>CM049436.1:59159482-64159482 GCA_026929855.1 Poa annua | reverse complement strand
TACTCGGGGACTCGGTCTAAAAAGTAATTCGGCATATGTTGTCTATGTGTTTTCCCTGGAGCAAGATGTCTTGACCCGGGGACTAGCCCGCCAGTGCATTATGTTCTCTCTGCTAGGTCTCTAAAATAACTCGGGGACTCGGTGAAGCCGAGTCCGCATCCCAATGCCTAGCTCGACAGCTCGTCGTAATTTCTGTCTCGAGTTGAATTTAGTTTGACTTGTTAAATAGAGTTATCGCTCCTGTAAAATATCATTATATATATGCCTGAACTAACATTGAAAGGTGATGTCGGTTTTATCGAGAGAGTATTCATCTCAAAGGTCTTGATTATAATGGCATATCATATCAAGTTGTTGCTTATGTCGGTTCGCCACTGTATCACGGCATACTTCCTTATCCCAGATCACCGTTTATGTCGGTTCGCCACTGTATCACGGCATCCTTACTTATCCCAGATCACCGTTTATGTCGGTTCGCCACTGTATCACGGCATCCTTACATATCCCAGATCGCCGTTTATTTCGGTTTGCCACAGTATCACGGCATATTTCCATATCTCAGATCATCGTTTGTGTTGGTTTGTCAAAGGCAACGTGTGTGATGAGCCCAGAGTGGCCGAGGTACCGAAACATGTGTGATATGCCCAGAGTGGCCGAGATACCCTTATGTTATGTCAAACCAGCAGTGGCTGGAGACATCTATGTCGGTAAGTGCCTAGAGTGGCTACCGGACATCCGAGACACCCGAGGTACCTTTACGTCAAACCAGCAGTGGCTGAAAACATCTATGTCGGTAAAACGCCCAGAGTGGCTAAGTAACCGGCATATGATTGTATTTTTGCAGGTACAAGGAGGAGTACGTGAAGACGATGATATTATTATTTTTCTAAGTCTGTGCGCGACTCTGCGAGTCCCCCGCAGCCTCGGGAACTAGTGTCGGGGATGTAATCCCCGGTACCCTAAAGTTATGGTGTTGTCATGCTTATGTTCGAGTAAATAGACGCTATTCGGGCCGACATAAGCATTCTCCCGGCCAGCCTAAGCTAGGGATGGGCCGACTTTATGGATAACCCGGGTAGACCGAGGTAGCCAGCAGAGGGGCACGATGCCTTTGGACTTCGGGCCGTCCGAATTATCTCCAACCTCGACCTTCACCTCACCGACACCACCAAGCCGTCTTCAACCTCGCCCCCGCCTCCAGCTCGCCCGCACCATCGTCGACCTCGGCCACGCCCCGGCAGTCCTGGCTTCCCCGACATGGCGCCACTCCCGGCTTCCTCAACATAGCGGCACTCCTGGCTTCCCCGACATGGCGCCACTCCCGGCTTCCCCGACTTGGCATCACTCCCGGCTTCCCCGACATGGCGGCACCCCGGCTTCCCCGACATTGCGTCACTCCCGGCTTCCCCGACATGGCGGCACCCCCGGCTTCCCCGACATGGCGGCACCCCGACTTCCCCGACCGGTACGGATGATTCTGAAGACAGGCGCAAACAGACAGGACAAGGACGCGCGCCACACGGGTTCTGCCTGCCTTGAGTGTGACCAGGCATGGCTACAGTGCCGATGATGTGACTAGAGTACACTTCATAGTGCAGTGAACAGTGCTGACAAGACCCCAGTAGTCAAATCAGCAATAGTGCATAGTTGTCTTTGTCTCCTTCTCCCCTCATGTGTCCCCTGGGCTCCTATATAAAGGGCACCAGGGGGAGAGGGAGAGGGACACACAGCCACGGCCGGCCGAGACTCGGGCTGGCTCATTTCCCTCTTTGCTCTTTCCTCCTCAAGCCCTCTTAGAGGCACGCTTCGCCCAGCTCATGGAGCAATCTGTACCACGCATATGCGGAGAGAAGAAATATACAAAGTAGGCTAGATGCTGCAGTAGGGGTTTTATCTCCTCACGAGAGCCCCGAAGCAGGGTAAATCCTTGTGTCCGCGTGTTCTTCGTGTGCGATCCGTTCGCGCTATCCCTTCCCGAATCCTTTAGCGTCCATCCAGCCCCACAAATTAGCCTACCCGTAGGCATCTGTCTGTTCACCACGACGACAAAAAGTCAACCTGAACCCTAAATCCCAAATCTGAGCAAGAAATTGAAAACACTGAAGAAATCAAAACAAAAGGATGCGAGAGAAAGATCTTTACATCATGTGGCAGGCTCTGACATTTCAAATACTCGCGCCCCTTGTTGGGTGTCTCCGCCTTACTAGCCTTACGGAGCAGTGGCTCCTTGTGTGAGCATTTAGAACATGGCGGCAACGGCACCTCAGGCTGCTTTGGCCAAGCGGGGCGAAGGAATGAACTGGAGGAGCTCGACATTGCTGCTGCCCTTTGTCGCCGGAGAGGAAGAAGAGGGAGGAAGAGTAAGGAAGAGGAAGAAAAAGATGGTCCAAAGAGGATGGATGCTCTATCTGTAAAGAGGAGAAAAATGGTGGGTCCGCGGTGAGAGTGTAACGGTCCCATGCGGTGGTGCGGCTGTTGCGAGTCCACCAACCCTTTTTGCTTAGAAATGGGGCCGTTTACCCTACCTTTAGAGCTCATTTGAAACACATCGAACGGGTTGTGCGGAATGAGCTTCTCACACGGGTTACAGCCAATCAGATCGCAGAATGAGCCTCTCGCGGATCGCCCCGAGTCTGCCAGATTACTTCTAGAGGACGATCAAACGGCTGCAGTTCAGCACTAGGGTTAAATCGACGGTCATTATTCAAATGGGGTTTGGAGGCACTCAACGGGGTTTTGAAAAGTTTGATAAAGTGTCAAAGTTTCATTTTCAAGTGACTAAGAAGGATCGATGCTTCGTTTTTCAAATTTCATGTTTTAAATTTGTTACCGAAATTTGAAATGAGCTTCAAATATTAAAAAAAACAAAAAAAGGAAAATATTGCGCACATTGTCGTCTCATGTCATATACTAGCGACTCAAGTTGAAAAACATGTTCTACATACATTCAAAATGAGAAGGGCATGGATCTCTTGTGATATCGCAAAACTCAAACGATGAGGTCTAAGGTTGAAGAGAAGTGGTTTTGGAATTGCAACATGAAATTTTCAAAAACCTCATAAAAACTTCATTTTGGAGTGACTATGAATGATCCATGCTTAGTTTTTAATTTTCATGTCAAAAAATTGTTTAAATGTTGGTCAAACTTAGGTTTGACCGAATTTGAAATAAGCATAATAAATTTTAAAATTATCGAAAAATTGAAAAACCGACGCATATAGTCTTCATATGTCATATACTAACGACTAAAGTTGAAAACATGGTCTACATACATTCAAAATAAGAAGGGTATGGATCTCATGTGATGTCACAAAACTCAAACGATAGGTCTGAAATTGAAGAGAAGTGGTTTTGGAATTGCAACATGAAATTTTCAAAAACCTCCGAAAAGCTTCATTTTGGAGTGACTAAGAAGAATCCATGCTTAGTTTTTCATTTTCTTGTTTTAAACTTGTTTAAATGTCGGTCAAACTTAAGTTTGACAGAAATTTGAAATGAGCTTGAAATATTTAAAAACATTAAAAAAAAGGAAAATCCTGCGCACATAGTCGTCTTATGTCATATACTAACGATTCAAGTTGATAAACAAGGTCTACGTACATTCTGACGAGAAATACATGTATCAATTGTGTTTCTCAAACTATGTCGTATGAACTCAAGAGTAAAAAGAAGTGGTTTTGGACTTACAACATAAAAGTTTGAAATAAATGACCGGAGGAAAGATTATACATCATAATATAATTACGGTGACGCACAGAGCGCGCACAGAACGCGCCCAGAGCGCGCCAAAGCGCGCCAGTTCATGCCCAGAGCACGCCTATAAGGTGTTCGACCAAAATACATCTGACCAAAATACAACTCATAGTAATATTAATCAGTGTCTTCTTTGACGTCGTCAAAGCCGGACATCATCTCGTCAGCCCACTGCTCGATCTCTTCGCTGGGGTCGCTGATCTCGTCCGCTTGCTCGATGTCTTCGTCGGGCCCCTCGACGTCTTCGCTGACATTCTCAAATGTCAGCTCGATGTACTCCTCCTTGAAGATCACCTTGATAACGTAGAGATCACTAAAGCGAATCGGCAGTTGCTCGCAAAATAGATCCCAGTTCTCCGTGAACTCGATGTAAACCTCGTCGTTGACCACTCGATATGATCCAAAGATCTCGACATCGTCTCTCGCCAAAAGACGAGAATTTCCGTGAACTTGACGTAATATGAGATCACGCGATGGAATAACATCGTAGCCATCTAGTACCTCAATCTTGAGATGCTATCAAAATAACATGAGCATCATATCAGAATAGTTCAAATGACAAAACTGAGTGATCATTCAAATGACAGAACATGAGCATCGTATCAGAATACCAGAGAAACGACATCTAGAGAATCATTCTCAATCATGCGCACGTAGAACTAAGAGATCTCTTCCAACTCCTTCGTGGCATTTTTGAATAAAGCGAGAGATATCGCATTCATTTCTGAACAGGTGACATATCTCGGTTCGTGAAATATGCTCGACAGGAGGGCTGGCTTGCAGCATCCGTCAATTTGTTTAAACTCTGATCAAATAGAGGAAGACATTCAGAAAACTTGTAAACTACTCAATGTGTAAGAAAAAGAACACAAACCAGCATACACGTGTGTTGCACAAAAGGTGTTGCAGCATTGTGCTCGTTATTCACTTCAACATTGAACAAATGCTGATCTTCATTCCAAGTGAATTTGACAACATCGCCATCCTCGATGCCGTAGCCTTCACATAGTGCTCTCCACTGCGTTACACAGATCTCCGTGTACATATGTATGTTCGGGCTACCACTTAGCCGCTTACAGAGATAGCTCTGATCTGTTTCATTTTCAATTACCCACCTATCCAGGTAGAAGAAGTACTGGTCTCCGTTCGGACACCTAGCCTCCATCCAGTTCTTATGAGGGCCAATTGCCCGGCTCTAGAAGATATTGTTTCGCTAGAAAAAGGTAGCGGAAACTCTTCCCTATGGTATAGGGGTTTTTTTTACATACGTACATGATAGTACAAATTGTGGGCGTGCCATCTTGTTAATAAACAGTAGACAAAGAACACAATATATGGGAACACTGGATTTTATTAATCTCATTGCATTGTACATATACGAATTGCATATTCCCATAAACTATATCTATTTGCCTTCTGCGTCGCACTCATGGAGTATCTGACTTTAGGAGATTGCGTAGTTCATGAATTCCCGGTGCTTTTTGCAAGCAACCGGTTAATTACATCCGTGGGATCAAGCCCACGGAATACCTCCGATTAAGCTGCGCTGATGGTCCCCGTCATGTTTGGATTGCTCATCCATATGCATTGTGATATTTGTGAATAAATTGTGCGGGTGGCTTTGTTTCGCCGATACCCGGTCACGTGTACTATCGCCATGTTGGTATGAACAAAAGGATAATAAAAGGGATGACTTTCGCCTCGTCGGTGCCTAGTCATGTAACGCCCATATTTCATCAAACACGGACTTGTATATGTTGCTATCGCGTCGTCGGTGCCCAGCAACGGTTTGTCCAATCCCGTAGGTTTTGTGACATGTAGATAGAGTGGTGACCCGGCCTCGTCGGCACTTGGCCATATTTTCGACTAGCCTCGTCGGCATTAGACGTATGATCAAAATAACTGGTATAGCTTTTGTCTCAATTGACATTCGGCAAAGATATCAATGTGGAAATATCACTTTGCATGATTGGTGATGCTTGTCAAACATATTAATCTTACTTCCTTGTAGGGATAAAGATCAATGTTGTATATGATCTTCGCCTCCTCACGAGCGGCGGTGTAGATGTAGATATATGATTAATCATGCCTACTCGTGAGGAGCAAGATCAATATAGTAATTTGACTTCTTCATCCTTGGCCTTAGCCGCGTATGCTCGTCATGATCTGTACCAAGCAACAGTTGACCATACTCGTTGGAGTAGTCATACTGTGCTTGTGTATTTTCTGTAAATAATTTCATCACATCGGGAAGATTTGATTTTAGCCTCTCTTCGACGGTGAAAGATACAATCGCACATATGTTGCTTTCGGCATTTAGCCCTTTTGGGATCAATCGGCGATGATGAATACGCATACACCATAAAATAATTTCCCCACGAAGAAAGAGGAAGAAGTCGAATTCTGACATGATTACTTACCAACAGAGACAAACTTCTCGGGCGGCGCCATGTCGGCCATCAAAACGGCACCGTGCAAGGGTAGGATGATCTTATTTGAGATGTAGCCCTTTGGGCAAATCAACTCAAGATTGATCAGTGTGACGTCGTCCTGCGAAAGCCCTTTGTGCTGCAGCCTTTTTGTTAAGATCAACGAGTCTGTGTGTTTTTTATTTCTGTGAGGAATCGTTCCGCGTGTTTGTGCGTCGACTGCTCTCACATCTCGTGTCTGGCCCGCTCTCTCCTTTTTCCCTCGGCCGATTGATTGGTGGCCTTTATATAGGCAGGCTCTCAGCTTGCCGATCAGGTCGGTTTGCTAAAAACGCGTACGCATCAATCAGATAAGATACGGAGTTTAAACTGATCGTAATCATCTCAACAGATGCACAGCCGTATCTAAACTGTGAGAGTTACCCATGTAACCAAGTCAAGGGACGTATAGGCGTAGTTCCCCTAGTCCTCTAGGGTTCCCTGCTTCCTCTCGCGCCCGCCGCGAGAGTTCACCAGTAATCCACGTCATTTGTTCCGCGATCGACGTTAGTTCTCGGCGATCCACTACCGGAGTTTCGTCGATTGTGTAGGCGTCTTCTACGGGGTCAGGTTGCTCTGCATGGACGGGACGGAGAAGGAATCGATGAGGAAGGACGGGGATGCACCACCGGGTGATCCAAAGGTGTCTGATGGATCGGATGAAGGCCAAGGATCAGGTACAACACAAATTGAGAAAGATATTGAGGACAGATTCAAAGGTATGAAATTATGTGGGGAGGAAGAAGTAGACCTAGATTTCTCGGAAGAAATTGAGGAGCTGATCGGGGGAGTCCGGTGGTTAGCCTTGTTTAGGGTTCATACTACAAAAACCTTCAGCCACATAGCTCTGTTGAAGCAGATGAGGAATGCGTGGGCGGCTGCACAGGACGTGAGTTTCAAAACTCTGGGTGAGAACCTGTTCTTGGTGCAATTCCAATGCCTAGGTGACTGGAACCGAGTAATGGATGGAGGTCCTTGGTTGTTCAGAGGAGCGGCCGTTGTGCTAGCTGAGTATGATGGTTTTTCTAATGTTGAAGATTATAAGCTTGTCAAAATTCCTGTGTGGACACGGATCCAACGCCTACCAGAAGGGCTGATGAAGAAGAAAGAGCTGGCAGAAAAGGTAGCGTTAAAGGTTGGCGAACCTCCGGTTACAGTTATAATTAATGAAGGGAAAATAAACCCATCAAAGTATTTGCGAGCTCGAGTTTATATTGATTTAAGCAAACCATTGGTTAGGATTGTCCCTATTACAATTCGTGAAAGGGCTACCTTCCCGGTGCAATTTGAAAAGCTCCCTGATTTCTGTAATTTCTGCGGTCTTATTGGCCATGTTGTGTCTGAATGCGGTGATGGAGTCCATGATGCAAAAGACTGTGAATGGGGAGACTTCCTTCTTGTGAAATATGAAACACCCATGCAACAAAAGGATAACAGAGGTGGTACTAATAGAGGGGGATTTGCTACTCGAGGAAGGGGTAGAGGTAGAAGCTCGGGGATTTTTTTTGAAGAGGCTACGGAGCTCCCACTGGATCCCCTAAGTCACAATAGTAGAGACAACAGAGATCAAGTTCATGCTGTAGCAACAGACATGGATTATGAAGGTTATGTCCTCCACAACCCCTTTATACGGAAGAGGATTGCGGAGAATTCAGCGTTGGGGAAGGGGGTGAAGGAGGTGATCGGCGCACTAGCCATAACTGATGGAAAGCAAATTGGAGTGTCTGAGATGATTGATAAGATTGAAGGGGGGGTCCTTGGTGACACAGTTAATTCTTCTCCTCAGAAGAATGCAAACAAAAAGAAACCGAGGGTTTCTGGTGTTGAGTCTAGCAGTACAACAACTAATGCAAAATCGGCGACCTCCTTCGAGGAGGATCGCCGGGCACAATGAAACTCATAAGTGAAAACTGCCGCGGCCTCTCCGGGGAAGCGGCAGTCCGTGCGCTTCTGGATCTTCAGAAGCGATGGGGTCCTGATGTTCTTTTTCTCTCTGAAACACACCTTGACGACTGGCCAGCGGAGTGTCTACGGAGGAGATTGAAAATGGATCACAAAATTGTTGTTCGTAGTGATGGAAGGAGTGGAGGGTTGGTGCTTTATTGGAAAAAAGATATAACTGTGGACTTACGGTTTAAATGTGAAAACTATATAGATGTCAATATTGGAAGGGGGATCGAGAATTTCTGGCGTTTCACGGGGATGTACGGAGAGCCCAAGTGGGAGGATAAACACTTAACTTGGCGAAGGCTCCGTGATCTGCATGCACAGGATAATATGCCGTGGTTAGTGATTGGAGACCTTAATGAAATCTTATATCCTTTTGAGAAAGAAGGAGGCAGAGATAGGCCGATTCAGTTTATGCAAGCTTTTCGGGATGCTTTAGTGGACTGTAACCTTGAGGATATGGGGTATAAGGGAGATAAATTCACTTGGCATAGAGGTTTGATCAGAGAGAGACTCGATCGAGCACTTATTAATGAGCAATGGAGGGATAAATTTCCTGAGGCGGTGCTAGAAAATTTACCTTATAGCAGATCAGATCACAGACCTCTCCTTTTGTGTCTAGAAGAAGCCTCAGCCCAGGTTAACCCCAGCTCGTCGATACTCCGGTTCGAAGCAAAGTGGTTGAAAGAAGCACGTTTTGCGGAGATAGTAGAGACAGCTTGGGACAGCACAAAGAATTCAAGCCTCGACTTGGCGGGGAGGCTCAGTAGGGTTCATACTAACCTACATCGCTGGGATCGCTCTGTTTTAAAAAAGAAGAAGAGTAGAATCAGAGCAGCTCAAAGGGAACTAGAAAATATTTCGGTAGCCGAACTGAATACAGCAAATAACGAAAAACAGAGAGAGATTGCCAGGGAGATTGAGTTGCTTTTGGAACAAGAGGAAATGTACTGGGCTCAAAGAAGCCGGGTAAACTGGCTGCAACATGGAGACAAAAATACTGCTTATTTCCATAATTTCGCAAATACCAGGAAACAGAAGAACAAGATTAAGAAACTAAAGAACCATGAGGGCGCATGGGTTGAAGGGACAACTTATTTAAACCCAATGATCTCGGATTATTTTTCAGGGTTATTTGCTGCGGAGGTTTATGATACAGATCCGGACCTCCTAGAGAAAATTGTTCCCAAGGTATCTGTGGAGATGAATGACAAATTGTGTAAACCGTTTGATGCAGCTGAGGTAAAAAAGGCATTATTTTCTATTGGAGATATGAAAGCCCCTGGAGCTGATGGGCTACATGCAATTTTCTTTAAAAAATGCTGGCATGTTCTTGGAGATATTTTAACAAAGGAGGTTCTGGAAGCAATTAACAACAAGGTAATTCCTGAAGGTTGGAATGATACTATTATTGTTTTGATACCGAAAGTTGATGAACCAGAGTTGATATCCCAATATAGACCAATCAGCCTCTGCAATGTTATTTACAAGGTAATATCAAAAATGATTGCTCTTCGGTTTAAGCATGTTTTAAATGAAGTAATTTCTCCTGTCCAAAGTGCTTTTGTCCCCGGTAGAATTATTTCTGATAACATTCTTGTTGCTTATGAGTGCCTCCACACCATCAAGAGCAAGAAGAAAGGGAAGGCTGGATATTGTGCAGTAAAATTGGACATGCACAAAGCTTATGACCGTGTTGAGTGGAATTTCCTAGAAAGAATGCTCATAAAGCTTGGTTTTCAGGCGGAGTTTGTTGAGTTACTCATGGCTTGTGTTCGGTCAGTGAAATACAAGATAAGGTATAATGATCAGGAGACAGAAGAGTTTACACCATCAAGAGGCTTAAGGCAGGGTGACCCATTATCTCCCTACCTTTTCCTGATTTGTGCAGAGGGTTTATCGAGTTTATTAGCTCACCAAGAGGAAGTTCGTGGCATTGAAGGAGTAAGGGTGTGCAGAAATGCACCGTCAGTTTCACATTTATTATTTGCTGATGATTCCCTAATTCTTATGAGAGCGGATTTAATTAATGCAACTTCGGTGAGAAAAGTACTTGATCAATACTGTGCAAATTCGGGACAGCTAGTTAGTGAGGCAAAGTGTAGCATTTATTTTAGCCCGAATGTGGATGTTCAACTGAAGGCTGATATTTGCACTCATCTAAATGTGATGACAGAAGCTCTTTCGGATAGATATTTGGGTCTCCCAGCTATGATTGGTATGGATAGAAGTGGCAGCTTTGTTTACTTGCTTGAGAGAATTATTGCAAGACTAAATGGGTGGAAAGAAAAGTTTTTATCTATGGGGGCAAAAGAAATCCTGTTGAAAGCTATTATACAAGCTATCCCAGTCTTTGCTATGGCAGTTTTTAAAATCCCGAAAAAAATCCTAAAGGAGTTCACGGATGCAATTGCTGCTTTTTGGTGGGGGGATACAGAAGATCAAAATAAAATGCATTGGGTAGCTTGGTGGAGAATGTGTGTCCCGAAAAAGGTTGGAGGAATGGGTTTTCGAGATCTACATACCTTCAATCTGGCAATGCTCGCAAAACAGTCTTGGAGACTCTTATCTAGCCCGGACTCCCTGTGTGCTAGGATTTTAAGGGCCAAATATTATCCATCGGGTGAATTGTTGAAAGCAGGTCCAAAGAAAGGCTCCTCTTTTACTTGGCAGAGCATTTTGAAAGGGCTGACAACTTTTAAAAGAGGGCATATATGGAGAGTAGGCAATGGAACAAATATAAACATTTGGACTGATCACTGGATCCCTACCAGTTTTACTCGGAAGGTGGAGACGAATAGGGGTCAGTGCATTTTAAAAACAGTGGATGAGCTAATTGATCCAATGACAGGAGCTTGGGATGAGGATCTAATCCGATCAATTTTTAATCCGTTTGATGCCCAGCAAATACTACGGATCCCACTAAGCCACAATCTAGATAATGATTTTATTGCTTGGCACAAATCAAAAAACAATATTTTTTCAGTTCGGTCTGCTTACTACTCGGAATGGGAGCACCAATTTGGCTCGAAAACAAAAAGATTAGATGGACAAGATACAACAGAGATCAATCCGGTGTGGAATGTCCTTTGGAGCTTGAGTATTCCTGCGAAAGTCAAAAATTTTGGTTGGAAAGCTCTTCATGGATTTGTTCCTGGAATGGGAGTCTTAGCTAATAGACATATAAAGGTTTCGGCACAGTGCCCTATTTGCAAACGAGGTTGTGAGGATATAAAACACCTCCTGTTTACCTGTGACCGAGCAAAGGAAGTTTGGAAATTCCTGGGACTAGATACCTACATCAACAATGCATGTGATATTGATAGATCCGGTTCGGTAGTCCTCGAAGAAATCTTGCGAAGCCCTGTGAAGAATTCTCCTGTGCTTGGCTTACTAGGTTTGAAGGAAACTATCTTGGTTGCAGGATGGTATATATGGTGGCAACGGAGAGAAGCGGCGAAAGGTGAAAGTGTGGCTAGTGCAAAGAGTTCGGCTTTTTCAATCCAAGCGCTTACGGCTAATTACGGGGTGTCATCGCATGCTGCAGTTCCAAAGGAAAATATGTGGCAAAAACCTCCATCGAAAACGTATAAAATGAATATAGATGCAAGCTTTTTCCTTTCAGGTGAAGGAGCTGGGGCGGCAGTGATCCGAAATTCTAAAGGTGAAGCAGTTGCGGGAGGTGCATGGCCGATATCAAATCTTATTGATGCATATACGGCTGAGGCAATGGCTCTAAAGAAAGGTCTAGAGTTACTTGAGCGCATCCAATGCTCTCCTACGATTGTCGAATCTGATAATATAGAGTTGGTTAATGCTTGCAATGGTGAAGTTGAGATGTGGAGTCCTAATACGCCCATCCTGATGGACTGTTTCCAAATTGCTCAGAGAATTGGGATGGTATCCTTTAAGCATTGTTCGAGGGATTCAAACAAGGTGGCCCATAATTTAGCTAGACTTAGCTTTGATCAAGATAGAATTATTTTATGGGATGGTGATCCACCAAACCATGTTTACCGTGATGTAATCTCTGATGTAACATTGTTTTGATTGGAGGCGGCAAGTTTCACGACGCGCTCTTTTCCTTACCAGGGTACCGAAAGGGACTGGAAGGTTTTTAATGAGGCGGCTTGCTGACCTAATAGAGGGTGTTTAAATTTCAAAAAAAAAAAAAAAGTCAAGGGACGTATAGTCCATGGCCTATGGGCCATAGTTTTATTTTATCTCTCTGGACGTGAAGTTCCAGATGCCTCGTATTTGCATGTACTGATCCAACGATCAGCTCATTTGTAGGTGTATATATGCTTAATACTTCTGCACATCATATTTCTCCAACGATGAATCAAAATATTAATTTGTTACACCATTATGACGATGTGCGTGATAGACTCTATAAAATGAGTCCACACAATCATATACATATTTTTACACAAATATTTTGCACATTGTGGGACCCGCTTGTCATAGACAAAGGTCGTGCTAAATTAATTTATATCTCATGAATTTTGATACCAAAAATTCATCGAACAGATATCTTAAAGGGCATGGCAGAATCTACGTGTAATACAAAATCGGATAAACTATCAAGACACTCATTGAATGAAAAACAAATGACATTCACTCGAATTTGAAAGGCAATACCTAAAACGGCCGTTTTGTAACCGTGTTCAATCGGGACTTTGAAAGTATTGGAACGACGAGTTAGTGTGCGACAGAAAGTTGCTTCGTAAAGTCACATAGCACAGTAATCGACGTCATCGCTATCGCTATCGGAATCCTATTTTAACAAATGAAATTTAGAACCAGATAAACAGGCGGAACCTGGGGTTTTTCCCCATTCCGCAAGCCAAATAGAAAATCAAATCTACTCACATATAATGCATCAAACAAGAAAAATGAAACATGTAGAGAAGATAGCACTGACCATCGAAATGGGGTTGATGGACTGCAGCTGGAACCGTCGGCGACCAAAAAACCCCAAACGGCGAAGGCAGCCGTACAATGGCGATGACGATGGAGCTCCTTGCTTGTCCCTCCTTCTCGACGGGCCACGGGAGACGGGCGAGCGACGACAATGGCGATGGCGATGGAGCTCCTTTGCGCCTTCAATCACCCTGCTCTACGCCCTCAATCCAACTCCTATTGCTCTGTTCTTGGGTTTCTCGGGGTTCTCTCGGCGGCAGCAGTGAGCCAGGGAGAAAGACCACGTAGGCCCCATCGACGGTATCCCTTGATTAAACAAGTGCCCCGGCCCCACGCCGACCCCACGCGCCGACCCCACGCTCCGACCCCACGCCGAACCCAGAAAATCCCAACCGAGCCGCACACAAGCCGATCATAGGAAATTCCAACCGAGCCGCGCCAGGCCGACCCCACCAGTAATGCCAAGTGACGGTTGAACAGAGGGCAACAGAGCGTTTGGCCGATTTGCGAGCCAGTCAAGACACAGACGAGAGAAACTACGCGGGTATGGCACAAACAGATAAATTAGAGACAAACAGGGCATAGAAGTAATTATTCCCTCTTCATACGTCTTCTTATTGATTTAGAATGCATGTTATTTTCTGCTATTTGAACCTGTTGGAGCTGGCCTCACTCCGTGCTGGGCTGCTGGCTGCTATTATTGCATCACCGAGCTACACGTATAGCATGCCAAGAGCACAGGAGCTTGCTGCGGAGCTGCACGTAAGCAAGACAAAAGCACGTTACGCCAAGAGCAAAGAGCCTAACACCGTCATCGGCTACCACGAAAACCACTTAAACCCCACATAATAAATTAAAATGCGGCTGCCCGCATAGTCCCATTAATCTTTATGTGGCTCAAGCGGATATGTCCAGAAAGACCTCCCAATTTGACCATTGCATCCTGAATCTAAGGTCCCATCCGATGGAGGCAGGTACTCCACCATAGTTATATTGGACAATAACTTGGTGTGTATGACATAACATTGTGCATTATATTTTCACGTGTCTTCACATGGGTAGGGTATTTACACGAGAAGGGGAATATTCATTCATAATTAGTAGGTGTACACGATCTTACGGTATAATCAATGTGGGGAAGTAGATGGGGCATTACATGTCATCATTAAAGAAGTATCCCAACAAATCTTCATACTAGCATTATGGCTATTTAAAAGGCAGCCGTTGTATATGTGAGCTCGTGTTTTTATTTTTATTTTTGTATTTCTTGCATAAAGTATGCATGCATGTTTCAATTAAGAAAATTTTACTGAAAGAATTAAGGCAACACATAGCTGAAATTGCTACAAATACGGTAAACCTCCGTACTTGTTGGTGTGTCCCAAAATATTATTTAGAGGGGGCAAGTCGAAATGCCACCAAGTTATGCGTGCTCAAATGCATAAATTCAGTTTTAATGAAAATTATGAAATATGGTCACACATTTATTTACTTGAATCGTTAGCCAGTAGATCAAGAGGCCTATGGAGATAACCAATGGGATACAGTACTATCACCGCGACCACATGTCTCTGCTTCACCTACACGACGGCGTTTATCCATTGACCTACGTGACGTCTTCAAAGTCAAATCCATACGGTAGTCTACATGTTTGTCATTTGGTTTTGAATATAGCGATGGCAACGGTCGCCAGCTATGTCGTTTCGACAATTCATCAACACCATTGTCGAGAAACCAACAGACAATATTGCGCATAGCGAGGCCGATTGGGTAAACATGCTTTTACAAAAACCAAATCTTAATGTAATATTGCATGAAAATACAATTAAAATGTTGGCTCAAGGATTAGAAACCCTGTCATGAACAAATTGGAATGTCCTATCAGGTCGATTGCCATATATTCGAAGACATACTATAATGTGCAACGAAGCGTGATCTAAATACATCTCCCATTGAAATTGCTATGATATCAGTACAGGGATATGCAAAATTATGCTCGACCATGTTGATCAAGGACTAGAAAACCGTATAATGAACAAATTGGAATGTCCTATCAGGCTGAGTAACATATATTCCATGACATACTATAACGTGATATAAATTGTGATCTAAAAACATCTCCCAACTGAATTGCTATGATATCAGTACAAGAAAATGGGGAATGATATTTTGTAGATCGGGAGTTATGCCACACTTGATATCAATGTCTCAACTAAATAGAAACAATTCAATCGATGCAAATGTAGCATATGCAGAGTGATAAGTAGAACATTGATAATGAAGAATGGACATGTTTCCCGTAATACTCGGCAACTCTAGGGACCATTTGATGATGCCAATCACTCCCCATTTTTAGTTCAACTAGCTGTCATTAGAAACATATTGTTTCTTATAGCATGCAAAGGGAATGTGTGATTGGTTCTTGGGCCAGGATGTAAAAATGGGACCCATTTGTCACACCTACACTCTATTTCGTACATGCCTGATACAAAATTTTGGTCAAAAGTTTTAGACTACACATATACAAAATGAATATACGTGGGACAAGTGGCTCCTGGTTTCGCAACCTTAGTCTTGGGCTCTCACTTCGCACATCCATGTATATAGAGAGTTGACACACACAAGAAAACGTGCTCACGCCTGCCTCTTTGAGCGGGGATTAGGTTTATGAGAAAGTGGGTGAGACATTACAACTTATCATTAAGAAGTAGTAAGCTAATTACTAAAACCATCATTTTCATCCCGAAAAATATAAAATCTTGCATTGAGCATTTCTATTCAAAAGTGTTTACACTTCATAGTGTTAGGGGAGGGCAAGCTGCATAAAAATGACTGAAAGCTTGCATCTCATTTGAAAGCATGTGCATGCCATTTGAAATGCCAATCCACACATTCTTTCGCAATTGTGACCCACTACCCACACACAACTTCACCCTTTATCCACCATAAATATCCTCCATATTGGTATCAACATTCATATCATTGTATTAATTAGTAACAATATCTTTCACAAAAAATATATATTACATTGTTTTGGAAATATAAGACGTTTTAGCCTTTTCCAATTCACATGTACCTAGACGCGTCTTAGTGTGTAAATTCACTCATTATAATCCTTGTAGTCCATACTAAATATCTAAAAATCCTATAATTTGAAATGGAGGGAGTAGTAACAATTTCTTTAGCCATTTAAAAGCTGGATTTACAATAACACATGTTTTGCGAACACTAATTCATTATATGGCTGATATTGTGTAATCATTACTTTTAAACGAGAAAAGTGTGTTGCTACGGGTGATTTTTGTTGAATTTCATTTAGGCTTGGAGAATTTAGTATAAGTTCAGTCTTTATTTTGATCTATTTGTCCTATGAATTATCGTTGTGTGAGCCATGAAGTGAAGAGGTAAAAAGACGCACCCATGTCCTCCGGCGGAACCTCCTTCAGAAAAGTTTTGGTCTAGTATTATGTTTCCTTAAATCTGAACATGTCTCTCATAATTCCGTTCGATGGTTTTCCATGTCGACGTGCCCCTAAAACGTTGTGCATGCACTATGTGTAACAGACATGACATGTACTGGGACTATGTGTAAAGGAAGTCTAGTAATTCATTATTATCCAAGTATTATGAGTTGTGTAATATAGCCTAAAGGGTTCTAAACAAAACTACGCACGACAAAGCGCACGGTTTTAAGGACCCTGACGAAATCTGGAGTGCTTGAGATTTGTACGAGGTTTATAAGATATATGCACGTTCGGAGGATCTTTAGGCAAAAGCGCATCTACCATATGCAGACCGAGTGACCGCGCAGCGTGCACTATCTCTTCGTCAAGCAGCTGGACCGAGTTACCGCCCACATTCTTTTTTGTTGAAGATGAGCAGCTCCCAAAAGCATGAATTCAGTAATTTCAAATTTTCCATCTGAAATTCTCCGTTTATCTAAGAAGATTATTTCCTGGCGCCGCTTACTCCAAATGTATTTAATCAGCCTATGTGGAACATTTTGGTTTGACTGATGAGTGACCATGCAAACCAAGAGAAATGATAGGTCTCACAGCTTGCTGTATGATCTGTATGGAACGGCACTTACCGTAGTTATATATAGGTGACAAGAATGTACTCAAATATGAATGTAAGTTTTCCTTGACTTTGAAAAAATAGTAGGTGAAATCAAATATGATCTTCTAACAACAACAAACATGAGAGAAAAAAGGCTACACATTAACTGCTCTATAAGAAGTTATACTATAGTACTTCTGGGGTATGTGTTGGTTTACATAAAGGAACCTACCCTGGAAAAATGACATCCATGCACTTCTCGTATTAACGGATCGAATTGTAACTACAACTAAGCTACAAACCGATTCCAGCGGCTTCATATCACTGAGCGCGACTCCAGCGTTAGCTAGTGCCTAATTTAGGTGCCCAAAACATTTGTTGACATCCTCTAGGACACACTAAGAAATTATATAGTACACAAATTATGACAGGTGCATTTCGCTGCACTAATACAAGTTCAGCATCGATCCCTTCGTCTTGCCAGAACTCTTTTGGTGAAACCTGAAACACCTTGCTAGATATAACAATAGCTAACTGTCCACGAAGTTTTGAGCTGATGCAAATCCAGGCAAAGACTTTCCATCGTGAACGTTTCAAAAATGAGAAAGATGACATTTCGGTGATACAATTACAGGCTTACAGCCGCTTTTCCTGCTGTCGTTTGTGTCTGATTCTTCTAAACTATGGTTTGTGTCAAGTCATTGGAGACGGAGATGTTATGTGTACATGGGAGGGATTGCGGTGACAGCCTCTGACGCGGTTTGTCGCGGTAACCATAACGGCAACTGGAGAGGGTTGGACTTGGCAGCGCGGCGACCGGAGAGGGTGACGCCGGGCAGACGCGGCGGTGGGTGGAGAACGGGTCGTAGGCACTATACTCCAGCGGAACGCAGAGGACAGAGCACCGGCCGGCGCAAGATGTGACCTTGGCCATTCGGTCAGCGAAAGCTCTTGCCTATGGTCAATCACGGATGTTTCGTCCAAGACAAAATTAGTCGAAATTCGCGTGGCACGCAATACTCCCGCCGCCCCGACCACTCCTTCGCCGCCGTCGCCCACGACGACGACGACGGCTATCCTGCCTAGCTGTCTGGTCTTTTCGTGGTGCTGTACACAGCGATGCAAGACCTGTCTGGTCTTTTCTGGTCTCGTTCAACGATTCCACCGTTAACGATGCAAGACCTGTCGTGGTGCTGTACACAGCGTGCATGGCCATGAACCCATAGTGAATGGACGCTTCAAGTCTATCAGCATCCATCGAAGAAACGCATGCTATGCGTATTCTAAAGAAACTTCTAGTCTATAATCAACTCAGACATTGCACCGTTAGCACCATAATAATTTGGTTTAAGTGATGAACTACAAATTAGTCCAAAAATAATTCAGGTAGGGATCTGACGCCTACGTGGCAGCCGCACCGAAGATGTTACACTTGCTTTGAACGATATACAAGGTCTTCCTATATGTAATGGCATCGTATCAACATTCATCGAGCAAGATACTCCTCCCATGACGAGATAGAAATAGATCCACAGCTCGTCGAGCGCCGCACTAAGAGGACATAGGTCGTACGGGATAACCCTTGGTCTGAAGGGGATCGAACCGAACCTATTTTCCGGTTAACCAAATGACCCATTGAGCTCAATTTTGGGTTCGGCTAACCGAACTATTGGTTACACGGGAACCAGGTTTGACTCTGAATGATAAGAAGGTATTGCACAAAATAGGACGTTGGTTTCCCTCCCATGCAACAAGTTGATTATGGATCCTAGTACCAGAGCTCTTAGTCGAGAGTCTTTAGACGATATGATGAGACTATTTCCCAGCACCGCTCATTCCTAACATTTGATCCAAACTAACCTATTAACAAGGATTCTTCTTTGTCTGGCCATGCAAATACGGAAAACGCTTTCTCTAGGTAAAAGTATAATTTCGTGTAGGTGTATATCACACTCTCTCTTCTCTTCGCACCAAAATATCCACCTACAAGTTGTCACCATATATATATATAGTTATTACAAGTGATAGGAAACATGTGGACTCACTCTCTTTGAAAGAGAAGTAGGTGAGAGCTCAAATATGTATCGTTCTCTCGCCATATCCAAGGCCCCGTCTGATAGAGATAAGTACTCCACCATAGTTATATAGGGCAACAAGCTGTTGTTCATAAAAATGAATGTGCACTGTATTTTTCCGTGTCATTGAACGAGTAAGTATTTACACGAGTAAAACTGAGGAGAGGAGTATTATGATCATCTGATATCAATCAATATGAGTAAGTAAATGAGACAATAGAAGTCGTCACTAAAAAAAAGGTGCGGATTGGCTGACTTTACAAAAGGCAAAAGGCAAAGTCAGGTGACTTTTAGTCACTGACAGGTTGGGCCCACCATGCGTGGGATCCAGGCTCAAAGTCAGTGAAACCAACATCAACTAATCTCACAAGCCCAAAAAAAGTAGCACCCCCAAAATCTTCATACATTAATGTTCACGGTTTATTAAAAAGCTAACGGCTCTATGCCACCAATATATGTAATGATAACTTATTTTTTAATAAAAAAGATGAAACGTGGCCAATACATGCTTTTACTTGAATAACTCAAACTATGCATTGAGAGGCAAATATAGGCATCCTTGGGATACAATACTCTCACCGTGACCACATGTCACTCCTTCATCGACATGATGTCCTTCCTTCGTCGGCCTAGGTGCCACCAGTGGAGTCAGTTCAGATGATAGTCTACATGTCTTTCTTCTAGGGTTGCATAAAGAAATGCCAATGGCCACCAAGGCATGTCCTCCGCCGGTTCAACATTTTCACCATTTTCGACAGCCCAAGTATCAATATTGAGCTTAGAGAGACTATTGCATAAATATGTGCATATATACAATAGGTTCAGACAAATGGTAAGTTTCTGCCCAAATCATGCTGGTTTTGGTCAAGTTTGGCTCCACAAGTTAAAACAGGGAGGCAAAAAATACTGACAGCACAAGCTAACCAAATATCTGCCAAAACAAATCCTAACCCAAATTATTGCCACCATAGCTTATGGTAGGCAGATACGGTGTGAGTTTTCAGAGCATGGAACTTGGCACTGCAAGAAATGAAACCAAAACATCCCATTCGAGTAAAGCACAGTAACGTGGCCCACCGCCATCCCACCAGAGCTTGTCATGCAGTCATAGATAGAACCACAGCCGTATTGCACTCCCACCAGACAGTAGTTGCCTACTTGCCGTCCTGCACATTCCGCCATGATGGACATTCATTAGCTGGGATAAAAGAACCATATGCAGTACACCGTAGAAGAGCATCTATCTATGACTATTTCACGAATTTGATCAGTAGCAGATCGGACAGAGTTCTACTACACTACACGTTCATATGTTAAAGGCCTATAGTAGATAAAACTAAGTAATTCAACCTGTAGTGCAAGGAGAAAGAGGAGCGAGATAGCCAATTCATGTTTAATCTAGTAAGTACCGATAACATCAGTGACACACAAATCATCAGAATCAGTAGACTTGGAAGGTTAGCAGTGAGTTTATTCAATATCGAACATGCTACGCACCTCCAATTTGCACTTAGCTTCAGCTTCAAATGTCTTGCACAAAATCTCATAGCTTTTACTAATCCCGATCTGCAAAAAATTAAGGGGTCAACATACAGATATCTTGTTCTTAATGAGACTAGTTTCTGGGTAAAGTAATACCAGAAGATCCACTCGTGATGGTGAGGTACTGGATATTACATATCTGCGACACAAAATAATTAAATTCCAATGTTCCAACAGAACTGAAGTAGAAACCATAAAATTAACCAACAGCCAGAAGGTACAACCTTTCGGTGCACAAAAAAAATGCCGTTGGCACAAAAACTTAAATTTACACTGTACCTCAATTTATTGTAGAAAGCCATAGCCTCCGTATTAGACTTTTGAACTGTTAGCACCACGGCTCCCATTTGGCTCTGCATATACATATGCATTCTGGATGAATTTTATGATCATACTAGCTAAGATCTCATCATAATTACAATGGGGCAAAAAGAAACATTCATAAACCAGAAGAACTGCCATGACATCCTATATCTTAACATAATATTCAGAAGAACATAATTATAAACTACAGGTGCTTAAGAAGATAGATCACCTTGCGAGCTACAAGTTCAATCAACTGCATTAGAAACTTCCCCAACCCCTTCTTTTGGGCAGTAGACTCCAACTGAAGCTCATACACATAAACAACGGGCACATCCTCTTCAACAACAAACCTGTAGTGTACAAAACCAAGCAAACAATCTCCGGCACATGCTCTATCTGTACATTCCACCCCTGCATCTTGCTTGCTGGAATTTTCAGCAATACAGTCATTTGCACATTGCCAGACAAGGATATATTGTGCTTCTGGTGCAACCATTTCCCGGCGCTTAATTTTCTCTTCTGAAGGCCATTCTGATCCATAAGATCCCTCCATATTAACCTAAATTATTGTTTACCAGTGTTACATTCAATAATCATGGGAGTAATGAAACATACATATGAGAACATCCTGGAGCACTAGAAGCAGGTAAGGCATGTGACCTTGAGAAGATTTTGGATGTACATCCTCGTTGGCAACGGAAGCTGATCACCACGTGCAGACTTCAAGTACACCGAAATACCTAAATATCAAGAAAACTGAGTTCAGGGTGATCACTTCCTCCACAAATTAAAGATAATGCTAGGCTCAAAGCAATAACCATTGTGCATTGACTTCCCTATTTTTTGAATTTGTAAAGCTAAATCGAGTAAACACATAGAGGTGTCCTGAATCGACACGTAACTAGTCCCCACGGTACTGAACAGTTTGACCAGAAAGACAAATGAAGGTTACCGTTTCTCTCGTATGTATGAAAAGCCGAGAACTGCGCCAGATGATCCTTCACAGCTACAGCTCTCCTTATAAGTTCATCGATTGCCTTCTTCCTCTCCAATATCTGTCGAAAAGCGCGATATCGGCATTAGCCCCCTTTATATAACCATAAACCTCATCAGTTCTCTTCAACCCCTTATTCCCTGAGTGATTGAAATTATCTCAAAAAACAGAGTAAGCGAGTGATAACTGTGTCTCTAACCCACACACAAAAAACACACTGAATCCTAGAAACTAAACATCTAGGTGTTGCAACTTTTAGAATGTTTCAGAAGGATAACGAAAATGAGTCACGGGTTCATGGCCATGTGTTGAATCTGTTACTAGGAAGTGGACTAAATCTCTTGCATAACTAAACCTTGACAGCATACAACAAAGTCAAGAAATGAAGTCGGCCTTGGGCAGTGGAAATGGGCAGATGTGCGATACCCGCGAATCGAATCAAGATGGTGGAAAGTGCGAGGACAGAAATATGAGTACCTCCTTCTTACGCTGCTTCCTATCCGCGCCGCCGCCGCTGCTCCGGGGCTTCTTGTTCTCCGCCGTCGCCATCGCCGCCTCCTTCTGTTGTCCCGTGGGTAGTGGCTGGCGGCTGGAGCTTGGAGGGGATGTGCAGTGCAGGGATGCTTTTTTTTCAGCCATGGGCTTTATGGGCGTCTGTGAGTTATTTGGGTCTTCTATACGTAGCGTGTAGCTAGATAGCAACGCGGATTTCTCAAAAAAAAAACTAGATAGCAACGCGTGAGCGAGGCCCACGGACTTATATCTTTTTTTTTTTTGACTCTCACACGGCCTTAGCCTTATATCTTCACCATCGTATGTTCCTTCGCAGGGACGGAGCCAGCAATTAGTATTGGACCCCCTCAAAAAAAAAAAGCAATTAGTATTGGAGGGGCTAATCAAGTTGGAGGGGGCAAAAAGGTTTAGATCTGCTAATTATAAGCATGGTTATAAGGGATTTTAGGTAAGCAAATCAGATTGTTGGGGGTGGCTAAGCCCCTGCTCGTCCCCCCTTCCTCCGTCCCTGTTCCTTCGGTTCCCCGGTTGGCATCCTACCACAATGGTATTGTGTTCTACAAGTGAGACATTGCATAGTTTCAAAAAAAAAGTGAGACATTGCAGTGATCACATCTTCTTGTAATGACAGTTTTGTAATGCCTATTGACGCTAATATAGCTTCCTTCAAAAAATTAAGAAGCTAGCCAATATTCATGGGGGCCATGTCAAATATTTATGTGTGCTCGCGAGAGAGATCTGGCAGAACCTTCAGACTACGCAGAGTGTGAAAATGGTTGATGGGGATCACGATGCATAGTAGGCAAAGGCGCCCCCGGCGGCAGATTTCTTTCATGGCCGAATCTTCTTCGAGCAGCGTGCTGAGTCGTCGTGGCCCTACAATACCTTCGTGTGAAGTTGATCAGCTCCTAAAATCATCAATCCGGTCACCTACAATGGTTTTATCATAACCAAAGTGGCTGTTTTCTGATGCCGCTCATTTCCAGTACAATACATGCTCCAAAATACTCCAGACAACGGTATCTCGAAAAAATTGTGTTGATCTGTTTTGCAAACAAAAGTTTGTTGTTGTGTGATGTCTAAGTACATGCAGGTTGTGATATGTTTGCACTCAAGTATTCAGCTGATGGAGGTAAGGTCACCATATATTTATATATCTAGGTGCGAGTGTGCACAGAAGACATTTATTCTCAGAGAAAGTATATCAAGTTTTTTTTTTGGCTTCTCGACATGCACAGGGTAAATTATAATAGAGACTAGCTTTAAAGGAACAGTATATTCTTGCCATCACATGACTGCATTTTACTGTGTAGTACTCCACATGATCTCTTCTAATATTTACTACTCCTGTTGCGCATAGCCTTTGTTTTAGACTTTTATTAGGTGTTTTCATCGAGTGTTGCTTTGTGTTATTCAAGTGTCAGAGGGTGCAACTACTCCCCCGTTTCAAATTAAGTGTCGCAAATTTAGTTCAGTTTTATACTAAATTTGCGATAATTAATTTGGAATGGAGAGTATTAATTTTGGACTAACTAAGCTCTGCGTGCTTTGACAAGGAAAGACCCATAATACATAGAAATGACCAATAATTATTGAGCTAAGTTCTCCGTGCTTTGACATTGAAAGACCCATAATACATAGAAATGACCAATAATTATTCAATTTCATAAATCAAATCATCAAAAATACTCCGACTCTACCCACAACTTGAGTCACCTACTCTGAGAAAGAGTAAACCAATTAGCACAGATGATAAACAAACAAACAAATAAATAAATAAATAAATAAATAGGCAATGATAGAAGAATAAAGCAACAATATAAATGTACCATGACGTTTTAAATAAATATGCATGCTAAAATAAGTTACACACTAAGAAAGTTGAGTTCTACATCTGGAAATAGTCGGGATCATAATCCAGTACTTCTCGAGGATCATCTTGACCTTCATACTCACTATCACACATCTCATCACACATCCCATCCTTGTGTTCACCGTCATCGTCATTGCCTAAACGTAATGTTCAAGCATGACATGTCATCCACATCCGAAACCTCCTCATCTTCTTGGATGTTGTCACCATCTACTTACATGGCATGTGCTCCTATCAAATCGATCTCGAAACAGACCATGATCCCATGTTCTTCTTCGTAGAATTTCATAATGTGTCGGGGTCTATGTGAGGCTGATAGTCTTCATTGTTTGGCACTAGTGGTTTACAATGCTGCAACACCTTGTACACGACATCCTAACCTTGGAAACTCTTTTTTTTTTGCATGGGTACACGAGATAATGAAATTGTGTGGCATGTTGAGTAACAATATAGATACCGTCATAAACTAATTTGTTGTCTTGTCGTGTTTTATCTCTTCACCGTCGTGTGTTATCTCTTCGGTCCCCTCGTGGCCCCGTTGCCATCTTACGAAGAGATCTCGTTGTGGGCTACATGTAAAACATTGCAGTGATCACACCTTCTAGTGTCAGTTTGGTAATGCCTGTTGGCGCTAATCACAGTGTGGTCACGAGGGAGATAGCCATTCTAAATAGTCATGGGGCCCATGCCAGGCCATGCTTATGTGTGCCTCTTCTCATATATTTTTTTGAAAAGAGAAACCCGGCCTCTGCATCGTGATGATGCACACAACCAATGTGTGACTCTTCTCATGCTCACTCAGAAACTTCACAGGCTAGGCAGACTATGAGTGGCTCTGGCTGGGATCATGAAGGATAGTAGGCAAAGGCGCCTCCGGCAGCAGCGTTCTTCCATGGTCGCCTCTTCTTCCGGCAGCAAAGTCTTCGTGGCCCTGCAATGCCTCTTTGCGAAGTTGATCAGCTACTAAAATCATCGTTCCTACACTCCCGTACAACTTCTGTATAAGGTCCAAAGTGACTATTCCCAGGTGCCGCTCATTTCGATTACATACTCCAGTTAGACGAGGGTCTGTTGAAAAATTTGTTCTGCTATGCAAACAAATGTTTACCGTTGTGTGATGTCCAAGTACATGGGGGTCGTGATACCTTTGCACTCAAGTAGTCAGAGGTAAGGTCGCCATACATTTATATATACAGGTGGGATGGTTGTGCACAGAAAGCATTTATTGTCAGGGAAAGCATCAAGTTTTTTCTTTGCTTCTCCGCATGCACAAGATAAATTCAATAGAGACATGATTTAAAGGGGAAAAAATCTTGCCATCAAATGACTGCATTTAACTGTAGGTCTCCAGATGACCTCTTCTAATGTTTACTAAATTAAGTGTCACGAATGTAGTTTTACTAAATTTGCGATAATTAATTTGGAATGGAGGGAGTATTAATTTTGGACTAGCTAAGTTCTCCGTGCTTGACTTGAAAAATCCATAATACATAGAAATGACCAATAATTATCGAAGTTCATAAAGCAAATCATCAAAAATACTCTGGCTCTACCCACAACTTCGGGCACCTCCTCCGAGAAAGAGTAAACCAATTAGTTTGGATGATAAATAAATAAATAAATGAATAGGCAATGACAAACAATAAAGCAATGATATAAATGTAGCATGACATTTTAAGTAAATATGCATGCTATAAAATGAGTTATACAATGATAAAGTTGAGTTCTATACAAATAGAAATAGTCAGGATCATAATCAGCACTCTCGAGGATCATCTGGAGCTTCATGATCACTATCACACGTCTCATCACGCATCTCATCCTTGTATTCACCGTCATTGTCATTCACCTAAACGTAATGTTCGAGCATGACAGGTCATCCACATCCGCAACCTCCTCATCTTTCGGTGTTGTCAGCATCTAGGTACATATTCAGAGCTCCCATCAAGTCGATCTCAAAAGACACCATGATCCCATGTTCTTCTTCATAGAATTTGAAATTTGCCGTCTTACATAACCATCAAGATCTACCTAAGGCGATATGATCCAGGCAATAGGGGATACATCTAGTACTTACAAACACCGTTACGAAAGTTGGCGTTTATCGATGAAGATGTCAGTGAAACTTGTAATAGATTCTCACATCAAAGGCTGGAGGTGAGAATGTTGACGATGCTTCTCGCTAAGGATTAGACGTGTAATCCCTCTTCTAGTATCCACGCATCCACTTGCGACAATCCATCAGCGCTCCGCTGTCCAGGACTTGGCGCCAACGACGAGACACAACCTTACAACGTAGTCTATGGTGATAGAACTAATTTATTAGATTAGATCTATATGAGACTAGTGAGTTTGTCTCAACACATGAGATCTAGAGAGAAAGAGAGAGCCACGGGGGGCATTTGGTGTGTTTCAACCGTAGGGGTTGGGGGATTCAGATGGGCATGCCAAGATAAATGAAAGGGAGGTTGCCCAGCTTGCAATTCACGTGTCTCGCCACTACCTGTCGGTTTTCGGGTGGTTGGTTAAGGACATAGATTTTGCTTTTGCGGTAATTAATTTTCAGCCCGGACATGTAATCGAAACACACGAGCAAAAATTTCAGATTAGTGATGTCCAACTCATTGTTCTGGATGAGGATAATGGTATCGTCCACACATGTTGTAAGTGTGTGATCCCAGAGAGTAGTTAGCGTAAAACTACCACTCTACAGACTAAATCACAAAAAACTACCATTTTTGCCCGCAATCGCAAAAAACTACCACTTTTGGTCCGCAATCGCAAAAAACTACCACTTTTGCCCGTAATCGCAAAAAACTACCACTTTTGACCGCAATCGTAAAAAACTACCACTTTTACCCATTATTGCAATGTGATGTTTCTATTAATCTCGAACTGTTTATTTGTTTGACAGCAGTAATAGAATTGACATAATCTTACATAGTAATAATAAATATAGAATCATCATAGTTTAACACAGCAACACTGGCTGAATCCACATAGTTTTACACAGCAACACAGAGTAAATTCACAAAGTTTTACAAAGCAATAATGCTTGAATCCACATAGTTTAACACAACCATTGCTGTTTAAGATTATGTCGATTCTATCTTTATTATTGTGTATTGTTGTCAAACAAATAAACAGTTCGAGATAAATAGAAACATCACACTGCAATAATGGGTAAAAGTGGTAGTTTTTTGCGATTGCAAGCAAAAGTGGTAGTTTTTTGCTATTGCGGGCAAAAGTGGTAGTTTTTTGCGATTGCGGACCAAAAGTGGTAGTTTTTTTGCGATTGCGGGCAAAAATGGTAGTTTTTTATAATTTAGTCTGTAAAGTGGTAGTTTTACGCTAACTACTCGATCCCAGACACCAAGTGCGGCACGACCCATGTGGCTTCAATAGCAGAATCATCATCGATCCTGTTTCCCAAGACAGAGAGCAAGAACGAGTAGCATGATCGGACACGGAAACTCAAGAGTGAAATTTTCTTAACCCTAAATTGTTGTTTACAAAAGAGGTCAACTGAGCAAACCAACCTGTGGTTGGATGGTTAGCAGGGTGGTTGTACCCTCAGCCCAACAGAGTTCAAATCCCAAATTTGACGTCTGTGTGTTGCATTTAGGCGGAATATTCTTTCAGTGGGAGGCGACGTTCCCGTCGATAGCGAGGCGCCCGTGGTGACTTCGTCAATCTCAAGACTCGAACCGCCGGCTCAGTATTTCGGAGGTGCTCATAGGGGTAGGGTGTGCGTGTGTGCGTTCATAGGGGTGAGTGTGCGCGCGTGTATGTGAGCGTCTGCGTTTGTACTGTGTTTCAAAAAAAAAAAAAAGAGGTCAACTGAGAGACACGAGCGGGTCTTGGGTCATTATTGCCCAATTCGCCGACACCTTGTGGCACTTGCTACTTCTGCATATGTTTCAGCCTACTAGGTAGAGCTATCATGCCCTCTGTTCTCAACGCAATCGCTCATGTGCCATGTGTGTAGCTACGGCACGATTAGAGCAGTTTCATATAGGATATGTTCTGGTGAACCCATGATGTACACATGCGTATTGCCCAAAGAGCTCTTCTGCCCTAAACAAATTCTTTCACGATGCTACTCATTCCCATGTATTGGTCGAAGCCATCGATCCTACCCGTGGCCGCACAAACAAAGGACAATGCTTGCTCACATGATCTTGGAGAGCAGCGTATACAAAATGTGGCTGCTCCTGATTCAGTCCTGTGATCACACAAGATTGCCAGGTTCAGAAATAAAAAGGTAGGAGTAGCAAATTACACACGCGGCACTCTATTTAGAGGAGGAGGAGAGTAGATCAGTCAGAAATTTGATGAGAGGCTAGGTAGGTGAAGCATTGACATTGAAAAGTCGCTGCTGAGAGCTCTCATGTGGCGCGTGCCAAAGGCAGGATAGCCATAGCTACGTAGGGTGCCTGGCCAAATCAACAGGTAATTATGGTGCTCATCACAAGCTCTGTCGGGTTACCATGCATGGGGGCCAAACTTTTCTGTCGCAACGCTACGAAGCGGGGTTGTCGGACGTTTTATTAGGACGCGCCGGTAACTTTTTAAGCTAGTGGGTTCGCCTCTAGTGGCAGATTTATGCCCTGGCGCCCAATAACCCCATTGAAAGTGCTATTAGACGCGCCGGTGGAGATACTCTTAATGCAACTGTGTGAAGACGGTTAGTCGGCATATTTTCAGCTGCGGTGTATGGCATGATCTTAGTCACTATAAGATGCATAGTTGTTATATGATTTTTTATGGCTAATTTTATGTATCAACCTTACGTGATCCCTGAGCTATACTCATTCTAACCTTGAAACTTTTAACAAAGATGGTTGTATGCATCACTTGGTTGAGAGGTTGGGGTTTCACTCCTATTTTTCAAAAGAAAAATATTGCCACAGATGAAGAACGAAAGATGATGCCTCCATCAGAGAGTTGTGGAGATGGTCAGCTAATGTGTTGTCATACCTCTTAGTGTTATACACGGCAAGAAATAAACAATGAAAAAAACGGAGATCAACACAGGGACAGAGAGATTTTAGCGTGAAAACCCGAGAAGGGAAAAAGCACGGCGCAAGCCAGCAAAATTTTACTATTTCGACAGAGGTTACAAACATCGGGGATTTGCAAATTGCAACTTATCTGAATCGATAGCTTATGCTTACAAGAATTATATAAAGAAAGCGGTGACCTAATCGACTCCAATCCATACCGCGGGGGGGGGGGGGGGGGGGGGGGGGGCTTCGCCCCTGCACCCCCAGGCATCTTGTTATGGGCGATGATGTGCTTCGCTTGGGCCCAAACCTACCACGCGATGGGTCTCGCTTCGCAACCTCTTATATGTATAGCCTTCACCCTCGTAAGAATTTGGATCAAAATAAAACAAAACCAACTATGGTGCTCTACATATAAGCATTGACAATGGATCGTCCTTTCCACCAAAGAATTTATTTTTTGAAACGAGGCAAAAGTTTTGCCTTTTATATTGATAAAGAAGGAGCAAACAGGTAGGACAAGGCCTAAAAAGAATAAAGATACAAATCAACCACGCCGGCCCCGAGTCCGCGCCCCACACAGGTCGACGACCAAGTTGCCCAAACAACCAAGGTCGACACCAAAATCTCTCGACGCACCAAAGAAAAATTTGAGCGTGCATGCCGCATGGCCGCTTTTAGATGGTACAGCGGGCGGTGGAGCTTCAAAAGCAGAATCATCGATCCTGTTTCCCAAGATAGAGAGGAAGCACGAGTGACAAATGAGGACGTGGAGAGTGAGAGAGTCAAGAGCGAAATTTCCTTAAGGATTTTGGGTGACTGCCCAATTCGCCGACACTTCGAGGATACTTTATTCTGCAAATGTTCCAGGAGGCCACTACCAATTGCTCAAGTACCATGCGTGTAGCCGGTTCACGAGTAGAGCTGTTTTATAGGATACGTTCTCCTGAGCCCATGATGTACACCCATGTATGCTGGCCAATATTTTCAGCTAGACCAACCAAATTCTTTCACGATGCTACTCATTCCCATGTCTTCGAAGCCATCGATCCTGCCTGTGGCCGCACAAACAAAGGACAATGCTTGCTCATATGATTATATATAGAGAGCAGCGTATAAAAATTTGCCGGCACCTGATTCAGTCCCGTACGTGATCACACAAGATTGCTAGCTAGCTTCAGAAATAAGAAGGGTACTAGGAAATTACACATGAGGAACTCTATATATTTAGAGGAGGAGAGTCGATCAGTCAGAAATTTGATGAGAGGCCAGGTAGGTGAAGCATTGACAACGAGAAGTCGCTGCCAAGAGCTCTCATGTGGCGCGTGCCAGAGGCCGGCTAGCCGTAGCTACGCAGGGGGCCTGGCCAAATCATCAGAAGCTCTGTCGGGCTACCATCCATGGGGGGCCAAACTTTTCTGTCGCAAAGCCACGGGCGGTCAATCCTGTAAGGTTGACCGGGATATATAGTCCTGCTACGAAATTACACATGCATATATACAGTAACTGTACGTCCATACATCTGTTCAGATCGTTCGACACAAAAGAAAATCTGCAACCAGCAGATTTTGAATTTTGGATTCTTCAGGCATGTGTGTGCGTGTGAGCTAGCTATACCTTGCACCCCCATACCTCTAGAGGTAGCACTAGTGGAAAAGGAGCTTTTGGTTCACCCCTTTAGCCCGGATTTTAAATTGAACCGAGACTAAAGGGGTGAGAGCCGCAGCGCCGGATTTGCGAGGGACTTTTAGTCCCGGTTCGTGTTACGAACCGGGACTAAAGGTTCACCGCATGCGGCAGCAGAGGCGGGGCCCAGCGCCAGAGACCTTTAGTCCCGGTTCCTTTCACGAACCGGGACTAAAGGTCCTCACTTTATCAGCTTCTTCCACCCCTGCTCACTTCATTTTTCCCACCAAGCCCGAGCTCAAAACCATTTCCTCTCCATTTCTTCTCCATTTCCTCTCCCCAAGCCTAGATAATACACAATATTTTACACCATTTGGACAGATTGAAGACACCCCACGGTTAGCAGCTTCATTCTCTTTCCGGCATTGTTTCTTTAGCTCATTTTGCTCATTTCAATTTTTTTGTGTAAGCAAGGTGTTCGATGGAATGCCTAAGTTATGATCTCATTTGTGTATATGTGCAATTTGTTCTCAAACTAAATAATGATTTATGTGTTTTAGTGTGGTGAGGAGCCTTATCGACGTCGATCGCCCGCGCCGTCCCGTCACCGGCACCACCTCGGTGAGCCTCTATATTTTATTTTATTTGATTTTTAAAAACATAGCTTTTATGATTTAGATGCATAGTTACTACTTGTATAATTTTCTAACTTGTATTATATGTATAGTGTCATGGTTCTGATATCCGTCCCCGTCGGTCCTCGTCCGGTCTATGATTCGGATGTGGTATATTTTCAAAACTATTTATTTCATTCTATGTTTCTGGCAATTATGGCGACCAACTTGACATAGAATTATTTTTATCTAGGAGGTAGTTGAACCAGAAATTGAACCTGACCCTATTGTCGAGTTTTTGGATAAAGAAAACAATGATTTGAAAGCAAAATTGAAAAGAAGTGAAGATCTTTATCTTCAATGCTTAGAAGATAAGATGAAATTAGAGCTCAAACTTGCCGACGTGGTCGATGGTAACGAGATCAAGATGGATGCAATGCGCTTGAAGATAAAAAGGATTAGAAAATATGCCATTAATCGGGAGGCTTGGTATCATTATGCTGTGGGTTCAGTATTTACCTTAGTTGCGATTTTGATCGCATTTGTTGTTGGATTTAAATTCTTTAGATAATTTTTATATTTGTTTCAGTTAATGTATGTTTTATGAGAACTATGTATTACCAGTTGTCACTACTCTACTCTTATTTTAATGGATGACATTGTATTAATTAATTTGCTCTTACATATTATTTATGACAGTAGTGTAATAATGGGGTTCGATATACTTTTATGCAATACAGATGAACCGACAATGGATGTACGGTGACCGATGTTGTCCTGAGTTCATTGATGGCATGCATAATTTTCTCCATGTGGCTGAGGCAAACAAGCCGAAGAACGGTTTTATTCGTTGTCCATGTAGTGCCTGCAAGAATATGAGTGATCACTCTACCTCAAAAGTCATTCACTCACACCTCTTGCATAATGGTTTTATGCCTGGTTATTATTGTTGGACCAAGCACGGAGAAACAGGGGTTATCATGGAAGAAAATGAAGAAGAGGAGGATAATGACAAGTATCCTTGGTTCAGTGATACTACAATGGGAGAAGACGAAACTGAAGAAGATCCCATTATTGATGAGTCCGACGATGATCTTCGTCGGGCCATTCGTGATGCACAAATGGACTGTGGAAGTGAAAACGAAAGGTTGAAGTTGGAGCGTATGTTAGCTGATCACGCCAAATTGTTGTACCCAACTTGTCAAAATGACCAGAAAAAGCTGGGTACCACACTTGAATTGCTGCAATGGAAGGCAGAGAATGGTACTTCTGACAAGGGATTTGAAAATTTGTTGAAAATAGTTAAGAAGATGCTTCCAAAGGATAACGAATTGCCCTCTAGTACGTACGAAGCAAAGAAGGTGGTATGCCCTCTAGGATTAGAGGTGCATAAGATACACGCATGCATTAACGACTGCATCCTCTACCGCGGTGAGCACGAAAAACTGAATGCATGTCCTGTATGTGGTGCTTTGCGGTATAAGATCGGGCGAGATGACCCTGGTGATGTTGAGGGCGAGCCGCGCCCCAGGAAGAGGATTCCTGCAAAGGTGATGTGGTATGCTCCTATAATACCACGGTTGAAACGTTTGTTCAGCAACAGAGAGCATGCCAAGTTGTTGCGATGGCACAAAGAAGATCGTAAAAAAGACTTGATGTTGAGACACCCCGCGGATGGGTCCCAGTGGAGAAAAATTGACAGAGAGTTCCCGACATTTTCAGATGACGCAAGGAACTTAAGATTTGGTCTAAGTACGGATGGCTTTAATCCTTTTGGAGAGCAGAGCTCCAGTCACAGCACTTGGCCCGTGACTCTATGTATCTATAACCTTCCTCCTTGGTTGTGTATGAAGCGGAAGTACATTATGATGCCAGTGCTCATTCAAGGCCCGAAGCAACCTGGCAACGACATTGATGTGTACCTCAGGCCATTAGTTGAAGAACTTTTGCAGTTGTGGCGTGAAGAAGGTGTACGTGTGTGGGATGAGCACAAACTGGAGGAATTTGATCTACGAGCTTTGCTTTTTGTAACCATCAATGATTGGCCTGCTCTTGGCAACATTTCAGGACAGTCAAACAAGGGATACAATGCATGCACGCACTGTTTAGCTGAGACTGATAGTATACATTTAGGTAACAAGAATGTGTACCTGGGTCATCGTCGGTTTCTTGTACCCAAGCATCCGTTAAGGAAGAAAGGCAAGCATTACAAATGTGAGGAAGATCATCGGCCGAGGCCTACCCGCCCTTCTAGTTCTGTTATACATGATATGGTCAAGGATTTAAGTGTAATATTTGGAAAGGGTCCTGGCGGACTCACTGTTCCGAATGACGCAAACAACCACGTACCCATGTGGAAGAAGAAATCTATATTTTGGGAGCTGCCCTATTGGATAATGCTAGAGATTCACTCTGCAATCGACGTGATGCACGTGACAAAGAACATTTGCTGCAACCTGCTAAACTTCTTGGGCGTGTATGGGAAGTCAAAAGATGGGAAGTCAAAAAAAGGTACACCGAAAGGAAGGCAGGCCCATCAACGTATGAGCGAAGAGATGCATCGAGACGATACTCATTCAGAGAATCAGCCAGGTCCTGCAAGCTACGCTCTTACTAAAGAAGAGAAGAAAATATTTTTTGAGTGCCTTCGCAGTATGAAGGTTCCATCTGGCTTCTCATCAAATATAAAGGGAATAATAAACATGGCAGAGCAAAAATTTCAGAACCTAAAGTCTCATGACTGTCACGTGATTATGACACAATTACTTCCGGTTGCACTGAGAGGGCTTCTACCGGAAAATGTTCGAGAACCCATTGTGAAGCTATGTGCATTTCTCAATGCAATTTCTCAGAAGGTCATCAATCCACTAACTCTAAAAAATTTAGAGAAGGATGTGGTCCAATGTCTTGTCAGCTTCGAGTTGGTGTTCCCACCAACCTTCTTCAATATTATGACGCACCTTGTAGTCCACCTAGTCGAAGAGATTTCTGTTCTCGGTCCTGTATTTCTACACAACATGTTCCCCTTTGAGAGGTTCATGGGAGTCTTAAAAAAATATGTGCATAAACGGGCTAGGCCAGAAGGAAGCATCGTCAAGGGTTATGGAACAGAGGAGGTCATTGAGTTTTGTGTAGATTTTATTCCTGATCTGAAGCCGATCGGTGTTCCTGAATCACGTCATGAGGGGAGACTGCATGGAAAAGGCACCCTAGGAAAGAAAGCAACAATATGTCAAGACGGGGATTCTTTCACTCAAGCACACGACACCGTTCTACATAATTCCAGTTTGGTGGGTCCGTATGTCGAGGAACACAAGAATGTTTTACGCTCCAAATACCCGGAGAAAACTGAAGATTGTATTGATGGAGAACACATGAAGACTTTCAGCAGTTGGTTAAAAAGACGTCTCATTAATGACACCAATGTTGAAGAACAGCTATACTTGTTGGCCACATCACCAGCTTCAACTATATTGACTTTTCAAGGGTACGAGATAAATGGAAATATATTTTACACAGCCAACCAAGATAAAAAGAGCACAAACCAAAACAGTGGAGTCCGCTTTGATGCAACAAACTGCAACGGGACAAAGGACACATATTATGGTTACATAGAGGAGATATGGGAACTTGACTATGGACCTACTTTTAAGGTCCCTTTGTTCAAGTGCAAATGGTTCAACCTACGAGGCGGGGTAGAGGTAGACCCACGATACGGAATGACTACAGTGGATCTCAAGAATCTTTCGTACCAGAACGAACCATTCGTCCTAGCCAGTGAAGTGGCTCAGGTTTTCTATGTGAAGGACATGTCTACCCAACCGAAAAAAAGAAAAGATAAGCAAGCGAGTACATCACACGATGAGCCAAAGCGCCACATAGTTCTTTCAGGGAAAAGAGTCATTGTGGGAGTGGAGGACAAGACAGACATGTCAGAAGATTACGATAAGTTTCATGACATTCCGCCCTTCAAAGTGAACACTGATCCAAGTATCAAGTTAAATGAAGAAGATTGTCCGTGGTTACGACGCAATCAGAAGAACAAGTAAACACTAGATAGGGATATTATTGTTGATGTGTAATATCCGAATGCTTTGTATCAGAAGAACAAGTGAACTGAAGTATTTTGTAGATGCATGGAACAAAACACACGATTTCACCTGCATACAGCCCAACGGTGGCTCGTGAGTGCCTGCATATCAAATGCACCGTTGGGCGTATGCAGGGAATCCGAATGCTTTGTATTCGGTCGATGAACTGAAGTATTATGTAGATAGAACCGTCCGGTGGCAAGACATCTCTGATGATCTACAACCGTCCGGCAAGACATCGCTGATGATCTGCAACCGTTTGGAACGGTCGCAGATCATCAGCGACGTCTTGCCGCTGGTTGCCCAAAGATGTCTTCACTGAGTGCTCTCTGCTACCCGCCGAGGGGAGGGGGGCTATATATAGGGTACGTGTGCTTCTTTAGTCCCGGTTGGTAACAACAACCGGGATCTAACGGCTCAGAAGTGCTTGAAAGAAACACACTCCTGATCTAACGGCTCACAAGTGCTTGAAAGAAACACACTCCTGATCTAACGGCTCACAAGTGCTTGAAAGAAACACACGATCCGTGTGCTTCTTTAGTCCCGGTTGGTGGCTCAACCCATGCCAAAGGATTTGATTTTTTGAGGTGTTTATCACTTTATTACATTTTTAGTGAAAATTAACATAAACTCAATTAACTAGGGGAAATTAGTTAGAATTCAAAGAAAAAACTCATACCTGGGGATCATCCATCATATGTGCACCACTCTTAGTGAAAATTAGTTGGGTGCCATTTGGAGTCATATTTTCTGTACTTACTTCACAAAAAACCTCATTTTTTCCACTTAAAAAAAGGAAAATGATATTTATGAAAATAATTTGAAGAATCCCTTTGGCAAGGTTGTTTAATATACCAATATGCACCTATGTGTGGAGTATGAGATCTTTATCACAAACTATGCCGTGGAAATGACCATAACTTGGTCATTTGTCTTGAAACTTCTAGATGTTCATACATGATAGACCTTTTTGTGAAGACTTTTTTTGCAAAAGTTGGCAAAAATCAAGTTTATCATTTTTCATAGCAACTAGTACACATATAAGGATCCCATGCCAAAGGATTTGATTTTTTGAGGTGTTTATCACTTTATTACATTTTTTCTTAAAAACGATCAAAACGGTCGCTATGACAAATCATCGGAAGAGGTGATATTTTCTAGAACTATCAATGTTTCTGTGATATAACCACTAGTTGTGTACCTTAAAATGATTTTTCCAAAAGTTTCAGACCAAACTATCAAACAGTTGTAGTTCAAATTTGAATTACTTTCGATAAATCAACATAAACTCAATTAACTAGGGGAAATTAGTTAGAATTCAAAGAAAAAACTCATACCTGGGGATCATCCATCATATGTGCACCACTCTTAGTGAAAATTAGTTGGGTGCCATTTGGAGTCATATTTTCTGTACTTACTTCACAAAAAACCTCATTTTTTCCACTTAAAAAAAGGAAAATGATATTTATGAAAATAATTTGAAGAATCCCTTTGGCAAGGTTGTTTAATATACCAATATGCACCTATGTGTGGAGTATGAGATCTTTATCACAAACTATGCCGTGGAAATGACCATAACTTGGTCATTTGTCTTGAAACTTCTAGATGTTCATACATGATAGACCTTTTTGTGAAGACTTTTTTTGCAAAAGTTGGCAAAAATCAAGTTTATCATTTTTCATAGCAACTAGTACACATATAAGGATCCCATGCCAAAGGATTTGATTTTTTGAGGTGTTTATCACTTTATTACATTTTTTCTTAAAAACGATCAAAACGGTCGCTACGACTAATCATCGGAAGAGGTGATATTTTCTAGAACTATCAATGTTTCTGTGATATAACCACTAGTTGTGTACCTTAAAATGATTTTTCCAAAAGTTTCAGACCAAACTATCAAATAGTTGTAGTTCAAATTTGAATTACTTTCGATAAATCAACATAAACTCAATTAATTAGGGGAAATTAGTTAGAATTCAAAGAAAAAACTCATACTTGGGGATCATCCATCATATGTGCACCACTCTTAGTGAAAAATAGTTGGGTGCCATTTGGAATCATATTTGCTGTACTTACTTCACAAAAAACCTTATTTTTTGCACTTAAAAAAAGGAAAATGATATTTATGAAAATATTTTGAAGAATCCCTTTGGCAAGATTGTTTAATATACCAATATGCACCTATGTGTGGAGTATGAGATCTTTATCACAAACTATGTCGTCGAAATGACCATAACTTGGTCATTTGGCTTGAAACTTCTAGATGTTCATACATGATAGACCTTTTTGTGAATACTTTTTTTGCAAATGTTGGCAAAAATCAAGTTTATCATTTTTCATAGCAACTAGTACACATATAAGGAGCCCATGCCAAAGGATTTGATTTTTTGAGGTGTTTATCACTTTATTACATTTTTTCTTAAAAACGATCAAAACGGTCGCTACGACTAATCATCGGAAGAGATGATATTTTCTAGAACTATCAATGTTTCTGTGATATAACCACTAGTTGTGTACCTTAAAATGATTTTTCCAAAAGTTTCAGACCAAACTATCAAATAGTTGTAGTTCAAATTTGAATTACTTTCGATAAATCAACATAAACTCAATTAACTAGGGGAAATTAGTTAGAATTCAAAGAAAAAACTCATACTTGGGGATCATCCATCATATGTGCACCACTCTTAGTGAAAAATAGTTGGGTGCCATTTGGAATCATATTTCCTGTACTTACTTCACAAAAAACCTTAAAACATAGAAAATGATATTTATGATATAATTTGAAGAAATCACCTTGGCATCTTAAAATGTTAGAAAATATAAAACAAAACAAAAAAATAAACTAGAAACCAAAACAATTCAAAAAATAAGTAAACCAAAATAAGAAACAGAAAAGTAAACAATGCAAACAATTTAAAAGAAAACAAAAACAAAAATCAGTAAAAAGAAACAAGGAAAAAAAAGGTATTTGTCTCGGTTGGTAACACCAACCGAGACTAAAGGGGCCACTGGCGGCCCAGTCAGACCTTTAGTCGCGGTTGGTGTTGACTCTTTAGTCTCGGTTCGTAACACGAACCGGGACTAAAGTCCCTTTCCGCGCCGTTTAGGGTTCGCGCGGCCGAAAATTTGTCAATCTTCCCCCAAATTCCCCTCTCCACGGCGAAGCCCTGCTCCGCTCTCCGCTCCGGCCTCCCTCGGCGAAGCCCTGCCGCCACGCTGCCGCGCCGCCGCCTTCTCCCCGCGCCTCGCGCTGCTCTGACGCCGGCTGTGCGCTTCTCTGCCCCGACAAGCGCGTCGCCGTGCTCCTCCATCTCCTGCTGTGCCGCGTCGCCCGCGCCCGCGCTGCTCCGGCCAACGACTCCTCCACGCTACTCCGGCCGACGCTGCTCCGGCCAACGACTCCTCCGCGCTGCTCCGGCCGTTCGTCGCTGTCCAGGTAAGCTCTCCTCCTCTCCCTCCGATTTAGGTTTAGGGTTAGGGCTTGTTAATCTTGATTTCCTGATTGCTATTATGTCGAGATATGCAAGGTAAATCTCGTGAACACTATTATGCATCTCCATTCACCATTCTGAAATATAATTGTGAGATAAATCGCTTACTGAATTCTGAAATATAATTCTGAAATATCTTGTTTATCTTACTGGGCATCTTTATGCAGCATTCTGAAATGTCATTGCAAAATCGCTTACTGAATTCCTATGGTTTCGAGTATTCAGTCATCTATTTATTTATCTTTAGCAGTCACTTTTAAAATAAGCTTGATTCATACATCATGCATCTTACAATGTTGATGTATTTATTTATCTCTAGCAATCACTTTTGAAATAAGCTACAATGATATTCATGATGTTGTTTCAGTAATACTACTGCTGCATTCAAATACATTATTTTGTAGTTGATGTTGTGCATAAATATGTAGTCATTATCTACAATCCTACACAAGAAACAGTAGGTGTATGATCTCTATAGTATTCCTATTCAGATCCATATTTGTTTTGTTGGTGTGCATCCCTTTCCTATAGCAGCCATACTAAAATTATGCTCACTGTTAGGGGAAAGGTGTATTCTTGCAATGTAACCGATGGTTAATGATGGTGTAATAGTAGAATTTCCAGAAACCGACTGTCAAGACGTTTGCAAGACATTCTCTACTGTTTTTTGCTAGAGCTGATATACAATTCATTATACAATTGTTTTGATTGATATACAATTCATTATACAACTTGCAGGAGGTCTTGCTGCTCGGGTGTGTCCACGGCTTGCAGGAGGTCTTGCTTCTCGCTGCCAAGACGAACCTTGTATGATGAAATTGCCATTTGTTCTCACTCTTGGCTAGATTGCTTGCTACATTCCTGATGTTTCAGTCCATGTCCAGTGGCTATCTTTGTTTTGTAAATTGAGATGATTGTAAATGTGTTAGATATGAAATTGTAATATATGATCCATATATTATGTTGTGTTAGATATGCAAATTGAGATGATTTTATGTTAGATATGCAAAATTCTAAAATATGATCCATATATAGTTTTGTGTTAGATATGCAAGATGAGCACACACTGTTTTTCTTCGCTGCCACCTTGTTGTGCTATATGATCTATACTCGTTGCAATTATTGTACTTGTATATGTTTTTCAGATGAATAAATGTAAACTTGATTATAATGCCCGAGCTATGGATTGCAGGTACATTTGAGCTATGGAGCACTTGCGAGACGAGCAGATAGAAGAAGCACAATTTCAACGAGACGAGGAGATGGAAGACCAAATGGAACAACTTATTTATAACGATGCCCGAGCTGGAGGAGATGTAGATGATTATGATTTCGAACAATTTTTGAACGACTTTGGTGATGGAGATGTGGTGATAACAAACTCCGGCGGAGAGGTGTATATGTGTTTATAATAAATATGGCGATATGTTGTTGTTAACTACATGCATTAATTGATTTGTGTTGCATTTATTAACGACTCATTTTTCTTTTAGCCATCCGGATCGAGCAAATCTGCCAAAAAGCAGCCACCATGTGCTCCTCGAGGCAAGGCAAAAAGAATGACGAGCGAGGATCCAAAGTTACCGATTGAGGAAATTGCTGATTCCGGCGAACCGCTCGAACACCGGGGAATTTGCTAATGTTTTTCAAGCGACAAGCTTACAAAAAATATATATTATGGCCTTACAACTTCAAGTGAGTGTTACTGCTTATTACACATTCTATTTTTCTCACCCGATGTTAAGTTTAATTGATGAGTTATGCATGACTATTTATAAACGTGCGCAGCTACCACTACATTCTTATCGTTATTGACTTGCGGAAAGGAGAAATTGTTGTCCTTGACTCGTTAAGAAGATGCCCTAAACAATACAAGACCTGTTTTGATTTGGTGGCAAGGTACTTTCTTTTCTTATCGCCTCTTTCGTTCATTTCCTAATATCAAAGAATTTATGACTCATTCATTCATTTTCTTGTCATGCAGCGTTTGGAAAATGTTCCTCGCGGAACATCCGAACAGTGGATGGCCAGAGAAACTGCGCTGGCGTAGTAACGATGTAAGTAGTACTATAACTAGTCCCATGCACCATTATCATACTTTATTATTATTTGATTAAATTCTATTCTTCTATAGACTTGCCTTAAACAGCCAATAGGGACTGATCTATGTGGATTCTACGTTTGCGAGTACATGCACACTGTGGTCAACGAGAGTTTGAAGAGCAAAAGAAGTATCGAAGTTCGTAAAGCTCTAGTCACAACATTATTTTTGTACCATCAATCGTGATGAGTTTTATTCATTTCATATCTCATGTATTCATTGTGATGTCATTTTTTTACAGTTGGCAAGAAAGCGCAGCGAGTTACCAATAAAGACCCGCTTCAGGGCACTTGCAGAGGAGTTGACGGGATTTTACCTCGACCATGTCATACCGGAGACCGGAGAGTACCACTATTTTGACTAGTGCAGACATGTAAAATATAGTGATCTCCATGTAACAAAGTACTTCTAAGTATCTGTAACCGGGAAACGTGATCTTCATGTACCACGCGTACTTAATTGTGTATGTGTTATCAACACATGATCTTCATGTAATTGTATATATGCATGATGCAACTTCATCTAGCTTCGTATAATAATTTATACGTGTTTTTCGCGCATCGAAGCCGTAGCATCCGAAACCCCTACCCCGACGCATCGACGTGGTACCATCCGAAACCCCCTACCATCACGCATCGACTATAGAATCGACGTGGTACCATCCGAAACCCCCTACCATCACGCATCGACGTGGTACCATCCGAAACCCCTACCCAGAAAACCGGTCGAAATAAAAAAAAAGCAAAACCCTGAAATGAAAATAAAACAAAACCCTGAAATGTAAAAAAAAAAAACCTTAGTCCCGGTTCGTAACACGAACCGGGACTAAAGGGTTCGCCCCCGCGCGCCCTGCCGCGGCCACGTGCGGAGCTCTAATTGGTGGGGGGGCTCTAGTCCCGGTTCGTATTGAACCGAGACCAAAGGGTGGGGGGGCTCTAGTCCCGGCTTGGTAGTCCCGGTTGCTACACCGGGACTACAGCCCCTCTGGAACCGGGATTAGAGTCCCGATTTCCACTAGTGTAGAGGCCGTAGTGTTCATGTGCATGTCTCGACCAGACACAAATTCAGGCAAACACTCTAAAGACCCTTGGTGAACTCCTTTTCAAAAGCCGGTTGACATTTCGGTGATGCAGTTACAAGCCGCTTTTGCTGCCGAGCTAGCTAGCTTGCCATCTCTAGGGACACTCGGATTCTTGTGTCAAGTCAGGGATGTCCCATTCCTATTCTCCGTTCTTTTCGATCGAGGCTGAAGCCTTCTATGGAAGTTTGAGCTACATACTGATACCAGTACAAGTATGTGTACAAAACCTGTAGTTTTGGGGGCAGGGTATGAAGTGCACCGGCAGTAAACACCTAGCTGTGGATCAGAGGTTCAGAGAGATGGGCTGGACTGTATATTTGGTGATGGAATTATGAGGTCTCTCTGCTTACATGCTTTCCACAGAGACTCCGCAGTGGACACAGCACTTAAATTGTACTGAGCTGGCGCACTTCACGAGGCAAAATGAACTGAAATCGGATTAGTGTTGGAGAGAGAGAGAGAAAGAAAGATCAACCAAACATTCTCTTGAATATGCTCAACCAATCTGAAGAGCTACACCTTATAACAACCAGAATCTCCTCAGCAAAGCACTTGAGTTCAATCATTTCCCGAGAGCACTCCATTTAGATTTTCTTGAGGCTTTGGTGCCATTTGTGCCTGTCTCAACTCCATTTTCTCATTGACCAATGATGAAAATGTGGCAAAGGTTTTGCCCGGTAAACATAAACGCATACTATATATTACATTCGTTTGTAGGTACACGATGAATTACAATAAATGCAACTCACGAACTAGCACTGTGGGAACATACTTGGCAGATCGCAGAACACAGAGATGCGTATGAGTAGATTCATAAAGTGATTTCGTTAGGTTTATGTTCAAAATAACTTTCAAATGGTATAATTTTCGTGGTTCATAACTCACATTATTATTGTAATACTTAGTCAATGTTAAATTTTCATATTGATTTCACATAATTCACAACTTGAAAAAATAATGTGATTGATTTCATCGTGGATCTATTTATCCATAATACAAAATATTCACTAACAAAACACTTAACTACTACTTAATATCATACGGTTATCTTATCACACAATACACATATGCCAGTAAATCCTTGGCAAAACATTATCTCATCCAGTCGAAATAAAGCTCTACATTTTTTAACAGAAGGAATAAATATCAGAAGTGCCACTTAAAGGGTTATGGATTTATACTCGACAATCTAAGTATTTATACCTGAGCAAACAATGAAATGACAAAAAATATGTGGCTAGTGATCATGTTCCAATTTTGTGTTGATGTTTGACCAATTATGCTATCTTTGCAGAAACGGAGTTATATGTGAGAAACAAATGTGTGCAGATGATAGTTGTTCTTAATTTTAGCATTTGTGTTAGTGCGGTGTAGGGCAGCGTGGTAAATATCTACCAATTAGCTGAGATGAGTGTTGTATTTTGGCCGGCTACACGGAGCCTAATATTTCGTAAAATTAAAAGGGAATTTAGATTTCAAAACCATATTTACATGTCGATGTGCGATACATATCTAAAAGTTCTCTCAGTAATGTAAATTCTCAACTTGTGCTACCTAAAATAAACATGCCATTGGTTCCATGCATTGTCATGTTGTGTACCCAAAGTTCAGAATTAACTCTCTAAGCTACCGAAAAAAAAACTTAACAGCTTATGAGAAAATCCTGTGACAGGTAACCCAACAGCTAGCTTAACGACCTGAAGGAAATTAAACATCACCGTAGAATAGATGGACACACATTCCGGATCGAGCTTCAGTTACAACATATCGAAACAAGTGATTTCAGTCTCCACAAACCCACAGGCCGGGTTGTGAAAGACATTCCACACCCTGGGGATAGAGGCAGAGCCAGAGCAAGAGCAAGAGGGTGGAGCTGTACTGGTAATCGCAGTCCAAGATGCGTCCTCCTGTGGCTGTGAGAATTCAAGGCACTGGACCGGACTCTGTCACCTTTCCGCTCGGCTCTGAGCCACGAAATTGAGAGTTGGATGCCATGGCCATGCCAGTACTACAGAGCAGTACACGCAATAGAAGCCCAACTGGGCGGAGCTGATGGGAAACATAAAGCAAGGCCGGCCCGGCCGAGGACGTACTAGCTTGCGACGCAGTTAATACTCGCCATCGATCCGGCTGGGGCATTCCTCCATAAATTACCCCGGCCGGTCGTCCTCCTCGCCATCCCTCCCCACCTTCTTCTTCCTTGCCCTCTTCAAGAAAACTCTCGTACTCCTTCTTCTTCCTCCCATGCCTTGCAAGCCTATGGCGCCCTGCTCCTCTCTCCAGCGATCTATATATCTAGCCTCTCTTCCTCCATGTCGTAGTCTCTAGACAGCTAGGCTGTGGCCATGGTGGTTTGTGGGGTATGTTGGCTGGCTCGATGCACGCATCCTCGCCGGTCGCCGGCGGGTAGAGGCGTCGGACCAGGCTTCATTCCTCGCAAACCGAAGCATCCGTGGCGTCCAACAAAACACATTGCTAGCTTGTGAACAAGGAGGCGCATTGCCTGGATTAGGTTAAGGGGTATGTTGTCTGGCTCGGTGCCCCCGGTCGATCTCCTCGAGACCTCGACTCTCCCTTCACTCGGAGACGTCCGTTGATCGGGGACGTCGGACCAGGCTTCATTCCCTTTAACCGTGCGGCATTTTAGAGTTTAGAGAGTTTAGACACACCCTCCCCGGGCCGCGGGATCATGCATCCTTCCTTTGATTAGGCTAATTAAGGGGTTTGTTATCTAGCAAGCTCGAGGCAGGGCGGTGGAGATCTGTCTCATGCAAAGCATTAAGCATGTTGATCCACCTAGCTGGGCTCTCGGTCCAGAATTCAGTCAATCCATTTAACCACGGCATTAATTCAGTGTTTCTCGTCAACGCGTGCCCGGCTGGCCGGGGACTCGGTGAGAGCCAAGCTTTGAGTAAGCTAAGACAGCGTACTGCGTACACGCTGTTAACTTTCATGCCTTCAACTGTTTACACTTGCAAACTACAAGGTTGAAGGAGTATGTAGGTATCGTTCCCATCATGCATGCTCTAGCAGTGACTCTCAAATGTGGCATGCGCCCTCCAGGTTAATTTACTTGCATTATGCATGCTAGCTTTTGCCTGCAGGCAAGGACATTGGCTGATGCACGCAGCATGTTCCTTCTTTGTTTTGTTCTGTCGACGAACGCATGTTTTTTCTTCTTTGTTTTGTTTTTTCAATGGTGTTTATTTACTTACACCTATTTCTTCGTGCGTGCGCCTGATTACTTTCTTCTTCTCATTGTTTCTGTCCATGCATGGTTTCGTGAGTTTCGCTGGCCGGCGAAGGAGAAGAAGAAGACGATAGGCCGGACCCGTTTGAAACTTTTGGCACTAGACATGATTAGGTAATCATTTGGAGCGGCTAGATAGGCGTGGAATGATGCGGCCATAATTGCATCGATCCCGCCCGGGCAAGGTGGGCATTGCAGCTAGCAGCACGTACGCGCGCGGGCGGTGACAAAGTTGTGCGTCTTTCCCCGTGTCTTTTCCAGCCACAGTGCCCTGCTGGTCATCCAGGACAGCTCCTTGTTTGAGTGTGACACGACACAAAACAGGAGAGCTGCTGGGCTAGCTGCTGCTGCCCCTTAAATGCGCTAAACAACCGGCCGGCGGGGCGCCATGCACAGCTCCTTGTGTGTTGTAATGTGCATGGATCCGGCGAGTGTACGTCGTGCCTAGCGCAACGGACTTTCTCCGGTCGTGCGGGAGCTGTTGCGTGTGACTGTATGTGTGTAGGATTTTTAGGTTACGTACAGGAGAGAGGATGAGGGTCGGATGAAAGGTACTACAGTACCTGAGTGGCTGAGTAGCATTAACTAATTGCTCTAGCGCACTGAGATATGGGCCACCTGTGGCAGTGATGGAGCACATCACGGGGGGCCATGTCACCCAGCCTGCAGTGTAGTACACACTATTGAATACTGAGGCTGCCATGTACGTACGTACGTACGTACGTACGTATTTGACTCTTCAATTGCTTCATCCTTCAGTTCTCATCATCGTGGTAGATACATTTTTTTGCGAATGAGATACACAATCGTAATGTGGGTAGACCACCCTATCAGTTATGCATATAAGCCCTATTCATGTAAAAAAAATGTCCTTTTCTAAAAAAAAAGTAAAAAAGATGTGATTTTTTTAAAAAACGAGGCAGATGTTTTACCTTTTATATGATATAGGAGAATCAAATAAGCGGGGCCGAGGCCGAAAATAAAAATGTCACACAAACGAAACTAAACAACTATCTCAGCTAAATGTTAATCACCGGCGAGGATTCAATTTTTCCGGCGAGGAAATAAAAAGATGTGATTTTTCATAACAGGTTGTGGGGTCCATCTAGTTCTATAAGTCAAAGTATCGTGTTCGAAGAATAGCGGAAATCTATATTGAGTTATAGGGACACCCACACTTTTTAAAACATATTTTATCATATAAAAGAAATTTGAAAAAAAATACCGGTAGTGCATCTAGGTATTATATGTTGTGAAAAGATACAGTTTATGTGGCCTGTTTAAGGAAGGCAATTTTTTCGGTGCACAAAAAATGACACTTCAGGAAGCATTTCCAAATACATTTTGTCTATAATGAACATCATCGTGTCCGACGAAGAGAAAGGTCGTTTCGATGTACGGCTGGCCTTCAATGCTCGGGCATAGGTACGTGTACGCTGTACACATGCTCCGCAGGCTTTTTCCAACATCTGCCGCAGCGCATTACTCACTGTATATCTCGCAGTATCTCCGGAAGGACCGGGAGCTACTAGTACAGTAACAAGTTTACTTGTACGTTTCACCTTGCTAGGTAGCTGCACGGTACGGTGTGACGGCTTGACCGGCTGAAACAACGGGCCGGATCCGGAAAATGCATTCGACATCGTTACGTGCGTCCGTGCGTTGCACCAGTGCGCGCGTGGCGCCCTGCAAGGTACAAAAGGATCCCTCCATGCAATGTCCCGAGAGAGATGGTGCATGCATATTCACCGCAACACTTTGCCCCCCCCCCCCCCCCCCCCCCCCCACCCCAATCTTGTAGCTGCCTCTCTCTCGCGCGGTAATTTTTTTTCCGGAAAAAGTCCATTTTAAATCTTAAACTTGTGCTCCCTCCGTTTTAAATATAAAATGTTTTAGTATTTATCCATATTCATATGTATATAAATATATCTATACACGTTTAATGTGTATGTTCACTCATTTTACTATGCATGTAGATAATATGTAACACCTAAAACATCTTATATGAAAAAACGGAGTAGAAGTTGGTCAGATCGAACCCTAAAGTCAAGTACCATGTCATTCGTGCACCGAGAACTATAAAATCCCGGTCTAAATTGAACATTAACCCTGTTTGGTGCACCGGGAAAAATAGCAACTCGACGAAAAATACCCATTGTGTTTTTAACTAGACCGGTCCACATGTGATATCCATCTCCTATCCTAATTCATCCCCCTTCACATCTAAAAATAGTAGGGGCTTGCCTACATTTGTGTCTGCCGTCAGCCTAACTCCCTGTCACGAGCTTGCTTGGGAGCGCCGGCTAACCTCTGCCCCGCTGCTGCGGACCTGCAACCACCATGTGCTGGTTACAGACCTACACCACGCGCCATCCTCAAGCATCGCCCTGGCCTCCGTCATTTTTTCGTCGATCTACAATTGCCCGGCAAGTTTCTTGGGGAGAAGATGAATATGAAATGTGGATCAACTTAGGGAGCGGCAATAGCAATTTAAAATCTTCGCTCTGAAAAACGGGCCCAAGGTTCAATTTTGAGGACGCAGCTGGACTTTGATGCCATCTCAACATCCAAAAGAAATCCAATGGCCAGAAATAGATTTATATGACAAAGTCAAAATTAAAAGTGGTCAGAAAAATTTGAAAAAAAATCCATTAATTCCTATACGTTGCGTTATACATTTTGAGAAAGTTTTGTCAGATTTATAAATTCGAAAATATTTCAGGGTGCGGACGACTAGGATTCCAACTTTACAATTTACGAGTTCAGGTTTAATATGGACTTTTTCGGATTTATTCCTGTTAGCTTCAAAAGTAGTCAAGATCGAGGTCGAGAGTGTGTGTTTGTGTCGCTGTCGCCTTGTTCCGTGGATGGACGTACAAGAGGGCCAGGCTGACTTTTCCGTAGAGGTCATCGTGTATAGTGTGGCTAGCTAGGTAGCTTGTGCCCAACTTTTCCGTAGAGGTCATCGTGTGCTACGTACGTACTTCTGCCGTGCTACGTACATATGCCGTGCTTTACGTCACTGATTTCAATACCAGCAGTACGGCTTCCTCCTCCTTCCCGTCATGCATGCATCGTAGATTCGTAGGCCGGGCACTTTGAATCAAGTACGCGCTGTACGTGCTTTACGCTCGTCTTTTTGCTGAATGCAATGTGCCTATCTACCTAACTAATTCATGCATGGTAGGGGCAGCTACATGCCGGTCACAGTCTATCTAGCTCGTTCAGTTTTGCTACGGCACTTGTGGTACATGTAGTGGATTTTCAGCTCTTGCATTTGCTGCGAACTTTTAAGTTTCAGAATGCTTCAAGTGATAAGCTAGAAGGTTTGTTTCTGTTGCTAGTGGCCGCCTGAACCACTGCCGCCGCCGGCCGGTCCCTTCCGCAACGCATATGCAACGGCTACCATGGCGGCATTGGCCGGATTAAATTCCCTCACCATTGAGGCCGGCCGGCCGGTGGCTCTCGATCCTGTGCGTGCATACAGTGCACTGACTATAGAGTATAGACTATAGTGGTGAGAGGATGGATACTGTATCGATGGGAGTAGTCACGAGCGAAGAAGGATCCGAACAACGCAGCATACACATCTGGAGAACAGTGGCATCCCCGACCGCATTGCATGCACGCAGACCAGTCGGGTCGCCGTGATTTGATGCAGATTCTGCCGCTCCGACGAGACGCACGCCCTCGTCTCCATGCATGCTGCGCACCCGTGCCGGCCCATACCGGCCTTGTCCCCCCTGGCCTGTCCAAACCTCCAACAGTTGTATATTCAAATATTTTAAAAATAACTAAGCATTGTGCAGCAGCAGTGTGCTTTCTTTTTTACAGTTGCAGAGCTGTGTGTGCTGTCAAATTGGAGGATGTACAGCACAGAAACAAAACCCTAACTGCGCCTGAAGAGACATGTCGCCTTCGATGATCGATCAAGCACTTTCTGAACTGGGATACTCCACAATTTCCATTACTGAACGGCTGAAACTATATATCAAGAGAGGCATTTCCTCGATGAAATTTCATCTTCTAATATTAGTCTCCATCCAGTGTATGCATTGAGATTGAACATCAAGGCGCCGTACGTACGAGCATGGCCATGTCAGGGGTCGAGGACCCCCCGGTCTCCGTGGAGCATCTCTTCAAGATCCGGCCGGCCTCAAGTCAACTACGTACTCTCTCTCTCTCTCTCTGCCGGCGTTGGCGTGTCATCCGCACGTACGGCTGCCATAGTGAATTGAATACGCAACCATCGAGGAAATGCAAGCTACTGTATAATTTCAGGTCACCACCTGGAATCCCTGCGACCCGGGCGCTCCTTCACGTCTGGTCCTGTCGCCACAGCTAAGCTGCTGTTGCATTGCATGCCGTGGCATCTGGGATACCGTCTGCATGCCACTATCGCGGTATGTACCTGGTTTAGCCGCAGGATCATTGGCGGTGCCTCCTCCAGCGGGTTTGCACATTGCATAGGACTAGGATTTTCTATAAGGGTTAATTGTATATCTATGCTATTGCCCAATAGAGGATTAGAAAAATGCAATTACCGAACTTGGAAATATATATATGTCACTCCAAAATTTCCATACCTCTAACTATGGTATTTTAGTTATTTTAGCAATTCTTATACAGCAGTTACACTTTCGTACATACCATTTATAGTCACGTACTGGACCAACACACGCCCGCCCGCACGCGTACGCGCGCGCACACACACCCAAAGCAGTCCATCAAAACCGAGGCTATACCTAGAACCCAAAGTACGACGCATCCAAAAACGGCGGGAGGCTATAGTGCCCAGCCTTGCGCTTGATGAACCCTAGCGACGATAACGGCCCTGCAACGTGAGGGCGGGAGGTGCCGGCGGCCCTCCCGCCGGCTGGAGGTTGCTGGTGGAGTTTGAGAAGTTCAAGCCACTAGTAAAAATAGGGCTTCGGTTTTGAGCCCTGAGTCCCTTCAGTCCCGGTCCTGCCTGGAACCCGGACTAAAGATACTATTAGTCCCGGTTTCAACGGCTAGTAAGGCATCTCGAGGTCGAAACCTATCAGTCCCGGTTCCAGGCAAACTTTTAGTCCCGGTTGGATATACGAACCGCGAACAAAGGTTTTAGTCGCGGTTCGTGTAACAAACCGGGACTAAAAGTCCCATTTTATATATACTTCGTCCCTCTCGCCCGAGCCAGCCGTTGCATTTTCTGGTCAGAGCGCGTGTGGAGAGCTGCTCGAGCTGTTCTTCGTGTTCTTCGCGTGGAGCTCAAGTTCATCAGCGTTGCCGTCGATTTGTGAAGATTTGAAGCTTCCTGCCTTCTAAAAGGTTAGCCATTGTATCCTATTATCTCTTACTGCTAATTTTTGCTCATTTATTGCTTTAGAAGTATAGAGAATGGTGGATTTAGCTTTAGGAGTAATTTTGTGGGAAGTGTGAGCTCAAATTTTAGCTACCTAGCTAGTTTGCATATGTGTGAAGATACAGTCAACTTAGCTCAACATAGCTCAACAATAGCTCAACTTTAGCTCAACTTAGTTATTTATATGTATATAATGATATGTTACATATCCGAGCCACGCAGCCGTATACGATGGTCGACAACAGCGAGGTCCCCTACGGCGTCGTGAACAACTCCTCCTTTTCGGATGAGGTATTATTAGCACATCTAGATGTCATGTCGTCTCTGTAATATAAAAATAATTTTTAATTTAGGGTGAGAATTTCCTAATTTAATTTTTCCAATTATAAATATTAGGAATCAGTATGTGAGTGCGGCATTCGTGATAGATGTGTCCAGTTTCAACATTGTCTACAAGGAAAAGTCATTCTCCTAGAAGAATTAAATTTTACAAGAGAGGAGAAGAGAAAGACCGATGAAAATTTGAGTAGGACCGAAGAGAAGCTAAGGCCAGCTCATGATACAATCCACAAGATGAAGCAAGATTTAAAAACTCTGAACGAAAAAAGAGACATGGTTGTGGAAAAGAAGGGGGAAATAGAGTTGGATTTGGCGGATATCATCGATGGACACATGATCCAGACTCGTGAAACTAGGGGAAGAACGAGGTTGAAGATTAATAAGATGAAAAAGGCAGCTCTCCGAAATGAAATGTTCCTACATTTCTCATTCGGTGTCATTGTTCTCCTAGTCGCGATTATAATAGCCATGTACGGTTTTTTAAAGTGTGCAAACTAGTGTTGTCGTACTGTGTTGGGACTCAGAATTATTGTTAACATTGTGTGATTGCGCTTGTATTGTGATGAACACTATATTAATTTGAGCACTTACTCTCGATATATATAATTGTGTGTAGATGAGACGACAATGGATGTACAGTGACCGGCGATCGAATGAGTTCATGCAAGGCGTGCGGGAATTTGTCGAGGTTGCTAAGGCAAACGCGCATAATGGTTTTATGTGTTGTCCATGCTGTGTGTGTCGGAACGAGAGGGATTTCCCCGACTCACGGGATATTCACATCCACCTCTATACGTCCGGTTTCATGCCCGGCTATAAATGTTGGACCAAGCATGGAGAAATAGGGGTCATGATGGAAGACGACGAAGAAGAAGATAATAATGACGACTATCCTATGTTCCTGAACAGTGTGAGACAGAAAATGTCGAAAATGAAGAACAACAAGAAGAAGAAGTTGAAGCACCAGATGAGCCTATTGATGATCTTGGTCGGGTCATTGCTGATGCGAAGCGAGACTGCGAAAGTGAAAAGGAGAGGCTGAAGTTCGGGCAGATGTTAGAGGATCACAAAAAATTGTTGTACCCAACTTGCAAAAATGAACAGAAAAAGCTGGATACCACGCTAGAATTGCTGAGATGGAAGGCAGAGAACGGCGTGACCGATAAGGGATTTGAAAAGTTGCTAAAAATTATGAAAAAGAAACTTCCAGAGGATAACGAATTGCCCGTCAGTACGTACGAAGCAAAGAAGGTTGTCTGCCCTCTAGGATTAGAAGTGGAGAAGATACACGCTTGCCCAAATGACTGCATCCTGTACCGCGGTGACTATGAGAATTTGGTTGCATGCCCGGTATGCACTGCATTGCGGTACAAGATCAGACGAGATGACCCTGAAGGTGTTGAGGGCAAGGGCACCAGGAACAGGGTTCCTGCCAAGGTGATGTGGTATGCTCTTGTAATACCACGGTTGAAACGTTCGTTCATAAACAAAGAGCATGCCAAGTTGATGCGATGGCACAAGGAAGACCGTAAGAAAGACGAGATGTTGAGACACCCCGCTGATGGGTCGCAGTGGAGAAAAATTGATAGAACGTTTCCCGACTTTGCAAATGAAGCAAGGAACTTAAGGTTTGGTCTAAGTACAGATGGCTTTAATCCTTTTGGGGAGCAGAGCAGCAGTCATAGCACCTGGCCCGTGACTCTATGTATCTATAACCTTCCACCGTGGTTGTGCATGAAACGAAAGTTCATTATGATGCCATTGCTCATCCAAGGACCGAAGCAACCCGGCAACAACCTTGATGTGTACCTCAGGCCATTAGTTGAGGAATTTTTACAGTTGTGGCGGGAAGAAGGTGTACGTGTATGGGATGAGTACAAACAGGAGGAATTTGACCTACGAGCGTTGCTGTTCGTAACCATCAATGATTGGCCTGCTCTTAGTAACCTTTCAGGACAGACAACCAAGGGATATCATGCATGCACACACTGTTTAGATAAGACTGATAGTGTATATTTGACTAAGGGGGGGAGAATGTGTACCCTAGGCATCGTCGTTTTCTTCCACCCAATCATCCCTTAAGAAAAAAAGGCAAGCATTTTGGTGAGGCGGAAAAAGGGAAGAAGCCTAACCTTCGTTCTGGTGCTGATGTATTTGATATGGTTAAGGATTTGAAAGTAATATTTGGAAAGGGTCCTGGCAGCCTAAAAGTTCCGAATGACGCTAACGGACACGCACCCATGTGGAAAAAAAAATCTATATTTTGGGAGCTACCCTATTGGGAAATCCTAGAGGTCCGCTCTTGTATCGACGTGATGCACGTGACGAAGAATCTTTGCTTGAACCTTCTAGCCCACTTGGGTGTGTATGGGAAGAATAAAAAAGATACACCGGGAGCACGAGAGGACCAGCGACGTTTGAGAGAAATGGACGGCATCCATCAAGAGCCGTTTGAAGGTCCTGCCAGCTATACTCTTACGAAAGAAGAGAAGGACATATTTTTTGAGTGTCTGAGTAGTATGAAGGTCCCATCCGGATTCTCATCGAACATAAAGCGAATAATAAATATGGCTGAGAAAAAATTCCAAAACCTAAAGTCTCATGACTGCCACGTGCTTATGACCCAATTGCTTCCGGTTGCATTGAGGGGGCTTCTACCGGAAAGTGTTCGACTACCCATTGTGAAGTTATGTGCATTCTTGAATGCAATATCTCAGAAGGTAATCGATCCACTGAGTCTACATACCTTACAGATTGATGTGGTTCAATGTCTTGTCAGTTTCGAGTTGGTGTTCCCACCATCCTTCTTCGATATTATGACGCACCTGATAGTTCACCTAGTCGAAGAGATTTCCATCCTCGGTCCTGTATTTCTACACAGTATGTTCCCCTTTGAGAGATTCATGGGAGTCTTAAAGAAATATGTTCATAACCGTGCTAGGCCTGAAGGAAGCATCTCCAACGGCTTTGGAACAGAGGAGGTCATTGGGTTTTCTGTGGACTTTATTCCTGATTTTAAGCCGATTGGTGTTCCTGAATCGCGGCATGAGGGGAGATTGAGTGGAAAAGGCACTCTCGGAAGGAAAACAATGATCTGTATGGACGGTCATTCTTTAACTGAAGCACATTACACAGTTCTGCAGAATTCCACCTTTGTGGCTCCTTATATTGAGGAACACATGAATATTGTACGGTCCAAAAACCCGGAGATGGATGACTCCTCGATAACAGAAGCACACAAGGCGAATTTCAGCGGTTGGTTGCAAGCACATCTCATGAATAACAACACTGTTGACATGGAGTTGTTCGACTTGGCCAGCGGACCATCTTCGACCATATCAACTTTCCAAGGATACGAGATAAATGGGAATACATTTTACACGATGACACAAGATAAAAAGAGCACCAACCAAAACAGCGGTGTCCGCTTTGATGCAACAAACGACGATGGAAGTAAGGACACATATTATGGTTACATAGAGGAGATATGGGAACTTGACTATGGACCTTCTTTTAAGATCCCTTTGTTTCGGTGCAAATGGGTCAAGATGACAGGGGTACATGTAGATACCCAGTACGGAATGACAACGGTGGATCTCCAGAATCTTGGGTACCTAAACGAACCATTCGTCCTAGCCAATGATGTGGCTCAAGTTTTTTATGTGAAGGATATGTCTACTAGACTGAATAAAAGAAAAGAAAAGCAAGACAAAACATTATCCGGTGATACCAAGCGTCACATAGTTCTTTCAGGGAAAAGAAATATCGTGGGAGTGGAGGACAAGACAGACATGTCAGAAGATTACAATAAGTTTGATGAAATCCCACCCTTCAAAGTCAACATTGACCCAACTATCAGGTTAAACAATGAAGATACTCCATGGTTACACAGCGCATATAAGAAAGCGAAACACTAGTTGATGCGTAATAATGTTAAACCTTTTATGTAACTCTATGTGTCAGAAGCTGTAATAATGTATTCCGCGCCATCACGCCGCCTTATTTCAAGTTATTATTAGTTTAATTATAAAATATAATGCAAAAGATCTGAGTTTACCTCATATTTAATTGAAAATGGCAAAATGGTTATTATTTTAATAGCTAAAATAATTATTTTAAGAATCAGAAAATGGTTTTATATTAGTTATTCAAATTGAAACACTCTTCATGTTCAAAGTTTTGTCAGGATCCAAATATGTAATCAGAAGTTATTCAAATGTATGTTCAACCTCTTTTGAAATTGCAAAATGAAAAATATTTGAGTTTTGGCGCAAAAACACCCCTTTAGTCGCGGTTGGTTTTACGAACCGCGACTAAAGGGGTGGCACCGCGCGCGAAAACTGATCTGCCGAAAACACAGTGGGTCGCGGTTCGTGGCTCCAACCGCGACTAAAGGGATACCTTTAGTCGCGGTTGGAGCCACGAACCGCGACTAAAGGTCTGAGGTATATATACTTCTTCTTCACAATCCCGGTTCAATCCACGAACCGGGACAGCGCTAAGGAACCACCCAGGACGCCGCCAGGCTGCCCAAATCGAGCGCGCCGCCGTCCGCTGCCGAGCTCCTCCTCGTCGCCGTCCGCTGCCGAGCCGCTCCCCGACGACGCGCTGCTCTGGCCGTGGCCTCTTCGCCCTCGTCTCCGACACGTACGGTCCGGCCGCTCTCCTTCCTCGTCTCCGACGCAGCGACGCCGCGCCACCGTGCCTGCCCCTGCCCCCGGCCTCCTCCTCCTCACAAGGTACGTCATCTCCTTCCTCCTCTCTCACACAATATCAAATTAGCTAGGGTTTAGCTAGGGTTTGCATATTAGGTTCGAATTAGAGTTCCATTTTGCTAATATTTTTTAATATCTATCAAATGCTAGTTAAGTTGCTAGTTTAGGTCTTATTTTTTAGTTACTATATACTGTTTTTGCTACTGTTTTTTAGGATGTTAATTACAATGCAAAGTACTTGTGCAATTTTTAAATTCCAAGTTCAAATGCTAGAATTATTGTTAGGAAAATGCTATTGTTGTTTAGTTGCTAGAGTTATGTGCAATGTGTTGATTAATATTTGTGAAAATGCTATTTGTGATGCAATGTTAAGTGAATTGCTACTGTTAAGCTCCATTGTCATGCTGACGTCAGCATGACTACTTTTGGCCGATGATTAGATGGTTGCATCTTCAGGGAGGTGTGAGTGAACCATGTTGTCTGAACATATATGCAATGTTCATTCCACGTTGTTCGCTGACACCATCCCTGAAGCAATTCTATATGAGGCCTTGTTGTCTGTTTTGCAATGTTAGGAAGTTTGTAAATTAGTGTGTTAGCAAATTGTTATAGTATTTTAGTGTCTTCAATTTAGAATTTAGAAATATTGTTTTAGTACTTAGTTGAATTTAGTTGATTGATTTAGGAATTTAGTGTCTTCAATTTAGAATTTAGGAATTTAGAAATATTGTTTTAGTGTCTTAGCAAATTGTTATAGTATTTTAGTGTCTTAGCAAATTGTTGTTTCTTAGCAATAGGAAGTTGATTTAGGTCTTCAATTTAGAATTTATAATTTAGAACTATTGTTTTAGGACTTAGTAGTTGAATTTAGAATTTAGCAATATGTTGGAATTTAATACAATGTCTTTGAATTTTACAATGTTTTATACAATGTCTTGGATTTTAAGAGTTAATGTAAAGATTCATAGTTTCAAGATGGACGGGACTATGGATGTCCGGGACTGGGCTCCGCCGGGTTGGCACTGGGAGGTGCTACCTTCCGGTGTGCGCAGATTGGTGAGGAATGAGGGAACCATCGTCGACCCGGAGCTTCTTTGGTGGCGGTCACGTGGGCCCCGACGGGTACAGAGGGTGCCGGCCCCCGAGGAGTTGGTACGCCGTCGTGTCAGGGCGGAGGACGAGCACGTCCGTCGGTACATGGTCCCGTTGGATGTCCGTCCGTCCAACACTTGGCAGCATCTTCAGGGATCTCACATTAGTTATGATCCTGTTTGGGTTCCTTCACTTTGGGTTTTCACCGCACGCGGCATGTTTCCGGCGGTTCGACGTCCATTTTGATTAGCGTGATGTATTATGGATGCGATATATATTATTATGACTTGTAACTAATTGATGTTATTGCTACTACTACTTTCAATGTCCCTCTTTGTTGTTATTGCTACTACTTTTAATCTTTATTTAATCCTTTTTCTTTATAGTTAAAGCTATGGACCACAACGGTAACGGTAGAGATCCTCAGGAAGATGCATTGTTGAACATGATAGGGGAAAGCCGACCAGAAGATGTAGAGAACTTTGTAGATGACGGCTCACAATATCTGAATGATGATGCGTATTGCTTGTTGGAAGATTTGTTACAAGGAGACAACCCGCAAACAAGTATTGATGTCGATACTAGCGCTGGGCCCTCAACCTGCAAGTCCTCCGATGTAAATATTTAAGTCTTTGCTAATGATATATATCACTAGTTAGACCTTCACACATTGAGCATATATTAAACGAATGTTTTTTGTAGACCTCCAAATCGAAAAAATCCTCCACTCCAAGGGGCCCGACCAAAAAGTGGGACGAGAACATGCACATGAGGATTGATGTAGTCAGTGCCGATGGGATCCCTTTGGAAACCAAAAAGAGCGTGACAGCATTTACAAATCAAGCAGGAGTTCTTGTTAGGGATATGATCCCGATCACCTGTCGAGAATGGAATAAGCCAGCAAGAGCCGACAATATAAGTTTTGTCTCTGACGAATTAAAGAAATCTATTTGGGAGAAGCTGATATCACACTTCACTCTGCCGAAGATGGACACCCCGGAGCAAAAAAAGGCCATGATGGACAAAGTGAAGGCGTGGATCCTTAAGAAGATGGCCACACAATTCTGTAACCACAAGAAAAGATTGTGGGCGACTTATGTCAAGAGCGGGAAAATTACTCCGGAGTTCAAGGGAACTCAAGAGAGGTTACGTGCTCAATGGGATGATTTCAAGATGTACAAGGAATCGGAAGAAGCTATAGCACGGTCGGAAAAGAACGCGGATAATGCCGCGCTGAAGATATATCATCATAATCTGGGGACAGGTGGCTACAGGACTGCCAGGCCTAAGTGGGATAAACTTAAGGCTGAAATTAAGGCAAAAGGGCTATCTCCAGGTACAGAGAAAGTGCCCGAAAGAGCAGGAAATTTCCTAATGGCGCATGGTATGACGTTGGATATGGAAACAGGGGAGTTGGTTCTTCGTGATCCGACGAAGAAAGCAGTGTTGACTCCCCTCAAGGATCTTGAAACAGCAATAGCCGAGGTGGACGCGTACGAGGCTATGGATGTGTTACTTGGAAGATAGGATTTCATGAGAACATAAACACTTATAGAAGCCGAGCGAGAGCACAGAAGAGGAGGGAGCAGCAGGCGGCAGACCGGCTGAAGAATGTGGAAGAAAAGAACGTGCAGCTCTTTGCGCTGTATTCTCAGATGGAGGAGCAAATATCAAGCCGTCCAGAGGGAGAACACATGTACATAGATCCCGCACCCGACTGCCGGAGAAGCAGCATGGCTTCCACGGCGTTGCATGTCAGCGTTGATGATGCACAGGTTGATGTGTCACCGATGGAGCGCTACCCCGTGGACAATATCGAAGAGAAGACTGATTGTGAGCTACACCAGCCATTGAAGAATATATCCATGAAGGTGGCCGTCGGCTTTGCTTTGAAAGTTGATCCTGCAGCGCGTTGGCATGGCCGCGAGATTCCAGCTGGGTATGCTCGTGTCGGGGTGGATGAAATTCTATCCGGATGTGAGACATTGGAGATTGACTTCGCTGGCCCTGAAGGGGAGTCGACTCTGGGAGAAGTCTTGCATGGAGTTATTTTATGGAAAAAGAAATACATCATATTTCCAGGCTCGAAGCAAAGGACTAAGGCTCCCTCAGCTCCACGTCGATCATCGCGGCCTGATGCTCCATCACCTCCACCTCGATCATCGCCGCCTAAGGCTCCCTCACCTTCACCTCGACCATCGCCGACTAAGGCTCCCTCACCTCCACGTCGATCATCGCCGCCTAAGGCTCCCTCACCTTCACCTCGATCATCGCCGCCTAAGGCTCCCTCACCTGCACCTCGATCGTCGCCGCCTAAGGCTCCCTCACCTGCACCTTGACCATCGCCGCCTAAGGCTCCCTCACCTCCACCTCAACCATCGCCGCCTCGATCTGCGCCTAAGGCTCCCTTATCTACGCCTAAGGCTCCCTCATCTGCGCCTAAGGCTCCCTCATCTACGCCTAAGGCTCCCTCATCTACGCTTAAGGCTCCCTCATCTGCGACTAAGGCTTCCTCATCTGCGCCTAAGGCTCCCACATCTTCCATGCTGCATCAGCGGAATCGATCTTCGGCGCCGCCCACTCAGTACATTGGAGTAAAGCGGAAGTGCCCGACTCCGCCTACTAAGGAGAAAGTGTCACCGCTCCCCAAGGGTCGTCCCACGGAGAATAAGAGGCAGCAGAGAGCCGACGTTGCCCAGCTTGGACAACAGAAAAAACAATCGATCGTTCCGTTGAAGGTGGCATCCCCAATTGTATTACCAGAACAGTTTGAAGAAATTGCTGGTCTGACGATTGCTGAAATGCTAGGCCTAGTTGAAACCGGCATGGCTCCCCTGGCAAGGCAATTTGTCATGGGGAAGGTGTTGGAGATATGCCCTAGAGGCAATTAATAAAGAGTCTTATTTATCATATCTCATTTGTTCATAATACGTTTTTGTGTCATGCTATAATTGTATTAAGCAGAAACATTAATACACGTGTGATACGTAAAACAACCAGGTCCCCAGTAGCCTCTATTTGACTGGTTCATTGTGCAATCGATGATCGAGGTTTCCCGATCATGTGACATGACGTCTATTTGACAATGAAGTCATGTCGTTGGTAGAACGATGTGATGGACACACCCAATATTTGTAGGACGTAGTCATTACACCTCTGACCGTGAGATCTACTCTTATTGCTATTCCTGGAAGACACTTTGATTGCATCAAACGTCATATCTTACATAGTGTGACAATAAAGGTGTCCCTCTCGGGTGTCGGAAAGGAGTATGTTGAGACGGGGGGTCAAGAGCGGGATTTGCCAGTCCCATAGCAGGATAGATACTCTAGGGCCCACTCGGTGAGATTATGTCAAACGAGCTTGCAAGCGTGTGACTAGGTCACCAGGACATAATATCATGGACGAGTAGAAGTTAACAGTGTCGGTAACGAGATCAAGCTAGGTATGGAGATATCTATGAACGAGTCTCGGACGCGCTAAGTATCGCATGGCAAAAGGTTTAAGACTCAGACGTCTAGGTTCGATCGGTAAAGTATTCGTTATCTCGCAGGGATTAATTCTGGGTATCCAAGGACCACGAATTAGTCATTGATCGGAGAGGAGTCTCGATCATGTCTGGTGAGATAATCGAACCGCTAGGGTAACACACTTAAGGGGAGTCGACATTTTACCGGAAGAGAAAAATAGGAAAGGAGAGACCGGGAACGTCCCGGGAAAGTTCCGATGGAGATCGGGCAGCGACGAAATAGTTTTCGGAGCCGGAATAAATTATGTAATATGTATTTAATATTAATTAATGTAATTAATAGTTAAATATATTTTATTTTATTTTTTCCTGAATTTTTAAAGGTAAAAATCCCTGAATGGGCCTTTTTGGGCAAAAGGGCCCATGAGGGGGGGGGGGGGGGGGAGGGAGTCCCTCCCAAGGGAGGGCTGGTTCGGCCAGCCCCTAGTGGGCCACATGGGGCCCACTAGGACCGGCGCACCATGCTTGGCCGGTTGGGGTGTGGGATTAGTCCCACACCGCCAGCCTGGCAAGTTGGGCAGCCCCCTGGCCCCTTTATATAGAGGGACACCCCAGGCCTTTGAAGATACACCAATCTCTCTCTCCTTGGATCCCGTGACTCCCCAGTTTGGAGTTGCGCCGAGGATTAGTTTTCTCCACCATACGCACACCGTCGTGCTGCTGGTCTCCCGGTCCCAGTCTTCCGCTGCTTCGTCCTTGGATCGGAGCCCGGAGTTCGTCGGCTTCACCGTACGTGTGTAACGCCCTGCGAGGCACCACGCTAGTGGTGCTAGAGGTCTGCTTCCTCTACACGGCATCGAAGTCTTCGTCGGCTTCATCGACAACGCTTGTGCGGGAGCGTAATCCCCGCTTTTCGGTCTACAAGAGGTATGTGCACCGACCCCCCTTCGTACTACTATATCTGCATAGTATAGATTCTGGCTAGTTTAAGGTTATCGCTGTTAGGATTTTTTTTGTTTTCTGCCTGCGATCCGCTTCAGAAGGAACTGGTCACAGAGGCGGAGTTGGCACTGCTACCTCCAAGCATGCGAGAATTACATCAGTGGTACATGGAGCGCACAAAAGACGGCCAAACAATGATGTCTCTTACATATAAAGATGAACATTACTTCATCGGAGAAAAGACAATCCATATTGATTTTGATGAATTATGGCAGTTATTCAATATGGAAGCCCTCGACAAATGTATCATGACCTGCTATTTTCTGTAAGTGATTAATTTTTATTTCTGTTATTAATTAAGTCTCTAGCTAATTAAGTCTCACTACATACATTCGTTCATATGCTATTATGCAGAAAGAAGATTCTCGAATGTAAGAGGATGCCTAATTATCAAGTTGGGTTCGTTGACCCGGATCGAGTTCATGTACATAACCTAGAACAGTTTCCGGAGGAAACGGAGAACAACTTGTTCAATGCATTGAAGCAACAAAATTATAAAGATGTGATTTTGTTTCCTTACAACTTCAGGTGAGAGTGTTCTTACTGTCTTGTACACATTAACTTTTCGCTCTGACTAAATGTTGATGAACGTGCGCAGCTACCACTGGATTCTCTTTAACATTCAAATTGACCGTGGGATAGTTGAGATCGAGGACTCAATAGCGCATACCTTGGAGTATTACGCAAGCATTACTGATATGCTCCAAAAGTAATTTCAATCGTTATTACACTATATCGGCCTCTTTATTTTCCTGTGTTCTAGTTATTAATATCTTCTTTATTCATTTTATTTGTAGGGTATGGAAGCGGTTCACAAGATCTGAGGGTGGTCATTTTAAATCAGAGCTGACCTTTAAACAAATCCCCGTAAGTATAGTACTCATTTTAATTCAAGTTTCAATATCGGATTGTCCTGTTTCATTATTATTTGATTCAACTCTATTTTCGTAAAGTGCGAGAAACAGCCACCGGCGACTAATCTATGTGCATACTTCGTTTGCGAGTACGTGCGCACGTGTGTCAGTGCGCGGACTTCTCCACATGTACGTTCAACATTAATATATATATTCAGAGTTTTACTTTTGTTAATGACAATTTATATATTCATATCGACCTTCTATTTGATACAGAATGTGGCTTCACGGTCGGAACTCCCAGCAAAGCAACGCATAAAAGAAATTCAAGAGTAAATTGCTGGTTTTTTGCTTGACGAGGTCATAGCCCCAATAGGAGAATACCATGAAAACCCATAAGTGATATTCATGTAATTCTCGTGTTCGGAAGACACTCGTGTGTATATATGATCGAATGTATATATATGTTTGTACGACTGACTCGTTATATTATATATGCATGTATGCTTAATTTAGACTTGTCATACAATATATGCATCGATGTGTGTAATTGTACCGTACGAATAATAGCTTAAATCATAAATAAAACAGAAAACAGAAAACAAAATAAAAAAACCTAAAACCTCTCGAACTTTTAGTCCCGGTTTGTAATACAGACCGGGACAAAAGGTTATGGCCTGAGCAGCTCGCCTGCGAGCCCACGTGGATGCTATTTGTCCCGGTTGCAGACGGGACCGCGACTAAAGGGGCTGGCCTTTAGTCCCGATTCCGCAGTCCCGGTTTTTAAACCGGGACAAAAGGCCCTTACAAACCGGGACTGTTAGGCTGTTTTCTACTAGTGAGCTTTCAACCAAAACTTGACAACTTTGCTTCAAATGTTAGTTTAAGGGACTATATGGGTCCAGAATTGGCGCATATTACAGTTTTTATTTTTTTTCAAACAATTTCAGTTTGAAAAAAAATGATTTTTTGGATTTTTTGGGCACCCAGACTACCCTTAAGTGCTGCCAAAAAGTTGGCCATAGGAGTATACACTCAAATATGTGAATATTTTGAATTGTTATTCTCTTTAGTGGAAAAAATGGCATAGGAAAAGGTATGAAGAAGTGGCATATTTCCAAGTTCGATTTTTGTAATTGCATTTTTCCGGTATGTGAACTAGGCAATGCCATAGATCCAATTAACCCTTTACATTATGGGTTTTCAAAATACAAAAAGAATCAGCTGAAACTTGCCAAGTATTCGGTATTTGGGTCCCACGAGAGAATCTTCAACCAGATGTTCACTTCCCAATACGTCGAAGCAGATAACTTGGACACGGTCCGGACATAATACCCACCCAACCGGCCCATGCCACAATCATGAATCTTATTGATGAATCAAATGTGACAGTTTTCTATGCAAAAAATCTACCATCAATTTAACAATGAACATGCGCAGACACCCATCGCCACGCGCACCGAGCAATCTCTCCGCCTGTCGCACCAGTGGAACATGGGGTTCCCCTACTCGAGCCAAAGCGGATCCACCACCAGTGGGCAACCTCGAATGGACCAGACCAAGCCAAGTCAACCTAGCCTGTGGGCTAGCCCACGTGCTTCACGGTGACCCGCCAAGATCTACGTCGACACCAGAAACGACTAAGGACACCAACCCGGGAACCAATGCCAAGACACGCAAGGATATGAGCCCGAAGGATAGTTGGAATCATTCCTTGCTTAGGCAAGGAATGTATCCTTCCTCTGTACCTCTTGAAGATCAGCACGCCAGCGCCAGCCCAAGAAAAAAATCAAGGGAAGACTTCAGCGCCAAGCAAGGAAAGAAGGAACACTACACCACAGCAGAAGAACCCCGACAGGCTAGTTGGTCGGGAAAACGACCTTCGCCGACAAAAAGTCGGTCGGGGATTAGTATTGCCGACCGACATGGTCGGTCACCATAAGCCTGGTCGGTAAAGGCCTTTCCCGACCGACTTTGGTTTGCCGACCGACGGTTCGACACCACATCTGGAGCTTTGCCGACCAACTTTTTCTTTGCCGACCGCCCTTTTTTGCCGACCGACATTTTCATTGGACCGTGATACTAGAGATTTCCTTCGAACAGTCGGTCGGCAATTAGTATTGCCGACCAACAATCAAGCAAATTCAGGTTTTTGAATTTCAATTTTCAGTACATTTTCTGATGAGACAGGTATGCATGCATATCATACAGAGAAGAGCACACATGACTTAAATTCTTACAATGCTAATACTCATCCAACATAATCAAGTTCACATAATAATAGATAACTAGCTTGTCACCCCATAAGTAGGTTTACACAGTGGAAGTCAAATGATCACCATTTGACCAAGTTTACAAAATGGAAGCCAAGTTACTAGCATATAACCAGTTTTACAAAATGGAAGCCAAAGGACTACACTATGACCAAGTTTTCACAAATCATCTTCTTGGTGGAGACATCCATCTACTTGGTGGTTTGCGGCAAAAGCTTCACATGTCTGAAGGGGACGCCTGCACAAACAATATAAACATATGAGATTGTTCATGTGCAAGTAACAACAACAGCAAGCAGAATGATAACCAGCAAATGCAAATTGATTTTGGATTTTTATCATTTCTGCCACTAAGCCCAAAAAGTAGACATAGCGGTGTGCCAATATTTGTGCAACTTGATTGTGCACCAAGTAAAATCAGTTAGCTGTTTATTCTCCTTTTTAGAATTCTTAAGAAGCCTTGCTGATATGCAGGTGATTGTATAGAAAATAACCGAAGAATACTTAACACTTAAGATGAGACTGATAGAAGACACAGAGAAAATAAGACTGAAAATAAGAGATAAACTGGAACAAAAGACTGAGAAAATATTTGCTAAACTGAGAGACTGAAAATGAGAAGACTCAGAGAAGATTGACTAAGAAAATAAAACTGAGACTAAGATAAACTGAATTTAAGACCGAAAAAGTTAATACTGAGAGAATACTTATGAACTGAAGACTCAATTGACTCAAAACTAGAAAGTTACGAACTGAAGAAAAGTGAAAAACTTGATAAACTGAAGAATATGTCCAACCGAATAATAATAATGAAAGAATGATATTGACCAATGAAGTAAAAAAAATGAAAGACTTGACAAACTGAAGAATATGGCTGACTGAACACTAGTGATGAAAGACTAATAATGAAGACTAAGCAACTACATATGTTCATACAATGAAGGCAGAAAAAAGATCAAACCCTAACTAAACCAAGAAATGAGCACACCATCAGCCTAATCTAGAATCATCTAAAACTGAAACCTAAACCTAGAATACAAGGTAAACAGACAAAAAAGCGTGAGCAAGGATGCTGCGAGTGACTACAAACTATTAAATGATACCAGAAAACAATTTTTTTGAGCAAGTAACAATTACAGCGCAGCATAAGCAATTAATGTAGAACAATAGTTACATGCCTTGCTTCATTCATCAGCGGCAAGATGAGCTAGAGGAAGCTGGTTTGTAGGGCTTCATCTAGCAAAATTATCACAAGTTAGCATAACACAATCAACAGTACACAGGAAGTGGATTAAAACACAGGCATGATGATTAATTACCTTGCTAGATGGCCATGCAATGGACCTTGCGACAGCATCGCTGATGTATACTACATCCTCATACTGATATGGAATAATAGCATCCCTTTTAATGGCGACATTCACAATAACTTCATAAGTACCAGGTCCAAGGGGCTCCCCACCCACAATTGTGTCTGGATCGACCGAGAGAACTGTTGCCTTAGCTACAGGAGATTCAGGACCAGTCCATGCATAAAGAAGCACATCCATCCCTATCTGAAAAAGAATGGTGTGCAAATGAATTGAATTTATTTGCAAGCATTAAGTGGTTTCATATCATAGTAGAAAGAAATGCTAGACATTGCGGCCAACTATGGTAAAAGACATTGCTGCCATGGAATCGTTGTCATCTCTGCACTTTTTAAAATTTTCAATACTTGAAGAATTTTTTGGATTTGCAACCACTCTTCTCTGATCATAGTCATCTTCACCGTCATCTTCATCATCGCCTTCATCACCATCAATTTCTACATCATTTTGAGCTCTTGGGTTCTGCAAAAAACAATGCAATAAACAGATTAGTGCAATGATGAATATGTAATGCAATGAACAGATTGGGTATGTGCAAAACAGTTCATTACTTGTCGAGAAGTAGAACCATGTTGCGAGGTAGGAGCCTCCAAATTATGCCCTCCCTGTGAAGTTGGCATCATTTGTTGCATCTGGTTCATTTGTTGCATCATTTTCTGCATCTGCTCCTCCAAGGTGCTCATGCGGTGTTCAACTTCTCGGCGTGCTACCATTTCAACTAAAACCCGTGTGCTCACTTTACCCCGTGTACCCGGTGTGCCCACATCTTGAGGTGTTACCGATAGACCTAATCCACGGACACGACCCTTTGGCTCTTTCATTCCACAAACTCGTGCAAACAGATCGCCTTCTTTCAAACTCTTTTCCTTCCAATCAGGGTGGTCCTGAGCTGCCTGTTTGAGTTCACTCTGCACAATGCATTGCATTCACTATATTGTAGTTTGTAAATGATAGATAAGATTCATGGCAAAAGAGACATACAATAACTGTAGCTGCCTGTGGCACGTGTTGTCCTTTGTTTGGTCCTTTCTTGAGTGTATGTGTTCTGATAAACACTTCGTCTCTCCGAGGGGCACAACCAAGTTCATCAGCCTACAACCATGTGTTGTTTCGTTATGTATTAGTTCTTGAGACACGGTAGCACCATTTGCAATGAAAAGGACTTGCAAGAAAAAAGAGATTTATTACCATTTCGTCGCCTACTCGGGCATGACTCTTGCTGCCAGCTGTATGAGGCATGGTTGCCTTGGCGCGATTCACTTTGGCTGTAGCACTGCGAGCCTGCAAGCAAAATAATGGGAAGCCTGACATGAGTATCCTAACCAGCATGAGCATGATAAGCCGTTAGAGCTACCAATCATTCAAATTCAAATTCATACATAATACAGTACTAGGGTGATATTCAGCTTAAAAAATGGGAAGTCTGACTTACTTCGAATTCAGGAGATCTCCAATATATAAGAAGGTCCTTCCAATCATCTTCACTTATTCTATCATCACGTCTTGTCATAAGTTGTTCGTCGGTCAATTCAGCATCAAACTTTGTCTTCTTTAAATCTACCTTCCATTCCTTCCATTTTGCGTGTGAACTGTTAATGACATACTTCAAAGCAGTTGAGTCCACCTCATAAAATGTCTGTTCAAATGAAGCTTGTTAATGACACAAGCATACATGTTTGAGAGCACATAAGTTTCAGAGAATAAATGAAGCTTGTTAATGTAATACCTTTACGTGATCCCACACTAGCAACTTCTTTTCTTCATCAACATCTCTCCAATCTATTATTTTTGGTGGTATAAGCTTCCTGACTAGAGTACCAATGAAGTTGGCAAATTCAGTTGCATCTGGACCAATTGGTTGGCCATAGTCATTGAGTGGAATTTTGATTTTCCGCTTATTCATCCTTGCATATATGTTAGCCTTTTTAGTAATCTTCCGACCACCTTTCTCATCATCAACAAAATTGGTAGTTATCTCTACACAGTAAGAAAATGAACAGATATAAATAGAAATATTCTAGGTAGCTAGAATAGGCTGTAATCTGAAACAATTTGAAACTACATAGATATTACAACCTTCGGAAGGTTGGTCTGCAGGATTTGCATTGTCGCTTTCTTTTGTTCCCCTGGACCTCAAAACACGTCTTTCAACTCTATTATCAAGTGCTGGGGAGGGTGCCTGGACAGATATAACACAGATATAAGCGACAGCAAGAAAATGAACTAAGATAAATAGAAAAAGGATTAGCACAGCAAGAAACTTTTTCTCTAAGTGCAGCACCTTTCTTTTTATTGGTTTTGGGGGTAGTCTTTTTTCGCATTCATCTCTAAGTGCAGCACCTTTTTGGCGTACGAGTGCCAACATTTTCTCGTTTTGTTCCACGTTCCTGTTTCTTTGGAGTTCATACTCGACTTGTGCCAGTTGTTCATCAGTAACCGACAGTTCCTTATTCCTTCCTCTTCCGCTTGCCATTTCTTCTGCAAAAGACACAATATATGAATACATTGCTTCTGGGGCTGGCCCTACGTACTGTCATTCTTTTACAATCAGACCCGCTAGTCAAGAACTTGACAGATTTAGCTAGCAGTGGCACATAAAAACAAATTCTGAAATATACCACTTCAATAAACGTTAACAGTACTCAAATATTTGGTTGCAAATTATCAAACGGAAGATTCCACGCATAGGGGCAGCGATGGTCTGGGCCTCAGATGCATACGATTCAACGGATTTTTCACAAAAAACCTGGGCGGGCCACGGACTAGCTAGGCACAGAGCTGTTCAGAATATAGGAATCCAAATTGTAGGAACATGAAAATGCATAGGAATCGGACTGGACGTCAAATGTGAACCTACAGGCTTTCAGAACGAAAGATTAAGAATTCTCAAAGTGTTTGGAACAAAGGAAATTTGCACACCGTAGAGCACTGATGAATCATTGTCTAGCAATATTTTATTCGGCCACATGTACAACTCTGCTCATAATCTCGTGACCCATAGCGTAGAAGCTCACTCCCTTGAAGGAGAGCGCCGCCGTGGGAAATTTGCGTGGGAAATGGGGAGAGAGAGGTGACCGTACCTCACTGCCTTGAAGGAGAGCGCCGCCGTCGAAGGTAGCAGAGCGCCGACGCCGGTACGACAGCGGCCGCCGCCACCGCCCGTCCGAGAGCGCCACCGCGCATCCGACAGCGCCGCCGACGCCGCGCGTTCGAGAGCGCCGCCGACGCCGCCCGTCCAAGAGAGCCGCCGTCGGACAGAGAGAGCATGCCGGCTGCGGAGAGAGCTCGAGCGAGATTGAGCTGGGGCAGTCGAGCGGGGGAGAAGGAGCGATTGGTGGGCAGTTTAGATTGGCTGGAGAGAGACGCAGCGTGGGCGGAGATACAGAGAGATTGGGGATTTAGGGTTCCACGCGCGCGGCGCTGGCGGTGATTTGGGGATTTAGGGAACTTGCGCGCGTGGGCCTCTTCTTTTCGCGCTAACTTTTCGCTCCGCGCGGGCAATTTGGTCGGATTCTTTACCGACCGATGGTCTGATGGGTATAATGGAAATACCGACCGAAGGGCAGACAGCAAAGGAGGTGGTATTACCGACCGACAGGGCGATGCTATTTACAGTTTTTCCCGACCAACCATTCGACGACAGCTTTTCCGACCAACTATCTGACGGTGATGCCTAGTTATGCCGACCAACGCCCGTCGGGAATGTACTGCTGTGGTGTAGTGGAAGATCAAATCGAAGGAGTTGTCATCTAGGGGATAGATGTGGTGGGGGTGTAGGGTCCTTCCTGTCATCTACCAGCCATGTCCGGATGAAAGGTGGAGAGGAAGCCACATGTTGTCGCCGTCCACTTTCACCTTTTGGCTTTCCCGCCGAAACCTAGCATATCTCTCGCGTGACCGCATGTGGTATCCCCCTAGTCTATAAAGGGAGGATGAAGGCCACCGAGGGGAAGGAACGATGGATAATTTGGACTCCAAGCCAGAGTAGAGCTAGCCATTGCTATATGTAGATGGAGAGAGAGAGGTGATCTCATGTCACAAGATCTGCTCTTCTTCCTCCTCCAGCCAACCACTCCGTGGATATAGATCTGAGAACCAGTCTGTAGTCCCACCATGATGAACTCTTCAATCAAGACATACAAGAGTAGAACTTTTAGCCTCCGAATGGCTTGAACCTAGATAACTCCCGGTGTCTCTGTTTTATTCGTCGGAGTTTTCTCGGCTAGGACAATCTCATCTAGAAGCCGATGTTCGTAAGCCTCCTTCACGCCCCGTGCTGAACCTATTAAAAGGGGTATCAAGTATCCCGGTGTCCGTGCATCGTGAGGAGCAAGTTTGGAGAAGATTGGTTTTGATGAAAAAATCAAAGAGCAGCACATAACCTTAGTAACTTGTAGTTAATATTAAAATTGAGTTTTTCCATCTTGTCTCTACTGAACCAAAGTGAATTATATTTATGAGCATTAACCCCTCCAACAAGTTTATCGATTACTATGCCCAAGTGCAAATTTAAAGTTTTGTTTACTTCATTTTTGTTGTTTTCTACAATTATTCTTGCACATGTTTATAGATTTTTCTATTTTCTAGATGGAGTCCGTGACTACCTTTGTATAATCAATTTGAGAGAGTTCCAAATGGATTGGCCTATTGTTGGACCATATTGAAGACAATACCCTCTCCAGAAAATGACAAGGGAATGACAAATATATTCACAATTGCCGAACAAAAGGGGTGATTGTTTGTTTCTGGATTTGTGATGGCTTTGTGAGATGAATTTAATTTCTTAAACTCTGTATGCATGTGTTTCCATGTTTTTCAGGGTTTGGAAATGGGGATTGTGGTTACGATACATATAGGGGTCAAATTTGCCGAGTCCGGTTGGAGATGCTCTCATCACGTGCTTCCGGCTCTTCATGGGAATTTATACAAACATGAAACTGTATACGTGACCAAGAAGACAACTTTTTTGTTCAAAAAGAAAAAGTAACCGTGGTACAAATATTTTAAAAAGTTGTCAGTACTCTGTGTACTGTACTGCGTACAAACTGAAAGGCACATGAGCATCATGTAAGAACCATTTAAGGAAGTAATGCGAGAAGGAGAGGCAATATATAGTTGGTGAACGGAGACATATGTCAAGACCCACCATCGCGAAACATATAATGCGGTTAGATCTACAGCTTACACCATTAGTGAATATGATGCTCCAGAAGATGGTCATCTAGATTTGTAGGAGTGAGAGAGATCGGGATTTCGGATTTTCTTTCTAAGTATAAGGATGACTCTAATGCCTATTAGTTTTGAACAGCTTGTATGCTCCACTCTGGCTAATAAACGGATCTGTGTACATGAACATTATCGCGACTCCAGCTTGTAGCATGGTTGATGGCTGCAAAGTGTACTTATGCTGCAGACATGATCAATACGAGGGCCTGATATATTCGAGTATCTGCAAGGTGTGCTTCCATCCTACCGGAACTACTTCTCACGCAACCAAAAGTGGCTTCTCTTCTCATGATGCTGACTTTTTTTATGCATACCTTGCCTGACGATAGCAACAACCACGACCGCATTCAATGTGCAATTCTCCTCGAAACAGGCTTTCGCTCTGCTTTATAAATAAAGCAACCACCACAGTAACAACGGTAACGGTTACAAGTGCACAAGCAAGTGAGACATAAAAGCTGGGGCCACAGCACAGCAAGCCCAGAGACAAATAGACAGTACGGATACAAATCTCACTCCCTACGGAGGAGCCCTACGACTGGATGAAGAGTGTAGACGGCGAGCCGCCCTCATAAGATCGTCAAGCATCACATCCAGCCGCTCCCTGTCCCGCTGCCTACATAGAGGGTGCCACTCCTGGAGAAAAGCCAAAAGTTTGAACACCGAGTCAGAAGCCCGACGTACAAAGATATGCTCGATAACCATTTTATTGCGAATAGTCCATAAAGTCTAGGTCATCGCAGCAAACATCAGCCAGAAAAGGCGCCTCCTCCTTCCGGCACGGTTTGCTTGCACTTCTAGGAACCCTACCAGGTCATGGGCCTGCCACTCAGGCCCAAGCGCCTCGGCGACGAAGTTCCACATGAAGCGAGCGGCGGAACAGAAGAACAGGATATGTGTCTCCGTCTCGGGGACCGCACACAGGGGACAGAGCCCGTCCCCCGGGCCCAAGCGCTTGGCCACCTCCACCCTCGAGGGGAGGCGGTTCCGAAGCAGGTGCCACGTGAAGATCCGAATCTTAAGCGGCATAGGAGCCTTCCACAAGTGAGAAGTCCAGGGAAGGACGGGCCCTCGAAAGAGGGCCCGGTACATGGAGCCGACGGAGAACTGCCTCGAGGGCGAGAGGGCCCAGGAGACAGTATCCGGGCGGTCCGAAAGGGAAGGGGGGAGGGCCGCAAGCAGGCCCTCCCAGCTAAGCGCCTCCACCAGTCCAAAAGTGCGGCGGAACCCTATGTTCCACCGCCCATCTTGGGCAGCGGTGGCGACCAGCAAAGACTGATCCGAGCAGATAGCGAAGAGTTCCGGGAACTCGTCTCGCAGTGGCCGCCAGCCACATCACGAGTCGAGCCAGAAAAGGGTACCTCGCCCGTCGCCTATGGTTGAGGTAGCCCCAAGCCGGATCTCATGCTTGATGGATTGGATGGATCGCCAAAATTGGGAACCCTCCTTTCGCTCACAGGCCATGAGCGGGAATCCCCGAAGGTACTTGGCCTCGACCAACTGGAGCCACAGGCCCCCATCCCCTTGAAGGATGTGCAAACCCATTTCAGCATCAGGGCCTTGTTCATGTGACGAGATGATACAATGCCTATGCCCCCAAGCTCCTTGGGGGCGTAGATATCCGCCCATTTGACCATATGGTACTTCTGGCGCCCGGAGGCCGCCTGCCAGAAGAACCTGGAGAGCTCCTTGTCGAAGTCACCATGGGTCCCTTCCGGTAGGATATACATCCCCATCAAGAACATGGGGATGCTGGACAAGCAAGCGTCAATAAGCACCGTCTTGCTTGCCTTAGAGGTAAAACTCCCCTGCCAGGGCTCCAATTTAGACTTTACCCGTTCTACTAGCGGGTCTAAGTCCTTAATCAGGACACGTGAGTCCCGAATCGGCATGCCCAGATAGGTGACAGGGAAGACCGCCAGCCTACAGTTGAGGCTGTCGGCGATCCGCCGTTGGTCCTCGTCAGAGTATCCTAGGATGATGACTTCACTCTTGTCGAAGTTGATCTTGAGGCCCGACATGGCCTGAAAGCAAAGGAGAAGGAACTTGAGGTTGATAATGTCAAGTTCCGACCCCTCAACCATGATCATGGTGTCATCGGCATACTGCAGGTGGGTCACCCCACCCCCCGGGACAAGGTGTCCAACCACTCCGAAGATGTGGCCGGCGGTCTTAGCCCTCTCTAAGACCTCCGCGAGGGAATCAACTGCGGCGTTGAAGAGCAGCGGGGCGAAAGGATCCCCTTGCCTAACGCCGCAGGAGGAACGAAAATAGGGACCCACGTCCCCATTAATGTTGATGGCAGTATTGCCACTCATGACCAGCTGCATAATCCAACCAATCATCCTCGCATCCACCCCTCTCCGCTCCAGCACCAAGCGGAGGAAGGCCCAGTCTAAGCGGTCATAGGCTTTCTGGAAATCAAGCTTGAGTAAGACTGCCTTATGCCGGCGTGTCTTGACCTCATGAATGATTTCGTTGAGAGCCAAGATATCGTCATGAATGAATCTCCCCTTGATGAAGGCGAACTGGTAGGGATGTGTGAGCCGCTCGAGAACCGGAGCAAGCCTGAGGGCGCACACTTTAGAGATGATCCTAAAGATGACGTTGAGGACAGTGATAGGCCTAAATTGGCGGATGTCCGTGGCCCCCACCACCTTGGGGACCAAGGTCACCACGCCAAAATTAAGGCGGGATAGCACCAAAGTTCCAATGTAGAATTCCTGTAACATGGGCATGATCACCGCCTTAATACACTCCCAGAAGGTCTGGAAGAAAGCCACCGGGAGTCCGTCTGGGCCAGGGGCCGAGTTGGGCTTCATCTCCATCACCGCCCTCAGCACCTCCTCAGGCAGGAAAGGGAGCGTGATCTCCCTATTCTCCTCCTCAGAAACTTGGGCCGCCTGCCAGAAGTCCACCGAGAGGGAGATCCCCGACCGGGGGCCTGCCGAGAATAGCTCGTTATACAAGGAGTAAATATGGGCCGAGAGCTCTCCTGGCGCCTCCAGGAGGCGGGCCCCGTCCCAAAGGCAAGGAATAGAGCACTTCATGCGCCGGCCATTGGCTATCGCATGAAAGTATGCCGTATTCGCCTCACCCTTGAGGAGCCAGTTCTGGCGGCTCCGCTGCCGCCAGAAGAGCTCCTCGACCCTGAAGATCTCCAAAAGGGAGGCCTCCAGGGCATACCGCTGCTGCCACTCCTCGGGGTCAAGGCCCACCGTGTCCGAGGCTAGGTCGAGTGCTCGGATGTCGCTGAGTAGAGACGCCTTTCTCTGCTTCAGCTCAGCCCCTAGATTCGCCCCCCAGCCTCGCATGAACTGGCGGGCCATCTGAGCACAGTGATGCCACACATCAACCGCGTTAAAGACGCGGGGAGGGTGGGCCGCCGCCCCTGCCCACTTCGCGCGGACCGCCGCTCTAAAGCCAGGCTGGGACAGCCAAAAGTTCTCAAAGTGGAAGCGTTTGAGCCTGGGCGGACGGGAGCCCCCTGTCGATAGCAGTAGGGGGGAGTGGTCCGAGCCAACCCTACTGATAGCCCGGAGGGAACACAGGGGGTAGGCCGCCTCCCAGTCCACCGAGACAAGGACCCGGTCCAGCACACTCCGTATCGGGTTCGCCCGGTTGTTGGACCAGGTATACCTAGCGCCAACTCGTCGGATCTCTCTAAGAGCGAGATCAGCGATGAAGTCATTGAACATACTCATCCTCCGGGGGTCAATGTTGTCCGAGCTCTTATCATCCGGGGACCTAATCAGGTTAAAGTCCCCAGCAATGACAAACGGGGTGGAGCACCTCTCCACCTTCGCTCTAAGCTCGGCCAAGAAAGCTGGGGACCTACTATGGTCCGCGGGGCCATAGACAATGATAACCTCCCACGTGAAGGTAGATCGTCTATGGGTGAGTAGCATGCTCACAAAGAACTCTCCCCGGTCCATATCCTCAACTTCGAAGGTCTCCCCCTTCGCCCCAAGGAGGATCCCCTCGGAGTGGCCACTCGCCGGGAGCTAGTGCCACGCAAACTTGTGTGGACTAAGTCCCTGGAGCTCCACAATAGAGAAGTCCTGCCTAATCGTCTCCTGGAGGCCTACAATGTCGGCATCCTCTTGCGACATATAGTCCCTCAACTGACGTCGCCGTCCCGCCTGCCCGAACCCCCGCAGGTTCCAATCGAATACGTGAATGGGCGTGTCCATTATGAAACACTGCTGGGGGTAGTCCCATCACGCGGGACTGAGCGGGCCCTACCAGAGGTCGAGGGTCGGGACGGAACCTTCGGGGGTTGCCCCCGCTTCCTCCCCGCCTGGGGGGTCGCGGAGGGAGCATCCCCGCTAGAGGGTCTCTGAGAGGGGTCACGACTGTGCCCTGGTGCCTCCTGCACCGGGGCGCCAGAGTCAGGGGCCTGCTCCCGGGCGCGCTCCGTCTGAGCGCGCGCGGCTGCCACAAAATATCTATATGACATGCAATTCTGAAGCATTCAATGTGCAAAGATGAAATGACCAAATTAATAAAAAAAACCTGATAACTAAATGGAAAATTGTCTGTAGGTCTAAGGATCAAACATGCGGTAATTGTGGTTTTAAAGATAAGAAACAAATGCCTATTTAGTAAATGGTTATTCAAAATACTCCATGAGGACGGGGTTTGGCGGGAACGTCATCATAACAAGAACAATAGTGATAAACCTTATCCCCGTGAGGATCAGGATATGGGGTCACTCACTTGCATAACTCCATTAGCTTGAAACATCACATGAATGTAGCTTCAACTAGAAAAGTTGGGCATACATTGCAACAAACTAGATGGCAGTGATATATTAATTTGCCAATGAGTGAAAAATATTATGATGGTTTTCCTTCGGTTCTTCACAAATTAAGCCCTCAAATCTCTTCTTCTACATTTTGAGATGGGGCAAAGCTTTTGATCCAATTTTGAAAAGCAATTATGAACAATTAGATGGGTCTCAATCTTTTTTGGGGCTAATGTAGAATAACCCAAAGGCCGGTATCATAATTTTTTCGATGTCCCACTAACTAAAGCTTGTTGCAGTCCTCATCATCACAAATTCCATTTTCCAAGAGAAGAGAACCTTCCATTCGATCCACCCAGAAATCTACCTGGTCTGACAATGCAAGGAACTTTCTCCGAGCAAGTACCTCACTATCTCACCCTTTGCCCCCTTATTTTTGATGGTGCCCTGCGAGAGTGACGCTCATGCTGGCCAGGATGCAACCGGTGTTGGTGCCAGACCCGGACCAAATATCCAACATACCATTCAGAAGTTCAAAAAATACCGTTGACATGATCGAGGCACAAATAAATATTTTATTTTTGAAAAAAACCTCGGGTTAATTATATGAGAGAATTCCTTATTTGACCCTTACTTAAAATCTTCTTCCCTATTTAGCCCTATAAAATAAATTCTTCACAATTTGACATCTTAATTTCATTTTCTTCCTAATATGGCCCTCTAGTATATTCTGATCACTAAAAAAGACTCTCTTACCCTTGATAAATTAAATGACAAAAAATGAGAATTAAGTATGTACCATTAACATAAATATATTGTACAATATTATTACAATTTTGAATCCAATACGTTGCGACAGCGGTGTTACAACTACAACAGCTAAACCTGTGCAGTACTGTCTGGCCGCCGGGCTACGTACGCGAATCCATCAGGTTCACGTCTAGCTACGAGTTCCACGTAGTACATCCACTATCATACGCGTGCATGTATACAACAAGCTAGCTAGCTATTAGACCGATTGATGTTTAGGTACTGATTACGTGAGGAACTGATCTGCTGCTGGTACAAACAAACAAAACAAGAAACAATGTGTGGGAATCGATACTTGCACCGTTGCACGTGGAGGCCGGGAAGCGCCCGCGGTGGAGTGATCTGATCCTGCTCAAGGAAGGAAGCAGCAAGCGGGGACTTCTCACATGCGAAAAAATCTGATGCGCTAGGCGTGTCGTGAAATCGGTCGGTAGGAACAGTCCGCCGCGTAAGACTAACTTCAGACCATTCTAAACATAGATTTTTCCTTTTTTTATCACTTAATTTATCAGGGTAAGAAAGTCCTTTTCATGCTCAGAATGTGCTAGAGGGCCATATTAGTAAGAAAATGAATTTAAGATGTCAAATTGGAAATAATTTATTTTATAGGGCCAAATAAGGAAGAAAATTTTAAGGCAGGGCCAAATAAGGAATTCTCTCTAATTATAAATAGTTGTGCGCACTGGTGGACCGTACGTGGGGAGGGTGTTTGGTTAGGCTTTATACTTGGCTTTTGCTTTTGGCTTATAAGCCATAAAAGCACCTAAATAGGTGCTTTTGACTTTTGGCTTTTGGCTTACGTTACACTATGGTATAAGCCAAAAGCCAAAAGTCAAAAGCATCTATTTAGGTGCTTTTATGGCTTATAAGCCAAAAGCAAAAGCCAAGAAAAAAGTCTAACCAAACACCCTCAGTGTCTCTGGGAGTGAGCTACAATAGACTCTGGGTGCAAACATCTGTGGACGCTGCTACGAGTATTTTCAACTAATTTGTTGGTGGCCTAATAAAATGATTAGCAAACGACAAATGCTTGATGTAATCTTATTAGGCTTTATGTTTGCTTTAGGTGTGTAATCTCGTTGTAGTGAATTAATACTGACCATGATGAATGACTATGTGTACTGGTCGGAGTTGCGACCAGGGGTTGCCCTCGTCTTCGGAAGAGTGTTTGTTGTTGTCAGAAGTGGTTATTGTTAGATAATGAAGATTAACACGAGCCCAGGCAGAATGCATCTAGCACTTGAATTTAATTAGCTGATAACATAATGATACTATGAAATTACTCAAAACTTTTTTTCTTCCATTATGCAGATTATTAGTTGATTGAGGGCAATATGCTTTTATTTTTTTACTATTTCATCTCACACACATATATATAACTACGGGAAATCTAATTAGCAGGCGCCTTATATTTGGCATAGCCGCACGCACGCTGGTGAGAAAGAAATGAGCTTCTTTTGCATGCATGCACTAAATATCAAAATTGCTGATGTCATCCCGCAGTAAATGCAAATTCGAAAATTCAAAATGATTTGTAAGCCAAACCGTTTATCCGATTTAGAATCCGTTTTCACCGCTGAGTTAGTCGCGGCGAGATCTTCGAAACTAGATCCCATATTGACATATTCCGACAACTTTTTTTTCGGACCCAAAAGTTACCCACCCCGTAGCATATAAGTTACCCAGTTTGTACTATGTAAGTTACCGACCATATTAACGATTAGTTTTCGGGTTGAAATAGAACCATTTTTATTGTTCCTTTTGATTTTTTTTATTTTTAAAGTCACCACACCTAGTTATTCATAAGTGAATATCACGTTAGGATGGTAAATGTATCATGCATAAGTTGATAACTATACACTAAAACACTCGTTCAACTTCATAAGTATTAGAATGATAATTCTCTATTTTCATAATAACAATTACACCATAAAAAGACTCTATTGGTAATAATTACCCACCTATTACTGATAAAGTTACCAATCTAGTACTGATAACATTATCCACCCCGTACTGATGGAGTTACCCGCCTAATACTGATAAAGTTACCCCCGATATTAATAAAGTTACACATGTAGTTATCATACTCTCTCGGCAATACTTATCACCCAAATACTGATAAAGTTACCCCCATTAGTAATAAAGTTACCCATGTGTTTTTATGTGTAGTTATCCACCGCAAAATCGTTATATTTACCCTACTCTCGATAATAGTTATAACCAAGTACTGATAAAGTTATCTCATGTGTTTTCATGTGTAGTTATCCACCACAATATTGTTATAGTTACCCGAAATTGATATAATTACCATGTCCTCTAAATAATAGTTACGAACACAATGTTCATCTTTTTATGTGTAGTTTCACTATGAAATTGACATTTATCATCCTAATACCTATGCATGCATGAAAAATTTACCATCTCAAAATAATGTGGTAACTTAAAAGCTCGTAAAGATCTAAAAAGAACAAGAAAAATGGTTCTATTTCGACCCAAAAACTAATCGCTAATATGGTGGGTAACTTACGTATGCAAGACTGGATAACTTATATGTTACAGGGTGGTAACTTATGGGCGAAAAAAAAAGTTGTCGGAACATATCAACATGGGATCTAGTTTTGAAGATCTCGTCGTGACTAGTCTAACGGTGAAAACGGATTCTCAATCGGATAAACGGTTTGTTCTACGAAACTTTTTGAATTTTGGATTTTCGCATTTAATGCGGGATGATATCAGCTTGTTTGTCTGTTTGTGCATGCATGCAAAATGGGCATTTCTCTTTGCGTACACATAAGCTAACCAGCATGCGCCTGCCAATTAGTCCCGTCCTATAACTATGGTGATTTCCAAAGGATAGATATAATTGGAAGAGTCAGAGTGCAATCTTAATTACATCTAGCTAGAAAGTTACACCCGAGCAAACAGTTCCCTTGTCCTCAATGCGAGAGAAGCAAACAAAAATCTACATACGTGGTTTAGAATAAAATAATGGGAATGAGCGGCCGCAGAAAATAGTCACGTTCTATGTGTCTGGAGGGCGGTGCATTGCCTTCGGGTAATGAAACCCATGGTCAACTCGTCTCGAAGGCCAACCACTTCTGTAGCATTTTGTGCAATGCTTGATTGTTAGGTAATTATTGGGGACTTTCCGAGCTTTTCGTAGCCGGATGTGGTGGGTGCCATGATGAATGAATCAGAGCCCTACTTTCCTCATGAGTTATTGCAGTGTCTCCGTCTCGCACTTGAATGTACTATAACGAGGTCGCGCGCTTTGTTGTTCTTTCATGCTGACGTTTTTTATGTCACATTATGTGTGAATAGTGGAATTTATGTGGACTTGTTTCTAAGTGACGATGGAAAAAATTTCCTTTACTATATCATGGTGTGAGATTTCTATTCCCAAGAAAAATGATCTTTCCCTATAAAAAGAGACTATCCTTAAAAAGTAATAAAAGTGGGAGTTGAGTTATTCTTTGAATGAAGGTTGTAAAAAAATACATATATGAATACATACTATTGAGATGTCAATATATTCAATGTTCTATATAAAAAATAAATTTGCAAATAATGCACGTTGTATTTCTTTGGCAAAACTTTAAAGCGAAAATATATAGAAAGAGAAAAAAAAGATGTACAACTTCATTGCAGGGGTCTTCCAAAAGTTACGTCTGTTAATTGCTTCCACGAGATCCTTGCAAAAGTATTAATTTCCAAGAGAAAATTGTAGTCTATGGAACCCTCGATAATAGGTTAAAAGAGCAATCATTGAGGTAAAATCCTAGTTTAATTCGTTCCGTTGAAGTAATCATTTAACACATCAAAGAAAAACGGTGGTCTTAAGCTTTGAATATTACATCAGAGCACAACGTACTTGTTGCTTACAACCCCAATTAAAAGAACTTAGAGCTAGTTTTTTACTTTTAAAGAAAACTATAATCAAGCTAGTACGGAGTGCTATGGACAGAAATCTGAAGATGACGTTAAGATTGTTCTCATGATGGTCAGCGAGAGTAGAAGGTCACGTGTCCAAGCAATGGTATTCTAGTTGGGCAAAAAGATGGGTCATACATGACTAACACAGCCTACGAAACACCTAAAACTTGATTGAGCAGTGAATATCTGAGCTCACCCGCCTACCAAACACACCCTAATTCACCTCAATGAGGTAGTAATATAACCAAATGCAAAAGGAGCACGGTGCAACCCACATATGTACTTAGGTAGTCGCACCCAACACCCAAGCCAGCGTTCCTTTGTCTGCATTTCCAGCGAACTGAACCCATTTGCAATGTAGAATTGTTTGGACTAATTCTTGCGAATGAGCGGTGTCAGGAATTAGTCTTTGTGGACTAGGAGGGCAAAATGGTTAAGTCTTGTATCTTCTGTCAACCTCTCCTAGAAGCTAGCCGCACTGACGCATCTTGCACGATATTCGATTGCCAGCACAAGAGCGAGACGGCTGGATTTGGCTTCGACTCAGCTCACGATGTGTGGTAGATCCCCGGGTTGCATTCAATTGGCGCGTGTTTGTTTTACTCACACTGACCTTTTTTTTTTGCATCTGTGGCATGTCAGCGTCTGATTGGACTGATACACGGCTTGGGCAAAGTTGCTTACTTCGTTCAGTGTCATGTATTGTATAATCTGATCATTATTTTGTCTTGTGTTTGGTTATATTAGCGGCAAAATTTGTTTGAATGTGATCAGATGCAAAACACACGTGTTTGGTTGTGTGCAGATTTTGTGGTCTCACCCCTTTGAACCTGTTGATCTCACCACAATACCACCTCTTTCGTAGCACAATAACACTACACATCAGCACACAACATACTACACAATAAGGTTAATTAACACCTGCATATTTACATCATGAATATGTTGACCCGTGACGAATTGGCGGTGACACTTTATTTTTTTTTCGTTGATGCAATCTTATTAGTTTTTTTTTGTTTGCTCTACCGTGTGAACTAATAGTTGAAACAACGCAAAAAAGAAAAAATAATACTTGCAATAACCATGTGCACCAACCAATGTTGTGACCAGGGGTTACGCTCCTTCTCGAAAAAATGTTTTAGTTATTAGACAGTGGGTTTATTTAGACATGAAAAAAAACAAGCCCGTGAAAATGTATCTTGCACTTGACTGTTAGTTATAGCTGATAGCTTAATGGTACTATATGAAAGTGTTCTTGGACTACTTTTTCTTCAATTAAGGACATTCATAATGTCTCACGGACTTACTCTCATATTGGTGTTGTCAGAGGATCATATATAGCAATTATGCTTACCTACTCTTCAATCAAAAATAGGAGGGGAAACATGCTTTTATAATTGAACTATTTCTTTTCACTTATATATAACTATGGTGACCTCCAAAGGCTATATACAATTGGGTAAGATGAGACACGATTCAATCTTACATCTAGTTCGAAAGTTACGCCCGAGCAACGTGAGAAGCAACAAAAACTGCTTTTTACATACATTGGTTTAGAGTAAAATACTGGGAATGATCGGCGGCAGAAATTAGTAAGTTCGATGTCTTTGGAATATTGTGTGTTGCTCTTCGGTCATGCAATCCATGATCAACTTGTCACGTTGGCGAGAGGCTGATGTAGCATTTTGTGCAACACTTTCTTGTCGTGTATCAGTTGAGGACTGTCTATGTTTTCTCCAAACGCGGATGGTGGTGCTATCAAGAACGAATCAGGTCCCTTCAAATTTCTGACAAGGCTCTACGCCTCGCACTCGAAGTATACTACTCCCTCCGTCCAATAAAGGATGTCTCAACTTGATCAAAAATTGGATGTATCTAGACATGACTTAGTATATAGATACATCCAAATTTGATCAAAAGTGAGACATCTTTTGTTGGACAGAGAGTAGTAATAACCTTGTTGAGGGACGTTTTTTTTGTGCGGTGCTGCTGAGAGACTTGACTAGTAATGAGTTAACCATATCAAACACGAACATGAAAGTGCTGCAGTGCTAGTACTTAATGAGACTATGGTTAAAAATATACTTGTAACGTTTCACCGAGACTTCCTTCCATGCTCGTTGCTGTCCCAAAATCATGTTAGTTTTTATCTTTTTGTGTGTAAGAATTGTAAGATTAGCTGACTAGAATACTTTTTTTTAGCACTCACAACATCCATTCAGTTATATGTCAATGGTCACAGGAATGTTTAAATCAGGGGGTGGTCCTAAGAACCACACATGTCTACCTCAAGGCAATGAAGTAGCTGACTAGAATATTTACAACTACCTTTTCCATACTTGTAGTTATAGAGGCCTTTTTTTCACGCTAGACGGACTAATCGTTACCACCGTCAAGGCCTAAACTTGCAAGAACTGCATCGCCCTTTGCCACCCAAACGTCGCCACTATTTTCCTAAGCTTGGTAAGTGGTAACAGCTAGCCCAGACACCACGTTTCTCATGGAAAAAAACAAAGGCAATAGCCCAAAACTGTGCCAGCCTTGTACCACCACCGCCGCTTTTTTCTAAGAACGGAAGTAGGCTCGCCGCATAAAGAACAATTTCTTGATGTAATCTTATTATGGCTTTATGTTATCTCTGAGGTGCGCAATGTGCTTTTGGGGAACTAATAGTTGCCATATTGAACGAGTATGTCTGCCGATTGGTGTTGAGCCCAAGGTTGCCCTAGAAAAAATGTTTTAGTTATTAGAAAACGATTAACAACAAAAATCAACACAAGGTTGTGAAAAATGCATCTAGCACTTCATTATTAATTATTCCCCCGTTCATGATTATAAGATGTTTTAGATATTTTAATATAGACTAAATATAGATACAGAGTGAAATGAGTGAACATATATATTAAAACAAATCTAGATACATACGAATCTGAAAAAAGTTAAAACATCTTATATTTAAAAACCAAAAAAGTAGCTGATAACTTAATGGACTATCAAGTCCATGTGTAATGTCTTATTGAATTCTTATATTCTTTTTAATTATTATATGATCATATTTATGCAATTATGCACACCTACTCAATCAAAAATATGATGTTTTTTGAAAACAAATTGACAATTTATTCTCTCGATTATTTATAACGATGGTGACCTTCAAAGGCTAGATACAATTGGGCAGACTTCATAAGATGAGGTATGTTGCAATCTTACAGGTAGTTAGAATGTTACATCCGAGCAGCATTTCCCTGGTTTCCGAAACGTGAGGAGCACCAAAAAACAGCTTTTTACATATGTCTTTGGATGGTTGTGTGTTGCTCTTCGGCCATGTAATCCATGATCAACTCGTAACATGGGAGAGAGGCTCTTGCGGCATACTTCTGCAATACTTCCTTGTTGGGTTTTAGTTGGGACTATCTAAGTTTTCTCCAATCGCGGGTGGCGGGTGCCATCAAGAACGAATCAGGTCCATGTTTTGCTCTTCAAATTGCGAATAGGCTCTGCCTCACACTCAAATTAATGTATACTGATAAACTTTTTGAGGGACCTTTTTTTGTGCGGGGCTTTTGAGAGACTTGACTATTAATGAGCTAAAAATATCAAACATGGACACATAATTACTGGAATGCTACTACTTGATGAGAGTATGGTTAAAATATACATGTAACGTCACATCGAATTTCTCCCATGCTCGTTGCTGCCTCCAAAATCATGTTAGTTTTTTCTTGATTGCCCCCGGCTAGGTACTTTTGGAATGTTGTCTGTTGCTCATTAGGGATGAACTGTCAGTTCCGATCTGTTGAGGATGTGATTTCACATTGGTTGAGAGGACATTTTCTAAAAAAAGGAATATGTTGATTGTGGTGATAGTTGCTATTTTCTGGAGAATATGGAAAACTAGAAAGAATGCTTGCTATTTTCCGGAGGAACCATTTATTGACATCCTTAAGATAGACTATTGAATTCAATTGTGGAATGTTTTGCAGGGGAAACATGACGCAAGGGATAAACTCACACTTCACATTAACATTCTGGAGAAGGTGGCGAAGAAAATATTTGGTGCAAGAAGAAGTTAGGTGCCATGGATACCAATACTGACACCAAACTAAAAGGAGAAGAATTCAGTGGAAAGGAAGATCGATTGAAGCTGCCAAAGAAAAGGCATAGATCAAGCTAAACCTGTTTCTTTTCCTTTTCCTTGCTTTTACTGTACCTTAGGTAGATGCTCCAACCGGGGGTGTTTGGCTGTAGAACCCAGTTTCTTTTTACTATTTTCTGCTTTTAAATGCTTGAGGTGGATGTTGTGTTGTGGTGGAACAATTGTAGCTGGTTTCGTTAATCAGATCGAGGGCTCAGCCCCTTTTATCTGAAAGAAAATGTTGGTTTTTTATTTTATTTTGAGTAGCATATGTAAGATTAGCTGAGTAGAATATTACCAACCAGTCAACCACCTTTTCTGTGACCCGCAAAAAAAAAAAACCTTTTCTTTACCTGTAGCTGTGCGGACACTACCTAGGAGCGCACACACGTTTTTTCATATCGGAGCGCATGCACCTAATACGAAAAATACTCCTCTCATAGCCAAAAATAACATATTTTTTTGTAGAGACCACACCCAGGACGTTCGTCCTCTCACAACATGCAAACTAGTTATCATCCAGTATGCAAATCCACTCAGCACGGAAACCTCCCTCTCACAGTTTTTTCCCACATCCACATGCAAACCAGTCGGAAATATGCACTACTTTTTATCTAGTTGTCGAAATAAAAACCTGTTTTCACCATTGTGTTCCCTATGCTGAGTTGTCCCATAAGGACATGTGTCATCAATTATTTTTGAAAAGTAGCTTTATATTATAAACTTGCTTTTCCCTAAAAAACAACTTTGTACTTGAAATAAATAGGAAAAGCAACTTCGTACTCTAAAGTTGCTTTTGAAAAATAAACTTTCTACTATAAATTTGCTTTTCTACCACAAAAACGAAAACTATGCGAGAATTGCGGGAACTTATTTCTACGCTTGGGCATTTTACCCCACTGATCATCAAGGTATTCCAGCAATCAAATCTATGTATCATGTCATCAAACTTCCTTGGCTGACTTGAAGCACTTGCACATCTTGCTAGTAGGAGATCGAAAAGCTACATGCAAGTTACTAAATCTTATCGGTGGATCATCTAGCTAGGTGAATTGGCTATGTTGGATAGATGGCTTTCTATTAAGGTTTATACTGTAATATTCATAATGCATGCATCTGATTTCATCGTTCTACGTATGTTACATTAACTTGATATGAGAATTGCACATGAGAAAAAAAACTAAGAGAGAAAAACGTGTGTTCCATTCCTACAGATTTCCAATTATTTCGTAAGTATGGTCTAGCGAAGGAGAGAGCGCATCTCCATTAAAGGACACATATATAACCAAATTGAGGAACTTTGCTCTTTATTTAGTTGAAAACATCAATGCTAGCATCAATGTTTGAAAGGGACAATCATGTTCTAGTTATTACTACATCAACTTTTGTTAACTTCATCACACGAGTGAGGTTCATCAAACACGCTTATGACATATCTTCCCGTCATGTCATCAATTGGGAATATGTAATTGCTCGCTTCTTATTGGTTCCATCGAGAATAACACTCCAGTGTATCCAATTTAATCATGTGGCGGAACGTTTGGACGGTCGTGAATCCCAGGTGCTAGTCCTCCATGAATGTTACTCGCCCTCCGATCCATTATAAGTGTCTTACAAAAATATCCTAGCTAGTATAAATTGCATGCATATCTTGCGACACTTTTTGTGGGTAGGAGGGAGTATCATTTTATATGATACGACAAGGGGCGGTGCGCGGCTCTTAGTTACCTGGTCTCACAAGAAGACATGATACCTAGCCTATAATTAGTAGAACTAGCACGGCGGCCCTCGCAAATGCGAGGGCAACATTTTACAACTATCTATTAAATACTTTTACGATTCATAGAGTTTTATTATGCAAATATGATTAATACCGTTGTAGATACCACAAATTTATGGCATGTAAAATGACAAAACGGGCGCGGACCTATTCTAAACATCTTGAAATTGTGGCCCAATAATTTATAAAATAATTTAAAATTGTATTGATAGCTCAATTTACATTTCAAACGTTACAACATTATGATCTATTCATTGCAAATTCACATGGAAAGATTGGAGATAGTTTTTATTCAGCGTTACATGAATACATGGTTAAATCTCCGATCATATTAATATTTGATGATGCTAATTATAGATGATATATCAGTTCTTTATCTATCAGTTACCATGTTCAAAAGATGTTGAGTCGGAAATTTATGACAAATATTGATTGGAAATTTTAAGTCTTCCAACAAAAAAAAACAGCGCGACATCATTATACTTAGCATAGGTATAGCGACACAGCTATGTGGATTGCTAACTCAATATGTACAGTAAATGGTCCACATAACTTATGGTTTTTTCTAAGAATTTATAGCCTGAAGACTACCTATCGCTTTAGTAGAAAGACATGAATTTCACTGTAGATTTTGAAATTAGTCCGCACTGTATACTTCAGATGAATGTCAAGAGTAAATGATCGTTATTGTTTGTATTTTATTAGGGATTTTCATTCAGAATTTAGTCTTTGCGATGATCTGCCTATAAATCGTGTATGTAGGCTCTAGTCGAGAAGAAGTGTCTCGGTGGCCAAATTACTCTACACACTATTCAGTTATTTAAATGTAAATAATGTATAAACCTGTTAATTCGACATGGATATCCACTATTCAGAAAGAAATAAAATCGTGTATCTGTTTGTGCAACAACGTGGAGCCAAATTTTTTTTTTTGAAACATCCGTGTCATCTTTTAATCCTTAAAGGCGGCCCTTGTCTGTGTTGTTTTAATTTAATGGAAAGTTAAATCCCATGACTTTAATAAAAATACAGATAAAACACCCCAGCCATGGTTTATATCCAATTACATAAATCTAATGAGTGTGTTTGCAGGTTCGAGCTACTATAGATATCGTACGCCCCGCCTTGTTTTGCAAATCGAGACTGTTGCATGAAAAAGAGTCACCTTTTTTTCGTGTCCTCTTGTACTATCGTACGGATCATAGCCACCAATTATAAAACTAACCATTGAAATTATTAAGATGATGTAGCTCAACGTGGTTCCTTTGTTAGTACTCTAGTATATTGCTAGTTTGTATAAAAAACGGATTTGAATATTTTATTGTGGATATAGCTTTTCTTTTACCTAATATAGTTGTTTCTATTAAAGAGAGTAATATCAATTTATTCCAATTAAATAATAGAAAATAATTACGATGGATTAATTATAGTGATCCAAGCAAACTCCCAATGAACGTAACACGTCACGCCATGAAACCCCAAAAATGATTATTAGTGCCATCCAAAAATAGTTGAAGGAGTGAGAGATTCATTTGGTGACCGGTGGTAGTGATTGTAATTTGGTTAGTTATTCATTGATTCATATATGTTGGCCACATTATCTGAGGAGTGTTATACGTCCGATGAAAGTCTGTCTGATCTATGTCCGACGTTTTTTTCTACCGTTGATTGCTGTACTGTTTAATGCATCTGACAGATTGATTCGAGTGTTGGAGGAAAATTGTACGCTAAACATCGTACATGAAAACATTTTGTTATCTGAATCGAACCGACTGAATTTTTACCAACCAAATTGATCGCTTATAGATGAACTCAAGGGTTCATTGCAGTGTGGCTGCACGCGCTTCTGTAGAAAATTAATTGTTTCGAGATGAACTCAAGGCTTGGCTGCAATTTGGTTGCACGCAAAACCGACCAAATTAATCGTTTCCGTAGAAATCATTCGGACCTACAATTAATTAATAAAATCTCTAACTTTTCATGCAAAAAATATACTAAAACATTTTTTCTTAAAACCAGCAATATCAGTTTAGAACTCATTGTAATGTCATCCATGCAATTTTAACAAATCATCCTGCACCTTCCATGCATGTATTCGTGCTAGACTTGCATATAACCGATTGGTGCATCCATATTTGGTTACTACTTGTATTCCATGATTCGTCGATTAACGATTAATGCCTAGGCCTAGCCCACTCATAAGTATGATTGTTTTTTCGTTAAACAGGCTCGAACGGCCGGAGCGTACTCGCGTGGCTTCTTATATAATTAGTTGTACGTGTCAGCTTCAAAAAAAAAATAGTTGAACGTGTCGGACTTTAACTTATTTGTACGCAAACAATGTTTACATAAAGTTTAAAGATCTTTAATTAAATCCTAGCCACATATTTTAGATCTAACCACTAAAATTAATTAGGATGATGTGGCTCAACGTGGTGGCTCTATTAGACTTCCGTATATTGCTTTTAGTATATAATAGACTAGTACGTTCATACTAGCGCTGTTGCAGTTAGTTAACTAAGATTTGTTTCTGCGATCAACCTTCGAAACTTCAAATTCTAGTCTCTTTGTTCAAAGCATATCATGATTGATCACCAGGACACAATAGTCAATCCAATATTAAATTCGAAAAATGATGTCACCAGGATCCACATGCATGATTGATCAAAGCATAGCATCTAACCAAATTTTAACTAAAGTTCTCTCCCAATCCCGAAACTCCAAAATTATATGTTTTCCTTGTTCTGCAACAAAACATGGAAGTCACACTTCTATACATATATAACCTAGGGAAATAGTGGGCTACCATGATGGCTAGCTGTGCACCCTTATCCAGCCATTAGATCACCTCTAGAGAGATAAAGAGAGCACACAATTCTAACCCGGGAGCACACACCAAACAAAACGACGTCAGCAACAAGAGCACGTTAGGAAAAAAAAATATTAACCTACCGGCCCATCTTTTTATTCCTCCGTCACCTGATGGTACCCGCACTACAAAAGTTTACACAACCAAAACAACCACAGCCTCACTTCGAGATACTTTCTAATAGGCAAACAACTTTTGCTGTTCCACAAACAAAAACACAATGAAACATTTTGTTAATAGGACAACAACTTTTTGTTTGCTACAAATAAAAATACACATGGAAGAAGGATTGGATACCGTCTACTGCACACACAAAATTTCATGTTTGCATACTGTTAATCTCTTAACCTCCGCTAATTTCTTGGTCCAGATACAATTTATTCTGAGAATTTTAGTAAAACGTATGGTAAATTTAATCTTGTTTATTATGCAAAATTATGAAGCTTCAATCAAAAAATGCATAAACTATTCTAGACACTTTGCTCATAACAACTACTCCCTCCGTCCCAAAATAAGTGATGTCTACATTGGGACGGAGGGAGTATTAATTTGACGTTTGAATCGCTGGTGTGACAATCCCGTCCACACAAAAAATAGCTAATGCCAAAATCTTGTCTACAACCAAATAGCGAATCCAGTAACAACCAAATAACGTCCTCTAACTTGTGTACTCACGCCTCAAATAACAGAACGTCATGCATGCAACGGTTTAGGGAGACGGCGTCAAATCGTGAGGATGCTATTTGGAGCAGCCCATCCAGCGAACAAAAAAATATAACACGACACACTTGTGCTTTCATTTGACGTTCTGTATGTAAACAAAACCCATCATGCATGCATGTAAACTCAAGAAATAAAACACGACACACGTGTGCTTTCATTTGACATTTGATGTTCTGTATGTAAACAAAACCCACCATGCATGTATGTAAACTGAAGAAATAAAACACTACACACTTGTGCTTTCATTTGATGTTCTGTTTGCAAATGACACCCAACATGCATGCATATATATAAACGGAAAGCAGGGACGGCGTGAAAGCAAAACAAAGATTATCTTACTCAGCCCATAGCATGGCGATCAAATACACTCTATATCCAATGGCTAGCAGGGTATCTGGGTATGCATAGCTAGCCGCCATGGTAGCAAATCCGTGTTGACATAACCTAATAGAGGAACTATGTTCTTTGAATAGTTTACAAAATCAACGCTATATTGACATTGGAAACGTGCAAGCATAGTTTAGTTATCAGTACATATGGTTTCGTTAGGAAAGAAAGGTTGAAAAAACATCAACCATTTATCATGTAGCCATCGACTAAAACTTTTGAACTTTTGGTTATGAGTAATGTTATGGATATTTAGATTTAGAAAAACTGCTGATTTTTTCTATTAATGTAAATTTACACCGTAGGGTTTTTTCCCTACGGTAACTTGGTAAAAAAATATATTTAGATTGAGAACATGTAAATCGTATTTTTCTAGGTATGAAAATAATGTTTTTTCTTGTGTCTTACACATATATTAGGTAGAATAAATAAGTGCTAAGGTAAACCCTTGAAGACCATGTCTCAATGTCAAAAAGGGTATCTATTTCTAATATGGAGGGAGTACTTGATAACATTAATGTTATTACGAGTGTAAGTAGGTAGACATTACAAGTGATGAATCGGAAAACATACATTCGATTGCAGTAGTTTTATCGTACGATTTTATTTACAAAACCGTATTTCAGTGTTGTGAGAAGATGAGATATATTTTTGCTTACCTACTCCCCTTAGAAAGGGAAGAGGAAGAAAGTATGTCTTGTATGTGTGCACGTTTCCTCCCATCTATATAACGATGCTGACCTCTAGCGGCTGGATACAGTTTATTGGGTATGATGGGTATGAGAGCATGTGCAAACTTACATCCACTTAGAAAATACACCCAATCAAGCGTTTGCGTTGGTTGCTTAACGAGGGAAACAAAAAAAAAACATTTTACATAGGTTGGTTTAGAGTAAAATGGTGGGAATGAGCGGCACCAGAAAATAATCCATTTGAAAGTGGTTGAATAACAGTGCATCGTCCCAGCCTGGAGCAATCAATGGTAAACTCGTCCCACGAGCGATTTACATCCAGCACAATTCTGGAACCTGCCTGCCGTGACACAAACTGGGAGCACGTACTCCTTGGCTTGTCGGTTCTATCAATAACAACCATGGGGCGCCTCTCTACGTGATGAGCGGGCCAGTTCTTTTGGCGGCTTCTCAAGCCGCCGCCCTACCCCCAGCTTTCTGGGGAAGCCGATACTAAAATTTTATGAGGCTTCCAAATTAGTTCAGTCTGAACCACTTAGGAAGCCTCACAAATTTATTGAGTCGGCTTCCCCAGGAAGCTGGGGGTAGGGCAGCTTCTCGGAGAAGCCGCCAAAAGAACTGGGCTGTGGTGCCTTATGTATGTCCAGCTCCAGTGTATTCACCAGAATCTGGCAGGGGTAGGACGGTCGAAAATCCAAAATAGGTGTGCGCCCTCCCTACTCTGAACATGCCCATGTCTGTTATCTTTAGATATGGCCTGATGACAAGGGTGCTTAGCTCTTAATTACCTAACAAGAGCATTGCTAGCATGAAAGTATTCGAGTACTACTTTATTCTTAATCTTGGTGTGATGACGATGATGTCCTCTTGTTCGTGTTGCTGGTTTTTTTTTTAGAAAAGGGGCACTCCCTGCCTCTGCATCGAAATGATGCATACGGCCGCTTTATTAATTTTATTACAAAGTGTTCTGATTATTACAATTCAAGGGTCGCAAAGGGTCGAAACATGGATCAACCAATGGAAAATGCCAAAATGAAAATAAAGTATCATAGTGTAATTCTCTTCTCAAAACGCCAGCCCGATTGGTTATAGAAATCCTTGGCGACCATCTCCAACCTGGTACATCCAGAATCCATGGCATGGCGTTGCTCCACTGGTTGGAGGTACGACCACGAACGTATCCAATGAGTAACCAAAGGTATCACCTGCAAAAATGATGTTTTTTTGGTTTGTTAAACACAAAATCATTCCGTACATTCCACAAAGCCCAAAAAACTGCACACACTCCCACTCGTATTAACTTTAAGTCTTTCTTAGCCTTTCAACCAATTGCCGAAAAGATTCGTTATATTCTTAGGAGCTTCCAATCCAAAAGACGTGTGTACCACTCGCCAAACTATTTTAGCAAAGGTACACTCGAAAAAGAGATGTTGTATCGACTCATTCTTGTCACAAAAACAGCAGCACTTGTTGCCATTCCAATTCCTTTTCGCAAGATTATCCTTAGTTAAGATTACCTTCCTATAAAGAAACCACATAAAAATCTTGATTTTGAGTGGTACCTTTATTTTCCAAATGTATTTTTTCAAAAATTTAGTGTGATCATTCAAGTAATCCAAATACATGGATTTAACAGTAAAAACACCTGAGCTTGTCAACTGCCATTTGAACACATCCTGTTCATTCGACAAATTCACATCCATCAATCTATTAACTAAATGTAACCAATGCTCCCATTTGTTTCCTGTTAGTGCCCTACGAAACGTGATGTTTAAAGGTTGTGTCAAATTTGCTGCCACGGACACTTGTTTTCGGTTAGCAATGTTATAAAGCATAGGATATTGTTGTGCCAGAGATGAATCTCCTAGACAAATATCTTCCCAGAACCTTGTGTTCGTTCCATTTCCCACCACAAAAGTACCCCTGTTAAAAAAATCATCCTTGACTTTCATAAGTCCTTTCCAAAATGGAGAATCCATAGGTTTGACTTGTACCTCCGACAAAGTTTTTGAATGTAGATATTTGTTATGTAACAACTCTTGCCACACACCTTGTTCATTTAAAAGCTTGAATAACCATTTACTAAGCAAACATTTGTTTTTTAGCTCCAAAACCTCTATACCGAGCCCACCCTGATCTTTAGGATGACATAACATGCTCCACTTGGCTAACCGATATTTCTTTTTATGACCATCACTCTGCCAAAAAAATCTCGATCTATAAAAGTCTAATCTTCTCCGTACCCCCTTAGGAATCTCGAGAAAAGATAGCATAAACATCGGCAAACTAGTAAGAACCGAATTAATGAGAATTAACCTATCCCCATAGGATAAAAGTTTTCCAATCCAACTACTTAGCTTCCTCTCAAATCTGTCTTCCACCGGTTTCCATTCACCATTTTTGAGTTTCCTAAAGTGAATTGGTATTCCAAGATATTTAAAGGGAAAAGTACCAGATTCACATCCGAAAAGCTGTTTGTATTGCTCTTCCACTATTTTGGCTTGTCCAAAACAGTAGATCTCGCTCTTATGAAAGTTAATTTTAAGACCTGACAATTGTTCAAAAAAACATAGGATAAGTTTCATATTCAAAGCCTTCGCTAGGTCATGCTCCATAAAAATAATTGTGGCATCCGCGTACTGTAACACGGACACACCGCCCTCAACTAAATGAGGTATGAGGCCCCCTACCTGACCATCATCTTTTGCTCTGTTAATTAGGATTGCAAGCATGTCCGGGACCACATTAAACAAAATAGGTGATAAGGGATCTCCCTGCCTAAGACCCTTCTGTGTTTGAAAGTTATGTCCAATTTCCTCGTTCACTCTTACCCCCACGCTCCCACGACTAATAAATTCTTTAACCCATTGACACCAAGTGGGATGAAAACCCTTCATCCTCAGAGCTTGTAACAAAAATGACCAGTTAACTTTATCATACGCTTTCTCGAAATCAATTTTCAGAATAACCCCATCCAATTTCTTCCTATGAAGTTCGTGGATAGTTTCGTGAAGAACAACTACTCCCTCCAAAATATGTCTTCCAGGCATAAACGCTGTTTGGGTTGGTCTAACGACCGTATGAGCCACTTTGGTAATACGGTTTGTCGCCACCTTTGTGAACATTTTGAAACTCACATTAAGAAGACAAATAGGACGATACTGTTGAATTTGTATTGCATTCTCTTTTTTGGGCAGCAAGATGATAGTTCCAAAATTTAAATGAAATAATGGTAACTCCGCCTTGTGGAAAGCGTGAAACATAGCCATTAAATCTGACTTAATAATGCTCCAACATTTCTGGTAAAATTCTGCTGGAAATCCGTCAGGCCCTGGTGCCTTATTTCTTTCCATTTGATCTAAAGCGTCATGTACCTCTTGTTCGGTAAATTCAGCCATCAATATTTCATTTTCATCATCCGAAAGCTGAGGAATATCCGCCACTTTGGACTCCTCCATTGAGAAAAAATTGTTTGCAGGGGCTCCGAAAAGTTTCTTATAGAATTCAGAGATGTAAATCTTTAAATTACCAACCACAATGCCCTCGTCTTGTTCCAACTGAAAGATTTTCTTTCTTCTGTGTTTACCATTAGCAATCATATGAAAATATTTAGTGTTATTACCCCCCTTCCTGTATATGCTTTACTTTAGCACGTTGTGCCCATTTAGTTTCTTCGTCTCTTCTAAGCTCTGATAACTTATCATTTGCATCTCTTAGAACCTCGCTTTCATCATTCAACAAAGGATTAGTTTCGGACTTGGTTTCCAAAACCTCAATTAAATGGACTAACCGATCCCTCTCTTTTTTATACGTACTGCTCAAATTTTTTGCCCACCCACGCAAGAAACTCCTAAGATGACGAATCTTGTTTTGCCATCGCTCCATAGGGGTTTCACCTTTTAAAATCACGTTCCATTCTCTTGCTATCATGTCCAAAAAACCTTCTTTACGTAACCACGATAGCTCAAAAGAAAATTGAGACTTGTTTCCGAGGTGAGCTTGTTCACCCGAATCCAAAAGAAGAGGATTATGATCAGATCCGGCCCTAGTTAGGGCCCTAACCGACACGAGCGGAAACTTATTTTCCCACTCCACATTGGATAATACTCTATCTAATTTTTCATGAGTAGGGGTAACTCTATGATTAACCCAAGTGTACTGTCTACCCGAGAGTTGGATTTCTTTTAAATCTAGGCTCTCGATAATCGCATTGAAGAGAAAGGGCCAACGAGACTCAAAATTATCATTGTTTTTCTCCTCTTTCCGACGTAATATATTAAAATCCCCACCTACTAGTAACGGTTTAGACCCCTACTCACAAATGCGCACCAACTCTGCTAAAAATTCTTGCTTTTGGGCATCTTGTGCCGCTCCATAAATAGCAACTAAAGACTACTCAAAACCATCACTTTTTGACGAAAGATCGAACTTTACACATCTATTTCCATTAGATACCCATTTGACATGTAAAGTGGATTGATTAATACCCACTAAAATACCACCAGACCTCCCTTGTGGAGGTAGACGGTACCACGCAAAATCCAACCCAGCCGCAAGAAACTTAAGAAAAGGAACATAAAAGTTATCCCTGCCTGTTTCATGGATAGCAAAAAAATCTAATTTGTTCTCACTAATTGTTTCATGAATAAACCAGTGCTTAGCCGTATCTCCAAAACCATCACAATTCCAAAAACACCCTGATACGTCTCCAACGTATCTATAATTTCTTATGTTCCATGCTTATATTATGCCAATTACTACATGTTTTATATACACTTTTATATCATTTTATGCATTTTCTGGGACTAACCTATTAACAAGATGCCACAGTGCCAGTTCCCTGTTTTCTGCTGTTTTTGGTTTCAGAAAAACTGTTAAGGAAATATTCTCGGAATTGGACAAACGAAACGTCAAAGTCCCTATTTTTCTCGGGAGCTTCCAGAACACCGAAGACGAGACGGAGTGGAGCCACGAGGCGCCCACACCTGGTCCCGGCGCGGGTCACCCCTTGGCTGCGCGGCCACGTGGTGTGGGGCCCTCGGGCCTCCACCGCCTTCACCCTTTCACCTACTTAAACCCCTCAACGAGAAAACCCTTCATACACGAACACTTTTCCTCCACGAGTTCCAGAGCCGCCGCCATCGCCAACCCTAGTCCGGGAGGGTTCAGAACCTCTTCCCGGCACCCTGCCGGAGAGGGGGATCATCACCGGAGGGCTCTACATCACCATGCCCGCCTCCGGACTGATGCGTGAGTAGTTCATCCTTGGACTACGGGTCCATAGCAGTAGCTAGATGGTTGTCTTCTCCTCTTGTGCTACCATGTTTAGATCTTGTGAGCTGCCTATCATGATCAAGATCATCTTTATATAATACTACATGTTGTGTTTGCTGGGATCCGATGAATATTGAGTACTATGTTATTGCTTCATAATATATCTTGTGAGTGCATTATTTATGATCTTGCATGCTCTCCGTTACTAGTAGATGCTCTGGCCAAGTAGATGCTTGTGACTCCAAGAGGGGGTATTTATGCTCGATAGTGGGTTCATGTCTCTATTTAATCTGGGGGGGGGGGGGGGGGGGTGACAGCAACCTCTAAGATTGTAGATGTACTGTTGCTACTAGGGATAAAACAGTAGTACTTTGTCTAAGGATATTTGTATTACTTACATTACACACTTTGCTTAATGCAATAATCTGTTACTTGCAACTTAATACTGAAAGGGGTGCGGACGCTAACCGGAAGGTGGATTATTAGTCATAGATGCGGTTGGAACGGTCTATGTATATTGTTGTAATGACCAAATGAATCTCACACTAGACATCATAACTATAGTATATGCATCATTATGCACTTCTTTATTTTGTCAATTGACCAGCTGTAATTTGTTTACCCGCATGTATGCTATTATTATTTATGGACAGACACCACTAGTGAACTGTGGACCCCGGTCCTTTCCTTTAAACTGATAAAATAACCTACTGCAATCCTGTTACTTTCATTCTCTGCAAACAAACATCATTTTCCACACATACGTTTAATCCTTTGTTACAGCAAGCCGGTGAGATTGACAACCTCACTGTTGAGTTGGGGCAAAGTATCTTGATTGTGTTGTGCAGGTTCCAGCCTTCGACGCAAGACCTTTTCTGGCGCCGTTCACCAGACTTTCTCTGACGTCGTTGACACCTCCGGAGAACTCTAGTTTCCTACTGGTTCGATAACCTTAGTTTCACAAACTGAGGGAAAACTTCTGCTGTACTCTCCACACCTTCCTCTTGGGGTTGCCCAACGCTGCGAGAGCATCACACCCTTTCATCTTAATTATAAAATTGTTGTCTTTCTAATCCTAGCACTCCGTCGTACAGCTGAAATCTCACCTACTATTTTTTTTACCTCTAACTTTGGTACCCTTTTTAGCCCTGACCGGAGGATCCTTGTGATCCAGGTCACCTTTGAGCTCTTCATCTATAAGATAACCAGCTAATTTATGTGCTTCATTCAAAACCAGGCTACCTAGTTCATCGCTCTCACTATCCATTTTAGCCTCTTTGTTTTTCAGCATGGTTAACGTTCTATCCAAGTCAAGACTTTTTAATAATTGTACCGAACTGTCTACCTGACTAGATGACTTACCAAAAGAAATCCCAAGCTTAGAAGCCCTAGCAACAACCACATCATTCGGAATAGAAGCTATAGTAAATTTATGCACATGATCCGTACCTGACCCCTTGCCGTAATCACGCTCCCTAGCTCGATGTTGCGCTCGGTCCAGTTGTGTGGCATCAGCATTTGGTTGCGCCTTCAGACGATCGCTGGATCTTGTATGCAGCGCCTCTTTTTCGGCAATTCCCCCATATGATATCACTTCCTTCCTCGAGTATCGACCACCAAGAAAAACTCCAGTCCCCACCGGTCTACCAGGACTTTTTGGAGTGTATATCACCTTGCCCACTAAAGCTTCTTTGCCCTTACACAAGCGAGTTGATGAACCCTCTCCCTCCTTTTGTGGTGTATTTAAGCCCTCCGAGATATTATCAGCCATCACCGATTGGTCAATTTTTTTTGAAGCCACCTCCTCCACATGCACTAACGAACCTCCTGTTTTATCCTTACGAACAGTTCTTTCTTGCGACACCTCGGACAGCCGGCGCTCAAAAGATATATCACACACCGTCTGCCCTTCCGTACCCTCATTCTGCGTACGCCTGGCATTACCGAGTGGAGGGGCGGAAGCAGCGAGTGGGGACGGCAGCGTATCCTCCTCTTCCTCAACCCGGTCGCCCCACAATTTTTTAGGAACCGAAACTGCAGTTTTAACCTTGGGCAACGATCGGGATGGTGTCAAAAACTCCACCTCCAGAGAGCCGAACTGAATAAAAGGGCTCTCCTCTTTCTCTTTTTCCCCTTCAACAACCGTACTACAAATCACATTATCCTTCGGATGTTGTTCCAAAGTCTCAGATGTCTTGTCATCCAGTGCCATTTCTTCCAGATAATCATCTGCAGTTTTATCATTATCTATTTGATCATCATTTGATTCCTCCTTGTCTTTATCCATCTCCCGATCATCCTTTCTTTTATCATCATTCTGTCCATCTTCCTCTGGTCCTTGCATATTAAAATCACCCGCAGCCACAATAGAACCATCCTCAGCCTCAATATCAAACATGACACCAAACCCCTCTCCTTCGTACATAAAGTCCAGAGATCTTGGAATCCCTGCCGGACTAGCACAATCCACCCGAGCTCTCACCACACCATGCTCTCGAGTAAATTTCATATCAACCTCCTTTGTAAAACCAACCAGAGAGCCAACCGCAAACAGGGCTAAGTAGTCTCAACACAAAGTGTACGGACAACCCGAAATACGAACCCAAATATCATACAAGCCCCATTTGTCAAAAAGCTTTGAAGACCAGTCCTCAAAATGCAAAGACATCTCCGAACCCTCCACCTCAATACACTTAATTCTTTTCAACCTTAGCAAATCAGCCTTAGTTGGAAACACCACCCGGAAATCAGTATCTCCAACCGGATAAATCTCCCACACATGATCACCTGGAACCAGCCATTCAAGTTCCTTTAAAACTTGAGGAGCAGACATAGTTCCTCCCAAAACTTTAATGCGACCCACCTTTCCGGTCTCATTCTTTAGACGCAAGTTATCCAATTTGTGTACCTTGAAGAACATCAGACACTCCCTAGCCATCCCATACAATGTCGCTATTGGTTTCGGCATCTTCGGCAAAGGACAAGCATCATCCGAGTGGAGGGCTGAATCACAATACGCACACAAAACCGCATCGCATGCAGTCCCATTATGTCCAGTTAAACCACAGCGAAAACACAAGGTCTTGTCTTGTTTTGGTTTGGTTTTACCCGGCAGCACCGGTGCAGCTGTTTTAACTCCCTCTTGCAGAGCTTGCGGAACAACATCTTTAGGTTTGTAGATTAATTCTCTGGCTCCCACCGGTTGCTCCTTCACTGCCTCTGAGTTTGCAGCCATACCAACATCAACCCTATTCCCAATCTGATTAGCATTGTGCCCCCCCCCCCCCCCCCCCCCCCCCCCTGAAAATTACCACGACCTCTCCCTTGATAAGCACCCCGGCCTTGTCCAGTAGCTCCAAACCCTCCTTGATTGTTTCTAAACCGCTGGTTATTGTATTGTGAGTGAGCTGGGAAGTTTCTATTACCTCTCTCGTAATACCCCTCATTGTAGCTTCCAAAATTCCCGCGAAACTCGCCCGACTGCGGACCACGGTAATCAGATGATGGCCGGCGATCTGCCTGCACAGCAGCACTGCCCTCCCCCCTCTCAAAGCTGCTCGGTCCAAAGATTCGGAAGTTCTGGTTTTGGTACCCTTGTGCACCCGATCCAGCAACCCCCTAACGACCTTGGTTCCATCCGCTGTGCCCTCCATTGTCCAAAGGAGCACGATCATCCCTAGTGCCCGCAAAACGAGAAGTCTGCCCGGTCTGGAACTGATTGTAGCCACCTGCACGACTAGTACCTCTTCCCGCCATTGCTGTCGACGATGTAAGCGCCGCCGGCCGCGCTGCAGAGAACCCGTACGTGGTATTAGGGTTTCGACTTCGTAAGCCTAAAACTCCAGCCGAACTAACCACCCTGGGCCTTGTTCCCTTTGTTCCAACGCACAGAAAGCAAGGCAACAGGCCCTTGTGGCCCAAACCTTGCCTTCGACCTATGGACACACCCGACTCGAACTTGTTCCGAGTTTCCGAGTTAGACAAATTCAAATTTGAAATAGGATCGGTACGATCACGATCCAAAAATTTCGGCCTTGCACCGTTGACTGTCACCTCCGGTTTCCTGCCGAACCTCCTTGCCGGCGATCGCCTGAACAGAGCTGCTGAAGACCTTCTCCCGGAAGTCGTACAGAAACTCGCCGACACGCCTGCAGTCGCCCTCTTCGTACGCCTTCGCTGCACCAATGTCCAGAGCGTGGCGTCCAGGACCTCCTCCAGCTGGAATGTGGAAGGTTCCAACACCGGGATCTTGAGCACCGCCAGCCCTGCACCAAAACCAGATGGTTTGCTCGCCGGAGCTTTTACCTCATCCGATATCACCTGTAGTTGCCTGGCCGCCCACCCCCGTAGCCTGTTGATCTTCCGTTTCTCCTTGGAGTTCCGTAGATCACACCCCGACTGTTTCTCCGGTGTCGCACATCGGTAGAGCCACGACCTGGAACTTGACTCCGGGGTAGAGGACGCGCCGATCTCGCTCTCTTCCTCACTCTCCGACGAGGCATCCCAGAACCGCCCGGCTAGTCGCGCGGCGTTTCTAGTATCGCCTCCCCAGTCGCCTCCCTCCATCCCTCGTTGGAAGCCTGTCTCCTACGATCTTCCACTTCCTATATGTAAAGTTTTATATTTTCCCTGAGTATGTGAGCGAGTTAGAAGGAAATTTCGCTCAGGTTAGAGGCCTAGAGGGGCCGGTAGTTTGGGAGGGCGAGCATAGCTTCTTCTCCGTTTTGCGGGGACGAGCCTAGCTTCTTGTAAGCCCATGCTCATTGTCTGTTTCCCAAAAGGAAAAAAACACACAACACTACGGTAATGACTAACGAGACGGTGATAGCTATCGTCACTCGTCAGCACGACCGTCTTTCGCGCGCTAGCGCAGATCTCCTCCTAAGTGCATTCTCCTCTTGCAACCCTACTGACGGTATGACATATCTCATCACGAACCTCTTCCCCGACGTAAAAACCGTCGGGTCACGAGTCTACGCCGACGGCCTCGCAGCTACGCCAATGAAATTTACGCCGATGTCCTTACGCCCGACGGTTACTGTCGGCGCGTAGTCAAGCCGACGGTTTTCAAGGCTAGGCCGACGGCTTTTGCCATCGGCATCTCTGTGCATTTCTGTAGTGCTTTCTGGAAAGAACAAATGTAAACGACATTCATCTTAATATCTAAATGACACCACGTATATTTTTTGGTGCCAAATATGCCCCACCGAGCAAAATTAACACCACATCTTGCTCATGCACGACACGATTTCCAAATCTGACTCCTCGGTTCGACGTCAACGAGAATAAAGCTACAATTGTGCATCTCGACACCAAGGAATGCGACACATGCAGAGGTTGACGCCATGCTCAATGAAGCCGAATTAGGTCGGCGTCAAACTCCATAACCACCGAACCCTCTAAGTCGTCTATGATGTATAATATGGTGGCGCCGAGCTGCATATTTGGGTCTTGAGGGGTCAGATTCTTAAAAATAGTTTTGCAGAGGAGCCAGATGCACATTAGTTTGGCCTATGGTCATATTTTGCCTTAATAAAAAGTACACCCTACGCAAAGCCGACGTCCACCACTGATACATGGGACCATCTCACCTCCCAGACCCACTGGTCATGCAGGAAAAACCGCAACGTAACCCTGCGGGGAAAGCCCTCGAGCTGGTGTCTTATATTTTGAAATACATAAAACCATCTTATATTTTGTAACTGAGAGAGTAGTTTTAATTGGAAGCTTTATTTTCTAGAGTCTTTTCCAGTAAAATATTTGAATATTGAGATAATGTATGAGGGGTATATTTTTTCCCAGAAATATATTTAGAAAATGAGATACTAAAGATAGTTTCACTGTAACGGTAATTCAAACAAAGGATAGTCTAGTGAAACATCGTAGGAACAAAAAATGTTGTTTTTGTTACAAAGATGAAACCATCAGAATGTAATATTTTCTTGTCGTCTGACATGTATAGTATGCCATATCATATTTCTAGTATTTAATCATTCGCCTACAACTATTGTTTGGAATATGCTCGAAATCTGGTTGGGAGGGCTAAGCAAAAAAAAACTTCAAGTACAAATATGGGTGGGTGTTTGCGTTTTATGTTGGGTTATTTAGAATTACCCCAGTGGCCGACTTACTCTCATACTACTACCTTTGTTCCATAATATAAACATTTTTAACTTTTTTTAGAAATGGGTATCGCAGCCTCTGCATCAAAGTGATGCACACAGCCTTATTTATAGATAATTAAAAATGTTTATATTATGAAATGTGTTGTAAAATAGTGCAGCGTAAGTAGATCAAACGAAGAACAAGAACGCAAATTTTTACGTGGAAATCCTTACGGGAGAAAACCACGGAACGAAGGCGTATAACTATAATCGCGAGGAGTATTACAATATACACGAGAGGACAAACCCTCTACGTGCAATCAATATGGTGGAACTCTCTCAATCTATTCTATGACTACCTGGAACTATATATGGGGCAAACAACTCTCTTTCTTAGCGGACACGAAATAGAGTTGTAGACATGCATTATTCCGTTAGGACTCCATATATGGTACAATAGGATTAGGATTCGGAGCACAATAAAACAACAAAATGGAGGGAGTAGTTTTTTATTGTCAGAGGATCATATTTATGCAATTATGCTCAGCTACTCATTCAACAATTGGAGGAGACATATACTTTTGTTTTTTGTTATTATTTCTTCTCACGTATATATCCTATATATAACAATGGTGACCTCCAAAGGCTAGATACAATTCGTCAAGACAAAGCAAAATGCAATTTTACATTAGAAAGTTACACCCGACTACCCTCGAGCAAGCATTGACCTGGTTTCCATAGAGGCAGAAGCAAAAAAAAAACATCCTACGCTTAGAACAAAATGTTGGGAATGAGCGGCAGCAGAAAAAAGTCACGTTTGATGTGTTTGGAATATTGTGCGTTGAAGTTCGGTCCTGCAATCCACGATCAACTCGTCACCTACGCGAGTTGCGTCTTGGGTAGCATTATGTGCAATACCTTGTCAAGTAATTGTTGGGCACTATCTAACCTTGAACTTGGTTCGGTGGTGGGTGCCACCAAGAATGAAACAGTGCCCTATTCCGCTCATGAATTCTGGAAGAGTCTATCTCTCGCAATCCAATGACTACTACTGGCGAGTTTTAATCTTTACTATTAAATGGGAGTTGGTACTTCGTACCTCTCCAGGAAACGTTCAGCCGGCAGACCATTGGGTCCATCCTGACCGCCCACTTGCCTCCACTCCACCGTTCGATCATCATGGATGAAAATTTACACCGATTGCCACCGCCAAGTCACTGAAGCGGTACGCATCTCTGCTGCCTCCAACCGGTCGTCTCTCCCGACCAAACGAGAAACCCTAGCGGTTCCAACACCATCCGCTGACCCGCGCCGTCCACTGATTCCCGCTGACCGCTGGCGACTCAAGATCATCTAGGCCCAACTCCCCCGAGAGGCACCCCGCGCCGCACACGCTCGACCGCGCCTTCCCCCCGCCGCCGCCGCGAGTCTCTGTAAGCTGCACCACCAAGAGTCGCGCACTGGAAACCGAGGCGCAGCCGCCAGATCCCCTCATCGGTGTCCTTCGTCGCCCGTCAGCGGAGCCCTGTCACCCAAGTCGTGGACCTCCGAGTCGCGAGAAGAAAAAACAGCTCCGCATCTGCATCGTCGCACGCCGCACACCACCATGACCTGCAGCCCTGACCCCAATCCCTCTCGATCTGACGCGCCTCCTCTCCTGCCGGCCGCCACGCCCCGCTCCGGCCAGCCTCCGCCAAGCCACGCAGCAGCAGAGCGCCCCGCCTAGGCAGCGCATCCCCGCCGGCCGCCCGCGCCTCCTCTCCCGCCGGCCGCCCGCGCCTCCTCTCCCGCCGGCCGCCCGCGCCTCCGGTAAGTTTTCATTTTGGTTGTGAATCTTCGGTCCTCAAATTATGCACCTGCAATCTCTTTTACAAGTTTGATGGTGACTAGGTAGTTCCGTCGCTGCTAATTTATCTCTTCCCAATTAATTATCCTCTGCTTTTTTACACATCTGTACCACAGTGGCATTGTCTCAAGCTGTAGGATAAATGGGCATGGCATAGGCAGCAGAATACTTTCAATATGTTTGATGGAATGTTCCAGAGATGCTAAGGTTCAATTTTTGTCTGCTCTTTTCCTTTATTTTGTTGTAACTGAACTACTCATGTCTAAGGTGAATTTGTCTCCAGGGCGTTCAACCTGAAGCTGTCTAGATGGATTATGTCCTTGCGGCAACAAGAGTGGTATTATTATCGCCAGGGAAGTAGGCGTTCTCTCAATTTTACTTGAGGTCTATATTTTAAAATGGGGATCCTTGGTCCTTGGTCCATGTAAAAAGGTGAGTCATAGAATCCATGGATACTATGAATTGACAGTCATTCAGCTACATGGAACTGTATTTTCAAAACAATGAACACAGGGATTTAATCTTTATTTCACAAGCAGGTATAGGGACGACGGAAGAACAATCGCAGTCATCAAATATTCTGTAGTTTCCATTTCCTCAACATAGGTAAATGACAGCTCTTTAGTATCATAGTACTAAGTCAAGTCTTACTTTTGTCACAACCACTGTTTCGAAGATTGTTGTAATTTCAGGATTTTACTTGCAAGTCATTTTTTTTGTAGTTTCTACTTGCGGCAAGGTTTCAATATCATTGGTCCCCTTTTAAGAGTGAGACTTTCAAATACTGCAAAATAAGGTGCTGTCGCATCTCCAACGATATATGGTATTTCTATTTATATGATAGCATAATAACGTGGTGATCTACTGATCTATAGTCCTGCAAAGCTGTATTATAGAGAATAATTGATCTCCTTGCAGAGCGAAAGTAAATTCTATAATTACTTTCAATGGTGCATAGTTGCTATCCATTTGTGCCGTTCTGCTTACAGGTTAAGCTGCTTGCAATATTATAGTTCTTCACCTTCTGTTTAATGCATGAAAGAACCCACAGGATCATCACCAGTAAGATCCAGATGTTGCCGATGATGCAGTGACGCACTATTCTCAGCAATACCACTACAAAACTCTTACAACAAATAATGTAACCCCACAGGCGCGGCGGTTGTTCAACATAGGTAACCCCACATGCCACTTTGCTATAGTGTTAGTCTGAGTGGAGCTCTGCTCGTGGATTTGTAGAAGAAGGTGTCGTCCAAGTAAGTAGGCTTTCTTCACCTCTTAATCGTCATTGGGGACGCTTGCCAGGAGCCCGGAGGCCTAGCATCCGCCTCTTCTTCATCTCCACTGCTAACCATCCTCCTCTGTTCTGCAACCTCTCCCCAATGGCTGAGCAGCGCCGTTTGATCTCAGGTGCATCTCTTTCTATGCCTCTCTGTGTTGTAAAGGCAACCGATCTGCCTATACCCCTGATTTTTTTTGATCATTTTGTACATTTCCATGTTCAAATCGGTGAGTTCGTGTATGTTCAGAACATATCAATTAGAAGATGCAAGAAGGTGCATTTTTCTTGTGTCTTTTGCTTTCCTTTTCTATCTTATGTTCCTCTGAAACTGCCAACTTCTTCTATAATCTAGCTTTCCTGTAAAATGCTTTACCTGTGTGGCTATTATACATGGGGGTGATTGTCTGGTGGCACGGACGGAACTAAGGATACAGACAGAAAACAAACAAACAACTTTTTGGAAGAAAGAACCTTGAACTTCAATATGGTGGTGACCCGTAACAGGTTTGGATTAATTGTTTTGCTGATTTGTTCAATCTGCACATATTTTGCTGATTTGTTTGTTGGGATCGAATATATCTATTGTTGTAATGTGGATTTTTGTTGGGTTGTCAAATCATAACTATGCTTTGATGTTTGAGTTGCTTGATAATATTTTGTTGCTGCCTGTATTTTGCAGAGCCACTACAGATTTGCCCGCCCCCTTGTTTACGCGGCCAGGAAAGAGCTCGTTGCCTGGGAGCTCGCCAAGGAGCCCCACGCCATGGCCACGGAGTGAAGATCAGAGGGATCTCTACAAAACAAACTTCAGGGAGGTGATGTCGCACCAGGTAGAGGTGGCCATGGCAGACCAGAAGAGCCATGGTCACGTCGTGAAGATCAGAGGGATCTCTGCAAAAGAAACTTCAGGGAGGTGATATCGCACCAGGTAGATATGGCCATGGCAGACCAGAAGCTGACTGAGATCGAGGCCTTGGCCCTAATTCCTTTGGGAATTACTTAAACGTAGGTACCGCTCTTCTACAGCTAGGAATGTTTTCTGCATCAGATGTGTGAAACAGTTGTAAGCAGGCCATTTGTGTGTTCTCTTTTTATTTTATAGCTTATGTTATCTGATATTTCAATGACTGGTGTTCTCGGATTTGTGAATCTTCATATATTTATATAACAATTTTTGTACCATGTGTACATTTAGTGTTATTATGTTGAATTTTCTGATGTGCGGATCATTGCATAAACACCATATTATGTAACTATGTCGAATGCTGAAGCTCCTCTTCCTCGTATATTTATTTTGTATTCTTTCAAAACTTAACCCTGTAAAAAAAACTTAACAAGGGTGGAGAAATACTTTGCATTCATATGACAATTTACAAGTGTATAAGGAAATATAGTTGTCTGCAATTAATTACTTATCTGTCTTTGTAATTAATTTTTTGAAATCTTTAATTCAACCAAAACTCTTCCAGATACTCCATGACTAAGCTAGAACTAAATGTATGCAGTTTTATTCTCTTTTACCCTTTTCTTTTTATCTAACGAACTTGGTAAGCCTCCACAACGCAAAAAAAATCTCGCCCGTTGCAATGCACGGGCATTTTACCTACTAATAGATATATTAAGTTTTTTGTTGTGTGGATTAATGGAAGAGTACAACTTCGCAGGGTTAAGAGTTGGCCCTGTGAAGGAGGGGTTACATCTAATCATATGATGTGGTCTTTAATTGCATATTATGGACCAAAATGGAAGGGTACAACTTCGCAAGTACTTATTTATATGTATCAATTATGTAGTTGAATATGCAGCTGCTAAAGTGTCATGAAAGAGCTCCAAGTAGATGTTATTGCTAGACTATGCACGGTGTTTTGGCGTAGTCCATGATCTGGAGCAGCTGCTTATCGTTTAGAAACAAAGCCTTGTATTTCTGCGATTGTGGAACTTCAAATTCAATCAATATGCAGTCGATCATGAACCACTGCTTGCAATTTTAAGAAAATGAACAACTTTACATGCATATCTGTCATTTTTGTTTTAGATATTTACTTGTGTTATCGTGAAACTGAAATCTGATCATTTTTCACTATATTAGGAACAATTACTTCGAAGTTCAAGAAAATCAACAACTATGTCTACTTGCATGACACGTCCTCCTGCTGGACGAGCATGGAAGACATTTTCGTGAAGTAGTTAGCTAGGATTTTTCTTTGGATATGCGAGGTATTTCATCCTGAAGCTTGTATAATAGATGGCACCTTTGATGTATCACACTATAATCTTCATCTTTATGCTTTTACATTAGGACTTATGTTTTATAGGCCAACATGTCATCTTCTCAAGAAATCTTGTTGGAGCTAACATCATTTTTTTTATTGTTCCTTAAATGGGTACAATGAAAAATACTCATACATGGTTCAAAATTTAAGGAATGTACATGTTAAAGCATTTTAATGGAAATGAGTACTGTAATTATTTTGTGTAACAACAGTGCATACTAATCTTCTGTATTCTCCTCTCCGTTGAAAGTTATTATCTATTATCTTGTAGGAACTGTGTAAATTGAATCACTTGGTGCCTTATCATAACAATAGATCGGTTCCATAGTGGGTGCTTTTTAAGCTATACATTTCTTCCGTCATGGTTTTGTAATATAACTTAATTTGTTTCATCAATGATATGATGTTAAGAAAATTCCTGATCCAGAATTGTTATAAGAAAAATTCTCAAGAAATAACATGGTTTCCTTTTGTCAGTTTGATTTCTCTCACCAAATCGAGTGTATAGAAATTTAATAAAAATTTAGAAAAATACTTATTTTATCAAATATGTTACTTGTTCAAATATGTGTTGAGAAAATATTTCCGAGCGACCGTAGCAACGCACGGGCATTCACCTAGTTCTTAATTATTTCGTAGTTTTCTAAAACAAATCATTTCCGCTTCTGCTTCAACTGGTGCATGCAGATATCTCTTTTGGCGTGATCAATCCTAAGCCGGTTGATGCCCAACTCGCACCATATGAGGACCCCAGCTCTAAAGATTATGGCATACACATCAATGAGACTCATAAATGATAGCTTGCTTTTTGTGTCTCATAACGGGTCAGTTCGACTCGATTAGGCTGTGTTTGGATGTCCATATTTGAACACAGAGGAACTAGAAATTGGAATTGAGTTTCTTGAATTCTTATGTTTGGTTGTCTTTAGAAGAGAAAACTAAAACTGGCAGCCGAATTCCATGAAATTGAATTATAAGTAAAATATGCCTTTTCCAATTCAGAAACTCACTCCTCTGAACTGGATGGAATTGACTCTTTCTCACATGGATGCCCAAATTCAACGGGTAAACATCCAAACAGAGAATTAGAATTGAATGTTTTTTTATTCCAACTACCAATATCTTGCACAACCAAATATAAATTTGGAATTGATAGATCATTTCAATACACCCACTAATTTGGAATTGACCTCAATTCAATTCCATGCCCCCCAATACAAACATCCAAACGGAGCATTAGGATATTCATGCCCGTGGCTAGTGGAACCCGGTCATCAGCCGACTCATATACTAGTAAGACTTAAGCGTCCATGTATTTCTATGGACTAAAAACATTTAGAGCAAGCATCGTGTGATATTTGCAGTTTCACAATCGAATAACACACTGGGCGATACATATATAATGATACATAGTTAAACTACTATCCTTTATACTTTTGAATACACCATCCAATCAGTCTTGCCGAGTTCTACCTGGGGACTTAATTCTAACAGTCTCCTACTTCCATTAGAGCTTGGCATCAGATACAATATATCTCACACCCATCGTCCTTATGAGCACTTAATGCTTTGGGTGTGTAAGAGGCTTTGTCAACGGATCTGCAACATAAAAACGGAGGGCTGGTGCCAGCCTGATAAACACGAGGTAGCAGGTATAGGGAGGGGGCGACCCACCAAACAGTAGGCGTGTTCTTGAAAAAAGCTGACTAGCAATGATCAGACCAAAGGCCAATGATACAGAGGAGCGTCGAACCACAACAGACAACGGCTTGATGGAATTGTTGAATAAGCGAGTTGCAAGTTCCTAATGTATGAATTGTTGAATAAGCGAGTTGCAAGTTCCTAATGTATGCCCTCCGTCCCCAAATATAACATGTTTTAGGTTTTTCACATGGTTTTTAGATGTGGACTAAAATATGAGTCAATATAGACACAAGAACGTATATACATACATTTATATGTACTGAATGTGAATAAATGCTAAAATATGCAGATGGAACCATCTTTTTCATACTAGTGAGTTAGACAGGTCTTATGGTCATAGTTTTTGTAAGAAACTTTTGGTTGGGTTAGCTGCGGAAACCCTATATATGGCCCCTTTGCGAGTTGGAGATTGTTCCTTTTCTATTTCTTTTTTTCCTATTTATTGTATTCATTTTTCTTAGTTTTTGTTTTCTTTCTTATTTCATTCCTTAATATTTTTCAATGTTCGAACCATTTTAAAAAATGAACATTTTAAAAATTCTGAACCATTTTTTAAACGAACCAATTTCAAAATTGGAACCATTTTAAAATATTTTTTTTTTAAATCTGAATATTTTTTAGAATGAACCATTTTCAAAATGATTTTAAAATTGGAAACATTTTTCAAAAATTGGAACCATTTTCAGATTTTTTTTAAATGGTTCTGATTTTATAAAGAGGTTCCTTTTTTAAAAAAATGGTTCAGTTTTGCAAATATTCCTTGTTTGAAAATGATTCAGATTAAAATGGTATTTGAAAACGTAAGGAAAAAAAAATTGTTGAGCCATTTTCAAGAAAACAGATAAATAAATACAACGAAAATAAAAGAAACCCCAATGTGGGCCGGCCCATTTGGAAGAATCCTTCTGGGCGAGTCGCAGCTACCGCGGGTGAGTCGGTACTAAGACTTGCTTAGGGCGATAGATAGGGTACCCGTTAGCTGGACCCAATATTACCACGGTCTAGGCCTAACTTGTGTGAATTGCCTTGGCAGCCCACACTCGCCACCCGTTAGCCGAACACTTCCCTACCTTATTACTCTTTTTGAAAAAAACAATAAAAAAAGAACGGAAGTAGGTTCAATAAAGCCGTCGACTTTAACAGACAGATGGGACCATCACACCTTCTAGTCCCACCGGTCATTTAGCCAAAGTGCAAAGTGCAAAGCAACCGAGTGGTAGCCATGGGAAAGCCCTCGAGGGCTGGCTTTACCTCTTTGGTTTTGGCACAGATTCCTATGGCGAGCTGCCAAAAGCAACCAAACTTGGCCCAGACTCTCCCGCCATTGCTCACCCGCGCACCGACGCTCCAGCCGCCCCGTTTCGTTCACTGACAACTAGGCCACGCACCCATCCGTCACTCCGCAGCTCAAACCTCGGAGCTTACACGTCCTACTTGCAGCGTCACGCGCTGCACACTCCATTTCACTGATGCAGTAGTCTCGAGCTACACGGCCGCCAGACGAAGCAAGCCAGCATCTCTCCTCGGGAAACGATGGACTTGTCCGGCGTCGTGGCGGCGGCCGTCATGGTCGCGGCGATCGCCGTGTCCACGCAGGCGAAGACGACGATCGAGCCGTGCTCGGGCTCCGACTCCTGCCCGGCGCTCCTGGGCTACACGCTCTACGCCGACATGAAGGTCTCGGAGGTGGCCGCGCTCTTCGCCACCGAGCCCTCCGCGCTCCTCGCCGCCAACGCGCTCGACTTCGCGGCCCCCGGCGCCGCCCACCGCATCCTCCCCGCGGGGCTCTTCCTCCGCGTGCCCACCCGCTGCGCCTGCGCCGACGGGGTCCGCAAGTCCGTCGCCGTCCGCTACGCCGCGCGCCCCGCCGACACGCTCGCCACGCTCGCCGACGTCGTCTTCGCCGGGCTCGCGTCCGCCGACCAGATCGGCGGCGCCAACGGGCTCGCCGACGCCGACCCGGACGCGCCGCTCGACGCGGGCAGCCGCGTCGTCGTGCCGCTCCCCTGCGTCTGCTTCAACTCCTCCGACAGCAACCTCCCCGCGGTGTACCTCTCCTACGTCGTGCAGGTCGGGGACACCGTGCCCGCCATCGCCGCCGGGTATGCGACCACCGTCACGGATGTCATTAACGTCAACGCCATGGGGAGCCCCGTCGCCGCGCCTGGCGATATCCTCGCGATCCCATTGCCAGGTATGGTAACATCGATTCTGTTGTTCTGCATTTCATTGCATTGCATTGCCTGATATAAGGTGGCGGTAAATCCGAATGGTTGTACTTGGTGTTCGAATGTAATGTACACTAGTAATGAATGAGATCAGTTTTTGAAATATGAGAGTCCTGTGCACAATGAAATTCTGCACTGATGGCATTGTTGTGCACAAACAGCAGATCAGGGTTTTAGTTGTTTCTTTCAGTTCTATGGCAGGCACTGTTTAGGAAAGACATTCATTCTGGGTGCACAAGCTTTTCTGCATGTCTTCTTGTTTTAAGATCATGCAGCTTAGCGGTTTGTTTCTAAGTGAAAGTTAACTAGCACATTGTTCAGTATGATGAAATGTTCAGCACTTCAGCTATTCCCTTGCAATCATGTGTTGAGGTTCAGGAGGCCGTATCGATGAAGATACCATGAGCAAATTATTACGCAGAACTGAACTGAACATTTCTTTTCTTTTTTCTGAATTTCGGCATTTGCCTTATCTTTTTGTGATGATGGTTGTTATTTATTTTCCTTATTCCAGCTTGTGCATCCTCATTTCCAAAGTCTGCTTCCGACCATGGACTGCTTGTGGCGAACGGAACCTATGCGCTTACGGCTGGTAACTGTGTCCAGTGCAGTTGTGGGCCAGGAAATCTCAAGTAAAGTTCAGCTTATACGTTTTCGTTTAACAAAGCAGCATTACTGCTGAGGCAACTGCATGGACCAATAATCCCTGTCTTCTGTTCTTTACCAGTTTATATTGCACACCAGCTTCATTGTCAGGATCATGCCCAAGCACGCAGTGTAGTAACAGCACCGTGTTACTTGGCAATGCAAGCACCCACGCCACGAGTGCAGGCTGCAATGTTTCTTCATGCAGTTACGGTGGTTTTGTTAATGGAACTATTGAAACCCTGTAAACACCATGTTGCCCAACGATCATCGGTTTATCCTTTTTTTTTTTGTAGTGTCAAGATATTCTTACATCTTATCTCTCCTTTGCAGGCTAAACACTGGCCTTCAACCGAAATGCCCAGGTAACTGTTGTGGCTGTAATCCTCACTCTGTAGGTCCATTCTTTCCTTATACACTCTGCACAACCTATTACTGTAGAACTAAAGGTTAGACAAGGCATGCATTTTTCATTCTGAACCGGAACACCCCACGCTAATGCTTTTACTCTGAATAAAGTTCAGATTAGTAATGAGTTCAGGACGCGTGACAAGATCTTTAAACTGAAACACCAGTAACAACGACACACATCTAGTATTTTGTTTTATGGTTCCCTGTGATTCTAGCTCAGCTCATTTGATCAGCATAGCAAATGTTACTTCGATACTCCTCCCCGTTTTGTTTCTGACAGTTTACTCCATGCAGGACCGCATCAAGTTCCTGTACTAACCGACCCACCTACGACGGTAAACCGCGATTACTCGACGTCTCTCCCTCCGTTATCTGCACCAGCACCCGCAGAAGCAGGCGGCGACATGCCGGAACCCCCGCCGAGCTCGTCGGTGCAAGGAGGCTCCTTCACACTCCCCAGAGCTTCTACGGCGGATGGCCCAGACGGAAGCGTCTCAGAGGCACCAGCTCTGACGAACAAACCGCGGCAAATCCTGTCCGGGTTCACTTTGTGTGTACTTCTCCACTTGATCCATATGTGAACCGCACAATGCAAGATTTTTTTGATTTTAAGTTGTGTTCTGTTTATCTGCTGTAACTATGAACTAGTAGTGGTGGCCTCGTTTGGGCAGGCAAGTGGACAGAATCATAGTAGCCATGTTTTTGCAGCTCCATTCTCTGAAGAAGAAAAAAAGCAATATTTGTAACCTCCTCGTTCTTTCTAGGGGCATTATCACTTTGTGACTTTATTTCGTGAGATCTCCAAGCTGTTATGTGTAACCAGCAACTAAGAAGATTTATTTGCAGCCTTTTCACTGAGAACCGGATAATGATTTTTTTTGTTGAAGAATCGACAGAGCTTTATGATCGATTAACAAACACTTATAGTAGTAAGTAATAAAGAAGGAGGTACGTGCAGTTCACTTGGACGGCCAACGAAGTGCAGACTAACTGTCCCCCCAATCAAAATCACAATTGTTTCTTCGGGTCGGCTTCAGCAAAGAGAACCCCAAGTGCATGTACTGATTGCGCCACTACATACAAAGCAATTCGAGGAGAGGACGAGTCATGTGTTATTTACTTTCGTGCTCTCTCTTTTTTCTTCTCCTTCTCTTTGACGGTATCTTTAAATTGGAGCCAACTAAAATTTCCCACCCCCTTGTCCAGCTCCCAATTAACGCTTTAGCTCTGAGCATTCAGCTGAGCACATTTTTTTTAGAACTGTAGCTGAGCACATTTTCATGGTGTCACATTGCGACCTGCACATTTGCGTGGTGAAATTAAGCCGGACAAAGAAGGCCTGATACAGTGCACAACCCAAACAATTCCAATTCCATCCACAAGAATACTTGGAGCATAAGGACGTAGGACCACAAGACGATCACCGTATCTTGCCGAAGTGAAATGCCATTGCTCTTTCTGTTCAGCCGCCCACACCTCCAAACATCTCACATTTTTAAGAGCATCGATCTCACTGACTCGCACATCATCTGCCATAAGCAAGGTCGCAACAAGTGGCCGTTTGACCCTGGAACCACACGATCCTGAGATTGAGAACACGATCAATCGATGGGAATAAAACCGAGGGCACGCCAAGAATATCCACCGGCTTTCCACAGAATAATGCTGCTGGTGTAAGATTTCTCCCCCACTTAATTAGTCGATTGATTCTCGTGTAAAGAGATGGTGATAAGAACGGTTTGTTAGAGAGCGGTTTTGGCTTATCGCCTCAAGATGCCGCCGCCAACATCAACACGTGGTCCTTTTCTTGATCTGGTAATGGTTGGTTGCAACACCCCCATCCCAAATGTCATCAATAGTTTTATAGTTCAAGTAGGGATTTTCGCTCCTGAATTCCAATGCTCCTTTATTAGAAAATTCGCATTTACAAGTCTCAAAGAATCTAATTCTCCACAGAAAAAAGCTCAAAGCATATGGAAAAAATTCTAAATGTACTCAATGATGTATTCTACGAGCTTGCTAAATCCCACTTTAAAATGTTTTATATTCTCCACTATACATAAATAAAAATATGTATATGGTATATTAACGGGGCATATTTAACCATAAAATTCATAAGATTGCCATTTTTGTCTAGTCGAGAGTTAAAAGAATTTTGCAGTGCCGTTTTGAATGCGAAGTAAGCCACGAAGCTCTTTAGCAAACAGAGTCTAGGAGTAAAAGATGTGTCTTTTGTCATAAGTACGAAAATCTCTAATATTTATTCTTCATATTTAAATTTGTCGGTTAGTCAATCATCCAGTTTTTTACCTTATACCCACGAAGCATTGTAAATATCTTTGGCAATTGGCTTAATGGTGTGGATCATAGGTTTAGACGACTTGGGAGCGTTCGTTGTTATATGGTCGCTTTGCCTTCATAGAATTAATAAGGGTTTTAATGATAAATATTTATGATGGTTATCGCGACCTGCTTACGGTGGTTTGTACGCTCCTAGAGGATACGGCGAGAGACTAAATGACAGCATAATCTTCGTATCGGCCCTCCATCACCTGAGACATTTTCATAATTTTTCATTATGATATGTAATTCGTCTTGTTATTTATTTTGTGACTTCTGGACTTGTGATTGTTTTGTGCATCCTACTTATGCAGAGCCTACATGTAAAGATTAATTTTTTTAAAGTAATAAAGTTTCCTTTATCAAAAATAATAATAAAAATGAGAGAGTTTGTTGATCGATTAACCAACACAACACTCAGTGAAGAAGTACGAACTAATTACCATGCCATCAATATCACAATTCGTTCTAGATGAAGCATGAATGCATGGGCATGCTCCTTTCCCTGAGGCCGTCTTCACCGGCTTCAGAAAAGGAAATCCTCAGTGTATGTACTGATTGTGGCACTACGCGCAAAGCGATTCGAGGCCATCGAGTCATGTGTGCGTTTGCTTTCTTCCTCTCTTTTCTTCCTCTCCTTCTTCTCTTTGACGGTTTGACTTCACCTTTAATTGTGGCCAACTAAAATTTCCACCTCCCCTGTCCAGCTTCTGATTGACGCTTTAACATATGGAGCTTTCAGGTGGGCACATTTCATCATGCAAGTGCAAGTATATATATACCGTTATATGTACGGGTGGCTGGTGTGCCACACTGTGACCTGCACATTTGCGTGGCCGAATTAAGCCGGACAAAGAAAGCACGATACAGTGCACAACCCAAACCATTCCAGTTCCATCCACAGGAATACTTGGAGCATAGGGGCGTAGGACCACAAGACGATCACCGTATCTGGCTGAAGTGAAATGCCATTGCTCTCTTTCTCGCATTTTAAGAGCATCGATCTCACTCATACATCATCATCTGTAGTATACGCCAGGTCTCAACAAGTGGCGGTTTGACTCCGGAACCACGATCCTGAGAACACGAATAAAAACCGGGGGCACGCATACGCATGGAATATCCAACGGCGCATTCCGGGTTTTCCACAGAATAATGCTGATAGTTGTTTTTTTTTAAATGCTGCTAGTTAAAACTGGTGTAAGATTTGACCCCCCACTTAATTAGTCGATAGATTCCGTGTAAAGAGAGGGTCAGGAATCGGGTGATAAGCATGCTTTGTTAGATAGTGGTTTTGTCTTATCGCCTTAAGATGCCGCCGCCGGGCCGGAATTCCGACCTCCACTACGGCCGAACGTTCCTGCAGCTAAACAAGCATAACGAATTAGGCAGTAGGAAACGCAGTGTGGTTTATCTCAGCTTTCACGGTTCGACCCCCGTCCCGTCGGGAGATAATTTGTGGAATCATGACGTAGTGCAGCTAAACAAGCATAACGAATTAGCTAGCACATGAGCATGCGTGTGGACGGTGCAGTCATCTTTGTCTATCGCTTTTCCCCCTTCGTGCTTTATTTGTTTGTTCAAAACGGTTTTACTCCAATCAAATGTTCTCACGGCGTTTTAATTTCGACGCACTTTGAAGTTCTAAATTATAAATTATGATTTGGTAAATAATGTGGGGTCCTTAATTAGTTTGTTTAATTACTCCGGAAAGCACCTCGACTACGTACACGAATGGACGTGCTCATGTGCTAGCTACAACTTGGAGCTTGGTACATAGGACATGTTGTATTACTTACTCCGTTTCGAATTAGATTACTTCACTTTTATACAAAAGTTTGTTCTCACCTTTCGTTTTGGTGTTCGTTCTGTTTTGCTTGCTGAACATGTAGTAGTTTTTAGATGTTTTAGTGGTAGTGGCTGGCTGAGGCCGTGAGGTTGCCATTTTGGCGTTCGACAACTTTGGTGGTTTACGAGAACTTGCTTGGCAAGGTTGTATCGCTGGTGGTTTCGTTTTTCGTAAATGGAACCGGGGAAGGGTCCCTGTTTATCTAAAAAAACTTTTATACAAAAGTGATTATATTTAGACATGTTACAGATCTAAATATACTAGTGGAAAACGGTCCTTTTGTTCTGGTTCGTAAGGGCTTCTAATCCCGGTTGTCCAACCGGGACTGCCAAATCGGGACTAGAGGCCCCCTTTTAGTCCCGGTCGTGTTATGAACCGGGATTCACCCTATTTTATTTTTTGTATTTATTTTTATATTTTATGTTTTTTTTCTCTCGATTCTTTCCCATTTCGAACAAGTTTTCGTAAACATATTATACGCTACTATATACTCTGTACACGTTGGTGCAGATATATAAAAAAATGTTACACAAGTCCCAACCGCGACTATACTTTTCATCTAATATGAAATGGAGGAAATTTTGTAAAAAATTGGTATATATATCCATTTTGAATAAATAGAAGTCATCTAATATGAAATGGTATAAATAGAAGTCATCTAATTTTAAATAAATGACCATTTAATCAATTTTATTAAAAAATCACTTAAATAGTAGTTGTACGTTGTCATTTTGACACTTACGGTCCCAAATGTGAGAAATTGCGTCCTGCGTGTAAGTTGCATATTGATAAATCCATCGGCTCCTAATTGCTAGGGCTACCGATTATATAATTAGCAGAGGCTTATAATTATTGCTAAGTTCAATCTACGCATTGTACTATTCTTAACAGGAAACTGCACAGTAGGTAATGGTAAAAGAAACTTAGATCACATAGCGGCCGCACTGCTTGTTTTTTTACTTTTTCTAACATATTTCGACGTACTCTAATTGTGTTTGTATGGCGTTCAAAAATGGAGGCACTCTGAACTTCTGAATGTTATAAATATATAGCTGTGGTATATGCTGTAGGATCATCCTTAGTTTTGTTTACTCCTGGAAGCAGCTCAACTACGTAAGCAAATGAGGGCACATACGTACGGAATTGTCGTTCTTCTGTGCTAGTCGTAGGCTGCAACTTGGTTGGTACGGCGTTTTGTAATAGTTGACATTGTGAGGATCACTTAAAGATTAGTAATATGTTGTCATCTTAATATGTACGGAAAGGTCGGCAATTGTGTCCTGTCTCGGCGTGTGAAGTATATATTAACCATAGTTAAAACGTTGTTTTCCCAATTACGATCCAGAGCTACCCAAATAATTAACAGAAGCATAAGACTATATGTAACGGTTTAACAAATTCTAGGTCAACTGCAAATTAACTACTCACTCTGTCCATAAAAGAGGGTTTCTCAACTTTGTCTAATTTTGTATATATGTATCTACAAACTAACATGTCTAGATACATACTACAAGTTTAAGCAAAGTTGAGACATTTTTTATAAACGGAGGGAGTAAATTTTAGTCGCCTCTTCAGCCGTTGGATTTGTGTTTTGAATAGTTTTGGTTGCACTTCAAAAATAATTGAGCTGCACAGCCGTGCACTTTATAAAATAATTGTTCACGAGGTTGAAAATTTATTCACGTAATACAAATCATACGTCGAGAAATCAAGATTTAGTTAAATCTAAGTCGATTAAACTCTTGGCGCGCCCTATCAATAATTAAAGTTAATATAGGCATCGTACTATCCTTGCGAGAAATTATGTAATTGCATAAAATACTCAAGATGTCAAATACATGTATACACAATTTTTTAGAACTACCAGAATTTTCAAAATTTTCTTGAATAATTTTCACGGACGAACCATTTTCCACATTTTAATTTGATATGTATTTAGTTTAGAATAGTCTGAAATTTCAAGGCAAAACAATTCATATCCTAACAATTTTTTAAAAATTTTGAATCTCCATGTTAAAAAAAACAATGCGATTACAAATCTAATTTGACCCGATGCATGATTGCACAATAAAATCTCAATATTAAATGGTGAAGGACTTTTATCCATTTTGTTTATCTTTTTTCTAGAACTTGTATCCATTAATATACCAGATAAAATACTGTTTTACCCCAGCAATAGAGATTGACTATTTCTGCTAAAGTTTTCTAGAAAAACTAATTCTAAGTAGGGTTTGGAATTTTAGTACCAACAATTGTTTCGTCCTTCCCCGCATTTTCAAGAAAGTGAAGCAGAGGAGTTCCATCCAATAATCCAGAAACAAAGAAAGAGAGGGGATGATATTGGAGAACGATGTATCATGTATGTATGGAGGATGAGGGCTCCTCAATCCAATAGTGCCTGTCTCCATCCTCCTCTCAAACTCAGGCGCTGATTGCTGAACGCCTGAACCCACAGTGAAGGACACACGACAGTAATCTACCATCAGAAAGAAACGCGGCATCGGAAATTCCACAAGGGACCCCATCCGGATTATTTGGAAATTGGAACATATATGATGCTAGCTTTCCAGCTGCAACACGATGAACATGTGGTAGCGAAAGGGGAAATTAATCTGTATTTTTGTACTTAGTCTTCGCCTATATCCAACTTAATTTGCGCTTGTCTGCCAATACTGATCTCAACTGTTAATTAATTATACATCGATGTCTGTTAATCAATCTAGTATACATGCATGTGCAAAACTCAGACGCCGAAGAACAAGGCCAAAACCAAAATCATAAGCAGTATCCCAGAGTCCCAGACTAATCATCTACTCTCTCCTCTTTCCATGTCTCCCTCGCGACGTGTGTACACACAAGACTCGGTAGATCGGCGTACTGCCGCGCACGCTCGCGCTCCGGTGCTCATACTGGCCATGCTCACAGGCACCGATCGTCGATCGGCGTCGATCACGACATGACTTTGGCGCGGGTGCACGGGGCCAGGTGCACGCGGTGCGACGAAGACGACGATGCCGGCGAGGAGGAGGTGTCCCGGTCGACGAGCGAGCGGAGGCGGAGGAACTCGTCGACGGAGCAGGGCAGGCGGAGGGGGCCCGAGGAGTAGCGGTAGCCGTAGGCGTCCCTCGCCGCCTCCAGCAACCGGCGGAAGAGCGGGTGGTAGAGGTAGGCGATGGGGATGACGAGCCGGCGCTGGTCGTCATCGTCGCCGACACGCACCGCCAGCCACCCCTTCTTCACGCTCCCCTTCTTCTCCTCACCCTGCATGATCTCGCTCGCCGGCCGTCTATCCGTGTAGCCGGCCGAGCTAGCTATCTCTCGCCGTATCTTGCTGCGCTGAGTTGCTAGCTATAGCTAGAGCCAGTGTTGTCGAGGGGTGTGTGGTGCGGTGTGGTTCGTGGCAGTCGCGGCGTTTCTTATAGCACTGGGCGCGTCGTGCGAAAGAGAAAGAGAGAGAGGGAGAGACTAGCTAGCCAGGAGTGCGCGAAGCACTCGTGTCATCGTGTGGCGCTGAATGCAACGCTCTGTGGGTGGTACGAGACTGGACACTGGAGACATACGAGAGAAGATTTGTGCATCGCTCTGCCACCCTGGGACCATTCGAATAATCGCTGACCATGTAAAATACTAAGAAAATCATTTGTATTATGTTCATCTGCTGTAACTAAACTATGGTAGCAGTGGCCTCATTTGGGCAGGCAAGTGGACTGTATCATACAAAAAAAGTTTTGTAGCTCCTCGTTCTTTCTAGGGGCATCATCACTTTTGTGACTTTGTTTCATGAGATCTCCCAGTACAGTTGTGTGTAAGCAGCATCTAGCAAGATATCTTTGCAGCCTTTGCACTGACCACAGCGGATGATGATGATTATTTTTTTTAATTTTGGCATAGGTTTGTCGATGTTTGATCCTTCAATGCCAATATAATAGTTAAAACTTTTGTCTTTATTTCAAAAACGATTAAACGAAGGAGGGGAGAGGTTCATGCACTGATGCACTTCACTTGGACTGCCAAGATCAGTAGATCACATACAATTGTTTCTACATCGAACAAGGATGCATGGGCATGCTCCTATTCCTCAGGACATCTTCACCGGCCGGCTTCAGAAAATAGAACCGAAGTGCATGCACTGATTGCGGCACTAGAAAGCAAATTTAGACGAGGATGTGTGTGTTTGCTTTCTTACTCCCCCTTTTTTCTTCAGCTTCTCTTTGACGTTTTGACTTCACCTTTAATCGGCGCCAAACCAAATTCTCCATTCTTCATCCCCCTGTCCAGCTCCCACGCTTTAATTAACACGGAGCTATCAACTGAGCACATTTTCATCATGCAAGTGCAAGTATATATACCAGATTAGTACGGGGTGGCTGGTGTGTCACACTGTGATCTGCACATTTGCGTGGCCGAATTAAGCCGAACACAAAAGTAGGAATAGTAGGAGCGTAGGACCACGAGATCGCAGTATCTGGCCGAAGTGAAATGCCATTGTGTTCTTTCTGTTCGGATGCCCATCTCCAACCATCTCGCATTTTTAAGAGCATCGATCTCACTCACACATCATCATCTAGCGTAAGCCAGGTTGCAACAAGTGGTCGTTTGACTCTGGAAACCACGATACTACTGTTAACACGACCGATCGGTCGGTGCTAAGTGATCGGAATATAATTAAACTGGGGACACGCGAAGAAAATCCAACGGTGCCGTTACACCATGCCGGGTTTTCCACAGAATAATGCTGTTGCTAGTGGTGTAAGATTTTATCCTCACTGTCGTCGTGGTGAACAGACAGATGCCTACGGGTAGGCTAAAGTGTGGGGCCGGATGGACGTTAAAAGATTCGGGGAGGGATAGCGCGAAGGGATCGCACACGGAGAACAGATCAACACGGGGATTTACCCTAAGTCGGGGCTCTTGTGAGGAAATAAAACTCCTACTGCAGCATCTAGTCTATCGGTATATTTTCTCTCTGTGTATCCGAGGTACAAACTGCTACATGAGCTGGGCAAGAGTGCCTCTAACAGGACTTGGGGAGGAAAGAGCCCCGGGGGCCAATGAGCAAGCCGCGCCCTCCGAGAGGCCTTCCCCTGGTGCCCCTTATATAGAGAGAGCCCAGGGGACAAGATGTGACCCACCGCGCACTATTCACACACTGTAGCTGAGGTGACTACTGGTGTCTTGTCATACTATTCACTGCGTCATGGGCATGGGCTTGACACGTCTTGTCTGTCCTTAGCACTGCATCATGGGGATGGCATGTCATGTCCGTGTACTTGGTTTTGTCCTGTAGCGCTTGTCTTGGCATCTTCTCTGCTCAACCCGGCATGGTCATGCCGGACTCTTCTCTTCTCCCGAGATCCGGCATGGTTATGCCGGATTAAGCTTCATAACCCACTCTACCTGTACATAAGAGAAAACCAGAAGATACCGACATACATATGTCGGGTATAATATGTCGGTTAATCATAAGTCGGTCAGAATATGTCGGATGTCCCCAACATCATATCCCGGTCCCTTCCGGCCTAGGCATATGTCGGTTAGCAAGTATCTCGGTCCACTCTTGAACGTAGCTTTTACCACCTCTTGGCCCTATCCGGGGGCAGCCCCCCGATACTAGTCCCCGAAGCTGGTGCGGTTCTGCAGCCTTGGATGAAGGGCCGGACCAGATTTACAAAATCAAACCACTCCTGCAGTGTTCATCCGGTCGAAGAAGGGAACCGCAGGGCCAACCGTATTGAGAAAAACTCGGGCCAGCTGGGATAGGAGCTGATGCTGACGCGTTCCGAATGCCCGCGGACGCCTGATGCCGGGTGGAACATTCCAGCCGGACTGATGTTCAGTCGACCAACCGGGTAGACGTTCGCAGCCGGCAATATCCGGATTGGCAGTTCGCTCTTTCCTTTCCCCTTTTTCCATCCGGCATGCGCATGCATGCCTCTCCTTTTCTTTTCCTTCTCTCCTCTTCTTTTCTCTAACCGGCCCGAGTTGGCTTCCTCCACCCGACTGTGCCTGACCACCATTCCACGCAAGCTCCGGGCGGTGAGTCGGGGCGCCGCAGCAGGGAGGAGATAGGGGCGCGGGCGGCCGTGGTCGAGGCGGAGATGTCGAGCTCGGGGAAGCCGGGGCGACGAAGTCGGAAGAAGCCGGGCGCGGCCATGTCGGAGAGGAACTCGGGCGCGGCCATGTCGGAAGAAGCCGGGCGTCGAGGAAGGCTTGGTCGGGGCAGTCCCCGAGTCGACGTTGACCGAGGCGGAGTCGGAGGAGAAGCCGGTGTCGGCCGGGCGCGTTGCGCATCCGGACGGGGGTGCTGGACTCGGGCGAGGCAAAGGCGCAGGAGGAGCGCGGTCCAGGTCGGGGATGAACTTGGGCGCGGCGTCGTCGGGGGTGAGCTCGGGCGCGGGCGGCCGGAGTCTGGGACGCGGGCGAGGCGCGAGCCCGGGCGGCCGGAGTCGCGGGTGAGGCGGCGAGGGGCGGCCGGGCGCGGGCGAAGTCGGAGCAGAGCCGGGCTGGTGGAGGCGGGCGCGGGCGACCGCGAGCTCGATGCGGAGCGGCGCAGGCGAGGTGAAGTCGGGGAGGCGGACTCGGGCGGCGGTGCGCCGGGATGCGGAGACGGAGTCGAGGCGAGGGCATGGCGATGTCGGAGGCGCGGTGCGGGCGGTCGAGATGGGGACGCCGGAGCGGCGCCGAGATGCGGCCGGAGAGGCCGGGGTCGACCAGGCCAAGGCGGAGGCGCGGCCTGGAGGTGTTGAAGTCGGGCGAGTTCGGCGCGGCCTGGATGTGCCCGTGCCGGAGGCGGCCGAGGTCGGAGGCGAGGGCGCGTTGGCGGCGCTGCCGGGCTCGAGGCGGAGACGGACGGTGCGGGAGCGAGCTCGATGTCGGTGCCGCCGGAGGAGATCGAGCTCGCGGTCTTGGCGACGGAGATCGGGCTCGGGGGTGAGGTCGATGCGGAAGAGGAAATCGAGATGTGGGTGCCGGGCAACCGAATAAGCGGTTTCGGCCCATCCGAGGAGGTTGACCGAGTCGAGGGTCGTTATGGCCCACCGACATGAATCATCTCGGCCCAGCCAGGGATATGTCGGTCTGGGCTTTACCAAATTCGGCCCGGGATACCCTCTCCTCTTTTTCCTTAATGCCTCATTTACTCACTGTTGTTTCTTTTGACAACTCAAACAAAACATCAATCTTGCGGTATCCGGGGTCACATCCCCGACACTAGTCCCCGAGGTTGTGGGGGACTCGCAGAGTCGCGCACAGACTTACAAAAATAACACCAATGTACTCTTCACATACTCCACCTTGTACCTGCAAAAAATATCATCATATGTCGGTTTTTTAGCCACTCTGGGCGTTTTACCGACATAGATGCCTTCGGCCACTGCCGGTGTGACGCACGGGTACCTCGGGTGTCTCGGATGTCTGGTAGCCACTTCTGGGCACTTACCGACATAAACGTCTCCAGCCTCTGCTGGTTTAACGTAGGGGTAACTCGGCCCCTCTGGGCATATCACACATATCTCGGTATCTCGGCCACTCTGGGCATATCACATATCTCGGTACCTCGGCCACTCTGCGCATATCACACACGTCTCGTCAACACAAACGATGACCGGGGATACAGGATGATGCCATGATATGCTGGCGAACCGAATAAACGACGATCTGAGATATGGATAGATGCCGTGATAATATGACAAACCGAAATAAACGGCGATCTGGGATATGGACTGATGCCATGATACTGTGGCAAACTGAAATAAACGGCGATCCGGGATATGGACTGATGCCGTGATACTGTGGCAAACCGAAATAAACGGCGATCTGGAGATATTGCATGATGCCATGATATTCTGAGTTGCTGACATAAACGATAACTCGGTTTGATATGTCATTCACAACTCGGCAAGCCGACACCGAAAACTATCCGGGATAACCGACATAATCAAAACCTTCGACATGAATATTCTCTCGGTAAAACCGACATCACCTTTCAATGTTAGTTCAGGCATACATATATAATAAATATTCAACAAGAGCGACAACTCTATTTAACAGATCAATTTAGATCTAGCACAAGACAGAAATTATAAAGAGCCGCAAAGCTACGCAGCAGGACTGCTGACTCGGTTCCCTGAGTTACTTTAGAGATCTAGCAGAAAGAACAGCATGCACTGGTGATCTAGTCCCCGGGTCAAGACATCTTGCTCCCGGGGAAAACACATAGTCAACATATGCCGAATTACTTTTTAGACCGAGTCCCCGAGTTTGTTTTCATGTTCACTATATTCCATAATCTCTGCCCTTGACTACAATTTAGGCGTTCGTCAGTCGAGTCACGAGATTATATCCGATAGCATACATTACTTTAACTTGAAACAAGGTTATAAGCCTATTCGGCATATAGACTACGCAGATAACAAAACAGACATATAAACAAGGCAGTCCCCGATTTCATTTCGGGGTGCCGACATACAATTATTGCAGAAAGAGCCGACATAAACCGCATGCACACAGATGAATTAACCCGGAATTGCTCTACCGACTTAATAGGAAAAACATAATTAACGGGTGAGCCAGTCCCCGAGTCAAGACATCTTGCCCCCGGGGAAAACACATATAACATAACAGGGCAGTCCCCGAGTTACGGCATTTCGCTCCCGGGTAAACAATTAAGCAATGTACAACGGGGTAGTTCCCGAGTAAATTTTGATATCAAACACTAAGCATGCAACCTAAATATACTGTAAGTACTCACATTATAGTCTCGGTGTGGGTGTATGTCGTTGCAGCGTCCGCGATATCGGCACAGCGGATGACACGGGGATCCCGACCCACCTGACCGGAATGGAACCGGACCATCCGAGACGTCGGATCGCCGATATGTAACTCGGTTCGCCTGTACGTCGGCCTACCGACATGAATATCCCGGCTCACCTGGATGCCGATTTGCCGACATGCACGCCTCGGCGCATATCTGACACCGGCAGCCTTTCTTTTCACTTCTCTATTTCTCTTTCTTTCCTTTACCGAACCGCACAATCTCAGCTTCCTTTTTTCCTTTCAATTTCCTTTTCTTTTTCTTCTCCTTCTTTCCTTTTTTCTCTCTCCACTCCCAATCGCACGGGGCCGTCCCTACCAATCGAGCACAGAATGCTTCCGGCGACCCGGCCGTCGGCGCATCCGGTGACCCGGGCGAGAACGCAGCAGGACGCGTGGGCCGGCCGGCGTCAGGCCGATGCGGGCGCCCTGTAGGCGGCGGGGAATCCATGGCGAAGGCCTGCAGGGTAGCGACGCGATGCAGGGAGCCGGGCTGCGGTCGCGCAGGAGCGAATGCGGCTGCAGGTCGACGAGGTTAGGAGCGGGGGCGGGAGGCGCAGCTGGCCGCGGCGAGCTGACTGGTGATGACGCGGGAGTTAGCCGGCCGCGGCGCACAGATTGAGAAGCAGGGGATACCGGCGTGCTCGTGTTCGCTGAGACGGATGCACAGGCGCGGGCAGCTTGGGGATGAGGCTCGGCCGCCGAGCCGCGGCATGGGAGGAGACTGTCGCGGGGCGGAGGAGCCGGCCGTGGTTGCGGGAGGAGCGCGACGAAGCTAGGGGCGGGCCGCTAGGAGCGCGGCGGCGCAGATAGCCGGTGCGCGGGAGCAAGCCGGGGCCGCGGCCACGCGCGAGGCCAGAGCTGGCTGGGCGAGTCGGAGCAGCCGCGGTTAGGAGCAGCGCGCAGGGGGTCAACGTAGGCGGGCGGCACGCTGGGCGTGGTTGCGTGCGGGCCAGAGGCGTGCGGCGAAGCCACGGTCGAAGCGCGGAGGCGCAGGGAGCCGGGCGCGCTGGCGAGTGGTGATGCAGGGGCGAGGTGGCACGGACGAGCACCGGCGCAGTGTAGCTTGAGGATGAAGGCGACGCGGAGGAGCTTGAGGACACGCCCGGAGCCGATGACGACGACGCGAAGGGCTTGTCCAAGCCGTCCCGCGAGCCGAACAACGGAACCCGGCCCGAGGAGCTCGCCGGAGTCGATGAAGAAGGTCCCGTCCGAAATTAGTCGAGCAAGCGCCACTGTCGGCCCCACGGTGGGCGCCAATTGTCGTCGTGGTGAACAGACAGATGCCTACGGGTAGGCTAAAGTGTGGGGCCGGATGGACGCTAGAGGATTCGGGGAGGGATAGCGTGAAGGGATCGCACACGGAGAACAGATCAACACGGGGATTTACCCTGCTTCGGGGCTCTCGTGAGGAGATAAAACCCCTACTGCAGCATCTAGCCTATCGGTGTATTTTCTCTCTGTGTATGCGAGGTACAAACTGCTCCATGAGCTGGGCAAGAGTGCCTCTAAGAGGACTTGGGGAGGAAAGAGCCCCGGGGGCCAATGAGCAAGCCGCGCCCTCCGAGAGGCCTTCCCCTTGTGCCCCTTAAATAGAGGGAGCCCAGGTGATAAGATGTGGCCCACCGCGCACTATTCACACACTGTAGCTGAGGTGGCTACTGGGGTCTTGTCATACTATTCACTGCGTCATGGGCATGGGATTGGCACGTTTTGTCTGTCCTTAGCACTGCATCATGGGGATGGCATGTCATGTCCGTGTACTTGGTTTTGTCCTGTAGCGCTTGTCTTGGCATCTTCTCTGCTCAACCCGGCATGGTCATGCCGGACTCTTCTCTTCTCCCGAGATCCGGCATGGTTATGCCGGATTACGCTTCATAACCCGCTCTACCTGTATATAAGAGAAAACCAGAAGATACCGACATACATATGTCGGGTATAATATGTCGGTTAATCATAAGTCGGTCAGAATATGTCGGATGTCCCCAACATCATATCCTGGTCCCTTCCGGCCTAGGCATATGTCGGTTAGCAAGTATCTCGGTCCACTCTTGGACGTAGCTTTTACCACCTCTTGGCCCTATCCGGGGGCAGCCCCCCGACACCCACTTAATTAATCCATGGATTGCGTACATGTAAAAGAGAGGTTGATAAGCACGCTTTGTTAGAGAGTAGTTTTGGCTTATCGCCTTAAGATGCCGCCGCCAACAACATCAACATGTGGTCCTTATCCTGATCTTGTAATGGTTGCTATGCCCTTCCTCCAGAAGGTCATCAATTTTTTAATGGAGATTGAAATCTTGTCCTTTGTATTGGAATGACAGGCACAGTATTTTTTATTATATTATTTGTCGTGGGATTGTCACGACAGATGTTTCCGGGTGGAAACTTGAGTATTGGGACATAGCGACTTCTGACATCTGTAGCTTGTCTAGCGAGGCGTGGGGAAACCAGGTTCGGCCCCTCTTCTTGAGGTAAAGACCTACTTCCTGCTACTGCTTTATTGATATGGGTTTCGAGTACTCGGCGCCTCAGCTTCCGGGTCTCGAGGTTACAATGGTGGTACTTGGGATCTGGAAAAAGCTTATCGCTCTAGGATCCAGGAGACCCCCTTATATAGGCGGAGGGTCTCGCTGGAGGTACAAGCCGGGACCCGGGTTACCATCGTACCCGGCTCTAAATCCTCTAAGTCTTCGACTTCCTTATCAGGACTCCGTTTTGTACTTGGTCTCCAACCTTCTGGATCCTTCTTTAGCTTGCGGGCCAAGGCACACGTGGCGCTCCGGCTTACGTGGGACCCGGCCCATACCCTCATGCTTGATCCGGCCTAGATTCCTACCAGGCCGGCTTATCCCCCCAACATTATTCATGTAAGCTTTAAAGAATACATCGATCAGTCTGAAACCGCCTTCATGGCGATAACTGTCGCAACATTTGTAACCCTTACTGAAGGTAGTGGCCGTGATTAGATTGGACGAGTGGTATACCCTGATCCCACACATACGCACATCATTTAAATCCGAAGACGTCACTACCCCACCCAGGAGCCCCGGTAGCACAAAGCAGTCCAACAGACTCAGAGCATGCACCATAAGCGCTTGCTCCACAAGTATTTGCTGTTTTCCACCAATTTATTTTGAGAAGGGATCAACGAAGTGACCTCGTCAGGCCCTTCATCGATGCTGCTATGATGCTAGACAACGTCAGTGCCATTCACGTGTCTATCAGCACGCGTCCATCGCCGAGACCCTTCTTTGTCAATCGATGTGGTGAAGTGACACACCGCTTCATCTTCAGACCCCTCCAGCGCCTACTCCAAAATGATGCCCCCTAGAGGGAGAACGAGCAAAGAGACGAGACCTGCAATGACGATGCACATACGCCGCCATTGTCCGCCTTGACCGAAGTCGGCCAATTTCCCTAGCAGTCGCGCCTCCTCTTTCTAGAGGAGGCGACGGATAGGCTTATGAGTCACATGTATCAGGTCATCAATAGTTATCCCATTTTCTTCTTTGATATACCCTACGACACGGTTACACGCTCGAGATGAGAATTCTTTATATGTTTCACGGGGGCGATTCAAAATATATTTCCGTCTCTTATCTACTCACCCCGATTCAAAACAAGTGGCGCTAATTTACGTTGAAGTTATATTAAATCGGTGACTCATGCATATTATGAATTAATTGGAGGGATCGAGTAGTTGATTGTCTGTCACGTTACCCAAGTCTGACGGCTAACGTATGCACTTCCCCGTGCTGGATCTGACCGATACCGGACCGGCGCACCGTATGTACTTACGTACGTGTCGTACAGCTTCATCCATCGACCATGGACAAATCTCATGTACCGTCAGCTCGCCTACGCCTGTCATGCTTCCCAACCAATCCACAGAGACGCTTCAGAAAGACTCGCGTTCACGCGGCCTCAAATATCAGAAGAGGTCACTGTGCACCGGTGGGCTACGTACGCTACTACGACGTACGTTGGGTATTTGTTTCCCGTAGCAATCGATCGGCTTCCATATCTATAGCCTAGGCGTCACTTGACACGACGACGCAAGATCAGGCAGTTGGTATTTCGGTTCCTCTACTAGCTGGCTATAGGGTCCTTCGCAGCCAGCTAGTACAGCGAGTGCAGCACTAGGACTCTGTACCGTACGATATCTTCCGTCTAATCAGGCTGCCAAACTTCAAGAACTTCAGCTGACAGATGATAAGATGTTCTCACGCAATTCAATCAGGCGGACGAAAACCTGTTTACGGCGGCCCGTCCAACGGCGAGGGGCTCCGAAATTCCAACCTTCACTAGGACTAAACAAGTAAACAAGCGTAGCGTATAGCAGCCCGCGCGGTTCGTGCGGTCATCTCCGCCGATCGCTATACCCTTAGTGCGGCAATTTCAACACATTTGAACCCTTTTTAAATTTATTTCACAAAATGAATCGAAATCAAAATCATTTCACGATATAACCCTTTTTCACGACACCCGGCTCTAGGGCGCAGTGCTCTATTGCACGATGCCCCGACAGAAGGCATATGCCACGTCAGACTAGACGGACCGGCATGTGCTCTTTTTCATATTTTTGTTTTTACGAATCTTTTTATTTTTTATTTGTCACTCATGCAACATATGTACTATTCATACAAAAGATAAGATGTTCTCACACAATTCAATCAGGCGGGACGAAAACCTGTTTACCACGGCCCGTCCAACGGCGAGGGGCTCCGAAATTCCAACTTTCACCGGGACTAAACAAGCGCGTAGAGTATAGTAGCCCGCGCGGTCATCTCCGCCGATCGCTATACCCATTCGTGATGCAATTTCAACACATTTGACCCCCTTTTAAATTTATTCTGCAAAATGAACTTAAATCAGAATCATTTCATGATATAACCTTTTTTCACGGCGTCCGGCTCTAGGGCGCCATGCTCTATTGCACGACGCCCCGACACAAGGCGTATGGCACGTCAGACTAGACAGACTGTCATGTCGATAGCACGACGCCCTGGCCTGGGGCGCCAGACCGGGGGGCCGCGCCCCAGGCCGGGGCGCCGTGCTTTTATTTCTTCATTTTTTTTGTTTTTACGATACTTTTTATTTGTCACCCATGAAACATATGTACTATTTATACAAATGATAAAATTTAAATATATCACATTTTTAGGTCATTACGACACATGCATTTGCTAAATTACTGAAGTAGGATTATAAAAAAAGAAAGGTAAAATCTGAAAACAAAAGTGCTATATGGATTAATAAAGTACACAAAAATTGCACCATAGTGGTCTGGACATGTTGTGATGTGTTTTCTTTGCTTAGGTCATGAGTTTGAGTCCTCATATGTTTTCAATTTTATTTTTTATTTTTCAGAATTGTTGTTTTTTTTTCCACCATGCAGCATATGTAGTATGTCATGCAAAAGATAAATTTTAAATTTATCTTACAACACTTACATTTGATAGTGCATGGCACAAGCCACAACCGGTGGTATTGGTACAAAGTCTCAACACTGCTTTGGGCTGCCGGACACCACTTGCCGACCAGGAGCAACTGTCGTCGTTCAGTGCAGACCGATACGGTGCGATGAGCATGGTGTACATTGTCGCCAAGCAGCCAGATCGAGTATACCAAAGGCAGATGATCACCAACATTCCGGTGGCGGAGGTTAGGGAGATAGAAGACGCCAGGGCGATGGCCGACGCGACGGAGGAGCTAGCTGACCACCTTGCTGACATCACCATCGATCTGCTGAAGTCTGAACCTCCATCGAATCGTTGGACATGGGTCCGTCTACGTCATATATATCCAAGTCGACATTTAAGTCTGATCCACTTAGAAAAATATTGTAGCAAAAAAGTAACATGCAGATTTTATTGTGTCACGAAAGGTACAATTTCAGCTTAGTGTAGTGAATTTAGCAAGTGCTATTTAGTTTTAAAATTTTTTTGACAATCCTACTACGGTAATTTAGCAAATGCATATGTCGTAATGACCCAAAAATGTGATATATTTAAATTTTATCTTTTATATGAATAATACATATGGTGCTTGAGTGAAAAATAAGAAACAAAAAGAGTCAGAAAAATGAAAAAACAAAACACGGCGCCCCGGGCCGGGGCGTCGAGCTATCGACATACCAGTCCGTCAGATGTGGCAGAATTCATGACGCCTTTTGTCAAGGCGTCGTGCAATAGAGGATGACGTCCTAGGGCCAGGCGCCGTGAAAAAGGGTTAGATCGTGATTTTTTTATTTAGGTTCATTTTGCGGAATAAATTTAAAAAGGGTCAAATGTGTCGAAATTGCCCCTTCGTGGAGCTGCATTATCAAAACGGTTTTTACTACAATCAATTGTTCCCATTTTTTAAAAATTGGAGGCATTTTACGCTACTATTAGGTTTGTGTGCAGTTTGAGTTTAAACTCTAAATATCCTACGAGAGTATGTAAATGCAAAATTCGTTTTTTAAATTTGTCCGGTAATTTCTCGGTTACTGCGGGAATCCCGAGCCCCATTGGTTTTTTTTTTTTTTGGAAGCAAAGCCTTGCTCTCAGGCATTTACTCCTGACACGAAAGAAATGCAGTAAAACAGAGCAGCAGGCCCAAAAAAACGTCAAGACCGGCGGAAGCGAAAACAGAGCCACGCTAGTGGTAGTATATATCACGATCTTGTTTATCGTAGAAAATCACGGTTTCTTGCAACTGTATCTGTGACAGCGTGCACAGAGGCAGAGTCGCCCGTTCGAGCCTAGCCAGCCACGTTCGTTCTCGGCCCAGAAAAGAGAGAGAAGCTCGCCAGCCGAAGAAGCTTCCATGACATGCCGGCCGGCGACGGTGACCGTGCAAGCAACGCGTGCCCAGCTCGGCCGAAAGCCAGTGCTGCAGCAGGACAGTACCGTCTATCCATGTCCTCCGTACCACGACGACGACGACGGAGAAAAGGCTCGGCGAAGCCGGATCACACTCGTCCGACTTTCTTTTTCCGGGAGATTTGGCAGGCGATTCGGCGATCTTGGGCACTGCCGCCCGGCCCATGGGAGCCTCTCCTTGGGATTTGTTTGGCGGCACGTACGACGCCGTCGGCCCCAACTTGCACTGTGTTTGGCATATCCTCTCGGCCACGGGGCACGTCCACCGGCGGTCAACTCGGCCGCGATCGAGCATGCTTGTGTATCGGTATTCGGTATCGATCTTCTTAGCTCGATGGGCATCTCATCTCATCTCTTGAACAGTGACGGCCACCAATGGCGATCACCCAAGCTTTTGGAAGGAATATTTGCTGCTGATGTGCTGATGAATGATGATGATGCCGACGACGGTGGCTTGTTCTCGAACAAGATATATGTATGTATGGATTGTGGCTTTCGACGGGGCCGGGAGCCGGATCACGTTCGTTGCGTGCTTCGCGCCGCTCCGTCGCTCTCGGCGCTAAAGCAGGCCGGCGAGATACGGTTGCAAACATTCAGCATTTGCGGCCACGCAGCATGGTTGTTCCAGAGACCGAGAGCGACCACCGATGGGTACCTTTGGAACGTACGGTGATTATTTTCTTGATGTAGTAGCTTAACATAACGTTGAGTAAACTGCACTTGTGTTTTCTATGGTTCTCTCACCCCCATGTGGCGGCGCCGCGCCACACCGGGGTGTCCCCTGCCGGCCGCCTCCTCCTACCCCTCCCACAAGATCCCCTCCTGCCGTCGCCGCTGCCTCCTCGTGGCTGGCCGGCGGTGGTGGTTTTCCTCGGCACAAAATCTGGAAATGCGTGGCGGCGTTCACTCCGGCCTGATCAACAGCGGTGGCGCGGGATGGCGGCGACCAAGGTCTTCTTGCAGGAAGCGGAGGTGGACGGGATATGGCCAGCAACGACGGTGGCGTTCGATCTGGACCCAGATGGGCCGACCAGGGGCTGTTGACCTGTCTTCCATCTTCGTCAACAACATGTAACTTCTGGGCTAGACCTGCAACACGAGGACGTTGGGGGCTTCGGCCTTGGGCGTGGCGGTGGTGGCCTCCTTCTTTGCCGGAGGGGGTCGGCCGGCCAGTTGGGCCGGATTCTTGATCCCACAGCTAGTCCTGGCGGCGAGGTGGGGAGTCGTAGCTGCCGGTGAAAACCGAGTTCTGACTACGGTCACAACATGCGATGGCGGCGCTTATGTGTCGTTACCTCGTTGAAGGCATCGTTGTTGCAGCTACTGTCAACCCGCCCGCGATACTCTGGGGGAAACCCTAAATCCTGAGATTCCTAGATCGGACAATAGAGGCGCTTGCGGTGTCGCTCTCTCTCTTGGGGGGATTTTTTTTATAGCAGAAACTGGTTGGAGAGAGACGAGTTTTGGTGGCGTGGCGTTGCAGGGTCTCAATTTCGGATGCTTGATAATGTACTCGTGCACGGTGGCGCTGTCTGACATTGTGGAAATGCCGACGTTAGGCCTGATTTTGCAAGGTCATGGTGTTGATCCTTTCTGAAGATGGGTTTGTGGAAAACGACGGCAGCATTTTCTAAAGTGTGCACACCGGTGTGCGTTGAGTGTCTGCTGAACTGGTACTCCGGTTGTAAATGATGTGCGTAGGTGTGAGATAGGCATCGGCTCGCTCTTAGGCACCCCCTTCATAGTGGTAGCGACCCTTATTGTCGAGAGGTTGAATTCAGTTTGTTTCAATGTTCTATCTCGTAAATCTGGTTTGGTTAATAATTATGAATGAATGTGTGCATCATTTTGATGCAGATGCTGGGACTCGCACCCTCTTTTTTTTTTTTAAAGGCTTGTGTTTTCTACTGGCCGTGGCCGGAAGGATGCAAAAGTGGTGAGTCGATCGATCGATTGCCGCTCTAAAATAATTTATCAGGACAAGCATGCATATGCATGAAGGAAAGAGTGAAGTGAGTGGATCGTTGTGTCTTTTGCATGCACGAAGGAAAGACAAAGTTACTGGATCCTATAATATAAGGCATGGATAAAATAAGAAGACACTGGAGTAGAGAAGTGCGTACTTGCCGTACAAACATAGCCTAGCTAGCTGGCTAGTCACCAAGAACCGGCGGAGGGATAATGCCGTACGTCGGTGGGATGATATGATCGGTGCCGTCCGTTGGAAGCTTGCTCGTGCGCGCGGCCTGGGCTGGCCCTAGCTTTGCCATGCGGATGCGGCATCTCTGTTTAATTTGCCTGTTCGACTACACAACGGCCGGCGTCATTGAAATGCAACCACTTGCGGTTAATTACCTTCTGCTTTTTTTCTCAGGTGGGCAGCCGGCTTTGAGAGGTCTACTAAGATGGAGAGTTGAGATTTCGTGCTCAATGTTGTATTCCACCAACGTGCAAACAATCAATCAATCTTTAAGTACTTTATAATCTAAGCTACACAAAAATGATAGAAGCACAATTTCAAATCTCAAATTTATCAGATTTTGTAATTCTTCCGTGTAGCTCATAATACGAACTACTTCAAGTTGATATTTTGCATTTATGTGGGATACGCTATTGGCCGCATCCGAGAATTCTTTTTTTAAAATATTTTTTTCATTTTTGAAAAAAAAATACCGGGGTCACTAGAACTCGGGATCGGTCACTTTTCGTCATTTCCGGGCATAAAAGAAGTGTACCCTGTTACTGGAATTGAAATTATGATGTGGTTGTTGCCTGTTGTGCTTTTATGATTGAGGTTCATTAATTAATTTGCAAGGATCAAGTTCAACCTTATCCTCTTGATGAGTTGCCTGAGAATACTTTTTTCATCAATCAAAAGTAAGTGTATTGGTGTTAAAGTAAGTTGTTTCTCGGGATTTCATAAATAATTTTGCAGCAATATATAGTAACTGTGCAACACAAAGTTCCGGGAGTACCACAACCGTAGGTAATCGTGGTGAACTGGTGGTTTATTACATTTTATGGTGACCGTATATAATGGAGTAGCTTATTTTGTAAGTCGAGGAGTTCGTGGCATACTTGTAGACAATCGGTTACAATAGCCTTTAAACGAAAATGACAACATTCTCATGAATATACGACATGTATGACGTAACGTGCTAGTCGTGTACTTATCTTAACTACTACCTCTGATTTTTATTATAAGACGTTTTAAACATAGTATATATTGACTAGATGCACATTCGAGTGAGTGAACACACACATTAAAACATGTCTAGATACATGTATCTACGCATGTGAATCTAGCTAAAAGCTAAAACATCTTATATTACAAAAGGAGGGAGTAGAAGCGTACTACATATTCTATGGCCACCTAAATTTGATGAACGCAATGAAGCTAATCAACAAATGGAATTTTAAGAACATAGTGGCCCCTAGGTAATCCCACAAAGCGTAGAGAGGAGGGAGTGGAGGGGGGGGCTCCCTCACTATGACAGTCGACAAGAAGCCCTTGCGCTAGCTAGCTGCCGAGAAGGAGATAATCCGTAAGAAGGGTGGTTATGGACAGCCTCTGCTTGATTGCAGTGACTGCACCGCTAACGTGGAGCAAGCTAGAGCCTAGAGCTGGCCCGACCAATTAATTGAACCGTCGGTATCATCCATCCGCTTAATTATCTCCCCACCACCATGCTCTCGTGGGGTAGCCCGCACAGCAACATTTCAATTCCCCCAAACTCTCCGGATGAACTCAAAGCAGTTCTCCCTACGAAAATAATCAACACGTACAATTCGACAGAGCACAAAATCTTTCACTATCTGGCAACCCCACACGGAAGACGAAAGGACAGGGCGATGCCAGGTTCCGTAGCATAGGACGTACGTACACAAGAGTGCGCTGCGCACTGGCGGCTCTCACGCACGAGACAGGTCCTATAAGAAACCACCACGAACCACATTGCACCACACACACACACCACGGGAGCGAGCGCACCATCAGCATCAGTAGCAAGCGACGGCGAGAGCTCGGCAGCAGCAGCTGGACCGGCGGCGAGACCATGCAGGGCGAGGAGAAGAAAGGGAAGGTGAAGAAGGGGTGGCTGGCGGTGCGGGTCGGCGACGAGGCGGACCAGCGCCGGTTCGTCATCCCCATCGCCCACCTCTACCACCCGCTCTTCCGCCGCCTGCTCGAGGCCGCGAGGGACGCCTACGGCTACCACTACTCCTCGGGGCCCCTCCGCCTGCCCTGCTCCGTCGACGAGTTCCTCCGCCTCCGCGGGCTCGTCGACCGGGACACCTCCTCGTCGTCGGCGTCGAACTCGTCCTCGTCGTCGCACCGCGTGCACCTGGCGCCGTGCACCCGCGCCAAAGTCATGTCGTGATCGACGCCGACGAGCGGCCCCTGTGAGCATGGCGACTGTGTCAGCACCGGAGCGCGCGCGTGCGCGAGAGCACGCCCATCTGCCGATACCCGATACATGTGTGTACTGTACACGCGTAGAGAGGCTGAGAGGGAGACATGGAGCTAGGGTAGGTGATTAGTCTGAAATACTACTTGGTATGATTTTGGTTTTGGCCTTCTTCTTCTCTTCTTCTGAGTTTTGCACATGCATGTATACTAGATTGATTAACAGACACACCGATGTATAATTAACAGTTGGATTCACAGTTGCCAACTCGCCATACAGACAGGTTTGATTCGCTTAATTTCTTTCTCGTTTGCAAACTTCAACACCGAATTTAGCAAGATCGAGTTCGAAACGAATGCCAAACAGGCAACAGGATCAGATTTACCTGGCGTACGTATCCTAGCTACTACGTACAGAGCTGCAGATTAATTTCCCCTTTCGCTACCGATGTCCATCAAGCTGCAGCAGGACAGCATATCATATACTCCTTGGGGATTTTCCGATGCTGCGTTCCTTTCTTCTGGTAGCTTCATGTCGTGTCCTTCATTTGTTGGTTCAGCAATCAGCACCTGAGTTTGCGAGGAGGATGGAGAAAGACGGGGAAATCCAGCATTGGACTTAGGAACCGTCATCCTCCGTACATCGATCTTCCGTATCTTCACCTCCTATTTCTTCTCGTTTCTTTCTTGATTATTCGAACCCTTCCGCGCTTCGCTTTCTTGAAAAGGCAAGGCAGGACGAAACATGCTATACACACACATCACACCACACACACCCCCACCATACATTAGATGAATACAGTTTCAGTGGTACAAGGCTTTCCAACGTCCAGATCATCAGTTTGCCAAACTCTGCTTTAACTATGTGCGCACAATGAAATTACATAGTAATATCTTGGAAATGACAATTAACTCTTCTCGCCCTTCTTTACCTACACAAAACACGATGTTTATATGGAACTTAGATATGGTAGTATTACCACCAAATTTTCCAAATTTCAATGGGCACCGGAAATGTTATAACCTCGAATTCTTCAATTAGTTATAGAACAAATTAAGATTTTATTTTAAAAATCAAGTAAATTAAATTAATTTTTCAACCGATAAATCTGAATGAAAATATTTTTTGTAGAAATATTACAAAACCTACCCACAGCTGCTTTGAGAATGCTTTAAAAGAAATAGTCATTCTCCATCGCACATGTTGGGTAATACTGTTCTTTTGTTAGTACAACTTAATGGATATGTCGGGGGCTACCCCGGATAGGGTAAAGGCGAGGGTAAGATACTCGTGTTTACAGTGGTAAATATCTTTGGCCTGGTGCCCAAGGTCTTATGACTCTTCGGGAGGTAAAGGGACGCCTTTTGGAGTTACGCAGGAGATGGCTCTTGGAAAAGGTCAAGAGGTGCCCTTTGGAGGAAGCAGGGGCCAGGCTGTCTCCCCTGGCGATACTATAAATAGACCCCCAGCCCCTCACTCTCATTCAGGCAGAGGCAGAGATTTCTCCTAAGAGCCAGCTTCTCGAAGATGTCTTTGGGAGCAAGCCTAAGACATCTTCGTGTAGCTGGGCCTAGGGGCATTCTCTTGTGCAATATCAGAAACAGGTGCTAGTGAGCAGGGTCCTGGGTGGCTCGGGCTATGAGTAAAGTCGGCTTGGAGGTATGTCGGAGGCAGCCGACATACACCCGGCGCGGGAGAGGCTGAGGCAGGAGACACTGATAAACTAGCATGGGTCGGACCGACATAACCTGGCCGACATAACCTGACCGGCATAGGCGTGTCGGCGTAATCTCTCTACTTATTGTGTGCAGGAAGGAGGTTCCGGCATAGGTACGCCGGGACTCTGGAGGGCGGGCAGAAGTAAGCAGGCCCGACATATCCCTGCCGGGATACGACGGAGGATCCGGCATGACTAAGCCGGATGGAGCAAGCCTGTCCGGCATATCCTATGTCGGACCAGAAGTCAAGGGCAAGTACACTGTCAGGACACTGACCTCTCTGACAAGGAAGCTAAGTCACCTCCCGTCTGAGACGGGCGCGGGACAAAGGGTACAAGACAAGGGCGACGTGACTACTCCACTGAAGCTGTTGTCCAGGGGGGCCCGGAGGGGCTAGGGTTCCCGGGCAACTCGGCCGGACCTCTATAAATAGCGCCATAACTCCTCCTGTGAGAGGGACACCAACCAGAGAGCCAAAACTATAGTCTCATTTACTGCTAGAGCATTTACTCCTCTCTCACTTGTAGTTCATTCTAGTTCTTACCAAAACAGCTCAAGGAGCTCCTTGTAGATCTTGTGAGATACATATACAGAGAGGCAAGGCAGGAGTAGGGGTGTTACCTCCTCACGAGGGCCCCGAACCTGGGTATATCGTGTGTGTTTGTGGTTCTTTGTGGATTCGCTTGTGTTCTTGAGGTTTCTCGTGTGTTCTTGCGGTTTCTTCCCTCCCCGAGTCGGTTTCGGCCGCACTTAGCCATTTCTCGTGTGAGCTCCTTAGCTCGCTAGCCCTCCCCGGATCCACCAGCGTCCATCGGCCCCACACTTTAGCCATCCTATGGCATCTGCCGTGATACCACCACGACAGGATACATGTCTATATTAAAATATAAAATGGGAATAAGTCATTCACCATTTATTATTGAGATTTCATAGTGAAATCATACATCGGAACTTGATTCGTATACATATTTTTGTTTGACATCGAGATTTTTGGTAGGCGCTGAATTATTTTGCCTCGGTATTTTATACTAGGTCCATAATAAATACATATCAAATTAAAATTTGGAGAAATCTATTGTCAGTGAAAAGTGTCCTGGGATTATTTTAAAAATATCTAAGATGTCCTGAATATTTTTGTATAAAAATATAAAATCCTGATTTGACATGCAAGAGTATTTTATACAATTAGGTTCAGTGCATTGCATATTTTGAGCTTAACTACAAACAGAACGCGGAGAGCTCAATCGACTAGCGTTTGACCAAATCTCACCTAATGTCACCCCCACGATTTGTTTTATATATATACAAACTTTAAACTCGATAACAATTATTGTGTACCGTGTGAACATTTTTCTGTGTTACTACTCATGTGCAACTGAATTTTCAACCCACAAGCATTTCTAAAATTGCACGAATCATGAAAAAACTCTAACGGCTAATAATGAGGGTGACTGAGATTTGAAGGCTTAGTAAAAAACCACTACAAATAGTTAAGAGCTGCTCTTAGGTAGCGTTGGCATTGAATTAGGAGAAGGACGATTTATATATTGTTGATGCAGGGAGCCATTGCCGACCTTCCGTACGTATCAACAAGACAACATATAACTATTATTTAAAGTGATCGTCACGATGTCAACAAGTACAAAAAGGCGCAAGTTGCAGCCTACGACTAGCACAGAAACACGACAATTCCGTACGTATATGTGCCCTCATTTGTTTACGTAGTTGAGCCGCTTCCAGGAATCAACAAAACTAACGATCCCGTAGCATATACCAAAGCTACGTACGTTTTATAATTTTCAGAAGTTGAAAGTGCCTCCATTTAAAACGCCATGAGAAGAGACGATTAGAGTAGAAGAATGTTTTGAAATGACAAGGCAGTGCGCAACCGTACGTATCAACATGTTAACTATTATTCAAGTGATCTCCACACTTTCAACTAGTACGAAAGGCCGTACCACGCCGCAAGTTGCAGCTAGCAGAGGAGCTAGCACGCCCATTTGTTTACGTAGTTGAGCTGCTTTCCAGAGTAAACAAACTAACATTGATTTATAATTTCAGAACTTCAAAGTGCCTCCAATTTTAAAACGCCGTGAGAACTTTTGATTGGAGTAGACAAACGTTTTGAACCAGTGGCGGACCTAGGATTTTGCTATTGGGTATGCCGCAAAAAAATATTGTTTGCAATTTCAAAAAATAAAGTTTGCATTATAATACGATATAAAAAGAATGCATGATATGTAACTCAAAGATTAAGTATGAAAGTTGCATAAACTACCATACAAATAGTTCAAAAGCAATACGAATAGTCCAGAATATGCATAAAAGAAACTTACAATACTACTTATTTGAATTGTTTGGCTTACCCGACATAAAAGTCTCGTTTATATCATATTCATTCTTTATCGAAAAAATCATATTCATTCACGTCAAAATTTCTAAAACAAAAATACAAAATGAATACAACATTTATCTTTTCATATATCAATAATCACATGCGGGTATATCCAGACTCATAGATTTATTGTAACATGTCTTCTTACTCGTGGAATCTTGATGATTGGTGAAATATGATCTTGCTATTTTACGTCTGTCGGCAAGGCGGCGAAGGAGCTACCTAGTTATGCCCTGAACGTCAAGCAAATTGCAGTTCTGAAAATCAGCTAGCTAGCTAGCTAGCTGTAGTTGACGATCAAATATATAGATCGATTTAACGCAATAGATCAGATACAAACTAGCTGGCACGTTGGAGCCTAAGCACCTCAACATGCATGCGGAGGGATACCTGGCGGCTGGCGGCGTCGCGGCGGCGTGGTCGCTGGGTGCGTGAGGAACCACCAGATCGATCGATCGATGGAGGCCAGCGGTAACTACTCGGCTGCGGCGCGTCGTGTTTTCAGTGATAGCTATCTAATTTATGAGCCGGGCCAGATTTGCTATCAAGCTTTTCGCTAATACTGCGTACTGGATCGCAGGGTATGCCGCGGCCCACCCGGCATACCCTGTAGGTCCGTCGGTGTTTTGAACAAACAAAGCACGAAGGGGTAAAGCGATGACCACGCACGCACGGCCCAGGGCTTATGCTTGTTTAATCTCTATCACCGGAAGCGCGCACTTGGAGTAGCATCTACTGAAGAATATTACTCCTGCTGTACTGGTGAAGAGACGGAAAGCATGACTAAATTGTGCTGCAATATCTTGTCATCTGTCGCTGGAATTCGTATGAAGTTTGGCTGCTGCTTGATTAGACTGAAGATATATATGGGCAAGTACTGTACGGTAGAGTCCTAGATAGTGAATGCCGCACTGATCTCGCGTCGTCGTTTCAAGTGGCTAGCTAGACCGCGTTAGATAGACGTCGAATCTACCAGGACACTGAGCGATGCACAGTGACCCCTGTTGAAATTTGAGGCCACGTGAACCAGTTTTTGGATGCCTTTTAGGGCATCTCCAGTCGCCCCCCAGAGCCCCAGGAGGCCTTTTTAGCGCCAGCGGAAGCAAAAAAAAAACGTCATTTTTTCACTATTCGGACCCCCAGAAGCCCAAATAGCGCCGTTTCGGCGTTATTTTGCGCCGGCGCACCCAGGCAAAACCCAGCCCACTGGGTTCGGCTTGGGGGGCGAAAAGGCGGGAAAGGCGACGCGGGCCAGCGCTGTCATCGACGCGGGAGAAAATAGCGCGGAACAGAACCGCCCGTGAGCCCGCGTGCTCGTCTTCTCGGCTCCCGCGTCGGTTAAAGACTGCCGGAGTTAATGGCGTGGCGGGCGGCCAGTGAGAGTGTCGGGGGGCTACCACCGGGTAGGGTAAAGGCGAGGGTATGATACTCGTGTTTACAGTGGTAAAAATCTTTAGCCTGGTGCCAAAGATCTTATGACTTCGGAAGGTCAAGGGGTGCCCTTTGGAGGAAGCAGGGGCCAGGCTGTCTCCCCTGGTGATACTATAAATAGACCCCCAGCCCCTCACTTTCATTCAGGCAGAGGCAGAGACTTCTCCTAAGAACCAGCTTCTCGAAGATGTCTTTGGGAGCAAGCCTAAGACATCTTCGTGTAGCTGGGCCTAGGGGCATTCTCTTGTGCAACGCCAGAAACCGGTGCTGGTGTGCAGGGTCCGGGCTAGACCAAGTTGTATGCTTGGCCGACTTAAGCTTATGTCGGAAATAGCCGACATGTTCTAACCGGCATCCCCATGTCGGAATTCTTTACTTGTCTAAGATATGCAGGAAGGAGGATCCGGCATAGCCATGCCAGGGCCAGGTGAGGTATGCCGGAGGTCCAGGCTCGGCATACTCTTGCCGGAACACGGTGAGGAGCCCGGCATAGCCATGCCGGGATAGGTGAAAGCGTCCGACATATCCTATGTCGGGCAGGAAGTCAAGGGCAGGTACATGGCAAGGACACTGTCCCGTCTGACAAGGAAGCTAAGTCACCTCCCGCCTGACACGGGCGCGGGACAAAGGGTATAAGACAAGGGCGATGTGATCATTCCACTGTACTGGCGACTGACTGACAGGAGACAAGGCTTGGAGAAGACACGTCCTGTCTCTGACAGGGGATCCATCATCGCCTATACCGGCGGCGGCTACGGCAAGAGGCATTATGGCCTACCTCGACCTATGTCGGATAGCACGGCGCTAGGTCGTGGTAGGGGTGTCGACATTACCGTTGGACTGAAGCTGTTGTCCAGGGGGGCCCGGAGGGGCTAGGGTTTCCAGGCAACTCGGCCGGACCTCTATAAATAGCGCCATAACTCCTCCTGTGAGAGGGACACCAACCAGAGAGCCAAAACTATAGTCTCATTTACTGCTAGAGCATTTACTCCTCCCTCACTTGTAGTTCATCCTAGTTCTTACCGAAACAGCTCGAGGAGCTCCTTGTAGATCTTGTGAGATACATATACCGAGAGGCAAGGCAGGAGTAGGGGTGTTACCTCCTCACGAGGGCCCCGAACCTGGGTATATCGTGTGTGTTTGTGGTTCTTTGTGGGTTCGATTGTGTTCTTGAGGTTTCTTGAGTGTTCTTGCTCGTTCTTGAGTGGGGTCAAGTCGGTTTCTGCTTGGTTCGTTTTCTCCTTCGTGTGAGCTTCTCAGCTTGCTAGCCCTCCCCGGATCCACCAGCGTCCATCGGCCCCACACATTAGCCATCCTATGGCATCTGCCGTGATACCACCACGACAGTTGGCGCCCACCGTGGGGCAGGTAGAGGCGCTGGCTGGTGTACTCATCCGGACGGGTTCCGTCATCCACTCCGACACGAGGGTCCTCTCCGGCCTCGTCGTCAAGTTCGGCGAAATGGAGTTCGTCAGCGACAACGCCGGCTGCTTCCGCGGCAGGCCCTTTCCGGCCAACGGCTGCGTCATCGAGTTCGGCGCCTTCGCCACCTATGTCGCCACCGAGTTCGTCTGCAAGTACCCGGAACAGGTGCTCGTGGCCGAGGATCCCCCAGCTGTCTGTGCGGCTCGCGGCCGGCGTACCACTCGCCCCGAGAGCTGCGCAGTCATGATGGCTGGCGTGACGGCTCCTCCGACAGAGGAACCTGTCATCGCGCCCGTGGAGAGGTCGACCCGGAGAGCCAAGCAAGCACTGGAGAGGCAGGTCCAACATGGCGCCGAGACATCCCGTGCCCCGGTAAGGACTGAACCTCTTAGAGAGACAGTAGAGAGGTTGAACGTGCCGGGGGCGGCCGAGTTAGAGGCAGAGCGGCTGAGCTTGCTGGAGGAGGCCGAACAGTTAGCCGAGGTCCGGAGGGACTTCGACCGGGTCATGCGTGAGTATGACGCGGCTCATGGTTTATCGCCGGTAGGAGGCCGGCCGAACCGTGAGGCTGAGGTACGCAGAAGAGGCAAGGGCCTCAATGCCGAGATAGATAGGGATGGCAGGGCTGCATCCAGTGTGACACCCAGCGTAATGTCGGCAGCAAGGCCGAATTACAGTTCTCCGGCCAAGACTCTCAGGGCTGCTGAGGCAGCGAGGGCCGAGCTTTCCGGTCTTTCCGGGGAGGCCCGCCGCAGGCAGCAGGACCGAGTCAACGAGCTGGTGGAGGTGGCAACCCGGCAGAATGAGGCCTTCAAGAGGGCCAATACGGCTGCGGGAGGATCTCAGGTTGTTCACTCAACTAGAGCGGCCAATAACAGGTCCAGAGGACAGGCTTCCTCTCCGCATGTCGGAGGAAGTCAGGACCGGAATAGGAACCCCGGAGGAAATCAGCAGATGCATATGCAGACCTACGACCCGGCCTATGCCGGGAAGCAGATAGCGGAACAGGGCAATATTGGGCAGGCGCAGAGCAGAAGCCGACAGGCACCGAGTAATCGGAATGTCGGAAATACCGACTCGGTTGGTCGAGGACACCCACCTCGGTATCCGGTGCCGAATCAAGCCCCGAGGCGTCAAGTTGTTGGAGCAATGCCGCAACGGCAAGTGGTTGGACAGGGAGCCAGCCGATACGATGACGACAACTCGGCAATGGCCAAAGCCGGGTATCATGCGTATGAGAGTGCTCTGGGGTCACGACTGGGAACTCGACAGTTGGATCCAAATGATGCCCGGTATAAGCTGGATCGAATATATCGATCCGAGCTGATGGAGGAGCAAGGCCCACTTGGTCCTTCTTGTTTTGGGCCCAGAATCATGTCGGAGCAGCCTGTCCCCCACTTTCAGTTGAACAGGGGAGCCAAGACTTACGACGGCAGCACCAAGCCAGAGGACTGGTTGACCGACTATGTGACAGCAGTGCACATTGCGGGGGGGAAACCGCCGGTGGGCGGTAAGATACATCCCGCAGATGCTTGAGGGACCAGCCCGGATCTGGCTGAACAACTTGAGAGAGGGAAGTGTCAACAGCTGGCTGGACTTCGAGGAAGCCTTTGTCAGCAACTTCTCCAGCACCTACAAGACCAAACCGACCTCAGCAGCTTGCGATGTGCAGGCAGAGGGACAATGAAACTGACCGAGAGTACCTGACTCGGTGGAGCACAATTCGCAATTCCTGCGAAGGAGTTGTGGAGGCCCAAGCCATTTCTTGGTTTGCGCAGGGATGCCGACACGGCTCCATGCTTTGGCAAAAACTGCAGAGGGAGATGCCGGCCACCTTGGCCGAGACAATGAGAATTGCCGACAACTATGCTCTCGGTGATCCAATGCAACCTCAGCTGGACTCGGGCGAACCGAGTAGGAGGAACCCGGGGAACAACAGATCCGGACCGGGCAGAAACAATGACCGTCAGGATTTCGGGCACAAGAGGAGGGAGCCCGACTTTCGCTATGCCTCGCAGCAGGTGGCGGCGGTAACCGGGGAACAAGGCGACGCCGATAGTAACCAGCGTCAGAAGACCAGCGGCCAGGCTTGGGGTCAGAACCAGGAGATAAAGAAGACTTGGGCCGGGCAAAGAAAGCCCTTGACTCATGAGGAGATGCTGGACAAACCCTGCTGCTATCACACTTTAGAGCCCAACCGACCGGCCAACCACACTACTCGGCAGTGCAGCTGGTACCAGCGCATGCGGCGAGAAGGTGCACCAGGGGGATCTCTGGTAACTGCCCCAGAAAGGCCCGCAGCTCCAAGACCGCCGGCACCAGTAAGTGGGGCCAATGCTGTCCGGGTTAATCCGCCAGCCCAGAGACGACCACCGGCAAGGCCGGTAAACATGGTGAACATCCGGGGTAACAACAATGCCGGTCCTAGCAACCAGGGCCGGTACCCATAGGGCGATTATCAGGAAGCTCATCAGAGCTATGTGGTCTTTGTGACTGAGCCCACTGACAAGAAGAGTCGGCGCCAGCGCGCACTCGAGGTAAACGCCGTCATGCCGGCTGTGCCCAAGTTCATGCACTGGTCCGAAATGGAGATCACTTGGGGTCGGAAGGATCACCCCCGAGTCATGCCTAAGCCGGGAGGCTACGCCTTAGTGGTGGACCCGACATTCATCGGGCCAAGTATCAACGTCCGGTTCAGCAGAGTCCTGGTCGACAATGGCAGTGCCATTAACATCATGTACAAGGACACAATGCTGAAATTGGGAGTGTCCCTGAACACGCTGCTGCCGACCAATACGACCTTCCATGGCATTGTGCCGGGGGTTTCTTGTTCGCCTATGGGCAATATCTGGATAGATGTGCTGTTCGGAACCCGGGAGAACTGCCGGACTGAGAGTCTTGAGTTCGAGGTAGTAGACCTCGAAAGTCCATACCATGCCCTGATTGGCCGACCTGCTCTGGCCAAGTTCATGATCTCGACTCACATGGGCTACTTGAAGATGAAGATGTCAGGTCCGAAGGGCATAATCACCGTCTCGGGCGACTACAAACGCTCTATCGAGTGTGCCACTGCCGGCTCATGCTTGGCCGAGTCCTTGGTCATAGCCGAGGAGAAGAAGAGAATCCAGCAGGTGGTGACGCTGGCCCAGGCCTCTCAACTCGGCGTGCCCGGGATGGAGAACCCGGAGCAGCATGCTTCCTTCCAGCCGCCAAAGGAGACCAAGAAGGTCGTGGTGGACCCGGCTAACCCAGAGCACCGGGTAATCATTGGCACCAGTCTGAACAGCAAATAGGAAGGCGAGCTCACCGACTTCCTCCGTGAGAATCGGGATGTCTTTGCTTGGTCGAATGACGACCTTCAAGGAGTTCCGAGGGAGTTGACTGAGCACTCTTTATTCGTGAGGCCGGATGCAAAGCCGGTGAAGCAACCAACAAGACGTCTCTCGGACGAGAGAAGAGCTGCGATCATGGAACATCTAGCCGTACTGCTTGCGGCTGGATTTGTGATGGAAGTGCTGCACCCGGACTGGTTGTCTAACCCGGTCCTAGTAGAGAAGAAAAAGGATGACCCTCTCCTGGCCAAGGTGTGGCGTATGTGTATCGACTTCACCAACCTCAACAAGGCATGCCCGAAGGATCCCTTCCCGCTCCCCCGGATAGATCAAGTGATTGACTCCACTGCCGGGTGTGAGCTTTTGTCTTTTGTAGATGCGTATTCTGGTTTTCACCAGATACCTTTGAACCCGGCTGATCAATTAAAGACTGCTTTTATTACCCCGTACGGGGCTTATTGCTATCGTGTCATGACCTTCGGGTTAAGAAATGCCGGTGCCACTTATCAAAGGTGCATGCAGAAATGCTTGCATGAACAAATAGGTCGGAATGCAGAGGTGTATGTCGACGACATAGTCATAAAAACAAAAGAAAAATTCACTCTGATCGATGATCTAAGAGAGACATTCGCTAACTTGAGAAAATTTCGAATGAAGCTTAACCCGGATAAGTGTACTTTCGGTGTGCCGGCCGGAAAGTTACTCGGTTTCCTGGTGTCTAGCCGGGGTATTGAGGTTAACCCGGGCAAGATCCGAGCTATCGAGAGTATGAAACTGCCCACCCGCCTTAAAGATGTACAAAAATTCACCGGATGCCTGGCATCCCTAAGTCGGTTTGTAAGCCGGTTAGGAGAGAAAGCTTTGCCTCTGTATCAGCTCATGAAAAAGAGCAAAACCTTTGTATGGACACCGCAAGCCGATGCAGCTTTTAATGACCTGAAAAGGACACTCTCAAACGCACCAGTGTTGGCATCCCCATTACCCAAGGAGCCGATGTTGCTCTATATCGCGGCCACAAACCGAGTTGTAAGCGTCGTGATGGTGGTGGAGCGAGAAGAGGGTGAGAAGGTAGTGCAGAGGCCCGTATATTATCTGAGTGAGGTGCTCTCCCTCTCCAAGCAGAATTACCCGCACTACCAGAAGATGGCCTATGGCGTATATCTGGCGGTCACCAAGTTAAAGCACTACTTTCAAGAACATCCGGTCACGGTGGTGAGTGAGGCCCCCCTGTCCGAGATCATCGGGTGCAAAGATGCCAGCGGCCGAATTGCCAAGTGGGCTATCCAGTTATCCCCATACGCCCCGGTTTACGAGAGGAGAGACGCCATTAAGTCACAGGCACTGCCGGACTTTTTGGTGGACTGGGCCGAGATGCAGTATGAGCCTCCCCTACCCGACTTCAACTTCTGGAAGATGCACTTTGATGGGTCCAAGGCAAAAATTGGATTGGGTGCCGGTGTAGTCCTCACCTCACCGAAGCAAGATGTGCTGAAGTATGTGCTCCAAATTCATTTCTCGGCATCCAATAATGTAGCCGAGTATGAGGCACTCGTGCATGGGCTCAAGGTTGCTAAGGACATCGGCATTCGTCGGATAGAGTGCTATGGCGACTCAGACTTAGCAGTGCAGCAAGTGTCGGGGAATTGGGACGCTTTGGATGCCAACATGGCGTCATATCGGTTCCATGTGCAGAAAATTTCCGGGTTTTTTGAAGGATGCGAGTTCAAGCACATACCACGGGGAGAGAATGAGGCTGCGGATGTACTATCCAAGTTAGGGTCGTCACGGGACGCGGTCCCACCCGGCTTAGCTTTGGAGCACTTGAGGAAACCGTCAATCAAGCCATCGCCCGAGTCAGAATCCATCTTTATCCCGAAGAGCTCGGAGGCAGAGGCCGTGCCCATGGAGGTGGATGTCGAGAGCATTTGGCTGAACCCGGGGACTGCGTAGAATATGTCGGCAGAGGTGATGTCAGCCGAACCTATGGAAATAGACGCCCCAATCTTCCCTGAGAGGCCGGTGCCGGGTTGGGCGCAGCCCATTATGGCATATATTGTGGATGGGACCCTGCCCGACAATGAGGTTGAAGCTCGGCAAGTAGTAAGAAGATCCAAGGCATACACGGTTATCAACCAAGAGCTGTACAAGAGAAGTGTTACTGAGGTGCTGCAGCGTTGTGTTGACCCAGAAGAAGGGCAAGAAATGCTGCTCGAGATACATCAAGGTGAATGCGGTCATCATGCTTCCTCAAGGGCACGGGTAGCAAAGGTCTTCCGGCATGGGTTTTATTGGCCTTCAGCTCTGCAGCAGGCAGAAGATATTGTCCGGAAGTGTGGAGGTTGCCAGAGGTTTGCCCACAGAATACACATGCCGGCAGCAGCACTAAAGACTATCCCCATCACATGGCCGTTTGCTGTATGGTGCTTGGATATGGTGGGTGCATTCAAGCCGGCACGAGGTAACATGACGCATATACTGGTCATGGTGGACAAGTTCACCAAGTGGGTCGAGGTCAAGCCAATTCGGAAGTGTGATGGAGCTACTGCCGTCTCGTTTTTGAAGGATATCATACTGAGATATGGTTACCCGCATAGCATTATCACCGACAATGGCACCAATTTTGCAGTAGGGGAGTTTGCTCGGTTCTGTGCTGAAAAGAGAATCCGGCTTGATGTGGCATCGGTGGCTCACCCGGAGGCAAACGGGCAAGTTGAAAGAGCCAATGCATTAGTGCTTGCCGGCATAAAAGCTCGGTTGATAGAGCCACTCCTGCGAACTCCTGGATGCTGGATAGAAGAGATACCGGCACTGCTATGGGGTCTCCGGACCACACCCAACAGATCCACCGGGTACACACCATTCTTTATGGTGTATGGTGCTGAGGCAGTATTGCCGACCGACATACAGTATGACTCGCCCAGAGTGGCGATGTTTACAGAAACCGAGGCAAAAGAAGCCCGAGAGAATGATGTCGACTTGCTTGAAGAAGCAAGAGAATTGGCCCTATCTCGGTCAACAATATACCAGCAGAACCTCCGACGCTACCATAGCCGGAAGGTACACCCCCGGGTGTTCAGAGAAGGAGATCTGGTGCTGAGGCTGATACAGCGCACTACCGGCATGCACAAGTTATCCCCTCCATGGGAAGGACCTTTTGTTGTGAGCAAAGCCCTGCACAACGACTCATATTATCTTGTAGATGCGCAGGAAGCTAGAAAAGGTGTAATGGATAGAGCCGGGGAGGAAACCAAACGACCGTGGAATGTAGCTCTACTTCGCCCCTTTTTCGCATAAAGGGTACAGTGTATGTATCTCGGTCCCTTTTGAATGAAATGGCGGCACCCCAAAATGAATCTCGGGGACTGCCTTATCCGCATGATTGTTTCTTTCTTATGTCTTCTGCATGTCGGCACCCAGGGGTGAACTCGGGGACTGCTCGATCTTTACTTATATTTGCGTCTCAGTTATTTCTTTATTAGCTGCGTGCCGGCATCTCCAAGTGAGACTCGGGGACTGCCGTGTATGTTTATATATATTGTCCATGTGCCGAATAAGCTTTCAACCTTGCTTCAAAGTTAAGTAATGTATGCTGTGTGAAGTAATCTTGTGACTCGACTGACGAACGCCCAAAGTGGTAGTCAAGAGCAAAGATAGTGGAAGATGGTAAACACGAAAACAAACTCGGGGACTCGGTATAAAAGCAATTCGGCACAGGTCGTAGGCTAACCCTGTTTTTAGTATTTTTTCCGTTATGTCGAATACCTTTAAACCGTTACTCGGGCGTTTTCGAGTACTGTATACTATAGCCGTGATTTTGTGACTCAACTGTTGAACACCTATATGGTAGACAAGAGCAAAGATCGCTGAGTATAGTAAACAAGCAAGTAAACTCGGGGACTCGGGGTAAAGAGATTCGACATGACAGCATGCATGTTCGATCCATTAAGGCAGAGTAGCAGAATTTCCTACTTAAGATAGTATATGATACATGTGCACCCGGCATTCCGGGGATCTAATAAATTTGCCTAAGTGGTCTCGGCAGCAGGAGTGGAAGCCGATGCAGAGGCGGCAGCTGAGGGTTGCTCGGAGGGAATCTCAGGCGCAGGTGGCACAGTGGAGCCAGTCGTTTCCGGATGACCAGGACCGGTGGTGGCCGACTTGGTGACGTCGGTTGCTCCCGGCGTAGTGGTGTCGGCGGCGGCATCCTCGCTGGCGATGTCAGTAGTCCCGGAGGAGGAAGCCTTCCCGGATGGCTGAGCTTTACCAGAGGCCTTGGAGGTGTCGCGGGGGCTGTCGACGTTTTCTTCCTCGTCGTCGTCCTCCTCGTCCTCAAGATCGTCGGCGTAGTCTTCGTCATCCGAGTAGACCTCGCCCTCGACGTATTGGTGGGGCTGTGAGTAGCTGGCAAAATAATGCGCAGCATCTTGTCGGAGCTGGATCTTGACGGGATCGGTTGTCCATGCCGAGTTCTCGCGCTGCACCCGCACCTTCTGAAGATCAATTCCCTCATACCAGGATAGTATGAAGGAGAGTGCTTGGTCCGCACCGGCGCGGGCGGCGGAGGATCTCCATTCCCGGAGGCGCCTTTCCGTCTTCATCAACTCCTGGGCCAAATCGGACACATTGTCCGGAGGCGTGGCGCCGGGCCAGAGCTTCCGGTACACGTGAACGCCGGCATCGAGGAGCTCCATCCCGATACTCTTGAGCGGCGCGAAGCGCGCGTTGAGTGCTACGAGGTGGTCCTCCACGTCCCACTCGCCAGAGATGGGGCCGGCTTCAGCCCTCTTCGCATGCGCCCGGTTGATGGCCTTCACCGCAACGGTGTGCGTGTGGGAGAAGTGTTCTGAGGAGAAGAAGGATGTTAAAGAGTTAGAAGGCGGGCCGATATAGGGCGTGTGTCGGCAAAGAAGTCAAGCAAGAAGGGAAAAGTTAGGAGGAACTCACTGTCCATCTGATCGTTGATCTTCTTCAATTCGGCCAACCAGATGTCGCACTTGGACTTGAGGGTGTTGAGTTTTTTCTCGGCCAAGGTGGCGCGAGACTCAGTTTGCTCGAGCACTTCACCCTGAATCCGAGCGGTCTCCGCCAGGGTCTTCTCCAACTCGGCCTTCTCTGTCTTGGCCTGCTCCAGTTCTTGTTGGAGCCGAGTGGATTTGGCCTGCTCCTTCTCCAACTCGAGCTTGTGCTCGGCGGCAACTCGGGCGGCGGTGTCGGCTGGAAAGAGCGACAAGTCGGTTATAATGGTAAAGGGAACTTAGAAAGAGGAAGGGTATCTCGGAAACAAGAAAGTATACCATGGCCCTGGTGCGCAGCCTGGAGCTCTTTGAACCGTCTCCGGAGGGACCCATGCTCGACCAGCAGCCTCTGGAACACCCGGGTACGCTCTTTGCTGCACGACTGAGATAGAAAGCGAAGTGTTAATACAGATTGTTGGAGATGCCAGCCGGGTAACCTTTACTCGTGCAAGTATTGTTACTCGGCAGGAATCTCGGGGACTGGATGCGGAGTGTTTTGGAAGATTCTCGCCGAATGGTCGTAACTCGGTCAAGTCTTAACCATTCGACCAGAACCTCGGGGACTGGAGATAGTAGATGTTGGAAAGACTTACCTCTGCAGCTGTTGTCAGTTGGAGGACCGCAGATTGAAGAGCGTGCAATGACTGAGCAACTCTCCCGGGGCCAGCCGGGTGGTCGATACTCGGGTCGGAAGAGGTAGCCTCGTTGATATCGGCGGCATTCCAATCCGTGTTGTACTGCTCCATCGAACCTGAAGAGTCAGCACTAGGAATAAGGAAACCCGAGCTCTCCAAGTCGGCAGTAGAGGCAACCCAGTCGGCAGTGGCCGCCAGCATGCGCAGTGCCGCCGTCTTAACGGCGATGCGAGGAGGGTGCACCACTTTGAGTTTACCCGGAGGAGGCTGACCTTTCTTGGCCGCCAACTGATCCGGGGTCGGGGCAGTTTTCTTCTTGGCGGTCTTGGCATCAGTGCGCGACTTCGTGATAGGGCCCTCGGTTGGTGCCTGGCGCTGCTGTTGTGCGGGTGGCTGCTGAGTTGCAACGGAGGATTGTGGTTCTGGCGGCGCTGGTTGCTGCGGGGATGCGTCCGGTACCAACGTGGTCTCGGCTTGTGCAGTGGCGGGACGCGCTTGGTTGCCGCCAGACCCGACATCTCGGTCCGGGCTTGCTCGGCTCCCTTCCGCCGCGGTCTTGGAAGTCGGCGGTGAGGCGTCGGGCATGACTGTGTCGGCGGCCGCAGGTGTTGCCCGGGGTGGGCTGCCGACTCCGGCGTTTGTCGGGGCTGCCGAGGCACTCTGGTCGAGCTCGAGTGGGGCTCTGCGCATGAAATAAAAGGTTAGATTGGGTGAGGCAAAGGGGTCGAAAGACGAGAGGAAGAATGCTTACCCGGCAGCGGTCGGGATCTTTTTGCGGGAAAGCTTCTTTGTGGTTTTGGCCTTCTTGGCCCCCGGGTTGTCAGCGGCAGAGGCGCTGGCTCCCGCGCGCTTGCGCGTAGCTGCTTGGGTACTCGGGGCAGCTGATGGTGGAGGCAGAGGGTCAGCACAGGCCAGGGGGGTGGCGTGTGTCATCTCTAACATCACACAGTCGTCGTCATCAGATTCGTCTTGGGGGCGAGATCGATTTCGAGGCTTACCCGGGCCGGAGGTGCGGGATACCGGGATCGACAGGTGGTCCTCGTCATCCGGATCTTCCGTGAGCGGGGTTGCCGGCGTGACAAGATCTGCCCGCCAACCACCGTTGGCCCACCGCTTATCCTCCCGGGTTTGACGGTCAAACCTCTGCAGAAGGAAGATAGCGAGAACTGGTTAAGGAAACAAGAAAGGCAAGAGGATAATATAGCTGCCATGTCGGTTACTAGGTTATGTCGGAGAGGAAGAACAAGAGTTTACCTCGGGCGGAGGATTTGCGCGGCTGTGTGGCTCAAGTCCCCATTCCCAGTCATCTCCCATGGAGGTTGATGAAGTCGTACCCCTTGGCGTTGTCGGCGGAATCCGGATTCTTCACGTAGAAGAAGCTGCGCTGCCACTTACGGCAGGACTCCAGCCCGGTGACCTTGGGGAAGTCGGAGAGCTTCCGGGCGGCAATGGTGGCGGCTCCGCAGGCGGTCATCTCTTTGTCCTTCACGCCCTTGTTCCGAATGCTTTGCCTCCGGAGCACGAAGTACTTCGCCCAGAGGTTGACCAGGGGCCACAGGCCGAGGTACCCCTCGGAGAAGGCGACAAAGGCCGAGAGGACCGTGATGGAATTAGCCGGCAAATGGTGCGGCTGCAGCTCGAACTTGTCGAGGAAGGCCTGAAAGAATCTGCTTGTCGGAAGGGCAAACCCGCGCTCGAAGTGTGCGACAAAGACCACCCGTTCTCCTTCCTGCGGCGCGGGCTCAACTTCGTCACCAGGAAGCCGGCATATAATTGGTGCCGGGACGCGGCGCGTGCGACGTAGCCAGTCGAGGTCGTCTTGCACGACGTCGGAGCCTTCCCATCCTCCTCGGATTCCTTCCGCGGACGTGTCGGGTTGCTCGGAGGAATGGCTCGAAGACATGTCGGCTTATCTGCAAAACAGATGCCGGGTTATAGCCCGAGGTGTAGAGTAAGTCGGATAGCAGTCGTCGAATGCCGGGAAGAAAACAGAGTGGTGTCGGTTACAAGGCACACAGGAGATCTGAATAATGGAAATAGAGGAAGACCTATCTATGAACTAGGGGAAAAGAACCATGAGTGTGGCGCCTATTATTGCTAAGATAAATAAGGAAGATCTGGGGAGCGGTAGCAAGACCGGTGTGCGTGGGGAGCATTCTCTCCTCTCCGGCGGGTGCACGTAGGGCATCTACGGTGGCCGGAGCAGAGGTAAGGGCGGCGGAAAAGCATCGGACACGAGCACGCCGGCGAGGTCCTAGGGGATCTAATCGGGTGCGGGGAGGAGAGGGAACTCACCAGAGTTCACGGATTGCGCTGGAGGGACGGTGAGGACGGCGGCTCCAGGCTGCGTCTTCCGTTCGGCGGCGAGGTCGCCGGTGTGCGGCTGCGGGCTTTCGGGCGCAGCGGCGGCGAAGGAGAGTGGAGGAGGAAGAAGATGGGAAGTATGGAGGCGAAGAGACGAAGGAATCGTGCGCGGGCCTATTAAAGAGAGGTGGCGAGACGGTTGCTAATTTTTCCCGCCCGTTGGTTTCGAGCGAATCGTGGGATCGTGGTTGCAGCGGTTGGCGCGGATGGAGCGGTTATGGCCGCACGATCGGCCACACCATGGGTTACAGAATAGGAACCGTCGGCTGCGGATCGGATGCGGTTGCCAGCCCGGGAATCGAGGAGGCGCCTCGGGGTCAAACTACTCGAGTGTCTGCGGGATATGACGGCTGGTGGGGCCGGCGCGACGTTTTCGGGACAGCTTGTCAGACCGCGTGGCGCATTTCTCAGGATGGTGCAGCATGTATATGACACGTCTCGGGAGAAGATCTGAGAAAAAGATTTGTTGATGTCGGAGGTACCGGAACAAGAACCAAGGATGGCTGAGAGCTCAATGCCAAACCAAAATGGCCATGTCGGATGATTTTACAGTATGTCGGGATAAGCATGACGGAGTTTTCTTATCAGGCCGACATGGTGGTGTCGCAGGGCCTTAAAAGTGACCGACTTGAGCAAGTCGGAGCAATCGAGTTATCCGACATAGTTATGTCGGCTATCGTTTCAAGGCAGATATTGGGTTAAATCTGATGCAGCCCTTCATCCGAGGCTGCAGGACTACACCAGCTTCGGGGACTAGTGTCGGGGGGCTACCCCCGGGTAGGGTAAAGGCGAGGGTAAGATACTCGTGTTTACAGTGGTAAAAATCTTTAGCCTGGTGCCAAAGATCTTATGACTCTTCGGGAGGTCAAGAGGTGCCCTTTGGAGGAAGCAGGGGCCAGGCTGTCTCCCCTGGTGATACTATAAATAGACCCCCAGCCCCTCACTCTCATTCAGGCAGAGGCAGATAGTTCTCCTAAGAACCAGCTTCTCGAAGATGTCTTTGGGAGCAAGCCTAAGACATCTTCGTGTAGCTGGGCCTAGGGGCATTCTCTTGTGCAACGCCAGAAACCGGTGCTGGTGTGCAGGGTCCGGGCTAGACCAAGTTGTATGCTTGGCCGACTTAAGCTTATGTCGGAAATAGCCGACATGTTCTAACCGGCATCCCCATGTCGGGATTCTTTACTTGTCTATGATATGCAGGAAGGAGGATCCGGCATAGCCATGCCAGGGCCAGGTGAGGTATGCCGGAGGTCCAGGCTCGGCATACTCTTGCCGGAACACGGTGAGGAGCCCGGCATAGCCATGCCGGGATAGGTGAAAGCGTCCGACATATCCTATGTCGGGCAGGAAGTCAAGGGCAGGTACATGGCAAGGACACTGTCCCGTCTGACAAGGAAGCTAAGTCACCTCCCGCCTGACACGGGCGCGGGACAAAGGGTATAAGACAAGGGCGATGTGATCATTCCACTGTACTGGCGACTGACTGACAGGAGACAAGGCTTGGAGAAGACACGTCCTGTCTCTGACAGGGGATCCATCATCGCCTATACCGGCGGCGGCTACGGCAAGAGGCATTATGGCCTACCTCGACCTATGTCGGATAGCACGGCGCTGAAGGGAATATGCCCTAGAGGCAAATAAATAAGTGGTATTTATTGCATTATTCCATTAAGTTTATAATATGTTTTTGTATCATGCTATAACTGTATTAATCGGAATTGTTAATACACGTGTGATACATAGACAAACCAGAGTCCCTAGTAAGCCTCTATATATACTAGTTCATTGGGCAACAGTTGATCGAGAATTCCCGGTCATGGACAATTGCGTCGGTTGACAATGAGGTCATCTTATTGGTAGAATAAGGTGATGGACATACCCAAAGTATTGCAACAGGATCGTGTCACGATGTTTGCCGTTTGCAATAGGAAAGTGATATGATAGCTTATTCCTCAGACCGTGAGATCATGTCAATTGCTGCTCCGTAGGTTACTCTGAGTGCATCAAACGTCATATCTTATTTAGTGTGACAATAAAGGTGTACCTCGTGTATCTCGAAAGAGTATGTTGAGGCGTATGGATCAAGAGCGGGATTTGTTCATCCTCGTGATAGGAAGATACTCTGGGCCCACTCGGTGAGATTACATCTATAGAGCTGCGCAGCTAATGACTAGGTCATGGAGATGTAATATCACAGACGAGTTAATAAACCTCTGTCGGTAACGAGATACAACAGGACATCGGATGTTTACGATCATATCTCGGACAAGGTAGTATCGAAGAAACAAAAGGAATAGATATCATGTTTATGGTTCAACGACGATATTCGTAGAATGCACAGGGACCGTTACAGATGTCCAGGTCTCCCTGGCGGTCATTGGCGAGCGAAGGGTCTCGGCCATGTCTGGAGTGTTCTCGAACCGTAGGGTAACACGCTTAAGGTCTTAGCGACACGTGGAGAACGTTGGTATGATTTATTACTGGAATAAATATGGATATAGGAGAGAGAGAAATAATCCGGAAAAGTTCCGGCAGCATCGGAAGGGTTCCGGGAATGACCGAAGGTAGTTCGGGTGGTCCGGAAGTTGTTTCGGAGTCACGGGATATTAAATAATGTATAAATATATTAATTATGAATTATATATATTTTATATTGATTTAATATCAATTAAAATCAATTAAAAATAAAGGAAAAAGGGGGCAGCCCTTAATGGGCCGAATTGGGCCCATGTGGGGGGGTGGCGCCATGGGCCCCATGGCTGGTTCGGCCGAACCAGCCCATGGGTTGGCCGGCCAACCTCTCCCCCCCCCCCCCCCCCCTTTTTTTGTCTTTTGTTTAGTCCCACATGGGGGAGGCAAGGTGTTTGCACACCCCCTCCCCCCTTTATATAGATGGGCATATTAATTGATTTAAATACAATCTAAAATACAATTAATGTTGTATACGCCGGCATGAGTTAATTCTCCGCCCGCTTTTCTCTCTCCCTCCCACCGAGGCTATACCGCAGTGCCCAGTCGCACCGCGGAATTCCACCAATTGTTCTACTCCTGCGATCTCGGCTAGACCTGAGTGACCGGGGGTTGTCGTTAAGCTCCATATGTGTGCGAGTACTCGGAGGCACCACATTTGAGGTGCTCGGGCGACATCGTCACGCCCAGACGCCGGCGCCCAGCCGCCGGCGCCCAGCCGCCGCCGGCGCCCAGCCACCGACGCCCGGCGCCCGACGCCCGTCACCCGACGACCGACGCCCAACGCCGTCGACATCGCTGCGTCATCGTCTACTTCGTCGCGCCAAGTTCTTCGCGACCTTGAGGTCGGCTACGGCGTCTACGTCAGCAACGCTTGTGCGGGAGCGTAATCCCCGCTATTTGGTCTACAAGAGGTATGTGACCAGTTCCGCCCACCGTTACCGCATTACTAGATAGATAGATCCTGGCATGTTTGGTTTTCGTTAGTTAGAAAAATTATTGTTTTCTGCTACGGAACCCCTTCAGGCGCTAGGTCGTGGTAGGGGTGTCGACATTACCGTTGGACTGAAGCTGTTGTCCAGGGGGGCCCGGAGGGGCTAGGGTTCCCGGGCAACTCGGCCGGACCTCTATAAATAGCGCCATAACTCCTCCTGTGAGAGGGACACCAACCAGAGAGCCAAAACTATAGTCTCATTTACTGCTAGAGCATTTACTCCTCCCTCACTTGTAGTTCATCCTAGTTCTTACCGAAACAGCTCGAGGAGCTCCTTGTAGATCTTGTGAGATACATATACCGAGAGGCAAGGCAGGAGTAGGGGTGTTACCTCCTCACGAGGGCCCCGAACCTGGGTATATCGTGTGTGTTTGTGGTTCTTTGTGGGTTCGATTGTGTTCTTGAGGTTTCTTGAGTGTTCTTGCTCGTTCTTGAGTGGGGTCAAGTCGGTTTCTGCTTGGTTCGTTTTCTCCTTCGTGTGAGCTTCTCAGCTTGCTAGCCCTCCCCGGATCCACCAGCGTCCATCGGCCCCACACATTAGCCATCCTATGGCATCTGCCGTGATACCACCACGACAGAGAGCGCGCCAGTTAAAGGCTGCCAGAGTAATGGCGTGACGCGGCTGCGACGTCCAATCGAAGGGGCACGCGGGGCGCAGTAATGGCCACCACCGCCCCTTCGCCTGGCCGCGCCGCGCTATAAAAACTCCCCCGAGACCTCGCCGCCTCTCCCACACTCGCAATTCCTCTCTCTCGCCGCCTCTGCCTCTCTCTCTGTTTTCTCTCGCACGCCACCGAGAGGATGTCGTACGACGCCGCCGCCACGAACGGCTTTGGCCACCGCCACCTCCGCAAGCAGGAGGCGTGGGTGCTGTACCAGGCGGGGTACCCGTGCCCGCCGGACATGCGCGTCCCCGGCGCCTCCGCCGGCCAGGCGGCGTGGCAGCTCAGTGCGGGTGGGATCCCCGTGCCCCCCGTCCCTGCCGGCGAGCAGTACCACTACGCCATCGCGGAGGTCCGCGCAGGCCTGACGCCATAGCAGGCCGCGGACCCGCGCTGGAGGCCAGAAGGCAACGACGCCTTCTGGGCGGCGTACTTCCAGCGCCGCCATGACGACGATCCGCTCTGGAGGCCAGAAGGCAATCGCTGTTTGTCTGCCAGCCATTTTTTGAATTTTTGGGCCGAGACTTGGGCTGGTCAACGACTGGAAAACGCATCCCAAGGTTCCTGATTTGCGTCGTTTGGCGCCGCGGCGGCCCCAAAAGAGCGGCGTTTTGGGCTCGGGGGGGGGGGGGGGGGGGGGGGAACGACTGGAGATGCCCTTAGTTACGGGAGATTGGTTTGGGAGACATGGCGCTCACCATGGTTGATGGATGGAAGCAGTAGGCTCGATCGGGGACCGGCTCTCTGCCCTACGAGCAGGAAGCTGTAGCAGGAGCCCGGTAGAAGACACCTACGTATCGATCGGTACCGGTCAGATTGAGCACGGCGAAGTGCATGAGTTGGGTTCCATGCTGACATGCACCCAACAGGCCGTGCAGGGGGCGCAAATGGTTTTTTCTGATCTTCCCCACACGTGTAACATTCAAACAATTATGACAAACCTTCTGCTATTTTGCTGAATTACTGTTGTTTTGCGGAAGTGAAATTATATCGTGTTAACCGAACCCGATGTTTTCCTCTGCGTGTCCTCTTCCTGAAGAAACTCACCACTGCTGGTATGGAATTTATAAGGATGAACATCTATGCATATGCTTTCCTAATCGCAGCCAAAAATTGATCCTCCGAAAAAAGCTTTTCGTGGCACTTTTGGGTTTTGCCATTCCTGCTAACTTCCTAAGGACGTATTTCCGTCGTGGTTATGCCGCTAATCGTGCATGTTCCAAAATTGCGGTGGAATATATCGTTAGCGGCACTAATAAGATAACATATAAGAGGTGCCGATGTTCCAGACTTCGAGGGACGTGAGGTGCGGTGTCGATGGCCATGGAGTCATGGACTCGATCTTTCTCGCGCTTACTCACAGAGTCGCAATCAAGAAGACATGGCGAGGTATCGCACGGTGTGTTTGTCGTTTGCATTACATTTTCTTGTCTGAGCAAGGTTGATTGAGGACGTTGTATTCGTTTTTTACCAACTCTTCGTATTAGTCTGCCAGTTTTTACTTATTCTTTGTTCCTGGTTTTTTCAAGTCAAACTTAAAAATATTGATATAAAAATATCAACATGTACAATATCAAATGTCTATAATATGAAAACATATTTAATGCTGATTCTAATGATATTAAAGTGGAATGTTAAGAAGGTTGTGCAATTTTTCTAAGTTTGTATAAAAGTAGAGTGATGGGTTGTCGCAATTGAGAGATCACATCATTCTAGCTCCACACGACGGGGTAGAGTGTGAGGATGTAATTGTTTACCTTGGGGCCACTGCGTTCTTAAAATTGTTTTTGTTTGCTAGCTTCATTGGGTTAATGAATTTGGGTGGACCATAGAATATCTAGTGTACTTTTTTCCTTTAGATGAATACATGGCTAGCATGCTAGGTGCGGTATATACATGGTTGTTCTTTCTCATGTATCCCTAGTGTTGAAGGTTTTGCGTAGTTGATTTGCTTGTCTACATGTACGGCATGAAATTCTCTGCTTGGGCAAAATTCAGGTTGAATATCCCCGTGTCGCCTGCTCTGGCGACACGGGGAACCCTAGTCGCCGCCGCCGCTAGGTCCTCCTCCCCCACCACCACGCCTCGCCGCCGCCGGAGTGGACGCCGGCAAAAGGCATGGGCGCTCCACAGGGAAGGTGGCGGCGGCGCGTTCCTCTCGTTTCTTCGCGAGCGCACCTGGTTTCCGGGCAAGAGAAGGGGGTCGCGGTTCTGCGGGCAGGGTGCGGCAGAGGGCGGCGCCGCCGTGGCGCAGCAGCAACAGGGGGCGGCGAGGTCGCGGCCGTGGCGCGGCTGTGGCTGTGGCTGGAGGCGGAGGAAGGTGCGGGCCGTCCCGGGCCCGATCTGGGCCGGGAGGGCCGCGGGTTCGTCGCCTCGATCTGCTGCGGAGGGGGCGAGGCTCTGGCGTCTGCTGCGACGGAGGCCTGGTGGAGGGCGTAGAGGCAGGGCCGCAGGGGCTGGCGTCTGCTCGGTGCTCGCTCTGCTCGCGGATCCTGGTGGAGGGCGCAGGGGCAGGGGGGTGGCGGCAGGTGTGGTGCGAGCTGGCCGTGCCCTTGGCGGCATGGTGCCATCGCGCGGGCTGCCGGGAGTAAGCTGAGGCACAGCGACAGGACGAGCTGTGGTGGAGACTCCGGCGCGGAGGCAGGAGATGGCCTCTCCTGCCGTCGTGCTCCGGCGTTGGGGCGGCGTGGAAGCCGGGGCGGCGGTCCCGGACAGTGACGGCTACTCCGGCGGAGCGGCTGGAGCGGGCAAGGCCAAGGCAGCGGCCGTGGAAGGTAGTGCCACGGCTGCTGCGGCATGCGGTGGAGCTCGGTGGTCGACGACATGGCCGGGATGCCTTCCTGCTGCTCCCGAAGCTTTGCGGTCGGGTTGAACTCCGGGCGAAAGCCCGCATGGACTTCGGTCTGTGCCGACGACGGCGGCGCCCTCGGGCGTCGTTCCCTTTCTTGATTGGGTCGTCGTGGAGCTTTTCGACCTCGTCTAACGCGTGGTGGTTCCAAGTTCTCTGGGTGAAAACCTTGCTCCTTCGTGAGCGGGCGGCGGTGACGGTCTCGTCACTACCTTGTTGGAGGCGCCGCTTTGGAGGCCTTGGCCAGCGCGGTGCAACGGTTTCGCGACGGATGTGCAGTATGGCATGTGGTCGTGGGCGGTGGATGTTGGGGCGGCGGCTCCGGAAGGTGGTGGTGCGTCGAGGCGGCGGCCTCGATCTCCCACGCTACGATGGTTCTATGAGGCAGAACCGTTGTTTAGTGTGGGTTTTGGGTGGCGACCTGGATGAAGACTGCTCGGGCAGAGGGCTCGTCGACCCGACTGGATCGTCTTCGGGCAACGCGAAGGTCGATCTGGTTGCTACACCGGGGCGGCGGCCCCGGCACAGGTGGATTTGGTGGCAGCCTGGATGAAGACTGCGTGGGCAGAGGGTTCGTCGACCATGACTGGATCACTTTCGGGCAATGCGAAGGTTGATCTGGTTGCTATGCCGGGGCGGCGGCCCTGGAGCAGGTGGTGTGTGTTGTGGCGTTTGTCGATTTGTGTCGTGTGGGCGACGGGTCGCTTCGTTTGTGTCATTCTTTTGTACAGATTGTATGGTTTTCGGGCCCGGTTTCCCTTATAAACTGGGTCAACTCTTTCTATCTATTCGGGCGGTGGATACGACCACCTTATACCTCAAAAAAAAAAAAATTCTCTGCTTAGAAGAGAAGCTAATATAGATAAGTTTACTCCTTCCTTCTTGCCTACTGTAAACTAACATGGTTACTCACGATTGTGGTACTCCTGAAACTTCCGTGTTGCACTACGGCAAGTTACTATTGTTCCAAGACTATTTAGCATATCCCGGGTAACGAACTTACTTATTTTAACACTGATGCACTTTTGGTTATATGGAAAAAATATTCTCACACACTCATCAACTGGATAAGCTAGGCCTAAAGTTGATCCTTCGTAATTAATTAAAACCTCAATCACAAACCACATCCCAATCTCAATTTCAGTAAGAGGGATCACATTTATGTCTGGAAATGGTTAGTTTTTTTATAAAGGAATATCAATTACATCCCATCTTTATAACAACATAATGTTAAGAGCTAGTCTAGACATTAGGGATGCACACAACCAAAAGAAAATACAGGAAAAAACCTGTCGAACTGATCGGTGAAGCAACAAAAACTACCAACACACTAGAGGTCACACCGGGACTGCAAAAAAGGTTCTCCAAGAAGGACATCTCCAAAAAAAAAAAAGGTAACACAAAGGGTCAAGGAGTTGCAACTTGCAATAAGGGCGTACGCACGCACACGACCGTTGTGTGCTCCAACAGCCAAAAAAAAGAGATGCCGCATGGCCACGGCCACACGGCAAAGCTAGGGCCGGATCATCGATCCGACTTTACGGCATAATCCCCCGACCAGCCGGCCCGAATGCTTCCTTGCCGCTGCATGGTGCGGTTTACGCTGGCCTGGCAATTAAGGTATGTAGGGTCATGTTTTCAGTGTGTGTCATCGCGCACCGATCGACATGGATGCTGGACAATGTTTGTACGGCACGTACGTACTTGTCCACTGTCTTTCTATTGTATCCAGGCCTTTAGTTTGCGGGTGCTTATGACGAGGTAACTTTGAGTTTGTTTATGAAACGACCGGGCTGCACGCACGCTTTGCTACTTGTTTCGCTCTCTCGCCAGATGAAAAGGTCGACGACGTCACACTAAGATCAAGTAATTGGCCGCAGTGGCGGAGGCAGGATATGTTAATTTTGGCGGGGGGCGGTTAGCTTAAAAAATCAAAATCAGCTTTTTTTCATTTATATTTAGCTGCAAATCATTGGTGTTGGTGTTGGGGGGGGGGGGGGGGGGGCAGGGCCCTGCTGGCCCCCTGTCTCCGTCACTGATTGGCCGCGCGCACAAGCACACTTGGACCATTTTCATAGGCACCCAAATTGACTCCAAAAATCTGCCGGACATAAAAATTGTCCACATGGGCATTATAAAAGTGTTTGAGCCGAGCTGATTTCTGTTCGAAACCTCAAGAGGACCTCTTGCGGACTCCGAACTGACTGTGGCGGAAGAGGAGGAGGATGAGGAGGAAGATCATCAGTGGTGCCCTTTTGATGTCCACAGTTGTGTCGGATGACTTTTTATGGTCCATGGCCGGATTTGAGACTTGTTATCCGACGCGGCCGACACTTCTTATCATGTACTGCCGGATTTGTGAGTTTTTATTATACATGCATACAATTTACATACAATTAAAAAATGAAATTATTATTACTACTCCTCGTCATCTTAGTCGGACTTGGGTGGCGGTGTTCTAGGCACGTCATCCTCTAGCACGGCGTCTGGAGTTGGTGGCCCAGCCGTCGGTGCAACCGCCGGTACATGTGTGAGACATTCCTGGTTTGTACGAGCCACCCGGGACGCCCACGGTGAACAAGGTTCTCACAGTAAGCAAACAGGACGTGCAGGTGATGGAGTTGGAGGCCGTCGCGGTGTCCTCCTCGTCCTGCTCCCGCTCGGTAACCACGATCTCCTCTTCCTACTCTGAATCGGCCACGGCTTCCTCCTAATATTTGTATACATGTGAATATGAACAAAGTGCAAATAATTTATATTTTAAAACAGAGGGGGTAGCTGGGGAACGCCCGCGTAGGCATCGGCCTCACGGTGAGGCCGTGCTAGCTGATGTCTTCTTTTCTTTTTGCGAAAAAGACCGCCGACCTATTAAATATTATTTTTCGAGAGTAACCGACCTATTAATCATCCATAACATTATGAAGATCCAAAAGTAACACAAATTACAAATAGGTCATTCGACCGCCTAGCAACGACTACGAACACTAGAACAAGCCGAAGGCGCGTCGCTGTCCTCGCCCTCCATTGCCGGAGTGAGGTAAAGCATATCGTAGGAGAGCTTGTAGACAGACGAGATATCGTCGTGCTAAGACCTCAAACGGCCAGCGCACTAGAGCAGCAACCACTGCCAATGTTGGATATTTCGCGTATCGGGGATTTATCGGTCGACCCAAGATAAGGGGTAAATCTCGACCGACTTATCGGCATATCGACCGATTTATCTTATCGATGAGACACTGAGAAACGATTTATCGGAATATCGGAAGATATTTTGAACAATTACCACCGCCAAAACCGTAAATCAAAAGAATCCAACCACACGGACGATCACAAAAGATCCGCCGGATACACGACTCCACGCGTCGTCGGCTAGCTGCTGTGCTGAACGATGATACCACTCGGTTTTTGGCAAGCAAAAGAATGGCACTTGTTTTCTGCTGCCCGGCGTAGCACGGCTGCCGTCCCATCCTTCGCCTGTTCGCCATCAAAACTAATTGAACAAAACCGTGTGGATCCAGCCATCTACCGATTACTGACCTTCGACGGCCTGTCCCGGTCTTTCCATGTCACCACCCTGTACGTCGTCGATCTTTGGCCAAGGACGACCCCTTACGTCCTCGGGATCACCGGAACAAATGACTGTTGACACTAGCTAGAGTACGTACCCATGGCCTCGTATGCAGGGATAACAAAATCAACCCCTGTTTCTGGAACACGATATACGAAGCTGTACAATTCCTGCAGCGAAAAATAATTACCGTACGTGTTCCCAAAGTATTGTGCTCGTCACTGGTTGCTCTCGGAGAAAGACAGCTGCGTGGCCGCAAACAATGAATGTTCGTGATCGGCGGCGCGCGATGCAATCCCGCCTGCTTTAGCGCGCTAACAGCGACGGAGCCACGGGCGGCACGCAACGAACGTGATCCGGCTAGCTTCCGGCCCCGTCGAAAGCCACAATCCAGTAGAGTGCATATCTTGTTCGAGAGCAAGCTACCGTCGTCGGCATCATCATCACCATTAAAAAAAAAATCATCAGCAAATATTCCTTCCAAAAGCTTGGGCGCTCGATCGGCATTGGTGATCGTCACTGTGCACGAGATGAGATGAGATGACCATCGATATAAAGAAGATGGATACGGTACGGATGCACAAAACTCTGCAGCGTGCTCGCGGGTTGACCGCCGGTGGACGTACGTGTCCAGTGGCCGAGATGATACGCCGAACGTAGTGCAAGTTGCCGGCCGGCCGGGCGGCAGTGCCAAAGATCACCGAATCGCCTGCCAAGTCCCCCGGAAGAAAGAAAGTCGGACGCGTGTGGAAATGCCTCTGGAGGATGACCGCGACGAGCAGTGGCAGCGGGATGAGTGACGCCCCTGCGCGTGCCTTTTCCCCGCCGTCGTCGTACGGACGACATGGATGGATTGCACAGTCCTGCTGCAGCAGCAGCGGATTTCGGTCGAGCTTTGCTTGCACGGTCACCAGCATCGATCACCGACATGGAAGCTTCTTCGGCTGGTTGGTGCGCTTCTGTCTTTTCTAGACGGAAAAAATCTATTTTAAACCCTAAACTAACTCATAGAGGTTTGGCGAAATAAATCCTGAATTTCAAGTCCCTGTCGTTTGTACCCTGAACTTACAAATCCCGGTCTAAATCAAACCTTGGAACTGTTTTTTATGGAAAAAAATAAAAATCTAAATTGCCACACCCACTGACTACATGGGCCCACATTGTCATATTCATCTTCCTCCTCCAGCTCCTTTTGACAGCAGCTGCACCACGGCCACCCATGCACCAACAGGAGTACCGCGCCGAGCACCACCATTGAGCGGTCGTGCTTCGCTGGATCCGGCACAGAGCAGCTGCCTCTCATCCACGTCCCGGGCGAGCATGACGGAGACAATGTCCTGCTTCGAATGTCGTTCGCGTTCCGACACACAAAAGGAGATGGGCGGTGAGAATTTTATCGCCGCTCATCCTATTGTTGGCATACAGCCGCTAACGTGCATATCCATTGTCTCCTCTTCTTATACTCTCTTTCCTCGCGCTAGCTCGTGCACGTGTATGTTGTCACACCCCCGTACGCAAGCTGTTCGATAAAATGTCTATATCAGCTCATATTGTCTGGGCGCACGGCAATGTTGGTTGGTCTGCCATTCTCCTCGTGACATGATTTGCTGTGTCTAGTGAGCGTTCGTACTAGCGGAGCTAGCTGCACATCCATGTTGCTGCTTGCGTGCTAGTAAGTGTTCATGCTAGCGGAGCTAGCTGGACTGCTGTAGTCGTCGAGCGTTCGTGCGCTGGAGTCGTCGAGCGTTCGTGCACGTCGGTCCTCGTCCAGGCCGTTCGCGTCCAAGCTGTGCTTCTCGCTGTGAGTGTGCTCTAGGAGAAGCAGCGCGGCTGTCGAGTGTCGACTCGGTTGGTTCGGTCCGCCTCTTCTCCACCGGCGATCTGCGGCTGGTCAACGTCTCCGGCGTCCTCAAAAACCGCCGGCCCGGGCGTCGCCAACGCGTCCCTCTCCCTCTAGGAGAGTGTGAAATGGAATTGGATTTGGGATTGGGGAATTGAGAGGAAGAAGAAGAATATTACATCTGGACCCCACTGTAAGTGAGAGTGTCATGTAATCCCGGTCAGGATTTTGTTTTCCCAGTGCACCAAACAGATCCAGGGTTTGATTTAGACCGGGATTAACAAGTTCAGGGCACAAACGACAGGGATTTGAAGTTCAGGGTTCATTTCACCGAAGCTCTACGAGTTTAGGGTTTAAAATAGACTTTTTTCCTTTCTAGACCGACTACGAACGTGGCTGGCTAGGCTCAAACGGGCACGGGCGCCTCTGCCTCTCCATGCATGGAGTCAGAAATACGAGCGCAACAAACCTTGATTTTCTACGACAAGGAAGATCGTGTGATATATTCCTGATACTAACGTGACTCTGTTTTCCCTTTCGCGGATCTTGGTGGTTTTCTCGCCTTGTGTCTGTTTTACTGCTTTTCTTTTCTCATCACGTTACCTATGTACACACTGCCATGCATGGACTACTATGCCTTATCTTTATTGTGTACCATGTAGTAGGTGTGTTCATTTAGTTTTTACTCTGCTCACAGGGGTTTCTATATAGTCTAGAGCAATGCAACGGAGGCCTATATATATATACTTCAGAACAGCTCAGCCATGTTCAATACTATGAGATTTCTATTGTTCAGTTGTGGAGTGTAATGGCTCTAAAGTGGGCAGGGAAGAGGAAGATAGGGTCTCTAAGAGCAGTTGGAATAGGAACATGGAGGAAATCATGAGCTCCATTTTCTCCTCTAGTAAGGGATGTGGAGATTTGCTCTTTGTTTTCCCGATGCCTCCTATTCCTATTGTTCTTAGGTACTTCTTCCCCTTCCTTTTGGTTTAGACAATTACTTTTAATGGGCAGCCCAGAAAGTGTCAAAGCATAGGTTTAGATCATCAGGCGTTGGAAGTGAGTCGGGAAGAGGACGAAAAGAGTATCTAAGAGCATTGGGCATGGGAACATGGAGGAAAACAAAAGGTCTTCTTTACCTATGAAACTAGGGGTCGAGAATTGTTTCCCATGTTTTCCCGATGCCTCTCATGCCTATTGTTCTTAGATGGTCCTTCCTCTTCCTTTTTGGCCTGCACAATATTTGTTTTCTAGACAACACAATATAAATTGTATGCTTACATAGTGCGACCTTGAGGGTGAGTCACGGACAATAAAAACAGAGGCTTAAAAGCAATGAGCAGAGGAAAGCATGCAAAGAAAGTACTTCTGACTTTAGAGGTTTGTATTTTCTCAACGCCTCTCATGCATATTGTTCAGTCGTGCTCTATAATATTCTCAGGCCTATGCTATTCCTCAGTCGAATGAAGAAAAAACAGCTACATTGTTCAATTGCTACTCCTCGCATGCCAAAAGTATCAGATGATTGGACAATGTTCATGGCTCAGTCAGTTTACAATATGGAAAGAACTTGGTTGGTTTTATTTTGACATGTATATACTCCCGCATAAGTTATACAGAGATGTTGTATTTGTACAATGTGTGTTTCATAGTAGTTTTTCTGCATCAACAACTGATCGTTAGCTTTTTTTGGCCGTGTTTTCACGTCATCTTGCTTCCTTTTAGTAGCTTTTAGGCTTGTCTAGCTTAGGCTTTTATTTCTTTTCTTATGTAAAATGTGATTTTTCTCTCCGTGTTTGAGAAAATAGAAAAAAATTGTTATAAATTTTATAGATTATTACTTATAAAAGGTTCTGAAGGTGCATCAGTGACAAAGTTCACCAAATAACATCAATGTGTTACAGAGCTAGTAATACACCTACTCTGAGCATGAGTTGGAATAAACCGTGTAAGAGAAGACAAAAATATATAGCATGAAAATGTGAAGAAGTGCGGTATTTCAGATAATTCTTGTACCTTAAAAGTTGATTCCAGACAAATTAATCCTTTTTCAAAATCAAGAAGCTCCAGTAATTTGTTTGTAATAAGATAGCATGCGATGCATACCGAAAGATATGGGTTAATTAATTACGCTAAAAACTCGCGAAAGAAAGTAATGGACCTAAGGCAACTAGATTCATTTGACTTTGAACCAAACCTAAATAGAAAGTTGTCGGCGAAATTGGAGAGAAGAACATTGAACAGTACGTAAACAGTTATACTCCCTCCGTTCATCTTTTTATGAACGGAGGGAGTACATGACTATAGCGTCAAAATATTGGAAACCGGAACCAGCCTATCTCATGAAAAACCTATATCCCCCCTTGACAAGAAAGCAACCCTTTGCATGTTGTGGTTGTTAGTAGTAATCGGCATGTCGCCATAAGTTTTAAAAAAGGACCACAAGTAGCAAGGAGTGTTATGTGTTTTAAAAAGGTAATTGTTACTATATCAATCAGCATCCTTTCATAATTAAACTTCCGAACCATCCAGGTACTTTTGAACTAGTTGATTATACGAGTAGAAGTACTCTGGTAGCGCATTTTTTAAGAGAAAATTGATTCGATAATAGAAGCACAAGCTCAGTTTGCCTGTCAAAATAGTTTTATGTACGACGGTAAAGATCAATTGAGAAAATTGTACATTAATAACACTTCTATCGGAGGCCCACTCTAGTGGCAACTGCTATTTCATACTAATAATGCGTTACTGTCATCTTATTATTTCTAGCCTTCGTATCAGTAGTTGAAACAACTTTCTTAAGTCAATACAGCCATGAATAGTATGTGTGAGGTTTAATTTTCAGATTGATTTGCTTCATTCTGTTGATCTTCCATCACATGGACTGTTCTACCTTCCTACATCTGGCTCTCAATTAATATACTCCGCGATTATACGGTTTGTTTCTTTATTTCCCTATCTTTGTGTAAATGCAAGGTCAAGGCCAAGGGAAAATCTTTTGTTCACTTTAGATGAGCATGACAAAAGATCTCCCTGTCCTCCCTCATGTGCCCACATGTTCCTCCAAGTGCTCATATTAACAATAGATTTTCCATGCCCAACATGCACATGTGAGTGCGTGGTCATTGATTTCATCCTTCCGCTCATAGGGTTGATACAATTTACACTCTAGAGTACTTCATAAGAGTACTATATATACCTCACAAGTGCAAGCTGCTTAATAATCAACTCCTTCGGGGTGAGCTGGGGAGATGATGAAGAAATAGTCAGTGGTGAGAATAGGAAGATGGAGGAAATCATGAGTTATCCAGTTGTGCCCCTAGAGCTGATGTGGATATTTGTCAGTGGTTCCCTATGAATCTCATTCCTATTGGTCTTAGGTTCCAAATTGTTTTCATGTTGAAATCTTTAAAAAAATCCATGTATATTTTAGGTCCTTTAGGTCATGAGACCTTTAGAGTGAGCTGGGAAAAGGAAGCCATGAGCATCTCAAAGCAGTGGGCATGGGAACATGGAGGAAAGCCTAGACTTCTTTGCCTCTAAATTTAGGGGCCAAGATCGTTTTTGTGTATTCCTGATGCCTCCCATGCCTATTGTTTTTAGGTATTCCTTCCTTTTCCTAGTGGCTTGCATGATTATATTAACAAATGCCATAAATATTAGATGATGGGAAGTGAAAGAGAGTCGGTAAGAGGAAGAAAAAGAGCATCTAATACCATGAAGAAGGCCTAAACTAGTGTTCACTCTACAACTAGGGTTTAACATTTGTTTCGGAGTTTTCCCGGTGCCTCCCATGCACTTATGCATAACTTGGAGAATATGTTTCTAAAATTAGAATGTTTGAAGAGTGTTGTTGTTGTTTTTTGGCATATTAGTATGCAAATTGAAATGAGACTTCCAAACAATCTAAAATTAGCTAAAAAACGTGTCAAGTATGTTATGCTACGGCCGTCCATGAATATAAGGCATACTGTTATGTGTACAACCAATTTTTTTGGGTGGATATGCAATACTCATTTCTTTATCGAAAAAAAGCAATACTCATATGCGTCCAGGAATATAAGACAAATAACTATACGGACATCTATGTGCATAAATATATTGAGTGGCCATACAACTATATACTATTAAAAATACAAGAACTACCAGGACTAGCCCTTGGTGGTATTTTTTCCATAGAAGGAGACCTCCCTTGCGAGTATTCCCGAAATTCTGCCCTGACGGGACTCGAACTCGGGTTAATAGGTTTGCCACTGCACCGTTCTCACAGCTATATATTATTGTACTTTTATTTTCAACCTTTTTTATCATATCTTTTACTCTCTGAGATATATATTACAAAAAATATTCAATTTTATACACAATATCATGTATGAAATGTTAAACACTTTTCGAGGCGCGGTGTACTTACATACAAGATTGTGGAAAGTAGGACACCATGTGGTCAGGCCAGGATCGTCTTGTCGTACATGTGTAGCAAGCCTGCAATCTGAAATGAGAGCATTAGGGCACGAAGCCCATGAGAAACAAAAGACGCAACCTGTTCATAAGGATTTTTCTTCTTAAAATAGGAAGGTGTTTGTGTATTTTTCGTGGTTTTGAGAGAGTTCGATAGAGACCTTTGCAACCGTTTTTGATAGAGCAAGTGATGTCTGCTTTCGGTGGAGCTTGCCTTGCATGGTCACCCGCCTGTTATGGAAGCTCCATCGGCTGGTGGTATGCGTTTCTTTCTTGTCTGGGCTAGGTCTATCATAAAGAAGAATGGGATTCATGATTTTGGTGTGGTTCGGTTGTCCCTCTCGTGAAGCTTGACCGTCTTTGTGCAGTGCTGTGTTTTACTATTGTCTTTTGCGACATGTCCTTCACTGAAATTCAACGAGAGAAAAGTTTGGCCTGCGAATTGTGTGAATGCCTTCCTTTTATGCCTCAAGCAGACGTTTGGCATGCAAAAAGTTTGCTCCTATGACTGCCTGAGCAAAAATGAAAAATGGACATGTGGCCTAGTGGTGCAAGCAAGATTGTTCTGCCTCACCCAGCTTGAACCGGGAAACACCTAAATGTTAATGATGATGAGAAACAAATCAAATACACCACATTAACAGCATGGATCAAGTCTATCAACACAAATAAATGACATAAGCAGATGAGCCAAATGAAACAGCAGAAGATGCATTGGAAGAGAGATTAAGTGTCAATCACCACATCAATGTCTTTCTATGAAAATAAACGACAGTATGCCTCCAAGTTCATTACCACTTGGAAAGACACAGCAGGAACGCTCTATCAGGTCCCAGCACAAGCACCACAAATGGAAACAAATACCATAACAAACTGAACAAATGTTTTACATTGCCAGTGTAGCTTGCATTACCACTGAACATAACTGACCACAGTTACAAATCTGGACGGCGAGAGGAAAACACCTGTCTCAGACCAAAATATCTGCATCCAACATGTAAGTTAACACCTAACAAACACGCCAGACTTGTTAACTTGCTGCTGTTGTCCTGACAACATAAATCAAGCTAATCCTAAATAAACATATCCTAAAACCCAGTACCAATCAACATAGAAAAGAATAATCTTGGTCAGTGCTAACTGGCTGCTAAACGGTAGTAGCTGATCCAGTCTATTCAACTGCTTTCACTGTCTCCATCCCTACAAATAACATGAATCAGACCTTGTTAGATATTACCAACCAAGTGCGTCCAAATGTCCAATCATCAGATGGAGCATCAGTGCATCACCCCTGCAGTCATCCCCAAGTCCCTTCTTTTCTTCTACAACCAAAAAGGAATAGTAATTCTCACCACTTTTTTGCATAACTAAACTATGCATTTGTAAAGGTAGGAATGTACAAAGAAAATTTACAAAATCTGTACTCTAAACCACAAATCTATATACACAGGTGAGAGGTGTCTCTGTATAGCCCTGGTGTGTGAAATGCACATATGTCTGCATTGATCCAAGTGACAAGGCCTTCTAGGATGATCCCACACCAAACACTGCCACAATAGCTCGGTCTGTATCACATCCTAACAGCTTGATTTTGATAGTAGCTTTTGTTGCTGGTAGTCCTTGCAACAAAAGGACAGGCCAGCACTGCTTGATGCTTGCGCTTTTCATATGACAACACTAAGCATGCAAACATTTTAGGACTTCCATGAGAGAAATTAACCATCTTGATCTCAACCGTTCCTATCCACCAGGCTCTTGTGGTTCATGGGTTTGTGTATTTCGTTTCCATGGTTTTTCTTTAGAAAGAGAATCACGGGGAACATATACATATCCTTTTGGAAGGCGTTGGTTCTGTGTAGACGCTTGATCAGATGTCATAACAAGCTCCTTTTGAAAAGTTTCTGACTGCTGCAAAAACCAGGTGTTATGCATTAGCTTGCTGTAATAAATAACTGACTAGCTGAAAAGAACATTACAAACCTTATCTTTTATTTTCTGTTTTCCATCTTCCAATTTCTGTAGGGCACTCGCTGGTCTTTGTGGAAGTTGCTTGCCAGCAAGTGGTCCCCTCTCACTCAACTTCCGTTTGAAAGATATAAGTGTCCTCGAGCTATCAGCTGAGTTTCTCTCAGCATCTCTGTTATTAAGGGAAAACCTGACGGTCTTTTTCCCAGAAATACTGCTATCCACCGTGACATCATCGGATCTTTGCACGGTTCCACTGTATGATTTATTATTAACCGAAGTAGTGGCAGATTCTGAACTAGCTCCAGGTGTAAGATAGGAGAAAACAACGGTATCCTTTGTTTTGGCGAGTATGTCATGGTCACACAGAACTGTCTCTCTCTGGTAAAATGAATAGAAGAGTAAATATGTTGTCAACAGAAGATATAAGAATATTTCAGTAAGATTTATACTGATGAATGAAAATTAAACTGGAAGGGTATTCGCAAGAGTGAACATTTACATGCACAAAACCTTATATGACAATAGGCAGGTATTGAAGCCATGACCGAATGTAACTGGATTTTTCCTTTCCATTTGTTTGGTAGTTACCAGGCTGGCTGACTATACCAAATATAATCCAATCTGATCAACTTAATTTAACAAATCCCACTTCTAACCATTAAAGTTAGATTTTAGAAAATAACCACCAAACATAAAATCAATTTAGTTCAACCAATCCCACAGCTAACAATTTAATTCGAGATCTTGTAGGGTCGAGCAGCTGGGTACATGTTTAAAATAAATTGGGAATAGTGTGTATGATAATATTTTTTCTTAAAAATTAGAAGAAAAAATAATCAGTTTGAGAGAAAGATGATTGAATTGATTTGGCAAAGAGTGAGAGGTAGCTCGACAAGAGAGGGAAGGGGGAAGGCAGAAGGCATCGCGGTGCTGGGAGTGGAAGGGACAAAAGAGAAGGTTTTTCGGCTGATCCGGGCTTTTGGTTCTTCTCAATTATCCCATTTTCGGAAGGGGCAAATGCGAAACCGAATCGGAGGAAGAATATACAACAGATATTCTCACTATGTAGACAATAAAGAATTACATATTTCTGTGCACAGAATATCCAGACTTACTACAAAGGAAATAGAGCATACTGTATATAAAGAACTTTGATTTTCGTAAGCGACAAATCGTGAATCAAAGATCCGAATCGCAAATTCAGCGAATTGCGAATAAGGTAACTATGGTTGGAACAACTAGAGAGATTAGGAACAAGTCCTTGAGCATATCAGCAAAAGCTCTTTTCCGCAGACATATAGCTCCTAGTCTCCTACTTACTCTGCTTCTCCTCTCGAGGCTGCATGCACTCCATGGAGCATGCGCCGTCATCAACCACGTCGAATAGGTCGAGCTTGTGGAGACCAGCGGAGACCATGCCAATGTTCTTTCAGGCCAGGAAAAGATCTTGCATGGCCATGTGATAGGATGCAGGAGGCGCATTGCAGGCTCATTTGGGGCGAGTGATGCCAGATCAGAAAAGTGGGAAGAGGCGAGTCCACCAGTGGAGGCGTGTTTCTGGGGCATCACGACACAGAGGCACAGAGGAAGGCCCCACACTGGTGGCTTCAGTAGGGACGGAAGTGAACTTGCGTATGGATGTAACTGAAAAGTAAAGTGCGGCAAATTGTCAAATCTCCCGTAGAGGTTGGAGATGCAAAACCGTCCATGAGAGTATGAGACTGGCATCTTGGGGAGTGGAGGTGGTTGTGGACTTGTGGTGGCCGTAGCAGGGGTGGTAAGGGATAGAGTGGGAACGCATATGGTGGAGGCGTCAGAAGTCGAGTGCTTTGTTGCAGGACCGTGAATTCCTTCTTCAGAACAGCGTGGTTTGCTGAGCAGGCCTCAATCCGGTCACAGGTCCTAACGTGAGTGCTAACATAATAACATCGAAGAAAGGCTCTGAGACTTAGAGAACTTCTGTTTATTCCATTGCTTGATTCAAAGAGTTGCACGCTGGCTCTTCATATATGTAGCTCGACTTTCGCGCAAGACACAAACTCTATTTATCTTCCTCACTAAACTGATCTTGTCTGATACAATAACTCTCTCCGTAACTTATCTTTATCTCCTAAAGTTTGTGATTCATACTTGCTGATAACCTATTAAGACATATGCGAAACATGGCTGGGCTACATCTTTAGCCCATAACAACAACGTTCCATAAATTCCAACACAATAACACCATTGAAGAAAATACCAGACAGAAAAGGTTGCTAACTTTAAGATAAAAAGCAGAAGAAAACAAATTCTAAGAAATTGTATTGAGGTATTCTTTCCAACTATGCTCGTAAGGAAAAAAAGAAACAACTCATCATCCATACTAAACAAGATCTAGCTTCAAGTTGCACTTCAATTTTCAAGGCACCAAATGAGAAGTAGAATTGATGGCTGGACATACCTTCACTTTCTCTCTCTTAATTACCCTCTCACACAAAAGGCGTAACTTTTCCAACTCAACCTGCAAATGATATAATAATGCCTCAATTCTCTTTTGATCAATGTTCACTGAAAAGGAATGATATCCCTAGACACCTCTTGTAGCAATTAGGAACAATCATGTAGAACACAAAACACAAGAGGGTTAGCTACGAGCATAACATGCAGCACCAAATTGAGCTAGCAGGTGCATCTCACCGCTTAATATGTTTCAGTTATATCTCAACGTCACTGATAAGAGATAAAAATGAGAAGAGTGGTTGGGGGGTGCTTTCATGCTTGACATGAAGCACCAACCACTACTAGTAGGGTTGATTATTCAGCTTAGCTGCGCTAACTACACAGAAAATAAAGGTACTCCCTCCGTTCCACAATATAAGATGTTTTAGGTGTTTCACATATTGTCTAGATTCGGACTAAAATGAGTGGACATATACGCTAAAATGTGTCTAGAAACATGTGTGTACATGTGGATGTGGAAAAGGCCAAAAACATCTTGTGGAACGGAGAGAGTAGATCGAAACAATAATATAGTTATTGTATCCAGCTCGTTAGTATGTTCCAGTAATAGAGCGGCACACCGATATAATGTTATGAAATTCTATCAAGCATATACAATAAACTCGCAACAAAATCCTTCCCAAAAGAAGCATTTACTTGGTTCCTAATTGATAGTTTTTTGTGTTCAGTTAAATGTAGTTGAAAACTATAAAATGTATGAGGTATACTAACCCTCATCCTTTTCAAGCTATTTAGTTCCTCGGGTCCATACTGCCAGGCATCAGTCTGCGTGAATTCAAAGAGAAAAATAAGATACTGAGAAATAGCTGTATCAAGCATAGGATTGCTATAGATAACAAACATGACCCTGGAAAAATATCCATAAATGATCAAAGAATATGCCAGCAAGCCTGCAAACTGGATACATAATTATACTAAATGTGCACATTGTTGACCTCATTATGGTAAAACCCTAACAGCATATATAAGCTACTCCCTCTGAACCGTTTTAAGTGTCTTGAAGATAGAACTAGCGAAGTGCAAATACACAGCATAACTAGCGAAATTTAATTAGGATCGGTGGGAGTGTCAATTTGTACATGTCGCCACTGCTGCTGTCGAGTTGTACTCCCTCCGATCCAAAAATAATATCGCCACTGCTGCTGTCCAGTTGTACGTGAGCAGTGCTTTTCTGGCGACACTTAATTTGGTTCGGAGGTAGTAACATACTTATTTGCCAGGATATAAGGTGAATAGTTAACCTAGTCATAGGTACCAAAGAAAGAAATGGATTGTCCAAAATAGTCTTCATGCTGCACTTACCTCTTTCTGCTCTGTGCTGTGTTTGCCACAGTATGCTTTGTGCTTCAACGTAGTCCCAAATCCTTTAATATTCATGTAGAAACCAGCGTCTCTAGCACAAGAAGGATGAAAAGTGGTTTGGCAGTCCTCACTATTGCACTGCATAGCAGAAAGAGAAACTTATCGTAAGTATCTGGTCTCTTCATGCTCTAAGTTCAATAAACAGGCACAGGTGATACCTTGAGGCACACACCAACTTTGCTCATGCAGACACAACAAGTATCTTTCTCCTTTACAAGGGTTTCCTGATAGATGCATTAAATAGACAAATATTAAGATGATGCGGTATAATGTGATATGATAGCAATGACGAATAACAACAGATTATATAGACAATAAATTCAAAGAGGAGATTCTGTTTTTCTGAAAATGAAAAACAACAGAGGAAGTTCAATCTACTCTTGAAAATGAAAACTAGGAACTGCAATGCTGGACAGAGAAGAGTACCATTCCGTTCACTGGATTATGTTGCCCTCTAATGTACTTGGTCTCCAACAACCACTAAGAAAATATTAGAAGAAAAAAAGTTAAGACGCAATCTCAAACGAAAAAAGAAGGTGACAATGATTTAAGTACCTCGGCACAGAAGGCATGAATCCACTGTCCATCTATAGTCTTCCTAAAAGAACCAGATGTTCCATGGCACAGAGCACACTGTACCAGGGATATGTCAGTGTCATTGCAGTCAGATTGATCACTAGAGCTAGCAGCTTCTGATGAAATATGTTCGCAAAGTTCACATTTCCAGGGGCCAGTAGATATCCCTAGATTTCTATAGCAATCTATGTGAACAGCAGCCTGTTGAACAGATCACAGTTAATAATAGAATGGAACATACTACCTCAAAACTCAACAAAATCCAAAGCACCTTGCATCTGGAGCAGACAAATATTCGGTTCAGCACAGATTCACTCCGCAGGCAGACATCACAGTAGAGTGCATTTTCTTTTGAGAAAATTGGCATATGGAAAGTGCCAAAGTTAGTAACTGGTGAAACTTTGTTGTTGGATGGCTTTGATGAATCTTTGGGCCGTGGCAGTGAAGGAGTCCGCTGGGCAACTCTTGAAGATCCAGTGCCAAATTTTGGAGAGCTCTACAACGTCACAGGAAATAAGATACATATTCTCAACAAAAAATAACCATGTGTTAATTAACCAATAAAATACAACAAGAAACCTGTTGAATAGCAGGCACTACATCATCATTTGCATCTTTTCTCACAGTAAAGTTACGTGAGGAGGCTGCAACAGCAGCTGCAGCTGCAGCTAGTACAGCCTGAGCTTCTTTATGTCTCTTCTCTTTTCTGCCACGTTTCTTAGCTTCTCTAACGTCACGAAGAAAATGATTAACAAGAATGAAGTCCCATTTTCTTTTACTGAAGATATCCAACTCGCAAGAAAGATTCTGAACAACCTTTACTATTAAATCTTCTGCAAGAGTCAAATGTATAGTGATTCAGAAAAATGAAGACACAACGGCTTCATTGTAAGGGACAGTTTCATTGACAATGTTGCACAAGAAGGCCATTGACATAAAACGAGCAAACACAGGAGTCGAAAAGGTTTAATTATTGTGAAAACTCGCCAGAAGAAGAGTAAGGGATACGAGGAATACATAAACCGAGGAAAACTTACCATATCTATGCTTTAGAACCATAGCATTGTCAAGCAGCCTAGCTTGTAAGAAAACCATTTCTCCTTCTACTTCATCATCAGGTGAATCATCAAGAATTCCTAAAGATTTTGCCTTAGAAACTTGATCTGCCACATCAATTTCTGTTGTTTCCATAAGTTCTACTGAGGAATCCACATGCTTTTTCTCATCGGACGAACATGATTGTGATTCTAGGAACATTTGATGCAAGAAAACGGATTCAGTTAAAGCTTGACAAGTAAAATATCATTAAGAACATTAAAGGTGCTAACAATATAGATTGAAACTGGGTAACTATTTGGAGAAAGTATTAACAATTTACCAGAGTGACACTGTGCCTGCTTATTCTGCTTAAAGTTATGGTCCCAAAGATGAGCAATCTTTTTTTTGATAAATGGATTTATGTAAGAATGAGAATCGTCAAAGCTGCATGAAGCGGAAAAAAAGGGTCAACAACAGCAACCCGAGCGAAATAGGAGGGCATTTGTTGATGCAAAAAAAAAAGATGGCTTGGGACTAAATAAAGAAGATGGTAAAAAACAATAGGAGAATAGGCAATGCAAGATTAGCTGGATTATTTACCTGAAAAGGGGTTGTCCACATACGTGATCCATATTACAATCTCGATGATTGCATATGCCATTGTCAACTGAATTCGACCCATGCTTAGCATTATCACCCCAAGATGAGGTTTTATCCAATGAAGAAACGCACTCCTCCACTTCCGAGCCAAGTTCAGCCTCTGTCAAATCGTTGTTTTTCCTTCCAAGTGATGTAGCTGTTCATAACATACTGTAAGAACTATAACTATACCACACAATTACGTGAATAATTCTGCCAATAATTGTCAGCTAAAACATAATATCTACTAAATGAAAATATTGTACTGTACGACAATCCTTTCTGTGTATATATGACTTTACTCTCCACCTATGTCAACAAAAATAGGCACTATTTTAAGATATTCAAAACAAGTGCGAGCCGAGTTATGTTAATTTGAGAATTTCTATGCTTTATTGCAACGTTCTAATCGTACATAATGATATTGAAGAATGGCATCTAACGAAAGGGCAACATAGCTGGTATAGCTAATTTTCTTGAACCGAAAAAATTGCAACAGATTGTAGCACTTGCATGGCAAGTAACAACGCGGACGAACTGGCCGTGTCCAATAGAAAACAAATAAAGACACCAAACATAGCCTTAAATGCCCACATATATAAATGTAGAACAAGGTGCTGCTCGTCCCAAAAGCCACAGAATTGGCCTGTCATCAGTATCCAATCCAGATCCTAACAGCACTGTCATGACCTTTGCAGCATTACAAGGAGTAATAGAACTGACCTTGTAAGTTGTAACCAGTTAACAACTTTCGAGTAGTAATACCTACTATAGTTCCAAACTAGAACCAATGAAATGCACACTTGAAAATTTGCAACCATCAAAATAACTTTTACACCGAAAACAAAGATATCAGGCAAGCTTGCAACTTTCACAAAGTTTGCAGCCATTTGATTGCAATACAAGCAGGCAGGCTAGAGCAGAGCTGGTTCATCACTATACTACTATAGAGAGAATGCTGTGAAGTTATTTTCAGGTTGCATATCAGACTGGTTTCACACCATAAATAAGGATGTCTGACTGGTAGGTTTTGTTGAAATTGTGTTGCAATTTCTCTCATTTGGTTTTGTGGATGAACGATTGACCGAAAGAAAACTGAGCTTTCAGTGGCCAATAGAAAGGAGCACAGGAGGATAAGACAGCAAACGATTAAAATGCTCTCTAGAATCTAGAGATCATGCAAAAGGCAGTGAGAACTCTGGAATAGTGGTTCAACAAAAGATTTTTACCTTCGAGTTGATTTGTTATCTCCATGGAAGTAGCAAATACTTTATTGCCAGAGATGTTGTTCAGTATCTGTCACAAGGATGGGAATCAAAACTGCATCCATAACTAAAGAACATTTCCTTAAGACCATAAGTAATGACAGCACAGCCAACTACTAGACAAAGGTAACCTGGAGCTCACAACCTTAGCAGAACAGGGAGACGCAAACAATGATGTCAGAACTAAATCTGAACGTTATCAGTTAGCTATCATCTCAGTTGAATTCTTTGCAGTAAAAATTGAGAAGACACCTAAAAGCTGATGCGGCAGGGAAAGACAGAGGAAAGCTACAAACTCCATTCACTTACTAGCGAATGGAAACATTTAAGGGCCAATCCATTTGTGAACGCTAATAGAAAATTCCATCTACCATTTTACTGTTGAGTTTCAGATAATAAAATTGAGATTTAGCAAAAACTAGGTCCCAGCAGTTCTACAAAATCAGTTACAGCAAACAGCATGCATACATTTGCCTTAGGCCTTAGCCACTTGGCCTTGTGGAGTTGAAAGAAATCCCATCAGAACTACTAGGGAATAGGGATATATCTACACTAAAAAACAGCCAATAATTTCCCTTATTCCCATTTACTATAATTTTTTCAACCTAAAGCTAGCAGGAACGTAGATATGCATGCAGAAACATAGTCAATAAAGGTGTTCGCTAACTTATGATGCCAGTTGCCAGTTATTCAGGAAAACAAACCAAGGAAAACTATCATCTACACACTGTTATTTAATGCTTCAAACTAGTTCAGACTTCAGAGGCAAGAAACAAACAAAGCTTCAATGAATACTGAAAAATATGTTTTTCATACCATTTTTTTGTGCAATGCCTTTGACGTATCTTCGCTTCCACCAGGGGACAGATTTCTACTAGATTCTTTTGCAAAATCATCAGTAGGGAAATGATCATGATCAGCACTTCCTTTAACCATATTCTTTTTTCCATTTTCCAAAGTAGTTCCAGTTGCACATATTGTCTTCTCTTCTTTCAGAATCTTAATGTTAGATCTTGGTGGTGAGGGTTTTGGTACAGTAGAATCCAACATTGCAACTGCTGCTTCTTTGTCCACTGGGACTGATGAACTCTTCGCATTGACATTATTTGTACTCTCAGACCCATCTAGCTTGTTCTCTTGTACCACCTCTGAGCTCCCTTTATGAGAGATTGCTTGAACAGCTGGTATATGTGCAGACTTTTGAAGCCACTTGATGATTTTCAACTTCAAACCATGGGAAAAGGTTGTAGTTTCACCCTGAAAATCAGAGAATTAGCAAAACTAGCTCGGAAATAAATTTGCAATGCCAGACATAAGATATATCCAAAGTACCACGAGAGCAGCTTCCAAGGACGCTGAAGAAATACCCACTTCAGATGCTATATCACTCACACTAACATCCCCTCTGTCAATTAGCTGCAAATACAGTAGGCATTAATGTTTTTCTTAACAAAGATAAAGCAGTAAATGCCTAAGTAACAACTTGATTCTGAATTAGCAGCACTTTTACCTTTTTTAGCACCATAGCAATATCACCAGAGTTTCCCATAAGATTACCACCAACTGAGGGGTGATCAGTATCCATTTCTATATTTCGGGTTGCTTGAGTATCTAAACTTCTAAGAGTATGGGGCAAGGCACCATGCTCCATCGTCTCCACTTTGATAAGGTTGTCAGGGTTAAAGCTACCGGTTTCATAGTACATGGATCTGTCCTTGTTCTTGCGTGTGAATCTCAGTTTTGGAATCTTTCCAAAGCCGAGATTTACATCTTTGTCCCTCACCTCTTTAGGACTCTGCTGAGATGCATTCTTACTTTTCTCTAGAGAGTTGACATATCCAACTGAAGAATGCTTTGAGCAAAATGCTCTCAGCTCGACCTGCAAAACAAACGTGAAACATGAGCAGCATGAACTTACATAAGGCTGTGGCAACGGCTTGAAGATAGTGATCTCACATTAGGATGTCCACATTTTCCCCATATCTCCATTTGGTGCTTGGAATCCCGTGCACATATAGGATGAAAGGGTGCCCGGCATGTCCCTGAAAACACATGGAACTTAGCATTAACAAACCTACAGAAGTGGGCAAAACTCTGCCCGGATGGATATTAGCTAGAAACTTATCTTTATTTATCATGGCTATATATAACATAGGTTGTATTAATTATAACTAGAACAAGAGTTGAGGGAAAATGAGAAACATAACTGAACGCGTTCTTTTCATATAATATATCACATATAAATAGCTTTTAGGACACATTTTTAGTACTTAATTCAATGTTTAATCTATCTTGAGCAGCCAGTTGACCAGTTCAAAAAATGAAATATATCAAACAGACTCGGGGCATTACGCTGTCAAAGAGAACATTACTTTTGTGCGGCCATAAGAAAGTAACACAGAAAACATCATTGGTTACTTGGGGCAAGCAAGTTAATTAACGCAAGACAATAACAGTATCCTAGGGAAATAATGGTCAGTTGCATTGCCAAAGAAATCAATCAACATAAAAACATGATTCCTTTTGTGTGGCCATGAGCAATTAACACAGAAAATACTGTTGATTACTTAAGTGACCAAGTCAGTCAAGACAAGACAATAACAAAGTGTCACAGTGCACCACTGATGTCAAACAAAATCTTACTAAAAGGCTGCATCTACTCGAGCATTATGAGTTACTCAGGCAAGCAAGTCAATCAACACAAGATAATGACGAATTATCACAGGGCGGCCCTGATGTCAAGGAAAATCTTACCAAGGGACTCCATCTACTCAAGTACTACATCCCAAGTGCTGAAAGTGAACCGGATTTTTAAAATTACCACCCGGGTGAACATATAATTTCGTGCCACACACAGCAGTCATGCATAGCGCACCATTTTAGGTGACGAAAGTTGCACTCAGGCCTAATGATTTCATTAAGAAGAAGTTACTGCAGAAATTTGCCACTCCCCATAGGAGAAAAGATATCAATACACTGAAGATACACAAAAGGAATCAAGTATCAGGAGATCTATTGCTAGATTGCCGATCATAGCGGGTAAACGAATCCTATATAACAGTCTTTGGGTGGCTTCACCTAATATCTAAGGAATCATGACCCTTATGTCGTTTGTAACTCGTATAATAGCAAACCTAAAAGTACAAACCGAGTTCAGAGGTAGGGTATTCAAGTCAAGCGTAGAAAAGAGGCAAACCCAAAATTCACAGGAAACAAAAAATATGTCGTGCATCCGTACAGTCAAACATAAGAAGAAAAGGCTCACTAGTGCTGTCTCAGGAGAGTAGCAATATGCCATATACGCATTACAAGAGAAATGAATATGCATGTACTTAGTAGTGCCAATCAACACGTAATTTAAAATCCGTACGTGTGAATGGAATTTAAACCTGGTTCCAATATTTGTTATTGCATTACTCTTTGCAGGTGAAAATCCTAATGTGTGTGGATATGCCAAACTCAAATACAAGGGTGGGTAAATATCACCCAATGAAAGCATGATATCATAGACATTCTACAATCTATTGAAATCTTAAGCCAGAAACCTGATTCCACATACAATGGAAGGATATATCTGATTTGTAGTGCAACCAAAAACTCAATTTAACTAGTGTAGACCTATTTTTCTTGCATGAAAAGATGCTACTCTATCAAAATTCATATGGTGCGCAATAGCAAAATAAATTGTAGACTGAATGCCACCATGTTGTGTGTTCACCAAAATACACCACACGTTGCAATGTAAAGCATTAACTTGGTACACCAACCCGTTACAATGTGTTCTACTACATAGAGAAGCTACTGAAGCCCTTCATTCGGAAGAGGGATGCTTCCTATGGAAAGTTGCTGCCAGAAAAGAGCTATACTGCCCAATATTTCAGCAAGCATTATGTGCTCCAGCCTGGTACAGCAGCATGCGGATTTTATTGTGCTCGACTGCATATAGCACTCTACGCCTAACTTTGAACAATTACCTCTTAAGGCACACCTTATTGTGCTCGACGGCATGCCTTTTTGTTGGAATATAAGGATAAAATCTCTCGGATATCTTCCATTACAGAAGTAAAACTTGAAGTTGAAAAATCAAAGAACTACATGCTGAGTATCAGAAGCAAAGCTCGATACTAAAACTGAAGTGGTCTTGTGTTGTACTGTAAGTTTAAAAACTGAAAATTAAGGTAGGAAGAACTACATATTTTGATTTATAATTTGTATATGAACTTAATATATGGGACTGCAGTTCAAGCAATATTTTCTGCAATAGTATATGGTCTAGTAACCTTAAGAGATATATTTAGTGAACCAAAGCTTAAATTGCAATAACTGAGGCGAGTAGAAGTACATACCATGGCTACATCGAATGCATGCACCACGCTTAACCTTGCAAATAGTGCACAACATTTTCATCTGGTTCTCTTGTACACATCCAACATTGGTAACAGGCTCCATTGAGTCCATGTCCTCCACAAGAACCTCTGGTTTCCAAAGACCACAAAACAAGTGCGCAAATTGCAGGTTGCTTCCATCTGCAGTTCGATTAGGCTCCGTTTTTGCAGGCTTTAGGGCCCCTTTCCCCTTTGAGCATAGCACACAAGGCATTGACAGGGTGCTACCTGCATCTTTCTTTGACGGCAACCCTGCCGACTCCACATACTTGCACCAAGCACACAACCACTGGCCCTCTGGCAGGACATGCAAACCATAACACTTCTGGTGCACAGAAGCCTTGCAGTTGCTACAGCAAAGCATCGTATTGGACACCATGTCACTCTCTCCCAAACAGCAAACATCGCACACCGACCCAGCCTGAGGTCCCAAGCGTGGAAGCAGCACGAGCTGCTCTAGCCCAGCATCCACACCTAAGAGCTTCCTCTTCTTGTTTGGCCGCTCGGAAGTGAGCACGACTCGCTGCCTTGCTCCTAGCAGCCAATGCAGTGATGTTCCTGCCTCCTCCGAAGATGCCGGTGACGCGGTGCCGCCGCTGCTACTACCTTGCTCCGCCTCCAACGGCCAGTCCTCCCGCCGCGCAACCGCCTCGTGCATGCGCTGCTCCATGCTCTGCTCGCCGCGGTCTCTGGTACTATCCAGCTGCTGCACGACCACGTCATGTATGCCCTGCTCGACGCACACGTTGCTAACAAAATCCACACTCTGCCCGCTGCGCTCCTTGTTACTGACGACCTCCTCGCCGCCGACGCCCAGGTACGAGCTCGTTTCAGCGACGGCCACGTCGTACGTCTCGGCCTGGCTCACCAGCTCCTCGGCGGCGATGCCGGGGAACGGTATGAGGACGCAGGGATCGAGCTCCCCGTAGCTGAAGGGGAACTTGGGCATGAGCATCTCCACGTCGTTCAGGGTGACCGGCCTGAAATAGGCCTCGAAGTGCTCCCAGGCGCCCTTCTTCCCGGAGGGCGCCGCGGGCAGCTTGGGCGGGTGCTCCTCGGCGGCCGCGTCGGGCGGCTCGAGCTTCTTGTGCTTCTTGCGCCTGTCGCTGGGCCCCGCCCAGCTGACGAGCCGCGCGGGCAGCGTGGGCACCCTGGACGCGTTCTCCTCCTCGAAGGGCGTGCGCAGGGACAGCGCCTTCCTGGCCTGCGCGAAGGGGTCGAACCCGGCCCCCTCCGGCGAGCCGCCCTCGGCGCCGGCCATGCCCCCGGCGCTCATGACGCCTCGGCGGGGGAGGGGCGCATCGCGGCCGGGGGGGTCCGTGGAGGATACGCCCACGTCGAGGGGTGGGGGGGGGAGGCGGGGGAGGAGGCTGGCCTCCGGCGAGGGCCGCGGACGGGGCGGGGCTAGGGTTAGGGTTTCGTTCCGACCGGGGAGTTCAGTCCGTCTGTGTGCCCCTGTGCTCGAATGTTGTTGTTTTTTTTTCTCCTCCGGCCCGGTTTTTTCGCCTGGGTTTCGGATCCGATGGGAGGGAGAAGAAGAGGAAGTGGGGAGGGGGCCAGGAGGCGTCAGGCGTCGCACTTCGGTTTTGTATTAAAGCCAAGGATATCCACCTGGCTTTACCTGCTTTTTTGGCTGTGTTTAAAACGGAAACTTTACTGTCCGGCCCTCCGGGCTAACGTAACGTACACATGTGGCGTTTCGTGTAAGAAAAGCGTCAGCGGACCGAGCAAGATTTGGTAACTCGTTTGGTCCAGCTAGTGCCAGTTCATCACGGTGTAGGATGCAATGCAAGAACACGAAAAAATTACCTCAACTCATCAGCATCAAACAAATATAGAAATAAAACCAAACACAAATATATGCATCACAAATTGTTGATCCGATCGATTCTTACGAACATCTCAACTATACGGAGCAACTTAAACAAGAAAAAATAACGAGGGGGAGGAGTGCAAATTGCATCGCTCTCGCGTGAATTTAGCATTTGTGAAGAGGACGGCGAGGAAAGAGACTGCAATTTGCATGGCTCTCACATGGAATTAGTAGATTGGAAGTTCGCTACTCAGGTGATCTTATTCGCACAGGATGTTAGATTTTGATGTCCATGTTCTCATTTCCGGTCAAAACAAATGTTCTCATTGGGATGTGGAGGGTTGAGGTAGGGAACTCACTTGTGGTCGTTGAGGACGAGAAAATTCAGATCCATGGAGGATCATGCATGGATTACAAGAAAATTTATGTCCATAAGGAGTAAGCAATGGGTGGTTTTTTATGGTGGAGACGTTTATCTTAGAAGGAATGAGAAATAGGGATGATAGGGGTGAAGAGGGTCGTGGTGAAAAAGAAAATTCACCACGAGAAGGGAGAGATAGTTGGATTTCTGAGGAGGCGCTTATCATGGAAGGGTGGGAAATAAAGAATGGGGGAGGGGCAAATAGGGTAAGTAAGAAGATCTAGAATCGTGAAGAAAGGATGAGGAAAGTCCTTTGGCTGTCTATGTGCTTGTCGTAGAAAGGGGAAAATCGGTAAGGATGGGGGGTGAAGAGGGTCACGGCGAACAACAAAATTCAGGACCATGAAGAGCAAGTGATGGATGACCTTCGGCTCGAGGGTCCTTGTGGTAGGTGGGGGGGGTAAAATAGGGAGGGGCAGGGGGGAGAGATGTCGGTTCCAACGACGTAGACATCAAATGCGGAACGAGAGTCCATATCATCCTTCGGCTACATATGACACTACAACACAGTAGACCTTACAGTGCGACAACTGCACTTAAGCTATGTGTCGGCCATGTCCATGTCTAGTGCAGGAGGAACTTGTGCGACGGTACACACCATCTGACATGGTGTGTATATCGTCACTTTATAGAAAAAATGGAACGCACTTTCATATGTATCATTATGTATATAAATGCTAGTACGACAATAATTCTTTGTAATTGGTTTGCTAATGCATGTATCAGTTAGTAGTACACAAATTATTTATGAACAAAAACAATAGAAATTTCATATATTCAACAACAAGCAGTTTCACAATCACACACATAACTATTGCAAAAGAAATAAATTGAGCAGTCATGGCACACGAATATTTTGCACCACACAGAAACTCCACAGTCACGCACACGGAAGTTTTGCTCATGTGCACCATCGGTAGCTTTGTTGTCTTCCATCAATTTTTCCTTCATTTATGTTTCTCAATGCATTGTTGTTAGTTTTATGTATATGCAAAACTAGTGTGAAACACCATATATTTAGAAACTAAATTGTGTAAATATTTATCTTAAGAAATGCATTGTTTCTTCCAATGGTTTATCAATAGTCACCTAAGTCCACGGGTATATTTATCCTAACTTTAAGATAGTCTTCGGTAGAAAAATCAAGGTGATCAATACCAGTGGGTCGATAATAAGTTGGTGTGGGCATGTCCACCTCCTCCACATCATGATAGTTTACTTATGGGCATGAATCCCGTAGTGAAAAATACCCAAAGCGCTCCATTCATCATTATGGCTCTTGTTAGTACACTATTTAACTTTGTTTTGTTGGAAGATGAACACTCGAATGGCCCATGCTAGAATATTTCCAAAGAAGGCGAAATGTTTCATAAAAAATCATATTGCAATATTAACATCTCTGGAGTTGACACAAATCAAAGATGTGTAACATGACGAAACATAATAGTTTTTACGGCTAATGGCATGTTACGTTATAACACGGAAGTCATTACTCGTAAGACCAACAAGTTTACTTTGATGTACTTGTATAATGGTACGCAGACTATATGTATCAGTATGAGAACATGACACTTGTTAACACCCAACAGGGGAAATTCTGGTTGTAGTCAAGTTGTAGCAAACAAGCACACAAGCAGGAATAGGAATATTGGTTCTCACTATCCTCTGATTAGCAATCAACTACGGATGTCTGCAGAAAACATCTATATAAATTCTAACACGTCCCCATTTTCTTGGTCTTTTTATTGCACCAGGCTTGCTTCGCTTACCTAGGCAACAAGTACCAAATAGTTTTTTTTTCATCTTCTCATTAAAGAGTTGAACAATGAAGATAGATGGCAAGTGCCTGATCGATTTGATCAAGCCGTGTAGAAACAAGGTTCAAATTGTTCGTTTGTTAGGATGCCTCAGCGCACAAAAGGAATCTTTACTATTAAATGGGAGTTCGTACGTTGGTAGGTCTCTCGGCAGAAAATTTCTGCCGGACTCGATCGATCGCCTCGTCGGGCGAAGGCCCATCTAACGTGGACTAGCCAACTCCCCGATACCTCCCCAGCCCTACCTCTTCTCTACACCACCAGCCGCCGCCATCAGGAGCTCGGCCCCCACCGCGGCGGCGCGCGCACACGCTCGACCAGTTCGAGGCTGGCCTCCCCACTCCCCCCGACGAGTCTCTCTTATAGAAGACCTCCGCCGACTGCCCTATGTAGGTCAAGTACGCACACGACGTCTCCGGCTCCGGCTACGACCAGCCCCGCCCTCGCAAGAAGAAGCGCCAAGGAGGATTCCCAACTCTCAAGGAGGAGGAGAAGGCCGGGTGGAGGCTGTCCAGCAGCAACTGGAACCTGTAAGCCATCGCGCGCCTGGATCGCTCACGCGGTTCATGCCGGATGACGTGCCCGGGGTTGTTCGTATCTTCCATTGGATAGTCATGGTTTATTGGTCTGCTGATCTCAGGCTAAGGCATTGCAATCGGTGTCATAGGTTTTGGTCTCGTTCGTGCATCTTCTGGGACAACAACGTCGGCTGCTCCTGCTCTCATAGATCGTTTTGCTGAACGATTTGTTACCCAAGGTATGGGCTGCAAATTTTTCCAAATATGTTATTTAGTCCATGTGCATACTGATATTGTACTGTGAAGTTGTGATGTGTTGGAGGAGGCGACCAGCTCTGGGTCAACTGTACTCCTTTTGCTGATTCCAGATAGTTGACACAGAGCTGATTCCCAAATCTAATTCGATATATGATTGCTTGGAAATTGAGAATTTGTATGTCGCCTATATAATTAGTGCCTGATTTAGAATTTTAAGAATCACTCTTGAATTTTCTCAAAAAAAAAACCACTCTTGATTTTATTCTATGCGTGTCATGGTCTTGTTCCAGTTTGGTGTTTCTTCATAACTTTCGTGGCACAAATGTTCTGCCGAGGTGTGCCTTCTTCCTATTCGTCTTTGATAATGATTAGCAATATACTTTATTATACCAGTGAAAAGCCATAATCTCAATACTCAAAGTGTATCTGTTGAATTACAGTAAAAGACACTCATGGTCATTAAAACTCTGAGATGCTCTTTATGTATTTGAAAGATGTGAATGCTTATATTTGATTTAATTTAAACATTTGCATAATTATGCAATCATCTCCTGGAGATTGGTCTCATTAGTCATTACTAGGTATACTAAACAAATGAAATGTTTGTTGACTTGGATAACCAAACCCGATGCCTTCTTGTTGTAGTCTGTGCTCACCATCTCCATGCAAAGTGCCATGCATGCTCTCTCCTAGCTCTCCAGCTAGGTTATTAGCTGTAATTTCGTGTGCAATGCATGACGAATAGGGGTAAAATAACCTATGCTATTATCTAATTTGCTGTGAGACAATTTGGTATGTTCTAATATGTATTGATGTTTGGTATCAGGGACACATATGACCTGAAATTTATTTATTGGATGGATGAGTTGGCCTCTCATTGTGTACAAAAGATTGTCTATATGCATATCTATCACTTCTCACCATTATCTTCGCAGAGGAAACATTGATGTGTTTTTATTCTTCAGATGGATGACGGGCATTGCAAGAAAATCATTTGACCCATTCTTCAGTCCCTCAAAAAAGAAATTTATTCTTCAGATGGATGACGGGCATTGCAAATGGATGGCGTGGTCAGTGGTCAGTGATATTAGACATGCAGGTGTGTACATTCCTTGCAAATATTTTGCTTTAGCCACCGAAATCATGGCATTAGCTTTATGCAACGTTCAAGGTTAGGTATACACTATTTCAGGCTACCATATCGTTAAAAGTGTTTCAGGTTACCATATCGTTAAAAGAAGAGGTTCTACTATATATATCCTTCCAATTATTTGATGTGACATACATGGGGCAATTGTGGAAATTGGTTTTCCGCAGTACAAAAGCATCTCAGTGTGTTAAAAGTTCTTTTTGCTCTTCTCACTGTTAAGAATAATTTGACGTATTTCAAAGTAATGAGATGTTCACCGAGAAGAAGCATGATTTGTTTATACTCTCATACCTTTGAACTTGGAGTTTTGAAGAATAAGCTGGCCATGGAGATGGTGAGGAGGAACAGGAGAAGAGGAAGGGGTGCACCTTGGTGTTTGCCATCGACATTAAGCTGACAGACTGGTCGTCGTTCGCGTGAATCAGGTGTTGCTTGGAGTGCAGGCTTTCTAGGACACCTGCTTCGGCCACACGAGCTGCCGGTGTAGAGGCTGTTGAGATTTTGGCCATGTGCTAGGGGCTTTAGAACTGGACCATGGACCTCATCTCCTCGCTGTTGAACCAGACTGAGCAAGATGTCAGAGGAGAGCTTGAAGTGCACCATAGATGCCTGGCCTAAGCATGTGTTCATCCATGACCTTCAGATTATAACTTTTTCCGTTGTACGTGTTGTAGCCTCATGTTCCGACTCTATTTAGAGGTGGGTCACTTGGTATTTGGGTCAGCAAGCTACATCAGCAATGTCTAGAAATTAAAGATTACCCATACTAGATTCGGAAGCTGGAAGATAGAACTTGAGTCTAACACCTCTTAGCGGCAATGGACTCCCTAATTCCATCACTAAGAACAACTTGGGGACTAAACCTGCATAGTTTAGTACATTGGAAATAATATGTCCACCGTGTAATAGTTTTACGACGCATGGGTATTTTGCTATTAGTTTAGTTTATTACCAATTATTTATCTTAAACACGAAAGTTCTTTGTAGTTGGACTAGGTCTTTGCAAATATTGTACCTTTGGTTATTAGCAGTGTCATTCGTCATGACCTCAACATAAGATATATTTGAGGATCAGATTCTACTAGATTTAATGGAGAGTCTTCGCTTGCTGTTGTCGTGGTGGTGCTGGTACGTCCTCCTTCCCACCAACCACCGCTTTTGAACATGGATTTCTTTGCACATTTTACTCATTATAGTTAGTATGCAGTGTGTTAATCAAGCCAAAAGTATGAAGACATTCTTTCAACCATTGGTGATTTTCTTTAGTAATCTGCTTTTGGTGGCTCTAACTTGAAAGGAGCCAATGTAACATGAACTGAATGCTTATGCTTGCTCTAATCAGGTAGTGTGAAGTCTTTGTTGGAGGCAGGGTGGAGTGGGAAATCAAGCCTAGCGAAGGAGAGAATATTTGTATTTATAACATATATGATGTGTTTGATGCATTTGACAGAATGTAATAACTTTTTATACAAATATAAAGATATATGATGGTTCATATTAGAGCTTTTGAATGAGATACTATGATCAATTCTATCTTCTAACACTTACGATAGGTATGCAGTTTACACATGAGGCTTGTATGTTGTTCGAAGAGGCCACTTAAGCGCAGATATTTTTATTGCCTCAATCGTTAGGACCAAATTGTATACAAGAGAAATTGTCAATGCGTATTGTATACTATTTTAACTACTTGACTTAAATGTGATTTACTACATCATTTGACTTTACTCTCAAAATTGAAATGTGTTCTTCTGATATTTTGTTTAGAGGAGACATGTGGCGATGTAGTGTGGCAGGGGAGGAAGGCAACAAATTCACTTACAAAAATAAGGACTGAGATAAAAGCTAAATAGATTTCTAAAATGAGCCGTCAAATTTGATTTATTTGTACACCCGTAGCAACGCACGGGCATTCATCTAGTAGAACTAAATGGAAAGTCGGTGAGAGGGAATCACCTTCAAATCGATTTAAAGTGTCCTTAAAAGTTGTTGATAGACAATATTCTTAACACATGCCTCAGTACGGTCATAGCTGCAGGTTTGCACTTGAAATGCGTCTAAATGTCCAGAGATTAATACTCCACCACACAATGTAAGTTATAGGCTCACGACACTAACCCTATATGACGTAGTTTGATATAAAGCAAACACAACAAAAATTACAATAAAAATGCATAAAGTTCACATTGATACACACAAAACTAGATGCTTGATTGCCCCTGTGAAACCGACTTCACCTCCTTGGCTTCTTGTCTGGAGCAAATATCAAGGCGGCGATGGTAGCAGAAACAAGGGCACAAACGACATTCTTGATATTCTTATGCCGTCGCTAGGAATGGTCATAGCTGTAGGTTATAAGAAGCCACAAATCTGGGAATCACATATGTGCATACAGTTATCTAAAATAACTGCAGTGAGTTCCTTTGCTTACTGTTTCTTCTTTTGCAGCAAGATTTGGGATTGTTCAAGTGCCTCCTGCAACTGCACGTTAATCTTATACCTCTCAATGCCATCCATGGGTGCGCGGGGACTTCCACGCATCTATTGGAAGCAACATGCATGCAGAATGAAGTTGAGAAGAATGGAATTAGGCAAGCAGTTGCGCCCGTTGTTGCTCATACATCACCTAATTTCCCATACCAATAGGCAATGGAACCCCAGGAGACGGGAGGGCGGGTTACCTTGCAGGGTTCGATCCTCCCAGCAAATCCAGAGAGGAAGACGCGTGAGTTCCGAGGGACGGATCCTCGTGGGGTGGCTCGGTGGAGCACGCGGCTGACGGATCGGAGCAGTGACGACGAGACCATCCTTCTTTTCAGAAGGAGGGTCACGCCTCACGCGTGCGACGACGGCGGAGCAAAACCTAGTCTTGTTTGCCTCCGGTCGAGAGACTGAACGGTTTATGTGCTGTCAAATATTCTTTCCCAAACACTTCTATAACTGCCATCGTAATTATCTTGACATACAAGATTGAAGTGTTGACGACCCAAACCGACAAAACATAGTCAAATGGATACGCGCGGAACATTGCCCGTCCGTTTGACGATCAAAAGATAAAACAACATGAACATCAATCCGTTTACATCGCATCGTTGGAGTCATCCTAAGCACATGTATTTTGACCGCGTTTGATCCGTTTGCGTCAGCGGACGACACATGTCCCGCCCGTTAGTGGCCACTTCACCCAAAGCGACACGTGTCTTTCTTTTTTTGCCGATTTTCAAACATGTCATGCTTGGGCCTCCTGCATTATAGGGGGTGGGCCATGATGCACCGGTGAGGTGTTGTTAGGAAACCCCAAGAGGAAGGTATGAAGTAGTGCAGTAGCAAGTTTTCACTCAGTTATGAAACCAAGGTTTATCGATCCAGTAGGAAACTAGAGATCTCCCAGAGGTTGTTGAAGATGACTTTGGCAGGGCGCACTACCGGTGTCAGCAAAGAACGTGGAACCTGCACACAACACAATCAAACTATTTTGCCCGAACTTGACAGTGAGGTTGTCAATCTCACTGGCTTGTTGTAACAAAAGGATTAAACGTATGTGTGGATGATGTTTGTTTGCAGAGAATGAAAGTAACATGATTGTAGTAGGATTGTTTATCAGTTTAAGGAAAAAGGACCGGGGTCCACAGTTCACTAGTGGTGTCTCTCCATAAATAATAATAGCATACATGTGGGTAAACAAATTACAGCTGGACAATTGACAGAATAAAGAAGTGCATAATGATGCATATACTATAGTTATGATGTCTAGTGTGATATTCATTTGGGCATTACAACAATATACATAGACCGTTCCAACCGCAGCTATGACTAATAATCCACCTTCCGGTTAGCGTCTGCACCCCTTTCAGTATTAAGTTGCAAGCAACAGATAATTGCATTAGGCAATGTGTGTAATGTAAGTAATACAAATACCCTTAGATAAAGTACTACTGTTTTATCCCTAGTAGCAACAGTACATCTACAATCTTAGAGCTTGTTGTCACTACCCCAGATTAAATAGAGAAATGAACCTACTATCGAACATAAATACCTCCTCTTGGAGTCACAAGCATCTACTTGGCCAGAGCATCTACTAGCAACGGAGAGCATGCAAGATCATAAACAACGCACTCACAAGATATATTATGAAGCAATAACATAGTACTCAATATTCATCGGATCCCAGCAAACACAACATGTAGCATTACATAAAGATGATCTTGATCATGTTAGACAGCTCACAAGATCTAAACATGGTAGCACAAGAGGAGAAGACAACCATCTAGCTACTGCTGTGGACCCGTAGTCTAAGGATGAACTACTCACGCATCAGTCCGGAGGCGGGCATGGTGATGTAGAGCCCTCCGGTGATGATTCCCCTCTCCGGCAGGGTGCCGGGAAGAGCTTCTGAACCCTCCCGATGTAGGGTTGACGACGGCGGCGGCTCTGAACTTCGTGGAGGAAAAAGGTCCGCGTCCTAGGGCTTGTATTTCTGGGGGGTATTTGTAGGCGAAAGGGCGAAGGCGGCGGGGCCTCGAGGGCCCCACACCCCGTGCTCGCGCGGCCAGGGGGGACCCGCGCCGGGAGGGGGTGTGGGCCCCTCGGGGTCCTCCTCCGTCTCCTCTTCGGTGTTCTGGAACCTCCTGGAAATAATAAGCACTTTGACGTTTCGTTTGTCCAATTCCGAGAATATTTCCTTAACAACTTTTCTGAAACAAAAAACAGCAGAAAACAGACAACTGGCACTGTGGCATCTTGTTAATAGGTTAGTCCCAGAAAATGCATAAAATGATATAAAAGTGTATATAAAACATGTAGCAAGTGGCATAATATAAGCATGAAACATAAGAAATTATAGATACGTTTGAGACGTATCAGGCCACAAACGGCCAGTTTACACTTTGTTAAGAAAAGAGAAAAACCTAACCCACAGAGGGTTGGACGGTCCATGGATTCGCTCCGGGGGCAGGTTGTCTAGGTTGCCGGTCCACAACCAGTTCTGACTGTGCAACCCTGGGGAAGGGGAGGCAGAGAAGGCAGGCCCACCTCCATGGCCTCCACATGGCTGCGACACGTGATGCGCGTCCATGGCCTCCTGCAGCTGTCCGACGGCCTCCCGATGCTGGTGGGCAGCCTTCTCCTGCCGGGCAACCTCGGCCAAGATGTGCATCCACCGCTTGGTCTCTTACTCGGCCACAGTGTGCATGGACTCCTCCGGCGCAGCCAAGTAGTCGGCGTCCTCCTCCGTCTTCACATCCGGCGGCGGCGGTGGTGATCAGGTCAGCTATGCGGCGTGGGGGCCCACGTGAAGAGTTCATGCCTCACATAACCATTCCCGCAAGTAGGAGGACAGTGATGAGAAGGCGGGATCCCGACGGAACTCGGATGGGAGGCCCGCGTCGACGCTGGATCTCCGGACCAAAAACTAACCAAGATCGGCCCTGTTCCTTTTTCGTCAACGGCCCTCGATCCAAACTGACAATGCACTGGTACTCGATGCGCCGCACAGTTGAAGTCGTTTCCGGTAGACACATTTTTGGATGCCGGACATATTTTTTGGAGATTTATCAGTGTGAAGAAGTGAATATTTTCCCAAAAACTAAAGCCGACACGTACAGTATTTCTAAAAAAAAAACGACACGTACAGTAGGTCAGTAGCTCGGGGTCGGGTGCCCGAGTGGACACCCCCAGAAGGCCACGACGCGCCCGCGGCCCGCCGATGCCATCCAAGCGCCCGTCCCCTAGCGCCATGGAAGCCGACGGCGCGTCCTCCTCCCCCTCCCCCTCCCTCTCCCCTCCCGGCTCCAAGAGGCGCTCGTCCCGCGCCAGGTTCCGCCTCGACGACCGCCGCCCGGAACCCAGCCCCAGCCCCAGGCCCCGCTACTCCTCCTCCCGCAAGAGGGAACGCAAGCGCATGCGCCACGCGCCCCCGGAATCCGCCGCGCCCTCCGAGCGCCGGCCCGGCGCGCTCCGGGATTCGGCCTCGCCCTCCGCGCGCAGCAGGCGCCGCTCCTTCCAGGAGGCCGCCGCGCTGGCCGTGCTCGCCGCGGGCGCGGCCCGCGCGGCCCCCGTCACCGCCAGATCCTACGGCGCCGTCCAGAGGCTCTGGAGCAACGCCGACGAGCTCGCGCTCCTCGCCGGGGCCGCCGCCTTCCGCGCGCGCAACGGCCACGTCCCGCGCCTCCCGGACATGGGCGCGCTCTTCGACCACCTCAAGGGCTCCATCTCCCCGCACCTCGACCAGGACAAGGTCTACTACAAGCTCAAGCGCCTCAAGAGCAAGTTCCAGAACGTGCCCCCGTCCGCCGACGCCGGCAAGCACGAGCTCCGCGTGCGCGACCTCTGCACCAAGGTCTGGGGCGCCTACTTCGGCCTGCCCGTCGAGGATGACGCGCCGGAGGAAGAAGAGGAAGAGGAACCCAGCGAGCGCCGCACCGTCCCGGACGCGGCAGCCATGCTCCCGGTAGCCACCGAGGTGCTCGATGCGTACTGGAAGACGAATGGTCTTGCGCTCTCCGGGGTGTCCCTGCAGAAGGGGCTGTCACTGCTAGGAACGGAAGCCGCGAGATCGATCGAGGGCAGGTGGAGGCGGCAGCTTGATGCAGAAGTGCGCTCCCAGATGAGGCGGCACGATCTGGCTAAGGACGTCTACGGCTTGCTCAACGACGCCATTAAGGGCCTTGGTCCTTAGCTCGGGTATGACTGTCAACTGTTATGTTGCATCTGATTTGCACGGAACCTAGGCTATTTGCTTCACTAGTTTAACTTCTAGCTGGGTAATTAGTTTACAGTTGCTGCACATTTTGTTGTTTAGTGTCTGTAAGGGTCAAGCAATCATAGTTAACTTGTTCAGTAAAATTGCTTGGATGTTGAGTTTTCTTGCTGCTTATTGGAATAGTTTGTCAAAAGTGATGACAATAGTGTGTGGTATGACATCTTTTCGCAAAATTAGCACATCATCTGTTCCTTCCCAAGGTGTGAATATACTGTAAAATTCTGCATTATGCCCCCATCCACCGCCAAAATTGATGATATGAGTTCTAAGTTGCTGGCAACTCATCAATCTACTGTTAGCCTGTGATCAATCTTGGATTGGATAGTTATGGGAGATAGTACTATTATGAAGGGAGGAGGGGAGGTCTTGAGAAGAAAAATAACCCTTAATTTGATATATTACAGAATTATTCCTCAAGTACTTTAAGAGCCTGACAGCACTCAAGTTATTACTTAATACAGTACAAAGCTAAAGCCAACCAGAAACACTATGTTTGCAAATTGCAATGATGTCGTACAATGTAAATTCTGCATTATGCTACATTAGAGCATCTCCACCGGCACTCCCAATAGGGCTATTGGGCGTGCCGACATGAAATCGCCCCCACCGGCCCTCCCAATAGCGTGTAAGTTGATGGACGGCCCAATACAGCGTCGGGCAACCCTGCTTTGCGCCTTGTTCCTAGGGAGGTAGCCGGGAGAGCCGGCAGCCCCGACAACGCGTGCCATGGCGGAATCTGATGGGCGGGCACCACAGGGCAGCAACCCAACTATTTCTTTTCTTCCCCACCGTCCCTTTCGGGCTCAACTCAGTCGCTGGCTCCGCCGCCCCCTTTCGGCGCTGCTCCACCCCGCGCGACCACCCCCTGTTCTCCCCGTCGCTCTCGCTGTCGTCTCTTCTCATTCCTGCCAAAGTATTTGAGTATTTGGTACGCCACCACCGCCTCCTAAGATGACCGTGCCCACAAGGTGTTTGTCACATTACGAAGCTAGTATTTTTGCTAAATTATTTGCTTTGTTTATTTTGCTTAACCTAGCTAATTGAATAGATGGATAGTGATGATGAGCTGGAGATGGCCGGTGCATTGCTCACGGCCCATGCCACTGCAACCGCCGTGCTTGATGAGCACTTGGCAATCATCACTTGCCTTGTTGGTTTGCTAGGCAAGATCCATGCCACTCCTCGGATTGGAGGTTCGAAGCCTGGGAAGAGGAAGAACAAAGATCATAGACGGATGTAGGGTCATATGATGTTGTGGCAAGACTACTTCGCCGATGATCCCACACACGAGGAGAAGGAATTTTGGCGGCGATTTAGGATGAACAAAGAGCTCTTCACGAAAATTGTGGTGGGCGTGCGGGAGTATGTTGACTACTTCAAGCTCAAGAGATACTGCGTCGGGCTGGTTGGCTTCTTTTCTATTTAGAAATTCACTGCTGCATTGAGATGTGTTGCATATGAAGCTCCTGCATACAGTAGACGACTACCTCCGCATGGCTGAGTACACCGGACCATGTATCGATGATCATGACTGATGACATTGTAAAAGTGGCTCCTTTAGAGATTGGACCGTGTCGTGTGCTTGTCAGCTTTTGCTTGTTTGGATCACATGTTAGATGTTGGAGGTTTCAATTGGCACATACAAAAAAACATTGACACAAATGCTCTGTTTTTTCTTTTGTTATGAACAGCTGGCTGACGTGTCCGGTTTTATTTGCCATATGGGCACTTACGACCGGATCCACTTATTAACAAAGATAAACACTAGATTTGACCTATGTGTGACTGATTACCTCAATAGTAGGTGTTCTGCGCAACAAACCCAAAGCACAGGCGTTTTGCCCGAAACAACACCAATATGTGGTGGTTTGTGCAATTACTTCCATATCCCCGAGAGCATCTGAATCATCTCGAGTCCATAGGCTCCCTTTTCACTACTCCACACTTGAAATTTCTCCTGAATATCTACACTACAGGGTCAATACTTATAGGACTTCCATCTCTTCTGTGACCGACTGCAGGGTTTTCAGTAAAGTTCATAACATCCTAGTGAGCATTGTTGCGTTTTCTGAGCTGCTGAGCAGTCAACACCACTTGAATATCAATTTTTGTTAGTCTTTTGTGAGTGATCCAGGTGTAGTGGAAACTCTCATCTTGTAGCAGAGTGTTTATGCTCCTTCTCATGTAGGTCTTTATTTTCAACTCCATTTAGAGAAGTATTTCTGGTTTTCATACAACAATGATCCTTGATTTTTGTAATAGTCGTTAAAGCTTGCTACGTTGTCAAGTTCATCAGTTCAATGCTGGTTGCTTGTTAGGTTGTCTATGTCTGCCACACGACTCTTATGGAGAATCTGAGCAAACTTTGTATGAGATATCTTCTTCCCTTGTTTGCATCCACCCATGTTGTCTCAACAATCTGGCTAAGGACGTCTAGGGCTTGCTCCTCGACGCCATTAAGGGCCTCGGTCCCTAGCTCAGCTATGACTGATCTGCGGGGAAGCTATGCTGTTTGCTTCACTGGTTTAACTTCTTGCTGGGTAATTGCTGCATATTCTGTTGTTTAGAGCTTCTCTAGTGACTCGTGTAAATTTGAACGTGTATATCTTCATATAGACCTTCATGTATACCTTTCTACTTTTTACACCTCCCGATTTTTCAGTAGAACGTGTATATCAGGAGGTCTATATTCTCACTTCTATAGTTTAATAATATTTATACTACCATTCAACAAGGATCTTTTCTGTGCAAAATTCAGCTACAAAATTATCATATTAGCAGCAGCAAAACTGAGTACAAAATGAGCAGCAACATTAATTATAAAATTCTCAATCAACGGGTTGTCATAAATCATGCCAACAGCTAGCCTTGATGTACATTCAGTATAAAATTCTCAATCAACAGGTTGTCATAAATCATCCTCTCCGACCCACCGCCGGAGCAGCCAGCCCCTCTCCTTCCATGCACCACCCCGTCCCCATCTCAGCGGCACAACTTGCGGTCGCCTCCCGCTCGATTCACCAGGGCCGCCCAACATGCCCCCTTGCTCTGATCCTCCCCGCCCTCCTCTCTCTACAGGCTGTGTGCGCTGTGCGGCCGCAGGGAGAAATCGTACCTGTGTCGGAGGGGAGTGGCGACGGCGACCTTGGAGGCCTCCTAAAATGTCCGGACGGGGGTGGGAGGAAGAGCAGTTGCTCGCGTTGCCAGCGTCGCTGAGGTGGATGGGACGTGTCCGCGTGTATATTTCCATGACGGATAGCGAGGTGGATGGACGTGGAAAGCTTCCACGACTGTATACATGTTCCTCTGGAGACTGATTTTGAGCCTCGGACGTGTATAAGTCGTTTACACAGCCTGATACACGAGTCACTAGAGATGCTCTTAGTGTCTGTAAGGGTCAATTACAGTTAATTTGTTCAGTAAAGTTGCTTGGATATTGAGTTTTCTTGCTGCTCATTGGAATATTTTGTCAAAAATGACAACACTAGTGTGAGGTATGACATCTTTTCACAAAATTGGCACATCAACTGTTCCTTCCTGACATGTGAATATACTGTATAATTTTGTATTATGCTCCCTTTCACTGCCATCTTCTCTGAAAACCGGCAAGAGAGAGCTAAGCTTGAACGAGCTAAAATAGTTTGGTTTGGGTTTGTTTACTTGACTAAGCCTAGAGCACTGCACATCTCTGATGAATTATTTATTCTTTGCGTCAGACTTGGGTTATGGCCAAAATCAATGAGGCCAGTTCTAAATTGCTGGAAAGTCATCATGGCACTGTTCGCCTGTAATCTAGGATTGCATAGTTATAGAAGATAATACTATTATGAGGGGAGAGGAGGGGCTGAAAAGAAAAATAACCCTTAATTCCATATATGATACATATGCACACCTCTACTCCTCACATACTATGAGCCCGACGACAGACTTAGGTATACGCAGGTTAGTATACTTAATACCAAGTTACAACCAACGCAGAAACACTTTTATGTTGACATGTCGTACAATCTATGTGTTTTTTGTTACCCTCATGTTTTTTCAGTTCAAATGTCCACACAGCTCTTTGAAAGAATCTGAGCAAACTTTGTGTGATATATTTTTCCCTTGTTTGCATCCACTCATGTTGTCCCAACAGCCCTGCAGGTAGAAGTTGACGAGGCGTGCTGATCCATCTTGGCGTGCTGCCATTCTTATATGCTGATCTAGTAGATCTGTTCCTGTCAAGTAATGACCAGCGTCGACTTGCTGTAGCTGTACAATCTGCGTGACTCTCTGTTGCGTCTATTGCCTGGATCACTTACTTTAGGTTCATAGGTGCTACTTTTGCTCTTTCTTTAGATTTAAATCATGAAAATGCTTCAGATGCTCAACCCGTTTGTAAACTGTCAGTAACTTCTGTATCGGTGATGTTAGCTTTGCATTGTCAATGGTAAGAATCCAGTACTATTAACATTCTTTGCTTGATGGTGTGGTAAACTATTGTGATATTATCTTATCTCATCAGTCTGTTCTATTGATTCGAGATGCATTTATATAGCTGATATTTTTTCTTCACAAGTATTAGGACCAAAACATGTGAACAATATCTTTTTTCGTATTAACTTAATTATTTTCGGAATATTCATATATATTATTATGAGAGCCTATTTTCAATAAAACAACACATTTGATGTACTTGTCCTTTCCCTTCCCGTTTCTCTACTAAAAATAAGTCGTCGGTTGTGCCCAGTTGATGTGCCCAGTTGAAGGCACATGACGGACATGAGGATTATCATCCCAAAAAAAAAAAGCCGTCGGTCAATTTTCGAGTGCAGTAGTAGATAATTCTAGAGGGCTCAGTGATGTTGATGCAGGCCTGTTCCAGGAGAGGATGGAGTACTGTATATAATTAAAAGTAGATATATATAACAGTATTGAGACTAGCTAGTAGCTACGGTTGTTTATGTACCTGGTTGGCATGTTTCTAGTTTCAACGAACAGGGCCTTCCCGTCAGGCCGTCATGACAATGAATCCATGTGTCCACCCTGTAAAATGTCGAATGTGGTTGGGTTCCTTTTTATCATCTCATTCAAGGACGTAGCTCACAGCAACATGCGTGCTATCCTCACGCGCACAACCTCACCGATTCGATATAACAACAAACACAAAAAAAAACTACAGAAAATTCCGTCACATGGTTCAGGTTATTTCCTTTATTTAACGGATTAGCTGACTTTGCAAAATGCAAAGTTGCCTTTGGGTCACTGACATGTCGGACCCACCCTGTGCAGGGTCCACACGTCAGTGGCTCAAAGTCAGCAAAGTAAGCAGGGCTAACGGCAGCAAATCTCAGCTGCAAGCTGCAGACTAACACGCCGGAACTCCAAAACGAACACAGCAAACGTAGTAATGCTTGTACAAGGCCATGCAAGCCAAAAAAAATAATATTTTTTACACGCAACCCACCGGCGAATTTCATTATCGGGAGATTACGAAATACAGAGTATTACAAACCACCACCCACGAACAGCAAAAGTAAAGAAGTCTAAGCCACCTCCCAGTTCACCCATACTGGTGACCAACCTGGGATTGGCAACGAACCACCAAACGAAGTAGCAAACAAGATCATTTTGAAGTTTAACAACCCAAACCCAGCACAGAAGCGGAAGCAAAGAAAACTCGAGACAACAGGCACAGGAGGGCCGAAGGTAGGAGCTTTCTCGCAGCGACGATCAGTAGATTCTTCACGCATCAAGGGCCTCCCAGGCGTCTCGGGCCAGCAGCAGCAGAATCATTCTTGACAGAGAACGCCAAATCGAGCAGGGAATCTGCACCAGCACGAAGAGCTTCCTATTCCTCAGGAGGATGAAGACCTGCCCAGTATTTGATAAACACACAGGAGTAACAGATTAGTTCAACATGATTATGAATAAGCTTCCCTTCGAAGCAAGCTTTGTTTCTTGTTTTCCAGATTGCCCAACACACCGCAGTGATCAGGGTGATCTGAACCTTTCTGGAGACCTTCAGATATTGAGGGATCCACCAAAAATATTCAGAGAAAGAACCAGGTCTATTAGGGGCACCAACTGCAGTAGCAGTTGTGCTCCAGACGAACTTCGCAGCCGCGCAAGTAAAGAAAAGATGGCGGATGGTTTCTGCCTCATTGCAGAACTGACAGATGGGACTTCCTCCCCAACCCCTTTTGATCAAATTATCTTTGGTTGCAATGGCATTATGCCAAATGAGCCAGAACCAAATTTTGATCTTATAAGGAACTTTGCCTTTCCACAGATGTCGAAAGGACCTGTCTAAGCCAGAGCTACATAAGGATTGATACATTGATTTAACAGAGAAGATACCATTTTTGATCCATTTTCATCTAGGCTTGTCAATATCAGAATTCAGAGCAACCCCCACTAACAGATTCTGCAATTCTCTATACTGATTTTGCAGATTTTCATTCAGCCATCTCCTGAAAGTGAACCTCCATCTGTTTGCAGCAGCAGTAGCCACAGATATGTTGGTTTCATTACAGATTTCGAACGAACCAGGAAATCTGAGATTAAAAGCAAGTTGACCACACCAGGAGTCTAGCCAAAAGTGAGTTTTCAGGCCATTCCCCACAACCAGTTGCCTCCCACACAAGTAAACCTCTTTCACATGTAGCAAGTCTGACCAGAAGGCAGAGTCAGTAATCCTGTGCCTTGTTGAATGGATCCCCAATGGACCCACATACTTTCTCTGCATGAAATCCTGCCAAGGACCCTTACCAGTTTCCAAACGCCACCACCATTTACACATCAGGCTTATATTGAAGAGAGCTAGATTCTTAATACCCATGCCTCCTTTCTTTTTTGGTTTGCAGATCAGTTGCCACTTTACCCAATGGATTTTCTTTTTACCAGTGCCTCCAGCCCACAAGAAATCCCTCATCTGTTTCTCCATGCCAGCAATGTTAGTCTTATGAAAAATTCTAAGAGCAAGCTGATAAACAACAGTTGAGGCTAAGCAAGAATCCACTTTGGTGACCCTGCCCCCAATAGACATGGATCCACCTATCCAGCCTCCCATACCCATCTTAAAGAAGTCTTCAACAAAGTTCATTTCTGCAACAGTAGTTCTTCTTGCACGGATGGGAGTGCCTAAGTATTTGATAGGCCAATTGCCTTTCTGACAATCGAAGAGATCAACATACCCTTGGAGTTTATCACCATCCTCAAGCACAAGCAGTAACTCAGTTTTCTCAAAGTTGATTTTCAGCCCAGACATAGCTTCAAACACATACAAGAGTAATTTCAAATTCCTAGCTCCTTCCATATCATCTTTAATCATCAAAATTGTATCATCTGCATATTGTAAGATAGAACAGCCACCATCTATCCATCTCTCAGCTAGGCCTGTAAACAAGCCATTGGATTGTTCCTTATAAACCATCTTAGATCAATTAGCAGCAATGTTAAACAGGGTAGGAGCCAAAGGGTCACCCTGTCTAACACCCTTGAAACCGCCAAAGTAAGGGCCAGTTTCATCATTCAGTTTCACACTCAAGGTACCATTCACCATTGTTTTCTTGATCAGATCAATCCAATGCTCACTGAATCCCTGTTGTCTACAAGTATCAAACAGGAAATCCCAGTTAACTTTATACTAAGCCTTCTCAAAATCAATCTTCAACACAACCCCTTGTTCTTTATTGACTTTAGTATCTCTCAGAAACTCCTGAAGGAGAGATACACTGTCATGAATATATCTCCCCCTAATGAAAGCATTTTGACAGGGGTGAATGATTTTATTCATCACAACATCCATTCTAGAGTTCAACACTTTTGTGATAATTTTGAACACCACTTGAAGGAGACAAATGGGTCTAAATTTTTGAATGACATCAGCATTATCTCCTTTAGGGATAAGGGTTATAATCCCATAATTGATTCTGTCCAGATAGAATTTATGTTGGTGGAAATCATCAAAAAAAATCATGAGATCCTTTTTAACAAGGTGCCAGCAATTTTGATAGAATTCAATAGGAAATCCATCCCGACCAGCAGCCTTGTTTTTTTCCATCTGATCAATCACATTTTTAACCTCATGTTCAGTGAAAGCACCATCCAGCCCACCTCTGTCCTGATCAGATAGGGATTCATGTTCTTCCCAGACATCTTGGTTCAAACGAATCCTAGGAGTTGTAACTGGCCCAAACAGCTATTTGTAGAATTTAGTTGCATGTTTCAGGAGATCAGGAGTGCCTTGGATAATGTCAGCACTACTAGAATCTTTCAGGGAGAAAATGGTTTTCGTTCTCCTGCGACCACTAGCTACTCTATGAAAATACTCAGTGTTAAGGTCACCATGAACTAGCCATTTCTCAGCAGCATTCTGTCTCCGGTAATCCTCTTCAAGTTCACAGATCTCCAAAAGTTCTTTCTGGATAACTCCTCTCCTCTTAAATTGATCAGGAGACAAAGGAGTGTGCTCTTCTAGATTTTCTAGATCTTCCAGTTCAGCTGATAAGGTTTTCTTTTTCAGAATCATCTGGCCTCTTATGTTGGCACCCCAACCTTTCAGATATTTCTTCAGATTTTTTAGTTTAATTTGAAACAATTCCAAGCTATTCTTTGCTCTGTATTGCTGGTTCCACACATGAGACACCCTCAAAAGGAAGGAGTCATCTTTGAACCATCTCTTATCAAATCTGAAGTTTCTATTTTTTCTCTCTGCCTTCCATAGAATTTAACATTATGGGGCAGTGATCAGACACTTCTCTTGATAGTTTGTGGACTGTGACTAGGGGAAACATCAGCTCCCAGTCTCTTGACATTAGGAATCTGTCCAGTTTTTCCAAGGTAGGATTCATTTGACTGTTGGACCATGTATAGCTTCCACCAGTCATATGAATTTCTCTCATCTCATAAGTGTTAATGATGGCATCAAACATATCCATCCACTTATGATTATGAACAGGCTTATTCTTGTCAGATTGGGATCTGAGCAGGTTAAAGTCTCCACCAATGAGGAGTGGGAGAGACTGATTATTGCAAATGCGCCCCAAGTCAGCAAGAAACTCATCTTTGTCAGCATCCTGGGCAGCCCCATAGATTATCACAATGCTCCAATTTCTGTTGATTTTGATATCATGCAAAGTACACTGGATGAAAAATCTGCTGATAACTGAGTCCACCACATCAAATCTTGCAGTATTAAATCCACCCAGGATCCCACCAGCTCTTCCCAAAGAAGCAGACCATTTCCAGGAGAAACGATTCAGAGGATCGATTTTCCTGGAGAAAGCCTGAGAGTAATCTTTTTTGATAGTTTCCTGCAAGCCAATAACATCAAGGGCTTGATCCTTAATGAAATCTGAAAGAAAAGCACTCATACCCTTCTTCCCCACACCTCTACAATTTAAGAAGGCACCTATCATAGATATGTTGGTTGTTTTTTCCTATTTCTGGATCCGGAGACAACACCACACAGAGGGTGGTTATTGCCAACCTTCACCGAGGCAGCACTACAACTTGCCAGTGCTCCTCCTTGGGAACTGCCAGAACATGAGGGCAGTCCTTCCACCACCAGCTTGCGAGCAGCACGAATACCCTTCTTTCTGCTTTTGGAAATTACAGGTGTAAAACCATCCTCATCAACAGTATCTTCTCCCCATCCCAACAGGACAACATGTTTGTTATTATCAGCAGCATTTTCCTTTACCTCAGCATTTTTTATCACTAGCTTATGCCTAGCAATTTCAAGATCTTTAAGGCAATTGACTTTCTCAAGACAGAAGGTATTTGGTTCTACCCCCATCTCAAGAGCCCTAGATTGAATATCATCATCATCATCTAAAACAGCAAAAGAGTTATTAACAGCCAAAAATTTATATAAAGCAGCATCCCCTGCATCAATCTTTCAGCTTCCGTGTCACTGTCTGACAGCGACCAGTGAGCAGCCTTTGAGTTTCATACCATTATTCCATTCCAACGATTAAAACGCCAAGAAAATCACATTATAAGATTCTTTCAAGCGGAGCCTCTAAACTAAGACTTGTTCGTTGTCCAAATCTCCAACACAGAGCTGCAACCCAATTGCTACTACATAGGATCGACACGTTCCTTTAAATTGGGTGATCCAGCAACTGCACATATCCTCAAATGGACAAGGTGCTCAGCTGATATCGAAAGCACAACAAACCACCCTTGAAACTGGCAGTTGGACAATTAAAGAAAATGTGATCAATATGTTCTTTCGTCCACAATTAGCATCTTGTGACTCCCACTAATCCCCTCCTTGTGAAGTTCTCTGTTGATAAAGATATTGTTCTTCATCACTACCCACATCAAAGCCTTATGTTTAAGAGGTTCCCTAAATTTCCATAGTTGTAAATAAGGTATAGCCACCTGACTACTCTCTAAGAAATTATAAAAAGACTTGACAGAGAAGTCACCAGATTTGGTGATATTGTATATTCACCCATCCTTCTCATCAGTAAGTTGCACTGAACACAAACTACCAATGCCTTGTGCCACATCTCAATAGGTTCCTCAAAGATGATCTCGTAACCTTAAATAGTTCTATCCTGAATTAAACCCATCTGCCATCAGACTGACAGACTTCATAGGCTTGCCCTCGCCACGTGTCCAGAATACTCCACCACACAACATAAGTTATAAGTTCACGACCCTAAGGCTACATAACATGGTTCGATAGACAGCAAACACACCAAAAGTTACAATAAAAGGTACTCCCTACAAAGTTCACATTGATACCCACAAAATTAGATGCTTGATTGCCCCTCTGAAAATGACTTCACCTTCTTGTCAAGGCGACGATGGTGGCAGAAAGAAGGGTACATACGGTATTCTTAACACGTCCCTCGGTACGGTCACAGCTGCAGGTTAAAAGAAGCCACAAATCTGAGAATTTCATAAGTGCATACAGATATCCAAAACAACAATGAGTTCCTTGCTTACCGTTTCTTCTTTAGCAAGATTTGGGATTGTTCAAGTGCCTCTTGCAACTGCACGTCAATCTTATCCAACGACCTCTCCATGACATCCATGCAGGTGCGGGGTTCCCACACATCTGTTGGACCAAACATACAACTTGGCTTATTTTAGACATAAAAATAGTCCCCTAACTTTTTTCTTTGAAAAGGATAGGCCAAATAATCCATAGAAATAATGTATGTAAGGGTTTACCATAAGGAAATATAAGACACTAGCCAAGCCACAACATTCATCAGCTAGCTATGACTTTAAAATCGGACAGAGTAGCTAGACTACTAACCGAGCAAAATATATCAGAAATGGCTTAAGAAAAAAAGCCACGGTAAGCAGGTGAATGTGTACAACTGAATAAAACAGTAGTCCGCAAGATATCCTAGCTACTAACATAATCAAATGCAACAAATAGTGGTGAAGCTATAATCTCACAAAACAAACTATTAACTAGTAACAAATGAGTATTAGTAGCAATTAGTGACGCACACATAATTTTACGAATATAAAAAGGGATTGTCTGACAAATCAGCAGTTGCCAAAGCAGTTCATGAACATCGTGGCTGAATCAATTAGATTTTATTTATGTAAAACCAAACAAAGATTGCTCGCCATCGGTAAAGTTGGGATTTGAGCAAATGAAATGGAGAAGAATGAAATGAAGCAAACAGTTGCGCATGTGTGTGCTCATACATCACCTGATTTAGCATACCAACGGGCAATGAAACCCTAAGAGACGGGAGGGCGGGTGGTTACCTTGCAGTGTTCGATCCTTCTCTTCTGAATGTGACGGCGACGGCGTGCGGCGACGGCGGAGCAAAACCTAGTCATGTTTGCCTTCGGTCGAGAGAAGCTGGATATTCTGGAATCTGGACTGGGGAGTCTGCCAAGGGCCGCGTTGTGGGCTAGCAAGACGTTGTTTGCTTTCCCGGTCTTATTCTTCTTTTTTTACCTTTTATCATATCTTTTTTTATTCTTATTTTTTTTCTATTTGTTCTTTATTCTACGTTATTGCTTTTTTGTTCTTTATTTACTTTATGTTTTTCTTTCTTCTTTTACTGTTTACTTTTCATTTTTTTTAATTTTCCTTCTTTTGTCATGGATACTTGGACATTTTCTTGAGATATGTGAAGTTGTAAAAAATGTTCATAGACCTTTATGTTTTATAAAAAAATCACGGTTCGGAAATTTTATCATGGATTAAAAAACCATGGTTTACAATAAGTACGATTCATGCATTTCAAAAAGTGTGTTCATCAAATTTAAAGAAATGTTTCTGGGTTCGAAAAAGACCCCTCCTATGTTGTCTCAACAGAGCCGGTCCCAAGTCTGCATAAAGGAGGAGGGTTGTGATAGGCTTGGCGACTTAATGGAAAAACCCAAGAACTCTTATGGAGATGTGATGTCTACTAGATGTATCTAATCTTATAGGCATTGTTGGGCCTCCAAGTGCAAATGTTTGTAGGACAACAACAAGTTTTTCTTAAGTGAGTAATCTAAGGTTTACCGAACTCAGGAGGTAGAGGTTGTCAATATCCCTTCCAAGCAACCCTACAATTAAGATGCGCGCGCTAAAAACAACAAATCTGGCGCCCAAAAACTTGTTTAGCGCACGTCATTTTATTGCGCATGTTGGAGATGCTCTTATGCATATTCGACACAAGTAACAAATTAAATGTCCTTGCGTTTGTCTTCTGCATATCTTCACCCAGTTTTGCAATGGGGTCAAATACCCGTTTTTACTTCTACACCTTATTGTAATTTGAGGTTGTTAAAAAACTTCTTTCAGATATCTAACTATGATGCTCACTTGATAGTTCAAAGTCTTCTCCTCCACCTAAAATGTACACTGTTATGAATGCATTCTTATGACTTGTGGGTTAATAGGAAATAATTAATCTCTCCAATAAGCGCTAACTATTCTGACGGTTTATCCAATTCTATAGGGATATTGATACTTTCATGAAACCTAAAATGAATCTTCACCTGTTCGCTCATGTCATGCATATTGATCTCGATAGTTCCGATACTAATTTCCTTTGCTTAATGACTGGGCAATAGAACCTAATATGGTACCATCATGATCTTATTGATTATATACCTTGTAACATAAAGAATTCACTAAGATTGTGATAAGGCTCATGTGTTGTTTTTCTATGTACAATTTTCAAGACACCCCTTTGACAAGAGAAAGCATGACCCATGCATTCAGTAAACATAATGTCCCAATCGTACGCCTAAGAGAAATTAGAGAACACATTGGTGATAATGACAAACTGAATGTGAGTTGTCTTGCAAAGTTCATTGTCGGAAACTCAAAATGGAGGCCAAGCTACATGTAGCTCGTTTCAAATTTGAGCTTTTATGCGTCAAAAATCCGAAACAAATTTTTTGCACGGAGATAATGTTGAGAACTGACCTCTTAAGACCACTCATTGGATGATATGGTCAATCATACTCCAGAGTGGGGACAACATAACAATAACATTCTCTCTTTAGATTCGAGATGTATTGATCGAGACGTGCCTCACTCTAGTGTGGATTTGAGCTCCCCGATAGACGTAGGGCCCGCTCGGTACGCTGTCATTGTTTAGGGGGGTTATTAATTCTAGCATGAAAGTCCGAGTTGGAGGAATGATATTGGGCCTACGCTGCAAAATCTCAATTCAAAAGTTGTAATATTTTTGCCTGAAAAAAAGAGAAATCTGGCAAAAGTTTCAATTTTTCAAACTCGGCACTGTTCATCACTCAGAAATGCGAATTTGTCTTTTTAGCCCAGGCGAAAATACTGTGAATTTTGAATTGAGATTTTGCACAGCTATAGATCTCAACATTATCTCCGTGCAAAAAATTTGTACAGTTCATTGCCCTCTATAAAACCATATAAACCCTTTGACAAGAGGAAGCATGACCCATATATTTAGTAAACATAATGTCCCAATCATACGCCTAAGAAAAATTAGAGAACACATTGCTGATAATGACAAACTGAATGTGAGTTGTCTTACAAAGTTCATTGTTCTGTATAAAACCATATAAACATCTACGGCATAGAGAGTATTTTGAGGCTCACATAAGATTAATGAAGCAACATTGCATCCACCTGATTCAAGGTAACAAAACAAAAGCAATATTTACTAATTGTCCTGAAGCCCGACCATTGTCACTACTATCACTTCGTTTTTGCTACCAACATTCAATACTTGGCCATAACAACACAATGCTAGTTGTGAACATGAAACTGTCTTGGTGTTGCTTTTCAGAGTAAGAGGTACATTTTCATTAGAAGACGACATTACAGGATTGCACAAAAGGTCCATCAAAACATGAACATAAATTCCTACATTGGTATCCATCTCAGAAACCAAACTCATTCCACATATAATTATAACACACTCGACAAAACTGCAAGAGGATTGAGGGGAGGAGGAGGAAGAAGAAACGATGACAGATGAGAGTTTGTCTTCCCAAACGCAGGTGTCCTTGTCCGCTCTTCAGCACCTGATTGAGTGGCCGAACTCATTGCAGCGCAAATAGGCCTCAAGAGCAACGAAAAAAATAGCGCGCTATTTTTCAAAATAGCGTGGCCTTCTCCAGACGCTATGCAAGTTATAGCATGCTAATAGCGCGCTATTTTTCAAAATAGCGTTTTGAAATTTTTGACATGCTATACCTTGTATATAAAGGATTAATCAGCTGAAATTATTTCGAGAGTAATACAAGCATAAGAAATCATCATGTGGAGGCCAAATGACATAATCCAGATCACAATGATCACCAAATTCAAAATGACAAAGTCCACGTAACAAAGGTCCCCACATAAATCTATAAACAAATTACAAGGTAACGAGCAAGAAGCCAATGACACATTCCACATCACATAGGGTCATCACAAAGGACATGCATTTTCAAGATAATCTCAGACTCTAGCATCAGTAGCCAACGAGCAACAAGCTTATTCAGATCAACAAAAAAATACCGTGCTATTTCAAAATAGTGTGGACTTCTCCAGACGCTATGCAAGTTATAGCATGCTAAAAACGTGTATAGCGTCGTAGCGTGCTAAACTTGCATAACATAGCGTACACCTCCCAGATATGCTATAGCGACGCTATAACACCGTTTTAGCGCGCTATTTTTTTCATTGCTCGAGAGCCGAGTAGCACAACACACTTTACGGAAGTAATTGCACCACACGCACTCCACAAAACCAGCCCTTAGAGTGCACCAGAGTAAAGTTCACAACATTCCCAACTCTACATAGCATAGTTCGAGGTACACAACAGACATACCAGAATATTATTCTGGTCTCTACATAACATAGTCCCAGATACAACGAAATATTAGGCTTAACGGCACAAAGTTCACATGGACAGTAAACACAAGTCCATCATTCATGTTTATAGGGCATATTAGGTTTCGTTAAGCCAGATACTTTGACCAAGGATTAAAGGATTATACGTGGTTGATATGATATGAAAACTAGTGATACCAACATCATATCATGAAAACCACATATTAACAGAAAACAATTTCAAAAAAAAAAAACATATTAACAGAAAAATCCTTGGTGAAAGAATTTTCTTAGCGAAACCTAATATGCCATATAAAAAGATAGTGAATGAGCAGCGATTAGAGACTGGGATTCGGACAATTTTCCTTCTTCTTGTCTGGACCAAATATCCACAGAGCAGCGAGAGTAGGAAATATGATAAACGAATAGACCGTTTGACGTTGCTCCTGTTGCTGGATACTGCACGTAGAGAAGAGCACACATTCATTATTAAAAAAGATGCAATTTTTGAATGACAGAAAATGCTTGAAACTGCAAATTAAAAAGAGCAAAATTTTGATTGATAATAAATGAAGTCAAAAAGTGAATTGCTTGCTTACCGTTTTCCCCGTTCTACCAATTTTTTAGATTCCTCACGTAACTTACGCAGCTCGTGCACGGTATTAAACTTTTTAAATGCGTCGCCTTCAGGGGATGTGTGGTATTTGGAGGAAGATTGCTGTAGACAAATGAAAGTATTAATAAACCTCCATATATTATGACATATATGCATATATGGTATCACCAGTTTGGGAGCAAGATAAGAAGAGCAGATGATCAAGGGCCTTCGAGGACCAATCCAGTTTGGGATATTCTGTGGAAATTAAACGTGCCATCGAAAGTAAAAAAATTCAGCTGGAGAGCTCTTCACGGTTTGATTCCAGGGGTAGGAGTGTTGGCTAATCGACATATAAAAGTATCACCTCAATGTCCGATTTGTAAACAAGGCTGCGAGGACATTAAACATCTCATGTTCATATGTTCGAAGGCTATGGAGGTGTGGAAAGCGCTTGGACTCGAAGAATTAATTAAACAAGCAGTTGATCTGGATCGGTCGGGGTCTGTAGTTTATGAGGAAATTCTAAGACGACCGTCCAACAAATCTCCGGTTCTTGGCAAGCTGGGGTTAAAAGAAACGGTGGCGGTTTCTGCTTGGTATATATGGTGGCAACGTAGGGAGGCAGTTAAAGGTGAGACAATTGCTCCAGCTAATAAAACAGCCTTTGCTATTCAGGCGCTAACGATGAATTATGGTTCTGTGGGTGGTATTCCCAAAGAACTGAACCTGTCTTGGACCAAACCAGCTCATGGGCAGTACAAAGTCAACGTTGATGCAACTTTTTTTCCAAATGGAACCGGAGCAGTAGCAGCCATTATTCGTAATGATCATGGCGAATGCATAGCGGGAGCCTCTTGGCCTCTAATGAATGTCATGAATTCAGGATCAGCCGAAGCACTGGCTATAAAAAAGGGTCTTGAACTGCTTGACTCGGTAGGTTGCTCACGCTCCGTTGTGGAATCGGATTGCCTGGAACTAGTTGAGGCGTGTACAGGTGTGCAGGAAATCTGGAGCCCATATTATCCAATATTAGTCGACTGCTTTCATATCATGAACAATATGGCTTCGATCAAGATACAACACTGTCCGAGAGAAGCTAATGAAGTGGCTCACAACCTTGCTCGCTCTAGTTTTGATTCTGATAGTTTTATTTCCTGTATTGGTTCTCCACCAGATTTAGTTTTGATTGATGTAATAAATGATGTAACTTTGTTGAACTCGTAGCTGCAAGTTTTTTACGCACTCTTTTCCTTACAGGGTACTAAGGGGGCTGGAAGGTTTTTAATGAAGCGGCTTGCATGCTTAATATAGTGTGTTTTAAATTTCAAAAAAAAAAAGATTCTTTGTTAGCAAATAGAGATGTTGAGAAATATATCTTTACAATCTAAAAGGAAGTATCTTTAGCACAATCATCTTTATATCGCATATCCCAATAATTACTGGTCAGGCCAACTAATTTCGCGGATCAATTTCGCGAACATAGGGAATAAATTAGGATTGGGGAAGCGCGGATTTACCTTGGATTGCATCCGCCTAACACCATCAGATAAGAATCCAACTGGGCTCCGAGGGAAGGAGGCTTGCGGCAACGATCGCCGAAGAACGCGGCCTGCGGCGGACCTGATGAACAACGAAGCCATCCTTGTGAAATGGGGATCGGGGTTTCTCTTAATTTCAACGGTGAAGGGGTGCGAACCGGCGTTTGGTGTGTGTATATAAATAAGCGGATTCTGGGAGAGCCAGCCGATTGTGGATACCTAGAAACCTACTCCGTATCATGTACGGAGTACCTGAAATTGTTCGGTCCTTGGTTCTCTTTCTTCTCCCAGCTATGTTTTGTGTGAGCTACTACTGCAAGGACGGGGCAGATTCAATTACCAGTGAGTTGATAGTGCACATTGCAAGCTTCCTCAGTGAGGACGCCCGATGATAATAAGATCGCACAAGCAGCAGCAATACAACGGCACAGAGCATAACACAAGACATTGTATGCTTCAGTAAAACATACATTCTCTTTTGGAGCTTCTCCACGTGCGGTTTTAGTGAGCCCTGTTTATTTTCCACACATTACATTTTTGCTTCTTCCGAAACGCATTCGCGCAAACTACACTCAGAATCAATATGAAACTATATGTGCAAACGATCGAATACCTTTTTGTCAATTGTTTCCTCGCGTTTCATCTAGAGGCTTGTGGATCATCCTTGCCTTTTGAATGGAAACAGAACAGGCACCAACACATGAGATTAATCCCATCATCAGCTCCGAAGGACCATGCAGAGCTGAGCTCCCAGTGCCGTCAGTGTGATGGGTTTCTGGATGAGACCGTTGATTCCCGACCGACGGCTCATCTCACGGATGCCGTCGTCGACGCTCACGGCGAGAGCTGCAACTATGAGGAGCCAGCACCTGTTCCTGAGCTCCCTGATCCGGAGGGCCACCTCAAACACATCCATGTCAAGGTCAAGGAGGAGGAGCTGGAAAGAAGAGTCGGGGCTCCCCAGCAAGGCCAGGCAGTGTGCACCCGACGACACCGTTGTGACATTGCAGCCGAGCTTCTCAAGGAGCTTCTGCGTCACAGCCCGGCTCATGCCGTCGCCGTCCGCGAGAAGGATCCTCAGGCCATCGAAGCGGGGCAGTGACGGTGGCGTCCTGCGGCACACCCCTGATTGCTGCAGCTGGAATTGCAGAATGAGGGTGATGCTTTCTTCATGTGACGCCGACCACATGCTACCATTCATCATCTGAAGAGATGGATCATTCAGACCATGTGTTAGCTATCTGTGCAAATTAACAACCGCTATGCTAGGTATTACCAAGTTACCAACCTGCACAATCTTCTTGCACATGCTGATCTGAGACTGAGAGCTGGCCGGTTTACTGGGAGATAGGGTGCACCCGATTGATCTTTCCATCGCAACCTGAAACTTTGACACATATGCTACAACCTGGAGACAGATCTGGCTGCACCGGGATGCAATCCCCTTGGCCTGCATTGCAAGTCTTGACGAAGAACAAGAGACGCCCTGCGTTGCTGCGCTTCTGGCTAAGCAGAGCACCCACCATTTGCAGCAGGAGGTGGAAGACTCGGGTCTCATCGCCGACGACCCACGCTGGCAAGGAATCCTCCACCTGGTAGGAGAAACTAACTCCTTCGCAACCGGCCAGGCATCCCGCGACGCTCATCGCCTCCCTGATCAGGGAGTGGAGGCCGAATGGCGTGCGGTTCACCGTCAGCGTCTCCGTGGCGACATCGTTCATCAGTGCCAACGAGAGGGTGCTTGTCCTGGCAATGGCATCGGCCACAAGCCTCTGCTCGGGGCGCATGTTCTCTACCTGCGACACCATGGAGAGCAGCCCGATGATCGAGTACATCGGCTTTCGCATGCCGTGACACATGGCGCTCTGGATGTTATTGATACCATTGGTGGCCATCATCGCCTCGTGCTTGGCGTGCAGCAGGGCCCTGTGCTGCTCGGCGAGCTTGTCGCGCATGGCCTGCCACTCCTCCAGGACCGAGGCGTGAGAGAGCGCCACGGCGACCTGATCGGCGACTGCCTGCACAACCTCCAGATCTTGGCTGACCCATTCTCTAGAACTGGAACCTGACCCCTTGCTGCGAAGAACCAACACCAAGATGGCATATGAGCTCGCCACTGGTGTCTTTGTTGCGTCGAAATTGGAGACCTTGAGCATGGGGATCCGTATGGCAGCCACGGTTCCCGGTGGCTGGAGGCCGCCGCTGCTCGCCGTGGCGAGCGCCGAGCGTGGCCTGAGCACCTTGGCAGGCTCGCTGGCCATTACGTCGAGGGCGTCGGGGTCGTCCGCGGGGATAGGAGGCTGCGAGCCCAGCACGACGCTGACGGGGCCCTTGCCTCTGAGGCTGAGCTGATGCACGAGGTGCAGGCCGTCGTCGTGGCCGGGCATCCAGACGGCGCAGCTGTGGAGGGCGAGGGCGTCGGCGAGGTGGAGCATGGTGGTGTGGAGTATGGCGTGCGCGTCGAGCGGCGGTGAGCTGCGGATGCGGTCGGTGAGCATGCGGACGACGCGGGAGGTGGCCTCGACGCGGCGGCGGACGACGCCGAGGTCGCGGTCGAGCTGGCGCGCCTTGGCGCGGAGGAGGGCCTCCCTGAGCTTGGCGCGGATGAGGCGCGGGATGAAGGCGACGAGGGAGACGGCGGTGGCGAAGGAGACGAGCGCGGAGAGGAGCTTGGCGGCGGTGGAGGCGAGGAGGAGGCCGGAGGAGTGCGGGTGGGCGTGGGAGAAGACGGCGAGCAGGTGGGTGGCGCCGCCGAGCACGGCGAAGGAGGCGAGCTGCAGCAGGAGCCACTTGAGCGGGGCGAGGTCGGCGCAGGAGGCGAAGTAGAGCAGCTCGAGCGGGATGGAGAGGTAGGAGGCGGCAATGAGGAAGTCGCTCACCCGCTGGCACTGCAGCATCGCCTCCACCGCGGCGTCCTCCCGGCCGTCGCACGCACCGCCGCAGTAGAACCGCTGCGCCGCCCCCACCGCCGCCGAGAAGTGCCGTGTCATTGCTTCACCGTCCCGTGTGCAGCTTGAGCTAGCTAGTGTGTGTGCATGCGTGCAATAATTTGGTCGGAAGATCCCGGAGAGAAATAGTAGAGACGAGGTGGAGGATTCCGGTGCGGTGGAGAGCCCGGAGCATGACACGTGTGTACCGATTACCGAACACTCTGCCATGCCCATGCCACCGTGCCATGCAACTGACACCGCCCGGGACTAGTAAACAGCCCAAGCCCGGCCCGGCCCACAGGTATGGATTCCTCTGGAAAGAACAGAGGCATGGCCATGGCATGGAACGAACAAACTTTTGAAAAAGAGGAGGAATAAGACTCAGCTACGTTTACCCAGCTTCCAAGACAAATAATTCATCCTGACGACGAACATTCGTTTTAAAAAACTTGCTTGAAATTCCTTATTCACTCCACCAGATTATTCGCTGTTGCACATGTGTCCACAGAAAGTTGCCGCTGATGAAGAGGCGACGCATATATCACATAAAAACAACACGCTGAAAGAATGTGTTGGCTTCTCATGAGACCTAAGGGCTTAGGCTAGCGAGAGCTCTCCAGCAGGAATTTTCCTCTTCACCAATTTCTCCCATGATTCATTGGTTTCTTCAATGACCTTCAGGGCATATGCCTGGTTGTGAACGAACAGGGATAACATCAGATCACAAAAAATATCATCTAAATTCCAGGATAACTGGAGAAGGTAAGATCATCCTTACCTTGCTTGTGGGCTTGTTGCCGAGGCCGAATCTGTTGGCAGGCTTTCCGTCTGGTATCTTGTAGTCCCTGAACCAGTCTCTGATAGCAGTCAACGTTCCCTGAATAGCAGTGCCGCAAAACATTGGTCAAAACAGTTGTACAAAAACAATGAGGCGTTACAATGAACAGAATTGGCGCGGAACTTGGTTGGAAGCTATGCTAAAGTGCACATTATCAAGATAAAACCTAACAATAAAAAACGATAAGGCTCTATTGAATCAGAGGAACTCAATAGGATTTGAGGTATTTGATCTTATAGGAATTTTTCCTACGTTCGTCGTTTGATTTATAGGATTGGTTTCTATAGGAATCATTGTACTACATTCCATAGGAAATCTAGCATTCACTCAAACCTCTTTTACAATTCCTTTGTTTTTCTTGTGCCATCAAACACTCTCTTGCCCAAATTCCTGCGAGTTGCTAATCCTATAAGATTCAAGTGGGTGTGCCACTCCAATCCAGTAGTTTTCATGTTCATGTGTTTTGAAATTCCTATTGAATCAAAGAGGCCCTAAAGGGTTCCCTGGGAATCCACTGGTGGTTGCTACAGAGCGGTGATAACAGGGGTTCAATAATTATACCAGGGGCGGCATGAATGTAAAACTAAATTTTCTTCAAAGGATTTGCTTCCAAGCTATATCACCGAGGTAAAAACTAGTAACAGAAAACGGTGCTCACGTGACATGTGCATATCCTACTTTCAATCTGAGGAGATAGGCAGCAGAACCAAAGGAGAACAAGGACAAGAACATCAGTCATACCGGAAAATGCTCCTCGACATCATCAACATCATTTACAAGAGATGCTTTGGGATCATCCAAAGAAATGGCCACAATTTTCCAGTCAAGCTCTCCCTCGTCAATCATTGCCAAAGCTGCCAATGGTTTCACCCTAAGAACATCCCCGATGTTTGCTCGTCTTTCACCAATCTCAACAACATCAACTGAGGAACAACAGTCAAAGAGAAAGACTTGTTAGAGTGCACAGGGGCATAGAGCTAATATAAAACCATGCAATTCAAAGATAATAATACTGTAATAGAAAAATTAACTACCAGGGTCATTGTCTCCAAGTGCTCCTTCCACGTCAGCATTTGCAGCAGTTGGGTCCTCCCATGTTTGGGGAAGTAACCCATAGTTCCAGTTGATGTTGTACCTGATGTAACGGACGATATCAGGAATATGAATATCCATGCACAGATCTATAACAGGGCCAGTAGCAGCGTAAACTCGATGATCTTGATTGCCTTGCCAAGCATGCAAGTTTTACACTTGAAGCTTCTAAAAACGTCACAAGATCGATAAGAAAAATAATCACTTCAAGTCAAAACAAGGGATAACAGAGTAGCTTAAGATTTCTTTCGTCAAGAAAAATGACAAATCATAGTAAAAATTTAAATGACACTTTAACCAGTCAGTTCAACCTAGCTTTAGTCAGTTGGTGTTGGTGGAAAAAAAATATATCTATGCAGTTAACACAATATGTTGCGGATATTTTTTTAAGAGCATCTGAACATTATAATTTATATCCTCACGAGATCTGTTATTTTGAGATGGACATATGACAACAGGGAACCAAACTAGACTTGAAGTGATCCCACTGCCAAACATAGGAGAATATAAACTCTTCAAGTAATCCTTAGCATATGACAGCCACTATAGCAGCCCTCCAAAAGAGACTGGTGCAATAATACTATGTCCCTATCGTTTATCCACTAGCCACAACAGAAAAGCATGAAAATAACTATTTTTCTTCGAAAGTTTCCTCACAAGTAAAGAAAAACAGCAACCATTAGATGGTGCAAACTTTGGTAATATAAACACAAAATGACAATCTACCATGAACACTATATAATTAAACAGCTTAGTTATCGGCATTCCACCACAAAACTGGAACTGGTGCCACTGGAACACGCATATTAACTACCTGGACAAGACGACAAGTACATGTATGTCTTTATATTGCCACATAGAAATCGAACTATCATGGCCAAGTTTTCGCTAGTATTGCCAAAAGGTATAAAAGTCAGCTTCATATTGGCCAATTTACATAAAACTCAAAGCTCTTAACACTGGCTAGGCCAGACAACAGACATATTTAACCAGCAATAATTCCATAGTCTCAGCCATAAAACCTAAACATTTGACATAAGACTACAGGTACTCCCTGCCATTCCACCATCAACAAATGAAACATATTAGTAATTTTTAAATTCCAGTCACCCATATTATGACAATTGATAGTAGCAGTCAAACTCAAATATACTAAATTCGTGGATGAGAAGGATGCAATCTCCAACTATGTTCGAAAGACCACTGAACTTATAAAAGCCACAAGCATAAACTTGGCTACTAAAACCGTAAAGCTGCCAATCAAATGCCAATTATGGGGATGGCACCCTCTGTCTCTGTATAACTTACAGTGTTTTACTTGACTTAAGGTTCTCGAACTAAAAAAGAAACAGAACTTCTGGTAGTACAATGGGAAACAATAATTGTTACTCATCTCTAATCTTCTCCATTCTTCGTTCTTAACATGGGAGTAGAAAGCTTAAAATGGTAAGACCTATAACATTCTCTTCTTTTTTATGAAACCTCTAGCCCTCTAATTTTTTTTTTTGATACAAGGGCCTCACGGCCCCCAATTTCATCATGATGAATTTGACAGGAACCAATTGGCATGTACTAATCAATCCCAATCAATTGACTCACTATTATACTCTCAAAGGATCGCTATCATGAATAATTTGTCAGGATCATTCCCCTGTTGACAACGTTTTTTTAGTATATCCACAAAGGATCGTCAACTTGCCAAAAGGTATAAAAGACAGCTTCGTATTGGCCAATATACATAAAATTTGTACTACCCTCGTTCCGAAATTAGTGGCGTGGTTTTAGTTCAATAGCTCTTGACACTGGCTAGGTCAGGCAACATGCATATTTGATCAGCAATAATTCCATTGTCTCAGCCGTAAAAGCAAAAAAAATGTACTCCCTCCGATCGGAAATTATTGTCGTGACCACTGTAGAACTTTGCACTAGCTCACTAATGTTTCCACGTCAATCAATTCAGGCCGGAGGTAGTGCATATTTGAGAGAAGACTAGAAGTACTCCCTGCCATTCCACCATCAGCAGATGAACTAAATAACTAATTTAAATTTCAGTCACCCATTATGACAATTGATATGTCGCAGTTGAACTCAAATATGCTAAATTCGTGAATGAGATGGATGCAATCTCCCAATAAGTTCCAAAGACCACTGAATTTGTAAAAAACACAAGCATAAACTTTCCTACTAAAACCATAAAGGTGCTAATCAAATGCCAATTACGGGGATAGCATCCTCTTCTGTGTATAACATATGGTGTTTTACTTGACTTGAGGTTCTAGAACCAAAAATGAAACAATATTCATTACTGATCTCTAATCTACTCCACTCTTCGTTCTTAACATGGGAGTAAAAAGCTTAAATTGGTAAGACCTATGCATTCTGTTCATGTCAATGAAACCTCTAGCCCTCTACATTTTTTTTTCCGATTAAAAGGGCCTCACGGCCCCCAATTTCATCAAGATGAATTTGACAGGAACCAATTGGCATGTACTAATCAATTGGCTCGCTATTATACTCTCTACTTAAATATATATGGTTCCACTTTTAACATTAAAAACACAGTATTTTCGGGAATAACGCCAAACCATGGCCCTGGGGGAGTCCTTACGGGTAGTAACGGAGGTTGCCCTTCTTGGTGTCCTGCTTGATGGGAGTGTATGCCTCGTCGGTGGCGACCTCCATCTTGGCGCTACTCTCCTTGGGGATCTCCACGATGAAGTGGAACGCCCCGTCCCCGGCGCGCAGCGGCACGTCGTGCCACGGGGACACCTTGCGGCCGCCGCCGTCGACGAGGAAGACGCGGTAGTCGAGCGTCTCGGGCTGCCCCAGGTCCTTGGGCTTGAGCTCGGTGGGCCTGAGGAGCGCGGTGGTGGTGAGCCCCGGCCGCTGGAAGCGGACAGCGGTGCGGGGGCGGCAGCTGCTGCTGCGCAGGAGGCCGGTGCCTGCGAGGCGCGTGAAGCGGGTCGCCGCCGTGGCGGACGCCGTGACCGCCGTCGCCATTCGCGAAGGCCCTGGGGGTGGGTGGGAAGAGGAGGCGGCGGCGGCGGCGGTCACTGCAGACTGGAAAGTGAAGCTGCGGATGACGAGGCGATGAATGCGGCTTTTTTGCGTGGTGGCTACTGGCTACGCTAGGTGGGCCCTCGTGCTGACAGATCTCGAGGATGTTTTCGTGGGCCACGTGTCGGGCTCATTTGTAGGGTAGGCCGAGGCCCATTTGATAGTCGGGCTGAAAAATTGGGTTACCCGCCCGATGCATGCTCTCCCTTTCTCAAAAAATAAATACTCCCTCCGGTCCATTTTAATCGTCGTACAAACCATGCTACGGTAGCACAATTTCCCGACACTCTTTTCGGATCGGAAAGTGTACTACTTCATCCGAAAAATAAATAGTACTTCATCCGATTCATTAGTGTCGGAAGTAACATGTAACACTTGTATGTGGCGAGCTCAAATCGTACAAAAAAAATTATGCATCGGAGGGAATACTCCATCCGGTCTATAGCGTAGTACAAAATTCTACCATATAAACTTGCGACACTAGTTTCAGATACGAGGGAGTAACTCCGATCCGATAAAATCATTGTACTACATCATATGTATATAAGTCACATCAATTGTTATGGATCGGGGACTCTTGTAGAAAGTGTATAACCATATTACAACATATGTATACAAGTCATGGGACAATTATTTTGGATCTGAGGGAGTAGATAAAACTGTATTCTAAAATAAATAAAATAAAATAGATTAAATTATCCTAAGAAATTATATTAACCGTCTTCATTATTAAATTGTATTGGTTACTGGAGACAGAGTTGTATAGTTTCAAAATTGACCAAGTAACCATAGACAACTCTCGTTATAGACAGAAATTTGATAGTCATATCTTACTAAAAGAATAATCCATAATAATCAAATAAACGAGACATCTGTCGTATGCTCATTCCTTCTGTGGTTAGAATGCTATGTAGTTTGGTTCTTGTATGATTTTGGGATATGTTATATCGTAGTTTTCACTTTTTTATATCAGACATTTGAGTAATTGTTTTCTAAATGTGTCAAGATGAGGTTTAAAAGCACGTTGAGATACCAATGAATGGAGAACATATGAGTATTATATAAGACTTATGTGATCTCAATCCTATGCTCCAAAAAATTCATGGAAAAAAATCTATCGATTGAAATCCTCTAGTTTCCATAAAATCCGTTGTCGAGCTCTAAGCATAGAAAGCTACCACACTCAAAAGAAATTCTTCTAACTGGGAAGACAATATGTTGATATTTTCTCATGAGAATACTTATGCATGCACATAATAAACCTGGTGAACAGTTCGTCACAATTCCAGCAAGAACAGCATGATGAAACTTCGGACTTTCGAACGTATGCTTGATCCTTATTCCTGAAGACGACATCAGGAAGGAGGAACTAGGAAGCAGATAGCACATCCCAGCGTTCAGGGAGCAGGGAAGAGAATGACCTTTTTGCGTCGAAAAGACTAATATATATGCAGTGATCAATATTTAATCGAGTTAGGCATCAATTGTATATGAATCTTTGGAGAGATGCTGGGCGCACTTCTGTATGCTACCCTGCATCTGCATGCCAGGTTCAGTTTCCATTTGCTGAAGGAACATGCTCAATGACTCAGAGGGTGAGGAAATTCTACTTGGCTACAATTGCTCCCGAAAGAATATTTGGCCAAGTGCATCAAACTCTGTGTGGGTTGGCTAATTGGCTCGGGAGGAAGCAAGCAACACGTCTGCCTAGAAAAACCCAATCGTTGATTTACACGTTTTCAGATCAAATAAACTGACACACGAATAAACAACAAACATTCCCGATAAACAAAAAAGTTGTTACATATCCTTTTATTTTACATCTTTCAAGGCTAGGTCTAACTGATACTCCCTCCGTATCAAAATGTAAGATGTTTTAACATTTTTTGATCTAAACGTACCAACCTAGGTTTAGTACAAGATTCACATGAATTTTACATTTAAACATGTCTACGCACATGTGGATCAAAAAAGACTTAAACATTTTACATTATTTGATACGGAGGGAGTATCTTATTGATATTGATATATTTTTGAATATCGAAAAGTACTTCTACTTTACATCATAATCAGTGTCGTGCATGGAAGAAATTGAAAAGGTCAATAAAACTCCCCCACTCCTGATCAGGCTTATATATGTTTTGAAAATCCAAACAATGTAAACAGTGGCCGAGTTTATATCATTAACATTTACAATACAAAATCAATACCATTCAATACATCATGAAATATATTTCAATAAGGTGTTCATACATGGTTATAGTTGTTCACCGTTTTCTCTAAATCCTTGATAAAACTTTTCATTGCTAAGATAAAAAAACGTTTTACTTTCAAGAACGGAGGGAGCATCTTTTACTTCTAGATGCAATACCGGAATTTAGCCGTTTGCCATGTGCACCCTAGCGAGCTCGACAAAGCTTCTTCCGGGTGCCAGCACTCGTCAAAGAGTTCTTTGCCAAGTCTTTTTGGCGAAGACTTTGTCGAGTGTTCGACAAAGGTCATGGGTCAGACTTGACTCGGTGCATACTCTATCGCTGACGTGTGGGTCCATCTTGTTTGTAACGTTTTGCGAGGCCCAACCACACGGTTGGGTCCAACCTTTTGAGTATCCAATCTTTTTATCGAGCATTCGAAACGGGGCACTCAACAAAGATTGTTGGTTCATCTTCTCGTCATTGAGCAAGGACCAGGGGCGGACCCATGTACACCCTTGTGGGGGCCTATGCCCCCACTCAAAATTTTGAATCCCAGTAGTATTTGCACAAATTTTGATAGAAATATACTCAAATTTTGCAAGTTTATACAAACATGGCCCCCAGTCACATGATTTGCCCCTACTGAAAATAATTTCTGGGTCCGCCCCTGGCAAGGACAATGTGATCACGTGTCGACGTTTTTTTAGAGTGAGGACTTACCGAGCGCATCTCTTTACCGAGTGTTTTTCCTGATTCAACAAATATCGCCCGTTTACCGAATGGGTTTCATACAACATCCTTCGTTGAAAGCCTATCATAATGCTATTGGGAAAGAACTTGGCACGGGGCAGACAGCCACATTCCATTAGTGATGGAGGCAGATTAGATACTCCCTTCATCCAAAAATGTAAAGTGCCACCGATTTCCGTTGGTCAACATCTTATAAATTTGACTATGATTTGTATTTATAATATATCGATAAAATTATTATATAGTGTATGTAATGATATAATTTTGCGATAAATGCAATAAGAGTTTAATTTGGTATATATAAGTGGCCAAATTCGTAGATCAAAGACCATGCAAATAAATCGCATATTACATTTTGGGACGGAGTGAGTACTTTAGGTGAGTTTAGTGGTGTAATTTATATTTTGCCTTTCAACTAGATAATATCATCATATATTCTTAACAATTCTTCATCTGTCCTTTTGAAACAGAAAAGGAAATTAAATCCAGCCAAGCAAAAGCATGCCAAACTTCTCTCCACATGTCATGAACAAATGGATAAGGAGCCGAGTAAGCCACAGTGGATAGGATGGAGCAAAAGACTAGGATCCATTTTCATTCCAACAAAAGACAGCATAACATTTCCTCCCCGCAAAAGGAGAAGAAAAGCAGATGATATCCCGGAGATCCGCACTCCCGTGATAGGCCGGAGTGGCCCTAGAACTCCAGCCACTGGTAGTTTAGGCTGACAGCGCATGCATGCATCCCCGAATCAAAAGCCTCGAATCATTGCCGCTAATGACGCCGATGGATGGCCTCGGGCTGCTCTGCATGCGAGCACTGCTCGGTATTGAATATTCGATGATTGATATCTATGCCGTCATCTTCTAATGACAGGGTTAGCATTACCGTACTTTGTTAATCCAGCAAAACTTCAGCCAGAAGCGGCGCCTAAAACTAATCATTCTGATCGATGGTTCTGTTGCTGTCGCTAATCCAATGATCGATCCATGTATTGGACGCAGGTATACGTAGGAGGAGAAGCTACGACGACGACGACGACGACGACTTTGCTTGGTGAGACGACCCGGTCGGTGGTGGTGGTGGTGGTGGTGATGGTGCTGTGGTTGTTCTAGCAGGAAGCAACGCGGATTGGAGGCGAGTTGCCCATTGGAATGGCTAAACTAAGTACTGGTTAAGCCAAATTGGCTAACGTACTTAATTTCTTTCCATTTCTCCTTTGCTTTTTCTCCCGGATGATATTGACTAGAGAGAAAGATAGCGTCCGGTGAGTGCGTGCGTTTGATAGACGGTGTTCCACGGCTGGACTGTCGATGTATGCCACCGTGGCTGCTGTGAAGAATGAAGATACGTCCTTCTCTGTTTTCCCTTTTCAGGCGACGCGACGCCGACAGGGACGAAAAGGAAAGTGAAAAATGGGAGTATATACCTGGGTGCTGCCAGAGACAAGATCACCAGTTGTTGTCCGTTGAATGGATCGAACACACACAGTCTGATGTGGCACAACTACGAGTGTGTTTAGTTGAGCTGTGCATTCTGAAAAATCTGTTGTAAACTATGAGCTGTTAAAAAGCTGGTATGACTTATGAGCTAAAGAACTGTGTATTCTCTGGAAGGTTGTAGCAACTGTAAACCTGTGGTTTTTGCTGAAAATGTCTGTAATACCCTTGACACCCGGAGGGGCTGATTATCTACTAATTGAACACAAAATATTGAAATATGCACCGATTGATATGTAAATGACCATTTTGGGACATATTTTTTAATTTCCCTAAAATGGAACACATATCTATAATATCAATAGAAAGTGAGGTCTCAAATTATTACGAAAGACTTATGTATCACCCAAAAGACATGGTTCACATGATAATGTATTGTCGCCCAACACACGTATCCTATTCCCCTCTCGCCATGAGCAAATCATCAACTATCCACCTCTGAATAACATCCATGGATCCCCATTCTCCCCTCTTAGAACGTCATCCCCTTGTGTGTGTGTGTGGTGTTGCACATGCCACTGCAGATAATGAACATCATCTTCATTGCACTTAAAAACTCCTCATCGCATAATTTGCTATTTAAGCTAAAATTGTGCAACACCATGCTTCTATGTACGGGGTGAGAAACTTGGCATGACATTCAATATATGCCACTTTTGCTGCAATACGTCGAATGCACGCTCAATCACATTTGTACCTCACCAAACCCTGAAGAAAGGGCACTTGTTCATACTAGTTCTGATTTCTGACCCTTGTTAGAAAAAGTTTTCTCAGCCAGATTGCGGCAGTTGCATGAGCTTTTGTCCTGATAAACCAGGGCTATTCCCACCCGGAAGAAAGGGCACTTTTTTCATGTATACAGCACCGAAACAAACGGATATATGGTACCTGACTTTTATTGGTTATAAGTTGGAGTGCCGCACATTGTATAAAATTGGGTGTACGAGTCCATCTTGACATGTGCTTATCTATCTAGGCTGCCATGGAACGGGATAGCCGGAAGAAAGAAAGCAAGAACCGAAGCCGCGAGAGATGGTATGGGTAGTCAAGCCGGCAATTCCGCCCATGGGCACGTCCGCCCATGGGCACCCGACCCTAATGGGTAGGGTATGGGTCGCTATGTTCACCCATGGGTCTCGCCCATGGGCGACCCGATTAGTCGTGGATAGGGTATGGGCAGACATGTCTACCCATGGGCGACCTGATGGGCAACCCGATTAGCTGACATGTGGGGTCCCGTTGTAAGAAATGACATAGTCCACTATCAATTTAGTCCGCCCAGCCCAATAGTTCAGCACAACGACACCGTCTCCAACTCCCTGCCGTCGCCAACTCCCTTCCGTCCCCGAAGCCGCTCCGTCGCACGCTGCAGCTTCTCCCTGCCGTCCCAGACGCCTTCGTCCCCTACTTTCTGCCGGCACGAGGTGAATCGTCTAGCTGCACTTGTGTATGTTACAAATTTGGGGTTGTTTGTGTTCTGATGCGAGTGCATTCCTACAGACCCGATGGGTCGCCCATCGGGTCGGGTGACCCGACGGGTATGGGCATGGGTCTGAGATCTGACCCATGGGCAGGGTCATGGGCAGAGACCCTCGCCCATTTGTTATATGGGCATGGGTCTAGAATAGGTCGACCCGACCATACCCGACCCATTGCCGGCCTTAATGGGTAGTGGAGAGGCCACTCCACTGCAAGTACCTTCGTGTCAAACCACACCCAACGTCCAGTATACATCTCAATTCTCAAATCAATACCACCAAACCGGAGGCGGTTCCCCGGTACGACCATGCATGCAGCCGGCCGGCCTGCCGGGTTAAACAACTTTCCAGGGATGCATGAGTTGGAAGGATCGAGCTGAAGCTGCTCGCGATGCAAAAGGCAAAGCGGTCGAGGTATTTTCTGTGGGGAGCTGGGAGAGATCGTTCGATGGAGACGACGGATGTGGGGATTGTGCATCCTCACGGGAGCGCACCATGGCCGGCGCACTACATAGGTGGCATGGCAGCTGGGCGCCGGTCGGACGTCCTGATTAATCTTTGCCTCCATTAGCATTAGGTGGACACCCCTCTCGATCGCGCCTCGTTTGTGCAGAAAAGGAAAGGCAGCACTCCGGTAATATTTGTGCACTAATCGATCGTATCTTGATTTGGTTTAGAGAGTGAAGAGGAAAGGTGAGAAGCTAGGTATATCTCACAGTCACAGGTCACACAGCGTGGGACAGGATCACAGGAGACTGGCCCCGCTTGGATTGTAGTTTAGAATTACGGAACCGGGAAATTTTCCGACGCTCCGCTGGATTTTGCGCAGGACCTCGCGACGTCCGTAAAATATACCCCCGTATTGGCTAACTTACCGGTCTTCCGATCGGGCCCTAGGCTAGGAGAGGAACGGGGTGACCGCCGGTTGAGCGATGCACCCAGAATGTAATTTCGAGCTCAAAAAGCTCACGAGATGCTCGTTAGCTAGATCAGCGCCTCAGCCTGTTTAAGCTCTCCTCGTTTTTGTCAACGAACACTGTTGATCTTAGTTGTTCTTAACGAGTTTAAGGAACAAGGTACTGCTCGCCAACAGCTCGTTAAGCTTCTTAATTGGTACTCTCTCCGCTTTTTTTAATATAAGATATTTAAGACATGTTGACTACATACACGGTTAAATGAATGAACATGCACATTAAAACATGTCTACATACATGTAGATGTGTGAATCTCTAGGCAAAAGCTAGCAAAAGTCGAAACCACAACTAGGAGGGCGTCCTCCTAGTTCAAAAACCGTCCATCTTGCATCAAGATGTGTGCTGCTTGGTTGACTATTATTTTACAAAACAAACCCTGCACTTTTGCGAAAATGCTTTATACATACCCTAACCACACCTAAGCCATTCATTCATCCCCACCTCCCACCTCCAATCCGGCCGCCCTCCACCTCCCGCAGCTCCGAGCTCCATCCACTCTCCTCGACCTGCCGACCTGCAGCTCCGAGCCCCTCCCCAGCCGCGCGGTCACGGAGCCGAGCCCCCCCACCATGAGAGAAGCACGGAGGTCCGTGGCAGCCATGGAGGTCCCGCAGCTCCGAGCTCCATCCGGCGCCCGGCGACATGCGCAGCTCCCGGACCTGCAGCAGGCGCTGCGTTTGGAGGGAGGGCCATGGGGGCACCGGATCTGAGCTGCTCCCTCAAGATCGACATCAAGATGCTCCCTCAAGATGCGATGGTTTTCGGGCTGCTCCCTCAAGATGCAATGGTGTTCGGGCATGCCCTCCCATGCTACAGCGGCATTTCGTTAATTACAATGCTATGAATTGCTTTTTGGTTGCTTTTTTTGGATGCTACAGCGGGGTTCCCTCAAGATTGCTTTTTTTTCTTGTTTAATTTTTTTTTCTTGTTTTCTTCCATTTGCTCAGATCCGAAAAATCAAATTCATGCAATTGAACCATGCTCAGATCCGAAAAATCAAGTTTATGTATACAGATCCGAATTTCTTCATGGATAGATGTATAGAGATTTCTGTATGTGTACAGATCCGATTTTTGTTCATGGAATTGTTCCATTTTTGCTCATGGATGGACGAATCAAATCATGTATATATAAATTTTGTTCATGTATATGTACTGCTCAGATCCGAAAAAGTATTTTTGTTCTTGATTTTCAGAAACTTTATGTTACTAAATAATTTTGTTCTTCCAAAATCTGTTCATACATGTTCTTCCAAAAATTGTTTACCAAATATCTGCATGCATTTGGTTAATACAAAAGGCGTAATTCGTTAATTACATTTTCAGGAAATCTGTTTCCAAGAAAATGCAAAAAAAAAAACGAAATATTGGTTCATATTGTTAATACAAAAATATGTTTACATTTTTGGGAAATGTTGGTTAATTTTATTAATATAAAAATATGTTGTCATAAACATACATATTCACAAATTTTAATACCAAAAGCAAAAATATCTAAGATTGTTAATACAAGACAATGATGATTTGATTTGATGGATTCATAAAGATATATGTTCAAACTTTAGGGTGTTGACTGCAAAATGTTTTGCACACATCTTGATGCAAGATGGACGGTAAATGAGATAGGAGGGCGCCCTCCTAGTTGTGGAAAAATCGCGTCCAAAAAGCTAATACATCTTATATTAAGGCCCAATTCTATTTGGCTCCGGCTTGTGCATAATCCACTTTTACTTGAGCTGCCCGGACAAACAACAGTAAAATTAAACTCGTGAGAAACTGTAGTCCAGTTCTTTTCGGCTGATCAATAAAACGGCTCTCTCGGATACGCACGATGTTACCTCTTGGACGTTGGACCCCTCCAAAGCTTTCACAGTGAATCCTATGTATGAACAACTCCCGCAAGGGACGACAATACTCCATTTTAAATCGATGTTGGGTTCTCTTGGTAGATGATCATTGACCGCCTCCCTTCTAGATTGAACCTTCGGTATACCTGGTGCATGGCATGGCTCTGATGACCCACAAGTATAGGGGGTGTATCGTAGTACTTTCGATAAATAAGAGTGTCGAACCCAACGAGGAGCAGAAGGTGCTGACAAGCAGTTTTGACGAGGATTTCACTGTAAATACTAGCGGACAGGTTTTTAGGAGTTTTTGATATAACAGATAAATAAAGTGCGAGTAAATAAAGTGCAACAATAATAATTGCAGCGAGTGGCCCAATCCTTTCTAGAGCAAAAGACAAGCCGGTTTGTTTACTTATGATGACCAAGCGTTCTTGAGGACACACGGGATTTATGTCTAGTGCTTTCGCTTCATATAGATGATTAATCTTTAGTGTTTTGATAAGTGTCTTGTGGGTGAACCTAAGCTAATGCACCGCCCTTCCTAGGACAAATACATACTTGTGATTATACCCCTTGCAAGCATCCGCAAATACAAGAAAGTAATTAAGATAAATCTAACCACAGCCTTAAACTCTGAGATCCTGCTATCCCTCATGCATCGAGATGTTAACGGGGGTTTAGGTTTCTGTCACTCCGGCAACCCCACAATTAATATTCGAATACACAATGCATTCCCCTAGGCCCATAAAGGTGAAGTGTCATGTAATCGACGTTCACATGACACCACTAGAAGAATAGCACCACAACTTAAATATCAAACCATTAAATATTACTCAACATAGTTCACTACTAACATCTAGACTTCACCCATGTCCTCAAGAACTAAACGAACTACTCACAACATATCATTTGGAACATGATCAGAGATGATATAATGATGGGTAACAATCTGAACATAAACCTTAATTCAACGGTTCCACCCAATAGCATCAATAACAACAGTAATTAACACCGGGAGAGTTTCCCTATCAAACACACAAGATTTAGCCCTAGATGTTACAGCGGGAACGGAGTGGAGCGGTGGGGATGACGGTGACGGCGGTGGAGATGATGGTGATGATGATCCCGATGAAGTGCAGCTCAATGACGGTGACGATGGCGACGGTTTCCCCCCTCCGGGAAGGGATTTCCCCGGCAGATTTCTCCCTGCCAGAGAGCTTTCTTCTCTCTGGTGTTTTCCGCCTCGTGGCGGCGGCGGAATAACTCTAACTCTCCGTAGGACACCTTAGGTTTTTGGGGGGATGAAGTACGCGAAGGGGCTCGGCCAGAGGTGGGCCAGGGCGGCCAGACCCCTTGCTCGCGCGGGTCCAGGAGCTGCCGCGCGAGGGGGGATGTGGGCCCCCTGGGCCCCACCTTGGTCGCCCCTTTTGGCCTCCCCCATGATCTGGTAAAATAGGAACTTGTACGGTCTTCGTTTTATATTTTGATCTTCGCAAATAATGTATCTTGACGGTGCTTTTTTCCAGCTGTTTCCAGACTCCGGTGATCAATTCTCCAATAATCATCAAACATGCAAAATAGATAAAATAACATAAGTATCATCTCTAAGTATGAAATATATCAATGAATAACAGTAAATTATGATATAAAATAGTGATGCAAAATGGACGTATCAACTCCCCCCTAGCTTAGACCTCGATTGTCCCCAAGCGAAAGCTGAACTCAGTAAACATGACCACAGGTTTATGGAGTGAAGTGTCGATAAAGAATATACGGACAAGAAGCATCACATTTAATAATACACAAGTCATCTTAGATATCAACTCCATTCATATAACTCAACTTGTAACAAGTAAAGGTAAATCACAATAAAGTGCATAGAGAAAACCATAATTGGTGTTGGCAAACTTCGTTCTTGGTCAGAGAACAATGAACATATTGAGCTTACTCTACAAAACAGCCCTCTTAAATAGTTGCTAACTCCCAAAGTCATATTTATCAAATAACAAAAATGTGCCAAACAAGGAAGAATAAGAGACACGATTAACAATACGAATGTATAGATGGTTGAATCACAATCAACTCAAATGCTTGCTTAAGACAGAAAGAGATAGGTTTACTGACTCAACATAAAGTAAAAGATAGGCCCTTCGCAGAGGGAAGCAGAGATACAGGCATGTGCTAGAGCTTTTAGTTTAATAGGTTTTGAAATCATATAGAGAGCATAAAAGTAAGTCTTTAAGCGGTGTTTGTTGTTATCAACGAATGATAATAGAGTTCTTGTCATCTTCCATACTAAGCAAGTTGAGAGCGGTTCCGATTATTTTAAAACAAGCCTTTATAATAAAGAACTACTTTGATAACTTTGGCACTCCACCCAACCTTTGCTTATGGCTAACCGAATCCTCGGGTGCCCACCAATCAATCTCAAACCATGGAGGAGTGTCTATTTAACTTTCTCAACCTTTTGATATTATAGTGGTCTAACCAGCTCTTTGCAATATTAGTGACGAGCAGATGAAGCATACAAGTCAAGGGTTACTTAATTAGTATGGAAGATAACAAACTCAACTATTATTTCCTCATGAGCTAATAAACATAGACACAAATAAGGGATAGTAGTTTTGAATAAAGATAGCACATGAAGTATTTACTTGGAGTGGCGCAAAATACCACATAATAGGTAGGTATGGTGGACGCAAGTGGAAGGGTTTTGGCTCAAGGTTTGGAAGTATGAGAAGCATTCCCTCTCAATACCGGTCTTTGGCTAGCAAGGTTTGGTAGCAAGCATAAGAGTTGATGGATACAAACAAATATACATGTAGTAAAGACAATCATGCAACTCTTACTTGGAAGCACAACCAATTTTAAATTGTGAATACTAAGCTTATCATCTACAAGTGAGAAAGGTAATTGAAAACTATATCTACATGTAATTCTTTTCTCCTCTTAAGTCTCAAAGTATTGTAACTACTGACCAATGCTAAGTTTGCCAAAACCAAAAGATTTACTATATGTTCCCAAAGTGATAACAATACTAATGACAAGATCAATCATATATGATAGAAGTTGCAAACTAAAATAAGGTGTGCAGAAAATAAATGATAAAACTTCTCACTAATATTCCATAACGACAACTCACACCAAGGGATACATAGATAGATAACCAACTAAAAGAGAGATACTTCCACATTGCGAACCATCATATAAGATAACTCCCCTACTCATGATATGACACTACTAAAAGGTAAAAGGTAAAAGATGATGATGTGATACCGCGGCACTCCCCCCAAGCTTGGAACAAGCTAAGGGAGATGCCAATACCGGTGATGAATTACTCCTTCGGTGGTTGGTACGTCCAAAACGTATCTACTTTCTCGAACACTTTTGCTATTGTTTTACCTCTAATTTGTGTGTTTTGAATGCAACTAACACGGACTAATGTTGTTTTCAGCAGAATTGCCCTGGTGTCTCGTTTTTGTGCAGGAAATCTACTTTTAGGAAAAATACCAGAAAAATCATAGAAGTCCCTATTTTCCCAGGAAAGTCACGGAGCCAGAAGACGAGACGGAGACGGGCCACGTGGGGCCCACACCACCTGGTGGCGCGGCAAGCCCCTGGCCGCGCGAGCACAAGGTGTGGTGGCCCCAGGCGCCGCCTCGCGCCCCCCTCTCGACTACTTAGCCTCTCCTGACCTAAAAATCAAGACCACGAAGAGTTTTTCTCCAGAAACGCATCGGAGCGCCGCCGCCACCTCGAAACTCAATTCGGGGACCAGAAGTTCCTGTTCCGGCACTCCGCCGGGACGGGGAATCGAAGGAGATCATCGCCATCGTCATCGCCACCACTTCTCCATCAACCATCCATGTTTCCCCAATCCATGTGTGAGTAATCCACCGCTGTAGGCTTGATGGGATGGTAGGGATTGGATGAGATCGTTCATGTAATAGCTGTAATATCATTAGGGCATGGTGCCTAGTATCCGTTATCGGTGTTTTACGTCATTGTTGCAACTTGTTATGCTTAATACTTGACACTAGGGCCCGAGTGCCATGATTTCAGATCTGAACATGTTATTGTATCATGAAGATAATTATTGTTTTAGATCATATCTATGAGTTGTATACACATATTATTGTCCGGAACCCGAGGTCCCAAAGTGACAATAATTGGGACAGCCGAGGGGAATGGTTGTGATATGAGGATCACATGTGTTCACGGAGTGTTAATGCTTTGCTCCGGTACTTTATTAAAAGGAGTACCTTAATTACCAGTAGTTTCCCTTGAGGCCCCGCTGCAAACGGGCTGGTAGGACAAAAGATGATGTGCAAGTTTCTCATTGCGAGCACGCACAACTAAATTGGAACACATGCCTATGGTTAATAAATACTTGGATGCTTTATCTGCAAATGCCCATGACTTGATTATTATATGAAATATCTCATCCATGCAACGCCCGTTCATCCGTCCCTTTGCCTACAGTATTTTAATCCTGCTGTCTACTATAATCATCACCGCTGTTTTTATTCTACTGCAGCTGTTATATCACTACTGTCACTGCTATAAAACTGTTGCTACTGATAATCTTTCTCGAGCAAGTCTATTCACAGGTGCAGCTGAATTGACAACTCCGCTGTTAAGGCTTATAAATATTCTTTGGCTCCTTTTGTGTCGAATCAATAAATTTGGGTTTTATTTCCCTCGAAGACTGTTGCGATCCCCTATACTTGTGGGTTATCAAGACTATTTTTTGGCGCCGTTGCCGGGGAGAATAGCTTTATTTATAAGTTCACCTGAGTGTGATATTGCTCTCTGGAATTCATTCATCATGGGAAGACCTGGTGATAAGAAATTTCCCATCATACCATCCACTATGAGAAAAGGTACAACTCTGAGTTCCGCTGCTGCTCTTGATTCACCGTCTGTTTTAAGTAAGCTTGTTACACCGCCTCAAGCTTCTTGCACTGTTACTCCTGCTGAGTCTGAAATTACTTATGATGATGCTTCTACTGTTCTTGATGATACTGGTTCATTAGATCCCTTTTTAGATGCTACAATTGCTAGATCTAAACAATTTGAAAATGCTGAAATTCCTAATGAAGATGCTGAAACACCTGTTAATTCACCTGAGTTTACAAATAATATTGATGATCCTGATGAAATGTATGTGGAGCTTGATGATGATTTTGTTGATGCAATTAATGCTACTAAAGATGCTAGTTCTAGGAGAAGCCTTGTTGAAAAACATGCTGTTAGATATAAATTATCTCCTGATGCCAAATTTGCTACATCTCCTATAAACATTAAAGATAAAGATTATGATTTCTCTCTTGATTTAGCTCACATAGCTATTGCTGAAAGAGAACCTTTCTGTGGAACTGAAAATGAAAGTGCTGTAGAACATATGAATGAACTATCTACTTTAAGTGGTATATTTTCTGATGATATCAAAATGCGCACTTACTTTGTTGCTAAAATATTCCCTTTCTAATTAAAAGGAGAAGCTAAAACTTGGTATAATAATTTATCTCCTGGTTCCATTAGTAGTCCCATTGGTTTGCTTGATACTTTCTTTCAGAAATATTTTCCTGCTAGTGCTCAACATGATGCTTTGCTAAGAATTTATAATTTTAATCAAGAAGAGGATGAGAAATTGCCTAAGGCATGGACACGTTTTTGCTCCATATTAAGAGGCCAGCCGAACCATGATTTGGAGAAAAATGATCTACTTGATATATTTTATAGTGGACTAACTACTAAATCTAGGACATACCTGGATAGTTTTGCTAGTTGTGTTTTCAGGAAAAGGACTCCCGAAGAAGCTGAGGAATTATTACCTAAAATATGCAAGAATCATGATGATTGGGATATTCCCGAACCTAGTCCAACACCTACTGCAACACCGAAGAAGAGGGGTATTATTGAATTAAATGATGAAGTGATGAAGGAGGCCAAGAAATCTCTTAAGGAGAAGGGTATTAAAGCTGAAGATGTGAAGAACTTACCTCCTATAGAAGACTTATGTAAGCCAATTCCTCCTACACCATTAATTGAGGTACACTCTCTCCAAAGGTTTGATGATAGAGATATCCCTTACTCTAAACCTCCTGCTCAATGCTTAGATGAATTTGATACTTTTATTGCTAAGCAAAATAATTTTAATATGAGAATAGAAAATCATTTAATGGAAAATTCTCGAGCTATTAGTAACTTGCATGATGTTGTTGATAGAACCTCCAATGATGTTAAAATACTCATTAAACATTTTCATATGGTTCAAACTCAAATTGATTAACTTACTAAAGTGCAAAAAGAATTGTTAGTAAATGCCTCTATAGCTAAAGAAAAACTTGTTTGTGAAGTAACAACTAGAGGTGGTAAATCTACTCAAGATCCTTTATATCCTGAGGGACATTCTAAAAGAATTGAACAAGATTCTCAACGAGTTAATGAACCTAGTGCCCCTTCTAAGAAAAAGAAGAAGAAACATAAAACTGTTGTAGAATCCTCTGAACCTGTTAATGATCCTAATAGTATATCTGTTTCTGATGCTGAAACTGAAAGTGGTAATGAACACAATAATGATAATTCTAATAACAATGATAATGATAATAATTCGGATAAAGAAGAATTAGAAGATGAACCTGAAAAGCATAATAAAAATGAAAAGTACAATAAGGAAGATTTTATTGCTAAGAAACATGGTAGTGAAAGAGAGCCTTGGGTTCAAAAACAAATGCCTTTCCCTGGTAAGAAACTTAAAACAAAAGAACAAGAACATTATAATAAATTTTGTGAATGGATGAAACCTTTGTTCTTGCAAATTCCTTTGACGGATGCTATTAAATTGCCTCCTTATTCAAAATATATGAAAGATATTGTGTCTAACAAAAGGAAAATTCCTAATGAGAAAATATCTACTATGCTTGCTAATTATTCTTTCAATGGCAAGGTTCCAAAAAAGTTGGGTGATCCAGGTATACCAACCATTTCTTACTCTATCAAAAATAATTATGTTAGAACTGCTCTATGTGATTTGGGAGCAGGAGTTAGTGTGATGCATTTCTCTCTTTACAAGAGACTTTACCTTGATAAATTTATACCTACTGATATATCTTTGCAAATGGCTGATAAATCTACTGTTGTTCCTGTTGGTATTTTTGAGGATGTTCCTGTTCAAGTGGCTAATAATTGTTTAATCATGACTGACTTTGTTGTGCTTGAAATGCTTGAAGATGATAATATGTCTATTATTCTTGGCAGACCTTTTCTAAACACTGCAGGGCCTGTTATTGATTGCAATAAAGGAAAAGTAACTTTCAATGTGAATGACAATGAACATACTGTTTATTTCCCCAAGAAAATGGATAAAATGCCTGGAGTTAATACAATTACTAATGTGAGGTCCATCAAAGTGGGAAGTATTGATTGCCCTTATAAAGAAGAATTCAAAACTCTTGTTATTGGATCCATATCAATACCATATAAGGTAACATGAGTGTCTCACAATGTTTGAATTCTTTTATGTCATCTAAAATTTATTTGGTGGCAAAACTTGATAAACCTTGCTAACAAATATGTTTTAAATGCATGGAAGAGCTAAACAACATTTTTCTTCTCCTCTTTACTTTACCTACTGTAATACTACTTGATTTGCATAGTTTTTAATTGGATATGATTTGAAAAATAATTTTCATGCATTAAATTTAATATCTTAAAATCCAGAAAATGCCCAGAAATAAAAATTCCCAGAATTTTAAAAAAATTATGTCAAAATTCCTATTTTTCTGAGGGGATTCTGGGAGGACCAGAGAGTGGCCAGGGGGACCCACAGGGCCACCACACCACATGGTGGCGCGGCAGCCCTTGGGCCGCGCCAGCACATGGTGTGGGGCCCACATGGCCCCCCACTTACTCTCCTTCCTCCCCTGCCTTCCTCTCTCCCGACCAAACACTCCCACACTCGAAAAAAATCGTGTTCTTGCTGTTATTGCCCTCGGATTTTCGATCTCCTTGCTCAACCCATCTTTGTTACTGAGATTTGGGGTATTTGCTCTCCGGTATGTGACTCCTCCGCTCATCCAAATAGAATTTTGTTTACTGGATTATATGTTGAGTATTTTGCTGCTGTGGATGCCATGCTTAGTGAGTTTGAATGCTTGTTTCAAGTTGGAATAACTAGTTTTGATGCATGCTTAAGCCTCTAACAAGTCACTATAGTAGTTTCCCTTCATTTAGTTGGCTAAAAATCAATTTTTATGACATTGGTTAAAAATTTCAGAAAAGGAAAATGTACAACCACACCTTTGGAGAGGTTTTTGAGAGTGATGCACCAAGGGTATCAAGGCCCTCAAGATCAACTACTCGCATTAGGCAATCCTACAATGAAGAAATCTTGGCACCGGGAATTGGAGATGAGAGGGATGATTGGTTTCCAACTCATCTTCCTTCCCATGCACTTCCTTTTTGCGTGCTGCAGGATTACTTGATGATTTCTTGCTTCTTGTGCAGATGGTGGGCTTGACCACATATATGATGGACGAGCGTCCACAATATGTCAGGCTCACCAAGATCTTTGTTGAGAGCTTTGATTTTAACAACAGAACATTCAACCCAACAGTTTCCTTTAAGATTTATGACATGCCTATCACTATGCCTTTGCGCAAGTTTTGTGATGTATTAGGTACTGCACATCAGGGAACAACCAAGAGGATCCAGGGGGAACCAAGAGAGTTGACGCAGCTCTACCGCGAGGTGACGGATGATGACACCCGGCGTGCACAACGCGGCAAGATAAGGAGCATCCAATACCCTGCCATTAAGTATTTTATTTACTATCTTTGTACTAGCGTGCTTGGTAGGGAAAACACTAGTAACATTTCACATCTCCATCTTGCTTTCCTTAACACTGCACTTACCAACAGCACTACATATAATCTTGGTGCTCTTATTGCTCGCCGCTTGTCCGCTAAGGGACCCATTTATGGGGGGGTTATAGCCTCTCGTATTGTTGCACATCTAGGACTTCACATTGATCCAAATGATGAATTACTTGCTCCTTATAAACTTGACCTTGATGCAATGAAAGGTCACCAATTTGTTACTCTTAGTTCTACTATGGACCATCTTGTGTATAGGATGGTATTTGCTGACACAGACGAGAGGGAAGTCCCTTTGCCCCAGCTTGCTTTGTTTGATCTTGACAGGAGGCCATGGTCGATCACAAAGGTGGAGTTGGACGAGAAGCTGAGCGTGCAAGGTTTCTATGGGCAGCACCTCGTTCAAGAAGCACCCGAGGAGGACTACACCGCGGACTACACCTCGCATTATACCGGAGCGTCTTCGAGCTCGTACTATGGGGAGGGCTCCTCGACATACCACGATGAAGCCCAGGGCTGGGCACCATGGGATTGATCTCCACTTAGGCCAAAAGACTAAGCTTGGGGGAGGTATACCGATAGCACACTCATCTACATATCATTATCCTTCGGTACTTTGTATATCCATGTTTCGTTTTCGTTTTTGTTCTTTCTTTTATTTGTTCATGCTTTGCATTACTTTCTTAAAACTCAAAAAGACCAAAAATATTTCTGTTATTTCTCTTGCTAGTTTGCTGTAGTATCTAGTATTAGTATGCTTAGTATTTAATTCGGTTCAATATGCAAAAACACACACACAAAAAAATCCTTTGTTGTTGCTGTTTCGTGCAGTGACAGATTTCTGCTGTCCACCGTTAAATTCATAACTTTTCACAGAAAAACCATAATGAGCTGAAATTTCGTGTGCATGTTCCTCAGATATGTACGCAACTTTCATTAGTTTTGAGTTTTCTGATATGGGCATGTTAAGGTTCTTGAAAAAATTCATCTTCACATGCTGTTCTGTTTTCAGTTTCTAAATCCGAAAATCCAAAAATATTTGTTGTTTCTTTTTGGTTTTGTATAGTTTGTTTCAGAGGTTATTACCATCCATTACTCCGTGGAGCTTGGTTATTATTTCATATCTTTCGAAGCACACAAGTGAAAAGGCAATAATGATGATCTAAAACAATTCGAGTTGGGTAAGAGGCTGGTAATGAACTCTATTTGTTTTCATTTTTGTACATATACTCATTCATGTGAGCATGCTTAGATGGTTCGCATATGTTATATGTCTATTGGTGTATGCTTAGTAGTTCATGTTCTCTTATATGTTCTCTTATGATCAGTCCCAATTTATTAATGGTAGATAACATGCTGCGTGGAAATTTGCTTGCATTGTTCTGTTCATAGTAGAATATGACATTGTGGTATCCTCCTCTGAATAATTCATTTGAATTCGACTTGGCACATGCTTACACATGTTATGACTGAAAACAAAAAGTCAATTAAGCCAAGATGATCTACTTTGCCTCAGAGTTCTAGTATCATTTTTATGCCTCCGTTAATTTTATTTTGTCGCAAGCATGATTACGACGGCTATTGCTCTCTTGAATTGTCGCTTCACTGTCTATTGCTAGCCTCCACTTGTACTAAGCTGCAAATGCTTGTGCTTTCAAATCCCTGAAAACCAAGTTATTTCGAAAGAGTCCACCATAAACACCTATGTATGGCATTTCAAACCATTCAAGTAAATTTGCATGTGCTACCTTTAAAACCTTCAAAACACTTCTCAATTTGTGCCACTGTTTCGAGCTCATGAGGAAGTATTAGTTGGACTTGTTATCTTCCATACTAATTAAGTAACCGACTTGCATGCTTCATCTGCTCGTTATTAATTTTGCAAAGGGCTGGTCAGACCACTATAATATCAAATATCAAAAAGATTTGAGAAAATAAAATAGACACTCCTCCATGGTTTGAGATTGATTGGTGGGCACCCGAGGATTCGGTTAGCCATGGTTTGTGAAAGCAAAGGTTGGGAGGAGTGTCAAGTTATCAAAATAAATAAATATAAGGATGCATATTATAAATGCTTGTTTTTAATAATTCGGAACCGCTCTCAACTTGCTTAGTATGGAAGATGACAAGAACTCTATTGCCATTCGTCACGGAACAACCACCACTCAAAAACAATTTTACCTCTGTTTTCAAAATAATGAAAAGCTCTAGCACATGTTAAATCCCTGCTTCCCTCAATGAAGGGCATATCTTTTACTTTATTGTTGAGTCAACATCATTCTTTGAGCACCTTCTTGAGAGCATAGTTGTCATTCTTAGTATAATGTGCTTGTCCCAGAATACTGTTAACTGCGGTATAATTTTGATGCTCTTATCTTTGATATCTTTATTTCTAGTCTACTCTTGAAACTAAGAGGTGCCTGGGCATTTATGTTTTGCTGTACACATTCGGGCAAGCGAGATACCACCTTATCATACTTTATTATGAGCTTTGCAATCTTGTGAATTGATATGTTTCATGTTATTTATTATTAGTATGATTGGCATCTCTTCATAGTTTACATGGTTATTAGGTGACACCGTTTACATATATCTTATTATGAATAGTCTAAGCATTTGTCCTCACAATGAGAATATTTACATCATATGAGCAAATGTGTTCGTGAAAGTTCTTTTATGGCACTCAGTTGTTAACTGAATTGCTTGAGGACAAGCAATAAGCTAAGCTTGGGGGGAGTTGATACGTCCAAAACGTATCTACTTTCTCGAACACTTTTGCTATTGTTTTACCTCTAATTTGTGTGTTTTGAATGCAACTAACACGGACTAACGTTGTTTTCAGCAGAATTGCCCTGGTGTCTCGTTTTTGTGCAGGAAATCAACTTTTAGGAAAAATACCAGAAAAATCATAGAAGTCCCTATTTTCCCAGGAAAGTCACGGAGCCAGAAGACGAGACAGAGACGGTCCACGTGGGGCCCACACCACCTGGTGGCGCGGCAGGCCCCTGGCCGCGCGAGCACCAGGTGTGGTGGCCCCAGGCGCCGCCTCGCGCCCCCCTCTCGACTACTTAGCCTCTCCTGACCTAAAAATCAAGACCACGAAGAGTTTTTCTCCAGAAACGCATCGGAGCGCCGCCGCCACCTCGAAACTCAATTCGGGGACCAGAAGTTCCTGTTCCGGCACTCCGCCGGGATGGGGAATCGAAGGAGATCATCGCCATCGTCATCGCCGACACTTCTCCATCAACCATCCATGTTTCCCCCATCCATGTGTGAGTAATCCACCGCTGTAGGCTTGATTGGGTGGTAGGGATTGGATGAGATCGTTCATGTAATAGCTGTAATATAATTAGGGCATGGTGCCTAGTATTCGTTATCGGTGTTTTACGTCATTGTTGCAACTTGTTATGCTTAATGCTTGACACTAGGGCCCGAGTGCCATGATTTCAGATCTGAACATGTTATTGTATCATGAAGATAATTATTGTTTTAGATCATATCTATGAGTTGTATACACATATTATTGTCCGGAACCCGAGGTCCCAATGTGACAATAATTGGCACAGCCGAGGGGAATGGCTGTGATATGAGAATCACATGTGTTCACGGAGTGTTAATGCTTTGCTCCGGTACTTTATTAAAAGGAGTACCTTAATTACCAGTAGTTTCCCTTGAGGCCCCGCTGCAAACGGGCTGGTAGGACAAAAGATGATGTGCAAGTTTCTCATTGCGAGCACGCACAACTAAATTGGAACACATGCCTATGGTTAATAAATACTTGGATGCTTTATCTTATTTATCTGCAAATGCCCATGGCTTGATTATTATATGAAATATCTCATCCATGCAACGCCCGTTCATCCGTCCCTTTGCCTACAGTATTTTAATCCCGCTGTCTACTATAATCATCACCGCTGTTTTTATTCTACTGCTGCTGTTATATCACTACTGTCACTGCTATAAAACTGTTGCTACTGATAATCTTTCTCGAGCAAGTCTATTCACAGGTGCAGCTGAATTGACAACTCCGCTGTTAAGGCTTATAAATATTCTTTGGCTCCCCTTGTGTCGAATCAATAAATTTGGGTTTTATTTCCCTCGAAAACTGTTGCGATCCCCTATACTTGTTCACTAGCTCAATTCTTACTCGTTCTATTGACAGTCTTTTGCAAGATAGATTTAATTTCTCTATTTGATAATTCTACTTGCCCACTAGTTTGAGGATGATAAGCTGAAGCAATTCTATGATTAACACCATATTTAGCAAGAAATTTTCTAAAACCACCATGAATAAAATGAGAACCTCCATCAGTCATGAGATATCTAGGAACACCAAACCTAGAAAAAATAATATCTTGAAACATTTTTAATGATGTCTCACAATCAGCACTTTTAGTAGGTATAGCTTCGACTCATTTAGTAACATAATCAACAACAACAAGTATATGAGTATAACCCTTTGAAGGAGGAAAAGGACCCATAAAGTCAAATCCCCAACAATCAAATAGCTCAATAATAAAAGAATAATTCATAGGCATTTCATTACATCTAGAGATATTACCAATTCTTTGACATTGATCACAAGATAAAATAAACTTTCTTGCATCTTTAAGAAGAGTAGGCCAATAAAAACCTGATTGTAAAACCTTTTGTGCAGTTCTATCTCCAGCGTGATGTCCTCCATAAGCACTACTATGGCATTTTCTCAATATCTCCTGTTGTTCATACTCCGGAACACATCTTCGCATAATGCCATCCACTCCTTCTTTATATAAGTGTGGGTCATCCAAAAAATAATGCCTCAAGTCATAAAAGAATTTTCTTCTTTGTTGAGCTGAAAAGGTTGGAGGCAAATGCTTCGAAACAATAAAGTTAGCATAATCAGCATACCAAGTACTATCTCGTGAACTCACCCTTATTGCAGCTAATTGTTCATTTGGAAAACTATCATTAACAGGAATAGGATCATATTCAATGTTTTCCAATCTAGACAAATTATCAGCAACATGATTTTCAGCACCTTTCCTATCTACAATGTGTAAATCAAATTCTTGCAAAAGTAATACCCATCTAATAAGCCTAGGCTTTGCATCTTTCTTTTCCATAAGGTACCTAATTGCAGCATGATCAGTATGAATAATAACTTTAGAATCAACAATATATTGTCTAAATTTATCACAAGCAAAAACAACAGCTAGAAATTCTTTTTCAGTTGTAGCATAATTCTTTTGAGCAGGATCAAGAGTCTTACTAGCATAATGAATAACATTTAACTTCTTATCTATTCTTTGTCCAAGAACAACACCAACAGCAAAATCACTAGCATCACACATAATTTCAAATGGTAAATTCCAATCAGGTGGTTGAACAATAGGGGCACTTATTAAAGCTTGCTTAAGAGTCTCAAAAGCTACCTTACAATCATCATCAAAAACAAATGGTACATCTTTTTGTAATAGATTAGTAAGAGGCTTTGATACCTTAGCAAAATCTTTAATAAACCTTCTATAGAAACCAGCATGACCTAGAATACTACGAATACCTTTAACATCTCTGGGGCAAGGCATTTTCTCAATTGCCTCCACTTTAGCTCTATCAACTTCAATACCTCTTTTAGAAATCTTATGTCCAAGAACAATTCCTTCATTAACCATAAAGTGGCATTTCTCCCAATTAAGAACAAGATTAGTTTCTTCACATCTCTGCAAAACTTTATCAAGATTGTGCAAGCAATTATCAAAAGAAGTTCCATAGACAGAAAAATCGTCCATGAATACTTCCACAATTTCCTCACAAAAACCATGAAAGATAGCAGACATAAATCTTTAAAAAGTACCAGGAGCATTACATAAACCAAAAGGCATACGTCTATAAGCATAAGTACCATAAGGACAAGTAAATGTGGTTTTCTCTTGATCTTGAGCTTTAACAGCAATTTGAGAGAAACCAGAATAACCATCAAGAAAGCAAAAAAATGAGTTTTATTAGCTAATCTCTCCAACATTTGATCAATAAAGGGTAATGGATAATGATCTTTCTTATTAACTTTATTAACCTTTCTAAAATCAATGCACATTCTATAACCAACTATTACTCTTTGAGGAATAAGCTCATCATTATCATTAGGCACAATAGTAATTCCACCTTTCTTAGGGACACAGTGCACAGGACTAACCCATCTACTATCAGCAATAGGATAAATAATACCAGCATCAAGAAGTTTAATACCTCATTTCTTACCACTTCCTTCATTTTGGGTATTAAACGGCGTTGATGTTCAACAACTGGCTTTGCATCGGGCTCCATATTAATAGAATGTTGACATATAGTAGGAGAAATTCATTTTAAATCATCCAAAGCATAACCCATAGCTCCACGGTGTTTCTTCAATACTTCCAATAATCTTTCTTCTTCTTTACCTGAAAGGTTAGCACTAATAATAACAGGATATATTTTCTTATCATCAATATGAGCATACTTAAGATTATCAGGCAAATGTTTTAAATCAAAGACAGGATCCTCTTTAGGTGGAAGTGTTTTACCCAAGTCTTCCACCTTTAGATTGTGTTTAAGTATAGGTTGACGAAGAAATATTTCATCAAGTTCATTCCTTTCTTCCATAAAGACTTCACTTTCATGATCTTCCATAAATTGCTGCAAAACATTGTTAGCAGCAAGAGCAATAGAGGCAAGTTGTTCTACTTTAAAATCCTCATTAGGCAATTCGGTTTCATAAGGGACTTTAGCAAATTTTGAAAAATTGAATTCATACGAATCACCAGCAAATTTAGTAAAGATTTTCTCTTTCTTACAATCTATAACAGCACCGCAAGTATTTAGAAAAGGTCTACCAAAAATGATAGGACAAGTCTTACTAGCAGCAGCACCAAGTACGAGAAAATCAGCAGGATATTTAGTCTTACCACATAAAACTTCAACATCTCTAACAATACCAATTGGAGAGATAGTTTCTCTATTAGCAAGTTGAATAACCACATCAATTTCTTTAAGTTCAAAAGGACCAATCTCATGCATAATTTCCCTGTAAAGCTCATAAGGAATAGCACTAGAACTTGCACCAATATCACATAAACCATAATAGCCATGATCACCAATTTTAACAGATAGCACAGGAACACTAGTTTTCTTTGAACTTTTAGGATGAGAAACAACATTAGAAGCATCCTCACAAAATATAATATACTCATCTTCAACATTTTTAGTAACAAGATCTTTAACTATAGCCACAGGAGGTTCAATTTTAATTTGTTCATCAGGTTCTATAGCTTTCTTTTCACTTTTGTTAACAACACTAGCCATAACAGAATGTTCTTTCACCTTAACAGGAAAAGGAACCTTTTCAATATAGGGCTCAGGAATAATATGATCAACAACATTAACTTCAATGCTTTTAGTTATAGGAGTAACAAATTTATCTTTATATGGTTCATGATATTTTTCAAAACCCTCCTTGGGCAAACCGAAATAAGCAGCAAAGGATTTATAATAATTTGCAACAACTTGAGAATCAAGACCATAGGCATTATTAATATTTCGAAATGCATCAGTATTCATGAAAGTTTTAATGCATTCGAAGTCATATTTTATACCTGACTCCCTACCTTTGTCGTTCTCCCATGCTTCAGTATTCTCTTCAATACGATCAAGAAGATCCCATTTAAACTCCTTCTTATTACGCGTGAATGATCCAGCACAAGAAGTATCCAATAATGTTTTATCTTCAAAGTAGAGTCTTGCATAGAAGTTATCAACAATAATATTACCAGGAAGCTCATGAATGGGGCATTTTATCATTAATGACTTCAATCTCCCACAAGCTTGGGCAATACTTTCTCCATCATGAGGCCAGAAATTATATATAGAATTCTGATCTTGGTGAATCTCACTTGGAGGATAAAATTTGGAGTAAAAGAGAGGTACAATTTCCTCCCATCCCAGAGAACTCCTGTTCTTCAACAATTTATACCAATCTGCAGCTCTCCCAGTAAGTGATATGGAGAATAATTTCTTCCTGACTTTGTCCATTGTAATACCTGCACACTTAAACAACTCGCATAATTCATGTAAAAACAGTAAATGATCACCGGGGTGGAAAGTTCATTCCCCTTCATAGCAGTTATCCATAACACGATCGATAATTTTCATAGGTATTTTAAATGGCACTATTTCTTCAGGTGGCGCCTCATTTTCTACCTCAGAAGTGGTAGAAGCCTTTCCAAACAGGAAAGCAATAGTTTGTTTCTTCATAATTAAGCAAATTAGGAGACAGAAATAAAACAGCACTTACAGCTAAACTTTTCCTTACCAATTCCACTTACCAATAGCGCTTCACTACCCGGCAACGGCGTCAGAAAATAGTCTTGATGACCCACAAGTATAGGGGGTGTATCGTAGTACTTTCGATAAATAAGAGTGTCGAACCCAACGAGGAGCAGAAGGTGCTGACAAGCAGTTTTGATGAAGATTTCACTGTAAATACTAGCAGACAGGTTTTTAGGAGTTTTTGATATAACAGATAAATAAAGTGCGAGTAAATAAAGCGCAACAATAATAATTGCAGCGAGTGGCCCAATCCTTTCTAGAGCAAAGGACAAGCCGGTTTGTTTACTTATGATGACCAAGCGTTCTTGAGTACACACGGGATTTATGTCTAGTGCTTTCGCTTCATATAGATGATTAATCTTTAGTGTTTTGATAAGTGTCGTGTGGGTGAACCTATGCTAATGCACCGCCCTTCCTAGGACTAATACATACTTGTGATTATACCCCTTGCAAGCATCCGCAAATACAAGAAAGTAATTAAGATAAATCTAACCACAGCCTTAAACTCTGAGATCCTGCTATCCCTCATGCATCGAGATATTAACGGGGGTTTAGTTTTCTGTCACTCCGCCAACCCCACAATTAATATTCGAATACACAATGCATTCCCCTAGGACCATAAAGGTGAAGTGTCATATAGTCGACGTTCACATGACACCACTAGAAGAATAGCACCACAACTTAAATATCAAACCATTAAATATTACTCAACATAGTTCACTACTAACATCTAGACTTCACCCATGTCCTCAAGAACTAAACGAACTACTCACAACACATCATTTGGAACATGATCAGAGATGATATAATGATGGGTAACAATCTGAACATAAACCTTAATTCAACGGTTCCACCCAATAGAATCAATAACAACAGTAATTAACACCGGGAGAGTTTCCCCTATCAAACACACAAGATTTAGCCCTAGATGTTACAGCGGGAATGGAGTGGAGCGGTGGAGATGACGGTGACGGCGGTGGAGATGATGGTGATGATGATCCCGATGAAGTGCAGCTCGATGACGGTGACGATGGCGACTATTTCCCCCCTTCGGGCAGGGATTTCCCCGGCAGATTTCTCCCTGCCGGAGAGCTTTCTTCTCTCTGGTGTTTTCCGCCTCGTGGCGGCGGCGGAATAACTCTAACTCTCCGTAGGACACCTTAGGTTTTTGGGGGGATGAAGTACGCGTAGGGGCTCGGCCAGAGGTGGGCCAGGGCGGCCAGACCCCTTGCTCGCGCGGGTCCAGGAGCTGCCGCGCGAGGGGGGGGGTTGTGGGCCCCCTGGGCCCCACCTTGGTCGCCCCTTTTGGACTCCCCCATGATCTGGTAAAATAGGAACTTGTACGGTCTTCGTTTTATATTTTGATCTTCGCAAATAATGTATCTTGACGGTACTTTTTTCCAGCTGTTTCCAGACTCCGGTGATCAATTCTCCAATAATCATCAAACATGCAAAATAGATGAAATAACATAAGTATCATCTCTAAATATGAAATATATCAATGAATAACAGTAAATTATGATATAAAATAGTGATACAAAATGGACGTATCAGGCCCTTCTGCCAACACTTGTGCACTTTGCGGTGCTACGGAAAATGCAACCCATATGTTCTTCACTTGCTCTGTAGCGGGCTTTGCTTGGAGTGTTCTATGAAAAGCCCTAGAAAGGGTTTGGTGCCTTGCTAACTTCTCGATGTTCTACGTGATCCTAGCTAGTCTTTCTGTTGCTAACTGTAAGCCGCTTTGCGTGTTTTCGCTGCATGGTCTTGGGTTTTATGGCATGTTAGAAACAAACTCGCAATCGAAAATAAAGTTATTAGACATCTGGCTGACATCATTTGCAAACTATGTTATACCTACAGCTATGGTCTCCCCAGCTCAAGAGGAAGGATCAGGAGGGCGCTAGTTGGCTGATCGGCGAACTTAAGAAGATTCATGCTGAGAGCCTCCCCCCCCTCCCCCCACAGCTTGATGGAGCTTACACTCCTCGATCGTCGCTACCTATGTAGGTCTATTCCTAGTTTGGCTAAGTTTATCTCGCAACCCTTTGTTGTCTTTATTTGGCTAAGTGTTATGCCGCAACAATTGTATTAGCGCTTGGTGAACCTCAGGTTTTGTTAATTCAAGGTTGGGCAATAAAATGCCTTTTACGTATAAAAAATTTAAACAAACTAAGTATGGCAGTGGGATCACCTCTAGGAGGGACCAAGTTCCCCATCGTTAAAGAGCATCCTTGGGGAGGAACTATTCTTGATGAGTCAATTTCCCTTTGCCCCGGTCAAATTACTCCACCCCTTGATGTGAGGAATGTCAACAAGGTTGGCGCTAAACGGGTGCCGAAGTAGGCAAACTTAATGACCAAAGTTCAGGGTATTCCTCCCTCTTCTTTCGTCGAAAGTTTTCTTCTTTATTTTCACGAAAATTTTAGTGAAAAAAATCATTTAGGCATAGCTGTTTTCACTGGCGCTAAATGATTATCATTGTTGATGAAGTCGTCCGAGTAAGGACAAGTGTGTAGAGGGCATGACAATCGCTCTCGAGGCCGATTCTAGTTTCTGAGGGCTCTTCAGATGGCGAGTGTAATGGTCGGGGTATGTCGTATCCAATTCGGAGTGCGATGATTTCTTGGTCGAGGAAGCTAGCGCCTGCGCCAATTCGAAGTGACAGAGTCATTCTCAAGTTGTCAGGGGCATATGTTAAGGTTTTGTTTCCAAGAGTAGGTCTTACAAGGTATTACGGTCCGTTGTTGAGGTTCCACCAAAATGGTTTGAACTCGTTCCTTGATTATCATACTCCTAATGACGATCTTTCTTCCGTTTACGAGAATTTTGCATCAAGCTCCTCGGTACCAAAACTCCTAGTCGGTAGTTATCAGGCGTGTATGTCGAGCATTGATTTTGGTTCCAGGAAATTTGAAAAAAAAACGTGAAAATGTATGATGGCGCATGAGGCCTTGTAGCCCCAAACTGTTTTTGTTGGGTCTTGGATTTGTTGGGGAACGTGCTTCGCAAAAGAAAATTACACACAAGTTCATTGCCAATATCACTATCAAGCTACAGCAAATGGTAAATTACACTAAAAGACTATCGATGAAACGGAAGAATATTGTAACCGATGTCGATTGCCTAGCTACCTCCCATCTACGAGAATATCTACTTACACTAAATATAAACTTAATTATACTAAATTAGTGATCATCAAAGACCAGCATAAAAATAGTGTGCCTTCTATTTTGACACAGAGTGAGTATAAAACTTTGACTCCAAGAATAATGAGGCATGTGCTCCACCATCCCGGGATCCAACCACTGAACAACAGATCCACGGTGGAATCAACAAGTGCAACTTAATGGTTTCTCCTCTTAGGATAGGCACATCGGTAGATCTTGGCTTATCTCGATCAGCAGTTAACACCACCCAATCAATGTAATAAGATCAACTCGTCGACATGCGACAATAACATATTTAGTGCAGTATATCATAAATTTATTAGAAAAACTAGATATGTATCCGATCTTTTTCTTGGAAGAATATCTTGATTCACAAGTAGGCTAGGGAGAATAGCATTCAGTTAGTAGCATAGTATTGATTCTGCATCGATCTTAACTCACTGATAGTATTGTGATATAGCTAGTCTATGCATCATGCGTGCATGCACTTACTATGTTTCTTTTTTACTCCGTATATTAGTTTTAAATCAAACTTTACCAAATTTGTATTAAAAATAGATTGTACGCTTTACTTGTGTGTTTGTGACACCAATTACTCCCATCTAGTGAATATGCGTCCAGATTACACTATGAAGATACTTTGGATCCTTTTTTGACACTTATCGGTTGGTCTAGGCGTGAGGGTGATAATCAAGGTTATATGATATGAGGAGCACGACAACAGATGGAGAAAATAAGGTTGAACATGATTGTCGATAACACCATCTGAGATTTGTAGATTTTTAGCACAACATTGACCTAACGTGTCGGCCCTATCTAGTAGAATGGGTAGAATGTTAAAATGTAATAAACCAAGGTTCAAAGTTTCTTAGGGTGTATTTCAGTAGAACTTTCATTAAAAGAGATACTGTCTGTCACTAATTCATAAGTAAGAGGTAAAATTGGAATTTATTCTTAAAAAAATAGCAATACCTGGAATATCAAATAAATACAATATGAAGATATATTAGATCATGATTCGAATGATATTGTGGATGTTAGTCTTTTTCTTATAAACTTTCTCAAACATTTAAAAGTGTGACTTAAGACAAACCCGAGTAAAGAGAAAGCATCGACGGTTGTCGGTACAAGAGCACTCTATAGCTAGAGGCAAAGTGAAAAAAGCCTATCTCGAGTTGTCCACTTAATTATTAACACAACTCCCACAGACCTTGACTCTGACGGCTCCGGTCATTCATTGATTCACTCATCTCCCAAGCATGCATTCTCCTCTCCTCTCACAGGTGGCCGGAGATTAAGATATGCAAAACATCAGCCATAGGTCGGACGTGCTCCCTGCATTTTCCCTGGGGAAATTAAAGCAGACAGAGAAAGAAGACGAATTAAAGCTAATTTCTTCTTCTTTCTACTTTGCCCGGAAGTGGAATATTAAAACTGGGAATGGAACATCTTGCTAAGCCAGCACTGGAACACATCACACAGAACAGGACGGGAACAGGCTGAGGCCGGCGCATCCATGACTCGGATCCCCCCATGGCTACAGTAGCAATCTACTACACTTTGCACTCCAACTCCTGCACCCTGCACTGCACACAGCGGCGGTCGAGCGGCTATATAAGGGAGACGGCCTCGGTGTGAGCTCATCACCTCATTTCATCGATCACAGCCATTGCTTGCGTTTTAGACATACATCGAGCTCGAGCTAGCTAGCATCAAGAGAGGCAAGACTAGTAGGGATCCTGAGTGAGGAAGGAAGCAAGTGTGATCTAGATCGGTGGGAGCGAGCTAGATCGATCGAGAGGACGACGATGGGTATGGGGTGGAAAGTCCTGAACGACATGAAGCCGTACCTGGCGATGGTGCTGCTGCAGGTGGGGTTCGCCGGGATGTACGTCGTCGCCGTGTCCTCGCTCAAGGGCGGGATGAGCCACTTCGTCCTCGTCGTCTACCGGAACATCGTCGCCACCGTCGTCATGACGCCCTTCGCCCTCTACTTCGAGAGGTAACACACACTCTCTCCCTCCCCCTCCCTCTCATGGTGCATGCATGCATGATGCGAATGGCACCTGTGACAGTGTGCATGCATGCCACTGTTGACCATTTTTTTCATACTACACATACTCTTTGTACTAAATAACCCGTGGTACAATCTTATCTCATTGACTATCCGGTGAAAATGAAGGGCTCGGTTGTTTCAGTTAGTTAGCTAGGCCTATAAATTGACAAACATGCATGTTCGGATGTTCCCACAATATTCTAGCAGTCCTCTTTTAGTTAGACAAAATTTCGAGGATACTGATGAACGGACAAACAGAAAAAATGAAGATTGGGAAACTAAACAAAACGGCAACTTGCCATATCGTGCTGGTGCATGCACACTCCACGATCGAGCGAAACACTTTGTTTCAGTTCTTTGAGTTTTTGTCTCATTTAGATGGTGCAAGCTGCACGGCCAGCACTTGTGGATCCTAATCCAGAAAAAGTGTATCTTGATACCTTATTCTAATTTGTACCGGCAGGGCTAATGGCTGGCTTTCCTTGTCACACGTTAAATCAGCATGTCTGTGTACGTACCTACATATAGATCCATCAGAGAGTGAAATATATAGCAGAAGTACAAAAATGACAGAGATAACCATGGTTAACCAGCCTGCTAGCTGTGCGGTGTGCGTGTTTACGTACGTGTAAACGCACTTGGGCGACCTCCACTAGGCCCAGTGATGGATGCCTGCCAGTTAGTTACATGCATGGAACCACCTGAGTGACCCCACATGTCAGGCGGCCGGTGATGACTGGAAACAACCAGCCATGAATTCATAGAGTCAATTAATTATTTTTACTTTTACCTGGATCTTGATTCATGGAAGATGACTGACGTCCAACTTGACATGTACAGGGGACTGAGGCCCAAGATGACCGTCAGCATCTTCATCAAGGTCATGGGGCTCGCGTTTCTCGAGTACGTCCCCTGATCCGTTTAATCAATTTCATAGCCAGTTACTGCAAATCAAAACTCGACGACTTTGCTGACTGTGTGTTGCATCTTGATACCATATGCAGGCCTGTGCTTGACCAGAACCTCTACTTCATGGGCGCGCAGCTCACCTCGGCGGGCTTCGCGTCGGCGCTCATCAACATCCTGCCCGCCGTCACCTTCGTGCTGGCGCTCATCCTCCGGATGGAGAGGGTGCGGATGCGCAGCCTCCACAGCCAGGCCAAGATCGCCGGCACGGTGCTCACGGTGGCGGGGGCGGTGCTGATGGTCCTCTACCACGGCCCCGTCGTGCAGTTCCCCTGGACCAAGGGCATTCACGTCGCCGCCAGCAGCGGCGCCGACGGGCAGGGCGGCGCGGGGTGGCTCAAGGGGACCATCATGGTCGTCTTCGCCTGCCTCGCCTGGGCCTGCTTCTTCGTGCTCCAGTCCAGCACGCTCAAGGCCTACCCGGCGGAGCTGTCCCTCACCGTACTCATCTGCGGCGTGGGCTCGCTGATGAGCGGCTCCGTCGCGCTCGTCGCCGAGCGCGGGAACACGCACGCCTGGGTCATCGGCTTCGACATCCACCTCTTCACCGTCGTCTACGCCGTGAGTCTCGATCGATCTTCTCTCTTGCATAGTTGCATGCATGGTCATCAGTCATAGGCTCATAGCTACACTTCAGCTTTGTGTCAGTAGCTGACACGTAGGATCGATCATGCAGGGTATCGTGTGCTCCGGAGTGGCGTACTACGTGCAGGGCCTGGTGTCCAGACAGAGGGGCCCGGTGTTCGTGACGGCTTTCAACCCGCTCTGCATGATCATAACCGCCGTCATGGGCTCCATCATCCTCAAGGAGGAGATCACTCGTGGAAGGTACGGACGCGCCACCATACTAAGATCCATTGTGGGATATATGCATTATTAGTGCAATCATCCTGATTAACGATCATACCAATTTTTCGTTTTGCTTTTACAGTGTGATTGGTGCAGCGATCATCGTGCTAGGGCTCTACTTCCTCATCTGGGGCAAGAGCAAGGACGACGTCAGCCAAGCCTCCGGCGGCAGCAAGGGCGCCGGCGAGCTGCCATTGACCACAGGGTCGACCAACGGCCACGGCAGCGGCAAGCACGAGCTCAGCAATGGCAACGGCAACGGTAACGGCGGCCACGTCTTCGACGTCGAGACGCCGGCGGCCAGTGGACGCTACTAGTCAAAATGGCCGGCTCAAGCAGCTACTAATATAAAATACTACGCGTCCATCCATCAACATTTTCCCTGTTGGGCATCTTCGACCATCGATCGATGATGCATGGAGACGATTCTTCATCTTCATTTTCGTCCATAATTTCAGCAGCTTCATTCTCCTAATTAAGATCCTCGTGAGAGATTGAGTGCAGTGAGCGAGTGCTCACTTAGCAAGTGTAATGGATAAGACCCATATGTCGTGTCCGGATCGCTTGCTTGCTTAATTTAATCAGATCTGCTTTGCCTTAACTAGTGAAGAATCCCCCTGCTTGCTCCATCGAGATGCATACCTTTGCTAATGCGATTAACCAACTTTTTTATGAGACTTGTGACTTGTGAGAGTAGTTCATCTTTCTCCTTATTGCTCCTTGTGTCGGCACGGAATGGAATGAATCCAAACGGGCTTTAGCTTTGAGAGAACGTACGTCATGCATTGCACGCCATGATATGCACCTTGCTTTTCTGATATGCTGCCTAATTGTGTCTCTAGTTAGCCTGATGACACTGGTCGCATTATCTATCTTTTCTTTTGTTTCCTCTCTCGTAGAAACAGAGTGTGTCATCGAAACGTGACTGCTGGATAAAAAACAAGAGGACGAGGAAATTGCGCTAACCAGCGATTGATGTCTCTTTTGCACAAAACTATTCACTTTTGTACAAAAAAATCACTTTTGCTGTGTTTTGCAAAACCACCAAATAGACGTGTAGTCCGTTGCATACAAGTCCAAATCTTAGATTAAGCTACTTAACATCAATTCTGAACGAAACGATACATGTGCCATGAAGTCAGGTGAGTGATTCTGAGGCGATCCCAAAAAACCCATGTAGGGTTTCGTCCCCCACACCGGCGACGCCGCTGGTCTGCTCCGTCTCCGGTGGCCTTAGGACGTCGGAGGCATGGTGGATCACGGTCTCTTGCTGGCGGGAGGGTTTTCGTGCTTTGTTTTTTTTTTCGGTGTCTTCTTCAAGATGGTGAGGTGGCGGCTACTTCTTGAAGTCAAAATAAGGTCCTCCCCGTCCTATCCTCGCTCTGGTGGTGTGTTTAGCGCTAGCGGAGGGTGCGTGAAGGCACGTGTCTGGTGGATCCTCGAGGATCCAGTCCGTTTTCGTGTTCGTCCGTGCGGTTGCATGTCCGGCTCTTTCGATCTACATTTCTCATCGATCATGGAGATGGTTATTACTCTGGTGTGTTGGTCTCTCGGGACCTTTGCACGATGACTTTCCGTCTATCTACTACAACAAGCTCTACTACGACAAGGTTTACCCGACTCCGGTAAGGGAGGGGTGAGGACACTGGTGCGCCTTCGGCTCGCTTCAGTGTTTGTAGTCGTCGTTAGGTGATTCGAAGATCTTTTTTTTTTTTTGAAATTATTCGAAGATCTATTTGTAATTTTATACTTTTATAATTCTATGTATCGTTGTTGATGATCAAACTGGTTGGCCTTTTCGCAACAAAAAATATCAATTCTGACGACCATGGCCAAGTGGCCATTGATGACATGGCACCAAAACAATTCATACGGGTATTGTTTTGCTTTCATTGAATTCACCCGAATCTCACAAAATGTGTCACGATTTTTAAGCTGCATGACCAATTCTTTTCAAACTTTCACACATTAAGTTCATAATGTTTCAATTACTGGATTTTTTCATTCTGTTGAAATGTTTGAAAAAAAAGGCTAGTAGTGAACGCCACGTCATCACCGGCCTATGGTCCAACATGTTGTCAGATTGGCTGCTGCACACCTTAATATCAGATTTGGACTTGTGTGCAATTGCAATGGGTTACACGTATAGTTGTTGATTTGTGCAAGAGAAAAAATCAGCAAACTTGTGCAACATATATATACAACAATAGCCGGTGCTTTCTACAATTTCATCCAAGAGGAGAGAACTAGTGCTACTAGCTTAGCATGCACTGTGAGGCTCCTCTTAATTAGTCCTTATCCCAAACAGAGAGTCAAGCAGTGTCAACTCCTGCCTCGCAACAACTTGGAGAGTGGCCGGGGCATGACAACGAAGTGCTGTGTTGCGCGTACACGCAGATGCATGAGCGGGACAGAAAGCGAGTGAGGCCAGGCAGGGGAAGCCGATCCCAGACGTCCCATCTGCGAAAGATCGATCGATGGAACAATCAATCAATCAGAAAGTAAGTGACGACCGCCATATATTCCAGCATCGATCCCCCCGGATCGTCGGAACTGCCTGCCTTCAAGCAACCTACATCTATCGATCTCCTTTGTGCATGTCACACTCATAGTATCCTCCCTTCTTTGTGTGCGAGTGTGAATATATTCAGAATCTCTTCGGATCGACGTGGTTACCCTAGATGCATCTTATGCTCTTTGTTTTCTTTCCTTTCGCCAAAGCTCTCTTGTATATATGCTCTCAGCAGGGAGATCCAAAAATAGAGCGCCGAAATCTAGCTAATCCTCGGTGCTCGACAGATAGTAGGCGCCTGAAACTTACATCTGGTGAAACAAAACATGCATGCATGCAAAACCTCGTCAGCTGAAAAAGGATTCTAGAGTTGATTCTGTTCGATCTGAATCCGATCGATGTACGGAGTATTTGTGACGTTTTTGTTTTATAAAAATATTCATACATGCTGTTGGACCGAATAAGTCTGTCAGTAGTTTCAGTCAGTGTTTAAGTTCAGTTAACTTTCCAGCTGAATAAACGGTCGACTCGTGAGGTTGTTCTCGAGTCAGACTTAGTAGTGGTTAGCGACAAGAGGGGGCGTGGGATGGCACGTTCGGTAGTGCTCGGTCGTGGCCGCATTAGTAAGATCGAGTTGTAATCGGATTACTTAAGGAATGGAAAAACCACGAAAAGTTACATTCAGTACGTAGCGACAAAACACTGTATCTATTGTTCATCATCCAGAAACGAGCTTATGTCAGTTTCAGCGCCTACACATGCTACTGTTGCGCGACTACATCCTCGCTAGGAGAGACACGCATGCATGCATCCACTATAGCAAACAATAATTAAATCTATTTTATAGGTTTCGACAACTATTTTCCTTCAAAGATATCATTAAAAGGTTGATAAAGCTGTCATGGTATTGATACTGGAGCTAGCAAGCGGTGCAGAATTTGAAGATCTTGATTCGCTAGATCTTCTCTCATGGTTGTCCAAGAGGATGGTCAAGGTCGCAATATTTTTCAAGAATGCTACGCCTCTGACAATAGGGTTTCATACCCTCGGCTCGTCAATGACGGCGGCAAGGTAGTTCAGTTGTTCTTCTCTGGAATGCTGGTGTTAGTCCTCTTAATGATGTTTGTTAGTACTTTATTGGCTTTGGTGAGCTCAAAGTCTTTGACTGCGGTTGGAAAAATATTATCGAAAAACCCTTGTTATTCACATGTCATTTGCATGGTCTATAAGTCATTTTTTCTACGGTTGCCTTCAGAAGAATACAAAATTTTGATATCGATGATTTGCTCGTTTCTTTTATAGTTTATACTGTAATCATTGAAGACGACTCGTGTATCTCCGCCATGTCCTATTCGGTATTATGGCGTTGATTGTAAGTACCTCGCTAGAAAATATCGACAAAAAGGGAGACAAAGTGACGTTTGCGTAGAAATGTCCGGTCCTTAATTTTTTGAAGGAGCATCCATACAACACAGAGGGGGCATCCATACAACACAGAGGCACACATCGCCTAATATAAACCGGAGGGGTTGCGAAGTTTCGAGATTGACAAAGCCGCTATAAACGTCTCACTATGCACAAAGATGTTGTTCTCTAATTAAAGATACTCCAACTACGTTATGAGACACACTTAGGGTTATTTTTTTACACGTTGGCTAAAGTGTGTCGTGCTTCTCTTCGTGTCTCGAGCCGGCCCAAAAATGTCCGGCCCAATGACCACCACACTGTAAAAAAAGATAACTTCACATGCTCCAGTTGCTCAAAAAAAAAACTTAAATCAAACACCTTTTGCGGCTAGCCCCGGCTAAGTTAGATTCTTGTTAAGCTCCTAAATTAATGTTTTGGGTTAGATGCAACTTATCAAGCGAAAAGCTAGGACTAGCCGCAAAAGGTGTTTGATTTCTGTGTTTTGTGCAACTTTCTTTACTATTACATGGGAGTTGGTTCGTACCCCTCCTCCGGGACGCGTCCCGCCGATGGACGCGCCAAGCCACGGTCTGCCTCGCCCGCTTCGTACTTGAAAGATGGGCCACAAAACACGAACGGCCTGCTAACGTTTCCTCTGGAAACCTTACTTCTCTCGCGATTGGGAGGCGACAGGGGTGGCGGCGAAGACTGAGTTCTCTGCATCGTCCTGTCGATCGCACGCCCGGAGCTCACTGCCGCCCGCCGCATCCAGCCCTCGTGTCAGCGCTGCGCTCTGCCTCCCACCCTCCCATGACCGTCGTCTGCGTTCGCTCGCACGCGCGAACACCACCTGGGCCAAGCGACCAAAAAAACCGCGCCTCGATGACCAAAAGATCTGCAAGACCCTGTTGATCTGGGTTTGCCAGTGCAAAGAGGAACGATGGGGAAGAGGAGCGCGTGGCGGCGCGATTTTCAGAGGGGTCACAACTCACAAGGGGTGAGATCGGAGGCGGAGCTGCCGGGGCGAGGATGTGAGCGTCCATGGACGTGGCGATGCAACATGAGGGAGAAGCGACAGCTCCCATGCCACCCTCCTCTGCATCGTGCGGGTCCGGTGGTGCGGGGCATCTGCATCCCGCCCGACGAGGACACTCCTCCTCCCGCCAGACGAGGCCTGCTTCAAGTGCTGCCCCGGCTCGTCGTCTCCATGGATCCATCATGATCCAGCCGCCCGTGCCTCCCCACCACCAGATACATCCACATCGAGATCCACAGTAGTAGGGTGTCATGGAGGATCTGACCTCTCTCTGGATGCAGATGGCCGTCATGGAGGATCAAGCGGGGACGAAAATTGGAAGTACAGTGGCTCCATCTTTCCTCGTCCTCTCTCCCTTCCCTTACCTCTCTCTTTCTCTCAATCTCACATCTGCCTATGTTTGCAGCACGCAGAGGGAAACGTGATGCTGCCGGCCAGGATTTGTGATTACCTCACCTTCTGGTGGCTGGTAGTAATAGCGAGAGGAGCCGGCTAGAATGGGGCGAGATGAGCAGCGTATAAGCGGCGAGAGGAACAATCCCGATTGTGAAGGTATGATTTGAGTTCCACGTTCCTGTCTGTTGAACTGCATAAGTTTTCAGTAAACATCATTGGCCTTTTCCAGAGAGTTCAGACAACATGCATGTGTTTAAGTGAATATAAAAAATATTTCCCCATAGGCTGACGCAAAATGGTCAGGATGCGTATGCTGAGGTAGCAACCATTGCTTAACAAGTAGTATATTTTTATTTCATTGTGAACCAATAAGAAAATAAATCATGACAAACATTGCCATGGGGCAATTCAGTTGCAAAATAAAGCATGGTTGGCTGTACAACCATCAGCTAAATGTTAAGTTAAGTCGTGTGTCCTGAGCAGTGTTTATTTTGCTGTCAATATTATACAATATGACTTTGTACTCCTTCAGAAACGAGACGCTTGCAAAATATTGTTATGCTACTTCAGTTCAATAAACTCTGCGTTATGGGATTCTGATAAGTGGTGAAATTGTAGTTGCCATGTTTGCTATTATTCTGAGTTGATTGTAAGCATGTTGATTTTAATAGATTTCCTCACATTTCTACATTTACACATAATCATCTTACACAATGCTCTTAAATTGTTTGTAGAGGATTTAATCAAGCACCAACGAACTTCTATTCTTTTGAAATGAAATCAGTTCAACTTCTACTATAAACCCTGATGGTCGTACCTCATCCTCAGTGGCAATATCAAGTTAGGTAATGCCAACTTAATCTATCTCTCACCATCTTTTTCATTTCGTGGGAGATTTGGCCGATTGATATTTTGGATACATACATGTTGGTCGGGGGTATTGGGCGAAATTGGGGGTTTCCTATTTCGTTTTCGTACAAAAATTATAATCATGTGCTCATGTTGATCGGGGACATTAGATGAATTTTAAGGTTTACAGTTATTTGGGAGTTTAAGGTTTACTTATTTACATGGAGTTGAGACCAGGTTAACTTGATACACTCATATTGATTTTCTTGTTAGTCTGCATAGTCGAGCCGATGATATTGCTAATGGCTCACATGGCTCAACGCTACAGAGTCCCTTGTGCCTTGTTGTTTGTATGTATATTTCAGGTTTGAGTTCTTGTTGTTTATATCTGCTTTCAGGAGACTGCCGGAAATAGCATATACATAGAGATTCCTTCTTATACACAAGTTTTGGGCAATCTGAGCATAGTTTCTGTAGATTATTGCATCATCTTGTGGTTCTCCCATAATCACACATTAATGATATATCCGTGGTACCTGATCCTAGATATGTTCCAAACTTGACACTTGATGAGATGGATATACAGATGGTTGGGAACCATCTCATGGATAATTTCCTAGGAGGCCACACTCTTATCCTGGGATGACCGGGCAAGTTCATGTATTTACGAGGTGAAAGGGTATCATGAAGCGCTTTTTTGTTAAATAATGTTACTTAGTTGCAGTATATGCTTGGAAAAAATGCAAGAGTTACTGGAATAATTTTGAGCAAAATACCTCAATATGGAGGAGTTTTGTATGGACAACTTGGTAAGTGTTGGAATATGCATTTTCTCTTTAAAGAACTAAGGTACCCATATTCGACTTGAAGAGAGGTGCTAATAATATCTATTGTACTCTGGTGGTGCCTTATGTGATTGCTCTATTGACTGAAGTTACACGGTGATTTATCTTGTTATCTCTTTTTTATGGAGGTTCAGATAGATGAATGACTTAGCAGAGAAACAAACGACATTCTATTACTGGAAAAGGACCAACGTTTTTTCGTGTTCCTGCAAAATCTCTTAGTTTGTAAGTGAAAGCCATTTTCTGCTATATGGTAACTGCTTGAAGCTTATCAACCATCCTCTTACTTGAAGTAATAAGATCAATTTCATCAAGCAATTTAATGGGAAGTCAAGCAAGAAAGTGAGAACTGTTATCAAAAGTTAATTAATAACATCTTGTATCATAGACTGTCTGTATCAAGTGAAGTTTGTCAGATATGAAACAACTCCCGATGGAAGTTTTCCACTATTAATTCATTTACTCATGCAACTATTTGCTCGAGAACAACAATATTTACGTGAGTGGTATAGAAAAAAGGTTATTCAGTTGAAGTTTTCTGCTAAATAATGTTACTCAGTTGCAGTAGAGAAAAAAGGTTTGTAACCTTGCAGAGATGTGTGTACGTATTGTAGGTCCATTGGAGAAGGTAGGTGCCTACAGGTTTAACGGACCTGCTGTAGCTCGACAGAAATGGCAGAAAGAAAGGCCTAATAGACCTTCTTTGGCTTGAAAACAAAGTAAAGAATTTAAAGATTCAATTTTTTGTGTGGTAATGTTTTGACTCCTAACTCAGTGTGTGATTTAGGTGGTTAACAACGTTATATGTATTTTGGCTATGATTAATATTTTTTCTTTGTTCGTCTCCTAACTCACCGACGAACGGAACAAATTTGGGACCCGTAGCAACGCACGGGCATTCAACTAGTTACAACAAAGGTTGGTGTTACGTGCAATTTTCTCTTCGGGAGAACAACAATTCCAGAAATACCCCTAACTTCGGCACCGGAACCCCGTGTCCCGCCGTCTCCCCCTCCCCCTCACACAACCTCAGCTAAGCCTGGGCACAGTCCGGTGCGAAACTGGTGAAACCGTCAGCCCGGACCGCACCGCACCGTATTGTTAGTTTTTCTCGGGTTTAGACGGTTTGCAGGTTCAAACCGCGCTGGAAAAGTCTCGTTCTGGTTTGAGACCGCGTGGAACCAGGTAAACCACGAGACCATCTCGTAAACTAACATGTCACTCGAGGCTGCCGGTGGGATGGACCGGAAGGCAACAACGTTCTACAGCAGCGGCACCAAGAACGAGCACCCCGCCGTCACCGCTGCTACCGCCCGGTTAGTGTCGCTCCAAAAAGGCCTTCCTCGAGCGTGATGCCGGAGCAAGAGGCAGCTGAGGCGCGAGCGGACGGCCGCGGCGACACCGCTTCTGGCATCCGCAGCGCTGGCCACGGAGCGCGCCGATGGGGCGCTGCTTCCGGCGGTGAACATGGAGATCGGCGCCGCGCTGCACGCCCTCGCCCGCCGCGCTTGGCTCCATAGCTCTCTCCCGCTCCATCTGGCCGCATGCTACCCGCTCGCCGCCTGCCTGGCCTCGCGCCATGACCGCCTCACCGTCATCGCCCTCGATGCCTTCCTCTGGGCCGACGCCACCTTGCTCATCGGCCTCTCCACCACCTGCTCCCAGCGCAGTGTCCACCACGGCCACAGACTTGACAGCGAACAGCTCCCCCGACGAACGGTCCGCCGCCAGCGACGCCACGGCCCAGAGTCCAGACTCGCTCGCCCGGGAACACAGTGTCCTCCTGCTGCCTTCAGTCCTTGTCGAGCGTGGCGTCTAGGAGAAGGTCAGCGGCATCGTCCGCGGCGAGCGCGCGGCGCCGACTCGTCCTCGTCACCCGCCCCGGGCAGTCGTCGTCCTTGCTGGTAAGCTCCCCATCGGATTTGCCCTCCGTGGTGCTACTCATGGTGGTCGGGGCATGCGGGTTCGTGCCCATGCCCGAGCGGGAGGAGAAGTCGGAGAACGAGATGAAGAAGAGCGTGATGCGGTGCTCGCCGGGCATGCGGTCGACCGCAATCCGGTCTCCTCCACCGCGGGTCGGTACTCTCCAGTCTCCACGACGACCTCTCTCTGCCCTGCTACCTGGCCGTGCGCTCGCCGCTGTCCGCTCGACGAGGTCAAGAGATGTATATAGGTACACCGGTTTCACACCGTATAACACCATTGACCAAACCGCACCAAACCGTAACATCTCCTCCTATCCTAACGGTCTAAACCGCACCAACCCGTTTCAAACTGTTAGGGACGGTCCGGTTTGAGGAACCGGCTCAAACCGTCTTAAACCGCGATTGCCCAGGCTTAACCTCAGCTCTGCACTCTGCAGCTCCCTACTCCAGTCCCCACCGCAAGCCGGAGATCCCCACACCGTCGGAGATGGCACCCTCGGCGGCCCTAGCCATAGCCGCGGCTCTGATGCTGGCCGTCGCATCTCTCCGAGCCGAGGCAGTGTGGCTCGATTTGCCGCCGACGGGGACCAAGTGCGTGTCGGAGGAGATCCAGGCGAACGTGGTGGTGCTGGCCGACTACGCCCTCATGTACGAGTCCCACCCCTCCTCCCACCCCACCCTCGCCGTCAAGGTAACCCATCCTTTCCTGCTCCAGATTCTACCGTGAGTGCAGATGGGCGATTTCCTTTCGTTCGGTCGGTTAGATCGATAGTTTCGGGCGAGTTCAGTTGGGTTATGCGGCAGTGCTGAAGCTTTGGTTTCGCTGGGGCCGCCGAGCGCAGATTTACGGTTCTGAAGCGAGTGCTGAGTGGTGATTGCACCACCGTACTCTCTCATCCGTGCTCATCTCGTTCAGTCTGTCTTGCATTGTGCGATATGACGAAAGCAGAGTGATGTTGTAGAATATCTGGAATTTTTTCTTTTTAAGAGTAGTAGATTTGTAGTATGGCTCACGTTGCTGACGCGGGCTCAGGGGTGCTCGGTGACGATTGCTGAACTTATTGGGTTAATGGAACCGTGTTGATTCCTTCTGTCTTAAGTCATGGTGGTTTCCTTCCAGGACGCCACTCTTGAATTGACAGCGTATAAACTAGAAGATTCATCTTTCAGGATTCCACATTTCCTTTCTACTGGCATCTTTATTTAAAAAAACATAGGTGTGATTAGTAAATGGTGAGTAATAAGAATTGAGAAAGCAGAATAAACCAAGGGACAAGCTTGTTGTGTAAGCTTGCAATCAAGTAGATATGCTCATGCTACTTTGTGGTATGAACTTATCTACTCCTCGTAACTATTTATGTGAAGAAAATAGTTATTCGGTGGCCAGATCTGTTTTGTTCATGGAACGGTTGATGCTAACAATATCCCAAATTATCAACTAACGTAATCAGATATTTTACCTAGCTTTTCGATTTCGCTATTACTAGCACATTCACTTAGATTTGTCTTTGGTACAAGCTGAACTGTGCTTATTGCTATTTTCCATCTTGTGAACAAGTATACAAGCCTTTTTGTTAACAATCTTGGCTAGAATTTGATATCTGTAACTTTGCAAGAGAATCTGCACTATGACAGTGAAATAAAAATGCTAGTCCGATTATCAAGTGTCAACCATAGCAATTTGCTTGTTCATGATAATATGGTTATTATACACCTTTTGTTGTCACGGTCCTTAAAATGTGTGTGCTTTCTGCAGGTTACTTCACCATATGGGAACACCCTACATGAAAGTGGAAATGCTACAGTTGGTCAATTTGCATTCACAACCACAGAAGCTGGAAACTACCTTGCCTGCTTCTGGATAGATAGTGCGGAGAAAGGATCAGGAATATCTGTAAATCTTGATTGGAAAATTGGCATTGCAACAAAGGACTGGGATGCTATTGCTAAGAAGGAAAAAATTGAGGTGCGGCTATGAATTGCAAAACCACTGATCAGTCAAGTCTCACTGAGCTCAAGTCATTGCTTCCCTGTTTCTGATTACATGAATTTGAATATCTTCTGTACAGGGCGTAGAACTAGAACTTAGGAAGCTTGAGGTTGCAGTAGATGCCATTCATCAGAACATGATATATCTCAAAGCAAGGTAAGTCGTCTATTATACTTCCACTTCTAACATCTATCTGGCAAAATATCATCTGTTACTGGAACTGTGACTCTACTTTCTAAAACTTGGCACATGATTGTTTCTGGAAAGTAGTTCAGTGGGTCACATAGTCCAGATAGTTATGCGGTCATCAATTCTCGATCCCAAACTTGTTCTAGATGGTATCAGATCGTCCAAACTTGTTCTAAATGACAGCACTGTTGATGGAACTTCCGATCTGCTGCCCAGACTTCAGTAATATTCAAAGATCTGTTGTGACATGATTCATTCACCTGTTTTCATTCTGTGGTAACATGTGACATGGCAAACATTTAGCACCTAGTCCTGCAACAAAATTTTAAACCAGCATGCAGGCAGTGATCGCTTTAACGCTTTGATCTATTTATGCAGGGAGGCAGAGATGCGAGAAGTGAGTGAGAAAACAAATGGCAGGGTTGCTTGGTTCAGTATTTTGTCGCTGGGTGTCTGCATCGTTGTTTCAGTGTTGCAGCTGTGGCACCTTCAAGGGTACTTCGCGAAAAAGAAGCTTATCTAGATTAAACTCATTTGTTGTTGCGCTGTAGCTTGAACATGTTGTTTCACCTTGGAGAGAATGATATGTCTATCATGTTCAGTTTGAACACTTGATCACTAGTGATGAGCAACTTGTACTGTGTAGTTTAAACATGATTTAGTTTAGATGTGTTGTGCAGTGTGGTTGGAGAATATCTTGGCTGCTTGTGTTCTTGTTACCTTCACCGTTTTGTACTCTTGTACTAACATCATACTGTCTGAGGGTCTGTATCATCAACTGGTGAAGCTATTGGCTAATGAAATCTGATTGCTAGCTTGGTAAGCACCGGCCAAATAACCAGGAAGCATTCTAACCTTGTTCTGTTATTTATTCCGGTGACGTGTGATTATACGTCTATGGCGACCTTTCTCTGTTTTCTAGCTTTCCTTTGTCTTCTTCTGTTGTTCTTTTTTCTAACAAACCTTGCTCTCAGACGGAAAAGTATTCATGGAAAGTTGGAAGCACACAAAACAATGAGAGCAAAGTAAAAAAAAAAAATCAAAGCTGATATAGATGAGAGCAAAATCGTGAAGATCGAGAGCAAGGATATTCTTTGTCCTGAACTTGCTAGTAATAGTTTATTTCCCACTCTGCATTACATACTGCAAACGAATGGCGATAAAACTACTTGAAACTTTCTGGACATGAAAGCGATCACATCTCACAAACTGTTCCATTAAAATTTGCATAACCAATGTGTGCCAATGTCAGCAAACGAATTTTTCGCCCGGAGAGTTGATTTGTCAAGATAATCTGAAAATAAGCTAGGTTTAGCTTACCCATGGTATTGACAGCGTTGTTTTGCCAACTCATGGTTACTAGATACTGGAGCAGCTAGTTACAAGTGAAATGTACTGCCAAAAGCTGGTCAAAAGGGGTTACTGAATAGTGATAAATAAGCTCTAAATACGATCAAAAGTCAAAAACAGACGTCCTATCCCATGGCCGTCCTTTCTTCCCATCCACCATTCCTAATCCCCACCGGCTGCTAGTTTTACTATTGCTAGTTTGTTACCCTGTTCACGTCACCGTTGCGGCAACGGTGAGCACCATCGCCAGCCAGCTTTCCCAGCTGCCCCTGCACGCAACGCAGCCGTAGTCGCCTCCAGTTTTGACGATCTTCCACAGACCACAGTATAGCCTCAGAGGGAGAGAGACCCTGTGCCAGATGCGATCGCCATGGGCAAGGCCGGTGATGCAGAGCAAGCTGGACGCCGCCCTGATTCGGCAACCCGCCACGGCTCCTCCATCTTTCATCGATGCGTCGCCACGGTCGGTGAAGCTCTTAGCACCAAGTGCGTCGCCGCACTGTTCCTGGGCGTCAGCGTCTTCCTCTCGGCCCTGTTCCTGCTTCTTCATCTTCGGCCATCAGGGAGCAGCCCTGACGACCCCGGCACTCTCGTTGGTGAGACCAGCTTCTTCAGCAGCAGAATTCATCAATCTCATTCAATAATCAACCATAGTCGGATGGCAATTCCAGTCTTCTGATGATAAACCATCAACTTCTCCAGGTGGAATTCAGGCTAGTTTCATCTTGTCGAAGCCACCTGCGCAACTGGCTTCACATGTCACCATGTTAGAAGGAGAGATATTTCATCAGATAGGGGTCCCCAAAACTAAGGTAATGGTGCTACCTACTACAGTACTACTACCCCGAGTTCAAGCACTCAAGACATAAAGAATACTGACTGAGAATTCTACAGGTTTCTGTCTCTATGCATACATTCTTACTCAAGGATATCACTTATGTAGAATTTGGCATTCTCCCTGACACAATGAACACCTCCATAAGTGCCCAATCCATGCAAGTATTGAGAAAAAACTTGATACAACTCACACTCCAGCAGCTGAATTTATCTCTGACACCATCAGTTTTCGGAGATCCGTTTTGCGCAGAGGTGCTGGGCTTCCCAGGAGGGATCACCATGGAAGTCGAGCACCCACAGCAGAATACTACCATAGACCCAGCACAACCTATTTTCAGCGTCACTCTTGAGATGAGCATTCGCCAGTTAAGGGGATTTATTGCGGAGTTGAAGAAGAGTTTTGGACAAATATTGGAGCAGGTACTACCAGGACAACCCCTCTACACATCTAATGTGCATATTTTGTCAAGTACCATCAATATTATTTTTTCTATAGGATCTTGACATAAAGTGAAAATATGATATTTATGCAGGATATATACATAGATTTAACAAACAAGAATGGCTCAACGATTGCACCACCAGTTACAGTCCAAGCTTTCCTTTCCCCAAATGATAGCAACATTTATCAAGACCCTCAGAGACTGAAACAACTGGCTGAAACAATCACCGATTCAATGTCAAGGAATCTAGGCCTAAACACATCAGTTTTCGGTAGAATTGAGGATCTCAAGTTGGCTCCCTTCCTACAAGACTTAGTTCCATCATTTGCTCCTACCTCATCTTCAACGCCAATACCACCCCCTTCCATTCCTCCAGATTCACAGCCAGCTACAACCAATCTTTGTGAACAATGTTTATGCCTTGATTGGACGTCAATACAAGATGCAACCATTCCACATCGCAAGCTAATGCGCCTTCCTCCCATGGAAATCTCTCATCAACCACCAACACAGCTTCATAGAGGGAACACGCCTGGGAGCAAGAATAATGGCAATGCAGTGGCAACACCAGCCTTCATTGCATCATCATCCCAACTGTAGTGAGGTAAGTTGCTTTTGGATTTATCAATGTAGCCCTTAAATTATTTTCATATTTTACCCTAATATATCTCTTACCATTAGCGTTAGTTGTAAGGAATACAGTTACCTCAGCTTAAAAAAATAGATAAATTTAGAAAGACTGCATGCCACAAATAAAGGAATTCAGATACATTTATGTTGATAATACTGGTCTGAATCTTTTTCTATGTTATATTTTCTCCAGGTACTTGTAGTCAAACTTTCCAGTTCCAAACAGAACTCTACAAAGCCATGCCCGCTCAGGCAGACCAGAATTTGCATGTTAGGACTGTTTTGCAGCTCATATGATAGTGCAAGGCTTCACCGACATTTCCCTGCTTACACCAAGGTTAGGATGTGGTGATTCCATGCTTAAACTAACGTCCTTATAGTCACAGTCAAGTGTAAATACAAAATGATGTACAAAAGAAAAGGTGGATAAACTCCAAGGTCCATGTGTAATAGCAGTAGCAGGTTACAGCTACAAAGGTGGCTGGCCACCATATGTTCCTAAGATATGTTGTTAGCTGTTTATCCATCTCGATAGTAAATTTTGCCCCATCCACCAGGCAGCTCATGCATTTGTGTATGCTGTACATTGTTCATCGCCAAGAGCACCTTGAATATAGGCTTACTGGTCTGCATCTTTATGATGCATCTGATGATTTCTAACTGCTTCTGGCAACAAGGCAAATGGTTTCAACTTATTTATGAGAGAAAACTCAGAAATTTTGCTATTAACATCTTCTCAGAGAACCACGACAAGTATTTGTGTGTATCTATAAGAATTATAGTTAAGATCCATACATAAACTCAACTAAAGAAAATAACGGGTTACACTGTTACAAACAAAGAAAAACACCATTGAAAATCTGACCATTGGATTTTTTGAGAAAGTATATCCTTATTGATCAAACAAGCTAGATACTTTCTTTTGTATGAGCTCCACACTCAACCGGGGAGATAGTCTGGGTAGCATTTCCTGTAACATGAGTAGTTTGGTCAGTAGATATTCCAAAAAATGATGACTAGAATAGTAAAAAAACTGAGGGCAAGCTGTTGCAAAATAATGCAATCATCAGAAATTCAGAATAATGGAATATCAGATACCAATAAGGAATTGTGAATGGTCGTTAAGCGACCTGGAAATTTACTACAATCTTATATGTTTTCTTCTTTGCTGATTTTGTTGCGCCAGTGATCTTCTTAAGGTGCGTTGCAGGTCAAGGCACACATCTATATCAAATTTGTACTAGCCTAAAGTCCATACCATTTTCTTATTATGCCAACCATGTTTTTCAATTGGGGATACTTCTATAGGCACATGCTATCAATAATATGACTATCCCCAAGCTTGCATTGCACAGTCCAAACACGTTAACAGAAGGAGCAGCAGCAAAAATTAAACAAAAACGTTGATCAAAGCAGATCAATAGATACCTCGGTGCCGTCGGGAAGCACCTTGGCGAGCACCGGGATCTCATACTGGTACAGCTTCTCCCACTCTGGATTCGTCGTGATGTCTCTCTCCTGATCAAAGCCCCAAACCCAAGGGTAAGCGTCCATCTCAGGAAGAGGAAAGAGAAAGCACATTAGTTATGTATTGGTTCTGGCTTGCTTGCCTGGAGCTCGAGGGAGGCGAGGGGGTAGGGGGTGCCGGCGAGCAGGAAGGCGGCGTGAAGCTTCTCCTTGAGGCCGTCGCAGAGGCAGCAGCCGGGCTTCGTGTAGAGCACCAGCCTCCGCGGCGCTGGAGGCGCCTCCCCGGCCGCCGCGGAGCAGAGGAGGCGGGGAGGCGGCGCGCGGGCACGGGGCGCGACGAGGCGGACGGCCGCGGCGCGCGGGAGGAGCGCGGATAGCGCCGCCGCCATGACGGGTATGGTTGGCTCGAGCTCGACTGCTCTGCTCGGCGCTTCGGCTCGGTTCGTAGCTGGCTGCCTCCGCGGCGAAGATGAGGCTCACGGGTCACGGCGACAAGGGACGGGGCCCGTTACTTCCGCGCATGGCCCATGGGCTAAATGGTGGCAACAGTTCTCGACGTTTGTGAGGCCTATACAGTACCGTTAAACCACAACTGAAATATATTTTTTCTTGACCAGAAAATGGAACTTCCATTAAACGGAGTGCTCAAGCTAAATCGCTAGCAACAAGTAAACTTTTTTTAATACACAACTGAAACATGAAAGTGCTAGCCTATACACAAAACGCTCGGAAACTTGGCCTAACGGAAATTTCTAGCTCCCACCGACGTCATCGATGCCGCCTCCTAGACCCAACACAAGAGCATTCCCTGCGGGGCTCGCAATAGTGTGCCGAATGACCTCTATTCAGAACGTCGACGAAGGTTGACAATGTATTGGGCCGTGCCCTGCGCTCCAAATATATTTTTTGAAAAAATAATTTAACTTGGAAACAAAACGCGAACAGTTATTTTTCATTCAAATATTTAACTTTCACATTACACATAAATTAAAAGTTAAACTTAACATAAAGTTACACCAGAATAATCCAAACATATTCAAACATTACACAAATAAAACAAAATTAGTGTCTATCGAAATCAGTGACGATCACGAGCTCTGCAATGTTGTCGGAGTCAATAGGGGAGATGTCATCACCCAACGAAAAGCATTATGCCGGCGGCTCGCACTTGATGGCGAAGACGGTGTAGAGTTGGTACTCATACTCCAGCTCCATGTGTCGGTCCCAAACGGGCACGTCCTCGGCTTTTTCGGTAAGGTCTCGCTCCGATGGCAGCAAATATGCCCGCCAGCTGCCAATGGCGGCGAGATGCTCCTCAAGCTAAGAGGAGGCACCATCGGCTTTCTGAAATTCGCATGTCAACCGGCCAGTGGCCATGCATTAAAGTCGATGACACTTCGGGGAGGTTAAGCAAAGACGCCTCTACGCCCGGGCTAGGGAAACGTCACATCAATTTAGTTATGATAACCATCATTGTCAGTTCGCCTTATATTTGTTTGACTAGACCTAAGTGACACTGATAGGACCGACCCATTTTCCAGTATCCGACGTGGCGTCGTTTGCACTTTTGTTCAACACTCCCACGCCGGTCACGATGGACTGGATTTGGGTTGAGAGTGTCATATCGTGTAATCCGATAAATTTGACACCATTGCGCGACTGAGCCAGTTTTGTGTATCCTACACCCCAATAGGCTTATTTGTAAACATGTCGGGGGGCTACCCCCGGGTAGGGTAAAGGCAAGGGTAAGATACTCGTGTTTACAGTGGTAAATATCTTTGGCCTGGTGCCAAAGGTCTTATGACCCTTCGGGAGGTAAAGGGACGCCTTTTGGAGGTACGCAGGAGGTGGCTCTTGGAAAAGGTCAAGAGGTGCCCTTTGGAGGAAGCAGGGGCCAGGCTGTCTCCCCTGGTGATACTATAAATAGACCCCCAGCCCCCCACTCTCATTCAGGCAAAGGCAGAGATTTCTCCTAAGAACCAGCTTCTCGAAGATGTCTTTGGGAGCAAGCCTAAGACATCTTCGTGTAGCTGGGCCTAGGGGCATTCTCTTGTGCAACGACAGAAACCGGTGCTGGTGTGCAGGGTCCTGGCTAGACCAAGTTGTATGCTTGGCCGACTTAAGCTTATGTCGGAAATAGCCGACATGTTCTAACCGACATTTCCTTGTCGAGGTTGGCTGTGCATCTGTGGTGTGCAGGAGAGAGGCTCCGGCATAGCCAGGCCGGGACTCAGGAAGGTGTACCGGATGACCGAGCCCGGCATGCTCCTGCCGGGACACGGAGAAGAGCCCGGCATAACCATGCCGGGATAGGCGAAACCATCTGACATATCCTATGTCGGGCAGGAAGTCAAGGGCAGGTACATGGCAAGGACACTGTCCCGTCTGACACGGAAGCTAAGTCACCTCCCGTCTGACACGGGCGCGGGACAAAGGGTATAGGACAATGACGATGTGATCATTCCACTGTACTGACAACTGACTGACAGGAGACAAGGCTTGGAGAAGACATGTCCTGTCTCTGACAGGGGATCCATCATCGCCTATACCGGCGGCGGCTACGGCAAGAGGCATTATGGCCTACCTCGACCTATGTCGGATAGCACGGCGCTAGGTCGTGGTAGGGGTGTCGACATTTTCGTTGGACAGTAGCCCTTGTCCGGTGGGGCCCGGAGGAATTAGGGTTCTCGGCCAACTCGGCCGACCCTCTATAAATAGCGCCATAACTCCTCCAGTGAGAGGGACACCAACCAGAGAGCCAAAACTATAGTCTCATTTACTGCTAGAGCATTTACTCCTCTCTCACTTGTAGTTCATCCTAGTTCTTACCAAAACAGCTCAAGGAGCTCCTTGTAGATCTTGTGAGATACATATACAGAGAGGCAAGGCAGGAGTAGGGGTGTTACCTCCTCACGAGGGCCCCGAACCTGGGTATATCGCGTGTGTTTGTGGTTCTTTGTGGATTCGCTTGTGTTCTTGAGGTTTCTTGAGTGTTCTTGCTCGTTCTTGAGTGGAGTCAAGTCCGTTTTTGCTTGGTTCGTATTCTCCTTCGTGTGAGCTTCTCAGCTTGCTAGCCCTCCCCGGATCCACCAGCGTCCATCGGCCCCACACATTAGCCATCCTATGGCATCTGCCGTGATACCACCACGACAGTTGGCGCCCACCGTGGGGCGGGTAGAGGCGCTGGCTGGTGTACTCATCCGGACGGGTTCCGTCATCCACTCCGACACGAGGGTCCTCTCCGGCCTCGTCGTCAAGTTCGGCGAAATGGAGTTCGTCAGCGACAACGCCGGCTGCTTCCGCGGCAGGCCGTTCCCGGCCAACGGCTGCGTCATCGAGTTCGGCGCCTTCGCCACCTATGTCGCCACCGAGTTCGTCTGCGAGTACCCGGAACAGGTGCTCGTGGCCGAGGATCCCCCAGCTGTCTGTGCGGCTCGCGGCCGGCGTACCACTCGCCCCGAGAGCTGCGCAGTCATGATGGCTGGCGTGACGGCTCCTCCGGCAGAGGAACTTGTCATCGCGCCCGTGGAGAGGTCGACCCGGAGAGCCAAGCAAGCACTGGAGAGGCAGGTCCAACATGGCGCCGAGACGTCTCGTGTCCCGGTAAGGACTGAACCTCTTAGAGAGACAGTAGAGAGGCTGAATGTGCCGGGGGCGGCCGAGTTAGAGGCAGAGCGGCTGAGCCTGCTGGAGGAGGCCGAGCAGTTAGCCGAGGTCCGCAGGGACTTTGACCGGGTCATGCGTGAGTATGACGCGGCTCATGGTTTATCGCCGGTAGGAGGCCGGCCGAACCGTGAGGCTGAGGTACGCAGAAGAGGCAAGGGCCTCAATGCCGAGATAGATAGGGATGGCAGGGCTGCATCCAGTGTGACTCCCAGCGTAATGTCGGCAGCAAGGCCGAATTACAGTTCTCCGGCCAGGACTCTCAGGGCTGCTGAGGCAGCGAGGGCCGAGTTATCCGGTCTGACCGGAGAGGCCCGCCGCAAACAGCAGGACCGAGTCAACGAGCTGGTGGAGGTGGCAACCCGGCAGAATGAGGTCTTTAAGAGGGCCCATACGGCTATGGGTGGATCTCAAGTCGTTCACTCAGCCAGAGCGGCCAGCGGCAGATCCAGAGGACAAGCATCCTCTCCGCGTGTCGGGGGAAGTCAGAGCCGGAGTAGAAACTCCGGAGGGAATCAGCAGCTCCAGATGCAGACATACGACCCGGCGTATGCCGGAAAGCAGGTAGCAGGCCAGGGCAATGTTGGGCAGGCCCAGAGGAGAAGCCGGCAGGTTCCGAGTAATCGGAATGTCGGAAATGTCGACTCGGTTGGTCGCGGGCATCCACCTCGCTATCCGGTGCAGAATCAGGCCTCGAGGCGTCAGGCTGTCGGAGCGGTGCCACCACGGCAAGTGGTTGGACAGGGAGCCAGCCGATACGATGACGGCAACTCGGCAATGGCCAAAGCCGGGTATCATGCGTATGAAAGTGCTTTGGGGTCACGATTGGGAACTCGGCAGTTGGATCCAAATGATGCCCGGTATAAGCTAGATCGAATATATCGATCCGAGCTGATGGAGGAGCAAGGCCCGCCTGGTCCTTCTTGTTTTGGGCCCAGAATCATGTCGGAGCAACCTGTCCCCCACTTTCAGTTGAACAGGGGAGCCAAGACTTACGACGGCAGCACCAAGCCAGAGGACTGGTTGACCGACTATGTGACAGCAGTGCACATTGCGGGGGGAAACCGCCGGTGGGCGGTAAGATACATCCCGCAGATGCTTGAGGGACCAGCCCGGATCTGGCTGAACAACTTGAGAGAGGAAAGTGTCAACAGCTGGCTGGACTTCGAGGAAGCCTTTGTCAGCAACTTCTCCAGCACCTACAAGAGACCAAACCGACCTCAGCAGCTTGCGATGTGCAGGCAGAGGGACAACGAAACTGACCGAGAGTACCTGACTCGGTGGAGCACAATTCGCAATTCCTGCGAAGGGGTTGTGGAGGCCCAAGCCATTTCTTGGTTTGCGCAGGGATGCCGGCACGGCTCCATGCTTTGGCAGAAACTGCAGAGGGAGATGCCGGCCACCTTGGCCGAGACAATGAGAATTGCCGACAGCTATGCTCTCGGTGATCCAATGCAACCTCAGCTGGACTCGGGCGAACCGAGTAGGAGGAACCCGGGGAACAACAGATCCGGACCGGGCAGAAACAATGACCGTCAGGATTTCGGGCACAAGAGGAGGGAGCCCGACTTTCGCTATGCCTCGCAGCAGGTGGCGGCGGTAACCGGGGAACAAGGCGATGCCGATAGTAATCAACGTCAGAAGACCAGCGGCCAGGCTTGGGGTCAAAACCAGGAGGTAAAGAAGACCTGGGCCGGGCAAAGGAAGCCCTTGACTTATGAGGAGATGCTGGACAAACCCTGCTGCTATCACACCTTAGAGCCCAACCGACCGGCCAACCACACAACTCGGTAGTGCAGCTGGTACCAGCGCATGCGGCGAGAAGGTGCACCAGGGGGATCTCTGGTAACTGCCCCAGAAAGGCCCGCAGCTCCAAGACCGCCGGCACCAGTAAGTGGGGCCAATGCTGTCCGGGTTAATCCGCCAGCCCAGAGACGACCACCGGCAAGGCCGGTAAACATGGTGAACATCCGGGGTAACAACAATGCCGGTCCTAGCAACCAGGGCCGGTACCCACAGGGCGATTATCAGGAAGCTCATCAGAGCTATGTGGTCTTTGTGACTGAGCCCACTGACAAGAAGAGTCGGCGCCAGCGCGCACTCGAGGTGAACGCCGTCATGCCGGCTGTGCCCAAGTTCATGCACTGGTCCGAGATGGAGGTCGCTTGGGGTCGGAAGGATCACCCCCGAGTAATGCCTAAGCCGGGAGGCTACGCCTTAGTGGTGGACCCGACATTCATCGGGCCAAGTATCAACGTCCGGTTCAGCAGAGTCCTGGTCGACAATGGCAGTGCCATTAACATCATGTACAAGGACACAATGCTGAAGTTGGGAGTGTCCCTGAACACGCTGCTGCCGACCAACACGACCTTCCATGGCATTGTGCCGGGGGTTTCTTGTTCGCCTATGGGCAAAATCTGGATAGATGTGCTGTTCGGAACCCGGGAGAACTGCCGGACTGAGAGTCTTGAGTTCGAGGTAGTGGACCTCGAAAGTCCATACCATGCCCTGATTGGCCGACCGGCTCTGGCCAAGTTCATGATCTCGACTCACATGGGCTACTTGAAGATGAAGATGCCGGGTCCGAATGGCATAATCACCATCTCGGGCGACTACAAGCGCTCTATCGAGTGTGCTACTGCCGGCTCATGCTTGGCCGAGTCCTTGGTCATAGCCGAGGAGAAGAAGAGAATCCAGCAGGTGGTGACGCTGGCCCAAGCCTCCCAACTCGGCGTGCCCGGGATGGCGAACCCGGAGCAGCATGCTTCCTTCCAGCCGCCAAAGGAGACCAAGAAGGTCGTGGTGGACCTGGCTAACCCAGAGCACCGGGTAATCATTGGCACAAGTCTGAACGGCAAATAGGAAGGCGAGCTCACCGACTTCCTCCGTGAGAATCGGGACGTCTTTGCATGGTCGTATGATGACCTTCAAGGAGTTCCGAGGGAGTTGGCTGAGCACTCTTTGTTCATCAGGCCGGATGCAAAGCCGGTGAAGCAACCAACAAGACGTCTCTCGGACGAGAGAAGAGCTGCGATCATGGAACATCTAGCCGTACTGCTTGCGGCTGGATTTGTGATGGAAGTACTGCACCCGGACTGGTTGTCTAACCCGGTCCTGGTAGAGAAGAAAAAGGATGACCCTCTCCTGGCCAAGGTGTGGCGTATGTGTATCGACTTCACCAACCTCAACAAGGCATGCCCGAAGGATCCCTTCCCGCTCCCCCGGATAGATCAAGTGATTGACTCCACTGCCGGGTGTGAGCTTTTGTCTTTTGTAGATGCGTATTCTGGTTTTCACCAGATACCTTTGAACCCGGCTGATCAATTAAAGACTGCTTTTATTACCCTGTACGGGGCTTATTGCTATCGTGTCATGACCTTCGGGTTGAGAAATGCCGGTGCCACTTATCAAAGATGCATGCAGAAATGCTTGCATGAACAAATAGGTCGGAATGCGGAGGTGTATGTCGACGACATAGTCATAAAAACAAAAGAAAAATCCACTCTGATCGATGATCTAAGAGAAACATTCGCTAACTTGAGAAGATTTCGAATGAAGCTTAACCCGGATAAGTGTACTTTCGGTGTGCCGGCCGGAAAGTTACTCGGTTTCCTGGTGTCTAGCCAGGGTATTGAGGTTAACCCGGGCAAGATCCGAGCTATCGAGAGTATGAAATTGCCCACCCGCCTTAAAGATGTACAAAAATTCACCGGATGCCTGGCATCCCTAAGTCGGTTTGTAAGCCGGTTAGGAGAGAAAGCTCTGCCTCTGTATCAGCTCATGAAAAAGAGCAAAACCTTTGTATGGACACCGCAAGCCGATGCAGCTTTTAATGACCTGAAAAGGACACTCTCAAACGCACCAGTGTTGGCATCCCCATTACCCAAGGAGCCGATGTTGCTCTATATCGCGGCTACAAACCGGGTTGTAAGCGTGGTAATGGTGGTGGAACGAGAAGAAGGTGATAAGGTGGTGCAGAGGCCCGTGTATTATCTGAGTGAGGTGCTCTCCCTCTCCAAGCAGAATTACCCGCACTACCAGAAGATGGCCTATGGCGTATATCTGGCGGTCACCAAGTTAAAGCACTACTTTCAAGAACATCCGGTCACGGTGGTGAGTGAGGCCCCTCTGTCGGAGATCATCGGGTGCAAAGATGCCAGCGGCCGAATTGCCAAGTGGGCTATCCAGTTATCTCCATACGCCCCGGTTTACGAGAGGAGAGACGCCATTAAGTCGCAGGCGCTGCCGGACTTTTTGGTGGACTGGGCCGAGATGCAGTATGAGCCTCCCCTGCCCGACTTCAACTTCTGGAAGATGCACTTTGATGGGTCCAAGGCAAAAAATGGATTGGGTGCCGGCGTAGTCCTCACCTCACCGAAGCAAGATGTGCTGAAGTATGTGCTCCAAATTCATTTCTCGGCATCCAATAATGTAGCCGAGTATGAGGCACTCGTGCATGGGCTCAAGGTTGCTAAGGAGATTGGCATTCGTCGGATAGAGTGCTATGGCGACTCAGACTTAGTAGTACAGCATGTGTCGGGGAATTGGGGCGCTTTGGATGCCAACATGGCGTCATATCGGTTCCATGTGCAGAAAATTGCCGGGTTTTTTGAAGGATGCGAGTTCAAGCACATACCCCGGGGAGAGAATGAGGCTGCGGATGTACTATCCAAGTTGGGGTCGTCACAGGACGCGGTCCCACCCGGCATAGCTTTGGAGCACTTGAGGAAACCGTCAATCAAGCCATCGCCCGAGTCAGAATCCATCTTTATCCCGAAGAGCTCGGAGGCAGAGGCCGTGCCCATGGAGTTGGATGTCGGGAGCATTTGGCTGAACCCGGGGACTGCGCAGAATATGTCGGCAGAGGTAATGTCAGCCGAACCTATGGAAATAGACGCCCCAATCTTCCCTGAGAGGCCGGTGCCGGGTTGGGCGCAGCCCATTATGGCATATATTAAGGATGGGACCCTGCCCGACAATGAGGTTGAAGCTCGGCAAGTAGTAAGAAGATCCAAGGCCTACACGGTTATCAACCAAGAGCTGTACAAGAGGAGTGTCACTCAGGTGTTGCAACGATGCGTCGAGCCGGAAGAAGGGCAAGAGATGCTCCTCGAGATACATCAAGGGGAGTGCGTGAAGGAGATATGCCCTAGAGGCAATTAATAAAGTGATTTATTTATCATATCTCGTTTGTTCATAATACGTTTTTGTGTCATGCTATAACCGTATTAAGCGGAAACATTAATACGGGTGTGATGCGTAAACAACCAGGTCCCTAGTAGCCTCTACTAAGACTAGTTTCGTTGCGCGATTGATGATCGAGGTTTCCCGATCATGGGGCATGGCGCCAGTCGGCAATGAAAGTCATATCGTTGGTGGAACGATATGATGGACATACCCATATTTGTAGGACGTAGTCATTACGCCTTCGACCGTGAGATCAACTCTTATTGTTATTCCTGGAAGATACTTTGATCGCACCAAACGTCGTATCTTATATAGTATGACAATAACGGTGATACTTTTGGGTATCGGAAGGGAGTAGTTGAGACGAGGGGTCAAGAGCGGGATTTGCCAATCCGCATAGCAGGATAGATACTCTAGGGCCCACTCGGTGAGATTATGTCTAATGAGCTTGCAAGCATGTGACTAGGTCACGGAGACATGATATCATAGACGAGTAGAAGATAGCGTTGTCGGTAACGAGGTCAGCTAGGTATGGAGATATCTATGAACGATGCTCGGACACGCTAAGTATCGCAATGGCAAAAGGTTTAAGACTTTACGTTCAGGTTTGATAGATGAGAGTCATTCGTTATATCACAGGGATTAATTCATGGGGTCCAGGCCTACGAGTTAGTCGTTGATCAGAGAGGAGTCTCGATCATACCTGTTATTATATCGAACCGCTAGGGTAACACACTTAAGGGGTTTCGACAAGACAACCGGAAAGGAAAGAGATCACCGGGAACGTCCCGGGAGAGGTCCGATGGAGATCGGGCAGCGACGAAATAGTTTTCGGAGCTAGAATAAATTATATATAATATGTTTGATATTAATTAGTGTAATTAATGTCTAAGTATGATTTTATATATTTATTTTCGAATTTATTTAGGCTGATTTCCCTAAATGGGCCTTCTGGTCGAAAGAAGGCCCAAGAGGGGAAAATTCCCTAGGGGAATTCGGTGGGGGCTTGAGGGGCCGGCCTAGGTGGGCCAAGGGGCCCACCATGGGGCCGGCTCACCTAGCCATGCCGCACCAGGCATGTGGGAATTGTCCCACATTGCCTGGCTGGCAAGTTGGCTCCCCCCTGGGAGCCTATATAAGAAGGGGCACCCCTGGCCTTTTAATTCACCCAATTAATTCCCCAATTCTCTCTCGATTTCGTGATTCCCTTTGTCGGAGTTGCGCCGAGCTGAGAAGGGGATCTCTCCACCATAAGCCCGCTGCCGCGCTGCTGGTGTTCCGGTCCAAGTCTTCCGCTGCTCGTCCTGGACTGGAGCTTCGGAGGCCGTCGTCTCCACCGTACGTGTGTAACGCCCTGCGAGGTGCTGCGCTAGCGGTGCTGGGAGGTCTTCTTCCTCTTCACGACCTTGAGGTCGGCTTCGTCGATCTTCATCGTCAACGTTCGTGCGGGAACGTAATCCCGCTTTCGGTCTACAAGGGTATGTATTCCGATCTCCGTTGTACTTCTATATCTGCATAGAATAGATCTTGGCATGTTTTAAGGATATCGTTGCTAGGAAAAATTTTGTTTTCTGCATGCGATCCCCTTCAGTGGTATCAGAGCCGATCTATCGTAGATATAGCTGTACGCTGTTAGAACCCGTGTTCTGCACGGGGGCACCGTTCCTGTTATTTGCTACCCTCTAGCGTGCACTTGTGATTCCAGCGGCATCGAGTTGATGAAGCGGCCCGGACCGACTTTACGCGTACGCTTACGCGAGACTGGTTCCACTACTAACATACGGCTTGTACCGTATCTGTGGCTGGCGGGTGTCAGTTTCTCTCTCTTTAGTTGGTCTTGCATTTTCAATGGAGGGCCCGAAAGGGATGCTTAAACATGCAATTATTGGATCGTTGTTGTGGTCATAAGTTCGTAGGTAAGAAGCGGTTCTTTTTACGAAAGCCCCAGCCACGTAAAATATGCAAAAGATAAAGTAGAAGCGTCTAACTTTATTTTGCAGGGGCAATGTGATATGGTCAAGGTAGGTTTATTAAATTGTTTATGAACTGCGGGCGCCAAGAAGACCATGGCGCAATGGACTATATCACATCGCATTACATTTGATGTTTTGTGTGCATCTTATATTGTGTGACTATATATATTAGTATATATTAGTTACGCGGCGGTAGTTGTATATAAGATGATCCCTTCAAAAATACCACTAGTGTTCTTCCTCCAACGAGCACCACCAAGAAAGTTCTACGTTATGAGGCAGGCCGTGACGATCGGGTGTCAGACATATCGTCGTTCGCATACAGTGGGTGTAAGCCATGTTACACAAGCGTTACGTGGAGGTTATTGTGGCGAGCCTAGCATATGCAGATATGGCCTCGGAACACGGAGGCCGAAAGGTCGAGCATGAGTCACAGAGTTGTTGTGATTGACAATTGTCTACCCTTGAAGTTGTGCTGCCGGCTCTGACGATGAGGGGTTGTGCAATGGATGGGGGTCGTGTAATCGCTTAAACGAACAGGAGGGATGTTCGTTTGAGTGGGAGTTATGTTAGTTATTTTCTAAAAAATACTATAACTCAAAATTATTATGAACAAAGTCTTATGTTGTTGCAAATTCCATTGTAGATGTCTCACCCCACCTTTAACCTAGCCCTGTTCCTTGAGAAAGAGAAGCTTAAGACCAATGGGTCCAACTTCGTATCCTGGTTCCGCGATCTGAAGTCCATTCTGAAAACCCACGAGGTGGCTTACATCCTTGAAGCCCCCTTAGGTGATCAGCCAGCAAACACCGCCTCAGAATTCGTTAGGAGTGTCCACGAGTTAAAGGCGGAGATTTCCTCTTTTGTCCGGAGTGGCATGCTCTTTGCCATGGAGGCTGACCTGCAGAACCATTTTGAGAACAAGAGTGCTTATGAGATAATCACTGAACTCATGGTTAATTTTGCACGGCAAGTCAAGGATGAGAGGTTTGAAGCTACCAAGCTTTTCTTCTCAGCCCAGATGGAAGAGCACGGCAATATAAGTGAGCACTTGGCCAATATGTATGGCAGCGTTCAGCTCCTGAAAGATCTGGGATATGTGATCCCAGAAGAGCTGGTTATAGATAGGGTGCTGTTGTCGCTGCCCCCTAGCTATAAGGACGCCATTATGAACTACGACATGATTGGGACATCAAAATCCCTGTCGGAAATTCTTATGATGCTCAACATGGCCGAATTGGAAATCAAGATGGACAAGATGGTGGTGACCATCAGATCCCTGGAAACGCAACTGCCCAAGTATCTGGAGGATAAAAAGGCCGGCAAGATAGTCGACAAAGAGCAAGGTATATTTGATATACATGTTATAGATGTGTACCTTACATCCGCCCGTAGCAACACTTGGGTATTTGATACTGGTTCTGTTGCTCATATTTGTAACTCTCAGGAGGAGTTGCGGAATAAGAGGCGCCTGGCTAAGGATGAGGTGACGATGCGCGTCGGCAACGGATCGAGAATCGACGTGGTGGCTGTCGGCACGCTCCCTCTACATCTACCATCGGGATTAGTTTTGGTTTTAAATAAGTGTTATTTTGTACCATCCTTGAGTGTAAACATTATCAGTGGGTCTTGCCTGTTACAAGACGGTTATTCATTTAAATCAGTATCAAGCAGTTGTGCTATTTCAATGAATGATATCTTTTATGTTGATGCTCCCGAGAGTAATGGTTTATTCTTGTTGAATCTCGATCGTAGTACTCACATCCATAACATAGATGCCAAAAGGATTAAGTGTAGTGATGATACCGCCATGTATATGTGGCATTGCCGTCTCGGTCATATTGGTGTAAAGCGCATGAAGAAACTCCATGCAGATGGAATTTTGGACTCGTTGGATTTTGGATCCCTCGATACATGCGAACCATGCCTTATGGGCAAAATGACCAAGACACCGTTCAAAGGTTTCGTTGAACGGGCGTCGGACTTGTTGGGAATCATACATACAGATGTGTGTGGACCAATGAGCGTGTCGACACGCAATGGTTATCGTTACTTCGTCACCTTCACCGATGACTTGAGTAGATACGGTTATATCTATTTGATGAAACACAAGTCTGAAACATTTGAAAAGTTCAAAGAATTTCAAAGTGAAGTTGAAAATCAGCTTAACAAGAGAATCAAGCACCTCCGATCCGATCGTGGTGGCGAGTATTTGAGTTTTGAGTTTGGCACACATCTGAAGACATGTGGCATAGTGCCGCAACTTACGCCTGCCGGAACACCGCAACGTAACGGCGTGTCCGAGCGACGTAATCGTACTCTATTGGATAGCGTCCGGTCTATGATGTCTCTTACCGATTTGCCCGTATCCTTCTGGGGTTATGCGTTAGAAACAGCCGCATTCATTTTAAATAGGGCTCCGTCCAAATCCGTGGAAACGACACCGTATGAGTTATGGTATGGCAAGAAGCCTAAGTTATCGTTCCTGAAGGTTTGGGGTTGTGAGGCGTATGTTAAGAAACTACAGCCCGACAAACTCGAACCGAAGTCGGAGAAAGTCGTCTTTGTAGGATATCCGCGGGAAACCATAGGATACACCTTCTACAACCAAGCTGAGGGCAAAACGTTTGTCGCAAAGACCGGTACCTTTCTAGAGAAGGAGTTTCTCGCGAAAGGAGTAAGTGGGAGGAAGGTAGACCTCGATGAGATCGTTGATCCTGAACTCGAAATTCCGAGTGGCGCAACGGAAGCTGTTCCGGAAACGTCCTCCACAGATGGAGTGGGAGAAACTGTCGAGGAAAGTATTCTACCTCGTAGGTCTGGTAGATCTCGTATCGCACCAGAATGGTATGGCAACATGGTTTGCACCGTCATGTTAATTGAACAAGACGAACCTACGAACTACAAGGAGGCAATGGCGAGTCTAGAGTCCGAGAAATGGCTAGAAGCCATGAAATCCGAAATAGGGTCCATGTATGATAACAAAGTATGGACTTTGATGGATATTCCCGAAGGGCACAAGGCCGTCGAGAATAAATGGATTTTTAAGAAGAAGACTGATGCTGACGGTAATGTAACTGTCTATAAAGCTCGGCTTGTCGCAAAAGGTTTCCGACAAGTTCATGGGATTGACTACGATGAAACGTTTTCACCGGTAGCGATGCTAAAGTCTATTCGGATTTTGTTAGCAGTTGCTGCATATTACGATTACGAAATATGGCAGATGGATGTCAAAACAGCCTTCCTAAATGGTAACATTGAGGAAGAGTTGTATATGGTACAACCGGAAGGTTTTGTCGATCCAGAAAATGCTAGCAAGGTATGCAAGCTTCAGCGCTCCATCTATGGATTGAAGCAAGCATCTCGGAGCTGGAATCTTCGCTTTGATGAGGTGATCAAAGGTTTTGGATTTGTCCAAAATTTGGAAGAGACCTGCATTTACAAGAAAATGAGTGGGAGCTCGGTTGTGTTCTTAGCACTATATGTAGATGACATATTGCTAATTGGGAATGATGTGGAACTTCTGAATAGCGTGAAGAATTATTTAAACAGTAAATTTTCCATGAAGGACTTAGGAGAAGCTGCATACGTCTTAGGCATTAAAATCTATCGTGATAGATCAAGACGTCTATTAGCGTTGAGTCAGAGTACTTATCTTGATAAAATACTGAAGCGTTTCGGTATGGAGATGGCAAAGAAGGGTTCTCTGCCGGTTATCAAGAATAAAACACTGCGAAAGGCACAGTGTCCGGTAACGGAACAGGGTAAGGCCGATATGACTAAACATCCTTATGCTTCAGCCATAGGATCGATTATGTATGCAATGTTAAGTACTAGACCTGATGTGGCATTGGCTCTAAGTTTGACAAGCCGTTTCCAGAGTAATCCAGGAATGGCGCATTGGATTGCTGTTAAGAGCATTCTTAAGTATCTCAAGAAGACAAAGGAAACGTTCCTTGTCTATGGTGGCTGTGATGAAGAACTTGGCGTAACAGGTTACGTTGATGCAAGTTTCTACTCAGACCCCGATGACTCTGAGTCACAGACAGGTTATGTGTTCAAGGTGAATGGAGGCGCCGTGTGCTGGAGAAGTGGGAAGCAACCCATCGTCGCGCAGTCTACAATGGAGTCGGAGTACATTGCTGCTTGCGAAGCCGCTAATGAAGCTGTGTGGCTGAGCAAGTTCATCATTGAACTTGGAGTGTTCCCAAGCGCGCAAGACCCCGTGATCCTCTTTTGCGACAATACGGGTGCCATTACTAACGCGAAGGAGCCAAGGTCTCACTCGACCGCCAAACACATACTCCGACGCTTCCATGTGATACGACAGTACGTACAAGGAGGTGAAGTGAAGATTTGCAAAATACATACGGATCTGAATGTGGCAGATCCGTTGACAAAGCCTCTCCTGCTTGGCAAGCACGTGAAACACCAAGATGCTATGGGTGTCCGGCTTTTACCAAGTTGTAATCTAGATTAATTTGTACTCTAGTGCAAGTGGGAGACTGAAGGAGATATGCCCTAGAGGCAATTAATAAAGTGATTTATTTATCATATCTCGTTTGTTCATAATACGTTTTTGTGTCATGCTATAACCGTATTAAGCGGAAACATTAATACGGGTGTGATGCGTAAACAACCAGGTCCCTAGTAGCCTCTACTAAGACTAGTTTCGTTGCGCGATTGATGATCGAGGTTTCCCGATCATGGGGCATGGCGCCAGTCGGCAATGAAAGTCATATCGTTGGTGGAACGATATGATGGACATACCCATATTTGTAGGACGTAGTCATTACGCCTTCGACCGTGAGATCAACTCTTATTGTTATTCCTGGAAGATACTTTGATCGCACCAAACGTCGTATCTTATATAGTATGACAATAACGGTGATACTTTTGGGTATCGGAAGGGAGTAGTTGAGACGAGGGGTCAAGAGCGGGATTTGCCAATCCGCATAGCAGGATAGATACTCTAGGGCCCACTCGGTGAGATTATGTCTAATGAGCTTGCAAGCATGTGACTAGGTCACGGAGACATGATATCATAGACGAGTAGAAGATAGCGTTGTCGGTAACGAGGTCAGCTAGGTATGGAGATATCTATGAACGATGCTCGGACACGCTAAGTATCGCAATGGCAAAAGGTTTAAGACTTTACGTTCAGGTTTGATAGATGAGAGTCATTCGTTATATCACAGGGATTAATTCATGGGGTCCAGGCCTACGAGTTAGTCGTTGATCAGAGAGGAGTCTCGATCATACCTGTTATTATATCGAACCGCTAGGGTAACACACTTAAGGGGTTTCGACAAGACAACCGGAAAGGAAAGAGATCACCGGGAACGTCCCGGGAGAGGTCCGATGGAGATCGGGCAGCGACGAAATAGTTTTCGGAGCTAGAATAAATTATATATAATATGTTTGATATTAATTAGTGTAATTAATGTCTAAATATGATTTTATATATTTATTTTCGAATTTATTTAGGCTGATTTCCCTAAATGGGCCTTCTGGTCGAAAGAAGGCCCAAGAGGGGAAAATTCCCTAGGGGAATTCGGTGGGGGCTTGAGGGGCCGGCCTAGGTGGGCCAAGGGGCCCACCATGGGGCCGGCGCACCTAGCCATGCCGCACCAGGCATGTGGGAATTGTCCCACATTGCCTGGCTGGCAAGTTGGCTCCCCCCTGGGAGCCTATATAAGAAGGGGCACCCCTGGCCTTTTAATTCACCCAATTAATTCCCTAATTCTCTCTCGATTTCGTGATTCCCTTTGTCGGAGTTGCGCCGAGCTGAGAAGGGGATCTCTCCACCATAAGCCCACTGCCGCGCTGCTGGTGTTCCGGTCCAAGTCTTCCGCTGCTCGTCCTGGACTGGAGCTTCGGAGGCCGTCGTCTCCACCGTACGTGTGTAACGCCCTGCGAGGTGCTGCGCTAGCGGTGCTGGGAGGTCTTCTTCCTCTTCACGACCTTGAGGTCGGCTTCGTCGGTCTTCATCGTCAACGTTCGTGCGGGAACGTAATCCCGCTTTCGGTCTACAAGGGTATGTATTCCGATCTCCGTTGTACTTCTATATCTGCATAGAATAGATCTTGGCATGTTTTAAGGATATCGTTGCTAGGAAATTTTTTGTTTTCTGCATGCGATCCCCTTCAGTGCGGTCACCATGCTTCCTCAAGGGCATTGGTGGCTAAAGTTTTCCGGCATGGGTTTTACTGGCTCACGGCTCTGCAGCAAGCGGAGGATATCGTCCGGAAGTGTGGAGGTTGCCAGAGATTTGCCCACCGGATACACATGCCGGCGGCAGCGTTGAAAACTATCCCCATCACTTGGCCGTTTGCAGTATGGTGCTTGGATATGGTGGGTGCATTCAAGCCGGCGCGAGGTAACATGACTCATATACTAGTCATGGTGGACAAGTTCACCAAGTGGGTCGAGGTGAAGCCAATTCGGAAGTGTGATGGAGCTACTGCCGTCTCGTTTTTGAAGGATATCATACTGAGATATGGTTACCCGCATAGCATTATCACCGACAATGGCACCAATTTTGCAGTAGGGGAGTTTGCTCGGTTCTGTGCTGAAAAGAGAATCCGGCTTGATGTGGCATCGGTGGCTCATCCAGAGGCAAACGGACAAGTTGAAAGAGCCAATGCATTAGTGCTTGCCGGCATAAAAGCTCGGTTGATTGAGCCACTCCTGCGAACTCCGGGATGCTGGATAGAAGAGATACCGGCAGTGCTATGGGGTCTCCGGACCACACCCAATAGATCCACCGGGTACACACCATTCTTTATGGTGTATGGTGCAGAGGCAGTGTTACCAACAGACATACAGTATGACTCGCCCAGAGTGGCAATGTTCACAGAGACCGAGGCAAGAGAGGCCCGAGAGAACGATGTCGACTTACTTGAGGAAGCAAGAGAATTGGCCCTATCTCGGTCAGCAATATACCATCAAAACCTCCGACGCTATCATAGCCGGAAGGTGCACCCCCGGGTGTTTAAAGAAGGAGATCTAGTGCTGAGGCTAATACAGCGCACTGCCGGCATGCACAAGTTGTCACCGCCATGGGAAGGACCCTTCGTTGTGAGCAGAGCTCTACACAACGACTCTTATTATCTTGTAGATGCACAGGAAACCAGAAAAGGTGTAATGGATAAAGCGGGAGAGGAAACCAAACGGCCATGGAATGTAGCTCTGCTTCGTCCCTTTCACACTTAAGGGCACAGTGTATGTATCTCGGTCCCTTATGAATAAAATGCCGGCACCCCGAAATGATACTCGGGGACTGCCTTGTCCACATGGTTGTTCCCTCCTGATGTCTTTTGCCTGTCGGCACCCCAGGGTGAACTCGGGGACTGCCTTATCTTTACTTGTATTTTATTTCAGTTGTTCCCTTATTATCTGTATGTCGGCATCTCCAAGTGAGACTCGGGGACTGCCGTGTATGTTTATATATATTGTCCATGTGCCGAATAAGCTTTCAACCTTGCTTCAAAGTTAAGTAATGTATGTTGTGTGAAGTAATCTTGTGACTCGACTGACGAACGCCCAAAGTGGTAGTCCAGAGCAAAGATAGTGGAAGATGGTAAACACGAAAACAAACTCGGGGACTCGGTATAAAAGCAATTCGGCACAGGTCGTGTGCTAACCCTGTTTTTAGTAATTTTTCCGTTATGTCGAATACCTTTAAACCATTACTCGGGCGTTTTCGAGTACTGTATACTATAGCCGTGATTTTGTGACTCGACTGTTGAACACCTGTATGGTAGACAAGAGCAAAGATCGCTGAGTATAGTAAACAAGAAAGTAAACTCGGGGACTCGGGGTAAAGGGATTCGACATGACAGCATGCCTGTTCGATCCATTAAGGCAGAGTAGCAGAATTTCCTACTTAAGATAGTATATGATACATGTGCACCCGGCATTCCGGGGATCTAATAAATTTGCCTAAGTGGTCTCGGCAGCAGGAGTGGAAGCCGATGCAGAGGCGGAAGCTGAGGGTTGCTCGGAGGGAATCTCAGGCGCAGGTAGCACAGCGGAGCCAGTCGTTTCCGGATGACCAGGACCGGTGGTGGCCGACTTGGTGACGTCGGTTGCTCCCGGCGTAGTGGTGTCGGCGGCGGCATCCTCGCTGGCGATGTCAGTAGTCCCGGAGGAGGAAGCCTTCCCGGATGGCTGAGCTTTACCAGAGGCCTTGGAGGTGTCGCGGGTGCTGTCTGCGTTTTCTTCCTCGTCGTCGTCCTCCTCGTCCTCAAGATCGTCGGCATAGTCTTCGTCATCCGAGTAGACCTCGCCCTCGACATATTGGTGGGGCTGTGAGTAGCTGGCAAAATAATGCGCAACATCTTGTCGGAGCTGGATCTTGACGGGATCGGTTGTCCATGCCGAGTTCTCGCGCTGCACCCGCACCTTCTGAAGATCAATTCCCTCATACCAGGATAGTATGAAGGAGAGTGCTTGGTCCGCACCGGCACGGGCGGCGGAAGATCTCCACTCCCGGAGGCGCCTTTCCGTCTTCATCAACTCCTGGGCCAAGTCGGACACATTGTCCGGAGGCGTGGCTCCGGGCCAGAGCTTCCGATAGACGTGAACACCGGCGTCAAGGAGCTCCATCCCGATACTCTTGAGTGGCGCGAAGCGCGCGTTGAGTGCTACGAGGTGGTCCTCCACGTCCCACTCGCCAGAGATGGGGCCGGCTTCAGCCCTCTTCGCACGCGCCCGGTTGATGGCCTTCACCGCAACGGTGTGAGTGTGGGAGAAGTGTTCTGAGGAGAAGAAGGCTGTTGATGAGTTAGAAGGCGGGCCGATATAGGGCGTGTGTCGGCAAAGAAGTCAAGCAAGAAGGGAAAAAGTTAGGAGGAACTCACTGTCCATCTGGTCGTTGATCTTCTTCAATTCGGCCAACCAGATGTCGCACTTGGACTTGAGGGTGTTGAGCTTTTCCTCGGCCAAGGTGGCGCGAGACTCAGTTTGCTCGAGCACTTCACCCTGAATCCGCACGGCATCCGCCAGAGTCTTCTCCAACTCGGCCTTCTCTGCCTTGGCCTGCTCCAATTCTTGTTGGAGCCGGGTTGATTTGGCCTGGTCCTGCTCCAACTCAAGCTTGTGCTGGGCGGCAACTCGGGTGGCGGTGTCGGCTGGAAAAAGCGACGCATCGGTTATGGCGGTAAAAAGGACTTAAGAAGATGAAGGGTATCTCGGGAACAAGGAAGTATACCATGGCCCTGGTGCGCAGCCTGGAGATCTCTGAACCGTCTCCGGAGGGACCCATGTTCAACCAGCAGCCTCTGGAACACCCGGGTACGCTCCTTGCTGCATAACTGCGATAGAAAGCGAAGTGTTAATACAGATTGTTGGAGATGCCAGCCGGGTAACCTTTACTCGGGCAAGTATTGTTACTCGGTAGGAATCTCGGGGACTAGATATGAAGTGTTTTTGAAGATTCTCGCCGAATGGTCTTCACTCGGTCAGATCTTAACCATTCGACCAGAATCTCGACGACTGGGGATGGTGGATGTCGGAAAGATTTACCTCGGCAGCTGTTGTGAGTTGGAGGACCGCAGACTGAAGAGCATGCGGTGACTGAGGAACTTTCCCGGGGCCAGCGGGATGGTCGATGCTTGGGTCAGAGGAGGTAGCCTCGTTAATGTCGGCAGCATTCCAATCCATGTTGTACTGCTCCATTGAACCTGAAGAATCAGCACTAGGCATAAGGAAACCCGAGCTCTCCAAGTCTGCAGCAGATGCAACCCGGTCGACAGTGGCCTCCAGCATGCGCAGTGCCGCCGTCTTAACGGCGATGCGAGGGGGGTGCACCACTTTGATTTTACCCGGAGGAGTCTGACCTTTCTTGGCCGCCAACTGATCCGGGGTCGGGGCAGTTTTCTTCTTGGAGGTCTTAAGGATCGCCTTCGGGTTAGGGCACTCGGCTTGTGCCTGGCGCTGCTGTTGTATGGGCGGCTGCTGGGTGGCAAGGGAGGATTGTGGTTCTGGCGGTGCCGGTTGCTGCGGGGATGTAGTCGACACCACCGTGGTCTCGGCCCGTGCAGCGGCGGGACGCGCTTGGTCGCCGCCAGACCCGACATACCGGTCCGGGCTTGCTCGGCTCCCTTCCGCCGCGGCCTTGGGTGTCGGCTGCGAGGCGTCGGGTATGACGGTGTCGGCAGCCGCAGGTTCGGCTCGGGGTGGGCTGCCGACTCCGGCGTTTGTCGGGGCGGCTGAGCCACTCTGGTCGAGCTCGAAGGGGGCTCTGCGCATGAAATAAAAGGTTAGCTTAGATGAGGCAAAGGGGTCGAAAGACGAGAGGAAGAATGATTACCCGGCGGCAGTGGGGATTTTCTTGCGGGGTGGCTTCTTGATGGTCTTGGCCTTCTTGGCCCCCGGGTTGTCAGCGGCAGAGGCACTGGCTCCCGCGCGCTTGCGCGTAGCTCCTTGGGCACTCGGGGCGGCTGGTGGTGGAGGCAGAGGGTCAGCACAGGCCAGGGGGATGGCATGTGTGATCTCTAGCATCACACAGTCGTCGTCATCAGATTCGTCTTGGGGGCGAGACCGAGTTCGAGACTTACCCGGGCCGGAGGTGCGGGATACCGGGTTAGACAGGTGATCCTCGTCGTCCGGGTCTTCCATGAGCGGAGTTGCCGGCATTGCGAGGTCGGGCCGCCAAGCACCGTTGGCCCACCTCTTGTCCTCCCGGGTTTGACGGCCAAACTTCTGCAGAAGGGAGATAGCAAAAATTGGTTAAGGAGACAAGAAAGGCAAGAGGACTAAATGGATGCTATGTCGGTTACTAGGTTATGTCGGAGAGGAGGAACGAGAAGGTACCGCGGGCGGAGGGTTTGCGCGGCTATATGGCTCGAGTCCCCATTCCCAGTCATCACCCATGGAGGTCTGGGCGATGGCACGAACACGCCTGCGCACCGCCGGCTTATCCAGCTCAAGCGGGCTGATCCGAGTTGGGTCGCGGGGCCCACTCATATGGCAGGTCTTGTGCGCCCGGTTCTGCAGGGGGCAAACTCGGCGGGTGACGAAGGTCCTCAAGAGGTCGTCCACCGTCAACTCGTCCTTGATCGAGAGCAGGTGGCTGTGGATGGCCTGGATCTCCGCGTCGCTGCCCGACGGATCCCAGCCCCAATTCGCCTGAGAATAAGGCGGATCGATACGGAACTCTGGGAGATTGATGAAGTCGTACCCCTTGGCGTTGTCGGCGGGATCCGGATTCTTCACATAGAAGAAGCTGCGCTGCCACTTACGGCAGGACTCCAGCCCGGTGACCTTGGGGAAGTCGGAGAGCTTCCGGGCGGTAATGGTGGCGGCTCCGCAGGCGGTCATCTCTTTGTCCTTGACGCCCTTGTTCGGAATGCTTTGCTTCCGGAGCACGAAGTACTTCGCCCAAAGGCTGACCAGGGGCCACAGGCCGAGGTACCCCTCGGAGAAGGCGACGAAGGCCGAGAGAACCGTGATGGAGTTAGCCGGCAAGTGGTGCGGCTGTAGCTCGAACTTGTCGAGGAAGGCCCGGAAGAATCTGCTCGCCGGGAGGGCAAAGCCGCGCTCAAAGTGCGCGACAAAGACCACCCGTTCTCCTTCTGCGGGTGCAGGCTCTTCCTCATCGCCGGGGAGCCGACTTAACACTGCTGCCGGGAGACGGAGCGTGCGACGTAGCCAGTCGAGATCGTCTTGCACGACGTCGGAGCCTTCCCATCCTCCTCGGATTCCTTCTGCGGATGTGTCGGGCTGCTCTGATGAGTGGCTAGAAGACATGTCGGCTTATCTGCAAAACAGATGCCGGGTTATAGACCGAGGTATAGAGTAAGTCGGATAGCAGTCGTCGAATGCCGGGAAGAAAACAGAGTTGTGTCGGTTACAAGGCACACGGGAGATCTGAATAATGGAAATAAAGGAAGACCTATCTATGAACTAGGGGAAAAAGAACCATGAGTGTGGCGCCTAATATTGCTAAGATGAACAAGTAAGATCTGGGGAGCGGCAGCAAGACCGGTGTGCGCGGGGAACATTCACTCCCCTCCGGTGGGTGCACGTAGGGCATCTACGGTGGCCGGAGCAGAGGCAAGGGCGGAGGAAAAGCACCGGACACGAGCACGCCGGCGAGGTCCTAGGGGATCTAATCGGGTGCGGGGAGGAGAGGAAACTCACCGGAGTTCACGGCTTGCGCTGGAGGGACGGTGAGGACGGCGGCTCCAGGCTGCGTCTTCCGTTCGGCGGCGAGGTCGCCGGTGTGCGGCTGCGGGCGTTCGGGCGCAGCGGCGGCGAAGGAGAGTGGAGGAGGAAGAAGATGATGTGGAGGAAGAAGGAAAAATAACCCCGCCGCCGTATTTAAGAGGGAAGGAGGAGAGGCGGTTGCCAATTTTTCCAGCCCGTTTGTTTCGAGCAGATCGTGGGATCGTGGTTGCAGCGGTTGGCGCGGATGGAGCGGTTATGGCCGCACGATCGGCCACACCATGGGTTATAGAACAGGAATCGTCGGCGGCGGATCGGATGCGGTTGCTAGCCCGGGAATCGAGGAGGCGCCTCGGGGTCAAACTACTCGAGTGTCTGCGGGATATGACGGCTGGTGGGGCCTGCGCGACTTTTTCGGGACAGCTTGTCAGACCGCGTGGCGCGTTTCTCGGGATGGTGCAGCATGTATATGACACGTCTCGGGAGAAGATCTGAGAAAAAGATTTGTTGATGTCGGAGGTACCGGAACAAGAACCAAGGATGGCTGAGAGCTCAATGTCAAACCAAGATGGCCATGTCGGATGATTTTACAGTATGTCGGGATAGGCATGCCGGAGTTTTCTTATCAGGCCGACATGGTGGTGTCGGAGGGCCTTAAAAGTGACCGACTTGAGCAAGTCGGAGCAATCGAGGTACCCGACATAGTTATGTCGGCTATTGGTTCAAGGCAGTTATTGGGTTAAATCTGATGCAGCCCTTCATCCAAGGCTGCAGGACTACACCAGCTTCGGGGACTAGTGTCGGGGGGCTACCCCCGGGTAGGGTAAAGGCAAGGGTAAGATACTCGTGTTTACAGTGGTAAATATCTTTGGCCTGGTGCCAAAGGTCTTATGACCCTTCGGGAGGTAAAGGGACGCCTTTTGGAGGTACGCAGGAGGTGGCTCTTGGAAAAGGTCAAGAGGTGCCCTTTGGAGGAAGCAGGGGCCAGGCTGTCTCCCCTGGTGATACTATAAATAGACCCCCAGCCCCTCACTCTCATTCAGGCAAAGGCAGAGATTTCTCCTAAGAACCAGCTTCTCAAAGATGTCTTTGGGAGCAAGCCTAAGACATCTTCGTGTAGCTGGGCCTAGGGGCATTCTCTTGTGCAACGCCAGAAACCGGTGCTGGTGTGCAGGGTCCTGGCTAGACCAAGTTGTATGCTTGGCCGACTTAAGCTTATGTCGGAAATAGCCGACATGTTCTAACCGACATTTCCTTGTCGAGGTTGGCTGTGCATCTGTGGTGTGCAGGAGAGAGGCTCCGGCATAGCCAGGCCGGGACTCAGGAAGGTGTACCGGATGACCGAGCCCGGCATGCTCCTGCCGGGACACGGAGAAGAGCCCGGCATAACCATGCCGGGATAGGCGAAACCATCCGACATATCCTATGTCGGGCAGGAAGTCAAGGGCAGGTACATGGCAAGGACACTGTCCCGTCTGACACGGAATCTAAGTCACCTCCCGTCTGACACGGGCGCGGGACAAAGGGTATAGGACAAGGGCGATGTGATCATTCCACTGTACTGACAACTGACTGACAGGAGACAAGGCTTGGAGAAGACATGTCCTGTCTCTGACAGGGGATCCATCATCGCCTATACCGGCGGCGGCTACGGCAAGAGGCATTATGGCCTACCTCGACCTATGTCGGATAGCACGGCGCTAGGTCGTGGTAGGGGTGTCGACATTTTCGTTGGACAGTAGCCCTTGTCCGGTGGGGCCCGGAGGAATTAGGGTTCCCGGCCAACTCGGCCGACCCTCTATAAATAGCGCCATAACTCCTCCAGTGAGAGGGACACCAACCAGAGAGCCAAAACTATAGTCTCATTTACTGCTAGAGCATTTACTCCTCTCTCACTTGTAGTTCATCCTAGTTCTTACCAAAACAGCTCAAGGAGCTCCTTGTAGATCTTGTGAGATACATATACAGAGAGGCAAGGCAGGAGTAGGGGTGTTACCTCCTCACGAGGGCCCCGAACCTGGGTATATCGCGTGTGTTTGTGGTTCTTTGTGGATTCGCTTGTGTTCTTGAGGTTTCTTGAGTGTTCTTGCTCGTTCTTGAGTGGAGTCAAGTCGGTTTTTGCTTGGTTCGTATTCTCCTTCGTGTGAGCTTCTCAGCTTGCTAGCCCTCCCCGGATCCACCAGCGTCCATCGGCCCCACACATTAGCCATCCTATGGCATCTGCCGTGATACCACCACGACAAAACACCATTGGAGATACTAATTTCTTATTCAAATATAACTTATCTTATCATACACTACAAAGAACTATGTAGATATTTATTAAATTGTACGCTTCATATTAAGAGTACTATAATAGGCACTAATTCACAAGCATATAGACACACATACATAAATATATAAATATGCCTTATATATCAAAATAATAATTTAAGGAGAACCAGTGATTTTCATAACGTGGTTTAAATTATCGCAACACAGTATTGACACAAATACGTTACATTTTCAAATATGATTAACTATGAATTTCAAATATGATTAACTACAAAAACAAATAGATAAAAAATATACTCGATAAGATTATAGTATGATAAAAGTAAGTGATACATAAATATAAAAGTTTAGTATAAATATATTAGTTTTAGTTTGTGTTGTTTCCAAAACATGTTTAGAACGACAATGCTCATAAACACGGTCGCATGTGCCTCCCCCGGCGATGCTGAATACCAGCGGGTCGAGCGTCCCCAGTAGGGCCAAGGAGGAAGTGGTACGCCCGGTCCCTTTGTACGATATGGTGGGTTTGCTGTTCGGTCTGCAGCTTCTGGTAGCGTAGGCTCGCGATCACGATGGTGTCCTGCAAGGAGATGGCTCCTCTGACGTACGTCAGCGTAACATGAGCTCACTGAGAGATGGGTCCACGTGCTGCAAACCCATATCAGCCACCCCATGATAGCAATAAGACGTCAGAAGATCCGATCACAATCCATCTTGCAACCATAGGACATCACGATGTTATAAGATGTTTAGGATGGTTGTGACGGCGCCCCATAGCTTATTTGAGCTTGATCGACATGTGTGATTGCGAGAGCACGAGAAGGATGTTCAGGGTTGCGCGGGGAGATGAAATACCACGTGTTGACCACCAACCCAAATAAAATAACAAGTATTTACCACCAACTAATGTTGACTGATCTCAAATTACTATTTTTACTTGTTTATTTTACGAGAGAAAACGTATCATCACCGATCATCACATATGAGTTCAATTTAATAGAGATGGATCATCACCAACCATAGTGCCTGATTTTAATTTAATAACCTGAAATGTGTTAGTACATTTTGAAGCTGACAAGGAGAAGTGGCAAAAGGGATTCATGCATGACATCACGTAGTTAACACCAACTATTGAGATGGCATTTGATAAATTTGCACTGAAATAAGCTAATTAACTCTAGGTATCGTCGTGTCGACAACACCAGAGTTTATGCTTCCCTTCACCGTTTCAAAAATGTCGACGTGGAAAACACATTACAGGCTTACAACTCAGTATTCGTATTACACTTCATGGACGAGAAGTCCTTCAAGCAAGCCTCTAGCATCGTGACACTTCATGAGTGTTCATGGGAACGGGAAGAGAGAGCGATCTATATTAATACTTCATCATGGTTCGTGAAAGTGATAGAGATCTGCTACGGAGATTTGGAGGATTACGTACCTAAGCATACCAGGTCGTCAATAGTCAGTATGTTTGTTCAAGTCTGCAACATTAAATCTCGCTATAGTGCTTCAGATGGCCTCTTGTGTTTGCAGCCGAGCAGAGAATATTTTGTAAAAACGCGTTTTGCTAAACAGATCGATAGTAGATTAACTGTAATGTGATGCTATATTATCTTGACATGTCCCTTTTCCCCTATCGTTTTCACAAAATAAATAAATTATATATGCATGTTTCGTGTGCCAATGCTAGCCGAGCACCTTGACATTGATGCCACGCGTCATGCATGACAGACTGTCATGTATACCTGGGCATGGGCCGGGCCGGGCTTCGGGCCCGGCCCGAAAAAGCCCGATGCATAAATGAGGCCCGGGCCCGGCCCGAGCCCGACAAAGCCCGAAAAAGCCCGACCGGCCCGGCCCGACCCTTCCTGTTTTGCTGTTTTCGCAAGACCCGAGCCCGGCCCGGCCCGACCGTCGGGCCCAAAAATCAGGCCCGAGCCCGGCCCGGTGGTCAGTCCCGTCAGGCCCAAGCCCGGTATTTTCGGGCCGGGCCAGTCGGGCCGGGCTGCCCATGCCCAGGTATACTGTCATGCAATGTCTACCAATTCTGAGACACTATTAGGGCATGTACGATGGTAGATAAGACACGGCTTATCTTAGTAATCCATGTCATCTAAAGAAGGTAAAATTATAAGTTGCACAATGCATTATCTCTTATTCTCATCCCTAATAATTAATGAGAATTAATTATATTTTGGTAAGAAATTATATGTCTAAGGGAAGGTAAATGATACAATGGTGAATTAGCCTTCTCTTATTTCGTAAGAGATCATCTCTTAGCTAAGGGAAGGCAGCCTCCCCTTCTTTCATTCTCTCTCCTCCAACTAGACAAATATCCTACGTGGCAACGTTAAGAGAAGGCTGACGTCAACCCATTGTACATGCCCTCAGTGAAAATGAGCGATGTTTACTCAGAAAAGGAATCGAACTGATTTTTTTTTAAAGAAACACAGTAGAAACGCAGACACTCACATACACGCGCGCACACTCACCCCTATGAACGCACACACGCACACCCTACCCCTATGAGCACCTCCGAAATCCTGGGCCGGCGGATCGAGTCTTGAGATTGACGAAGTCACCACGGACGCCTCGTTGTCGACGGGAACGTCGCCTCCCACTGAAAGAATATTCCGTCTAAATGCAACACACAGACGTCAAACCTACCATCCTGCTAACCATCCAACCACAGGTTGGTTTGCGGAATCGAACTGATTTTGGGACGTTTACGAATGAAAATACGCTGTTATCACCATTTCATGTAAACAGAAAGGGATCAGTGATGAAAGCTACCCAAAGGCCAATGTATGGTTGCTGGCTTGGCATGCATGCATATGATGAAATTGTAGCGCCTCTTTGTCTTATGCAGAAAGATCGTCAATTCCTGACAACCAACTTATTGATGAGAAACAACACTTATTTGATGCTATCAGAATTCAGAAGTTAACTTGAATTCTTTCTCGCCAGTCAGGAATCTTAGACAAACGGTCCTTTACTATCCGAATATGGATTTACTGTAATCACTAACATTTGATTCTATATGGATCAACGTATCATTATGCACCACCCTTCCAGGTTGACAGGTTATATCAGACAGAGTTTGGAGCTCAATGACCAAAAAATAACAGCTATGTTGGTCAAGGACTGGTTAGGGGTTATAGGGACTCCTTATCGATAATTGGCATCAACTCGTGATGGTCAAGAAGTGGTGGTGTTTTTTCTTTGAGAGTACGAAGGAGTGGTGGTGTTAAGTGGGAAACGACCGCAGAGCGTCTGTCACTTTAGAATGAGCGGAATGCACGTCCTTGGGAATGTTTCTTCCCTTCTGTCAATCGTCTAGTAATATTAGATGAGATGCAGCATTTGCGGGGGTTTGTCAGTGACAAAATTTTGAGCTATTTGATGTCAAGGGAGTTGGTGCTTGTCACTGTGGCTTTATTACTAAACTATATTCGAACCCTTCATTATGTATGAGGCAAGTTAAACATTTTGCCTCTCTATATAAAAATTTGTTTCTCAAGCTTGTGGATCTACTGTATAGTGAATAATACGTAGCCATGACGCTTCCCAGCAGGCAGAGAATTAGCCAGCTTAACATGTCCCCTCCGTACATGAACAGATAGAGAAAACAAGATCAACAAAAAAAGCAAACAAAAAACAAAACCTCATCACACGAATAATAAACTCTCATCTCATCATCGTCATGTTACAGTTCCCCTCGGGTGGGTGGCCGGGGAAGCTTCTCCCCTTCTTCCCGCCCATCCCATTGTCCCCTGCTCCAAATGCATTCCAGCTACCCGCCTCGAGGCCCCGGGATTAAACCATTCCCGCTGTCCATTTCTCCCTTTGACGATCGGCTCCCATCATGCATTCATGCGGGAAGAATCTCTTCTCAGCTTGTGCGAGCTAGGCTGTGAAACCGCGTCGAGCCTCGCCGAGCTCCACGCAACGGCAGCTAATAAGCCTGTTCGCCTGTTTGTTTGTTCCCTCCCGCCCCCGCTCTTATTTATTCCGAAACCATTTTTGCTGACATCTCCCTGCGACTTCGTCTTCCTCCAGACAACTGTAGAATCGATGTATCTGCATCCAAGATAAGATCCGAAAGCGACCTTGCTGATGGATCGAGAGCAGTACGTCGAGGTCGACAGCAAGGATTCGTCTCAGATTTTCGGGTGATGTTAACTGATCAGTTGATCCGTTTGAGTAATGGAGGCTAGGCTGTGCTTTGGTTTGGTCGCTCGTGTTCCTGGCTGCTCCTTTTGACCGTCCTGGATTTCAGGTTGTCCACCGGCCGTTTTACTGAAGATGCTGAAGAAGTGAAGAGCGGAGACCGTCTGTCCCCTCTCCAACGAAGATTTGCTGTCTAGTTGGTAGATGTGGTATTTTTGTGACGTGCTGGTTGATGGGATGTTTCGTGCATTTACCGGTGTTAAACTATGGAGAGGTCGTGATCAGGTTGTTGCGTGAGAACATAAGCATGTTCGGAGTTTCTTTACTTTTACTTTTTTTTTTCCTTGTGAGAGGATTTTCATAACTAACTTTGAAAAGTTGCATTGATATGTCGACAACTGCTCGTCGGCAGGTGCAAGCTGCACGAACTGTTGAGGATGCGGCAGCTACAAACCTACAGCTAACGTTTCAGCTAGACCTGGTCATTTGTCGGGCCGGGCCTGCAAAAGCCCGGCCCAGACCAAAACAAACAGTGGCCTATTTTTGGGTTCAGACACTTTTTATGTGATTACTTATTATTTAAAATCGACTATTTTGATAAAATTTAGTGTTTCTGACCTAGTTCAAGTTTCGGGTCAGGTTCGAAAACCTAAGTCCTAAACCTAGCCTGAATTTCGGGCTTTGAACCGGGCTACCCATCCCCAGTTTTACATAGCGAATATCCGCTTTGATTCGTATGAGCATATGCCTCCAAGGTTAAAAACCGTATTTTAAAATTTTAAAAAATCCATAAACATTTTTGTTGATGATCTCCACAATTTATGTAATCATATAATGTTTTGTGAAAACAATCGATATTCTTGTGGTTTGTGTAAACACGAAACATTTCACCAGATATTTTTAATTCTTTTGACACATGTCAGAAAAATGACTTTTCCACAAAACTTTACGTGTACACATATTATATGGTGATGAACACCTGGATTTATTTCCTGTTGGATTTTTTGTAATTTCTGAAGTGTGTTTTCTTCAATACTCTGTAAGCCAAAACCACGTGTATACGGGTGGAAGCTCCCTGCTAACTGTAGCGCACTGTTTCTGTAACTATCTTTGGACATTGGAATAGATACAATTTTGTAGAGAAACATGGTTGTTCATTTACCCAAGAAAGGAGAATGACATAATAAGTACCTCTCTGTACAGTTTGACCAACAAGTTCCTGGCTTCCTGCACGTAATAAGTACCGGCCGGCGCCGCCCTTGACCAACGTACAGAACCCAGTCCAGGTAACCCAGAATTACTACTAACCGATCAGATAGACGGTACGGACGTGTTTAGTTAGCTTTTTTTTCCTTTCGTAGTACGATGTCTAATTTATAAAATATAAAACAAGTTATGTAAATATCAATTTACTGAAATTGAGAAGATAGGACAAACCTATATAAAACGCCAACGCATCTCTCTCTTCTTCGTAGCGGTCATCTTGAACAAGTTATGTAAATATCGACTGAAAGTGAAAGAGGACAAATCACCATTTCACGCGAACTCGATGTGGCTCCATCACTAATCAGAAACTTTACGGATCTCCAATTTCTTTTGTGAGAGACAAAACCATTATTGTTAAAAAAATCAAACCGGTGCAACACGACCCGGGATAATTAAGCCATGAAACTTTAGAACTGACACACCCGCACGACGACGTCGGAGAAAAGAACCAGAACTGTCAGCCTCCAATCACAAATCCAACACAAGATGTACCGTCTTCTAGCTGTCAGCAGCGCGGACAACCGTATACACGTACTCCTATACGACCTCCCGAGCTCCGCTCCTGCGCTAGAGAGAACGTCGTTGCAACGAAGCCCAAGAACACAATTCCACCACAAGGATGCCACCATCCCCGCTTGAACAGACTACGGTCTAGTTCACTCGCCGACCACTAAGTAGAACACCAAATCGAAGAAGAATCTAGAAAACTTTTATCCATCGTTTTTCTTCTCTCCCTGGCGGTGCGGACGAGGAAAACGATAGATTTTCCGTGTTTGGTTAGATGTGAGCCGTCCGTTTCGTACCGTTCTATGCAACTTTGGGCTCGTTTGGTTATTCGAGCTGCATCGTGTTTTTCATGCATGAATTTTAAAAAGCACAAATGGACCAGACTCTACATGAACGGCCCACTCGGCAGTTTCTCTAGAGCCACTTTCATTCGAGGCATTTTGCTCAAATTGGATTACCCGATGGCTGCGCGGATATGAGAGCACTCTAATCTACACAATTATAGTTTGATTCTAAATAATTTATAATATGTGCGCGTCGATGAGTAGGTTCTATTCCCGAAACCGGTTTCAAGTTTCATCGACAACTTTTGTTTCCTACTTTTACTTTTTCGGCGGTCATATACGAGTAGAGTTGTATCAAGCCATGTATGTATTTAATGTCGTCGTCGTAGCAGCGCAAACACTATGCTTCGGTGCATGTGTACTTTTTAACCTCCTCTTCGTCTCCGGTGAGCTGCCGTCGCTCCGGGCCGTGTGAACTCCGCTCTTCATAGCGATGTTACATGGATTGTTCAAGTGTAGTGGTGTGCAAACCAAACCTTTGTGCTTGAAAACTCGTTTCTTTTCATACGGGGCTGGAAGTAGAATTGTTCCTAACCAAACGGGCTACATAATATAGTTTCAACTCGCATTTTTTCAGAGTCTATCTATCCCCTCCCGAAATCAGGCACGTGACCGAAATCCATACAGATAGCTAAACACGTCCTACACAGCTGAACCGCGAGGATGTTGATCTCATTTCTCCAGATCCAACCATAGTCATAACAAACATGGTACTGTACATGATTTCCTTCTTCCAATTGCCCAAAGGAGTCTTAAAACGATTGGATTATTTCCGGTCTAGATTCTTTTGGTAAGGGGATTCTGAGAAGAAAAAATATCGACTGACTAAGTGGAGTGTGGTTTGCTGCCCTAAAGAACAAGGAGGGCTCGGTGTTCATGACCTTGAGGTCAAGAACAGAGCTTTGCTTGGTAAGTGGCTATTCAAACTTCTTTCTGAAGATGGAGCTTGGCAAACCCTCCTTAGAAAGAAGTATGTGGGAAATCAAGCCGTATCTCAGGTTCTTTGGAAGCCTGGTGATTCACACTTTTGGGCCGGTCTCATGGTTACCAAAAAACATTTTTTCCCACTAGGTTCTTTCTCAATTCGGGATGCATCGGAAATTCGCTTTTGGGAGGATAAATGGCTAGGCCAACACCCTCTCAGAGAACAATATCCGGCTCTGTATGCGATTGTACGAAACAAGAGTGACACGATTGCTCAGGTGATGGGTTCCTCCCCACCAAATGTTTCGTTCAGGCGAAGTTTAATTGGAACAAGACAAGCATCTTGGAATGCTTTGCTTATCCGATTGGACTCCATACACCCGTCGGACGGTCCAGATAAGTTCCATTGGAACCTCACGAAGAATGGCAAATTCTCGGTTGATTCAATGTATCGAGTTTTAATCCTTCCTGATATTCCAGTCGATTCTAAAAATAATAACAAAATTTGGAAGATGAAGATCCCGCTGAAAACTAAAGTGTTTGCGTGGTATCTTCGTCGAGGGGTAATTCTTACAAAAGATAACCTTACCAAACGCAATTGGCATGGAAGCAAAAAGTGTGTATTCTGTCAACATGACGAGACAATTACACACTTATTCTTTCAGTGCGAGTTTGCTAGGTCTATATGGTCAGCCATACAGATAGGTTCCACCTTACATCCCCCAACCTCGGTTGCAAACATTTTTGGCAATTGGTTAAATGGGGTTGATCCTAGGTTTAAACTATTCAGTAGGGTGGGAGCGATTGCCGTTATATGGTCGATGTGGCTATATTGAAATGACAAGGTTTTCAATGGAAAAAATGATTCTATTATGCAGGTTATCTACCGGTGCACAGCAACGTTACGAGCTTGGTCCGCCCTGCAGCGTGTGGAGAACCGGGATTTGTTTCTGGAGGTGACGTTTCGTTTGGAGTCCGCGGCCAGGGAGTTATTCTCCCAACATGGATGGCAACATAGACTCCGGATAGAACTACCTCCACCTTAAGCGGCGTTTCATTGATTATTCCGGTCTTGTTCTTCGCCGTGTTTTATTTTTCAGTTGTGGCTTCTCGTGTGATTGTGAACTTGTGGCTGTGTGCATCTTGGTTATGCAGAGGCCGGGTGTAATGCTTAAAACTCTTAAGTAATAAAGCTCCCTTTATCTAAAAAAAATCCAACCATAGTCATGGACTTGTGCATGGGAGAGATGGAAAAAGGGAGCATAGCCATGGACTGATGCATAGGGGATGGGAGAAAGGGAGCATATTGTTTTCCAGTCTCCTCCTTGGACGTTGGTCCAATCACATGACTGACAGACACTGGCTTGTATACGGAGACTAGCATCAGACTCTAACAAACATCTCATGCATCGCATGCATATTCGCGACACGAGATTCTGCGTCTACCGTGCATGATAGCAGCCTGCAGTACACGTACGTACCCCGACCGACCGAGTCCAACAGCACGCCACTCGGACCGAGGAGGAGGGAACCCCAAGTCAAGATCGATCTGGAACCCCGACCCGGGCACGGCGGCAGCCCCTCTACTTTTCCATCTGGATCGACTGTTCCAATGTTTCCTCAAAAAGTCTACGGCAAAATACCGGCCCCCTGTCGTCAACTCGTCACGAGGAGAAAATTGGCTGGGTCATCATATCGATTCTCTTTTTTCTTGTCAGAAAATTAGCACCGTCCTGCACGTACTAAGACATTTGGCAGGCACGCTTTCCTTTTCTATGAGGCAAAGGTTCTGCCTTTTCAAACCACCATCACTTATGTATGGTGCAAGCTACACGTGTTGGTAATTTGAGATTTGCAATCATACGATCGGATGAACTTTGCAATTCGCCTTTTTAGCAAACTATAAAACTGTGGAACAGAGGCACTCTTACCGGAATGCTTCTGTTCGCGCGTGTGAGCGGTCACACGCTCGTGTGGCGCGTGACGTGTAGTGGGTCCCACTCAACTTCTCCCTCCCTACTTCCGCTTCTTCCTCAGTGACGATATTGGTCAGTCGAGACGGAGATGTCGGAGTCGCAACGGAGGCGGTGATTAGAAACTTAACTTGTGGGGGTGCGGGGGTCATCGACGCCGGAGAAGAGGATGAGGTTAGATGACCGCTTAGGCTGGGAATGGACCGACGGAGGAGGAGATCAGGGAGGGCAGGCCGACAAGCCATCACGACAGCGCGTCGACGGTGGGGGTACAATACGCGTGTCATCTCCACCGACTGTACCTGCACGAACGAGCTTTCAGTTCTCTGTGATGCGGGTGATAATAGATCATTTTCTTCTTTAGGAACTCTACCGATGATTAGAGTGTGGAGCCAGCTCTGACATGATCGTGCACGTACGTACGCTCCGATAATCCTACACAGCAGATCAACACCGTATATCCTTCTCCCTGAAATGAAAAAAAAAACAGATTAAGGGCTTGTTTGATTCATAGGATTAGGAAAGTGTAGTAATAGGAAAAACATAGGATTGGTATGACATGTCTAGTTGAATCCTATGGGAAGAGAAATTTTGTTTGATTGGCAAAGGAATTTTTCGAAGTGGTTGGAGCTCATGTTATATTTTCCTATGGTGTTTGTACTATAAGATTCCTATAGGATTTTTTCCTATGGGATATGATCCTATATGAATCAAATGGTGTCAAAGGGAAAATTTCCATAGGATTTCAATCCTACACCAATCCTTTGAGAATCCTATGAATCAAGGGAGCCCTAATAACGTGGACGATCCATTCGCTGGACCGCTGGATCATCGCTCGTCCGAGCTAGTCCGACGCGACGCAACGTCAGCGCGCGGTCGACAGGCGTCGCTATCGGGGAACCTGCCCGAGCCATCGCATCAGAGCGATGCAATGCAGCGCACCTCAACGTCAAATCCATCCATCTGCTCCCGATCGGCGTCAGCTACTCCGACGCGTTTTGGCGGCGGAGGCCAGTTCGGCTCCAGCTAGCCGATCAGTGCACTGGCAGCGACCCACGTACTGCCCAAATCCAGAAGCCACGTACTGCCCTCCTCGGTCGTCGAATGATCGATCTCGTCCGTACCACCGGCTGGCCCTACGCGGTGGAAGCTGCCCGCGAAGGCGCCTCCGGACTCGAATCAAAAAGTTTTCCTCTTGCCCATGTTACTAGGTAGGCCGGCTGATCGATCTCGACTCTCGAGTCCGTCCGTCCGTGCCGTGCGTGGTTTCTCACTACTGTGCACGTACGCCATGCCTCGGTAGGTTAGGTTTGGCTCGTGGTCGTACGCGCGCAGATCGACCGGGGAGTCGGGGACACAGACGGACACCGGTCCATGCGCGTGCCTACACCTTTGTACCCTGCCTCAAGTCGCAGCAGCCTGGGTCTGCTCTGTACAGCTAGCTGGGGAGGAAAGCTGGGGAGGAAAGCTGGGGAGGAAGCGAAAGACTGGCTCAAACTGGATGTACAATACCGAATACGTATGCATGTGACGGCTGCGTATATACATGCACACTTGCATGCATGTGCGTACGCATACACGTACGCGGCGTGACTGTGTGCAGTTGCAGTACGAGGTCAAGCGCTCGATCGGCTCTTCACGGCTAAATAACCGGCACGTATGCGTACACAAGGTTAGTTAAGCAAAAATACGTCTACTTTTTTTTTTAGAAAATGATAGTCCCAGCCTCTGCATCGAAGAGATGCATGCATACGGATACTTTATTCAATTATTCGCAGAAGTCTTACAAAGAGAATATATCAAGAAAACCAGAAACCACCATACAACGCCTACAAAACCTGACAATGAGAGAAGTTCATGTCAGCAGGACCTTGTGCCCCGAAAACATGAATACCCCCATCAGCTAGAGACCGGAAATAATCGCATACCCCATAGCACCCTCTAGGTGAAACGGGAGCGTACATCCAATATAGCAGACTCACAGCAAGTCGTCACCTCCGTCGAACCACCAAGCGCTCCTCAGGTCAAAAATCTGCATAAACTCCGATAGACTTGCCATCGGCGCCAACCATGACGCCAGACAGCGCCCCCATCCTGCAAGAGATTAGAGGTTTCGGCTCCCGTAATTCTTAAATGCCCTCCCAAACCTGAGGCTGATGAACCACGCTATCCGTGCTTTAGACTCATTTTCAGTTATTATTTTAAATGGAGAGAGAGCACTGGAGACGAGCCAAAAACACTTCTGCTCTTTTGGTTCTCTAGTTTGAGCTCGCTCTAGTCCGGACAATATTTTCTTGTTAACTAATTTGGAACGGAGGGTAATGTTAACTAGTTTGTGCTCGCTCTTTTTGTTACTTTCATATCATTTGGAATTTTGTCGTCTCTTTGAGCTTAAGGTTTAAGATGACAAACTCTCTCCTAGAAACAGCATGATGTCAAATTTAGACTTGTAATGTTGTCGTCTTCTCCGACTCTAGGCAAGACGGGACCTTTCAGCATATGATTTAATACTTATCCTCTTTCTTCAACTCAGATACGTTGTTGAGACATCTTGTTCAAAATTTAGAGCTATCACGGAGCTCATTCTTTTCTTGATCAGACAACAAGTGCTCATCATACATCTTTTTTTTTTTTCGTTCTCGGTTCAAAATATCTGCCTCCAACTGTGCTCAATCCAAAACACAATCTTCAGTTGTTCTCGTTTAAAAGCTTCCCCAAATTCTATAGCATCAGGTTGTACACCAAGAAGTTTCTTCCGACAACATGATGTTTTGTCTTCACTTATGTAGACCGCAAAGCATGTGAGTGTGTACAACATATAATGAAACATTTTCTCAACCAAAGTAATTCCATATGAATTTTGCGTTGGTCAGGGGGCAAATGCCGCCCACCCCCGACATAGCTTTATATGGGGTAAGGGGGCGAGGAACAGTTACATTTTCGCAACCACATAATATTACTAGTGATAAAGTATCTAACTCTCAACCTTCTCGAATGATCTGTTCAAAGTACTACTAAGAACATCTATATCCGATTGTTTTACTTATAAAACGGGCGTAAAACCTGTTTCACGCGGGAACATCAATATGCATATGCACCTCCCGGAACGATGATTGATTTCCAAGTGGTTATCGAACAAGCAAACACACGTACGGCATGCTCGCCAACACTCACACACTAATCATTGCGAGCGTGCATGAATATGCTGCAGCTAACTCATCCACGCTTAATTTTTAGTAAACTTTAAGCATAAAACGTGTTGCTGCTGCCGAGGTGCTCACGTGCCGCATACGTACGCAGGATCAAATTAGCCCAGTTATGTCAGCCGCGTCGGGAACGGTAAAGTCGCAATTTTATGTCGCTCGTCTCGTGTGGTTTCCATAAAGGGATATCCGATGTAACAATATGTGCTAGTGTCCGTGTTTAGGGTTTTCTGTTTCGAAGGGTTATATGGGCGAAGGGACATCGTGAGGTGGTGGAAGAGGAGGCGATACGGGTGTGGGGCGCGGGCCGCTCCTAGACCGCGCTGGGAGGCCTCGCCGGGCCCACGAGCAGTCCCTCGCTTCGATGTTTTGCGCACTCCTCTGTACGGGTAAAATAATAATCCATGATGTTTCCCGGAATTTTCCGACGATACATCGAGAACAGTTTTTCTGAAACAACAAAAAAAAAAAACAGAAACTGATATTGGGCATCTGGTTAATAGTCCAATAAAATGCCGAAAAATCATATATAATATGGTGTAAAACATGTAGCAATGGTATAAAACAAGCATGGGTCATGCAAAAAAATATGGACGTATCTTTTATCTCTTTGAGCTTAAGGTCTAAGATGTCAAAATCTCTTCCAGAAACAACATGACCTAGCAGTTTAAAATTTAAATGGTAATGTTATCGTCATTAGGCAAGATGGTTCATTTTCAGCGTACAATTTAATGCTTTAACCTCTTATTTCAACCTAGAGACGTTGTTGAGACATATGGTTCAGAATTTAGTGATATCAAGGACTCATTCTTTTCTTGGGTAGACAACATGTGCTCGTCATTTATCTTCGGTTGTTCTCGATTCAAAATATTTATCTCCAACTGTGCCGATCCAAAACACATGTCTCCACTTGTTATTGTCTAAAAACTTTCACAGTTTCTGTTGCATCAAGTTGGGCACATAGAAGTTGGACACAATTCTTGGTGACAAAAAACTTGCCTTCTACTCATCCAATTAATGGGTGTTTTGTCTTCACTTATGTAGACCGCGAAGACTAGAAGTGTGGATAACATATAATGATTTTTTTCTGAATTAAAGTAATTACGTATGAATTTTGGTGAGGGGGCCAATGCCCCCCCCCCCCCCCCGCCCCAAGTCCACACATATTTTTGAGGTGTGTGCTGCCATTGTACGTAGTTGGGACGATTATACGTCTCGTATATGACGTGGTTCTACTCAACTTCCACCCCGTGCCACTACATCCCCGAGTAGTCCTGGGGCATACGTTCTTGAATGTGTGAATCTCTAAACCAAATCGGTCATCCAAACTAATCTAAACTCTGATCGTCTGCAGATGATGTTGTTTCTGCTCTGCATAGCAACGATGTGTTGCTCTCCATCATCTTCGTGGCCCACAGCCTTGACGATGACGAACTGTCACCGGGGATCTGCCACTGGAATATGGCTGCTGGGGTCATGACCGTCTTCGCCATATTCTTCAAGGTATGTATTCGTCAAGGTCTACAGACATTGTTGTTGATACATCTCTGAACAAGATGGTTACTTTCAACATACGATTTAATGCTTTAACCTCTTCTTTCAACTCAGACGACGTAGTTGAGACATCTTGTTCTAGATTTAGTGATATCACGGAGCTCAGTTTTTCCCTGGGTAGATAACAAGTACTCCCTCCGATCGGAATTGTTTGTCGTAAGGTTGTAGAGTATTTGAATTAGGCTAGTAGCTTTTCAGCGACAGTCAATCATGACCGGAGGTAGTACTTGTCTTGTATCTTCGGTTGTACCCAGTCAAAAAAATTATCTTCAATTGTGCTTGATCTGAAACACATATCTTCAGTTGTTCTTGTTTAAAAGTTTTCTCAGTTTCTGTTATATTAGGTTGGACACCAAGAAGTTTCTTCCAACAATTCTTAGTGACAAAAAAGTTGACCGCTACTCGTCTAATTAATGGATGTTTTGGCTTGACTCATGTAGACCGCGAAGTGTGCAAGAGAGCATAATATACAATTAAACATTTTCTCAATCAAAGAAATTATATATCAATTTTGGTGAGGGGGGCAATGCCCTCCCCCCCAACACATATTTTTAGTAGTTTGTAGTTGCATTTGTTATAATATGGACCATGTATTGCATCGTCAAGACTGCCCATGCTAATAACTCAGTTGAACTAGTAGCGATTTAGAGAATAACGTCAAGTCAGTTGACTTGATGGTTGGTGGGGTCTACATGGCAATCCGATGGGTCTGTTTAAGCGAATCGGATGGTTTTGTTCGAATCGATTAAAACGACTTCCCTATTGCAATATATGCGTGAGTCACATCCATAGTGTAGCACATGTCAAAATCTAGTTCAAAGTACAAAAAGTGCCAGTTTACACGGCCAAACTGCATTTTAGTCCATATCTTCAGGATCATTAGATTAATAGTGATTTTTAAGCACTTATCCAACGTCATGCCTTCATCTGGGGCAAGACGGCGAGGAACACTTACATTTTGGCAACCAAGGAACATAAATAGTGATACTCCCTCCATGTCAATTTAGGAACATAAATAGTGATACTCCCTCCATTTCAATTTAGTCCGCGTTCTAGTTTTAGTCAAAATCAGACTTTGTTAAGTTTGACTAAGAATATATGAAGAAATATCAACATTCATAAAAATCAAATGCATACAATATGAAAATATACGGTATAATGATTATGAATTTTTTATTGTAAATGTTGATAATTTTTTCACAATATTTGATCAAACTTGATAAAATTTGATTTTGACTAAACCCACGTGGCAAACTAAATTGAAACCGAGGGAGTACTTATTTAAAGTATCTCATTGCCAACCTTCTTAAACGATCTTCCTAAAAAAAGTACTACTACGAAAGAACTTGTAAATGTGTCTCGGAACGATGATTGATTTCCGGTGGTCATCGAACAAGCTAAGCCACGTACACGGCATGCTCGCCAACACTCACAGCAATCATAGTGAGCGTGCATGCATATGCTTCAGCTAACTCATCCATGCTTAGTTTTGAGTATAACTTTAAGTATAAAACGTGTTGTTGCTGCCGAGGTGCTGACATGCTGCGTACGTACGCAGGATCGAATTAGCTAACTAGCACGATCCTTCCTTTGCCCCTTGCTATATAGGATTCCCCAGCAGGCATTCCCTCTGAATTATTGCAAATGCAGTACGGTACTGTGAATTGTGATGGCATGGAAAGAAAAAACAAATTCTGTAATATATATGTCAGCATGATATGGACGAAATGGTTATAATAGACAGACCACAGACAGGACCGATTTCAGGTGAGACAAAAGAATGCGAGTTTACAAATGCGGCTGGTTCCTATAAATAAGCCATCGGATGCACCAACGCAGCTACCACCTACACTACACACACCCAACCACTCCTACTACCTGCACTGGCGTTGCACTCTCCCTCACAATTCCAAATCCCAACCATCGCCCGCTCGATCGCTCGCTACATACTGTAAAAGAAAATCAATTTAACCAGTAGTTCATCGAAGCAACGAGCGTCGGTGCGTGTAATCCATGGCGGAAATGGTGAAGAATGCGCAGCAGCAGCAGGAGGCGGCGCTGAGGAGCGGCGGCAATGCGGCGGCGGCGGCGAGGCAGAGGCAGCAGCAGCAGCAGTACAAGGGCGTGCGGATGCGGAGCTGGGGGTCGTGGGTGTCGGAGATCCGGGCGCCCAACCAGAAGACGCGGATATGGCTGGGCTCCTACTCCACCGCCGAGGCCGCCGCGCGCGCCTACGACGCCGCGCTGCTCTGCCTCAGGGGCTCCGCCGCCGACCTCAACTTCCCCGTCCACCTCCCCTTCCACGTCCCGGCCGCCGCCATGTCGCCCAAGTCCATCCAGCGCTTCGCCGCCGCCGCCGCCTCCAGCCCCCTGCACCCTCACGCCGCCGCCGCAGCGCCGGTCTGGGACGCCGCCGGCCAGCCGTGCGGCGGCTACGGTGGCGGCGCGTCGTTCGGCTCCTCCACGGAGGGGGAGGAGGAGGAGGCCGGCGACGAGGGCGCCGACCGCAACGACGACGAGATCATGGCGCACGAGGACGGCGACGTGGACTACGGCGCGCTGGCGGACATCGACGCCTTCTTCCAGTCGCCCAAGTGCATGGACTACTGCATGGACCCGTGCAGCACCTTCTTCGCGCCGGCGCCCACGGCCATGGCGCCCGGCGCCGAGTGGGAGGAGGAAGGTGAGATCAGCCTCTGGAGCTTCTCCTCCTTCAACTGATCATCGAGCTCAAGCAACCACCGGCCATGGAAGTAAATTAAAGCTCCGACTGGTCAAATCGCCACTAATAAGCAATTCAACACTGACAAGATTAATTACTACTACCCTTTCGGAGAAGATTAATTACTACTCCTAGTACTACCTCTACGTGATCAAGAAGGAACTGGTCACGGTAAAATAATCGCCTGCCATGGTCAATTATCGTTCACGGTCTTGCGGAAAGATGATGATTATTTCATTTATATACTTTAGTCAAATACTAGTACTATACTATTGTACTAGGCTAGCTAATTATGCATTTGTGGGGGAGCTCTAATGTAGCTACATGTTTTAAGGAAGCTTCCCATGGAGCAAACTCCCCTCAACATGTAATATTATTGTAAAAGTTGTTTTTCCAGGTGTGCAAGCAAATGGATTATGATGTACTCTGCATGTTTAAGGCTGATGTTTCTTCTAATCCCATGTAGCAAACTTCCCGTCTCTCGGTCAATTGCATACCATGCCGTGCATTCTAGATGCTGTAAAATCTGCTTATCTGTGAGTGCAAGCAACGGATCATGATGTACTAGAACATTGTCCTCCTAGACTTTCTTGTGTCCGAAGCATTGTCCTTTTTACTAGTGCATTTGTGGTATCATGGAATCTAGTCCACGCTCGCAGGGATGATTTCCAGGATATCCTCGGTCGTATTTGACAAAAGAAATTCTGTGGAGTATTTGCAAACAGCTAGTGAAAACCTATTCTACGGGATGCATTCCTTGATTCCCGCGACAGTTGATGATCAACTGTTAACTGAATCCGTGTGAATAATCTGGTGTGAGCTGAGCTGAGCTGAGACGCTGCAGTCACTATCCAGTAGGGTTTGCAGTCAAGAGTTTCCTCTCGCTCTCATGTAAAACAGCTGGTGATCGCATCATAGCAGGTTTAATAATTTTGATTTAATCGGTGCTTCTTCTATGGGACGAGAGGAAAGCAACCCATTGCGGATCGGGTCCAGACCCGTTACCATATACTGCCGGCGCCCGACCTGCGAACTCCCATAGCGGCCGCGCACCCGCATCCGACACGCCCATAGCGCTAGCAGCACTCTGGGTTTCCCTCCCCGTCTCGAGTCACCGCCGCCGCCGCTTGCGCCGCCGGGAGCCATGGGGTACACCAAGGACGACCTCCTCGCGCGCCTCGAGGTCCGTACCACCACCGCTATCTCCCCCTGCCCTCCCCGGCCGGTTCATCCTTCCGTCGCTTCCCCCCTGGGCCTCGGATATCGGCTGGATTGGGCCTGCTCCTCCTCCCCGCCGGTGCCTCTGGTTGGAGCGCTGCCGTAGAGATTAAGTTAATGGGGATCTAGATGGTTGTAGATCTTAGCGTGAGAAGGCTTGGCTACGGCTGAATTTAGATTTGCAGTGTTAGCCAGCCAAGGGGATAATAGGGCTTTGAAACCCAAGTGCGGAATTACGTAGGTTTATCGTATGACTACTATATGTTGCAAGCAGTGATAAACGGTTTTGGTACTCCCTACGTTCGGAACTAAGTGAGTAATAATTTCTGGCAGAAGTGATACAAGGGTCTTAAACCCAAAGTGCGGAATTGCCTAGGTGTATCGCACGCATGACTACGAGTATACGTTGCAAACACCTAATGTTTGGTAATCTCTACCAGTACGACTTGCAACGTAGCCAAGTCTAACCTCTGTGTCTTTGTTTCCTGCAGGAGCTTAAGATTGACTTTAAGCGCTACGACCACCCGGTTGTACTGACGGTCGAGGAACAGGTATGTGAACCGTGGAGTTCATGCTTCGTTCTGCGATGGCCCCGGGTTGGTGTAACTTCGTTGCTAACTGAGCTTCTGCCATGGCAGGCCAAACATGTGGGAAACCTGGGAGGTGCTTTGACTAAGAATCTACTTTTGAAGGTATGTGCGTCGGCAACTGATGGACTGTTAATTCTTCGGCGCCTGGTAGAGGCGCATTCATGTATTGATATGTTAGGGTTGTGTTATTTCAGGACAAGAAGCACCGCTTGTATATTGTTTCTGCACTTGCTGCCACCAAGGTTGACATGAAAAGTAGGCGATTTTTTATTGGTTATTACTCATTTTAGTTGCTTAGTATTTGGGAATCAGGTCAATTAATCGTGTTTCCTCTAAAACTGTTAGTTCTGTCCCAACGTCTTGGTTTGGGAAAAGGTGGTCTGCGAATGGCTCCTGAGGATAATTTGCGCCAAGTACTTCAGGTTGGTCGTCAATTATGCTTTTTTAGGCACAGCTGTTTGATTTTAACTTGGTACGGAATGGAATGAAATGAAAATGCATATTCAATATGTTTGTTTCCGTGATTTTGTATGTAAGATGGCAAATAGTGTCCTCTGTCCTGTTAGTTTGTCAGGTTTACCCAAAAGCGTGTCAAGAATAGATGATAATTTTTCTAGTTAATTCGGAAGGTTTCCTTTATATTGTTAAGATTGCCATCGTTACAAAAGATGTATGTCAAAATGTTATTTACCGTTGGAGGTCTACTTGCCTGGAAAAAGAACTTAATTTTACAATTTATAGTATTGGGTCCAGGAAGCAAGAAGTCTTGAAGTGACAACATTTATCGAGTAATACTCAATTGGCTTCAGACATAGAATCCACCCGACTATTTTGGTTGGCTCATTTAGTTACTTTGGGTTTTCATGTTTTACCCCCATGTTAATATGTTCCTCGCTCCTTGACTATGTCCAGGTACCGTTAGGGTGCGTTACTCCGTTTGCGCTATTCAACGAGTCTGCGAGGTATGGTGGCTCCCTCCCGTCCAGCCATAATTTTTTTCTACTTTGTGAGCCATATTTTTGACAGACTTATAAAGATGGTGAGATTTGTCCACCTCCTACCTCCCTAAACATTAAATTGTGCATGGTTAGGATGGTGTGGTCCTGTAATGCCATCATGGACATGTCAGTCCTTTCTACTCCATTTCATGTGTTCTGGTTTGAAGATGAGAAATTGAATTGGTGAACCTGCTGAAATGCTTAAAGCCATATGAAAGATTATTTGAAAGTTGTTTAATTTTCACTTCTTCAGTATTTCTGTTTCGTATTGACCTGCATTACTGTCCTACTCCCTCCATTCCAAATTAGATGACTTCCATTTGTCTACATAAGGATGTACCTATACATGTCTACATATGGAGTATATTATAGTTGTTTTGTTTGTCTTGCCGAGTAACCTGTTGTTAATGATTCATAAACATTTTGGCAGTGCTGTCTCATTATTACTGGACCAAGGGCTTAAGTCTAAACAGAGCTGCTACTTCCACCCACTCACAAATGATGTGACTATTGGTATGAAATATTCTACACACTTTCTTGATTTCTTCAAAACTTTCATTTGATAAATTGAATCACCTGCTGTTGTGTTACCTCACCATGATGCCACACTTGCGCAAAGGTTGCCCAGATGATGTCTTTGTATGTCGAATATTATGTGTTTTGGCAAAAATTGAGGGGCGGTTAATGCTGAACCTTTGACCTTGATTAATTACTTGCTAATTCGGTAATTCCTGATGAATTCATCTCAGCTCTCAGTTCAGGTAACCTGGACAAGTTTCTCCTCTCCATTGGGAAGCAACCAGCGTATGTAGACTTGGAGGTAATCGCTCGATCATCAGCCTATCATTCCTTAGAAATATTTGAGAGACTAACTTGACTGTTTTGGTTCAGGCCTCACCAGTGGTAGGTAAAGATAATCCTCCTGATCTAGCAGATCTTGTGCCTTCTGGTGCGCTCAGTTTCCCAGAAGAATCAGTTGAGAACGTGACACCTACACTTGCTCTAAACAATAACGTGCCCAAAGAGAAAAAATGTCTACCAGGTGAGTCATTGACATGCATCATGCTCTTTATTTGCTGTGCATTGGTCACACATCTTTTTGCTTTGTATAAACAATTCTATTGGTAAATGATGCTGTCAGATTCAGTCGTATGGTCCTCTGTTGAATCAACAAAAAGTATTTGACTCGACCTGTTGGCCATCTTGCTATGTATGTCTTTGATTGGTGTGGTTGTTAATCGATGCGAGCAAAGTTTCTGTAGCATCTACTATAAATATAATGCGAAGGAACATAAAGGTACTATGTAGCATCAGTATCATTGCTACTCATGTTGGGAAATTTAACTATGTCTAAGACAATGCCATCAAAGATGGAATGAGCCTGCACTTGATATGGTTGTAGAACTGGGGTTGAGAGCTGTGAAGATTTGATTTGTTACTGCCAAGGAAGCCAGCACCCTGTTTGTTATGTACACTGCCTGTTGCTAGAAAAAATTAGGGATTACCCAACGGCTCTTTCTCCATGGAAATTGGCAATTGTGTGGGCCTGTGGAGCAATTCATCTGGTACAATCTGGATAATTTGGTTCACCTGCCATGAATGGTCTAATCAATCTGGAACAGGGTCACCTGTTACTTATCAGGATAGAGTCAAGACAACTGTAGCACATCATTTAATTTCTAGGATGATTTTGATTCCTGATGAAATAACTATAAGAGGTTGCACGAGATAGGAATACTGAATACTGTAACAGGGAGGATAGCCCATTTTTAGCCGCTCATTGTCCTATGATTTTAGGCATCAATATATTTATAAGCTTTCTGGAGCTTTTGAAGTTTAAACTTTCAACAGTAAATGTGACATCTCTGTTCTTCAGAAGCGAAGGCTAAGCCCACAGTTCAGAACAAGGTTGCATCTAGTTCAGAGAGTAAAGTTTCGACTAATGGCGCAAATGTCGAGAATTTTGTAACAGATGTGCTTGAGGGCATCTACCCACTGTTCCTCTCTGAGGTAATCCAGTGACCTTGTTATGTTAGTTATCTTATATGATGCTTGCCCCTTCTGATGATAAATATTCTCCTGCAGGTGTCAAAGAAATTGAATATTAAGGAGGAAGAGCTTCCTCCAATGTTAGATGGCTTTAGAGAACGAGCTGCTCTAGATTTGGAGAGTAAAGCGGTTAGTTTTTCTTCTGCTGTTTGTTAGTAGCTAGCTTTGCTTAGTATTATCTTCATAGTCTATAAAGTTGAGATCCTGGCTTCTACTAACAGTAACTTTATTGTGGATGCTGCTCAAGTAAGAATCGCATCTTGCGTTAGGCACATCACATTATGCTTCTTCCATGGGAGATTTCCAATCTTAGCTTAATGAACATGGGGATAGTTTTATGATTATATGTGATACATCATAGCGTATACATTATGACTGGATGTCTGATGCAAATATTTTAATGCAGAATATGTTCAAAAACTCAGCATACACTGAAGGATTTCAGGCTGGCTTCTATACTATGCAACATCACGGTTTAAATGGATTGCCCTCCCAGAGATAAATTGGTTAATTTGATACAAGAGACAGTGAATTGATTTAGTCAATTTTGTATGCCCCTCATTGTAAAATTGATTCATACTATATATACTTGTTTGCTGATGTTCCCATTCGACGGATCAGTTTAAGTCTTCCTGATTATTTTTGAATTTGCTCAAATGCTTTTTGCACCTGCTGAGAGATTACCGTGCGGACTGCTACAGTCGCCTAGATCTATCTCTTCAACTGAGCTCAAAATTAGAACCGAACTCAGTGTAACATCATTTCTTACATTGAGCGTTGCACAATTACATTTTTGGCATGTTCATTGCCAGTTTGCTACCATGCTCAACATCGCATGGCTTATGTTACGGTGGCCTCTATTTCATCTCTAGCTTCTGCTCGCAGTAGCAGTTCTTGAGCTCCATTGCACCCAGAATATCTGCGGTTGCAGGTGAACTCTCAGAATATATTTACAGCGATGTCACGTTTTCCCTGCAATTAATTGCCAACAAAGTGTTCAAGTCAGTAAGCATGATGGAGTACTTGATTGCAAGAATGGCTGCGACCAGATTACTCAACTGAGCAAACATGTTCAACTTCTCTTGGTATAGTGATTGGCATCCCAGCTAGAGAAGAAACAGTGAGCGCCACCAAGCGTAGAAAGCTGAAAGGAAGTTGCAAAAAACAGAAAAATGGCGGCTTAGAAAAAGCATGGCGTCAGTTAAAAATTAGCAAGCAAAATGAATGCGAAGAAATTATTTATCTCTTCTTCCACTGAGGATTAGTGCTACAGCAGTACATTAGTAGCAAGCAGTATCGGTGATTATAGTTGTCAGTTGGTTCAGCCTCTTGGGTTTCGTCAGACAAAGAAAGAGAAGAAGAAAACGGAAATAGCGACGACAACGAAAGACCGGAGGGCCGACAGGTCATTACCGCCGGCGTCGCCCGCGTCGGGCCTGCCGTGGCCGTGCCGGCCGTACTCCCAGCCGTCGTCCGGGTCCTCCGTCCCGCGCGGCGGCCACATCCACGACAAGGGCCCCCACCTCACCATCGTCGGCGGCTCCCTCTCCCCGTCTCGGTTCCGCGCACCACCACCGGCGCTATTGCTGCCGCTGCCGCGACGTGCGTTGGAGGCGCCCCCGGGCAGCTGGTAGCGGCAGACAGGGCATGAGTTGTGGAGGCGGAGCCAGGGGACGATGCAGTCCGAGTGGTAGACGTGCTTGCACGGCAGCTGCCGCGCGGCCTCCCCGAGCTCGAAGTCCTCCTTGCACACGGGGCACTGCGAGCTCGAGCCGCCGTCGTCCGACATGTGCGCGGCCGTGATCTGCACCGTCGGGAGCGAGTCGATGGCAGACGCCGCGGCCGGCGCGGGCCCCGGCCGGTCGTTCTGGGTGAGCTCCTCGACGAGGCTGCTCAGGTCGCCGCCCGTGAAGTAGTCCCCCGGGTCGATGGCCGGCGGCGCGGACGGCCGCCGCGGCACCGGCGCAGGCGGCGGCGGGGAGGTCATGCGTCTGCGAGGCGGCGGCTGTGTGTGGGGAGGGACCCGCCTCGGCTCCGGCACCGGCGGAGGCAGCTGGCGGAACGCGCGGCCTGGCAGGGCGCCGGGCGCGCCGCCCCAGCCGGAACCGTGCCCATGCACGACCCACCTCCGCGGGTTCCCGTCGTCGTAGTGCGGCGCCGGTGGGGCGAAGGGGTGGCGCGGGAAGAAGCCCTGTGGCGGGAGCGCGGGGCGCGGCGGCGGGTCGATCTCGTGGAGGAAGCGGCCGTAGCAGCGCGGGCAGAAGACGTCGGTGGCCGGGTAGGAGACGATGCGGAGCGCCCGGGCGCACTCGTAGCACCAGTACATGCGGCACGTCCGGTGCCGCACGGCGCCGCCGCCGGCGCCGTACGCAGGCATCATCGTCGATCGGTCGATCGTCACAGCACGCACAGCGAAAACCGTTTGACTCGGCCAACACGGACCGGCGTACGCTTCGTTGATCGATCGGGTAGCTAGCTAGCTGGAGTGCTGGCGAGTTCTTGGGGAGTTGAGGTTGCGTCGATCGGATGCATGGGAGGAGAGGATGGTTTTAAAGGAACGTAATGCGATGAGAGCGGGAGACTGTGACGCGGGCGGGAAAGGATGGCTTTGTTGGGGAGATGAAAGCGATTCTGCGGTGATCGTTTTGGTTTGGTGATTGGCGGGCATGGGTGACTTGTTCCTGGCGCAAACCTCGGAGGAGGCTGGTTGCTTGCCGGCCAGGAGGAAGAAGAGGGCGCGTAGAGTACCAAGGCCGGAGTAGTAGCGGTGGCGGGAAGTAAATAACTGATCTGGAATGAAATGATTGGCGGCGTGGAAGGGGAATTGGGAGGACGAAACGCCGGCCGAGCTAGCGACCTTTCCCGGAGGTCCATGCATCGGGCATCGATTCCTTGGACGGGCTCCATCCGTGAGGTACTCCCTCCATTCCCTTTTAAGCGCATGATAGAATTTCTTTAGTTTGATATAGACATACTGAAATGTCTATCATGCCTTGTAGAAGTGAACGGAGGAGTACTTCTAACTTTTTCGAACAGTCCTTTAAAAAAATTGTAACCTTAGATTCATGATAAAATATAATTTCATCATATACCTATTTGGTTCCATAAACATTGATCTATTTTTGTACAAAATTTGGTCAAATTTTAACATAGTTTCGCTCTCCAAAAAAGGTCGAAGCACATTCTTCTATAGACGTAGGGAGTAGCTTTTCTCTAACACCACTATTTCTTTGCCGACGATCTGACTATAATAATGATCATATATAAATGTTATAACAGATCGAATAAAACCACGTCCTCTATTGAACTCGAAGATAGCATTTCCTTTTTTTCTCCCTTTTGTTGTTTATTTACTTGCTCGATATGCACCATGTAAAATAAAGTGCGTCGCGTGGGCCTAGAAGGGGTTTATGGAAATAAACAAAATGACGGTTTACTGGGTTTCAAATGGTTGGTGGGCTATACCTAATGGGCCTAAGCAGACGATGCATTGCTGGATATGAACATTCCCTCTAAAAAAAGTTCCCAAAAAAAGAAAACGCCACCTGTTCATCCTGAAAAACAAAAGGACGCACACAACATTCGGCGAGTGATATGGAAGACATGAGTGACGAGTGTGTCGCCGTACTAGCTCCCCACACCAGGGACATGGTTATGGTTATGGGAGTTAAATACATAGTACGTGAAGATCGCCATAGGGTGGTAAGGTTCGCGCGGGTGATGGTCGCCGCAGAACAAATCCCGCGCTATTAGTGGAGACAATATTGGTATTCACGAACGTGAAGATTTAACATCCTCGCCATGTTGGTGACCTCAAACATTTGGCGGTTTCTCAACCGCAGAGTATTTAAAATTAATTACAAGCCTATCTAGCAAATCATCACCCAATCAAAATAGAGGCTCGCCATTCTACATGAAGTTGCTTAGGAATATTTAGAGTATCCGTTTTTCAATTTGCTAGTTCTTCTATCTTCTTTTGTGTATGTTACAGGTAGGTTGTAGGTTGTGGTCATTTGGCGGAGCGGCTCTCTGAGTTTGTGTTGCTCTGGCCTAACCGGCCCTATATTGTTTGTAAATCGTCTAGGGCTAATGGCGTATAGCTTACCCTCTACCACCAAAAAGATGAAGCACCTATGATATTTGTTTGTTTGATGATCCCGTTGAAAACTTCCTTTTCAATATCGACATATGATGGTTTCAAGATAAAATACTTATCAAAACAACAATACAAACTGCAAGGTGTATTAATAATGTAGAAAAAAGTTGTAAACAGTCGGTACATCGCAAAGAATGGCTACAACACCACACACATTAACTCTACACCAACTGACGACAAATAATCGCCTTGCACCGTCATTCAGTATGAATGACGAGGAGGCAAAACATAGTGCCCCAAGACCACGTCACACTCGAAGATGGAGACCTCGGTAGAACAACCAAAACTCCAGAATGGCACGGGTCCGAAGGAAGGCGTCGCCAAAGAAGCTCCGACCATGGTGTGCCTTGCGCTCCGTTAACCCGGGCTTTTAGCATTTGATGAATTCCAAATCCGTATACTCTTCCAGGCACTCCGCCAGCAACCCATGCAAGTTCATGAAGGTAGTGACATTGTGGTGTCGTCGTTCGATCTGAAGAGTTAGATCTAGCTAGGCTTTCCCCTGGTGCTCAAGGCGGAGAAGCACAATCAAGGCAGGAAGGGTGACGACACTTACAGGTGCCACCATTGTGACCGGGCGATGGAACCTTCATATGTCCTCACCACCGTCAAGAGACAAGCTGCATAATGTCACCGGTGAAGGGGGGATTTCCAGACCATCGGCCCACCACGAGGACCACTAGAAGGGTTGGAATAGAAGGCTCATCAATCTGGTTTATACGATGTAACAACTTATGATGGAGTGAAGTTATTTTTTTGGATATTGATGGACGATGCGGTTAAAAAGTAAAGACTTTTGAGTTGATTAGACATCTTTTTTTAATAAGACTCGTGGATTACACATCTCGATACACAAATAAAAAAGGTATCATCTATTTTTTTTTTAAAGGTATCATCTGACTTCAGAATTGGCATGTCACTACAACAGATAGAAAGCAAAGAACTTCGTTTTTCGCTGGACCACATAAAAAATCTAGCCTGTAACACGAAGTTGATAAAACAAATCGTTATCAAATGCTAAACAACGTCCTTTGCATGTTCAAACGAGTGTCTCCTATGCTCAGGGGGAGAAGAGGAGACGGCCGGATTTCGTCAGCGATCTACAGCTGATGTGATAATGTTTTCCAGGAAATCATGTACGTCTTCAGATTGTCCAAAAACCGTTTGGCTTCTGCGTCTTTCTGAAGCAGCCTTTCAGCACAGTTTGAGGTAGAAGCTTCATCTTGGGGTCGTCAGCCATGTTAACACGCTGGCCGAAAAGCAAAAGCTTCTCCGGCAAGTTGCGTTCATTTGACTTGTGCTCTCCTGCGATCTGTACGTATGAGCCGGGTGCTTTGAACTAAGAAGGCGAGCTTAGAATAATAACAGTGTCAGAGAGGAACAAATTCGGCGAGGACGGTGGACTTGGCCTACGGCGCAGGAGGTCCATCCGTCGGAGAAATTCAGACTCGTCGAGCACATGGACGGGCGGAACAAGGGCTGCGCCGGGGTTTGAAATAGAATATCCACCTGCATATTCTTTCACCACTCATAACGTCATTAGCAAAGTCGTTCAGTTTCACACCTTTTTCATGAAGCCAAAAGAAGGCAAGTCATAACTTTGGCTGGACTCAAATTCAATTAAGCACATTTGGAAATACTAGAAAAAAAACATTGTGATCCCGAAGTGTTACGATAGACATGGAGAGAGGCACAACAACGATCAGGTTTCCAAAAAAAGAGACTCAACGGCACTATCACCTAGGGCTTACTTTTATAGAAGAAAGGAGCTGCAAGCAGCGCCCCGGCCGAGACTCGAACCCAGATCGCTGGACAGCCATCGTTAACCCCGACTAGCTAACCACTGGCCCTCCGACCAATCTATTCAACGATCAGGTTTTCACTCTCCACACCCGGCCCGCCATGTTTTCAATGGCATTCTAGTCTTTGGAGGAGGAGTGGATCCCGACCTTTCGTTGGCACATGGTTTCTATTTTGACTAATTTCTATATCTTTGTCTAGGTGGTGGCTACATCCCATATAACATAGTTTGTGTCCTGTGCCCGCTTTTGTTGTTGTGCCTGCAACCGGAGGGCACATGTAGTTGTGTTTTTGACGGATGTATTGGCACTATAACAAGCTCTCTTACTACTGCTCATTCAAGTGTTCGTACTCGTCGCTAAGTGGTTTGTTGATCTATTTATACTTTTAGGCCTCTTTTCTTCAAAGGGTTTTCATATGATTCCAATGCATAGGACGTTTTTATGGTATCGGTTGTGGTTGCTTTATTTATAAAGTAGGGCGAAAACCTGTTTCGAAGAGGACGTTTTTATGGAATCCATTTAGGTTTAAGGGATGAATCCTCCTAAATTTGTAGGAATGTTTTCCTATACTACTACAATTCCATAGAAATTATAGCAAAGAGGCTGGACCACATAGAAAAACTCATGATTTTTTTTGTGTGAGTCTCTCACAACTCTAACTTATACCCAACTTCATATAATATTTCTACGTTTTTGCAACTAAATGGCTGGTGTAACCGGTTTCGTACGATTTCATATGGCATGACTTTCTATTCCTACGTTTTTCCTATTCGTGTGGTTTTAAATTCCGGTAAACCAAATAGACCTTGATTACTTTTTAACTGAATCACTAATTTTTTTTGGACGGAACTAATTGGCAGGCGCATGCTGGTTAGCGTATGTGTACGCAAAGAGAAATGCTCCTTTTGCATGCATGCACAAACAGACAAACAAGCTGATGTCATCCCGCATTAAATGTGAAAATCCAAAATTCAAAAAGTTTCGTAGAACAAACCGTCTATCCGATTGAGAATCCGTTTTCACCGTTAGACTAGTCACGACGAGATCTTCAAAACTAGATCCCATGTTGATATGTTCCGACAACTTTTTTTTTCGCCCAGAAGTTACCACCCTGTAACATATAAGTTATCCAGTCTTGCATTAGTAAGTTACCCACCATATTAGTGATTAGTTTTTGGGTCGAAATAGAACCATTTTTCTTGTTCTTTTAGATCTTTACGAGCTTTTAAGTTACCACATTATTTTGAGATGGTAAATTTTTCATGCATGCATAAGTATTAGGACGATAAATGTCAATTTCATAGTGAAACTACACATAAAAAGATGAACATTGTGTTTGTAACTATTATTTTGAGGACATGGTAATTATATCAATTTCGGGTAACTATAACAATTTTGTGGTGGATAACTACACATGAAAACACATGAGATAACTTTATCACTACTGGGTGATAACTATTATCGACAGAGTAGGGTAAATATAACGATTTTGCGGTGGATAACTACACATAAAAACACATGGGTAACTTTATTACTAATGGGGGTAACTTTATCAGTATTTGAGTGATAAGTATTGCCGAGAGAGTATGATAACTACATGGGTAACTTTATTAATATCGGGGTAACTTTATCAATATTAGGCGGGTAACTCCATCAGTACTGGGTGGGTAATGTTATCAGTACTAGGTTGGTAACTTTATCAGTAATAGGCGGGTAATTATTACCAATAGAGTCTTTTTTATGGTGTAATTGTCATTATGAAAATAGAGAATTATCATTCTAATACTTATGAAGTTGAATGAGTGTTTTAGTGTATAGTTATCAACTTATGCATGATACATTTACCATCCTAACATGATATTCATTTATAAATAACTAGGTGTGGTGACTTCAAAAATCATAAAAATAAAAAAGAACAATAAAAATGGTTCTATTTCAATCCGAAAACTAATCTTTAATATGGTCGGTAACTTACATTGTACAATATGGGTAACTTATATGCTACGGGGTGGGTAACTTTTGGGTCCGAAAAAAAAGTTGTCGAAATATGTCAATATGGGATCTAGTTTCGAAGATCTCGTCGCGACTAACTCAGCGGTGAAAACGGATTCTAAATGGGATAAACGGTTTGACCTACAAATCATTTTGAATTTTCGAATTTGTATTTACTGCGGGATGACATAAGCAATTTTGGTATTTAGTGCATGCATGCAAAAGAAGCTCATTTCTTTCTCACCCGCTTGCGTGCGGTTATGCCAAATGTAAGGCGCCTGCTAATTAGATTTCCCGTTTTTTTTTTGAATTTTATCTGAATCACTATTAATAGAATCGGTGGGCTTAAAAAAACACTTCGAAAAGCTTTTCATTTTCTGCTCGAAAACGGTCGGGACTCCGAGGACGAACCAGGGCCGGTCTGGACCCTGACACGGGGTCCGTGCACCCGCGGGCCCCACGTCCATCGAGCGGACCCCAATCAGTGGCGGCCACCGAATACCCTAACAAATCGGGAACGCTCTCCCCCTCGATATATTCCCGTCTCGCCACTCCTCCTCGTCAAATCCACGCCACCGCCAGCCAGAGCAGAGAGCACCAGCCCCGCCCCGCGAATCCCCTGACCTGTCCGGATCTCCCGGCCCGGCGGCGATGGCGCTCTCCGACCTCTCCCGCGAGTCCTTCGCCCCCAGCTTCCTCTACTCCGCCACCTCCTTCGCCGCCGCCTCCCGCCTCCCCTCCTCCACTCACCAGGCCCCCGCGGCCCGGCCCTTCGGCGGCTTCGGCGCCGGCGTCCGCACCCCGATCTCGGCCCAGGCCCCCAACGAAAAAATTGAGATGTATTCTCCTGCCTTCTACGCCGCCTGCACCGCCGGAGGGATCGCCAGCTGCGGGCTCACCCACATGGCCGTCACCCCGCTCGATCTGGTGAAGTGCAACATGCAGGTGAGCCTCCTCTAGATCCGCCCCCTCCCCGCGTCTGGGGCTCTTCCTCCCACGAGTTTCGCGTAGATCTGGCCTTGTAAGGACGGTTGGAATGTTCGACGCGGGGGGAATATTCTTATGCGGATTTCGATCTCCGTGTTTAGGCATTACTGCTCGATCTGGATGCGCAAATCTAGCCGTTTTCGGCTTCTCCGTGCGTGTGTAGGTTTGGTGCTGCTTAGTATCTGTCTGTGTTGTTTTGTTTCCCGGTGTGAATTTTGTTGGTCCAGATGTACATGTTGATCGTTGTTTAGGTCGGCTAGGAATTGGCGACTAGTAGTGCATGCAAGCAGCTGAGACAATTGCAATTCCGCCAGCCACACTTTTCCGCGTTTGCCAGTTCGTTTGAATAGACGCCGTTTTATTTTAGTTGAATCATGTGTCCTTCCCATCGGAGTTATCTGGTTGTGTGCACAAATTGTATTGGCGAGTGTACAATTCTTCGCCTTCTACTAGGTAGTTAGGTCTCATGTTAAATCTGGTGTGAAGCCTGCCCAATCACAACCTGTTCCAGTTAGCTCTGTTTATTGGTCCACCGATGATGTTATTTCAAGTGTAAGCCTGAAGGAGGTGTGCCTAAACCTGTGATCACTTCTTTGTGTACTTCATGCCTTTTGTTCCTAGGTTGAGTTCACAGTGATGCTTTGGAGGTAAAATGCCCCGTTGAGAAACATGTGTCCCTTTCACAGTGGTACTGCCAGTAATTAGGGTTCTATCCAAACCGTGCTCCACTGTTCAATTTATTTCCGGCTGCCTTTACAAGCCACATCAAATTAAAGTTTAGTAGTCTGGTGCAGTGATTTGCATCTTGTTGATTTGCTTCTAATAATTTCTTTGTTCCCATTAGCATTGTGCATTTAGCTTACATCTACTATGATTTGTGATGTACAGTTTGAGTTTGTTAGGATTTTATAATTGTAGTACTCACGTTGTAAGTTGCAATTTAAACTAGGTTTGATGTAGTCTGTGTTTCTACCAATTGTTTCAGATCAACCCCGAGAAATACAAGAGCATCACATCTGGCTTCGGTGTCCTGTTGAAGGAGCAAGGAGCTAGGGGCTTCTTTAGGGGATGGGTTCCCACCTTGCTTGGATACAGCGCCCAGGGCGCTTGCAAGTTTGGCTTCTATGAGTTCTTCAAGAAGACCTACTCAGATATGGCTGGGCCTGAGAATGCTGTGAAGTACAAGACCCTAATTTACCTTGCAGGGTCTGCTTCTGCTGAGCTTATTGCTGATGTCGCTCTCTGCCCCATGGAAGCTGTGAAGGTGCGTGTCCAGACACAACCTGGGTTTGCTCGTGGCTTGAGTGATGGGCTCCCCAAGTTCATCAAGGCTGAGGGAGTTGCTGGGTAAGTAAATCTACCAACTGTCTTAAAAGCTTGGTTTTCTACTGTTTCCTGATCTTTTTCCCTGATTACTTCTACTGGTTAACATTGACAGGCTTTACAAGGGAATTGTTCCTCTCTGGGGTCGCCAGATTCCCTGTAAGTGCTCCTACTGCATTCTGTTATTAAAATATCCGGAGATTGATTCCCGCTCATATGATTGTTGCATAATTGTGTGCTCCTTTGGAATCAATTGGTCTAATCTGATCCTGCAAGTGTCATAAATTCAGTACTGTTTGTTTTGCTTCGATGGTTTATTTGTGATGGTTTGTTACTTTCTCTTCTGCAATAGCCTTGATGCTATTATTGAACGTCTAGCACATTGATTATAGCCAACCATGAATGCATTATTCTATTTTTGGTTTACCATTCTATTTCTAGTATATTTTATGGACATTGTTCACATTGTTTTTTTGTAAGGAAATTTCAGTTTTGTAAGGAAGTTAGTGATAACAGTTATCATAGAAGTTTTGTTGCTGAAACTCCAAAATTCACCTTTCTAACAATAGTATTACTTATATTGTTTGTCAAGCAGGACAGACCTATACTGTACCTGTATGCCTGTACCCAGTGTAATATGTACTGAGTACTGACCTTGACAACATTTGTCTATTGGAATAGGTTATTGTCGAACATTGATAATCTCTCATATATGATAGAAAATATGGTATCTACAGAGAATTTGATGTAACCTTAGGAGGCTGAACATATACCTTGTAATATTGCATGTGTAAGAATTGACTTCACTTGGTGGTTGTATTACATGCTTTGATCCTCTGTAATTGTTTATATGTTATGATGTAATCATTCATTGAGCTCTTTCATACTTCTTTTCAGACACCATGATGAAGTTTGCTTCTTTCGAGACCATTGTTGAACAAATATACAAGCACGCTGTTCCTGTTCCCAAGTCTGAATGCAGCAAGACTACTCAGTTGGGTATCAGCTTTCTTGGTGGCTACATTGCCGGTGTCTTTTGCGCGATTGTTTCTCACCCTGCAGACAACCTGGTCTCCTTCCTGAACAACGCCAAGGGTGCTACAATGGGGGATGTAAGCATGTTCTCTATAGTGCCTCGTCCGGACTGTTGTCATTCTCTTTTTTAGTTGCTAGATCATTCATTGACTTATTTTTATTGTCACATCTTTGCAGGCGGTGAAACAGATAGGAGTTGTGGGACTCTTCACCAGAGGGCTTCCCCTTCGTATCGTCATGATCGGGACCCTTACCGGTGCACAGTGGGGAATCTATGACGCCTTCAAGGTCATGGTTGGACTGTAAGTATCTCATCCTCTTGGCTAATTGAGAACTATATAACTGAAGGCAGCTTCTGAGGGGCTAACAATTGATAATACCTTTTCTTCCAGTCCAACCACCGGTGGTGTTGCACCAGTTCCAGCAGCAGAAGAAGCGAAAGCCATCGCTTGATTTTTCCTGCTACGACGATGACGATGTTTTGGTGGATGTGGGACTGTATCAGTGACTTGTGTTCGGTAGTATCTGAAATGTTTCGTTCTTGTAGCAGATGATTATTGGTGTCATCATTTTGATGAGAGGAACTCATTAAGCAGGTGAAATAGGTCTGTTTTTGCCCCCCCGGAAGTTTGGTGTTTGACACAAATAAGTATTAGGAGGACAGCAAGGCGTGTAGAGCGCAGGTTTTGCCATCACCTGTACTGAGGAATACCCGCATCTAATTTTTTTACCTCCCAACTTATTCTGTTGATCTTGTTGCTTGAATGCGGAAGTTTTTTGGTCTGTTGCGGGGTTGCATACTGCAGAGGCACAGCACAGTCCAATGAAGTTTGTCAATTCCTTTCTTTTGGCTGGTGCAGTAAGTTCTGATCCTGATTTACACTTGTACCACTTGCCCATCTACGACCTGGCACACCGTGCCTGGACGACGGTGCTGGCCGTAGGGGGAGTTCAAGGACTTGACAAGGAGGTCAATGCGTTCAGTTAATCCACTCCGTCCATTCCTATCATTTCGTTCACCACTGTTCATTTCATGTCAACACAGTTCATTCCCTCATTTCATGCAACACCGTTCATTCCTCGTGAAATGGGCAATAAGGCCTCGTGCGGTGTATCGCCTGGGTCATAATACAATAACGTAATGGGCATAAATCTTCAACCTAAAATTAACAATGGACCAGCATGTTCTCGTAAGCAAATTCAGCGGCCATCTATTATAGACTATAGAGACACAACCACAGAACCAAGAACATGTTTTCACCCCTAATCAGATGAAGCCCCCCTAATGGAACTCCCTAATATAATCCCCACTTGGCCCGTCGTTCTGCTGTTCCTTGCCGGCTTCCATTTTCCAACGAACGAACCACTGAACCTGCAGGGTTGCCGCGGGCCGCCGACAACTCGAGAAGCTGCTAGGACGAGTGAGTTGGCTTCGTGGGATCCGGGCTGGCGCCGCCACGAGAGGAGAGGGTGGCATCATGCTTCATGCTCATGCATGACAAGGAGGAGTAGCGGCGCCCCTTCTGCTGTTTCTCTGGCCTGTATGCGGACGCGTAGGGCCGTGGACCAGTGGCGGATCCAGGATTTGACCATAGGGGGGGCGAGGTCACGACAATAACCGCACAAGTAAAATAAGACGTAGTTATTATAGATTTAGTATCTACGATATTCTAATCAGGAGTATGCAACCGAAATAGTACTACCAAAACTTACTCCTCTCCGAATTAAATTTACATTTGCAATACTAAGGTGGTGCATGGGCATTATCATTTTCTGTTTTCTTGAGGCGTAGCAGTTTTGTACTGTGCAAGTCTGTGTTGATTAATTTATAACTGGACTGAAAGTTTCTAACTAGTAGTCTGTCACTTTGGATCGATGTATTTCACAATCGGTCAAACAAAAATGCTAAACAATAGATTTTACGATAACATACCTTGGTTGGAGGATTAGGACTCGCATGGCCAGGCCGTTGTGTTTGAGACTGGGATAACCAAGGAGTCGCAGCCAGGGGCGGAGCTAGCCTTATTCATGGGTATGCAATGAATACCCAATAATTTTTGCAAATTTTTTTTAGTATATAAGCTTCTATATGTATAGGTATGTATAGTAGGGTTGTTTTGTACCAGTTTAGGTCCTAAACAGAGTAAAAAACTTCCGTCGCGACCAATCCACGTCCTGCCAATCCAACCTGGGCCAAATAGCAAGTTTGGGCTTTACTTGGCTCCCAGCCTCCCACGTCTGAGTTAACAGAAAAAATCCTACGAAGACGAACCGGCAAACAGCAGAGCAAACTGCTCCTCTTCTCTCGTTCCGTCGTTGAGGTTGAGGAGACGAACAGGCGATTCGACCTCAGCTGGCCGCCGCCGCCGTGCCGCTCGCCGCCCGTCTCCAGTATCCCGCCCTGTCGCCAGACGTCGGCAATCCGCTCGACGCTCGTCAGGCGTCAGCCCGTGCGTCGGCCACCGCCCGTTCAGCGTTCAGGTTTGGATCAATCTGATCAGATCAGTTTATTCACATCCGTTCCGTGCAGGTGCAGTACTGCAGTTCATTCCCCAATTGAGATTTTGAAAAATCTAATCATTGTACACTTACTGATTGTAGGTTTGAACAATGAAGAACAAGCAAAAGCAAGAGAAGTGTAGTGATCTGAAACGTATGTGGGATAAAGCTTCAAAGAAACCGAAGATAACATCCACCTCTGTTATCAAAGCTTCCTTATCAGTTGGATATGTTTGTGGCCGATATGCGTAGGGACAAAAGATTTAGAAAGGTAAAGAATATTGCCGACCTTTCTGTTATGCTTGTTGAGACAAAAAAGAATGTCTCTCATGCCATGGTTTACAAGCTTCTCAAGTTGGTGCTAATTCTTCCGGTGGCGACTGCTAGCGTCGAGAGAGTCTTTTCTTCGATGAATTATGTGAAGAATAAGTTGAGAAACAAAATGGGAGAGCAATTCTTGAATGATTGCTTGGTTACTTTTCTTGAGCGTCGATTCTTCTTGCAAGTAAAGGATGAAGACATTATTGATCGCTTTCAAAAGGGAGATCGCAGAGTTAAATATTTTTTTCATTGTTCTCGTAATGTAATTTCATTATTGGCGACGATTGCACTACTATGAACAGTATTGTGAACCTACATATTATATTGGTGTATATTGGTGTGCTTTTTTTTGAGTTCGAATACCCAATGTGGAAATCCTGGCTCCGCCACTGGTCGCAGCACTCACACCGCCATGGAAATTACGGCGACAGTCGAGGATGTGTCCAGTGAATCCCGGCGGCGCTGCGGTATGCCCTAACTGCCGAGCGGACTGCGACAACCAAGTCGAAAGGGTTCTGGGGAACGCCATCGTGGGGCAGATATTGTTGGGCTTGTGTGCTCTGATTTTTCTCCTCATGGCTGGCTATTTCTGTGAGGTAGAGGGATCGTTGGGCTTGGCTAGTTAGCCCATGCAGATGTTGGACTTGTGTTACTGGATATGCGCTAATGGCCGCGTACTAACTACAATTAACAAAAGCTTCAGCTCGCTGTACTACCAGTCCCCGGAGAAATCTGTTGGGGGAGGCCGGACCATGGCGGGGGCCAGGCCACCGCTCGCCCCCCCCCCCCCCCCCCCCCCCCCGGATCCGCCCCTGCCGTGGACCAAAACCAAGTCGTGCCTTGAGCTCTCGTTAAAGTACGCAAACCTCTTTTTAAAATTAGCATTGCCAATTGGCATGTGAGGGAGATCGGCCGGCAATCATCAAGATCGATTTGATTTATATCTCTCCTCTTTGGTTGCACTAGTATATTAAAAACGAACTGACATAAACAAAAAGGTAATTTGTGGTTGGTTCGGGTTAAGGAAACCCCAAGAAAGGTAGCCAGCTTTTGTGCTCGCGCATCGAGTCAAAATCAGGGTAGTACTCAGATACATTCGGCGGCATGATATTGTCGTAAGAAGAATCCATCAAAAGCTAATGAAGGATTTGTGACGCAGGAAGCTTAGGCATTATAGGCTTTTCCGTATAAAAGGAATTACAATTTTCTTTTAAAATTGGTAGAAATTATCAACCAGTACTATCGTGGATTCTAATCGAGAGTAGTTTCACATTCACTTGTTTTCGAAACGGCTATCAATAAGATTAACCTTTGATCCCCATTTTTCTTTCGGAGTACCCCTCCCATGAAAGAGGAAGACGAAAAAATATATAGCGATTAAAAGATTATGTTGGGTTACAGAGGGTAAAAACTTTTGAGTATATCAGTTAAATTTGTACTGCCCAAACCATCGGTGCTACCAATGTTTTGGTTAGATTAACCAATTGACTATTGATGTGAAGGTTTAAGCTAACACTCCACTCAAAAGATGAATGTAATAAAGCACACGGTAGGCGTCCATGACGGGTCGATCTTCATACATGCCGCCTCCGCAACTGTACAATTTCACTTGCTCGAGAAGATCTCCACCGTTCAACCATTATAACACAAAAGTCTGACATGTGTCGTTGTGCCTACCTCTTGCGGCACGAGAAATACGTGTTGCAACATTTTAGAAACACACATACGATAGGAAAACCATGTATGCAACAATCCTATTTGTGGAAGCAAATCTTTAGATCGGGTCGCATAACATTAAAAAAAAGTGTACAAAAAATACGCGTGCAACATTTCAAAACCACTTGGCAGAATGAAATAGTCGTGCTAGGTCTTGTGTATGCAACCAACAATGTTCATGTTTGCATCATGTTCGAATAACCAACACAAGATCAACAATTTAAAGTTGGTCCCTCGCCATCAACATTATTTTGACGTATGAAAACTCGGATCTTCATGTTACCTGGGGTTGTGTGGGGGGTAGGAGAATCTTCTCAAAGATCTAAGCCCCTTACTACGAAGAAACCACACAAACAACAACACTTTGCAATATGAAATTACCCGTGCAATCATTTCCAAGAAAACATGTTTATTACGGAAGTTGTTTTCGTACTTTTTCCTTTAGTTGGACATGGTTATGTTGTTGTCCCAGTAACTTGTATTTTTATTGACTACTCGGGCAGATTTCATCCCATGGGAGATAATACCTCTCACAGTTTTAAATTGCAAATAAGTCACCATACATTTGAAGTTTGGTTAACAGTTCAAATTTTCCAATTTGCAACAGAACCATGCGTACTTTAGTTTATTGTTGCGTCTATTGGTTGGTTTTATCTATCAACTATCAAGACGTATCAACATATTCTAAAAAAAAGAATCAACAAAAACTCCCCCTTTCATTAGAAAAAACTTATACCAAGAATTATTATCTCAGCCGATGATTTTCTGCCATTTCTTAGCCCCTGGTTCTGTTTGCTCACCCTATATATATATATCAATATAAAAGATAAAGATTTTTTCTTGTTTTAGAAAAAAAATTATTGCCAGAAACGGTGAGCTATTTTTTTACGGTTTTGCTAATTCTCAGGTGCTTGAGATTTTCTTAAGTCTCAGATGCCCACAAAAATATGCACCAGTTACATTTCTGGTAGAAAACTGCAATTGCACTTTTCTGTGCGTTTCAGTTATACTTTTTTTTTTGAACTGCAGTTGCACTTTTCTGAGTCGATTGAGACTTAAGAAAAAATCAGACGCCTAAGACATGAGATTACATTTCCTACCGTTTCTTCGTTCTTCAGAAAAGGCGCTGTCGCGGCTCCGGTTGGCGCTGCTAGCTCAGGATCACAGACCCGTTCAAAAAGTTTAACTAATCGCTCCTTGTTTATTAAGGTCAAGGGAGAAGACAAAAGAGACGGGCCGCAGTGATCATCATCATATGCTAACTAATCTGCAAGCTCGATCGGAGTAAACAATCATCCGAAGAAGATTAATCCAATTAAAACCTGCCGCCATTTCCAGCGCCATGTTCAAACTCCACGACAGCAGATCAGAGCTAGAGCTCCACGCGGGGGCACCAACCGCGCGCGGGGGTCGTCGTCGTCGCGATTGCATTATCATTTTTCGCGCCCCCCGCGATCAGATCCCGACGCGACCCCAGCCAGCCAATGGCGCCACTCCGAGTCAACTCCCCCCTCCTCCTCCTCCATCTCCATGCCATCGTCACGTCGTCGGCTCCGGCGCCCCCATGACCCGGCCGTTTCGTCCTGGCCATGCGCATGGGGAACCCGTCGCCGATGCCTCCGCTCCTCCTCCTGCTCATCCTCGGCGCCCGGCACGCGGCCGACGCAAGCACGGTCAGCACGGAGATCGTCACGCCGGACTTCACGGTGTCGTACCTCCTCTTCCTCGACACCCTCGGCGTGTTCCTCCGCTCAAGGAGCGGCGCCTTCGAGGCCGTCTTGTACAACCCGGGCGGGCGGCAGGACCGGTACTACCTCGCCGTGCTCCACGCGCCGTCCAAGACCTGCGTCTGGGCCGCCAACCGCGCCGCGCCCATCACCGACTCCGCCGCGCCGATGCGCCTCACGTCCGCCGGCCTCTCCGCGGAGGACGCCAACGGGACGGCCGTGTGGTCCACGCCGACGTTCAGCTCCCCGGTCGCCGCGCTCCGCCTCGCCGACTCCGGCAACCTCGCGCTCCTCGACGCGGACAACGCCACGCTCTGGCAGTCCTTCGACCGCCCCACGGACTCGCTCGTGTCCTCGCAGAGCCTCCCTGCCGGCGCCTTCCTCGCGTCGGTGGCCTCGGCGACGGACATGACGGAGGGGGACTACCGCCTCAACGTCACCGCCGCTGACGCCGTGCTCTCATGGTCGGGGTCCCTGTACTGGAGGCTCTCCAACGACGCGATCTCCGTCAAGGACCGCGACGGCACGGTCGCGTACATGTCCGTGAACGGCACCGGGGTGTACCTTCTCGCGGCGGACGACACCGTCGTCATTCAGGTCCCCATGCCACCGTCCGAGCTTCGAATCGTCCAGCTGGGCGTGGACGGGAGGCTGCAGATCTCGAGCTTCGCGTCCGCCAACTCGTCGGCGTCGCCGACTGACGGCGGGATCGTGACGCCGAGCAGGGGGTGCGACCTCCCGCTCTCGTGCGGCACGCTCGGCATCTGCACGCCCAACGGCAACACCACCGCCTGCACGTGTCCTCGCCTCTTCGCGGCGTCGCACAACGGCTGCGCGCCGTCCGATGGCTCCACTTTGCTGCCGTCCGGCTCCTGCAGCGGCGGCGCCGGGGGAAGCTCGGCGAGTGTCTCGTACCTCAGCCTTGGCAGTGGCATTGCGTACTACGGTAACAAGTTCTCGACGCCGGCCGTGTCAGGGTCCAACGCGTTGTCGTGCCAGACACTCTGCACCGGCAACTGCTCCTGCCTCGGCTACTTCTACGACGATTCCTCGCGATCTTGCTACCTGGCGCAGCACCAGCTCGGTTCTTTCATTAGCACCAACTCCAGCAATACCGCCGGCATGTCCGGTTACATCAAGGTCCAGGGCTCGCAGTCACCAAGTTCGTCGTCGGACAGTTCGTCTTCCAGCAAAACACTCATCGCCATCCTCCTGCCTACCGTCGTCGCGTTCGTGCTCGTCGTCGTCGTCGGCGCCATCGTCATCGTATCGTGGCGCAAGGGCGAGCGGCGCGAGGGAAGGCGCAATTCACGGTCCAGCAGGGACGTGCCGCCCCGGCGGCAGCGCTCGCCGGGCTCAGCCTCGGCGCACCTCGTACGTGACCTGGACAACGACGACGACGGCGACGACGTCGTGATCCCCGGCCTCCCCACCAGGTTCACGCATGACGAGATCGAGAACATGACCAATAGCTACCGCACCAAGATCGGTGCCGGAGGGTTCGGGGCCGTGTACAAGGGCGAGCTCCCGGACGGCTCGCTGGTCGCCGTGAAGAGGATCGAGGGCGTCGGGACGCAGGGCAAGCGCGAGTTCTGCACGGAGATCGCCGTGATCGGCAACATCCACCACGTCAACCTCGTCCGCCTCCGCGGGTTCTGCACAGAGGGCCGGCGCCGCCTCCTCGTGTACGAGTACATGAACCGGGGCTCCCTCGACCGTCCTCTGTTCCGGCCCAACGGACCTCTGCTCGAGTGGAAGGAGCGGGTGGACATCGCCGTCGGCGCCGCGAGGGGCCTCGCCTATCTCCACTTCGGCTGCAACCAGAGGATCATCCACTGCGACGTGAAGCCGGAGAACATCCTCCTCGCGGACGGGGGCCAGGTGAAGATCGCCGACTTCGGGCTCGCCAAGTTCCTGACGCCGGAGCAGTCGGGCCTCTTCACGACCATGCGGGGCACGCGCGGGTACCTGGCGCCGGAGTGGCTCACGAACACGGCCATCACCGACCGCACCGACGTATACGGCTTCGGCATGGTGCTGCTGGAACTGGTGCACGGCCGCAAGAACCGAAGCGAGCACACGAGCGACGGCGCCGGTGGTGGCGAGGACTCCATTAATACGTCGAGTGGCGGCGGCACGGCCGGGAGCTCGTCGCGGAGCGCGAGGAACGACTACTTCCCGCTCGTCGCGCTGGAAGGGCACGAGGCGGGGCGGTACGTGGAGCTGGCCGACGCGAGGCTGGAAGGGCGGGTGGTGGCCAAGGAGGTGGAGAGGATGGTGAAGGTGGCGCTGTGTTGCCTGCACGAGGACCCGCAGACCCGGCCGAGCATGGCGGTGGTGGCCGGCATGCTGGAGGGCACCATGGAGCTCTGCGAGCCGCGCGCGCAGTCGCTGGGTTTTCTCCGGTTGTACGGCCGCGGGTTCGCCGGCCCCTCCGACGGGAACATCATCAAGCAGGTGATAGTGGGGAGTGCCGTGGCGGCTGACCGGGCTCGGTCGGAGGCGACGATGACGACGATGAGCGGGTGGCCGTCGTACATGTCGTCGTCGCAGCTGTCCGAGCCGAGATAGCGCGCGTGGCACGGGGCTGGATGATTTTTTCTTCTTCTTCTAATGGTTCAGTAGGTTGTAAACCACGATTGTATTGATCATCTTGGTTGGCAGCTTTTACCGTACCTCTTACTAGTCTCAAAAGGAGTAGTATGGTTTGATCCGACGGCTCACAAAGATTTGGCCCAGCAGGCCCATTTGTGCATTTTTAGTGTTTTCCCAGTGAAAAAACCTGTTGAGCGAACGAATCCTCCTCCTCGCTGAACTCCTCGCCGCCGCCGATGCGCCTCCTCCTCGTCGCCGCCGCCACCCCCGCTGCGCCTCCTCCTCGCTCAGCTCTCGCGGTCGCCTCTCCAACCTTCTCCGCACTCGCTGCCGACGCCGCTGCGCCTTCCAGGCTTCCTCTGAACGGCCGCCACTAGTCCCTGCCCTTCGCACGGCCGGAGGTGACTAGGAATACCGCGTGCAGGAGCTGAGGGTGCCCGATTCTTGGCTCACGCCTGCAGGAGCAGCGCAGGTACGGCCCCATTATTCACTTCTCTGAACTCCCTTCACCTCTTGTTACCATGTACTCCTAGCAGCAATTTATTTTTTATTGATTGTGTGGTTCTGCTCTAGTTCTTGGCCCCCGAAATCTAGGGTTGAACGACCTTATCCAAGTAGGAAACAGTATTTATTTGACTGGTGGGAGTTCTAGACAAATTTATTCATTTGTTTGTAGAATGTACTGAATTTAAGTAGAAAATGCTGCCGTAGCAAAAAATTGAAGATGTTCTTAGCCAATTTTATTCAGCGGTTTTCCTCTTGATGTATAAATACAAAAAACTGGGTGTGCACTAAATCATACAACAGGAAACAACAAATAATAAAGAATGAACTGTGAAATATCAATGGACAATTTTTGTAGAATCAGTACAACTTATATTTTGAATCTTCATAGTATAATTAATTGCAAAAGACTATGGTTTAGATAAGTGAGTCAAAGAGTGTAAGACACAATGGGCTATTTGACGACGGTTCGTTATCGAAACATGTTGACAACGTTTCAGTTAAATATTTTTCCAAGTGGCTAGGAGGTCATACTGCCATTTTTCTTATAAAAATAGTAACCTGTTTGGTCAAACAATAGATTGACACTACTTTTTGTAAAACACAAGTTGCAAACAAAAATACTTTGGCAAGCCCAGCATTGTAGATCTCTCAGCATGAAGACTAAATTCAGATAAACCTAGTTACTGTCAAGTTCTCTGATCCTCAAAATTCAGATAAGACTAGAAACATCTCGTGGACAACATATTCTTGAAAGTAGTAGAGATAGGAAAGAAAATGTTCTCTTTTAAGTAGTAGAGATGAACAACAAGTATCTTAGTTTTAAAATATATATTCGATACCATGTGTATTATTAATTTAGCCTTCTCTTTATGAAACAGGTATTTAGTGATGGACTTGATGGATGATGCAGTTTACAAGACATATTTCTTTTTTTCTAGCAAGTGGGGATTTGATGCATACCATAGTTTGCAACCGCAGAGAATGAGGACATAGGGATCAGCTTCAAGAATGATAGTTTTCAGCCTTTTATGTCAGTCCTTGCATCAGTCTTCATTGGTGTGGGAAATGCATCTTATGTACAGGTTCTTGTGGGAAATGTCATTCGATATAAGTACGTATATCGAGTACTCATCTTCTGAGTGCCATGCACAGCATCAGTATTTACTGGACCTTTAGTAGAGTGTATTGTTAAAAATGGGTGGCTGGTACAATTATTTCATCACTCCTTGTGCTCCATCTAACCATCGCATTCACTTCCGTGGTATATGTAAATGCAAATGATTCTTTTGGTCTCTGTTTGCACCGGGCTGCCTTACATCTGGTTGTTGTGATAACACAATCAAGGTACGGAAGCTCACTAATGGAAGTAGGAGGTTGGACTGCTTCCCTGCTCTCTAAATGCACAAGGATTGGGCATCAATTGTTATTCAGATGGTTTTGCTTCTAGCACCAGATGCGCATGTATGACAGGAATGCATTATCCCACTTCATATTTTTGTCTATACAGTCGGGATTAAGCATTATCCCACTTCATATCTTTGTCTATATAGTAGGGATTAATATTCGAGCTACATAAAAGAAAAGCATGAACCAAAAAAAGGGTACAATATTTCTATATTTGCATTTCTCTTCTACATGTCTCTTGTCTTTCGATGTTCCATGAGAGTTATTCTCCTTGCATGCGGACCGTTCCACACATAAAGCATCAAATCTTCTCTCCATTTGTAAAAGTTGATGTTCTTTCTCCTTGAGGAGATTGACGGATGAATCCAATGCATTTTTTAAACAATCGTTCGAAGCCGGCATGCATTAGTCGACCATGTCTTCAGCATACTTGTTCAGAATGTCCTCTCGGATGGACAAACTTCAACCCAGCATTATGACAGTAAATTTCTAACATGAGACAAAATAAATCAAAGTATTACTACCCATAGTTTGCATCTGATAAAAAGATTATCGTAATATTGCACAACATAATATTTGAATACTTAAGGAAAATACACATCCAACGGCAACGAGCATCTAAGAAAGCCTATGAGCTCGTAATGTTCATTGTAATATATGTCTCTCACAGCCGGTTCGCCCTGCCGTCGTCATGGAGCCGCCGCACGCCTTGTGGTAAGCACTCCTGGATTCGAGGGGTCAAAAGCGCATGACCGTAGCCAATTGTGCTCACCTGTGACACAGACCGTGGAAACAAAAAGATTAGGTACTCATACCACCAGAGGTAAAAGTGACAGCAAGCAATGGAAACACACTGACATTGATCAAAATTGCGCTAGGTGAAGCCGAAATAGCATGAGGAGCAGCATGAAAGTACTGGGCAGACTCATTCTCAGTTTCGCGGAATCTAAAGATCACCTCCTCTGGTCCAACTATTGTGAAATTGAACTTGCCAGTATCGAATGGCTGGATGACTAGGTTCATTCCTAATTCGGTCGGCCGCTTCTTCTGGTCACACCCTTCGATTAACGTTGCCACGAAATTGTGTTCTCCAGGTAGCACCTGTAAACATGGTCGTGGGAAATTTAGCTAGAAAAATAATTAGAAAATTCTCAGAATAGTGAAACAGACAAGAATGTAAAACCTTGGTCTCACAGGCAGTGATGTCATGGTGAAACAAGCCCCTCCCCTTGCGGTCATCCCACTGCAAGCAACAAGCATTCGTCATTTTCCCATACGTATTCAGTTTCCTTTCCATTCTAGCTATCAACAATATACATAAGTGCAAACACTACCAACCACTTTAAAAAGCTTGCGGAGAAATGGGGATAAATCCGGTTCATGCTCCTCCACACCAAAGGGATTGGTTGTATGAAAACCGTTGCTGCCCATGCCTGCTTTTGTCCCAACTGGAAGTAGTGTCAAACCAGACAAACATCAGACACTTCCAGCAGTATATGAGACGGTGCTAACAAGTTCAGTCGCAAGTGTTTCCACTTCCACAACATTCGGTAGAATCATAAGTCAAGTAAACTGAACTGAAACAAATGTTGTACAGGTGGACAACGGAGAAGGAACACACAGGTGTAGCACATAATTTCATACTTTAAGCAGTACAGCTCTAGCCCAAGATCACAATCTAGTATAGATTACTCAATGTCATACCTGGGCTGCATCTGGGTTCATCTAAATTTTTAATAGAGAGGTACAAAACTAATCCAAATATAAAATCAAACAAGCAAATCATTTTCACGGTCTCTGGCTCCCGTTTATCTAGAACACGGTGAATTGGTTATCCACGAGCAGGGGCAACTCGGCAAGAAACACTGTATATACTTGACCAAAAAACAGAACAGAACACAGAAACTTCAGAGAAAGTGAGCTCGAAGTACCTCTGAAAGGCAGCTGCGCTGCGCGACGCTGTTTCTGCGACGTCGTCCACAAGGAGGTTGTCCCCGCGGTCGACGCATCGGGGAGCCGCCACGCGCCTCCTGCTCGACGCCCTCCGCAAGGAGTTCGCCCCGCCGTCGCCGTGGAGCCGCCGCACGCCTTCTTCTCGACACCGTCCCCAAGGAGGTCGTCCCCGCCGTCGCCTAATCGTGAGAGCCGCAGCGCGCCTCCACCTCGACGCCGTCCGTACGAGGGTCGTCCCCACCGTCGCCGCATCTAAGGACCCTCCGGGCCTCCTTCTCGACGTGCTCAGCGTCTTCATTGCTGCCGGAGAAGGCGCCGTCCGCAAGGGGATCGTCCCCTCCGTCGCCGCATCGAGACCCGCCGCGCCTCATGCCGGAGAAGACGCCGGTGAGGAGCATTCTCTGTTTGTCGGGGCCGTGAGCCGGAGAGAATTAGGGTTCATTTCCTTGAGTTGGGGATTTCCACCGAGCGGCATGCCCGATCAGTCAATTGAAGATTTTCTTGTTGGGCCGCTTACTTCTAGCTTAATGGGCCAGGGCCCATCTACGGGGAGTATCTGGTTCGGCACTGGTATAACTTGTACTACTCATCATTTTAACACTAGTATGAAACGTTTTTAGCCTTTAGATAGACAGAAATAGATGGCTGTGGTTTATTTGAGGGTACCGTAAAAGGGCTCTCTTGGTTAATCCTTGGTACTCCGTAGAAGAGAACAGAGGGATTGATTGACCGTGAGCTCTTGGTTTTTTGTATCTCTGCAGTTTTGTTGTGCTCTTCCCGGTGAGTTTTTCCTTCAGAATTCCGAAGATATTAAATTCACTTTTGCCTATTCTTAGTTGTATATTAGTTCTCTTACAAAATTAGAATGACCAAAAAAAAAATCACCCATTAACCTGAATTTCGATTACAAATATACAAACTGAGGAAATAATAGCAGCAGCTTGCAACAACAGTGTCTATTCTTTGGATAAATGAAAGGACGGAGTGGAGATTTTTACTCCCGCGCTACGCTGCCCTTTCCAATTTTTTTCTTTCAAAAATCATATTTACGAGTTAAAAAAATTATGGTCAAAGCCCGGATGTAGCCCGTATATCCCACGAACATGAAAAATATTAAATTCAAATACTTTATATTCTGAGCTACACAAACAAGACTGAAGTGTAGATCTAAGATAAATAATTTAAAATATCTAAATGTTACCGTATTCTGTTATTTTTGTATCCCATAATATTAAGTTTTTCAAACCGAATTTTTGCATGTTTGTTTAATACACCAGTAGCTATATACGGATTTTGTCTCTAATTTTTAAAATTTCATAAATATGATTTTTAAGTTTTCGTTTGAACGGAGGGGGCTGGTTTTGGGCCCAACCTTGAGTCCTGGACCATTTTTAGTCCAACAACGCAGTTTTACCTAGTTGGTCTTGTCTACTAAGTTTTTTTTTTTTTTTTACATATATGCATTAATTTTGTAACAAAACACGTACGGAATTTTTGTGAAGGCACACACGAGATTTCACAAATTGTGTGGTTTTTAACTAGTTTTTGTTCGCTCAATTTTTCTTGGTGGCGCATACATATTTCCAAATTGTAACAAACATGTATTTTTTGCGAAATCAAACGCTAGGTGTTGCAAAAAAATTTGTTTCTGTTGGTGTAGTTGTGTGCCCCCTCGTTTTCTTGATGTTTTATGTGCTTTTCAAAATGGCGCAAACACATTTTTATAATTATTTGTGATATTTATTGAAATAATGGGTGATTTTTGTTGCAAATAAATCCACATCAACATTGATTTTGTTTATATGCCACTTTTACTGCTTCGAACATATGGTTTGTTGTTGTAGTTGGTTGTGATTGTTGTTCAAATTGTTCATAGTTTTTGCTGCAAAACAATCTGCAACGAAATAATTATTGTGTAACGACGTTATTCTAACATCACTTTTTTTAATGGTGTGCATGTTGCCAAAAACAAATTTATAATACACGAGGCAAGATTTTGTTTTGCAATTTTCAAGAATTTGTTGCATCCTCGACATACCCCTTCATTCAAGTGGATCTTCCGTCTACTGTGGGTTGATTTTAGAAACAAGAGGGCTAAAATGTAAAAACATGATACAGTGATTTATTAACGTACGATGATGATTTGATGGCTCTAGGGGGACCTAAGTTTGCCATTTCTTGGGAGAACCTAAGTGAAATGGGAATGGGGACGAGGATTATTGAAGATGTTCACCAAAATATGATCTCTCTTATCTCTCTTACCTCTCTCTTCTCCTTCATTCCTCCTTCACTTGCTCCCTTCCTCCCCTATCATTTCTCCATCCCTTATTTATCTTTTCTTCCTTCCCCTTTCCTCGTTCACAAGTTGTTGTCCATCCTCACTGTCAACCTCGCCGCCCACAGATATGAAGGTAAGAGACCAATCGAAAGAGGGCTAGCTTTTAGAATGTTATAAACATCGAAAAAAATCAAACTGTGTTAAAAGTGGCCATCTAGGAATTGCATCAATCAGTCGAATCCCCAAAAGCATAAGAAGTTTTTTTACGCCAAATACCTTATTTACAAGCCCGTTGAACACATCTGCGGCCCTGTGTCAGCAGCCTTCCATGGCAAGTTTAGAACTCAAAACTCTTTGAAAATAATAGTAGAATCAGAACTAGTTATGTGCAGTTATACGAGTCGAAGACAACCCATAGCTCTTATATGTTTGTGCTAGCTAAACATTATCCGTTTAAGGTAACTTTTGGATTAATTTTCCTAGTATTTCTAAAATTCAAAGCTTATTTGAACAACCATGCATCACCATTAGTAGCAATAGTTAAAGTTAAATAAATGGTTCAGACCACCACTTGATGACAACGAAGTGGGTATCCTTATGTGATATTTTCCAGCTGCAACTATTTTGCAAGTACGTTTTCCTTTTGAATTTCACTTGTTTGTTCGCAGACCATAAATGAGAGCTCCATTTAATATATTAAAACGAGGAATATGACAAATGTAGGGTGATGTCTACGCACGCTTCTATTCTTGTAGACAGTGTTGGGCCTCCAAAAGCAGAGGTTTGTAGGACAGCAGCAAGTTTCCCTTAAGTGAATCACCCAAGGTTTATCGAACTCAGGGAGGTAGAGGTCAAAGATATACCTCTCAAGCAACCCTGCAATTAAGATACAAGAAGTCTCTTGTGTCCCCAACACACCCAATAAACTTGTCAGATGTATAGGTGCACTAGTTCGGCGAAAAGATAGTGAAATACAAGTAATATGGATGATTATAAATAGTAATTGCAATCGGAAATAAAAATGGCAGCAAGCAAACATGCAGCAGAACAGGTTGTAAACGGTGTTTCAATGCTTACAAACAAGGCCTAGGGATCATACGTTCACTAGTGACACTCTCAATAATGACATCAAAGCTGAATAATAAATACTACTCTTCAAACACTCTCTTGTTGGATGATAAACACCATTCACTGCGTAGGGCTACAAGAGCACCCTCAAAGTATGAGTAAACACACACCACAACGTCATAAAGGAATCACACACGGTGCGCTCACTGTCACCTTCACAACCGCGAATAACCCCGGAGTTCATATTAAAGTAACCTCTATAGTGCATAATAGATAAAGAGTAACATCACATATTCAACTAGATTACAAAGCTCATGATCACATAAAGATCACACCATGGGAGAGAGATAAACCACATAGCTACCGGTAGAGCCCGCAGCTCCGGGGGAGAACTACTCACTCCTCATCGTAGGAGTCAGCAACGGCGATGGAGATCGCGGTGGAGTTGATGGAGATGGCTCCGGGGGCAATTCCCTGTCCCGGCAGGGTGCCGGAACAGAGACTTCTGTTCCCCCGAAACTTGTCTTCGATGGCGGCGGCGCAGCGGAACTCTTCTCGGGAAAAGGCTTCGGTGCCTAGGGTTATTTTGTCGGGGGGCAATATATGGGCGAAAGGGCGATGTCGGTGGGCGCCCGAGGGCCCACACCACATGGCTGCGCGGCCAGGAAGGGAGCTGCGCCACCACATGGTGTGGCTGCCTCGTGGCCCTTCTCCGTCTCCTCTTACGGTGTTCTGGAAGCTCCGAGAAAAATAGGGACTTTGGCTTTTGATTCGTCCAATTCCGAGAATATTTTCTTAACAGCTTTTCTGAAACAAAAAACAACAGAAAACAGGGAACTGGCACTATGGCATATTGTCAATTGGTTAGTTCCAGAAAATGCATAAAAACCATATAAAGTGTATATAAAACATGTAGCAATTGGTATAATATAAGCATGGAACATAAGAAATTATAGATACGTTGGAGACGTATCAAGCATGCCCAAGCTTAGTTCTACTCGTTCCGAGTAGGTAAAACGATAACAAGAATAATTTCTGAAGTGACATGCTTTCACACAATTTTGATCATATAATAATGTAATGCATGTAAATTGAGATCAAATGAATAAAAGCTGTAGTTTATATTGATATCTAATGAGTAATTAGTAAACAAGTAGGAAGAACAGAGTAAAACTTTTAATTAATCAATACTAGAGAACAATCAACCGTGTAAAGTAGATATTAAAGATGATTTAAGCTTCAAGAACAACAATATAATCATCTAATGCATCCAACACTCATGACAACTTTGTGAAAGGATCAAGTCAAGCAATAACAATATGCACGTAGAAAATCATCTCTCTATTTGTTCACTTAAAAACAAGCAAGCGTTCAGCGTTGGTTCCTGGCACCAGGATGTTGTGGCTAAAAGAATGTTAATGGGGGTTTGGAAGGCCAACGGAAGAAAATCTCACAAAGCTGAAAGTGATCATTAGACAAGAGGAAGTCTTATAATCGAAGCTATGCAAGGAGTAGTGATTGCCACACAACGGATGCACACAACGGATGCACATAGAGCTATAAGTGTATGAAAGCTCTCCAATGGAACTAGTGGGGGTGCCAACTTGCTTGCTCATGAAGATCTAGAGCACTTTTGAGGAGGCTCATCCTTAGAATATACAAGCCAAGTTCTCTAATGTAAAGTTCCCCACATAGTTATGCATGTAAAACATGAAAACTCTCTCATATGGAGTAAAGGTGCTAAACATGAGCACAAATGATGACTATGAATACTACAGGTGATATAACATGAGCACAAGTGTGGATAAAGAGTAGTAATGTTGCCCCCCCCCCCTTTTTTTTTTTACTTTTTCTGTTTCTTTTTTCGATGGCCTCCATGGCTCTTTTCACTTTTAGGGGCAAACATTCTAATATGACAACACACTTTTGAGACAAGTAACTCATAATGAATAAAACATAATGTATGAAACGGTGCCTCTGCCAGTGTAGCAGGATATGCAATGATCTAGCGTAACATGGGTAAACCACACATCAGGTGTAAAGAATCATGCAAGGCAATATATAAATGATAAATGACAACAAGTCATGTAATGTAAGATGGAAGTTGCATGGCAATATATCTCGGAACAGCTACGGAAATGCTGTAGTAGGTAGGTATGGTGGATGTTTTGAGGAAAAAATATCTGGCTTATGTGTAGGAGAACATGATGAAGATCTCCCACGAGTTTTGAATGTACCCGCGAAGTATGCACCAACTCTCAATGTGAGAAAGGGCAATGCAAAGTAACGAAGAGGCTAGCAATATGGTGGTGGAAGTGCCATGAAAACCGCATCTTAGAACTCACAAGCAAAAAGATTCCAACTAGAAATATAATCTTACAAGGCATAATGAAAATCACTCCATGAGGGACTGTGGCAAATGAACAAGTTACTGTTGGGACCCCGACCGTAGCGCATAACACAAAGTCATTACGGTTGCTTTTAACATTCGAAGTCATATATCATTATGCTATCAACTGGATATTTAAGTGTGGCATAGCTTCAAGTTTTCTAGACCAACCATTAATCATTCCACTTTACTAAACCATCATGTTTTACCATTAAGCATATTAATATATCAAAACAACATTAATTATTCAAGTGACACAACTTAATGATCTACAAGATTATGTATCATTTCATCATACCATCTACCACATCAAACATTTTCTGTTCTTAACCAAACACCAATCAACTTATCTAAAAATAAACTCTCCAAGTATTTAACAATAAGATATGAGAGTATAACATAAGAAAACTAACAGCTCTAGCAAGAGATGCATGAAAAACAAGAGCTAATAGTATTGAAATAACATAGAAGAATACTCAACAAATATAAGTGAAGAATACGAGTATTCATAATAAAAAAGCGGAGCGTGTCTCTCTCCCACAAAGGAATGCTAGGATCCATTTTATTCAGAGAATGAAAAAAACAAAAACAAAAACAAATATACGCTTCAAGTAAAGCACATAAGATGTGTCGGAATTAAAATATAGTTTCACTAGAGAGGACCTGATATTTTGTTAATGAAGAAGGGGATTCCTTGGGCATCCCCAAGCTTAGACACTTGAGTCTTCTTGAAATATGCTTGGGTGACCCACGGGGGCATCCCCAAGCTTAGTCTCTTTCATCTTCTTGATCTCATCATATCATCCTTCTCTCTTGATCCTTGAAAACTTTCTCCACACCAAACTCAAAGTAGACTTCATTAGAGGGTTAGTGCATAATCAAAAATTCTCATATTATTCATGGAAACAACCATTACACATGCTACTGGATAGTAGCTACAGCCACTGGTATTTTATGGAACAAAAAGATCCATTCAAAAACAGCAAAAGGAGCAATGCAAAATAAATGTCAGAATCTGTAAAAAACAGAACAGTCCGTAAAGACGAATTTTTTCGAGGCACTTAACTTGCTCAACTCAGAAAACTCAAAACTAATGAAAATTGCACACATATCTGAGGATCACGGAAAAAAAATCCCAGGTCATTTTGATTTTTCTGTGAATTCTTACGAATTAAACGGTGGACAGCAGAAAAACTGTTCCTGCGCAGGAATCCAAATCTAGCATCAACTTTCTACTAGAGGCTTAACTTGACACAACAATGCGATAAAATAAAGATACAAAGGAGTTGCTACAGAAGTAAGCAAGCTCCTTGACTCAAATAAAATAAAAATAACAGAAATAAAAAGTGGGTTGTCTCACATAAGCGCTTTTCTTTAAAGCCTTTTAGCTAGGCATAGTGATATTTATGATGCTCACATAAAGATGAGAGTTGAAACATAAAAGAAAGCATCAAGAAGCATATATAAAACATATTTAAATATAACACACTTCCTATGCAAAGGAATCTTGTAAGAAAATAAATTAATATAGCACAAAGTGACTAGCATATGAACGCAAAACAAGTGCAACTTCAAAAATTTCAACATAAAGAGAGGAGACTTAATATTATTGTGATGTATGAATCCATGTCTCCCTCTCTCATAATGACCAGTGGGTTTTAAATTATCCAGAAAATAAAGGCAAATCAAGAGAAGGCTCAAAACATTCATCATAAAGAGAAGAAACTTAGTAACATGAAGATCTCTATAACCATACTTTCCTCTCTCAAAATAATTTTCAGCGTCATCATGAATATACTCAACAATATAGCTATCACCTAAAGCATTCTTATCATGATCCATAAGCATAATAATATCATTACTCTCCACATAAGCATAATCAATTTTATTAGTAATAGTGGGAGTAAAACTATCACATCCATCATTGTAATCATCATAAATTGGAAGCATAGAATAATCATAATTAATTTTATCCTCAATAGTAGATGGACTGAAAATATCATATTCATCATTGTAAACGTCATATATAGGAGGCATATCATAATCAACATAAACCATATCCTCAATATTAGGTGGACTGAAAATATCACAATGATTATAATTATCATATATTTGAAGGGGATCGCAGGCAGAAAACAAAAATTTTCCTATCGGCGATATCCTTAAACTAGCCAGGATCTACACTATGCAGATATAGAAGTACGGCGGAGATCGGAATACATACCTCTTGTAGACCGAAAAGCGGGGATTACGCTCCCGCACAAGCGTTGACGACGAAGACGACGTAGCCGACCTCTAGGTCGCGAAGAACTCGGCGCGACGAAGACGATGAAGATGACCTCGAGGTCGGGTGGAGGAAGTAGGCCTCCGAGTACCGCTAGCGCAGCACCTCGCAGGGTGTTACACACATACGGTGGAGACGACGGCCTCCGAAGCTCCAGTCCAGGACGAGCAGCGGAAGACTTGGACCGGAACACCAGCAGCGCGGCAGCGGGCTATGGTGGAGAGATCCCCTCTCAACTCGGCGCAACTCCGACAAAGGGAATCACGTTATCGAGGAGAGAAAGAGAATTAATTGGTTGAATTAAAAGGCGAGGGGTGCCCCTTCTTATATAGGCTCCCGGGGGGAGCCAACCTTGCCAGCCAGGCAATGTGGGACTATCCCACATGCCTGGTTCGGCCAAGATACAGCAGCCGGCCCTAGGTGGGCCCCATTTGGCCCACCTAGGCCGGCCCTCCCCCAATCCGAAGCCCTGGGGGGACTTTCCCCCCCTCATGGGCCTTCTTTCCACCAGAAGGCCCATTTAGGGAAATCAGCCTTTAAAAATTCGAAAATAAATATATAAAATCATATTTAAACATTAATTACACTAATTAATATCAAACATAATATATATAATTTATTCTAGCTCCGAAAACTATTTCGTCGATGCCCGATCTCCATCGGACCATTCCCGGGACGTTCCCGGTGATCTCTTTCCTTTCAGGTTGTCTTGTCGAAACCCCTTAAGTGTGTTACCCTAGCGGTTCGATATAATAACAGACATGATCGAGACTCCTCTCCGATCAATGATTAACTCGTAGGCCTGGACCCCATGAATCAAGCCCTGTGATATAACGAATGACTTTCATCTATCAAACCTGGACGTCGAGTCTTAAACCTTTTGTCATAGCGATACTTAGTGTGTCCGAGCATCGTTCATAGATATCTCCATACCTAGCATGATCTCGTTACCGACAACACTATCTTCTACTCGTCTGTGATATTATGTCAGCTGGTGACCTAGTCACATGTTTGCAAACTCATTTGACATAATCTCACCGAGTGGGCCCTAGAGTATCTATCCGGCTATGCGGACTGACAAATCCCGCTCTTGACCCCTCGTCTCAACTATTCCTTTCCGATACCCAAAAGTATCACCGTTATTGTCACACTTTATAAGACATGACGTTTGGTGCGATCAAAGTATCTTCCAGGAATAACAATAAGAGTTGGTCTCACGGTCAAAGGCGTAATGACTACGTCCTACAAATTATGGGTAAGTCCATCACATCGTTCCACCTAACGATATGACTCCATTGCCGACAGACGCCATGTCTCATGATCGGGAAACCTCGATCATCAATCGCGCAATGAAACTAGTCTTAGCAGAGGCAACTAGGGACCTGGTTGTTTATCTACCACACGTGTATTAATGTTTCCGCTTAATACAGTTATAGCATGGTATAAAACATATAATGAACAATTGGAATATAACCAATAAACTACCTTTATTAAGTGCCTCTAGGGCATATTCCTTTCAGTCTCCCACTTGCACTAGAGTAACACTTAATCTAGTTTACAACTTGGTAAAAGCTCAACACCCATAGCATCTTGGTGCATGCTTGTCTCGTGGAAGAGGAATACAGTCAACAGATCTCACACATTGAGACCTATATGTGCTTTGCAACACTTCTATGTCACCTAGTTTGACATCATCCCGTATCTTACGATGACGGTGAAATATATCCTAGTGGATGGAGTGAGACTCGAACATTCGCGTAGCATGGGCCTTAAAAGTCTAAGAGATCTATTAAGGGGACCACATACGCTCGGAAAACTGCTCAGTCCAATCACACTTGCAACTTCTGAAGTTGCCATATATTTCTATACCTACGTAGATTATGCGACTTCGCAAACTAACCATGTCTTTCTTCAAAATAAAGGACATCTCCTATATGAGATTTCTAGTTGTATGGGCCAGTGTAATAACTTGCATCATCGTAACCTCTTTACGGCAAGTTGTCTTTCACTCTTTCCCTTTACCAGAAAACATATCTTCAGTTCTCACAGACACTGAAAAATATACTTAACGTTTGTTCATTGATCCACACAAGGATCACTCTAGAACCCGTTCTTCAACCAAGAACTTGGGTCACACTAAGTCGAGCTTTCAATCTGATAGCATCTATGTCTGATACATAGAGAATGTCGAACATCATTTGCTATCACTGAAAATGCCAAGATAAACTTAATATTTCACCTAGTCATACAAGTAAGAACCATTTTCTTCGCTTGTTCTATTCTGAAACACTTCAGAATTTTAACTTAGGAAATATTCCGACCTAATGTTATTAAGCCCCTTACGATCTATACAATTATAGATTGGATGCCTAATACTCCTAACTTCTTTCATAGAAAATTTAATCACTTAAATAATCCTTTACACTCTACTAGAGGATTTGTGTCATTCAATATGTCGTTACATACAAAATCACGAATGACACCTAGCTCCCACTCAAATATGCCTTCCGCATATAAGATCAAGGAAAGCTACTTAGCTCCCACTCAAATATGCCTTCCGCATATAAGATCAAGAAAAGCTACTTTGCTCCCACTCACTTCTTTGCAAATGCAAGTCTCTTCAACTATTTTGGACAACTCCAAAATCCTTTGATCACATTATCAAAGTGAAGATTCCAGCTCCGATATGCTTGCTTCAGCCCATGAATGGACAACTGAAGTTTGCATACATGTTTAGCATCCTCAGGATCACCAAACTATTATTGTACTAATTACAACTCTTTCTTAATGACACTATTAAGAAACATGGTTTTCTTATCCTTCTATCAATTTCTCATTCGAAATTATAGTAATTGCTAAACGACCCAGAATAGATTTAGGCTTCGCCACTTGAGACAAAATCTCGTTGTGGTCAACTTTTGAATCTGTCGGAACTGATTCACGACAAATCGATCCTTATCAATGTCTACTCTCTCATAAAATTCCATATTCTATTAACAGCCTAGATGCCATCAAGAAGATCTCCCAAGTCATTACCTGGTAATCGTACATGGATTTTATCTCGGATCATATATGACTCATAGCCATTTCTCGGACTTAGGTCTACCATTTCTTCTTCGTAGTTCGTAGGTCTGTCATATTCCATTAATATGACCTTCATAACAAGATTGTCGTAACACACAGTGTGGAACACAACCTCGTACGCCTACGTTCTTAGTATGAGCTCAGAGCATCATGATCTTGTATCATCAGCTTCTTTCAAGCTGTGGAGCATGACACCGAAAACACTTTCAGTTGCGCCACTCTGATGTCTGGAGAGAAAGTTTCATCAACTTTGTCTTGCTCTACTTTCTTTCTCACTTATACCCTTGGACAAGAAACTATTTCTTTCGCAAGGTATATTCCGGCAACGATTTTGCCTATGTCGTGAGACATGTACCCAACTAACTCTTTAGGTACGGTACACTACAAAGATTAATCCATTTTAGGTTTGATCACATCAAAACACTAAATTGCTGAAACGACAATCTAGGCTAAAAGCCATGCCATCACTAATATGGTATTGTCTCCATGGATTTAAATGGTTTCCCTATTATCTAACGTGAGTGTTACGTTTCTACCATACGACTCTAATGATCACAATAATTCGGTAAGAGATTTATTTACCACACACTATCCAATAGGGTGCGATTACGACGTCCTAACATACCATAACACTATGGTGTTCCATGCGACGTAATTTGTGGAACTCTTCTCACAAGTCTTCCAATGACGTGCCAACATTATAACTCAAATCTTTATTTCCTCGATCTGTATCGCAGGAATTAGATTTTCTTGTTAAATTTATTTCCTACTTCATTCTGAACTTGTTTGATCGAATCAAAATTTCCAGACTAACATTCCCTGAGTGGATATCCATATATTTACTCGGAATATTCATGAAGTCTATGAAATAAACACTTCCACTTTACGTTAAAGTACTTCATTGATTCACATACACCCATATGCATGATTCTCAACAAGTTATACTCAAAACGTTCAGCGAAGTTCACGAAATAAAGGTCTCCACTACCCGTCAATTACTTCATTGAACCACATACATCTATATGCATGACTATCAATAAGTTATATGCCCGTTTTCCGAAAACGGTTTCTTAGTTATTTTGCAAGTGTCAAAAGATCAAATCTAAGGACTTGTAGATCCATCCGGTATGGAGCTAATTCATTGACTATAACATTGACATGAATTAAACGGTAGTGCCACACATATGTGGTGTCTTTATTAAGTTTGTATCCTTTGGCATTAATATTATGAATGTGGGAGCTTCTACCATCTAAATTCAAATCGGCATATGATCATTACTTCATAAATATAGGACAACGAATTTGTCACTAATATATATGAACAATTGTCTCGCTAGAGGAGACACACTTATAACGATCATACTAACAGGCGATCATAAAGAATTTATTCAAATGGTAGATCTAGAGGGAGAGTGTCTATGGCCATCACAACAATTTGTCTGCCATTATCAACACGCAATGTCGCCTCATCCTTTCAAGCCACTCAAGCAGTAAACCTGGTTTTCATAAAACATGACTAGTATCAAAACTTAGTCACTACTGCGAGTACTTGCTTAGCTAAAACATTCATAACATGTATATCATATATACACCATCATCATTGATGACTTCCGGCGATCTGTTTCATCTTCTTGATACTTCCAACGTAATCAAGAACCATGAAGGTGAACGATTCCCCTTGCATGACATAGTCTATGACATAGCATTTGCACTTGGCAACGACGTCTGTCATCCAGTGATCGAGCTGAGCGAGGCGTCTCAATGTTCATCAAGTATGACCATATGTCATCAAGTATGACTGCCACGTGCTCCTTCAATGTGTGTATTCTCTTCCATCTTGGTTGAGAAGACAATCAGTCAACGTACTGATAAACTTCATCAACCCAACTTTAGGGGTACCCCGAGTTTAGCGACCATCTCTTATGTTCGCGATCTAATAACTCGTACCCACCGTTGGTTCTCTATGGCAGAGATCATAGCATACACTGGACTATGATGATATCATCCGCACAAAACCTGATAATCCAAATTATCTTTTGTTAGCGGAATCTCCGGGTTTATCTCCTAGCGGGTATTGTATCACAAAGAGCTAACGGTTTAAACAAGGAGTATCCTCAAGCTAAAGTATAAAACTATGAAGTTTGGACCCAACCTTTTAAGTTTCTCAATCGCAGGAATGCGCCTAATTTTAAAGAAGGCTATTACATAGATTAATATCTACAAAGATTTGCAAAACAGACTTTGTTCATTATATTTTGAGTTCTAGTATTTTAGAAAATAACTATCAGAACTCCCACTCAAACGAACATCCCTCCTGGTCGTCGTTTAAGCGATTACACGACCCCCATCCATTGCACAACCCCTCATCGTCAGAGCCGGCAATACAACTTCAAGGGTAGACAATTGTCAATCACAACAACTCTGTGACTCATGCTCGACCTTTCGGGCTCCGTGTTCCGAGGCCATATCTGCATATGCTAGGCTCGCCACAATAACCTCCACGTAACGCTTGTGCAACATGGTTTACACCCACTGTATGCGAACGACGATATGTCTGACACCCGATCATCACGGCCTGCCTCATAACGTAGAACTTTCTTGGTGGTGCTCGTTGGAGGAAGAACACTAGTGGTATTTTTGAAGGGATCATCTTATATACAACTACCGCCGCGTAACTAATATATACTAATATATATAATCACACAATATAAGATGCACACAAAACATCAAATGTAATGCGATGTGATATAGTCCATTGCGCCATGGTCTTCTTGGCGCCCGCAGTTCATAAACAATTTAATAAACCTACCTTGACCATATCACATTGCCCCTGCAAAATAAAGTTAGACGCTTCTACTTAATCTTTTGCATATTTTACGTGGCTGGGGCTTTCGTAAAAAGAACCGCTTCTTACCTACGAACTTATGACCACAACAACGATCCAATAATTGCATGTTTAAGCATCCCTTTCGGGCCCTCCATTGAAAATGCAAAGCCAACTAAAGAGAGAGAAACAGACACCCGCCAGCCACAGATACGGTACAAGCCGTATGTCAGTAGTGGAACCAGTCTCGCGTAAGCGTATGCGTAAAGTCGGTCCGGGCCGCTTCATCAACTCGATGCCGCTGGAATCACAAGTGCACGCTAGAGGGTAGCAAATAACAGGAACGGTGCCCCCGTGCAGAACATGGGTTCTAACAGCGTACAGCTATATCTACGATAGATCGGCTCTGATACCACTGAAGGGGATCGCAGGCAGAAAACAAAATTTTTCCTATCGGCGATATCCTTAAACTAGCCAGGATCTACACTATGCAGATATAGAAGTACGGCGGAGATCGGAATACATACCTCTTGTAGACCGAAAAGCGGGGATTACGCTCCCGCACAAGCGTTGACGACGAAGACGACGTAGCCGACCTCTAGGTCGCGAAGAACTCGGCGCGACGAAGACGATGAAGATGACCTCGAGGTCGGGTGGAGGAAGTAGGCCTCCGAGTACCGCTAGCGCAGCACCTCGCAGGGTGTTACACACATACGGTGGAGACGACGGCCTCCGAAGCTCCAGTCCAGGACGAGCAGCGGAAGACTTGGACCGGAACACCAGCAGCGCGGCAGCGGGCTATGGTGGAGAGATCCCCTCTCAACTCGGCGCAACTCCGACAAAGGGAATCACGTTATCGAGGAGAGAAAGAGAATTAATTGGTTGAATTAAAAGGCCAGGGGTGCCCCTTCTTATATAGGCTCCCGGGGGGAGCCAACCTTGCCAGCCAGGCAATGTGGGACTATCCCACATGCCTGGTTCGGCCAAGATACAGCAGCCGGCCCTAGGTGGGCCCCATTTGGCCCACCTAGGCCGGCCCTCCCCCAATCCGAAGCCCTGGGGGGACTTTCCCCCCCTCATGGGCCTTCTTTCCACCAGAAGGCCCATTTAGGGAAATCAGCCTTTAAAAATTCGAAAATAAATATATAAAATCATATTTAAACATTAATTACACTAATTAATATCAAACATAATATATATAATTTATTCTAGCTCCGAAAACTATTTCGTCGATGCCCGATCTCCATCGGACCATTCCCGGGACGTTCCCGGTGATCTCTTTCCTTTCAGGTTGTCTTGTCGAAACCCCTTAAGTGTGTTACCCTAGCGGTTCGATATAATAACAGACATGATCGAGACTCCTCTCCGATCAATGATTAACTCGTAGGCCTGGACCCCATGAATCAACCCCTGTGATATAACGAATGACTTTCATCTATCAAACCTGGACGTCGAGTCTTAAACCTTTTGTCATAGCGATACTTAGTGTGTCCGAGCATCGTTCATAGATATCTCCATACCTAGTGTCGTGGGATTGTCACGGCAGATGTTTCCGGGGGGAAACTTGAGTATGGGGACATAGCGACTTCTGACATCGGGAGCTTGTCTAGCACGGCGTGGGGAAACAAGGATTTACCCAGGTTCGGCCCCTCGTCTCGAGGTAAAGACCTACTTCCTGCTACTGCTTTATTGATATGGGTTTCGACGACTCGGCGCCTTAGCTTCCGGGTCTCGAGATTACAATGGTGGTACTTGCGATCTGGTAAAGCCTATCTTTCTAAGGACCAGGAGACCCCCTTATATAGGCGGTGGGTCTCGCTGGACATACAGGCGTGATCCGGGTTACAATCATACCCGGACTCTAAGTCCTCTAGGTCTTCGCCTCCTTTATCAGGACTCCGTCTTGTACTTGGTCTCCAGCCCTCTAGACTCTTCTTGACGTGCGGGCCAAGACTCACGCAGCGTACCGACTCTCATGAATCCCGGCCCACACATTCTTGCTTAACCCGGCCCAGGTTCTCACCAGGCCGGCGGGTCTTCTCTGTCGGTGCGCCTACCGGGTTACGATCCCCCCAACAGTAGCCCCCAGGATAACTTGGACATCGGAATTGACTTGCTTCGCCTCACACTCTGGGGTATAATCTCGGGGAAGCCGTCACTTCTTTTGTCCGGGTTATCATCTGAAAAACAATAAACAACTTATTAAGCAAGCGAGCACACAGGTGTCGGTTTGGCCGGCTCTTACTGGCGGCCCGTTCCTTAACCCGGTCATCGCCTGCCGACTCCCACTTCCAGACTTTGCGATTTTCAGCTTTCTTTATGCTTCCTCGAAGACGTCGGTCAACCTCCAGGGTCAACGACATTTTTAATGCTTATCCCTTCGCGAGAATCGAGGAGTCGCGCGTCCGTCTCGGGAACCCAAGATTCTGTCAGGTACAAAATCTGGCACCACGGATATGGTTCCTCGAGGTCATCATTATCCTTGGATTCTTCCTGTTTTGCCCCTAGGTCAACTCCCACTTGGGATATAAATAAGTGGGGACGGGGAACAAAGCGACCATTTCCCCCGTGCGTCCCCACTCCTTCTTCTTCCTCCAGCGCCGCCGCTGCCACTCCCGTGCTTGAGCTCTACCACCCTTCGCCGGAGCTAGCTAGCGCCGCCGCTCTTTTACTTCCTCTGCTCGAAGCCAGAACTGTGCCGCAGTCATCCCCGCAGCCATCTCCTCGCATTCCACTTTTAGATCTAGATCTCGGCAACCTCCTTCAATGGGGAAAAAAGTTGCGAGCAAGGGCCCCGCCGCCGCCGCCGCGGCCGCCGCTGTTAGGGCCAACCTGAAGAAGGCCAAAGCCACCGCCGCTGCCTCCGCTTCCGGCACCGCCGCCGCAGCACCTGCTTCCGGGAGCTGGACTGGATCAACTGTTTCTATCACCAAGCTGCAGGACTTGGTCAACTCCGGCGACCTACAAGCCCAAGACATCATCCACTGGCGTGCCCCTGGCAACGAGGTCGTGCCGGCTCCTCAGGGTGATGAGGTAATAATATTTGCCGATCACCTCAGCCGCGGTTTTAAGCCTCCGGGTTCCCTCTTTTTCCGCAATCTGCTCGCCTACTACCGCCTTAGGCCCCAAGACTTGGCCCCAAATTCAATTCTCTCCATCTCCAACTTCACCGTTCTGTGCGAAGACTATCTTCAAATGGAACCCTCTCTCGACCTCTTTCTCGAATTTTTCTATTGCAACCCACAACGCTCCTCTGCCACTCTTCCTTTGAACGTTTGCGGAGGAGTCGCGATTCAACGTCGCCGAGACTCCCTTTTTCCGGCTCTCAAACTTAACAGCCACCCTCGAGCCTGGCAATCAACCTTTTTCTATTGCAAGGACACCTCTCCCAAGGGCCAACCCAGACTGCCGGGTTTCCGTGCTGAGCCTCTCGTGCTAGGGGAATCAACCAACTCCTACGCCAAAAGCCGCGCGGCTTTGGCCCCCATTCTTTCCAGGATCCGAGCTCTCAAGGCCCACGGCCTCAAAGGCACCGACCTGGTCAAATGCTGGGTCGGGTGGTGTATAAAACCACTATCCATCCGGCCCAAGCTTATTTGCGACTACACCAACATTCCCTCTGATTGTCTCCGGTTCACCTTTGAAGAGCCGGAAGATGAAGAAGTCATCCGAACTTCTAAGAAACTTTTGTCCGAGTCTATCGCTACGATAACTTTGGACGGGCTCCTCCCCTTCAGTTCCGAGAACCCGGCTCCAAAGGTACTTAACTTGCTCCCCTCTAACTCTTATACTTATTTCTTTTTATCCCTTCTGTATTTCAATAACCCATCATGAACTCCTCTGTTCCTTCCTCAGGCCACTGAAGACTGGTGGAACGCCGCCGATGAAACACCCGTCTCCTCCGACCAAGAAGATGAGTCGGAACAAAATTCAGAAGAAGAGGAAGAAGGCGAAGGTGAGCTTGACTCCATGGACCGGCTTTGGAAAAAACTCATAGAAGCCAATCTTGAAGACGACACTTCTTCTCATACTCCCCACATTCCAGGTCAAGGTGAACAAGACTCCACCAAGGCTCCGACACCCCCTTCTCCACCGGCTGGAGCAAAGCGGGCCCGTAATGCGGTACAATTGATACCACGCTCTCGTTTCATCGCTCTAGAAGCTGCTTCCGGCTCTCAAACTTGTCCGTCTGCGCAGGACAAGGAAGAGGTGACGCCTAAACGTCGAAGGACTTGCTCGTCCGCATCTTCCGACGAGCTCTCCTCAGGTATCCCAAACAGTCCTTCTCCCCGCGGGAGGAACGCTCATCAGACTTCCCCCGATGCACGTTATCCTTTGGCGGGCTGCCTCCGGGTTTCTGAATCCCGGTCTATGTCCTGCTCTTCAGGTTCCGGTTCAGAGGCTCTTCCCTCCGACTTTGTCATCAACAAGGGGTAAGTCTTATTTTTATTTTGCGCCATGTCTTTGCTTTAGCCCACTTACTGTTCCTCACATGTCTTTATACTTTCCCAGAGCCCAAGCCGTCCTTAGTGATGAGGAAACCCCTGACGCTATCACAACCCCTCCAGCTGAGCCTGAAGTTGAAGAGACTCAAGCTGAGAAGCCGTCTGACCCGACTCTCCCTGTTCCAGACTCTTCTTCCCCTCCGAAGTCCGATCTTCCTGTCATTCCGGAAGAACCGGATGTCGCTGTAACGGGCACCGGCTTTCAAGATCCCGCCGCGCCCTCAACTTCCGTGGCGAAGGTCTTTGAGCCGGAACTTAAGGCTGAGGAAGGGCCCGCTACCCGTGCCGCAGGCAAGGAACAGGTCAAGGAAACCGAAGACTCGGACTCTGAAGATGAAACTCCTTACAGCACCTTGGAGTTTCCAGAACTTTTTGAGAGAATCCATAAGCGACTCTCCAGGGTGCGAAAGGAGGAATCTCAGCTGCGCAACTATCTGCACTTCCGCTACCAGGTATGTTCCCTCTAGTAGTCCCCAAGTGCTTAGACTTTACTTAGGTAAATGCTTAGTACTTGCATGATAGGGAACCTGTCTCAATAGAAATGTTTCTTTGAAGTAGTCCCCAAGAGTCGGAGCAGTAGCTTGCTGCGCTCCGGGTCTTTCTTACTAACGAACTTTTGCAATGAGTAGTCCCCAAGAGTCGGAGCAGTAGCTTGCTGCGCTCCGGGTCTTTCTTACTAACGAACTTTTGCAATGAGTAGTCCCCAAGAGTCGGAGCAGTAGCTTGCTGCGCTCCGGGTCTTTCTTGCTAGTGAACTTTTTGCAATGAGTAGTCCCCAAGAGTCGTAGCAGTAGCTTGCTGCGCTCCGGGTCTTCTTTGAGATACCGTCATTGCTTTATAAACTGCTTCCTGATATTTTTGTCTCTGTCTTGATAAATATATGTTCCCTCTGCAGGAGTTTTCGAAAGCCACAGCCGAGAGCAACAGCGAAACACGCCATGAACTTGCGCGTGAAACCGGCCTTCGCGAGAAGGCTGAGGAACAGCTGAAGCTTCAAGGAGAAGCACTAAAACGGCTTCAAACTGACAATGAGGCTTTGCGGAAGACGGTGCACGAACAAGAGCTCGCCATACAGGTGAAGGCTCTTGAGCTGCAAAGAGTGATCTCCGAGCTAGAGAAGATAAAGAAGCTCGTTCATAACTTGGCCGTTGCTGTCTTTGGTAAATCTTCTTCTTGCCTTTTCTTTCCTGTATTGCTTTGTCATCGCAGGTTTCCTTACCCTCCGTTTGCTCCCTGCCAGGTCCGGCTCAGGGGGTGACCATAAAGGGAACACTTGAGAAAATTCAGGCCATATATGGCGTCACCCGCCGACTCTACTTCGGCTGCGCCGAGATGATCAAGGCGTCTACCTCTTCTGGGGAATGTCCTCCGGGTCTTCCAGATTTTCTCGCCGCCACCTCTGTGGTGCCTATGCTGATGGAGCGATGGAAGGCGTCTGCCTGCGCAAGGGTGCTATCCGTACACTTGCATTGGCGAAGGCATACTACCCCAACCTTGACCCGGCCAAGCTCACGAAGGGCTTCCCTGAATTCCAGCCTGATGGCACTGAGACCTCAAAGATATACGGGAAGCTCGTGAAATCCGTTCGGCGTCCGGCTTGTCTAATTACGAATGGGTTGGCACTGGACGAGTTCCAAGCTGCTTATGACGAAAACAACCATGCCATCAAGGAAGTCCCGCCGGAGCCTATCAACTTATGGAAGCCGGTAGAAGAGGCTCCGCAACTCTTCACGCCCTTCACGACAAGTGCGAACCCCTCAAGCTCAACTCCTGACATTCCAGCTCCCTCTCGTCCTTCCGATCTTGACGGCTTTGAAGCCTTGGCTTCGGTCGTTTTGCAGAGGCCACGAGGCGGAACTACAAAGGATACGAGGGACCCTGGGCAAGAATCTGCGTCGGCTCCTCCGCACCAATAGACCGCCCGGATGTTCCGAACGCCGACTTATGTACCGGCTTACAAACTTTCGACCTGACTTAAACTCTTGTAACTTTATATTGTTCTTCATGGCCTGTAATAGGTTAGATCTAAATACTTGCTATACCTTTTGATGCGCCTTCGTGCGCCGCTACTGTAATATAACATGTCTCTATAAATGTCTTGCTTCCTTGGTTTCTTTTACCCTTTTGGTTTCTTTAGCTCTCTGCATAGCCGGGTTTCTCGTGACTTCTGTGTCTGAAAACCCGGAGCAATCAGGGTCTGCTAAGTCCCCATGGGCCTCATAGTCAGATTGAAAGCCGGCGTTCTAGCATCTGGTCATGTATGAGAACACCATCAAACTAGCAGGCAAGAAACCAAGAATAATTGTGGCTTCTTTGCCGGGTTATGAGTTTACAACTTACAACTTTCTTAGTTAGTAAGCCCCCAAGACCCTGATCATATAAAGAATAAGGAACTGAAAACACAATACTCTTTTCTTCTTAGAGGTGCCTTCTGAACGGGAATCCGGCACCTAGAAGGGGGGGGGGGGGGGTGAATAGGTGCTATTACAAATTTTAACTCTTTTTCAATTTAAGCTTAACACAAAGGTAAATTCTCTAGATATGCAACTAAGGTGAATTTACCTAAATGACAAGCTAGGCAATTAAACAAGATAGAAGATAAATACAAGTGCGAAACAAGCAAGTAAGGGAGTAAGGATTAGGGGAACCAAGTGAAGCACGCGGAGACGAAGATGTAATCCCGAGTTCCACCACAAGGGTGTACGTCTCGTTGGAGAGGTGTGGGTCACCACAACAGGTTGACCACAACGCCACAAAGGCTCACCTTCTTCTCCGATGAACTCAACCACAAAGGTTGCGAGTTCACCTTCCACTATTGATCCCCTTTGGGGCGGAGATCGAATCCCTTACAACAAACTTGAGGCACACACCCACAACTTAATTGGGGGCTCTCAAGATGACCACAACAGGTCAAGGACCACAAAAGGTCAAGGACCACAAAAGGTCAAGGCAACACCAAGAAGGCAACAATGGTGAACTAGGTTTTCCTAAAGGAAACCCTAGCCACGAAATCCCCAAGCGAATGGGGAGGAAATGCAAATCGCTTCGGTGAAGTAGTAGATCGGGGCCTTCTCCTTCAATCCTCCAAGTATCCACGAATTTGGGTGGAGCGATTGGGAGATCTTGATGATTTGAGCTTTCTTGAAGTTGAGGAGAGAGAGAGTAAGAGAGCTGGCTGTTCTTGAGGGAGTGAGGGAGTATTTATACCCTCACCCAAAATCTGGCCGTTGGCAGCTCGAACACCCGGAAATTCCGGTCTAAGTCACAACCGGAAATTCCGGTTCAGCCCGGAAATTCCGGTGAACTGAAATTTCCGGCTAGAATTTCCGGCCAGAGCCAGAACTGAGAACACTTCTTTCCTTAGCCGATTATGGAGGGCTCCTCTGGGTGCACCCGGAAATTCCGGTGAATGGAAATTTCCGGGCACAATTTCCGACTCGGGGCAGAATGCTTCCTCAACTCAGACTTGGTCGATTTTCTGGGCTCTTCTGTGTGCACACGGAAATTCCGGTGAATTGGAATTTCCGGGCACAATTTCCGGCTGGAGGCAGAAGCGTTCTTCAACCTTGACTTAGCCGATTTTCTGGGCTCTTCTGGTTGCACCCGGAAATTCCGGTGAATGGGAATTTCCGGGCACAATTTCCGGCTCGATGCAGAGACGTTATTCAATCTTGACTTAGCCGATTTCTTGTGCTGCGCTGGGGACCCGGAAATTCCGGCCCTGGGAATTTCCGGCTCCAATATTCCGGTTCCTGGAATAATTCCAGAACAGCTTCTTCCTTGCATTTTTGGGTTTGATGCATATGATATTTCATCATACACTTTCTGAAATACTTAGCACTAGGATTAGTACATCATTAGTATTGTTAACTAACACACAAAACACTAGGGATTAAGAAATGTTCTTTCAATCTCCCCCTTTTTGGTGTTAGATGACAATACCATGATTTGCAATGACACTCAATGCTATATCATGTTCTAGATAAAATGGCTCCCCCTAAACATGTGCATACTAGAATATATGAATACACACGGATAGCACAATAGATAAGAGCATTTTTGCATTGGAGACCACATGATATACAAGTATATAGAGACAATAAAGCCAAGGTAAACTTGAGACTTGGTAGAATTTCATACCTTGTGCATAAACAATATGACGAGAATACCAACACAATAACCTTGTAGTCTCAAGCATAATTACCATAGATAGCATGGGGAAAGTCTCAATACACACGAAGTTCACACGAATAGCAAATGAAAATAGTTCAACAAACACAAATAAGATAAATGAGCACAAGCGCAAATAAATGATAAACGCACATGCTTGTGCCCAAACCCATGCAAATCCCCGAAGTTCCTAATAGATCAACTTCTCCCCCTTTGGCATCGAAACGCCAAAAAGGAAGAAGAGCGATGCTACGTCCCATGAAGAGCACCACTCAAGGGGTCGCCTCGTCCTCGTCCTCGTCATCCTCATCATCATCATCAGACGAGACATCCTCATAAACCTGTCCAGTGGAGTAAGAGCTGCCACCAAGATCACTCTCAAACTGAGACCACGGAGCCATAGAACCCTGGTTCCACTGAGCATAAGAGAGCGGAGGAGTGAGATCAGCAGGAGCAGGAGAACCAGACACGTGGTGCAGAATCAGCTCTTGGTTGTGGGCTGACTGACGGCGGTCCTTGTAAGCAGTGTATTGCTCCTTGCGAATGTCGATGTTCATGCACAGAATGTTGCGTTGGAACCAATTCAGCTTCTTGACATGTCCAGAGGTGACAGGAGCAGCAGCAGCCCGGCGAGCATCACCCATGAAAGAATCACTCCTCGTGGAGCGAGAAGTGGGCACAGTGGGGGGTGCAGGGACATTCCTCTTCTCATAAAGCTTCTTGAAGTCATGGGTCTCCAACTCATCATCACTAAAGGTATGCTCCGGGAACTTGGACTTGATGAGCTTCATTATGTAAGGGGCATAGGGAATGGTGCCCGTGGTGATCATTGCCTCATACATCTCATGGTGAATGTAGTCCATCACATCCACACTCCAATCCGCATTCGCATCGGTGCTCATAGCAATGTTGTGGGCATGAAGAAGAAGGTTGCAAAGAGGAGATACCACATTGTCGAAGTTGCCACCACTTGGAGCAAGATTCTCCCGGAGAATGCGCACGAGGACATCATAGAGGGGGAGCAAGTTCCTTGCGAGTCCGGGAACTCCACCCTCGCCATAGAGATGTGCAGTGTCCCTCTTGTTGAGCTTGTATGAATGATGCATGCGGTAGCCTTGAGGATTGGCGCCATCAAACCGGTAGCCCAACACTTTAGCAAACTCATACCAGTCAGACTCACAATAAGTTTCTCCAGTCATCCACTTGATAGTCTTCTTTGAGTCACCCTTCATCACGAGAGTGGCATAGAACTGCATGATAAGCTGAGAGTTGTAGTCGCAGCGGGTGATCACAAGCCTCTCCAAACCCATGCACTTGACAATATGGATGGCTTCAGCAAAGGAAGTCTTCTTCTGAAGAGCATTAAGGTTGTATGGCTGCATCTTGCGAATGGGCTTGGTCAAAGTGTAATAGACGTCCTTGAGAACGTCCTCTTGTTCCTTGCACCAGAAACTGCGATCAGTAAGGCCTTCATCCCTTGGCCTAAGGTACCAATCCCCTTGGCGAAACTGAGCATAGTCAACCGCACTCATTTGAGTGTACGACTGACGTTGGGTAGGGGGTGGAACATTCTTTCTCTTCTTGGACACGGGTTTGCTTGAGGAGGCAGCAGCTTTCTTGGACTGGGACAAGCTCGAGGATGCAAGACCTTTGCCCTTAACCTTTCGAGTGACTAGCCTTGAGAGCCTCTCGGGAGGAGAAGAACTCCTGCTCGAATCACCTGTGAAGGTAGCATAGATGGATAGCACAAGATAAGTACACACAAGTCAGTGGGGAGAAACTAGTTACATTAAAGGTGATTTGAATTGATCAGACGTAGCTAAACCTGGAAAAACTGGAAACTGCAGAGTTCAGAAAAGTTCAGACCGGAAATTCCGGTTCAGTTCAAACCGGAAATTCCGGTCTGTCGAAACAGTGCAGTTTGAAGTTTGTCCTAGGTCTAAAACTAGATCGATCCAATACAAATCAAATCTAATGTATCTAGACTAGTAAGCATACCACTAGGGACCACTACAACCAAGCAATTTGCAAACAAACTACTCCACATCTAGATCCAAAGTGCAAGCACTAAAAGGAATGAATGGGAGAGTTACCCTCGTCCATGGGGCAAAAAGCTTGGAGAAGAAGGTCCACGGGGCGGAGGAGCACCAGATCTGGCCAAGGGAGAGAGTCTCTACCGGCCGGAAAGCTCCAGGAGGGCTTGGAGGAGCAGGGGCGGCGGTTGGGGAGAGAGGCTGGTCGGAGGTGGAAGATGGGTTCGAATGAACCCATCACCCCGAGCCTGCCCTTTTAATTTCTGGACAAACCGCCCGACCGGAAATTCCGGGTGTAACTTACACCGGAATTTCCGAGCCATCGGAATTTCCGATCCAAAAAGGAACCGGAAATTCCGACCTGCTGAACCAAAAAATCCCAGTTTTCAACGGATGACTTGTGTGCAATAGAGAGAAATGTTTTTAGGTAAGAATAGGCTTGGGATAGATTTCCAAACTGTCATTGGTACATCATACTCAACTTATAACAACCAAATCAAAACATAAAGCGCCAAGTTGAGTAGATTTCCCACATGCATGAACAAGAAATTAATAGGCAACAAAAACGCTCCAAATGAGACCAACTCTTCAAAAGAAGAGGGCGGTGGCCGAAGCCACCATGTAAGAGTGTATGGCATGTCACCGCGAAGATAGATCTTGGGTACATAACCACTACTCGTCGTTTTAGCTCACTAGACATAAGAATGAATATAGAGATAAAAGAACACTTACTATCGGCATAATGGGGGGAGGGATGGTCCAATGTATTAGGACCGCACTCCCCCTATGTCCATGCCTACAACTAGACAAAATATGGTACTAACGCGTCCTTGGGGTGTGTGCAATAGATCAAGCAAGGGACCTCGAATCAATGATATTGAGCTCATTCCTCAAATAGCAAAACCTTCCTTCTTCGAGAGGTTTTGTGAAGATATCCGCCAATTGATCTCTTGTGCCCACATAAGATAAGTCAATGTCTCCTCGGGCCACATGATCTCTAATGAAGTGATGGCGGATCTCAATATGCTTGGTTCTTGAATGTTGCACCGGGTTGTATGCAATCTTGATGGCACTTTCATTGTCACATAGAAGAGGCACTTTGTCGCAATCGACACCGTACTCCTTTAAAGTTTGCCTCATCCATAGCAATTGTGTGCAACAACTTGCGGCGGCAACATATTCGGCTTCGGCGGTGGAGAGAGATATGCAATTTTGCTTCTTAGAAGACCAACTTACCAATGACCTCCCAATAAATTGACAGGCACCGGAGGTGGACTTCCTATCATCTTGATCTCCTGCCCAATCGGAATCCGAGTACCCGCAAAGAGTGAAATGAGCATCCTTGGGGTACCACAATCCATAGGTTGGGGTATGAGCCAAATACCGAAAGATTCTCTTGACCGCCACATCATGGCTTTCTTTAGGAGCCGCTTGATATCTTGCACACACTCCTACGGCTAGTACAATATCCGGTCTAGATGCACAAAGGTAAAGAAGAGATCCAATCATAGAGCGATATACCTTTTGATCCACATCCTTACCCTTGGGGTTGAGCTCAAGGTGGCACTTGGTTTGCATTGGAGTAGATGCACCCTTGAGCTCAAGCAACCCGAACCTCTTGAGCATGTCTTGAATGTACTTTGCTTGGTTGATGAAAGTCCCTTCCTTCAATTGCTTGATCTCGAATCCGAGGAAGAACTTCATCTCACCCATCATGGACATTTCAAACCTACCGGTCATAAGCTTAGAGAATTCTTCGTTAAATGCTTTGTTAGTAGATCCAAATATAATATCATCCACATATAATTGACATATGAAAAGTTCTCCATTTACTTTCTTAGTGAAAAGGGTGGGGTCGATTTCCCCAACTTGGAACCCACGGTCTACAAGTAGTTCTCTAAGGTGCTCATACCACGCACGTGGGGCTTGTTTAAGGCCATAGAGCGCCTTATCCAACTTGTAGACATGGTTCGGATATTTGGGGTCCTCAAACCCCGGAGGTTGCTTAACATAAACAAGTTCGCTTAGTGGACCATTTAGAAAAGCACTTTTAACATCCATTTGTTGCAATTTAAAGTTATGATGAGAAGCATAGGCAAGAAGTATACGAATGGACTCGAGTCGAGCCACGGGCGCGTAGGTCTCTCCAAAGTCAATGCCTTCAATTTGGGAGAAGCCTTGAGCCACCAATCTTGCTTTGTTCCTCACCACTATGACATGCTCATCTTGCTTGTTCTTGAATATCCACTTAGTGCCGATAACGTTGCGGCAATCTTTGGGTCTTTCCACTAACTTCCACACCTTGTTGCGCTTGAAGTTGTTAAGTTCATCGTGCATGGCCTCAAGCCAATCCGGATCCTCAAGCGCTTCAAACACCTTCTTTGGTTCCACCATGGAGATGTGAGCTTGATGCTCACTAAAGCTTGCTAGTTGCCTTCGGGTGGAAATCTTGCTTCTTACATCTCCAAGAACCTTGTCAAGAGAGAGGGCTCTCAATTCTTGAGAGGTGCCAACTCTATTCACACGGCGGATTTCGATCTCCCTTCTTGAGGTGGGGGGAATCACTTGATCAACTTGATCATTCTTGTCTCCACCTTGACCGGTTTGATGGTCTTGATCAACCCTTGGAGTGACTTCATGAGATGAGGGAGTAGGTTGATCTTGACCTTGTTGCGAACTGCCACCGGAAATTTCAGCAGAACCGGATATTCCGGGTTCACCTTGAACCGGAAATTCCGAGCCACCGGAATTTCCGACATCAGGCTGAACCGGATTTTCCGGCTCTCCGGGAATTCCTGGAGCAGTTGAAGGTTCTTGTCCATCTTCTTGGTTGGACATGATGGGCATGGTGTTGTTGTCTTGGGTTTCCTGTGAGGAAGTAGCTACCACTTGCGTAGAGCTTAGTCCTTGTTGATCAACTTCATAATATACTTCGACGGGGCGGTGAAAACCCACCCCCATCCTTAGGATAGCATCTTGAGGTTGAACATCACCTACATCGGAAACACCAACTTGCTCCACGAGGGAGCCATCATTCTCATCGAACACCACACTACAAGATTCTATGACAATGCGGGAAGCCTTGTCATAGACTCTATAAGTGTGGGATTCGGCACCGTAACCAACAAATGTCCCTTCAAGAGATCTAGTATGAAACTTTCCTAAGCGAGCACCTTTGATGAGATAAAAACACTTACAACCAAAGACTCGGAAGTAGGAGATATTGGGCTTGTTCCCGGTAAGCACTTCATAGGGTGTCTTCATGAGTCCTTTGCGAAAGAAGAGCCGGTTTGAAGAATGACAAGCGGTGTTGACGGCTTCGGCCCAAAAGTTGTTTGGGGACTTAAACTCGGCCATCATCGATCTTGCCATTTCAATGAGAGTGCGGTTCTTCCTTTCGGCTACACCATTTTGTTGGGGAGTATACGCAGCGGAATATTGATGACGAATCCCTTCTTCACTAAGGAACTCATTCAACGTATAGTTCTTGAACTCGGACCCATTGTCACTTCTAATCACCAAGATTGGGACATTGTGTTGACGTTGAGCTTCATTGGAGAAGTCGATGATTGTTTGTTGAGTCTCCATCTTCGTCTTGAAGAAGAAAACCCATGTGTATCTCGAATAATCATCAACAATAACCAAGCAATATTTCTTCCCACCAAGACTAGCTTCCGGAATAGGACCAACGAGGTCAACATGGAGGAGCTCCAAAACCCTCTTTGATGAAATGATGGTTTTGCTTGGATGGGGGGAATCATGCATCTTGCCTTCAACACAAGCCCTACACATTCGATCCTTCGAGAAAGAAACATGGTCTTTTAGTCCTAGGATATGGCCACCTTTTTGGAGACTTTGCAACGTTCTCATGTTGACATGGGCTAGGCGGCGGTGCCACAACCAACCCAAGTCCGCTTTAGCGAATAGGCACATTGTATGAGAAGTGGTGACTCCGGAGAAGTCAACCACATAGAGCTCATTTTCAATGTACCCAACGAAAGCAACATTGAGAGACTTGCTCCGCAAGAGGATAACCATATCCTTTTCAAAGAGAACGGAGAAACCCAACTTAGTTAAAGAACGAACCGAGAGTAAGTTGTAACCTAGGGATTCGACAAGCAAGACATTCACAAGAGTGATGTCCGGCGCCACTACCACCTTGCCGAGTCCCATTACCTTAGACTTTGATTTGTCGCCAAATGTAACGGTTATATGATCATCATTAGGCCTCAACTCCGTTACAAGCTCCTTGCTTCCGGACATGTGACTAGTGCATCCACTGTCAATTATCCATTTCGATCCGACGGAAACAAGGCCCTACACACAATCAATTCTTTGACTTAGGTACCCATTTTGCAATGGGTGCCTTTTGGTTAGCAACAAGGGTCTTTGGAACCCAAATAGCATACTCAATATAACCATCAAATGGACCAATGTATCTAGCATAAACATCTCCATAATAATCAACATATAGAGCATAGTTAGGGTTAGATATGCCCGCAAAGTCATCACGAGTGGGTGTGCCCCTTGTGACACTTCCACTCGCAATGTCATGTTTCTTGGCTAGAGCGGGCTTGGCCTTCTTCTTGGTCTTCTTATTCTTCTTGGCAACATAGCCTAGACCCTCTTTCCCTTTGTGGGTCACTTGCTCATGAAGAGGGGTAGCAAGTGCCTTCTTACCCTTATCAAGAGAGGTCTTGACTGTAGTTGCCATGGAAGGAACAAATTTCACCCTAGCAACATTCTCAACAACAATGGCATGGTCATTTGAAGAAGTAAAGGTGCTAGGTTTGTGAAGGTTTGACAACCGAGTTTGAAGTTGATCATGAGACTTGGTAAGAAGATCATGTTCACTTGTCAATGCCTTGTGAGCATTGTCAAGTGACTCAAAGTCTTCCACTAGTCTAGCATGAGCAGCCACAAACTCGACCTTTTCATTTTGCACAAGTTTATATCTAGCAAAGTAAAGATCACGATCCTTAGTTAGTTTGGCAACATCGGAGTTATGAGACTCCACAATAGTTTTAAGTTGCTCTTGGAGAAGAGCATGAGCTTCTTGTTCATCCTCTAGAGAAGATTGGAGAGATGCCTTAGCATAGGCATCTTCCCTCTCAATCTCACCTTTGAGCTCAAGCTCATCCTCAAGCTCACCTATACGACTCATGAGAGAGCCAAAGTGTTTCTTGCTAACCCCTTGCAAGTTAGTCATGAATTCATCAAAAGCAATAATTTCTTGTTTTACTTCAAGACTAACTTCATCATCAAGATCATGGGATATAGAAGTAGGAGGCAATTTTACCTCGGATGCCTTAGCCATAAGGCATCTTGCATTCTTGGTGATGTGGCTCTCATTTGGGGATGAGAAGAGTGATGAAGTGGTAGAGGTGGTGGCTATTGCGGCTACTTCACTTCGAGTGTCATCCTTGTCACTATCTTCATCATCGGAGGGATATTCCTCTTGAGTCACCAAAACAATCTTTTGGTTCTTCTTGAAGAAGGGCTTCTTCTTCATGGGTAGTGGGCCTTTGCCCTTGGACTTGGCCACGAGCCTCCCCCCATGCTCTTCTCTCCTCTCCCATGGACAATCTACAACAAAGTGTCCTTTGTCATCACAATTATAGCAAGTCCTCACCTTGTTACCTTGGTTCTTTCCATTGTTTGGAAACTTCCTATCCATCCTTGCTTTGGCCTTCGAGGGATTCTTCCAAAACTTATGAGCCGTAAGAGCAAGATGTTGGTTGAGAGAACCTTGGTAATGATCATGTGATAGCTCGATAGAGTCATCACAATCATCATCCTCTTCTTCTTCAACGGTGGCCTTCAAGGCAACCGATGCGTGCTTGTGCATCCCAATAGCTCTTACTCTTGCGTCTTGAGCAATCTTCGCGGCAACCTTGTAGGCGGTCATCTCTTGCATGACTTCATTGGATGTCAACTTGGCGTAGTCGTGCCTTCCTTGTAAGGTCTTCAAGTCCGCTTCCTCAAAGGGCAAGAGAGTGCTCACAAACTTCCTCTTGATCCATTGGTCATCAACGTAGACCGCACCAAGGCTTCTAAAGGTAGTAGCGATGGCCACCAACCTCCGGTACATGTCCTCATGGTTTTCGCCATCCAATTTGAAGAACCCTTCCACCTCGTTACACAAGGCATCATACCGGTTCTTCTTCATGCTCTCATTACCGACAAAAATGTCGGAAAGAGCATCCCAAACTTCCTTGGCGGTGGAGAGATGTTGGATGAGAGGCATGTCCTTTTCTCCAACGGCCACTTGAAGTTGGTGGAGAGCGGTGGCGTTGAGTTGACCATCAACCACCTCTCTCCTTGTCAAGTTGGTTGGGTCATTGGCCTTGAATCCAACTTGAATGATGCGCCATAACTCCATGGAAGCACTGCAAATGTGAGACTTCATTTGAAATTGCCATTGAGAAAAATGTTGAGGTTTAAGCTTTGGGGGATCGGTTCTAATGTTGACATGAGGGTGTGGAATGGGAGGATCCGGAGAATAGGTGTGAAAGACTTCATTATATTTCTCTCCGGATGGTGGGGTTTTAGTGGAGCTAAGTGGTTCACCCTTTCCATCCTTTTCCACAGAAATACCCGGAGGCGTTTCCTTGGACTCACCCGATGATGATTCCTTGAAGGAATCACCTTTCTCCTTAGGAGATAGTGGGGTTGAGAGAGAAGCATTCGAGGTTTCCTTAGATTTCAAAATTGCTTGAAGCAATTCGTTCATCTTTAGGAATTGGGCATCCATGGATGATTTCAACAAGTTGAGATCGCCCATGGTTGCTCCCTTGGCATGCGCCTCTGCCAACTCCAACTCACGGGCTACCCTCTCGGGTTCGGATTCCGACATCGTATCACTTAGGCGGTAAAGCCCTTAAAAGTGAACCTGGCTCTGATACCAATTGAACGGGAATCCGGCACCTAGAGGGAGGGGGGGGGGGGGGTGAATAGGTGCTATTACAAATTTTAACTCCTTTTCAATTTAAGCTTAACACAAAGGTAAATTCTCTAGATATGCAACTAAGGTGAATTTATCTAAATGACAAGCTAGGCAATTAAACAAGATACAAGATAAATACAAGTGCGAAACAAGCAAGTAAGGGAGTAAGGATTAGGGGAACCAAGTGAAGCACGCGGAGACGAAGATGTAATCCCGAGTTCCACCACAAGGGTGTACGTCTCGTTGGAGAGGTGTGGGTCACCACAACAGGTTGACCACAACGCCACAAAGGCTCACCTTCTTCTCCGATGAACTCAACCACAAAGGTTGCGAGTTCACCTTCCACTATTGATCCCCTTTGGGGCGGAGATCGAATCCCTTACAACAAACTTGAGGCACACACCCACAACTTAATTGGGGGCTCTCAAGATGACCACAACAGGTCAAGGACCACAAAAGGTCAAGGACCACAAAAGGTCAAGGCAACACCAAGAAGGCAACAATGGTGAACTAGGTTTTCCTAAAGGAAACCCTAGCCACGAAATCCCCAAGCGAATGGGGAGGAAATGCAAATCGCTTCGGTGAAGTAGTAGATCGGGGCCTTCTCCTTCAATCCTCCAAGTATCCACGAATTTGGGTGGAGGGATTGGGAGATCTTGATGATTTGAGCTTTCTTGAAGTTGAGGAGAGAGAGAGTAAGAGAGCTGGCTGTTCTTGAGGGAGTGAGGGAGTATTTATACCCTCACCCAAAATCTGGCCGTTGGCAGCTCGAACACCCGGAAATTCCGGTCTAAGTCACAACCGGAAATTCCGGTTCAGCCCGGAAATTCCGGTGAACTGAAATTTCCGGCTAGAATTTCCGGCCAGAGCCAGAACTGAGAACACTTCTTTCCTTAGCCGATTATGGAGGGCTCCTCTGGGTGCACCCGGAAATTCCGGTGAATGGAAATTTCCGGGCACAATTTCCGACTCGGGGCAGAATGCTTCCTCAACTCAGACTTGGTCGATTTTCTGGGCTCTTCTGTGTGCACACGGAAATTCCGGTGAATTGGAATTTCCGGGCACAATTTTCGGCTGGAGGCAGAAGCGTTCTTCAACCTTGACTTAGCCGATTTTCTGGGCTCTTCTGGTTGCACCCGGAAATTCCGGTGAATGGGAATTTCCGGGCACAATTTCCGGCTCGATGCAGAGACGTTATTCAATCTTGACTTAGCCGATTTCTTGTGCTGCGCTGGGGACCCGGAAATTCCGGCCCTGGGAATTTCCGGCTCCAATATTCCGGTTCCTGGAATAATTCCAGAACAGCTTCTTCCTTGCATTTTTGGGTTTGATGCATATGATATTTCATCATACACTTTCTGAAATACTTAGCACTAGGATTAGTACATCATTAGTATTGTTAACTAACACACAAAACACTAGGGATTAAGAAATGTTCTTTCACCTTCCTCACTTTATTGATCATATAATATGTACATAGCTAGCAAGCCGCCTCATTAAAAACCTTCCAGTCCCCTTAGGTACCCTGGTAAGGAAAAGAGCGCGTCTGAAACCTGCTGCCTTTAAACGAAAGAGATACAAAAAGGTGGAGCCCGTCTCATCCGGGGGCTCACAAAACCTAAGTGTAGTATGGTCGAAGTTCTGCTATATTCCAAGGCCTGTCGTTCTCTGTCAACGGGTTCCTTGTATGGTCTGTATTGTTTCCTGTCCTTGTAGCTTGTTCTCTAGCATCCACCAAGTAATAAGACCCGTTGTGCAAGTTCCGGCTTACCACGAAAGGGCCTTCCCATGGGGGAGTTAGCTTGTGGAAGCCGGTCTTGTTCTGGGCTAGCCTTAGGACCAGGTCGCCTTCCTGAAAAGTTCTTGATTTAACCCGGCGGCTGTGATAACGCCTCAGGTCTTGATGGTATATGGCTGATCTTTCCAAGGCCAGCTCTCTTGCCTCCTCCAGCATATCAACTGAATTTTGCCGGGCTTGCTCGTTCTCAGTTTCAACATAGTTTGCCACTCTCGGGGAATCATGGATAATGTCACTGGGTAACACGGCTTCTGCCCCATAAACCATGAAGAAAGGAGTGAAGTCTGTTGATCTATTTGGGGTTGTGTTTATGCTCCAGACGACTGATGGGAGCTCCTCTTCCCAGCACCCGGCGGCTCTGATTAACGGGACCCGGAGTCTTGGCTTGACGCCTCTTAGCAGCTCTTGGTTTATCCTCTCCACTTGGCCGTTTGACTGAGGGTGTGAAACTGAAGCAAGGTCGAGCCGGATGCCGTTCTCTTTGCAAAATATCTGCATCTCTCCAAGCGAAAAATTTGTCCCGTTATCAGTGATGATGCTGTGAGGATACCCAAAACGGTATATGATTTTCTTCAGGAACTTGACAGCTGTTGCCGCTGTGCAACTGTTGACGGCTTGCACTTCTACCCACTTTGTGAATTTATCCACTGCGACCAGTAGGTGAGTCTTTTTATTGGGTGAAGTCTGGAAAGGTCCCACCATGTCCATGCCCCAAACTGCAAAGGGCCATGTTATTGGGATGGTCTTCAGGTCTTGAGCCGGAATATGAATCTGCCTTGCGTATCGCTGGCATCCATCGCAAACCCGGGCTATATTTTCTGCATCAGCCAGAGCCGTCAGCCAAAAGAATCCGTGCCTGTATGCCTTGGCCACCATCGATCTTGTGGACGCGTGATGTCCGCAGTCCCCTGCGTGAATCTCCTGGAGAATTTTCCGACCTTTCTCTGGTGAGACACATCGTAAGAATACCCCTGACGTGCTCCTCTTGTGTAACTCGCCATTGATGATGACGTAGCCCTTAGCCCGACGCACAATCTGTCGTGCTAGTACTTCGTCTTGAGGTAATTCTTCCCTTTGCAGGTAAGCCATATACGGCTCAGTCCAGGACGGTGTTTGATGTACGGCTGCGACTAGCTGTGATTCCGGGTCATCAGGGTTTGCTAACTCTTCTTCGGTCAGCAGCTTGACCGAGGGGTGATGTAACTCGGCGAGGAACACGTTTGGAGGCACCGGCTCTCTGCTAGAACCGAGTCTTGATAGAGCGTCGGCCGCCTCATTCTTTCGTCTGTCAATGTGGTCAACATGGTAGCCGGAGAAGAAGCCGGCAATACGATCTACTTCTCTCCTGTAAGCCGCCATGTTGGCGTCTTTTCTATCCCAGGTTCCTGAAACTTGCTGAGCCACAAGGTCAGAGTCTCCGTAGCACATGATTCTTTTGATGTTCATCTCTCTAGCGACTTTCAAACCGTGTAACAAGGCCTCATACTCTGCCACGTTATTGGTGCATGGTTCGAAATGTATCTGCAGGACGTAACTCAACTTGTCTCCTTTTGGCGAAGTTAGTACGACGCCGGCTCCCGAGCCTTCAAACTGCTTTGACCCGTCGAAGTGCATAATCCAATGTTTGGCGCTTGGAGGCGGAGGTAAGGGGTCAAACTCCGTCCAATCATTGACGAAATCCACCAAGGCCTGTGACTTGATTGCTGTTCTTGGCTCGTAGTTGATATGATAAGGCCCCATCTCGATGGCCCACTTTGCGATCCTGCCTGTAGCTTCTCTGTTTTCGATGATTTCCGCTAAGGGAGCGGAACTCACCACAGTGATTGGGTGTTCCTGAAAATAGTGTGGCATCTTCCGGCTTGCCATAAACACGCCGTATACCAACTTCTGCCACTGCGGGTACCTCTGCTTGGACTCTGTGAGAGCTTCACTAACATAGTAGACCGACCTTTGAATTGGGTACTCCTTTCCTTCTTGTTTGCGCTCCACTACGACCACAACGCTGACGGCTCTGGAATTTGCGGAAACGTACAACAACATCGGCTCCTTGCTCGTGGGGGCCGCTAACACTGGAGCTGTGGACAATGTCTTCTTTAGGTCTTCAAAGGCGTCATCTGCCTCCTGGCCCCAGACAAACTTATCTGACTTCTTCAATAGCTTGTATAGTGGCAGAGCTTTCTCTCCCATCCTTGCAATGAACCGGCTCAGGGCTGTGACACACCCTGTCAGCTTCTGAACATCATTAACACACTCCGGCTTCTTAAGGTTCATGATGGCCTTAATTTTAGCCGGGTTAGCTTCTATCCCTCTCTCTGAGACTATGAAACCCAGTAACATGCCAGCCGGAACTCCAAATACGCACTTGGTCGGGTTTAACTTCATCTGATATTTGCGCAGGTTGTCGAAGGTCTCCTTTAGGTCATCCAGGAGTGACCCGGCTTTCTGTGACTTGATCACGACATCATCGACATAAGCATGCACGTTGCGACCGATTTGGTTCTGGAAACAATTCTGGATGCACCTTTGGTAGGTGGCACCTGCATTCTTAAGGCCAAAGGTCATGTTTTTGTAACAGAAAGCACCGAATGGGGTGATGAACGACGTCTTCTCCTGGTCGTCAACATTGAGCTTGATCTGATGATACCCGGAGTATGCATCCAAGAAACATAACAACTCGCTACCGGCTGTGGCATCGATGATCTGATCTATACGCGGCAATGCAAAGGGGTCTTTCGGGCAGACCTTGTTCAAGCTGGTGTAGTCAATGCACATGCGCCACTCTCCGTTTTTCTTCAGAACTAGGACCGGGTTAGCCAGCCACTTGGGATGGTAGACTTCCATGATAAACCCGGCTGCAAGCAAACGAGCTACCTCTTCTCCGACGATCCTTTTCCTCTCTGCGTTGAGACGACGTAGTCCTTGTTTTACCGGCTTTGCCTTTGGATCAACATGTAAGCTGTGCTCAGCAAGTTCACTCGGGACACCCGGCATGTCTGAAGGAGACCATGCGAAGATGTCCCGATTCTCACGGATGAACTTGATGAGCTCGCTTTCCTATTTCGGGTCCAAGTGGGTCCCCACCGAGAACTGCTTGGAGGAGTCCCCTTCTTCGAAATCAACCATCTTTGTATCTTGAGCTGACTTGAATTTTTTCTTCTCTTCCTCATGAGCCGGCTTTTCCAGCACACGCTTATCTGTCGGGTCTACTTGAGACTTGTAGAACTTGAGCTCCTCCTCTGAGCAAGCCTGCTCTGCCATGATGGCATCCCCGTTGTCACACTCTGCAGCCATGGTTTTGCTTCCCTCTATTGTGATTATTCCCTGGGGTCCTGGCATCTTAAGCTTGAGGTACACATAACAAGGCCGCGCCATGAATTTGGCGTAAGCCGGCCTCCCGAATAGAGCGTGATACGGACTTTTTAAATCAACAACCTCAAACGTCAGGAACTCCGACCTGAATTGCTCTTTGCTCACACCGAACGCCACCTCTAGGCTGATCTGGCCAATCGGATGTGCCGACTTCCCTGGGACTATGCCGTGGAAGATTGTAGATGTAGGGGTAAGGCGGTCTTGGGTCAGACCCATCCTTCTGAAAGTATCGAGGTATAAGATATTGATGCTGCTGCCTCCATCCATCAGGACTTTATTCAGGGAGAACCCGTCCACTTGTGGTGCCACGACGAGAGACAGGAGACCCGGATGTTCTACTGCTGGAGGGTGATCTTCTCTGCTCCAAGTTATAGTTTGCTCTGACCACTTCAAGAATCTTGGAACGGCTGATGCCACTGCATTGACGGCTCTTGCTTTTAATTTCCTGTCTCTCCTGGACGTACTGGTGGTGAAGACGTGATACTGTCCTTGACTATGAAGTTCTTTCGGGTTCTGCTGATATCCAGTTGTGACTTGATTCTGTTGTTGACTGGACCCGGCATTATTGTTTGGCGGTCCGTTTGACCCAGCCCCCTGTCCGGGTCCCATCGAATTGTCGTTGTTTCCATTGAAACCGCTGTTACCTCCGAAGTTCCCCTGACTCCTCTGGCCTTCCTGCTCATGTCTCATCCAGGCTCTGATGTCCGCGCACTGAGCTAGCGAGTGATTGGATGGTCTCCCGTTCTTGCTGTGTTTTGGACACGGCATGCTGTACATCTCACTGAAGTTCGAGCTTCTCGGAGGTCCTCCTCTAAAGTTACCACCGGGTCTAGGTCCCCTGTAACCCGTCGTCTGGGTTGTGCCTACGAACTCTGAATTTCCGCCCTCATAGGGACGCTTGTTATTTCCGTTCTGATTGCTATTACTCTGGTTCGGGTTTGGGTTACGGCCTCCGCTGATCCGGTTGTTCCTCTGTTGTTCCTCTGTTTCACCCGGCTTCTTATCCGTGGCTGCATATTTATTCGCTGTTGTCACCACTTCCCCTATTGAGATGTTGTTGCAGGCCGGGTCTTCCCTCATACGTCCAAGCTTGTGGGTCAACGGCTCAAAGCCGCAGTTTTTCTCCATGTACGATATAGCTGTGTGTGCCGAGATGTTGAGGGATGACTGCAAGATTTCCGTAACTCGGCCCATCCATTGTCTGGCTGACTCGGTTTTCCTCATGACACATCGATCCAGGTCGGCCTCAGTGTACTGTTTCTTGCAAGTTCCGGCGAAGTTCTTGACGAACGCCGCCTTCAGTTCCTCCCATGAGTTGATACTGCGTGGCGGGAGTCGGTCTAGCCAAATTTTAGGTGCTCCTTCTGCTAACATAAGATACATGTAGCGTGCACACAGATTCGGTGAAGCGTTCTTCATGTCCATGGCCATGCCGTAACTGCTCAACCATGTCTCTGGATTCATGTTCGGCTCGTAATTGCACACTTTGGTCGGCTCTTTGAATTTTTCTGGAAACGGCTCCGCCCTGATGGCATCTGACAAGCACTTTGGTCCCGTCAAGTTTGAAGTTGAGCCCCCTGTGTGACCCGGCGCAGGAGAAGGTGCTGCGGGAGTCACTATTCCGACTCCTGGTGCTCCAGCTGCTCCGGCTCCAGTTGCCAGTGGTGCTGCCGCCGCAGCTGCACGTCTTGCTCTTGAACTATTGACTATTGACTGAGCCGCGGACACGGCCGGCTGTGGCGGCTGGATTACTTGCTGATTTTGTTGTTGCCCTTGTTGGTTTACTGGTCCGAGCCGGTTCTGGATAGATCTTGCTGCTTCTGGTTCCCCGTGTCGGCTTCTGGTACGACTCCTTTGTGGTTCTGAGTTGAATGCTTGCGACCTGCGCGGATTATTGTTCTGTTGGACCACAGCGGTGCACAACAAATCCACGGCTCTCCGTGCCTCAATACCGGCTGGCGAATTGTCGAACGGGATCTGCTGTAGCGCGTGTGCAGCTGCGAAAACATTATCAACCGGATTATTATAATGACCCGGGGGAGTAGTGAACCTGGGAGGTGGCGGAGGTAGTTGTTCTGCGGCTGCTTCCCCGGCTCCGGCTCCTCCCGCTGGACTTCTTGCTCCTCGCAACTCGGCCTGTGGTGCGCCGGCTCCCGTCACCGGATTAACCGCTGCTATGGGCGCATTGGCTGGGGTCATCTGATACTCCAAGACTTGAGGCACTATGGTGTTGACTCCAGTTGGCAAGGGTAGCCGGCTCCCGCGCCTTCTGCTCTGCACCACTGCTAACTCGTCCCTTCTCCTCTGGAGGACGTTCCTTTCATCTTGTAGTCTCTGCTCCTGCTGGACCAAAGATCGCTCCTTCTCCACTACGCGCCGGGCTTCATCCGCACGCTCTTGGTTTGCCCTGGCCATGGCTCGCCTTAAATCTTCCAACTCCCTCTGTATAGCTGAATTGGTGTTTGTTACTTCTCCCGGGTTCTGAACCGGGATTCCCAGTGGACCGGCTCTCGCCTGATCGTTCACCGCGGTCAGGATCGGGTTTGTGAACGCTGTCCCAGGTGCGGGCGTGTGTGTTTGTGCTCCCGTACCGAAAGTTGGTAAAACGGGTCCGGTATTGGGGTGTGGTGGAGGGTACGCCGCTGGTGGCATGCCGAGGTTGCTCTGATCCCAGATTTCTCGATCCCGTCTGGCGGTTCTTTCTGCGCTTGTTTCACTACTCACGGATGCTTCCACCCCATCGGTTTGCTGAGCCGTCGTTACCACGTGGACCGTCATGTGTCGCGCGGGTCCTGGGGACGCCGGGTGATCTTCTTCTTCGAGCCCAAATCCCCACCGGTCTTCAAACAGCGGCAGAATTGACTCGGTATCCGTATCCAGATCGGACACGTTCGTTGGTATTCTGACGGAATCCTGTAGTGCTTGAATTGCCGCCTCTTCCTCGATAGTCATGACTTCGCACTCTGGCGATCCAACAGATTCTTCTCCATCCGACTGAGCCACGGTAGCTGACCAGGACTCTGACTCGTACTCCGGCTCATACTGATCTGAGCCGGCTCCTGTGGTTTGGATCACGCTGACGAAAACATTGATCTGACCGAAGGCGATCATCGACCCGGTTTCCAGCCGATCTGCTTCTTCCTTCCAACCAAAGTCGTCCACGATCCGCTCCCCTCCTGGAAGCGTGTGGATCTGGCCGATAGCTAGGTTTTCCATACCGCGCCGCGCTTCTCCACAAATCATGATGTTCTTGGCCGCAGGCCCCACGGTGGGCGCCAACTGTCGTGGGATTGTCACGGCAGATGTTTCCGGGGGGAAACTTGAGTATGGGGACATAGCGACTTCTGACATCGGGAGCTTGTCTAGCACGGCGTGGGGAAACAAGGATTTACCCAGGTTCGGCCCCTCGTCTCGAGGTAAAGACCTACTTCCTGCTACTGCTTTATTGATATGGGTTTCGAGGACTCGGCGCCTTAGCTTCCGGGTCTCGAGATTACAATGGTGGTACTTGCGATCTGGTAAAGCCTATCTTTCTAAGGACCAGGAGACCCCCTTATATAGGCGGTGGGTCTCGCTGGACATACAGGCGTGATCCGGGTTACAATCATACCCGGACTCTAAGTCCTCTAGGTCTTCGCCTCCTTTATCAGGACTCCGTCTTGTACTTGGTCTCCAGCCCTCTAGACTCTTCTTGACGTGCGGGCCAAGACTCACGCAGCGTACCGACTCTCATGAATCCCGGCCCACACATTCTTGCTTAACCCGGCCCAGGTTCTCACCAGGCCGGCGGGTCTTCTCTGTCGGTGCGCCTACCGGGTTACGATCCCCCCAACACCTAGCATGATCTCGTTACCGACAACACTATCTTCTACTCGTCTGTGATATTATGTCAGCTGGTGACCTAGTCACATGTTTGCAAACTCATTTGACATAATCTCACCGAGTGGGCCCTAGAGTATCTATCCGGCTATGCGGACTGACAAATCCCGCTCTTGACCCCTCGTCTCAACTATTCCTTTCCGATACCCAAAAGTATCACCGTTATTGTCACACTTTATAAGACATGACGTTTGGTGCGATCAAAGTATCTTCCAGGAATAACAATAAGAGTTGGTCTCACGGTCAAAGGCGTAATGACTACATCCTACAAATTATGGGAAGTCCATCACATCGTTCCACCTAACGATATGACTCCATTGCCGACAGACGCCATGTCTCATGATCGGGAAACCTCGATCATCAATCGCGCAATGAAACTAGTCTTAGCAGAGGCAACTAGGGACCTGGTTGTTTATCTACCACACGTGTATTAATGTTTCCGCTTAATACAGTTATAGCATGGTATAAAACATATAATGAACAATTGGAATATAACCAATAAACTACCTTTATTAAGTGCCTCTAGGGCATATTCCTTTCAGTCTCCCACTTGCACTAGAGTAACACTTAATCTAGTTTACAACTTGGTAAAAGCTCAACACCCATAGCATCTTGGTGCATGCTTGTCTCGTGGAAGAGGAATACAGTCAACAGATCTCACACATTGAGACCTATATGTGCTTTGCAACACTTCTATGTCACCTAGTTTGACATCATCCCGTATCTTACAATGACGGTGAAATATATCCTAGTGGATGGAGTGAGACTCGAACATTCGCGTAGCATGGGCCTTAAAAGTCTAAGAGATCTATTAAGGGGACCACATACGCTCGGAAAACTGCTCAGTCCAATCACACTTGCAACTTCTGAAGTTGCCATATATTTCTATACCTACGTAGATTATGCGACTTCGCAAACTAACCATGTCTTTCTTCAAAATAAAGGACATCTCCTATATGAGATTTCTAGTTGTATGGGCCAGTGTAATAACTTGCATCATCGTAACCTCTTTACGGCAAGTTGTCTTTCACTCTTTCCCTTTACCAGAAAACATATCTTCAGTTCTCACAGACACTGAAAAATATACTTAACGTTTGTTCATTGATCCACACAAGGATCACTCTAGAACCCGTTCTTCAACCAAGAACTTGGGTCACACTAAGTCGAGCTTTCAATCTGATAGCATCTATGTCTGATACATAGAGAATGTCGAACATCATTTGCTATCACTGAAAATGCCAAGATAAACTTAATATTTCACCTAGTCATACAAGTAAGAACCATTTTCTTCGCTTGTTCTATTCTGAAACACTTCAGAATTTTAACTTAGGAAATATTCCGACCTAATGTTATTAAGCCCCTTACGATCTATACAATTATAGATTGGATGCCTAATACTCCTAACTTCTTTCATAGAAAATTTAATCACTTAAATAATCCTTTACACTCTACTAGAGGATTTGTGTCATTCAATATGTCGTTACATACAAAATCACGAATGACACCTAGCTCCCACTCAAATATGCCTTCCGCATATAAGATCAAGGAAAGCTACTTAGCTCCCACTCAAATATGCCTTCCGCATATAAGATCAAGAAAAGCTACTTTGCTCCCACTCACTTCTTTGCAAATGCAAGTCTCTTCAACTATTTTGGACAACTCCAAAATCCTTTGATCACATTATCAAAGTGAAGATTCCAGCTCCGATATGCTTGCTTCAGCCCATGAATGGACAACTGAAGTTTGCATACATGTTTAGCATCCTCAGGATCACCAAACCATTATTGTACTGATTACAACTCTTTCTTAATGACACTATTAAGAAACATGGTTTCCTTATCCTTCTATCAATTTCTCATTCGAAATTATAGTAATTGCTAAATGACCCAGAATAGATTTAGGCTTCGCCACTTGAGACAAAATCTCGTTGTGGTCAACTTTTGAATCTGTCGGAACTGATTCACGACAAATCGATCCTTATTAATGTCTACTCTCTCATAAAATTCCATATTCTATTAACAGCCTAGATGCCATCAAGAAGATCTCCCAAGTCATTACCTGGTAATCGTACATGGATTTTATCTCGGATCATATATGACTCATAGCCATTTCTCGGACTTAGGTCTACCATTTCTTCTTCGTAGTTCGTAGGTCTGTCATATTCCATTAATATGACCTTCATAACAAGATTGTCGTAACACACAGTGTGGAACACAACCTCGTACGCCTACGTTCTTAGTATGAGCTCAGAGCATCATGATCTTGTATCATCAGCTTCTTTCAAGCTGTGGAGCATGACACCGAAAACACTTTCAGTTGCGCCACTCTGATGTCTGGAGAGAAAGTTTCATCAACTTTGTCTTGCTCTACTTTCTTTCTCACTTATACCCTTGGACAAGAAACTATTTCTTTCGCAAGGTATATTCCGGCAACGATTTTGCCTATGTCGTGAGACATGTACCCAACTAACTCTTTAGGTACGGTACACTACAAAGATTAATCCATTTTAGCTTTGATCACATCAAAACACTAAATTGCTGAAACGACAATCTAGGCTAAAAGCCATGCCATCACTAATATGGTATTGTCTCCATGGATTTAAATGGTTTCCCTATTATCTAACGTGAGGTAAGAGATTTATTTACCACACACTATCCAATAGGGTGCGATTACGACGTCCTAACATACCATAACACTATGGTGTTCCATGCGACGTAATTTGTGGAACTCTTCTCACAAGTCTTCCAATGACGTGCCAACATTATAACTCAAATCTTTATTTCCTCGATCTGTATCGCAGGAATTAGATTTTCTTGTTAAATTTATTTCCTACTTCATTCTGAACTTGTTTGATCGAATCAAAATTTCCAGACTAACATTCCCTGAGTGGATATCCATATATTTACTCGGAATATTCATGAAGTCTATGAAATAAACACTTCCACTTTACGTTAAAGTACTTCATTGATTCACATACACCCATATGCATGATTCTCAACAAGTTATACTCAAAACGTTCAGCGAAGTTCACGAAATAAAGGTCTCCACTACCCGTCAATTACTTCATTGAACCACATACATCTATATGCATGACTATCAATAAGTTATATGCCCGTTTTCCGAAAACGGTGTCTTAGTTATTTTGCAAGTGTCAAAAGATCAAATCTAAGGACTTGTAGATCCATCCGGTATGGAGCTAATTCATTGACTATAACATTGACATGAATTAAACGGTAGTGCCACACATATGTGGTGTCTTTATTAAGTTTGTATCCTTTGGCATTAATATTATGAATGTGGGAGCTTCTACCATCTAAATTCAAATCGGCATATGATCATTACTTCATAAATATAGGACAACGAATTTGTCACTAATATATATGAACAATTGTCTCGCTAGAGGAGACACACTTATAACGATCATACTAACAGGCGATCATAAAGAATTTATTCAAATGGTAGATCTATAGGGAGAATGTCTATGGCCATCACAACAATTTGTCTGCCATTATCAACACGCAATGTCGCCTCATCCTTTCAAGCCACTCAACCAGTAAACCTGGTTTTCATAAAACATGACTAGTATCAAAACTTAGTCACTACTGCGAGTACTTGCTTAGCTAAAACATTCATAACATGTATATCATATATACACCATCATCATTGATGACTTCCGGCGATCTGTTTCATCTTCTTGATACTTCCAACGTAATCAAGAACCATGAAGGTGAACGATTCCCCTTGCATGACATAGTCTATGACATAGCATTTGCACTTGGCAACGACGTCTGTCATCCAGTGATCGAGCTGAGCGAGGCGTCTCAATGTTCATCAAGTATGACCATATGTCATCAAGTATGACTGCCACGTGCTCCTTCAATGTGTGTATTCTCTTCCATCTTGCTTGAGAAGACAATCAGTCAACGTACTGATAAACTTCATCAACCCAACTTTAGGGGTACCCCGAGTTTAGCGACCATCTCTTATGTTCGCGATCTAATAACTCGTACCCACCGTTGGTTCTCTATGGCAGAGATCATAGCATACACTGGACTATGATGATATCATCCGCACAAAACCTGATAATCCAAATTATCTTTTGTTAGCGGAATCTCCGGGTTTATCTCCTAGCGGGTATTGTATCACAAAGAGCTAACGGTTTAAACAAGGAGTATCCTCAAGCTAAAGTATAAAACTATGAAGTTTGGACCCAACCTTTTAAGTTTCTCAATCGCAGGAATGCGCCTAATTTTAAAGAAGGCTATTACATAGATTAATATCTACAAAGGTTTGCAAAACAGACTTTGTTCATTATATTTTGAGTTCTAGTATTTTAGAAAATAACTATCAGAACTCCCACTCAAACGAACATCCCTCCTGGTCGTCGTTTAAGCGATTACACGACCCCCATCCATTGCACAACCCCTCATCGTCAGAGCCGGCAATACAACTTCAAGGGTAGACAATTGTCAATCACAACAACTCTGTGACTCATGCTCGACCTTTCGGGCTCCGTGTTCCGAGGCCATATCTGCATATGCTAGGCTCGCCACAATAACCTCCACGTAACGCTTGTGCAACATGGTTTACACCCACTGTATGCGAACGACGATATGTCTGACACCCGATCGTCACGGCCTGCCTCATAACGTAGAACTTTCTTGGTGGTGCTCGTTGGAGGAAGAACACTAGTGGTATTTTTGAAGGGATCATCTTATATACAACTACCGCCGCGTAACTAATATATACTAATATATATAATCACACAATATAAGATGCACACAAAACATCAAATGTAATGCGATGTGATATAGTCCATTGCGCCATGGTCTTCTTGGCGCCCGCAGTTCATAAACAATTTAATAAACCTACCTTGACCATATCACATTGCCCCTGCAAAATAAAGTTAGACGCTTCTACTTTATCTTTTGCATATTTTACGTGGCTGGGGCTTTCGTAAAAAGAACCGCTTCTTACCTACGAACTTATGACCACAACAACGATCCAATAATTGCATGTTTAAGCATCCCTTTCGGGCCCTCCATTGAAAATGCAAAGCCAACTAAAGAGAGAAAAACAGACACCCGCCAGCCACAGATACGGTACAAGCCGTATGTCAGTAGTGGAACCAGTCTCGCGTAAGCGTACGCGTAAAGTCGGTCCGGGCCGCTTCATCAACTCGATGCCGCTGGAATCACAAGTGCACGCTAGAGGGTAGCAAATAACAGGAACGGTGCCCCCGTGTAGAACACGGGTTCTAACAGCGTACAGCTATATCTACGATAGATCGGCTCTGATACCACTGAAGGGGATCGCAGGCAGAAAACAAAAATTTTCCTATCGGCGATATCCTTAAACTAGCCAGGATCTACACTATGCAGATATAGAAGTACGGCGGAGATCGGAATACATACCTCTTGTAGACCGAAAAGCGGGGATTACGCTCCCGCACAAGCGTTGACGACGAAGACGACGTAGCCGACCTCTAGGTCGCGAAGAACTCGGCGCGACGAAGACGATGAAGATGACCTCGAGGTCGGGTGGAGGAAGTAGGCCTCCGAGTACCGCTAGCGCAGCACCTCGCAGGGTGTTACACACATACGGTGGAGACGACGGCCTCCGAAGCTCCAGTCCAGGACGAGCAGCGGAAGACTTGGACCGGAACACCAGCAGCGCTGCAGCGGGCTATGGTGGAGAGATCCCCTCTCAACTCGGCGCAACTCCGACAAAGGGAATCACGTTATCGAGGAGAGAAAGAGAATTAATTGGTTGAATTAAAAGGCCAGGGGTGCCCCTTCTTATATAGGCTCCCGGGGGGAGCCAACCTTGCCAGCCAGGCAATGTGGGACTATCCCACATGCCTGGTTCGGCCAAGATACAGCAGCCGGCCCTAGGTGGGCCCCATTTGGCCCACCTAGGCCGGCCCTCCCCCAATCCGAAGCCCTGGGGGGACTTTCCCCCCCTCATGGGCCTTCTTTCCACCAGAAGGCCCATTTAGGGAAATCAGCCTTTAAAAATTCGAAAATAAATATATAAAATCATATTTAAACATTAATTACACTAATTAATATCAAACATAATATATATAATTTATTCTAGCTCCGAAAACTATTTCGTCGATGCCCGATCTCCATCGGACCATTCCCGGGACGTTCCCGGTGATCTCTTTCCTTTCAGGTTGTCTTGTCGAAACCCCTTAAGTGTGTTACCCTAGCGGTTCGATATAATAACAGACATGATCGAGACTCCTCTCCGATCAATGATTAACTCGTAGGCCTGGACCCCATGAATCAAGCCCTGTGATATAACGAATGACTTTCATCTATCAAACCTGGACGTCGAGTCTTAAACCTTTTGTCATAGCGATACTTAGTGTGTCCGAGCATCGTTCATAGATATCTCCATACCTAGCATGATCTCGTTACCGACAACACTATCTTCTACTCGTCTGTGATATTATGTCAGCTGGTGACCTAGTCACATGTTTGCAAACTCATTTGACATAATCTCACCGAGTGGGCCCTAGAGTATCTATCCGGCTATGCGGACTGACAAATCCCGCTCTTGACCCCTCGTCTCAACTATTCCTTTCCGATACCCAAAAGTATCACCGTTATTGTCACACTTTATAAGACATGACGTTTGGTGCGATCAAAGTATCTTCCAGGAATAACAATAAGAGTTGGTCTCACGGTCAAAGGCGTAATGACTACGTCCTACAAATTATGGGTAAGTCCATCACATCGTTCCACCTAACGATATGACTCCATTGCCGACAGACGCCATGTCTCATGATCGGGAAACCTCGATCATCAATCGCGCAATGAAACTAGTCTTAGCAGAGGCAACTAGGGACCTGGTTGTTTATCTACCACACGTGTATTAATGTTTCCGCTTAATACAGTTATAGCATGGTATAAAACATATAATGAACAATTGGAATATAACCAATAAACTACCTTTATTAAGTGCCTCTAGGGCATATTCCCTTCAATATTGGAGGCAAAGTATCATCAAAGAAAATTTTCTCCTCAAAACTTGGGGGACTAAGAATAACATATTCATCAACAACAGCTTCCCCAAGCTTAGACTTTTCCTACCCTTATTAGGAATGGTCTTAGTAGTAGTTGCCTTGGATGGCACCTCCTTCAACCTAGCAACTTCCTTAACAACAGTTGCATGATCACATAAAGGAATAGAAGAGCTAGGTTTCTCAAGATTAGATAGCCGTGTTTGAAGTTGATCATGAGACTTGACAAGAAGATCGTGTTCACTTATCAATGCCTTGTGAGCATGGTCAAGTGACTCTAGATCTCCAATAAGTCTAGCACGGCCAACTACAAAATCAGCCTTTTCTTTTTGCACCAATTTATACTTAGCAGAATAAAGATCACGCTCCTTAGTAAGCTTAGCAAGAGCGGAGTTATGTGACTCCTCAATAGTTTCTAGTTGCTCTAGAAGTTGAGCACTAGTTTCTTGTTCTTCTTCAAGATATGATTGAAGAGATGCCTTTTCATTGGCATCCTCTCTCTCTATCTCACCGATGCGACTCAAAAGTGAGCCAAAATGTTTCTTGCCTTCTCCTTGCAAGTTAGTCATAAAGTGATAAAAGGGAACAATTTCTTGTTTGACCTTAAGGCTAGCAATGTCATCAATAGGTATGGAGGTGGGGGACAATTTTACCTCGGATGCCTTAGCCATAAGGCATCTTGCATTCTTGATGATGGGGCTCTCATTTGGAGATGAGAAGAGTGATGTCGATGCAGTAGAAGTAGTGGCAATGGCGGCCACTTCCCTTGGAGTGTCTTCATCATCACTATCTTCATCGTCGGTGGGGTATTGCTCTTGTGTCACCAACACGATCTTTTGGTTCTTCTTGAAGAAGGACTTCTTCTTGGCTTGTGGGTCCTTGTTTCCCGACTTGGACTTGTCCTTAAGCACAAGCCTCCCACTGTGCTCCTCTCTCTTCTCATATGGACAATCTACAACAAAGTGATGTTTATCTTGACAATTAAAACAAGTCCTCACCTTGTTACATTCCCTCTTTCCACCTTGTGGATACTTCTTGTCGAGGTTGGCCTTGGCTCTCTCGGGGTTCTTCCAAAACCTTCTAGCCGCAAGGGCTAGATGTTCGTTGAGGGTGGTCTTGAGAACTTCATCGGACATGTTGGAGGAGCTTGCAAAGTCGCCTGCACAGTCCTCCTCTTCTTCTTCTTCGACGGTTGCCTTCAAAGAAACCGACCCTTGCTTGTGCATCCCAAGCGCCCTTGCTCTTGCATCTTGAGCAATCTTCGAGGCGACTTTGAAGGCGGTCATCTCTTGCATAACTTGATTGGAGGTCATGAGATGATAGTTGTGACGTCCTTGCAAGGTCTTCAAGTCCGGGCCCTCAAAAGGCATGAGGGAGCTCACGTACTCCCTCTTGATCCATGCATCATCAATGTAGGATGCACCGAGGTCACGAAAGCTAGTGGCAATGGACACCAACCTCCGGTACATGTCCTCTTGGTCTTCCCCATCCAACTTGTAGAACCCTTCCACCTCATTGCACAAGGCGTCATACCGGTTCTTCTTCATGCTCTCGTTACCGACAAAGATGTCGGAGAGTGCATCCCAAATTTCTTTGGCGGTGGTGAATTGTTAGATTAGGGGCATGTACTTCTCTCCAACGGCACTTTGGAGCATGTAGAGAGCGGTTGCGTTTAGTTGGCTATCCACCACCTCTCTCCTTGTCAAGTTGCTCGGATCATTGGCCTTGAACCCAACTTGGATGATGCGCCATAGCTCGATGGAAGAGCTGCAAATATGAGACCTCATTTGAAATTGCCATTGAGAGAATTGATGAGGTCTAAGCTTAGGGGGATCACTCCGAAGATTAACATGAGGATGTGGCACAATAGGATCCGGAGAGTATGTGAAGGGAACTCTATCATACTTCTCTCCGGGTGGTGTGTCTCCGGGTTTTGAGTTACCCGATTGTTCACTTTTCCCATCCTTCCCAATGGGTTTAGCCGAGACACTTTCCTTGGACTCATCCGAAGATGATTCCTTGGAGGGATCAACTTTCTCCTTAGGAGACGGTGGAGTTGGGAGAGGTGTATCCGAGGTTTCCTTAGACTTCAAAATTGCATGAAGCAATTCATTCATCTTTAGGAATTGGGCATCCATGGATGATTTCAACAAGTTGAGATCGCCCATGGTTGCCCCCTTGGCATGCGCCTCCGCCAACTCCAACTCGCGGGCGGCCCTCTCGGTTTCGGATTCCGACATTGTATCACTTAGGCGGTAAAGCCCTTAAAAGTGAACCTGGCGCTGATACCAATTGAACGGGAATCCGGCACCTAGAGGGGGGGGGGGGGAGGCATAGGTGATATTACAAATTTTAACTCTTTTTCAATTTAGGCTTAACACAAAGGTAAATTCTCTAGATATGCAACTAAGGTGTATATATATATATATATATATATATATATATATTCCCTATATATATAAGTGCGATACAAGCAAGTAAGGGAGAAAAGAATATGGGAACCGAGTGAAGCACGCGGAGACGAAGGTATCCCGAGTTCCACCCAAAGGGAGTACGTCTCGTTGGAGAGGTGTGCGCAACCACAACAGGTTAGCCGCAACGCCTCCAAGGCTCACCTTCTTCTAGGCAGCAGGTTTGTTTGGGATCTGTCCTCCTTCCAGTTTGAGTAAACTGATGGCGCTTTGTTTTTTAATCATTTCCTTTAGTGCATGAGTTCCGAAGGTCAAAATTCCAGTTGACACCGCCATTTCAACAAAAAAAAAGTTGCTTCTAATTAAGTACCGAGAGCAAGCTTGAAGATTTAGAAGGCCGATCAGGGAAGACATGGTTAAAGAAATGTGGTGTACACACATGAAACTCTGGATTAATTAGTTCTTCTCATTTGCGATCTAGGACAATCCATTGTATCCTTGATACAAGCAGTTTTGTTTAGACTTTACACCTCTTCAGGTTGATTCAGAAGAATACTCCATGGTGATACTTCTACCATGAATCTATGTACACAATATTGTGTTGTGTTTCATGTTAGTAGCTAGGGGTACATAAATAATGTCTTGGCAACTTAGTATGGGAATACCATTTATTTTCTTTACTGAAACGACGCACATGTTGGTCACCTTTTCTCACAACAGATGCATTATTTGTTCTAACCATACTGGGTTTAAAAATAACCTATTGAAAGAATAAAATTAACAGAAACGATAGGCATGATCCCACGAGGTTTGTATACTTGTTGTATAATACAATAGTTGCATGGGAGTACACTGCCATTCTTGGTAAGGCATGCATCCTGATTGCCTCCTACCGATTTTATTGACATGTTTTCTCCTTCAGTACTATAGCTACATCTTCATGGTTTTGACAATTCATCTTTCACAACATTGACGGCATTGCAGCTTTGCACGTGATTGATTGCTTCCTTTGAATAGACCAAATACTCATGGGTTTTCTCTCAAAGTCTATGTTTTCTAATAGTTCTCTATGCACCATATAGTTGACTACACCAAGAACTCGTGAATTTTTTCAAATCTAGCTGCTACGTACTACTAATTTCCTAGATTCCATTATATTACTCCTTTTTACTGTTAGTGACGTGACTCAGATATAGCACGTATTATAACAGTGATATCTTATTACTTTATTAGTTTGTACTCAAATTAGAACAGACAGGTTGTGTCCGGACGAAGTTTTGTTATCAGGTTTGATCTCCTTTTCTAGCATTTCTCATACTGTATCCTTCTAATATTTGCCTGCCGCACGCCCACCTTACTCTCTAGCTGATCAATGTATAGATAGTGAATATTAATTGGTTGGTGTTAGTTAAATTATTGTTAGATACAATATAATTTATAAATATGTAAAAGTAGCTACATTGCCTCTGTTCACGATTTCAGGAAGAAACAAACAAAAAACTGGCAGTTTTCAGCTTCGAATCAAATGCAACATCAATTTATTTAGATTATGGACGATGATAAAATGGATAGATAATAAAATGGCTATGAAGAGTCATAGACTCATGTTGAACTTTAATTCAGTTGTGATAGGAGGAGTGATAGTGAATATTAATTGGTTGGTGTTAGTTAAATTATTGTTAGATACAATATAATTTATAAATATATAAGAGTAGCTACATTGCCTCTGTTCACGATTTCAGGAAGAAACAAACAAAAAAACTGGTAGTTTTCAGCTTCGAATCATATGCAACATCAATTTATTTAGGTTATGGATGATGATAAAATGGATAGATAATAAAATGGCTATGAAGAGTCATAGACTCATGTTGAACTTTAATTCAGTTGTGATAGGAGGAGTACGTTGAAAAACTTGGGTCTCATTGCAGGAACCAATTTTGTATCTTATCTTGCTGATATTCCAAATGAGCTATAGTACCAACAAATGCTGGGTAGTTTTACTGCCACTTCTCTATACAAAGTGCTATCCTTGCAGACCATATATTTCTGTATGTATTCCAAGACCATATATTTCTGTATGTATTCCAAGGATTGTGCTACTTGCATTCACAAAGCCTTTACACTGCAGCGTCCACAGTATCCGATCCGAGATTGTTATGCAATGACAATTAATTAAAGTCAAGGGCAAGCACTTAACAAGGTTGGAGTTTACTTGCCAAAGCCCGTATTCTGACATGGTCAATTTTGCACTGCCCTATCACAGGTAACATCGACGGAAGGATTAAAAGTTTTGGCATTAGACAATAACGGAGCACCTACTAATGAAACGAGGAACGTTGTGTATCACGAGGTGCTTCCTAACCTCTGAATACACTACATGTTGCAGGTAATTCTTGCTATACCTATGTGTCCTATTTGCTTTCAAAATTAAATTTTCTTTTTCCCTCATCACTAGGTTGGCTCACAAGCATTCCCATGGCTTTTGTAATCTGAAACTTTTTATAGCACTGCGAACTGTTGAATTGAGCATAAGCAACCAGTTCTTTTTGTATTGAAAAATTATATCTGTACAGCTTGGGCAAAGCTGCCTATTTTTGAAAGGACACAAGCTGTTGAGGCAGCCATGCTGCTAGATGTTTCTACACATCACACCTCCACTCACTACGCTACAATACATGTCATACACAGATTACACAAACGTGCATGCAACAGTGTGTGCTGCCACCTACACGAAATTAGATCGGTCTTAAAGCACTTACACCAACTCTTATCTCCTTCAGACTCCTCTATGGGTTCATCTTTTTTGATCTATTTTCCATCTTTCTTCCAACGTTCCCCACTATTTTTCCTCTATTTTCTCCGTACTTCGACGAATTGCATCCATAGGTATAAACTCTATAAACACAATTTGTATTTCATCTTTCTCCTCCCTTATTGAATTGCTTTTTGTTTTCCTCAGGAAATTTACAGTTATTTTCATGTTCTCTTACCTATAGTTTTCATAACTGTAGACTGACGATATGGAAACTGCTATACACACTCCTTCGAAGACAAGAGAAATATTTCTAGCCAACGTTCAGCAAAATTCCAGGGCATGTGTCCGCCTACATTGCACCTATCTGACTCAGCCTGTTTTGTGGAGACGACCTTTAGCTTCTTCTTTACTTCACTTGATTACTGTAGTCTGTAATAAGACGGCTTTTCCGTCTAATCCATCATGTAATAATTTTGCAAGTGTTGTAGATGTTCATCCTGTAGAAACTATTTGCTACCGTCTATCTCCTATTTCTGAACAATAATATCCCTGTTGTGATTCCTCTCCCATGTGATATACCACGTGCACAATCTTGCGAAGACAATACGTTACGCTAAGTTAACAATCTTTATTACATAAATAAACACACGGGCGTGGCGTGTCGCCGCGCCACCTTACCTAGTACTTATTTAGAATGGAGGGGGTACCTAGTGTTCATAAACTATGAGGCCAAGACAAGGCCGATCTCCACCATGTGGGAGAGAAAATGTCACGCGAGTGCGAGGGGGAGGGGGAGCCAGGGTTGCGACTAGTAGTCCTGCAATTCAATGGCTCGTTGAACCTTAGTCAACTAACGAATCAGCTCGGTTCGACTCGTTTGTTAAACGAGTTCAGAAATGAAATTCTACTCGGCTCGTCAAACTTACAAGTTTTCTTGCTTAACTCGGTAAACCCGTTAACATGCAATATAATAAACTAGATGATGCCCGTGTGTTGCTGCGAGAACACATAGCAATGCATATATATATGAAAACTTCATGTATCAAATAAAGTATTTGAACTCATAATATGATTGATGCAAGAAAATTGTATAATATGTTAGCATATAATTTTATCTACTGCACAAATATTTAATTTACATGATTGTAAATATAGTTACATATCAGAGGGATGTATGTATGGCCGTATGGGTGTTGTGGTCAGTGCCTTCTGTAAAATGACTTGGAAATGTGTTAGTCTGTTACTTACCTAATCACTTTTCCATATTTTCGTATGATTGCTAATTTCATCAACATGTCATATGAGCTTATCTTGTCGGGAGAACTGAAGAACAACTAAAAACACCCTTTGATGAACAGGCATTATTTACTAATTTTGGTAGATGAACAGGCATTATTTACTAATCAAGATGAAACAATACAACATTTGTTTATTTCATGTTCTTTTGCTAAAATGGTTTGGCGCATTGTATTTATGGCCTTTAATATTACACCCCCTTGTAGTATAGCCAATCTGTTTGGTAATTGGTTAAATGGGGTAGATAAAAAAGAGAAAGTACAAATCCGAGTGGGAACATGTGCTTTGCTTTGGGCCATATGGAACATACGTAATGACATTATCTTTAACAATGCAAAAACATCTTCTTTTATGCAGGTGATACCAATGGCTATTCATTCGATTCGTATGTGGTCTTACCTACAAGCAACGGACAAGCATGCCGTTCTGGATATTGGGTGCAACCGGCTACTTTCGGTGGCGCGGGACTTGTACAACCAATACAGCTGGCGTTCTGATCTTAGAATAACTTGCTGATGCAGAATCAATTTAAGTTATCTGTTCTGTTTAGGTGGTTAATTCATGTTGCAACCTTAAGTGATCCGTGATGTAATCCGATTGTAAGACTTGACTTTGCAATAAAGTAATAAAAGCCGTATGCATCTAATCGATGCAGAGGCTGGGTGCGCCCTTTTCAAAAAAAAAATGTGAAGGGAAAATTTATAGTGAGAGCATATTAATTTTCCATAGCTCGGCACGAAGCCGCGTGCCGGGTAACCATGGTCAGAATGATGTAGTGGAGAAGAATACAATCACCTTGATCTCTTCGTCCTCTCATTTCCAACATCATGCATCAAATACACCATGTTCTACGTATCGCCTTTTGCCTCGGTCTTCGCCTCTTTCTTCCTCCTTTCTCTAAAGGTTGATCAAAGGCCTGATTTTTAGGTAATATGGAAAGATAAAATTGTGACAAATGTAGTCAACCTATTTGTAGTCGAAAGAACGAACTGAAAGATCTCATTGTGTCTAACAAAAGTTGTAGCTGAATAGTTCAGCGAGTTATCTATAACCAATGAAGCACATATTTAAGCATTGTACATACCTTGCGGCTATATTGAACTGCTAGGCTGAGTGTGAATTACCATTGATGCTCGTTAAAATCAAGCCAATTTTAATCTTTACAACAACCATGAGTAATCATGTGCAGGAACTTACCTATATAGCACAAAGACCGTTCAGAGTATGTGAATTTCATAGATATTTGGCTATTGGTCCTGAAGCCATTTGTGTGATAGTATATCGTAAATATGGTAAGAACGAATAGCTAGTTGCTAGCTCAAATATATTTTGAAGACACGTGTTGGAGTAAAATGCTTTACCGTACAAATTTCTTGTTAGGTAGTCGAGACATTTCATCAACCATCTGGTAGACAATCTAGCATGCTTTGATTTGTACGACGGCAAATATTGCTAATTACCAAAACAAAGATTTAGGTCGAGAATATGCTGCTTTCTTCGATAACCTTTAAAAACATAAGCGCTGATATTGTGATGGAGTTGGGCCCACACATTTGCAAGTTTTGCTGACTATGTAGTGAGTACTGACACGCAAGCAGACACCATTTGAGCAGTGTTGCTGCCTCTAGGAACAGGGCCGACATCAAGAAAAATGGGGTAATCGTATGCTGGTACAAATGAACTGAAAAATCGACAGAGTGAGAAAAATCTGCAAAGGTAGGAAAAAAAGAAAAGGAAATAAGCTAGACGGAAGGCTCGAGCAGAGCCCGGCTTTAAATTAATAAAGCCAACCGGCCAAACGATCCACACATACAAGAAGGTCTCCGCCAACGACGGATACAAAGTGAGGCACTCGATAGCACGAAGGCTATAGTCAAGGGGAACGAACACCCCAAACAGACGAGCTAATACAAATAGGCCTAAGGCGGAAAAGAAATAGGTAGCGGCAGTCAGTCCGATCTATCCCGGACAGAGTTGTGAAGCGAGCGGATCCTGCCAATCGCTTGCTCTAACGCTCCACGGTCTTGCCTCCTAGCCACTGGCTTCCACACCTGCACATATAACGCCAATTTGTATAACCCATCAGCCGGTTGAGACGGAAACACCCCCTCAATCGAGAATTTATTCCTCATGTTCCACAGAGACCAAAGTAGAGCCGCACAGCAAATCCATAGAACTCGCTTGTGTTGACCCGACTCCGCAGTGATCAATCTAACTAGATCCGCGAAACATGAGGGGTTCCAGGAGCAGAGCAACAGTTCCCTAACTGTGCTCCACAAAAACTTTGCCAGGGGACATAAAAAGAAGATATGGTCCATATCCTCTCTCTCCTCACAAAGGGCACATCTGCCGGTGGAGGACCCCGTCTCCTCGCAATATTATCATTGGAGGGTAGCCGTTTCCTAGCCAATTGCCATAGGAATATCCTGATCTTAAGGGGAATGGCAATCCCCCAGATCTCCCTATAATGATCTCTAAGTGTGCCGTCGCAAAGTTTGTTATAAAGGGACCTAACCGAGAACTTCCCGGAGGGTTCAAGGGCCCAAGATAGTTCATCCTGGTTTGAAACTGGCTCGAAAACCGGGAGCTCCCGAAGAAGGGAGCTCCATTCCGCAGCCTCGGTCGGTCCAACTGACCTCCGGAGGGGAATGTACCACTCCCCCTCCCGGTGGGCCTTTGCCACCGAGGTGTCTGGTGAGGCCACAACGGCAAAGATCGCTGGGAAACGATCCATCAGGGGGGCCGTCCCCGTCCACCAGTCAATCCACAATCTAGTGGATTTGCCATTCCTCACCCGGTGACGCGCGCCCAGGCAAAGTAGGTTCTTAACTTTCTGGAGAGCCATCCAGAACTGGGAACCTCCCCCGTGGTCATCAACCAGGATGTCCTTGGATCTCAGATACTTAGCCCTGAGTATGTCGGCCCATGAATGCAGGGAGTAGGCGCAGAGCTGTACCTCGATGTATTGATGTAGATGTTGAGCTGGGGATGAAAGCGATCGATTAAAATCAAATATGGAGAATCGAAGGAAAATACACACGTTGGTGGGCTTGAGGAACATGGGGATGAAGAAGCAATCGTACCTGCAGCTGTAGGTCCAAGATTTAACCCACCACACATTAAGCCATAAACAAGGTAGGGGTTTTAGATCAATTGAACAACGTAGGATCGATATAATCAGAGATATACAACTCCATGCCCCTATAGCAATATGTCCAAGAGGCGAATGCCTTGCATCTGCTGTGTTCAACATAAAAGGAACACACAGACGGATGGTGGAGGCAGTGAGATAATGGAGGCGCTTCATGGGTGTAGTGAATACAGAGATCATGGGAGGGAACATGATGTGCCGGCGCCTCGCATACCATAGGGAATGAGAAGCGCAATGGTCGGTGGCTGGCTGCAGAGGTCCATGGGTAGAAAAACGTAGGAAAAACGTGGATGGTTGTACGTGGGACTGTAACAGATGAAGGATGAAGTGGACCAGTTAGATGTTTGATGATGTGGAGGCTTGCATGTTGAGAGCAACCCATATACTATAGATTATATATATAATTATTTATAATTATTTGGGTATGTTTCATGCAATTATCACAGTAAATCAATAACAATATGATACTATCAAGTATAATGATCCGAAAAACTTGTTTATAAAGGCAAGAATACCTGCAACAAATTTTTTTACCGAGTTAAACGAGCTAAGTGAGTAGCTCAGAACTCGACTTGTTTAACTCAAACTTGTTTACCTTCTAAAACGAAAGCTTGTTTCGGCTCGTTTAGCAACGAGTTTGAGTCAAGTTGATTCGAGTTCGGATTTACTCGTTTAACTCGCGAGTTTCGAGTTTTAATTCCACTCCTAGAGGCCACATGGCACGGCCCTATAGGCGCGCTCTAGGCACACAAGCTGGCTCAGGGACCCAACCGGTCCCCCTTCGGTGTTTTCGTCTTCGTCTCGAAAAGTCATCGCGTCTTCCTTTTGGTTTCCTACATTTTTATGGGCAATACACGTGGTGCAAAAACAGGCAGGAAAAGCAACCTACACTCGGCAGTAAGTTAATAGGTTAGTTCAATAAAAATGATGTAAATAATTTAAAGAAATTAGAAAAGGCATGTAACAATGATATGAACATCGCATGAATCAAACAAATATTATAAATACGTTTTGGACCATCACTCACTTCTAGTCGACCTCTTCGATACTTTTAGAGGGGATCATCCTGTTGTTGCATGTGGGTTGGTGGTGGATGCCCCAGCTTGGATAATGGCTTGCGCGGCAACAATGAAGGTGTTGAGTGATGATATTAAGGTTGTCGCATGGTTGGGTTAGTCGGCTCTTGGGTGTGTTCGCGAGATAATCATGGTTTATTTTTGGAAGTAGAGTCGGGGCTATGGGGTGGTCCGATCGGTGATTCTTCGCAATGCCAACCTTGTATATTTCCTAGTTATAGCTCGTCTTCAGAGAAACACTGGTACCAACGCGTGTGTGGCCGATTGTTTGGCAAATCTTAGCGTGTCGCTTCATGATGTTGTTACGGTGATGGCTTGTTCGTTGGCCATCTGTGGTGAATTCGGAGTCGCTTGCCCGTGAAAGAGTGATGTTGATGACGCTATTGTGCAGCCTCGACATCGTGGGAGTTTCAGTTGTGTGCTAGGTCGGCTGGGTGTACCCTCAAACTTGTTGTGTTCCATGACGACCGGTTGTGGGATGTGACGATTGTTGCTCGGTTTTTCGGCAACTCTAAATTCTCTTCTTAATTAGTAATTGAAATGATTAGTCTCGTGGTTTGTTTAGAAAGAAAAATGTTCCGGTCAAACCTCTCTAGGTGGAGTAAATTATACTACCTCCGTTTCAGAATAACTGTCGCGGAGACAACGCAGCAATAGCACAAAGCTGCATGCATCTTACAACAATTTTTCCGGATCAGACGAGTAGCAATCTGATACAATACAAATTAAAAATAAAAGTGCGGTATGGAATTATCAGAAAAAAATACCTACCGGCCGTTTGTAACAAAACGATGATGCCTGCAGACAGGGAAAAATCAAATCATTCTAATCGGTTGCCACATTGTAGTAGTATAAAAATTATCTCATCGTTGCCAAAACGGTTCCATTTGTGGTACATTGCTTCAGCGAGATGTATAGACTCTGTCACGTGGTCGTCTTTCTAGAGCTTACCAGGCTTTAATTTCGATGCCACGTGCGTTGAAAGTTCAGATGGCACATGACTGTTGCTCTGTATAAGCATCTGTTTAAGATCAAAGAAAATATCGCTGTCCTCTAGAGTTAAAAAAGAAGTTGCTAGTCCCTTCTTTCCTGCACGTCCCGTTCTTCCGATACGATGTGTGTATGTATCGACTGAGCTCGGCATCTCGTAGTTTATCACATGGGCAACATCAGGAATATCAATACCACGCCCCGCGATGTCAGTTGCCACAAGAATATTGAAGCAGCGTTTTCGAAATCCATCAAGGCTGGTCTCCCTCTGATCTTGTGACTTACCTCCATGAAGCGTAGTGACGTGGAACCCTGCTTTCTCCATATCCTTAGCACGGTTGTCCGCAGACTTCTTCGTATTGCAGAATACGATGGCTGTCTTGTCACCAAGATCCATGAGTATCTTGTGGAGTCGTGGCATCTTCTCTGACTCTCTTACCATGATCACGTTCTGAGTTATGAGATGTGTGGTCTTTCCGGCTGTACCAGTTGTGACAAGAACCGGATTCCGGAGGTACTTTCTAGCAAGGCGCGTCACGAGGAAGCCGGGGGCTCCTGCCCCGGGCGTGGTGTTGGTGGTCTCCTCCTTCGCCGGAGGTGGTCGACCGGCTGGAGGTCGGCGTGGCTGCTCCTTGCGGCGGCGCGTTTAGTGGTGTGGTTCTCTACTTCGGGCAGATCGGCGGCGAGGTGCGGTGACTAAATCTCGGCCACCTTCGGTGGTTCACGGATTTTGGACCTCGGCCGGTGCAAACCGGGTTTCTACCGACGATTTCGGCGCCTTTGGGTGTCGCCGCCTTGATGAAGGGGTCGTCGCCGAGTTTCACCAACCCTCCGCACAAAGTTCCGGGGGAAACCCTAGATCTGGCCACAAGATCGGACGATGGCGTCACCTACGGTGTCGTTCACCCTCTTGAGGGCATCGTTTTGGAACACGAACTACCTGGAGGGGGTCAGCTGGCGGAGCGGTTGTCATCAACCACGTCGATTTCGGTGTGTCTCGGCGGCGTGGCGCTGCGGGGTCTCGATTTCGGGTCGATGGACTCACGCTTGGTGGCGCTGTCTGGCATCGTGGCGACGCCGACGGCAGACCGGATTTGTGAGGTTATGGTGTTGATCCTTTCTGAAGATGGGTTCGTGGAAGACGGCTGCAGCAACTAAAGCGTACATGTTGGTGTGCGTTGAGTGTTTAGCTGAACTGGTGCTCCAGTTTTAGATGATGTGCGTTGGTGTTAGTCACCCCCATCACAGTGGTACCGACCCTTGTTGTCGAGAGGTTGACTTCAGTTTGTTTCATCATTGTACTTTGTAAATCTGGTTGGAATTAATAAGTGCGTATGGCTGTGTGCATCTCTCGATGCAGAGGCCGGGGAATCGCACCCTCCTTTTCTAAAAAAAAAAAAAAAAAGCAAGGCGCGTCACAGCAGGTGACATGGTGGCACTGAACATATATGTAGTTCTGTAAATCTTCTTCACATCCAGCTCCGCTTCCTCGTTTTCTGGCTTCAAATTACTTGATGGCATAGCATTAAGGACACCCACAACCTGTGGCTCAAAGCCCATGTCGATCATCCTATCAGCCTCATCAAGTACAACATAGTTGCACTGGTTGAGCACAATATACCTCCTCTCCAAGCAATCAAGGAGCCGACCAGGAGTAGCAATTACGACCTCACAGCCCCGCCTGATCTTAAAGGCCTGCTCCTCAATGGACTGGCCACCAACGATGCAAACAACGTTAATGCCTAGAAAGGTGGAAAATTTCGTGGTCTCTCTCTCAATCTGTTGAGCAAGCTCGCGAGTCGGTGCCATGACAAGAGCATAAGGACCCTCAGCCTCATTCTGCTGGCTTATGGGCGGCAGGCGGGTAATGTATGACAGCATAGGGAGCACAAAAGCTGCAGTCTTGCCGGAACCTGTCTCGGCAATGCCGATAACATCACGTTGCTGGAGACCAAGTGGAATGGCAGCCATCTGGATGGGCGACGGTGTCTTGAACCCAACCTTATCGATGGCACGAAGCAGCCTAGTCCCAAGCTTGCTCTCCTTCCAGCTCCGTATCGGTGCGGGTACGCCTGACCCCTTATAGGAGATGTTAAAATCCTCACGGAAAATACGCCAATCCCGCTCAGTCATCTCGTCGATCCCCTTGTCGGTCCAATGCCTGTCCACGCGCATGTCAAAGGCGTCATATGTCGCCGCGGCAGCAGCAACCTTCTTCTTGTTCTTCTTATCCTCCAGGCACCGCTGCTCTGTGGCCTCATTCTTGAGCGCAGCTGCCACTTGCTTCTGCTCACGCCGGTCGATACCAGCAAGAAAACCGCGGCCATAGAGCAGCGCCCCGTGCGGAGACCGGTACGGCGCGTACGTGCCGCGGCTGGTGTCCTCCGCGTTATCCCAGTCGAAGCGGAATCTCTCTGATACTTTGATGGCCCTCTTGGGCTTCTTGGATCCCACGTACTGCTCCTTGATCGCCTCCAACAACTTCTCCCGCTCCCTGATCTCCACAGTATCCAACTCCCTCTCCCTGTAAGAGTAGGGATCTCTCTCGCGTCGACGGTCGGAAGTGCCTCGATGGGAGGGTGTGGATTCGCGAGGGGGCTTGGACGGGGGAGGTGGTGAACTGCGACGGGCGAGCGGCTCAAGGGCGGAGACGACGGCCATCTGCCGGCGCTCGAGGGCGACGCGCTGTCACTTTTCCCGAGAGAAGAATACTGGCTTCGGCTCTATGGCGTCCGACGAGCGTTTCATGGTGTCATGGTGACGCTGGGGCGGGCGGCTGGGGACAACGCGGGTGGTCTGCGTGGACGGGTAGGCCGCCTCCCTTATAGCGCGGGGTCTATAGCGCTGGATCGTTCGTCTTCTACTCGGAGAACAGACCCGAGCAGTTGCCGTGTTCAACCAACGCTCGGACTTTCTAACGGAACCGATCGCTACCCGGAATCAAATTACCCGGCGTCGTGCGGGGGGTGCGGGACTGGCCAAGCGGTGCACGTATGAGAGGATCTCTGTTTTAAATAGCGGGCTATCACTCGGTTATAGCCCCGCTGCTGCGAGAGGATTCGCGCTAAAACTAAGGTCTTCATTGGCTATTATCACCTGGCTATAGTCTGGTTAAATGAATTTAGCTCCAGTTTAGCCTCTTAGCCGCTATTTTTCCGCTCGGGAGGTCCAAAAAAATGAACCAAAATTTGTCTGCTTGACCTAAATTTGTCCTACTCAGCCCAATTTCCAGGCTCAAAGGACAGTTATACCAACCCTAACTCTAAATTCTCCACATCAATCAAGAGGGGCGGCGGCGCACAACCTCGCACTCCCGGTAGCCCTCGCCGCTGAAGCCGACCTCGTTATTCATATCTTTTATTATGTGACTATGTTAATATCTTATGCATCTCTGAATTATTGATATATATATACAAATATATGTTAATAAAATATTGTTTAGAACGGCTATATATATAGCCATAGCCGCGCTATAGCCCGGCTATAGCCTTTCGTAGCCTCTGAAATCGCCGACGCTAAACAAAATAGCCCGCTATTTTAAACAGAGCTTATGATATATTACCGTAATATATTTCATCTCATTGAGTAATTTTACCAAACCATTTAATTAGTGTTGGGGGGATCATAACCCGGTAGGCCCACCGATCTAGAAGACAAGCCGGCCTGGTAGAAGCCTGGGCCGGATTAGAAGTAAAGAGATGGGCCGGGTCCCACGTAAGCCGGTGTGCGACGTGTGCCTTGGCCCGCAAGCTAAGAAGGATCCAGAAGACTGGAGACCAAGTACAAGATGGAGTCCGGCTACGATTGTAACCCGGATCCCCGCTTGTACATCCAGCAAGGACTCCCCGCCTATATAAGGGGGTCTCCTGGTTCCTAAAGGGATAAGTCGAAAGGCCCAGCAATACCTAGTTCCAGAGATTGTAATAGAGACCCGGAAGTTAAGGCGCCGAGTCCTCGAAACCCCATATCAATAAAGAAAAGCAGGAGTAGGTATTTACCTCAAGAAGAGGGGCCGAACCTGGGTAAATCCTTGTTTCCCCACGCCACGCTAGACAAGCTCCCGATGTCAGAAGTCGCTATGTCCCAATACTCAAGTTTCCACCCGGAAACATCTGTCGTGACAATCCCACGACAGTTAGCGCCCACCGTGGGGCTGCAGCCAAGAACATCAGTTTGTTGGAGAAGCGCGGTGTGGTATGGAAAACCTAGCTATCGGCCAGATCTACACGCTTCCAGGAGGGGAGCGGATCGTGGACGACTTTGGTTGGAAAGAAGAAGCAGATCAACTGGAAACCGGATCTATGATCATCTTTGGTCAGATCGATGTTTTCGTCGGCATAATCCAGTCCACTGGAGCCGGCTCAGATCAGTATGAGCCGGAGTACGAGTCAGAGTCCGGGTCAACTACTATGGCCCAGACGCACGGAGAAGAGTCTGTTGGATCGCCAGAGTGCGAAGACATGACTGTAGAGAAAGAGGTGGCGATTCAAGCTCTGCAGGATTCTATCGCAGCACCAATGAACATGTCAGATCTGGACACAGATATCGAGTCAATTTTACCGCTGTTTGAAAATCGTTGGGGATATGGACTTGAGGAAGAAGATCACCCGGCATCCCCAGGACCCGTACGTCATATGACGGTTCACGTCGTCACCACAGGTCAGCCGACTGATGGAGGAACAGCCTCCGTTAGTGACGAGACAAGCGCAGAGAGAACCGCGAGACAGAATAGAGAAGCGTAGGACCAGGGTCAGCTTGGCATGCCGCCTGCGGCATATGCACCACCCAACACCAATACCGGAGCAGTTTTACCGACTTTCAGCACCGCAATTCAGACACATCCCCCAGCATCTGGAACGGCTTTCACAAATCCGATCCTGGCGAATACCCCTGTTCCGCCGCCAAACCCACGAAATCAAGTCCTGCCACATGCGGGGAACGACCAAACGCTTGCCGGTGCTTCAGGAAACCCGGCGCAGCATTTGGGAGAAGTGACAAATAATAGCTCGGCGATGCAGAGAGAACTAGAAGACCTAAGGCAGGCCATCGCAAGAGCAAACCTGGAGCGCGCGGATGAAACCCAGCGCGTAGCAGAGAAAGAGCAGCTTTTGGCTCAGCAGGAACAGAGGTTACAAGACGAGAGAAACGCTCTCCATAGAAGGAGGGATGAATTTACCGTAGTACAGAACAGGAGGCGCGGAAGCCGGCTGCATCTGCCAACCGGGACAAACGACATAGTACCTCAAGTCCTCGAGTACCATACAACACCCACCAACGTGCCCGCACCCGTGGCGGCGGCAACCCTGTAGTGGAAGCCGGCGCGCCACAGGCCGGGTTACAAGGAGCGCAAGCTGGAAGAGACGCGGGAAGCCCCGCCAGAGGAGCCAGAGCCGGGGATGCGGTCGCAGAACAACTACCACCACCCCCCCCCCCCCCAGGTTTAGCACTCCCCCGGGTCATTATAATAATCCAGTTGATAATGTTTTTGCAGCTGCACATGCCCTAGAGCAGATCACGTTCGATAACTCATCGGCCGACATAGAAGCACGGCGAGCCATAGATTTATTGTGTACCGCCGTGGTCCAACAGAACAATAACCCTCGCGGCTCGCAAGCGTTCAACTCAGAACCACAAAGGAGTCGTACCAGAACCCGGCATGGAGAGCCAGCGGCGGCAAGATCAGTCCAGAACCGGCTTGGGCCGGTGAACCAGCAAGTGATGCAGCAACAACAGCCGGCGGCCGCACCTCAGAGGGTGGTCGCGCCGGCTATGTCCGCGGCACAGTCGATAGTCAACAGCTCAAGAGCAAGACGCGCAGCTGCGGCAGCAGCACCTCCAGGAGCCGGAGCTGGAGTGGTGATCCCCGACATACCCGCCGTAACTTCGCCTGTGCCGGGTCAAGGAGGAGGCGCCGGCCCAATAGGAGACACATCATCAAACTTGACAGGACCAAAGTGTCTATCGGACGCGATTCGATCAGAGCCGTTTTCAGAAAAAATCAAAGAACCCAACCAAGATTGTCAACTATGAGCCAAACATGAAGCCAGAGACATGATTGAGCAGTTACGGCATGGCCATGGACATGAAGAACGCAACACCAAACTTATGTGCCCGTTACATGTATCTCATGATGGCGGAAGGAGCACCCAAGATATGGTTAGACCGGCTTCCACCACGTAGTATCAACTCTTGGGAGGAGTTAAATGCGGCATTCATCAAGAATTTCGCTGGAACATGCAAGAAGCAGTACACCGAGGCGGATTTAGATCGTTGCGTCATGAGAAAAACCGAGTCAGCAAAGCAATGGATGTCCAGAGTCACAGAGATCCTGCACTCATCAGTCAACATCTCACCGCATACAGCCATATTATATATGGAGAAAAATTGTTGTTTTGATTCCTTGACACAGAAGCTTGGACGCATGAAAGAGGACCCGGCTTGCAAGGATATCACGATAGGGGAAGTGGTAACAACAGCCAATAAATATGCAGCCACAGACAAAAGGCCGAGTGAAACGGAAGAACAACCGGGTCAGTGGAGCCCGTAACCCAAATCAAAATCAGAACAATGTCAATCAGAATGGGAATAACAAGCGCCCATATGAGGGCGGAAATTCTGAGTTTGTAGGAGCAACTCAGACGACGGGTTACGGAGGGTCAAGACCCGGTGGCGATTTTAGGGGAGGTCCTTCGAGAGGACCAAACTTCAGCGAGATGTACAACATGCCGTGCCCGAAACTCAGCAAGAAGGGAAGACCATAAAATCACTCGCTAGCTCAGTGCGCCGATATAAGAGCCTGGATGAGGCACGAACAAGAGATGCTGAGGAATCAGGGAAACTTCGGAAACAATGGTAACTTCGGAAATAGCGAAAACAACGGGAACAATGGTCACCCGGCGGGACCCGGACAGGGGGCTGGGTCTAACGGACCGCCAAACAATAACGCCGGGTCTAGTCAGCAGCAGAACCAAGTCATGACCGGTGTTGGGGGGATCATAAGCCGGTAGGCCCATGCAGAGGAAAGCATGGTCGGGTTTCAGTGATAGGCCGGAGAGCTTGTCGGTAACCCGGCCTAACTAAAGAAGGATCTAGAAGACCCGGAGGCAATATGCATCACGGAGTTCAAGACTTGGAGGATACGAACGAGTTAGAGTAGAACTCCGGTAGTCTTACCATGTAAACCAGGAGACCCGGATGTCTTTATAAGCGGGCTCCTAGGTCATAGAAAGAAAAGGAAGGGAGAGGCTACGAGAAGCCATAAGCCAGAATAAGATAGACAAAATAGATAGAGCTCCTAAGATAGAGCTCCCACGCCGGAGTCATCTAAACCCGGTGATCGTCATTGGCGCACCATGTAACATATTATCATATCAGTGACTTATAGCAAGACGTAGGGATCCTCCACCGAGGGGACCCGAACTTGGGTAAAAAACATCTTCTCCCATGTAGAGCTAGACAATCTCCTGAGCACCAGAGTCGCCATGTCCCCATACTCAAGTTTCCACCCGGAAACATCTGCCGTGACAACGCCACGACAACCGGGTATCAGCAGAACCCGAAGGAGCTTCACAGCCAGGGCCAGTATCATGTTTTCACCACCAGTACATCCAGGAGAGAAAAGAAATTGCAAGAACGAGCCGTCAATGCAGTGGCGTCAGCCGTCCCAAGGTTCCTAAAGTGGTCCGAGCAGACGATTACATGGAGCCGGGAAGATCATCCGCCAGCAGTGGAGCACCCGGGTCTCTTGGCTCTTGTCGTGGCACCACAGGTTGATGGGTTTTCGTTAAACAAGGTCTTGATGGACGGAGGAAGCAGCATCAACATTTTATATCTCGATACGTTCAAAAGGATGGGTTTAACAATAGACCGTCTGACTCCAACTTCAACAATCTTTCATGGCATAGTCCCAGGAAAATCGGCGCATCCTATTGGCCAGACCAGCTTAGAAGTGGCATTTGGAGTGAGTAAGGAGCAGTTCAGATCAGAGTTCTTGAAGTTTGAGGTTGTTAATTTAAAAAGCCCGTATCATGCTCTGTTCGGCAGGCCGGCTTACGCCAAGTTCATGGCCAGGCCGTGATACGTATATCTCAAGCTGAAGATACCAGGACCTCAGGGAATAATCGCAATCGAAGGAAGCAAAGACATGGCTATAGAGTGTGACAACGGAGACGCTATTATGGCAGAGCAGGCTTGTTCAGAAGAAGAGCTCAAGTACTACAAGTCTCAAGTAGACCCGGCCGACAAACGCGTGCTGGAAAAGCCGGCTCACGAGGAAGAAAAAAAGAAATTCAAGTCTGCTCAAGATACCAAGATGATTAACTTCGTAGAAGGGGACTCCTCCAAGCAGTTTTTGGTAGGACCCACATGGACCCGAAATAGGAAAGCGAGCTTATCAAGTTCATCCGTGAGAATCGGGATATCTTTGCGTGGTCTCCTTCAGACATGCCGGGTGTACCGAGTGAACTTGCTGAGCACAGCTTACATGTTGATCCTAAGGCAAAGCCGGTTAAACAAGGACTACGTCGTTTCAACGCGGAGAGGAAAAAGATCACCGGAGAAGAGATTGCCCATCTGCTTGCAGCCGGGTTTATCATGGAGGTCCTGAACGGGATCGCAGGCAGAAAACAAAAATTTTCCTATCGGCGATAACCTTAAACTAGCCAGAATCTACACTATGCAGATATAGAAGTACGGCGGATATCGGAATACATACCCTCGTAGACCGAAAAGCGGGGATTACGCTCCCGCACAAGCGTTGACGACGAAGACGACGTAGCCGACCTCTAGGTCGCGAAGAACTCGGCGCGACGAAGATGATGAAGATGACCTCGAGGTCGGGTGGAGGAAGTAGGCCTCCGAGTACCGCTAGCGCAGCACCTCGCAGGGTGTTACACACATACGGTGGAGACGACGGCCTCCGAAGCTCCAGTCCAGGACGAGCAGCGGAAGACTTGGACCGGAACACCAGCAGCGCGGCAGCGGGCTTATGGTGGAGAGATCCCCCTCTCAGCTCGACGCAACTCCGACAAAGGGAATCACGAAATCGAGAGAGAATTGGGGAATTAATTGGTTGAATTAAAAGGCCAGGGGTGCCCCTTCTTATATAGGCTCCCGGGGGGAGCCAACCTTGCCAGCCAGGCAATGTGGGACTATCCCCACATGCCTGGTGCGGCTCAAGAGGGTGCGCCGGCCCTAGGTGGGCCCCATTTGGCCCACCTAGGCCGGCCAAACCTCCCCCACCGAATTCCCATGGGGTTCCCCCCCCCCCCCCCCCCCCCCCAATGGGCCTTCTTTCCACCAGAAGGCCCATTTAGGAAAATCAGCCTAAATAAATTCGAAAATAAATATATAAAATCATATTTAAACATTAATTACACTAATTAATATCAAACATATTATATATAATTTATTCTAGCTCCGAAAACTATTTCGTCGCTGCCCGATCTCCATCGGACCATTCCCGGGACGTTCCCGGTGATCTCTTTCCTTTCCGGTTGTCTTGTCGAAACCCCTTAAGTGTGTTACCCTAGCGGTTCGATATAATAACAGACATGATCGAGACTCCTCTCCGATCAATGATTAACTCGTAGGCCTGGACCCCATGAATTAACCCCTGTGATATAACGAATGACTTTCATCTATCAAACCTGGACGTCGAGTCTTAAACCTTTTGCCATAGCGATACTTAGCGTGTCCGAGCATCGTTCATAGATATCTCCATACCTAGAATGATCTCGTTACCGACAACACTATCTTCTACTCGTCTATGATATTATGTCAGCTGGTGACCTAGTCACATGTTTGCAAACTCATTTGACATAATCTCACCGAGTGGGCCCTAGAGTATCTATCCGGCTATACGGACTGACAAATCCCGCTCTTGACCCCTCGTCTCAACTACCCCCTTCCGATACCCAAAAGTATCACCGTTATTGTCACACTATATAAGACATGACGTTTGGTGCGATCAAAGTATCTTCCAGGAATAACAATAAGAGTTGATCTCACGGTCGAAGGCGTAATGACTACGTCCTACAAATTATGGGTAAGTCCATCACATCGTTCCACCTAACGATATGACTCCATTGCCGACAGACGCCATGTCTCATGATCGGGAAACCTCGATCATCAATCGCGCAATGAAACTAGTATTAGCAGAGGCAACTAGGGACCTGGTTGTTTATCTACCACACGTGTATTAATGTTTCCGCTTAATACAGTTATAGCATGGTATAAAACATATAATGAACAATTGGAATATAACCAATAAACTATCTTTATTAAGTGCCTCTAGGGCATATTCCCTTCAGTCTCCCACTTGCACTAGAGTAACATTTAATCTAGTTTACAACTTGGTAAAAGCTCAACACCCATAGCATCTTGGTGCATGCTTGTCTCGTGGAAGAGGAATACAGTCAACAGATCTCACACATTGAGACCTATATGTGCTTTGCAACACTTCTATGTCACCTAGTTTGACATCATCCCGTATCTTACGATGACGGTGAAATATATCCTAGTGGATGGAGTGAGACTCGAACATTCGCGTAGCATGGGCCTTAAAAGTCTAAGAGATCTATTAAGGGGACAACATACGCTCGGAAAACTGCTCAGTCCAATCACACTTGCTACTTCTGAAGTTGCCATATATTTCTATACCTATGTAGATTATGCGACAGTGCATTCATATGCGACTTCGCAAACTAACCATGTCTTTCTTCAAAACAAAGGACATCTCCTATATGAGATTTCTAGTCGTATGAGTCAGTGTCACAACTTGCATCATCGTAACCGTTTTACGGCAAGTTGTCTTTCCACTCTTACCCTTTACTAGAAAACATATCTTCAGTTCTCATAGACACTGAAGAATATACTTAACGTTTGTTCATTGATCCACACAAGGATCACTCTAGAACTTGTTCTTCAACCAAGAACTCGGGTCACACCAAGTCGAGCTTTCAGTCTGATAGAATCTATGTATGATACATAGAGAATGTCGAACATCATTTTCTATCACTGAAAATGCCAAGATAAACTTAATATTTTACCTAGTCATACAAGCAAGAACAATCTTCTTCGCTTGTTCTATTCTGAAACACTTCAGAATCTTAACTTAGGAAATATTCCGACCTAATGTTATTAAGCCCCTTACGATCTATACAATTATAAATCGGATGCCTAATACTCCTAACTTCATTTCATAGAAAATTTAATCACTTAAATAATCCTTTACACTCTACTAGAGGATCTGTGTCATTCAATATGTCGTTACATACAAAATCACAAATGACACCTAGCTCCCACTCAAATATGCCTTCCGCATATAAGATCAAGGAAAGCTACTTTGCTCCCACTCACTTCTTTGCAAATGCAAGTCTCTTCAACTATTTTGGACAACTCCAAAATCCTTTGATCACATTATCAAAGTGAAGATTCCAGCTCCGATATGCTTGCTTCAGCCCATGAATGGACAACTGAAGTTTGCATACATGTTTAGCATCCTCAGGATCACCAAACCATTATTGTATTGATTACAACTCTTTCTTAATGACACTATTAAGAAACATGGTTTCCTTATCCTTCTATCAATTTCTCATTCGAAATTATAGTAATTGCTAAACGACCCAGAATAGATTTAGGCTTCGCCACTTGAGACAAAATCTCGTTGTGGTCAACTTTTGAATCTGTCGGAACTGTTTCACGACAAATCGATCCTTATCAGTGTCTACTCTCTCATAAAATTCCATATTCTGTTAACATCCTAGATGCCATCAAGAAGATCTCCCAAGTCAATACCTGGTAATCGTACATGGATTTTATTTCGGATCATATATGACTCATAGCCATTTCTCGGACTTAGGTCTACCATCTCTTCTTCGTAGTTCGTAGGTCTGTCATATTCCATTAACATGACCTTCATAACAGGATTGTCGTAACACATAGTGTGGAACACAACCTCGTACGCCTACGTTCTTAGTATGAGCTCAGAGCATCATGATCTTGTATCATCAGCTTCTTTCAAGCTGTGGAGCATGACACCGAAAACACTTTCAGTTGCGCCACTCTGATGTCTGGAGAGAAAGTTTCATCAACTTCGTCTTGCTCTACTTTCTTTCTCACTTATACCCTTGGACAAGAAACTATTTCTTTCGCAAGGTATATTCCGGCAACGATTTTGCCTATGTCGTGAGACATGTACCCAATTAACTCTTTAGGTACACTACAAAGATTAATCCATTTTAGGTTTGATCACATCAAAACACTAAATTGCTGAAACGACAATCTAGGCTAAAAGCCATGCCATCACTAATATGGTATTGTCTCCATGGATTTAAATGGTTTCCCTATTATCTAACGTGAGTGTTACGTTTCTATCATACGACTCTAATGATCACAATAATTCGGTAAGAGATTTATTTACCACACACTATCCGATAGGGTGCGATTACGACGTCCTAACATACCATAACACTATGGTGTTCCATGTGACGTAATTTGTGGAACTCTTCTCACAAGTCTTCCAATGACGTGCCAACATTATAACTCAAATCTTTATTTCCTCGATCTGTATCGCAGGAATTAGATTTTCTTGTTAAATTTATTTCCTACTTCATTCTGAACTTGTTTGATCGAATCAAAATTTCCAGACTAACATTCCTTGAGTGGATATCCATATATCTACTCGGAATATTCATGAAGTCTATGAAATAAACACTTCCACTTTACGTTAAAGTACTTCATTGATTCACATACACCCATATGCACGATTCTCAACAAGTCATACTCAAAACGTTCAGCGAAGTTCACGAAATAAAGGTCTCCACTGCCCGTCAATTACTTCGTTGAACCACATACATCTATATGCATGACTATCAATAAGTTATATGCCCGTTTTCCGAAAACGGTGTCTTTGCAAGTGTTAAAAGATCAAATCTAAGGACTTGTAGATCCATCCGGTATGGAGCTAATTCATTGACTATAACATTGACATGAATTAAACGGTAGTGCCACACATATGTGATGTCTTTATTAAGTTTGTATCCTTTGGCATTAATATTATGAATGTGGGAGCTTCTACCATCTAAATTCAAATCGGCATATGATCATTACTTCATAAATATAGGACAACGAATTTGTCACTAATATATATGAACAATTGTCTGGCTAGAGGAGACACACTTATAACGATCATACTAACAGGCGATCATAAAGAATTTATTCAAATGGTAGATCTAGAGGGAGAGTGTCTATGGCCATCACAACAATTTGTCTGCCATTATAAACACGCAATGTCGCCTCGTCCTTTCAAGCCACTCAAGCAGTAAACCTGGTTTTCATAAAACATGACTAGTATCAAAACATAGTCACTACTGCGATTACTTGCTTAGGTAAAGCATTCATAACATGTATATCATATATACACCATCATCATTGATGATTTCCCGGCGATCTGTTTCATCTTCTTGATACTTCCAACGTAATCAAGAACCATAAAGGTGAACGATTCCCCTTTGCATGACATAGTCTATGACAAAGCATTTGCACCTGGCAACATCGTCTGTCATCCAGTGATCGAGCTGAGCGAGGCATCTCAATGTCATCAAGTATGACCAATGTCATCAAGCATGACTGGCACGTGCTCCTTCAATGTGTGTATTCTCATCCATCTTGGTTGAGAAGACAATCAGTCAACGTACTGATAAACTTCATCACCCCAACTTTAGGTGTACCCCGAGTTTAGCGATCATCTCATATGTTCGCGATCTAACAACTCGTACACATCGTTGGTTCTCTATGGAGGAGATCATAGCATACACTGGACTATGATGATATCATCCGCACAAAAACTTGATAATCCAAATTATCCTTTTGTTAGCGGAATCTCCGGGTTTATCTCCTAGCGGGTATTGTATCACAAAGAGCTAACGGTTTAAACAAGGAGTATCCTCAAGCTAAAGTATAAAACTATGAAGTTTGGACCCAACCTTTTAAGTTTCTCAATCGCAGGAATGCGCCTAATTTTAAAGAAGGCTATTACATAGGTTAATATCTACAAAGGTTTGCAAAACAGACTTTGTTCATTATATTTTGAGTTCTAGTATTTTAGAAAATAACTATCAGAACTCCCACTCAAACGAACATCCCTCCTGGTCGTTTAAGCAATTACACGACCCCCATCCATTGCACAACCCCTCATCGTCAGAGCCGGCAGCACAACTTCAAGGGTAGACAATTGTCAATCACAACAACTCTGTGACTCATGCTCGACCTTTCGGCCTCCGTGTTCCGAGGCCATATCTGCATATGCTAGGCTCGCCACAATAACCTCCACGTAACGCTTGTGCAACATGGCTTACACCCACTGTATGCGAACGACGATATGTCTGACACCCGATCGTCACGGCCTGCCTCATAACGTAGAACTTTCTTGGTGGTGCTCGTTGGAGGAAGAACACTAGTGGTATTTTGAATGGATCATCTTATATATAACTACCGCCGCGTAACTAATATATATACTAATATATATAATCACACAATATAAGATGCACTCAAAACATCAAATGTAATGCGATGTGATATGGTCCATTGCGCCATGGTCTTCTTGGCGCCCGCAGTTCATAAACAATTTAATAAACCTACCTTGACCATATCACATTGCCCCTGCAAAATAAAGTTAGACGCTTCTACTTTATCTTTTGCATATTTTACGTGGCTTGGGGCTGTCGTAAAAAGAACCGCTTCATACCTACGAACCTTATGACCACAATAACGATCCAATAATTGCATGTTTAAGCATCCCATTCGGGCCCTCCATTGAAAATGCAAAGCCAACTAAAGAGAGAGAAACAGACACCCGCCAGCCACAGATACGGTACAAGCCGTATGTCAGTAGTGGAACCAGTCTCGCGTAAGCGTACGCGTAAAGTCGGTCCGGGCCGCTTCATCAACTCGATGCCGCTGGAATCACAAGTGCACGCTAGAGGGTAGCAAATAACAGGAACGGTGCCCCCGTGAAGAACACGGGTTCTAACAGCATACAGCTATATCTACGATAGATCGGCTCTGATACCACTGAAGGGGATCGCAGGCAGAAAACAAAAAATTTCCTATCGGCGATAACCTTAAACTAGCCAGAATCTACACTATGCAGATATAGAAGTACGGCGGATATCGGAATACATACCCTCGTAGACCGAAAAGCGGGGATTACGCTCCCGCACAAGCGTTGACGACGAAGACGACGTAGCCGACCTCTAGGTCGCGAAGAACTCGGCGCGACGAAGACGATGAAGATGACCTCGAGGTCGGGTGGAGGAAGTAGGCCTCCGAGTACCGCTAGCGCAGCACCTCGCAGGGTGTTACACACATACGGTGGAGACGACGGCCTCCGAAGCTCCAGTCCAGGACGAGCAGCGGAAGACTTGGACCGGAACACCAGCAGCGCGGCAGCGGGCTTATGGTGGAGAGATCCCCCTCTCAGCTCGGCGCAACTCCGACAAAGGGAATCACGAAATCGAGAGAGAATTGGGGAATTAATTGGTTGAATTAAAAGGCCAGGGGTGCCCCTTCTTATATAGGCTCCCGGGGGGAGCCAACCTTGCCAGCCAGGCAATGTGGGACTATCCCCACATGCCTGGTGCGGCTCAAGAGGGTGCGCCGGCCCTAGGTGGGCCCCATTTGGCCCACCTAGGCCGGCCAAGCCTCCCCCACCGAATTCCCTTGGGGTTCCCCCCCCCCCCCCCCCCCCCATGGGCCTTCTTTCCACCAGAAGGCCCATTTAGGAAAATCAGCCTAAATAAATTCGAAAATAAATATATATAATCATATTTAAACATTAATTACACTAATTAATATCAAACATATTATATATAATTTATTCTAGCTCCGAAAACTATTTCGTCGTTGCCCGATCTCCATCGGACCATTCCCGGGACGTTCCTGGTGATCTCTTTCCTTTCCGGTTGTCTTGTCGAAACCCCTTAAGTGTGTTACCCTAGCGGTTCGATATAATAACAGACATGACCGAGACTCCTCTCCGATCAATGATTAACTCGTAGGCCTGGACCCCATGAATTAACCCCTGTGATATAACGAATGACTTTCATCTATCAAACCTGGACGTCGAGTCTTAAACCTTTTGCCATAGCGATACTTAGCGTGTCCGAGCATCGTTCATAGATATCTCCATACCTAGCATGATCTCGTTACCGACAACACTATCTTCTACTCGTCTATGATATTATGTCAGCTGGTGACCTAGTCACATGTTTGCAAACTCATTTGACATAATCTCACCGAGTGGGCCCTAGAGTATCTATCCGGCTATACGGACTGACAAATCCCGCTCTTGACCCCTCGTCTCAACTACCCCCTTCCGATACCCAAAAGTATCACCGTTATTGTCACACTATATAAGACATGACGTTTGGTGCGATCAAAGTATCTTCCAGGAATAACAATAAGAGTTGATCTCACGGTCGAAGGCGTAATGACTACGTCCTACAAATTATGGGTAAGTCCATCACATCGTTCCACCTAACGATATGACTCCATTGCCGACAGACGCCATGTCTCATGATCGGGAAACCTCGATCATCAATCGCGCAATGAAACTAGTCTTAGCAGAGGCAACTAGGGACCTGGTTGTTTATCTACCACACGTGTATTAATGTTTCCGTTTAATACAGTTATAGCATGGTATAAAACATATAATGAACAATTGGAATATAACCAATAAACTATCTTTATTAAGTGCCTCTAGGGCATATTCCCTTCAGGTCCACCACCCGAAGTGGCTGGCAAACCCGGTCCTAATCTTGAAGAAAAACGGAGTGGCGCATGTGCGTGGATTACACCAGCTTGAACAAGGTTTGTCCAAAAGACCCCTTTGCATTGCCTCGTATAGATCAGATTATCGATGCCACAACCGGCGGCGAGTTGTTATGTTTCCTGGACGCATATTCCGGGTATCATCAGATCAAGCTCAACATGGACGACCAGGAGAAGACTTCATTCATCACCCCCTTTGGTGCTTTCTGTTACAAAACCATGTCGTTTGGTCTCAAGAATGCAGGTGCTACTTATTAGAGATGCATCTAGAATTGTTTTTAGAATCAAATTGGTCGCAACGTGCACGCTTATGTCGACGACGTCGTGATCAAGTCGCAGAAAGCCGGGTCACTACTTGATGACCTGACAGAGACCTTCACCAACCTACGTAAGTACCAGATGAAGCTAAACACAACCAAGTGCGTGTTTGGAGTACCAGCAGGCATGTTGCTGGGTTTCATAGTCTCAGAGAGAGGAATAGAAGCAAACCCGGCTAAGATCAAGGCCATCATGAACCTGAAGAAGCCGGAGTGCATAAATGACGTCCAGAAGCTGACGGGTTGCGTCACAGCCCTGAGCCGGTTCATTGTGAGGATGGGAGAGAAAGCACTTCCACTTTACAAGCTGCTGAAGAAGCAGACAAGTTTGTTTGGGGTCAAGAAGCGGACGACGCCTTTGAAGATCTGAAGAAAACATTATCAACAGCACCTGTTCTAGCGGTTCCCACAAGCAAAGAGCTGATGTTACTATATGTCTCGGCTAACTCACGAGCCGTCAGTGTCGTGGTTGTGGTGGAGCGTAAAGAAGAAGGAAAAGAGTGCCCAATTCAAAGGCCGGTTTACTATGTTAGCGAAGCTTTGATAGAGTCAAAACAGAGGTACCCGCAGTGGCAGAAGTTAGTCTACGGCGTCTTCATGGCAAGCCAGAAGATGCCCCACTACTTCCAGGAGCATCCCATCACGGTGGTGAGTTCTGCTCCTTTGGCAGAAATCATCAGAAACAGAGAAGCTACAAGCAGAATTGCAAAGTGGGCCATCGAGATGGGGCCTTATCACATCAGCTACGAGCCAAGGACAGCAATCAAGTCACAAGCCCTAGTTGATTTTTTCAATGACTGGACAGAGTTTGACCCCTTACCATCTGCACCTAGCGCGAAGTACTGGGTTATGCACTTTGACGGGTCAAAACAGTTTGAAGTATCGGGAGCCGGCATTGTGTTAACTTCGCCAAAAGGAGACAAGTTGAGCTATGTCTTACAGATACACTTCGAGCCGTGCACCAATAACATCGCATAGTATGAGGCTCTGTTACATGGTCTAAAAGTTGCCAAAGAGATGAACATCAAGAGGATCATGTGCTATGGAGATTCCGACCTTGTTGCTCAACAAGTATCGGGAACGTGGGACAGGAAAGACGCCAACATGGCGGCTTATAGGAGAGAGGTAGACCGAGTAGCCGGCTTCTTCTCAGGCTATCAAGTTGAGCATATCGACAGACGAAAGAACGAGGCAGCTGACAACAATATACATATACTATAGTCATGATGTCTAGTATGGGATTCATTTGGGCATTACAACAATATACATAGACCGTTCCAACCGCATCTATGACTAATAATCCACCTTCCGGTTAGCGTCCGCACCCCTTTCAGTATTAAGTTACAAGCAACAGATTATTGCATTAGGCAAAGTGTGTAATGTAAGTAATACAATTATCCTTAGACAAAGCACTACTGTTTTATCCCTAGTAGCAACAGTACATCTACAATCTTAGAGGTTGCTGTGACTCCCCCAGATTAAATAGAGACATGAACCCACTATCGAGCATAAATACTCCCTCTTGGAGTCACAAGCATCTACTTGGCCAGAGCATCTACTAGCAACGGAGAGCATGCAAGATCATAAACAACACACAACATGATATATTATGAAGCAAATGACATCGTATTCAATATCCATCGGAAACCAGCAAACACAACATGTAGCATTACATAAATATGATCTTGATCATGATAGGCAGCTCACAAGATCTAAACATGATGGCACAAAAGGATAAGACAACCATCTAGCTACTGCTATGGACCCGTAGTCCAAGGATGAACTACTCACGCATCAGTCCGCAGGCGGGCATGGTGATGTAGAGCCCTCCGGTGATGATTCCCCTCTCCGGCAGGGTGCCGGGAAGAGGTTCTAAACCCTCCCGAACTAGGGTTGATGACGGCGGCGGCTCCGTAAGGGTTTCTGGAAATGTGTTCGGGTTGTTTAGGTTTTCACGTCGGGGGTATTTGTAGGCGAAAGGGCGAAGGCCCGAGGGCCCCACACCTGGTGCTCGCGCGTCAGGGGGAGCCGCGCCAGCCTATGGTGTGGGCGCCTCGCGGCCCCACTCCGTCTCGTCTTCGGTATTCTGGAACCTCCCGAGAAAAATAGACACTTTGGCTTTTGTTTCGTCCAATTCCGAGAATATTTCCTTAACAGGTTTTCTGAAACCAAAAACAACAGAAAACAGGGAACTGGCACTGTGGCATCTTGTTAATATGTTAGTCCCAGAAAATGCATAAAACCATATAAAATGTATACAAAACATGTAGGCAATTGGTATAATATAAGCATGCATGGAACATAAGAAATTATAGATATGTTTGAGACGTATCAAGCATCCCCAAGCTTAGTTCTACTCGTCCTCGAGTAGGTAAAACGATAACAACAATAATTTCTGGAGTGACATGCTTTCACATAATCTTGATCATATAATATTGTAAGGCTCATGTCATGAATGAAGTGACTCAATGTAATGATCTATAGTTTGCTAACAAATAGACAAGGAGTAAACAACTACATCATATAAGTAAAAACTTTTCATGAATAGTACTTTCAAACAAGCATAAAAAAGATTTACATAAGAGTTAACTCATAAAGCAATATTCTCTAAGTAAAAGAGCATTGAAGCAACAAAAAGGAAGATATAAGTTTCAGCATTGGCTTTCAACTTTTTGAACATGTATATCATATAGATAGTTGTCAACACAAAGGAATATAACAAGTGCAATAAGTAAGCATATAAGAGTTGTTGCACACAGTTGACACAAGTGTTTGCTTCGGGGACAGAAAGAAGTAGGTAAACTGACTCAACATAAAGTAAAAGATAGGCCCTTCGCAGAGGGAAGCGGGGATACAAGCATGTGCTAGAGTTTCTTGGTTTTATAGGTTTTTGAAATCATATAGAGAGCATAAAAATAAGTTTTTGAGTGGTGTTTGTCGTTGTCAACGAATGGTAATGGGCACTCTACCCCCCTTGTCAACCAGACTTTCTAAGAGCGGCTCCCATGAAGGACGTTATTTCTACCAGCAAGGTAGATCATTCCTATTATCTCTTTTGTTTACACATGTAGTTAAAAACTAGTATCATTGATTGGCTGATTAGATCAGGGAAAAAAGTGAAGAGATTGCAGCGGTTAAAGTTGTAATTAATTGGGACTGGGCACCCCATTGGCCAGCTCTTTTTGCAAAGTTAATGGATAAGCGGATGTATATGCCACTAGTCCGGTTGTGAAAGTCTGTCTAAAAGCAAATGACAAGGTTGATATCCGTAACACCACATACTTCCTCATGAGCTAATAAACATTGACACAAATAAGGGATAGTAAGTTTTGAATTAAAGGTAGCACATGAAGTATTTACTTGGAATGGCAGAAAATACCATGTAGTAGGTAGGTATGGTGGACACAAATGGCATGGGTTTTGGCTCAAGGATTTTGGATGCACGAGAAGCATTCCCTCTCAGTACAAGGCTTTGGCTAGCAAGGTTGTTTGAAGCAAACACAAGTATAAACTATGACAACAAGACGTATATAAAAACATATTGCAAGTATTATAAAACTCTACATTGTCTTCCTTGTTGCTCAAACACTTTTACTAAAAAATATCTAGACCTTAGAGATACCAAACATGCAAACCAAATTTCAACAAGCTCTACGATAGTTCTCCATTAATGGGTTTTAACTACATGATGTAAAAGCTTAAACATGATCTACTTGAGGGCTCAAAACAATTGCCAAGTACCACAACATACAAGATAACAATTCATAAGAGCATGTTTCTTTTCTTTATACCATTTACCACATTTAGCATTTTCTATTTCCAACTAAACACCAATCAACTTATTTAAACATAAACTCTCCAAGTATTTAACAATGAAGCAAGAGAGTATAACATATGAAAACTAACAGCTCTAAACAAGAGGTGCATGAAAAGTAAGAGCTGAAAGTATTGCAGTAGCTATAGAAGAATACTCAACAAACGCAACTGAAGAATTGGAGTATTCAAATGAAAAAGCGGAGCGTGTCTCTCTCCCACACAAGAATGTTAGGATCCATTTTATTCAGAAAACAAAAATAACAAATCAAAAATAAAAACAAACAGACGCGCCAAGTAAAGCACATAAGATGTGACGGAATTAAAATATAGTTTCACTTAGCAATAATGGTGTTCAAAGAATTCATACTAATAACATTGCTACCATCACGCAAATAATTTTCCATAGGTTTTTTAATTTTCTGTTCAAACACATCATGTCCTAACTCAAGATAAATTTCATAGAGCTCTCTAATTTTTTTGTTGTTTTCCATTAAGCCTAACTAGTAAAAATAAAAACAAGAAACAAAAAGATTTAACTGCAGGATCTAAAGGAGATACCTTCCAACGCTTACCTCCCAGCAACGGCGCCAGAAAATAGCTTGATGTCTACGCACGCTTCTGTTATTGTAGACAGTGTTGGGCCTCCAAGAGCAGAGGTTTGTAGGACAGCAACAAGTTTCCTTTAAGTGAATCACCCAAGGTTTATCGAACTCAGGGAGGTAGAGGTCAAAGATATCCCTCTCAAGCAACCCTGCAATTAAGATACAAGAAGTCTCTTGTGTTCCCAACACACCGAATACACTTGTCAGATGTATAGATGCACTAGTTCGGCGAAGAGATAGTGAAATACAAGTAATATGGATGATTATAAGTAATAATTGCAATCTGAAATAAAAATGGCAGCAAGCAAACATGCAGCAAAACAGGTTGTATACGGTGTTTCAATGCTTAGAAACAAGGCCTAGGGATCATACGTTCACTAGTGACACTCTCAACAATGACATCAAAGCTGAATAATAAATACTACTCTTCAAACACTCTCTTGTTGGATGATAAACACCATTCACGGCATAGGGCTACAAGAGCACCCTCAAAGTATGAGTAAACACACACCACAGCGTCATAAAGGAATCACACACGGTGCGCTCACTGTCACCTTCACAACCGCGAATAACCCCGGAGTTCATATTAAAGTAACCTCTAGAGTGCATAATAGATAAAGAGTAACATCACATATTCAACTAGATTACAAAGCTCATGATCATATAAAGATCACACCATGGGAGAGAGAGATAAACCACATAGCTACCGGTAGAGCCCGCAGCCCCGGGGGAGAACTACTCACTCCTCATCGTAGGAGTCAGCAACGACGATGGAGATGGCGGTGGAGTTGATGGAGATGGCTCCGGGGGCAATTCCCCGTCCCGGCAGGGTGCCGGAACAGAGACTTCTGTCCCCCGAAACTTGTCTTCGATGGCGGCGGCGCAGTGGAACTCTTCTCGGGAAAAGGCTTCGGTGCCTAGGGTTATTTTGTCGGGGGGGCAATATATGGGCGAAAGGGCGATGTCGGTGGGCGCCCGAGGGGCCAACACCACGTGGCCGCGCGGCCAGGAAGGGAGCCGCGCCACCACATGGTGTGGCTGCCTCGTGGCCCCTCTCCGTCTCCTCTTCGGTGTTCTGAAAGCTCCCGAGAAAAATAGGGACTTTGGCTTTTGTTTCGTCCAATTCCGAGAATATTTACTTAACAGATTTTCTGAAACCAAAAACAGCAGAAAACATGGAACTGGCACTGTGGCATCTTGTTAATAGGTTAGTCCCAGAAAATGCATAAAAATTATATAAAGTGTATATAAAACATGTAGCAATTGGTATAATATAAGAATGGAACATAAGAAATTATAGATATGTTGGAGACGTATCATGGGGCCACAAAGTACATATAAGCACGAGAGAGGTTGAACTAATGTTTCTAGGAATATGGTTTTGTCAATTGTTACCAAACAACAATGGGGAAAGTCCCATGTGCTCCGAAAAATTCCCATGCGGGTATGTCATGCACCTTGAGTTTTATTTTCATACAACCAAATAGATGTCTAAGTGAATAGTAAACATTGCTAATAACCGTCACCTATTTGTACAAAAGATGTTTTGTTTTATTGCGTTACTAAAAGGGTAAACCTGTGTTCGTATCAATCTAATGTAAAACTTTAATTAATATATTAGGTTTGTTCTATTTAACAACATTGACTACATATTTTGTTGGTACCCATAGTTATATATGTGTATGATATGCTAAAATTACAGCTCAATTTAATTTCTCATGGAAGTTATGCTATTTTTATTAATTTTAGTCTAAGACATTTTGCTAACATTTGTTAACTTAAAAATAAGTCTAGAAAATAATGAAAGCAATACTCATGTTCGGTACCATGGGCCGCGATGACAGATCGATCATGCATCTGGTAGAAGGGGGGCTAGCCGTGCTGCCACCATCAACCCCAAAATCCCTGCTTCCTCCGTTCCATCCAACCCTAACCGAGTGTTGATAGCATGTAACTACCACATTTGAGAAGTCGATCACGGAAAACTACCACTTTTCTTTTGAATCTCAGAAAACTGCCACATTTTGCCGAAATTTTCTCAAAAAACCCAAATGGCGGTCTGATCGCGAATTGACACCGAATCTGACAGTCCGGGCCCACCTGTCAGGCTGACGTGGCCAGCTCAGAAAAATTAACACGCAATCTGAGAGTGGGACCCGGTTGTCAGTCGAATAAAAAATAAAAAAAACTGGAAAAAAGAAGAAAAATTTTAAAAACCTGAGAAAAAAATCTGAAAAAAGGAAAAAGGAAAAGATTCCACGGTGCTGGTGGTGGCGCAGAACAGAGGGCGACGGCCGCGCCGACCCCGACGGCGGCGTGCGCGGCGAGGACGACCACGGCCACCACGGCCGCGGCGGACGCACCGACGAGCGCAGTCGCCGCCGTGAGGCGCCTGGACAGCGGGGAGCAGCGCGCGTGCGCGTCTCGGAACCCGGCGAGCTGCCCAGCGGACGTTGAGAGGCCTGTTGGTGATGCGCACGTGCCTCCGCGCGGCGCCGGCGAGCTGCTGGAGGTCCGGCGTCCTCGGTCGGGGCGAGCTGCATCTTCTCCATGCCCTGCGATCCCCATGCCGTCGCCGCCGGATGCCAATCCCGTCCATGCCGTCGCCGCCAGATGCCAATCTCGTCCAGCACAAGGGCCAGCAGCGCGGCGTCGCCAGCAAGAAGCGGCGTTTGGCCGGCCAGCAGGGCGCGGGTGCTCCGTTTGTGGCTGCGTACGACGGAGAGCGAGAGGGCCTTGAACCTGGCGAGTAGGCGGCGGAGGGGGCCCAGCTCGGGGTCACCGGCGAGCAGGTCGTCCGCACCTGCAGGGCCGGGGCGGTGTCGGGGAGATCGGTCCGTCGGAGTCGAGCTGCCGAGTCAACGCCGAAGTTATTTTTAGATATTTTTCTCTGATTTTTTTTTGATTTTTTTTCCTTTTCATAGATTTTTTTATTTTTTATTCGACTGACAAGTGGGTCCCACTGTCAGTTTGTGGATTATTTGTCTAACTTGGCCACGTCAGCCTGACGGGTGGGCCCGGACTGTCAGATTCGGTGTCAATTCGCGATCAGACCGCCATTTGGGTTTTCTGAGAAAATTTCGGCAAAATGTGGTAGTTTTCTGAGATTCAAAAGAAAATTGGTAGTTTTCCGTGATCGACTTCTCAAATGTGGTAGTTTTACGCTATCAACTCACCCTAACCCTAGCTAGCTAGCCGCCATGGCCCCTCCGTTTGTTCTGCTCGAACGTGACACTTGCATCTTCCCCGACGAGGCGGTATCCGGCGGACTGTCAATCCGCTGGTCGTGGGAAGGAAGAGATGATCCGCCAACCCGCCAAGAGATGGCTGATGTGACCACCGAGTACCCTGCGGACCTTCAAGCCCCGCGCAGTCGTCGCCGATCCGCCGGAACTCTCCTTCCTCCACGTACTGCGGCCGGAATCCGTCCGGCTCCCGATGCTGCTCCAGGACATCAACAGCGGCTGCATCTCTAGCGCGGACAAGAACTTGGTCGCCCTTTACGTCGGAGCATACCGCCCTGGCTCCCGTTATTTGCCGGGAGGCTATCTCATCTACGACGCCAGGAAGGAGTACTCCTTTTCTGTGATCCCCGAGCTCCCCAGCGACCCCTCACGTCATAGAGCCCTCGTCCCCGTGTCGGCCGTCGTCATGTGCGAAGCTGCCGGCGCCGGGGACGACGACTACGTTCTAGCCGAAGGCCGAACTCGTCAGGGTCTGGGCGGGATGCTCCGAAGCTGCGCTCTGGCTGTGGAAGTCGTCCGTCCCCCGAGCGCATTTCCCTTCCATCCACCACCACCCACCTTTTTTCCGTTGATCTGTGCTTCTCTTGTCGGGGATCCATCCTCTGTTGGGTTGATCTGCTCAAAGGCATGGTGCTCTGTCATCTGGACCAAGACTGCAAGCTAAGCTTTATCCCGTTGCCCAAAGATTGTCCAGATTTAGTACCGCTCCGTGAGGACCTTTAATACCGGTTAAATGAGTTTATGCCGATTATTCAAAATTAATTCAAATTTGAACTACACTGTTTGATAGTTTGGTCTGAATTTTTAGGAAAAATCATTTTAAGGTGCACAACTATTGGTTATATCACAGAAACATTGATAATTCTAGAAAGTCTTTCCTCTTTCGATGAATAGTCATCGCGACCGTTTTGATCATTCTTACGAAAAAATGAAATAAAGTGATAAACACCTCAAAAAAGAAAATCCTTTGGCACGGGGTCCTTATATGTGTACTAGTTGCCATGAAAAATGATAAACTTGATTTTTGACAAAATTTGTAAAAAAAAGTCTTCACAAAAAGGTCTATCATCTATAAACATCTATAAGTTTCAAGCCAAATGATCAAGTTATGGTAATTTCCACGACATAGTTTGTGATAAAGATCTCATATTTCACAAATAGGTGCATATTGGTACAAGAAACAATCATGCGAAGGGATTCTTGAAATTATTTTCATAAATATCATTTTCCTTTTTTAAGTGCGAAAAATGACTTTTTTCTGAACAAAGTACAAAAAATATGATGCAAAAAGCCACCCATTTAATTTTCATGAAAACTAGTACACATATGATGGGTAATCCCAAATTATTAGGTTTTTCCTTGATTTCTACCTAATTTTGCCTACTTAAATGAGTTTATGCCGATTATTCAAATTTGAACTATAATTGTTTGATAGTTTGGTCTGAATCTTTAGGAAAAATTTAAGGTGCACAACTATTGGTTATATCACAGAAACATTGATAATTTTAGAAAATCTTACTCTTTCGATGAATAGTTATCGCGACCGTTTTGATCGTTCTTACGAAAAAAATGAAATAAAATGATAAACACCTCAAAAAAGAAAATCCTTTGGCATGGGGTCCTTATATGTGTACTAGTTGCTATGAAAAATGATAAACTTGATTTTTGAAAAAAAATCCAAATAAATCTTCACAAAAAGTTCTATCATCTATAAACAACTATAAGTTTGAAGCCAAATGATCAAGTTATGGTCATTTCCATGACATAGTTTGTGATAAAGATCTCATATTCCACAAATAGGTGCATATTGGTATAGTAAACAATCATGCCGAAGGGATTTTTCAAATTATTTTCATAAATATCATTTTTCATTTTTTAAGTGCCAAAAATGACTTTTTTTTGTGAACCAAGTATAATAATTATGATACAAAATGGCACCCATCTAATTTCCACAAAGATTAGTACACATTTGATGAGCAATTCCAAAAGATTATAAGTGTTCTTGATTTATACCTAATTTCGCCTAGTTAAATGAGTTTATGTGGATTTTTTAAAAATAATTCAAAACATGGTATTTATGCGATGGCATGTGTTCATGGTGAAATCAAGCTCGTCGGCTTGGATGATTGTGTTGAAGATCAGCCTGCCAAAGGATTGGAACTGACCGTCTGGACTCTATCGCCTGACCTCTCAGTGTGGAACATGAGCAGCAACTACAATGTTGAAAACATCTGGGCAGACGAAGCACGTACCCTACTGGTACACCGAAGTTTGCTCCATCCCTCCCTGTCCTGAGCATCCATGAAGACGGTGTAATCTACCTGATCTTAAATCGTGTCAAGGAGCTGGACCGTCGACGACTAGAATACTTAGGCCAGTCTGTCCTCCGTGTCGACATGGACAATAAAAATGTCCAGTTCTATCGACAGAATATAACGTGGTCTATTCAGTGCCAACTCTTTGCCAGCGAGTTAAGTGCGCACCGACACCGTTTACCGGATCACCCGGTATTACTACCACCACTAAGCATATACAGTTTCATTTGCATACGACTGTCATTTTATTTATATTTCACTATCACTTAACCTGACATATGGTCACATTAATTGATGTCTAATATTGATACTCATCCGCAATCATGATTCTGAAAACCAATTGTTACTAACAAACTACTCTGTCCCATTGTCATATTAGGACCCAACTTCTTGCGCATCATGATGACACTTTTGTGTGTGCATGTTTTAGGGCTATTTTTTTCCTTCTTTTTTGCTTAATGGAGATAATGATGTCATTAGCTTCACCTCTCCACTTATAATTTGATGACCTGGACATTCACTGAATGCAACAGGGTATGTGTTGAACTTCAGTAGTTGTTTCTGAACTTGGAATTAGCACATGAAGCATAATTTTCAAACTAGAGCTGAACACCGACAAGTTTCTGAATGAAAGATGTTAGACATAGAATGTACCCTTGACACATACATCTGTTTCAACAAGTCTAATTCAGAGCATCCTGGATTGACCTTAGATATTGTGTTGATGTTGCCCAATTAATTAATATATTAGTAATACATTTGAATGAATGGGAAATGTCAAATATTGACCGTTTAAACCACAAATCAGACAGCTCGATGCATATGTACACTGCCTTGCTTTTTTACTTTTAAAAATTGTTTTTACGGTAATTACAACCTGACATATGGTCATGTTGAAAGCATTATATTCCACAGACATCTCTATTTGTTTTTTATGTTTCAGAGAGAGATAGAAGGAAATGAGTTTGATGCAAGCGCAAAGAGGATGAAGCCTTGAGATGGCAAACATATCTCACGCAGAAATTTGGACCCATAACCGCCACTTGTTTTTTCTTTGGTCTAGTGAAGACACTTAATGTCATCAGGATCGATTGTTAGTAGTTAAATCAGGATCGATTGTTAGTAGTTAAATCAGGATCGATTGTTAGTAGTTATAAATGGCCATATGCTTGTCAAAAGTGGCTTCTTTTGGATTGTAGCGGGTCATGGCCGATTTTTGTGTATTTGTCATTTTTATGTTATGTTTATATATTGTTCTGAATGTGCTGATTCTGGCTTCATGCCTCATTGCCATTTTCTTGCATGAATAGTACGGTTCTAGAGGGTGTGTTTGTGTGTTTTTTCTACTTTAGTACATGTAGTTTGTTTTAAACGACGTTGGCTCAGAAGCAATATTAGATGAGCCGGGCACCGTGATGTCTGCTTTGCTTGCCCATCGTTTGATTAATAATGTTGACAGGACAGACGAATGCAACATAGAAAGACAAATGAGCAGGATGTGGGCGCAAAGAAGTTCTGTTCGTTTAGTTGGTTTGGAACAGATCAAACACAACATACATTTCGGATTTCAAAACAAAATTATGCATTGAAAAATGTTTTGGTTCTTTTCAGATCCAATTTGTTGGTTTGCTGCGTGGCTCGGTTTTTCCAATCCGTTGAATTGTTGGAACCTACTGATCACATGGAAAACGCATCATCATGCCAGAATGCCACATTGCACAAAAAAATCAGTCCAGGAACCTACTGATCTGACTTTTTTGTCCATCAACAAGTAAACTTCCCGCAAAAAGAAAATGTCCAGTTAGGGGCATCTCTATTATCAATGTGTTGTACAGGGAAACATTGTTCACATACACAAAAACAAGGCAATTAGTTGTGTACAGGGACGGGCACATATACACACATTGAGACACACCCATAACCGGATGAACAGACAGACAAAGCCAGAATGCGCAATACTCATCAGAAACCCTAGCTAAGTTCTGCAACTGCTTCCAATTTGTCGTCCCCACTTTGAGCTAGTTGAAGACGGAGGGATTGGTGGTCGCGCTACTCACCTGTACTTCCAGCACCTCCAGCTTCCGCTCCATGCTATCTAGCTTCTCGTTCAGCGTCGCCAGCTTGCTCTTCGTCGTCGCTTCTGCATCATCAACAACAACCACAGCAGTTAGCAAGGCTATCGTCGTCCTTGGTAATCTGCATAATTCCTCTTATTCTATTTCTTCCACGGTCGAAATGCATGCATGGACGTATAGTCGTGCGGCCTCGCTATATATCGAGCAGAGTTCGAAGCAAGAAAGTGACGCTGCTCTGATTCTTCTTACAGGTTAGCATGCTAAAGGATATGATGAGTTGCCAATGCACACGGACACGGCAGCAGTTCAGGCATATGACCATATCGGCAAACGCACTCGGGGGATAAAGTGGGTTTGATAGTCATAAAAAAAATCGTGTTTCAAGTTTCAACAGCTCATTTCATGGTTTTTCGGGTTAGACATGTACTCATCCGTTTTTTAATATAAGATGTTTTAGCTATTGCACATGTTATCTAGATACATACAAAAATGAGTGAATGTGTACACTAAAACATGTCTAGATACAAGTTTGGACATTTGAATTTGGAAAAAGGCTAAAACATCTTATATTTAATAACAGAGGTAGTAATAAGCAAATCGGGCTGCTAGGATAGGCCACTAAAACACGAATTCGTGTCGGGGTTTGTGCTTTAGTTTGGGCCATTTGGAACTGTCGAAATGATATGGTGTTTAACAAGAGAGCAAATATTCATTTTTTACAGGTTATACATATGGCTACTTTTTGGATCCAATCTTGGGCATGCCTATTACCAGCGGCACAGAGGCCACTTATGGATATCGGATGCACACAGCTCTGGACGGTAGCTGGGGATATCTTCTACCGGGGTGGCTCGCAGCTCACTAGAAGAATTCAATGATGTCTAGACGAAGACAAACTATATTTCTATTTTTTCGCTGGCTTATTTTCGTTTCCACACTGAGTGATCCTTGATTTGTAATAAGCTATACATTGATACTATGCAATAAAAAGCCGTGTGCATCGATTGATGCAGAGGCTGGGGCTATGCCTCCTTTTCTATAAAAAAAGGATAGGCCTCCAAAATCTGAAAATGACTTTTACTTGCAGGGAAGCAGAGCTATTGGTCTATTACTTGGACAGTAGCAAAATCTCAAAGAAATCATTTCTTGAGAATGGAAGCTCAGCCCTCAGGCATCCCACAAATTTATGCAAATCCGTGCATTAAAAGGATAAACTAAAATGTACTAGTACCAAAGTGGCATCCTGTTGCTTGTTTTCACTGAAGAGCTCAACCCTCAGATCCTATGTTGCAACTGGCCGCCTGTAGAGTCCAATTTATTTCCAGAAAACACTTGAGCCACACATAGCACTCCTCGTTTGTCTACGAGTAAAACGCCTGTGTGGTTACGAAGTTGTCACGAGCGAGCGCATTGGTCACCAACTGAAAAAACGCCAAATCGTGATCACTTAGTTGCGTGGTAGAGCCACGTTAGTCACTCCGTCGAAATGGACGTTAAGTCGCTGACGTGGCAGTCTGACTTTTATAAATACACCCTTATAATTTTATTTCTTTTAATTGCTAGGTCCTTTTTCATTTTATTTTTTTGGACAGGCATATTATCAAACAGGTGGGTGTCGGGTAAGACTGTGCGCGTCGGCGTGTGTCTGCGGCATGTCTTCCGCGGTTGTGCTGGGGACGGAGGCCGAGGCCAGGGCCAGGGAGCGCACGGGCCGGCGCTGCAGAGCAGGGGACACAGCGGTCACGAGGTGGAAGATCTCCGCGGCTCTGGAGCAGCAGTGCGGCGGGCGCGCAGCCGTCGGACCAGAGCGCGTGCGCGGCGCGGTGCGCCTGCGGGGCGAGGGAGCCCTTGTAGTAGAGGAAGCAGTGGACCATCTTGGCGCAGGCCGGGTAGCGGTCGCGCGCCGCGAGGAGGTCGGCCCGCGTGTCCCGGGTCGCCTCCGGGTGCGCCTCCATAGCGCCGGCGAGGAGGTCTCGTAGCGCGTCCTGGGGCAGCGCGCCCGCGATGCAGAGCTTGAAGGCGAGGGCGGCCTGAGGGGCGCGAGAGGACGAGGTCCGCGTAGAACATGCCCAGGAGCGGCTCCGCCTCCGCGTCGACCTGCGCCTTGTTAGCAGTAATCTTGATTAGTTAGTTGCATGCATAGGTTAGTGGGAGAATTAGTCCTAGGCGTTGGACGCCGGGGCTCTACCACGCAACTAAGTGACCACGATTTGGCGTTTTTTCAGTTGGTGACCAATGCGCTCGCTCGTGGCAACTTCGTGACCACACAGGCGTTTTACTCTTTGTCTACGGTTCAGAGAGTTACACGATGGTGGCCAATTTATGCATCAGCGACACGAAGGAGACTGAATCTATCGGTGGTGCAGCTTGGACAGTGCAGATGAATCTATCGCCATCAGGTCAGACGCGGATGCAGTAGCAAGTAGCAAGGAATCATTCAGCTACTTGGCCAGAGCATGACTCTACCCAGATCGACCTATCTAGAGCAGATCCGGTTCAAACCTACTGCGGCCAGCGAGCGAGCAAGCGAGCTAGGGAGCAAGCGAATGCGGAAACGGATATTGGGATCTGGGGGGAGGGGACGGACCGAATCGGAGGAGGAAGTCGAAGAGGCGGCGGATGTTGAGGGAGATGTTGGAGATAAACTCGCGGTTCTCCCAGTCCGCCTGCACCGCGATGCCCACGTTCATCGCGCTCCCCATCCCGCCTCCCGCGCGCGCCATTCCCCCTTTCTTGCTTCTTCTTCTTCCTCCTCTGTTCCTCTCGCTGGCTGGCTGGTGACACCCAATACGAGTCTATGGAGAAGTAGCTGCCTTCAACTTCTACGCTACGGTTCAGTTGGTCTCTTGGGTTGGGTTTATGGGCCAGGGATCCTGGGCCCCCGCCTTATATCAACGGTGGTACTCCCTCTGAGGTTATGATCTTCCGATTCATAAAAAATGTCGCTCGTTCGGTATAAATTGAACGGGCTGACACTTTTAATGAATTGGAGGGTTTACATCACACGGTAAGTAGAGTTGCTACTTCCGAAAAAACAAAGGTTACTACTATTTGTCTCAGCGAGCTGTTGAAAATTGGAGTGGTCTATTGGAGACTATTTTGGGATTAAATCTGGTCCAATTTTATCCGTTTGCGTCGAGTCGCGAACATAAAATCGATTTTGTCCTCCTGCTCGGTCGTTTGGGTCGCGCGCCAACCCAGCGGTTCGACACATGTTTTAACCAAATTTCATTCATATAATATATTACAAACGAGACTGAAAACAGAAAATAGAAATATATATAAATAAAAAGCCCTAAACTAGGGCTTCGTCGCCGTCGACGCCTAGTCCTCGTCCTCGTTGTCGCCGGTGAGGTCGAGCATCACCGGCGGGTGATGCCCACAAGTGTAGGGGATCGCTAAAATCTTCGTTGGGAAGTATTACCCAAATTTATAGTTCGACTCAAGGGGACACAAGAATACCAATAAGACTTTGGCAATTGAGACGTCACTCTCAACCACACTTGTATATCAATGAACTTGCAGCAACAATGGTGATAGAAGTGATATGGTTCAAATAAGCAAAATATAACAGCAGTAGTAACAAAAGGGTTTATCAGTTTTCACCGGAAAAAGTGAAGGTGTAACTCAGAGATTTAAAACGTAGGCATGAGGTGACAGCGGGGTGTTGCATGAATAAGATTGATCATATAATAAGATATAAATAGCAATGGAACTTATCTCTAACTTTGATATATGTAGGTATGTGTTCCGTAAATAGTTGTGCATACTAACCAAGAGAATTTGCACAACATCTATTGTCCTACCTGCCCATTTCACCGGGACCAACTTGGAACTACAGGTAATTAAGGTCTACGCTTTCGAGTAGATCGGAACAATGCATTAACACTTCATGAACACGTAGAATTCTCAAACTAGAACATATCCCCCTTGTTTTCCCTATATGTCACTTTTAGTATTTTTTGCCACATCTGGCCCTTTTCCCAAACTAACGCTATATCTGGCCTCTTCTAAAAACTATTTCTAAATCTGGCCTCTCGGTTCGGCGCCAAAGACATTGGAGCCGAACTTATACATGTCGGCGCCTGTGTAGTTCGGCGCCGAATATTTTTACTGAAATCCGAAAAAATCTGACGTGGCAGGGTCGGCGCCATTGTTTCTGGCGCCGAAGCAGTGCATCTAATGAGCATAGTGCATGCATGCCTTTACAAACTTTGGTCGATGCGTGAGGTCTTCGGTCTTGCATGCAATGATGCCAGCACCTACCAGGCATGCATATCAGTAGGCATTTTTTACTCTTTGTGCTAAATAATGGTTTTGCCCTGTAGTTAACTTGGAAGTGGTATAAATTACTTAATTTTGATCTTGGGATTGATCATTTTTTCAGTTCACTTTTAATCTATTAGAACTTTGACATGATATTTCGCAAAAAGAAAGAACTTTGCCATGATAATAATTTCTTAATTCCCATAAATATAATTAATTAATTATTACAGGTAGTAATCCGTCATCGCCAGAAAAAATGATACGACGAACTTGCTAAATTTCACACATTTTTTTACAGATTTTACAAAATTTAACAAACCTAAACCCTAGAGATCGGTGTAGAACCGGTCCAAGTCGTAATTCGCCACCGTGGCATTGGCGTCGAACATCATCTCGGCCTCCTCCTCCTCCTTGACCTCGTCCTCGACCGCACACTGAATGAGCTACGGGAGGAGGAGCTCTCCGACGTCCCACAAGTCGCACACGTTTTATTAAGACGACATGGAGGAGAAGCACGAGAACTTGCGCGGGAGAGTTCCTTATTACGTCGTCGCCGGTCCCAAGGCGTCGTAACTCCGAGCAGTGCGCGCACGGGTGAACGCTGAGCGCACAAGCGCGAGTACGTGCGCTCGGCGTCCCTACCGTTGATCGTCCTGGCAGAAGGCGCTGCGGTGGCTGCAGCGGCAAGGGCGGCGAGGGACGCCGCGACAGACGCCACGACGGTGGCCGCCCGTGCGCGGGCAACGCAGGCGGTGGCGGAAGCGGAAGCGGCGGAGGCGACGGCGGAGAGGTCGCGCTGGATGAGCGCCCTAGAGGAGAGCCAGGCGCGGCGAAGGCTGGAGGAGGGACATACAAGGGCTGGGACGACTCACCGGGCGAGGGTGGCGTTCCAGGGGCTGACGCCGCTGCAACGACGCCATCTGATCGACCAGAGCCAGCATGCTCTCTGGGGCGACGGCGGCGTTGGGCCGTCCGGCGCAGGCGGCTCCGGTGCCCATTAGAGTGAGCGACTGCGAGTAGCCCCTGTAATGGTAGGGCGCGACGGCGAGTATGCGACCGTCGACGCCATTTTGGGTGTAATAGGAGTGCTAATTATATTATGTCTTAATGAAACTACCTAATCTAAATTTGTGTCCATACCATGTGGGGCCGTGAGCGGTTAAAGAGGACGCGCGCGGACCGTCCGCGGCGACGCAAACCGCGCCCAAATTTGGGCCGCGTTTGCGTCGCCGCGGTCCGCTCGGACATTTTGCGTCGGACTGTTGGGCTGAGTTTTTCCTAGCCCGGTCATTTTCGAAAAGAAATGGTCGTCCGCGTTCTGTTTGCGTTGGGCCGCTGAAGATGCCCTAATATCTGTCCAAATCTCTTAATTAATAAAAAATATTTAAACAAATTATTTATATGCATGGTTGGTTAGGGAAATAGGAAGACTGAATCCACGTCGATAATCAAATCATGTCCCTAATCAAGACAGGATATGCATGTGCATGCACATTAAATGGCACGGAAAGAAGCAGATTAAATTGAACGCATGCATGCATCGATTGAAATTAGTCATGCATGCAGTCGCACTGAGCGAATCGCACATATCGGCCACATGCAGTAATTCGGCGCCAGCAACAATGGCGCCGAACCCTGCCACGTCAGATTTGTACGAATTGCTGTAAAAACATTCGGCGGCAAACTACACCGGCGCCGAAATGTATAAGTTCGGCTCCAATGTCTCTGGCGCCGAACCAAGAGGCCAGATTTAGAAATAGTTTTCAGAAGAGGCCAGATGTGGCGTTAGTTTGAGAAAAATGCCTGATTTGATAAAAAATACTCACTTTTAGGGTTCGCAGGTTCAACATAATAGCAGGCAATACACTTTGCAGATAACTCAATTATATGATGGGGCAAAATAAGTTCAGTACTGAAATCATGCCACTCGGCCCCTAGTAGCAAGCATTAAACATAGCATAAGTGCATCAACACAATACAAAAGTATCCTCAAGGTAAACCCCTAAGATCTCGAACAACGGGTATCATTACATGATCAATCTCATCCAATCCCCATCCACCTCATATGCCTACAGCGGTCTACTCACACATGGTGATGGTGGAGGAGCTCATGGTCGATGGAGATGAAGGCGGTGAAGACGGCCTCCGAATCCCTCCTCCGGAGGAGAAATCCTGGATCAATCTGTCTCCAAAAAAGAAGATCGTGGTGGTGGTGGCGCTCTGTTTCGCGAAAAGACCTCTCCTTCTAGGTCATCTGGTTTTTCGTATATATGGAGGGGTACGCCAAAGATGAGGCCGAGGGGACGCTCGAGGCGCCAGATAGGTGGGCCCACGCGGCCAAGGAATCTGGCCGCGTGGGGCCCCCATTTGGGCCTCGGGCACTGCCTCGTGTCCATCTTCTTCTCGGTGTCCCTCTTTTTCCATAAAACTTCGTGTGGTATTTTTCCCCGATTTAATTTCCTGCAAAAATAGACAGAAACAAGACTTTGCTAAAAACAACATCAGATTCAGCAGTTTTAATTAAGTATGGGGAGATTCCGGGACAAATAATGAAGCAAAGTGATTGGAAAAGTAGATGCATTTTAGGTGCATCAGCGGATCCCAGGGGTAGTGCCATGGCACCTGGTGCACTACTGAGGCTGCCAGCGGTGGCAGAGGAGGAGGCGGTGCCTGGCCAGGGCGCCCAGTTGCCGTGCATGGGAGGCCTGCGCGGCGGCGACTCCTAGGCCACCGCATGGCCCCATGGTTCCTCCTGCTTCGGCGGTGGCAGCGGCTCGCGGCTGCTGGACGCGCCACTGCTGGAGGCACCGCCGCGGCTTGAATGCGCGGCGGCGGCGAGCATTGCGCCGAGGCCCTCCCAGCAGCCGAGCTCCTCGATCTCACTCTGCTCGATCGCCTGCTGGACGGCCTCCTCTTCCGAGAGGTCCGGTGGCTGGTACTGCGCCACCGGAAGCGCTGATACGTCTCAAACGTATATATAATTTCTAATGTTCCATGCTTATATTATACCAATTGCTACATGTTTTATATGCACTTTGCATTGTTTTGTGCATTTTCTGGGACTAACCTATTAACAAGATGCCACAGTGCCAGTTCCCTGTTTTCTGCTGTTTTTGGTTTCAGAAAACCACTTAAGGAAATATTCTCGGAATCGGACGAAATTAATACCAAAGTCCCTATTTTTCACGGGAGGTTCCAGAACACCGGAGAGCTAACGGAGAGGGGCCACGAGGCCCCCAGATGAGGTCCCGGCGCGGCCCCACTCCTGGCCGCGCCAACACCTCATGAGGGCGCCTCGGCCCTCCACCGCCTTCACCCTTTCGCCTACTTAAATCCCCCGACAATACAAGAACTAACACCCGGACACTTTTCCACGAAACATTACGGAGCCGCCGCCGCCGTCAACCCTAGTTCGGGAGGGTTCAGAGGCTCTTCCCGGCACCCTGCCGGAGAGGGGAATCATCACCGGAGGGCTCTACATCACAATGCCCGCCTCCGGACTGATGCGTGAGTAGTTCATCCTTGGACTACGGGTCCATAGCAGTAGCTAGATGGTTGTCTTCTCCTATTGTGCCATCATGTTTAGATCTTGTGAGCTGCCTATCATGATCAAGATCATCTTTATGTAATGCTACATGTTGTGTTTGCTGGGATCCGATGAATAATTGAGTACTATGTCATTTGCTTCATAATATATCTTGTGAGTGCGTTATTTATGATCTTGCATGCTCACCGTTATTAGTAGATGCTCTGGCCAAGTAGATGCTTGTGACTCCAAGAGGGGGTATTTATGCTCGATAGTGGGTTAATGTCTCTATTTAATCTGGGGTGTGACAGCAAGCTCTAAGATTGTAGATGTATTGTTGCTGCTAGGGATAAAACAGTAGTAATTTGTCTAACGATAATTGTATTACTTACATTACACACTTTGCCTAATGCAATAATCTGTTGCTTGCAACTTAATACTGAAAGGGGTGCGGACGCTAACCGGAAGGTAGATTATTAGTCATAGATGCGGTTGGAACGGTCTATGTATATTGTTGTAATGCCCAAATGAATCTCACACTAGACATCATGACATTAGTATATGCATCATTATGCAGCTCTTTATTCTGTCAATTGCCCAGCTGTAATTTGTTTACCCACATGACACCACTAGTGAACTGTGGACCCCGGTCCTTTCCTTTAAACTGATAATACAACCAACTGCAAACTGTTAATTTCATTCTCTGCAAACATCATTCTCCACGCATACGTTTAATCATTTGTTACAGCAAGCCGGTGACATTGACAACCTCACTGTTTCATTGGGGCAAAGTAGTTTGATTGTGTTGTGCAGGTTCCACCTCCCTTTCGCGCCAACAAGCTGTTTTTTGGCGATTGTCAGGGAGACCTTCAGACGTGTTCTTCATCTCCTACTGGTTCGATAACCTTGGTTTCATAACTGAGGGAAGACTTGCTGCTGCACTCATCATACCTTACTCTTAGGTTTTCCCAACTACACCACCGTGTGCATCAAGCGCCTCCTCCTCTATGGCGACGGCTGCCTCCTCCTCCTCCAGCGGTGGCGGGGTGGAATTGCAGGTCGTCGCGGAGATCCGGCGGTAGTAGGTTGCGGCAGCTGTAGGTGTTCAGATTTGTGAAGATGTAGATCTAGGGCTTCTCCTTCAATCCTACAAAGATTAGCAAGTTTGAGTGGGAGGGTTGAAGAGATCTCTTGATTTTCGTGGCTCAGATGTAGGTGTTCTTTGTGCTTGGTAGAGTTGACTACTGTTGAAGATTAACGGAGTAATTATATAACCCCCCCCCCCCCCCCCCCCCCCCCAGATTTCCAGCCATCGCACGAAATAGGGGGCCGGATATTCCGGTGCAAGTGGGGGCTGGATATTCCGCACCCCCTAGAATAATCCGGTCCCGAATGAAATATCTGGCACATATCTTCGGCCGAGTCAAGAGAGTTGCGCAAGCGTGCACTTCTTTTCCTTAGCAAAAATCCTCTCGGGCACCTTTGAAGGCCGGATATTCCGCCCCAGCCTGGGACCGAAATATCCGGTTTTCTTGCAATAGAAAATTGTGATGGTCGTATCTTCTTACTTTTTGGTGTCGATGCTTTTATGATTTAAATCAACTAAAACCTGCTTCACTTAATAACCCGATTAGATTATCACTAGTGTTGTTACCTAAGACACAAAACATAAAGGACTAAAAAATGTTCTTTTAACATGTCAGGTTCTTCATCTTATCTTTGATGATGGTTGCTACTCTCTGGTGTGTTCGTCCTTTAGGATCTTAGCACGACGATTTTACGTTTGTCAACTACAACAAGGTTGCCTACGACAAGTTTTGCCCGACTCCAGTAAGGAATGGGCGAGGATAGCAGCGTGCATTCGGCACACTAGTCGTTGCTAGGTGGTCCAACGACCTATTTGTAATTTGTATTACTTTTTTATCTGTTGTACCACGTTAGATGATTATTAATAGATCGACGAACTTCTTCGCAAAAAAACTGTAAAAAAAACTAGAAATCGTTAGTACTAGCTAGAGACCTAGAATACTACTAAGTAAAAAAAAAAGACCTATGGGCTAGCACCAGAATACTACTAAGTAAAACTAGTTGAATACCCGTGCGTTGCTACGAGCTAACAAAAAAAATTATAGACATATAATTAACCATACTTTTTATTTTATGGACGAGAGTGTCTTCAACCATATGTGTATTATGTATAAATATGTCACAAAAAATATCGTGTCACCAATATGCGAATTTTCTCCAAACATGTACCACACAATTTCCTTTACTCTAATTACAAGAGCAGGTTGATATTAACAAGACTATTTTGGGATATCAAACGCTTGGGAAACCTCTTACAAGGGTGCTATTTTCGCCTACAACAATCTTTGCCCACGTAGTTTTTGTTGCTGTTCGTACACTGGTCAAACAAAAAAATGCAGGTTGCATTTGTCGATTTCATATGGAACACATCATATCATACGCAGAACAAGGAAAGACGTTAAACCAAAGTGTGAATAAATTAAATATTAGAGGACGAGAGTGTCTTCAACCATATGTGTATTATGTATAAATATGTCACAAAAAATATCGTGTCACCAATATGCGAATTTTCTCCAAACATGTACCACACAATTTCCTTTACTCTAATTACAAGAGCAGGTTGATATTAACAAGACTATTTTGGGATATCAAACGCTTGGGAAACCTCTTACAAGGGTGCTATTTTCGCCTACAACAATCTTTGCCCACGTAGTTTTTGTTGCTGTTCGTACACTGGTCAAACAAAAAAATGCAGGTTGCATTTGTCGATTTCATATGGAACACATCATATCATACGCAGAACAAGGAAAGACGTTAAACCAAAGTGTGAATAAATTAAATATTAGAGTAATAGGTTTCATGTTTTCTATAAATTGCCATAGGTTTCAAGCTGTCTAGAAATTGGCATAGGGCACCAATACATTTTGAGGTGTGATACAAATGAAAGGATCATGTCGCATGTATCAATAGTACAATAATAAAGGTTACCAGGCTTGAACTTGCTTATTAGTGTCGAATTTGAAACATTGGGCCAAATAGCTACGAAGGATGTTTTAAAAGGCATCTTTATAGTTCTATTACAATTCCACAAGTTGATACTATTTAAGCGTAGTAACACATGGGAACATCTCCAAGGGCGAAGAGTTCATCCACCCAAGTAGAGCATCTTCAACTTCACATGGTCAAACTATAGTTGGTTTTATATTGTACTAAGTTCGAAATAGGGTCTACTATCCACAGATTATGTATATGACTTGCCCGGTTCAGAAGTAGAGTAGTTTTCCCCCATTTTTAGCATTATCGTTTAATATCATCCCATAATGAATTATAAGTGCATTCTAAGTGTCACATATAAATCATTTGACAGTTCACAACCAACTAAGATTTATAACTTCCCCAAAAAATAATCGCAGCCAGAAAACTTGCCAAAAATATATTGTAATATGTGACCAACTCAGGCAGCCGTAACTTTAAAAACCTTGAATCCACTTCTGTAAACTTGCTATATACAGTCTCAGAAAAACCCTCTATTCAGACTTCGGAGCAACTCAAACTTTCTGAAGACAATACATTTTTCATATATATTGGATTATCCCGACATGCAGTGTGGGAGTTAATCTCAATATAAGCACACGGACCATCTAATTTTATTTGCAACTACATCAATCCGTTTTTCTTCCTAATATAAATTGAAGAAAAAGCTCAAGTTTACCCATAACAAACCAGTGAGAATAAAGGGAGAGATTAGCTGTGTTCTTCGGCGCCGAGGTCGTTGGCTGCACATGGCGGCGATGACGCAGGACACTCTGGGTGGTGTCGTCTCCGTGCAAGGTGCGTCTTGACTGTGAGGAAAGACATCCATATTGATTGGAATGGAATTGGTCATATATTATGTAGAAGGGAAGAGCATGCGCCTGCTTTGGCGAGGGGTTTGTCGGCACTACGCCACAAAAAACAAATACAATCGTGGGTAAGCACCATATATAAAATGAACACAAAACATGCAAAGACAACGCTTCTGTTTGATGATCTTCTCCATTTTCTTGAGTACACTGCCATCACTTCGATGTAATGTGATTGCCCTCAGGCAGTAGATTGACTTTCTTTACAAGCGCTGGCGTGTGTTTGGTTCCGTTGACTTACTCTGCAATTTAAGGTAGATAGTAGGCAACAGAAAGTCACTAATAGATACATCTTGATTGGCTTACAATGCTTACAGAGTAAGATAAAATGTAAATATTGACTTTGCAAGCTCTCAAACAATACTTCAGTTCAAAACTAAACATAGTTATCATCTTTCAGTTCAAGGGGTATATGCACTCTAAATAATTAACAATGTGGAACATTAACCTGACGAGGGGATTGTACACCGGAATCTTTTCAAACGATCTGGACAGATGAAGAGCAAAAATGGACATTGAACCTGCTTGGTATTCATTAGATATTGTGTGAGGTTGATATTGTATAATTTTAGGATTCTGAGGAAAAGATATATCAAATCATTTTCTTTAAATGTTGTTGTTTAAGGGGAATTATCATGCTGCTCATTCCCTTCAATAATCAAATTTAAATCGGACCATATAATTTTAGAACACCTATGAACCAAAATGCAAAGGAGTATATTGTTGAGAGAATACAATAATAGTATAAAAGTTCAGCATGAGACTAAGAACTAATTATGACATAATTCTTAACATTTTATCCTGAATTGTAGCTTTTCATTTCAAAGTTAACCCATTGAGATACAAAAATATATGTGTAACTAAAAAGATTGGCAAGATCTGGCAAAAGTCTAGTGTAAAATGTAATAGGCATGAGACATGTCTTTCTGTATATTGTGTTTAATCGTAAAGAACAATACTGGACCTCATTTGACTGTTTTCGGTGTAATAGATGGCTCTGAATATATGTGCTTGGCATTTTCATCTGAAACTAAAAAATTAACATCATTGGATGATGCTCCTAATCTGTAATAAATCAAACCGAATTTTTAGTTTCCAAACACCGAAAAATCATGTACTTATACTGGCAACAAAATCAAAAGCCCTAAATTACTTTTCTAAAATAGTACTACATATGTATGCAATTGAGAGTGAAATAATTATTTACAGACCTCTTTATATCTGGAACGGGTATCAGATTGATAGGTAAGTGGAGAAACTTAACATGTGAATTGACATATCCATCAATCGGACAAACGGACCATGCAAATGATCAAGTGAAAGAATAGCCAATTGTGCTTGTATATGTTAATCTGCCATGCTGCTATATGCACTACCGGAGATGATATAAACTGCAAGCAGACGGATCGAATAAAAAAACCGGGGAAGAGATCAACTTACAACGTCTGGCAAGGTTCTCACGCCGGCATGTCCTAGCCTTGGCGAGGGTCCAGGGGACAGTGCCAGACTGCCATTAAAGACAGAGCGTATGCCGGTCGTCACCAGACCAATCTGGCGGCACAGCCAAATCGATCTGCCGCAGTTTGACGCTGCTCTACAGAGCGAGGGGCGCGGCGGCGAAGAGAAGTTGCGACTGACGAAGGTCTCTATCCCGCTGGATGAGCAACAGGGTGCGTGATACCGGGGCACGGCCGGGAGTGGTCGTCGGGGGAAAATACGTAGCACCACTGGTCGAGGGATGCAGCCACAGGCCGCAGCGCGAAGTATGAGGTCGGCGACTCTGCCATCTCCTATGGTTGCAGGCCCAGCCGAGGTGCCAACTCAGAAGCTCCAACCAATGGAGTCTTACAAAGTGAACACCAAGAAATTGTAGATGGCACTAATAATATCTAAATTAGTAGAACACACAGATGAGAATAAGAGTTTGGAAAGATAAATTATGGCAATATACTAATCGGTAAAAGCAATGAGGTATACCTGTCACTCATTCGCCGAACTTCCGTCGTGCTAGAACTTTGCCTTGCACAAACCTTGGTTGTTTTCATTAAAACTGAAAATGTAGAATGAAGGCATGTAATTTAGCAAAAGAAAATCCACAACACCGAAGTGGAAAGAAAGGAAAATATGAAATTATCCTTTTAGTGATACAACATGATACACAATTGCTTGCCTTAAAAAGTTGATATTTAATATCTGTTTTGAATGTATTACCCCTTTAGATTAATCCTGTTGTCAGAGCAGAAAACTCCACCAACAATAGCGCTAATTAAATAGCTAACGACAAACCGAAAACCGGAGCAAAAAGGTCAATTAAGACGGCTGAACATATAGGATATGAAGGCTATTGGAGTACTTATGTAACTATTAAGAAGATACTGTAATTTCCGCCTCCAAGGGTTTACCTTTGTGTTAATCAACTCCTACATGGAACCAATATGACATCGATAGCTGAAGGAAAAACACTGTGGAATAGAAATTCAGTAGTAGAGAAAAGAATTGAATTAAAAGGCTATCGTAGCCACTAAATTTTTAAGGAGCGGCTTCAGCAATGTAAATTGGGGCTGTGACTAATGCTATCCCCACACCCTCCTGACCTCATAATATAATCAATAAACAGTCGGCAAATTTGCACGCAACCTCCTTATCACTCAAGGAGTCGTTCTTCCCCAAACTAACATCCTCCTAAAATCAACAACCAAAACAGATTAACTGACCAGCAATCTCACCAACCATTTAACTGAACGTGATAAGGTGCACACCCTCGCTGCATTCTCGTTGTCATTTTCCCTAGTGAGGCTCATATCAATATTCTCCTACGATCAGCAATTAACTGAGATTAAGCAGAGTAGCAGACAGCAGTGAGCGGCTGCACCATTATTACGAATCTGAGAAAAAAATTCTAACTTCGTATGTTTCCTCCTAATCAAAGGAGTTCTTAAGGGTGGCCCTTGAAAGCAGATCGATCCAGCTGCCGATCGATCATGCGTAAATGACGTCGGAGGAGAGCGCCATGAGGAGGATGGCGGCCTGCTCCTCCTCGTCGAGGCAGGAGGGCTTCCGTCGATCCATCCGGCGGCGCTGGTCGAGTATGACGTCCTTGGCGAAGCCCACCATGTGGAGCTGCACGTTCTGCATCTTGGTGGTGGAGGACGCCTCCTCCTCGTCGTTCTCCTGCACGGCCGCCCGAGCAATAGCGGCGGCTGCAGCCTTGGCGTCGGCGCCCTTATTCGGACTCCGCCTGACCTCCGGGTCCAACCTCATGGCCACACGCCGCCTCTTCCGGTACCGGTTTCTGCACAACGATTGCCCATGAAACCAAATCAATAGGATTAGATCAGCTGAGAACACGCAGGAGAAGAACAGAAATTGAGAGCAGGAGGCAGATCGGAAGGGAAAGGAGAGGAAGAAAGAAAGGCCATACCTTTCATCGCCGCGCCATAGGGGCATCTCCGTGGTGTTTTCATCGCCGGCCGGGGCAGGGATGTGTCGCGGCCTGTCGACACCACCGTGTACCGACAGGGCAGGGCGGAGCAGGGCTGGGCGGCGCTCGGGCCGGGGCGGGGAGGAGAAGGGCCGAGGCGGCGCGCAGGGCAGGGCGGAGCAGGGAAGGCGTGGGTGGCGGCGGGATGCCGAGGGCCGACCTCTGGTGGCGGCTTTTGCGGCTGTTGCCGTGAGGAGGGGAGGGTCGGGGAGGTGGGAGGTGGGCCTGGGCCAGAGACGGTGCTCGCGTCGGGCGTGGAAACTTTTCACTTTTCATTGTCAGTTGAACCTACGTACGAACTCCCGTTTGATAGTAAAGATTTTGAAGAACCGAAACAAAAAGTAAGGAGCTCGCGCTTAACGGGTTGGTTCGGGAGCCGAGACCGGAAGCGGCGAGCACTTCTGGACTGGCGTAATCAGCGGTATTTTACTCTTTACTTTTTTCGGTGTTTGCCTAGGGATGAAAGTTTGTGAAATAAAATATATTCTACTTGTTGCGATCCGAAAAAAAAGTGTCGGGGAAAATGACGTATCACATAGTATAAAATGTTTGTATTAGCTACGATAGATTTTTCAAATAAGAGGGAGTAGAAATTAAAAATCTGTTTAAAGAAACACCTATTCCCATATGTAGAGCCTCAGTTGTAAATAAACTGAGACACAGAGATAACCATTTGTCGCGACAAAAGAAACTTGTGTATAACCGGCAACATGGTTAAACAGTGACCTGTTCAACAGGAAAATTAACAAGAAGCACCGGTAAATATACAAAAAGAAAAACCATGCCCTAGAAGAAACATTTTTAGACATGTCCAGATGATACCAACAAATTTAAAAGCACTTGGCAAGCAAAGGAAGCAACGTCCACTGCCGCCTACTAGAATAGATGCGACACATTGCTGAAACCTGCCGCTAGACCGTCATCGTCGTGTATTGGCTTCCGTCGTGCCTACCTTTCGTCTTCACGCCCTAATCCCCTTTTCTTGATGATCTACCCAAAGCGATGAGTGTAGTCCTATATCTGAGAACTACAAGGCTCAAGGAGCAACATCCTGGAATCTAACAAGCGTTCTGAAAGAGTTGTCTCCTAGATCCTCCCTCTCCAATTCAATTCAAAATAAGTATGACAATTTTAAACAGTGCTTACTTTGAAATTATCGACGCATAATAATCTGGATCTACCTTTTCCAATAAACAGATAAACTTAACTCGTGCTTACCCAATGTTCAAATCCAGAAAAAAATAGTTTATTTAAACGGTTTTGCTAATTCTCAGGCGCCTGGGAATTTTTTAAGTCTCAGTCACCCACAAAAATATATTGGGTGCAGCCGCCTGGAATTGGTCGCGTCGGATCTATATTCCCAGTACAGCTGGCGTTCTGATTTGAGGATAGCATGTTGATGCAGAGCCACACCTTGATGTTCAGTTTACTCTTTAGTTGGTTGATTTTTGTCGCGACTTTGTGTGACCAGTGATGTAATTCGGTTGTAAGACAATTTTGTGTTAATAAAAATAAAGGCCGCATGCATCAATCGATGCAGAGGCCGGGACTGCACCTTTTCTAAATAAAAAAACAAAATATGCATCAGTTGCACTTTTCTGATAGAAGAGTGCAATTGCACTATTCTGTCAGAAAAGTGCAACTCGTTCCGGTTGCACTTTTTTTTTAACTGCAGTTGCACTTTTCTGAATTGATTGAAACTTAAGAAAAAATCAGGACGCCTGAGACATAAGCACTCCCTTATTTAAATTCATTCTCATTAACGCAAGAAAACAAATACCTAACACATAGTTCATAATATTTAAGTTTTGTGATTAAAAAATATATAAAATGGTACCCTCGGATTGTAAAAAACACAACTATAGTTTGAGTTTGTTAATATCTAATTACAATAATCTCTTATTACTATTTTATAACGTGTTGATCTCAGAATTAGAGCTCCAATTGGCACAGCAAGTGTACTCAAGAGTCACAAGGTGACAAAAGGCACTCTCGCCACAAGGGTTAGGGAGTCCAATTCACAGTCCCTAACCTCTGCACGAGAACACGCGTATAGACATGCAGCCTTTCCCCCCATTTCTATCGGCGAGGGTGTTGGTCCCCTCTCGCTTCGCTTGTTGCTCTGACAGTAGGAGGGAGGGGAACCATGCTTCTTCATTTTGGCTTGGTAGTTAGGGTTAGTATGTCGTGGTGCGCCGCTGGGGTGGTGGATCAGCGTATCGAACTTGTTGGCATCGAGTGCTTGCTAGCGGACCGACAACGCGTTAGGATTTATAGTTGGTGTCTGTGAGGCGGTGGCGGCACCTCATTTCTCCTTCTTTGTTCCTGTTGTTGTGGTGTTGTCTCCGGCTCCATGGGGGAGCAGAAAGGATTTGTCCAGGATCTGTCCTGCAGCTTCAACGTGTGATTGTGGTTGCGTCGACGAGTGGTTCAAAATGGTGACCCTAATCAGAGAAGGTGGTACGTGGATGCTGGATTTGGAGTGATCGACTTCGTTGACGCGAGGACGTGGCTCTAGGACCGGGAAGGCACGAGGAAGATCCCCGTGTGACATGTCACAACAAAATGTGGCCACGTTATGCAGTCCGTGAGCTCATATAGTTTTGATGACGATGGTGTGTTCCGGTTGTGGTGCCAATAGAGGTATTTCTTCTCTCTTGACAGCAATCGTCTCGATAGTGTGGGTGTGTGCAGGGGCCATGGACCCAAAGGGATATGTTTTTTTTCCTTCTATGGTTGCTTTTCTCTAAAATTTTGACGATGTTTTGATAGTTTTCGTGAGATCTTTTGCTATCCTTTTCTATGTTGATGAAATACATGGTTACTCAAAATAAAATAAAAGGTGTGAAAAGCGAAGCGCCGAACTTATCTATACCTAATAATAAAGTCAGTAAGGCTTCTTGTGTCGTCCGTCCCGAAATTACCAACTTACCCCTACTTTCGACGAAAATTGCGTCCACTGCCACCGCCAAGTCAAATAAACGTTTCACAGGAACCGACGACCAAATCCATTGAGAAATTCCCCTACCTCCGCTCCCGCTGGACGGGACAAGCGAGCAGACCGACTCGACTCGACGGGGGCGTGGTATGGTTGCGTTCATGTCCATGGCGCTTATCCAGGAAGTCTCCGGGGCGCTGATGCACCGGTGTGGTGTTGTTGGGAAACCCCAAGAGGAAGGTATGAAGTAGTAGTGCAGCAAATTTTCCTCAGTTATGAAACCAAGGTTTATCGAACCAGTAGGAAATTAGAATTCTTCAGAAGGTTGTTGCGGTTGACTTTGGCAGGGCGCACTACCGGTGTCAACCACGAACGTGGAACCTGCACACAGCACAACCAAGATACTTTGCCCCAACTTAACAGTGAGGTTGTCAATCTCACTGGCTTGCTGTAACAAAGGATTAAACGTATGTGTGCAAAATGATGTTTGTTTGGAGAGAATGAAAGTAACAGGATTGCAGTAGGTTGTATTATCAGTTTAAGGAAAAAGGACCGGGGTCCACAGTTCACTAGTGGTGTCTCTCCATAAATAATAATAGCATACATGCGGGTAAACAAATTACAGCTGGACAATTGACAGAATAAAGAACTGCATAACAATGCATGTACAAGTCATGATGTCTAGTGTGAGATTCATTTGGGCATTACAACATGATACATAGACCGTCATCCAACTGCATCTATGACTAATAATCCACCTTCAGGATAGCATCCGCAACACCATTCAGTATTAAGTTGCAAGCAACAGAATATTGCATTAAGTAAAGTGTGTAATGTAAGTAGCACAAATATCCTTAGATAAAGAACTACTGTTTTATCCCTAGTAGCAACAGTACATCTACAATCTTAGAGGTTGCTGTCACTCCTCCAGATTAAATAGAGACATGAACCCACTATCGAGCATAAATACTCCCACTTGGAGTCACAAGCATCTACTTGGCCAGAGCATCTACTAGTAACGGAGAGCATGCAAGATCATAAATAACGCACTCACAAGATATATTATGAAGCAAATGACATAGTTGAAAGTGCATGGTTGCCCCCATGCGTGGTTTTGGTAATTAATGACAATCCTTATGGACTAATGTTTACATTGAGATATTCTTATAGATCTTGTCCATGGGAAATTAGGAGTTCATGTGTTGGACTCTTCAAGATGACATAATGACCAATGCTCTATTCAAGGGTTTATATGAAGATAGATGGGATGATACGAGAATGATCAAGATGTTGATCAACACACAAAGCTACAAGATGTACCAAGTGGATCATGTATCTCTTGGGATGGTTAAGACGTGCAAGACCCAGAGAAGCATTTCGGAGATATCTTATGCTCGAAACTTGGAGGTCGGAATGAAGACGAAGCTAATGGAGCTTGGAGATTGACATGAAGGCGAAGCTAAGCGAGGCTCTCCCATAATGGCGTATGGGGGAGTATTTGGAGAAGTCTTCATCAAGCATGTGCTAGCAAGCACAATCAAGAAAAGTGTTTCAACTTGAGAGAGTCAAGATCGTCATCATCGAGCTCAAGTGGAATGCGCAAGGCAAAGGTATGATCTTGATAGGTTTTCTATTTTACCGGTCTCATGGTGTTAGTGGGAGACCGGGTTTTAGGATAGATGGCGTACTATCAAGAGGGGCTCTCGAGTGAGTAACTTGATCGCATCTTTGTGGAGAGCTCAAACCTTTGCATGCTTGGCATATCATTTTTCTTGGTTCTTATTTGGTTTTTCTCCGTGTTGGGTTTCGGTCCTTGTCGTGATCTTCATGACAAGACCAAGTCCTTCGAAAATGGTTTTACTTTGGAAAACTTATTGCCTTTTATCCATGTGAGGATTTAGAGCTTGGTTTATCTCCATACTAAGCTCTAGTTCATCAAAAACAGATTTCGTATGAATATCTTGTTGCGTTTTTGATGAAGGAGGTTTTACCGGTTTGCATTGTTTAGGAAAGTTCAACCTTTCCCCATTTGGTTTTATCCTCACATGATGGACTGTGATGTTTCTATGCACATTCAAGTAGAGCTCGTTGTAACGATTCCAACGAGCCAAAAATCATCGAAAACGGAGTCCGGATGGAAAAGATATTGACGTTTTCGTTATCGGTTTTGCTGCAGTTTTTGCTAGGCCGGAGTCTCCGGTCCTAGACCGGAGTCTCCGGTCCTCGCGAATCGATTTTTGTTCCAGCGGACGACGCTTGCGGTATAGGGGTCCGGAGTAGGTCCGGAGTGACCCCGGAGTCTCTGGGGGGGGCCGGAGTCTCCGGCCTATGCGGTCCGGAGTCTCCGGTGTTATTTTCCTGCGTCGACTTTTTTCCTGCTCTTTCGAGGCCGGAGTCTCCGGTCTCAGGGACCAGAGTCTCCGGCCAGGCCGGAGTCTCCGGCCTTCCAGACCGGAGTCTCCGGTCTAAGTGGACTGCAACGGCTCTTTTTCTGGGAGGGGTATAAATACCCCTCCACCTACCTCCAGCCACTCAGTTCTTCCAAGCACGAAATTTCCCCCTCTCTCACCTCCATTGTTGACCTTGGAAAGCTTGCCCCTCTCCCATTTCCTCCCATGATTCTTGCATATCTTTGAGGGATTTGAGAGAGGAGATCTAGATCTACATTTCCACCAATCCATCTCTCCTCTAAGTGAGGGGAACCTAGTAGATCTTGATCTTGGAGTTCTTGGTGCTTCTCCTCTTTGTTCTTCCTCTCTTCTCCCCCCATAAGCATTAGTTGCTTTTGGTGGGATTTGAGAGTGAAGGATTTTGAGCACTTGTGCTCTTGCCTTTTGCATTTGGTGCATCGGTGTGCTCTCCACGAGGATTCGTGGAAGTTGAAAGCTTGTGAACTTGTTCTCTTGGGTTCTCGGACCCTAGACGCCTTTGTGGTGGTTGGACCCTTGTGTGGTCACTTGAAGCCGTTCGGGAGCCCCCAATCCCATTGTGGGTTGTGCCCCGGATTGTTGTTGAAAGCCGTTCGGGAGCCCCCAATCCCATTGTGGGTTGTGCCCCGGATTGTTGTTGAAAGGCTCCGGATTCCGCCTCGAAGGAATTCCGACAGTGGAAGGTGAACCAAGCCTTTGTGGTGCGGTTCATCGGAGAAGAAGGTGAAACCTTTGTGGTTGTTGAATCGTTGTGTCGGTTCACACCTCTCCAACGAGACGTACTCCCTTAACAAGGAGGAACTCGGGAATACATCCTCGTCTCCGCGTGCCTCGGTTATTTCTATACCCGAGCTTTTACTTATGCACTTTACATTGTGATAGCCTTCGTGCTTGAAGTATTCTTTATTGCTATCACCTTGTTGTTTGTCTTGCTTAGCATAAGTTGTTGGTGCACATAGGTGAGCCTAGTTTATTTAGGTTGTCGGCTTGTTAATTTAAACATCTAGTTTTATTCCGCAATTATCAAGCCTAAACCGGAAAAGTTTTAAACCGCCTATTCACCCCCCCCCCCCCTCTAGGCGACATCATTGTCCTTTCAATTGGTATCAGAGCCTGGGCTCTCTTGTTGGGCTTTACCGCCTAGAGAGTAAAAGATGTCGTTTAGAGAATTAGTGCACGATCCCACTTTCATATTCGATGGCACAAATTATGATGTTTGGAAAATTCGCATGCTTAATCTTTTTAGGGCCATGGGTCCAAATTATATGAAGAGGATTGTAGATGTGAGTTTATCTCCTCCAAAGGATTCCCAAGAATTATCTTTAGAGGATGAGATAAACTCTCATCTCGAGACTCAAGTTACTAATGGTCTTATATGTGCTTTGACCGATGTAGTTCTTGCTTCAATCATGCCTTTTCGAAATGCACATGAGCTTTGGACCAAGCTTCAAGATATATATGAAGTGTCCAAAATTATTGAGGATGATTGTTTTCCCTCCACCTCCGGCCGTGATGAGTTCACAACTTCTTCCACTCCACCAACATGTGATTTGTCACAAGATAATGATATGGTGAGTGGTGATAGAAATTGCATTGGTGATGGTGAACTTACTATTGATTATACCTCTTCTCTATCACATTGCAATGTTCTATCTTTGGACCTAAACTCTTCTAGCACTCCAAATGTCATACATGCTAGAGTTGATGGTCCTTGCATATCAAGTAATAGTTGCTTAGCTAAATATAATAATGATATGCTCTCTATGTCTTGTTGTCATGAAAATAATGCTTCCATATCCTCTAGTATTTGCATGATTAACAATGTAGAGGAATCCCAACATTTGTTGGAACAAGACATGGACCCCAATGGTGCTTCAAGTAATTCTTCATCCTCCTCACCCATTAATCATGTTTGCCTCATGGCTAAGGATTCCAAGGTAACTTCTACCTCGAATCCCGAGATATGTGATGATGTGGTTGAGGATGCTCATGGAGAAGATTTTGACATTGAAACCTTAACCAAGAAGGGTGAGATTGTTCTTGGTGCTCTTCCCAAAGGTAGTGAAGCTATCTCTTCTCTATGTGAAATTGTTGCTCATGGTATTAAATGTATAGAAACCATTGAGGATTTGGATACTCAATTTGAGCAAAAATGTAAAATTGAGAGAGAAGATGCTATTGAAAAAGCATCCTTAGAGAATGCCCTTAACGAAGAGCAAGAGCTTCGAGTGTCTCTTGAGGAGAGACTCGAATCTCTTGATGAATCAAATGATCTTATCATTACTAAAATCATTAAGGAAAGAGATCATGCTATTGCTAAATATAAAGTGTTTAAAAAGAAAAAAGTTGAATTTGGTGTTGGCAATGCTAGACTAAGTGAGGACATAGAGAAACTTGACAAAGCTCACAAGGCTTTAGAAAGTGAACACTCTCTCCTCATCAAGTCTCATGATCAACTCCAAACTCAACTATCTAATAATGATAAGCTTGCAAAATTGTGTTCTTCCATTTCTAATGATAATGATGCTTGTGCTACTAACTCCACTTCTTGTGAAGCATCTATTTTGAAGGAGAATGTTGAGCTAAGGGCTCAACTTGAGTTGCTATCTAGTAAGTATGGGAAATTGGAAGAAAGTCATGAAAAGCTTTCTACCTCTAATGATGATCTTCTAGCATCCCATGCTAGGCTAAAGTTAGCTCATGAGGCTATCTCTACAAAGGTAACATCTTGTGAGCCTCATGTGGATATTGGCACAACTTCTTCTAGAAATGCCTTATTGCCATGTGCTAGTCCGAGTGATTCATCCACTCACAATGCTTCTACATCTTGTGATGAATTACTTTCCATACCTTGTTGCTCTAACAATGAAGCGTCTACTTCCTCTAGTGTTTTTGTTGATACTAACCATGTAGAGGAATTAAATGAGCTCAAGGCCCAAGTCACTTCTTTGAAGAAAGACTTGGAAAAGCGTCATGTTGGGAAGTCCACACTTGACAATATGTTGAGTGTTCAAAGACGCCCCAATGATAAGAGTGGACTTGGATTCAACTCAAACAACAAGAACAAGTCCAAGATCATTAAGAAGAAAAAGGGCCAAGAACAAGTCAAAGACTCGGCCAAGATTGTTTGCTTCAAGTGCAAAGTTGAAGGGCACCATGTTAGATCTTGCCCTTTGAAGAAGAAGGCTCTTAGTGAGAAGCAACAAGGGAAGAAGCCTCAAGTTCAAACTCAAGCTCCTCAAGTTGAAGAACGTTCTCTTTCCAAGAAGAATCAAGCTACCCCTCCTCAAGTCAAGACTCCAACTAAGAAGAGAGGAGGAAGTCGATGTTGCTACCTATGCCGTGAGAAGGGTCACCTTGCTTCTTCATGCACAAATGGTACCTTATCCAACCCCATTATAGTTGATGATGTTTATTCTCTTCGGAAGGATAAGGTTGGCAATGTGTTTGCCAAATATGTTGGTACTCAAAGTGGTGTCAAGAAAAGAACCATTTGGGTTGCCAAACCTATTGTGACTAACCTCTTAGGACCCAACGTGGTTGGGGACCAACAAGCTAAAACTTGATCAATAGGTGTTGTTGGAGGACATTGGAGACTTGGCTACACTATGAAGAATTAAGAGATCTTCATCAATTATATTCTCTCAAGTCAAGTCATATGGATTATATTGTTCTATCTCATATCCAATGTTCCTCCTTGCGGTAACTTTTATTTAAATCATATATACATTGAAAGTTGCTTGCACCCTTGCGTGTGTTAGGTTTTGTACCTTGCTAGTGTTTGTATGTGTTGTGCTCTCTACTTACTTATCTTGAGAAATCAAGTATGTGTATTTTGGTTTGCACACCATCTACTTGTTTTGAGCCCTATTGCTTTTATTTGCTATCTTATCTTGTTGGCTCTCTTTGAGAGATAAATGGACTATCCATTTTTGGAGAGTGATATGCTTCGTGCACTTTACAATCCTAAAAATGTGTGTACATGAGGAATACCACTTAGTGTCGATATATCAATATTATCTATTCTCTTTGTGGTATGTCATGCTCATGAGAAATTCAAATTATATAATGTCCATTAATTTCTCTAGTTGTTTTTGTTTGCCTCTTGTGTTAAAATAAATGGATTATCACATTATGGGGGAGTAATAAGCTATGTGCATATTACAAGCCTAGAAAATGTGAAAATGTGAGGTTTGCCACCTAGAATTGATATTGCTAATTATCTTGTTCCTATGTGGCATGTTGCTCAAACAAGTTCCCATTTACTTAAATGCTCTTTGTCTCTCACTCTTTTGGATCTTGTTTGTGGAGGATGTTCTTGATATGGCTTTCCCTAAATATGTTCTCATATATCTTTTTGGGAAGCCAATTGATTCAAGCAACTTCTTGGAGTTGCTTTGCATTATCACATGATTTGTGAAGCTATCAAGAATATCTATCTATCTAAGCATGGCTTTTAATTCCTATCCTTTGCCTCATGCTTATGTTTTGTGAATATGATCTTGAATATATCCTTGCAATCCACCATCGAGAAATATCTCCATACATTACTTGTCTTGACAAGTGATAATCATATTTGGGGTAAATATGTTGATCATATTCACTTTGGCTCTTGCTTTGTATTGCCTTATTTAATTGCCAAGGATTTATTTTTGATCTAACTCTTATTTGTCTTCCTTGTATCATTTGGATCCTTTATTGCTCTACTTGAAATTTGTTTTGTGCTTCCTTGAGTTGGGAAAAGCAATGGTCCAATTCTTGTGCGTTGACATTCAAAAGTCATACTTTTTGATAATGCACTATTCTTTGGGAAGCTATCCTACTTTGAGTGGAACATCATTCTTTAGATTGGTATTGCAATTTCTTGCCTTTCTTGAATATGACTAGTGTTTATATATATGGAGAGTGATGATCTCATTTGTGTGCATTTTGTATTCAAATGCAAGATCATAAATAATGCACACATCTTGGGGGAGCAATCCTATATGCTTTCGAACATTAGTTGTCTTCATTTGGTATTTGATCCCGATGACGTGTCTCTTTGGAAGACAAACATTTTTCGTCTTGGCACTTTGTGCCATCATGAAAAGTGTAGAGGGTTTGGTTTATTATTTGATGGTATTTTCTTCAATTGGTTTCTTGCTTTCATTTGTTATCTTTTCAAAGTGGTTTCTTCAATCATGTGTTGATTTGGGTCTTTGATATAATTTGGACAATTCCTTTTCTTGTCACACTTGTGTGTAATTTCATGGTTTAATTGGTGTTTTTTCCAAATTATATCTCATTTGGTTCTTGAAAGTCTTGTGCATGCATACTTACTATATGTATATCTTATGGCATGCGTACTTTCGTCGATCCAATATATAGAATAAACTCCATCAAATCCTAAATGGCTAAGATGTGCATGAAATTCAATTTCATATCAATATGCACATATTTATGTGGAGTTTGTCCTATGTATTGTAGTTGCTCTAACTACTTTGGACCCAATGAGTTTGGGTACCTTTTTGTACTTGAATTTGTTTTAGGTATATTGGAGATGCATTGGAAGCTTGTCTCATCTAAAAGGAAGGTGTTGTCACCATGTGCTTATTGGAGCCAAGCTTGGATGATCATGAGCTCTTATCTTCTACATCACCAATGCTATCTCGGTAACAAGTATCTACCTCATGCATACTTTTCTAGCTTTCAACCTTGTGTAGGTTGATTTCATGGCATGAATCTCTTTGGTTGCAATTCTTTTGATTCTTGCAAAACGTCTTTATTGCAAATGTGAGTAAGCCGGGATGATTACATATCAAGGGAGGAATATATATAATCATTTTCATGATTCACCAATCCCAAATATGTTAATCTAGCACTTTCTACTCTATGTCTCGCATATGTAATATTGATGTGTTTCAAAATCATTTGCCTTTTGTGAGACTTGTTATCTTACTCGGAGCATCCCGTTTATCACCTTATCCCTTGTGGATACGTTTGATGCTATGATGAGTGTGTGTTTGAAGTTCATCTATATCCCTTTAAGATAAAATTGAGCTTTGTGCTATGTTTTTAAGCAAAGATCTTATTGGTGTATTTATGACTTCCGCTTGGATATCATGACCTCTACCTTTGTATCTATCGTGTGTGTACATGTTTATTTGTAGACCCATATCTTAGTGATTCGTGTCTACTTAGAAACTTATACACATGAAAATAGTACATCTTTATTTGGTATTCCAATTCTTTAATGACCACCTATTATTGCTTTTGACTCTTTGGTGGTTTCTAAAAGGCACAAGCTTTATTTTTCATGTGTTATGCTTGGTGCATTTTACTAAGCTTGTGGAGCTTTTGTTATATCTATTTTGGTGTGTGGGTATGGGAAAGACGCAATATGCACTATGTGCAACTCCTTTTGGAAGACTATGTTGATGCTTCTCATCCTTGTATTAGTCTCCTAAAATGTCCTTTTATCTCACACCCATCTTTATATTTGCCGCTCCTTGCTCATGTTGCAAAACATTTTATTTATTTGTTGAAAGTTGTTTTGCCCCCTTTATCATTTACATTCTTTTGCATGAGCTTGTGTTCGAATTTATCTAGGAGGGAGTGAGGATTCCATGTTGTGCACACTATATTGAAATACAAATCCTATTTGTGCACGTACCTTGGGGAGTTCCCTCTTGATATTTAGAACACTTTTCGGATCCTTTTGATTGCTTGCTTCTTTCGTTGAAGTATCTTTCTATTTGATCTTCTCTTGCAATATTTGGATCCTCTATATAGTTTGATCTCCCTCCATCTATTCGTCATTGGATATGTGCATTTGATTTCACTCATATTATGAGAAATGCACACTTTATGGGGGAGCTCACACTATATTGGCCTTCTAGGTTTTTCTTCCCATTTCGGCAATCAATGCCAATGGGGGAGAAATTTAGAGGGTTTAAGGGAATATGGGTTTGTTCTCTTGCATCCTTGCTCTTTGTGTTGCATGGTTGCTTAAATTCATTATATAAACCCTCGTAAAAGGGATTGTCATCAATTACCAAAATGGGGGAGATTGAAAGTGCATGGTTGCCCCCATGCGTGGTTTTGGTAATTAATGACAATCCTTATGGACTAATGTTTACATTGAGATATTCTTATAGATCTTGTCCATGGGAAATTAGGAGTTCATGTGTTGGACTCTTCAAGATGACATAATGACCAATGCTCTATTCAAGGGTTTATATGAAGATAGATGGGATGATACGAGAATGATCAAGATGTTGATCAACACACAAAGCTACAAGATGTACCAAGTGGATCATGTATCTCTTGGGATGGTTAAGACGTGCAAGACCCAGAGAAGCATTTCGGAGATATCTTATGCTCGAAACTTGGAGGTCGGAATGAAGACGAAGCTAATGGAGCTTGGAGATTGACATGAAGGCGAAGCTAAGCGAGGCTCTCCCATAATGGCGTATGGGGGAGTATTTGGAGAAGTCTTCATCAAGCATGTGCTAGCAAGCACAATCAAGAAAAGTGTTTCAACTTGAGAGAGTCAAGATCGTCATCATCGAGCTCAAGTGGAATGCGCAAGGCAAAGGTATGATCTTGATAGGTTTTCTATTTTACCGGTCTCATGGTGTTAGTGGGAGACCGGGTTTTAGGATAGATGGCGTACTATCAAGAGGGGCTCTCGAGTGAGTAACTTGATCGCATCTTTGTGGAGAGCTCAAACCTTTGCATGCTTGGCATATCATTTTTCTTGGTTCTTATTTGGTTTTTCTCCGTGTTGGGTTTCGGTCCTTGTCGTGATCTTCATGACAAGACCAAGTCCTTCGAAAATGGTTTTACTTTGGAAAACTTATTGCCTTTTATCCATGTGAGGATTTAGAGCTTGGTTTATCTCCATACTAAGCTCTAGTTCATCAAAAACAGATTTCGTATGAATATCTTGTTGCGTTTTTGATGAAGGAGGTTTTACCGGTTTGCATTGTTTAGGAAAGTTCAACCTTTCCCCATTTGGTTTTATCCTCACATGATGGACTGTGATGTTTCTATGCACATTCAAGTAGAGCTCGTTGTAACGATTCCAACGAGCCAAAAATCATCGAAAACGGAGTCCGGATGGAAAAGATATTGACGTTTTCGTTATCGGTTTTGCTGCAGTTTTTGCTAGGCCGGAGTCTCCGGTCCTAGACCGGAGTCTCCGGTCCTCGCGAATCGATTTTTGTTCCAGCGGACGACGCTTGCGGTATAGGGGTCCGGAGTAGGTCCGGAGTGACCCCGGAGTCTCTGGGGGGGGCCGGAGTCTCCGGCCTATGCGGTCCGGAGTCTCCGGTGTTATTTTCCTGCGTCGACTTTTTTCCTGCTCTTTCGAGGCCGGAGTCTCCGGTCTCAGGGACCAGAGTCTCCGGCCAGGCCGGAGTCTCCGGCCTTCCAGACCGGAGTCTCCGGTCTAAGTGGACTGCAACGGCTCTTTTTCTGGGAGGGGTATAAATACCCCTCCACCTACCTCCAGCCACTCAGTTCTTCCAAGCACGAAATTTCCCCCTCTCTCACCTCCATTGTTGACCTTGGAAAGCTTGCCCCTCTCCCATTTCCTCCCATGATTCTTGCATATCTTTGAGGGATTTGAGAGAGGAGATCTAGATCTACATTTCCACCAATCCATCTCTCCTCTAAGTGAGGGGAACCTAGTAGATCTTGATCTTGGAGTTCTTGGTGCTTCTCCTCTTTGTTCTTCCTCTCTTCTCCCCCCATAAGCATTAGTTGCTTTTGGTGGGATTTGAGAGTGAAGGATTTTGAGCACTTGTGCTCTTGCCTTTTGCATTTGGTGCATCGGTGTGCTCTCCACGAGGATTCGTGGAAGTTGAAAGCTTGTGAACTTGTTCTCTTGGGTTCTCGGACCCTAGACGCCTTTGTGGTGGTTGGACCCTTGTGTGGTCACTTGAAGCCGTTCGGGAGCCCTCAATCCCATTGTGGGTTGTGCCCCGGATTGTTGTTGAAAGCCGTTCGGGAGCCCCCAATCCCATTGTGGGTTGTGCTCCGGATTGTTGTTGAAAGGCTCCGGATTCCGCCTCGAAGGAATTCCGATAGTGGAAGGTGAACCAAGCCTTTGTGGTGCGGTTCATCGGAGAAGAAGGTGAAACCTTTGTGGTTGTTGAATCGTTGTGTCGGTTCACACCTCTCCAACGAGACGTACTCCCTTAACAAGGAGGAACTCGGGAATACATCCTCGTCTCCGCGTGCCTCGGTTATTTCTATACCCGAGCTTTTACTTATGCACTTTACATTGTGATAGCCTTCGTGCTTGAAGTATTCTTTATTGCTATCACCTTGTTGTTTGTCTTGCTTAGCATAAGTTGTTGGTGCACATAGGTGAGCCTAGTTTATTTAGGTTGTCGGCTTGTTAATTTAAACATCTAGTTTTATTCCGCAATTATCAAGCCTAAACCGGAAAAGTTTTAAACCGCCTATTCACCCCCCCCCCCTCTAGGCGACATCATTGTCCTTTCAATAGTACTCAATTATTCATCGGATCCCAGCAAACACAACATGTAGCATTACATAAAGATGATCTTGATCATGATAAGTAGCTCACAAGATCTAAACATGATGGCAGAATAGGAGAAGACAACCATCTAGCTACTGCTATGGACCCGTAGTCCAAGGATGAACTACTCACGCATCAGTTCGCAGGCGGGCATGGTGATGTAGAGACCTCCGGTGATGATTCCCCTCTCCGGCAGGGTGCCGGGAAGAGCTTCTGAACCCTCCCGGACTAGGGTTGATGGCGGCGGCGGCTCTGGAACGTATCGTGGAAGAGTGTTCGGGTCCTAGGTCTTGTATTGTCGGGGGGTTTAAGTAGGCGAAAGGGCGAAGGTGGTGGAGCCCCGAGGGGCCCACACCACGTGGTGGCGCGGCTTGTATATTCCAATGATGAGCCTCCTCAAAAGTGCTCTAGGTCTTCATGAGCAAGCAAGTTAGATGCACCCCCACTAGTTCCATTGGAGAGCTTTCATATACTTATAGCTCTATGTGCATCCGTTGTGTGGCAATCACTACTCCTTGCATAGCTTCGATTATAAGACTTCCTCTTGTCTAATGATCACTTTCAGTTGTGTGAGACTTTCTTCCGTTGGCCTTCCAAACCCCCATTATTATTCTTTTAGGCACAACATCCTGGTGCCAGGAACCAACGTTGAACGCTTGCTTGTTTTTGAGTGAACAAATAGAGAGATGATCTTTTATGTGCATATTGTTATTGCTTGACTTGATCCTTTCACAAAGTTGTCATGAGTGTTTGATTCATTAGATGATTATATTGTTGTTCTTGAAGCTTAAATCATCTTGAATATCTACTTTGCACGGTTGATTGTTCTCTAGTACTAATTCATTGAAAGTTTTGCTTTGTTCTTCCTACTTGTTTATTCATTACTCATTTGATATCAATATAAACTACAGCTTTTATTCATTTGATCTCAGTTTACATGCATTACATTATTATATGATCAAGATTGTGTGAAAGCATGTCACTTCAGAAATTATTCTTGTTATCGTTTTACCTACTCGAGGACGAGTAGAACTAAGCTTGGGGATGCTTGATACGTCTCAAACGTATCTATAATTTCTTACGTTCCATGCTTATATTATACCAACTGCTACATGTTTTTTATACACTTTGCATTGTTTTATGCATTTTCTGTGACTAACCTATTAACAAGATGCCACAGTGCCAGTTCCCTGTTTTCTGCTGTTTTTTGTTTCAGAAAACCACTTAAGAAAATATTCTCGGAATTGGACGATTTTAATGCCAAAGTCCCTATTTTTCACGGGAGGTTCCAGAACACCGAAGAGGAGACGGATGAGGGGACCGAGCCGCCCTCATCAGGTGCTGGCGCGGGTCCCACCCATGCCACGCCAGCACATGAGGACGTGGCCTTGGGCCTCCACCGCCTTCGCCCTTTCGCCTACAAATACACCTCGACAATACAAGACCTAAGACCCGAACACTTTTCCAGAAACCCTTACGGAGCCGCTGCCGTCATCAACCCTAGTTCTGGAGGGTTCAGAACCTCTTCCCGGCACCCTGCCGGAGAGGGGAATCATCACCGGAGGGCTCTACATCACCATGCCTCCCTCCGTACTGATGCGTGAGTAGTTCATCCTTGGACTACGGGTCCATAGCAGTAGATAGATGGTTGTCTTCTCCTATTGTGCCATCATGTTTAGATCTTGTGAGCTGCCTATCATGATCAAGATCATCTTTATGTAATGCTACATGTTGTGTTTGCTGGGATCCGATGTATATTGAATACTATGTCATTTGCTTCATAATATATCACGTTGTGTGTTGTTTATGATCTTGCATGCTCTCCGTTGCTAGTAGATGCTCTGGCCAAGTAGATGCTTGTGACTCCAAGAGGGGGTATTTATGCTCGATAGTAGGTTCATGTCTCTATTTAATCAGGGGTAGTGACAGCAAGCTCTAAGATTGTAGATGTACTGTTGCTACTACGGATAAAACAGTAGTACTTTGTCTAAGGATAATTGTATTGCTTACATTACACACTTTGCCTAATGCAATAATCTGTTGCTTGCAACTTAATACTGAAAGGGGTGCGGACGCTAACCGGAAGGTGGATTATTAGTCATAGATGCGGTTGGAACGGTCTATGTATATTGTTGTAATTCCCAAATGAATCTCACACTAGACATCATGACATTAGTATATGCATCATTATGCAGCTCTTTATTCTGTCAATTGCCCAGCTATAATTTGTTTACCCTCATGTATGCTATTATTATTATTTATGGAGAGACACCATGAGTGAACTGTGGACCCCGGTCCTTTTCTTTAAACTGATAATACAACCAACTGCAAAATGCTTTCTTTCATTCTCTGCAAACAAACATCATTTTCCACACATACGTTTAATCCTTTGTTACAGCAAGCTAGTGAGATTGACAACCTCACTGTTAAGTTGGGGCAAAGTATCTTGGTTGTGTGTGTGCAGGTTCCACGTCAACGCCGGAATCCCTGGTGTTGCGCCGTGCCATATTCCGCCACCGACAACCTTCAGACGTGTTTTTCATCTCCTACTGGTTCGATAACCTTGGTTTCTTAACTGAGTGAAATTTGCTGCTGCACTACTTCACACCTTCCTCTTGGGGTTTCCCAACAACACCACCGAGTGCATCAAGTAAAATTTCTGGCACCGTTGCCGGGGAGCTGAAGCACATCTGCAAGGGGAGTCTCTCACTTCCCAATCTCTTTACTTTGTTTTTGTCTTGCTTAGTTAAATTTTATTTCCTGTTTTGTTTGCTATTAAATATCAAAAACACAAAAAAAATAGTTACTTGCATTTTATTTACTTTGTTATTATCTTGTTTGCTTCTTATTATCAAAAAACACAAAAAAAAATAGTCTAGTTTATTTTCCAGTCTATCATCATGTCTAGCTCTATTCCTGTCACTATGTCACGTGAGGAATCAATCTTAACTTTTAAACAAAAGAGTGAGGAAACTTTTGGAGAAGCTTGGTATAGAACTTTTGAAACTTATGGTGAAACCGAACCAAGAATGACATTGAGCATGTTTCTTAGTAGTTTCTATTTTGGACTTGTTCTTTGCTATAGATATGCTTTGGATGCTGTAGTAGGAGGAGATTTTCTTAAATGTGATGGAGATCAAGCTTTTAATGCAATAAAGAAAGTCCTAGCACTCAATTGTTCGATTTCAATATTGTTATCAGATTCGACGCTAAGGTCGGCCGATTTGCTTGATCTGAATTGGATTTTTGGTTGATTGTTGTTAGTTACAGGGGTGTGGACGTCATGTTTGTGCTCATGAATGGATCTCAATTGCTCGCCGATGTTACCGGAGCCGTCCACCCTATAGGACCACCGCAAAAAACGTGCAATGCTCTGTCAAGAACACACCTTCCATCACCAGGTAGCAAGCACTCTATTAATCCGGTGATGTTCAGCACGCTAGCCAGTTCCCTGCATGGTTGCCCTCACGTGGTGATATCACTTGTGATTCTATATTAGACAGAATATAGACAATACTTTTCAATTTAAGATTACGAGGAATAGCAGAAGGTATAAAATACCGGGCGGATATTCTGTTTGATATTTCATATGTTGCAGTTTACTCATCACAAAAAAAATCACCATCTGTTATTTGTAATGCCATCGTGTAACTATCCCATTTGTAAATCTGACTTACGTTACGTTGAATGAGCAGTATCTTTTTGTTTGCTTTAATGAGCAGTATTGGTTTGTCGTGGACTATTACTTTTTTGTCCTAACTTTAAACTTGTATTTGCTTTTTTTCGCTAAACAAAACTATACAAGTTTAAGACGAACATAATGAACGGAGGAAGAAGATTGATTTGGCTGTCTTCAAATTTAGTCTTTGTTTTTTTAAAAAGAAACTATACTATATAATCACACACGAGATTTCCAAAAGGATGTACCATAAAATTCTCTGATTAAGTAATGCTTAACTAAGAATCTATGACAGCCATTGTATTACAATGTATGTTTCCCCCCGGTGCAACGCACGGGCATGTTTACTACTCCCTCCATCTAACAAAGGATGTCTTAATTTTGATCAAATTTGGATGTATTTATACACTAAGTTATGTCTAGATACATCAAATTTTTCATCAAGTTGAGACATCTTTTGTTGGACGGAGGAGTAATTAAAATAAAAGAAAATAAAAGGTGTTTGCTGCGGCGACGTATCCACCGTCCGCTGCGCGTTTGGCTGCTGCTATTTCAGATCAACCCCCTTCCCCTTCTCCTTGGTCGATCCCCAAATCGCCGCCTCCTCCGCCCCACCAACACAAACCCTAGCCGAGCTGCCACCATCAATCCCCAAATCGCTGCTTCCTCCGCTCCAACCAACCCTAACCCTAGCTAGCTAGCCGCCATGGCCCCTCCGTTTGTTCTGCTCGAACGCGACATTTGCATCTCCCCCGACGAGGCGGTATGCGGCCGGCGGTCAATCCGCTGGCCGTGGGAAGATAGAGATGATCCGCCAACCCGCCAAGAGATGACTGATGTGACCACCGAGTACCTGCGGACCTTCAAGCCCCGCGCAGTCGTCGCAGATCCACCGGAGCTCTCCTCCCTCCACATACAGCGGCCGAAATTCGTCCGGCTCCCGGGGATGCTCCAGGACCTCACCAGCGGCAGCATCTCCAGTGCGGACAAGAACCTGGTCGCCCTTTACGCCGGGTGGTACCGCCCTGGCTCCCGTTTGCCGGGAGGCTATCTCATCTACGACGCCAGGAAGGACTCCTTCTCTGTGATCCCCGAGCTTCCCTGCGACCCCTCAGGTCACAGAGGTCTCGGGTCCGAGTCGGCCGTCGTCATGTGCGAAGCCGCCGGGGACGAGTATGTTCTTGCCGAACTCGTCGGGGTCCTGCCAGGATGCTCCGAAGCCGCGCTCTGGCTGTGGAAGTCGTCCGCCAAAGAATGGGTCTTGCAGCCCGGGCGCGTGTCCCTTCCATCCACCACCACCCACCGCTTCTCCTCTGACATCTGCTTCTCCTATCGGGGATCTATCCTCTGCTGGGTGGATCTGCTCAAAGGCATGGTGCTCTGTAATCTGGACAAAGACTGCAAGTTCAGCTTTATCCCGTTGCCCAAAGATTGTCCAAATTATGGTGATTCTAGGCACGTAAACGCTGAGGAGTTCCGTTCCATGGCCTGTGTTCGTGGAGACATCAAGTTCGTCGACTTGGATGAACACCTGTCCGGAGAAGGATTGGAACTGGCCGTCTGGACTCTGTCACCTGACCTCTCAGGGTGGAACATAAGCAGCACATACAATGTTAAAAACATTTGGGCAGACGAGGCCGACCAGCCTGCTGGTATGCCAGGTTTTCCTCTGAGGTGCCCTGTCCTGAGCATCAATGAAGATGGCGTCATCTACCTAATCTTAAATCATTTCGACCGTGCACTAGAGTACATAGGCCAGTTTTTCCTCCGTGTCGACATGCACAATAAGAAGGTCCAGTTCTATCCACAGACTAGAGAGTGGTCTATTCAGTCCCAACTCTTTGCCAGCGAGTTCAGTGCGCACCGACAGCGTTTACAGGATCACCCGGTATTACTACCACCATTAAGCATAGTTTCATTTGCATACTGTCATTTTGTTTATGTTGACTATCACATAACCTGACATATGGTACCAACAAGTTACCCGGTCACATTGATTTCTAAAATTGATGCTCATCCGCAATCATGATTCTGAAACCAATAGTTAGTAACAAATTACTCTGCCCCCTTGTCATATTAGACCCAACTTCTTGCACACCACATGGCACTTTTTTGCATGTTCTAGAGGGCTGTTTTTTTCCTTTCTTTTTTTTCTTGATGGAGATAGTGTTATTATTAGCTTCACCTCTCCACTTATAATTTGATGACTTGGACATTCAGTGAATATAACAGGGTCCGTGTTGAACTTCAGTATTTGTTTCTGAACTTGGAATTAGCACATGAAGCATAATTCTCAAACTAGAGCTGAACACTGACAAGTGTCTGAATGAAAGATGTACATAAAATGTACCCTTGACACATACAACTGTTTCAATATTGTGTTGGTGTTCCCCAGTTAATTAATATATTCGAATACATTTGAATGAATGAGAAATGTCAAATATTGACCGTTAACCCACAAATCAGACAGATAAGTGCATATGTACTCTGCCTTGCTTTTTTACTTTTAAAAATTGTTTTTACGGTAATTACAACCTGACATATGGTCATGTTGAAAGCATTATATTCCACAGACATCTCTATTTGTTTTTTTGTTTCAGAGAGAGATAGAAGGAAGCGAGCTTGGTGCAAGTGCAAAGAGGATTAAGCCTTGAGATGGCAAATATATCACGAGGAAATTTGGATCGATAACCGCCAGTTGTTTTTTCTTTGGTCTAGTGAAGACACTTCATGTCATCAGGATCGGTTGTTAGTAGTTAAACTTAATGGCCATATGCCTGTCGAAAGTGGCTTCTTTTGGATTGTAACGGGGCATGGCCGTTTCATGTGTATTTGTCATTTTTATGTTATGTTTATATATTGTTCTGAATGTGCTGATTCTGGCTTCATGCCTCATTGCCATTTTCTTGCATGAATAGTGCGGTTCTAGAGGGTGTGTTTGTGTGTTTTCGCTACTTTAGTACATGTAGTTTGTTTTAACTGACGTTGGCTCAGAAGCAATATTAGATGAGCCGGGCACCATGATGTTTGCTTTGCTTGCCCACCGTTTGACTAATAATGTTGACATGACAAACGAATGCAGCATAGAAAGAGAAATGAGCAAGAAGTGGGTGCAAAGAATTTCTGTTCCTTTAGTTGGTTTGGAACAGATCGAACACTTCGGATTTCAAAACAAAAATATGCATTGAAAAATGTTTTGGTTCTTTTCAGATCCAATTTGTTGGTTTGCTGCATGGCTCGGTTTTTCTAACCCGCTGAATTGTTGGAACCTACTGATCACATGGAAAACGCATCATCAAGCCAGAATGCCACATTGCACAAAAAAAATCAGTCCAGGAACCTACTGATCTGACGTTTATGTCCATCAACGACTGCCAGTTAGGAACTCCCCGCAAAAAGAAAATGTCCAGTTAGGGACATCTCTGTTATCAATGTGTTGTACAGGGAAACATTGTCCACATACACAAAAAAAGGCAAGTAGTTGTACAGGGACGGGTACATATACACACACACCCATAACCGGATGAACAGACACACAAAGCCCGAATGCGCAATATTCATCAGAAACCCTAGCTAAGTTCTGCAACTGCTTCCAATTTGTCGTCCCCACTTTGAGCTAGTTGAAGACGGAGGGATTGGTGGTCGCGCTGCTCACCTGGACTTCCAGCACCTCCAGCTTCCGCTCCAGGCTGTCCAGCTTCTCGTTCAGTGTCGCCAGCTTGCTCTTCGTCGTCGCTTCTGCATCAACAACAACAAGCACATCAGTTAGCAAGGCTATCGTCGTCCTTGGTAATCTGCATGATTCCTCTTATTCTATTTCTTCCACGCCCGAAATGCATGTATGGCCGTATAGTTGCGGCCTCGCTATATATCGAGCAGAGTGCGAAGCTAGCAAGTGACGCTGCTCTGATTCTTCTTACAGGTTAGCATGCTAAAGGATATGATGAGTTGCCATTGCACACGGACACGGCAGCAGTTCAGGCATATGACTATATCCGCAAACACACTCGGGGGATAAAATGGGTTTGATAGTAAAAAAATGGGTTTCAAGTTTCAACAGCTCATTTCATGGTTTTTCGGTTCACACATGTAATGAGAAAATCGGGCTGCTAGGATAGGCCTCCAAAATCTGAAAATAACTTTTACTTGCAGGGAAGCAGAGCTATTGGTCTATTGCTTGGACAGTAGCAAAATCTCACAGAACTCATTTCTTGAGAATAGAAGCTCAACCCTCAGGCATCCCACAATTTTGTGCAAATCCGTGCATTAAAAGGATAAACTAAAATGTACTAGTACCAAAATGTCATCATGTTGCTTGTTTTTACGGAAGAGCTCAACCCTCAGATCCTATGTTGCAACTGGCCGGCTGTAGAGTCCAATTTGTTTCCAGAAAACACTCGAGACACATATAGCATTCATCGGTTATCTGCGGTTCAAAGAAATACATGATGATGGCCAATTCGTGCATTGGAGACTGATACGACAAGGCCGCGAGCAGCACTCTCTCAAGGTCCGGAACGATGCACTAACTGGCGTGTGGTGGTGTAGGTTGGATAGTACAGATCAACCTATTGCGCGCCATCAGACCAGAGTTGGATGCAGTAATTGGTGGCAAGGAATCATTCAGCTGGTTGGACAGAGCAGGAAGGACTCTACCCAAATCGACCCAGCTAGAGAAGATCCGGTTCGATCCTACTGCTGCGAGCCAGCGAGCCGGCGAGGGAGGAGCAAGCGAATGCGGAAACGGATTTGGGGATCTGGGGGAAGGGGACGGACCGAATCGGAGGAGGAAGTCGAAGAGGCGGCGGACGTTGAGGGAGATGTTGGAGATGAACTCGCGGTTCTCCCAGTCCGCCTGCACCGCGATTCCCACGTTCACCGCGCTCCCCATCCCGCCGCCCGCGCGCGCCATTTTCCTCCTCCTGGTCTGCTTCTTCTTCTTCCTCTGTTCGTCTCGCTCGCTGGCTGGTGCCACCCACTACGAGTCTATGGAGAAGTCGCTGCCGTCACCCTCTAGCTTCTACGCTACGGTTCGGTTGGGCTTTTGGGTTGGGCTTTGGGCCAGTGATCGAGTCGGAACATCGCACGGTAAGTAGAGTCGTTACTGGCTGGGGGTACCACCAATTGATGTAAACATTCCTGTAAACATTATTCGAGTTGAATAAAGGAGGGGTAGATCTATATTAGCCTCGAGGCATATTAAAGTTTCAGGACAATGTCCTGTCTGTCGTGCGGGGGCAGAGGATATGCGCCATCTCTTATTTACATGCCTCCGTGCTCGGGACGTGTGGAAAGCTTTGGGTTTGATGGACTATCAGGGTGCAGGGCCGTCTCTAAAATTTTGAGGCCCCGGTGCGAAAATATATAATGAGGCCCTAAAAAAATTTGTCAGTCCGAAAATATATAAGAGTCATGGATGATTGGGGATTTTACATACAATGCAATTTTTAAATTTTATATATTTTTAATAATTCTTTGTATTCTCTACTGGTTTTTCAGCTAACATGTACACCACATGTTTGGAAAAAACATCTCAACGTTTCTAGCATTCTAGGTACAACTTTACAAGCATACGTCCACGTTTCTATCAATCGCCACTAGACGCCATTTACGTCCAGGAAGCAAAAACAAATCCAGTTTTTACGCAAAAGCTAGTTCAATTGCTAAGCAGAAATCAATATCTATTAACCTACGTGACATTTATCGAGTGAATATTCAGTAAAGAATTACGTGTAGAATAGAAGATAGCTCATCAAGTACGGCCCATGAGGATGTTGAGGCCTTGGACCGGAACTGCAACTGTTGCTGCTGGGCCACCGTTGACTCCACTTAACTCACGTACCGCTTCGCCAATGGATCGTGCATCTTCTTCATCTCACTCTCGTCTTCCTCAGGACGCACGAACAGTTCAACCTCAAACAGTTCAGCCTTTAGATCCATGGCGACGCACACTACAGATATGGGATTTGGGGGCCCTGTGCGGTCGCTCACCTCGCACACCCTCATCGACGGCCCTGTCAGGGTGTTTGGTTAGGCTTTATACTTGGCTTTTGCTTTTGGCTTATAAGCCATAAAAGCACCTAAATAGGTGCTTTTGACTTTTAGCTTTTGGCTTATGTTACACTATGGTATAAGCCATAAAAGCCAAAAGATATAATTTGCAGGCCGACACAAATGCATCCGGTCCTGGGTTTGCTTCATCTTAAGGAGTCGGTGGTTGTTGCTTGTTGGTATATCTGGTGGCAGCGTAGAGAGATTGCTAAGGGAGAAACAGTGGCGGCTCCTGCTCGCACTGCTTTTGCTATTAATGCCTTGACAACAAATTATATTCCATCGGCCTCTTCATTGGTACGAGTGAAAGATATTGTGTGGAAAAAACCTTTGCGAGGTGAGTGGAAACTTAATATTGATGCATCTTTTTTTCAAGATGGTTCGGGTGCTGCAGGTATGGTGCTTCGAGATCATAAAGGGGAGGCGATTGCTGGTTTTGGGTGTGTGCTGACTCGCTTATTAAGTGCTGCAACAGCTGAAGCACATGCACTTTTAGAAGGACTGAAATTCTTGGAAAGGTGTGGGATTTCCAGGATTACAATTGAATCTGATTCTCTGGAATTAATACAGGCGTGTAATGCGAAGATTGAAGTCTGGAGCCCTTTTTCTTCTATCCTTGCTGAGTGTTTTATGAAGGCTTATAATTTCGAGTCGGTCCTGTTTGTGCATTGTCCAAGAGAAGCTAATCAAGTGGCGCATGAACTGGCGAAGGTGTCTTATAATTTGCAATCCACTGTTAGTTGGGATGGGGACCCCCCTCCTAATATCTTGCCTTTTGTAATAAACGATGTAACTGTGATTCATGCTTAAAGGCGGCAAGTTTCAGACGCACTCTTTCCCTAACCAGGGTACCGAAAGGGACTGGCAGGGTTTTAATGAGGCGGCTTGCTGACCTAATATATGTGGGGTAAAATTTTCAAAAAAAAAGGAGGGGTAGATCTCAAAAAAAAAAAGTAGAGTCGTTACTTTTTCTCAAAATAAAATGAAATAATAGAGTAGTTACTTCCGCTATAAAAAGAAGGTTGCCACTATGCCTGAACGAGCTGTTGAAAGTAGGAGTGTGGGCTTTTGGAGATCCGAGCTCTAAGGGGATTGTTTAGAAAACTACAAAACCGGTATTTGCAAGTTTTAGAAAAATCAAAAGGTACAAAATTGGCATACCTCCAACAATAGGCGCCTCTTCCGGGAAATTCGAGGGTTCTTGAAGCGATTTTTTTTCATGAGATGGTATGACACAAGGCTGTACAAAAAGAAACTTTTGTCAAACCAATGTGTAAATTGTCTATGGAGATACTTACAAGATATATCGATAAAGATATTTAAAGATATGGAAATGGTTACAAACAATTATAAACACACTAGATATCTCACTACCATAAACTAGTGAAATAGCTATGTTTTGTTAGTCTCTTTTGGTTTTCCTAGAATTAGATGGAATTAATTAAATTTAGCAAGATGTCAAGCACTGAAGTTATAAAAATCATGAAAAATACAAGTCAAATGTATTGTATTTTCAGTGTTACCATTTATGCTTTTAACATTGAATTTTGAGTTTTAATAGTACCAACAAAGTATGTCATTACATCACTATATTCAACAAAATTACAAATTAAGATATTATACTAAAGTTATATTCACTAAAATTATTACTTTTGTAATAGAGTAATAAGTATAAATGTTTTGTATAAATAAGTCTTGCCCATTATTGTTGGTAACTATTTGGTCAATGTGATTTTTATACAAATATTTTATTTGATAAAGATGGGAAATGATAGATTCTATGCTGTCTAGCCACTAAAATACAAGAAGAAGTTGACTTTTGCCGACTATAAGACGGTTTATGAAATATCTGACAAAACCTTCAAAGATGAAGACGACAACTATGTTTTTTCCATCTAAGAAATTTTCTGTCGAGCCCTCCTCCTCAGATCCGCAAAGTGAGTAACTTATAACATTTATCACGAATCATGATTACTTGTATTCAACATGTCACTATTAGTTTCATATTGGATATTTTACTCGAGAGGCTTGATGGGGAATATAGGGCCGCATTTGAATCTCTCATGGCTGCCACTCTGTGGATGAACAAAATACATCATGTTCCAGCAATGATGAAGAAAGACCGCCGTCGAGGTAGGGGCAAATTAGGCATGCTACTATCTTTTTTTGTATAACTAAACCCCAAAAATGTAAATATTGTATTATAGCATAAGGTAATTCATTTTAAGTTGTTAAAATAACCACAATACTAATATCATAATGTAATGGTTCATTGATAATAGTAAAAATTATTTAATTTCACACAGTTTTACTATAACATTCCATTATTTGTGTAGATGCAGTACAACCATGTTGCAATACAAGTATTTCTCTCAAAATAATTGTTTTCGCAATATAATTTATGGTCACAATTAGCTCCAATCCTAATTTCTTACACATGTGTGCTGGGACGAACCGTTTAACATTGACAGTCTCAGTAACTGGTTGTTAAGTACTGAGGTTGGTCTAACACGTGACGAGTTTTATCTGAAAACAAATTAATTTATCTGAAATTTAGAGTCTAGTCTCACCCTATAGGTTCAATATGTATTATGAGTGACACAACTGATAAGAAAAAATAGAGGGTAGGCCAAATAAGATTCAATGAAGCTTTTTGTTTCTCATCTTTTTATTTTTGAGTATAGTTTCTCATCTTTCTTAAGAGTAGCCCGACGAGGATTTGAACCCGGATCCACGTTGCATTGCATGTCTAGCCCAAGCGGGTGTGATATTTGGCCCAACAAACAACCTCCTTTCCGTTCGCGTGTGACTGCTGAGCTGAACAGAATCGCTAACGCTAGTCCGGCGTGATCCGCTGCTGATCAGTTCCAAATGGACAGCCTACGACGCAGCACGCCGGCCGCATCGCGGCGCCGTTCCCCCAACCGCAAGCCCCTAAATCTGAGGCCCGCACGCACCGCATGGCGCCCGTGTTTTCTGTTGCGCTACTTCCTTTCTGTTCGTCGTCTTCCTATCACTTGTACAGTACCAGGTAGTGAGGTAGGTACAAATCAGCGCGAGGGTGTGTCACCGGTGGACGGGATGGCGGGGGCGGCGCAGACCGTGCAGTCGTGGGTGTCGGCCGTAGGCGCGCTCCCGCCGGACCTCGTGGCGCGCGAGCACGAGCCGCCGGAGATCCCCGTGATCGACATGACCTCGCCCTACGCCGGCTGCGGCATGGCGGACGCCGCGCGGGAGTGGGGCATCTTCCAGGTGGTGAACCACGGCGTCCCGGCGTCGGCCGTGTCCGAGCTGCAGCGCGTCGGGCGCGAGTTCTTCGCGCTGCCGCAGGCGGAGAGGCAGCGGTACGCCATGGACCCGGCCTCGGGGAAGACCGAGGGGTACGGATCCACGCAGCAGCGGGACGCGCCGGAGGGCAAGAAGACGTGGGCCGACTTCCTCTTCCACAACGTCGCGCCGCCGTCGGCCGTGAACCGCTCCGTCTGGCCGGATTACCCCCTAGGGTACAGATCGGCCAACGAGGCGTACTGCGCGCACATGCGGCTTCTGACGCGGGCGCTGTTCGAGCGCCTCTCCGTGGGGCTCGGCCTGGAGGAGGGCGCCATGGCGGAGGCGTTCGGCGGCGAGGACGTCGTGCTGCTCCAGAAGATCAACCACTACCCGCCGTGCCCGCAGCCGGAGCTCGCGTTCGGCGTCGCGCCGCACACCGACCTCAGCGCGCTCACCGTGCTCGTGCCCAACGAGGTGCCGGGCCTCCAGGTGTTCAGGGACGGGCAGTGGCACGACGTCGAGTACGTGCCCGGCGCCCTCATCGTCCACATTGGCGACCAGATCGAGGCAAGCTTGCCACACTGACGACTGTTCTTGACTCTCCGATCCACTGTTTAATTTACCTGCGATTGGCATGTCGTTTGTGATAGATTCTGAGCAATGGGAGGTACAAGGCCGTGCTGCACCGGACGACGGTGAGCAAGGAGAAGACGCGGATGTCGTGGCCGGTGTTCGTGGAGCCGCCGACGGAGCTCGTCGTCGGACCGCACCCGCGGCTCGTCACCGTGAACAGCCCGGCCAAGTACAAGGCCAAGAAGTTCAAGGACTACAAGTACTGCAAGATTAACAAGCTGCCGCAGTAGTTCATTATTCGACGAGAGGTCCTGTATTGCATGTCCCTTGTGCTTACCGTGATCATCAAAAATGTACATGTATACTCCCTCCGATCCTTAAAATTTGTCGCCAGCTGTACTATCATTTGCAGGTCGTTAGTTGTTTTCTTACGACAGTAAAATCGGATCAGAGGCAGTATCAATATCGAATTTCATCTCTCGAAATATTCATTTGGAGATACTCTCCGACATTCCTAATTATAAAATATTTTAGATATTACAATGTGGACTACATAAAGACTAAAATGAGTCAATACTTTAACTCAAACACATGTAGATGCATACGGATCTGAAAAAACTTAGAAACGCTAAAATATCTTACATTATATACTTAGAAACAGAGGAAGTACTTAACAAACGCTCTGGTCATTCTTGTGATCCTATATTCTTGCGTATTAAGTTCGGATTTTACTACCTCTATTTTTAGAATCAGACATTTCAGAGGAAATTTTAGAGTTATTATTGTTTTTAGAATCAGTTTTTGTTTTTGTTTTTTTAGGGAAGTTTTTAGAATCGGTTGGGATTTGGATTTTGCTTATCTTCCTTCTGGTTTGAGGGGAAATTTGGGCCTTCCCTCCTTATACTCGGTGAGCAGATCATGGGCTGCTCCTTCTGTGCTACTCGACCTGTGTGTTCTGATGCAATGGCCACCAAAGACTACGAGCCACGAGGATCGCAAAAATGAACTAAAATACACAGCCTCCAGCTGATTTTGAGGACCTTTCACAAATCAGAAAGAGGAAAACATTCCAAATTACAAAAATCAAGAAACCTAGGATAAAGATTTGTCTGGCGTAAGTATCACACTATAAGCACAATCCCCAAAAAGTTGGGGACAAGTTTTTCAAATTTTAATATTAACGTTCGACAATTACCAACTTACATAAGCAACAACAGCAATAGGGTAGGGCTTTCTCTTTTGTTTCGGAAATGATAGAATTTCATTTACAGATTCATCTAAACTTTGTTTTCAATGTCATGCAACTCAACTTTGAAAATGAGACAAATTGCTAAAATTATAGCGTAGTGGGTTCAATTTTATTCATTGCTTTTATTTTTAAGTAAATTCTTAATTATTAGGTCTGTTGCCTTTTTATCAGAGTTGAGGCAGTTCCGCCCTCTCGAATTGGAAGGACGGTTAGTTATTTGGCGGTAACTTTTTTTTTTGAATTCTTTGGCGGTAACTACTCCTCTAATCAATGTTGCAACCATGAGCATTTATGTCCAAATTATCCTCAATACTTGTATATCGTTCACCACAAATAATATACGTAATAATTGGAATAATGTCGTTTAACCCAAGAATATTATTCAACATTGAAATCTTAAGTTAGTTTGCTTGCAAAAAAATCGAATGCGGTGATGGTGATTGTGAATTAAATATTAGTAGCTTATTTGTAGATATTCCAGTAGAGAAAGTGTGGAGTCTACTTTGTTAATGTGTGAATGAGGTAAGGGCATGTACAATGATAGAGAAGGCAAACCTTCCCTTAGCCATCCACATCATCTAGAGAGAAGGCAATGATTTAAGTTATACAATGCACTATCTCTTATACCGTTCCTAACAATTAATGAGAATCAATTATATTTAAAAAGGAAATTGTGTTTTTAAGGGAAGACATGTGGTATAATGGAGAAAATAGTCTTCTCTTATTTTCTAAGAGACCGTCTCTTAGTTAAGAGAAGACATCCCTCTCTTTCTTCATTCTCTCTCATCCAACTAACCAAAAATCTGACATGGCAACTCTAAGATAAGCTGACGTCACCTCATTATACATGCCCTAAGCAGCATACCATTCATAGAAACAAGAAAAGAATAGAAGTGTGTATTATTCTACGGACTTAACTTCCAGAAAAATGTCATGTGAATATATTCGAATCCAAATTGTCATATCATCACAACTTCACAAAGGGCTTGATGTTGTAAATATATACCTCGTCCTCTCAAGTGTTTTCTACTCCCTCAGTTTTTTAATATAAGATGTTTTAGTTATTGCACATATTGTCTAGATACACAACAAAATGAGTGAATATGACCTAAAACATGATACAAGTTTGGAATGTGCATGTGGCAAAAGGCTAAAAAATCTTATATTAAAAAAAGGAGGGAGTAGTGTTTAATGACTATATTGAGGGACTACTTAGTTAGCTAAGTACTGTCCATGCCTTTGGTCCATGGGTTTTATAAACCAATGTGTCGACCAACAAAAAAAGGACATCAACGTCGAGATTAATGAAAGTTAATGATCTTCATAGTTCGGTTCATCACTTCAAATATCTAACTGAGTATAGTACCTCCATAAATATGAAGATGCGCTGAAGCCGGAGCTATGCTTTTGACATTGTAGTATGCTTTGCTCAACTCGGATAGAGTCTGTAGGCCTCGAAACTATTAGTTTCACTTTTGGCCTCCCTAGCCAGCTAGTTCGTAGTGTTTGCTGGAATTTCCTCTAATTAGTCTACAACAAATCAGTCAACAAGAACATATCAAAGAGAGAAAGGGAATCTGTTGAAGAGAAGGGTCCTAAAATATAGTTCCCCTCTAATCACAAGTCATCACCCACATATAAAGATTTGTATAATTTTTCAAGGATCCGAACTTCCACGTCACCTTATTCGTCTAATTGGTATCATCTTCTCTCTTTACTTTCCTAGGTAACATTACTTGTGCTTCTTCTCCCATGAAGGGTTTTCACTAGTTGTATGATAGAAGTTCCGATCGCGCAATAATTAAATTATTAATGGAGTAACAATTTGTTAGGCATCTCGCCTTTCCCTGCAATATTTTGAACATTTATGTATCATATCTAAGACATCATATCATGACGGGGTGCCATGAATTATCCTCATATTGAATTCTGTCATGAGTGAGTTTGTCAGATATAGATGTAATTTAGTGTTTGATCAAATTATGACATGTAATTTTAGAACTAAGTTTCTAATCATGGCAAATCTTGCTTTTAATACCGTAGATAATGTTTTTTCAAGAACAAATTATCTTTCCCAATGTAAAAGGTTCAACAACATATGACTAGACCTAACACGTTATCACACACTAATAATACTATAAATAAAGGAGAGCATTTGGCAAGATGATGATTTACCGGATTAAAATGTAAATATAGGCAAACTATATATTCTTACTTGTTGGAAATCCTGGACAACTATTTGGTCGAATATAATAAATGGGTTTTGCCTAACTTAATTAGTAAAAACTTCAAAGTACTTCATTTTTTCTAGAGAATCGATGCAATGCAAATTTCACTACACTACACTGTCCAACACCACATCAGACCCCCACCACCTTCATCCTCCACTACAAGGATTATTATATCTATTAACAGAAAGGGTGCAACATAAGTTACGAAAAAGATAATTTATGTCACCAAATTGTGTTATCGTGGCCACAAGCATGTATTGTCTGGTACTATTACACTAGTATAATGCAGGTTTAATTACAAAAGGTATAATAATATACCAAACATCATGCCTTGAACTTTTACAAGGATTTAAATCTATCCCAATGGAAAAGATACACCGGAAATATTTCCATTCATAAACAAATTTTTAGCCATAAAGTATATATGTTGCAGAAAATTAGTTATTTCCACATAAATAATCTTCTTACGACATGGATGTAATGCAACGACACAAATTGATGAATGTTCAAGTAAAATTGTGTGAAAAATATATTCTGTATCACTCTCAACATGTTTTTGCAATAGGATTAACAATAAATTAGTTTTTTATTATAGTAGAGGTTTATTAAAATTTTGATTTAACTTAATGAAAACATTGTCATAAATAACTTCACTCTAGTGCTCAACATCATGTTCTGTTCTTACTATCCATTTTTTAATAGATTTCATACTATGCTCTGTTCTACTGAAAGATTATCATACATCAAGATAACAAGTTTGAGTGTGCTTACAAAGCTTGCCCCTCTGTTACTATGCTCTGTTCTAGATTAACTATTGTTTATATTATTTTTCGTGTATATTATTTTACTAATATATTTTATGTTTTCATCTATTTATGTTGCTCTCTCACACATAATAATTTCCAAAATTCAAGTTGACAAAATATCAACCAACAAAACTAAGCGGGCAATGCTTATTTATACCAAACATTTATACTTCTCATTATGTTAGACAGTTTTTTCATACTATATAATTTTACATAATATTGTAATTTGTTATTTTCTTACTCCTCTGATCCATATTAAGTGTCGTCAGTTCTATAGAAATCTGTACAGTCGTAGTACACTTCCCGCGACACTTAAATAGGATCGGAGGTAGTACTTAATATACGACATAAACAACATATTCATTGGTACTATTAGAACTCAACATTCAATTTTTTTTAAATTAAATTGATTATTACTAAAAACACAATGAATTTACCTATTTATCATCAAGTTTCCACTTGAGTGTTTAAAATTTTGCAAAACTGAATTAATTTCGTCAGAATCTTGGCAAGACGTAAAAGAATTAACAAACAAATTAAGCTCCTAGACTAGTTTATGAGAGTTAGATATCTAGTGTTTTTATATGTCTCGGTATCTTTAAATATCTTGATCGATAAATCTAGTCAAGTGCTTCTTCAAATGATTTACGGGTTGGTTTGACAAAAGTTTCCATTTCCACGGCCTTCCTTCACACCATATGAAGAATTTTTTTGGCTTCAAGAAACCGTGAATTCCCCCGAAGAGGCGTGTAAAACTTTCAGGAAAAAAGGGGCGCATATAATAGGAGCAAGGTAGCAAGCCATGGATATGCATGCCCCACCACTCTCGTCATTCTATATACCAACTCTCACGTAACAACCAGTGAACGATCGAATCAAGCAAGGGCTGCTCATGGCTATGGAGGTAGCTTCCAAGCATAAGCTTTCCATAGCCATGTTCTTGCTTCCGTTTGCTTCCATTGTAGTTGTCTGCCCGATCCTCGCGTCCACGTCCAGTCAAAGGTTGTACTCCATTATCATTTATCAACATCCTGTACCTGTGACAGCAAATGTACTTGCTAATTTTTGTCGGTAACGACAATCGTCAATGATACCGACAAACCAATCAGGGTCCCATTTTATATGTTTGGCTCGCAATTAATAGTAGTAGCTAAATTTTGTTTGTAAGTCTGTGTTTGCTAATTAACCTGGCTGATAGTTTAGAATTTTACCATGTATTTTCATGAACTAATCCCATACGTTAATTAGTTCGACAACACGGAATTACTGCCATGGAACTGGAAGCGTGTCCATCTGCCACGCTTCTCTATATATAACATCGCCGTACGCGCTTCGACGTACCGGAACAGCAAGACCGCGCGTCCGGCCTCCTTGCTACGCACTGTCAACCGATCGCTGCTCTGGCTGACCTTAGTTCTCATCCGAGCATGGCGGCCGCCGGTGGAGACGATGGCGGCGCCGGAAGTGGCTTCTGCGACGGCGACTTCATGGTGCTGCGGCCGGACAAGGGCGGGCTGCGCGACCTCGTGCACCTCCTGTGGTCGCCCAGGGTCGCGGAGAACGGCGCCGTGGACTGCCCCGCCGGCACGGAGATCGCCGAGGCGCGGCGGCGGTGGGCCGTCTTCGTGTCGCTGGTGGCGCAGATGCTGCTGATGTGGGCCAAGAGGCCCGTGGCGCTGCTCGGGCGGGCGGCGGAGTACTGGATGAACCTCCTCAACGAGAACGGCGGCAGCGTCCACAAGCTCCTCGCCAACGCTCTGCACGGTATGGTACTTTGTCGTGTATAATCGTGCTGTTCTTCTTCATCGACAGTTCGACACCGATCGTTCTATCAAAGGACTCGATCTGTTTTCTTGACCTCATTGATTACATTTACGAATTATGATGCTTTCGCTTTCAACTAATCGATCTGATCCACTTCTAAATTTGTTCTGAGATTGGACATGAGAACATCCCCCGTATGGCCGTATATTGAAAACTTGCAGAGATGCATCTAACTTACCTAGCTTAGCTTGGCACTGTCTATGCTACTGAAGGTTACTCGATGCAAATTAAGAACACATTTCCAGGTCCAGACTTGGTTAGTGAGTGAGTGGTAATCTAAGCATGAATTTCAAGCTCGTTTTAAAACTATTACAAGGTCGTTTTCTATACTTAACACTAGTAAATAGCAAGATCCTTCTGTAACAATCCAACTTACTATTCGTTTGATGATTGCTTCCAGATGAGGACAATTGCTAATATTTCCCCTCAGTATATATCCATTGTCATTTGTCACACGGTCAGTTGCGTGTAACAAAATGAGGAGGAGCCAAGGATAGTTTTGGCACCACACCCTGGATTCCAAAAAAAAGAGATAATAATATGCTAATGATACATAGTTTTGCTGCAGGGAGGGTGAAAATGCCTGACAGAGAATCCCTGAACTACCGTTCCTGCATTGGGCTACTCGACACGAGGATCGACCTCGACAAGAAGATCAAACCCGGGGACAGCAACTACCACGCGGCCCTGTCGATCATGGCGGCCAAGTTATCCTACGAGAACGAGCTCGTCATCGGCAGCGTCGTCAAGAACCACTGGGACATGGAGTTCCTGGGCTTCTACAACTGCTGGAACGGTAATAACAATCTTTCAGTACCATGATGCATGCATCAATGCATGGCCTGTCCCATACTCCCATATATATCGTGCACGTTTTAAGTGATTTGTGTCGGGTGAATGCAGAGTTCGAAGGGGGTTACACGACACAGGCGTTCATTCTGGCTGACGCGACGCTGGCGGTGGTGGCCTTCTGCGGCACCAAGCCGTTCGACACGGAGCAGTGGTGCACGGACGTGGACTTCTCCTGGTACGAGCTCCCGGGCCCGGGGGCCGCCGGCTGCCGCGTCCACGGCGGCTTCATGAAGGCGCTCGGCCTGCAGAGACGCAACGGCGATGGCTGGCCCAAGGAGATCGACGACCCCACCGGCGCCAGCGACGGCAGGCCGTTCGCCTACTACGCCATCAGAGAGGAGCTGAGGATGTTCCTGCACGACAACCCGGGCGCCAGGTTCGCGGTGGCCGGCCACAGCCTGGGCGGCGCGCTGGCGGTGCTGTTCCCGACGGTGCTGGCGCTGCACGGGGAGGAGGCCGTGCTGGGCAGGCTGCATGGCGTGTACACGTTCGGGCAGCCCCGCGTCGGCGACGCGAGGCTCGGGGCGTTCATGGAGAAGCACCTGGAGAACCCCAGCAGGTACTTCAGGTTCGTGTACTGCAACGACATCGTTCCCAGGGTGCCCTACGACGACTCCACCCTGCTGTTCAAGCACTTCGGGACATGCCTCTACTTCGACAGCTTCTACAGAGGAAAGGTCCGTCTGGTCACTCACCATGTCATTTTACCTCTCGCATTTTTTATGTTTTTTTACCTCTCGCATTTTTATGTATTCCTCCTGTATTTTGGTAAAGAGAAAGGTATTCATTTTTCTTGCTTCGAATGGATTGATAGATAGATAGAATGGTCCATCCATGTGACGCTGTAACAGGATTAAACGTTCAAGGCAAGCAAGGCATGGCTTTGAAGCAAGAATCTCATTGCACTTTCAGAGAGCAGAGAAGACCGCCTATCGTCTGTCGATCGATCCATATGCATCATGGAGCCCACCGAGACTGTAACTGACATGGACTTTTGTGTAGGTGACCGGAGAGGAGCCGAACAAGAACTACTTCTCGGTGCTGATGGTGGTGCCCAAGGTCGTGAACGCGGTGTGGGAGCTCCTCCGCAGCTTCCTCATCGGCTACGCGGAGGGGCCAGAGTACGCCGAGGGGTGGCTGATGCGGTTCGCCAGGGTCGTCGCGCTGGTGCTGCCGGGGCTGCCGCCGCACGCGCCCCAGGACTACGTGAACGCCACCAGGCTGGGAGCTGCCTCGCTCGGGCCACTGAGATAGCTAACCGGATATGCACGTTGAAAAGGGGCTGGAGAACACATCGACTTGGTAGTTCAGATTAAACATAATGTATTGCAAAATCCCTAGATCTTAAACCTGTTCTACTGGCCACTGGTTCCTATCTTTGTATACCGGTGGTTATAAGACATCAGCTGAAAGCTTAACATTGACAGTTAATTAGTCAGCCGTGACCAAATGTCAAAACTTCATTTGGACTGAAATAGACTTGACACTGGACCAAGTATGACAAGCACCAGTCCACCACCACCCAGGCACACGAACTCTGCTTGGCGTACAGTCTGTCTGTTGATCCTGCATGATCCCGAGAGTTGATGGAGCTGCAAAAGATCCATGTAAAATCCAGAATAGGCCAGCAGGAATGATAACCAAGGATCCATGTTTACTTCCAATGCTGAAAGTAGTTTTCTCAGTGCCATGGAAGTACAAAATGGTAGTTTCAGCATCTCCATTTCCTTCAATTGGAGATATGCCGATTCATGCATACTCTACAAATAACTCGAGCAATCAGCACCTCGCCAATAGATGGTGTGTCTACGGTCTCTTCCCCTGACCGATCTAGTGAGCATAGTTCCACTCACGGGTTTGCAGAGCCCAACATCAATCACCGAAGTCAATTTTCTTTTCTCACGATCCTCGTCAAAATGCATATCAAATAACAGAGCCAAGCACAGAACTTGGTGGGTTAATATGTAGTCCTCATATGATGAAGGCAGGGCTCGGAGGATGTGTAGATTCACCTGTAAGTCATAAGTACAGTGACAGAGTAAGAGACTGCACCAAACAGAAGTTCAGAAAGAAGCTTCTAGTAGTACGAAGTACAAACCTCAGCTTCCATTGCACGAAGATCATTGTGCCATTTTAAACCTTCAGTCTTTTCAGAAACCAGCTGTAATCTGAAAAGTGGTGGCCTAAGAGGATATTCCATGCTAATTTTAATCTGCAATTGAAGACCCCTTAGTGAGAAAGCAAGTACGCATGGAGATACTTGCTAGAAGGATTATAGGAACAATGACTGAAGAATTTACCTTGGCTTCCAGCATGACTTTTGGGCCATTGCTCAAAGTTTTACTCAAGACCAATGTGAACTCCCTGGAAGCATAGTCTTCCCAGGATCTGTCTATAGTTAAACTACCTTGTTCAGTTTCTTGGTCAGCACATGTCAGTTCCTCCAACTCACTGTCACTCTCCATTAAAAAATCAAGATCATCCTCATTTCTACCAAAACTGTGTGAGATGCTTAGCTTAGATGGCGTGGAGCTCTTTGATATAAGGGATAAGCCTCTAGAGTGGTTTCGAACTTCAGGTGACACCTCCAAGTGCGACATTTTAGACCCATTTGGGGTATGCTCAGCAAGAACCGCAACCGGAAGTTCCCCATCCTCCGTGTTACCCTCAGTTTCTTGCCAGTTTGTCACAGATCTTCTCTCCATGTCACTGTCGACACTTCCTGCAGGCTCACTCACCACCAAAGCAGAGCAAGCCGATGGCTCAGGAAAAAACCCTGTCAGTGACCAACTATGCAGACTACACAATGGGGTGCGTGATGCCCATGGTGTATTCTGGTGTTCTATTTCAGGCCACTTCAGCTTAGTTAAATAATTAAGTTGCCACCTGTAAATCACAGACTCGAAAACTTCAAAGAGATGCAATCAATCAAACTAGATATGCATAGGGGTCATAAGTATCAACAGAAAGATGCTTCACAGATTTTTCCTATGTCATTAACTCATGCAGCATGTCTCAGAATGACATGTACGATGAAGCAAGAGCATCATCAGAACAAATTTATCAGCCAAAATACAATGCAGCCATCTCTAAAGATCTATCATCCAGATTTTGCTATTGACATCCCAAACTGCAAGCATTCTAGAGCAGGTGACTCACGTGAGAGCCATTTGGGCAACTTTCCGAGAGCGGATTCTCTGCAAAATAGTTTGTGCACGATTCTGCTGGCGGTATAGCACAAGACCAGATGACAGATCAGCACTTCTCGATGCTCTGTTAGAATCATCCCCGACAGATTGAGGAACTTCCGGCAGGAAATCTATACCAGCTAGATGCTGTGCCCACTTGTATGGACGTGACTCCTTTTCACTGAAATTTGGAGTCTCTCCAGCGTAAAGCTTAGCCATCTGCATAAAAATTATAAAATGTCACCTTTTTAGAGTACAGAGAACAGAACTACAGAGGAATCTGGAATAGTAATACATACAGCTTTTTTGTTGACAAAATGAAATTAAATCAATGGTTACTCAACGTTGCCCATGAAGACATGCAAAAAAATACCAACCATGCAATTATGGACTAGTTGAGGTTGATCCAAAAGATAATTACCAAAAGATCCAATAACAATGGGGAAACATGTGCATATCAATCTATGGAAATCATTTGCTTTGGAAAACACACCTGATGAGGCAGCTCTAAACCAGTGTCATCTGGAAATAGGTTACATAGGATATTGGTGTCGGTCCCCTCTGAGTCTTCGGATCCAACGCAGACAACATTCAACTTTGCCAAGTATTCAAACCTCAGGCTAATGAGTTTATCACGCTTGGTTCCAGAAACTTCAGTATCATATACATGAAGAACAACTTTAAGTGGATGAAGTTGATATGCCAACACAGGATTACTGGCTTCCTTCGCAGTCTTCCTGGACCTTGATCTTCTTCTCTGAGCATCTTCTTCTTCATCCATTGCATCATCATCCATCCGATTATTATCATCATTTGATAAAGTGCCTGCTATTGCAGATACATAACAAAAAATTCATCAGTAATCTCAATGTTGTAACTTACCCATGGTCACATGGGAAATTTGATTCTGATGTATGTGCGTTCATATGGTCATAAAATCAACCACAAGATGAGCAACGAAGCAACATCGTAATGGTGCAATATTATTCTATTTTCACTGGAAATTTATAATAGATCGCGTAGCTTCTAGAAAAAATCGCTAAATGCTGCTATACTGAGCAAAAAATGCTCGAACCAGAAATAGATATTCACAAGGGAAATTTGCATTCGATTACTAGGTGACATGCATCACCACCGCTTTCCTAATGTGCACCTTGTGAAAATAGTAAGATTAAAAGCATTTTGCAGAGACTGTAGGACACATCATACATCTAAAGTTCCATCCATGAATCCTTGTTCTTGCAAGGATACTACCACTCTTGACTCATCTAGAAATAGGAATGTTCAAAAGTGCAATATGGGAACAATTGCAGGGAGACACAGCAATGCAAGATTTTCACATCAATTAGAATGTGCTACATTCCAAGCAGACTTAACTTACCATTTGCCTCCTTGGCTCGCTGTTGAGCAAAAGTTTGAGCATCCTTTGTGCTTCCAATTATCTCCACTTCAATATTCTCCCCAAATGCTTCTTTCTGTCCTAACAACTGGGTGTAAGTAATGTAAAGAGGAGACGGGAGCAACTCAGCTGCATGGTGCTGCTTTAGTTTCTTTGTATGCAGCATGCCCAGCTGCTGCTGTACTGGCAATGATGCTTTCTTCAGTGATTTCAAATGTGACGGGAGGCTTGAAAGGAATTTCTTCTGATTTGAAATTGTCGCCAACAAACTGCTCTTCTGTTGTTCCAATTTCTCATGACGCTCACATAGCTCTTTACGCTGTGTCAGTATTAAAACATACTTCAGATAAGAGAAATCAAATCCAGAACAGACCAGCGCAAATGAACTTTTGGCTAGCAAACGCACACAGATTCAGAGTACTACATACATGTAAGTAATTTTAGCAGGATGAAAAAACCGTGTGCAGACACTCATCAACGAAGTTGCAGATACTTGTGATGGTGCATTAATTGACCTAGTCCTAGTGCCATGTACTATTAAGGCAGGCTAAACTGAGTTCCCGGTACAACACTATACTCTAATTATTGAACATGTTCACCAAGATAATGAGTAAGGCAGCACAAAAAAAGTAATTCAATGGTAGTTTTGGTAACTCTTGCTTTTGCGATAATAAATTAATAGTTCGAAGGTGTCTTGTAGCAAGTTAAGAAGTTAATTAAAATTACTAACGAGCAGTTCAGATTACAAAATGGCTATTTCGTTCGACTATTTCCCTAATCCTTCCAAATAAGTCCCCAGACTATACACATTATGCAGACCTTTGCGAGCTCTGTGTTCAGCTGAACAAGGATTTTTATGCATCTATGAGCAGAGCATGGGCACAGCATTCAGTTCGACCTACTATAGACGAGCAATCGAACAGAATACAGCAATTCATTAAGCTCCAATCTGGGTGGCAAGTGGTCTCAAAACAGTACACGACCTGGACGAGCTCAAAGTTGAGGCGCTTGAGCATGAGGTCGTGTGCGGAGTCAGCCGCGAGCGTCTTGTCACGGATGTCAGCCGGCGCGGCGCGATGGAACTCCTCCTCGGGCACAAGCTCTATCCCGGGGTGCCTCGTCTGGAAGTCGAGGCAGGACCTTATGGCCTTGACGTAGTGGTTCTTCTCGTAGAGCAGGTTGTGCAGCCTCAGCGTGGTGGAGTCCACGGGCGCCTTGGCCGCCTCCGTCTCGCCCTTCACCCTGTCCTCCTCCATCAGTATCTCCCTGTTCACCTGCGCAGACAAAACAAGAAAATGCGACCGGGGTTGGATGGAGCGACAGATCCAGGGGGACTAGGGTTTGTGCGGCGTGTGTGGGGGTTTTGGAGAGCGGGACGGACGGACGCAGCACGCACCTGGCGGAGCGTGATGAGGAGGAGGGACATCTGCGCGGAGAGCTCGCGGAGCTCGGACTTGGGCGCGCCGTCCTTCTTGATGGCGAGTATCCGGGCGGCGACCTCCTCGACGGAGGCGCGGGTCTCGGCGAGGATGTCGTGAGGGGAACGGCGCTTCGGTGCGACGGGCGGACGCGCCGGTGCCTCCACGTCCATGGCTTCCGCCGCCGCCGCCGCCATGATCCGGCCGGAGACGAGAGAGACGCCGGGAGTGGAAGTGGGAGTGGTGGGTCGGCTTCTGGCTTCTGACCTATGCTCAGGTAGGATGGGATCGGGCCCGTTTCCTGGGAAATCAGCACCGGCCCAATTCGCGGAGGGAAAACTTATTTGTCAAGGAGAAAGGCCGACGGCCCAGGAGGGAATTAGCTCAATGGATTTCACTCGGCTGCGGGTACGAGTTAATTGGGATTTGGATCGGTTTGTTACACCACGTAAAAGATTTGGGTGGTGGAGGAACCACGATTTGTGACCTACGGACACCGACTCCAGTATAAAGATCATCGAACGATCTCGGCTTAATTAGAAGAGTCTCCTCCTCCCTGCTCATACCAATGACCAAGTGTCAGGCAAGGCTGCCGTCTATCCGGCCGGCATCGTCTCCCTCCGGTGCGTTGCATGCAGTTCAAGATCAATCTATGACAGGTGCAGCAGAGTGTACTCTGACGGCTAGGAAACGGAAATTACAGGATGAGAAGAAAGAGGTAATAAGCACGTACGTCAAGATATGACTGTTTATATGAGGCTTTTGCAATTATGCTATACATCGATCCCTCCTAAAATGTTGCATAGTGTTATAGTACTAGTATTTTAGATTGAGAAATGCTCATGTGCTTTTAGGGAAAAAAATTGCACGAATTTTAAATCAACCGTGATTAGTATTTTTTTAAGTCACTTCTAAATCCCACGTGAATCCAGCGATGTGAAAGTGTCCAAGCCCATGTCCCACACCTAATCTCAGTGTGCTTTAAATTCGTGAAAAAAAAATCCCCGAAAAGCACAGGAGCACTCATATATTACGTTTATTATATTTTGGTGGAACACGTATGCAATTTTTGCGTACAAAATTAACTAGGAACTGTAAAAGAGGAGACCTGTGGTCTTTTCTCGTAAACAAGGAACGGGGAAAACATTATCCAGTTTCCCCAATCATTCGATGATGGCGCAACAATGACAGAGCTTACTTAGTTACTTTGTTAACACAAGCCTCATACACAATGATCTTACTTATATATTCCCTTTATTTGAGATCATCACTGGTACTTTTTTTAAGATAAGTTTGGTGTTCATACTTTATCCCTGTCCCCTATTATTATCCCACCCTCACAACCATGGTTGACTGATTAGGTTTTTGGGAAGAGTGTGACAACCCATGGACATTCAGAGTATAGAGAGAGAGGATAAATATGAAGTTTAGAGAAAATTCAGCGCAATACGTCAATGTAAGAGCATCTCTACCGGGGCCTCTAAAGAACCCCAAAGGCCCTTTGGGTCGGACACCAAAAAAACGCCACCAGCGGCACCCCCAAAGCCTCGCCCCGAGCGCTTTTATGTCCGGCACCCCAATAGGGCCTCCAAGTTTGGAGGCCCTCCTGGGGGGTGCCGTACATCTACTCGGCCATGGCCCTGACAGCGCTGGCCCACCCGTCATACACACGACGCGCCCGTCCGGTGTTAACGAAGACTGTGCAGGAGGCCGTTGCGCCGCGTTTAATGTCGAGGCGACTAAACGGCGCCACGCCTGTCATCACGTGTCGCAATAACGCCGCGCCCGTTCCCCTGGCGGGCGCAGACCGAAGCGACGCGTCGCAATAACGCCGCGTCGCTCCCAATGGCGCAGACGGAAGCGACGCGTGCTGGAGTCGCAGCGCCTGGCCACGGCGGTGCCCTGCAGACGCTTCGTCGGCGTCAATGCGCAGCCAGCCGAAGCGGTGGCCGCGTTAATGCAGGCCACCCAACCCCGCTCATCCGGCCGCCTTTAAAACCCGACGCAGCGCAGCCCTACTCTCCTCACACCAACACTTCTCCCTCTCTCTCCCTCTCCACCAAGAACATAGACCGCCATGGCGGGCAGCCCCGGCGGGCAGCAACGCCACGAGCATCTGGAGGAACTCCAGCGTCGCAATAAAGAGGCGGAGATGGCCAAGGCGTTCCAGCGAGACATGTGGCGCGAGGAGGCCGACAACGCCTCCCTACGTGCTCTCGCTGGAGACCGCGCGACTGTTCAGCCGCCACCAGCTGCCGGTGGCCGAGGACGCCACCCTTCCGGACGGGTGGGTGAGGAGCGCCGCCAACATTCCGGCGCCCCCGCGGCTCAGCGGGCAGGACCGCATCGAGTTCGTCAACTGCAAGTGGACGGAGATGTCGTATGAGCAAAAGCTCGACCCCAAGTACTCATCTCGGCGCCCTACTAACACGCCGTGGTGAACAAGGAGTACGAGGCACGTCGTAGCGGTCGACGAGAGCCAACGCCGGAGTTGTCCTCAACGGACGACGACCGTGACGGCGACGACGACCCCGAGATGCCCGATCTGTCTCTACAACCGGCTGCATCTTGGTCAGCAGCGTCGCTGTCACCGAAGAAAGGGGCGGCGCAAGCCGAAGAGGCTTCCCATCAAACGCCCCGCTGCATGTCACGACGGTGAATCGAAAACGACGCGCCGGCAAAGCCAGAAGCATACAGGGCTCAGCCGAGGCTATGTGACCGTTTCTAAAGGCTGTAGCCGATGGGAATGGTGATGAGCGCCAGAAGTGAAGCGTCGTTACTTCTGGCTTGGTTCGCATGTTCTTCCCCTCGCTGGCCATGAAGCGACATCTCATCTCCTCGCCGGCGCGTGTAGTGGTTGGCGAGAAGGGCTTCTCTCGCGCCTCTAGCCTAGGTTTAGTTTGTTAAATCTCGTTTAAATTTGAAATTATAAGTTTGTTAAATCTCGTTTAAATGAAGTTTGAATAAATGGGGGCGACCACGGCATGCCCGCATTTGTGTTGTTCATCGGCGGCGCCGTCCTGTTTCTCATTTATGTTGTTCATCGGCGACGGTTCGTGCGCCCGCAAGGTGTTCGACCATTTGGGCGCGTTTGAGGGGTGAGCTTTTGGAAAGTGCCGCTGTGGGCGGACTCCAAATGTTGACCGGACACATCCAGGCCCAATTGAAGGTGCCGCCGGACACCAATTTAGAGGCCTCCGGTGGTGGAGATGCTCTAAGCCAGGGCAAATCATCAATCAAACTCCCAAAGTAAAGTCAGGGCAAAAGATCACATTGCCAGTTCTTTGCCACGACGATCTAGCGCAACAAACCTGTCTGAACTGAAGTTGAATCAGGCGAGGCGACCGATCGGGCGCATCCCCCCGTCCGACCGACGCCTAGCGTTTCCCCGAACAGATCCATCCGGCCCCTTCGTGAGTCACCGGGAGAGAGCGCCGCCGTCCACAGTCCGGCAACCACGGGCGCCGCGGCCGCTCCCACGACTCCGGAAACCACCCGGCGCCGCCGCGTCCCTCCGCCGGTGACTCCTCCGCGCCGCCCATCCCCTGCTCGGTCGGCGCAGCCGTCGCCCCTCCCTGCTCGCCCCGATTGCGGCCGCCTCTCCCTGCACCTGGGCTCGAACTCGAACTCGGGGATCTCCGGCGGCGAGGCGTGGAACGGTCACGGCGCCGGAGAGATGGGGCTGGACGAAGTCGACGCGCTGTACGAGATCGGTCGCCATGCGTCAGGATCCCACGAAATCCCCTGCGTGAGTGTGGAAGTGGAGCCAGTCGAGTCCATCCGGATTTTTGCATTACTTTGGTTGCTACAAGAGCTCGCTGCATTTTATTTTACTGTCATGTAATTCTTGCAACCAACAGGAAAGAGATGAAATCGCTCAAGCGAGTGGTGGCGGTTCAGGCGAAGGAGGAGGAGGCGTCCTCTCGTATCTCTCCTTCCAAGGTTGGATCTCTACCCTTTACCCTCGAATCAGTTTTTTTCAAATCCTCCGAATATCCATCCAGGAAGAGGACAGGCCCCTAACACTAGCTTCCCTTGGAAGGCGTAAGCAAGCTCAGGAAGAGGTGGAGCAGTTATCGCACGCCTGAGGGGAACAAGCGGAGGAAGAGGGATAACGCAGCATCTTTGTTCGTCTCTCGGAATGCGGAGTATGTTGCTGTAGCTGTTGGGAACCGCATTACCATCTTGAGGAAGCGCGATGGCTATGTAACACCCTGCGGCATATATACAAGTCAGTGAACATTTTACATGTTCCAATATTGCATCGAGTATTGTAGTACTATAATCCATTTGGAATAAATTACAAGCTCTTACGGATACAAGTCCTTGTGTAGAATTTTACACCTGTGATGCTCATACATTGTAGTCGTAGATATTAGTTTACACAAGAAAGGTGGTTAAGCTGTCTTTCTTTTGTCTCAGCAATATCATTTCATGCTTGTAATTTGATAATAGTGATATTCAGGATCGATCAAATGCCACCTTTCAAATCATTTGATTACCATATGTTAATGCTGCTGCCGAGTACATGTTTTTGGCTTGCTACTACTTCCTCGTTCACATAAAGGATCTGCTGACGCTCGAATTTTGTGATGAATTTGTAGAGAATCTGGGTGGAAAATATTTTTTTTCCATGCTAAGTTTCAGGAAGAGAAGTTGCACTCTCATTGAAAGTTCTGTCCCTGAACATCTTGTTATTCTTTTTCATGTCTAGTACATGTTTAGCAGAAATTATTTTTGAATCTCCTCAAACATGCAGTGGAAATTTAGACTTCACAGAGCTTAGGAGCCGTAGCAGTAGATTTTATTGCAATTCTTGCATGAAAATGGCAGTGCATCTTGCAGTCCTGTTTCGTGCGCATTGGGCTGCATCAGTTTTCACAGGATTATGATGCATGGTAGTTATGAAAACTGTTGTGATACGGTACTTAACAAGTATTTTCCAATTTTTTCTGGTCAGATAATAATAGAACGGCCTTTTTTACATATGGGGCCTGGCTGGAGGACCAAGGAATTTTTGGTGTGGTGGATGATTTAAACTCATTGTATCTGATAAAAGAGAATGGAGATGCATTAACTAGGAGAACAAACAATCAGTTGAAGCTATCGTCTCCTATAATCGATTTGCTTGTGCATGATGCTTCAAGTTCACAAAGGTGTTTTTCTGTTATTTGCAGTTAGAGCCTTTCCTTTAAAGATGCCATTTGTAATTGGTACTACTATTATTTGGGAATAGCTAATATGATCTTTGTAATAGGGGTTTCTACATATTTACTAATGATTGCATGGTCCATAAATTTGATTACTCTCAAGAACCAGAGGCTAGTTTATACCAAGTTTCTATAGTGACTAAAGACGCGCCATCAACTAGGCCTCCTCAGTTACCTCAGAGTTTGTTGTGTGTTGATTATCATCAAGATCATTCATTAGTGGTCCTAGTTGGGGAGTCCAGTCTCTCATCAAGCTCCAGTGGCTGTTCAGGTACACCTTTGCGGTTATCTATTCTCTGCTGCTACATCCGTCACTAGATATCTGTTTTTCACTCTAGCATGTGTAGGGATGTTCTGCTTTATAAGCTATTATATATTAGTATTTCTGTTGATAAAAACATTTATATCCTGGAAGAATATATCATGATTTTTTTCGGTATCCCACGAGAATTTATATAGTTGATTTAAAACACCAAAAGCTACTGCCCAATGCTGCAGTTGTTTCTAGGGAACCCTTATTTCAAACTTTTTTCTCTGTTATATTTTAGGATCATATGTTCTATGTGCATTGCACTTTGATGGAGATCTGGAACTTAGTCTTTCATTCCAGAGTGCGCAGTTGGAAGGGGTGTTTTCACCTCCTACAGAGAAAAAAACCTTGGTCTCTGTTCCGAAAGTCAGAATCTCACCTCAGGGCAAGTGTATTGCTACATTGGATTTGAATGGTTCTGTCAACATCTTTGTGCTTGATGGTAATATGCCCTCTGTTTCGCTTCATCCTAATGGGAGTGGTGCTGGAACACATCTGATTGCTGTGAAGGACATCTGTTGGTGGACAGATAATATTCTCATAGCAGTAAAAGAAGATGGTAGGATCAGCATGTACAGCATTGCTGAGAATATGGTAGTTTCAAAAGATGACCCTGTTTTGTCTACTCCACTGTTGGAAAAGGGAATGGCTATCGAAGGAAATGCATTTGTTTTGCAATCTAGTAGGCAAATGGAGAATGTTCCTGGGGATCATCAACACACCGAGATGGATAAAATATTTTGGAGTCTCGTATCGTTCTCCAAAGTTACAGTACTGGAGATGTACTCCATCCTCGTCAGGAACAATCAACAAAAGGAGGCTTTGGATTTTGCCTCCCAGTATAATCTGGATAAAGATGACGTGCTTAAAGCATGCTGGTTGCACTCTACTGGAGATATTCATGATATACAATCTTACTTGGCGAAAATCAAAGACCAAGCATTTGTATTATCGGAATGTGTGAACAAAGTTGGACCTACAGAAGTGGCTTTAAAAGCCCTATTTTCTGTTGGCCTTCGTATAACAAACCGTTACACCTTTTCGGATCCGGATAATAGCGATGAGGGCTCAACATGGGACAGTCGTATCATCAGGCTTCGTTTACTGTGGTACAATGACCTGCTGGAGACATTCTTGGGAATTAATATGGGAAGGTGTGTTATTGCTATTCTTCCAATTACATTTTTTCTTGCATAATAAATGCAGTTAGCTCACAGCAGAAGTGTTCACAACTATACTCCAGCTGTTGAACCATATTGATCATGCCAAGTTTGCAAATAGAATTTATTTAAATTCTCCCTCATACATACATTGGCCATTTTGAGTCTCAGTCGATATTTTTAAAACGTGCTATATATACTTTTGATTAGTGATTTATCCCTCAAGCAAATCAATTATCATTGTCACTTTTTGCAATTCCCAAATGAGCAAGCTCTTGGTTTATTTACATGAAGTAAAAGGGAAAATGAGAGGTAGTTAACACTTGAAGTGAATGCTTTGTAATTTTTCCAGTCTAGCTGGTGACTCGAACACATCTATACGCTTAGAGGTTTATTTGCCACCTCGTTAGAATGTCAATTTTCAACTTCACTGATCAAAACACTTCACAAGTTGATTGCACAGGGGACTTACGTATTTCTTGTAGCTAAAGTTGTTGTTCTTTCTATTTAGGTTCTCAGCTGGCGAATATAACAAGTTCCGTTTGACGCCCCTTGTTAATACTGCTGTCGCTCTAGCTGAAAGTGGAAAAATCGGAGCTCTTAATCTTCTCATGAAGCGCCATCCATATACTATCTCTTCTGACATTTTACGTGTTTTATCTGCGATTCCAGAAACTATTGCTGTACAAACTTACAGTCAGTTGCTTCCTGGGAAATATCCTCCTAGTATTGTAATATTAAGGGATGGTGATTGGGTTGAATGCGAACAGATGGCATCATATATGAACACTTCTCCTGGTCAATTGGACAAGAGGAGACAGGTCAAAACAGAAATACTTTTAAAGCACTCTACTGGTTTCTTATGGCCATCTGTCGCCGAACTTTCGGAGTGGTACAGGAGCAGAGCTAGGGACATTGACTGCTTAAGTGGACAGCTGGAAAATTGTCTTGCCATGATAGAGCTTGCATGCCAAAAGGGTATTGTGGAGCTGCAGTCATTCTTGGATGATATGCAATACCTCTATAGAGTTGTATATTCTGATGAGTTGAATGAGTTTAAAATGAACCTTGTGACCTGGGAAAATTTGCCTGATTATCAAAAGTTTAAAATGATCCTCAAAGGAGCCAAAGATGAAACAGTTGTTCAGCGACTAAACGATATGGCTATCCCTTTTATGAATAAGAGGTTGCCATTGATCTCATCGAGTAATGCTGACAAACAAGAAAAATCCTACCTGACTAGATGGATGAAAGAGGTGGCTGCTGAAAATGAGCTCTCCATTTGCTTGTGTGTTATTGAAAATGGTTGTGGGGAGTCACCAGTTTCTGGGCTATTCAAGGATCTTGATGAGATGATTGAAACAGCTATTCGCTGCATTTATGTTTGCTCTGCGACTAACCAGTGGAATACCATGTCATCAATTTTGTCAAAGTTACTCCATAAGGCAAAGAGAGAAAAATCCTTATTAGCTACTGAAGAGGATTTCAATTTGAAAGATGCTAAGCAATCTCTTGGCACCTGTGTGCTTTCCTATGATGACATGCAGCATGTGTGTGCTGATATCTTGTCTGGTCTGAGTGATGGTGCAGGCGATTCTTATAACGTAAAATCCTTTGAAATGGGAGAGAAGATGCTAAAAGTTGCTGAAGGTCATGTAGAAGTAGGGAGGCTTTTTTCTTATTACCAGGTACTCATATCTCTTCAAAGAAAAGTTGCTGCTTAAATCAACTACTCCCTCCGTTCGGAAAAGGATTTCCCTAAAATGGATGTATCTAGCGCTTAAATATGTCTAAATGCATCCACTTTAGCGAAATCCTTTTCCAGACGGAGGGAGTATGAAATTGCACTAAATCTCCTTGGTTCCTTCAGATATTTATTTTCACATAGGCATGCAGTGTTAACTGCTTTGCTAGCACCTCCCAGTAAATATGAAGCTCTAGTAGGCAGTAGCAGTGTATTCCTTTTTGTACTGTCGTTTACTTGTTATCAGTAGTTTTGAGCTAGTAGATTGCTGCATGCCTGGATGTGATTAACTGATTACAAGATTATTTGTTTTTAATTATGTCTTACTTTGTCAGGTACCAAAGCCAACACATTTCTTCCTTGCTGCTCACTTAGACGAGAAGAATGTAAAACAACTTATACGTCTGATCCTGTCAAAATTTGGCAGACGTCAACCTGTTCGATCTGACAATGAGTGGGCTAACATGTGGCGTGATTTAAAACTTTTCCAAGAAAAGGCATTTCCTTTTCTCGATTCAGAATATATGCTCACAGAATTCATTAGAGGGCTTCTAAAAGCTGGTAAATTTTCGCTAGCCAGAAACTATCTTGGAGGTACTAGTGCAGTTTCTCTGTCCACAGAAAAAGCTGAAAATCTCGTTATCCAAGCTGCAAGGGAGTATTTCTTCTCTGCTTCAACTTTGTCCTGCAATGAAGTAAGTTCATGTCACTAAATTGTTTTTTCTTACAAATACTATCTGGCTATGTTGTCATCGATTAATACTACTAACTTGGATTGTACAATCATTTGCAGATTTGGAAGGCTAGGGAATGCCTAAACCTGTTACCGAATAGCAAAAATGTTCAAGCAGAAACTGATATAATTGATGCTCTAACTGTCAGACTTCCTTATCTAGGGGTGACTATCCTTCCGGTTCAGTTCAGACAGGTAAAGGATCCTATGGAGATCATCCGTATGGTGATTACGAGTCAGACAGGGGCATATCTTCATTTTGAAGAGATTATTGATGTTGCTAAACTTCTAGGATTAAGAAGTGAAGAAGAAATAGCTGCTGTTGAGGAGGCTATCGCTAGAGAAGCAGTGGTAAATGGTGACCTCCAGCTAGCCCTTGACCTCTGTCTAAATTTGATTAAAAAGGCTCATGGTGAAGTCTGGGATTTATGTGCTACAATTGCAAGAGGTCCTCAGCTTGACAATTTGGATACAAGTACCCGTGAAAAGCTATTGGGCTTCTCCCTTAGCCATTGTGACGGAGAATCTGTAGGGGAACTATTGAATGCTTGGAAGGAACTTGATGTCCATGATAAGTTTGAACAATTAATGGGATTAACAGGAACAAACCCTCCCAATTTCTTTGTTGATGGCTCTGCATATACACCACTTCCTGTTCAAAGTGTGCAAGACATACTTGACCTCAGAGAAGACATTATCCATGATAAAGATCACGATCACGTGGCAATTGCTAAAGAAATGCTATCAAAGGTTTGCATGGACTTAACAAATGATGATACATATAGTTGGGAACCTACTTTTGCAGAAAATAGAAAACTATTGTCCTTCTCTGCACTGGAACTGCCATGGCTTTTAAAGTTGTCTAATGGTGAGGTGCATGATGGTAAAAGATATTCTCCGGAGACAAATCATCCCATCAGGAGATATCGATTTTCAACAAAAATGGAGGCAATAAATAGCATCATATACTGGTTAGGTGTAAATAGCTTTGCTCCCAGTGATGATCTAATCATGTTTCTTGCGAAGTCTGTAATGGAGCCTCCTGTTGATGAAGAAGATTATGTTCTTTCCTGTTCAATTCTTCTGAATCTCATGGACCCTTTCAACGGAGTGAAAACAATTGAGGAAGAAATCAAAAAACGAGAATGTTATCAAGAGATTAGTAGCATAATGAATGTAGGAATGATATATAGCTCCATCAACAGTTCGAAGAAAGAATGTTCTACTCCTGAACAGAGGAGAAATCTCTTGCTTCAAAAATTCCATGAGAAGTTTACCTCGATAGATTCAGGTAGGTGCACTGAAGACAACAGTACATCAAGACAATAGCTGAATCACTGCCTCAGTTTATTTAGTGAATACTCATCTAGTCCAGTGTTCTGTTTTTTCATGGGATGCTATTCATTTATATGATTTTTACTTTATCTTTACTTTTACCATGATCAGATGATTTAGACCAGATTGATATGGACCATGCCACTTACTGGGGAGAGTGGAAATCAAAGTTGGAAGAGGAGAAACGGATGGCTGATCAAGCAAGAGTGTTAAAAGAAGTACTGCCTGATATAGACACGTCTCGATTCTTATCTGGCGATGCTAACTATATCAAAAAGGTTGTTTTCTCCTTTGTAGACTCTGTGAAGCTGGAGAGAAAACATATACTAAAGGAAGCAGTAAAGATAGCTGAGAACTATGGCTTGCAGCGAACTGAGGTCTCTCTCTCTGCAGGGCTGCACTCTATGCAGAATTTTCTTGTGTTTTAGTTTCCTTGTGATGTAAGCTTCTCATATCTAATATCTATATTATCTCTTGATTGATTGTAGGTGCTTTTACGATTTCTGGGATGTGCTCTTGTCTCTGAATATTGGGATAACGACGATATTCTGAATGAAATTTCTGAATTCCGGGAGGATATTGTCAAATCAGCTAAGGGGGTGATTGATATGATATATTCAGATGTCTACCCAGAGATTGATGGGTGTAATAAGCAACGTCTCTCCTACATCTTTGGCATCCTTTCAGCATGCCATTCATATCTTAAGAGGACTGGTGAGATAGAATTGACATACCAGGAGCATGTCCATACTCATAAGCTTGAACCATTTCAGTATTACAAGGTCCTGGAGGAAGAATGCAAGAAAGTCGGTTTTATTGATGACTTAAACTACAAAAACATTGCTAGCCTGGATAATCTGAACTTTGAGCATTTCAATGAAGAGGTATGCAAGAATATCCATGCGTCAACCGTCAGTGCTCTAGCTGATATGGTACAAGCCCTTGTGAGTATGTATGTTGATGTACAGGCTAAGGGTCTTGTATCGCGTCAAGGTGTTTACAAGCATTATGTTCTTGGCATGTTGGCATCTTTAGAAGGACGCAATGAAGCACGATCAAACATCACAGATTGTGAAAAGTTACAAGAGTTTCTTTGTGAAATTGAGTTGAACTATGATGGTTGCAAGGAGTATATCCAAACTCTTCCTGCCACAGATAGTTCATACATCATTGGAAGGTATTGCACACTATGTTTTCCTTGCAACTTGGTGAGAAGCCATCCACATGAACTTTCATGGAAGAAACCTCTCTGTATGCTGATAAAGCTTTGGGTTAAACTTGTTGATGACATACCAAGGCAGTCAACTGTTAGGTCGCATGAAAGGACAGGCTACTTGGATCCGAACCGGTTATCTCACTGCATGAGTGCTTTCAGACAGTTATTAATAAATGATGAGATAACAGTGCACCAAGGTTGGGATGCCATCTCCATGTTTGTACAAGCTGGCTTTAACAGTGAAATTATAATGGACATATCACACATTTGTCGAGCTATGATTCTTTCTGGATGTGCTTTCAAAACTGTAGTTGAAGTGTACTACGGGGGGCAGGAGCATTTGAAAAGTGTGAGTGCAGACTCGAGGAGTCCTTTGGATCTCTTAGAGCTTTATGGTGCTTCTACAGATGGCTGTTTGTCCGATCTGACTGAAGGCTCTTGTGAGTCTCAGGTATTGCTGCATAAGCTACTGTCTTCATTGAGCCAGTCAACAGGGGAACATGATGGCTCTCTTGAAATGATCAGATTTGGTGTCTGGGGAAAGTTGATAACCTTTTCTGAAAACATGCAGCTAGGTAGCCAGCTACGTGTCTATGCTCTGCAGCTGATGCAGTGTATTACAGGAAGAAACCTCAAAAGCCTTCCAAATGAGATTGTTTCCCAGGTGGAGCCATGGGAATCATGGTATGAGCCTGGAACAAGTGCTTCCATAGCTGATGAGGGTATGACTCCCTCTAGCAGCATCACAGAGAATCTTGTGGCACTCAGATCTAGCCAGATGATCACTGCAGTTCTGCCAGATGCTAGTATCATGCCCGAAGACTTATCGAGTCTTGAATCTGCAGTATCTTGCTTCTTACACTTGTCGGAACGTGCTTCTTCTGTCGAGAGCGTTGCTGTTCTGGAAGCAGTGCTAGAAGAGTGGGAGCAATTGTTCTCTTCCAAAGAAGAATATGTTGCGCCTCAAGAGTCGCCAAAAGAAGCAAACGACTGGAGTGATGGATGGGATGATGGCTGGGAGGCCCTACCGGAAGAGTTGGAGAATCCAACACACAAGCAAGATGGTGCGTCATCATCTGTCCATCCTCTCCACAGTTGTTGGATGGAGATTATCAGAAAACTTGCTGGGCTTGGCGAGCTCCAAAAGATCATTGAACTTATAGACCGAGCATCTTCAAAATATAGCACGTTACTAGAGGACGAAGAAGCACACCGCTTGCTTGAACTCCTCCTATCTGCACCAAACTGCTTCATGGCTCTCAAAATCATGCTGCTGCTCCCATATGAAGCTCCACAGGTGCAGTGCCTGCAAATGGTTGAGGCGAAACTTAGGGATAGAGCTGCTGTGTCCACCTCATCAAATGCCGACGGCCATGAGCTGCTGGCGTTGGTTCTGTCGTCCCGAGCCCTGCAGAAGATCGCCACAGAGGAGGGATACTCCAAACTTTTCTCTCATATATGCCATCTCGTCGGACAACTTGCAAGGTCATTCCAGAATGATCTTTGCACACAGTGGAACTCTGAATCTAACACATCGGAGACATCTCGGTCTTTACTGTTTGGTAAGGTCTTGCTCCCGTGTTTTATATCTCAACTGGTGCTCAATGATCAGTATCTATTGGCTGGGTTTGTCATCTCGAGATGGATGCACACCCCCGTGTCCCTTGGTCTGGTAGATATCGTCGAGCCCAGTGTGCGACGCTACCTGGAAGGCCAGGTTGCTCAAGCTCAGCAGCAGGTGGGAGAGAGCGATGCTTCGTTCACTGAAAATGAACCGTCGTCTATAAGCCATACATTGTCCAGTCTAAGATTGAAACTGGTTCCTCTTTTGCAAGCGGCGTTGGTAGCCCTTCCGAACCGAGAGTCTTAGTTCGGTGTACATTTTCCTTAACGCTGCTGGTGTAACTCAATGTAGCTGTAACATGGTGAATATTACAATGTTAGAAACTAGCAGCGGCAGGAGGCTTTGAGAACAGAGCGATTGGATTTGACAGTGCATGTCCCAATGATTTTGTTCTGAAACAGGCTAGAAACGGCAATGTCATTTCTAAAATATGCGCGGGACCTGTGTGAAACCGACGGATTTTGTAGAGCTGCATATGAAACTTGACTGAAACTCTACCGGGGTCTGTACTGGACCTGTTTGAAAGACTATTTATTAAGGTTAAAATCTGAATTGTCTGTCCATCCTGTTGCATTACGTCAGATACCCGATGCAGAGCTGGGACGAGCACCGGGAGAAAGGAACCTGCCATGGCGTCGCGCGGCACGGCACTGCTGGCTAGTCCGCTTGGTACCGGCGGGCGGCAGCACTAGTCCACCATTGATGGTCACCGCACTGCTAGGTGACTCGCTCCGACCTTAAAAGCGTCGTCGCCCACCATGCCGCATGCTGTTTATGTCACCGGAGGGAGGAACAAGGAGCACAGGTCCAATGATGCCACAATTCCCTAGACTTTAGCCTGGGCCGAGACCATCGGTTAGTGGCACAAAGCTTGCCAGTTAAGTACTCCTGTTGGCCATCCCCGTAAGTTAAAAAAATGTCGTTACCTGGAGGCGTGGAGCGGATATGTTAATGTTAATTCCACCTGGTAGTCTTGCCAGTTAAATACTCCTATTACCTACTAGTATCACCTAAAGTTTGGGTAAAAATATTGAGGGAGTGAGTGAGTTTAGCGAGGAGAAAGTCGGTGAGACAATCTCAGTGGGGTGCTGGGTAAAAAAAAAGGCCACGCCGACACTCCCAAAGTGTCCAGGTGACACGTTTCTTGTTTGACACCTTCGAGTAGGTCTCCAATGTTGATGACGGACTCGGTGCTGCCGAATAACGTTTGGATAGTGCCTCATCTGCATGTAATACATGAGAAGTGATTTCAAATTCAATTTGAAACGCATTTTTACATATTTTCCTTACATTATAGTTAAACGACAAGGACTCTAACGACTCGTCATTCTTCGAGTCAGCCCTTGGTGGTGGTTCCCGGCTCATCCACCTCCAGCTCAGTATCTAGAGTTGCTGGTGCCTGTGCGGTGCAACCCTCTACCCGACATCATGGATCTGCACCCGCTAAACGGATAGACCAAGGTTCCCATGGGGACCATAGCGGAAATGCGGGTGGTGGAGTTGTCGGTTCGTCTTCCTCCAGCGCGGTGCTGCTCTCCTCTCCTTCTGCTTTGGATCGGCAGCCCGACCTCCTTCTCCGGCTCCATCAGCACTACCTCCTTCTCCGGCACCGACATCGCGCCTTCGAGTTGCTATGTACGACAGAGTCTTGACTTCCCCACACATAGCATTTACTCTCAGAGTGAAATGCGGCAGCTCACAGGTTTGAAAGGCGAAGCGTCGGCATGTGCCTTCCCACACGAAACATTCACGCCGACAACATGATGTCGTTGCGCCTTCCCCCACGTATAGCATTATTGTCGTTCTACCCTCGACCTACCCCGTCCTTGTATAAGAAGGCCTCCTCCATTTGATGCTCGCCTTCATCTTGCACGCCTGCCACCCTCTCCCCCAATCCATTCCTTCACCGTTCACACACGCGCACCACCGTTGGCATGTATGTTAAACATGAAGTGGCTCTCTTGACACGCGGCTAAAGAGTGCGCCAATACAACACCCTCGTGCCACCGAAGGCAACGTTTGCTGGAAGGGTGTCTGAGACGACGACCAACCGTTTCACCGGACGAGCATCCCTACTAGACAACACCATCGCCGAGCGGACGTGGTTCTTGCAAAAGCCCGACCGCATCGTCTAGGGCGAAATCGGGTCCGCTCGGGGGCAGAGGTGGTCCATCGTCAATCAATCTTTGTTTGATTCCCTTGAGGTCGGCCTCGGTAACGTTCGCGCCCGCATCCTACGAGGCGCCGCGAAGGTGGAGGAGGTTTATTTAGATTTAGGTTTTAAATTTTCGTGCACCATTGTATCTCGTGTGGTCGTGTGGTCATCTCTCATCTAGATGAAAGTTTTCGTTGCTTCTCCGACGCGCCTGCCGCAGCTGGCTGGCAAGCATGGCACTGGTACCTCGCCTCGATGCCAAACTACACACTTACACATTGTAGTATAGGATTAATCTTTATCGACCGAGTGGGCCCAAGGCCATTCTTTGTGATGTGCCCGTGCAGCTCTTCAAGGAGTACAACAATACACGCGGGACCAGAAGGACCATTGAAGGTCGTCAATGAGCTCTAGCGACGCAACAGGCGACGCGGGAGCCTCGCCCCCCGCCATTCCGGCGGGCGGCGGCCATAGCCCAACCTCGCCCTCCAGCCTCACCACCCCCACCGCGCCCATCAGCCCCCCACACCCCGCCACCTCACCGCCGGCCGCTCCTGCTGAAGGCGGCCCAAACCCGGAAGGTTCCTGCCTGCAGGTTGGCGGCGCAGCCCTCTCTCCGCGCAGATCTCGTCGGATTGGATGCGGTCCAGGTTTGCCCTTCCAGCTCTACTGTCTTCGTCGTTTCTCCCGTGCTGTCGCTCACCCCGCCCTTCCCGGCGGCGAGCTCTGGGTCACTCCCCCTTTCTCTTCTCCCTGTTTCACGGCCCCGACCATGGGAAACATCCTCTCCTTCTTCCTTTGTGCTCACCCCCTCCGCCTCGACGTTGTGGAGGTTGAAGACGGAGTCTTCCATGTTCACGTCGCTTCTGCCGACGTTGCTGCGTTCATCGTCTCCGTGGGCGCCGCCCACTGCAGGCGCCTCGCCATCGGCTTCCACGACTCCCTCTCCTCGGCTTCCGACGTGGCGCGCCAGCTCACTACCACGGCCCCCCCTGTCAGTCAGTTGGGGAGGCGTGTGCTGCGCCGCCCTCGCTGCGCCCATGCCCCGCCCGAGCCGCTCGTCGTCATTCATGGCGCCCCGCCAGCTCCGGGTACGGATGAGTTCAATGCCCTAGCGACCCCTACGAAGACCTACCTCGACGTTGCTAACTCGCCGCCCCCCCCCCCCAAAGCCTCGTGCCCCCTTCAAAAACCTAAGCCTGGACGGCTGTTTTCGCTGCCTCTCTGCCGAGCACTACGTCCGCGTCTGCCGTGACCCCATCCGGTGCCGTCGCTGTGGCTGCTCTGGTCACCGTGCGCGCAGCTGCGAGATGCTGTTCCCCAAGCCCACCTTCTTCCCCACGTCCTCCTCGCCACCACCCACTCGCCCCACGCCGCCGCGCCCACCCACGCCCTACCCCTCCTCCTCCGCCCCACCCTCGCCTTGCCCCAGCCTCGCCGCTGCCGATGAGATGCTGCTCTCTCCGCTGCTCCCCCGCCCCGGTGGCTTCTTCGATGACGGAGAGTCCTCTGCCTCGCAGCTACCGCCTGAGCATACGGTGCACGAGCCCCCCCCCCCCCCCGTGGTTCGCCGCGACCCCGAGCTTGAGCCCGTCGGTGACGATGAGGAAGAAGTGGAGTCTGACGAGCTCTCCGAGCCGGAGGAGATCGACGCGCCCGAGGTCTTCATGCCGCCCGGCAACCTTGACGCCGCGCGGCAAATGGCCGTGGTCTACATCGAATCCCTCGCGCCCTTCTCCTCCCCGGCCTCCGCGTTCGCCGAGGCCATCTGTGCCGAGCTGCCCGGGCTGCACGTCTCCATGGTGCCCTCCTCCATCGGCGACATGTACGCCAAGTTTCAGACGGCCGCTGACCGCGAGATTGCCATGGACCACCAGCCGTTCCTGTACGAGGGTGCCACCTTCCGTCTAGAGCGTGAGGAGGAGGCCGACAGGATCCCATGCGCCATGCAGTTTGTCGCTGTCGTGATCGCAAAACGGATGCCGGTCGAACACCTGAGCCAGTTGGGCGTTACGGTTGCCCTCGGCAGTTTCGGCAAGACGCTCGAGGTAGACCCAACCTGCCTCACTGGGCATGACTGCGCTCTGGTGCGCGATGTCGTGCTGCTGCGGAACGCCGAGGACGTCCCTCCCCACGTCATCGTCTCTCGCACGCCGTTGGGATCGAGGCTCGTCCCCCTGAAGAAGATCAGGGTGTGGCGCGTTGCGGACTCCTACAACGAGGACGGCGAGTACGTCCCCTTCTTCAGCGCCCCGCCGCCGCCTCTGTTCCGTCGCCGTCTGGGTCGGCTGGCGCTTGCGCCTCCGCCGCCTACTTGCATGCCGGACAACGGCTCTCGCGGAGACGCGCCGCTTGGAGGGGCCGACGACGCTCTGCTCGCCCATGACGTCCTTCTCGCCATCCTCGAGAGCGTGGCCAGCTCGCCTAGCCGGCGCTCGGGTGGTGACTCCCCGGACTCGTCGATCTCCTCGCTCACACTCTCCTGGTGCAGCGGGCTGTCGACCACTGCCGACTCCGGGTCCCTGAGCTCGGGGCCGCCGATTTCCCTCACGCGGCGTCACGGCGTCGTGATTGAGGAGATCGTGGACGACCCTCCCGTTCCGGCTGTCGATGATGCCAGCGTTGAACGCCGCAGCGCCCGTCTCGCCCTCAAGGCGCCTCAGTTCTACGAGCCCGTTGCCGTCCGCGCGGCTAAGATTCGCGGTTTGCGTGACGCCCTGGACGGCTGCACTGCTGCCCTGCAGAAGCAGGTCAAGAAGCACTCCGTCCTCGACTGCACCAAGCCTCTCCGCAAGCGCGTCGTCGCTGCCCTCGCCGCCAGCGTCTGCTCGTCCCGCCCGGTGCCACGCGGTGCCGATGATTAGCTCTCTAGCCCACTCCTGCTGGATCAGCAGCCTATCCCCGTCCGTCGCTACCGCTTGTGTCCTGCCTGTCTGTTGTTTTTCGTGTTTCTCTGAACTTTCTCAGTGTTTCGTCTGTCAGTCGACTGTTTGTTCGTTAGCTCGGGTTCGTCCCCCCCCTGTAACTCTGCTGGTGTTGTTATGTGCGATGATTAGAAGTTTCCGTTCAGTTACCGTCGAATCGTGGAATGTGCAAGGGCTTGGTTCTCTGACGAAACGTCCTCTTGTGCGCGATGCGGTCTCCACGGCCTCCCCCTCCATTCTTTGTCGGCAGGAAACCAAACTCGGCACTGTCGACCGCTTCACCGCCCCCACCATCCTCCCCACGACCCTCCCCTCCTTCGTCACTGTCGACGCCATTGGTAGCTCGGGGGGGATCCTCACTGCCTGGGACCCAAAACTCTACTCGATTACCTCGACTCGCCGGGACCGCTTCTGTCTCACTGTTGTTCTATCCTCTTCTCTCTCCGACCTCGTCTTCGCCGTCACCAACGTGTATGCACCCGCTGACCACTCGCTTACCGACGTTTTCCTCGCCGAGCTCGAGCAGCTTGGGCCGCTGTACGACTTGCCGTGGATTATCGTGGGCGATTTCAACCTCATCCGCTCCCCCACCGACAAAAACAACGACAATTTCAACTACGCTCTCGCCGCCGCCTTCAATGACTCCATCCGCAACCTCGCGCTCTTCGAGCTTCCCCTCCTTGATCGCCTTTACACCTGGTCCAACAAGCGCGCCTCTCCGGTCCTGGCTCGCCTCGACCGTGCCTTCTTCAACCAGCGCTGGAATGTGTCGCTCCCCAACTCCTCCCTCGCCTCGCTCCACCGCCCCACCTCTGACCACGTCCCTTTGCTTGTCACTGCTTCCACCGTCATCCCCCGCTCCACCTGTTTCCGCTTTGAGAACGCTTGGCTCCTTGACCCCCCTTCCTCCCCACCACACTCCCATCCTGGACAACTCCGCCCCCTCTTGCTGATGCCGCTGGAGATTTGGCTGCCTGAAGGAGATATGCCCTAGAGGCACTTAATAAAGATAGTTTATTCGTCATATCTCAATTGTTCATTATATGTTTTATACCATGCTATAACTGTATTAAGCGGAAACATTAATACGCGTGTGGTAGATAAACAACCAGGTCCCTAGTAGCCTCTATCTAACTAGTTCATTGGGCAATTGATGATCGAGGTTTCCCGATCATGTGACATTGATGTCAGTTGACAATGGAGTCATGTCATTGGGAGAATGACGTGATGGACATACCCAATATTTGTAGGACGTAGTCATTACGCCTTTGACCGTGAGATCAACTCTTATCGCTATTCCTGAAAGATACTTTGATTGCATCAAACGTCATATCTTAACAGTGTGACAATAAAGGTGTCCCTCTCGGGTATCGGAAGGGAGTATGTTGAGACGAGGGATCAAGAGCGGGATTTGCCAGTCCGCATAGCAGGATAAATACTCTAGGGCCCACTCGGTGAGATTATGTCAAATGAGCTTGCAAGCATGTGACTAGGTCACAGGGACATAATATCATGGACGAGTAGAAGATAGTGTTGTCGGTAACGAGACCAAGCTAGGTATCATGATATCTATGAACGAGTCTCGGACATGCTAAGTATCGTCATGGCAAAAGGTTTAAGACTCGACGTCTAGGTTCGAACGACAAAGTTATTCGTTATCTCACAGGGATTAATTCTGGGTATCCAAGGTCCACGAATTAGCCATTGATCGGAGAGCGTGTCTCGATCATGTCTGGCAAGATCTCGAACCGCTAGGGTAACACACTTAAGGGGAGTCGACAAGTTTACCGGAAGAGAAATTAGAAAAGAGAAAGCACCGGAAAAGTTCCGGGAGAGAATCCGAAGTCGTATCGGAGAACCGAAGATAGTTCGGAGAGTTTCGGAAAAGTTCCGGAAGAGAGGAAATTGTTTATATATGTTAAATTAATATTAATTAGTGAATTAATATTATTTTTATGAATTTATAATGATTAAATTCGTATTTAAACATGCAGCGCACTAAATGGGCCTTCCCCGGAGGGGAGAAGGCCCATATGGGGGCCGAACTTCTTTCCAAGGGCCAAACCCACCAAGGGGTGCCGAATGGGCCCTAGGGGCCCATAGGGAGCCGGCCTCCCTCCCCCTTGTTGGTGCGGTTTGGGGTTTAGTCCCACCTTGCCAATTTAGCGAGGTGGGGTGCCCCCTTTCTCCTATATATAGTGGGGAGAGAGCCCCTCTCAACAACCCAATCTCTCTCTCTTCTTCTCCTTGAAAACGTGATTCCTCCATTGGAGTTGCGCCAAGGTGAAGTTCTCTCCACCATATGCACACCGCCGTGCTGCTGGTCTTCCGGTCCAAGTCTTCCGCTGCTCGTCCCTGGATCGGAGCCCGGAGGTCGTCGTCTTCACCGTACGTGTGTGGATCCCTGCGAGGTGCCACGCTAGTGGTGCTCGGAGGTCTTCTTCCTCTACACGACCTCGAGGTCGTCTTCGTCGGCTTCACTGACAACGCTTGTGCGGGAGCGTAATCCCCGCGTTTCGGTCTACAAGGGTATGTATATCGATCTCCTCCGTATTACTATATCTGCATAGTATAGATCCTGGCTAGTTTAAGGTTATCGCTGTTAGAAAAATTATTGTTTTCTGCCTGCGATCCCCTTCAGTGGTATCAGAGCCGATCTATGCGTAGATATAGTTGTACGCTTTTAGAACCCGTGTTTATCACGGGGGTATCGTTCTTTTATTTGCTACCCTCTCGCGTGCACTTGCATTGTCGGCAGCATTGAGTTGATGAGCGGCCCGAACCGACTTTACGTGTACGCTTACGCGAGACTGGTTCCACAACTGACATGCGGCTTGTACCGTATATGTGGCTGGCGGGTGTCTGTCTCTCTCTCTTTAGTTGGCTTTGCATTTTCAATGGAGGACCCGAAAGGGATGAATAAACATGCAATTATTTGATCGTTGTTGTGGTAATAGGTTCGTAGGTATGAAACCTGTTCTATTTACGAAAGACCCAAGCCACGTAAAATATGCAAAAGATAAAGTAGAAATCGTCTAACTTTATCTTGACTTTATCTTGCAGGGGGCAATGTGATATGGTCACGGTAGGTTTGATAAATTGTTTATAAACTGTGGGTGCGAATGAGACCATCGGCGCAAGGACCATATCACGTCGCATTACATTTGATGTTATGTTGTTGTTTACATCTTATATTGTGTGTATATATATATATAGTTATATATTAGTTACACGGCGGTATTAATATAAGATGATCCCTCCAAAATACCATTAGTGTTCTCCCTTTGGCGTGCACCACAAAGAAAGTTCTACGTTATGAGGCAGGCCGTGACGATCGGGTGTCAGACATATCGTCGTTCGCATACAGTGGGTGTAAGACATGCTTGCACAAGCGTATACGCTGAAGGTTATTATGACGAGCCTAGCATGTACAGACATGGCCTCGGAACACGGTGACCGAAAGGTTAAGCATGAGTCACAGAATTGTTGTGATTGACATGTCGATGTCTACCTTTGAAGTTATGTTGCCGGCTCTGACGATGAGGGGTTGCATAATGGATAAGAATCGTGTAATCACTAAAACGATTAGAGGGATATTCATTTTGAGTGGGAGTTCTGGTAGTTTTATTTTATTAAAACTTGAACCCTATTTTATAATGAACAAAATCTTTATGTTTTGCAAAACCTTTGTAGATATTAACCAATGTAATAGCCTTCTTAAAAAATTAGGCGCAATCCTGCGATTGAGAAACTTAAAAGGTTGGGTCCAAACTTCATAATTTTATACTTTAGCTTGAGGATACTCCTTGTTTAAACCATTAGCTATTTGTGATACAATACCCGCTAGGAGATAAACCCGGAGATTCCGCTAACAAATGGATAATTTGGATTATCAAGTTTTTGTGCGGATAATATCATCATAGTCCAGTGTATGCTATGATCTCTGCCATAGAGAATTAACGGTGGGTGCGAGTTGTTAGATCGCGAACATATGAGATGATCGCTAAACTCAGGATAAGTTGGGTTGATGAAATTTATCAGTACGTTGACTGTTTTTTTTCTCAACCAAGATGGAAGAGAATGCACGCATTGAAGGAGCACGTGGCAGTCATACTTGATGACACTGGTCATACTCGATGACATTAGTCATACTTGATGACATTGAGACGCCTCGCTCAGCTCGATCACTGGATGACAGACAACGTTGCCAGATGCAAATGCTTTGCCATAGACTATGTCATGCAAGGGGAATCGTTCACCTTCATGGTTCTTAATTGCGTTGGAAGAATCAAGAAGATGAAACAGATCGCCGGGAAGTCATCAATGATGATGATGTATATATGATATACACGTTATGAATGTTTTACCTAAGCAAGTACTCGCAGTAGTGACTAAGTTTTTGATACTAGTCATGTTTTATGAAAACCAGATTTACTACTTGAGTAGCTTGGAACGATGAGGCGACAATGTGTGTTGATGATGGCAGACAAAATGTTGTGATGGCCATAGACACTCTCCCTCTAGATCTACCATTTGAATAAATTCTTTTATGATCGCATGTTAGTATGATCGTTATAAGTGTGTTTCCTCTAGCGAGACGATTGTTCATATATGTTAGTGACAAAATCGTTGTCCTATATTTATGAAGTAATGATCATAAGCCGATTTGAATTTAGATGGTAGAAGCTCCCACATTCATAATATTAATGCCAAAGGATACAAACTTAATAAAGACACCACATTCGTGTGGCATTACCGTTTAAGTCATGTCAATGTTATAGTCGATGAACAAGCTCCATACGGATGGGTCTACAAGTTCTTAGATTTGATTTTTTGACACTTGCAAGATAACTAAGACACCGTTTTCGGAAAGCGGGCATATAACTTATTGATAATCATGCATATAGATGTATGTGGATCAATGAAGTAATTAACGTGTAGTGGAGACCTTTATTTCGTAAACTTCACTGAACGTTTTGAGTATAACTTGTTGAGAATCATGCATATGGGTGTATGTGAATCAATGAAGTACTTTAACGTATGGTGGAAGTCTTTATTTCATAGACTTCATGAATATTTTGCAAGTAGATATATGGATATCCACTTAATAAATGTTAGTCTGGAAATTTTGATTCGATCAAACAAGTTCAGAATGAAGTAGGAAAATAAATTTAACAAGAAAAATCAAATTCCTGCAATACAGATCGAGGAAATAAAGATTTGAGTTATAATGTTGGCATATCATTGGAAGACTTGTGAGAAGAGTTCCACAAATTACGTCGCATGGAACACCATAGTGTTATGCTATGTTAGGACGTCGTAATCGCACCCTATCGGATAGTGTGTGGTAAATAAATCTCTTATCGAATTATTGTGATCATTGGAATCATATGGTAGAAACATAACATTCACGTTAGATAATAGGGAAACCATTTAAATCCATGGAGACAATACCATATGAGTGATGGCATGGCTTTTAGCCTAGATTGTCGTTTCAACAATTTAGTGTTTCGATGTGATCAAACCTAAAATGGATAAATCTTTGTAGTGTACCGTACCTAAAGAATTAGTTGGGTACATGTCTCACGACATAGGCAAAAACGTTGCCGGAATATACCTTGCAAAATAAATAGTTTCTTGTCCAAGGGTATAAGTGGGAAAGAAAGTAGAGCAAGACGAAGTTAATGAACTTCCTCTCCAGACATCAGAGTGGCGCAACGGAAAGTGTTTCCGGTGTCATGCTCCTCAACTTGAAAGAAGCTGATGATAAAGATCACGATGCTCTGAGCTCATACTGAGAACGTAGGCGTACGAGGTTGTGTTTCACACTGTGTGGTACCACAATCTTGTTATGAAGGTCATTGGAATATGACTGACCTACGAACTACGAAGAAGAGATGATAGACCTAAGTCCGAGAAATGGCTATGAGTCATATATGATCCGAGATAAAATCCATGTACGATTACCAGGTAATGACTTGGGAGATCTTCTTGATGGCATCTAAGCTGTTAATAGAACTAGATGACCTGTTGCGCAACTGCGCAACCACCAGAAGCAAAATCATATTATTGTCATAGTCTCTCTTTGTTTCTCTACCCACCGTTTGATTGATATTAACCCGGTTTCGGTCAAGTAGTTACAAAAAAAATTCAACTCGATATGTCACATTGCATCTTAAAAACAGATGGCACCACCAAGTTTTTTCAATTGAATACTTTAGAAGTCAAGTTAGTTCTCGACGATTCATAATCTTGTAACAGACACCCGTTGCGCCACTGGATATATTTTTTAGTATGTGGTATTGGTATCAATATTTTTTCAATTAGAGGGATATATGAGTCATATGATAGTTAGAGGTATCTAAATTTTTCTGGTTCCGGATATGTAGTTGGAGATCATTTTGAGTTTGATATCACACCTTGCATCTTAAAAGCAGACACCCGTTGCGCCACTGGCGCAAATGCCGCAAGACTGGTTTAGCCATATATTTTAAATGTTTTGCATGTATGTTGTTGTTAGCATTGGAGATTTAGTGGCCCAAATGTCGTAAGCAAGACTATAATTTAGCCATATATTTATATGATTTGCATGTACGTTGTTGTTAGCGTTTGAGATTTCTTACTTCGCTACCATTGATACTTATCGACTATGGAGTATGGAGGCAGCCCAATAGGGTTTTGGCTGCTCTTCCTGTTGGAATTATTTCACGGATGCAATCATCGTGCTTTGTCTTTCATGTCTTGTATAAGTTGTTGTAGTGTTCTGTCCCAATCGCAGCCTAATCCAAATCAAGTTGGTATTTAAGCCATAAATTACATATCTTTTTGGTGCCTATACATGTCGCTATATGAATGCCACTCTGATAACAGACAATAAAAATGTGCCAAAAGATATCAATGGAATTACTAAACCAGGTTTCAGTTTTATCTACTTCTTACTCAATCCCAGATGGCAGAATATCTATATAAACAAAAAAGTCTTGGATAAGCAACAACCAGAATAGATAGGGGCAAACAGATTAGCCATGTCGTTAGAGGCCGCCAACAAGTCTGTCTATTAGATACAGTAGATAGACATTGTATCATGTTGCCTAATCATTACAATATATACCTTAGTAGCTCCCTTAAGCAACAAAGACATACCTCAAAACATGAATCTTAGAAAGTCTTGTAGAGCAAAAGGAATATGCACCGCCACGAACTGGACCATTACTGAGAAGATCATTTCTCTTCTTTTATTCATGCACATATAATATTAATATGAATGCATCACTTGCATGTCAAAAGTGCAACCATGATAACATAGGCATAGGCAATATGTCTTGGTGAGCTATCATAGTTTTCGGTTGCACAGTCCAAACAGAACAAAAGTAACATGTCAACAGACATAAACTGATAGTCTATACCAAGGATGAACAACCTCTCGGATGATCCTGATAGTCTAATATCCAGGATGAACAACCTCGGATGATCTAATACCCAGGATGAACAACCTAGGATGATCCTACAGGTTCCCTTCAGACATGTAGCATGGCTTATGATATGAATGATTTGTATAACGAGGCCAATTCATAACACCTTTTTCCTTGTGCTCCGCTTTCTCATGTGCTCCTAACATCTTCACACACAAACAAATAAATTCCATCAGCCTCTTCCTATAGCACTAAATCAATCTGAAACCTAAAACATACGCTAAAAATTCAGGAAAACTGGAACTACCGCTCTCTTACTTGCTGATAAAGGTCATTCCAACAAATTACACCTCATGATGTGAAGATGGGGAGTGGAAAAGAAAGGAAAAAATAAGCTCACTTACACTTAATGAAGCTGTTCCCGTTCATCCCGCCCACGATCATGTTGGGTTGGAGCTGCCACCGCTGTCCCGACACGCAAGCAAAACCAGCGGGCCATCATAGTTGCCGACGTGATCCCCTCCGGCTGGTCACCTGGCAGGTCGTCGAGGGCACGAATCCACTACTCATTTCTGGTTTCTCTGTTTGAAGCAAAATAGTTGTTGTGATGCAATGAGGGTACTGGACAGCTGAACGCATTGGCGTCGCTGCCCCGTCGTCGCCTAGTCTTCCTTGGCTAGGCAGAATCTGTAGCAGTGAAACATAAAATCAGAACAAATAAAGGATTAAACTAAGGCACTAAAATATATGCATCATGCTTTAGAGAGACCAAGCACCATAAGGTAATCTCATACAACTACATGAATTAACTAACATAATACTCTTATATACCAATGAAAAATCCTTTAAAGACCATGCAATTAAAGCCAGCAATAGCGCCGCAGCACACCAAGCCCGTAGGATAATTTAAGGTAAAACATTAGTGATGGTTATTAATTTGGTGTGGAAATCATTGGTATGTACAAAAAATTTAGTATGGTTGTTCAAAATAAATAACTAAATTATTAGAGATTTAATGAGATTATAACAAGACAAATAAATATATATGAATTTGTTAGCCATATATCTTTACAGAGGCCAGATGTTTGTGCTTCCTCTCATGTTGATTGCTTCTGGATTACACATATTTAAAGCAAGAGAGGCAGAACAACAGAAGCGAACTTAGACGAGCAGTGGAAAATAGTACTAATAAGTAACAAGACATAAGGTACAAAATGAAAACTGAATGCCAATATGAGGTGCTATTATAAGCATCATCAATCCTGTCAGCGGATGCTGAGAGCTTGATAATTCACCTTACGACTCGAAGAGCTGAGCCAGGACGCACACATGAGTACACAGAATGAAAAGAATGGTAAATGGAGAGAAAAAATCATTTCTCTTCTGCAACAAAGCACAAGAGCTTCCGGGAAGAATCATATTCTCTCATTCAAGATGCATATAATAAGTTTGTATGTTTCAACTTTCACCTTATCTTATCAAAGGTACATCTAACATATCGCAGGCTTGCAACTTCATGCAAGAGATCTCTAGCAAATGAACCATAGTTGGAAAATGATACTGTAATTTTACTGGCTAACCGGAATGACCACAAAAAAAATCAGCGTAGAGGGCGAAAAGACTATACCTCAATACAACATCAGTGTACAAATTTAGAGTTTTCTGTGTGTTATAGAAATGCAACTGGATTGAATGGAACTTGCAGCTCGCTTGTTCATCAACTCGAAATTTTCCAGGCTTATCTGCAATTGGAAGAAATAAATTTATAGGTAGGACACTGTGGAGTGAGCTATTTCTTGTTGCACAAAATCTCTGAATATCATCGTAAAGTAGCGAGAGTAATATAAAATCTATTTGATAGTTGTTCAAAGTCCTCATTCAAAATGGATGGCTCAATACCAATTGTACCAAAATCTTATCAATACCTTGACCTAGTAGTTTCTCTAGTTCTGATATGTGTCCCTCAAACACCCTTGTTCATTTTCAAAAATTCTGGCCAAGATTTAGCTTTCTACCCACTTGATAAACCTTCACTTTCAAATAATTGTAGAACTGTAGTTTACTTGTTTGGTGTTGTTTTCTTCCGAGAAACTTCATGAAACTCTATATCTGAGGCTAATATGTTAGTTAGCAACTCCAGTATCAAGGGCATAATTTTTGGAATTATATTTCACCTACTTGTAGTTCAAACCCACAATTTCGGCCAGTACGATTTAAAATCCAAAATGTCTGTCAAAAAGGTTTTATAAAAATCTGGACAACATTCACAGTAGTGCGATATAACATGTTGAACACCTGTGATTGTTCCTAATTTTTGTTTTGGAGTTTTGAGCCCTCAAACTGGTATTGTTCTTCTGCTAGGAACTTTTGTTGTCAGCAAAAGCAAATGAGAGAAAAAGATCTTGGCCGATTCTGGCCCATTCACAGGTCATCTCTGTTCCTTTCTAGGCCATTGGCCAATCCGTTTTTTTTTAAATTGAGAGTACGCATTCAAATATGTTTGAGAGATCAGGAATTGTCACCAAACTAAAACTGAATAAATGCAGGTTGATTGCAGCAGATTCGGCGAAGAAAACAAAGTGAATTTAATAACCAAATAAACCATTATTTCAAATAGTTAAGACTCACACACCTTCTACGTAATAAGGTGATCTCAGGTGCAAGTGACTACTATCGACCAGCCTAAATCCATGTGAGCATCACGAGCAAGCTGGCTGCAATCCATGCTTGCAGGCTGCACCCTCTTCTTTGCTAGCTTCTTCACTTAAACCCTGAAAATATAAGGCCAGGTTGAGTCACTTCACACGGAAAGGTAATTTCCAATAGTTCCATGTAATATTTACAATTATGTGTGCAATGGCAGTTGTAAAAGGTACATATGATTAAATGGTTAAACTCACCGTTTTCTAAATAGTATTCACAGTAATTAATCTATACATGTCAAGAAGTAAGCATGAACCCAAGATACCTATCTTGCATCAAAAAGGTATTTACCAATTAATTTTGCGGAATCCCCTCAACCAGCATGACCCATCTCAGGTTAATGCTGCAAAAATAATTTACTGGCTCGTGAATCTTAATTAGCAATATTAAAATGACCAACTCACAAGCTAAAGCATATTGCTGGAACTTACATATACTCCAGGAGATGGAAGCAAGCTTCGGCACAAGAACATTTATTCCACGTTTGTCCTTGCACTCAGCCCTATATATCTTTCCAGTCTCAACTTCATGTGCAATGTCTTCTGCAGATTGAAGAATAAAAAATGTTACCCTGTAAACCTAGTAATACAAGTAACTTCTAAAGTAAAGTATCATGAACAATCTGCTAGTGCATTACAAATGGAGCCTAAATGAGAATATGCAGGAGCATCTAATACTGCCGATGTGTCGTGTTTCGGTAACCTTAGCCCAACCCCACCACCCTCTCGGGCATACACATAAAACAAAATTTGATGCTCACCTTCTAACAAGTGACAATCTTCGTTTAGAAGAAACAAACAGCCGAGAAAAACAACAAAACCTTAGAACCTACAACATGGAAGAAGTAACATGTAATCAGCACACCCACCCAAGCAGTGTTCTTCACCACTGAATCAAAAGAAAATAACCAAAAAAAATAGGGTAACCACAAGGCCACCGGATTCTATACTTTAATAAAGATTTTTTTGTTTTATTCAAATAGCTGCATTGAGTAATACTGTCTACAAAAAGATATTAACCCTGGTTCTTTTCATTACTGCAGCTGCAAGGGCGCTTATTTTTCAGGGGATTTTTAAGGAGTCATGTCATATAAATTCACAATATAAATCATTTCCTAAGAACATGCTTCTCAGAATAGGAGAAATAATAGCTGTCGAAAAAGATCAAAAAATACCTTTTCGTTCAACCATATATGTATTAAAGCAGAAGACGTATGACATGACACAATGTATCCTGAAAATCACAATGGCTTATAGTTACTTCATAATTATTTAGTAAATGGTCCAGCCAAATAATTTTTTGAAAGAAGACCCAAGGCGAATAATGTAACCACCATTATCATAACATAACAACACAGTAATAGATTAATGCCTCATCTTAAAGCAATTAACAACTGTACTGGAATCACATCCAGTATCCAAATCATACAAGAAAGGCAAGGAACGTATCATATAACCAAAAAATAGGATGAGTAAGTGGCCACTGTAGAATTTAGCAAGATAACGTAAAAAAATTCCCTATTCAGGATCCAAAGCACCAAATGTATTATGAAGAAATAGAATATGCAAATCGACATATCGAGTACCTTGCTTACAATATGTAAATCTTCAGATTCAGAACCTTGTTTTTCCTGTTTTCGCAACAAAAGCTTCAGAAGTGAGAGATTGGAAAAACAATACATTATTTTAGTAGTGCAACAAGTCTTTTAGATTTCAGCTATAGACCTTCACGGCTTCACTACGTGGAATTCACTGCCATCGTTGTCAAAACCTTATCTAGTTCCCTGCTTCTTGATATGCCACTGCGACGCTCTCCTTCCGCCATGGCCTCCTATGCATAGTTTATTCCAGGATGTCATCATGGTACTGCAAAATCCAGATTTCCTTCTAAGCATGTGAATTCGATAGATGTAGAGATAATCTCTGAAAGCAAAACAACGAACAGAACTAAACCTGACTGTTGCCCTTTCGCAACCGAATATTGATGGAATCTAATTGAGATAAACTCGCGTAAACATGGGATTGCTTCAGGCCGATAAATAAGGGTAATTTTGCATCTAACAATTTCACCAAATTGCAATGCAACAATAGAATTAAAAATCAAAAGGCCTTTCATCTGTACCTTTAGTTGCAATTGTAGTTTTCCATGTTTGTCCTTGCAGTCAGCCCTATATATCTTTCCAGTCTCAACTTCATGTGCAATGTCTTTCTACGGATTGAAGAATGAAAAATGTTACCCTGTAAACCAAGTAATATAAATAACTTCTAAAGTATCATGAACAATCTGCTAGTGCATCACGAATGGAACCTAAATGAGAATATGTATGAGCATTTAGTACTGCCGATTTGTGGTGTTTCTGTAACCTTAGCCCAACCCCACCACCCTCTCCGGCATACACAGAAAACAAATTTGATGCCCACATGCTAACAAGTGACAATCTTCGTTTAAAAGTAACAGATAGCCGAGAAAAACAACAAAACCTTTGAGCCTACATCATGGAAGAAGTAACATGTAATCAGCATACACACTGGTGACCAATCTACAAGGTCAGAAAAATGCACATAGGTTTAGCTTACGTCTAAGGGATAGCAGATCTGTCTAGCTGGGCTACGAAATCGAAAAAATATATGCGCTGTTTTCCGGATCAAGAAGAGGCTCAGACCTAGAAACGGGCCGACAAAAACGCTCACCCACGAGCTCCTGCTGCTCCTTCTCCACAAGCTCCTCCGACAAGGCACACAAGCTGTCGATGGAGATGACGAGGATGGACCTCTGAGCGGGCTGACCGCCGCCTCAATCTTCCGGATCGCGTTGTGCCTCCTCTTGGCCTGCATCGACCGCCGCTGCTGCCATGCTTCCTTCTCCTCCTGCTACCCCCACCGTCCTCCTCCACGACGTGCTGGCCACTTTGGGCCCACATGTCAGTGGCACATCAAAGGGGCCTGGGAGCAAACATAATTGCACCTGGGGGGGGGGGGGGTTATCATCAAATATCCCCCGGCCAAGCTCGTGGACGCGAGAGGCCAACGACGAGGACCGAGCCACGGGGGGAGAACGCGTCCTAGCCGATGCAGCCGCAACTGGGGGTCCTCCGCGCCGCCGCCCTCCTCCACGACGCGCTCCTGCAGCGCCTCCGGCGACTCGCCATTGTCGCTTCGCAGGGAGTCGCGCTCGCTGATGCGCCGCCTGCTCCTTCTCCACGGGCTCCTCCATCCTCCGGGTGGAGCAGAGGTGAGGGCGCGGGGCAGAGGTGAGGCGGAGGCGCAGCGGGGCGGGTGGAGAGCGGGGACACACCATTGGTTGCGGCGGCGCGAGGGATGGAAGGAGATTGGGAGGAGAGACGAGCCTCGATTGGTTAGGGTTTCAGTCGGAGTCTGGTTTTGTTCCACGGGAGTTCACCCACCGAGCGAGCGACGCCGGCGAAGCATCCTCGCCCACTGATATGCGGGCCCAACACGCAACCTGTCCCACAATGTCATACACAAATTAGTCTAACCGAAGTAAAAAAAACATCTACCGCATCCAACGGCTGTGGTAAAAAGTGGGAGGCAAAGTTACTATTCATTGGACGATCGGACGGCCCAGGATCGTCAGAAGGGGCAAATGCCCTGAGGAGGAGGGTAGGATCTCATCCTTTATAGTAGTAATATGGAATTTTATGAGAGAATAGACACTGATAAGAATCGATTTGTCGTGAAACAGTTCCGACAGATTCAAAAGTTGACCACAACGAGATTTTGTCTCAAGTGGCGAAGCCTAAATCTACTCGGGGTCGTTTAGCAATTACTATAATTTCAAATTGAGAAATTGATATATGGATAAGGAAACCATGTTTCTTAATGGTATCATTAAGAAAGAGTTGTAATTAGTACAATGAAATGGTTTGGTGATCCTGAGGATGCTAAACATGTATGCAAACTTCAGCTGTCCATTCATGGGCTGAAGCAAGCATATCGGAGCTGGAATCTTCACTTTGATGATGTGATCAAAGGATTTTGGAGTTGTCCAAAATAGTTGAAGAAACTTGCATTTGCAAAGAAGTGAGTGGGAGCTAAGTAGCTTTTCTTGATCTTATATGTGGAAGGCATATTTGAGTGGGAGCTAGGTGTCATTCATGATTTTATATGTAACGACATATTGAGAATGATACAGATCCTCTAGTAAAGTATAAAGGATTATTTAAGTGATTAAATTTTCTATGAATGAAGTTAGGAGTATTAGGCATCCGATCTATAATTGTATAGATCAAAAGGGGCTTAATAACATTAGGTCGGAATATTTTCCTAGGTTAAGATTCTGAAGTGTTTCAGAATAGAACAAGCGAAGAAAAAGGTTCTTTCTTGTATGACTAGGTAAAATATTAAGTTTATCTTGGCATTTTTAGTGATAGCTAATGAAAGAATATGATGTTCGACATTCTCTATGCCTCAGACATAGATTCTATCAGACTGAAAGCTCGACTTGGTGTGACCTGATACGTCTCCAATGTATCTATAATTTCTTATGTTCCATGCTATATTATACCAAGTTATCACATGTTTTATATGCATTTTATATAGTTTTATGCATTTTCTGGGACTAACCTATTAACAAGATGCCACGGTGCCAGTTCCCTGTTTTCTGCTGTTTTTGGTTTCAGAAAAGTACTTAAGGAAATATTCTCGGAATTGGACGATTTCTTTTCTGAAGTCAGTTTTTCATCGGGAACGTTCCAGAAAGCCGAACACGAGACGAAGTGGGCCACCGAGGCGGCGCCACCACGTGCTCGCGCGGCAGCACCCCTGGCCACGCAAGGACCAGGTGTGGGCCCCTCGGGGCACCACCGACTTCGCCCTTTCGCCTACAAATACCCGCCAGACTAAAAACCCTAGCACGGTGTTCATATTTTCCTCCACGGGTCCCGAGCCGCCGCCGTCGTCAACACCAATTCGGGAGAGATCAGAACTTCTCCCCGGCACCCTGCCGGGAGGGGGAATCGTCACCGGAGGCCTCTACGTCGCCATGACCGCCTCCGGACTGATGCGTGAGTAGTCTACCCTTGGACTACGGGTCCATAGTAGTAGCTAGATGGTTGTCTTCTCCTCTTGTGCTATCATGTTTAGATCTTGTGAGCTGCCTATCATGATCAAGATCACCGTTATGTAATACTTCATGTTGTGTTTGCTGGGATCCGATGAATATTGAGTACTAAAGTTATTGCTTCATAATATATCATGTGTGTGCTATTTAATGATCTTGCATGCTCTCCGTTGCTTGTGTATGCTCTGGCCAAGTAGATGCTTGTGACTCCAAGAGGGGGTATTTATGCTCGATAGTAGGTTCATGTCTCTATTAAATCTGGGGTGGTGACAGCTAGCTCTAAGGTTGTAGATGTACTGTTGCTACTAGGGATAAAACAGTAGTACTTTGTCTAAGGATGATGTTACTTACTTACTTTACACACAGTGCTTAAGGCGATAATCTGTTGCATGCAACTTAATACTGAAAGGGGTGCGGACGCTAACCGGAAGGTGGATTATTAGTCATAGATGCGGTTGGAACGGTCTATGTATATTGTTGTAATGCCCGAATGAATCTCACACTAGACATCATAACATTGGTATATGCATTGGTTTGCTCATCATTATTCTATCAATTGCCCAGCTGTAATTTGTTTACCCGCATGAATGTTATTATTATTTATGGAGAGACACCACTAGTGAACTGTGGACCCCGGTCCTTCTATTTAATCTGATAAACCACAAACTGCAAACCTGTTACTTTCTGCAAATAAACATCTTTCTTCCACACATACGTTTAATCCTTTGTTACAGCAAGCCGGTGAGATTGACAACCTCACCGTTAAGTTGGGGCAAAGTATCTTGATTGTGTTGTGTGCAGGTTCCACGTCACCTACGTTCCAGGAAGCATTTTCTGGCGCCTTTACGTCTCAGATTTTTCTGGTGCCGTTGACACCTCGGGGGAATTCATTATTTCCTACTGGTTCGATAACCTTGGTTTCACAACTGAGGGAAACTTGCTGCTGCACTACTTCATACCTTCCTCTTGGGGTCTCCCAACAACACACCCACCGTGTGCATCAAGCATTTTTCTGGCGCCGTTGCCGGGGACATAAGAATTCCTTTGAAGACCTTCACACTCCTCCGTCAACTTCGTTGCCGGTGATTTGAAGATTCTTCTACGAGGGGAGTTTTCGCACTTCCAATCTTTTTATTTTGTTATTGTCTTGCTTAGTTTATTTTTATTACTGTCTTGTTTGCTTAATATCAAAAATACAAAAAAATTAGTTACTTGCATTACTTTGTTTATTTCGGTTTGCTATTTTATTTTCAGTTTTTGTTATTTTGGTTTTTTCGGTTTGATATTTAAGTTGCTGAAAATGGGTAGTCCTGAAGTTGAAGTTCGTTCGTTTAAACAACAAGGAGGAGAAAGTTTAAAAGATGCTTGGTATAGGATAAATGATGCTCATAAAAAATGCACTAAAAAGCACTCTACTTTAATCCTCCTTAGGAATTTTTATGTTGGTATCTCTAGTTGGTATAGGTATGTTCTTGATACTCTTACGGGGGGTAACTTTCTTGGTACACCTGCTTTTGAAGCCTGCAATTTAATTGAAAGTTTGGTAGGGGCACCACCCCTTACTAAAGAAGTTAAAACTGAGATCACTTTGAAAGATATTATTAAAAGGTTGGATTCTATGGAGAAAACTTTTCTTGATAATACTAGCAAGGGTAATAAATCACTAGATGACATTAATGGAAGAATCACTGCTTTAGAAACTAGCAACACCCTTGATACTCATAATCATAGAATTGATGAATTAGAAGATGCTATGGAGACCTTAAGTTCAACCTTTGCCTCTATTAAAACTAAGAAAGATAAGGCTTTTGTAGGAAGAGAGCAAAAGTTTATTTATATTCCCAAACCCAAACCTCCCAATATGCCTAAAAGTGATGGTTTACATAATAGGACACACTCATGGATACCAAAAACACCTATTACAACCAACCATGTTTTGGAGGAAATTATTGGTGTTGATGCTTCATCTCTTGATAATACTTGAGTTTTGCTTTCTGTGCCTAGCTGAAAGGCGTTAAACAAAAGCGCTTATGGGAGACAACCCACTTTTATTTCCTGTTATTTTATTTTGTTTGCGTCAAGGACTTGTCCTACCTCTGTAGCAATTCATTTGTATCTTTATTTTATTGCATTGTTGTGTCAAGATAAGCCTCTAGTTGAAAGTTCATGCTAAATTTGGATTCCTGCGCAGAAACAGTTTTCTGCTGTCCACCGTTTAATTCGTAACTCCTCACAGAAAAATCCAAATAATCTGCCCTTTTTTGTGCGTAATCCTCAGATATATATGCAACTTTCATTAGTTTTGAGTTTTCTGATCTGAGCAAGTTAAGTGCCTCGAAAAAATTCGTCTTTACGGACTGTTCGGTTTTTGACAGATTCTGCCATTTATTTTGCAATGCCTCTTTTGCTATTTTGATTGGATCTTTTTATCCTATGAAGTATCAGTGGCTGTAGCTAATGTCCAGTAGCATTGGTAGCAATTGTGTTCCTACAGAATATCATAATTTTTCGTGCACTAACCCTCTAATGAAGTTTACTCTAAGTTTGGTGTGGAGGAAGTTTTCAAGGATCAAGAGAGAAGGATGATATGATGTGATCAAGAGGATAGTAAAGCCAAAGCTTGGGGATGCCCCGGTGGTTCATCCCCAACATATTTCAAGAAGACTCAAGCGTCAAAGCTTGGGGATGGGCATCCCCTTCTTCATCAACAAACTATCAGGTCCTTTCTAGTGAAACTATATTTTAATTCCGCCACTTCTTATGTGCTTTTCTTGAAGCGTCGGTTTGTTTTTGTTTTTGTTATTTTCATTCTCTGAATAAAATGGATCCTAGCATTCCGTTGTGGGAGAGAGACACGCTCCGCTTTTTCTTATGAATACTCGTATTCTTCACTTATATTTGTTGAGTATTCTTCTATGTTACTTCAATGCTTTCTAGCTCTTGTTTTTCATGCATCTCTTGCTAGAGCTGTTAGCTTTATTATATCATACTCTCATATCTCATTGTTTAATTACTTGGAGAGTTTATCTTTTAAATAAGTTGATTGGTGTTTGGTTGAGAATAGAAAATGCTAAATGTGGTAGATGGTATAAAGAAAGATATACATGCTCTTATGGATTGTTATCTTGCATGTTGTGGTGCTTGGCAATTGTTTTGAGCTCTCAAGTAGATCATGTTTAAGCTTTTACATCATGCAGTTAAAACCTATTAGTGGGGAACTACCGTAAAACTTGCTGAAATTTGGTTTGCATGTTTGGTATCTCTAAGGTCTAGATATTTTCTAGTTAAAGTGTTTGAACAACAAGGAAGACAATGTAGAGTTTTATAATGCTTGCAATATGTTTTTATATACGTCTTGTTGTCATAGTTTATACTTGTGTTTGTTTCAAACAACCTTGCTAGCCAAAGCCTTGTACTGAGAGGGAATGCTTCTCGTGCATCCATAATCCTTGAGCCAAAACCTATGCCATTTGTGTCCACCATACCTACCAACTACATGGTATTTCCTGCCATTCCAAGTAAATACTTCATGTGCTACCTTTTATTCAAAATTTATTATCCCTTATTTGTGTCAATGTTTATTAGCTCATGAGGAAGTATGTGGTGTTACGGATATCAACCTTGTCATTTGCTTTTAGACAGACTTTCACCAACCGGACTAGTGGCATATACACCGCTTATCCATTAACTTTGCAAAAAGAGCTGGCAAATGGGGTGCCCAGTCCCAATTAATTACAACTTTAACCACTGGATTCTCTTCACATTTTTGTCCTGATCTAATCAGCCAAGCAATGATACTAGTTCTAAACTACATGTGTAAACAAAAGAGAAAAGAGGGATGATCTGCCCTTGGGTAGAAATAACGTCCTTCATGGGAGCCGCTCTTAAGAAAGTCTGGTTGACAAGGGGGGTAGAGTGCCCATTACCATTCGTTGACAACGACAAACACCGCTCAAAACTTACTTTTATGCTCTCTATATGATTTCAAAAACCTATAAAACTAAGAAGCTCTAGCACATGCTTGTATCCCTGCTTCCCTCTGCGAAGGGCCTATCTTTTACTTTATGTTGAGTCAGTTTACCTACTTCTTTCTATCCCCGAAGGAAACAGTTGTGTCAACTGTGTGCAACAATTCTTATATGCTTACTTATTGCACTTGTTATATTTCTTTGTGTTGACAACTATCTATATGATATACATGTTCAAAAGTTGAAAGCCAATGCTGAAACTTATATCTTCCTTTGTGTTGCTTCAATGCTCTTTTGCTTAGATAATATTGCTTTATGAGTTAACTCTTATGCAAATCTTTTTGATGCTTGTTTGAAAGTACTATTCATGAAAAGTTTTACTTATATGATGTAGTTGTTTACTCCTTTTCTATTTGTTAGCAAACTATAGATCATTGCCTTGAGTCACTTCATTCATAACATGAGCCTTACATTATATTATGATCAAGATTGTGTTTAAGCATGTCACTTCAGAAATTATTCTTCTTTTATCGTTCTTGCCTACTCGGGACGAGTAGAACTAAGCTTGGGGATGTTGATACGTCTCCAACGTATCTATAATTTGTTATGTTCCATGCTATATTATACCAAGTTATCACATGTTTTATATGCATTTTATATAGTTTTATGCATTTTCTGGGACTAACCTATTAACAAGATGCGACAGTGCCAGTTCCCTGTTTTCTGCTGTTTTTGGTTTCAAAAAAGTACTTAAGGAAATATTCTCGGAATTGGACGATTTCTTTTCTGAAGTCAGTTTTTTATCGGGAACGTTCCAGAAAGCCGAACACGAGACGAAGTGGGCCACCGAGGCGGCGCCACCACGTGCTCGCACGGCAGCACCCCTGGCCACGCGAGGACCAGGTGTGGGCCCCTCGGGGCGCCACCGACTTCGCCCTTTCGCCTACAAATACCCCCCAGACTAAAAACCCTAGCACGGTGTTCATATTTTCCTCCACGGGTCCCGAGCCGCCGCCGTCGTCAACACCAATTCGGGAGAGATCAGAACTTCTCCCCGGCACCCTGCCGGGAGGGGGAATCGTCACAGGAGGCCTCTACGTCGCCATGACCGCCTCCGGACTGATGCGTGAGTAGTCTACCCTTGGACTACGGGTCCATAGCAGTAGCTAGATGGTTGTCTTCTCCTCTTGTGCTATCATGTTTAGATCTTGTGAGCTGCCTATCATGATCAAGATCACCGTTATGTAATACTTCATGTTGTGTTTGCTGGGATCCGATGAATATTGAGTACTAAAGTTATTGCTTCATAATATATCATGTGTGTGCTATTTAATGATCTTGCATGCTCTCCGTTGCTTGTGTATGCTCTGGCCAAGTAGATGCTTGTGACTCCAACAGGGGGTATTTATCCTCGATAGTAGGTTCATGTCTCTATTAAATCTGGGGTGGTGACAGCTAGCTCTAAGGTCGTAGATGTACTGTTGCTATTAGGGATAAAACAGTAGTACTTTGTCTAAGGATGATGTTACTTACTTACTTTACACACAGTGCTTAAGGCGATAATCTGTTGCATGCAACTTAATACTGAAAGGTGTGCGGACGCTAACCGGAAGGTGGATTATTAGTCATAGATGCGGTTGGAACGGTCTATGTATATTGTTGTAATGCCCGAATGAATCTCACACTAGACATCATAACATTGGTATATGCATTGGTTTGCTCATCATTATTCTATCAATTGTCCAGCTGTAATTTGTTTACCCGCATGAATGTTATTATTATTTATGGAGAGACACCACTAGTGAACTGTGGACCCCGGTCCTTCTATTTAATCTGATAAATCACAAACTGCAAACCTGTTACTTTCTGCAAACAAACATCTTTCTTCCACACATACGTTTAATCCTTTGTTACAGCAAGCCGGTGAGATTGACAACCTCACCGTTAAGTTGGGGCAAAGTATCTTGATTGTGTTGTGTGCAGGTTCCACGTCACCTACGTTCCGGGAAGCATTTTTTGGCGCCTTTACGCCGCAGATTTTTCTGGCGCCGTTGACATCTCGGGGGAATTCATTATTTCCTACTGGTTCGATAACCTTGGTTTCACAACTGAGGGAAACTTGCTGCTGCACTACTTCATACCTTCCTCTTGGGGTCTCCCAACAACACACCCACCGTGTGCATCATGACCCAAGTTCTTGGTTGAAGTACAGGTTCTAGAGTGATCCTTGGGTGGATCAATGAACAAACGTTAAGTATATTCTTCAGTGTCTGTGAGAACTAAAGATATGTTTTTTGGTAAAGGGTAAGAGTGGAAAGACAACTTGCCGTAAAACGGTTACGATGATGCAAGTTATGACACTGACCCATACGACTAGAAATCTCATATAGGAGATGTCCTTTATTTTGAAGAAAGACATGGTTAGCTTGCGAAGTCGCATATTAATGCACTGTCGCATAATCTACATAGGTATAGAAATATATGGCAACTTCAGAAGTAGCAAGTGTGATTGGACTGAACAGTTTTCCGAGCATATGTGGTTCGCCTTAATAGATCTCTTAAACTTTTAAGGCCCATGCTACGCGAAGGTTCGAGTCTCACTCCATCGACTAAGATATATTTCACCGTCATCGTAAGATACGGGATGATGTCAAACTAGGTGACATATAAGTGTTGCAAAGCACATATAGCTCTCAATCTGTGAGATCTGTTGACTGTATTCCTCTTCCACGAGACAAGTATGCACCAAGTTGCTATGGGTGTTAAGCTTTTACCAAGTTGTAAACTAGATTAAGTGTTACTCTAGTGCAAGTGGGAGACTGAAGGAGATATGCCCTATAGGCACTTAATAAAGATAGTTTATTCGTCATATCTCAATTGTTCATTATATGTTTTATACCATGCTATAACTGTATTAAGCGGAAATATTAATACGCGTGTGGTAGATAAACAACCAGGTCCCTAGTAGCCTCTATCTAACTAGTTCATTGGGCAATTGATGATCGAGGCTTCCCGATCATGTGACATTGATGTCAGTTGACAATGGAGTCATGTCATTGGGAGAATGACGTGATGGACATACCCAATATTTGTAGGACGTAGTCATTACGCCTTTGACCGTGAGATCAACTCTTATTGCTATTCATGAAAGATACTTTGATTGCATCAAACGTCATATCTTAACAGTGTGACAATAAAGGTGTCCCTCTCGGGTATCGGAAAGGAGTATGTTGAGACGAGGGATCAAGAGCGGGATTTGCCAGTCCGCATAGCAGGATAGATACTCTAGGGCCCACTCGGTGAGATTATGTCAAATGAGCTTGCAAGCATGTGACTAGGTCACAGGGACATAATATCATGGACGAGTAGAAGATAGTGTTGTCGGTAACGAGACCAAGCTAGGTATCATGATATCTATGAACGAGTCTCGGACATGCTAAGTATCGTCATGGCAAAAGGTTTAAGACTCGACGTCTAGGTTCGAACGACAAAGTTATTCGTTATCTCACAGGGATTAATTCTGGGTATCCAAGGTCCACGAATTAGTCATTGATCGGAGAGCGTGTCTCGATCATGTCTGGCAAGATCTCGAACCGCTAGGGTAACACACTTAAGGGGAGTCGACAAGTTTACCGGAAGAGAAATTAGAAAAGAGAAAGCACTGGAAAAGTTCCGGGAGAGAATCCGAAGTCGTATCGGAGAACCGAAGATAGTTCGGAGAGTTTCGGAAAAGTTCCGGAAGAGAGGAAATTGTTTATATATGTTAAATTAATGTTAATTAGTGAATTAATATTATTTTAATGAATTTATAATGATTAAATTCATATTTAAACATGCAACCCACTAAATGGGCCTTCCCCGGAGGGGAGAAGGCCCATATGGGGGCCGAACTTCCTCCCAAGGGCCAAACCCACCAAGGGGTGCCGAATGGGCCCTAGGGGCCCATAGGGAGCCGGCCTCCCTCCCCCTTGTTGGTGCGGTTTGGGGTTTAGTCCCACCTTGCCAATTTAGCAAGGTGGGGTGCCCCCTTTCTCCTATATATAGTGGGGAGAGAGCCCCTCTCAACAACCCAATCTCTCTCTCTCTTCTTGTACTTGAAAACGTGATTCCTCCATTGGAGTTGCGCCAAGGTGAAGTTCTCTCCACCATACGCACACCGCCGTGCTGCTGATCTTCCGGTCCAAGTCTTCCGCTGCTCGTCCCTGGATCGGAGCCCGGAGGTCGTCGTCTTCACCGTACGTGTGTGGATCCCTGCGAGGTGCCACGCTAGTGGTGCTCGGAGGTCTTCTTCCTCTACACGACCTCGAGGTCGTCTTCGTCGGCTTCAGCGACAACGCTTGTGCGGGAGCGTAATCCCCGCGTTTCGGTCTACAAGGGTATGTATATCGATATCCTCCGTATTACTATATCTGCATAGTATAGATCCTGGCTAGTTTAAGGTTATCGCTGTTAGAAAATTTATTGTTTTCTGCCTGCGATCCCCTTCACTGCCCGCCTGAAATCCTTCCGCACGGCTGCCAAGGTTTGGAAACGCTCCCACAAATTCTCTCCCAAATTTGAAAATAACTGCAAATTCGTGATTGACCTGCTTGATCTGTTCGAAGAATCTCGTGCTCTCTCGAGCGGCGAGCTTGCTCTCCGTGTGCTCTGCAGGACCAAGCTGGAGGAGCTCATCCTTGTTCGTGCGGCGCACTGGAAACAGCGCGGAAAATTCCACGCGATCGTCGAGGGTGACGAAAACACGCGCTTCTTCCACGCCCGCGCCTCGCAGCGCCTCCGGCGAAACAGCATCCGCGCCCTCAACGTCGACGGAGTGACCCTGGTCAACCATGAACCGAAGGCGGTGGCGTTGCACAGTTTCTACGGCAACCTGCTCGGCACCGCCTGCCCCGTCGCCTGGGATTTCGACCTCGCTGCTCTCTACGCCGATCTGCCTAAGGTCGATGGAGACAAGCTTGTTGGGCCGTTTTCGGCCCACGAGGTCAAGGCTGCGGTTGATGGGATGGATCGATCTAGCGCCCCTGGTCCTGATGGTCTTGGACCGAGTTTCTACCGTGCGGCCTGGCCCACGGTGTCCTCCGGCCTGTGTCGCTTATATCAAAGCTTCCACTCCCGCGCCGCGGATTTGGTGCGGATAAACCGCGTGCACGTCGTGCTCCTCCCCAAGAGTGACGGCCTGCTGTCGCCGTCGTCGTTTCGCCCGATCTCCCTGCAGAACTGTTCGGTCAAAGCACTATGCAAAGCTCTCACGGCGCGCCTCCAGCAGCAAATCGGCGACCTCGTCGTCGTGGATCAGACCGGCTTCCTCACCGGCAGGAGCATCTCGGAGAATTTCGTCTACGCTACCGAGCTGGTGCAGACCTGCTTCCGCCGCCGCGCTCCCTGCATCGTCCTCAAGCTCGACTTCTCCAAGGCCTTCGACTCGGTGAGCTGGGCGAGCCTCCGTGCTGTCATGCTCGCTCGCGGCTTCCCCACTCTCTGGTGCGATTGGATGGACGACATCTTCGCATCCTCGCGGTTCGCGATCCTGCTCAACGGGCTGCCGGGGAAATGGATCAAGTGCATGCGCGGGCTGCGCCAAGGTGACCCCCTGTCGCCGTACCTCTTCCTCCTCGTCGCCGATGTGCCGCAACGGCTAATCCGCGCCGACGATGTCCTCCTCCACCCTCTGGTCGACGGCGCCCCGTGCCCCGTCCTCCAGTACGCGGACGACACGCTCATCATCCTGCGGGCGACTCCTGCTGCAGCGCGTCGGCTTCGCCTCCTTCTCCAGCAATTCGAGCGCGCCATCGGCCTCTGCATCAACTACGGCAAGAGCACGCTTGTGCCCATGCACGTGGACGCTGATGTTCTCGACGAGATCAACGCCGTGCTACAGTGCAAGATCGAGGGGTTCCCTCAGACTTACCTGGGGCTCCCGCTCTCGGCCGAAAAACTGCGTCTCGCCGCCTTCGCCCCTCTCATCGCCAAGGTGGACAAGTACCTGTCCGGGTGGCGAGCCCTCCTGCTCTCACCTGCCGGGCGCCTCGTCCTCATCAACGCGGTGCTTGACGCTCTGCCTGCCTTCGCCATGGGCGCCCTCGCCCTTCCGCCCGGCGTCATCGCGACGCTCGATCGGCTCCGACGCGCGTTCCTCTGGGCTGCGACGGATCGTGTAACTGGCGCCCATTGCCTTGTCGCATGGGACAAGGTCTGCCGCTCCAAAGCTGAAGGTGGTCTCGGCATGCGATCCCTCGCCGACCAAAACAACTGCCTTCTGGTCAAGCTCCTCCACCGCCTCCACACCGCTGTCGGAGAGTCTTGGCCACGGTGGGTCTGGGCTATGCTCGGCGAGCAGCCCCTCGACGACAGCAACAAGTCCTCCCCCCTCTGTGGCTCCCACTGGAACGGCCTTCTCCTGCTGCTGCCCCTCTACCGCAGCATCTCGAAGGTTACGCTCGGCGACGGGCGCCGGACGTCGTTCTGGCATGACTCGTGGACGCCGACTGGGGCACTCGCTGCGTCCATGCCCGAGCTCTTCTCCCACTGCACCGCCCCGGCTGCCACAGTCTCGCAAGTGCTGGCTGTTGGGATGGAGAACATGCTCGTCCCCCGCCTCTCCGTCACTGCCGCGGCTCAGCTCCGCGCTCTTCTCACTACGGTGGCGAGCGTCCAGCTATCGGCCGCCGCTGACACTCGCGTCTTGCCCCTGTGCGGCACGAAGGATGGGAAGCTCAAAACTTCCTCGCTTTACAAGCTTTGCACCTACGGTGGGGTGCGGATGGGCTGGCATGACTTCGCCTGGAAGTGCCACGCCCCACCGCGCGTCAAGTTCTTCGCGTGGCTCCTGGTCCAGAATCGGGTTCAATGCCGCGCTAACCTCCTCCGCAAAAACATCCTCACCGTCGACGAGAGCGGCTGCCCGATCTGCGGTGCAGCGCTGGAAACTGCTGACCACATCTTCTTTGGCTGCCCCTTCGCCCAGCGCTTCTGGGCAACCATCGGTGTCTCTCCCTCGCCGGCGCACGCCGTGCGTGACGCCACGCGCTGCCCGCTCCCGCCAACCACCCCCCCGACACTGCGCCCACATTTCGCCTCCTCTGCCTCTGGCACTTGTGGAAGCATCGGAACGGCGTGGTGTTCGACCACCTTGCTCCGTCCCTCGCCCTCGCCCTGAAAATTTGTCGCGACGACGCCGTGCTGTGGCGCGCCAGGCTGCCAATGGTCAATCGTGGACATGTCGACCTCTGGCTGTCCTTCCTCCAACTTACTCGGTGGCCTTGCTATAAGCTCTCTGTAAATGTTCTCCCCCCCCCCCCCCCCCCCCCCGGTAACTCTCGTCCTTACGTCAGGGGTTTCACCCTGTTTTTTTCTGTGAAAAAGAGAAATGATAAATTTCTCCCCGGTGAAAAGTCAAAAAAAAAAAAAATACACGCGCTCTCCGGACACCTCACGTGACACCCCCACTGCCAAGAGGGAGGAAGTTTGGTAACTCCATGTGTGAACAAGTACGTCTTCGTCGTATGAACAGTGCAGACAGAAAGATTCGCGCAGGTCAAAACCCATTCCCGGGGCCCGCGGTTGCTGTAGCGCGAGCACGCTGACATGCGGCGCCCCGCCACGAGTCCTCGCTGCTGGCTGGAGCCGCCGTCGGTGCGGTGGCGTGCCGGGGATGTGGAACGTGACGGTGGAACTGAACCGGGAAACTCTCGCAGTCGCCGGCCGCACTCGTTCGTTGAACCGCTGCCGGAGATACTGCATGGGTTTCCTTAAACAAATTGGTGCAGGTCTGCACGGCGTGTCCGTCCGGCCGTTCCTCGTCGCGGGCCGGCCCGGCACCGAAACAAAAAAACCCACCACGCGCCATTCCTCCTCCGTCCCTCCCACGCGCCATTTTTAATCCATCCACACAGTCACACAGAGAACAGAGAAGAGAAACCCCACCGCTGTCCACACTGCCCTGGCGCGCTCGCCTGCCTCCTCTGCTGCGTTGCTGCCTTCCTCGGGGAATGCGACCGCGCGGCCGGGCATGCCTCGCCTCGCGCCGCCCGCGCTAGGGTTCCCCGCCGCCGCCGACCCAGCGACGACCGAGCGCCGCCACCACGTTAGGCGGAAGAAGCCGCCGCCGAGGCGGAGGCGCCCCGCACCGCCACCAACGGTAAAGAAAACCCCCCTCTCTCGCCCCCGCTCCCCCATCTGCTGGTCTACCTTCTTCCACATTGCCGGCGGATTATTTTAGTGCGACGCGTAGTCGGAGGTCAATAGATCCGATCCAGAGCACGCGCGCGCGCACATGCGAGCCCTCCGAGGTCAGTACACTACAACTCCATCCCTCCTCCTCCTCCGCCTAGCAGATGCTACGCAACGAATAAAGCCACGAGACAAAGGGCGAGGACGGAGGAGAGATTCGAAAAAAGCTCGCGCGTCTGCTCGCTCGCGTGCGTGCGTGCCGGACCGCCCCCACCGCGCCGTCGCTTTTCTATCATTGCTCTTTTGGTCGCTTTCGCCGTCCTCCGGATCGCGTCGCGTCCGTAAGCCGGCAGCGGCGCGCTCGCCGTTCGATTTGCTTCGCTGTGCTGCTGTTTGACGACTGTGCGGTGCTCTGCTCCGTGCTGAGTTTTGGTTTCTGCTGAGCTGAGCTGAGACGCTCCCCCTGTTTGGCGCTTTTCGCAGCCGGCGTCGGTGGGGCCACGACGCGGCGCGTCCGATCCAGATCCGGGGCTCCTCCTCCACGGCAGCCTCGCCTCGCGTGGCACCAGCACCGCTCCCAGTCCCAGAGGTGGGTGAAGCCAGCCCGAATCCCACTGCCTCCCCCACGTTCCGCATTCTGTCTCCTTCCTTCCTCGTGCCGCCGTAGCTGCTAACCCCTTTCATACCCAGACGAGGACGAGGACGGCGCCGACGAGGAGGAGGGGGATTACGACGCTGCGGCGGCCTCGGCGGAGGCGGCCGGTGACTCCTTCTCCAACTCGCTCAGAGGTAACCCACCCCCCCGCCCCGCGTATGCAAGCAAAATGCCTTCCGTGTTGGGTGAAGTCTGAACTCTGAAGTGAAGTGACTGCTCACTGTTGCTCGTTTTTTTTGTCTGTCTGGCAGAGTGCCAGAAGCAGCTGCAGCTGAGGGCTGAGGTGCGGCCGCCGGCAGCCACGCATGAGCTCAACGGCGGCGACGCCTTCGGCGGGATCGAGCTGCTGCTGCTCTCGCCGAGGTGCCTGCTTGGGGTTGGGGCTGCCGTGGGAGGGATGAGCAAGAGCTCGACCGCGTCGTCGAGGAGCAGGTCAGGCACCGGCACGTTCCCGCCGAGCCCCGGGACGCCGAGCTACAGCCGGCATTGCGCCGGAAACAGCATGCAGTACCCCAAGGGGTGGAGCTCCGAGCGCGTGCCGCAGGGGGCGAGCACCAACAGGAGGTACGGGGGCAGCGGGGTCGTGCTCCCGTTCAACAACGGGAGGAAGCTGCCGTCGAAATGGGAGGATGCCGAGAAGTGGATCCTGAGCCCGGTTTCGTGCGATGGGATCGGGAGGATGTCAGCGCCGGCGCCGCAGCATAGGCGGCCCAAGTCCAAGAGCGGGCCGCTTGGGAACACGGCAGGTGTTCCGGGAGCTTATGCGTCTGTTTCGCCGATGATTCCTTGCTTCGACGGTGTTCTGGCTGCGGCTAGCTTTGCGGCTCATTCGCCTTTCTCTGCTGGGGTTCTCATGCCAGACCATGTGCGCAACGGCGACTTCAGCAGCGGAAGAGGCAGATGTGGGGATGATGGCAGCAGCAGATCGTATTCCGCTGAGAAGGAGCCGTATATATGGAGATCAGCAAGTACACATGCATGGACAGAAACTCTTATGGAGGCATCTGCCTTTGCTCATATCACAGAGGAAGCTGCACAAGGTTTGGCCTAGTTTCTTCTCATCAATGTCATAAGAACCTATGATAGGAAAACTATTCCTTGTACTTCACATTTAGTCTGTTTAATTAGATGCAATAAGAGAAGAATCTCATATAATGTATTGATAGGATTGTAAGATAGAACTTGTACATGCCAATACACTGAAATTAGACAACTAGCAGATTCTACATCTCAATCCTACAATCCTTGTGTATCTCACATCCTAGAGCCGTTCTAGTTTGCATTAGGCTTGATATTTGGAAAGAAGGCTTCCCCATGATCATATATACGAATGGTAGGGTGCAAGAAGTCTGTTGTTTTCACTTTGTAATATTCAAATAATAAGCTTCGGGTAATTTAGAAACCTACAGTAGACTTGTCTGGTGCCAGTTTTATGTTCTTGAATCTTCCATGCTCAAATAAACTAGCTCTGGATATATTTTGACATATACTGCCCAATTCTTCAGCGCTGCGAAAAAATCAATCTTACTCTTCGTACCCTGTACACAGATGATAGCTTACAGGGCCCACAAGAAGCAACTTCTGAGATCTCCAGTCCAATCATAAAGAAAGATGTTGCCACACAAATGAGTCCCGATGACAGTATAATATCGTCCTCCCCAAAAGCAAGGCATTCCTGCTCCAGCTTGCCGTCAGGACATGCTATTAGAGAACCAAATGGTCATACACCTAAAGTTGAAGTTAGGGATGTACAGGTAGATGATCAAGTAACTGTTACCCGGTGGTCCAAGCGACATGTAACACGGGGTTCTGATAAGCGATCAACAAACATTGTTGAATGGAGAAAGAAAACTACAGAGGCACGGGCTCCATCTTTTGATGAAAAAGAAAGTTGCATATCAAAGTAAGTTCTTATTTCATGTTTTCCATTTATCTGTACAAGTAAAGTGATTTTGCATGATTTGCACTCAGATGCGTGTTTAGAAAAAGTGTTTTCATTGTCATATTATAACCGTTCATTCTGTACAGCCCATCCTGCTGTCAGAGTCCCCAGCGAGATTTTTATAAATGATTTGCTTTTCTGGAAATGTTGGTTGGATGTGCCAAGAAAATGTCATTTGACAGTCCAAACTTGAAGCTAATTCGGCTGTATACAGCGTACAGAGTGCATCTGGGTTGGAAGGGTAATGAATGTATGTCTTAGTGGTCCTAGTCGACTAACTGAATATGCTAGTGGCAGTTAACTATGGATTGGATAAAGTTGTAAAATGAAATTCCAAGTTCTGCTGTAGGCCTGTTGTCAACTGAAAATACCACACTCCAAGTTCTGGACTGAATGCAATTTACTCATTTTCTTTCTTCAGCAAACACTGACAGATATCAAGACATAAATGTATCTGAATGGCCGAAGGTGTTTTATGGTGTGATAGGACTACTTGCTATAGGTTCACTTTCTGGTAAATACTACTACGGTACTACCTCTGTTCCATAATATAAGAACTTCCAAAATGTCTTATATTAAGGAAGAAAGGTAGTATATGTCAAGAGGGTTTACCATCTTTGGAACAGAATGACATAGATTGTCAAAGGACTAATATTTTCTAATTAGCAACCTGGCAAATAATAACGAGAAACTGGCACCAATTGGCCCAATTTTCTGTTGGACTAGAAATGCACTTTCAATATTCCAATTTTGGACTTCGAAGCCATAGTCTTGTTTCCCCATCTTTTCTGAAAAGGCATGACCCCCAACCTCTGCACTAAGTGATGCACACAGCCTTTTACTAAAATTACTATCAATCCTTATAAATAGTTCAAAGCAACCAAATAGGGGGGAGACGGCTACCTAATACATCTCATGCATACATAGCCTATTACTGGCATGCTATCCATACTGGCTGAGTAAAGTAAATCCAGTGCAACCATCTTCAAACGGTTGCATCCATTACATGGTTCTGTTTCCCTATTGTACAAAAGATAGTAGCCTCTGGCGTACTTAGGTTCTGTTAGGCATTAGCTTATATTTCCTCCGTTCCGAATCATAAGATGTTTTAGTTTTTTTCTGATTCACATGTATCTAGACTTGCATTAGTGTGTAGATTCACTCATTTCAGTTCGTATTTACTTCACATTGAAACATCCAAAGCACCTTATAATTTGGAATGCAAGTAGTTAGGAAACAAATTGTGGCATATCCTGTTGTTGATACATAGTCTTTTTGGGGTGGTAAGGTGCAAGAGGGAGGAAGCAAAGATCACTGCTTGGGAAAATCTGCAGAAAGCAAAAGCAGAAGCAGCAATTCGGAAGTTGGAGGTACTGTTTTCTGGTTCTACACCATCAACCATGTTTGTATGGTCGCCAACGTTTCTTTGCCTTTGCTACACCCTTACACGTTCTTGCCTCTATTACAGATGAAGCTTGAAAAGAAAAGGTCATCATCAATGGATAGAATTTTGGGCAAACTACGTTCCGCTCAAAAGAAAGCACATGACATGCGTACTACTGTTTCTGTCAGTGAAGATCAATGTGGTGTCAGTGAAGATCGATGTAGTGTGAGGGCGACCAAGAAGTCATCTTACTTGAGCAAGACTGGCAAGTCTTTCAGCTGCTGTTTCACCTATCATGCTTGTTAGTTCTGACATGGTTGGTGTCTACGATGAAGTAGAAACTTTTGGGTGAGTTACTTTGCTAGTCAGTTGTATCTAGATTTCTGTTAAACGCAATACATATTTGGAAAGAGTGTACGCCAGGCCACATTGCCATGCCAGCAATTTCCTTCATAAAGGTCTTTTGAAAACTAGAAAAGGCAAAACAGCGGGATAATATTTTTGTTCTGAATAGATGTGCCATGTTGTAGTTCTAGTGCCAATGCTCCTGCATGTAGTTGATGCTTACGAAATTTTGTACATTTTGATAGGCAAAAAGCTTGTGTAGGGATTTAATGGAACTTCTACTAATACTTGTCTTGTATCCATCGAGCTTTGCAGGTCAAGTCAGCCAACAAATTCAAATTAGACGGCGAATCTTGGGGCAAAAGATGGGAACATTATCTTGCTGTTGAAACTTGAGGTAGCGGTAGTTAGGAGAGAGCTCTGCACCCGTCTGACGATTGAAACACTGAAGCGGAGCATAGAATTCAGTATATCACTGAGCAAAGTGTACTCATTGTTGATGATATGGATTACTTACCTTGGTTGCTGATGATGACCAAAATTCTATCCATTTGCTCAGTGATATACTGAATTCTATGCTCCGCTGGGACTTTGCTGCTTGCGCTGCTCCCTTTGCTGCTTGCGCTGCTTGTGCTGCTCTGCTCCCTTTGCTGCTTGCGCTGCTTGTGCTGCTCTGCTCCGTGTGCTTGTGCTGCTCTGCTATGAAAAATTGGATTTATTGCTTAGGCGACTCGGGGCGACTAATCACGCCTAGTCGCTGAGTCAAGTCGGCAAGTCACGAGTCTCAGCCTCGGCGACTCGACTCGACTCGGCGACTCAAAAATCATGCTTGGTACTCTGTATCTTCTGTTAATGCGACGTCTGTAGAACTGCACCAGGTAGGTCAGGAAGCTCCCTTCTCGAGCTTTTTGCTAGTCTTAAACACGCCACATTGGTTCGGCTGGTTCTTGTTCTCCTGATGTGTATCTTGCCATGGAATTCTGTATGTAATGCAAGCACTGGGGCTCTAGTGTTTAGATATCGGATCGAAAGAAGTCTGACAGAGCTGCAACTTTGAGATTGTATGCCAGCATGAGATATGCATGCAGTCCTTTACCTTACAACAATGCTTCCAAATTAAAAAAAAAAGTGGGAAACCATTACTTTTGATTGCAACCCCACCATGACCTGATGTAATCCTCTTTTCTTCGCCAAAAAAAAAGTGGGAAAAGTTATCCGTTTCGGGTTTTGGAATGCTTGGACGTGGACGGCAATCCCTCTCGGGTGAGTCCGGGACGATTGGCCTTGCCAACGGGAAACGGTTATGCGTGAGAAGCAAATTCAAGTCCTGTCAAATGGGAACCCTTTTTCAGCTGCTGCTTGTACGTGGCTCCGCCTGAAGTCCACTTGGCCAATGAACTCAATTGTCCATCCACACCCTTTTGTTTTCGTGATTCCTCCGTATCATATATATCTCCCGTTACGTCACACATATGTTCCGTGCCCCGCGCCACATGAAGGTGCATATCACTTACTAGCATACATCCATATCATTTAACTTATCCATATTACTTGCGACATGAAAACCTTTTTGTGTAAATATTTTCTACACACTTGCAATATCAATCGCACGGCGTTATTCTCGCGGTATGTTAGAGTTATGGCAAAACTGTCACAATATTATATTAGAAGACAACCATTTTCTATGTATGCAACAAAGTTAATTTGGTCTTGTTTTGAGGATCTTGTTACTAGGAACACAAATACTCCCATGTTGAAAGAATAGGCTAGTACAAGTTGATGCAAAATTTGTGTCCCCGAGATGCATGTGCTTTCCTTCAACAACCTTGTCAAAGAATGAGTTATACACACCCAATGCAGCTTTAGTGGCTTTGAAGAGCAAAGTCTGGCCGTGACTTTGTTACCCATATCAACCATCCAAAGCCGATGTAACGGATATGAATTAGTGAACATTTCGAGTCAAAAGTTCAAATATTGCTCATTCACAAACCATATGTCTAAATGCAATGAAACTTCCCCATAATGAATAATGAAGTACACACATGATTTAAGGATTTTTTTATAATTTTCTGGTCAGTTCGAATCTTGAGTTCAAAATTTGGTTGTGCAATTTTAAATGATATTTATCGACAAACTGTATGCCCAAATATTTTGAAAATTTCCCAGAATGCATAATGCAACTTTTAAGATTTGCCATTTTTCAATTTTTAAACATGGATCAAATTCATGGCCAAACTTTGCTCTTCAAAGTCAGTGAAGTTGCGGCCATACAGACCACCCATGTGTCAATAAATATGGTATATAAACTTACTAAGCAGTGAGCAAATGACAACTAATTATAATAGTATATGGCATCTACCCCCTTTTTTTTTATAGAACATCAATGTACATGTGCCTACAAGCCGGTAAGCGCATGCATACGCCCTCGAGTTGTAGGATAACAATAACTAGGAAAATGTAACTCCACAACTATGAAGATCTCCCCGCAACAGCAACTTCACAACTATGAGCATTTCCCCGGCTTACCTGTGGCCTGCGATCGAGCATGGGCCATTGGAACATGCGTACTTCATCAACCCAACGGCCTCTTCATTGTCGGAGAAACTCTTTGATAGATCCTGATCTATCTACACAGTTATTGCATGCCCAAATGCCATGCTAGAGTAAGCTTATGCATCAAGACGGCCCCAGATCGAGTCGACCCGGCCTAGATCGAGTTATGCACGCACGCAACGCAACACAGGCGTCGGCACGGCAGCCATGCCGGCCCGGCCTGTTTCGTGTCGCCACGCAAGAACCCGTGCCTATATAACGCGGGCGCTCCATGCACAACATAGCATCCACATCCGCAAGAGCCCGCGCCTATATAACGCGGGGGATTCAGTCCATCCACGCAGCGATCACCGCGAAGGTTGTACTTGTACCCCTGATAAGCCGCCGTACGTCGCCGGCAGCTCTGGTTTCACATACGTTGAAAATGGGCATCAACAATGCGCACCGCCTGGCACTGATCGTGCCGTGTTTGTCAGCGCTCCTTGTCATCGCGGCCGGCGGGCGCCTGCCGGGCATCCACGCCGGCGCCGGGGACGACGACGCCAGAGCGCGCGCCGCCTTTGCCCCTAGCCATTGGGAGGGCTTTGCCCCGGCGCCCAGCACCGGGAACGACGAGGCCGCCTCCGCCGTTCCGGCACCGGCTCCCAGGAGGGCTGCCGGGTTCGTGACGACGAGCGGGGCGCGGTTCACGGTGGCCGGCCGGCCGTTCTACTCCAACGGGTTCAACGCGTACTGGCTCATGTACATGGGTTCCAACCCCGGCGACCGGAGCAAGGTGCTCGGCACGCTGGACCAGGCGTCCCGCCTCGGCGCCACGCTCATCAGGACATGGGCCTTCAACGACGGCGGCAGCAACCGGCCGCTGCAGATCACCCCCGGCGTCTACAACGAGGACACCTTCTTGGTAAGATAGGAGATTAATTACACGCCAAAGATAGCCGTGCCGTCACTTGAATCTAATTGATTTCGTACCATAGATTGCAATTCTCAAATTGTGTATACAGTACGGTTTAACTTAAATGGACACGAATAATTACCTGCTACGTACGCTTATATCTTCTTAATCAATAGCTCCAAGGTTTTATATGGTACGTATATTCGTTGCCAAACTATTTCTTGTCTCATTAGTGTTGTCCATAAAAAAAGTTTCCTTTGTATCCTAGTGATAAAAAGTTGCCTATGATAAAAGATGGACGGTTTAATTTATACGGGCAATATGGGCTGTACAAATCTGAAATAAAATTAACTGTACCAACTCATATGAACAGTTAATCTGTACCAATTCAGGATGAACAAGGACATACACCATATGTATCTTCATTTGGTAATTTAACCCTTTATATTTTCTCTATGAATATATTCAGGGACTAGACTATGTAATCGCGGAAGCAAAGAAACGAGGGGTCTACTTGATTCTGAGCCTGGTGAACAACTGGAGCGACTTTGGCGGGAAGAATCAGTACGTGCAATGGGCCAGAGACCAGGGCCACTACCTGGGCTCCGACGAAGATTTCTTCTCCGATAGCCTCACCCAACACTTCTACATGAACCACGTGAAGGTCCGTCTATGCAAGCACCCACACACGCACACCTCCAATCACATTTGTTCCCCTATAAACCTAATAGCGCGCTTGCACTGCATGTCACTTGCCGTCACAATAAGCTCGGTTGTAATTGACAAATTTTGTACGTGCCAATGCATAGTGTATGATTTTTTTCTCGTGTACGAGTTAGTGACTTGTGTGTGTTTATGTTGTGGAACAGAGCGTGCTCACGAGGGTCAACAACTTCACGGGGGTTGCGTATAAGGACGAGCCGACCATCTTCGCATGGGAACTGATGAATGAACCTCGCATCAAGAGTGACCTCTCCGGAAAAACTATGCAGCGATGGGTCACGCTGATGTCTGCTTACGTCAAGTCCATCGATCCCAACCACATGGTGGAGATCGGCCTCGAAGGGTTCTACGGCGAGTCCGTGCCCGACCGCAAGAAGTTCAATCCGGGATACACAGTGGGCACTGATTTCATCTCCAACAACCGTATCCCTACCATCGATTTTGCCACCATCCATTCCTACCCCGACCAATGGGTGTCTGGGTCGAGCAACGAGGCGCAGGTTGAGTTCATGAAGAAGTGGATGGCATCCCACATCGAGGATGCGGCGAAGGAGCTGCAGAAGCCGTTGCTGGTGTCGGAGTTTGGCTGGTCTTCTCGGTCCAACGGGTATAAAGTGGCGACACGGGACGACTACTTCCGCATGGTGTACGATGCCATCTACGCTTCCGTACAGGAGGGTGGGCCGTGCGCTGGTGGTCTCTTCTGGCAGGTGATGGCGCCCGGGATGGAGGGGTGGACCGACGGCTACGAGGTGGTACTCGAGCGTAGCCCCACCACCACCGCTATCATCTCCCAAGAGTGTGCAAAGATCGAAGGCATCACACCGACGGTCTAGCTTGCATCTATAGGTTCATTCCGTTAGCTTGCATCCATACGTTCAGTCTGCTACGCGTGCATTGTGGAAGCATCGTGGTGGAAGAAGGACCACGAGGGCATTTGAATATTTACCTCAAGATGCCCACAAATAAGGCTAACATATGTAAGTGTCATATAGTCATACCAAGATAGATATGTCCTGATTGTAACAAAGTAACTAAAAGTCTAATTAGAGCTTCTGAGAATTCATATTTTGCATATGGAACTTTGTCATTTTTTTCTATACCCACATAAAAAATACCATGTAGAGAGATGAGGTAGTTTTACTCGGACGAAATAAAATTCATGGTCAGTATCGCCTAGATGAGCGATATGGCCATCAAGATCCCTAATTGCAGATGGTTGGAGCGATCTTGTGCGGAAGTGCTTATGGAGAACATGCCATGTGCGATGACGGGACTTGCACACAACTATGCAAAAATATAGTTTATCTTAACAAAATCGAGGTCAAAAGATACCAAGCACGTAGAAGAATGACTCCCGAGGTCATATGATTTTAATAATATTGATTTTATGGTGTAGATGTTGATATATTTTTCTACATAATAGGTCAAACTTTATTTGGCTTTTAGAAAAAGAACGCTACTATTCCTCCATGGGCTCGCGTCCTCCACATCCTGCTCATTGCGTGCATCGTGTGGGACTCACACGCGACTGCTCGCCACATCTTTTACTTTCCAGCTAGACAATAACACGACCCACGCCCATCCTCTCATTCCCATCTCATGCTTTTCCCCGTCGAGCAGCCATGGAAAAGCAAAGCTCGCCGTCGTTTTTTTCTCCCAGCCACGCGGTGTCGTCACCACAACCTCGCGTCATGACCTGACCCCGAAGTCCTCCACGGTCCTCCGAATGGCCGCCATCGGCACCCCGCCGTGCCTCCACACATACAACTCCCTCTCTCTTCACCTACTGGCTACTGCGACGCGGGTATGGACGCCACAAGAGTCGTGCTCGAGGAGACCGAGCTCTTCGCGCCTCCCCTAGTAGATGGCATCAAGGGGAGGGCCATCGAGGTGTACATGATGCTAAGAGGCAATCACCATGTGGTTGAGGAATGGTTCCCGTGCTAATGCTACAAGTTGCGAGTGTCGGAGGTGCATGCGGTGTGTGGCGGTGCTATCACCGGTGTCTGCTGGAGCTGCCAATTCTTGTAATGATTTGTAGCAATTTTTTCTCCATTTGATGCAAATTCCCAAGCTAATTATAGCAATTTTATTCTTCACACGATATACTTTTCTTGATCTGATGCAAAAAAATTGAAGGTTTGCAGGAGAATTTTCCTCTTTTGTTGCAAATCCACATAATGTTTGTAGCAAATATCATTTTTACATGATGCAGTCTTTTCTTCATAGGTGCATTGTATCAGAAAATTTTCTTGTTTTGACCAAATCTACAAATCAATTGTACAATATTCTTTCTTCATTTGATGAAATTTTTTATTCAAGAAATGTAAATCTTTAAGAGATTTGTAGGAAATTGTAGATGCTGCAAAGGGTCAACAAAGCTCTATCTGAACGTTCTCTCTCTATCAAATAACGTCTACCAAAGGTGCTACGAGATCTACCAGTTGTGCTGCAAGGAATCGTTGTCGAGATACAAGCGGCATCACCGGAGTTGTGGGTGCGCCTTTTCTGGCGAAGGTGGGGGATCTCCGTGGACGGAACCTATGAAGCCATGGGGACACACAAAAGGCGGGGGTGCTACCGCCCGAGAGACGCGATTGACATGTTGGCGGTTGTGCTACCGGTGTTAGTGGAAGTGCGGCGGGGAAGAGATCAATCTAGGGCGTGGGGGGTTGGTGTGGTGCTCGCAAGGAGGGAAGGAGGAGGACGAACAAGTAGGACCACACCTGGGCGTTTCCTCCTTTTGACCGCTGGAAAGGGACACTTGTTGAGCTCTCTATGCATGAGATCGGGGGTTCGCATCCTCGTAGGACGCTCAACACCACTCGGGTTTGGGAAATCCCAAAATGACCCAATAAATTATTGAGTACATATAGGGAATACCTTGTCAGGTTAACTCATGGACACTACTAGAGTCTAAATACATCATGTTATCTAGAAAAAAATTGCACTGCTGACACCCTTTATTTTCTTGATGATTACATGTTTTTGCATTATTAATGATTATTATGGGAGAAAAAACTTGGTTACTGGTTATTTCTGTGAAAATGTTGACAATTTAGTAAAGCTAACAATCCATCCGGCATTAAGATCCATGCAAAATTTCCCTGAATACCACATTCTCTTGCACTAAATGAACAAATTATTATAACATGGATTTTGTTGAACAGACTCTAATTTACATTGGACAATCCTACATTATTCTTATACCAAAATAATTCAAAATTTGTCTATAAGAATAATTTGGCCAAACTTAGAATTAGATACACATCAAAACAACGAATTAATCACGCAACGCGTAATTTTCACCGCAGTCGTCTTCAAAGAGCTCCTTGACAGTACGGACCCCGGCTGACCCAATACAAGTCGGATAATCCGACGGACATCTTTGACGAAGTTCTAACTGCGGCTGGCTCACCACGACAGTACCCTTCCTGAGCTTCCCAGACTCGGCCGGGCCAGGCGGGCCTGGTGTGTCCCTGCTGCTGCATCCGGTCGGTTACCGCCGTTGGTGGTGGAGGTCGTTCCCTCCCGCGTGTTACCTTCCTCCTGTCCCTTGCCGGTGGTCCTTCTTCTTTGTCTTCCCGGCCTCGCAACCTGGAGCACGGTGCGACGACAGTGATGATTGCAAGACCGTGGTGGCGCGCGCTTGTGGGTGGCAAGTTTGGCGGAGCACGACGGAGAGTCCCGGGGTCTGGTTCTTTTGGGGTCGGGAGAAATCTCGGTCACTCTTGACACCGACGCGGTGACACCTAAGGGTGTCGCCGTCCTTCCTGAAGGGCGTCGGTTGTACCTCCTTCCCATTCCCTGTGGCGTACCAGGGGAAACCCTAGGACGTGCCCTTTGGGTCCGTTCGGGCAGCAGTGTCGTCATCGTCGCTCACCTTCTTGAAGTTGTTGCTTGGTTCGCGGCGCTTCAGAGTGCTAGGATTGTGGTGGGACTTTTCCGTAGGGCGCAACGGTTGCGAGTCTTCTCTGTTTTTCGTCAAACCGCTATTGTCGGCGTTCTTTCTCTCCTTTTTTCTTTTTTATTTCTTTTGGGCTTGCTATGTGATGTTTGCCCCAGCAGTGATCTTGTGCTTGTTTCGGTTGTTGCTATATTAATATAGCGGGGCGAAAGCCTATTTCGTGGTGAGCTTCCCAGACCACTGCGGCGGCGGTGTCAGCACCGAGCTTGCCGCTGCTTCCGTGGCGACGTAGGAGGTGATCCCCATGGCGGCTCCGACGAGTGAGAAGAAGGAGGCTCCAGCGAACACCCCGGCAACAAGGATTGTACATTGGTAGTAAGAGGCTACGTCCCCCTTCGGTCGCCGCTCCCCGCTCTCATTCCTGAGAGCGCCGATGAGAAACGCGCAGGTCGACAGGATCGCCAGAAACCTGCAGCCCTCCAGGTGCAGCATCCCAACGCAACATTATAAATCTGCATTGAAACAGTACAGATCGTGGTACGTACCATGAGAGTACCGAAGCAAAGATGGCCGCCTCCGGCATCCATCCCCGCAACTGGTGGCGGCGGTGAGGATAATCTGGCCGGTCAGCAGCGACGCAGCCGCCGCGATCCCGCAGTGGAACGCCGGCGTCCTCCGGTAGACGTAGTTCACCCCGTCGTAGCTGACAAAAGACTACACCGCGAACAGCACGTTCACTCCGTCAAGGTAAGGATAGGAGAAATTGGTGTTAGAGCAAAATATGGACGGATCTCTTAGGGTACTTGCCACTTCTTTTGCAGCTTCTAGGCGGCTTCGAGGTTCCCGGCAGCTTAAGCTGAAAAGAAGTCTCCGGCTCCTAACCAGCGGTACCCCACCGCGAAACTGTTTCGTAGTGTATTGCGAGAAACTGGGGGCGACCAGTTTCTGGCCAGCTTGCCGCAAATGAGGCGAAGAGGTAAGATTGATTGCCCCTTTCGTTGCTTCTATTTACAGCCGGAGTGCCACCGCCAAGGAAAACGTTTGGAAGAGAAAGAAAGGAAAAGCAGCACGGAGCGCATCTCTCTCTCCTCGCGTTCCGTTCTCAGAAATTGTGGTGGTGTGTACTGGATGTTGTTCTGTGGTAGTGTTCCATCAGCAAATCAATTGTCATGTTCCGTGGTATTTGTAGAAATTGTGCTGTGCTGCTATTACGTAATGAAATTTTGAAATCACTGTGACATTTGTTTATTTTGACATGTAATGAAATTATACTATGACACCATATTTTTATTATCATCTACTCCCTCCATTCCAAATTAGATGACTTCCATTTGTCAAAAACAGAATGTATCTAGACTTGTACATGTCTAGATACATGCTCTTTTTGACAGATGGAAGTCATCTAATTTGAAACGGATGGAGTACCTTTTATTTTACTTCTACCTATTTTTATGCTATTACGTAATATATTATCGCTTTTACTAGGCGCGAAATCAAATTTAAGGGCGTTACGGACATCTCACAATCCAACACAGTGAAGAAGCCAAAACTACACAAGCCCAAAAGAAGTGTCCCAACCAATTTTTAGGAGTTTCTTCCCACAACAATTTCTCCCCACCGGAATCTATAAGCCGACTTATGCATAAGCATAAGCCAAAAGAAGCGGCCCTAACAGCTGCCGCAAGAGCCAGGGCGCCCACCGTGACACTGATCACAACGACATGTTTCTCGGCCATGCCGGGATCTCAGCAGGACGGCGACAAGATCGATAAACAAGACGCCATATGTAGTACTATCACGTACGTTATGCCTTCTTCCATGGTTTGGTTCTATGAAACCGTGTCTTGGTATAAACGTAGTTCTGCTTGAAATAATCGCCTGGTTTAGTAGTTAATTTGTGCTGTGTAAAGGATAAATATAGGACCACCGTGTGCGCATGCAGTTGATTATAACCCTGCAAATGGAGACTTCAACACATCTGTATTAGCTTAGAAGTTTTTTTTTTGAAACGAGGCAAAATCTTTGCCTTTATATTGATAAAGAAGAAGAAGAACAAATTGTACGGTTTATAAGGGAAACCGTCCGAAAACCATACAACACAACACACCGCGCCGGCCCCAAGGCCACGCTCCAAAATCTAGCCGACGGTCATGTTACCCTAGCAACCATGACCGACACCAACACGGCGGAGACGACCTCAACGCAAGGAGAAAACCTGGAGCCGCCGCTCCGACATCCAGACCGGCCCCAAGGCCACGCCCCCAAAACGAGTCGACGACTATGTTGCCCTAGCAACCACAGCCGACACTAACACGGCGGAGGCAACCTCAACGCAAGACGATATCCGGAGCCGCCGCTCCGGCATCCACGCCGGCTCCAGAGCCGCGCACCACCTAGCCGAAGACGAAAGCTCGCCGCCTTCAACCACCAACTGCCTCCACTAGTCCCCTGGCCGATGGAACATCCAAAGCGAGGCCCCAAGAGGCAAGTGACGCAGAAGCGCCACCCTCGCCAGATCCCGCGAGGGATCTAGGGTTTCCCCCGGAGAACCCGGCGCGGAGAAGCAACAAACCCAGCTCGACGACGCCTTCAAGAAGGACGCGGCACCCGAGGGTGTCGCCATTGTCGGCCCTTGGCCGACAACCAGGGCAGGGCTTTCACCCGATGATGTATCGCAAACCCTGCAACCGTCAACCGAGGACCGGCCAGTCCACCAACGCCGCAAGCCACAACCACCGCATCACCTCACGCCACGGTAGTCGCCGCGCCAACCAAGCTCCGGGGCCGCCGCCCCGACATCCTCTCGTCCGGCTTCGAACAGCAGGAGATGCAGACAGCCCTGCCGCATCGCTCCCACCCGACCTCCAGAGTCGGAGGCGGCGAAAACCATCAATCTTGCACCCGGAGCTCCGCACCGCGCGGAGGCACCGAGACAAAACAGACGGCACCTCCGAGCACCTCGCCGGGAGGAGCGCCGACACCTCCAACCCCGGCCGCCACGCCGCTCCAGAGCAGCCGCGTCGACCGCCACACGCCCGCACGCCCGCCACACCGCTGGAGCCGCGCCGAAAAAGATCCGGGGCCGCCGCCCCGGCGTCCTCCCAAGCCCAGCGCAGCCGCCACCCAGCCACGCCCCTCCTCCACCCTGGCCACTCCCTGCTGCAGCCTGCAGCATGTACACGCGCCAGCAGAGAAGCGCCATCCGGCCGTCGCCCGCGCAGGGCCCGCCCGGCCCAGATCGAGCCCGACATGGCCGGGAACGAGCGGAGCACAGGACCTCCACGCCGCAGCGACGCCCAAACGCCCGTGGCCCGCGCCGTCGCCCTGCCATCCTCATGGCCAGAGCAGCGCGCATCTGCCGGGCCGCCGCCACCCCCGCGGCCAGCCGCCACGACGACGAGCTCGGCACGGTCCCGGAGCCGCCGCTCCGGCTTGCAGGCGCCGGCAGGCCGCCTTCTCCGCCCCAGCCCGAGTGCGGCAGCCGCCAGCGCGCCAAGGCGAGCAGAAGAGAGCCGCCCCCGCCACCAATTTTTGGCAGCAGGGGCGTGCCGCCACCGCGGCGCAGAGGCCGGCGGCAGCGGCGTCGAGGGGGGCGTGGAGGAGATGCCTTCGGCGGCGGCGCGGGGAGCCCTCCGGTGTCGCCTGGGCGCGACACGGGAGGGAGAGGAAGTTGTGTCAACCAAAATCGACATTAATCATTTTTATTTTAATGCAAAGCCTTCTAATAAGACTCATCGACCCAATTAAACAAAAGATTTCAGGTCCTTCAGAGCAATGCTACATCTTGTAGCATCACGAGGATATGGTAGTAGGCTTGTATATCATTATACCACGTATCTTGATTTGCAGCATATTGGTGCATGCGTTATTCTAAACTGCCGCAAATAATAGCTTTTATGAAACTGCTTCTCTCAAGTGTCTAAGAATTAACTAAATGTTAGTCGTGTCCCTGTCACCATTTTTGCATCACGATTCGTGTGATTTGTAAGTTGTATCTGAGATTTTTCTAAAGGTTGTATCTCTCTAGTCATTAAATTTACATTCTCCCTCAAACCATGCCCGGGTGAAAAGCAGTGTTTTTTTCTTGAAAAACACAGCACAACGCAAGTGCTCATATACACGCGCACACACTCAACCACTATGGACGTACACACGCACACCCTACCCCTACGTACACACGCTTCGCTGTTGACGGGAACGTCGCCTCCCACTGAAGAATATTTCGCCTAAATGAGAAACACCAGCGTCAAACCTGGAGTTTGAACTCTGTTAGGCTGGGGGTACAACCACCCTCCTAACCATCTTGTCACGGGCAAGTTCTCCGAAAAGCAGTGTTTCAAATCCATAAGTTGTATGATTTCAGTTGTACAAAAAAGAGAGATCGATTGCGAAGAAAAAAAGGGCTAGCTATTTCGACGCACCTGCAGTAGATCATATAGGAGGTGTAAGTGAGTGTGAGTATCTGCTATGGAAAAATCCCTCTCATGTAGGAGATCCAATAGTTAATTTTCTAATTTAAATAAATTTGCCAGCAAAATTTATATGCACAAGGCATAGTTTGATTAATCAATGTTGACCAGGATTCTATTTTAAGCATTGCGTTGAGGATGCTCCTACAACCCTTTTTGTTCTCCCTTTTTATCCGTAGCCTGCTATCATGTAACTATTCTACCTTCTTAATTGAAAAGCCAGAACTTTCCTCGAGTTTTTTGAAAACAAACCGGCCCATTTCGTCTCTCTCCATGCAAGAACCCGCTGCCTATATAACGCGAGCATTCCATGTACTACCATCCACAGTACTCCTCCACATCCGCTCATCACCACAAAGATTGCACCGAGCTACAGAAGCTGACTGCTCGATCGTGCATCAGCGCCAGCTTCGGTTCCACATACATGGGGATGAACACCACGCAGCGGCTAGTATTGATCGCCTCGTGTTTGGCCGTCGTCCTGGCCCTCGCCGCCGGGGACGACGTCGAGGCCAGGAGAGCCGGCGGGTTCGCGAGGGCGAGCGGGACGCGGTTCACGGTGGGCGGCCGGCCGTTCTACTCCCACGGGTTCAACGCGTACTGGCTCATGTACATGGGCTCCAGCCCCGGCGACCGGAGCAAGGTGCTCGACACACTGGACCAGGCGTCCCGCATCGGCGCCACGCTCGTCCGGACCATGGCCTTCAACGACGGCGGCAGCAACCGGCCGCTGCAGATCACCCCCGGCGTCTACAACGAGGACACGTTCATGGTATGTTTGCATTGCGTTCAACTGCCAAGCTAGGCTGGAGAGCAGATTAATTACACTCCAAAGATAACCAGTCTCTCATTGATTTTGTTCCATCTATATTGCAAACGTCCCAATTGTGTAGTACGGTTTAACTAGATGGACATAGTTAATTAGCTGCTAGGCTTATCTTCTAATTAACCAATAACACCAACGTTTTAAATGGTACATATTGCTTATTAAACTCTTTATTTATTTATTTTGCCTCAGTACTAGTGTTATCCATTGACAGGGTTTCACTGTATTCCTAGTGGTGGTAAATAGTTTCCTATGATAGAAAATGGACCGTTTTATACCAACAAATGGATCTAATCATCTCATACGATTTTTTTTTTTACCAACACATGATGAACAGTGGCATGCAAATATATATCTCTGCATGTGGAGGAAATAATCAAGCGTTGTATATTGTCCTCTTTGCATATATTCAGGGACTAGACTATGTAATCGCGGAGGCGAAAAAACGAGGGATCTATCTGATCCTGAGCTTGGTGAACAACTGGAACGCTTTTGGTGGAAAGAATCAATACGTGCAGTGGGCCAAAGACCAGGGTCACTTCCTGGGTTCCGACGATGATTTCTTCACCGACGGCCTCACCCAACGATTCTACATGAACCACGTCAAGGTCCGTCCATATATACACGCACATAGGCAACACTTCTAATTATAACTGCGTGGAGTCTAATACTATTGCAAAATAGCTAGTGTAATGTTTTATGAAGTTAATTATGTGTATGTATGCGCAACAGAAAATGCTCACAAGAGTCAACAACTTCACGGGGGTGGCATACAAGGATGAGCCAACCATCTTCGCATGGGAGCTGATGAACGAGCCCCGCCTCATGAGTGACCTCTCCGGGAAGACCATGCAGGGCTGGGTCAAGCTGATGTCCGCCTACGTCAAGTCCATCGACCCCAACCACATGGTGGAGATTGGCCTTGAAGGGTTTTATGGCGAGTCCATGCCCAACCGCAAAAGGTTCAACCCAGGCCACGCCGCCGTGGGTACCGACTTCATCTCCAACAACCGCATCCCCACTGTCGATTTCGCCACCATCCACTCCTACCCTGACCAATGGCTCCCGGGGTCGAGCAATGCGTCGCAACTGAAGTTTATGAGGAAGTGGATGGCCTCCCATATTGAGGACGCGAAGAAGCAACTCCATAAGCCGTTGCTGGTCTCGGAGTTCGGTTGGTCCTCTCGGTCCAATGGCTACACAGTGGCTGCGCGGGACAACTACTTCCGTATGGTCTACGACACAATCTACGCGTCTGTGAGAAAAGGGGGGCCATGCGCCGGGGGCCTCTTCTGGCAGGTGATGGCGCTCGGAATGGAGGGATGGGCCGACGGTTACGAGGTCGTGCTCGAGCGCAGCCCCACCACCACCGCCATCGTCTCCCAAGAGTGCGCCAAACTCATGGGCTTCACTCCGGTGGTCTAGTTGGAGCAAGCATGCATGGAGAAAGCAAGGACTCACAAGTAATTTAGATAATTGCAATTATTTACATAAAAATTCTTACAAATAAGGCTAACATGTGGCTGTGTGTCATATGAAAAAAAGCATGTTGGTTGTAACAAAATGATTAAAAGCTAATTACCGAGCTCTTGTAAGCATAAAAATGATTGAATTAAACACCACAAACCATTTTTGTGACATAATTTATAGTTTATTGAAAAAAATTAATGGTTAAAGTTTTTATTAAACTACACGTGTGCCTATAAACTGTACGGGAGGGAGTACTGTGTTTGTTTCGTTTCCTTGTACCTGCTTCCAAAAAATTCATTTACAAACGAGCTATTTTTTTAGAACCATGCTGCATGTGTTTTCATTAAGAAAGAAACAAGGTGATACAACGCCAAAGAAGGCACAACCATACAACGCCATAAGCCACAAGACCTAACTAGAGAACCAAACACTATTGTCAATCCAAGAATCGGCAATCCACGACAAGGCAACCAACAAAACAAGCCTAGCTAGACTAGAACAACAGTGCCACACAAGGCAAGATAGTAGAAAACATTCACACTAAGAGCAACACGACCTAAAACATGATTATGAAGACGACCACCATAGCGAATGACGCACAAGCAGCACTGGATTGAGTCAACCACCAGCCATGAACCAACACCCCTTACCCGAGTGCAAACACGGAGTCCCCGAGCAACGAGACCACAACCCAACGCTAAGAGGCCCCGCTACCCGGCCCGGACCCACACTTAGCGCTGACGAACGCTATAGCGCTGCCGTTTTACTCCTGCCGCACCCATATTTGCATTCGCCAAAGGAAATAGTGCTGACGAACCGATATTTGCGTTCGCCGGCAGTAGTTAGACGGTTATAGCCCTGTTTGCTACTAATGGAACTATCTTCTTTGGTGATCCTAATCGCTTGGGAAATTTAGAACGAGAGGAAGTCCGAGTGTTTAGAAATATCTCACCCATGCCCAATGTAGTCCTCTCAGGCATCAATGCATCAAGAAGAACGCCTCTCTTTTGGGGATTGGCGGTTGCGAAACATTTGAGTTATTTGATGTCGTGAGAGTGATTTTGTAACCTAGCCTTCAGGCATTTGTTGTAATTTTTAAACTCTTCTTAATCAATGAAATAGGTAAAGTTTTTGCCTTATTTCAAAAATAAAAAAACTTTTCAATGGTCATCATCCTGAGTTGGGGACCACTGGACCAGTGAGGCGGTGACTAGCTTGCTGACCTTGCTGCTCCATGCACCATGCGTAACAGGCAACCTCGGTCGACGCTGCGTCGGCCCGCATGGCCGCATGCACCATGCCAGCCTGCCTATTTCGTCTCGCCATGCATGAACCTGTGCTTATATAGGCATATAGCGAGAGCACTCCGTATGAACAACATACCTACCATCCGCAGTATCCATCCATATATATCTTATCGATCGATCACCGCAGGAAAATTTCACACACAATACTGATCACTCGAGCACAGCGAGCAGAAATTTCTGCAGCCAGCAGTCGAGCAGCTTCGGTTCTGCATACTTGGTCATGGGGATCAACACCGCGCAGCGGCTGATACTGATCGCGTCTTGTTCTGCCGTCCTGGCCCTCGCGGCCGGGGACGACGACGACGTCGACGCCAGGAGGGCCGGCGGCGGGTTCGCGACGGTGAATGGGACGCGGTTCATGGTGGACGGCCGGCCGTTCTACTCCGACGGGTTCAACGCGCACTGGCTCATGTACATGGCGTCCAACCCCGCCGACCGGAGCAAGGTGCTCGACACTCTGGACCAGGCGTCCCGCCTCGGCGCCACGCTCGTCAGGACCTGGGCGTTCAGCGACGGCGGCAGCAACCGGCCGCTGCAGATCACCCCCGGCGTCTACAATGAGGCCATGTTCATGGTATTATCACATTCATTTACTTAGATCTCATGTGTTTGAAAAAAAAAACATGGATCCCATATGGATTTTTTTACTATGTACTGCAAGTTCGTTTCCATCGCTAAAATTATGTAGGAGTACGTTTAATTAGATAGATTTCTCGAGTAATACCTGCCAGGACAAAGATCTTCTTAGCAGTATCCAGTCAAATGTTATAATTGGTGCTACTATTGCTTATTACCACATTTTTGTCTCATTGTTAATTATTGTTGGGATTGTTCCTTACAAAGTCCAGCGTGGTGCTGTAATTGTTGTTCCTTACATATTTGCAACGTTGTAGTAATATGTTTTCCTATAAATGCCATGTCCTCTAGGCTCTAGTACGTATTTAATATTGTTCTATTTGAAGTACTAGCAAAGGAATTATGCTTCAAAACGTGACTCTTAACGTAGAAAAAATCATATAGGACGTCAGTGCATATTTGGTTACAACACGAAACATACAGGTAAATAATTCCGATGAAAAATAAAATTTGAAACACAAATACTTCATTCAAGTTTATTAATTACATGTATGTATGTACCATTGATCCAAAAGGACTTTCTAGAAACATGCATAAATATAAAAAACTTACTTTGGCTTCCGATCTCATATGCTCCTATTATGTTAAGCAAAAAGTAAAAGAATAGTAAGACATTTTCAAAAAAATTGAAACAAAACTGGAGACGAACACATACAAATGTCCAACATACGTGCCAAGTTCTGTTAAAATGACATTTTGTACATTCTGTGCAGTAAAGACAATTCAGTGGCCGAAATGGAATTTCAAAAACATATTTTTAGAGTATTGATTTTGTTATTTTACAGACCATCACACATGCAATTTCATCATGAAACTTGACACTTGTTTAAAAAACATGTATATGTTCATCACAAAAAAATCAGATTGTTTTACTATTTTTAAAAAGTTCTAATATAACAGGAGCATATATATGAGCTCGACAGCCAAAACGTCTCTCCCATATGGAGATATCCATATCTCTGATTTATTAGACCAACATAAGTTGATACAGTAAGAACAACACACTATTGACAAGATGTGTTCTCTGTACGTACTACTACAACAATACGAATAAATGAAGTTCACATCCGAGTTGATTGCGATACAATATATCTACAATGTATACTTCTCAAGATTACTTATCCTATAAGGCTCCCTCTCTTTCTTTTTATAAGGTGTATTAGTTTTGTTTATTCTATATGTCAAACTCTTCTTTCTTTGACCAAGTTTAGATGATCGTAAAAACCATCAAATATGTACAATACAAAATCAGTATCATTACATCTAACATGCAAACTTATAAATAATAACGTTTAGTAACTATAAATATATTTTTTGATAGTAATTTTCTGTAAATTTGATCCAAGATAGAGTAGTTTGAATTTTCAGACACGTCCACTCCTAGAGAATGTGGTTAGATGGTTAAAATGTATATGCAAGTGCTCCTACTATTACAGGAGTATAGTATATTTAACTTTCATGCACGCCGATGCATATGTGGTGCACCCTTAATGACACTGTTGGATTTTTGGTCGACTCAGTGTGTGAAGATGTCGTATTTTAGTTTGATCCCAATGAACCTTGGATGCTAATTAATTAAAATATCAATATAAACTGTTGATTTTACTTACACTGTGCTTTCAAGTTAGTTGTATGACTTGTATAGTAAGTTTGTATATTTTTTCCTTGGAAATCAACTTGGACATCTACGTGTAAACCATTACATTGGCTGCAGATACCTTTTTATAACTCTACAATTGTGATCTATTTAATTGTACTTACGATGGTCTAGTAGCTCCAAGTTGTTTTGGTACAACTACGAACATCTAATAGTCTGATATGCTCATTTAAGAAAAAACTCTCACATGCTTACTTACAAATACGATGATCTAGCGGCTATAATATGTTTAGGTACGGTTATAGACATCTTGTGGTGCTATCTATATAAGGTTCAAGTATCATGATCTAGCAGCTACTATAGAATAGTGCATCGGATTAACATGTGGATGATTAAATATGTGGAAACTTCTAGGAATTCTCTACACTATTTTTCTTTCAGTAAGAAAATCACGATAAAGAGTAATTAAGATACACATACACATACATGCATGCTTTCATGTGGTCATTAACTAATCTGTTTATATATCTTATCTCTCAATATATATCAGGGATTAGACTTCGTAATCGCCGAAGCAAAGAAACGAGGACTCTACTTGATCCTGAGCTTGGTGAACAACTGGAACGCTTTTGGCGGAAAAAATCAGTACGTTCAGTGGGCCAGGGATAAAGGACATTACCTAGGCTCCGACGACGATTTCTTCACTAGCGACATCACCCAACGTTTCTACATGAACCACGTCAAGGTAAGTTAGACATCTTGTGTACGTGTAACAACACGCATTGTACGTTTTTTAGGATACACACAACCGTTTGTACATCCTGTGATTTTGTGTACCTATGTGTGTGAAACAGAGCGTTCTCACGAGATTCAACACCCTCACGAGGGTGGTGTACAAGGACGAACCGACCATCTTCGCATGGGAGCTCATGAACGAGCCTCGCGTCCCTAGCGACCTCTCCGGAGAGACTTTAGAGGTCAATCAATCAGAACACACTAAAACATGTCGACCACCCTCAATTCACTTTGTACCACACCTGTTTATTATGATAATTAACCAACTTGTTTGATGGATGTGCAGAGCTGGGTCAAGTTGATGTCCGCGTATGTTAAGTCCATCGACTACAATCACATGGTGGAGATCGGTCTAGAAGGGTTCTACGGCGAGTCCGTGCCCACCCGCAAGCAGTTCAACCCGGGCGACACAGTTGGCACTGATTTCATCTCCAACAACCAAATCCCGACCGTCGATTTCGCCACCATCCATTCCTACCCCAACGAATGGTAACCAACGATAAATAAATGGAGTTTTTCTAACTTTTGTGTGTCGTCTGATGCATAGCGCCTATCGTCCAGGGTGGCGGGTTCGAGCAACGAGGCACAAGTGGAGTTCATGAAGAAGTGGATGGCGTCACACATCGAGGATGCGGCAACATTATTACGAAAGCCATTGCTAGTGTCGGAGTTTGCCTGGTCTGCGCGGTCCAGTGGCTACAATGTGGCAGTGCGGGACCGCTACTTCCGTATGGTGTACGATGTCATCTACGCCTCCGTGGAGAAAGGGGGACCGTGTGCAGGTGGACTCTTCTGGCAAGTGATGGCGCCCGGAATGGAGGCTTGGACCGATGGATATGAGGTGGTGCTTGAGCACAACCCCACCACCGCCGCCATCATCTCACAGGAGTGCTCAAAATTCAACGTCTCCAGACCAGCGATCTAGCTCGCTAGTTGTGTATGCAAAGGCTCGCGCATTGGCGGGAATGGCATGCGTGGATGAATCAGGAGAATCACAATCACGAGCCACGAGACACATTAGGCACTGGGATTGGAATTTTTCATGTCAAGATGTTAGCAACTAATCTAGCCGATTTTTGTTCGGCTGTGAGATGTTGGGACACATGTGTAAACCCAACAAACTCCAATATCCAATCCCTTGTGAAACTTGAACGGGCTAAGGTACTACATGGTAGTACTATCACGAATTATATCTTCATCAGTTCCAGTACTAACACGTCCTTGATTAAAGCTTGATGTTCCAGTAACAACAGAAGCTTAATTCTTCATAAGTTCCAGTAACAATAGACGCAAAACTGTCAGGCTGCTTCGACCGCTACCCTCCTCGCTTCAACTGACGATTGGCCAGGATGTCAAAAAGGAAATGAAGTGGCTCAGCTGAGCATACTGGAAATTGAGTTATACTATAATGTTTGGGGAATATATTTTACTAGTAAAATGCCCGTGCATTGCAACGGGCAGAAAAACCATATTTTTATATATATAAAAAAAGAATATCAGCACAATCCATAATGGATATTTTTCTAAAAAATCTAATAATGTAAAGTTTGAACAATCTTTTAGAAAAAACAAACGACAACAACAATGATAATATATGGATATCATATGGATATGGATATATATTTCATGATGTATCTAACGGTATTACCTTCATATTTACAAGTTTCCAAATTATATATTTAGAAAAATATAGAGATAAGGTAGTATGTTGCCGCTTCATGGTCGCTCCTGGGACGGTTAGCACAAACCACGTGCTTCGCTACGGAAGTTGTCATGAACCAGGTTTGGTTAGGCTGAGAAACTTGTCGTGTGCTTTGTTATATTCGTCGGCAGGTCGAGCAAGGCAAGTTTCATGTGCCTGACACCCACCCTGACTTCGACTCTATTCTTGTATATCCCACACCCTTTGTAACTCCGTCTACTTCGTAGCGTGTAACTGTCGCGCTGCAGCTAGTGGACCGCGCAGCACCGTGGCTCGGCATAACCTCCATCTCGAAGTCCCGAACCTCTTCGTGCCGGATGCGGACGGGAAGGGAGGGCAGGCGCATGAGAACAAGGCCCAAGAGTTCCGGCGGCAAGTCCGGCCATCTAGGCTTGTGCTCGGCCGCCATAACACTGAGCCGCAGCCCACCGCCGGCCTCTCCTCCCACCGCACCGTCTTCATCAGTAAGAATTGGGGATTCTTCTCTCTTCGGTAAGTTTTCGGACGAAAACATGACAACATATACAATCATGTACAATAGTCAAATGTAGGCCTTTCACCCGTGACTATATAGTGTGCCTTTGTTCTCGTATAAATCCATTTATTTTTATGATAGAAAAATTGCTGGGCATTAAATGCAGGACACGAGAAAATCGGCATATGAAACAAACAAATAAGCTACTAAACTGGATCAACAAAAAAAAATTGAAACCTCGACAGTACATTTATGTGCGGGTCAAACAGTTTTCTAGTAGAAATAATGCTAAAGTTCAGTTGAAAAGAATTGTCGAGTCATGTTAACGTTTCTAAAATGTGAGTCTTCTTCCAGGCCAGTGTGCGATCTCGAGTACCAGCACCAATATACTATGACTACATCTACATGAGAATTGATCTCTCATGCCTGACTTTGGATCTCTCATGCTTGTTAGGTGTCGTTGTCGTTCTCCTAGACGCTAGAGAGATGGGATCAGCCTGGTTTGTTGGGTCGACAACGGTTTCACCAATCTTTCGCCATAGGGCGTCGAACATTTGATTAAGGGTACCCTTTGATTAATCCCCTCTGAGGATGCACCATGTCCCTTTGGACAAAAATGCAGGCGATGCCCTGTAGCTTAACTATGCTTTTAGCAACTGTCCTTTGCAGCCCCTTCTCCATCATGAGTGATTTTATTATCTCTAAATCCTCCCATCTCTCAGCATGAGAGCCTAAATGGAAGAAAGACGAACATTGCAGCCTGTGTTTTCATGCTCTAGCTCTAGCTGGACTATCCTCTTCGCTGCATAATTTGGTAAATCGATATCATTCCTGTTCATTCTTGCAATCAGAAGGGAGCCTAAGATTCTGAAAGTAATATGATCGTACATGCTGTCCCTCCCAGCCCACCGATTTTCCTTTTTGTCAAAGTTATCGGCAATTCGGCAGCATAGAACTGAATAGTTATGCTTGAAAGAAGAATAGAGAAAGCATCAGGGAAGAAACGACACTTGCTTAGAGCATCACTAGCAGTGCCCTCAAACTGGTAACCCTCAACACCAGTTTGAGGGCCGGGAAAACGCGAGTTTGAAGGCTCAGAACGGCCGGCGCAGATCAGTGCCCTCAAACTAACCCTCAAAACAGAATATTCTGTTTTGAGGGTTAGTTTGAGGGCACTGATCTGCGCCCCGGCCTTCAAACCCTGGAAACATGATTTCAGACAACAAACCAAAATGACAGCAACATACATGGTTTGCAAATGGATCATAAATGATGCATGGTTCATAGTTTTACATCACATAATCAACATTTGTCCTCCCAAAAGATCATCATCACCACCACATCGGTGACTCAAGCAAAGTTCTCCACACCTCCGTCGCCACCACCACTCATCGGAGACTCACCTCGGCGAGTAGACGACGCACCACCACCACGCAGTAGCCTCTTCCTCTCCGCGATGTCCTCCTTGGTCTCCTTCCACCACGCCAATTGGTCTCCATCCATGTCCTTCGTAGACATCATCATGTGCTCCTTTTCCTCGGCCATGAGCTCTTTCCATGCCTTTGCTTCCTTGAGCTTGATCATCCTCTCCTCCAATCCGGCCTTCCGGTTGGCATCTTCCCGCCTAGCTTCCAATTGTGCAAGCTTCACCTCTTTTTTTTTCTCGGTGATAATGAGTTTGGTCTCCAATGCCTTCAATGTGAAGCTCTCCCTCCTCTCGAGCGGTTTGGAACGCCGCCTCATTGATCTCGGCCACCTCTTCCTCCTCCTCATCCTCTTCCTCCTCAACTTCGAAGTCGAATGAATCGAGGGGAGGAGCCCCAATGTTCACCTCGGCATCGTTGAGAAGTCCCATGTAAGAAGTTGGGGCCGACATTTCGTCGACCACCTCTTGAGCGCTTGGGGCCGGGGCGGGAGGGGGCTTCTTGCGGCTGACCGCCTTCTTCGGGACGGCGTTCCTCGTCTCTCGGGCATGCTTTGGCCCCAAGGAGGAAACCTTCTTCCTCTTCGGAACGGGGACGGGGGCGACGAAGGCGGGGATGATGGCGGGGGCGACGGCGGCTGCGACGGCGCCCGTGGCGGCTGCGGGAGGCACGGCCGCGGCGGCGTGGCCCGTGACCACGTGTGCCCGCCTCCTCTTCGAGCCCACGTGCGTGGAGGCCACCACGGCGGCGGTCGGGGCCGGGGCGGGAGCCGGCTGCGCAGGGGCGGGAGGCGGCTGCGCGGGGGCGGGGGAGGCGCGGCCGGGCGCGGGGATCGGCGGCGGGGCGGGGGCGCTCGGGGCGGTGGCCGGCGGTGCCTCCATGGCCGGCGGCTGGGCGGGCGATGGCCGGCGGCGGCGCTGGGAAGGAGAAGGGTTCGGGCGGTTGAGGATTTTTCCCTCCCGCGCCGCGTGGTTGACCAAAATGAAGGCCCTGCGAATTGGGCTCTCAACCTGCCTTTGTGAAGGTTGGGATGAAAAATGAGGGCTGGGCCTTCAATTTTTTTTGAGGGTTCACGGGTTTGAGGGCTCTGTTCCGCGCCTCGTTTCGGCTTCAACCCTCAAAAAAGCAGTTAATTTGAGGGTTTGACCAGTTTGAGGGTACTGCTAGTGATCGCTCTTATTCTGGCATCAAAGACGGAAGAACTCATGGCCAGCTTCTTCAGCACCATCTTCCTGGAGGTGCGCTTCTCGGACAACCGCCTGTGTTGGTCCACGCACGAATCAGGACCTAATTCGAAGGATAACAAGGTGGCCAGATAGAATGGACTGCGCCCGCCGACCATCGTCGCCCTTGATGGGATTTCCTCGATCTGGCGTCGCCGAGTTGATGCGGGATATAAAGGCACGAGCTGGAGGAAAGCATGGACAGTCTGGCGGTGGCAGGAAGGATAGCCTAGGCAGCGCGCGGCGGCGGCGTCGGTGGTAGTGGCGGCGAAGTGCTCGTATTCCAGAGACAGGAAGAACTGAGGCGGGCGTGGGGGCCTGTGACGGGCACCTGTTGCTCGTCGTGGCCGTTGAAGCGAATCGCTGGGATCTATGGCAGTGTGGAGCTCGACCGGGATCTATGACGGTGGGGAGCTCGGCCGGCACGACATCCATAGGCCATGGCGGCGGAGAGCAGAGCAGGCGTGTCGTCACCGAAGGCAGAGGAAAGGGGATCGAGGAATTATTTCCGTTCCGTGAAAAGGTATGTGACTTAAATGAGGAGTGCGGGTTGATTTCATAGTTCGTGAGGGGCTAAAACGCAAAATAGCCACCATGTACGATAGAGATAGAGATACCGCGAGTCTTCTATTTATTAGATAAATTTTTAATAAACATGTACATATAAACTATGCCAATTAGTCCCAAACAGTGCATAGAACGACTGACCGTACAAATCACAACTCGTACATACATACTCACACGGGCAGAATCAGACGTGGTTTTTTATGGCGGAGCTGTAACCATCCTGGTCATCGTAGAACTTGGACCAGAGCATGACCCCTCCATACTTGCTGGACGCCTTCAACGCCGGGAGCACCTGCGACTCGAGGCTCCCCGTCGGTATGAACCCACTCCCCGCCGCATCTGGCGCCGCCGGCAAGCCGAGGAAGATGTATGTAGCATTGATCCCCGATGTCCACTGCTTCCAGGAGCTGAGCAGGTTGGCCGTGCTCCCCGGCGTGTACTGGCAAGGCGGGTTGTTGTAGAACTGAACCCAGACGTAGTCGAAGAGGCCGGTCTCCAGGGCCTTGCCGACCGACGCGTCCGGGAATGGGCACTGCGGCGCCGCCGACAGGTACACCTCCTTGCCCCCATTGCCGCTGTAAGCCTTCAGGTGCGCGGCCAGGGCGCCGTAGTAGTCCGGGTTGCCGCTCTCGATGTCGAAGTCGACGCCGTCGAGGACGGCGTCGCCGAGGGGCCTCTTCCCTGCGGTGCCGTTGAGGTAGCTGTTCCAGATGTACTGCGCGAGGTCGGCGGCGTCCTGCTCGGAGTTGAGCGTGTACCCTCCGGCGCCTCCGCCGATGGAGAGCATGACCTTGACGCCCTTGGACTGGCAGGAGTGGATGTCGGCGGTGAGGTTGGTGCACGCGTTGGAGTAGGGGTCGCAGTGTCCGGCGAGGTTGAGCTGGGGAGACTGGCCGGAGCCGAAGCTGCAGAGGAAGGCGATGTTGACGAAGGCGTAGTTGCCGGTCGCGCAGGTCTCGGCGAGGGTGCCCTCGTTGCCGTTCTGGCCCCAGTAGATAGCGATGCTACCGCCGTTTGCTGAAGAGAAGAGGAAGATTGCCAGGACGCCGGCGATGAACAGGGAGCTCCGAGGAACGGCCATTGTTGCTACTAGCTACCAGAAAGCTCTTGTGTATGCACTGCTTTGGGATGGAATGATGCCAACTGCATGCATGATCTGCTTATATACTAGTACTACCAGACCGCAGTGGCCTTGGAAGATTTGAAGGAATGCGTGCCTTGGAGGTAATTGTGGATCAACGTCGCTGTATAACCATTCTCCACGCAGTTTTGGCCAGCCAGGCCTCTCCGTGTGCCGGATACGTTAAGTTGCTACTGCAAATACTTAATTTCTCGCTTCTTAATGCAAACCCGGCGCGTGCTGACTTGTTCATACTACAGAGATGACATCGCAAGGTATTCAGCATGTACATTGTGTAGTGTCAGCCAATACGTTTATCGAGAAATAAGCTTAGCTTGGAGGCTGTTCTACTTCTACCCCAAGCCACCACACCGATGAAACGCAGGTTATATTAATTATATGAATCTTCAGTAGACGTTATGTACACAAACCATATTTTCTGGCTGAATTAGTGAGGATGTGCAAGTCGGAGACACTTCCTATGTTGGAAGGACTTATGAGAAGACTTTAATACGATCCAGCTTAAGGCAGAAAAATGATAATTTTAATGCAGAAAAATGATAATTTTAATGTGAGGTGGTCTTTCTTTTTTAATGCAATAATTGAATGTCTTGATCCGTCAGAAATTGATCTTTCTAGTAGAAAATTCACTTGGGTCATTAGAAGTGAGATCCATAATTATGTGAAGTTAGATCGTGTCGTGCATAGTGTGGAGTGACCGAGTGAGAACACAAATTTCCGCCTGTAACGACCGGGTCAGATCATACACCTCTTCTCGGCAGGGGCGGAGCTGCATGCATGAACCCTGATGCACATGCATCAGGGTCCAAATTTTTTTGTAGCTTAACATAGTGTGTAAAAGGCACTTTTGCCTCAGGTTAGACCAGTAAATGGGCATCAGGCATCATGGTCTTCGTTACTCCAGCTCCGCCCCTGCTTCTCGGCAATTCGGGGTTTCTGTCCACCTCAACAAGAATCACTTCTCATAGTTATCTTGGATGCGTGAGGATGGCTCTTATGAGATGTTGAAGGATTAATGGATTTCCATTCAGAATGGGACATGGCAGAATAAGATTAGACATATGAGACCATTTTTCAAGTGTGGGCTAGAAATTTGAGTTGAGTTGTTAAGAAGGAGAAGGAATAGTTTATACTCTTAATAGTCTAGATTTATTTTAAAGCTAAACCAACCCCTCTCAGTGCAGCCGAAAGGGCGGCAAAAGGAGAGGCGAATGCATGGCTTGCTAAGCTTCGGACCACACTGTCTAAATGTTCTAAAGTAAATCATATCCAAGAAAGTAAGAATAAGACTGGATATTTTAATCGTAGTTATTGACAATGGAAAGTGAAGGAGATATGCCCTAGAGTCACTTAATAAATATAGTTTATTCGTCATATCTCAATTGTTCATTATATGTTTTATACCATGCTATAACTGTATTAAGCGAAAACATTAATACACGTGTGGTAGATAAACAACCAGGTCCCTAGTAGCCTCTATCTAACTAGTTCATTGGGCAATTGATGATCGAGGTTTCCCGATCATGTGACATTTATGTCAGTTGACAATGGAGTCATGTCATTGGGAGAATGACGTGATGGACATACCCAATATTTGTAGGACGTAGTCATTACGCCTTCGACCGTGAGATCTACTCTTATTGCTATTCATGGAAGACACTTTGATTGCATCAAACGTCATATCTTACATAGTGTGACAATAAAGGTGTCCCTCTCGGGTGTCGGAAAGGAGTATGTTGAGACGGGGGATCAAGAGCGGGATTTGCCAGTCCGCATAGCAGGATAGATACTCTAGGGCCCACTCGGTGAGATTATGTCAAACGAGCTTGCAAGCGTGTGACTAGGTCACCAGGACATAATATCATGGACGAGTAGAAGTTAGCAGTGTCGGTAACGAGATCAAGCTGGGTATGGAGATATCCATGAACGAGTCTCGGACATGCTAAGTATCGCATGGCAAAAGGTTTAAGACTCAGACGTCTAGGTTCGAACGGTAAAGTATTCGTTATCTTGCAGGGATTAATTCTGGGTATTCTCGGTCCAAGAATTAGTCATTGATCGGAGAGGAGTCTCGATCATGTCTGGTGAGATAATCGAACCGCTAGGGTAACACACTTAAGGGGAGTCGACATTTTACCGGAAGAGAAAAATAGGAAAAGAGAGACCGGGAACGTCCCGGGAAAGTTCCGATGGAGATCGGGCAGCGACGAAATAGTTTTCGGAGCCGGAATAAATTATGTAATATATATTTAATATTAATTAGTGTAATTAATAGTTAAATATATTTTATTTTAATTTTTCCTGAATTTTTAAAGGCAAAAATCCCTAAATGGGCCTCTTTGGGCAAAGAGGCCCATGAGGGGGGAGAGTCCCCCCCAGGAGGAGGGGCCTGGTTCGGCCAGCCCCTAGTGGGCCACATGGGGCCCACTAGGGCCGGCGCACCAGCCTTGGCCGGCTGGGGTGTGGGATTAGTCCCACACCGCCAGCCTGGCAGGTTGGGCAGCCCCCTGGCCTCCTATATATAGATGGGTACCCCTGGCCTTTGGAGACACAACCAATTCTCTCTCTCTCTCCTTGGATCACGTGACTCCCAAGTTTGGAGTTGCGCCAAGGATAAGTTCTTCTCCACCATACGCACGCCGCCGTGCTGCTGGTCTTCCGGTCCCAGTCTTCCGCTGCTCGTCCCTGGATCGGGCCCGGAGTTCGTCGGCTTCATCGTATGTGTGTAACGCCCTGCGAGGTGCCACGCTAGTGGTGCTGGAGGTCTGCTTCCTCTACACGGCCTCGAGGTCGTCGTCGGTTTCATCGACATCGCCGCGTCATCGTCTTCTTCGTCGCGCCAAGTTCTCCGCGACCTTGAGGTTGGCTACGGCGTCTACGTCAGCAACGCTTGTGCGGGAGCGTAATCCCCGTTTTTCGGTCTACAAGGGTATGTATACCGAACCCCCTGCGTACTACTATATCTGCATAGTATAGATTCTGGCTAGTTTAAGGTTATCGATGTTAGGAATTTTTTTGTTTTCTGCATGCGATCCCCTTCAGAAAGAACATAAAGAAGATATTTTTTAACTTCAACAAGATGAGGGAACTATAGTTGGTCAACAAAAACTAAAAGATATCATCGCTAGATATTATTGTAACTTATATGTAGCGTTGGCGTTGATTTTTTCTCTATGAGATAAGATTTCACTCATGATATTCAACAATTATACGAGGAGGAATTTGAAATCTTAACATCTGCCTTCGCCATTACACATCTAAGCAACACTGTTTGAAACACTGTAGCATAACACTGTTCATAAACACTAAATTTTCAACCACTTACCGCAGAAAACTGTAACACTCAATCTTCATTGTCATATCATGATGCAATGGCTAAAAACTTGGCTAAGTCGGATGTATTGTTCACTCGCTGACTTAGCCACTCAACATCAGCGAAACCGGGCTCACAATCATTACACATCTCTTTCCCTTCATTTGACATATGGGGCCTATCTTGGCCAACTCGACTCAACACACACCATACTCCTTAGGCTATCACCGTAAGGTGTTCGTTCATGCATCATCGTCACCCACCTCGATACAATTAATTTATATTAAACTTTTATACTTTTTGTAACTCAAACTGTCACAACTAATTTTTTTGTATTTGAATACATTGTATTCAATAATATTTATTGTATTTATGATTGCATGATTGGATACTGTATTTGTTTAACGATTTTTCTTTGTACTTGTAATGTTCATGAAACTTTTATTTTACTTGTGATAAGAAATTACATTTTTTGTCCTAAATAATCTTTTATCCTTTTAAGTTTAGTTTACATTTGGAGAACGCGTTTGGTATCCAAGAGAAGTATGAAATTCACTTTTCTAAGGTAGTAAAATGTGTCAATTAATGATTAGTTTTCTGTTTTATATGTTTTTATTTAAAATCCACTCATATATACTTAATATTAAATACACTAGACATAATTAATATCTTGGTACATGTTTTGGGGAGTAAGACTCAACCAAATAGAGAGTCCTAGTGTGTGTGCGCTTTAGACAAGAGGTTGTCCTCATGTGTCCTACTACCACCCTCAATTGGTCAATATGATCCTTTTTGGTTCTTTCTTGGTTTAGAGGAGGAATTGATCTACATTTCCACAAAGTCAAAAGTTATATCTCATTGAGACATAATTAATATCTTGGTACATGTTTTGGGGAGTAAGACTCAACCAAATAGAGAGTCCTAGTGTGTGTGCGCTTTAGACAAGAGATTGTCCTCATGTGTCCTACTACCACCCTCAATTGGTCAATATGATCCTTTTTGGTTCTTTCTTGGTTTAGAGGAGGAATTGATCTACATTTCCACAAAGTCAAAAGTTATATCTCATTGAGACATAATTAATATCTTGGTACATGTTTTGGGGAGTAAGACTCAACCAAATAGAGAGTCCTAGTGTGTGTGCGCTTTAGACAAGAGATTGTCCTCATGTGTCCTACTACCACCCTCAATTGGTCAATATGATCCTTTTTGGTTCTTTCTTGGTTTAGAGGAGGAATTGATCTACATTTCCACAAAGTCAAAAGTTATATCTCATTGAGACATAATTAATATCTTGGTACATGTTTTGGGGAGTAAGACTCAACCAAATAGAGAGTCCTAGTGTGTGTGCGCTTTAGACAAGAGATTGTCCTCATGTGTCCTACTACCACCCTCAATTGGTCAATATGATCCTTTTTGGTTCTTTCTTGGTTTAGAGGAGGAATTGATCTACATTTCCACAAAGTCAAAAGTTATATCTCATTGAGTTCATCAATTTTCTTGTTACAATTTAGATTCTCGAGAAACTGTAGTCGGGCTAGGTCGTCCGGAAGTTTTCATATAGTGTATATGTACTCCGGAAAAATGTTACCGCCTAATTCACGGGCGAGGCTCGAGAAGTAAATTTTGATTCCCTCTAATAAAAATTGGACGACGTATTTTTGAATTGAAATCTGTTCATTGACCATATTATGTGGTCTCGACTCATCGTTTAAGAATGACCAAATATCTTATAGTGCTCCAGTTATAACCACCTACATATTATTTTTTACATTATGCACTAGTAGGATTAAAAAGGTCTTTTCATGCCTCTCTTTAACATCGTTGGTGGATAGTAGAGTGATAAATAAGGAATCAATTTTAGGAAGAAATCAGATAGGGAAGAAAAATCTGTCCCTGACCAAATAAGAAACTACTCACTCTGTATCAAATTAAGTGGGTGTCAAATATTAATACGGAGAGAGTACATTTTAACATTTTGAGTGGTTGTCAAATAAAGGAATTTCCTCTGGACAAGGCCTGTAACTCCTCGTGGGCCACGCAGATTTCCCGTTGTGCTCAGTACAGGTGTCGGCCCATCCGAGTGTTTAGCGTAAAACTACCACTTTACAAACTAAATCACAAAAACATACCACTTTTGCCCCGAATCACAAAAACATACCACATTTGCCCCGAATCACAAAAACATACCACATTTGCGCAAAATCACGTTTCAGAGCGAATTGACACGAAACCTGACATCGCGGACCCACCTGTAAGAGCTTACGTGGCAAGGGAGAGCTTACGTGGCAAGGGAGAGACGGTGGGTCCGCGATGTCAGGTTTCGTGTCAATTCGCTCTGAAACGTGATTTTGCGCAAATGTGGTATGTTTTTGTGATTCGGGGCAAATGTGGTATGTTTTTGTGATTCGGGGCAAAAGTGGTATGTTTTTGTGATTTAGTTTGTAAAGTGGTAGTTTTACGCTAAACACTCCCATGTCGCGGCGTCGCGCAGGCCGCAGAACCGGGAAGTGGGTGTGTGGGCCTCCGCTTTTCACCGCCGGCGTCGCGTCAACGGCTGGCCGGTGGGTGGGATCAGATCCGACCGTCCGATCTTTTTGTCCCAATCCGCCCAGATGCTCCCACCTCGCGTGATCCCATTGGGCGGGCCGTCCCATCGCCACCTATCGCCCTCGCGTCTAGGCCGACACGTTGCGCGCCGGCAAGAGCCCCGAGCCCCACCACGTTCCGCTCAGTGGTCAGCACTCAGCCGCAGCACCAAAAAAAACCTTATCCCGCACCCACACCGCCACCCCCAGCTTCCCCCTCCCCCACTGTCTCCTCTACCCCACCCACAATCACCCTGGCCGGCGGTGGCGCTGGCGCGGCAGCCGAGGGCGATCCGGCGGGTGTGATTCCGGCTGGGTGCGCAGCGCCGCGTGCGCGAGGCAAAAAGCGGCGGAGTACTTTATTACCCGGCGCGCACTGATCGAGATTTGGGTTTCGTCGCTGCCGGGCGACGTTTTAAAACCACCCCTCCTCCCTGCCAACACCTGTCCCCAATCTATCCCCCCCTCTCGCCGTCGTGGTCGCGTCGCCCCCCGCACCCGCGGCCAACGACCTCCTTCCACCTCGCGCTCGGAGCAGTAGCCCGGATCTGCTCTTGCCAATTTTGGCAGCGCCACCCATACTTAATCCAGCCCGGCCGTCCTCCCCCGCTTAAAGCAGCGTTTGCTCTGCGAGCTCGATCCGTCGATCGCGGCGCTGCTCCCCATCACGAGTCCTGACGGCTGGTTGGCCCCGAGCTCGTACACCTGTGAGCCTGTGACGTGTGCCCGGTTTGATCTGATTTGGTTGGTCGGATTAATTGGCGGGAGTGACGGGATCGATCGGCCGGGGATGGAGTTCCCGGGAGGCAACAACGGGAGGCCGCCGCCGGCGCCGGCGCCGCAGCCGCTGCTTCCGCCGATGACGCCGCTGCCGCTCACGCGCCAGGGCTCCTCGGTCTACTCCCTCACCTTCGACGAGTTCCAGAGCGCGCTCGGCGGGCCCGGCAAGGACTTCGGCTCCATGAACATGGACGAGCTGCTCCGCAACATCTGGACCGCAGAGGAGTCCCACGCCATCGCCGGCGCCCTAGGCCCCCCCTCCGCCTCCATCTCCGCCAACAACGCGCCCGGGGGCGCGGATCTCCAGCGCCAGGGCTCGCTCACGCTGCCCAGGACGCTCAGCCAGAAGACCGTCGACGAGGTCTGGCGCGACATGATGTACTTCGGCGCCGGCCCCGCCTCCGCCTCCGCCGCTGCACCCGCCGCGCCAGAGAGGCAGCAGACGCTCGGGGAGGTCACGCTCGAGGAGTTCCTCGTGCGCGCCGGCGTCGTGCGCGAGGACATGGCGCCGGGCCCGCCGCCGCCGCCGCCCGTCTCGCAGGCGCCGCCGCCCGCGGCCCGCCCGCCGCAGGCCCAGATGCTGTTTCCCCAGGGCGCCAACATGTTTGCTCCCATGGTGAGTCCCCTGTCCTTGGCGATGGCCGCCGGGCCGTTCGGCCAGGGAGCTGGTGCTGGGGGTGGTGGCGGTGGCGCGGGCAACGTGGTTTCGCCGGCGAGGCCCGTCATGTCCAACGGCTACGGCAACATGGAAGGCCTGCACCTGTCGTCGCTGTCGCCGCCGCCGATGCCGTATGTCTTTAACGGTGGGCTCAGGGGCAGGAAGGCGCCAGCCATGGAGAAGGTGGTCGAGAGGAGGCAGCGGCGGATGATCAAGAACAGGGAGTCCGCCGCGAGGTCGCGCCAGAGGAAGCAGGTGAAAACTCTGTTGCTGTCGTGCTGTTACTGTCCATAATAACAAATTCTCATGTCTTTGCCTTACCTTACTACTAGTAGCAGTGACACGTGTTGCGTATTCATAAGTGGTTTTCTCTTCAACGTTTTCTACTTCAACATGGCACGATAACAGTGCCGAGGAAGGTTTATCATCGTGCTGTTCTATGTGATCTTTGATTAGAACAATATTAGGACATCGGCCTCTTTTCATATAGTTTAAGCTACACTGATTCACACTTACTAAATTACATAGTACGCACACAAGACACGACAGATCTTGTTTGCATAGCTGCAGTCTTCGAAAACAATGACTCTCGGGGAAGGGAACAACATTTCTGACATGAATGTATTCCTCTTGCTGTCAAGCTTCAGTAACTCACTAAAAATAGATATTGACTAAATCTGTTCCTGCTCAACAGAGCTATATGATGGAGTTGGAGACTGAGGTGGCAAAACTTAAAGAGCGGAACGAGGAGTTGCAGAGAAAACAGGTATGATATATGTGCTTTTCGCAGTTCTGTTGAAATTTGGTAACTTCTGGAATTCAAGGAAATCATCCATTTACTCTGCATTTTAGCACTCTTTTTTGTCTGTGAGTAGTCTCCTGGTTGATCGCCACCTGGACATTTTATTTCTGGTGATAGATCTTAGTCACTATGTGGCATTTGAATAAGTGAGGTCAAAGTCCTTCAAAGAGATAACGATCATAGAAAGATCTCAACGTCAGTACACATGCAGTAAGAGCGGTTCATTTCCTGTGTAATATCCTCTCCACAGTCAGTTGTGAATTCCCCAAAACTCAATCATGGTAAAATTTGGAAATAAAGTTCTTTTGAAAATGCATTTGGCCAAAATAGTTTATGGTGGCAGCTCTAGTGCAAATACTGAGTATTTTTGTGCTTATGTGCTTGCTACAAGATGTTTTTTGATTCCTTTTGATAGTTATAAGCCATATGGACATATAGCTTATCCAATACTGTACTATATATTATATTACTATACTTATAAACTTTAACCCACGTGTGATTATTTTCTCTTGTGTTGTATCCTTTCATTCTTCAATCTGTCTTCAGTAAGTAGTTGATAGAGGACATTGTAATAAATTCTTCACATGAATCGAACATGTAGTTGTTCTTTGACCTTCTGATTGCATTTCTATTATGCTATAGCTACTCAGACCATCTGATTAAAGCATGAATGCTATCTTACCGAGTTTTTCATATCATATAATTTGCAGGTGGAGATGCTAGAGAGACAAAAGAATGAGGTAAATTGCCTACCACTTTGAAGAAAGTTATGCTGCTTTGCTTATTTACTTGTTCAAGAAAAACAGGACCAGCCAGTATTACAGGTGTCGCTTGTTTAGCTAGTTACAAATTTTGTTTTTGCAAAGGAATTTATTTTTTAACCTATAATCACGGACACCCTCTGATAGAGTATTACAATCTACATGTCAACGTCATGACTATAGTTTAGCTGTATGATGCACGGTGTGAAGCTTTACCAATATTATTATGAAAATACAGGTTCTCCAAACTTGTGGTGCTGATACACTTGTTTGAATGGAAATGTTATAGTCTGATTGACAGCTAGTGAAGTAGATCTGGCTTTCAAACTATTATCGCATCCTTGACTTAGCAATGCCGTATTGATGAAGTAAAGCTGCGGGAACTGGAGAAATTGTAAGGCGAGGATTGATGTCGATGTGATTGATAATATTTCATACTACAGGAGTTAGGTGGCAACATTTATATGGCTTAAAATGATTTAAAAAAATGGTTGATTTGATCGGCCAACTGCAATTATTTTGGCTCTGCAATTTTAGTACTTGGTTCGTCTATTGACCCTACTGTAAGGTTATCTATGTTTTCTTCTGACTCTTATTTGATGGCTACTTCGTTCATCTGTATTATTAACATAGCCTGAGAATTAGGAGGGTCAACAAAGTATACAAGTTCAGTTTTAAAGAAGATATTACAGTCCGAATGAAAAGAGTCACTTGGCTGTATAACATCTGAAGCCATTGTCCATTATTAACATTTCCAAATCAGAAATGGTACTTCTTATCTTCAACAATAACAACTCCAGCTACTTACATCTTTGTACCCAATCATTATCTCCATTTAGGAGTAGACCTTTTCTTTTTCTTGGTTGATTTTTGTGAAAGGGTTATGATATCACCTTGGGGGCATAGTTTCATTTGTGCATGTTGACCCACTGTGCATCCTTTAGACCCTTCCCTCGCCGAAAATGAAAATAAGAGACTCTAGACACTTGGTCCAGGTTCAACTCTACATAATTATACCTGTAAACAACTTCTACATAATTACATTTTGTAACAGAGAAAAAGGCTGGAACTTGTGCTGTTATTTGTTGTGGCATAATTACATTTACTTTGGCTGTTCCCCAGTGTTTACTTTCAAAGAAACGACTGCTCCTCCGTTGTTTTGTAGACATTTTCATATGAAGTTCCGATGTTGCTTCAGGAGATAACTGAGTCCTAATATGACTTTTGAATGGTTTCTGCAGGTATTGGAGAAAGTTACCCGGCAAGTTGGACCTACATCAAAGAGGATTTGCCTGCGGAGGACACTGACGGGTCCTTGGTAAGCTGGAGACCTGTAACTAGAACACAATACTTTGGACGTGCGCAGTTCATATATCCATACACAATATAGTAGGTGAATTTATGAATCGCCAGGAGTTGCGCTTGTAGAGCAGCCACTGATCCGATGCTTCAGACTCCTAGGCTGATAGACTGCCAGTTGTTATTCACTCCATAGGTTTTAGCTGTTTGCGTGCCCGCCGCACATGTATGTGAGTAGAACACTGTATGTAATCTGTTTGAGTACTTCATTTAGTACACAGATTTTTTCTTAATTCTTATTCTGAGAGCTCGTCACAACCATGTTAGATCAGATGGGTTTGTATCCATAAACCATGACTGTATGCCTTGTAAAAACACAAAGTATTTGTGTTCTGAAAGCAGCTGTAGATTTTCCGCCGTGCTTCATCTTCTGAATCATGCTACATGCTTGCAGAGTGGAGATAGATGCCTGCGTCCTGATGGGCAGACAGTCGTAGTAAAGCTCCCCTCTGGTAAGCAGGAGCTGATCTATTTCGTACCAACCCTCCCAAATATATGGTCAGTGTACACGCCGCTGCTGCTGCTGCTGTAGGGGAACCGCTGTCTTGTTAATACTGTAGAATCATCGTCTGAGAGCTTGTAATCATATAAACCATGGCACTTGGCTGGTTGAACCAAAACCATTCGTGCTCTGAAATGTCTGTATATGACCATTGTGCCGCTGTGCCTAGCTCACAGGACACGATTACTGAACACGCTTATGAATTATGATGAGTTTGTTTGTATTTACGGAACCTTCCTGATCCATCATGTAGAGTTTTCTTTCCTCGAGGGACCGGAGTGTAACCCGCCGCCGGTGACTTCACCGGAACACCTGGTTGTCTGGGAATCCCAGGCGATCGGCTGGCCACCAACGTGACACGCCGCAGGCGTGCTCTCGTGGGCATCCCAATCAGTCGATGAACTGAGCCGTCGCTGTCTGACAACACGTGCTACAGTGCCGCGGGTGGCGACACCCCATGTTCTTCAGCCATCAGATCGGACCAGCAGGTGTGTTAGCTTAGAATTATCAGCTTATCACCCTTCATCATCGATAGCAGAGTTGAACTGCCTGACGTGTACGGCTCGCTCGCAGAACATTGAGAAACTACTGCTCTCTCCGTTTTTTAATACTCGCTCGACTTCAATTTTATATCGCACGGGGCTATGGATTCAGTTCACAAGACCGTGGATTCATATCGCCGCCGACGTGCAATCAACTGCCACTGAGCACAGATCTGACATCGCCTTTCCCCGACACCGTCGCACCATGATGTGGCCAAAGAGGGAGTCAAGCAGGCGCAGGAGCGGCTCGGGTGACTACTCTGACGAGACGCGAAAGAAGATCGTCGCCTCCATCGCGGCGAGGAAGCGATCGGTGCGCCGCTTCACCAACCAAGGTTTGGAGCCGCTGCCTTCCCTCCTCTACCGTGCGATCGACAAGATTGACGGGCAGCGAGCGACGTGCCGCCGCAACGAGGGGAGCTCATCCGGTGCAGGGAGCTCCTCGGGTGTGCTGGTGCGTAGCCGAAGAGGTAGGCATCGGAGGAGGAGCTGGAGATCGAAGGCTACGACCTTGCCATATTCGCCTCCGTCTTCGTGTAGGAGGATGTCGTCATCACGGTGCTCTGCAAGCTGATCGCGTGGGAGGAGTGGAGGTCGAGAAGCAATGCCGCCACGGCGAGGAGCTCGACAGCCTTCTCTTCGAGCAGAGGACGAATGGTGTCGCTTCGCCGAGAAGGTGGCCAACTTCTACACCAACCTCGTCTCCGAAGAGGAGTGAGCGGAGCTGCCGCTGCGTCGCGTCGCAGCCGAGGGCTCCGGTAAGCCAATTTTGCTTCGGTTAGGGTGGCGACGAGTTTAGCTAGCGTTAGGGTTTAGTTCTCTGGAGAACTGTATTTTGCAAAAACTACAAAGATCATCTATATGTTCGCCCGTTTGTTCCGGTGAAATTTTATAAAAAAAATACTTAGTTCCGTTTTCAGTTTCTGTTCCACACGATGATTTTTGGGCCCGTCAACAACCCAAAACGCGAACTTACAAGGGTCAATAGATACTAAACGTACTGCGAAAATTATGATTGTCAGTTACCGTGCTGCAGTGCCGTGTGCCTGCTCGTACGTGCAAATGCACAGTCCCAACGGCTCGGCCAGGACGTGGTTCAGGGTGCATTGAGCAAGCCAGCACGGAACGGGAATCATTAAAACTAATCAATGGCAGCAAATCTCAACCTCTATCGTTGATGAGTAGTGCAAGAATCTACGAGAAGCAGAAGGGGGGGAGGAGAGGGCAGGTGAGGTGAGCAGAGCAGCTAGCTAGGGACAGCTCGTCGCCGTGCCCAAACGACAGAGAGGGACAGCCAACTAGAACGTACTTACGTACTCTGCATCACATTTCCTCCCATACGGGTTGGTCCAGGCGGACCACAGCCTGTCTGGTCACATTCGCTAATCAGAGAAAAATAATTCTCCATAGCACGAGGAGACATCCTGCTCGATCTCCAATGTCGAACGAAAAACCTGGTGATTAGCGTTATGATGATATTTACTGCAAGATATTGCCTATAGATCTGCTGCTCATGAGGATTTTAATGTCAGATATATTGCATAGATCCGTTGGTGATTATGTTGAATTACTGCCGGATATTACATGGATCTGCTGACTGCTTTGGTCAGAACCCAAGAAGATTTTGTTCCGATTGTTGGTTCATCCGGTGGAACCATGCGACGATCGGGTGAGCAACCCGCTGACAGCATCGTTTATCAATTTGATAGAGCAACCTACCAGCCAACAATTGATTATGCAAACTCTTGATGATGAATGATGCGCCATGTACAACCAACCAACCAACCATAGATGCGAAATTAGAGGTGTCGGGTAACTAACAGGAGTAACTAACTACTAATAGCTGCGAATTAGCGGGGAGAAACTAACAGAAGTAAGCAAGTAATGCGGGTACGAATGAATTTCAGGGGAGGTAGAAACAGAGCTGGAGTATGATCAAGGAGTGGTGAATTATGGAGTATGTGGCATGGCCAAAGAAAGTCGATCAGCATCTAGCTAGTTCCAAAGATGGTTGTTACACGAGTGCGAATGTGGAAGGCGGCCGGTCACCAAACCCTAGATTCCTTTCTCGTTTCTTCCTCTTTGGTTCTTGGTTCTTGTCGAGGCAGGGAGGATTCTTTTCTTCTTCTTCTGCGTCGTTCTTGGTTGTTTGTTCTCCCTCCTCCGGATGCTCTGAGATAGATTCGAGCAGCGTTCATCGGGGTCTCGTGGTGGTTCAGGAACGGCTGCGCAGGGACAGCGCCACCACCTGCGCCCACTGCTTCAGCCTCATCTTCACCGTCTCCGGCGGGTCGTCTGCGATAAATCAAAAAAGAGTCGAACGGATAAGATTCAATTCAATCGCGCTGAACCGGTCGACGAGCTAACGAATCGAAATTTAGATGGCAAGATTGGTTGTTACAGAGTGTCAGCAAAATAGATATTCAGAATTCGTAATACTCTACTACAGATCGAAACTACTGCGCGCGACGATGAGAAGAATGGCTGCGTGTATGGTACTACCTGGGGAGAGTATGGACAGCGGGCTCCCGATCGGCGACGGCTCGGAGGCCTCCGACGAGGCGCCGCACGTGCACGGGCTGGCGCACCCCTCCGCCGCGCCACCACCGCCGCCCTTGACGGCGACGGCGTAGTAGAGGTCGAGCGCGGGGAGCGTCTCGACGAGCCTGGTCCTGCCCTCGTCGCACGCCGCGCACCCGGCCGCGGCCGGCGGCTCGAACCCGAAGCCCAGATCGATGCAGCCGCGCAGCTCGTCGAGGTCGTCGTCCGTGACGCTCTGCGCGCGCCGCAGCGGCGACAACGGCGACGGCGACGGGTCCCCGCCGCCGCCGCCGACCTTGCCCTTCCGCAGCAGGCCGCGCCGGCGCCGCTCCCAGGCCTCGTCGCGCTCGATGTCGGGCGACCACGAGTTCTGCTTCCGCAGGCCCATCAGCCCCGCCGCGCCCCTCATCTTCCCGCCGCCAAGCAGGTGGTGCGGGGAGCCCTTCTCCATGGCGCCGCCGGTCTCCTCCCGGCGAGGCGAAGGGGTCGGGAGACGGAGGAGGACTGGTGGTGGACGGGACGGAGGGGGAGCTGCGGCGGGATTTATCCCTCTGACCTCCGCCGCCTTCCTTTCTTTTTCTTAGCGGATCGGATGCGGGCGTGAGTGACGTCTGCGGAGGACGTTTTAACGGCGTTTATATAGCAGGCAGCCCGGCCCGCTAGGATTTCGAACTGCATGATGGGGCGGTTATAAATCGCGCAATTTATTCGGGTCACGAGGGACGGAGGAATTCCGGGTCACAACGGCCGGGAATTTAACTACTCCTACACACGTAGTATTCGTACGACACAACTTGAGTTAGTAGCTGTTTGAATTTCGAAACTGGATTTGATGAGGGTGTCTAATCAGCATTCATATGGTTAATTTGCAATTCGGCACCGGCTGAATTTTGTTTCGTTGTAAAACTAAATGATGACACACAAATCATCATGATGTGAGTGAAATTGAGCCTGGAAAATGTGTTTTTTTTGCTGTCATGGACTGAGTTTTGCTAAAATTTAATTTGCAATTATTCGTCCACGGCTAAAACTCTGGGATGGTTGCCACCTTTTTGACACGCAAATATCGTTTTTGCTACCCTAGTTATATTTTTTACCAATGTTAACTACTACTAGCATATATTGTATTTGGTAAGAAAATATTGAGTAAATACTGGTTAGCAAAATTTATGGTTGCGCAATCTTGGACTCGGTCCAAACACACCCTGATCAATCAATATTGGTATCAACCCCCCCAAACACACCCTAGTTTACCGTACAACGCGTAAATTTACGATTTTTTATATTTAAACCATTACGTAAGAAAACGCGACGCATAAAAGTGAAATTCTATGTACTAGAATACAATTTGTCAGATGTTCTTTGAATGTTGTATTCGGGATTGTAGGATATGATGCATCTATAAGTGTTTGGTGTTTGTTTAGTTCAATGATGAGCCTAATATAAACAGAAGTGTGTTTGTAAGGATCGCGAAATATGGTTAACGTATTATTTTTTTAAATGTGAGCTTGACGGGGTTTGATATGGGTCAACGAGTCCCCTAAACCGGTGAATTACAAGTTGTGGAAACATAACGCCCAATCACCATACTTCCAAGGATGTGCTCGTATTTACATGAATATAATCGTTTGAACAAGTCTTGTTTGCTCGGAAAACAAGTCTCAAACTTAGGTAGTTGGAACCGGGGTTGTGTGCATCCTAGTTATGTAGAGGCATGGTATAATGATTAAACTTCTTAAGTAATAAAAACTCCCTTTGTAGAAAAAAAAAAGTTAGACCAGATCGGAATGAGATTTTGCTAGCCAAAACGAAGTGAATCATATGAACGACTAGACAAGTACTAACTCCGTCGTCACAGCTACAAAATAATTTGGCTTTTTTTCTCAAACAATTGTATCTAAATGTTTAAGTGTGTAGATTCATTCATTTGATCCGTATACATCCCACATTAAAATAGTTATTATTCAAATATTACGGAGGGAGTACAGAATTTTCAGATGCGAGACTGCATTCCATACGGATAGATCAGTTGGAAAATTTTAGTGGATCGCAACCGCCGCCGGTCCACTGCTACTGCACCAGAGTGGGGAAGGTGAAGCACTTGATTAGTTAAGCGATTTGATCATGTCAGGCCGGCCGGTCGGTGATCGAGATCGATTTGCTTGCGCACAAAGAATGTACTACTGTATATATCGATCGACGTCTGCATGATTTCGTGTATAATCCTGCTTTCGTTTGCACTCTAATTTCTGTCTCCGCAAAAGCATATCCCCCGATCGATCGGCAAGCAAGCATCGCGGAAATGTCAGTTAGAATCTTCCGGAGAGGAGAAAACGAGACCGACAGATTCGATTCAGATTCAGTTTCCAGAAGCGCTGGATTACAGGATCTCGCGAGTTAGTTGAGGAGATATCTACTGTAAAAACAATTACTGATTCCAGTAAAATTCGTGCGGTTACAACCGTAGATACGGTATTATCTTCCCTAGATCCATGCTTGCAAATCGCGGCTCCGAGATTACGGTCAAAGATCTGCACCGTTACCGTTGGGTTTGCGTGCGTGAGAATGAGATGAACAAATTGCGTCGGCGCTTGAACGACCGGTCGCTTCCCGGACACTGCCTTGGCACTTTGGTTAGTAGACCTAATTACGAGGTGTTCACGCAACAAGGGGGGCGCCAAAAAACGGAAATAAAGCGTGCAGAAAGTTGCAGATTATCAGCCGTTTACAGCTCGAGCTGGCGCCCAGGTGAAGCACCGAAGCTTACCTTAAAACTGACAGGAAAACGAAATCTGTGGCGTGCCTTGGACAAATGCCAGGCGATGCATTGCACGTTATGCTTGCCTTCGCTTCAATTTTTTTTGGGGGATTCCTGTTACCAGTTGGACGTTAATGGCGTGTTTAGTACGTAGTATAATATACGAAACGCGATCGGATTAGATTCTCAGCTTTTAAGTATCTGTGGGTAGTACGTAGAAAAGATTTCGTGTAATGATCATTTGATATGGTGAGATTATATATACTTGTGTGGTCATGAAAAAAATAAATAGATTATACTTGTGTGGGCAAAACCTTTCTTCCACGCGGCTCAACCGTTATTACTAGTAGTTGCTACTTGCTTCCCCTCCGTTCCACAACCACAACTACAAGGTTGACCCCCAATGGGAGCTCCTTCATTTCAGCATTCGGTTTGACGGAAGATTGATAGTTCATAGTTAAATATGAACGATCGAGGTCTAATGTCATGGAGGACTGCCTCTAACCACATGACATCATGGACGTGCTCCAACAACCGGTATAGAAGTTAGTGCAATAATTGAGCAACTTGCTTGTTGCTCCTCGTTCGTCTCATCTCATTGGTCGACCCGTACACGATGAGAACGATGGATGACCTCGCATTGCAAAATTGGCCGTTGATAATAGCGGTAGTAGGAGAAATATGACTAGTTAAGGGATATACCACGGCATTGCCTGGTCAAGAACTCAACTCAAGATACGCATCTGCTCGTATCATTTTTCCCGCCTAGAAGCGGTTGCCGTGTTGTGTTTAGGTCAACTACCCATGATTTTACGACTAGTTCTTTTGCCTGTTGATCTACTAAGTATTTGTTTTCTCGTGTAAATTCAACAGGTGACTTAGGCATGAGTTCACACTAATAATCTTTAATTCTAGAAATGCGGCGTACAACTTGTACGTATACACCGTATGCACGTACAATGCGACGGCGACTGCAGCCGCCCCGTCTTCGCCTTTTTGGGGTCACTAAGAAACGGACGACCCTGAGGCAGTCATGCCTGCTTACGGATGATAATGCCCTCTCACCTCGGCTGAGAGTTGAACAACCCGCGTCGTCACTCACATTTAATTAAGCCGACGGGTTCTATATGTCGTTGACAGGGTCAAAATTGAACCCACCGCCTGCCTGGCACTGTATTGGTATATGTATGGTGTGCATGCAATCGCTTTACCGCTCCGCATTTCGTCGCCATCCGACATGGCGTCCTTCGCCAACTGTGTCTGGTACTCCCACGCCGCTTCCTATGGATCGGGACCGGAGTGAGAATGCGAGATAATTTATTGGGCCGTGCAGATAATATTGTTGCTAATGGTACCAAGGCTAAGTAGATTTTGTGTGTCTAGATCCCCAAATAATCCTATTGGACGGACTAGTGTGAACGATGATGGAGGGACACGCATAGCATGTCAAACTTAAGATTTGATCGATGGTGCACCCCGAGCGAAGTCACTCCACTATGCCATCCGACCGAAACTTACAATGTTGACACTGGAAAATTATGTTTGGTCACAAACTTGCTTTCTCGCAAACTCATCCTTAATTAATAGATGGCCCCGTTTGAAAAAAAAATGGGGTGAGCCAATTATCGGTTGATTGGTTATATTCAGTTCCGTAATTGGATACGTTGAGGCCGGAAGCTCACTAGAAATTGCTCGCATTGCGTGTGCCCTGAAATTGCTGCATATGTTCTTGGAATCAGACAAAAATTCCCAGCACAACTTGGAGTGCAACTACCAGCTATGACCTTTCCCCTAAAAAAACAATGACCTCACTTTCAGAGATTTGTCCGCCCTGGAATTGCTTGGAAGCCTGGAACTAACCCGGAGAGTGGACCCGTTTACCGTCAACGGCCAACTTAACGTAGTACGGCCACCGTCAGTAGCACACCAAACAAAGATCTAACCCTAACTAGCAACGTCAAAAGATGTACTGTAGTATGAAACTCAAGCCTTGTATCAAAGAAAAAAAGGATGTAGGAAATCGACCTGCACTGGTTACACATAGCTGAAGCAGCAGTATGAAGTCTGAAGAAATATAGCTAGCTGCGCCTGCGCCGCACGGATAACATGTTTGTTTGTGACGAAGCTAATAGCCTGGAATCAGCGGGAAGGTATCGAGAGGTTGCCTAGCCACGATAGCTAGATGTGTATACTTGCTTGCCTTCACCTGCAAGAGAAGCCTGACTTAAGCGGAGCACTATTCTAGTGGCAATCAGAATGGAGAAGCATGACTTGAGCAGATGATTATTCTATCTAACTAACCCACTGCATGCAAGTGCGGCGCAGGAGTGGTCATCACGATTGGACCGGCCAGCTCCGGCGGGAGGTGAGATCAGCGGAGCCGGCCGACCGGCCCCGTGTTTTCAAACACCGCCTGGTCGATCGATCGCCTGAGGCGAAAAGCTAAGCTATTGCGCCTGCCTTTTAGCCAAATATATATATGATCCGAAGGCGGCCTTTCCACGCAGCACCTGCCTGCGGATTTCCCGTATGTCTGTTGCCGCAGTTCGGCTGTCGCGTTTCGCGCGGCCTTGCCGGCGCCGGTGAGTTGGACCGAACGATCAACGACGGGCTGTGGTTTGGTGCATGTACTGTGCTGTGGCTTCATTGTCTCGAGATTTCCATGGCGATCATGGGTACCAACAGACTTTTGATGGTCTCTACAGGACGTTATTGGACTATATTGGTTGCCTCTCCCTGCATATGATTGCATCCAGGCCTGCACATCATCGCCTAGCGCACAGCACAACTCTTGTGATCACAAACGGTGGTGCTGATTGACCAGGGTTTTTATATGACCTCCGGCCGTAGGGTCTCATATTAAACTGCCTTTGCTTTGCAGCACCCGGATCAAGTCCTGCTCGCCCTGCCGCTGCCGCTGGCGGTGAGCAGCAGCAGAGACAGAGAGGAGCGGCACGGAAGATGACTGTCGAGTGGGCTGACGGCCTGTCGGGCTCTGCTTCTCTCGGTATGGAAAGATGGCCCACTTCGCACTTTCGAGTGGCCTGGGCCGCCCATGCCCGTCAGTGGGAAGCGTTGACAGCTTGAGCCTAGACCGCGGCCTGTCAAGCGGAATATTTGGGCCACGGTGCCACCACAGTCCCAGAGAGTTCGCCAGAAGAAAAACAATTCATCGCTAAAAAAAACAATTCATGACCGGAAATTTAAAATTCATTTGCTCCTGGCGGTGTAGAAAATTCAAAAAAAATAGTAAATCATTTCAAATTTTCTGAAAAATGCCAACAAACATATCCAATTTTCCTAGTACATATGTGCAAAGTTCGTGGTGAAATTACATTTATAATGCTCTGTGCAAAAAAAAGTGTCGAACATGAAATTTAAAATTTGTTCTCCTACCCTATTGCACAGGATATGTCCTCGTACCCTACCTCCATGGAATTCGAAAGTGGCGGCCAACATGGAATACTCGTTGTAGCGTGGGAAGGGATGTCGAGTGACCTGATCACACGGGCTTGTCGGATGAACCTCGCATAAGAACAGCGAACGGGGCGACATGACCAGTCCGATGGTGCCAGCATATCCTCACAACTTCTTCAGTTGGTGGAGGTTCCCCATGTCTAGTCCAGACCTGACACTATGGAGGCTTCGTGGAGCCGGTTTCATCGCTACAGAGTAGGAAGCCATGAGGCCGGTGCCTAAATGATCGATGGCGGACGTGTGTGTTTATGGGAATTTTTTATGTTGCAAAGGGTCTTTCAAAATGCTACAAACAACTACTATTTTTGTTGTGTACCCATGGCCAATATGATGTGACGAATTGTGGGCTAATAATACAAAGAGATTCTCTAATGTTGTTGTTTCTGAAATGTTGTCCGTGTAGGTCACATATGTTGCATGCCTCTTCTTTATGGTTCAAACATTGACAAACTTTTTTCGGCTTTGCACTTTGCTACAACCAAATAAGGCTTTGTTGCATTATTTTTACAAGAGTTTTTGCTTGAATTGTTGCATCATTTGTTTCACAGGTCTTGAGTGGTGTCAGGAAAAAATGTTGCAAGGGATGTTGCATATACATTACAAAAAATATTGGGCGTAGGGGAGTTTTGCTGCTACAGTCGGACACATCAGATATACTTCTTAAGTGGACCAAACGGACGGCCAGTCAGCTTCCATTTTGTACTTCAGATTTCCTTCGGAATTTTTCTGATACCAATATAAAGAAGGGAAGGAGGGTGTAGTACTCCCTCCGTCCCGGTTTATAAGTCACTTACGTATCCCTAGGTCGTAAATTTGAGCAACATATTATGATATATATACTATAAAAAATATATCACAAGAAAATTCAGACTTTATATTTTCTAATGGTATAATTTTTATATTTAAAAATTTATATTATATTAGTTAAATTCACGACCTAGGGATACGTAAGTGACTTATAAACCGGGACGGAGGGAGTATACGACTAGCAGTAATAACAACGGTTGTCCTCTGATCAGCTTGGTCGCTTAAGTAGTGGGTTACAAAAAGATCAATGTCGATGGAGGTTCGGATAAATATTAAAATTTGGAGCATTTAAAACCCCGTGTCACAGCAAAGTCAGAAGATACCATGGATCCTCGACAAATTTAATGACTAGAGAGACATATCATGAAACACTTGAGGCACTGGTTTGTCAAGAGGCATTGTGTTTGGTATAGGACCTTGTCTTTTGTTGGCTTGTGGTTGCTTTAAATTGTCATCTAGTAGTATGCATTATTTTTTAAGGCGGACAATGTTCTTATAGCTTTATCATTATGATGGTCATACTAAGGGAATTTATGATGTGATTGTTCTCCATGGAGGATGGTCTTCAGACCACTATGTCGGTCTTACAACCACTACATTTTGTTAGTTATGTACTTGTGTACCTCTGGATGCTTATGAATGAATAAAAACACGGTTCTCCTAAAAAATAGGATAATGTAATACCTTTGGTACAAAATATCTTTCCCAAAGAAAAATAGATCAAAATATCTCTTCAACTACACAATGTAGTTTAAGTACTTATGCACTTCAATAAAGTTCCAAATTAAGAATACAAAATACCCGGTTATGATATAAATAGTGTTGAAAGCGATATCGACAACCCTGGGTGTTGTTGTAGAATTTTAATAGTTGTTACTTTATGTTTTTAATGACTTTGTTCACAACAGTGAACCTTACTATATTTTTTTTTCTGGTTGTGCACTTAAATGGTCATTTTTTCTGTTATCTTTGTAATGGTAGAACCCTTTCATAATGATCGAACATAGAATACTTATTTGTAACATAAATGACTGGTGCATATAAAATTTGTTCACGCATACTTGTTGTGGGTCGACATACAAACATGTTAAGAGTAGATTATTTTAGTGTGGTATTTTTTTCTGTACAAGCTTCAAGTTTATATATGTTGGTCTTGCCTCCATGCAATGTTTAGTGTCGGTCAAAATATCACATATCAAGAATAGATTATTTTAGGGCTGGAATTATATATGCTGATCAACTTTATAAAAAATCTACAATATTTATGACACTCATTCAGTATATCACGAAACTACATTTCAAGATTCATCTAGCAATATTAATTTGGTATTGCAAATATTACAGTTTTTCATAAACTTTGTCAGATTTAAAATGTTTGGCTTAGGAGGAAAGCTAAAAGTACACTTATTTATTTGTGAACAGAGAGAGGACACGAGCCAGAGCCGCAAAGATGGAACTGCAACTCGAGAGAACGAAAACGCCAACGAGGCCGCAAGCCCGGCACAGAGCGGCGCGAGACCTATCCACTCCTCCATGCACCATCGCAGCTCACTTCCCAGCCACACCCACCCGCCGCTTCGCCCCGAGACGAGCCAACCCTTCCCGCCGGCGGCCGAAACCCCGACGAGCACCGCGCGACCTCCCCCTCCCACCTCCGGCACCGCCCGTCGCGCGCGCAGCGCGAGGCCGCGACTCGTGGCACGGCGCGCCCGTACCATGCCGTGACGCCCGAAGCCACCAAAGAAGCCCGCTTTCATTGCCTCGCCGCACATGCAGTTCCCCTCGTCGGCCGCGGCGCCCGCCGTGTCCTGCCTGCGCCTCGTCCTCCCGGGGTTTAGCGGCCTCGTCTCCGCCTCCCTCCTCCTGAGCCGCGCCCGCGCCGCCCGCGGGGTGGCTGTCAGGTCGGGCGGGCAGGGCGCGGCGCCGCCCGATTCGGCGGCCATCCTGCGCCGGCCGGCGGCCGCCACCACGGCCGCCGACGAGCGGGGGAGCGACGCGGACGCCTCGTTGGATGCTCCGGTGGAGGACGAGGCGCCGGAGGACGGGAGGAGGAGGGGGCCGGAGAGGGAGTGGGTCGACTGGGAGGACCTCATCCTCGAGGACACCGTGCCGCTCGTGGGCTTCGTCCGGATGATACTCCACTCGGGCAAGTAGGCATCTTTTCCTCTTCACACGTTGTGTATTGTTCGTCCTTGTTTCAGTTGTTGCTGTTGGAACTTTAATCGACATTAGTCTCAGACTCTTAGTATGGCATCACCAGTTCATCATAGTTTAAGGGGAAGAAAAATCCTGCTGTAAATGTACTGTGACATTTGATGCAGTTAACCGAACTGATGGCGTGCGAGCTGGACTTGCCACACATGTAATGTGAATATCTAGATCACTCCAATGTATAATTTGACTGCTTAGGCCTTACTCAGACCGGCTAACTATAGGACTAGGTGTATACTAGTATAATTTGAATGACAGTAAGTCTGCAAAACTGGTTTGGTGTTGAACATAATGTACGCCTTGTATCAAGGGAAGATGTGATTAGGCAGTGATTCGGTCGGTTGTAATGGTTTAACCGGTTGGTTGAGCAAGTTGTTTGTGATATCACAATAGGTTGGGTCAGAACTCACGCACATAGGAAATGAAGGATTTGGAAAAAGGATGAGAGTTCAGAAAACAGGTTGAGGAATTCAGAGTTTCATCTCATTATTCGACAGACAATCGTTGAGCACTGGCGGAGCTGCCATACAACCACTGGGGTCAGCTGAACCCAACAACATGTGTGAAATCCTTCATTAGATAGTCCATCGGCGTTGTAGACAATAGAAAAAATAGCACTACATACTGAATCTGACACCAATGGCATTTCCTTCTTGCTTCGCCCCTCCAGCCCCGTCTAACTTCTCGCACACGTAGGATTACTTCCTCCTGGTCCAGCCCCTGACCACATACACCACATTCAGTTCACGGAGCCTGTCCACATACACCACACACAGTTCACGGAGCCGTCTTGGTGCGGATTAAATCCTCCTGGTCCAGCCCCTGACCAGCGGTCTCCTGCGCCCACGATATTCCATCATCCTGATCACTGCTGTCCTACTGTAGTCTTCATGTTCACCTTAACTATGGTCACGGTGGCAATGTCGGATGAATTACTGATTGCTCTGCTGGGGTTTTCACAGTTTGTTCAAATTTATTTTTGCAAACTAGGGAGGAATATAATGGATGAAATGGGCAGACTAGCCATTTTTTCATTACCGGTTAAGTTTATTCATGTGCCTTTAACATGTTCGACATCTTATCACGAATGCCCTGATTTGACTTTTTCCATATATATGTGCTAGCAAAATTCTGTAGCATCTTGCTTCTAGGAAACATCAAAACTAATTTGTAAGTATTAATAACAAAAATATGTGGCTGTTCCTTTGTGGCTGGGAGACATAATGGCTGGACACTAATACAAACAATCATAAACCAAGCCAATCAATTCACACACACGTAATGGTGTCATATGATTCCATCACTTGATGCGTGTGTGGCGTGATGGAGACAGCCAATTAGAATGTTATTAAAGAACAATTATAATCTTATGTTTATATCATATATTCGCCCAACGGACTTGGAATAACAGGAAAATTATGTCCGTTTTGTTTCACATTATTTGTGCTATGTGAGTTAAGCCTTCCAGTTTCCATGATACTGAAAAATGAGACTTGACAAAACTTTGATCAGTTACACGCACTGTGCAATACACTGGAGCACTGAGATTTTTTCGCCTTCTATGGAAGTTTTTGCCTGCAAGTTACTTGAGCATGATGAACATATTGAGTGCTTCTTATGATAACCATAACCAACTTAATGATATCAGTATGCTACCTTTTTTTTTGGAAATGAAGTTTGTTACTGCAAAACGTAAGAATGCCATTGTTGTTGAAAACATATGCTTTCAGTTATCATGGCGTCTAACTGATAAACTTCAGCGAGTCAGCGACTGTCATAGAATTATTGTACCATTTGGTTATAGTATTATAAGGTGACAGCGTGTCATGTGATTCCATGGTCTTGCAGCAATCCGTGAACTCCAATTGAGAACATGGTTACATGGCTCTATAAAAGACATAGGCTACTACTCCCTTCGTATCAAAATATAAGATGTTTTGACACAAGATATGTCCACATGTATACATGAACCTTGCACTAAGATATGTCTACATACATGTGGACATATCATGTGCTAGAACATCGTATTTTGATACGGAGGGAGTATAACTTTCTTAGCGTTTTTTATCTTATTAGATTTTATTGCACTCACTTTTCTCTTGCAGGGACCAGGAACTATATATGCATATTTCTATAATACCAGTTATAACCGAGGAAGTGATATTGAAATTTTGAAATTGTGGCAGGTACTCAAGTGGTGATCGGCTGACTCCTGAACATGAAAAGGCCATTCTTGAACGATTGCTTCCATATCATCCACAATATGAGAAGAAAATTGGATGTGGTATTGACTACATCACGGTATGTACTCCGAACAAATATTATTTTTATTGCGGAAGTTATTTGTCTTTGCAAATATAGAACAGAGTAAGTTAATATGCGATCGTCGATATTCCTCTTCTTGCTCCTGAGTTTTGAGCTTGTACTCTTTGTAACCCTTCTAGACATGTCCATTTCTAGTTTGACATTCTGTTTCCCTGATATGTTAAGGTGATACAGTCACATGTTGCCAGCAAACATCGAAATGGTTATTTTATCTGTCCTGATAACAACCTCCTATTTTTTATTGACAAATTGTATGCGTTCTGCTGACCTTTCACATGCGTTCTGCTGACCTTTGGACGGTGTACTAGATACCTAGCTCCGAATCTGATAATTATTTTTCGAAACAGATATGATTCTGATCTGTTCCATTTGAGAATTAACATTTAGCACTACACCTTGCAGCTAGGGTTGCATCCAGAATTCGAGAACTCAAGATGTTTGTTCATAGTTAGGACGGACGGTGAGCGGGTCGATTTTTCCTTCTGGAAGTGCATCAAAGGTCTAATACGACAAAAGTACCCCTTGTATGCAGACAGTTTCATTCTCAGACATTTCCGAAGGAGGCAAGATTACTGAAGTAGTGATTGTGACATCGTTCCGTGTAATATTTTCTGTGATTTTGATTTGGTCCACATGCCTTAATATCATGTGATTTTGCATTTGTCCAAATTTCGTGTGGAAAGATCCTTCTCTGAACTTCTCATCGGACTCGACGTAGTTACATAGGTTGCAGCTGAGGCTTGAGTACCCTGTTTAGTATGTATACACACCTTTACTAGTCTTCCGAAGATCACAAGAGGTATGGATATGTAGTTTATCCCTGACTCAAGATGCTGCTGTTTTCTACCCATTGTCAGGGATGTATTGCAGCCAATATGGACATAGCTTGGGCTACATAGCCGACATGTATCCGGGCCATAGTCTGTAATGACTCTGGTCTCTGGAGGTGTTAAGTAACACAACCAAATGGTGTTTTCCAACTTGACGATCTCTGCGATCGCGTGGTATGCCCTCCAAATTTGTTTTAAGTGTTTCTTGCCTTGCTGCTTGAATTGAATTTTGGGTGCTGATATTTGCCTTCCGAGTATACGTTTCTAGCTGACTGTTTCTGGACTTACCAGTGTGAACCCTAATATTTAATTTTTGATGAAGATGAATCCCCAATTATTCCACGCTGATGGCTCACTTCATGTCGACCTACTGTGTTGCGCCAGTAAGATGCATTCCAAATGCTTAGATTGGAATAAATGTAAACGTGGTGCTCTCTTTAAGAAAAATACTTTTGCCGCTTCTGGTCGTGAAAATCTGCCTGGTCTGTAGCTGTAGTCCAGGGTGAAACCTGCAGAGGCTCTCGCGTGGACGAGGCGCCCCGGCCGGGGGAGGTTGGTGTCGTCCAAGAGGCGCTTTCCTGTCCCTCGGCGCCATCAAGATATGATAGATAGATAATTTCAAAAAAAAAGATATGATAGATAGATTTGATAGGCAAGATCGGCCTTGCACGCGCGCCAAAGGACAAGGCCGTGGCGTGTGGCTTCAGACGTGCGGACGCTGACAGTCTCTCGTTGCCTTGCCTCCGTGGATGAATATCGAGCTAATCTCTACCCCAATTGCACTCTCATGTACGTACCACCCCTAACCAATATCATAGAAAACAGAGTGCCCAATAGGTTTCAAACACTGTAATTGCACGAATAATTTTCGTTTCCCCCCCAGGAATACAGTAGTTGTATGTAGGATGTAGCACAATCTTATCAGGTGCTAACTAAACACTGAACGAGCTGACGACAGAGATCTTGCAACGAACCACGCACGTCAGTTCTCTTGTAAGTATCCTTCTAGATTTTAGACCTTTGGTCCGAGGAAGAAGAAGGAAGGGGTGGTACGTCTCGTGCAGCCGGATCCGTCGAAGTGCATCACCGGCGGCGGCTTTGGCTGGCTCTTAGGACACCTCATAGGCCGTTTTGCTTCCAGTCCAGACCAGACTCTGCTTGCTCCCTCCATCGCCGTGGTTTTATGCGGTCTCCCTCTGATTGGCATCTTAAACTAAGCATCGAAGCTTTTCCGGTCAGCTCGTCCGTCCAAGAGGAGATTACCGTGCTGCCCCTCCGTTGCCCCTTGGGATGTTTTGCAAGGGCGCCCTTGCGTCGGCAGGTGCGGCCACGGAACCGTGTTTCGCCATGCACTACCGAACACCGGCACGGCCCTTGGGTGTTCTTTTTAGTTTCTTGATGAGACATTCTCACAATCTCTTTTGGCAGAGGATTTTTCTGACATTACTGAATGGCCGGTTCAACGGTTTGTTTGTTTGCTGGCACGACAAGTGTTGATAACAATATTCTTTCATGAAATCAGTGGGTAAGTAAAATTTCTTACATAAGTAAACATCTTCAAGTAAATAGCTCTAGCTAGATTTAAGTAGAGGAGCCACATCGGTCCTACATGCGGTAAAACAGGGCACCCATTTCGTTAAAAAAATGCGATTTGGAGTTTAGGCAGACCCTAAACAGTTTATTTAGAAGAATTTGGTGTGCGTGCAGAGTCATATATGATCCTCGCAGGTGCTACGCACGACATCTCATCCACGCTGTCAAGTCATGCACGTTTTGATCGAACGTAGGTGGTGTGACCGTGGCTGGTGGCATGGCGGTTTGGGACGTCATCGACTTCCAGTTTCTTAGTCGTTGGCTGGACATGTCATGATTATATAAGCGTTGACATCGAGTTTGCTTCGTGGAAACATTTTTGTCAATGTTGACGCGTGTTTTGCGTCGTGGCTTGCTTAAGGTGGTGTCTTGAAACTCGTCTTTGGGGATGAAAATACTGAGCTCGGCCTTATGTTGGACTCATCATTATCAGCCATGCGTGACTTCTTCTTCTTGAAGTCTTTGCCTGAAATCTGTGTATTTCTCTTTTTTTATTTACCATAGGGTTAGTGGTAACCTGATGGAGATAATATCATGAGGCATGTAGCTTTGGCTTTCTTTCCTTTGTATGTTTCTGGAATTTATAATAAAAGAGATGTGCATCGTTTCGATGCAGAGGCCGGGGCATGCTCCCCTTTAAAAAAAAATTAAGACACACATGTATATTCTAGTTTTTTCTCTTTGTGTATACATAATTATAAAAGGAAAATTCCTATCAAGATATTCTTTCGTAAACTATTTACAGATCTCCACCAAGATAGTGAAGCATACGACACATATGCACTATAACCAGTGATACTGATTAATATGAGAAGATATGTAATTTTTCCTTTTATTATTTTCTTGTATTTTGTTAGTTTACCTTTATAGGGTGCGGCATATTGAAACCTAATGTAAAACCTATCACATAATAAGGTTTAAATTTAGCACGCCGTATTAGCTATGTATGTGAACTAACAAAAATGAGTTAAAAACATGTCTAAATTTTAGTATAGATAATTTTATTTATTTTGACTCGTCTAGGGGTCAACAATTTGCATGTTCATATCCTCTTTGCCGCGGAAGTACAATTTCATAAGAATGTTGGTTATGATAGATATGAGCAAGTTAATATGTTCTGGAAAATCCAAAACAACGTTGGGCAAGGCTTGGGGTTATGCAAAATTAAGAAGGGGTTGTTCGGATTCCAAAAGTGTAGCGGGGCGTATCTTTAGCAGCATGGGGTGACCTAGCAGGTTGCAGCGCACATCATGTAGATATTTGAGAAGAAACTAGAAAATCTAGTTAGGCCCAACCAAGTAGAGGAGATGAACGAATTCACAATCATCTCGTAACAAACGACGCATCGCCGAGTGTTACTACGATGATGTAAAGCTCTCCCTTTTTCTCAAAAATAATAATTAGGCCCTATGTGCATCTTCCTTCTCCTCGTCCTCTCGATACCTTCATAATTTCCACCTCCACAAGTTGCCAGATCTTCAGAGGATTCCCGATCACACTGGGGAAAAAATAAGCAGTGGCGGCGGCTGAAAAAGGCGCATGCAAGTCATTGGATGGCCAACACACTCTAGCAGATGTCACATGTGTAAGAATTTTACACTCTACAAAGTCTAGCCTCTCCTCTTCCACATATGATATCTCCTTTTGTCTTTCTCTATATATATTTAAATAGTTTATTGCATTGTAGAATTATGACATTGATTCGTTAGTGATCAATAAATATCGAGGTTGACTCAATATAACTGGAGGATATGATGATTTGTGTATGAGAAATGGAGAGTTTCATGAATTAGCATGTACTTTTGCTGCGTAGTATTGTTGAAACATAAAGAGCAATAAATGCAAATTTTAGATGTAGCCCTGACTTAATGATCCTTCCGAGACCGCATGAATCTATTTTTATTTTTTAGTAAATTATATATTTTTTCATCAAGATTCTCATTTTCCTGCATGGGGAGAAACAATATGTCTAGCTGTACACCGTACAATAAAATCCTAGATCCACCACTGCTTAACAAGAGAAGAAAGAGCCTGACATTTGTTTTACTAGCTTCATTGTTGTTTTGTTGATATGTGGTTTTCTGCAGTCTAGGACTAAAGCTTCCTTTTGATTTTCTTTTCTAGAAGTTGTAAATGTATGATTTCATTTTGATGCCTTTTATGGCGATGATCAATTATGCTTTATAATATGTCGGCTGTAACAACTTCTATAGTTTTGGTTTTCTCGGAAGCTGATCTTGTAGCTTCGTTGAACTAAACTTATTTCTTGTATGTTCTTTTTTATGATGATTTATAGAGCCTTACCTCGCATAAATAGACTAGGTCATATACTTGTATGGTTACTTATTTATTTATTTTCATATGTGTTGTATTTTTATGGTTATGAATAGGTGAGTTTATTGAAAACATAAGTGAAAGTTGATGTGTCTCGCCGTAGTTGCCAGTTGAATATTTACCTCATTATCTTGCTCCATATAAATCCAGATGGCGCCATCCGGTTCTCGTTTCTTCATAGTTCATGGTTTGAGTCCTCATCACCACATTCTAGCATGACCCAGCCGTGGTACCAGTAGGAGGCAAGTATGAAATTTGGGTTCTGACAATTCTCTTGGATTTTGCTTGAACGTCTGCATAATCATCGTTGTATGGGTATGGGTAGGATGAAGGATGAGATGTGCAAACAGTCAACCATAGAAGGCGGATGCGAGATGGTTTGGTGGTGCGTGATACGTCCATTTTGTATCACTATTTTATATCATAATTTACTGTTATTCATTGATATATTTCATATTTGGAGATGATACTTATGTTATTTCATCTATTTTGCATGTTTGATGATTATTGGAGGATGAATCACCGTAGTCTGAATTCTGCTGGAAAAAGCACCGTCAAGATACAATATTTGCAAAGCTCAGAAAACAAAATGAAGAATCTGGAAGTTCCTATTTTGCCAAATGCCGGAGTGAGATACAATATTTGCAAAGCTCAGAAAACAAAATGAAGAATCTGGAAGTTCCTATTTTGCCAAATGCCGGAGTGAGCCAAAAGGGGAGAACCAGGTGGGCCCCAGGGGGCCCACATGAGGTGTGGGCGCGGCCCCCCTTGCTGCCGCGCCAGCACCTTGTGAGGCCGCCCTGGCCCACTTCTGGCATCGCCCTTTCGCGTACTTCATCCCCCCGAAAACCTAAGACACGGGGGATAGACCAGAAACAGAGCCGCCGCCTCCACGAGGCGGAAACCACCGAGAGAGAAAAGCTCTCCGGCAGGCTGAAAAGCTGCCGGGGAAATCCCTTCCCGGAGGGGGGAAATCGTCGCCATCGTCACCATCATCGAGCTGCACTTCATCGGGATCATCATCACCACCATCTCCACCGCCGACACCGTCATCTCCATCGTTCCACTCCGTTCCCGCTGTAACATCTAGGGCTGAATCTTGTGCATTTGATAGGGGAAACTCTCCCGGTGTTGATTACTATTGTTATTGATGCTATTGGGTGGAACCGTTGAATTAAGGTTTATGTTCAGATTGTTACCCATCATTATATCATCTCTGATCATGATCCATATGATGTGTTGTGAGTAGTTCGTTTAGTTCTTGAGGACATGGGAGAAGTATAGATGTTAGTAGTGAACTATGTTGAGTAATATTTAATGGTTTGATATTTAAGTTGTGGTGCTATTCTTCTATTGGTGTCATGTGAACGTCGACTACATGACACTTCACCTTTATGAGCCTAGGGGAATGCATTGTGTATTCGAATATTAATTGTGGGGTTGCCGGAGTGACAGAAACCTAAACCCCCGTTGGTATCTCGATGCACGAGGGATGGTAGGATCTCAGAGTTTAAGGTTGTGGTTAGATTTATCTTAATTACTTTCTTGTATTTGCGGATGCTTGCAAGGGGTATAATCACAAGTATGTATTATTCCTAGGAAGGGCGGTGCATTAGCATAGGTTCACCCACACAACACTTATCGAAACACTAAAGATTAATCATCTATATGAAGCGAAAGCATTAGACATAAATCCCGTGTGTCCTCAGGAACGTTTGGTCATCATAAGTAAACAAACCGGCTCGTCCTTTGCTATATAAAGGATTGGGCCACTCGCTGCAATTATTATTGCCGCGCTCTATTTACTCGCACTTTATTTATCTGCATTATTAAAAACTCCTAAAAACTTGTCTGCTAGTGTTTACAGTGAAATCCTCATCAAAACTGCTTGTCAGCACCTTCTGCTCCTCGTTGGGTTCGACACTCTTATTTATCGAAAGTACTACGATACACCCCCTATACTTGTGGGTCATCAGTGCGCAAAGAGATAAGGGCATCGCCCAGATACTAAACTGTCCCCAACGAAGCCCCATCGATTCAGACATACACAAAAAGTGTTTGCATCCCTTGTCTACCCCCAACTTTGGGGCCGGCTAGGGGTGCCTGAACACAACCGCCATGTAGGACTCCGACGGGTGAAAAACCACATGTAACGACATGGTCATTCACCTCCCGGCCATCTTCTCTTTCCCTAATGAATCGCCGACGTCGCCCCATTTCTACGCCGGCCTTCCGCCGCTGGGTATCCCAGCGACCACACAGGTCGACCACCATCGTTTGAGATCTGCCTCTACTCCCTTTGTGGCATGCACGATGGATCTAGCCGTTGGCATACGACACCATCAACATGGTCGAGTGGACCTTTTGAACTCCGCCCTTATTGGAAGGACAGACGTCGCCTAGAGGGGGGGGGGGGGTGAATAGGCGAATTAAAACTTTTTCGAGGAGCCGGATTATCCGGTCCGAGAAGGACCCGGATATTCCGGTATGCTTGATAAAGGCGGAATAAAACTAGTGTTTTACTTTAACAAGCATACAACCTAAATATACTAGGTTCACCTATGTGCACCAACAACTTATGCTAAGCAATACAAGTAACAATGTGATAGCAAGATAGATGACTTCAAGCACGAAGGCTATCACAATGTAAAGTGCATAAGTAAAGAGCTCGGGTATAGAAATAACCGAGACACGCGGAGACGAGAATGTATTCCCGAGTTCCACCCAAAGGGTGTACGTCTCGTTGGAGAGGTGTGCGCAACCACAACAGGTTAGCCGCAACGCCACAAAGGCTCACCTTATTCTCCTGATGAACTCAACCACAAAAGGTTGCGAGTTCACCTTCCACTATTGATCCCCTTTGGGGCGGAGATCGAATCCCGTACAACAATCTTGAGGCACACACCCACAACTTAATTGGGGGCTCCCAAGTCTTGAGGCACACGCCGCAAAATAATATAAAATATAAATAATTCATAATTAATATATTTATACATTATTTAATATCACGTGACTCCGAAACAACTTCCGGACCACCCGAACTACCTTCGGTCATTCCCGGAACCCTTCCGATGCTGCCGGAACTTTTCCGGATTATTTCTCTCTCTCCTATATCCATATTTATTCCAATAATAAATCATACCAACGTTCTCCACGTGTCGCTAAGACCTTAAGCGTGTTACCCTACGGTTCGAGAATACTCCAGACATGTCCGAGACCCTTCGCTCGCCAATGACCGCCAGGGAGACCTGGACATCTGTAACGGTCCCTGTGCATTCTACGAATATCGTCGTTGAACCATAAACATGATATCTATTCCTTTTGTTTCTTCGATACTACCTTGTCCGAGACATGATCGTAAACATCCGATGTCCTGTTGTATCTCGTTACCGACAAAGGTTTATTAACTCGTCTGTGATATTACATCTCTATGACCTAGTCATTAGCTGCGCAGCTCTATAGATGTAATCTCACCGAGTGGGCCCAGAGTATCTTCCAATCACAAGGATGAACAAATCCCGCTCTTGATCCATACGCCTCAACATACTCTTTCGAGATACACGAGGTACACCTTTATTGTCACACTAAATAAGATATGACGTTTGATGCACTCAGAGTAACCTACGGAGCAGCAATTAATATGATCTCACGGTCTGAGGAATAAGCTATCATATTATTTTCCTATTGCAAACGGCAAACATCGTGACACGATCCTGTTGCAATACCTTGGGTATGTCCATCACCTTATTCTACCAATAAGATGACCTCATTGTCAACCGACGCAATTGTCCATGACCGGGAATTCTCGATCAACTGTTGCCCAATGAACTAGTATATATAGAGGCTTACTAGGGACTCTGGTTTGTCTATGTATCACACGTGTATTAACAATTCCGATTAATACAGTTATAGCATGATACAAAAACATATTATAAACTTAATGGAATAATGCAATAAATACCACTTATTTATTTGCCTCTAGGGCATTTTCCCTTCAATTTTCTAGGCTTGTAATATGCACATAGCTTATTACTCCCCCATAATGTGATAATCCATTCTTTTTAGCAAGAGGCAAAAGAAATCCAACAAGAGATAATTAATGGACATTAGAATTTGAATTTCTCATGAGTAAGACATACCACAAAGAGAGTAGATAATATTGATATATCACCACTGATACGTCCATTTTGCATCACTATTTTATATCATAATTTACTGCTATTCATTGATATATTTCGTATTTGGAGATGATACTTATGTTATTTCATCTATTTTGCATGATTGATGATCATTGGGGGATGGAACTCCGGAGTCTGAATTCTGCTGGAAAAAGCGTCATCGAGATACAATATTTGCGAAGCTCAGAAGATCAAACGAAACACCTGGGAAGTATTTTCTCACCAGATCACGAAGGAGGCCAAAAGGGGAGCCTGAGGTGGGGCCCAGGGGGCCCACACCATGCCCAGGCGCGGCACCTGTTGCTTCCGCGCGAGCACCAGGTGGGGCCGCCCTGGCCCGCCTCTGGTCGTGCCCTTTCGCGTACTTCATCCCCCCGAAAACCTAAGACCTTGACGGTGTTCAGAAATCCTCTTCGCCGCCGCCACGAGGCGGAGAAGACAGAGAGAGAAAAGCTCTCCGGCAGGCTGCGTTGCCGCCGGGGAAATTCCCTCCCGGAGGGGGGAAATCGTCGCCATCGTCACCGTCATCGAGCTGCACTCCATCACCATCGCCAACACCACCATCTCCACCGCCGACGCCGTCATCTCCATCGGTCCACTCCGTTCCCGCTGTATCATCTAGGGCTAAACCTTGTGTATTTGATAGGGGAAACTCTCCCGGTGTTGATTACTCTTGTTGTTGATGCTATTGAGTGAAACCGTTGAATTAGGGTTTATGTTCAGATTGTTATCCATCATTATATCATCTCTAATCATGTACCATATGATGTGTTGTGAGTAGTTCGTTAAGTTCTTGTGGACATGGGAGAAGTCTATATGTTAGTAGTGAACTATGTTGAGTAATATTTAATGTTTTGATATTTAAGTTGTGGTGCCATTCTTCTAGTGGTGTCATGTGAACGTCGACTACATGACACCTCACCTTTATGGGCCTAGGGGAATGCATCGTGTACTCGGTTATTAATTGTGGGGTTGCCGGAGTGACAGAAACCTAAACCCCCGTTGATATTCCGATGCATGAGGGATAGCAGGATCTCAGAGTTTAAAGCTATGGTTAGATTTATCTTAATTACTTTCTTGTATTTGCGGATGCTTGCAAGGGGTATAATCATAAGTATGTATTAGTCCTAGGAAGGGCGGTGCATTAGCATAGGTTCACCCACACGACACTTATCCAAACACTAAAGATTAATCATCAATATGAAGCGAAAGCACTAGACAGAATTCCCGTGTGTCCTCAAGAACGTTTGGTCATCATAAGTAAACAAACCGGCTTGTCCTTTGCTCTAAAAAGGATTGGGCCACTCGCTGCAATTATAATTGCCGCGCTCTATTTACTCGCACTTTATTTATCTGTCATATCAAAGTCTACTGAAAACTTGTCTGCTAGTGTTTACAGTGAAACCCTCATCAAAACCACTTGTCAACACCTTCTGCTCCTCGTTGGGTTCGACACTCTTATTTATCGAAAGTACTGCGATACACCGCCTATACTTGTGGGTCATCAAGACTATTTTCTGGCGCCGTTGCCAGGGAGTGAAGCGCTATTGGTAAGTGGAATTGGTAAGGAAAACTTTAGCTGTAAGTGCTGTTTTTATTTCTGTCTCCTTATTTGCTTAATAATGGAGAGAGGAAATGTTGCTTTCCTGTTTGGGAAGTCTTCTACCGCTGCTGAGGTAGAACATGAGGCGCCACCTGATGATATTGTGCCATTTAAAATACCTATGAAAATTATTGAACGTGTTATGAATAACCGCTATGTTGGAGATGGAACTGTCCACCCCGGTGATCATTTACTGTATTTACATGACTTATGCGAGTTGTTCAAGTGTGCAGGTATTACAATGGACGAAGTCAGGAAGAAATTATTCTCCATATCACTCGGTGGGAGAGCTGCGCATTGGTATAAACTGCTGAAGAACAGGGATTCTCTTGGATGGGAGGAAATTGTACCTCTATTTTATTCTAAATTTTATCCTCCAAGTGAAATTCACCAAGATCGGAATTCTATATATAATTTCTGGCCTCATGATGGAGAAAGTATTGCCCAAGCTTGGGGGAGATTGAAGGCATTAATGCTCAAATGCCCCATTCATGAGCTTCCTGGTAATATTATTGTTGATAACTTCTATGCAAGACTCTCCTTTGAAGATAAAACATTATTGGATACTTCTTGTGCTGGATCATTCACTCGTAATAAGAAGGAGTTTAAATGGGATCTTCTTGATCGTATTGAAGAAAATACTGAAGCATGGGAGAACGACAAAGGTAGGGAGCCAGGTATAAAATATGACTTTGAATGCATTAAGACTTTCATGAATACTGATGCATTTCGAAATATTAATAGTGCTTATGGTCTTGACTCTCAAGTTGTTGCAAATTATTATAAATCCTTTGCTGTCTATTTCGGTTTGCCCAAGAAGGGGTTTGAAAAATATCATGAACCTTATAAAGATAAATCTATTGCTCCTTTAGCTAAAAGCATTGAAGTTAATATTGTTGATCATATCATTCCCGAGCCTTATATTGATAAAATTCCTTTTCCTGTTAAAGTGAAAGAACATTCTATTATGGCTAGTGTGGTTAATAAAAGTGATAAGAAAGCTAAGGAACCTGATGAACAAATTAAAGTTGAACCTTCTGTGGCTATAGTTAAAGAGCTTGTTTCTGAAAATGTGGGAGAAGAGTATATTATATTTTGTGATGATGCTTCTAATGTTGTTTCTCATCCTGCAAAGCCAAGGAAGGCTAGTGTTCCTGTTTTATATGTTAAAATTGGTGATCATTGCTATTATGGTTTATGTGATATTGGTGCAAGTTCAAGTGCTATTCCTTATGATCTTTATAAGAAATTATGCATGAGATTGGTCCTAGTGAACTTGAAGAGATTGATGTGGTTATTCAACTTGCTAATAGAGAAACCATCTCTCCCATTGGTATTGTCAGAGATGTTGAAGTTCTATGTGGTAAGACTAAATATCCTGCTGATTTCCTCGTACTTGGTTCTGCTGCTAGTAAGACTTGCCCTATCATTTTTGGTAGACCTTTTCTAAATACTTGTGGTGCTGTTATAGATTGTAAGAAAGAGAAAATCCTTACAAAATTTGCTGGTGATTCATATGAATTCAATTTTTCGAAATTTGCTAAAACTCCTTATGAAACCGAATTGCCTAATGAGGATTTTAGAGTAGAACAACTTTCTTCTATTGCTCTTGCGCCTAGTAATTATATTCAGCAATTTATGGAAGATCATGAGAGTGAAGATTTTATGGAACAAAGGAATGAACTTGAGGACATATTCCTTCGTCAACCTATTCTTAAACATAATTTAAAGGTGGAAGACTTGGGTAAAACACTTCCACCTAAAGAGGATCCTGTCTTTGATTTAAAACCTTTGCCTGATAATCTTAAGTATGCTCATCTTGATGATAAGAAAATATATCCTGTTATTATTAGTGCTAACCTTTCAGGTAAAGAAGAAGAAAGATTGTTGGAAATATTGAAGAAACACCGTGGAGCTATGGGTTATACTTTGGATGATTTGAAAGGGATTTCTCCTACTATATGTCAACATTCTATTAATATGGAGCCCGATGCAAAGCCAGTTGTTGAACATCAACGCCGTTTAATACCTAAGATGAAGGAAGTGGTAAGAAATGAGGTATTAAAACTTCTTGATGCTGGTATTATTTATCCTATTGCTGATAGTAGATGGGTTAGTCCTGTGCACTGTGTCCCTAAGAAAGGTGGAATTACTGTTGTACCTAATGATCATGATGAGCTTATCCCTCAAAGAGTAGTTGTTGGTTATAGAATGTGCATTGATTTTAGGAAGGTTAATAAATTTACTAAGAAAGATCATTATGCATTACCTTTTATTGATCAAATGTTGGAGAGATTAGCCAATAAAACTCATTTTTGCTTTCTTGATGGTTATTCTGGTTTCTCTCAAATTGCTGTTAAAACTCAAGATCAAGAGAAAACCACATTTACCTGTCCTTATGGTACTTATGCTTATAGACGTATGCCTTTTGGTTTATGTAATGCTCCTGCTACTTTTCAAAGATGTATGTCTGCTATCTTTCATGGTTTTTGTGAGGAAATTGTGGAGGTGTTCATGGACGATTTCTCCGTCTATGGCACTTCCTTTGATAATTGCTTGCACAATCTTGATAAAGTTTTGCAGAGATGTGAAGAAACTAATCTTGTTCTTAATTGGGAGAAATGCCACTTTATGGTTAATGAAGGGATTGTTCTTGGACATAAAATTTCTGAAAGAGGTATTGAAGTTGATAGAGCCAAAGTGGAAGCAATTGAGAAAATGCCTTGCCCTAGAGATGTTAAAGGTATTTGTAGTATTCTTGGTCATGCTGGTTTCTATAGAAGGTTTATCAAAGACTTTGCTAAGGTATCAAAGCCTCTTACTAATCTCTTGCAAAAAGATATACCATTTGTTTTTGATGATGATTGTAAGGAAGCTTTTGAAACTCTTAAGAAAGCTTTAATAACTGCTCCTATTGTCCAACCACCTGATTGGAATTTACCATTTGAAATTATGTGTGATGCTAGTGATTTTGCTGTTGGTGCTGTCCTTGGGCAAAGAGTGGATAAAAAGTTAAATGTTATTCATTATGCTAGTAAGACTCTTGATGCTGCTCAAAAGAATTATGCTACAACTGAAAAAGAATTTCTAGCTGTTGTCTTTGCTTGTGATAAATTTAGACAATACATTGTTGATTCTAAAGTTATTATTCATACTGATCATGCTGCAATTAGATACCTTATGGAAAAGATAGATGCAAAGCCTAGGCTTATCAGATGGGTGTTACTTTTGCAAGAATTCGATTTGCATATTGTGGATAGGAAGGGTGCTGAAAATCCTATTGCTGATAATTTGTCTAGATTGGAAAACATTGCTTATGATCCTATACCTGTTAATGATAGTTTTCCAAATGAACAATTGGCTGCAATAAGGGTGAGTTCACGAGATAGTCCTTGGTATGCAGATTATGCTAACTTTATTGTTTCGAAGTATTTGCCTCCAACCTTTTCAGCTCAACAAAGAAGAAAATTCTTTTATGACTTAAGGCATTATTTCTGGGATGACCCACACTTATATAAAGAAGGAGTTGATGGTATTATGCGAAGATGTGTTCCGGAGTATGAACAAAAAGAGATATTGAGAAAGTGCCATAGTAGTGCTTATGGAGGACATCACGCTGGAGATAGAACCGCACAAAAGGTTTTACAATCAGGTTTTTATTGGCCTACTCTTTTTAAAGATGCAAGAAAGTTTATTTTATCTTGTGATGAATGTCAAAGAGTTGGTAATATCTCTAGACGTAATGAAATGCCTATGAATTATTCTCTTGTTATTGAACCGTTTGATTGTTGGGGATTTGACTTCATGGGTCCTTTCCCTTCTTCAGAAGGTAATACTCATATACTTGTTGCTGTTGATTATGTTACTAAATGGGTAGAAGCTATACCTACTAAAAGTGCTGATGGTGAGACATCATTAAAAATGCTTCAAGATATTATTTTTCCTAGGTTTGGTGTTCCTAGATATCTTATGACTGATGGAGGTTCTCATTTTATTCATGGTGGGTTTAGAAAAGTTCTTGCTAAATATGGTGTTAATCATAGAATTGCTTCAGCTTATCATCCTCAAACTAGTGGGCAAGTAGAACTATCAAATAGAGAAATTAAATCTATCTTGCAAAAGACTGTTAATAGGACGAGGAAGAATTGGGCTAGTAAATTAAATGATGCATTGTGGGCTTATAGAACTGCTTATAAAAATCCCATGGGTATGTCTACTTATAAAATGGTTTATGGAAAAGCTTGTCACTTGCCTTTAGAATTAGAACACAAAGCTCATTGGGCAGTGAGAGAACTAAATAGAGATTTTAAACTTGCTGGTGAGAAAAGATTACTTAATTTAAGTTCTTTAGATGAATGGAGAAGTGAAGCTTATGAAAATGCTAAACTATTTAAAGAGAAAGTTAAGAGATGGCATGATAGGAGAATCCTTAAGAGAGAGTTTCATGTTGGTGAGAAAGTTCTATTGTATAGCTCTCGTCTTAGATTCTTTGCAGGAAAATTGCTCTCCAAGTGGGAAGGACCATATGTCATTGTGGAGGTGTTTCGTTCGGGTGCGATAAAAATTGCTTTGCTCAAGGATGACTCTACACAAGTGGTAAATGGACAAAGACTCATGCATTATATTTCTGGAGATTCTTATAATGAAGATGTTGATATTATTCAAGCAATTACCCCGGAAGATTATATTAAGGAAAATATTTCTGAGTCTGCAGAACCTGATTTCGAAAAGGTACCGTTTCGGTAAGAAAAAGTTCGCGAATTTAATTTTGAGCTACCTATTATTTATTTTTGGAAAATATGGAAAAATACGAGACGAAAACGAGCAGGACACGAAGTCCGAGGCGCCCACACCACGTGGTGGCGCGAGGCCCTTGCTGGCCGCGCGAGCACCTGGTGGGGGAGCCTCGGAGCTCCTCTCCTGCTCGGTTTCGCCCTGTCGCCTTCCTTTTATTTCGTAAATTTTTGCTATATATTCACCCGGAGCCCCCGAGGTCCGTATATCGTGTTTTCGACGTGTTCTTGTTTCGAGCTGTTTTCTGCCAGAATTTCGTCCCAGTTTTAGAGGCATCATGGTCTCCGTCAATGGCAAGGGAAAGAAGATTTTGGAGGATGGGCTCCAAGGCCCCAAGCTAGAGGAGGAAATCAAGAGCGAAGACGAAGAGCAGGAGGAAGAAGACAAGCGTCATCACCTTCGCGCAACCGTCGCGAGCATTGGAGTGGTGGAGAACCCCTCCACCCGCAGGATGAGCGCACGGATGAGCACCGGAGGGAGAGTTCCACGTCATCTTCTAGCTCCAAGGACATCTTCATCAAGCACCAACTACCCCTTCCACAACTTAATCCACCTGGATCAAATTGAAAAGATGCCTGAGGTGATGCGGCCAAACCTTTGGAATATAAATCGTTCTAACAATGCAGGGAAAAGAAGCTCCACGCCCGAGGAGGAGTGGGGAAACAACTCCAAGAGCTGGGATTCAAAGGCTGATATATTCATGAGCCGTATTGAGCACAACACGGAGATGATTCGTGCTCTTGCTTACAAGATTGACGAACTGAAGGAGTTGGTCGAGAAGCTCATCGGGGATTCTCCATCACCACCGAAGGAGTAATTCATCATCGGTATTGGCATCTCCCTTAGCTTGTTCCAAGCTTGGGGGGAGTGCCGCGGTATCACCATTATCTTTCATCTTTTACCTTTTAGTAGAGTCATATCATGAGTAGGGAAGTTATCTTATATGATGGTTTGCAGCGTGGAAGTATCTCTCTTTTAGTTGGCTGTTTATGTATCCCTTGGTGTGAGTTGCCGTTATGGAATATTAATGAGAAGTGTTATCATTTATTTTCTGCACACTTTATTTTAGTTTGCAACTTTTATCACGTATAATTGATCTTGTTATTAGTGTTGGTAATCACTTTGGGAGCATATAGTAAATCTTTTGGCTTTGGCAAACTTAGCATTGGTCAGTAGCTACAATACTTTGAGACTTAAGTGGAAAAAGGAATTACATGTAGAATATAGAATTCATTAATCTTTCTCACTTGTAGATTATAAGCTTAGTATTCACAAACTTAAAATTGTGTGTGCCTTCAAGTAAGAATTGCATGATTGTCTTTACTACATGTATGTTTGTTTGTATCCATCAACTCTTATGCTTGCTACCCAACCTTGCTAGCCAAAGACCTGTATCGAGAGGGAATGCTTCTCATACATCCAAACCATGAACCGAAACCCCTGCCATTTGTGTCCACCATATCTACCTACTATGTGGTATTTTGCGCCACTCCAAGTAAATACTTCTTGTGCTATCTTTATTCAAAATTATTATCCCTTATTTGTGTCAATGTTCACTAGCTCATGAGGAAATAATAGCTGGGTTTGTTATCTTCCATACTAATGAAGTAACCCTTGACTTGCATGCTTCATCTGCTCGTCACTAATATTGCAAAGGGCTGGTTAGACCACTATAATATCAAAAGGTTGAGAAAGTTAAAAATAGACACTCCTCCATGGTTTGAGATTGATTGGTGGGCACCCGAGGATTCGGTTAGCCATGGCTTGTGAAAGCAAAGGTTGGGAGGAGTGTCAAGTTATATAAATAAAGTGCATATTATAAATGCCTGTTACTAAACAATTCGGAACCGCTCTCAACTTGCTTAGTATGGAAGATGACAAGAACTCTATTACCATTCGTTGACAACAACAAACACCGCTCAAAAACTTACTTTTATGCTCTCTATATGATTTCGGAAACCTATAAAACCAAAAGCTCTAGCACATGCTTGTATCTCTGCTTCCCTCTGCGAAGGGCCTATCTTTTACTTTATGTTGAGTCAGTAAACCTATCTCCTTCTATCTTAAGCAAGCATTTGAGTTGATTGAGATTCAACCAGTTATACATTAGTATTGTTGACCATGTCTTTTATTCTTTCTTGCTTAGCACATTGTTGGCATCTAATGAATTTGATTTTTGGAGTTATCAACTAATAAAGAGGGCTGTTTTATAAACTAAGCTCAATATGTTCATTGTCCTCTGACCAAGGACTAAGCTTGCCAACACCAACTAAGGTTTTCTCTATGTACCTTATTGTGGTTTTCCTCTATTTGTTACAAGTTGATTTATATGAACGGAGTTGATATCTAAGATGACTTGTGCATTTATACATGTGATGCTTCTTGTCCGTATATTTTATATCGACACTTCACTCCATAAACCTGTGGTCATGTTTACCGAGTTCAGCTTTCGCTTGGGGACAAGCGAGGTCTAAGCTTGGGGGGAGTTGATACGTCCATTTTGCATCACTATTTTATATCATAATTTACTGCTATTCATTGATATATTTCGTATTTGGAGATGATACTTATGTTATTTCATCTATTTTGCATGATTGATGATCATTGGGGGATGGAACTCCGGAGTCTGAATTCTGCTGGAAAAAGCGTCATCGAGATACAATATTTGCGAAGCTCAGAAGATCAAACGAAACACCTGGGAAGTATTTTCTCACCAGATCACGAAGGAGGCCAAAAGGGGAGCCTGAGGTGGGGCCCAGGGGGCCCACACCATGCCCAGGCGCGGCACCTGTTGCTGCCGCGCGAGCACCAGGTGGGGCCGCCCTGGCCCGCCTCTGGTCGTGCCCTTTCGCGTACTTCATCCCCCCGAAAACCTAAGACCTTGACGGTGTTCAGAAATCCTCTTCGCCGCCGCCACGAGGCGGAGAAGACAGAGAGAGAAAAGCTCTCCGGCAGGCTGCGTTGCCGCCGGGGAAATTCCCTCCCGGAGGGGGGAAATCGTCGCCATCGTCACCGTCATCGAGCTGCACTCCATCACCATCGCCAACACCACCATCTCCACCGCCGACGCCGTCATCTCCATCGGTCCACTCCGTTCCCGCTGTATCATCTAGGGCTAAACCTTGTGTATTTGATAGGGGAAACTCTCCCGGTGTTGATTACTCTTGTTGTTGATGCTATTGAGTGAAACCGTTGAATTAGGGTTTATGTTCAGATTGTTATCCATCATTATATCATCTCTGATCATGTACCATATGATGTGTTGTGAGTAGTTCGTTAAGTTCTTGAGGACATGGGAGAAGTCTAGATGTTAGTAGTGAACTATGTTGAGTAATATTTAATGTTTTGATATTTAAGTTGTGGTGCCATTCTTCTAGTGGTGTCATGTGAACGTCGACTACATGACACTTCACCTTTATGGGCCTAGGGGAATGCATCGTGTACTCGGTTATTAATTGTGGGGTTGCCGGAGTGACAGAAACCTAAACCCCCGTTGATATTCCGATGCATGAGGGATAGCAGGATCTCAGAGTTTAAAGCTATGGTTAGATTTATTTTAATTACTTTCTTGTATTTGCGGATGCTTGCAAGGGGTATAATCATAAGTATGTATTAGTCCTAGGAAGGGCGGTGCATTAGCATAGGTTCACCCACACGACACTTATCCAAACACTAAAGATTAATCATCAATATGAAGCGAAAGCACTAGACAGAATTCCCGTGTGTCCTCAAGAACGTTTGGTCATCATAAGTAAACAAACCGGCTTGTCCTTTGCTCTAAAAAGGATTGGGCCACTCGCTGCAATTATAATTGCCGCGCTCTATTTACTCGCACTTTATTTATCTGTCATATCAAAGTCTACTGAAAACTTGTCTGCTAGTGTTTACAGTGAAACCCTCGTCAAAACCACTTGTCAACACCTTCTGCTCCTCGTTGGGTTCGACACTCTTATTTATCGAAAGTACTGCGATACACCCCCTATACTTGTGGGTCATCAACCACTAAGTGGTATTCCTCATGAATACACATTTTAGGGTGGTGAGTTACCAAAAAGCACATCACTCCCCTAAAATGGGATAGTCCATTAATATTCCTATAAGAGCCAATAAAGATGAAAACAAATAGACAAGAGGCTCAAAACATACATGGTGTGCAAACCAACATACACAAGCTAGATTACTCAACATAAGTAAGTAGAGTGCACAACACATATAAACACTTGTAATGTACAAAACCAAACACATGCAAGGGTGCAAGTAACTTTCAATGTATACATAAGAATTAAATATAAGTTACCGCAAGGAGGAGCATTGGATATATGCTAAGACAATATAATCCAATTGACTTGACTTGAGAGAATATGGATGATGAAGATCCCTTAATTCTTCATGATGTAGTCAAGTCTCCAATGTCCTCCACTTACACCTATTGATCAAGTTTTAGCTTTTTGGTCCCCAACCAAGTTGGGTCCTAAGAGTTTAGTCACAATAGGCTTGGCAACCCAAATGGTTCTTTTCTTGACACCACTTTGAGTACCAACAAATTTGGCAAACACATTGCCAACCTTATCCTTCCGAAGAGAATGAACATTAGTGGGGTTGGATAAGGTACCGTGAGTGCATGAAGAGGCAAAGTGATCCTTCCCACGACATTTGTAGAAAAGTCGGCTTTTACCTTTCTTTTTGGTAAGGGAAGGTTCTTCAACTTGGGAAGCTTCAGTTTGGACTTGAGGTTGCTTCCCTTGCTGCTTCTCACTAAGAGGCTTCTTCTTCAACGGGCAAGATCTAACATGGTGCCCTTCAAACTTGCACTTGAAGCACACAATCTTGGCCGAATCAATAACTTGTTCTTGGCCCTTCTTCTTGACGAACTTGTGCTTCATCTTGTTATTGGACTTGTTCTTGTTATTGGAGTTGAATCCAAGTCCACTCTTGTCATGAGTAAGTTGTTGCACTCTCAACATGTTGTCGAGGGTGAACTTCCCTTCATGACACTTCTTCAAGTCTTTCTTCAAAGAAGTGACTTGTGCCTTGAGCTCTTTGAGTTACTCTACATGGTTAGTTTCAACACAAATACTAGAGGAAGTAGATGCTACATTGTTAGAGCAACAAGACAAGGAATGCAATTCATCACAAGATTTAGCAATAGTATGTGATATAGAATTACTAGTACTAGCACATTGCAATAAAGCATTAGTAGTAGAAGTTGTGTTAGTGTCCACAAGAGGCTCACAAGATGTTACCTTCGTAGTGACCGCCTCATGAGCTAACTTTAGCCTAGCATGGGATGCTAGAAGATCCTCATTAGAGCTAAAAAGCTTTTCATGAGTTTCTTCCAAATTCCCATACTTACTAGTTAGCAAATCAAGTTGAGCCCTTAGCTCAACATTCTCCTTCAAAATAGATGCTTCACACAAAGTGGAGTTAGTAGCACAAGCATCATTAACATTAGAAATGGAAGGATACAACATGACAAGCTCATTATTTAACTTAGCATTTTCTTTACTAAGCACATTACATTTAGCAATAGCATGGTCATGTTCTTTAGTGAGTTTAGCAATTACTTAATTATTTAACTCCTCATTAGTTTCGAGTCTCTCCTCTAGAGCAACCCGAGTTTCTTGCTCTTCCTCAAGACCATTCTCAAGATTGTGGATCTTACCCGCGGAATCACGAGCAAGACTCCACCCTTCATGACAACGGGTCTCCAAGGCCTCAAATGTCTCCTTGTGCTAAAAAAGGATATTCATGATTTCTAATAAGTTCTCATGAGCATTTTTATTATTTAAGAGAACATGAGAGACAATATCAAACTTCTCATGAATTAGATCATCATCATCGTCATCATCATCATGAGATGTGTTGGAATTCAAGGTAGGAGATACCTTAGACTCCTTAGCCATAAGGCAAATGAGAGTAGTGGATGAAGACAATGAAGAGTTACTTGGAGCACCATTGAGGTCTATGTCTTGTTCCAACAATTGTTGGGATTCCTCTACATTGTTAGCCCAACAAGTACTAGAGGAAATAGAAACATTTTGATCATGGCAACAAGACAAGGAAAGCATATCATCATGAGATTTAGTTAAGCAACTACTACATGATATGCAAGGACTATCAACACTAGCATGTATGACATTTGGAGTGCTAGAGGTGTTTAAGTCCAAAGATAGAGCATTGCAATGAGATGGGTGTGAAGTATAGTCAATAGTGGATTCACCATCAAGAATGCAATTTCTATCAGCACTCACCATATCATTACCTTATGGCAAACCACATGTCGGTGAAGTGGAAGAAGACGTGAGCTCATCACGGCCAGAGGTGGAAGGAGGACAATCATCCTTGGAAATGTTGGACACCTCATATATATATTGAAGTTTTGTCCATAATTCATGAGCGCTCCGAAAAGGCATGATTGACGCAAGAACTACATCGCTCAAAACACATATGAGACCACTAGATGCTAGAATATCGAGATAATAGTTTTTCTCATCCTCTAAAGATAATTCTTCTGAATCATTTGGAGGAGAAAAACCCATATCTACAATACTCTCTAAATTTGAACCCATGTCTCTAAAGAGATTAAGCATGCGAATTTTCCAAACATCATAATTTGTGCCATCGAATATATAAGTGGGATTGTGCACTAATTCTCTAAACGACATCTTTATCTCTAGGCGGTTAAGCCTAATAATGAGATAACCTGACTCTGATACCAATTGGAAGGACAGACGTCGCCTATAGGGGGGGGTGAATAGGCGAATTAATTTTTTTTCGAGGAGCCGGATTATCCGGTCCGAGAAGGACCCGGATATTCCGGTATGCTTGATAAAGGCGGAATAAAACTAGTGTTTTACTTTAACAAGCATACAACCTAAATATACTAGGTTCACCTATGTGCACCAACAACTTATGCTAAGCAATACAAGTAACAATGTGATAGCAAGATAGATGATTTCAAGCACGAAGGCTATCACAATGTAAAGTGCATAAGTAAAGAGCTCGGGTATAGAAATAACCGAGGCACGCGGAGACGAGGATGTATTCCCGAGTTCCACCCAAAGGGTGTACGTCTCGTTGGAGAGGTGTGCGCAATCACAACAGGTTAGCCGCAACGCCACAAAGGCTCACCTTATTCTCCTGATGAACTCAACCACAAAAGGTTGCGAGTTCACCTTCCACTATTGATTCCCTTTGGGGCGGAGATCGAATCCCGTACAACAATCTTGAGGCACACACCCACAACTTAATTGGGGGCTCCCAATTGACCACAAAAGGTATTGACCACAAAAGGTCTTGGCCACAAAAGGCCGGCCACAAAAGGCGTCTAGGGTCCAAAGACCCAAGAGTAACAAGCTCACAAGTATCACCACCACGAATCCTCGTGGAGGGCTCAAACCGATGCAAATGCAATGGCAAGAGCACACGAAGTGCTCAAGTCATTCACTCTCAAATTCCAACAAAGCAACAAATGCTTATGGGGGAATAAGAGAGGAAGAACAAAGAAAACCACAAAGGAGTCAAATCCTTCACTCCCAAATCCCACCAATAGCAACTAATGCTTATGTGGGGAGAAGAGAGGAAGAACAAAAAGAAGAACCACAAAGTAACTCCAAGATCTAGATCCACTATGTTCCCCTCACTTAGAGGAGAGATGGATTGGTAGGATTGTAGATCTAGATCTCCTCTCAACTTTCCCTAAAGAATATGGAAGAATCAATGGAGGGATTGAGAGGAATCAAGCTTTCCAAGTTCAACAATGGAGTAGGAGAGAGGGGAAATTCGTGCTACCTTGGTTGGGGCAAGGAAGAAGAAGGGGAGGGGTATTTATACCCCTCCAGGAAAAATAGCCGTTGCGCCCAGAATTTAGACCGGAAATTCCGCCCAAAAGTGAAATTTTCGAGCTGAATTTCCGGTTCCAACCAGTGCCACTTTTTCGAGAAAAACTGCACGAACCGGAAATTCCGGTCAGTCCGGAATCGGAAATTCCGAGTGCCTGAAAACTGATAGAAACAGCACAACGAAAACTGCAATAACTTTTTCATCCGGACTCCGTTTTTGATGATTTTTGGCTCGTTGTAATCGCTAAAACGAGCTCTATAAGATCATACAGAGAAACATCATACTCCATCATGTGAGGATAAAACCAAATGGGGAAAGGTTGAACTTTCTTATAACATGTAAACCGGTAAAACCTCCAACATCAAAAGCGCAACAAGTTTTCCAAAGTAAAACCGTTTTCGATGAACTAGAGCTTGACATGGAGATGAACCAAGCTCTAATTACTCACATGGATAAAAGCCAAATAAGAACCAATAAATATGATATACCAAGTATGCAAAGGTTTGAGCTCTCCACAATGATGCGATCAAGTTACTCACTTGAGAGCCCCTCTTGATAGTACGCCTATCTATCCTATAGCCCTATCAAGATCATACCTTTGCCTTGAGCAACCTACTTGAGTTAGATGATGACTATCTTGATCTCTTCAAGTGGATTATCTTTCTTGATTGCGCGTCCAAGCACATGCTCGATGAATACTTCTCCAAATAGTCCCCCATGCTCATAATGGGAGAGTCTCGCTAAGCTCCGTCTTCATGTATTCATAGCAAGCTCCAAGCATAGGATCTCTTCGAGAAGATTCTCTTGGTCTTGCACATCTCAAACTCGATGACGATCACCCCATGATGTCATCCTCCATGAGCTATATGAAATCTTAATTTGTTGCAAGCCAATGGAAAGATACCTAACCTCATATAAAGATACCACACATACATATATCATGGGTTAGTTCACAAAGCTATACGAACAAGTGTTTAATTACCATCCCAAGAGATACATGATCCATCTTGGTACATCTTGTGGCTTTGTGTGTTAATCAACATCTTAATCAACCTTGTATCTTCCAAACTTTCTTTGCTAATATGATGTCTTGACTCCTTCAAGACATACTTGCATTGTGCTCAACTCAACACATGATCATCCATCATATACAACCTTGAATGGAACCTTGGTCATCAAATAAGCTTCTAGAGTCCAACACATGAACTCCATTATTCCCATGTACACGATCTATAAAGATATCTCAATGGAAACATTAGTCCATAGGGATTGTCATTTAATTACCAAAACCACGGAAAATGCTCTTTCACTTATTGCTAGCCATAGCTCGGCTAAAATAAAACGAGCTCAAGTGAATAGTGCGAGGCTTAGTTGGTATTGGCACACCGTAACACTGTGAAAAATGTATGAGGAAATCTAGGTCTTTTTGGTAGGGAAGGAAGAGACCGTGTGTGCGCCCAAACCATGGTAAAAACAACCAAATCAAACTTTCCCAGCCAGATTGCAATGGTAGGTTTCCTTCATGCCGGGAAACGGCAACTGTTTCTGCCTAAGGTTACAAACTCTCATGTCACCTACGTTGATTTATTGTAGACCACTTTTCTCTCAAAAAAATGTAGACTACCTTTTTTCCGGTGGAATGTGGTAATCCCGTCTATTTATCAAATATACCGTTTATCAAACGAAATTTGAGGGCACTATTTTATCAATTTTATTGGTTTACCAACAAGGTTATTTATATTTTCATTGTCACTTCCTCACAATAAAATTGAATTCGAACTTAACTTTTGGTTTTTTTTTTTTTTGAAATTTACCACACATATATTAGGTCAGCAAGCCGCCTCATTAAAACCCTTCCAGTCCCTTTCGGTACCCTGGGTAGGGAAAGAGTGCGTCTGAAACTTGCCGCCTTTAAACATTAAGCACAGTTACATCGTTGATTACAAAAGGTAAAAGAAAACCCGGGGGATCACCCTCCCAATACAAATTCTCCTTCGTTTGATACGCATATTTCGCTAATTGATGTGCAACCTGATTTGCATCACGCAGGCAATGCTGGAAGATAACATAATCCATCAAACTTGACTTCATAAAACTTTCCGCCAGTATAGCTGCATGTGGAGACCAAATTTCAATCACTCTATTGCATGCCTGAATTAATTCTAGCGAGTCAGACTCGATGATTGCCGAAGAACAGCCCAGCGTTTCAAGGAATTGGAGACCTCTTAGCAGAGCTAGTGCTTCCGCCGCTGCAGCGTCGTACACATTGTCAATCACGGTCGCCATCCCAGCCACTACTTCTCCTCTGTCATTCCGAAGAACTGCTCCTACCGAGCCTGTGCCATTGACTTGGAAAGAACCGTCAATATTCATCTTGAGCTTCCCAGCCATTGGTTTGGACCAAGCTACCGCTTTTGGTTTAGCAGTTGATTTTTGCCCCGCAACAAAATTTGCCGTCAACGCTTGTATAGCAAAAGCAGACCGCCTCGGCGTTGCAACAGTTTCACCTTTTACCAACTCTCTTCTTTGCCACCATATATACCAGCATGCCACCGCGATAGATTCTTGTAAGCTTATGTTGTTTAACACCGGTGACATCTGTTTCTTGCTTCGTAGGATTTCCTCCAAAACAACCGATCCGGAGCGATCAATCATAGTTGCATCGTCAATAAATTTTTCCAAGCCCAACTCCTTCCAGACCTTCTTAGCTCGCTGGCATTTGAACAACATATGTTTTATGTCCTCCGCACCCCACTGACACACCGGGCACTGCGGGTTGACTTTAATATGCCGCGAAGAAAGGATCGCCATACCTGGAACGACACCATGTAGGGCTTTCCATAGAAATATTTTTATTTTGCTTGGGACCTTTAGCTTCCACAGATTATCCCAAACTGGGTTAATATTTGCCGATCCCATACCATCTCTTCTTCTCGTCTTAGCACCAAATTGATGCTCCCATTCGACATAATAAGCCGATCTAACTGAAAACATGTGTGTCTTTGTCAGTTGCCAAGCCACAAAATCCTCCGCCAAGTGATCACTCAACGGGATTCTGAGAATTCTCTCCACATCAATTGGTAAGAAATTCTCCCGCAGTATATTTTCATCCCATGAGTTTGTAACCGGATCAATTAACTCATCCACTGTCTTCAACAGAATTTGTCCATGCTGCGTGTAAACCTTCCTTGTTGGACTACTAGGTAGCCAATGGTCCTCCCAAATATTCACCTGAGAACCCGATCCGATCCTCCATATGTGTCCACGTTTGAATGTTTGTAAACCTGCCACTATGCTTGGCCAAGTAAAGGAGGAGTTCTTCTTCGGCCCCGCCCGCAAGAGATCCCCACTAGGATAGTACTTCGCCCTAAGCACCCGAGCACAAAGGCTGTCCGGCTTCGAAAGAAGGCGCCAACTCTGTTTTGCAAGCATTGCCAGGTTAAATGAATGTAGATCTCTAAAACCCATACCTCCAATGTTTTTCGGAGTACACATCCTCCACCAAGCAAACCAGTGCATTCTATTCTTCTCTTCGGTATCACCCCACCAAAAACTCGACATGGCATCATTAATCTCTTTACAAAGCTGCTTCGGAATCTTGAAGACACCCATTGCAAAGACAGGTATAGATTGAATAATTGCTTTGAGTAGTATTTCTTTACCTCCCAACGATAAAAATCTTTCCTTCCAGCCTTTTAACCTTTCAATAACTCGTTCAAGCAGATACACAAAGCTATCTGTCCGATCCAATCCTACCATTGTTGGCAGCCCCAAGTATTTGTCTGAGATTGCTTCTGTCATAATGTTCAAGGCTTCACATATCTCGGCCTTGTCCTCAACCTTCACACAAGGGCTGAAGAAGACGCTGCATTTGGCTTCACTGACCATTTGTCCTGAGCTTGCACAGTAGTCCTGTAGAACTCGTCTCAATGAGGTTGCATTAGTTAAATTTGCTTTCATAAGTATTAGGGAATCATCAGCAAAAAGTAAATGGGAAACTGATGGTGCATTTCTGCACACCCGAACACCTTCAATGCCATGAACCTCCTCTTCATGAGCTAGAGCACTCGACAAGCCTTCTGCACAAATCAAAAATAAATAGGGTGATATAGGGTCCCCCTGACGAAGGCCCCTAGTAGGCGTGAACCCCTCTGTCTCCTGATCATTGAACCTAACTTTGTATTTTACCGAGCTAACACACGCCATTAGCAGCTCCACAAACTCCATATGAAACCCAAGCCGCACCAACATCTTTTCCAGGAAAACCCATTCCACACGATCATAAGCTTTATGCATATCCAATTTAACCGCACAATAGCCTTCCTTCCCCTTCTTTTTGTTCTTTATTGTATGCATGCTTTCATAAGCTAATAGAATATTGTCTGTGATCAACCTACCGGGGACAAAAGCACTCTGAACTTGCGAAATCACCTCATCTAAAATAACCTTCAGCCTTGTTGCAATCATTTTAGAGATCACCTTGTAAAGGACATTACATAAACTGATAGGCCTATACTGTGTTATCTTCTCAGGATTCTCTACCTTAGGGATTAAAACAATTACCGTATCATTCCATCCCCTCGGAATTTCTCTCTTGTGGATTGCCTCCAGAACTTCCTGTGTCAAAACATCACCAAGAATATCCCAACATTTTTTTAAAAATAGAGCATGTAAACCATCTACCCCCGGGGCTTTCATGTCCCCAATCGAGAACATCGCACCTTTAACCTCCTATGCTGTGTACGGTTTTCTCAGATCGTCATTCATAGCTGAGGACACACGTGGAGTCACTCTGTTAATCAGCTGCGGGTCAGGTTCCTCTATCTCAGTAGTAAATAATCCCGCAAAATATCCAGAGACCATTGGATTTAGGTAGTCTTCTCCTTCTTTCCAGACCCCATCATCATCTTGTAAACGTTTTATCCGATTCCTTTGCCTACGAGCTGTGGCAAAGTTATGGAAATATGCAGTGTTTCGGTCCCCAAATTGTAGCCAATTTACCCGACTTCTTTGAGCCCAGTGCAGCTCTTCTTGTTCCAATAAACTCTCGATTTCAGCGGTAAGTTCCTTCTCCTTAGCTATATTTTCATCAGACAATTCTTTTCTCACCACCTCTTCAAATTCTTTCTTTGCTGCTTTAATCCTGCGAGACGGTCCTTTCAGCACCGAACGATCCCAGCGATGCAGACTGTCATGGACTGTCCCCAGCCTTCCCGCCAAATTATTTTGAACCTGGTAGTTTGACGCTTCCCAGGCTCCTTCAACGATTCCTCTAAACTCAGCCTCTTTTAGCCACCGGGCCTCGAATCGCAGAATAGCAGGCCGCCTTCTCTCCTCATGGGCTGGTTCGATTCCTAGAGTTAACAGAAGAGGCCTGTGATCTGATCTCCCATAGTCCAAGTTCTGAATCGCAGCATCTGGGAATTTTACTTGCCATGCATCATTTACAATACCCCTATCAAGGTGTTCTCGGACTCCTCCTCGATGCCAAGTGAACTTATCCCCTGAGTAGCCAAGGTCTGTCAGTCCACAATCAGCTAAGACATCACGAAAAGCCTGCATAAACCGACTGGGTCTTGGGTTACCACCCTCCTTTTCAAACGGATACAAAATTTCATTCATGTCCCCCATTATCAGCCACGGCATTGAATTTACCGCTTTCAGCTCACGAATTCTTTCCCAAGATAAGTGTTTATCAGCCCATCTCGGTTCTCCATAGAACCCTGTAAATCTCCAAATATTATCCTGCCCACAACCTATGAAAACATCAATAAAGTTCATGGTCTTATCCCGAACAGACAAAACCACATCCTTTTTCCAGAGCAGCAACAAACCTCCTTTCCTCCCATCACTCCTAACCACTTCCTTATGATCCATCTTCATCCTTCTACGCAAACACTCTGCCGGCCAATCATCAAGATGAGTCTCCATTAAGAAGAGCACATCCGGGTCATGACGCTTTTGTATTTCTACCAGCGCCGTGACCGCCGTAGTCTTTTGCAGACCACGGCCGTTATAACTGAATATTTTCATTGCATCTGGTCAGCCTCCTCGGAGGCCGCCGATATCTCATTGTTTGTGTCATCCTTGTTTTCATCCCCACTCACCTTAGTTCGCTTTGATAACTGAATTTTTTCAGGCGTAGAAACCACCTTATCCAGCTCAGATGGTAACTTTTGGTTTTTGATATACCTCTGGTGGGCGTTTTCGCAACACAAACGAACGAACGGTACCCGCCAGAACGTGGGCACATCCGTAAATATGCACCCGGGTGGCTTGCTGCCATGTCGCTCAGCGAGCATCTGCCCTCTTCAACTCTCCAAGGGCCAAAAACGCCACCGCACGCCCCTCCCTCCCCACGATATACAACCACACGCACCGCACCCATGGCCACCACCACCACCGCCACAGCACACCACCACCACCACCACCAGCCATGGCGTCCTCGGCCTCCCTCCAGAGCTTCCTCCCGCCGTCCGCCCAGTACGCGTCGTCGTCCCGGCGACGCACCGGCCGCGCCCGCCCCGTGCAGTGCGCCGCCGTCTCCGCGCCTTCGTCGTCGCCGCCGGCCGGGGCCGTCCCGGCGGAGCGCCTGGAGCCGAGGGTGGAGCAGCGGGAAGGAGGGTACTGGGTGCTCAAGGAGAAGTACCGGACGAGCCTGAACCCGCAGGAGAAGGTGAAGCTGGGCAGGGAGCCCATGACGTTCTTCACCGAGGGCGGCATCAAGGACCTCGCCAAGATCCCCATGGAGGAGATCGACGCCGACAAGCTCACCAAGGAGGACGTCGACGTCCGCCTCAAGTGGCTCGGCCTCTTCCACCGCCGCAAGCAGCAGTGTACGTATGCCTCTCTGCTCCCACCCTCGCAAGCAAATCAATCCGTTCATTCATCAGCTTCGTTAATCAATCAATACTACGTACTGCATCTGCATTTCTGCTTTTATCCTCTCGGTGAAACAACATGTCCTCCTTCTATTTTCACGATGATGATACACGTTCGAGCTACTTAGATGATTGGAGTATGTATGTATGCTCTTTAGAGTAAGCTCTCTGAATTATTAATCGTGCATGCATCTTGAAGCTCTGAATCAACGACACCATCAGTCCATCTCCATGTGCCCATGTTCCTTCCGGGCACTACATATTGGGCTTGGCAGAAGCAGTGAACTAATTAACACTTCGTTATGCGTGTGTATATTGGACTGTGCTAGAGTGGGTTTTGTGCCAAAATGGCACTTTCTCATGTATATTCCTACTCCATTTGCATTTGCAAGAACATATGCATGGTATATCTCTCTCAGGTTCCCTCTGTTCTTTAGGTAAACGTTCAGGTTCGCTCTCATAGATCAGTATATTCAGTAGACAGGGGATGCAACGGTGGCATTCATTAGTAGTTTAGTAGTAGTACAATATACTAATGCAATTTTTTAGTCGGCATGTACTAAGGTAACCCCGAAGAGCCAAGGGTCAAGTATCCTAATCAAACAGAGAAAAAATGGCATGCACTGACTGGCTCTCGGTGCTAGGAGGACGACAGTGATTTCTTTGTTTTTCTTAGCTTCTGCTGTCATCCGGTCCGCTTTTCGATTATAGTTTATTTCAATTGCTCGGTGGACATATAGTACTAATGAGCTTGCTATTGGTTGATCCATGACACGTATTACATATGTATTTTTGTTGAGAGCGTAGTGAAACTTGTTCCTTGTGTCAGATGCAACATAGTAAACGGAGCTTTGATGAAAGATAATGTATTGTTATCAGACACAACAAAAGTATACTAGTGTCTTTTGCAGAGGATTTTTGTGGGGGTTTATCCCAACCAGTGGATGCAAATCTCTTCCATTTCTGGACCATTCATTCCTTGGTTCTCACGACTAGAACATTTCCGACTGTGACCCATTTTGAAGTATCTTGAAGTTGACCGGAAGTGCTAACGACCGCTGTGTTCTGCTCTGCTTCAGATGGCCGGTTCATGATGCGGCTGAAGCTTCCGAACGGCGTCACCACGAGCGAGCAGACGAGGTACCTGGCGGGCGTGATCGAGAAGTACGGCAAGGAGGGGTGCGCCGACGTGACCACCCGGCAGAACTGGCAGATCCGCGGCGTCACGCTCCCGGACGTGCCGGAGATCCTTGACGGGCTGCGCTCCGTCGGCCTCACCAGCCTGCAGAGCGGCATGGACAACGTGCGCAACCCGGTCGGCAACCCGCTCGCCGGCATCGACCCCGACGAGATCGTCGACACCCGCCCCTACACCAACCTCCTCTCCGCCTACATCACCAACAACTCCGAGGGCAACCTCGCCATCACCAACCTGTGAGCACCCATCTCGATCGTCTCTGAAAACATTGTGCGAGAGTGCCGGTCTCTGACATGTTTGCTGTTGTTTTCTCAACAGTCCTAGGAAGTGGAACGTGTGCGTGATCGGCACACACGATCTCTTCGAGCACCCGCACATCAACGACCTCGCCTACATGCCGGCCGAGAAGGACGGCAAGTTCGGGTTCAATCTGCTGGTGGGCGGGTTCATCAGCCCCAAGAGGTGGGGCGAGGCCCTGCCGCTCGACGCATGGGTGCCCGGCGACGACATCATCCCTGTTTGCAAGGCCGTCCTCGAGGCCTATCGCGACCTCGGCACCAGGGGCAACCGCCAGAAGACGCGCATGATGTGGCTCATCGACGAACTCGTAAGCATGCATTCTTCAGACCATCGATCAAAACATTCAGTCTAATCTTACATCCTTGAATCTTGAATGACGCTTACCTATATTCGGCGGCAATGCAGGGGATGGAGGTGTTCCGCTCAGAGATCGAGAAGAGGATGCCGAACGGCGTCCTGGAGCGCGCGGCGCCGGAGGACCTGATCGACAAGAAGTGGGAGAGGCGGGACTACCTCGGCGTGCACCCGCAAAAGCAGGAGGGCCTCTCCTTCGTCGGCCTGCACGTGCCCGTGGGCCGGCTCCAGGCGGCCGACATGTTCGAGCTCGCCCGCCTCGCCGACGAGTACGGCTCCGGCGAGCTCCGCCTCACCGTGGAGCAGAACATCGTGCTCCCCAACGTGAAGAACGAGAAGATCGACGCCCTGCTCGCGGAGCCGCTGCTGCAGGAGAGGTTCTCGGCGCACCCGTCGCTGCTGATGAAGGGGCTGGTGGCGTGCACGGGCAACCAGTTCTGCGGGCAGGCCATCATCGAGACCAAGCAGCGCGCGCTGCAGGTCACGCGCGACGTCGAGGCGCGCGTCTCCGTGCCCAAGACGGTGCGCATGCACTGGACGGGTTGCCCCAACAGCTGCGCGCAGGTGCAGGTCGCCGACATCGGCTTCATGGGATGCCTCACCAAGAACAGCAGCGGCAAGATCGTCGAGGCGGCGGATATCTTCGTCGGCGGACGCGTCGGCAGCGACTCCCACCTCACCGGGGTGCATAGGAAGGCCGTGCCCTGCGAGGACATCGTGCCCATCGTCGCCGACATCCTCGTCGAGCGGTTCGGGGCCGTGCCCAGGGAGCGGGAGGAGGACGAGGAGTAGCAGATGCAGACTTGCAGAGATGAGTTGCTGCTGCTTGGTGTAAAGTAGGCAATGGCAGTGGTGGTTTGTGTACCACGGTTTGGTTTTCTTGTCGCAGTCCAAAGTTTTTCACTTACGTATTACAGGGGAGGGGTGATTGAATTGGTGGTATAAATAAAGAAGCAGATTATATGTAGTAGCTGTTCCTCGCAATTCTTCTTCTTCTTCCTCAGTCACGTGCAACCGTGTACTCTGACAGATTTTTAAAGAAGCAGATTATATGTAGTAGGCTAGTAGCTGTTCCTCGCAATTCTTCTTCTTCTTCTTCAGTCCTATGCTACTGTGTTACAGACTTACAGTATACTCTGACAGAGTTTTTGCAATAGGGAAAGACATAGAAACTGCAAACCTGCCGGCAAATGAAGCTCGCCTACATCATCGATAGATCACACGACACCAATGTCCATGGCAAATGCTGGAGCAAGAAACCTACAAGATGAGGTTAATTTACTCCTTAGGCCGCGCTTGGATTGCAGTATTTTAGTCGAGAAAAGACGGGAAAAGTTTATTGACGCGCGTAAACTTTCGGCTACCTCCATCGGAGGGAGAAATTAAACAGTGAACCAATCGGGCCCTTAATATGCGTGAACCTCTTCCTCCATGAATGATAGTACGACATGCTACCTCAATCGTATACCTTAATCATATGTGTGATAAGGTATGAATTCCAAGATTCACTAGGGGCGAGGAGCCAAGAAGGGGGGTGGAGTGAGAAAATAAGAAGAGGGATGACAGATGATGCAATTTTGATGGGGACACATTCTTCGCGCTCATCCTGAAGGAGGAAGGCCATGGCTACCGTTGTGACGATGGTTTCTTGAAAGATTTGGAACGGGCGCAACCAAAGAGTAAGAACACTAGCACCATGCCTTCTATCATCTTCTTGCAGATCAAGTCGGAAGGTCACTCTTTTGTTTTACCGGGGGCTAAGCATTTGGGTCTTCTAATACGGGAAGAGTAATTGTTTTATTTTTCCTTGGTTCGGGACTTTCAAGTCCAAACTTTGTATTACAACTCCTCCTTATTTAATGCATTAAGACAAATCTTTTGCTTTTCTTTCTTTAAAAAAAAGAGATAGACGTCTCACACCATAGAACTGTCAACCAAGAAGAGGGATGGAGTCAAAAGTTTTTCACTTTCGTTGTCAGGGGAGGGTGATTTTTGAATTGATAATATAAATAAAGAAGCAAATTATATATGTAGTTGTTTCTCGCAATTTTTTTTTCTTCGGTCCTCTTCTACACTATCGTGTCAGATTTTTGCAATTCGGGAAGAAACGTGAGCTTCATGACAATGCTGGAGCACGCCAGTTGAAGAGACGACATGGCTTGAGATTTGGGTTGACTGGTTTTTAGTCTCTGGTGACATGGCACAGTGGTGGGTCCAATATGAGAGAAAATGGGTCAAAACGTTTCCGCCAAAACGACTATTTCTTCTCTACACTGACGTGGTCCTGTGGTTGGTCCCACATGTAAGTAACGAGGTAATGAGATGGCAAATTTGCTCGATCTAACTTCAACTATCATCAAATACTCCAATGGTAAAGTTACTGCTACAATTCCACACAGGATCAGCGCACTCGGACAGTGTCACATAGTTGTTTTTTATTGTGAAGATTTGTTCTATCATAGAGACCGCCGGTAAAGACCCGGTAGCTCTTGCACGTGTGGCCCTGATTCTTCAAGGGTGTGAGCATCTCACACATCCGTTAGTCAATCTCGACCGACAGTGAGCTCATGGAAAGTGCGTCGGGAGAAAACTCCTTGTCAACCTGTGTTACAGGGAATATCCATATAACTCATTCGTCGATTCATGATTTACTTATAATTTGAGACTATATGGGGTATCCATATAGCTCATGTTTGACATTGAGAAAACTCATTTATCAACGTGTGTTATAGAGGAGACGCCTCCCCCCCCCCCCCCCCCCTCATGCTGGAAAATTTAGGAAAACTCTCCTATATAATTGTTGGTTTGACCCCTAAATTTTGTCAGACATTGACTAAATGACCCCCTCCTTCTACCGATCCTGGCTTCGTCTCTGGAGCAGACTATTGTTTCTTCACCTTCAACTAAGGTTATTTGGTCAAAACTTGGAGGAACTTAATGTCCATGTTTGATGAAAGTACTTGAAAACTATGTTTTTTGTCTAAAATACTCATTGACCATAGAACCAAATTCTCGTGATTCTTTTACATTTTATACTCAGTCGGTACTAACTCAATTAAGTAAGTAATTCATGTAAAGTAGATCCCACGGGTGTTTAACTCCGAAGAGTGTGGCAAGATTACCTCAAGTGTGACAAAGATTTTAATCAACTAATATTAGTAATGTGTGGCAAACAATGTGTCAAATGTTGGCAAGCTTAACATATGAACCAAATATGCCCTAAGTAATAAAGCATGGAGTAATTTCTAAATTCATTTTTAGCACTTCCAAAAGGGACTATAAATTCTTTTGGCTCATATTAGGAGGTGGTAATGCATGGTCCGTGTATGGATATTTAGGTTTAGCTTGAGAAACAACAAGGTGAATCCAACTGCCATATCCCTTGTAATGTATCGTCTCTAAATGCTTGCACCTGCACCTACAGTCCAAAGAATTGTGCTACTTTCACACGTTGCGGTAAGAACCATGTTTGGATCATGTGTAACTTAAATTTTATCAATAAGAATTTTGATAATGCTTTCTTGTTTTTATAACCGGAGGTTGAAACCTCTATTATCTGCATCAAAATGATATGCACAATATTTTTTATTTTTCTCCCTAATGTAATGTTTTCACTGCAATTCTGATTCTATAATTGCTTCTCTTTCTCATTTGACCAATTTCCAAATACATATGAGATGGAGATTGAAAGAGGAAATTAATCCATATAAACAAATCGCTGTGTAAGATGCACAAAGGGGTGGTCAGATAATAGATGATGTTTTTTCTTCCTTTGATCACGGTGGATTTTTCTTAAAACCTCCCCTACACACATGTACTTAACGAAAACCTTAATGTTACGCGGGACCTTAACTTTCTAGTTTCTAGGCGTATCTCTCGTGAAATGCATCGAAATTGAAGATTTGTTAGTGCGGACACATATATATAACTTAGAAGGCGAAGTTGGTAAAGTTTGAGACGCGGCGGAGGCCAAATTGCCGCCTCCGCTACCGAGCGGTACGGGTTACGAGGCTCCTCCGATTTTTTTGCTGTCTTTGCCTTAACAAAATATCTTGTTCATATGAATCTTAAATTTCGGTCTCAACAGCTGCTCCGAATATAAAAATTTAAGAACCGACACCATCAGCGTCTTCAACTTGTGTCTTCGAAAGTGTGCTACGGTATGCTACTTCCGGCAGAATTTGTGCAGCTTCAATCAGGACTACGTGCACGGCGTGTTGTCTCCTGCAGAATCCTACTAGAAGTCGCATCATGTAGTCCGACGGCTACGGCGTGAACTGTACGTATTGTTGCAATAAAAAATCTTGTAATCTTGCGAGCAAATGCAAGTTAGGGAGTAGGCGCCAACGCCTAACCACCGGACGGACAGCGCCACCGCGGCCGAGCCGAGTACGGTGCCCGCACGTCTCCCCTCTCCGGTAGTTGGAGCCGTACTTGCGCTCGCTCGCCTCCGTCCCCATTATAGAGACCCATCCTCTCCTACAGAGTCAGTCCCAAGATCCCAAACCCCATCTCCTACCTCCCTCCCACCCGATCCCCTGTCCCGAAATCCAGAGCCAGCTCCAGCCCCGTGTGCCGCCATGGAGGAGAGCAAGCTCAAGGCGGCCAGGCTCCTGGAGCAGATGAGCGCCCACCTCGCCACCGACGCCGGCAAGGACATCGCCCGGAAGGTCGGCTTCGTCTACCAGCTCAACATCTCCCCCAAGGTGCGTACCCCCTACCGCCCCTCCTCTGTATCTGTTCTTGGGTCCAATCTGTCTCCACCTATTGATGCCTTGCTGCTCTTGCGGTTCCGATCTGACAACAGAAGGTGGGCGTCGACGAGGAGATCTTCGTCGTGGACCTCAAGAAGGGCGCCGTCTCCTCAGGTCCGGCTTCCACACCTCGATCCGCCTCTCGATTCCGGTCGAAAATTCTGATCTTTTTCTGGTCTCGGCGTGCAGGGCCGTACGAGGGGAAGCCTGACGCCACCTTCACCTTCACGGACGACGACTTCCTCGACATCGCCAGCGGCAAGCTCAACCCGCAGATGGCGTTCATAAGGTCAGAGTTGTGAATCACAAACCTCTACTTACTCCCCTGACTCAGAGCAACAATCCTGAGGATAATAGTGCTTGTTTGCTGCGTGCGCAGGGGTAAGCTGAAGATCAAGGGGAGCATCAGCGCCGCGCAGAAGTTCACCCCGGACATCTTCCCCAAGCCCTCCAAGTTGTAGAAGGCTTGCTTGATACGGCGATCGGTCGGTTAATAAGTTTCAGTGATGTTTCTTCGCTGTGGCGTTCATGGTGTGACTCGTGAGCTAGTGTCCCTGGCGAGAGTTTGTTCAGAGTTTGTGACGTACTGTAGTACCTAAACCACCACACGAACAACGACCCGAGTTTCAGTGTTTCATGATCTTGATTCTTCAGTGAAGTTCCACTCAGATGATGCGATGTGTGCATTCTGATGATGGTTAGCTTTCTCGATGAGATGATTCACCCGTTTACTGTTACGAGTAGAGACTGCGTGCCAATACCAGATTACTTGAAAGGGGAAAACAGAACACACAGTTCCGTTATAAGATCTCTGTCAGCAACTCAGCCGCATCCTTGTCGTTGTGCTTCTGAAGTGCGTACCTGTTCTTATTATTAACTAACCGAATCGTTGTCCTTGTTCGATTGTATCTTTGTTTTTTTGTCAACTGCATGGCCGTCAATTATAACGCTTACTCGATTCCCTACTTTGCTGTCACTATCTTTGCTAAGTTCACTTGACTCTTGAGCAAGTCGTGCCTAACGAGGTTGAACACATATATGAAGCAAATTTTGCCTGACGATGTCATGCTTGAGTAAAAAAGAACATCGACATAATACTCATAACTGATGGTACCATTGTCCCGAGCCACGTATGACGTATCCTCCCAGAATCAAGGCTACACTATTCTCAAGACAAGAAGGATTCGTAACTTTGATCTAGAGGTTTTGAGTTATAATAACAAACATGTCTGCGCGTTGCAATAGGAAAGAAAAGATGTATCATGTGGGAGCACAGCACATAGTAAGTTCTTACTGCTACATCCGTAGTGTTTCGTTGAAACCAACCAGCTTCGTCATGTCCACGAGGTAATCATGATCACACGCCATTGCGTCCTCTACTACCGCTATAGCCAGGCCACGTGGGAGCACACTCCACGGTAATATGCGCCACCCTTAGGGTCGGGAAACCTCATCAAATTCAATGGCATCAATGTGGGCTTGAGTAAGGGGGAGACAGATGAAAAATAAAATAATCTTCCACCCTCCTACGTAATTCATCTACATCTTTTTATATTTTCTAGCAATGTGTATATAATATCTTGCATTCGAGCAATACAAAAGAAACTTAGGTCGGGCACAATGACGACCATTTCTTGCTCGAGGGCTTGTGGAACCCTGGCTTTCCATCGGCAGGAACGTCGAGGTGATGCTTGGCCGAGGGCTGGCAAAACGCTGACGTCGTTGCATCCTGAAGGCACATCTATGAATAAATACATCGGCCACGTTAAGTCTAATAAATTTACTGACTAGTGAAAGTTTTAAAAAACATGTTATTTTTACAAATGAATATAAGTGAGACACAATAATATTAAGGAAAAATAACTCGAAGAAGGAACAAAAGAGAAAATGATACGCCGCCGCCGCCTAGACCCTGACGCCGGCGTTCTCCTTCCCCGCATCCTCCTCCACCAGCCCAATCCCCGCCAGCCTCCAAGGTCGCCGCCATGGACAGGGACGGTATCCTCGACTTCTCCTCCCTCAGCCCCTCAAGCCTCAAGGCCCACCGCGGCGACGCGCACGAGCTCCCCACAGCCCTTCTGGATCCCGGCACGCAAAAAAAGAGAGGTGAATTTCACCCCATGCTTGCGCAATCCATGCTTATCAAACTTCCTCCCGCTCACTGAAATGATGATGTCCGACTTGACACCACCGGCAGGAAGGGCTTCGTCTCGCACCATCTGTCCAGCTGCGTCTTCCCCGACATGCAGCGAACCCTAGAGCATTTGCGGCGGCGGCGCTGACGGTGGCTGAGGGAAGATGGACGAGGAGCTCAAGCGGGAGGCGCCACCCACAACCTACGCCCTCGCTTCCGTGGCCTTCCTCCATGCCACTGTCCTTTAGGTGAGCTTTCCCTCTGTATCCTCTGCTGCCCGCCCCCTCTCTCATTGATGCCAGCCATCGAGAGCCGGTGATTTAGTTAGGAGTCAGTGCTGTGGTTTGTAATGACCGACCAGGACAATTTGCTTGTCTGTGATGATGATTCAACAATGGACTGTGTAGTTCGGAAATTTCATTTGAGTAATGATTTCTTTCTGTAGGAATTATTTAGCTGCACATACACGTTTAATTCTTTTGAGGGCTTCTTTCCATGGAAAGTAAGTAGCTGCCAGTGCATTTTAGTAATTAACGATTTAACAAGATGAGAATTACATGACGTACATGTATGTTCATACATATCCTTTAAGCCCATGTCTTGCAAGTCGAAACCTCTCTTGCCTTGCTCTGTACGTGACTATTTTGTTGTTGCATGCTTCCCTGGTCCCTGAGCAAAATGCAAATCTTTGTACGACCAAACCACTTGAGTAGGGGTACTGTACTACCGTGTGTACATATAGTCGTTCATGTATATGCATTGCTATCTTAACAAATACATGGAGCAAGGAACTCTTGAATGACAAAGTTGAGCACGTCTGTAGTATTTCTGTATTCTAGTGAGAGTATGAGTGTGTGTAGTTTTTGAAGCTTCAGTTTTACGCCATCTCAAGAGCGCTTTTGTTCGGCACTCTAAATAACATGCTAAAATAGGCTTCTTTTAAATGGCTTTCCTCTAGCTTTTGGTTATGCATTTTGCCTTGAAGGCTTGAATATTATGTGCTGTGCTTTGCCTCCAGTATTATGTGCATTTTGGTTTCTCTGTGAATGTCCTCTAGGCTGTAGCCGGTGATTGGAATCCATGCTGTGCTTTGTACATTTACGATTTGCTAGGCCGTGATGATTTGCAAATTGCAATCGACCATGTAGTTCAGAAATTTGGTTATATTCAATTCATTTGCTGTTTGTTATCTGCTTGTAGTAGTTACCAAATGTGGTAAGAACTACAGACTGGCATACATCAATTTTGGCGACGCCCGTTTGTTGTCTAACAATAATGTATCCCTTTTTATTACAAAGTTTGATATACTAATTTGTAAAAGGAAAATCTATTCTTTACTATCTCCTTTAATGTACTGTACTTATGTATTTGTTGTTATATGCCAATGGTTCTCAAGATTTTGTTTTAGTTAAAAAAGCTCTTTATTTTATCGGGTGATAGTTGACAAGGATAAGCAAAAAGCTCTTGTTTGCTGAGAGAGAGGTCGATGCTGGAACTGAAACCATCTGCTTGCTTGGATTTGCAAGCAGTGATCACATAGGTTCCATAAATCATCTCTGTATATTCTTTTCAGCATACACGTCTTTGTGTTTGGTTAGATTTCTCATTGGTCATAGAAGCACAGCAGTACCAAGCTTCTTTTCCTAAATGGATTGTTCAGTTCTTAATTTCCTACGCTTATGCTTAGCGCTCACAAGCTATGGTTGTGCTCCAGTTTCCGCAACCTTGTCTGACCTATACACACCATGGTTTCTTATTTGCAGCATCGATCTGAGACTGAACCAGCCCCAGTAGGTGACGCTGCCGAACATAATGAGGCCCAAGTCAAAGGTGATAAAGAAAATCACCCGACCGAGCTAAACGTGGATATCTGATCAGACATGGAGGTAGTCCTGGTGGACGAGCCGCCGAAGAGGAAACTGCGAGTGCTGCTGGGCCACATGGTCCTTGGCTCCTTGCGATGGCGCTGGTGCAGCACGTGCTGGTGCTCTCCTGTATGTGCTACTCGGTGCATGCCCATGAAGAGTACCATCTGGACTGAAACACTCAAGCACCACCGGCTTTAATGAGCTACAAATAATGTAAGCCCTCCACTCCTCTCCTGTATATGCTGCTCCTGTTTGCTTTTGTATCTAATGCAGCTGTGTGTACTTTGCATAACTAAAATTTACATACACAATCAGCAATTCAATGCCGTGATGCATCTTTCAAATGTTGCCAATTTATGCCTTTTTGCTGTTTTCTGGGCTTCTGCCAGATGGTTATGAATTCTACTGTTTTATTTGCAAAATGTTGGTCTGCTGTATGAGTTTGTTCTCGTCTGAGTTTAGGTAGGATATGATATCCTCCTCTCGTAAGGAAACTACTACAGAGCCAATGTGCTTTACACTACAGAAGTATGCCACATGCGTGAATAAACATTCATTCAAGTTCAGATTATTATCTGGAAAACAAGTTGTACCTGTATGGTCCAGTGCTTCCACTATCTTATATAATGTTGTGTCTTGGGGTCTACAGCCATTATCCAGCTATTGTCTGTATGGACAAACTATTGTGCCAATTGGGTTAGGATTAGGGACTATTTGATTTTATTGCTACCGTATCACATCTGGTTTTAATTATTCGACCAAAATCATGCTCCTAAGGTTTTTTTTTTGGTAACATGCGGTATGAATGATCTCTTGTGTTTGTGTGCTACCGAATCCAAAAACGGAAAATTAATCTATTTTCGTGTCTTCTTCTATCCCTCCTTTTTTTTTTGGTTGTCCAATTGACTTACTTTTCTTCTTCTTTTGAGAAGTAACTTGATTATTATTTTAGTTCTCACTAAAGTATACAATGTAATTGGCTTAATGCAATTTTATTCTTGTACTCATCAAACTATTTCGCCGTGCAGACTAAAATTATGAACTTTAGCAAATTGCGACCAATGGATGAATTAAAGGGATATGTATGTGTATGCATGCTGCACTTCAACGTTGAACGGACAAGTGATTTCCAAGGTTGGTTTGTGTAATAGAGTACTCTTAACTTTCTTGGTACATTCCTTTGGTTCTATTTATTAGGCAAGATCAGGTTGCGTAGAATGAAGCTCTTCTTGCTTATTTTGATATATTTATACTGTTGGGTCATAAATAAAAGTCAATTACTTGTCGACATACTATTTTGATCACACTTGAAATGTACGATCACATATATAGCGACCATCTGTGTGTGTGCCGGGGGATGAGAGACTGCTTTGTGTAATGGTACTTGCCAGTCGACAGCCTGGAAAGCCATCTGTTTGATGAGTTATATCTCTGCTCTAGCAGTTTAAGCATCCCTGTTGAAATGTTTTTGCTTTTCCTAAACCTTATCTCTCTGATAGCCCTTCAGATACTAGTAATTCGTTTCCTCAGATACTTTAAAAAGCTCAGTTTTGTGAAGTTTCTCTCTCTACTTCCAGTGAGTAGTAAATAGTCACGTGGGAAATGAAATGGGAGATCAATAAGACATAATATAAAATGATATGGAATGGATGGAGAAATGGACAATCTAATTCCAAGAAATAACAAATAGGTGAACAGTATATGTTCGTCTCCTTTAATGGTTTCTGGAAAAATATTTCTTTTCGGGAATCCAATTCTGTGCATTGTTTCCCTTGTGCCTAAAGCAGTGACTGTTGTCTCATGTCTTTGTTTAGTTTAATTGCTCATTATCAATGTCCATTGACATGTGGAGTTGTGAACTGAATCTATCTCTCCTTTTTGAATGAAAATAAACACAAATTCTTTGAATTTTCTCGGAAAAAAATTGTAGTCAGAGAAACAATTAAGCCATCTCACTTAATCGGTCTTTATGTTCTATATGCTGCATTAGAATATTAGACAGTTGGTGAATTATCAATACATGAAACACACCTAATCTATTAATAACCCTTTTTATTTTTAGGCTTAGAAACAAGTACAATTCCTTGTAATTTGCTATTCATCTCCCTTTGTTCCCGTCACATTTGCCGTATACAAATAGTACTCGTCTGATCCGAAATAAGTGTCGGACGTTAGTATACAGATTTGTTCTAGCGTAGGCTTTTCTTTACGACACTCAATGCGGACCGGAGGTAGTAGTTGTTGAACAGTATATTGATTTTTCTGTAGTAATTTATCATCTTTGCATGAGGTTTAGTTAAGCCTTGGAAATCGGTTATATTCAATGATCCTCTATTTATCAAAGATAAGGTGTCTTTTAAATTCTTATGTGTTCTGTTCCAGGGATCTGAGCAATAGTTATTGCTGCTAATTAGTAATCTAGAATTCTCGAATATTCTATTCCAGGAATGCGAGCATTAGTTGACACTACTTTTGAATTCTGGATTATATTCCAATCAGCACTGCTCCTGTTTTCACTTTTGAGTAGTAATCTGTCTGCAAGTGAGTTACAAAGTTGTTTGGATTAAATGTACAAGCTACTGCCACTCGTAGTATCATGGAATTTCCATGATGGAAATATGATTATTTTTCTTCTCTCTTGGAAAAAACTATGGCCATTTGCTAGTAGATGGTTACTCTGGCCTGTAGCTTCGATATGGTTGGCCTCACATGTAAAAATATTGGTAGTAGGTTCTAGTATTATGGATGCTAATGCTTGAACTCCCGGATATTCCATGTCCACTGAATGCTAAATTTTTGTTTGCCTGTACATGTTGATGCCAGGCCTACTAGCCTTGTTATATTGTTTGTGTGTGGAGCAATAGTTCCATGTGCTGTTCGTGGAGGTTAACCTTTCTTGGTTTGTTGTCTTCCAGGTGATGGATGGCCGAGCCGAGATTCTTTGAACACTGGTAATTGGATGGGACGCTGGAGGGATACTCCGAGCAGAAGATTGCCTGTGGCGCTCATGAAGGGGAGAATCGAAGGCGGAGGTGACGACTAGGGACATGCTTTTTTGTTTTAGAACTGAACCATCCTGAACAGGATGTTGGGGTCCCTCACTGTTCCCATGCCCTACATCTGGTTCGTTGGGAGCGACAAGAAGGCATTTGGAGCTGAACCTGATCCATGCATCCCTACCTCCCTCTCTGTTTTGTTGCAAATCAGATCAAGTTTCTTCGTGCTGAAAAAATCCACTTGTCCTTGTGAATGGTGAATGCAGCTGTTCTTCTTGTCTTAGGTGATGCAATACGGGATGGTCTAGGTGGCTGCCTCGGGTGCTGCGTGCATGCTAAATAAGAGTCCATCTGAGTCACTACCTAGCTTCCTCAGCGAGCTACACTATAATGTGAGTCACTACCTAGTATAGACTTTGACTGTTTGCTGATTTGCTGTTCCTGCCATTCTAAATGGGTGGATTGATTCTGTATGTAGGGTTATCTTAGATGCCTGGTTGCTTGCAGTACCAAATTCATGCTTCCTTAGGTCACTAGGATCCTATAAGGGAAGGTAGAGCTGTTTATGGGGAAATGGGTCGGTTTGCCTTGTAGACAATGTTTTATGATTTCTTATACTCACTTCTGTGCCAATGAACATGTGAGAATAGGCAGATTTTGTTGTTAAAAAAATGTTGATACTGTTGCTAAATGTAAGTTATCATTTGTACTATCTTTTGTGGTATCCGTGTAGTGTTTGCTTGTTTGATAATAATGGAGATCGATAAAGTGGGATGGGCCCTCCCCTTCCTCCTCCTCCCCTCCCCCTTGTGAGTTGAGAGTTGCCGACGGCTCATCGGGCCGTTCTCGAGCCCTCTCCGGCAGCGTCGCCGGTGGAGGAAAGGCCCTCTCCGGCAGCGTCGCCGGTGGAGGAAAGGCGTCGGAGTAGTTCTTGGTGTAGATCTAGGTTTCTAGGCCTCGTGCCTGTAGTTTGGAGTAGGAGTTCGGATCTCCCTCGCCAGATCCGATCCATCTAGGTAGGATGGCAGCGCCCTGTTCTTCTCTGGTGGTCGGAGACGGTGGCAGTCGTGCTCGTTGGGATCTCCATTAACAAGGTCACTCTTCCTCCTCTCTGCTCTGGTGGCGCTCTCCTTGGTACTCTTCTTCAGGAGGGAGGGGTGGTCCCGGGTCTTAGACATTGCCGCGCTGGAGAAGCTTGACTTTTGAGGTGGGAGACGACCTTTTCCCTCTTCATCGCGAGCCCATGGTGACATAAGCGCGGGTGTGGCCGCTCTCCTAAGGTTAGGAGGCAAGTGGTGGTTCTTTCTCCGCCCAGCCATGTAGGCGAGGGGAGGGGGGAGCGCGACCGGTTCTTCTCGACATCGGCAAGGTGGTGGTTCGTGCTGCTCCTGCGTTTTCGAGTGACTCATGTGACAGCCATGACTACCGCCGCGATCTTTGGCCGACATGGCGGCCCTTTTCCTGCCTCCATCGTGGAAACTCTACGAGACGGGAGCTCTACAGCTCGCCAAGTGGTTCGGCCCCGGTGACTTCGAGCTGGCCGAAGGCAGCGGTTCTTCGCCGGAGGAGAGCATTCCACTCTAGGTTATCGGTGCTCCTAGCTCCTTGAGAATGCCGGCAAACGGTGATGGAGAAGCCCAAGCACCTGTTTACAATTTTTCTTTTTTGCTAGGGGCCTGTTTGTAATTACGGATGCCTTATATTCAAATTCTAGGTTCTTTAGGGCGAGTGATGAAAAGGGCCTCTTTGTAAATCTGTACCCACCACGTGGTGAGTTTTTATAAAGCAGCCGAAGGGGTCCTGGCAGCCCCATTACCGTTTAAAAAAAAGTTGGGATGGCTCATTTTTTTTTACATCTTCTCAATATATTTTTCTTTCTTTTCTTTAATTTTTTTTTTCTTTCACGTCACCTCACGTCCCTCTTCCCCGAAGATACGTGGCCGAGTCAAAGTTGCCGTCCCCACCATCTATCCCCAACCTCCACCAGATCCGCCCGATCCCCTACCTCCCCGCAGCCTGTAACCGCCGCCGCCCGATCTCCCTGCTCCATCCCCCAGGCCCGATGCCTTCTCCCTGCTGTCTCCCAGCCCCCAACCGCCGCCCTCCCTGCTCCCTCCCCCAGCCCTCAACCGCCGCCGCCCGCTCTCCCTGCTCCATCCCCTTGCGCGCAACCGCCCGATCCCCTCGGTCCTCAACCGCCGCCGCCCGCTCTCCCTGCTCCATCCCCTTGCGCGCAACCGCCCGATCCCCTCGGTCCTCAACCGCCGCCGCCCGCTCTCCCTGCTCCATCCCCTTGCGCGCAACCGCCTCCGCCTAATCCCCTCTCGGTGCTCCCTCCCCTTGGTCCGCAACCCCCGCCGCCGAATCCCTCTCCTGCTCCCTCCCCCAACTCCCCGCAACCGACACCGCCCGATCCCCTCCGCTGCCGCATGGAGGAAGCCCCTCCTGTTGCTCACCCGTCGGAAATACAGCTGATCCATCTGCTGCGCAGGTTCCGCGACGATGGCGTCAAGCCCTGGTGGATACACGACGTCAACGTGTACGAGGCAGAGCCCATCGTCCTCACGGAGCGGTACCCGCCGCTCATCTCGGCGGATGAGCTTAAGAGATGGTATTTCTTCTGTACACCCGCCACACTAAATGGAGAACATGATGTGCGTGTGCGGAGGACTGCTGGATGTGGTACCTGGAAAGGCGAAAGAGGTGGTGTATCCGTGATGGAGGGCAGTGACCAAAAGAACATTGGCGTCAAAACTACATTAACATTTGTAGTGAAGGTTGGAGTGCAGAGAAAGCAGGTTGGCCAAGGATGGTTAATGGCCGAGTTCAAAACAGTGGATGGACCAATGGCCTTGTGCAAGATCTACCGCTCACCGGCAAAGAAATGGCTAGAAGCAGGAGAAACATCAGCAAGGGCAGCAGTGGCACCACCACCACCACCAGCAGCAGTACCAGCAGCAGCAAGAGCAGCAGCACCAGCAACAGCAACACCAGTACCAGCACCACAAGCACAAGTAGCTGCAGCAGCAGCACACGACTACGTAGCAAATACTCTTGCCTCGGCAGCGGTGCACATCACATATGCGTCGTCGGCGATGTTTGCTTCCACAGAAGCGAATATAAGGTGGTGTACACGCGCTTAAAGCAACGAGGTGGTACAATTCGTGTTTGTTTGGGTGGGACAATCGGAGTCGATCTCCTTTCTATCCACGCTTAAAATAACGAGGTGTGTTTTGTTTCGCTAGTCATCTCCCGTCACGTCCCGCGCGGAGTAAAAATATTCCCGACCCCGAGCTACCGACAGCACGACAACATGGATGACGTGCACGAGCTCCCCCAAGCCCCGCCACCCTTCTGGATCCCGGCAAGCAGACAGTGCCGGTCCAAAATAACATAGTTTTGGGCCTGTGGCAAGTTAATTAATAAATATAATTATATCAAACTCCTCTATTTGAATATAACATAGTTTTATTATATATTACAATTTTATAATATATATGTTCTCTTTTTTGACACATATTATATCTTCAAAATATGTAGTCACAGTTAAGTTAATAAATATAAATATTATGTGTATCTTTTTTGTATTATAATGTACATCAAATATAAATTTACAAACTAAAAATTGAAAATAATTGTGTGCCTTCTCATTTTTTGATGTACAACTAAGAATAAATTATCCTTAATATGCGTGATACATAAATATTGACTATACTATAAAAATATCTTAATACTAGCTTGTACTATATCAACTTATAAGCAAATTTATAGGAAATTCTAGAGTATATTTTATGTCTAATAAGTTGTATTGTGCTGAATAGCAATCCGCCAACACATATATTTTATGTCCTTGATATTATAATACAAACTCTTAACTAATCACTAATGATCAATATTTATAAATTCCACAACTTTTGCTTTCATACGATTTGAAGGATCATCGAAATGTGCTTGCCATATTTAGCACAACTTCTCATGTAACTTTCTCATGTAGTGCTTAATATTAAAAATGAAAAATAGTTATCGTAGAACGACGACATGTTGGGCTCCCACTTAAGAGAGGTTAACGGTCTAATTAAATTTGCTAATTCCAACCATATTGTATTTTTCACCAGGAAGACTAGCTGGGTTTTCCCTATGCGATATATCTTCGCACGTGATTTTTTGTGAAGACTTCCTCCTACTGAACAAATAAACTTTTTATAGGAATTAATATTTCCTAGAATATAATAGATAAATATACTAAGATTATGAGAATCTCTATTATTTGGGGTCCTATACTCTTGAGTACCGTGGTGGTTGTCATGTTTGCCCGATATCTGAGTTAGCCTCTCAACATGACCTTGTTGATGCCAGCACTAGGTGGGAACGAGTACCCCCTTCGCGGTAGTCACATGTGCCAATCATTTTGTCGCCGAAATGTTAGTTGCACAATAGCATGTTCGTGCGCCACGTTAATACCACAAATCAAGACAACAACCTAAATTAATCAAAGGAGCGCTGCTGTTAGCCGGAAAAAATTACGCAGTTCTGCAAAACCTGTTAGGCACGAAAATCACAACCAAAGCACCTCATAATTCTGAAACATTTTGTACCAATCATTCAGAAGCAGCTATGATACCCTCAATCTACCAAACAATCACGACTTCAAAGCATGCTAAAAAATATTGGGGAAGGAGGAGATCGACCTACATACGGGGTCATTCCGCATACCTCATCGGGGGTCATTCCGCATACCTCATCGGGTTCCTGGGAGCTCCTCTGGTTGTCTGGCCGCCGCATCCGGTGCTCCGCTCGTCGGCAAGTACCGACGATCCAAGGGTGTGCTTGGTCTGGGGATGGAGCACTCCACCTGGTGGTGCAGATCAGCTGGCTGCGATCCTCCTCTCCTCCAACGGCGGTGTCTCAATGGAGATGTGGTCGTGGCGGGAGGAGCTCGAGAGAGGGAGAGAGATCGTGTGGTGGCGGCATGAGAGAAAGGGCGGCGCTCGGCGCGGTGGTGGTGGCAGGAGGGTGAAGAGGAGAAGAAGGCGTAGGGGGACGACGCGCCCACCAGAGAGGAGCAGGAGGCGAGGAGAGCCGGCTCCCTGGGACGGGAGGAGAACCGTCTCGGGCCGGAGGCGGTAGGAGAGCGGCGACCCCGCGTGGATCCGGCACAGCGCGGCGACCTCGTGTGCTTCGAGGAGAGCGGGAGCGGGGCGGGAGCTAGGGCTGGTGGGGGAGAAGGAAAAGGATTCGGCGCGGCGACATCGTGTGCGTCGAGGAGAGCGGAGGTGGGGGAGAAGGAAAGGAGAAGGGATGGAGCAGAGGCGACGGGAAGCAATCGGTTGTTGCGCATCATCCTCATATCCACGCAGAGTCAAGGTTACAATATTCCCAAGACAAGAAGGATCCGTAACTTTGATCTAGAGGTTTTGAGTTGCTCCACCACATGGGCCTTTTTCCTTAGCAGAAAGCCCATTTAATTGGTCCCTTTATTAAATACGAATTTAATCAAAATAAATTCATTAATATAGTATTACTACATTAATTTAACTTATTTATATCATATATAAAATATTTCCTCTCTTCTAAAACTTTTCTGAAACCCTACGAACTATCTTCGGTTATCCGATACGATTTCGGATTCTCTCCCGGAACATTTTCGGTGATCTAAATTATTCTCCGCTAACTCCGGACTTCTAAAGCCATCTTAAATTCATCGACCCATTAAGTGTATTACCCTACGGTTCGGGAACACTCCAGACATCACCGAGACTCTCTCTGGTGAATGATCAGCAGGGGGGCCTAGATGGCCATGCTGACCCCTGTGCGCACACGAAGATTTTTTGTCGTTGAACCGTAAACGTCGATAATGAAAACCATATTCTTTTGTTCCTTCCATACTAACACCGTGTGAGATCTGATCGTCGGTATCATGATACCGGGTTCAATCTCATTTCCAACAGATGCTTCTTTACTCGTTCCCGTGATCTTATCCTGTGACCTAGTCAGTTGCTGCGTAGCGTTGGATAGAATCTCACCGAGTGGGCCCAGAGTATCATTCCTTTCACGCAGATGAACAAATCCCGATCTTAATGCATACACCTCAACATACTTCATCGGAATACCTGATAGTAACCTTTCTAATCGCCCAGTACAAAGCGACTACTAGTGCAGTCAAAGGTACCCCTCTGAAGCAGCGATTAAGTACCACCTCACGGTCTAAGGATTAGGTTTCAACGTTTCTTATTTGTGCAGCTTGAACACCGTGTCACGATCTCGTTGCAATACTAATCTTTGAGTAAGTCCATCACCACATTTACTAAATGGTGTGACCTCATCACCAACCAACATAAATTTCCATGATCTGAATTACGATCATCTGTTGCGTAATGAACTAGTATTAACAAAGTCTTAATAGGGAAACTGGTTACTTTTAATACCCTGTATTAATGATTCCTATCAATACAGTTATAGCATGATATAAACCTATTATAAATTTAATGATATATGTCAATAATCACTATATTACTTGCCTCTAGAGCATATCTCTAACAGGCATTCCATCAGCAGGAACTTCGAGGTGACGCTCGCTCGACGGCTGGCAAAACGCTGGCGTCCTGAAGGCACATCTATGAATAAATACATCGGCCGTTTTAAGTCTAATAAATTTGCTGGTGAGCGAAATTTTTAGAGAACATGCTCTTTTATGAATGAATATAAGTGAGATAAAATAATATTAAGGAAAAAATAGTTCCAAGAAGGAACATAAGAGCAAATGATACTAAGAACAACTAGATTCGTGGTCGTTGATACGTCTCAAACGTATCTATAATTTCTTATGTTCCATGCTTATATTATGCCAATTGCTACATGTTTTATATACACTTTTATATCATTTTATGCATTTTCTGGGACATAGATGCCACAGTGCCAGTTGCCTGTTTTCTGCTGTTTTTGGTTTCAGAAAAGTTGTTAAGGAAATATTCTCGGAATTGGACAAACGAAACGTCAAAGTGCCTATTTTTCTCGGGAGGTTCCAGAACACCGAAGAGGACACGGAGGAGGACCCCGAGGGGCCCACACCCCCTCCCGGCGCGGGTCCCCCCCGGCCGCGCGCGCACGGGGTGTGGGGCCCTCGAGGCCCCGCCGCTTTCGCCCTTTCGCCTACTTATACCCCCCGAAAATACAAGCCCTAGGACGCGAACCTTTTTCCTCCACGAAGTCCAGAGCCGCCGCCGTCGTCAACCCTAGATCAGGAGGGTTCAGAAGCTCTTCCCGGCACCCTGCCAGAGAGAGGAATCATCACCGGAGGGCTCTACATCACCATGCCCGCCTCCGGACTGATGCGTGAGTAGTTGATGACCCACAAGTATAGGAGGTGTATCGTAGTACTTTCGATAAATAAGAGTGTCGAACCCAACGAGGAGCAGAAGGCGCTGACAACAAGTTTTGATGAGGATTTCACTGTAAACACTAGCAGACAGGTTTTTAGGAGTTTTTGATATAACAGATAAATAAAGTGCGAGTAAATTAAGCGCAACAATAATAATTGCAGCGAGGGGCCCAATCCTTTCTAGAGCAAAGGACTAGCCGGTTTGTTTACTTATGATGACCAAGCGTTCTTGAGTACACACGGGATTTATGTCTAGTGCTTTCGCTTCATATAGATGATTAATCTTTAGTGTTTTGATAAGTGTCATGTGGGTGAACCTATGCTAATGCACCGCCCTTCCTAGGACTAATACATACTTGTGATTATACCCCTTGCAAGCATCCGCAAATACAAGAAAGTAATTAAGATAAATCTAACCACAACCTTAAACTCTAAGATCCTGCTATCCCTCATGCATCGAGATATCAACGGGGGTTTAGGTTTCTGTCACTCCGGCAACCCCACAATTAATATTCGAATACACAATGCATTCCCCTAGGCCCATAAAGGTGAAGTGTCATGTAGTCGACGTTCACATGACACCACTAGAAGAATAGCACCACAACTTAAATATCAAACCATTAAATACTATTCAACATAGTTCACTACTAACATCTAGACTTCACCCATGTCCTCAAGAACTAAACGAACTACTCACAATACATCATTTGGAACATGATCAGAGATGATATAATGATGGGTAACAATCTGAACATAAACCTTAATTCAACGGTTCCACCCAATAGCATCAATAACAATAGTAATTAACATCGGGAGAGTTTCCCTATCAAACACACAAGATTCAGCCCTAGATGTTACAGCGGGAACGGAGTGGAGCAATGGAGATGACGGTGACGGCGGTGGAGATGATGGTGACGATGATCCCTCCATGAAGTGTAGCTCGATGACGGTGATGATGGCGACGATTTCCCCCCTCCGGGAAGGGATTTCCCCGGCAGATTTCTACCTGCCGGAGAGCTTTCTTCTCTCTGGTGTTTTCCGCCTCGTGGCGGCGGCGGAATAATTCTAACTCTCCGTAGAAGGTCTTAGGTTTTCGGGGGGGGGGGGGATGAAGTACGCGAAGGGGCTCGGCCAGAGGTGGGCCAGGGCGGCCAGACCCTGTGCTCGCGCGGCCGCAGGTCCTGCCGCGCGAGGAGGGGGGTGTGGGCCCCCTCTTGGCCTCCCCTCGTGGCTCCCTCCATGATCTGGCAAAATAATATTTTCCACGGTCTTCGTTTTGTATTTTGATCTTCGCAAATAATGTATCTTGACGGTGCTTTTTCCAGCTGTTTCCAGACTCCCGTGATCAATTCTCCAATAATCATCAAACATGCAAAATAGATGAAATAACATAAGTATCATCTCTAGATATGAAATATATCAATGAATAACAGCAAATTATGATATAAAATAGTGATGCAAAATGGACGTATCAACTCCCCCCAAGCTTAGACCTCGCTTGTCCCCAAGCGAAAGCTGAGCTCAGTAAACAGGACCACAGGTTTATGGAGTGAAGTGTCGATAAAGAATATACGGACAAGAAGCATCACATTTAATAATACACAAGTCATCTTAGATATCAACTCCATTCATATAACTCAACTTGTAACAAGTAACGGTAAATCACAATAAAGTGCATAGAGAAAACCATAGTTGGCGTTGGCAAACTTTGTTCTTGGTCAGAGAACAACGAACATATTGAGCTTACTCTACTAAACAACCCTCTTAGATAGTTGCTAACTCTCAAAGTCATATTTATCAAATAACAGCAATGTGCTAGACAAGGAAGAATAAGAGACATGATTAACAATACGAATGTATAAACGGTTGAATCACAATCAACTCAAATGCTTGCTTAAGACAGAAAGAGGTAGGTTTACTGACTCAACATAAAATAAAAGATAGGCCCTGCGCAGAGGGAAGCAGAGATACAAGCATGTGCTAGAGCTTTTAGTTTTAAAAATCATATAGAGAGCATAAAAGTAAGTTTTTGAGCGGTGTTTGTTGTTGTCAACGAATGGTAATAGAGTTCTTGTCATCTTCCATACTAAGCAAGTTGAGAGCGGTTCCGATTATTTTAAAAAAAGCCTTTATAATAAACAACTATTTCGATAACCATGACACTCCTCCCAACCTTTTCTTACACAAGCCATGGCTAACCGAATCCTCGGGTGCCTACCAATCAATCTCAAACCATGGAGGAGTGTCTATTCTTAACTTTCTCAACCTTTTGATATTATAGTGGTCTAACCAGCTCTTTGCAATATTAGTGACGAGCAGATGAAGCATGCAAGTCAAGGGTTACTTAATTAGTATGGAAGATAACAAACTCAACTATTATTTCCTCATGAGCTAATAGACATTGACACAAATAAAGGATAGTAGTTTTGAATAAAGATAGCACATGAAGTATTTACTTGGAGTGGCGCAAAATACCACATAGTAGGTAGGTATGGTGGACACAAGCGACAAGGGTTTTGGCTCAAGGTTTGGAAGTATGAGAAGCATTCCCTCTCAATACCGGTCTTTGGCTAGCAAGGTTTGGTAGCAAGCATAAGAGTTGATGGATACAAACAAATATACATGTAGTAAAGACAATCATGCAATTCTTACTTGGAAGCACAAACAATTTTAAATTGTGAATACTAAGCTTATTATCTACAAGTGAGAAAGATCATTAAAAACTATATCTACATGTAATTCTTTCCTCCACTTAAGTCTCAAAGTATTGTAGCTACTGACCAATGCTAAGTTTGCCAAAACCAAAAGATTTATTATATGTTCCCAAAGTGATAACAATACTAATGACAAGATCAATCATATATGATAGAAATTGCAAACCAAAATAAGATGTGCAAAAAATAAATGATAAAACTTCTCATTAATATTCCATAACGACACCTCATACCAAGGGATACATAGATAGATAACCAACTAAAGAGAGATACTTCCACATTGCAAACCATTATATAAGATAACTTCCCTACTCATGATATGACTCTACTAAAAGATAAATGGTAAAAGATGATGGTGTGATACCGCGGCACTCCCCCCAAGCTTGGAACAAGCTAAGGGAGATGCCAATACCGATGATGAATTACTCCTTCGGTGGTGATGGTGGCAAGTTCTCTTCATCAAACTTCCAAGGTAGGGGCTCTCCATCAACAAATGATGACTTGGTCTCGAGTATCCTGAAACTTGCAGCAGCACTTATGCGTTTAAACCTGGTTTCATACTCACAGTTCTGATTCTGAACATCGTAGAGTTGCGCCTGCAGATTGTTGGTAGTCTTGTGGAGTGAGAAGATGTCCTCCCAGAGCTTTGCGATCTCCTTCTCATGCTTGGTAATAAGTTCAGCCACGATACGGCGAACGATATCCACCTCACGTTCCGCCATCTTCTTATACTTGAAGACCTCCTGCTCCAAACTCTTCATCCTCTCCTCCATGCTCCCCTCACCCTGAGGACCTTGAACATCATCCACCTGCACCTTCCCACCTTTCAACGTCAACTCCTTCGGGTGCATCCTCAACTCGTGCATGTACGGGTTGACGATGTTCACGAAGAAACTATACTTGGAAGGCTCGGGCGAAGACATGATGACTCTAGATCCAAGGATGAAATCTGGCAGAAACAGCTCGAAACAAAAACACTTCGAAAACACGTTATACGGACCTCGGGGGTTCCGGGAGATTATATAGGAAAAATTTACATGACAAAAGGAAGGCAACATCACGAAATCGAGTAGGAGACGGACACCGAGGCGTCCAGACCCCCTGCTCGCGCGGCCAGGATGGGGCCCGCGCGAACACGTGGTGTCGGCGCCTCGTGCTCCGTGTCCTGCTCATTTTCGTCTTGTATTTTTCCATATTTTCTAAAAATAACTTCTATGTCTTCCAAAATTAAAAACGCGAACTTTTACTTACCGAAACTGTACCTTTTCGAATTCAGCTTCTACAGACTCAGAAAAATTCTCTTTGATAAAAGTTTCCGGAGCAGTAACTTGAATAATATCAACATCTTCATTATAAGAATCTCCAGAAATATAATGTTTGAGACTTTGTCCATTCACCACTTATGTAGAGTCATCTTTGAGTGAAGCAATTTTAATTCCACCCGAACGAAACACCTCAACAATAACATATGGTCCTTCCCACTTGGAGAGTAATTTTCCTGCAAAGAATCTAAGACGAGAGCTATACAATAAAACCTTTTCACCAACATGAAACTCTCTCTTAAGGATTCTCCTATCATGCCATTTCTTAACTTTCTCTTTAAAGAGCTTAGCATTTTCATAGGCTTCACTTCTCCATTGATCTAAAGAATTCAAATCAAGCAATCTTTTCTCACCAGCAAGTTTAAAATCTCTATTTAGTTCTCTCACTGCCCAATAAGCTTTGTGTTCTAATTCTAAAGGCAAGTGACAAGCTTTTCCATAGACCATTTTATAAGGAGACATACCCATGGGATTTTTATAAGCAGTTCTATAAGCCCACAATGCATCATTTAATTTATCAGCCCAATTCTTCCTCGTTCTATTAACAGTCTTTTGCAAGATAGATTTAATTTCTCTATTTGATAATTCTACTTGCCCACTAGTTTGAGGATGATAAGCTGAGGCAATTCTATGATTAACACCATATTTAGCAAGAACTTTTCTAAAACCTCCATGAATAAAATGAGAACCTCCATCAGTCATTAGATATCTAGGAACACCAAACCTAGGAAAAATTATATCTTGAAGCATTTTTAATGATGTTCACCATCAGCACTTTTAGTAGGTATAGCTTCTACCCATTTAGTAACATAATCAACAACAACAAGTATATATGTATAACCCTTTGAAGGAGGAAAAGGACCCATAAAGTCAAATCCCCAACAATCAAATGACTCAATAACAAGAGAATAATTCATAGGCATTTCATTACGTCTAGAGATATTACCAATTCTTTGACATTGATCACAAGATAAAATAAACTTTCTTGCATCTTTAAAAAGAGTATGCCAATAAAAACCTGATTGTAAAACCTTTTGTGCAGTTCTATCTCCAGCGTGATGTCCTCCATAAGCACTACTATGGCATTTTCTCAATATCTCTTGTTGTTCATACTCCGGAACACATCTTCGCATAATACCATCCACCCCTTCTTTATATAAGTGTGGGTCATCCCAGAAATAATGCCTCAAATCATAAAAGAATTTTCTTCTTTGTTGAGCTGAAAAGGTTGGAGGCAAATACTTCGAAACAATAAAGTTAGCATAATCAGCATACCAAGGACTATCTCGTGAACTCACCCTTATTGCAGCTAATTGTTTATTTGGAAAACTATCATTAAAAGGAATAGGATCATATTCAATGTTTTCCAATCTACACAAATTATCAGCAACAGGATTTTCAGCACCTTTCCTATCTACAATATGCAAATCAAATTCTTGCAAAAGTAATACCCATCTAATAAGCCTAGGCTTTGCATCTTTCTTTTCCATAAGGTATCTAATTGCAGCATGATCAGTATGAATAATAACTTTAGAATCAACAATATATTGTCTAAATTTATCACAAGCAAAAACAACAACTAGAAATTCTTTTTCAGTTGTAGCATAATTCTTTTGAGCAGGATCAAGAGTCTTACTAGCATAATGAATGACATTTAACTTTTTATCTACTCTTTGTCCAAGAACAGCACCAACAGCAAAATCACTAGCATCACACATAATTTCAAATGGTAAATTCCAATTAGGTGGTTGAACAATAGGAGCACTTATTAAAGCTTGCTTAAGAGTTTCAAAAGCTACCTTACAATCATCATCAAAAACAAATGGTACATCTTTTTGCAAGAGATTAGTAAGAGGCTTCGATACCTTAGCAAAATCTTTAATAAACCTTCTATAGAAACCAGCATGACCAAGAATACTACGAATACCTTTAACATCTCTGGGGCAAGGCATTTTCTCAATTGCCTCCACTTTAGCTCTATCAACTTCAATACCTCTTTCAGTGATCTTATGTCCAAGAACAATTCCTTCATTAACCATAAAGTGGCATTTCTCCCAATTAAGAACAAGATTAGTTTCTTCACATCTCTGCAAAACTTTATCAAGATTGTGCAAGCAATTATCAAAAGAAGTTCCATAGACAGAAAAATCGTCCATGAATACTTCCACAATTTCCTCACAAAAACCATGAAAGATAGCAGACATACATCTTTGAAAAGTAGCGGGAGCATTACATAAACCAAAAGGCATACGTCTATAAGCATAAGTACCATAAGGACAAGTAAATGTGGTTTTCTCTTGATCTTGAGCTTTAACAACAATTTGAGAGAAACCAGAATAACCATCAAGAAAGCAAAAATGAGTTTTATTAGCCAATCTCTCCAACATTTGATCAATAAAGGGTAATGGATAATGATCCTTCTTAGTAACTTTATTAACCTTTCTAAAATCAATGCACATTCTATAACCAACTACTACTCTTTGAGGAATAAGCTCATCATTATCATTAGGCATAACAGTAATTCCACCTTTCTTAGGGACACAGTGCACAGGACTAATCCATCTACTATCAGCAATAGGATAAATAATACCAGCATCAAGAAGTTTTAATACCTCATTTCTTACCACTTCCTTCATTTTGGGTATTAAACGGCGTTGATGTTCAACAACTGGCTTTGCATCGGGCTCCATATTAATAGAATGTTGACATATAGTAGGAGAAATCCCTTTTAAATCATCCAAAGTATAACCCATAGCTCCACGGTGTTTCTTCAATACTTCCAATAATCTTTCCTCTTCTATACCTGAAAGGTTAGCACTAATAATAACAGGATATATTTTCTTATCATCAATATGAGCATATTTAAGATTATCAGGCAAAGGTTTTAAATCAAAGACAGGATCCTCTTTAGGTGGAAGTGTTTTACCCAGGTCTTCCACTTTTAGATTGTGTTTCAAGATAGGTTGACGAAGAAATATTTCATCAAGTTCATTCCTTTCTTCCATAAAAACTTCACTTTCATGATCTTCCATAAATTGCTGCAAAACATTGTTAGGAGCAAGAGCAATAGAAGCAAGTTGTTCTACTTTAAAATCCTCATTAGGCAATTCGGTTTCGTAAGGGACTTTGGCAAATTTCAAAAAATTGAATTCATATGAATCACCAGCAAATTTAGTAAAGATTTTCTCTTTCTTACAATCTATAATAGCACCACAAGTATTTAGAAAAGGTCTACCAAAAATGATAGGACAAGTTTTACTAGCAGCAGCACCAAGCACGAGAAAATCAGCAGGATATTTAGTCTTACCACATAAAACTTCAACATCTCTAACAATACCAATCGGAGAGATAGTTTCTCTATTAGCAAGTTGAATAACCACATCAATTTCTTCAAGTTCACAAGGACCAATCTCATGCATAATTTCCCTGTAAAGCTCATAAGGAATAGCACTAGAACTTGCACCAATATAACATAAACCATAATAGCAATGATCACCAATTTTAACAGATATCACAGGAACACTAGTTTTACTTGAACTTTTAGGATGAGAAACAACATTAGAAGCATCCTCACAAAATATAATATACTCATCTCCAACATTTTTAGTAACAAGATCTTTAACTATAGCAACAGGAGGTTCAATTTTAATTTGTTCATCAGGTTGTATGGCTTTCTTTTCATTTTTGTTAACAACACTAGCCATAACAGAATGTTCTTTCACCTTAACAGGAAAAGGAACCTTTTCAATATAGGGCTCAGGAATAATATGATCAACAACATTAACTTCAATGCTTTTAGTTATAGGAGTAATAGATTTATCTTTATATGGCTCATGATATTTTTCAAAACCCTCCTTGGGCAAACCGAAATAAGTAGCAAAGGATTTATAATAATTTGCAACAACTTGAGAGTCAAGACCATAGGCATTATTAATATTTCAAAATGCATTAGTATTCATGAAAGTTTTAATGCATTCGAAGTCATATTTTATACCTGACTCCCTACCTTTGTCGTTCTCCCATGCTTCAGTATTTTCTTCAATACGATCAACAAGATCCCATTTAAACTCCTCCTTATTACGCGTGAATGATCCAGTACAAGAAGTATCCAGTAATGTTTTATCTTCAAAGGAGAGTCTTGCACAGAAGTTATCAACAATAATATTACCAGGAAGCTCATGAATGGGGCATTTGAGCATTAATGCCTTCAATCTCCCCCAAGCTTGGGCAATACTTTCTCCATCATGAGGTCAGAAATTATATATAGAATTCCGATCTTGGTGAATCTCACTTGGAGGATAAAATTTAGAATAAAAGAGAGGTACGATTTCCTCCCATCCAAGAGAATTCCTCTTCTTCAACAAATTATACCAATGCGCAGCTCTCCCAGTAAGTGATATGGAGAATAATTTCTTCCTGACTTTGTCCATTGTAATACCTGCACACTTGAACAACTCGCATAATTCATGTAAAAACAGTAAATGATCACCGGGGTGGACAGTTCCATCCCCTTCATAGCGGTTATCCATAACACGATCAATAATTTTCATAGGTATTTTAAATGGCACTATTTCTTCAGGTGGCGCCTCATTTTCTACCTCAGCAGTGGTAGAAGCCTTTCCAAACAGGAAAGCAATAGTTCCTCTCTCCATAATTAAGCAAATTAGGAGACAGAAATAAAAACAGCACTTACAGCTAAAGTTTTCCTTACCAATTCCACTTACCAATAGCGCTTCACTCCCCGGCAACGGCACCAGAAAATAGTCTTGATGACCCACAAGTATAGGGGGTGTATCGTAGTACTTTCGATAAATAAGAGTGTCGAACCTAACGAGGAGCAGAAGGTGCTGACAAGCAGTTTTTATGAGGATTTCACTGTAAACACTAGCAGACAGGTTTTTAGGAGTTTTTGATATAACAGATAAATAAAGTGCGAGTAAATTAAGCGCAACAATAATAATTGCAGCGAGGGGCCCAATCCTTTCTAGAGCAAAGGACTAGCCGGTTTGTTTACTTATGATGACCAAGCGTTTGATGCACTCACGGGTGTGTAGTTGGAAAACCCCAAGAGGAAGGTGTGAAGTAGTGCAGCAGCAAATTTCCCTCAGTTATGAAACCAAGGTTATCGAACCAGTAGGAGATGAAGAACACGTCTGAAGGTCTCCCCCTTGCAATGGCGCCAGAAATTGCTTGGTGGAGGTGGAACCTGCACAACACAATCAAGAAACTTTGCCCCAACTCAACAGTGAGGTTGTCAATCTCACCGGCTTGCTGTAACAAAGAGATTAAACGTATTGTGTGGAAAATGATGTTTGTTTGCAGAGAATGAAAGTACCAGTTTCCAGTTGGTTGTATTATCAGTTTAAAGAAAAGGACCGGGGTCCACAGTTCACTAGTGGTGTCTCTCCATAATAATAATAATAGCATACATGCGGGTAAACAAATTACAGCTGGGCAATTGATAGAATAAAGAGCTGCATAATGATGCATATACTAATGACATGATGTCTAGTGTGATATTCATTTGGGCATTACAACAATATACATAGACCGTTCCAACCGCATCTATGACTAATAATCCACCTTCCGGTTAGCATCCGCACCCCTTTCAGTATTAAGTTGCAAGCAACAGATTATTGCATTAAGCAATGTGTGTAATGTAAGTAAGTAACATCATCCTTAGATAAAGTACTGTTTTATCCCTAGTAGCAACAGTACATCTACAACCTTAGAGCTTTCTGTCACTGCCCCAGATTAAATAGAGACATGAACCCACTATCGAGCATAAATACCCCCTCTTGGAGTCACAAGCATTTACTTGGCCAGAGCAACTACTAGCAACGGAGAGCATGCAAGATCATAAACAACACACAACATGATATATTATGAAGCAATGACAAAGTATTCAATATTCATCGGATCCCAGCAAACACAACATGTAGCATTACAAAAAGATGATCTTGATCATGACAGGCAGCTCACAAGATCTAAATATGATAGCACAATAGGAGAAGACAACCATCTAGCTACTGCTATGGACCCGTAGTCCAAGGATGAACTACTCACGCATCAGTCCGGGGGCGGGCAAGGTGATGTAGAGCCCTCCGGTGATGATTCCCCTCTCCGACAGGGTGCCGGGAAGAGCTTCTGATCCCCCCCGAACTAGGGTTGTCGACGGCGGCGGCTCCGTGATAAAAAGTGGAAAAGTGTTCGGGTATTATGCCTTAGTGTTTCGGGGGGATTATATAGGCGAAGGGGCGAAGGCGGTGGAGCCCCAAGGGCCCCACCTCAGGTCCCGGCGCGGCCGGGGGGGAACCGCGCCACCCCTGGAGGTGAGCGCCTCGGGCCCCGTCTCCTTCTCTCCCTCGGACTTCTGGAACGTGTCGGAGATTCTAAGACCTTTGGTTTTTGTTTCGTCCAATTCCGAGAATATTTCCTTAAGTGGATTTCTGAAACCAAAAACAGCAGAAAATAGGGAACTGGCACCATGGCATCTTGTTAATAGGTTAGTTCCAGAAAATGCATAAAACTATATAAAATGTATATAAAACATGTAGGCAATTGGTATAATATAAGCATGGAACATAAGAAATTATAAATACGTTTGAGACGTATCAAGCATCCCCAAGCTTAGTTCTACTCGTCCTCGAGTAGGTAAAACGATAACAAGAATAATTTCTGAAGTGACATGCTTCACACAATCTTGATCATATAATAATGTAAGGCTCATGTTATGAATGAAGTGATTCAAAGCAATGGTTTATAGTTTGCTAACAAATAGACAAGGAGTAAACAACTACATCATATAAGCAAAAACTTTTCATGGATAGTACTTTCAAACAAGCATCAAAATGATTCACATAAAAGTTAACTCATAAAGCAATAGTCTCTAAGTAAAAGAGTACTGAAGCAACACAAAGGAAGATATAAGTTTAAGCATTGGCTTTCAACTTGTAACATGTATATCATATAGATAGTTGTCAACACAAAGGAATATAACAAGTGCAATAAGTAAGCATATAAGAATTGTTGCACACAGTTGACACAAGTGTTTGCTTCTAAGACAGAAAGAAGTAGGTAAACTGACTCAACATAAAGTAAAAGAAATGCCCTTCACAGAGGGAAGCAGGGATACAAACATGTGCTAGAGCTTTTTAGTTTTATAGGTTTTTGAAATCATATAGAGAGCATAAAAGTAAGTTTTGAGAGGTGCTTGTTGTTGTCAACGAATGGTAATGGGCACTCTACCCCCCTTGTCAACAAGACTTTCAAGAGCGGCTCCCATGAAGGACGTTATTTCTACCAGCGAGGTAGATCATCCCTCTTATCTCTTTTGTTTACACATATAGTTAAAAACTGTTGTCATTTCTTGACTGATTAGATCAGGGCAAAAATGTGAATAGATTGAATCGGTTAAAGTTGTAATTAATTGGGACTGGGCGCCCCATTTGCCAGCTCTTTTTGCAAAGTTAATGGATAAGCGGATGTATATGCCACTAGTCCGGTTGTGAAAGTCTGTCTAAAAGCAAATGACAAGGTTGATATCCGTAACACCACATACTTACTCATGAGCTAATAAACATTGACACAAATAAGAGATAATATGTTTTGAATAATAAAAGGTGCTGAAGAGAACAGCTTACAAAGACTACGGACGCCAGCAACAGCAATCAAAGAAAAAGGAAAATGCTCAAATGTTCTGCATCAGAATTCTGAAGTTCAGAATATCCGCCAATCGTATTGGCTGGCCGGTGCTTCTTACTGAAGGCTCCACCGGTTCTTCTGTTGAGTCAGTTGGATTCGCTTTCCCGCGCGATAACGTTTCTGGCCAGCGCAATCATGGCGTCTGCTTATCCGAAACTTCGAGTAATAAAAGGTGCAACTGCAGCTGCTACGGCAATGGCGCGGAGAGTTGCCGCCGCATTGAAAAAGTTCCTTCTTATTTTCCTTGGGATATCAACCAATTTTTGGTGCACATTCATTTCCTGCCACAGATAGTCCTATCCTCATTAACTGAATGCTCATCGAACCGATGAATTGTCATATGTTTCACATTATATAAATACCTGGCCAGACACACAAGTTGAATCCATCAGTCTCCATCGTCTTCTTCCAGAGCACAGCTAGAGCTGCACGCATTGCAGCAGACGAACATGGCGAGTAAGAACTTGTCTCTCTTCCTGTTCCTCGTCCTCTCGTCCGGCTTGGCCTCCGGGCAAGTCCTGTTTCAGGTAAGTTCTTGCCTAAAAGTCAGAAATCCTCTGCACCGCGAACCGGTGATCATGTTTTGGACTGAGCTTTGAGTTCTGTGATGACAGGGTTTCAACTGGGAGTCGTGGAAGCAGAATGGCGGGTGGTACAACCTCCTGTTGAGCAAGGTGGATGACATCGCTGCCGCCGGCATCACGCACGTCTGGCTCCCACCGGCGTCGCACTCCATCGCCGAGCAGGGGTACATGCCGGGCCGGCTGTACGACCTGGACGCGTCCAAGTACGGCAACGAGGCGCAGCTCAAGGCCCTGATCGAGGCGCTCCACGGCAAGGGCGTCAAGGCGATGGCCGACATCGTCATCAACCACCGCACGGCGGAGCACATGGACGGGCGCGGCATCTACTGCCTCTTCGAGGGCGGCACCCCCGACGCACGTCTCGACTGGGGCCCCCACATGATCTGCCGCGACGACCGCCCCTACGCCGACGGCACGGGCAACCCGGACACGGGCGGCGACTTCGGCGGCGCCCCGGACATCGACCACCTCAACCCGACCGTACAGAAGGATCTCGTCGAGTGGCTCAACTGGCTCAAGACCGACCTCGGCTTCGACGCCTGGCGCCTCGACTTCGCCAAGGGCTACTCGGCCGACGTCGCCAAGGTGTACATCGATGGCACGGAGCCCAACTTCGCCGTCGCCGAGATATGGACGTCGCTGGCGTACGGCGGGGATGGTAAGCCGAACCTGAACCAGGAGAGTGTTTAGCGTAAAACTACCACTTTACAAACTAAATCACAAAAACATACCACTTTTGCCCCGAATCACAAAAACATACCACATTTGCCCCGAATCACAAAAACATACCACATTTGCGCAAAATCACGTTTCAGAGCGAATTGACACGAAACCTGACATCGCGGACCCACCGTCTCTCCCTTGCCACGTAAGCTCTCCCTTGCCACGTAAGCTCTTACAGGTGGGTCCGCGATGTCAGGTTTCGTGTCAATTCGCTCTGAAACGTGATTTTGCGCAAATGTGGTATGTTTTTGTGATTCGGGGCAAATGTGGTATGTTTTTGTGATTCGGGGCAAAAGTGGTATGTTTTTGTGATTTAGTTTGTAAAGTGGTAGTTTTACGCTAAACACTCGAACCAGGACGACCACCGGCAGGAGCTGGTGAACTGGGTGAACCGGGTCGGCGTCTCCGGCCCGGCCACCACGTTCGACTTCACCACCAAGGGTGTCCTCAACGTAGCTGTTGAGGGCGAGCTGTGGCGGCTGCGCGGCACCGACGGCAAGGCGCCCGGCATGATCGGGTGGTTGCCCGCCAAGGCCGTCACCTTCGTCGACAACCACGACACCGGCTCCACGCAGCACATGTGGCCCTTCCCGTCCGACAAGATCATGCAGGGATACGCATACATCCTGACGCACCCAGGGACGCCATGCATCGTGAGTTACCCTACCAATTCTTCAGTTCTTAATTATATTTCGTCCGTAACAAAATCATGACCGAATTGGTGGAAAAATATGTGATTGTGTTCAGTTCTACGACCACTTCTTCGACTCGGGCCTGAAGGAAGAGATCGAACGCCTGGTGTCCATTAGGAGCCGGCATGAGATTCACAATGAAAGCGAGCTGGAAATCATGGAGGCCGACGCCGACCTTTACCTCGCCCAGATCGACGGCAAAATCATCGTCAAGCTCGGGTCAAGATTAGATGTCGGTCATCTCATTCCTGATGGCTTCCAGGTGGTTGCGCACGGCGATGGCTACGCTGTTTGGGAGAAAAAATGACTTAACGGAAATATCTCTGCAAATTTTTCCTACATGTATGCGACATGTAGTACCATTTAGTGTTTCCTCCAGATAAAAGTGATGGCCGTGGACATCCATTGTTTTTTTGAATAAGCAATAAAGAATACTATTATCTAAACTCGGTACAATAGTAGGACAGCCTAGATCTACAAATTCAGAATTGGTACGTCTAAGCTAGCTACTTAGTCGAATCCTACAACATCAAATTTACATCACGGTTCGTCCATCTATGAGTTGTAAATCAGGTGTAACTGAATTCAGTTGCAAATGGGATTACAAATGGAGAAAAGTTTCAAAACGTTGGATTTACTTTGTGAATCATGCTAGTCATGAGTAGTAACATTGGTCGTAATTCGATTACATGACCTCACTGAGATTTAAGTTAATTCTTATTCTACTAGTATTGGTCACACCCGATATTACATCCGAATGAAACAAAATTTTGATGGAAGTGGAAGATATGGTTGAGCAACCGATCGACATCCCCTAGATCTACAACAGTAGGACATCCCCTAGATCTACAAATTCAGAATTGGTATGTCTAAGCTAGCTACTTAGTCGAATCCTACAACATCAAATTTACATCACGGTTCGTCCATCTATGAGTTGTAAATCAGGTGTAACTGAATTCAGTTGCAAATGGGATTACAAATGGAGAAAAGTTTCAAAACGTTGGATTTACTTTGTGAATCATGCTAGTCATGAGTAGTAACATTGGTCGTAATTCGATTACATGACCTCACTGAGATTTAAGTTAATTCTTATTCTACCAGTATTGGTCACACCCGATATTACATCCGAATGAAACAAAATTTTGATGGAAGTGGAAGACATGGTTGAGCAACCGACGGTAGCAGAGGACAGGTTGGTAGACCTACGTGTGCACTACGGCTAGTGAAGTACACACTCCTCCGGCAATTTCCGATTATGGCCACAAGTCACGAAGGAGAGTGAGTACCCGTTTATTCCAGTTAATCGTGAAACTTCTACAAGGACGGAGCCAGCAACAATGCTTTGAGGGGACAAAGTAATGCTGAGGGGACAAAATAGTTTAGAATCATTAAATATAAGTGTGATTAGTTTTCAAAAATAATTTAAATTTGAACTACACGTGTGTGATAGTTTGCTCCTAATTTTCTCCAAAAATCATTTTAAAATACATAGGTAGTGATTATATCATAGAACCTTCAATATTTTTGAAAACATTAACCTCTTTCTATGAATAGACATGGTGGCCATTTTGACCATGTTTTCAAAAAATAAATAAAAATAAAGTGAGAAAAAGCTTAAAAAAATGACATCCTTTGACACAGAGTCCTCTTATGTGTACTTCTTGCTAGGACAAATGGTAAGCTTATTTTTTCACAAACTTTTCAAAAAACACTTCACGTAAAGGTCTATCATATATATAAACATGTATATGTTTCAGTCCAAAAGACCATGTTATTGTCATACCCGTGTCATAGTTTATGATAAAGTACCCATACTTGACACATAGGTGTATCTTGGCGTGGGAAACAATGGTGTGAGACGGAGTTTCGAAATTATTTTTTATAAATACCATTTTCCATTTCTAAATTGTGAAAATGACTTTTTTTATGAAGCTGATACATAAAATATGTTGCAAAATGGCGCGCATCCATTTTTCACACAAATTAGCCCACGTTTTATGGATAATACCCAAATATTAGGAATTATCTAGCTTTTTACCTAATTTCTCCTATCTCAATAACTCCATATCGATTTTTTTAAAGTAATTCAAATTTGAACTACAAGTGTGTGATAGTTTGCTCCTTTTTTTTTTCTAAAAATCATTTAAGTTACATAAGTAGTGCTTTTATCATAGAACCGTTGATATTTTTTAAATAATCGACATCTTTATATGAATAGACATGGTGGCCATTTTGACCATATTTTCAAAAAATAGAATAAAGTGAGAAAAAGCTCAAAAAATGAAATCCTTTGGCATGGAGATCTCTTATCTGTACTAATTTCTAGAAAAAATGATAAGATTGAGTTTTGACATAATTAAAGAAAAAAACTTCATAAAAAGGTCTATCGTTTATAAACATATGGTTTTAATCCAAATGACCATTTTATGAATAATCCCGAAATAGTTCTTCTTGCTACCTTACGGAGATCGGGAGTTGTCGGAAACGACGGGAGACTTCGGGAGTTCATATAGTTAATTTCCAGCCATGATTGCGACCGCACCAGGCCTCTAAAAAAAGTATTCCTTTCCTACGATGCATATGGTAACCATCATGCACATAAGAAGCTGGAGATGTTTATCCAGTTCGTGCACTGGTAACAGTCCAAATTTGGCTTTCCACGTTGTCCTACTCTGAAAAACTGTGCATCCTAACTCTGTTCTTACTTGCTCCTCACCTGAACTGAACCTACGTGAAGGTGGAAAGTTTCAGCAGTTCAAATCTCATCATCATATAGAGGCTATCACTGGGAAAAGACCGACTGCTTTTCCCGCAATCTGTGAAGCTGAGGGGGACAATTTGGACAAATGTGTCGTAAATCTGAACTAAAATTGTAGTTTACATTTAATCTTTCCGCCCTAGAGCTACAACAACATGCAAATGGGGGCACAGACTGTGATTACATGCAGTCCCCTAAAGAAGAAGTAGTCTGTGTTTATTTTACAACCGTGTCCAGCTACTAGATCTGTCACCTCGCCGCTCTATCCGTGTGTACATCTTCAACAGAGGGACGGCCGATCGTCGGTTGGATCAATCGAAGGTATCAATCAGTTAACCAATCTTGATGAGTCGTGGCGAAATAGCACATTATTCCAGGATATTTGTTGGCCACAGCAACTTCCACTTGGATATTTCATCCTTGTTGTGGAGCTTCCTTATTCCACTGTAGAATCCATCGCCCACGTTGCCCTCTTCCCTGTGGTGCTTCCGGTTCACCAGAGACTGCCTCACATCTTGAGCCAGGTGTGTATTGATTGAACTCCAGCACAATAGTTTCCGCAATACACTGAGTGCACGTTTGATTCATAGGATAGGAAAAGTGTAGGAATGGGAAATCCATAGGATTGGAATGTCATGTCTAGTTGAATCCTTTAGGAAGAGTAGTTGTGTTTAATGGAGCAAAGGAATTGTAAAAGGAGGTTCAATTGAATGTTAGAATTCCTATGGATTGTAATTCAATCATTCCTATGGGAAAAATTCCTATAGGAATCAATCCTATGAATCAAATGATCAATGTAGGAAAAATTCCTATAGGATAAATTCCTTTGAAAATCCTATGAAATTCCTATGAATCAAATAAGCTTGGATAAATTCCTTTTTTACCTACCCTTACGCTTTTTTCATGGGCCTTAGGCCCCGCTTGGGACACTGGATTCATTTCCGGCCCGTATCTTTCCACGGGGCTGTTTTATACTGCACAACTATACGGAGGGAAATTAATCGGGGCCTCCACGGGTCCGTGTTCTTTACGGAGGGAAACGGGCCAAAATCGGAAGGTGCAGGTAAAAAAGAGAGGAAAAAGCTTATAATCAGCTGGAGGCTGCGTCCTCCGGCTCGTCCTCGCGACGCGTGTCCTGTTGTGGGTCCACCCGCCAACCTTATCTCCATGCTCCTCCTTCACTCGTTCCCCATCTCGTTTCTTCCACCACCGAGGCACCTCTTCTGCTCCTGCTACCGGAGAGCGCGGAGATGGCGAGCAGCGGGGAGATGCGGCGCGGGTGGTGGATGTGGGGCGCGAGGTGGTGCCGCGGCGGGGGAGGCGCCGCGATGGGGAGGGAGGGAGGGAGAGGTGGGGGACGTTGAAGGCGTGGCGGACGGGCCGGGGCAGGGGCCGGAGGAGAGAAGGCGGGGGCGGGGGTGGCGGCGGAGGCGAGCGGAGAGGAGGCCGCGGGCGGAGAAGCTTCGCGGTTAGCTTCTCTCCGGGTTTGCTTGGATTCGAGGAAGGCGAGGTGGATTAGGAGGAGCATGCGAGAATATTCACCGGAGCAGAGAGCGAGAGAGGCGGTTGTGCTGCCGGCCTGCGGCCAGCATCTCCTTCTTCCTCCCGCGCCACGTGCCACGTCGTGGAACGCAACAGCGTGTGCCAGTGTCCGTGCTGCGGTGGTGCTGCCATCCGCGACGGGGTATGTGCTGCAGGCCGCCATGGCTGCGGATCTCGAGCTGTATACAGCAGGGGAAGGGGCAGTGCATCCTACCGGCATTTTTGTTGCTACTATTCTTTTGTGATTTTGCATCAATAAAATATTTTTTTTGCTATCAATGCTGAAATACAACAAACTTTTTGCTACAATTGTTTTGTGATTTTGCTTTTATAGTATCAAGTTTTTGCTACAAGAGCACATACTTTTGTTACAAATAATGCCTTTTTGCTTCATCGGGGCAATTGCGGGACCGGGGTGAAAATTGCTATAGTAGCTCAAATTTTTTTGTTTCAAACGAACCCTTTTTGCTTCCTACAAGCAATGGCAGGATCTGTATAAAAGTTGAAAATTGCTACTATATAATACGGAGTATAAAATTCTTATAACAAACGAATCGTTTTTTTCTTCATAGTAGCAAAAGCGGGATTGGGAAACAGATATAGACACGTATCGACAGGAGAAGCAGGAGTCAGTGAAATTTTAACCTCGCGAGGACGCTCAGCGCTCCCTAAAAAACAGCCAAACCAAGTAGCGAAACTGGTCCGCGTCGGAAAGCTTGTGGGCTCCGAATAAAACCCGGGTTTTGAGGCCTTAGCCTTTTACTGGTTCTGGTTTGGGCAAATTCGACAGATTTGACCTTTTTTTTAATTCATTTCACAAAATGGACCAAAATTTCAAAAAATTGCGGATCTAACCCTTTCGCACGGCGCCCGCCCCGGGGTGCCGTGTTCTACTGTACAACGCCTTGGTCAAAGGCGTCGTGGAACCTGCCAGCGTGGTGAGGGCGGGCCCGCCGGAAGCAAGTACGGCGCCCCGGGCCAGGGCGCCGTGCTAGTGACCACGACGACTTGACCGAGGGCGCCGTGTTGCATGCATGCTTATTTTTACTTGGTACGGATTTTTTACTCGATGCGGATAGTTAATAAAAGATGCTAGTCTAGATAGGACACCTACCATGTGTTAGTCTAGTGGTGTGTTGTGGGTTGTGTGTGCCTTGAGGTCTTGAGTTCAACTCCTTCCCAATGCATAATTTTTTTCTCCCGATTTTTGATGTTTTTTCTTTTTCACTAAACCAACTAATCATCCCCAGCCTTAATTTTGACCGTGTGCTTTTGATGGTTTTGCCCGAATACAAACATTTGTGAACATCCATGAATGTTTGTTACGTACTACCCGATCTTAAGACTGCCCGTCTAGCCCTAGGCTTGTAGCGGCTTCCCTAGCCAGCACGAAAGCACGAATTTATGGGCTTGTGATTCATAGGATAGGAAAGTCATAGGAATAGGAAAAGTATAGGATTGCTATGTCATGTACACTCCAATCCTATAGGAATTGGTTTGTATCAAAGTTTGTTTGATTCCATCAAAGGAATTGTAAAAAGAGGTTGGAGTGGATGTTAGAATTCCTATGGGAAGTGGTACAAAAATTACTATGGGAAAAATTCCTATAGGAACCAATCCTATGAATCAAATCACTAGGAAAGGAAAAATTCCTATGGGATAAAATCCTACAAGAATCATACAAAATTCCTTTGAATCAAACAAGCCCTAAGTTTAGGATCTGCCGCTTGGGCTTCGCTATGTTTCTGGAATCCTACGCACTGCCGCATTGCTGAGATGCTGCATGCATGCAAGTACTAGCATTCCTAGCATGTAAAGAGGACTAGTACGTTCATGCTACAATTAAGAATTTGAATTTGCAACACTAGCGACCTCCTTGAGTTTCAAAGCAACAAATAGACGTTCTATCGGCATGGTCGGCCTCATGTCCATCCTGCGCATGTGCGAACTCTATAACTTCATCGAGCATGAAGATAATATAAATGTAGCTCACCGAGCACATACCACTCGTCATGAAGGCGATGTCTTTGCTACACCCTGTTGATTATTATGATTGCATTTCTAGTCCCGCTTGCTTGTAAATTCAGCAAACTCATATACAGAGTATTATTTACTACTCCGTCCGATCCATCTCAATCATCATGAATCGGATGTATCTGCTAATTTATGATGCAAAAAGGTTTCCGATTCGACAGGTAACATGACTTCCTGTGCTAGCAGTGTTAGTAGGATGTAATAAATGGATCACATCGGATTGTTCCATTACCATATCCTATACACCATTTTCTTTATCAAATCCAGAGCAAAGGCGATAATGACCGGGTACGGATATGTCATATCGTGGGTTTGGAGCCGGAAATGAGCGGAGTCAGGGGCGGAAACAAAATTAACATGATATGTACGTGCATACGTCGATAAACAATACAACCAAAAATAATTATTTAATAACCTAAGAGCCTAATAAAAATGTAGTTCATAGTCGGTACGAAATGATTATACAATTGATTTGTTGTTTAACTGGCGAACTATGCAACTCACTAATTACTAATTGTGTTATTTTAACTTGGTAGTATAAGATCGTATTGTTCCTACTTATGTGAAAACAGAAAATAAAAAATACATTTTTATGTTTTGTATATCTTATTGTATATTAATGTATATGTTGGTAGTATAAGATCGTATTGTTCCTACTTATGTGAAAACAGAAAATAAAAAATACCTTTTTATGTTTTGTATATCTTATTGTATATTAATGTACATGTTGGTTTAGTGAAAAAGAAAAAACATCAAAAATCGGGAAAAATTTAAGGGTACTGTTGAGCGTCCCCCGGGGGATCTGGGGCAAAAATCCCCCGGGTCCCCAGCTTGACACGTGTCCGGCCACAAGCGCACTTCTGATCCCGCTACAGGACCAAATCCCATGTCGCTTTCCCGTGTGAATGCGTCCCCCGAGACTGCAAAACATATTTGACTTTTCTCCATTGCCTGGGTCGCACGGGTGACCGCGTCGCACAAATTTTCCAATACGTCGGTTGTCAGAAGAATCATTGACGCACCAAGGACCGTTGACAGCAAATTTTCTGGATTTGTAACAAAAACCGCTGGCTCCAGCAAAAATCATTGAAGCACCAAGGACGGTGGGGAGCAAATTTTTTTGGGCTTGTAGCAAAAATTGATTCGATCACAAAAAAAAGACATCAGACATAGACCTCACGAAAAAAAAGTTGTAGCTATTGTAGCAAAACCGACATTGTAGCAAAACCACAAAAGCAAAAAAAAAAATGTTAATTGTAAACACCATAGCCGGGAGCAAAAAAAATTGGTATTATAGCAAACAAAATATGACTACGAAGCAAATCCCTCAAAAATATCGCCGACGAGTTCATCGGAAGAAAAAATATGCTATTATAGCAAACAAAATATGACTAGGAAGCAAATCCCTCAAAAACCTCGCCGACGAGTTCGTCGGAAGCAAAACAATTATGCTATTGTAGCAAACAAAATATGACGATAAAGCAAATCCCTCAGACTCGTCGACGAGTTCGCCGGAAGAAAAAAATGCTATTGTAGCAAACAAAAATATGACTATGAAGCAAATCCCTCAAAAAATATGACAATTGTACTATTATAACAACACCACTTAAATATAATAACAAAAAAATTGTTATATTACATCCAGAGAGCTTTTGGTAGCAAAACAACAAAACAATTGTAGCAAAATTTAAAAGGATTTGCATCCATTGAGGCTTTGGTAGCAAAACAGCAAAACAATTGTAGCAAAATTTAAGAGGATTTGCATCCATTGAGGCTTTGGTAGCAAAACAGCAAAACAATTGTAGCAAAAACTTCATCCTAGGATGCAAATCCGCATAAGCGTATGACGCAAACTGCAGAAAGGTTGCAACACATCCTCACTGAACATCCTATGAGAACATTTGTGGCATGCCCAACCTATGGTAGCCGTCGGTAGCATTGCCGACAACCTATTGTAGCATCGACGACGGTCAATGGTAGCAGCCGACGTCACCGGTGGTGGCAACTTCCGTGCCTTTGGTAGCATTGCTGGATGCCATGGTAGCAACACCTCCAGCCCCTTTTGCAGATAAATTGCTTCTTATAAACAAGAAAATTGCTACAACTGCTCAACAGATTTGCATAAAAAATAGACATTATTTGCTACGAAACTTCAAAACATATGCACAACACCAAGAATTGCTACAAAACTTCAGTTAATTTATATTAAATGGGGAAACAATATGCTACAAAAGCTTCTAAAATTTGCACTACATCTAGAAAAAGAAGGACAAAACTATAGCACATTCAGGAAGCAACACACATTAGCTTAGGTGTAAGCGCATTGTTCAGCACACATTCAGCTGGCTAGCATCAAGGATTCGGTAGATGGACATACAATCAGCTAGCATTGGGAGGAGCTGCTCCACGAGGTGTAGCCAGAGGAGGCAGCAACGGGGGAACCGGGAACATATGGGAGGAGGCGTTGTTGGCAGCCATCGGCGGTGCCAGCGGCGGTGCGCGAGATCTGCGCGGCGACTGGGTCGTCGCTCTAGTGACGCACGGAGGGCAGCTGCAGAAACTCAAATGGGGGCAGCGGCCATGGCGGATCCCAGAGCATGGGGCCGGAGAGCTGCAGGTGGTGCGCGGGATCCGCGTTTTGCGGACGGTGGCGTCGATTCGAGGTGAGGGAGGCCGCCGACGCACGGTGGAGGGAGGCCGCGCGCGAGCGGGGAGGAGAGGAGGCGACCGGCGAGGGGAAGGGAGGAGATGGCCGGCGCGTGGTGGAGGGAGGTGGGCGGCACCCGCTGGATGGATGCGGCGGCCGAGCGGGGAGGAGCCGGCAACCGGCAAGGGGGGTGGAGGCGGACGACGAGCGGGAGCTTCTGTCGAGGGCGAGAGGATAGGGATGAGAAGGAGAGCGTACGTGTGGGGTCCACCGGGACACGCGTCAAACAGCCGAGGCGGAGGACGCGAGAGTAAGGATCATCTGGGTGATTGGTATCAGTTCCCAAAAAATTATACATTGGGAAGGAGTTGAACTCAAGACCTTAAGGCACACACAACCCACAACACACCACTAGACTAACACATGGTAGGTGTCCTATCTAGACTAGCATATTTTATTAACTATCCGCATCGAGTAAAAAATCCGCATCGAGTAAAAATAAGCATGCATGCAGCACGGCGCCCTCGGTCAAGGCGTCGTGGTAAGTAGCACGGTGCCCTGGCCCGGGGCGCCGTACTTGCTTCCAGCGGGCCCGCCCTCACCATGCTTGCAGGTTCCACGACGCCTTTAACCAAGGCGGCGCCGTGTAAAAGGGTTAGATCCGCAATTTTTTGAAATTTTGGTCCATTTTGTGAAATGAATTAAAAAAAGGTCAAATCTGTCGAATTTGCCTCTGGTTTGTCGTCTCGACCACGCGAGACCGTGCGTCTCCACGCGAGAACACCGCCCGCCCGGGACTCAGCTTCAGTGACTTGCAGGTCACAAGTCACCGAGCGACTTGGGTGGATCTCGTCCCTCCGTTTTAGATCTGATGGACACAGTTCGCCCAAATCTGAAACCCAAAAATAAAACTTTTCAGAAAAAATCGAAAAAATTCCAGTAAATCAAAAATATTTCAATAGCTATTCTGTGAAAATTGTATCTGATTTGGACCAATGGTTTGGGAATACATAGCTTTTTTAGTTTAAAACATAAAACGCTATTTATACGCAAACCATTAATCTAAATAGGACGAAACTTTCAGAAAATACAAAACGAAACATTTATGATTTACTGGAATTTTTTTGATTTTTTCTGAAAAGTTTTATTTTCGGGTGTCAGATTTGTGTGAATCTTGTCCGTTAGATCTGAAACGGAGGGACGAGATCCACCCAAGTCGCACGGTGACTTGTGACCTGCAAGTCACTGAAGCTGAGTCCGCCCGACAGAAACCTAGGCGCGGCGGCGACCACTATAGCTGGCCATCCGGGCCGGGCTTAACGGGCCAGCCCGAGGCACGCTCTCGTCGGCCCGGCACGAGCACGGCCCGGCACGCCACTAATCGTGCCGTGCCCGGCCCGGCACGCCACGGGCCCGTGCCCGCCTCGGAGTCCAGGCACGCGGGCCAGCCCGGCACGGCACGCTAGCTTTCGTGCCGGCCCGTGGCCCGTCAGGCACGGCACGGCCCGTTGGCACGTTGCGGGCACGCGGGCTGGAGCGGGGGGTTGGCGGCGCGGCGCGGGCACGCGGGCACGCGGGCACGCGGCGGCACGCGGGCGGGAGCGTCGAAGACGGGCCTTTGTCGGGCTGCCGGTGCCCTGTCGGGCCGTGCCGGCACGCTACCGGCACGCCGCACGCGGCACGGTGGCACGGTAAAGGCCCGACAAGCACGGTTGCGGCCCGACAGGCACGAAAAAGCTGTTTTATTCCATTTTTTCAAAATTTGAACTTCAAACAACTGTTTTTTTTTGCTATAAAAAGGGACTCACATCGCCTACATTCAGCACACTCAACCCACACATCTCATCATACATTCGCACACTTCTCATCCCATGGAGCCCGAGTTGTTGGCTGCCATGGAGAACTTTCATATCCAAGGCATTGAAGAAGAATAGTTTTTTTTCCTCTTTGTAATTTCCTTTTTATTTTTGTAATTTGAACTCGGTCTGTAATATGAACAATTAAGTAGGAGAGCAGCAAGTTTCAGACGCACTCTTTCCCTACCAGGGTACCTGAGGGGACTGGAAGGTTTTAATGAGGCGGCTTGCTAGCTAAATAAAATTATTATGATCATATTAAACTTTGTCTTGTATTTTTTTACTATAAGAAAGATAAAACATCATAAAACAACATAAAACATCATAAAACAGGATAAAAACAACATAAAACAGGAGAAAACAGCAAAAAAAATGAAAAAAACGAAAAAAAACGTGCCTAACGTGCCGGCCGTGCCGTGCCGGGCCCACGTCGTGCCGAGCGTGCCGTGCCGGAGGCTGCGCTCAGGCACGCGGGCCGGCCCGGGCACGGCCCGTTAAGCTAACGGGCCTAGCGTGCCGTGCCCATAGCGTGCCGTGCCTGGCGGGCCGCGTGCCGTGCCGTGCCGGGCCGGCCCGATGGCCAGGTATAGCGACCACTGCAGCCCCCCCGCCTCCGACCAGCGGACCAGGCGTCGCCCTCTCCCGGCCGGACCAGCCTCCCCCGCCCGGCCCCTCGCGGCCTCGTCGGATTCTCCGCCGGCCGCTGCATCTCGGCCGCTCCCTGAGTCCCTGGCTGGCTCCCTCCGCTCCGGCTCCGGCGGTCCGGCCTCCACTCGCAGGGCGCAGGCAGAAGTTGTTCGGTTGAGCTTCAGGAGTTCAGGTAGTGGTACTGTGGTAGTCCGTACTCATCGTACTGTGGAACCGTCGCCTCATCAGATTTTTTTGGCAGGGGAGGAGCACCGGAGCAGAACCCCTTGTTCTATCGAGATGGCCGACGGCGCCGCCAAGCCCGAGCCGGAGAAGAAGTCCTGGGCCGACGTCGAGGAAGAGGAGGAGGCCAAGGCCAAGGCGGAGGCCGACCTCGCCGCCGCCCCATCCTCTTCCTCCGCCCCCGTCACCGAGCCCGAGGTGGAAGCGCAGGCCAAGCAGATCGAGGCGCTGTCGCTCACCGTGCCGGAGGACGACGGCCCCGAGGGCCCGCCCCTGCTCGACGACTCCGACGACGCCCAAATCCAAGCCGTACGCGCGCTGCCCTGCTGTCTTCTCTGCCCCCGCCCGCGGCTGGCGCTAGCCGGTCTCGATGTCTGTCGGTTGACTCATTCTCGGTGTTCGGTGCGCTTTGCTCTCCAGGTGACCTCGGGCGACACGGTGTACGAGTCGGCGACGACCTTCGAGGACGTGAACCTCACGCCCGAGCTGCTCAAGGGGCTGCGCGATGAGATGGGCTTCAGCCGCCCCAGCAAGATCCAGGCCATCACGCTCCCCATGATCCTCACGCCGCCCTACAAGGACCTCGTCGCGCAGGCGCACAACGGCTCCGGCAAGACCACCTGCTTTGTCCTCGGCATGCTCAGCCGCGTCGACCCCAACCGCAAGGTCCCACAGGCCATCTGCATCTGCCCCACCAGGGAGCTCGCCCAGCAGGTCTCTTGGCTTGACCCCTCTAATCCTCTATACTACACATGATATGATATTGTGCTTCCCGTCTGGTTTATCGGATTTGACCCTGCGCCCTGCGGTGTGGAGAACTCTATTGCTTGGTTCTGCTATTTCTGCCCTATATAACGTACTGAATCTGATTGGTTGTCATGTGCAGAATAAATCTGTGCTCATGAGGATGGGCAAGTTTACCGGCATTACATGCGCATGTGCGATCCCGCCGGCCCAGAAAGATTATATGCCCATCTCCAGGATGCCTGCAGTGACCGATCAGATTGTGATTGGTACTTCTGGCACGCTCATGAAATGGATTAACAATAAGAAGCTTTCCACAAGAGGGGTCAAGATTCTTGTGTTCGATGAGGCAGACCATATGCTTGCCGAGGTACATTTTGGTTCTGCTATCATCTATCTATTGAGTCCTTAATATACATAGTGATATTTGGAAGCCTTACTCTTAGTAGCTTGGGTCATCAGATGAATGTCAGCCTGTCTGATGACCTAGTAAGTAGTAACTATCCTCAGCGAGCAAACTGGACATCGGTGGCACTTATTTGCTATGTTTTACTACTAACCTGCCATGGTGTTGTCAGTCGAATGAATCACATTATGAACGAATGCGAACTGTGAAGCTCGTGCTTCCTGGTGGGCATTAGAGGGTGTGTCATCATGGTGTTGTTGTTAGGTGTGATGGCTGATAGCTCTTGGTACGTGTTTGGTCTGAGTGGGCGAAAAGAACAGAAGGCATAGATTGTTCTGCAGTTTTGAAAGAGTAGTTGTCCATATAACTTGAACCATAGTTTGGCTCGCTCAAAATTCCATAAATTATCTGCTGATGAACTTCTGTCCACGACTTAGCAGCTTTCGCTGATGTAAACTAGGTTTTTTTTTATTTGACGAGTCCAGTTTCTCATGCTTGTGAGTGCTTCTTGCAGGAAGGTTTTAAGAGTGATTCTGACAAGATCATGAAGGATCTAAAAAAGAATGAGGCTGGCTGTCAGGTAACTTTTTTAGTCCGTTGACTTTTTGTTTTTGTGAGGGTAGAATTACATGCAACTGGTTGCACCTTGTATACAGTTCAAAATCATATGTGAGTTCTTATGTCCATGTGTTGCAGAAAATATGTTTTGAATGAATCCTATACTTTGTATATGCTCATATGCTGCTTGTTGAACTTCTGTCAGTTGCTAATGATAGGTAGAGAGTTTATTGTGGAAAAGGGTCATTTGGTGACGCAGTGGGTTGTATTCAATTGTGCAAGCATTTCTGATTGCGATATTCATTTTCTTTATTTTCAGAACAACCCGTATTCATGCATGGGGCATCTTCGGAGTTGCTAGTTTTAGGACTTACGGAAATCCTATATTGTGTATGTTTTATGTAATCGGCTAATTGTGTATTTCTGAACTCTATTATGATGATCTAGTATGGCCCCCGGTGTTACTGCCTTTAGTTTATTAGTTCCATCCATTAATGGCGTTGATTTGCTTCAGTCTTCAACTAGCTTTGTTATCCGTTGCGAAAAATCTTTTGTGATGCTTACTGTTGATGTAATTTCATGGCTGTAACATTTCTTGCCTTGGATGTATATATAATTGCTAAATTCTTGGTTATCTGTGTTTGTTTCTCTTTCCATATGGTGCCTTTTTACTACTTATCTATATTGTGTTTGTGTCAGGTGCTTCTCTTTTCTGCGACCTTCAACGAGAAAGTGAAGGATTTTGTTACAAGTGTCATTAAGGACGGAAACCAAATATTTGTGAGAAGGGAAGATCTTACTTTGGAAAAAGTAAAGCAATATAAAGTCCGAGTCCCTGACGAGGCGGCCAAAATAGAGGTTATAAGGGACAAGATCTTTGAGTTTGGGCAGAAGGTTGGACAGGTTATCATATTTGTGAGAACCAAAGCAAGTACTAAGAATGTCCATAATGCTTTGACAAGAGAGGACTATGTGTGCTCCTCAATTCAAGGATCCCTTGACCAATCAGAAAGGGAAAAGGTTATACAAGAATTCAAAGATGGGTACACCAAGGTTCTTATATCAACTGATGTTCTTGCTCGAGGTTTTGACCAAGCGCAGGTACTATTTGCACCACACTGATTTTACATATGTGCTAATGAAGTTTCTCCTTCTAACCTTCTTCCTCTCAAAGGTTAACCTGGTCATTAATTATGACATGCCGATCAAGTTTAACACGAGAGATGAACCTGATTATGAGGTGTACCTGCACAGAATTGGAAGAGCTGGACGCTTTGGCCGAAAAGGTTAATTTATGTCAACCAGTCCATTGTTCATTCTTTACAAAAGAAATATAGGGATAGATGAATATATTCTTTTTCTGGCATTGCATCAAATGAACAATAAAGGGTATCACGTGCAGCCACTGGAAGCATATTGGTCACCACCATGACGTGTTTATAGGAATCAAATGGCTTGGGGATAATGACAGACTGAACCTGTTATCAGTGATAAGCAAACATGCTACCTTTAGGCTTTACTCAATCCTAATGCCTCATTGTTCTAGCTTGACGAACTTCTCAACAGAATAAGTTTGCTAGGACTACGAGGATAAAATGAACCGATGTGACCATTGTTTGTCGATTATGGATGTCATGTTTGTTCGTTTGTTTGTTTACTTGTTCATTTCATTGTTTCTGGGTATTGTAAACTGATTTTCTTGGATTGTTTTCATGATTTATCAGCTTAATACATGTAGGGTTTGTACACTAGAACCTGAAGATCATGGCTAATCATCGTAAACTGTTAGACCAAATTATTAGCGAACCAGATGAACAGAACCCTACTATCCCAGTGCTTAATTTGAGGCCTATATATTTAACTGAATCGTTGGTGGTGACAGGAGCTGTGTTCAACTTGCTATGTGGTGGAACTGATGACGTTGTGATGACAAAGATTGAGAACTACTTCCAGCACAAAGTACCTGAGGTGCCTAACTGGACAAGCGAGGATAATTTTGAGACTGCACTTAAGGATGCCGGTTTACTTGAGTAAACATCCTCAAGAAATATTTGGAGCAATTTGGCTCATGTGATTACATGGTCACCAGAACTTTGGTTCTTTTGTACGTCAGTGGTTATGTGGATGATAGTTGAGGTTTTTCCCAACAGTTCTGATTTTTTTAAGCTGTGATTTTATTACTTAAGAGTTTTAAGTATTACACCCGGCCTGTGCATAGGTAAGATACATACATCCACTAGTTCACCAGTAAAACAAAAAGTAAAAAGGGCGAATTGAAATTGTAGATCCGCCTAAAATGCTTGTAGGTCTATTTGGAGTCTATGTTACCATGCCGGGAGAAAAACTCCATGGCCGCATCCTTCAGCCTCGACGTCGCCTCCAAAAATAAGTCTCCACGTCACCTCCAAAAATAAGTCTCGGTGCTCCACACATTGTAGGGCCGATCAGGCTGACCATGCTCGTAACGTAGTTGTACATCGATAGATAACCTACATAACAGAAACATTTTTATCGTTAAAAACCTTGTCATTTCTACATAGGCACAACGATCAAATAATTGTAATTGCACCCATGCTACTGAAGAGTTTAAACCTAGAATACACGTCATTTAACCAGTTGCCAAAAATATTTGCAACAGTACGAACCTATCTGGACGGCTGACCATATAGACCTGACGAATTCGCACCGGAATAATATGTGTGTGATGGTTTCGTCATGTTGATAGAAAACACACTTTTTACTTCCGTGCCAATTACGTTTGACGAGGTTGTCTTTTGTAACTATTACACACATCGACGAAGATACCGCGCAAACAATTTAGTTTTAAGCGGGCTCTTCATCTTCCAAATTTTGTTATGATTCTTAATATCGACTGGCATTTCGGGTAGAATTAATGCTCTGTACATAGAATCGACCGAGAATTTACCATTCTTTGTAAGATTCTATTGAAATTTATCTGGACCTTTCGATAATTGGACTGAATCTAATCGGATGAGCAAGGCATTTTAGAATGCTTATCTTGTTCCAAGTAAACTTATTCTAAACGAAACATCTGGTGAAGAATAGACACCCCACCCTCAACTAAATGTAGAATAAGTCCCTCAACTTGGCCATCCTCTTTAGCTCTAGCAATTAAGAGAGCAAAGATATCTGCAATAATATTGCAAAAAAAGGGAGAAAGAGGGTCTCTCCTTGCCTCAATCCCTTTTTTGTTTAAAAATAATGACCAATGTCATCATTGACTCAAATTGCAACTCTCCCTTTTTGGACAAAATTACTAATGCATTCACACCATTTTAAATCAAAACCCTTCATACACAACGATACACAACGATTATGAAGTTCTTGAAATAGTCTCGAAATAGTCTCATGAAGAATCGCTACTCCTTCGAGGATGTGATGGCCTTCGAGGATGACGAGCACCTCGAATCCACCCATCCGCGTAACGGAACCCTTCTGCGTGTGCGTGGGGCTAGCTTACACCAGCCTAGTCATCATGGCCGCGTCTGCTTATCCAAAAGTTTGATAAAAATGTAGCGACTACTGCAGAAATGACGCGGAGAGTTGCAGCCGCGTTGGAAAATTCTTTTTCACATTTCTTCATTTTTCCTTGGGATATCAACCAGTTTGAGTGCCACATACACTCCTATCCTCGTGAATTAAATGTTCATCGAACGAAAGAATAGTCGGGTATATATTGATCGCTTGGGACTGAAAAAGTTCGAACAGGGCACCCGCTTTCTGAGCTGGATCCTAGAGAGATTTATGTCCAGTTTTATCTGCCTCGAGAGACGCATCACATATTCACATCCTGTTAGTTGTTGCCTCGGATTTCCGCTTATTGACCAGAAAAGCTCTATTTTAACAGTAGAGAGAAACCGTGAGCTTTATTGATCATAAAATTTGTTTTTTACAATCATTAGCGATCGCCGCCAACGCTCAGATCTGCTTAACACCCAAATAGACTCACGTTTCCCTAATTGCGCCAAACAATGTGCAGCGTGGTTACTACTCCTTCCCACCTTCTTGACCTCTAGCAGATCATAGTGACGCAACAGATCTTTAATCTCCATGTATGTGCTCCAGGAAAGTGAATGATCCAGCGTTGGTGATGAGATAGCTTGGATCACCCGCTGGCAGTCCGTTCCAATGATGCCGGGCAGTCTCTGAAGATCGGTGAGCTGACCGTAGAGCTATCTTTCTTGCCATCAGCTGCCACCATCTTGCGGACTGATTATTACAGCACGTCAGAACTTACCCTCTCTTTTTCTAGATTCACAGGGAGCCTCTCCCCGGTTCCATTAGCAACAATGAAAGCACCACCATACAACCATGCAAGAAGCAAGTTCAGAATTCGTCGCAAGTTATTGTTCTAACTTCTACGCCTAACAAAAAAAACGGCCTCTGAAACGGCCCCTCCAGCAAACACTGCCCTCCGGCCAGCGCGCGCCAAAAAATGGCAACATCTACTCCTACTGGTGCCAGCAGCACAAAAGACTAGAAAGTAGAGTTTTCAGTTTACTAAAGCTATTAACAACGCCACGAAGCAACCATTTTTCCAGACGGTTGATATGCTACAGGAACTTCATGTTTCATGTTCTCGTATAGACTATATGATTTATAACCACGCATAAAATTGAAGATGTATACCATTCGTACACGAGAGGAAACATAAGAAGAGCACCCTCAGTTCTCAGTAGAACTCACAAGTTTCAGAGTAACTGACGACAGTCGTATTGGCCGGTGCCTTCTTATCCAAGACTTGCCCCATCTCTCGGCCATTAAGATCGCCTTTTGAGCTCACCGCACCGGCCGATAACAAACTCCGGCCGACATCAATCGATCCACTGGCTGCCTTAAAGCAACATTTCAATCAGAGACACGCCGGAAAAAGATTTCCAAGTTGCCCGCCGGCAACTCCAGCATGCTTTTGCATCACTATAAATACCTGGCCACACACACCAGCTGAATCCACCAGTCTCCATCGTCCTCTCCCAGAGCACCGATAGCGTTGCAGACGAACATGGAGAACAAACACTCGTCATCTCTGTGTGTGTTCTTCGTCCTCCTCGGCCTGTCGTCCAGCTTGGCCTCCGGGCAAGTCCTGTTTCAGGTAATATCGTCGTGCCTGCCAGAAAGCATTATCTATAAACCCTCTACACCGTCAACCTGTGATCATGTTTTTGACTGAGTTCTGATGAGCGCTCTGGCGGCGTCTCTCGATGTGACAGGGTTTCAACTGGGAGTCGTGGAAGCAGAATGGCGGGTGGTACAACCTCCTTATGGGAAAGGTGGACGACATCGCCGCCGCCGGCGTCACGCACGTCTGGCTCCCTCCGGCGTCGCACTCCGTCGGCGAGCAAGGGTACATGCCTGGCCGGCTGTACGACTTGGACGCGTCCAAGTACGGAAACGAGGCGCAGCTCAAGGCCCTGATCGAGGCGCTCCACGGCAAGGGCGTCAAGGCCATCGCCGACATCGTCATCAACCACCGCACGGCGGAGCACATGGACGGGCGCGGCATCTACTGCCTCTTCGAGGGTGGCACGCCCGACGCACGACTCGACTGGGGCCCCCACATGATCTGCCGCGATGACAGGCCCTACGCTGACGGCACGGGCAACCCGGACACCGGCGCCGACTTCGGCGGCGCCCCGGACATCGACCACCTCAACCCGACCGTGCAAAAGGAACTCATCCAGTGGCTCAACTGGCTCAAGACCGACATCGGCTTCGACGCCTGGCGCCTCGACTTCGCCAAGGGCTACTCCGCCGACGTCGCCAAGGTGTATATCGACGGAACTCAGCCCGACTTCGCCGTGGCCGAGATATGGACGTCGCTGGCCTACGGCGGGGACGGCAAGCCGAACCTGAACCAGGACGAGCACAGGCAGGAGCTGGTGAACTGGGTGAACAAGGTCGGCGCCTCCGGCCCGGCCACCACGTTCGACTTCACCACCAAGGGTGTCCTTAACGTGGCCGTGGAGGGTGAGCTCTGGCGGATGCGCGGCGCCGACGGCAAGGCGCCCGGCATGATCGGACAGTGGCCCGCCAAGGCCGTCACCTTCGTCGACAACCACGACACCGGCTCCACGCAGCACATGTGGCCATTCCCCTCCGACAGGGTCATGCAGGGATACGCCTACATCCTCACGCACCCAGGGACGCCATGCATCGTGAGTCTTCTCGATCATTTTTTCAGTGATGAATCGTCTTTCATTCAAAACAAAATCATGATCAAACTTATGAAAACTGTCTTGTTTTTCCTCTCAGTTCTATGATCATTTCTTCGACTGGGGCCACAAGGAAGAGATCGAACACCTGGTGTCCATTAGGACCCGGCATGAGATTCACAACAAAAGCGAGCTGCGGATCATGGAGGCCGATGCCGACCTCTACCTCGCCGAAATCGACGGCAAGGTTATCGTCAAGCTCGGTCCGAGATACGATGTCGATCACCTCATACCGGAAGGCTTCCAGGTGGTCGCGCACGGCGATGGGTATGCCGTTTGGGAGAAAAACTGAGCAAAAATACAGGAGCAGCTCTACAATTTTTCCATTTTACGTACGTGTATGAGATACATACATATTATTGTCCACATAGTACGGTTTAGTACTTCCTCCGGGTAAAAGTGAGGTTGGGGACATCCAATGTACTGTATTTTTTGCAAAGAATAATGAATAAACAATATTCTCCATACAATTGTGAAAGGCACAACCAGTGGCTTGGCCAGTTTGATGAGAGATTAATAATTATACGTACTAGATAGAAATTCGATGCAAACAGGAGAGGATCAGCTAGCCTAAAACCAATTGAACCGGACGGCTGGAGAATGAAAGCCCATCCATAATCTGCTCCAGTGTAGCATCCTTCTCCTCATCGGTCCATGAGTGTTGCTCAGTCACCATCTTCCACTCCCAGTGCCCCTTGTCCTGAGCTTGGCCTTCCTTGAACAATGCTGAACGCTGTAACCTCGCTACTCCGATGACAAACCTGACAAGGACAATCTGCCTTCCCGTCGCCTTAAAACCAGCTAGCCACCGCAAATTCCTTGAGGCAATGGTGCCGAACTTCGGCAGCCGAAGCCTGGTGCGCTTCCCAAGATATTTTGTCTCCGGGCTTCTCCTTGTAAGGGGCAATGTCGATGTGAAGGGTCTCAAGGGCAGGCGCCATCTTGAGGAGGAGACGGGGCTTCCGGCCATGATTGAGCTACCGGCACCGGCGCCTGCGCGACGAATCAGGATGGTGGCCCAGAGGAACTCGACCCGGATTCGGAGTGGGAAAGAATTCGTCACCGGCGGCGACTATGAGGAGTTATTTTTTTAAAATAATGTGAATTTTGATGCGAAATTTGAGTAATAGCACGCGGGATTCGGAAATTCAGAATCTAGCGCGACGTCCGCATCAGTAATGCTGAAAAGGCTGAATCGGTAACGGCCATGCCGAAATGTGGCTGTCGACAGGGCCCGCGCCGACGGCTGCATGCGGCAGACGCGTGTTAGGCCGGGCCCGCGACCTTTCGGTAACAACCACGGCGATCCGGACCTTTCGGCACGCTCCATGCCGATCTGGTTGGGAATAAGTGCAGCGTCCGGCTCTGCTCCTCCCACGCGCGACACACACTTTTTCCTTTCTTCCACCTCGCGTCCAGCAGCCCGAGCTCCTCTTGTTCTTCGTCTCCCTACACAAAACCAGTGCCAAATCTTACCTAAAAATTTAGAATGAAGTGGTTAGATTGGTAAGAAAGAAGAGAGGAGGACTAGGGCATCAAGGATCTGCTCATGGGGTAGATTTTCGTGGAGGTGTTCTGAGGTGTGGAGGTGGAGTGGTGGATAGCCGTGGTGGGAGCTCGTGTTGGAAGAGGAGGTGCAGTGGTGGAGCGATGGTGGCGGTAGACTTTCCGCGCGTCAAGAGTAAACTCTAAGTAATACTAGATGCATCATGTTTAGTGTATATTTTTTTTATTATGGATTTGTTAGTTGTAGAATTTTTTTATCGGTGGATGCGATAGTTGTAGTGTAGAATATTTAGTCGATGGATGCGTTAATATAGTTTTATAAATATTTATGTCGGTGGATGCGGTAGGATAGATATTTATTTATTTGTTTATGATGGATGCGTTAGTTCTGCTGTAGATATATGTTGTACAATTTTACAATGCTTGTAATATTTTAGCAGTTTTAGTAATATTAGTAATTTTTCCGGTGGTCGTAATATTTTCCAGCGAGTATTTGACGCAATAAATTTGTGATGGAAGTGATTGATTTTGTTGTGCACTTTGGTGCCGGTAATGTCCTTGTTACCAAGACAGGGGTTGATCTGAGTGAATTTAATAATACGGTGATGCAGTTGCCAGATGGGTATCCATCTTATTTACGGTGTGCGGGTCATCCACATGAGACCAGAGAGAGCTAGAATAGCTGCCGTGCAGCAGTATTTCACTGGTAATTTTGGGTATGATCCTATTATTTTTACGGTTAAGATTCAGGTTAAGATTTAGTCAGTATGGACCAAATCCCATACAAATATTTCTGGGAGTTGTTACCGCTTGATTGGACAGGTCAGTGGACATCTTGGCTAGCACCATACAAACGTCGAGATACCCAGTCCTGCTGATATTTTATCCGAAGCAGAACAATTTAAAACAAGATGGCGGAGGTTTTCAGCATGGAGAGAGCAGTCAGGGTGCTGGTTCACGAAGCAGGAATTTCGCATTAAATTTTGCATTATTTTAAATAAAAAACTCCGACTATGAGAGGAGGAGGGTCGAGTGAGCAATGAAGCGCCGCCAGCGGGTAAACGTGGAATTTTCTTGTGTCAACAAAACTTGCAACCTGTGCAAATGAATAGATTTAGGCAAATTCAAAAAGAAAATAGATTTAGGCCCAGCCCGAATGAAATCTCTGGATGGGCTCAAATCAGGTGCGCTTATTTATGGAGTGCAAGGAATGTGTTAAAATGGCTGTTGCGCAGTTCTTTTTCTCGAGAGCTGAATTCTTTTGAGCTGGGATTGTATCGATGAGTATTGTTTTAAAAAAAACGTATCAGTATTTCACCATCAATTTGTAGCACAAGAAATACAAGAATTTATTAAAACGAATTTATTTATTTTAACTTTTTAGATTTTTTTTAGAAAAGGGCGCCCCAGCCTCTGCATCGATCATGCGATTTATTTTAACTTTTTAGATGGTTTATCAAGTATGTCATGTGGTAGAAAAAACGTTGCGACCTTGCATCTGGCATATGGAAACAAACCATATTATCGTGGAAATCAAGATACACATACACATGATACTGCAACCACGTGTTCTGTGAGATATTTGCTTGAAAATCAGTCTAACCATCACATACTCTGCGTTCATTGAGAAATTTACTACAAAAAAAATGCTATTATCAAATGACCTAGTCATCATAAAATTAGTGTTCAGTTTGAACGATTTAAGAGAGAAGTGGAATAATATTCAATATACGTACGAGTAGTAGTAGTACTCCCTCCGTCCCAAAACAAGTGTCTCAATTTCGATAGAAAGTGGATGTATGTAGACATAAAACATGTCTAAATACATCCACTTTTTATCAAAATTGAGACACTTGTTTTGGGACGGAGTGAGTAGAAGGGTTGAATAGATTCACATAGCCATTGGCGTAGAGATAGATGCCAGCTGGGACCATTTGGACTTTCATGAACTCGTACTTCTCATATGGGTGACGCTAGGAGTCAGTCTGAAGATCCATCTCGCCGACCTCACTCGGGGTCGACCTCACCTCAGCCGACGTACGTACTGAGTAGAAAGCAACGCTCCAGATCGGTCCCTTTCCTAGGTTCGCTTTCACACCCCGTGCCGGTGGGAGGAGGAGGAGCGCTGACTGTTCCGATCAAATCCTCCTTCGGCAACTGGCCAAAGTCTACTGCTACTATTTGTCAGAAGAAGGTCAACTGCTTCGTTGTGTCAGCGTTCAGTTCGACAGGGAGCGCGAGGTCGCACTGCTTGCATCACTCTCTCGCACCACCGTCACGTCACTGGTTACCACCTGTGGAACTTTGTTTTGTACGAGCTGATTCTGATGGACTATTTAAAAAAAAATCACAAAAGTACAAATCATTTCAAACACAATAAAAGTTACTCCCTCCGTTCCTATGAACAAGGCGTAAAAAAGCTGGCGCAAGGATTAAGGCAGCACATCGTCGTAGCAATCTTTCTGTTAATTGGACCCTTTTGCCCTGAAGGAATCCATCTCTGCGCAGTTCTGTCGGGCAATAACGCATGCATGCAACAGCTCTACCCAATCCCCGCATGCACGCATAGCACCGATAGCACGCATGCAACATGCAAGACCAATAGTAGCCTTACAATAACTGCTCTTCTCGCTCCTCTCTCTGCGTGCCCTCTCCACAGCCAATAGCAGGACCACACAGGTTGAGGGGTAGGCTTGGAAAAAACCGGGTACGCTGCACCCTGCGCCTTACATTGTGATGAAAAATTGGAAAAAGATATACGCCTTGTTCATAGGAACGGAGGGAGTACATTGTAATCTCTCGCCAACATAACAACCACTACCATTTGTACAACAAACCACTGCCACCCCATCGTTGCCCTACCAAAAAACGGCTTGACATTGTTGATGATAAGTCCAAATCTGAAATCATCTTCTTGCCCCCAAACATATAACACGCGTAGCTCAAATAAGATCCACCTCTCCATGGCAGAAATTTGACCAGGCGATTCGTCGCCCTCCTCAACTCCACTGGAGACTTTGTGCCCGACGAGGTGGACGAGGAAGATGATATACCATAGTTTTGTCCGATACAATGGCGTCGTAACACACATGACAATTGCTGGTTTACTGAACTCTAACTTTAGAATCTTACTCAATTTCGAGCTTTCCACCCCCCAACCACTGCCAAAGCAGTAAATAGAGTAGACTCGAATCCGTTGATTCACTTTCGGCGATGACGAGATGTAGCACATGGCGGCGGTGGGCATAGTGGAACCTAGATCACCACTTTCGTTTTCGTCACAGAAGAAAATCGTTTAATTCTGATTATTTTTTAACGCATTGATTACAGGTCGTGTTTACCTAAAAGGTTAGATTGTTACCTAACTGTAAATAACTGATTTCCGTATACCGTGTTTCTCGTGTTAATGTTCATAACCCATAGGTTTTCTATAACCGACGTATAAGCATATATCTTTGATAGTAGCACGTGTGTATATTGTACTTTGTGTTTTAAAAAGGACCTGCCTAGGGCTTCGGTTGACTGAGAAATAGGACTGAACTTGGTCTATCTCTTCTCGTGGTTGTCTTCTACAGAACCCCGCTGGCACCGCCGTCCTCCTCGCCCGCGGGTGGCGCGTTGCGGCGACATCACCCCGCCCAACCCAAATCACCTCCTCCGTCGGTCCATCGCCGCCCAACCATCGCTCTAAATTCGGTGATTCTTCAACGTTCTTTTCCGACACCGTCACCCTCCACACCCAGCTAAGTTACTTGCTCGTCTCCATCGCCTCCGCAGTAGCCGGCAACGCCGTCATCGTCAGCAGCTCCGGCTCACTCCAGTCGTCGTCGCAACGGCCAACATCGCCGTCACCCACGAGGAGCTTCGCCTCGTCTCTCCTCTCTTGATTTTCTAGTGCAGAGATCGACCGAGCTCTAATCAAGTTCTCGAGGGATCTAAAATGTTTTCAGTTGACACGATGAAAAAAAATCTGCATGGCTGATTTGCGTCGTCCCTGATCTTGTTGCCGAAATAAAAATAACATCGAGGTTTTGAGTTCATAACTTTGAGTAGAGACTCACAGTATATAACTTTGAGTAGAGACTCGCAGTATTTGAACTTATCTTAGGTTGACTTTGACACGCCGTGCCGGTGGGAGCGCTGACTCTTATAATCAATCCTTCTTCGGCAAGTGGCCAAGGTCAACTGCTACTCTTTGTCTTTTTTTTTTATTTAGAAAAGGTCTCTTTGTCAGAAGAAGGTCTCTAGTTGGTCTGTGTCAGCGTTCAGTTCGACAGGGAGCGCGAGGTCGGGCAGCTTGCAGTCACTGTCGATCTCTTCGGCCAAAATAAGAAAAAGGCCGGGTCTAGGTAATGCCGTTTCAATCTTTTCTTTTTTGGCACCGTCACGTTGACCTGAAAAATGAGGACGGCCGATTGCGTTCTCCCCAAAAATCTACTAACAAAATCGAGGTTTTGAACTTAACAAAACTCATAAATTTGATCAGATGTATTACAGTTGACTGTAGAATTTACCGAATGAATTACAGTTCCTCACAAATACGTACTCCCTCCGATCCGAATTACATGTCGCTGGCCGTATACAAATTTGCACTGTCATAGAACAACTTTCACGTCATGTATTCCGGATCGGAGGGACCACATGTGTACAAGCCTAGAAGGTTCACTCTTGCAATATTACCGAACTATTTATGGAGTGGTCAAAATCACCAGATTTTTCCTAAGCCGACTATAATCTCACTGGATAACGTGTGTGAACAGCTCAAATACGGTCATAACCAGCCGTCAGTGTGCTGTGTAGAGCTGCCTAATCATCCGTCCAGCCAAATTCCCCACTCGCTCTCCCGCCCCCACGACAAGAACGTGTTCGAATTGCGCGTGGACATGCTCGATCCGTCCAGTATAAAGCCACGGCGCCAAACTACCTGAAACATCATCAGTTCGAATCAATCCCCACAACTCCTCACTCAGCTAAGCTAAGCTAAGCTTTCTGGCGACGCCGACCTCGCTCTAACGTCACAGCTCCCGTCATGGTGCCGAGGCTGGAGCGCGGCTTCTTCCAGCTCCCCAACTCCGAGCAGGAGAACTCCCTCTTCCTCCGCGCCCTCATCTCCGTCGTCTCCGGGGACGCCGCGGCCGTCCTCCCCACGCTGCCGCACCTCGAGCCGTCGACGCCGCCCTTTGCTGCTGCCGCCGCTCCCGCGTGTGCCAGGTGCGGCGGTGTCCACGGGTGCCTCGGCTGCCATTCCGCTGCGACCACCGGCTCGAGCAGCGAGGAGGGCGAAGCAGAGTGCTCTGTCGTGAAGAACGGCGGCGTGGGCAAGCGGCGCGCCCGGAGGGCGGCCGCCGGGAGCAGGTTCCGGGGCGTGCGGCAGCGGCCGTGGGGGAAGTGGGCGGCGGAGATCCGCGACCCGCACCGCGCCGTGCGCAAGTGGCTCGGCACCTTCGACACCGCCGTCGACGCCGCGCGCGCCTACGACGTCGCCGCGCTCGAGTTCCGCGGCCACCGCGCCAAGCTCAACTTCCCTTCCGCCGACGTGTCTTCGACCTCTTCTTGGGCGGCTGCTCAGCCGCAGCACCTGTCGGAGAGCCGGCGCGAGAACTCCGGGTCGAATGCGTCGTCGCCGGCGCACGTGCCGGAGCAAGGAAGGCCGGCGGCGAGGGAGCAGGAGATTTGGGATGGGTTACACGAGATCATGATGATGGAGGATTGCAAGTTTTGAGTTACGAACGTCCATTAACCAACACAGCTTGGTACAGTAGCACCGAGCCAAGGACAGGAGGATCAGTGAAACCGGGACTCTGGGAGTAGCACGGATTTTGGGGCAGAACGACAAGAATCACTGAAGGTTCGAAAACAACGAGGAGGATGAAGCCGTTATTCTATTCTGATCCGTCTAGATGTAGGACTAGTATATTTTGTTGCTTCTGTTTGATTTTGACTCTGATCAAAGAGACTGAAACATGTATTCAAAAACGGCATTTGTAAGTTTCAAATGAAAAATTCTAGATGTAGATAATGATGAACTATAGTAGTGTGAACAAAAATTCCAGATTTATTATTTTTCTATATCCCATAAATAATTCTGCATTGAGATTTTGCGAACTGGTGACGTTCAATATTAAGAACACGTAGAAAAAATATATGATTTTTTAAATAACAGGGCTCTGCATAGCTTGGGCTCCATTTGAAGTTTCCGCGTTTGAGTTTTATGTCCTAATATATCAAAGCCTTAGATCTTGTCGTTGCCAACAACATACTTCATGTAGAGCAGGTTGTCGAGTCGCAAAATCATCATCATACTATCGAGAAACATGTTCACAAGCACAAAAGAAGAAAAAAAACCTAAAGATTGACGAGACGATCGTAAATACCTTGCAGTTCTTAGAAAATTCCTCTCAAACTAAAAAAATAATCTTTTCACAATAGCTACCATTAGTCTAACTGTATATCTCTTCTTACAATTGTAGCAACCAACATCTTTCTAAATTTGACTATATGCACCAAAATGTGTTATTGGACTCTTTGTCAATGTACTTCCGTAAATCATAGCTACTCCCTCGGTCCGGAAATAGTTGTCACAAATTTATCTAAATAGGGATGTATTTAGAGTCATGTTTTAGTTTGCACATTCATTTAAATTTGGACAAATCTAAAATCATTTATTTATGAACAAAGGGAGTACTTTTTTGTGAATTTTGGCTTTAGATAGGATGTTTCTTAGCGGTCATTTAGAAATACTCTCTTTATTCCAAATTATAAAAAGTTTTGGACATTTTAATACAAACTACATGCGGATTAAAACGAATTAATCTACATACTAAAACACGTCAAAATACGTGTCAATTTGAAAAAACTTAAACATCTTATATTTCGAAGAGAATAGTTATTTATTACTCCTTTTTTTTTGCGAAACGTTGTAGTAGACGCATACATACACGCGCATATACTCACTCACCCGTATAAACGCACACATGCATAGCCCTATCCTGTGAGCATCTTCGAGAGACTAAACTGGCGCCTCCCACTAAAAAAAATCCATCTCAATGAAAAACACCAGCGTTAAATTAGATTTTTTAACTCTAATGGGTTAGAGATACAACCAGCCTACTAACCATCTTCTCATTCATTTATTACTCTATTTAGATTGGTAGGTGTACGTTCTCATTCATTTATTACTCTGTTTAGATGGGTTCCATATCCGGCAGGCCCCACAAATCAGTGACTCAATGTTAGGGAAAAGTTAGAGAAACAAAGTCAGAGAATCCGTGCCGCCGTAGCAACATAGACGCTGAACAAATATAAATGCTGTTGATCGTCGATTTAGAAAGCAAAATCGTCGAGGTAGCCGGCCTGAAAGCAACTTGCGCGCCAATAAAAAAAAACATCTTTTTAAAACCACCTCGCTAATGATACGCCGACGTCCACGACGGCGGGGACGCGAGGAGCACATCTCATGATCCATCTGGCCACCTGAGTAGGCTGAGCTGCCGGTATTAGTAGTAAACAAACTAACGTTCCAGATCGTGCATGCTTTCGCTTTCACACGCAACGCCGGCGGGAGCTCCGACTTTTCTAATCTAATCATCCTTCCTTCAGCAAGCGGGTCAAAGTCTTCCACGCTTTGTGTGTCAGCGTTCAGTTCGATATATAGGTTCCGATTCTAGCTCGCCCTTCTAATTTCTTTTTGCACCGTCACGAAATAATGTTTTTTATATTTGTAATAATTCAGCACTAAGAATAATCAACGCAAAACGCAACAGAAAACGGAGTTTGAACTGGTTTGTTTACTGAGCCTTTTCAAATCAGAGATAAATGGATTTAATAGGATAAAATAAGTGAAAACCCACACGTGTTATTTAGTAATTTGGCGTACTCTACTAGTTTGCAAACATTTTACGCAAAATAAAAAAAAACTTGTTTTCAACTACAAATGAAAATTTTGGCTCTGGTGAACGAATCATCCTTTCCAAAAAAAAGTTGGTCGTGCACGTGTCGTTCTTCTTAGACGACAGTCACAACCTTCCTCTTACCTTCCCTCCACTGTTTTCCTCGCTCGTGTGACTGACGCGAAGGAACAAAATCTTGATCATGGTGTTGGCGTGGTTCGAAAGCTTGATGTGGCTTCACACTTTCATCACGAATGGGAAGGGCATTGTCTCGGTTGAGCAAGTACTTATATTAAAATAATGTCAGCAACTAACCCTCATCGGAAAATGGCAAGGGTGTGGTCTTGTTTCTTATCCGTCTTCTCTCTTCCAACTTTTGCCTAGAATTAGCTTCCCACGGTACATTTTTTGTAAATTGAGGAGGAGGGAGAGAGACATGCCCGAACAAAAGATGAGCTTGACCTATAATATTTGCTCGGCGTGCGCTTATTTGCAGAACCTGACAAAAAGAGGAACTCTCGGTCATGGATCTTGTGAAATATATCTTAAAACATGAATTTACTAAATAAACAATGTTTCATCGCTATATATTTGAGAAAGGTACTGAAGTTACTCTTAAAACAGTTTTCAAAAATGAAAATTGATTGCAAAAAAATGTGCTTGGAGTAGAAAAATGGCCACACATTATCAACTACATTTGCCTAAGTAACTCAATTTGACTACATGACGAGTGTGAACAGCTCATAGCCAGGTGTCAGCAGTGTCTGGATCTCAGTCTCGTGTTCCCACACGACAAGAACGTGTCCAAATTAAAACTAGTCATTTAAAAAATAGCGCGTGGCAATACACGCGCGTTCGACTATAAAAGCACCGGCACCAAACAACAACCTGAAACATCAGTGGATCACGAGAACTACCAAACGATTGAGCGCAAAACTTTCTCGCGACACCGACCTGAATCACCTGATCATCAGGTAGGTGCGTCAGACGCTCACAGGATAGCTACACGATCTCACGTCATGGTGCCGAGCCTGGAGCGCGGCGCCGGCGGGTTCCAGCTCCCCAACTCCGAGCAGGAGAACTCCATGTTCCTCCGCGCCCTCATCTCCGTCGTCTCCGGCGACAACGTTGTCCCCACTCTGCACCAGGAGCCGTCGACGCCGTCGTTTGCTGAATCGGCGCCAGCAGCTGCTGTGTGCGCCAGGTGCGGCAACGACGCGTGCCCCGGCTGCGGGCTCGCCACCGCAATGGCGGCCACGACCGGCTCGAGCAGCGAGGGCGACGAATGCTCCCCCGCGAGCCTCGCAAAGAATGGCGGCGTGGGCAAGCGACGCGCGAGGAGGAATGGCAAGTTCAGGGGCGTGCGGCAGCGGCCGTGGGGCAAGTGGGCGGCGGAGATCCGGGACCCGCACCGCGCCGTGCGCAAGTGGCTGGGCACCTTCGACACCGCCGTGGAGGCCGCGCGCGCCTACGACGTCGCGGCGCTCGAGTTCCGCGGCCACCGCGCCAAGCTCAACTTCCCGGCCGCCGCCGCGTCGGCATCAGCGTCTGCTTCCTCTTCGGCGGCCGCGCAGCATCAGCCGCACCACCTGCCGGACAGCCCTCGCGAGAAGTGCGGGCCGAATGCGTCGTCGTCGACGGAGCAAGGAAGGCCCGTGGCTAGGGAGCAGGAGATATGGGACGGGTTGCAGGAGATCATGATGCAGGATGATGGAAGCTTCTGGTCTAAGGCTCCATGACCTCGTATCCTTAGCCTCTTCATTTTGACACGTACTTACTAGACTTTGGAATTTTTATTTATGAAAATGAGTCGAAGAATAGCTAGTAAAGTTTTTGAATGTGTGTAACGGTGTTGGCCGCACGAAATTGTTTGGCAATTGGCAGTGCTTCAGAGCTCATCTCTCGTTTTCGTCCGATGTTTTTCACTGCTCTTTTGACCAGTTAGCAAAGTGCTGTTCACGAATCACGATCACGACTTCAAAGCTGATAAGATTGGATCGCATGACGAGTTCCATGCATCTTGTGGCCTAAAAGCGTGTGTTTGTCTTGTCTCTTATTTAATCCACCATTGTATGTACAGCTTTTTGTTTCTTGTTGAAACAGTTTTTGGTTTACTTTTGACTAGCTGTATTTCAGTATGGACCTGATCATCCGATCGATTGAAAATGAAAGAACATACCATTGTACTTTTTTTTTGCTTGAGACAAAGCAAGGAATACATTACTCGCAAAAATGCAAACCACAACGAGTTGGACCCGCACGGCTAATCCCGAGCGTCCATCTTTTTGAGATTTGTCCAACGATTTTGCAGTGAAACCTCTCAACTCTCTGCATACATTATTTTAGAGCCCCTAATAATTTTCAAAGTAAACCCGGATCGGGATTATATGTATTAACAAAAGGTGGAATTACTTACTAATAAAAAAGATTATATGTTAAAGAAAAATTCGGATTATGCATTAACAAAAAAACTGATCACACATAACAAAAAAATTGGGATCAAACATTCCCAAAAGAAAATGGAACGATGCATTTACAAAATATTCGGATCACACGTTAACCTACACGTTTGGATTATGTATTAACCGTTACAAGTGAAGACTGTAAGCATAAAAAGTAAAAAAATGTACCGTCGCATGTATGTGGATTGAATGTTAAAGAGCAACTATAATATTTGACAAAAACATAAAACACGTGCATATTAGTGGTGTTAAATTACAGTATGTAATGTACTTGCGATGAAGCTTACAGCATGTACAGAACGTTTCAAATTATATATCCTGTCCCATGTGAGGCAGACACTGAACAAAAACAAATGCACAATCGCCGAACACGAGCCGGCCGGCCTGAAAGCAACGTACGTCCGCTCCAATCCGAACTAGGTAGCCTATTTGCAAACGTCACGCGTACTTATGCAAAGGATATGAAAAAACGTGACGCGATGATACGCCGACGTCCACGTACGACGGCGGGGACGCGAGACGCACGTCTCATGATCCATCTCGCGGGTTGCCGACCGCCCGTATTAAACAAAACAGTGTTCCAGATCATGGCTTCTTTCGCTTTCACACCCCGCGACGGTGGTCGGTGGGAGGTCTGACTTTTCTAGTTCTTCTTCTTCACTAATTAAACGGTCAAAGTCTTCCACGCCTATTTTTTTTGTTTTTTTTGGAGAAAGTCTACCATATGCCTTTGTCAGCGTTCAGTACCATAGGCAGCGCCGGGTCGTATAGCTTTCACAAATGATCCCCTCTTTTTTTTTCACCGTCACGTTTTTTAGATAATAGGGTGCGGTGCGGATCCCCGACCTCTACATCAAAATGATGCACACAGGTTATGTACTAACTTATTTCTAACCTTTGACAAATCGCTGATGGGAACGTGGTGCTTAATAGGGATGAAAATGGAGCGAATATGGACGGAACTGAGTGGTGTCATATTTTTTGCGGAAGCGAAAATAAACACAGAAACCATGAAAACATATAAGAAAATAAATATTGTTGAAAACAAATATGAACCGAATATGAAGCGGACACAGAAAGAAAACGGATTGTGGCTATTGCTTAGTGTGTACTATTTCTGAGCTAAAATGGGTTTTAAATTACAAAATAAAATTATCTACCATTTCGCTAACATAGTATTGTAGCTACATGATGCACAGTGCACAAGTGCATACATTTTATTATTCCAACAATTAATGTTGTGAGTAGATGCTTGTGGTGACATACTCTTTAGTTAAAAAAAATCAAATTTTGATTAGGTTATTGTTTATACATTTTGCTAGGTTTATGTACCCAATTTGCTATTCACCCGGAGCTTCTGTTCGATGCTGGGATGGCAACGCGCCGGGGGGGCGGGGGGGGGGGGGGGGGGGGCAGATCTAGGCTAGGCAAGACTAGATCTGGGATGCGCTCTGGTGGACCTGTTTGGACCTTTCGGGCTGCGTGGAAGGCTCGCATGCAGCATGGATGCGCCATCTTGCCGTGCAGGCCGACCTCCAATGCCATGTCATCCTCGTTGTTTTCGAGTGTAGGATTTAGGTCAGAAGAACGCAAATCTTGGCATCGCCATCGTTGTCCGTCTCGTGGGGTAAGTTGACCTGCTAGTGCAAGGCATGGGATCCCGGAGCGGAGGCTCTGGGAGGTGGTTCACTCGTTGTGCTCTCCGACGGACGTCGTTGCGGTGGTGATGGCTCTCCGTTTGGTTGTGTGGATGGCAAGGAGTGGGTGGAAAGGGATCATGGTGTTGGCATTGCTTCAACGGGTGGCTGCAGATCGTGCAATGGAGGTATGTTTTGGTGATCGTGGGCGCACCATTGTAGCTCCTTTGGCGCTGCTGTGATTTTGGGCGAAAGCCTAGCGCTTTGGCGATGACGACGCACGTGCGTGTCGTGACTCTTGTGAGGGCATCGTTGTGGTCACCCTGTGCTAGGGCTCAGGGTGAAAACCTTTGACCGGTTCGGTCTCGGCGACGGCGACGCATTGCGGGTACGGGTGCCCATGGTCGTGTCTCATTGTCATCGGCGGGCGAGCTTGGATCCTATCTCAGTGCCTCCTTGGTGCTGACGTGGAGCAACATTGATGACCTCTTATCTTATACACGTGATGTTGTCACCCCTCAGTCCTCGTAGTATGCTGGCAGGGTCGTCGCTCCATGGTCCGGAGCGAGAGGACAGGCGGTTATCTCCAGCGACACTTGGTGTGTGCGTTGCGTGATATCCGGTGCTTTCACAAGGAGGTGTTATGTCACCCTAGTCAGTTATCTCGGGTGTATCTTGGGTGGGTGCGGCTACTACTGTATTTTCTTTTGCTTTTCATCTCCTTGTAAGACTTTCTTCTCATCACTTTGTATTGGTTCAGCCGTATGACTTTATGTATAAAGCGTGGGGGAAAACCTGTTTCAAGAAATTCCCGTTGGCTACATGTGGAGTACAGTATAACATGTTTCGGCAAACTGGTATAGCTTCATAAAGTATTTCATAATACGGAATACAGGGAGTATTATTTTTTTGCAAAATCAGTGTGAACAGTTCAATCATGGTCATAAGCAGCAACAAGGGGGCTATGTGGATCGGGCTAAGTATTCGTCCAGTGTTCCCGTTTCCACCTCCGTTCCCACGACATGAACGTGCCAAAACCTCACGCTTATAAAATGCGGTGGACATGCACGTTCCGCTACAAAATCCACAGCGCCAAACACCCTGAAACATCAGTGCGGATCACGAGATCTCATCAACCTACAGTAGCTAGCTACCACACGAAGCCAAACACTTTCTTTCGACACCGACCTGATCACGTCACAGCTGCTCGACGAGCTCCCGTCATGGTGCCCAGGCTAGAGCGCGGGGCCGGCGGGTTCCAGCTCCCCCAATCCGAGCAGGAGAACTCCCTCTTCCTCCGCGCCCTCATCTCCGTCGTCTCCGGCGACACCGTCGTCCCAACGCTGCACCTCGAGGCGCCGTCCACGCCGAGCTTTCCAGCCGCGCTGCCAGCTGCTTCTGCTGCTGCTGGGTGCGCCAGGTGCGGCGCCGTCGGGTGCCCGGGCTGCTGCGAGCTCGCCACCACCGTGGCGGCGGCGACCACCGGCTCGAGCAGCGAGGGCGAAGAGTGCTCCGCCGCGAGATTCGCTAAGAATGGCGGCGTGCACAAGCAGCGTGCGACTGCGAGCAGGAAGGCCCGGAGCAAGTTCAGGGGCGTGCGGCAGCGGCCGTGGGGGAAGTGGGCGGCCGAGATACGCGACCCGCACCGCGCCGTGCGCAAGTGGCTCGGCACGTTCGACACCGCCGCCGAGGCCGCGCGCGCCTACGACGTCGCGGCGCTCGAGTTCCGCGGCCACCGCGCCAAGCTCAACTTCCCGGTCGTCGCGGCCGCGTCGTCATCAGCGTCTGCTTCTTCATGGGCGGCTCCTCCGCCGACTCAGCCGCGGCAGTTCTCGGAGAGCCATCACGAGAAGTGTGAGTCGAATGCGTCCTCCTCGTACGCGCCGCGGCTGCCGGGGCAAGGGAGGCCCGCCGTGTCCAGGGAGCAGGAGATCTGGGACGGGTTGCAGGAGATCATGATTCTGGACGATGGCAACGTTTGGTCTAAGGCACCATGATCTCGATCGTAGCTAGCCTCTTAGCTCGTGGTTTCCATGTTTCACGTTGATCCATAGTGTTTGCCACATTTCTTACAAAATGAGTTGAAGAATAGAAAGATGCTACAGTGTTTTACATGTGCGTAAGAGTATAAAGCCGATCGTTTGGGAATTGGCATTGAGAACTCGGGTGCAGTTCTTCAGAGCTCATCGATCTCTGATTTTCATCCGATGTTTTCCACTATTCTCTTGACCATTCAGCCAAGCGCTTTTCACGACGATAACGACTGATCAAAGCCGATAAGCTTGGACCGCATGACGAGTTCATTTTCCAATTTCCATGCATCTTGTGGCGTAAAAGCGTATGTTTGTCTTGTCCTATTTAATTCACGCTTTGTCTACACTTATTTTCTGGTTGAAAGTTGAAACAGTTGTTCTTGAGAACCCCACTTTTGACTACCGGCATTTTCGTCTGAATCAGTCTTCCGATCAATGGAAAATGGATGAACATAGCACTAGTACTTGCTTTCCGGACCCAGGAAGGAACACAGTACTTGCTTGCTTTTGAGACTAACTGAAGAACATGTCTGTATGCTCCTGGTCTGTCTAGTGCAAAGTATAATCTGGATCCAGAACCAGAGGACAGGCAAAGCCGATCTGTCGTCCTTCCTCATGTAAACCAACGTGCAGTCACCGTCCAGAGCTCGCGACCAACCACGTTGAACGGCGTTGCTTGCTGTAGAGGGTAGAGAGAGAGAGAGACGTACTGTATACCTTATTCTATGCTGATGCATGGTATTCCGTTTGTAGATGGTGAGATATACAAGTAGTAGGACGGTACGCGGAAATCCCCTCGCGCAGGCCGCGAAGCCGACTAGCTTCCTCCTTCAGTATCGATCTTAAACTATTAGCAACCGTCCAGAGATTCTCCTTCACGAATTAGCATGTCATGTCGATTAAGATAATGAGCACGAGTTCCTTCTAAACAAGATATATTCAGGGGTAGTTCTCCAGCTCCCCATATGCAAATCCAACGGTACTCCCTCTTTTTTTTTTCTTGCTGGGATTTTTAGAGTGTGTACACATCATTTTGATGGCACGGTACTCCCTCGTTTCTGGCTAAAGCACAAGAACTCAAAACTTTCTCTCTTAAAATAAAAAAATGCTCAAAACTTGTGGAGCTCTTACGCTAGAATGAAATCTACCGTGTAGGAAGTTATGAGGAAAGAAACTATCAGGTGCCCGACCCCCGCGTCGCTCAAGCGGAGCGACACGGGGGAACCCTAACCGCACCGCCGCCGGCCGTCCCCCTCCTCCGCCGCTGCCGCCGGCCTGGCCGCGGTGGCGGCGCCCTCAGCCTCCACAAAGGCGGCGCGGGACGAGCTCGCGGTGGACGCGCAGCGTGGTTCCCGTTCTCCCACGACGGCGGCGATGTGGTGTGGCGGCGGCGTTGCTTCTGCAGCGAGCTCGGCACGGCTCGACGACGACGTGGCCGGGATGGGTGCGGCAGGTGGTGGCGGCGTCCTTCGGCGCGGCTGCCGGTGGTTTCGGCCAGGGCCCGATCTGGGCCCCGATGGGCTCGGTGGGCCGCTGCTCTTGGCGGCCTTCCGTGCGTACGGGGCTGGCTGCTGCTGTGCGGTGGTGCTCGAGGGAGCTGCAGCGCCGCCGGCGGAGGTAGAGGCTCCCCGTCTGGTTTCCCTTGGCTGGCACGTCGCGTTAGCTTCGGGGGCAGCGGCACTTTTGTGGCTGGGCGTGTGGCTGTCCTGCAGCACTTGGACGCCGGGGCGGCGGCCCCGGACTTGGTGGCGGCGTCGAGCTGAGCTAGGAGGTGGCTCAGCGCGAGACAGACCTAGACCCCGGCGTCTAGCTCTGTTTGATGGCCCTGGACCGTCGGGCGCGCGGGGCTGACGGTGTCTGCGTGCGGTTCTATGTTGATGGGCTGGTCGGTCCCCGTGTGGGCGGACGGGCAGAGACCGCCGGGTGAAAACCCTACCTTGGTCGACGACCAGGACATGCGACGGTGACGCCCTCGGACGCCACTTCCTACTTGTAGGCGTCGTCGTGGCGGTGCTCCCACTCCTCCGTCCGGAAACTTCCGGGGGAAACCCCAGATCCTTCGTGGATCAGGCGAGGACGGCGCTTCGGCGTCGTATTCCCCTTGGGGCCTCGTCTTGGATGTTTCACCGGCCAGAGGGACCCGTGGATGTTTGGTGGTCAGCGGCGGCGATCTTCTCGTCTTCGGCTAGGTGGTGCGTGGCCCTGGGGCCGGCGTGGATGTCGGAGCGGCGGCTCCGATCTCGCCTCCGCTGCGCCGCGTTGAGGTGCGTGGGTGTCGACCTTTCCTGCTTGGGCGGTTTCGTCGTCGACCTGTGTGGAGCGTGGCCCGTGGCCAGCGTGGATGTCGGAGCGGCGGCTCCGGATTTCGCCTCCGTTGTTGCGTTGAGGGGTGTCGGACTTGCCGCTTGGGCGGTTAGGCCGTCGACTTGTATGGTGCGTGGCCTTGGGGCCGGCGTGGTGTGTTGTGTTGTTGTATCCGGTTTTCGACCAGTTTTCCTCATAAACTTATCAATTCACTTCTTCTGTATAATTGAAAAGTCAAGCCTCTTGCCCGGTTTAAAAAAAAAAAATCTACCGTGTAGGAGCAATAGGCGATAGGTTCTGACGCGGTGTTGGGCGGCCGTTGCTAAGGTTCTTTTAACTCTGCATATTAGGTTTATCTTAAGTCAATCATTATACAGTTTCATCAAGTTTATAGAAGAAAACAAATATATTTTTATAGCGTGTATAAATTTGATTAAAATTGTATCTAGAAAGAAGATCTCCAGGGGTATTTCTCCACCTCCCATCCGCAATACTCCGTATTTCCCTTGAGGCGAGTTTAAGAGTGTGTAGATTTTTTATTCTTAACGGGAAGAGGCTGTTTTCTTTAAAGGGTCTAGAATTGCATTGATAGTGCACTCCGTACAAATATAACATAGAGAACCCTATGAAAGCAGAAAATTACAAATCCATTTTCAGGTTTTGCAAACATGACCTCAAATCTAAAATAAAAATTCCATCAGGTCCTTCATCTTCATCGTTGGTCACAGGGGACCTCAAGGCCTGGGCTTGGACCACCAGCGGGGGACATGCCACCTGGAGTAACAAAAACGGAGGATCCCGCTTCGAGGTCAGAGATTCTCCACCGAAGGAGAAATAAAAGGCTCTGACACACCAACCAAAGCGCTAAGTGACTCCTGTCGCCCAACAGAGCCTGCCAAAGTCACATGAAAGAATGTTCGAGGACTACAACCATTGCAAAAAAAAAAAGTGTTTAGCAACCATCAAATATAGACAGAATCACCATCAGTGAAGAGTGAGTAGCTTCCATTAGAGACTGCCGAGCGAATGGTCGTCAAGGAACTATGAACAATCATCGCAATGACGTCGATGAAAGAAAATGAAGGCTACTTAACTGGGAGAGGGAGGCGAGTGGTCCATCCAGTATTAAGTGATGGGTAAGAAAGAGTAGAAAAATAAACCTTTATTCCCAGGAAAAAGATTCTTTTTCCCCACATATTGCCTTGACCTCCCTCGCGACCTGGCGAGCCTGGCCTGGCGAACCTATTTTTGCAGCCAACCAAACACCTAAACGTTGCATCTAATAGGCGCATTGGACTTCATGTAGGATGCCAACCACACCCATATATAATCTAGAGTTATCTATGAGTTTCACCTAAGCTGGTACTCTAGAAAGGTTTTTAAATAATTTGCTAGATTCATACCATCCTAATAGACTGTATGCATTATTTGATACATAAGTATATTAGATATGTACAATCGTTTAATGAGCTGATATTGGTTTTCGGGTGTAGGATGGAATGCACTCTAATGAGAGAGTTTGTCTAGCACCTAAACAAAATTAAAACAATTATGCGAGAAAATAAAGCTCCAATATCTAGCTCTACAAATTGTATATGTGTAATGATAAATATTAGAACTTTATTGCTAATGTGTAACACAATATACATATGCGCGTATAAATCATATTTTTCCTGTTATGCATACAAACATTATTAGTTTAGTATGTTGACTAATTTATATCAAGAAAAACAAAATATCTTCTGCCAAGAATATGAGTTATGATGAAGTAAAATTGTTTGGTATAATACAAGTTTGATTAAATATCAATATATGTGTAACAGTCATGATAAAATTAAGAAGGTGTGTAGAAGAACTGTAATGTTGAGGGGCTTCTGTAATTGAACTAATGTACATTTCATATACAAAGTGGAGAAAAAACCAGATAAATTCAAAGAATGAGGTAAGATCTCGTGATGGTTTTTGTGAAAATTCTGTAAATTGACATTTTATTTCCTTGTAGCTCTCGCATAAGTTCCTCTTTCCCTTTGGTATATGTCAACTTTTTTCCCTTTGGTATATGTTAACTTGTAAATACATTTTCGCAAGTATATGTGGAACAAACTGCCACCAAGTTGCACACATCAGCACATTTTGTTTTGTTTTTGAGAATTACGCACGATCACAAGTCACACCCGTCTTGGTTGTGCTGAGGCAAAACCTGTTTGCCGACCAGGTCGGAGCGCATTGCGCTACACACCCCCATGTGTCTTATGGACTGACCCAAAATGTGCATCAGTTTTTTTCATATTCTTTTTTTCTTTCTTCCTTTTCGTTTTTTTCTTGTTTCTTTTTCGTTTTTCTTTATTTGGCAGTTTCTTTTTTCATTCTTCTTTTCTGTTTTTCTTTTTAATATTATTCTTAATTTTATTTAAATTTTCATGGTTTTTATATTTATTTTTTACTTTTTACTTCATGTCTCTTCTACCATTTTGTTTTTCTTTTCTGTTTTAAATATTAATAGTTTTTCCTTCAATTGAGATAAATATTTTATATTACTTAAATAAAGAAGATAAATGTTCTTGGTTACATTTTCTTACTGGAAAATAAATTTCGTTCATCGGTATTTCTGTACACTTTTTAAGTTCTAAAATAGTTTCTCGTCACTTTTTTTTTAAAAAAATTAAAATAGTTTTTGTTCAAATACCTATTTTTCAATTTCTAAAAATCATTCAAAAATAATTTCCATTCAGACTTTTATTGTTCATGTGTATAATTGTTAAAAAATAATCATGTTAATAGATTTTTCGTTCACTTTTTAAAATGGGTGAAAAATAAATTTCGTTGACCGACCTTTTCTGTTCACGATAATAGTTTTAAATAATTTCTGTTAAACGCCATTTTTATTCACTTCTTAGAATCGTTCAAAAATAGTTTCCATTCACCGCTATTTTCTCTTCATTTCATAAAATTGTTCAAATGAGGTAAATGTTCCATCTACAAAAGTTCAATCACTGTGTTCTATTTTTTAAAAATTGTTCAGATTTGAAAATTGTTTATATTTTAAAAAATGTCCATAATTTTGTAAAATCAGATTAAAAATGTCCAGATTTGAAAAAAATAACTTCTTTTTTTGAATATTTTTCTATTGTTCTTTTTTATTATGTTATTTTTCTTTAAAAAATAAAAAAATAGAAAATAAAAAGAAAGGATGATGGAGCAAGTTGGGGCCGGCCCACAAGAACCTCCCTACGGTGAGTTCGTATCTACCGGCCGGCCCACACCGTCTTCACACTGTGTGGGGTTTTGCGCTCTTTTGATCTCAACACGGTACAGTCAAATGGCTATATATCGCTCATTAGCTGCGCGATACGCTCGCCGCCACCTAAGCCAAACTCTGTTTGACCAGATTTTTATTTTGACAGATTTTCCTTTATATTTTGATTTTGTTTTTTCTTCCCTATTTGAATATTGTTCATGTAAAGATATTCAATTTTGAAAATGATTCAAATCTAAAAAATTGTTCAATTTTGTAATTTATTCATATCTAAAAATTGTTCATTTTTAAAATATCCAAAATTGAAAACTATTCATTTGAAAAGTGGTCAAATTTGAAAATCATTCGGATTTAATTATTTAATTCAAATGTTCAGATTTATAAAACAGATTGTAAAAATGCAAAAATAAAACACTCAGTGGCCCATGAAGTGTCTCCCTTCTGGCGGCCGACGGGAATTACGCCGCCTGCGGGCTAGAGCACGAGCGTCGCAGGTGTCGTACCAGACACGGCCCAAAGGTCCAAACTCCAAACCGTTCCCCCCGCTCCGGCCTGGGACCATGGCAAGGCAAAATATGTCACAGATTCACGGCTGTGCCACTGAAGCTGTGATGTCTGAACGCCTCTAGTTCCATATCCACGGCTTTGATCTGTCCGACGCACACACCCACACGCCCCAACAGACCATCAGACATTCAGACCCATCCTTCGCCGGCTGCAGTTCGGCCAGCAAGGCATCAACCAACCGAGTCCGGCAGCACGCCGGCGGCCATGGCGTTAGCAGCTAGCACCCATGGCAGAGTCGTCCACACCTGCACCATCTCCTCCAAGCCGCCCACACTTTCCAGAAGGAGCACGTCCGCCGTGCCCGGACACCATGCCCACTCACCGCGACCCCGGTTCGCGGTCCGAGCTGTCGCCGAGCGTGCAACATGGCTGCCCGGACTGGACCCGCCCTCCTACCTCGACGGCACGTCAGTTACCTGGGCAATCTCTGTATGCTGCTGGTGTCTGGTGATGCTTTCTTAGGCTGATGGATTGCCTGGTGTCTATGGTTGCAGGCTACCTGGCGATTACGGGTTTGATCCCCTGGGGCTTGGGGAGCAGCCAGCAGACTTGAAGTGGTATGTGCAGGCCGAGCTCGTGCACTGCCGGTTCGCCATGGCAGGGGTTGCCGGCATCCTTGGAACAGATGTGAGTTTCTCAGCTGAACTTCTTGCCGGTCCCTGTCGAATTAGCAATCCCTTCTCAGTTCTGAAAAACTTAGCACTGAATCTCGCGTTTGCAAAAATAGCTATAGAGGTTCCTGAATTAGGATAACTACGAAAAGAACAGTGAGAAATGAGAATCATGACACATGCGACTCTAGTACTGTAAATTAAGAATAACAGCTTCAAGGGCATCCTAGGTTTTTTTTTTCTCGGAAGTCAAAGAAACATGCATGGCACAGTTCCACAAAAAGAAAAACTATCTTTCAGACACCAAACAAAAATGAAAACGTTTGTGGTTCCACAGATTGCTGAAGCATGCTCCCACTTGCAGAAGCCAAACATGAACTCAATTACTTTGATGCTCGGCTCTGTTCCTATCATACAGCGCATGGCCTAATTGACGTGTTTCTGTGTAGTTGATCCGTGTATCAGGAATCAGCAACCTACCAGTGTGGTTTGAAGCAGGTGCTACAAAATTTGACTTCGCCAACACCACGGCTCTCTTTATTATCCAGCTTCTTTTGATGGGGTAATTAGAATCCAACTGAAACATTTCACCTATTCCTAGGAAAAGTTAGTTCAGTAAATCAGAAGTTTTAACTCTTGTAGGCTGTGAGGACATTTAGAGGACTAGACTGACCTGTTTCTCCATAACTCTGATCCTCGACAGATTTGTAGAAACCAAGAGGTATATGGATTTCGTTAATCCAGGGTCACAAGCAAAGGAAGGGACATTCCTGGGGATAGAAGCCTCACTTGAAGGTTTACAGCCAGGGTAAGTGCTACAACATGCTGCAAAATGAAGACTCGAAGCCATTTCCGTAAGCAAGTCTATGGTTCTCTGCTTTAGTTAAATCATTATAACAATTCTCAAATTTGAACAGATACCCTGGAGGTCCATTATTTAATCCAATGGGACTGGTCAAAGATATAGAGAATGCACATGAAGTGAAGCTGAAAGAAATTAAGAATGGCAAGTTCATTTTCTCTACGTACAATTGTTTGCATAATTTTGTATATACAGTTGGCTAACATTATGTCCATCAATCACAGGGAGGTTGGCAATGGTTGCTATGCTTGGCTTTATTGTGCAGGCATCTGTAACTCATGCTGGGCCCATCGATAATCTTTTGACACACCTTTCAGACCCGTTCAACAAAAATATCGTTCACACACTCACCACCATTTGAAAACCCTGCCCCCAAATTTTGTATCTTCTTTCTTTCTTTGTAATAACTAAAGGTGTGGCACAACAATCACAATGCTTTAATTCTTACTGGAAGCACCCTTCTTCTAAGCCCCCCCTCTATGCAAGGTTTTATCGATCAAGAAAACTTGAATACCAAACTTCCCAAGGGAGAACTAGAGAGTTGCCAGTACAGGTGGGATGACAAATGTAATTTCTTCGACTACAAACATGATATATTAATAGCTTATTGAAACAAATTGTGCATATAGTTTTTGCAATGGATCCTATTCTGCAGTATATCTTTGTGATTTTTATTTTCAGTGCAGGCATATGCTTCAAAGCAAGTTACAGAACGTGAAAATAATACAGAGGCAAGCAAACCATACTAGCATTGAACATATATTTGAAAACAAATGCAGCAGTTCATGACATTGAATCTATACTAAGTTACTAACCAAATCAGAAAAGGCTTTAGTATAATATAACAACATAGCTGCACCTATACCATACAAATAAGCATATATGGCGTGTACTGTACATATATGAATTGGATAGAAGATACGCACCACATCTACCACTAACTCTGATCGACTAGTTTAAGCCCCCAGCTCATGTCTTCACAATGTCTTACATGCGGGACAAGTTTCCCCGTGTCAACTCCTCTCTTAGCTTTGCAATCATAGAAAGGAGGAGCATGAAAACAAGGTTCCATGGAAAAAACTTGGCGACAAGGCGGATCAGGGGCAGTGCGATTTTCAGGTTTGAACAGAAGCCATGGCTTCAAACCACTGAGACCCTGGGCAACATACCCAAAAGTTGACCATGCACTAGTCACCATAACATCAGATAAGCTCAACAGATATATCTCAGCCCACGCTTTCATGTTATGCAATTTCTTGTCTGAGTTCTGATGTTCCTCTTGACTTGGCTGGTGGAAGCTAATTGTCTCACCATTTGTGGTAGGATGTTCCCAGTACATGCTTCTGAATTTTTCATAGTATCCTGAGTTTAAAGAAGTAACTAGAACAACTTTTGACTTGGCCTTCCTCGGTGGGACAATTGGCTCTTCAGTATTAACCTCTGGCAACAAGTGTTCCTTCAGCGTGCAGGCAAGGACCTGATCAAAGACATGCTGAAATGGACCAGTTTTAGTATCGAAGACTCTGATCTGGATACCCAACTTTTCATCAGCTCTGGCAAGATAAGAATCATAGTATCTTGTAATCATGCCCCAGACGACATTGCTAGGATGAAACAAGTAACGTCCTAAGTGATGGAAAACAGCATCTCTCTGAGGAAAAAGCCTCATGAGTTCCTCTTGGTATGCTGGGATCAGGAAAAGTGAAGGTACAAAGTAATTATCTGATTTTAGGACCAGCCATGGGATTGTTTGAAGATATTTCTGATTATCTTCACAGAAAAAAAGCTTATCATAGTCACTGTAGTCATGAGCCAAATGGAGATAGAGAGAAGCAGGGCTAGAATGAACAGCTTTACTTTTGAGCATGTTTCCATAACTCTCAGGAGAGGCAGCACTGAAGTTCTTGAACTGCTTAATAGGAAAAACTGACGGTAAGAACCATGAAGTTTCAGGAAATGGTTCGCAGAAAAGATCTGCGGTGCCTTTACTCCCATCAACAAGTAGGACTCTGTTAGTGAGGATGGCATAGAGAAACGCTGAGGCAATTGTTAAGATCCTGTTCCCCAGACCACTGTAAGCTATCCAGACCAAATAGTTGCAGTCCTTAACCTTAATATCTTGACCCGACTTAAGCTGCTCAACAGCATTCCTGTATAATTCAGTATGTGGGCCACACTTCTTCTGGAGTGCCTCATGCTCCCTTAATCTTTCCAAGAGGTAGGTAGACGGAAAGTGGGGCGAAAATTTCCGATACAGTACTGATTGGTATCTACTTAGGCAAGATTGTTCGTCAAAACTAGGAACGAGCAAGCCACCGAGTAGTTTGTCCTTGACAGCTTCTGGAGATCCTGAAGTGCCATCTTCTGCAATCAAAACAACAGAAAAACATCGTATTAGAATTTAAAACTTAACAGGGAAATGGAAAAAATGGTTCAACTTTTGGTCAAGCTTCGTTGATGCCAATAAAAAGCTGAGGTAGGCGCAAATCACTCAAGTTCGCTGCACACATGGGAATACTAGAAGGGAGTGGATTATTCAAGTCCGTTAGCTATAAGCTTATAATAATTATACATTTTTATTGTTTGTTAAATAAGTGCCGGTGGACATACTACTTATTTTGCTGCACATGTGGTAATACTAAAGGGGGTAGAACGTGGGTAGCACACGAACCATGCTACAGGCCAACATATGTACTGATATAAATACCGATGGTACCCGACTATATATATGCATAACAAAACGCCCACTATGAGTTGAGTTGATCCACTAGTAATTTAGTAAACGATAAGAACAGAGTAGCGCAATGCATAAACCAGACAAGCCACGGATGAACAGCAGAATGAAACAAAACCTAGACAAAAAGTGACACTGTTTACCATGGCAAAAATGATAAAGTAAGCTAGCATCAATGCTAACATATGCTTACGGATATGAAGAGATTTTAGACGCTAAATCACAGTGGACAGTGCAAACAAATCCGCGTGTAAGGAGAACATAGAGCAGGATTTTAGAAACCCACACGCTAAGCAGCACTGTATCTGTGTACACACAGTTCTCTGAAGAACGCTGCGCCTAAAAAAATTCAGTGACAAAGTGACAATTATCATCAAACTTTCTAGCTACTTGCGACATTCCCAAGTTGAAGAGATGAAATGCTACCGAACAAAAACGGTGATCCTAGCCTAGCTAGCGGCAGCTGAACCCGAGAAATGAAGCCGGCGTTAAGTTACGTTACGAGCGTACGTACCATCACCACCGCGCGGACGGAGGAGGCGCGGTTCACGGCCTCCGGAATCGACGTCGAGGGACAGCTGGCCCTTCCGCGCATCAGCGGAGCGCCCGGCGAGCAGGAGCAGGAGGACGGCGAGCACGACGAGAGCCGCGGCCGCGACGACGGGCCACCGCAGCAGCAGCAGCATCGCCGCCCCGCCCTTCCTCCCGCGCGGCGGCGCCCCCACGAGCACCTCCTCATCCTCCTCCCGCGGCGGCGGCGGCGGCGAGTGGCGGATCCGCTCCTTGAGGTCCATGCGCCCGTCTCCCCAGGGTTTTGCCGCGGGGTGCGCAGAGGTCAGGAAGATGTAGACGGGGGGTTCTGCCTGGGCCCGGCACGTACGTCAAAGCGGGCAGGGGTTTTGAACTTTCGATTCGTTTGAGGTGGAAAAAAAAGGGATATGGGTCCGGACCAGACGGTGGTGAAGACTGACGAGACGGCGTCGGCGGAATCTCGGAGTCGGCGCCGGCATCGGCGTGGCGACAGGGGGCTTTCGCTTTTCCAAAAGGAAAAAAATGGCGGTTCCGTGAACCCGTGCCGGTGTTCCGGTCCGGGGCACCGGACGCGCGGCTCGCCGGGTTCGACGGCGGATGGGCGGGAGCGTGCCGGCGGTGCTGCCACGCCGTCGAGGCTTTTCTCCCCCTTCGCACCTCGTACAGTAGATGCCGATGCTTTTACTGCGCTCCGGCTACGATGATTCACAGTCCCGGACTGCGTCTGATCTTCAGACTTCACGGCGATTGCTTTGTTGGGGGTCTCCGTCCCTCGCCACTCGCCAGATTGATCCTGATCAACCATAGGGAGGTAACAAAATGTTAACTTCTTAACTGTTACCAGTTCATATAAATTTTCTGTGTTTATTTCCTGTGCACCATCTAGAGACATCGTTTATAAAGCTCCTATGTTTTGGAATCCTCTAAGAATTGAAGTGCATGACACTTCAATCCTATGTTTTTTCCTTTTTTATGTTTATAAATTCTGCAATCTAAAAAGGTCCCAATATTCTAGAAAATTTTAAAAGGGAATGCTTAGGGCTCACTCGAGTGAGAAACTCAGATGACGTCATCCAGTTGCATATGCAACTCATGCGTAAGTCATGTACAACTGAGAACTTTTAGTTTTAACTCATGTGTAATCTCAGTTACAACTCATATACAACCATGTGCAACTCATATCTCACACAGGATGTAAATATGACAGGATTAAATTGTTGGAGCCAACTCACTCAGCTCACTCACAAACAGAAAAACACACAGAAGTTTGGCGTCGGCTGCCTCACACAGACCAACCTTTTCTTCTCTCTATATTTCTCTTGTCAAAGATAAACATGCTTCCAACACTGATTAAATAGGCTAACACACGCACACAGTCGGACGCCACAACGCCCACTACCTCCATGCACGCATGCACTCCCACCACACCGGCCACTAACTCACGATGTGGCTAATCAGCTAACAAACTCATGCATGCACTCAACTAACTAACTAACTAGATCCTATCCAAATCCCTGCATGCATGTGGCAGCCTCACACCACCACGGCATCTCACCAGATTCACCTCATCGCTCGGCCGATCCAGCATCTCACCTTGCATGACTTCACTGGAAGTATAGAAACTAGCTAGCTATATGCAAAGACTAAACTGAACTAAGCAACATGCAGATAACTAAATCAAGATTAGTGCTAACAATTTCCCCCCTAATCTTGATTCTTCAGTCGGACGCAGGTTCAGTAAGGTGCCGGGCCGTCGCTGTCGTAACCAGCAAGCAGCGCCTTCTCCTCCTCTTCTCCGCGGCCTTTCTCCTTCTTCTTCTCTGGACACTCATAGGCAAAGTGGCCGAGTTCCTGGCAGTTGAAGCACCGAAGCTTCTTCTTGCCATTGATCCTCTTCTTCTTCATGTGTTGCATCCATTGTTCCTCCGTGAGAAGAAGATGATTGCCTCCATGATGCCCACCTTCTTCTTCCTCCATGTCAAGCTCCTCCTCCACAGCCAAGAACCGGCCTGTTAGCTCTTCAACGGTCATGGTCTTGAGGTCGAGGAGCTGAGTAATGGAGTGGGCGAGTTGCTTGAACCGCTTCGGCACGCAGCGCAAGAACTTCAGAACGGCCTTGTGCTCGTTGACGCCATCTCCAAGGACCTCCAGGTCGTGCATGATGCCGGTGAGCCGCATCGCGAACTGCTCCACTTTCTCGCCGTCCTTGAACCGGAGATTCTCGAACTCAGCGCGACGAGTCTGCGCCCTTGCCTCACGGACACGCTCAGAACCCAACCTCAAGGTTTTGAGGGTGTCCCAAGCCTCCTTCGCGGTTTTCTTCACTGCCAGCGTGCGCACCATCTCCGGCGGTACAGCTCGAAGGATGACGCCGAGGGCCTCCCGGTCGGCGTGGTACTCGCACACGCCCGGCTCGATCGCCACCCACCATCCTTGCGCCTCGAGTTGCACCTGCACCACGAGCGCCCAGTCGGAGTAGTTGGTGCGGGTGAGCACGGGCACCTGCACCATGCTCGAGCTTTGCCGGACCACGCGCTCCACGATGCGAAGCTCGCCGCCACCGCTGCTGCCACCATCGCGGCCGCCGCCGTCAGTGAGCGCCGCCCTTGGTGGAGTGTACGGCTCCTCCGCCATCTTCTTCGCCAGCTCCGACTTGGCTGCTTCATCTCCCCCTTGCGCCATCACCACAGGAACCGAGAGCGGAAAGCTCTGATACCAATTGTTGGAGCCAACTCACTCAGCTCACTCACAAACAGAAAAACACACAGAAGTTTGGCGTCGGCTGCCTCACACAGACCAACCTTTTCTTCTCTCTATATTTCTCTTGTCAAAGATAAACATGCTTACAACACTGATTAAATAGGCTAACACACGCACACAGTCGGACGCCACAACGCCCACTACCTCCATGCACGCATGCACTCCCACCACACCGGCCACTAACTCACGATGTGGCTAATCAGCTAACAAACTCATGCATGCACTCAACTAACTAACTAACTAGATCCTATCCAAATCCCTGCATGCATGTGGCAGCCTCACACCACCACGGCATCTCACCAGATTCACCTCATCGCTCGGCCGATCCAGCATCTCACCTTGCATGACTTCACTGGAAGTATAGAAACTAGCTAGCTATATGCAAAGACTAAACTGAACTAAGCAACATGCAGATAACTAAATCAAGATTAGTGCTAACAGTTCTTACTCGAGTGAGGAATAGCAAAACCGAAAAAACCCCTACTCTCTTTTTTCTTCTTCTCAAAAGATGGTTTTGTATAAGAAAATGCTTCAGAATTATTTTTTAGATAAAAGTTCAGAATTATTCATGGACGCGACTAGCACATTATCTCCTACTAGCCAAAGGTTCTACGTGGAACAAAATTGTATTCATGGGAGCGTTAGCAGTAAGCTGCCTTTATTTTTTTTAAGAAGAGCTGTCAGAAACATGTTTGAAACATTAGACGTGTAATACCAATGCAGGTAATATGGCCCACCATTAGAGCTAGAATTGAAACTCGAAATTTGTGAGCTAAACGACGAACTCGTGACTCGGCTCGGCTCAACTCGAACTCTATGTCTAACGAGCCGAGCCAAGTGTTGAATCTAAACTCGTTTGTTGACCAAGCTACTTAGCTCGCGAGTAGCTCGATGACTCGTTTAACTGTACAAACATGCGCGCATATGAAAAAAAAATGTAATTTTCCTAGTAAGTCTAAATAATAATGAGGATCATTCTACAATTTTACATGTCTAGACAAAGGGTTGTTCAACTGAAACATATAATTTCTACACCATTATCGACTAAAAAAATAACAATTTAGCACTAATATATTAAAAATTACATATTTTTTATTTTGATAGAGTTAGACGAGCTACTCGTGAGTTTACCGAGTCGAGCCAAGTTTTAAATCTGAACTCGTTTATTGAACAAGTCGAGTCGAGTGAACGAGGCTTGAATTCCAGGCCTACCCACCATAGCTTCACAATTCTTTTTTACCAAACGAGCCTCCTCATCAATTTCATATAAAGAAACCGCCAATTATTACAAACCAAAAACCAGAAATGCAAACAAAGTATTAGAGTGTCCACCGCAATCAAACACAAGCAGAAAGGCATAGGTGTCCAAAATCTAACAGCATCTAAGAATAAAAGCTACGGAGCTACGTTGTGATCCTTGCTGAGGTAGTCGCCCATCTATTGTATGCTTCCCGCATCACCTTCTGAATCATCGCAGCGCCCTCTTCAAACTTTCCTCGCCCTTGGGTTTTTTGCAAGATAGCCTAGCCATTCAGTCGCGCACAGGCTACCCTACTCGACACGATCAAGGTCGAGACGCGAGAGTGGGTCAGTGTGGGAGTCTGGAATCTAGCCAAATCCTCCCCTAGTAGAGCTAGATAGTGGATGAATTGTATAGTGGGGTGTTGGTTCTTCCTTGGACTTATATAAAATCTTCTTTCTATCAATGAATGGAAACGTAAGGCTTTTACGTTTTCGCAAAAAAAATCAGTAGGGCACATAGTCTATATATCACACCTGCAGGATCATGTGGGAACTTGCGATTGAAGCAAGCATCGTTCCTAGTTTTTCAAAGATTCCAGCAGATTGCTGCACACCCACACAGCACAATCTTTAGCTAGTTTTTGGGTAAGTAGTATATCCATCCATTTAGCATAGCTTCAGCCCCAGCAGGAGGTCTGTGAAAACCTAGAGCACACACTATTACTTGCCAGATTAATTTCGCCAAAGAACACTGGAACAGCAAGTGATCTACTGTTTCCTCCTTGGCACAGAAGTGACATTGCTTATTTGCCTGCCCCACCCTCTTTTAGCCAAGTTGCCCTTTGTCTGAATCCTGTTTTTTACAATTAGCCACATGAACACTTTAACCTTCAGAGGTACTTTTATCTTTCACATGAACTTGTATGGAAAAACTCCACCAGATCTCAGATGTAAGTAAAGATCTTTGACACAGAATTGACCCTTGCTACTCAAGCTCGACCTTACTCTGTCTTTCTCATCATTCAACTGAATCTAGTCAAAAGATGGCTTCAGCTATTCAAGTAAAACGATGGCTTCAGTAATTGGCTACTGCAGCTGCACAGTGACAACCGACATCTGTCTGCAGAATTGAAATAATAACTGAAACCGGAACTTCTTTTTTTTACTGAAAGTGTGCATATCAAGCAAGGTCAAACCGATACCTGCAGTCTAATTTAGAGGCACTTGCAATCCCAATGCATTATAAATCGGCAACACCCCAAGCATATCTCAATCAAACCCAGTCCCGATGCCTTTCTGTGATTTCAGTGATAGACATAAACGGCGAAATCTGGCTGGAACCGAAACAGAGGGAATTCCAAATATAAACCTTGCTCACAGGTTAGAAGTCAGCTGCACGGGAGCAAGCAGGCAATCGCATACCAACATGTAAGAAAATAAAAACCCCAGCATGTAAGAACGACAGGATAATATCTACTTTTTTGCTATTTGTGATCTGTTCTTTTTCAACTATCTACAGTTGGATCAAATGCACGTGGGAGAAATACATGTGCGGAACATTTGTTCCTGTAAAAATAAATCTATCCTATTTAAGCAAACAAATGTGTCAAGGCAAAAACACCAGCTACAACTGAGTTTGATTTACAATCTTCAGCCCCCAGCTGACGTCCTCGCAGTGCCTCACGTAAGGAACCATCTTGCTCAGGTCAGCATCCTTCTTTGCCTTGCAGTCGTAAAAGGGAGCATTGTGGAAGCACGGCTCGATGGACATGGCGCGGCCACATGCTGGGTCCGGCACGACGTGGTTCTCTGACTTGTACATGATCCATGGCGTCAGGCCGGCGAGGCCCTGTGCGGCGTACCCGAAGGTGGAGACACCGCTGGTGATCAGCACGTCGGTCATGCTCAGGAGGTAGATCTCGGCCAGCGCCTTCATGTTGTGCTTCCTGTTCCTCGACTTCTGGTACTCCTCGTGGCTCGGCTGGTACACGTTGACGGTGGTGCCGTCGACGGTCTTGCGCTCGCTGTACTTCTTCCGGATCTCGTCACTGTACCAGGAGCTCAAGGAAGTTGCAAGAACGGCAATCGTCTGGTTATTCCCAGGGGCTGCTGCTGCTTCATCAGTCACACCAATTTCTGGCAACAGCTTTTCATTCTGTGCACATGAAAGGATCTGTTCTAAAATGTGTGGGAACGGGCCATTTCTTTGCAAGATGCCCTTATGTTCATATACTCTGATCTGAATCCCCACTGTTTTATCAGCTTTAGCAAGGTAAGCCCTGTAGTACTTTGTCACTGAGTACCAAATGTCATTTGTCGGATGAAAAAGATAGCGTGCCAAGTGATGGAAAACAGTGTCTTTCTCAGGAAATAGCTTGCTGAGCTCATCTTGGTAACTTGGAACAAGGAACAGCGACGGAACGAAGTACATATCTGTTCGTATGATCAGCCATGGCACACCTTTTAGGAACTGTTGGTCGTCTTCACAGTAGAAAAGCTTGTCGTGAAAACCATTGTTACCATCAAGGTGGAGGTACACATACGGAGGCTTAGCACCGGCTAAAGACCGATACATGCTGCCACCGATGACATTAGTCTGCAACATGTTGCCATAGCTCTCTGGAGTACTCGCAGTAAACTCACCATAGCTTAAAGGGAAATCGGAAGGAATTAACCATGAAGTTCCAGGGAAAGGCTCGCAGAAAATGTCAGCAATCTCCTTATAACGGTCCACGAGCAAAACCCGGTCTGTAAGAAGCGCGTAAAGGAACGCTGAAGTGATCTCAAGCATCCGGTTCCCTAGCCCAGCATGGATTGTCAGGAGGACATAGTTGCAGTCCGTTGTACTGTTGATGCTCTGACTGGACTTGAGCTGATCTGCAGCACTGCTGTATGATTTGGTTCCTGGACCGCATTTCTTCTGCCGTGCTTCTTGTCTCCTTAACCTTTCTATGAGGTATGGAGAAGGTATTCTTCCAGAATTCTTGTGATAACGTGCAAATTGGTACCTGCTGCGACAAGACCTTTCATCAAATCCCTCGATCAGAAGGCCACCCAGAAGTCTGTCATACTCAATTTGTGCCGATGGAGAGAGATCATCATAGACATCATCTTTTGTATCTGAAGAAGATAAGATGTTTCAATCACTACAAGGAAAAAATACAACGAGATGACAAAAAGAATTGTTTTGGTTTTCTGTTGCATCTTGTAGTTCGTTAACATGTAGATTTTCCATTACTTTGCTTTCAAAGTGGAAATTATTGCTTGGATTACCTAAAAGTCCTAGAAAGGTTTCGGACATGAAAACTTACAGCATGGGTAGCACTGGAAGTTGTATCGCTTACCCAAACACAATGCCAGAAAAGACCGACAAAAAGAGTGACTATGCAATGAAAAATACCACAGAATGCAATAAAGATACTGATTCATAGAAGCTTAAAGCAAAAAAAATTGCATCATTATTTCGGAATGTTGGCTGGTTGCTTGTTCGTTTCCTCATTAAATTTGTTTGCAAGTTTCAAGAGAGCAGGCAGCTCAATTGGAATATAATTCAGGCTGCCCTTTCAACTCCATGGACATGAAGATAAGAAGCAGTTCTTTGCTGTTTCTTCATACGATACAATCTAAAATTAGTAATTGGACTGAATATGCAATCATGCTGCTGATCCATTAAATGGTCTTATATCAACAAGTGTGATGCTTTCTTTGTATCCTTTGCACTGTATATGCATGTACTCCCCTAGCACAAATGGGAACACAGTATAAAATATACTTCATCCGTTTCATAATATAAGGCCTTTTGGACTAGATACGGAACGGAATGAGTGAACCTATACACTAATATGTGTCAAGATATGTCTAGATATACACGAATCAATAAAAGTCTAAAAAGGCTTATATTTAGGAATGGAGGTAGTATATTAGAACAAAAAATACGAATTAAAGCAGATAAAACATTTAAGCTCTTTTGATTAGCTCTAACTTAACATGTGGTGATGTAGGAGGTAAGAGTAGTGGATATCCAAACCATTGATTGCTAGAGTTTACATGGTCAAATTAATATTTGCATGTGCAACCTAAAGTGGCCCAACCTCATCGGGAGTACAAACATAGTTTCATGTATGGTACGTTCCATGCGTAGATACTAGTTGTTTCCATTTTTCACCGGCTGACACTTTTGACATTTGCACGTATTACCTTGTTACATGCATGTACCAGAGCGACAACGTATTGTTTCAACTCTCAACCGACCACACGTTTTTATGTAGTTTATTGGTTTTCGTTTTCAGTTTCTGCTAGGGCATGTTCTGCTGTATGGTGCTGCTTCCTTCTAGTCTGTAATAATGTGGATCCTGTTGGACAACACCTATGAAACTGGGAGCCCTTTTTTCAACTTTTTTGCAGGCCCTGTCCAAACATAAATTACAAATTTAAGGCTGTATACTTCAATATTTTCAAACTTCTAAATGATCAATATTTAAGTCATATAATGATCAATATTTAAGTCCTTTAATGATAAATATTTAAATAACGAGTTATCACTTTCTATTTAGTTTTCCATTGGTGACCTAAATACTCCCATCGTCCAAAAATACTTCTTAGATTTGTCTAAATTTGCGTGTATGTACAAACTAAAACATGTCTAAATGCATCTGTATTTAGACAAATCTGTGACAAGTATTTCCGGACGGAGGAAGTATGCCGTAGATGGCTCAAAGCAGTTTCAAAGTATCATTTGCTTTGGGATAAAGTTTTTTTTCACATGGGAGACTAAAGTAAGCTACTGTACATTGTTTTTATCTAAGCGACTATTTTCATTAACTCAATATTTTCTACTAACGTTCATGTACATGACTAATTCTATCTTATCCACCGACAGCGTGATGGGAACCTATACTAATTATTTCTCAAATGGGGACATCAAATATATTTGTGAATGATTGATTAAAATACCAATCAAGAACGTGAACCACACTATATTCCCTAGAGATCTCTATTTGTTGTGTTATTTTATTCGTCATCGTCTCTTTGAGAAAGAGATGTTACAGACTGCGGCATAGCCCAATGGTGGGTAGGGCTGATGTCTCAACACCCACTCGAGTTCTAGTGCTGGTGATGTTCTACCTTCCTTTTTAATGAAATGCCACGGGCTCCTCCCCGACGATCTTGTTTTTCTTTGAGAAAGCGGTGTGGCATGGAACAATACTCTCTAGTATCAGCCAAGTCCCAAGTGCCATTAACACATAAGCTAATTACTGGGGCTCCAACAATACGATGGGCACATGTAGAATCCTTTCTCTTTTCACAAGGAAATAAAATCTCATTTTAAACATGCCCAGATTTGGCAAATCCGCTAATGCTAAATTGTACTACCCTGTACCATAATACAAGATGTTTTAGGTATTACTATACAGACTACATGGGGATATACGGACATATTCTAGTGTCTAGATTCACTCATTTTGCTCTGTATGTAGCCCGTATTAGAATACCTAGAACATCTTATTTGTATGATGATCCGTCATCGGCCGATGCTGCAGCGGCGGAGCGGACGAGGTAGAAGCCTCCGTCTTGACCTTCCTCTTTTTTTTTTGAAAAGGGTACCCCGGCCTCTGCATCAAAATGATGCACACAGCCGTAATCTTGACCTTCCTCTTGTTGTGACCTCGCTGCGGTGACAGGGGCTCCTCCTTCACCTTCGCGGCGTGTGGTGGTGGAGCTCTCTCGCGAGACGCATGTGCACGGGGCTCGCCAATGACGATGCCACCTAGGCTCCTCGGCGGCAAGGGCACCTCCCTCTCACCTAGGAGACTGGAGGCGGCGACCAGGGCGCTTCCGTCTTGACTTGGGGCAGCCCTGAAGAAGACGCCACCCATAGGGAGCGCGACGAGGAAGACCGTGTTCGCCAGCCACACGATGTGGAGTACGGCGGCGGCGCGAACGGCGTCGGCGTGGGGCCTCGAGGACGTCGTAGAGGTCTTTCCCGCGCCACCAGAGGTTCTGCTCGCCGCAGTTCCACATCACTGGCGATGGAGGTGGACCTCGTAGTGGTAGCCAGCGGCCACACGCTCGACCTCGATGATGGCCATCTAGGTGTCGCGCCGGTCCTCGCCGCACTCCGAGTCCGCCAGCTGCACCTACGTGAGGCGACTAGGGCATTCACGGATCGCAGTTTCCCAGCCATCCCAGGCTGACGTTCCAGGCATGCAGCAAGGCCAACCCCCGTGGCACGAGGATGCGGTACCTGTGTAGCGCCGCCGCCTCGTCCTTGCTGAGGTTGGTCTTGTGGCTGGCGCGGCTGCCGCCGCTGCCCCCGATGTGGAGAGGGGAGAAAAGATAGGTGCTCGACGAGGTGGTGGACATGGTGGAACAGCGCGCGCTGCCGTTTATAAAGGCCAAAGTGAGGTCAGAACGCCCAACGACGGTTCCCTAGGGTGTCATTACTCCGGCGACACGCGTCGGAAAGCCGACGAGGGGACGTGTCACGGCACGCCAATCTCCGACATTTAATTAAGCTGACGGGCCCCCTAATAAATGGCAGCGACCGGCGCTTTATTGCTGATGAGACGGTCCTGACCGTCAGAATCCAACGTGGCAAAGTTGTCACGATTTGCCGGCGCGTCCCGTTGCCGCCCTAGAAACATACGGGGCACGCCGGTAACTTGTGAGCTAATTGCGCGTTGTTGTGGGCAGATTTCATCTCGACACCCAATAGCACTATGGGAGCGCTATTGGTCGCGGGATGTTGAATCAAGTTTGAGGCAGTTAGGATGACTCCAACGTACCGACTCAAATAGACGTGCGTTTTGTCCGCATTTGAGGGGCCCTCCCTGGCCGCACCCACGGCCGCACCCAACAGACTAATGCAGGGTTTTGGCCTTTTTCATACGTTCATCGATTCGAGGAAAGATTACATTGAAATTGAAAGTAATACCATAATTTGTTTAATGAAATTCAAACTATCCTCCTCGTCGTCCTCCTCTGTTGGTGGTGGAGTAGCCGGCTCATCGAGGGCCGGTGGTGGCGGTGGAGATCCACCTCAATCCTACCATTAAGAGGGAGAAAAAAATCAAGAAATTAATAACCGGCCACTGAACTTAGGTTGCTCATGGCCGGTAAGGGGGAAGATCAAGGAGTTCAGCCGCGGACTTGCTGGTTCTTCCTTCACCACAACAACTGTCACAGTTAATGGGGTGATGGTAGTTTGTAGCCGTTGCGGTCGCTGACAAGGGGCGGACGCGGGAGAGGTCCGTGCGTGGCCGTGGCCGACGCAAATGCGGACCAAATTTGGATTGAGAATGGGTCGCGGCTGAGAGAAAACAGACAACGGTCCGTTTACATCCGCGCGGGCACGGAGAGGAAATGTCAAGCGCGGACAAAATCGTCGGCCCGTTGCTGAATCACTGCAGGTTACTGAAATGTGGGGCCATATTTGGGTTGGATTAATGCTAGTAAGACTAGTCACAATGGGGAGTATCAAATGGTTCACAATGCATAGTAACATATGAGTGGTATCATATGACACTACATTTATTATGTGCTAGACTCGTATTGCATTGGAATCCGTTATGTTACGGTATCGCCTATGATATCACTATCATCTCTTTCTTCATTAATTGTTGTGACACGTCATCATTTTGCCAACATAGCATGCATGATACCACCTATGATACCCCATTGTGACTAGTCTAAAGCAAGTATACGGTTCACACAAGTGATGCCTAGCTACATCTACAGCTCTACATTTCCAGCTACAATTACTCCATCCGTTCTAATTTAATTGACTTGCTATCCACCAAATATGAATGTATCTAGACATGTTACATGTATAGATATATCATATCCACGTGTAGTGAATAGCAAGTCAATTAAAATGGAACGGAGTGAGTACAAGCTACAGCAAACAGATTAATCGGCGCAGAATGAAAGGCCACGAACTCACGCGCGCGCGGATACATACATACCTCGGTAGACCTCCGGCGGGAGATCGGGCCCGAAGACCCACTCCGGCGCTGGTCCGGCCTGCCACCGCTGCAGCAGCAGCACGGCCGGGGCCAGCAGGAAGCACACCGCCAGCGCGGCGCGCACGAGCCCACCAGGCGGCGACTTCTTCCCCGCCGCTCTCTCCGTTTCCAGCCGCTTCCGCAGCCCCTCGCCGGCGGCGCTCCGGGTCTCCATGATGAGCGATCGAGAGAGCTAGCTAGCAAGCAGACTCTGCAGCCCAACTACCCCCACATGGCACGAGCGCACCGAGCTCCACCCCCTCTTTGTTTAATTTCGCAGACTAGGATGCGACGGAGCAAGTCGATCCCCGGCCATCGACGCAAGTTGCAGGAGCGTAGTAGCTGGCTTGGGTAAGCGCCGCGTGTGGGACGCTACTACTGCTACTGACGGGATAGTGAGTGGAGCTACCAATCCAGCCGTGGGCCACCGAATGTCTGAATTTCTTTTCTTCCTTTTTTTCTTCGGTTTTCCCCGAATGGAGATCGCCCAGAAAGGGAAAGTACGCTATTGCCCCTCAGTCACAAGCTCGAAATGGAACCATAATCTTATCCAGATCGAGGAAGAAATGGCTGAAGCAACCCCAACAACCCAAGTCCGGTGTGACTGAAAATAGCGTAATTTCTTTGGGAATAAGTTGGCTCGGTTAGGGTTTATAGCAGAATCACACAAAGGTTATAAAGGCGGCACGCACCAACAATGCGAATATATTATACTGTATATCGATTAAAGAGGAAATCCAAAAGCTAGGAGAGAACTCCGAGGTCATATCACGACGCCGGCTTTGTCCAGTTTTGAGCATCGAGGTCAACACCGCTGCTGTCTTTTGCCAAATAAAACGGAAAAAAACTCCATTCTATACCATGTTGTTTTGGGGATTCCATTTGGTTTGCGCCGGGGCCGCTGGCGAATGGTGAGAGCATGGCCGGCAATGATCTTCTGTGGTTAACTCATCCGATCTAGCAATTGGGCGTTGACTTAATCAACATTCGCGCACGATTTCACCGAAGCTAAACTTTATCGTCAAGACAGAAGTGCTTACCATTACACTGGCCTATGAGTCTATTGGTGACTTCTTTTGGACCTATAGGGTGGCTTCTAGGTCCCAGACAGCAGAAGCATAAAAGAACTCTCTAGCTTATGGATGGCTTATTTCCACCGAGAAACTCGAAATTCGAAATGTGAAGAAAACCAGAAACTGCTCGGGACACGTTTCTGGCAGCTTCCCGAGCTTCTCAGCGCGCTGGTGAAACGTTACCATTAAACAGACATGTTGAGGTAATTTACGACCAGAATGCCACCCCACACGCCCGAGCATTTTCCTCTCTCCCCGGGTCGGGTTGGTCAACCGAACGAGTGATAAAAAGGAAAAATTTCGGTTGTCCCGCAATCGCTCGCCCCCGACCTCCAGCTCCGCTCGCCTGTCCCCGCTGCCGCCGGAGCTTGCCAGTCCGCCGCCGGATCCCGCTGCACTGGCGCCGGATCCCGCTGCTCCAAGGCCGAGCGAGCTCGAGCTCGTCCGCACCAACGAATCTGGCAGCAACCTCCCGTGGCTCCTCAGCCGGCAATCGATCTCGTTGCTCCAGCTCAATTTCCTCTCCGCCCGACGCATCTGCTCTGTCCGAAGCTCCTTTTAGTCTCTTGTGTCTCCCCGTACCAGCAGCTCGTCCGAGGATCTCCAACACGTCGTGCAGATCGCCGTAGACCAGCAACTCTTTGCCAGCGGCCGACCTTCTCGATGCCGCCAGCACGTAATTGCACGCCGCTCGTGCTGTGTATGTGCGCGTTCTTGAGTTTTTGCCGGGATGGAAGATCGGATTCTCTGGTTTGCATGCTTACAATATAGATGAAACCTGAATATGCGTTCGGGACTCCTCTCTGCACCATAAAGTATTGCTTGTGTCACAACGTTCAGGAATCATGCCTGTTTGTGTCATTGTGTGTATTCGTTGAAAGCCACATAAACTCGCTTACAAATTCCAGTGTGATTGCAAGCAGGCATCCATTAGTAGCGAACGATGCTTGTTGTAATGCCTCAGTGTCATGGAGTTGTGCGTCTGTGCAAGGTGCTTGTCGTAATGCATGCATGTAAATGTTCTTGTAATCTCACCTTACATGAAGAATTTAGTTAATTCCCTAAAAAAATAGTTAATTTCTTGCATCCATTTTTTGGCTTGTACTGAATTATATTATGACACTATTTTTATTATCGTCTGCTTTTTCATTTCTAACCCATTTTCTACTAAATATGCTACGCGTATGTAAGATATCATGTTTATTTAGTGCACACATCAAATTGAGGGGCATCAGAGACATCTCACAACCCAACACATCAAATAAGCTAAATCTTCAAAAGCTCAAAAGAAGTCTCCAATCAGTTTCTAGTAGCTTCTCCCCACCACAGTTTCTCCCCACCGAAATCCATAAGCATAAGCAGAAGCCCAAAAAGAAGTCACCCTATGACGGGCGCGATGTGACCAGGTTGCATTTGGGATTAGATGGAGCCGCTTCGAGTAAAATAAGCAGCAGGAGGAGGCAAGGGGAATCTGCTTTGCAGATAGGTTCGTCTATCCTATCCCCATGTAATTTCCTGCTTAACGGTGAGCTTAGAACCGTCTCTTTCGATCGGAATCACAGAAGCCAACGCTACGAAGCAACTACAGATCATTGGAGTACAGCATCTATGCGTGTGGCCCGACGGATGAGCAGAAGAATCAGTACCTTGGTCGTCGTCCTCCTCCGTTGGGATGTCGACCGAGAAGATCCACTCCGGCGAGGAGGAGGCCCGCAACCGCTGCAGGAGCAGGACCCCGGCCGGCAGCGTCAGCAGGCAGAGCACCAGCGCGGCGCGCACGCAGTTGCGCCGGTACCTGCTGCCCCGCCCCGCGGCCTCCTGCTCGTGGGGCGGCGCCCTCTCCGTCTCCAGGCCGCCGCGCAGGGGCAGCGTCTCCTCCTGGTGGCCGCCGCTCCAGCGCCTGCTGCTCGGTTTCTCCATGGTCGAGCTGCCGGCCTCTAGCTCAGCTGCGTCCGTCTCGGTCTCATCCACAGCTCTCTGGTCTGCTCGTGGAGAGCGAGAAGGGGAAACCGCGTTGGGGTCGGGGACGGAGTGGTCAAAGCTGGACGGCCGCCGCCGCGTGCGCTGCAAGTCACGCTGCAAACGGCAGTGGACCATCTGCGGCGCCGTTAGTTCGGCCCAGTTAATTAGGGATGCGAACACCCACGAACGAACTTGAGTAGAAAAAAAGTGGCGTATGCGGGCCGGGCCGCGGTTGCCGCGTAGCGCCGCATCTCAGGCAATCGTCCAGTCAACAAACAGCTCGTCTTCTCTGCTCGCAGATAGATCGCCACCGGAGCGCTGGGCGCCGCCAGCCGCCAACCGCCATGGCCGCCCTTCCTCCTCCGGCTCCGGATCCGGGGGCCTCTCCCTCTCCCTCGATTCCCTGCCTCGATTCAACATCCCTCAAGGTCGGCGACGGAAAGCTACAGGCTATGTCGGCAACGGCGGCAAGCAAGATAGGGTTCGCTGGCGGGGAACCACAGCACGGCACGGACGGCGTGGGGAGGGTGGACGTCCAAGAGACTGATGGCGGCGAACCACAGAAGCGCACGGACGGCGACGCCGCCAGCGGGAAGACGAGCGCCAGCTGCGGGAAACGGCCGCACTGCAAGAACATTGATCAGAATAAGCGCAGGAAACCCAACGACAGCTCCCTCGTCCCTGCAATCAAGCAATCTGTTGAAAAGAACTAGCTAGCCTAGCGTTAGCAATCAATCAATCTGTTGAATAGAGCTAGCCCAGCAAGCGAGCCAGCGAACGGCCAAGCGCGGCGCGCGCGGTGCCGCAAAATCCGCGGCTTATAAACGGCGCATCCGCGGCATACCGCATGATTTTGCAGACATGCGCGGCGCGTGCGCGGCCTCCCGCAGTGCATCCCGCTTGCAGCCTGAGCTGCAAGCTGCAACTTGCGAGAAGAGTTGTGCGTTTGTGCTGTGCGTGGTGGGGTTGGCTTTTCTAATTTCTTAATTTGGCGGTAAACGGTCATCAGTGGATTTTGTATCGAGTTCGGAAGGAAACGGAGAAGGTATATGGTGTGCTCCGTGTGTGTTTAGGAAGTTTTTTTTTAAGAAATGGGGATTTATTATGCCTATCAATACCACGTAACCAACTTCCGAACATATTCGAGATATTGGCTGGTGGTTGCAGGTTAAAGGTAAACTCAATAATCCTCCAAATAAAGCGCATAAAGGGGCAAGAAATAAATAAATGATGTATTGATTCCTTGGAATAGCAGAAAACGCATTTCATGCACCCATTCTACTTATGCTTAGCTAAATTATCTTTTGTTAATAACACTTTTTTTAAAAGAACACCACATGAAAATCTTAATCTTCAATGGAACTTTAAGTTTTCACAAATACTTACTAAGGAAAGGAGTATGGTTTTTCATAAGGTCAACATACATCGATTTTACCGTAAATAACCCGTTAGTGGCTAAGTTCCATAATGGGAGCAAATTGTTCGTGGAACAATGAGTTGCCCAACCGTTTGACATGCTAAGAGATTTCTTCGTCCTAATGTTGTTAGTAATATCACATAAGTGTTAACATATTGGAACATCCTTAGACCATAAAAATATTATGATCCTACATGTCGTACATTTTATTTTGGTAATGTCAAAAATCAACTGTAACGGGGATATCATAACGACGGTTTCCTGATATTTCAAAAAAGTATGTCCAGGGCGTACTTAATAGTTCAAGATTGGGATCTACTCTTATAGACAAGGCCAATGGTGATATAGAGGCCTTTGGTGATGATTTCCAGCTCTGACAAAGCACCGAAACAAAAACGCTCAATATTTTTCTTCGTTGTAGTGGTGGCTTTATATTGAAAACTCCCGAAACAACTCTTGATATTGAAATGTTAGGTCACATGTTTTTTATATGCGAACGAGCGACGTGAGGGGGTGTAGGAGGCGGCTCACCGGGCTCTAGGCGCGCCCGATGGCTGCACCGTTGGGGCACGCAAAGGGCTATGGCGCCCCCTCCAGTACTGTTCATCTTCTCCCTCAATAATTTTGTGTTTTACAATTTCGCAAAAGAATCCATTAATTTTCTAAGTATTATATGTAATGCAAAAATAAACATGCTGAAAACATCTAATGGCCCTTGGCACTGGGTTAAAAAGTTAGTCCCATAAAAAAGATTTAAAATGATATAAAATAGTAGCACAACATGTAACAATGATATAATAATCGGTGCGGATTTGTTGCCACCCGGTGGCTATACCACCCCTCCACTGCCGTCTGATCATTACCTGGAGATTCTGTATGTGGTGCCAGTCTCCTGCGTGGGCAGAGTTAATCGTCCGCAAAACACATAAAAAGTTTACTTAACTGCTAATTCTACGGTGATACAGCAGAGAAACTTGTCAGTACTGGTACACTGCATATTTCACCAGATCGCCAGCATATGATGATTGAGGCTGCATTTATGAGCTATCTCTATGAACGGTGACCTACCTTGACTAGGAATAAATAACTGATCTACCTATAAAGCTCTAAATCAGACTCGTAGATCTCAGAGGAGATGGTCTTGTACTTAGAAAATATGATGTTTCATCTTTTTTTGGCAATGCTCTTGTTCTAAAAAATAAGATTCTTAAACCATGACGCACTATGTCGAACTCTGTTAAATAATCTAGAAACGAGCTGTATGCTCCTCTACATGCTAACGATGTAACCCACATGTATGGAGGGTGCCTTCTTGCATTTGCTTTCCTACGACAGCAAAATATTACTACGAGCACCGACAACGTGTCGGCTGCAACAATATCGCTACTACATTTTTACAGAAATACACTGGGCCGAACGGAGAAGCCAATCGTACAAGAATGGAAGCTAGTTCAAAAGCATATTATTACAGTTCGTCTGAATCTACACGCTTACACACTATTACACATTCGTATTAGAGTTTGTAGTAGCTCGGAAATAAATGTTCTACCAAACATATGACCAGCTGGTAGCTCGGTCATCTGAGTGTCTCTGACTACTCCGGCTATGCCGGAAATAAAAGCCTGCATATGGTGTCAGCTAGTTCAATTGAATTACAAATCATGGCCCTAATTACCAGTGGGGAGTTCGTGGGCAGATCGAATCACGAGGTATGATCCTACGTCTCTGGAAGGGGTGATATAGCCAACCGGTGGCATGAGCACATTTCTGTATAATAATAACATCAAAAGGCAATATAAATCTCGGAATTTTTCATAAATTCAAAACGCCCAAATAGAGTAAAGTAGATTATTTTTTTGCTATATTCTTTATAATCTACTTGTGGAATTTCTTAAGTTCTCCAGAATAGTCTTTAGGTTTTAAATATTCCATAAATTAGTTTTACGTACCAAAGTGAATAAATTATTTTCAACTCCAAATTTTGAACAAGTTATATCTTCTCTCTATCATATTTAAATTGGAAATTGTTTTAATATTTCTATAAAGCCTACACAATTCAAATAAAAAACATGAAAGTACCATATGGGAAATTTGCCTGATCACTGCTTTTTTTTGGATAGTCATATTAATCCTCTCCTTTCAGTATGGTTGAACAAGGTTAAATAATTATACACAAGTCTACAAAAGTTAAGTTCTCTTTAAAATCACTAGTAGAAAACATGGCTTCCGTTCAGAGCCCTGAGAACCTTTAGTCCCGGTTTGGCCTGGAACCGCGACAAATGACCCAAATAGTCGCGGTTCGAACAGCTAAAACGGAATCACGGGCACGGAACCTTTTGTCCCGGTTCCAGAGGCACCTTTAGTCCCGGTTTGAAAGACCAACCGGGACTAAAGGTATTTGTCCCGGATCATGTCTACAACCGGGACTAATGTGAAACTTGTACATCTCCCTATCGCGTTTTGAGTGCGCTTTGGAAACCGATCAGCCCGCCGGCGTTTTTGAGTGCGTTTTGGAAACGATCAGTCGGCGTTGATACACACGAAATTAATCGCTGCGGAATTCGAACATGCAGCGCTGCCGCCCGCCGGCCTTCCTTCTAGCGGTTAAATATATGAATACCGGTTAAAAGGATTATATGAATTATATCGATTCATGGATATTTCCTACCGATTCATGGATTATATGAATTATATCGATTAAATGGATTATATGTCGATTCACACCGGTTAAATATATGAATACCGGTTAAATATATGAATACCGGTTAAATATATGAATATCGGTTTAAATTTATGGAATATATGGAAACAAAATATATTTTTTGTTATTTGTTAACAATTATTATTAATTAAACATTAATATTTATGTTAATATCGGTTTATATGGATTATATCGATTAAATGGATTATATTGATTATTAGGATTTTATTTTCCTACTGATTTAATGGTTTTCGATTTATATCGATTTATGGATTATATGGAAACAAAATACATTTTATTTGTTATTTGTTAGCAATTATTATTACGTAAACATTAATATTTATATTAATATCGGTTTATATGGATTATATGGATTATATCGAATAAATGGATTATATGGATTTTATTGATTATTTGGATTTTATTTTCCTACCGATTTAATGGTTTTCGATTTATATCGATTTATGGAATATATGGAAACAAAATACATTTTTTTGTTAGTTGTTAACAATTATTATTATTATATGGATTATATCGATTAAATGGATTATATGGATTATTGATTATTTGGATTTTATTTTCCTACCGATTTAATGGTTTTCGATTTATATCGATTTACGGAATATATGGAAACAAAAAAACTTTTTTTTGTTATTTTTTAACAGTTATTATTACTTAAACATTAATATTTATGTTATTTGTTAACATTAGAATTCAAAAAATCATATGCATGTGACATCAAAGTTTAGAGGATAATAAGATTGATACCATAGTATTATCAGGTTCTTACCAGTGCAATCTTGGAAACTAGTTGGAAAGGAACTCATAAGTTAAACGTGCTGGGTGGAGCAGTGTTAGGATGGGTGACCGATCGGGAAGTGGAGCAGTTGTGAGGGACTTGATCGACATTACGATTAGATATTAGCTCTAGGGGTGGAGCAGTGTGAGGGACTTGAGATTAGGATTAGAGATTAAACTGACAAATAATTCAAAGATTTGAAATAGAGAAAAAAATTCAAAAAAAACAAATTCCAAAAAAATATGCGCGGGTTTTAGTCCCTTGATCGACATTACGATTAGATATTAGCTCTAGGGGTGGAGCAGTGTGAGGGACTTGAGATTAGGATTAGAGATTAAACTGACAAATAATTCAAAGATTTGAAAAAGAGAAAAAAATTCAAAAAAAACAAATTCCAAAAAAATATGCGCGGGTTTTAGTCCGGCCTAGCCTCAGGTTATTCCAGCCGCGCGACTTTTAGTCCCGGTTCCAGTCTGAACCGGGACTAAAGGTTGGACCCTTTAGTCCCGATTCTGCAGTCCCGGTTGGTAAACCGGGACTAAAGGCCCTTACCAATCGGGACTAAAGGCCTTTTCTCTACTAGTGAATTCAATTATCTTAGGATGCAACCAATATAACTTTATCAAAAGATTTATTATATTCAACATTCCAAAATTAGGAAGTTTTTTCTTGTTGCAAGGTGCTAGTAGAAAAGTCTTTCTTATCAATATCTCAATGATGAAGAACTTATAATTCAAGGTTTCAAGTAGGATCAAGGTGTGCAAAGCAGTTGTTATCAAGCTAATTCGAGAAGCGGTAATGGTAGAGCACAATCAACTAGACCCAAAAAAAGAAGGGCAATTCATTGTTCTCACACATGTTAGAAACCATGTCATATTTTGCTAAACTAGAGAGAACAAGTGGGCATCAAAAACAAGCATCGATACTCCATTCCAATATGCTTAATAAAAAGTACTCAATGACATGGATGATGTGTCCAATAAGATCAAGGTCCTAGCCCTTGATGTTTTCAAAGATGCACCACATCAAAAGATTTTTGTTTCCGATGATGCAAGACTCAGTGGTCTCCGGTTGAGGAAGAAAGTTGCAAAGCTCATTCAATTGCCTCCATGTAAGGAGTTCATTGTGTTATAAGTCTGTTTTAAGTTATCCTTGTGAACACTCACTGTTTTGAAGTATATTCTGAATTATGCTTTAGTCCAGTTGAGGCTATTGTATTTATTTTACCTAGTAGCAACTCCGCTTCAGAACATGAAAGTGGTAAAATTACTGAAACTGGTGTTTCATTACCTGGCATATACTTCTCAATGTACCATTTCGTAGTAAGATTAAGCCCCCAAAACAGGGTTTCCCTTTGTTTAAGTGAGCCATATGTGGCAGTTGAATTAAGTTGTTTGATACTTCCGTTGCAAGGGATTACTTTCATCACAGAGATTCGTTTGTTACAATGTTTGGTTTTACTACAAGGGTAGTTCCCAATTGGAAAATACCTATTTATGCTTGCTCTACTACTTTTCCTCTCTTCTTTTGTGGGACATATCATGTGCAATTAAATTTACACATGTATTCACAAAATGCATTCATTTATATTCATTTTTTTCTGATATTACTTTCTCTAATTTAGTATCTCATTTCTCTTGTGATTATATGAGTTTGATGAAGCTAACAATAATCTGTCTCAAGCATTTTGTGTCTAAACATGCCAATTAGCAGTCACCTTGTTCAACTTTGGTTGTGTAGCAAGTTCGCGAGACACCTCCCATATTTATAAGTTGCTTCACTTATTTTGAACAATAATATCTGAACTATCTGGATTTTGTTCTAATGGATGACTGTAAAATATGTGATAGTGTTATTTTATTCATGGGTTTATGTAATGACAATGCAAGTATGCGCATAGTGCATGTCAGGTGTGTGTGTGTGTGGGGAGGGGGGGGGGGGGGGGGGGGGCACCACCCCACCCTGATTTATTTTAAAAGTTTAAGTTAGAAAGTGTTATGTATATATTGTAGTTTGCACCCCCCCCCCTTCCCCCCAGCAACCTTTGGTCAGCTCGGCCACTTGTTTGCTAGTCTTGGTGTGATACGTGGTTGAATGCTAGGCTACCCAGACAACATGTACACACTTGTCTTTTCACTCAGTGGTATCAAGCGTGCACTGGCAAAGGCAAATACCCCTATGGAACTTAACGGGAGCGAAATGCAACCAAACTCTAGATGGGTTAAGTGTATAAAATATAGAAGGTTCCTACGTGAGGAAACATTGCATATGTGGTTCAGTTTAGTTGTTGATTGTTGTGAGGTTCAGTAGTCAACTGAGCCTCACAAAGTTAGTTGGATTCTTGCGAAGCCAGGAAAGTTCTCGATTAAATCTTTATACTACTATCCATGTGCTAAGAATGTTAGGTTTCTTTATAAGATCATTTGAATTTATAGCTTCCTATACGTATTAAAGTATTTGTTGGCTGGTAATTAGGAAAAGAATACTTACTAGAGATAATATGAAGAAAGAAGGATCAAAATGTTGCAATATTTGTGAGTTTTATAAGTCTCATGAATCCATTAACATTTGTATCTACTCCTTGGCTACATAATCCTGGAATGTAGTGAGTGTCTCCATGATTTTGAGTAATGTACTTACTTTTTTCACTAGTTTGTACCAGCAATACGTTGCTACTTTTTTCTGGTATTGTTGCAATCTGTTGGGGCCTTTGGAAAACACGAAATAAATCGTATTTTCAACATATCAAACCTAGATATCCTACTGATAGTGTACTATTGTCATGTCATGTATGACATGATTGGGTGAAGCTATAGAGAGGCGTGCTTCAAAAAGTTCTTCCGCGCGGGGGCTAATCGGACTGCGGGAGTGACACGAGAGATTTTTGGGTGGTGACACGGTTGAAAGCCGGTGGTCAGGAGATTACCGACGTGACTCACTGGTCTCGCGATAAAAACTCACTTAAAAGTTCATGTTTTGTGTTGCTGACGATCTTCATCTCTTGTTGAGTTAAATATGTATCTAGACAACCTTTTGGTTTAGTCCAGTTGCTGGTAGCTTGATTCAATTTTTCTTGCTTCAGGTTCATTAGAAGAAAGGAGGGGGGTTGTCCTTCCTTGTTCTAGTGCTGCATTTCATAGTTCTATTTTTGCAAGGATCTGAACCTAACGAGGCTCCTTCTAGGAAACGCACCCTGGCGAACTGAGCCTAACTCGGTTGGTTTGGTTCCTTATGATGGAACAGCCCACACAGGTTCAAGTCCCAGACTTTGATATGAGTGCTCGTATTTTCTTGGATTTTTCAGAATTTAATCGGCGCTATACTTTTAGTGGTAAGGAAAGTGCCCGTCAACAGCGATCGAGACGTTCCTTAATGACTTCATCAACTTCAAGATATGTATGTTCGTGTTTGTGAGCGTCTATGTTTGTACCGTGTCTATTAAAAAAAAGTGAACCTTGAATGACGTTGTCTCATCCCCTGGTTCCATGAAAATAATAATTTGGAGCCTAACGAGGCTCCTTCTATCCAAAAAAATGGAACCAAACTCCCAAGCGCGGGCCTAGTTGTAATGATTTACAATTTTACACCATGAACAATTCACATGTACAACACTGCAACATGAGCTACTACACAAACAAATCGCTTCGCTAACTGAACAACTTGACACCCCTGTGGACATCCTCGCAATGCCGGACATAAGGCACGAGGGCTGCAATGTCCCTTCCTTCCGCCGGACTGCACACGTGTGCCGGCGGGGCTTGAAGGCAAGGCTCGACCGATGCCGGCCGGACGCACGCCGGCTCGGCAGGCACCTCCGGCGACGGCGCCCGCAGCAGCACCAACGGCCGCACCCCGGCCAACCCGTGCGCCACATAGCCGAACGTCGACACGGCCGTCGTGACGATGCGGTCGCAGAAGCTCAGCAGGTATATCTCGGCCAGCGCCCTCTGGTTGTGCCCGAGCGCCTCCGTGTGCTGCGCCCCCTCGTGGCTCGGCTGGTGCGCCGCCACGTCTTCCCCGGACTCCGTCCGGTTGTTTCGGTACACGCCACGGATGCGCTCGTAGTAGTCCGGTGACAGCGACGTCACGAGTATCGATGTCAGCTTCTTCTTCTTCGTGCTGTCCGCCGTCGGCAGGGCGGTGGAGTTTCTCGCCGCGCCGTCCTTCCGCGCCACCTTAGGCAGCAAGCCCTCCTGCTCCGAGCACCGCATGATCTGCCGGTACATGGTCTCGAACGGCACCGGGAACTCCGGGAAGACGCGCACCTGGAGGCCGACGCGTTCGTCTGTTCCGGCGAGGTAGGCCTCGTGGAACCTGCGAACGATGGCCCAAACGTCGTTGGACGGGTGAAAGAGATAGCGCGCGAGATGGTGGAACACGGCCTCCTTCTCCGGGAACAGCCGCTCGAGCTCGCGCCGGTACGCCGGCATGAGGAAGAACGCGGTGGCGAAGTAGACGTCGGACTTGACCACCATCCAGTTGAACCTGGCCAGCACGCGCTGGTCGGCCTCGCAGAAGGCGGCGTCGGTGAAAGACTGGATAAGGTCGAGGAACACGTACGGCGGCAGCAGGGTGGCGTTGAGGCTGTCAGCGCTTACCACGCCTGCCTGCTTCATGTTCTTGTAGCTAACCGGCGACGTCATGGTAAAGGTACCGTCAAAGTCGGTGATCGGGAAGTCCGCGGGCAGCGTCCAGGAGCTGCCGGGAAATGGGTCGCAGAAGAGGCCGTCGAACTCCGGCGGCGCGTGCACGAGCAGGACCCGGTCGGTGAGCAGCGCGTAGAGGAACGTGGAGGCGAGCGCGAGCATGCGGTTGCCGAGGCCGTTGAACGGCGTCCACACGGCGTACTGGCAATCCGAGGGCGCGGCGTTGCGGCCGGAGCGCAGGTGTTCGACAGCTTCCTTGAAGGGCGATGACCCGGGGCCGCACCGCCTGTGCCGGGCCTCGTACCGCCTGAGGCGCTCCACGAGGTACGACGATGGGCCGAACGGTGGGGCACGGCGGAATGGGGGCGACGAGGACGCGTACCGGGAGCGGCACGACTGTTCGTCGAAGGCCGGAGAGAGCAGGCCGCCGAGGAGGCGGCCGTCTTGGTCGTGCCGAGGTGACGATGCCGGCTTTTTAGCACGACCAGGACCAGGTGCCTTGTGCACAAGTGACGCCGCGGCAGCTGCACGGTACATGCATGGCTTCAGAAAATTAGTAGACTACGAGCAGCATCTCTCGTAGGTAGCAGACGGTTTCATTGCAAGTTTGCTCACCTGGCTTTCCCACGAGTCCCGTCCTCGGCAGCGCGATCGACATCCGGCTGCCGGCGCCGCCGAAGGAGAAGACGAGCAACGCCATGGTACCCAGGAGCACGACCACCAGCACCTCGGGCGCCGGCGCACGCCGTCCCCGTCGAGGCTCCTTGCCGACGCCCATGGTACCCGCCTTGTGAGCTCCACCCGGATTGCTCCCCATCTGGCATCTGCTGTTGGCTCTGCCGCCCGTTGTCTTTCAACTGAACATATACAACTGCATGCGCGGGGACGCCACGGCGCCACGGGATGGTTCGAATTCGCACGCAAGACACGCTGTCGACGTTCGTACTTCGATCGCGCTGTAAATTATGCTACCGGCCGGGCACCGGCCGGATGTCAACTCCTCGGTCGCCGTCGTTGCACCTTCCGTCGTCTTCTATCCCGGAGCGAACGTGGACGACATGTGTGACCGTATGTGTACGAGGTGCGTGCGGTTGTGATGCATGTGGACGATTGCTCTTAGTCTGTTACCCCAAGGCTAAATGACAGGTATTGTAGGATGCTGACCCAGGAGAACCAAACTATATACAAATACAATGTGGACATATACATATATAACACCACCACAGATGCACACTCACATGAGATTTAAATATGCCACTTGAAGATTCTACATGAAATTGGGAAATTTTTGTTTTTGCCACACTAATTTTGTGTCATTTTGCTTTTGCCACTCTAAATTTTGATATTTGCTTTGCCCTTTTGAGGTTTTGCTTTGCCCTTTTGAGGGGCAAAAATGAAAAGAAAACATTTGTTTTGCTTTTGCCCCATAAAGGATAAAACTGATGTATTACCAGTAACTGAGAGGGCAAAAGCAAAATCTCAAAATTTATGGGCAAAAACTAGAGTGGCAAAAGCAAAAAATCCCCCCTGAAATTGTCTACTCCGAACGCAAGAAACTGAAAAGAGAAAAAATAGATCCTGATTCAGGAAAAAGTTAGCAGTGCAGATTTTGCTTCATTTCTTCTTTTATTTATGGTGACTATGGCGGACCAAAGCCGGTATGAACAACTTTGTATATCAAAAGAACCAGGAAGTATAGGAGTATCAGGAGATTCACAAGAGTACAAGCAATCCTAAATCATGGGGATCGAAAGTACGACACCAAGTAATTAAGAGGAGTTTGGTTCAAGTAGAAGGGCACCGGTTTGCCCACAGACGGACATCATCGACACAACGGCGGGCGACCATCAGCCCGGGCTCGTCGACACCATTATGTAACCAAGTCCAAGAAACAGCGGCCCACCTCCTTTTCCAATGTTTCACAGTGAGAATTTGGTCCTCCATAAAGACTTGGCTAGACGACATCGCCCCAAGGGATTGAGTGGCAATTAATGGTGTAAAGGAGTGGTGGAGCAATGTTATCCATAAGAGAGGTGGCTCAAGGAAGGTGTTGGCGACCCTCGCCATGTTGATGTCATGGGAAAAGTGGAAGGAGAGAAATGCCCACGTGTTCAAGAACAAAACAACAATAGCTACTATGCTCATTGAGAAGATAAAAGAAGAGGCGGCAATGTGATGTTTAGCCGGGGCTAAAGCATTGGGTAGCATAATGTCGCGAGAGTAAACTTTCTTTTGAGGCCTTGGTCATTTCTCGGCCTTGGCTTGGTTTGTAAACTATCTAAAAATTCTCTTCCTTAATTAATGAAAAGAATATTTTGCCTCGTTAAAAAAAAAATTGAGAGCTTGCTTCATTTCTAACACCCAAAACATGGCGTCGGAGATCTCCAGAATAACACTGACTAGGGTTTTTACTCGATACTGATGAGTGATCGACAGCTAAAACAGAGTACAATTTACCATATTACATAACGATTACATCTTTATCATGCATAATACTCCCTCCGTCCCAAAATAAGTGTCTCAACTTTAATAGAAAGTGGATGTATGTAGACATGGACGGAGAGAGTATGTATGTACGAGACTTGAGAGCGATATATGTGGACGTGCGCTGTTGATCTATTACGCATGACAGGTGAAGAACTTGGAGATTGGCACCTGTCAGGTAGTTTATGAGAATGCGACGCAGGAACGCCCACGGCACGGAGGTCTCCCAGTCAGAATAATACGTTCTAGTACTACTTTACATACTAATCACGTTGTTATCATCGACAGTCTGACGAACAAATTCACAAAACAGTGATCTATGTATACACGTGTAGGCATCCGATGTGTTTTTTGGTAGTACAAAGAACGAATTTGAATATTACAGCACAAAATGGACACATGGAAGTTCCCCCGAACGCCTAGTTAATCCACAGTCGGGAAATAATAAGGAGAAAAATTAAATTAATGTACTTACGCAGTTGGCTTCACGTAAAATTGCGATGCTAGCTCCATGTTTAATCGTCGAAGAGCTTGAGGCCGAAGCCGACATCCTCGCAGTGCCGTACGTAGGGTTTGACCTTGGCCACGTCGACGTCCAGCTTGGCCCTGCACCCGAGGATGGGCGGCGAGTGCAGGCAGGGTTCGACGGAGGTGGACCTGACGCATGCCACCTGGGAGACCTCCTTGTCCCAGTCCGGCCGGAGCAGGATCCATGGCTTGACGCCGGCGAAGCCGTAGGCGACGTAGCCGAAGGTGGACCACGCGCTCATGGCGATCTTGTCGCAGTAGCTGAGCAGGTAGATCTCGGCCAGCGCCTTCTGGTTGTGCTCGTTGGAGGTGTACTCCTGCTTCTCCTCGTGGCTCGGCTGGTACACCGCCACGATCTCCCCCGTCTTGGTCGGGTTCTCGTAGTACAGGCCCCGGATCTTGTCGTAGTAGCCCGGGTACAGCGACGCGATCAGCACCGCCTTCACCTTCCCGTCGGCCGTCGCGTTCGCCATGGGTTCCCCGAGCTCGGGAAGCAGCCGCTGCTCCCTGATGCACCGGGTGAGCTGGTCGTACATGTTCTCGAACTTCACCGGCTTCTCCGGGAAGATCCTGATCTGGAACCCGATCTTCTCGTCCACCCTCGCGAGGTACGCCTCGTAGTACCGCCGCACGATGCCCCACACCTTGTTCGTCGGGTGGAAGAGGTACCGGCCGACGTGGTGGAACACCGACTCCCGCTGCGGGAACATCCTCGCCAGCTCCTTCTCGTACATCGGCGTCAGGAACAGCGCCGGCGCGAAGTAGCTGTCGGACTTGAGTATCATCCAGCTGAACCTGCCGAGCACCGCCTGGTCGTCGTCGCAGAAGATGTTGTCGGACAGCCGCAGCCGGCTCTGCTCGACGTGGAGGTACACGTACGGCGGCAGCGACGACGCCGGCATGCCGGCGCGGACGACGCCGCTCTTGAGCATGTTGACGTAGCTCTCTGGCGCGTCGAAGTGGAGCTTCTGCGGGTTGCCCTCGGGGAACCCGGCGGGGAGCACCCAGGAGGTGCCCGGGAAGGGCTCGCAGAAGAGGCCCTCCTGCTCCTGCGGCACGTTGACGAGCATGACGCGGCCGGAGAGGACCGCGTAGAGGAAGGTGGAGGCGATGGTGAGCATCCGGTTGCCGAGGCCGTTGCAGGGGAACCACACCACGTACTTGCACTCCGAGCTCTCCACGTTCCGGCCCGACCTGAGCTGCTCGATGGCATTCCGGTACCGCTTGGTGCCCGGGCCGCACTTCTTGTGCCGCGCCTCGTACTTCCGGAGCTTCTGCACCAGGTAGGGGGAGAGCGGGAACGGCGATGGCTTCCGGTACAGGGATGATTTGTATCGACTCTGGCACGAGGATTCATCGAATGCCGCCGAGAGTAATCCTCCGAGAAGCTTGTCCTGGGACAGAGTCGTCGCCGCCGCCGCGGACACGTTCTGCTTCGGAAGAGTTTTGATTTCTGCAGAAAAAAAGTTAACTGAATGTTATAATCTGTCAGTTAAAAGAAGGCACGAGGACCGATGCATTGCAGCTAGAGGATTCAGCATTCAGTCCGTTACTCATGCTACCGAATAACATTTCAGTTCAACTAACCATGCGCGTCAAAACATATAAATTATCTAGTGCAAAACCAAAGGAGTCCACTAACTGTCTGTCGCAGCTCTCTGAGCAAGAGCATTTTTCAGGGGAAATATAATACAGTAGCTCTCTCGGGAACAGCATGAAAAATGGGGGATGATTTCAGGAACAGCCTAAAAGGTTGACTTGAGCTTTTGAGGACCTTTCAGTATAACTTTGGAGTCTGTAGTTTAAGAATTAACTTTTACGGAGCCTCGTCCAGACACTTCAATTAAGAATAAACAGTACAGATTTCCTCCCAAAGTCAAGGACCACTCAAGTAAAAAGGCAAGACACTTTGGAACACAAACCCTTCGCAAGGGCGATCCGCCGACATTGTAGCGTAAGCTATATCCCCTGGGAAAAGGTTGATGAGGTAGGACAAGATCCGCAAAAGGATGCGCCAGCGTCACAGCGCTGCATCATCAGAGTCAGCACTGTTGCCATTTCACCAAACCAGAGCCGACTGCTCAAGCTCACAGCCGCAGATCCGAGGAAAATTCGGGCTGCCTCCCTCATCAGCAAGCAGATCTGCTGTTCTTGCCCACCCAAAATTCGCCGATCTACAGTGTGCTAGTTCGTTAGCTAGTAGGGCTTGGCCATGGCTCGCTCTACTAGCAATGGGATCCTGACAAGAAGGCAAATTCCGAACAGCTTTGCGGAATGGTGAAGAGAATAAAGACACGGATTTGCTTACGACGGCAGCTGAGCGTTCATAGGCCAAGAATTTCCTCTGCGTACTGGCGGTCAACGATCGAGCTTTTTGGGCTAACGTGGGACGTGATCTTCGCAATTCAGAGGTCGAGAACTGCGTGCAGGGGAAGCAAGTAGCTTACTTGGTGGACTCTCGGTGCCGGTGCCGGCGCCGGCGTCGGGGACGACGTGGCGGTCCCCGACCTTAGGGACGGAGGATGGCTGAGTAGGCGGGAGGGAGGCCCCGCGGCCGCCGAAGACGAGCGCGAGGAAGCCTAGGGTGATGAGGAAGCCGAGCAGCACCATCGACGGCCGGACGGCGCCGCCCCACCTGGGCGCCCGCCTCTTGTCGTCCTCGTCGTCGGACAGAGCCCGAGGGCTCCGCGCCCGCTTCACGTCCATCTCCTTCCCTTCTGCACGCCGCCCCGTGGCCTCCTCGCCACCCCCTCTCTGCTTGTTGATCTCCTCTGCCTCCCGAGCTAGCGAGAGCTTTGTTTTGATCTGTGTGTCCGTGGTGGTGCTGCTTGCTCCGGCTTCTCTCCCGGCGGCTTCGCTGCTCGGAGCCGGTCAAACAGTTGGCAGCCCCGCGGGGCTTGAAATGGAGGAAGGAGCGAGTGATGACGACGTGTGGTGTGCCCGCTGCATAGACTTCTTCCTCCTCGCCTCTTGCGAGTTGCGACTGCGATGGACCTTTTTTTTTTGCAACGGGGTTCTTTTATTATTTTCGGAAGAACATGCAGAGTTGTAAGTTGTTGGTTAGCTTTCGTGATGGTTGATCAGTTCATTAGTCATAGGCAGGGGCATGTCCTCGCGAAGAAATAAAAGGAACTATGAGCTTAGTATTTTATTTTTCCTCTTTCAAGTCATTTCATAAAACCAGTTTGTTTTCCACCAACATTTCATATTTTTTTAATTTCTTACATTTTGTTGTGATTTTGTGACAAGTTGCACAAACACCAACCTAAAAAAATCGACTATTGAGCTTTTATAGCAAAACACCCATTGGTGAGGTCAGTGGTACCAAATAACTATAATTTACACATATTAGTCCGACGATAGCAATATGACATGGCGCCCCCACCTGTCAGGTCCACTTCAATATCCTATTAGACAGGGTTTTTTATCAGGCCAAAGAAGCATATTTTAAAAATCGCTCTCTCCTTTTTAGAGATCCCTTTTTTCTCGGTTACAGAGATTGATGCAATGCAGCCTCAAGATAAACTCTACAAATGTAGCGTCGGAGCGAATCACCCTAGAGGCGAAGCACACCACGCACCTGCCTGAAGTGTACAAGGTGGACTCATTCGAGTGTTGGGAAGTTCATGAGCTCTAGTCGGCCTACCCTGCCATGCTCCATGTAGTACGTTGTGCTCCAGCGTGTCGGTGCCCACACTTTTATCCCCATTACCAGTCCATTTAGGGCAATGTTCTAAGCCGGAGAAAAAACATGATGTCAGGGGGAAGGTAGTGGGTACCGTAGAGTTGGTAGATGGCTATAATCCTAAAGGCTTCATGCTCCATATATAGCATGGCACCCTGGTCAATGGCGTCATGCTAATAGCACGGTCTCTAGTAGTATGAAGCCGTGGACCAGGGCTTCATGCCATGGAGCATGAAATATTTGATCTCCGCGTCCTACTATGGGGGTATGAAGCCTTTGGAGCGGGCAAAAGTGTTTTTTTAGATAAAAGGCAAGATTTTGATTATAGCGGTAATATGGAGGCCGAGATACGCCTAGCCCTATATTTCAAAAGAAAACCGAAAATCATATTTTAAAATCTTAAGAAAAACTAAAAATTCGTGACTATAGATGATGTGGGCAAAACTTTTAGTTTCCAAATTAATTTTTGATATATGGTTATGTTTTGCTTAACTTTCGAAAGGATGCAAAAAAAAATCTATATTTCTTTCGAAAAAAAGGATAATGAAAAGGTAGTAGTAGGATCATGCTATTTCAAGGCCGGTACCGTTCTTCCTTTTTACAGGACTTATTAAAGTAGCAAATGATTAATTAGCTAGCCCCGGGCTCCATCTCGATCCATTGTCCTTGGGTTGGATAGCCCCACATGGTGGCCCTGTGTGAGTTTGCGACAAGGACTCTGAACAGTTGCGTTGGAACCATGTAGTGGAAGCCAGTCACCTCTTTTTCAGACGATGAAATTGATGGATCGCGAGCAAGAGGACGACGTCCTCCCGATCGAAGCTCATCAGCTCTCATGTGGGTTGATTCTTCAACCATGGTTACTATACTTCGCTTTCGTAGGCTCCCACGTCCATTATTCGAGCTTAACTGGACGGCGGTTGGTGGCCGAGTAGTAGCTCTAGGATATGGACACTGGAATCTTTCGACGCCATGGAATCGTGGACACGAGTTGATCCTCTCCTAGATCCATTTCTTATTACTATTTTGATTGATTGATTACGTCGGGTACAAACAAGACTCAAACCATAGAAGCCGTGAGTTTAAAGTCTAGGCCTGCAGAGGTAACCACAGGATTAATATTCTTTTAAGGAAAAAACATCTGTGGTGTAGCACAGGCATGTTTTTTTCTTCACGGCGTGAGACGCGTGTGTCTAGGTTAGTAAATTCTCACGTTGGTGCGGTAGGTAGTAGGTCCCGAGTGATCATTTCTCTTTCCCATGAGTTCTCGTGATCCAGCCATTTCGCAAGTGCAGTGGAAGTGCTCTGCCTCCAAAGCTTTGGGGTTTTTTTCTGCACCACAAGGCTTGGCTCCGTCTACATGCAGGGACGGAGCTGCCTTAGTGCCATTGGGGTTTTGGTGAATGCTTCACTAAGTAGTACAAATTAGACATATTTTAGACAAGATGACACCAATGAATTAGAGCAAATATAGGGCTGACCCCAGTGATATTTTTTTCTAGCTTCGTCCCTGTCTACATGGGTACCGCCACGTGCCTACTGTCAAAGTACCACTGCACATTCCCCGATTTACACAAGACAGTAGTACACAAGGAGTAGGTGCCAAGCACAAAACGCGGTCGTGGCTCCCGAATTTTGAAACAAAATTGAATACCCTACTACTAGGCCAATAAATACACACACTGGGTAGGCACGCCCAAGGTTTTATAAAAAAAAGTTTGTACAAATAAAAGAGTAATCTCAGACAAAGAATATTACTACTCTGTCCAACAAAGAATGTCTCAAACTAGATACATCCAATTTTTGATCAAGTTGGGACATCCTTTATTGGACAGAGTGAGTACTATTTGTTATTTTTTATGTAGTTCAAAATACATTGTTTTCACCCCAAAATTTGCATCTACATAGAAAACACGTGTATGCATCGAGCAGATTTTTTTAATATTTTCAAACTCAACTTCAAAATATTCAAAAATTATGCACTCGGGCACACCGGTGCTCGGGTGCCACAAATCCACGCTTATGCCGAACATGTTTACCAACTTGGTAATACTTTTCGTAAAATGTCCGCCATTGATTTGCATCTACGAGGGAAATGTTTCCTATAGTATTTGTCCAACATATTGTTTTTTTTTTGGAACACAGTACTAACGTAGACGCTCACATACACGTATACACAATCATATATGAATACACGCGTGAACACCCTACTCATATAAGCATCTCTGAAATACTGAGCCGGTGGTTCATTTCTTGAAATTGACGTAGTCATCACAAGAGACTCGTTGTCGACGAAAATGTGGCCTCGCACCGAAGAATATTCGTGCTAAATGAGAAACACCAATATCGACGTTAGGATTTGAAATATGGTGAGTTGATGGTACAACCATCCTCCTAACAATTCTACCAGAGACACGCTCTCATCCGACATACTGCTCGCTGCTCTAATAAACCAAACTCATAATTGCAGGAGATATACAAAGTACACAAACACGCACAAGGACACAGCTACGTTCCAACAACAACTATAGTACTGTACAAGCTAGCAGGTCGACAAGAAGAAGATAATTAGTACGCGACGGTAACGGGAAGCGCCGGCCGGTCACAAGCAACAAGCAGGTCAGTTGGATGGATCGTGGGCAATAATAATCGTCGTCACGCGCGCCGCCTCTGGCAGCAGATGAAACGCCACGAACGATCTACTAGTATCGAAAAGATGGCCACGATGTGTCAACGTCGGAGCGATTTCGGACTGAAACCACTCGTGAGGGAAAGGCGATGGCGTGCGTGACAAACTGACAGTAGCTGCTCGCGGCGTACGACGTGTGGCCCGGTGGCCGGGATCCGCCTGCGGCTGCGGTTCCGACTTCCGACGCCGGCGAACGCACAGAGAAGACGCAACAGCTGAGTACGCGTCCGTGGCCTCGCAACCGGCAACGCCCCCAACAGCCTACTGCTACGAGAAATGTCAGCCCAGAGAAAGGGCCTGCTGGAGCGATTTTTTTTTTGGTGTTTATGGGCAACCTTTTCCTTAGGTTCCTTCGTGGGCCCTAGCCTCTATGGAGACTACTTTCAGATGGCCCGCCTGCGTACCTGCTCGTCCTTTTTTATTTCCTGTCTCTTCTGTTTTTTTAGGGAACTGTCGCTTCTTTTGTTTAGAAGAATAGCTCAAAAAGAAAGCATGATAGAAGGGAAACAAATATGGATACCAAAAGAAACTGTATTGAATAGGCCAAGCGGAGTAGAACTGCACATGCATCACAGTTCACCCAAAAACACATAACTGATGAAGAAATGAGAGTAATCCATTATTTAATCCTTCGTCCCACAATGTAAGATGTTTTACGCATTTATCACATTCACAATTGTATACATGTATCTAGACATATTTTAGTGTATATGTGCACTCTTTTTATTCCGAATCTAGACAACATATACAACACCTAAAACTTTTTATAATGTGAAACGGAGGAAATATATTTTAATACAACCCCTCTATTATGCCCCTCACGTGTGCATCACACCGAACCAGATCACCAGAAAGTTCAAGGCGACGAGTAAAGGAGGACAATGCATATATATTTCAACAAGGGTTTAAAGTAGACAATTGATGAACTTAATATTTCGGATATAAAGGTAACCCCTTTCACACATACATTTTGGTTTCAAAACCAGAAGTGCACATGTACCATCTTTAGTTCGGATCTATGTATTTACACGTCAGTGTGTAGATAAAAGATCATATGAACTCTTTATAAAATGCATCAAAACTAAACTAGGGTGCAAATCCCACCAATGCCATAGTTTAAAAATAAATGCACCTGCAACCAGCGCCATCCAGTGCGAGAATAAATCAACATATCTGTAAAACTTTGAATTGGTACTGAGAGAGCCCTATGTTCAAAACCCCGATCATTCGCAGTAGTGCGCAGGTGTGATGGAAACATTAAGCCTAGTATCGGCTGCGAGCTGCACTTGCACACGGCAGCGACATCGCAGAAAACAGTTTCACATCAACTACATAGTTTTTTTAAAAAAAAGAGGGTGTGAATCCCCGGCCTCTGCATCAAAATGATGCATACAGTCATTCACAAGTATTAACCAAACCAAGCTAACGAGATACAACATTGAAAACATCATAAGTCAACCTCTCGACACAAGGGTCGCTACCACTATGATGGGGGTGACCAAGATCGAGCCGATGCCCTGATCCCACACCTGCGTACATCATCTAAAACTGGAGTACCAGTTCAGCAGACACTCAACGCACACTGATGTGCGCGCTTTAGAAATCGCTGTCGTCGTCTTCCAGGAACCCATCTTCAGAAAGTTAATCAACACCATGACCTTGCAAACCTAGCCGTCGACGCCGTCACCATCCACTGGTGCATGCCGATGCACACCTCCAAGATTGATACCCCCAAGAGGGGAGACGACGTAAGAGCGCCGCCATCATCCGATCCATGGATCTAGGGTTTCTGAAAGAGCATTTTCCCTCATGTGTGGTTTTGGTAATTGATGACAACCTCTATGGACTAATGTTTGCATTGAGATATCTTTATAGATCTTGTCCATGGAAATTGTGGAGTTCATGTGTTGGACTCTTGAAGCTTATTTGATGACCAAGGCTCCATTCAATGATGTATATGATGGATGGTCATGTGTTGAGGTTGAGATGTGCAAGACCAAGAGAAGCCTCTTGAAGATATCCTATGCTTGGAGTTTGCTACGGATACATGAAGACGGAGCTTAGCGAGAACTCTCTCATTATGGGTATGGGGGAGTATTTGAAGAAGTCTTCATCAAGCATGTGCGTGCTCGCGCAATCAAGAAAGATGATCCACTTGAAGAGATCAAGATAGTCATCATCTAACTCAAGTGGAATGCTCAAGGAAAAGGTATGATCTTGATAGGGCTATAGGATAGATAGGCGTACTATCAAGAGGGGCTCTCGAGTGAGTAACTTGATCGCATCTTTGTGGAGAGCTCAAACCTTTGCATACTTGGCATATCATATTTCTTGGATCTTATTTGGCTTTTATGGTGGTAAGGAATTAGAGCTTGGTTCATCTCCATGTCAACCTCTAGTTCATCGAAAACGGTTTTACCTTCGAAAACTTGTTGCGTTTTCGGTGGCGGAAATATTGCCGGTTCAACCGCGAGGAAAGTCCCACACCTTGCCATGTGTGGTGATTTTACTCTATTTATGGGATGCAATATTTCCACTTTTTGTTGGGTGCTTATCGTCGCTATCTTTCCAACAAAATTGGTCTCACCTCATTCGGAGTTCATTTGCAAATGTTATGAGTTTTCTGGTAGTTTCTTTCTGCTGTCTTTCCAGGCAGCGGTAGTACCGCTGGAAGCAGCGGTAGTACCGCTGCACCTGGTTCCGGCGCTGCTAAGTGCACTGTTGCGCGCTACCGCTGGGGGTACCGCTGTTTTTGGCCCTCGGGTTGGCACAGCGGTATCTCGAGCGGTACCAGAACGGTAGTACCACTAGCCAGCGGTAGTACCGCCACGTACATCTTCGCAGCATTGGAACATTGCCATGGAGGGGTTTCTACCGCCCTCGATACCGCTTGGGGTACCGCCGTTTTCGGCCCTCGGGTTTCGTTAGCGGTACCTCTAGCAGTAGCTCAACGGTAGTACTGCTGCTCACAGCGGTAGTACCGCTGAGGTTGGCGGTAGTACCGTCGGGTTGGTCGCTCCGGTAGTGCAGCGGCAGTTCCGCCGCTGCGCTGCCAACGGTCAATTGGACGGTCCGCAGCGGTAGTACCGCCGCCCCCAGCGGTACTACCGCTACGGGATTCGGGGCTGCCAACGGTTGGTTTTTCGGGGACCTATTTAAGGGGGCTTTCTTCCCCAACGGTTCCCAAGCACTCTAGCACGTTTTTCCCTCACTCTCTCCTCCATTGTTGCCTTGGAAAAACTTACTCCCTCTCAATCCCTCCCACGATTCTTGCATATCTTTGAGGGGATAGTGAGAGGAGATATAGATCCACCGTTCCACCAATCAATCTCTCCTCTAAGTGAGGGGAACCTAGTGGATTTAGATCTTGGAGTTCCTTTGTGGTTCTTCTCCTTTGTTCTTCCTCTCTTCTCCCCCCATAAGCATTAGTTGCTTTTGGTGGGATTTGGGAGTGAAGGATTTGACTCCTTTGTGGTTTCCTTGTTCTTCCTCTCTTATTCCCCCATAAGTATTTGTTGCTTTGTTGGAATTTCAGAGTGAAGGACTTGAGCACTTCGTGTGCTCTTGCCATTGCATTTGCATCGGTTTGAGCCCTCCACGAGGATTCGTGGTTGTGATACTTGTGAGCTTGTTACTCTTGGGTCATTGGACCCTAGACGCCTTTTGTGGCCGGCCTTTTGTGGCCAAGACCTTTTGTGGTCAAGACCTTTTGTGGTCACTTGGGAGCCCACAATTAAGTTGTGGGTGTGTGCCTCAAGATTGTTGTACGGGATTCGATCTCCGTCCCAAAGGGGATCAATAGTGGAAGGTGAACTCGCAACCTTTTGTGGTGTTGCGGCTAACCTGTTGTGGTTGCGCACACCTCTCCAACGAGACGTACACCCTTTGGGTGGAACTCGGGAATACATCTTCGTCTCCGCGTGCCTCGGTTATTTCTATAACCGAGCTCTTTACTTATGCACTTTACATTGTGATAGCCTTCGTGCTTGAAGTCATTCTTCTTGCTATCACCTTGTTACTTGTATTGCTTAGCATAAGTTGTTGGTGCACATAGGTGAACCTAGTATTTTAGGTTGTGTTCTTGATAAGTTAAACACTAAGTTTTATTCCGCATTTATGAAGCCTAAATTGTAAAAAGTCTACCTCGCCTATTCAACCCCCCCCCCCCCCCCTCTAGGCGACGTCTGTCCGTTCAGTTTCCCCTGGAGGTTGGCGGAAGGAGCTTGGAGATTCACCTCAATGATGCCTTCAGAACGTACGAGACGTCACCATCACCGTCTCTGACCAAAGGCCGAGACCTTGGGTTTCACCCGGTTCTGCCACGCGTACACTCCATCTAGTACCTTGTACATTCGACCGAACCTTCCACTAGTCCCTCCGATGGTGCAAACCTCCAAGAATGATGCCCCCAAGAGGGAGACGACGTTGAGAGTCGACATCATCCGATCCGTAGATCAAGGGTTTCCCCCAGAGATTGCGGAGAGACGTGGATGCTTCCTCGATGACGCCCATCGATGGCGCCATTCCTCCTGACCGTCCTCCACCACCTCGAATCCGCGCCGAGGCACGCGCCCGAGAGCCCGGCCGCTCCACCGAGCTAAGCCTCCAACGTCGGCCAGCCACGTCTCTTCTCCGCTCCATAGCTCCACGCTGGTCTGCACCTCTGCCCTCCGCCTTTGGCTGGACGGGCAAACAATGCCGGGGGGGAGGGGGGGTCTCCTCTGGTTTGGTTGGGTCCTCCGGAGCGAGCGGGGGCGACCCGGGAGGAAGGGGAAGAGGGGAGGGTGGCGGGGAGGGACAGGGAGGGTGGTGGCCAGCAGCGGGGAGGCTTGGTGGAGGAACCCTCTGAGGCGGCGCGGTGGAGCTCTCTCCACAACATGATACATCAACTACATATAGAGAAGTAAATAAGAAAAGAAAAGATACAAGTAAAATTATGCGAGTGTAGCTTATCTTCTTCCCGACCAATCATCAAATCCATTACCGTCTGCATAACGTATGAAGGCATGCGTCACGAATAACACGAAATCCACTGAATTGAGTACATTTGCACAAAAACTAAGCAGATAATACTGGACACGCTAGCAGAAAGAGACAGCGGTCACCAAACCAAAAGATCAAAGAGCAGAAATGACACAGCGGAGCAGCACAAGAATCACCGTAGCAAACCACCATGGATCGTTTCGCGGCCAGTACCGGCGTGGCCGCCGGCGCTCGCATCTACCACTACCTATCTATCTCATCATGCCGACGGGCGTGGCCGGCGCCCCCATGACCTGCGTTCCGGCGATGCCTCGCCTCTGCCGCTCCATGTTCGCCTCCCAGCCGATCCCCATGTCGAAGCCGCGGGTCTTGAGCTCGCGGTACTCCTGGCAGAGCGCGCACCACTCGCAGCACCAGTGCACGAGGAAGTCCGGGCACTCCCCTTCGTCCAGGTCGTAGTGCGCCCGCATCTTGGTCCGGTACACGCACGAGTAGAGGCACGCCATCCCTGTGAAGGAGTAGATCAGCGCGTAGAGCGCTCCGCTACCAGCGCACGCTGCAGAAATCCATCGGCTCCATTAATAAAACACAGCAAGAAACCGAAGAAAAAGGGGTGAGGAAGGAAGAACTCACAGCCGGATCCTCTGTCCACGATGTCGGCGATCTGCCCGAACGTCACGCAGGGGCACAGGCACGTGATGAGACCTTCACGAAACAGATAGGACGAGCTTGAGCGACCATTGCTGTCTAGCTAGCTAGCTGAGCTCTGAGCTCTGGACAGGGGAAATCGATGGATTACTGGATGGAAGACTGAGGGGCCAACTTACAGTTCCCGGGGTCGTCCATGCAGTGGAAGAGGCTGGTGGACCACCGCCTCAGCCCGGCGGCGGGCGTCGAGTGGTTCATGGAGTGGCCGTACGTCGCCTGCGGCCGCGCCACCGGCGCCGGAGCGCCGTTGCTGCTGTACCTGCTCATGCTGTTGCTGCCGTCGTACGACTCGGCAGGGGTGCTGGGATACATTGCTTGGGGAATGCGGGTCGTGCCTTGTTTATCAGCGTGCTCAAGCCAGAGACAGGACCTGATTCCTCTTTAAAGGATTTCAGTATATGAGTCTCTCCCAAGTCTTTTCTTTATTCTTTTCTTTTTTTGGTGCCAATCAGTAGGGCTCTGACTAGTCTTCTGAGTCAAGCACTGACAGACAGTACGTGCACCATCGTGATTTCCTGGATGTTTCGTGCTTGTAGGGGATTGGCTGACGTGACACCAGGTGGTTTTGGGTCACTGACATGTGGGTCCCGGACATGGAGGTCCTACGCGTCAGTGACCCAAATTTACCAAAATGCCATGGCATGTGTAAAAGATGCTACTCTGTGCAGTTTGTACCTGCTCGATCTTGTCATGAACGAAGAAAAAGTGTGTGTATTTCCTAAATTTCATTGAACACGATTAGATATTTTTTTTTCTATTTGCAGGGAAAGAAGATGAGTAGTACTTTTTTAGCATCATGGCATCCACTTCATCTATGCAAGTACAGATTATAGAACCATATTTCTCTCGAAACACTCAAGGCCAAACTTTTATTAAGATGAAGAGGTACGGAAACAGGCCGGGGCAGAAGTATATAACCATTTTTCCTTCTGCCAAGTCATGGTCTTTCTAGCCAACTTGAGAAAAATATATGAGAAAATGTCTTAGCCTTGCTATCATATGCTTTTCCTATGCATGGTTGGCTACTTGCCAACTTGTCGACGAACCATGCAACAACAATTGCTATCCTGGGGGCTAACTGTCGTTAAACACTAAATTGGCATAATACATGTATGTTGTTATGGAGATAATATCACCAACGAAGAACTCATGCTTATCAGCGAGGAACACTTCAATGACGTGGTTGACGGTGATCTCGTGCACGTCATCTATGGCCATGGTGACCTCACACTCTACCGTGGCCATGTCAACCTCGTGCATGTGCTAGTTGACAGTGTCCCAAATCAAGATTATTATTTAGTTAGAGCAAATTGCATAGACACATACCTCTTCGGGTCATCGTAACAGCAACACGGATATTTGGGATCAATAATTAAACCAACACCTATTGGCACGCACAAACATTTAAAAATCATAGAAATCATGACATGTGGGACAGTTAATCTAGTATTTTTTACTCGATCTGGCCCATTTCTAAGACTAAATGTACTTGTGGCCCTGTTTAAGAACTAATTCTAGATATGGCCCTTCTACTCGGCTCCAGGAGCATTGGCGCCGACGTACAGCATATAGGTCCACCTGCTTTTGGCACAACGGTGGGTAATCTGCATTTTGCTCTTCACCGTACGCAGCCAAGCATGTATTCCGTCCATACTTCACATATGCATGCTAATTGCTTTTTGACTTTTTGACTTTTAGCTAAGATGAAATAAGAAGGGACTTCAAAATAAATGTTATTTGAAGTGTGAGAATACTATTTGCGAGCGCTTCAGAATTCGCCTCCCTCATCTTCTGTCAACTCATTTCCATGATGCTTGCATACCATCGACTATGTCACTGTACCAGATAGCGCCACCCGACGACTGTACACGTCTGGCAAGCCAAACCTTAATTTCGCTCGAAACTTGTCAGTGTCGCCACCATAACGACGCCCTCGAAGGAGATTAGCTCACTACATCAACCTCGTCGGCACAGCTGGACGGAGGATTTCTCCCCGTTACCCTCCTGCGAAGCAGGAGATCTAGACTATCTTTGAACCACTATGGGAATCGATGAAGACGCCGACGACATATGTCGGGGTCGTCGACACAGTAGCCTCCCGCCTACGGCAAAAGAAAATCTATACAAACTAACCGTCGGCGTAAGCGGGTTTATGTCGACGTATGCCGGTCATATGCTTATTTGTGTCTACTTGCCGCACAATATTTGTCTCGTACTTCCGCCCGTTCAATAATATAAGATATTTTAGCTATCTTTCATATTCAACATATTCATAGACACATACATGTATCTAGACATGTTTTAATATACTCATATGCACTTATTTTAGTTTGAATCTAAATATGTGTTACACGTAAAACATGTTATATTAAGGTACGGAGGAAGTATGCTATATAGCATGTAACATTTCGTCTACGTTCGGCCTTTACATCTCTTTGTCGCACAATATTTTTGGTTTAAGCATTATACTCCCTCCATTTTTTTATATAAGATGTTTTAGCTATTACACATGTTGCCTAGATACACACAAAACCGAGTGAATATGGACACTAAAATATTTCTAAATACAAGTTTAGACATGTAAATGTAAAAAAAAGATTAAGACATGTTATATTAAAAAACCAGAGGTAGTATGTGTTACTTGCATGTCAAATGAGAGCATCAATCTAACCGTGCACACTAGTGTCTCATACTAATTAAGGCATGCATGCATATTTAATAGCCGTACCAGAGAGCGATCCAAACGAATCGATTATGCATCAATGCTTCGGCGCCGAAGCTCGTGGCGCCGAACTGTCTACGTTGAATTTTTTCTGGGCCCAGCAACATACTTCGGCGCTTCGACAAAATGGCGCCGACCTGTACAATGTCGGCTCCATTCGTGTTGACGCCGACCCAAGAGGCCAGATTTGAAAATAGTTTCGAGTAGAGGCCAGACGTGACATTAGTTTGCAAAAACGGCCATTTTTAACAAAAAATACGTTAATCTAGGAGTGTCCTGGACCTCGCCACCTTGTTTTCAATCTTTTGCACTAAAGAAACCCCCTTATTTTCTGGCGCAGTAAAACCCCTTATTTTCTCTATTATCTTCTCTCTCATTGTACCATTGTTTTCATGGGCAGCCGTCCCCGTACCTTTTGTCGGCCCGAAGTAGCCAGTAGGAGCCCCTCCATGTATGAACATGTGTTCCCGTCCACGCCCACGAATGTACCTGGTTGATCTTGCCATGAATTTATTGAACACCCATTAGATAGTTTTTTTGTTTGCAGGGAAGAACATGGGTAGTAATTTGCGAGCATCATGGCATTCCACTTGATCCATGCAAGTATAGATTATAGAACCATCTTTCTCTTGAAGGGCCGTAGGATAAAACTTTTTATTAAGATAGAAGAAAGAGGTACAGAGAGATCTCCAGGCAAAGGTATATAACCATTTTTTTCTGCCAAGTCACGGTCTTTCTAACCAACTTGCAAGAAAAAAACAAGAGAAAAAAGAGTCTTAGCTTTGCTATATATACTTTTCCAATCCATGCATGGTTTGCTACTGTCCAACTTGTCGACGAACCACGCAACAACAGTTGCTATCTTGGGGCTAACCGTCGTTAACCATTAAATAAGGGGTTAGGTTTCAAAATTATCGAAGTCTAATCAAACGAGGTGACAGCAAAGTGCTCGTATTGGAGTATGCGGATGGATATTGTTTTCTTTTTTGGCCATTGGTTTGCGCTGCTTGTCTTGAAGACAGCTACTCCGTCACATGCAAAACCTTGGGATGTTAAACAATCAATAATAGTCCACGTCTTCTGATCTTGGTTAGTAGGTTAACAACACCTAGCTGCATTCAATTTTCTGTTATATACAGGAGCAGTGTAAGATGGGATACTTATGGTACATGACAGTATCAACTTTGGATTGCTGAAACCGTTTTTTCTCTATGAATTTGCTCAAGTTATCGTCTGACGTTTACGGCTTTCGTAATGGATATGTATTGACCGTGTATTTGTTGCTTCTTTTTGAAGGAAACTTCCAATATCAATTCGTGAACAAGACCTTCGCATCGTGTATACTGTATTAGACTAGAAGCAGATAATGCTGAGTTTTATTTCTTTGACGTCCAGAAAGAATGGTGGTTTAGTTAGTTACGACTTGCAGTTGCAGTTTGATAATACACCCGCACCTACAGTCGTCATTGCTCTATGAGTCCAATATTACTGCTTGGTGGACCAACCTTTATTTGTTTTCTTTTGCTAGGTAGGCCAAGCGATCGGGCGTAAATAGATATTTAAAACAAGTTTTCAGTGAATGTCACGGTCACTAAAACAAGCTTATTTTGGTCTCCACTACAAAAACAGCTATTTTTGCTCCCTCGGCTCTGACTTGTGCTCATGGTCGAAAATCACAATTTGTTGACGAAATCCTGGCCACAGGCTACAAGAAAGCAACATGTTTGTTGTCTGTCCGAGTGTCGAAAACAAGCAACTAGCACTCGCGACAGTTTGGTTAGCAAACATATTGCAAAATGTTTTATTCTTCGAGCACTTGGTGATCGTATTCGCCAAGTGCACGTGTCACTCGGCGAAAAGGAGACAAACGACACAATTTAGCTGAGTGTCAATGATAACCGTCAAATATAGGAGATCGGTATACGCAACGCCTATCAATGTGGAACTAAGGGTATTGAACGTGAGTAATCACTACGGGATTCACTGAGAATGCCGACGGCACCGTCGGCCTCAGCTCCATTGCCGTCGGCATAGCACTACGCTGACGGCCGCCGTCGGCCTTGCCTCGTCGGCGTAGAATCCATCGGCGTAGCGCTGTTGCTGTCGGCGTAGTTTTTGCCGTCGGGCTAATAGCTACGCCGACGACACAGCTCCGTCGGCACAACTCCACCAAATATTTTTCAAAAACAATTTTCCAAAAAAAAATCGATTTTTTTTCCAGATTTTGTTTCAACCTTTTTCATTATTATTTCAATTCCAATTTAATCATATATTTAATCTCATATCACACACTTAAGCTAAGGTCAAACTATACACCATTAGTCAAATTTCCCAGACGGTCACCTATCCTCAGATTGCTCCAGGCCAAACACGTTTAACTATTGAGTTCTATTCTAATGAGATTCCAGTTGAGATGTCATACCTTGTTGCTATTAGTATGATATCACTCATATTAAGCCTCATTCATGATATTACAATTTTTAATCTTTAAAATTTCAAAAATAAGATTTGAATAAACAAAATAACTATGTTTAATAATATTTGAATAATAATAATAATCAATTATTTTACTTTAGTTTTGTCTTTTCCATTTAATAAGAAATAATTCATATCATATTTGTATATCGGAATTTACTAAATAAAATGTCTATATCGATCATGAAAATGAGAGGAATCCAAATATGACATCCATGCCATCATTTGCATAATGAATAATGTCTTCTAAAATAAACAAGAACCAACATAAATCAGCCTAAAGTCAATTAAAGAGGTGAATTTAGATAGAAAGTACGTAAATTCCTCATATTTAGGGATTATCCATCAAATATGTACTACTCTTTGTGAAAATTAAATGGATGTCATTTTGTACCATATTTTATGTACTTGCTGAAGGGGTTCCGGTGCAGAAAACAATAATTTTTCTAGCGTAAGAACACCCTAACTAGCCAGGATCTATCTATCTACTACATGTGATAACGGTGGCGGAACGGGTTACATTACCTCCATGTAGACCGATAGCGGGGATTACGCTCCCGCACAAGCGTTGCTGATGAAGTCGTACGTAGCCGACCTCAAGGTCGCGGAGAACTTGCCGCGATGATGTAGACGATGACGCCGGGGTGTCGACGATGATCTGCGTCGACGGGCGTTCGGCGGAAGGTGGCGTGGCGCCGGCAGCCGGGGGGGGGTGATGCCGGCGGCAGGGCAGCGACAGGGCTGCTGGGTGGGCGAGACGACGTCGCCCTGGCTCCTCAAATGTGGTGCCTCCGAGCACTCGCAAACATACGGAGCTTAACAACAACCCCCGGTCATTCAGATCCAGCTGAAATCGCAGGGGTAGAACTTTTCTGGAATCCCGCAGAGCAACGGTGCCCGACGGTATAGCTTTGGTGGAGAGAGGAGGCAAAGCGGGCGGAGAAACAGCTCGGCCGGCTTGCTACAATATTAATTGTATGTTCTGTGTTATTAATCCAATTAATATGCCTTGCTATATAAAGGGGGGAGGGGGTGTGCAAGCACCTTGCCTCCCCCATGTGGGACTAAAGGAGAGGAAGGGGGAGGGGGGTTCGGCCGGCCTCCTAGTTCGAATTGGACTAGGGGCCCAAGCCCCCCCCCCCCCCCCCCCCTTTCCTTTGCTTGGTGCGGCTTACCTTAGTGGGCCACAATTGGCCCACTTAGGTGGGCTGCCCCCTTTTTCCTTTATTATTTAATAATTAAATTAATATAAAATACTATTAATTCATAATTAATATATTTACATATAATTTAATATCCCGTGACCCCGAAACTTTTTCCGGACCACCCGAACATCTTTCGGACATTCCCGGAACCATTCCAGACCTCCCCGGAACTCCTTCCAGACCACCGGAACTCTTTCCGGATCATTTCTCTCTCTCCAATAAAATCCTATAAAATCCTATAAAATCCTATAAAATCCAGAACCTTCTCCAGGTGTCGTTAAGACCTTAAGTTTGTTACGCTACGGTTCGAGAACACTCCAGACATGGTCGAGACCCTTCGCTCGCCAATGACCGCCAGGGATACCTGGATGCATATGACGGTCCCTGTGCATTCTACGAATATCGTCGTTGAACCATAAACATGATATTCATTCCCTTTGTCTCTGCGATACTACCTTGTCCGAGATGTGATCGTAGACATCCAATGTCCTGTTGCATCTCGTTACCGACATAGGTTATTAACTCGTCTGTGATATTACATCTCCATGACCTAGTCATAAGCTGCGCAGCTATATAGATGCAATCTCACCGAGTGGGCCCAGAGTATCTTTCCATTACAAGAATGAACAAATCCCGCTCTTGATCCTTACGTCTTAGCATACTCTTTCGGGATACCCAAGATGGACATCGTTATTGTCATGCTATATAAGACACAACGTTTGATGCTCTCAAAGTACTCCTACGAAGTAGCAATTAGCACGATCTCACGGTCTAAGGAATAAGCTATCATATTACTTATCTATTGCAAATGACAAACATCGTAATACGATTTTGTTGCAATACTTTGCGTATGTCCATCACCTTATTCTACTAATAAGATGACCCCATTGTCAACCGACGTCATTGTCCTTGATCGGGAATCTCGATCAACTGTCGCCCAATGGACTAGTTCATATAGAGGCTCACTAGGGACCCTGGTTGTCTATGTATCACACGTGTATTAATAATTCCGATTAATACAGTTATAGCATAATACAAAAACCTATTATAAACTTATGAGATAATGCAATAAATACTATTTATTTATTTGCCTCTAGGGCATATCCCCTTCAGTCTCCCACTTGCACTAGAGTACAAATAAACTAGTTGCATTTTACTTCATCAAAAACCCCTTATCAAATAAGCGTTATATGATAATGCTTGCTTGTGGAAGAGTGTTACTCTGACAATCTGTACAATACATAATTGTGCATTCTTTTGCGATCCATTGATATCAACTTGTTTGATATCGACATGTTATCTAATAATATATATATACAAATACCGTAACTAAGTGAGACTTTTGTTTCCCAGCGCTTAATCTGATTCTGTTAACCAGATAATTGCCTTGCAAACACACTCAGTCATAGAGAACTCCTTGTAACACTTACAATCTCGCGATATCTATATATTTCCGCACCTATTCTGAAGACTTGACACTCCAATGTCAATCTAATAACTAACACACTTCTTCTTCCAGTAAATTCTAAATTTACTTTCACAACTGTCCTTCTTTTAAGAACATGGGTCATATTTTATCGAGCACATAATATGGTTTCTGTATAATGTCTAATATCACATAATAGACCAACATCTCATACAACCACTATTACCGCGTATCATTACTCTTAATGAATAATTGAGTTTCCAAGGACCATCCTTTAGTTTTAATCTATTCTGACTCCTCAGATATAATCCAAAACAACTCGACTAACTATTTAAAATTCCCGTTCTATTCCAAATAGACACCAACTTTCAAATAGTTTCACAACTTCATTAATTCTACTGGTATGATTCACAATGTGTCATTACACAAGATCAATTCGGCTCCCACTCAAATTATGTCTCCACACATTTGAGAACACGAGCTCCCACTCAAAACATGTCTTCTACATATTTGAGGTTCTAAGCTCCCACTCAAAAATATGTCCTTTACATATTCTATCCGAGTGAACTAACTTTGACTCCCACTTAAATTCATAATTTATTTCGACATTTTGGTCAAACCAAAATCATTGATCTCTTATCAATTCGAATTCAATACAAACTACAGTATTCCATTAATACAAATGCCACAGACTTCAAGCATGTCTACATCAATGTAGTCAACAAATTTGATCATGTCCAAGACACATTTCTTGACAAAATATGCTTTCACGTCTTTCTTATAGTTACATTTCTCATATAACACTTTATATGATGATCAAGAAATCTTATTTCTCCAAAAGGAATTATAGCAACATTTACTGTTTTAATCCTTTCTAAATGTAATTGGATTTTCAGGCACAAAAAGCCTTTGTTCGTATTCTGATATTTTCTCAACTTTCTTTGTATTCATAAAGTGCACCTTGATCTGTTAACAAGATCTGAAACACTTAATATTATGCTGTGACCTGACAGCAATATTAAATATAACAGCACTTTATTTAGAAGCTTCTTTCATGAAAATATTATGATCTTCACGAAGAGGATTGTAAGCAGAAAACAATTTTCCAGTCTCCTTCACTCTTAATCATCAAATTTTCATTTGTAGACATATATCCCTTTTGGAACACTTTCCAATATTCTACTTTTATGAATATAGGTCTGACACCTTATTTCAAGCTTCTAATTTTATTCCATTAACCATAATTCGAAAAATCATATTTTCCTCGGAATTACATAGACAACAATACAAGTTTTGTTTCTACTGGGTTTTGGAATACACTCTCATCCAATGTGAGTGATCTACAAAGAACTATTCGTGTATATTCTGAATTATCGTATAATCATCTATATAACGACACTATTGTCGATCACACGAATTACTGTTGAAAAACATCTATTTTCTAAAGTGGTCATCGACTATAATGTTTCGAACATATTAAGAGATTCTAAGACAGATTCTGAAAGACCACACTTTATCTAAAATAGAGTATGATTATAATACTTCACATATCACCATATATGATATTATAATATTGTGAAACGAATTTCCACAAGTCTTTTGTGTTGAAACCATAATTCAAAAATATTGTCCTTTTGATCGAATCTTGCGAATACGATATTCACAAATCTTTCTTCTGAAAAACCCCATTTGATCTTTTATCAAATTAATTTCAGACTCATGATTTATTATGCAAGTACATTTATTTACTAATAATCATATAAGAATTCGGATCAAGTAAATTTCACCATATAATTAATTCAATAATCATCCGATATGATTCTTAATTAATTTCCTTTCGTATTGACACTTCAATACTAATTTTAAACTTAATCAATTCGACACATGTAATACTAAAATAGATCAAAGTATCTATTACTTCTTACATTGCCTTTATGATCAAATTCGATGGTGTTTGTTCTAGTAACAAAATCTTTTATTTCTTGGACATATAATTTTATCATTCCCGCTTTTATGAATGAAAATCTCGTTATCATACAAGTAATGTAATTGAGATGTGAAAACTTTATTCATAATATAAAACAACTGGCTTGTTCCACAACATAAAACAACTGAACTTGTCTTATTACATATATGAATAACTTTGTCTTGTAACAATCAAGACACTAAACACACTTTCTCACTATTACAAAAAGGTCTTATCAAAACTATTAATGATAACTATGATAACTTGAGGACGTGAACACCACTGGTCATCAACTTCCTTGATTGTCATCTTCAGTGCCGGGTCACATCATTATTCGCCACAGATAAGTAATAATCAGGGCCTGTTTCAGAAACAGAACAAGTATCAGATACTTTATCACATATCAAGTGTTGAATACACTCACAATTCTGTATATCAAATATATACCTGTAGCGTCGAAGATTTCTCCTTCGATGGAATCAACTTCCAATGATTTGAATTCGGACACGAACTTGTAAAAGTTCATATTGTCTGCCTTCAAAACATATTCACGCACATGCTTCTCATAGCTTGGAGGCAGAGATATCAACACAGTCTGAATAGCCCATGAATCCGCCATCCAGTAATCGTAGACATTTGTCAGCTTGAAGTAGATGTCATACAACCTCTTCAAATGAGTCTTCAGACAGGTATGCTCCTCCATGTGAATGGTCTGAAACTTTCTAAGCTGCCTGAATTGCTCATGCATCAATTCATCTTTGAAGTGTGTTTTGATCGCATCAATCATGACATATGGCTCCATGTGTTGAAACAACTCTTTCAACTCAGGTGCTAGGCATACGGTCATGGTGATCTCCACTTCTATGAATATGTCTCGACGCCTACGGAATTCATCTTCCTCCTCCTCGCTAGCAGAATCATCTGGTCTTTCTCCTAACGCTTCATCGAGGACATATAGGATGTTGTTGTGTTGGAGAATGTTTCTAAAAACATTGTACCATCTGATGAAGTTGGACCCGTCGGCTTCTAGGGTGGAATCTGGATTCTTAAGGAAGTAACCGAAGTATAGTTCCGTAGTCTACAGATGTGATCGCAAAAGAGGTAAGGTAAAGTTTATAATATATGTGAGTTTTAGTTTATAATCATATTATCAAACACACTCCACTAAAATTATTATCCCTAAAATAATAATAGCGATTACACGACCCCCATCCACTATACCACCCCCGATCATCACGGCCGGCGGCACAGCTTCAAAGGTGGACATAAAATGTCGATCACAACAACTATGTGACTCATGCTCGATCTTTCGATCTTCCCGTGTTCCGAGGCCATATCTGCATATGCTAGGCTCGCCAATCAAACCTCGAAGACCCTGCGCGTGCAACATGGCTTACACCCACTGTATGCGAACGACGATATGTCTGACACCCGATCGTCACGGCCTGCCTCATAACGTAGAACTTTCTTGGTGGTGCGCAACGAGGGAGAACACACTTTTGGTATTTGTTAGGGATCATCCCATTTAAGTTGCTACCGTTGTATATCTAACATATAAGCAATTAACAGGATGCACACACAACAGCACACAATAATGATGCAATGAAGTGCGATGTGACATGGTCGATGCGCCTGGACCTCCATGGCGCCATGTGCCTGGCCCCGGGCGCCCCGGCATGGCTCCGAGTCTACGGTGCCCTCCATTGCCTCCGACAGTACGAGTAATATCAAACTTACCGTAACCATGTCACATAAAATAACGCCTCTGCAAAACAAAGTTAGACGCCTCTACCTTTATTTAGTTTTGCAAGTTTTACGTGGCATATAGGCTTATTCGTAAGGGAACCGTTTCCCTACCTACGAACTTTGTACCACAACGTCGATCGTATAATTGCATGTTTAAGCATCCCTTTCGGGCCCTCCATTGAAAATGCTTTGCCGACTAAAGAGAGAGAAACAGACACCCGCCAGCCACATATACGGTGCAAGCCGTATGTCAGTAGTGGAACCAGTCTCGCGTAAGCGTACGCGTAAAGTCGGTCCGGGCCGCTTCATCAACTCAATACCGAAGGCATCGCAAGTGCACGCTAGAGGGTAGCAAATATAAGAAAGACGTCCTCATTCAACATGAGTTCTAACCGTACCAGCATTACTACGCATAGATCGGCTCTGATACCACTGAAGGGGTTCCGGTGCAGAAAACAATAATTTTTCTAGCGTAAGAACACCCTAACTAGCCAGGATCTATCTATCTAGTACATGTGATAACGGTGGCGGAACGGGTTACATTACCTCCATGTAGACCGATAGCGGGGATTACGCTCCCGCACAAGCGTTGCTGATGAAGTCGTACGTAGCCGACCTCAAGGTCGCGGAGAACTTGCCGCGATGATGTAGACGATGACGCCGGGGTGTCGACGATGATCTGCGTCGACGGGCGTTGGGCGGAAGGTGGCGTGGCGCCGGCAGCCGGGGGGGTGGTGCCGGCGGCAGGGCAGCGACAGGGCTGCTGGGTGGGCGAGACGACGTCGCCCTGGCTCCTCAAATGTGGTGCCTCCGAGCACTCGCAAACATACGGAGCTTAACAACAACCCCCGGTCATTCAGATCCAGCTGAAATCGCAGGGGTAGAACTTTTCTGGAATCCCGCAGGGCAACGGTGCCCGACGGTATAGCTTTGGTGGAGAGAGGAGGCAAAGCGGGCGGAGAAACAGCTCGGCCGGCTTGCTACAATATTAATTCTATTTTCTGTGTTATTAATCCAATTAATATGCCTTGCTATATAAAGGGGGGAGGGGGTGTGCAAGCACCTTGCCTCCCCCATGTGGGACTAAAGGAGAGGAAGGGGGAGGGGGTTCGGCCGGCCTCCTAGTAGTGGGCCACAATTGGCCCACTTAGGTGGGCTGCCCCCTTTTTCCTTTATTATTTAATAATTAAATTAATATAAAATACTATTAATTCATAATTAATATATTTACATATAATTTAATATCCTGTGACCCCGAAACATTTTCCGGACCACCCGAACATCTTTCGGACATTCCCGGAACCATTCCAGACCTCCCCGGAACTCCTTCCAGACCACCGGAACTCTTTCCGGATCATTTCTCTCTCTCCAATAAAATCCTATAAAATCCAGAACCTTCTCCAGGTGTCGTTAAGACCTTAAGTTTGTTACGCTACGGTTCGAGAACACTCCAGACATGGTCGAGACCCTTCGCTCGCCAATGACCGCCAGGGATACCTGGATGCATATGACGGTCCCTGTGCATTCTACGAATATCGTCGTTGAACCATAAACATGATATTCATTCCCTTTGTCTCTGCGATACTACCTTGTCCGAGATGTGATCGTAGACATCCAATGTCCTGTTGCATCTCGTTACCGACATAGGTTATTAACTCGTCTGTGATATTACATCTCCATGACCTAGTCATAAGCTGCGCAGCTATATAGATGCAATCTCACCGAGTGGGCCCAGAGTATCTTTCCATTACAAGAATGAACAAATCCCGCTCTTGATCCTTACGTCTTAGCATACTCTTTCGGGATACCCAAGATGGACATCGTTATTGTCATGCTATATAAGACACAACGTTTGATGCTCTCAAAGTACTCCTACGAAGTAGCAATTAGCACGATCTCACGGTCTAAGGAATAAGCTATCATATTACTTATCTATTGCAAATGACAAACATCGTAATACGATCTTGTTGCAATACTTTGCGTATGTCCATCACCTTATTCTACTAATAAGATGACCCCATTGTCAACCGACGTCATTGTCCTTGATCGGGAATCTCGATCAACTGTCGCCCAATGGACTAGTTCATATAGAGGCTCACTAGGGACCCTGGTTGTCTATGTATCACACGTGTATTAATAATTCCGATTAATACAGTTATAGCATAATACAAAAACCTATTATAAAATTATGAGATAATGCAATAAATACTATTTATTTATTTGCCTCTAGGGCATATCCCCTTCACTTGCTTCACAAAAAAAGTCATTTTTAGCACTTAAAAATGGAAAATGATATTTCTAAAAAGAATTTTGAAAATCGCTTCGGCGACGTTGTTTCCCATACCATGGCACACATATGTGCTGAATATGGGCACTTTATCACAAACTATGACACGATAATGGCCATATATTGGTAATTTGGCTTGAAACTTATGCATGTTCGTATATGATTGATATTTTTGTAAAGTATTGTTTTGAAAAGTTTGTCAAAACACAAGTTTATCATTTTTCCTAGAAACTAGTACACATAAAAGGACTCCATGCCAAAGGGTTTCTTTTTTTGAGTATTTTTTCACTTTTTTCATTTCTTTCAAAAAACGGTCAAAATAGAGAGCATGTCTATTCATCAAAAGTGGTCGAATTTTTCAAAACTATCGACGGTTCTATGTTGTAACCACTACTTGTGTATCTTAAAATTATTTTTGTAAGAATTTCAGATCAAACTATCACACAGTTGTAGTTAAAATTTCAATTACTTTCTGAAAATTGACATAAAGTCAATTAAAGAGGGAAATTTAGATAGAAAGCAAGGAACTTCCTCATATTTAGGGATTATCCATCAAATATGTACTACTCTTTGTGAAAATTAAATGGGTGTCATTTTTGACCATATTTTATGTACTTGCTTCACAAAAAAAGTCATTTTTAGCACTTAAAATGGAAAATGATATTTCTAAAAAGAATTTGTAAAATCGATTCGGCGACGTTGTTTCCCATACCATGGCACACATATGTGCTTAATATGGGCACTTTATCACAAACTATGACACGATAATGGTCATACATTGGTCATTTGGCTTGAAACTTATGCATGTTTGTAGATGATTGACATTTTTGTGAAGTATTGTTTTAAAAAGTTTGTCAAAACACAAGTTTATCATTTTTCATAGAAACTAGTACACATAAAAGGACTCCGTGCCAAAGGGTTTATTTTTTTGAGTATTTTTTCACTTTTTTTCATTTCTTTTAAAAAACGGTCAAAATGGAGAGCATGACTCTTCATCAAAAGTGGTCGAATTTTCCAAAACTATCGACGGTTCTATGTTGTAACCACTACTTGTGTAACTTAAAATTATTTTTGTAAGAATTTCAGAGCAAACTATCACACAGTTGTAGTTCAAATTTAAATTACTTTCGGAAAATTAACATAAAGTCAATTAAAGAGTGGAATTTAGATAGAAAGTAAGGAAATTCCTCATATTTAGGGATTATCCATCAAATATGTACTACTCTTTGTGAAAATTAAATGGTGTCATTTTGGACCATATTTTATGTACCTGCTTCACAAAAAAGTCATTTTTAGCACTTAAAAAATGAAAAATTGTAAATGTGAAATTGTAAATTTGACAGAATTTTGAAAATCGCTTCGGCGACGTTGTTTCCCATACCATGGCACACATATGTACCAAATATGGGCATTTTATCACAAACTATGATATGATAATGACTATAGATTGGTCATTTGGAAGAAAATGGAAAATAAGAGCTATGTCTACGGCTTTTCTACGCCGACGGCATTGCCGTCGGCATAGCTCTGACAGAACTGCGCCGACGGTTTTTTTTTTGCCGTAGGCATACATGCGCTACGCCGACGGCCCCGACATATGGCCGTCGGCGTAGCTTTTGCCGTCGGCTCCCGTAGCGATTCCCGTAGTGAATAGGTTAAAAATATTTATTCTGTCAAATTTACAATTTCACATTTACAATTTTTAATGCACTAGGCACATTAAAAGAGCTAAAATAGTTAATTGTGAGGTCTAAAACATCAAGTGATCGAACAAGTGAAGCAAAGTGAACAGGTAAACATGAGTATGTAAGAGAGATCAAGTAATGATTAAAATGCTAACAAGTGGTGATAAGAGGGCCGTTGTAACTTTTCATGTCATGACAATACATACACGAAAGTAACAACAATTTGAAGTCCTAGAACTAAGATATATGTAGACATGTGTTCAGTATTTATTTGTAACTTGCAAAAAATCCACCTGTGGGGGCACGAACTAGTTGTACCCATAGGTTATAGAGTGAAAATGTAGGTCGATAAATTGACCGATATAGAAGGTGGTATCTAATAGCTACAACATACACCTACAATCCACCTATTTTTACCCAAATGGGAATGTAAAATACCCTAAAATTCAACATGAATTGCAAAGCGGTAATCATTGGCCCATGGATGTATGGCGAGCCGCAACACCATTAGAAAAGTCACTTTCGGTGTTGAGCCCACAAATATCATATCTGCCAGCAAATTGTGAGCTCGACTAAAGTGAAACACCAACTAGAGTTTAGAAAGTTGTGACCTGCCGTCCAAGCTCAAGGACAGTGGATATAATTTGATTTTTTAGTCCAATATAATAGGGATGCAAACGGAGCGAAAATGGACGATTCTGTTACATTTAGTTTTCATATTTTTTCGAAAGTGGAAACAAAGAAACAAACCACGGAAACAAATACATAAACATATACAGTTGAAAACATATACAAATCAGTTACGGTAGATACAAAAGCGGAGGATGGATGGACAACATGACGCTGCCATTGTAGTGTTCTGGCATCTCTAACCCTAAGTTGTGCAACTGCAACTACTGTATTAATTAAGGAAGATTGATGAATGGATTACGCTATTTGACAATAGAATTTATTAGGTTGGGCATATTTTGTAGAGATTGACAAATGCTTGCCGAACTAGACCAAAAACAACCATGCACGATAGGCACATTATTATAAAATATATATATAATTATTGTTCCGTTGGAAAACGTTGTCTTCGACTTCAGCTTCTCTGTATTTTTTTTGTTTTTGCAAATCATATTTATGTTTATGTTTGTTTTTCACCATTTCCGTTTTTTTCCACAAATAAGTTAGAAACTTTTCACTTTGTCTTCGACTCTTCGTCCCTACTAAAGTACTCCCTCCGCTTTCAAATTAGATGACTTCCATTTGTACAAAAGTGTGATGTATCTAGAGTTCTAGAAATGTTACAAGTCTATATAAATCCACTTTTAGACAAAATAAAAGTTATATAATATGGAACGTAGGGTAATATAATTTTTTTTGAACGTAGTGAGTATAACATATATAGATCACTGCATGCGTCCGCAGGAAACATACGAGAAGCCTACCCATTAAAGGCGAAGGCATCGGATTCTCGTCGAGAATGCTACCACGTTCTTCTGTCAAACATGGAATCTCATATATAGCTATGTGTCGAAAAAGCAATCGATCTGCCCCGATTAGTCCGTTCTGTCTCGCCTAACAACACACCGGAATTCTCACGAAACGTGCGGCAACCGAAAATGTAAATGGGTACATATCTAAACGACCTAGTTATCTCAGCCATGGATAACGGATATATATAGATCGATATCAGCAAGAGACAGAAGCAAACACGGAGTACGTGCTGCGTGAAGAGCAGACAAGAAAAGATCGAGCATGGCGTTCATGCGGTACGACTACAGGGCGCTGCCGCCGGTGGGGACGACGGTGGAGGAGTTCCGGGCGTGGCTGGCGCAGTTCGACGCGGACGGCGACGGGCGGATCAGCCGGGAGGAGCTGCGGGAGGCGCTGCGCAGCCTGGACGTGTGGTTCGCGTGGTGGAAGGCGCGGGAGGCGCTGCGGGAGGCCGACGCCAACCGCAACGGCCTCGTCGACGGCGACGAGATGGGCAGGCTCTACGCCTTCGCGCGCACGAACCTCCACCTCAAAATGGGCGATCTGCAGGATGGACAGCTTACTAGCTTCTGAACCTCCTTCTCATCATCGGTGGGGAAAGCTCTTCCCCCCGTCATTCTCGTAAAAAAAAACCTCCTTCTCATCGATCTCCTACTGTTTGTTAGCTGGCTTGGGTGTGCTGATTCTGATTGATTGGTTAGGTTGTAAATTATACAACTTGTATTTTGTATTGTGTATACTAGCTCTGGGCAAGATTTAATAGTTCTTAAGTGTTACGTGTACAACTAAAGATATGTATATAACTGAAGATTCTCTGAAGAATTAAGTACACAGAGACAGCACGTGTTGCGCTATCTTCATAAAATCGAGAACCATATGCATGATTGATCGACAGCCAAACAGGCAAACGTGGTCTGTGTGTGTGGATGATAATAATGTTTGGAAACATTGTTTTCTGCTCGAATCCCTATCCTGCCCCACTGCACCTAGCTATTACTCCCTCCGTTCTGAATTAATTGTCTCATATTTAGTACAAGAACAGAGGGAGTAGCTAATACTGTATATGTTTTTTGTTTTTTAGGAACCGTTTTGACTTTTATTGATCAAGCGAACAAACTACAAACAGTCCAACAAACACAAAGTTACATCAAAACATGCAAAGTTGTTAACTCTAACTCCACCATGTGTCAACTTTTCACGATGTTTATTTGATGGAAAATGCATAATAGCAAATATGCACAAGTTAAAACAGATAATGCATTGTACAACTTGAAATTTAGTCTTCATGATAGATGGCTAAGAGAAGGCGTGACTTCTCTACTATTGTACACACCCTAAACCTCCCACGTAATCAAGATATGAAAAAAATGATATACAATGGGTTATTTTTAATCATATCTTTGCTACCAATATCCCTAAATTTATGGTGAGACAATTGTTGCTAAGAGAATACAAACATTTTTTTCTCGTTTCTCTCTCCTCCAACCCAGCAATTATTTGGCATTGTTAAGATAAAGCAATTATACATGCCCTAACTATGTCCGTTATTTGGTTAGACTTATTTCTTAGCTTTTGCTTTTGGCTTATAAGCCATAAAAGCACCTAAATAGTGCTTTTGGCTTCTACCATAGTGTAACATAAGCCAAAAGTATCTTCATAAAATCGAGAACCATATGCATGATTGATCGACAGCCAAACAGGCAAACGTGGTCTGTGTGTGTGGATGATAATAATGTTTGGAAACATTGTTTTCTGCTCGAATCCCTATCCTGCCCCACTGCACCTAGCTACTACTCCCTCCGTTCTGAATTAATTGTCTCATATTTAGTACAAGTTGTACTAAATCTGAGTCAATTAATTCAGAACAGAGGGAGTAGCTAATACTGTATATGTTTTTTGTTTTTTAGGAACCGTTTTGACTTTTATTGATCAAGCGAACAAACTACAAACAGTCCAACAAACACAAAGTTACATCAAAACATGCAAAGTTGTTAACTCTAACTCCACCATGTGTCAACTTTTCCCGATGTTTATTTGATGGAAAATGCATAATAGCAAATATGCACAAGTTAAAACAGATAATGCATTGTACAACTTGAAATTTAGTCTTCATGATAGATGGCTAAGAGAAGGCGTGACTTCTCTACTATTGTACACACCCTAAACCTCCCACGTAATCAAGATATGAAAAAAATGATATACAATGGGTTATTTTTAATCATATCTTTGCTACCAATATCCCTAAATTTATGGTGAGACAATTGTTGCTAAGAGAATACAAACATTTTTTTCTCGTTTCTCTCTCCTCCAACCCAGCAATTATTTGGCATTGTTAAGATAAAGCAATTATACATGCCCTAACTATGTCCGTTATTTGGTTAGACTTATTTCTTAGCTTTTGCTTTTGGCTTATAAGCCATAAAAGCACCTAAATAGTGCTTTTGGCTTCTACCATAGTGTAACATAAGCCAAAAGCCAAAAGCACCTATTTAGGTGCTTTTATGGCTTTTAAGCCAAAGCCAAGTAAAAGGCCTAACCATACACCCTTAGCCTGCCAGTTTGGCTAAAATACGACATTTATTGTTCCCAAGTGGGTGCTCAAACGAATTGACAAAACCAGTAGGAAATTTTTTTGGATGAAGGGGAGTGCTTACCTTAGAGGGCAAGGGGTGCCAAACCTTGAGAAGTTTGGAAGGGCGCTTCGACGTTGGGCACCTGGGCTTGGCTTGCATGGATGGATGTCTGAAGGCCATGGTTGGCGCACGACTGCGATGCATAGAGGTTGCATGGGACTTCACGCCTCCATGGTGATCACCTTGGAAGACGGCATCAAATGGCGTTTTAGGCATGACTCATGGCTGCCGGGCGGCCTTCTCAAGTCACGCTTTCCGAACCTCTATGAGCTCACCACATGTAAGAATAGGACAATCAAGAAGGAGATAGATGGCAGAAATTGGATCCGGGCCTAGTAGAAGGTTGTTAGCTCGGTTAACCTAGAGAGCTTCGTGCACATGTGGAGATTAATATGACAAAATCAGCTTCTAGACGTCGGGAGTATACACGGCGACATTGGCCTATCAATGCCAATTGCCAATTCCTTGGATCCTATGCGCCTTTCGACACCGAGAAGATATGGAGGGCTCACGCGGAAACTGAAGTGCAAGTTATTTGCTTGGCTTGGGGCACACCGCAAAATTCGCACAGACATGAACTTGGCGCTTAGAGGATGGAATCGTGGCCCCATTTGCAAGCTATGATGCTGCTCTTTCACAAGGCCGTCAGGGACTCAGTCCTAGAAGCTTGTGACCTTCCAGTGGCGTATGTGGCCTGCACGACGGACCGGAGTTCGACGGATGGTGGTTGCATTACATCGCGAATTCTTGAAGGATCAAAGGAGAACCGCTAGTGGGATTATCAATTACTCTGTTTGTTCCTAAATGTAATATGTTTTAGTATTTTTTGGCCCACACGTATTTAGACAAGTTTTTGTGTAAGATTAACTAAAATATGTCTAGTTAAGTGTGTGCCAAATATATTACATTTAGTAATAGAGTTAAAATAGGTGTAGATACTTGTGGATCAAAAAATGCTAAAATATTTTTACATTAAAAACAGAGGGAATGCAATAAATGAGGATATGAAAAGAGCACAATACGAGGGTGTTCTCGAACACGGCTCTCTTGTTGCCGACGTGGTGTGCCTAGTGCAAGGTGAGATTGAGGCGTTAAGCGAGGGCATATGCCTTCACATATGATCATGGAGACCAAGGAGTGTAGTTGTTTTCCTTGTCCACTTTTCTCTTTTTTGGTATTATGACCACTCTTAGGGCTTGTTTGATTCATAGGATAGGAAAGTCATAGGAATAGGAAAAGTATAGAATTGCTATTTGCTATGTCATGTACACTCCAATCCTATAGGATTTGGTTTTTATCAAAGTTTGTTTGATTCCACCAAAGGAATTGTAAAAAGAGCTTGGAGTAGATGTTAGAATTCCTATGGGAAGTAGTACAAAAATTCCTATAGGAACCAATCCTATGAATCAAACCACTAGGAAAGGAAAAATTCCTATGGGATAAAATTCTACAAGAATCCTACAAGATTCCTTTGAATCAAACAAGCCCTTACTTCTTTGAGGACATCTTTAATGAGGGTGGACATATTCAGTGCTCTTAGCTCCATATATTTGTCTACTCAGCATCGAAAAAAAAAGATCCAACTCATCGCCTAATAAACACTGGGAGGGGGGCAAACCACTAATGATGTGAGAAAAACCTCTCTAGAGGGTTATTAATATGGTTTTATGATTTTGAGTGTAAAAATATTTCTTAATTGAGGTTCAAGGTGACATGTGTCCGTCGTGATGGATTTGAGAATGAATTCTATACTTTCATTTAAAAAAGGCATTTTTTGGTCTAATGTGCAGTGGAACTGTTCGACGATTTTGGGCCTGCAATATGGGCTTAACCTCTTTATAAACAGACCCACAAGTCCAGGGGTGCTCCTAGTTTACGTGTTACGCGTAACTAAGGACACGCACGTGTACCCCCTTGGGTAGATGGGCTCGGCCCATCATCGTTTGATTGTCTGATTCCTATTGTTCCCTTCGGTCGACGGTACCATGTACTTCTGAGTTGACTGTTTCTTTTTTAATTCTTCAGTCCTCTTACGTACAAGGAATCCATGTACTGAAGTACAAGTCTAAAAATTGTATTTTCCGTGAATTTGAAAGTTTTCTAAAAAGTGAACAATTTTTTTGAACGGAACTGATTTTTGAACAATTTTTTAAAAAGTGTATGGAAATTGTTGTATGAACAAATATTAATTTTGAACGGTTAAAAAAGGTGAATAAAATAAGTATTTGAATAAAAACAAAATTTGAATAAATTTTTAATAAGTGCACAAAAAAAGTCTACGAATGAAAATTATTTTTGAACGGTTTTGCAAAGGTGAACAAGAAAACTATTATTGAACAAAAATTTAAAAAGTGCATAGAAAAAGCCTTTGAACGAAAAATTATTTTTAAACAGTTTTTTAAAATTGAACAAAATAGGTATTTGAACCGAAACTAGTTTTGAACAATTTTTTTGAAAATGCATAGAAAAAATCTATGAACAGAAATTATTTTTGAATGAATTTTAGTTTAACGAATTTAAGAACTTCTCAAATTTGAACATATTCAAGAACTGAACAAATATTATGTTTGAACATTTTTTAAAACTGAAACTTTTCAATTCTGAAACATTGTTTTATAAAATATTCACAAAGAAACAAAAAAGAAAAATGGAAAAAGAAAAGGAAACTCAAACAGGAAAAAAAGCAAAAAACAGAAAAAAGAATCAGATCGGACTTACCTGGGCCGGCCCACTTCGCTGGGGGGTACGCGGAGGCAGGATATCTCCGAGGTACGCGGAGACTAGGTTTTCCGCAAGTCCAGCCCAATCACTTCTCCGTTTCTCTTTTACCCCGCATCTTCTCCGACACGTTTCTTCCCCAACCAGACCGCCAAAACATTTCGCAGCGCCTCCAAACCCCGCTTCCCCGTTCCTAAAAATTCCCCAAAAGCCCAACACCGAACTGAAAATCACGAGCACCCGTCGGCGGAGGCGGGGCGATGCCGTCGAGGGGCAAGTGCGGCCGCCGCGGCAGCGACGCCGACGACGAGGAGGAGGTCGTCACCGTCTCCTCCGGCTCCGATGAGTCGGAGTCCGAGGCGGAGCGCGGGGCGGAGGCGGAGGCGGACGACGACGACGAGTATGTCGTGGAGAGCTGTGACGAGGGCGGCGTCGAGGACGAAGCCGAGGAAGCGGGGGGCAGCGACACCGGCGACGGCGGGCGGCTACTCCGGGGCGGGCGGCGCGGGGCCGAGGAGCCCGACGAGGACAGGAAATCGCAGAACGTGGACGCGCTCGTCAGGTACGCTGTGGCCCGAGCAGTTCAACCCATGTATGCGTGTCTGTGTTGGTGTATTGACGCATCTCAGTGGATTCCTAGGGTTCGCATGCTCGTTCATCTAGATTTTTATGGTGACGACTCGTCGCTGATGAGACTAGTTGATGGATTGCCCCTGATTGTGGTTTCAGATTCCAATTCAGCATTAGAGTCCCCAATGATACACTAACCCACACCCTGGAATGCCTCATGTTGGGTGCGTTTGTTCCGGTTCCTCTAGAATTCAGATGAAGACATACAAGTATACAACTAAAATTTATTTATGTGGCCTGTTAAATGGTTAGAATTTATATCCCATCTCCGAATGTGTGCAAACCAGAGGGATTTGTGACTTGAAATGTGATAAGAGGAGACCTCTCTCTTAACCCACTGAACTGGTTGTCGCCCAAGTAATCTGAAGGTTTATTTCCTGAGAACTTTGTTCTGGATTATCCAAGCCTGAATGTTGATTTAATGATTTAGGTCCTACTATACCAGGCACTCATTTTTTCAATAGCAGCTTCAAGCTGAATATTGCCATTCACGTAATTGCGGTGACTGGTGAGTATCCATGGCTGTACAGAATGACTTTGGAGGAGATCACATGAAGTCTGCAAGTATATGCAGAGATATTTAACCTTCTTATTTTGTCTTGAACTCTTTTGATATATGAGCCAAGTCAATAACTCAGTGTGCATACCAAGTAAACGACGAGTACCTGATCTGTGCAAGTATGGTCTTGTATGTGCAGCAGATCCCTCTGTAGTGCAGATAACCTTTTAGTCATCTCTCTGCCAAGATTTTAAGTATAAAGGTATGGCATGAGTACTGTAGAACGTAGGACTAGCCTGTTAACAAAAGAATCCTGAATTGTTATTGTATTGGTCTGTTAGAAGAATAACCTTGCTCTATGTGATGTATTGCTAATGTTTAATTCAAGCTTGTTTATGTCTCCTTACAATCTTTGTCAGTTATAAGTTATTGTTCTCTTAGCCTGCCTTCCACACATGAAATTTTATTTTGGCTTAATCAACTATAGCTTGACATGCATTGTCTTATTTGAAGATATTTATGTCTTTCCTGCTTTCTTTCAGGGGAAATCTGGTTGTAAGAAGACAGCCACTTATTCCGCGTATCCTTTCAGTTTCTGATGCGGCAGCGATAGCTCGAAAACCGTTCAAACCTCCATGCGATAACGGATATAGTGAAAGTAGTGAGCATCTTGCTCGGCGCCTTTCAGCCCGTAAAAGATTTGTCCCGTGGGGTTCAGCGCAGCCATTTGCAGTTATAAACAATCTTCCACACATGCCTTCTATTGCTAGTGATGATTCCTCAGAAAAGGAGGAACCTCTTCCACCTGGTATAGAGCCATTAATTTTGTGGCAACCCGAGGGATGTGACAAGGAGAATAACAATTTTACTGCTATAGAAGTTGATCATTTGCTTGTACGTTACCTTCGCCCTCATCAAAGGTAATATAGTTTTCTGTTATTATTTTTGCTATGTTCATTTTGACACGCTAGATAACAGACTTTCCATATCATTTTTTTAAAATGAATCAGTGTTCATTTGCACGGAGCACTGTAAGTTGTAGGCATTTAGATATTACAAAGTGAACTGTAGCTGTACCCTGTACTTATAGGCTAAGCAGTTCTATGTCCCTGATTTTGGATCCAACATGTGCAGTGCAAACAATAAATAAGAAATATTTTTTCTGAATCTTCGAGTTGAAATATTTTGTTTTAGTTGAGCATGAAATACATCACATGCTTGTGCTGTAATGCAGGGAAGGAGTTCAATTTATGTTTGATTGTGTCTCTGGGTCGCTAAGTGACGATGGTATCACTGGATGCATTTTAGCTGATGACATGGGGTAATAAGCTAGAAAAAAAATCCCCACTCCCCTTTTATATATTGATGTATATATGTAATGCTTCTGTTCTGTCAACCCTTTTACTTAGTCACTGTTACATAAAGCTACTTCTGACGCTACCTAATACTTTCCAGACTGGGGAAGACTTTACAGTCAATAACTTTACTGTATACCCTTCTGGCTCAAGGTTTTGATGGTAAGCCGATGGTTAAAAGGGCTGTCATTGTAACCCCCACAAGCCTAGTTAGCAACTGGGAAGCCGAGATAAGTAAATGGTTAAAAGGCAAAGTGCACCTGCTTGCCCTCTGTGAAAGCACGCGTGCTGATGTTCTTTCTGGAATAGGGAGTTTCTTAAAGCCCTTGAGCCGTCTCCAGGTTTTCTTTTACCCAAAATCTTATCCTGTTTGCTTTTTTTGTGCTTACCATCATATTCATCCTTACTACTTGCAATCACAATTGCAAGTTCACGACAATGTCTTGTGACTATATATATTTTGAATTGTCTTCAGGTACTTATCATATCTTACGAGACCTTCCGCATGCATGCGTCAAAATTTGAAAGACCAGGAAGCTGCGACCTTCTCATATGTGATGAGGCTCACAGGCTGAAAAATGACCAGACACTAACAAATAAGGTATACTAGTTTGCCAATTCAGGCTCTCAATTTTTTTTTCATATTTCACTTACAGTTCATACACACTTGAGGTGTTTGCACTCGGGTTTTCTACCGATTTTGTTCCGCCTGAACTCATCAAAACATTACATGCGACAGGCATTGGCCGCCCTTCCTTGTACACGCCGTATCCTGTTGTCAGGTACCCCAATGCAGGTAGTTGTTTGCTTTCCCATTCCTTTCATTTTGTAGATGGGACCATTGTTGGATTGTGTAACTTTTTTTTTCAATTTTTCTGCAGAATGATTTGGAAGAGTTCTTTTCAATGGTAAATTTTACAAATCCAGGAGTTCTAGGGGATGCTGCACATTTTCGCCGATATTATGAAGTGTGTGCCTCTTTACGAATTACAAGTTATACTACTAAACTATGAATTACTGTTTATTAACACACATTAGTGTTTTCTGTAATTAGATTTGTTATTCATGTTTTTTGTGTGGGCTGTGCACCTAAAATTATGTGTTATTCCTATTAACTGCATTCTATATTTACCCCCAATTGAAGGCACCAATTATTCATGGAAGAGAACCCACGGCAACTGCAGAAGAAAAGAAGTTGGGATCTGAGAGATCTGGAGAGCTTAGTGCAAAAGTAAATCAGGCAAGTCTTTTCCCTCTGAAGAAGGTTGTCTACACTACGTGATTTTGTACAACTGTATTGTTCACACGTGATGCTTTAATCTCCTTGATTAATTACCTTCTGAATTCTGATGGCTTCTCAATGATATTCAGTTTATATTGAGACGAACAAATGCGCTGCTGTCCAACCACTTGCCACCAAAGGTATGTTTGGCCTAATTGGGCTTCTGACATTCAAAAACTAAAAACAATCGTGTATCTACTAGTCTACTATCAATTTTGCCTTCTTATAGTGATTCTCTTTTTCTTCTTTCTTTTATAAATTCACAATTGCCCATCTGGATTGCTTAACCTAGCTTATGTATAGATTGTTGAAGTGGTGTGCTGCAAGTTGAGTCCTTTGCAGATGACATTGTACAACCACTTCATACACTCCAAAAATGTAAGACATTTTTTGGTCTGAAATTCGAGCAATATACAGTAAGCGTAAGGCAGTCAGTTATATTTACAATATTCTATCATTGACCCTGTCAGGTTAAACGCTTGCTATCCGAAGAAGCAAAGCAGTCTAAAGTTTTGGCATATATTACTGCTCTTAAGAAATTATGCAACCATCCAAAGGTAAATAACTTGAAGTCAATGTTTTACCTGTGATGCATTTATCATGCTCTTTCAGTGAAAGTAGTTTCAACTGTAGGTTCAGAGTTTATTAACAGTCTGTTAGTTTTTACTGCAATTAGTAGAATGACTATACTTTGCTAAGCACCAACATGTTGAGCTGATGCTGTCTGGCTTGGTCCTCAGCGTCGCTGCCACGCCACTTTGTCTTTATTCCTGTCATGATTTGTGTTGAAGCATTTGTTTTTTTTCCATTTTTCCTGCTAATATGTGTATTAGGGAGGTTGAAGCGGGTGAATATACGCCCACCACCTTTACCAGATCAAATATTTATAGTAGTAACTAGTAATATCTCTCCCTTTCAAACCCTCTAGGCTTATGTATAACACTATATACTTCTCCTCTATCTCTGTCATGTGCTACCCTGCATTATATACTGGCATTCTGTGCTTTTCATGACAACGCCTGTTGACAGTTCTTGAACATGATAAGGAATCCTGCATACGTTGGAGTTATAAGCTATCTTGAACACATACCTGGCTGTGTATCATTTTGTATTAGGAGAAAGCGTTGAAATTACGCAAGTCGTACGACGTCAAGCTGAACCCAAAAACAACATACCCAAACAAAAAGAAGAAACAAAGCAAGACATTGTGTATAAGCTAAAGCTAGTGATTATAGAATGCCGAGTAGGCTTGGCAAGTCGCTTGCACTGACTATTAGCTTTTGATTACCTTGCAGCTACGAAGTTGCTAATATGATTTGATAGGCTATGAGAAAATTCTGGGCTGTTGTTGCTTGTGTTACTGTTCTTCATAGCCATTCAACATCAGTTTCACTTTTTAATAACTAAATGTTGAATCCATGAAAAAAATTCATCTGCTGGTTATCTTGGTATTGCAGCTAATCTATGACACCATAAAAAGTGCCAAGTCGGGAGGCTCCGATTTTGATGACTGTCTACGCTTTTTTCCTCCAGAGTTGTTTCAAGGAAGGTATGCCTCACTTTTCTTACTATCTTCTTAAGCTAATCCAACTTATCTGTATTGTTTATTTATGCAAGATCTGGATCATGGACTGGTGGAGGAGGAATGTGGGTAGAACTATCTGGCAAAATGCATGTGTTGGCTAGATTGCTGGGGCACCTCCGACTGAAAACCGATGACCGTATTGTCCTTGTATCAAATTATACTCAGGTCAAGTGTTTCTAATGTATCTTGATATGACATTGTATCATTGTTTTAAGGTATTGGTGGATCCATCCGGAATGGATGCCGTAAGATTTAACTATATTCCTCTCATTAGTGAACTGGCAAAGCTTCTGCTGTATGCTCCAAAAAAAGGATGAAGCTATTGTTGGCGGTGACAAAATTTGTATCTCCAAAACTCTCATGGGTCTTGCAAAAATAAATCAAATAGGAGTGTACTTATTTTTTTAGAAATACTCCCTCCGATCCATAAAAAGTGTCGCTCATTTTGTAGCGACACTTTTTATGGATCGGAGGGAGTACTAAATACGAGCAAATGTCCTTGTTGACTTGAAAGTTCTACATGCTCTATATCATGGCAAACCGTATTTTTCCAAGTTAAATTATGAATATTTTTTAAAACAAAGGGATGACAGTAGGTCATCGTTAGTCCTAAAATCTTCTTTGCCTTTACTATCCTGTGGACATACTAGTTATAAGAGCTATGAAAGGATCTTACAACCTACTTGCCAGGCTCTCCCCTAGAGTTTTTCGCTTTAAAAAAACTTACAACCAACAGCCCCACAGCGCAAAAGTGAGAACATGGCACTGCAAATTAAGGGTGAATGATAGAGATAAGCATCCTAAACCTATATGTTGGGATATATGTTTGTTTCCTTTTGAACTGTCAAAATCATATAGTTAAAACTACTTCTCTGTAGGTGATCTTATTTTGCACCTTCATAGAGCTGCCTACCTATTTTTTGTACCACATTCTCTGTATATATCTGTCATCAAATGATAAATAGTCTTCAAAATGCATGTTAGGGTTTCTGTTCATAGAAGATGCTAGTTATAATTAATTTGCTATTTGGGTACATGCACCGCTGGAAACATTAACCATTAATATCATTGTCTGAAAATGCAGACATTAGATTTATTTGCACAATTATGCCGGGAAAGAAGATACCCATATGTTAGACTTGATGGAGGAACATCCATTAATAAAAGGCAAAAGTTGGTGAACCAATTCAATGATCTATCTAGAGTACGTAAACTCTTCCTTGTAACCTGAAGAACTTAGAACCTACCATTATATCTGAAATTACTGTATTTGGCAGGATGAGTTTGTCTTTCTACTTAGTAGCAAGGCAGGTGGCTGTGGGCTTAATTTGGTGGGTGGAAGTCGGCTGGTTCTCTTTGACCCTGATTGGAACCCTGCCAACGATAAGCAGGTTAATATCTATGCATCACTGATTCATCACCTTTTAAAAGTTTTTCTTTACTCTCCACACCTTGTCCAAGCTGAACCACTTCATCTGTTGAAATTTGTAAAGGCTGCTGCTAGAGTTTGGAGAGACGGCCAAAAGAAGAGAGTGTACATATACAGGTTCTTGAGCACTGGAACCATTGAGGAGAAGGTTGCCAACTCTCATTCCTGGGTTTTTTATATGTCTTATCACTTCTTCATTATCCAGTGAAGGAATACTGAGTTGCCGGTACTTCTGCTGCTGACTATGATATGCCTTATTCATTTATAGGTATATCAGCGCCAAATGTCAAAAGAAGGCCTCCAAAAAGTTATTCAGCAGGAACAAGCCAATGATAAAATTCAGGATCAAGTACTTGGAGACTTGGAGTGATCATTTGCTTTCTTTTCCATCCTTGAAAGTGCCAAATATTGATTTTTCACATCTTTGTTTCACTTTTACAGGGCAATTCTCTTTCAACAGAAGATCTGCGTGATCTTTTTACTTTTCATGAACATGTCAGGTGAACATTCCTCTTTATTATAGCTTGGATCTACCTTTTATTCCTTTTTCATTATTTTTTCTTTTAAAGTATTCATGAAAGAGTTCCAAAAATTAACCCAAACCAACTGATAATTGATCTAACTGGACTAGACATGGTTTGGATAAACTATGAGGGAACGGGTGGGAGAAATACATTGACATTTCCTACTTATGTTGGTTAATCACGATGATCAAATTATGCTCTAATTCATGCAATTAATGATTTAACTGATTGGTTGATATCAGTTGCCACTCATGTACATAGGTGCAGTTAAGTTGCCTTTACAGTCACAATTATTTGTTGGATCAAGATCACGCTTCTTGCCTATTATGTAAAACATTAGGCCTTTGTAGGTCATAAATTGTTTGACAATAAGAGATCATGATCATTCCTTCTAGGTTGATGTTGTAATATGATATCTTCATAGAAACCAAACTCGCTTTGGAGTTAGGCCTAAATACCATGTTGTACCATTTAATAATATGCAAAATATGCAAATGCACTGGTTCTATCTAAATTCAGTACGTTCGTTGATATATGCATCATATATTTCTTGCATTTGGTCACAGGTCTGAAATACATGAAAATTTGAAGTGCAACCGCTGTAACAAGAATGACCATGTGCTGTTAGATGGCAATGGTTTGGATCTAGCTGAGCACAAGACAGTTTCGACATCAAGAGAAAAATTGTTTAACGATATTGGTGGATTTGGAGAGATCTCTGGATGCATGCAGAAAATGAATAGTTCAAATCAACAGGTAGTTTATGCAACACCCTTCTATTTTGGAATGTGACTCTGTAGTTGCTTCAGATCTTAAAATTTTGCTGTGTTGCTCCATTTACGCCATTTCAGATTGAACAACCTTCTGAAGAAGATTTAGGAAGTTGGGGCCATCATTCTGATCCATCAACTGTACCTGATACTATACTCCAGTGTTCTGCTTGTGACGAGGTGATATCTGCAGTCCACGTCTCTTATATATCTCGTCATATAGGTCTTATTTGTTTTAGATATTTCACGTCTCAGACCTTCTTACCTTTTGTAGTTTTTTCACATGTTTTAAGATTCTACCACTTCCACTGGATCCGCTTGTTCTTACAGTCCACAATGAAAATTGCTTTACAAAGCACCGTCTTAATAGTTGACCAGGTTTTCATCTGGTTTTGAAGAAAATAGAACTTTTGGAAAATAGTATGGATTGTGCTTTGGAGTTTAGGTTGATTTTTTTAAACGGAATTTAGGTTGATTAAAATGTGATTCTCAGGAAATGCTGACAAGTGTTAACAAATGACATGTGTACCTTGCAGGTTTCTTTTGTTTTCACCAATCAGATTGATGGGAAACTTGTTCCAGTTGAATCTATGGTGCGATCAGCAACTCATCAAGTAAATGTAACGACAGCTAGTAGAGAAAAAGAAGCGGCGAAAATAAATTTTCCGAGCAAACCGGGGAGGCAATCATCAATTGGCAAGAATTCGAAGATGATGGGATTCAATTTGAAGAATTCATCTTTGAAATCTCCAACTGAATCCAAGAGGACATCTCCAATTTGCTTGCAAACATTGAATAAAACCAACCGCTCATCAGATCATCAACCTCGGACCAAAAGACTCCATGTTGCTTCTGATGTATCTGATGATGATTTTGTTTGAGTCTATCCGACTTAGAGCTAAATTCTTCATTGATAATGTCATCTTGTGTGAATACTGTCATCTGCCGTGTAAATACTGCATACTGTTATGGTGAGTTAATGTCTCCACTGGGGAAAGCAATCCCCCGTGAGCTTGCATTGCATCCCTTTATAAAATGCATATCAAATATATTTTATTAAGAAATGAGAAAGGGTTAACATTTAGATGCTAACCACCTTTTGAAATGAAAAGAGCATTATTAATCAACTGGTTTTTCCATCAGAGTAAGAAACATTGAGATCGTTGCTGATTACTTGCAGATCATTTCAAGACGAAGGGCTGCACTGCAGATCTAATCTGTACAATACTATTATCAAAGGTTCGCTTATGTTTTCGCTTTTCATATGTGTAGTACGATTCTGATTTCACATTCTTGCTACAGAATTCATGGCATCTGTGCGCTTGTCTGTAGATCTACTTTTCATTTCATTTGATGCTGTGTTAAAATCTTTAGGCTGTTGCAACACTGTTGTCTTATTGTATGTACTTCCACAACTGGCCATAGTATAGTTCTCTTATTGTTTTTAGGGCAGCAATTGTCTCATTGTTAGCTCCCAGGTAATAATGCGGTTCTCAAATAAAATTTGGTTTTAAATGTACTGCCGCCCTCGCATATGCGCCCCACCACCCACGTCTGAAAGATGTTTAGCTTTGTAACTGTTACCATAGTAGAGGTTCAGGAATTTGTGAGATCTGTAGTATGCAAAGGAGACCAACTAGATCAGGCACTGGGTTGTTTGCTTTCACCTCCAGCTGTTTGTTATTAGGCCTTACCATGTGGGTGACAGCCATACTTTTAAGTTAGTTTATTAAAAGCTTGGCATTTGCACTGTTTGCACTCACCCCCTTAGCATAGTCAAATAAAAGTAGTCATAGATCCAGCCTAGCAGCTATTTAGTATCATCTCGGATAAGTGTAAACTGAAAAATTGGAAATTCCTGCTTATGCAGGAGCTCATGCTTCTTAACTCTAATTAAACAGAACTCTGCTGCAATATAAGCTGGACGTTGTCCCCAGATCACCCTTAATATGATCTATTGTATTCTGGTTTAGATTTTGGACCCTGTTGCTCATTAGTGTCAACTTTCTACATACATGAGATACGTACCCAGAGAAAAAGATGTGTGACCTTCACCTTTAGTTATAACTATAAGACAATATGTCCCTTTCTTTCCTTTTTCCTAGAGATCTGCAGAATTAAAGGTAGTGAGTTGAGTCACAATGAGGCTGGTTTTCATTGTTCATTCCCACCCATCACATGTGCAGTCACAAAAGTTAACACATGGCTGAAAAAAAAAAGAATTAGTGATGTTCATGTGCTCACATGGGTTCTCTTGATCTTAAGAGCTTTGCTTCTAAAACTTTGACCATTATATGGTTGTTTAGGTTTTCAAGCGACTCAACTAAGTGGAAGATGCCTGCACATATTATTCTCCCCATGAATTATCTTATTTGCCTAAAAATGGTTCTGAACTTCTGATCAGATGGTTTGTCATCAGTTGCTGATATTTCATTAAATTGTCCGAATATTTGGTACATAATATTTATAGAAAGTTCACATAATTTAAAATTTTGATTTCATGTTCTTAAAGAACTCACATGCGGTTCTTTGTATCCAATGGTATTTCTGTGGAAAAACTTATTCATGATTCCACGCCCTATGGTTTAGCCACTTTCCTCTTTCCATTAAATGGTCCAGTTTTTCCAGAGCATAAAATCCTAGTTCTGTTGTCCTCGATATTACTGTGTCACAGCAATATTATGAATTTATGATCCTTATGCAGCCAATCTATTTGTCAGTGATGGGCACATTCGAAACATTAGGACTTTCGGAACCTTGGCTATGGATAGCTTGTTAAATATTTAGGCTTGATACTTGGAGATCGTATTTGCAGATTTGACTCGATAAGTACTTTCATAAATGCAAAATTTGTTGGGCGTTATGAATAAATCTGTAAACATAATTTGGTTCTCACAAAACATCTTACATTTTGATACGGAGGGAGTAATTTTTTCGGTGAAGCATGCTAACTCCATGTATTAGCATGCTACCGTGACATGACCTGAGACAACAAGATTATTTAAAATGGTCCTATTTACACTAGGAACACTATAGTTGTGATTGAATACAAACAGGATAGGCATTACTAAGGAACAGAAACTCTTTGACTGGTCCGCTGTGAGGTGACCTGTAGGAGGCACAGGACGGAGGACCCGTGTTATCATTGGTCATGGAGATGGAACCGGTGCGAGGAGGAGGATCCTTTGGGATCACATGGTCCTATTCTGAGAGGTCGATGTCGCCAGCTCACTCTGGCTAAATAACAAACCAGTCAAGTATCGGTCAAATGATTTTGTTACCTACTTTCTCCCTCCTGCTGGTGCCCTGCTGATTCCACTTCCGGACATCTTTAGGCTAGTTAGCATTTATTTTGTTAATCCTGCATGTGCATGCACACTTCTGCAGAGCTGCCAGATTAGAAGCCCCCCTTTAACTTTATAGATTATGAGAAGTTTTACCTCATAGATCTGGATCACGGTTTTTAGACAAAGTCGTGGTTGAGAAAAATCAAATCTTCCAGAAATTAGAATTGCAATTCATTTTTGGGTGTTACATTTAGATTTCTCTTAACAAAATTTCTTCTGTTGAATACATCTCTCTTTACAAAATTCTCTTGCTCTGTGCTATCTAGTGCCAAAGGATTGTCTCTTTTTGACGTTAAGAATTCCAAACTTATCTGATTCTTTGCTTGGGCATTCGTACTTCATTCTGCTTTCAACAATGCTTAGCCTGCATTTGGAGATCTTAACACCATTAATTCGCTTTCTCCCTCAACAGCAGATTCTGTTCATTTGTTAAGAAGATCGCTTTCTGGGCTCCTCATGTCTTGTTTCTTCAGGTCCTCTACGCCTGGTCTTCGCAGGGCCGCTGGTCCCTAATACAAGGAAAGAAAGCTACCACCGAACCTACACCCCTGCACCGCACCGTAGGCCGTCAGGCTCAAGACCGTACGGCTTTCTTGTTCCTTGCTATACGGTTCATGAACAAAGCCTTCAATTCCGTTGTCTCGCATGATTTCCAACAGTTGCCCGGTCTTGTATGCTTCTGTGTGGTGTGGTGGATCATCGTGCGTTCAATGAGGAAAGGGACTGTTGTCTGCGCCTTGCTAATTCCCCTGCAATTATGGATGGGTCTTATTTGTTGTACTCTACTACACATGCTTGGGAATGCACGGAAGGTTGGTATTCTTGCACCATACCCCTACGAAACCCCACTATTAATCATTCCCATTGGCTCATTTGAAAGAGTAATTATGCCCTTCAAATCAATTATTACATGTTTCTTGATGCACCAGTGTTAGACCACTCAACCATTACAGGTTTCTTGTGTAGCACTTGCTAACAAGATCTAGATAAGACACAAAGGTTGATTTCGATGTACTATACCAGTTTTCACAGTTTTTTTATTTGAGAAACACAGTACAGACGCAGACGCTCACACACGCACATACAGACACCCCTATGACCGCACACACGCAAACCCTACCCCTATGAGCACCTCCGAGAGACTGGTCCGGCAAATCTTGAGGTTGACGAAGTCACCACGGGCGTCTCGCTGTTGACGGGCACGTCACCTATCACTGAAAGCATAGCGCCGGTAAAATCCTGAAAAAACCAGGAAAATGCGAGCACCCATGTCAAGTCTGGGACTTGAACCTGGGTGGGCTGGTTTCACCACAACGAATCAAACCAGTTGAGCTAGTCTCACTTCGCAGTTTCACAGTTTTGAATTTACTCCGGTTCAAAATTGTGGCACTTATTTTGGATTGGAGGGGGTATCTATCTTTGGCCCTGTGGATTCAGTAAATAGCAAAGCTCCTTCGTACGAGAACTCGTCTTCTTTCATGTTATGACAGACATGTAGATGTAGTTGTGATTTGAAAATAACAATTAGAGGTTACAGTGCGTGTCGAGCTCAAAGGTAAACCCCAAGTGGTCTTGGTCGGTGCTGGAGCCAGACCATGTTGCGTCTGACTCATGCACTGCACGTGCTCTTGCTTTCGCAGTGGTAAAAGGGTTGGAATCAAGTGTAACTGGGGGCGTGACAGGCTCACTCTATCCAACCACCATGTTGGGATTATTGTAGTGTCAATTATAAACTGGTCTGTAGTGCCAAGGGCCACGCACGGCGTCGTGGAAAACCATTGTTTGACCGTAGCAAAACCGAAGACCGGCATTTTGCCACATATCCAAGCAACTAGCACGATTCCAAACAAAGAAGAGTAGCATTTGCCGACGCTCGAGATTCCTCTATCGACATGAGCGCCACACGTATGTCCATGCATGATGCATCCGATTCGTGTTGAGACCTGTGAATGTGATCTATCTTCCCAAGACCGCATACCAACAACCCGACCTTCTTATCCCAGAGTTGCCAGGCATAGAAAATAAAGCAATAGTTGGTTGCAGAGGGACCCCATCCTCTAGATAGCAAATCAAAGCTACACAGTGAAATTTGTGAAATGCTTGAAAACTTCAAACAGTTGAACGGTAACGGTTGATCATGATGTAGCGTTGGCTGGTTCATTAGCGGATGAAATTTTAAGTGCCGCAATATTTCACTTTCCATTCGAGATATGCTTTGAGGTTCCACTCCTAGTGACATATTAAGCCGATATACCTGACTTTTATATTATACTCGCTCCATTTTATTTGACCAAAAATGAATATACTAGACTTATAACATGTTTAAATACATCTATTTTCGTATAAATGAAAGTCATCTAATTTGGAATGGGAGGAGTAATATTATACGAATTGAGTGACGTATGGTCGCCCATGCCTGTTCTTATACAGTACTGAAGTAGCATTTCAGTGTTCGTGCCGCTGATACACTTTACCGTTGGAAAACCAACTCAATCATCGTCACGGTTTACTACAGGCGGTGCTAAACAATTGCAGCGCACATCTACCCAGGCTAGCAGCCCCCCGTCCTCCTCTCCTCTCTATCTATATAATCCATCCAAATCCACCATCGCCTCCTCACCCGTAACAGTACAGTACTGCCCCGTTTCGAACCACGACCAGACAATCACACCACCTTCTGAAAGCCTCCGCGAACTGAAACCTCGATCATCGACGATCCATCGAGCTGACTGATCCAGCTAGCGCCCTGCCTAGCACGATGGCATGCGTCAACATGTACAACCCGGACGGCGGCGCGGCGTTCGCGGGGCAGCGCATCTCCTTCTCCAGCGACTTCTCCATGGAGGCGCCGCCGCCGCCGGTGCAGAACCGGGCGATGGGGCTGCGGTGCCAGGAGGAGGACCAGAACTTCGAGTTCTCCGGCATGGGCAGCCACCCCATGATGGCCGCCGACCAGCTCTTCTCCAAGGGCAGGATCCTCCCCTTCAAGGGCGAGGGCCGCCCGCCCACCACTCTCCGCGACGAGCTCCGTGGCGACGAGGAGAGGGCGTCGTCCAAGGGTTCCAGCCGGTGGAGGGAGATGCTCGGCCTCCGGAAGTCGCTCTGCGTCGGCGGCGGGGCCAATGCCACGGCGGCCGCCAAGAAGAGCGACAAGGTCGTCGCCGTCGACGCCGAGATCGCCACCGACGTGGCCGCTTCCAAGCTGCAGGTCCGTCCGCTGGTGATCTACTCTATATATTTTGGCAGTCCACGTCAATTGCGTGCTGCGTAGGCGTACACATTTAATTAACATATGATCGTTGAATAATGGTAGGTTGTTGTCTCATTACAGATCGTTTGACCGCCTGCAGGAGCTATGAGGTGACGGATCGATGGGGACTGAAGGACGTGAAACTATTCCATTCATCGTCTTCTTCCCGATCTCTCCTACGTACTGTGATCATCCATCCGTCTTCTTGCGGTGTGCTCGTCAATGGCGGGCTAGCGTCTGTAGATTGTTTTGTGGGTTGCCTCCCTGATTGCCTGTGTGCTAGCTCTAGCTAGATGGCCAGCGTGTGTGTGTGTATTGAAGAGCAAAATATTACTATGTAATTTCTCTCTCTTCTTTGTTTTCATTTCATAAGTGCTCCGCCCCCTCTAGCTAGCTGTCCACTACACTAGATCCCAATCACCTCACATCTTCTTCTTCTTCCGATCTTTGTTTTCTCCTTCACCATCTCGCTTTGTCTGCCTGCCTGCTTGCCGGCCCTGTACATAATGCTTGTGTGTAGATGGGAAATTTATGGTGCAATGATAAGCCTCCAGATGGCCAGATCTGTGACGACATGATCGAGCTTGCAGTGATGGAGCCTTTCTGGCCCCTGCAGTGGGGATCATGCAACTGTGTGCTTCTTTGTCTCCTTGCTCCGCTGCACATATATGTTTTCTTCTATCTATCTACACGATGCGCCCTGCTGTATGTGAGTGAGTTTATAAAGGCAGACAAGAGCCACAGAACGGGCGCGTGCGTGAGCGAGGAAGACGATCGACGAAGATCAGTAGATGAGTAGCTAGCGCTAGCTCCCCCCCACATGCCATCTGCACTAGATGCATCCTCCTGTATCGGTCTGCAAGCCATGCATGCAAGGTGCTCCATCAGCTTTCAACTTTATCGTTAAAAACAAAAGCAAACTTTGAAGGGTGCCATGCATCTTTGCAGGGGAAATGGCGATGTTTTTTTTTTTTGAAATACAAGAAATGGCAATGTTATTGTACTAGTGTTAGTGTTTGCTTTAGCGGATTTGGTGGCCGCCCTGCCTATCTCCAGTATAGGTTGGCGGTCGGTAGCCGTAGTGGATGATTGTATAAGAGGATAAGCAACAGATTAAAGAGGTCCATGGCCATGGGTGGTGGTGGTAGCACTGAAAAACCTACGACTCGACTTTCTGCACCACTTCATTGGGCTTTACTGTCACTCTCGTCACCTTTGAAAAATGTTTCCCCAGGTTCTCTGAAACTTCTGTTTTCCAAACATGGCGATAAGATTTGCTGGAAGCAAGGAAAGATATGATAACTTCCAAACTGTGGCAATCGACGCCAAAAGCAAATATAAGGGAAACAATGATTAACGCCTTTAAAGACAAGAAGCCGTTTTCCCTTTGATTTGACCACGCACTAAACCCCCGGGAATTGCAGTAAGGACAATTATGGCTGCTTAACTATTCCTGCAAAACTACAACTGTTCCCACCTTGAGAGGTCGGCATCGTCACATGACCTACTATCTCCAAGATCAGCTCCCAATCCCCTCAAAAGAAAAGAAAATTCATGTCTTAGTGAAGCTTTCATGAAACTTGTTGTGACTTGTGAGGACAGTTCTCTGAAGAAAAAAAGAGTGGATAACCTTGATTTGGAGCTGACCAGAAGAAATGAGTTTTCAAGGCGCTAATCTCAGAGTACTTATTGCACCGCAAGTTCATCTACTCAAGGAGGCAATCTCATTTCAACATCCCTTCTCAAACACAACCTATCCAATTTGAGATTACTTCTTGAAGCCTCGAATTGTCGAACCGAATAAAGGTTTGGTGAAACATCCGCAACCGATCCCTTATGGTATAAATTGAGTGTCCAAGAGTGTACCCGCCACTTTTTTCTAACTAAATGGTAGTCCAATCTTGTCTTGACATTTGCTCACAGTATGTCGCCCAAAGATTGTAACACCATAGTGACACAACCTTTGGATGATCTACACCAAGTTCACGCAATTGTTTATGTAACCTGATTATCTTGGTTGTTGAATTTGTCAAGGACTTCCACTCCAATCAAGTCATGTGAAATGTTTGATCTTGTAAAGATATGGAGTTCACAAGGATTATTGCCTGAGTTCATCAAGTAATTCCATGCCACCAATCATTTTGACACTGATAAGAATGCTTTGGGTCGAGCCTAGTCAATGACTAGGTCGAGTAGGACTTCTTTTTCCTAAAGTAACCTATGTTTTCAAATCCACCCTTCGTGTTTCTAGACTCCATCTTCGGCTTGTCCTCTTTTCCTCATAATTAAATGGTGCACGGTTTTTTCTATGACTAGACTTCAAAAAAATACTTGTAAGTGTTAAAATAAGAAAGGGTCGTTTCTGCCTCTCAAGTCAATTGGAAAACTAATGGAAAAGTGTAAGAATGACATCAAAAGGACTTTTGAAGTTCAATATCTTTCACATGCTACAATCAAGAATAAAACCATCAACACTCCATATCATTCTATTCAAATTAAGAAAAAATATAATTAACCATAATATCAGAGAGCATTCTCAATATGATAGTTGTCGTAGTATCGGCATTGTAGATAGGAGACGGGGGTCCTCTAGCCTAAGAATGGATTGTGGGGAAGAAGGCTGGAGTCGTCAAGGTCGGGATTGAACACGGCGAGTTTACCCAGTTTCGGATCTCACAACGGTGGCGAGATCCTACGTGCTGCTATAATTCGCTATAAGGCAATAGCCGTGAACAGTTTACAATGGTGTATGAGATTGTATTGAGCGTGCCCTAAAGCCTTCCCGGTGGCCGGCTTATATAGGCGGCCAGACCCCGGGATACAAGGCAAGTACTTGTCCGGCAAGTAAATAGAGTCCTAGACCTAGCCGGCTTGGTTGCCGACTTCCGTCTTGGGCTTGGTGGCTTGATGGGCCGTCCGCCTACTTCCTTGGACCGTCCGCCTACTTCCTTCTACGTCAGCTATCTGGGCCGCCCGGTAGGCATCAGCCTTAACCACCCTTGGGCCACCCTGGACTAGCCGGATTGATCCATGTTAGAGATACCCCTGGTTGGTATATCCCAAACATTAGCCCCCAGAAAGGTTGAAATTCTCCAGTCGCCGGCTTCTTTGTCTTCACGATCTTCAGCTTGAATGTTGGCGGCTGTAGGGTTTGAACCATTCTGAACAAAGGTTGGATGCGCGCCGGCAAGATTGCCAGCACGCGGCCGCCTTTATCCTACATGGGAAAGACGGCTGGCTAGACTTGTCGGATGGCTTCTCTGAGAAGTCTTATCCTATTAACAAGTCAAAGCACTAACCTGACAGATAACGTCATTTGGTCCACGACAGTTTGGATCCAAACGGAACGAAATCGTGCCATGATTGCAAATCGCGGGAAAAGAGGAGTTATGACGAACGTGAGATCATGGGCCGTTTTGCCATCGCACGGATGCGCGCCACGTGACCGGCTTTTTAGCAACTGCATAGATCTTAACGCCCGGCCTATAAATAGGCCATTGAAATGTCTCCACTAGCAGCCATTCTCTCTCTCTCCGCTCCCTGCCTCTTGCTCTCCTCCTCGAGCTCTCCACCACCGTGCGAAAGAAACTCCGGCGACCTCTTCTTCCCCGGCGAACGTGCGCACGGGAATGGCCTCCGACCCGAAGACATCCGCGGCGGCGGCGACGAAGAACTCCGAGGCCGAGCTCGGCTCATCGGCGGCGATGGGCGGTGTGGGCTCGCTTTCCGCGGCAGCCTGCGCCTCGGGCCCCACACCAACTGCATCCACCGTGCATCCTTCCTCCTCCGCTCCGGCCGCACACTCGCGCGCGGCGGCCACTGCGGCGCCATCGACCTCGACCACGCTAGCGGCAGCCGGCGGCGCGGGCGTCGACAAAGAAGAAGAGCCAGCGGACCTTGGGTCCCGCTACTGGCTTCCCTCTGCCGTGGACGACAACATCCTCAAAGACTTGGAGGAGGCCGGCTACTTGCCGACTCAGGAGGACTGCAGCTGGCGGTCCGCCTACGGCGACATCGTCCCGGCTCCTAAAGCCGGCGAACGGGTAATCCTCACCTCCCACTTAGTTAGGGGAATGGCGCTACCGCCTTCCGCCTTCTTTAGCGAGGTTCTGGACTTCTACGGGCTCCAGCCCCACAACATTGCTCCCAATAGCATTCTGGTTTTAGCCGGCTTCACAACCCTGTTTGAAGGCTATCTAGGTGTTAGGCCTAGTTTAGATTTCTTCAAGTACTGCTTTCGTTGCCGGCGCCAAACTGTGCCGGACGGGAGGCTCGCAACCTGCGGCAGTGTAACTTTCAACTGCCGGCAAGGACGTCTGTGGTATCCTAAGATACCCTACATCGAGTCCGTCAAAGGTTGGACCTCCACGTTCTTCTACTGCCAAGACATGGCAGCGCCGGAGCACGACTTCGGCATCCCAGAATTCGTCAACGCACCGCCAATGCCCAAGCCATGCTGGGACGAGGCGGTTCCGAAGTTGACGGAGGAGCTCCGCCTTTATATGAGGTGGATCGAGTTCCTCACCAAGACCATGGAAGCTCCGTTGCTGGACGGAGTGGACACCGTCATTTGCTGGCTGTCCCGGCAAATATTGCCTATGCGGTACAGCCCACACAAAATGTGTCAGTATTCGCCTACTGACACGGCTTCTCTTCGCGTGAGCGAAGGGGAGTTACCAGCTGCCGAATTGGCGGCCCGACTTCGCAGCCTCGTCAAAGCGGGGTTCGTGAAGACGGTGGAAGGTGTGCCTATGCACACCCACAACAATCCTCCCCTCGAAGTAAGTATTCTTTTTACCCTTTGTTGACGGTATTGCTGCCAGCTTGTTGGACTGCTTTAACCTTTGTCTTGCTCTCTTGTTTTGTGCAGCTCTCCGCTTTGACGGAGAGTGACCTGGCTCCCGCCTTTAATGAATCGGGAGCTCGGAAAACCAAGAAGCACAAGGCGTCCGGCGCTCCTTCCTCTACTGCTAACGCTGAGAGGAAGAAAAGAGCCGCGCCGACAACTACGTCGGCGCCCGTCGACGACGACGAGAAGGCGGGGATAAGGATCCCCCAAAAGTAAGTTTGTCCGTCAGCTTTCGTTTTGTCGGTTCGATTCATTGCTGGACTTTCCTGGTTAACCTTTGCATTTGGTTGACAATCAGGAATAGGGTCTCGACCTCCAAGTTGCCGGCCAAGTCCTTAACCACCAGGGGCAGGCGGCCCCTTGGTACTTCGTCTGCCACGGTGCCGCCAACTCCTCAGCCCCAAGTCGGAGGTTTCATGAGGGATGCCTGCGTGCGGACCGCGCCCCTGGCTAGCCGAATCCTGGGTGCCCTGCATAAGTGAGAAGTACTACCTCATAGGTGAGATTTGTTTTTTGCCTGTTTGTGCGCAAGTAGTGCTACTTCATAAGTACGATTTTTTATGAGTGAAAGACCTTCCCTTCTATTATTATTAAACCTAAAAGGGTGGCTAAGAAGCAACCATGTTGCTGGCTGACTTGTATTTCGTGAAAAACTTGCTTGAGATTTTTCCTTGACATTTTGGAATTTGGAAGGTCCTCAAAACAGCAAAACAAGAAAAATGAGGTATTCTATCTATCAGAATTAAACATAGCAATGCACAAAGATTTTGTAGGACAATCCACCAAATCATCTAATTTCTTAGAAATGAGAGGCTGGACTGATGGAAATAACTTTAAAATTTATTACAGTATGGCATGAAATACATTATATAAAATTCACGCATCGATATCTTACAAGCAGACTGTCGTGGGATAGTCACGACAGATGTTTCCGGGTGTAAACTTGAGTGTTGGGACATAGCGACTTCTGACATCGGGAGCTTGTCTAGCATGGCGTGGGGAAACAAGGGTTTGCTTAGGTTCGACCCCTCTCGTCGAGGTAAAGAACTACTCCTGCTTTGCTTTATTGATATGGGATTTCGAGAACTCGGCGCCTTAGCTTCCGGGTCTCGATTACAATCTCTGGTGCTAGGTATTGCTCTGACTTTCGACTTATCTCTCTAGGAAGCAGGAGACCCCCTTATATAGGCGGGGAGTCTTACTGGAAGTACAAGCGGTGATCCGGGTTACAATCGTAACCGGACTATACTCTAATCCTTCTAAGTCTTCGCCTTCCCGTCTTGTACTTGGTATCCAGCCTTCTGGATCCTTCTTATCTTGCGGGCCAAGACACACGTCGCACACCGACTTACGTGGAACCCGGCCCATCTCTTTATGCTCAATCCGGGCCAGGTCTCTACCAGGCCGGCTTGTCTTCTAGGTCGGTGGGCATACCGGGTCATGATCCCCCAACACAGACCATCTTAATGATGATAATAATGGAATTCGTTTTTTCACAACATTAAATACAACCATTGTCGAATTAGAACGATCTCGTGAACTCTTAGCAAACTATACATAAAATTCTCATGAATTGTGTGACAACCAAAATGTGATCGCCGGAGTGTTTGGCGGCGTCTCGATGTGGCTACGATTTTTTATCCGACTACATCCGTGTCGTCTATGCGCCGGACCTCTTCACCGCCATAACCGACAACTTGGCGATTAGGCCTTTCCAAGACGCTAATGTTTTGGCTTAAGCTATGCGTGTCCAGTTTTTACATGCATGTAGTTGGAACTATGAGTGCATTTACGATTTTTCTTCCATTAATTAAACGAATCAGAAAAAATCTTATGATAATATTCTAATGTCCAAACGTTACACGTGCACAATATATTGAAACCGTACATTGATTCACTCAGTTCTGTCGCAGAAGTATAGAGAGATCGGGGCGGAAACGGAAACGGAAACGGAAATGGACGATGGTACACTCGAATACTCGATCATCGACAGTATCAGCTGGCTAGCTTCTCACGTTACATTTCGTGGTCGTCGCGCATGCTTTACCCGATGGGCACGCAATTGGATTATTGGAAGAGCGGCTTTCGGGTGGAGCAGTGCGTACGCCCGGATCTGATTCATCCCGGGACAAACATCTGAATAATGTGTGTTGGCATCGCCAAATCAAATCATCATCACACGGTGACAGTACTCCCAGGAACACTAATCGACGCATTGTCCTGGTGATCGACACCGGCCCGTGGAGGGGCGCCGGGTTTGTGTTGAGCCCCCGTATCCGTCGCGTCCTATCACCGAATGCAACGCACCATCACAATCTATCATGGACGATCGTCGCTAGCTTCACCAGCGACCCCATCCGGTCGATCCTAGGCATTCCGGCTTGCCGGGGCCTCTTCTGGGTTTGGGCTTTTCTTCGGCCACAGGCCGCAAGGAGAGGACGTGCATGGGCCGTCACGCTAGGCCGGCTTGCATTCTTCGGCGACGAAAGAGCCGGCCTGCGCCCACGTTTTGGTCCATTCCTGGCACCAGATGCTGGGCTGGGTGCTGGTTTTTTCAAGGTCAGCCCTATGACGGTACGAGACGAGAAGGCCTGCTTGAGCCGTGTTTCCCCTTTCTCTATTTATTTTGACAAACCTCGTCAGAGGACGGGGAGCTCTCACACTGCATTATGGAAGAAAACAACTGGTTCAGTTAATAAGGGAACCGGACACAAAACATCATGTGCACGGGCCAACGCGCGGCAATGCCATATTGTAGTAGCAACAACAACAAGCTACAACACTAGTCGTCGGCGCCGGCATCGTCTGCAACTTTATCGTCGCCTTCGTCTAAAAATTGACGGGTCCTCACCTCCTCTAGGTGCCGCTCTGGCACTAGTACGGGTGGGGACCTCGGACCTACGCAGAGCGCTATACAAGTGTACTTAATGTTAGAGCTTGATTTTGGTTGTTATCTTCTTTGTCAATGCAGATGTCATCGTTTGCAATAAGTGATCTTCCGCGCTTCGGCGAGATCTCCTTCTCGATGTCAATGGTGGCTTTGGAAGATTAAATTTTTCTAGGTATGGTTCTTCAGATCTTGTTTCGCCAGATTAATCTTGTATTGTTTCTCGTGGTTGCCGCGAGTAGGTTTGTCCTCGCGTTATCTATCCCGGCTACTACGTCTTAGGCAATGGTGATTCGTTCTCTCGACTCCCAGCGTCATCGACAAAATGGCTCGGTTATTTGTCCCTGAAATATCAGTGGTGGTGCTCTTGCCGATGTTGCTTGATTAATTTAATGATTGCGTGCGTGCACTGAGCCTTGGCATTGCGGCTCAAAATTAAGAAGGGAGAACCTTCATGGGTATTCATAGGTGTGTGGTTTCGTGGTTTTGACGTTGTTCTACGGCTGCCTTCAGAAAAGTACAAGATTCTGTCATGGATAAAGAAGGGGCTTGAAGATCTCATAGATTGGCTAGTCTATTTTAGCTTTGTTTTTATAATCAATTTAATCGTGTACTTTTTGTTGGTTTAATATATGTGGAAAATTCAAAAAAACAACAACAAGCTACAACAAAAAAAAACAGCAAAGCACCCCCAAACTCGCATGAGCACCTCCCTACTAAGCATCCAAGCACGGAGTTTCAATGACAGTATCGCCCAAGACAATGCGTCCGAAACCCACCACTACCGTATAGCCACTTCGACGACTCATACTTCAAAAGCCTAGGAGAAAAGGACATGCCAAGAGAAGACTTAGGCTGAGTAAGTGGGAGCCGCCAAGTTTCTTTATTTGCGCCTCGCTAACTTCAAATTCCGATGGTAGCACACATGTTTTTTGAGGGTGTTCGTCACACATGTTGAGACATAGTCCCTCCGTCTCATATTATGACTTGTGCGATTAAAAATGATGTTACCCCGAAAGCCACTCTTACTTACTGTAGCGAAAACAAAAATTAAACAAAAATATTTGAATTTAGCACGTGGGAAGATGCAAGCGGTACAAAAGCTTATGCTCATGTTATATAACACAATGACGGTCATGCTACTGATAAAAATATGCAGCTTTTTTCACTCTTCGGACACATGGCCTAATGTAAGGCGAAAACAAAAGAAGGAATATTTCGTTGCCCACTGTCCCTAACCGATTGTCATGGTCTCTTCCTAGCTAGCTATACTCCCCTGTTTCTAAATATAACATGTTTTAGCTTTTTCTACATTCACATGATCTAGACATGTTTTATTGTGTATATTTATCCATTTCAATCCGTTATTTAGATAATGTTTAAAATATCTGAAATATGATATAATTTAAAATGGAGGGAGTAGTTGCTATGGCTGATTTTACGTCAAATGCCCCGCCACCCTACATAAATTCGTCGTCGGTGGCCCGGTGGAGATGCTCTTGACTAGGGATGAAAACGAAGCGGAATCTTTCCGTCTTTTCCGCGGAAACACTAAAACAGAAACGGAAATTTGCAAACCAGAAACTTATGTGTGAAAACATAAACATAATAACATAATACACAAACATATTCCAGCGGAACGATCACCATCGAAACGGCAATTCCGTTTCCGGTAATACAGAACTTTCCGTTTTTTGTATGCGGTGTTTTCAATCCAGTCCTAATACTTTTAGTGGGAACATTTAGGCACAATCCAAGATATGAATATGAGAAATAAAAGTATCTAAAACGATCATGTTTAGGTCATAAGTTCACGCGTATCATGTCCCTCTTGAGTCGTTCCTAATTCAACATTTCGGCGTTACACTTGTATTAGGGACGATAGTTGGTATTCTTTATGTCGCCAAGTTGATAACTTATGCACACTATATTATATTATCACGACACCTCCTTATATTTAACCTCATCTTAAAAATATAACAAGTTTGTTGGTTTGATTGATTTTTACTGCGTTATTTAAGGGGTCTTTTGGTTGCGACAGACATCTGCCTTATGTTCCGTATTCCACCGTATTCGGTCCATATCTATTTCCGACCATATTTGTTTCCATATCTATTTCTAGGGTTTATGTATTCATTTCCGTTTCTGCAAAAAAATTTATAAAAACAAATATGACACCTCAAAATTTCACCCGTACGGCTCGTAAACTATTTAGGCTCGACGGCTCGATCGTAGCCCCGCCACCCGGCCGGTATGCACCGTCCAATCCCCGTCCGCATGAAGTCCATGAATGCTGGACCAGGGTCCGCCGTCCGTACGCGTGACGGTGCGTGCCATCGGTGACTCAGCCGCATAAATAGCCGGGGTAACCTGTCACGGGGCCGGCGGGTCAGCCACAACACGTCCGCACCCGCGTGACCCGTTTCCCGGTAGGTTGGCGAGTAACTGCACTAACCGGATTACCTGTTTCCCCTTTTTTTCTTCTTTTTTTTCGGACGCATGGAGATGCTGCGGCTTGCAGTAGCTGTAGCAGTGCAGTTGCACACCGACAGTCAGTACCGAAAGTCGCCATGACAGTATCTTGACTTTGATTATTCACTTGTACAGTATGTTTGTTTGGCGTCCCTAGCTGTTAACTATAGTTTCCATGAGCCGTTTCATTAGAAGGTCGCCGCAGTTAGAAAACCGTACGTCTGATTAGGCTGCTGTATAGTAAGACTGGTGCATGCAAAGCTAGATTCGTAGGCGTAAACTATTTAATAAAAAAGACGGTTCAGTCGGCAGCAGCAGCTAGGTGCGCCGGTGCAGTTGTTGAGCTGCCTGCTTTGGTCGAGGCTAACATATACAGCATGCACGAAGAATTTTGGTCCTGCGCTAGCTTGTGAGATGACTGATTCTCTACCGAGAGCCATCCATTGCAACACAAGATGAGATGATCGAGATAGTTAAAGAGATGCAACACATTGACTTGCACATGTATGTATACGTACGAATATAAGAAGGTTGCTCGCAAGGCACATCGAACGTCGACATCGCAATCGCAGCAGGGCATCCTAGCTAGCGAAGCATCGGATTCCCCCTAGCCAAGAAGAGAGAAAAGAAATCAAAGCAACATTTCCGAATCGGAGGGTGAGCACCTAGCTAGAGAAAAGATCAAAAGAGTAGTACTGCTACGAAAAGAACAAACCAACCCAACGGCGCCATTGCCGTTGCTGATCCATTATCCATCTGGCCGTTTCATGCACCGTCGGGCGTCGGTTGAGTTGAGTCACGGAACGGAGCAGGGAGCCGGGGACCATGGATGCATTGTATTGCACGCACGCATGGGTTAATACTAGTGCAGTACTGCGCCGTGGATTCATGCGGGGGAAGTGCCAAAACAGAAGGATCCTGCTGCCTGCTGCCTGCTGCCTGCTGCCTGCTGCCTGCTGTAAGTTTTCTCTTGAGTTGCAGGTGTTCGTTCTGCGCTCGTACTGCCCTGTCTCCTCCTGCATGCTGCTCCTCTTTTGGTTGGATTCTGTCCATTGATTGACTTGGAACGGTAGGGGCAGTAATTCTGCCAGCTTCGGATTTATAGTAGTTTTACCTACTGCTGCAATGACAGTCTGCATGCTAAACTGTAAGCTCATGAACCTACTAACGTTATTGTTATCTCGTGTCTGTTTCTAGCGTGGCAAGGACATTTTATCGTTAGTTCGTTACGGCTACAAGAAGAAACGACAAGCGCATGTCACCCCGTTAGAAAACCAACAAAATGGGAGAATCCAATGTGTGAATGCAAACAACATTATCTATCCCTTCCACCCGCACTGAGAGGATACGTTCACGCAATGAGTACACTACACCCTCCGTAACAATACATAAGAAAAAAAAGACGTTTTGTGAACCTAGTTTACCTTATCTAAACGTCAAGATACGGTACAATTGATCCGTCAACTCTTCGGTAATTTTGAAACTTACTTTGACTCCAGGTTCCACTTATATCTTTGGTAAAAAATGAATAAAATATATTTATAACTTCTACAAATCGGAGCAAATTGTAGGAGCAATCAATGATGCAAAACACGAAATTATCTGTATTGTGGGCCACAAAAAAAGTGTTCATAACAAGATCCACACATTTCTTATTTTTGTGTAGCTCTAAATATAAAAAAAATCAAATTGAGTTTTCACACATTTGTTTGATAAATCATTGCCAGCATGCAACATTTTTATTTCAGATTTTTTGGAACCTGTAAATATGATTCTTCTGAAATAAAAATAAAGAGATCAATAGAACTTGGGAGCAAGAAATCTCCACTCGTAATTCCTAATTCCCTATAAAGAAGGACTATCGAGACTACTTTGATTTAGCGTACAACTTTTTTTCAAGAATATTACGACCATTTCTTATAACCGAGTTATAAAATGCAAGAAATCTTATTATATTTACGTCTTTACCACAAACCTATGGGTGCAAAAAATCAGCTGATATGGCAGAAAGTAACTCGGAAATTCTTAATAGAGCTTGGTCTCCATAACAAAGCATTCCATGCGCAATCCCAATGTCGATTAAATCTCGCCTGAACATCAGGTTCGATGGAGTAGCTATCTGTTGTATTTCTATTTTGACGAACAATATTATTATGTAAGCCGGATATTTTTCTTGGACTGGGGTATTTCCTAGCCACTTAACCTCTCAGAATCTAATCTCAAAGTCGTCCTTAATGGAAATGTTTGTTTGTTGTCATAAGACCATATAAAAAAGAATTAACGGTTCCCAGTAAACCTGTCGTGGTGGTATCACGGCAGATACCATAGGATGGCTAAAGTGTGGGGCCGATGGACGCTGGTGGATCCGGGGAGGGCTAGCGAGCTAAGGAGCTCACACGAGAAATGGCTAAGTGCTGCCGAAACCAACTCGGGGAGGGAAGAAACCGAAAGAACACACGAGAAACCCCCAGAACACAAGCGAACCCACAAAGAACCACAAACACACCCGGTATACCCGGGTTCGGGGCCCTCGTGAGGAGGTAACACCCCTACTCCTGCCCTGCCTCTCTGTATATGTATCTCACAAGATCTACAAGGAGCTCCTTGAGCTGTTTTGGTAAGAACTAGGATGAACTACAAGTGAGAGAGGAGTAAATGCTCTAGCAGTAAATGAGACTATAGCATTGGCTCTCTCCTCGGTCCCTCTCTCACAGGAGGAGTTATGGCGCTATTTATAGAGGTCCAGCCGAGTTGCCCGGGAACCCTAGCCTCTCCGGGCCCCCCCGGACAACAGCTTCAATCCAACGTTAATGTCGAAATCCCTACCACGACCTAGCAGCCGGGCTATCCGACATAGGCCGCGGTAGGTCATGATGCCTCTTACCGTAGCCGCCGCCGGCTTAGGTAATGATGCTTCCCCTGTCAGAGACAGGACGTGCCTTCTCCATGCCTTGTCTCCTGTCAGTCAGTTGCCAGTACAGTGGAGTAGTCACGTCGCCCTTGTCTTGTACCCATTGTCCCGCGACCGTGTCAGACGGGAGGTGACTTAGCTTCCTTGCCAGAGAGGACAGTGTCCATGCAGTGTACTTGCCCTTGACTTCTGGTCCGACATAGGATATGCCGGACAGCCTTGCTCTACCCGGCTTAGCCATGCCGGATCCTCCGCGGTATCCCGGCAGGGATATGCCGGGCCTGCTTACTTCTGCCCGCCCTCCGGAGTCCCGGCGTACCTATGCCGGAACCTCCTTCCTGCACACAATAAGTAGAGAGATTACGCCGACACGCTTATGCCGGTCAGGTTATGCCGGCCAGGTTATGTCGGTCCGACCCACTCTAGTTTATCAGTGTCTCCTGCCTCGGCCTCTCCCGCGCTGGGTGTATCTCGGCTACCTCCGACATACCTCCAAGCCGACTTTACTCATAGCCCGAGCCACCCAGGACCCTGCTCACTAGCACCTGTTTCTGATATTGCACAAGAGAATGCCCCTAGGCCCAGCTACTCGAAGATGTCTTAGGCTTGCTCCCAAAGACATCTTCGAGAAGCTGGTTCTTAGGAGAAATCTCTGCCTCTGCCTGAATGAGAGTGAGGGGCTGGGGGTCTATTTATAGTATCGGCAGGGGAGACAGCCTGGCCCCTGCTTCCTCCCAAGGGCACCTCCTGACCTTTTCCAAGAGCCACCTCCTGCGTACCTCCAAAAGGCGTCCCTTTGCCTCCCGAAGAGTCATAGGACCTTTGGCACCAGGCCAAAGGTATTTACCACTGTAAACACGAGTATCTTACCCTCGCCTTTACCCTACCCGGAGCTAGCCCCCCGACACTAGTCCCCGAAGCTGGTGTAGTCCTGCAGACTTGGATGAAGGGCTGCATCAGATTTAACAAAACAACTGCCTGGGACCAGCCGCCGACATTGCTACGTCGGGCCGACCAATCACACCGAGCTGCTTAAGTTGGTTGCCATACAGCCTGTCCGACACCACCATGCCGGCCCGGCAAGGAGCTTCCGACATGTGTTATTCAACATATCGCGGAGCCCCCGACCTCAACGAATCTTTTCCCGGATCCTCTTCTGAGACGTGTCATTGATCTGCTGCACTATCCCGCGAATTATGCCACACGGCCTGACAAACCGTCACAAACACGCCGCACGGGCCCCACCAGCCGTCATATCCCGCAGACACTCGAGTAGTTTGACCCCGAGGTGCCTCCTCGATTTCCGGGCTAGCAACCGCATCCGATCCGCAGCCGACGGTTCCCATGCTGTGGCCCGTCGTGCGGCCGATCGTGCGGCCATAACCGCCCCACCTCCGTGAACCGCCGCACACACGATCCCATTACCCGCTCGAAACCAACGGGCGGGGAAAACGGGCAACCGCCTCGCCACCTTCCCTCTTAAATAGCTTCGCGCATGATTCCCTCGCCCCTTCGCCTCCATACTTCACATCTTCTTCCTCCTGCACTCTCCTCCGCCGTCGCTGCGCCCGAACGCCCGCGTCCGCACACCGACGACCTCGCCGCCGATCAGAAGACGCAGCCCGGAGCCGCCGTCCTCACCGTTCCTCCAGCGCGAATCGCGAACTCCGGTGAGTTTCTTTCCCTCTCCGCACCCCATTAGATCCCCTAGGACCTCGCCGGCGTGCTCGTGTCCGAGGCTTTTCCTCCGCCCCTGCCTCTACTCCGGTCACCGTAGGTGCCCTACGTGCCTCCACCGGAGGGGAGCGAATGTTCCCCGCGCATTCCAGCCTTGCCATTGCTCCCCAGATCTTCCTTGTTTAACTTAGCAATATTTAGGCGCCATACTCACGGTTCTTCTCCCTTAGTTCATAGATAGGTTTTCCTTTATTTCCATTATCCAGATCTCCTGTGTGCCTTGTAACCGACACAACTCTGTTTTCTCCCCGGCCTTTGACGACTGCTATCCGACTTACTCTACATCCCGGTCTATAACTCGGCATCTGTTTTGCAGATAAGCCGACATGTCTTCGAGCCATTCCTCCGAGCAACCGGACGCGTCCGCGGAAGGAATCCGAGGAGGATGGGAAGGTTCCGACGTCGTGCAAGACGATCTCGACTGGCTACGTCGCACGCGCCGCGTCCTGGCACCAATCATATGCCGGCTTCCTGGTGACGAAGTCGAGCCCGCGCCCCAGGAAGGAGAACGGGTGGTGTTTGTCGCGCACTTCGAGCGCGGCTTCGCCCTTCCGACAAGCAGGTTCTTTCGGGCCTTCCTCGACAAGTTCGAGCTGCAGCCGCATCATTTGCCGGCAAATTCCATCACGGTCCTCTCGGCCTTCGTCGCCTTCTCCGAGGGGTACCTCGGCCTGTGGCCCCTGGTCAGCCTCTGGGCGAAGTACTTCGTGCTCCGGAAGCAAAGTATTCCGAACAAGGGCGTGAAGGACAAAGAGATGACTGCCTGCGGAGCCGCCACCATTGCTGCCCGGAAGCTCTCCGACTTCCCCAAGGTCACCGGGCTGGAGTCCTGCCGTAAGTGGCAGCGCAGCTTCTTCTACGTGAAGAATCCGGATTCCGCCGACAATGCCAAGGGGTACGACTTCATCAATCTCCCAGAGTTCCGCATTGATCCACCTCATTCCCAGGCGAATTGGGGCTGGGATCCGTCGTGCAGCGACGCAGAGATCCAGGCCATTCACGACCACTTGCTTTCGATCAAGGACGAACTGACGGCGGATGACCTCTTGAGGACCTTCGTCATCCGCCGGATAAGCCCCCTGCAGAACCGGGTGCACAAGATCTGCCACATGAGTGGGCCCCGCGACCCAACTCGCATCAGCCCCTTCGAGCTGGATAAGCCGGCAGTGCGCCGGCGTGTTCGTGCCATCGCCCAGACCTCCATGGGAGATGACTGGGAATGGGGACTTGAACCACACAGCCGCGCCAATCCTCCGCCCGAGGTAAACTCTTGTTCTTCCTCTCCGACATAACCTAGTAACCGACATAGCAGCTATATTATCTTCTTACCTTTCTTGTTTCCTTAATCAGTTCTCGCTATCTTCCTTTTGCAGAGGTTTGACCGTCAAACCCGGGAGGACAAGAGGTGGGCCAACGGTGGTTGGCGGGCAGACCATGCCATGCCGGCAACTCCGCTCACGGAAGATCCGGATGACGAGGACCACTTGTCGATCCCGGTATCCCACACCTCCGGCCCGGGTAAGCCTCGAACCCGGTCTCGCCCCCAAGACGAATCTGACGACGATGACTGTGTGATGTTAGAGATCACACACGCCACCCCCTTGGCCTGTGCTGACCCTCTGCCTCCACCATCAGCTGCCCCGAGTACCCAAGCAGCTACGCGCAAGCGCGCGGGAGCCGGCGCTTCTGCCGCGGACAACCCGGGGGCCAAGAAGGCCAAAACCACCAAGAAACTTTCCCGCAAGAAGATCCCGACCGCTGCCGGGTAAGCACTCTTCCTCTCGTCTTTTCGACCCCTTTGCCTCATCCATCCTTAACCTTTTATTTCATGTGCAGAGCCCCACTTGAGCTCTACCAGAGTGACTCGGCTGCCCCGACAAACGCCGGAGTCGGCAGCCCACCCCGGGCAACACCCGCGGCCGCCGACACAGTCCTGCCCGACGCCTCACCGCCGACATTCTAGACCGCGGCGGAAGGGGGCCGAGTAAGCCCGGACCGCGATGTCGGGTCTGGTGGCAGCCCAGCGCGTCCGGCCACTGCACAAGTCGAGACCACGCTGGTGCCGGACGCCTTCCCGCAGCAATCAGCGCCGCCGGAACCACAATCCTCCGCTGCAACCCAGCAGCCATCCGCACAACAACAGTGCCAGGCACCAACCGCAGGTCCTACCATGAAGGCGCGCACCGATGCCAAGACCGCCAAGAAGAAAACTGCCCCGACCCCGGATCAGTTGGCGGCCAAGAAAGGTCAGCCTCCTTCGGGTAAACTCAGAGTGGTGCATCCTCCTCGCATCGCCGTTAAGACGGCGGCACTGCGCATGCTGGAGGCCACTGTCGACCGGGTTGCCTCTGCTGCCGACTTGGAGAGCTCGGGTTTCCTTATGCCTAGTGCTGACTCTTCAGGTTCGATGGAGCAGTACAACATGGATTGGAATGCCGCCGATATCAACGAGGCTACCTCTTCCGACCCGAGTATTGACCACCCGGCTGGCCCCGGGAAAGTTGCTCAGTCTTTGCACGCTCTTCAATCTGCGGTCCTTCAACTGACAACAACTGCAGAGGTAAGTCTTTCCAACACCTACTATCTCCAGTCCCTGAGGTTCTGGCCGAATGGTTAAGACTTGACCGAGTTAAGACCATTCGGCGAGAAACTTCAAAAACACTTCGCATCCAGTCCCCGAGATTCCTGCCGAGTAACCATACTTGCCCGAGTAAAGGTTACCCGGCTGGCATCTCCAACAATTTGCACTAACATTTCGCTTTATATCTCAGTCGTGCAGCAAGGAGCGTACCCGGGTGTTTCAGAAGCTGCTGGTCGAGCATGGGTCCCTCCGGAGACGGTTCAAAGAGCTCCAGGCTGCACACCAGGGCCATGGTATACTTCCTTGTTTCCGAAATACCCCTTCCTCCTTCTAGGTTCCCTTTACCATTATAACTGATTTGTCGCTCTCTCCAGCCGACACCGCCGCCCGAGTTGCCGCTGAGCACAAGCTCGAGTTGGAGAAGGAGCAGGCCAAATCAACTCGGCTCCAACAAGAACTGGAGCAGGCCAAGATGGAGAAGGCCGAGTTGGAGAAGACCCTGGCGGACGCCGTGCGGATTCAGGGTGAAGTGCTCGAGCAAACTGAGTCTCGCGCCACCCTGGCCGAGAAAAAGCTCAACACCCTCAAGTCCCAGTGCGACATCTGGCTGGCCGAATTGAAGAAGATCAACGACCAGATGGATAGTGAGTTTCTCCCAACTTTTTCCCTTCTTGCCTGACTTTTTTGCCGACACACGTCCTATATCGGCCTGCCTTCTAACTTACCAACAGCCTTCTTCTCCTCAGAGCACTTCTCCCACACGCACACCGTTGCGGTGAAGGCAATTAACCGGGCGCGTGCGAAGAGGGCTGAAGCCGGCCCCATCTCTGGCGAGTGGGACGTGGAGGACCACCTCGTAGCACTTAACGCGCGCTTCGCGCCGCTCAAGAGTATCGGGATGGAGCTCCTCGATGCCGGCGTTCACGTCTATCGGAAACTCTGGCCCGGCGCCACGCCTCCGGACAATGTGTCCGACTTGGCCCAGGAGTTGATGAAGACGGAAAGGCGCCTCCGGGAATGGAGATCCTCCGCCGCCCGTGCCGGTGCGGACCAAACACTCTCCTTCATACTATCCTGGTATGAGGGGATCGATCTTCAGAAGGTGCGGGTGCAGCGCGAGAACTCGGCGTGGACAACCGATCCCGTCAAGATCCAGCTCCGACAAGATGCTGCGCATTACTTTGCCAGCTATTCACAGCCCCACCAGTACGTCGAGGGCGAGGTCTACTCGGATGACGAAGACTATGCCGATGACTTGAAGACGAGGAGGAGGACGATGAAGAAGAAAACCAAGACAGCCTCCCCGAAACCTCCAAGACCTCCGGCAAAGCCCAGCCATCCGGGAAAGCTTCCACTTCTGGGACTGCTGACATAGCCAGCGAGGACGCCGCCGCCGACATCACCAAGTCGGCCTCGACTGATCAGCTGAAAACCGCTGCTGAGGTCAACGTCGAGCTGGGAGCTGCCGACACCACCGAGTCCACCGCGGCTGCCGAGACTCCTGCTGCCAAGCCTTCTGCATAAAACCTTAGAGAACAATTCTGTCAAATCCCCGGAATGCCGGGTACATATGTAATATATACAATCTTAAGTAGAATACTCTGCTATTTGCCTTACTGAATCGAACAAGCATTTAGTCATGTCGGATTACTTTACACCGAGTCCCCGGGTTTACTTTCTCGTTTACTATACTTAGTGATTTTTGCTCTTGTCTACCATATAGGCGTTCGACAGTCGAGTCACAAAATCACGACTATAGCATACGGTACTAGAAAATGCCCGAGTTAAGGTTTAAAGGTATTCGACATGACGGAAGAATAACTGAAATACAAGGTTAGTACACAACACATGCCGAATTGCTTTTATACCGAGACCCCGAGTTCGTTTTCGTGTTTACCATCTTCCACTATCTTTGCTCTTGACTGCCACTTTGGGCATTCGTCAGTCGAGTCACAAGATCATTTCACATAGCATACATTACTTAACGTTGAAGCAAGGTTGAAAGCTTATTCGGCATATGGACAATAAAAACGAAACATACAAGGCAGTCCCCGAGTTTCACCTCGAGACGCCGGTACGCAGATAACAGAGAAATAACCGAGATACAAACACAAATAAAGATCGGGCAGTCCCCGAGTTCATCCCGGGGTGCCGACAGGCAAAAGACATAAGAGAGAAACAATCATGCGGATAAGGCAGTCCCCGAGATTCACTCCGGGGTGCCGGCATTTCATTCAAAAGGGACCGAGATACATACACTGTGCCCTTAAGTGTGAAAGGGACGAAGTAGAGCTACATTCCACGGTCGTTTGGTTTCCTCTCCGGCTTTATCCATTACACCCTTTCTGGCTTCCTGTGCATTTACAAGGTAATAAGAGTCGTTGTGCAGGGCTTTGCTTACAACAAAAGGTCCTTCCCATGGAGGGGATAACTTGTGCATGCCGGCCGTGCGCTGTATCAGCCTTAGCACCAGATCTCCTTCTCTGAACACCCGGGGGTGTACCTTCCGGCTATGATAGCGTCGGAGGTTCTGCTTATATATTGCTGACCGAGATAGGGCCAATTCTCTTGCTTCTTCGAGCAAATCGACATCATTCTCTCGGGCTTCTCTTGCCTCGGTTTCTGCAAACATTGCCACTCTGGGCGAGTCATACTGTATGTCGGTTGACAACACTGCCTCAGCACCATACACCATAAAAAATGGTGTGTACCCGGTGGACCTGTTGGGTGTGGTCCGGAGACCCCATAGCACCGCCGGTAGTTCTTCTATCCAGCATCCCGGAGTCCGCTGGAGTGGTTCTATCAACCGGGCTTTTATGCCGGCCAGTACCAATGCGTTGGCTCTCTCAACCTGCCCATTCGCTTCTGGGTGTGCCACCGAGGCCACGTCAAGCCGGATTCTCTTTTCAGCACAGAACCGAGCAAATTCCCCTACTGCAAAATTGGTGCCATTGTCGGTGATGATGCTATGCGGGTAACCATATCTCAGTATGATATCCTTCAAAAATGAGACGGCCGTAGCTCCATCACACTTCCGAATCGGCTTCACCTCGATCCACTTGGTGAACTTGTCCACCATGACTAGTATATGAGTCATGTTACCTCGCGCCGGCTTGAATGCACCCACCATATCCAAGCACCATACAGCAAACGGCCAAGTGATGGTTATAGTTTTTAGTGCTGCTGCCGGCATGTGTATTCTGTGGGCAAACCTCTGGCAACCTCCACACTTTCGGACAATATCTTCTGCTTGCTGTAGAGCCGAAGGCCAATAAAACCCATGCCGGAAGACCTTTGCTACCAGTGCCCTTGAGGAAGCATGATGACCACATTCACCTTGATGTATCTCCAACAGCATTTCTTGCCCTTCTTCTGGGTCCACACACCGCTGCAGCACCTCAGTGACACTTCTCTTGTATAGCTCTTGGTTGATCACCGTGTAAGCCTTGGATCTTCTCAACACTTGCCGAGCTTCCACTTCACTGCCAGGCAAGGTCCCATTCAGGATATATGCCATGATGGGCTGCGCCCAATCCGGCACCGGCCTCACCGGGAAGATTGGGGCGTCTATCTCCATAGGCTCGCCTGACATTATCTCTGCCGACATATCTTGCGCAGTCCCCGGGTTTAGCCAAATGCTCCCGACATCAACCTCCATGGGCACAGCCTCTGCCTCCGAACTCTTCGGGATAAAGATGGACTCTGACTCGGGTGATGGCTTGATTGACGGTTTCTTCAAGTGCTCCAAAGCTATGCCGGGTGGGACCGCGTCCCGCGATGACCCCAACTTGGACAGTACATCCGCAGCCTCATTCTCTCCCCGGGGTATGTGCTTGAACTCGCATCCTTCAAAAAATCCGGAAACTTTCTCCACATGGAACCGATATGACGCCATGTTGGCATCCAAGGCGTCCCAGTTCCCCGACACTTGCTGCACCACCAAATCCGAGTCGCCATAACACTCTATCCGACGAATGCCAATCTCTTTGGCGACCTTGAGACCATGCACGAGTGCCTCATACTCAGCCACATTATTGGATGCCGAGAAGTGAATTTGGAGCACGTATTTCAATATATCTTGCTTCGGGGAAGTGAGGACTACACCGGCACCCAATCCAATTTTGGCCTTGGACCCATCAAAGTGCATCTTCCAGAAGTTGAAGTCGGGCAGGGGAGGCTCATATTGCATCTCGGCCCAGTCCACCAAAAAGTCCGGCAGCGCCTGCGACTTAATGGCGTCTCTCCTCTCGTAAGCCGGGGCGTACGGAGACAACTGGATGGCCCACTTGGCAATTCGGCCGCTGGCATCTTTGCACCCGATAATCTCGGACAAGGGAGCCTCGCTCACCACCGTAACCGGATGCTCTTGAAAGTAGTGCTTCAACTTGGTGACCGCCAAGTACACGCCATAAGCCATTTTCTGGTAATGTGGGTAATTCTGCTTGGAGAGAGATAGCACCTCACTTAGATAATACACAGGCCTCTGTACTACCTTCTCACCCTCTTCTCTTTCTACCACCATTACTACACTTACTAACCGGTTTGTGGCTGCGATATAGAGCAACATCGGCTCCTTGGGTAATGGGGATGCCAACACTGGTGCGTTCGAGAGCGTATTTTTTAGGTCATTAAAAGCTGCATCTGCTTGCGGTGTCCATACAAAGGTTTTGCTCTTTTTCATGAGCTGATACAGAGGCAGAGCTTTCTCTCCTAACCGGCTTACAAACCGACTTAGGGATGCCAGGCACCCGGTGAATTTTTGTACATCTTTATGGCGGGTGGGCAGTTTCATACTCTCGATAGCCCGGATCTTGCCCGGGTTAACCTCAATACCCCGGCTAGATACCAGGAAACCGAGTAACTTTCCGGCCGGCACACCGAAAGTGCACTTATCCGGGTTAAGCTTCATTCGAAATTTTCTCAAGTTAGCGAACGTTTCTCTTAGATCATCGATCAGAGTGGATTTTTCTTTTGTTTTTATGACTATGTCGTCGACATACACCTCTGCATTCCAACCTATTTGTTTATGCAAGCATTTCTGCATGCATCTTTGATAAGTGGCACCGGCATTTCTCAACCCGAAGGTCATGACACGATAGCAATAAGCCCCGTACGGGGTAATAAAAGCAGTCTTTAATTGATCAGTCGGGTTCAAAGGTATCTGGTGAAAACCAGAATACGCATCTACAAAAGACAAAAGCTCACACCCGGCAGTGGAGTCGATCACTTGATCTATCCGGGGGAGCGGGAAAGGATCTTTCGGGCATGCCTTGTTGAGATTGGTGAAATCAATGCACATGCGCCACACCTTGGCCAGCAGGGCGTCATCTTTCTTCTTCTCTACCAGGACCGGGTTAGACAACCAGTCCGGGTGCAGCACTTCCATCACGAATCCAGCCGCAAGCAGTACGGCTAGATGCTCCATGATCGCAGCTCTTCTCTCGTCCGAGAGACGTCTCGTCGGTTGCTTCACCGGCTTGGCATCCGGCCTTACGAATAAAGAGTGCTCAGCCAACTCCCTCGGAACTCCTTGAAGGTCGTCATTCGACCAAGCAAAGACGTCCCGATTCTCACGGAAGAAGTCGGTGAGCTCGCCTTCCTATTTGCTGTCCAAGCTGGTGCCGATGATCACCCGGTGCTCTGGGTTAGCCGGATCCACTACGACCTTCTTGGTCTCCTTTGGCGGCTGGAAGGAAGCATGCTGCTCCGGGTTCGCCATCCCGGGCACGCCGAGTTTGGAGGTTTGGGCCAGCGTCACCACTTGCTGGATTCTCTTCTTTTCCTCAGCTATGACCAATGATTCGGCCAAGCATGAGCCGGCAGTAGCACACTCAATAGAGCGCTTGTAGTCCCCCGAGATGGTGATTATGCCATTCGGACCTGGCATCTTCATTTTCAGATAGCCCATGTGAGTGGATATCATGAACTTGGCCAGTGCAGGTCGGCCGATCAGGGCATGGTATGGACTTTCGAGATCCACTACCTCGAACTCAAGACTCTCAGTCCGGCAGTTCTCCCGGGTTCCGAACAACACATCTATCCAGATTTTGCCCATAGGCGAACAGGAAACACCCGACACAATGCCATGGAAGGTCGTGTTGGTCGGCAGCAGCGTGTTCAGGGACACTCCCAATTTCAGCATTGTGTCCTTGTACATGATGTTAATGGCACTGCCGTTGTCGACCCGGACTCTGCTGAACCGGACGTTGATACTTGGCCCGATGCATGTCGGATCCACCACTAAGGCGTAGCCTCCCGGCTTAGGCATGACTCGGGGGTGATCCTTCCGACCCCAGGTGATCTCCATCTCGGACCAGTGCATGAACTTGGGCACAGCCGGCATGACGGCGTTCACCTCCAGAGCGCGCTGGCGCAGACTTCTCTTGTCAGTGGGCTCGGTCACAAAGACCACATAGCTCTGATGAGCTTCCTGATAGTCACCCTGAGGGTACCTGCCCTGGTTGCTAGGACCGGCATTGTTGTAACCCCGGACGTTCACCATATTTACCGGCCTTGCCGGTGGTCGTCTTTGGACTGGCGGATTAACCCGGACAGCATTGGCCCCACTCACGGGTGCCGGTGGTCTTGGAGCTGCGGGCCTTTCAGGGGCAGTTACCAGAGATCCCCCTGGTGCACCTTCTCGCCGCATGCGCTGGTACCAGCTGCACTGCCGAGTTGTGTGGTTGGCCGGTCGGTTGTGCTCTAAGGTGTGATAGCAGCAGGGTTTGTCTAGCATCTCCTCATAAGTCAAGGGCTTTCTTTGCCCGGCCCAAGTCTTCTTTATCTCCTGGTTCTGACCCCAAGCCTGGCCGCTGGTCTTCTGACGCTGGTTATTATCGGCCTTGCCTTGTTCCCCGGTTATCGCCGCCACCTGCTGCGAGGCATAACGAAAGTCGGGCTCCCTCCTCTTGTGCCCGAAATCCTGACGATCATTGTTTCTGCCCGGTCCGGATCTGTTGTTCCCCGGGTTCCTCCTACTCGGTTCGCCCGGGTCCAGCTGAGGTTGCATTGGATCACCGAGAGCATAGCTGTCGGCAATTCTCATTGTCTCGGCCAAGGTGGCCGGCATCTCCCTCTGCAGTTTCTGCCAAAGCATGGAGCCGTGCCGGCATCCCTGCGCAAACTAAGAAATGGCTTGGGCCTCCACAACCCCTTCGCAGGAATTGCGAATTGTGCTCCACCGAGTCAGGTACTCTCGGTCAGTTTCGTTGTCCCTCTGCCTGCACATCGCAAGCTGCTGAGGTCGGTTGGGCCTCTTGTAGGTGCTGGAGAAGTTGCTGACAAAGGCTTCTTCGAAGTCCAGCCAGCTGTTGACACTTCCCTCTCTCAAGTTGTTCAGCCAGATCTGGGCTGGTCCCTCAAGCATCTGCGGGATGTATCTTACCGCCCATCGGCGGTTTCCCCCCGCGATGTGCACTGCTGTCACATAGTCGGTCAACTAGTCCTCTGGCTTGGTGCTGCCGTCGTAAGTCTTGGCTCCCCTGTTCAACTGAAAGTGGGGGACAGGCTGCTCCGACATGATCCTGGGTCCAAAACAAGAAGGACCGGGTGGGCCTTGCTCCTCCATCAGCTCAGATCGATATATCCGATCTAGCTTATACCGGGCATCATTTGGATCTAACTGGCGAGTTCCCAGTCAAGACCACAGAGCACTCTCATAAGCATGATACCCGGCCTTGGCCATTGCCGAGTTGCCGTCATCATACCGGCTGACGTCTTGTCCGCCCACCGGCCGCTGCGGCATTCCTCCAACAACTTGCCGCCTCGGGGCTTGATTCGACGCCGGGTACCGAGGTGGGTGTCCTCGACCAACCGAGTTGGCATTTCCGACATTCCGATTACTCGGTGCCTGTCGGCTTCCGCTCTGGGCCTGCCCAACATTGCCCTGGCCTGCTACCTGCTTTCCGGCATAGGCCGGGTCGTAGGTCTGCATCTGCATCTGCTGATTTCCTCCGGGGTTTCTACTCTGGTTCTGATTTCCCCCGACATGCGGAGAGGAGGCCTGTCCTCTGGACCTGTTACTGGCCGCTCTGGCTGAGTGAACGACCTGAGATCCTCCCGCGGCCGTGTTGGCCCTCTTGAAGGCCTCATTCGGCCGGGTTGCCACCTCCACTAGCTCATTGACCCGGTCCTGCTGTTTGCGGCGGGCCTCCCCGGTCAGACCGGAAAGCTCGGCCCTCGCTGCCTCAGCAGCCCTGAGAGTCTTGGCCGGAGAACTGTAATTCGGCCTTGCTGCCGACATTACGCTGGGAGTCACACTGGACGCAGCCCTGCCATCCCTATCTATCTCGGCATTGAGGCCCTTGCCTCTTCTGCGCACCTCAGCCTCACGGTTCGGCCGGCCTCCTACCGGCGATAAACCATGAGCCGCGTCATACTCACGCATGACCCGGTCGAAGTCCCTCCGGACCTCGGCTAACTTCTCGGCCTCCTCCAGCAAGCTCAACCGCTCTGCCTCTAACTCGGCCGCCCCCGGCACGTTCAACCTCTCTATTGTCTCTCTAAGAGGTTCAGTCCTTACCGGGGCACGGGATGTCTCGGCGCCGCCATGGCCCTGCCTCTCTAGTGCCTGCTTGGCCCTCCGGGTCGACCTTGCCTCGGGCTCGAAGACAGGTTCTTCTGCCGGAGGAGCCGTCACCCCGGCCATCATGACCGCGCAGCTCTCGGGGCGAGTGGTACGCCGGCCGCGAGCCGCACAGACAGCTGGGGGATCCTCGGCCACGAGCACCTGCTCCAGGTACTCGCAGACGAGCTCGGTGGCGACGTAGGTGGCGAAGGCGCCAAACTCGATGATGTAGCCGTTGGCCGGGAACGGCCTGCCGCGGAAGCAGCCGGCGTTGTTGCTGACGAACTCCATGTCGCCGAACTTGACGACGAGGCCGGAGAGGACCCTCGTGTCGGAGTGGATGACGGAACCCGTCCGGATGAGTACACCAGCCAGCGCCTCTACCTGCCCCACGGTGGGCGCCAACTGTCGTGGTGGTATCACGGCAGATGCCATAGGATGGCTAAAGTGTGGGGCCGATGGACGCTGGTGGATCCGGGGAGGGCTAGCGAGCTAAGGAGCTCACACGAGAAATGGCTAAGTGCTGCCGAAACCAACTCGGGGAGGGAAGAAACCGCAAGAACACACGAGAAACCCCCAGAACACAAGCGAACCCACAAAGAACCACAAACACACCCGGTATACCCAGGTTCGGGGCCCTCGTGAGGAGGTAACACCCCTACTCCTGCCCTGCCTCTCTGTATATGTATCTCACAAGATCTACAAGGAGCTCCTTGAGCTGTTTTGGTAAGAACTAGGATGAACTACAAGTGAGAGAGGAGTAAATGCTCTAGCAGTAAATGAGACTATAGCTTTGGCTCTCTCCTCGGTCCCTCTCTCACAGGAGGAGTTATGGCGCTATTTATAGAGGTCCAGCCGAGTTGCCCGGGAACCCTAGCCTCTCCGGGCCCCCCCGGACAACAGCTTCAGTCCAACGTTAATGTCGACATCCCTACCACGACCTAGCAGCCGGCTATCCGACATAGGCCGCGGTAGGTCATGATGCCTCTTACCGTAGCTGCCGCCGGCTTTGGTAATGATGCTTCCCCTGTCAGAGACAGGACGTGCCTTCTCCATGCCTTGTCTCCTGTCAGTCAGTTGCCAGTACAGTGGAGTAGTCACGTCGCCCTTGTCTTGTACCCTTTGTCCCGCGCCCGTGTAAGACGGGAGGTGACTTAGCTTCCTTGCCAGAGAGGACAGTGTCCTGGCAGTGTACTTGCCCTTGACTTCTGGTCCGACATAGGATATGCCGGACAGCCTTGCTCTACCCGGCTTAGCCATGCCGGATCCTCCGCGGTATCCCGGCAGGGATATGCCGGGCCTGCTTACTTCTGCCCGCCCTCCAGAGTCCCGGCGTACCTATGCCGGAACCTCCTTCCTGCACACAATAAGTAGAGAGATTACGCCGACACGCTTATGCCGGTCAGGTTATGCCGGCCAGGTTATGTCGGTCCGACCCACTCTAGTTTATCAGTGTCTCCTGCCTCGGCCTCTCCCGCGCTGGGTGTATCTCGGCTACCTCCGACATACCTCCAAGCCGACTTTACTCATAGCCCGAGCCACCCAGGACCCTGCTCACTAGCACCTGTTTCTGATATTGCACAAGAGAATGCCCCTAGGCCCAGCTACTCGAAGATGTCTTAGGCTTGCTTCCAAAGATATCTTCGAGAAGCTGGTTCTTAGGAGAAATCTCTGCCTCTGCCTGAATGAGAGTGAGGGGCTGGGGGTCTATTTATAGTATCGGCAGGGGAGACAGCCTGGCCCCTGCTTCCTCCCAAGGGCACCTCCTGACCTTTTCCAAGAGCCACCTCCTGCGTACCTCCAAAAGGCGTCCCTTTGCCTCCCGAAGAGTCATAGGACCTTTGGCACCAGGCCAAAGGTATTTACCACTGTAAACACGAGTATCTTACCCTCGCCTTTACCCTACCCGGGGGTAGCCCCCCGACAAAACCCGTGACAGGACATTTAACCCACTTCTGTGTTAGGACTTAGGAGTCTCTACCACAACCCCTCTTCGGTATGAAGTTTAAATAACCATTTACCTAGCAGAGTTGTATTTTTTAACCTGCAGGTCATGAACACTCAGCCCTCACTGGTCTTTGGGTATGCAAACTACATCCTAGCGAGAGTCGATACTTCTTCTTTTTTTGTTGTCCTCTTGAGAAAAGATCTTGATTGGAAGAAATCTAATATGTGCAAGAATCTCTTGGGTAACCGGAAGAAAGAAATACTATACAGAGCGAACTTGTACGTGTCCTATTTGTGTGCTCCTACTAGTGGTAAAACAATAATCCCACGTCTTATCATACATGAATCGGCCAAATAAAGTGTTCGGTTGTTTCTAGTATGGAGTATTGTTACATAATAAATGGACTAAACAACAATTCAAACACTTTTGTGATATTTATGCTTTATTTTGTGTTGCCCTCATGACGAGATCTGTACACCTTATTGTCGGATGCCCCATTTCGCAGTTTTAAAGAATTGTAAAATAAATCAAGGACATAGATTATGTTGTGTCTTGTTCACCCACAAATTGTCATCAACAAATATGACAATTCATTTAGACATTTATATTTTTTTCACATATCACATATGTTTATGTTTTTAGATGAAACTTTGTGGGTGCTTAAGACACAACATAATCTATGTCCATGATTTATGTCGCAACCTTTGAAAACTCCAAAGTGGGACATCCGATAATGCGTTGTTGGTGCAACTAGTTGCAAGATATTCACACTAGCTCACAGCAAAGGCCATTCACACCTATTATTTTTTTTTGAAACGAGGCAAAAGTTTTGCCTTTTATATTGATATAGGAGAAGCAAACATGACACGGCCGAGGCCAAAAAGAAAATAGTCAGGGCGTACTAGACGAAGGATCTCATCCTACACCGTCTAATCTCTCAGAAAGATATATTGTCATATCTTCAAAACTCTATTGCGCGGCGACGTCCAGCGTCGACGGTGGCAGAAAATCGCTTCCCCCTGGACCCGCAAGGCCGATCAAAGCTTCATCCGCTGCCGTCATGGACGGCAGGTTCAGTCTAAGTAGGGTCCTCAACCCGTTGATTGCCGAATCAGAGAACGGAGCCTTCTTACAGGCGTTCGTGAATTCTTTCGCAGCCTCCACCAGGGGCATATCTCCTATTATTATTCACACCTATTATTATTGAGCCATATGAGTTTGAATCCAAAGGCGATCTGGTCGATCACGGTAATAGGATAAGTTCTGTTCTAGCCCATGTTTGACGATCCACCACATATCTGGCTACCCAAAAATTTAGTTGACCTTTTGGTCGTGCATGTTTAGGCCAACATTGGTAAGAAATATGGACTAAATTGGCTAAAGAAGTATGTACTGGCAGCAACCCGAGTACACGTCACTAGAGCATAGAGGGCACACAGACAGAAGGACCCGAGGTCCTTGAGATTTCGATCTGTATTTAACACACATAAATGCCAGTATTAGGCCCAGCAGCTCAATTCGCTCAAGCTTATTATACTTTAGGTTATGTGGATCTGCCGTCTAAAACTCCCGTTACTGCATCCAACCAATCGACACCCGTACCATGCGCAACTTGTTGCGTGCACCGCCATGGTTAGATCGAGTACAACAGACGCGACAATAGGGAAGATATTATGGTACGTACGCGGCGCAAGTACCGCTAATCCTTCGCCCGTTAACATGTGGTTGGCTATGGCTACAAGCAAAAAACATGTCCTATCCTATCGTACTAGCTACAGGCGATTAACACAGTGCCCTCCCCCTTAATTTCGGCGGATCCCTCGGTCGGTCTGTACTGATCTGCTAGTCCGTTGCATCGGCAGTACACATAGACAGTCGATGTTCGCTCCATGTTTCCGTTGGTTTTCTACCAGTAATATGAACCAGCTAGTGGCAATTGGACACAGTGCCCTCCCACTTAATACAGTTCAGGTACTCCTCCTGGTACTCCATGGGTTCAGTGCAAATTCGTGCAGATGCAGCCATCAGATGGGCTGAGCAGGAATGTACAGTACCACCACTTGTGCGCTATGCTCTGAATTACTGGAAGAGTTGCAGCCGATCTCTCCTGCTCTCAACTGACGCACCAAACCTGAGAATATGCAGTCACTTTTCAGGCCCTAGCAGGAGGAGGAGTTTTTTTAGCATCTCTCCCAAAAGAAAGAAAGAAAGAAAGAAAGAAAGAAGGGAAACTCTGGCAGCCTCGGACTCCAAGGCTAGCTGCCCCCAAGTGGAGTACAAAACCAAGAGTTTCAGTGCCACCGCCCTGCTTGGGAGTATACAAGTCGATGGCCATAATTACCCCCCGTGCGCGGAATGTTTACCCGCTCCGGGATCCCCACCTTCTTCTCCACAGTCCCAAACAGCGCTTCCCCAGGTTCATTAAATTAACTACTCCTCTCGTGGTGAAACGGCTATAGCTAGTGTGCTGAGACTAGTTTTACTGACAACAAACAATGCTCTGTACGGCCCTGCGCTGCCACCCCGATCGATCTCGCCCACCTTCCACGGATCCCGGCCTCGTCATGTAAAGCGATCGGGACTAATTTTATGCTCGTAGTAACGTGCTCATGCATGCTGCCCCTCTCTCCTTCCACTTTCTTAATTCCCGCTTCTCCTTCGTCCTATCACAGCAATACAGCATGGAAGTGGCCTGCTCTTCATCTGCTGCTCCTACTCAAGAAGATTTTCTCCTTTATATTCCTTTAATTCCGCACCAAAAGAAAAATATAAGAGCATCTGACCGTAAAACACGCCGACTCGGAAAAGTAACCGTCGTTTTAGGTGTGCGCGGCGGATACACGGTCAGACAAGCGACCGAAAATATGATCGAACCCAAAAAAAATTTTGGGGCGCCCGAGAACTTCCACCTCAAAACCGAAAGTGTAAGGGTGCCCCAGAAAAACGTGTGAGGCGTTGACGGGAGTGACATTTCATCGCCGCAACTTCCCGTCCCTTTCCGCCTCTGCCACGGGTTTCTCTTCCCCAGCTCCGGCCGACCTCGCCACGCCCCTCCAACGCCTCCATGGACTCCTTCGACCCCTTGCTAGTCTTCGTCCCCGTCTCGGAGGTACCATTGGCCGAGCAGCCACGCCGGGCAGATCCGCAAATCGTGGCCGCCGCTACCGCCGCCCCCAAGCGGAAGCGGATGGGAATTGTGGGCGCTGCTTCAGCCGCCCACGCAGCTGTTGTCGCGTCCTCCGCCGCCGGTACGAACCCGCTCGAGACCCTTGTTGTCGCGCCGGCGTCGAAGAATAGGGCGGTTGTGTTGAAATGGAAGAAGACGAAGCCGTCGACTCCCACGACCCCGATGGCTCCTCCGCCACTGCTCGAGGCGGCAAGCCATCGATGGAACGCAATCTCCGGCTGGTGCCGCAAGGTATTGAACCCTTAAATTTCTAGTTGATTTCCGGCTGGTGTCGCAAGTTGATTGTGGTGTGATTTGCTTCGATCCTCAAATTTGTAGTGCGAATTTGTACGAAGGCCCTACTGATTCGTACATGAACATGTTGAATGAGGGAGCGGTGAACATAGAGCAAGCCCCTCACGGTCACTATGGGTACAACGACATCGAAGGCGGTGTTGATGGTGGTGGTGGTGGTGAAGACGACGAGGATGTGGGGGAGGTGTTCGATTCCACGCAAGGAACTACTCCGTTGCGGAAGATGAGGCATTGTGAAGGCTTGGGAGAGCATCTCTCTTGATGTAAATAACGACGTCGACCAAACCGGAAAGCGGTATTGGCAAAGGGTGGAAGATAAGTTCTTCCAATTTAGCCTCGCAATGGAACCACCATCCCACGCACCTATCGATCACTCCAAGGTCGTTGGGATGTGATCAAAACAGCCTGTCGTCGTTGAAGTGGATGTTTGGAGCAAGTGCGTAATGCACCTCCAAGCGACACCAATGAGGCTGATTGGGTGAGATATCTTGCATTGTTTTTTTTGTTGTATTGCACGACATTGGTTGCACACTCACTTGGTTTCTTTTTTTGTAGGAACGAATTGCAAGAGAGAGGTTCGTCGACATGCCCGCTTCCAAGAACACGCCATTCTTGCTTGATCATTGTTGGACATTACTCAAGAATAGCGACAAGTGGAAATTGAAAGACCAACAACCAAAAAAAGGGGTGGCCACCAAAATATATGTTGATGATGAAGAAGGTGATGGCGAGCAAGGAGGAAGAAACAAGAACAAGCCAGACGAGAGCAAGAAGGCAAAGGAGAAGATAAAGAGCCAAGCCAAGGTCGCCAGTTTGAGAGAGAAGATCGATCACATGGTGAGATTCAATGAGACGATGGTGGTCAAGACAATCGAAGCTAAGATGATCTTGACCAAGAAGAAATCTCAAGACAAGCAACAAAGGCGGGAACTACTCCGGGAAGAGGGGATACGCAAGGCGGCCATTGAAGATAAAAAAAGCCAAGGCCGAGGAGAACAAGTCCGTGACCAAGCTCCTTGCAGAGAGAACAAGATAATGATGATGGACCGGAGTATAATCGATGACTTAACCAAAGGGCCGGATGACATGGAGCGGCGCATGCGAGGGATGGCAAATGTGGTGGCGGTGTTGGCGGTGATGCCTTATTTGGTAGTGATTAGTGGGCATTTCGATAAGATCTTTCGGGCATGGGGTTAAAAACTATGACAATTGTCGTTTTTGATAGTATGAACAATGTTAATCCACATACTTTATGTCTATATGATGATGAATTTTAAAATATACGGTGAAAATTATAATATTCATAATTTTCGGTTTAGGGGGCAGAACAGCAACCGGTTGGCTTTTCGGTTGTTGTTCTGCCACAGCCGGTTTCAGCACCTAAATCGCTTAAAACATGAACTGATTTTTTTTTGATTTCACGTTTTTCGGTCACAGCTAAAAATGCTCTAAGAACGTCACCTGCCACTGTAACAACTGGCAAAAATGGGATACTCCAAAGAGAAGAACGTCAAAATTTGCAGATTCTGCACTAGGTACAGCCAACGCAGAAGGGGAAAGGAGCTGATATTTTCCACATTGGGCTAGACGTACAAACCGCACACGCCCAATGGGGTGAGGTCACGAGAAGCCAGCCTAAAGATCCACACAAGTTTCAGTGTAAACAGAAGAGTATAGTGTGGTTCCCAGTTAAAGCGAGTGGCACCGAATCCCTGGTCCCTCCCATCTCCTAGTTTTTACCCAACCTATTCACTGACTCACTGACGGTTCCAGATCCCGATGCGAGTAACATTCCTTAATGCTCCCCCCCTCTCTCTCTCCTCCTCCTCCTCCTCCCACATGCACGGCATCATGCTTCCATGTGCTCAAGCTGGATCCAAAGCCAGCTCGATCCGAATCACGGCTCTGCTTCATCAGCCTCGCTAATCATAGTTACCAGGCTTAGTTTAATCTAAAGATCACACCGAACACTCGATCCATTTTTTTTACTGGGACGGCAGCAGAGGTGAGTGACTTCCAATGGCGTGTGGGCGATCCGCTCTGCCTCGGCCAACCCACGGGGTCCCCCGCCCGCCGGCCGGCCATGTGGAGTTTGTGGACTGTGGAGGAGTAACCTCCTTTCCACGGCACGCCATGCGAGCTCTGCCATGGAAGCCTCCACTGCAGTCTGCCTGTACCATGTTCCTTCCCTGCCGATAATGGTGGCTTCTGCACTTCTCAACTTCTACTGGAACCGGTAGCTGTGTCAGTCCCTCAGATAGAAAGCCAAACAGTTCCATAACGTATACATTTCAGAGGTAAATTTTTGCAGGAGTAGTAAGATGGAAACACTGAAACAATGGCGATGGTTATATTAATTCTTGCAGCGCAGCTAGCTGCTGCACCTGCATGCTGACGATGTACAGTAAAATCTCTTCCAAAATACAGGTAACTGGTGGAGTAGTAAGTAAGCAATTACAGGTGAAGTGAGGGACTGATCGAGGGATCTATCCTGTCAAGATAACTTTCTTCTTCTGAACAAATAAGTACGGGTGCAAATTAAGGAAATATAATTAGAAGGGGGTGATGGCGAAGGTGTGTGTGAGTAAAGAAAGGTGGGATCGATGGAATCGGTGGTTGGTTGGGTTGGTTAGGCTGTAATGCTTCTTTTGTTGGATGGATTGGAGTATTCTTCTTTCCGGAGCATCTTTTCCCTTGCCCTTTTTCTACACGGCCGGCCGGCGAGCCTCTACAGCGAGTGACTTTCTAGCTACTGCTTCTCTGCACACCCACCCCTTTGCACGCGCTCGCTCTCGATCAGCAGCAAGCTAGCTAGCTGCTGCTCACCGCCGGGACCCACTCGAACCGGCCGGAGTCGAGGGGCACGCCGCGGGCGACGTCGAAGTTGTACCTGGCAACGGAGATCGATCACAACTCGGTTAATTTACACGCCGGCGGCAGCGGCAAGTAATTGGACGCTAGCTACAGGAGTAGTGGTACTTACTTGGAAGCGAATCGCTTGGCCTCGGCCTCCTCGGCGGCCGCGAAGAACTCGTCGATCTCTGCCGCCGCCGGCATCCTCACCCTCGCGGCCGCCTGCGCTTGGTCGGTCGTCAGCGCTGACGGCAGTGAACGGCTGCCGCTTTGCCCTCCCAGATCCAACTCCAGGTCGTCGCTCAGCTCGCCGGGCAGCCGGTGGCTCGAAGGCGTCGTCTCCCTCCTGAATTTTCAAAAGCGGTGAGCGGGACGAGCGCAATTCAGGAGCACGGGCACGGCGCGAGGGCATAATTCAGCAGAATTGGAGGCGAGAATTCCCACCTCTCGCGGCCCGAGTCGTCGTCGCTCGCCGATCCCTCCCGCCGAATGTTGTCGCTGCCCGCCTGCGGAGCACACAAAGCCACAACAGAATTGAGCCGGTAGAGAGATCTCGAAGCGTATGATCTGAATTTCGAAATTCTAGGGTTAATTAGTTGCAACCGAAATCCCGGCGCTAGCTAGCTCACCTCCGCAGCGTCGGAGCGGCACGGCGTGCTGGTCCTGTCGTGCGCCTCGGCCGACGACGACGCGTCCACCGAAGAAGCCGTGCTGTCGCACCGCGAGAGCCCGGCCGGCGCATGGTCGGTCGCTTCCGCCCTGTGGGACGCCGACGCCGGGGTGGACGACATCGGCGGTGTCGGCGCCATGAAGAGCATGCGGCTCCGCAGCTTGAGGTAGCAGCTCCCGCTCTCGCCCTCGCCCCCCACGGACGCATCACCAGCGGCGGCCCTCCTGAGGGGCGAGGGCGGCAGCGGCTTCCTGATCCGCTTGGAGACGACGAGGACCTTGGCGGCGCGGGACCTGGTGCGGACGCCGCCGCCGACGGCCTGCTGCTGCGTGACCTCCTCGCCCACGGCAGGGCCCCTGCACTTGCGCATGTACTTCCCCATCGCTGCGGCAGGCTGCGCTTGTCCTTGGCTGTTTCGCCGGTGGGATATGCTGCGTGCGCGACGGACGGACGGACGGACGGACGCTTCCTCTTTGGATCCTCCCCGGCCCTCCGCGGTTCCCGTGCGCGTACACATACACATATAACACGCCAACGTCAAGCCAAGGCCCGGGGGATGAGATCCGGATCGGACGGCCAGGAGCGCCCCGCCGTCGTGACGGCGCCGTTCGTTAACCGGATCTGGCCGTTGCGGTGCGCGTCGCGGTGACGGTCGCCAGCGAGGCGGTGGTAACGGCGTCCTGGATGATCCCAAACGGAACGTGATGATCACGGGACCATGGAGGGCGAGACACGTACGTGTGCCTGGGTAGATCGGACGGCTGGCGGTAGCGCTGGGCGAGATTTTGAAACTGAAATTTGAACCGTGGAGAGGGGAGGGGACCCGTGCCGTTGCGATTCGATTACGGCAACAGCATAACAGCAACAGGGCCGTTGCGCGCGTGACTTGCGTTACGGGATTTACATTCTTAATTTCTCCAAAATGGAGCCGCCGTTACAGGATTTGGTGCCGTGAAGAGGGGAGAGCAAAAACGTTACGGGCTGGCTGCTGGCAGTGGCAGGCAGCCTCGCGTGCTTTATTTGCACAGCCCGAAGAAGGAAACGACGGAGCAGAGCAGAAGCTGGGGTCCAAGGATTGTGAGCTGCAAGAGCTCCAGAAACCGTGGGAGCTAGTCAGTGGTAACGATCTCGAAAGGTTTGCCAGGAAAAGGCCTGATGGTGCAGCGGGCAGGACGACGTACGGGCCCGGCCGAGCTGCTGCATTCGCAGGTTCAGATTCTACCTGCCGTAACTGTCTTGATCGGGCGCGGTGAAGCTTCGCTCTAGGCAATGATCGATGCCGGGCGTCGTCGCGACGTTCCTGGCTCCTCGATCCTCAGGCCATACTATCCAGGAGAAAGCACGTACAAGTGCCAAGGGGGTCAGAACGTGACCACGCACCAGAACGTAACAAGGCAAGTTAGCAACAAGGCACATGCATAGACCGGTGTGGCCGGCCGGCAGCCTGAATGTACGACTGTCAGAGAGCAGGTGTATGGAGCGCTGGCTCGCTTGCGCGGCCGGCCGGTAGCCACATGCCGTCGTCTCGTCCGCGGCTGCCCTGCGCGCGTGGGCAGCGGAGGTACGCCACGCGCCCACGCAAGCCGGCGTATGCATGCACGTGTACGTGTGTGTGTATGGCATCTCGATATACACTGACTGGCATATGCGCAGCGCCTGGTCGCGCGTGTGATAGCAACGCGAGTTGCAGCTAGCTGTCCCGCCTGATATTTGAATTGTTCGATCGGGTTATTACCATGCGATATGCATGCACAAGATTCCACTACTCTAAACTTATTGTTGTACGAAGACTAGCTAGAGGCCACTGTCGGCCCGACGAAATAACATAGGATTCCAAACCCTATGAATTAATTTGGTTACTGCATCATCTCATGCTAGCGAGTAGTACAAATGAGCCGACGGATAGGCACAAATCGATAGATTTCCATTGGATGCCATTAGATGTATCCATGTTAGAAGTATCGGGTTGAGGCTTCTTTTCGGGGGTGTGACTCCCATGTTTTGACATTTTGGTTAGACTCGATGTACAAGCGGTGATTCCTTGTCAAAGACGTTGTCGCTTTGTACCACATTCTTTGTTGGGTTCCGTACAGTTATATCAGCTGAGTTTTTTGCGCTGATAGGTTCGTCCTGGTGATTTGAAATGTCATCATATGTTGTTCTTGGATTTTAAATTTACTGTAAGAATCGAGATCTGAGATGTCACCATACGCAGATAGTTCGACCTTTATCTTTGATATCCTTAGCGAATATTTGTCGAGATTAAACAAATTTAAAAAAAACTTTGGACCATATTTCTCTGATGCGTGTCGGTTGGGCTAGGTGCGAGGCGATAATCCAAATTAGAGAATATGAGGAGGAGGCTGACGAGGAGTGTGGCGGATGGAGAAGAAAAGACTGGACAAAACCGTCGATGACGCCTTCGAGCTTTACAAAATTTTGGCACCACATTCAAATATGGTGAAACGGGTTATGGTTTGTTATACGGTGCATTCCGGTAGAATTTTCACTACATGGGGTTATATGTGCTACAAACACACAAAAATGATAAGCAGTGAAATTCACACTTAAAACAAAGATACAAAGCCATAGAGGCTTGTTTTACTTTTTTCAGGAAAAAGGCCCGTTAGTTAACTGAATAAGAATTGTCGCGAGTTGTTTAAAATTTTCATCCTTGTTAGAGCATAGAGTTCCCTCTGACGGAAAATGATAGAGTGAAAAGATACTCCCTCCAATCCGTATTATTTTTCGTTGAATCGGATTTGTGTCGGCAAGTTATATATAGTGCTAAATATATCTGATTCACGACAATTAATATGGATCGAAGTGGTATTCGGTTCTGCCAAAAAAAAATCATATTCTACAACAAGGTAGTCGCGATAGTAGTCATTCTTGAAATGGGAATGCTAACGAGTTTAAAGTTGATGCTTGCAGACATTGGATTCTCTCATGGATATTGGTTTTCTAACGAGATGGCATCTTTGTCGTTTCTTCTTGTAGCCGTAAAGATCAAATGCCCTTGCCACGCTAGAAACAGACGCGAGATAACATATAATAACAATAACGTTAGGCGACAGGTACGGATCGCTCATCTTTAACGTCATATACTCAGACTTTCCTACTCCATTATACGTACAAACTTTGAATCGGTGGAGACGATGATAAGAATCAGATCCACATGTGGCTTCTTTCTGACCAACCGAAGTTTTGTGCGATCTTGTGATGTCACATGCGTCTCACTAGGCCGGACGAAAGTTTCGATCGATCCACTGCAGGCATAAATTAGTTAAATAACGCGCTGTCTGCTGTAATCGATGGATCAACTCCTGCATGCCATCGGTTGGATCCGAATATTCTTGTGTGGACTTCTCCTGTAATTGGGAGATTGCCAGCAAGAATATGTAAACCTGGTGAATATAGGACATGTTGATTAAGCAAAATACTGCTGATGTAAGAGTAAATGACGAGTAAGCTACTCGCTAGTCAACTACCAGAGCTAATTAAACATCAAGGACAGTGTACAGCAGGCAGGAAGACAACCTAGCTAGCTAGTTTACCTATTTGAATTTGATAGTCTTATCCATTTGATCCAAATGATGGGAACACAAACATACACCGCATCCAAGAAAACATACCAGGCCGGCGAAGCATGTAATCAGTGGAATCCTCCATGCAGAAATCTCACTCTCGTTCGTACTGCCATACCATTGAGGAATCAGCATTTTCTCCCTTCTATCAAATGGGCTATGTACATGGAGATGGAGTCAAGAACTGAAGTTAATGAGGAGAGAAACCATGCATAGATAAGCTTACAATTAACCAGACGGTCATTGCGACAATAAGAGCATCTTCATCGGGGGCTTCCAAATTCATGTCCGACACTCTCTAATTCAGACCTAATTGGAGGGTGTCGGACATGTGTCCGGTAAAATGGAGGTCGGAGCCTACAGAGGCGGCGCTAGTACTCCTGCTCAAGCTTTTATGCATCCGCTAAAGTCTTGTATCCCTTGACGAGGTACAAATCCCCCTGGTCACTTACAACCGTCTTTCACCGCCTAGTTGTCGTTCTTGCAGTCCTCCGTCCTCAGATGCATTGTACGTGGCACCCTGTCTTCGAGCTTCTCCGTGAATGCCGTCGGGAGACTCAGGCACCCCTCGATGCCACTGTACATCCAACCATGAACTCGAAGCCATGCAGCTCAGAGACGGTGAGGGTGACACAGACGGCGAGGCATTGCCGCCGCGTCCCCTACCATGACCACCGGGCCCTCTCGCCATGGTGTGGTGTGCTGGCTACACATCGGGGGTGTTCTTTATAGACGGGACGGGCGAGTGTCGGCGCGGGAAATGAAGGCAAGAAGCGGTCGTACTGGACAGAAGCAGAGCATGTGTCGCGTTTGAGTTAATGGCGACGACATGTCTCCACCGCGCAGGTGTTTGGGAAGCCGGGAGAGGCTGGAGCCCGCGTACGACAGACCCTCCTCTGCGGCAGACGCATCATCGTCTCGTCCCTTCGTCGACTGCGGAAACGCCTCGTCATTTACACCGGCCGAACAAGTTTCTACACGGCGCCCGCTTCTGCGCAGTTTGTATATATGACGGCCGGACCACCTGTGTCGGAGGGCCTCCTAAACTCATGTCCAACACCCATTAATTTTTTGAAAGGTCATTTAGGCCCGATAAAAATGCTCTGAGTAAAACTACTAATCCCAAGCTGACAAAATTACCGCCCCCCACCGTTACAATCAATCAATGGACTGTGCAGGTGCAGCAGCAGGCCAGCAGGTGTGAGAGTAGCTCCAACCAAAAGAGGAGCATGCGGGAGACAGTCCAGTACGAGCGCAGAACGAACACCTGCAAAAGAGAAAACTTACAGTGGCTGGCAGCAGGCAGCAAGATCCTTCTCTTTTGGCACTTCCCCCGCATGAATCCACCACGGCGCAGTACTGCACTAGTATTAACCCATGCGTGCGTGCAATACAATGCATCCATGATCCATGGTCCCCGGCTCCTCCGTTCCTGTTCCGTGACTCAAGTACTCAACCGACGGTGCATGAAACGGCCGGATAATGGATCGGCATGGCGACACAGTTATTTGACACACCACGTCGGCATGGGCTACCTGCTCTCTTCTCTGCTCGGAGAAGACGCAGTGCATGGATGAATGGTATTTATTCTAGCCGCTATAGCTAGCTAGGCCGTTGGTTTGTTCTTTTCTCATTCTTTTGGATGCATGCCTAGCTATGCGCACCCTCCGATTTGGAAATGTTGCTTGATTTTTTCTCTTCTTTTGCTAGGGGAATCCGATGCTTCACTAGCTAGGATCCCCTGCTGCGATGCCGACATTAGCTTTGCTTTGCAACGGTGGTGGCATTTGCAACCAGGGTGGTTCGGAGGGAGTGCCACGACACACAAAATGCAATTTTAGAGGTGTATATGTTGTGAAAAATAATGCTAGTTTATAAAGAAAATGTTTTGCACCTGGTGTCATGTGCACACAAGAGGCTAGTTGTGTCTATGCCGGCCACTGCTTTGCAAGCAAACTTCTTATCTGCACTGATGCAAATCGAGGGGACTAGCGAGTTTGTAAGAGTGTGCCTAGTTTTCTTGGCCTTTGTGTAAAAATGTGCGTATCTCATTTTGTCTTGTAATTTATGGGACTTATACAAGTTAAATAACACATAAATCTTGTCCACCATTCAAAGTCTAGGCCATAAATTTAAAGTATCGGCAAAAAATTCAAAATTCATGCCATCAGAATGTTGCGAAGCTCGGCCATGCGCATGGAGGACAAATCAAAGTGTTGTCGTTGATGTCGCGTTGGCCATCACCCTAGCTGTCTGATGGCCTCCATGATTTCGTCGGGCGCGTCCAAACAGTTATCAACGAGAAGGGTGTAGGCTGGGTGCTCTAAACGTAATATTTTTTTTGGAAAATTAGGTGCTAAATATACCTTCTTGATGGATGGCGTTAGGCAAATCACCTAATTTTCCAAAAAAAAACAACGTTCCTCTCAGTCCGTAACTCTCAAGCGGAAAGACTCCTACCCCTCGCGTCGTCTCTCCGGAGGCGACTCGGGGGCGACCTAGGGTTTCCGCCGCCGCCCCCTCTTCTAGCCCTCCCCACCCCTCGCCGCTACCTGAGGAGGCTGTCGGGCAAGCCCGTGTTGCCTCCGGTGAAGGTGGCGGCGGGGATTCGCTGCTCCGCTGCCCTGGCGGGGGGTTTCGGCTTCGAGGCGGCGGCCTTGGAGGGAGAGGCGGCGTCGTCTACGGCGGCTAGCGACGTCCGCGGGTGCGCGCCGTCATCTTCGGCCGCGTGGGCGGCGAGGTGGCGGTGGGTGCTGGTCGTGGCGTCGTGAGCGCTCCGGTGCTCCTGCGTCAGATCTGAAGGTCAGCTCCTCCCTCCTCCTGTGCTCTCTCCTCCCCCACCAGATCCGGTGGCTGGGTTCTTTGGGGCTGGCTCGGTGGTAGGTGGCGGTGCCGGTGCTGTGAGATCGAGTCCGGGAGAAATCCCTGGTCGGCTTGCCCGACCACGGCGGTGGCGGCGTCCCCGGGCGCCGTTCTTCCTCTTGAGGCACCGTCGAGGTCTTGATCTCCACACCCCGGACCCTATTCCCGGGTGAAAACCTTCTATCCTTTTGGATTCGGCGACGGCGGCGCCATGAGCGTCGTTTCCTCCTTGGAGGCGTTGTCAGGGAACGAGTGGTGCCGGTGGAGAGGTGCCAACGAGGGTAGGTGTCTGGTGGTGGTTCTCTGAGTGCTTCCGGCTGCGGCGAGTTGGTGGGTTTGTTCAGGCGTGCTCTCTGCCCCTTCCTGTGCTGCTGTCTGCCGGCGGGTCGGCGCCCTCGAGCCTGGGCGGGAGGAGAAAGGGTTCTCCTCCCCTGCGACAGCTTTGCCGGGGCTGCGGGGAGCCGAGTCTTCGGGCTTCTTCTCGCCTTCGTCGTCCGCCTATCGAGACGTGCTCCTTCTTCGTCGGCGATCATGACCCCTGCTTTCCCTCTTCGGTTTCGTCATCTCCGGTCTGTGGCAGCCCGTACTTGTAGGTTTGTCTGTTCCGGCGAGGTCTCTTGCTTCTACCTGTGTTGGCCCTGTGGGCAGTGCCCTCCTTAGCTCAGGGGAGCTCCTCCGGCGTCCGACGGTGCGGCGTCCTTCGAGCCAGGACGAGAGGGAAGGGTTCCCTTTTCGGCGTTGGAAATGGATGGGTCTGCTGCCCCCCCAACCTGTGTGCAGAAGGTGGTCTCTGCCAAGCAGCCGACGGATCCTGCAAGCCTGTGCTGCCCGTTCCTTGGTGGCTTCGTGAGGAGGACTTCGATTTCTTCAAGCTGTGTTTCTTGTTTATTTTCTGTTGCTTGAGTTTCGTTGTTTGTAAGCTGGCTCAACATCCTGTAACACCTGGCCGTATGTGGCTTTATTAATTTAAAGCCGGGCACTTTGTGCCTTGTATCTAAAAAAACTCTCAAGCGGTGAGAAGCACCAAAGAAGTTTGACCAGAAGAATCTTGGCACCGTCTTTTTTTACAGTTTAATCAGCTGCCCCATAGAATTAACAGGGATACACCACCTTTAAAAAAAAACAGGGATACTACACAAACATATACTACGTGCATAATCGGAGGCTGATACAGTATTACACTGTTATGACGGCTTCCTAATGCAGTACAGTAGCCATTAGTCCATTACCGACTGTCGGTCTGACACTGCTACTGCTACTGCGAAGCTGGAGCGCTGCTGCTGCGGCTGCTGTGCAGAGGAAGGAAGCAAGCAGCTGCAGCCATTCGTGCGTGCTGTCAGTATACGTCACCGCTTCCGAAAGAACGTAAAAAGAAGAACAGGTATTTGCGGTTAGTATGGTTACTGGCCTACGTGCCCCGTACGCCACCCATGAATTCCGTGCGGGGCGTGTCGTGGCTGACCCGGCGGCCCCTCATCCCCGTGACACCGTCACGCCGGATATTTATGCGACCGATGAGCGACGGCACCGTCACGCGTACGTGCGGATGGACGGCGGCCCGATCCAGCATTCATGGACTTCATGCGCACGAACACCATGTAAAAGCTCTACCCGTTTATCATCCGAAAGATGTGTAGCTAGCCAAGTGGGTAGAATAACTTTTTTTCTTAGTACAAAACATGGTACAACGAGTAAGTGTTTATATATACGGGCATACACTCACCTCTGTGAACGCACACTCGTACCCTACCCAGACGAGCACCTTCGATAGACTGAGCCGACGGATCACGTATTGAGATTGAACCACATGCGACCCGCTGTCGACAGGAACGTTGCCTCTCACTGAAAAATATTCCGGCTAAATATCAAGCCTGAGATTTGAACTCTCGTAGGCTGGGGGTACAACCACCCTTCTAACCATCTTGTCATAGACATATAAACACGACGTAAAGGTCGCACTTTGCACAAGACCAAGCATCGAGACCGTGTCTCGACCGACATCGAACAACACCCAAGAAAAGACGGCTCCACCGGAACTATCCGTGTCAGCATGATCGCTAAGATGCATGACATTGAGGTGGGTGAAAAAAAAACCATTGTCTCTTATGTTTCAATGACCATGTCTTCCATTAGTCCTCTTGTACATGTTTCTCCCGCAATTTTATTCACTAGAAGACGCTAAATGCATAAGAAAATCTATTTTATCAGTCAACATATATGTCCTCAGACAATCGACTTTTTCTCTAAAGACCTGAAGAGAAAATTTATTTTCATGCGAGATTATCTGGACAAAACATTGACGCATAGGATTTGGGTGAGGTTGCCGGTTTCTTACGCCTCATCGGTAGTTTCATTGCTCGTGTCGCATCAGCAGTGGCGGAGCCACACATAAGCTGTGTAGTCAAATGACTACACATATTTTTGACAGTACTAGCTAAAAGCGTGCAAAAAATAATTTTAAAATTATACAAATACCTACATTTGACTACACAAATTTTAGCTGACTACACATAGTTGATATCCTGGCTCCGCCACTGCGCATCAGCCCATTGACTGACGTAGAATGGAGCTAGTTATCCATTTTCAAAAGCGGATGCGGCCTTGCAAGAAATAGATATGTGTATAGATTGACTTGTAAAGAAAAACGAACCGAACAATGGTCAACAACGAGAACTCTCTAATTTCTATGCTTGATTCAACTCTATTCATTTTTTTAAATACTTTATGTATATAAAATCCGAGCTTTTCGAGCTGCGGGGCAATTTGATAGGAAAAGGTAAAACTTCTATATTATCATATTTATGCCTAGTCAAGTCTTACGTAAATGAATGGGTAGTTTTTACCGAAGTAAAACAAGACTCTTTATGTATTATTTGACTCAATGGGAACTCACATCTAGGTGTAGGAATGTAGTGCAGAGAGATCATACGGAGAAAATTATGTGAGATACAATAATACAAGTCAAGTGTCGCACATAAAAGATCTTTTGTTTTCAAGGAAGCCATTCAACTAAAGATACAGTACAAAATCGAAGAAATGGGATTGTTATGTACATATGCATTCACTTTATAAATTTTGAGAACACTAATTTTCCAAATTTATATGAAAATCCTTTGGATAGAAGAGGCCCTAAGGCATGCATGAGAAATCGGAATTCGTGCACGTACTATAATCTGCTGGATTATGCCATGCTAAACTTTATTATACTCTTGTGAGAAAAACACGAAAGTTGAGAAAGCTGCTCGGCCAAATGGATAAAATATGCACAAACTAGTTTGAAAAGCTAGATTTATCATGGCCAGCGGACCACTTCGATGCAGGTCGACGCAGCCAAGCTGATAGCTTTATATGAATCTACATGGAGCGTACTACTACTAAACGTGTGCACGCGCGATTTGAAACAAGAAAGAGAGAGAAAAGGACGTGTGTGGCCGGTGATGCCTGCAAAGTTCATACTACTCGGCTTGCTATTGCAAATTTGCAATGATCAGGAACAGGAACTAGATAGCTAGGAGAAAAAAGTAGAAAAGGTACTTCAAATTCAAATGGCTGATTAGTTGTGAAACGAATCAATGGACGGAAAAAGTTCCATATCATGATCTCTTGCATGACAAGGGGGACGATGAGCAACAAAATATTCCCTTCCTTTTTCACCTTACGATATAGGAAAAGTTGCATGTGTCCGAAGAGTGAAAAAAGCCGCATCTTTTTATCAGGAGCAGTGCAAACCGTTATTATAACATGACCATGAGCTTTTGTACTACCATTAGCATCTTCCCATGCGCTAAATTCAAATGTTCGTTTTTGTTTTTACTTTTCTTGCAACAGTAATTAAGAGTAGCATTCTGAAAAAAATACACAATTTTTTTGAAGCAAGCAGCCCGCGGAGCTGAGGCCTGTGCAGAGTTCGGCCCAATATAGGTCCGCTTAATCTGGGCCAGCCTTGACCCAGGTTGCTGGTTACTCCTGCTCGTTCGTTCCCCAGTCTCGCCGCCGAAACCCCTTCTCCGGCGGCGGCGTGGACAAAGCAGCCTCTGCTCCTCCTCCTGCCGAAGCTCGGTTATTCTACCCCGCAGGTTTTCTCCTCATCCTCCTTAATCCCTATCCTCCACCGGATTCGCGCGGGGATAATACACATCCAGACTCCCATGCAATCAGCCGCCGCTCCGGCGCGGGCAGGGAGCCGCCTCTGCGTGCGCTGCGGCGAGCGGAAGGCCGCGCTCAAGCGACCCAAAACACTAGATCAGGTGAGCCTCGCCTGCTTCCCGCTTCAAGTACACCTTTTTTTATGCTTCGAGGTAGTTCCAGCACTTCAGCTGAGAAGTGTTGTAGCCTTCATGTTGTAAGTTCATCCGGATTGCTATAGTTTTGCGAGATTCCTTGGTACTGTGAGTTGTGACGTTTCACCATAATCTGCAATTTCTTCTATATTGCCTTCTTGTTTTTTAGCTGAGAAGTGTTTTCACTTTTCTATGCAGCCATAGAGGAATATTTGACATTTGCATTTTAGATATGCAGGGAATGTTTCTATATCGTCTTCGAGGACGAGATTCATCGAACAATTGTTGACAGTAATTTGTTTAAAGCCGGCGAACGTGTGGCAATTGGAGCTTCTGGTGGAAAAGGTATTTTTTTCCCAATACATGTGCTTCCTACTCACTACACATTGAACGATAAACACCTTAATACTGGCTGTTAAATCACTTGCATGGCCAGTACGCTAGGTTCTCGCTGCTGTAATAGAAGTGCGTGTTATCAAAATATTCGCTCAAAGTTCTCGCTGCTGTAATAGAGATGAAGATATTTTAATTAAGGCGGTATATTTACAAATATAGTTACTGATGTGTCTGTTTCAGAAATATGATAAACAAGCTGGTAATGTTGCATGAGCTTAATGTGGAAATGCTTGTTTATATTTTTGCTTATCAAGCCTGGTTAGATTTGAACACTCTTTTACTGTTATGCAGATTCAACAGTGCTTGCATACGTGTTATCCGAGTTAAACAAACGTCACAACTATGGTCTCGATTTGTTCCTTTTATCTATTGATGAGGGAATCACAGGCTATAGAGATGACTCTCTAGAAACTGTCAAAAGAAATGAGATCCAGGTTCCCCTATTGCCAATACACAAGTTCTACTATGAATTCTTGTGTCTTAATGTTTTCTCCTGTAACTTTTGACATACATTTAGAGCTTTAAATTTTACCATTTAAATCCATATTCATGCCTTGCTGATTCAACTATACAATTCATTTACTGTAGTATGGGCTACCACTGAAGATAGTTTCTTATAAGGACCTCTATGACTGGACAATGGATGATATTGTGAAAGCAATTGGCCTGAAAAACAATTGTACTTTCTGTGGTGTTTTTCGACGTCAGGTAGCTCTTACGTACCCATATCAGTAAGGCAACTGCATGCTCACTGATCAACTGAACATTCCATTCTTTTTAGGCTCTAGACCGAGGTGCTGCTCTCTTGAAGGTTGATAAGATTGTAACTGGGCATAATGCAGATGACATTGCAGAGACTGTCTTGCTGAATATTTTACGTGGTGATATTGCAAGGTAAATGTTGGTTATACTAAATAAGGTATGCTATAATATCTTTGTTCTCATGATTTTTGAGTTGGTATTATGCTTTTATTTTATAGGTTAAGTAGGTGCACCTGCATAACTACTGGTGAAGATGGGCCGATCCCTAGATGCAAGCCTTTCAAATACACCTACGAGAAGGAGATTGTTATATATCCTTTACATGAATTACTATAATCAGTTCTAATTTGTTGCTAACTTATTATGATTTATCCATCGAACATGTCCTGATGATGTTTAATCCTTGACTGTATTACACGTATGCGTATTTCAAAAAGCTGGACTACTTCTCCACTGAATGTAATTCCTAGTTCATTTCTTATGCAGCTTCTTAATCTCTGCAATTGGGCAGTAGCTTCTGACTCCATTATCTCAAGATACTAGGGATTCTGAATATAGAATCAAAATATTAGTTTGCAATAATCAATACTTAACATTTAATAGTAAATGCCGTACATATTGCTATAGTTTTGCTAAGCTTTCTTTGTTCAAACTTGGTGACATGTATTTAGAATCAATAGAAATTTGTTGACCCCTGTCCCCATCTTCTATTGAAATCAGAGTTATGTTTATATTGGCTCTCTATCACGATTCAGGTATCTATTCACCAAATGCATATCGTGGATTTGCTCGTGAATTTATTAAAGATTTGGAAAGGATGAGGTACAAACTTTTGTTGTCTAAAAGTAGGATAATTTCCTTTACATTTCTTCAGCTGTTAATGTATGCCATCTCTGGATCTTTTTCTTGTTTAAAATATTTTGTATCGTTATCGTGTTTGGGAAGCTTGAATCAGTACATCATAAATGGTGCAGGCCTAGAGCTATACTGGACATCATAACCTCTGGCGAGAATTTCCGGATATCCACGACAACAAGAATGCCAGAGCAAGGAACATGTGACCGTTGTGGTTACATTTCTAGTCAGGTATTGCGATCACATCTACTGTGAAAATTGCCCCCTTCTAGATCCTCTGTCAGCTCAAGATAACCAACCATTGTATGATTTATTTGCTAGGACAGTTTAAAATAGATTGATTTATTACTTATACAGTGACAACTATTTTCTTAAAATTATTCAAATAATAACACTTAAAGCACAATTAGCTCTCATGTAGGATATTTTTTATCCAAGTATTTGGACTGCATGAATTTGTACTAATTTTGTTTCCTTTGAACTTTCTCAATGCTTTTACTGTGACTTAATATTGGAAGAAAACACTGGCTTCTGTAGAAATTATGCAAAGCGTGCGTCTTACTGGATGGATTGAACCGAGGCTTGCCGAAACTAGGCATAGGGAGGTCTGCTAAAGGCAATGCTGGAGCTGATGGTACCGGTGAGCAGCAAGGCAAGCGTCCAGAGAGGAATCGGTCAAGCCTACAAGGAAAACATGGCAACCTGGACTTCTGAATATCTGCTGTAGTGGGCAACGAGGAAAACTCATGTGTTCCTTCACTATGCTGCTATTGTTAAAGGCAATGCTGAAGCTGATGGTAACGGTGAGCAGCAAGGCAAGCATCCAGAGAGGAATTGGTCAAGCCTACAAGGAAAACATGGCAACTTGGACTTCTGAATATCTGCTGGAATGCACAACGAGGAAAACTCATGTATTCCTTCACTATGTTGTACCATAACGTAGCCTGTTTTAGTTCATGACCATCAGTGCTTGTTAAAAAGATGCCAAAGTGGTCGAAATGAAATACAGCACAGAGGAGATGTATCTAGTCCAAAGGGGAATTGTTACTCGATGGAAAAGTAGATTGAACGTCTATGATTTTTACAAACGCTGAAATTTCATTAGTACCAGAGTGTAAAAGTCAATAATCACCCAGTTTAGTAAAATGGATAAAAGATGGTGTTCTGTGTTTATTTCCTTCTATGCTTATATAAGAAGAAAAGATTATAAATCTGTTCACCTGCAAATAATTCTGCAAAATAAACTTTATACTTCCGTTAAAATTTATAAATACTTCCCAAGAATACAACATGTGCAATGCAGAGCAGCAAGGACTTTTGTCACAAACATGAGAATTATATGTTGCCTGCTCAACTCAATATTATGCAACAAGAATGTTATCTTGCCTACTCCAAACAATAACATTATTTTGGGTTCTCAGAGGATGCATTACCCCAGCCTACAAAGATATCGTATTCGGGCCTTGAAGCTAGAGCGGGCGAAGCAGTAAAATTCACAAACCCTCGTCCAGATCACCATTTCATGATGGCCCGGTAGCAACAATACACATTTGGGCAGTGCTATCCCCCAGGAAACCGCTTCCGCACTACAAATCTTGTCCGCTTTCCTAGGAGGATTATTGACAAACATCATTGTGGAAGGCACTATTCTTGCCGTAACATATTCCACCTTTTCTGTTCATGATGCTTCCTCTCCTTATCCCTATATACTCACTGTTGGTGGCTCTTCACTGAATGATCAACATAAGTGACTAATATCACATTATATACATCTGGGATTCTGGGGCCCATCGTTTACAGTAAAGAGCCGAATAGCACAATAGCGATTATTTGCTAAAAAAGAATTACATTGCTGACACTCAAAAAAATTAGACTGTTAAGACTTACTGAACAAAAGAAAAACAATCACTTTCAATCTCTAAGGCAATTATTTCAACTGGAGTCACTTTTCCATTTATATATTTTAAATAAAAAGTAAGATAGCAATAACAGGTCGAAACCAGGTCTAGGCAGCAATGCAACATTAGACTGCACTAGAACACTTGAGAGTCACTGCTCCCCCCTGAAGGCGGGCATCCTTGCCACTAACACAGATACCATATAACTCTTGATTTCCATCCTTGTTCTTTAGCTGACATTTCTATTTGGATTAGAAATAAAAAGGAAAGGAATCAGCAAAAGGGTTATCAGGCATCTGAAGATAGTCAAAGACAAAAGAGGAGGTATGGCAGTAATCAAATATCATGTGGTCATCAAAAGCCAAACCGATACACAAGTTCAAGGTTATAGATTAAACAACATAATGTCCACAACGGAAATTATTTAGCTTACAGTTTACCCATCAATATGTTGCTTGAATAGAATTCTTAAGATAGCCAATGGAACAAATTACCATATACACAGTTCGCAGTTATACCAAACGATCAATGGTAGATGGGATGAAACAGTGATAAAAGTGATGAATGTAGGATGATCAATGCATCCTATTATATAAAACATTTTATGATAATGTGTTGATCAAAACCACAAGTTTCAACCACAGATAAGCATGTACCAAATGAGCACCAAAGGATTAATAGAATTTGCGTATCAAATTTCGGGAATAAAAGTGATGAATGCAGGATGATCAGTGCATCCTATTATACAAAACATTTTATGATAATGTGTTGATCAAAACCACAAGTTTCAACCACAGATAAGCATATATATATAAAGCCAATGAGCACCGAAGTATTAATAGAATTTGAATATCAAATTTCAGGAATATCATCAGAGTTCAGAAATCAGCAAAATTGATTAAGAAAGCTAAAGGCAAACCTTGCAGGACGATCACTCTTGAGCGCAGGGAATTTGGGCGGCCATGTCATCATAATAGGATGGATCCGGTCTAGAGTTATATCCACTTGTGTCTCCTCATAGACTTTACGGAGCACCCTGCGCCTAGTATCGAAGCAGAATGCACATTGTCCCAACTTGAGGAACACAAACTCGAGAAAATCCCCCGTCTGGGTTGTTTGGAGAAGAGTAGCAGGCTCGCCAAAATCCGTCCAGCCCGTCATCCCCATAGTTTCAAACATCTCGGGCAAGTAAACGACATCAATAAGAATCCAGCCCGGACCGATGTGGTCGATGTGAAGCCACATAAAAAGCTGGAGGTCCTCATCAAGATGGACGAGAAAAATCCCTACATCATCATTGACGGGTGCCAGCATCATAGCTTGGTAATCGTACTTCTCCATTCCTTCGGGTAACGGAATCGTGGAGAAGGTTGAGGTTTTGATATCCAGCGCGGCGATGCTGGTGCAGTGCTCCAAATATATCTTGGTGCCGATCAGCACAGGATTTGAATCCGACTTGGGAGAAGGGAGCACGGCCGCGGCCGAAGCACGGAAGCGCCACTGGCCGTCGTCCTGCAGCACGTATACGTGCGCCTTGTACTTCACGGAGTATTCGGGGCGTACTTTCCAGAGGAAGGCCATGGAGAGCCAGACGTAGACGAGGCTGTCGCGGCCGCCTTGGTCCACCTTGAGGAGGAAGTTGCCGGCGGTGCAGGCCGGGTCGTCGAGATGGTTGAACGGGACAACGGGGACGGCGACGACGCCTCGGTGAGGGCTCAGCGGCCAGTGCACCTCGAGCGCCGGGCATCCCCTGCCGTAGAAGCCGCTGACGAGCATAGTGTCGTTCTTGAGGTCGCAGATGCACGCGAAGTCCTCGTCGTACGCGTCCAGGCCGCGGTAGCTCTGGACCATGCGGACGGCCGAGTCGAGCTCCTGCTGCGGCGGCTGCTCGGCTTCAGGCGGCGGCGGCGGCTGATCGGATTCGGTAGGCGGCGGCGGCTGATCGGATTCGGTCGGCGGCGGCGGCTGATCGGATTCGGTCGGCGGCGGTGGCTGATCGGATTCGGTCGGCGGCGGTGGCTGATCGGATTCAGGCGGCGGCGGCGGCTGATCGGATTCAGGGAGCGGCGGCGGCTGATCGGATTCAAGCGGCGGCGGCGGAGGCTGATCGGATTCAAGCGGCGGCGGAGGCTGATCGGATTCAGGCGGCGGCAGCTGCTGATCGGATTCAGGCGGCGGCGGCGGCATGGGGACGAAGCGCGGGCGGAGCACCACATGGGTGGTGGTGGACCTGGTGGCGACGTAGAAGCCGAGGAGGCGGGGCGGGTGGCTGCGGCGGAACATGCGGAGGAGGAAGGGGTCTGAGGCGATGAAGGACCAGCGCTTGCAGACGAAGATGGAGCGGGCGAGGCTGGCGTGGAGGTCGAGGCGGAGCATGATGTCGAGTAGGAGGTCGTGGTTGTGGAGCACCATGGACGCCGCCTCGTCTCCGGCGGTGTCGCCGCCGCCGTCCGTAGGGGATGCCCTGAAATTGGGATCGACGATCGAGTTCACAATCCAATCCATGGATGATGGATACAGCATACAGGTCGAGATGAAACGGAGGAGATGAACTAGTAGATCTTACCCTTCGAGAATCTCGGTAGGATCCATCTGCTGTTCCTTCTACGGGCGATTCAATCTACCCTGTGATCAGGATTCGGGAGTAGGGGGAGGAGACGGCGGGGAAGCAGTTGCCGGTGGAACAGGAGCCCTCCGTACTTTCGCTAGGAAAAGTTGAGGCGTGCTGTTAAAACGGCTGAGCATATCTTTTTTTTTTTTACTTGCTATTAGAGCATATATGCGGAACCGAAAAATAACCACCGAGTATATTTTTTTTCGAAAAAAGGCCCCTAAGGGCCTGTACAATGGGTGATGTCAGCCTTCTCTTAATGTTGCCACGTAAGATATTTGTCTAGTTGGAGGAGAGAGAATGAAAAAAGGGAGGCTGCCTTCACTTACCTAAAAGATGATCTATTACGAAATAAGAGAAGGCTAATTTCACCATTGTACCATTTGCTTTCCCTTAGACATATAATTTCTTACCAAAATAGAATTAATTCTTATTAATTATTAGGGATGACAATAAGAGATAATGCATTGTATAACTTATGATTTTGCCTTCTCTAGATGACATGGATGGTTAAGAGAAGTTGTACCTTCTCTACCATTGTACATGCCCTAACAGAACCGCAAAGGATCTTTTTTTTGCGACAAGAACCGCAAAGGATCTCGACCTCTCTGGCCGACCTCGTCGCGGCTCTCAAGCGTCGCCATGGACGCCTCCCAGCCGTTGCTAGTGCCAGTCCCATCGTGGCGGCGCAATCGACCGATCCACCACCTCGGACAGATCTCATGGCTTGCTCCGCCGCCACCTTGTGCCGAAGGCTGCCAGGGCGACGCAGCCGCTCGCCCCAGTTCTTCTTCCCTTCATGAGACAAAGCCACCGGGGAATAGGTCGGTTGTGCACAAGTGCAATAAATCAGTGACGCTACGCCCCTGATGGGCTGGCTGCTCCGCCCACCAACCTCACCGGCGCCTCCGAGGTGTAAAGGCGTCACGAGGTATGAATCCTTCGTAACTTTCCGCTTTTGTTTTAATTTTGAGTTGGTTTGCAAACTTGTGGTTCGAATTTGTAGCTCCAACTTGTAGGAGGTACCTAGGTTTATATTTGATCATTATACGACAATTCTATTTCATCATTATACGACACTAGGGTATCGAGACTCGAGAGCCGAGGAGAGGAGTGGGGCTGTCTCGAGCCGAGGAGAGGAGTGGGGCTAGGGTTCTTCAGTTGCTTCGAGCGTAGCTCACCAACTGATTGTCCTCCCAGGCATCGGAGTTGGAGGAGGAGAAAGACACGAAGCTAAGCAGGAAGGGCGATCTGGTCTTGGCGTGTTGATCAAATAATGCAGACGTTGCTAACAAAGAAAAGGGCAAATTATCAAAGAGGAAGAAAAGATTGGGAAAACGATCAGTTAAATGGGAAGTAAAGGCAAATGATCCATACTACCATGAAACTATGGAAGTGTGTTCGCCTTGTCAGAGAGAATGGAACAAAAGGTACACAACAGAAGGTGGCGACTACACTGGAAGTGAGATGTAACATCCAGCATAAACACCTCAAAACTGTTGTACAAGGCTACACATAGATTCTGCACTTCCTTTGTTAAATGCACATGTACTGATTTTGAAGCAAAAACAACAAAAAATCCGCTTTCAACATTTGATCAACTGAGCGGGTATGTCACCTCCAACTAAGTTCAACCAGGCTTACTACAGCCCCAACCGGCAAATTGGGCTGCTCTTGATGAGGTTGAAATCGACCTGGAAATATCAGGATATTAAAAAACAGAATATTAGCAGTTTTAGTCGAAAACAGAATAATAGCATATACTCGAAATAAAAGGAACAAAGTTAACATCATAATACCTTTGGCCCAAAGAGGTCCCGTATATTGTCGATGCCATAGAGAATCATGGTTGGCCTGGATTACACAGTAAAATGTGGTCAGCGCAGATTTCTTGCAATTTGATAAGTAAAGCATTGTGCACATAAATCTCATCTAGTTTTTTCGCTTACACTTGTACTCGAGATATTATTTGCCAAACAAAGATTGGGAGGATGAAAGATTTTGTGAAAATGGTCCAAGTTTAACAGGTAAATGCACATAAAGGAATCATTAATATGGAGACTGTTGCTAGCTTTACCTTTCAAGTGAAAGACCCCATGCAATGACATTAACTCCCTCTGGCAGTCCCATGGGAAGTAACATTTCGGGTCTGAACATACCGGAGTTGCCGATTTCAACCCATTTCTTCAACCCATCGTGGTAGCTGAAAACGGGAAAACAACAATGATTCATCATTCATGGATCACAATAACCTTGAAAAAGCAATCGAAGTTGTTCTGACCTGAAAATCTCCATGCTTGGTTCAGTGTACGGATTGTAGGCAGGTTTGAAACGCAGCTTTGACATGCCTAAGATTCAGAAAAGGAGACATGGCATTCTTAAATCTCTATGTATAAAAGGTATTAGACGTAACAGATACAGGAAAAATAAAGAATATCAGAATACAGAAGACAGTTTGGTGGATATAAATTCTACAGCTGGATATAAGTGAAGGCCTCGCAGTATTTGACAGTATGGAACATACACAGTACAATATTTATCTTTGGAAAACATAATCAAATAGAGATGGACTATCTACACAAGAAAAAGAGCCTAATAGACATTTCCACTGTGTTCCTACTTAAAAGGGCATGGTTGTATTGCTACAACATGATAATTTAAGGGGATTCTCCTGCAGAAATGCAGTATACTCAAGTTCAAAGCAAGAAGACCACATCATCAGAAGAACAAAGCATCCCCAAGCAACTGTTATCACCAAATAGCAGAGGACAGTCACTATTTTTCATTAATTAAAGCCTGTTTAAGACTCGTGTAAATATGTCCTCCATTCTCTTGGTGATGTTTAAATCACAATCTAAACAATCCATCCTAATTATGCTGCACCTCTAGAAGCCAACTTGTCGAATATTTCGGAGACAGGACATGGAAAATAATATTCTTCAAACAGTTGCACACCGGAAGGCAATAAAGTTTATACGAATTGAACAGCAAGATCAATAAAAAAATTAGTTGATGGCTTTGGATTAGCACCTAGTCTCGAGAAGAAATCCTCCAATACGCCTATCAGATCACCAAGCGTCAAACCATAATCACAAATAAGACCTGAAATAAAAAGATTGTAAGTAGCTTCCTAGCTGGAAGGTTACTGCGTTATATCCAAGATATGGACCAAATATCAACGGATTAGAACCCATAGACAAGAATTGAGAGAATGGTTACCTTCTATCTGGTGGAATTCCGCAAGATGAGTTCGGTCCACAGCTTCATTCCGGAAAACACGATCGATGGAATAGTACCTCTTAGGAGCAAAAGGTTTCTGAAAACCCATGGTGGTTTATCAAAGAAACAATATCTCATGAATCGTTCAACAGAACAGAAAAGGCAAATTGATATCACATCCACTAATTTAGCCAAACTAAGACAATATAGGTTACAAGGAAATGGAATGAGACAACATAAGCACCACTTAATGGATATACCTCCTGCGCTAGCTTGTATAACATCCTTGAGGAAACTGCAGTTGTGTGAGTACGAAGCAAGTTTTTCTCTGCTTCATCTCGCTTCCAATCGTAACCATATCTGCAGACAACAACCTCAAATTATAAAGTTTCTGGCTAAATCGCAACAAAAACACCACAACATACCCTTTAGAGCCATAACCACCAGACTGATGGACTTGCTTTACTTTCTCAAGATAGTCATCAGGTAATTGTGTTGTTGTAGATGGGGCTGCAAGAAGCACGGCCAATCAGATATGTGTACATAAACTGATGACTGAACAGATTAAAAAAACCTTTACCTTTGAGGAAAAATGTATCATGTGAATCCCGAGCAGGATGCTGTTGTGGCTGGAACAGTGAATCAAAATTCCAGAAGCTTCCAAAGAAACAGAAACCATAAGAAATGTTAGATATATATATGGAACCATATCCCGTTATTCGGGAAACAGCGATATACTAAATACGCTACGTTATCTTTAAGTTTTCACATAGTGTTGTCTCCGATCTATTATCCTGAAATGACCTCAAGTTTCAGAATATCAACCATTATGAGCTAATGACCACACGACGTATGTAAAATAACAATGCATTGTCTTATTTTATATAACAAGGCATTTTATCAGCTGGAGTAGGACCAGTCAGAGAGACAAGAGTATACAGCTTATGGTTACTTTTATGTAGTACAAACATCAGAACGAACCTGCTCTCGACGAACATGTTTGTCGGCATCTCACAGAATCTGTTACATCAACAAAATGAATTAATCCATTTTCTGATATGCTTTTCTAATTGCAAATACCATGATCATGAGAAGATTAAATTATTTACCCCATCTCGAGGAAAATGTTCTGGATGGCCTCTCGGACCTGGCACAAGTCCACCAAATAACAATTTAGAGTTATCTGCTTTATCCCAAAAGCTATTTGAAAAAATGGAGCAACTGTAAAACATAATAGTACCTCTAACAACGGTTGCACATATCCTACTGCGATAGGTTGTCCGTGAGCTCCATAATTATAATCTTTAAATTCCAGATCCTTCCAGTCACCACTTCAGGAAAGAAAAAGACAAATTAGTTTAAACAATTTGATTTAGCAGGAAATAAGTGTATGGGGAATACATAATACAAGGAATAGTACAGCTGTCTTCTTTGAAAGAGAAAAGGATAATAGCCAGCCAACAATGCAATGGAAAGAGCATAGTCCTCTTGAGAGAACTGACATCAAATTACCTCTTGAGATGTTCTCGTGTCACATCAGTTGCCAAAGTTTTTCTCTTTGCAACAAACTCAGGACCTTTCTTTAGTGAATACCAAATTGTTTTCCTGAAGAACAGTGAAGCAGTTGTAAAGATTGGGCAAAATTGACACCACACTTAGTTGGCACTTAATTGACACACTGTATGGACAATGAGGAGGCATTGTAGTTTGCTGGAATACACATGACAAATTGAAAATGTATTCTTCATTTGAAGTTTGGGAGATAGCTGACATGAAAGACCATGTTTGCACTTAAAGAGCAACCAAAAATACATATGTTGTAGGCTTTAATAACTTCCAATAGCACGCATGGCCTTTTCACCCAGGTTTTCTGGGCGACCATAATTTTGCAGTGCCCATCAGGGAATTTATTGATTTTGCAATGTGTCTCAGAAAATGTAGAGCAACTATATTGTCCATGAGCCCAAATCATGTTAACCACACATGTTACAAACTGCAACAAAAAGTTCTCTTCAATTAAGGTACTTACTCCTTTGTTACAAGCTTTCTTCTCTTCAAATCGGCAATCGATTTGTCATCAATAACCTACATAAAAATCCTTTTTCTTAAAGGAAGGTAAAGAATCCACAGTAAAATGGTAGGAAACAGTACACTGCAATACAGGATAAAATTATTTGTACACATTAAAAAGTTTCAAAGTTTTTAGAGGTAAAAGGCTCTGATGCATTGACAAGTATCAAATAGAAAACTTGAAACTATCTACTGTACCAAGAGCTATTTGTGATGTGGCATCACAAGAGTCAGTAAATGGTTCAAATGCAAATGCAAAATATGGATGCATGACGAGCAATAAGGAACACAAACCTCCCCGTTCTCCAGCATTTTAAGCTGTTTTTTCAACTCATCCTCTATGTGCTCAACCTGAATAAAACAAAGAAGAACTTATAAGATCTCACACCTACATATAAATTTTTGACGACAGATAATAGCACTGCCGAGAGACCTTTAGTGGACACAGAACTGGTTATTGCACTTTGAAAAGAGTTGAACTATGATCAGCAAATTTAAACATCTACAATCCGGACATGAACTGAATTCATCCAGGAAATTGACAGCATGACAACATTACGCCCGAAAGAACAGTAGATGTGGAAGGCAAGTTTTCTATATAGATACACACAAAACTCAAATATATCTCTCTGAAGACGATGAAACAAAATGAGCTAAACTCTATACTTCTCTGAATATAGAAATAAATTGAGCTCAGCTCCATACATTTCTTTTCAGCATGGGGTTTTTATTCCCCTTCTCGATGTCAATCCACTTATATTTGGCTGCTGTCTTGAATCCAATGTCGTAGACGTTCCCCAGTTTCTCCTACAATGCACGACTGTAAGAATCAGCCTCTTGACTCCAATTGAACACCTAAACCCAAACCCTCTTGACTGAAATTGAACACCTAATGCCATTAGAGAGAGAAGTCACCTGGAGCGCGGACTTGGTGGCACCCTCCGGTGGGATGGCAGCGAAGAGCTGCGCCTCGGGGGAGCCCCTCGCGACGTACCCCTTGGCCTCGTCCGTGAGCACCCAAGTCTCCTTGGTGTTGTCCTGCGGGAAAGCAAGCTCGTTATTAGCAACCGGGGTGAAAGTTCGGAGGATTGGGGAGGGAGAGGGGGAAAGCAGGAGATACCGCGCTCTTGACGATGCTGAAAGCCGAGAGGCTCTTGATGACGTCCTCGACCTCCTTGTGCGAGACGCCGAGGGAGGAGGCGAAGGAGCGGGAGTCCGCGATCTCGGAGTTGGAGTTGAGGTGGGCGAGGAGGCCGGCCTCCACGTCCACCGTCGGCAAGCTCGTCGCCATGGAGCCGGTCGGAGCGGTACCCTCCAAGGTTCCGAGCGGCGCAGGGGATCAAGGGGAACGAGGGAGACGGACGATGCGGCGGCGGCGCTGGCTGCTGTCTCGTTCGGGAGATGCTAGAGGGAAAGAGATAACGGGTCGGGGATCTAACGGGTAAAGCTGTCAGAAGAGGTATGGGCTCGGGCTCGATTTCATGCGGCCCGATAGTCAGGCTTCGGTTTTCAGTACCGGGCCTTTTTAGGCCCAGGCCGGTCAGAAGTATGGCGATAGCCAGGTTTGGGTCGAAAAAACTTCTGGATCCCAGCTCCACTGCTCCCGGTTCTCAAAAATATCGGAAAGTTTATTTCTTCATCTCATAATTTTTTTAAAAATCATACAACTATATTTACATGTCTAACAAACCTACCAAGTAAAATGAGTTATTTTCTCCATTTTCAGATCCATGATTTTGTTATTTTTGTGTAGACTAAAATAAAAATTATTGAGCAAAACTATACAGATATGTAGATAACATGTATATATATCCATGAATTTGGGGGGGGGGGGGGGGGGGGGGGGGGTTGTTTGAAACTTTGAAATACCATTTTTGATTTATTTATTTTATAAGGCAGGAGCAATGCAGGTCGGTAGTAAGAAGTCCTCTCTGGGTTTGGATATCATACAAAAACTTCAGTGTTTCACCTTCCCGTCCAGTGCAGATAGTATTGGCACACACGGCAAATTGTATGACAAGGACTTGGTCAGATAGACATAAGTTACGGTAACTGGTGAACACGTAGCCATGTATTTGCTAACGACATTTCTAAAAAAAAAATGTATTTGCTAACGTGGTGGCCGGTGGGCCCATCGGTCAGGACACTTGGCAGAAGCGTGGATGTGCCATCATCGTTTTTGCGAAGAGCACCTGGAGAACGTAGTTATAGCGATTGTGTCCTGTGCCTCCACTCAAAAATACGTCAACTACTCCTTCACGATTATATGCAGCGGGGAGGGGACGGCGTGTCTGGACGGCGAGATAAGATTAGCGGCGGTGTTCATCGGCGTGTGGGTGGCGAGGGCCGCGGAGAGTTGTTTCGATTTACAGCGAATCGTCCATGTCTTCGTGGGACCGTGCGGCGACCTGACGTCTCTCCTGCTTTCCTTCTTTGTGATTGATTGTACAAATTGTCCAATCTGGGTACTTTATGGTGTTCATGGTGAATATTCGTTGTTTTCTTGGTTGGTTAGGTTTGGGTACCAAAATTGGCTTTTATTTGGTTTTCAGGCTTTAGATCGTTCATTGCGCATGCGTAATTTATTTCCTCGTGATTATGAGCGCTAGGAGACGATGTTTGTGTTGGTAGTTCTGTTTCCAGTTCGGGTAGGACTTCGTGTAGAGTTTTGTTTTGTTTTTGTATGAATTGTCTTTAATTGTTAAATATTCATTGTTTCGATATATTACGATCGATTCCATGAATGTTGCATTCTTCTTCTTTGATCTTGATGACTATATAATCAGTACATTATGTTGCTGGAGAGACCATATATAATTGTATAATCTTGGTACTAATAAATTACTCGGAAACCAATGAAAATCTGGTTATGCAGCTAGCTATCCGTGTGCGACCGCGCTCGCTAGAACGATTCAGCAGAAGCGGAGAACTGGAGGTTGGAGGTGAAGGCCTGTCCGAACCTCCACCACGCCGGCACGACGTTCTGGAAGACGACGGTCTGGCCGGCCGTGTCGGTGACGCCGAAGGTGAGCGCCTGGCCGACGAGCGCGGCGAGACACTGCCAGTTGGCGCCCCAGTTCCTGCTCATCGGCATCCTCTCCGTGCCCGTCCCCTTCACCCACACCGCCTTGATCGACCCGGCCCCGGCGACGTTCGAGATCAGCACCAGCTGGAAGTGCTGGAAGCCTCCCATGGTGAACCTCACCCCTCCCTGCTTCGCGCACGCCACCCTACACAGGAAGATCGACCACCGACTCGACTGAGCAAGCTTGCTCAAAGTCAAACCGTCCAGTGATGGAGGAGAGGTGGCGATTATTTTACCTCTGGTAGAGCACCGGCACGATGCCGCCCTTGTAGACGCCGATGTGGAGCCAGGCGGGCTGCGCCATGTCGAAGTGCGCGCGCGGCGGGTTGCACCAGCCGCCGCCGTCGCCGGCGAGCTCGTAGTTGGGCGGGCACAGGTTGGTGGCCGTGACGGTCACCGACCTCCCGCGCACGCACCACTCCGCCCCCTCGGCCTCGGGGTCGCACGCCACCTGGTAGCACTCCCCGCAGGAGGCGCCGTCGCCGAACAGCGCCGAGCTCAGCGCGGCCGTGCTCCTCCCGTACCCCGACCAGTACAGGTTCCCGTACCCGCACGCCCCACCTGCATGCATATACACGCACGCACTGCTCGCTTAATGAACCGCTCGACTGTACCAACCTGCTGGTGATTCGAGGCGACGACGCGAGGTGGTAAAATGTGCAGACGCCGGCGAGCTTAGCTTACGTACCCATGGTGCCGGAGGCGTCGCTGCCGCCGTAGAACGTGGCCGAGCCCTTCGACCAGCCCGCCGCCGTCGTCGCAGGGAAGCGCGACGCCGCCGCAGCGACGACCAAGAACAGCACAAAGCTCCATGGTTTACTACTCCGCGTCTCCATTGCCTTACTCACGATGGAGCGTCAGTGAGAGTGTGATAGCGTGACAAGTACAGTAGTACAGTAGAACAGATGGATCTCTAGTGATCCACTGTACACGCGTACGGACGGTTCTTATATAGCGAGCTCCCGACCGATCAATCTGAAAATTTTAACACTGCCGGCCGGTGCATCGGCAGCTAGCTAGATTTGCGCTTGTAGCAGCAGATCGGCGATCCATCACTCGACGAGGGAATCTGGAATCAGGCGTACCATGCATATACTGATTTTCAGGACCAGCACTTGTCATCTCCTGAGTGGTTTGTTTACCGTTGACATGCCGGCCGGGCTGGTGATAAGACCTGAGACCTGAGACTGTTGGTAAGTGAGCCGGCAGCTCACATGAGGACGGCCACAGCCCCACAGGGCCCGGGGAGAATCCAGGTGCGATCTACAGTATGTTGTGCTGCGCTGTTGCAAGGATTGTTGCGACAAGGTGCCGGCGTGTATCTCAATGGCCTTCCAAATAGGATTACGCTTCGGCTCTTCCTCGTCCCCGAGACAAGCCGGCTAGCGCCTTCGCGCCCTGAGCGGCACCTGGGATGTCAAACGCTATCATAATGAACAGCCAAGGCTATCCGGGCCTATAAAATGTTACTACTACTACCAGCACTGTAAAATGTGGGACATTACTAATTCATGAATTCCTATTTTTGCTCTCGGTGAATGTATACTTGTTCATCATCAGTTGCAGTTTTCATGGAAAACGAGTAATTGTTACAGTTTTCTCTCATTTTTCAGATCGAAATGGTCATAATCTTTCATGAGTTTTAACAGGGGAAAATACACCAATCTCCAGAGAATGTTATGGCATTGTAACAGTAGACAGATACCATGTTTTTCAGAAGTTTTTCGATGGAAACTTTTAATTGAGGGAATTTGTACAATATTACAAATACCCTTTTTTCATTTTTTACAGACCAGGGTTGGAGAGTTTTATCGGGGTTGGACATTCTACGACTAGTAATCCAAGAGGAAGTGTTAACCGACCCCGACCCCAACAGGGGATCTTTCCCTCTCCACAAGTCAAAAAGTTTGGACTACTATTCAAGTGAGGACCCACGTTCTAGTGATCTCATTTAAAAAAAATAGTAATTTGAAGTTTTTAAAAATGTAATCATTTACATGTTTCGTAAACTGGTGCAAAATTTCATAAAAAAATCCTTAAAGAAAAACAAAATTGCGTCTGTATATATGAAAATAAAACTCTTATTTTAGGCCAAAATTTGTCTTTTTTGTGTAGACCAAAGTAATATTATCTTGCGGCGTGAGTACCTTATGTGCATATGTGCTTGTATATATATTTTTTCAATATTTTTTAGATATATATATAAAACTATTTTCCAATATTTGAAAAAATGAGAGCATCGGTGCTCATGTGCAACCGACACTTCCAGCTACTAATTGAACTAGTCTTGGATGTCAACTACTCCCTCCGTTACACAATTTAATTTTTTTTAGGCGTGTCATATGTTGTGTAGATTCGGACTAAAACGAGTTGAAATATACGCTAAAACATGTCTTGGATACACGTGAATGTGAAAATTGTTTAAAATATATTATATTGTGTAACGGATCGAGAGTATATATTAGGGGCACCAGAATTGCACACATTTATTCTCTTCGACAATCTAAATAATAAAGAGGGAGAGTCTTAGCCTACATCTTGTGTATATTCTTATGTCTACTTCTCGCGTGCATTGTATCATAGTCTCAACAAAGACATTACGTAGACCGTCGATCATATCCCTGGTTTATTTGTTGACACATTTAGACGTATAGTCAACCAAACCTAAGTAGTTTGTCCAATAAAAAATGATATTTTGGTAGAACCCGGTTAGAATTGTTAGTGCCTGTGTCGGTCGGAATAAACGAAAGTTGAATCCGGTTTGATTGTTTGGACCTCTTTAATCCAAAAAGATTCGATGAAATTTAGCTTCTACTAGATCTTTTTGTTTATAGGACTAGAACACATAAGATTTTTATTTTTGAGAAAGCCACTTTGTCTACTGGTCCATATGCTTCTTTAATCGGAAAAACACATTTCAAAATGTATAAATATAATGAAAACACATACATCCCCACATTTTATGTGTGGAAGCTAAGTTTCGTGAAGACTGACATTTTTGTGCCCGGTATAAAAGATAAAAATGTCTCATGAAAAGCCCGACTTTATTTCGGATTTTATCTTTTTACACAAGCCACAAAAGATGTGAAGCGATTTTGCACACACATAGGATGTGAAGATGTACGCGGCAACACTTTCGTAAACCTTTTAAACATTTAGAATGCATTTCAAATAAAGAGCCAAAACGCTATCCTAAGATTCCTGCATACTCTCACAGTTCCGAAATAGTTGTCGTGGTTTTGGTATTAGTTCAAGAACCTATTTCAAAACAGAGGGAGTCTGTTTTATAAAAAAAACTTCCGAAGTTAAAACATAAACAAGAGAGCATTTTATCCACAGCTTTTTTTGTGTGTGAGCCCAACACTGATAACTCTTCTTTTTTTTGATAAAAAAACATTAAAAAAGCAGTCTCAACTCTCAAGAATAAGGGAGCGCCTATGTCTCGGTCAACTGAGAATTGCTTATGTCTCAGTTGATTGGTGACGTCATGTTTTCATCAGCTCTTGCTTTGCCCCTCCACGCCCCGCACGTTCTGAATTTGTGGGCTCTTTTCCTTTTTGTTGTGTCGGCTGTTTGTGGGCTTTTTCTTTGCGATTTTCTTTGGGCTTTCTGTGTCGGCCTATGAATGCTGGCCCCTGCCTATCACCTTCTGTCTAGGCCTTCAACAAAGAAACACTGGACACGTCTCTCGTGTATCAGCTGCAGACCTGCAGTAGAGCAACTCAGCCGAGATCTAAGTCATCTAACTGCACGGAAAAAACTCAGGAAGAAGACCAACACTCACACTGAAAAAAGCTCAACCCCCAAACTCTCTTGGAAGTCCACACCCGTCATACTTCTTAGTACCTTGGTAAATCATGATTAAAAAGAAACTGTCGGGGGGCTACACCGGGTAGGGTAAAGGCGAGGGTAAGATATTCGTGTTTACAGTGGTAACTATCCCTTGCCTGGCGCCAAAGGTCATATGACTCTTCGAGAGGTAAAGGGACGCCCTTTGGAGGGAGCAGGGGCCAGGCTGTCTCCCCTGGTGGTACTATAAATAGATCCCCAGCCCCTCACTCTCATTCAGGCAAAGGCAGAGATTTCTCCTAGGAACCAGCTTCTCGAAGATGTCTTTGGGAGCAAGCCTAAGACATCTTCGTGTAGCTGGGCCTAGGGGCATTCTCTTGTGCGACGCCCGAAATCGGTGCTGGTGTGCAGGGTCCCGGCTAGACCAAGTTGTATGCTTGGCCGACTTAAGCTTATGTCGGAGGTAGCCGACATGTTCTAACCGACATAACCATGTCCGAGATCTTTATTTATATGTGATGTGCAGGAAGGCGGATCCGACATACAGGTTCGGGCCAGGTGAGGTATGTCGGAGGTCCAGGTCCGGCATAGCCATGCCGGCGTACGGAGAGAAGCCCGGTATACTTGTGCCGGGATAGGAGGATGTATCCGACATATCCTATGTCGGGCAGGAAGTCAAGGGCGGGTACAAGGCAAGGACACCGTCCCGTCTGACACGGAGGTAAGGTCACCTCCCGTCTGACACGGGCGCGGGACAAAGGGCACAAGACAAGGGCGACGTGACCATACCACTGTACTGGCAACTGACTGACAGGAAACAAGGCATGGAGAAGGCACGTCCTGTCTCTGGCAGGGGAAGCATCATCACCTAGATCGGCGGCGGCTACGGCAAGAGGCATCATGGCCTACCTCGGCCTATGTCGGATAGCCCGGCGGCTAGGTCGTAGTAGAGGTGTCGACATTACCGTTGGACGGGGGCTGTTGTCCGGGGGGCCCGGAGGATTTAGGGTTCCCGGACGACTCGGCGGGACCTTTATAAATAGCATCATAACTCCTCCTGTGAGGAGGGACACCAACCAAAGAGCCAAAACTATAGTCTCATTCACTGCTAGAGCATTTACTCCTTCCTCATTTGTAGTTCATCCTAGTTCTTACCAAAACAGCTCAAGGAGCACCTTGTAGATCTTGTGAGATACATATAGAGAGAAGCAAGGCAGGAGTAGGGGTGTTACCTCCTCACGAGGGCCCCGAACCTGGGTACGTCGAGTGTGTTTGTGGTGCCGTGTATGTTTGCTGGTTCTTGAGCCTAGCTAGGTCGGCTCGTGTTCGTTTCTTGTTTTCTCTCGCGTGAGCTTTTTAGCTCGCTAGCCCTCCCCGGATCCACCAGCGTCCATCGGCCCCACACATTTAGCCATCCTATGGCATCTGCCGTGATACCACCACGACAGTTGGCGCCCACCGTGGGGCCGGTAGAGGCGCTGGCTGGTGTACTCATCCGGACGGGCCCCGTGCGAGTCCTCTCCGGACTCGTCGTCAAGTTCGGCGACATGGAATTCGTCAGCGACAACGCCGGCTGCTTTCGCGGCAGGCCATTTCCGGCCAACGGTTGCGTCATCGAGTTCGGCAACTTCGCCACCTATGTCGCCACCGAGCTCGTCTGCGAGTACCCGGCGCAGGTGCTCGTGGCCGAGGATCCCCCAGTTGTCTGTGCGGCTCGCGGCCGGCGTACCACTCGCCCCGAGAGCTGCGCGGTCATGATGGCCGGGGTAACGGCTCCTCCGACAGAAGACCCTGTCTTGGAGCCCGAGGCAAGGTCGACCCGGAGGGCCAAGCAGGCACTGGAGAGGCAGGGCCATGGCGGCGCCGAGACATCCCGTGTCCCGGTAAGGACTGAACCTCTTAGAGAGGCAGTAGAGAGGTTGACTGTGCCGGGGGCAGCTGAGTTAGAGGCAGAGCGGCTGAGCTTGCTGGAGGAGGCAGAAAAGTTAGCAGAGGTCCGGAGGGACTTCGACCGAGTTCAGCGTGAGTACGACGCGGCTCATGGTTTCTCGCCGGTAGGAGGTCGGCCGAACCGTGAGGCCGAGGTGCGCAGAAGAGGCAAGGGCCTCAATGCCGAGATAGATAGGGATGGCAGAGCTACATCCAATGTGACTCCGAGCGTAATGTCGGCGGCTAGGCCGAATTACAGCTCTCCGGCCAAGACCCTCAGGGCTGCCGAGGCAGCAAGGGCCGAGTTATCCGGTCTAACCGGAGAGGCTCGCCGTAAGCAACAGGACCGAGTCAATGAGCTGGTAGAAGTGGCAACCCGGCAGAATGAGGCTGTCAAGAAGGCCGGGGGTGGATCTCAGGTTGTCCACTCAACCCGGGCTCCCAGTGGCATGTCCAGAGGACAGGCTTCTTCCCCGCATGTCGGTGGAAACCAGAGTCGGAGTAGGAATCCCGGAGGAGATCAGCAGCTCCAGATGCTGACATATGACCCGGCATATGCCGGGAAGCAGATCGCAGGCCAGGGCAACGTTGGGCAAGCCCAGAGCAGAAGCCGACAAGCTCCGAGTAATCGGCACGCCAAAAATGCCAACTCGGTCGGTCGGGGGTACCCACCCCGATATCCGGCGCATAACCAGGCCCCGAGGCAGCAAGTTGTTGGAGCACTGCAGACCCGGCAAGTGGGCGGGCAAGACCTGAACTGGTACGATGACGGCAACTCGGCATTGGCCAAGGCCGGGTATCATGTGTATGAGAGTGCTCTGGGGTCTCGACTGGGGACTCGCCAGTTGGATCCAAATGATGCTCGGTACAAACTGGATCGGTTGTACAGATCCGAGCAAATGGAAGAGCAAGGTCCACCCGGTCCTGCTTGCTTCGGGCCCCGAATCATGTCGGAGCAGCCTGTCCCCCACTTTCAGTTGAACAGGGGAGCCAAGACCTATGACGGCAGCTCCAAGCCGGAGGACTGGCTGACCGACTATGTGACAGCAGTGCACATTGCCGGAGGAAATCGCCGATGGGCGGTACGGTATATCCCACAGATGCTTGAGGGACCGGCCCGAATCTGGCTGAACAATTTGAGGGAGGGAAGTGTTAACAGCTGGCTGGACTTCGAGGAAGCCTTTGTCAGCAACTTCTCCAGTACCTACAAGAGACCAAACCGACCTCAGCAGCTTGCAATGTGCAGGCAGAGGGACAATGAGACTGACCGAGAGTACTTGACTCGATGGAGCACCATTCGCAATTCCTGCGAAGGAGTTGTGGAGGCCCAAGCCATCTCATGGTTTGCGCAGGGATGCCGACATGGATCCATGCTTTGGCAGAAGCTTCAGAGGGAAATGCCGGCCACCTTGGCCGAGACAATGAGAATTGCCGACAGTTATGCCCTCGGCGATCCAATGCAACCACAGCTGGACTCGGGAGAACCGAGTAGGAGGAACTCGGGAAACCACAGGTCCGGGCAGGGCAGAAACAGTGACCGGCATGATTTTGGCCAAAAAAGGAGGGAGCCCGACTTTCGCTATGCCTCGCAGCAGGTAGCGGCGGTAGCCGGTGAACGAGGCAGTACCGGTACCAACCAGCGGCAGAAGACTGATGGTCAGGGTTGGGCCGAGGTCAAGAAAACTTGGGCCGAGCAGAGGAAGCCCTTGACATATGAGGACATGCTGGACAAGCCCTGCTGCTATCACACTTTCGAGCCCAACAGACCAGCCAACCACACGACTCGGCAGTGCAGCTGGTACCAGCGCATGCGGCAGGAAGGAGCTCCAGGGGGATCTCTGGTAACTGCCCCCGAAAAACCCGCAGCGCCAAGACCGCCGGCACCTGTGAGTGGGGCCAATGCTGTCCGGGTTAACCCGCCAGTCCAGAGGAGACCGCCGGCAAGGCCAGTAAACGTGGTGAACGTCCGGGGTAACAACCGTGTCGGTCTTAGCAACCAGGGCAGGTACCCCCAGGGTGACTACCAGGAAGCTCATCAGAGCTATGTGATCTTTGTGACCGAGCCCACTGACAAGAAAAGTCAGCGCCAGCGCGCTCTGGAGGTGAACGCCGTCATGCCGGCGGTACCCAAGTTCATGCACTGGTCCGAAATAGAGATCAGCTGGAGTCGGAAGGATCACCCCCGGGTTATGCCTAAGCCGGGAGGGTACGCCTTGGTGGTGGACCCGACATTCATCGGGCCGAGTATCAACGTCCGGTTCAGCAGAGTCCTGGTTGACAATGGCAGTGCCATTAACATCATGTACAAGGACACAATGCTTAAGTTGGGAGTGTCCCTGAACACGTTGCTGCCGACCAACACAACCTTCCATGGCATTGTGCCGGGGGTTTCTTGCTCGCCTATGGGCAAAATCTGGATAGATGTGTTGTTCGGAACCCGGGAGAACTGCCGGACCGAAAGTCTTGAGTTCGAGGTGGTGGACCTCGAGAGCCCGTATCACGCCCTGATTGGCCGACCTGCTCTGGCCAAGTTCATGATCTCCACTCACATGGGCTATCTGAAAATGAAAATGCCAGGTCCGAATGGCATAATCACCATCGCGGGGGACTACAAGCGCTCGATCGAGTGTGCTACTGCCGGCTCATGCTTGGCCGAGTCCTTGGTCATAGCAGAGGAGAAAAAGAGAATCCAGCAAGTGGTAGCGCTGCCCCAAGCCTCCCAACTCGGTGTGCCCGGGATGACAAACCCGGAGCAGCATGCTTCCTTCCAGCCGCCAAAAGAGACCAAGAAGGTCGTAGTGGACCCGGCTAACTCAGAACACCGGGTGATCATCGGTACCAGCCTGGACAGCAAATAGGAAGGCGAGCTCACCGACTTCCTCCGTGAGAATCGGGATGTCTTTGCTTGGTCAAATGACGACCTTCAAGGAGTTCCAAGGGAGTTGGCTGAGCACTCATTATTCGTGAGGCCGGATGCAAAGCCGGTGAAGCAACCGACAAGACGTCTCTCGGACGAGAGAAGAGCCGCGATCATGGAGCATCTAGCCGTATTGCTAGCGGCTGGATTTGTGATGGAAGTACTGCACCCGGACTGGTTGTCTAACCCGGTCCTGGTAGAGAAGAAAAAGGATGACCCTCTCCTGGCCAAGGTGTGGCGCATGTGCATAGACTTCACAAACCTCAACAAGGCATGCCCGAAAGATCCTTTCCCGCTCCCCCGGATAGATCAAGTAATCGACTCCACTGCCGGGTGTGAGCTTTTGTCTTTTGTAGATGCGTATTCTGGTTTTCACCAAATACCATTGAACCCGGCTGATCAATTAAAAACTGCTTTTATCACCCCGTACGGGGCTTATTGCTATCGTGTTATGACCTTCGGGTTGAGAAATGCCGGGGCCACTTATCAAAGGTGCATGCAGAAATGCTTGCATGACCAAATAGGTCGAAATGCAGAGGTGTATGTCGACGACATAGTCATAAAAACAAAAGAGAAATCCACTCTGATCAAGGATCTGAGAGAAACATTCGCTAACTTGAGGAAATTCCGGATGAAACTTAACCCGGATAAGTGCACCTTCGGTGTGCCGGCCGGAAAATTACTCGGTTTCTTGGTATCTAGCCGGGGTATAGAGGTTAACCCGGGCAAGATCCGAGCTATTGAAAGCATGAAATTACCAACTCGCCTTAAGGATGTACAAAAATTCACCGGATGTCTGGCATCCCTGAGTAGGTTCGTAAGTCGGTTAGGAGAGAAAGCCTTGCCTTTATATCAACTCATGAAAAAGAGTAAAACCTTTATATGGACGCCGCAGGCAGATGCAGCTTTTAATGATTTAAAAAAGACACTCTCAAGAACACCAGTGTTGGCATCCCCGTTGCCCAAGGAGCCGATGTTGCTCTATATCGCGGCTACCAACCGGGTTGTAAGTGTGGTAATGGTGGTGGAAAGAGAAGAAGGTGAAAAGGTGGTACAGAGGCCCGTGTATTACCTGAGTGAGGTACTCTCCCTCTCCAAGCAGAATTACCCGCACTACCAGAAGATGGCCTATGGTGTATACCTGGCGGTCACCAAGTTGAAGCACTACTTTCAAGAGCATCCGGTTACAGTGGTGAGCGAGGCTCCCTTGTCCGAGATTATAGGGTGCAAAGATGCCAGCGGCCGAGTTGCCAAGTGGGCCATCCAGCTGTCCCCCTACGCCCCGACTTACGAAAGAAGGGACGCCATTAAGTCGCAGGCGCTGCCGGACTTCTTGGTGGATTGGGCCGAGATGCAATATGAGCCTCCCCCGCCCGACTTCAATTTCTGGAAGATGCATTTTGACGGGTCCAAGGCAAAGATCGGGTTGGGTGCCGGAGTGGTCCTCACCTCCCCGAAGCAGGATGTACTGAAATATGTGCTCCAGATTCATTTCTCGGCATCCAACAATGTGGCTGAGTATGAGGCACTCGTGCATGGCCTCAATGTCGCTAAGGAAATTGGCATCCGGCGGGTAGAATGTTATGGTGACTCGGATTTGGTGGTCCAGCAGGTGTCGGGAAATTGGGACGCCTTGGATGCCAACATGGCGTCATACCGGTTCCATGTGCAGAAAATCTCCGGGTTTTTTGAAGGGTGCGAGTTCAAGCATATACCCCGGGGAGAGAATGAGGCTGCGGATGTATTGTCCAAGCTGGGGTCTTCGCGGGACGTGATCCCACCCGGCATAGCATTGGAACACTTGAAGAAACCGTCTATCAAGCCATCACCCGAGTCGGAGTCCATATTTGTCCCGAAGAGCTCAGTAGCAGAAGCTGTGCCCATGGAGGTTGATGTCGGGAGCATTTGGCTCAGCTCGGGGACTGCGCGAGGTATGTCGGCAGGGGTGATGTCGGCCGATCCTATGGAAATAGATGCCCCAGTCTTCCCGGTGAGGCAGGTACCGGAATGGGCGCAGCCCATCATGGCATATATGGTATATGGAACCCTGCCGGAGAAGGAAGTGGAAGCTCGGCAGGTGATAAGGAGGGCCAAGGCTTACACGATAATCAACCAAGAGCTGTATAAGAGAAGTGTCACTGAAGTGCTGCAGCGTTGCGTTGACCCGGAGGAGGGGCAAGAAATGCTGCTCGAGATACATCAAGGTGAATGCGGTCACCATGCTTCCTCAAGGGCACTGGTGGCAAAGGTCTTCCGACATGGGTTCTATTGGCCTTCGGCTCTGCAACAGGCAGAAGATATTGTCCGAAAATGTGGAGGTTGCCAGAGATTTGCACACAGAATACATATGCCGGCGGCAGCACTGAAAACTATCCCCATCACATGGCCGTTTGCGGTATGGTGCTTGGATATGGTGGGTCCATTCAAGCCGGCGCGGGGCAACATGACTCATATACTAGTCATGGTGGACAAGTTCACCAAGTGGATCGAGGTGAAGCCAATTCGGAAATGTGATGGAGCTACAGCCGTCTCATTTTTGAAGGATATCATACTGAGATACGGTTACCCGCACAGCATTATCACGGACAATGGCACCAATTTTGCAGTAGGGGAGTTTGCTCGGTTCTGTGCGGAGAAGAGAATCCGGCTTGATGTGGCCTCGGTGGCACACCCAGAGGCAAATGGGCAGGTTGAGAGGGCCAACGCATTGGTGTTGGCCGGCATAAAGGCCCGGTTGATAGAGCCACTCCTGCGGACTCCGGGGTGCTGGATAGAGGAAATACCGGCGGTGCTATGGGGTCTCCGGACTACGCCCAACAGATCCACCGGGTACACCCCATTCTTTATGGTGTATGGTGCTGAGGCAGTGTTGCCAACCGACATACAGTATGACTCGCCCAGGGTGGCGATGTTTACAGAGACCGAGGCAAGAGAAGCTCGAGAGAATGATGTCGACTTGCTTGAGGAAGCAAGAGAGTTGGCCCTATCTCGGTCAACGATATACCAGCAGAGCCTCCGACGCTATCATAGCCGGAAGGTGCACCCCCGGGTGTTTAGAGAAGGAGAGTTGGTACTGAGACTGATACAGCGAACTGCCGGCATGCACAAATTATCCCCTCCGTGGGAAGGACCTTTTGTGGTGAGTAAAGCCCTGCACAATGACTCATATTATCTTGTAGATGCGCAGGAAGCTAGAAAAGGTGTGATGGATAGAGCCGGTGAGGAGACCAAACGACCATGGAATGTAGCCTTGCTTCGTCCCTTTTTTGCATAAAAGGCAAAATGTATGTATCTCAGTTCCTTCTGAATGAAATGCCGGCGCCCCAGATTGAATCTCGGGGACTGCCTTATCCGGATGGTGTTTCTTTTCTTATGTTTTTTCGCATGTCGGCACTCCGGGGTAAACTCGGGGACTGCCTGACATTTATCTCTGTTTGTATTTTGGTTAGTCCCTTGATAATCGAATGCCGGCGTCTCGAGGTGAAACTCGGGGACTGCCGTGTCTTTTTCGTACCTGTTGCCCACGTGCCGAATGAATTTTCAACCTTGTTTCAAAGTTAAGTAATGTATGCTATGTGAAATGATCTTGTGACTCGACTGACGAATGCCCAGAGTGGTAGTCAAGAGCAAAGATAGTGGAAGGTGGTAAACACAAAAATGAACTCGGGGACTCGGTGTAAAAGCAATTCGGCACGTGTTGTGTGTTAACCCCGTCTTTCAATTATTCCTCCGTTATGTCGAATACTTTTGAACCTTAACTCGGGTATTCTCTAGTACCGTATGCTATAGTCGTGATTTTGTGACTCGACTGTCGAACGCCTGTATGGTAGACAAGAGCAAAAATCACTAAGTATAGTAGACGAGAAAGTAAACTCGGGGACTCGGTGTAAGATGATCCGACATAACTATGTACATGCTCGATTCAATAAGGCAGACAGCAAAGTATTCTACTTAAAATTGTATATGTTACATATGAACCCGGCATTCCGGGGATTTGATAGATTTGTTCTCTAGAGTTTTATACAGGAGACTGGGCAGCAGGAATATCGGTAGTCGCGGTGGCGTCGGCACCTCCCAGCTCGACGGTGGCCTCAACGGCGATTCTCGGCTGGTCAGTCGAGGCCGACTTGGTGATGTCGGCGGCGGCGTCCTGGCTGGCTACATCGGCGGTCCCCGAAGTGGAAGCCTTCCCGGATGACGGGGCTTTGCCGGAGGTTTTGGAGGTGTCGGGGAGGTTGCCTTGGGCTTCTTCTTCATCGTCCTCCTTCTCGCCCTCAACGTCGTCGGTGTAATCTTCGTCATCCGAGTAGACTTCGCCCTCGATGTATTGATGGGGCTGTGAGTAGCCGGCGAAGTAGTGCGCCGCGTCTCGCCGAAGCTGGATCTTGGCCGAATCGGTTGTCCACGCCGAGTTCTCGCGCTGCGCCCGTACCCTCTGAAGGTCGATCCCCTCATACCAGGATAGTATGAAGGAGAGGGTTTGGTCCGCACCGGCACGGGCGGCGGAAGACCGCCATTCTCGGAGGCGCCTTTCCGTCTTCATCAGCTCCTGGGCCAGGTCGGACACATTGTCCGGAGGCGTGGCGCCAGGCCAGAGCTTCCGGTAGATGTGAATGCCGGCGTCGAGAAGCTCCGTCCCGATACTCTTAAGCGGCGCGAGGCGCGCATTAAGTGCTACGAGATGGTCTTCTACGTCCCACTCTCCAGAGATGGGGCCGGCTTCAGCCCTCTTCGCACGCGCCCGGTTGATGGCCTTCACAGCGACGGCGTGCGTATGGGAGAAGTGCTCTGCGGAGAAGAAAGCTGTTGATGAGTTAGAAGGCGGGCCGGTATAATGTGAATGTCGGCAAGAGAGTCAGGCAAGAAGAAGCAAGAGTTTGGAGGAACTCACTGTCCATCTGGGCATTAATCTTCTTAAGTTCGGCCAGCCAGAGGTCACACTGGGATTTGAGGGCGTTGAGCTTTTTCTCGGCCAAGGTGGCGCGAGACTCAGTTTGCTCGAGCACTTCACCCTGAGTCCGTACGGCGTCCGCCAGGGTCTTCTCCAACTCGGCCTTCTCAATCTTGGCCTGCTCCAGTTCTTGTTGAAGCCGAGTTGAATTGGCCCGCTCCTTCTCCAACTCGAGCTGGTGCTCGGCGGCAACTCGGGCGGCGGTGTCGGCTGAAAAAAGCGACAAGTCGGTGATGTAAAGGCAAACTAGAGAAAGGAAAGATGTTTCAGAAACAAGGAAGTGTACCATGGTCCCGGTGCGCAGCCTGGAGCTCTTTGAACCGCCTCCGGAGGGACCCATGCTCGACCAACAGCCTTTGGAACACCCGGGTGCGTTCTTTGCTGCATGACTGCAATAAAAAGCGAGGTGTTAGAGCAAGTTGGTTGTTGAAGTTTTTCGCCGAATGGTCTTAACTCGGTCGAGTCTTAACCATTCGACCAAAACCTCGGGGACTGGAGATAGTGGATGTGGAAGAGCTTACCTCTGCGGCTATTGTCAGGTGAAGGACTGCAGACTGAAGTGCATGCAGAGACTGAGCGACTTTCCCGGGACCAGCCGGGTGGTCGATACTCGGATCGGAAGAGGTAGCCTCGCTGATGTCGGCGGCATTCCAATCCGTATTATACTGCTCCATCGAACCTGAAGAGTCAGCACTAGGTGTGAGGAACCCTGAGCTCTCCAAGTCGGCAACGCTAGGAACCCGGTCGACAGTGGCCTCCAGCATGCGCAGGGCCGCCGTCTTAACGGCGATGCGGGGAGGATGCACCACTTTGAGTTTACCCAGAGGAGGCTGACCTTTCTTGGCCGCCAACTGATCCGGGGTCGGAGCAGTTTTCTTCTTGCCGGCCTTGGGTTGTGCCCGGCATGGTGGTGATGCAGAGGGATGCTGGCTTGCAGCAGAGGGTTGTGACTCCGGCGGCGTTGGGTGCTGAGGGGGTGCGTCCGGCATCACCGTGGTCTTGGTGGATGCGGCAGAGGGACGCGGTTGGTTATCGCCAGCCCCGACATCTCGGTCCGGGCTGGCTCGGCTCGCTTCCGCTGCCGTCTTAAGTGTCGACGGGGAGGCGTCGGACCCAGCTAAGTCGGCAGCCGCAGGTGTCGCCCGGGAGGGGCTGCCAACTCCGACGTTTGTCGGGGCCGCCGGCTCGTTCTGGTCGAGCTCAAGCGGGGCTCTGAGCGTGGAGTAAAAAGTTAGAAGGAATAAAGCAAAGAGGTCGGAAGGCGAAAGAAAGGAGGCTTACCCGGCAGCGGTCGGGATCTTCTTGCGGGAAGGTTTCTTGGTAATTTTGGCCTTCTTGGCCCCCGGGTTGTCCGCGGCAGAGGTGCCGGCGCCCACGCGCTTGCGCGTAGCTGTTTGGGTGGTCGGCGCGGCTGGTGTTGGAGGCAGAGGGTCAGCACAGGCCAAGGGAGTGGCGTGTGTGATCTCTAGCATCACACAGTCGTCGTCGTCAGATTCGTCTTGGGGACAAGACCGAGTTCGAGGCTTACCCGGGCCGGAGGTGCGGGAGACCGGGATCGACAAGTGGTCCTCGTCATCCGGGTCCTCGGTGAGCGGAGTTGCCGGCACGGCAGTGTCTGCCCGCCAACCACCATTGGCCCACCTCTTGTCCTCCCGGGCTTGACGGTCAAACCGCTACAAAAGGAAGGTGGCGGTAAATGACTAAGGAAGCAAGAAAGGCAAGAGTGTAATATAGCTGCTGTGTCGGTTGCATGGTGAGGTCGGAGAGGAAGAGCTAGAGCTTACCTTGGGTGGAGGATTGGCGCGACTGTGGGGTTCAAGTCCCCATTCCCAGTTGTCTCCCATGGAGGTTTGGGCGATGGCTCAAACACGTCTGCGCACCGCCGGCTTGTCCAACTCGAACGGGCTGATCCGAGTTGGGTCGTGGGGCCCACTCATATGGCAGATCTTGTGCACCCGGTTCTGCAGGGGGCTTATCCGGCGGGCAACAAAGGTCCTCAGGAGGTCATCCGCCGTCAGATCGTCCTTGATGGAGAGCAAGTGGTCGTGGATGGCCTGGGTCTCTGCGTCGCTGCCCGACGGATCCCAGCCCCAGTTCGCCTGGGAATAGGGCGGGTCGAGTCGGAACTCTGGGAGGTTGAGGAAATCATACCCCTTGGCATTGTCGGCGGAGTCCGGATTCTTCACGTAGAAGAAGCTGCGCTGCCACTTGCGGCAGGACTCCAACCCGGTGACCTTGGGGAAGTCGGAGAGCTTTCGGGCGGCAATGGTGGCAGCCCCGCATGCCGTCATCTCCTTGTCCTTCACGCCCTTGTTCGGAATGCTTTGCTTCCGAAGCACGAAGTACTTTGCCCAGAGGCTGACCAGAGGCCATAGGCCGAGATAGCCCTCGGAGAAGGCGACGAATGCCGAGAGGACCGTGATGGAGTTTGCCGGCAAGTGATGCGGCTGTAGCTCGAACTTGTCAAGAAAGGCTCGGAAGAACCTGCTTGTCGGAAGGGCGAAGCCGCGCTCGAAGTGCGTGACAAACACCACGCGCTCTCCTTCCTGGGGCGCGGGTTCCACTTCCTCGCCAGGAATCCGGCATATGATGGGCGCCGGGACGCGACGCGTGCGACGTAGCCAGTCAAGGTCGTCTTGCACGACGTCCGAGCCTTCCCATCCCCCACGGATTCCTTCGGCGGATATGTCGGATTGCTCGGAGGTATGGCTTGAAGACATGTCGGCGGATCTGCAAAACAGATACCGGGCGATAGCCCGAGGTAGGGGGTAAGTCGGATAGCAGTCGGCGAATCCCGGCAATAAACTGAAATCTACGCCCGAGTAGCATGGAAGAAGATCTACCGAGACCATTTAAAAGGAAGTTAAATGGTTCTAGCAAGGAAGAACCGCTAGCAGTACAATGGTGAGTCGCTATTGAAAAGGTATGGCGAGATCTGGTGAGGAGAAACCTATAACGGTGTTGTGATGACGGAAACAATGATCTGTGGAGAAATTAACACTGGTTCTAACCTGTTCTACCGAAGAAGGGGGATGAACTAAGTTCGGCCGAGCCGCGGTTCAATCTGTTCAAAGCCTCGGGAGGAACCTTACCGTGGAGATTGGTGCCGTAGAGCGACAGGATCTCGTCCCGACGGCAGCGAGGCGAACTTCGGTCACCGGCGTCGAGCTCCCCGGCGTGCGGTGCGAAGGCGGCGTGCGTCGCGGCGGCGATTCGCTCGGGAGCAGAAGGGGAGCAAGGGAAGAAGATGATGCGGAGGAAGAAGGGAGAATAACCCCGCCGCCGTATTTAAGAGGGAAGGAGAAGAGGCAGTTGCTAGGTTTTCCCGCCCGCTGGTTTCGAGCCGATCGTGGGATCGTGCGTGCGGCGGTTGGCGCGAGTAGAGCGGTTGTGGCCACACGATCGGCCGCACCGTGGGTTACAGAATGGCAACCGTCGGCTGCGGATCGGGTGCGGTCGCCAGCCCAGGAATCGAGGAGGCGCCTCGGGTGCTCAAACTACTCGAGTGCCTGTTAGATATGACGGCTGGTGGGACCAGCACGGTGTTTTCGGGACAGCGTGTCAGACCGCGTGGCGCGTTTCTCGGAATGGGGCAGCGTATGTGTGACGCGTCTCGGCGAAGATCTGAGACAAAAGATTCAGTGATATCAAGGATACCGGAACAATAACCCGGGATGGCTAAGAACTCGGTGACAAACCGAGATGGCCATGTCGGATGACTTTTACAGTAAGTCGGACAGGCATGCCGGAATTTTCTCATCAGGCCGACATCGTGATGTCGCAGGGCCTTAAGTGACCAACTTGGGCAAGTCGGAGCAAAGGAGTTACCCGACATACTTATGTCTGCTATTGGTTCAAGGCAATTATTGGGTTAAATCTGATGCAGCCCTTCATCCGAGGCTGCAGGACTACACCAGCTTCGGGGACTAGTGTCGGGGGGCTACCCCCGGGTAGGGTAAAGGCGAGGGTAAGATATTCGTGTTTACAGTGGTAACTATCCCTTGCCTGGCGCCAAAGGTCATATGACTCTTCGAGAGGTAAAGGGACGCCCTTTGGAGGGAGCAGGGGCCAGGCTGTCTCCCCTGGTGGTACTATAAATAGATCCCCAGCCCCTCACTCTCATTCAGGCAAAGGCAGAGATTTCTCCTAGGAACCAGCTTCTCGAAGATGTCTTTGGGAGCAAGCCTAAGACATCTTCGTGTAGCTGGGCCTAGGGGCATTCTCTTGTGCGACGCCCAAAATCGGTGCTGGTGTGCAGGGTCCCGGCTAGACCAAGTTGTATGCTTGGCCGACTTAAGCTTATGTCGGAGGTAGCCGACATGTTCTAACCGACATAACCATGTCCGAGATCTTTATTTATATGTGATGTGCAGGAAGGCGGATCCGACATACAGGTTCGGGCCAGGTGAGGTATGTCGGAGGTCCAGGTCCGGCATAGCCATGCCGGCGTACGGAGAGAAGCCCGGTATACTTGTGCCGGGATAGGAGGATGTATCCGACATATCCTATGTCGGGCAGGAAGTCAAGGGCGGGTACAAGGCAAGGACACCGTCCCGTCTGACACGGAGGTAAGGTCACCTCCCGTCTGACACGGGCGCGGGACAAAGGGCACAAGACAAGGGCGACGTGACCATACCACTGTACTGGCAACTGACTGACAGGAAACAAGGCATGGAGAAGGCACGTCCTGTCTCTGGCAGGGGAAGCATCATCACCTAGATCGGCGGCGGCTACGGCAAGAGGCATCATGGCCTACCTCGGCCTATGTCGGATAGCCCGGCGGCTAGGTCGTAGTAGAGGTGTCGACATTACCGTTGGACGGGGGCTGTTGTCCGGGGGGCCCGGAGGATTTAGGGTTCCCGGACGACTCGGCGGGACCTTTATAAATAGCATCATAACTCCTCCTGTGAGGAGGGACACCAACCAAAGAGCCAAAACTATAGTCTCATTCACTGCTAGAGCATTTACTCCTTCCTCATTTGTAGTTCATCCTAGTTCTTACCAAAACAGCTCAAGGAGCACCTTGTAGATCTTGTGAGATACATATAGAGAGAAGCAAGGCAGGAGTAGGGGTGTTACCTCCTCACGAGGGCCCCGAACCTGGGTACGTCGAGTGTGTTTGTGGTGCCGTGTATGTTTGCTGGTTCTTGAGCCTAGCTAGGTCGGCTCGTGTTCGTTTCTTGTTTTCTCTCGCGTGAGCTTTTTAGCTCGCTAGCCCTCCCCGGATCCACCAGCGTCCATCGGCCCCACACATTTAGCCATCCTATGGCATCTGCCGTGATACCACCACGACAGAAACTCAGTTAATTAAAGGACATGAGGACGTACATAATTTTGATGCTTTTACTTCAAGCCAATGTATTGAAAGCATAATATAAAAAATCATAAAAAGTTAACACGATTGTTTGGGCTCGCTAGCCAACTTTCCATGAAAGACACTGATAGTTGGCCGCTATGGATCTTCGCAAAACAAGAAAAGATAAGATCTAGTTGCATATTTTATATATGAAAAATGCGACTAGTGATAGTTGCATGTTTCATATCAGAAAAGTGCAACTAGTTCTAGTTGCACATTTCGAAAATGAAAACTGCGACTAGTGTACTTGCACGTTTCATATAGGAAAAATGCGACTAGTTCTAGTTGCACATTTTGAAAATGAAAAGTGCGACGAGTGGTTGTTGCACATTTCATATATGAAAAGTGCGACTAGTGATAATATATGAAAAGCGGAACTAGTTCGAATTGCACATTCGGCAAAATGAAAAATGCGACTAGTAGTAGTTGCACATTTCATAAAGGAAAAGTGCAACTTGTTCTAGTTGCATATTTTTGAAAATGAAAAGTGCAACTAGTGAACACGCTAGTGGTACTTGCACATTTCATATATGAAAAGTGCAACTATTGGTAGTTGCACATTTCAAAAAAGGAAATGTGCGAGTAGCGGTAGTTGCATATTTCATATATGAAAAGTGTGACTAGTGATAGTTGCATGTTTCATATCAGAAAAGTGCAACTAGTTCTAGTTGCACATTTCAAAAATGAAAACTGCGACTAGTGTACTTGCACGTTTCTTTATGAAAAGTGTGACTAGTTCTAGTTGCACATTTCGAGAATGAAAACTGCGACTAGTGGTACTTGCACATTTCATATATGAAAAGTGCAACTATTGGTAGTTGCACATTTCAAAAAAGGAAATGTGCGAGTAGCGGTAGTTGCATATTTCATATATGAAAAGTGCGACTAGTGATAGTTGCATGTTTCATATCAGAAAAGTGCAACTAGTTCTAGTTGCACATTTCAAAAATGAAAACTGCGACTAGTGTACTTGCACGTTTCTTTATGAAAAGTGTGACTAGTTCTAGTTGCACATTTCGAAAATGAAAACTGCGACTAGTAGTACTTGCACATTTTCATATATGAAAAGTGAAACTATTGGTAGTTGCACATTTCAAAAAGGAAAGTGCGAGTAGCGGTAGTTGCATATTTATATATGAAAAATGCGACTAGTGATAGTTGCATGTTGCATATCAGAAAAGTGCAACTAGTTCTAGTTACACATTTCAAAAATGAAAACTGCAACTAGTGTACTTGCACGTTTCTTATATGAAAAGTGTGACTAGTTCTAGTTGCACATTTCGAAAATGAAAACTGCGACTAGTGGTACTTGCACATTTCATACATGAAAATTGAAACCATTGGTAGTTGCACATTTCAAAAAGGAAAAGTCCGAGTAGCGGTAGTTGCATATTTCATATATGAAAAGTGCGACTAGTGATAGTTGCACGTTTCATATCGGAAAAGTGCAACTAGTTCTAGTTGCACATTTCGAAAATGAAAAGTGCGACTAGTGGTACTTGCACGTTTCTTATATGAAAAGTGTGACTAGTTCTAGTTGCACATTTTGAAAATGAAAACTGCGACTAGTGGTAGTTGCACATTTCATATATGATGAAAAGTGAAACTATTGGTAGTTGCATATTTCATATATGAAAAGTGCGACTAGTGAAAATAAAACTTATAATGAAAGAATTTTGGATGTGTGGTGATTGCTGTGAACATACAAAATATAATGAAAGAAGTTCTTCAGTTATTGAAACCGTTGGGCACATTTACAAATATACTCCACACGAAAGAAATCGTCGTTATGAAAATGTCGCCATCCTGTAGTGATTCGTTAAAAACAATCTCTACAAGAAAAAGATTGGCAAAAATGAGTGGACGGTCACCTAGTGTGTTCTCCCTGTATATTACATGTATGCATGCATTCTACTAAAAAACAAAATATAGGATGTACAGAAAGCAATACACTGAACTCATAACTGTATTAGCTGGCTCAAGTAAAAATATGTCATCATCCGAATCAGAACATCCCTAGAAATAAAAGAGGTACAAAAAAGAACAGGCAACATATGAACAGACCAAAAAGTATTTTCCAAAAATCCTGAAAAAGAACAAATAAATAGTCCATAAAACTTGATGTTTACCTCTTCATTGCCATCGGAATGGAGCTTATTCTTCTCCATTATCATTTTCAAATATCTCCCCTCCTGAGAAAAGCACAAAAAAAGAATCAGGCATCAAATTTATCCTTGCTCGATTCTCTGGCCTTATTAGAAAATTTGTATGTTAATATATTACATCATAGATATCTTGATAATTCACTGGCCTTATTACACCCTATATTAGCAACAATGTATCGATGCCTACTCAATGACATTTTCACTATTCCAAAAGCATACACACATGCTGCACAAATTCAGTTCGTATAAGAGTTCCCAAAAGGCTAACTGAAAAACAACACTCTCTTGCATTATAAATGCAGGAGAGTTTCACAGGCTACTGGGTGAGATTTTCAAGCTTACGGTCACACTAAAGAACCAAAATTCAGTTCGTACCAAACCAGAAACACTGCTGGGTGAGATTTGCTTACGGTCACACTAACAGAACCGAAATTCAGTTCGTCTATGGGAAAACCACAAAACGCAGGACACAGGCCTGACACCAACTCAAAAAAGAACTAGCAAACGAACATCACACACAGAATCGCATAGCAGCACATAAATACAGGATCTGGATCACCACATGAACACAAGAAACATGAAGACCGCTCCGATCTAAACTAGTAAGCATCTAATCTCTTGGGTGTAGTTGTGATCCCCGACGCTGGTAAACGTGCTACCACAACCCTAGCTCGAATCCAGCATCTTACTATCGAATAGAGAAGCAGAAAGAGAGAAATCTGGTTTGATTCGGTGACGCAAGCGGTTAATATAGCTCGGGAGATGTCAGAATATAGAGTACCTTAAGAACTTTCAATGGTAATTTTGCCGGCGAAGATGCGGAAAACAGAGCTCTCCTCCCGCCGTTGAGCATGTCTCACTAGCTTCCTCCGTCAGGCAGTTCCGAACAGGCAAAGCGACAGTAGATAGCAGCCACACTGAGAAACGACGGGATAATCCCCGAAAAAAATCAAAAGTCAGTGGACAAATGCAACCGGGGAGACGGCCCAACACAAAAACGGCCGAGTGTGACACATAAAGCGGACACGAATAGTACAACACGATCGGACGGCTAACCCAGTCGACTGAGACTTAACATAATCTCAGTCGACCGAGACATAGCAAAACCGCAAGAATAAAGAAACGACGAACGCCGCCAGTTTGGCCGCGCCGCCACCGTCCCAAAACCACACCCCAGCCACAGCTGTCGCTTTCCTCCCCGCTCCTTCTCACATCGCGCTCTCGCGTGCGGCGTGCCCATGGCGAGTCCGTCGTCGCCGCGCCTCCTCTCCACCCTCCTCGCCGACCGCCTCGGCGCCCTCTCCGCCAGGCCGTTCCTCCGCCCCGGCGCTCCAGGTAGAGGTAGGTGCCCCGCCTCGGCCCTCCCCTCTCCGGTGCCGCGCGCGCGCCTGACGCCCCGCAGGCCGCAGCTGCTCGCCTCCCGCGCTGAGATGCCTCCAGCTGCTTTTGCAGGGCACAGGCGGGTGACGTGCCAGGCCACGAGAACGCTCTCCAACCTGGTGGATTCCCTCTTCAACAGGAGGTGAGCTCCCAGTCTCCAGACCTACGTTTCCTTGCCCTGCTTGCTTGTTGGACTATCACAACTGTTAATTAGACATGAATTGTTCTTCTTGGGTACATAGATTGGCCATTGCCAAGTAGCATGCCTAGCGTTAGGATAAACGTGACTTTATTAGTGACCATCAAAATGAACACACAACGGCTTGATTTTTTGTCACTCTATTTAGGAGGAACACATTTATTTCCCATGTTCTTGATCAGACCTCTAATTGTAAGCCGTAACTGAATGCCAGTTTATTGCTTCCCTGTTTCCAGTACACGGCAACTCAAAATTTTGGGTGCTCCCTTTCCACCAGTACTATGATTTGCTAGTTTCATTAAGGTTCGGAAGGCAGTGGTTGAAGCTTGATACGCAATCACATTTACATATACTATTTTGAATGTGTGAGTACCGACCAGGGATGTCGTGCCAATCTGCGAAACTATTGAAATTGGTCATATTACACTCACTAGGACTGTCAAGATTCATCATGTATGTGTATCGTTATAATAAAAATATGCGCATCATGTAGTTAGATTAAAGTATTTTTTCAACTGTAGTCAAACATTTTTTGAAGTATTGTTATATAAATGGGCATATGGTTCCCTGAGTTTACTGATCTTATGGAATATGGTCTGTGCTACTACATTATTCGGTATATGTTTGTATGGTGAAAATCATGGCATACATTATTCGGTGCCTGTTACATATATTACTTATAGATGTGTCATCTATGGTGTGGAATCAGAGATAACGGAGAATACTGTTGAATTGGTCTCTTCCTGTATATTCTGTCCATTGTTTGTTGGTCTACGATATTTTTACTATCGTATGGAGCATACATCTAGATTCACATTTGAAGTCTTTTTTTTGGACTTCCACAGAAGTCGGGATGACTCACTGGAAAATAACCCTAGACGCCTACGGCCTGGGAAAGTGTCTCCTCGCCTAAGTGTTCCCAATCATATACAGCGGCCTCCATATGTCAATGCGAGTCAAAGACCTCACATGAACAATGGACCTGAAATACATGATGAAAAAGGGATTGAATGCATGAGAGCATCTGGAAAGCTTGCTGCACAAGTTTTGAAGTTTGCCGGGACACTTGTTAAAGTAATGCTGTTATTGCCATAAGTGCCTGATTTTTCTTTTTAATTGGTGGAACCTTACATGCACAAGGGAAAGATCATTCCATTCTTCCAATACTTTGTTAAGAGAAAAGAGCATACCAAGCAAATGGATCCTATGGTAAATGTTAAAGTGCAGGACACAACTCATACGTACTTTAGACAACTTTCAAGTAGTTTGCCAAGTAGAAGTGCCTTCTCATCTAAAGTATCACATTTGCTGAAAATATTTCGTGTCATGCGGCCTGGCCCCGCTACCCCTCCATTAGTCATGTGGTTAGATTATATTGTACCATGTACTTTTCTTGTGGCCTATACCTAAAACACAAAAGTAATTGCCTGTAGACCTTAAGAAAGTAGGACGATTGATTTCCTGTACACTTGATGTATGGTCATGCCTGTTATTCTCAAACTTCCCATATACTAGGGTGGTCTAAGGCTAAGTTTCTGAAATTGATTTGTTTCTTATCTACAGCCAGGCATCACAACTGATGAGATAGATAAATTGGTGCACCAAATGATTATAGATAATGGAGCATACCCATCACCTCTTGGTTATTGTGGATTCCCGAAGAGTGTCTGCACTTCAGTGAATGAATGCATCTGTCATGGGATACCAGATTCTCGACCACTTGAGGTAAGCCATCCAGAGTCCGGAGATAATGAATTTAAATACATACCAAGCAATTTACATTTAATCTTCTTTTTGGCAGGATGGCGATATCATCAACATCGATGTTACTGTCTATCTCAATGTAAGTCAAGGATAATCTATATATCTGCTGAACTGACTACTGTTTAGTTGCTATGCTTCTCTCACAGACAGTGCAAATAAAGAAAGAAACTGAAGTTCTTATTTGTGGTAGATATCCTTTCTGATGTTTTTCTGGACGATATTATATTCTATCCATTCTTGCATGGTTGTGAAGAAACATCACACTTTATATATATATGAGAATACAAAACCTAGGTTGGGCTTAGAGGTTAGAACTTATGTGCAGATTCAATTGATATATCTTACTTTCTCCTATCTAAATTATAAATGTTCTAGATATTTCAATATGGACTACGTACGGACTGAAATGCCTCCATTCCAAATTATAAGATGTTTTAGATATTTCAATATGGACTACATATGAACTGAAATGAGTGAATCTATACACTAAAACGTGTCTAGATACGTCTGAATCAGGAAAAAGCTTGAACATCTTATATTTCGGAACGGAGGTAGTAGTATGTAATTATGTATGTATGGAGTATTGTATTTTGTTTAAATAAATGTGGTATGATTGGCATCTAAATTAACCCATTACATTTTTTGGTCAACTCATATTTGATTCCAGGGTTACCATGGTGATACATCTGCTACATTTCTCTGTGGTGATGTTGATGATGAAGCAAAGAAATTAGTTCAGGTTATCTCAATTCTGTGATAGGAATATTTTGTTAATACCCTCTGTCATTAAATATGCATTAGCCTATGAAGGCATGAGTGCTGCTGTTTGCTGGCATTAGTGATGTGCCTCAACCCCCTTTCATGTTTTTCTTGTTTTTTCTGCTTCTTTTACCTCCACAGGTGGTCAATTTAAGCATTCATATGTGCTATATAATGGGGGATATGTACCCATGCAATCTGGACATAATTCATTTGTATTTTAGAAGATATAAGTGTACTAAGTCATATGGCAATAAGATCACATAAATTTTTCTTAGAGAAGCTAAATTTTCTTTGATATGCATTATTTCGTCCGAAGTTTTATCGAATATGTTTTTTCGCAACCAGGCAACAAGAGAATCTCTTGATAAGGCTATATCAATCTGTGCTCCTGGGGTGGAGATCAACCGCATTGGTAAAACCATACAGTAAGTACATGCTCTCATGTACTACGAAGTTTACATAGACACTTGTATTTTTCTCATTACTCTTTTGCAGTCTGTTGATTCTGTAACTAGGGGATTCTATATTTAAAAAGAAACTTCAGAAACTTCATGTCGCATAAGAAATCGGTGTTGTTTGGCTCTTTGGCATCTAGACAGAACTTGATAATACCCATTTTCTTGGACTTTGATTACAGTGGACATAAAATGGTTTCTTGTTTCTGATAAGCGCTAATTAATTGTGTCCTTGAAACAAACTATAGTACTCCCTCCGTCCAATAAAGGATGTCCCAACTTGATTAAAAATTGGATGTATCTATGCACTAAGTTATGTCTAATTGGATGTATCTATGCACTAAGTTATGTCTAATTGGATGTATCTATACATCCAATTTTTGATAAAGTTGAGACATCCTTTGTTGGACAGAGGTATCTTATATTAAATACACTTTCCTCGTTATCCATCTTAGCTTAAGTTGCACTGTACTTGGCTTGTTAGGATTTGGAATTTTCCTTGTATGAGTACCCATCGGCCAACACAGTTATACCCTAACAAAGGTGGACTCTATGCTTGTGGAGTTTGTTTATACATAATTTAATTGAACTCTTATTCCTTTAATAGGCTTCTAATTATTAGTCTGCTTATTGGATATCCTCATCATTTCTTTAAATTGAGCACTACGCCACTACCTTACTGAAGATTTTGATCTTTGAAGGGACCACGCAGACAAATTCAAGTACAGTGTAGTTCAACAGTTTATCGGCCATGGGGTTGGAAAAGTGTTTCACGCTGAGCCCGCAGTGCTTCATTTCCGTGAGTTCGACATGCGAAACTATATGTTTTACTCTATGCTGTCTCAAACAACTATTGAGCTTCTAGTTTGCCCATCGGGTTTTACAGAGGATCACTGTATATATAGGGAATATGTGTGCTGCCATGGACTAACGTTTCTGGAATTTGCAGGAAACAATGAAAGGGGCCGCATGATTTTGAACCAGACATTTACCATAGGTACATCTTTCCACCCTATCTATTCTGCACACGGCACATAGTAGTGCCCTTAATTTTTTTCCAGCATATGAACACTGACAGGCTTGCTTCCCTGTTCATGTCGTCAGAGCCGATGTTAACCATGGGTAGCACAAACGCTACCATATGGTCCGACGACTGGACCGCGGTGACGGAAGACGGGAGCCTGTCAGCACAGTTTGAGCACACGTTACTGATTACAGAAGACGGCGTGGAGATACTGACACAGTGTTGAGCCCGGCTGAAGATCAAAGATGATAAACAGATCCTCCATTTTTTCCCGGGACTAGTTTGGTTAGAATCCAATTGCAAACCTACAATTCTTTAGCTGCAAATCATACATGTTTCCGAATCTCGACACGTCAGAAGGTCGATGTATAGATTATAAGAAGTTCAGCATCTGCTGTTGGGATTCCAGCGTGAGCAGATCAAGATCTAGCCTTCTTGGTAGTTCAAGGTAGGCCTGATAATTCTGACCCGGTTTGGCTGGCTCCTGGGGTCGACGAATGGCACGTTTCGCCGCATCAAGAAAGATCACTTTGCTTTGTTAACACTTCTCCACGACTGATTGCGAGCTTGATTAGTAGTCCGAGCTGTTTTCCACTAAAAAAAAAAAGTAGTCCGAGATGTTTCATCAATCAAACTTTGCTCTTAATAGCTCCATTCACTACCCATAATCACAGTGGCTTGCGAATATTCCGCATCTAGTTGCGTATGCACCCCTTTGTTGCACGTCCCACTTCAGAGTTTTCAAAAAAACACTAAATAAATTGACATAGATTATACTGTAATCTTGCACACCCACAAATATTCATCCAAAAGTATGACCATATGTGACCTCTGAAAAGAATAACTACAAGTGAATAGTATCATGGGCTATTCAAACTCCATTTGTCTTTTTTTTTTAAAAGGTCACATATGATCATATTTTTTTGATAAACATTTATCCAAGAAACAAAATAAACTATGTCCATGATTTGTTTCCCATTTTTTGAAAACAAAGTGTCCCAAGTGCGGGTGCAACCAGTTGCGAATTGTATATTTGGCTTGTTTGCGGCTGCCATGGTATGATGGTATGTTGTGCTATGAAGTCCAATGGTAATCCTCCACGTACAAAGATATTTACATTAACTAATCCACTGTGATCTCACCGACCAGAACAAATCTTCACAACCGCTCAACTAAACCCTGACCTGCACGCTGTCGGTAGTCTTCTCAATACGCTCACTGTCATCTGGGACCCACGACGGCATCATACGCTAGGACCCACATGTCAGGGAGCAGGGACATGCCCAAACCGTGGTGCTTTATCCCTACCACCTTTACCGCACCACCTTCCCATGCTCGTTTCCCCTGATTTTCCTCAAGTTCCTATCTGCGGAAACGCGGCCCAGGTTCTAGAAGCTTCTAAATCGGCTGCCGCGAGCAAGGCGCGTGCTCTGCTCTCCTGCGAGATCGAGGAGGCGAGGAGCTCACGAATCGGGGGGAGAGGCGGCGGAGCGCAATGCCGTGCCGTCGTCGGCGGTAGGGATGGCGGCGGCGGCGGCGACCACATGGCGAGGGGCGTAGCGCGGGCGGCGTCGTTCGGAGGCCGCGGCGCGACGGCGGGGTGGCTCTCGTACCGGCGCGTCACCGTGGCCGTCTGCCTCGGCAACCTCGTCGCGGCGCTGCTCGTGCTCCGCTCCCTCACCTCCTCCTCCTCCTTCGCCCCCGCGCCCGGTGGGCAGCGCGTGGAGGCCGCCGTGCGGTACACGGAGGAGCAGATTAGGAGGGTGGAGGAGTCGATCCGGATCCGCCGGGAGGCGGAGCCCGTCGAGCTCGTCCAGGCGGTACCAATCTAGAAACTCTCTTTGCGAAAAAAAACTCGATGGGTTCTCTAGTCTAGCTCACCTGTCCTGCGATCTAATCCTCGAGAGCTTTTTGGTGCCAAACGAAAGGTGAAGAAGCTGCGGAAGGTTTTCGCGCGGGAGGAGAAGAGGCGGAGGGAGCTGCCGCTGGAGCTGAAGCAGAAGGTGTCGTATGACATCGTGGGGCGGCTGCACGATTTGGGGGATAACAGCAGCGTCATTCAGCAACGAGGTATTCTGCATATCCGGTTCCAAATTTGCAGTGTGGTAGTACTGTTTTGTGTACAATGAAGTGAGTTCCTGAATCCCATCCAGCATTTAGAATCTGATTATACATGCGCATAATAATTTGGACTTATGTTTATCTCGCCTGGTTTGGTTGTGACAGGCCTATTTTTTAGAAGCATGCCATCTGACGTGTTCAGCAGAGGGCTGAAGTAGGTGTCTAGATGATAAATTTACTTGTTTCAACTGGTTTGTCAGATGTTGTTGCATTGCAAGTGCTCTCTTGCAGGTGTCAATTTCTGCAGTTGACTTTTGCACCGCTGTATAGTTTAAGATATGCTAGAATTGTAGGATTTGAAAGCAACCCTCCTGACTGAAACAACTGAACCATCAAGAATCAATGTTATAACTCCATGAGACAGTTCCCTCTTCTCAATCGATGTGCAATATATTCGGATGTCCTATCGGTGGTTTGTAAACATTTGCACTCGTTCCGGATTCTTCTATTGTATACGCAGCTATTGCATAGCGATTTTACCTGTTTGGCAGAACTGTGAATTGCTTGATGGTATCAGCCGCCCTGCAGATTTTTTTTTCATTTATGTTTTGTGCGGCGTCCTCAACTGTTACCACTAAAATGATGTTTTACTGTTCATGACTTGCAGTTGCTGCATACATGATCTTGATTTTTTATTTGTTAAGAGCAGTGTTCCTTTGATTAATTTAAGTTGTTGTCTTGGTTTCTGGTATTGAAGTGCTCATGTTTATTTCCAATATATGCCAGAAGCTCTGGAAACATGGCGTGTTGAGACGCTAAAAGATACTAAAAGTGCATCTATTCTGAATTCATCAAATTTGGGCCTCTCCATTGAGGAAGCACGTATGTGAGCTTTACTGTTAAAAGCTACTCACTTCTACATGTTCAATTTCCTTTCTAATGATTTGATACTTCTTGGGTGCGTTCAAAGTGTTTCTTTTTTTCTTTCTCACTTGGGTTTAAACCTTCTCTATAGGAATGTTAAAGCGAACCCTGGAGTTTAACTGGCCTGCACTGTTGGAGGATATTGGTCTTTGGATACCAGTAGAAGTTCCGCACACCGAACATGATGATAAACCTGAGAATGAACCTGAAGGTTTCTTCTCTAGCATTGTGGATTTTATTTATGTTTTATAAATCTCAACAAATACGTGGTGTCAAGTCTAATCCTCTTAGTTAGGATTACAGTTACGCATTAGCTTTTGAATTGCTCAAATAGATTGAGTTTTAAACAAATTGTTGCAGAAGAAGAGATAATAGCAGGTCCACCTTTGGATCCACAATGCAATGCTGAGCTACATGCTGATTATGGCGGTGCTGCTGTGAAATGGGGCTTAACGCACCACAAAGAATCTGCTGCTGATTGTTGTCAAGCATGTCTAGACCAGGCTAAGAATGCCAAGCCAGGTGAAATGAAGTGCAATATATGGGTTTATTGCCCATCAGAGTTTGGTTGCTATTCACCAGACAAATATGAGCATAAACATCAGGAGTGCTGGTTGAAACGGGTATGCCTGCCTGTTCTTCTAATCTATCTAACCATTGAAAGCTAGATTGCCCTTATATATTTACATCTTTGACCATATTTAGTTTGGATGGGTGTTAGGATTATCTGATTCTTCTTATATCCTGTATTGGCACATTTTCATGCATATGTGAAATGAGATAACCGCTGTTTAGTAATAGAAATTAGATAATCCGCTATTTAATAATAGAAATGAGAGGAAGTGGTGTTTACAAATGTTCACAAGTGGTTTGAATAGCAGAAACAAAAGAGCAACAAAATGTAGGTCATGCTTATGCACGTGTTCAATTCTTGTACAGAAACAAGGATAGAAGGTGTTTATGAATGGTCAGAAGTAATTTGAACAGCGGGAATGAAATTTAGGCCATGCTTGTACTCAACTTACTATTCTACATGTAATTTAACATTGTCGTAATACATTAAAACTGTAACATTACTTTTGTGGTAAGGTTTTTTTCCGAAGGAAACTGGAACATTAGTTATGGGCCATAATTCTAGAACTTCTCCTGCAGCTAACTGTAGAATGTACGCTTCCTGGTGCATTTTATTTCATATTTAGCTAAGCTATTCATTGTGTTGAACTTTTGGGCTAGTTTGAGTAATGACTAGAGTGATAAATTGGACAAGTGTTTGGTACATTCTTGATGGGGCTAAATAAATTCATCAACAGCAAAGCTTGTTATGCCATAAAAATGCTGCTGCATGGCTCATTTAACATGTTCCTAACACTGATAGCTTAATGTTGAATCATTGAGTTCTTTGTGTTGCAAAATTGTCAAAAATTCATTTCTGGGAGCAGCCATTTTTCTCTTCTGATGCTATACAATTTTTTTTTCTGCTCCTATCAAACATGATGATTATGTAGGGGAGCTAGGTTTAGTTGGACACATTAAATTGGCGTTTGTGATATGCATTCCTGGTGTTTTCGTATTCTATACCTCTATATACCAAATCATATATTTAAACTGCTGAACAATGTTAATTTTATATTTTATCTTAAGATGGAAGTGAGACAATCATTGTTTCTTCAACCAGGCTAACTATCTCGTGATGCTCTGCAGGATGACCGGCCTAAACTGAACTTTAAAGACAAGTACCCGGAGTATTACAGAGATTCTCATCCCAGAGCCCCTGTCGTTGTCCCCTGGATGTCAGGTGTCACCAGCGCGTGACCTACCGGCTCATTTGAGATTGGGAGATCTGCACTGATGCAGCTACACTGACGAACCTTCATATATCATTCTTTCATTTGCCACGACACGTTTTGGTTTTCTTGGTGTATATGGTGTACAACGTAGATTAGACGATTTGAGGAAGATTGCTCCTTTGAGGAAGGCTTGTTGAGGGTGTAGAGGCCAAGGGATATGTGGTGCCGATGAACTAAATCCAATGATTCAGCTCATGGCCACCTGTCTTTTTGTTTCTGAAATAACCTCTGGGGTTTAACGTCAATTGCAACTTTACACCATCAACTACACCTATATGCAAAAGTCATTTTAATATTTCTAAAAACTTGAAATGAAAAATCTATGTGTAGGTAATGTTGAGATTTACCACTTAAAATTTTCAGTGCAAAATCTGTATTTGTGTATTTTTGCTTGTGTATAGAAAAAGTACTTTTTATACACAATTCTAGGCATCACCAGAAACAAAGATATTTGCAAAAATTCTTCTTGTTTGATCGAAGTAGGTTACACAATCTGCAGTTGTATAGCAGCCCCTAGCATAAGATATATGTATAACTTAATATATGTGGGTATGATTACACTAAATTTGACCAAAAACCCATAAACTAGCGATTAGTTGCGCCCAAGGGGAGTTTTTTTTCTTCGAAACATAGGGGTCGCTCCCCGATTCCATTGACATGAAACCAACGAGCAACAAAATTACAAAACACACATGGCCTAGCATGTCTTCAGTTTTGCCAGAAAGCAAAGAGGGGGTCCAGGAAAGAGTAGCTTATTACATGTCCCTCAAGACAAAGCTAGGCATTACAGTTTTTTGGGTGTCACCGATGGAGAGACTCAGGCATCAGGAGCTTTACGCTTAGCTCCAGGGGCGATCGCGCCCAAGGGGAGTTATCAGCCAGGACCTGATTGAGCCATGTAGTTTGTCAGAAGCGCGTACAGCCCACAGCTTAAGCAAGTTTCTGGACACCTCGCGCCATCCATCTACGCCGTATTCTGCTTGTTTCTGATCCACTCTCCTATTCCGAACCAGTGACTTCGATCGAGCAGGCTTACCTATCACAGCAGTTTGCACCTGTGTAGTCGTCTTCTCCACGCAAAGGTGGGCACTCCCATGCCTGGATCTCAGACACATCTGGTACATCCTGGATTCAGAGTTCTGGAAGACGTAATCTATGGCCTTGGGAAGCAGCTTCTCGTCTATGTCTTGTAGGGATGCATTCTTGTGCACCATTTCTTGTTCCTTCCCATCGATCACCTCAAAAGCAAAGCTCTCAGCTGTAGGCTCTATTCCTTCTGGGGAGTCATGGGGGATAAAAAGAACTCCCAGTTTCAGAGGAGCCGAATCTGAATTCAGAGTGTTGGTTCGTCCTCTTCCTCCATGTTCAGCAGCCGAATTTTGCAAGCGTTTGTTCTGAGCAGGGATATGGCACTGCAGATAAATCACAATAACCTGTTCCTGTAATCTGAAAGCCAGCCTTGACCCTGCCGGCGACGACACATTTGGGTTTTTGCTGCTGCTAGAAGCATGCGTGATCAGATCATGCTCGTGCTCGTGCTCGTTGCAACAGAGTGGGTTTGGACGAAACCACTGGGTTAAGGTGTTGTGGACATCGAACAAGTAGGAATCCTCCCCGTAGGGAGAATGTGTCCGCCAGGAAAAGTCTTGCGTGGGCAGTTGAACGAGCTCTCTCTTTATGACATCAGCAACCTTAAAGTGAGGTGTGACTGATTGCATGCAACTGATTATGATCCCAAATATATCACTGCTCTCTGAGAGGCGGAGGATGAATCCTACACTGAAACTCTTGGTAGGCGCCCTGAAATCCCGAAAGACAAACCCAACAATTGCCTCTACTCCACGCTCCTCAAAGCTCATGGGTCGTATAACCAGATAGTGAAACCTGCTTCCCCGCAATGCCTGGTATCTCAGAGCCTTCCCAGCAAGAAGCTGGTGCGTGAGAGGGTTGAAGAAGATGCATTGCCGCCGCGTTGCACCAAACTCGACGAACTTGAGGAATTCGCCTGCACCCTCTGCGAACCTCTCGAACCTTGGGACATCAACGAAGCTGCTTGACTCGTCCTGCCCATGGGTAATGAGTGATGACATGAATGACTTGGCTGCGTGAGCAATCCTTTTGGGAAATGAGGACTGGCTTATTCCTTGCCTGGTCACTTCATGTTCCATGGCGCGCTGCTTGCAGTGACGCAGCGTCTCATCGGACTCCTGAGCAGCGCGCTTCAGCTTCCTCCGCCAGCGTAGCACCGGTACGTCAGTTATCTGCCATCTGTTGGAAATTTGCAGTGCAGCCTCCATCTTGATGTGTGCCATCTCCAGCCTTTCCACATCGCTTTGTTTCTGGTCAGGCTTGTCGATGAGGAAGGTTGATATCCGGCTAAGGGTCTCGCCCACCACGGCGGAAGCAACCATCTCGGCCATTACTCAGGAGTCAGGACTCGCCGCCGATAGATACTACTATATAGTATATATTGGAGAAGTTTACAGAGTGCGTCTGATGATGGCTGGAGATGAATGCATAGATTAAGGCTTGGTATGTAGTACAAGGTATACTCACCTCGGCCAACCAGTATCCCTGCTCAGAACTGATGATGTGGGCACCCGCGGGAAGAACTCTGCTTTCTGCTGAAAATGGTGAGCAACTGAAGGGAGGAGCTCAGTTGCAAGCCTAATTTACGAGAGGACAGCGTGGTCAATTCTTGGCATCAGAACAGATGTGACCGATCAGGACAAAAGGAGGACTTGAGTGTCCTTTTGCTTCCACTACTAATCCACAGAAATGCACGCGTAGAACATTCCACGAACTTGCTGTATACGCAAGTCGGACTACTTCCACTGCCAGCGTCTTTACGATATGCTACGGAGGGAGTACTTAGCAATTGGACCAAGTAAAACAACGTGAATATTACCAGTAGTGACAGTGAGTGGTCAGTGCCGTCTTTAGCGGGCCGGTTTGACTCGTGCTGAGTGCTAAGCATGACTCGACCCATCGAATCCGCGTCGGTTCGTCGCGATCCGTTTGTGTTGAAATGATGTCCTAACGCGCGAGCGCAAATTTAAATACCGTTCGATTTTGGTGCACCGCGCGCGTCTGGATTGCGTCACAGCGGACGCGTGACTGACTGACAACGTGACCGCGCGCGGTGTCCTCCACTAGCCAATCTGCCAATGACACGCACCGATCAACCTCTTTAGTCGTAGACTGGCAGTCCTTTCGGGAAACGATACAGAACCCCCGGAGGATCGGAGCCTCCGAATCCTCCGCCTCCTTCTCTCGACACGCGTCCATCGTACACCACAGCCTTATCTTCTCTCGGCCATCCTTTTTTTCCCGTCTACTGCTTTTCCCCACGGCCAGCACTCGCCGCTGTCGCCATTCACGGTCCGGCCGCCGTCGCGCGCCCCACGCCTCCCCGCACGACTCCACGGCACGAACGCCGACCCTCACGCCTCCCCGGCCCGGCCGCCACCGCGCGCCTCCTTGGTGAGGTCGTCGCCCCCGTGCGCCTCCATGGCAAGGCCGCCGCTGCTCACCGCGCCTCCTACCCGGCAAAGGGCGCCGCTCTTCCTAAGCCCACCTCCGCAGGGTTCCTCGCGGCGGCGCCGGAGCTGGGGCTGGAGCTGAGTCTAAGGCTGGTCGTCCTGGGCCTCCAGGCGGCGGCGAAGATGGTGCGGCCATTCCTGTTCCTGGACCAAAGGCTGCCTGTGTCACGGTGGCCAAGCTGGGCCACCGACCTCGCCGCTGTCTCGCTCCCGTACCTCCTCCCAGAGCGCGACGACTCCCCGCCGCCGCCGCCGCCGCCGCCGCCGCCGCAGCAGCAGCGCTCTGGACGCCCTGCCCCGTATCGGAGGACACACGCCATGGATTCAAGGGTGCGAGCACCAGAACAGCAGGGCAAGCCGTCCGCGGCCGGAGTCCTTCTCCGTCGGCGTCGACCACGTGGACCTCGCCGAGTGCCGCGAGCGTGGGGTCCAGGTCACCAACACCCCTGGCGTCCTCACCGACGACGTCGCCGACCTCGCGGTTGGCCTCGCCATCGCCGCGCTGCGGAAGATCCCGCAGGCCGACCGGTACGTTGCCAGGGAACGGCGTCGTTGCTACCGGCATGGAGCCGAGGTGCTCCCATGGCACGGCGGCGCTGGTGCCGGCGGGGAGGTGATTTGCTGCCAGGGCGTCGTTGCTACCTGCATGGAGCCGAGGTGTTGCCATGGCACGGCGGCGCTGCTGCCGGCGCGGAGGCGATTTGCTGCCAGGGCACGGCGTCGTTGCTACCGGCGTGGAGCCGAGTTGCTGCCAGGGCACGGCGGGGCTGCTGCCGGCGCGGAGGAGATTTGCTGCCAGGGCACGTCGTCGTTGGCTCGTTGCTACCGGCGTGGAGCCGAGTTGCTGCCGGCGCGGAGGCGATTTGCTGCCAAGGCACGGCGTCGTTGGCTCGTTGCTACCGACGTGGAGCCGAGTTGCTGCCAGGGCACGGCGGGGCTGCTGCCGGCGTGGAGCCGGGGTGCTGTCATGGCATGGCGCGCAACTGCCGGCAAGGAGAAATCACGAGCTGTCGACGACTGGAAGTGGTGCTGTCGAAGAAGGGTCACTTTGCTGTCATGTGAGCACAGGGCGATGCCGACGACGGGAAGCTGTGCTGCCGCAGAAGGGCGACTTTTGCTGCAATATATCAATTTATTTGCTATTATATCTATGTGGTGTTGTTGTTATAATAGTACAATGATTTTGCTACACAAGTCTCAAAGTTAATATTGCTACTGTAGCACAATTTTTGCTTCGTCAGGGTTTTCTCCAATGTTGCCAGCAAGGGGTCGTTGGATTTGCTACAATAGGAAACTTAGCTTTTGCTACGAGCAGCAAATATAACAAATTTTTGCTATTATTGATATGTGGTTTTGCTACAATAGATAGAGAAATTTGCTACCATGGTGTTGCCGCGACGCTGAAGGCTCATTCAAATTTGCTACAACAGCAAGACAATTTGCCACGAATGAAATTTGTTGTTACGTAGAAGCATTTTTTGTGCCCAGAATTTTGCTTCAATAAAAAATTAGTACAACAGCACAATTTTCCCACGTGAGATGCTACAATAGCACAATTTTTTGCTACATGGGATGTTACAATAGCAAAATAAAATTGCTATTAAACTTTTTTCTCCGTAGAACTTTTTGCTACAATAGCAAAAAAAGGTGCTACAACAAAAAAAATTGCTATAATATTATTTTGCTGCAAATAAAACTTTTGTTTTTCTCTATTTAAGCATTTTGCTAAGAGCAGCACAAAAAAATTGCTTCAAATAAACTTTTTGCTACATAGAAACATTTTGTGAGTTTTAAAAGGAAATTGGACTTTTGCTAGAATAGTACAAAATTCTTATCAGAAACAACCCGTTTTTGCTTCATGGAAGCATTTACGTGATTTTTGGTGGAAAATAATTTTTTGCTTCAATAGTACAAATTTTTTGTTACTATCGAACCGTTTTGCTGCATCGGAAGCAAAAGCGGGATCTGGTACGTGATTTTTGGTGAAAAATAATTTTTTGCTTCAATAGTATAATTTTTTATTTCGACCGAACCGTTTTGCTGCATCGGAAGCAAAATCAGGATCTGGTACGTGATTTTTTGGTGGAAAATAATTTTTTGCTTCAATAGTACAATTTTTTTATTTTCTCAGAGAGTCTCCATCAAAGTTTTGCTACAGTACATTTTTTTTTGCTACCGACGACGCATGGCATTGCTACCGACTAGCCTATGATGCTACCAATGTGAGGTGTTGCTACCGGCGGCATGCGACAATGCTCTTGATGGCACGCGCTATTGCTGCCGACGAACCGGCGATGTGACCGACGGTATCTGATAATGCTACACGCGGATGCTGCTGACTTCTCGCGGTGTTGCTACCGACGAGCCGGTGATGCTAGTGATGATATATGACATTGCTACCGATGAGCCGACGATGCTACTGTAAGGCGCGCGACGCAACAATGTTATGTACCCGGGTTTTGCTTCGTAAAAGCATCTATGATGGTTCGAGCGGGCTATGACTCGCCGAAGCTCTGGAGGAAGATGTTACCACGAATCATCCATGTTGCTGCAAGCGTCTACCTTGGTGTTGCTGCATCGGCGACGTTGTGTTTGGGGTATTCTCCAATGTTGCCAGCAAGATGTCGCCGGATTTGCTACAATTGCAAAACTCGATAAAAGCATTTGTTACGAGCAGCACAATTTTTTTGCTACAAATAAAAGGTTTGCTCTGTAGTACCATTTTATGCGATTTAAGAGGAAATTGATTTTTTCCTACAACAGTATATTTTTTTATTACAAACAAACTGTTTTGCTTCATAGGGCATTTGCTGGATTTTGTTGAAAATTAAACTTTTTGCTACAATAGTATAATTTTTTTATTACAAACAAATCGTTTTGCTTTATAGAAGCATTTGCTGGATTTTTTTGAAAACTGAACATTTTGCTACAATAGTATAAAATTCTTTTTACTGGGCTACATAGAAGCAAAACCGAGTTATTATTTGCTACATAGTAAGTGGTCGACGAGTTGACAAGTCTTTTTTTGCTGTTTTGAATTCGAATCGGTTTTTGCTACATAGAAGCAAAAACGGGTTGTTATTTATAGCTACATGGATAGCAAAAACGGGATTTGAGAGAAAAACGAGATAACAATTTGAAGATCAAAATAATTTAAAAATAGCAATTTTTGGAGTTGCTCCTAGTATACGAAGCTACCAGCAGGAGGATGGAAGCAACCAGTGTACTAGTATAGCGACACCGGTGACAAAAGACGTGAGTGCAGCGCTCTTGTGCAGCAGTAGCTAGTGGGCTCCACCCACGTGGAGGGCCATCGTGTGTCCCGTGCATGTGAAGGGGAGCAAGGAGGTGATAGAGTCTGCGCACGGTCAGGAAGAGAAAAAGGTGCATGTGGACAGGTTGGTTCCAATCACACGGTCACAGTCACGCGCGCGCGCTCTGATCGGACGGCTCGCGACCCGGAGGATCGCGCGCGCCGATCCCCCGGGGGACGCTCAGCGCTGTCCCTTTTTAATGCCAACGGTCGTCCTTCCATCCACCCACACCAGTCCCCACTCCCACTCACTCGCGCCACCCTCTCCTTCCTCAAACCCTAGCCACCTCGCCACCATGCACCGTAGGTTCGACAAGCCGGCCAAGAACAACTACGAGGCGGGGTCGTCCTTCTCTTCCCCATTCCTCTTCCCTGGGCACGGCTCTATGCCCTTTACCATTGCGCCGCCGAGCACGGAGGTCGCAGAGGTTGCGTGGCGCAACCGGGTCGACGTCTGGATCGAGGAATGCTGGTGGTACTAGAACCATGCAGTTCCAGTGTCGTGGACGGATGTCAAGCTCCCGGACAACTGGCACCTGAATCCCCAACGAATTTCGGTGCTACCGATCCCGCAGAGTCCCCCGCGCGCAGCTCAATCCAAAGCACCGTTACGAACCGGCGTTCACGGCCACATCCGCGAACTGGCGGCATTGGTTATTGGACGAACACGACCTGCGCCACCAGTCATTGTTCACGAGGCCACCCCATGTTGCCGAGCGGGCGGTGGTCACCGCCTCCGCACGAGGAGCTCGACAACGAGCTCCGGATGGTCCTGAAGCTGTCGGAGCAGGCGGTGGCCGAGGACGAGGCCAAGCGCTGGGAGCGCATCCTCGTCGAGATCACGCGGTAGGACAAAGCCGCGTGACAACACGTAGAGGCGGCGCGGCAGCTGCAGGAGGCCATGGAGGCGCAGCTCGCGCCACGACCACGACCATGGTACGATTACATGGACGTGGACGAGCAGTCTCCTGCACCTCCACTCCCCGAAGGCCTGACACTGGAATCTGGACGTGGTCCCGCAGCCGCAGACGCCTGCCCAACGCCTCTTGAGAAGCAGGAGCAGCCGCCAACGCCGCCGGCCACCGTCCCACCGCCGTACATGTGGAAGGCGTCACCCTACGTCATCATCTCCGATGACGAGGAGTAGAAACCCCACGAAGGGCATAATTTTTTGTGCAGAGACATGTTTATAAAAAAACAAAACGATCGTCGGATGAAAAACGGACGTCCCGGATAAGCCGTGAACGCCCAACTAGAAGTGGGAAACCACTCAGTTGTTGATTCCAATTCGGAATCACATGCACCCGATGCATACACATTGCACTTTGAATGAGTCAAACTGGAGTATAAAAAGTTACGAGAGCGGTTCAAATAAATTTGGTGACATACAAATTTCAACCACGGGTGTACTATAGCTGGCCAATCGGGCCGGCCCGAGGCACGCTTTTTTTGGCACGGCCCAGGCACGGCCCGGCCCGCGACCAAACGTGTCGTGCTGGCACGTGGCCGCTCGTGCCTAGCTCCGTTCTGGGGCACGTGGGCCGGCCCGGCACGGCACGCCAGAATCGTGCTGGCCCACGGCCCGGCACGGCACGGGCATGGCCCGTCGCGCCGAGCGGCACGCAAGCACGGCAGCAGCATGCGGAGCACGCGAGCACGGCCCATCGCCCGGCGGCACGCGAAGCACGCGCGCGGCACGCCAGTTGCCGACCGTTGGGCTTGGTCGGGCCGTGCCGGCACGCTGGGCACGCGTCGCCAGAGGCACGGTAGGCCCAGGTACGGCCCGGCCGACCGTTGGAGGCTGTTTTTTCCTCCGAATTTGAATTTTGAACCCCTAAATCTCAACATTTTTTGCTATAAATATGCCTACTCACTCACAGAATTTTTCACACTCATCCCACACTTCTCATCCTATCCTATGGCTATGGATCCTCCGCCTCCCCCCTTTAACCCAGTTCCCGACGGGTATATCCCGGAGCCGATGATCAACTTTCCCATAGGTTCTTTAGGACTTACCACCGAAGATTACGTCTACCTAGAAACCGATAATACACCACAGCCACAATTTACATCCCAAGGTGGTTCGAGTAGTACCCCCCCCCCCCCCCCCCCCTCTACCTCTACCGGCTCAAAGAGGCGTCGAACTGCCGCGGTGTGGGTGGAGGGCCATTTCGAGTACTGTCTTATGACACTCGAAGATGGCAAGGTGGAACACCAAGCGCTGTGCAAGTGGCCGGGGTGCGGAAAGATCCTCAGCGGCGCCTCAAAGCATGGTACCGGTCACTTGTGAAAGAACATTTCTTAACCCCTAGTGTTTTGTGTGTTAGTTAACAATACCAATGATATACTAATTCTAATGCTAAGTATTTCAGTTAGTGTATGATTAAATATCATATGCATCAAAGCCAAAAATGCAAAGAAGAAGTGGCTCTGAAAAAGTTCCAGGAATCGGATTATTGGAGCCGGAAATTCCCAGGGCCGGAATTTCCGGGCCCCCAGAACTTCGCAAAAATTGGCTAAGGAAAAGTTGGAAAGTGGTTCTGGCTTCAACCGCAAATTGTGCTCGGAAATTCCCATATACCGGAATTTCCAAGTGCACCCAGAAGGACACTCAAGAAACGGCTAAGGAGAGAAGAGGTTTCGGTTCTGGCTCCAACCGGAAATTCTGGTCGGATATTTCAATATTCCGGATATTCCGGGCGACCGGAATTTCCGGTGGTGACTTATACCGGAATTTTCGGGTGGTCGAAGCAGCCAACGGCCAGATTTTGGGGAGAGCTAAAAATACCCCCTCACTCCCTCAAGAACAGCTAGCTCTCTGATTTTCTCTCTCCCCATTCTCAAGAAAGCTCAAAACATCAAGATCTCCCAATCCCCCCACTCAAATCCGTTGATATTTGGAGGATTGAAGGAGAAGGCCCCGATCTACTACTTCACCGAAGCGATTTACATTTCCTCCCCATTCACTTGGGGATTTCGTGGCTAGGGTTTTCATTGGGAAAACCTAGTTCACCATTGTTGCTTTCTTGGTGTTGCCTTGACCTTTTGTGGTCCTTGATCTGTTGTGGTCATCTTGAGAGCCCCCAATTAAGTTGTGGGTGTGTGCCTCAAGCTTGTGTAAGGGATTCGATCTCCGCCCCAAAGGGGATCAATAGTGGAAGGTGAACTCGCAACCTTTGTGGTTGAGTTCATCGGAGAAGAAGGTGAGCCTTAGTGGCGTTGTGGTCAACCTGTTGTGTTGACACACACCTCTCCAACGAGACGTACACCCTTGTGGTGGAACTCGGGATTATTCCTTCGTCTCCGCGTGCTTCACTTGGTTCCCCTAATCCTTACTCCCTTACTTGCTTGTTTCGCACTTATATTTATCTTGTATCTTGTTGAATTGCTTAGCTTGTCATTTAGGTAAATTCACCTTAGTTGCATATCTAGAGAATTTACCTTTGTGTTAAGCTTAAATTGAAAAAGAGTTAAAATTTGTAATAGCACCTATTCACCCCCCCCCCCTCTAGGTGCCGGATTCCCGTTCAATTGGTATCAGAGCCAGGTTCACTTTTAAGGGCTTTACCGCCTAAGTGATACGATGTCGGAATCCGAACCCGAGAGGGTCGCCCGTGAGTTGGAGTTGGCGGAGGCGCATGCCAAGGGAGCAACCATGGGCGATCTCAACTTGTTGAAATCATCCATGGATGCCCAATTCCTAAAGATGAATGAATTGCTTCGAGCAATTTTGAAATCTAAGGAAACCTCGAATGCTTCTCTCTCAACCCCTCTATCTCCTAAGGAGAAAGGTGATTCCTTCAAGGAATCATCGTCGGGTGAGTCCAAGGAAACGCCTCCGGGTATTTCTGTGGAAAAGGATGGAAAGGGTGAACCACTTAGCTCCACTAAACCCCCACCATCCGGAGAGAAATATAATGAAGTGTTTCACACCTATTCTCCGGATCCTCCCATTCCACACCCTAATGTTAACATTAGAACCGATCCCCCAAAGCTTAAATCTCAACATTTTTCTCAATGGCAATTTCAAATGAAGTCTCACATTTGCAGTGCTTCCATGGAGTTATGGCGCATCATTCAAGTTGGATTCAAGGCCAATGACCCAACCAACTTGACAAGGAGAGAGGTGGTTGATGGTCAACTCAACGCCACCGCTCTCCACCAGCTTCAAGTGGCCGTTGGAGAAAAGGACATGCCTCTCATCCAACATCTCTCCACCGCCAAAGAAGTTTGGGATGCTCTTTCCGACATTTTTGTCGGTAATGAGAGCATGAAGAAGAACCGGTATGATGCCTTGTGTAACGAGGTGGAAGGGTTCTTCAAATTGGATGGTGAAAACCATGAGGACATGTACCGGAGGTTGGTGGCCATCGCTACTACCTTTAGAAGCCTTGGTGCGGTCTACGTTGATGACCAATGGATCAAGAGGAAGTTCGTGATCACTCTCTTGCCCTTTGAGGAAGCGGACTTGAAGACCTTACAAGGAAGGCACGACTACGCCAAGTTGACATCCAATGAAGTCATGCAAGAGATGACCGCCTACAAGGTTGCCGCGAAGATTGCTCAAGACGCAAGAGCAAGAGTTATTGGGATGCACAAGCACGCATCGGTTGCCTTGAAGGCCACCGTTGAAGAAGAAGATGATGATGATTGTGATGACTCTATCGAGCTATCACATGATCATTACCAAGGTTCTCTCAACCAACATCTTGCTCTTACGGCTCATAAGTTTTGGAAGAATCCCTCGAAGGCCAAAGCAAGGATGGATAGGAAGTTTCCAAACAATGGAAAGAACCAAGGTAACAAGGTGAGGACTTGCTATAATTGTGATGACAAATGCCACTTTGTTGTAGATTATCCATGCGAGAGGAGAGAAGAGCATGGTGGGAGGCTCGTGGCCAAGCCCAAGAGTAAGGGGCCACTACCCATGAAGAAGAAGCCCTTCTTCAAGAAGAACCAAAAGATTGTTTTGGTGACTCAAGAGCAATATCCCTCCGATGATGAAGATAGTGACAAGGAAGACACTCGAAGTGAAGTAGCCGCAATAGCCACTACCTCTACCACTTCATCACTCTTCTCATCCCCAAATGAGAGCCCCATCATCAAGAATGCAAGATGCCTTATGGCTAAGGCATCCGAGGTAAAATTGCCTCCTACTTCTATATCCAATGATCTTGATGATGAAGTTAGTCTTGAAATAAAACAAGAAATTATTGCTTTTGATGAATTCATGACTAACTTGCAAGGGGTTGGCAAGAAACACTTTGGCTCTCTTATGAGTCGTATAGGTGAGCTGGAGGATGAGCTTGAGCTCAAAGGTGAGATTGAGAGGGAAGATGCCTATACTAAGGCATCTCTCCAATCTTCTTTAGAAGATGAACAAGAAGCTCATGCTCTTCTCCAAGAGCAACTTAAAACTCTTGTGGAGTCTCATAACTCCGATGTTGCCAAGCTAACTAAGGATCGTGATCTTTACTTTGCTAGATATAAACTTGTGCAAAATGAAAAGGCCGAGTTTGTGGCTGCTCATGCTAGACTAGTGGAAGACTTTGAGTCACTTGACAATGCTCACAAGGCATTGACAAGTGAACATGATCTTCTTACCAAGGCTCATGATCAACTTCAAACTCGGTTGTCAAACCTTGAGAAACCTAGCACCTCCACTCATTTAAATGACCATGCTATTGTTGTTGAGAATGTTGCTAGGGTGAAGTTTGTTCCTTCCATGGCAACTACAGTCAAGACCTCTCTTGATAAGGGTAAGAAGTCACTTGCTACCCCTCTTCATGAGCAAGTGACCCACAAAGGGAAAGAGGGTCTAGGCTATGTTGCCAAGATGAAGAAGAAGACCAAGAAGAAGGCCAAGCCCGCTCTAGCCAAGAAAGATGACGTTGCGAGTGGAAGTGTCACAAGGGGCACACCCACTCGTAATGACTTTGCGGGCATGTCTAACCCTAACTATGCTCTATATGTTGATTATTATGGGGATGTCTATGCTAGATACATTGGTCTATTTGATGGTTATATTGAGTATGCTATTTGGGTTCCAAAGACCCTTGTTGCTAACCAAAAGGCACCCATTGCAAAATGGGTACCTAAATCAAAGAATTGATTGTGTGTAGGGCCTTGTTTCCGGCGGATCGAAATGGATAGTTGATAGTGGGTGCACTAGTCACATGTCCGGAAGCAAGGAGCTTGTAACGGAGTTGAGGCCTAATGATGATCATATAACCGTTACATTTGGCGACAAATCAAAGTCTGAGGTAATGGGACTCGGCAAGGTGGTAGTGGCGCCGGACATCACTCTTGTGAATGTCTTGCTTGTCGAATCCCTAGGTTACAACTTACTCTCAGTTCGTTCTTTAACTAAGTTGGGTTTCTCCGTTCTCTTTGAAAAGGATATGGTTATCCTCTTGCGGAGCAAGTCTCTCAATGTTGCTTTCGTTGGGTACATTGAAAATGAGCTCTATGTGGTTGACTTCTCCGGAGTCACCACTTCTCATACAATGTGCCTATTCGCTAAAGCGGATTTGGGTTGGTTGTGGCACCGCCGCCTAGCCCATGTCAACATGAGAACTTTGCAAAGTCTCCAAAAAGGTGGCCATATCCTAGGACTAAAAGACCATGTTTCCTTCTCGAAGGATCGAATGTGTAGGGCTTGTGTTGAAGGCAAGATGCATGATTCCCCCCATCCAAGCAAAACCATCATTTCATCAAAGAGGGTTTTGGAGCTCCTCCATGTTGACCTTTTTGGTCCTATTCCGGAAGCTAGTCTTGGTGGGAAGAAATATTGCTTGGTTATTGTTGATGATTATTCGAGATACACATGGGTCTTCTTCTTCTTCAAGACGAAGATGGAGACTCAACAAACAATCATCGACTTCTCCAATGAAGCTCAACGTCAACACAATGTCCCAATCTTGGTGAATAGAAGTGACAATGGGTCCGAGTTCAAGAACTATACGTTGAATGAGTTCCTTAGTGAAGAAGGGATTCGTCATCAATATTCCGCTGCGTATACTCCCCAACAAAATGGTGTAGCCGAAAGGAAGAACCGCACTCTCATTGAAATGGCAAGATCGATGATGGCCGAGTTTAAGTCCCCAAAACACTTTTGGGCCAAAGCCGTCAACACCGCTTGTCATTCTTCAAACCGGCTCTTCTTTCGCAAAGGACTCATGAAGACACCCTATGAAGTGCTTACCGGGAACAAGCCCAATATCTCCTACTTCCGAGTCTTTGGTTGTAAGTGTTTTTATCTCATCAAAGGTGCTCGCTTAGGAAAGTTTCATACTAGATCTTTTGAAGGGACATTTGTTGGTTACGGTGCCGAATCCCACACTTATAGAGTCTATGACAAGGCTTCACGCATTGTCATAGAATCTTGTAGTGTGGTGTTCGATGAGAATGATGGCTCCCTTGTGGAGCAAATTGGTGTTTCCGATGTAGGTGATGTTCAACCTCAAGATGCTATCCTAAGGATGGGGGTGGGTTTTCACCGCCCCGTCGAAGTCTATTATGAAGTTGATCAACAAGGACCAAGCTCTACGCAAGTGGTAGCTACTTCCTCACAGGGAACCCAAGACAACAACACCGTGCCCAACATGTCCAACCAAGAAGATGGACAAGAACCTTCAACTGCTCCAGGAATACCCGGAGAGCCGGAAAATCCGGTTCAGCCTGATGTCGGAAATTCCGGTGGCTCGGAATTTCCGGTTCAAGGTGAACCCGGAATATCCGGTTCTGCTGAAATTCCTGGTGGCAGTTCGCAACAAGGCCAAGATCAACCTACTCCCTCATCTCATGAAGTCACTCCAAGGGTTGATCAAGGCCATCAAACCGGTCAAGGCGGAGACAAGAATGATCAAGATGATCCAGTGATTCCTCCCACCTCAAGAAGGGAGATCGAGGTCCGCCGTGTGAATAGAGTTGGCACCTCTCAAGAATTGAGAGCCCTCTCTCTTGACAAGGTTCTTGGAGATGTAAGAAGCAAGGTTTCCACCCGAAGGCAACTAGCAAGCTTTAGTGAGCATCAAGCTCACATCTCCATGGTGGAACCAAAGAAGGTGTTTGAAGCGCTTGAGGATCCGGATTGGCTTGAGGCCATGCACGATGAACTCAACAACTTCAAGCGCAACATGGTTTGGAAGTTAGTGGAAAGACCCAAAGATTGCCGCAATGTTATCGGCACTAAGTGGATATTCAAGAACAAGCAAGATGAGCATGGCATAGTGGTGAGGAACAAAGCAAGATTGGTGGCTCAAGGCTTCTCCCAAATTGAAGGCATTGACTTTGGAGAGACCTACGCGCCCGTGGCTCGACTCGAGTCCATTCGTATACTTCTTGCCTATGCTTCTCATCATAACTTTAAATTGCAACAAATGGATGTTAAAAGTGCTTTTCTAAATGGTCCACTAAGCGAACTTGTTTATGTTAAGCAACCTCCGGGGTTTGAGGACCTCAAATATCCGAACCATGTCTACAAGTTGGATAAGGCGCTCTATGGCCTTAAACAAGCCCCACGTGCGTGGTATGAGCACCTTAGAGAACTACTTGTAGACCGTGGGTTCCAAGTTGGGGAAATCGACCCCACCCTTTTCACTAAGAAAGTAAATGGAGAACTTTTCATATGTCAATTATATGTGGATGATATTATATTTGGATCTACTAACAAAGCATTTAACGAAGAATTCTCTAAGCTTATGACCGATAGGTTTGAGATGTCCATGATGGGTGAGATGAAGTTCTTCCTCGGATTCGAGATCAAGCAATTGAAGGAAGGGACTTTCATCAACCAAGCAAAGTACATTCAAGACATGCTCAAGAGGTTCGGATTGCTTGAGCTCAAGGGTGCCTCTACTCCAATGCAAACCAAGTGCCACCTTGAGCTCAACCCCAAGGGTAAGGATGTGGATCAAAAGGTATATCGCTCAATGATTGGATCTCTTCTTTACCTTTGTGCATCTAGACCGGATATAGTACTAGCCGTAGGAGTGTGTGCAAGATATCAAGCGGCTCCTAAAGAAAGCCATGATGTGGCGGTCAAGAGAATCTTTCGGTATTTGGCTCATACCCCAACCTATGGATTGTGGTACCCCAAGGATGCTCATTTCACTCTATGCGGGTACACGGATTCGGATTGGGCGGGAGATCAAGATGATAGGAAGTCCACCTCCGGTGCTTGTCAATTTATTGGGAGGTCATTGGTAAGTTGGTCTTCTAAGAAGCAAAACTGCATATCTCTCTCCACCGCCGAAGCCGAGTATGTTGCCGCCGCAAGTTGTTGCACCCAATTGCTATGGATGAGGCAGACTTTAAAGGAGTACGGTGTCGATTGCGACAAAGTGCCTCTTCTATGTGACAATGAAAGTGCCATCAAGATTGCCTACAACCCGGTGCAACATTCAAGAACCAAGCATATTGAGATCCGCCATCATTTCATAAGGGATCATGTGGCCCGAGGAGACATTGACTTATCTTATGTGGGCACAAGGGATCAATTGGCGGATATCTTCACGAAGCCCCTTGAGGAAGAAAGGTTTTGCTTCTTGAGGAATGAGCTCAATATCATTGATTCGAGGTCCTTAACTTGATGGCTTGTACACACACCTAGGGCGCAATAGTATCTTATTTTGTCTAGATGTAGGCATGGACATAGGGGGAGTGCGGTCCTAATACATTGGACCATCCCTCCCCCCCATTATGCCGATAGTAAGTGTTCTTTTATCTCTATATTCATTCTTATGACTAGTGAGCTAAAATGACGAGTATTGGTTATGTACCCAAGATATATCTTCGCGGTGACATGCCATACGCTCCTACATGGTGGCTTCGGCCACCGCCCTCTTCGTCTAGAAGAGTTGGTGTTATTTGGAGCTTACTGATGCTTTTTGCATATTTGTTCATGCATGTGGGAAACCTACTAAACTTGGCGCTTTATGCTTTTTGGTTGTTGTAAGTTGAGTGTGGTGTACCAATGACAGTTTGGAATTCTATCCCAAGCCTATCTCACCCTGAAAACATTTCTATCTATTGCACACAAGTCATCCGTTTGAAAACTGGGAGTTTGGTTCAGCAGGTCGGAATATCCGGTCTGTGTTCAGACCGGAATATCCGGTGACTCGGAATATCCGGTGTAAGTTACACCCGGAATATCTGGTCGGGCGGTTTGTCTAAAAAATATAAGGGCAGGCTCGGGGTGAAGGGCTCATTCGTGCCCTTCTTCCACCCCCGACCTCCCTCTCCTCCAGCCGCCGCCCCTGCTGCTCCAAGGTCCCTCCGGAGCACTCCGACCGCCGGGGAACCTCTTTCTCGGCCGGATCTGCTCCTCCTCCACCCCGGGAACGTTCTCCTCCAAGCAATGTTCTCAATGGATGAGGGTAACTACCACTTTCCCTAACCCTAGGTGCTTGCACTTGGATCTAGATGTGGAGTTATTTGTTTTGAAATTGCTTGGTAGAGGTTGCTCCTAGTGCCATTCCCTGCCATCTACATACATTAGTTTTGCATTTTGTTGGATCGATCTAGTTTTAGACGGAGTCAATCTCAAAACTGCACTGTTTTCCGTCAGACCGGAATTTCCGGTCTGAACACGAACCGGAATTTCCGGTCTGAACCTGAAAAGTGCAAATTTTCAGATTTCCTCATGTTTAGCTATATGTGATCAACTAAATGCCTACCTAATGTGTGTATGCACTCCTGACTTGTGTGTACTTATCTTGTGCTATCCATCTATGCTAAATTCACAGGTAATTCGAGTGGGAGTTCTTCTCCTCCCATGAGTGGAAGACTCTCAAGGCAAGTCACTCGAAAGGTTAAGGGCAAAGGTCTTGCATCCTCTAGCATGTCCAAGTCCAAGAAAGCAGTTGCCTCCTCTAGCAAGGCCAAGTCCAAGAAGAGAAAGGAAGTTCCTCCTCCTACTCGCCGTCTGCCGTGCACAAAGATGAGTGCAGTTGACTATGCTCTGTTTCGTCAAAGGGATTGGTACCTTAGGCCGAGGGATGATGACCTCGATGATCGCAGTTTTTGGTGCAAAGAGCAAGAATACGTCCTAAAGGACGTCTATTACTCATTGAAGAAACCCATCCGCAAGATGCAGCCCTACAACCTTCAGGCTCTACAGAAGAAGGCCTCATTTGCTGAAGCCATCCATCTTATCAAGGCTATGGGGTTGGAGAGACTTGTGATCACCCGCTGCGACTACAACTCTCAGCTTGTGCTGCAGTTCTTTGCCACTCTTGTGATGAAGGGTGACTCAAAGAAGACCATCAAGTGGATGACTGGCGAGACATACTGTGAGTCTGACTGGTATGAGTTTGCAAAGGTGTTGGGTTACTCGTTTGATGGTGACAATCCTCAGGGTTACCGCATGCACCACAACTACCGCCTCAACAAGAAGGATACCGCTCATCTCTATCGCGAGGGTGGAGTTCCCGGTCTCTCCAAGGACTTGCTCCCTCTGTATGATGTCCTTGTGCGCATTCTCCGGGAGAATATTGCTCCAAGTGGTGGAAACAATGATAATGTGGTCTCTCCCCTTTGCAACTTGCTACTTCATGCTCACAACATTGCTATGAGCACCGATGATGGTGCGGATTGGAGTGTGGATGTGATGGACTACATTCACCATGAGATGCATGAGGCCATGACCACTACAGTCACCATTCCCTATGCTCCATACATCATGATGCTCATCAAGTCCAAGTTCCCCGACCATGATCTTAGTGATGATGACTTGGAGGTCCATGACTTCAAGCAACTATATGAGAAGAGGACTGTGCCCAAGCCCCCAAGTGTGCCATCCTCTCGGTCCACTCGGGGTGGTTCGTTCATGGGTGATGCTCGGAGGGCTGCTACTCCCTCTTATGCCCCCTCCACCTCCGGGCACGTGAAGAAGCTGAATTGGTTCCAACGCAACATCCTTTGCATGAACATCGACATTCGCAAGGAGCAATACTCAGCCTACAAGGACCGCCGTCAATCTGCCCACAATCAAGAGATGATCCTCCATCACATTTCTGGATCTCCCGCTCCTGCTGAGCTCACACCGCCTCTCTCCTATGCTCAGTGGAACCAGGGGTCTATGGCTCCGTGGTCTCAGTTTGAGAACGATCTTGGTGGCAGCTCATACTCCACGGGACAGGCGTATGAGGATGTTACTTCAGATGATGATGATGACGAGGATGAGGACGATGATGAGGATACCCCTTCCGAGTAATGTTCTTCACGGGACGTAGCATCGCTCTTCTTCCTTTTTGGCGTTTCGATGCCAAAGGGGGAGAAGTTGATCTATTAGGAACGGGGATTTGCATGGGTTCGGGCACAAGCATATGCTTCTATCATTTATTTGCGCTTGTGTCCATTTATCTTATTTGTGTTTGTCGAACTATTTATGCTTGTCGAACTATTTGTGTGAACCTTTGTGTGTATTGAGACAATTCGCATGCTATCTATATTATCTATGGTTGAGACTACAAGACTATTGTGTTGGTATTCACCTCATATGTTATATGCAAAAGGTATGAAATTCTATCAAGTCTCTAGTTATACCATGGCTATGTATATGGTCTCATTACTCCTTATGATATCATGTGCTCTCTATTGCAAAAATGCTCTTGTCTATTGTGCTATCCGTTGTCTAGCAGTTTTCAAGTATGCACATGTTTAGGGGGAGCCATTTTTATCATAAGCATGATATAGCATTGTCTTTTATTGCAAATCTTTGTATTGTCATCTAACACCAAAAAGGGAGAGATTGAACGAACATTTCTTAACCCCTAGTGTTTTGTGTGTTAGTTAACAATACCAATGATATACTAATTCTAATGCTAAGTATTTCAGTTAGTGTATGATTAAATATCATATGCATCAAAGCCAAAAATGCAAAGAAGAAGTGGTTCTGAAAAAGTTCCAGGAATCGGATTATTGGAGCCGGAAATTCCCAGGGCGGGCCCCCAGAACTTCGCAAAAATTGGCTAAGGAAAAGTTGGAAAGTGGTTCTGGCTTCAACCGGAAATTGTGCCCGGAAATTCCAGTATACCGGAATTTCCGAGTGCACCCAGAAGAGCCCTCCAGAAACGACTAAGTCAAGTTGAGAAAGCGTTCTGCCTTCAACCGGAAATTGTACTCGGAAATTCCCATATACCGGAATTTCCGAGTGCACCCAGAAGGACACTCAAGAAACGGCTAAGGAGAGAAGAGGTTTCGGTTCTGGCTCCAACCGGAAATTCTGGTCGGATATTTCAATATTCCGGATATTCCGGGCGACCGGAATTTCCGGTGGTGACTTATACCGGAATTTCCGGGTGGTCGAAGCAGCCAACGGCCAGATTTTGGGGACAGCTATAAATACCCCCTCACTCCCTCAAGAACAGCTAGCTCTCTGATTTTCTCTCTCCCCATTCTCAAGAAAGCTCAAAACATCAAGATCTCCCAATCCCCCCACTCAAATCCGTTGATATTTGGAGGATTGAAGGAGAAGGCCCCGATCTACTACTTCACCGAAGCGATTTACATTTCCTCCCCATTCACTTGGGGATTTCGTGGCTAGGGTTTCCATTGGGAAAACCTAGTTCACCATTGTTGCTTTCTTGGTGTTGCCTTGACCTTTTGTGGTACTTGACCTGTTGTGGTCATCTTGAGAGCCCCCAATTAAGTTGTGGGTGTGTGCCTCAAACTTGTGTAAGGGATTCGATCTCCGCCCCAAAGGGGATCAATAGTGGAAGGTGAACTCGCAACCTTTGTGGTTGAGTTCATCGGAGAAGAAGGTGAGCCTTAGTGGCGTTGTGGTCAACCTGTTGTGGTGACACACACCTCTCCAACGAGACGTACACCCTTGTGGTGGAACTCGGGATTATTCCTTCGTCTCCGCGTGCTTCACTTGGTTCCCCTAATCCTTACTCCCTTACTTGCTTGTTTCGCACTTATATTTATCTTGTATCTTGTTGAATTGCTTAGCTTGTCATTTAGGTAAATTCACCTTAGTTGCATATCTAGAGAATTTACCTTTGTGTTAAGGTTAAATTGAAAAGGAGTTAAAATTTGTAATAGCACCTATTCACCCCCCCCCCCCCCCCTCTAGGTGCCGGATTCCCATTCAACTTGGACCGGCACCTCAAGTCGCACCGGGTGGCGAACTCACAGGCGTCGGCGAGAAGACATGGCGATCTACGTTACGTCCCCGACGGCCAGGTAAGGAACTTCAACTACGATGCTACTGAATCTCGTAGAGGACTATGCCATGTTATTGCTGCACATGATTTACCGCTTGGTTTTGGGGAGTATCCCGCTGTTGTAGAATGGATTCAAACTTGCCAGAATCCACTATATCATCCAGTTTCTAGGCAAACTACATCTAGAGATATGAAAAAACTAGCCAAAAAAATGCAAAATGAAATAAAAGATGAGTTTCCAAACTGTACATTTTCTGTTTCATTAACATCTGATATATGGAGCGGTAGAGCTAAGCAAGATTATCTAAGTGTTGTAGCTCATTACGTGACCACTGATTCTTGGGAACTAAAAAAAAGCTGTCATTGGATTTGAATTAATGGATACTAAACATACTGGTACAGCAATTGCTAATAAAATATTGCATGTCGTGCAAGAATTTGGTCTCGAGAATAAGGTGTTTGCAATAACTTTAGATAATGCTTCAAATAATACCACCGCAATGGATGATCTTCGTCCCATACTTAGTGGTTATGCCTCAGCACATCTTTTCCATCAACGTTGTGCATGTCATATTATTAATCTTATTGCTAAATGTGCTCTAAAACATCTGGCCGAACCCATTGAGAAAATTAGAGGTGGCATTGTTTTTTTAAATGCTTCTAATCCACGGCTAGCTGAGCATAAAAGATGGTGTGATGCGGCTACAGCGGCCAGTCATGTCTATAATATAGACATGAGCATTAGATGGAACTCTACATACATAATGATTAGAGATTTAATCTGTGATAAAGAAATGTTTAGCACCTTTGTTAATGAAAATTCACACGGGGCAATCTATTTATGTGATACTGACTGGGATATTGCAAACATGGTCATGCAATTTCTAGAAGTTCTTTATGATGCAACGAACATTTTATCTGGGGTTTATTATCCCACAACTCCTCTACTAGTGCATCAAATTTATTTCCTTGCTGATCACCTAAAAGCACATGAAAGGGATCCTAAGTTAAGAGAGGCTGTTAAAAAAATGAAGGCAAAGTTTATAAAATATTGGAAAGAAATTCCTGATTTATGTGCCTTTGCATTCATTTTGGATCCGAGGGCTAAAATTGAGGGGTTCAGTGATGCTCTATCTCTCTTAACGGTTGCATTAGACTGTGATTATAGTCAATACCAATTTACTATTAAGAGCAAGCTCACTGATCTGTACGACAAGTACGAGAATAAGTTTGCAGGGACAGCTCGGCCGCAACGGCCTACACAAGCCCAACGGCTCGGAAAGAAGAAGAGATGTTCGCCAGCTCCTCTAGTGGAAGTTCAAGCAGCACCGGGAATGAGTTAGCAGCTTACCTCAACGACCGTCCGCTGGTCGTCCACGATGAAGATGACTTCAACATATTGGAGTGGTGGCGTGATCACAAACAAACATATCCCGTGCTTTCCATTCTAGCACGCGATGTGTTAACTGTCCCCGTGTCAACAACATCGTCGGACAGAACATTCAGTCTAAGCGGAAGAGTTCTCGAGCCAAGAAGAGCTAGTCTCCACCCTGATATGGTGAAGAGTTTGATGACGGTAAAAGATCGCGATCGGGCGATGAGAAGAACCCAGCACATGCCGGAGGACCCCGAGTTGACTGCCGCAATGGAGTATCTTCATATCGATGATGGAGAATAATTTTTCTTACCCTTTTGTAATTCTCCTTTTTTTATTCTTGTACTGAACTTGGTCTGTAATATGAACAATTAAGTCGGAGAGCAGCAAGTTTCAGACGCACTATTTTTCATTTCAGGGTACCTAACGGGACTGGAAGGTTTTAATGAGGCGGCTTGCTAGTTTAATAAAAATTATTTAAATCATATCACCTTTGCCCCCATTTTTGTTATTTTTCTATATTTTTTTAACATTCTCTTTATCTGTGCAAGCAAGGCTGCAAGCACGTGGGCATGATGGGCAAGCTAGGCACACAAGGCACATCCATTCTGCTAGGCACCCATGGGCATGGCACATTTCCATCTTGTGCTATAAATACACCTCCTAACTCACACTTCTACTCTCACACTCATCACACACTTCTATCCTCTCACAGACTCACACTCATCCCAATTCCCACACTTCTCATTTCACACTTCTCATCCTATGGAGCAGCCACCTCCCCACCAACATCCCGATGGTGGTAATATCCCGGTACCAGAGCCGGCGGTGCAGTGGCGAATCTCACCGGTGTGGACGGAGGGTCATTTCGAGTATCGTCTTGTGACACTCGAAGATGGCACGGTGCAACACCAAGCGCTGTGCAAGTGGCCGGGGTGCAACATGATCCTCCGCGCCGCCCCGAACAATGGTATCGGTCACTTGCAGCGTCACCTCAACAAGCACCGGCTTGCGGCGGCGAGAAGAGCTCCATAATGGTCTGTAATATGAACAATTAGTCGGAAAGTAGCAAGTTTCAGACGCACTCTTTTCCTTACAGGTACCAAACGGAACTGGAAGGTTTTAACGAGCCGGCTCGCTAGCTTAATAAAAAGTATTCAAATCATGTCACCTTTGCCCCCATTTTATTTATTTATTATTCTCACTGTGGCGTGTCGCGGGCCGACCGTGCCGCCCGCGTGCCGACGTGCTCGTGCCTGGAGGCCGAGCGGAGCACGTGGGCCGGCTCGGCACGGCACGATTACAATCGTGCCGAGCGAGGCCGTGCCGGGCCGCCCGTTTGGCCAGATATAGGGTGTACGGAAATCCTTAGAAAAAGGCTTCCCTTCGCGAAGGTCCACGCGCAAGCGCTACTCAGCTGACACGTGTCGAAATTTCGTTCGCTCTCGCTCCCACCTCCTCTCCGTGCGTGACAAGTGGCGGCTCCCTGTTGGTGCGCAGAGAGCTGCTTGCGCATTTATTTTGAGATTCGTTTTTTTAAAATGAAATATCTTGAGAACCGTTTATCCGAATTACGAACCGTTTTCACTTTTGAACTCCTCGCGTCGAGATCTTTCAAACTAGAGCCAATGTTGATAGGTTTCGACAAAAAAAAAATTGTACTTCGGATTACGTATAGTTCGTACAACCTGATATGTGCAATCTGTACAATCTGATCTGTACAATCTGATGTGTGTAGTTGTACGTTCAACCTGATCTGTACAACCTGTTGTGTGTAGTTGTACGACCAGATCTGTACGTTCAAAGTGTAGTTGTACTACAACCTGATCTGTACAATCTGATGTGTGTAGTTGTACGTTCAACCTGATCTGTACAACCTGTTGTGTGTAGTTGTACGACCAGATCTGTACAATCTGATGTGTATAGTTGTACGTTTGACCTGATCTGTACAACCTGAACTGTAGTTGTACGACGAGATCTGTACAACCTGCTCTGTATAGTTGTACGTTCAACCAGATCTATACAACCTGATCTGTATAGTTGTACATCTGATCTGTACAACCAGATCTGGAATTTTGAATCTGGATCTGCCATGCGCACGCAGGATTCGTTGGCTCGGATTTGCGTATCCATGTGGCGGGATCTCGTTGCGCGCTGTCAGCGGAAATAGACCTTCGCGAAGACCGACATTTTTCTAGCGATACCCAGGGTGTACCGATTGCGCCGTAAGTTTGAGCGCACGAGACGTGCCATGCCCCGGCGCGGATTCTCTGACTTCGTGTAACAAAGGCAGAGGTGACTTTGCCGTAGGATCAAAATTCAGCGGTACAGATCTGAGCAAAACACTGTTCGAACGCACTGTTCACAGGAAACACTGTTTGAGTGCCTGTAGCAAATACTGTTCACTAATACTGTAGCGTTCGATCCAGGCCACCGGTTGTCAATCCGACGGCTGAGATCTGGGCAAAGGTAGAGGAACTGTTCCTCTCTGCCTTTGATTGAGCAAGTCAGAGAATCCCTAGCGGCCACGCCCACGCACCACTCAGTATTGCAGTTCTCTCAAGCAAGTGATTCGAAGTCTCCATCAATCCTCACCGCAGCGACCACGACCAGCCATGTCGGGCGGCGGGCGGCGAGGCTGGAGCCCGTTCGACGCGATCCGCAGCTTCCCGTCGGCGCCCGAGTCCCTCATGTCCCAGATCGACGCCGCCATCGCCTCCACCGAGTACGCCCGCGCCTGCGCCCATCTCGACCCCGCCTCCTCGCAGCCGCCTCCTCCCTCCGGTGAACGGGAGGAGGCATCGTCCGCCGGGCGGGCTCCCGCTCCTCCTCCTCCTCACGACGCGAGGGTCGCCGACGAGGCGTACCGTGCGGCGTGCGCGGCGCTCGGTGCCGGGCGGCCGGAAGCGGCAGTGCGGTCGCTGCGGTTGGCGCTGGCGAGCTGCCCGCCGGAGAAGGCCGCCGCCGTGGCCAAGGTGAGGTCGATGCTGGCCATCGCCTCCGCGCAGCTGCACCGGCAGCAGCACCAGGCTCAGCAGCAGAGCAGCAGGAGATGAGATTTGTAATCAACTGCCTGTTTCATTTCTACAGGATTGGTTTTCCATTTTGAACTACTTACTTAGTACGTACAGTACTGATCAGTAAACCACAGATGCGTGGAGTTGTAATGCAGAAAAAATAGTGCTGCCTATGATTTGACAGATCGACTCCAGCGTAAATCAATTACAAAAAAACATGGCCTTGATCAGCTCAGTGCGAGATCACTTCTTATACTATTTGGTATAGCCAATTACAAAATCTTCAGCTATACATTTAGCAGATCTCATCAGCTCTTAATCTCCTATCAGAAACTTGGTGTACAGCCGGCTTCTTTGAGCATTGATGATTCGCTCAACACCCTGGGCTAATTATTTCCCCTAAAAATGGGTACATTTAAAAAAAAATACATAACTGTTCTATAGTCAGGGTGAGCAGTGCTCTCGCCACGTGAACTCATGTTACAGTGTCAGCCTCATTCTTCATCAATGAAGCAAACGTCAAGAACCTCTGATCCCAGGTCTAGATTATGATCCAGCAAGGGCAGACCTGGAGGGTCCTCCTCACAGGCACTTCTTGATGTCTGAAAATGTCGCCTTCTCCTTATTTGCTGCTTCGACATCGTCAGGTGATGCAACAGCAACCACGACTCCATTGTCCTTGATGGTTTCAACGGCATCAGCAAACTCCTTGAAGTCCTTCACGCTGCGACACGGGAAACAACATGATAAGTGATTTTGTGTAAAAGCATAGGCGTGGTTGATCCCGTAAGTGGACAAAAGGTATGCGGAAATTTGGATCACAGAAATCTCTACCTGGTTGCGAGTATCTCTTCACGCCTTTGCTGGCGTTCCTCCTCAGTGATGCCCAACAAATATCGCATTAGACTGAAAAGAGCAAAATCCATGTTTAGTACTCTGTGTATTCATGGCCTATGGTAATATGTGCATTATTTTTTGTCTTGTTAATATATGTGTTTGCAACCAGAATACAAGTCAAAGACCTAAACTTGGCTACATACACATTTAGAATCTCCACAAAAGAATCAATCCGTAAGGACATGCATAGCAAACATTCAAGGTTGCATGTCAACATGGTCACTCTTTCAAGAAAATGATCTTCATGGACACAATCCAGCAATAAGCCACCGGTTTAGATAACCCCCACATTGGAAGCTCAGCACACATTATCGTTTTGGAGTTGGTTAAAATAGCTGATGACATGCATCAGTGAACTTGTGTGCTGAGTCAGAGTCAACATTGAAGTTACTGCACACTAGGGGGACGATTCCATACCTGCTGTAACCTTTAGCATCTGGTAGCTGGTAGGAATCAACATCACCAATGGTGCCAATAATAGCTTTTGTGAGAGCGTCATCATCTATCTCTAGTTCTCTGAGGAAGTTGGCAGTCCCATCATAGATCTCTAATGTTTTCAGCAAGTTTGGGTCACGGTATGACAAATAGGAGAACACGCCTGCAAAAACCAAAAGAGAATATTTATCGTAACGTCGAACCAGAAGACAACAGGATAAGGTGCTTTAACTATGAGATTAATGTAAGTGGGGCCAGTTGAATCTGTAATCTTACCAGCAATCAAAGAACAAATATGAAAGTAAGATATAGGCATAAGATCAAAATACCTGAATGAGTGTCGAAATCACAAAACCCTCCATATGCTCCACCACTAACTCGAACACGGTCCCATAACCATGTATTGCTTATGTGCTTCGATATGACATACGCGCTTCCATTGAGCTGGTATCCACTTTGGTACAGGTTTCCAGCTTTTCCAACATAATTAACCTGCAGGCAACATATAAGTTGATAAAAAAGGGAACACTCATCTACCAAAATCTACTAAAAACTAATGCCAAAGGGCCAGACAAGTTAGCTTTACCTGGGTAGGAATAACAATGGCTTCATTAACAGAAGGCAGTCGAGAGAGCCATGGATCACTTCCCAGGGATGGAGCACTTGGCAGTGAATCAAGAAATTTGGCAATATATTGACCAGATTTTTCAAGATTTTTTGAGTCACTTGTTATGTTTATTAAGCAACCTTCCTTCGAAAACAAAGACTTCCTCATTTCCTCAAGTGAAGCAGATATTTTGTCCCAGTCTTGATCAATCTTTGTTTCCAGGTCTCGTAAATACTCAAGATAACTGGCAATAGCAACAAATAAATCAACATTTCAAAATGTGAAAAATGCGACAGAGTCACATATAGATCAGTGAGAAATGTGAAATCTAAAACAAAGCATACACTGGATAAACAAATAGCTACCAGTGTCTTGCTAAAAAATACAAGAATTGTATTCTTGCAAATAAAACTAAAGCAAAAACAATTTTAGGTAAGCAACCGAGACTCTGTATCAAAAGGGTAAGCTATACACAATGCATAGTCATGTAATTATACTCAGATGGCCATAATCATTTAAAAAAGCAGACGACTTAACAATCTGCAGTGTGTATACATCACAACGAATCTTACCTAACACCACCCATTTGCTCACCAATCCATCCAGCTGCATTTAACTTAGCATCCATTCTAGCAGCTGCTATACCGTGGCCACTACCCCTCAATCGATTCTGTGTTAGACAAATTATTAGAAAACAAATTACATGCATGTGTATGGTAGTCTAAATGATAAATGTACTTTTAGTACCTCCATTCTTGCTTTACTTTGGGAAACAAACTGTTTGAACCTCTGTTGTTCTGTGAACTGAACATCCTGAAGAAGGCAGTTCATCTGAAAGAACAGAACAAATATTTATTCTCATGATACAAATATAAGATGAGTAACTGGGTGACTACAGCTGTATAGAGAGATGAGCATTAAACAGATTAAGCATGTTATCGCCACCATGTCATTGCCGTTGGTGGGTACAATCTACACAGACAAAGATCATAAACATACCAGATGAAACAAATCTTCTACTCGCGTTGACATTGCCTTTCCACGAACAACAATACGAGTAAGAGGCTCTTCTTTTCCCTTTATTGAAGATGTTAATGGGTAAACTGATATGCCTCCAGTTTTTCTTCCAATTAGCTGATTAAGCTGCACAAAGTCCATGTCTTTCGTTCCCATCTCCAGCAAGGATTGGCTGGAAGGAACACACAAATAGTTTAAATACCACAAGTATATGAAAGCACATAGAAAAGCGAAATATCTTCAAACTTTGATGATAAATCAGCGACAATGTATTGATTGCACGGCTCACCAGAACAAAGGCAACAGTTGTAGATGTTCTTTCTTCATTGAACCCATATCAAATACAGCTTCGGAGTAGACTACATCATTGGTGAAGAGATCATGTTGCAAAACCTTGACACCGTTTATCTCCCCCACCTAAATACGGCATTCGAGAATGAAGATCATATCATCAAGTTGAAAATTATAATAAATAGTGAAAACATGCCTCCTGAGGAAACAACAGGTATGAGGTAACACAACCTCCTAATAAATACTCCATCCGTTCCTAATTATAAGATGTTTTAGATATTGCAATGTGGACTACATACGGACAAAATGAGTGATATACACACTAAAACAAAAACATCTTATATTTAGGAACGGAGGGAGTAGTTCATACTTCTAACAGTGTCAAACCATCCGTTCTACATTCTAAAAAAAAAACTTCCAGATTGATAACTTTGAACAGTAGCCCACGAGTAGAAAAACATATGAGTTCTGAACAATCTGGAGGACATATTAGTTTCTGTTTGGACTTCGGATCTCTTGCTCAGCCCGGCAATCAATCTTAGCCTACCGGCTAAGGATTAAGGAGGCTATTTGCTAGTCTCCAGTTAGCTTTTGTCCGTGGTGATAAATTACTGTCTAGAAAAATTAAACAAAAGCTGAGAAAAGGATTCTTTGTATCACACTGTGCAGTAAAAAAATTACCCTCTACATCAAACAGGGTTTGGGATTAGAGGGAGGCTGACAGATTCACATCACCATGTCATGCATATATCAATTACGCCGCAATTACTATCGATGTAATAAAAAATAAAGTGCGACCAACTTCTGACCAATAATCTTAACTCTTGCCAGTGCTAGAATATAACAGAGGGAAACATCATAGTGCCCAAATCAATAGCTAAAAACAAAGAAGTGAACCTTGCTAAACAATGCCGAGCCAGAAAGAACAGTTTCATTGAAACTTGAGCTATGTCCGCAGGCCTCTAATTTCTTCCCCAGTCAGGACTTGGAAAACAACTAATGATGATCCAACAATGTACTGAAGTAAACTTATCATTTTCTATAGCTCAGCTTGAGACAGGATTTCGAGTCAACCTGGCCTAATACTTTCAGCCGAAGTAAAGAAATATGCATCCCATTATCCAAACAGGGCAAAGTTGTAAGTCAAAGAATTACCTCTATTGGTACATGAATAGCCTTTTTAGGGATATCTTGTAGTGACAGGCTAGGAACAGCTTTGAGAGCTTCTGGAGGATCTGGAGTTTCTTGTTTGTCCTTCAGTTCCTTTGTAGCACGTGTCAACTCTGCAAGATCCTCCTGAGTCATGCTTGATTTTACTTGTTTCAGAATTTCTTTCTCAGCAGCTTCATCACGTGAGGCTTTCTCCGGATCAGGCTGCACAAAATAGTATGAAATGTTCAGAGGGACAACAAAAAGCTTATTTAATAGAAAACTCTCAGATGGAAGGTCCTCTATAGACCTGCATTTCAACAGTGACACGATGTGCGTTCTTCAAAATATATTTCTCAATGAGCGGAGAGAATACTGCTTTAGATCCCTTCTCTGCAATGCGTGCTTTGAGTTGCTGCAATGGCTCTTCATATTTCAGAGGCTCAAAAGGGTCCATGTCGTAAATCCATTTTCCCTGCATTGTGATATTGAAGGAAATATGAATATGTCGAAACATGTATGTCTAGTTCTTTTTTACAAATCATGAATCAGGTGTTCTTACCATCGAACGAAGCATCAGTGACAGCCCTCGAGGGAACGACCCTGTATTATTCTCCCTCAAAGAGAATTCAATTGTGTTCATAGATGCCTCCACTGCATCTGATGCAAACCCCTCATCTACCAAATTCTTCAAAATTTGCATAACCAGCTCTTCAACTTTCTCAATGTTTTCCTCAGATACACCTTTCAAACCTATACTGAATTGTGGTTGAAGAAGCTCATCCTCAACACCGCCTCCCACAATAGCCTCTCCCAAACCACTTTCAAGAAGAATTCTTCTAAGTGGTGAAGCAGGAGTACCCAGCAATAGGTGATCAAGGAAACCAAGTGCAAGCTCAGTTTCTACGTCCAGTGGCTCCTCCGACAAGAGCCAATTAGTGCAGACCATAAATTTCTTTTTCAAATCACCTTCTTGACCAGCAGGATACTTCTCTATGATCCTCCTTGGTTCTTTGAAAAGTTTCTGTGGCATAACCTTTGATTCATTACGAGCAGGGCTGGCTTCAAACAGGTCAAGATACTCTACAGAAGAGAGTCGGGATAAGAAAAAATGGTGTCGACAACAAAAATATATAAACCCACAACAAAAGGTTAAAAACAACAACCCTGCTAATAAGCATGACTAACCACTTAGAATGCGTAGTCGCTCTTTTGTGTCATCATCACCATAGAACCAGATCCTAGCATTGCTCGGATGATAAAACATACTGTGGAACTCCTGGACATATGACAAAATAAAATTTAAATCAAACAAGCTAACTAACCAATGTTAGCTTACTACTGCATCAAGATCAAAGTATAGAAAATATGAGTCAACACTAGTGAAGCAATTTATTCACTGGAACGTTTACTTATAGAGGAACAAAAGGGCCGTCGTCACCCATGATAGCCAACGTTTAAAAGAATGAGAGACATTGCAAGTATTTGCATATAAGAATACATGACAAAATAAATATCAATTATGAAAATTACAAATACGAACTGAGCGTGATTATGTTCTAGAAGACCTTAAACTCTTCAAAAGTAAGCTTTGGAATCTCATTTGGGTCGCCACCACTATCCACACCATACGTGTTATCAGGGGAAAGTGCCTGTAGAAAGGTCAAATATATTAGGTACTGCTACTTGTATGTACTGGCATCTGAAATCATGTTAAGAGAGACTGAATTTCAAAAAAAAATGTTAAGAGAGACTGGTGAAAAATGAAATCTGGTGAGCACAGTGCAAAGGCATATGCAAGAATGGGACTAGGAAAGATCAATTAAAGAAGCATGGACTGGAGATGGTTGAATGTACAACTTGCTAATGCACTGAAGTCTTACATAAACCCAGTAACCAAAAAGCAGTACAAATACAGGTGGAGATGCAACAGCCAGGGCCCTGGGACCGGTGCATATTATATCAGTGCTTAGATAACCAGCTTGTCAAGAAAAACGTGTAATTTGTCAACCAGCAATTCGTAAATTAAATCCTAATTGATAAAATATAGATAGATTTACCAAATGATTAACTTATAAGATTGCAACAATCACAGCTATAAATGTGTTCAAGAGGCCCTGATCATAATAGAATAACCAACAAGGTGATTCCAGTGTACTATCATGCAAAGCATGACGAAACTCATAAGCAAAATCTCCTACTGAGCTCAAAGCCACAGACTGAAAACGGAATGAACAAATTGCTTACCTGTTGAGTCACACGCCCCATAATGTTATCAGGCTGAGAGTAAACTCCTTTCATCTCGTTGAAGACAACACCTACATTCACATGTCAAAGTATTGCACTCAGAAACTTTTTGAGGAATGAGCAGGCCTTGCCCACAAGCATATGTTTTGCTCCATTAAAATAGCCTGAGTAAGCAAACCTTTGTAGGATATCTCTTCTTCGGGGTTATTAAGCTCATAATGCCAACCTTCCTGTTGAAACGTTTGGAAGTCCTCAACACACTTAGGGAAAAAGACAGCATCAAGGTATACATCTACCAAGTTATAGAAATCCTGCAAAGCAACAACAGAAATGATGATGATGATGCTACAAAAAGAGTGAACTGAATAGATGACCTAAGCAAATCAATGGTTAATAGGTGTCACCTTGGTGTTTGTTGATGCGACTGGATAACATGTCCGGTCCGGATAGGTGAATGCATTCAGGAAAGTATGCAAACTACCCTTTAGGAGCTCAACAAATGGCTCTTTCAACGGATACTTTCTTGATCCACAGAGAACACTATGCTCAAGAATGTGAGGTATGCCGGTCGAATTTTTTCTGGCAACAAAAGGACACTTACTCAGAAACGCCATGACAGGCTTGCATGAAAATGATGTGTTCTTTACTTCTTCCCCTATCTAAGAATAGACCCCCCCTACTTCGTTCTTTTTTTTGCATGATAATATACTATGAACAATTCCACGAGGCGAGGACTAGATACACTTACGGAGGAGTACGGAATACAATGCCGAATACTTTATTCTCATCGTCGTTTGCCACGGACATCACTTCTGCGCCTGTCTTCTTGTGCCTGTAGAGAACAGCAGCTGATTTGCACTCGTCTATCACTTGTTCAGAGACCTTTTCGAAGCCTAGCTTTGCTGCATACTCATGGACATCATCCGTGTCTGCGAATGTCATGAGGAAAACAGGTCATGCATTTGCACATTCATGATTCCCAAACTACAACTTAGCGAGGTTACTCGAACAACAACCAGTTATTATTATTCTATAATTCAAGTGGTAGTGGATTTCTAGCCATCACATTACTGATTCCTGAGCAAAGCAGCATACAATGAGATGCAGAATTTGATGGTAAAACCCGACCCTGAGAATTAATACACTGCAGCATGAGATTATTATTTCTAGTCAACTATGCAGTAGCAGTCTAGCACGCTACTTTGAGAATTCCGAGATTGCAGGCAAAAGCAGTACATAAGCTTCTCCGAGGAGTTTATTGGGTCATAAGCAAAGCGGTCCTCTCACCATGGGGCGCAGGGGCGGGCGAGGTGGAGACGGCGGGGACGGAGAGTCGCCTGGCCAGGCCGGGCGCGGTGAGCGGCCAGTACCGGCCGGCGCAGTGCAGCGGCGCGGCCGACGCCAGGAGGCGCGAGCCGCCGGGCAGAACCGAGCCGCCCCGCGAGGAGAATGACCGGCGGCGCGGGGCGGAGGAGGAGGCGGCGGGCACGAGGGTCCTGGGCCTGCCGCAGCGCTGGAGGAGGCGGCGGCCGGAGGTGCGGAGCAGCGCCACCCGCTCCATGGCGTAGGTGTCCAGCTTGCCGTCGGCTGGCTGGGGTGGAGCTGGGGTTTGTGGATTGGAGTAGGGGGCAGGCAACGTGGCGGCGTGGTAGCTAGGCTTTTCCCTCCTGGGCTTTCGTTCCTTGCTTGGGCTAGAAGAAGAAGAAGAAGAAGAAGAAGAAGAAGGAGGAAAAAAGTTGTTTTTTTTTAAAGATTTTTGGATCAATTTGCTTTTTATTGTGGTTGATAAGGTGTGAGAGTGAGGGAGCTATGGTACACGCATCGAATTTCTTGGAGTTTTATGGACGTGTTTGTAGCGTGTTCACGAGAGAGATCTGGAGTCTCGCAACTCGTTGAATCTCGAGTTTCCTGGATTTGAAGGAAAGAGAAAATATCCTTTTGGCATACAATGGAACGCATTCATCGGTCCATTGTGGAAACTAGGTATAACACGGCGTGGTAGTTAATGGGATAATTTTGTCAAAGTCCAGTAAAAAACTACCTTTAAAAAGTGTATTATTATATATAGGATAACAATTACCGAAAAGTTACAACCGAAAATTTGTGTCGGAAGTGTAATAAAAACGTGGCTGATAATTTTCAGCTAGCTGATTTGGCAATTGGCCATCAGACAGATCCTTAGCCGTCCATCTCATTCTCTGCGTAATCTTGGCGCGTGCTCTCGTTTTGGCCCGATCTTTTCTAGCCGGCGATTTATTCTCGCCTTGTTTCGGTGAACCGTTTTTTTGTTGTTGGCCGATTTCTGAATTTTGTGCCCTATCGCCAGTGCTGCGGCGTAGTCATTCCCCTTTCGTTGAGCTCGAACCAAGGAGAGCAGGCCGTGATCTCGACGCCGCCGCCTGGAATCATGCCTCCGCCGCCCGGACTCCCCTAACCTCCGCCTAGATTCGCCATCTCCGCCGCCGTCACCAGCAGCAAGGTAACTGCTTCCGCCCTGTTTACTCCCGTCTTCCTTACGGCGCTGCTGCTCCGTGCTTGGATGCTTGTGCTTGCTTTGTCGATCTTCTAGGCATATGTGCTGCTGTACTTAACTGCTAGGCGTGCGCGACTGCTTCCTTGATGCTTCCTTCTGGGTTGTGTGATGCGTGTTGACGCTTTGATTGCTGAGGCTGGCCAGGGAGTGAGATACCGTATAGCATCTGCAGACATTAGTGTTGATGGTGCAGAGGATGCGGCTATTATTGTCAGTGCAAAATATCATTAGGTAAGCAAGCTACAAGCCAACTTCTTCAGCGTTTCTCAGTTTTCATGCTTATGTGTTACGATATCTATTCTAATGCCAACATATCTATTTTGCAAGTGCCACAGAGTGGAAATTGATGATATTCAGTCATTGTGGACCTGCGGTTGTGATCGACTATGTGGAGGCTATGTTTTCCGTTCATATTGAGCCATGGTTGTGATCGACTATGTGGAGGCTAGTTCTTGATTGTTGATGCAATGATGCTTATTAGCCTTTCCTGAACAGGAAGATTTCCTGCATATTGTTGAATTGAAATGTGGCACAAGTTTAAGCCGGTAGTGGTACTATTTCATCTAACAAAGTGTGATCAGGTAAATTTTCGGCAGATTAGGTGTGTCATCCCAACTGGATGTGGCTAACTCAAACCAAGTATGACCAATTTCGCATCAATTATATTTAGCTAAGTTAGCCAATTCTTACATATTCAGCTAGTCCCAGGTCTTGTCCTGAAAAGAAACTTTTTGTGAGATCACATTATTAATAAAGCTACAAAGTTTTGTAAATTTGTGCGGGGTGTTCAGTGTTCACAGATTACTGAAATTAGTACAGTTGTCATTATGTACGCTCTTGTTTCCCTAGCGAGTCAGCATTGGGATGAAACGACCAATCCTGATTGTCGTCGCAATTTATTCATAGCATTATTCATACTCCCAATGACCTAATATGACCAATTAGTTTTTAGCCCTCAGTTTCTCAAGCTCTTTAGTTAGTATTCCTTCAGTTTCATTTGCTCTGTTTTTCATTCCTCTCTTACATGGTCAGTCTTTCATTGTAATTTTCACAACCTGATCATTCTTATTTGCTTATTTTGTTATAGTCTCCTAATTCTTCTTTCTTTTTGAGTTTCTTCAGTTTGATTTGCTCAGTCTATTTCCTCATTCTCTCAGTGTGAGTTTTTGTTTTCTCAGTTTTATTCTCTTTATTTTCTCAGTTATATTTTCATCAGTTTAGTCTTTATTTGGTCAGTCCTAGTATTCCTCAGTCATTACTTAGTCTCATAATTTTTCTTTCTCATTTGCTCCTCATTCTTCATTCTCCTCAGTTTATCTTCACTTCTTTGCATTACTCGTTTTTCAGTTTTTTGTCATTCATTCTTCTCTGACACTTTTTTCATTTCTTTATTATTCTCATTCTTATTTGATGAGTTCAAGTATTTTCATTCTGTGTCATGGTTCAGTCCTATTAATTTCTCATTGTTTCAGTATTTGTTTAATTTCCATGGTTTAGTGTGAGTGCTTCAGTCTTCTTTTCAGTGTCAGTTTTTTAGTCTTATTAATTTCTCATTCATATTAATTTCTTGTTTCAGTGTGAGTAACTCAGTTTCAGTGTCATGATTCAGTCGAATTAATTTCTTATCGTTTCAGAGTCAGATTCTCTTTTGTTTTCAGTCTTTCAATCTTATTCTTTATCCTTCATTTTCCTAGTATCGTTTTCTTATTTCTTCAGTTTAATCACCTCATTTTCTTTAGCCTCCAAGTAGCTCCTATTTGGCAAGAATTTCAGTTCTTCGGTCTTGGTCTAGCCGTACCTTAGTATTGGCATTTACAGTCTCTCATCTCAGCATGCCCATGAACTAAAAAGAAGGGCACACTGTCTTTGTACGTGACCATTCCCTTGCTTGATAGTACATCTCAAATAGCATTTTTGCCTATTTAATTTTAGACTCATGAGTTATTTTTCTTATCCAAACCTATTTTTGTTTTGTAAGAAGAATGCATTGCTTGTGTCTCAGGCATTTAGAACAATAAGATAAAATCAATGTATCTCGTTGGCTTTGATTTTCCCGTTGTGCGGTGCAGCTCGCTATGTTTTAAGCAAAGTGATTAGAAGTTATTAACTATGAATTTATTGTTATCCCTGTTCTGGTGGTGCATCTAGCGCTAACGGAGGGCGTGTGGAGTTCGTTTTCGTATTCGTCTGTGTGGTTGCAGGTCATATTATTCCGATCTACGTTCATCTTTGGCGATGTTTGTTGCTCTGGTGCGCTGGCCCTTTGGGGTCGTAGCACGACGACTTCCCGTCTGTCTACTACAATAAGCTCTCATACGACAAGTTTTTCCTGACTCTGGTGATGGAGGGGCGAGGACAGCGTCGCGCTTTCGGCTCGTTCCAATGTTCGTAGTCGTCGCTAGGTGGTCGATTGACCTATTTGTAATTTTTATTACTTTTTGGGTCCTTCTGTACTTATGTGGATGATTAATAGATCGCTGGTCTTTTCGCAAAAAAAGTTATTCATCGTGTTTTTTCGTGCTTGGAGCTAGAAGATGGGGGGTGGGGTTTGCTGGGCTAGCTAAGGATGGCAATTTTATCCATAGAGCCAGGTATCCATGGATATCCGACCCGATGGACAAGGGTTTGGAGGACTCTTTCTGCCCATGGATTTTATGGGGCGGATATCCGCTAACTCATGGGGTGGGCACGGATAAAAGTTTTGCCCCACGAATATCCAGAGGATACCCGGCTGACATGCGGACCCACCTATCAGTGAGACATATTTTTTCTAGTCTCATCTATTCCTATTCCTATTCCAAGATTTGGGACAACAATTCTACTTTTTTTTCCTATATCTTATTATCTCTTCAATGTATGAATTGTTGGGTTGGAAATTTGTAATAAGAATTATTGGCTACGTCTCGTGAGGTTGAGATGGGACAGTTATGTTATTTTGTCGTGTGATTGTGTGAGATTCTACATATTTTTAAGTATTTCGCGATTAAAATATTGTTTATTTGATACTCAAATGCATTACCGTTGGATATCCATGGATACGGGATATCCGGCGGGTTTGGATATGGGGCGACATCCGTGCCCATGGATATTTTCGTGGGCAGGTCATAGTGACGTTGATGGATTTGGATTTGGATCTGATTTTAGTATATCCGTCCAGACCCGCTCCATTGCCATCCTTAGGGCTAGCAAAACATGGCTGAGCAAGGCCCGGATTTCTACGGCTTTTGAAGAGTATAAATTTTCATGTCCATTAACATGCATTTATCAAAGCCCAGACTTTTAGTCACATGTCCATAATGAGCCCTAAAATCATTCTGCAGGTGGAAGGCTCACACGCTCGGTACACGAGACTGAAAATCGGAATGGGAAAAAACCGGGCTTACCTGGACTAGCAGTGGGTTTTTTCGGTAGGGGACTGATCGAAAACTCAAATGGGCTACAATGAGGTGACTGAGTCTACGAAGGGAAATCTGTCTGATGACGAATTACATTTTCAGCTAGCTGTCCATTAGACAGTCCCAATAAAAAAGCAACTATCACACCAATCTATACATTTTATAAAACAAAATCCCACTAACATGTATTAATTATTTTCTATCTCAGTATGCAACCTATCCACATCATTCATTCTCTTAGCCAACCAAATGTCCATGTCATTCCACTAATATTCGTTAAAACCAATATTTTATTTCATGCAACATATCCATGTCATTTACTTTTCATCATCCAATTGTTCATGTCACCTATTTTATCATCAAATAAAAATAAAATATCACGTCAACAAATTTTACCTTTCAACATTTGTGATGTTGTATATTGCTTTATAAACAAATTCCTATCCATGAGTCTTATATCCCTTTATTCTCATAGTAAAAAATAAAACATTCCTACTGCAACGCGTGGGGTATGTTTTTAGATGTAGGAATTGAGGCCTGGAATTGGTATTTTAGAACTGTTGGACTCAATTCCGCTGTTTGGAGTGTTCGTGTGAATTAGGGCCCGGAAACTCCTCTCAATTCTCAGCCCGTCCCGGCGAATCCTAGTTGCCGCGTAGGTCGGAGTTAGCACAACTCCGCGCACCCCACGCGCGCAAATGGCCGGCCCAATAAGGCCAGATTTCACTGTTTCTTCTTTTTTTCATTTTTTTCTTTTTTTTTTCTCTTTTTTCTGTTTACTTTTTTTCCTTTTTTTCTTTTTTGGCTGTTTCTTTTTTCTTCTTAGTTTCTTTTTCTTTCTTTTTTTGTGGATATATTTAAAATGTTCAAAACATAAATTTGTTCAAAACTAAAAATTGTTCAGTTTCTAAAATATTTCAAATTTTAGTAATATCTTATATATTTTTGAAAAATGTTTAACTTTTTTAAAATTAAAATGTTCGAAATTAAAAATGTTCAAACGGAAATTTTGTTCAAAACTAGTTTCCGTTCAAATATCCTTTAGTTCAACTTTTAAAAAATATTTAACAATTTTTTTCATTTATAGACTTTTTTCTATGCACTTTTTATATTTTGAAAAATGTTCAACTTTTCCAAAATTAAAATGTTCAAAATTTAAAAATGTGCAAACTGAAATTTGTTCAAAACTAAAATTGTTCAGATTCCGAAAAAAACATATAAAAATTTTAATTTTGAAAATGTTCATTTATCAAAAAGTAAAAAGGAGAGCATAATTTCCGAGACTAGGAGCTCCCGCCCGTCCCCGCGCGTATCCCCTCAGCCCAAAAACTTTCCGAGCCCGGAGGCTCGGAATCGCACGGAATTCGGAGTCGCGTCTCCCTCGACCTCAGCTCCCCACCGCGACTCCTCTCCTCCGCGCAGCACCGGCGACGGGCCGAGGTAACTCCGGCGCCTCTCTCCCCGCCCTCCTTTCTCCCCGCCTTCCTCTCTCTCCGCCATCCCCTCCCCATCCCTTCTCTCCCGCCCGTCCCCAGCAGCCTCAAACCCTAGATCGAGGGGACCGTGCCTCTCATCTGGCTCGCCGACGGGAGGGTGCCCCGGCCCTTCCCCGGAGACGAGGCGCGCATCCTTCACCTCTCGCAGCCGCGGCGCATCCCCACACGCCTCAAGCACGGCTCACACTTGGAGAACCAGAACAACTCCATTGCGCCTCTTCCTCCTTGCTCCATGCCCTGCCTTCTCTGTTCCTTTCTCACATTTTCTAAATTCATTTTTCTGTGTCAAATGCAGATTTATAGGAGCTTTGAAAAGCTGCAGTGAAGGTATAATCCTCATATCGCTGCCCCTATTTTGTGTACATATGTGATGGTTTATTATTGCTAGTAGAGTGTGCAATTAGGTACTGTGATATGTATTTGTGATACATATTTACACAATGCTTTGAATAATTCATTTTACAAATGTTGTGTGCATTGTAGCTTTTTTTTATCATTGGTTTCTTACATTACCGAGGAGAACAAAAGAAGAAAAAGAAAAAGGATATTATTGTCACAGAAGTATTTTGAAATGTCATGTATTGCTCTAGCTTACCTTAGTACTCAAAGGGCACCTAGAGACCTCGGATGCTTCACTGATGAGGAGGAAACAGTTAGATATCGGAAGTACATCTTGAAAAAAAACTTATGATGGTTCCGAGACAAATTGCTATGATAAGCTACGTTTAACAAAACGAAACTTCCATGATCTTTGTGCTATGTTGCGTGAGAAGTGTGGGCTCAAAGATAGCATGTTCATGACGGTAGAAGAAGATGTTGCTATGTTCCTACAAATTGTTGGACATGGACTTAAAATGAGTATGTTGGATGGTTGGATGGAGTGAAAAGGGAGTATGCTCTAACTTGTCAATCTCATGTCCCTGCTCTGATGGGCTTGTACCGTTGATTTCAAACAAACGGCCGGGATCTGCTATCTAAACGCAACTCTTCTTCCACACTTGTCCAGTCGCCCACCCGCCATCGCTCCCCGCCTCGCCGCAAAATGGATCCCGCGCCGGCCACCCCTCGCTGGAACCTCGAGCGCCCCTACCTCACTGGACGCTTCCACCAGGTACGGCCTTCCTCTTCCTAGCAACACACAACCCACCCACACATTGCTACCCCTGGCCTCACATCCCATCCCTCGCACCCTGGCAGGAGGCGAAGGTGTCCGCGGCGGCGCAGGCGCCTGGATCCAAGCCTTTCTCCCTCGACTCCTTCAGGTATGTCCTGGTGGATAATTTTGTCTTGTTTAGATGCTTGCCTCAAGGTTCTGTTGCCCCGGTTGGTCTCTGATGCCTGCACTTGGTTTGAATCTGCAGCCGCGGTGCTGGAGGCGGCGCCGGGAGTGTCATCGGATCCTATGCTGTTTCTGTTCAGGTAAGCGGAATTGGGGTTTCGAAAAATTTAACCGGCGAAATTGAGCTTGACTTCTTGTTCTGTGTGTGAACTGGCTCTAGGGTTTCGTATTCAAATTTTAGCTCAGTGATTTGGTAGAAGGGTTTGGTGTGTTTGTTTTGTTCTGCTAGCACGCGAACTTAAATTGTTAGCTAATCACAGTTTGAGATTGTAGTCGGAGTGCTGTGCGTTCTATTGAAGCATGGGACTGTGTTTATTGTGATTGTCTTACTTCCTGGAGTTGAGTAATTTATGTGCCTTTTTTCTTTCAATAATGCTGCAGTTGTTACTTAGACATTATCTCATTTGTTTTGGGTTGTCTGTCCAATTTGGTGTGGGATTGGAAATAGTTTGAAACAGTTTCTATACAAATGTGCGGTCTCCAGTCAAATGTAGTTGCAATTTTGCATTTGGACTAGAAGGGTTGGTAGGTTTGTGGTGCTTCATGAAATGGTGCACTCAATATCTCGCTCAGTGCGATAATTTCACTCAGACATTTTTTATGCTGATACTTTTGCAGCATTTTCAGAAATAGCCATTCGGTGAGGTCTCGATGTTTTCAGTTGTTAGAAATGCTAAATCAGTGGAGCTTTCAGGATTATCTGCAAAGCATAAAAACTTTATTCAATGTTGCCCTAATTGAAAATGCAGGAGCTTTTAGTTATTGATGATTTGCTATCAGCGCTGGTGGGTATTGAGGGAAGATATATTTCAATCAAGAGGGTCCGCGGAAAGGATGGATATGTTGTCTTCCAGATTGATTCTTCAATGGACCTTGCACTCCAGGTAAGCCTGACCATGCGAAAAAGAGAGATGATATATTTGGCGTTTGTCTGATCTTGCTCTTGCAGGAGCTGACTCGCCGAATTTTCCCCTTATGCGAGGATTTCGTATTAGTGAGCCAGTTTGTGGAATCCAGGTCACATTTCAAAAATGGTTTGGTCAACCATGCTCTAGCCGCAGCTCTAAGGGCATTCCTCCTGGTATAATCCCTATCCTGTGAACGATCACTATGATTTTGACACGTGTACAAGTGTTCTTCTGTTTGCAAAAGTGGAAGAATGAATAAAGTGCTGACTCAATCATGTGTTCATTAATGTATTTTGTACGGTCAAAAGTATTTCAGAAATTGTATTGCTGCTGAAATAATCCCAGTGATACATTGATGTTATTAGATTGGTCCTGCTGGTCCCCATAACTCACTCTGGGACGATTGACGCTTCTATGTGAATTTGGTACCACAACATTAAGTCTAGTTTTCTAATAACAGGATTATCAGGCAATGGTTGCTCAACTGGAGCACCAATTCCGTCTTGGAAGGCTCTCTGTTCAAGGATTGTGGTTCTTTTGTCAGGTATATTCTGCATTTAATTTATGATCGGTGAACTTTTCTGAGTTTGGTTACTGTTTTAACCACTGTAATTCCCGTCTCTCTCTTGCAGCGGATGATGAGTTCATTGAATGCACTAGCTGTTCTAATAGAGAAGGCTATGTCCAATAATACTAGTGGTTCTGCGACACTTAATCTACTTCAGAGCCAGGTACTTTGAGGAAAGAGGTTATACTTTAGATCCCTCATAAATACATTTCCCCCTTGCCCTCCTAAATATGAGCCAAACAGACCTGGTCCGCTTCTCTTGTTTCTATTGATTGAACAACTTGTATGTAACTAATGTCCTAATATTAAGTTTCTTTATAGCTTTAGTCTAGTCCACATGACTATCTCTTTCACCATGAAATTTAATCGTCACCTATCTTTCAACTTAGGCAAAGGCAATGGCTGGTGATAGTGCAGTCCGGTCTTTACTGGAGAAGATGACAGAGTGTGCAAGCGCAGCTTACCTCAGGATGTTAGAGAGGTTTGTGATAGTTCAGAGCTACCTTTATGGTTCATATTTAGGATTGAGACACTTTCTCAATCAGTCAATTGTTTGCTATTCATTAGTTGATTACTTGATTAGCTCTAAACATCTGATTTGTTGTGGATAAGAATTCCATATTTGCTACTTTGTCTTGTTAGAATTTGATGTTGAGTGTTGTTAGGAAAAAAAAGTCCAGTAATCTTGTTTGCTGTGCGTCAATAGTTTCAGCTTCTGATTATCATTTTAGGTGGGTGTATGAGGGTGTCATAGATGACCCATATGGCGAATTCTTCATTGCTGAAAACAAATCTCTTCAGAAGGTACTTATTGACTTGTAGAGTTTTGAACCTACTTAATGCTCACTGCTCTCTGTATTTACCTAAACTGCTGGACATTTTTTCATCTTAAGTTAACCAGTTGCTCTCCCTTCTTTTTTATTTTGGTAGGAGAGTCTCACTCAAGATTATGATGCCAAATATTGGCAGCAAAGGTACAGCCTGAAAGATGGCATCCCTAGTTTCCTTAATAATGTTGCTGCCACCATTCTGACAACAGGAAAGTATCTTAATGTTATGAGAGAATGTGGGCACAATGTTCAGGTATGCACGATTATTTTGGTGTTCAATTTACAAATGCAATGTGGTTGTATGTTGTTTACAAAATCACACTTATGTTGAATATTTTATCTAGGTTTCCCTGTCAGAAAATTCTAAGCTGATGAGCTTTGGTTCAAACCACCAATATCTTGAGTGCATTAAATCTGCTTACGATTTCGCAAGTGGTGAACTCTTGACTCTAATGAAAGACAAGGTAACAACTGTCCGTCGTTAAATTAATAATGCATTTCACACTCTTCTATGATCACTTGCTAAAATTCTCGCGTATATTTGCAGTATGATCTCGTAGGGACACTGCGATCCTTGAAGCGCTATCTACTTCTTGACCAAGTATGCAGAACGTCTACTCTTCACAATTTCGTATTATTACTCACTATGAGTACCTATTGTCTTACATCAGATATATATACATGTGCACTCTTTTTTAATTCTGTATTCTGTTATATAAATGCCTTAACAGTGAGAATGATTTGTGTTGCTCAACTTGACGTTAAATATCCATGTTTTTTTTCCGCACTTGTCATCTAATTTGCTGCCTTTAGTTTTGCAGGGTGATTTTTTGGTTCATTTTATGGATATTGCACGAGAGGAGCTTACAAAGAAACCAGAAGAGATATCCGTTGAAAAACTTCAGGTTCCTCTTATGCTATGTTGTCTGTTTGTTTCTTGTCATGGTGAAAACTTGTTTTTGTCAGCTCTTCTAATGATAACTGATGAGCTAACTCTCCTTTGTTTTTGTGTTATTCTCTCTGTATGTGGCAGTCTCTTGTTGACATTGCTTTGCGAAGTACAGCAGCCGCTTCAGATCCAAGTCATGAAGATTTGATTTGTTGCGTTGTAAGTCACCTGGATCTAGTCAAATTGTATTTTATCTGTAGACTATCATATTTCACATATACCTTTTGAAATAGGAAAGAAGTTCCCTACTTAAAAAGCTGACAACTCTGAAAGACTTGGGCTGTGCTTACTCTTCAGACAAGTTTGCTGCAGCTAATGTTGATCAGCCCATGACATTAAGCATGACTGGCTTGGAAACGTTCTGCCTTGGCTACAAGGTTTTATTTGTATTTTCGTTAGATATTTCTCACTGTGTTTTGATAGTGAATTGAGGTACCTGATCCGCTGGTCGATATTGCAGATCCCATGGCCACTATCTCTTGTAATTTCAAGGAAGGCTTTGACTAAATATCAATTGATCTTTCGGCTATTGTTTCACTGCAAACATGTTAGTCGCCAACTGTGTCAAGCATGGCAAATTCAACAAGTACGGCATAAGCTTTTTACCCGTCAAGTCAGTTTGGTTATTTTGTTTATATATTCACATTGACTGATGTAAAACTCTCAAACAGGTGTTCCGTTCTGTCAAGATTCTAGGAACACCGATTTTACGGTCATCGATTCTTTGTCGCAGCATGCTCAAGTTTGTAAACAGCCTTCTACATTATCTAACTTTTGAGGTAAACCATCCATACCTGTAACACCATACCATTTTGTACTGCAGGTGAGAAAGTTGCTAATTATTCTTTTGGCCCTCAGGTTCTTGAACCAAACTGGCATTCTATGCATGACCAGCTTCAAACTGCAAAGAGCATAGATGAGGTTTTAACCATGTTCTTTTGATTAGTTTATCTGCGTTGCTAACATTTAAGATTACATTACCCTTTGCTGCAATGCTGATTGCAGGTCATCCAGATCCACGATTTCTTCCTCCAGAAGTGTCTAAAAGAATGCTTGCTGTTGTTACCTGAGCTCCTTGTGGTCTGCCCTTGTTCTCTGTTGCTTTGTTTAAAATGCAAAGAAATTACATTTTAAAAGTAATTGCCATGCATCAATAACTGCAGCCCCTCTGCATGTTGTTAAATTAAAAGACCTTGCTTGCTGTCATGATGTGTGCATGCTCAAACTAACTGTGACTAAGCTAGCACTTGGTAGGTTAGTCTATTGATCAGCTCATCTGTCTGTTGGATAATAGCAGTGTTGCCCCTTCACCTGTAAAGAGTGGAGGCATTGGTTATCCAAATTCTTATTCAATATGTAGCCTATATTGCATCAAGACTCCATTGTTATCTCACTCTTATTATCTATTCCCTCAGTTCCAAATTAAGTGTCGCTGTTTTAGCACAATAGAAGTTATAACTGTAATTTTTCGGATGGGATCGAGGTCTGCAGAATTATTAACCTGGGTGACTATTTTGAACGATAACTGTAGCACGTGCTTAATGTTTTAGGGAAACATAACAATTCTCTGGTCTCGAAATAATTTTTGAAGAGGGGCACTATTTGGCATCCTGCTTGTCAAAAAGCAACAACTTATATGGTGCATTTATTTGTCACGTGCAGAAAGTTGAGAAGCTGAAATATATATGTCTCCAGTACGCCACTTCCATCCAGCTCTTGATACCATCCATCGAGGTTGCTCCTCCTGAGAAGAAATCAAAATCAGGGATGTCAAAATCGTCGAGAATCAAGAGATCACAAGAGAGGGACCAGCAGCTGAAACTAGCATCTGAGAATGTCGTGATGTCGGAGTCGATCCTGTACGTATCTCATATTTCAGTCAATTCACAGACTTTTAAAAGACCAACTTTTGCCGAAACAGAATCACATAACACCAATCTTGGCCCTGTTTGCTGCAGGAAATTCGAAGCTGAATTCAACTCTGAGCTTCAGAGCCTCGTCCCCACGCTGAGCAACAGTTCGCAGGCCGAGCCGTACCTGACCCATCTCGCACAGTGCATTCTCGGCGTTGGAATCGACCAGTGAGCAGTTTCGTGCGTTCTGCCTGATGGAGTCGTGTCGGTTGCAGAGTTTGAATGTGTGGGTGGCTGTGAGCGTGTGGTACAGCAGCAGCGTGGGCGGTGTGTTGTTCCCTTCAAAAACTGATGTATGTAGTGTTCTCGTGGTCTTGTGGCTTAAGTGGATACTTGTAGAAAACTAGAAACACATTCTGCTTCCACGCGATAGATCATAGGTTAGGCTTTAGTGTGTGCTGTAGGTTAGTGCAAGTGTTCTTATAACAGTTTGATAGTTTCGGGGATGTGTTTATCTGCTCCGATTCAGCATTCTCATGCCTTGTGTCTGGCTCGAGTTACCTTTTGTAGCTTCAAGAGCACTGCTTGTAAGGTTCCGTTGAGATCTGCGAAGTAACTACAGTATTTGGTTTGACCCATCCATGCTTTATGCGTGCGTGTGTGTGTGTAATTTTGCTAACTGTGGAGTGTGAAGTTAAAAGGCTGCGTAGTAAGAGCATCTCCCAACAGGAGCTCCTAATTTGCAACGCGCGGGAAAAACCGCAGGGTTTGCGTACGCTACCTTTTGCCTGTTTGATGGATTGTAAGTTATTATATATGCTGTGAGAATACAAATAACAAATAGCTTTCATAGCTCAGTTGGTTAGAGCACCCGTTTAGTAAGCGGGAGGTCTTGAGTTCAACTCTCAATGAAAGCATATTTTCTGCTTTTTTTTTAGAACCGCATATTTTTTGCTGTATAATCCTATACGTTCCTAGCTCTGATCTCGCCTGCCTACTCTGATAGGCCCGAGATCTAGCCCGTGGACCACGCCGCGACGCCAGTAGCCACCACCATGCACCTCCGCCACCACCGTTGTCAAGCCGGCCCACTTCGTCGGTTAATGGGGTTGGGCCCGTGCCGCCCAAATACAGCCACCGCCGCTGCAATTGCTGTTGCAGACGCTGTCACAGACAAACCTACATCTCCGCGAGGCCACCACGTCGCCGGAGAGCCGACCGCGCCCCTCGCCAAGCACGTCGCCCTTGACGGACACCACGACCCATGCCGTTTCTCCGCGCAAGGGGGAAGGGAGGCCCCCACCGTCGCCAACAACCCGGCTTCGCCCGACGAGCCGTCCGACAACAGCGAGGAGGGGGTATGGGAAGAGGGGGCTGAGGCGAGAGCGGCTAGGGTTCCCTCCCCGTCACCCACGGGAGCGACGAGGGAGGGCACGAGGAGTGACACAATAGATTTCACTGATATCAACTCGTCTTGGAATATGGCTAATGTTGTAGGCCAGTTAACTTTCCAAGTAAACAACTAATAAAAACATTGAATTGTACCCCAAATTAACATTTTAGTGACTAATATGTGTATGTGATCAACTTGTTCGAATGATTAACCAGGATACTTAATGTTTTCTCAGATTTCATTTTAGAAGCAATTTTCTTGTTGTTCAGTGGTCAGCCACTCGAGGATACAATTTGTTTTAATCTCTCCGAGGCGACAAGTGTGATGCTGAACCCAAAACATGGCGACAATCCCGTCGTCGACCTTCCATTTAAGTCCCCGCCACGTTCGTCCATTTGATCATTTCCTTCCTTCCCCGCTTACTTACTTGCCTCTTCCCCCGATCACAACCCTCCTCGCCACGACGCCGCGCGCACATCGCACCCACCTAGACTCGCCGACGTGATCGCCCGATGGAGATCGCCACGGCGCCATCCTCGCCGCCGCAGGAGTTCCGCTTCGACGCCGCGCTCCTCGACGACGCCTACCAAGCGGACTCGTCGCCCAGCAGGAACCCCTTCGCCTTCGGGTCCGCCGACGACGTCGACAACCCGTTCCTGTCCACGGCGCTGACGGCGCCCACCTCGCCCAACCCGTTCGGGCTCCTCCCGCCCGACGACACGGCCGGCGGCGACCCCTTCGACCTCTTCCAGCACTTCGCCAGCGCGCCCGCCAGCCCGGCGCGCGCCGCCGCCATATACGCGCAGTTCTCCAGCGTCCACGAGGACGCCACCGCTCATCCCCCCGACAATGGCGAAGACGACGATCAGGACGATGACGACGACGGCTTCCAGCCCCGAGCCTCCTACTCCACGCGCACGGTCCCCTCCGCCGTGCCGTTCGACTGGGAGGAGAGGCCGGGGAAGCCGAAGCACGGGTACGCCGCCTCCAGCGCGACGGCCACCGGCGAAGACGCGGCGGACTTCGACTTCGGCGTCCTCCTGGACCGGAGCAGCGCGCAGAAGGCGCCGGAGCTGACGACGGCCGACGAGCTGTTCGACGAAGGCAAGATCCGTCCGCTGAGGCCGCCGCCGCGCCTGCTCGACAGCAGCAGCGTGGGGTCGTCGCCACGGTCGGCGAGGTCCGCGATGTGGTCTCCACGGCTACGAGGGCTGGGCGGACCCGGCCCCGATTTTGATCCGTTCGCAACAGCCATGGCGAACGCCTCCAAGGCGCCGGCGCTATCCCCTCTCGGCGCCGGCGCCAAAGACGCTGCAGCAGACTCCGTGTCGGTGCCAGTGAACCCCGAGTCCGTCGCGTCGCCGCGCTCCGTCCCCCCTCCGCTCACCGCGGGCAACGGTGGCGGCGGGAGGAAGAAATGGCGGCTCACGGACCTGCTCCTGTTCCGGAGGCTGTCGGCCAAAGGCCGCGCCACCGCAGGCGGCAACATCAGCAGGGAGCCGGTGTTCAAGTACGCACCCGTGCAACACCTCGACACGCCGGTCAAGAAGACGGAAGCGGTGGCAGGCGCCAATGGCGACGCCTCGGCGGCAGCAGGGAAGCAGAAGAAGCAGAGCAGGCACGCGGCGGGGGCAGGGAGCGGCGGGGGCGGCGGGATGTCGGCGGCGCGGCTGATGGGGTGTGTCCGTCTGAACCCCGGCCTGCACCGGCTGGCCAAAGGCCTCAACGTGCCCTCGACGTCGCACTTCGGCCGCCGCAACGCCGGGTCGGCCATGCACGGGTAGATCGACTGATCGAGAGTACCCGTCCATCGTCGCTGTCGATCGGTCGCTGCCGTTGCAGAAGAACGATAGTACTATCATAGTAGTGCATTTTTTCCTCTCCAGCACTTGGTTGTTTTTTCTTCACATTTGATTGAGAACACAGTAGTACAGCACGATTCAGGGAGAGATCTTGTAATAACAAACACATTGTTTAGTTACTGTCTTCTTCGATCGAGTACTACCATTTTCTTCTCGATATCGAAAAATGCACTGCTAGCCAGCCATGTCGATCGTACCAGGAACGACGAAGCTGGTGGTGCTGGTCATGTCGTGGTCGTTTGCTGCAAAGGTAAGCGCTAGATTCGCAGGACGATTTGACAATGCTGAATCCGGTGATGGCCGCCCCGTTCTCTGGTCAAAGACAACGTGACGAGGATGCCTTGCCTGCCGGCGAGTCCAAGCCAACCATGCCATGCACGAACAGGTGTTCCCCTGAGGCTGAGGGCCTGACGTACACGCCGGACATTCCCCCGACGACGTGCGCTGCATCTTCTGACGGAAGGAATTAAGGAGGATAATGAAAAAGTTTCAGAGCAGGGTGCATGATAGTACGTATAAGCGATTCGCGCACGACGTCGTGGGTGTCGGGCGGGGCGTGTCCGAGATGGGTGAGACGGGGGGCGGCGGACGACCATGTGTTTTTCAACGGCCTGGGGTCTCGCAGTCGTTGTCTTGCCGACCAACACGGTCACGGTGGTTGCTGCTGCTGCTGCTGCTGCTGCGTTTCGATTTTGTCTCGTCGCAGATTTACATTGGCAGGTGAACCGTCTTAGCAACGTTGTTACCGACAGGCTTGGGCTTGGGCTTGGGCTTGGGCTTGGCCATGGTCATGGTGGTGGAACATAGGATTTCACATTTTCAGCCCGAACCCAGGCTGAAAAAGAAATGTTGTGAAAATATTGAAATTTCAGTTCCCACCGTACAAAATCGTGTTTCAAAATGTCAAACAAAATTGAAAAAAAATCTAGGTAAACATCCCAACATCCTATGCTCACGCACAAAGACTCTTTCTTGTGGCCTGTGTCACAAAGAAAAAAAATGTCGGGATAGGTCATTTTGTAGCACCAAATTTGTCGTTTTACACAAGTCATAGAAAATGTCTTTTTTCGCAAAACTTTAGGTGTGTACATAAAATTTTCCATGTGTATATCCGATTTCTTTTGGCTAGCTTCGTTTTGCATTTTAAAATTATTATTTTTCATAATGAGAGTATCTATTGCGACACGCCAAAACATCATCTCCATGCTACAAAGTTAGTGGTACACAATTAATATGTTTTTAGCCAACCTTTCCTTACTCATTATGATGAAAATTGATATGTGGTTTTTCAAAACTCTAAATGAGACCTCTTATTTGCTCAGTCTATATGGACTTCTGTTTCTGTGCTAGTTGAGCATGTATTTCTTATCATTCAATGACCATTTTGTATTTCATAAGAAATGGACATTATATAGTAATTATATAAGGGCCAAACAATGTGCCTTTTAAATGGTAAGATAAGTTTAAGGCGCGTAAACTTACCATAAAAGATTTCCATTCACGTTCTTAAAAACTGCTACTACTCATCAAAATCTTTAACCCAAAAGAAATTTCAGCGAACTTCTTTTGTGTTATATGTTCCATATTGTATTCTCCTAACATAATACATGCTAGCTAAAGATCCAACATATGCAACATCGTGAGCACATAGAGCTAACCAATTGTGACCATATGCATATAAAATGATAGCAACAAAATCCCAACCCCCTACATGCTAGCTAACCTCTATTCCTCGTTGATCAAACTACAAAGATCTATGAACCACCTCAATTTTGAATAGCCAATTAGATAACCAACCTATTGCATTGTCTCCTGTCAAATATCTCACATTTCGGATGTACGAGGACAACGGTATGCCCCAATTATCAAACCATTACTTTGATTATCAAGATAACATAAGAAAATTAAGTGTTTGAATTTTCCATGATCACCGGACGCAATTCCATCTCACATAAATCACACGTTTCTTGGTTGAATTTTTTTGCAGCGACTCCCAAATTTGGATCGCAACAAACGAGTAGATATGGATTGTAATGACTGTTTAATTATGGATCAATAAAGACCATGCGTGTTCCCTGTCAAAAAAATGACACATCAATTATTTGTAGTAAATTCGATCATGCCTATGGATATAGCTGAGTGATTGCCGTCATCCCCAGAATAGGCCTCATCTTGTAGTTGCCAAACCCCGCATCCATGAATATCTTGCTCCACTGTTGCTCATCGCGCTCCTTGCCTGATGTCACCGCCATCATGAGCAGATCGACCTGGAGTTGGACGTCGAGCATGTCTTTGGAAGGTGACGAACCAACGATCATGTCCAGGATGATCACTTTGCCGCCAGCAGGGATCGCCTTCCTGCACTCCGTCAAAATCTTCATACAGTCCTCGTCGTCCCAGTCCCAGTCATGCAGTATATGCTGCGATTGATCCAGACAATTAGCAGTAGCGAGTCAGTTGAAAAGATTTCCGGAAATCAACAAAATAAAACGATGTCTTGGATAGATTACGTGCCTTGAGGAAGACAGCATCGGCAGAGGGGACGGATTTCATCATGTCGCCTGCGATGTAGTCGACGCCGGCGCCAGCAGCATCAGCCGGGATGGAATTGATGACGTTGGGAAGGTCCAGCACCGAGCACTTGACGTGCGGGAATGCCCTGGCCTGGCGATGGCCCTCGCCGACGTGCCTGTCCCGCCGCCGACGTCGACGAGCGAGCTCACGCCCCCGAAGACGTCTTTCTCGCACAGGACGAAGTCCATCTCGAACCGGCTGTGGGACGCCATGCCGGCGTTGAAGACCTGATTCAGCATCTCCGCATCGTCAGGGCGAGCCATGACGCCCCACAGGTCTGCGCCATGCGCCAGCCTGAATGGCGTCTCCACCGCGGTGTCGTCGCTCTTGAACCAGTCGGGGAGGTGCATGGCCGCCCCGACGAGGTGCTTGTTGGTCTGGGAGAGGACGAACGGACAGAGGCCGCTGTCGTCGTCCACGAGGAGGCGAGAGACCGGCGTGAGGCGGTAGGTGCCCTCCTCCCCTGCGGCGGCAACATCGAGATCAACAGTATAGATGCCTGATGCGACGAGGAACCTCATGAGGCGGGCCAGGCCTGGCCTTTTGCTCTCCGGCACCGGGACGGCGGCGAGGATGTCGGCGAGGGAGGCGCCTCCGCCGCAGAGGTAGATGGCTCTGGGGATCCTGAGCTTGATGGCGCAGTCAAAGGCCATGGACTTGAGGTAGCCGAAGGTGATGTTGCAGAGCTCGGCGTGTTGTTGGAAATAAGCACCACGTTTGGAAAGTTGTAGACGTACTAGGTAGCCCCTGTAATCTGTACCAGATACGAGCCTCTGGTCACCAAATCGTTGTTTTCATGTGTGCTGAGTAGTACTAGCTGAAATCGATCGACCGTACTGATCGGAGAGCTTGGTTTGCACGTACGTGTATCGCAGTGGATTGGAGTACGCACGTCTCGTCGGAAGCTCGTCGTCGTCTACGTCGGAAAGTACTCGACGTATAGGGGCAGATCCAACAAGTGGTATCAGAGCCTGGTCAAACGACGACGAAGAAACGAATAAGGAGAAAACGGCGGCCGCAGCGAAGCAGGCGCCAGTGTCGTCCAAAGGTAGCGGCAAGCCGCTCATGATGATGTCAAGAACAAGTTATGTGCCGATTCAGTAACCAATGCTGACCGACACAAATTATGTGGTTTGGGCCACGAAGATGAAGTTTATCCTCCGAAATCTCCGTGTCTGGAAGGCTATAGAAGACGGCGCGGTGGATGAAGAGGTGGACGAAGGTGCCATGGCTGCTCTCTCGCAGTCCGTACCAGATTCCATGGTGATGACTCTTGCCAATTACGAGACGGCGAGGGAAGCATGGGAAGTAATACAGGAGATGCGAGTCGGCGAAGAAAAGGTGAAGCGTGCCCGTGCACAAGTGCTTAAGAGGCAGCTTAACAAGTTGGAGATGTCCAAAAGAGAAACGATCGCTGAGTATTCCGAGAAGCTAACAAACTTGGCAAGTGAGATTAAATCTCTCGGAGGATCCGTCACGGATACAGATATCGTCGAGAAGCTGTTTTCATCGGTCACCGACGAATTCACGAGTATTATCGGGACGATCGAGCAGTTTAGCGATGTCACAAAGATGACGGTGCCGGAAGCGATCGGAAGATTGAGGACGCACGAAGAGAATCAGAAGGGAAGGAAAGAGTTCAAGGACGATGGTGAGAAACTTATGTATTCTCAAGCTGATCTTGAAGCTCGACTTGCTAAAGAGTGGAAGAAAATGAAGGATAAGCAACGCCCAGCGAAAAAATACATCGCTGAGCAGGACGATGATGAGCAAGAAGACGATGAAGAAGAAGAGGAGGATGGCGATACTCCGCCGAGGAGGAAGTTTGACATAAAGAAAGTAAGGTGTCATAACTGCCGAGAACTCGGGCACTTCAAGTCTGATTGCCGGAAACCATTGAAGGAGAGGGCTCTCTTGGGCCAGGAAGAAGACTACAGTCCGATGAACTTAATGTGTGAACTGATGGACGAGGATGATCCAGTTCTTCAAGTGGTGGCTAAAGAAACTGACACGCTTGTGGAAGAGAAAGTTTGCATTCAAGTTCAGCAAACTCGTGTCGATGCTACTGACACGGGAGGTGATTCAAGAACTCATGCCGATAGTACTGGTATGAAGGCGTACATGGCGCTAGAAGTCCATGATGAGCAGCGTAGTGTAGCGTCGAAGGAAAAAGAAGTGAAGGCGTACATGGTGCCAGAAATCCACGATGTGCGGCGTAGTGTCGCGTCGCAGAAAAAAGAAGTGAAAGTTCATGAAGTGCGGCGCATCATGGTGTCGCAGGGTAGAGTGAGGCGCATTGTTGCGTCATGGGGCAAACCTGTCGTTATGAAAGAAAGAAGCAGCGTGCCAGAAGGCAGTCCAGAAAAGGGAGGTGGGCTAAGCAGCCCAGCAAAGTGGCCGGATGGGGACAGCCTTGGTCCTTCTCTGTTCGTGCCAGAAGAACAAGCGTGTGGAGAGGAAGCTTCGCCAGGAGCCTCGCACGCAGGAGAGGTAATCGCGTCGTCGGGCGCAGAAGAGTACGTCGCACCACCTCCGACAGAATTGGAGCTGATGCAGCTACGACCGACGCAGGCACGTATGCAACATGTGTTGGATTGCTATCCGAGGAAGGATGATCTGGTGAAGATCAAGCACGAAAAGCAATGTTTGCTCATCAAGGAATCAGCAAAATTTGAAGACTCGGATATGGTAGAGGAACAAGATGAAGGTGAGGTGTATCTTATGCGGCTACATTTGTTCAAGGTAATTATTCCGGAGATGGAGCCGATAAAGTACACATAAGATTGTTTCAAAAGCATCAAAGCAAAGATGATATTTGAAGACGTCGATAAAAAGGATGGTCGCCGTCAGAGTGTAAATGAATCGACAAAAGCAAAGTCGATGTCATGGATGCCTCAGTAACGACGAAAGCAATGTCGGTAATGAGGGCTGAAACAGCGAAAGCAGTGTCAAGGGTAACACCTACGCAAAGCAATTGGCGTATTTGGGATACAGGAAAGAGGTGAAGTATGAAGGAGATATGCCCTAGAGGCAAATAAATAAGTAGTATTTATTGCATTATCTCATAAGTTTATAATAGGTTCTTGTATTATGCTATAACTGTATTAATCGGAATTATTAATACACGTATGATACATAGACAACCAGAGTCCCTAGTGAGCCTCTATATGAACTAGTCCATTGGGCAACAGTTGATCGAGATTCCCGATCAAGGACAATGACGTCGGTTGACAATGGGGTCATCTTATTAGCAGAATAAGGTGATGGACATACGCAAAGTATTGCAACAAGATCGTATTACGATGTTTGTCATTTGCAATAGATAAGTAATATGATAGCTTATTCCTTATACCGTGAGACCGTGCTTATTGCTACTCCGTAGGGGTACTTTGAGAGCATCAAACGTTGTGTCTTATATAGCATGACAATAACGGTGTCCATCTTGGGTATCCCGAAAGAGTATGTTGAGACGTAAGGATCAAGAGCAGGATTTGTTCATTCTTGTAATGGAAAGATACTCTGGGCCCACTCGGTGAGATTGCATCTATATAGCTGCGCAGCTTATGACTGGGTCATGGAGATGTAATATCACAGACGAGTTAATAACCTATGTCGGTAACGAGATGCAACAGGACATTGGATGTCTACGATCACATCTCGGACAAGGTAGTATCGCAGAGACAAAGGGAATGAATATCATGTTTATGGTTCAACGACGATATTCGTAGAATGCACAGGGACCGTCATATGCATCCAGGTATCCCTGGCGGTCATTGGTGAGCGGAGTGTCTCGACCATGTCTGGAGTGTTCTCGAACCGTAGCGTAACAAACTCAAGGTCTTAACGACACCTGGAGAAGGTTCTGGAATAATATAGGATTTTATTGGAGAGAGAGAAATGATCCGGAAAGAGTTCCGGTGGTCCGGAAGGAGTTCCGGGAAGGTCTGGAATGGTTCCAGGAATGTCCGAAAGATGTTCGGGTGGTCCGGAAATGTTTCGGAGTCACGGGAGATTAAATTATATGTAAATATATTAATTATGAATTAATAGTATTTTATATTGATTTTATATTAATTAAAAATAAAGGAAAAAGGGGCAGCCCACCTAATGGGCCAATTGGGGCCCATTAGGGGGAGCCGCACCAAGGAGGGGGTGGGGCCCATGGCTGGTGCGGCCAGCCCATGCTGGGCCGAACCCCCTCCCCCCTCTCCTTTGTTTAGTCCCACATGGGGGAGCTAGGGAGTTTGCACACCCCCTCCCCCCTTTATATAGCAAGGCATATTAATTGGATTAATTAACAGAAAATACAATTAATATTGTAGCAGGCCGGCTGAGCTGTTTCTCCGCCCGTTTTGCCTCCTCTCTCCACCAAAGCTATACCGTCGGGCGCCGTTGCCCTGCGGGATTCCAGAAAAGTTCTACCCCTGCGATTTCAGCTGGATCTGAATGACCGGGGGTTGTTGTTAAGCTCCGTATGTTTGCGAGTGCTCGGAGGCGCCACATTTGAGGAGCCTGGGCGACGTCGTCTCGCCCACCCAGCAGCCCTGTCGCTGCCCTGCCGCCGGCGCCACCCCCCCCCCCCCCCCCCCCCCGGCCGCCGGCGCCACGCCATCTTCCGCCCGACGCCCGTCGACGCAGGTCTTCGTCGACACCCCGGCGTCATCGTCTACATCATCGCGGCAAGTTCTCCGCGACCTTGAGGTCGGCTACGCACGACTTCATCAGCAACGCTTGTGCGGGAGCGTAATCCCCGCTATCGGTCTACATGGAGGTAATGTAACCCGTTCCGCCACCGTTATCACATGTACTAGATAGATAGATCCTGGTTAGTTAGGGTGTTCATACGCTAGAAAAATTATTGTTTTCTGCACCGGAACCCCTTCAGTGGTATCAGAACCGATCTATGCGTAGTACTGCTGGTACGGTTAGAACTCATGTTGAATGAGGACGTCTTTCTTATATTTGCTACCCTCTGGCGTGCACTTGCGATGCCTTCGGTATTGAGTTGATGAAGCGGCCCGGACCGACTTTACGCATACGCTTACGCGAGACTGGTTCCACTACTGACATACGGCTTGCACCGTATCTGTGGCTGGCGGGTGTCTGTTTCTCTCTCTTTAGTCAGCAAAGCATTTTCAATGGAGGGCCCGAAAGGGATGCTTAAACATGCAATTATACGATTGACGTTGTGGTACAAAGTTCGTAGGTAGGGAAACGGTTCTCTTACGAATAAGCCTATATGCCACGTAAAACTTGCAAAACTAAATAAAGGTAGAGGCGTCTAACTTTGTTTTGCAGAGGCGTTATTTTATGTGACATGGTTACGGTAAGTTTGATATTACTCGTACTGTCGGAGGCAATGGAGGGCACCGTAGACTCGGAGCCATGCCGGGGCGCCCAGGGCCAGGCACATGGCGCCATGGAAGTCCAGGCGCATCGACCATGTCACATCGCACTTCATTGCATCATTATTGTGTGCTGTTGTGTGTGCATCCTGTTGATTGCTTATATGTTAGATATACAACGGTAGCAACTTAAATAGGATGATCCCTAACAAATACCAAAAGTGTGTTCTCCCTCGTTGCGTACCACCAAGAAAGTTCTACGTTATGAGGCAGGCCGTGACGATCGGGTGCCAGACATATCGTCGTTCGCATACAGTGGGTGTAAGCCATGTTGCACGCGCAGGGTCTTCGAGGTTTGATTGGCGAGCCTAGCATATGCAGATATGGCCTCGGAACACGGGAAGATCGAAAGATCGAGCATGAGTCACAGAGTTGTTGTGATCGACATTTTATGTCCACCTTTGAAGCTGTGCTACCGGCCGTGACGATCGGGGGTAGTATAGTGGATGGGGGTCGTGTAATCGCTATTATTATTTTTAGGGATAATAATTTTAGTGGAGTGTGTTTGATAATATGATTATAAACTAAAACTCACATATATTATAAACTTTACCTTACCTCTTTTGCGATCACATCTGTAGACTACGAAACTATACTTCGATTACTTCCTCAAGAGCCCGGATTCTACCCTAGAAGCCGACGGGTCCAACTTCATCAGCTGGTACATTGGTTTTAGAAACATTCTCCAACACAACAAACATCCTATATGTCCTAGAACATAAGTTAGGAGATAGACCAGATGATTCTGCTAGCAAGGAGGAAGATGATGAGTTCCGTAAGCATCATGATATTTTCATAGAAGTGGAGGTCGTCATGAGCGTATGCCTAGCACCAGAGTTGAAAGTTGTTTCAACACATGGAGCCATATGTCGTGATTGATGCGATCAAAGGACACTTCAAAGATGAATTGAGTCTTGAGCAATTCAGACAGCTTAGAAAGTTCCGGACCATTCACATGGAGGAGCATACCTGTCTGGAGACTCATTTGAAGAAGTTGTATGACATCTACTTCAGGCTTACGAATATCTACGATTTCTAGATAGCGGACTCTAGTGCAATAGAGATTGCGCTTGTATCTCTACCTCCTAGCTATGAATAGCATGTGCGTGAATATGCTATAAAGAGAGAAACGGTGAGCTTCTTCACGTTCGTGAACAAGTTCAAATCTCTAAAAGTTGATTCCATCGAAGGAGAAATCTTCGATGCTACAGGTATATATTTGATATATACAGAATTATGAATGAATTCGCCCCTTGATATATGATAAAGTATTTGATACTTGTTCTGTTTGTGAAACAGGCCCTGATTATCACATATATGCGGCGAAGTATGATGTGACCTGGCACTGAAGATGGTGATCAAGGAAGTTGATGGCTATTGGTGTTCACGTCCTCAAGTTATCATAGTTATCATTAATAGTTTTTGATAAGACCTTTTTGTAATAGTGAGAAAGTGTGTTTAGTGTCTTGATTGTTACAAGACAAAGTTATTCATATATGTAATAAGACAAGTTCAGTTGTTTTATGTTATGAAACAAGCCAGTTGTTTTATATTATGAATAAAGTTTTCACATCTCAATTACATTACTTGAATGATAACATTCATAATAGTAGGAATGATGAAATTATGTGTCCAAGGAATAAAAGATTTTGTTGCTAGAACAAACACCATCGAATTTGATCATAAAGGCAATGAAAGAAGTAATAGATACTTTGATCTATTTAAGTATTACATGTGCCGAATTGATTAAGTTTAAAATTAGTATTGAAGTGTCAATACGAAAGGAAATTAATTAAGAGTCATTTCGAATGATTATTAAATTAATTATATGGTGAATTTTTCCTTGATCCGAATTCTTCTATGATTATTGGTAAATAAGTGTATTTGCATAATAAATCATGAGTCTGAAATTTATTTGATAAAAGATCAAATGGGGTTTTTCAGAAGAAAGAATGGTGAATATTGTATTCGCAAGATTCGATCAAAAGTGCAATATTTTTGAATTATGGTTTCAACACAAAAGACTTGTGGAAATTCGTTTCACAATATTATAATATCATATATGGTGATATGTGAAGTATTATAATCATACTCTATTTTAGATAAAGTGTGGTCTTTCAAAATCTGTCTTATAATCTCTTAATATGTTCGAAACATTATAGTCGATGTCCACTTTAGAAAATAGATATTTTTCAACGGTAATTCGTGAGATCGACAATAGTGTCGTTATATAGAGGATTATAAGATAATTCAGAATATACACGAATAGTTCTTTGTAGATCACTCACATTGGATGAGAGTGTATTCCAAAACCCAATAGAAACAAAACTTGTATTGTTGTCTATGTAATTCCGAGGAAAATATGATTTTTTGAATTATGGTTAATGGAATTAGAAGCATGAAATAAGGTATCAGACCTATATTCATAAAAGTAGAATATTGGAAAGTGTTCCAAAAGACATATGTCTACAAATGAAAAGTTGATGATTAAGAGTGAAGGAGACTAGAAAATTGTTTTCTGCTTGCAATCCTCTTCGTGAAGATCATAATGTTTTCATGAAAGAAGCTTCTAAATAAAGTGCTGTTATATTTAATATTGCTGTCAGGTCACAGCATAATATTAAGTGTTTCAGATCTTGTTGATAGATCAAGGTGCACCTTATGAATACAAAGAAAGTTGAGAAAATATCAGAATACGAACAAAGGCTTTTTGAGCCTGAAAATCCAAGTTACATTTAGAAAGGATTAAAACAGTAAATGTTGCTATAATTTCTTTTGGAGAAATAAGATTTCTTGATCATCATATAAAGTGTTATATGAGAAATGTAACTATAAGAAAGACGTGAAAGCATATTTTGTCAAGAAATGTGTCTTGGACAAGATCAAATTTGTTGACTACATTGATGTAGACATGCTTGAAGTCTGTGGGATTTGTATTAATGGAATACTGTAGTTTGTATTGAATTCGAATTGATAAGAGATCAATGATTTTGGTTTGACCAAAATGTCGAAATAAATTATGAATTTAAGTGGGAGTCAAAGTTAGTTCACTCAGGTAGAATATGTAAGGGACATATTTTTGAGTGGGAGCTTAGAACCTCAAATATGTAGGAGACATAATTTGAGTGGGAGCTCGTGTTCTCAAATGTGTGGAGACATAATTTGAGTGGGAGCCGAATTCATCTTGTGGAAATGACACATTGTGAATTGTACCAGTAGAATTAATGAAGTTGTGAAACTAAGTTAGTGTCTATTTGGAATAGAACGGGAATTTTAAATAGTTAGTCGAGTTGTTTTTGGATTATATCTGAGGAGTCAGAATAGATTAAATCCAAATGATGGTCCTTGGAAATCCAATTAATCATTAAGAGTAATGATACACGGTAATAGTGGTTGTATGACATGTTGGTCTATTATGTCATATTAGACATCATACAGAAACCATATTGTCTGCTCGATGAAATATGACCGATGTTCTTAGAAGAAGAACAGTTGTGAAAGTAAATTTAGAATTTACTGGAAGTAGAAGTGTATTAGTTTTTAGATTGACATAAGAATGTCAAGTCTTCTACATAGGTGTGAAATTATATATAGATATCGCGAGATTGTATTTGTTACAAGGAGCTCTCTATGACTGAGTGTGTTTTCAAGGCAATTATCTGGTTAACCGAATCAGAGTAAGCGCTGGGAAACAAAAGTCTCACTTAGTTACGGTATTTGTATATATGTTATTAGATAACATGTTGATATCAAACGAGTTGATATCAATGGATCGCAAAAGAATGCACAATTATGTATTGTACAGATTGTCAGAGTAACACTCTTCCACAAGCAAGCATTATCATATAACGCTTATTTGATAAGGGGTTTTTGATGAAGTAAAATGCAACTAGTTTATTTGTACTCTAGTGCAAGTGGGAGACTGAAGGAGATATGCCCTAGAGGCAAATAAATAAGTAGTATTTATTGCATTATCTCATAAGTTTATAATAGGTTCTTGTATTATGCTATAACTGTATTAATCGGAATTATTAATACATGTGTGATACATAGACAACCAGAGTCCCTAGTGAGCCTCTATATGAACTAGTCCATTGGGCAACAGTTGATCGAGATTCCCGATCAAGGACAATGACGTCGGTTGACAATGGGGTCATCTTATTAGCAGAATAAGGTGATGGACATACGCAAAGTATTGCAACAAGATCGTATTACGATGTTTGTCATTTGCAATAGATAAGTAATATGATAGCTTATTCCTTATACCGTGAGACCGTGCTTATTGCTACTCCGTAGGGGTACTTTGAGAGCATCAAACGTTGTGTCTTATATAGCATGACAATAACGGTGTCCATCTTGGGTATCCCGAAAGAGTATGTTGAGACGTAAGGATCAAGAGCGGGATTTGTTCATTCTTGTAATGGAAAGATACTCTGGGCCCACTCGGTGAGATTGCATCTATATAGCTGCGCAGCTTATGACTGGGTCATGGAGATGTAATATCACAGACGAGTTAATAACCTATGTCGGTAACGAGATGCAACAGGACATTGGATGTCTACGATCACATCTCGGACAAGGTAGTATCGCAAAGACAAAGGGAATGGATATCATGTTTATGGTTCAACGACGATATTCGTAGAATGCACAGGGACCGTCATATGCATCCAGGTATCCCTGGCGGTCATTGGTGAGCGGAGTGTCTCGACCATGTCTGGAGTGTTCTCGAACCGTAGCGTAACAAACTTAAGGTCTTAACGACACCTGGAGAAGGTTCTGGAATAATATAGGATTTTATTGGAGAGAGAGAAATGATCCGGAAAGAGTTCCGGTGGTCCGGAAGGAGTTCCGGGAAGGTCTGGAATGGTTCCAGGAATGTCCGAAAGATGTTCGGGTGGTCCGGAAATGTTTCGGAGTCACGGGAGATTAAATTATATGTAAATATATTAATTATGAATTAATAGTATTTTATATTGATTTAATATTAATTAAAAATAAAGGAAAAAGGGGCAGCCCACCTAATGGGCCAATTGGGGCCCATTAGGGGGAGCCGCACCAAGGAGGGGGTGGGGCCCATGGCTGGTGCGGCCAGCCCATGCTGGGCCGAACCCCCTCCCCCCTCTCCTTTGTTTAGTCCCACATGGGGGAGTTAGGGAGTTTGCACACCCCCTCCCCCCTTTATATAGCAAGGCATATTAATTGGATTAATTAACAGAAAATACAATTAATATTGTAGCAGGCCGGCTGAGCTGTTTCTCCGCCCGTTTTGCCTCCTCTCTCCACCAAAGCTATACCGTCGGGCGCCGTTGCCCTGCGGGATTCCAGAAAAGTTCTACCCCTGCGATTTCAGCTGGATCTGAATGACCGGGGGTTGTTGTTAAGCTCCGTATGTTTGCGAGTGCTCGGAGGCGCCACATTTGAGGAGCCTGGGCGACGTCGTCTCGCCCACCCAGCAGCCCTGTCGCTGCCCTGCCGCCGGCGCCACCCCCCCCCCCCCCCCCCCGGCCGCCGGCGCCACGCCATCTTCCGCCCGACGCCCGTCGACGCAGGTCTTCGTCGACACCCCGGCGTCATCGTCTACATCATCGCGGCAAGTTCTCCGCGACCTTGAGGTCGGCTACGCACGACTTCATCAGCAACGCTTGTGCGGGAGCGTAATCCCCGCTATCGGTCTACATGGAGGTAATGTAACCCGTTCCGCCACCGTTATCACATGTACTAGATAGATAGATCCTGGTTAGTTAGGGTGTTCATACGCTAGAAAAATTATTGTTTTCTGCACCGGAACCCCTTCAAAGTACACGTCGTGCTTAGGGGGGTGAATGTTGGAAATAAGCACCACGTTTGGAACGAGTACAAGTTGTAGACGTACGAGGTTCCGAATAGTATAGGGATTAGTTAAGGCTCGATACGATTCTCTGGTCACCAAATCGTTGTTTCCGTGTGTGCCTGAGTAGTACTAGCTGCTGAAATCGATCGACCGTACTGATCGGAGAGCTTGGTTTGCACGTACGTGTATCGCAGCAGATTGGAGTACGCACGTCTCGTCGGAAGCTCGTCATCGTCTACGTCGGAAATTATTAGACGTATAGGGGCAGATCCAACACGTGTGCTTCTACGTTGTATGCCATGGGTGATGTGGGCGGATTCAGGTCTCCTGATGTAGGTGTATTGGACAGTGACATGCAAGTAAGGTTTACAAAGGATGTACTGACAGCAAATCTATCGAAAAATATTTGGAACTAATTATGGATTTTTTTAGCAAGGAAGTAATTATGGATAAGGGACACCAGAGGCCCCCTGGTTGCGGTCACAGTGTGAGCCCAACGAACTGAGTTTGATACCCATCGAGAACGAATTTCTTGTAATTTTCGCAAAGGACTATTTTGTCTGTAAGAAAATGCGTTGGGTGCTAGTGTTCATGGGTCCTATTTAGTATTTCCACGTCTTAGGGGTAGAATAAAAAGGATGAATGCCTTTAAATAATGCATTAATGACATTTTCGCAAAAAGAAAGCATTAATGACATTCACGTATGAAGACTTCTCTTCTTGTGAACAGCAATGAACAGCAGTTGCCCGCCATGGAGATCCATCTGGATGAATCCGAGGTCGTCGACGTAGTTAGACATAAGGAAGCTCGAGACGCTGGGGCGCCGTCGTTAGAGAGGATGTAGATCGAGACGCCGGGTCCCAGCGTGAGGAGGTCGAGGAGGATGGATGCTACTGGATTCAAATTTGAAATGGCAATGGGGTCCATAGGGTTAACTAGAAAGGACATATCCGGTCCATCGTTAGTGTGAATCGTCAACTAACGATTACCGATTCCCTCAGGCTGTAGAAATATACGAACCCTAGCCGTATTCAACGGGAATAGGGGTGTGGGTAGGGGTCAAACAGGTGCTTTTCCTCTGGCGAGAGCGGTGAGGATAAGGTCTAGGTGCCCGAAGGTCCTGTGATACGAATAATCCCCCAAAAGGCGCATTCCCTTGGAATGTAGTTTCACATTTTCCATGTAGCCTCTAGGCGTTTAATGTCCTTATCCTATGTAGTGTGATATCTGAACGTTAGCCTTATTTCAGCGAATCAGACAGATTAGCTATTTTTTAAAATTAAATATATGTATCTTTCTTTAGAAATATAAAAATATATATCTAGATATGTTACAAGTCTAAATATATTCACTTGTGATATCTGAACGAAGAAAGTATTTTTCAGCAGTTGTACAGCCGCACAAAATGGATAAGACGCTCCTCTCTCCGCGTGTACCCCAAAAGATCATGCTCTTAGGATTAACACTGATTTCTCTCCTGCTCTTGACGAGGAAGAAAGGAGAGATGACACCCGCACCCCGTTGGGTGTGGTGTGTGCACAACTTAACTAAACCTGCATCCTCGTCTTTTTTTATCTTAACCACACCCATATCCGTACTCGGGTCTGGGTACAGATTTTGTATCACAACTGTACCCGCTTGAGTATTAAAAACATGTGGGTAAACACAACAAAAGGTTATTCATTGGTAATATATAGAAAACTATCAACATGTATACTCATTTAATCATTGATTCGGCAAACGCCACACATATATGAAAATAAATAATAAAACACCACAATAAGTATGAACATGACGAGCGGCCACGGGTGTGGCCGAGCAGGCTATCATGTCCAGGAGAGTGTGTATATGAAGAGGGCGAGATTGCAGACTACCGTAGGTTGATGGCTGCCTGGTTGGGCGAAGGGTCCGATGGTGACGGGGAGTCGGGATAGAGATGGTCATATTGATCTAAAAGCAGTAGAGACGGGATAAAACTGTCTGAGAATTGCAAATCAGTCGAAAACTAACTAGCCGCACAGATGGGAAACAAACGATAATCACGTAGCCGGCTAGTATTTTTTACAAAAATCTATGTATCACAAGCCTCCATGTTAAAAGCAAAATTAGCTGGATATGTAGGTATGGGTACACTTTTAGACCTCCATGTTAAAAGCAAAAATAGCTGGATATTTTTCACGAACTTTGTAGGGAAAATGTAGGATTTCCTTTTTTTTGCAAGGTAATACGTTTCTCATTGATAAAAGAACAAGATACAAAGCACGTATACACCGATCTTACAGATCTGTAAAGATAGGATAAACCTATGTGACAAACCAACGCTTATCTCTCTTCTTCGGCACCACCGTAGTAGCCACCAAAGAAAAACGAGACAAATAACCTCTTCACCCGATTTCGACGCGGCTCCATCGCTGATCAGCAGCTTTTCGGACCTCCAAAGTAGTTTGCCATAAGACAAACCATTGCCGTTGAAAGAATCAGACCGGGCCAGCACGACCCCGGACACGCCATCGAACTTCAGAACCGGCACCCCTGCACGACGATGTCGGAGTAGGGAACCAGAACCATCAACCTTCAACCACGAACCCAGTACAAGGTGCACCATCTTCCATCTGTCACCAGCACAGACAGCCGTCTGCACGTACTCCTGGACAAATCCTCTCTGCTCCACCACGACGCCGGAGAAAACACCGCAGCAACGAGGACAAAGCAAGAGGAAAGACTCAACTGATGGAGTCGTCGCCGCCGCCTCGCCGACACCATCCAAGAACCCCAACGCCACCGACCTGAAAGATCGGAAAGCACACGATGCCACCAACTCCGAGACATCGCCATGCAAGACGACGCCGGTGTGGGAGTAGAGTTGAAGCAGATTTATTTGTCCGGACGCCGCTCCCACCACCCCAACGACGCGCCATGACATACAAAGCCAAAGCCTAACTGCAGAGTAGAGGAACCGGATCCCCCCTCCCTCCGCTGCCGGAGCAGCCGACGGAGGGAGAGGGGACTAGCTCTAGGATTTCCTTTCCTATAGGAATTTGCACTGTAGAGACGTTTGATTTATAAGAATGCAGCAAAAGAATTTGGAAGGAAAATTGCCTCTGCAATCAGATTCCCTCGGAATGCACAGGAAATAAACAATCTACTCAGACCTCATTTTACATTCCTTTGCAGTGAGAGGGAATTGAGGCTGAAATTGAGGGGTGCAGATTGGCTGACTTTACGAGGCTCAAAGTCAGGTGACTTTGGGCCACCGACATGTGGGGTCGTTTTAGGTGGGACCCATTTGTCAATGACCTCAAAGTCAGGGGTTTCAACGTCAGCGAATCCTCTCCTAGACCAAGAGGTCGCTGCATGGTAGCGTGAGGAGGAAGTCCCGAGCGGCGTTTAGATTTGTCGGGAGTTGCATCTTGATCGTCCTATGCAATTGGACCCAATTGGGATTTAGTTTCTCAGTTTCGGTTCCTTGTTGAAAAATGAAGATACCGACTTTTAATTTTCGTTTACTTTGGCATCCTGTTGTGAGTTGTGCACTATTTTTATCTGGAATTTAATCACCACCACTGATTTAAAAAAAACACCGGTGAGGCAAATCAAAATTATCTGAGTCGTCGGACAATCGACTGATGAGCAAACATGGGCTAACACTCACTTGATCGATGAAAATTGCGGGATGTAAGAAAACTATAGAAATGGGGGAACTTAACGTCTACCCAAGGAGTTAGTGAAAAATACTTTCGTGATAATCCAAGATTTGACTATTCAAATATACAACTCGAAACCACGACATATCCATCCAAACAGGATACAACGGTGCTAAAGAACAGCTACATCACCCACCACTCCAAAGCTGACAGCGGTAGGCAAGGAGACAAACCATGGATGTATCTTGTATAGTACATGCTTGCATGCGTACAGTTGTGCACGGTTCTCAGAACCCATGGCATGGCAGAAGAGGCAGCAAGAAGAGTTGGACACAATCACACAAAGATGTCCTGAGGCCGTGCATCATTTTAATATCCACATCCTAAAAACAAAGATGTCCTGATCTGACCCCCGACAGCTCGATCGATCGAGCTAGCTACTGCTCGTGCATTCTTCTACATGTGTCGTCCTGAGCTGAGCAGGCAATGGTGCCCGAGGGTGAGGTCGAGTCAGCACGGGGGACATGCAGGCCAAGCACTGGAGCACGCTTGACGACGGCCCAGGGCGACATCGTCCCGACACGTCGTCACGCCCGACACCGGCGAGGGGACGTCCTGTCTCCATCACACGTCACCTGCATCCACGGATCTCGTTCCAGCCCTGCTCATCTCCGGCCAACTGTCTCCGGCAGCCTCCTCTGTATCGCCGGCGTCCTCCCGGGCAGCTCCACCTGCAGGAACTGGAGGTGCCGCTGGTCCGCCGCCGCCTCGAGGATCGTGCTGCCTCGCCTGCTGGAGCATGTGGACGACGTCGCGCATGGTGGGCCGCTCGACGCTCTGCTCCTGCACGCACAGCAAGCCGACGAGCAGGACGTGCGCCGCCTCCCACTCCGGCACGTCGCCGCGCAGCCGCGGGTCGAGGATCGCCGCCACGCCGCCGTGGTCGTCGCCGACGCGGGCGCGCACCCACTGCACCAGGTCCGTGCCGCCCTCCTCGCCGAGGTGAGGGCCAACCGGCCGCTGCCCGGTGACCAGCTCCAGCACCACCACCCCGAAGCTGTACACGTCGCTCTTCTCGTCCACCTTCAGCGTGTACGCATACTCTGCGTTTGACATACGTTTTTTCATCAACACCAAATATAGTGCACTATACTGTATATCCGTATGTATTCAGATTCAGTAGACTGTTTTTATAGCATTTTCATGGATTTCGAAGCAAATTTACTAAAGCTAATTGTACAGTCATCGGCCGGCCGGCACATCTGATGGGAACTTGGGAGCAGTACACAAAGTAAATTCAAAGTAGCTAGCTAAAGCACAACTAAAGTTGATCTTTGTGCAGGTGAAAGAAAAGTTGATCTTTGTGAGTAAAGCACCCTGGCCCCGATGATCGACTCCTTTTGATCTGCACGCATGCAGGCATGCTGGTAAATTCTAGGCAGTTACATGGAGATATGCCCGTTAGATCACGATCGTTAGCAAGCAAGCATGCATGCATGATGCCTGTCGTCGACGTACATGAAACTGATGATGATTATACATAAACAAAACCTAAAAATACTAATTAAACACTATTACTGCTGTTAGTGGTTGTCATCGGTCTCATGATTAGTGTGGTCAAAAGCAATTCCTGTCATCTTTTGCAAAGGATTCATAGCCGTAGTATTTTTATTTATTTTCGAAGGCTGAGGTGGACATGGCATGCAGGAGAGCAGCTCTTCGTTTGAGGGGTACAGTATTGCCCTAGGTCTAGTCATCGTCAGATCTTTCTTTCCTTGTCTCTTTCCTCGCATAATATCAGTTTGCATCAAAAGAATTTCGACAAACACACCAGAGCACAGCATGCAGACACAGAAAAAGAATGATTGGTCTATATAGGATGCAGTCTAGCTAGTGTGATTGGAACGTTGTGATTGTGCATGCAACACAAAAAGATTATCGTGCGATCTTCGCGTCAAGACTCAATAGGCAAATTTAACTAAGAATTGAGTATTGTATTTGTTCATGTTCATGGTGATAGAAAACAGTAGAGTATCAACGTACCTGGCGCGATGTATCCGTAGGATCCGGCGATGGCGGACATGCACTCCGACGCGGCGCCGTTCCCGCCGTGGCGGAGGTACTTGGCGAGCCCGAAGTCGGCGACGTGCGCCTCCATGGCGGCGTCGAGGAGGATGTTGTTGGACTTGACGTCCCGGTGCAGGATCGGCGGCGAGCAGTCGTGGTGCAGGTAGCAGAGCCCCATCGCCGCCTCCGTCGCCACCCGCACCCGCGTCGCCCACGTCATCGTCCTCGCCTCGCCGTGCAGCATGTCCCCCAGGCTGCCGCTCACCATGTACTCGTACACCAGCAGGTTGCTCCTCCTGCTCTTTCCTTTGCCCTTGCCGCCGGCGGAGCAGCAGAAGGCCAGCAGACGCACGATGTGCCGGTGCCGGATCTTGCCCAGCGTCCGCACCTCCGCCGAGAACCCGCCGTCACCGTCCACGCCCGCGGCGATCCGCTTCACCGCCACGAGCTCCCCGCCGGGCATCGTCCCGCGGTACACCACCCCGGCGCCGCCGCGCCCCACCACGTGGTTCTCTTTCACGCACCCGACCACGTCCCTCCACCCGAAGGACACCTTCTGGAACGCCGTCATCCGCCACCCGCCGCTCTCCTGCCTCTGCCGCCTTCTCTGCATCGCCGATCGCGTCGTCGCCACGGCGAACGCGACCGAGCACGCCAGCAGCCCCAGTGCCGCCGCCAGCTTCAGCCGCGCCCCCCACACGGACGATGCCTTGCCGCCACCGCCGTCCGGCCAGAGCTGCGGCTCAGACGTCGTCAGGTCGCAGGGGCTGGACGCGCCCATCCCGCAAAGACGCGGGTTGCCGGCGAACGACGTGGCGTTGAAGTAGGCGAACTGCCCGTCCCGCGGCACGCGCCCAGAGAAGTCGTTGTTGGAGAAGTCGGCCACAGTGAGGCTCTTCATTCCGCCCATCTCCGGAGGCAAGGCGCCGGCGAGCCGGTTCGAGGACACGTTCAGGTAGTTGAGAACCTTGATCCGCCCCAGCTCCACGCCCGGGATGGCACCAGAGAGCTGGTTCACGCTCAGGTCCAGGTACGTCAGCGACGCGCAATCGCCGATCTCGCCGGGGACCGAGCCGGTGAGGTTGTTGCCGCTCAGGTCCAGCTTCAGCAGCCGCTTGAGCCTGCCGACCTGTTTTGGGATCGCGCCGGTTAGCCGGTTGCCGCCGAGGAGAAGCGTCTGCAGCGACGAGAAGCTGCCGATGGACGCCGGCAGCGAGCCGTTGAACCTGTTGCTCGACAGGTTCAGCAACGACAGCACGTTATTTTTCGTCATCGCCGTCGCCGGTACGGGTGATGGAATCTGGCCCGTGAGGTAGTTGTTCTGCATCTCGACCGTGGTGAGCGCCGGCAGGTAGAGGAAGCCCTGTGGGAGCTCGCCGGTGAGGTAGTTCTGTCCAAGGCGCACCCGCGTGAGCGTCGTGCACGCGCCGAGCCCGTCCGGCACGGTGCCGAAGAGGAAGTTGTCGAGGAGGATGAGGATCTGGAGCTGCCCCCGCGCGCATAGCCACCTTGGCACCTCGCCCGTCAGCCGGTTCGTCGAAAGGTCCACCTCCCGGAGCGGGGCCACGCGACCGAGCGCCGCCGGGATGGCGCCCGTGAAGTTGTTCTGCCACAGCTTGAGCACCTCCAGGTGCTCGAGCTCGCCGAGGAAATCGGGCACACCGCCCCGGAAACGGTTGATGAACATGTTGACCAGCCTGAGCTCCCGCAGCGCGGCGAGCTCCGGAGGGACCTCCCCGGCGAGCGCGTTGTTGGAGACGTCGAGGAAGCGGAGCGCGGTGAGGTTGCCGAGCTCCGGCGGGATGGTGCCATTGAGCTGGTTTGTCTGCAGGTACAGCGTGTCGAGCCTCGCGAGGCTGCCCAGCGCCGGCGGGATCCCACCGGTGAGGCCGCAACTTGCAATGTCGAGGTGGACGAGGTTTGCGAGGCGCCCGAGCTCCGGCGGGATGCCGTCATCGAACTGGTTGAAGTAGCCGAGGAAGAGCTGCTTCAGCGTGGCGAGGCGGCCGAGCTCGGGCGGGATGGCGCCGGCGAGGCTGTTGCCTGCGAGGGACAGGAACTCGACGGCCTGTAACCGGCCGAAGGTGGCGCCCGGAATAATGCCGGAGAAGAAGTTGCCGCCGAGGTCGAGGTGAACGAGCGTCTCGTACGGCAGTGTCCGCGGGAGCGGGCCAGTGAGGTCGTTGTCGTAGAGGTCGAGCACGCGGAGGGCGCGCATGGCGACGAGGTCAAGGCGCTGTAATGTGCCGTTGAACTGGTTGTTGGAGAGGTTGAGGTGGCGGAGGCTGTGGAGAGCGGCGAGGGACGCGGGCAGCTCGCCGGAGAGGGAGTTGCACGATAGGTCGAGGTGGCAGAGGGCGGTGAGGCCGGCCACGGCCGGGGAGAGCGAGCCAGAGAGGTTATGGGCGGAGAGGTTGAGCGAGACGACGTTGTTGTTGAGGTTGTCGCAGGTGACGGCCGGCCAGGAGCGGCATAGGGCGGCGTGGTTGGCGAGTGTCCAGGTGGAGCGTAGAGCTGGTGGCGGAGGAGAGAAGGAGTTCTTGATGGCGACGAGGATGGCGGCCTGCTGCTCCAAGTCCAAGGCCATGGCGAGGTGATGGAGAGAGAGCAATGTGAGCAGCAAGGAGAGGACGCGAGCCGCCATTGGATCGATCGAGGTGGCTAGGTAGTTAGTTGAGTGAGTGAGGAACTGGGAAGGGGTGATGCATTCTCTGCTCTGCTCGGCCATGCAATAATGATGAGTCGGGGTACTTCACTATCTTGCTAGGTGGAGCGCCATGGATGGATCGAAGAATGCTTTTGCTTTTGCTTTTGGCTTTGGCTTTGATCAGAGAGGGTCGCGGTCGATGCAACGATGGCTTTCTCTTCTTTTGGAGGCGAAAGCGGAATCCATCGAGTGCTCTGCTCCCTGCTCTTCTCTGCTCTGGGAATGTTTGCCCTCAGCCTCAGTCAGCAGCCGCAGCAGATTTCATAGTATGACGGTCAAGTAAAGAAATTCATCCGTGTATTATTTTACAAGAAAAATGGTTTCAATTTTTTTACCGAATAGTTATACATTTGATGACACTAATTGCCCATCTATTAAAAACTCGTGTAGATTACCATTAAACTTTAGACTCTCTCCTCTAACACACTGTTGTGGTTTTTATTTCATGACACTAATTGCCCATCTATTAAAAACTCGTGTAGATTACCATTAAACTTTAGACTCTCTCCTCTAACACACTGTTGTGGTTTTTGGCAAATCCGGCAATTTTTCGAACTAATGATGTATATGACCGTTCGGTATAACTATCTTTAAATGTGGCCGCTGGCTTCGGCGTTAAAGGATGTTGGCGTCGACGTTATGCAGCTCGGTGTCAGATATACCTGGCCATTTCTCGGGCCGGGCCGGGCCTAAAAAAGCCCGACACAGAAAAGTTCAGGCCCGAGCCCGGCCCGGCCCGACTGTCGGCCTGCAAAACGAGGCCCAGGCCCGGCCCGAGCCCGACTAAGCCCGATCGGCCTGGCCCGACTCTTCCTGTTTTTGCAAGTCCCGAGATCGGCCCGTCCCGACTGTCGGGCCCCCCGGGCCCGGCCCGGTGGTCAGGCCCGGTATTTTCGGGCCGGACCGGGCCGTTCGGGCCGGGCTGCCCATGCCCAGGTCTAGTGCCAGACGACGTTCGCGCTAAATCAGGGTCGACGCCATGGCCATGGCGTCGACCTCTTCTGTCAGCCTGGTGCCATTTTTGTCTGACGCCGAGCTATACAATATTGACCCTGACGTCTTTGACGCCAAACTCAACGGCCAGATTTAAAAATATTTTTGTTAAACAGGTAGATTCGTCATTAGTTTCATCAAAAAGATCATTTTTAGCAAAAAAAAATGCGTCGTGGGATAATGTTGGAGCTGAGATTGATGTTCCAAAATATGAGGATAAGGATGAAGAAGGCACAATTTGGCAACAAAAGGTTGGATATATATGAGCGCCGACGATGTTGCCCTAGCTTTTCATAAATTTTGCGGCGTATCGGCCCAACACATCGGTCTTATCTAACAATACATTCATGTGTCAATCGCGTCAACAATTTCACGGCCTAAAAGTGGAATTCATTCTGAAAAGAATTATGCAATTTCTGTTATTTGACCGACAACAATCTGGTCTTAGAGGGTGGTCACAACCCGGTCGTATATGCATTTCCTTGTTTTTCTTCTTTTTGTCTTCCTGCGCAATTTGAAGGATCATTAGCATTCTCGTCGCTCTGTCTGGTGCCACACACATGACCCCGTGTTGGTTTATTCAGCATTTGAGTGTACCCTTGAGGCTCTAGAATAGCTTTTGACTTTGTCTAAGCAATTCCCCAGCTAACTCCATGTAGACGATTTTTTCTTTCTGAACAAACTCCATTTCCCTAAGAAGGTTCATGGACTTTCTCTCTAGCTAGGTAATGCTCGGATATAGTAGGATTGAGCTAGTTGGGCCTAGCTGAGCACCCATCATTTATCTCAGTTATCCGTGTATGCTGAAGCATTCCCATGGATTTTGCTGAAGAGTGAATTCACATCTTAGCATTGATTTAGGGCATCTCCAACGGGCCGACTCCAACGGGCCGACGCAAACGGACTGCGGACGTCCATTTCTGTCCGGAAATATCCGCGGCTGGGAAAAACGCAGCCCAACGGCCCGACCCAAAATGTCCGGGCTGTCCGCGCCGACGCAAACCGCGTCCAAATTTGGGTTCGGTTTGCGTCGGAGCGGACGGTCCGCGCTGTCCGCGCGCTGTCCGCCCCCATTGTAAATCGAATGATGGAACAACATCACCAGGAAAGGATCACCGACGGAGTTCACCACAGCAGCTCGTGAGGTAAAAGCATCAAACTTGTCTTGCCCTCTAGGAGGTTCTTCACTCTTGGAGCACTGCTGCTTCCCCGACCGATGAAGATGGGAAACAACAGCAGCATCGAGCAACGGTATGCAGGCATCCGTGAAGACGGAGGCGCGGTCCAGCTTGCCGACGAGAGACTCGCCGAGCATGGGCATGACGCTGAAGACGCTAGCGCGGGGAGGACTGAAGACGAATGTCCCCGAAAGGGGAAACACCATATCCCGCCATGGGATACCCGATCCGAGCTCCTGACGACCTCCAAACGCCTCGGATATGAGCTCGGAAGGCCCATCTAGGCGGGCCGGCGGAGGTGGGGCGGTGGGCTGCTCGTCGGTAGAGGTGACAGGGGAGAGGAGAGGATGGCGGCGCTGGAGAGCGGGGGCGACGGGCGAGCTGATAGCATCAGAGGGAGGAGCGGGGACTTCGTGAGGGAGGAGCAAATCTTCGTTGGATGAAGGCAGTGCGACAAAACGCGACGACGTAATCCCGGAACCAAACTCTTTTCTCTTCTTATCCTTTCTGCGGAGTGCGCATTAGTTAGTTTAGATTGCGGTTAACTGATATTGCGTTTGTTGAGAAAAACCAGTACAACTAATCCGGAGAGGCGCGGGCGATTTTCCGGTATGTGAGGTCCAACATAGCGGAACCATTGGGGTGCGCTGGCATCTGGTGGTAAAAAATTGTCATCATCTTTACTTATAGGTGGTGACCAGCGTAATTAGACTTGTTTTATTTTCTGAACTGGTAAACTTATAGGTGGCAGAGCAGCGTAATTAGGCATCTGGTGGCATGGCATTTAGCGTGTGACATCTTGTATCACCCATTCTGTTTTAATAATAAAGATTTAAATTGATAAAAAATAAAACGCTAAATTTGAAACTCAAACCGCCCCTCAGCCGTGCGTCATGAAACAATCGGAAAACCCCCACCAAATCCTTTTTCCCCCTTCTTCCAGTTCAGTCGGCAACAAGCGGAGCACGAAATGGCGATCGCGATCTCGCAGGAGGCCTTCGACGACATGGTCCGGGAGAACATGGAGGACCTCGGCATGGACCCCGACGAGGCCCTCGCCGACGCCGTCGAAGCCCTCACCCTCCAGGGCGCTGACCTCGCCGGTACCCACCCACACACGAACCCCTCTTCGTCTTTCTCCAGGGCGTCAGATCTCCAAATTCACGCCTCGGCGGTTAACCGAGCCTTCGCTGCCTCCTGCAGGGATCATCAAACGCGTGCCCGGGGAGGCCGCGGCGGAGGAGGTAAACCCGGTGATGCGGGTGCTGGACGAAGTTAAGGCCTCCGCCAGTGGCAGGTCGGGGGAGGATCTTGACAGTTTGGTCTCTTCGCTCGACGAGTTGCGCGATCTGTGCTCCGGCGAGGAGGTGGAGAATGCGGCCGTGGCGGCGCGGAATGGCGGCGTGGAGGCGCTCGTCGCCCTGTGCGCGTCGGCTGGGGTTACGACGCGGGAGAGGCTGCTTGCTTCGGGCTTGAAGGCGCTGAGCTCCCTGATCCGGGGTATGTTTCTGTGGTCCTTGTCAACTTTCTTGGATATGAGGATGCTGGATTGATTTTGGATCGCAAAAAGGATTGGTTTACCTATAGGAAGAGGCAATCTCTGGTCAGTTTCTGACATTTGGGAATGAACTCGATCTGCAGATGTTGGAAGCACGGAAAAGTTCAGGCAAAGCCAAGGGCCCAAAATTGTAATGGATATCTTGAGAGGGGCCTTGGGAAGTACATACATACTGGATGGTGGTTTTAGTGTCGTGGCAGCGGCATCTGCTGGCAATGAAGTTGTGAAAGATGCCTTTATGGACCTGAAGGTTGATGAACTCATTCTGCAGGTTATGAGGGAGAAATCGAATAGCAAAGTGCAAAGCGTGTATGATGCCATACGTGTTCTGTTGACACCTGATGATAACCGAGTGGTGGCTTCTCAAGTATGTCCCGTATGCTTGTAGAATCGACTTGGTCTTCTTTTATATTAGCAACTGCATCCATGATTAGCACATGATTACTCAACTTGAACAATCTACTTCTTCGTGACTTTGGGTTAGCAAGAATATTAGTTTTCTGGAGGAAGATCCACATGTGAAAATAAGTTTGAGTTACAATACACTGCTGTCTGTATGAGATGCATAAAAGGGTAAATTTGATCAGTTAAAATTGTAATTTGACAGTTTCATTTTAACCGAAAACCAACTTGATTTATAGATTTTGGGGGACATGTGCAGTCAAATATTGACATGCGCTTCTGGCAATGATTGGATACTAGACAGAATGTTCACACGAACAATAGCCAACTTGGTATCACATGGTCTTCTTCTTAGAACGTTCTGTATCCTCAATATCATCAGCACATGTGTATGTTGCGTACTTGCGTCCAAGTTGAAATTTTAGTTTGATTTGTCAGTCAATATGTTTGGTTTTTAATATATCCAGCTTATGACTTAACCAGAAAATCTTGTACTTTGATAATTTGTCGGTTAAGGAATTAGGGCTAATTGTACAAATAGAGTTTGGATCCAAAGAGATGAAATTGACAAACTTGTGATGTAGGTATATGGATATTCACGGAAATTTGCAGAAATTGGTATCGCAGAAGTTCTTGTCAACGCACTCCGTGAGCAAGTTGCTCCATCCAGCTTACCATCGGCTTGTGCTGCTTTGAAGGCAATTGCTGTTAATGTAAGAATAAACTATGATTATATACATATCCCAGAAATGTTAATTCAATATATTTTTTTATTCATCAAATTTTGCTGTTATTAAGCTTCATTTTTTGGGGTAATTTTTTGTGTCATCATTGTACCTATCATTTATGTGGCCAATAGAATATGAATTGCAGGCGACTAGCATATAGGAAAAGCTTGATGTTTATAAACTTTCTGCCATGATATTGCTCTTGCATTTATTTGTGGTCATGTTTTTAGCCTTTTAGTCCTGTATATCAAAATTTATTTTCTTTGTTGAATAGTGATTATACTGAGAACACACTGAATGCTGATGAGCCCCTCAGGAAAACATCACCATCTACAGTTCTTGTGTCACTACAGGAAGAAATATGCCGGTCCATATCTGAAAATGGTGGGATTGATGTGCTTCTTCGGTGCATCGATGAGGCTGGCATACAGAAGAACAATGTTATAGCAAAATCTTGTTGCTCCTTGTTGTCTAAGGTACGGCAGTATTGTACAGGACTGCAACATTATTATACAATGAATTTCCACTTGTGAGAAAATGAAATCCTAGTTTGATAAATCGAACTTATATCACTCTCTTTCTGCTTGAAGCTTGCTGGAAGTGATGCGAACAAGGCCAATATCATTCAACAAGGTGGTTTTGACAAGTTCTTGACATTGGCGTCCAGGTTTCCTGAAGACCCATCAGTAATACAGGAGGTAATCATATAAATGTGCAATACTGAATATCTAGCTACTTCCATTTCCTGTACTAAGCAAACTGAATGTGTAGGTAATGTCTCTGGTGCAAGTCCTTACACTGCGGTCACCAGAACATGCAGCACGTGCAATAGCTGTTGGCTATGGTACTCTGGCCATACAGGCGATGCAAAAGTTCCCCTCGTCTGGCCTGACTCAGAAGCAAGCATGTCTTATGATCCGTAATCTCGTGGTCAGAAACCCTGAAAACAGGTATGTTTTCAATTCGATACTTCTATATATGGTTATTAGTTGATGAGTGTCACCTGCAGCTAATATTTACTCGCAGTATGATGTGATCGTGTTTCTCTGTCTTGACACATGTTTCACCGCCGCAGGACCATCTTGCTTAAGGAAGGTGTGGAGAAGCTTATCAGGAAAGCCAAGGCAATACATGGGAGCTGCAAATCTGCCGCTACAGATGCCCTGAGAGACCTGGGATTGGACAACTACAATGCGTAGACAACATAGATAGCCTACCATGTGTAAAGTTCTGGCACCTGAGGATGTTTTGAATAACTGTATGTGACGTGTGGGTTAATAGAATTGTGCTACTGCATTTGTCCCTGTTTCTGGTTCCACTTTTGTGGCAATTTTGAGTTGTGTGGTAACCAATTGTGCGAACACAAAATGCAGAGATATTCTGAGCTAAAATCTGATTCTGTGACCTGCTGCATTGATAACATCCCGGTTCCATCACCAGCTGTTATATCTCCTCCTTCCACCATGAAATCCTTGATGATATGATGAAAACATGATCCCCGAAGAGTGAAGTTACCCAAAATTATGAGGGTTTGAAGGTTAAAGACACCATAGTTTACAATAATAAAGTAAAAAGTAATTCATAGTCATCCAATTCAAAGGAAAAAAGAATATTTTAGACACTTGCATAGTTTACCATGATATATACATGTAAATGACAATTTTCAAAATTGTATATTAACGCAATGGATTTCCATGCCACACTCTGAAGTTCACAGAAACTACAAGCCACCAGCATCGTCCACCCTGAGTGCGGGATGGCGGCACAAACAAACAAACACTCGTTCACAAGTTTCAACCGTACAAACAATCATGTATCCCATACAAGGAAAAAAATAGCGCGCTATTTCAAAATAGCGTGACCCTTCTCCAGATGCTATGTAAGTTATAGCATGCGGATAGCATGCTATTTTTCAAAATAGCGTTTTGAAAAAATTGCCATGGTATACCTTGTATATTAAGGATTTAAGCAGCTCAAATTATTTCCAGACGAATACAAGCATAACAAATCATCATGTGGAGGCCAAATGACATAATCCAGATCACAATGATCACCAAATTCAAAATGACAAAGTCCACATAACAAACAACGCCACATAAATCCATAAACAAATTATAAAGGTAACGAACAAGAAGCTAATGACAAATTCCACATCACATAGGGTCATCATAAAGGACATGCAAAATAGTCTTAGACTCTAACATCAGTAGCCAACGAGCAACAAGCTTATTCAGATGAACATGAACTAGATGATGGAGAACACATGGCAGCCTATTCCGATTCGCGCCGCCACTCGAACTAGGGATTGGGGGAATGAGAAGTTTACGACTTGGGGGTAGGTTTAGAGGAGTGTTGGACTGTTGCTGCCATCGTGGGCTGAATGCTATAATGGGATGAATTGATTGCGGTCGCCGATATTTTCCGGTTTTATTTTAGCGGCGCTATAACGTTACTAAAAATAGTGCGTTTAGCATGCTAAAAACGTGTATGGCGCTGTAGCGTGCTAATCTCGAATAAAGTAGCGTTCGCCTCCCAGATATGCTATAGCGGCGCTATAACGCCGTTTTAGCGCGCTATTCTTTTGTCCCCAACCCAGCGCAGGTGGATACTCAGGTGGATACTCGAAACCCTGACCATAGTACGGTGATCGTCGGCACCGGGTAACAAGCCGTTGTTCAGCTCACCCACCGTTGGATAAATGCCACAGGACTATAATTGTTACTGTACCGATGTCTTTACTCTATATGGAGAATGTTCCAAATGCGAGAAATCAATTCAACTCAGTGAGCATGAATTCGTACTATCTAGGAATCCAGAAGGAGAGTTCAGTCTAGCTTAATGACATTTAATTAATTTGTGCTTAAAACCAGTTGGGGTGAATGTTGACGATATTTATAAATTTAACTACTTCAGACAACTGAAACTTGCATATTCATGTTTTAAAATTATGTAAATAAGTTTACATCTTACAATGGGGGATGGGGACAATCCCCGCTCCTCTCCCACACGTGTATATAATTAAACAGTGATATTTTTCTTGACTCCGTCATAGCTAATTTTTTGCCGTCCTTCGCCATTGATGATCCACTAGGTGGTGAAATGTTTGCCACCCGCTATTGAATTTGTCTACTCCCACTTGGTTCTGAGAGAGCTGAGATGTGCTGCGCATGGGTGTAACTAAACTTCCTAACGTTTAAGAACCTATTCATTTAGGTTGTATACGTCATAGTCATTCATGTACATTTGTTTCCATGAATATTTGAAAGACCATGTTGTCAAAAAAGAGCATATAAAAATTCACGGCTAAAGCCCACATGTACCCCCTCCCCCTCGCGTCGTCTCTCCGGAGGCGACTCGGGGGGCGGAACCCTAGCCCGGCCCCTTCTCCCCCTCCCCTCCTCCCCCTGCCTCGCCGCCACCCGAGGTGCTCCTGGGCAAGCCCGAGCGACACTGGTGAAGGTGGCGGCGGGGATCTCGCCGCTCCACCTCGCGTGGGGGGCTCTGGTGCGTCGGGGCGGCGGCCCCGGTCGGGGTGGACGGCGTCGATCTGGCGGCAGGTGGCGTCCGTGGTACATGCGGCCCGGTTGCCCGGCCGCGCGGGCGGCGGGGAATCGGTGGCCGGTGGTCGCGGCGCGGGGGCTGTCCGTGGGCCCTTGCTCTAGATCCGAAGGTGAGCTTCCCCCCCCCCCCCCTGATTTGTTCGTCTTCTTGCCAGATCCGGAGCTCGACGGTCTCGCCGGTGCTCGATCTGTGGCAGGTTGGTGGTGGTGGTGTTGGGTGCTGGGGGAAACCCTTGGTCACCGGTCTTGACCACGACGGTGGCGGCGCCGCCGGCGTCGTGCCCTTCTTCAAGGCTCCGTCGAGGCACCACGCCCCGCTACCCTCCCCTGCGTGGGTGAAAACCTTAGCCCCCTTTGAGACGGCGACGGTGTCGTGACGTCGTATCCCTCCATGGAGGCATGGTCTGGGTGGCTGCAGGAGTGAAGGTCGAACTTTGATCTTTCGGGGGATGGCCGAGGCGGTTCTCTTGACGTCCTCTTCGTCTCGTGTTGAGTGGCAGGTGCCTGGCCGAGGCCGCTCCATGGCCTCTGCTTGCCGGTGGGTCGACGCCCTCGAGCCTGGGCGAGAGGGGAAAGGGTTCCCCTCTACGGCAGCAGCGGTCCCTGGTTGGCGCGATCTTGCTATGGTGGTCCTGTTCATCCACGGGGGTGGTGGTCGCCACTCTCATCGCTTCTTCTTCGGTGCATCTCCGTCCAACAGCTTTGGTCCAATGGTGGCTCTGCTCTTGGTGGTGGTGGTCTCGGTGGTGCTCCCTGGTTGTTTGTGTGCTTCCTCTTCGGCGTCCGTGTGATTGCAGTTCTGCCGGGTTCTTGGGTGAACTCCTTTACCTCCCGACGGTACGGCGCCCTTCGAGCCAGGGCGAGGGACAGGGGTCCCTTCCGGAGGTGAAGACGGTCGTGGCTGGGTTTGCTGGTGTCCGGCTGAAGCTCTACGACGCGTGGTTGTTCCACTTGCGATCCTCCTGGTGGTGGCCTCGTCGTCGTGTTGTAGCCTAGTTGTCCCTTTGCTGGGCTTTTCTGATCATTTTCTGTTTGGTTGGGTTGCCTGTGGCTTGTAAGTTGTGTTTATGCATGTATTCTCTAGCCGTGTTGGCTTTATTAATTTAAAGTCGGGCCTCTAGCCTTTTATCTAAAAAAAAATCACGGCCGCATGCCCAATTATTATCGGTCCAAATTCTGAACGTATGACACCTATCTCGACTTTTAACTAACTGTTATAATCTTACATCAGGAGACACGGATAATTTACACTCGTACACTGGAATAAACCATGAGCTCAGAAACTCAGAATACATAGACAAACTACAAACTGATGAAACAATGGCAGTAAATTAAGACTAACCTGAAATTTTCACGGGGAACTCCCGGTAAGAGAAAAGCTACCCAAGAATATGTGTGTTTGAAGATCCCATAGGTTACAAAATTAAAGTAAAAGCCAATTCATAGTCATCCAATTCAAAGGAAAACAATATATTTTGGACACTTGCATAGTTTACAAGCAATATACACATGTAAATTACAGTTTCCGTAATGGTACATATGCAATGGTTTTTCATGATCCGTATCAATAAAACAATACCACACTCTGAAGTTCACACAAAGTACTCGTACAAGCCACCAGCATCCTCCACCTCAAGCGAGCGCAGGAGGGCGGCACAAACAAGTAAACACTCGTTCACAAGTTTCATCAACCGTAAAAACACCGAGTATCCCAGTCCGGCGCAGCTGGGTACTCGAAACCACGGCCGTAGCGCGGTGCTGTCGGCGGCGGGTAACAGCTCGCCGGTGGTGCAAGGTCCACCGTGGGGTACAAACCGTTGCTGCCCGGCTCCCCCACCGCTGGATAAATGCCACATGCAGTCGTCAATGGTGGGTAGATCCCAGCCGGCTGTACCGGAGGCGTAGAAGCGTGGTAGTACATCGAGCCCGTGACAGTGACCGTGTCGGCCGTCAACGGCGGCGGGTAAACCGCGACCTGCTCCATCATCAATGGCGCGAGCTGCTCCATCGACGGCCAGTCGTCTATCGTCGGGTACATCCCGTAAGACGTTGGCGCGGCGATCAGGGGGGCCGCCGGCGCCGGGCAAGGCGGCGTGACGACGGGCTCGTCGGCGTCGCGGTGGCTTCCGTCGTGGAAGGCGTACGAGAAGGAGATGACGCCGTTGGGCAGCCTGCCGTCGGACGGCGCGGCGAGCTGGTACGAGACGCGGCGCGTGGCGCCGTCGGCGACGAGGTCGGGGAGCGGCACGACGGCCGACGCGGCGAGCACGTCCCCGAGGACGGCCACCTCCGCCTTGAGCTCGAACCGCACGACGAGGACGCCGGCGCCGCCGTCGTCGGCTTCTTGCTCTGAGGCGTCGTCGTCGTCGTCGGGGAGGAGGTGGAGGCGTAGGCGCTCGTCCTCCCACTCGGGGTTCTCGCCGCCGGCGCGGTCGGTGGGGGTCCTGACGCTGACGCGGTGGTGGGGGCGTCGGGCGTTCTTGCGGGAGGGGGACGACGACGTGACAGAGACGGACGCGTAGAGGCAGGGCGTGTGGAACGGGAGCGAGGATCTGACGCCCCGGCACGACACCCAGGTGATGTCGATGGCCGGCGGCTCCGGCGGCTTTCGAGGAGGATCCATCCGCAAACTCTTAACAAGCAGGCGATCGATCGAGCGAGGCCGGACTCTGTGGTCTGTGCGCGCGAACGACGGAGATATTGTGAGGAGAGGACGGAGGAGCTGTTGCTTGGTTAAGAAGGTGGTTCACCACGCGGCGGTGGCGGGAGACGACTGGACCATACACGGCAGATCGATCTCAAGTCTTGGCGTTTGGTGAACGCGGCACTTGAACCAGCGCCAATTCAAGGCATTAGTTAATTTTGGTTACCTGTCAGTTGTCATGAACTGGAGGAGGTTGCATGGCAACTTCTTCTTCTTGTGAAGAAGCTACATCGTGCGTGTCCATTTTGAGTTATTCCACGCTGCGTAAAAATTTCTGTGTGACATAGAGGGCGAAAAGTAAGACTTTCTGGCGTGTGGTGTGGGGGGACGAACAAGACCTGCAGTGTGATCTGAACCAGTACCAGTGCTAGTACAGTAGTTTTTTTTTTTTGACGGGGTAGTACAGTAGTTAGTAGTGAAATGTTTTCCACCCGCTTTGATTTTGACTAAGCTGATACCTTGCCTATGGGAATGATTAAACTTTCTAAACACCCACCTATTTTTTTTCGAAAAAGGGAGTTTTATTACTTAAGAGTATTAAGCATTACACCCGGCCTCAACATAATCAAGATGCACACAGCCGAAAACACCGAACACCTATATATTTGGATTGGATATTACAAAGTCGTTTGTGTAGATTTGCCTTCCTATTTCGTCCAAAAAGGAGTTGATCAAAATTAATAACCACGTACCCAATTGTTCTGGGCCATATAATAGGATTGTGTCACACTGAATTATGTAGTGTCGTTGCTCCAAGCTGGTACTGGCTCTGTTCCAAACTATAACACGTTTAGGAGGCTAATTTGGCCTATCAAACCGGCTGGAAATTCTCCAAAGGCATGAAAAAGTGCAGAAAAGTAAGCAAACGGAATGCTAGAAGACATTTCATGTGTCAACAATGTTCCATTAATTCTCGACAAAAATAAGTTCGGTCGAGAGAACTTTTCGATTAGCAGAGATGTCTAAGAGTTTCAAGTCAACGAAAGACAGTATCTTTCGACAGTATTGTGACAGACTCTACGCTAACACAGAAAGTTTTCAGTCATCTAATGGAACTTCTCTCAGCCGTGCAAACTCCCTCGGTATACCTGCAAACAATAAACCATGATGTCAGAACACATAGACAAACTGCAAATCCGCTGAAACAATAGCACTAAACTAAGAATAACCTGAAAGTTTCATGGGGCAGCTCCCAGCATGTGAAGCTAAGAGAAATTGCACTAGGGGGGTCAGTTCTTATCCTACAACAACAAAAAGATCATCAGTTAATTCTATGCCCGAAGTTCTACACCAAATAATTTAAATGGTGATGAATGTGGTACAAGAAATTTACATCATCAATTTTCTCTGAACTTCCTGATGTCTCGAACATCTTGGAAAAAGCCTTCCGCTCCAGACCGCGTCTGTCAGCAACCTGGGGTAATTGCGGATGACAAGTCAGCAACATCTTGTATAAACAACCGTTGGTCCCAAGATTCATGACCGTAACGAACTAACCCTTTTCTTTGCAGCAGCCAGCTCCCGTTTAATCCCTCCTGAGGATTAGTAATGCAAATAACATTCTTAGTTGCAAATGAGGATTTATTTCACTAGTAGCCAACAAGGGGGCAATAGGTATACAAACCATCGTTTGGCTCCAAATCCAGTGCATTCTTGAAGCTCTCAAGTGCAGCATCGATATTGTTGAGTGCCATGCGTGCCTGCATGCCAGCACCTTGTTAGTGACAAGCCAAGTTGGAAGATGGCAAAAAGGCAAAATAATATTCCAAACACTAACATGACAAAGACTACAAATCGTAGTGTACCATGCTCTGCAAGAATGTAAGTTGTGGAATGTAGTATGCATACACATAAAAGGATGCTCAAGTGGCACAAATGCACATCTTCATGTCCAACGAATAAATTAAGATGCACTCAACGATGGACAGATATGCAAATGAGCCAGTTTAATTTACACATAAATGCAAGTAATTTGAGCATACGGGTCTACATTACTGGGAAATGGTAAGCTTTGCTAGTCATAGTTTTATCAGAACATGTTTATAGTGCATATAATTTCCTTAACATAATACTCCCTCCGTATCAAAATGTAAGATGTTGTGGCCACTTTTGATCAGATCAAAAGTGGCCACAACATCTTACATTTTGATACGGAGGGAGTATTACACAGCACTAACCTGTCCTTGGCGGAAAAAAGCTTTTGCGTTGCCCTCCGTTTCACGCAGCGCAAAGTCCGCATCTAACAAAGCACCCTCCACATCTCCCAACTTCAGTTTGCATGCCTGAAGAAGTTATGAGTGACTTCCATATACTAGGAAGAGATAGTGATCTTGCAAAGAAAAAGTACTGTAGAACCAGGTGAGGAAAGACTGATGTGCTAAATAAAATTTCTAACTGTTATGCTATAGAGGTGCATACATCAGTGATATGTCCATGAACAAGTGGCAGGATGTGAAACTTACAGAACTATTGGTGAGTATAATTGACTTTGTTTTCCGTAGTGCTGAGCTGTTCTCTGCACATTATTAGGTGGTTAGGATTAGCAAGTACTCCCTCCGCTCCAAAATAGTTGACGTAGGTTTATCCAACTACGGATGTATCTACACACTAAAACACATATAGATACATCCGTATTTGGACAAGTCTAAGTCAAGTACTTTGGAACAGAGGGAGTAAAATGCACGTCGATTCATAAGTATCACGTTGAGGAATTAAGATAAGTAAACAGCAATAAGAAATCAAAAAACAGCTACCTTGATCTATCTCTTCTTTCTCCCAGCAAATATCTAAATACCGCATAGCTTTTCTGTACTTTCTGAGTGCAGCCTTGTAATCAAGTTTCTGTACAGAGGCAAAAACTTCAGTTGTAAGTTGCAAACAGTTGTAATCATTTGCAAAAAAAAATTGCAACAGTAAGTAGTTTAGGTACTATACATTAGTATATGTATAATATAAGATGATTTAGTTACCCATCTTATTAGCGTATCTAGGCTTTAGCTATAGACTTGGCCTTTATATTAGAAATGCAGTATACACGATGACAATGAAAACCTCTTAGTGTACAGCAAAGAAAACTTGCAAAAATAAGAATAAAATTGATGTCCATTAAGCAATCGAACCTTAAAATTTTCATTTCCGAAAGACTTTGCAGAATCAACAGCCTTAATCCACCACAAAACGTCTGCAGGCTTTTCATCGAGGTCAACTGGCCAATCAGGATACATGTCACCGTCTTTGAAAAAATTTACAACTCCGTTATTTGCACCTTCTGGCAGTTCCCCACAATCAACAATAACGATATCAGCAGTTGGAAGGTCAGCTTCTCCAGCAGAAGTATGCTCCATTTGGCGAACCACCCCTAGTCCTTTTACAACCCTCCCAAAAACGACATGCTTCCCATCAAGGTGTGGTGTTCGGGTGGTAGTAATGAAAAACTGAGATCCATTTGTGCTGGTACCAGAATTCGCCATTGATAACATCCCTTTCCTCTCATGCTTCAAAACAAAATTCTCATCCTCAAAAGTCAATCCATATACAGACTCGCCCCCAGTTCCATCACCAGCAGTTATATCTCCTCCTTGCACCATAAAACCCTTGATGATACGATGAAAACATGATCCCTGAAGAGTAAAGTAACCCAAAAATATGAGTGCTTGAAGGTCAAAGATCCCACGGTTTACACTAAAAGGTAAAAGGTAATTCAGTCATCCAACTCAAGGTAAAACCATCTTTACCATGAAGAATAACTAACTCTAGTCCATATAACAAGGCTCATCTTGATCATCAAACTTAAATTCAATGGTTAGGAACTTAGGAGCATGCTAAATTTGTGCAAATAATATCAAAATCAGAAACCATTCGTACTGGAAAATGGAAAAAAAAAGTGTCTGCGTAATGAAAACGGAACAATTTAGCCTTTTGTATAAAAAAGGAAAATGGACAAGAAAGAATATCCAACATGTGTGAGTCTCCGCCACTATGAAGTACAAAGTACAAAACTGCCATTATGCACAGTTGGGTATTTGTTGCTCATACTGTTAAGCGGAACCTCTAAAGAAATGGTCAAGTGGAAGACATACCATTAGTTCAGTAATGCTCTGCTCCACTTATGTGTTTCCACATATCACATCCCAATTCATGGTTAAAGTTGAAGAACCTACGCATTGAAATGCCAGGTTTCGCCCTAGATACTACAACGTGCACGGTCTACTTGGTTCTGACAGATACTGCCTCAAGGATAATCTACAGTGGTAATAGTGTCGAGAAAAAAGTGCAAGAAACCACGACTGTATAAGCAGTTCGTGAGCGTTGACATAATGACATGTGTTCAAAACTAGGAACAACACAGTGTACTTTATCTGCCTAATGAATTCCATATGACCACATAAAACCCTGCTTAAACATATCAGGATCCCTTTTCAAAGTCCATTGCCAAGCCAGTTGGCCATTATTTTGATAAAGTATGGTGCTTTCCAAGTTGGACCAAGTACTTCAAGGGACCAGAAACAGAAGCAAGTGTTGGTAGGACGCCCTGCTAATGTGCAGTGATAGGGCATGAAGCGTGTTACCAGTAGTGCACCAACCAAAGCAAGTCTATGTGGTTTCAAAGCAGCAGATTAAGTGGGACGTTACAAGCACTAGTTTTGCACACTGAAGAAAGCACTAGCAGTAACAAAGACAGGAAGCACAAAGTTGCCCAATCAACGCAATAGACCTGGAAGGGCTAATCTTTGGTCCATAGATAGCCACAGAAAGAACTACAGTTTAACCGATAAAACTACGCAGCTCGAAATTTCACGACCTAGAACCAGATGATCTGATGCCGACCTACCTATGATGAAAAAAAAGGACATTTTTTTATCTGACAGTGGTCGAAATCGAATTAACAGCAAGGGTGGCCTCGCTCCTCAAACTAAAACCCAATCGCGCGCCCAACAGAACCGGGACCTGAACAATCTACCGGTACCAAATAGCACGACCGCACAGGGGAACCCAGCCAGCCGGGGGAAAAACCTTGTAGTGGAGCCGCGCGCCGGTGGCGGCGCTGACGCCCTTCTCGCCGGTGCAGAGCGCGCGGAAGTTCTCGGCCGTGCGCGGCACCACGGAGGCGTAGAGTTCCACCACGATCCGCCCCTCCATCTCGCCGCCGATGCTGACGTCGAGGTAGCACCTCGGGTTCCTCGCCGCCGCCGCGGCCACCTCCGCCGGTTCGGCGCCCTCCATCGCCGCGGTTAGCGGAGGGGACCCTACGACCTACGGGCTTCTCGGGGGTGGCGGCGGCGCTGGCTGCGAGGGAAGGGGAAGCGGAGCAAGGCGGCGCGGTTTGGGAGTGAGGTGGTGCGCTGCGTTGTGTAGGGTGGCGTGGGGCAGTGTGGAACGTGGTTGATTCAAATAAGGAGGGAGGGGAACAGAAGAGCGATGAAAGGTGTTGGTTGGTTGGACCAGGTTTTGCTGTCTGTCATGCTGCTCTTGCCTGCGAGGTACGGGCGGCTCTACCCTACGCAAAGGTTCAGCTTGGGCTTGAAAGAGTGGAGGTACTAACAAAAAACACTTAGGGCTTCTGGACAGTACTGCTTCTGGATCACAGGATTAGAGAACACAGGAATTGGAAAAACACAGAAATTTGATAGGATTGCATGTGTAAAACAGAGAATTGCAAAACAGAGAAAAACTATAGGAATGGTCATTTGGATGATACACAGGAAAAACACATGAAAAGTGACTCGATCCTACGCGAGTGAGTGTAAAAAAGAGATTAGAGTGGACGTTGAAATTTCTATGAAATTGTGGTGTAGGAATGCAATACATAGGAATTTTGGAGGTGTCATTCCTTTAAACCAAAGGCAATCCTTGAAAGAATCCTAAGGATTGGAATCCTATGGAATTTCTTTGAAAATCCTACAATCCAAAGAGGCCCTTAACTATCTCTTCTTAAAAAGAAAAGAGGGGGAGTAGTATGGCCTCTGACCCATATCCTGCTTCTCGCAAGCAGCGAGGAGAAACTCCTTAAAGGCAATAAATGCAAGTCAGCTCAACATTGATAAACACCTTATGGACAGTATACACCTAGTGGAAGGGCAACCTCCACAACCTAGCTCCACCTTGCACACACTGGCTGGGACATCGAAACACTAGACTCACGTGTATTGGAAAATCACAAAGAGTCATCAATGGTGCACGAGATATCCATCAACTATATCGAGTCTGGAGAATCATTCAACCGTAAGTCTATGATTGTCGACTCTTATTTTTCTGCTACAATTGCAAATACTCTTCTTAATGATCATGATCCAAGGATTATCGTTGAGTGTGAAAAATGCTCGGACTGGCCTCAACGGAAGGATGTAATACAAGCGGAATTAGCCTCGCTTAATAAAAGGAAGGTATTCACAGAAGCAATACCAACACCTCCCAGTGTTTTTCCTGTGGGATTCAAATGGGTTTCCCTCCGGAAACGGAATGAGAACAATGAGGTGGTGAGATACAAAGCAAGGCTCGTAGCACAGGGTTTCACGCAGAGACCCGGCGTTGATTTCAGTGAGACATATTCTCCAGTTATGAGTGGTATCACTTTCCGATATTAATATCCTTGACAGTGTAAAATCATCTATCTATGCAGTTGATGACGTCGTGGCCGTATCTCTTTACGGGTCACTAGATTCAGACAATTACATGAAGGTTCCTGATAGAATCTCTGTCCCAAAACGTAACATGTACTGTGTAAAACTGAACAAGTCTTTATACGGCTTGAAACAGTCGGGTCGGATGTGGTACAACCGACTTAGTGAGTTCCTTCTACATAAGGGTTACTCCAGTAGTAATGACTGCACATGTGTCCTTCATCAAGAAGTCATCTTCAGGTTTGCATCATTTCCGTGTCCGTCGATGATCCCAACATCATCGGCAACGCACCATATATTGATGAAGCACGCAATCATCTAAAGATGAAATCTGAGATGAAGGATTTGGGTAAAACCAAATTTTGCTTGGGTCTCCAACTCGAGCACCTCCCCTCGGGAATAATGGTACACCAAGATGCCTATATCCAGAAAATATTAGAGAAATTCAATATGAACAAATCCTATCCGTCTAAAACTACCATGGTGGTTCGATCTCTAGACGTAGAGAAAGATCCGTTCAGGCCGAGGGATGATGGAGAAGAGATGTTGGGACCCGAGATTTCATATCTCAGTGCCATTGGTGCGCTTATGTATATTACAAATTGTACGAGACCTGACCTCGCATTTGCAGTGAATCTACTTGCTAGACATAGCGCAGCTCCTACCAAACGTCATTGGTCGGGAGTCAAGAATGTTTTTCGATATCTCCAAGGCACACATGATCTTAACCTATTTTTCCAGTTCCAGAGGAATCTGGACTGTAGTATGATCGGATACACTGATGCTGGATATTTATCTGATCCCCATAATACCAGATCACAGACCGGATTTGTGTTCCTACCAATCATTCTGAAATAATTGCATTATATGAGGCATCGCGCAAATGTGTGTGGCTTCGCATGATGATAAACCACATACAACAATCATGTGAAATTAGTTCTGTCGAATCACCTACCATTATCTACGAAGATAACGGCTTGTGTTGCGATACATCAAGAGCAATATCATTAAGCATATTGTCCCAAGTAGTCCCCCCCCCCCCCCCCCCCCCATGAACTCCAAAAGAGTGGGGAAATCAGCATCTTGCAAGTCAAATCATGTGATAATCTCGTTGATCTTTTCACTAAGTCTCTACCAACTTCAACATTCCAGAAATACATTCATGGGATTGGTATGCGACGGTTTTGTGTTTTGCAAGAGTCAAGAGGAGTATCTTCCTGAACATTTCTATTCAAAGCATCATATTACACTATTTTCTTTATGAGTTTACTTTACAGGTTCTCATAGAGTTTTTTAATGAGGTAATATAAACATGAGATTATATGTCATACTTTTTGTTTTCCCCGTCGGGGTTTATAGGAAAGTATACACGATATATTTATTGTCCTCTAATTTCATGATAGTATTTCATATTGAGTTAACAGAGCTAATAATCATTATATGTTGGATCATTTTCTCCTTATTTTCCCACTGGGTTTGAAGGAGTTTTACCAACATATTCTACACTACTTCTCATTTTTTTCCACAGGGTATTTGGAGGAGATTATTCCAAGGATGTTCCGATCGCAAGCACAAGGAAGAATTAGGGGGAGTGTTAGAATTTAATTAACTCTGTTAATAAGGGATAATCCTCCCTGTGTATCTCGGTATCTCGCGTATGCGGTTGCTTCGGCAACCGTCACGACGCTCTCACGCCTCCACAAACGGTCGCAACTCTCCCTCGCGTCCGTTCCCCTTGTATTTAAACTATGATTGCTATGGAATAAAGAGAGTTCGATCATTTGTTTCCTCTCTCGATTCGCTCCCAAATCTCTACTTCTAACAGTTAAAGCCTTAAAGGTAAAAGCAAAGGAAAAAACATGAAAATAAAATATTAACTATGATGACACTATCCATCAAGTGAAACTAAAACATACATGAAAAACTTTTCATCCCAATTTCAAAGGAAAATGTAGGACTTTTTATAGAAAATTTAATTTGATCCCAGTTCCAAAGTCTAATGATTTGTTTGGGGAAATTTGATTTGTGGCGAAAGAGTTAGAGGAGTTGGTTATTTTGAGGATTTTGTAGAGTTTGTGCAAATCATTTAGTATCCTCGTACTTGCCGAGTGTTGACATGCATATGAACTAGTAAACTATAAAAGTTCTTACTTCGTAGGGGCCAGCCTTTTACTCAGTTTTTAGGGGTCGATATCGACTCATTCCAACTATCAAAGGAAACTAAAACCTGCACCACTTGAACAAATGATTAGTTTCTTAAGTGACTTATGAGGAATCATTCAAACCCCTATATGGGTGCTAGATGCACTTTCAACCTCCCTCTTTTGGTGAATAGTGACAACATCATTAAATATTCACAACTGAGAAAATAAAGTGTTGATTTTAGTTTGTATCATCAGCACTTGAATCCCAAAGCAGTTTATACCAGTGCACACAATTAGGACAAGTTTGTAACATTGAACTTCTCCTAATTGTGTGCACTGGTATAAACTGCTTTGGGATGCAAGTGCACATCACATGCAGATAAGTAGTATGGAATTTCAATGTGCCTGACACAAGTACATGGGGGTGGTTTGTGTACAATACATGGAAATATTAACATTCTAAGCACAAGTGTGTTGACCAAAAGATGCAAGATCCACTATAGAGATTAGAACATGCAAGCTTGAATTTCTTGATCCTAAGCTTGTTGTAGGTAGAATATAATCAACTTCATCACTTGATCTTTTTCAAATGGAGGTGTCATCATCACTCTCCTCTAACTTTTCTTTGTATTCATTCCCATCAACAAGTCGACTGTTTTCTTATGTACAAGTTGGGTCCTCGTGCATACCTTCCACATCAACTCAAATGTACTCCCCCAAGTGCTCCAACAAAGCTCTAGAAGTAGACTGACTGAGGATTCATACTCAATAAGTATGGGGGGTTGAGTGTTACGTCGTACGTGTATAATTATTTGAATTTTAATATCATATTTTTAGTATTTTTATTAATTATTTGAAAGAAAAAACCCTATAAATGCTAGAAGGCACAAAAATCTTTCGTAGATTTAGTAACTTATTTATTTCAGAAACCTTCCCGGCGCTCTAACTTTCTCGAGAATTCTGAAATATGTTTGAGATAACAAGACCAAGACGTGTGGAAGGAGGCGACAAGCTATGATCACGCCCAAGTGGCACGTGGTCTTCACACGGGAATTTCCCACTATGCCCTTTCAACTACTAACTCCTTCTACCCTAATATTTTCCTATAATATTTGTAGATTTTATATTTTTCTTATAATAATCATAGATTTTTAGGACTCCGAAGAGGCGTGATATGGAGGTGAAACAGAGATCGAGTTCTAGTCGTCGTTGTAGCAAGATTAGAGGGAGAACCGCCACTAATAGAGATTCACTGCCTCTACCTGCACACTAGTTTCGATAAAACCATGAGTCAGGACTCTTTGAGGGATTTTTAATTATTCAGAATGTCTCACAATCACCAGAAAACAAGTTGGGTATAATTTCTTAACCTCACCAGGGAGGGGAGCGCCGGAGCGATCATATTCCGTCATACAAATAAGAGAGCGCTTATAGAACATAATTAATATTAAGATACTGAGAGTTAAGGTCCACATGGATACCAAGAATAGTGTCAACAGCGTTGAGATGGACATCAGATCGATCTAAAAGTTCAGTTAACATCCTAGCAAACGGTAAAAACGGGAACATCACGTCATGCAGCCACATGGATGATAAATCAGGTTAACTGATCTCACTTCCGCCGCAAGATTATTGCAGCCCAGGTTTGTTCAGTGGACAAGAGCTTCTCCACTGACACGGCAGTTCCATAAAGATCTGAGCTGGCCGACTTGATTTTTTTACTTCCACGAACCGTAGGGCAACCTGTAAGTTGTAGCAACTCATCAATGTAAAATGAGAAATGTCACATTTCATCCACAAATACAGATACATGTGGACTGGTAGAAATCCTTAACAGAAGAAACTTCTGGTGGTACTATAGTGCATCACAAAAGTTTGCGCTATTTTGCACAAGTAGGTACTTTCAGTGTATTGAATCAATTCTAGCTAGTTTAAATGGGTACCCTTCATTTTGCAGTTGTCATTCTTCCAAGAGTTAACTTGATATATGGCCATTCTCTAATAAGTGTGGCAAGTACTGATTTATTACAAGCAAAATTAGTTTTGGGGGTATTCCACATTTAGCGACACATAGTCACTAGCGAAAAGTGCCGTGTATTTCTCTAATTTGAGAGGTACGAAAAATATAGAGAGATGCAATGAGATTCTAGATTTGTTGTCCTAATTTTACCAGTTACCGTAATCAAAATATGAAGATCCAATGGGATCGCAAATTCTACAGTGCTGAGAATTATTAGGTACTTACCAATATAATTTATTTTTAACCAGATTGCAAAAATCATGTTCATTTTATGATTTTGCAATTCCTGTGGTTCCAACTTGATAGGAATGAAAACTTACCCACATTAAATTCAAAAGCCAATAACAATATTTCTTTTTGTGGTCAGGCTTAAGCATACCAGATGAATTCCATAAAATACTTTATGAAGTTCTCTACAGTTATGGATCCACATCTAGACATATTTATATTAGATCCAAAGTACAACAGAAGGCATGGTCATATGCTTGACAAAGGAATCCAACCTAAGAGGTGAATATTGAAGGGCGGCCTAAAATTATCAGGTATTTATTTAGTTAAGTTGTGCATGGATTTATCAACAGAGATTGGCTTATATTATATGATCATATCCACATCCATATCAATCAGACAGCCATATCTATAACATTGTCCACTGACAGATATGTGACAAAAATACAGAACTATATGATTCTACATTCACAAGATGTTTTCTAATGGCCATTCATCAAGATTTGACAAGTGCATAGAAAAACAGCTAGCATAGAAACTCACGCCAATTTCAGGGATACATCCGAACCATCATCATTATCCTGTGAGCTTCCAGAGTTCACTGCAGTCATGACAGATTCAGAAGACTGTCCATCCTCAGCAATAACATTTTCTGTGTCAGCAACAACTAGCTCGCCAGCTATTGGTATCTGGGATACCTGCATCAAGAAATAAGAAAGAAAATCGAGATGTGTATTCAGATGGACTGCACCCAAAAACAACAAAGATGCTAGCCAAAGAAGGTTCAGTTCGTACTTGGTTCCTCAGTTTCATGTTCTCCTCTGCCAGCCGTGAGCTCTGATAAAATATGCAAGTGGCACAACATGTATATTAGTTTTACATTTTATGTCTCAACAGAGACTACAAGGAAACTTCAAACCAGTAAATCTATCATCCTTTATTTTTAATGTTTGATCTAATTCGGTAACTCATTAGCTTCTAAAAGCCTAATTAACCCTTCCAAACAGTAAGTGCAAGTTTTTCCCTTGATATAGGTGCCACAATGTGAAAGGTCGTCCTAAACTTCGAATGATGAATTTGTAAATGATCTCCCTATTTTTCCAGTTTAATATACAAGTTTTCGACCAGGTTGCAACTATTCTAGTCCTACTCCCCAACGGACAATAACATGGTATAATTCATCTTTACTTGTGGAAACTGCACTAATTAACTATTTACACACAAATGTTTTATTAAGAAAGAATCAGTTAATGTAACATCAGAAGCAGCCTGAATCATTAACCTCCCTATAGTTTTACAATAGGCACTTCCTATTGTAAATATTGTTTCCTCATAGTTTTGTGTTTCAGACTATTAGTTTATGTACAATTTTTGTAAGGTTTTTTTTTTTTGAAAGATCCAGCAATTGCTGGCTTTTCGATTAATTAGTAGGTAGAATATGTACAGAGTGGCAGTAATGCCAAGGAATAACCGAAAAGAATTTCAGAAAAGAGAAAAGGGCCACAAAACCTATTCCGGGGCCGCCGCCCCGGCGTCCTCCAACCTTGCTGGCGACCTATGTTACACGGGCTCCCACAAATCACCAAGAACTTCAAAGCGGTGTCTTAAAGAAGATAACGACGTAGACGCCGCCACCACCCTCCACCGAAGACCAATTGGGATCTAGTCCCGGCCCGACCCTCCACCGCGCAACGCCGCACTCCGCGGTGCTACCTGCCATGCTCGCAGTAGCGAGGCCGCCGCCCCGAACTCCACTGCCCGACGATGCCCTCCAAGACGTCACGGCCACCCGAGAGACGCCCAAGAGGAGCCCAGCGGGCAGAAAGAGCATGCCGCAGCCACCGCGGCACCTCACGCCCCAGCAGCCGCCGCGCAGACCATGCCCCGGGGCCGCCGCCCCGGCAACCTCACGTCCGGCCTTCCGAAACAGCCGGAGAAGCAGCAGCCCTTCCTCAGCACTGTCGCGGGCAGCGACGCCCCCGCTGCAGCCCGCACACATCCCACGCCGGAGAAACCGTGCAGCCCAGATGCGGCCCGCCCAGGCCCCCGCGCAGCCACGAGCCAAGGCCTCCCGCGCAGCCTCCACACCGAGCGCCGCCGCCACGGGGCCACAGCGCGCCGAGCATCCAAACTCGTGCGGCCACGACCCCGGCGAGCTCGACCCGCCGCCCTCACGGCCAGGTCAGCCGCCCACAGATCCGGGCACAAGGGCCCCGGATCCGCCACCCCGCATCCATTGCAGTCCCGGAGCCGCCGCTCCGGCTCACAGCACCGGCGAGGACGCCGCCGCCGCCCAGTCGAGGACGGCGCCCACCACGGCAGGAGGAGAAGGGGATCCACCCCCGCTGCCAGTTGTGTGGCTGCGGGGAGCGCCAGCGCCGCCGCCGCCGCGGCGCGGAGGCCGGCAACAGCAGCGGCGGGAGACGACGCAGAGGAGGAGCTGTTGGTGGCGGCGACAGGACGCCCCCGGTGTCGCCTGGGTGCGACACAGGGGGAGAGTGAGCCTCCGCTAACCGCTTTCATTTTTGTAAGGTTTTTAAAACCTTTTTGTAAGGTTTTTAAAACAGTTCTTGTGATCATAATAATACAGTAAAAGGTTTCACTACTGTTCAACATAAAAGAATATTCAGGTAGCATTTTAATTTCTCAAAATATGAGAAGCATGTGTAGATGACATTAGTTCTTTAAAAATTAAAATCAATGGTTGTTCACGTACAATGATGACTAAAAGCAACAAATTATACCTTTCGCTGTAGTTCATTGATCTGCTCCAAGTATTGTTGATCCTGCAAAATCAAACAGCCCACTAAACAGTTGCTCATTGTGAGACTGAAAAGAAGGGAACTGCCAAAATGTCATCTTTAGTAAGCATACTTTCGTCTCAAGAACCCTGTGCAGACCAGTTTCAAGGTTCTTCTCCAACTGCTGGAGTTCATCGACACTCAACCCCTCAAGCTCCTCACCTCTCATCTGTCTATGGGTTGGACAAGAAAATTCAGTATTATACATTGAATTGCAAAACAAATGCAGTGTGGATCACGTAAAAACATAATGGGTAGAGCATAACCTAAGTCGACGACTAGCTTCCGCAAGCTGATCGTTTAAATTTGCATACTTGCTATGTTCTAACTGGAAAAGAGAAGGTATATGTTAATACAACCAACAAAAAATAGAAATGCACCAGCATGCTAGTATCAACTTAATAATATAGCTAATTAATAACCATATAGCAACTATACTCGTTAAAGACGGGTACTCTTGATGGATGAAGAAAACACCCATATCCATATATCACTAGCACATAAAATAATTTTCTACATTCTCTTACAGAAAGGAGAATCATTCCATGAACCCACACCAAATTTTATAGACATGGAACATCCAAACAAAAGTTTTGTTGGGCATAAGTCTGGTAGTTAAAAATAGACATGGAGTACCAACATCCATTAAAAATACAAGTGCACCGTTTTCACCTACATGAACAACAACAAATCCATCATTAGATCATGTCATATACTCATATGTGATCCTAGAAACTGTTGTTCCTACTTTCAACTAATTCTTCAGAACCTATCACGCGATTCAAGTAAAATTCCGCTTCAACGGTTTTTTATGGTAAAAAACTCCATTCATAGGAGGGTGTGCTAGAACTAGGCCTTGAACACAAGATTTTATGTTTCAGACTGTATCACAATATTAAATACGTAGATTCCAAAGTATCAGGATGCTATAAATACAGTAGTTTGCTAGCTAGCAACAAAGGGGAAATAAGTGATTATTACGTTCAAGTCCAGGGAAGGCGGGTCTGCTTTTCCCAGGTTCTTAGAATGTGTGCTGTACTTGTCGATGATCTCATTCATACTGTTCAAGAAAAGGCAAATATCAGTGCTGTAGCAATCTATAACCAATCGACAAAAGTAAAGTGACTATACAATCACTTCCTAAATATACAGAGACAACCTAAAATCATTTGACAGTTCTTAGTGCAGAGACCATCGCATATAATTATCAAAGACTGACATTGCACCAAATATATCAGAATGATTTATTTATTTTGCAATATGCAGAATAACTAGAAATCATGAACAAGAACCTGATGTTAGTTTAAAATGACGAGTGAAGTCTGATGTTAATAAAGAATTTAATAAAATGCTACTACCTCTGTTTTTTCAATATACGACGTTTTAGCCTTTTTCCACATTCAGATGTCCAAACTTGTATCTAGACATGTTTTAGTGTCCATCACTCGTTTTTGTGTGTATCTAGACAACATGTACACTGGCTAAAACATCTTATATTAAAAAAACGGAGGGAGTAGTTCATAACACTCCCTCAGTCTACACATACAAGGCCACTTCGGATTTCGTGTCTAACTTTGACTAAATATTTTTCCAACAACATATGAGTTATATGTCAACATAAGTATATGAGTATATCATCACGAAAGGACTTCCAAATCTGAATCCAATGACATACCTCACATTTTCTTGTTAAAATTAATGGTCAAGGTTTTAGTTTAAAACAGATGAAGTATATGTAGGATGATATCCTTTTAGTGCCAGATTGAACTGAACAAACAGAAGAAAAGGCTAAAGCAGGTTTTTAGTGACCATAAAAAATATATATAATTTACCATACAAAAGCAGATAGTTCTTCATGAAAAGAGTGAATCTCTTTGGCTAGATAGCTGGAATGGTTTGAATCCTACAAGCTAAGAAAAGCATCGTAACTGAGTCAACATTTCCCACATTATCTTTTTTCGGGCTTTTTTTAGTTTTCTAGGAAATTCCCTTTATAACTGTATAAAGCACTAACTAAATGCTCTCAGCAGCACATACCACTCATCTCAAGGTTCCTAGAAGTGAAGTATGCGGAGGAAATTAATGATGGATTTGAATGTCCTTATGTTTAGCTCCTATAATTTCCTGCTAATAAGAGAATGGGCCATACCAGTTTCATCATGATGCTATTTTAACAAAATCGCTATTAATATTTCAGTTAAGTTAAACTTGTATTACTAATATCCACAAAACATTGCCATCGCTTAACCAGAAGACTTTTCAAGTAAAAGAAGTTGAGATCATAAGCACTATGCTATCTTATCACCTAATACAAATTTATAAGATGTTAAAATAGTCGACATCAACACCCATGCAACAAATGAACAAAACTCAAATATATATGATTTTCATAGTCGTATATGATTAATGTATATAGCTGCTTAGACTTTTCACTGGCAACATATACAGCACAATTAAGGCGATTCTGTCTTCCACAAACTCCTTCAGCATGGTGACATGTAAAAGTGCAGAAGATAGTTAGTTACAGATCCCTGAAGGGGCATCATTTTAAGCAACTCGTACGAAATCCCATAAATGAACATATATGATGTGCGCAAGATGCTACTGTGTTACTACAAAACTACTACTAGTAGCAAGCTAGCTAGGACAAATCATACCCCAACAGCCACATTGAAGAGCAGCGAACAAAACATGAACAAGACAACCGGAGGGCATCAGCACAACAACTCAAGGACCGCACATATACATATATATATACACTTCCTTTGAGCAGGCCTTCACACTCGAATTAAGGGGGGGAAAGCCGATGACGAAACAATGCGTGCGCGTACGTAAGAGAAGACAAAGAACATCTCACTCAATATATAGGAGTACATACACAGACACTAAAAAAACAGCTGCACAGAACACGAAGCCCCCATTTTACAATCGATCGGTGGGCAACGCGACGTACAAGCACATAAAATCACAAGCCCGGCCGTACGCCATTAGCAGGCGAAACCACTGCCCCACCGGAGCACCCGATCGAGGAGGGAGATGGACGAAACCGAGGAAGACGATAGACAGCAAATAATAACACGGGCGATCGACAGCAAATCAAGCCGCGCTCGGAAGAGAAGAGAAGAGAAGACCGCCCCACCACTCGGATACGCGCACGGAAAAACTGAGAGGAAGATGAGAAATCTGCGAGCAACGTCTACAGAAGCGGATGCTACAGTAGTAGACGGCATAAAAATCCCCATTCCGTCAGCAGAGACGACCAGAAGAAAAAAAATCCATTGCAGGCAGTTTTAGATGACGCGATCCGGCTCCGCTAGCACGTCTCGCGATCCCGAGCGGCGAGCGGGCAGGCGCGCGCGACGCGGAAACGCACGCGGAATAGACGGCAAGGCGCGGCGTGGAGAAGCCTAGCCGGATCCTGCCGGCGCCCGGGAAGGCGACCGTGGGGGAGAGTGGAGGCGGCTAGATCTAGCCAAGCCTAGCCTAGCCGCGGAAGGGAAACGTACGCGAGACGGGGACCAGGGAGGAACGAGGGACGCACCTGGAGCTTGCGAACTGGTAGAGCTTGGCTGTGGAGGAGAATACGATGAGCGCGACGTCTGCGTCGCAGAGCACGGAGAGCTCCTCGGCCTTCTTGAAGAGTCCCCGGCGGCGCTTGGAGAAGGTGACCTGCCGCGCCGCCGCGCTCTCTATCCGCTTTATCTCCCGCCTCTCCCGCGCCATCGCCGACCGAGCTACAGACCGATCGATCCCCTCCTCCCCCGTTCCCCAGTCCCCGGACCGAAAGACGCGGTGGCGCCGCGTCGGAGCACGGGGCGCGGCTGTGATGCGGTGCGGAGGGGATGCGCAAGGAGAGGAGAGGAAAGGGGGGGAGGTGGAGTGGCCGGGTTGTGGTCTCGAGACGGAACGGACGGACCTGGACTAGTACTGCTCCTCCTATTGGCGAACGAATGGCGAGCCGCTAATGAGAAGCGAAATAAAGCCCACGCCAAAGCGACGATAAACAAAGCGATTAAGAAACGAGCCATGGCGCCGGCCCAGTCATTGTTTATGCATGCCGACGGGAGGTGGGGCCCGGAAGGAAAGCAGAGGAGGGCTTTGCTTGTTGCTGGTGGCTGGGGAGTAGAGTAGCTGGGTCACATGGAGATGGATGGATATGGATGCATGGAGGAAGAGGAGGGTGCCGGAAATGGAAAGGGTGGCCGGAGTACTGCTGTACTGTAGCAGGCTCGGAGGGAAGGCCGGAAAGGCGGAGGGGGAGAGCAAGAAATGGAAAGGATAGAGCTACCACGAGTAGCCCTTGCCCTTGCCCTTGCCCTTGCCCTTGCCGTCCTCAACTCGTCAGTCCTCAACTCCGCCGGCCGTATTCTCAATGGCTCCGCTGCTCCTGCCCAAGAGCGAGCATGCACAAGCTGCAAAACGCTTTTTACTTCACATTGTGCTAGCCGAGCCAGTAGATATTTATTGGTTCTTGCGCTTTAGATCTAGTGCTCCAGCTGATTTTAATAATTCGAAAAATGTACTTACAAGTTCCAAACAGATCTGAAAAAAACATGCAGTATAAATTATGTAGTATACTATAAGCGTGTAAAATATCAATGCAAAAAAATCTTTATATTATATAAGCTACACAAAAATGACAGATTTGGAGGTTTGACACTATGCATTGCTAGCTGGAATCGGATTCGTATTTTTTTTATGTACGCTAAAATACGTTGTATTTTGCACGTTATAGAATTATAGAAATGCAATGTATTTCGCATGGGGACGCAACTGTAGGACAAGACTATCACTTTTGGCTACATCTGGATTTCATATAAGGTTCTCCAACGATGGCGCCTCTAATCGGATAACATTGTAAAAGGGTGGTCGTCATCCGCCGTTAAAAAAAAATAGTCAGGCAATATGTTTTCCGCCACGCAGGAAATTCGACAAACTCCGGACAGTACCTTGACATCATTTTGTCATGTGTAACTAGTTAAGGCCATACATACGGATTTTTTTACCTTAGCGGACTAGAGGTTGAGATTCGGTCACCAGGAGCACCTCTAAAATATAAAATTTCAATGTGATACCATCTCCACTTACCAAGAATACTGTTGCAAAGCACCGATTGTTATGTTTCTAGATACGGTTTTTACGTGGACACGCCACACAATGAAACCATGTTCGCACGAAGTGATGTGAAACGTTATCTACTTGACATCCATTACAAACATCTCAAACTCGTTTTGAGCAATGTGCTTTCACCGCGCAGGTGGTTACAAACACCTCTCACGACCACCGGGGGATAAGAAGGGGTGAGTTGGAGGTTTGGCGGCGGAGGTACGCCTTGGAGTCGTCAAGGATCGGCCAAAATCATCAACTGAAGAGGAAAACTAATGAATAATCCGTAAAAAAAACAAGGGCTACCAATCAGCCGTCGGGCTAATCACATGTACTTAAACTACGGAAAAAATGGGGTAATAGTCGTTATATGGCAAACCACAAGGGTGCAAGCCGACTGGCATATTTAACTCTCTCTCTCATCTCCGCCTATTGGCATATTATTAAACTCGGTGTACGTACAAAATCGTGTCTTGAGTACTTATCTAATGACGCTTTCGTCATTAGTTTTGTCGTAAAAGACGGTGACCACATCGGTCGATGGATCTGGCACAGCTCAACTTGCTGAAAGTGGCAAAAGGAATCGTTACTTTCTAACAAGGGGATACGCTATCTTAATCCACCCCAGCCGCGATCAAAACGAAGCACACCGTATGGAGCCACGTAAAAGCTGGCGTCGCTTCCACACGATCTCTTCGCGCATACGTTGTGTGGGTTAAGCAAAATTTCGACCAAATAATCTTAGCTTTTTTCCAAAACCGTCATTCACTTTGACTTATCTGAGGCTACGAAATACATAACAGCCTAGAAGAAATTTACGCACGTACACCCTACACATATCAGCGCATTTGAAACACTGAGTTGGCGGATCGAGTCTTGATATTAACGAAGTCAGCACAAATGTCTCATTGGCGACGGAACGTTTTGAGAAACACCAGCGTCAAACCAGGTTTCAACACTGATGGACGGTGGTACAACCACCTCCTAACCATCGTACCAAAGTCGGGTTCTCTAAAACAAAATTTTAATTTGTTTGGATCATTTTGTTAAACTGCAGTATTGTACAAAAATAAAATATTTATTGCCCAGGCACTGCAGTCCTTTGTTATTTTGACTATTGTTGGTATTTTGAAACGGAACTGTGTGGTTTCAAGAAAACCAAGCTTCCAAGGTCCAAATGATTTTAAGTTAGCCATTTGGTACGACTTTTTTGTATCCTCACAGCCCAACATTCGCCATAGTCGTTGAAGATTTCAGAATACCGCCATTGCCATGTTGGCGTCTCTCACGATTTCATAGGTCGTGGGATTATATAGACTTAATATCAAATTGCAAATGACTTATTTGAAATGATTTAACAGTTTTGCATTTCCTAATCTCGAATAAATAGAGCCTCTAAGATGTTCAATAATGCTTGTGATGTTTTACTGGAAATCTAGGTTAATTTTTGTTTGAAGGGTTGTTAATGATTCAACGCTTGCTTAAGACTACTCATAGTGGGAATGTCATCTTGGTAAAAAAAAATGATGTGACAAGCGTTTAAAGAGGGAAAAGAGATAAGTAGACTAACACATATAGTTACCATCCCATAGCGCTTCTCAACATGAAATGAGTCTATAAACTATTATATACTATTATATAAGTTTATGTTATTACCTTTAAAGTTATTTTAAACTATAAAGGTAATAATATAGACTAGTAACATATTAAATTAAATGAGAATTAGAGTAACATAAGTTGTTAGACCATCTCAAGTTAGTACGCATGTTATTATTAGTTAGACCATCTCAAGGCCTTATTTGGAACAAAGGAAAATGATTGGAATTTTGAAGGATATGAATTTTACAGTAAAAATTCCCATGATGCCGTTTGGAACAAAGGGATAGAAAACTTATATTCGTTTGAAATTCCTATGTGATAGGCTATTTCATAGAAATTTTGGAGGAAAACAAACATGAGGTCTCACCTCATGTTGTAATCTGTCTATGTCTACAATTCATGTGTTTTTCCTGCGTAATTCTTGTAAGAATTTAGAAAACATGACATCTCAATTCATACGTTTTTGCTTTGTGTGTTCAAATGGGACTAAGTTATTCTCTACGATATGTATAACAATTAAAAAAAATTAAAAGATAGCCGTGACCAGTCAAAGCCGCAACAGTCCTCCAGCTCTTGTCGCTAGGCGCCTTTGCTTTGTTTCGCTGCTGCTGATTTGACATGCCGGAGTGGAGCTGTGGTATACGGTCGGTCACGACGCAGCAGCCGAGCAGGAGCATCACCAAAGTGCCCACTATGTATTTTAGTTGCACCCGGTTTTAGCAAGGAGGCCGTGTCCTGGCAGATGAGCACTCGCAGACGCCGTGTCGTCCGGAACTGGAAACGGCTAGGCCTGTGCGCCGCGAAAGCCTACGAGCGAGCAGACGATCTCTATCCATCCGGCTGCCAGCCAAATGCAAATCCACAAGTGGAATGGAAACGGCTACGCCTGCGCGGCGCGAAAGCCTACGCCGATCCTTGCACTTGCACCGGACGGCCAGGCCACGGGCACCGCAATTATTGCCGGCGGTCGGCATGGGTTGTGAGAGCGTTGGTGGAAGGAAGGCTGCCGAGCCGTCCCATCCTCCCATCCTCGGTCGGCTCGAGGCCCCAGATCACGCCGTGCACGGGCCGCACAGTGGCATCCCTCGTATCGTTCCGGGGTACTGTACCTTTTTCTTCCAACCAAAACCAAAACCCAAAACCAAAAATGACATGCTGGGATGGGTTTTGGGCGCTACCCCGCTGGATGCCTCCTGCTCCACGTCCAGGGTAGTACTCCCAGAGTCCCAGTGGATGGATAGGGCTGGTCTTCGCTGTAAAAAAGACGGGTCGGCTTTTGAGGAGACCGGACGGCCGGCCAGGTCCGGGGACACGGTAGCACCACGAAGTCGTGGTGGGCGTTTTTTTTCTTTGCCACTTTCGCGGAACAAAATTGGGTGGATGAAGCCACCACGGTGCTCGACTTCTTATTTTCTTGTTCCTGAAAATATTCATTCTATCTACTCTCTCCTAGACGCCGTAGAGAATTAAGAATTTTCATGTCTTTCAACTCTCCTACTCGTAATTGGAAAGTTACGGAAGGAGATCCCGCATTTTGCAATGAAAACAACATATAAAACTCTGGACAATTTCGAAATCAGGCCGAGCGTCTTAATACATATGCAAAAAAAAGTCATTATTGGCCCCACCATTGATTAGAAGATTTAGTTTGTATGAATCGCTATTGGTTTGATACGAATAATGGCAAAAGTCCAAACGGAAGATACGTCAAGCTTATAGTACATGAGATCCCTAAAAGAACAAAATCCCTAAAAAAGAAACAAAAAAATTATAGTACACGAGTGCCAAAACTAAATTGGCGTTGGCGACGAACTTCGTTCCCAAAGGGGGAAGGCCTCCGGCTATCTCTCATGACAACATAGCTGGATCTCGGGGCAACGGCCCTGGTCGGCGGTTTTTGGGGAGACTCGGGGACTTCTCTGTTGTGTGGCGTGGTGGGGGACAAGATAATGCGGGTGCTGCCCCTGGGACACGGCGGCTTCGTCCCGGGTTGCTGGACAATGACGGGGGACGAGCAGGCGGTTCTTCGACGACTCGTCCGGCTTAGCATGGTGGGGTGCAACCCATCCTTTAGGTTTTGGTGGTGATGCTTGTCGGTTGCGTACTACATCAGGAGGTTGCCGAATCTGGGGGTCAAATCTCAGTACTGAGGATCGTGGGGGCCTTGGTGTGGTGTTGGCGCTGCCATCACAGTTAGGGTGGGGGGGAGGGGGGTCAGTGGTGGCGTGGCCCGGCTCCGACTTGTGGCGTGAGGTGGATGTCTAGAAGCTCCTTGCAAACACCCTGCTTGATTCTTTCCGACCGGTAGCGGAGGCGCCATCGTGGAGTTTTTTTTAATATGTCCTTCCTCGGAGCAAGCTATTTGGGTGAAAGCGGGAGACGAACGTCGTCCTCGATGTCGATTTCCTTCTTTGGGGGTGTCACCTTAAAGAACTTGCTCCATCCACGCTTCTAGAAGCTGGCCGCACACGGCTTTGCGGGCGACACTTGTCCGGTGGGTTAAGTCGAGTGTCGTGTGGCGGTTTCTGCGGCAACAACATTGTTGATGGGAAATGGTTAGGTCACGGCAACGACTTCGTAGGCGGATTTTGTTCCGCGTGTCCAATTGTCTTCGTGTTGGTCTCTCCAATCTGTGAAGTCGGGGCCGCTATATTCTCAAGCTACTACCTTTTGAGTGGTGTACAATGAACCTATAAGGGGTGGGCCGGTGGTGAAGATCTTTTTCGACGCAGGCCCTGCACATCTCCCCTCTAGAGCTCACCATCAGAATCAAAGCTAACCGCCTCTACACGAAGAGCTATATGCTTGGTATAGGCCGATGTGGGCTTCTTGACGCTGCTTGGTGATGGTCTTCTAGGTGGTTTTTTTTTGCAAGCTGGAGTCGCTGCATGTGTGCAACTTGATGACGATGGCACGGGGGCAAACTCGACGACGACTCTAGTTTCGACGTTGTGTGTGTGCAGCTTATGTGGGTGGCTAAGGTGATTGTATATGCCCTGGTGACGGTTGTGTCCTACGGTTTTCCCCTACTCGCTAGGATCTTCATAGGTTTTGTAAATCATGTATGTGTAGACGTGCACGTACACCCCCAATTAGTTTTTTTTTTTTTTTTTTTTGAGATAAACCGCCCGCCACTTTATTAATCACTTATAGTCATAGGAATACAAAACAAGTCTGGAGAATGTAAAAGCCAAATGTGACGGCCGGGATTTAGGGAAGTTGAGCTACGAGCAAGGTTATGAGCTTCGACATTCGAACACCTCCGCTCATGTGAGAACTTTACCGAAGTAAACTCTGTACTTGTCGCCTTGATCTCCTCCAGAATGGTGCTGAATCTTCCCAGGTTCTTGCCTTCGAGCGATGAGACAACCTCTAGGCAATCTGTCGCAATCTGAATGCAGTCAAGAGATAAATCCCTCGCCAATGCCAATGCTTCTCGACACGCCAGGGCTTCGAGGGTGGCCGGGTCTGCAATTCCCCGTACCACGATCGCTGATGCCCCAAGATAGACGCCTTCCTCCGTTCTGCACACGGCCGCCACTGATCCGAAGTTCCCTGTCTTGTGAACCGCTGCATCCACATTTATCTTAGCATAGCCAGCAGCAGGGGCTACCCATTTTCTTGCCTCGTGTGTCTGCCCTCTTGGCTGGGTAGACGGCTTTGCTGCTGTTGCTATATCCAAGTCACGAATAAAGCTTTCGACGAAACTGTACGTCGACAAAGGACTCTGAAAAATGCCCTCATGGATCACCTTTCTTCTCGCATACCAGATGGACCACAACGTCACCATGCAGCGTACTAACTCCTCTTGCTTCAGAGAAGAAATCAGCGAGAAGATCCACTGCTTTGCATTGGGTTCCGTTGTTCTATACATGTGCTCCGTGATGGTATCAGGAGCCAATACCCAGACCGATCTTGCCATATTGCATTCTAAGAGTGAATGGCGCCATGAGTCAGCCTGTCCACAAACCCCGCAAGAAATATCTGGGGCCATATTCCTCCGGTGGCGTACATCCCCTGTGGGAATAGATTGCTTTGCTAGCCGCCACATGAAAACCCGTATCTTCGACGGTACCTTGACCTTCCACAGCGAAGACCAATCCTTTTCCTCTCGGTTATGATCAGAAGAAGTTGCCTTCTCCTCCAGCCAGGCTTCTCTGGTCCTCTTGGTATTGACAATCATGCGATACGCTGAACGGACCGAGAAAATACCTGTACGCTCAAAGTGCCAAGCCCAGAAGTCTTCCGTCCTCCTGGTACTTAGTGGGATAGATGTAATCACTTCAACATCCATTGGTAAGAAATAAGCTTGTAACTTTCTTACATCCCATGTTGCCGATGTTGGATCAATGAAATCCGCCACCCTAAGAGGAGGATCCGCCTTCAGACAGGTAATTGGTCTCCGCACCTCATCACGAGGAAGCCAAGCTTCGTCCCATGCATGTGTATTTTCACCCGAGCCTATGCGGCGAACCAAACCTTGCTTCATGATATCTCTCCCTTCTAAGATCGATCTCCAGATTTGGGATGGATGAGAGCCCAAATTCGCATTTAGGAAATCAGTAGAGGGGAAATAAACTGCCTTGAGTACCCGTGCACTCAAGGTAACAGGATTCTGCAGGATACGCCACGCTTGCCTTGCCAATAAAGCTAGGTTAAACAGTTTGATGTCTCTGAAACCAAGCCCTCCTGCATATTTCGGAGTACACATCTCCTCCCAAGAAACCCAACATGTTTTCCTCTGTCCATCACGGCTTCCCCACCAGAAGTTGCGGATCAGCGCGTTGAGCTTTTTGCAAAGCCCTCTTGGAAGTTTAAAACATGACATAGAGTACGTCGGCACCGCTTGAGCTACTGATTTGATCAGTACTTCTTTGCCCCCCGCCGATAAAATACTTTCCATCCAACCTTGTATCCGTTTCCACACCCGATCCCTCAAAAATTTAAAAGCACCATTGATAGATCGTCCCACATCTGATGGCATGCCCAGATACTTATCATTGAGAGCTTCTGTTGGAATATTCAGTATCCCCTTCATGCCAACTCGCACACTCTCCGGGCAGCCCTTGCTAAAAAAGACTGAGGATTTATCAAAATTTATCCTCTGTCCCGAAGCCTGACAATAAGTGTCCAAAACCTGAACCACTTCGTTTGCACCCTCCGTACTTGCTTTGACGAACAACAGGCTATCATCAGCAAACAGTAAGTGGTTGACTGCCGGAGCAGTACTAGCCACCGTTATTCCCTTGAGATTTGATGATTCAACAACACTTCTTGATTTTAAAAGGCACGAGAGGCCCTCTGCTGCAAGTAAAAATAAGTACGGAGAGATAGGATCACCTTGGCGGATACCACGAGATGGCTTGAAAGTCTCCAACGACGACCCATCAAAAAGAACTGAGAATGACACCGTGGATATCATCCTCATAATCAGTTGCACCCAATTGGTGTCAAACCCGAGCTTGAGCATCACTGCTTCCAAATAACACCACTCAACTCGGTCATATGCCTTTCTCATATCCAGCTTTAGTGCGCACAGTCTGTGTTTCTTTGCTTTATTTCTCTTCATGAAGTGCAGACATTCATAAGCTGTTATAATATTGTCCGTAATCAACCTTCCAGGCACAAAGGCGGACTGTTCCTGCGAGATGATCTCAGGCAATAATTTCTTCAACCTGTTGGCAAGTACCTTTGATGCGATCTTGTAAATTACGTTGCACAAGCTAATAGGGCGAAATTGACCCAACTCTGCAGGACTTGCCACTTTCGGTATAAGGACAATGAAGGTGTTATTGATCTCTTCCGGACTGTCCATACCCCTTAAAATACGAAGCACTGAGTTCGTCACCTCCTCCCCACATAACTCCCAATTGCGCTGAAAGAAATGCGCTGGGTACCCATCAGGTCCCGGCGCCTTCGTGGGATACATTTGGAACAATGCTGTTTTCACCTCCTCCGGCCCAAACGGCCGTGTTAGCTCAGCATTCATCGGTGCTGTCACCTTCCGCGGCACCGTGTTCAGGACATGTTCCATGCCTTGAGTCCCCTCAGATTCATACAAATTGCCATAAAAGGCATGAGCCATGTTTCTTATCTCATTTAAATCCTCGGTCATATTTCCATCGGTTTTTTCAACATAGTGATCTTATTCTTCTTCCTTCGCCGGCTCGCCCGTTGATGAAAGAAGTGGGTATTCTTGTCACCCTCGGAAAGCCATTGAATGCGTGATCGCTGCCTCCACATGACTTCTTCGCGGTGCTGCAATTCGACTATGCGATCACATACTTTCACTTCTTCATATGAAGGTCCCAAACGGCCCGGCTGTGCTCTCAGGAATTCCAGCCGTCCTCGCAGCTGCTTAAGCTGCCTCCGAACGTTCCCAAAGGAAGTTTTATTCCAACTAACCAGGTTGCCAGATAGCTGCTTCAACTTGTCACACATCTCACCTGTAGTTGTACACGTGCCGACCCCTTGCCAGGCTTGCTTGAGGTGCGGATCAAAGGACTCATGGGACTCCCACATCACCTCATATCGGAAGATACGATCACGTCGTAGGTTTGCTGGCCTCTCTCCCTCAAGCCGAAGCAGTATGTGGGAATGATCTGATGTCGCTGCTGCGTAGTGTTGGAGCATAGCCAAAGGATACCTGGCACTCCAACTCGGAGACGCCAGAGCTCTGTCAAGGCGGGTTCGACAATACCGCCCTCCTGCCACCCTTCTTTCGAAGGTCCATGGAGTGCCTTTGTAGCCCAAATCCTGCAGTCCGCAAATGTCCACGGTCTCACGAAAAGCTGCAATCTGGCCCACACTCCTTGCATTGACTCCGTCGTGCTCATCACGATGGAGAACTTCGTTAAAATCACCAATACATAACCATGGGAGATCATATGATGAACGAATGTACTTCAAAACATCCCATGTCTTGTGCCTAAACTGGGCTTGGGCCTCACCGTATACACATGTTAGACGCCAAGGTTCCATAGAACTAGACGAAACAATTGCATCCAAATGGTACTGGGAGTAAGGTAAAATAGAAACATTTATATCAGATTTCCAAAAGATACCAATTCCACCCTTCCGACCCGAGCTGCTAACCGCAAAACTCTGATCGTAACCTAGCGTCCTCGCTAGTCCTTCCACCCGTCTCTTGTGAAGTTGTGTCTCTACTATGCACAGCACAGATGGGGCATGTTCACGCGCAAAATCGCGGAGTTCATTGATGGTCGAGTCCATGCCAAGCCCTCGACCATTCCAACTTGAGATACTCATTATTGGCGGCGGTACTCCTCAAGGGAGCCCGCCGATGATCCAATTGCTGCATTGCTCTTTCCTCCTACTTCTTCAATATGGCATGCATTTACCTTCATCTGCATCTTCCGCTGCTCAATTGGTGACATATATCTTGACAGTTCTTCCCAATGAGGTTTGAGGTTCCTCAACAGTTCATCAACATCCACGTGTTTCATCGCCTTCCCTTCCCTCGCCCTGGAGCTTTCTGCCATGGCGATCCCTAGTTCCCCGTCGTCCCCAAGACTTGGCTCCCGATCCGATCTTCCAAGGCCGGGAAGCTGGACAAAGCCTGCCCCTTGATCAGCCCGAGTCGATCGAAACGTAGAGGACAGTCCGGGGGAACGAGGACGGTGAGAACTCCCGGCGATCTGGAGCGCCGCCGGAATCGCCATACCCTAGGTCGCGAGCGACGCTAGTCTGCAGGATCCGGGGCTTTCTACAAATGGTTATGGTTATTCCAAAAGAAACAAAATATAGCAATATTCAGCCCAAAAGATAAACTTGCCCACGTCCTTGGGCCTAGCTATCGTCCCTCCTCTTAATGAACATATTTCACGTTGGGCCACGACGCATAGCAGAATTTGCCAAATTCCACATTGCAAGTTCTGCCGATCGCCATGGCCCTGCCTGCATGCTTTCTAGCCTTCTGGGCCGCGGTTTTGCTCGCAGGTTGAAATGCGTCGCTGCACCAAGAACAGGAGAGAAATGGGCTTTCACTGTCTTGTCGGCACTGGCGCCAAGAGAAGAAAAAAAATGCAGTCAACGCAACAGTTCCCTGGCTTGAACGAGAAATTAACCGTCACTTTCACTGTTGTAAACCTTGTCCTGTCCTGTGTGCACGTTCAACCAGTACCGTGGACGGCTCTAATCCGTGGGCGCCATCAATACGCAATGCTCAGCTGGAACCCGGAAGACGGAAGAGTCGCGTCGCGTCACTAGCCATAGCCATAGCCAAGGGTCAAGCAAGACTCGATCGGGCGGCAGCTAAGCTCGCCGCGCCAACGATTAATACTCCAGCAGTAGACTAAGCAACGGCCGAAGCAAGAAGCAGTCCAGTCGCTCTCCTCCTCGTCGTCTTCAATTCGCCGGCGGAGGGAGGGAAGCAGGGAACGAGCGAGAAGAGTTCGGATCAAGAGGCGGGCAGAGACAAATGGCCACCGCCAACCTGGGCAGCGTGGTGGTGGCGGTGGACGGCAGCGAGGAGAGCATGAAGGCGCTGCGGTGGGCGCTCGACAGCCTCCGCCTCCGCCCCGACGGCGCGCTCGTCGTGCTCCACGTCCAGCCGGCGCCCGGCATCGCCGCCGGCCTCAACCCCGGACCCATCCCCTTCGGCGGCCCCAGTAAGCGACCAACCCCGCACACACAATCGTCCTTCCTGGACCAGCTCAATTCTTGCCCAATTGCTGCCTGACGCCTTCTTCCCCGCGTCGTCGTTGGTCGATCAGGTGTCCATGAGGTGCCGGCGTTCACGCAGGCGATCGAGGCGCACCAGCGGCGGATCACGGACGCGATCCTGGCGCACGCGCTCAAGATTTGCGCAGACAAGAATGTAAGGGGGAGAAAAGACGTGTTTTTTCTGATCGATTGCTGATCTCTTCATCCGGTTCTCGTTCTTGCTCAATTGGTGGTGACTGGATGGGATTCTTGGTTTGTTGAAGGTGGAGGTGAAGACGCAGGTGGTGGTCGGGGATCCCAAGGAGAAAATCTGCGAGGTCGCCGCCGAGCTCAAGGCCGATCTGCTCGTCATGGGGTGCCGGGCGTTGGGGCATGTCAAGAGGTAAACATACATACACAGCACTGCCTGCCTTCTGCTACTGCTAGCTGAATTTCTGCTTGTTTTGACGCCGTCTTGTGAAACTCTGAACCAAACACGAACTGCAAGCAAAATTCAGGTTTGCGAAATCAGTTGTCTCGTCAGTAGAGCACCGGTTGTGACATTTGTTGGTTCAGAGCTCGACGGTTGATATCAATAGTATCCACTGCGACACTATAAGATTTGGTAAAATTACCTCACTAGAAGATCGGTCTCACATGGCAGCAACTGAGCTGAACAAATTTTGGTGTTCTCTCTGTCTATGACAGTATCCAACTATCCATATGCTTTTATACGAAGATCTGCATTTGGGAACTCCGTGAAGCAAGTTTTTAATGGAAATGAAAACTGTCAGACTCAGACTCTCCTGATTTGTGCAATAGTTCAGCCAGTCTGAGTTGTATCATGAAAATATGAACAACTCTACTTGTACAGCCCGAACCGACAGTAAATCTGACAAGGAAAGATAGATGATCAGCCGTGTTTGTGAAAATACCTTAAGCCAGACGCAAATCCTTGCTAATCTAGTATTATAGTATCCCAGTGTCGACGTATTTAATTAGATCATGAAGTTTGCATAGGATAACTGCCTGGCCGCTTGTTTGATTGGCATTCTGTTCCATCGTGTTTCGATTCTTGCTACATGGAAGACACAAAACTGATTTGATTCCTTGGAGCAGGATGTTCCTGGGTAGCGTGAGCAACTACTGCATCAACAGCGTGGGCTGCCCCGTCGTCGTGATCAAGGGCACCTGAACAATCCTCCGCCAACAACAACATTCTTTCTTCGTCATGTTCTTTTGAGGTTTCACCGTGCTGTCTGTAATCCTATCCTGTCAAAGCTACTGCACATTTTCAAGACTATGTATCGGTTGGTTTTGAAGGGACGAGGGCGATCTGCTCTCTCATGCTCTGTATATTATGTGCAAGGAAAAATGTGTGCCATTATTGGTTTGTGGATCTGTAGAAAATAAGTGCGTGCCGTTCCATGGATGGAGGCGGCACATGGTTTTGTACCTTCTCTGTACTAGTTGACATGCACGTGCAACGCACGTCTTCACAATTATGACACACGTTTAAGCTATCAATTCATAATAATTTACTCATACTCTTGCCCTCATATGTCGAGAGACAACAATTTCAAACATCATCCAAAGATTTGTATCTCAATCAGTAATTAATAATGTAGTATTGATTGTATCCATAACAATTTATACATCATCGTAGCAAGGTAAATGTATAATGAAATAGACTATATATAAAACATAATTTACAAAAAATACCAATTTATAAACATTTGTAATTTCTATGAAATAACATCTGATCGTAGACGACAACCCATCCACATGCACACAAACTTCACGCGTGCACATGTCACTCTGGTAGGGTTTACCATGTCGTACGTCGTCAGACCATGCTACATGAAAGAAAAATGTATCAAGAACATGTAGATTTATCATCTACTTTAGCTGACCCTTGCACAATGACATAAACCTTGATTATATTTCAGACATACACGGTCTAAACTTGTATATTTGTTCTACAAAAATGTTTCATAGGAAGAATCTAACATCCGTTGTTGTATAAATCGAGTGGCTATACATAGGGGTGGGCATATAAACCGAGAACCGAAAACCGAGACCGAATTAACCGACACTGAAGCCGAAATGACCGGAACCGAGAAACTTGGTTGCTAATGCGGTTCCCACTTTACAAAAACCGAAATTAGTTAGGTTGTTTCGGTTCTAGGTGACGGTTGACCGAACTGACCGAAGCAACCAAGTCTAGGTGAATAAACATGTACCTAGTGTAGCAGCCAAGTCGATTGCCTCAGTCACAGAGGCCCATAAAGCCCATTGGAGCCCTCCAGTACTAGTAGCATCCCACAAGGCACACGGTCATCCTGAAAAAGAGCCACGCTCTTCCTCCAGATCCCCTTACGCATTATCTAATCGTCGTCTCGTACTCTCGTCTGTCCATTACCTCTCTAACCCTAGGGCGCCGCCACAACTGACCACCGCTGGCCCGTTCTTCTCTGAAGTCATGAGTATCTCAGCAGCAGCCCGAAAGCCGGCGCATCTCATCCTCCACGGATTAGAGCATCTGGCCGCATCTCGTCTCCTCTCATCTTTGTGTTGATTGATCTCTTTTTTCTTGCAATATTTTTCCTCAATCCCTTGTGTGCTGAACTCGATGTCTACCATTTTCTTTTTCTTGTTTCAATTCTGATCGGTTGTTCGGTCAGAAACCGAAGCCGAACCGAAAATTTCGGAGGACCAAAGCCTCGGTTCCTGATAATCTGGAGGACCGATCGGTCATCAGTTTTAGAAACCCGAAATTATTTAAAACCCGATAAACCGAACCGATCGGTTCGGTTAGACCGAATGCCCAGGCCTAGCTATACATGTGGTTCTAACAATCTTAACCGTCGACAACCTACATGATATTGACATTTTTTAATACTGTGCTGTTTAATAACACATCAGTTTTAAACGGATGCAAATTACTGTACATGTGAATTAAAATCTCAATTTCTTGAAACCCATGGCGTTGAGAAACCTTGAAAAAATAACTGCTATAAGATAAAAATAAAATCAGTGTCAACGAAATAACTTCCTGCAACGTCCTTTTCTGTGACATCTGACTTCAGATTTGTCAATAAAATCCATTGAGATTTATAAATTCAGAATTTCATAGGGTAGCAGTCACATTCAATAAAAGTAAGATTTGATTAAAACGCTGCTTTGCAGACAGTGTTCATAAAACTTTACTTGTAGGCAGTTCAATATCATCTCACCTGATTTAGAGCATTGAGAGTTTGATGCTTCTCCCTTTTATTCACCACGCCTAGCAAAATGGACAAAAAATCAGAGCAATAAAAAGGATGTTGAACATTTGATAGCAAAATGATGCAGCTCCAGATCGACACTATGGATTAAACATCATTTGTGCTTCTCCCTTTGATGCACAACCCATCGTTGAAAAGGAAAAAAAAACCACAAACAATAGTTGTGGAACATTTGACTTATTATGATGTCCAATCCATAACTTCCTTGAAAAAATAGTCAATGAGAAGCTGGCTTGTGTCGCTATTCCATAAGTATGCATACACACGGAGATCAATTCAAAAAATAAGTGCATACAACGGGTCATGAGCTTCAAGCCATTTACATACCTCCTGCTGTCCTGCATGACTTGCAGGTGTGGTGCATCCGGATTTGGGGGACTTCGCCTTCACTCGAATTATCCTCTTCAATACTGCCTCATCCCCTTCACTCGAATCATCTCTGCTGGACTCATCTTCAGTCAACTCCTGAGAACGAGTGTTTTGTTGTTATCAAATATTTCAAAAAAAACAAACAGGGTGAATGCGGTGGCATAATTATCAGAATGCAACAACATCATCCGAAGAAGATAAGTCATCTAAAGAATAAGAATCACTATCATCCTTGATCACTTGATGGTCTACATTTTTCACTTCGCCTAAAAAGGCTAAAATAAAGGTAACCGTCTTGTTCCCAGTACATATGCACTGCATACTAAAAATCGTAAACAACCCATGTGTGTTATCAGCAGTATCAATCAGAGCTGCAGTAGTAATTAACAAAAAAAAAACTATGCAGAAACAACAGCAGGCAGAGGAATTTATCCTTGAGTACATCATATACATTACCTTGATTCACCTCACATGGAGCCTGCTTCGATTTCTTATCAAGCACCCCCAGCAACCTTGAAGGCAACAGTGACAAAGGGGTGTAAAATGGCATACCGTATATGGTAGGAGGTGATCGAGATTCCCCATATCCGAGCTTTGAAGGGATCTTCAGCTTCCGCTTCGCACCAACACACATGCCCAGAAGTCCCTGATCCCATCCTATAGGGTGAAGTATGGGGATTCAAACATAGAAATCAACCATCAACAAAGGATCTAGGTGCCGAGGGGCCCTTTACACAATTACCTTTGATCACTTGATTAGTATTCTGGCTTGAATTGAAATTTGCAACAAGGGCATAATATCAATACAAGAGTCTAAGGAAACTAATAACTGAATTTGGAAATGAAGCTAGCATATGCTATTATCTACGATCTATTGCGTACAGCTTGAAATCCAATATCCATGTAGCAGCTGGATTGATAACAATGTATCTTTAACATAAGTACTGCACCAAATTATAGATAATGGTGATTTTCATCTCAAGGCTTTGTTGATACTTTTATGCTTGTTCTGCTAGCATTTTCAGTTTTCGAGAGGTTTTTGCTTGCTACACTAACGATTTTGAGTTATCAGTTGTGTGTGAAATCTTAATTTGTTAACTGGCCACACTAAACAAGAACGATGATCTATTACTCTCCGAATCCACAATAAAAACTAATTCTGCGAATATAAACAACCCTGTAACCATACGAATTAAAAGATGCGGTTCACTGTGCTACAGTTCACACTGGAATCAGAATTGCACACAAACTGAAAATACAACATGCCCTACTCCCTTAGAGCCCTCTGCCAATCATGAGCACTATGTGTCCCCACATTAAAAACAATCTTAACCATGTAAACCAAAAACCATGTTATCTGTTGCCCAGTTTGCTATAAAATCCACACTATAAACCTCTTTTTTTAAAGCTGCCAATATAAACAGCCCTGCAACCATACGAATTAAAAGATGTGGTTAGCGGTGCAATAGTTTTACACTGGAATCAGACTTACACACAAACTGAGAATACAACATGCACACCTCCCTTAGACCTATCTGCAAATCACGATCTCTACGTGTCCTTACATAAAAAACAAGCTTAACCCTGTACACCAAAACGCTGTTATTGTTGCCCGGCTCCCCGATAAATTCCACCAGATTGTCTCAATTTTACTGCAGAACTTTCTTTCTCAAGTATGAATACAACCAATGAACTGCAGCAACACTTATAGTTTAGCCAATTTTGCCTCCAATTAGGAACCATGTTTGACATTATAATCAACAATAACAAAAAGAAACTCATGATTCTTCTTTACCTTCCTTTGAGAGAGTTGAGAGCTAAGCATGAGGCGGAGATCATGAGATGGCATGCGGTGAGGAGGCGACCAGGGCACAAGGATCATCACGTTCCTGACGCAGCTCTCGCCGCGTCCGTCACAATGATGCTCACCGGATCCCTTAGGTAGACTTCTGGGTCGTTGTGCGCATGCCCTCTCGGTTACCTTCTCGCGCTCCTCCGAGAGAGTCCTCGGCCGCCACCGCATCCACGTCTCTCCCCGACCCCTTCCGATTTTTGAAACTCCAGTGAGGAGGCGATGGACACGGCGGCGATGAATCCACATCGGCGTGCGAAGGAGCGAAGACAGCAGGATGACACGATGCAGGTCGGGCGCCGTCGTGTGGGAAGGTTGCGGATCTGGGGCGGAGGCAGTGGCGTCCTCTCGCTGGACAGTGTGGCGGCATGGTCGCCCATACACGGGCAGTGGCGGAGTCCTCCAGCGGGCGGTGGCGGCGTGTGCGAGCGGTGAGGCGATGCGCCCATCCAACTCCTTCCGTGCACGATTGCAGCAAACGAAACACCGTCAGACCGGAGGGGATCGAGGTGGGGGTGCTGCAGCGGCGGGAATTACGACCGCGGGGGGCGTGTCGGCGGCGGTGATGAGGAGTAGGAGGATGAGGAAGGGAAGGAGGGTTTCCTTGGGCAGGAGGCCCACGCCGCGCAGGGCGAAGGCGGCGGCGGCGCGCGAGAGGAGCGTGGCCGCCATGGGGCGGTAGGGTTCTAGAAGGTTCTGGGTGGAGGAGTGGTGTGGCCTGGTGGGTAGGGCAGAGACTGGAGAGGGGAGGGGAGGGTCGCGGAACGTTTGGTGCGGTAGCGAAGGCGGGCGGGGATGGCGTGCGGCCGGGCGTCGAGAGGAGAGTGGCGAGGGAAGGCAGGGTTGCCGGCGGCGACGGCAGTCTCGAGGAGGAGGAGCGGAAAGGGGATCGAGGATGGTAGCTACAGTTTTTTCGCCAGAGTCGCGAATCGTGGGGCGGGGAGTCTGGTGGCAGGAAATTTCTCTGCCGGTCGACAGGAGTAATCTGGGGCGTTGCTTTGGCTAGATTTAATCTGTGTCGTTTGATCCGTTTTGGTGGGTTGGATCTGATGGTACAGATTGACCTGTGTACACTTTGTCTGGGTGACCATAGCAAAAACTAGTAGAGATCCGTTTGGCGCCATGTGGATGTGAACCTTTGTTTACACGGATTTTTTTTTGCAAGTAGATTAGTTTCTTTGTCTGATGCTTTGCCCTCCGGTCTCCCCCGTTGCTTCACTCCTTTCACCCATATCTTCTTCCTCTTATCCGCGGCAACCCTCTCCGTGCTTCATTTCTGTGGGAGAAAGGAGGAGTGCCGATCGGCCGGACCGGAGATGGGGTCGGAGTTGCTGCTGCTCGGCGGGAACGGCGGCAAGGTCTCCGCCGCGGCGGCAGCATCGAGCGCCCTTGCCGCGTCCTCGCTGGGCAATGGACGACGCGTGGTAGTAGCACTAGCTAGCCTGGACCGGCGGCCGACGAAGCCAGCTGCGCTGTGCCAGCGTGGTTCTGCGTGGCAATGGCGGCATAGTACGTGAAATTTCTACAATCTTGCAGTATCTATCTTCCCCCCTCTGGTAATCTGGAATCACCATTTACGGAGCATGTAGATTTGCAGGCGTGACATGCTTAGTTACCGGATGGATCATGATAACCTCATTGGTTTATTCGTAGTGTTTCTCGTATGTTGCGTTCTTTCCGTTTTAAATTAGATGACTTCAATTTGTGTATACGTGGACGGACCTACACATGTTCAGATATATAGTCAAATTAAAGAACTCCCTCCGTCCGTCCAACAAAGGGTGTCACACTTTTTCAAATTTGGATGTATCTATACATTAAGTTATGTCTAGATAAATCCAATTTTTGATCAAGTTGAGATATCTTTTGTTGGACGGAGGGAGTAACTTAATTTAGAACAAAGAGAGTATTTACGAGTTAGCTATATTCAGTAGCGGACCCAGAGAAATTTTCAAGCCCGGGCAAACACCTAAATATAAGGTTTATTCTGCTAATTCTTGGCCTAATAACCATAAAACTAACCTTGCCGGCCGGCCGGAAGCCCGGGCAGCTGCCCGGGCAACAGGGGCGCTGCGTCCGCCACTGGCTATATTGTAGCTTGATTCGTGGAATGTCACAATTATCCTTTTATTTTCAAATTTATGAATATAACACTTAGAAGTTCTAAATATTTCTAGAACAATTTTGGGTATAGTCAATGATGCATCCTCATGCGAAATCACTATGTTTTTCTATTACGGTCTACATAGAAATGACGAACTCTTATATATTTTAGAGGTCTAAAAGTGTGTACACCCAGGTATATACTTTATCATTTTTGTGTAGATAAGAACTAAAGTATTTGATACTGAAATTTTAAGTTTTGTGCAATACATCATTGACGACATGCATAATTTCTTCCTATTAGAAAACACCTATAAACAATTTTATTTTCAAATAAAGAGATCACTGAATCTTGAGAACAAAAATATTGCTGGACAGAACGGCGACCTTCCATTGCTACTCGTAAATCCGGTACAAGTTAAAACACATGTGAGCAATTGCAAAGTGGCCCTTAATGTGGGCTTATGTGCTTGCCAAATTCGACATAATCAATAGCTATAATTCCATATATAGTGTTTAGGTGAAAATGTATACTATTTAGGTGTTGGTCGTGTTATTGGTTGACGTGGTTCTAGTGATTGACTATCCACTGTAAATATATCAATTTTATTGTATGCAACTGAGATCGTAGCAAATTATGTTAGTATGCAACTATACGAACTTAGCAACCTGTTGGGATTACTCCCTCTGATTATGAATGTAGGGTGTATAGTTTTTTGTACGCATGTTAAGACGTTGGAATTTTACGTATTCCCCTAAAAATTTGGAAGAGAGTACCCCCTAATAGTTATAAATTCAAAACTATCATTTAAACCTCTTCGTTATAGATTGTAACTCATTTTTATGCGTAAAATTGTCCATAAATCGCAATGCATCCTATATTTTAGATTTTTTCTAAAATAAACTATACTCCTTACACTAAAGAACGGAGGGAGTATTTAAGTTATAAAACATAATTAGCATTCGGAAAAATATGTGAAGTCTGATTAGATTTTAAGTATTTTTTAGAAAGTAAGTTTTATATTTTTGTTTAGAAAATACACTCACCAAAATTCAGATTAGAAAATATTATTTCTAGGAAATATATAAACGGTTGATTTTTTTCCCAATCTGATATATACATAATTTATTGGGCGGGGATAAAGGAGGAAACTCTTGGGCCAAAAGCTGTGTACACGCTGCACCGTGAGGTGATAAATATATCCTGAAAATATAGGTCGCACAGCCGCCGACCAGAAACCACAACACCAACGCTGCTGCGCCGCCCCCAAGCTGTGGACACCAACACCGGAGGACGGGAAGATGGGATTCACGAAGGAGATCCTGACACCCGGCACCGGCCCCATGCCCGTCAAGGGCCAGAAGGTCACCGTCCACTGCACCGGCTACGGTTCGCCTCTTCCCCCAAACCCTTTCATGTTTTTCCCCCTGGATCGTCGATATGCACTTAGGGTCTTCTAGATCCGTCTAAAAAGAGCACTCCTGATGTCGATTAGGCGTCGTATTTTCACTTCTGCCAGATCTGAAATCTTTACTAGACTTGGATTTTGATTCTTGAGTATTCAGTCTAGATTCAGTTAGAGTTGCTGGTGTACCCTCATCCAGATCTAGTTACACACTTGTTTGATGAATTTTAGACCTCCGTTTGTCTGTTAATGAAGTGTAACTTTTGTTGCTTGATGTGCTGCTCCTGCAGGGAAGGATGGTGATCTGTCTCAGCAGTTCTGGAGGTAAATCGTTAATATTTCTCTCGTTTTTCGTGGTTCAGAGCTTAGGGTCAGTGCAGCAAACGTTGTGAATAATGCAGAATTTCTCTTCCTATGCTCTGTGTATAAATATTTAGTATTCTGCTGATATACCAACCTCATAACTTGGATGCAACTTTTCTTTTGGTACAAACATCGGCACATTAGAAATTTTGCTCACGGTATTATGTTTATATTTTCAGTACCAAGGACCGTGGGCAGCAGCCATTCGAATTCAAAATTGGCATGGGCTCAGTGATCAAAGGTAATCCCATATTGAAGGGCTATTCAGTTTATGCTCAATCATTTGAGCTCTTCGTAGTAAAATTTCTGCTGAGATACCAACGTCTGGTGCGTTTTTAGTTGCTGCTTCTATCTGATGGAAGTACTTGCTTCATCAAGGCATATTTGCACTATTTTTGCTCTTTATTTAAGTCTGTGTTTGGTTTCTCTGGTCCAATCTAAAGTCACAAATTGAGCCATGACAACAGCATATGCAAAATCATGATACACTAGCTTGTGCAAGTGAACTTTCAGAACTGGCATAACAATAACTACTCCCTTGCTTACAGGATGGGATGAGGGAGTTATGACCATGCAAGTTGGCGAGGTCGCTCGTATTAAGGTATGTTATTATTTGTTTATGTCCCATTAATTTGATCGTTGTGTGGCCATTTCTTCGGTGATTCATTGGGCACTTCAATGTTTCGTTGCATCAGATTGCTTAAGCGCATATACTTAACATCCATCTCCCCACGGCAGAATAAAAAAGCTGAATTTTGACTAATGGGCCTTTTGCAATGCCATATCATTTTCATGCCTGTGGCATTTTTACAAATACTTTTTTTCCTGGGCATTTGATATCCTGAATTTTCTTGTTGCAGTGCACCCCAGATTACGGGTATGGAGCCAATGGCTTTCCAGCATGGGGAATTCGACCAAACTCCGAGCTGATATTTGAGATCGAGGTTCTTAGCGCCAAGTGATGCGCTATGCAATTCGGGATGCAGATATTACAAACATCGCCGTACCTACCAGCTACCGAAATAATCGCAACATCACGTCATGTTGAGTGTTGCACCGGGTTGATGTTTTAGGTGGATCGAGTAAAACTTAAGAACCTTCCGCAAGTCGAGGAGCTCAATGTTGGGTTGCACAATGCTGGAATTCGGTTATTGTCTGTTGAATTTCCTGTGAATTTTTACATTTCAAAGCCTGGACAGTCTCTGCACCAATTCTGCACGCTATGGTATTGGCATCTGCCGCAAACTCATTGACACATTTCAAAATGCAAGCAAACCTGTTGATGCAATCTTTGTGGCAACCTACTCTACTTCGTTATGAACACATTCCAAGTACTCGGATGAGCATAATTTTTTTGAACAAATATCAGATTTGTCCTTTCTACTCGTCAAGGAGCTTTGCCAAAAACTCTGACCTGATGTAATCCTGATCTTCATCCCGCTTGTCATGTATTGTCCCGGCTCTCTAACTTGGAAATTCCTAAATGTTTTTTTGATACAAGAAATTCCCAAATGTAATTGGCGTGAGTTTCTGTGGTGACACTGCCAAGTTTATGTAGAGGGTGGAACTACCAACGGAAGTTACACAAGGCAGAATGACGTGCTAACTGAAAATTCTGTTCATGAGGTTTAGGCCAAACAAACACACGCTCCTCAGCAACGATGGTAAACAAGAGAACACACGCTCTGGGTTCCAAAGATAATGGAACAAGGTGTCAAACCACAGCGTCCTAGTGATAACTGATAAGTAAACGAGAGAAGAAAAGCACCAATCAGCTGAAGGAGCTACTCCACATTTGGAAGCTTAGGGCATCTCCAGTCGTCTCACCCCCAGGCCCAAAACGCCGATGTTTTGGGGGCGCCGCGGCGCCAAACGGCGCTAATCTGAAACCTGGGGGGGCGAGGTTTCCAGTCGTGCCCCAGCCCAACGCATCTCCAGTCGTCTCGCCCCCAGGCCCAAAACGCCGATGTTTTGGGGGCGCCGCGGCGCCAAACGACGCTAATCTGAAACCTGGGGGGGGGGGGGGGGGGGGGGGGTTTCGGCCCATGCGGTTCAAAAAATGGCGGGTAGAGAAAAGGCGATTTTTCATTCATATTTTGGCAAACACGCCGATTACAGTGCAGAAAAATAAACAGAAACATAAAAACGCCTAGTCGAGCAGGCCGAGGCTGGCGGCGATTGCCTCGCTGTAGTCGGGGTCGCCGCCGTCGTCGTCCGAGCCGTCGTCGTCTGCGCCGGCGTCGTCGCGGAACCACCTGCTCTGCTCCAGGGTGCGCTGGAGCGGCTCGTCCTTCTCCTCCTCGCTATCGGGGTCGAGTATGTAATACTCGACCGGCTGCGCCACTGGGGGAGGAGGGACGCGGCAGCGGGCGGCGGCGCGAGCGCGGTTCCGCTCCACCTCGGCGAGGAGTTGGCGCTGGCGCTCCAGCTCCTGCTCCGTGTACTCGCCCCTGCTCCATTCCTCGGCGAACGCTGGGTCCGCCGGCTGCACGGTGTTGAAGGAGGCCTCTTCGGCCTACTTCAGGCCGGGCCACTCCTCCTCCTGCTCCTCCTCGGGCTCGGGCTTGGGCTCGCGCTTCGGCTTGACGAGGCGGCGGAACAGGGAGCGCGGGGGAGATGCCGCGCGACGCTGGGTGGAGGCGCGCGGCTCGCCGATGCGGAGGGCGCCGCTGCGCACAGGGCGCCCGGAGTTGAGAAGGGGGGTCGTGAGGGACGCTGGGCGCGTACCTGACGGAGGCGCCGACCGCGCCGCGCCGGAGGACGAGGAGGTTGCCGAAGAGGAGCTGCCCGCTCCCATCTGGCGCGGCGTCCACAAACGCGGCGGCATCGTCAGCCGGGGCTCGTTGCCGGTGTAGATGTAGTCGAGCACCCACTGGAGAGTGCGTTGCTCGCCGCCCCACCACCTCTTGCGCCCGGTGGAGTTGCAGCGGCCCTCCACGGGGCCGTTGTTGCCGCGGTCGGCGACGTCTTGGTCGTGGCGGCGCTGGAAATACGCCGTCCAGAAGGCGTCGTTGCCTTCTGCCCTCCAGCGGCGCTCCGCGGCCTGCTGCGGCGTCAGGCTGCCGCGGACTTCGTCGATCGCCCACCTGAACTGCTCGCCGGCAGGGACAGGGGGCACGGGGACGCCTCCCGCGCTGAGCTGCCACGCCCCCTGGCCGCCGGAGGGCCCGGGGACGCGCATGTCCGGCGGGCACGGATACCCCGTCTGGTGCAGGGCCCATGCCTCGTCCCTGTGGAGGTGGCGGCGGACCCAACCGTTCGCGGTGGCGGCGTCGGCGGGGTTGTAGGCCATATCGTCGTCGGCGGGAGAGAAGAGAGTGGAAGACAGAGTCGGCGAGGAAGAGGAAGGAGTCACGGCGAGGATCCGGGGGGATTATATAGCGGAGGCAGGCGAAAGGGCCGGTGACTAGGCGTTACTGTGCGCCGCGTGGCCGTCGGATGGACGTCGAGGGGACGCGCGCCGGCCGCGTGTTGGTTGTTTAACACGGTGGTGTGTTGTTGGGAGACCCCAAGAGGAAGGTATGAAGTAGTGTAGCAGCAAATTTCACTCAGTTATGAAACCAAGGTTATCGAACCAGTAGGAAACTAAAAATTCACTCGAGATTGTTGGCGGCTGACTTTGGCAGGGCGCACTAACGGTGTCAGCAACGAACGTGGAACCTGCACACAACACAATCAAGATACTTTGCCCCAACTTAACGGTGAGGTTGTCAATCTCACCGGCTTGCTGTAATAAAGGATTAAACGTATGTGTGGAAGAAAGATGTTTGTTTGCAGAGAATGAAAGTAATAGGTTTGCAGTAGCTGGTTTAGCAGATTAAAGAGAAGGACCGGGGTCCACAGTTCACTAGTGGTGTTTCTCCATAAATAATAATAACATTCATGCGGGTAAACAAATTACAACTGGGCAATTGATAGAATAAAGAAGTGCATAACAATGCATATACCAATATCATGATGTCTAGTGTGAGATTCATTTGGGCATTACAACAATATACATAGACCGTTCCAACCGCATCTATGACTAATAATCCACCTTCCGGTTAGCGTCCGCACCCCTTTCAGTATTAAGTTGCAAGCAACAGATTATCGCCTTAAGCACTGCGTGTAAAGTAAGTAAGTAACATCATTCTTAAACAAAGTACTACTGTTTTATCCCTAGTAGCAACAGTACATCTACAACCTTAGAGCTTGCTGTCACTACCCCAGATTAAATAGAGACATGAACCTACTATCGAGCATAAATACCCCCTCTTGGAGTCACAAGCATCTACTTGGCCAGAGCATCTACTAGCAACGGAGAGCATGCAAGATCATAAATAGCACACACATGATATATTATGAAGCAAATGACTTAGTACTCAATATTCATCGGATCACAGCAAACACAACATGAAGTATTACATAACGGTGATCTTGATCATGATAGGCAGCTCACAAGATCTAAACATGATAGCACAAGAGGAGAAGACAACCATCTAGCTACTGCTATGGACCCGTGGTCCAAGGGTGAACTACTCACGCATCAGTCCGGAGGCGGGCATGGTGATGTAGAGCCCTCCGGTGTCGATTCCCTCTCCCGGCAGGGTGCCGGGGAGAAGTTCTGATCTCTCCCGAATTGGTGATGATGACGGCGGCGGCTCGGGACCCGTGGAGGAAATATTGCGCACCGTGTAGGTCTTAGGTTTTCGGGGGGGGGGGGGGGGTATATGTAGGTGAAAGGGTGAAGGCGGTGGAGCCCCGAGGGGCCCACATCATGTGGTGGTGCGGCCAGAAGGGCTGCCGCGCCAGCACCTGATGAGGTTGCCTCGGTCTCCGTCTTCTTTCCCCCCTCGGACTTCTGGAACGTGTCGGGAATTTTAAGATCTTGGGTATAAAAATTGTCCAATTCCGAGAATATTTCCTTAAGTGGATTTCGGAAACCAAAAACAGCAGAAAACAGGGAACTGGCACTGTGGCATCTTGTTAATAGGTTAGTCCCAGAAAATACATAAAACTATATAAAATGCATATAAAACATGTAATAACTTGGTATAATATAGCATGGAACATAAGAAATTATAGATACGTTTGAGACGTATCAAGCATCCCCAAGCTTAGTTCTACTCGTCCTCGAGTAGGTAAAACGATAACAAGAATAATTTCTGAAGTGACATGCTTCACACAATCTAGATCATATATAATGTAAGGCTCATGTTATGAATGAAGTGATTCAAAGCAATGGTTTATAGTTTGCTAACAAATAGACAAGGAGTAAACAACTAAATCATATAAGCAAAAACTTTTCATGGATAGTACTTTCAAACAAGCATCAAAATGATTCACATGAAAGTTAACTCATAAAGCAATAGTCTCTAAGTAAAAGAGCATTGAAACGACACAAAGAAAGATATAAGTTTAAGCATTGGCTTTCAACTTGTAACATGTATATCATATAGATAGTTGTCAACACAAAGTAATATAACATGTGCAATAAGTAAGCATATAAGAATTGTTGCAAACAGTTGACACATTTCTAAGACAGAAAGAAGTAGGTAAACTGACTCAACATAAAATAAAATAAAGGCCCTTCGCAGAGGGAAGCAGGGATACAAACATGTGCTAGAGCTTTTTAGTTTTTATAGGTTTTTGAAATCATATAGAGAACATAAAAGTAAGTTTTGAGAGGTGTTTGTCGTTGTCAACGAATGGTAATGGGCACTCTACCCCCCTTGTCAACCAGACTTTCAAGAGCGGCTCCCATGAAGGACGTTATTTCTACCAGCAAGGTAGATCATCCCTCTTATCTCTTTTGTTTACATATATAGTTAAAAACTGTTGTCATTGCTTGACTGATTGGATCAGGGCAAAAATGTGAAGAGATTGCAGCGGTTAAAGTTGTAATTAATTGGGACTGGGCACCCCATTTGCCAGCTCTTTTTGCAAAGTTAATGGATAAGCGGATGTATATGCCACTAGTCCGGTTGTGAAAGTCTGTCTAAAAGCAAATGACAAGGTTGATATCCGTAACACCACATACTTCCTCATGAGCTAATAAACATTGACACAAATAAGAGATAGTAGGTTTTGAATAATAAAAGGTAGCACACGAAGTATTTGCTCGGAATGGCAGGAAATACCATGTAGTAGGCAGGTATGGTGGACACAAATGGCATGGGTTTTGGCTCAAGGTTTTGGATGCACGAGAAGCATTCCCTCTCAGTACAAGGATTTGGCTAGCAAGGTTATTTGAAGCAAACACAAGTATAAACTATGACAACAAGACGTATATAAAAACATACTGCAAGCATTATAAAACTCTACATTGTCTTCCTTGTTGTTCAAACACCTTTACTAGAAAATATCTAGACCTTAGAGTTACCAAACATGCAAACCAAATTTCAACAAGCTTTACGGTAGTTCTTCATTAATAGGTTTTAACTACATGATGTAAAAGCTTAAACATGATCTACTTGAGAGCTCAAAACAATTGCCAAGCACCACAACATACGAGATAACAATCCATAAGAGCATGTGTATCTTTTCATTATACCATCTATCACATTTAGCATTTTCTGTTTCCAACCAAAAACCAATCAACTTATTAAAGATAAACTCTCCAAGTATATAACAATGAGATATGAGAGTGTAACATAAGAGAAACTAACAGCTCCAACAAGAGATGCATGAAAAACAAGAGCTAATAGTATTGAAATAACAGAAGAGAATACTCAACAAATATAAATGAAAAATACGAGTATTCATAAGAAAAAGCGGAGCGTGTCTCTCTCCCACAAAGGAATGCTAGGATCCATTTTATTCAGAGAATGAAAATAACAAAAACAAAAACAAACAGACGCTTCAAGCAAAGCACATAAGATGTGACGGAATTAAAATATAGTTTCACTAGAAAGGACCTGATAGTTTGTTGATGAAGAAGGGGATGCCTTGGGCATCCCCAAGCTTTGACGCTTGAGTCTTCTTGAAATATGTTGGGGGTGAACCACCGGGGCATCCCCAAGCTTTGGCTTTACTATCTTCTTGATCACATCATATCATTCTTCTCTCTTTATCCTTGAAAACTTCCTCCACACCAAACTTAGAGTAAACTTAATTAAAGGGTTAGTGCACGAAAAATTATGATATTCTGTAGGAACACAATTGCTACCATTGCTACTGGACATTAGCTACAGCCACTGATACTTCATGGAATAAAAAGATCCAATCAAAATAGTAAAAGAGGTATTGCAAAATAAATGGCAGAATCTGTCAAAAACAGAACAGTCCCTAAAGACGAATTTTCCGAGGCACTTAACTTGCTCAAATCAGAAAACTCAAAACTAATGAAAGTTGCATATATATCTGAGGATTACGCACAGAAAATATCAGATTTTTTTCAAATTTTCTGTAAGGAGTTATGAATTTAACGGTGGACAGCAGAAAATAGTTTCAGCACAGCAATCCAAATTTAGCATCAACTTCCAACTAGAGGCTTAACTTGACACAACAATGCAATAAAGTAAAGATACAAAGGAATTGCTACAGAGGTAGGACAAGTCCTTGACTAAAACTGAAAATAAAAGATAATTGGTTGCATCCCAAAAGCGCTTTCTTTAATGCCTTTTAGCTAGCCTTGATAGTTGTAATGATGCTCCCATAAATATAGAAAATAAAGCAAAAGGAGCATCAACATGCAAATTCAAAACACATTTAAGTCTAACCCACTTCCTATGCATAGGAATCTTGTACACAAATAAATTCACAAAGAACAAAGTGACAAGCATAGGAAGATAAAACAAGAGTAAATTCAAAACTTTTAGCATATAGAGAGGTGTTTTAGTAACATGAAAACTTCTACAACCATATTCTCCTCTCTCATAATAATTTTCAATAGTAGAAATAAATTCAACCATATAACCACAAGAATCATTCAACTTAGATAATATAGGTACATAAAGAGGATCATTAAATTTATTTTGGAATTCATTAGCATGCTTCCCTCTTTCAAAATAGTTATTAAGATCAATATCAAGTTTAAGATCATGGTTGCAACAAAGATTTGGAACTAGAGACAATTGCGAACCACATAAGTATTTCTCAACATAAGCAAATTTCTCCTCCATGGTGTAATTAGGAGAATTCAAGAACAAAGTAGGACTCTCATGAGTAAGAGTACCATCACAAGCAGCAATTATATCATTTTTATCCTCACATGAATAAGTAATAACTTCTAAACATAGAGGATTATTGATAAGTATAGGACCATCATCTAAAGCATTATCATATATAACATTGGGGAGCACATTTTTACATTATGTTATTTCACTTATTGAGTCAAGGAACATGTCTTTTTCAAATTTATCAAAAGTAGATATTGCAATAGATTCATGACATTCAACAATATAGCACACTTCCTCCTTATGCACGTATGGAGGGCAATCAAATAATGTAAGAGTTAAAGAGTTACTATCTTTAGAAGGTCGATCCTCCTTTTGTTCTTCACTCTCCTCCTCTTTTTCATCCAATGAGCTTTCAGGTTCAGCAATTTCTTCTTCTACAGGTTCCTGCAAGACAACAGTTTTTTCTATTTGAGGATATCTTTGCTCAAGAAATTCAGCAATATAAGGATTATCATTATAATATTCAAGACAGTAACCAAGTATAGCATAATTCTCAATTTTACAAGGGGCATCATCATTTTGAATATAACCAGCAATTTCATAGGCACCCTTAAAAACAACAAATTTTTCAATTTGTTCAAGATTACCAAATTCATAGTTTCCTTTAGCATAAGCAGCCAAGGTTTCATTATCATTATAATCACATTGAAAATGTAGGTGCTTATGCCTTCTACAACAAAAAGATTCATTAAAGCAGTAGGATTCATCATATGTAGAACACAAGCTCTTAGCAAAATAATTCAATCTACTTATTTGTTCCCATAAATATTTCCCCTTTTTAGACAAGTGGTATTCCTCTTTTGTATTAAATATAGAATCCATTGATAGCAAGTAAAGAACTAGACATAATATGCAAACCGAAATAAAAATAGTAATGCAAGTAACTAAATTTTTTGTATTTGTGATATTAAGCAAACAAGACAGTAATAAAAATAAACTAAGCAAGACAATAACAAAATAAAAAGATTGGATGTGAGAGACTCCCCTCGCAGAAGAACTCTTCAAATCCAGCAATGGTGCCCGAAATTATTGCGATGTATGGGAGTTGAAGGTCTTCAAGAGAATCTCGTTTCCCCGGCAACAGCGCCAGAAATTTTGTTGCTTGTTTAACACGGTGGTGTGTTGTTGGGAGACCCCAAGAGGAAGGTATGAAGTAGTGTAGCAGCAAATTTCTCTCAGTTATGAAACCAAGGTTATCGAACCAGTAGGAAACTAAGAATTCACTCGAGGTTGTTGGCGGCTGACTTTGGTAGGTCGCACTACCGGTGTCAGCAACGAACGTGGAACCTACACACAACACAATCAAGATACTTTGCCCCAACTTAACGGTGAGGTTGTCAATCTCACCGGCTTGCTGTAACAAAGGATTAAACGTATGTGTGGAAGAAAGATGTTTGTTTGCAGAGAATGAAAGTAACAGGTTTGCAGTAGGTGGTTTAGCAGATTAAAGAGAAGGACCGGGGTCCACAGTTCACTAGTGGTGTCTCTCCATAAATAATAATAACATTCATGCGGGTAAACAAATTACAGCTGGGCAATTGATAGAATAAAGAAGTGCATAACAATGCATATACCAATGTCATGATGTCTAGTGTGAGATTCATTTGGGCATTGCAACAATATACATAGACCGTTCCAACCGCATCTATGACTAATAATCCACCTTCCGGTTAGCGTCCGCACCCCTTTCAGTATTAAGTTGCAAGCAACAGATTATCGCATTAAGCACTGCGTGTAAAGTAAGTAAGTAACATCATCCTTAGACAAAGTACTACTGTTTTATCCCTAGTAGCAACAGTACATCTACAACCTTAGAGCTTGCTGTCACTACCCCAGATTAAATAGAGACATGAACCTACTATCGAGCATAAATACCCCCTCTTGAAGTCACAATCATCTACTTGGCCAGAGCATCTACTAGCAACGGAGAGCATGCAAGATCATAAATAGCACACACATGATATATTATGAAGCAAATGACTTAGTACTCAATATTCATCGGATCCCAGCAAACACAACATGAAGTATTACATAACGGTGATCTTGATCATGATAGGCAGCTCAAAAGATCTAAACATGATAGCACAAGAGGAGAAGACAACCATCTAGCTACTGCTATGGACCCGTAGTCCAAGGGTGAACTACTCACGCATCAGTCCGGAGGCGGGCATGGTGATGTAGAGCCCTCCGGTGTCGATTTCCCCTCCCGGCAGGGTGCCGGGGAGAAGTTCTGATCTCTCCCGAATTGGTGATGATGACGGCGGCGGCTCGGGACCCGTGGAGGAAATATTGCGCACCGTATAGGTCTTAGGTTTTCGGGGGGTATATGTAGGCGAAAGGGCGAAGGTGGTGGAGCCCCGAGGGGCCCACATCATGTGGTGGCGCGGCCAGAAGGGCTGCCGCGCCAGCACCTGATGAGGCTGCCTCGGTCTCCGTCTTCTTTTCCCCCTCGGACTTCTGGAACGTGTCGGGAATTTTAAGATCTTGGGTATAAAAATTGTCCAATTCCGAGAATATTTCCTTAAGTGGATTTCTGAAACCAAAAACAGCAGAAAACAGGGAACTGGCACTGTGGCATCTTGTTAATAGGTTAGTCCCAGAAAATGCATAAAACTATATAAAATGCATATAAAACATGTAATAACTTGGTATAATATAGCATGGAACATAAGAAATTATAGATACGTTTGAGACGTATCACCGCGCCATTACTCCGGCAGCCTTTGACTGGCCTCTCTCGCTGGCCGCTCGCCATGACATTTATTCCGGCAGCCTTTGACCGACACGGCAGCCGAGAAGATGAGGGCGCGCCGCTCACGGGGATTTCTCCCGCGTCGCCTTTCTCCCACGCCATTTTCTCCCGCGTCGCTGACAGCGGTGGCCCGCGTCGCCTTTCCCGCCATTTCGCCCCGCAGGCCGAACCCAGTGGGCTGGGTTTCGTCTGGGGGCGCCGGCGCTAATTTCCACCGAAACGGCGCTAACTGGGCCTCTGGGGGGCGAGTGGTAGAAAAACGGCGCTATTTGCTTCCGCCGGCGCCTAATAGGCCTCCTGGGGGGGGGGGGGGGGGGGGGCGACTGGAGATGCCCTTAAGATCTCTAGGAGTGACTGATGAAGTAGGCTTATTTGCTTGGAATGCTTCGTCGATAGTGTACTGTAGTATACAGTTCTCTGAACTAACTGACTGGTGACTTTGTATTTTTTGTATGTCTTTATATTGATAAAGAAGAAGGAGAACAAGTAGGATGGTTTATAAGGAAAACCGTGAAAGAGCATTTTCCCTCATGTGTGGTTTTGGTAATTAAATGACAATCTCTATGGACTAATGTGTGCATTGAGATATCTTATAGATCGTGTCCATGAGAATAGTGGAGTTCATGTGTTGGACTCTTGTGTTGAAGTTGAGATGTGCAAGACCAAGAGAAGCCTCTTGAAGATATCCTATGCTTGGTGCTTGCAATGGATACATGAAGACGGAGCTAAGCGAGACTCTCCCATTGTGAGCATGGGGGAGTATTTGGAGAAGTCTTCATCAAGCATGTGCTTGGTCGCGCAATCAAGAAAGATGAACCACTTGAAGAGATCAAGACAGTCATCATCTAACTCAAGTGGAATGCTCAAGGCAAAGGTATGATCTTGATAGGGCTATAGGATAGATAGGCGTACTATCAAGAGGGGCTCTCGAGTGAGTAACTTGATCGCATCTTTGTGGAGAGCTCAAACCTTTGCATACTTGGCATATCATATTTCTTGGTTCTTATTTGGCTTTTATCCATGTGAGAAATTAGAGCTTGGTTCATCTTCATGCCAAGCGCTAGCTCATCCAAATCGGGATTTCATTCGTTCATCTTGTTGTGTTTTGGATGTTGGGTTTTGGTGCTTGTCGTGTTCCTCATGACAAGCCCAAGTGCTTCGAAAACGGGTTTACTTTGGCAAACTTCTTGCATTTTCGGTGGCGGAAATATTGCCGGTTCGACCATGAGGAAAGTCCCACACCTTGCCATGTGTGGTGACTTTGCTCTATTTATGGGATGCAATATTTCCAACAAAGTTGGTTTCACCTCATTCGGAGTTCATTTGCAAAAGTTATAACGGTTTTAGTTTGGCTGTTCTGAACCGGATTATTGGGGCCGGATATTTCGTTCCACCGGAATTTCCGGTTCCCCAGCTCATCCAAGAAAACGGCTAAGGAAAGGAGAAAAAGGGTTCTGCCCCTAGCCGGAAATTGTGCCCGGAAATTTCCATTCACCGGAATTTCCGGGTGCACCCTGAGGAGCCCTCCAGAATCGACTAAGGAAAGAAGTGGTCTCAGTTCTGGCTCTGGCCGGAAATTCCAGCCGGAAATTTCAGTTCACCGGAATTTCCGGGTTGGACCGGAATTTCCGGTTGTGTCTTAGACCGGAATTTCCGGGTGTCGAAACAGCCAACGGCTATTTTTCCTGGAGGGCTATAAATAGCCCTCCCCTTCTTCTTCCTTGAGACAACCAAGGCAGCACGTTTTCCCTCTCTCTCCTACTCCATTGTTGACCTTGGAAAGCTCACTTCCCTCTCAATCCCTCCATAGATTCTTGCATATTCTTTAGGGAAAGTTGAGAGGAGATCTAGATCTACAATCCTACCAATCCATCTCTCCTCTAAGTGAGGGGAACCTAGTGGATCTAGATCTTGGAGTTCCTTTGTGGTTCTTCTCTTTGTTCTTCCTCTCTTCTCCCCCCATAAGCATTAGTTGCTTTTGGTGGGATTTGGGAGTGAAGGATTTGACTCCTTTGTGGTTTCCTTTGTTCTTCCTCTCTTATTCCCCCATAAACATTTGTTGTTTTGTTGGAATTTGAGAGTGAAGGACTTGAGCACTTCGTGTGCTCTTGCCATTGCATTTGCATCGGTTTGAGCCCTCCACGAGGATTCGTGGTGGTGATACTTGTGAGCTTGTTACTCTTGGGTCATTGGACCCTAGACGCCTTTTGTGGCCGGCCTTTTGTGGCCAAGACCTTTTGTGGTCAAGACCTTTTGTGGTCACTTGAGAGCCCCCAATTAAGTTGTGGGTGTGTGCCTCAAGACTTGGGAGCCCCCAATTAAGTTGTGGGTGTGTGCCTCAAGATTGTTGTAAGGGATTCGATCTCCGCCCAAAAGGGGATCAATAGTGGAAGGTGAACTCGCAACCTTTTGTGGTTGAGTTCATCAGGAGAAGAAGGTGAGCCTTGGTGGCGTTGCGGCTAACCTGTTGTGGTTGCGCACACCTCTCCAACGAGACGTACACCCTTTGGGTGGAACTCGGGAATACATCCTCGTCTCCGCGTGCCTCGGTTATTTCTATACCCGAGCTCTTTACTTATGCACTTTACATTGTGATAGCCTTCGTGCTTGAAGTCATATATATATCTTGCTATCACCTTGTTACTTGTATTGCTTAGCATAAGTTGTTGGTGCACATAGGTGAACCTAGTATATTTAGGTTGTATGCTTGCTAAAGTAAAACACTAGTTTTATTCCGCCTTTATCAAGCATACCGGAATTTCCGGTCCATCTAGGCTCGGAAATTCCGGCTCCCCGGAAAAAGTTTTAAATCGCCTATTCACCCCCCCCCCCCTCTAGGCGACATCTGTCCGTTCAAACCGTCCGAAAACCATACAAGACAACACACCATGCCGGACCTAAGGCCACACTCTAAAATCTAGTCGATGATCATGCTACCCTAGCAACCATGACCGACACCAATACGGCGGAGACGACCTCAACGCAAGAAGAGAAACCCGGAGCCGCCGCTCCGACATCCACACCGGCCCCAAAGCCACGCCCCCCGAACGAGTCAACGACCATGTTGCCCTATCAACCACAACCGGCACTAACACGGCGGAGGCGGCCTCAACGCAAGACGATATCCGGAGCCGCTGCTCCGACATCCACGCCGGCTCCAGAGCCGCGCACCACCTGGCCGAAGACGAAGAAATCGCCGCCGCCAACCACCAACACCCCGCAACACCCTCTGACCGGTGGAATGTCCAAGGCGAGGCCTCAAGAGGCAAGCGACGCAGAAGCGCCGCCATCGCCGGATCCTGCATGGGATCAGGGGTTTCCCTCGAAGAACCCGGCGCGGAGAAGCGAGAGAACTACATCGACGACGCCTTCAAGAAGGACGCGGCGCCCGAAGGTGTCGTCGTCGGCCTCGGTCGGTAACCAAGGCAGGGCTTTCGCCTGGTAATGTGTTGCATGAAGGAGATATGCCCTAGAGGCACTTAATAAAGAGTTTTATTTATCATATCTCATTTGTTCATAATGCGTTTTTGTGTCATGCTATAACTGTATTAAGCAGAAACATTAATACAGGTGTGATACGTAAAACAACCAGGTCCCCAGTAGCCTCTATTTGACTGGTTCATTGTGCAATCGATGATCGAGGTTTCCCGATCATGTGACATGGCGTCTATTTGACAATGAAGTCATGTCGTTGGTAGAACGGTGTGATGGACATACCCAATATTTGTAGGACGTAGTCATTACGCCTCCGACCGTGAGACCTACTCTTATTGCTATTCCTGGAAGACACTTTGATTGCATCAAACGTCATATCTTACATAGTGTGACAATAAAGGTGTCCCTCTCGGGTGTCGGAAAGGAGTATGTTGAGACGGGGGGTCAAGAGCGGGATTTGCCAGTCCCATAGCAAGATAGATACTCTAGGGCCCACTCGGTGAGATTATGTCAAAAGAGCTTGCAAGCATGTGACTAGGTCACCAGGACATAAGATCATGGACGAGTAGAAGTTAGCGGTGTCGGTAACGAGATCAAGCTAGGTATGGAGATATCTATGAACGAGTCTCGGACACGCTAAGTATCGCATGGCAAAAGGTTTAAGACTCGGACGTCCAGGTTCGATAGGAAAAGTATTCGTTATCTCGCAGGGATTAATTCTGGGTATCCAAGGTCCACGAATTAGTCATTGATCGGAGAGGAGTCTCGATCATGTCTGGTGAGATAATCGAACCACTAGGGTAACACGCTTAAGGGGAGTCGACATTTTACCGAAAGAGAAAAATAGGAAAAGAGAGCACCGGGAACGTCCCGGGAAAGTTCCGATGGAGATCGGGCAGCGACGAAATAGTTTTCGGAGCCAGAATAAATTATGTAATATGTATTTAATATTAATTAGTGTAATTAATAGTTAAATATATTTTATTTTAATTTTTTCTGAATTTTTAAAGGCAGAATACCTTAAATGGGCCTTCTGGTGGAAAGAAGGCCCATGAGGGGGGGAAGCCCCCCTCCTTGGTGCGCATGGGGGAGGGGCCGGCCTAGGTGGGCCAAGTGGGGCCCACCTAGGGCCGGCGCACCACCTTGGCCGGCTGGGGTGTGGGTTTAGTCCCACACCGCCAGCCTGGCAGGTTGGGCAGCCCCCCGGGCTCCTATATATATGTGGGTACCCCTGGCCTTTAAAGACACACCAATTTCTCTCTCTCTCTCTCCTTGGATCCCGTGACTCCCCAGTTTGGAGTTGCGCCAAGGATAAGTTTTCTCCACCATACGCACGCCGCCGCGCTGCTGGTCTTCCGGTCCCAGTCTTCCGCTGCTTCGTCTTTGGATCGGAGCCCGGAGTTCGTCGGCTTCACCGTACGTGTCTGACGCCCTGCGAGGCACCACGCTAGTGGTGCTAGAGGTCTGCTTCCTCTACACGGCATCGAAGTCTTCGTCGGCTTCATCGACAACGCTTGTGCGGGAGCGTAATCCCCGCTTTTCGGTCTACAAGGGTATGTGCACCGAACCCCCTGCGTAATACTATATCTGCATAGTATAGATTCTGGCTAGTTTAAGGCTATCGATGTTAGGAAATTTTTTATTTTCTGCATGCGATCCCCTTCATTGCAGACTCCGCTAACCGCCCGTGGAGGACCGGCCAAACCACCTCATGCCGCAGCCACCACGGCACCTCACGCCATGGCAGGTGCCATGCCGACCACGACCCAGACGTAGTCGTAGTTCCGGGGCCGCCGCCCCGGCTTGCTCCATCCCGACCACCAAAGACCTCCAGAGTCGGAAGCCGAGAACGATTCGTCTTACACCCGGAGCTCCGCGCCGCACGGAGGCACCAGGACGAAGACGGACAACACCTCCGAGCACCACGCCGGCAGGAACACCGCACCTCCAAACTCTGGCTGCCGCCCTGCCCCAGAGCAGCCGCGTCGACCGCCCCATCCGCACGCCCGCACACCCTCCTCATCGTAGCAGCCGTGCCATCGATCCGGGGCCGCCACTCTGACTTCCTCGCCCCGGGAGCCCCAGGCCGACGGGAAACGTCGGCCAGCCCGCGCCCCCTCGCCGGTACACGTGTGCCACCGCCACACCAGCTCCTCGCGCCGCCACCCTGCAGCTCGCCCTGCCGCCGTCCTGCCCGACACCGGCCTCATGTGGCGTTCTGGCCCGCTCGGCCCAGATCGAGCCCGACTCGAGCCCCGGCCTCCGCATCCACGCCGCACCACCGCTGCGCCCACTCGCCGCGCCGCCCTGCTGCTGCCGCGCCCCGCCGTTGCGCTACTGCGCCGCCGCGCTCACCGATGCTCACGCCGCCGGTTGACACCGTGGAGGAGCCCCGTGAAACGCCCCGCCGCTACCATCCTTGGGCACGGCCGGCTTTGTCGGCGCCCCCTCCGGCGGCGGCGATGCGGGGAAGTGGGTGGAGGAGGCTCCGGTGACAGCAAGCTTGGGGTCCCCCCCCCCCCCCCCCCCCCCCCCCCCCCCCCCCCGAGTCGCCGAGGAGGGCGACCCTGGGGTCGGGAGCTACAGTAAACATATATACAGATACAACAAAAATACTTTGTATTTTTTAACCGAATTCACTGCTGTAGGAAACTTTTAAAAAAAGAAATCACTGCTGTAGACTCCGCTTTCCGTGTACGGGCAAGTGATTTTGGAACAGTCCTCGATGAAGATGAAGTCAGATTCGCCGCGACTCGTGACGCCAACGCTAGCCCTGCATCACCGACTTCGAGATGAAATCGGACTCGCCGCGACGCGCAGCCACATCGCGATAAAGGGTCTTCGCCGTCCTCCACATCTCTCACACTTGCTCCACCCCAAGCGCACAACCAGACGATCGAGCGAGATGGCGACGTCCGAAGGCAGCGCTCACTCGCAGTGGAGGAGGTTCTTCGCCGGCGCCGGCGGTGCTGACATCTTCGAGATCATCGACGCCGCCGTCGCCGTCGCAGCGCTGGACCGCCCCGACGAGCTCAAGCAGAGGCGCGAACGGATCGCGCAGAGGCTCTACACCGGAGGTATCCTCTCCTGTGGCGACATTACCACGCCGCTGAAGGGATGCTGCTCCATGGCCGTGAGCAAGAAGGAGGACCGGCCACCAGCGAGTTCCGCAGCAGAGAAGTCCACGGCGCCGGTCAAGACGCGCCTGCCCATGGCCGCGAGCAAGAAGGGGCCGTCAGGCAGTTCAGCAGAGAAGGCCACGGCGCCGGTCAAAAGCCTCTCGCGAAAGAACTTCGCAGCTCGTCCACACTCTACGTCTACGACGCCGCCGGCCGCCGATCTTGACAGGAAAAAGGCACGGACGCAGCCGACGGAGCAGAGCATGGAGGCGATGCTGGCGACCGCGAAGCGCAGGCTGAAAGAGGGATACGATGAATGCAAGGAAGCGAAGCGGCAGCGGAAGACCCAGCTGGTCGAGGCGCCGGAGATGGTGAAGCAGCGGCGGAAGAGACAGCACCCGATCCTCCGGCGGCGGGACGAGGTCCGATGCGTGGCCACCATCGCCGAGAAGCGCGCCCTGATGTCTACTCTCCGGGCTAGCTGGGCTTAGTTAGGTCGCTCCGTAGGCAAAATTTCATCTTGTTTAGTTTTAGCATGAGCGTCAGTGCACGATACCATGATGGATGTCTATTTTTCTTCTATCTGGTTCTGTAGGAACTGATGTATCATGGCAAGATGTTGCAAGTTGTATAAAGAGAAGATTATTGTTATGCTTTCTATTTATATGAATTGGTAATGTCATGTGAATTTACCGGCCAGGGAATGTGTTAATTTACCTAGGCAAGGTAATCCAGTTATTACCGGCAATATGAGATAAGCACACCAAAATGCTTCAGCGATTTCAGGAACAGTTAACCCTTTCTTATTGGAAATTGAAGATTCCAATTAATAAGCCCCTGTATGCATTCCTCTTTCTTTGAATCCGTTAATCTGAACTTATGGTTTAACGCTTGATGCTTTCAGATCCATCTGCTGATATGGATTAGGCATAGATTCTTACTTCTGCGAGATGTTTACGAGACTTGGAACTTGGTTCTTGAGTAGTTAGTCCAGATTCAGTTAGCTGGTGATTGGCAAGTGTACTTTTATCAATCTTGTTACACTTCAGAACTTCTGTAGTTCTGTTCTCTGATAGTGAAGCCCTAACTTCTGTTGATTGCCGTGTTACTCTGCAGGAAAGAATGGTGATCTCTCTCAGAAATTCTGGTGGTAAATCATGAATATTTTTCTCATTTTTCGTGGTTCAGAGCTTAGCTTGTCAGTGCAGCAAACATTGTGAATAATACAGAATTTCTCTTCCTGTTCTCTGTTTATTAATTTGTAGTAATCTACTGACATACCATCATCGTAACTCCGAGATTATTTGTTTTTGGCACAAACAGCGGTGCATTAGAAATTTATCTGACGGTATCATGTTTTTATTTCAGTTCCAAGGATCGTGGGCAGGATCCATTTGCAGATTTGCTTTCAACATTTGCCTGAGCTTAGTGATGAAAGGTAATATCATATTAAAGAGCTATTTAGTTTCAAAGTCACCGGAGATCGCGAGCTGTTCACTAGTGTATTGTCCGTTTTTAGTTGCCGGTGCTATCTGATGGAAGTACTTCAGTTCATCAAGGCATATTTGCAGTATTTTTTTCTGTACTAAAGTCGTGATCTGGTATATTCCTGTTTGACGAAAACAAAACAAAAAGATAGATGACAAACACACAGTATATACGGGAACTCTGTATCTTTATTGATCATTGTATTGAATACAAAGTACATGTACATGCTCCCATAGGAGTTTGCCGATTTTGCCTTCTACAACTATGAAGGATCTGACTGGAGAGATTGCGTGTAGTCCGCTGATTCCCGGCGCTTTTGCAAAGCCACCGGTTAATTACATCTGCAGATCAAGCCTACATAAAACCTCCGATTAAGTTGCGTCGTAGTCGTCGTCGTGTCAGATGAACATGAGAAAATGAGTGGATTTGTTTGCCGAAACACGATCACGAGATAATCTCGACGTGCGTAATTAAGGGTGAGATTGAAAGGATGAAGAGGGTGACTATTGCCTTGTCGGTGCCCAGCCATATATCCCGAACTTCATCAAATTGGACTGTGTATGTGTTGCTTTTGCCTCGTCGGTGCCCAGCAACGGTGTGTCCATATCCCATCAAAATTAGGACGTGTTGATTATTATGAGCCTCGTCATCACAAGGCGATGATTTTGTCTAGCCTCGTCGGCACTAGACATAAGACAAAAACGATGACTTTGACCATGTCTCATCGAGATTAGGCCATGGATCTAAGATAGACAATTGATGAAGCACGTCGTATCTTTACAAGGAACGAGTTCATATACCGACGACATAGATGCAACAATCGGACGATATGACTTTGTGATGATAAATCATGTACTCCGCATGGACGACGTTAATGAGACGGTCGTTGCCATGGTTATGTTTCACTTGGGGCGACGTTGATGAGGCGGTCGCCATCATGATTGTAGATTTCCACATGGGCGACGTTGATGAAGCAGTCGACACCACGGTTATAGAGCCTGGCACATGACTGACGTTGATGAAGCGGTCGAGTCACGGTCGTAGATACTCACATAGGCGACGTTGATGATGCGGTCGGCAGCACGGTTATAGAGCTTGGCACGTGTGCGACGTTGATGAAGCAGTCAACACCATGGTCGTAGAGCCTGGCACATGACCGACGTTGATGAAGCGGTCGCGACACGGCGGTAAAGATCGATACATGACGACGTAGATTATACATGCAACACACGGTAGATGATGATCTAGAGCCACGACGGTGAGATTGTTCTTTTTCCTTCAAGATTGACACATGTGCGACGTTGATGAAACAGTCGACACCATGGTCCATAGATTTCAGCATGAGCGACTGATGAGGCAGTCGACACCACACTTATCGAGCCTAGCACATGACCGACGGTTGATCAAGTGGTCGGGCCACGGCGGTAGATTGATACACGATGACGTGGATGAAATAGCCAGATCATGGTAGTAAAGTTTCACCGAGTAGCCACGTTGAGATTGTTTCTTTTCCATCCCACAACTATCAATGATGCAACCGATCTTTAACACATCTTACCATGGATGAATTGTGGCGCATGTCGGCGAGACGCGGCGTCCGTCACACGATTTCGTACTCCGACGAGGTATATCGTGGTGTGGTGTTGTTTTGTTGGCTGAGGTGTGTTTGCATCAAGGAGCAACGGCGATCCGATCTGGTACGTGAGGCCTCGTGGCGTCAGCCCGTGGTATTTTTCCTATGGTATTGCCGGCCTCCGCCGTATTTTGTTTGGTGTGTGAGCACCGCGGCCTGCCGGCCATGCGGGCGTGTGCCTCTCCTTTTGGCCGATCGATGGGTGGCCTTTATATAGGCAGGCGCTCGACTTGCCGATCACGTCGGTTTGCGAAAAACGCATGCGGGTAGATAAGATATGGAGTTTAAACTGATCGCAACCATCTCAACAGATATACATGACATAAGCCATGACATCAGCCGTATCAGAAATTACCCACGTAACCAAGTCAAGGACGTAGAGTCCATGACCTGTGGGCCATAATTTTATTTTATCTCTCTGAACATGAAGTTCCAGATGCCTCGTATTTGCATGTACGTGATCCAGCGCAGCTCATTTGTACCTGTATATGCTCCAATACTTATGCACACATCATCTCTCAAACGATGAGTCGAAATATAAATCTGTTTGCACCATCGTCATGATGTGCGTGATAAACTTTATAAAACGAGTCCACTATCATATATATTTCACACATCGTGGGACCCACACGTAATTGGAAAGAATTTTGTTAACTCATCTCTACTATATAATATGGTTTAAGGTGTCCGGTACGTCATTTTGTTTGGACTATTTTACCCCTACAAGTTTGGTGATATTACCCTAAGTTATGTACCGTTTCGTTCCCATAGAAAAAACGGTTTCGCTTTTCTAATCCATCACACCCACGCCAGCGCCGACGCCGTCACGAACGACGACGGGCGCTGCGTCCCCGGCCGCGTCCTTGATCCCGTCAATCAGATCGCGCGGTGAACGGCGCCGCCATCTCCTGCGCTGCCGGAGGCGGCTCATCCCCGCGAGCGTCCTGCTGAGCAGGTCGGCGGTCCAGCACCGGCGCCGGCGGCACGCCATCGAGGCCTCCGAGGCGGCACACGGATGCCCAGGTCTGGACGAAGAGTGTGGCGGAGGCGTCATCGCAGGCGCGCCACGGCCAGCCACGACACGAGCGGTGAAAAGCCTGGCGGCATCGAAGAAGGTGATGGACGGGTCTCCTCCAGCACGTGCAGCTCCGCCATGGATTTGATGCTAGCTTGGTTTGCTCGCTCGATCGAAGGATATGAGATGTAGCTCCGCCCTACGCCTTGCTCTGCTTTGCTCTGCTCTCCAGCTTGATCCAGCACGGAGCTGCGCGTGCTGCGTCCAGTGTCGTCACTGAACCGTGTAGAGGCCGCACGCGCCGACGCACTAGCTCACCGGGACCATGGAGGCTACTGGCATACTTGGTCACACCGGGTTCGCAGAGGCCACGCCTGCTGCCTGAGCACACTCGCCTGCCGCCGGTGCTGGACCGCTGACCTTTCGATTCTCAAATGTGAATGGTGTCGGTGCCGGTGCTGGACCGCTCGATTCTCAAATGTGAATGGTGCTCAGTCTCCGCTGCTGAGACATAAGTGAGGCTGCTGCCCTGCCGATGTCTGATAATTGGAAGACAAGGCAAAGAACTTTGCTGGCGAAACTCGGTGGAGAACGAGAAGAAACGAGATGTATGGATGAGGATTTTTCTAGCACCTAGGAGCGGTTCGAGGAGGCAGAGATGCAATTGTGCAGGTACTCGAGGCCAGCCCAGCAGCCAGTGCATCAAGGAGCCGTGCATCCACGACGACCAAAGCTGGATGCTCGGAGTGTGGTGATTTCAGTCACAGCGTGCTGTCTTTTACTGGGTTTGGTTGACATAACAACCCAATCGATTTCGAATACACCAAACTGAAGAAGCTAAAATCAAGTTTATATTTAAAAGGACTTTAGTCCAAACTTAACTAATTTTTGCATCAAATTTTTGAAATTTCTGTGGTAGATTCCTATTACACTGGAAAAACTTGGAATGTGAACTAATTACATTATACATTTTATGAAAGGTCATCTCAAGTCATCAAACGGGCCAATGCGCATTCACATTTCAAATTCTTATTTACGATTTATCCATCTTTCTATGATTTCTTTACTCTGATCTGCGGGAGGCGAAGGACTCGTGGTGGGGGTGATGGCAGCACTAGATGCTGGTCATGCTAGCTCACATGTACAGATTGGGCAAAGCGGCGGCGAAAAATGCGATGGCGTTACGCTTAACTGAGGGAGAGTGGGACATCCAAGCTCCTGAGGATGGCTAAACTATTACTATCGGATGAGGCCACCATGACGAAACGACAGGCAATTGAAGCATTGGACATAAGCATGCGAGATATCATGGACCGCCAGGACCTATCATTTGGGGGTAAGACTGCCGTGTTCGGTGGGGACTTCAGGCAGGTTCTTCCGGTAGTGAGGAAAGGGTCACGGGGTCAGATCATCGACGCGAGCCTACGGAGTTCAAACCTATCGAAGGGCATGGGCCGGCTAAGGCTCGTAAAGAACATGAGGGCGCAAAACGACCAGTGATTCGCGGATTATTTGCTGAGGATAGGTAACGGCACATAGGAAACTGACGTGGAAGGGAACATAAAGTTTGCAGAAGATATATGTGTTCCATCTATGGGCGACAAGTCTGAAATAGAGAAGTTGGTCGACCATGTGTATCCTGACCTGGACCAAAACATGAACAACACGGATTACATGACTTCGCGACCAATCCTCTCCACAACGTCGATGGAATAAACAAGCGCATGATTGAGCGTTTTCAGGGAGAGAGATGATCTACCATAGCTTCGATAGTGCGGAGGACGATCCGCATGGCTTCGATGCTCAAGAGTTTCTTAACTCGCTGACTCCTCCTGGGATGCCCCCGCACGCGCTTAAATTGAAGATAAACTGCCCCATTATACTGCTGAGGAACATTGACCCAGCTAATGGGTTGTGCAACGGCACGGAGGCTGGTGATACGTGGGTTCTAGAGGAACGCGATAGATGCGGAGATCGTGGTGGGACAACACGCTGGAGAGAGGGTGTTTCTACCTCGGATACCTCTGTGTCCATCTGATAGTGACATGTTCCCGTTCAGATTCAAGAGGAAGCAGTTTCCGATCAGGCTTAGCTTTGCCATGACGATCAACAAGGCGCAAGGGCAGACCATCCTGATTGTAGGCGTGTACCTGCCGGAGCCGGTATTCTCTCATGGACAGCTATACGTGGCGTTGTCCAGAGCCACCGCGAAAAGAAACATCAAGATCCTCGCCATCAAGGTCGAAGAAAGGGATGAAAGCAAAAATTCAAAGAAGAGGAAAAGAAATGAGTCATTAGTAACGACCACAAAGAACATAGTCTATAAGGATGTCCTTACTATTTGAAATAGCTAGACTAGACATGATCAGATTAATTCACGATTAATATCTTACAAAACTGGTTAGCCACTTCAATACATTTTAAATCCTATTTTCAATAATATTAGGAATGTGCTGACAATGCTTTTTTTGCCCGTTGCAACGCACGGGCATTTTACTAGTATCTATATTACTAGTAAAATGCCCGTGCGTTGCAACGGGACAAAAAAATTAACACACTTAACCCATATTCTCCATTTCAATACTTCACTCCAATCATGTTGTTGCCATTTATCATTTCTCGCCATCTGATGGGCACGGTGTGCACCTCATGACAACTTGACGGAAAAACGTGATCAATCCGAGCGCAATGAAGCTTTTGATAGCCCACACAACTTGTCATTAAACCACGAGTGAAGGGATGTTTACACCTAGAAAACTGATCTCTCAAAAGTACTTGTCCAACCCGATAGCCAGTCCTCTCGCCAGCAATTTACGTTGCTGCAATTTTTTTTGGAACCATGCATGCGATCTGCATGTATTTGATTAGAAGAAAGAAGTATATGGTCTGAAGGCCAAAATTTACAGAATGCTGGTAGGCAGCAAAAGGAAAGGACAGAACGACATGGAAGTTACAGAAACAGAGACAAAAGTCATGACAACACTACCTAAAAACGAAACAGACAGAGAATTCCAAACATTGGTTAGCTTAATCATCCGAGAGAGAGTAAACCGACCTCTGCTAGCTTGCTGCAATTTCAGCAACACGATTACGCACACAGCGAACCTGTAATCTTAATCTCTGAAAGTTTACTCGTTTCTCCGTACCTGATACTCAGAACAAAAAAACGACATCAGTGAACTCTTCCTCCCGCCTGTCTCGAGGAAGGCTATTGTTTTCCGATCTTTGCTTGCTCAAGCACCTCCAAACTGGCAATGCTTAGCCTGCTCCGTGGTGACAGGCTTCCCCTCCACGCAGCCCCTGTCTGATCCGTCTCACCTCTAGCCTCCATTGTGTGTCCTAACGCCCTTTGCCTGGCGGCCACTCCTGCTCGCAGGTTCCAGGGCGGAACAAACTTGCCCTCCTAGCTCTCCGTACTAAGGCAGTGAAGGAGGGCGTCGCTGGCAGCAGGGCAAGCTTGTCCCCGTCGGTCCTCGCGACCGTGCGGGAGTTCAGAAAAGAATGCGAGGTAGCCAAAGTGGACTCCGGGAGCGACGACGGTGGGACTTCGCAGTCGCAGCCCCGGACTGGACCATCGGCATTCCGACGGGGCAGCCGTGTGGTGGCTTTGTGCCTGGTGACGGTTGAAGCAGGTGGCCGGATTCTCGGGGTGACGCAAACGTATCAGGAAGACAAGTTCCTTGCGGTGTCCTTCGCTTGGTACAGCGGCAGCGACGGAGGCTGCGCTGCCGGTGCAGGTCGGCAAGGAAGTGCATCGCCCACGCGGGATGGTCAAATTTCTGGCTGCTTCCACATCCCCGTGATGTCCGCCTCCACAAGTCTACATCCCCGTGATGCGCGCACGGACCGGCGGAGCAAGGGTAGGCCGGAGCACGGTGACATCCTATAATGTCCTAGTTCACTTGTTGGTCTCGACGAAACAGATCGCGGCGAGCTGGAGAATCGTGACCTAGTAGCGTCCCACCCGTCAACCCTCTGTCATCGAGGCTCCTGCCGCGGGCGGAGATTTCACCCACCGTGTGGCGTTGAGTACAGGAGAGACGGCAGGCACATCGAGCCGAAGGTCGCCGTTGGGAGGATCTGGCTCAGCGCCGCCGGCTAGCTTCACGCATCAATCCGTTGCTAGAGCTTGAGGCGTCGGCATGTGGTGAGCACGGCGATTTGTTGGTCTTTTGCGTCGTCGAGACCAAACAAATTCACGTCGTATTTCGCTTTTGTGGAACATCGACCTTGCCCGTATATTTATAGTACGTGATGGCGACTCGATTGAATCCTTGTACGGTTGCACCACGCGATACAGAGGGCGTATTCAAGCAGGACTCGATCGAGGCCTACGTGCATGCGCTGAGGCTGAGCTAACCCAGCCCGACGTACGAAACCAAGCCAGCCCGACGTACAGAGGGCGTATTCGAGCAGGACTCGATCTAGCCTATACTTGTATGCGCTGCGCAACACAACCCGACGTACGAAACCAAAGCCAGCCCGACGTACCAAACAACGGACGAAAAATTGGGGGAAGAAACACTACTCGTATTATATAGTAGAGATAATTTTTGGTACAAAAATTCGTCAAACAAATGCCCCCCGCCGAGTATAGTTCATGCGCGGAGCGACATGGACTAGACTCGGCGAAATAATTCATGGATGAACTGATTTTTTCTTTGCAGAACCTAAATTGTATTAAAACTCTGATTCCAATAGGGCATGGAGGAGATATACCTGCATACGACATACATCGAGCAGGTCGGCTCGAAACCGGACAAGATCACGATAAGTCCCTTGTACGTGTCCTTTATAGGCTGGACAAGTCGTTTCCTTGTGCGTTAGCGTAAGCATTATTCCAGAAAATCATTTAGTGCAACAACGTCTGCTACTCGAAACCAAACCCATCGCTTGCATCGAAAACGATCCGGGCCATGAACAAGGCTTGCATGGATCAAGAGGGTGATCACCATGGCAGTACAGATGCTGGGTCGGAGAAAGGTCGTCGGCTATCCGTCTGCACCTAATGCTGCGTACAGCAGTAACCAAGTGGAGTTCATGTAGGCAACAAGAACTCAGCTTGGAAAAAATCTTGTCTTAGCGTCCACGATTCAGCATGGTCATATAAATATACATACTCACAGAAGAGTGTAAACTGATTGATGGATTGCTAATGACAATTTATGGTGAAATACTCGTACTACATATGTCGGAAAAAATAAGTGAGGGAATATCACCTTACTTAATAATGCATGTCCATGCTTTTATACTGAACCAATACCAATGCAGGTGAGTACAGTTATATCAAATATGGCGAAATACTCGTGCCATATGCTACGAATGGCATCTTGCTTTCATTCCTTTCCATCGCGACCATATACATCATGATGCCAGCCGATGGTGCAAGTTGTCAGTTCACCAAAATATTGGCACATACGTAGACATAATTTATCAAGTTAGATGCGACCATAAGATGATGAATGGTGCCAGCCATCCGTCTTCAAGGGTTTCACAGATTGACACTGGCCGCACTGGCGTGTCTCGCTGCTCCCATATATTTGAGTTTGATGCGATCGTAAAAACAAATGCACGATGCCAGCCATCAGACTCAGTGGGTTTCACAACTTGATACAGGCCGCACTGGCGTAACTTGCTGCTCCCAAAATTTGTAGTGTCGGAATATCATCGACGACGTAGATGAACTAGGAAATGACGGTGCCCCAGTATCACTATGATGATCATTAGAGATGCCCCCAGTGTTGCCGCTATGATCACTAGAGGGGTGATGTCCCCAGAAGCGATGCACATGCTTGTATAAGATAGTTGTCGGATAGTCCTCCATTCTGCCATGTGTGACCGCTTATATGCATAAGTGTCTTACAATTGCTGCCCAAAACCCTAAAGGAACAACATGGACGATGAGAAAAAAAAAGAAGTATGGCAAAAGAGAACCAAGAAAAACAAAGATTTTTGTTTATGTTTTGTTTGGAATTTTGGCTTTTCCGGTAAACACTAGCTATTAGTGTGACGTCGGAAAAGGCTGCCGAAGAACTAAATCATTGGGAACCGTCGAAAAAAAAACCATGACGATTGTCATTCACCAACTTATCCTTCATGTGTGTGATAGTGTGTGAGAGTGACGTGCTTGAGATAGTCCCAAGAGCCAACAGAGAATCGTACTCTAGCCCATCGGAGCACTAAGTAGCCTCCACAACTCCACCACGTTTCCTTCCATGCCTCAAGAACACAGAGAACATGGGTAAGGAGAGCTTAAGGTAGGTGGTATTGGGATAACGGCTTTATAAAGTTTATCATGCCTTTTTTTTAGGGGTGGTGAACAACTACCAACCGCCTTCTTTCCAATGGTTCCCTTGCTTACTTCTTGGAGTTGATGGAGATTCTTCCTTTTGTGAGGATTTCTTGCATGGACATTTTTTTGTCTCTTGACTTCATGAGATTGCTTCTTCCTTTTGATGTTTCCTTGGACGTGCTTCATCAAGAACTCTTTTGATTGCTTGAACTTTCTTTGAGATTGCTGAGTTTGTTCTTAGGGAACCACTTTGAGAATTTGGAAGGCAGCCATCCCCCATGGTCAACTAAAACCCTCGGGCATATTATGTGGGGCTTTTGGTGACACACCCCAAGGTTGTCAAGCGGCTACGCACCATGTCCAACTTTTGTCAGGTTGGGCAGCCCTTTCCTGATCTTTTCCTACGGTCTACCTCAGGGTGTGTTGTTTCCGTGAACCTGAGGCATATCCAGAAGCATAGAGGTGTGGGGACTCAATGCTAAGAAGTCGCCCAAGTAGTCTTCACTGTTGCCTCTCGGAGCGTGTGTATGGTGTGTTGTGTGTTGTGGGTGTAGGTGTTGTCGTACTTACCACATTATGCACCATGTGTCCGCGAGACAAGTCTTAAGGCAGCCAAATCATCTGTCACGAGCATAGTGTGATTGGGAAAAGCCTTTTATTGTAGGACAATGATGTCCATGGTAAAAAAATGTTTTCCTTAAAGAAGAAAAACAAAACAAATAACACAACAGAGAGAAAAACGAAAGCAATATCAGCATACGGAGATGATCACCCGTAATATTTCTTTAGGAACCTCCCATTAATGGATGGCATTGGGCGTTCCCCATGTTGATCTATCAGCTGATAAGCACCACCATCATACACTTGTTCAATGACAAATGGCCCTTCCCATTTAGGCTCTAGTTTTCCTTTAGCTTTCCCTTTTACCACAATGGGGCGCCTAAGTACAAGAATGAGCTCTCCTTTCCGGAAAACTCGGGGTTTAACAAGCTTGTCATATTCACGAACCATGTTTCGACGATATAGTTCTAAATCTTGGAGTGCATTGAGTCGATCTTCTTCCAAGGAATCCAATTGCTGAAAACGTAGCCGGATTTGCTCATCTTGGGTAATCTCATCATGAATGGCCACTCTTAGAGATGGAAGTTCCACCTCTAGAGGGAGTACAGCCTCACTCCCATATACTAAGGAGTACGACGTATATTGTGTTGGTGTACGAACTGTAACACGATACGCCCATAGAGCTTCATATAGACGGTCATGCCAGTCACGATGATGTCTGTGAACCGTATTTTTCAAGATTTGACCAAGGGACTTGTTAAATGCTTCAACCAAACCATTGGCCTGAGGATAATATCCTGTGGAATAATTCCATTGGATTTTGTATTTGGCCATTAATTTGACCATTTTATTGGACTTAAAAGCCTTCGCATTATCCGAGGTAATACGGTGTGGGACACCAAAGCGGTAGATGATATTGCGCTCAAGAAAGTTTATAATATTGTCACTTTTTACTCCTCATAGTGGTACTGCTTCGACCCACTTAGAAAAATAATATGTAGCCGTGAGAACAAATTTGTGCCCCCTGGAGGATGCAGGCTCAAAGATACCAATGACATCTATACCCCGTGCGTCGAAAGGCCATGCGGGTACTGTCGGATGCAATGGAACAAGTGGTTGATGTTCTATAACGCCATGAATTTGGCAATTATGACATGACCTCGCCACCCAAAGGCAATCTTTCAAGACCCAGGCCAATAGTAGCCGCATAACTTGATACTGTGATACATTTTTGGTCCACTTTGATGCACACCACACACACCATGATGAACCTCTTGTAATACTTGATCAGCTTCATTTCGATATACACATCTTAGCAGCATCTCTTGCCCAAAAAACGGCAGTACAAAGTTCTTTCTTTAACTATATAGGAAGGCAAGCAACGCTGCAACCCGCGTCTTTCCATTTTATCACTTGGCAGTATCCCATTCTTAAAATAATCAAGGAATGGCTTGCGCCATTCGTCATCACCACTAAAATTAGTGACAACATGATGTACTTCATACTCTGCTGAGATTAATTCTAATACTGTTGGAAGAAACCACCTTTCTTCTATTTATACTTGAGCGGGCTCCCCTCTAGGGAGCACTAACATTGCTGCTAGCTTAGCTAAAGCGTCTGCAGGAGCATTCTTGCGTCGTGGAACTTGCAATAATTAAACGTGTTCGAATTTCTTCATAAGGATTTGAGCCGCCATCTGATACGGCACAAGTTCTGCTTTGCGTACCTCATATATATTATTAACTTGGCGAATTATGTTACGCACATACATGAAGAGTGCTAAAAGAAGGCCAAAAATAAGAGCCTCGTATTCAGTTTCATTATTGTAGCACTCCTCTTTAGGAAGAGAGAAAGAATGATGTATGGTTCCCCCTTGAGGTGTTTTGAAAACTAGTCCTGCACCGGCTCGACGTCTTGCTCCACCATTAGGATCCGTCTCCGTGCAAGAGGCTCTATCAAAATATAGTTCCCATTGTGACTCGATGACGACAGTTTATATTTTCTCGTCAGACAAAGCTCAACAACCAATGGAGAGTTGTGAGGTGCATGATGTGCTTGCTGAGAAAAACTTAGCATAAAGGACGTGTATCTTGTTTCAACACGAATTTTGAAGAGGTAGTTACAGTCCATAACTTCATTAGAAAGGTGTATACTGGAACCAAGAAAAAAAAAACAATACATATATTTGTGTACTGTAGAAAATGTCCATGCCACAAAAAGAGATAGTTTATGAGTAGCTCAACTCGATGACTCATATGATAGCCAATACATATTGTGGATAAACTCCATGTCGCAAGTAGAATGCGGAATAAGCACGCAATAGATCACGTCGCAAAGAGGACGTAATATGTTGTGCAACATGGTGCCATGTGATAACTATATAAAGTGGTACAATCCTTAGAGAAAGTAGACTGTGCCAAATAACTTCTCCTGAAGGAAGTGTTGTAGTGAAATGTCATACTACATGTAAGGTGTCTGGCTGACGAGTGCTGCTACTCCATGGCCCAAAAGTTGTGCCTCTATGCTGAAAGTCGGTAGCACTCTGCCAAACTAATTTTATCAAACGGTGCCGGCTCCTTTGAGAATTATTGTAAAAGATAGTAGAGATATAGCCCTTCGTGTGAAAATATTGCATGATGTATCAGCATGTCAAAACGAAAAATAAATCGATAGGTATTGATGATTTCACCCACTAGTCTTGCCCCCGGTCATTAGGATAGACCAAAGCTATATCCATATGATAGTGCCCCCAAACCATGGTTGCTCAAGGGGCTTTATTTCCAAGTCATGCCATATGATTACTCTCTAGTCTCAAGACTACAAGAGGAATGAGTATGGAGGAGTAAGCTTATTCAGGATGTACCACCACCATTGGCCATTTGGCGTTCTTTCGAAGGACCTCCTGTTATCACAGGGATCCAAGATATAGTGGTGTTATGAAGGAATGAACTAAACCAAGAAACTTTATGTCATGAGTAAGCTTTGTCGTTCTCTAGATCGATAAGGATCGACCGCTTATGTTCATAAGGTGTACTCTTGCAGTGAGCCAAACCTCATATGCTAGAGAGAAGAAAGAAAATGTGCTATATAATCATGCAGGTGCTAGCTTCCGCAGGAGTTTTACAAACGAGAATGAATTTCCCGATGATGAATAGTTATGGACAACTTGTCCTGGTATGACCAAAGGGATGCTACTTAGTCAATATATGTGAGCGCCGGCTGAGACCACGACATAATCTCAAAACCACGAGCCAGTCGTCTGTTATTGTTTGCTTTAAATTGTATTTCTCAAACTCCACGAGTCAGGATAATGTTTCTCATATTTAACTGATGTAAAGGGGACTACTTGATACTTTATGTATCAATAGTCTACCCAATGATGCCAGTCTGTTTGACATTTTAGAGCGGTAGACGAGAGATCACGCTCTTCAGTTTGGCCACCTTGTGACCGGTATAGATGGAAGTAGAAATGCCCGCCAATGAACATTGATGTTTATAATGCCAAGCATTAGCACTCGGACAAAAAGCTCTCACATCTTATGGTGTCACTTCAGACACTCTACCATAGGTGATCGCGATGATGCCCCTAGCAATCAGCATTCAAGAGATATTGAAGTGAGAAGGTATTACCATACTGTATTAGATAAAGAAGAAGATTGGAACGTGTATATAATCCACACATGGCTCTTAAGCCAGATAATTAGCACGTATGCTCGCCAGCATTTATCATGCTTCACCGTGGTCTAAGACTCTAAGGTGGCTCCTCCACGGGAACGTCATAGCCGCTTGTTCAGCACAACGCGTACTCTTCCAGCAGCGCCAACTTCATCTATATTGTTCGACTAGTCACCTTGTATCTGACTTGGGACAAACAGCTATGCAGGACCAGTTTGTCTGTGACAATAGGAATCATGCATGAGTTTCGTTGAGTCCATGGGCAGAATCATCAACGTCTTGGCTACATGTTTGTATAAGCCACTGAAGCAGTTTTAACATGTGTATTTCAGAGCTCCACTTTGCAGAATGGTCTTACAGGAAACAAGCATATATAAGCATAAGACCGGGAGAGACGTTTGTGCTGGCATCATGTGATGTACTTAGCCCTTTTAAGGTGCTGCCCATGAACCACCATTTAGGCAGCGCTCCAAGCTGTGTAAGACTTTGTGACGATAGTGTCGGGGGGCTACCCCCGGGTAGGGTAAAGGCGAGGAGTAGCGAGCCTATTCTAACCGACATCACCATGTCCGAGATCTTTACTTATATGTGATGTGCAGGAAGGAGAATCCGACATACCTGTTCGGGCCGGGCGAGGTATGTCGGAGGTCCAGGCCCGGCATAGCCTTGCCGGCACACGGAGAGAAGTCCGGTATACTTGTGCCGGGATAGGAGGATGTGTCCGACATACCTTATGTCGGGCGACAAGTCAATGGCAAGTATGAATGCAGGACACTGACCCGCCTGACACGGAAGTAAGGTCACCTCCCGTCTGACACGGGCGCGGGACAAAGGGCACAAGACAAGGGCGACGTGACTATACCACTGTACTGGCGACTGACTGACAGGAGACAAGGCATGGAGAAGGCACGTCCTGTCTCTGACAGGGGAAGCATCATCACCTAGGCCGGCGGCGGCTACGGCAAGAGGCATCATGGCCTACCTCGACCTATGTCGGATAGCCCGGCGGCTAGGTCGTGGTAGAGGTGTCGACATTACCGTTGGACGGGGGCTGTTGTCCGGGGGGGCCCGGAGGAATTAGGATTCCCGGACAACTCGGCGGGACCTCTATAAATAGCGCCATAACTCCTCCTATGAGAGGGAGACCAACCAGAGAGCCAAAACTATAGGCGCATTTACTTCTCCTCACTTAGTAGTTCATCCTTGTTCTTGAGTTCATCCTAGAGAGAGAGGCAAAACAGCTCAAGGAGCACCTTTGTAGATCTTGTGTGACACATATAGAGAGGAGCAAGGCAGGAGTAGGGGTGTTACCTCCTCACGAGGGCCCCGAACCTGGGTACATCGTGTGTGTTTGTGGTTGTTTGAGGTTTTGTGTGTGTTTTTCGTTCACTCTTGCAGTTTCATCCTTGCCCGAGTCGGTTTTGGTGGTGCTTCGCCATTTCTTGTGTGAGCTCCTTAGCTCGCTAGCCCTCCCCGGATCCACCAGCGTCCATCGGCCCCACACAATTAGCCATCCTATGGCATCTGCCGTGACACCACCACGATAGTTGGCGCCCACCGTGGGGCAGGTAGAGGCGCTGGCTGGTGTACTCATCCGGACGGGCCCCGTGCGAGTCCTCTCCGGCCTCGTCGTCAGGTTCGGCGACATGGACTTCGTCAGCGACAACGCCGGCTGCTTTCGCGGCAGGCCGTTTCCAGCCAACGGCTGCGTCATCGAGTTCGGCACCTTCGCCACCTATGTCGCCACCGAGCTCGTCTGCGAGTACCCGGCGCAGGTGCTCGTGGCCGAGGATCCCCCAGCTATCTGTGCGGCTCGCGGCCGGCGTACCACTCGCCCCGAGAGCTGCGCGGTCATGATGGCCGGGGTGACGGCTCCTCCGGCAGAAGGCCCTGTCTTCGAGCCCGAGGCAAGGTCGATCCGGAGGGCCAAGCAGGCATTGGAGAGGCAGGGCCATGGCGGCGCCGAGACATCTCGTGTCCCGGTAAGGGCTGAACCTCTTAGAGATACGGTAGAGAGGTTGGCTGTGCCGGGGGCCGCTGAGTTAGAGGCAGAACGGCTGAGCTTGCTGGAGGAGGCAGAGAAGTTAGCAGAGGTCCGGAGGGACTTTGACCGAGTTCAGCGTGAGTATGACGCGGCTCATGGGTTCTCGCCGATAGGAGGTCGGCCGAACCGTGAGGCCGAGGTACGAAGAAGAGGCAAGGGCCTCAATGCCGAGATAGATAGGGATGGCAGAGCTACATCCAATGTGACTCCTAGCGTAATGTCGGCAGCTAGGCCGAATTACAGCTCTCCGGCCAAGACCCTCAGGGCTGCCGAGGCAGCAAGGGCCGAGTTATCCGGTCTAACCGGAGAGGCTCGTCGTAGGCAACAGGACCGAGTCAATGAGCTGGTGGAAGTAGCAACCCGGCAGAATGAGGCTGTCAAGAGGGCCAATGGGGCCGGGGGTGGATCTCAAATTGTCCACTCGACCAGAGCTCCCAGCGGCGTGTCCAGAGGACAGGTTTCCTCTCCGCATGTCGGTGGAAACCAGAACCGGAATAGGAACCCCGGAGGAAATCAGCAGCTCCAGATGCTGACATATGACCCGGAGTATGCCGGAAAGCAGATGGCAGGCCAGGGCAACGTTGGGCAAGCCCAGAGCAGAAGCCGACAGGCTCCGAGTAATCGGAATGGGGGAAATGCCAACTCGGTTGGTCGGGGATACCCACCTCGATATCTGGCGCCTAGTCAGGCCCCGAGGCATCAAGTTGTTGGAGCAATGCAGCCCCGGCAAATGGGCGGGCAAGACCTGAACCGGTATGATGACGGCAACTCGGCAATGGCCAAGGCCGGGTACCATGTTTATGAGAGTGCTCTGGGGTCTCGACTGGGAACCCACCAGTTAGATCCAAAGGATGCTCGGTACAAGCTGGATCGGTTGTATAGATCCGAGCAGATGGAGGAGCAAGGCCCGCATGGTCCTTCTTGTTTTGGGCCCAGAATCATGTCGGAGCAGCCTAGCCCCCACTTTCAGTTGAACAGGGGAGCCAAGACTTACGACGGCAGCACCAAGCCAGAGGACTGGTTGACCGACTATGTGACAGCAGTGCACATTGCCGGGGGAAATCGTCGATGGGCGATACGATACATCCCACAGATGCTAGAGGGACCAGCCAGAATCTGGCTGAACAACTTGAGAGAGGGGAGTGTCAACTGCTGGCTGGACTTCGAGGAAGCCTTTGTCAGCAACTTCTCCAGCACCTACAAGAGACCAAACCGACCTCAGCAGCTTGCGATGTGCAGGCAGAGGAACAATGAGACTGACCGAGAGTATTTGACTCGGTGGAGCACGATCCGCAATTCCTGTGAAGGGGTTGTGGAGGCCCAAGCCATTTCGTGGTTTGCGCAGGGATGCCGACATGGCTCCATGCTTTGGCAAAAACTGCAGAGGGAGATGCCGGCCACCTTGGCCGAGACAATGAGAATCGCCGACAGCTATGCTCTCGGTGACCCGATGCAACCTCAACTGGACTCGGGAGAACCAAGTAGGAGGAACCCGGGGAACAACAGGTCCGGGCCGGGCAGGAACAATGACCGTCAGGATTTCGGGCAGAAGAGAAGGGAGCCCGACTTTTATTACGCCTCGCAGCAGGTGGCGGCGGTAACCGGGGAACAAGGCAATACCGCTAGCAATCAGCGGCAGAAGACGGATGGTCAGGGTTGGGCAGAGGTGAAGAAAACTTGGGCCGAGCAGAGGAAGCCCTTGACGTATGAGGACATGCTGGACAAGCCCTGCTGCTATCACACTTTCAAGCCCAACCGACCGGCCAACCACACAACTCGGCAATGCAGCTGGTACCAGCGCATGCGGCGAGAGGGTGCTCCAGGGGGGTCTCTAGTAACTGCCCCTGAAAAGCCGGCAGCTCCAAGACCTCCGGCACCAGTAAGTGGGGCCAATGCTGTCCGGATGAACCCACCAGTACAGAGGCGACCACCGGCAAGGCCGGTAAGTATGGTGAACATCCGGGGTAGCAACAATGCCGGTCCTAGCAACCAGGGCGGTTACCCGCAGGGTGAATATCAGGAAGCTCACCAGAGCTATGTGGTTTTTGTGACCGAGCCCACTGACAAGAAAAGCCAGCGCCAGCGCGCTCTGGAGGTGAACGCCGTCATGCCGGCGGTACCCAAGTTTATGCACTGGTCCGAGATAGAGATCAGCTGGAGTCGGAAGGATCACCCCCGGGTTATGCCTAAGCCGGGAGGGTACGCCTTGGTGGTGGACCCGACATTCATCGGGCCGAATATCAACGTCCGGTTCAGCAGAGTCCTGGTTGACAATGGCAGTGCCATTAACATCATGTACAAGGACACAATGCTTAAGTTGGGAGTGTCCCTGAACACGTTGCTGCCGACCAACACAACCTTCCACGGCATTGTGCCGGGCGTTTCGTGTTCGCCTATGGGCAAGATCTGGGTAGATGTGCTATTCGGAACCCGGGAGAACTGCCGGACCGAAAGTCTTGAGTTTGAGGTGGTGGACCTGGAGAGCCCCTACCATGCCCTGATTGGTCGACCTGCTCTGGCCAAGTTCATGATATCCACTCACATGGGCTATCTGAAAATGAAGATGCCAGGTCCGAATGGCATAATCACTATCGCTGGGGACTACAAGCGCTCTATCGAGTGTGCCACTGCCGGCTCGTGCTTGGCTGAGTCATTGGTCATCGCCGAGGAGAAAAAGAGGATCCAGCAAGTGGTGACGCTGGCCCAAGCCTCCCAACTCGGTGTATCCGGGATGGCGAACCCGGAGCAGCATGCTTCCTTCCAGCCGCCCAAGGAGACCAAGAAGGTCGTGGTGGACCCGGCTAACCCAGAGCACCGGGTGATCATCGGCACCAGCCTGGGCAGCAAATAGGAAGGCGAGCTCACCGACTTCCTCCGTGAGAATCGGGATGTCTTTGCTTGGTCGAATGACGACCTTCAAGGAGTTCCGAGGGAGTTGGCTGAGCACTCGTTATTTGTGAGGCCGGATGCAAAGCCGGTGAAGCAACCAACAAGACGTCTCTCGGACGAGAGAAGAGCTGCAATCATGGAGCATCTGGCCGTACTGCTTGCGGCTGGATTTGTGATGGAAGTACTGCACCCGGACTGGTTGTCTAACCCGGTCCTGGTAGAGAAGAAGAAGGATGAGCCTCTCCTGGCCAAGGTGAGGCGCATGTGTATCGACTTCACCAACCTCAACAAGGCATGCCCGAAAGATCCTTTCCCCCTCCCCCGGATAGATCAAGTGATCGACTCCACTGCCGGGTGTGAACTTTTGTCTTTTGTAGATGCGTATTCTGGTTTTCACCAGATACCTTTGAACCCGGCTGATCAATTAAAGACTGCTTTTATTACCCCGTACGGGGCTTATTGCTATCGTGTCATGACCTTCGGGTTGAGGAATGCCGGTGCCACTTATCAAAGGTGCATGCAGAAATGCTTGCATGAGCAAATAGGTCGGAATGCAGAGGTGTATGTCGACGACATAGTCATAAAAACTAAAGAAAAACTGACTCTGATCGATGATCTGAGAGAAACATTCGTTAACTTGAGAAAGTTCCGAATGAAACTTAACCCGGATAAATGTACCTTCGGTGTGCCGGCCGGAAAATTACTCGGTTTCCTGGTGTCTAGCCGGGGTATAGAGGTTAACCCGGGCAAGATCCGAGCTATCGAGAGCATGAAATTGCCAACTCGCCTTAAGGATGTACAAAAATTCACCGGATGTCTGGCATCCCGCGCTCTCTTACCCCGGGCTTTGCTAACAGCCTGGACAGCGGCATGTTGCGAGTGCGAGAAGGATTCTGAAGCAAAAAGCGCTATTGTCGAGTTAGAAGGCAAGCCGGCAATAACGGAGTAATATTGAAAACCCAATAAGCAAGAAGGGGGGAGACTCACTGTCCATTTGGCCGTTGATCCACTGCAACTCGGCCAGCCAGGTGTCGCATTTGGCCGTGAGGACGGACAGTTTGTTCTCGGCCAGGCTGGCGCGAGATTGGAGGTCCGTCACGAGAGTCTCCTGCGCCTCTGTCACCTCGTTCATGACCTTGGTCATCTCGGCCTGCTCGTGCTGGGACTTCGCGAGTTCTTGGCGAAGCCGACCTACCTCGGCCTGCTCTTTCTCGAGCGCAGTCCGGTGCGCAGCCGCAACCTGGGCCTCCTTTTCAGCTGACGAGGTCGGCATGTCGCGGATGTCAGGAGAAGAAATAAGAAGAGGGAAAGTATGACGGTAGAAGGGAAAGAGTACCTTGTGCCGCCTCAAGGGTCTTGTACTTCTTCCGGAGGCCGCTGTGCTTGACGAGCAGTTTTTGAAATAACCTGCTCCACTCCTTGTTGCAAGCCTGAAATGAGGCTAGGCGTTAACTCAGTTGTAAGAAGATTCCTGCCGAGTAATCTTCACTCGGTCAATGTTCGATTACTCCACACGAATCTCGGGGACTAGTGGGGGTGAATAATTAAGAGACTTACCTCAGCGTCCCGGGTCATCCGGAGAACTGCGCACTGAAGAGTGTGCAGAGTTTGGGCAATTTTCCCGGGTCCGGCAGGGTGTCGGGCGTTCGGGTCGGAGGAGGATACCTCGCTGGTGTCGGCAGCATTCCAGTCCATGTTGAACTGCTCCAGCGAACCTGAACAGTCATCACCCAGGATGAGCAACTCGGCAGCAGGCGGAGCTTGGGCAGCAGTGGCCTCTAGCGTCTGCAGCGCAGCTGTCTTGACGGCCACGCGAGGAGGAGGAACCACTAGGATTTTGCCCGGAGGAACCTCACCTCTCTTCTGACTCGTGGTCCCGTCACGCTTGCCCGAGGCGGCCGACCCGGATGGTGTGGTGATCGCCTTGGAGGTGGTAGTGTCCGAGGTCGGCGGACGCCTCTGCTGCTGAGTCCGGACAGGTGGAGGTTGCTGACGCTGTCCTTGCGGTTGTTGTTGCTGGTGTCCCTGCGGCTGTTGATGCGGCCGTTGCTGCGTTTGTTGCTGCTGCAGAGGGCGCTGTGTCGGCGACTGACGGACCCCTCCCGAGTGGGGTGGGGATGACGCGGTCTGGGGTCGCCTCGCTGTGTCGGAGGTAGCGTCCCCACCGGATCCGACGTCCCTGTCGGAGGTCCCTCTGTCTCTCCCGGCCGCGGCGCTGCCACTCAGCGGGGGTGTGGCAGCTCGGCTCCCGCGGGTCGGAGAGCCTTCCGCGCGAGTCGACCCGGCCTTCTCGGTATCTTTCCGACCTTGGGGCCCGGTCGGATCCAACTTCAGTGGGGCACTGTTTCAAGACAGTGGTATGTTAACTCGGACGGTACTATCAGAGAGGTCGGCATAGCAGGGCAAGTGGTCTCGAGAAATCGGCTTACCCGGTGGAGGTCGGAGGATCTTTCTTCTTCTTGGGCGGCTTGGTTGCCGGCTTCTTACCGGTCTTGGCTCTCTTGGCGCCAGCCTCGTCGCCACCGGTATCCGACATACCGGTGCCAGCTCGCTTGCGGGTCTCGGCTCGCTTGCTAGAGGTAGCGGTTGTCGAAGGCGCTGGGGGCGCGAAGTTGAGAGGAGTAGCGTCAATAACGTCTATGATTCGACACTCATCCTCATCGTCATCCGACCACTCGTTGATTGGAACGGGTGCACGAGGCTTACCCGGGGCAGGGGCGCGAGCCAGTGGAATGGATAAATGATCTTCGTCATCCGGGTCCTCGCTTGGTAAAATCTCCGGGATGGGAAAGTCCGGATGCCATTCCCCCGCGGCATGGATCTGGTCTTCAAGGAGCTGCCGGGCGAACCTCTGCGAGAAAACAAAAGATACATGTGAGTACAGAGATGGTTGTAACATAAGTTTGTCGGAGAATTGCTTAAGTCGGTCAAGTGAACCAGCTTACTTGTGGAGGAGGACGAGAGCGCGTGTGGGGCTTCATCCCCCAGGCCCAGGTGGCTGGGTCCATCTCGGCCTGGGCAATAGCCTGGACCCGCCGGTATACTTGCTCCTGGGTGAGCGTGAAGATACTAACCCGTGTCGGGTCATATCTGCCACTCATGTGGCAAATCTTGTGAACCCGGGCCTGGAGAGGGCAAACCCGGCGGCTGACAAAGGTGCATAGGAGATCCTCGGCTGTGAGCTTGTCTTTGATCGAAAGGAGGTACTCGTGAATCTCGTTGACCTCCGAGTCCAGCGTCTTCGGGTCAGAACTCCAGTGAAGCTGGGCAGTCGGGGGGGCGATATTGAACTCGGGGAGGTTGATGAAGTCGGCCCCCTCCTCCTTGTCACCTTCAACCGAGTCGGGGTTCCTCACATAGAAGAAACTCCGTTGCCATTTGCGGCAGGACTCTAGGCCCGAGATCCGGGGGAAGTCGGACTCCCTCCGAGGAACCACGATGGCGGCCCCACAAGCAGTCATCTCCTTCTCCTTGACGCCTTTGTTGGGGATGCTCTGCTTCCGTAGTTGGAAGTACTTGGCCCATAGCTTGACCACCGGCCAGAGGCCGAGGTATCCCTCCGAGAAAGATACGAAGGCGGAGAGTAGAGTGATGGCGTTAGCCGGAAGATGGTGGGGTTGCAGACCGTAGTAGTCAAGGAAGGAGCGGAAGAAGGGGCTTGCTGGGAGGGCAAAGCCACGCTCGAAATGCGTGACGAAGACTACCCGCTCCCCGGGTTGGATTCGGGGTTCGTTCTCACCCTCGGGAAGTCGGCAGATGACCGCCTCCGGGATGCGATGAGTTCGGCGTAGCCAGTCGATATCGTCCTGGCACGCGTCGGAGCCTTCCCATCCTCCCCGGACTCCCTCAGTACCCATGTCGGTATTCTCAGAAGACATGTCGGAGCTGACCTGCGGTATGAAAAGGATGTTAAGTCGGGGCACCAAGAGGAGACATGCAGTAAGTCGGGGCGTCCCGGCAATAAACAGAATCTATGACCGAGATGCAAGGAGGAAGATCTACCAATGCTGAATAAAAGGGCGATAAAGGAAATCTATTCGGAAGAACCCTAGCAATGGTACGGGAGTGTGAAGTGGAATCTACCGTTAGACATGGGAAGAGAAGAGTCAAAAGGGGCCTTGACAAGAGCAACTACGAAGATCTACGGGGAGATGCAGTGCCCCATAGTGCATTCTAGGGAAGAACAGGGGAAGAACTACAGCGGCCGAGCTACGGATGATCTAGCCAGAGTCGAGGAGGAACTCACCGGAGAAGGTGGAGGCGCGGCGCGGGAGGTTCTCGTCCCGATGGTGGCGGGATGATTTCCGTTCGTCGGCGTCGAGGTCTCCGCCGTGCGCAGCGAGCTTGCGGTGGCAGTTCGTTCGCGGGCGCGCAGGGGGCAGATGAGAGGAAGAAGATGATGCGGGAGGGAAACTGAAAACCCCTCCCCTCCGTATTTATGAGGGAAGGGGAAGCACGGTTACCCAATTTTCCCGCCCGTTGGTTTCGAGCAGATCGTGGGATCATGCGTGCGGCGGTTGGCGCGGATGGAGCAGTTATGGCCGCACGATCGGCCGCACCGCGGGCCACAGAATGGGAACCGTCGGCCGCGGATCTAGTGCGGTTACCAGCCCGGAGATCGAGGAGGCGTCTCGGGGTCAAAACCGCTCGAGTGCCTGGTGGATGGGACTTATGGTGGGGCCCGTGCGGCACGTTTGTGACGGTTTGTCAGGCTGCGTGGCGTAATGCGCGGGATGGTGCAGCAGATCAATGGCACGTATCGGGAGAAGATCTGAGAAAAAGATTTGTTGAGGTCGGAGGAACCGGAACAAGAACCAAAGATGACTGAAGGCCCAGTGTCAAACCAAGATGGCCCTGTTGGATGATTTTACGGTGTGTCGGAGAAGGCATGCCGGGATTTTCTTGTCGGGCCGGGGTGGTGATGTCGGACCGGCTGTGTGGCAACCGGCGTAAGCAGCTCGGTGTGATTGGTCAGCCCGACATAGCAATGTCGGCGGCTGATACCAGGCAGTTGTTTTGTTAAAACTGATGCAGCCCTTCATCCGAGGCTGCAGGGCTACACCAGCTTCGGGGACTAGTGTCGGGGGGCTACCCCCGGGTAGGGTAAAGGCGAGGAGTAGCGAGCCTATTCTAACCGACATCACCATGTCCGAGATCTTTACTTATATGTGATGTGCAGGAAGGAGAATCCGACATACCTGTTCGGGCCGGGCGAGGTATGTCGGAGGTCCAGGCCCGGCATAGCCTTGCCGGCACACGGAAAGAAGTCCGGTATACTTGTGCCGGGATAGGAGGATGTGTCCGACATACCTTATGTCGGGCGACAAGTCAATGGCAAGTACGAATGCAGGACACTGACCCGCCTGACACGGAAGTAAGGTCACCTCCCGTCTGACACGGGCGCGGGACAAAGGGCACAAGACAAGGGCGACGTGACTATACCACTGTACTGGCGACTGACTGACAGGAGACAAGGCATGGAGAAGGCACGTCCTGTCTCTGACAGGGGAAGCATCATCACCTAGGCCGGCGGCGGCTACGGCAAGAGGCATCATGGCCTACCTCGACCTATGTCGGATAGCCCGGCGGCTAGGTCGTGGTAGAGATGTCGACATTACCGTTGGACGGGGGCTGTTGTCCGGGGGGGCCCGGAGGAATTAGGGTTCCCGGACAACTCGGCGGGACCTCTATAAATAGCGCCATAACTCCTCCTGTGAGAGGGAGACCAACCAGAGAGCCAAAACTATAGGCGCATTTACTTCTCCTCACTTAGTAGTTCATCCTTGTTCTTGAGTTCATCCTAGAGAGAGAGGCAAAACAGCTCAAGGAGCACCTTTGTAGATCTTGTGTGACACATATAGAGAGGAGCAAGGCAGGAGTAGGGGTGTTACCTCCTCACGAGGGCCCCGAACCTGGGTACATCGTGTGTGTTTGTGGTTGTTTGAGGTTTTGTGTGTGTTCTTCGTTCACTCTTGCAGTTTCATCCTTGCCCGAGTCGGTTTTGGTGGTGCTTCGCCATTTCTTGTGTGAGCTCCTTATCTCGCTAGCCCTCCCCGGATCCACCAGCGTCCATCGGCCCCACACAATTAGCCATCCTATGGCATCTGTCGTGACACCACCACGACAGATAGTTTTGGTGCATGTGTCTAGTCTTAATAATGCTAGTGTCATGCAGGGGAGAGCCCCCTAGGCAAATAGTTCGGTCACCAAGTGATCTTGGCGGTAACTACAGGTACATGGGATATTCCGGTAACTAGACGTAGATGGGATATTCCAGTAAGATGTCCGAGTGCCGGCCAAGATTACCACACAATCTCAAATACGGCAGTGTTGTTGGTCATCAGTAATCATACCTTGGGTTCATTACAACTCCAAGTGACATAGTTATATTCCCCATATTCACGTGAGGCTGGAGGGTTTGAAAAAGAAAAGGAAAAGACCATGCGTGAGAATCAGCACATCACATAGGATACATGTATCGTGATACATCATGTTTCTGCTTCACGAAGTGCTAATTCATCCCCACAGCTCCTAGTGGATCTGCCGATCAATCTCGGATGATGGCGTGAATAGTCGGTTGTAGTCGATCATAGTCTTGCTTAGGCATCGACACGCCTCTGAATGAGGTTGCACTTGGCATCTTACATCGAAAGTGGAAGAGGAAATCAAATGGCACCATCAATGTCCACAAATGAATCACGAATGTCACTGGATATGTGGGATAATTCATATAATTCTTGTTCTTGTACGAGCTTTTGTAAACCCTCGCTTTTAGCATTAGCTGTACTAGCACCATACAACTCCATTTTTTTTAGCAAAATGTTACATCCTCCTGTCCATCAGTACGTGATGGATTTTATCTTGTTAACACACACTAGTCGATCCTTTTGAGCGGGACTTGCGTTTTTTTAATGGAGCGTCTCGATAGAGGATATTTAGACAAGCAACGGATGGATTTTCAATCTTGCGTTTGGTGATAGTAAGTCTTACCCCCATGCTCGATGATAGTCATGGAGGCAGCGATCCAAACTTGACGAGAGTCGGAGACGGCGTATGTCTCATCGCTTGTTCAACGGTGATGGTCGGTAAGGAATCACCATATAAAAGGGATTCCCTGACAGTACATTGCCGTATGGTATGAGACATCGTGAATATAGGCTAAACATGTCCCAAGTACACCACAAATCTTTGTTCATCCATGCAATGTCGTTTTTTTTTTACATCTCGATTGTTCACACAAAGTGCTTTGAACCGAAGAAAAAAAAATCACAGAGCTCGTTTTTTTTTAACTAGTAGGTGCATGATACTTGGGCACAAGAATAGAATGTGCGTGTCAAGCATGTATACATATTTATGGAATGTAAAGGCGACAGAATGCTTCCTGCTTGGCGCACGGATTTTCTCTCAATGAAGAAGTTTATGTAGCGACTTCGTGCACTTCCGAATCGTGCATAGGCTGCATGCCATTGACGATCATTTTCTTTGGTAACTTTGGTTCATGCCGATGATTCTCTGAGTAAGAGATCACCTGACAAACTGTACTTAAACCACACGAATAATGGAACCTTGATGAAATTTATTTTCCGAACCAAGATGCTCAGGCGAGTACAAGTACTCATGAATGTTGCAAGTACCTTTCGAACACTTGGGACGAGTAAACAATATTGGAAAGTAAACCAAGAAGAATATTTTTCAACGAGAACACTTCTGCTAATAACGTGGACTCATCGAAATAAGATGATGCTGATAACGTGGACTCAGCAAAATAAGATGAAAGATTCGTGCCAGGCAAGCATTTGGTTCAGCAAGCACATTGACACAACGATGATACGTGAACCTCTTTACTTTCCTCCTTATTTTTTCTTCAAAAATCACTTGCAGTAGAGCCATCATTTGGGACATGATAACAAGAATATAAGAAACAATTTTGGTCCATCGGGAGAAAACTTGACGACGATCGGAGCGCAGCAAAAATGGGAGGAGAATCAGGTCCCACCGGGCGTGCCATTTTTGTTTGACGAAAACAAAATAAAAAGATAGATGACAAACACACAGTATATATGGGAACTCTGTATCTTTATTGATCATTGTATTGAATACAAAGTACATGTACATGCTCCCATAGGAGTTTGCCGATTTTGCCTTCTACAACTATGAAGGATCTGACTGGAGAGATTGCGTGTAGTCCGCTGATTCCCGACGCTTTTGCAAATCCACCGGTTAATTACATCTGCAGATCAAGCCTACAGAAAACCTCCGATTAAGTTGCGTCGTAGTCGTCGTCGTGTCAGATGAACATGAGAAAAGGAGTGGATTTGTTTGCCGCAACACGATCACGAGATAATCTCGACGTGCGTAATTAAGAGTGAGATTGAAAGGATGAAGAGGGTGACTATTGCCTTGTCGGTGCCCAGCCATATATCCCGAACTTCATCAAATTGGACTGTGTATGTGTTGCTTTTGCCTCGTCGGTGCCCAGCAACGGTGTGTCCATATCCCATCAAAATTAGGACATGTTGATTATTATGAGCCTCGTCATCACAAGGCGATGATTTTGTCTAGCCTCGTCGGCACTAAGATAGACAATTGATGAAGCATAAGATAGACAATTGATGAAGCAAAAACGATGACTTTGACCATGTCTCATCGAGATTAGGCCATGGATCTAAGATAGACAATTGATGAAGCACGTCGTATCTTTACAAGGAACGAGTTCATATACCGACGACATAGATGCAACAATCGGACGATATGACTTTGTGATGATAAATCATGTACTCCGCATGGATGACGTTAGTGAGACGGTCGTTGCCATGGTTATGTTTCACTTGGGGCGACGTTGATGAGGCGGTCGCCATCATGATTGTAGATTTCCACATGGGCGACGTTGATGCAGCAGTCGACACCACGGTTATAGAGCCTGGCACATGACTGACGTTGATGAAGCGGTCGAGTCACGGTCGTAGATACTCACATAGGCGACGTTGATGATGCGGTCGGCAGCACGGTTATAGAGCTTGACACGTGTGCGACGTTGATGAAGCAGTCAACACCATGGTCGTAGAGCCTGGCACATGACCGACGTTGATGAAGCGGTCGCGACACGGCGGTAAAGATCGATACATGACGACGTAGATTATACATGCAACACACGGTAGATGATGATCTAGAGCCACGACGGTGAGATTGTTCTTTTTCCTTCAAGATTGACACATGTGCGACGTTGATGAAGCAGTCGACACCATGGTCCGTAGATTTCAGCATGAGCGACTTTGATGAGGCAGTCGACACCACACTTATCGAGCCTAGCACATGACCGACGTTGATCAAGTGGTCGGGCCACGGCGGTAGATTGATACACGATGACGTGGATGAAATAGCCAGATCATGGTAGTAAAGTTTCACCGAGTAGCCACGTTGAGATTGTTTCTTTTCCATCCCACAACTATCAATGATGCAACCGATCTTTAACACATGGTACACATCTTACCATGGATGAATTGTGGCGCATGTCGGTGAGACGCGGCGTCCGTCACACGATTTCGTACTCCGACGAGGTATATCGTGGTGTGGTGTTGTTTTGTTGGCTGAGGTGTGTTTGCATCAAGGAGCAACAGCGATCCGATCTGGTACGTGAGGCCTCGTGGCGTCAGCCCGTGGTATTTTTCCTATGGTATTGCCGGCCTCCGCCGTATTTTGTTTGGTGTGTGAGCACCGCGGCCTGCCGGCCATGCGGGCGTGTGCCTCTCCTTTTGGCCGATCGATGGGTGGCCTTTATATAGGCAGGCGCTCGACTTGCCGATCACGTCGGTTTGCGAAAAACGCATGCGGGTAGATAAGATATGGAGTTTAAACTGATCGCAACCATCTCAACAGATATACATGACATAAGCCATGACATCAGCCGTATCAGAAATTACCCACGTAACCAAGTCAAGGACGTAGAGTCCATGACCTGTGGGCCATAATTTTATTTTATCTCTCTGAACAAGAAGTTCTAGATGCCTCGTATTTGCATGTACGTGATCCAGCGCAGCTCATTTGTACGTGTATATGCTCCAATACTTATGCACACATCATCTCTCAAACGATGAGTCGAAATATAAATCTGTTTGCACCATCGTCATGATGTGCGTGATAAACTTTATAAAACGAGTCAACTATCATATATATTTCGCACATCGTGGGACCCACACGTAATTGGAAAGAATTTTGTTAACTCATATCTATATTATAATTTTTGGTACAAAAATTCGTCAAACAATTCCCACATATCAAGGCATGACAGCAGAATATATAAAAAACATGACACTAAGGATGTGCAAGTGAATTTTCCAAATTGTTATAATGGTAAATACTCACTTGCCTTTCAGGATGGTATGAGGGAGTTCTGACCATGAAACTGACCACGGAACAGACTTTCGTCCCGCTTTAAAAATAAATCAATCAAACGGCCGAACCGATACATAGATGTGAGGGAACCCTCTTACAAGCAGATAAAAGATAATCAACAGAAAAAACAAAGTAGTAGCCACACCCTGACAAAGAAAGCTAGACTACAACAAGCGGAACTCCACGCCTCATCGATAAAGCATCGGACTTAGCCACACCACCTCGACCAAATTATCGCCGGAAAGGGCCGCCTGCCCTCTCGCTCCGGGCCGTGGAGCGTCGATCCTGCCAGCGGGCAATGAGGACGGAGATAGGTGAAGACCGAGTCACATGTAGAAGATAAGAGGCCGCCAAGACTGCTCCAAGCCAGCGCCGAGAATTCCTTGAAGTAGGGCTGAGAGGTCACAAGACTCGGACTTGTTTTATAATGATTTTGGGAATATTTCACAGTTTCCCTATTTTTCTGGAATTTACTCTGCACAGTCTGAAACCCTATTTTTCAATGTTTTTACCTTTCAGGGACCCACACGACGTCCAAATGACTTAAGATTTCATGGGGATCAGTTTGGAAGGAAGGAAACGTATGAGCCAAGGATCAACAAAAGTGGAAACCCAATGAGGAAAAGGAGTGGGCCCACGCGGCCAGATTCCTTGGCCGCGTGGGCCCACTCTTTTGCCCCAAATAGTGAGAGGGGGTAGGAAAAGTCCCGCCGCCGCTGGCACCGCGCGAGCTTTGCCCGGCGTCGCTCGCCGGCGTCGGTGGGGAGAAGGGGTGGAGGAGGAGGCTGCTGGCGGCGCGAGGGTTGAGCGCCTCGGTCGCCCGCGTGGGGGGCGACGAGACGCGAGAAGGTTTTCGCGCCAAGAAGTTCTACCCATGAAACTGGATGAAGTCGCTCGGTATGTTCTTGGTTTATGTCCGATAAATTTGATGTGCGTTTGTGACTTTGTGTCATTTTGTTCAGTTATTCATTTGACCCTTTTGTACTAGAGAGTATCTAGTGCTCCTAACACTTTAGGTTCTACCAATACTACCACTAGAAAAAACAATCTTAAATACGTCGAAAAAATCTTCGAAAAAAGAGTGACTGCCCATAGAGTATGTCTACAGCCTACAATAATTTCAGGCCCAGATTCGAAATGAATACTGATAACAAAAAGAGATACTTAGCATGAATAGTGCCATTCTTTTATTATGTCTTTTTATAACACTAGATGACACTATTCATATTAGGTTTGTCTTTTTTTTTTTCATAATGTTCCTTTCGAATTTGGACCTGAAAATTCTGGAGCATTTAAGCACATACTTCATGAACCCTCACACTATTTCGTATTATTTTTCGACACAGCTAAAATCATTTGTTGTAATGGCAGCATGTGGAGCACCTAAAGTGCTGGGAGCACCAGTTATTCCCTTTTGTGCTACTCTCACTTAACTTTGCATCTGATTGCTTAAAATCATACGTTGCACTTCCTTCTCTCCACAGTATAGTGTGCCAAAAATAGCTAGATTTGAAGTAATGGTCCTTTTGCAATGCCATATCATTTCATACATTTGAAAGCACAAATCCTCTGTTTCTAGGCATCTGATATCCTGGGTGTTCTTGATGCAGTGCACACCAATTACGCTTATGGAGCCGGTGTCTTCCAGTCAAGTGGTGCGCTATGCAATTCAGGATACATGCAAGGAACTTGCCACATGATCTATAGCTCAGTTGCTGAAATAGTTGTAACGGCATATATCATTGATGTTTTGAGCTATAGGTCAGTGGGGTGATGTTTTGAGCTGATCGAGTGCTACACCTAACCCAGAGTCGGATTCCACCGACTTCAACTTGGAGACGAAATCGGACTCGCCGTGACGCGTAAGGGCAAGTGGTTTGGAAACAAGGCCGACCGACCCAGAGTCGGATTCCTGCTTGAATCATTGATGTGCTTGCCGAACGCTACCCTGAACCTGCATCAGCATCACCGACTTGGAGCGGAGCCGAACTCGGACTCGCCCCGACGCGCAGCCCGTCCGTCCAATAAAGGCCGTCCTTCGCCATCTCCTCCTCCATCCACATCTCACACACTGCTCCAGACTCCACCCCTACGCGCAACCGAGCGAGCGAGATGGCGACGTCCGAAGGCAGCGCTCACTCGCAGTGGAGGAGGTTCTTCGCCGGCGCCGGCGGTGCTGACATCTTCGAGATCATCGACGCCGCCGTCGCGGTCGCAGCGCTGGACCGCCCCGACGAGCTCAAGCAGAGGCGCGAACGGATCGCGCAGAGGCTCTACACCGGAGGTATCCTCTCCTGTGGCGACATTACCACGCCGCTGAAGGGATGCTGCTCCGTGACCGTGAGCAAGAAGGAGGACCGGTCAGCAGCGAGTTCCGCAGCAGAGAAGGCCACGGCGCCGGTCAGGACGCGCCTGCCCATGGCCGTGAGCAAGGAGGGGCCGTCAGGGAGTTCCGCCGAGAAGGCCACGGCGCCGGTCAAGAGCCTCTCGCGCAAGAACTTTGCAGCTCGTCCACACTCCACGACGCCGCCGGCCGCCGATCTTGACAGGAAAAAGGCACGGACGCAGCCGACGGAGCAGAGCATGGAGGCGATGCTGGCGACCGCGAAGCGAAGGCCGAAAGAGGGATACGATGAATGCAAGGAAGCGAAGCGGCAGCACAAGACCCAGCTGGTCGAGGCGCCGGAGATGGTGAAGCAGCGGCGGAAGAGACAGCACCCGATCCTCCGGCGGCGGGACGAGGTCCGATGCGTGGCCACCATCGCCGAGAAGCGCGCCCTGATGTCTACTCTCCGGGCTAGCTGGGCTTAGTTAGTTGGCTCCGTAGTCAAGATTTTCAGTTTTAGCATGAGCGTCAGTGCACGATACTACGATGGATGTCTTTTTTTTTCTATCTGGTTCTGTACGAACTGATGTATCATGGCAAGATGTTGCAAGTTGTATAAAGAGAACACTTCCAGTATCTTGTTTGGTTTTAGCCTGAGCATTAGTGCATTGTACCATGATGGATGTTTTTTTCGTTCTATCTGGGTCTGTACGAGCTGATCTATCAATGAGAAGATGATGCAAGTTGTATTTTAGAGGAATCCGTCTGTATCACTGTATGAATTGATAATGTTTGCGCAGGGTAGTCACGCCAACTTTCAACTGGCCACTCATGTCTTCCAGAATCTCTTTGACTGCCGCGTGCTTCAAAGATTTAATGATTTATCTACTTATTCGGGATGATGCTATCATATGGAATGTAGATGCCAATCATGTTTATATGTTCCTATCGGAAGCGGACGCTTCTCCCTCCTGTTCTATTCCGCCCCAGGTTAATCTATTTGAGTATATGCTATCACCATTCACCCGCGTATTGAGCATGTGAAAAAGTTGTATAAGATGATTTTCATGGTAAATGAAAATTTAGTTCTGTGTGAGGGGATACCCCAGGAGCTAGGGGTTATATCTTTTGTCCCTGTCCTGAGATGCATATTTAATATTTGAGCTGTATGATATTTCTGTTGCAATGTAAATGTATCTAAAGACTGAACATATGGGTCTCTTTATTTGTTCGGTGTTTCTCATTTTCTGATGTGAATCAACTATAATTCTTTGTTAGGTTCGTATTCTCAAGAATGACAGTGGCGGATTGGACGAAACAACAATTTTGATTCATATTCAGAGTGGATGCTCTTGTTCGAAATTTTGGGCTCCTTCGCCCCTCTCAGGGGCGAAGCTAGCTTAAAAAACACCACTGGTGTCATGTTCACTTCGTTGGTGTCATTTTTTCCAAATATGTAGTAGCCTTCACTAATTTACAATGGAATTAACTTGAGTCGTTGGTGTCAATTGACACCATTGCTATAACCCTAGCTCCGCCCCTGCCCCCTCTAGTTCTTCATCTTGGATTTATACCAAATCAAAACATGGATGCTATACTTCCGGAGTTTTCAGGAGTTTGTTGTGCTATGCAGCAGCTGAACCATGTCCAAGGGAAGAAGAGGGAAGCTGATGCAGAGTATGCAAAAGCAACATGAAATGCATTCGGAAGAACTGCTTTGATCTGGTTTTTCTAGTTGTCCTTAATTTTTCAAAATTTTGTGTTCTATTTGCTGCAACACCCCCACCAATATTTGAATCTGCTGCTAGCACTGGATTTATTGTTCTATTCACCATAATTGCAATTCTGATGCAAGGCGACGCCATTATATTCCTTTTTGTCGGCCGCTGTGTAAGTTACTTGCCATCACCTATTTGACATGAGAGATTTTTTTAATAATACGTTTTAAACCCGAAATTTGAACTATAGCACACAAAAACTAGATTTTTGAGTAATAGTGTGCCGTCGGCATGTGGACGTACAGTTTCCTTTGGTTCTAATTTATTTATTAAAATAAACTCACCTTTCGGCAAGGCCCTTGCCAAAAGGTACCTTCGGCAAGGCCCATGCCAAAAGGTACCAGTTGGCATTGCCGTTGCCGAATCCTCCAGCTTTCGGCGGAGGTGGCTCCTCTGACGCACTACACCTTGACGTGGGGTCACTGACATGTGGGCCCCACATCTGGGAGGCCCACATGTCGGTGTCACCCATGTCACCATGGACAACGTCAGGGGATCCCGGTTCAATGTGGCAACGGGGACACTAACCACCGGTTATTGCCTAACCATAACCATCCCCATACAATGAAAATTTTCCCATCCCCGTCCCCATGAACTGCCACGGGGACAACTATTCTACCATCCCCATCCCCATTGGGTTATCGGATAACCAGCAGATAACCATACTCAAAAAATCCAATGTGGCGAGGACGGCATGCGTGCGGCGGAGAGAGGCGCGGCGAGGTCGCGAGGCGAGGACGGCATGCTGCACTGCTGCGTCCGGTGGCTGGGGAGTGGTGGCCGAGTGGGGAGCGCGGGTTAGGCTTAGGGTGTGCGCGCTGCGGCGACTGGAGAAGAGAGGAAATGCTAGGGATTTAGGGTTTTTTGGGGGCATATATACATATGTGATGTGTCTAACTCCCTCTTGTATCATGGCCCCACATGTCATATCGGGTACCGGGTATGTCGGGTATGGATACTGGTGTACCAGATCCGTCACCCTAATAACCGTTGGGGAGTGTTTTAGCACCAATAAGATCCCCACGGGTAGTAATATGCAACCAAAACCGCCCCCTAATAGGTGAATTAACCACCGGTTATCGGGTAATGGATATCCATTGCCAAATTGAATCCCGGTCGGCTTTCGGCACGGGTAATGCCGACGGCGCGCTAGAAGTCAGATTTATTTATCCCGCGTGTTATTACTAGAATTTCCATTAAAAATCGCATTACTTTTAAAAAATCTCTTTGACCTGAAAGCTATCAACAATATATGAGCAGTTATTTGTAACTTTCCAGTGCACGAATAATTGGAAAAAAAAGACTCTGCAGCCTCCCGAAGGAAAATTTCTTGAAGCCCTCATTCAAATCATTTCTTCAGGTTACGACTCGTATAACTACCCTTGCAATGAGTTAACTGGTCGAGTGAGTAGGCTAGGGCCTCATTGGACAAAGAGTTGCAATAGTACGATTAAATCACCCTTTGTCTAAGTGTGTCCATTTAGTAACTGTTGTTTTACTTGTTGGTATTCTGCTGATAAAGTATGGTAATGTGCCTATATTGATCTTGTATTTTTTAAACATCATTACCTCTCTGAAATGCAGATACTTGCATGCACATCCACAAGCTACAGTATTCTCCTGTTGTTAGCCCGACCAATTGGTCCTGCAAACTTTAGCAATTATGGTTGTTTCTTAGAACAACACAAGATATTGTTTCAGACGAGGAATCAACGTCCATTGATGCGATGCACGTGAGTTGTCTAATGTTGTACATGAACACAATTTCTTTGTATTTCTATCTTATGTTCTGTGAACAAACTTTTGGTGAATATTTCCGCTGCAGGTCATGAAAATGTGATTCAGGAGCAGAACCTGAAACACATGCATAAGAAGGCGGCTAAAGAGAGCCTTGAGATCCAGCAAAACCAGAATTCCCTTGGGGCGAAGCTCAAAAACCAGCAGCGGATGAAAAACGATTTGAAGCTAAGATCGAGGAGCAGAAGCATCAGGTGATGGTCGAAAAGAGCCTTAACAAGGACATGGAGATGGTGCTGAAACGTTTCCAGGCCAGCTAGAATGTCCTCAAGGGGAAGATCGACGAACAGCAACAGTAGGTGTATCACTTACTTGAAGGACACTCGAAGAGTTAGGACCAGTTTGATGCCAGCATTGCTGACCTGAAGCAGATTGTGTCCACCATCAGCAGTAGCATATTGATAAAAAGAGTTTGAAAAATTATGCAGTTATCAAGGATCAGAACCAAATGGAGGTAGCAATGAATAAAATGAAGGAGAAGATGGTCCAAACAGATCCAGGGCCGGTCCAAAATAACTTTGGCCTGGGGCGAGATAATTAATAAATATAATTATATCAAACTCTCCGACTTAAATATAACATAATTTTATTATATATTACAATCTAATAGTATATATGTTTATTTGTGGTACATAATGTATATTCTCAAAATGTAGTCACAGTTAACTTAACTAAATATAAATCTCATGTGTCTCTTTTTTGTATTGTAATGTACATCAAATATAAATTTACATAAACTAAAGACTGAAAATAATTGTACGCCTTCTCATTTTTTGATGTGCAATTAAGAATTAATTATATTTCATATTTGTGATACATATACATTGACTATACTATAAAAAATATCTTAATACTGATTTGTACTGTATCAACTTATAAGCAAATCTATAGAAAATTCTAGAGTATATAGCTTGACTCTATCTGATAAGTTGCATTGTGTTCAATAACAATCCTACAACACGTGCATTTTATGCACTTGATATTAAAATAAAACAATTAAACTAAACACCAATGATCATTTTTTTATAGATTTCACAACTTTTACATTCATACGATTTTTTCTATTAGACTCATTGAAATGCGCTTGCTATATTTAGTCTACACAACTTCTCATGTAACTTCCTCAAATAGAAAGTTGGCAGAATATTAAAACTAAAATTATATAGTTATCACAGCTTCACTATGACTTGTTGGGCTCCCACTCAAGAGAATCTAACAGTCTAATTAAACTTTCCAAATCCAACCAGATTGTATTTGTTTACGGGAAGACTAGCTGGTTTTCCCTATGAGATACACGGATTGTGAGAATCTCTATTATTTGGGGTACTATACTCTCGACTCTCGAGTATCGTGGTGGTTGTCATGTTAGTCTGATCTTTACGTTAGCCTCTCAACATAACCTTGTTGATGCCACGGCCTGGTGGGAACGAGTGCCTCCCATAGCGGTAGCCACATGTGTCAATCATTTTGTCGCTGAAATGTTGGCTGCATAATAGCATGTTTGTGTGCTACGTCACTTGGTGCTACGTCATACGTTGGCTAGTCGTCGTTGTCGGTGGCATTGATATGCCCATCCTCTTCATGGTGTACCTCCTGAAGCGACATCAACGACGCTCCTTGATCTAAACAATGAACTCTCTGCGGCTGTGGGCTTTGCCGTAGCCGACTTTAATCTTTATTTTACTTTTCCTTAAGTATATCGGTGTATACATGTATTAATTTGGTTAGGCCCCTACCACTCTGGGCTAGGGCGGTCGCCCCTCTGGCCAGCTCTCTAGGTCGGCCCTGAGCTGATTGTCCAGCAACATCAGCATCAACAGATTTAGGATGGAGGTAAATCAGAATATTTTCTCGTTTTTCCCGGTGCAGAGCTTAGCTCGTCAGTGCACCAAACATTGTCAATAATGCAGAATCTCTCTTCCTATGCTCTGTGTTTTAATTTGTATTAATCTACTGATATACCATCGTCATAACTCGGAAATGAAACCTTTTTTTTTCACAAACGTTGGCGCATTAGAAATTTATCCGACAATATCATGTTTTTATTTTCACGACATTTGCCTGAGCTCAGTGATGAAAGGTAATATCATATTAAAGAGCTTTTCAGTTTTACATTCACCGGAGCTGTTCATTATTGTATTGCCCATTTTTAGTTAGTTACCGGTGCTATCTGATGGAAGTACTTCACTTCATCAGGGCACAGTATTTGTTGTATTTCTTTACGGTACTAAAGTCGTGATCTGGTATATTCCCACATATTAAGACATGTCAACATAATATATAAAAATCATGACACTAAGCTGGTGCAAGTGAACTTTCTGAATTGTCATAACGATAACTACTCACTTGCCTTTCAGGATGGTATGAGGGTGTTCTGACCATGAAACTAGACGAAGTATGTTCGGTATGTTCTTGGTTTATGTCCCATACTTTGATGTGTGATTGTAATTTTTTGTCATTTTCTTCAGTTATTCATCTGACCCTTTTGTAGTAGAGAAAATATCTAGCGCTCCTAACACTTTAGGTTCTACCAATACTACCACTAGAAAAAACAATTTTAAATACGTCAAAAAATTCTCCGAAATTTTTTGAGTGTGCGTAGAGTATATCTCTACAGCCTGCAAAAGTTTCAGGCCCAAATTCAAAATGACTACTCAGAAACAAAAGAGTGAAATTTAGCATGAATAATGTCTTTTTCATTTTGTCTTTTTATGACACTAGGTGACACTATTCATGCTAGGTTTGTCTTTTTTACCTCTTGATGATGTTCCTTTCCAATTTGGACCTGAAAAGTTTGGAGCTTGTAAACACATTCTCTATGAACAATCACACTTTTCCGTACTCCCTCCAGTTCATTATAAGTGTTCGGAGAAAACAACTATACATGCACGACAGTTTATTAGAATAAGTGGTAGTATAATATTCTGACACAGCTACAATTATTTTTTGTAACGGTATCATGTGGAGCACCAGATATTCCCTTTTGTACTACTCTCATTTAACTTTGCATCTGATTGCTTAAAATCATGCGCTGCATTTCCTTCTCTCCACAGTATACGTGTGCCAAAAATAGCTGAATTTGAAGAAATGGGCCTTTTGCAATGCCATATCTTTTCATACATATGAAATTGCATAAATTCTCTATTTCTGGGCATCTGATATCTTGGGTGTTCTTTTTCCAATGCACCCCAATTACGCTTATGGAGTCGGTGTCTTCCAGTCATGTGATGCGCTATGCAATTCAGGATACAGGCAAAGAACTTGCCACATCACCTATATCTCAGTTACAGAAATTGTTGTAACGGCATCTCATGACCAGTGCTACACTGAGTTGATGTTTTGAGCGGATCGAGAAAAAACCTTGGAACCTCATAGTCTGTCATCCTTGGTACTAGTTTCTGGATATCCCTACCCCAAAACTTAACACTGGGGTGTGTTATGCTGCTTTTGGTTTGAAGTTTCTGTAGATTCCTACATTCCAATGTTTCAGACAAGCTTGAAAGGCCAGCTCATCACTCCTAGATCACTCATCACAATCTGGAAATAAAACCTCCTGCTGATAGCTGCTGATGTGATGCCATCCTACACCAGTTCTTCATCCTGTGTTAACTGGCGTCCACCACAAACTCAACGGCACATTTCGAAATTCAGGTAAACATGTTGAGTCAATCGATGTGAGAACCTATTCTCCCTCCGCTATGAACACATTGCAGGTTCTCGGAGAAGCATTGTGGACAAAGGCAAAGACAAACAACTATCGGTCCTTCGACACGTGGACGTCGTCCAAGATCTTGTCAAGACCCTAGCCCAGGCCCCAGAGTCGGATTCCACCGACATCAACAAAATCGGACTCGCCGTGATTTGGAAACATGGCCTATCGACCCAGAGTCGGATTCAAGCTTGAATCATTCATGTGGTTGCCGAACGCTACCCTGAACTTGGAGCGGAGCCGAACTCGGACTCGCCGCGACGCGCAGCCCGTCCGTCGCCAATAAAGGCCCTTCGCCATCTCCTCCTCCCTCCACATCTCACACACTGCTCCAGCCTCCACCCCCAGCGCGCAACCAGGCGATCGAGCGAGATGGCGACGTCCGAAGGAAGCGCTCACTCACAGTGGAGGAGGTTCTTCAGCGGCGCCGGCGGTGCTGACATCTTCGAGATCATCGACGCCGCCGTCGCGGTCGCAGCGCTGGACCGCCCCGACGAGCTCAAGCAGAGGCGCGAACGGATCGCGCAGAGGCTCTACACCGGAGGTATCCTCTCCTGTGGCGACATTACCACGCCGCTGAAGGGATGCTGCTCCATGGCCGTGAGCGAGAAGGAGGACCGGTCACCAGCGAGTTCCGCAGCAGAGAAGGCCACGACGCCGGTCTGGACGCGCCTGCCCATGGCCGCGAGCAAGAAGGAGGAGGGGCCGTCAGGGAGTTCCGCAGAGAAGGCAACGGCGCCGGTCAAGAACCTCTCGCGCAAGAACTGCTCAGCTCGTCCGCACTATACGACGCCGCCGGCCGCCGATCTTGACAGGAAAAAGGCACGGACGCAGCCGACGGAGCTGAGCATGGAGGCGATGCTGGCGACCGCGAAGCGAAGGCTGAAAGAGGGATACGATGAATGCAAGGAAGCGAAGCGGCAGCGCAAGACCCAGCTGGTCGAGGCGCCGGAGATGGCGAAGCAGAGGCGGAAGAGACAGCACCCGATCATCCGGCGGCGGGACGAGGTCCGATGCGCAGCCACCATCGCCGAGAAGCGCGCCCTGATGTCTACTCTTCGAGCAAGCTGGGCTTAGTTAGGTACTTAGGTCGCTCTGAAGTGAAGATTTCATCTTGTTTAGTTTTAGCATGTGCATCAGTGCACGATACTGCGATGGATGCCTATTTTTTACCGGCCAGGAAATGTGTTAATTTACCTAGGCAAGGTAATCCAATTATTACCGGCAATATGAGATTAACGCACAAAAATGCTTCAGCGATTTCAGGAACAGTTAACCCTTTCTTATTGGAAACTGAAGATTGCACTCAATAAACTCCTGTATGTATTCTTCTTTTTTTAATCCGTTAATCTGAAGTTATGGTTTACGCTTGATGCTTCCAGATCCATCTGTTGATGTGGACTAGGCATAGATTCTAATTTCTACGAGATGTTTACGAGACTTGCAACTTGGTTCTTGACTTGCTAGTCCAGATTCAGTTAGAGTTGCAAGTGTACCTTTATCAAGATCTAGTTACACTATTCAAATCAATTTTAGAACTTCTTTAGTTTTTTTTTTTTGAGTTAAACGGCCCAGAGGTCACGAAGTTGTCACGAATGTGCGCATTGGTCACGAACTCAAAAAACGTCAATAATTGGTCACAAAGTTGTGAGTTAGAGCCTCGTTAGTTAGTCCGTTAAGTCTGACGAGTTTTTTATAAATAGACCCTTAAAAGTTTGTTTCTTCAAAGGATAGGACCTTTTTTAAATAAAAAATTGCCTGCCAATGGAGATGACCGGATCGAGCCGGCGAGCACGCGGGCTGGCGCGCGTGCGAGCAGGTGCACCGGCGAACGCTGCTCGACTTGACCAGCCGCCGCAGCACCGCAAAGCTACTCCTTCCCCTCGTCACCGGCGCTCTCTGGCGGCCACCTGACCTCCTTTCGAAGCGCGACGACGTCCTTCATCGCCGGCCGGTCGTAGGCACGGTGGCTGATGCACAGCATGGCGATCGCGAACACCTGCAACATCTCCTGCACCTGCGTCTCCGGCTTCCCGCGCAGCCGCGGGTCCAGGAGCTCCGCCACGCCGCGCTTCGCCTGCATGTGCTCCCGCACCCACTGCACCAGGTGCGTCCCGCCCGGCAGCGTCGGATCCAGCGGGTGCCTCCCCGTCAGGATCTCCAGCACCACAACTTCGAAGCTATACACGTCGCTCTTCTCCGTGATCCTCTGCATGGACGCGTACTCTGCTCCAAATGATTCGCAACTAGTAATCTGTATATCTGACGATCTGATCACAAATTAGGACATCGTAGTATAATCATAAATTCGCGACACCCTTGACGCCGCCGCAGTGGAGGAAGCCGCTAAGGCTGCCGTTCGGGAGGTAGGTGTAAAACAGCAGCTTGGTTCTCCGGTTGGCGCCCCACCCGAGCAGTCGGATGATGTTGCGGTGGCGGATGGAGCCCAGCGCCGAGATCTCGTTGCGGAACGCGCCGGCCTCGTCCGAGGACCACATCTTCTTCACGGCAAGTGGCTCGCCGTTCGGGAGCTCGACGCGGTACACCACGCTCGAGCTTCCAGTGCCTATCACGTTCGTCGACGTCAGGCCGCGCACCACTTCGTCCACCGAGAAATCCAGCTTCTGATACAGGGTCACCTCCCATGCCTCGGCGGCGCCACCGCTGATGGCACTGCTGTTCCGGCGGCGCGAGCGGGCGAGCACGTACGTGGCTGTCACGAGGAGGAACGCGAACGGAGGTGCACATGGGCGGAGGTAAGGCGTCGCATGACAGCGTCCGAGGCGCGCGGCGATGAGCGGGCGCTCTGTGGGCGGCAAGAACGGGGCGCGGCTATTGGCGGCTGGGCGCAGGCGCACGAGGACGGGCAAGGACGTGCGGCAGGGCGGCTGGGCGCAATGACGTCCATCACCTGTTTGACAAAATGACTGGCCTAATTTTTTTAATTGGACAAATAGATGTAAAGAAGAAAAGGTATAGGGTGTATTTTGTAAAAAAACAATCTGCCACGTCAGCAACTTAACAGACGAATTAACAGATTGACTAACGGGGATCTAACTCACAACTTTGTGACCAGTTATTGACGTCTTTTGAATTCATGACCAATACGCACATTCGTGGCAACTTCGTGACCTCCGGGGCGTTTAACTCGTTTTTTTATGGTATAGAGTTAGTTACAGAAGGGTAGACAAGACCCAAAACGAAAAGAAAGAAAAATAGAAAAGAAAAAAGAGAACACCAAGAGCAAAGAAAAAAAGAAGAAGAAAAAAAAGGAAAGGAAGCTAGTTACAACGAGGAGACAGGTGGAAACTAACCAACTTCTGTAGTTCTGTTCTTTTGGTATTGAAGCCCTAACTTCGGTTGATTGCCGTGTTACTTTGTAGGGAAGGATGGTGATCTTTCTCAGAAATTCAAGAGGTAAATCATGAATATTTTCTCGTTTTTCGTGTTTCAGAGCGTCGCTCGTCCGTCAGTGCAGCAAGCATTGTGAATAATGCAGTATTTCTCTTCCTATGCTCTGTGTATTAATTTGCAGTAATCTAATAATATACCATCGTCATACCTCTCGGAGATGAAACTTTATTTTTGGCACGAATATCGGCGAATTAGAAATTTATCTGACGGTATCATGTTTTTTATTATTAGTACCAAGGATCGTGGGTAAGAGCCATTTGCTCTCAACATTTGCCTGGCTCGGTGATGAAAGGTAATATATATTCTGTTTTACGGTCACCAGAGCTGTTCATTAGTTATTTTCCGTTTTTAGTTGCCGTTGCTATCTGATGGAAGTACTTCACTTCATCAAGGCATATTTGCAGTATTTTTTTCTATACTAAAGTCGTGATCTGGTACATTCTCACATATTAAGGCAAGACATCCGAATATATAAAAATCATGACACTTAGCTTGTGCAAGTGAACTTTCCGAATGTTCAGAACGTTAACTACTCACTCCATTTTAGCATGGTATGAGGGAGTTGACCATGAATCTGAACGAAGTCGCCCGGTATGTTCTTGGTTTATGTCCCATAAATTTGATGCGCGTTTGTAACTTTGTGTCATTTTCTCAGTTATTCATTTGACCCTTTTGTACTAGAGAGAATATCTAGTGCTCCTAACACTTTAGGTTCTACCAATACTACCACTAGAAAAAACAATTTTAAATACGAGTCCAAAAATTCTGCGAAGAAGTGTGAGTGTCCATAGAGTATATGTCTACAGCCTACAAAATTTCAGGCCCAAATTCCAAATGAATACAGAGAAGCAAAAAAGAGAAATTTAGCTTGAATAGTGTCATTTTTTTATTATGTCTTTTTATGACACTATTCATGATAGGTTTGTCTTTTTTTTTCTTACTGTTCCTTGGAATTTGGATCTGAAATTTCTGGACCTTGTAAACACATACTTAATGAACCCTCACAATTTTTTCGTATAATTTTTTGACACAGCTAAAATTATATGTTGTAATGGTAGCGTGTGGAACACCTAAAGTGCTGGGAGCACCAGATATTCCCTTTTGTACTACTCTAACTTAACTTTGCATCTGATTGCTTAAAATCATACGCTGCACTTCCTTCTCTCCACAGTATACGTATGCCAAGAATATCTGGAATTTGAAATAATGGGCCTTTTGGAATGCCATATCATTTCATACATTTGAAATTGCAGAAATCCTCTGTTTCTGGGCATCTGATATCCTGGGTGTTCTTGATGCAGTGCACCCCAATTACGCTTATGGAGCCTGTGTCTTCCAGTCAAGTGATGTGCTATTCAGGATAGAGGCAAGGAACTTGCCACAATACCTGTATCTCAGGTACTGAAATTTATAATGGCATATCATGTTAAGTGCCACACTGGGGTGATGTTTTGAGTGGATCGAGAAAAACCTTGGAACCTCATAGTCTGTCATCATTAGTATTTTGTTTTGGAGTCCCTGTAGATTCCTACATTCCAATGTTCAGACAAGCTCTGAAAGGCCAGCTGATCACTCATAGATCACCCATCACAATCTAGAAATAAAACCTCGTGCTGATAGCTGCTGTTGTGCTTGTGATGCATGCCTCCTGCACCAGTTCTGCATCCCGTGTTAATTAGCATCCACCACAAACTCAACGACACATTTCGAAATTCAGATAAACATGTTGTGTCAATCGATGTGGGAACCTATTCTCTCTCCGTTATGAACACATTGCAGGTTCTTGGAGAAGCATAAAATTTGTGGAAAAACATCTATCGGAGCAAATGTTAATGATTAGTCCTTCTACATGTGGACATCGTCCAAGATCTTGTCCAGGCGTTTCCCAGAGCGTGGCTCGTACGCTGGGCAGACCCTACACCAGAGTCGGATTCCAGCTTGGAAACGAAATCGGACTCGCCACGACGCGTAGCAAGTGATTTGGAAACAAGTGCTTGCCGAACGCTACCCTGAACCTGCATCACCGACTTGGAGCCGAACTCCGACTCGCCGCGACGCGCAGCCCGTCCGTCGTCAATAAAGGCCCCTCGCCGTGTCCTCCATCCCTCCACCCCCTACGCTTAACCGATCGAGCGAGATGGCGACGTCCGAAGGCAGCGCTCACTCGCAGTGGAGGAGGTTCTTCATCGGCGCCGGCGGTGCTGACATCTTCGAGATCATCGACGCCGCCGTCGCCGTCGCAGCGCTGGACCGCCCCGACGAGCTCAAGCAGAGGCGCGAACGGATCGCGCAGAGGCTCTACACCGGAGGTGTCCTCTCCTGTGGCGACATGACCACGCCGCTGAAGGGGTTGCGCTCTGTGGCCGTGAGCAAGAATGAGGACCGGTCACCAGCGAGTTCCACAGCAGAGAAGGCCACGACGCCGGTCAGGACGCGCCTGCCCATGGCCGGGAGCAAGAAGGAGGAGGGGCCGTCAGGAAGTTCCGCGGAGAAGGCCACAGCGCCGATCAAGAACCTCTCGCGCAAGAACTGCTCAGCTCGTCCGCACTCCACGACGCCGCCGGCCGCCGATCTTGACAGGAAAAAGGCACGGACGCAGCCGACGGAGCAGAGCATGGAGGCGATGCTGGCGACCGCGAAGCGAAGGCCGAAAGAGGGATACGATGAATGCAAGGAAGCGAAGCGGCAGCACAAGACCCAGCTGGTCGAGGCGCCGGAGATGGTGAAGCAGCGGCGGAAGAGACAGCACCCGATCCTCCGGCGGCGGGACGAGGTCCGATGCGTGGCCACCTTCGCCGAGAAGCGCGCCCTGATGTCTACTCTCCGGGCTAGCTGGGCTTAGTTAGTTGGCTCATGAGTCCTGATTCCAACGTGAACACTTACTGTATCTTGTTTGGATACATCAGTGCATCAGTGCATTGTACCATGATGGATGTTTTTTTTCCCTATCTGGGTCTGTACAAGCTGATGTACGTATCCGTCACAAGATGATGCAAGTTGTATTTTAGAGAAAGTGATAGTTATGCTTTCCGTCTGTATGAATTGAATCAACTGATAAATGGTTGTGCTATGTGAATTGACGAACTGCAAATGTCTAAATTTACATAGGAAAACAATGGGGCAATAGCTAATCAGATAATAACCAACCTATCTTTTCCAGTATACATTTAAACAACCATGTTTTGTTCAACTCTTCGACCACAAAAGTAACCTAAGCACAAGTTTTCTCGAAACCGTTTATCTCTGAAGAAAATATACCAATGCGCTTTCAATAGCCAACCATGAATTCAACTCTATACAAGGCCATCGATGACCATCACTTTTTGCCCTTTAGCAAATTCTTCATAGATAACAAAATTCATATTATCCAGTCTACATGTTCAGGAGACAACATTGGTAACTGCGAAAGCCCAGCTAGCTATAGGTGCTACCAGTGAAACTTAAAACTACTCCCTATGAAGTACAACCCAGTCTCCCCATTCCACAGAATTTGGGAAGATGTTTGAACCTGGTTAAGCAGCATAGCACTATTTGATGGATCAACAAGATCACGTATTTCACTAGTAGCCCTATTCTATCTCTCAGTATTCTATCGTCTCATCTTTACAAAGATCTCCCCGTTATCACTTTGCCTTTTCACCACATGAGGTGAAAGTTGCACCTTCCATGCTTCCTATGTACAAAAAAATGATCAATAGTAAAAGCTTGAGTTCTTCTGTCTAGGTGCATCCTTGCAGAGAATGGACCTAACTTCCATTATCGATCTAGGTGGTTCCAGATCCTTTTGTTGGAGAGTATTGCCAAGCAGTTGCTGCATCTGGGATGCAAATGTATCATCGAGAACCTGCAGCATTACATGTTATATGACCACGGTAGCAGAAGAGCAACACTGACAGGAAAACATTCACGAAATTACTTGTGAGGAATAAAATGGGGAACTTACAGAGACTGCAACTCTCGCGCCTTTATACCAAGCCTTGTTTTCTTTGCGATTTTCTAGGAAACTCAAGACATCCTTCCCCATGCGATCCCAAAGGCCTCGGCATATGGCTACAAACACATGAACTTCGGAGACTTTGTGCGCGTGATTTATTGCCTCAATTAACTGATCCTTCAAATCCTGCATCCTGCTGCGGATATCAGACTCCATGACCAACTCCTTTGAATCCTGGATGATCTTCTTGAGCTTTGTGGTGTTCTGCATGCGGGTCTGCACATAAAAAATATCAAAATACTGCAACCTAAGTGACAGTAAAAACTTCTCACAAAAAACTGACAGTAAAACTAAAGTCCAGGAGTTGATATTCCAAATTGTTGCAGCTGCAAACAGTCTAGAAGCCTACCAGGTACCAGGACTATTATCAAAGCTTAATTCACCAAAAGTATTCCTCAATGCAATCGTCATATCATATAGCAGCATTAACATACCAATTAATATTTGCAATACGATGATAACATCAAGATGGAAATCGAGTTTGATTTAAACATTAAACAACAGAAACATGGTTTCAATTTTGCAAATCAAATGTGGAACTAACCGCATGGAAAGAAAATGTATGGAGAAAGGACAGCAGAATAAGGAATGAGTTGTGTAGCAAAAACACTCACATTTTGAGAGAGCTTCTCAACAACTGCTTGCATGTAGTTTCGGAATTTGGCTCTCAGTGTTACAGTGACCTCGCTGAGTCTTTCACCAATGGCAGCTGAATTGCCTCCATGAGGCATACAGGAGCTCCAAGACCTCAGGTGGCTCTCAATCTGTGGCCTCAAAACATCCAATAGTCTTTTCATTGTATTCAAGAGGATTCCAAGCTGAAAGCACAGGGGTCAGATACTGAAACACTGAAATTCTAACAAATGTGAAAGTGTAGCAAAACTCACATCTTCAGGTACAATATATGGGCACATCGAATTGCGCTTTGTTAGCTTTTGTACATATTTGAGGCCAAATTTCTTCGGGGTGATACAATCCTTAAGTGGAGCCAAAATATCCGCATACTGCTTTTCGAGGGAGTCAATTACCGCTTTCTCAACATCTGCAATAGCCTTTTTTACAATGTTCCCAATAGCACAAGGTTAGTTGGATTTCATTCTGATGTAAACAAAATCAAATAAAGGGTCTGCAAATGAATCCACATACATTCTCCAGAACAAATATGTACTCTGGCCATCGGCAGATGATAACCTCGTACTCTGTCAATGTATTCTTGAGCAGATCATACATCTCGTCGACAAAAGGAGTTGTCATATGCTGAGTCCTAACACCTGACCATTTAATCTGATAATCGGCAAAGTTATTGCAGGATGAGATCCAAAGTACTAAATATTAATAAGCTGGGCACACCCATATATAGATATCATACAGTACAGGAAGCTACTAAATTTTCAGAATAAAGAGTGAAGACAGATGGCCTCAACCACCATGTCATTCAGGTTATAAAAGGGCCATCAGAATTACGAACAGCGAAACTAACTGCATGACAAACATTTATCTCCAGACACGGGCACCTTTCAACCGATAATTATCACATTTGTGCATGTGCGTTATCTCCAGACATGGCCACCTTTCAACTGATAATTATCACATTTGTGCATGTGCATTATCTCTAGACATGGCCACCTTTCAACTGGTAACTATCACATTTGTGCGTGTGCATTATATCCAGACATGGCCACCTTTCAACTGATAATTATCACATGTGTGCACGTGCTTGCATGGGCACTAGCAGAACTTTCAATATTAGTATAAGCTATTGTCTATCAGTTGTCTGATCTAATGGATCAGATCCCAACAGAAGAACTGTCCACAACCACAACCTTCATGGCTTCATCTGATTGCTCGAATTGTTTTAGTTATTACATATCAGTGGTTTCAATAACAACCAAGCCAATGCCATTCAAGACGCGACAAAGGGGGGAAAAGAGAAAGAAATACTGGACTCAAAGTTGGACACCAACAACAGATCGGTCATTAATCTCTTTTTAATCATTTACCAATGGAATATTTGTGCCAACTATTTATCATTTCAATCAGCCAAAGCAAATAAAAGAGAAGTATTTACCTTATCCAGCCTGCAATTTTCCAGCAGTGCTCTGCGCTTGTCCTCAATCCATAATACAATATACAAGTGGAACAGCTCTTTTGCATCAACACCAGCTTTAATAGGGCTGGGGATAAATTAAAACGTCAGTCTTGCATATACAAGACACAGGTGAAAGAACAGAACCCAGTTAACAAGGATACTTACCAAATGTTCCAGCTGGCAAGATCCTTCTGAAAATCTGCAGTGGCAATCACCAAATCTGCCACAGGAGATGAAGGGCCAGCGGGAGGGCAGGCAACAAGGAACGAGCGTAATCTATTTGAGAGCTCCACGCTATATATGGAGGCTGTCAAATTGGGGAGGTCGACAAAGCTGTGGAAACAGAGGAATAAACAGAGATATTCACTGAAGAGGAAATAAAGCAAAGGCACCAGATTCATTTTACAGTGAATGATTCACATAGATCATATAGAGAACTGTGTCTAAAAAATGCACATCAGGTCCAGAAACAGCAAGTACCTGGGAAGTATGTGATGATTATGAATTTCAATGTCTGTAAAAATTTCATTGCGTAAATTATGGCACAATGATTTCATCTTCTGGTAAGCCGTTGTGAAGGACACCAAGTCCATCTTTATGCCTTCAGAATTTCCTGCCACAAATTCATCAGTTTCAAGCATGTGCCTCCTCGATCGCTTCCTGGCAGCAGCCTGGACATACACAAAACTTAATAAGTAACAGCATCTAAACAAAGCAGCATGTATTTACAAAACAGTCGAACAAACACCTGGAAGTAACCACACAGTCTCAGTTGGGCCTCTGGAGATAGCACATCATGTAGTAGACTGTATAGCTTTATAGCTGGTTCCAGAGCTGACGCAGCCAATCCAGTTGGAGGCCTAAAGTTTTCCACCAGTCCAGAGACCATTGAATCATCAAGGCACTTGTAATTCTCAAATACCATTGCTAAAGTCTGCTCGATTTGTTCCTCGACTTCCCCAAGTATTCGATTCTAATGAAGCAATTACAGTCACATTAAAATGTTGAGATGTCAGGAACAAGTTTAGATAAGTAAGAATTAAGAGACCAAAGAGCGGGAAGGATCTTATTGACTTCAGCAACTATTAATTTATAGTACATTAATAGTAACAATACTATACTCCTCCAGATTTAAGAAATTTGCTATCTTGTGAGAGAAAAATAATGTTTCATTTCATGGAAAAGGAGCAAATACCTCTTGATGGCTCAATGTGGCAGTACCATGGCTCTTCATTAGTACTGGCAGCAAGAGTTCATGCACCAGATTCAGCCAATCAGCGGTAGGTGTTGCAATATCCACAATATATGAAAGGTACCTGTAGGAAGAGTCATATATCAGCTTGCTGAAGGGAGCAAGAGGAGGAGGAGGTGCAAAGTAATTTGAAAGAAGAGACGACACTCGAGGCAAACCCAACGAGTATCAAAAAGCATGTTTAGCCACAAAAGGTAGGTCAAATCACATTGAACACAAAATCATGCAAAAAGGACTGAAATGAACACAAGAAATAACGAACAGGCCAAAGAAGCTAGACAGAGTTGCTGAGTGGAACTACTGTAACCAAGTACCTCAACTTAGTGTAGGCATCTGAAACCCCATAGTATGATGCAAATTCTGTCAGCAACCATTTCCAAGAACCTTGCAAGACAAGATTTCTTTGCTGAATGTGTTGTGCTTTCATTGCAACTTCCAAAACAATATCATATGCCACAGTCTCCGCAACAGAGCCATACTAGAAGAACAAAGAAAGGTATGAGTATAAAGTAAGGAAATTGGTTTACATGTTAAAAGCATGGCACGTTCATGAGCTGTATAATGAAGAAATCTATATTCAATCAGTTATTTAATGATTGATATCATGATAAATATGCTCCTTGGCCGCCTATCGTGAAATCGATAATATTCCTCAGTACAAGGATATTCCGGAGAACCTTTTACTTAGCTGACACGGGTAATCTTAATGCACTAAACCAAAAACTACTCTGTAACTAACAATACAATATAGCTATCGTTAACATATTTAAAATATATGATAAGTCGGTATATCCATGCATCAGTACCTTTGTGTTGTTCTCATCTGCAGCAGTTGCATATTGGACATACAGATGTATGCGGCCAACAAGTTCATGCTCTGGCTCCCGGTAAATAGACCACCAGCGTAGTTTGTCAGCCTAAAGAAGAAATTTTAGAAGTTTTCTATGGAACATCAATTGAACAAAAGGCATAACTGGCACGTAGTGCGTCAAGAGCCACCAAGCTATGGAAATCTACAAGAATCTTCTTTAACGAACTTTAAAGAAAGCAACACAATAAGCAAGGAAAATCTTACAGGTTCCTCTGCCATAGTAGCAACTTGAGCAACAACACGCCCACAGGGTTTTCCATTGGAATCGGATACATCAATGATCAAATCGTCTCCCAGGCTATCCGGAAAGCTGAAATGTCCAGAGAAAGACATTCAGCTTGATACTTATTTCATACTATCCATAAGTTGTTCTCACAAGAAAAATCCTCAATAAATATACGGCACACTAATTGATCGGTTACTTCATCAGATACGGAGACTTAAGAGTGGCATATTCATTATCAAATAGCATGCTATTATAGAAACTATCTTGTACGTACAAAACATGTGTTTCTCCAGATCCTGGCTGCATTGGTACCACGTCATCTTCAGGTGAACTCTTCAGCCTCATTTTGCACGAATATGTCTCTGAGGATAGAACATGATGAGTTCAGGTCAAGACGGTGCACGTTATGAAAGAAATGAAGCATATTTACCTTGTTGTATTTCATCTGCTGAACTGCTGCGCAGGGTAGTCACGCCAACTTTTAGCAGACCAGATACCTGCTTTATATATTGAGCACTTGCTTGCATGTATGCTAAGCTATGCTTCGAGAATGAACTATTCGGAGGTAGATGCTGTGATACTTGAACTCTCCTAACTGACTCCCACCCAGATGTGATTGATGTTTGTACGTTGGACAGACGGTGCCTAACTGAATCGAATTTCACCACTGGCAATGATGAAAAATTGCAACCAGAAGGCATGTCTATGGACATACGAACTTTGCGAACTGCAGTAAATTCAATTTAACATCAGAGCAATTTCTGAGAGTAGTTTACAAAACATATAAAGAGAACTCGTAACAGCTAGAATGATCTGCCACAATATTAGAAGCCCTCGCAGACAATAAAGTGGTAAAGTCAAAAGATTTGGCATGCATTTCGAAAGAGTACCTTGTACTTTCATTTTGCCGATCGTTTTCTTGGGTTTTGATGCAGCGCCTTCATTAACTAGTTCTGATGCCCGTTTTGTCATGAGCTCATCTTCAGATCGCAGCAGAACATCTTGCAAGCTAAATGAAACATGCAAGACTATGAACTTACATAGCGATATAATTATGTTTGTACTGTAACATGAAAGTAGCATAATGACATGACTCAACAAGTAACTTGCTGTCTAAGCTAAATCAAACTTATGAATGATATGCCAAACCTATGAATGATATGCTTTACACAACACAGAAATATAATTGCTTCAGCAGTCCAGCTTAGAACAACTTGACAAGTTTAGAAGCATTAAAGGAGGAGATACCAGTGTGTGGTACTTGAAGGCATTGTGAGATTGTGGACATTTTTTGTGTGTGATAATACTCGGCAATAAGACACTGATGAGACCTATAATTCTTGGAAAAATGACAGTATCTTAGTTCAGAGCAGGTATGAAATGTTGAATGATTGGTGTTCACACAGAAAGAAGCTATTTTGGCTGGTTATATGTCTTGTACTCTTTACACGTTGCATCAACAGAAGGACACTGAGCTTTTGAAGGAGCAAATTGACTTTAGTTCGAGCACGATTTTGAATCCAGGACGGACTGAATCATTGCCACCAGAAAAACATGTGAGGATAGCTGGCATAGAATATTGGGCATGCTTGTCTAGGAGGCCAGGTTAGATCCCCAAAAGCACACTAGCTAAGAGACGGTGTAGCGATGGAGGCCAGAGCCCAGATGGATTAGGCCAAAGTGCAGAATAGGTTGGACTCAAACTTCTATGCAATTCAAATCTGATTAATGAAATGCAAATTTATCCTTAACTTAAATAGCTACTGTGCAGAAGAACTATAAACATTTCCATCATTGCTGATGGTAACTAAAAGTAGTAAGAAAGGTGCAGCTAGAATATTGCATGACATCTTCTAAGTTACTTGGATTTTATGAGCATGAAGTAAGTCAACCATAACTCACCTAAATGTATCTCTCAACAACGTGCATTCATTTTCCAGAAAAACTGGAGCTTCCATACAGCCTCGAGCCCATGCATGAAGACACAGGCGAACACAAGCATCATATGCAAGCACAGAATACCATGGCCCTTGCAAACTGTTTTATCAAACATGTTAGTACAGAAATATGGAATAGAACACGTCAAGAAAATGGAAAACAAAATATTATTTAATGTGTACTCTACATACCTGGCATGAAACGTGGGAACCCGAAGAGGAATTGAACTAGATGGCCTGCTGTTGTGCCTTCCATTCAAAGTGCTCCTACATTGTAGAACAATTAGTCAGAATGGCGTGTCAACAGAATAACTGATTTCTGAATGATGGTTCGATCAATTCTTCAAGTATTACAAAAGCTACCTATCAGTTTTTTCGGGCAAGTTAGCTCCCAGAATGCCATCATCAATTTCCTCTTTTTGCCCAGTTGAACCATCCGATACACTTGCATCTGCACAAGTTCTGGTATCACAGTGAGGAGCTGGTGAAGCTTCCTGGCTGTAATCGTTTATTGGTGGTGCACTGGGGACATCAGTTAAACCATCCTGTACATGAACCATTTGATTCTGCATCAGAAACTACACACTCCAGTATGTCAGAACGGTTTAACAACTTCACATCTATTCGAGAAAGCAGGGTAACAGACGACCCTTGGAACTTATTGGGCCAAATGACCCACACAAAAAAAAAAATTGGCCAGAAACTTTAGTTCCTAGGTTACATCATCTACAATATGTCAATATGATTATGATGCAGTTGAGGAACAGAATTTTTCTTGCATTTTCCAAAGAAGAGTGAATATCCTGATCATAATGGAGAACAAAATCGAGTTGGGACAAAAAAAATAGATTGACCTGATCATTATCCAAGTGAACTAAATACAGAAGCATGTTAAGCAGATACCAACAACCTGCTTTGTGTATCTTAACAGTACTATCTGAAGAAGGTTTGTTCAATGAGCGGAACATTTGTTGCAATATATCTACGTTGAACAATTTCCATGCCTAGTGTGTGTGCAAACATGAGTTCTTATCTCAGACAAAATGTTAAGCTTTTCATATGAAACCAATGAGTGGAACAGAGTGAAATATGGCAGAGAATGATGCAGGGGCTAAACAAAATGAGAACGGTTCATCAATTAGCACAGAAAACGAACCCTTTTAGGAGAAGATTTGACACTGTCTCGGGCAGGGACATGGGCAGAATAGTGCTCCTGCTGGTAGTTCCTCGAGCTCGAAGGCTTGTTAGCTGCCACGCGAGCCTTCGGAGCCGCATTGCTCGCCTCTCTTCTTGCTGGGCCCGTATGGGAGTACTCGGACGCGTACCCACCACCCTTGGAGGCGACGCCGTTGCTCCGCCCCGCGGCCTGGCTCGAGAACTCGGAGCTGCCCGCGGAGTCAGAGTACTCCTCCTCCTCCACGTACGCGGCGGCAGCGCGCGGCTGCTGCTGCTGCTGCCTGGCCCTCGGCAGCGCCGTGTCCCTGGAGGAGCTCAGATCCGAGTACCCGTCGCTGGAGTAGTAGCTCTGCTGCTGCCCGGGCACGTTGGCGTAGCGGTACAGGGGCACGGCGGTGCGCCGGGGCCCGGCGGCGTCGCCCCCCAGGCGGGGCGAGGAGTCGACGGAGTACCTGCCGCTGCAGACCTCGACCTCCGCCTCCTCCTCGTCGGCGTCGGAGGACTCGTCCATGTCGGAGGCCGACGAGGAGCGCAGCGGCACGGACGCGCGGGGCAGGTGGCCGCTCCGGAACTTCTCCGGCGCCGGCATCCCGAGGCCGGCGCCGCCCACGCCGCGCACGGCCCGCAGCGCGTCCATCCGGCCGTGGCTGTGCAGCGCCCCCGCGGCGCCGTTGTTGCCCTGCCACATTTGCAGAAACGAACGATGTCAGAGACGGACGGGGAACGGCGGGCCGATCCCAGCTGAGCTGCAGCTGCGGCTAGGGTTCAGTTCAGGGAACCGCGCGCGGCGGCGGCGAGGAGGAGAGGAGCTGACACAGTGCACTCACCTCCCGCACCCACTTGAGCGCGTCCCGATCCAGCCCCTCGGTGAACATCATGGAGGGCATGCAAATCCCAGGTCTCTGCAACGCGCAAATCCAGACGAAGAGGAAACAAACGTCAAATTCAGAGGCAGGCACGCCGGCCCAATGCAGCACCCGAAAATCCCGCGGAGAAAAACAAATGCAGATTGACTGCAGCACAGGGGGGTTTCGGGAGGCGAATCGGCAGGGGAACTCCGGGGAGAGAGAGGATTCATAAAACTGCTTACCTCGGGAGCCAAATCCGGCCGCGCCGGTGTTTGAAATTCCGCTCACCAGCAGCAGCGGCGGCGGCAGCTACAGAGGGAGGAGAGCGATGGGAGGGAGCGGGCGTCTCCCTCCGGGAAAGCGAAACGGAGTGGGGGGAGAAAGGCGGAGGACAGGGACAAGAGGGAGTTTATTGCTAGTACAAGTATTATGTCACTAGAACCCGTGTAGTTTATTCGAAATTAATAACGTGACGGAGACGGCGTTTGTTCTTGTTTGTATGTTTGCAGCGACGCCCCTGGGCCGCGCCCGTTTTTGGAAGGTAATGGTGGCGGAACGGAAGGTGATCTTCACGTCACGCGCCCTAAATCACCGCTTAAAAGGAAAGTATTAGGATTTTTTACCATGGTCTGGAGAAAGGAACCGTATCTTCTTCTCCCTAAATCATCCGCACGTATCTCTGCCGCCGATCTCCCGAATACTCGTATCTTCTTCTGCTCGAAAGGAAATTCCTTCCTACCCGCGGTGTATAATTTCTCTGTCAGGTAGGGTCTTATCAGCAAAAGTGAGAGAAACAGAGCCTCTCGCTTTCCGTTACCGTACGTGAGAGAGGGGTGGGGGTGGGGCCGCCCTGCCCAACGGGAGGGTTTGACGGCGTCACGGGGCGTGGGACTCACCCTGGTAACGGTCGGACGACGACGTGGTGGGAAGTGGTGGACGAGTGCGACGACTCGGCGGTGCGTCCTCCTCCTCTACTGTGGAGTGTGGAGTGGACCGTCCGTCCGTGTGAACGCCCCGCCCGCTGCGGAGCACCACCGATGCCGTCCGCTCGCGCGACGTGGCCGCGATCCGGGCCGTCGGTTCTCGCGTGGGCGGTGCGCATGTGGGGCCCGCGTGCCGGGCTTCTTTATTTTTTCGAACGGCGTGGTCCGGACCGAACCTGCTACTACGAGGGTGCATGGGGATTTCCTGGAAAGAAAGGACGGGACTGCCCCTGGCGGTTCGGGGAAATTGCGGAGGAAAGGGCGGGGATCGTGCCACTGATGGAGTGAGTGGCGAGCTTTCGGCGTGTCTCGTTCCTTTTTTTTGCCGTGACGGGGACGGGCGACGTGGGGACGGGGTGATGGCCCGGCGGGGAGCATACAGCCAAAGCGAGCATCATGCTCCGCTCCCGCTCCAAGCATTGTCATTTTCTATTTTCCTATTTTGAATCAAAAGGGTAGATGGATATACAACATTGATTATAAACTCTCCTTTTTTGAAAGGGTAGATGGATATTCAACATTGATTAAACTCTCCTTTTATTTTAATTGCACTTGTAGTAAACTTGTCTGGTCCTTTTTTCGTTCTGATTTGGTCACTCTTACATGGTCAGTAAAAAAATTGAGTATGGCAAGACCAGGAACGTGGGGGTGTTTCTACTGTTAACTTATTTTTGTACTTATAGATGAGTGAATATTATTTTTTCTACTATTTAAGATAAGATATATTTTGATATTCCAGCCGATTTATCGCCTATCAACGGATAAGATAAACTAGTCGATATGTCGATAAACTGACCAATTTATCTTTTATCTTGGATCGACAGATAACCGGTATCCCTAACATTGATTTTTTTTTTCTTTATTTGTGCAAAGCTTTATCGACCAGAGCTTAACCTACAGTGAACTTCTTTCAAGCCGAGCTGAACGCGTGAGTTCAGCTTGAACAAACAATTCTATAAGGCTTCTGCCAAATATCCACCCTTGTTTTGAATAAATCTAAGGTAATTTATTTGGCCGTAATTGAGAAAGAATACGCCAATCGTTTCATAGATTATGTTTCCGAAGTGTACACGCCGTTTGGTCAAGCCTATATAGAACTAGTAAGTTATTATGTACTCCCTCCTTTTTTAATATAAGATGTTTTAATCTTTTTCCATATTCACATGTCCAAACTTGTATCTAGACATGTTTTAGTGTCCATATTCACTCATTTGTGTGTGTATCTAGACAACATGTGCAATATCTAAAACATCTTATATTAAAAAACGGAGGAAGTAGTGAATAATAATTTTTTCACTGTTCAAGATATCATTTGATATTCCTATAAATTGGTTGATTTATCTCTTATTAGTGTTTGACTGATAAGATAAATCAATGGATATGTCTATAAACTGGCGGATTTATCCTTTATGTTGGATCGACAGATAAGTGATATCCTTAACACTGAATTTTTCTTTATCTGTACCAAGCTTTATCGAGCAGAGCTCAAAGCTACGGTGACCTTCTTTCAACCCGAGCTGAACTAGCAACTCTCTTTTCCCCCATTATCTGCATTCCGAGATTGATCGGGAGTAGTAGTTCATCCGTTTCACGTACGTATTCCCGGCTGCTAGCACGTCGTCGTCACGGGGCCTTTTTCCTACAACGGCAAGAGGATACAAAAAGAACGTACGACAACAGTGCCACACTGGCTACGGCCATGCATCACCGAACACATTTCCCGTGAGTAGAATCGTGAAGCCATTTGGAATCGAGCAAGCTCGCAACGTTTCCTTTCGGCCGCCCGGAAAATGGCGACGGTTTGGTCAGGTTGGTTGGACGGGAGAGAAATGTTGGTGGCTCGTCGCCGGCGGTGGCGCAGTCGCACACATGGAACGTGCTGCGAGCGCGAGCTGGGCCAACGGAAAGGTTGCGCCGCGAGCGTTCACGGTAATACTGATAACACGTACGTAACTGCCGGTCAACTACGTTAGTAGGAGTACGTAAGTACTAATTTCTTCCCTTTTTTGGCAGCTCGTTAATCTCTTCATTAGTGGACTGTATTCTGACAGCCGTTTGACCTTCAGATCCTACGTTTACCGTGCGTGGTGTGGACAGCGCGTGGGGATCTGACCCAAACGAAGCATCTTCCTTCGTCGCGAGATCCGCTTGCTTCGGTGGTAAGGAATGTCCGATCGAGCGGAAGTTCTTCTCGCGGCGACATTGCCATTTTCTTGCGGGATGCCTCTTTTCTTTTGTTAATGGCAAGTGGGGGGGCCGCCGTGAAGATGCAGAAGCGGAGCAAAGGTCCATGTAACATGGCTGGTTCCTGAAAGCGGTACGAGCTGGTCAGGCGTGTCTCTTGGAGTGGATGGATTGTTGCGTCGCAAATGGCAAAGCCGGTGTTAGTGCCAGCTTTTGGTACGCGACCATGCCAAGAGGTGGTAGATCAGCTGATCAAACTTTAATTCGAACCGAGGCTCTCGTCTAGGACGTGATTGCCGCGTGTCACGGACCACGGTTAACGGCGGTGCACTTCTGTTGGATTTGATCTCTTCTGCAGGGTAATTTCTTTTGCGGGAAAGTGGGGTGATTTTGCTTATAGGTTCTTGATGTGCTACTAGATTTTTTTTTTGTCGGAGGAATGCTAGCAAGTGTAGCAACGTAAAGCAGAATCCGGAGGAACTATGGAATTGTGGATTTTTTTTTGTCTCGGTCATGTGGGATTTTGATTACATGCCTTTTTCTGTAGAGGATTTAGGATTTTTTTAGAGGATCTTATAAGAGTATTTACTCGCCACATGGTTTATTAAGTTCTGACAAATCCTCCGAGAGGGAACAATTTCATGTCACGCCCCAATCCAAATCCAAATCCAAATCCAAACAAGGAAGCCATGTCACGTGAACTCGAAATTCATATGATTTGGACTCCCAAATCCACAAAAACAGGACCAAACGACCCCCCCCCCCCCCCCCCCAATAGTATTTTTTGTCGCGTCAATAGCATTGGGATTAGGGACGGATTTTTCATTCATATGGCGGAACATGGCAGTATCTACGGGGTATAACTCCCTGTTGAGATGGTTGTTTCTTGAGTATCAATGCGCTCGAGGTATAAACACTTGCAACGGCGAGCACATTGCCTTGACCGTTAAGCCATGTATCATAAGAAAATGGCAATACAATGCCTGGAGACGCATCGACGTCTTCCCGTTCGGTTCCACCCCGCTCCAGCATTTGGCCGAGCTCTTCTGCTACTATCCTGAACTCGTCGCCCGACGATGTCCGGCGACTATATCCGATCCAGCATGATAACATGTCCCCCCTAGCCCGAGCACAAGACGCGCAAAGTCATTCAGAGCGATGTCCGACGCCACCATATTCGTGAATGTTGCCTTGGTGCGTCGCAACAAGTTAGCCCAGACACCGCCGAGATCTGCATGACCACGTTCTTCGTTGGCATCCAATCGAACAGATCAAGGTTTGTCGTCTCGTGGAGAGACGACCGGTGTTTGTGGCTTGGTAGCGTCAGGAGGAGCTTGGCATGCATCACAACCATTTCTCGCACGTATCCACACTCATGGCAAAACTAGTGTGACCCATAAGCCTAGTCAGCGACTCTATCCGGGATATGAAAAAGGGGTCGATGAACCGCACGGAAGAACTGCAAAACGGCTCGGCCTTCAGCCGGTTAGGAGTAACAGCAGACTTAACAGCTGGAGATGGCGGCTCCTCCTGTAATAAGTACTCAGAGACGACAACACGTCGGGACCAGGTAGCATGGGCATGCCTGCCCTCCGGCTCCTCCAAGTCAACTGTCGACGTCACGGACACGCCTGGTACATGCTACTCTCCCGACAAGACATAAAGCTACCTACCACGTCGCTGACCGGCGTGGCTAACGTCATCCATAGTGTCAGGTTGTTTCAGACCCGATACTATTAATGAGCAGTCAATGTTTTAGTTTGTGATATGATAATATGTTTAGCAATTTCCTCATCTGTGGGACGTTTTTATTAAGTTTTTGGCAAGTGCTAAGCGTCAGCCGGGCTGTAGCAACAGATTGCTACAGCCGCCTCCCGCACCGTCGGATCCACTTAAGTGAACCAATCCCGCGCGTCCGATCTATGTAACAAAAACGGTTCGCGTGTAACATTTTTTAACATACGTGTAACATTGACATGTAGCAAAAACAAAATCAGAAAATGTTGCGTTAGATCTATGTAGCCAAAAAAAGTCAAACACAACATTTTTTTTGTCTAATGTAGCACTGTGTGCAGCAAAAAAATTCAGATCTGTAAAAGTTACAATCGTGTAGCAAAAAATGGTGTAACACTTTCAACAATGTCATGTAGCAAAATTCAACGATTTATGCAACAAATCCCAAATTCAGTGTAGCAAACATCAGTAAAACATCACTTAACAGAAACTCATGTAGCATTTTTCTCGTGCTCCCACAACAAAAACTATATGCGAATGTAGCAAAAATACACGTCGCATGTAACATCCAAAAAACTCCAAAAAAAATCCCCAGAAAACTGACCTCCACGGTCGGCCATGGAGGCATTTCCATGGTCGATTTGAACTCATCCACCACATCCAACCCGCCGACCTGGTCGGAATGAGCGAGATCTCGATGGATTCGTGGCCGCCGGAGAGGATCTCGGTGGCCACAACCTACCACCACAACGAGGTGGGAGGCCATGGCTAGAGGAGGAGCTCTAGAGCCGCCATGGCAGGAAGAGGCCCAACGGTAGGAGCTCGACGGGGCGTCGCTGGCGGCGGCCGGTTGCGGAAGAGGAGGTCGTTGGCAGGCGGCGGCGCGGGGATGCGGTGGCCGATCCGGAGGGAAGCGGAGGCCGGCGCAGGCTCGCCGGCGCGGGGAAGCTTCGCCGCGATGGCGATGGCCGAGGAGCAGGGCGGCGGAGGGTTCGCCGGAGCGCGGAGGAGGTTCGCCGGGGCGCGGGGAGGTTCGTTGGCGCGGGCTTCATGGGGCGCGGCGCGAGGAAGCTCGGGGCGTGGGGCGTGGGGGCATCGCGAGCGAGAGGAACTGTGGCTGCCGGCGCGGAGAGGAGGCGTGGCTATTTTGGAAAGCACGTGCGAGGAGGCGCGGCTGTCGTACAGCGTTTTCCTAAGTTTTTTTTAGGATAACGTTTTTTTCGTGTAAAAAAATGGCGCCGACGTTTTTGAAACAGAAAATCCTGGGCCAAGGCCCAAGCAACTTCAGGCGAGGCCACGTCCATCGTGTCAAACTGTGCTCCAGTCTTCCCAACAAAAAACCTGCAACAGACAGACAGGCGGAAAAAAATCTAGAACCTTCTTCCCTGGCTGCAGCGAGCCCACGAAATCCAACAGCAGCCAGACTGCGGTCATCCCCGGGAAGGAAGGAACCCGGGAATCCACTCCGGCAGGACCCGCGAGCATCCGCAGGATCCTGCATCGAGGGGAGCAATCCACGCGAGATCGGCGAGGGGAGGGAGGGAATGTTGTGGGAGTGGGAAGACGGCGAGGAGGCGGCGCGGCCGAGCGAGGAGGTCCCCGTCGATTTCGACTTCATCTCCCTTCTCTCCAAGCCCAAGGTGAATCCGACCCCCCGAACCCGCCTCCGCCCCATCGATTCATTCGCCGGGAGGAGTATTCGCTTTCGGGGTGCTTGCTTTTTTCACAGGGCAGAGGAACCCCGCCGCTTGGGGGTGTCGGTGTCGGTGGATGATTACGTTCGTGGGGGGCAGATCGTGTAAATGGGATGCTGTCGCTGGTAATTGAAAGCTTCCGGTCCTTACGGGAAATTTGCGCGTGCAGGATTACTACAAGATATTGGAAGTTGGTTACGATGCGTCGGAGGAGACAATCAGGTCGAGCTTCATCCGTCTTGCACTGGTCAGTGTTCGCTCCAACCCACTAATCTGCCTCTAGTGTGCGGTTTGATTTTACTCCGATGCAAATTGCTTGCCAGAATCTGTATAATGTTAACAACTACTGTTGTCAATAAAGATAATTTGGTCCTAGAAATACAGCTCGATTTTCTGCAAATGTGCTTGCTTCTAGGTTTCTCTTATAGAGTCTGTATATTGTGTTGATGCCTTGGACTCTTGGAGTGAGTAGTGATTTACACCCTTCTCCTGTAGAAATGGCACCCTGACAAGAAACAAGGCGAAGAGAAGGCAACATCCAGATTTCAGGACATTAATGAGGCATACCAAGGTGAGCTTTTGTTCATTGATAAGTAATTCGGTAGGCAATTTTGTTTAGCCCTGAGAATGCCTACTGACATAACATGTATAATGCCATGTATGCTCAACATAATATTTTATTGTACATTTATTATTTCCACATGGCGTGCAAGCAACATCTCATCCCACTTTACCCATTTTTTGCTTACTTCTCATATACCAAATTTTAAGAAACATACCAAATGTGATTGTGTATTGATTGATGCGCAAGAGCTTATCTATAAGTAGTCCTAAACACTACATTAGACTACATGGACAGTTCATTTGATCCCAGTTTAATTTAGATACTGCTGAACTACTCTGAATTTTGCGGTACCTATTGAACTTCAGAATCAAGGAATGACTACCACAAGTCCAAGAGTAATCCTGGTACCTTTTGTGATTAACAAGACAACTATGATAAATTTCCGTAGGGACACTGCCTGGGGGGAGGTGTGCACATAATCCTGCGGTAAATCAGTTGAGATGTCGACAATTACCGTTTCTCGTGGAGCACTAATCTACATCCATTTTGCACAAGTCACTCGCAAACAGGCCATGAAATTATGCACTTTGGAATTTGGATCATAGTAAGAAAGTAAGAAACCAGCGGAAACATGATTTATTGGTCATCACATTTAAGGCAGATTTGTTGTAAACCTTGAACATCTAGGTTGCATGCATCCGTAGCAAAATCAGACCATCATTTTGTTGATTTATAGAAAAGAGGCACTTGGCTCTGCTTTATACGAAAGCAACAAAGTGAACTGGGTTACCAGTAATACAGAAGTAGCTCGAAACCAAAACGAAAACATCCAGCCAACTAAGAAGGCTGCAACCCCAGTCTCGACAGAAAAAAGAAATGCTCGCGCAGGAGAGCCAACTTAGCAAAAGAAAAACTACCGTAACTGTTAACCGATCCCCTGGCGAGGAGCAGCTACAAAGTGATATTTCCTTGCCGCAAGCTTCAGGAATTCCACCATACTCTTCCACTTCTCCTACCAGCACTATGAAAGATGGGCTAGTTTTGAAAATATTTGTTAGAGGCGAACAGCATGAATTGCTATAAAAAACGAGGTCATTACGCGTTCCAAATGGACCAGGACAAGGCTTCAACAATTACCCACCCAATTTAATTGGACCCTGCACCTGGCGATTGCAAAGCAATATCAACAAAATCTCAAAAATCCCTTGGTGGCTTTTCCCAACCAAGGGTTTCATTAACACACCACCAGTTAAAGTGAGAGAAAGGGCAGCCAAAAATAAGATGTGAAGCTGTTTCAAGCTTGCCACAAAATTTGCACCCTGGTTCTCTGGGCCACCCGTTTGCGTTAAGATCTGCAGTAACTTGTATACACCCCTCTAAAGCACTTAAACAAAACATATTTAATCTTAAACATCAACAGATTTGTTTTCTAGCATATCTTACACCCGGATTTAGGATCTCATGGTATGGCGATTTTGAGGTGTCTTTCCATTCTCCGTCAAGAGCCAAAACCCTTTGTCTGGCCTCTCCAAAGTTGCACCTCGTTTAACAACAATTGCAACTCATGCCATTTCCCGAAACCCAAACGAAAGATGGAAAGAGAGAAGACCCTCCAAACTTACTACTTCTCTCACAGCCGCATGCCCGCATCCGGAGCAAATGGTGGGAAAACAAAAAACACTCGAAGGATCCTGCCTACAGCATACATCTCACAAAAAGTTAGGCTTTGCCACCATCACCTACGCAAGGCCCCGCCACACCCAATGTTTGATCGAACGGAGGCCTTTCCAGAGTTAGGACGAGCCCACGGTCACCAAATGAGAAAAAAACCATCCCCACCATCATTGATCACTGGGCTGTAGAATTATATGACACTTTTTGTTATGACCAAACATTTTTTTGCCTGACGAATGTTCTTTCACGCTTTAGCCTCATATTTAGAAACCTAGACAAGCAATGCAGGGTCATAGATGTATGCTACATTACATCAGGCGTTTTCATACATTACATCACATTTCTTGTTTTTCACAGTTCTCAGCAATCCAATAAAACGGCAGGAGTATGACAAGAAAGGCGTTTTGTATGTTCAGGATCAAAATGCAGCAGTGAGTACCCCCTCCTCCGACAAATACGCACACGTACCCGGACACACAGTTGTTTATCTCATGACACAATTTTTATTTTTTTAACTATTTCAGGATTACCTGAACCGACACAAGGGTTTAATACTTACATGCAATGGCCTTGGTGTAAGGTACTCGGTATGGTGAGCTTTCTCAGGAGTACCAGAGTCTGCATCCATCTGTGGTCTTGGATGATGTGTGTAGTTGTAAACTCCCGTCCAGTTCACAAAATTTAGCACGGTACTACTCCCTCTGTATCAAAATGTAAGATGTTGCATTTGCACTAAAACATGTCTAGATACATAATGATCAAAAGAGGATGGAACATCTTACATTTTGATACGGAGGGAGTACCATTTTGGGGGCCTAAAATGACAGCTTAGAGTTCAGCCTACAACAGACATGATTTATATTTGTTGATTGTCTGTTATAGATTGCAAGAGGCAGAGATGTGCTTTTGTTGCATATTGCTCCTGAAAGACTGTTCCTAACCTATGAAATGCTGGCATCAGTTCCTGAATGCCTTGCCATATTACTCATGACACTGAGTGTGGTTGGATGTAAAAAATGCTTACTGTTTAACCCATGTTCTTTACTCGCCAAAACTTCTTCCGTTACAAGGAAAATCTAAATACGATCATAGTCTAAGCATTCGTACTTTTCCTTCTCTGTAATCTTATGGGGTGAAAATTGGTCATGAAGCAACAATTGATGTAGCAAGTGCTTCGAGAGGTGCTTAGCAGAGTGGACCGGTTTTTTCTTTCCTCATTTTGAAGACTTGAGTGTTTGATTAGGCACCAATGCGAAGTGTATGTATGTGACTAGTGTATAAACACATCTTTAGAATATAAATTTACATATGATAATTTATCTAAGCACTATCAAGGAGACCAGGATGGGAGCTTGTACTGTAGCAGATGAAATTTGCACGTGCTTGGTGATGTGCTCACTTTTAGCACTCACATATATGGCATCTTGTATTGTCAATGCCCTTACAGATCCGGGACTTGCCAGATATCCAATGCTTCTCTATGCCGTTTGATCAAATTTAGTTCTATGCCTCCTATTTAGCTCAGAACGTTGACAGTGGACTTAGACAGTAAACATTACACATGCTCGTGAGTGACTTTGTTTTGTCAATAATTAGAGATGATGGAAAGTTGTTTGCCGAAGCAAATAGTCAACCAAACCTTTTGACATATTTAAGTAAAAAATGGCGCTTTTAGTGAGAATTGAATACACCGGGCCAAGTAGTAAACACAATCAGAAAGACTTGAGCAAGCACACTACTAGTAAAACTTTAGATGTCTGGTTACAGTTGACGAGAGGAAAAGGCTTACGAATTACAACACAACATTTTCTTTCCTTTTTTCAGTATAATAGTTGAAAAAGAGAAGGCCTAAAATAACGAGCTGGCTGTAGTGCCTAACATATGCCAAAGCACCATTCGTCCCCTCCTCAAATGATCCTCTCCTTCAGATCTTCAAATTTCGCAAACAGTTCATCTCTGCTTTCCTGCATATTGTAAAAACCGGTAATTAAACACACGCCAGGTATGACTCATGCTGGCATTATAGGGATGATTGGAAATGTACCTTGAAGAGTAGGTACTTTGTGGTGAACCAGATCGAATAGCCAGTTCCTATGAGTTCTAGCAATTTTGGAAGCTGCAACGAGGAGAACGTGTGGTTTAGCAAACATATGGATCACTAGGTTTTAAGTACATATAGATCTATCCAACGATGGCATAGCCACATACCAGGGGAACCGAATCAATTGCAGAAACAACTTTAGACAGAATCAACAAAGCAAGCAAAGCGCCACTTCCGAAGAGGACATAAGTGGGTGTCACTTCGATGTCCAACTGAAATGAGCAAGCTCAAAATTAGTGATTGTGTGAGGCTGTGAGCAACAAGTAGCAATTAACTGCTTAAGAGTTCATCGAAGACTGCAAAATTTATTCAAGAACGAACAAATGTACTAATCACTGCATATTTCAGTTTGATCTAAGGGGCTATTTGTTGTTTTCGTTCAAGGGGCCATCTGATCTGATTGCAATCATATTGATATGGTGGTAAATCCTGAAGTTGTCTGTCTATAGGTCTTCCCAAACGTAGCAGGTGAGCATTTCCATGCAATTTGTTGGAGGGACTGTCTTGGTGCTCAGGCCTTTGGATATGTTCTCTAGACAGAAAGGCCCTATCCCTGGAAAATCAAAAACAGCAAAACGTTCAGCACGGCGCCATACCTTGCTCAGTAGGTCGTCCACGCCGCCGCCCTCCTCGGCCGCCTCCACCGACGAAGCCACCAGCGAATCGACCACCGTCGCCTCCACGGCGGTCCCGTCGCTTCCGCCTGTGGAGACCGGGGCCACCTCACTAGGCTCCTCGGCGGGCTTGTCCGCGACGACGACGGTAGTCGCGGACGCGGGCTCCTCGGACGGCACCGGGTCGGGCGCGGCGGACCGGCAGCGCCAGCCTCGGGCCGGGGCGCGGACGGCCACGGAGACGGGCGGTCGGCGGCGGTGGGCGCGGGCGAAGGGCAAGGGGACGGCGGCGCGGGCGGCGGTGGAGACGAGGGCCTCCATTTCTTTTCCGGTGCCTTTCTCTGTGGAGGCGAGGCCGGCCCGGGGTTGGGGTTTGAGGTTTGAGGTTTTCCGGAGCTGCGGGGAGGATGGATGAGGGGTGGTGGGCTGCGCGACTCGCTGACGTACTCTGATGCGGACCAGCCTAGCTCGATCGATTTTTGCTGTTCCAGCTTTGGCCCCGTGGCACTCGCTTTCGCTTTCGCTTTCGGCTCTCTTGTCTTCCTTGCCTGGATGGATGGATCTCTGTCTCGCGTTTTCTTCTTCGATTTTGCTTTTGGGAATTAATGACAACACAATCTTATGGTAGAGCCCTCCAGAATATACCCGAATTAAATAGTCTGCTAAAATACAAAGATATGAATAGTGGCTTATGGTACGGGTGGAGCGTCTCGCGTTAATTAATCAGGGGTTGCCGGGATAATTTTGCGCCGTGGATTTTCCCGTTCGTGGAAATGGAAATGGGTTTGTTTTTTTATTTTCGGTGACTCGTGTTTGGGCTGTAAAATGCATGATTTCGTACAAGATATGGTGTGTTTTCATACTGTGTGTTTTCGTTTTGCTCAGGGCATCTCCAACGGCCCGACGCAAACGGACGTCCGCGGTCTGTTTCTGTCCGAAAATGACCGGGGCCGGGAAAAACCCAGCCCACGGGGCGACGCATTTTGTCTGAGCCGTCCGCCGTGACGCAAACGCGGCCCAAATTTGGGCTCGGTTTGCGTCGCCGCGGACGGTTCGCGCGTGTCCTCCCCTTTTTCACCCGGCCCCGCGCGTCAGCGACTCCGCCTCCCAATTCGCTTCCCTCCTCTTTCTCATCCTTTCCGCGACTCCACCGCCACCCCCAGACGCCGCCGATTCCACCGCCTGCCCGTCGCCTCCGCCTCGCCATCGCCGTCACCACCCCGCCGGTGGCCTTTGCTCCCACTTCCCGGCGGATAGGCCACCTTTCCTGACCGGCGAAGGCTTCGTCCGGGGAGGTCATCTTCGGCGCCCGCGAGGTGTTCGGCCATTTGCGCTGCCCGGTTTTAGGTAAGATCTCGGTCATCTTTGCCATTTTACAAGCTATGGAGGGCGCAAATATTCATTTATCGTTCGGGTTTCGTAGATGGAGCTGAGCAAGCGCACCCGAAAGTTCTACGAGACCTTCCTCGCGCCATCGTCAAACGAGGACTCCGACGATGATACCAAGCTCTTGGTGGCCACGACAATGGTGATTAACGAGTACACCTACTCGGGGCCGGTGCGGAGGGGCTCGGTGAAGGGTCGCGCGCCCAACCTCCTGTGCAACCGAGAGAGGGGACACTACCAGGTACCGCGACTACTTCCACCCTACAAATCTATTCTTTGATGCACAAAGATTCCGGCGCCGCTACCGGATGTCAAGGTCGATGTTCTTGCGGATTATGAGCGGGGTGAGGGTGCAGGACAACTACTTCGTCGCCAAGCGCGATGCCACCGGTATGCTTGGCTTCACTTCCTACCAAAAATGTTCTGCTGCTATTCGCATGCTTGCATATGGAGTGGCCGGTGATCTCGTCGATGAGTATCTGCGGATGAGCGGGTCCACTTGCCTTGAGTCCATGTACAGATTCTGCAGAGCTATCATAGATGTTTTTGGCGATGTTTACCTTAGAGAGCCCACAGTTGAGGACACCGCTAGGCTGCTGTCAATCAACGAGGAGAGAGGGTTTCCGGGGATAATAGAAAGTATTGACTGCATGCATTGGGAGTGGAAGAACTGTCCATTTGCATGGCAAGGCCAGTATAGTGGCCACGCCGAGGGTTGCACTGTCATCCTTCAGGCCGTGGCAGCACAAGATCTTTGGATCTGCCACTCATAATTTGGCATGGCCGGCTCCCACAATGACAACAACGTGCTCCAGCGATGACGAGGGGTTGCCTCATCAATACCCATGGTCGATAGCCTAGGGTTAGAGTTATGAGGTAGAGAACGCGTAGTGCTGGTAGACTCGACGGCTGACAAGCTGGATTTACCCAGGTTCAGGGCCCCCGACTGAGGTAACACCCCTACTTCCTGCTTGTCTGTTATTGCTCTGTGAATATGCGGTGATTACAAGGGTCTAGCGAGAGTTCGTCTCGCTAGGGTTTGGAGGTTCTGGTAGGGCGTATCCTTGATCGGTCGCCCTCCCAGCCCTTATATGGGGGGCTAGGTCTCGGGTACATAACCGATTAGGATTACAAGTATGGAAACTACAACCGACTATGACTAACTTGGAAAGCAATCTTCGTCTTGGGCCTTCCTTGATGGGATTCGCCAGTCTATTGACAATTGGGCTGTAGTCATCACGTGCACCAGGTACCCACACGACAGGGTACCCGTTTGGTATATCCTCGTCAAGCGATCTTCTGTCTTTGCTAGGCTAGCGGAGGGTGATGCTCCCATGTATAACTATGAGATCAATGCCCATGCATATGACAAGTGCTACTACCTGGCTGATGGCATCTATCCTGATTGGTCCACGTTTGTGAAGACAATTCGTGAGCCAGTAGAGGAGAAAAACAGGAGGTTTGCCAAGCGCCAGGAAGCATGCAGAAAGGATGTGGAGCGTGCATTTGGTGTGCTCCAATCTAGGTGGGCTATTGTTCGACACCCTGCGAGGACTTGGAGCACAGAGGTGATGTGGGAGGTCATGACTGCTTGTGTGATCATGCATAACATGATCGTCGAGGATGAGCGCGACGATGGCCTCCATGATCAAGGGTGGGAGTTTCAGGGTGAGTTGGTTGTAGCACATCCAGGAGCGGCTACATTTGAGGACTTCCTGCATGTGCACGAGAATATCCGTGATCGTGGTACTCACCAGCAACTGCAGAGGGATTTGATTGAGCACCAGTGGGCATTGGAAGAAATCATCACCGGAGAGAACTAGTTATCTTTGGATCTTTGGATATTTGAACTATATTTGTTGTAATAAACTATGTTTGTTCAAACTATGTTTTATTGTTGGAGCACTCGTATTATTTAAATGTTTGAGTTGATGAATTTTGCAATTCTATACTGCTTCTCATTCGGTTTGGAAAAAAAATCAGAGTCGCCAAAAATGCGTCGGGCCGCTGGGCTGGGGCGCGACCCAAACGTACATTGGGGCGGACATCACCCATTTCCTGTTCGCGACCCGACGCAAACGGACCGAATCACAATTTGGTCCCAAAATGCATCGGGCCGTTGGAGATGCCCTTAAGATTTTGTGTGTGTGGGGGGGGGGGGGGGGTTATGTGTGTAGAGGACCTTCTGTTGGCCTACACCCCACGGCCCATGGTAGGTGAGAGTAGCCCAGTCTGCTCCTCACGGCTTACGGTAATTAATTACTGCTCATAGTCGATCTTAATAGGCCAGATTTGAAAATAGTTTTATCGAACGGTAATATGCGTCATTAATTTTGTGAATAGGCCATTTATGTAAAAAAGATACAAATCCTGTCGCCGCCACTCTCCACCTGACAAAAGGAAAGGGGGCCACACTTGATAGTTCTAGCGGCTTGGAAGATTTGGCTATAAGGGCACCTCCAATGGGGTGGAGCAAACGGACACCCCAAATGGTCCGCTTTTGTCCCTTTGGGGGCGGACCGTGGACAGATTTTTGGCCTTTTTCCGTTTGGGGTGGAGGTGCCCCCAACGGCCTGGCGCAAGATGTCCCCCCCAACCCGAGTTTGCCCTTTTATTTGCAATTCAAAAATTATTCACACAAACATAGTTTGATAGCAAATAATATCAAATTTATTACAACACAAAGTTCAAGCACTGAAATAAATAGGTCACTCAATCAAATTATTCTTGAGTTTCACACATGGTCCACCAAGTCATTCTGGAGCTGGATGGTTTCCGAAGTGAGCCCACACATGGTCCACCAAGTCATTCTGGAGCTGGAAGTGTGTTTCCTTGTCGTGCATCTCGTCAAGCACATGAATGTACTGCTGGAACGACGCTGGCCCTGGGATCGGCTGAATCAACTGCCCCTGAAATTCCCACCCTTGATCGAACAGCCTCGCGTCATCCCGCTCATCCTCCACTATCATGTTGTGCATGATTACACAAGCTGTCATGACCTCCCACATCAACTCCTTGCTCCATGTTCTAGTAGGATGCCGCACAATGGCAAAACGAGATTGGAGCACACCAAATGCTCGCTCCACATCCTTCCGGCAGGCTTCTTGATGTTGAGCAAACTTCTTGGTCTTCTCTGAGTTAGGCCTCCGGATGGTCTTCACAAAGACCGGCCACGAAGGGTAGATACCATCAGCTAGGTAGTAGCGCTTGTTGTATTCATGCCCATTCAGCTCATAGTGGACAATTGGAGCCTCTCCCTTGACAACCCGGTCGAATACTATGGACCGATGTAGCACATTGATATTATTGCATGAGCCGGCCATACCAAAGAACGAGTGCCAAATCCACAGATCCTGAGATGCCACTGCCTCGAGTATGACCGTGCACTCGCCGACATGACCCTGGTATTGTCCCTGCCAAGCAAAGGGACAGTTCTTCCACTCCCAATGCATACAATCTATGCATCCTATCATTCCGGGAAACCCCCTGCTCTCGTTCATCTTCAGAAGACGTTCAGTGTCTTCAAAGGTGGGTTCCCTCAAGTACTCCTCCCCAAACACCCGAATCACAGCCTTGCAGAATCTGTTCATCGATTCCAGGCAGGTGCTCTCGCTCATGCGCAGATACTCATCAACAAGATCGCCGGGGCACTGCATCATGGTTGAAGTTGTGGATGAGAGTGGCCGCGGCTGACGTGGGGCTACCCTCCGACTATCCCACGGTGAGGCTACCTGGGTCACGCCAAGACTGCAAAGGCCCAAGGAAGGCCCAGTAGAGATAGCGTATGGCCCAAGAATAGTCAGTTAGGTCATGCGACTTGCCATATCTGTAAACACCATCGGCACCGTTCACCCGAGACCTAGCCTATTATATAAAGGCTAGGAGGGTTGCTCGTCAAAGGACACGGACACATCGATATGCGCATAGCCGCCACCACCAAACCCTAGCGAGATCGCCATCTCGCCATTGTAAGCCACTCGCCATCAATACCAGACAAGCAGGAAGTAGGGTATTATCCTCCGGGAGCCTGAACCTGGGTAAAACGCCTTGCTTGTCAGCCGTCGTGATCACCAACGCTCATCTCTCTCCCCCTCAATCAACCCGGGGTGCACAACCTTGGGATTTGTCGAGTTACACCCTCGTCAATTGGCGCCGTCTGTGGGAAAGAACGAGCGTTGGAACCATGGTCGCACCGGCTCCATCAACGAAGAAGACCGACGTCTGCGCCACCCAGGAGCCAATCTGCTTCGGCTCCTTCGAGTACACCTTCCACCCGCCGGCCCACCGCTCGGTGTACGCCGATCTGCACGTAGGTATGTGCCTCACCTTCGGTACCATACACTACCTTGTAGACAGTCGTGGTGTATTCAGGTCCATGGCGATCGCGCCACGCGCGGCGGCGACACCCGCATCTGCTACCACCGTGCCGTCCGCGCCGTCATCTGCCGTGGAGATCGCACCCACCGCGACTGCGGAGATCGCATCTTCGACTGCAGAACCCGCGTCTGCATCGGCCACATCAACCGCCTCAGCGGCCGTCACGCAGATCGAGTCTACTCCGACCATCTCGATCGCGCTGCCGGCAAAACCAAGATCTGCATCAACTTCGACTGCGTCGACCGCACCCTCGCGAGCGGCCAAGGTCGCGCCACCATCACCCGCGCTGCACGCATCTTCATCGACCCGCCAAGTCTTCCCCAAGCCAATCGCACTCGCGCCGAGGACTGCGAAGCCGCTCTCCATGCCCGCGGCAAAGATCGCGGAATTTCAGAAAGGAAGACGCGGCGGCGACCGCGGTACCCACCACGTTGCAGCGATTTTTGACCCCGAGCCAGATTCGGACGACGGAAGCAGCAGCGGCAGCGTACACACCCCGACCCAAGTCTACCCCGCGCAAGTCTTCATGGCTGGCCCGGTGCCGCCCGGGAACAACGACGAACCTGCGTACCCGCTCGAGGTGACCATGCCCGACCAGGTGACGAAACTCACCATCACGCGCGACATGGCAATCAGGGCCATGAAGCATGTCGACGACGGCACCTTCCCCCCACCGGACGCACCCCGGGAGGATCAGCTGGCAGTCCAGTACTTGCTACGCAGGGAAGGCGAACGACTTCGCGCGGAAAAAGCTGAACTCCTTCGACGCAGGAGGGAGGCTAACGTGTCAAGCGCCAGGAGGGCCGCCTACTCGTTTACCTCCTCCACGGAAGTCAACCAAGGAGCGCGACGCCGTAGGGCTCGCGTGCCCCTTATGACTGAAGCCGACCGAGCCAGGGTCACCCGTAACCTTGACTCATCCTTCGTAACTGAGGACGAGAACGGGATACCCGTTCCCAAGACAGCCGACGCCGCGCTCATGGCAGTCGAAACTTACCTGCGACTCACGCAGCCACCGGAGGGTGACGCGCGCGCCCTCCTCCACAAGCAACAAATCATGTCCATGAGGGCAATCGAGGATGCCTTGGCGGGCAAGGCGCCAAACGAGCAGGCACGAGAAGAGCGAGGCCGCCGCGCCCACGAGCCTGCAACACCCGCTGGCCCAGCGGCTAGGCAACTACGACAGCCACAACCAGGCGAAGACCTCCGCAACGTCATCGCGCAAAGGACGGTGGACCGCAACCGCACCCAGCGTACGACCAGCGCGACGAACCTGGACGATCAAGCCGACCGCGACTTTGAACCGTGCGGCGCCGCATGCTTCAGCTTCAACATCCGCGACACTCGCATGCCCAAGGGCTTCAAGCTCGCAGCTGGGACACCCAAGTACGACGGGAAACAAGACCCGCGCCTTTGGCTCGAAGACTATCTCATCGCCTGCACCTGTCAAGGCGGAACTTCAACCACGGCGATGCAGTACATCCAGCTCATGCTCACGGATTCAGCACGCGGGTGGCTCACCAGCCAGCCTAAGGACTCCTTCCGTACCTGGGAGGAATTCCAGGATACCTTCATCAAAAGTTTCCTTGGGACATACGCGAGGCCAACAACCTACATCGAGCTACAGGCCTGCAAGCAGGGGCGAGACGAGTCGCTCCGATCATACATCCAAAGATGGACACTCCTCCGCAACACTATGGAAGCCTGCTCAGAAGATCGGGTGATGGACGCCTTCATGCACGGCGTCTCCCGCCGCGACCTCCGCGAAGAATTCGGTAGGCTCCAGCCGAAGACCATGATCGAGCTCATGAAGGTGGCCAACCAGTGGGCAGAAGGAGAGGACTACGTCCGCGACACCTCCCCGAAGAACGACGCCGGACCAAGTAGCTGGCGAGAAGGACGTCAAAAGAAGAAACCACGTTTCACCAACCTTGACTCGATCGAGCTAGTAGCGGCGGGATACCAAACCCCTCGTGATGAAACACGTGATAGCAATCGCCAATACGATCAAGGTCATCAATACAGCCGCAGCGGCAACCAAGGTCGCCAGTTCGACCAAGGGCAATACAACCGAAGCAGCAGCAGCATCAACCGCAGCGACGGGGGTCCCAAACGCGAGTGGAGACGCGCATTGACCCCAGCCGAGGAGCTGGCGCAACCTTGCAAGCATCACATGTTCCGCAACCCGGAAACGGGCAAATGGGGCGCCAACCACTTGTTGAAGGATTGTCGCAAAGCGCGCAAGATCTATGAGGCCATGCAGCACATCATCACCCCTACACCCGCACTGCTACCAGCCGCACAGCTCGCCATCCAGGCAGCGCCCGCACCCGCAAACGCTACCCCAGGACATGCGGCGGGAGCCTTTCCCCAACAGCAGCAGCAGCCGCAGCACGAAGCCCAGCCGGCGACACACGACGCGTACCCAGCCGCACGCGGACAGCTCAACATGATACAGAAGGGACGCCCCTCAAACAGGGTCCAGAAGCTCATCACCCGCCAAGTACTCCAAGCCACCACCTGCCCCCGTGCAGTACCGGACTACCTGAGGGGGTCGGAAACACCGATCACGTTCTCCAGGGCAGACCACCCGCCGGCAGTACCTCGGCCCGGGCACGCTGCCCTGGTAGTCGAAGCCCTAATCGGAGATTACAATCTGAAGGTGTTCATGGATGGAGGCAGCGGTATTAACATCATCTTCGCTGACACCCTCAGAAGGATGAGCAGGTCGACAGAGAAGATGCCGGAGTCCGAGACTACCTGAAAGTGCATGGTTGCCCCCATGCGTGGTTTTGGTAATTAATGACAATCCTTATGGACTAATGTTTACATTGAGATATTCTTATAGATCTTGTCCATGGGAAATTATAGGAGTTCATGTGTTGGACTCTTCAAGATGACTTAATGACCAATGCTCTATTCAAAGGGTTTATATGAAGAATGGTCATGTGTAGAGTTGAGCTCATTGCAAGTATGGCTTGGAATAGAAGATTGAGTGAACAATCATGTTTACCCCCCAAGCCATCATACATATCAAGAGAAGAAGATGAAGTGCAAGTTCAATATGATGCATCTCGGAAGATATCTTTTGATTGAAGCTTGCAAAGGAGACATGAAGACGAAGCTTAGCGAGGCCCTCCCATAATGGAGTATGGGGGAGCATTTGGAGAAGTCTTCATCAACCATGTGCTAGCAAGCACAATCAAGAAAGGTGTTTCAACTTGAGAGAGTCAAGATCGTCATCATCGAGCTCAAGTGGAATGCGCAAGGCAAAGGTATGATCTTGATAGGTTTTCTATTTTACCGGTCTCATGGTGTTAGTGCGAGACCGGGTTTTAGGATAGACGGCGTACTATCAAGAGGGGCTCTCGAGTGAGTAACTTGATCGCATCTTTGTGGAGAGCTCAAACCTTTGCATGCTTGGCATATCATCTTTCTTGGTTCTTATTTGGTTTTTCTCCGTGTTGAGTTTTGGTGCTTGTCGTGATCTTCATGACAAGACCAAGTCCTTCGAAAATGGTTTTACTTTGGAAAACTTGTTGCCTTTTATCCATGTGAGGATTTAGAGCTTGGTTTATCTCCATACTAAGCTCTAGTTCATCAAAAACAGATTTCGTATGAATATCTTGTTGCGTTTTTGATGAAGGAGGTTTTACCGGTTTGCATTGTTTAGGAAAGTTCAACCTTTCCCCATTTGGTTTTATCCTCACATGATGGACTGTGATGTTTCTATGCACATTCAAGTAGAGCTCGTTGTAACGATTCCAACGAGCCAAAAATCATCGAAAACGGAGTCCGGATGGAAAAGTTATTGACGTTTTCGTTTACCAGTTTCTGCTGTTTTTTGCTGTGGCGGTAGTACCGCAGCGGTACCGCCCGAGGTACCGCCGGAGCTTACAGAGAGCCGTTTTCGGCGGTACCGGGAGCGGTAGTTCCGCCGGGGCGGTAGTACCGCTGCCCGGGGCGGTAGTACCGCTACGGAAGCCTGTTTTCAGCCCGTTTTGATGCCCTAACTCCCTAGGGGGGCGGTAGTACCGCTAGGGCCAGCGGTAGTACCGCTACGGCGCGAATCTGCACCCAACGGCTGGATTTTGGGTTGAGCTATTTAAGGGGCCTTCTTCCCCAATGGTTTTCTAAGCTTCTAGCAAGTCTTTCTCCTCTCTCTCCTCCATTGTTGCCCTTTGGAAAGCTTGCTCTTCCTCTCCATCCCTCCCATGGTTCTTGCTAATATTTGAGGGAAAGTGAGAGGTGATCTTGATCTACGTTTTCACCGATCGATTTCTCCTCTAAGTGAGGGAAACCTTGTAGATCTTGATCTTGGAGTTCTTGGTGCATCTCCTCTTTGTTCTTCCTCTCTTATTCCCCCATAAGCATTTGTTGCTTTGTTGGAATTTGAGAGTGAAGGATTTTGAGCACTTGTGCTCTTGCCTTTTGCATTTGGTGCATCGGTGTGCTCTCCACGAGGATTCGTGGAAGTTGAAAGTTTGTGAGCTTGTTACTCTTGGGTCCTTGGACCCTAGACGCCTTTGTGGTGGTTGGACCCTTGTGTGGTCACTTGAAGCCGTTCGGGAGCCCCCAATCCCATTGTGGGTTGTGCCCCGGATTGTTGTTGGAGGCCGTTCGGGAGCCCCCAATCCCATTGTGGGTTGTGCCCCGGATTGTTGTTGAAAGGCTCCGGATTCCGCCTCGAAGGAATTCCGATAGTGGAAGGTGAACCAAGCCTTTGTGGTGCGGTTCATCGGAGAAGAAGGTGAAACCTTTGTGGTTGTTGAACCGTTGTGTCGGTTCACACCTCTCCAACGAGACGTACTCCCTTAACAAGGAGGAACTCGGGAATACATCCTCATCTCCGCGTGCCTCGGTTATTTCTATACCCGAGCTTTTTACTTATGCATTTTTACATTGTGATAGCCTTCGTGCTTGAAGTATTCCATAGCTATCACCTTGTTGTTTATCTTGCTTAGCATAAGTCGTTGGTGCACATAGGTGAGACTAGTTTATTTAGGTTGTCGGCTTGTTAATTTAAACACCTAGTTTTATTCCGCAATTATCAAGCCTAAACCGGAAAAGTTTTAAACCGCCTATTCACCCCCCCCCCCCTCTAGGCGACATCATTGTCCTTTCACTACCTTCCACGGCATAGTACCAGGGCAAGCAATCACGCCCATGGGAACAATCACACTCGATGTTATCCTCGGAACACCCGAGCACTTCAGGAGGGAGTCGATCGACTTCGAGGTCGTCGATTGGAAGTCGCAGTACCACGCAATACTTGGGCGCCCAACCTTCGCCAGGTTCATGGCAGTACCTCATTACGCCTACCTGATGCTCAAGCTGCCTGGACCCAAAGGCGTAATCACAGTGCATGGTGACTTCGACCGCTCCAACAGCTGTGACCACGAGTTCAGCAGGATCTCCGAGTTCTTCGGGGTCACAGAGCACTTCGAGGCGATGGCAGTCGATAACGACAGGACCATCTTCCCGGCCCGCAAGAAGCCAGCCAAGGACGCCGCCTTCAACACGAATGACGACACATCAACCCATCAAGTCCATCCGACTGACGCCAGCAAGACGGTCAAAGTATCGTCGAGTCTAACTCCTGCATAGGAAAGCGCGCTCGTCGAGTTTCTACGGGAGAACTGGAAAATCTTTGCATGGCAACCCTCTGACATGCCAGGGATACCCAGGAATCTCGCCGAGCACTCCTTAAAAGTCTACAAGGACGCAAGACCCGTCAAACAAGCCATGCGACGTTTTTCCGGACCCAAGCGGGACGCGATCAGTCAGGAAATCGACCGACTACTGCACGCCAAGTTCATCCGAGAGATCAAGGACTCAGACTGGGTCTCCAACCCCGTCCTGGTGGAAAAGAAGAAGACGAAGAAACTACGCATGTGCGTCGACTTCACCGCCGTCAACAAATGCTGCCCTAAGGACCACTTCCCGCTCCCACGGATAGACCAGATCATCGACTCGACAGCAGGCTGCGAGCGCCTGTCTTTCTTGGACGCCTACTCAGGTTACCAGCAAATCAGACTGAACGTCGACGACGAGGAAAAGACAACATTCATCACACCCAACGGCGTCTTCTGTTACCAGACCATGCCCTTCGGGTTGAAAAACGCCGGCGCCACATACCAGCGTACAATGCAAGCATGCCTCAAAGGACTCATCGGACAGATTGTTCAAGTCTACGTAGATGACATCGTCGTCACCACCCGCAAGGAAGATACCCTCGTGGCAGACCTCCGCAAGGTCTTCGCCGCACTCGACGAGTACCAGATCAAGCTGAACCCGGAAAAGTGTGTCTTCGGCGTGCCAGCCGGAGAACTGTTAGGGTACCTCGTCTCCGCGAGAGGAATCGAAGCAAACCCCGAGAAGGTGCAAAACATACTCACAATGCCAGCACCGACCAAGCTCCGCGAGGTGCAACGCCTAGCCGGCCGAGTCGCAGCTCTCAGCCGGTTCATTAGTAAGTTGGGTGAGAAGGCTCTGCCTTTCTACCAACTGATGAAGAAGACGGACAAGTTCGAGTGGACAGAGGAAGCGCAGGACGCATTCGACCGCCTCAAAAAGACCTTGACGACTTCCCCAGTGCTGGTGGCGCCGCTGGCGAACGAGCCGCTCTACCTTTACGTCTCAGCCACCAACAGGGTGGTGAGCACGGTACTTGTGGTAGAACGGGAAGAAGAAGGGCACAGCCATCCTGTCCAGAGACCAGTCTACTACCTCAGCGAGATTCTTACCTTGTCGAAGCAAAACTACCCGAACTACCAGAAACTGGCCTACGGGGTCTTCATGACCTCAAGAAAAGTCGTCCATTACTTCTCCGAGCACCCGATCACGGTGGTAAGCTCCTCCGGACTCTCTGACATCCTCACAAACCAACGTGCAACAGGGCGAGTCGCCAAGTGGGTTGTCGAGCTAGGGCCCTGGGGGCTGAAGTACGCTCAGCCGAAGTCAATCAAAGCCCAAGTCCTACCAGAATTCACCACCGAGTGGATAGAAGCTCAGCTGCCAGACGTTCCCGACTTGTCCAATGCATGGACAATGTACTTCGACGGCTCCAAGAAGTACAGAACAGCTGGGGCAGGAGTCATCCTCATCTCCCCCAAAGGCGACAAGTTGAAGTACGTTCTGCAGATGGACTTCCCAACACCCTCTAACAATGAGGCAGAGTACGAGGCCCTAATCCATGGCATGCGGATGGCCAAAAACTGCGGCGCCACTCACCTCATGATTTATGGCGACTCCTACCTCGTCGTACAGCAGACTATGAAGGCTTGCGACGCCATCGCTGACAACATGATCGCCTATAGAGACCTCTACAACCAGCTGGAGGGCACCTTCGACGGCTGCGAGTTGCGGCACATTGGCCGCGAAAGCAACGAAGAAGCCGACGTCCTCGCCAACATGGGGTCAGACAAGGTGCCAGTGCCACCCGGCGTTTTTCTCGAGCGCATTACACAGCGGTCCATCAAGCTTCGACCCAAATCAGGTCCCTCCGAACCTTCAACGAGCACCGCTGACCCGCCAAGCAAGGAGAAGGAGCCCATGGAGGTAATGCTGGTCGAAGCCACATGGACAGGACCATATCTAGCTTACATGCTGCACCAAAGGCTGCCAGCTGACCAAGTCGAAGCCAAGCGCATCATTCGGCGCTCCAAGGGTTTCACCATCATCAACGGCGAGCTCTACAAGAGAAGTATCTCAGGAGTTCTGCAAAGGTGCGTAGATCCAGTCGACGGTCAAGCCATCCTACTCGAAATTCATGATGGCACCTGCGGGCATCACGCCAGCAGCCGTGCCTTGGTGGCCAAAGCACTGCGAGCCGGATTTTACTGGCCCACAACTATGCAAGACGCCGAAGACCTAGTAAGGAAGTGCCTCGGCTGCCAGGAGTTCGCCAACAAGCCACATGCGCCGGCATCCGCATTGAAAACCATACCACTAGCCTGGCCCTTCGCCCAATGGGGACTCGACATGGTAGGCCCGCTCAAGAAGTCTTCACCAGGGGGACATACCCATCTCCTGGTAGCAGTCGACAAATTCACCAAGTGGATCGAAGCCGTGCCTATCACAAGTTCGACTGCATCTTCAGCAGTTAACTTCATCAGGTCCATCATCTTCAGGTTCGGGGTACCAAACGGCATCATCACCGACAACGGCTCGAACTTCACAGCTGAAGAATTCAAAGACTTCTGCTCCGAACAAGGCATCAAACTCAGCTATGCATCTGTCTCGCACCCGCAGTCCAACGGGCAAGTCGAAAAGGCCAACGGCCTAGTCTGCAACGGCATCAAGAAACGCCTGCGAGTGCCGCTGAGACGCGCCGCGGGCGCCTGGGTCGAAGAACTGCCGTCAGTACTCTGGAGCCTGCGAACCACGCCAAACAGATCCACCCAATACACACCGTTCTTCATGGTGTATGGCGCAGAGGCGGTCATGCCCTGCGACATCAAGTTCGACGCACCACGGGTGGTGGCCTACGACGAGTCCGACGCAGAAGAAGCACTCGAAGACGACATGGACGTCCTGGACGAAGCCCGCGACATCGCCCTTGCAAGGACAGCCTGTACCAGCAAGACCTGCGCAACTACCACGGACGTAGGCTACGGCCAAGAGCATTCGTCGCAGGCGACCTAGTCCTTCGCTTCAAACAGAAGAAGGTGCACAAGCTTGCCTCCCCGTGGGAGGGCCCGTACATTGTGACAGAAGCAATCGGCGGCGGAGCTTACCGCCTGAAGGACTCGAAGACAGGAGTAGTCTGCAGCAACCCATGGAACGTCGCGCAGCTTCGTCGTTTCTACGCCTAGTCGACTCCCTCGTTGTACCAAAATCAGCATGTCAAGGCGGCAGGTTTCAGACGCACTCTTTCCCTTACCAGGGTACCTAAGGGGACTGGAAGGGTTTTAATGAGGCGGCCTGCTCGCAAAAAATCAATACAGTGATTTGCAGAAAAAGCTCTCCCCTTTACTTTTTCAGTCAAAAAGCAACTTCAAACCTAGGCCGCCACTCGAACCACTCGGGGGCTGCGCCATACAGGTCAAGTCCAAATCCTAGGCCGCCACCCGAATCACTCGGGGGCTGCGCCATACAGGTATCACTTGAAAAGCCTAGGCCGCCACCCGACGCACTCGGGGGCTGCGCCATACAGGTCAAAACAAAATCCTGGGCCGCCACTCGAACCACTCGGGGGCTGCGCCACACAGGTCAAGTCCAAACCCTAGGCCGCCACCCGAATCACTCGGGGGCTGCGCCATACAGGTATCACTTGAAAAGCCTAGGCCGCCACCCGACGCACTCGGGGGCTGCGCCATACAGGTCAAAACAAAATCCTAGGCCGCCACTCGAACCACTCAGGGCCGCGCCATACAGGTCAAGTCCAAATCCTAGGCCGTCAGCCGAAACACTTGGGGGCTGCGCCATACAGGTATCACTTGAAAAGCCTAGGACGCCACTCGAAGCACTCGGGGGCTGCGCCATACAGGTCCATGTCAAAAACCCTAGGCCGTCACCCGACGCACTCGGGGGCTACGCCATACAGGTATCATTCGAAAACCTAGGTCGCCACCCGACGCACTCGGGGGCTGCGCCATACAGGTGTAAAGTTAATCCTAGTTTGCTACTCGACGCACTCGGGGGCTGCGCCCATCTCAGCTTACATACATTGATATTTACACTTGGCAAATCTGCCTTTTCGAACTAATGCTGTACAACGGAAGTCTGTTACTCCTACTCTGCAGGTTCATCCTTCGGGGCATCGAGTGGCCCTACAAGACGCTCACTCAGCTTTTGGACCTGCTGAATCATCTGACGAGCAGGAGACAGAGTCTCGGCGTAATCGTCTTCTTCAGGCAAGCCACCTAGCAACCTTGTCAGAGGAAGGTTCGGCCGATGCAGTCGGACGTACGCCAGCGCCACGTTCGCCCCGGCAACGAGTTGGGCATTGACAATCTCCTTCAGCGCACCACCTTCGCGGAACCTCTCCAACAACGTGGCCAGCTCGTTGGGTTGTCCATTGTGTGGAAAGAACACCCGGTGGATCTGCTAGAGAGTCTTCCTGCACCCCTCCAAGAGAAGAGCAGCCCGCCAAGTGCGGTCCAGCATACACGCAAGGATCCGCCCCTTAGACGCATTCGACCAAAAATGGCGCGCCTCGAACGTGTTACCCGCGGCTTCTCTGGCGACCCGCTCGTTCACCCGAGTCTGCTCAGCTTGCCAGTCAGGGTTCACGTCTGCATCAAGACACTACAATCAGCACATCGCAAGGAAGAGGAAGCCCAAGCTCAGCGCTAAGAAGACCAACCTTGCAGTTGTCGACTGATCAAGTCGATTTCGCCAAGCAGGAATTCCTCACGCTGAGAGAACTCTGCAACAGTATGCGACCTAGAACGCTCCAGTTCCAACTCAGCACGCTTCAGCTTCGCCTCGAGCTCAACCACCTTGTTCTTCATATAGGTGATCAACCGTTGGTCGTTCGCACTTCGTGCGGGAGCCGAAGTCGCTTGACGAGGGCGAACAGCAGGCTCAGCCAAAGGAGTGCCTTCTTCATCACCCGCGCCGGTCGCTGCAGCAACTGGAGTGTCCTCGCCCGTTTCAGGCTGCCAGGAATCGACAGTGTCAAAACAGATAAGGATCGCTTCTCATCCAAGCCAAAGTCGAAGGAAAGCATTCACATTTCAGCGTTAATATGATTCAAAGCCAGAAGACCCGCAAAATACAAATTCATTACAGACTCAAAAGAAGACTACAAGACTACTACACTACAGACTCCGACTGGGAGCGACTCTTCCTAGCAGCATCCGCTTCGGCTACCTTGGCAATCCTCCTCTCGAAGGTTGCGACAAGCTTCGCGGCCAGCTGACTCGCCTGCGCCTTCACCCCGCTAAGGGACGCGGTCTTGCCGTCAGGCTTTCGAGGGAAGTCGCTGACAACCTTCTCAAAGTCGCCAGCAACTTGATGACCAAGAAGAAGCTGGAAAGTGAGCTCGGAGCCGCGTACCGTCTGCGCCCGGGTGAAGTCCGCGATGGTGGTCGCGTCGTCTTCGAAAGGCGCCGCGAGCGCGTCCACGGCAGCTGGTGGCGACCTGCTGGGGAAGATGCTCCGGTGCACAGTCGCCAGCGCCCCAGTCGACTTCTGCAGCGCCGTCGTCGACTGCTGCAGCGCGATCGAAGCATACGCGCAGACGCGGTCGAGGAACCCGACAGCGTTCGCCAGGTCGACATCGTCGCTAGACGTGCCTTCCGGGGGAGCGCCCCCGCATCTCTCTGAACAAGGGAAAGGAGTCAACCCAATTCAAATTCAACAACTATGCAAGTAAGCGTCAAGCCGAAAAAAACTTACGTCCGAGGACATTGGCGAGTGCGAGCAGGCGGTCGACCTGGGTCTTCTCCCGGTTGTCCCGAGCACGCTCGCGCTCTTGCGACTCATACAAAGCCTTCTCCAGCTCCGCCTGAGCCTGAAGCTTCTGCTCCAACTCCGCGGCTCGCCTCGTGACCTGGTCCAGGGAAATACGCAGCTGATCCCTCTCCCTCTCCAGGCGAACGAAGGCAGCGGCTCCCTCAAGCTGCTGGCGGTAGTATGGCTGCAAACAAAAACGCACATTTAAAGTTGTGCCCGACTATCCTAGTCGCCCACACCTTCGGGGGCTACTCCCATCGGGAGCGCTGTTCGCGCACCCGATGCAACTACGGAGGAACTAGTCGAGAAGTACTCACATGGTCCACCAGATCAGCATCCGACGAAGTCGCCGCGGCAGCATCATGTGGCGCCGTGCAGTCACCAGCCCGCGCATGCTCCCCGGCCACCTGCACAGCCCGCTCGACCGAAGGGGCGGACGTGTGCTCCACTTCGTGTGGAGGGGAACCGGTCCCACCAGAATGACGGCTGGCAACAGATGCAAGAAAAGTTCAACCAAGAGAACCCGCCAGTCAGAAAGCAAACTCGACACAAAAAGAACCAGCATGGCTAACCTGGTGACTTCGACGCCATCGTCGCTTCCCAAAGAAACGGAGGCCATCCTGGCGAACTCGAGCGGCGGCGCAGAACTGACAGGAGGCGCGGCCATAGGCGCGCTCCAGTCGCCCAGGTTCTTGGCACCCGAAGACGACGCATCATCCTCCTCCAATTCTGCAGTCGCATCCTTTGCAGGGGAGGAAGCAGTAGCAGAGTCGCCGCCTTGCCGCTTCTGTTTCTTCCGCAGCGGCTCCTCGTCATCTTCATCTCCCTCCACCTCTTCACTCGGGGAGGTAGCGGAAGGAAGGTCATCTTCTTCACCTTCCTCCTCAAGGAACGTCGCCTCGTCGTGGGGTTCGTTCTCCATGAGTGGAGGAAGGCTAACAAGGGAGGAACGACCCTGCAAACAAAGTGACAGTCGAGTCAAGAAAAAGAGCATCGAGATAGCAAGCAAGGGCAAAGACAGAAGCTTACCTCAGGAACATGGTTCGTCGACCCGTAAACTGCGACCGGGCACTTGACGTTGCAGGGGTCTGCGGCTCGGAGGCTCGTGATGCTCCTCACCTTCAACTCCACTTCCTCGTCGTCCAGCTGCAGGTCGCCAACGCCCTCGTGCGCCCACATCGGGTGGGAGCGAGCACGGAGCGGCTGCACTCGAAGCCTGAAGAAGGTGCCGATAAGGTGGACGCCACCCGACTCACGCCCCAAAGTCTTCAGCAGGTGGCGCAGAAGGCCCAGCAGCGGCTTGACGGCTTCCTTCTCCTCCTTCGCGAGCGGGTGCGCCCACGCGCACGTCTTCCGCAACTCGCGCTCGCTGTCGAAGTCAGGCAACCCGACTTGGTCGCACCTGACGTAAAACCACCTCTTCCGCCAGCCTTGGACGGAGTCCGACTTCTTCATCTGGAAGTACGAAGTGTCACCTCGCACCTGGATGCCGAAGCCGCCGACCGGGTACGCCGACCCGCTTTTCCCCACGTTCTTCCTAACAAGGAAGAGCGACTTCCACAAGGCCCAATGGGGGGCGATCCCCATGAAGCACTCGCAGAGCACGATAAAGCTCGCGATGCTCAAGACGCCATTGGGAGTCAGATCATGGATCTGAACCCCATAGGCGTACAGGAGACCACGAACAAAATCGTGGAGAGGGAACCCGAAGCCCCGTGGAAGGAAGTCCACGAAGCAAACACGCTCCCCCTCCCGAGGGGCAGGGTATACCTCTTTCCCAGGCACGCGCACCGCCGCCTGGTCCGCCGGCGGCAGCAGGCCCTGCGCGCGAAGGACTTCTAGCTCCGCCTTCTTCACCGACGACTTCTGCCAGTCGCCGTCGGGTTTCTTCATCGCCACTGCCTTGGCGGCGGCGGCGGTGCTGGTCGCAGCCTTCATCTTCTTCATCGTCTCGGCAAAGGTGGAGAGAGGAAAAGGCAAGAACGGCGCAGGAAAGAGGGCGATGGCAAATGGAGAAGATGACCTGTTCCCCGTCGCGGTACAATTTTATACCGCGCGCCGCAGTCCATCCCAGCCGTTCCCGAAGAAACTGATCTCCGCAGCTCCATCCAGCCGTCCACGTGTCGCGTGGAGAGACAAACCGTCGCCTCCCACTCCGTCCACTACGCGCGGGAATCAAGGCACCATCATTACGCCGCAAAAATTTTCGCGCCCACGACAGAAAAAAGCGGTCAGTTCTGTTTGCAGTAAACGCTGACAGTGGGGCCACTTCCGTCACGTCCTATCGGACGCAGAGGCGTGCTACGAAGCGTCAGCGCTGACGTCATCAACACAATTGCATGAAGTGAGCCGCAGCGCGGAAGAAGAATTCGAACAAATCAGTCGGGTGTCCCTGAACATGCATGTAAGCTTAACAGCCGAATTTCTACGCCAGGCAGAGAACTCGAACGCATAATTCGAGTGACAGGTAAACCCAGTAAGCTTCACAGCTGAAATCGCCTCAGTATGCCAGTGCTGATGCAAGGACTCGAACCATGCAAACGGGTTACAAGAAGATTCAGTAAGCTTCACAAGCTGAAATTAACTGACAGTAAGCCAGTGGGCTGAACAGAAGCAAGACAAAGACACGACTTTTTTCTCCCATCGGGAGTCGGCTTTTCGACTGGAGGAAAACGAGTTCAACTTCAACTACAAGCAACCCGGCGGCGTGCCCAGGAGAAAGGAGTCCTTTGCCCGACTCTGCGATTCGACCAAGCACTCGGGGGGCTACTGACGTGGGGCTACCCTCCGACTATCCCACGGTGAGGCTACATGGGTCACGCTAAGACTGCAAAGGCCCAAGGAAGGCCCAGTAGAGATAGCGTATGGCCCAAGAATAGTCAGTTAGGTCATGCGACTTGCCATATCTGTAAACACCATCGGCACCGTTCACCCGAGACCTAGCCTATTATATAAATGCTAGGAGGGTTGCTCGTCAAAGGACACGGACACATCGATACGCGCATAGCCGCCACCACCAAACCCTAGCGAGATCGCCATCTCGCCATTGTAAGCCACTCGCCATCAATACCAGACAAGCAGGAAGTAGGGTATTATCCTCCGGGAGCCTGAACCTGGGTAAAACGCCTTGCTTGTCAGCCGTCGTGATCACCAACGCTCATCTCTCTCCCCCTCAATCAACCCGGGGTGCACAACCTTGGGATTTGTCGAGTTACACCCTCGTCAGCGGCCAACATGACATCGCTATCATCGTCGGAAGATTCATCTGATGTATCGATGAAGGTGTGGTAGAAGAACTCGTCGTCGCTATCCATCTACATGAATAAAATTGTAAATATCATTTGCATTCCTACAAATTCCTACAAATGCAAAGATCAAGTTCGGCCGGTGTTCATACCTTTAGTCGAACAGCTTCGGGGCGGTGGAGTTCGTGGCCGAGTCCGGGCCAGAGGACGCGGGCGGCCGGTGTTGGAGACGAGGTCGAGGACGGCCGCGGCTGCAGCACGTCTCGAGAGCGACCGGGGTCGGAGACGAGGGCGACGATGGCCGCGGCTTCCCACGGCTGGAGGGCGGCCAAAGGAAGGTGGGAGGTGGGAGGGTCTGTGTGGCTGGCCCTTGGGCCCGACGCGGACAGGGAGGACAAAGAGGAAGACAGAGTCGATGTCCGTCCTGCCCCAAAGCCGCCCCAAATTTGGGCCGAGTTTGGGTCGGAAACTGGTGTCCGGGCGGATACCAGCCCGTATGCGCCTGGCCACTGGAGCCCCTCCATTGTCCGTTCGGACAAAAGGGGACTGGGCTGGTCCGTTTGCGCCAGCCCGTTGGAGGTGCCCTAAGCGAAACAAAATGATTTTTCAAAAGAAGAGCTCTGTTGAACCCTCGTATGACACATTCGTGATGAGGCAGTATTCTGGAATGTAGCTGGGTCTTGATCCCATTCGATCTCGACTGAGTTTTAAGCCTCGTACGTTTTTACCGGGTGACATAGATTATGCCCATGCTTTTTCACTTGATACAGTATATTTATTCCATGATCAATGAATTTAACAACTATCCTGCTAATATTAAAAGAAAAGAAACATAGCCGAACAAACTTTGATGTTGAATGAGTGTGGAGTATAGATTTCTTGCTCCCCTGGGTTCATTGCTCCTTCTAAATAAATAAAAATAAAAATCATATTTTAAAATTTTAAAATATTTGAAAAAACCTGCATGTTATCAATGATATATCTCTTAAACTTGCAAAATCTAGATTTTAAATACTTTTTATTTGGATCTACAAAAAAATGTGTGATCTAAATATACACACTTTCAAATCTTAAAAATGTACAACATTCATGATTTTTAAGTAGCCCAGAATATGAAGTATTTCAAACTAAGATTTTTCACGATTATAGGATGCATCATTAGCACCATGCAGTATTGTTTTCAGTTTTATTAAACTTATAAATATGATTTTTAAATTTATTTATGTAGAGGGAGCAATGGTGGTGACACGCGTTGATTGCATGCCACGATAGGCGAGTGACTGAGCTGTGGCCTTCTTCTTGGTCCAGCAGTGGAGCTGCACGGCACGACCGTACGAGTAGAGGACGTGACACGTTTCCTCCTCTCTGCGGGATGTGATGGTAGAAAGAAAGAGACGGTTGGGACCCCACATCGAAGTGATCGAACCTACTCTCCTCACGTCCTCTCCTCTTCAGTCTCCACTCCTCTTCCCTTCATCGCCGTTTACACTCCCTTAGAAGGCAAGGTCATTAAGCCGCCGGACAGGAGAAGGTGACCAGTTGCCGAGCCGGTAATGCTTCCCCAATCTCATCCTCATAGTCAGTACCTATTTTGCATCCTCTGCTTCTTCGCCATTTTCCGCATCTATCTTCTATCTAGTCTAGGTTAGTGCATTTCTCTCTCGGTGAGGTATGTACTTTCATCCCCTCTATGTTCCCCTTCATATTCATCTGCAATGCCATGCATCTGATCCGGGTCTAGGTTAGCTTGTTTTCCCCCTAGTACTCGCTTCCTTTTATAGATGTGTTTTACCCTATATGTTTCTGGGGGTTTTATGTTTCATATCCCCCCTATGTTTCTGGGGTTTTCTTAGGATGAACGGTGGTGTCACTAGTTTTTTGGTCAAGTTCAAATACTCTTAATCTCTCATATTCCCCCATGTTTTCCTTTTTTAGATTTGCTTTCCCCTATCTTTCTGGGGGTTTTCCGTTTCATATTCCCCTATGTTTCCCCTAAGTACAGTACTCTTAATCTATCATTCAAAAAAAGTTTGCCTTTTCTTTTGATATTCTGAAATTAATCTTGTTATGTACTAGTCAGTGATGGTCATCCTTTTTTACCCATTGCATCTGCAGAGAGCTCAGCAGGATGGACCCGCATGATGATGAGTCGCCACCACCACATCCTCTTCCTCCCAACGTCGTGCCCATCGGAGCCGAAGATGCCGTTGCCAATGAACCGCCGCCGGCGGAGCCCAAGAGGCTGCCACTGGCCAGGCCCGGACTCGGCAAGAAAGGAGAGCCCATCCAGCTCCTTGCCAACCACTGCAAAGTCTCTGTGAAGAGCTCAGAGGACGTCTTCCACCACTACCGTGTGAGTACATATATATGCTACCCCTACTTCACCACCTAGTCTTTGACCGTGCTGATTTCTTGTTATGCCCTGTTGATTAGGTTAATTTGAAGTATGAGGATGACCAGCCGATTCAGTGCAAGGGTGTACGCAGGAAGGTGGTCGAAATGCTGGAGCAAATGTACCGTTCCAAGCTCTCGAACAATGACTTTGCTTATGATGGTGAAAATGGGCTCTTCACCATCGGCGCTCTCCCGCTCCCGCAAGTAACCGATAAATTCACCGTCTTCTTGGAAGACATTGGAACTGGAAAGTAAGTTCTGCTTCCATGCTATCTGTACCTATCAAATGTCAATTGTCATGCTCGCTCGGTGTTCTTCCACTAGTATGCACGGCTGACGTATATATCAGGCGTACCAGCTGATACGGGATACCTTCAAATACCTTGGGATACCTATCCCATACGCTATCCCTGATTTCCTACTCCCTCAGTCACAAAATATAAGGCGTTGTGAGGTCATGGTGTTGATCCTTTCTGAAGATGGGTTCGTGGAAGACGGCTGCAGCAACTAAAGCGTACATGACGGTGTGCGTTGAGTGTTTAGCTAAACTGGTACGCCAGTTTTAGATGATGTGCGTTGGTGTTAGTCACCCCCATCATAGTGGTACCGACCCTTGTTGTCGAGAGGTTGACTTCAGTTTGTTTCATCATTGTACTTTGTAAATCTGGTTGGAATTAATAAGTGCGTATGGCTGTGTGCATCACTCGATGCAGAGGCCGGGGAATCGCACCCTCCTTTTCTAAAAAAAAAACAAAATATAAGGCGTGCTCGGGTTGCTAGGAGCGGCACCGTGCCCCTAAGCACTGGGTCACAGCACCGTTCTCATGCTATATGTGCCTATCAAGTGCCATGCTCGCTCCGTGTTCCCTAACATAACAAATTCTTACCTGGTTGTTGTAGGAGTGTTGCCAATGGGAGCTCCGGAGACAATGACAGTCCTGGAGGTGGTGACAGGAAGAGAGTGCGGAGCCAGACAAAGACTTTCAAAGTGGAGCTGTGCTTTGCAGCGAGAATCCCGATGGCTGCGATCGCGCAGGCCACTGGAGGCCAGGAATCGAATAACTCCCTGGAGGCCCTCCGAGTTCTTGATATCATACTCAGGCAGCATTCTGCAAAACAGTATGTGTCTTTGTGGAAGTCTTCCCCTAAGCATTCATCTGTGCTTAAGCTTCTATATGATTTTTCGTGTCATGGCTTTGTTTGATTCTTCTGACTATACACAGGGACTGCCTTTTGGTTCGTCAGTCATATTTCCACAACAATCCTCAAAGCTTCGTTGACTTGGGCGGTGGTGTCATGGGGTGCCGAGGATTTCGCTCCAGTTTCCGTGGTACACAAAGTGGACTCTCCCTTAACGTTGGTATGTACCTCACCCTATATAGTTCTGTTGTATTTTTTTATAGATAAAGGGCACTTTATATACTCCCTCCGTCCCAAAATATGTATGTACATCCACTTTCTATCAAAGTTGAGACACTTATTTTGGGACGGAGGGAGTAGCTCTGTTGTATGGTCCCATCATTAACTTTGCAATGGCTACATCGGATTTTACATGGTCATGACAAACTTCTTGTAACATGCAGATGTTTCGACTACAATGATCGTTAAACCTGGTCCTCTTATCGATTTTCTTCTCGAAAACCAGAAAGTTGACCGCCCTTGCATGATTGACTGGCAAAAGGTATGTTGCATCTTTGGTGCTCTTGATAATTTTGCGCGAAAAGCCATTCAGCCATATATTTTTGATAATTCTGATTTGGATGTTTTCCTAACAGGCGAAGGGTGCTCTCAAGAACTTGAGGATAAAAGCAGCTCTTGCAAATTCAGAGTTAAAGATTGTTGGCTTGAGTGACAGAAATTGCAACGAACAGACGTGAGGATTCTTGTTTACCCTTTTATTCCTTTTTTACCAGTGCTCAAACTAGTAGTAACTTGGAAAGTGGCATGTCCTATTGTTCTACATTTTGTTTTTCTGAACAATTCACCGCTATTTATTGATTGCATCTGATTGGCGTGTTTAACTAGGTTCCCATTGAAGCAAAGAAATGGTAACAACGGGGACACTGATACTGTTGAAATAACAGTATCTGATTACTTCAGTGTGCACAGAGGCATAGAGCTCCAATATTCTGGTAATCTTCCCTGTATCAATGCGGGGAAGCCAAGGCGTCCGACTTATTTCCCTGTGGAGGTTTGTTCAGGTTTCCTAATCTACATCCTCAAAGCCTCCTCCATTCTGTAGTTTCATCAATTAATCTCAAGTCTTGGTTTGTATGACCAGCTTTGCACGCTTGTTCCATTGCAAAGATACACGAAAGCTCTGTCTACTCTGCAAAGGTCCTCACTTGTCGAGAAATCCAGACAAAAGCCTCAGGAAAGAATGTCAACGCTCAATGATGTGAGTTATCATCTAGATTTTATATAACACGCCGTTTCTAGTGATATTTGGACTTAACTGATAGTTCATGCTACCCTAAATGCAAGGCACTTCAACGTAGCAACTATGACTCTGACCCCATGCTGAAGGCATGCGGCATTTCAATTGCACAAAATTTTACTCAAGTTGATGGCAGGGTCCTGCAAGGTCCCAAGGTTAGTGACCAGAATTTGTTTTGCATGCCCATGCTCGATGTTCTTCCAAAGATATGGAACTAGTAACACTTCTATCATGTAGATGAGAGCCGGTAACGGTGAAGATTTCCTCCCACGCAATGGACATTGGAATCTTATGAACAAGGTCAGCACATTTTCTCTTTCTAACATGTATATATTACTTGATCATCAATGAGCCTTCTGTTAATTTGCTTATTCTTTTTTTCTATTTCAGAAGCTGGTTCAGACAAGTTCTGTCAAGAGGTGGGCGGTTGTTAATTTCTCTGCACGGTGTGATGTTCAGGGTCTTGTCCGAGACCTTAAAAGGCTTGCAACAGAAAAGGGGCTGGTATGTTTTACTTTGTCTACAGCATCTTCAATTGTTCTTCTTTTCTGTTGTTGAACTTTGTTTGTTTGCAGGAAATAGATGACCCTTCTACTATAATTGAAGAGAACCCGTCAATGATACAAAGGCATGTGCCAGCTAGAGTGGATGAGATGTTTGATCATATAAACTCCAAGCTACATGTATCACCTAGCTTCCTTCTGTGCCTTCTTCCTGAGAGGAAAAACTGCGAACTTTATGGTTGGTTCATGTTTTTTATTGTCATTATTTGTTACCCTTCCCTATAAGCATGATTACCTGTTGCAGAATATATAATACATGTTTGCTTCAACCAGGTCCTTGGAAGAGTAAGTGTCTTGCCGAATTCGGCATTGCCACACAGTGTTTGGCTCCAACAAGAGTCAATGATAATTACCTAAACAATGTGCTTTTGAAGATAAATGCTAAGGTTTGTTGACATGGCACTGGTTTCTTTTTTCTGTATTTACTATTGGTTTCCTCACATGTTCACAATATTTTCTTTTCACTGGTTATTACCTAGCTTGGTGGGCTCAACACATTACTGCAAACTGAAGTATCCCGTGGAATACCTATTGTGTCAGAGGCGCCTACTATGATCTTGGGCATGGATGTGTCACATGGTCAGCCTGGGCAATCTGATAGACCTTCCATTGCTGCAGTAAGAGGGTTACAGTTCTACTTTCTGAATAGTATCTCACATGTCATCTGAATGATTTAAATAATTTTTATGTACTTGTAACTGTGGCCTTGTATTCTGTTTAGGTGGTGAGTTCTCGCGAGTGGCCTCTCATCTCTAAATACAGAGCAACAGTGCACACCCAGTCACCCAAAGTAGAAATGATATCCTCCTTGTTTAAACCACGGGGAACTGAAGATGATGATGGCCTCATTCGGTAAGATCTGTCATTTGGTCCAAACCGAACTTGAGTTCAGTTCATTGTCAATATTATGTGCATATGTCCTTGTGTATGTTATGTTTTATTGCACGACTTCCAAATGGATTAATATCATTGCACTTGGGACTTCCAGGGAATCAGTTATCGACTTTTATACTAGTTCTGGGCATCGAAAACCAGAGCAAGTTATTATTTTCAGGTATCAAGTTCTCAAATTACAATTTTCAAATAATAGCTGATTTTGCAGTGAAGCTACAGAAATATTTTTTCTAATGAAAAGGGATAGTTTGATTATGTCTTAACCACCATCACATAACTCACGCTAATTTCAGGGATGGAGTTGGCGAAAGCCAGTTTACTCAGGTCATAAATATTGAGCTTGAACAGATCATTGAGGTAGTGTATTTCCTTGATTTCAACATGCTCTTATTATAGATCAAATATACCTATGTACAAGTAATTATCGACACAATCTTATCATCTATTTTTAATCAATGCTTGCAGGCATGCAAGTTTATGGACGATAAGTGGGAGCCTAAGTTCACACTCATCGTTGCCCAGAAAAACAACCACACCAAGTTTTTCCAGAAAGGCTCTCTAGACAATGTACCTCCTGGTAAGCTTTACTTTAATCTACTGACCGGGTTCCCTATTTTTTTATGGAGTGAAACATCACCCGTGTGACTTGAATTTGAATTTTCTGTGTGATGATGGCAAAAACTAAAAAGCAAGTGATTAATGACAATGCTGTAGGGACCGTCATGGATGAGCAAGTCTGCCATCCCAAGAACTTCGACTTCTACATGTGTGCACACGCTGGCATGATTGTAAGCAACCTCTGCTTTCTATTCTGTTTTTTGTTATCATGTACTCCCTCCGTTCCATAATATAAGATGTTTTAGGTGTAACACATGTTGTCTAGATTCAGACCAAAATGAGTGGACATGTACGCTAAAACATGTCTAGATACATATTGTGGAACGGAGGGAGTACAAATACAGTGGTGGTGGTTAAACTTTTGAGTCTGACAAAATGCGCCCTTATAGAAAAATACAGTGGTGGTGGTGGTTTGCGTGTGTCTTAAATTGCTGTGGAAATTTATGTGGGTCTAAATATTTTGTGTTTGTGGTGTGTGCCAGGGAACCTCAAGGCCAACACATTACCATGTTCTGCACGACGAGATCGGTTTTACAGCTGATGCGCTTCAGGAATTTGTGCATTCACTTTCTTATGTGTACGTAGACGCTAACTTTCTTATGTGTACGTAGACGCTATCTCGTTTTTTTTCCCATAAAAAAATGTTTTGAACTTTGTTGCCGTCGCCTTTTCAGGTCCCAGAGGAGCACGGCAGCGACATCGATCGGTACGTGACACCATCCTCACTATTTGTAGCTGGTTAATGGTAACTTGGCTTGCTGTTCCTTGTGTATTTATCCTGGTTTGTTCTTGCATGCACACAGTTGCTCCGATCAGATACGCATACCTCGCTGCAGCCCAGGTGGGCACGTTTATGAAGTTTGAGGACATATCTGACGTGTCGTCGATCCAGGGTGGAGGCCACATGCCCGTGGACAGCATCCCGGTGCCGGAGCTGCCGTGCCTGCACAAGAATGTCCGGAGCACCATGTTCTTCTGCTGAGTGCTGACGCTCTCTCCCTCTCTTGATGCTGCTGCTGTGGAGTTGTTTTGGTATGTCTGCGTGTGGATAAGCCTAGGCTTAGTTGGCGCCTTCAAACCTATCGCTATGGTGACCGTAGAACTAGTGTTCAGTTCTTTTGTGTCGCTGAAAGACGTACATTTGACGGCATGTCCTGTTGGCGTTGAACTAGCCAAACGTTGCATGGATGAAGTAGGCTTGGATGATGCTAATCAAGGATGTTTCTAGCACAATGATTGGCAATTCTGATTCTCTTGAATCTGAAGAAGATCCTGCCTTGCCCTGTCCTGTCCTCTAGGGTCGAACAATTGGTACAGAATTGCAGGTTCACTATCTTCAGTTGCGGTCTGTCCTGAATGGACTCTGCAGTTTTTCTTTGCTAGCTCATGTGCAGCTTTGTCTGCCTCGCGTCTACAAACACGCACAGCGCTGCGCGAGTACCAGGAATGTTGCTAAATCTTCTGATCATTTGAACGATTCAGGGCCCTGAACTCAGCGAAAAAGAAAACACACTGTAAGCAATAGCCTATCTTCTCCCAAAAAATAACTGAGATTCAAATTCAAGTTACACGTAGTACTACTAATGTGTACGATTTACTGATAGCAAGAGAATTAGGTAGAAAAACGACTTCATCCGGTATATCTGCAAACATATTGTTGGACCACAACAACATACAACTCATGACGGCACTTCCTTGCGAGTGACGGAGCATACTATAACACATTTGATATTATAACACTTGGCCTGTACATCTTTTAATACCAATGGCTTGAATCTTTCAAGTCTCTCTAGCTATTCCATCAAATCCTATTTGTTGCCTAGAAATGTTTTTTCTTCAATTTTGGGACCATACTATAACACATTTGCAATTCAAATTTGAATTACATAAGGAAAATTGATTGAAAATCATTTAAAATGGGAAAACATATCTAGAAAGTAGAATGTTCAAAATCTTAGGAATTTGCCATCCAATATGGTCTACTTTGTGTGACAATAGGAATAACGCGATTTGGCACCATATTATTTGCACTTGCTTCAAAAAAAACTATTTAAAAAATTGGAAGTTAAAAAATCCTTATGTAATATTATTTGGCATGAAAATATGCAACTTTGTGCAAAATATGGATATATTATCATGAAATTTACCAGGAAGCCGAGGGAAAAATCAAACGCAAAAAGTCAAGCCATTGTTTAGTGGAACACTCCGTAAAGTGGATGCGCCATGTCCTTTCCGTCAACCATAGTGGGAAGAACATGGTAAATGAACCTGACCCATATTATCCTAAAGGTAAACTTGGCCATATCATCAATAGAAAATGACCCAATCCTAAGGAAATGTGTTGTAACTCATGGGTTTGGACGCACCCATTATTTAAAATTCCCATTTTAAAATGTAGAAAAATATCAGGTATATATCTGGATAATTAGTGTTTGCACATAAAGTTTCGTGATAAGAAGATATTTCTGACTTGTGTGTAAAAAGACAAATTTCGGTGCTCGACTCTTCACAACCCTTTTTTTTGTTTTGTTACACATTTCATCAACAAAAATCTTTTTACGCACAACTTTATGTCTGACCATAAAATATCCAGATGTACACTCGATTTGTTTAGAACATTTTCACATCTAGAAATGCATTTAAATATATATTTCACAATAGTCGAGTCAAAACACTGTGTCACGTAACGTAACATATATATATGAGCTGCTGCCAGCTCCACCGGAGGAGCGGGAGTGGTACTCCGCCGTGTTCAACAAGCTGCAGGACATTGTTCACAAGCCTTTATCGGTCCATTGCTGCTCCATGCTAGATCATTGCGGTGTTGTACGTTTCTATGGCAAACAGTGTTTTTGGTTAATTTGTGAACACTTCGTTGAGTTTCTGGCCGACGTAACAGTTTGTGTGCTATCATCCTGTCAATAAATGCGTCGATCTCGACAATAGGTTCAGTGGACAACAGGTTGCTGGTTTGGCTTTAACAACAAACTGTTGAGTGCAATCTCTTCCCAGATGCCCAGAATCACACCAAAGGAGTTTGGCAACAGTTTCACCTTTTCAGTACCAAGACAGTAAAACATAGTATAACCACGAGGACATTTATAATTCATTAGTAACGACAATTTTTACATATAACTTTGTTTGGTTTCAGTGTGTCTTGAATATCCATTGTGTCTAGGATATCTCAGTTTGCACAAAGAGACAACCATCTCAGTTTGGTTCGCACTGCTCGTCCGTCCTCTGCTCCGCTGAGGTGGTGATAACCCAGCACCCGCTGGTCGCGCCAGCTCCGTCGACCGCCTCTGCGGCTGCTCTGGCCACGGCCATCCTGGCATCCGCAAGGCTAACCCGGCTGTCGGGGGTCGTTTGGCTCGTCCTCGCTACGCCCTTGGCCCCGTGGCGTCGATGTCAACTCCAGCCCGGTCGCTGGGGGCTGCTGCCTTTACAACAGCTTGTACTTTGCCGCCGCCGTCTCCTGCGAGTCAGAGTTCAAGCGCGGCACATGTCGACGACAAGGATTGGATGTACGTGGGTCGGGGCCGCAGCAGCGGCCGAGGCCCTCCCCCGAGTCACATGAAGGTCGTGAGCGTTGCCTTGCCTTCAAGCGTTGGGCTCAAGGAAGGTGTTTCCGTTACCTCGACCGTGGCCATCAAGTCAGTGCTTGTCGTGGGCCTTTCAGATGCATTCGTTGTCGTCGTCCTGGGCATCGGGAGAGGTTCTGTCATGATCGCTCTCCGGTTGCTTGCGATCACTCTCCGGCAGCTCCGGATGCAAGTCAGTGCTTGCCGTGGGCCTTTCAGATGCATTCGTTGTCGTCGCCCTGGGCATCGGGAGAGGTTCTGTCATGCTCGCTCTCCGGTTGCTTGCGATCACTCTCCGGCAGCTCCGGATGCTCGGGCTCGTTTTGAAGATGCGCGTGCACCTTGCCAGCAGAGCGTTTCTCCGTCCTCTCAGACTCATCGCCCCTCGTCGCCTCAGAGTGGGGTTGGGGATGTGTGCCCACGTGGGTGTTGCAAGGATTCCAATTCCAGCGCCTCTTTGGTCTCTACTTTCGAGTCCCAGTTTGCACTGCTGCGTTTGGAGTTTCTTTAGAAGTTTGAGCTGCTTCGCTTTGAGCTTCACGACGTTCTAGCTAAGCTTTAGGTTATGACGGTTGTATCTCTCCCACCTGAGCCCGAGATTGGTTCCATTGATGAGGAGTCTAGTTGTTTCTTCGGAGAATTTTCTCCTCGTGCTCCACATGCAACGCCGTCTGATCTTGAGAAGGTTGTGGCTCCGGTTGGACAGCTTTTGGCTGAGCTGCATGAGCCTTGTGCCAAGTCAGCTACGGTGCTTCCGATGGAGCTTGGCACTTTGGAGTCCTTGGCGATGGACATAGGGCCATCTTCACCTCTGTCCGAGTCCTGTCAGCCGCCCGCCTGTATGGATAGTGGAGCATTGGTTGCTTCTGTCACTCTCTCGTCTCTGAGTGATCATGTTGATGAGACAGTTGTGATGACGTCTAACTCCGAGGCACTCTTTGGTAAAGAGCTTTGCGACTTGCTTGTCGATTTGGAGGCGGTTTGTCCTGGCTATGGCAAGGATATTGCTTCTGTCTTGACGGGAGAGGCTTCGGAGGATGTTATCATGAAGGTGGAGAAGTCTCTTTGTAGGAGAAGAAAGAAGCATCGTACGGAAACCTTTTGCTTTCGCTTTACTTGATTGGTGGGCCCTTTACAGATGTTGTGTTGTTAGTTCGTGGTTGTCGTAGGTTGGGCATGTTCTTCGCCGGGGGTTGTTGTTGGGTAGAATGAGGTTGTCGTTTTGGGTGTTGCTTGTTTTAGGTGTTGCCCGTTGTGGTTGTGTTGGCTCCTTGGTGTTTGTTGCATGGTTTTTGTCCGGTTTCTTCCACTAATAAACCGGGCACCTTCTTTTTAATAAATGGTTGGGGCAAAGCTTTTGCCCCACAGTTCAAAAAATTTAAGCTGAAAACTGACATATAACAACTCCGAAACGCAAAAGTTGAACCACAAATTTCATAATTCGTGCACATATTAGTACAAATATATAATAATTGTATGGATGGATTACAGGAGTTATAGTTGAACGCCTTACAACTAACTGATACATAAATTCCAAAGAAAGTTCATTGAGTAAGAGGGCATCAATGGCCATAGGAACCTGGTGCCTGGTGGTGCCAGACAGCTAGCTAGCTACTTATTCGGTAGCCATGCACTTTGTACCATTCCTCAACTCACCTTGTCTCTGCACACCCAGTCCACAGTGCGTACCATTAGCATTAGCACTGATCTCTCACACATAAAGTCACTGAGATAATGCTCTCTCACATCACCACATGCACAGGCAATGCTTGTATATAGTACTGTACTAGTGGAGCTGAGCGCGGCATGAAGTACATGGAATTTAAATTTGGTAATGTGCAAATGTAATTATTATTTTGTTTTGAAGATCATTGAAATTCAGAGGATTTCACGTTTGGAAGATGTTTAGATTCCGAAAATTGTTAAAGTTGGGAAGCACTGAGTTATATTAGTTCTTTTTATTCATTACTTTTAACTGTATTAGAATTTGTTGTTTTTTGTTTATCTGGATATTGAACAATTCTCAATTGTTTTTCTGTAAGCCATATATAGTTAATATAAGAAGCTAGCATGTCTATTGTAACATTTTTTTTCTAAGAAGTAGTTTGAACATGCATGGAGACGTATTAGTTGTAAAGTCATCTTTGTGCTAAAAATGTTGTTCTTTTTTTGTAATTATGTTTTAAAAAGTTGTGTAAACATGCATGGAAATGTGTTAGTTGTAAATATTTTTTTTCTGCAAATTTTGGTTTTTTTTGTATTTTTCTGAGTTGTGCATTGGAAGATATGATTTTTTCGAATTTTTCTGTTTTCTGTAATTAAAAAACGCCGGCTGACGTTTGGGCCCTGCCTGGCAGCCAGACCGCGCTGACGTCAGCGGGCGGCCGACGCGGGCGGCGGCGCAACGCCGCCCGGGCTCGGTCCGTGGAGGCGCGGCTCCGGTGGAGCGCGGCGAGGCGCGTCGAACCGGCGGCGCGGCGCGCAAAATGGTGGCCGGAATCGCCGCCGGCGACCGTTTCCGCGGCGGCGGACACCAAAAATTCTAGCGGCGAACTCCGGCGGAGTGGCGGCGACTCCGGCCGCCCGGGCGCGAATCCTCCGGCGAGAAGGTAGAGGAGACGACGGCGGACCTCCTCGTGTGCTTGGATTTGAGAGAGGAGGGCTGCGGTGGCGGCGGCGCGCGGCGGCGGCGCCGGCGACCTCCGGGTCGCGGGAGAGAGGAAAGAGCCGGGGGGATTGTGTCGTGGTGTTTTTGCAAAAAAGTATGCAACTTTTTTCGTTTTCACAAACAGGTCCTCCATAGTGTAATTTGGTGGACTGCGGGTTGAGGCCGCATTGTTCGAGAGGCTTTTGTGCAAAATGGCTCGGCGACCGGTGGAACCGGAGGCTACCGGGTGGCGATCGGGCGACGTGGCGCGTTTCTATTGGTAGAAAATAGAGAATGAACAGTGCCCGCGCTGGAGGGGCGACGTGGGTCAATCTGGACCGTTGATTCGCGTGATCGGACGGCCGAAAGAATCCGAGCGACGTGGCTGAAGGACTGGGGACGAAAAAGCTCAGTTTTTATATATGAGGTAATCATGTACACTACAAGACAGATAGGGTCATGTGCGCTGCCTAGACAGTTAGTGCCCACCACCTAGGACAGACAAGACACGGTCATGTGCGCTGCCTAGACAGTTAGTGCCCACCACCTAGGACAGACAAGACACCTTGAGCTTCAGGTTTGCAGAGAATTAATGCTGTCGATGGAGCTGCTCATGCCGGTGGCTGCCATGCTCGCCTTCGACACTCTCTTCGTTCTCCGGCAGCTTGTCGGTGCGGCTTTCCTGGCCCCGATTGCCTACTTCAAAGAAAGGTTTGTCAGATACTAGAACTTAGCCTGCAGTGTTTTCACAAGAAAGAGTTGTTTTCACATGATGTTTAGCACCTGTCAACTCAGTGTGCATGATCAATCGATGATGATCCTTTAGCACTTTTGCAAGTTGAACTGAAAAGCATGATATTTTTAGTAACTTGAGAAGTAACTTTTCCTTGATGTTCCATTTTTGTTGTTATATACTAACTAGCACAGGGGCCCGCGCAAATGCGCGGGCATCTAGTATATGTAATTTATTATTATTTTTCTATTTGTATTATAAATTTGGTGTATATTATTGTTTGAAGTTTGTTTTTATTTTTCTTTATTATTGTTATATTAGGATGATTACAAATATTGTTAGTAGTATTTTGTTGTATTATTCATTTTACTCCTAATACAAATAATTGAACATTTATTATGTTTTTTTGTCTTTATTATGTAGTGAAGACAATTAATCAAGAATATTTTCTCAAGAAGTGAAGAATATATGTTTTTTGAAAATTATATTTATTAGTTTGGGAAAAATGTTGCATGTTTTCAATAATGTATATGTCGACAGTGCTAAATTTCGCTTTGGATTTCTTTATATTTTGACGTACACAAAGTTAATAAATCGCTTATATTTAGTTATTTGTAAGTGTGTACATTTAGATCCATACATTTGTTAATTTTGTGTTGCTCGGAATACTGAGTATTAAAATTTAGTTTTTGCCTTTTTGTGGGAAACATCATTGTCAACATGTCAGTTTATCTATATAATTTTATGAAGTTAGTTTTTAAAATAAAGATTTGGTGTCCGTTAGTGAGAAATATGTACTTCTAGAACCTATTCTACCGAGTGAGGGGACTGGGGAGATGTGACTATTAATACTTGCCGGAAGCATTAAACAAAAAGCGTTACTACCTTTTCTCGCTCATATTCCCTAGGTAGCGTTACTTTCTCTCTCATCCTCCCTTGTGTGTGTCAGATCGTTATCCATCCCCAATATCCACTGTTCCACTTTGAAGCTCATATCTCTGGCTGCACTAAATCTGCTTACTCCGTCGATCCCCAAAACCAAATCGCCTTTCCTCTCGGTTTTCTCCCTCTCGCAGAAATGGAGCTTCAGGTGTAGCTGTACGTAGAATGCCCATGCGATTATTCGGAGGGCTGGTCCAGTCTCCTTGTATCCTGGCACCAAGCTTGGTTAGTGTTGCATCTGCCCATCCGAGCTGCCGGCGAACTGTGAGGTCTGTTCTTTGGAGGATACTAAGACGCTGGTGGCTGTTGTTTGTTGGAGTCGGTGAGTACATGGGCATCAATTGGTAGTGGTTGCATTTTTTTCTGTTTGTAATGCGTAGGTTGATCTATTTGGTCAACTCATAGCTATTTTCAGCTGCCGGATGTTTGGATTTGTTGGTCCCTTTTGTCTCTCGAATTTACACGGTGTATTCCATATTTTGGCCAGTTAATCTGGATGCAATAAATTGTTTGCAGATAGAGACGCTTTGAGCCTGGAACTTTGGGATGAATGGCTGCATTTTCATATCTGTTGCCAGCCTTATAAAGATTGGCAGAAGTCGATCAGTATTGGAGGTTTTAAGAGGTGAAGCAATTGTCTTTACCGCTTGATGTGTACTGTCGAAATGACTTTCAATTAGCCTTGTGCTTTATTCCTAATTTATAAGGGAAAAACCATATCCCTATGCAAACACGTATGAACTTTAATATCCATAAATTTAAGTACTTTTTGTGCTAATCTGAATCCTGGCCCCCTCCACTTTTTTCCGGGCTTGGGACCGGCATCGGCAGTGTTAGCCCCCCCCCCCCCCCCCCTTCCCCCATTTATATCTATAAATTTAAGTACCCCGACATAGAAACCAAAAAGAAAGAACTGTGGACAGAATACATTGTAAATATAATAGCGTTTTGAGCATCAAATATATATATATATGTAAGTAACTATAAGTTTAAAGTGTATTAAGCTCTTACTATTGTGTTATTAAATTAATAAATACTGATGCGTTTTCCAGTCCTTCCGTAGATTGTAGTATAGCATATTCATGCTGCCATATAGTGCAAAATAATGATGTTTAGAGTAGAAAAGTAAAAAAAATATAGAAAAAGTTTTCCCTGTGTGCATTAACATTATGTAGTCGAAGAAGCATAATAGAATTTTGTTATGTTCGTACCTTTAGAAAATTTCTTTGTAGACTATGTTCTTGACTTCATCATCCTCTTTGCTCTCTTCGTCATCTACCATTACCCTTAGTCCGTCCCTTCTTGTGACTCTTGAGAATGCTACATATAGTTGTCCGTGTGTGAAAACTTGTTTAGGTAGATACAGTCCTACCTTGTTTAGAGATTGCCCCTGACTTTTGTTTATTGTCATAGCAAAGCATACTGAAATTGGATATTGTCTTCTCTTTAGCAAGAATGGCCATGCTGATTCAGTTGGTGACATGATTATTCTTGGAATATATACCTTGTCACCTACGTGGGTTCCTGTTATTATTTGGGCTTCGATGAATCTCCTTCCTAGCTGAGTTATTGTCATCCGTGTACCGTTGCATAACCCAGCACTCTGGTTAATGTTACGCATTAGCATGACCGGTAGTCCTACCTTCAGTCTGAGTTCATGATTTGGAATTCCAGGAATCTTCAGGTTGTTTAGGAATTCTTTTGAACATAACATATCTATATCATCACTTGACGTAACAGCTTTGCATACAGTGTCGCAACTTCTATAAATAGTGTCCTCACCTTCTAGTTGGTCCATTATATATTCATTGATCTCGCTGACTGTCTCATTCCTTGGACATAAGATTGCTCTTTCTTCCAAGTATTCTCGGTCACGATATCTTTGTTGAAAATTTGGATAGATGCTCTCCACTATAGTGTTCTTTGGATCATGTCCCTTCTTCAGTAGTATGTCATTTGGTATTTTTATCCACTCCTCGCCTTCAGATGATGTCGTTGTTCCATTCCCAATATTCAAAATCCAATCTGCAAATTCTGCTACTTGTCTTTTCTCTGTCTTATTTTCTGTCATGCAAGTGAGTCGCATGTTTTTTTTGAGTTCCAATATTTTGAAGTGGTGCCAAAGATAGGACCTTTTGATGGATGCATTGACTATGTTGTGTCTTCTTCCCTTTGACAGAACGGGGAGAATCTGGCGGAAGTCACCTCCTAGAACCATCGTCATGCCACCGAATGGCTTTTTGGTATTGTTCTCATTTTTATGTCTCAGTATATCTCTTAGGGTTCTATCCAGCGCCTCGAAACATAGCTTGTTTGCCATTGGAGCCTCGTCCCAAAGAATAAGCGATGTATTATTTATGAGCTCTGCTAAGTGTGTACCTTGTTTGATGTCACATGTTGACTCTTCTGTAAGTATTAGAGGGATACGAAACCTTGAGTGTGCTGTTCTGCCTCCCTGTAGAAGTAGCGCTGCAATACCACATGATGCGACTGCTAGGACTATCTTTCCTTCAGAACGCAATTTCGTTGTGATTGCCTTCCAGAGGTAAGTCTTCCCTGTTCCACCATATCCGTCCACAAAAATCTGTTTTCCCAAATCCTTGTCTACTGATTCCATTATGTTGTCAAATGCGTGTCGCTGTTCGGAGTTTAGATTCTGGAAGATACTTAGATGTTGTTCTTTTTGCTCCTGTTTGTTGTAGTTCATCTCTTCATTGAGTAGCCTGTTTCCAAGTTCCTTTAGACCTGCAGAGTTTGGTAGTTCAATTCCTGGGTATTCCTTCTTCCGCTTGGTCCATTTTGATTTTTTTCTATTCCACACCCATTTTGAAGGGAAATCTGCATATGTCAAATTCCTTGCTTCTTTGCAGTGCATGTTTGTCTCCATCCACTGTGTAAACTTAGTGATTCCTGCCCTTTCCTTTGTTACTATCTTTGTTAAGTCTGTAGTGTCTGAGAAGATTACCTGCTGTTCATTTTGTAGGTGGAATGGTAGCCTTTCAACAGATGGGTCTCGGAAGTGCATTTCAAATTGAAATAGTCGCCAACACGCATCATGTCCTGAAATGTATGTACATTCAAGGTAACTTTTGATCTCATCGTTTTCAATCACAGCGGTAGCTTGGTCATCCCCCTTGTTTATGTATTTAAAGAGGTACTTTATTGAGAGTGATCTGTTGCAAATCTCAACATTTATGTGTGCTTGATACTTTACCAGTAGATCTCTATTATACGGGACCACGAATCTGTTGTCCAACTTCACTTCCCCCTTTTCTATGTATCTGTCATCTTGACGTCTTCTGTATGCTGGGTATCCATCTTCATCTATGGTTGTATTTTTGTTGAATTGCTTAGGGAATTTTCTTATGCATTTATTCTCAACCATGCATGGTGAGTTTGGTTTGGCCTGCCCACATGGTCCGTGCATCATGAAGTTCTCAACAGCTGCATAACCTTCGGGATCAACTTCCTTGTCTGGAATCTCCGCACTTGTTATCTTATCTACCTGTTCTGGTTCCATATATTTGAACTTCTTGTCTTTTTTGTCCAGGAATATGACTATGTGCGCATGCGGGAGGCCCCTCTTTTGGAACTCTATTGTGTATATAACTGCAAATAAGAATAGTTATAAGTTAGTTTATGTACAAAAACAATTAGAAATTTAGTAGTGTAAGTCGTAGATAATTACTTGCGAGTGTTTTTCCAAAATATTCTCTTTCTTTTATGTCTTTCATGAACTCCTTTAGTTTTATGTGGAACACTCTGTCAACGATATCAGGTCTTTCTGAAGCTATTTGCCCTACCTCCTGTAGCATAGATTGTATTTCTGGCCAAGCTGCGTTGCACGTGAATGTCACAAATAGGTCTGGGTATCCGGCCCACCGACATATTGCCATTGCGTCTTGGAAGTTTTGTTTTTTGTACCTGGGGCTATCCGTGACAGTGGATGGAAGTAGTATTCTCTTTCCTACTTGGTCAGCTCTTGTATCTCCCCTTTCAACAGCATCCTGCAAGCCAGCATATAGATCTGTTCTTAGGTTTCCTTGATGATTTTTTATCCAGTCCAGCCTAAAGTGTAAAATGCATGCAAATGCGTCCACGAAGAATTGCAGTGTTAGCTTTTTGCAGCACAGCAAGTGCATCGACTGGTTCATGCGTTGTTGTACCCGGTATGCATAGTATTCTAGCATTGTAACATGCTTTCTCTTGCATGTTGCCCCTTCTTTCAATATGTACGGTATTTTCTCTCTGTACCCATCTTCACCATAGGGGAATAGTAACGGATATTGCATGGCCATGAATTTTGGATGATTCTCGGATATTCTTCTAGGCTTCATGTTTTTATACTCTACAATGATGTCGCGACCTTGTCTATTTTCCGATGTATCATTGACAATGAGTGCTGCCACTTCAGAAGCCGAAGGCATATTATACTGTCTGCCATCTCTTTGTCGTTTATTTATTATTTTCAACTTCACGTCATCATAGTCACCTTCTTTGAATCTATCCCTTGCCATTCTAAATGTTTTTGCTAGTACATTGTCTCTATCCAACATATTTTTCAGGCCTTCAACGATGTGTGGATCCAATGAGTTCCTCTTATCCGTGGATGTTGTTGATGCTTCTATCCTATTAGTGACCTCGTTTTCTGTATCATAGATGTATAGCTGACACCATCGTGGCTTGTCTCCTTCTTCTTTTGGTAGCAGAGTTCCAATCCGATGGTAATTCAACCCATTCATTCTGAATACATAAGGCCCACTCCCTTTATTTATTTCTTTGTCAACCTTTCCTCCCATTGATGTGAAAGCGAACATGGAGTTGTACAATCTGATATTTTGCATGTAGTTTTTTGACCTTTTTCCATTTTCTTTCCTTAGCAACTTCGTAAGGTAAGCTGGTGGCTCCTTTAAGGGTGGCAGGTCAACCTTTCCATTCTGGCAACATAGTCCAAATGTTGGTTTGCTGTTCCCTTTACCCTTTGTTCTTTCTTCATACCAGAAAATTGCTCCACAGTTTTCACACTTGCAAGTCGGTTTCCCGAAGTTCCAAATTTTCATATCCATTCTTTTTGATGACCTGTTTCATTTTTAGCATCATACTGACATTAGAGATTGATTATTGAATATGCCGATTGTGCATTTTGAAATACCTTACCTCTTTCTCTTAGCAGTTTTTTTTGGCCCTTGATCTGCATTGGTCAGAAGTTTTAGTTTTCTTTTCCGGATTGGCCTCTCTTCTGTAGTTAATTCCAGTGATTGACTTCTCCTGTGTAAGGTTGATAATTGAATAGGGAATTTTATTTTTTAAGGAATATAATTAGATTATGATATAATGAAGATTGTGTATAATATTTACCTCTCATTGTTCAATGATTGTTCATTGGTGACATCGGAATGTACTGTAGTCCGTCTCTTCTTCTTGTCCTGAAGTTTCTTTATCCTTGTCAATCTTACCATATTGACGGTTTCACTACATTAGCATGAGTAATTCTGAAAATATCAGGTTTCTGTATGGATATTTTATTTGTCCAATAAACCAAGTAGGTTTTCTCTGTACATATACTTTCATATATCCCACTATGAGTGCCCGAAGTTGGATATTTGTGTACATATACTTTCATATATCTTACATATACAGGCATAGTAATTACCTTGACATATTGCATATTTTGTTGGTTTTGAGCATCTTGGCAGTATTCCGAGATGTCTTGCTGTGCGTGCCCCCTTTTATCTTCGTGTGTATCCTGTATGGCATTGAAATAATATATATGATTTTATTAGTTCATAATACAATATCAAGCTATCAACCCGACGTTTACTACCGGTCTAATTTTTTTTCCGCAGCAACATCTGTACGCTAGAGTCATTTGCACTGTCCTATTCGGTATTGAGAACATCCATAGGTGGTCATCATTCTGATTCCTGAGTGTCTAAGCTAGCAGAATAAGCCATTAGGCATGCATACGTACACGCCAATGTGATTTGAAAGATTCGTGACCAAACAAAGTTAGTTGATTGATGTTTACTGTTACTAAGCAACATATCCAAATCGCCGACTAAAAGCACAGGTACGGAGCAGATCAAATCTGCAACTACCTATTGATTTGGTCGTGATACGTACAGCCCAGCTAGCCTGATGCAACCCATGCAAAGATTTTATACCTAATTGGTCTGATAGCACTATGCAACTTGACTACCCAGGCTAGCTTGATCTAGTTTTGCTAGACGCGTATTTCCTATGCAAGGAATCAATCTACATCAGGAATTTGTGAATCTGGCATTAAGTATGGTGACGACAGTGTAATTGTGGATGACAACTTCATCGTGGCAAAGAAGTTCTTACCTTGGATGAATCTTCTGGGATTTCCCGTCCTGGTCTTTCAGGATCTGGACCGTACTCTCCAAATTATGTTGATCGCTTTATCTGTGTAGAAGATAAGGTAGTTTCCAAGTTATATACGACCTGTTCATTTTTTTATATAAAAATCTATCTCTAAAGCTGTTGGGATTCTGATAAGAAGTTTAATTTCGCTGGTTGACTGTCTTATCTTTTCTTAAGTTGACTTTTTGAAGAAAAAAATCAGCATGTAAAAAATATCATGCAATTCATATCATTATTTGACGTAAGTATGGAACTCTTTACAAATAAGATTATTCGTTTATACTATGTTCTTTTGCATTGGTCGAATCAGTATTATAACATGGTAATTCTTTTTCAGCAGTTTGAACTCATGTAGTTTTTCTTAAGTCCACGGTAGGCTATTGATTGAGACGCATATGCACTGGTTAGTGTACATAATATTTATAATTGACTGTACCATCAACCAAACTACAAACAGACTGACCGACTTTTCCGATGCCACTGTTTTCAAAAAAAAAGATTCTGGGGGCAGCTAGTGCACAACATTTTAACATATATCGTTTGTTTTATTCAAATCAAACTTTCCTCAAATCTTAAGCCTTCCGCACTGACGACCATGAGTGGGCTAGTGCTTGCCTTATCCTATTTTGTTCAGAGCACGACCAAATATTCATAGATTTCACAATGTATGTCTTGTATGGGCACACATGTCAAAAGTAAACTTCATGCTCTCATAGAGCTTACAATAATCACTACTAAGTATATAAGAGTAGAGTACGTCATCTAACTTTTAGCGAAGAAAAATATAATAGTAGTACTTCCTATCTGAATGCTGAATAACTTGCATTTGATTCTAGTATGTGAATCTATCAGGTGTTTTCCTAATCCTCTTGGGTCTATCGTGACTGATATCTGGTGCTTGTTTATTCTCTTTTTTGGCTGACACCTTCCTCTTAATTCCTCTGTCAACATTTTTCTTCTTTGTTGTCCTTGCTATTTCTTCATTTAGTTCTCCCGCAAGTTCATCTGTGATGATGCAGTCATTGTTCTCATCACCGGTGTTGTTGTTTATCTGTCAAAGTTTTAAAATCAGTGCTATTGTTGAAATGAAGAAACTATAGCTACATCATAGATATCAAAGTTGTACATGATGAGTTACCTTTCTCCTAATCCTCTTGGGTCTATCATGACTGATATCCGATGCTTGTTTATTCCCTTTTTTGGCTGACACCTTCCTTTTAATTCTGCCGTCAACATTTTTCTTCTTTGTTGTCCTTGCTATTTCTTCATTTATTTCTTCCGCACGTTCATCTGTGATGATGCAGTCATTGTTCTCAGCACCGCTGTTGTTGTTTATCTGTCAAAGTTGTAAAATCAGTGCTATTGTTGAAATGAAGAAACTATATATAGCTACATTATAGATATCAAAGTTGTACATCATGAGTTACCTTTCTGCAAATTTTACTTTGTTTCGTACTGATTTCATCCTTTTCCTGTTTCACCTGTAAGATAGAATACCTTAGTTAGAGAATAGGACAACATTTGTCTTGTATTAATATTCATTTAATAAATAAGCTCCCCATTAATGATTTATGTCACTTTCACAACCTTTTTGAATTTCTTCTGGGTAGGCTTAACCTTCTTGAATTTCTTCTGGGTAGGCTTTTGTAGATGTTTAAACTTTTCCAAGCGGTTAACATCATCAATGACTTCAGCATTTATACTGGTTTCCTCATTCACTTTGGTTTCTACCTGCAAGTTAGAACCAAACAATTTAGAATATAAGATAGATTTTTTTTGTATTAAGAATAATCTGTTAGAATATACACCTGTTGGCGATCTCATAAATAATAATGGACCATGATATAAAACTTAGTTCATAAATACATGTAAATTACAATACCTCATCTTCTAGTAATTTCTTCTCCACAATTTGTTTTTTGCTTTTTCTTGAACGAACCCTTACCCTTTCTTTTTTACATATCGTGTTGCCTCTCCTTTTACCAGTATTCCCCGAATCATTTTTTGACTCCTGCATATTGTTGAAATATCGTAATACATAAATAATTATATTTTATTGAGCATTATTAGAAACGAATTAACAAACTTAGAAGCATTATTTTAATCAACAAATGATTTACCTCACTCTTGAGTTTCTTTGCCTTCGTAACCTTTCTGTTCTTGCATGCAGATTTTTTCACACGTGTATTTGTAGTATCACACTCTATATCTGAACCATCTATTATAATTAAATTTTCACCTGACGCCTCACAATTGCTTACTTTATCTTCAGATCTATTTGTTTTTACTGTAGTCTTCTCATCCTCTGTCAACTCCTCTGAATCTGACTTTTGTTCCTGCATATTTCTTGGTGTTGTATGACATAGAAAATAGATGTTAATATCAATATAAATATGAATTAATATTAGGCTACCTCATCATCTGGAATTTCCATTTCCATTTTTATAGTCTCCTCCTCTCTCAACTCCTCTGAATCTGACTTTGCTTCCTGCATATTTGTTCGTGTTGTATGACATCGAAAATAGAGCTTAATATCAATAAAAATAAGATTAAATATTATCATACCTCATCATAAGGAACTTCAATTTTTGTATAGGTTTTTTTATTTTTTTTGCCAGCGGTCGTTACTTTTCTGCCAGATCTCTTCATTGCTTTCTCATCTTTTCTCTCTTGATAAGACTTTGACTGTTTCTGCAATATTTTGTAATATGTTTAAATGCTAAAAAATATGCATGTTCAAAATGATGAGAAGTTTTCTTTAGGACATTACCTCATCATGGTGTCTCTTTCTGTTTGTGGCCTTCATAATAGTTTTTTTAGGTCTTCTGCTTGATTTCTCCTTTTTAATCTTCCGTATAACTTTCTTTTTGGTAGATGCATAGATTTGCTTTTCACTGGTATCACTTTTGTCATCTTCTGTTTCTTCTGTCACAGTATCGGAGGATAGATTTTCCTATAAAATAAAATATTTCAGTAAAAGTAAATCAAGACACTAATTTTCATACTGATAATGTGTATTACATGACCTGATTTCTGAAATCATGCATAATTGAAGTATTAGAGTTTCCATGTCCTTGGTAGTCTAGTATGCCCTGCAAAACATTTTCCATTACGACTTTGTATATCCTATGGTAGGAGAAGGAATGTACTTGTGCATACCTCTTCAGCCTTCTCATTTGAATATTCCATCTCTAGCTTGTAATTAGGCTCAAAAGCGTAATTCACTTTATAATTTTCCATGCACTCTTCCAAATTCCTTGAAGTTAACTTCAAACGGAATATGAGTGTTCTTCCACAAAGGTTTTGAATGGATTCTGGGATTGTCTCTGAGTATCCATCTTGCTCTAGCAAGGTATCAACAGACTTATTCCCCAAAAGTTTTTGTGCTACCTCGTTAAATAATGCACATGTTGTTGTTGCTGTGTCGTCACTTATCTTGATATTGATTATGTACCTAATATGATAACTTAGTTTATAAGAAACTCATATAGGTATGAAATTAATTTCAAAATTGGGTATGAAAGAATTCTCACCGTAGCTCTGAAGTTTCTGCTATTTTGTGACACACTTTGCAAACATAGTTATCTGATTCCTTTTTGGTTGCACAATAGCAACTTTTACATGCCATGTACCACCAACCTCTATCTGATATAATCTCATCTATTGTTGCTTTGGTTGTGCACATATATTCCTAATTTTTAAAAAGAGAAAAATATGAGAAAACATGGAAGAAAGGATGTAGAACATATTTGAATTAAGAACATATTTCAAATGAAGGGTCCAAAATTACCTTAGTCTTCACATCATTATACTGCAGTTCTTTTATTTCCCTTAATGTTTTTCTATTATAGAACATTTGTTGCTCTAAAGTTCCTTGTGTGCTTGCATCGACTTCGATCATTGTTGGGAAGACATCCACTGTACAATGCCTGCAATTTATTGGGAATGTCATCAAAATGCACTCTTGCGTGAATAGTTTGTATGTTATATACATCATACCTGTTGATGATTTCTCTTTTCTCTGGAATTTCAAAGTCCAGGTAAACTTTTGAAGCATTTGTTGTACGCAGTGATAAACCTATTTAAAAATGAATCAGTAAAATCATATTATGTATTATGTAAAAAGAAAAGAAAATGACTAAAGTTCTCACCATAGAAATCTTTGACCAGATTTGAAGTGACAATCACTATCGTTTGTTTTCCCAAGAGATCTTCGTTTACCATATTTGCTAGATTGTCCCCCCACAAAGTGACTTTGATTTTCTCACCACTTCATAAATATGAATATGTAAAAGTGATTTCAAATTAGATGAAAGCTTAAGTATGAAAAAGGAAGTTAAATAATGATAGAACTTAAATGACTTACTCCAACAAAAGGATTTCAATCTCCCGAATTTTTGAAGTTCGTTCCTTTGAAGTGTCCTTGGCTATTATTTTTTCTTGTATTGGTTTTATTCCTCTAAGCATGCCAATAACATCTGCATAGAGATGTTTTAATATAATTTAATTGATATATAATTTCTCTTTGATAGATAGTTTGGATTTACATACCTGAGCATTGTGCATCATTACTTTCCCTACTCCATAAGGTAGCGCTATCGGCAAACTCAAAGTAATAGTATAGAAAGTTCCGTGATTCTTCTAGAACTTCCTTTACTGTTGTATCCGATATGAATACAATTTTCATATTGTTCTTCAAAGGCCTATACTTGTCATATTCCCAAACTTTGAATGTCTTCAATATGTAGATTTGATTTTCTCTAAACTTTGACTTGAACTTGCTGATCAGTTTTGTTCCAATAGAAGCATGGATTGTATTTCCCTATGTAGAAAATAATATGTTAGGAAAATGTAAATACAGAATACTGTTTACATTATACACACTTAATAGATATATATATTTCCTTATGTACAAATAATGTGTTAGGAAAATGTAAAGACAGAATATTGTTTAGATTATACACACTTTATAGATATACCTTCTTATCTGCTAAAATCATATCAACACTAATGACTTCATTGGTTGATAGATTTATTGAATCCCAAAGTCTTAAAACCTTGACCTTGACTGTCCATGACTGGTCTCGTGTAGACAATGCACTTAGGAGTGTAGGCGACATATCTGGCCAATATAACATGTAGTAGAATGATCATGATATTAATTATTTACAGAAGCAATGATCATGAAATTTAATTTTACTTTTAATATAGAGTTATTGATAGAAGCAATCATCAGGATATTTACTTTACTTTTAACAGAGATTTGTGTAAATTTTGATCTCTTGCTGCCTGAAATTTTATCCATCTAATTGCATCTAATTGCAGTTTGTGCATGTATTAAATCTATGCAGATGCAACATATTCCTAGCTGTACTTTTGAGGTGAAGAGAGAAAAGGATATTTAACCGAGATTTGTGTAAAATTCGATCTCTTTCTGCCTGAAATTTATCCATCTAATTGCAGTTTGTGCATGTATTAAATCCATGCAGATGCAACATATTCCTAGTTGTACCTATTTCATTACTTTTGAGGTGAAGAGAGAAAAGGATATTTACCTGATCTCGGATGCACAGAATTGTTGATTCACTGCGAGCTGGCTGGGATTTGCCTTACCGAATTGCCGGAAGATGTGGTCCTATTAGAAGCGCCGAGTTGCTCCAACAGGCAAGAGGCAGAAGCGTGGACTCGCTGGAAGAATTTTTGGAGTTTCTGAAGACACGTAAAAACCCTCTAGGGGATAGGTAGGTGAACTTATATCGTGATTTTGGAAATCTTATCTGAGAGGGTCTCTCTTCACGTGATAAACTAACCACATATTTAAACGTCATGGTAATGATATTGATTTGGTTCGTTATTTTTGGGGGTAAGCTACCGATCAGTTACGATCTGCGTTACGGCTGCAGCCCTATATGGAAGAAACTAACGATCAGTTTTGATCTCTGGTTCGGCCGGCCGGCCGGACGAAGGTATTGGACTCTTGACTCTTCTTTTGTTACGTCAACGTGGCGTGTTCTGTTAACGTGTTGCGCGTGTGTTACGTTAACGTGTTGCACATGTGTTACATTAATTCGCTCATTAAATCACAGCCTTAAATTTTAGATCTAACAGTCAATATAATTAAGATGGTGTGGCTTAACCTGGTGTCTCTAAAAACTCCCTTATATTGCTTTTAGTATATAATAGATTCACACATTTCAGTCTCTAGAAAGTGTTTACTGATAAATTTCTCATGCTCAATATTTTTAGTTTGATTTCAGGAATTCAAGACCAAAATTTACAAATGAGTTATTCCTCTACATGTTCATGAGTGCACTGCTTGGGTGATGTTTGTTCCTTGTGGGAATCCTAATTGGGTAATGTGACTTTGGTCTTTCTAAATACAATGGAGGAGACAAGTCAAAAGAGTGTTGCAAATTATAATGTTTTTCTTTTTTGTCTGAATGTGTGTATATCCAGGGCACTATTTGCTCAGTATCTTTTCTTCTTGGGGTTGAGCTACACCACTGCAACACTCGCTGCAACCTTCTCCAGTATGACTCCAGTCTTCACCTTCTTGATCGCTGTCCCTCTCCGGTCAAATTCTTATCCCCCTTAATTGATATGTACTCTCAAGTTAATTGTTCATCCAGACTGAATCTATTTCTGCAGGTTGGAAACAATGGATGTGAGGAGCAAGAAAGGTGCTGCAAAGATCGCAGGAACAGTCGCGTTGGTCGGGCGCGACGCTGCTGAGCCTGTACAAGGGTGCTTCCCTGACGCACACGATATCTTCCGCACCAGAACACCATCAACACCAGTCACCACTCACCAGTAGTAGTAGCAGCAGCAACAGCAAGGGGAGATGTATACTAGGCTCAGCGCTGCTGCTGGTTAACTGCATCACCATCTCATTCTGGATGCTGCTGCAGGGGAAGCTCACCAAGAAGTACCCTGCAGTCATGGCCTTGTTCAGTTGACTGCAAGCAGGGGCACTTGCACTCACCACCCAAAGGCACATCTGTTTTTTCGGTACTAAGATAGCTCAGATAACCAGTTAAGCATCAATCTGCAAAGAGTCAATAAAAACCTTCCATTATCTGTAATGCAAAAGACCGCAAATCGTTTCTTTTCTTGAGTACAGTTATGGGATCTTTTCTGAACATAAACGAGAAACACCAGCTTCTTGACCTAGCTACTCTTCACTTATATAATCCTATTTGTTATTCGCAAACAAAACAAAAAAAATCCTATTTGTTGGAGCTGAATTTTGTAAGTAAGAAAACCTAATCTAGTCCTTCATGCCATGGCTCTGATACTTATGAACTCATGACCCCACAGGTCAGATACATACCTTGGTCCGGCACAAATAAGTGTGAAAATTCAGTTAGGGACAGGAATGTTTGCCACAAAGAATGGTTCAGATTCAATGTATGTGCTGGGATTCCACTAAAACTTTGCACTTTTGCTATGCAGGGAGGGGGAGTGTCAGGCATAGGGTACGTGCTCATAACTTGGTGCATCGAGAAGAGAGGGCCAGTGTTCACCGCAGGCTTCATGCCTCTCATTGAGATCATAGCTGCAGTCCTTCATCTCTTCATCCTTCATGAACAGCTTTACCTGGGAAGGTATTGGATTTTACTTAAAGTTTGTGAAAACAAATATATGACAGAGGCATGCAAAATAGGCATACACACTTGACTATTTTAATTGGTTCGTAACACATAAATTTAGCTAGTCACTTTCTCTAAAATCTAGTACTCTGAGTACATATCTTATATCTTAATGAGAAGGAAAAGGAATCCTAGGAAAAATCTTTTAATTAATATAGTGAACTAAATTTTTTTGCAGAGGAACTATACAGTTATTCGCTGTACACTTGTACTATTATTTATCGCCTATAAGGACTAAGAATTGACACGTTGCTTAAATATTGCAAGTATAAATAACTCTCAATAGCAACTGTCGCTAAAGGACTAACAATTGACATATTGCTAACAAGTTGCAGGTGTAAATAACCATCGGCCAAACAACAACTTTGCTTCGAGACACAGAACTTTTTCAAAGCACTGGAAAAGTCACACATGTGTTGCCCTTTTTGTCCTTGAAGTGTGGTAGGTGCTGCTCTTGTCATTGGAGGCCTCTATCTTCTCCCCTGTGGGGAAGATCAAGGAAGCATCATCAGCTTCTATTCTACCAGAGAAAGGAGCGGAAGATCGGGTGAAGCAACCGAATTTGTGAAGCGTAGGAAGGGCATTCTTAGTAGTTAGTCTTCTGGAAGTCAAGAATCACTCTAAATGTTCCAACTATGTCCTATATATGTTGCTGCAACTTTGAATAAGTCAGTGTCATATTTGTGCACATTTCTTTCTGGTAGTGTGGTGCCTAGTTATTTTGTCTTCCTTGCCTTCAGTATTCAACAGCGTACCAACTAATAATCACAGAAAGCAATCGTTGCTGGATTTTACCACCCTAATTTGTCACTGAAAATGACGGTTGAGCGGGAGCCGGATCAAACTAAGAAGTGCAAAGGGTGAAGGCTCAGTAGTGATGTTTGAGTTGAGCAATTAACTGTCTCTTCCCATAGTATTGCTGACCCAAAGGTAGTATTGCCAGCCAACTCTATCAGGTTACTAGTAATGGCAAGTAATTATGTTCTTTTAGATGCTTATGGAAAGTATATATGTTGGTGGTAGGAAGTGAGAGGGGACTAGTCCACATACATAGGAAGGGGTCTTTGCAATCTCAGTGCTTCTATCTTTTCTCCTCTTTGTTGTTATCTTATACAGATTTTCGGCCGGGGCACCAAAAATGGAAAGAGACTGGATCAGGACATATATTTTACTTGCACATTTGCACTACAATTTTATTCCTACTTTCTCTTGACAATCCATTTTTTAGATTATAATTAATCTTCAGAAGTAGTAAATTCTCACAGGAGTAAGCAAAGCAATTAGTTGATAATGGTGACAGCATATTAGCATTTGCTTTTCTGGCCTCCTCGATGAATAAGAGCCGTCAATTTTGATCAGTGAGTGGCATTGCAGGGCTATATATACTCAGTCAGCTCATGAGCATATCAGGCATCATCTTGTAGCTAGCAGCAATCTTACAATGCGGGTGGAGGAATGGAAACCGGTGATGGGAATGCTGGCCTTCGATCTCATCTCGGCGGTGATGACAGCGCTGGTGAAGAAGGCGCTGGAGCAGGGGCTGGACCGCCTGGTCCTTGTAACGCTCCGGCAGCTGGTCGCCACCGTCTTCCTTGCTCCAATAGCCTATTACAAAGAAAGGTATGCACACGAATGCATCCGTGTACACGCAATCTCTCTTCATTTCCTAAAGCTGCATAGTGCCATGGCATTCCTGCAGGGACACTAGGCCCAAGCTCACACTGGAGATCCTGGCGTACCTCTTCTTCAGCGCCGTGTTCGGCGCCGCACTCTCGCAGTACACCTTCTTCTACGGCCTACAGTACACCACCGCCACCTTTGCCATAACCTTCATCAACCTCTCTCCTGTGCTCACCTTCCTCATTGCCGTCGTGCTGAGGATGGAGCCGCTGAAGGTGAAGAGCACCGCAGGAGCCGCAAAGATCGCCGGGACGCTCATGTCGCTCGCCGGCCTGCTGCTGCTGAGTCTCTATAAGGGTGTACCGCTGACACACCAGGTCTCCGTCACTGCACTGAGTCCGGCTGCTTACCACAATGATGGTCATGGCGACAGGAGCTGGATGCTGGGCACCATGGCACTGCTGGTCAACTGCCTCTGCTTCTCCTTCTGGCTGCTGCTGCAGACCAGGCTGACCAAGAAGTACCCGGCCATCTACTCCAGCACCACCCTCATGTTCTTCATCAGCACGCTGCAGGGAGGGGCGCTGACGATGGCCGTCGAGCGGCGCGCATCGCTGTGGATTCTTACTAGCAAGCTGGAGATCATCACCGTCTTGTATGCAGTAAGCTAAACATCAACATCATCTCCTTCAAGCTCTTGACTTATACCATGTTCACAAAGAAAAAAGAAAAGAACCTGTCCAAAAGCAGAAAGTACTAATAAAACCAATTACCTTAACTTGCGGCTCACACTTGTCTATACAAAAAATCAATAGTACACACCATTTTCTTTGACCAACTTGAATACCTAAAGTCTTTGAACCAAAAATAGTTGTGTAAATAATAGTAGTAGTAATGAAATAGTTGACTGGTTAATATTACAATCAAATTGCATGTGGCAGGGGATCGTCGGGTCTGGAGCCGGGTACCTGATAATGACGTGGTGTGTGGAGAAGAAGGGCCCGGTCTTTACCGCAGCATTCATCCCCATGATGCAGATCATGGTAGCCACCATCGACTTCTTCTTCCTCCATGAGCAAATCTACCTTGGAAGGTATAAGACATATATAGTTCATCTCAGTTTCACAAAGAAAAATGATCCTTATGCAATGATCATTTGTCATTGCCAAAGTTACATTACATATTTTTGGCTCAAGATAAACTAAGTTAATGGTTCCCGCTATTGAATTACAATGAAAATATTCTATCTTGTGAATTTATATCTTCGCAATGCATTTACAGCGTATTAGGGTCTGTGCTGATGGTCCTGGGCCTCTATCTTGTGCTATGGGGAAAGAAGAGGGATGAAGCATCACCTGTATCTTGTGCTACTAACAAGCAAGTGGATGAAGAAGCTGACAACACACAATGAAACTGTAAAGATCACACACTATTGGCTTGGGTTATTACAACACATAATATGTAGTTTTTCTTCTTATTTTCCTGCTGGATGGAGCTATTATATATAAATTTGTTTCTAGCATCTACTTGTTTTCTTCTGTCCAAGCTACTGAATATAATTTAGTAAATGAGTAGAGAGCTCATTTAGCTGTCCAAGCTTCTGAATGAGCTGATTTGTTGGAGCTCTGCAGGAGCTAAATATGGAAATTATATGCTGTCATTTGTTAGATGGCACCCCTGTTTTATACTCCCTCCGATCCGTATAAAATGTCGTGAAAAATGAACTGCGTACGCACAAATGGCTGTACATGTTGTGACACATTTTTAGGATCGGAGGGAGTAGTAATAATACTTTGTGATTTTGACAAGATTTTTTTTCACAATACTCAATACCTTACAGTCTTGTTCATGCTTTATCAATAAATTGTCGGTTATCTTATTATGTATTATTTGGTCAACAGAGACAGCCAAATACTTACGACTTTAACTTTGTTATTATATTACTTTGTCATGAAATTATTCCAGCATAAGAAAGAACAACAAATAAATAAATACACGGGTAAGTAATATATTTTGCTGACGAGTTGAGGCTGACTAAGGAATTTGGGTGGTGCTGACGTAGCTAGAGAGATATGTAGACGTCAGACTTAATTCGAGCATCATAGCTGTCTTTTTTTTTTTTTTGACTGTAACCGGCAGGAGCTCTGCCATTGCATTAATAGAAGAGAGAATTGATCCAGTTTAGAAGGGGAAACCGGACCCAAACCCATACAATGCACGGTTAATTACGGGAACCGGCAAAAACCACTCAAAACACTATAAAATGAATTAAGGCACATCATCGGAGCCAGAGACAAGACTCCCTAGGCCCAAGTCCATCGGAGACACCTTGCAATCGGCAACCCCAAGCAACACCACTCGGATATCACTCACCCGACAACGGGAGAGCTTGCGCCTAGCCATAGGAATGCAGCCACTAACCATTAACTTGTACCAACTCACGGATTGCATGGAGCGCCATCAGCGAAGATGGTTGCTTGCACAATCGAAGAAAAGGCTTCATCTTGTCTTGCACATCTTCCTCGGTGCCTTTCTTCAAAGCATGTCCCTTCGGAAGTTCTCAAAAAGACTCTGCTAATCTGAACTCGGCACGCTTGGCTACTGAAATGACACACTCTTTGTTCTTCTTGTCCAACCGGATGCTTCGTCGCTCGGCCAAAGAGGGAACATCCATCCGAAGCTGCTTGTCCTTGGGCATGTCAGCAATCTCACGGTAGAGCTCCATCATCAAAGAAGGCAAAGTCTTCTCCTGTGGCTCAATCATGTCAAACTGAGCCATCACCTTGGCGATCTTCTCCTACGGGCTAGGGGTATCAGAACCCTCCAACTCCTCAAATGCCATAGTCATCTCCACTCCAAGGTCCTTCATCGGGGGGCCCTGCATCACCGGGGAAACGTGCTCCAAAGCAACAATAGGCGTGAAGGTGGAATCCAGGGCAAGCGCGGGCGCAGGAAGGCTCCCACCCCCGCTCACACCCCTGGGAGAGTAGGACCCAAATCGCTCGATCCCGCCGTCTGCGCAATCAGCAATGTCCCCAATACGCAGAGATGTTGGATCTACCTGCACCACAGCCAGCGGCAAGGACAACCTTTCGAGAGCAGCCTCAGCCCGCTCCAGCAAGACCCCAACACGCTCCGTCAATCCCTGCACAGACTCCTGCATGAGCTGAGCCGCGGCCATCTCCTCAAGCTGAGCCGCGACCAATCCTTGAAGTGCTGTCCGCAACGACCTCGCCTGCTCCTGCTCAGCCTGCAAAAGAGCCGCCTGCTCCTCGAGCTTATGCAGCACGTCGGACGGAACCAGAACAGTCGGGCAAGTAGGCGCAGCGCAGTCCATCTTTGGCAAGCCTTGTTGGTGACAGCCGCCGGCGTGAGGGGCAGAGTGAGTGGCCGCAACCTCAGCCCAAGAGCAGGAGCCGCCCGCAGCAACCAAGTCACAAAGGGGCCGGAAGACCTCCTCAAGTCGAGCAGCAAACATGGCCTGCAATTCGGTGCACAACGCCTCTGCCTGAGCCGCAAGGACAGGCTGCAACAACCCACAAACATCGGCAGGCATGCCAGGGTCAACAGCATCAATGACCCCCGGCCGATGCTCCTTAAGGATGGACGCATCAGGTTTGGCAACCACGGAAGCCCACGAGCGATGAGGTTGAAACGGAGGGGCTGGAGGCGACTGACTGCAAGGTTTTGAAACAGTTGTTTCCTTCGAGCGACCAGGAGCTGTTGCAGACGAGCTGGGGCGGGGATGAGGGCCTTTGGCAGCAGAAAGGCGTGCTGTGCAGTTCCGCTCGCGATGACCGGGGAGGCGGCATCCCAGGCACCGGACAGGGCCATGACAACCGGCGACGAAATGGTCCGGCTCCAAGCAACGGAAGCAGACCAAAAGTCCTCCGCTTGAAAGCGAGGGAAAGTCCGGTTTCCATCCTGGGAGGCGGAGCAGTCAGCTTCTTCGGCTTCTCCTTCCTCTCGCGACGTCTTCCCCCAACCTCCTCCCAACCCTGCTCCGAAGACGGCTCCGGCCCCACCACCTGCGGCCTGAAGTTCGGCGGTAGTCTGTCCGGAGGTGGCGGCAGCAATGGCGGGGCGGCCGGAGCAGCCAGGGAGAACACCGGACCACCGATGGAAGAAGCTCCGAGAGACCCCTCCCCTGCACCGACCGCAGCAACCATGGCTCGATCTGAATCGGAATCCAGATCGCGTGCGCCACGGGATAGGGGACTAGGAGGCGGAAGGACTGCTGGGAGCTCGTCGGAGGATGGGGAGGCCATGGGGCATGGCTTGGTGGGGGGACGGGCTGAGGGGGTCGAGCTATGCTGCGGTGGTGGTGGCGGCAGCGGCGGCGGCCGCGAGGTCGCCAGCGTCGCGAGAGCGTTTCTAACCTATCGAACACCTCACACGAATTCATAGCTGTCCAATGTGTGAAAAGCAACGTATCGTTGTTCTCCATATTAGACTCACAACAGGATACGACTGACAGAGATAGATACTACTCCGTATAAGCAAAGAGGTACAAGAGATTATATATTTACAAGGGTCAAATTTATGAGGGGACAAGCAACAACCGACAATTAACAACAAGTGCCGGCAACAGTAAATCCAAACCGGGTACACTTAGTTTATACAGTATTTAAAAAGACAACATATTCGATGTTGGATACGGAATCAGAGCAGCTTTCAAAAAGTCCAACAATCTCTAACTAAAACACTCTTAACAATCAAAAGATGTAGCACATAAGCACAACATTGGCATCTATATGCACCCATTCAGATAAAAACAAAAGCGTAGTAACACTTTATTGACTTATCCAACATCATTTGAATAGTACTAGATATGCAAACCTCCAGCAAAACTAGTTTCTATAGACACGCTAACTGGGTCAAGATAGTTTTGCAGCAGCAGCAGCAGCAGTTGATAACAACGGCAATTCAGAACCCGAATTCAACACTCAGGTACAAGTAGCAGAAATCGAAAACTGAAACTGACAAACGTTACAGGAAAGACCTTCAGAGAAAAAGTGCCTAGGATGCAGCGGAGTGCAGATTTTATTATGCTTTGCATGACCAAAATGAGCTTTCTCCCAAGACATAAAGCAAATGAACCACAAGGTAGTACTAATTAACTGACAAATCCTCAAGCTACTTCACTATCTATAAGAAAAGCCACCTGAGAAGTAACAATTAGAGCTACAGGAGATGGATCAATAGAAGTATGCTCATTATAAAGAATAGACTTATCATCCTCCAATGCTGACACATCCTCTGAACTCAAATATGTCTCAGTAACACACTCATCAATCACATCAATGGTGAAACACTGGTCTGGACAGTGAGGAAGGTGAGCTGGATGCCTCATGTCAAATGAGACTTTCTCCTCACCAAATTGAAGTGTGAGCTTAGCATCTTCCGCAAGAGGGCGCTTCTTATTAGTGGAATCCGGGAAAATATGGGAAGCAGGAATGTGAGCCATAGGCACTCTCAGGTTACATTTTATCAAATTCGACGTGCACTAGCCACTAGCCCTTTCCAGTCTGGTAAGATTTCCCTTAAGAGTGCAAACTTGACTAGTGTCTACAAATTTTACTAGGTAATACAAAGTTAGCAAATTACAGAACTAAATCCTGCAAATTCCACTTCACTGGTCACCGCGTAGAAGATGGTACAACCAACACACTAAACAGAGGGTTAATTTCAGCGTTGACCATGTCAGCAGCCAAAAAAACAAAGACGGAAGAACCTATAGCAGATAGCTATTCCCACGCCTCAGCAAACCAAATAGAACTCCAGATACTTGCAGAACAATCAATGTTATTGCCAAAAACCAATATGTACTGCTCACTCACTGAAAGGCTGATGAAGCTACATCTCACAATTCTGCACGATCGCAACAACAAACATCAACTCATAATTCTGGAGATCATACAGAAATACCCAAAGATGAATCATCTCAGCATTATTAAACAAACTTAACACCATCCCAACAACAAAAGAACAGTTGATATCCAGTTTGTACTGCAAATTTAATCTCAATCGTTCATAATGTTCTCAAGTTTCTTGCCACACAATTACATATCAACGCAGTACAAACTAACAGATCAGTGACTCAATGCCTCTATCTAAGGAAGATACTGAACTCCCTAGATCATCAAGCCGTTCAAGAAATACGTTGTGCGCCATGTTCAGATCAGAGACTCATTGAGTACAGAGTAAAATATTGTCCGGTATATTCAGAGACATGTTAGAGAAAATCAAAGCATGCTTTTTTAGAACTATATTAACTAGACAGTCTAGTAACTAACCCGTACACTAGAAAGCTACAGACCAAAAAATGCACCGTCTTATAAAAATTGAGTAACCAAAGGGACACACACACATCGCGAAAACATAATATTACCTCACTTGTTCAAAGAAGGTAGCACATTAGCAGATCTCGAGTGTTCACAATGCCAGATACCATTTCTACCCAACTCCCCTGCCTTCAAGCAAACTAAGTTTAGTAAACCAATGGAAGTTCAAAGAGAAGATAAATCAATGAGAAGCTATATATGCAAATCGTTGTATATTGAGTACTAAGTAATGCTTATTTTTGCTGAGGTTTCTCAATTTGTTCATGTTTTGTTTTGGCCCATTGGGCGTAACTGATATAAGTTCTCCTGAACACTTTAGGTTGAATGCATTTTCTATGACCGTCTAAGCATGTCTTGATAAAGGATTATAATTGTTCCTTCTTGGACATGGCAATAGAATTGGCTTCATTTACTGTCCTGGTCACAAAAGCTACTTTTGTCCTGTCAAGTTGCATTGATTAACTAACGCTATGTACTGATAAAAATGCAACCTATTTTGATGATGATTAATATCAAGATCAACCACAGCGAATATTATCTTGAAAAGAAAAACACAACAAGCTAGTTTCAAGTCAGGTATCAGATGGTTTCACAACATACTTGTAGTGCGGACGTAGCCAGTTTCCAGTTGTTTGAAAACTCATGCGGAAAGATCAATGGCCAGATATGAGATATCAATAGCTATATTAGTATCTGTTCTAGCCTAAATGTAGCCCAGTAATAGTATAACAAATTAAATCACCATAATATGACCACCCGATAAAGAAAGAAACAACCGATTTATTCTTACATGTCTTCCCTCCCTAATCAAGGAACAACCGAACATGTACCAGAAGTAACTGGAATCGATGTCAGCAAACAGAAACTAATTGGATTTTGGTTGTTTGTGCAATGTAGATAGCGGGGTATTACCTGTAGTATAGATATTTGTGTAGGGATAAAAGGCCATGTAAAGTGCGCCAGTTATTTCAGAAATCTTTCTGATCTGCATGGATTCAAGTTGAAGAATGAACTTGCCAGTCCCCGTAGACAGAACAATCACATTTGTGTCCTCGTCATACCCCGCCAAAATCAACCTCGTGACATCACTAGGCATACCCCGTGGAAGCACCCCCTTTAGTGGAATATTCTGCAGCAGCAACCATCTGAAAACCCCATCACAGTTTGATTTCCTCTCCCATAATTGGATGATCAAGTCCGACAGAACAGCAAGGCCAAGCACACCATCCTCCATTCGCAAGAGCTGAAAACAGAAGACGTTGCTAACATGGTTGTGTGCCGGCGGCATCTCGATCACACTAAAACTCTGCATTTCAGAATCAAACGCAAGGACGTCGCCTCCATAAGTCGGCCAGCAAAGTGCATTCCTGACAAGGATGCTGGGCTTCGCCATAGAAATCCTATGAGTAGTTACCACCGAGACAACATTTCCCCATACGCCAGACGCCGAGTTGTAGAGAGAACCGAATGTCTGCTTGTATATGGTGCAGATAAAAACCAGTTTAAACGGGCTCAAGAAGCAATCGCCATGAACATGTCCATCTCCGGCATCAGCGCACAACACCGCGGCTTGAAACTGTTCCACCTCTTTGTAGTCCAGGTCCGGTGGAAAAGCCACACGGCGTTGTTGGCCGGTGAGGGGATCCCACACGACGATCTCGCGACGCAGCGGGTGGACTAGGACGGCGAGGCCGTGGCGGCAGCCGGTGAAGATACAGCTCTGGTCGGGGGGTGCGGCTCTCTGGCACGGAGAAGCGTGTGGAGGGAATGCGATCGGGCGGCTCCAGGACAGGAGTGAAGACGGGGATTCCTCTCAGCTTCTTCCCTACGAAGAATCCGAGCAGCGGAGGCTTCCGGTGGTGTTTGCGAAAGCGGCTGAGGAACCGGCGGTCGGTGAGGATGCTGCGCCATTGCTTGCAGACGAGGGATGCGCGAGGGAGGGACGACGGCTGCGGAGGGAGGCGGAGGAGGATCTCCTCCAGGAGCTCATCGCCCTCCAGCGGGGTCGCCGGCGCCGGCGAGGAATGGCGGCGACTCATGTCCCCTCAGCGGAGTACCTTGATAAGCTAGGTTCCCCAAAAGCAAAGAGAGGTTCGGGGCCGTCGGTCGCCGGGAGGCTTTGGGCTAAAGAGCCGGCGGATTTCGGGGCCGGAACGAACGGAGGATGTCACGGGGAGGGCGGGGTGGAAGGAGGTTCCGGAAGGGGCGGCGGCGGAGGGCGGCCGCCGGCGCTGGGTGAAATGGCGAGAGAATCGATGGACCTGATAGATGTGAATTGCTAGTTACTACAGGGCGTCGGGACAGGGACGAACGGCAGAGGCGGGGCGAGGCGGAGGGACGGCCGCGGACGATCTGAACGGGATGCCGGCGGGCAGGGCCGGCTTAAGCCCAGTGCGAGAAGTGCGACGGCCCGGGGCCCCGCCGAAAAGGGGACCCATATTTTATATATAGTATGTATATATTTCAGAAAAAAAAAAGTCAGCCCATCTAGACCTGAGCGGCTGGCCCAGCAAGCAGCCAGCACCACTGTTCGTTTCCGGCCCTGCCGCACGTCCGCTTCCTTTTCCCAATCGTCTTCCTCTCGATCGAATGAGAAGGAGAGACTAGCAGCCCAATTAGGGAGAGGATGTTCAGGTACGCAAGGCTCCTGGAGGCAAATAGGCAATCGATCCCTTCGCTCCATGCCTCCGTGACTGTTGGTCTGTCTTCAGATCGGCGAATCGCTCGGATCGGCGGCTCGGCAGTTTGCATCGCCAGGCATCAAGCGGGCAAGCGGCAAGCGCGGAACGGCTGCATTGCCAATTCACCATCTACCGAATACTGAATTACTGATCGTTCTCCAGCTCTGCAGCCTGCAGGTATGTATGTCAGTGCGTACAATTGCCAGTGTACTGCATATATTGGATACTGCACTAATCTGACTGATTTGATTAGTACATATGGGTTGGATGTAGCACATATATATAGTACATATGGGGCCAATTTTTCATCCTTGCACTAGGGCCCCAAAAAATATAGAGCCGGCCCTGCCGGCGGGAGGCGCGGCCGCCGGCGCTGGGTGAAGTGGCGGGAGAATGAGAGGTGAATTGCTAGTACAAGGGTGCGATGGTCTTTTCCACTTGGTGTGGAAATGTGATGATTTTGTTATGATTTACTCCTACTAGGCTTAAATAAATCTTCTAAACCAATGTGGTCATTTGGATGATTCTAAATCTTCTAAACCAATTTTCAAGCCACTGAATCGTTTAAAATCAATTTAGAGCCAGAGGTTCGCGCCACCACTTCCATGCCCGCCGCCACCTCTGGCTCATCGTGTCTGTCCACCTACAGTTCAGCTAAAAGGCTAAATGTTCAGCCATTGTTCTATTTAGCTACTCCCTCTGATCTATAAAATTTATCGAGGTTTAATTCCTGATTTTTGAATTTTAGCTTATAAGTTATAAAAAGACCTATTTAGATGTTTTAGACTTTGGCTGATAAGCCAAAAAAGCATCTATTATATGTTTTTGGCTTTTGCTATTTTGCTTTTGACTTGACATTGCAACATGGTGTAAGTAAAAAAAACATATATTAGGTGTTTTTTATATTTTATAAGTCAAAAGTTAAAAACCATGAATAAGTCAAACCAAACAAACCCTTAATCTGGATCGAAGGGAATAGATAAAATTTCAAGACCACGGAGTTTAAGGGAAAGATACATAACCCCACAAATACCACTACTTAATTATGTATTTATGTGGCGGCCAGACATAGGCAAACCTACATTTGGCGTTCTCACTGACTCTTAACATTATTTATATGTTCTAAAAAGATAACTAAAATTATGAAAATGAATCAATGATTATCGGGGTTTCTCACAGTTTCCATATCTCGTCCAGAACGAATGAGCCGCCTCATGTATTCTGCAAGTTAGGCCAGCCCACTAGCCCAGGGTCTCGTTTGTTTTTTATTTTCGAATGTTTTTGTTTTCATCCATTTTCATTTTGTTATATATTTATATATGTATCTTATATTTAAAGCGTTTACTACAACGGCAATAAAATAGTTTAGAAATCATGACTTTTAGGAAGGAATGTAATACTATAAAATTATTAAACATTTTTTATTTCCAGATTCACATATTTGCCAAAGTTATTTCAAAAAATTCGCATAATTGAAAATTATATATTTTTTTAATCCTCACTCTTAACAAATTACTTGTCCTAAATGTATTTTCTTTTATACTGAATTTTTTCATACAAGCTTTCTCGACTTTCCAAAAAATCATATCTTACTCACTTTTCTGACAAACTAATTATTTTAGTAAAATGTATTTACTCTATTGGAATTAACTTATATTATCTATTTATTGGTTGTCACGTATGCAAGATTGTCACCACGTCAACCGCTCTCAATTATGATGAAGCCGTCAGGGTACTAGAACTATAAGGTTTTGCCACTTGATGGGTGATAATTATTTGGTGTTAGAAAGTAACAAATTTAAACTAAACCAATAGTAGAGGGACTAAAAGTATTATTATTTTTGTTAATAATCGGAAAGAATAACATTAACAAGTGCTCGTTGCATACTTGCCGATGCAGGAGTTGTTTAGACGATGTTTGTGATAGACCTGAAAGCTATTACATGTTTTAATGCTAACTAGCCTTGCTTCACTCAAGCAAACATAGTTCGTGATTGGGATGCCACACAAGCATATACATGTTTTCTCAAAAAGTAATAGGAGCTCCAGTTACTTTAACATTCCTAATCTATCACTGAAATGTCTGATGAACATAGCGTCCTCCATCATGAAGTAAGTACTCTCCTCGTGCCATTCCACGCCTTTAAGTTGTGCCAATGTGCGGAAGTTGTTCCAAATGTATCTCTACATCATGAGAGAATTGTATACCTGAATAGTGGTGACTTTGGTGCCGCGGAACGGAACGTGTCCCTAATCGATTCCCCTGTTAATATTGAGCCTATCTTTAACGAGCTTAGTCATCTTTATGAGGATAAAGGTGGATAAAACATGAGGCCGGTGCATTGGGATGCCTCCAGACAATCGCAGATCAAATACGTCATGAGCCGGTGCGTATCAAAGCGGCTTCACAGAGAGCACAGATGTAGCCGACTGATCCAAGGAGGTGGGCAACACCTCCGTGCCCGTGTCCTACATAGTTTAGCGTTGTAAGCATGCATGACAATGGTTGACTAACAGAGCATGGTTGATAAGTAGACCATGGTAGAACGAACACATTGCATCTCCAGTTCATGGTTTTAGACCATCGAGGATGGTAGAACAATCACTGCACGCCTTCATGTATGGGATAAAAAATGGTAGTACAAGGATGAGAACTACACGATGTGGAACCAACAGTCCTACCCCGATATATCTCGTAAACGCGCAACAAGCTATAGATTTAGGCTGATCTACTCCATCTACTCGTAAAATAGTGAAGAACTCGAAAGGGGGAAATGGTGGCGTGAGTAGTGGTGGTCCGCTGAAGGGGGTGAAATAGAGGGGCGAAAATGGTGAAATGTGACGAAAAAAACTCGCGTTGGCTCCATGGTCGCACGAGGTCGGCTCCGCGTTTCCCAACCCTGGCCGAAAATAACGCGAAAAGGTTGGCTCGGCGGAATCGACCGTTTCTAACGGGCCTGGCTGAGAGGTGATTCAAGTTTCGCACGGGTCAACAACAGGCCGGCCAACAACACGGTGTGGGTAACAAGTAAAAACCCATTTTAACATCCACAAAGCCTAGCCCTAGCACTCACACGTAACCACACACGCCCTAGGTCAGGTGCATGCCTCCTAGATCCACAACCACAACATCTCGTCGTCCTGCACCTTGTCCTCGATGGATCAACATCAAAAAAAAAAAAAAAAAACGAGACCTCACCCAAGGCATACTTTTATAGAAAAAAGGGAGCTGCGAGAAACACTCGCGGGCTCGAGATTCGAACCCGGGCTGCTGGGACTAGCGAGCTACTCCAGTGCTACTAGCCACCTGACCCTCTGGATCAACATCACATCACAACTCGTCGCGACCATGCACGGACACAGTAAACCTCTCCCGCCTTATCATCCGTCGCGCGCGCGGCGCGGCTCAAACGTCGGAGACATTTCAAATTTCCTCAGTCGACGCGGGCGGGCTCAGGCTCAGCGTACTGTGTGGATCTATGGCGTACGCTCACGTACGTACGCGTGAGCACAGGGCACGCATGCAGCCGGGACCGTGGCCGTCGAGTCGTCGACGATGGAGAGGCCATGCATGGCCCCTGCTTCCTCGCCCCCAACAACAGCTACGGATCTGTCTTTTCCCGTGCATGATTGCCGATTGCCGTAGCAGGAGCAGCAGAGATCTCGTCGTCGATCGATCCGGTCGCCGTTGTTGGCCCTTTCCCGGCTGGTTTTTCACCCTTGTAGCTAGCCGGCGATGGCTCTTCCTCCCGTCTCGGTCGGGGTCGATCATTCCATCTCCCTGTTCACCTGCAGTGCGGTGCAAGACGAATGCATCTTCGTCGTCAGCTCTCGCATCGCATCAACAATCGGGTTGGAATGAATATATGCTCTCTTCGAACCTCTCTTTCTATCTAGAGCAGAGTAGCAACCGATGTGAATGAATATAATCCTCAATCGAACAGGGCAATCGGATGTACGTATATATGGATAAAAGGATAAGGCGCCGCACACGTACGTACTGGTGCACAGAAACTAACTGCGATGTACTGTAGCTGACAGACAGGGTTTAAACTCTGCAGGTAAACAGAGAGTGCGAGATCCGGTGTTCACGAGGATGGACATGGACGTACGCGACGCCTGTGACGAGGAGCAGAGGCTGTACGCGGAAGAAGCTGGGATCCATTCCCAGACGTACGTACGTATCGGCCTCGTACGTGGACCTGCATCTGCTGCCCTCGCCAACGCCCAAACCATCCATCCATCCATCCATGCGTGGCCACCGCCACCCCGGCCGGCAGCTGTAAGTTTGTTGAGTCTTACTCTAACAGCAGCAAATAACACTCTGCACGGGCAGTCGGGCAGTGCACGGGAGATATGCACGCTATGCTCGGGTGTACTACCAGCGGCATCAATCAACGCCGCAGCTATCTACAGTACATTCATTATTTTCACCTCGTCAGCGTGACTCTGTCCGACATGCATAACCCTTACGTCGCCGGGTAGGCCACGGCGGCGGCGGAGGTTTAGGGGACGTACGTCCAGCTGCGGCCGGCCGGCCGGCAGGCCGGCGATGCCTAGCCGGTCCCCAGGACGGACGGACGGACGACGATTAGTCAGCCGTCGAGTAGGCAGTGGTGCTCCCTCCGTCGGTGGGGCGCGACAGGGGCTTGCCGATGCCAGGAACCGGACACGGGAACAGCCAACGAGCCTGCCGCTGGTAGGCCACGCGTGAAGAGCGTGAGCGTCACGCCCGTAAACCAAAACCACCAGATAGTCAAGTCACACGATCGGATCTAATCCAGTCACTATATATCTACCGCAAAATCTCACTAAGGTAACGCAATCCTATCTTGCTTGGATCAATCATCAGCTTCGGCGGATTAATGAGGATTTGCCCTGATCTTATATCTATTTTTTGAATTGTTCATTTCAAACTGCACGGGTATTTTGTTAGCAGATCAAGATCTGACACGGTTGAATTCCAGCAAGAATTGGAGAACAAGCATGTGTGTTTGTTTTGCAAGAGTCATAAGAGCTTTGATCTAAAAAAAAAGTCATAAAGAGTAGTAGCTGGTTCATAGACACGTCTGGGCTGGAAGGAACACGGCTCCTGCCCTGCCCGAATTTCGGCTGCCATTTGTTAGCTGAGCTTACTGTACTCTTTCTCCCTTCGTACCAGCCAGGGATGATGCCAGTGATCAGTACGCATAATTCGCAATCTATAGCAGCAGGATTGTACAACAGACCAGTCCAGTACTTGACAAGCGAAACGTATGCACTACGTGCTGCTATTTGTTCCTGAAAACCTCACACAACATATGATGGATGATCTAAACCTCAAACGAAACAGTACTCTATCGCAGCTCTCCTCGGGACATTGGGGCGGCAAGCATACCCTGATCTCGGTCGCAAATGAAATCAATCTATCGCAGGAAAATGGGAAGCCCTCGATCCCTGTCTCCCACCCTCAAAGCCTCTTTTCAGGGCATTTTGAAGGTGGTTAGTTTTGTATCGCACAATTGAACCATTTGACAAGTCCATTCTCTTACCGCACCACACTTCCAGTAATGGTAGGCAAGTGCAGCAGATAATGAATGAACAGCCAGGACAGAGGCAAACTATGTACTGCTGGTAGACAATAACTACTGCAGATGCACAAGAGATGTCTAATCATGTTGGTGAATATGCGCTGTTACGTGTTACCACCAACCTGAGATGGTAAATGATACTAGTATCAGGCACATCTCAGTGCTGAATCTAGGGTTGCAAGTGGGATCCCACTTGTAGTTCATTTGGAGGTTTCTACTTTATTAATTTTTTCTCAAAATTTAAACTAGAATTTTTCAAATGAACTACAGGTGGGAGACATAAATGGGATCCACTTGACAGCCTTGGTCAATCTACTAAATACGAATAAGAAAAGTCAAGTGACGCATTAAGCAGGATCAAGATTTAGGTGTGGTAAACCTGAGCACCCAAAACCCTTTCAAGTGAACTAACTGCGGCACCATGGTCAATCAACAGAGAATTAAGAAATCTCGACTAAGGCCGTATTCCACAAAAACAGAAGTAAAAATAAGAAATGGACTTCAAACCTAGATAAAAGCAACCAAAAGAATCTTGAGGTTAACTGGATAGTAAGCTTGACTGAATGAGATTTAAGAAATTCTCGGTCGACCTAGCATGAGCAAATCGGATACAAAATACGCCTGACCACGAAGGTTCATGAAGTGCGCAGAGATGGCAGGGTAGACACCTAGGTGGTCTCAGATACATTTGGAGATGAACTTCAAATGCAAGTGGACAAATGCATACATATGTAAAAGTCCAACTACAGTACTCTGCGACAAGGGTGTAGCAGGCTGATCTAGGGTTCACCAGTTTTACTCTTAGTTCTCACTAACCTTAACAAGAAAAGTATACTCCAAATCAAGTGGTAAAGGGTATTGCAGTTGTCGAAAACAAACATCCCTGTAGCTATATGCTCTAAATTTGATCCTGCTAATTGCTAAACTAAACACTAGTGCTGGAAGTTCGAAAAATGAGAAACTAGATACTAGTCATTGATTCTTCAAGGAGTGGCGAATAAAGTATCATGTAGACAAAGCAGAGTACCAATCAAGGACATGGACATGGTAGTACCGTAGTAGACATCACAAAAATGAGAAATATATCAACTTATAGTGTCAACAATTTGATAACTCATGGAAACCAATATAAACTGTTATGTTCCTCTGCCGATCCGTTTACGGATCCTTTTCATTCACCACCTTCATGATCAAAGTTCACTGGAAATTGATACGGAACAGAAATACAAAACAGGACAAGAGAGCTCTCATCTCTACAACATCCAAAATCCTTGTTCCTTCTCTGCCTACACTACGTCTCAGGGCCCTGACATCAACATGCCCCTTACATATGTTGATTGCATGGATAGGCTCGCGGCGAACTGTTTGTTTTTATGGGTCAAGCACTGTCTATGGTATTTTTGTTCCTTTCAGCAGCTACTTGACCATGCCATAATTCTCGAGTGACCAAACTAAATTGAGGTGTTTGAAACAACAAAAATGCCAAAACGGCGAGCAACACACCTGGAGCACAGCACAGCACATCACAGCATGAGATCAGTCATCTGCCAATCCTCCTTCTTTTGCTTGCTGAAGAGCTTTGGTAGCATGCTGGAGATCCAACAGCAGTATCATCGCTCTGCTGGCTCAGACATGCAGCAGCATTTAACACGCCAATGGGGCTTTGCGGCACAGAGAACATTGATGATCCAGCTGACTTTAGGACAATGCTTCCCGCCGTTATCTTGTCTTGAATCAATTCGTAGCATCTTAACACTCTCTCCTACAACATATAAAGGGTAGTTAGGAAAATGAAGTAATAATTCAAGTTCATCTTTGCATTTACAGGTCACCAGTTAATGGTGGGAAAATGGTTCAATTAGTGATAACATTGAGCTGATAACTACCTTGTTTATATACTTGCAGTTAGTTGCAGCCCTCTCAACTACTGAACTATTGCGCTCCCCGAATGCAGCAAGTGCAACACTTGCAGCAATCTCTGAAGGTCTGAACACCAAGAAATCAGCTCCTGCAATCAAAATTCTCAAACTTTAGGAATTGATCGCCCACAAATTGTGCACGGTGATTGATGAATACAAGAAATGAGATCCAACCTATCGTTCATACCTTTAGCAGTGCTCAGGATGAGGTCAGTCGAGCGGGATAATGCGAGCATGGATGGTGCGTCACATTTATTGAATTTGTGAAGGAAGTAGTCAATAAATGAGCAAGCGGTAACAGCTTGCATCCTCCACTTTAAAGTGCTTAGCACCAAAAGCTCCATTCTTTTTATGGTCCTTGCCGCAAAATACTTTGCCTGAACCACCTGTTAAGAAAAAAATCATCAGTTACTTGCAATGAAAGACTAAATATTACACAATGTATGCGGAGATCAGTTATGAGATGCATCACTCACTGACCTGCAGGTCCTCTGGGAGTGGCACATAAGTCTCCTCGATCTTTGAAGCCAGAGATAAGCAAGCCACTGCCAAGAGCTGTGTGATCCAATCTTTGTCTTCCTGCCATTAGAAATCAATTTCCTCCATGAGTTCAACAACATTACGGGGTTTTAGCTGAATTGCTTCCGTTGCTAGTGAAATGACAAGACTTACAGGAAGTTCATGGACGGAGAGGAACCTATCAAGGTAGTTGACAGATAAGACTGCAGTCAACGGCGAAAAATTGTAATGCTCAATGACCTATCATCAGAGAATTGCAGATTTAATCAGCTACCATGACAGTACGGATCAGGACGATATCAACAAGAAGCAATCCGATGGGAGATCGGCAGGGAAATGGATAAATGAGGCATCTTTACACGAATCCGGGCCATCGCATCTCAGTACATCACTACTGACACAAGGAAACGAGGATTCCAATCAGAGCAAGAGGGGGGAGCTCACCTTCCAAATCCAATCTATGGCGTCCCTCCTGACGGCGGCCAAATCCGGGCCCCCGAGCCGCCGCAGCAGCATCTGGGGGTACCCGTCCATGGGCATGTGCTCCACCTCCCTCTCGACGAGCGCCGCAATGCATCCATCGGTGTGCGCGGAGTAATCCATCAAGAAACCATCGGCGGCGGCGGCGCCGGCGCCGTGGCGGGGCGGCGTGGCGGCCGCCGCCGCCCAGGAGCACTCGTCGTCGTCGTCGTCGTCAAGGCCGAGAATGGCCGCGTTGTCCTCCGCGCAGAGCAGCACGGAGGCGGCGCAGTCGTAGCTGGGGCCCATGCTTCCGGCTTACCTCCGCCTACTAACTTCCCCAAGAACGCGATAGTGGAAAGAAATGGTGGATTAATGAGCAATCAATAAACCGATGCAACCGATTCTATCCCCGATCTTTCTCCCTTCTTTTCCTCCGCGAAGATTTATTGCTGCTGCCGCCTGCCGGCTTCCGATTGCTCCTCCTCCCCCTCCAATCTCCCTCTCCCTGTTCTTGATTTATTAAGGATAATAAAAAGGATATATTTTTTCCTTTTTCTTTGTCTGCTGTGTTCTTCTCGAGTGGAGATGAGATGAGAGGGGAGGGGGAGGGGGAGGAGGAGGAGGAGGAGGAGGAGGCTGCGGACTGGACTGGAGTCCACTGTAGTGTAGAAGCAGGATGCGGGAGTGGAGGGTTTTTGCTTTTGTAGGGTTGGAGGAGGCGGGACTGGCGGGCGGGTCTGCTATTTCGACGGAGGAAGAGGGTGTCCCGGTAAAACTGTCTACGACTCTTGCGGAGTTGTTTTGTTTTTGGCATTTTCCTAGGAGCGAGCCTTGAAGCGCGGATCCTTTGCGGGCACGACACTAGCTCCGGTTCTACATGTACCGTGTCGCCCGCCTGTTTCTTTTCTTTTCTGCTTCTAGCCTCGTGTAGGTAAGTAATAAATGTGAGTTTGCTTTTCATACGATCAAAAAATAAGCATTTGTGTTAAGTTACTAGGAAATTGTGTGGGCGTGTGCGGTTGCAGCCGGAACATAACAAATATGTACTTACTAGAAATAATTTATATCAATTGAATTGGGGGGAAACCTTTCATTATGTATAAGATTTAAAAAAAAAATTGTATGTGATTGTTACTCTCAATAGTCTAAACTCCCTACTAGAAATAAGTGTACGTACATGTTGGCTAAAATTTTGTGCCACACGTCGCATAACCGCCATCATTCTCTTTGATCTTGTAATCATAGCAATGCACCCTGACTTCAATTTTGGCCGATTCACTTGCGGGCGTGGCTCTTGATCCAGGGCAGCCTGACTCCTTTCAGTGGCTCTGGGATGCCAGGGGTGTTTACTCCTCTCGTTCCTGCTACACAGCCTTATTTCAGGGCTCGGTGGCGATGGCTGGGGCTGTGGAGATCTGGCGTTCTAAGGCTCCCGCCAAATGCAAGTTCTTCCTCTGGCTGGCGCTCCGGAGACGGTGCTGGACAGCGGACAGACTTGCCCGGAGAGGACTCCCCCACCCGGCCTCCTGCCCACTATGCGATCAGGTGGACGAGTCCATCGACCATCTCCTGGTGGGCTGTGTTTTTAGCCAGGAGGTGTGGTTGCACTGCTGCCAGGCGTGGGGCGTCGCTCACTGGATTCCGACGCCAGGGGAGACGATGCAGGAGTGGCTTTCCTCTAGGACCGCGGTGAGGAGGGAGCGCCGTGACCTCTGGACAGCGGTGGCCTTGGTGACCTGGACGCTCTGGACACACCGCAACGGCATTGTCTTCGAAGGGGAGACACCGTCCATAGGTAGAGCTTTAGGGTCGATCCGTGAGGAGGGAGAGATCTGGAGAGTGGCAGGTCTCTTCAAGGGTAGCCTAGGTCAGACGGAGAGGTGGAGGATTGGCGAGTAGTCCCGCCCCTCTTTTTGTTTTCCGCCTACAGGCGTGGTTGCGCGCTCGGCGTTTGTGCCAGCCCGCGTTGTAGTTCTGGCCGCTTGGCCCTTCTTCTTGGAAACTGATATGCCTTGCTTAAGGCATATCCTTGAAAAAAATATAAAATACATATCCTAAATGTGAAGGGGATCGCAGGCAGAAAACAAAAAAATTCCTAACAGCGATAACCTTAAACTAGCCAGAATCTATACTATGCAGATATAGTAGTACGAAGGAGATCGGTATACACACCTCTTGTAGACCGAAAAGCGGGGATTATGCTCCCGCACAAGCGTTGCTGACGTAGACGCCGTAGCCGACCTCAAGGTCGCGGAGAACTTGGCGCGACGAAGAAGACGATGACGCGGCGATGTCGATGAAACCGACGACGACCTCGAGGCCGTGTAGAGGAAGCATACCTCCAGCACCACTAGCGTGGCACCTCGCAGGGCGTTACACACATACGGTGAAGCCGACGAACTCCGGGCCCGATCCAGGGACGAGCAGCGGAAGACTGGGACCGGAAGACCAGCAGCGCGGCGGCGTGCGTATGGTGGAGAAAACTTATCCTTGGCGCAACTCCTAACTGGGGAGTCACGGGATCCAAGGAGAGAGAGAGAGAGAAGAATTGGTGTATTTTCAAAGGCCAGGGGTACCCATCTATATATAGGAGGCCAGGGGGCTGCCCAACCTGCCAGGCTGGCGGTGTGGGACTAATCCCACACCCCAGCCGGCCAAGGCTGGTGCGCCGGCCCTAGTGGGCCCCATGTGGCCCACTAGGGGCTGGCCGAACCAGGCCCCTCCTCCTGGGGGAGACTCTCCCCCCTTCATGGGCCTCTTTGCCCAAAGAGGCCCATTTAGGGATTTTTGATTTTAAAAATTCAGGAAAAATTAAATAAAATATATTTAACTATTAATTACACTAATTAATATTAAATACATATTACATAATTTATTCCGGCGCCGAAAACTATTTCGTCGCTGCCCGATCTCCATCGGAACTTTCCCGGGACGTTCCCCGTCTCTCTTTTCCTATTTTTCTCTTCCGGTAAAATGTCGACTCCCCTTAAGTGTGTTATCCTAGCGGTTCGATTATCTCACCAGACATGATCGAGAGTCCTCTCCGATCAATGACTAATTCGTGGACCGAGGATACCCAGAATTAATCCCTGCGAGATAACGAATACTTTACCGTTCGAACCTAGACGTCTGAGTCTTAAACCTTTTGCCATGCGATACTTAGCATGTCCGAGACTCGTTCATGGATATCTCCATACCCAGCTTGATCTCGTTACCGACACTGCTAACGTCTACTCGTCCATGATATTATGTCCTGGTGACCTAGTCACACGCTTGCAAGCTCGTTTGACATAATCTCACCGAGTGGGCCCTAGAGTATCTATCCTGCTATGCGGACTGGCAAATCCCGCTCTTGACCCCCCGTCTCAACATACTCCTTTCCGACACCCGAGAGGGACACCTTTATTGTCACACTATGTAAGATATGATGTTTGATGCAATCAAAGTGTGTTCCAGGAATAGCAATAAGAGTAGATCTCACGGTCAAAGGCGTAATGACTACGTCCTACAAATATTGGGTATGTCCATCACGTCATTCTCCCAATGACGTGACTCCATTGTCAACTGACATAAATGTCACATGATCGGGAAACCTCGAACATCAATTGCCCAATGAACTAGTTAGATAGAGGCTACTAGGGACCTGGTTGTTTATCTACCACACGTGTATTAATGTTTCCGCTTAATACAGTTATAGCATGGTATAAAACATATAATGAACAATTGAGATATGACGAATAAACTATATTTATTAAGTGCCTCTAGGGCATATCTCCTTCAGTCTCCCACTTGCACTAGAGTAACACTTAATCTAGTTTACAACTTGGTAAAAGCTCAACACCCATAGCAACTTGGTGCATGCTTGCTTCGTGGAAGAGGAATACAGTCAACAGATCTCACACATTGAGATCTTTATGTGCTTTGCAATACTTCTATGTCAACCAGTTTGACATCATCCCGCATCTTACGATGACGGCGAAATATATCTTTGTCGATGGAGTGAGACTCAGTCCAATCACACTTGCTACTTCTGAAGTTGCAATATATTTCTATACCTATTATGTAGATTATGCGACAGTGCATTCATATGCGACTTCGCAAGCTAACCATGTCTTTAACAAAGGACATATCCTATATGAGATTTCTAGTCGTACGGGTCAGTGTCATAACTTGCATCATCGTAACCGTTTTACGGCAAGTTGTCTTACCACTCTTACCCTTTACCAGAAAACATATCTTCAGTTCTCACAGACACTGAAGAATATACTTAACGTTTGTTCACTGATCCACACAAGGATCACTCTAGAACCCGTTCTTCAACCAAGAACGTGGGTCACACCAAGTCGAGCTTTCAGTCTGATAGAATCTATGTCTGAGGCATAGAGGATGTCGAACATCATTTTTCTTTCATCAGCTATCACTGAAAATGCCAAGATAAACTTAATATTATACCTAGTCATACAAGTAAGAACTTTTTTCTTCGCTGGTTCTATTCTGAAACACTTCAAAATCTTAACATAGGAAAATATTCCGACCTAATGTTATTAAGCCCATTTTGATCTATACAATTATAGATCGAATGCCCAATACTCCTAACTTCATTCATAGAAAATTTAATCACTTAAATAATCCTTTATACTTTGCTAGAGGATCTGTATCATTCTCAATATGTCGTTACATAAATCATGAATGACACTTAGCTCCCACTTAAATACGCCATCCGTATATAAGACCAGGGAATTTCTTTTAGCTTCCACTCAAATATGCCATTCACATATAAGATCAAGAAAAGCTACTTAGCTCCCACTCACTTCTCTGCAAATGCAAGTTTCTTCAACTATTTTGGACAACTCCAAAATCCTTTGATCACATCATCAAAGTGAAGATTCCAGCTCCGATATGCTTGCTTCAGCCCATGAATGGACAGCTGAAGTTTGCATACATGTTTAGCATCCTCAGGATTACCAAACCATTTCATTGTACTAATTACAACTCTTTCTTAATGATACCATTAAGAAACATGGTTTCCTTATCCATCTATCAATTTCTCAATTTGAAATCTTTACTATTAAAGCAGAATGCGTGGTATGGTGTCACAATCCAAATGGTGTCACAAACCAAATGCCCTCACACTCCAAATTAATTACATGCCATGCCACCTATAAGTGAATACCGGTTCAAATAGAAAAGAAAAAAAAAAGTGCGCATGCGGTGCATAACAAACTCCATCCGCATGCAACTCCACCGCATGTAGGTAACAAACTTTTTAAAAATATCGGATAACACGCAACAAACTATTCAAATTGCCGCTGCCGCCTAGCCTGCTGCGGTGACGCCACTGCCGGTCGCCTCTGCCGCTCGCCGGAGTCCGCCGACGCCGCTGCCGCTCGCCTCGCCTTCGACTCAGTCCGCCGGCGCCGCTGCCGCTCGCCGGAGTCCGCCGACGCCGCTGCCGCTCGCCTCGCCTCCGACGACGCTGCCGCTCGCCTCGCCTTGCCGTGAAGTGCGTCCACGCCGCGCTGCAGCTTTCGACGACTACTCCATCACAGGTTGCCGACGCCGCTGCAGGTAGCTCGTTCCGCTACTGTTGACGGGAGAGTAAATTGTAGTCTGCCTCGCCTTCGACGACGCTGCCGCTCGCCTCGCCTCCGACGACGCTGCTGCTCGCCGGAGTCCGCCGACGACGCTGCCGCTCGCCTCTCCTTGCCGTGAAGTGCATCCACGCCGCGCTGCAGCTTTCAACGACTACTCCATCACAGGTTGCCGACGCCGCTGCAGGTAGCTCGTTCCGCTACTGTTGACTGGAGAGTAAAGACAGAATTAGCAATGATATTTTTATATCAGAAATTTGTTGAATTTAGAAAGATTAAATCATGCAAAACCCGTAAAGGTTCCAATCAATTCCCGAAAATTTCTTTCCATCAAAGTGTTTGATGTAAAATTCATCTACTTAGGTTGTTCAGACTTTGCTTTCTTGCTGATAAGATGCTTACCGTGATATTACCTCCAGTATATGTCACTCTTTACAATTGCCAGAGCAGCTCCAAATTTATCTAGCGTTCAACAGCAGAGAACAAATGGGCAATTAGCATCCACTATGAAGCAATTTCTTGTTTAAGCAAAACCAGCAAGGCTCAATCAGAAGAAAAAGCTAGCCACACTCGTCAGGTCCACCTTCCTCTTCTAGGCCTCTCCGCATCCATGCATATGCAAGAAAATTCAGTTTTGTTTCTCAAAGCTCTGCAATATACATTTATGTGGAGAACAATGAGATGTTGATTACAGATCATAAATTAGAGATGCTCGTGCTCTAGGACCCAACAAAGTTTTCATTGCTGCGAGCAAAAAAATGAATCTGGCGAAGTGAACCTAATCTAAGAGGCAAATACCATCATTGACCAGCATATTCTGAGACGATATACTAAACAACTTCAAGATTTACCATCTTATTCGGACAAACTTCCAGAAAAATAAAGACAACATTACCGAAGCACCACAAACCCAAAAGTGTTTTCTCACATAAGGTCACGAATCAATTCTACTCAACTGACAGATGTATCAACTCAGGTATTTGGAGGACTACATGTACATCAAAACAATATGGATCAATCTACCATCACCCAACAACACTTTCCCAAAAGATTGACAATAGTTTGAAAGTTAAATGATGCAGCAACTAACAAGTTTGAGCAATTCTACATTCCCAGAGAAACAAAAATTCCAAAACTTCCAAGCCAGAATTTTGTATCTAATCATCCTACATTATCATCTCTAGATTTAGCAAAAGAAAAGTACATAGTCCAACAATATCTCCAGTATATAGACAGTAATTTCATGACTAGGAGATGCAGAATTTTGTCTCACTATTATATTTAAATTATAATTAAAAAAGTAACCCTCGTGACTAGGAGATGCACTAGGAGATGCAGACTTATCTGTTCATAGCATCTACATGAAGCTCATGTGTTTTTTGCTCCTTGTAGGTGCACGTTTCGTGCTGACAAAAAGTGTCTTCCGGTTTCATTGGCATTTGCCCTGACGCATATTGTGGGGTTTGTTTGTCTCAAAAATGTCTCAAAGCAAACTTCTTGATAAAGGGAAAAATGGTATGAAGTATCTACATATTCTGGCTTAAAAGTAATTATATGCATGTTCATTGATCATTGTGTGTAATAAACAGTGGTTACTCAATATGACAACTCAAAGACATCAACTCCCATTGGTATGCCACGTCCACAAACTGGTTTGTTCATACGTCAACCACTGGAAGATCAGACAATCGAGTCATCTGATGATGACGATGAGAGACCATTGACAATGTCATTTCCAACTCAAAGCGCCCTCACAATGAGAGGAACTCTAATGGTCGGAGAAAGCTCAAACGGTATGTCCTATGTTATAGGCATATGATTTTTATAACAAAATGCAATTTATATAACAAAATCCATATTCTTGTTGCAGGCCTACGAGCTCAACCGAGCCTGTCCATTCAAACACGAAGAATGTTGACGCTTAGAGGTACTCCACACGCTGGGGAAAGCTCAAACAGTATGAACTTCAAATTTTGTGGACTTAATAATGTTATAGATTTAAAATTTGAGTGCAGCTATGTATTTGCTATACAATTTACATAACATTGTCCATACTGTTGTTTCGTTGTTTCAGGCGTACGATCTCAACCGAGCCTGTCAATTCCAACGCAAAGTACACTAGCAAATACGGGCACTCCACAGGCTGTTGATAGCTCAAACAGTATGTTCTAATAATTGTATATCTAAATTTAGAGTTGAAATTTCAGTGCATATCTTTATTTCCTATGTCATCATTGCAGACATACAAACTCAAAGATCACGTGATCGTCAAAGAGCACGGCGACAAAGTTTAACTCCTGAGGAGAGGGACGAGATTAATGCACGTAGACGCTCAAATAGAAGATTGGCAAATGCAAATGCTACCGACCTTAGCGGCTTGATGGATGAGAATGCCGATGAAGGTATGATTGCTAACCTTTCCACCTGCCAAGATTATCTATATGAGTTTCTATGAACCTCATGTTGTGACCTCTCAAAGTTGAAATTTCTATGCTAACTTTATTTACTATGTCATCATTGCAGACACTCAAAGAGCACGTGATCGTCAAAGAGCACGACGACAAAGTTTAACTCCTGAGGATAGGGACGAGATTAATGCACGTAGACGCTCAAATAGAAGATTGGCAAATGCTACCGACCTAGAACAGCATAATGCACGTCGAAGAGATAGTAGAACAAATGCATCTCATGTTGAGGGACAGACAAGACGGTCTCAACGTGTGGCAAGTGATGCGGCTAGGCGAAACAGGCCGTGCGCTCAATCCATCGCTATGCCCTGCCCAGCTGCAGGTGTCCCTGACAACCCCAACCCATCATTGGGGTTACACGCATCACCTGTCGAAGTCGAAGCTACTTCACCAAACGCCTCCGCTTCAACGAGCACACCAGCATATACCATCGGGACCAACGGTATCAATCCCATCTTTACTCTCTTATGTTTTGACGCATTATTAAAACTCTATATGTCACTAACGGCTATTTGAAAAATTTCAGGTGACATGGATGCCTTCCTTAGCGGCTTGATGGATGAGAATGCCCTCCGCAACGACCTCACAGATGAGGAGTACATGTTTGCCGATGAAGGTATGCCCGCTAACCTTTCCACCTGCCATGTTTATCTATATGATGAGTTCCTATGAACCTCATGATATGACACGCTATGTTTGAATGAAGGATCCGACGCTTCCGACGCAGATGACGAGGATCTCGATGGACAGACGCAGATGACGAGGATCTCGATGGACAGACAGACTTACCAGACGTGGGAACTGTCGATCCTTTTGACTTTGTTTACTCAAATCTGCCAGATAGACACATCTTAAAGAGAGTCCCGGATTGCTTACACTGCAAGGCCAAGAGGTTTGAACGAGAGACTGACGGTTTCTGCTGTCGGAATGGAAGTATCTTGCTGACTGATCCAGAACCTATCCCGGAGATGATGAGGCTATGGTCTAGCATGGATGACGATTCTCGCCATTTCCGAGAGAACATCCGATACTTCAACGGCCATTTCTCCTTTACAACCCTCGGCGTCAACCTCGACAATAATCTCACGAACATGAGGTCAGGTGTTTACACATTCAAAGCGAACGGCACAATGTACCACAATGTGCATTCGTTCGGGCCAGGCTCTCGTCCTGAACATCTGCAGTTATACTTCTATGATGATGATCCCACACTTACTCATCGCAAGGAATCCACCGTGCAACTTGACCAAGAGGTCGTCCATATATTGGCCAACATCATGAAAAGTAACCCCTACTCAGAACAGTTTAGGAGTTTGGGCGCTCACAGGGACAACCTCCAGGATTTCAGGATAGAACTAAACACCGACAAAAAGCTAGACCAACGGAGATACAATGCACCAATTTCATCTGAGGTGGCTGCCATCTGGGTTGAAGGCAACGACCTGGCAAATAGGTTCAAGCGGAGCATTACCCTCTACGGTAACAACAACGAGAAGCACAGCATACAGGCCACACATGGGTGCTATGACCCGCTATCGTATCCTCTCTTTTTCCCGAAGGGGGAGCTTGGATGGCATCCAAATATCCCTAAACATGGGGAGTCTTGGGAAATTGCGCAGCTACCAAGAGCAGACCGCGATGATGATGAAGGTTCGCTTATAAATAGCTTATGAATTAGGCTGCTATTATTATCTCATTTTGTCTAACCTTTAGTTTTCTATATCCTACACGCAGAGGGGGGTGGTCGTATTTGCGTCTCTGTAAGAGACTACTACTGTTATATGCTACAAACACGTCCTGGTATATTCAACCCTATACTGCATGGAGGACGTTTGTTTCAGCAGTGGAGTGTTGACATGTACATAAAGATTGAGGGTTGCAGGTTAAGATGGTTCAGAGACCACCAGAAACAGATACGAGCTGAACTGTATAAAGGCATTGTTGATAGCATCACAGCCGGGGAGACACGAGCAAGCGCTGTTGGCACTAGGACTGTTCTTCCATGGTCGTTCCAGGGAGGCTACCGAGACATGAAACGGAGGCATATGGACGCCATGGCACTGGTTCAGACGTACGGCAAACCTGACATCTTCTTGACGATGACGTGCAATCCAAACTGGCCAGAGATACAGGATGAGCTCCTACCAGGCCAAACCGCGCAGGACCGACCAGATCTTGTGGCCCGAGTGTTCAGGGCCAAGCTCTTGACGATGAAAGATCAGCTAACCAAGAAGAATATCCTAGGCGTTGTGAAGGCACACGTGTATGTGGTAGAGTTTCAGAAGAGGGGCCTCCCGCATGCCCATTTTCTGTTGATCATGGATTCAACATATAAGCTTGTTGTGCCAGAGCAGTATGACAAACTCATATCAGCCGAACTACCGGACAAGCGTAAGTACCCGGAGCTCTACGCCATGGTCGTGAAGCACATGATGCATGGCCCATGCGGTGTCTTGAACCCAAACAATGTGTGTATGAAAGATGGGTCGTGCAAGTGCAGGTACCCACGAGAGTTCAACAAGACTACCGTACAGGGAAAGGACTCCTACCCAGTTTATCGGAGACGGGAAGACAAACGTTCAGCGAAGGTCCGCCGTAAGACGCTTGACAACAGATGGGTTGTGCCGTACAACCCTTATCTCTTGCAAATGTTCAACTGCCACATCAATGTGGAAGTGTGCTCAAGCATAAAGGCTGTCAAGTACCTATACAAGTACATATATAAGGGGCACGATCAGACTTCATTCAATATTGACAAGCCAGACTCTGAAGGAAACATAGACGAGATCAAGAGATTTGTTGACGCAAGGTGGGTTACACCACCAGAGGCGATGTGGAGAATATTCGGCTTCAGCCTCTGTGAGAACCACCCGTCGGTCCTACAGCTGCCGCTACATCTCCCGGACATGCACATGGTTAGATTCAACGAGGAAGAGAACTTGAATGACGTAGTCGGCGATGAGAACTCAGCAAAGTCTATGCTAACACAGTATTTTGTGGCTAACCGAGAGCACGTGTGGGCTCGAGATATTTTGTACAAGGACTTTCCGGGAAGGTTCACGTGGCAAAGAACAAAGTACTGGAAGAAAAGGGATAAGCAATATCAAGTAGGCCGGATCGTAGCAGCCAATCCTGCCGAGGGGGAGCGATATTTTCTGAGGGTGCTTCTAATCCACGTGGCAGGCTCAACGTCCTTCGAAGACCTAAAAACCGTGGATGGCATGCTATGTGATACCTTTCGTGAGGCCGCCGAGAAAAGGGGTCTCATCGAGCAAGACAACACGCTTGACGAGGCTCTTACTGAGTCAGAGCAATGGGCCATGCCTGTTTCGCTTAGGAGGCTATTCGCGACGATCTTGGTCTTCTGCGAGCCTAGCGATGTGCGCGGTCTCTGGGATAGGCACTTTGAGGCAATGTCTGACGACTACAGGCGAAGTCACACGTGCCCAATCGCGGTGGAGCAGATGGTGTTGCTAGACATCAGGGGCATGCTACAATCCATGGGCAAAGACATAGAGTTGTTCCCTCTGCCGGATATTGACGAGACTTATGACCACACAGAAGGCGAGGCTAGGGAGGTCATCGAGGAAAGAAATATCGAGGTTGATGAGGATCCTGCATCTCTGGCATCCTCACTAAATCCCGAGCAGAGGATAGCATACGACGAGATACTGGATGCAGTTGAAGGCGGCGATGGGGGCGTATTTTTCGTCGATGGCCCGGGAGGCACGGGGAAGACCTTCCTATATAGGTCGTTGCTCGCTAAGGTGCGAGGCGCGAGCAAGATCGCGGTAGCCACGGCAACCTCGGGTGTTGCCGCGTCCATCATGCCTGGAGGAAGGACCGCCCACTCGAGGTTCAAGATTCCAATAAACCTTGAACAAGGGGCATCGTGCAACTTCAGCAAACAGAGTGGGACTGCCAAGCTACTAAGGATGGCTTCACTCATCCTATGGGACGAGGCCACAATGACGAAGCGACAAGCGATTGAGGCGTTAGACAACAGCATGCGGGACATCATGGGACGACAAGACCGGCCTTTCGGAGGAAAGACTGTCGTATTTGGTGGAGACTTCAGGCAGGTGCTTCCGGTAGTAAGGAAAGGGTCACGGGGTCAGGTTGTCGACGCGTCCTTACGGAGTTCGTACCTCTGGAGGAGCATGCGCCAACTAAGGCTGGTCAAGAACATGAGGGCGCACAATGACCAGTGGTTCGCAGATTACCTACTGAGGATAGGTGATGGCACAGAGGAAACTGACAGTGAAGGCAACATTCGGCTCCCTGAGGATATTTGTGTGCCTTCTACAGGAGAGGCCGCCGACATTGAGAAGTTGATTGACCATGTGTATCCTGCTTTAAGGCACAACATGACCAATCCAGATTATATGACATCTAGAGCTATCCTCTCTACCAAGAACGACAACGTCGATCAAATAAACATGCGTATGATACAACGTTTTGAGGGCGAGGAGAAGATATATCATAGCTTCGACAGTGTGGAAGACGACCCGCACGGCTACTACTCTCTTGAGTTCCTAAACGACCTGACTCCTAATGGCCTTCCCCCGCATGCCCTAAAGCTGAAGATAAATTGTCCGATTATACTACTGAGGAACATTGACCCAGCTAATGGGCTGTGTAACGGCACGAGGCTCGTCGTCCGTGGGTTCCAGATGAACGTCATCGACGCGGAGATTGTGGTAGGACAGCACGTCGGGCGGAGGGTGTTTCTTCCTCGAATTCCTCTCTGCCCCTCTGACGACGAGATGTTCCCGTTCAGGTTCAAGAGAAAGCAATTTCCGATCAGGCTCAGCTTTGCCATGACGATCAACAAAGCGCAAGGACAGACCATTCCTGTTGTGGGCGTGTACTTACCGGAACCAGTATTCTCTCATGGACAGCTCTACGTGGCATTGTCCAGAGCCACCACAAAAACAAATATTAAGATCCTAGCCATCAAGGATAATGGAAAGGACAAGGCCCAGAATTCAAAGAAGCGGAAAAGATCTGAGTCTTTAGTAACGACCACGCCGAACGTAGTCTACAAGGAAGTCCTTCACCCTTGATGTAGCTCGGCCAAATTTGAGCAGACTGTCCATCGTCTATTATAATGTAATGGTTGCACACATATTTATTCTACATATACTATGTGTTTTGTCTAGCTGCAGCTCTTTTTGAATAAAACATCAAGCGTAGGGAGAGTCATGGCAACCTTGTTATTTATCGTTATTCTACATGCATGTGTCGTTAGATGCTTATATACAAGGTTATCAAAATCGTTCAATTAAATATTTAATAATACATATAAAAATGAAAAGCAACAAAAAAAGGAAGGAAAAAAGGGAGGAGAGAAAGGAAGGAAAAAAGGGAGGGATATGGCGTGCACAACAAACTCCGCACGCATGCACAACAACCGGACGCTAACAAACTGGGTGCGAACCTTTATACTACTGAGGAAGTATAATACAATAGCATGCGGCAGTTTGTTAAATTCTTGGTTTGCTAACTGCCCTATTTTACTGGTGCGAACCTTTAGTTGTAAAGATAAGTTTGTTAGGTTAGATAATTGTTGTTAGTTAGCCGAAAATTCAAAAACATTCGCTTCCCGCCTAGGCCAAATACTTCGGTTACAAATACCTCCACAGTTCCCCACGATTGAATCTACAGTCCCTTTTCCAGTCCCTTTTCCACCCTTCCTGATCTCTAAATTAGTCGAGATGGTGATCCCCTACATTGTGCATAGCTCCAGAAGAGTGATGGCGCCATCACCAGCCGAGGCCATTCCTACCCCTCACGACCTGGCTCCTATCAGGTAAGGTCATCAACTGCAAGCACACTGTATTGTTCTTTTCAATGATCTTAGTTTGTGCCTCATATAATCATGTTTTGAAGTACTTCTCGATTTAGTAACTTTTTCTGTATACCTAATACACTGGGACTGAAGTTGAGCATGAGAATGACAGTATAACTAATCTAGAGAAATTTGTGTGTCATCTATTCTAATCGCAGGAACTTGAAGTTTGATGATGTGCTAACGGAACACACCATCAGAAACATCTGGATCATCCGTGCTAGGGTGCAATGGAAGGGGCAGCTTAGGGAGACCGCACTGGGTCACATTTACCTTCACTGCATTCTGATGGATGAAAATGTGAGTCTTAATTATTCTATTCAATAACAATATGTAAATTATCCAATGTTTACTAACTATCAAATTTGTCAGGGGACAAAAATGGAAGCCATTGCATACGAGAATCTAGCAGATCCTCTCAATGACAAGTTAGACACAGGGGGGACCTACGACCTTATTGGCGTCGGTTTCTACCCTGTAGAAATGTGCCGTGAACATGTCTTGTACATAGCATCTGATTTTGTCATGGTTTTCAAGCCTCACACCACGGTGATAAGCTTGGGACGTCGGATAGAAGCCTCGCTTTGTCCACTGCGCTTCCCACAGTTCAGCACCATCTTTATGCTAAGAGACAGATCCATCACAGGTATGAGTCATCGTCCCTAACTCCGTCTTGTAAATTCTTTGTATACAAATAAAGTGTCAATTCTAATTATATCTAGATTTGCAGATGTGGTTGGTGTTCTTGCCTACGTGGGCGAGAGACAAGGCATACCCTTTCGCAACATTGCTCTAATGAACTTTAAGTGAGGACTCATTTTTATTTTTATTCGCGCATTTGTATTTTTTTAATGGAATCTTATATGTTTTATTTTTGATAATTCACAGGGGACAACTAATGTTTATGAATGTCCACACTCAACATATTTATCGCAACATAGGCCACTGGACACTGGCTCAAAGAGAGTTCAAAACCCTTGTCGTCACTCATGTCAAGTTTGACAAAACTCTACGTTGTTTGAAATCCATGGATGAGAGCTGTTTCATATTCTCTCCAACCAGCAATTTCGAAGATCATCACTTGGAAGGCAAGTGTTTAATGGATTCAAATAGTATTTGTTTGACAGTGATGTATTTGTTCGGACATACCATGACGCTTGTTACTTACGTTGCTTTTTTTGTAGGTGTTCGTGCGGCCAAGCTTGCCAGACCTGACGACGTGCGCCACCATGTCAATGTTGCACTCCAAGCTAGGACAAATTTCCTCGCAGACCAACAAAACCAACGCCGAAATCGTCGCGGCCTAAGACATGGCTGAACAAGCCCGAGCTCACTGTACCTTCAGACATAGATTTCTCCATCTCTATTTAGATAATAATCCTAGACTAGATTTTATTTCTATAGGAGTCCTCCTTTTTCCAAAAAAAAAGTCTGTTCTATTTAGAGCTCCAACTTTATAAATGGAACAATAGCAAAATAAGTATGTTACGGTTGCAAACATTAGTTTTCAGAAGAATTATTACGCTACCGTGTATTGAAAGGCCACACATTGTTATGGTTCCAAACAATAGATTCAGTTCAATTGTCACGAAAATGTGTCGTTTTCTCTTATTCATGTACAGTCTACCTCTGTTCCCTCCATGGTTACCAGTGGCTCGATTTCAGATTGATCCCGACCCCAAATATAACTTTAAAAAAATGCGCAAAACAATTGTACGTATAACAAGGAGGAGCTACCCACGGAAGTTGATTTAAAACTAAAGATAAATTAGCTGGTGGGAGTAAGATATACGAGATTCGCAACAAAAAAAAAAGAAACAATACATGATAGAGTAGTTGGAGATCCTAACAACCTAGCGACATAAATGCTACATAAACCTCCTACCCTATGTCGCTAACTAACATCTGACTGCTACCATCTCGCTGACGCCTGGATTGCATTCTCCGCTGCCTGGATACGCCCTCTCCGCTACTGATATCCTCTGCCGCCGCCAGCAAGGTAATGCCTTCTGTCCGGTTGCTGCTGCCGCCACTGCGTACGTGCTTGATTGTTGTGCTGGGCGTGCGTCCTTGTACAAAGATTCATAGGGCGGGTACAACAGGAGGCGCTAAGGCCGGACGCCAGGGTTAATTTCCTGGGATTCAGCACGGTTTTTAATCCTAGCGCCTCTCGAACATTCTGCTCAGTGCTAATTTACTGGATGGCATGAATTAGCTCAATGTTAATGTGGTAACTTCTGATCTTAGTACAAGTGCTCTAGGATGATCAATTTCTTTTCAATTAAAGTATTCGATTTTTAGATTTTAGATAAACCTACTTGGAGGGCATGAATTAGTTCAGTTCTTTCTGAATTATAGTTAGCAAATCCAGCATTGATCTACCATGTTCACAGACATCCTTATGTGGCTTTAGGTTAATGGTAAAATAGAGGTTAGAACAGTTGCCAAGAAAGCGTGCTTTCCAATCGACACGTGTGGAGACATGTCAATAGATATATCTATGAACCTGTATCTCTCATTTCTTGAGAATTTAGTTTTGGTTTTAACCCCTTCTTGTAAGATTATTTAAACACATACACGTAAAAAAAAAGATTATTAACTATTCTTAGCATGCTCTTCTTTCTACTGCAGACCGCAACCTGCATATCGCACAAATGGAAGGGCCAGCATTTATCGCTGAACATGCCGTCCAACATATGTTTAACTATATCATGCAAATCAATGACCAGGACGCGTTAGAGTAAGTATTTTGGTTACCAATAAACAACAAGAATATATAGATTTTTAAGAATATGCACTTTTGAGATTGTTGAGTTTGCTATACAACCAATTTTGCAGCACGATATGGATAAGAAGTTCCACACCGTACATGATAGAAATAAGCCTCGGGATGATCCAACAGACAGTCCAGGCAGCTGGACGAGTTCACCCAGACTGCTTCAATCTCATAGTTCGTGGGCTTCTATGTGCGGAAGTCGAGAGGTACGCGGGCACTACAATTGCTGGATGGAAACATCTTTTTGACCTCCAATTTCAAGCTCAAGCACATACCTTAAGGCGCTCTTCTATGTCTCAAGTTAACCGCACGGAGGTATTGATTGATACGGTGCTCCCGCCCTTACCTCCCTACAACATATGGGACTCTAACATTGTAAGTGAATTTCAATTTTGATCTTGCGTGCTTGCAGGTGTTAGTTTTTAACATGTATTTTCAATTTTATAGTATCTACTACCGTTGGCTACGATGGATACATATTCACTTCTTGTGGTCAACATGGACACAAGGAGGACATTTCTGTTTGATCCATCCTACTATCCAGTTCAGAATGACAGATCGTTTCACTATAGCGAGGTGAGGAAGGAGAGCATTGCTGCGATGGAAGAGTTTAATGAGATGATGCGATCGATGCACCCCGACTGGAATACCCAGGTTGCGGAGTGGCCAATGGACAGCCATAATGTATTGGCACCCAATAGGAACAGGTAATGAGATTAAAACTTGTTACATATACCGATGTCCTCGGGTACATATTTAACTTCAAAATTGCACTTATGCAGCGATGACTCCGGATTCACTGTCCTGGAGCACATGGCCACAGTGGATGGCACGAACCGACTTGCTACACGCATCTCTGCCGTATGTACATCTACACCAGCTCTCGGCGTGCGCTGCAACATTTTTTCTAATTTTTATCACCATTTGTTCTTACCTCTGTTTCGCACCTATCTAGGAACCCCTGGAGCTTAGGAAGCAGTTTCTGGTCCACCTTCTAAAGTTCAAAGATAATGAAGCTCGAGAAAACCTGCCGGACGCAATCAAGGCGAGTCTGAGCTTCATAAGGGCCTGAAGATGTGTTTTTACCAAAATTGTCTGTCATACTCTATTTAGATATTTAGTAATTCTATTTATTTGAAGTTACTATGTCGCATCATTAATCTTGTCGTGGGAATATAAACACTATGAATTAGCACCAAATGAAAAAATGGAATTAGCAATTACTGTGAGCGTGGATAACGTACTGATTCAGTAGGTTTTACTTGCATGTGTGTACCGGTTACCAAAGAGCATTCAAAAGTTTAAGCCTGCAGCTGTTCAAATGATGAAAAATCAAATCTTAGCTATGTTTTTCAAGCTTGGGCTCCATCGTGATGAGCCAAATTAGGCAAAGCACAAGTCGATGCCAAGTTTTTTCCAATTAAATTTGAAACGTGATGGACTGCATCGTGACGGGCCGAATAGGCAAGCACAGGTCAGTGCGTGCAGTTGTCCACGCAAATAATAATTTCAACTCGGGTGTCAAGTCTGGGCTCAATCGTGATGGGCCAAAAAGGCAAGCACACAATGCCCAGTTTTATCCGGTTAGTTTTCTAGGTGCCCTGTTTTTCTGCAGTGAAATGTTAGTTAGTTAGATTAGATTAGATAAGATAAGATTGGATACCCGGCAGATAAAAATAAATTTGTTAGTTGTTAGCCCGCCTAAGCCAAATAAATAGAACTCTACATATACCAGCCTTGGTCATTCGGCCCCATACCCCCCCCCCCCCCCCCCCACACACACACTGAATCTCCAGAAGTGTGATGGCGCCAACACCAGCCGAGTCCATTTCTGCTTCTCTCGACCTGGGTCCTGTCGCTACTTCTTCGATCAGGTAATAGCTATTGTTCCTTAGGTAGTGCTGTCTTTTTCTTTTAAGGAGTAATACCAATCTGATGGGTTACCTGACAGCCTCTAATTATTCTAGGGAGAATAGAATGATTAGATTTGAATTGACAACGTTATCTATGTAGGTCTATGGCTGAACGATACGCTAGCGCCATGGCCTCCATTGCCACGCTTGGGGATGCAAGATGGAGCGAGGTCGACAATGAATTTCAGGGCATGCGGTTTAACGTGCCCTCTGAGCTGTGCAGAGATGTGGCCGCGTTCCTACCCCGTCTACATGCACTGCAAGAGGATATCAGAGTTGTCGCTCTATCTCCACGCTTCGAACTTGGTACCACATGTTAACTTTTTTTTACTTTATATGGAGATGGGAGCAGATAAGGAGACCTAAAATGTTAATTGATCTTTGAACTCCTATCCTTTGGTGCTTGCAGTCACGCCTTGGCTTTATTTTGCAGTTTGCTACATGCTGGAGTTCAACAAAAAGGGTTTGCGTTATGAGCAGGTCCTCATATGCCCAGCCTGGCCTCCACCCCGCGCACGCAAGCCCATCGATGATATGTCTTTGAATGTTGCTGTCGTGCCACGGCATGCAAGACCGGTCAAGCCCTGCAAGAAACTGACACTTCATACTTTGATGATGGCCGACTTCATGGGGGAAATCTCGCGTGCGCAACTGGAGTACGCAAGCTGCGCTGGTAAAGGACACTCCTGTACCAGGCCAGGAACAAACTAGGTCTAGCGTGACAGGCATAAAGTCCACTCTATTTAGTGTTCGTTAGTTTTTTAGAAGTGATTGTGTGGCCATTATGTTAAAATCAAGAATATTGGTGTTTAATGTTGTGTCAAAATTTAATTTCCCCAAAAGGGAGGCACATGGAGAATTCTGTTTTGATTGTGAGCTAGAAGCAGAGAAGATATGACAACATTAAAAGAAGAAACTTAAAGGTACCAATTAGTACCTGTGATCTCAGGTCCTTCCCCTACATTTCCTATTATGACTTAAAATATTTATCTGCTAACCTCTCTCTCCAATCAAAGAAATATATATGACAACCAAGGAAAAGTATGAAAATATGATTACTGATGGGCAGAAGATAATTTAATTACCTGCAACAGCTGCGGGTTTATAAATATATAATGAAACCCATGTTAACTCGATGTTTCAGACGTGCAGAAGCCATTTTCTTGCAGCAAGGGTGTACAAGAACATCATGACGGCAACTTCGTATATATCTTGCCCCTTATATCAATCCCATCAAGTTTACGCATAGTACTGCAAATAAAAAAGTTAAAGGAGGTCAAATATTCGTTTTATTATGCCTTAATCTAAGTGAAAGTGAAATTGTGACTACAGAAAAAGTCATTAGTCAATGTCAAAATGCAGTTATGGCAAGACATGATATAGGGAAAATAGAAGATGTTCTTACCTATGCAGAGCTGAACTGCATCTTTGATGCCTTCATAATCCCGTACAAGAGCAATTCTTGATATAATTTTTGTGAAAGATAGATTATAGCTAAAAACATAGATCCCCATGCTCGCAATATAAGGCTTATCCTTAGCCCTCTCAGTATGAAGGCCCAGTATGGTGGTATCAACCTACAATATTATAACATGTTAACTGAAAACTACTAGCTGCAGTGGGCAGAAGCATAAAACACGAGGCAATAAGAAATGTTGACTTTATAAAACTGGTAGTAGTGCAATAAGAAACACCCTCGGTGCAAGGCTTCTATCCGACGTGGGAAGCGCAGTGGACCATGATAAGAAACGTCCCAAGCTTATCACCTCAGTGCAAGGCTTGAAAACCATGACAACTATCATTCATCTCCCAACTTGAAGCACCTTATTTGATGAGTTGATATCATTTTTGAGATGATAGCAATCTAAGTTGGCTGCCACCTCTCCCAAACGGCACTAATTTTGACACAATTAGGAGTTTAGGACATACATTGTTTGATGGAATCATAAAAAAGAAAAAGAATATGTGAATTCGATAGTAAGAAAAGAAAACTTTGACATAACAAAGCCTAATTATAATGTATTCTTTTGCAAGTCTACGCAATCTCATAAAATTATCATACTGATGTAAGCTTTTTTCTTATTTTTCTTAAAGGAACACTACATCATTCCATTACGATAATAGGCTGGCAATGTCACCTACAACATCTTTTACAAGCCAAGTTTCAGAATGGCCATCTTACATAAGTACAAACTAACAAACAAGTGACCAGTCCTAGAACATATGACAGCATATTACGACTAAAAATGACCAGTATTAGTAGTTCATGACACATCACAAATGTTCAGCAGTAAAAGCAGACACGTGAAATATTGATGCATCTAGAGGCAAAGCACCTTAAGCCCTCTCACCACGGATGCTCCTAGCCAGCAGAATGTCCTTGGCCATGATTGTCGCCCTCTTGGCATGGATGTCACCAGGTACGCCTCTGCATGCTAATTGCAAATGCGTGGACATTAGACTATTAGTATATTGCAAATTAGTCAACACAAACAAAAGAGGATGACAAAAGAAGCTTAGTTTACTTAATGAGAGTTGACATTACAGGAGCACATTGATAGAGTGCACAAGTGTCACCTTGAAATCCTGGTTAATCTCCTTACCAAGCCTCTTGAATGGAAGCTTCATTATGAGCACATTGTAATCCAACAAACTAAAATCCAAACATATAATTGAGGCAAGCCTTTAGTTAGATAAGTTTTGTATACCAGTAATCCAAACATATAATTGTGGCAATCGAGGAGCTCAGAAAACTGCATGTCATGGTTTACAAGTGAGCGGAGAAGGGAGGTTTAACAGAAGGTTTGCACTACATTTAATGGGAGAAACGACCTCACCTCTTACCATCCACAAAATCAAAATAACATTCCATGATATAGTATGCCTGCAGGGGAGAAGGACCAGACTTTGATAAATGTGAGGAGAAGGAGAAGCAAGATCGTGTAGGGCTTGGACTTGCGATGCTGCAGCGCGGTCTCCAAACCTCGTTGATGTCCTCCTCCTTGCATCTATGGGTCTTCCAAATAGAGAACTAAATGAACTATCGACCACCAGTTGAGCATACCCTGAACTTCCATCTCAATCTCCTCGTCATTTTAGCATGCACAAATATGTATTCATGTAATGGCTTCCATTTTTGTTCCCTGACAAATTTGATAGTTAGTAAACATTGGATAATTTACATATTGCTATTGAATAGAATAATTAAGACTCACATTTTCATCTATCATAATGCACTGAAAAGAAATATTTTTGTGACTAAATATACCACTCACAAATAAAAACACCATTATTAATTCTGACCAAAGCATGGTGTGCACCCTCCTCTTGCATGCTCCAAAATTTTAAAGGAACAAGTGAACACCTTACAACTTAAACGTGAAAATATATATTTAGGCAGTGATTAACAAAGTATGTACGTAGGCAATGATTAACACTGTTTTCATTTTCTGCGTGGATGTGGTTTAAGTTTTGAACTAACTAACTAACAAACTAGATATCAATTTGCTAATCCTAACAACCTTCTGCTCGTATTTCCTGCACCGAACTCTTATCCTAACAACCTAGAGCTAAGTAAGGAGTAATCCTAACGAAAATAGTTCTAGCGCTAAACTATATAATACCTGGAGCTTGCAGTCCTCCAAGTCGAGCTTCCAAATTCCAATCCTCCATCGCAACAAGGTATTCCTTCTCCCTTGAGCTCCACACGCGCACCGCACACCATCCAATCGGTCGCAACCACGCCCTGGGAGTGGCGGCCGGCGGCGGCAAGAAGTAGAGGGCCGGGATGCGCTAGAGCCCGTCTAGGTTGCGGGGACACCATGCCCGCGGCGTCCCCCCAGCGGGCGCCAGGGGAGAAACCAGTCGCGCTACCAGAGCTCTCCCCGTCCGGCGCCCCTTGCCGCTCTCGTCACTGGCCTCGGCCGCGGCGGTGGCGGCGCCTCCTGCTGCCAAGTGGTGACCGGCCCGTGCGGGCGGCGGCGGTCCGGACTGGGGAAGCTGAGACGACGAGATCGGGTGGAGATGGAGGCCGGATGAGCCCTTCTGTCGGCCGCACCGGCGACGCGTTGGGGTCTCCGATGCGGGGCTGGCCGGTGATGGAGGCCGGATGAGCCCTTCTGTCGGCCGCACCGGCGACGCGCTGGGGTCTCCGATGCGGGGCTGGCCGGTGCTTGCTCGGCCGATATGCAGGGCCTGATCTGGGCCCATCTTGGCCTGGCAGGTCTAGGCGGCGCAAGGCCCTGCGTGAGGCTGTGGGGGAGTGGACCGCACGGAGGCTGGGGGAGAAGCCGGAGGCGGCGGGCGTGGACCGCACGGGGGCTGGGGGGCGTGGACGGCGCGGCTCCGCGGAAGAACCCTGAATCCTCTTCCGCCGCCGTCTCGGGGGCTATGGGGGGCGTGGAGGGCGCAGCGCCGGCGTCTGTGGAGGTGGGAGCACTAGTAGAAATAAGGCCTTTGGTTCGACCTTTTTGGGACCGGTTATAATGGAACCGGTACTAAAGAGGCATTAGCACCGGTTTCAGAGGCGATTCGGCCGGCCGGAAACAGCACCGGTTGGTGCGGACCTTTTAGTACCGGTTGTTAACAACAACCGGTACTAAAGGGTTGGGGCATGCGGCTGTAGTGGGGGGCCCCACGGCTAGACCCTTTAGTACCGGTTTGTAATAACAACCGGTACTAAAGGGGACCCTTTAGTACCGGTTGTTATTACAAACCGGTACTAAAGCTTTGCCCTATATTAACTTCTTCCACGCGAGCACAACTCCATTTTTCGTTTAATATGAAATAATTCATATCTTTAAATTCATAAATTGAAATTTAACAAATAAAATGTCTAAATCGATTAGAAAAATGAGAGGAATCCAAATATGACAACTATATCATCTTTTGCATGATATTTTTTATACTTGGTTCACAAAAAAAAAATTGCTATTAAAAGATGGAAAATGATATTTATGAAAATAATTTGAAAAATTCCTTCGGCATTGTTGTTTCCTATACCAAGATGCACCTATATGTGGAATATGATATCTTTATCACAAACTATGCCGTGGGAATGGCTATAACTTAATCATTTGGCTTGAAACTTGTATATGTTTATAGATGATATACCTTTTTGTGAAGATTTTTTTTACAAAAAAAATCAAAAATCAAGTTTATCATTTTTCATAGAATCTAGTACACATATAAGGACTCCATGCCAAAGGATATCCTTTTTTCAGGTGTTTACCATTTTATTTCATTTTTTCGTAAAAACGGTCAAAATGTTCACCATGACTATTCATCGAAAGGGTTAATATTTTCTAAAATTATCGATTTTTATGTGACTTAACCACTAGTTGTCTACCTTAAAATGATTTTTACAAAAAATTCAGACCAAACTATCAAACCGTTTTAGTTCAAATTTGAATTACTTTCGGAAAATCGGCATAAACTCATTTAGCTAGAAGAAATTAGGTATAAATCAAGAAAATTACTAACATTCAGGGATTATCCATAAAATGTGGACCACTCTTTGTGAAAATTATATGGGGCCATTTTGCACCGTATTTTTTGTACTTGGTTCACAAAAAAGTCATTTTTTGTATTAAAAAAATGGAAAATGATATTTATGAAAATAATTTGAACAATTCCTTTAGTATTGTTGTTTCCTATACCAAGATGCACCTATATGTGGAATATGAGATCTTTATCGCAAACTATGCCGTGGAAATGGCCATAACTTGATCATTTGGCTTAAAACTTCTATATGTTTATAGATGATATACTTTTTTGTGAAGTTTTATTTTGATACTTTTGTAAAAAATCAAGTTTATCATTTTTCATAGCAACTAGTACACATATAAGGAGCCCATGCCAAAGGATTTCATTTTTTGAGATGTTTATCAATTTATTTCATTTTTTCTTAAAAGCGATCAAAACGGTCGCGATGACTATTCGTCGAAAGAGGTAATATTTTCTATAATTATCAGTGTTTCTGTGATATAACCACTAGTTGTGTACCTCAAAATGATTTTTCCAAAAATTTCAGAACAAACTATCAAACAGTTGTAGTTCAAATTTGAATTAGTTTCGATAAATCAACATAAACTCATTAAACTATGGGAAATTAGTTAGAAATCAAGGAAAAACCTAATACTTAGGGATTATCCATCATATGTGTACTAGTTTCCATGAAAATTAAATGGGTCCCATTTTGCATCATATTTTTGGTACTTTGTTCACAAAAAAGTCATTTTTTTCACTTCAAAAATGGAAAATAATACTTATGGAATTAATTTTAAGATTTCCTTTGGCAAGGTTGTTTCTTATACCAAGATACATCTATTTGTGGGATATGGGATATTTATCACAAACTATGCCGTGGAAATGACCATAACTTGGTCATTTGTCTTGAAACTTCTAGATGTTCATACATGATAGATCTTTTTGTGAAGACTTTTTTTGCACATTTTGTCAAAAATCAAGTTTATCATTTTTCATAGCAACTAGTACACATATAAGGAGCCCATGCCAAAGGATTTCATTTTTTGAGATGTTTATCAATTTATTTCATTTTTTCTTAAAAGCGATCAAAACAGTCGCGATGACTATTCGTCGAAAGATGTAATATTTTCTAGAATTATCAGTGTTTCTGTGATATAACCACTAGTTGTGTATCTCAAAATGATTTTTCCAAAAATTTCAGAACAAACTATCAAACAGTTGTAATTCAAATTTGAATTACTTTCGATAAATCAACATAAACTCATTAAACTATGGGAAATTAGTTAGAAATCAAGGAAAAACCTAATACTTAGGGATTATCCGTCATATGTGTACTAGTTTCCATGAAAATTAAATGGGTCCCATTTTGCATCATATTTTTGGTACTTTGTTCACAAAAAAAGTCATTTTTTTCACTTCAAAAATGGAAAATAATACTTATGGAATTAATTTTAAGATTTCCTTTGGCAAGATTGTTTCTTATACCAAGATACATCTATTTGTGGGATATGAGATATTTATCACAAACTATGCCGTGGAAATGACCATAACTTGATCATTTGTCTTGAAACTTCTAGATGTTCATACATGATAGATCTTTTTGTGAAGAATTTTTTTGCACATTTTGTCAAAAATCAAGTTTATCATTTTTCATAGCAACTAGTACACATATAAGGAGCCCATGCCAAAGGATTTCATTTTTTGAGATGTTTATCAATTTATTTCATTTTTTCTTAAAAGCGATCAAAACAGTCGCGATGACTATTCGTCGAAAGAGGTAATATTTTCTAGAATTATCAGTGTTTCTGTGATATAACCACTAGTTGTGTACCTCAAAATGATTTTTCCAAAAATTTCAGAACAAACTATCAAACTAGTACACATATAAGGACCCCATGCCAAAGGATATCCTTTTTTGAGGTGTTTATCCTTTTATTTTATTTTAAAAAAAATCTGTCAAAATGGCCATCACGACTATTCATCGAAAGAGGTCGATTTTCTTAAAACTATCGATATTTGTATGATGCAATAGATGATATGGGTGTCATATTTGGATTCCTCTATTTTTTCTATTTGATTTAGAAATTTTATTTGTTAAATTCTGATTTCTAGATTTAAAGATATGGATTATTTCATACTAAATAGAAAAGGAAAAAAAATATTTTATCATTATTTATTTCAATATTATTATTATACAATCTTTGTTGTTTATTCAAATAATTTTTTGTAATTCAAACAATGAAGAAGTGTAACATCATGACCGAGTGGTTAATATGATTGATAGGATATTAATATCAGTAAGTTCTCTGTTCTCACTTGGTATTTAATTTGAAAGGAACTCAATAGTTAAGCGTGCTTGGGTTGTAGCAATTTGAGGATGGGTGACCGAATGGGAAGTTTGACTAGATTGAGTACTTTGACTTGAAATTAAGTGTGTAGTTAGTGTATAAGTGTGTGGGTTAGTGGGTAATTAAGAGTGTGGCTAAGTGTGAGAAATTTCGAAATTCAAAAAAAAAGTTTCAAATTTTTTCAAAAAATACAAAAACTATTAGTACCGGTTGGTAATACCAACCGGTACAAAAGGCCCTTCGCCTGCGCGCGCTCAGCCGTGCCCACGTGGAGGCCTTTAGCACCGGTTTCATAGGGTTCCGGTGCTAAAGGGGTACCCCTTTAGTCCCGACCTTTTAGCACCGGTTGCACAACCGGTGCTAAAGGCCCTTTACAACCGGTGCTAAAGGCCCTTTCTCTACTAGTGGAGGGTGGGCGGCGCGGCGCGGCGCCGGAAATGGTTATCTCAGCGGTGGGATTGGGGAGAGGTGGTGTGAATGGAGAAAGGGTGAGATCATCGGGGTCGGGCAGGGTAAGTGACTCTGTGACACACAGAGAGTTGGCTAGACTAGGTGTACTTGCTGAGAAATTCGACTGACTCCACTCGATGTAGTGTAGGAAACGGGCAACGCACAGATTGTATAACGTTCATAGTAGTATTTTAATTATAATTCTAATTTTAAACAAACTCTTTATTTTTTATATTAACATGTCTGTTTTGGTAGTCACGTTCATGGAGACGACGGTTTCAGACACGGATATTGGAGATGTTTCAAAAAAAGCCGTCGACATGGAATCTGATGAGATGGAGACAGAAAACTCATCGAGTTTTTCGCAATCAAAGGAGGTGAATCTCCCTTTTTATACGCATGTTCTCGTACGATAATTTATAAATATTAAATCGACAAATATTGCCTTTTTGTAGGTCATGGATATGAAAATTGATTTTGTCGATGTTTCAAAAGAAGTTAGGGAAGAGACTTTAGACTCAAAGATTTTCACAGATCTAAAGGAGGAGGTGCATACCGAAACAACACATTCGCAGCATAATAAACCAAAGAAGGCGAACATGAAGGTCATCCCAGAAGGTACTTAATTCCACTATGATTATCGTCCTTTCTCTTTTTTTGGAATATTTTTCACCTAACTAATATATTACACACTCATATATCGAGCCAGACTATGTATGCACCATTGAAGACTTTGCTGACATCGAATTAATAATGTCCGCACCTAGAGACACCAAGTTCGTGGATATCCATGATGCCTTATTATCGAATGACGACCTGACATGTCTTACACGTGATGATGGATTCTTACCCGACGACGTAAGTCAACATAGTTTGAGACCACTATTTGCACATTAGTGTCTGAAATGTATTGAATTCATTTGCATTTTATATGTCCAATTACAGGTTTTAAATGCGTACATATATTGTATGCGCTCATGCGATCATCTTTTGGATAGAGAGGGTGGTAAGGTATTCTTGGCCAACACATTTGTCTCTGCCGTGCTGAAAAAGGACAAGAAGGAATATCGTCACATCATAGAACAGATGCATCTTTATCTAAAGCATGACATGGTTAGGATTAACTATATCTATGCATCGGGATCAATATATATTTTTTACATTTGAATTCGGCTTAATATATTTTTTCTTACAGATCTTTATTCCAATAAATATTACTAAGACCCACTGGTATTTAGCGGTCATCAATGCAAAAAAACGGTTGATACAAGTACTGGACTCCCTTGGGTCTGGGATGAGTCGGAGTGACCTCGCTCTTATGGCAAGTAGCTGATGATTGTGATTTTTCCCTTGACATTGTCTTTGCCTCATTATCAAATGTTTTCTTCACATATAACAGCTCCAGGGATTTGAGAGGCATTTGAAGATCGTATCCCAAATGAAGAACTTTAATAAAGGTGAAAAGTGGCAGGATCTTGACGTCACAACATGGCCGATAGTAGAACATTTTCAAACAGAAGTGCAAACTGATGGGTATGTTGAATCAGAATCTCAAATCATGTCTAAATTTTGATATATTTATGAGTGTACAAATAGTTGAATGATTGTACCTTATTTTCTTAGACTCAATTACGAAACTACTTTGATCAAAATACATATTTAATAGCCAACAATATTAAACATTTACACTCGAGATTGCAGATAGTTTCATTATGTTGATTTTTTCGGGATAAAATGCTTACGCACCATTTGGTAATCTTGTAGTTCATCATGCGGATTGTTTATGCTGAACTTTATGGAATATTGGACAGGAGATATTCTTTCTGACCATGTCACCCAGGTATTTGATTTTCAAGATTCAATTGCTAGGTTTCATCTTAAATTACTACGAGAGTAATTCTTCTTGCTACTTTGCAGAAGGATATGAAAGAATTCCGAAAAAAGTTAGTTGCCATTTTGTACGAGTCGGAACTAAATAAGTTAAGAGGTAGCCCGATCTACAAACAACCAGACGATAAAGAAAATGCATCTGATTCTGATATTGAAGAGTTATTGAATCCAAACCAACAAGACTCAGCGGTTGTAGACAAAGAAAGATGTACCCTTCGAGCCTCCATGGTGTCGGCCGACCCACCTGATTTGGACGAGATTGTTAGATACATCATGTCCATTAAGGATGCAAAGTGTTTGGAGTAAGTACCATTTATTATAAAAATCATTAAGTGTCAATATATTATGATGATATCGTGATGCATGTCGACTGTTTTATAGGAAAGAATGGGTGCGAAGCTCAAAACCATATCCATTGGGATTGAGTCTGAAACAAATTCAGAGCATTCTCACATCGGACCAGCCTATGGACAAGGACTGCTTCAACATGGCTGTGCGTATATTGGCATGCGACGATATACAATTATTTATAGAGCCTCTCGTGCACAATATGGACTTAAGATTTTGTGTAAGTTGCTATATTCACATGTAATTATTATCATCGTCATGTTTCTAAACCTTGTGTATTGACGCAGTCGGCATTATCGAATGGCATAAAACATCCTAAGTGGCGTGCAATGCCAGACATTAAGACTTTGGCGACATTTTTTTACGGCTGGCCTGAGATGAACAATGATATCTCGTTGTGTCATACAGTAAGTTTGCTTTTCTTCTTGGTTATCATTGTTATGATCTATTTTTTTCTAACGCTTGCCACTTGCAGATTTTGTTGCCATATGCTTTCCTAGGCGATTTCATGTTGTTTTTCATCGACAAACATAAATGCCGTGTCTCCATTTTGGACCCGTGCGTTGAACAACTACCAAAAGAGAGGTATGAATTGAAATTTCTGAGGTATGCAATCTACCTAAATGAAGCACTTCAAATAGCACAACCTGGATGGAATTCAGATATATGGTTCTGGCCACGTAGTTATTCAGATGGTATTACAAGATGCCATGACAGGTGATTTATTTAAAATCATTATGATAATTTATTTATTTTAATCCTGGTGGTGCTCAGGATAATGAAAGTGCATTGACCTGCAGGAACTTATCGGGTTACATAGTTTTTAGTTTGATGCTCTCATATGATGGTAAAAAGTTGGTCCATCCAGTTTGTACTGTGAGTATTCTCTATTGTATATTCTTACAAATTAAACATGAAAATTTTACAAAAAATTACCAGTGAAATATGTAATTAACATATATTTTTATATATTCCTCGTGCAGGATGGTTATGAGATGAGGAAAAAGTTTTTGTTATATCTACTCAAGTATCATGCAAATGAAGTCGAAGACAACATTCCGGATGTTGTACGAGCATATCTTAAGCACGTTAACAGATACCAGATATGATAAGAGATGGTTCAAATCGTTGCTTTTTTTTGTAAACATGACGTTTAAATTATATGTTTGGATTTTAGTTTGTTGGATTACAATGTGCTATATTATCTATGTACATTAATCTTTACATATATTCAATCCCGTATAGGTAGTCTAAAGAGCAGTTCAAGACCCTTTCATGGTTGATATTTCACGTGCAACAAACTATACTTTCTCTATAAAAAATGGAACCCCGGAATCTCCAGATCAGGGCCATATCATCGGACGCCACTAGCAAGAGTCTCGCCGGCAAAGCAATCGTCGCATTCATGGCACCCAAATTTTCTTCTTAACCTGAAATGCATTCTCTGTATGTCAGTTTTCTGTTGAGCCTATTCCCTCTTCTCCATGAGCCCAATCCCATAAATATCACATGCCAGACCATCAAATATAAAGTACTCAGTGTGATATTATGCATATGCGTTCAAGGCAACATAAGCAAATAATATCATTTTATTCATGTGAATTGTTATGTCATATAGAAATTACCTTGTATCAAATGTTCTATTGAGATTATGTTGTATCATATGTTTTTTGCCTCGAAGTAACATGTCGCTACTAATTTTAAAATTCGCACCCGTTGCAACGCACGGGCACTTTACTAGTTATAGTAATTGCTAAACGACCCTGAGTAGATTTAGGCTTCGCCACTTGAGACAAAATCTCGTTGTGGTCAACTTTTGAATCTGTCGGAACTGTTTTACGACAAATCGATCATTATCAGTGTCTACTCTCTCATAAAATTCCATATTCTATTAACAGCCTAGATGCCATCAAGAAGATCTGCCAAGTCATTACCTGGTAATCGTATATGGATTTTATCTCGGATCATATATGACTCATAACCATTTCTCGGACTTAGGTCTACCATCTCTTCTTCGTAATTCGTAGGTCTGTCATATTCCATTAACATGACCTTCATAACAAGATTGTCGCACCGCACAGTGTGGAACAATCTCAGCATCATGATCTTTATCATCAGCTTCTTTCAAATTGAGGAGCATGACACCGGAAACACTTTCCGTTGCGCCACTCTGATGTCTGGAGAGAAAGTTCATTAACTTCGTCTTGCTCTACTTTATTTCCCACTTATACCCTTGGACAAGAAACTATTTCTTTTGCAAGGCATATTCCGGCAACGTTTTTGCCTATGTCGTGAGACATGTACCCAACTCATTCTTTAGGTACGGTACACTACAAAGATTTATCCATTTTAGGTACGATCACATCGAAACACTAAATTGCTGAAACGACAATCTAGGCTAAAAGCCATGCCATCACGTATGGTATCGTCTTCATGGATTTAAATGGTTTTCCTATTATCTAACGTGAATGTTATGTTTCTACCATACGACTCCAATGTTCACAATAATTTGGTAAGAGATTTATTTACCACACACTATCCGATAGGGTGCGATTACGACGTCCTAACATACCATGACACTATGGTATTCCATGCGACGTAATTTGTGGAACTCTTCTCACAAGTCTTTCAATGATATGCCAACATTATAACTCAAATCTTCATTTGCTCGATCTGTATAGCAGGAATTTGATTTTCTTGTTAAATTTATTTTCCTACTTCACTCTGAACTTGTTTAATCGAATCAAAATCTTCAGACCAACATTTTCTAAGTGGATATCCGTATATCTACTCGGAATATTCATGAAGTCTAGGAAACAAAGACTTTCACCATACGTTAAAGTACTTCATTGATTCACATACACCCATATGCATGATTCTCAACAAGTTATACTCAAAACGTTCATTGAACCTTACGAAATAAAGATCTCCACTACACGTAATTATTTCATTGATCCACATACATCAAAATGCATGATTATAAATAAGTTATATACCCGCTTTCCGAAAACGGTGTCTTAGTTATCTTGCAAGTGTCAAAAGATCAAATCTAACGATTTGTAGATCCATCCGTATGGAGCTTGTTCATTGACTATAACATTGACATGACTTAAACGGTAGTGCCACACGAATGTGGTGTCTTTATTAAGTTTGTATCCTTTGGTATTAATATTATGAATGTGGGAGCTTCTACCGTCTAAATTCAAATCGGTTTATGATCATTACTTCATAAATATAGGACAACGATTTTGTCACTAACATATATGAATAATCGTCTCGCTAGAGGAGACACATTTATAACGATCATACTAACAGTCGATCATAAAAGAATTTATTCAAATGGTAGATCTAGAGGGAGAGTGTTCATGGCCATCGCAACATTTTGTCTGCCATCATCAACACACATTGTCGCCTCGTCCTTCCAAGCCACTCAAGTAGTAAATCTGGTTTTTATAAAACATGACTAGTATCAAAAACTTAGTCACTACTGCGAGTACTTGCTTAGGTAAAACATTCATAACGTGTATATCATATATATACACCATCATCATTGATGACTTCCCGGCGATCTGTTTCATCTTCTTGATACTTCCAACGCAATCATGAAAAATGAAGGTGAACGATTCCCCTTGCATGACATAGTCTATGACAAATCATTTGCACATGGCAACGTTGTCTGTCATCCAGTGATCGAGCTGAGCGAGGCGTCTCAATGTCATCAAGTATGACCAATGTCATCAAGTATGACCAATGTCATCAAGTATGACTGCCACGTGCTCCTTCAACGCGTGTATTCTCTTCCATCTTGGTTGAGAAGAAAAACAGTCAACATAATGTTAAACTTCATCAACCCAAGTTTAGGTGTATCCCGAGTTTAGCGATCATCTCATATGTTCGCGATCTAACAACTCGTACCCACCGTTAATTCTCTATGGCAGAGATCATAGCATACACTGGACTATGATGATATTATCCGCACAAAAACTTGATAATCCAAATTATCTTTTATTAGCGGAATCTCCGGGTTTATCTCCTAGCGGGTATTGTATCACAAAGAGCTAATTGTTTAAACAAGGAGTATCCTCAAGTTAAAGTATAAAACTATAAAGATTGGACCCAACCTTTTAAGTTTCTCAATCGTAGGATTGCGCCTAATTTTTAAAGAAGGCTATTACACTGGTTAATATCTACAAAGGTTTTGCAAAACATAAAGACTTTGTTCATTATAAAATAGGGTTCAAGTTTTAATAAAATAAAACTACCAGAACCCCCACTCAAAACGAATATCCCTCTAATCGTTTTAGTGATTACACGATCCTCATCCATTATGCAACCCCTCATCATGAGAGCCGGCAACATAACTTTAAAGGTAGACATCAACATGTCAATCACAACAACTTTGTGACTCATGCTTAACCTTTCGGTCACCTTGTTCCGAGGCCATGTCTGTACATGCTAGGCTCGCCATAATAACCTTCAACGTAAACGCGCGTGCAACATGGCTTACACCCACTGTATGCGAACGACGATATGTCTGACACCCGATCGTCACGGCCTGCCTCATAACGTAGAACTTTCTTGGTGGTGCATGTCAAAGGGAGAACACAAATGGTATTTTGGAGGGATCATCTTATATTACTACCGCCGTGTAACTAATATATACTATATATATACACACAATATAAGATGCACACAAACATCAAAATGTAATGCGACGTGACATGGTCCTTGCGCCGATGGTCTCCTTCGCGCCAACAGTTCATAAACAATTTAATAAATCTACCTTGACCATATCACATTGCCCCTGCAAAATAAAGTTAGACGTTTCTAGTTTATCTTTTGCATATTTTACGTGGTTTGGGCCTGTCGTAAATAGAACCGCTTCATACCTACGAACCTATGACCACAACAACGATCAAATAATTGCATATTTATTCATCCCTTTCGGGCACTCCATTGAAAATGCAAAGCCAACTAAAGAGAGAGACAGACACCCGCCAGCCACATATACGGAACCAGCCGTATGTCAGTTGTGGAACCAGTCTCGCGTAAGCGTACGCGTAAGGTCGGTCCGGGCCGCTTCATCAACTCGATGCTGCCGGCAGTGCAAGTGCACGCGAGAGGGTAGCAAATAATAAGAACGATGTCCCCGTGATAAACACGGGTGAAGCTAGCGTACAGCTATATCTACGCATAGATCGGCTCTGATACCACTGAAGGGGATCGCAGGCAGAAAACAAAATTTTTCCTAACAACGATAACTTTAAACTAGCCAGAATCTATACTATGCAGATATAGTAGTACGAAGGAGATCGGTATACACACCTCTTGTAGACCGAAAAGCGGGGATTACGCTCCCGCACAAGCGTTGCTGACGTAGACGCCGTAGCCGACCTCAAGGTCGCGGAGAACTTGACGCGATGAAGAAGACGATGACGCGGCGATGTCGATGAAACCGACGACGACCTCGAGGCCGTGTAGAGGAAGCAGACCTCCAGCACCACTAGCGTGGCACCTCGCAGGGCGTTACACACATACGGTGAAGCCGACGAACTCCGGGCCCGATCCAGGGACGAGCAGCGGAAGACTGGGACCGGAAGACCAGCAGCGCGGCGGCGTGCGTATGGTGTAGAAAACTTATCCTTGGCGCAACTCCTAACTGGGGAGTCACGGGATCCAAGGAGAGAGAGAGAGAGAGAGGAATTGGTGTATTTTCAAACGCCAGGGGTACCCATCTATATATAGGAGGCCAGGGGGCTGCCCAACCTGCCAGGCTGGCGGTGTGGGACTAATCCCACACCCCAGCCGGCCAAGGCTGGTGCGCCGGCCCTAGTGGGCCCCATGTGGCCCACTAGGGGCTGGCCGAACCAGGCCCCTCCTCCTGGGGGGGACTCTCCCCCCCTCATGGGCCTCTTTGCCCAAAGAGGCCCATTTAGGGATTTTTGCCTTTAAAAATTCAGGAAAAATTAAAATAAAATATATTTAACTATTAATTACACTAATTAATATTAAATACATATTACATAATTTATTCCGGCTCCGAAATCTATTTCGTCGCTGCCCGATCTCCACCGGAACTTTCCCGGGACGTTCCGGTCTCTCTTTTCCTATTTTTCTCTTCCGGTAAAATGTCGACTCCCCTTAAGTTTGTTACCCTAGTGGTTCGATTATCTCACCAGACATGATCGAGACTCCTCTCCGATCAATGACTAATTCGTGGACCGAGGATACCCAGAATTAATCCCTACGAGATAACGAATAATTTACCGTTCGAACCTAGACGTCTGAGTCTTAAACCTTTTGCCATGCGATACTTAGCGTGTCCGAGACTCGTTCATGGATATCTCCATACCTAGCTTGATCTCGTTACCGACACTGCTAACTTCTACTCGTCCATGATATTATGTCCTGGTGACCTAGTCACACGCTTGCAAGCTCGTTTGACATAATCTCACCGAGTGGGCCCTAGAGTATCTATCCTGCTATGTGGACTGGCAAATCCCGCTCTTGACCCCCCGTCTCAACATACTCCTTTTCGACACCCGAGAGGGACACCTTTATTGTCACACTATGTAAGATATGACGTTTGATGCAATCAAAGTGTCTTCCAGGAATAGCAATAAGAGTAGATCTCACGGTCAAAGGCGTAATAACTACGTCCTACAAATATTGGGTATGTCCATCACGTCATTCTCCCAATGACATGACTCCATTGTCAACTGACATAAATGTCACATGATCGGAAAACCTCGATCATCAATTGCCCAATGAACTAGTTAGATATAGGCTACTAGGGACCTGGTTGTTTATCTACCACACGTGTATTAATGTTTCCGCTTAATACAGTTATAGCATGGTATAAAACATATAATGAACAATTGAGATATGACGAATAAACTATATTTATTAAGTGCCTCTAGGGCATATCTCCTTCAAAATGATCAACCGAAATAAAGGTGAACCTAAAACCCTGACAAGCATTTATAGACATCAGAAGGTTGGCGTCGTATTCCTCCCAATTTTCCTCCTCTTTGTCTCTTGAGGGTGCATGCTCTTGAAAATTTGGACGCGTTCGTTAGGACCACAGCGGGGAGGTGGTGCCGCGCCTCCTTTGCCTCGGCCAACTCTACTTCCTTGTCGATGGAGGACGAGTCCATTTTAGAGTTCCACTCAATGCTTCACGACAACTAGTATATGGGGTGTGACCCTGCTACATTCACTGGTTCCTTTCACACATGATTTTGATTAACAAATGAACAATCCTTATTGAATGGTGATATGGTCGGGTTAATTTATTAACGAATACATTTACCATTATAAAATTTGAATTATAATTTTGACGGGTGACAAGTAGTTTCCATTTGTATATGTATTAGAAAAGCGTCATACATATTGCACCATCTTATGACAAGAGGCCATGGTCGATGACACAATGAGATGACAAAAGCATAACATGCTAAATGCTAATATAGTCAAATTCTGCTATTCACACTAGTACACAACTTCATTATTGTTGGTTGTTAGTAGATATTTAACATATATATCGTTTCCAAAAATAGGAGTATGTCTTCAAAACTAAGATGGATCCCAAGATCTAGTGAGCATCTTGTCCCGCACCCACCCACCCCACTACCGGACAAGATCGACCAACTTTAAAGTTCAAGATTTTTACGAAAAAATTATATGTAAACTTCCATTCATATTTTTTCAGATGTGATATAGAAATGAAGAAAATTATGTGAATATACATGGATGTATGATCCGTGTATTTGATTTTATCCGCGTCACGAATTGCAGTATTTCTTAAGAATTTTTTTGTAGATTGTTTACAAACATCGAGAATTATGATACTTTTGCATCAACCAAACATGAAAATAGCAAGAAAAATAAAATAAAGTGGGACATCTTTAAGGAGCAAATTAACCTAGTTATTACAAACCCAATCATGTTTTGGAAAAAAAGACATCAAGACTCTAGATCAACACAACCGATACACGTCTTAAACACCCCAAACTTGTGAATGAACCAAAGAGTGTAAAACATTATGCATGATTTTCTTTTATCATGTCACTCTCGTTGTAGTTGACGCACAACTATGGTTCCTTGAGCATACTTCTCAAATCACCATAATCACCTTATTCATGCTTTCCTCAAGATTGCTTTTGTCTTTGTTTTTGTTGTTGTAATATTCCATGAGTTAATCATTTTACCTAGCACGTATATAATACATTTTCTGGATCATGATGGTGCCAATGTTTAATACACGAATCTATTTCCATATAATCCAACAAACAACTACAAACCCCACAACACCGGCTCAAATTTGGGACATAGGTATGTGTTAGTCTAGTTTTTAGCCATGTCTTGAACACTGTCAGATGGCACTAACCAGAGAACAAAATCGGCGGCTTCCACGTGATGTTGTAATGAAAATATGAAGATAGTAAATGTGTAAAACACACCTGCATGTACATGTATATATTTTTTGTAATAATTTCAAAAATATTTAGAGATAAAAGTTGCCGGCTAAACGGAGCCTAGATCCAAACATTCCCAATGTGTTGTATATAGACCGTAGCGCTGTTGTTGCATATCTTTGTGAACGCAGTTATGTTCCACGTATAATTTTGTGAACTATCTTTGCAAGCATCATTGGCATGTCAGACGTCTCTGACCCGTTTGGTATGGTCAAGTACATAGGATGATATGAGCCAGCGAGAACCGGTAAAGCTCCATGAGGACTTTTTGCTCCTGAGCTCCACTGCTCCTGCCTAATAAAAATTGAAAATGGTATTTTGAAGTTTAAAAAAATCTCCAAAAAAACCATGGATACATATACATGTTATATACATAAATGTATAGTTTCACTCAATAATACGCTGTATTTTAGGATACACAAAAAGAATAAAATCATGAATCTGAAAAAGGTGGGGAAAAACTCATTTTATTTGATAGATTTGTCTTTTTTGTATAGGCCATGTATGAAAAGATATTTCTATGAAACTCTGCGCGTACATAATAGACATGTGTATATGTACCTGTATGATTCGTTTCAGAATTTTCTGAGATGGAAAAATAAGCTTATTTATTTATTTATTTTTAAACCGCGTGCATTGGAGCTCGAAATCCAGACGTGTTTTTTGGGTAAAGCTCCGACTATAGTAATCAAATCGTCTTTAAAATCAAATTGCTAGGTTCTTATGTAGACCGCGTGCTGGTCCATGGACTCACAGCCTAGCGCTCACAAAAATGTACTCCCAGGTCCGATCCAGCTGTTTAAGGAGAGCTCATATCGTAAAATCCATCCACTGGATCCACGAAATTGAACAACTCTTGGAAGAATTTTTTTTTTTGCCAGGCTTGGATTCACAAATTCGAGGAACCTCAAGACCCCGGTTGCGAAAAGGCAGTGGGTCGCATTTGAACAGCTCTAATCGACAGAAGAGGATCCATAAACCGGAGGAAGCAGAGGCCCCTCCTTGCAAAAGGAGCAGAGAGGATCACACGTCGGAAAGCGCCTCGGTGGCACCACTCGCCGCCATGCCATGTGGCACTGGCACGCCTCGCCCTCCTCCCACACAGAACTCCGTATATTTTAACGGCGGTATTTGCCGGCGCGGGAGATGGCGTATGGTATGGTATGGCCAAGAGGTGGAGGAGGCGGGGGTAGTTCCGTCATTGCGCACCCATGTGGAACAAACAGATGGGCCGGGCCAAGAGGGTGGTGGAACGGGGAGGGGTAGTGCGGTCATTGCGCACGCCAGGCCATGTGAGGGTGACCATGTGGGGGCAGCAGTGGCGGCCGATGGGTGGAGGGGCAGTCCCGTCATTTTGTCTGAGCCTGCTCTGCTGTGCTGTGCCGTGCTGCATGCCTGCAAAGGGCACCAACCCAGGCACGGCCTCCGGTAATCCAGCACCACCACGCTTTTCTTTCTCTCTTTCTGGCGGTCAAACCAAACCCGAGGTCAGGTCAGGTGTAACTTCGCGCGCAGAGCTGCTGCTGCTGCCAATCGCGGACACGTTTTCGGGTGCACCGTGAGGTACGGGCTACGGTGCAATCGACGTGGTACTTCCAATTTCGAAGACAATACATGCTGAGAGTATATAACAATAAAAATACGACGATAATTTTCGCTTTTAGAATTTCAGGTTCAGAATAAAAGTCTAAAAACTGAAACACAAGTTAGTGCAACCACCTATTTTATCCAACCTCCTCCTACTCCACATAGGTGAGAGCGGAGTCCCTCCTTCCTCTCCACGACCTTCCCATGAAAGCTATCCGTCAATTCATTCGGTTGTGCTCGTGCCCCACCCCAGCTCCTTCGGTTAACACGTCGTCAAGTCCCTTCCTTGTACATGGATTTGGCCGTCGTTGTATCGACTAGTATTGTCTCGAAACCGTTCCACCACTGACAAGCCCCACCATCATTTTTTCCCTTTTTCTCAACTCCTCCTCTCTTCTTTCTCTTTTCGACATTCGCCTTTCCTCCATTTTGATCTGATGGTGTGCAAAAGAATCTAGGCTTAAAATTTATCGACCGAGCACTTCCTTTGTTAGAAATAATTTTTTATTGCGATATTTTGGAAAAAAAAATCACGAGTTTGGTACTAACAAGCCAAAACAAAGCTTACATTGTGAAAACAGAGGGTAGTCATGTGCTCGCTAAGCATTGATATTTACTATATGGTGTACTCATGCAAGTTTGTCAAAGAAAAATCTTTCAGCAACACACTAACAACAATTTAAAGTCTAGAAATTTGGGTTCAAATGAGGAAGACCTTGTTTGGCTCTCAATAATGAAAAGGTGCTCTAAACTAGAGCAAACACTACTCATTTCAGATTCAGCAAAATTCACAAGTGCAATTTCCTTTCTTTTTCTTGAAGCATATATACCAAAACTATACATGGTTGATAGCACTGGCGGAGCTCTGGCCAGAATGCTGGGCAGGCCGGCCCAAAGAGCACTATGTTTTTTTCTTTAATAATGGGCCAAAATTTCTTTTTTCTTCAATGTTTCAGGCCAGGCTGGGCGGGCCATAGCCCAGTTTGGCTTGTACAGAGCTCCGCCACTGGTTGATAGTATATGTTGTGTAAATGTCTTTTCACGTTGTTTGGATTTTGTTCATGTATACTGTTTTTTTATCGGATGTCCCCGAAGGGACATGTGTACTGTTTGATTGGAGGAAGCAGCGGGTGATTGCACCCAAGTAGTTGGTGGGTTAACCACACGTATGATATGCTCTGTTCGGGGGACCTGTTATGTTTTCCGTTCAGGATATTGGAGCCGGAGCTGAAGTCTGAGCTGAATCTGGAGCTGGAGCTGGACACGGCGTTATGATTTCCGTTCACGGTTCAGGAGCCAGAGCTGGACACGGCGTTATATTTTCCGTTCACGGTACTGGAGCCAGAGCTGGTGATGCAATCCGAGCTAGAGCTGGAGCTGGGTGTTTGGCTCCACTCTCCGCTTGATGCCGTCCACTCTCGTCTGTTTAGCCGTACGGAAACTCCATAGCTTCAACTCGTGCCTCGCGTGCATCCCCTCGATGCATGGCACAAGCAAATTCCCAGATCCGGGTACAGACCATGGTTTTGGTTATCGGTCGGGAAATCTGGTTACCGGTCGGTAACCGGACATCTCGAGCACTCCCAGAAAATGGTCATACCGAATTAAATCATAATTTCTTTAAAAGGTAACAAAAAATCTCGGTAAATGGTCATCTTATGAACCAAAAAAAATTTAAATGTTCAAATTTTGGTTTTCAAATTCGATCGGTAAATGATCGGGATTTTCTGGTAACCACGATAATCGGATATCCCGAACCCCCCGGATTCTTTTTACCAGTAACCAAAACCTTGGTAAAAACTACACTGGAATTCGTAACACCGAGGGCTCGCACGGTGCCTTCATATTGTTGCAACTGTCTCGTACCTGCTACCGACCTACCGAAGTATCGGACTGCTGCCGGCCGGCCAGTGAGGACCGACGACGGCGACGCCTTGGAGAGGGTGTCATATATATACTCGGTGTAAACCGCTCGGTCGAGTGAGGACCGGCGGCGGGGACGTGTTGGAGAGTAACAGAGCCTTGATCCGACGATCATATTCTCACGTGATCCACCTCCTCTCGCCTCGCTCGAGCTCGCGCACCCGGGCGCGCAAACGATCGAGCCACCGCGTTACTCCCTCCGTTTCATAATGTAAGATATTTAGCTATAACACATATTGTCTAGATTTACATTATAGTTAGTGCACATACACACTAAAATATGTTTAGATACATATGTTCACATATAAACGTGGAAAATGGCTAAACCATCTTTATATTGTGTAACAAGGGGATGACACCACATTGCTTCGCCGATGCGCTTCATCTGCCGCGCGACGCTGTTCCAGCATGAGCGCTCACGGCGCTTGCCTGACATTCCATGTGTTGCAAAGCTTTTTCTCCTTCTCCAGTTCTATAGATAGATCTCTACTGAACAAGACTGGTGATATTTTCTTGAACATTGCAAGCAAGAAAGCAACTCAGCGAAAGATGATGTCATTTCTTCAGCGGAGCTACAGAACTTGCATATACAGCTACGACAATACCAATCTTCAGACGGCATCTCAATTCCTAAGCAAGTGACGTGAAAAGTTGAAGTGCAGCGATCACAGCAGAGCAAGTCACCACCATCACCACAAATACCACAAGTATCATCATCAGGATCATCAGCAGGATCTATCTTGTAGAATCCCTTCTTTTCACGTTGTGCTTGCTTATCCCATGCATCATGTAAGCATTGCGACAATGGAACCCCACCATCTTCTAGGATGATGTTTGCATAAGGCTGCTGCTCTTTTGAACCAGCATGAAGTTCAAACTTTGCAGCTGTGAGGGTCTTGGAACAGCATCCACAGTTAATACCATTCCTGGTAATTCTACCATCTAGTTTTGTGTGCTTCCCTTTTTTATTCATGTACTTGACCTTTGCATTTTCTGAAACAACCCCCAGATCTATCATCCATGATAAAACTGTCCTCTTCCATTTATAAGGAACATAGCCACCCATGCCTTCCATATTACGAGTACTACCGCGGACAAGAAGTTTAGATCCCCGATTCTTGATTTTTATATTTTCTTCTTTGTTCTGACACTTGTCTCTAGAACTTCTACCAGCTGAGAGATCTTTCGAATTTCTGCTTCTGTTGTTCCCACACTTCTTTTCAGCAGAATGTTCTTTTCGGCTCTTTCTGTTCCGCACAATCCTTTGTAGCATTGCTAGATCCTCCTCTGATATAGGCTTCTCATTCTGTGAACTTTCTGACTGCTCTTGGTACACTGCATAAGCCTTTGTGATTGACCAATAGCCATTACCTTGTGGGGAAACATACACAGAATCTTCATAATCTTTATTTCTCCTAGGTCTTAGTTCAATTTTCCATCCATTCTTAAAGAGTATGTCTTTTATCTGATCTCTCAGTTTCTGCTTAAGCGCATTACGAGGTCCTCCCCTTGGCTTCTTCATGCCATGCTTCTTGAGAGCAGAATCAGAAGTACCTTGCAGATCAGTGACCTTCGATTTTGCTTTCTTGGATACATTTTCTGGCGAACCTTTCTGCTCAAGCAATCTCTTTTTCTCATTTTTGTGGTCACCTAATTTAGTTTTTTCATCTTTCAGGCTTGGTGAAGGCTGTTGATTACCTTGCGAGGAGATCTTCAGATGTGCCTTTGAATTATGCTGTTTCATTTTATGGCCTGAAGAAACTCCCACTACACTTGGATCGCTTCTCCTCAACATCACAGGCGAACACAGCTTTCCAGTAACTGTCTTCCCACCATTTGCATCAAGCTTTTGAGACACACTGAGAGCACAGCTTTTATCCTTATCTTGTCTATGGCCAGTAATGGTCTCTCCATCAGCCCTATTATTCCTTGCCGGAATCTTGCCATCACTGGTCTCCCCCTCCAACTTAATGTTCTTAGTTGGCACCATGCCATCACGAAATTTCTTATCCAACTTACTGGTCTTCATCAGAATCTTGCCATCAGTGGTCTCCCTATCCAACTTAATGTTCTTAGGAAGAAGCTTTCCATCACCGTTTTCTCTGACCATCTCACTCTTCTTCGGAAGAAGCTTTAAAACACCGCTCTTTTCGGGACTTTGCCATCCTCGGGCTCAACCACCTTGGCCTTCTTTGGCTGAATATTGCTATCACTAGTTTCCCCCTCAACCTTAGCCTTCTTCAGCAGAATCTTGTCATCACCAGTTTCATTGAGCACCTTATTGTTCTTTGGAAGAATCTTCAAAAGGCCACTTTTCCCTTGCACCCTTATAACCTCTCGTTGGCCAGATTTAACCAGGTTACCCTTGTCAGTCTTCAACTGGACGTGTTTGGATGCTTCTATCGGCCTCTTCTTGTCATCCGAACTTGAGGCCTGCCCCTTGACCTTTGCCTTCATGTCCTGTCGGCCAGAGTCCACTGAGTCAGTCTTGTCAGTCTTCAACGGCTTGTGTTTCTCATGTTTCAGTGGCTCTGCTTGTCTCCTCTTGTCATTCAAGCTCGATACCTGCTCCTTGACCTTTGAGCCACTGGTTGGCTTCATCTCCACCCCACCTTTGTCATCAACTCGACCAGCCCTTACCTCCGGCTTCTCGAATCGCCATTTTGGGAAGCCTGGACGCAGCATTTTCCCACCAGTTACATCCTTTGATACACTTGCACCATTTCTAACATGGGAGGCATCCTCAATTTTGCTCCTTTTGGTGTCAGGCTGTGAGCTACTCCTGCTCGGCTGATCTCCCTTATTCTTCTTTGCATAGTCTCCTTCAGTAGACTTAACCCTGGAAAGCTTGTCTGAACTAACAGGCATCACTTTCTCCCCTGACTCATCACCACAGGCAAGGCGTCTGGGGCCGGCACTAGTACCGTTCAGCTCATCTCCCATGTTCTTCTTCTCTGACGAACCATCTCTTTCATTCCTCTTGGCCCCAGGAAGCTTCTTGGAACTAACGGGCACCACTTTCTCCACTGACTGATCACCGTCGCCAGCATTGCCGGCGGCAGCCTCGTCAGGCGCAGAGACGCAGTTTTCATCCGCTTCAGAGTCGCTGGACTCCAGCAGCAGCTGCCGCGGTCTCTTCCGCCCTTTCGTCGCCACCACGGCTCCTGAGCCGCCGTGTTCCCGATCCGAGCCCATCCAGAACCTCCTCGAAAGGATCCGGAGCCTTCCCAAGACAGCTCAAACTTGTGGCTCGAAAAACATTCCCCAGCACCGCGCCCTGGATGGAGTGGAGGGGGTAATAAGCGAAGAAGGCGGGGGAGGGGTCGGATTGCGGCGGCGAGGGACTAGGGTTTCAGGGATAGCGAGGGGATTCGGGGGTTGCGGTGGGGGGGCGCCTTAGTGTTGTTTTGTTGCTTTAGGCCTGTCTAGGCCGACCCTGCCGTGGCTAATCTATATGCCGCAGCCCGCAACGTGTAAAACCTTGTGGAACTTGCCTGCTTTAGTAATTTAAAGTCTAGCACTTAGTTCCTTTCATCTAAAAAAGTTAGTTTGAAATAGTTCTGAATTATACATCAATCCGTTACACTTTTCAGACTACTATAGGACAAAGGTTGCTCTAATTTCAGATATCAATTTTGTAAGGCAGCGAAGAAGGGAAAGGAGATGGTTGACCTCACACATTGTTTCAAAACAGGTCCTTAACCTACGAAGCCGGAAGCACATCATGGAGCACATGGTCTCGGAATCTACTTACCCTTTTCGTTAAGTTCGTATTAAAAATTCCTTTACAAAACGGATTGCGAACCTCTGAAACTGATAACGATAAGATCTCCAACAGCTTAGCTCCTAACATCCAAGCGGCTCTTCCCCTTCTCCCCCCAAACCAGTCAGCTCTTCCCCTTCTCCCCGCAACGTGTAAAACCTTGTGGAACTTGCCTGCTTTAGTAATTTAAAGTCTAGCACTTAGTTCCTTTCATCTAAAAAAGTTAGTTTGAAATAGTTCTGAATTATACATCATTCCGTTACACTTTTCAGACTACTGTAGGACATAGGTTGCTCTAATTTCAGATATCAATTTTGTAAGGCAGCGAAGAAGGGAAAGGAGATGGTTGACCTCACACATTGTTTCAAAACAGGTCCTTAACCTACGAAACCGGAAGCACATCATGGAGCACATGGTCTCGGAATCTACTTACCCTTTTCGTTAAGTTCGTATTAAAAATTCCTTTACAAAACGGATTGCGAACCTCTGAAACTGATAACGATAAGATCTCCAACAGCTTAGCTCCTAACATCCAGGCGGCTCTTCCCCTTCTCCCCCCAAACCAGTCAGCTCTTCCCCTTCTCCCCGCAACGTGTAAAACCTTGTGGAACTTGCCTGCTTTAGTAATTTAAAGTCTAGCACTTAGTTCCTTTCATCTAAAAAAGTTAGTTTGAAATAGTTCTGAATTATACATCATTCCGTTACACTTTTCAGACTACTGTAGGACATAGGTTGCTCTAATTTCAGATATCAATTTTGTAAGGCAGCGAAGAAGGGAAAGGAGATGGTTGACCTCACACATTGTTTCAAAACAGGTCCTTAACCTACGAAGCCGGAAGCACATCATGGAGCACATGGTCTCGGAATCTACTTACCCTTTTCGTTAAGTTCGTATTAAAAATTCCTTTACAAAACGGATTGCGAACCTCTGAAACTGATAACGATAAGATCTCCAACAGCTTAGCTCCTAACATCCAGGCGGCTCTTCCCCTTCTCCCTCTATTAAATCCAAAAAAAAAAAGATAGATCTCTAATTATGTCCCGGCAACACTAATAGATAGTAGTACTCGCTTCCACATCAGCATGATAAGGGAAACGACCCGCAACACCAAGTCGCGTACGTGTTGTCTTATCTTCCTTTTGTTGCACACGGAATTCTATTGTCGAGACATTTTTCTGTACGCTTTTTAACTTGTTATTTTGGCATTTGCATGTCTTTGAAAAAACATTGAGCGGACGGCCGCCAGTGCTTGGATGCTCTGCTTGCAATAATCTCTAGTACGTCTCCGTCTCCGCCCATCCGCTTCATCTGCCCGCGAGACGCTGTTCCATGTGTTGCAAAGCTGTTTCTCCTTCCTTCTTTCTTTCTACAGATAGATCTCTAATTATGTCCCGGCAACACTGACTGACAGTACGTACTCGCTTCCACACCAGCATGATAAGCGAAACGACGCGCAACACAATGTCGCGCGCGTGTTGTCTTATCTTCATTTGTTGCACACGGAATTTTTGGTCGAGGCCGTCCCGTGCATTTTGCTGTACGGTTGTTGCATGTGTTGAATAAAAAACATTAAGCGGACGGCCGCCAGTGCTTGGATGCTCATGCTCTGCTTGCAATAATCTCTAGCACGTCTCCATCTCGTCACATTCACCAGAATTGTTTCTGAAAAAACAAGAAACAATATAAAACTGGACACTTGTGCGAACCAGATGCTCGTGAGTGAGTCGTGAAAGAAGCTTGGTACGTAGGTGGCCAGGAGCAAAGTTTTTCCACAAGGATGTCGATCCAGAACAAAAAAAGGAAAAGAAGAAAACCGTAGAAAGAAAGAAGCCGATCTATGATCTATAGAGGGCAAAAGGTTAATTCCCTTCGATCCCACTTTCGTTCCTCCTCCCTCTCCTTTCCAAGACTTTGTTCGCGTCTCATCTTTTGCTAGCTATCTAGACGGCCAAATCCACTGAAGTTTCTCTACTTTATCCCTCGCCCTTTACACATGCATGAGCTTAGCTTATACTCCCTCTGTCCAATAAAAGATGTCACACTTTTTATCAAATTTAGATGTATCTATACACTAAATTATGTCTAGATACATCCAATTTTTTATCAAGTTGAGACATCCTTTATTGGACGGAGGGAGTATATATATTCTGTAAATGTGCGAATGATCTAACAACTAAAGCAAATACCAGTACACGGAAGGACAGGAAAAACGATTAGGATGAACTAATAAATGGCTAATTGGTCGAGTTGGCGATGGCGATCGCGACGGTGTGGAGTCGTCTTCTTGGGAGTTGATAGCATATAACTATCACATTTGAGAAGTCGATCACGGAAAACTACCACTTGTCTTTTGAATCTCAGAAAACTACCACATTTTGCCGAAATTTTCTCAGAAAACCCAAATGGCGGTCTGATCGCGAATTGACACCGAATCTGACAGTCCGGGCCCACCCGTCAGGCTGACGTGGCCAGTTCGCATAAATTAACACTTAAATTGACAGTAGGACCCACTTGTCAGTCCAATAAAGAAATAATAAATATGAAAAATGTAAAAAATGGAGAGAAAAATCCCCAAATGAGGGGTGCCCGTGGCTGCCCGTTGACCAAGAAGCTCGCCGATCTTTACTCTCCAACCGACCAGCGTTGGGTACCGGACTACCCGTAGGAGCCAGCGACGGTCTTGGAGGAGCGGCCGAAGTCGGCGGCGTCGTCGTCCACGAGCTTGGCCATGGCGAGCTTGGCCACCTCCGCCACCCGCCTCCTGCGCTCGGGTACACGCGCGCCAGGCCGCACGGCTACTCGCGCGAGGCGAGTCTCTCCCCCTGCCCTGCCCACTCCATGCTTGGGGTGCTCCTTCGCCAGCCCGCCCGTGTACGTCTACTGGGCAGGGCTCGTGTACGTCTACGACCTGCCCGCCGTCTTCAACGGCGACCTCGTGCTGACGTCCATGGCGAGCGCGGCTGGACGAGCGAGCCGCAGCAGGCGGCACGGGCCAGGCGTGCGAGCAGCGAGCAGGCAGGGGCGCGTAGGCGGCTAGCTGCGCGGCGCGCGTGGGCGCGGCCGGCCATGGCGCAGCCACCAGCGCGCAGCAGCGAGCAGGCGTGGCGCGGCGACCGGCGAGCAGGCAGGGGCGCGTAGGCGGCTAGCTGCGCGGCGCGCGTGGGCGCGGCCGGCCATGGCGCAGCCACCAGCGCGCAGCAGCGAGCAGGCGTGGCGCGGCGACCGGCGAGCAGGCAGCGGCGCTTGGCTGGCCAGCAGGGCGCGGGCGGCCGGCGAGCAGCGTGCTCGGGGTCCACTGGCCAGCTCGGGGTCGCCGGCGAGCAGGTCGTCCGCACCTGCAGGGCCGGGGCGGCGTCGGGGAGATCGGCCCGCCGGAGTCGAGCTGCCGAGTCAACGCCGAAGTTATTTTTAGATATTTTTCTCAGATTTTTTTTTGATTTTTTTTTCCTTTTCATAGATTTTTTTATTTTTTATTCGACTGACAAGGTCAGTTTGTGGATTATTTGTCTAACTTGGCCACGTCAGCTTGACGGGTGGGCCCGGACTGTCAGATTCGGTGTCAATTCGCGATCAGACCGTCATTTGGGTTTTCTGAGAAAATTTCGGCAAAATGTGGTAGTTAAAGAAAAGTGGTAGTTTTCCGTGATCGATTTCACAAATGTGGTAGTTTTACGTTATCAACTCTCTTCTTGGATCCGAGCTAGGGAAACAACTCTAGTGGCTTCCTCTCCTGTACGTACGGCCGGCCGCTGCTGCTGCACGCGCGCGCGCGCGGCATCGATCAGATCTTGCCCGTTAATTTCTGCATCCGAATCCACTCCACATGGTGATATACTTACCGTTGAAGAAACACATCTTTCAGTTGTTTTCCGAGTGGTGGGTGCACTGTGCACGCTTGCTGCGGCGAACATGGACGCTAGCTCCTGAAGAAAAATCGAGATCGTGAGTGAGTCATCCCCTGGTTATTTTCCATCCTTATTATCATCGCGAACCATTCGATCCCCTTTGACCTTTGGCGCGCGCAGTTAGCACTGTTCGTGCACCCCCTTTGAATTATACACAAGACAAAATAAAAAGCCTAAGCAGGAGGTAGAGTATGGCCACTGTTGACAGCTGCCCATGGCGCGCACAGTTGAAGATCTGCAGCGGCAACATGCATGCAGTGCAGCGGAGTCGGAGAGGCGTGCCAACAGTTGACATGCCCGAAAATTGGCGGGAGTTTCCTACCTATAGGCACAGGCGCAGGCACGGATCATGCAGCCGCGTTGCCTGCCGATCGTCGTCCTCATCGATCACCGGATCGAGCGAAATGAAAGCGAAAACTGCACCGCGTCGACCGGCTCGTCGCACCTGTTGCATGTTCTGAAGAGAGGTCAGCCATGTCGGGCACGGCGACCGGCCGGCCGGCGCGCGGTGCATGCATGCGCGCCGCCTGCAGAAGCTAAACTCCGGCGGCGAGAGTTCAATGCATATACGGCTGACGGCTGGCCGCGACCAGTCGAGAGGCATAAAGAGATTGTCTCCGCGCGCTGCGTTCGAGGCGACGACAGTGTAAGTACTATGCGTCGCCGCAGCGGCAAGTAAACGGCGGGGCTATACTGGATGCTGTGGTGGCCTCCCGCCCCTCCCGCGCAGAAGGCTTGATCAGCTACAGTCTCTCCCTGCATCCGTCGTCTGCACTGATCTGCAAAGTGGAGGGCGTTCATGCTTGCGCAACAGAGAGGTGTCTGTAGAGAGGGGGGAGAGGGAGAGGGAGGGAGCTATATAGCTAGGCTCTGGCGGTTGGCATGGTCGCCGCTCGCTCGCTTTTCCCGTCAGCCGTGGCCGTGGATTTGAGACGCCATTAATGGCGGCACTGTCAATGCTGCTACTCGCTGGTCAGTCGTCATGTATTTATCTTCCCGGCCGGCCGGCCGGCCTCTCGGTTGATCACTTGATCTGTCAACTCTGCCTGCCTCGTCCTCGATCGTTTGCTTGTTTACCTACACTCTTGAAGTCTGAACTACGGCAAGCTATAGCAAAATTCAACTACACCCTCTGATAATTCGACGCTCTCGATCTGCCGGGGGGCATGCTAGTTTTGCAACAAGGAATCCTGCCAAACAAAACTAGGCGTGTTCGTCACACTGTTTTTCAATCCACAGCGACGGTTAAGTTAGCAGTAGCATGTACGTATTGTATGTACATCAAGGATACTAGTAGCAGATACGGAGCAAACATCAAGATCACCTGCTCGATCTGTACCCCAACACTTGACACTGCCTACCAGCAATCTACCGTATCATGATTCATGAGTGAGTAGCAATAGCATACATGCATGCAGGATTTATGAATCGCACATCGATCGATCGGGGCTGAGATCAAATCTATTGTTCAGACGATAGATGGTCCATGGGTGATCACCGGCCTTAAGACCTCGTCACAGATGCATATCTGGCGAATCGACCGATGAGCAGGCAGGCAGACCGTCTCGCGAAAAAATGCATCTGCAGATCTAAGAAGCTCATGAGGACCTCGATCGGTCGATCGATCTCCAACTGGCTGGGGTGGAGTTCCGTCTATGCCCCTGTCGGTCGATCGACATGCCCATAACTCAAGTTAACGGCAGTGAGGCCATACCTTGGAGATCGATACATATATATTACTCGTAAATGGTAAGTAGTAGTAGGGAAATGATGGAATGAATCATTATTGATAATCCACCCCCCACCATGTGTGGATGCAAGAAAGCAAGTTTTGAGACCGAATTACAACGAGGTTACTCTCGCGACATCAAGTTGCCCAAACATTTGGCACCCGCGAGAACCCACAAGCGGGCCTCATTTTTTACTTTGTCTAAGAGAATGAACGGCGGCGTGCACTTGTTATGAAACAGCCTAGCATTGCGCTCGTTCCATACTTCCCAAGTGATGAGCAAGGTGAGAGAGGCGACGGCCTTGCGGTTTGGAGAACCGTTGGTCATCAAAAGCCACCACTCATTAAAGTTGAGGTTTAACCAAGCTCCGGTGTTGACGTTGTGGAGACCAAGCCAATCTTTTGTAAGATCCCAAACTCTTCTTGTGAAACGACAATGCACAAGGAGATGGACGAGAGACTCTGTAGTTTGCTTGCAAAAAGGGCAAAGACCGCAGTTGTGCTCCTCATTATTATTTCAGCAGGCTGCTCGCTCGCTGTAGTGCTGCCCCCGCGCGCACGACGCATGATGAGAGTCCCATCGCAGATCGCATAGAGGCCACGTCGTGCAGTAGAGGTAGTACGAATCTGGACTGACTTTTGCGAACCGCATTTTACCGTGATCGATCGGGCCGGCCGGGGAGCAGGATTAATGCGGCAGATCCTTTCCAGTACTAGGCTACTAGCCACCAACAGCAAGTGCACAGCTAGCGTTACTATATATGCTATCAACATGCATTCTCTCGATCGATATGGAGATCATCGTTGGAAGGTTGTAACAAGAGGAGGCGCCATACGTACAGTTACGCTCTCCTCGATTGACGGTGTTGGTCGTATCGTATGCTACTCGTAGCAGCAGTAAATTTTGTTGTGCAGGGCGCGCAAATACTGACGTGCGTACAAGTACAACATCGATCGATCGATCCCCTCGCTACCTACGAACAACATCGATCTTACGTACCGTGTGTCGATCGCGATCGCATCGCATGTGAATTACGAGCACCATTACGCATGCATGCCTCAACTGCTCCGTAACCCTTTTCCACGATCGATCGATACCTCAAGTTTATATATGGCGGGGGCCGGGGGCGGCAGATCGCGTCATCGGTCGAGAGACATAGAGGACATGAGGACATCTCGATCGCGTGGTTTGGTGGTGCAACGATGTGGAGATCTAGCTGGGCTCCCATCGCATGTGCAACACCCGGCCGGCCGCGCGCGGCTGAGGCCTTTATAAATGCCGAGGCATGGCATCGATCGCCGCCGTTTGCATGCCGCTCCTTGCCGCGCGCGCCCGCTAGCTGCGGCCGGCCCATCCTATACATACATACATATATGCAGGGCCTCTCGTCGATCGACTCTCCCTCCGATCCCCGGTAAGAGAAAACAACGCTCCATGCGTACGACGATCGGGCCGGCCGGGGAGGTATCCGATGGATGCCGCGTGCGACTAGTGCCTGGATCGATCGATCGGGCGCTCCTTTTTCTCAACTAGGAGTATGTGTGTGTGTGTGCACTGAGGACGTACGTCTCTGTTGCCATGTGTGTGTGGCAACTGTACCGCGGATCGTGAGGTGAGTACATCCCGATCGAGTCAAAGCTAGCCTCTCCCATCAGGGGCGGAACCAGGAAATTCACATAAGGGGGGCCGAGAATTGAACACAACTTTAAAATGCAAAAAAAAATGTACATAGATTTTTTTCTATTGTGACTGTAGCAAAAATACGTATGTGTGCTCCAAATTAGAGAAGAAATTCAGGTGCTTCTCCCTTGAGTTCTTTGGAATATTGAAGAATAGAGATGGGAGATAAGCAACCGGGATGAGAATCGCACATGCAACATGCAGGAACGAGAGAAAAAGTTTTTGCATGTTAAGTTCTTTGGCTGAATGAAGGGAAGGAAAAGTCAAAAGCTTCTCGTCTCTATGGATCTTCTATGCGTAGAATACATGCATTTTCTTGTTTGAGTGATGCACATAGAGTAGAACACACAACTCCTTGCATAATTAATCAGGGGTCTTAGACAAATTTCGGCATGTTGGGGGGAGCCGTGGCCCCTGCTCGCCACCCCCTGGTTCCGCCCTTGTCTCCCATCTCGGGATGTGGGCAAATTAAGAGCCAAAGAGGATTTCAGCAGCCGCGCCGACACGTCGTCCAGTGTGTGCCGTGACTCATCACCGATCGCGATCGATCATCATGTGAGGGCCATTTCTCACATCGCTTTTCATTGGCACTCCGCTCGGTGCCCAACCAACCGATCCAGTTGCTTCACTACGTGGGAGTGTTTTTCGTAGTACGTAGGGGGAGATCAAATACTTTGGTCGGAATGAGAAGAGGCGACGGGGGAGAGTGAGGGATAGTTGCCGCGACCGTAACACAGGGTGGACCAACGTCGAAAGGAGGGGAGGCGGCGTTCGCGATCCGGTAGAGGTAGGGGAGGAGTTAAGATCGAAAAAGACGGCGGGGAAGAAAATAAATGGTTAGAGTCGTTGTCGAGTGGTGCCCGCCCGTCAGTATCCGATGTGGTGCATATTGCCGCGGTGGCCGGCGCCCCTGCTTGCCTCCCTACGAACATGGCACGAAGTGGGGTTGGCGTACGCTGTGTATATTAGGCATGTCTGACAACTTTTTGGCTATTGAAATCATCGATGGGGGACGATTTCGTTCCTACGTGTCCAATACGACTAGTAGGAGCGGAAGCTTTGGAATCGGATGGCTCCTCTTCCTATCCATAGGGACATGGCTAATGGTGTGATCGTTTCGGTAGGTGACACAATCGTGTGGGTCGCCTAGACGTTCTTCTCCAATCCGCAATTCCAGTATACATACTTTAATCTAGTTCTCTAAAACCTTCTGTTGTAGAAATTGGTAATACCAAATTTATGAAATTTTACCATAATTATATTTAACAGTATTCATACTAGGTACTTGAAAAGGCATATGCATGTTTTTGTATAAAAATTCAAAATACCATATTTTTCAGGTATGCCAATATATTTTGAGGCATAAATTGTCGGGAAAGTTGAGCCTTGGAGATGGTGTCCATTTCCAAGACGACACATGATCGCTTTGTACGGATGTCGTCAATAAGACTAGTCATAATGAGAATTATCATATACTAGTATCATGCATATGATACTAGTACATGTTACTACCTCCATAATGTATGGTAACATATATGTAATATCATATATGATTGCATTTATTTATTAGGTTGTAGACTCATATTGCATTGGAATTTGTTATGTTACGGTATATACTTATGATATCACTATCACCTCTCTCTTCATTAGTTGCAGTGACACGTCGTCTTTTTGCCAACATGGTATGTATGATACCACCTATGATACTCTCATTGTGGCTAGTCTAAAAGGCTCGGCATTGCATTTTGGATGTCGGATATCAATGAACATTGATGATGAGGTTGAATACCAACATTTTTCCTTCCATGTTTATGTATCTGAAACTTAAACTTGATACCGAAGTTCAATCATAATTCATATTTGGATGGTCATATGTTGAAATCAAGAGTGTGAGGATTACATTGTTTTCACATGTTTCAAAATGTTGTGTGTGAAAATATTTGAATCATTATATTTCACATACTAAAAAGAAGAAGAAGAATAGTGTAAAAAAGATAACATCAACTTAGAGCTACCAAAAACATGACAAAATGGCCAAATATCTCTAGCAGCCACAACATTACGTAATGTTGACATTAAGTAAATAATATGTTGAGAAAACTACATATCAGTATAAAGATGAAGGCTTGGTTTGAACAAGCTCAAGCACGTATATTTGCTTGCACCGATGGATTATTTCATGTCTACATGGTGTGTTTGGATCGAACAGTTTGCGTTTTAAATCCTTTCGGTACTTTAATGGAATCTTAGAAGAACTGTGATTTATAACTTTTCATATTCGTTTTCTTTTATTTGATGATAATTATATCTATACTATTTATGGGAGGGTCGGTCCTGTTCAGCCCGAATTTGTGTCTTGACGTTCCAAACATATGAAATGTGGGGATGTACGAACAGAGTAATGGGGACATCGCTGGGGATGCTATGATATTCAATAAACCTCTTGAATCCGCTTGTCCAAACAAGGCCCAAATTAAGATCCACACAAGCAAGAGGCAAATTGTCAAAATGGAGGAGGATCGGTCACCATTAGTTTGGATGTTGTGTCTGAACACCTCCGAACATATAAATATGGGGGCGTCCAAACGTAATAATAGGGACGCCTTTGGAGTTTTATACCAAGAAAAAACTATTGAATCCGCTTGTTCCAAACAAGACCCAAGGATATTTAGGGTGTCATCAATAATAATTTGTTGGGACAAGTTGTGAGCAAACCAAGCAAACAAAGGTCAATAGCCTAAATGGAGGAGGGATGATCCCCATCGGTAAGGATGTTGTGTCCAAACAGATAGAATATCGGGACATCCAAACAAATAAGGTGGATGTTGTCGGACATTATCTGATTCCCAAAAAAACTATTGAATCTGCTTGTTCCAAACAAGGCCCAAATAGACTTAATGTGTCAAGTGAGATTCCATTTATGTCTCACTTTTAATCCATGCACTCAACTATTCGTTAGGGAGAAAACCTCACCATTTTATTAAGCATGTTGCATGAGGCATGTCGCAATGGAAAGAAAATTGTTATCTTGTTCTTATTTGTATTCAAAACTTTGTTTTCTCACTTGCTTGAGTAATTGAGCCTTTTTGCAGGCTCCTTGATAATAGTGTAGGATAGCTCGAGGCATGAAAAAAACTCAGTCTGACATGGCTAAATCGGGTTAGGTCAGACATGAGGCCCTTGGTGGGGTCGTATTTTTGTTTCCAGTTACATGGGTCAGCCCAAGCACAACATAAAAACTTCAAGCCGACCGGAACGCCATAAAGCATTCTACAACACCGAAAAGCACAACACATAAGGTCTATTTTCTTATAATTTTTAGTTTTTAATGTATTTTTTCTTTTTTAGATTACGAAGAAGGGCAGACAGACTACGCTGGAAGTTCTACTTATTTTTATTGGCTTTGGAATAGTAGAATAATTCGAGAGCTTATTACTATCTATTCGATGGGGTCTCGATGAGGATAATTAATTTGGTCGTTGTGGTCGGACTCCAGAAAATAACCTATTCTATTGATCGAATGTTTCTGTATTTAGTTTCATAGTAAACGTGCCCGTGCGTTGCTACGGGTATAAAAAATCATGACATCAACAACAATAGTTTGACCAATAAGAAACATATATGTCAAAATATTCTTAGAGATGACTTGATATAAATTTCTCACAATGGCATGTCGATATATATACTAACTTCTTCTTTTGTTGCGACATATGTAGGGTTCTTCGTCGCAATTGAATTTTCTGATGGTTTATTACGTCTATGCTCAGAGTTAGTTGTAATTTGTTTTAATCTAGGTTTTTTGTTCCGGCAACATATTTGCATATTTTTACCATTGTTTGACCTCTTTGCGGCGTCTGAACTTGCATACTACTCCGTCTTATTAATTGTTCTGTTGTATCTATCTTTCTTCTTCTTTGTTTCTTGACATTCATGATTTTTGGTCGTGATCAAAATTGCTTGCTTGCATGTGAGTTTTCATAATGTACCAAACCTCGATAAGGAAAAACTCAAAACAGCTCGTGGCAAGCTGCTAGTGGGCGTTACCAGTTTGGTAAATGATCTATTACAGGTCATTTGATCGAGATCTGGCCCATTGATGGAGATCGGACTGCGAAGGAGGATCAATGCGTCGATGGCTGGAGTCCCGTTGTTCCCCAGATATGTATGTGTGGTTGATCAGACTTGGTCGACGGCGACAGTCCGGTGGTCTTGGCGAGTTGGCGGCACTAGGAAGGCATGCTAGTTTGCTCGCCTCGGATAGCTGACTTGCTAAGCAGCTTAATCGAATGAAAGCTAAGCTAGCTATGGCTAGCACAAGACGACGTGGAAATCTCTAGTTGGACCCGTGCTCCTTTTTTTATTCGAACTAAATCATCCATATCTTTCTGAATTTCTCTACAATCGAACATGTACTGAATTTGTGCCGAACCAATTAACGGAGAATCAATCACATTCCCTAGCAGTGAACACCACGCTGAGATAGGAGTAAAAACAAACGCATCTAGCCAAAATTGAACGCTGATGTTTTTGCTATTGCTCCAACGACGACTTGGGCTGGAGAAGTAAAGGTGGTAGCTGGCAGGAGTGAGCCGGAGTGCGGGTGAGAGGATAAGGGCTCGAACCACGTTTCCACTTTTCTCCTCATCGCCGATAGTTGCAGGGAAAATCACGGAAAGATCGACTGACATCCGATGTACTGCCCAATCGAGGCATCACTGGAAACAGGAGCACTGTAGGGCACCGGCGGACATGCACAGGCCCGCTTGGGGCCGTCACGGAGGGAGTCGTGCCCGGCGGCGCTACACAGCCGGACGGAAGAAGAACCTGGAGGCGATGGAGTCCGCTGCTTAACAACGGTGAGACGCGGAGGGATCCCGTCGGCAGACCGGTGAGAGGAGGCGGCAGGGTAAACGGCTAGGCACCGGTGGGAGGCGCCGGACTGCTGGAGTCCACGACTGGGAGGCGGCGGTCTCCTGGGGGCGGACCGGTGGGAGCCGGTGGTGGTTTCCCGGGCAGCGCACCAGTTGGGCCCTGCGACGGGTTCCTGGCGGCACACTGCGGCGCCGCCGGAGCTAAAGACGGGGACTCATGGCGGAGCGTGGTGGCGGCCTGGCGGGGAATCGCCGGTCGTGCGGGAGGTAGGTGGAGGCAGCGCGTGGGATCCCGCATGGGGCCAGGCGAAAAAAAAGAAATAGCGAACCGGTACAAGAGCAATTTGATTCCACTCGGCGGTGGCATACCTCGTAATATCTGATTCGATGCGAGGGCAAAAGGGTAAATTTGGGACGGACGAAACAAGAAGCCTTCCTCCCTTTATTATTAGGTATAGAGGTATAGATTTTTATCAAAAAAACATGCAGAAACATGGGCCTTATGGGCTCATCGGGTCGGGTTTTATTCCAGACCGATGCACGTGGGCTGGCCCGACACGAATTGTGTGTGTGTCGGGTTGTGCCATGTCGGGCCAGACGCTATTACTGACCGGGCCATCAACTCCCTCAGCGTGCCTTCCTCCTGGTTCCCTTTCCATCCAGTCCCCTGCCGGCTGCCGCCTCCAGTCTCCACGGTCGCACGGCACCTCCATGGCTTCTCCACGCGCCACTGGCGTATCCAGCGGGTGGGCCGGTGGGGCCGTGGCCCACCCAGAAATTTGGAAAAAAAATTGAGACCTCCATATCAGAATACTAGTTGGGCCTGGGCGCTTACCCGGTGGCCTTTTTTGCCTGTCGCTAGAACTGGGCATCGCTCGCTGCCTTCTTTTTTCTGAAACTATCGCTCGCTGCCGTCTGCATCGCTTGAGTTCGTGCTCGTGCAGCGCGCCGCCATGGCGTCGTTGACCTAACTGACTCACCGGCCCGCCGCCCCGCCCTCTGTACGGACCTGCACTCCCGTTCCTTGGTCGACCTTGCCGACCGGCGGCCCGCTCCCTCGAAGACCTCACGCCCTTTCCCCTAGTCCGACCTCACGCCCTCTCCCTTGACCTCACCTGCTCCAATTTCCGGCCACCGGCGGCCGTCGCTAGGCCAATTGCGGCCCGTCTCCACATGTACAACTTGATAATTACGCTTGTCTATTTTCTATAGGAAAAAATACATGTGCTTCAAGGCTTGTTTTCAAGCCAAATCGAATAGGAAATGTCCCAAACCGCTCAGCCAAGACTTGTATTCAAGAAATACATGTGTTTCAAGCCTTGTTTTCAAGACTAGGAAATGCACCAAACCACAATCCTTTTTTGGTTACTGCATAATATTTAGAAATAGGTGAGTTATGTTGTAAATGAAAAGTAATAACTTATATATGTTGTTTACAAATAGAAAAAACCTTTCATTGGATGCCACATATGAAACATACATATTGAATTATAATATTGTGAATCCACCACCTATTTACTATTTTTTGATTAAAAAAATCTGCTGTGCGACTTTTATTGCAGTGTGCCCACCCTCCAATATTTTTCTAGATACGCCACTGCCACGCGCGGTCCCATAACCCTAGTGGTAGACCTGGCGCGGTGGCGGCTGGTGGCCCGACTTACCGCATCTCCATTCTCAATCTCTCTTACCTAGACAGTAACGAGGACCGGAGAGCCCAGGAGCGAAACAGGAGCAGGCGCTTGCCGCTTGCAGGGTTCCTATCCGCTGGTGCTTGCCTCGCTGGTGGCCTTCTGCTTGGCCGCTTGTGCAAATGATTTCTTCAGAGGAAGGTGATTTCATCTTATTTTCATTCTTCCGAAGCCTCTGATAGTACTGCTCGCTATAGTGCCTACTGTACCTTGAAACTTATTATTTTGTCAGTGTAAACATGTCATGGTTTTTCTAGAGTAATCATCTTCATACAAAGCACTTCATATTGACACCATCTATACTTATTCTTGCATCTCACACGCCAAATCTTTGATGCATCCAAATTGACTTGTATGTACCTCTGATTATTTTTTGCGGGAAGCGTTCTCTGTACCTCTGTTGATACTTGATAGCATATTGCTTAGAACGATTGGTTTCCACATTTCACATTGACACTATGCATATACCGTTTTGTTACCCTTTGGTTCATATCAACCTAAGGTATTGCAGTCTGATTTGGCTAAAGGTCATCTTGTTATGTTATACACCTGAAAGTGTTGTTATGTGTGGCTCTGTCCAGAGGATACGTTTGCCTTCTCTTTCAAGGATGGTAAGAAACTGTGCGCTCTTTTTGTGCGTCAGCAAGGTCTGATCAAGAAGAAGCGAAGGTCTGTGTTGTGCTGTGCTGTGCTCCCCTATATACGTGTCCCCACTCCCTCTTACTCTCACCTGACTTTTTTTTGTTCTATCTATGCAGATGGCTGGCCACGTTGAATCCTGAATCAGGTGTCCCCTTCAGTCTTAAGCGACCAAAGTTCCTTAAAGACGTGTAAGTATTATACTAACTTTGCTCAGTATTTCTTGCTCTAAACCAGCTGCGGTGTGGTATTACAACTGATGGAGCTGCATGTTTCTCAAAAAAAAAGCTGCATGTTTCTCATTTGAAAACAATATCCACTGATATAGTGAGTTACCTCCATGGCTCCATGCTTGAAGATTTGTTGCCAAATGCTCCGATAAACTCTCTCTTCATGTATGCCCAACAATAATCCAGTCTAAGCCATGAGTCTTGAGCACGAGGTCTTATTTTGTATGAAATGGCAAACTGCCAGTTTTTTAGTTATCTTGTTTCTTTTAATAAGTTTATTGCTTAAGCATTGTAGATATTTTAGTAACCCCCCCAAAAAATCTCTGTTCTACAGCTACTTGGCTGAATCAGATGTCAGGAATGATGAAGTAAGTTGTTCATACTATAACAGAACCTACAGTTTACAGTTTTCCATTTCGTTTATTCCCCGTATTAATGTTTGCTGCATAAACACTTACCTGATATGTTGGGTAATTGGGTTTAGACATGGATGAGTGATCATAATCATATTCCTAGTGTTGCAAGTAGTAAAAGAACATTAGCAGTTTTAATATGTTGCGTGTTCAAAATATGTTGCTTCATGTGAACCTCACATCGAGATAATTACACTTGTAGAAGGTTATACAACATGACTCGGGCATTGGAATGAGTAGACAGAATATAGTCTGAGATGAGAGAACATCATAGAAAAAATAACCAACTCAGTAACTCATTGTTATTACTTGGTTCATAATACATACTTGCTAGCTCTATTATTTCATAATAATCACTTGACTTAATCCTTGAGAAAGACTCTAGAGTTTCTGTAAGAGAACTTATATTTAGTACATTGAGTATAAGACATCTCTTGTTGCATTGTCTTGTTACCATGTCTCAATTTGCCTACTTCCTTTATTATGATTCTCTCTTAGTGATTGCTTTACCATGTCTTGTGTTTTTTTAGTTAACATCCATGTAGCAATATATGCCAGTAACTGTGCATCTTAATTGATAAATGTGTATTCCAGGTGTCCAGCGAGAGAGTAAGATGTAACATCGAAAAAAGTTTTGGTTTGCAAACAAATTGCTACAATCACCACATAGTTCTGGATGGTCTCGAGCTTTTTAAGTTGCAAAAACAGAAGGATGGCTCTCTCTGTCCAGAAAGCTTGAAGATCATGCACCGTACAATCAGCAAATTAAGCAATGGAGCACTTGATTCAGTGGCTAATATTGTCGCCCACAATGGCACTAGTTTCAGAAAAATTAGGCCTGCAATGATGAAGATCGTGAAGGACCACCTTCCAAAATACTTGGCCGAGTTGGGAAGTGAAAATAGCAAGATTCTATTGTCTGACATTTTATCAAGTCCATGCAGCTATCAATCTGATTCTGTCTGCCTTGCAACACCTGTTTCACCAATGCTTCTGTCATCGATAAACGAAGCTTTAGCTGGGCTGGATGGAATTTCACAGCAAGCTGCTATTGCAATCAATAGAAAGCTCATTAGAAAATCATGGCCCCCAAAATTCCTGCATGTTTCTCGAACTTCCAGCAGAAGCCATCTTGTTAACTTGATAAGGGGAAGATGTGAAAGTATGATAGCGAAGCTGCAGCAAGGCAAGGATCTTCCAGAGAACTTTGCAAAAGCACTGTCAGTGATTAAATTATATCAGAAACTAACACTAAGGAGCATGAAAGTCTCACAGTCAGAGTTCTTCCCCTTTACGCGTGTAACTATGTCACTGCAGCAAGATATCCTGAATGCTCTTTGGTCGCTACCAGATGTCAATACTAATGATATGAAGTTGCTGCGTTCCATTATGGGTCAAGTTTCTGAAGTTAAGATGGCATCATTCAAAGCAAGTGTGAGGAGGTACTTGACAGAATGCTTGTTTGAGTGTGATGATGGTAATTTACCAGATTTGGCACTACGTGCAATCAGTTTCTTAGTTCGCATGTCTCCTAAATGTCAGCAGGTAGTTCTCACAGAAGAGAGAAAGGAAGTTGAAGTAGATGCTGTCTTGGATTTAAGCAGTCGCCTCAGATCTTTTGCACGTGGTGCCACAGAAGAATGCCTGAGTGATGACGAAATTAACTTAGAGAGTAGCTGCAGCGCAGATAACGATTTTGTACTCACTGAGAGCAACTACTCTGGTTTCCGTTCGCAGAAGCACATGGGTGAAGGCTGCTGTTCAAATTTTATGATCAACGGTGCTGAAGATTCTGAATGCGTGGGTGGTGCTGGACACTATGGAGACAATGAAGCTGCTGGTAATACGAAGGTTCCTAGTTTGAAGAAGGACAATGTAAAGAGTAGATGCTTTGAAGAAGATCTCTCTGCAGTATGTGATGACACTGCAAGTACCGCACACAAGTTTATTGGGCAAATTCTTAAAAATATTTTGACTGAAGATGAGGTGGTTGATGAACTTACCGGATGTTATCTTGGAGGCAATTCTAATTCTGAAGATTCTCGAGGTTCAGTCTGAAGCCACCAGTAAAACTTTTCTACTTGTTTTTTTCTGTTTTCAGTTTGTGATCCCCTTGAAAGGTAACAAAACTTTTTGCCACAGGCCCTGAAGCGAAGAACCAAAAAGCCAACATTGTGATGAATGCTGTCCAGGGTCTCTTGCCCAATCTGCCAAAAAGGTCCTTTCCCTTATTATCTCCTCCCTCCCTCCGCTGTGCACATTACAGTATAATAGCTTGTTGTATTGTGCGCAGCTCCATGGAGAAAGTTAGAAGGATACTGGATGGTGCTGAGTAGTGAGGACGGTCAGTCTGCAAGTACGTTTATTGGCTTCTGAACTTGTATTTTTCCTTTGGATATTCTGCTCTAGGTATCACCTAAAAATTTGTACTAAATATTTGCACATTCTTAGGTGTTGAACCTTGCACGGTGCTGCAAATTGGGCCATCAAAATGAGAAGCAGAGTGACCATGACTTAAAGTGGAATTCTTAGCTGGTCTCTTTTGTTTTGCTGGAGTGGCGGGGAAATATGCGTGTAGTAGACATTTGTTATGCCATAACATACTAGAAAGCTAGCACATGTTCCCTTATGAATCCTGTAATTAACTATCATTGTGCACTACGACATACTTAAGACTGATGATTTTGGAATGACTAGCCTGCTACAATACTGATCGTGTTTTTCATCTTTCACTGCTCTATTTCAAGTGTCAACTATTCTAAAAATTGGCACATAATTAAGGCTTATTACTGGCTGATCCACCATTATTATTTTCATTCTCCTTTGTTTTTCTTGAATTATACTTTTAATAATTGTTGCCCGGATTTCTCTGCAAAACATTTATTTCATTATCTGGCATTTACTAGTTCAGGAGAACTGTGGTAGTATGGGTAAATTAAACTATGGGTACAACATCTTGTGAGGTAGGTGCAACCAAGTATGGAACTTTACATCCGCCTTTTCGGCTAATCGTGCTTACTGAACACCACCGATGGTGACAAGCTCGAGGCTTATGGCAGATGGCTGCCCTTTCGGCTCCTACAGGGGCTCGCAAGGGCACATCTTCGGTGATCATGCTCACAGCCTGGTGGCTTCAGAAGTGGCGCAATGTGATCATCTTCGACGGTGCGCTGCTCGACCCTGCTGGCCTGCTTGACACAATTAAGCAGAGGCCAGATTGTGACCGGCGGCCGGAGCGCCGCTCCTTCCGACGGTCCTTCTACTGACCTAGCTTGTGCGACGCTACTTCTACTGACCTAGCTTGTAGGGTGTGCGCTTTAATCTCTGGTATTGCCCTCTTGGGCTTGTAACAACTCTCTATCAAATGAATCGTAATGCAAAGTTTTTTCGGTTTCTAAAAAAGAAAAGTCTGCTCCCGGTCCCATGACTTATGCAGGCTAAAATTCCGTTTGGTAGTATTACTTTTCTATGGTACGTTGCCAGACATCATGCCAAACACGTCATGTTGTCCAGGTAACATAATCTGATGCTGTGGAGCTCAGTCTTAATGGTTACTCTGCAGATGTGGCGACTTGTGCTATGTTTCTTGTTGCTTCCTCACGGTTCTGATGTATATATCAGAGTAAGATGTCTTTCAACTTGACCTCATACAGCAACCGCATAACTTTCTACCAAATGCTAGCTCAAACCTGCAATTTTTTTTAACACTGAGCTACTTGAATTTGTTCTTTTGGTTCTCCTGTATTCATAATGCTCGAGTAAGTTCTAAATATGCTACGCAAAACAATTTTTCCTTAGAATTAGTTGATTTGTGTCATCTCTTGTTACAAAAGAACTTTGGACTTGCTGGATCATGTAAAATATGGTTGTTTTGCCTTAACTTACTGAAGAACTATGTAATGATGTATTGATAATGTCTACACTGGCAGACATAAGGTGACATACTGATTTGTGTACGATTTTCTCTGTAAGCATCTCCATGATTTACCTTCTCTACAAACTTATCACATTCTTAAGATACTTGCAGTTGCCACAGGTCCTAGATGTAGCCTGAAAATAGCATATCATAAACCCTAAACCAGTGTTAACTACTGCCAACTGCTTATATTGTGTTACTATTATGTTAGTTAGTACTGTATGTTTTAACTTTCTTTACAGAAGCATAAACCAAATAGTTGCCCAGAATAAAGAGAATATGGTGCATGAACTAGATGCTGTAATACCATTAAAAAAAACTACAGGCTGTAATATAATACATGAGCTTATCATTATGGCACAGAGAATGGAAACTATGCTTCTGTTGTTCAATGTTTTAATCAAACTTGATTTGCATCTTGGTGTTATCATCGTATTCCAAATGTTAGTTGGTATGCTATGCTAGGTTGCTATAAGATATGGCGATTGCATCGAGGAATACTTTTGGTAATTTAAGCATATAACAGTAAAACCTGGTAGCCTTTTACACTGTTTGCAGCTGCAGCAATTTGGAATATCTAGTCCTGGACTTCAGTATTACTGTAAGTTTTTTGTGTGGGAAATTTTGCTGTCACTTGGATATTGTGTGGGTCACTTAGGTTACAACATTTTGATATTTTTATGTGCATACCCGCATGCAGAACACCGCAAAGCTCAAGAATATCATCCAGGATTCAAAGAAATTGGTTCATGGAGTCTAATATCCGTAGCAGGATGCAGGATTTGAAGGATCAGTTATTTGAAGCAATAAATCATGCGCACAAAGTCCTGGAAGTTCATGTGTTTGTAGCCATATGCCGAGGCCTTTGGGACTGTATAGGAAGATATCTGAAAGATCAGTGGCAACATTGTTTTTTTCTTATCATATGAGTTACGAGTTGAATCTTTGTTTAGGATGTTTAAGTTTCCTGGAAAATCGCAAATAAAACAAGGCCTGGTACAAAGGCGCGAGAGTCACAGTTTCTGTAAGTCCTTTCCTATGGTCCCCATTTTACTGCTCACAAGACATTTCTTGAGTGTTTTTTCTGTCAGTGTTACTCCTCTTTGCAGCTCTGCTCATATAAACATGTGATGTTGCAGGTTCTTGATGATACATTTGCATCCCAGATGCAGCAGTTGCTTGGTAATACGCTCCAGCAGAAGGACCTGGAGCCACCTAGGTCAATAATAGAAGTTAGGTTGATTCTCTGCAAGGCTGAACTCTAGCTTTTATCATTGATCATTTTTTTTGTGTACATAGGAAAGAATTATGCACATTATAATGTGCAGCGTTCACCTTATGTGGTGAAAGACAAAGTGATAACAAGGAGATTTTTGTAAAGAAGACGAGACAATAGAATACTAAGAAATAGAATAGGGCTACTGGTTAAATACATGATCTGAGAAGCTTTTGTATCTTGTTGATCCATCAAATAGTGTTTTGCTGGTTAACCAGGTCTTCCCAATTTCTATGGGATTGAGAGGCTGGTTTGTTCTTCATAGGGTGTAGTTTAAGTTGGTAGCACCTAGCTAGCTGAGTTTTCGCAGTTATCAATCTTGTTTTCTGAACATGGTATACTGGATTGTATGAATTTTGTTATCTTGGTAAAAAACCGGCCAAGACCTGTGATGATCATCGATGCCCTTGTATAGTGAATTCATTGTTGTCTAGTGAAAGTGCATTGACATACTTACATTTTTTTTTGCCTGGAAAACGAGATTGGTATATTTACTTCATAAATATAGATATGAAATGTTCCACATTTTCAAGCAAACTCTTTCTTAGGTTATCGTTGTTGTCGAGGAGATGGTGAAACATGGTTGTTAAATGTCTAGCGGAGAAGATTGATAGTTATCTCTATTGCCCGGTTCTCTAAATACAACTTGCAACATCCTGTGATGGATACATTATCAGCTAGTACAGAACCAGATAGGAACAAAAAAAAAAAAGACATCCATCACAGTACCATACTTGTGCTTAAGCCTAGTCGAATAGCTTTTACATCGGCAAAAAAAACCTCTAACATTGCTCATGTAGAAAACATTGGAGATGACCAATAACCAAACCAAGGCAAAGACTAGATTAGATGTCGAGTCCGCCGGCCTTCACTCGCCCTTAGCGACATATGCTCAAGCGAATATTGTCGTGGCCGTGGGTACCACTGTAGAAGGCGCTAAAACCCGGCCGTCTCTGCCGCCACTCGGGCGGCAAGCTCCGGTATATATCCGCAGCAAAAGCTCTCGAACTCCTCCATGGTAATGTCGCTGAACCCGTTGACGCCTAGCGGGTACCGGTGGGCCCCGACGACGAAGCCGGCGTTGTGCTGGTCCACGTCGCGGAGCGTGTCCTTGAATATGGCGTAGCGGTGCTCATCCTCGGCGACGGAGGCGTACGTCTTGTGGTGTCGTACCTTCCACTCCGCGAAGATCTGCCGCGTCTCCTCCTCGCTCCTGCCCATCTCCCATGGGAAGACGGAGTAGCCGGCGTCGCGCCACCGGTGGCGGATGAGGCCGAGGCGGTGCTTGAACCAGGCATACGAGCGCTCCTTTTCCTCCTCCGCGGTGAGGGAGCGGCCGTCGTCGGTCTCGCCGCCGTGCTCGGCCTTCCACTCGGTGAAGGTCTGCCACGACTCCCGCACGCTCCTGTCCTCCCTCTCCCTGTTGTCCGACGTGTTGTTCGTCGGCGCTGCCGCCGCCAGCGACACCAGCAGCAGCAGCAGCGCTGCCGCCGCCATGATCCTCATCTCACGTGGATGAGATGTCTCGCCGGCCGTCGAAACGCTCCCCCGTTGTTCCGCTCGATCGATCCTTCTCGTCGAGCTGTCGAACCGCTCGCTCGATTTTACATTGTTGATTTTGCGTGTGCCTGCATATTTAAAGCCTCAGAGAAGGGGGACGTAGACCGAGACGGACACGATTTGCACGCAGAGCGAGCTCTAATCAGACACGGCCATGCCGATTTCACGGAACGACTCCACGCACACCAAGCTGTCCAACTTACATCCACCTTCCTCGAATCCTGCTAACCATGTCGGCCTCTGAATTCCCTCCTGGGTAAGACCCCAAACATCTATCCTAACAAGTTTCATGGTTCAGAACTTGTACGTATACGGCGGCTATACCCCCACGCACGCACAGAGGAAAATAAATACCTCCTCTTCCTGTTTGGTCTTCCATGTTGTCTTGTGTGGTGCATTGGTGAAACTAGGATAAACTTGAGAGTTGTTTGAGGATTGGTTTTGGACTTAATCAAACACATAATTTTAAAAAATTGGATCAATATTTTGTTTTATGGGAAAGGAACAGGTCTTGCACACAGTTATTATGCTATGTTTGGTTTCAGTAAGTGCTTTTAGATAGCGATGGGAGCCTGGTACTTATGGTGGATGCGGCGGAAGATCACACATGCAGAGAAGTATCCTCCACCATCCCGCTGGCCTATGTCGATATTGGCTATCACAGGAAATGTAATGAGAGGAAGGAAGAAAATCAACCCCCAAGTGGTGACTAGATGGAAACGGCCTTTGGGTGGAGCTGTTAAATTCAATGTTGATGCGTCATTCCATCAAGATATAGGTGCAGGCGATGTGGCAGCAGTCGTGAGAGATGGTTCAGGTAATTTTAGAGCTGTCAAATGTAGGTTTATTCCAAATGCTGCAGATGCTACCACTTTGGAGGCATGTGCAATGCTTGAAGGTCTGCAGCTAGTAAGTAATATGGGGTTCTAGAATGTTGAAGCTGAATTTGACTCCCTAGAAGTGATCAACTTTTGTGTTGGCCAAGAACAATGGTGGGATCCGGCTGTAGCTATTTCTGCTTTTTTTTTTAGGTTTTCTGCTTCTTGTATTGATGAAGTAGCTATGATAGGGAAGGTTGCGTTCATGCATTGTTTGCGTGATGCTAATTGTGTAGCTCATGAGCTAGCAGCTTATAGTTTTACAACAAATAGTGATTGCAATTTGATAGATGATCCACCTGACTTTGTGGTGGAAAAACTATTAAACGATAATTGTTTGAAGCAGCAAGTTTCAGACGCGTTCTTTTTCTTACCAGGACTGGAAGCTGGAAGGTTTTTATTGAGTTGGCTTGCTAGCTTAATACATTATGAGTTTAAAAAAGTGCTTTTAAAGGAGTCAAAATTTTACTAACTTTATAACTTGTACTAAATGCCCGTGCATTGCCACATGCCGCAAATTTATTTTATAGCATCCATAGATACATTAAACTATAAACAAATAAAAACCATCTAATTTGAAACGAAGTAAGTACATGAGTGCCTGATTTTGCACATTGTGTTAGAGCATATCCACTCCAGTTGCCAAGTTATTCACATAGAACTACGACATTACATGCTAAATTCCGGTAAACTACGATACGGTCGATTTGTTGCAATGTGCGCTAAAAATGAATTGACACTCGGTCCGACAGGGGGACCCACCAGCCAGGGCCGATGTGGCAGCACGTGTGGACATGGGCCCCCTGTTAGATCAATAAAAAAAAATATCTCAAAAAATAAAAACAATTTTTTTGGCTGAAGCCCATGTCCACATGTGCTGCCACATCAACAAACAGTCCACGTGTGCTGCCACATCGGCCCTGGCTGGTGGGTCCTCCTGTAGTGTCAATTCGTGTTCAATTCGTTTTTAGCGCACATTACAACAAGTTGACCGTATACTGGTAGTTATGTGTAATTGGAACGTGAAGTCGTAATTTACCGGAATTTAGCACGTAAGGCGAATAACTCCCGGAAACTTTTCGTTTGAATGCCCCGGAAGTACTGGAAAGGCCTTCTGCGAATCCCAGGGCGGCTCGGCCCGTGTAACCGGGGGCCAGCCCACCCAGTTGCCGACGTCCTAGTCACACCTCTCTATCCCTTTTCCCCCAAAAATAAAAACACAAATCGAACCAAACCCTACCTTCTCTTTCGACCCCCGATCCCCATCCGGCGACTCGCCGGAACCCTAGCCCCGGATCCACCCCTCTCCGCCGCATCGGCCATGGGCCTCCGGGACAACCTTCCCCCGGCCAAGAAGCCGTCGTCCACCTACTACGACCACAGCAGCGACCCGTGGTTCAAGGAGCGGTACGGCGACGAGGCCGCGGAGGACGACGCGGGGAGGCCGACGGGCCCGGGCAAGGCCGTGCCTCCCTACGGTAAGCGCACCGGGTTCGTGCCGCGCCGGCCGGAGGACTTCGGCGATGGCGGCGCCTTCCCCGAGATCCTCCTCGCGCAGTACCCGCTCGGCATGGGCCGCCGCGACGCCAAGGGCGGCTCCAAGATCCTCGCGCTCACCGTCGACGCGCACGGCAGCGTCGCCTTCGACGCCGTCGTCAAGCAGGGCGAGAACGCGTCCAAGATCGTCTACTCCAAGCACAGCGACATCGTGCCCAAGATCGCCACGGCCGACTCCGAGGCCGTCGAGGACGAGGAGTACGAGAAACTGGTCGAGGAGACCACCGACCGGACGAGGGCCGCCCTGGAGAAGATTGTCAACGTTCGGCTCTCCGCCGCCCAGCCCAAGAACGTCCCGACGCATGATTCTGGATCCAAGTTTATCAAGTATAAGCCGTCACAGCAGTCGGCCGCGTTCAATTCAGGTGCCAAGGAGAGGATTATTAGGATGTCAGAGATGGCTTCGGATCCTCTTGACCCACCGAAGTTCAAGCACAAGCGAGTGCCCCGTGCGTCTGGGTCACCCCCTGTGCCGGTGATGCACTCGCCACCACGGCCGGTGACAGTGAAGGACCAGCAGGACTGGAAGATCCCACCTTGCATCTCAAATTGGAAGAATCCAAAGGGGTACACAATTCCACTGGATAAGAGGTTGGCAGCTGATGGGAGGGGTCTGCAGGAGGTTCAGATTAATGATAACTTTGCAAAGCTCTCGGAATCATTGTATGTTGCGGAGCAGAAGGCGAGGGAGGCAGTGCAGATGCGCTCCAAGGTGCAGAGGGAGCTAATGCTAAAGGAGAAGGAGAGGAAGGAACAAGAGCTGAGGGCACTTGCGCAGAAGGCGCGCATGGAAAGGTCTGGTGCTCCACCACCTCCATCTGCAGGTGTGCCTGTTGGTGGTGGGAGGGAAAGAGAGCGGGAGAGGGTTGATGATGGGGATGCAGATATGGATATGGAGCAACCGCGTGAGCAGCGCAGGGAGACTAGAGACGAGAGGGAGGCGAGGATTGAGCGTGACAGGATACGTGAAGAACGGAAACGTGAGAGGGAGAGGGAGAGGAGGCTGGAGGCCAAGGATGCTGCAATGGGTAAAAAGAGTAAGCTCACTAGAGACAGAGACCGTGACGTCAGTGAGAAGATTGCCCTGGGTATGGCAAGCACTGGAGGTGCGAAGGGCGGGGAGGTCATGTATGACCAGAGGCTCTTTAACCAGGACAAGGGGATGGACTCTGGGTTTGCTAATGATGATACATACAACATCTATTCCAAGGGGCTCTTCAACGCACAGTCAACCATGTCCACACTTTACAGGCCCAAGAAGGATGGTGATTCTGAAGTGTATGGTGGCGATGCAGATGAACAGTTGGACAAGGTTATGAAGACCGAGAGGTTTAAGCCTGATAAGGCATTCTCTGGTGCTTCAGAGAGGTCTGGCAAAAGAGACAGACCCGTGGAGTTTGATAAGCAAGAGGAGAACGATCCGTTCGGTCTTGATCAGTTCTTGACCGAGGTGAAGAAGGGAAAGAAAGCTGTGGACAAGATTGGAGGTGGAGGAACCATGAAGGCAAGTGGTGGATCCTCAAATAGGGATGATTACGATGGAGGATCTGGGAGGTCTCGCATTAACTTTGAAAGAGGAGGGCGTTGAGGTATTTGCAATGTATGTTATCTTGTGTGAATTTGCAGGTTCTCAGTGCTTTTTCGAGTATCACCCTGAAGGATTTCCTTCAAGGTTATGAACTCTCCTACATAAGGAAGAACCCGGTATTTTTACATGTCGTGTTGAACAGTGTATGTACTTGGATCCCATGATGCCTGTATGTTGTATATCTTTTTATGACGGGATCCATGAACTTAGTTGTTTACACATTATTCCATAGGCTCTTCCATGTTTTGTATGCTTAAAAGCTGTATCAAGTCACAATATTTCTTTTTGCTGAAATGGATATGTTTCACAAATTATTTTGTCTCGTCTTTCTTATAATACCTGATGATTGGCTGTTTTCCATGGCGTTGCCATGAGAAGCATCATTATGTTGACCACCTGATCTGGTTTTTATAGAAAAATTGCTGATGCGAATTCTTGTATATTGATCGACTTTGATTTCTTTGTTCGGCTGAGGAGTTGATAAATGTAGGTGTGCAAGGCTTTGTACTTTCTGGATCGATTTCGGTTCTCTTGGCTGTGCTAATTTATATTGATGGTCACTAGTAATCCAAACTGTTCTTGAGATTGAGATGAATGAAGCATTTATCAGGAAAGCAGAGACGTGGTTCGTGAATAAACCTTATGCTCCGTTTGGATGTTTGCATTGGGAGACTAGACATTATATTGGACTGAATACCCAATATCCAGGATATTGATATTGAGATTGAATATCAATATTTTCTGTTAATATTTTCTGTTTGGATGTGTTAGATATTCGGATGTAGACAAGATATTGAGCTTGAATGTCAAATGTTGTTTGGATGGTATAAAAGTGATGAATTGTAGTTTTTGAGACTTTACTCATTATATATTATACAAAACAACTAGAAGAATACATGTAATATTGTCCAATGTTTTAACAACATTATATCAAAGTCTGCATAATCCATCATAAACAGCCATTTTTAAAGACGTCACCAAACCTGAAAATAAATCTAGCAGAACAGCAGGAAACAACGTTGTTTCCTCTACCTGTCTAGCGCAGGTAGATCACAAATTCACAACTGTGTCATCACCAAATTGTACTTCTACTCATGCGTGCCTCTCTAGATATACATTCCTGGTTTCTCCATTCTATCTGGTTCAATTGTTTTCTGAAGCTTCAGATCAGTGTCTGCTGGTGTTTCATCTCGACGAGGCATTGCTCACTAGAATTCAGACGAGCATGGCCGCGAACGGCAATGGCGAGCCACTGCCGGAGTACAAGGGCCCAAACGGAAAGAACGCGAGCCGGCGGAGCACACGGAGGCGGCACATTCCTGCCACCGGCACCCGGCCCTGACGGCCTGTCGTCGAGGCTCAAGGCCGAGCTGAGGCGCATCGCGTCCATGATGAAGCTGCCGCCAGTGATGGCGCAGAAGCAGCGGCCTCGGCTGGACCGGAGCATGACCGGCGCCCGCTAGGCGCTGAGGGGCCTCCAGTTCCTGAACCAGAGCGTGGTCATGCAGGGGAGCTGGCCGGAGGTGGAGAAGCGGTTCGACCGCCTGGCCGTCGATGGGAAGGATATAAATCGATCTGTACCTCACCATCAAAGCTGCAGCTCCGGATTGAAGGGCGGCGGCCGCCGGAGCTCGTCCATCCCCGCAATGAAGAAGAGGGAAATTAGACGGGAGGGAGCGACGGCGGGAGAAGGGAACAACGCCGGGAAGGAGTAGAGGCGGGAGGCTGGAGAGATCCGTGCCCTGTCGGAGAAGGAGGTGGGGCGAGAGCTGGAACCTGTTGTCGTGCTGCGTCGCCGCTCTAGGCCAGGGCGACCTATCGAGCCGAGCGGGGAGAGGGGAACGGGGAGAAGAGAGCGTACCGTTTCGCGAATATCCCACGATGTCGAGGCTAAGGGCATCTCGAGTCGTTGCGCCCCCAAGGCCCAAAACGCCGGTTTTTTGAGGCCGCCGCGGCGCGAATTCGGAACCCGGGGGGCGCGCTTACCAGCCGTGAAACCCAGGTCACCCCCCCAGCCGGCGCGAATTCGGCAATATTTCAGCGAAAACAAAGTCCGGCCCATTTTGCCATACAAATTCACACGTTTAACCATACAAATTCAGACAATGCAAAAAAAAAAATCGTACTAGGCATCGGCATTGCCATGGCCCTTGCGCGCCCACAAGTGCTGCACCAGATCATTTTGTAGAGCTTGATGTGTTGCAGCGTCTCGAATCTCCTGGCGCGTGGCGAGGAAGTCTGCCTATAATGTCGGCACCTGGTGATCAACATCTGCAAGAGGGCCCTGACGGTAGTATGGTGCCCTTGCCTCACTCTCAGGCACCGGGTCATCCCGCTCACTCTCAATGATCATGTTGTGCAAGATCACACAACACTGCATCACCTCCCACATGTTGGACTTGGACCAAGTCATAGCGGGGTACCGGACAACGGCAAATCGCGACTGCAACGCACCAAATGCTCGCTCGACATCCTTCCGGGCTTTCGCCGAACACCTTGCGGGCGGGGTGGACGCCGTACCGCCCCGAGGATCTCCCCGGAGGCGGGATCGCGGCGGAGGGAGTGGGCGGCGCCGGCGGCGTGGTGGGGCTAGACAGCGGGTTTCGTAGCTGCCTTTTGTGCGGCGGTGCAAGGAGGGGTGGTGGCGGCGACGGCGTGGCGACGGCGAGACGGGAAGAGGGAAAGGCGAGCCAGGGTGGGGGAAAAGCGGTGTCTCGCCGACAGCGTTGGCCCACGCGTGCTTTTCCTTCCGCCGGCCCCCCAGGCCGAACCCAGTGGGCTGGGTTTCGCCTGGAGGCGCCGGCGCTAATTTCCGCCGAAACGGCGCTAGTTGGGCTTCTTGGGGGGGGGGGGGGGGGGGGGCTGGTAGAAAAACAGCGCTTTTTGCTTCCGCCGGCGCAAAAAAGGCCTCCTCGGGGGGCGCTGGGGGGGGGGGGGGGGGGGGACTGGAGATGCCCTAACCCCTCGACATTCAGCTCGCTTCGTTTTGCCTTCCCGAGCCACAGCGCGCGCGATATCGAGTATCAATACCTAGTTTCAATAACTAGTACTCCCTACGGAGGGAGTATATCCAAACGCAGCGATTTCGGATATTCAGGGTTGAGACATCCCGAATGTCCAATATCTAGACTCAATGCAAACATCCAAATAGGCATTATTGAAGTCAGATCGCAAGTCACAGTTGTGACAGCCGCGCGAACAGCCATACTCTTTCGAATGTATACTTGCACGCACAAGCAAGCTTCATGGCTGCTTCCTGTGGCAAAGCTTTTGTTCTGCTGCATGCAACGGGACCAGTTCATCGGCTTGATAATCAGCGTCGACTTCCAAGGTGCTCCCTTAAGATCTGGGCCTGATGGCTGCTCCCCTAACTATTACCGTGACGGTTGGGGTGAGGCGTCATGGTCTGCAAGCATCAGAGTTTTGTTCATCACACCTAAAGGCTTTCATGTCTCGTATGGTTTCCACATCAGAGTTATGTTCATGACACCATCTACTCCCTCGGTTCAAAAATATAAGATTTTTTTGAGGTCTTTTGTGGTACCCCCAAGTCAATAACAGCCAACCATTTTCGTTAATCCAAAGGCTATAATCGTTTCATACTACCGATAAAAGTGGGACTAGTATAATTCGTACTAGTCCAAAATCTGCACTGCACCGCAAATGGGCCCCGGCCCAAGATCAAATAATCCCTCCGTGCGGTTTGCTCTCCTTTCCGAACTCCGGCGAAACGGCCACGCTAGCCTTCACGCCCGCCCAAAGCACCATGTCCACGTCCGCGCTCAGCCAGACCGCCATGCCGACGCCCAGACACACCTATCTAGTCGTCGCCGTCTGGGTGGCCGTTCCCGCGCTCCGGCATCTCTGCCGCGGCCGCAGTATTCAAGCACCTCTGTACTAGTCAAAAATCTACACCGCACAGTAGATGGGTCTGCCTTTCTCTGTATTTTCTTCTCTATGCATGCGATCTTGATTCAGAAGAGAGCGACAAGAAGTTGAGGTCTTTATCCCCTGCTGGATTCAGTTCTGTTGCTTTGTTTGCTAGATTGAACTGACATGAGGTATATTTTTGCTGTCAAATAGAAGAAGGGATCGACCTTAGTATTGTTTTGCTGGAAGACGAGTGTCTTGCCAGGCGCAGACATTAGCGTGGCTTCTCGCGGTACATACACGCGGGAAAGTGCACAGAGGAGGACTGAGTTTATTTGTTTGGCATATCGAGTTTAGCACCGGCGACGTGTTCTTTTTCCATGACGACACAAGCGCCCGGCCGCAGCCGCCAGACGCGCTTTGGAGCTTTGCATCGAATCGAGATGCCGGTCATGCTCACTCCAGTCTAGACGTCACCTGCGCAGCCAGCCAAATCACGCCGGTTCTGGTCGCAACCGAGCGTGGGGATCTGACCGTCGCGGACATGGCGGTCTGGCCGGACGCGAACGTGGGCATGGCGGTCTGGCCGGGCATAGACGCTGGCGTGGTGGTCTCGCCGGAGCCGGATGGCACACATGATAGACGGCGAGTTCTTGACATGGGGAACTAAGAACGTCCTCAGGCCATCGCCGCCTTGACACCTTCAGCGAGGCCACGCCCTACGACACACCAGACTCGGAGTGAAAATACAATTGCGCTCATATTTTTTCCCAAGGATTACAATTGATGGGCTTGTTGGGCCTAATCTCGGTCATTACATCTGAACCGTTCAATTAAACCATACTAGTCACTCTCGTACGACTAGTAAAAGGTACCGTAAAAGACGTAATTTTTTTAGCTTTTTTAGTTTTGTCCTTATTCATACATACGTAGACATGTTTTAGTCCGTTGATTCACTCATTTAATAACGAACTAGGACAAAAGTAGAAATGCTAGAACGTCTTATGTTTAGAAATGGAGGGAGTAACAGTGTACATTTTTAGTGTTGTAGGCTGTAGCCGTGGCGGACCCAGGAATTATGTTTAGCCGGGGCGAAAATTTTGAAGCCCAAATTTTTTAAGGCACATATACATTCTACTCAACAAAAGAAATGGTCCAAAAAATATAAGTTTTTAGGCCAGTTAAATAAAACTAAGAACATGAAAAAAAAGATTAGAAACTACTAATTCTGTGTTAATTTTTGGAATAGAGTGAGTATAGCGTGGACTTCTTCCGTTAGAAGCCTAGAATGCTCCTTAACTTGCTCCTTAACTTTAACAGTACCACTCCGAAATTTCAATCAAATGTGATAAAAAAAAGGCCTAGAGATGTGGAGATCGAGCCGAGAAGGGGCACTCACTGTGATAGGGATTTTTTTAGCAGGAATACTCAGTGCGGTACAGGAAAGTGAACAGAAAGCTACGTGTCAGTAATTAATGTCAGAATATTAATAATCTAAAAAGGCCGGGCTGTTTCAATTAAGCCCAACACCTAGTCCAGGCCACTATTCTCATCTTCTCCTCCCGTACTCAACTTCCCTGGACATAAAGCTTAGGTCGAACCATTCATGGCGCTGCTCTGCTCGTCCCCTAGAGCCACGGTAGTGATGGGGTAACCTGATCTTCCACGGGATACCCGGGGCGGCCGCCCCTGCTCGCCCCTATGGTGGGTCCGCCAGTGTAGCTTCATTCCTTCATGGTGTAACATTTGCACAGGCTAGAGAGTGTTTGGTTAGGCTTTTATTTGGTTTTTGGCTTTGGTTTATAAGTCAAAAAAGTATCTAAATATGTGCTTTTGATTTTTGGCTTATGTTACACTATGGTATAAGCCAAAAGCCAAAAGTCAAAAGCACCTATTTAGGTGCTTTTATGGCTTATAAGTCAAAAGCAGAAGGCAAGATAAAAGTCTAACCAAACACCCTAAGTGTGACATGCTCTTTTGTACATTTGATTGGTTTCAGGCAAACACACGATTTTGGGTCATGCAGAAGACTTTGACGAACTCAACTTCAGGGTCAAGGAGGCAAATGCTCGAACCCGCCGTCTGCTTGGGATATAGACAAAATCATGTTGTTGCTGCTGGATGATATATTGATATCTATGACACTTCTTCATCTTTTGCAGTTTGCTTTGTGGGTCGTTATTTCAGGGCATTCTTTCCTGGGAGTCTTATCTGGATGGTTTGGTTGGGGGAGATGACTTGAGATGAGAATTGTCCGGCTTTATTGCGTTGTATATATACTACTTGCTCTGAAACAAATTATAAGACGTTGCGGAGGGAGTATAAGACAGTACTACTTTCTCTACGATGCAATCAGTAGTACATCTGCTAGACAATACTAGACAGGTTCACATTGGTTTTCTTGTTTCCTACACCTTGTGTCCTCAGTCGCGCGCAAAGACAACATGACTCCACACAAGAACCCTGGGTCCAGAGTTTTTTTTTTAAACGAGACAAAAGTTTTGCCTTTTATATTGATATAGGAGAAGCAAACATGATACAGCCGAGACCAAAATAAAAAGTCATACATGTCGAGGCCTACTAAATGAAAGAAAAGTAGCCCCGCTTCAAGGATTTAGATCATCTTACTCCGTCCAATCTCGCAGAGAGATAGATCGTCGTTACTCTCTTTGCAGCCTTTTTTCCGAGAGTACTCCAAGGCGCACCATACTTCTAGATAAGTAAGAATTTTGAGTACAAAAAGACTACAACTCACAGCTAAGAACAAGCATATCACACACTTCACATCCAGCCAGCCCTGGCCATGTTTGGCCCGGCCCGACCAGCCCGCAGGGCCTGGGCCCGACAGGCCAGGCCTGGGCCTGACTTTCGGGCCCGACAGTTAGGCCGGGCCGGGCTCGGGCCTTGCAAAAACAAGAAAACAGGAAGGATCGGGCCGGGCCGGTCGGGCTTTTTCGGGCTCAGGCCCGGGCCTCATTGCTGCAGCCCGACAGTCGGGCCGGGCTGGGCCTGGGCCTAGCACTATGACATCGGGCTTTTTCGGGGCCGGCCCGAAGCCCGGCCCGGCCCATGGCCAGGTATAAGCCAGCCCGAAGACAGCCACCAACGACATTACAAGTATAGAACACAAAGGTGACTGTCCTAAGTGAGCTACAAAGCCACGTCTCGACCAACCACGGGAGAAGCCGCCTGATAGAGAGAGAGCATGGGCATGCTTCATGAGGCGCCTTGGATAAGCAGCGGGAGCAGTCCTTAACAAATCGTTGTACTCCCTCTATCATGATTTACAGAGCACGCACGTAGTTCAAGAATGAACTTTGACCATTAATTTAAGTAACAAAATTCAAATTTTATATTACAAAAATCATGTCATTAAAAACTTATTTTCAATATAAATCAAATGGTATAATTTTTGTAACATATAACTCATAATTTGTTGACTAAATCTAAAAGTCAATTTTTTTCTTAAACTACGTGCGTGCTCTATAAACCGTGACGGAGGGAGTACTTAACTTAACAATCGACATAGTACAACATAACTGCTATATATGGCCTACATGACTCTAGTAGTCTAGTGGCAATACTCCCCCGTAGCTAGATCTGAACTTGATGTTAACTGTTGAACGGAAATATGCAATATACTAACTCCAAAGTTATGATCTTAGACATATTAAAAGCTATACGAGTTTAATGAGTACTCCTAACTTGACTCATTAAGCTTGTTTTCTTGATGAGCTAGAAATGTTAGCTTGGCTCAACTCATAAGTGTCCGAGTTCGAGTCGAGTTGAACAGAGTTTTCAAGTAGCTCCTGAGTTTTGAGTTTTCCACCACTAGATGTGATGCACCGGCCAGCCACAGTGTGTTGACGTGCACCGATTCATGCGGTCTTTTTTATTTTGCGATCTCTCACGCTGCTCTTTCACCGTTGCGACTTTGCTTCCTTCCTTCACCTGTAACCGTCGAGTTGCTCTCCAACAGTGTCACGCTATGGTCACGCAAGTCGGCGTCATATCTCTACGCTATGATATTTCTGATTTTCTGCGCAAATACTTGAACCGATGAACTTCATTTGACCGTTGCCGATATGAGTCCAAAGATGACTTTACTGTTTCCATCTTCAGCGTTTGAGTGGCCTTGATACCTCTCAACAGGTGTCACGCTATGGTCGTACGACAAGGCATCATAGTCATTTCAGATTTTCATTAGCCTCTAATTCAGGATTATTAACTTAATGAGCCGATAACAAACCCAAAGGGGCTATTAGAAACGAGCCCAACAAACTTGAGGGGCTTACTCAAAGGGAGCGAGAGAAAGAAAGAGGGTTATGTTGCTGTGGCGCACAAACAAGGGGGTTATAATCAATTCTCCCGTTAACGAGTTGAGTCGAGCTAGCTTGATATCCTCCCTATTCACATCACATCCAGGAAGATTTACATTTCGATCCCGATGTCGTCTCAACACACGTCGCCGACTTGCTTCCCGTCACGTCACAGGACCGCCGCCGCTGAACCGCACGCACACCGCCACCGCGCACCGTAGACGACCAAGGACGCGTCTCATCGGCGAGCAGAGTCCAACTCCACTGCTTGGTTTTCCCATCGTCCCTTCGTTGGATACAGGCCTTTACAGCTACCACCTCCTGCAGTCTTCTCCTCTTTCCTGCAAAATATCGGAACAGACACTTCTGGCTTAATCACTTGCTCGATTATCTTTATCGTGACCACGATAACCTCGCCCGGCCCAAAAAGCCGCCTCTAAGCTGATGGCATCTGCAGCCAAATGAAGTTGAGCTGTCCCAAGCACCCTTCCCCTTTTTTTCACAGAAATAAGAAATATCCAGGCTCAGAGATACGGTTCGGTGCACATCAGTACATCACAAACGAGCGTTTCTTCTTCGTCTTCTTTCATCATTCAGTTTGCCGTAGGAGCATGTCTATCGAGACACTGTTGGAGAGCAGCTCAGCCGTGACCGGTGAAGGACTGAAGGTGAAAGGAGTCAAGGACTAGCGTGAGATGGCTGAAAAAGACCGCACGGATCGGTGCACACACGGTGGCTGGCCGGCGCGCGCCGCGTCGCGCGTCACATCACATCGCATCGCTGAAGATTTACATTCCGATCTCGATCCCGTCGTCTCGTCGCCGTCGCCGCCGACGACCCGCTCGCGTTGCTTTGCATCTCGCCTCGTTAGTTTTCTGTTCCGATCTGTTGCCCGGTTTGTCCTGACTCGAACGTGGGTATCATTTCATTGCACGAGATCAATAGGTAAAGCAGCACATGATCGGCCGGCCCCCACGTGGTCGAGCTTGCGACGGCTCGTTCATTTCCTCGGTGATCAACTGATCATCTGTTGGTGCACAGCAACCGGATCACTGACAGATCTGGGTTTACTCGACGTGATCGATCGGTTATCGTCGAGTTTTCTGACTTTGCAGTCTGCATCAAGGACGATCGACACCGATCGAGCAGAGGCCCTCGAGCATTAGATAGATAGATCCTATACAGGACAGCGTCGTGCTACTTTCGTGGCTCTGATAAGTGGTCGGTCAGCCGTAAGATAGCAGTCGACGGAGACTGATCAGGCATTCGTCCTTCATTACTCCCACCATTTTCATCACGAAAGTTGCACGCGCACGCTTCCAAAACCCTAAAATCAACATCAAGTGCTCACAGCCGTCTTACACAATGTCAAGAGATACTAGATCTTTGGTAGACTTTGGCGCTGCACGCGGCTATGTGTATCACTGGAATGTGGCATGTCATGGGCTTCCTTTTATCAAGGCTAAGGGCATGTATAATGGAGTGACGTCAGCCTCTTTTAACGTTGCCACCTAAGATATTTATCTAGAGAATGCAAAAAGGGGAGTCTGCCAAAGATCTCTTACGAAATAAGAGAAGGCTAATTTCACCATTGTACCATTTGCCTTCCCTTAGACATATAATTTGTTATCAAAATATAATTAATGAGGGATGACAATAAAAGATAATGCATTGTACAACTTAGGATTTTGCCTTCTCTAGATGACATGGATGGCTAAGAGAAGGCACTGCTTCTCTACCATTGTATAAGTTGTTTGTCTCGTCCTCCCATGTGAGAGGATGCCGAGTGAAAGATAGCGACTTGCCCTTTGAAAATAAATATCGCGGAAGAGAAGGGGACATGTTTTCCCTCCACAGCTTAGCGACTTTTTTGTTTTGTTTTGAACATGTCACTATTTTACTAGTAGGAGATAATGTAACGATAGTTCTTCGTTACGATAGGCCCCAAAGGTTATAGAGGCGGAATATAGCTGATGGTGATAAGCTATTACAGCAAAACGTACTCTGGTGCACAAAGGATCTGTCGCAACGGGAGTTTTTATCCTTCCCTATTTATTTTTTAGTCGGGGGGACGTTTGGAATATAATGGATATTTCACGTTGACAAACATAAAGGTTGACACTACTAAGGTTCTTTTTGTTTATGTAGTGTTGATGACTTGAAGTTAAAACCAAGAGCCATTGCTGATTTTTGACGTGCCGAGAATAGATTTACGGTTGACACTGCCAAGTAAAACCTAAAAAGGTCTATGAACAGAATGATTCTGGCTACACTGGTTACTACTTCCCAATTAATATTCTAGCTTGAGTTGGGCAAAAAGCAGAGAGAACAATGGATAAGGGTCTCACGTCACATTGACAAGAAAAGGTGGTTTTTGTTTGTCTAGTGTTGATATTACATCCAAGGCTGACTTGTAAGATACTGAGGATTAGATTAATGGTTGACACTGCCAGCTACTAAGCAAGCACAAAAAGGTTTAGGAACCGAATCATTACGGGTAGACTGTTTTCCTACTCTGCAATCGACTGATTGGCTTGGAGTTGAGGGGAAAAGGTAAAGAATTTTGGATAAGAGTCTCACTGCGCATGGACAACGGTGGTTTGTGTTTATCCAGCCGCGGTTACATCATGGCTGACTTCCTAAGATATTTAAGGATATATATATATGGATATCCCATGGTACTACAACAAAAAAATTGAATTCTAATTGTCTGGCTCTTTCCTTTGGTCGAAGTGGAATCGTAGAACACAATCGGACCCCCACCCCCCGCGTCGCCCTCCCTGGCGACACGGGGGAAACCCTAGACGCCGGCGGCTGTAGAGGCCGCTGCCACCTTCGCCCGCATCGCCGCTACCAGAGAGGACAGCGGCAAAGCTGCTCGCTCCCCGAGGACGGTGGCGGCGGGGCGTCTCCGGCTCGTTCCGCCGCGCGAGCGCCTCTGCTAGCGGCGGCGAGGGCGCGACCATGGTGGCGGCTGACCGGTGTTTTGGCGGCGGCGCTTCAGTTGTGGGGCGCGGCAGTTGGCGATGTGGGCATGGAGCGGCAGGGCGCGCGGCGGAGGGAGTTGGCCGCGGGGCGCGCGACGGAGGGAGTTGGGCGCGGGGCGGGCCAGATCTGGGCCCCGCGGGCTAGCTCTGGACTTCAGGGCGCCGGCGTGGAGGAGCGCGCTGCGGCGGCTTTCCTAGGCGCGGCGCGGTGCGTGCTGGCTGGGGGAGCGCGGCGCGTGCAGGCTGCGCTTCGGGCGGAGCTGATGGAGGATTTCTCGGGTGCTCCCGAGGACGATGACCGGAGGGCTTGATGGACAGGCTCGCTGCTGGGTACGTCTCGGCTTGTGGTATTGAAAGCGGCGGCGACGGTGATGTCGGACTGCTCCAGGTGAAAACCTTGCACTGATCTCGGTCAGTGCCGGCGGCGTCGGCGTCGTTGGACATCGTTTCCCTCCTTGGAGGCGTCGTCGTGGAGCGCCAACCACTCCTTGTCACCCCAGTTTCCCGAATATCTCCAGGTGAAAACCTAGCACTGTCGTTGACAATGCGGGCGACGACGGCGGTTTCGTCGCTTTCCTCCTTGGGGGCGTCGTCTTGGAGAATCGGTACCCATGCCTTGCGTTGCCTTGCTAGCTTGTCTCATCGGCGGGTGCGTGGACGTCGAGGCGGCGGCCTCGAGATTGTTCTTGCATGTCGGGGCGGCGGCCCCGGATTGCTGTGGAGTGGTGACCCAATGAGGTGGGGTTGTGGCTCGATAGAGTGTGGGTGGCGGCTTTGTGCCACTTGGGTGGCGAACTTGTCGGCTCGGTTGATGCGTCCCGGGGAGGGGCGATCTTCAGTATGTCGAGGCAGCGGCCTCGGATGTGGTGTGGCGGCTGTGGTCTGCGGGTAGTTGCCCTGGGCAGTTTGGACTGCGGACAACTAGGTCGTGTGGCGTCGCAGCTCTGGTGCGAGCGGTGGCATGTCGAGGCGGCGGCCCCGGAAGGTGGTGTTGGCTGTGTGTGCAGGGCATACTGGAGCGGTGGATGTCGGGGCGGCGGCCCCGAGCGCTTCGCGGCTCCTGTGGAGGCGAGGTTGGGGTTGGCAGCTCTACTCCGACGGGTCGGTGGGTTCGTTTTGCTTGTTTGTTGCTGCGAAGTCGAAACTGCGGTGTACGATGACGGGCAACAAGCAGTGAGCGCATTCGAGGGTTGGTCTCCTCATCTGCGTCAGAGTGTCCCGTATCTGCTCCTCCCATAGCAGTTACGGCTTCTTCTCTCCGGCAAGGGTGGTCGATTGGCCGGATCTTTGTGTAGTGGTCATGTGTCGAGAGTTTGGCTCTGTTGTTCTCGAGGTTGTGTGGGCTTTGCCCCGTGGGGTTGTGTTGTTGTATGGTTTTCGCCCGGTTTCTTCCATAATAAACCGGGCACCTTCTTCTTAATAAAAGGATAAGGCAAAGCTTTTGTCTTCGGTTTCAAAAAAAATACTCGGCAGAGTGGCAACCAAGAAGACTACTTCCACTTCTTGGAACAGAACTGCGATGTGGTTTGATAGAAGCCTAGAGTCTTTATTTTCTCCAGTATATGGGATGTGAAGTGTGCTTCGCAACAAGATTTGTATTGTAGCAAGGACTGGAAAAAAGGATTGGGGCTCTGGGTCTGGAGACGGTTCGAAGGAAAAGAAAATGGCTCTGGAGGAAGTAAGAAAAGCTAATCCTTTTGGGCAAATACTCTTATGCAAACAAAGAGAGTAGTGACAATTGAGTTAGCAGCAACTGAGGCACCGCCTCAAGAAAGTTATAGAAAGATAACTTTGGGAAGTTCAACGGTGGAAAATAACATTTGAAGTTGGAAGGTGTTCTTTCACAATCAGAAGATTCAGAACGAGGTAATGACTTTGACAATCAGAACGAGAGTTGCATAGGGGTCATAACAACCCAGAATCAAATGATAACCAGCGACTCATCAGGGAAGACAGAGATCTAGCGTAACAGTACTTAACATCACAAGGAGTAGTTGCAAAAGAAAAACATCTATCCCTTTCCGTGTGAAGACGCAGCTTTAAAGCCCTCCAGGGATCCTATAAGATGCCGAGGAGAAGTATAAAAGGCAAATGACCATCAGACATTTGATGTCATGCAGCTCTACATGAAACAAGGACCAAGGACCACTCTGAGATCAAATCATTAGTGGTGCATATCCTTATCATGCGAACACACAGGCTATGGCATTGATTGCTATGGTAGTAGCAGCAGCAGAGCAGTCATAATCGAAGTCATATGATCATGGCAGTGGTACAGTGATAAGGACAGGCAACCAAGGAAGAAGACCATAACAAATTGATGCTGATTGAAATTCAATTCCTCCAATATTCTTCTTGATTAATAACAGCAGAAGGTGTGACCAATAATAAAAGGGATAATGGTCTAGTACATTGATCTACAAATACAACTTTGTCAAAACTAAAGAAATGGCAAAGGAAAATTTATCTAGCTGAGATAATCTAGTAATACATAAGGCAAAAAGGTTGGCGGAACATTAAGTCTTCCAGCATAGTTACATAGGCAATGTCATTCCTTCTTCTGAGCAGATAAATTAAACAAATATAGATGGCAAAACATCAATGGCCGGAGACTTGAGGGCAGAAGGAACCATTTAAAACTGCCGCCGAACTGGAGTCGGGGTGCAGCCAGTTTCTGCGCAATCAAATCCTACAACTCAAATATAGTACAACAGAGACATCAGTCGGGTGCCACCGAAGAAAATAACTCAGATTCCCATTGGGCATCATCAGGTGACTCACTAATTGCATCAAACAAACCTCATTAGGTTTAAAGCTCAACACAATCAGCCTACAAAAGAATTAACCGAGGGTCTGCAACTGAATGATGATGACTGATGCGTGTATATTCCCTCCCACGTCATAAAATCATCTGCCGGGAGCTTCCTCTCTAGCTCTGGCATACTTGAGTAACTTCATGAGGTGTACAACAGCAGCGATCAAGAGTAACATAACAAACATGTCCGTAGAACAACTTCTTCAACAACAGTACTACAAGATGTTGACAAACTTAGGAGCATCAGTTCTTGGTCCTGCAAGTGATCGATACAAGTACAACTTATCAACGGTATCCGTCTCCCCTTCATCATCAGGATGGTCCTTCATTACTTCAACCACCAAATCAGGCATTTGCTGAGCTACATCTCCACAGCCCTTCGCTGTTAGCCTGCATGAGTTCATCCAAAAGAACCTCATGTTGTAAAAATAGTTCATGCCAGAGAGCAATCCCTTGTCACCAAAAGGGCTATCCCTGACCTCAAGCTTTCGCAACCTAGTGCATCCCTCAAACACATGTTGAAGAGACATGTCAGTATTCCCAGCAAAGGCAACCGACAAAGTCTTTATTAGTTTCCCGTATTTCCCGATGTACGCAAACGCCTTATCCGTGAGCAGGCCAGACACTGAAAGTCTAGTGAGCTTCTTGCAGTTCATCACAATTGCCCCAAAACCCTCATCCATGGGCTCCCCGGTAACCCGATCGGGACGGTGGCGGCCCATAATACAGAGGCGGAACATGATAAGTTCAGGGCAGTTCTCGGACATGGCAATTACTGCTTTATTTGTCATCCGCTGGCAAAAGTAGAGGATTGATTCAAGCTTCCGGCAGCCTTCTGAGATTGCCTGGAGACCAATATCAGAGACTGAACCCTCAGAATCCTCGGTGGCATCCAGAGGAAAAACCCGCAGCTCACGGAGCTCTGAGCATGTTTCAGCCACAGCCCGGAGGCCTTCATCACCAACAGTGTCAAGAACCTAAAATGAGGAATTTATACACCAATGCCGAACGTCAAATTAGATAAATGGAGATGTCTATCAATGCGGCAACAAGAAAATCAAAAAAATACTTACCCAGAAAATACGAAGATTGAGACAGTTGTAAATAACTGGTATGAGCTCTTCAGAGGTTAGGCTCGCAAAGCTCAAGTTGAGGGAAGTGAGGTTGGCACAAACAGGGTAGACTGCTGGGAGGTATTCTGCATTGACATCCAAGAAACCTGACAAACAAACAAGTGACCTGGATGCTGCAAAAGACGCGGCCAGCTCAGAGACGGACGAAGCACCACCAGAGCCTGGCTCAGAGCGGAATGAACCAGTGCCAAGGTGCGTGAGATGGGGTGCCCTTGCCATAAGACGCCGCAGCTGCTCTATGGACACATGGTCATTCACACGCAGCCGACGCAGAGCTGGTGACCGCGCAACAAGTGCCTCCAGGGCCTCGAAGTTGAACGGGACACTTACACAATCAAATACAAGTGACTCCAGCGATGTGTTGCACTCTGGGAACTTGGAGATCCAATCCACTACATCGTTCTCCTCCTCGTGGAAATAATCTTCAGTCAGATCCAGTGATCGAAGATGCCTAAAAAAATAAACATGTGGATCCATGAGATACCACGCTCATCCCATTTTGCCTAAAAAAATAAATTTCATAATAAACCAAACAAACAAGATCAAATGCAGCCGCTAGAAACTAAGAGAAATTCCAACGGCGAGATTCGACTGTGACAACATCAAGTGGCACGAACTCAGCAGATCTCCGTGTAGGGGTGAGAACCCAATACGGCGATAAAAGCGCTATTATAGCCAAGATCAGATTCTGATCCATGGCAGAGCCGGGCCAATAAAAATGAAAAGCATAAAGGGGCACATAAAATAAAGCGGCAATCACACGATGCAGCAGCTAAGAACTGAACAAATGCGCCAATGATGGTACGATACTGTAACTGTCCCGGTCCGGAAAGCTGGCAGCCGATGTTTAGATTCAGCTCAAGTGTTTAGTTTGAACGTACCGGCACCCCTCGGCGATGATGGCGAGGCCGCGCGTGGTGAACCCGTCGCAGCAGACGAGCGAGAGGTCCTTGAAGAGCGGGAATGACTTTGGGATGAGCGCGAGCTGGTCGTCGGAGACGGTCATCCGCTTGAGGCAGATGCGCTCGAGGCGCGGGTATGCGGGTCCGAGCGCGTCGACCCAGGGGGAGAGGTGCGCGCCCCAGCCGTGGGGCACGAGGCTGAAGTCCGCGAAGCGGGGCTTGCCCTTGAGCACGACGGCCTGCACGCCGCCGAAGCGCTCGACGGCGCGGCGCGGCGAGACGGCGTAGCAGTTGCCGATGAAGAGCTCGCGGCGCGTCTGCGCCTCGGCGTGGTACCAGGAGCGGCAGACGAGCGAGGCCGCGTTCCGGTCGCGCGCAGCGGTGAGGAACTCGAGCACGCTCTCCAGCACGTTCTCCAGCACCTGGTCCGGCGGCGCCCACCTCCCGCCGCCGCCGCACCCGCCGTTGCCGCCGCATCTCAGATCCGGCGCCCACCTGTCCCCCGCGGCCCCGGCGCCGGCTGGGTCGTCGTCCTCCGACATCAGCGACGGCGGCGAGTCGGAGTCCGCCGCCACATCGCGCATGCCAGGGGACGGCGCTAGGGTTGGGATCGGAGCGGGCGAGGAGGAGGGGGAGGGGGGAGCGCTCATGTGGGAGATGGACTGGACTGGAGGTAAAAGGATTAAATAATGATTGGATCTGAGAAGCGAGGTGGGAGTGAGCCGAGCAAAGCTTCGACCTTTTTTATTCCCCTCTCCTCTCCTCACTCTGATGAGCTCTCTGCATCCGACACCAACCAACAGTGCCCGGAGGCGACCGGGAAAGGAACACGACGACGGCACGCATGAATCTGCACGGAGAAATAATGGCGGCGTAGCCTGCCTTCGAGTGCGGACAATTATATGCACATCGTCGGGGTGTACTCTCGAAAAATAATGGATCCGGCGATCACTGATCAGGGTGTCCTTGAAAATCCAGAAAAGAATATAATGTTTACTCCGTTCGTTTTTCTCCACACACTTTTAATGTACGTTTATACTTATTTTAATATAAATCTGTATAACACCTACAACATCTAATATTGTAGAACGGAGGGAGTATGTGTTTTTGCAACACGTTTCTTTTATAAAGTGATACTAACCTACAAGCTTCCACAAAAAAAACTAGTATCGTACAATATTTTGCATTGTTTTTCATGTTAATAGAGTTTTGTTGATTTCCACTACTATGATCACGGTCGTTCACAATGAGCCCATACATTCATATTTGAGACAACTAGATAGTGGAATGAACAATTATCGTAAGCAATTGTGCAATCTGGCAAGCGACTTCTACATTGTCTATGATTGGTATAAAGCCCGAAAACGAGGGCCTTGGCTTGGTCTCGGGGTGGATCCAGATAAATAGTTTAGTGGGAGCAATTCATATGAGAAGGTCAATTTTAATACAAATTCCATTTTTATGTATTTTTTTGCATCAAATAAGGATAAAATACACTGAAATTTTAGAAACTGAGTGGAGGCCATTGCCCCCACTCAGTTGTACATGGGTTCGCCCCTACTTGGTCTTCATCTTTGAAAAAACATGTGCCTAACTAGAGATAAATCATTGTGCCATGTGTCGGAAATTTGACTATCACAACCACATAACCAAATTCAACCGTGGTTGGTTTATTCTCAAACTCCCTCAAGCTAGTCAAACACAACCATGTCATTGTTCTGCCTCCTAAACGTTGTCTTGCGTTCGTTATGTATCTCTTGCATGATAATGCAACTATATGAATAACAAAGAACTGAGACATGATTGGTGTGTTTTTAGATAACATAATTGTGTGTTGAATACTTGAACTCCAAGGAAATGAAGTTGATTATTCAATAGCTTTCGGATGATTCCCAAAAGGTGTTATACAAAACGTTGAGATTTGATGTTAGGCTCAAGAGGAAAAGGAAAAGATGCACAAGAACTTCGACGGAAATCTTTCCATGAGAGCTCATGTTGGTACCCTCTAAATTTGTAAAACAAATTATATATCATGTGCACATTCATCACCACAACTCTATGTTCTAAAAGATACAAATTGCATGTGAAGATGGTCACGAAAGGATCTAAATGTCACCTACATGGGCGAAATAGATGATTTAAAACGATTACACTTTTACTTAATACTATTTATGAATTCAACATGTCAAATTCTTTTCAAACACAAAATATTAAATATCTTAGCATCACATAAGTGCACAAGAAACTATGTCTAGACAATCTTGAAAATTAACAGAAATAAATAATTCAGACTCAGTAATTGTCGGTAATAGCAAGAATCAACATGTTTCTCGAAGTTTAGAAATCCCTCGATATTCTATTCTCCGTTGAGATGTGTAATGGTGGACTCTCTCCAGTCACAGTCCTCTCAAGGAATTGCCCTCTCGATCTATAGCTTCATCCACCATTCTAAAGATAAAAAGCTCATCTTTGCAAGTTTCCCAAAAAAGAAATGAGCCAAGCCATAATCGTTCAGATGATGTGCCCTCCAAGAAAAATATGCTTTTGGACTACTCATCAAACCAATGAAGCTGCAAAAGCAACTTCTGCTAAAATCTCTCCCTCAATCCTCACACTTTTGCAACTTATGAAATAGGTGTAATAGATGTACCGTAGAGACTATAAATAATGGAAAATATAAAGAATGACTCCTACATCCCTGGATTCCTTCCATAAGTTGGATGGAACAAACTATGGGGAAAGTATAAGTTCAAATCAACACTCATACAATGCACAAAAACAAGTAGACACGATTTTTGTCCATTGGGCCAACTCTCCGCCTAGCTCAGAACCTCCGGGACAATTACAAACTATATTTTGGACCAGAACATAAGCACTTGGAGTTTTGGACTGGCATGTAGTTTCACCCAGAATACATCTAGAGGTTTGTACCATGAAGATGAGCCATAATCGCAAACACCCAGAAAAAAGAATTTAACTTTTCCCATACAAAGTTTACTGTTTTAGTATTGGGCTCATGTTGTAGCAAACAACAAGCTGTTCACACGCAAAATGTACCAAGGTCAACAAAAATGGGGATGCATTAACAAAATGTCTGATCACTCTATGTACGATATGACCCATCTACCCGGAAAGTGCAAATGGAAGTTGAGCTCCATGGAGCCATTTATACCCAAAACTCAAAAAACATATTTTCCAAGATTCAGAAAATTCTGGAAAAAACAAGTCATGGATGTCGACAATGATACATTATACCAACCTGTAAAGTATCAACTCAAAATAACTCATATTATGGGCTACACGGAAATAACAAAATCTGACATATTTCTCATTGATATTTTACATGTTGGTACTCCATCTTTCTGAAAATAACTTCCATGCACATGTTGGTACTCCATCTTTCTGATATTTTACATATAAAATAACATCCATGATTTTTTTCTACATGTTTTTGAAACTTCAAAATATGATGTTTGAATTTTTCAAAAGCAAGAGCTCCACAGAGCTTAGCCTCCAAAATGTTGCACTCCATGTCTCCATCTACCCCTCTTTATAGTACAACTATCAAACTTATAATTTGTTCTCCCTCAAAGAATTCTAGAACAAGTAAAACCCAAAAAAAAACTAGACACCGATAAAAGAACCTAGGTCAAGCTCATTCTATTTGAGCTCAATGATGGTGTTCATGCTTGCTTCAAGGGAGAACACTTCTCTTGGCGACTCTAGCTTGTTGTGTACACATAGAGTTTATTCCCTTTATTTCGTTACTTGAAATCTCACATGTCCATTTTACGAAAATGGAGAGCAAGATTCAAGCGTATATTCCTTTCGGATGCTAATCTCGAATTTGCTCTTGTCAACCTCGATGAACATCTTCGCTTGATATCATCCTAATATATGAGTTTTCTAGGATTGTTCCTTCAACGCAAGCCTATGTATAGTACTTAACCCACGGTCGTACCAAATGCATAATATGCAGGTTAGTTCACAAAGTTCATTTTACATCGCTTATCATACTGTTCATATGTGGTACATATCCTTTATTCTTGCGAGTTGACCATCTCGTTGGATCCCAAATTACCTCTTCAAGACCTGATCAGCCATGGTTCGGATTACGAGCTCACCAAAACCTGTTATTGACATCATATTCAAAACTATTTCCTTTAATTCATTTTCCCATAATTTTGATCCTCACGGCTCCGGACAAGTCTAGTCATGACCAACTTTGAGTTCCACCAATGAACTACATCTTTGGACATTTCTTAAATATCACGTGAACTTGATCCTGAATTCTTGATCTTATTTGGTTTCAGCAATGGATATTATCATGGCACTCGTCCTAAATCTATACATATCATTGATGACTTTATCGCTTTTGTCACGCAAATCAATATGTAACTTTTATCTGAGAGAAGCAACATCATATCTTAGCACACCAAGAACCGTGGCGTAGCCAGGATGGTAGAAACGGGCTGATATGTTCCTCCCCGCCTAGGTTCGGACCTCCGCGCTCGCAATTACCAAGGATTCTTCCCCTTTGTTCTAGTTTTTTTTATCTTGACACGCCGAGAAACGGGCGCAACATCATAGAACACGCCAACCGTTCCATTCCTGTGTTCTTTTTGGACAAAAAAATTGTCACGAAACCGTTCCATTCTTGTGTTCTTTTCTAGTATGGAGTGGAACGAGAACGGCATCAAACTCGATTAATTATTTCCTAATCTTGATTAATTATTGCTAAACTTAATTAATTATTCCTAATCTTAATTAATTATTGCTAAACTTGATTAAATTAGAGTTAATCGCCGGCATTACTGTGCCGTTCCACCTCGTCCGGCCGAATCGGTCGGACCGGTCGGTTCCGCATATTGGGGGAATATCCCCTTTTCTGGAACCACTCCATTCCACTCCATCCCAGAAAAGAACGCAAGAACGGGCTCACGGAATGGAACCGTTCCATTCCATTCCGGTTGATTCCAGAAACGAACACACCTTGAAGGGGAGGCGGGGATGGGTGTACCCTCGATCACGAAAAAACAAAATTCCGTTTGAGACTGACGGAAACTCATGTCATGTGGCAAACCCCTGACACTGTTGCATGGCATGGCCTGGGCCGCCCGCTCGGCCTACCCGTTCAACCAAAGCGACAGGCCACCCACGCCATGAACTGCTTTGCTTGGCTACAGTACAAGCTAGCCCCAACGGCGATCCAATCCACCCACCTCTTTGCCCATGTGCCCCCGATCTGCTAAGCAAAATTCTGCTCAAAACTTTTGAATTTAAAGTTCCGTTTGTTTGATTTACTTGCGTTAATGAATCAAGACATTCGAGACTAATGTTGTCGAAGCAAATACGTATGCAGTAACAACGTTTTCTTCTTTTGCCTTCGTCTTTTTTATTACTTGAGTTTCGTCTTTTTCGAGTGGTATATGACATCTCTTGGCTTGCTCGTGCAATACCAAGCAATAAAATTGTCTTCTGCAATAAGACAATAACGAAATTTAATTTTAAAATCGTCGCAGGTTTTCCTTCTTCGTTGGATACAGATTTTTCTGAAAACGAATTTGCTTTCCATCCGACGTTTTATGTCCGAAGCACGTACGACACTGGAATCCAACGCTCATGGTTGAGAGTAAATGACGGAAAACCACCAGAATTGGGGCCGAGTTGTCTGGATACCACCGAAATTGAGCCTAAGGACAGAAACCACCTATGTTTGGGGCAGGAGTGTGACAAATAGCACTGATTTTAGAATTAACCTGTCTTAACAGCCATTCCGACAATGCGGTCCCACTGTCAGGCTTACGTGGCAAGATTCGGACTCATTTTAGACCAAAAAAAGAAAAAAAAGTCAACGACGCGTCCTCTGCTCCCGCTCTCACCGACCGCAGCCTCTTCCTCATGCGCTCGCAGCGGGTGGCGTTGGCGAAGGCGACGAGCGCGGGCGGCAGGGGCCATGGCGATGAGCTCCGGCGAGCGTAGCGGGCGGCGCGGGGCAGTGGCGCGCGCCTAGCTCTGACGAGCGCAGCGGGTGGTGCTAGCGGAGGCAACGAGCGCGAACGGCAGGGGCCATGGCGGTGTGTGCGCTTGGGTACGTGCAGATCCTGCGCCTCCCCCCACGACAAAGTTCCTGCGCCTCCCCCACGACAAAGTTCCTGCGCCTGCGCTGCGGCGTGCAGCCCTAGGCATCGCCTCCATGGCCGCGCGCCTCGCCGCCGCCAGCGACCCGTGCATGGAGATCGACCCGACCACGCCCTACGTGAAGCTCTGGATGGGCACGCACCTGGCTGCGCCCTCGGCCGTGCTCGCATGCCTCCCGTGGCTAAAAGCCCAGCGCCGCAGCTACGCGCGCCGCCTGCCTTCGCCGCAGCTGCCGGCGAACCTGACGACGCGGCGTTGTCTCTGCTCCCAGATGGGTTCTTGGCCCGGGACACGCGCATGCGGGCGGCGCTCTGCGCGGCGCGCGGGACTGAGACACGCGCATGCGGGCGGCGCTCTGCGCGGCGCGCGGGATGGCGCACCTGCACGCGGCGCACGGCCTCGTCCACGGCGCCATCAGGTCCACCAACCTGCTGCTCCGGAACGGCGGCGACCCCGACGACGCCGCTGCGCTCTCCGACTACTCCCTGCACTACCTGTTCGCCCCGCCGTCGCCGCCGTCCGCGCGCGTGGGCGGGTATCCCGCGCCGGAGCTCGTGGACCCGTGCCGGCCGACGTTCATGTCGGACGTGTACTCGCTCGGGGTGCTCTTCCTCGAAATTCTCACCGGCAAGTGCCCCACGTCGGGGACGGCCGGCGTGGACGGCGCGGCGTTGGACCTACCGCGGTAGGTGCATTCGGTGGTGCGGGAGGAGTGGACGGCCGAGGTGTTCGACGCGGAGCTGGTGCGGCTGGGCGGCGGCGCGGAGAAGGAGGTGGTCGCGCTGCTGCAGGTGGCCATGGCGTGCGCGGCTTCTTGGCGCTGTGGCCGAAACTGCCCCACTCCGGCGGCCGCTAGAGCCTCTCGACTCGCCGCAGATCCGGCGGAGGCGGTGAGCTTGCTCAGATCCGGCAGGCAGCGAGGAGCCGAGACGAGGGAGGACATGGCGCACGAGGGAGGTGACCGTGCTGATGTTGACTTTCTTTATTTTTTGTTTTTTGCCACGTAGGAGGCCTGACAGTGGGCTAGCTCTGTAAGAAATGCTGTTAAGACGACTAAATTTTAGAATCAGTGCTATCTGTCACACACACTTGCCCCAAAGTTCGTTCGGTGTTTTGTGTCCTTAGGCTCAATTTCGGTGGCAGCCAGACAACTCGGCCCCAATTCTGATGGTTTTCCGTCATTTACTCCATGGTTGAAGAGTTTTTTTTGTTGTTGAGAAACTCATGGTTGAAGAGCTGACGCAAAGGAACGGATCCTACAATCTGTCGGATATACCAGGTCACGTCGGCATGGGAAGGAAACTGAAGATCACTTGGCAGAGACATCGTTTCCGTCAGACCCATCCATATTCTTCCACCTCGGGACTCATGAAACTCGCCAAAACCAGCGCAGAGTCGCCGTCCTCGTCCTCCGGCCCTGCCAGACAGTGCCATGAGCGATCCTCACTCGTCAGCTCCAGAGAGCACCGCATGGTGGTGTACCGAGCTTTCGGTCCCGGAATTTCGTACGCGCCACTTCGTTCCAGGTGCTCCTCCACATGCAGCTATGCCATCCTAGGCCTAGCTGACTAGCTCACAGGTCACACAGCACTGCTCGTATAGTGCTAGTATGGGGCTAGGAGGCCAAGCCCGGCCATGAAATTTTGTCCCGGCGTGTTCTCAACGATAGCTGTCACCTGCAAGCATCCAACAGTACATACATGTTAGTAAAGCCTGATGGAAACTTTGTTTTACTAAAATGATAGTATGAGATTACTGCAAACATGATATTTAGGTCATCAGCGGGATCATTGAGGAGAAGGTATCAACCGTTCCGACAGAAAACTATAGCAGTCTTCTGCGGGCTAAAGTGTCAAGCATACAAGCAGGCAAGCAGCAACATAAACCTGCTCTGCAGCCTCAAAGTGTGCTTGGTATCAAGCTTCAAACAAGTGCTGTATGTGCGACATGTTTTATTCGTCGGTCGGTTGGTTTACATATGCAATAGGCCAATAGTTAAGCCACATGCCGGTGTTACTTGTTTTTGTAGTGTACCATTACCAATAACACGGCAGAAGTGCACATGTTCTGTGGAAAATAAGCGCATCTGGCATTCAGCCATTCACCTTTTATTTTTAAGCCGGAACCAATTCAGTTCTGAAAACAGCACCTCAGTACGACTCTACTTGCAATAAGCCAGTAACATGCTCCCAGAAAAGCTGGGATCTTGAGACCGGAGAATCTGAAATTGACGTTGGTTATACACTTTACATGGAGTTGAGAAAACTTGTGTGGAGCTGCATGCTTAATGAAAGGAAACTCACTCTTGGGCCTTTGTGTTTCAATGAGGAAAAACCGAAAAGGGTTCCACAAGAGGTCTATGAAAAATGATCGTGGTGTACATATTACTCATAAAGCAAACGAAAATATGCATCACCTGTTTCTTTTTGCAAACTATTTCAGTTCATATCTGCTTCTTCCACTGTAAATGCTCCGACAAAAATGTGCAGACATGTATCAATCACCCTGTAAAAAGGAAATATGTTTTACAAAATAGATAACTCGCTTACCAGAAATCAAATCAGAAAAAAGGCGACTGCATGCTATGCCCTTGCCTCCTTGGTTAGTCTAATCGATGAACTTGTCGAAAAACTAATGATGTTCACCTAATATTATGCCGTTATTAAAGTGAGTGTGAATATCTTATAGAAGCACGTATACCAGGCATACTTGAATTTCAGAATGGATGAGCTAAATGTGAACTAGAAACCATCAGAGACCATTACTAACACTAGTTATCGCCTTAGCACTCTCCTGTTCAATGTTTTCTTGAACAAGATCATCACTTAAAGATTCAAGTTCTTATCTCCCTACTGCTTACAGCCAAGATGGGGATGATATGCTACAATTACTTAAATCTGCTCAAATCTGCTACAAACAGCCATCTTGTCGTACATTCTCTTGGTTAAAAGGCTTTCTATACAAGCTACAAGCTATATATGCTCATTATTTCATGATATTTAGTTTTCTCTGCCCCAAGTATGCATGTTTTTCAAGAATCAGTACTACCTCCGTTCCATAATTTTTGTCGTAGTTTCAGTTCAAATTTCGAATGGAGGTAGTGTTTCTTTAATTTTACTCAGTGAAAGTTAGCATATTATTATTGATTGGTACTTGTGATTTCTTGAGCAGAAGGAAAAGATTGCCCGAAGAGACTACATGTGGGGAACGGGTAAACCATCAAACGGCAGTAGATTGGTTTAACTGGCTACTTGTCAGTTGTCATTCAGCAAACGTTACACTATAAACAAATCTCCTTTAAGCCAATTCACTTTGGGCGGGTAAAAGAAAACCTCAGGTTTACAAGGGAAAGTGTTAAATATTTACATCATAGCATGTCAAGAATGATATTATATCATCAGCAGGATAACTGAAGAGAAGGTATCTACCGCTCCAATAGTGAACTATAGCTAGTCTTATGCTGGCTTAACCGCTCAAGTATCAACCATACAAACCTGACCTATACTTCTGCTGGCTCAACCGCCCAAGTATCAACCATACAAACCTGACCTATACTTCTGCTGGCTCAAGTGTCAAAGCTTGCTATGAAGCTTCAAATAAAAGGGTAGAAATTTAGTTAGTGAGGATTTCAGCTACACTGAAGTGTTCTGTGTGATCCTCACAAAACAAAACAAAAAAGGTGTTGCCTGTGTGACACATTTTATTCGTCGGTCGTTTGGTTTACAGATGCAATGGTTAAGCCACATGCCGGTATTACTTATTTTTGTAGTGTACCAATAACACGGCAGAAGTGCAGATGTTCTGTGGATAATAAGTGCATCTGGCATTCAGCCACTCACCTTTTATTTTTAAACCGGAATCCCCCCTCATTTCAGTTCTAAAACTGGATCAGTACGATTCTACTCGCGATAAGCCAGTAACATGCTCCCAGAGAAGCTGGGTTCTTTAGACTAGAGAATCCAAAATTAATGTTGGTTATACACTTCACGTGGAGTTTACAAAAGTTGTGTGGAGTTCCATGCTTCATGAAAGGAAACTCACTCTTGGGCCTTTGTGTTTCATTAAAGAGATGAAAAACAGAAAAAGGGTTCCACAAGAGGACTATGGAAAATGCTTCATGGGGTGTTATTCACAAAGCAAACGAAAGTATACATCACCTGTTTCTTTTTGCAAACTATTTCAGTTCATATGTGCTTCTTCCACTGCAAATTGCTCTGACAAAATGAGCAGACATGCATCAACCACCCTGTAAAATGGAAAATATGTTTTACAAAATAGATAACTCACTTACTATAAATCAAATCAGAAAGTAAAGACCATGGACTGCAAGCTATATCCTTGGTTAGTCTAATCGATGAACTTATCGAGAAACTAATGATCTTCACCTAATATTATGTCGTCATTAAAGTGAGTGTGAATATCTTATAGAAGCACATATACCACCAGGGGCGGACCCAGGTACAAGGTTATGGGAGCCTTGCCCCCCCACTCAAAATTGAAACTGTCAATAGTATTTGTTCAGTTCTTAGAGAAAAATCTTCAAATTTTGTGAATTTATACAAGGAATGCCCCCATTCATATTATGTGCCCCCTCTCAAAATGTTGTCTGGGTCCGCCCCTGTATACCACCCAGTTGAATTTCAGAATGGATGAGATTAATGTGAACCAGAAAACCATCAGAGATCGTAACTGAAACCACTGCTTACATCCAACATGGTGATGATAGGCTACATTTAGTTATATCTGCTCAAATCTGCTACAAACAACCATCTTGTCCTCCATTCTCTTGGTTAAAAAGGCTTTCTAAACAGCTACAAGCGATATAGGCCCATTATTACATGATATTTAGTTTCCTCTGCCCCCAACTATGCAAGTTTTAAGCTAGTCAAGAATCAGTACTACCTCCTTTCCATAATTCTTGTCACGGTTTTAGTTCAAATTTGAGCCACGACCAGAATTATGGAACGGAGGTAGTATTTATTTAATTTTACTCAGTGAAAGTTAGCATGTTATTATTAATCGGCAATTGTGACTTCTAGAGCAGAAGGAAAGGACATCAGTTTCTTTGCCTGAAGAGACCACATGTGGGGAACACAGCTAAACCATCAAACGACAGTTGATTGGTTTAACTGGCTACATGTCATTCAGCACACATTACATTCTAGACTAAGTCTCCTTTAAGCCAATTCACTTTGGGCGGGTAAAAGAAAACCTCAGGGTTTACAAGAGGAAGTGTTCAATATAATATAAGCCTAACGGAATTTCCTATTTCAGTAAGTCGATAAAATTTGTTCCGGTTACCAGAATATTTACATCATAGCATGTCAAGAATAATATAACAAGAAAACCAAACCATTTTTACTAGTCTATCTCTCCTATCGCATAGGTTTCTCTGCATTTCTGTCAACCAATGTACTGATTTACGAGTGTGATAGGGTAGGACTCCAGAACAAGTTATGCCAGCAAACAAAGGTATGTATAAGGATAAAACTGAAGTCAATTGATATATGCTGGTCTGCCGTTAACATTGATTCATCTACTGTGAACTGGTGCATAGGTTAAACTGCATTTATGTCGACAATAAACTGATTTTCAGGAAAGGGGTGGGTAGCCAACAGTTCTAAGACATACTCCCTCCGCTCCAAAATAGTTACATCCACATGTGGACAAATAGAAGTCATCTATTTTGGAACGGAGGGGGTACAAGAGAAAATTCGTCGAAACAATATACAAAACACAGGAGTTAGCCCCAAAAAATTGATTGCCTGCCATTATTAATCTATTATCAACGCAACTATCTGTATTCTAATGTTTAAGTTGAAATTTGTAGAACTACACATAAAGTATTATCATATTGCTCTTGGCTACTCTGGTAAAATGGTGTCAACGCGATTAGCATCCATATGTAACTTAGATGCTCCTCACTCGGAGAAAAGTAGGCAAAATAAGTAGTGAAGACCAAAACTGTATAGGATGCATCACACTCCTAAACATTGACAACTAATAGCTGGCAGTCAAACAAGTGAAGTATTCACCTCATATAAGCTCTTGGTTGTCCGTGCTAACAATAAATCTTTCAGAGCTCATCTCCTTCTAATACCAATGCTCTTCTTCTTCTGCGTGATCGAAAAACGTCTTGACATTGCAACATTGTAAAATTTTCTCATATGCTCCGAAAGCCGATGTATCGCACCAAGGTTGCCAACAGCTGATAATTGCAGCATGATAGCATCGAACTTCCTGTACGACAGTTTCATGTCACGGTTTATCATTTCATCTAGAAGAGTAGTTGCATCTTCTGTTCTTCCACAATCAAACAGCCCATCAATCATTATTTCGTAGGTATCAACAGCACGTCGACATCCTCTTTTGTCCATCTCAATCCAAATATCGAGTGCCCTGTGTGGCTCTCTCATCGCAAAGAACATCACCATCAGCATATTGTAAGTATGAACACTGGGCTCACAGTGTGCTTCTATCATCCTCTCACAGAGTTTGAGCGCATCATCCGCCTTCTGAAGACTACAAAGCACCTCAAGAAAGCAATTGTAAGTGACAATATCAGGAGGAAACCCAGCCTTCCCCATCTCCTCCAAAACACGGTAAGCACCATCGACTTTACCCGCCAAACACATGCCTTCGACCAAGTCTTTATAGGTTGATACATCAGGCATGCAGCCACGTTTCGTCATGTCTGAAATCAGCTCAAAGCACTCGTCCATCTGATCGGCCTTTGCTAGTGCCACGATCATAATAGAGTACACCTTAGCAGTGGGAGATGATATCTTCGATCCCTCGGTTCTCATGAACTCGAACAGCTCCCTCGCCTCCGAGACCAAACCAGCGCTGCAGAAGGAGTCGATGGCAGCTATGTAGGTGAAGTTCTCCGGGGTGTGCTTCATCTGAATCATTTCCTCGAGCACCTTCATGGCCTTCTTGGGGTCCCTCGCCCGGCACCACCCAAAGAAGAGGATGCTGTATGTCTCGGCATTTCCCTGCAGCTTCCTCTTCACGCGGCCAAACACCGTCTCCGCCTCCCTGACCATCCCGCATTTGCAGAAGGCGTCCAGAAGGATGTTGAGCGCGTCGGTCTCCGGCGGCGACCGCATCCGCGCCCGGCGTTTCTTGGCCAGCTTCCTGAGGTTGGCGAGGTGCTTCTCCGTGTAGGCGCGCAGGATGGCCAGCAGGTCCTCGACCGGCACCGACCTCGTGCCGTGGCGCTTCATGTGGTCGAGCACGTCGCAGAGGACGCCGAACTGGCGGGACTTGTACCGCGTGCCGGAGAGGATGTCGATCATGTCGTTGTAGGTCCGGTGCTCGTGCTCGTAGCCGTCCTGCTGGGAGGCCCAGGCGAAGAACCGGAAGGTCAGCTTCTCCTCGTAGCGGAGGCGGTGCATGACGTCGGCCACGAGCGGGGTGGTCAGCTCGGCGCCCAGCGCGTCGAGGGCGGCCTCCGTGCCCTCGTTGGAGCCCTCCTCTGTCTCTGTCACCGCGTCGTAGATCCTGTCCGAGAGAGACGCGACGTACTGCTCCTGGAGGTTGGTGGGGAGGAGGACGTGCTCGGAGTAGAACCGTCGCGCCGGAATGTCTGGGAGATAGCGCCACGGGGGCGGGGATTGAGCGCGATTTAGCGGCGAGGAGCAGGCGCGCGAGTAGTGGGCTTCGGCGAGAGAGGACAAGGGTGCGGCGGCGAGAAGGCGGCGGAGGTGGCGGAGCCGGAGGGGGAGGTTGGGGGATATCATGTGGCCGGGCGACGTGAGTCCACAACGGCGGATGGGGTAATTGGAGGCTGGATGGAACGGACGGAATCGGGGAAGGCGGCGCCTGCGTGGGAACGGGGTCTGCAAATTTTGTATTGCACGGCGGTGCGGCGGCCGGCGGCCGGCGGCGCGCCTGGAGGAGAGGAGTACGTCCTCGTTTGTTTCGACGGTAGGTTCTGTGAAGAGGAAGGTCGATGCGGCCTGCGACGGTGATGGACTAGGCCGAACATGTGGCCCAGACTCTCTATGCTAAGCGGGCCAAATGGAGGAATTCAAATGGAAATGCAACGAGTTCTAAAAAGAAGTTCGACTCCATTGCCCATGAGTTTTTTTTTCTCAGAAAGGGAATACAAGGCAACACAAATACTGGCAGAGTGAAATCTTACTTCTCTTTGGTATCTCTCTCATATTAAAAATGACATAATGTTCTCGTTATGCTCTTTCTTTCATCAAACCTCCATTTGAGATGCCAAAGTGGGATCCATGTATCCCACTGTGTACTAGGTTTCCCATTTTGATTCTTTCCCTCTCATCTTTGGTTTTGGGAAATTTTTGTTTTTGTCACTGTAGTTTTTGCCCATTTTACTTTTGCCTTTTTGAGAGGCAAAAACGAAAGCAAAATAACAACATTTGGGGCAAAAACAAAATGGGAAAAAACTAGAGTGGCAAAAATAAAATAAAGTTTTTACCATTTTCATTTTGCTTTTGCCCTAGAGAGGGCAAAACTGATGTATTACCAGAAACTAAGAGGGCAAAAACAAAATGGCAAAATTTAGAGTGACAAAAGCAAAACGGACAAAAACTAGAGTGGCAAAAACAAAAATTCCCCCTTTGGTTTTCTCCCACTGTTTCCCAAAAAGACTCAAGTGCCAATGTCTTATTAACTTATAAAATAAATTTTGTGTTCTTTCGAAAGGCGATAAATGCTTACCAAAAGAAATCCTATTCTTTTGTGAGGCAAATAAAATCCAATCTATACTTTCTTATAAAGCAAAACCCCACTAACATGCATTAAATTAGTCTATCTCAACATGCAAGGTGTCCACATCATGCACTATTTGAACCATTCATTTATACATGTCATCACCACATCATCCACTATTTGAGTCATTCATTATCCATGCCATCCCATATTTATTTATCTACACATGCAACCCCTTCACATTATAAATTCTTTTAGTCATAATTTTTTCACATCATCAAATTTAAGTGGTTGAATATACGAAATATTTCATAGATACATTTAGATTTTCGACTATTATAGCTAATCAAATCCCTCATATTGCCATTTTTATTTCATGCAGCAAATAATTTTTTAAGGTTCCCGCTGCAACGCACGGGGTATCTTTCTAGTTTATTGATACATAATCACATCAAAAATAAAATTGCATGCATTCATGGTGATTGTCTCGGAGTTGGAACTAACCTCTTAGAATATTATGCGTCCGTTGCACGGTCCTAATTAGCTAGTATTATAAAAATCTATTAATTAAACGGCTATGTTCTGAATAGCATGATGAAGCATGTCTGGGGGAGATGTCCTCTCTGTGCATGTGTATTTTTTCAAACTAGTGTAGAATCCATGATTTGATCTATGTGAGTCAGTGTGAAGGAATTTCTCCGGTATTCAGGCTAGTCTCCATGCACATTCGGAGCTCTCCACACTCTATCTTGGCGATGACTGGATTGGCTATCCATGTGGTGTATCAAGCTTCTTGATCTGCCCATCTTCCAACAAATTAATTGTCCACATTTTGCTGAATGGATTGACACGTTCTTGGGGAAGGATGGCTAGATTGGGTGTAGCATGGGTCCCGGTTGATAGATCTGCGATAGTTATAGAAAAAAAATAAAACTGGTTGCAGTTATCTCATCGAATTATACATGAAAATCAGTGAGATGAACAATCTAGAGTTCATGGCTGTATGGTGAATACTCCCGCAATCTTCGTTGTCATCCTTAAACTGAAGAACATAGTGTACACACACCTCCCTGTAATCTTCAGTGTTGCTGTGTAACCACCAACGTCTACTGAAAGTTTGACTTGTTTTTTCGAGGATAGAAAGTTTGACTTGTGATGATGTGCGGTTAACAAAGTCACTGACGATCTCTCGCTACCGAGTGAAATAAGGTTAATTTTTCAAAAAAAAGAGGGAAATAAGTTTATGCGTCAATCGATAAGTTACACGGAGAGCCTAGTCTCTGTACAATGTGGATGTCCACCACGAATCCGTTAGCAAACAAGTTCAGTTTTCAGATTATCAGTAGACATAAAGAGCAGTAAAACAGCCTTTATTTAAGAGATCGGAGTTGCACCATTCACTAGAAGGGGCCTAAATGTCCTCAGATGGCTCCTTGTAGCACATCTTCAGCTAGCTCATCTGCAACCATATTAGCCTCCTCAGAACAAAATTTAAAGGTTATTTCTTACAGCTCATTCGCCCAGGTTAAACCTGTATGTGCCTCTACAAAGCTGAAACAGAAAAACTGAGTATATTGCAGCTAGTACTACTTGCCATCTTTTTCAAGCGTGACTTCCTGAGCGTTACTGCATGCGGGGATTACAGTCTTTTTCTTGGACTTAATAATACAGACAGACACGAACCAGTTTCCTACGTGCATGTGTGGAAGAACACCGCGGTTTTCTACGTTCGAACCTGCGCACCACTTGCCTTGTCGTCCACATCGATCGCCACAGAGCCGACTTTGGCACCACCCACAGCAGAGCCGTCGGCGAAATCGACGGCGGCCACTCGTTTCCCTCTGATGATCCTCGTAGACGATGTCGACGACACCTCTCCTCCGTCGACGGAGCTATCCGTTCTCCTGGGCCCCGAAAAGAACCTTCCGGACAGCGTCCTGGTGTACCTGAGAAACGACGGCCACTTGCCCGCCCGCACGTGGCGCCCGCCGCGGCGCGAGCTCTGCTCGCCGGCGGCTATCGTCATCTCCCTGCGCAGGTGCTCCGGCAGGCGCAGCGTGAACCTCTCCAGGTCGCGGTCGAGCCGGACTAGGGCGGGGGAGTGGCCCGTGGAGTGCGACCGGGCGAGCTTCGCCGTCGCCGTCGCCTTGGCCGGCCGGGACCGCATCGCGCGCCGCTGGGTCCCTATGCGCTGCAGCTCCATCGCCTCCTTCCTCCGCTGCTCGGCTTCCTCCTCGGTCACCACGTCGATGACCACGGATGACGGAGGCCGCACGCTGTCGGGTTCTTGATGGTGGGGGTGCCGTGCCACGGCGATTTCGCTGGAGTTGGGTTCGGGCGCCGGCGCGGGATGCTCGTCGTCGCTGCCGGTGTCCTTGCTGGGGTCGAGGTTACAGCGGCAGACGGGGCAGGTGACGTGGCTGGCGAGCCACTCGCCGATGCAGTCCGGGTGGAAGGCGTGGCTGCACCGGGGCAGCAGCCGGAGCCGCTCCTCGTCCTCGAACTCGCTGAGGCACACGGCGCACTCGAGCGACGACGCCGCCCCCTTGTTCTTGCTCCCCACGCGCAGCGCCTTGGCCTCCGCGTACCGCATGGTGGGGAACGCCTCGACCACCTCGGCGTCCAGCCCGCGCGCCCGCCTCCGCAGCCGCCGGGAGAGGAAGCTGCTGAAGGACACGTCGGCGGCGGGAGCGGGGACGGAGCGGGCGGCGTAGGCGTGGGATGAGTAGCCGGTGCAGTGGCGGAGGTAGATGATGGAGGCGGCGATGAGGACGAACACCGCGATGACGGCGGCGAGCAGCGCGATCATGGTCGTGCTGACGCGCATGTCCTGGTCGGTCGCGTAGTCGTCGACGCTGCCGGTCCCATGCGCCGGCTGCGCGCTGGCGGCCGACGCGAGCGCGCAGACGAGGATGAGCGCCGCGAGCAGGTGGAGGCGGGGCGTGTCCATCGTTGTTCTAGCTAGCTCGCTCGCCTAACTGCAGTGTTGTTTCTCCGGCCGCCGGCTGGTCTGCGCATGCAGTGTGGACCAACTGTGGAGTCGGGCTATATAGAGGTGGCAGACGATCGAGGCGAGTGAAGAAGAAAAGAAAATCGCACCGTGTTGAGCTGGTTTGCGTGTTGTTTAGAGGAGCAGCGGGCCAGGTGTGCGTTACCTGGCACCGTTTGACCATCCAGGTGTTCTGGAGCAGCAGGCTGGCAGGAGTGCCGATGTGGCGTGGACTTTTGATCGAGTTGTCTGAATTCAACTGCGTGTCAGGTACTCGGGTCAACCAACGGGAGAGAGTGCTCGTATCGTATCAGCAACTGCCTATCTGGACAGGGACAACGGTTTACACAAGTTCCCTACGTAGCTGCATGCATATGGTGTGTGAGAGTTTTTGACCTAACTAGCCATGTTAGTTCCTGCTTAGGGCTGCTGATATGCTAGCTCCTACTTATATTAGGGCCTGTTCATTTTGGAGGATATGAAAAGCACATGGATGGAAATATTAATACATGAAATCCTACTGAAACCAAAAACGCACAGATCAGTAGGTGCAACGGCTCCTCTTCTTCGCACTCTTCGTGCACATGAGCGCGTCTCGACGGCATAATCCGATGTCTCTACGCGTATATGTGATGGCCTTGGATTTCGGCAGAGTCACGCCGTCGTGTGGCGAATCCTACTCTCCATTTCCGCCGAAGGACAGGGACAATCTTCTCGCCACGCGGTTTTTCAAAGCCGGGAGCTTGAGCAGCGACAGGACAGGAGAGCGTCTGGAAGACGCGAGGACACGCTGAGGTGGAGGAGGCGTGGAGCATATGGTGGGGGCGTGCATGGGGGCAAGGAATCGACATTACTTGTGAATCCGGAGATGCGGTCACCACAGGCTCACAAACATCATGTTGGAGACCACATATCCTTCTTGCGATGGCACATTTCTTAACGTCGAAGGTGGAGCCGTAATCTTTGTTGGAGACGCATGGAGGCGGTGGGCTCAACAAAGAGTTCGCTTGAGAGGTCGGAGGTGGTTGCCTGCCCCACTGTGTCGGCATTGGCAGGGGGCGTGAAGGAGTGAAACCAATGTCACTTTCATGTATAGTTGGTTTAAGTGTAGGGGGTGGGATCCCCCTACCCCTTAGAATCAGATTGCAAAATAAACCACCAGTTCACATGAGATGATACATGTTCCATTTAGCCTATCCTAACCTCTAGACAAATAAAACAAATATGGCCCCTAAGTGGCCGGAGAGTGCACTTCTCTCTCAAAAGTGTGGAATCAAACCATTATCACATGTGATCTTATTACTATTACGTCCCCGGTCTACTATCGATCACAGGTCCGATACAACAGTCTCGATTACATGAATCTGGAGTCTAATTTAGAAACTCATAAAAAGAGGATTTAGGGAGAGAGAGAGTCACCGCCAACATTCAGGTTTCTCTTCTTGGATGCTAGCTCCGATCCCGAGACTATGGTTAAATAACGAGCCCTCACTGGTACCGTGGGGTAGGGCCTCCTCAGTCGGGCTGCTTTCCTAAGTGTTGGCCCATTCTTTTTCCCAGCATGCGCTCGTGTAGTGCTTGTCGATGTGGTGGTAGTCGTAGCAGGCACAGGGTCGTGACAATTACACACATAAATTCTCATAAAAAGCACCTTGTCTAACATTAACATCTGCAACACATATCACCATGTCTAGCATTAGCATCCGCCACTACAGGAAAACGTCGAGGCTCCGATGGCCTCTAGTCGGGGCCGTCAGCATAGGGTCCGATCTAGGCAACACATCAACGAGGCCGTCGACGTAGAACAGGATGGGCCGAAGGCAGCCGTCGGTGTAGGATGGCCCGTCAGCGCAGCATCCGGCTGGCCGTCGGCGTAGGGTCGACACGTGGCCCCAGAAGACTTGTCCGTGGCGGTGAAGTGACAGTGTCACACCTACGTCGACGGCTAAGCCGTCAGCCCAGCAGGTTTCTGATGCTACAAGGAAGCATGAAAGAAAATCCATTATACTGTATGTTGGTCTCTTTCCACCACTATATACTAACAGTGTGAGACTAATATTTGCCGGTACAAACCATAAATGATTTTTGAGTTTCTCAGTAATTTATTATTTCGGTGGCTCAAAGCCCATACTTTTCAACGTATGCACGCAACACATTTTATGTAGGACCGATGCACCTAATAAGAAGAAGAAGCAGAGAAATGTTAACTTTCCCATGAAAATCAACATCGATTTTGCTAATTCTCCGTTATCCCCGTATCTCCTTGTTCTCACTTACTGCCGATCGAGAACACTTTTAGTTTGAGCGTATGATGACTAACAACATGAATTATCTGCAGTACATTATTTATAGATTATTACATTATTGCTGTGAATATTCCTTTGTTGTTTGATATGAACAAATTTGCAAAATCGCTGGCAAGGATGCCACTGAGGGAGCGACTGAACATCCCGCGGTATGAACTTGAAAACTCTCGACCTGTATGTTCCTACAGAACAACAAGGACGTTTTTGGGTTCAGTTCAGACGAGGAGGTGAGCCTGCCATGCCATGTGCCCATGCGTCCGCACGTACCACTCACCGGCGTGGTGAGGTCGGCTTGGCCGTGTCCGGCTTCAGTCCACACGCTATCGGTCCAGCCTGCGCTGCGCACGCTAGCTAGTGGCAGCGCAGCCGAGCCCCGCACGAAACGGCAGCCACAGCTTGCACGTAGCCGTAGCCGTCTGAGCCACGTAGGGGAAGACGTACAGCGACTCTCCCGCCACGGGTATTGGCGCCGTACGCCGGCCGGTCTATTCCTAGCTAGGGGGTCCGGCCGGTGCAGCCCCGGCCATCCGTTCGCGCCGGCGTGTCGCCCGCCCGGCCGTCGTCGTTATTACTGTGCCTGCCAGGTGGCTCTTTGAAGGGTACAAGGCATGCATGAGAACGAACTCGCCGGCCGGCATCAGCGTTCCGCCAAGAGCGACGATAGAGGAGCAGAGGCAGGTCGGTCGACGCGTATCGTATGCGTGTCTCGATCGCCAGAGTTTCTGGAAGCCAGCTCGCCGTTCTGTCTTGCCGTGGACGTATACGTACGTGCATGTCTGAATCTCTTCGATCGGCAGTTTAGCTAATACATGAGCCATCCTCGTCTTCGTTGATCGTTAGCTTAAACCTTAAAGTTGACGGCGACATTGATCGAACTAGATAGACTCCAGAGCTTGGAATGTCGTTGTTGGTTCAAATTAAGAGAACCGTTAGTCCGCCATGACACGGGACTTCAAACGATAACTGCAGCTACGTACACGCCAGCAGAGAGGTAATCGATCGGGGAAGATAAAGCGGGGGCAAAACATGGAAGTCTCGGATCGTTCGGCATGCTGGCTTGTTTTTCTTCTCACGACGTACGCCAATCAAGGAAGAAAGGGAGCCACTTAAGATCACCGGAGAAAGAAATTTGTGTACTTGGAAGCCTTTTTCTGCTATATAGTTTTCTCGTTGGAATTTAGTTTTTGACTGTAATCGTACCTACTCTACTCTTGTCACCTCACCTCTGAGTAATTCATCGACTGTTAGGCTTCGATCGTTGTTAGCGGGCGCCACGGCTCCATGTTACTATGTTAGGCTTCGATCGTTGTTGTTGACGGGCGGGCGGGCAGTACTTCCGTTTTCACAGCAGCAGGCCGGGAATTGCATGACAACAGCAGGCCGCATTTGGGCCGTATGCGATAGATTGCCTCAAAGCCATGTGGTGCCTCACGGCACATCGGTGGGCCGGTTTCCGGGCTCGAAAGGCTACTTTTAAATTGGAAATTTGGCCTATACTTTTTTCACTAAACCTCAAAACCATTCAATGGTCTATTTTTTTAAACCTTTCTATTCTCAAGAAAAATCTTTAAAAAATATCCCTAAAATAGTATGAACCTTCTTTAGTGGATTACAATCAATTTCATGCGAGTTCTCGACCATTTCTTAGAAGGGTATGTGGTTTGTTGTCATTGTCGTATGTCGTGGCCTGCTTCACTTTATTCTCGTTTGCTCAGTGATGCTCACATGTCATAGACTCGACACTTTATCAAAATTTATCATAAGTCTTAACTGTGGCACACTAATGTCCTAGTCCACACTGTGCTTAATTAGCTCGTCTTGAACCGCCCTAGTAGGTCTACCACCCATCTGTTTCCCTGTATACATAATGATCACGGTTTGACGAAGCTACTGTTTCTGTCAGCAAGCATCTTAGGCCTTAAGTTCTGATGCGATTATACAGAAGCAACCGTTAATATCACAGTGACCGGTCGCACCGAGGAAGCATTACCAGAATGAATCTCATAGTATATGTTGCCATTCTTATCACAAGTTGAGTATCTGGTGGAAGAATGCACAAGCTGGCTGCATGCCGTCTGCTGCCACCCATCAGAAAACCCCAAATGTTCAGACCTACTACCATCAGATAGCGCGCGGAATCACCACGGCTACACACGCACAGTGAAAGAGCCACCATGGTTTTCGACAGCGTTCGGGCCGAGATATCACAGTGAGCACGCCAGCAAGCAAACAGTGCCATCCAACAGCGGCCATCAAGTCGGATCGCACCAGGAATTCTCATGTTGCCGGTGTCGGCACCCGGCGTACGTGCGCTCGCGCCACCGTCTTCTTGCCTTTTCCCCGCAATCCCAGCCGACCGGCCGGCATCGACCATCGATCGGGGCTTGGCATCGGCGAGGGCAGGGCGGCAGGCAGCCTGTTTCTGTTCTTGTGAAACGAAAGCACTTGCACAGTTGCCATGCCGGTGTCCGCATTCGAGTGCGATTCGTTCCTTCTGCAGTGAACTACTATCTAGCATGGAACATCGCGGAGCCCGGCGGCCGGCGTCCGTGCCAGATTAGGCGCTCATCAGTTCTGGTAGAAGAATCATGGCTATACGTGCAAATGTGCAATTAGTTAAGACTGCAGCGTGATCAATGTTACTCCAGAATAGGCAGCATTGAAGGCTGAAGGCGATGGTTCAGCCGGTGCATGCGCTAGCACGCCGCATGCTAAGCGAAATCCCCATCCATCCAGACCGGGATTTCGTGAGCTTGATTGGGTTAGTTCGTCGCGGCGCATGGCAGTTGCGGGTGTACTTGCTCTCTGCATCGGGGAATTCTGGGTGGGTTAACGTCGCGGCCGGCCGTGCAAACGCAGCTTTCGACGGTGGGGCAGCCGACAAACCGGCTGGATGGCTGCTGGCGCCTGGCGGCTCCTGTTTAAGGCAGGGTGTCATGCATGGTGACCACCGAATCGTTGTAATTTTATGCGACGATAAGAGAGCTTTTTGAAATTTTCGCGTGGCCAGACCACCGCCTGAGTAGTCGTTGTCTGAGAAGTTGTTAAATGTTGGTGTTTGCCTAGGAAACAAAGTGAGATCAGGCCATGGTCTGGATTGGGGTGTTTGTATGAGTGCTCTTTGTATACTACTCAAATACGTCAAGAACACGAAAATGATCAAGGAAGAATATTTAATTAAAGTGGAATTAATGATCACGTTACTTCTTTGGCTAAGCCTGATGGGGGCTAGCTTACCCTTACGTGAAGGTGATAAAGCCGGCCGTGATAGAATACATAGTTGTTAAGTATCGAACCATGGCTTGTTAAATATAGTTAGTTAGATTAGTTCAGATGCTAATCATATTTGCTGTGTAATCAATATGTAAACTGATCTGAGAACTTGCCTGTGGCAAGATAGTTAGGAGGGTGGTTCTACCCCCATCTCACCAGAGTTCAAACCCCAGGTTTAACGCTGGTAAATATTTTTCAGTGGGAGGCAACGTTCCCGTCGACAGCGAGGCGCAAGTGGTGACTTCGTCAATCTCAAGACCTGACCCGCCGGTTCAGTCTCTCGGAGGTGCTCATAGGGGTAGGGTGTGCGTGCGTGCGTTCATAGGGGTGAGTGTGTGCGCGCGTGTATGTTCGTTGCCAAAGAGGGCAGTGGTCATGCGATCGAGCGAGCCCAGTCCGCCACGCGTGTCCTAGATCTAGCAAGACCATGCAATCCCATCAACGTTTCATTCTTCACATGATTATGTTTGCCAAAACATACGTGAGGATTTGTCCACCCTTGGGAGCAGTTGCCCCTGAGTCTATGGACCGCATATACTCGTCGCTAAACGCTTCCAACGTGATGGACATAGTAGAATTGAGAGATTTATTGAATTAGATAGAGCTCATTTCTCGGTGGACTCATTTGACCCTTACAAGACTCATAATTTCTCAGAATATTATTTAATCCATGTGCACTTTGCGTATTTGCCTTCATAAATCTCAAACTATCATATGAAAACATCAAATGTTTATCCATGTCGACCGCAGATTCACACCCTTTTCCCTTTGTCCACACAATTACCACTATTATAATTTACCAATATTGTCGCTCTTTCGGTAAATATAAGGGAAAAAATATGGTCACACTAAAAGCTATCACCTTGGTGTAGACCCTTGAGATCTTGTTTGGTACTAGAGTTTTAGTGGCATTTAGAGGGGATAATCTCTAAGGGTATTGGGTGAACTCTCCACCTTCACCCAAACCCCTCTAATCCCCACAAAATTCCAATCCCCATTAATCCACTTGGTAGGGGTAGTGTATTGGATATTGGAAAAAATACACCAGAACTTGGGGAAAAGTGGGGATTGAAATAGTTCAATACTCTAGAACCAAACATGCTATTTGAAATAAGTGGAGATTTGGAGTTTGGTGGGGATTATCCCCTCTAATCTCCATAAATACTCTAGTACCAAAGGAGGCCTTAAGGGGTGAATTACGGTAGAAGCTATCAGTTCACATGAATGAGACTGATAGGTCTTTAGTCCCCAATCGCCTCAGCTTCCTATTTCTTTGGGATAAGCGCCACAATAATAGCATGTAGATTGTGCCACTCAACTCGATCATATGTTCTCATCATGTCAAATTTGACTTCACGCACATCATTCTCATCATGCCAAATTTGACTGCGCACACATCATTCTTCCCCTTCTTTTGGCGTCTCATACCATGCATACTCTCATAAGCTTGTGTATAAGTGTGACCGACATGTCATTAAACCCCTCATGAAGCTTACATCCTTTCAAAAAAATCAAGGATAGTCACTTCCTCAGCCGTATATAGCCTTGTCGAGTCGATTACCTTATTCATTACAGGTGTAACAAGCTACTAACGAGATCTCGGTTGATTTTCCTTCATTTAGCTACTCACATTGTCCAACAATTCATCCATTTGATGATAACCCTCAAACCAATCTACCATGTGGTCTTTGGAGCCGGACACGTAGATGTACGTGCCCTTCCATTCTACTCCATCGTCTTCTACTTCTACCCCATCGTCACATGCTAGTGGCAGACGGCAGACCGGTTCTTTGTCAGTTCGTCTTCATCAGGGGGCCTCCATGTTATTCCACGCCGTTCTTTAAAGCCACCATGCATCTCACTTGCATCCTCTTCCTCCTTAATTTTCTTCCAAAGTTCCATGCAAGCACGCTCCTACCCATAGACTGGTTTCTTCCAAGTTCCAACTTCCGAGTAGCCGACGGCGCACGAGAAAGCTTGTGATGGCGCTTGAAGCTGTGGTGTTCCCAAGGCAGCACCTCGCGTGCAACACGGACAAGGTGGCTCCGGCGATGGCTATGCACGGGTCGTCGATACGCCGCGGCATCAGCATTGACGAGTTCGAGGAGAAGGGCGGGGTGGTGCTCCAAGAAGAAGAGGCGGCCGGCGCGACGATGATGTACGGTGCCGGCGGAGGCGCGTCCAACGCCTGGGGCGCGGCCGCTCGCTCCTGCTCCGTCGCTTCGCTCGTCGCCGTCGAGGAGCACTGGGCCGACGATCAGAAGCACTTGCACCTCTACCCCGTGTCGCCACAGCCGCCTGCATCGTCCGGCCGCGGCAAGGCCTCCTCGTCTTCGGCAGCGGCCGCGCGCAGGCGGCGGCGGCGTCCGAAGGCGGCCAAGAACAGGGAGGAGACGGAGAGCCAGCGGCGCAACCACATCGCGGTGGAGCGCAACCGGCGGCGGCAGATGAACGACTACCTCGCCGTGCTCCGCTCAGCCATGCCGCCCTCCTACTCCCAGCGGGTACGTACTCAAACGCACACATCGATCCGGTACAACTTCAGTTCACCGTGCGCGCAAGTGCAGCTGCAAATGTCGAACGCACCGGCCACCGGCCGGGCCTCGATCCGTACCATATTCCAAGAGCTCGATAAGCTTTTACCGGTCGCGTCACCGATCGACGTGCACGAACGGATCGGCTCTCGCCACATCTCGCTCGCTGTCCCTAGCTTTGCATTGCACTGTCGCAGATGTCAAATCCTGCTGCATCTCGTGGCCTTGCCTTGGTTCCATATGTCACGGACGGAACCTGCAGTGTACTTCCATGGCGAACGTGCACGCACGGCGTGCCCGCGCGCGCATCGGAAGCCGCACATTCCCTCCTGCGCCAAATGCTTCGTGTTCTGTGCTCTGCTCGCCGCCTCGATCGCTAGCTAATGAATAATGGCGCGTACCGTTGCTGCAGGGTGACCAGGCATCGATAGTGGCCGGAGCCATCAACTTCGTCAAGGAGCTGGAGCAGCTGCTCCAGTCGCTGGAGGCCCAGAAGCGGCGGCGCTCCCAGCTCCCGCCGCCGGGCCCGCCGTTCGCCGGATTCTTCACCTTCCCTCAGTACTCCTCCACCGGCGTCGACAGTGGCAACGTCGTCGAGGGCGGGACCCGGCGGGGCGTGGCGGACGTGGAGGTGGCCGTGGCGGAGAGCCACGCGAACGTGAAGGTGCTGGCGCCGCGGCGGCCGAGGCAGCTGCTGAGGATGGTGGTGGCGATGCAGTGCCTGGGCCTCACTGTGCTCCACCTCAGCGTCACCGCCACGGCCACCGCCGATAACCTGGTGTTGTACTCCTTCAGCCTCAAGGTGAGCCTCATGACCAGATTTTTTGCCATGTTTCAGTCACTAATAATAATTCAGTACATGACGCCGTTTTGTCCCGCAGATGGAGGACGAGTGTCGGCTCACGTCGGTGGACGACATCGCCACGGCGGTGCACCACATAATCGCCGAAGACCACCGTGTTAGCTAGCAAGATAGCTGGAAACAGAAATGTCCCTGTAACATTAGTTCCGTCCAAGCACCACATTGATAGCTCCGGCGACCAATACGCGCCGTCGTCAGCATAACTCTGGCGATTAATTGTTTGCGTGCAAGTTAGCATGTATCGGTGGCCACTGGCCAATTATTTGCTGCAACATGGCTGCTGTCCAGACGGTTGCTGAACTGGTGGCGCCGTGGCGGACAGCCACTGCCCGGGTCTTCTTCGGTGGGTCGCCCGTCGACGACGCTCACCGGATAAGAACTTGTTTCATAATCGAACTGGCCCGCCTCAATCATTCCGTGATGCAATCACCTCAACGATCTTGTACTCTATATGTGTTTTGGTCCGCGGTTTAAGACTTCAGAGTTTAATCACACGGAAAGAACCCACTAGAAAATTAATCAATTCGTTGTGCAGATGAATGCCCAACCTCGTCATCATGTAACGTCTGAACTTCACCAGGAATGAAATGGCTTATTTCATACTAAGATTTTATATGTTTCCTGTGTACGGTCAGAGGGCAGGAGAACGGAGACGAAAGCAAACAAATGAACAATCAATCTGTGCTACTGGTAAACATGACAACCTGCTCTTTCATGCCTGCATATTCCCAGGCAGCTCGTATTTGGCCACCTTGCAGCTACAGCTAATAGCTCTGATTTTCTCACGTCCTACTCTGCTCCTTCAGTCGGTAGTCTGACACTTGATTCCCGATGTGCAGATATGCAAACAAACGGGGCCTCCAGGCTCCTTGATTCTTGAAATTGGCCTGTGAGAAATTTCATTCTTGACAAGCGCGGCGGTAATTTACCGCGTGAAATTGCATGTTCTTGTATTGCTCGTGAGAGAATAATTTGCAGTCATTGGTGAACAAATGTTTCTCTTTCCTTGATGAAGGCGCCATCACTGTGATTCTTCAGCCTCCCGTCTAGATGTTCCGGGGGAAACCCAAGATCTGTACAAGATCGGACGATGTCGGCAGTTCGGGGTCGATTCTCCCTCTTGGGGGCATCGTTTTGGAACACGTGATGCCATTACTAAGTAAATGTGCGTGCCTTGTTCTTGCTCTTTTCTTGCCATTACTAAGTAAATGTGCGTGCCTGATCTGATCTGCTCGTAGTGGAGTGGCGCAAGCGAAACACTAGCTGCTACCGCCAGGGCCAGAGGCAGGAATAGAGATCAACGGGGGCCATCTCATGGTAATCATCCATCGGGGGCAGCTATAGTGATTGGCTCTATAAATATCTTCTAAAACCTACTTATTTATAAAAATTAGCTTAATGTTGCATGGGTAGGGGGCTCAAGGCCATTGCTGCCCCCTATCTCCGCCACTGGCTGCCGTCCTATCTCTCTTCTCCTTCATCCACCTTGCCGCTCCCGGAGAAAACTGAATAGTATATCTCATTGGGCGAACGGTGTTGTCACGCTCTCGTTCCCTCATGGACCTCCGGCCTAGCGCGACGTGCAACCTAAGATAGTGTCACACTCCGTGGAGTTCAGAAGCCGGGGTAACGGTCTCAAAGTTTTTTGCTGGTGGCATGGCTGTCATGGTTGCGAGGGCAGTATGGCAGCCGACTATGGATCTAGGCAGCGACATGTGCGACAACGGGAGAATGATTGAAGATGGAGGCACCATCCATGGCAGCGGTGACACAGGTTACGACTGTGTGTACGAGGCATGACATTCCAGCCTATAGACTGGGGTTGGTATGCAGTTGCAGTTGGACAACGAAAGTGATTTCTTGAAGGGGTCCCCTTTTCTAACTTAGTGGTATGCCGATGGCGAGGAATACATGGGTATGTTAGGGGGCTCTTAACCTGGGTTTTGGCAATGCGTGACAATCTTGTCGTCGCTCATCAATAACCTCATAGGAGCTTAATTTTCGGTCATGTGGCACTGACCACGTCAGAACTGTGCATTTAAGCACTGATTCGAATGCCACATTCTAGCTAAAGAAGTTCTGAGATGTCATATTGGTCTAGAACATTACACTTATATGAGTATGAGGTTATGTTGTGTTCCACATTGTCAAGGCTAGAAGGGAAGAACGAGGTGGTCAATCGGATATGACAACACATCATGGTTGAGTTTTAATGGTAGTAACAACACCAAAAATCTAGGGCAAAAACCACTAGTCCGACTTGTTGGTCATACCGGCAATGGTGGTCTTAGAACAATAGATTGTGTTTGGAATTTTGTTGGTTAGAATTCAAATGGTACTTTAGACCCATTAGGGCTGGCAGTACCACAAAAATCTAACATTTGAATTAAAATGGTACTTTAGACCTTGTAGCTCGTTGCCTATCCCGATCAAGCGTACGCCATCTCCTCACCCCCTCATCTAGCGCAACCAATGGTTGGCATGTCATCTTCCCCAGTCACATGTACCTCACGATCTCACCTTCTACTTGGTGTGTTGGACGCGGCGAGGCCTCCGGATCATCCACCTATAAGAGCCCTTGGAAACCGGCTCTCTTCAAGGCATTCTTGATTTTAAGGTGGAAACCTATCAAGCTTGACTTCGCTGGAGAAATCGAGCAATAAATACCATCGCTACAATTTTTCTCTATTTTGCAATTTGTTTTTAAAATTTTGCACCTATTAAATATATACTCATCACCCGTCCCAATTAGACCGAGGACAAGTTAAATAAATACAATTCCACTGAACATATATTATTTCTTAGTTTTTCTGATGATATTTTGATTTCAACAAATATATGTTGTATACTTACTCAGCGTTGTTTACTATACAATATATTTTTAACTTTTCTAATTTATATAAATGTAATGTATATCGTTGAAAATATATGTGAGTTATGCGGAAAAACAAAATTTCCTTCTTAGATATTATTCCTAACAACGGTAAAAATCATCTAAAATGTGGAAATAAACAAAAAGAGAAAACACACGCCTACTTGATGCTCTTATAATCGATGAATTATATAGCATATATGTATATTCTTGTATGAATTTTCTTATTTATTTTTAGAATATTAAACATTCAGGTTGAAATTTTAATGCATATAACCTAACAAATATTTTAACAGAGGTTTGTATTGTATCATACGTAAGAAAAATATATAGAAACTTCCAAAATATAAATTGAAGAGTGCACATGATTATTTTTTACTTGGTTAAATGTGTCTTACAACTTACAAGTTACTCCCTTTTCACAGTTTCTGGAGCACGCACGTAGTTCAAAAATAAACTTTGACCATTAATTTAATCAAGAAATTTAAATTTTATATTAAAAAATTATGTCATTAAAAATTATTTTCAATATAAATCAAATGATATAATTTTTGTAACATATAACTCATAATTTGTTAACTAAATCTAAAAGTTAAACTTTTTCTTAAACTGCGTGCGTGCCCTATAAACCGTGATGGAGGGAGTACGAAGTATTTAGTAATAAGTGATGATATGTAAAACCCCGACCCGGGGGCCCATTCCGGGCCGGGCATGTTACCCTTGATAATTCTCTAGGATATCTAGATTGTCCCTACAGATCAACACTAGTCTTTTTTGCGCAATTTATTCTCACTCGTGCGCACCCGGAAAAGACCTCTCGGTAAGTCACACATCCTCAAATTCCTATGTACAAAGCACGATTAACTTATGAGTTTTTTCATATGAGCTTTTGTAAAACTAGTTGCAACTTGTTGATATGATTATCCTATTCATCGTGATAACCCCTGAGCCACAGTCTCACATCCCCCCTCTTAGAAGACGGATGGCCTCGTTAATGAACCCCACTCTAGGAAGTTCCCCTCTTGGCACCCGTCCATGCGTACAGTGTCGGCACATGTCCACATGTCTACGCCCTGACCCGCACAAGCTCGGGTTACCGCGAAGGTCGAGTATGATGCCAAATGTAATCCCTGGCTAGGCATGTCATCCGTGGCAGCTTTCTTAGGAGGAGACGACGGAATTGTAATACTTCAAATCCAGTTGCAACTACTCGCTTCAGTCCCACTACGACCGAGGGAGAATGTTATAATATGTGTACGACATGTTTTAGACATAGACGGGAACTCCTAGAACCTTTTGTACTCCAAATGTATCTTTTTTCGAGATAGACACCAAACCAACACATTCTCCATTGGCCACATATTTGAAATCAAGCAGCATATATGCAACATTCTCAGAGAAAATATGCCTTGAGTCTTATCTTAATAAAGAAAGCGATTCCCATAATAGCCTAACTGTGGTGGAATTTTTTTCTTCCAAACTGCTGCTTAAAATCTTGCTATTCTCGATAAGACAATGAATCATTCGCTCTCATGAATACTCTAGGCGATAGTGCTAACTAAAATGGATCGACCTGCAGAAAGTTGCAGAGGAAGACAAAGCCATTGTACTTTTGGATCTTGTCTTGAGCAGGCGATGGCATTGCGTATCATTACCTAGAGGCAAGCAAATTGGCGTTGGGTTCTTGGAGAATATAGGACCACCTGGCGCAGTGACCACATCCGGCTGCGCAAGATCTGTGACTAACTGAAACACACAACAACTCTGTTACATCAGGTTAGGTCCGCAGCATAGAAAAAATGCAGCGTATGAAAGGAATCAGGCGCTCTTTTAAGAGGTCCACAGCGTTTTCAGGTGAGGAAGAAGCCATGACTTCTCCATCAGACTGATCCCCGGCAGCAGATCTAACAAAACGGTACAGAATGAGAGTGGCATATGCGTATGCCTCAGGATAAGCTCATACTAGCATATCATATGTCTTAATAATTCAGCTTAAGCGATCAGAGAAAGCAAGCTCGGCAGTTAAGCAAGCAGTGTGGATCGAGTTGATTATTCAGACGTATCTCATATAAACCCTGTATTTTCAGATTTTTCTTTCTTTATTTTCCAGAAAATAAAGGGACATGAGATTCAAGCCATTGGGTGAAACAATTCAACTCATGTAGGATCCAGGAGTTCACAAGAAGTGATTCGATTCCGCTAGGATTCAGTAATGATTCCCGCGTCCCAGACGAGCCGAAGCCTAACAAATAGAAAGATTCATGGTGTGTGTTTTTTTAAACGAGGAGATTCATGGTGTTGCCGTATTAGGAATGAAGCGTATTCTCATGGGTCTAGCATAACCGTTTGTTTTCAGAAATTAGCACGCAAGAAGCCCTGGAAACACGTACGTACGTTTCAGTAATGGATCGTCAGTCATGGGTACACATACACATATATGCTCTGCTGCTGCTGCTGCCACGATCCATCTCGTACCAGGAGACACAGAGCACCCGACTCTACTCCCTGCTCTGCAAGTCTATCGATCGAGCCATCACCTGCCTGCCTCTACTACTGTTTACCTGACGCATCACCAAGCAACCAGGGTGGAACAAACAGACCACCATCGATCGTCTGCTCTCTGTGCGGCATCGAGACCTGCCTGCCAGGGTTCGCACATTGCGACAGACAAAGCAGCCAAGCAGCAATACCTCTTTTACATCTCCACGTAAAAAAAGGGGAAAAAAATCGGCGGCTAGCAAGACGGAGACCATCATGAGCACTGAAAAGATGGCGCCTGAATGCATGAATGCTTCAGAATTCAGATTTGTACTTGCGCGTTGCACAGCGGCTGGCGATCCAACAGTTTTAGATACCACCGGGTAGCTAGCAGCCTAGCAGGTACCCCTGGATCATTCAGGAGGGATGCCATGCATTCATGGATCGAGATGAGAAGTGCTCGAGGGAATAACTTGGTCACATTCCGCTGTGGAGCTGTCGTGCTCCCGCGACAGGAAAAGTGAGACCGGGTTTGGCGCGCAAAAGAGATGGTACCATGCGACGGCCGGAGCAACTATTCTTCATTGAAGTCGCGGCCGGGGCGAGATGTCATGTGCGTGGCCACTCGATCGAGTTTGGTCCTGGCGATAGATAGTTTGTCGTTGAAGCTAGCAGAGATCTCTGCTGTATTGCGTGTAATTACCATGGGTGTTGTTATCTGGAGAAGCCGTAATGAAGCTTGTTTTAAGGTAAAGTTAATTGCTAACCCTAATAGTCTAATCTGTTCCTTGTGTGCTTTTGTTAAATATTGGGCAGGAGCTCATAAACCTGCAGATCAAGAGGATCTTCGCAATGGAGCTGATATGCTGTTGAATCTGGCTACGGCAAGAACTACTGCTGTGCCAGCTACTCATCTGCGACAACTGGGAGCTGCTGCAGCAGGAGCTGGAGAGCAGAGCACATGATGGTGCCCCCTTCTGAAGCTTGGTACTTCAATCCCTTTAGCAACTGATGAGAAGGATGTCGAGACACTAGTGAAGCCTCTCTGTTCTAGATCCCTGGAGTTTTGGGGTTGCTCGCTTAGTCTGGAGGTGCTCTCTCCTTGGGTTTCCTTTGGTCCGTTTTGTCTGTTCTTCTGGAGGATTGTCGTCGCTTAAAGCTGTTGCTTTAAAAACTTTTCCTTTTGCTTTACTGGTGGCCTTTGGGCTTGTAATGGTGGAAAGCGAACTTACGCTGGCTGACTGGTGGGGTTGTTTTCCGTTATGAAAAGTAATGGAAATTCGATCCCCTTGTTGGGGGTTTCGCTTGTAAAAAAAAGGCAACTGATCACCGAGTAAGATTCAGAGCTCAAACTAAAACATACAGTAAGTAGGTTTGATCCGGTTAGGCAGGATGACGATCTGGCCAGGTTCAGCTTGGTTGATGACGCCCCGACCACTGACAAGCCAATGTTGGTACCTGCCATTGCCAAAGCATACCTCACCGAAATACTATTGACAGTGGCACGGGGTCGTCGACCAAAGCCAAGCTGGCCCTCCATAGATCTTTTTTCTTTTCTTTTGTAGAGCTTGTCATGCTGCTACGTCGGTTGTTTTTATGATCTCTGTCCTATTTTGCACCCTCGATTATTGTAGTTTACACTATGCCAATCTTTCAGATCCCATCTCTGAAGACTCACTGCCGTCGGCGACTGTCAGGTGACTGAGACTGACTCTGCTGGTCTCGACGACTGGTCGGGCCGCACCTGACGGGTCAGCGCAATGCTGGCTGTCCACATCCGGGCCCAGCTCGCACTGTCCAGTCCGACCAGCCTCGCTAACGAGCCCAGGGAGACGGACTGGGCTACACAAAACGACAATAGGCCTTCGGCGTTTTCATGTTATGTGTCGCCTGCAGTGGCAGCAAAGCCATTGGCGGCCCGCGCTACGGCCTTTCTCATACGACACGGAAGTGGCAGCCAAAGCCGTGTCGGCGTGTCCACACCACGCCGCCGAGCTTGCTCCGGCCGCGCACGGAACTCACGGCACGGCGCGTCAGTGCGGTGCCCGTCTATGGCAGGTAGCAGCTAGCCGCCGGCCACCGTGTCGGCTGCCCGGAGCCGCCGCGCTGGGCTCGAGGCCCGCGTGCAAACGCAAAGCCCCGCCATCCGGAGTCTGAACCCCGAAAGGAACCTTGGATGGACCAGTGTGGATTCAGAAAAGCAGACGCAAACCTACACCCATATTCTGTATGATCAGCCGAGCCTCGTTTAGGTTCCACTCTCACGCAGACCTACACCGCCGGCCTCCGTCGTCCCATCAGTGGTTCGTTGGATCGATGTCGAAGGTAGTCCTTCCGTCATCCAACAACACACCGACATATGTTCAGGTTCACGCCACCCTACATAATGCATGCATCAACCGATTTGCCGCCGTCCTGGCCACCCTGGAAACTGGTCTGCATAGGAGATGGAGGTCAATCGATTGTCTTGGCCTTGCAACCTTAATTGAAGCGTACTCATTCCGTAAGTGGGAAGTCACTGTCCAGAGGTTTGGTGGCCTAGCTTAGCTAGGCGGTCGATCGATCGAGGTGATCGATCTCCATGTGAAGAGGTAAATCAGATTCCACAACGACGCCGCGCGTCCCGTCGGCCGGCCGGCCGGCTGGCCCGGCCGCGCACACAACCAGATTCACTTCACTTTGGCCGAATACTATATGTCACAGAGACTGGCCTCCTCTAGATGGTATGAAAAGAAGCCGCACCTAAAAGGACAGAATAGCCTCAAAGCTACAAAGGTGTATCGCCTAGCGGGGCATCTGATAAAACAGGTGAAGTGCGATCACGGCCACCCGTTTTGTGATCCGATGCTCGAGAATACTTTGACCGTCTGCAAATTATTTCAAGCAAAAAGTTATGTATTACAAGTCAAGTGGAGCTAGATATGTACCCTGAAAAGCATTTTGTCAGAAACGATGAACAGAAAGATCGCAAAAGTTCAAATTATATGAACTCGGCAAATGTTCAAGAATACACGGATGAATGATCGGATGTCATTTCATCATGATGGGAACATGCCTTTTGAAACACCATCATGAAAATCGTATCGGTTGTTGGCATGAACAGAGCCAGCAGATTATACTAACAAAAAGCATTTCCACTGCATTTCCTCATAGAGGTAAAGTGGCTCGACATACATATTCGTTCCCACACATCCGGTGAAAGCCACCAATTGCCCACCAACTGCACGTTGCGATCGATCCTGTTATATAAGTGTCACATTTTCCGGGCCTCTTCTCCTCAAAGTAGTGCAGCATCGCTCTCTCGAGTTAGCCAAGCGCTAATAGCACCAGAGATTTCGAGAGTTACTCTTCCGCTCTAGTTTGTTGATCACGATCGATCGATGGCTTCCGGCGCCGGTGCATGCTTGGCCTTGGTGGTGGTGATCCTCGTGGCCCGCGCCTTCCCGGCAGCCGCCACCAGCTTCACCGTCGGCGACAAGTCCGGCTGGACGCTCGGCGTCGATTACACCACCTGGGCCAGCGGCAACACATTCAAAGTCGGGGACAATCTCGGTAAGTTTTGTATTTTGCTTTCAGATGTGGATGTCGTTCATGAGTCATGTGTGATTAACCTCAGTGTGCTCCGGCCTCTGTCATGAGTGGTAGATGATTAATTGACGATCGAGTTTGCTTCCTGTTGTGAAGTGTTCAACTACGCCAAGGGGCTCCACACGGTGGTGGAGGTGAGCGCGGCCGACTACCTGGCGTGCGCGGCGACCAGCTCGCTCGGCTCCGACAGCAGCGGCGCCACCACCGTGCCCCTCAAGACCGGCGGCAAGCACTACTTCATCTGCAGCATCGCCGGCCACTGCGCCGGCGGCATGAAGCTCGAGCTGACCGTCTCCGGCTCCTCCTCCTCGCCGTCGTCGCCGACACCCACCCCGAGGACCCCGACCACACCGTACACGAGCCCGACACCGACGACGCCGTACACGAGCCCGACCACACCGTACACGACACCTACAACGCCATACACGACGCCGACGTCTCCGGCGTGCACGGGCACCACACCTGGTTCGACTCCGGTAACGCCGGTGACCCCCGGCACCATGCCGTTTTATTATTACCACAATGGCGCCGCCGGGATCGTGCCCGTGGCGTGGGCTAGCTTTGCCCTGGCCTGTGCCGTGATTGTGCACCTGGGACTGTCATAAGCTAGCGATGGAGTAGCTAGCCAGGATGGAGGCAGTGCTCTTATATATAGGTCACGTCGCGTGTGCAACGTGTTAATTTGTTCTTTGTCGTGGTTTCATTAATTTGGATGGAATGAACCATGTGTTCCTGGCGTGTATGAATTGCGGTCTGGTGCCGATGATTTCTGTCTCGTGTCTACTATCAAAATACCAAACGTAAGGATGACAATTTTATCTACGGGTACGGGTGCCTATTGATACCGTATAGACACAGTGGTAGGGTATTGACACAAATCCATGGGTAGTAATTGTATCTTACACGTTAAGTTGTGGGTAGGGTATAGATATAGACTTATACGCTATACACTATCCGTTTATATTTGCCCGTCGATACCTTACCGATATTGGTAGAGTATGGACACAAATTCATGGGTAGTAGACATACCCTACCCGTTAAGTCGTGTGTAGGATCAACAGCGAGTCCATAAATTAATTGGAGGGTGGGCTCAAAGTAAACTAAACATTTTTTCGAAAGATAAATAGTCATTATATAAGACATGAAATTATTTAAGACAAATTTATCACAAATTTTGACAAAAAGCATACAGTTCACACACTAATACATCCAGTACTAGAGAAGCAACAACAAAATGACAAAATCAAATGGTGTATGGCATTACTACTTCTTACTCTTCACTTTTGCAAATCTGAAAACAAATTACATTGAATATAAATCAATTAACAACACATGAACTAGTACATTTTTTTGCGGGTAACTAGTAATTACAATAGACAGGTTGCAAAATTGTTTGAGGTTTGGAAAATACGCAATGTGTCGTTGCCCAGCGCTCATGTTTCGTAGCGGCGCCCGATCTGCCCCATTCCTACTTAAAAAATATTTAGTTAGTTTTAAAATATTGATGCTGATTTCCTCGATTTGTGCTACGTAAGGCTTTGTCGGGCCTAAGTGGGATGCTGCTTGACATCATTATCCTTACCGAATGCGATGGTTGCCAATGAGCCCAGCTTGCGGATCGAACGAGGGGAGTTTCTGAGTCTGTACGGATGTGTGTGCGCGCGCGAGTGGGATGGTAAGAATTGTGTGGGCTGGGCGGATGTGTGCCTCATTCAATGGGCTAAGTAATGGATTAGGATTGTCTAAAAAAAGTAATGGATTACGACAAGATTAGTAGTAGAGTAGTAATTTTTCTTTAAATATTTTGGAGGGCAGGCTGAAGCCTGTTTAAGCACCCCTAGTGGACTCTTCTTTGGGTAGGATACATGTATAGACTCATATCCGTGGGTATACTTATTACCCTATCCGTTTATATTGGCATGTGGATCTTACCCGTCGAACATTGTGCCTCTTCGATTCGTAGGATAGAGAAAATGTTTTTTTAGAAAAAAGGCCTGAGGCCCGACGTTAAATTAATAACGCTGAAACGACGAAACACATAGAAAGTGCTGAACCCAGCTTACAGGGCAGAACTGCCAACTCACACAAGAACAAGCCTAGGTATGACAACACTCCAGGGAACGCAAAACCATCAGCGACCAATACAGTAGACCACGAACAGGAGGAACAAAATGCTACGGCGCTCACCCAAGAGGGCGAGTCAATAGCGACCAATCGAGACCGCTCCAACGTCACAGGGAACACCACCAGAAGCCGGACACCACCAGGAGTCAAGCCAACGACTCACAACCGAGGAGTAGCGCCAAAGGTCAGCTCAACAAGAAACACCGAGGCAGCCGAACACAAAGCAAGCCTTGCCAAGGAGGATGGAGTGGAACCACCCAACCATCGGAGAGACGCTTGACGTGGGGCTCCAAGGCGGCACCTTCAAGAAGGACACGACTGATACGTCTCCAACGTATCTATAATTTCTTATGTTCCATGCTATATTATACCAAGTTATTACATGTTTTATATGCATTTTATATAGTTTTATGCATTTTTTGGGACTAACCTATTAACAAGATGCCACAGTGCCAGTTCCCTGTTTTCTGCTGTTTTTGGTTTCAGAAAAGTACTTAAGGAAATATTCTCGGAATTGGACGATTTCTTTTCTGAAGTCCGTTTTTAATCGGAACGTTCCAGAAGACCGAACACGAGACGAAGTGGGCGACCGAGGCGGCCACATCAGGTCCTCGCGCGGCAGCCTTTCTGGCCGCGCGAGCACGTGGTGTGGGCCCCTCGGGGTGCCACCGACCTCGCCCTTTCGCCTACATATACCCCCCAGACCAAAAACCCTAGCAGGGTGTTCGATATTTCCTCCACGGGTCCGGAGCGCCACCGCCATCGAAGACAAGATTCGGGGGACAGAAGTCTCTGTCCCGGCACCCTGCCGGGACGGGGAATTGCCCCCGGAGCCATCTCCATCGACTCCACCACCATCTCCATCGCCGTTGCTGACTCCTACGATGAGGAGTGAGTAGTTCTCACCCGGGGCTGCGGGATCTACGGTAGCTATGTGGTCTATCTCTCTCTCCCATGTGATCTTTATGTGATCATGAGCTTTGTAATCTAGTTGAATATGTGATGCTACTCTTTATCTATTATGCACTCTAGAGGTTACTTTAATATGAACTCCGGAGTTATTCACGGTTGTAACGGTGACAGTGTGTGCACCGTGTGTGATTCCTATATGACGTTGTTGGTGTTAGTTTACTCTGACTTTGAGGGTGCTCTTGTAGCCCTACACAATGAATGGTGTTTGTTATCCAACAACATGAGAGTGTTTAAGAGTATTATTTATTATTCAACTTTGATGTCATTGTTGAGAATGTCCACTGGTGAAAGTAGGATCCCTATGCCTTGTTTCTAAGCATTGAAACACCGTTTCCAACAAGTTCTGCTACATGTTTGCTTGCTGCCATTTTTATTACAGATTGCAATTACTACTTATAATCATCCATATTACTTGTATTTCACTATCTCTTCGCATAACTAGTGCACCTATACATCTGACAAGTGTATTGGGTGTGTTGGGGACACAAGAGACTTTTTGTATCTTAACTGCAGGGTTGTTTGAGAGGGTTATCTTTAACCTCTACCTCCCTGAGTTCGATATACCTTGGGTGATTCACTTAAGGGAAACATGCTGCTGTTCTACAAACCTCTGCTCTTGGAGGCCCAACATTGTCTACGAGAATAGAAGCGTGCGTAGACATCAACGACGCAGGAGCGCCGCTACCGCCCGACCCGAGGATCTTGGGTTTTCACCCGGAACAAAAGACACGCCGAGCACCGCCACATCGACGCCTTCAAGAAGGGGACGACGTCCACGGACGCCGCCGTCGAGGCCTAATGGGCAGGGGTTTCCCCCGGCCATGGCACTCCGCGGTCCAAACACCATGGCACACGGTTCGCCGGCACCACGTCATCCCCATGACCGTGGAAACTGGCCAGCACCGGAACCCTTGGCACGCCCGCCAACCACAAGGCTCCACACCGACCAGGGCCGCCGCCCTGGGAACCAAGCTAGGAACACCGAAGACTTGAAGATAGCACAAGGAGTCACCGTCGCGAGGTCCCCGGAGACTGGAGAGACAACGAACACGGGTTCCCCTTACAGATCGACGGCCTTCGGCCCCCATGGCCGTCGGCGCCTTTGGATCTGAGGCAGAAGGTTGGGATCGATGGGGCCCCGAGCCCCTGCTCCGGCCCAATCGCAGCAGCACGCCGGCCGCCCAACCCCCACCAGGAGCCCTGCCGAAGCTGCTGACCCACGCCATAGACGAGGTCGAGCGCGCCCCGCACCAGATCTTGCCCGGAATCTTCAGGTCGAAGGGCACCAGCTCGGGCTGCCCGCCGCAGACGCCGTCGCCGTCGTCGCCACGAGCTCGCCCAGCACGCCGAGCCGCCACACCGCCGCCGGAGCCGCCGCGCCGCCGACCAGCGCCGCGCTCTCGCCGACAGCAGCAGCCCGCGCCACCACCTCCGCGCGAGAGGGAGAGAAGGCCCCGCCGCCGCCGGCGCCCTCGGGCGGCGGCAGGGGGAAGGGAGGTCGGGGAAGGGGCTGGCGGCGCTCGGATTTAGGGTTCCTGAAGGGGATCGCATGCAGAAAACAAAAATTTTCCTACCAACGATATCCTTAAACTAGCCAAGATCTACACTATGCAGATATAGAAGTACGGCGGAGATCGGAATACATACCCTTGTAGACCGAAAAGCGGGGATTACGCTCCCGCACAAGCGTTGACGACGAAGACGACGTAGCCGACCTCTAGATCGCGAAGAACTCGGCGCGACGAAGACGACGAAGATGACCTCGAGGTCGGGTGGAGGAAGCCGACCTCCCAGCACCACTAGCGTGGCACCTCGCAGGGCGTCACACACATACGGTGGAGACGACGGCCTCCGAAGCTCCAGTCCAGGACGAGCAGCGGAAGACTTGGACCGGAACACCAGCAGCGCGGCAGCGGGCTATGGTGGAGAGATCCCCTCATCCTCCTCGGCGCAACTCCGACAAAGGGAATCACGAAATCGAGGAGAAATAATAGAATTAATTGGTTGAATTAAAAGGCCAGGGGTGCCCCTTCTTATATAGGCTCCCAGGGGGAGCCAACCTTGCCAGCCAGGCAATGTGGGACTATCCCCACATGCCTGGTGCGGCTCAAGAGGGTGCGCCGGCCCTAGGTGGGCCCCATTTGGCCCACCTAGGCCGGCCAAGCCTCCCCCACCGAATTCCCTTGGGGTTGTCCCCCCCCCCCCCCCCCCCCCCATGGGCCTTCTTTCCACCAGAAGGCCCATTTAGGAAAATCAGCCTAAATAAATTCGAAAATAAATATATAAAATCATATTTAAACATTAATTACACTAATTAATATCAAACATATTATATATAATTTATTCTAGCTCCGAAAACTATTTCGTCGCTGCCCGATCTCCATCGGACCATTCCCGGGACGTTCCCGGTGATCTCTTTCCTTTCCGGTTGTCTTGTCGAAACCCCTTAAGTGTGTTACCCTAGCGGTTCGATATAATAACAGATATGATCGAGACTCCTCTCCGATCAATGATTAACTCGTAGGCCTGGACCCCATGAATTAACCCCTGTGATATAACGAATGACTTTCATCTATCAAACCTGGACGTCGAGTTTTAAACCTTTTGCCATAGCGATACTTAGCATGTCCGAGCATCGTTCATAGATATCTCCATACCTAGCGTGATCTCGTTACCGACAACACTATCTTCTACTCGTCTATGATATTATGTCAGCTGGTGACCTAGTCACATGTTTGCAAACTCATTTGACATAATCTGACCGAGTGGGCCCTAGAGTATCTATCCGGCTATACGGACTGACAAATCCCGCTCTTGACCCCTCGTCTCAACTATTCCCTTCCGATACCCAAAAGTATCACCTATCATTGTCACACTATATAAGATATGACGTTTGGTGCGATCAAAGTATCTTCCAGGAATAACAATAAGAGTTGATCTCACGGTCGAAGGCGTAATGACTACGTCCTACAAATTATGGGTAAGTCCATCACATCGTTCCACCTAACGATATGACTCCATTGCCGACAGACGCCATGTCTCATGATCGGGAAACCTCGATCATCAATCGCGCAATGAAACTAGTCTTAGCAGAGGCAACTAGGGACCTGGTTGTTTATCTACCACACGTGTATTAATGTTTCCGCTTAATACAGTTATAGCATGGTATAAAACATATAATGAACAATTGGAATATAACCAATAAACTATCTTTATTAAGTGCCTCTAGGGCATATTCCCTTCAGTCTCCCACTTGCACTAGAGTAACACTTAATCTGGTTTACCACTTGGTAAAAGCTCAACACTCATAGCATCTTGGTGCATGCTTGTCTCGTGGAAGAGAAATACAGTCAACAGATCTCACACATTGAGACATATATGTGCTTTGCAACACTTCTATGTCACCTAGTTTGACATCATCCCGTATCTTACGATTGCGGTGAAATATATCCTAGTGGATGGAGTGAGCCTCGAACATTCGCGTAGCATGGGCCTTTAAAAGTCTAAGAGATCTATTAAGGGGACCACATACGCTCGGAAAACTGCTCAGTCCAATCACACTTGCTACTTCTGAAGTTGCCATATATTTCTATACCTATGTAGATTATGCGACAGTGCATTCATGTGCGACTTCGCAAGCTAACATGTCTTTCTTCAAAATAAAGGACATCTCCTATATGAGATTTCTAGTTGTATGGGCCAGTGTAATAACTTGCATCATCGTAACCATTTTACGGCAAGTTGTCTTTCCACTCTTATCCTCTTCCAGAAAACATATCTTCAGTTCTCACAGACACTGAAGGATACACTTAACGTTTGTTCATTGATCCACACAAGGTTCACTCTGGAACCCGTTCTTCATCCAAGAACTTGGGTCACACCAAGTCGAGCTTTCAGTCTGATAGAATCTATGTCTGATACATAGAGAATGTCGAACATCATTTGCTATCACTGAAAATGCCAAGATAAACTTAATATTTTACCTAGTCATACAAGCAAGAACAATCTTCTTCGCTTGTTTTATTCCGAAACACTTCAGAATCTTAACTTAGGAAATATTCCGACCTAATGTTATTAAGCCCCTTACGATCTACTCCCTCCGTTCCATTTTAATTGACTTGCTATTCGCAACATGTGGATGTATCTATACAAGTGACATGTCTAGATACATCCATATTTGGTGGATAGCAAGTCAATTAAATTAGAACGGAGGGAGTATACAATTATAGATTGGATGCCTAATACTCCTAACTTCTTTCATAAAAAATTTAATCACTTAAATAATCCTTTACACTCTACTAGAGGATCTGTGTCATTCAATATGTCGTTACATACAAAATAATGAATGACACCTAGCTCCCACTCAAATATGCCTTCCGCATATAAGATCAAGGAAAGCTACTTAGCTCCCACTCAAATATGCCTTTCGCATATAAGATCAAGAAAAGCTACTTTGCTCCCACTCACTTCTTTGCAAGTTTCTTCAACTATTTTGGACAACTCCAAAATCCTTTGATCACATCATCAAAGTGAAGATTCCAGCTCCGATATGCTTGATTCAGCCCATGAATGGACAACTGAAGTTTGCATACATGTTTAGCATCCTCAGGATCACCAAACCATTATTGTACTGATTACAACTCTTTCTTAATGACATTATTAAGAAACATGGTTTCCTTATCCTTCTATCAATTTCTCATTCGAAATTATAGTAATTGCTAAACGACCCAGAATAGATTTAGTCTTCCCCACTTGAGACAAAATCTCGTTGTGGTCAACTTTTGAATCTGTCGGAACTGATTCACGACAAATCGATCCTTATCAATGTCTACTCTCTCATAAAATTCCATATTCTATTAACAGCCTAGATGCCATCAAGAAGATCTCCCAAGTCATTACCTGGTAATCGTACATGGATCTTATTTCGGATCATATATGACTCATAGCCATTTCTCGGACTTAGGTCTACCATCTCTTCTTCGTAGTTCATAGGTCTGTCATATTCCATTAACATGACCTTCATAACAAGATTGTCGTAACACATAGTGTGGAACACAACCTCGTACGCCTACGTTATTAGTATGAGCTCAGAGCATCATGATCTTGTATCATCAGCTTCTTTCAAGCTGTGGGGCATGACACCGAAAACACTTTCAGTTGCGCCACTCTGATGTCTGGAGAGAAAGTTTCATCAACTTCGTCTTGATCTACTTTCTTTCGCACTTATACCCTTGGACAAGAAACTATTTCTTTCGCAAGGTATATTCCGGCAACGATTTTGCCTATGTCGTGAGACATGTACCCAATTAACTCTTTAGGTACACTACAAAGATTAATCCATTTTAGGTTTGATCACATCAAAACACTAAATTGCTGAAACGACAATCTAGGCTAAAAGCCATGCCATCACTCATATGGTATTGTCTCCATGGATTTGAATGGTTTCCCTATTATCTAACGTGAGTGTTACGTTTCTACCATACGACTCTAATGATCACAATAATTCGGTAAGAGATTTATTTACCACACACTATCCGATAGGGTGCGATTACGACGTCCTAACATACCATAACACTATGGTGTTCCATGCGACGTAATTTGTGGAACTCTTCTCACAAGTCTTCCAATGACGTGCCAACATTATAACTCAAATCTTTATTTCCTCGATCTGTATTGGAGGAATCAGATTTTCTTGTTAAATTTATTTCCTACTTCATTCTGAACTTGTTTGATCGAATCAAAATTTCCAGACTAACATTTCCTGAGTGGATATGCATATATCTACTCGGAATATTCATGAAGTCTATGAAATAAACACTTCCACTTTACGTTAAAGTACTTCATTGATTCACATACACCCATATGTATGATTCTCAACAAGTTATACTCAAAACGTTCAGTGAAGTTTACGAAATAAAGATCTCCACTACACGTTAATTACTTCATTGATCCACATACATCTATATGCATGACTATCAATAAGTTATATGCCCGTTTTCCGAAAACGGTGTCTTAGTTATCTTGCAAGTGTCAAAAGATCAAATCTAAGAACTTGTAGATCCATCCGATATGGAGCTAATTCATTGACTATAACATTGACATGAATTAAACGGTGGTGCCACACATATGTGCTGTCTTTATTAAGTTTGTTTCCTTTGGCATTAATATTATGAATGTGAGAGCTTCTACCATCTAAATTCAAATCGGCATATGATCATTACTTCATAAACATAGGACAACGAATTTGTCACTAACATATATGAGCAATTGTCTCGCTAGAGGAGACACACTTATAACGATCATACTAACAGGCGATCATGAAAGAATTTATTCAAATGATAGATCTAGAGGGAGAGTGTCTATGGCCATCACAACAATTTGTCTGCCATTATCAACACGCAATGTCGCCTCATCCTTCCAAGCTACTCAAGTAGTAAATCTGGTTTTCATAAAACATGACTAGTATCAAAACATAGTCACTACTGCGATTACTTGCTTAGGTAAAACATTCATAACATGTATATCATATATACACCATCATCATTGATGACTTCCCGGCGATCTGTTTCATATTCTTGATACTTGCAACGTAATCAAGAACCATAAAGGTGAACGATTCCCCTTTGCATGACATAGTTTATGACAAAGCATTTGCACCTGGCAACGTCGTCTGTCATCCAGTGATCGAGCTGAGCGAGGCATCTCAATGTCATCAAGTATGACCAATGTCATCAAGTATGACTGCCACGTGCTCCTTCAATGTGTGTATTCTCTTCCATCTTGGTTGAGAAGACAATCAGTCAACGTACTGATAAACTTCATCAACCCAATTTTAGGTGTACCCCGAGTTTAGCGATCATCTCATATGTTCGCGATCTAACAACTCGTACACATCGTTGGTTCTCTATGGAGGAGATCATAGCGTACACTGGACTATGATGATATCATCCGCACAAAAACTTGATAATCCAAATTATCCTTTTGTTAGCGGAATCTCCTGGTTTATCTCCTAGCGGGTATTGTATCACAAAGAGCTAACGGTTCAAACAAGGAGTAGACTCAAGCTAAAGTATAAAACTATGAAGTTTGGACCCAACCTTTTAAGTTTCTCAATCGCAAAAATGCGCCTAAATTTAAAGAAGGCTATTACATAGGTTAATATCTATAAAGGTTTGCAAAACAGACTTTGTTCATTATATTTTGAGTTCTATTATTTTAGAAAATAACTATCAGAACTCCCACTCAAACGAACATCCCTCCTGGTCGTTTCAGCGATTACACGACCCCCATCCATTGCACAACCCCTCATCGTCAGAGCCGGCAACACAACTTCAAGGGTGGACAACGAATTGTCGATCACAACAACTCTGTGACTCATGCTCGACCTTTCGGCATCCGTGTTCCGAGGCCATACCTGCATATGCTAGGCTCGCCACAATAACCTCCACGTAACGCTTGTGCAACATGGCTTACACCCACTGTATGCGAACGACGATATGTCTGACACCCGATCGTCACGGCCTGCCTCATAACGTAGAACTTTCTTGGTGGTGCTCGTTGGAGGAAGAACACTAGTGGTATTTTGAAGGGATCATCTTATATATAACTACCGCCGTGTAACTAATATATTCTAATATATATAATCACACAATATAAGATGCACTCAAAACATCAAATGTAATGCGATTTGATATAGTCCATTGCGCCATGGTCTTCTTGACGCCCACAGTTCATAAACAATTTAATAAACCTACCTTGACCATATCACATTGCCCCTGCAAAATAAAGTTAGACGTTTCTACTTTATCTTTTGCATATTTTACGTGGCTTGGGGCTGTCGTAAAAAGAACCGCTTCTTACCTACGAACTTATGACCACAACAACGATCCAATAATTGCATGTTTAAGCATCCTTTTCGGGCCCTCCATTGAAAATGCAAGACCAACTAAAGAGAGAGAGACAGACACCCGCCAGCCACAGATACGGTACAAGCCGTATGTCAGTAGTGGAACCAGTCTCGCGTAAGCGTACGCGTAAAGTCGGTCCGGGCCGCTTCATCAACTCGATGCCGCTGGAATCACAAGTGCACGCTAGAGGGTAGCAAATAACAGGAACGGTGCCCCCGTGAAGAACACGGGTTCTAACAGCGTACAGCTATATCTACGATAAACCTGGCTCTGATACCACTGAAGGAGATCGCATGCAGAAAACAAAAATTTTCCTACCAACGATATCCTTAAACTAGCCAAGATCTACACTATGCAGATATAGAAGTACGGCGGAGATCGGAATACATACCCTTGTAGACCGAAAAGCGGGGATTACGCTCCCGCACAAGCGTTGACGACGAAGACGACGTAGCCGACCTCTAGATCGCGAAGAACTCGGCGCGACGAAGACGACGAAGATGACCTCGAGGTCGGGTGGAGGAAGCCGACCTCCCAGCACCACTAGCGTGGCACCTCGCAGGGCGTCACACACATACGGTGGAGACGACGGCCTCCGAAGCTCCAGTCCAGGACGAGCAGCGGAAGACTTGGACCGGAACACCAGCAGCGCGGCAGCGGGCTATGGTGGAGAGATCCCCTCATCCTCCTCGGCGCAACTCCGACAAAGGGAATCACGAAATCGAGGAGAAATAAGAGAATTAATTGGTTGAATTAAAAGGCCAGGGGTGCCCCTTCTTATATAGGCTCCCAGGGGGAGTCAACCTTGCCAGCCAGGCAATGTGGGACTATCCCCACATGCCTGGTGCGGCTCAAGAGGGTGCGCCGGCCCTAGGTGGGCCCCATTTGGCCCACCTAGGCCGGCCAAGCCTCCCCCACCGAATTCCCTTGGGGTTGTTCCCCCCCCCCCCCCCCCCCCCATGGGCCTTCTTTCCACCAGAAGGCCCATTTAGGAAAATCAGACTAAATAAATTCGAAAATAAATATATAAAATCATATTTAAACATTAATTACACTAATTAATATCAAACATATTATATATAATTTATTCTAGCTCCGAAAACTATTTCGTCGCTGCCCGATCTCCATCGGACCATTCCCGGGACGTTCCCGGTGATCTCTTTCCTTTCCGGTTGTCTTGTCGAAACCCCTTAAGTGTGTTACCCTAGCGGTTCGATATAATAACAGACATGATCGAGACTCCTCTCCGATCAATGATTAACTCGTAGGCCTGGACCCCATGAATTAACCCCTATGATATAACGAATGACTTTCATCTATCAAACCTGGACGTCGAGTCTTAAACCTTTTGCCATAGCGATACTTAGCGTGTCCGAGCATCGTTCATAGATATCTCCATACCTAGCGTGATCTCATTACCGACAACACTATCTTCTACTCGTCTATGATATTATGTCAGCTGGTGACCTAGTCACATGTTTGCAAACTCATTTGACATAATCTCACCGAGTGGGCCCTAGAGTATCTATCCGGCTATACGGACTGACAAATCCCGCTCTTGACCCCTCGTCTCAACTATTCCCTTCCGATACCCAAAAGTATCACCTATTATTGTCACACTATATAAGATATGACGTTTGGTGCGATCAAAGTATTTTCCAGGAATAACAATAAGAGTTGATCTCACGGTCGAAGGCGTAATGACTACGTCCTACAAATTATGGGTAAGTCCATCACATCGTTCCACCTAACGATATGACTACATTGCCGACAGACGCCATGTCTCATGATCGGGAAACCTCGATCATCAATCGCGCAATGAAACTAGTCTTAGCAGAGGCAACTAGGACCTGGTTGTTTATCTACCACACGTGTATTAATATTTCCGCTTAATACAGTTATAGCATGGTATAAAACATATAATGAACAATTGAAATATAACCAATAAACTATCTTTATTAAGTGCCTCTAGGGCATATTCCCTTCAGTCTCCCACTTGCACTAGAGTAACACTTAATCTAGTTTACCACTTGGTAAAAGCTCAACACTCATAGCATCTTGGTGCATGCTTGTCTCGTGGAAGAGAAATACAGTCAACAGATCTCACACATTGAGACCTATATGTGCTTTGCAACACTTCTATGTCACCTAGTTTGACACCATGCACACTCAAATTTTATAGAATTTGCTATATACAAAAGTTTGTTTGATTTCATCAAAAGAATTTTAAAAAGAGGTTGGAGTGGATGTTAAATTTCCTATAGAAGTAGTACAAATGATTGCTTAGGGAAAATTTCTATAGATATAATCTTACAAATTAGAAAAACAAATCTATAGATATAATCCTACAAATCAAACAAGCAAGATAGGGAAATTTCCTATAGGATGGAATCCTTCAAAATGTCTATGCAATTCCTTTAAATCAAAGAAGCCTTTGCCTCTGGTTGGGAAGGCATAAAACAACCTGTCTTCCTTTTTTTCCATGGAAAATTACATGGACACAAGTTCTCGAAACAGGCTCTCGCCCCGCTTTATAAATAAAGCCACGCCGTTTGAAACCGCTGCTGGTCCAGGCAGCACAACGCCCAAAAGTAGCTGCTGGGGCGGAAACAGCAAAAGCACGCCCAAAAGAAAAGAAAAGAGAAAAGAAAGAAGAAAAAAATGCCGACAACGGCGGATCGACACAAGTGACCAGGCTCCACGACCACTACGCCCACCGAGGCCTCGCACCAAGCTCCTAGTGCTCCAAAGCGCCGCTACCCAACAACACCTTCAAGAAGGGATGCGACGACGACGACGCTGCCGCCAAGGGTTTCCCCTGGTACGCGATTGAGGAGAGGGGATCACCCGTCACCCTTCAGGAAGGACTGGCGGCACCCGCAGGCGCCACCGCGCCGGAGTCGAACACGCCGACTAGGATTTCTCCCGATCCCCCCCTCACCCCAGGCGCTCTGGAACACTCCACCAAACCGCCCACCACCCAGCGCACGGCCGCGAAGCTGTTCACACTGTCTCACCACGGTACAAAGAGAGAGGCCTACACACCGAAGAAGGAGAGCCGGGACTAGGAGCCGCAGCACCACCGACGTGCGGGAGGGACCAACCTCCACCGTCAGAGACGGTAACCGACCGGACACAACAGCAGGAGCACACCAGGCCCGCAAGCCCGGCCGGGCCCCTCGAGGCCCGTGAAGTTCCCGCCGTCGCGCTGCAGAAGGCACGACGTTGGCGCTGCCGCCCCACCTCCAAGCTGCTCTCTACCACCAGTGTACAAAGAACCGCGCTAACGAGGATTCGGTCTGACCCGCCTAAAACCTAGATGGGGTCCGAAGACCCAGATCTGGGCCGAGGGCGGCGCGTCAGTCCAGCACCACACCGGACACGGCCCTGCCGCCAAGAGGAGGCGCCCCAACCCTAAGACCGGCCTAACCCAACCCGGACTGCCCCGAGACCTGGATCAAAGCACCGTCGCAAGCCGAGCAGCACCGCGACTGAGCTCCCCACCAGGGAGCATCAGCGCACGGGGAGGGACGGACCCGACGCGGGTGTTGGGAATAGCGGCACCGCCGCCAGCAGATCCGGGCCCACCTGGCCCAGATCCGGCCCGCAGCAGTGCAACACGCATTGGCAGATCTGGGCCCGCCTGGCCCAGATCCAGCCCGCACACGCGCCGGCAAACCCATCTGCACCACCAGCTACCACCACCCTGCCAGGCCGCGCCCGCCGGAAACCGCCGGCGACCCCAGGACCAGAGGACCCCGCCGCCGCCACGGACTCCACCTGCAGATCGGTCGCCGCGCCGCCGCAGTCCGTGCCGCGGTCGCCGCCACGCACACGAGTCCGCCCCATCGTCGCCAAGCCGCCACGCCGTCGCGTCCCCGGCCAACACGACACCCAGGTAGGGCAGCTCGGCCCGCGCCAAGCTCACCCGACGAGGGAGCAGGAGTCGCCTCGCCGCCGCCGGCGCCAACCGGGCCGCGTCGGGCTGCCTCTGCCGACGACAGCGAGGGAAGGAGGCGCGGGAGAGGGTTCTGGGCGGTGGAGGCGAGGCCGCGCCCGGCCGCCGCGGGGCGGCGCGGACGCGGGAGGGAGGAGGGGAAGAGGAGGGAGGGAGGGCGCGGCTCGCCGGTGGCGGCGCGGGCTGGCGGCGGCGGCTAGGGTTTGGAGGGGAAGAGGAGGAAGGACGCTCCAGCAGTGGAAAGTAGAAGATGACGGACATATACCTCTCTAAAAAGTTCCATTTGTTTTGTCATTTGGAAGTTATGCCCCGGAAAACAGTTACTAGTAAAATTTCACCACAAATTTATACAGCCGAAAAATGCGAATTTATAAATGGAGACATCTGATCGTAAATAGCCGTGGGTATAAGAAGTCATGGGTTTTGTAATAACTGCAACATAAACAAGTTATCATCGAGATATACTGGATGTTTGTTTTCTTCTCAACTCTAGTTGCCATAAATATCGTTCCTGATGAAGATCTAACTGACATCACCAGTCCATATGTAAATCAGGCCATCTCAGGACAAAACACGCTAAGTAAATAGGCTTTTGAGTGAACTGGTTTGAAGATGAGAACATACTGTTTCCATCGGCAGTTAATCAGTATAAGGTAGGAAAATCAAATCCACCCAGATTTTAGAATAGAATCACATATAATATCTCAGGTAGGAAAATCAAATCCAGCCTCTTTTTGCATTTCCCTATTTCCCTCAAATTTATAAGCTAAAACCACATATAAATCCCTGAGATATTAATTGCAGCTATCGAATAGTCCACTTATGCAGAAAAAATAGTTTGAGGGCACAAATCAACTAATCGAGATTACAAGGGTTTGATTGGACAAAGTATAGTAGCATAGTGGGCTTGAAGTGCTGGTTTTGCTTAGGAAAAAAGTAATTAGAATAGATCATATTCTTCTGCATCTAATGCTGGACATATTGCTCGTACAGACTCAGGCCCTCAAGTCCTAAACATAAATAGCAAAATATTAAATTACTAAATTGCAGGTCAAAAGTCCCATATTATTAACCCCGTAGTAAGAATATCATAATCATCACTATAGCATGGTACTGAAAATAAGAAACTTGATTAAGTATATGTTACTATAAGAGAAACCACTTGACAGCAAAAACAATGATAAGAGTGGAGATGGTAGTAAGTGTGTATGATTACCACTTTAGAGTGAGCTATCACTTCCAGATGGATAGCATCTGACAGGCCATTGAGAAGGACACTCCGATAATGACCAAGAGGATAACCATAACAACCTTGGCAGTCTTGATTACCGCACTTCTGTACCCGAGGATGGGTAACACCACAAGTATCACCACAATGATCATTAAGCGGAGCCTCACAAATGCTGTTTCTAGCAACAGCATGCATGCTTTCCACTAGCATAGGAGTATCCAGGATGAAATCACTAAGCTGCAGAGAAATTAGATTTGGTGCACAGATCAAGGTGCGGGAACCAGTATAGCAAGCAGCAAAGGTACAAGAACAGGTGAGGCGCAGCCGCTTTAGCGACCTGGAGGAGATCCTGTCCACTGCCATACTGCAGTGATCCATCTTTAGATCCTCCAGCAACGGGCAGCTCCAGAAATCAACAAGTGCAGTGCACGTTTCCATGTCAGCATCGTAGAGGTTCAGTGTCGTGAGGCGCTCGGAGGCGAGCGAGAGGCACGGTGAGGTCTAAATTCCGGATGTTGCCAGATGCCAGCGATGACGTCGAGCCTCCGAACCTTGCATATTATCGCGTATTGGATCCAGAGGTTGGCGTATGGGTATGGATCGTCCTCGTCTTGGTCTTAGTTGTCGTAATCGACCTTGGATCGGTAGGCTCTGATCTCGCACTTGACCAGAGGCGCGTGGCCCCGGAGGACGAGCAGATGGTTCACGAACTTGTTGAAACCCTTGGGTTCGAAGCCATCATCAGAAAACTCCGATGAAGCGAGGCGGCGTAGGCTGGGCATTTTCCTCCAGAGGTGGCGCCACTCGCTGGAGAGCAGTCTCCACGGGCAACAAGAGCAGTCTCCACGGGCAACAAGGACAGCAAGAGCATTCGGACGTCGAGCGTAAGAACAAAAGTATTGGCCAGTTAATTAACGGAAAACTAGTCCAAAATTTCTTTGAGATCACGTATCGGGAGACCCATAAAATCAAAGACGGTCCACACGATGTCCAGTATATTTGTAAAACTTCACGAATAATTGTTTTCATTTGGAAGATTAGAAAAACTAAATAGTTTCTTGATTTCTAATACAGTACTATCTCCGTTTCTAAATATGTCTTCCTAGATATTTGTTGACTTGTATGCATCTACACGTATTTTAGTAGATTGATTTATGTATTTCTGTCCATATTTAGTCCATATTAAGTGATCAAAATATTTATAATTTGGAATAATAGGATTGAAAAATAGAAACCTATTGCAAAATCACATTATTTACTTTCAAGAACATTTTGGGTAGAAAGTTTATGCTAAATCACATGATAAAAAAGTTACATCCTTTCCTTTGATCCATAATAGTCTGGAAGCTTCTTGATCTACAAGCAGTTCTGCGGGATTTGAGATGTGCCGGGAGAAATCCTTTCCCAACCTTGTGTTGGTGCCGGCGGCAACGGCGCTTTGGCGTCGTTTTCCTTCTTGGAGGTGTCGTTGGAGTGCTCATCTTCATCTCTCCGCGTGAGCGGTTTGGACTCTCCGGGTGAAAGTCTAGGTTCGGAGTGGGCGATGGTGGCGTCTTCGCCTCTTCCCTCTTGAGGGCTCCACGGGCAACAAGGACAGCAAGAGCACTCGGACGTCGAGCGTAGAGATGCAAGTGGGATCCCACCAATATCCCACTTCTAATTTATTTGGGAACTTCTAGTACAAAATTTTGGATCAAAATTTGAACTAGAAATTCACGAATGAACTAGAAGTGGGACAATGGTGGGATCCCACTTGACACCTTAGTCGAGCGCGAGTGCGCTGATTCGATCCTCGCCATTCCGTCGAACAGGCAGCGGGCAGGCTCTGCGCGTCAGGCGATGGTGAGCAACACCACCAGAAGCGGAAGCCCGAGTGTCACGGCATGAAAATCACCTTGAAATCGACGACCGCGGGAAGCTCCGCCCGCCGGCAGCCCACACGGAACAGGTGCGCGGAGACGGCGGCAGGGAGCCATGGAGCACGCACGGAGACTCCGCCCCTCACTCGCACTCACCATAACATAGCAGCGTCAGAGAAGACGTAGAGCGATCTAAAAAAAGTGAATATGGAGAGAGAACAGGCGCCACCGAAGTGGAGATAGCGGAATAATCAATTTTTGTTAGCGTGTGCCAATATTAACGAGCAAAATCAAGATAGATAGATTAAACTATGGAGTTGTAACACTGGTTCCTAAGGGTGCTGATGCCGATAAAATTCAAAAGTACAGACCAATATGTCTTTTGAATGTCGTCTTCAAAATAATCACCAAAATGATTGTGAACCGACTAACTCCTGTCATTTCCAAAGTGATAAAAATTACCCAGACAGCTTTTCTGAAGAATAGATTTATCATGGAAGGTGTGGTGGTGTTACATGAGGTGCTGAATGAGATCCATATAAAAAAAGCCCAGGGATTCTCTTCAAAAGATTGATTTTGAAAAAGCATTTGATAAAATCAAATGGCCTTTTTTGCTTCAAGTACTTGAAATGAAAGGTTTCCCTAGTAAATTTAATGACTTGGTGATGAAAATTGTGTCTGGAGGGAAAGTGGGAATTAAAGTAAACGGGGAGACTGGACCTTAATTCTGTACCTATCAGGGTTTGAGGCAGGGGGGTCCGCTTTCCCCCTTGCTTTTTGACCTTGCCACATATATACTTGCAATTATGATAGAAAGGGCGATAAATAATGGCATAATTAAGGGGCTTGCCGGGCATCTGGTAGAAAAAGGAGTGTCTATCCTGCAATATGCGGATGATACGATCTTACTTCTACGAGATGACTTTGAGCAGGCTCGAAATCTGAAATTCATATTGTGTCTCTTTGAGCAAATGTCAGGGCTTAAAATAAACTTTCACAAAAGTGAGGTTTATTGCCTTGGAATTAGCCAGGAAAGAGAAAAAATATTTGAGGAAATCTTTACATGTCATATAGGGAGGTTGCCAATGAAATATCTTGGAGTACCAGTTGACGAGACAAGGCTGAAAAACAGTGACTGGAATCCTGTTGGTGAGAAATTAATGAAAAAATTGGGTTGTTGGAATGGAAAGAACCTTTCTATTGGAGGGAGAACGTTGCTTATTAACACTTCTCTCTCCAGTAGTCTCCTTTACATGCTTTCCTTCTATAGGATTCTTGTTGGTGAGAAAAAATCTTATGACAAACTCAGATCTGGTTTCCTATGGAGTGATAAGATGGAAGAGAAGAAATATCACTTAGTAAACTGGAAAACGGTGTGTCTGCCAAAAGATCAGGGGGGATTGGGCGTGTTGGACCTTGAAATAATGAACATAGCACTTCTTGCGAAGTGGCTTTGGAAATTATTCAACGAAAAAGGAATGTGGCAATCGTTGTTGCAAGCTAAATATTTGAGTAACTCCAGTCTGGGACAATGTTCTCAGAAAAGTGGAGATTCTCACTTTTGGCAAGGGTTGATGGAGATTAAGCCATTGTTTCTTTCATGTTGTAAATTTGTGGTGGGAAATGGAAGGAAGACAAGATTCTGGGAGGACCGATGGCTCTCGGACTCTTGCCTAGAGTTAAAATTTCCTAGACTATATGCAGTGGCAAATAAACGAAATATCCTTGTTTCCGAGGTTTTTGCTTCAGGAGTCAGTTCCCTGTCATTCAGAAGGAATCTGATTGGGGCTAAACTTGAGGAATGGAGGAACCTTCTAACACTTTGCGGCAATGTATCGATGGGTGAAGAAGAGGACAGGTTAAGTTGGCTCTTGACAGCCTCGAGACAATATTCAGTTAAATCTTTTTACTCAGCAATGCAATCTATGGGTAGTGTCCCATATAAATTTTGGTGGAAGATTAAAATCCCTTTGAGGATAAAAACTTTCCTTTGGCTTGTTCTGAAGAAAAGCATTCTCACTAGAGATGTACTGTTGAGGAGAGGAGGTACTTGTGCCAAAACTTGTCTATTCTGTGGACAAGAAGAAAGCACTGACCACCTCTTCCTTAGGTGTCCTTTAGCCAGATATGTTTGGAATATTGTGAGTATAGCCACAGGAGAAAAATGCTAGTTTACGGATACTCGACAATGCCTGGAAAGCTGGCCTAACCGCTTCTCAAAAAATCAGAGAGGGAAGGTTTCGGTGGGTGTTGCGGCAGTTTTCTGGGGGTTGTGGAAGACTAGGAATCTCGCTTGTTTTGAAAATAAATGGCCTTCTGAGCCAATTGAAGTCATTCATAGGATTAGTCATTGGATTGATTTGTGGGCAAAAATGCAGGTAACGGAGGAGGCAAAACTGGAACTGCAGCTGGGCGCAAAGCTGCTGATGCAAATCGCGGATGAAGCCTTCAGAAGAGCAGGGGGATGGGCGACATGGAGACCGAGGCTGGGAGGCTAAGAAGACATTTTTCTGTTCGCTGATGGTGGCTTGCTTAGCTTGTTTCTTACTTTATGTTGAACTCTTTCTAGAGATGGTATCACCGGTGCTGCTGGGATGTTTCACGGGCGGTTGCTATGTTTTGGTGGAACTTCGTAGCTCATGGTCTCTATTAATGAAATCGGGGAACCCCCTTTTTATTCAAAAAATAATAATAACGAGCATGCTATGAATAAATAGAAGAAAGAACTCCCAATTAAGATGGCCAATCTCACGTTTTGTTACCAATTGGTAGCACGGGCAGAAGATGGAGAACTCGAAGACTTTGAGTCGCCGATTTTTTTACGAGCAAAATATTTATCATTTATATTAATTAAGAATAAGAACAAACGAATTGGTCAGTTAATTAGTAAACTGATCCAAATTTTCTTTGAGATCATGTATTGAGAGACCCATAAGATCGAAGATGGTACACACGATGTCATGTATATTTGTAAAACTTCACTAATAATTGTTTTCGTTTGTAAGATTAGAAAAACTAAATAGTTTCTTGATTTGTAATACAGTACTATCTTCGTTCCTAAATATGTCTTCTTAGATATTTGTTGACTCGTATGCATCTAGACGTATTTTAGTAGATTGATTCATGCATTTATGTCCGTATTTAGTCCATATTAAAGTGATCAAAATATTTATAATTTGTAATTGAGGGATTGAAAAATAGAAACCTATTACAAAATCACATTATTTACTTTCAAGAACATTTCAGGTACAAAGTTATACTAAATCACATGATAAAAAAGGTACTTCCTTTCCTTTGATCCATAATAAGTCTGCTCATTTAGTATAAAGTTATACTAAATCAGCGACATCACCACTAATATAAAAGGACACAAAGTGTGGGGATCCAACCAATCCGCACCCTCAGATCGTCTAAACGCACGATACAGATTAACCCCGTCTTTAGCGCTAAAATCGAGGGATTGAAAAATAGAAACCTATTACAAAATCACATTATTTACTTTCAAGAACATTTCGGGTACAGAGTTATACTAAATCACATGATAAAAAGTTACTTCCTTTCCTTTGATCCATAATAAGTCTGCTCATTTAGTATACAGTTATACTAAATCAGCGACATCACCACTAATATCACCACTAATATAAAAGGACACAGGGTGTGGGGATCCAACCAATCCGCACCCTCAGATCGTCTAAACGCACGATACAGATTAACCCCGTCTTTAGCGCTGAAACCGATGTCGGACGCGCCACTCCCACGCTAATCCTACAACCAAAACAATCTTGTGTCCGTTTTTTTCCCCCAAACACCGACACCCCATTGCCATTTACCGCACGCCGCCGGCCGCCACCAAGCAACGACCTACGCCGCACACACGCTGCCTCCACGGACGCCCACAACCTCACCCTACCCAACACCGCCCTCGACCTCCGCCGTGCTCCTGGACCCGCCGCGCTGGCCACTGCCGCACTCCTCTCCGCTGGACGCCCACGACCTGCCCACTGAATCGATTTAGATCGACGCCGCCGCCACAATCGAGCTGCAATGGATAGACGCCTCCACCGTCGAGCTGCAATGGATAGACGTCGCCGGCCAACTGCAGTAGATTGACACCACCGCCGGCCAACTGCAGTAGATCGCTGCAGATGCAGTGCACTGCACTGACCGTCTCTTGCTTCTGAATTTGCTTGGGTTCAAATTCTGAAGGTGTCTCTATTGATCACAAACACAAAATTAGGTTTGTTTTCAGGTCTGATCTATCCCATTGTTCAGTGCTCATCTCATAAGCATTCGAATTATTAATAAAATATTCTGTGAAAGAAGTGCCAATTTGTATTAGATGAAGCAAAAGGTCATCGTGAATAAATTCATTGATGCTATTACAATGAGGGAGGAGGTATGCTTATTACGGACAGAGGAAGCAGAATTACACATCTCATCCGGCAAGCGCACTCCGTTTGAAGACATAACCAATCTGCAAAAATAAAATGTGATTTGTAAAGGCCGTTGCACTGAACTCGCTTATTACAGATGGATACACATTTCTTCGAATCTGATTTTCCTTAAGGTTTACGATTCATAGGAGCTGTAAGGTGGTTGATGCTTTTCCTCTCCCAAATGGCTCGCTAATGGGTAATAATACACTATAATTAAACTTTTGTTTTCCTCATATATTATCATTAAAAAAAACTTATTAAGTGTAAAACTTTTCTTATATGTTTTCGGTGTCAAGTTGATTTCTGTGCCCCTAGCAGCGTGAGAGATGTGGCTGTACTGTAATAGATAGCAGCTACAACATCATCTTTCTGCGTTTTTTAGGGTAACCGCTTATTCCTACGGCAATCAACTATCGTTACAGAATGGTGCCATTCTTATGGCTTACCACATGGAAGTTGATCCTACATCAAATAAGAATTATCTGGTATATGTATCTCAAAGATTAATTTTAAGGTCACTTGATAGCATAGATGCAACTACCCTCACAATTGAGACATGCAAAACATGCTCTCAGTTTTATCTTCTGGATGGTAAACACTCAAATATAGACCAATATGTTTTTGACTTGTCGTTTGTTATATTGTTCATATTCTTTTGCTTATATCTTAGATGTGAGGGCGAACCAGTGTTTACATGTCGGTAGAGAAGCATGACAAAAATTGGTATTACTTAGGAGGGACATGTAGAAAGACAAGAAGATCCCATTGAAGAACATATATCAAAGAAGACAATGTTTGAAGGATCCAGCCACCCACATGCTTCCTCCTTAAAGCATATGTTTTCTTATATGGACGAGGCCATAAAATGAGTGAAAAATATGAGCAGGGTCCTAAAGCACGTGAAAAATGGCCGAGGGCATAACGCGAACGAACAAGAGGATGAGCTGGATGAGATATGCACGTCCAGAAGAACAATAAATAATAATAAGTGGCCAATTTTTATTAATCCGTGAAGTTCTAACTCAAGTGTCATGTGTGAAACTGTATTTAGTCGATAGACTTTTATAAGTTAAAAGTGTTGCCATAATAAAATAAAATAAATTGGACAATAAAGTCGTTTGACTTTTAGTCGGACAAGTTTAAATATGCCTAAGTTTACAAGTGCATTGCACATGCACGATTACTAGTATTATAAGTTGGAGAGAGTAGGTGCTTTGATCTTATGGACATGGTAGTGCACGATTACTAGTACTCCCTCCGTCCCAAAATAAGTGTGTCAAGTTTGATAGAAAGTGGATGTATGTAGACATGTTGATGTCTACATACATTCACTTTCTATCAAAGTTAAGACACTTATTTTGGGACGGAGGGAGTATTATAAGTTGGAGAGAGTAGGTGCTTTGACGGTGGCAGGGAGCCAGGGAGCACGCACGGAGACTCCGCCCCTCACTCGCACTCACCCTAACATAGCAGCGTCAGAGAAGACGTAGAGCGATCTTAAAAAAAAAAGTGAAGATGGAGAGCGAACAGACGCCACCGAAGTGGAGATAGCGGAATAATCAATTTTTGCTAGCGTGTCTGCGTGTACCAATATTAACGAGCACGCTATGAATAAATAGAAGAAAGAACTCCCAATTAAGATGGCCAATTTTACTAAATCCATGTATCCATCTCACGTTTTGTTAGCATAGTGTTACAATTGGTAGCACGGGCAGAAGATCGAGAACTCGAATACTTTGAGTTGCCGATTTTTTTTATGAGGCAAAAGATTTATCATTTATATTAATTAAGAATAAGAACAAAAGTATTGGCCAGTTAATTAACGGAAAACTAGTCCAAAATATCTTTGAGATCACGTATCGGGAGACCCATAAAATCAAAGACGGTCCACACGATGTCCAGTATATTTGTAAAACTTCACGAATAATTGTTTTCATTTGGAAGATTAGAAAAACTAAATAGTTTCTTGATTTCTAATACAGTACTATCTCCGTTTCTAAATATGTCTTCTTAGATATTTGTTGACTTGTATGCATCTACACGTATTTTAGTAGATTGATTTATGTATTTCTGTCCATATTTAGTCCATATTAAGTGATCAAAATATTTATAATTTGGAATAATGGGATTGAAAAATAGAAACCTATTGCAAAATCACATTATTTACTTTCAAGAACATTTTGGGTACAAAGTTTATGCTAAATCACATGATAAAAAAGTTACATCCTTTCCTTTGATCCATAATAGTCTGGAAGCTTCTTGATCTGCAAGCAGTTCTGCGGGATTTGAGATGTGCCGGGAGAAATCCTTTCCCAACCTTGTGTTGGTGCCGGCGGCAACGGCGCTTTGGCGTCGTTTTCCTTCTTGGAGGTGTCGTTGGAGTGCTCATCTTCATCTCTCCGCGTGAGTGGTTTGGACTCTCCGGGTGAAAGCCTAAACTCCGGGTTCGGAGTGGGCGATGGTGGCGTCTTCGCCTCTTCCCTCTTGAGGGCGTCGTCTTGGAGAGTTGTTTTGTGGATGGGTTCGTGTTACCCCTTTGACGGCAGGGATGATGGACGTCGGGGCAGCGGCCCCGGAAGGTTGTGGTGCTCCGAGGCGGCGGCCTCGGACAGCGGTGCAGTGGTAGCTCCATGAGGCAGGGTTGCGGCGAGGCACAGCTTTGGGTGGCGACCTTGAGCTGCAGGGGCGGCAGGGTTATCGGCTCGGTTGGCGCATCCCAGCGGGGATGGTTGGACTTTACGTCGGGGGCGGCGGCCCCGGGCATGGTGTGGCGGCTGTCGTCTGCGGGCAGTGGTCCTGTGTAGCTCGGGCTACAGGCTTCTGGGTCTTCTGGGTCGTGCGGCGTTGCAGCTCGAGTGCAAGCGGTGTTATGTCGGGGTGGCGGCCCCGGAAGGTGGTGCTGGCTGTGTGTGCAGGGCATACTGGAGCGGTGGATATCGGGGCGGTGGCTCCGAGAGATTCGCGGCTCCTGTGGAGGCGAGGTTGGTGTTGGCAGCTCTACTTCGACGGGGTCGGTGGGTTCGTTTTGCTTGTTTGTTGTTGCGAAGTCGAAACTGCGGTGTACGATGACGGGCAACAGGCAGTGAGCGCATTCGAGGTTTGGTATCTTTATCTGCGTCAGAGTGTTCCGTATCTGCTCCTCCCATATCAGTTACGGCTTCTTCTCTCCGGCAAGGGTGGACGGTTGGCCGGATCTATGTGGAGTGGTCATGTGTCTAGAGCTTGGCTCTAGTTGTTCTCGAGATTGTGTGGGCTTTGCCCCGTGGGGTTGTGTTGTTGTACAGTTTTCGCCCGGTTCCTTACATAATAAACCGGGCACCTTCTTCTTAATAAATGGAAAAGGCAAAACTTTTGCCTTCGGTTTCAAAAAAAACTCTGCTCATTTAGTATAAAGTTATACCAAATCAGCGACACTTATTATAAGTTGGAGAGAGTAGGTGCTTTGATCTTATGGACATGGTAGTGGGCTGAAACCGGTTGCTCAACATTAAAACCATTCTCAAGGCAACAATGCCCAGGGCCTAATCCTTTATAAGAAGGCACCGCCACGGTGGTACCGACGCGGCAACGTCACCCCCGTAGAAGCGGCGGCAACTTGGCATTGGCAGCAGTATTTGAAAACAGAAACACGGGTGGTTTGCTGTTGGCCGTACGTCGGTCCAACTCACGAGTCACTGACCCGCGACCAGCTAGGCCAGCCAGCGATGCAACGCGCCGTCCGTACTTACGCGCTGACTCTACGAGTCGATCCAACTCTGGCTGCCTGCGTGGCGGTGCCTGCCATCCGATCCGCCATTGCCGGTCCAAGCAAAATTCAAAACTAACTCTCCAAAACCCATCCATTAACCCTGAGCGGTGCAAAACTCGCATCGTGTTGACCTTTTAGGGCATATCCAGCCGTCTCGCCCAGGGCCCAAAACGCCGTCGTTTTGGGGCCGCCGCGCCGCCAAACGGTGCTAATCTGGAACCTGGGGGCGCGGTTTCCGGTCGCTCTCCAGCCCAAGTTTCGGCCCATGCGATCAAAAAATGGCGGGTAGAAGCAATGGCGAAATTCATTCATATTTTGGCGCAAACAGTGGCGATTTCATTCATATTTGGCAAACTCGCCGATTACAAAATGCGAATTTAAACTAAAAACTTAATAACTAAAAACTTATTACAATTGGGCGATCGCCTAGTTGAGCAGGCCGAGGCTGGCCGCGATCGCCTGGCTGTAGTCGCCGTCGCCGCCATCGTCGTCCGAGCCGTCATCGTCGCACCGCTTGCTCGGGCCTGCGCCGGCGTCGTCGCCTCATCACCTGCTCTGCTGCAGGGTGCGCTGGAGCGGCTCGTCCTCCTCCTCCTCCTCCTCGCTGTCGGGGTCGAGTATGTGGTACTCGACCGTTTTCTCCACTAGGGGAGGAGGGATGCGGCGGCGGGCGGCGGCCTGCTGTTGGCGCTCCACGCGCTTCCGCTCCGCCTCGGCGAGGAGCTGGCGCTGGAGCTCCATCTCTTGCGACGTGAACTCGCCGAGACTCCATTCCTCGGCGAATCCGGGCTCCGCCGGTTGCACGGTGTTGAAGGAGGCCTTTTCGGCCTCCTTCAGGCCGGGCCATTCTTCCTCCTGCTCCTCCTCCGCCGGCTCCGGCTTGGGCTCCTTCTTCGGCTTCACGAGGCGCCGGAAGAGCGAGCGCGGAGGAGATGCCGCGCGGCGCTGGGAGGAGGCGCGCGGCTCGCCGATGCGCAGGGCGCCGCTGTGCATGGGGGCAGGGCGCCCGGAGTTGAGGAGGGGAGCGTTAGGGACACCGAGCGCGTACCTGACGGAGGCGCCGACCGCGCTGCGCCGGAGGAAGAGGAAGTGGCCGAGGAGGAACTGCCCGATCCCATCCGGCGCGGCGTCCACGTCCGCGGCGGCATCGTCAGCCGGGGCTCGTTGCCGGCGTAGATGTGGTCGAGCACCCACTGGAGGGTGCGGTTCTCGCCGCCCCACCACCGTTTGCCCCCGGTGGAGTTGCAGCGGCCCTCCACGGGGCCGTTGTTGACGCGGTCGGCGACGTCCTCGTCGTGGCGGCGCTGGAAGTACGCCGTCCAGAAGGCATCGTTGCCTTCTGCCCTCCAGCGCCTTTCCGCGGCCTGCTCTGGCGTCAGTCCGGCGCGGACCTCCGCAATCGCCCACCTGAACTGCTGGCCGGCAGGGACAGGGGGCACGGGGACGCCTCCCGCGCTGAGCTGCCACGCCCCCTGGCCGCCGGAGGCGCCGGGGACGCGCATGTCCGGCGGGCATGGATACCCCGCCTGGTGCAGGGCCCAGGCCTCGTCCTTGTGGAGGTGGCGGCGGCCCCAGCCGTTCGCGGCGGCGGCGGCGTCGTAAGCCATATCGTCGGTGGCGGGTGGGAGAGAAGGGAGTGGGAGGCAGAGGCGGCGAGGGAGAGGAAGTGTGGGGAGGGACGGCGAGGTCCCGGGGCGGTTTTATAGCGCGGTGGCAAGCGAAGGGGAGAGAAGGGAGTGCCATTACTCCGGCAGCGCGCCGCGGGGCCCTTCGTATTGGACGTCGCAGCCCCGCCGCGCCACGCCATTACTCCGGCAGCCTTTGACTGGCGCGGCCGCCCGCCACGTCTTAACTCCGGCAGCCTTTGACCGACGCGGGAGCCGATGGGATGAGCACGCGGCCTCACGGGCGGTTTCTGTTCCCGCCATTTTCTCCCGCGTCGCTGACAGCGCTGGCCCGCGTTGCGTTTCGCGCCATTTCCCCCCCAGGCCGAACCTAGTGGGCTGGGTTTAGCCTGGGGGCGCCAGCGCTAATTTTCGCCGAAACGGCGCTAGTTGGGCTTCTGGGGGGGCGGCTGGTATAAAAACGGCGCTTTTTGCTTCCGCCGGCGCCAAAAAGGCCTCCTGGGGGGCGCTGGGGGGGGGGGGGGGGGGCGACTGGAGATGCCCTTACTCGGGGTGTGGAAGAAGAGGTACTGCCACGTTTTTCAGAACGCCACGCTTCGGCCACTAGCCGTGACCGCCCTAGCGAAGGAGGACATTGACCAGAGGGCCTATGCGCACACCCAATACCCGGGAGATGAAGTCGCGGTTTAGTTTGGTTGCGTGTCTTTTTTTTTTGGAGAAACTTCTGTAATTAAACACTCTTATTCTATCTAATTGAAAGGCAAACGACTTCCTTTTGCTAAAAAAAAAATGACCCGAGGAGATTCTCATTTTGACCAAGGCAGGAAAAAATAAAACCTCACCTAAATTCAATCTCCAACCATGCTATATCTTCATTTCTTGGTTCTCCTCATTTTCTCAAACACTCTATACGGGTGATATTGCAGCCCAGCCCACACCATTCCCATTAGTCCTTCCTTTCTGCCCCGGTATCACCCGATCAGCCGCCATGGATCCGGCATGGAGTACCCGACGATGCTCGGTCGGCCGCCGCCACCCGATCAGCGTCCTCAGGCCCCCGTTGCTCTCTGCACACGACCTAAATCGAGGTGTTCGTCTCACACCCCGATTCATCCACCGTCGTCACTGATTGGAGGTACATTTCCTGATTGGTTCACTCTTTAGTTTATGAAGCTTAACCTCTTCGGGGTGTCAGTAAAATTTAACATAGAAATTACTATAAATTCTGTAGATGAATTCATCCACAAGTCCCTCCCTGCAATAGTTATTCGTGGACTCGTCCTTGTCGGGCCATTCTAATATAGATGACTAGATTCACGACGAATATGTCACTAATCTAGTTTTGATTCTAGACAATTTGATTATCGATGATAAGAGTGTTTTTAATTGGAGTTTTTCAATAATAATATTGATAGCCGTGTCAAACTCTAACATGAACACGGATAGGGTCCAATCCAGTGTAGAGTTGACGTATCGACTGACTGAAAACGGGGGTATGCACACCCAGTTTTGTGACGATCTCAAAGAGCACTAGTGACAATTATATGGGAGACATTCTCCCAATTTATTCACTTTATTTATGTGTGATTTAAACACTTAATTATTTAAATTTTAAATATTATTATATTTTGGATTATTTTGTATCATGTAATTTTAAAATATTTTATTTATATTCAGATTCGCACGTCCAAAATCATAAATGTGGGCTAATACCCTGAAACCCTTGCGCGGTACCGCGCCGACCGCGGTGAAATATTCGGCTTTGCAATAAAAGTTTGAATATTCGGCTTAGGGTATATGTTTGCGGGACCTGTTCATTGGTTATCCCTTAAAAAGCTTTTAGGTTACCAGTCATATATAGCTAAGTGCACCCTAATTAAGTATGAGACCGTAGCAACTGCCAACTAGCAAGCATAGCCGTGAAGTGCAAGGATGAGTAATACTACAAGCAAACTTATGCAATCTCGCCACGAAGTTTCACGGCGTCACCAAATTCTCGACGAGAAAGTAAACAAAGGGAAGACAAACAAAAACTTTGTCTCGCGCGCACGCATGTCAATTGAATTGAACCGAGCCAGATAGACGGCGCAACTTTTCAGCCTCTTTTCGGGGCGCTTGATCGGGGTCTTGCGCAAAACCAGAGAGGTGGTCTCTGGCTTTCCAGTTTCCAGCCTTGGAACCAGGAGGGAAACTGTCAAATCCACGCAGCAGAGAGACCAATTCCACAGAAAACACCAGGGGAACGACGGAGACTGACTCGATCTATTCTCATCGGAAAAAGAAAAAATCGCCGCCAGCGGCTTCGTGACCTGGAAAACTCCTACAGCCTACAGTCCTACTTCACTGTCCCAGGCTCCCAGCTTGATGTTTTTTTTTCTTTTCTGTTATCGATCGAGTATTTAACCCTTTTGTCCCATCTAGTTTATATCGTTACACCAAAAGCGACATTTGCGTATTTTGTGCCCTTCAAATCAAACAGAGCACCGTCAAGAACATAAGTGCAGTCAGACTGAGGCCATTTCATATTGAGCACTTGCTGTTTCCGTCAACCAACCAACACAGCCGTTTGTCTGCTCGTCCTCCCGCCGGCAGGCGGCAGGCGGCAAGTGCAACAGCGCATGAACACACTCAACAATTCAACATCATGGCTTTCCTTCGGCAGTGTCGACCCTATAGGCACATTTCCTCGCAAACAAGTCAAAATCATCGAGGAAAGCAAGCCGAGAAGAGGCGACAATGGAGCGAAATTCCCAACCAAACCGAAAGGATATGAATATGAATATCCCTCTCACTCTCACCGCACGCCATCCCAGATCCCGGGTCGGAACCTTCCAAAAAGACCTCTTTACCAAGAAAAATACAAGAAAGTAGTAATAGTAAAGGAAAAAAGCGAGTAAAAAAGAACAGCAAACAAAGCCGTGCATGGCTACCAATACCACTTTGCCGGTGCAGCCCGGCCCGGCCGTGCGCACGCGCCGCCAGCACGGAACCAGCCAAGCGCGCCATCGCCATGGCCAGCCAAGTCGACCGCATCGCAACTCCGCCACGATTCCCGCGCAACCTCCACGAAGCTCCCCCACAAGGACGCCTCACCCACGTCACGTCGTATATATATATTGCCCGCACGCTCCCCCTGACGCACAACCAAGAACCAACAACGACGACAACTACTCTACCTAGCTACGTGGTCGAAATGGTGATGGGCAAGAAGCCGAGCAAGGCGGCGGCCGACGGCGGCGCGCGGTGCCGGCGGCACCGGCGGCAGGGGGCGGCGTCGGCGGGCGTGTGCCCGCTCTGCCTGCGCGAGCGCCTGTCCCGCCTCTCGCTCTCCGCGTCGCTGCCGTCCGTCGTCGTCGCGCGCGAGGAGGAGGCTGCTGCTGCCGCCGCTTCTGCCTCTGCCTCCTGCTCGGACTCGGAGGCGTCGTCGACGGAGGCGTCCAGCGGCGCGTCGTCGGGGTCCGCCAGCCCCAGGTTCCACCGGGAGATGAGGCGCGCCGCGAGGCCGTCGCTGCTGATGAGGCACGAGCGGGTGGTGGCCGTGGACGGCGACGGGGCGGTCGGGGTGAGAAGAAGGAGCAAGGAGAGGTCCACGAGCTTCTGGACGAAGCTGCTGCGTGCGGCGACCGGGGGAGGAGGAGGAGGAGGCAAGAAGGGCGGATGCTCGGTGGCGCACTCCAAGACGGTGGAGACGAGCGCCGCGACCAAGTGCCAAGTGGATCATGTTCTGACTTGTGAGCCCGTGCGGATTACAGTTGCACGTCCCTTGATTAAATCTAGCTCTTCCTGTTTGTGTAGCATTCTTGTTCTTTCCGTTGGTTCATTTTGGACTAGAACTTGGCTCTCCGAGACAATGCTGATGTTCATGTTCTGTACAGATTTCAAGCGTATTTGCATGACTTGATCGATGTCCTTTGGTTAGCTATAATTTGCGTCGGAATATACCGAAATTGGTCTTGGATAACCATTGCTATACGACGATCTCGTTTGCGGATCGAGATAAGGCTGCCGCGCAAGTACTACTGTCAAATCTTCCTGTGTCGTCGGTCAAGGCAATCTTATTTCCTTGACAGGCACGCATTCGTGCAAACGACGCCCTGAAACACATGTGGATGACGTTGATCAAGACCGTGATAAAACCGTGAGTCTCGCGAAGCTTTGACACGGTCATGATTGTAAACCGTATGTGGAAAAAAAATCTTATCCTCTCCCTACCTCCCGTGTCGCGCCCAGGCGACACCGGAGGGCTCCTCCCGCGTCGCGCCCAGGCGACACCGGAGGGCTCCTCCCGCGCCGCCGCCACAAGCCCCTCCTCTGCGCCTCCTCGACGCCGCTGCCGCCGGCCTCTGCGCCGCGGTGGCGGCACGCCTCTGCTGCCAAAAAATTGGTGGCGGGGGTGTTTCTCTTCTCGTCCTGGCGCGCGGGCGGCCGCCAGGCTCGGGCTGGGGCGACAATGGCGGCGTGCCGGCGACTGCAGGCCGGAGCGGCGGCTCCGGGACCGCGTCGTGCTCGCCGTCGTGGCAGCCGGCTGCGGGGCGGCGATTCAGGGCCCTGGCGCCCTGATTCGATGGGGAGGCGGGCCGTCCTTTGGTGGCGGCGGCCCGGCAGAGGCGCCGCTGCTCTGGCCTTGGGGAAGGCAGGGCGTCGGCGCGGGCCACAGGCGCCGGGGCGGTGCTGCGGCATGGAGGTGCTACGCTGGTTGGGGGGTCGTGGCGGCGCGGGCTCCGGCTGCTGCGGCGGCGTCCTCCTCCTCCAGCGCTTGGGGAGGTCGGCCAGTGGGAGTGGCTGCCATGGAGCTCGCGCTCTGTGGCGGTAGCCGGGTCCGTGGACGTGGTGGAGATCTGCGGTGGTGGTGGTGTCCGGTCCGGGCGCGATGGCGGCTGCTCGGTCTAGAGCAGTGGTGATGATCCGGACGGCGGCTTTCGTCGCGGCGACGGGGAGCCTAGGCGTTGTGGCTTGCTGGATGCTGGGCCTCGCTGCCCAGTTCGACCGGCTTCGCTGAGGACATCACGATCTCTTCGTCGTGTTCGTCAGTTCGGCCGTGGAGGGTGTCCGTCAGCGGAGGTGGCGCCCGGATGCCGGGGCGGCGGTCCTGGATGGTGGTCTTCGTATCGCGCCGAGCCAGGAGGAGGCTCTGTGGGAGGTGGTCCTGGGCCCCGGCGCCTAGTTCCATTCGTGGCCTCAGATCGTCGGGCGCGTGGGGCTCATGGTCTGTGTGCGGGATCGAGATGGTGGTCTGGCCGGTCCTTGAGGGCGGTTGCGGGGTGTGCGGCACATCGGCGGGCGAATGCCTTGCCCTGGCTATCGGCCTGGGCCGACGACGGCAACGCTCTCGGGCGTCGTGTCCTTCTTGAAGGCGTCGTCGTGACGGTGCTCTCGCTGCTTCGTCCGGGTTCTCCGGGGGAAACCCTAGATCCCGCGAGGGATCGGGCGGGGGCGGCGCTCTTGCGTCGTTTGCCTCTTGGGGCCTCGTCTTGGATGTTCCACCGGCCCGAGGGGTTTGTGGAGTGCTGGTGGTTGGCGAGGCGTTTTTTCGTCTTCGACTCGGTGGTGCGCGGCCTTGGGGCCGGCGTGGATGTCGGAGCGGCGGCTCCGGATTTCGTCACGCGTTGAGGGTCGCCTCCGCCGTGTTTTTTGTGTCGGCTATGGTTGCTAGGGTGACATGGCCGTCGACTTGTTCTGGGGCGTGGCCTTGCGGCCGGTGTGGATGTCGGAGCGGCGGCTCCGGGTATCTCCTTGCGTTGAGGTTTGCCTCCGCCGTGTTTGTGTCGGCTATGGTTGCTAGGGTGACGTAGTCGTCGACTCGCTTTTGGGGCGTGGCCTTGGGGCCAGCGTGGTGCGTTGTGTTGTATGGTTTTTGGCCGGTTTTCCTTATAAAATGTCCAACTCTTTTCGACTTTATCAATCAAAGGCATTGCCGAGGTTCGAAAAAAAAAAAGTAAACCGTCAGTCCTGCACTCACAACTCCATAGCATTGGGGCAAAATGATCCTGGTTTCGCATCTGTCCACCGCCCAAACCGAGAGTTGGCCGTTGCGAATTCAAATTACTTTACTACTATGCAATTTTTAAACAAAAAATCCTAGTCTAGGATTGGACCAAGAGTACTGTACAAGGAATTCTTTTAAACAAAATTCTGCACTTTACTTCACAATTTGGTTCTAATTTTGCATGTGCCTAGGCGATTAGAGATATAGAGGACCCAAAAATGGACTTATCTTCAGCCAGCGTAACTGAACATTAACCGGTGATATATACCAATACAAGTCAGATATTCGGCAAAAAATACTTGAGCACTCCTTTTTTCCCCATTTAATACATCAGATCAGTCACACGTTTTCAACACACGGCATCATATCGTATGCATACCTTTACAGCTTAAACTCGTCAGCGTCGAGTATGAATCAGTTATCTCCAGTACAGATTCAACATTTAGCAAGTAAAAAAACATGTCAGCAATGCTAATCCTGCATAGTGTGTAAAGCAGAAAGGTGTCATACAGTCACACTCCCATGATCTCTGTTGGGAGAATCCACTGTCCTTTCTGCAGGGGCCTGTCATCATGTCATGCTTTCATGCTGCAGCTTTCCAGATGGGCGGGGGTCTCAGAGCTTCCACGAAGCACACCGAAACCAATCATCTGATCTATACATCCTGTACTTCTACTATTCTGCATCTAATGTCACCAAATCCTTTAATTCCTGAGTTCAATATTCTAACTACTAAGAGAAACCCAATGGACTATCTTCTTGATCCTGGAAATGTAGGATCAATGTCTCCGGTATCATCATCGTCGTCTTCATCAAGGTAGTCTACCGGCAGATCTGCGGGGCGCCGTTTTATCCTCTGGAAGATGTCATCTAGAGATTCAGGTGAAGAGACGTTCGAATGGGGAGCATATCCTGGATCCTGGCGCAGAGGAGTGAACTTCTTGTTGCCCATATTCGCTTTGAAGTTCTGAAAACCATTCTTCATTGAAGCCCATGTTTGGGTGATTCCAGCAGGCAAGCGCTGTTCAGAATTCACTTCTTCAAGCAGAGAGACAGATGTTGACACGGTTTCCTTTTTCGTTGGCTTCGTTGCCTGCCGACTCTGATCTCTAACAGATGAATACTTGTTGGCAATAGTTTCCCTGTTCTGAGCGTACTTTGATTGACCAGCTCTTCCATCAACCCTTGCAGAAGTTGTTCCCTCATTCATCTCCACTGAATTTTCAACCTGTGAATAACACAAGAAAACGATAAATAAGGAGAAATGCTAGTAACTAAATATGTAAAGAAACTAGATAAAATTTGGCTGGCGGCAGTACAGACTTTTCAAACACAACAAAAAATATACTACTACCTCTGTCCAACAAAGGATGTCTCAGCTTCATAAAAAATTGGATGTATCTAGACATAACTTAGTGTATAGATACATCCAATTTTTGATCAAGTTGGGACATCCTTTATTGGACGGAGGGAGTAACAAACTTGGCAAAAGTTTAGTAAACTATGCTACACAGTGACGGTACCTTTCCAGATTCTACATCTGTGTGTTTGAATCTTGCCAATGGAATAACCTGCTCGCCAACTTTATATCCTTGTTCAATCCAAGATCTCTCTGCAATGAAAGTACACATTTTGCTTAGGCAGACCATGTTTTTAACCAAACAAAGGCAGTATTTAAACCATGGCTTGCAGTGATATACAAAAAGTTCGATGAAATGATCAGATAAATCAGAATTCTATTTAAAGCAGGATAACCAGGAATATGCTTATTCACAACAGTGGTATGTGTGTTTTCCATCACAGAAGAAAACAATAACATGGAGGTTGGTTCGGTGGAAGCCAAGGGACTAGCAGTTGAAAAAGAAACAAAGAAAAGAACACAACGATTTGCTAATGAGAAAGAAAAGATATTTACATAGAAAAATCTGCTGACTACTAAGATAAAGAAGGATAGCCCCCACAGAGAAAGCTATGCAGCTCTAACCTTTTTGCAGAATGATCATTCCAGACGGATCAAAGCCATCCAGATTTTCTTCTTCACGCTGCAACTTGAACACTTTCCAGCTTCCGAAATAGTCAATCACACGTCCAAAGAAGTTACTAGCAACAAGTAGAGTATAAACAACCATAATTAGTGGATAGATCCTGTTGAAGCCTCTCCCAAAGAAAGGAACTGCGTCATCAATGTTCCCCATTCTCTGCAATATGGTTTGTTCAGCAGTTAGCTAGGTCTTATTCATATCATGAACAATGAGCGTAGGAATATCAACTAGTATAGCCTTCACAAATCAGAAGCACGCAGCGTAAGTAACATGGAGAAACTGTCAAGCTATTACCTTCTCGAAAGTAGTTTTGACATTACCACCAAGGCGAATGAGATTCAGGAAGTTATAAGAAATGGGAGGAGCATATCTTGCTACCATCCTGCAAAATAGCATTCCGAGCACAGCTTAGAATGAGTTGAACGAATTGGGGACAGGAAGCACATGAAACATAAAAAAGCAGAACAGTATAAACTTACGAACAAATCATAAGCAGGCTGACTGAACTTGTTTGTCGTGGAGTCAGAGAATAAAACATTAACATCCCAATCTGAAATAGTGAATAGTATGTGCATACACACATATACATCAAAGGGACGAATGCTGCAACCTGTAGACAAATAGCGCGTAAGTAAAATCATGAAGAACAAAGGTTGATGCGACAGAATGAATGTACAGTCGGATGACAGTATAGGGGCATTCCACTGATTGAGAATTTAAGAGACAGATATTTTATACGGCGTAAATGATAGCATGGCCTATTATAACCAGTCACCTGGTAACTATGTTGGATTTTATTAGTCTACATGTTTTTAAATAAGAAACAGTGCCCAGTGTAAACAAACTACCAAAGGTATCACTATTAACACAACATAGCTTACTGCAGAAAGCGAGAGCCATAGCCCATAGTAAGTACAGTACGAAAGTTCCATGTAAGCTGAACAAGGGAGAGAGACATTCTTAGAAGCACCCGATTTCTTACCTGGACCAGAACCTCTCGCTTTCCGACGGATTTTACAAGAATGGAAAAAAGTGATAAATCAACACCACTTGGCAGCAAAGTAGCTTCAGCCAACAGTATAGCAGCAGACATGCAGCCAAGAATAACAGCAAGTGCTTTCTGAAGTTGCTTTCTCAATATACAGCGCCAAATGAACTCTGATAATGCAGAAAAGTACCACTGAGTCAGTTCCATACACTACTGAGCAGCCATAGGCATTACCTCAACTCACTGAAAATCTCTGAAGCTTGGTTAAACTTTAGACTGTTTCATCTAGAAATAGCTTTAAAGCCATTTTGACTAGTACATAGGTAAAGAGAAGAACAATAAAAAACATTTCATGCAGATCAGAAGGATTACCCATAGTGTCTAACAGGGATCCAAATGTGCCTGAACGACTCTCCCTAAAACTTGACACATATTTCCTGTTTAGATAAAATGAAATTGAATCAGTTATGGTAGATGTTGGATCTCTCAGACGATTTCAGACAAGGATAGTAAATTTGCAGTACATATTGATCAAGGTTTTGCAAACAAGTTACTGAAGGATATTTTACAGCTCACATATCTATAATGGCAATTAAGATTATTCAGACCACCTATCGAGCTATTCACGTCTAGTACCACGCATCACACATATAATTACAACCAGCATACTAGTCGAGGCATTTATGGAACTATCAGCAGTCCTTGTTTGTACACAGTTCTACATGCTTCCTGCTTAACCAGGTCAATGAAATCTCCATCATATGGCGTGCCACTTGGCATCACTTAGTTAACAGAACTTAAAGTTGTTGTGGGTTTGTGAGGCATTACAGTGCAAGAAAAAGGATCCTAAAATTACATTATCAAAATAGCATTCATTACGGTACCTATAGGACAATTCAGTCAAGTTGTAAGTGCTATGTTGTCAGGATTAACATACTCCTGTAGATAATATTTAACAAAAGGACTGACAAACTCACCATCCAGTTGCATCACGGCGTTCATAATTTTTAATGTCGTCCTCTAGATTGAGAGCTTCCATGACATAAGTCATATATTCACTGCACAATAACAGAAAATAAAGTTAGTATTATCAACAAAAAAGAGACCTAGAATGTCGTTTTCTCTACACAACAGAATTTTCAGAAAGCCTAGAGAAATTTGAAGTTTATGGCATATGTGGCACAGCTGAGAGAAAGAGAAAGAAACAATAGTAACATTGTCCTAAGCCTCTAACATTCTACCCACAATGGTTGGCCATACAATCGAGATTCATATAGAACCCTGCCTAAGCTGTAGCTTCAATCAAACGCCTTCCTAAATAAGTCATACTTGCCTAACTCAAGAGTGTGGCAAAGTTAGGAAACCATATGCTGTGAACCAAGCCTCATTACACTTCCAGTTTCCATCTAATTCCAAACTGCATTGGTTATAGTAGATAGTACTAAGAGATACACGAAAAGTACCTTTTACACCGATAGTACTCCTCATGGGCCCTCCTAAGTTGACGTCGAAGAGTGGCCATTGATTTATCATCTGTGTCATAGTCCATATCATTTTCACCTAATCTACCACCAGAAGGCTTGAAAGACGGATCATCCCGCAGCTGAAATGTACATAAAATCACACGTCGTCGTCTCTAATTGCAAGGTTTTCAATTCAACTATAAATAGTATTATGAATTGGTACCATTTGAGCAACCATTTGGTCAATAATATCCATATAAGGTCTTAAGAGATCACGCTTTGACATTTGGTTTGAAGTGGCTTGAGCAACCTAGAAAAGGATCAACACTTCAGCAAACTGCAACAGGTACGAATGGTTATCAAGGATTTGGATAAGTACTTACAACAATTGTATTTGAATATTCTTGATGAGCATTATCAAGCTTTACAGCCATCTTGGCAACTCTATGAGAAAGTAGTTTTTGGCGGTGAGTCCAGTCTGCATTTTTCCAAATGTTTCTTGGAATTTCACTCAACCCAAAACCAAGAAGAAAAGCACCAGTCACAAGTCCGAAGGTATTTGAGCATGCCATTGCAAAGCCCACAATCCCTCCATCCCTGTCAAAAAATATTTATTCCAGGTCAACAGTCAAGATTATACATCACAAATATCTAAATGACCACCATTATCTGAAAACTAATTTGTCAGAGCTCAAGGTTACACAAATGATTGTACAACAGAGTTACCGAGGTAGTATTTTGTCAGTAGTAATGTTCACATTATATTTTCTTACTAATCCAAGGTGACTATATCCAAACATAATGCTGCTAACTTGTTCCATGTTGAAATGTTAATTTTTTAAATATGTTTCCATGAAACATTCAAACAAGTATCAAGATAATTACAAGGTTATCTGCATATCAGATGAGTGAATGAGTCATAGAACATAGGAGCTCAAGTCGAGATTTGAACATACCAAGCTCTATGCATGACCAAAAGAAGTATGAGTCCAAAGAGACCAATAGCTCCGACAATTGAGTAGAAGAGCAAGTTCATGTGAATACTAGTTTTTAGCCTTTCTTTAACGGTGAAATCCCCAGCATCTTCATAGCCTTGAATAGTAGGAACTACAGCCCTGTTTAGAGATATAAACACCGATGAAAATGACAATGATAAAAATTATGCTAAATCACTAATATGGGAACTGAGAAATAAGATTTAAAATGAAAGTTTTTTTGCATTTTGAGAGAAACATTGACATCTTGCTGTAAGAGATACAGAAATCCATGCAAGACATGTTGATGATGATAGTTTCATACCATGTTAAGATAAATGTGCTCCAATACGACCAGCTCCAGAAGAAGCCGATTCCACCTTTATCAAAGCCAAGTAATGTCTGCATTTGAGGTGATGTAAGAGTTTAGATCAAATAAGTATATGAAGATCATTTGCCAGCACGATGTGTGGATAAGGTTTAGCATACAGGGATTGGACTATTCATTGGCCCATAAATATGCTGATATTCGACTTTTAACTCCTGAACATGTATGTGAAGCAGTATGGGAAGTTGGCAACTAACACCCAAATGAGCATGCCATCAATGGAACATGTATCTACAAAATGTTATGCGATGCTAATCTAGCTGACCTAGGGCTACTTGGTAACAAAAGGTAAAACCTGGTTTGTCAACGCTAACCCAGCACCTGATATCTATGCCTTGTGGAGATAGCCAAATTCATGCTCGACCTTCATGCAGCTATACAGCTAAAGAGAGGAGAGGGTTCAGACTGAATGTGTGTGAAGCTGAACTACTGTCTGCAGAAGTTTGATGAATTTTCTGTTTGGTCAATGTTCAATCGCATCGTTTGATTCTTAGTTCCTTGAGCTCAAAGTTGCTGCTGGTTGCAGCTGTGTGCTCCGTAGGCACATTCATGTGAACTGTCAACTAGCTAGAGTGGCATTTTTTCCCATTTTATGTGTCATACACTATTTATATGAACATCACATAATGGTGAATCCAGGAATGCCATGTGTGAATTGATGAATTACTAGGAAAACTCCAAACAAAAAGAAAAGGGGCTTATTCGAAGTGGCCCACAGTAAGACCATGGAACATTGCGATGCCAATTAACCACAAAGAGCCAGATGGTGCAGAGGGAGACTTCTCAGAAGCTAATTGGAGTCAGGCAGGCATATGCATTTACCCTATGGTGCCAACTTAGCTCGCTAGGTTGTAATATGCTGCATTTGAGATTTGACATAACTATGAATGACCAGCTGGCCGCTGGCCTCTGATGGACTCAGGGGTGGGCTTAATACCTTATTCACCCAGACCTCATTCCGGGACCCAAATGAACGATTTAACAGACATTCTCTCAGTTAAATTTATGTCTTAATCCCCCCCATAGCTAGAGCACGGTATTAGGTGAGCGAGCCCGTGGCGGATCTCACCGACACCGAGGACGAAACCGGTGGGGTCAGGAACACGGGCGCGGATCGTAATCGGAGGGGTCGGTTGGGTGGTGTAAGAGGGATGGGAGATCTGACCGTCCAGATGTCTGCGGGGACGAGGATGATGAAGGAGAGGGAGCAGAACCAGGCGTAGCCGACGGTGGCGACGACGTAGCGCGGCACGCCCGGGCCGGCGAAGTAGCGCAGCGTGACGATGACCATGCCCAGCGTCAGCGGCAGCGACATCAGGTAGAACACCCACATCTCGCCCGCCTCCCGCCGCCTGGCCGCGGCGCCCCGCCGGCCGGAGGAGGAGAACCGGTGAAGCGGGCTTAGCGGAGGGGTGGGGCGAGGCGGCGAGTCGGTGGCGGTGGTCCGACTGGCTCGGAAGCTTCCCCCTGTCGCGTGGCGAGACGAGGTGGGGTACGGGGAGATCGGGGTGTTCCTCGTCTCCTCCGGGGAACTGGCGGGGGGGGAGGGGGGGGGGGGGGGGGGAGAGGTCAGAGGAAGAGGACGGAAGACGGTGGTGGTGGGCTCGGCGTGCCCAGCACCAGCAGGAAGTCGTTTCCTCGGGAGAATTGCGATTTCGGTACGAGGGGAGTAGCACGCACGCAAAATTTGGGTCCGCCGGATCAATAAAGCCGAAATATATTATGCGCGGCAGGCAATACAGCTCTCTCGGGCTACACCAAACTTTTGACCCGATGTACTTCTACAAAAAAATACTCGACCATTTGCGTTAGATTATAGTACTACGTAATTACGTACAGAGTACTACTTTCCTTCCAAAACAATTGGCTCCGGTTGCCTGTCAAATCTATAGAGTCGTACTCGGTTCAGAAAAAATCTATAAACTCGTAGGCAGATTAATATAGTACATTTTTATGTGAAATGGTCACTAGATTCAACAACAGGTACCCCCTTCTTGAAAATGAAGGCCACGTTCTTTTAACAATCAAATAATGTAAAATCTGAACAATTTTTTTATAAATAACTATTAATATCTAACTGTTAGATACATCATAAAATATGAAAACATATGATGTCAATATAGTTATTGGTTGGTTTTACCAAAGGTTTTGTCAAACAATACGTTGAAGATACCCACGTTGTGATCTCTGGCTGACAATGTAGCCTCTCCGTGGTGGCGGCACCTAATCCACCTCATGCGGAAGCCTCTCTTCAGCAGATCAACATCAGCGCTCCACTTCTTGCCCGTCCTAGGTGGCAGGTTCCCCGATGATGGAGGAGAAGGTCGACGGCGTGGTTTGATGCAGTGAAGGAAGATGACATGTACCGGATTGATGTTTCACTTTTTGTTCCAAGGTCTTCTATACGATTTTGGAACGCTAGGTTGTAATTTTTCTACGAGCTGCCCTCTTTAAATGTTATCCACCAAGGATGAAATTGTATCATCGGGGTCCTTTGAGGCCCCTTTACTTGTAACATAATAACCTGACTTTGGCTAAAGTACCTCCACGCTACCCCGCATGTATAGTCCCATGTAGTACCAAACCAAAGAAAACAATGTACGCTCGAAATTAAACTCGTCTGGTGTACACAAGACCAAACAAATGTGTACCAAACTTAACAGAAGGCTGAGTGATGTTAGACTAACAATGAAAAGCAACTAAAACAAAAATGAGAAGTGCTCATGTGCTTTCAGTGAAGTTTTTTTTGCACTAATTTTAAATCACACCAACGACTGTGATTAGGTTCACATGGGATTTAGAAGTGACGTAAGAGGAGTACTAATCAGGTGGGATTAGCACCCCCAATACCCGCTCCTAATCACATCCGTCGATGCGCTTTAAAATTCATGCAAAAATTCAGAAAAAACACATGATCATTTATCAATAAAAATCATTATCTTTACTATAAAAATAGGAGTTGGTGATGGCGGTAAATCGCCCCAAACCATTCAACACTCATCATTGGATACATTTAAAGCGTCCGATCTGCATCCAAAATCACGCTACTCTTACAATAAAAAACGACAAGATCTATAAAAAATACCGCACACAATACCACCGTAATTACACCTAAATCCTCTCCCCCGTAATTTCTCTATCCTCCAGCAAGTCCAAAGTCGTTACTGATATGGAAGTTGCCAATCATGGGCGTGCATGGATAGATCACAAATCAGAGAGAGCATGTAGTGGATCACACGTGATCATCTGGTACTACTGTACTAGTATAGCATGTCACTTTCATCCTGAATATTAACCGAGGGCGTAAAAAAAACGAATAAACCGAAATTAGTTCGGTCATACTCATATTTTTTCGAGACTAATTAGTTCGGTCATCTGCATCCATTGGCCCAGTGTCAATGTAATCTAGCCCAGTAGCCCACAGCCCGGCGGGACCCACGAGTACCTTCCTTCTCCAGTGAAGTCCACGCTTGGACCTCCACTCCCGAGGCCCGATCCCCACCCACAGCCTAACCCTAGCAGACAGGTGCGCTGCCTCTCCTTTTACCGGCAGTCGACATTCCTTCTTCCCCGGCGGGCAGGGCTTTGGTGCTGACGCTCCTCTCCACTCCGGCGCGCGGCCGACGGTCCTGTCCATACAGGCGGGCAGGTGCGGTCCTTATCTCCATCCGTCGGGCCGCGGTGGCAACGGCGTCTGTCGAGATTTAAGCATTCCCTTTGTGTGTATCGCGATGGCATCTGCTCTCTATGTGATTGGATGTTCCTGATAATGTGAGATCTTGACGAGTTCGTGTGATGTTCTTACTTTTCGCGTGGTGCATCATATTTTATTCCACACCAATTTTAGAAATTCACCTGTTTTTCTTTTCCTTTCTCGAATCTATAGGCCACCGAGGGCCGGACCGAATTGCCACCCAACTCCTCGGTTAGTTTTTTTTTTCAAATGACCGACTTTTTCAGAACTCAACTTTAGAACTAGAGCAAAACCCGAGGAAATCCACCACCGACATTAGAACAAGAGAGTCTGTCCTAAACTGATCAACATCGCCGCGTCTCGACCGACAGAGGGACAACTCCTACTGAAACTCCCCTTGTCGACGCACCATCCACTCTTGATGCCTAAGAGGTGGCAAGCAGATGGCGGGACTTGGTCGGTCCCGAGAGAGGCACCTCCTTGGACTCACCGGCGACTACGTGCATTGCGACTTTGAAGCATCAATCTTGAACAACGGTGAGCGCATGCCGTGTCTCCAAACGTGATGCTCCCAACGGAGGGCCGACGACGTCGTCGGCATCACGCCGATTCACAAAATCTAGGCTTTCACCCGGATACCTCAACCAAACTGAGAGAGGGTGAGAAAGTTGTCGACACCCCTTGGCGACGTCTCCAAGGAAGAGAAGGGCGCCCACGGCTGTCATCGCCGCCGCCGACCCGAAGCCAGGCAAGACTTTCGTCCGTAATGCGACCGAACTGCCACCCTACCCTCCGAATTGGACTAGCAATCCTTGACTTACACACCGCCGCTGCCGCAGATCTCCTCCAATGTAGCCAAATGTTGTGGCGGAGAAGGCGCGACCATCATTGCGCCACAACCTCCTACCATCCGCACGCGTCGGCTGAAACCGCCGCGACGGACAAGCACCCTGGCACTCCAAAGGCGCAACCTTTCTTACATCTTCCCCGCATGGACAAGAGCAAGCAGCTCCGGCAGACACCCTAGGCCGTCGTCGTGCCACATCATCAGGGAGAGTGGGAGAGCACCACACCTTGCCGTCGCACGACAGGGCTGCCGCAGAGCGCCTCGAAAGTCCTCCTCAGCCACGAGGCGCAAGGACGACAACACCGATGTGCGGCCGGGAGGCGGTTGCGTGAGAGGAGGAATGGGGCATGGCAACTCGCCCGGAGACGGGATCGGGGGCGCGACCAGTCGAGCACCGTGACGCCACGACCACCGCAGGCTGCCCACACCGTGTCGGAGCCGACCGCTGCAAGCGCGTTGCCGAGGCCTGCCAGGCCCAAAGACCTAGATCGGGACCCTGGCGCCACCACTGCGCTGCCCACCGGGCCGCCTTCCCTCCTCCACAACCTCCCCTCCGACCACCCATTCCTTGTCCATCTCCTATGCGTCGTTGGTGGCCTCCAGGAGCCGGGCTCAACCACCGTCCAAGCAGGAGCTGCTCGCCTTGCTGCCCACGAGTAAGGAGGAAGAGCGCCCTGCCGCCACCTTCACTGGGACGTGCGGCAGATTTTTGCCAGCGGCCCCTCCGGGGACGGCAACGCGGGAGAGGAGGGGCGAGAGGGCTGCGGCTAGGGTTTACCCCCGTGTCGCCAGAGAAATGCAACGCGGGGGAGGGCCCTCTTCTCGCATTCAAGTTCTCCAATTGGAACTTGCTGCTACAGCTCAATGGAGTCTAAAGGTTCTTAGATGGTTCAATTCATCTTCTGCCTTTTACCCAGTTCAGATGAACAATTTGGGCGACGGTGTAGCTTCAAGACTCCACCGAAATTTCTTCTCGCTTCGCCCCGCTCAGGCACAGTTTGCACGATCTTCCCTGTGCCATAGCAGCAATAAGTGTGCAGTTTAGCTTGCTAGCACACATGGTTTTTAAGGCGTCCTAAGGCGAAGGGGGGGCGCCTTGGCACCTAGGCGAACACTTTAGGCGCCTAAGGTGGTCGTTTTTCTTAGGTGGAGGGGGGGGGGGGGGGGGGGGGTGGGCGCCTTGATGCCTAGGTGGACTCCTTGATAACCATGCTCGCACATCTCACCCAGGTTTCAGAACCAGTAGATCTTGCTCGGAGCACCAAGATGACCAGCAAGCTAACAAGCACCGTCGACCGACCCTTGTCTTCTTTGAAGGGCTCAAACTTGAACACGCTTATCTTGGCGATGACACCGGGAAGTTAGTGTAAATTGCGCCTGTGTAAGGCGAAGCGGGAAGAAATTCTGGTGTAGGCTCGAAACCACACTGTTGCCCAAATTGTTCGGCTTAATTGGGTATAGGGCGGAAGATGAATTGAACCCTCTAGCAACCTTTAGATTCCAGCTAGCAGCAAGTTCCATTTCGAGAACTTGAATGCGAGAAGAGCACATTTTGCTGGAATTGATTGTTCTGGCTTCTTAATAAGATCTTTATGTAATACTTGTCCTGAAATCTAGGATGGTTGGATATGACTCCTGGATGTCCCCCATTAACTCATCCGTGTGAGGATGGCATCCTTTTGTTCAGGACGCCATTCCCTTGCCATAGGATCATTTGGAAAGTTGGAGCGCCATCAAAAATGCCATTTCTTTCACCGGTTTGCCCCACAACATCATAATCGGTTGGTCGCCCACAACCTCGCGAAGCCTGAGACAACCAACCACCTTTTCATGTTATGCTCATGGTCTTGGCTTGCCATGTCTGGCTTCTTGCGCTTGGCTAGGTTCACCTTGGCGTTTTGATGCCAGTCATGTTTCCAATTTTGATATCTAGTTTGCACCAAGTGTAGTAATAAATGCATGACTAAGAAACTGAGCATGTTGGATACAAATGTCCAATTATTCTCAACACGCTATAGCCAGAGCATTTTCTTATTGTTAGTTACTACCAAATATGGTAAATAGTTTCATATAATACTCACTTTCCAATTAACATATTATTTTTGTGGTAATAGGTCTCAAACAGATGTGATACTCTTCACTTCTTACGATGAATACTTCAGAAAAGAAGTCGGTATCCTCCATCCCTAGAAGATCATCACGACGGAAGAAACAGTCCTCTGAGTTGGTTTCTTCTTTATCAAAAAGACCAAGTCGCCGCAATACCTCCGGCAATCATAAGCCAGATCATTGTTCTCCTCCCAAGAGAACAGTAAGAACAGGCAGGAATGCAAATCTGGCAAAATATATAAAGAACAAGTATTATCGTAGTCCTCTGTGCCAGCGGCGGGCTTCAAATGCTGTTACTGGAAAAACTGCAACAGGGCCAGTTAGGAGGAGGAACCGGAAACAGAGAAGGCACAATACTGATTGTGATGAGGCAACTCGCTTGGAAAGAAGGGCACGGTATTTGCTGATCAAAATAAAAGCGGAGCAGAATTTACTAGATGCATACTCTGGAGATGGCTGGAATGGGCACAGGTGTGCACTAAACTCTCTCACTATTGTCAAGCGCTGGTAAAGGAACATCTTAAATCCAGCTAATCTCCAATAAATACAAAGGAAAAAGGTACCTGTAATTATCTTATCGAGTCCAGCATGGACAAATCACAAATGTAAAGTATGTTATGGTTTTAGGTTACTCCAGTTTGTTTAGAATAATCATGTGCAGGAATTTATATGCGAGGTTTGTAAAAAAAATTGTGCTCTCAAAACATATCAAAACTCATATATTTTTCTACTAGTGTTCAAAGAATGGGCCAGTTAATCGCTTCTCGTAGGGTCACCGAGTAACTGGTTAACTGTTCATCGGTCGAGTAACTAGCCAATTCATCTATTAATCTATACTCACCAGGCGACCAAGAAGTTACCGGTCAATGATTCCTCAACATTGAGTTTTACCACTTACAACTTGTTTCTTATAGGAGGATCACAGTCGGTCATATGTTCATTGGTAGTGGCTTTTGATGAATGATCAATTCAGATTCTCGTTACTTTAAAATAATGTTGATATCTTTATCTGTGGGAAGTACCTGTTGGACTTGATTAGTTCACGACTCCACGTCCATTTTTGTAGAAGTGTACCGAAGTAGCTTTTGTCACTGGTGGTGTAAGCTAAGTCTGATTTGCCTTTCAGTTGTCATGGTAGAATCATCCAAACAAGTCTTATTATTGGCCCCTAATGTATTTTTTTGCACTTTCACTTATGTTACATATGACCCCTTCCTCCTTTTGCCCGTTTGCTTTAAGTTTCTTACAGTAAAATAAGAGTGTGCTAGTTATATTTACTGAAGATTACTTCTCCAAACAGCCGAGAGAAATTAAAGCCAGAGAAGGAGCTACAGCGTGCTACCAAACAGATCATTAAATGCAAAATTGCTATCCGTGATATTATCCATCAACTTGATTTGTATAGTTCTAGTGGGAACATGGATGATTCAGTGATGCCTTCAGATGACTCTGTCAATCATGATAATGTATGTATATCATCATGTGAATATCATTCTCCCAGCTTCCATATGATTTTGCAACTGATGGATTATCAATATTCTCCTTGCTAGATCATATGTTCAAGGTGTAATTCTCTAGAATCAGTTCCCGACAATAAGCTTATCTTCTGTAAAGGCGCCTGCAAAATGGCGTATCACCAGAAATGTTTGGAGCCTCCTTTAGACACAAGTCGGTATTCTTTCTCGTCTTTATTTTAAAACTATTGGCTTGCACATGTTGTTGTAACATGCATACATGCATCCTTGCTTGGTGTAAAGCTTAGCAATTTCATCCTGATCACTTAAAAAACACCTCTTCTATTTCTGGTTATGTCTGTGTTACTTGTGCAAAATATGGTAGCAAATGGGATCAAATGATATCTGTAGTTCTGCACTGATGCAAATTATGAAGCTGTGTTTTCCAATACTAAATAATCTTAACCAGAGAATGTGTATCTTACACATCTCTTATGCAAAAATATCATTTATTAAATAAGTTGTCAGATTGACTTGAGGTTGTTTTATTTTCAAAATATTGTGTCCTAATTTCTTACTCCCTAGCATATGTTAGCTCAGTTGATCACTGCCTACAATTAGTAAATAATTTTATGGTTATGGGAGCGTTCATATTCTATCCATTCATTCCTTTATTTGACGATGTATTCATTGAACTGATGCAATTGTTGAATAACATTGGATAACTCTGGAAAGTGAGTTTCAAACGCTAGAAAACAAACTGAACAGTGGAGACTGATGCAATTTTTTAATAACGTCAGATAACATTTGGAAAGTGAGTTTCAAACGCTAGAACACAAGCTGAGCTGTTGAGTCTAGTCTATGCTATTATGCAATACACAAAACCTGTTTAACTTTTTACCATGCAGAAATTGTTTAAGAATAAGAATCTATATGTTGCTCACGTTTTTATTGAATCAAAGGATGGAATCAGGTAATACTTGCCAGGATAATCTAGTTTGCAATATCACAAATTCATGGTGTACATACACACATTCGGGTTGCCTCCTGCAGTTTTTTGGGTCTACAATGAGATATGTTTACATATTTGTTAATATGGCTTACTAGATGTTGCAGTCCTAACTACTTTATATATTGTACCTGTCTTTGCATTGTGCTATCTCTCAGTTCATTCTGCTGGCGGTAATGGATGGCTTTGTAAATTCTGTTTGTGTAAGATGAAACTATTAGAAGCTGTCAATGCACATTTAGGAACAAGCTTTACAGTGACATGTCCGTCGAAAGTAAGTCCTTTTCATTTTTTGCATCCACTTCTTTTATCCTTTTTAGGTTCAAGGATGTTATCCTATTCAGTCAACCTGACACCACGTGCTTTCTATAGGATATTTTTAAGGAAGCAACTGAACAAATAAACTCTGAGGATGGAGCAGGAGAGGATTGGTTATCTGAGTATTCAGGTGATGAGGACTACGACCCTGAAGAAAATGACATCACAAGCAGCAGCTTAGATAGTGTTGAAGAAAGTATATCGGATGAGTCCAATTGTTCGGGAAGTCCACTCTATTCTCCAAATGATGATATTCCAGGCTTTATATCAGCAGATTTCACTGTCGCTGAAGGATTCTACCACATCAATTCAAATTTAGGAATTGATTCTGGGGATGATTTTGCGGACATGCTTAGCTACCAAAGGCCAAAGAGAGAGGTTGACTATATAAGACTTAATGAGGTGTATTTTGCTAAACAGAACATATATATATATATTTATACTGCAATTCAGGGAACTTCATTTTTAGTTAGCCATGTGTTGTGTATTAGACTATTAGTTGCACCTTGAATATCTTACTTGACAACGCTAAGTTGGATCAACAGGTTGTAACTTTGACCGCCTTTCACCCTTCACAGGAAATGTTTGGAAAGCTGACTGAGAATGAAAAGCCAAGTGAAGATGAAGATTGGGGTATTATTAATAGGAGAAAGAAAAGAAGAATGGATTCAGCTGGTGTTAGAATTAACTCTGCCGAGGGTTTCTCCAATGTCAAATCAAACGAGGAAGTCCAACCGCAGAGGAGAAAACTTTTCCGAATTCCTCCTGAGGCTGTTGAGGTAAACAGTGATATTGATTAGTTTCGGTAAAAATGGTAGGAATTGTGCCTATAAATAAGAAGAAATTAATGTGATACAAATACCTCATTTTTTGGGCAAACCGGTAAAAATAACCCTTACACGGTGCGGACTACTCACAAAAGGAGAAACAACAGACAATAACACCTGCCCCATCCAATCAGGACACGGCAGCCGTCGTATAGGCAAACCTTCTTCGTCCACACCCCGCTCTCATGACCCTCCGAGACACAGATAGCAACATAGTCTACTTCGCACATAGACGCGGTCAAGTTCCCATCTGTTGCCCTTGTTGCGGAGGGACAGCATAGAGTGCAGACTCGTCTTCAAGAGGTTGGCTCAAGGGTCGCGAGAGTGGTGTGGAGGAAAAAGGCTCACCTGTATGATGGCTGATGGTGTCTTCTTTGGAGTGCATCCAACTGGGTGCTCTTTCTCTTTCTTGAGACTTGAGAGTAGTCTACATGCCGTGTAAGGTTTTCTTACCTTGAAAAAAAGGTATACTGATTTTATGTTCTTTAGCTAATTAACACCACTGTTTACCTGGACTTCTACAATAGGAGTTCTGAAAAAAATTCTCCTCTGCGACTATATTTCCATCTCATGATATTTGGTAGCTAATTAACACATGTTCCTGTAACCTACACTCCAACTGATGGCTATAATGAGAGTTCACATTGGGCTTATTGTGCCTGTAATTTTGAAAATGTGTTGTTTAGATCAGGTTCAACCTTGCTTATCACATTCTAATGTTCCCTTAATTTTGCTAAATTAGGTGCTGCGCAAAGTTTTTGCTGAAAATGAGCTTCCAGCTCGGGATGTGAAAGAAAATCTCTCTGCAGAACTGGGTATTTCTTTTGAAAAGGTTTGTTGTTTCCGATTGAATAAATCTGACAGCTGTATATTACTGAGTACAGATTACATACACATGGTTATTGACCCTAGTTTCCTTTTGCTAGTGAATCACCCTTTGACACTGACTTGGGCATACACTACACTTATTTTAATATACTACTTATTTTACAAGTGCTACTCATAACATTCATGTGATAGTATAGTTGGTTTTTCTCTCGTTTCTTATAAAATATCATGAACATAGCATATTTGAAGTAAAAAGTATAAGCAGCCTTTTGTCACTAACCTATGTCTGATCCATTTACAGATTGACAAGTGGTTCAAAAATACAAGGTGTGCTGCTCTCAGAGATCGGAAGGCATGCATTTCTAACTCATGGCTATTCATTCTTGGCGTTTTCATTGATTCTTTAGCATGTGCTTGCATTCTTACTTGGTCTCTTGTGTTCGATACAGCTATTGATATTTCTCACTTTTTTGTTATGTCTGCCCTTTGCGTACATTTCAGCTGTCACCTATATGCTAATTGCTAAATACTCCATGAAAAGAAGTCCACCTTTCAACCCTGAACTATGGCAAATGTTCATTTTTCAACCTTGAACTGTCAAACCATTTGAGATGCAACCTTGAACTATTATACAGTCGCACGTTGTACTCTGAAGTAGTTTCACAAGTGATTTTGTCTGACTTGGTGCCCCACCTCAATGCCACGTTGCTGCCATGTATTTTTTTTTCATTTTTTCCGTTCTTTTTTCCTTTCATTTCCAGTATTTTTTTTGGAAGTTTATAATCTAGATGGTACACTTGTCTGTACATCGTTTATTTTGGCAGTGTCCTTTTGTTCTACCAGTAACGTGTTTGACATGTGGGCATGTGGCATCCACGTCACCCAATACCACTTGTGAAGCCTCCTGATGTGGAAAAAATAGACTATCTCAATAGTTCAAGGTTGCAATTCAAAGTGTTTTTTAGTTCAGTCTTGAAAAGTGAACTTAGTTTAGGGTTGTAAAGTGGACTTATTTTAAGAGAATGATAGTGAGGGGGTGTTCATTCCATATTGAATCTAAGGTTTTTATAAGTGCACGAATGACAAATCATTTCGTTGGATTCATTTTACTACAGAACAACATACAGTCATGAGATGCATAAACTGACCTATCGTCCAAGTACCATGTTCCCTCGTCACCACATATGTTTCAGTTCCATATATGTAAAACTTCTGAAATGTAAACGATACTGGTTCCATTTTTTTAATAAATCTTGTGGTCATACATTAAACACGCAGTTTTCCTAACACTAGTGCTATCTGCAGGCTGAAGGAAATAGTCATGTTACTGGTCGCAGCAAAAGCTCAAGGAGTGTAGAAAAAGCTGGAAGTTCAGTTAAGATTGATTCAGTGGATAATTCAAACCTTCTTCCCTTGACTGAAATCATTAATGTACCTACACATCCGCCAATAATTCTTGAGAGGGGGATGCTAGAGTCGACTAGTAAAACTGTGAGGAGGCGGCAACGCGATAAAGGAGCTTCCTTGCATCCGACTGGCATAGTCAAGGTACAAAGGCGAAAGTTTGATTGTGTTTATCTTGGGTAATTTGCAGATCTAATATGAATTAACAACGAACTCAACCTGGAATAATCTACTCTGGTTAGATAACATTCAATTGACTTTAGTCTTTGACTTATTTTCAGGAGACTACATCACCTACATACAAGCCTTGCCTGAACACACATCCTAGACATCTAGCAGATCACAACATCATTGAGGATAGAGCTGCTGTCTTGCATGAGGACCCAGGCCCCTCTGACGATCCTTTCTTCGATGCGATCCTAGCATATCCCAACATCAACACTGATGACAGAGGTGTTTCTCGGGAGGACACTGTCGCCTTGGATGACGATCCTTTCATGGGTGTGATGCTAGCAGATCGCCATGTCTATCCTGATGAGGGGGTTGTTTGTCCCAGGGATGAGAGGTGGCCCTCCGACCAATAACCTTTCTTGGATGTGATTGAGAATGTGTGCGGACTTGAGTATAGGTTGCAGAGAGTCAAGGAGGGCATGCTATCATCATCAGCAACAGGTGACGCTGAGCGTGACTCGCAAAACCAGCTAGCTGTTCTGGTACCGTCTGCTGAGCTGAAGGATAAACCACAGACTACCATCTGAATTTTTTTTGTATACAAATGCATACTCCACATGGGGTAGTCTATATGAGTTTATATAGAAGAAAATAGTGTAGAGAGAAGAAAACAGTGGCTATAGTCTAGGTTTCTAGCTGACAAGGTGTCTTACTTTTTATGTCACATGAAAATGTACTTTGGTAGACGTTACTGGTCTAAATATGCTGAGTTGTATACCTTTGGGTTTCAGATATTTTAGATTAGAATCATGTTTCGACAGACAAACTTTAGGTAACTTCAGTTCCTGATTTAACTCGCCAGTAGATTTGATTACCAAGCAGGTTGTAATTTTATGGAATGGCTCATGTTAGTCCCTCAAGAATTAGTTGCTCATCCAAAACAAATTCTTGTGCAAGAAACACTATGTTATTTCCTATTTATTGTACTGATATTAACATATTGCTAGTCAATTAGAACAATGCACCTTTGACTTATATATAATTATAAATAGACCGAAGGAAGACACAAAGTAGTCTGCATTTTAGGAAAGAAAAAATCTCGGTTCATGATTATAAGCGGCCGGATTATAAGATGTTTTAGGCTGCTAGTAGTAGTTGCCAAGCCCCAAATGTGAAGCGACAAATTAGATACACTCAAGGAGATGTGTAGTCCAAAATTCTGCATGCTCCAGGGTTGCACACATATATTGTTCTTGTTCCAACCGCCCAAAGTATGAGACTAACGAATCCACAAATGCAGCAGCCATCAAGCAGCAGTAAAACAGAGGAAAATAATCTGTCAATTCACATCAAGTGCACTGTACACAGTGATTATACTCCCTAAAAAATAGTATACTGAGCTAAATCCTAAGTACAAAACCAGAAAATATATGGTGGCAATAACAATATGTCTTGTGTAGCAAGAAGGCTTGAAAGCATTCCAACCATAGAGACTGAAGTTGTGTCGTGCTACATTAGGCTTGAAGGGTAGAAACGTGCACAAAGATCACTTAAATGGGTAACTGGAAACAATTTTTGCTAAATGAGGTAACTGCTATTATAAACGATAAACTAAGGATTAAAAAAAAAGAAAATTACTAAAAATAAAACTTCCATACACAAGATCACCAGCCGCTCTACTACCGGTAGATGCCGGATTACCCCGTCAAGCTGCCACATGAAACCCGGCCACCTCCGATCGTCATCAAGCTGAGGCCACCGCGATCACGATGCTGATGGTGATTGATAGCTCCGCTCATCATATGTACATCTGTCGCTCCTGAGCTGGAGCCGTCGAAGCTGCGCTCTACTTCGTCCTCTGCTTCGCCGTCGCCGCCTTCTCGCGAAGATACATCACCCGGTCGACGGCGAGCTTCTGCATCCTGCTCTCGACGCGGTCGCGATCCCGCCGCTCCATGGCCACCTTGACGCCCAGCCGCTCCAGCATCTCCAGCCTGCGCTGTATCGTCCTCAGCGCCAGCTCGGTGCGCCTGCCGTCCTCGAGCGCCGCCCGGATCGGTGGCAGCATGTCGTGGTACATCTCCCGGAGCACCTCCTGGCAGTCGGGGTGCGGGAAGAGCTCCTCGAACTCTCGCCGGCCACGGGGCGGCGGCGCCGGCGCGTCCTTCTTCGTCGGCGGCTCGTATTGCTTCAGTAGCTCCTCGGTGCGTCGGATCGTCTCCACCAGCTTGGAGTACGTGGTCTCGAACTCCCAGTTCTCCCTGAACGCGGCGTAGACGTCCGGGGCGGGGGAGTTGGCGCGCCGGTTCGTCGTCGTCCTCCGGTCGTCGGCGCGGGTTCTCTTCGAGGCGGCGCTCGGGGAAACATGGTTGTCGGCGACGGCCCTGCGCTTGGGCGCCGGAGCAGGGTGCTGATCTACCGGCGCTGGCTCCGTCCTGGCGCGACGCCTCTTCTGCAGGAAGGAATCGCGCTGGCGCGCCGTCGGGACGGGGAGAAACTCCGTGAAGGCGCGGAGGAGGTCCTCGTGCTTGGAGCCGAAGGCTGCCCGTGCTCGCTCGTAGATTTGATGCGCGTCCACCGTCTCCTCGGAGCCAAGCTGCAAGATGAGCGCGCGGACCCTGTCGTGCAGCGGCTTCCCCCTGCTCCTCACCCGTTCGAGATACGTCAAGGCCCTGCGAGTGTCGGCGTCGTCGTCGGCGATCGGGGCGGCTGACGTGGGGCGGCGCTCCCTCTTGGGCCGCGCCGGCGGCGGCGCGTGGACGGGATCGGGTGCGGGGAAGAAGGCGTCCAAGTGGCGGACGAGGTCGGCGTGGCCCCGGAGGAGGGCGTACAGGTCGGCCATGACCTTGTGAGGGTCGGGGCTCTCGCCCGTGTAGAAGCGCTGGAGGAGGCCGAGGAATTCGTCGTAGATGTTTCCGGCGAACTGCGATTTGACGTGATGCAAGAAGTCCACGGCGGCCTTGACCTGCCAGGCCGGCCATTGCGCCATGGCGGCGGCGGCTGGATCCTGCTCTTCTCTCTCCATGGAGCGGCTTCGTTTGTGGTGCGTGGGGAGAAACACCCGCGCGCACGGTATTTGTACACCGCACGTACGGCAGGAGACCGAGTCGTACTCAGATGGATTCGAGTCGGGCTAGACTTGTGTACCCGCTGGGACGGGGTGTTTGGGCTTTGGATATTCTTCAAGGTTTTTTTTTATTGAATTTTTTCTACACTATTATTTTAAAAAAACAAACATGCATCCAACATGTATTGAGTTGTGTTTTTTTTAAATCATGACTATTTATGTGATCAACGCAAATTCCGAAAACGTTTCTATGCCCGAAACGTTTTTGTTCGTATGACCAGCGACGAAAAAAGAGATCCAAATCGAGGACGCCGGCGACCAGACCTTCCCCCAATGAAGCGCCGTTGGACGATGAGGCTGTCGAGGAGACCCTCGGCGTCCTCGAGCTGCCCTGTTTGGAGAACGTCTTGGCTGGTAAACGTCTCTGGAGTCTGCCGAGATCCCCACCGCTCCTCTGCTTTCACCAAGATCTCCACCATGCTCCAGTCCGGTATGCCGCCGCCCACTGCTCCCACGCGTCCTCGATCCATGTCGTGATGTTCGGATCGTCGTAGGACCTGACGTGGACGCGCTCGAAGAGCCTCATGGCGTAGCACCTGACGTGAGCGTGCTCGAAGAGGGCTTCGCGAGCCGTTCTGGGAACGCGGACGGCGTCGCCATCAGATGTAGCAGCCTCCCGCCGCCGCCGCGGGTGCTGTTGTGCTCGGCCAGCGCGTCGTAGTGCTCCCGACGCTGCCGCGTTCGAGGAAGAAGTCGACGCCATCGAGCGTCGCCCAACGGGCGGGGCACGCCCTCGCACTCGCAGCAGCCGTCGAGGTAGGAGTACCAGAGGTGGTCGGCGAGATCGAGCGCGGACTGGTTTCTCGGGATCCCGTTGTCACCGCCGATAGAGAAGAAGACGGCGATTCCCAGGGACTGTCAGTTCTTGATGTCGTCGCCCGCGCCGAGATCGCTACCGCCTCAGGCCATGACGGCGCCGCGCAAAGGAGAGGAACATGGCGACGTGGGGAAGCCTCAAGCCGCAGGCGACATCGGCAGCCCTCCTGCCGCGGACGAACTCCCGCTGCCCCGCTCGAGACCCTCCCCATAGCAGTCCCCTGCGCCGCCACCGGGCGGACGCACACAACTCCACAACTTCGGGCACTGGATTTCTGCTACCGGTTGCTGCACTTTCTGTAGTTTCTACAGGTTCGGCTTTAACGGATACATGTCAGGTAGAGAGGTGATATGTCGGTGTCAAGTAAAAAGTTACCAATGGCGGGTGGTGAAGAATACGTTGCCTTGCTTCGGTGAATTGAAGAGAAGGCACATCATGCAGCTATCAAATTGCCCGCTATGCGGATATGAGGAGGAGAGTTTGTATCATTGTTTGCTGAAATGTGACCATGCTAGCCGTTTCTGGGAAGCAGCGGAACGGTGCTTTGAGGTAAAACCCCCTAAGTTGCATCCACAAAACTGGGCTACAGACTTGTTGGACCCGATCATCATCCCATGTGATAGCGCGGCTTTGGTGATTACTGTTATGTGGACAATCTGGCATAGCAGGAATAAGTATACGCATGGTGAGGAGCAGTACCAACCTAAAAAATCCATGCAGATTATTGATGATATTGTCCGATCCTTGGAGCTTCCGATCTCAGATAAGAGGAGTACTAGTACAAGTAAAGACAAATGGTGTAGACCGGATGTTGGATGGATAAAGATCAATACGGATGGAGCTGTTGATTCCAGGAACATGGTCGGTGCAACGAGTGCAGTTGGCCGTGATCATGATGGGAATTTTGTGTTTGGTCAGTGCATGCGCTATGAAGGCATTATTGATCCAGAAACTGTTGAGTTGTTGGCATGCCGGGATGCTATGTTCGCGGCAGTCGACAGAGGTTTTGGGCAGGTGCTTATTGAGACAGACTGCCTAAATGTTAAAAAGTTGTGGGATTCAAGTGAAGGTGAAAAAGCGGTGGGAGTTCATGTGCTACGAGAGATGCGATCAATCTCGTCTCAATTCCAGGGTTTTAATCTTGTCCATATGGGCCGGTCTGCTAATCAGACGGCGCATGTGTGCGCTAGAGAAGTTCTTTCTTGTAATAATAATTTGTACTTTGATACTATCCCTGGCTTTCTGATTGAGTTAGTTCAATCAGAGAAGCTCTTGCCTATTGAATAAAGCGCCCGTGGGGCTGGAGATTTCAAAAAAAAAAGTAAAAAGTTACCAATGGATTATGAACCCACTATCACATGTAAAAAACATTTGACCCACAAAAAATATAGCAACAATTCATTGATTTGGTGGCAATATCCTATTACATATCATATATATTCTAGAATGTTTTTAGTTTGGTATGCCTAAGCATAAACCAGAAATCTCTATCGAGATATTCTAAAACATACAATTTAAATATCTCTGTCAAACTAGGTTAAGATACACACTAGTGCATGCCTTGTGTTCACGCAAGTGACACAAATTAAACCGAGAAGACATGTGATTTTTAAATTATTTTCTCGTATTTGAGAGATTCAAATATTTTAAGTTGGGAGTACTAAAACACTATAATAATTTGTATTGCATAATATGGTTTAAATTTGTCACAACATATTCGCTATGACTATGAATTGAAAAACAGAGATACAAACAAGCATAAAAGTTTAGTATAATATATGCCATTGCGCCATGGCGGCGGCTGGCATCATCTTCTCTCTCACGAGCACGCACCATGTTTGCGTTTCTCGTCCGTAGAGAGAAACAGCCGCGCGCACGTGTAGGTATTTGTATACAGTATACCTCACCTATACCTCATAGATGTTTCCCGCTTTGACAAGATGTAAGAAGTCCACGGCGAACTGCGCTTTGACAAGATGTAAGAAGTCCACGGCGGCCTTGACGTCGCTGGCTGGAAAAGTGTCCAGCCATCGTGCCATGGCGGCGGCTGGATCCTCCTCTTCTCTCTCCATGGAGCGGATTCGTTAAGTTTGTGGTGCGTGGGGAGAAACACCCGCGCGCACGGTATTTGTACACCGCACGACAGGAGACCGAGTCGTACTCAGATCGATTCGCGATTGTGAGTCGGGCTAGACTTGTGTACACTACACCCGCCCGCTTTGGATATTCTTCTACGCTTTTTTTTTGAAAAAATTTCTACACTATTATTAAAAAACAAACATGCATCCAACGTGTTGAATTCTGTTGATACTTTAAATCTTACGGAAAAGCTATGTTTAGAGCGGTCGGTAGGTAATCATATTCCTAGAACGTTCCGACAGATTTGAAAGCGACAATTTAAGGATCGTGTGCATTTAATTAATAGGACAAAACTAATTATGTCATCAAATTCAATACGAAATCTAAAAATTCAAAAGGTTTTATACCTCAAACCGTTTATCTGATTTAAGATCCGTTTTCACCGTTAGACTATTCACGACGAATCTTCAAAACTAAATCCCTTATTGATATTTTATGATAACTTTTTTTGGACACAAAAATTACCCGTTATTAACACTTAAGTTATCCAGGTATAATAGATAAGTTACCCGACTATTATAAAACAGAAAAGCTGATTTAAAACGGTCTAAGGTTACCCTTTCGTGATGTACTCACGGGGCCGTTAGATCCCTTCCCTCGCCTCACGCGCTGCCAGCCACACTGTAGCGCTCATGATCGAACTAAATTCATTACTCCTCCCCTTTGTCTTTTCGCAAAGTGCCAATTCCATGACAATGCGTTCGCTCGCTCGCCCCTTCCCTTTCCTCTAGCTTCCTTCTCTCGACCGTCTCCCCTGCTTGTGGCGGACAATCATTGTTCTCAGCCTGGCGTGACCGACCTTGTTTGATCCTCCTCGTGCTTCATTTCCTGTGCAATGCAGGGGAGCCTCCAGCAAGAGCTCTTGCCACCGGCGTGGCTCTCGACTATCACGCGACGCCGCCTCCGCGTTTCCTTTACTGCACTATCACGCGATTTATTGTAACTTGAATGTGCACATGATCGAGTCTAAGAGAACACCTTACGTCATCACCAGGACACTACGTGCGACTTATAATTATGTACAACCAGTGAGCTTGCGCGCCCGCGCGCACACACACACCTTCTGTCAGGTTGCTGCCAGTTCGATATGTTGTAAGTGCTAGCTCGGATAGCCGTGCATCTGGATCTAAAGTAACAGAGCTCTTTACCTAGATGATACAAGTTCAACTGAAGAACCCCAACGAAAACGACAATGAGATGGATGGCATCAACTTCTTATTTTCTACTTCCTCTGTATCATTATGTAAGACTACAAATCGTTCGTTCATTATTGAACACGAGCATGATTTTCCTCATGGATGAATTTTCTTTCTAAGATATTACTTCCAGGGTGAGTATAAATTATTTATTTTATGTTGCTATTTCGAATTGGTTTTGTGATTACAATTGCAATAAATAAATAAAATTATATGAGCAATCAACCTACCAAGATAATTTTGTCTCATTTTCTTTTTTTATGTAGATTACCATAAAAATCATTATAAATTTGATCTTATTTTCTCTTAAGGATTTTTTTTTGATGAATACGTGCATTGCACGTGCATTTTAACTATATTATAGGTTTCCTGCGCTGGCCCATAGTCTACTTGTCTGGGCCCCGTGTAGAAGTGATAGTCCCAGCAATAAAACAAAATCGAGATTTTCTACTGAATCGTACTCGTACAGTCGAACAAGCACTTCAGATACCATGACATCCAACACGATTTACCACACAAAAACACTTTTCGAGAGAAATTGTTTATTGGACGGCAGTGGTAATGATCTGCTGCTTCGTGACGCTAAAATAAGGCACCCGCTCTCCTAACTAATCCACGTTGACCTGGAAGACGTCCCTGCGCTGCTCCTCCTTGACCTTGGGCACGACCACCCTGAGCACGCCGTTCTTCATCTCGGCCTTGATCTGGTCCATCCGGTACACGTCCCCCGCCAGCTCCACGCGGCCGCTGTACCTCGGAGCGGCGCCGCCCTCCTCCTCCGCCCCGGAGTAGTCCTTCTCGTCGCCCTCGCCCTTGATCACCAGGCTGTTCTGCTCCGCCCACACCTTCACGTGCTCCTTCCCCAGGCCCGGCATGTCCACCCGCAGGTGCAGCGCCTCCTCGTCCTCCCTCGCGCTCCACCCGCGCCGCAGCGGCGCCGCCGCCGCGCGGGACAGGGGGGACGCCGCCTCGTCCATCAGGCTCAGCAGCCGGCCCAGGCTCTGCGGCGCGCTGAACGGATCACGGAACACATCTGCATTGCATTTTCGGGGCAAGAAAAATCGAGTTAAGCACAACTCTCACTGGCCACACAGTGCCTGATGCCGAGACTGGATATCAATCGCGAAGCAGAGAAACGAGTCGAGCGCAGGGGAACGGCATGGCGCGAGATGACGACTACCTGAGAAGAAGCCGGGCATGGCGACGTCGCGCGCGCCGCGCCGGCTGTCCACCTCGTCCGGCTCCTCCCTCTCGTAGCGGCGGAGAGGCGCGCCGGCGTTGTATCCGCGGACGGCCATGGGCCTGAGAGCAGAGCCAACGGCGCCAGGGGCGGACGACGCGGCCAGGAGCTTCTCCATGGCGCGAACCAGCGGGATCCTCTTGGAAGCCACCATGGAAGCCATGACCCAACTACTGTCTCCCTGCTTGTGTTCGTCGGATGTTTCTGGATGCTGTTGCGGTGTGAATGGCGCAGATCGTCGGAGACTCTAGAGATTTATATCCGCGGCAGAGCTTGGAGAAGGGTTCAGAAGGTTCACGAACTTGTCGGGGGCGCCGCTCGGACCGGAACATTCCAGAAGTCGCCGGAATGCATCCGACACTTTTCCCTGCGATGCCTGGGCCCGCCTACAAGGGTCAGGTCCAATGGGCAATCAACCAAGCGACCCATGATGCGAGAGCCCATGGGCCTAGCCTAACTGAGCCCGCCCGCTCCGTCTCCTACTCCGAAATCAAATGACCACCGAAATTTTTCTCAAAAGAGGAAGAGAAAAAAAAATCACCGAGCTGGGTTTAGATCGAAGAGACAAAGTGAGCTCGCTGCCATGGACGAGGAGGAGCACGAGGTGTACGGCCAGGAGATCCCCGTGGACGGCGACATGGAAGGCGGCGGCGACGTCGAGATGACCTGCGCCGGAGACGACGCGGCGAAGGTCCCCCTCTAACCCCCACCCCCCCTGGATCCTTGTCCCCGCGCTAAGCCCTAACCCTAGCTAGGCCTGGGTCTCTGATCCTGTGCTTTCTCGCAGCTGCAGGAGCTCGACGAGATGAAGCGCAGGCTGAAGGAGATGGAGGAGGAGGCCGCCGCCCTCCGCGAGATGCAGGCCAAGGTCGCCAAGGAGATGCAAGGTTATCTTCTACTAGATGCGTTCACTATCTATGGCTACCTAACTTTATTTTTATGCTTGCACGGCTGTTCTTGTTGCGATTTACTTGGGTTGGTGTAGGCGCTTTGAATCTATATAGCTATACATTCTGATGATCTCATGCTTAGTGTTGGCCATCAGTCTGTTTGATCAAGTTACGAACTTGGGATTGATCCCCTTAATTTTGACAAGTTTCTTTATTTTGTTATTATGATTACTCAGTAATTGTGAACCTGCAAAGTTCCTTACTGTATTTCTTGTTCTGTAGTCTGGGGCAGGTTAGATGAATTAGGTCGTCTTTTGCATACAGTGCAAATGTGCAGAGTTTGCAATCGTGCATCAGCTATCTTATAAGTTCATTTGCATAATATGGACTTAGATGTTACTTTGAATTTTTTCTGCCTGCACTGCATCTAGTCGACTAGTCCTGACCTGGACTCTACATATCTGATTCCTTTAGGCTTATTTTTTGTATGTCTTTTCTTTTTACACTCAGGATATGCATTTTTCAACTACTGTAATTCTCTCAAAACTTCTCCCGTGTTTTGCGGTATTTTATTATATCATAATCTTGGGACCACTTTTCTCTAAGCTATATAATACTCACCTATCTCCAACCATTGTATTTCTTGTGAGTTCTGATTACTCGAGAATATCACCAACAATGACTTAACTGCGTGAAAGGAAGATATAAGTTCATTGTAGTTGTGGTGTATTGCTTCTGTCATCTGAGTAATCTCACACTTGTGTTCTCATGTTTCATTTGTTTTAGCATGGATCTGTATTGGGAGATTATGGCAATTTATTAGGTGTAGGATAAATGCTATGCCTGTCTTTGAAATGAGTATGCAGGGTTATACATGATTTCTCCTGGTTATGCTTATGTTTGTATTGGTCTAATCTCTCTCTGTTGTTATGTATTTTTCTGGATGAGGCTTTGATTTAGGGTTTAGTGCATTTTTACTTGCAATGGGTATCTTGGTGCTCACAGTAGGTTCTATGACACAAATGAGCATGCATTATCTAGCACGCTGTACCTACAGCCACTTCTCTCATGCGGTTACTCATTATCTTTTGTAGGAGGAGATGCCAATGCATCTACAGCTGAGGCAAAGGAGCAAGTAGACTCTCGCTCTGTATATGTTGGCAATGTAAGATTCCATAAGCTCTTTCTTTCCTCACATACACAAGGTTGCACACATGTCAAGTACTGGGTCTGTATTATACTAAATGTAGTTGTGTTGCCAAGGTATTCTAATAAAATGTGGAGCGTGGATTCGTGAATGTATGTTAATCCAAAACTTAATTAGATATTTGATACTCTCGCTAGTTAGAAAATGTCTTGGGTGTGCTTAACTTGGATAAAAAAATCTTATGTCAAAAGGCCTGATTCATTATCCACTTCTCTTACATGTTCAAATGTTACAAGGCGTAGTGTGCCATGGTTGGTGGTCTTGAAATGCTTCATTCCTGTTTGTTGTTGCCGTCAGCAGGCAATATATATCTACTTCACAGTATTCTGGAAGAGTCGGAACAACGTAGGTTAATTTGCATTTTTAGTTTTGCACTGTTGTGGTGGTTGCTTGGTTGCCTTTGTGGCCCTCCATTTGCTTACAATACTCAGAAAGAGTCTATAATTTTATTTATTTTGGCACTCCCTTCTATTCTAATGCTCTGGTTAATTAATTGAATAATGATGGTCGCAGGTGTAGGCTTTTGAAATCAAGTCCGTACGGTTCAGTACCATCTTGGGTTTTAGTATTAGTGCTTAGTAGTAGATAGAAAAAAAATCCCTGCAAAAAAAACAATAACATGAGGGAAAAAGGAACAGAAAAAGAAAAGGGAAAAAAGGAAAGAAAAAAAGAAAAAAAAGAAAGAAAAAAAAAAGAAAAAACAAGTTTTCATATCATAGAATAGTCTGCCTCACTGAAGAAGCAAAGGAAGTCTAGAAAGCTGCTGTACACACTTACAAGTGGTGATTGAGACTTGGACCTGCTACACTGGTCCAATGAGAGTTACCTGAATGGTGCATAGGTATGACATGTAAGTGTACCATCAGAAGGCAGCCTTATGTTAACTCGTTTCTTTTGCTCTTCAAGACTTCGATCTCTGTCTTTAACTGTTGTGCTACCAAACCCATTTTGATGCCGCTCCTTTTCCCTCTCATCACAGCCACCTTATCATTGATCCTTAACTAAGCACGCCTTTGCTTCTGAGTTACCGTAAATGTGTGTCATTGGTTTTCAAGGATTATGAACTCTAACAGCTGCCGATATTGTGAACTGCACATATGGTGCTACTTTTCTTGAATGTTTTGGACTGTAGACTGTAGGGAACAAAATATTCTAGATACTTCATCTTCCATTCACAAGTTTAGGTTCTTAAATATGGATTCTGGCTTTTCTTTCCATATGCTTCTTAACTTCTAAGATTTCCATTTGTCATCAGCCACATCAGATACAATCACACAATTACTTTAGATATGTAGTATATGATGTTTGTCCGTATTTGTTTTCATTCTCAGATTATAAGCTCTCATTATTTTCCAACAAAACATTCATCTCATGAATCATATTTTTCATGACTTACTAATTTCCCTATATTTCTATGAATACGCAATATTTCATATTTCTAGTTTTCTATTGAGTACTACTATTTCTTAAATAAATATACTCCCTCCGTCCAACAAAGGATGTCTTGGACTTTGTCCAAATTTGGATGTATCTATACATGACTTATCCTTTGTTGGACGGAGGGAGTAGTAAACAATAACCTCACCTCCATTTATTTCTCATCTCTAGTTTGACCCTGGCCTTGTGTAGCAACCAAAAAAACAGCAAAATATATCATTGACTAGTCGCTGTAAATAGCCGTTTGTAACTATATGATTATTTTTCAACTCCACAAGCGCAAGCATGGTAAATCTATGTCGAGTAGCCTCTTGGGTCAGCTATTTATATAGCTCAATATCCGTTGTTTCATCTTTCATGTCCATTCAGTGGAAGTTCGTTTTTCTGACGTAATCATGTACTGCAGGTTGATTATGCATGTACGCCGGAGGAAGTGCAGCAGCATTTTCAAGCTTGTGGAACTGTCAACAGAGTGACGATCTTGACCGACAAGTTTGGACAACCAAAAGGCTTTGCTTATGTGGAATTTCTTGAGCAAGAAGCTGTTCAGGAAGCTCTTAATCTGAATGAATCTGAACTGCATGGTCGTCAGATCAAGGTTAGAAATACTCAGCAGATTCGAGTTCCCAGTACCTCCTTTGAGCAATGTCTTGCCCTTGAATCGAACTCAACATTCACTCTTGTGCTCATCAGGTTTCACCAAAGAGGACCAATGTCCCTGGGTTGAAGCAGCGTCCACCACGCGGAGCATTTAACCCCTACCATGGTTACCCTTACAGATCATACGGGTCACCATATTTCCCACCATACGGTTATGGGTGAGTTCTGCAGCTTTTGAACTGGGTGGATGTGTGTTCCCTTCTACTAACATTAGTCTTTTTTGGTGCTCTTTCAGGAGAGTTCCCAGATTCCGTCGGCCAACGCGCTACAGGCCTTACTTTTAAAGTACGGGGTTTTGCGAAGTTCAGCGCAGTGCAAACAATAGCCGACCCATGGAATAATTCTGAATGCTGCTATTTTAAGTTGATACTTGACCAGTAGACATAATCTGCCGGGTGAATGCTGCTGCTATCCTATTATTGTAAGGTGAATTTGTACCGTTGGCTCGCGTGATCTGAAACCTTAACGTCTTACCAGAAACATGTGATCTGGTTTGTATGACTCGGCGGTCGTGTACCGTATCTCATGAAGTACGCAGTCAAGTATATGAATAGTTAGGACGAATACATTCGTTACAACTGGATTCAGCTGACCAAAACCATTATTTCTTCCCGGTCTACTCCGGAGGAGGTAGCATGTGGCAAGCCAGGCGGCCACACATGATTTCACCCTCGAATTTTCTTCTGTGCTTGCTTCTGTTCAGGGGAGGCCTTGTCCCCTTGGTTTTCTGTTCTCCGTTGGTGTTATGTCAGATCCAATCTCAGCTTGCATATTCCACGGACCCAGCGACGCCAGTGTCTGAGTGAAGCAAGCCACAGCGACGCCGCCGTATTGCGTGGTGCAACCCTTCGGTTCATCCGTCGTCTAAACCAGTCCTGGTGTCACCCAGCTCAACTACTCCTGAGATCCCCATTCAGGTCAAGGTCGATCCATCGTCGTTAGCATAGGTAGCCACCTTTTGTTACAGTGATATAAGCATGGCCGGTTTGTTACATTAGTCTTGACGAGACGACGAGCTCACGTGCTGCAGAGATGATGGTTGTTACGGCAGAGATGATGGTGGTTACGGCAGGTCGATGATAGGGTCGAGCGACCCGAGATACTTACTATTGTCAACTGCAAGTTCCAACATGAGAATATCGCAAAGTTTGTAAAGGCCAGGGGACAAAAGAAGGGCAGCTGAGAGGGGCCAAGACGACGACACACGGAAAAACGCCGACCGAAAGCGTCGGGAACATGGCATCCTTGGGGTAGAAAGAGCACAGACATCCCATTCACGGAATCGCGTTAACAAATCCTGATGCTTCACTGTCTGATTACCAAACGTCGGTGTTTATTATGTCTTTCTCCATCCTCTTGAGATCGCCAGGAAGACCTTGCACGCGAGTACAGACTACAGATACAGAGTGTGTATACGCAATGAGAAATTGCTGACCCTGATCCATTGAATCCTGAGTCAGCGTCTGATCAGCCTGGATACTGAATCAGGGCAGGATCGAACGTAGTATCTGTAAGTGTGTGTGCGTGGGCTAGCTAGGGCGCGTCCGTGTCCCAACCATTTCAAAACAAGCAAAGCATCGCATCCGAGAGCATCAAATATTTTGGGCGGGGGCAGAGGATATCATCATCCATCCAGAGGAGACCATACCTCAGACCTGAGCATAGCAGACCATACCTCGAAGCAGATACTACAATAATGAGCTGCAGGCATCGGAACAACCAGCAGCAGAGAATCTACCCGTGTGGTGCCAAATCTGCAGAGACGCATTGGCGTGGGAGGAGGATGAGGATCCCCATTTTTCGTTTCTGAAAAGATGAGAAAAAGAGCCTTTTCAAAACAAAAAAAAGATGAGAAAAAGATCGTCTGGTTTTGGACCAAAATTTCAGGATTTGGTTCCGGCCGGCCTAAAAGCTGAGCCCGCTTTTAACCGTCTAAAACCGTAAACGAGATCCAGCTCCTGCCTGCACTGATCTGGCTGCAGGGAGTACACACAGTCCAGTCAGTCCACCCTTGTACCGTGACACTTGAATAAAAGTACAAAGTTCCAACCACGAAAATACAAACATCACAAGCTGGAGTACGCACTGTACTCTTAGTGCAATCTGCACGGCAGGGTATGATGATGATACAGGTGAATTTTCGCCATCTCGATATGAAAACACTGAAGTTAACATTGCATCCAGATGTACGTACGTAATGCTTCCATTTTTGTCAAGGTAAACACGTACTACGGGTCTGTCTATCACGGTGACGCCGGCCAGTCGAAGCTGGCGTAGCTCTCACTGAACCCGCCGCCGTAGAACCTGACCTCCAGGTTCCCGATCCCCTGCCCGTCATCCCACACGGCGGCCTCCTCATCCTCATCCTCGTCGTCATCGCTGCCGACGACGGCGTAGTACTCGTCGTCGTCCATGAGCTCCCACGAGTACACGTCCTCCTCCTCATCGTCATCGTCATCGGAGCACTCCTCCCAGTAGCTGTTCTCGAAGCAGTCGTCGACGCCGGGCCCGAGGAAGCTCAGCCCGGGGCGGCGCCGCTCCCGCAGGAACCGCTCGTCGACGGCCCAGCAGCCGCGGAGGTCCACGAACTCCAGGTCGCGGCACCGGGCGAGCACCTCCAGGACGGCCTCCGTGGTGACCAGCATGTAGCCGACCTCGAGGTGGCGCAGCCGCGGCATGGTGCGCGCGATGGCGCGGGCCTCGTCGTGCTGCTGGCACGCGTGGCGCCCGGCGACGTCGGTCGGGTGCATCACGCGCCGGAGACCCACCAGGCTCCGGCAGTGGCTGCCGAACGCCGACAGCGCGCGCGCGCCCATCTTGGTGCAGCTGCTGATGTCCAGGAACGTCAGGTTCGGCAGCCGGGGCGCCACCGCCTCCACCACGGCGTCGCTGATCTCGCTCCGCGGGATCTCCAGCGTCCTCAGAGCCCGTGCGCTGCCAAATCGAATCAGATAAAAACGTCAAATTTATCAACAGCCTATATTATATAGATCGATCGATCAAGAGAATGAATGAATGCTTGTTTACTGGTCGCCGATGAAGGAGAAGAGGGGGTCGCAGGGGAGGCCGGAGACGCTGAGGCGGCGGCAGGAGCCGGAGCTGCGGCGGAGGAGCGTCTCCACCATGCGCACGAGCTGCTCCGGCCGGCTCTGCCGCTGCTGGCTCCACTCCTCGACGTCGATCTCCTGCCAGCAGTAAGGCCCGGCCACCACGCGCCCCCACGACTTGCACACCCGCGGCACCACCGTCAGCACCTCCTGCAGCGGCAGGTTGCGGAACACCAGCCCCAGCGCGTCCGGCAGCAGCTCCTCCCAGCACCGGTACTCGCTGCCGACGCACTCTCCCATCACTCAACCTGCCGCTGCCAGAGAACCATTCCTTGATGATTACTTCCAAATACAAAGATCGGCTGCGGCAATTCGAATTGAAAACCGAAAGGGGGTCGTACGAATTCAGAAACTAAAAGCCATGTGTTCTTGGCAGAAGAACTGGGGCAAGGAGGTCGAACACAATCCAAGAAAACAGAACCAAAAGCTATCAAAGAACAGAGGCTGAATTAGTTTTTCCAACCAAGAACCAAAAGCTTCCGTTTCTACTTCACTGAAGTGGGGGTGCCTACCTTCCTTGGAGATCACTTGAGAGTCAGAGGAGCAGCTTAAAAGTGACAGACTCCTCGGAGCAGAGCAGATGGCCAGTGTGACACTCTTGAGGAAGCCTATCCAAGAAACAAGCAAAGGAGTAAGATATAGGCGCCATCCAAAAAGTTGGCAATAGAAAGGCGCTTAATTAAGCACTAACTGGTAGCTAGGGACTCAAATCAGAGAGTACCACGAAGCGCAAGGCGCAGATCTATTGAGAAGGTCTCTTGCAGCGGTGGAGAAGAGGTTAGGGGCAGTATGTGTATGTGATGACAGTGACTTTTTTTTTTGATACGATGACAGTGACAATTTGGTGCCAGTCCATGTATTTAGATTCCACACAACAATCTGGAATTGTGTGGGAAAAGAACACTGGAAGCGGGGAAACTGTCTTGTCTCAGTACGCCCTTGCTGTTTAAAAACCGCAGTAAAATGTCAAAAAGACTCAAATAAAATTTCGAAAGAAAAAAAATGTTCTGTGACCTCTGTAGAAAAGATAAATTCTGGTGGTCTAAAATAAATTTTTTTAACTTATCATTTTTATACAGGTTGCAACTTTTTTCCAGCGAAACTTTTGTGCCGGCGTAAAATGTCCTAGTACATATCAGAAAAAAATCTCTGAATTTTTTTACATTTTAATATGCATACAAAATACATTTTCATAATGTCACATCTAGACCTATGACTCAAAACATCATGTCCGATGAAAGACTCGATCTTTTATTCGCTCAAAGCAAAAAAATATAAGGACAATTGTGGGAGAAAATGCGTTACTTTTTACTATATGAAATGCAGGAAACAATTGCTCTGTTGCCTAATTCCAGTATGGATCTTTGACGTTTTGGTTCCAGGGCTCACATGATCCTCCTCGGAAAGAAATTATAAAATAAAAAACATTTTTAAAAATCTAAAAAACTGGTAGGGAACAAATACAAGTGTTATAAATAAGTACCAAATTTCATGATAAAATGGTATGTGTGGTGCTCTATGGAAAAGAAAGAGTGCTCTATTTTTCTTAAATCCCATTTTGGTCATATAATTGTTTGTTGATATTTTACTATTATTTGAAAGGTTCTACTATTTTGTTCAGATTTTTTAAAAATAATTTAATATTTTCAAAAAAAGATCGACCAGCGGAGCTCAGAAGCCATTGTGAATTTCCGTTATGAATAGTCGTTTAACAACTTAATTCGGTGCGACAGGTACACAACCATTCGAATACTACTAGTCTATTGCCACATATTAGAGCTGGTTCTTGCACGATACGATGCAGGCGCGCGATGTGACGTGCAGTTTTTATTTTGAGAGAAATGTAACGTGAGCCTAATCGTGCAGGTGGATTCTTTTCATAAATAAATACAGGAGTAGTCGTGTTGTTTCTATCACTGTTGCCAACTTGCCATCAAGCCAGAGCCAATGTAGCGGTGGAGCACTCTGAATAATTGGGGATGCCCTCGACCTCTGCATCAAAGCATATAGCTTTATATTTCTTTTATTTAACCTAATCTGGCAAGAACCTTGGAACGAACGAAAGATCAGGTCGAAGTCGTCAAAACAGTGAAAAACACTACAACTATAACACAACAAGAGATAGAGTAAGTAACAAAACCTTATGCCGCCAAAAGCACCCCCGTAACTACTCCCCCTCCGTCGCATCATCTTCGACGAATACTATTGTGACACAATACAAGTAGAACTCCCTCGTCGACGACCACCCCAGCCCGACCAGTAACTCCCTTCCCATGACCCACCACCTTTGGAGATAGGTGGAGGGGTCTATTGCCCCCTGGTGACGACCTACGGCAGCGGCAGTGGAGGGACGCAGATGGACCACCCCATAGTTGACGCCGGCGACCTTGTTGGAGTGCGGCTAATCCTTGTCGGACTTCTCCGACTCTTGCTGGCACCTCTGGCATCACCACCCCTCGTCGGAGTTGGTCGAAACTTCACCGTAACTCATCAGCAACTGCTTAGAAACCTCCTCGGAACCGGAACCTCATCGGGGCGGCTTGGTGTGCGTGTGGAGGGGGGTGTCTTCCGGGTCACTTTTTTTTTTTCACCAGACCACGTAGTAGTTCGGGAGAGATAATGTACATCCGATATAATTCTAACGACAGAGAGATGATTAGCAAGGATAACAAGCAATAATCAAGTAAAAAATACTCCTCTATTTCTTGAAATTAATCTGTATCGGTAAACCTTTTGAGTTCGTGGGAAAGCACGACGGTAGCCTGATCATGCACTTGTAGGAGACAGGACAGGGAGCCTAACTAGGCACGATGTGAACGCGTCGGGAGGCAGTTGATTTGGCACGTACGGCATGCACACGCCAACGTCAATGCATGGCTTTAACGTAGGACAAGATTGGATTCCTCTCCTGTTGGGGAGTTGAATTACGGGGCCGGCCGTGGCACCGTGCCCATGTCGGCCGCACATCACAGACTGCCCTACCTACACTTCCCTGTAAAACCTGCGCAAGTAGGCGGGCGGCAACGGTTGCTCGTGACTCGTGAGACATATATGTCTGTCTCAGATTCCGGGACACGGCTTTGCATCAGCACGAGGATGCATCTGTGCGACAATGTCCTACTCTGCGGCGGGTACCCACGTAGGTTTGTGGGAAAACGGTACATGGACACACATCGTGTGCGTAGAATTTGAACTAGAAAACGGCAAGCTTTTGATCACATCTAGCTATAATGCAGCTGGAACAAGAAGGACGGCGAGTCGGCGTGTACGTAGTGACTGAAGACGCCGGACCTTTCACGCAAAAGTTGATCGATCGGGATAAGTTTTATCCGAGGAAATATATTGTGGCATGCACCAGAGTGTGGTCGCATCAGCTTAAACGCGACGCCCTACTCTGCTCGGTGTTTCTATCTATCTTGTGATGTGGACGCGCCAACTACCCAGCCGTATCTTTTCTGAAGTCGTTATTTTTTCTACCCGCACTTCATCTAAAAAATATCAAGTGGAAACCGAGTTTCGCTGAAAATCGGCAAAGACCATGACAAAATAGTGTTTATAAGTTCTGAAAAGTTGTCACTAGAATATTATTGCGTTGGGAAGGTAGATTTCTATAGACATGCAAATTTGTAAGTTCAACTCAAAATTGTTTAATAGACGTCTTGAATAATTTTGATTGTCAATTTGCAAATTTGCAAAGAATAAAGGAATAGAAATCGTAGTAGAAAATAAACGTGCACCAGCGGAAATCGGTTTTGCGTTGCCATATATATGAACCCACTACCTAAAAATCATATTTTAAAATGTAAAAAAAATGGGTATACATCTAGATATTTTATGTTCATACATGAAGTTTTGAGGAAAAATGAAATTTTTACTGGCCAGGTAAAAAGGAAAGAATTTGGTGGTACCAAATGACTTTGTACCAGATTTTTTTTTCATTTTTTGCACTGCCCATGAAAAATGTCTTTTTTACAATACTTTTTAAGTGAACATAAAATGTCAGATGTACACTCGATTTTTTTCTTAATTTTTTTTAAACATTTTAAAGTATATTAAAAACACTTTGATAACACGTGCATCTAGAGTTCTAGACCCACGAGTCAAAGCACCTTGTCCGTGGAAATCAGTTTTGGATCGTAGGACCATATGTAAATTTATAAAAACATATTTCTCCGTTTGAAAAAATATGAAAAGAAAATCCTAAATATTTTCAATGATGCCCCATAAAAGTATACAAATCTTAATTTAACTTTTTTTACATTATGAGCTACACAAAAATAACAAATGCGTTGGTATAAACGTACATACTTCCAAATCTCCAAAATATAGTATATTTTGTCATTTTTTGTAGCTTAGAATGCAAAGTATTTCAAACCGATATTCAACACAGTTTTGGGATACATCTTCTATATTTCTCTTAAATAAAATGAAATATAAATTTCTTTTAAAAAATACAGACAGCACTAGACTTCGGATGCAAAATGACTTTCCACAAGAAAACGCCTCACCCTTCTGATGCATCCATATTACTACTTGACTCACCATACGGATGTATCTATAGAACGGAGAAATCACTCAATTCTCCTTTTTCCAAATTACCTGAAACCGTAACAAAAAAAAAGTACTCGCACTGAGCTGCATGCATGACTGATTGACTGAGATGAAACGGCATTGCAAGTTTGTAGCCATTCGCTTGCATGTGGTCCTCTTCCAGCTCCAGCTACGTGCGTCTTGGAAAAGTGCAGCTTTCTTCCCATAATGCCGTTCTTGATGCATCCTTCTGGTTCTGGTCCGGGACAGAATGATTACCAGTTTAGCGTGCACGCACAAGCATGCATGTACCGATGTACGTATAAGCTGTAGCTGATCCAAGTACGTCAGATGCTTGCTTGTTTTGTTTTATTTGCTAAATCTGACCCTGTTATCAAACTAATCCCACAGCCGCCCTGTTGATAACTATTTTGTGATCTGCCTTTACGGTCCGGCGTATGTCCGCGCCCACGCACTTTAACCTAAATCCGACGTGGCTAGGTTGACGCCACACTCCTTGGCAGTGTCGAAGCATTTAGGTCGGTCCAACAAAAAAATGCTTAGGTCGGTCCAACAAAAAAAAAAATCGGCACCAAACTTCACGGGCGTCGACAGACACATGTTCTGCTTCAAGTTGGCTGACACCGAACCGAGAAACCAGAAGTTTTCAACAGAGGCTAAATGTGGGATTAGTTTTATAAAAAGGTCGGATTTGATTTTAAAAATCGCCTGCCAATGAGGTTGTGATGTTTGGTCTCATACAAATCCATATTAACTGCCCCGTCGCAAAGCAGATTTGGATCCGAGCTTCTCGTTGGCAGGGCTGCGCTGGACTTGCACCCACGGCATGGGAACCTGCCTCCGACACCACGACTATCTGGCTAGGCATTGTGAAGAAACAACGATGCTACTTCTAATCTCTTACGAGATTTGGATGGAGCGAAACCAGCGAATCTTCAGGGACAAGAGAAGCCATGCCAATGATATCATTCGGGGAATCAGAAGAACGATGGAGCAATGGCGTCTAACCGACGCAAAATGCATAGCCGCACCCTTCGGGGACACAGTGGGAGGAGTAGCCTAGCTGAATAAAACCCCTCCCTCGGGAGGTTCTTCCCTGTACTTTGTTTGTTTTTTCTCTCCCTTTTCCATCGTCTTTTTTACCTTTGATCCACTAGTTGGATGTAATCACCTTTCTATTCTGCTATAAAATCACGAAAAGCCAGCACTTTGCTGGATCTTTCAAAAACAAATCCATATTAAAATGTGTATACAACTAGCGAGATGCATATAGAGATTTTGAGGGCAAGTTACTTATTGACAACTTCACACACCCTCAGTCACCAAGTTAGGTACACCTAAATTTGGCCGTCTAACACTAGAAACAACCGTCAATTTTGAGGGCTCTAAAACAAACTACGAAGTGATGCAAATATATAAGATGCTATAGATAAGAGCACAAATAAAGACCTACAATAAACTAATGCGAACAATTGCAACACTTCAGGTTTGCATAGATTTAGAGGTGAAATGCAGCAAACAATTTCATTTAACAAATCACTTTTTCCTTATAATATAGCTTCATTTAGCATAAAAAATATGTTATCATTGAGTAAATATCAATAATGTAGGATAATTATGAAATACAAATATGTGTTATAATTAGAAAAGGAGCGAGTACTATACAACGAGACTAAATTGTGAGTTTTACCATGTATAGCTATAAATAATATTATGGTAGATTAATTAAAGGACTTAATATAAGTTACGTTGAAGTAATAAAGTTCAGTATAAATAGGTGAGAATTATTTCGTTGTGATATAAACTAGGAAGCACAGGCGCGCCGACCATTTTAAGTTGTTTTCAGGTGTATATTTACTGAATTGTAAATCATCCATCGGTACAACACCGTGATTTGGAGGAAGGGAAAGCACATGCAGGACAACAAGCGCAACCTCGCTCATCTTAAACCCGCGAAAAGAATAAGTCAAGGGAAAATCCTCTTCTAGTTAACTAACTGAAAACAAACACAACTCGACTTCATAGCAACAAAATATTTCAGTTGAAATCATTAAAAATATTCACACTTTAGGGGCAGACGTCTTCAGTCTATTGCGAGGAAAATATCGAACAAGAAACTGAGCGCAAAATTGGTTTGGATTTCAGTAAATCACACACAACATCTACACGACCAAAATTCATAACTACAAGGGCAACCCACCAAAATTTATCAAGTTCCAAACTCTACCTTCCAGTGCTACACGTACACAATAGCTAAATGAGAAATCAATAGGAACTTTGTAACATAGCAAGATGATGTACCATGAACATTAAAAGGATCATTAGAAAGAAAATAAGAGTTATTTTTCCAACATCCATACATCAACATTAGACCTTAGGGTACAACAACATAATTTCAGCGACAAAGTGTCGAGAACCCTTGTGGGAAGGAGCTTTTAGGTCCACGCGGTAAATTTCCGGTGTCGGTGACCGAGGAGCTCGGCCAGGCGAACATCACGACATGGATGAGATTAGGCGATTTTTTTTGGAGTGGGCATATGATGAACAATGAATCTCCCTAGGAAGCTGTTGTCGACATGCACCTGGAAGGTGGACGGAGAAGCGATGTTGAAGAAAAAAGTGAAAACAAAATAGAAAAAATTGTAGAGAGAGAGGATTCTCACAAAGAACTGTGTGGTGATTGGTGTATAGTGTATGGTGTATGGTGGGATCTAACTTACGATTGGGGTTACTGACACGGTGGGCCTACGAGATATGGGATTCACCAGAGCACTCCAAGTATCAATTGGTCTTCCTAAAAGTTAATTGTCAAATAAATTCACAGCAATGTTACATGTATCAATTTCGTGAGGAAGTTTCAGCACCAAACACAATATTGTAGCTTAAGGAATTTAAAAAAGTTCAACCTTTTTTTTTCGAGAATAACGGGGGGGGGGGGGGGGGGGGGGGGGGGGGGGAATAAATCCCCACCGCCCGCTTGTTTCATTCACCGAAAGTAGCCTGGCGGGTCATGTTCTTACAACAGAATAGCACTTGTACAGGGGGATACAGAGTAAGAGAAACAACGAAATACAGGGAAAAATACAACAAGAAGAGGGGACAGCAAGAGCAGCCAAGAGCAACAAGAGGTGAGGAGTGTTGTCGATGGATCACAATGCCACGACTCGGCGATCAGCCTCACGCACCGCACCGGCGCGCGACTCAAAAACCAGGCACAACTGAGGAGCGTCACTATCATCATCGGAGTGGCAAGCCTAGCACCTAGCACAACCCTAGATAGTGAGCTCCGCCACGGGGGACGAGACGAGAGCAGGTGGGGGAGACACACATTGCGTCGTCAGAGAGCAAGGTGAGCCGAGACGCCACCAAGAGCATGAAGCTCACACACCGCAACAGCAGCCACTCGAGGCTCCCGAGCAAGCACATCCATGTGGTCGAGACCACGCAAAGGCTAGCCGAGTAGAGAGACAAACCACCGTCGGCCCCAAGTCGGCCGCACCACCACCAGTAAGCTCCGCGTCGACAAGCCCACTCCAAAGACGAGGCCCCCAAGAGGGAAACGACACCAAGGCATCATCATCGTCCGATCACAAGATCAAGGGTTTCCCCCGGAGCAGCACCGACAAGCGACGGTGTGTGGTAGCATACATGTGATGCCTCAAGAAGGTATACGACGGCCACAACCGCCGTCATCACAGGGCTTTCACCCGAGCTACCCACACACCAACAATCGCATCCCGATTGTCGCCGACAAGCCAACCAGCAACCACCACTGCAGCCACCCGCACCTCGCGGAGACACCGGTGCCCAGTCGGCAACGAAGGCAAGCTGGACCAACACTGGCACACTAAGAGCAGGACCACCGGACGCAGCCCTCCATCGAGCCAAACCAAGCACCATGCCGGCAAAGCAAGAAGGAGCGCCGCCCGTGACCACGAACCACCACGGATCATGGCTGCAGACTGCACCAGACCTGCGACGCGTACCACGCGCGCTACACGCCACCAGCGACCGGAGAGGAAAGCCACCGACGCCACCTCCAATGCGCCACCTCGCAGAACCACCGAGCCCCGAAGAAATCCACCCCGAGTCCGGGATCGACGGCCGGACCGTCGGGGGACAGAGGACGCCATGGCGCACGGGCAAGCGGGAGCAACAGAGCCACGACGCCGCGTCGACCAGGAGCTGCGGCCCGCCAAGCCCATCGGGGCCCAGACGGGCCCAGGCTGCACGACGCCGCCGCAGTCGCGCCGGCGGGGCAGCACGACCGCACAGCTCCAGCGGCGAGCAGCACCGTGCCGGGGCGGGGCCGCGAGGGGCGAGGCCGGAGGGCAGAGAGGAGTGGGGCGGAAGCCCAGCGCGCAGCGGCCTCCTCGAGCTGCAGCGTGGGAACCGCGAGCGGCAGGTCCCCGCCGCCCCCTTCACCATCGCCGCGGCGGACCGGACGACAGCCTCCGGGGACGGCGAGGGAGGGAGGCGAGGGAGGAGGTGGGTGTCGGCGCGGGCTAGGGTTTCGCCCTCCCGTCGCCCAAAGAGGAGGCGACGCGAGGGCCTGTCGCTTGAGTCAACTCTCTTGTGGCGAGAGGCTTTCAAAAGAAAAGAAAAAGAAAAAGAAAAGTTCAGCCTTGATACTATTCAAACCCACTTTGACTCTTTGAGCTGGCTACAACACAAAGATGTATATGTCTTTATTGTTTCTAGAGAGGCTCTTTGGAGTTTCAACTTGCGTTTCTAAGATGTGACTACATATTCTATCCATGTGTTATTTTTCTTGATTTTTGTCGTCACTTTATGATGTAGTTTTACTTCGATTTGAGAGCACCGTAAGTTCGTCGGAGTAGTTGGAAGTACAGTAGTAGGATACTGTTTTACCTCCCGATCCAGCAGTACCGGCAGGCGCTGGTGGCAGCGATCGACCGATGTACTAGCTGCGACGCGCGACCTGTGAGGAATACGGCCGAGCTCGGCGTGGACGTATACGCACACGCTTCTGTACAGGCACAGGGAGATGCCTTGGACCTTTACATTAATGGTTGCTTCGGCACTGTGGTGAGGTGCACCCTCGCAGGCACTGCACATATATGCAGCTTGCATCCAAGATTGCTGAATGCTCCTGCAGCTGGCCAGGGGAATAAATGGGCGTTCAACCACCGGCCATCTATTCAGACTCAGGGCTTCACCTTCACCAGGTACCCTCGGCTCACATGCTCTGCCGTTTCACTGCGTGAGCTTCCTTGGCACCGCTCGTCCTCCCGGCTTCCTTCTCCGACGATAAGCTCAAGGCCCTGCACCGCAGCGGAAAACATGGCGGTCCATATTCGTTGACGAAATCAGGCTAAGCAACCTTTGGTTTCCTGGGGAAACAACTCAGTTCGTCGGCGAGGTCGCTAGGAATGCATTTTCCTTTGACAGTTTCACCTGCCAAGGAGAGAGAGAGAGAGTAATCGACAGCAGGGGAGCGGAGGTGTGCACGCTTCAGCAAACACAATGGCATGTGCCGTGCGGGTGATCGATGGTGTCAGCTCTGAGAGCTCTCCTCAAATGCCAAAAACTGAATCCCCCGGCCGGCAACCATTCTTATTTTCCAAATGAGACAACCAGATGCTCTATTCTTCACACTGTGCGATCACTCGACCCGCATTAGCCGCTGCAGCACTATAGTAGAGTCGTTCACCGGCCACTGCCAAGCAGAGTGAATGGCTAAACGTATGGTGATAAGACCGTAATGATCGGCGTGGTGATCAAAGCTGCGCCATCGCTAACTGTTACGCCAAAGTAACTGCCTAAAAGTGTAGTACCCGTCTAACAGAGACTGTCGTTTTCATTGGTTCCCCTCCAGAAATTTTAACTTATTTTGTTTCTAAAAGATCCACATATTTTTTTAGATAAAGATCCACATATGATTACAACTTCAAGGACGAACAAACCATTTAGGTCAATATTGGCTTAACCATAATTCATAGCCATTAACACCATCCAGATCAAGTTTTCTGCCCCATGGCCCAGCTAGCGTCACTAGACAGCAGTACTCTGCATCACGAATGATGACTCGCTGCAGAGCCTGGAGATTGTAACGATTCTGGACATGGTTTCATTTCTTCCCGTGAAATGTAGCAGTGCTATATCAGAGCAGCACTGGCAGCTAAGCCAATAGCTGAAAATTGTCTCCCGTACGCCTTCATTTGCCATGCAGTGCGGATTGGGCATTGGGGTGCAGATTTTTTTCCTGACATGTGTTTGCAAGAAAAGGACGGTGATATTAACATATACTCCCTCTCTTTCACAATATAAAATGTTTTACTACTTTTACACATTCACACGTATACACATGCATCTAGTTTTAGTGTATATGTCCACTCTTTTGATTCCAAATTTAGATAACATGTGAAAGATCTAATACATAATATATTGTGAAACGGAGATAGTAATACTCTGGATTCTGAATGAACAGAAAAATCAAAAAATTACTGCATGGACATTAACTGACCAGATGTGTCTACCCACTCCTAGCGAGAGGGCAAATTTGGTGAGAGAATGAGCTTCAAAGTTTGACCTTCTACAAGTCGGAGGCACGGCAGCACCCCGGTCCCGCCCATGTCCCCGGCCGGAAGATGGCCGGCGAGGCATAGGAGCGCAGAGGAAAAAGTAAGGGAAAGGAGAGAAGAACCGCCGGAACAGCAGGCATGGCGACGACCAACTCGAGGCAAGCAGGCAACAACCCCGACCGAGTAGGCAGAAGACTGTAAGAATATTCAAGAAGGAGACGGCACCGCTGAAGTAAGAGACGTCCGATGAAACACGAACGGATCGCACAAGGGCAAGCACTGTAGCTACGCAGTCGTGCACGTTAGGATAGTCAAGAATCGTTCGATATATATCGGAAGGGCGCGAGGTGGTCAGAACTGTAGCTTTGGAAGCTACAGTGACCAAATCACGGACAGGCCGGCGATCCGGTGGTCTTTAATATAGTTAGGAATTAGGAATGCTCATGAACAAAACTACAGAAACCAAAGGCTTTCGACCTGTTCTGAATTTCCCTAACTATAGGGCCATACTTCCCCTTTGTATCAGTCAAGATATCAGTCACCACGGTCTTGCAATCAGATGCCAGCTGAATTCGGCTCTCCATGAGATCTTCAGCGAGAGAAACACCTTGTCGACAAGCTAGAGCCTACAGTTCGAAAAAAAAACAAGCTAGAGCCTCGGAAGTGGCCGGATCAGTAATACCCTGCATCACCGGATCCGAATCGCCCAAGTACAGACCATCTTCTCGCCTGCAAATTGCTGCCGCTGCACACAGGCCGGCCTCTTCATTAAATCCACCATCAACATTGATTTTCACCGAATTGTTTTGTGGAGGTATCCATCTCCGTCTGGTACTAGTGGCTGGTACAGGCCGAATAGCCATTCTGGGCATTGTAGATGTAAACTCGGCAATGTAACTCTGCATAAAGTTGTGAGTAGATCAAGGGCTTTGAAAGATGTTTAGGGCCCATGTACTTCTCGCCATAGGGCAATCCATCAGAGAGTGTCTCCAAGAATCACCCACATCACATAAAGAACATGCTGGTGATTGCTAGCCTCCATGTACTCCCTCCGTTCTAAAATAAGTGTTTCAATTTTGATAGAAAGTGGATGTATATAGACATGAACATTGACTTTGCTTCAGCTCTTGAGTTCGAAGACCCAGCTACACCATGTAGCCAATTTTGACGCCTGAGAACATGCTGGTGATTGCTAGCCTCCATGTACTCTCTCCGTCCCAAAATAAGTGTCTCAACTTTGATAGAAAGTGGATGTATGTAGATATGAACATTGACTCCAATGGTTTTGCTTCAGCTCTTGAGTTCGAAGACCCAGCTACACCATGTAGCCAATTTTGACGCCTGAACTTTGTCTAATTGACATTCAATAAGCTGATAGAACACTAAAGTTTCCTCCGTTCTCAAATTGTCAAGCCCAAAAATCTTACATAGGACATAAGAAGTACCGCGACAATTATCGAGTTGGCAAATCTCCTCCATAAAGTGCTCTTGTGCTCTGCTCTTCATGAAGTTTTCTGCACGAATATTAAAATGCACTGACTGACGGTTGTGATTAGGTTCACATTTGATCTAAAAATTCCCTAATAGGAGTACTAACCAAGTGAGATTAGCACCACTTATCTGCTCCCCTAATCCCAGTTGTCGGTGCGATTTAAAACCTATGCAGAAAAACTTCCGAAAAAGAACAGGAGCACTTATCTTTTTTTTTTTTTTGAGATTCTACTTTATTACTCTAGAATGTTAAAGGGGAGAGCACTTATCTAAATCGAATTTTTACTTCAAGGCCCAGTGCAGATTTGAAACTTTCATTCTCGTTCATGGGCGGTTGCGACCCAGCCCAAACAAATACCGGAAATGTTTTAAGAAAGAGTCTGGACGGGCTGACCTTCCTTCTTAATAGCTTTTGCGGGCTTGTATGACGACAATAACATGGACCGCTAAGAATGGGCCTGGCCTCGTCCCATTTATTTTAAACCAAAAGTCTAAAAACTGTTTTCCTTCTCACAGACAACTCTGCAACAACTAAAACATTAAAAAGAAAATCCGACCTGCCGGATTCGAACCAGCGACCTAAGGATTAATCTGCACGTACTACAGTCCTCCGCTCTACCAACTGAGCTAAGGTCGGTTTGTGACTTTCTGTAAAGCTTTTAACTATATGGTATGATATCTACCGCCCCGTACAGGCGATGCTCGTTTGTTTTGGTGGTCACGGTGGCAAGAACGCTCTCGCGTAACGACCAGGCCATACGCCGCTATGCCGGAGTTGCCGATCGCCTCAATTCCATTCTGCACCGATGTTCTATGCGTCCCGTATATCTGGGCTCTTCACTGGGTGATCGGAGACATTCCACTTTCCCAAGTTTACGGCACGCGACATCATGATCCCTGATTTGTTTCAACAGCATCCATCGATATCGTGCACCGTCAGTCTCCAGACCAGACCGCCGGGAAGCCGCTCTTGTCCATGCGGCGCACGGGCAGTTTCATTGTTACGCAGCTCTGAATCCATACGTTCCGTTCTTTATCTAAAAAATACGTTCCGTTCTCATCTTCTTTTTTTTTTTGACCTCGTGAGCTGCAGACTTTTTAGAGTTGATAGCATAGAACTACCACATTTGAAGGCTCGAAGGGTCAATGTCGAATAACTACCACTTTTGTTTTGAATCGCACAGAGCTATCAAATTTTGACGAAGTTTTCTCAGAAAATCCAAATTATGGTCTGATCACGAATTGATATCGAATCTGACAGTCCGGGTCCACCCGTCAGGCTGACGTGGCCAGCTCAGACAAATTAACACATAAACTGGTAGCGGGACCCACTTGTTAGTCGAAAAGAAAAATAAAAAAATGTGAAAAAAGGAAAATCCCCAAAATAGGGTCGTCTTCCCCGGAACCGGCAGGCCGGAGAAGGGCGCGGCCGGGGCAGGCCGCGTCTGGCGCAGACGGCGGCCACCGTAGACGTCTCGCCGGCATTCTTCGCGTTTGTCGTCCTCCTCGCCACAATCTTCCTCCTGCGCGCTTGAGCGCGGCGACCACCGCGAGCTCGACGCCGCGGCGCTTGTTGGCCTGCGCGTGCTTGAGCGCGTTGGAGAGCGTGGGGTTGGCCTGCGCGTGCTTGAGCGCCTGCCGTTGCAGTTCCCCGCCGTCCCGGAGAGGCCCGCGCAGGCGTGGAGTGCGACGGCAGCGCTGGAGCCGCTCGGGGGCGTGCGTGACCAGAGCATCGCGGGTGCGAGGTCAGCGAACAGATCGATCAATACTTGAGCTAGCTCCATACTCGATCGATTGATCATTGTGCTAGCTAGCTCCATACTCGATCGACTGAAAGCCTACTAGCTAGCTCAATCGATTGATCTCGATCTGCCGCTGATGGTGCTTGTTTTGCTCTGTCCGCCCTGTTAGGTATATCCGCGTCGGGAGCCGCTCGATGGCGCTGTTTGAAGACATTCCAGTTTGCGCGGTGCGGCGGCGGCGGCGAGTTCACCGTGGAACTGTCTGCCCCAGGTCAACGACTGGGAACAGATAAGGAAAACAAAGATGTGAGGCTGACAGGTGGGACCCACGTGCACATCCGCAAAAATAATATTTTACCCTTGCCACCAGACCCTTTTTTCTTTATTTCTGGATTTTTTCCTCAGATTTTTTTAATCGACTAACAAGTGGGTCCCATTACTAGTTTATGTTGTTAATTTGTCTGAGCTGGCCACGTCAGCCTGACGGGTGGGCCTGGACTGTCAGATTCTGTGTCAATTCGTGATCAGACCACAATTTGGATTTTCAGAGAAAACTTCGCCAAAATTTGATAGCTCTGTGCGATTCAAATCAAAAGTGATAGTTATTCGACATTGACCCTTCAAATGTGTTAGTTCTATTATCAACTCGACTTTTTACGGCCCACGTCCAGAGCAAAGCGATAGGATTCCGCTCGGGCAGACATGGTCGTGCAATCCCCAGTCCCCACGGCATACAGAGTGTTGTTTTTTAATTTGTCTGACACTGCGTTTTTTATGTTAGCAGCTCCAGTTTATCCCCATTTTCTCAACTGTGAATCTGCAAGCACGTGAGCGACAAATGGCATATATACCTTCATGTCTTAGTTAATGAAGAAAAAGTTCATCATGCTGACTTGATTCAACGAATGAAGAAGACTAATGTGCAGTGCACCAAGCAACAATTTTCGGACAATGTCCTCTTACATTTAATAAGGGTTTTTTTCACCCAACAAATGAAAGAATTTCATTTCAAGTATGGGCACATATATTAGCGTTCACCGTCTTAGGGCTACCTGTCTTGTGTAAGTTTTTTACATGTTCGCTCACAAGAACAATTCGATACTTGGGGTGTGGATTTGCAATTCATTGTGGGCAATATGGTGAGAAATCTACCTATGGGCCAAGGCAAATATGTTACCGCCTCCGGGAGAGTGGAACTCATCAAATCCGTCACCACCTCTCAAGCTATCTACCGTCTCACCTCCTTGGCTCCCATATGAGTACCTTGAAGGCCTTCTTTAAGGTTGAGCACGGTCATGGTCTCCGGAGCCCTCTTAGAGAGTTGGCACGTGACACTATTTGGCCAACAGTGCCTAGACAAGAGATCCGTCGTCCACATCCTATTCTGAAGAATCAACCATGTGAAGACCTTGCACTTGGGAGGACCCAATTTTCGCAAACTGCTGGCACCGTGAAGGAGGTGGGAGCAGCTCCAGATATGCCGACGTCGATTAGTAGACGCCAGAAACGATGAGAGTCGAACAAATGGAGTCTGGGGTGCCATCGGCACTCTTGAGCTTACTCGAAATGTAGAAGAACTTCATGTCCGCTTAAGTGATCTCCTCAATGTAGAGGTTTTGAATGTACAACTCATGGTCCAAAACCTTGTGGATGGTAAATTTCTTGAGCTTGGAGATGGCAAAAGTTGAAGGAGCGATTTCTTCGGGCTTGAGGCCACCCATGCTCTTAGGGAGGCATGGCACACATTTGGGAGGTGCTCAAGACGTGGCTCGGTTTGGGAAAAATTTCGACATCTTGATTTGGAGTAGCTTTGGGACGATGGAGGAGTGTGGTGCTCTATAACCGTGTCCTCTGTCGTGGTAGTCGCAAGGGCCTATCCTCCTTGCTCCTCACGGCTTGAGAATTCTAGAATGAGCGCAATGCGAGAGTTTTCAATAGCTATGCCTTAGTTTGATTAATCAGAATGTTTTTCTTTAAGGGCTTGCGGAGCGAAACGCTTGAGTGTCATTTTCACGCGAAAATAGGCTTTTTGTTTTGGGCCTTCATGGCTCGTTGTTGTGTGTTGTAAGTCGTAACATCTAACTCCTTTCTTAATGGGTGAAATAGGTAAGATTGTGCCTTGGAAAAAAACGTTTCGTGCTCTTTTTTGTTTTACCTCGTGAGCCGCAGACGCGGTTTTAGTTTTTACAGCCCACAGCAACAGCAAGAGCAAGCAAATAGGATTCCTTTTCGAGAGGAGCAATACGATTCAGAGGATACAGAGCTAGGAGAGGACATGCGCGCGCATTTCCCAGTCCCCAGAGCACACAAAGTATTCCTTCCTGACAGCGCGTGTTTTTTTTTTATGTTAGCACCTCGAGTTCATCCACATTTTTCTCAACTGTGAATCTCCAAGCACGTGATTGACCAAAGCATATGTGCGGCATGTCTTAGTTAACGAATAAAAGGTTATCAGCCTTGACATGATTCAACGAACGAAGACAAAACCAAAGCAGCATTCGTGTCAGTTATTCGAACAATACCCTGTTAGGAGTACATTAATAATGTTTGTTTTTCATCCAACAAATGAAAGAATTTCATTTCATCGCCTCTACAGGCAGACACAGACGTAGATTAGCCCGCGTGGAACACTCTCCACACAGTAATAACGAGTAATAACTACACCACCACCGCAACTATAAAACTACACCATTAATCGATCAACCTACCCCAGAGTGGAGCAGGCGGAGGTGTCCGGGTCGACGAGGGCGGGGACCAGGTACTTCCGCCCATGAGCTCCGTTGGCGTTGTAGCTGGCGCCGGTGACCGGATCCACGAGCAGCGAGCCGGCGTACCCGGGGTAGGCCCCCTTGCCGTAGACGCCGGCGCAGGCGGTGGCGGCCTCGAGCGGCGCCTCGGCGGGGCCCTGGAAGAAGCCGTTGCCGAACGGGTTGGTGAGCGTCCCGACGAGCATGGAGGCGAGGGACACCACCATGCCGTCGACGCCCACGTCGCCGTTGGGCGGGGCGAGTGGGGCGGTTTGGGGCCCGTACTGCGGCTGGTGGTAGGGCCACGCGCACTGGCCCGCGCACTGCGTGGCCGGGTTGCCGACCCAGACGTAGGCGAAGCGGCCGGCGCGGGACCGCGGGGACGCGCCGTGGGAGCCGCAGCGGCTGGAGCAGAAGCCGTCGACGGCGACGTCGTGGGCCGTGAGGACCACGTTGATGGCGCGGCGGCGGCCGCCGCGGGCGGCGAGGCGGAGGAGGTCGGTTTCGCGGAGGCGGCGGCCGAGGGTGTAGGAGGCGTCGAGGACGTGGGCGGAGCTGACGGAGAGCGTCGGGAAGCGGGCCTTGGAGTTGGAGGTGGCGGCGTAGTACTTCCGCGCCGTGTTGAACCAGGTGGCGACGGAGGGTTCCGGTTGTTTGGGGGTGGGGGTGGCGAGGGAGGAGAGGAAGTCGGTGAGGACGGCGCGCTGGGGCGCGGAGAAGTTGCCGTACCAGACGAGGTTGAGGGCGATGCGGCCGGTGAGGAGCGCGCCCTTGTGGTACTCCATGGTGATGTGCGGGTCCTGCACGAGGGACGTGAGCCGGCGCGTGGCTAGGCAGGTCTGGAGCAGCATTGCGATGACGAGCAGCGAGGACGCCATGGAGCTGAAAGAGGAAGCCATTGCTGGCTGCTGCTGTGCTCTGCCTGTGGTGCTCTTGTTGTTGCTCTGGTGTGGGTTGTGGATTGGTGGTGGGGAGTCAGCTTGGGTTTTATAGAGGGAGAAGGGAGAAGGGAGAAGGGAGGAGACAGTGGAGCAAAGGTGGTGGTGGTACCGAGAGGTGAGAGCGCGTGACGTACGAGTGAGGGGAGGCTTTCTGAGGCCAAAGTGAAGTTAAGAGGGCCGAACGGTCACTGACAGCTGGCTCCTTGCGTGATCCTGCTCGCTCCCAGCTGTAGCAGGGCGAGCGAGTTACGGTTGTGCCCCTGCCCATCTCGCTTTGTCCCTCGGCTACCTTCTGCGTGCGCGCGTCTGCGGGGGCAGTTTGGTGATCGCGGCGTGGTAGGGTAAAGTGGGCACTGCGGGAGTGGGTAAAAGCAGGTTGGTTTCTCGAGGCTGCTCGGCTGGCTGGCTTGCTTGCTGCCTGGGGGCATGGCAGCACGGGCAGGCTAGGAGGGGATACGAACGTTGGGGGAGAGGCGATTTGAGTTTCTTTGGTACGTTGGGGGCTCACTGCTTCGTGAGTGTATGGCAAACAGTCGTATTCCCGAAAACCACAGCACTGTGGAGGAGTACTTGGATGCCGTGTTACAGTAACAGTAGCAGGTTGGTCGCACTAGCACACCCCTGCACACTGGCGCTAGCCTGGCACTTGGGTTGAATGTTGTTTCACTGGTTAATTGGCAAGAGAGACCGTGCCAACAGTGAAAATACAGAGTGAGGATTCATCACGTACTACTACGTGTGTTATTTTTTTCATCACGTAAGAAATCATTTACTCTTTCTATGGCGAAATGAAACGAAATTTGATGCATTTAATTCTTTTTCGTCTGAAATAGAATGGACATGACAGTTGCAACCATGCGACAGTTTTTAAAATCACTATGGTACACTACACTGCCCCCGTAAGTTTTTAAAATCAGCGACCTTTTCTTCTTAATTACGCATAATTTTGAATATAATTTTTGTTGTAATATGTTAAGAATGTTATGTAAACATATAAAAAAGTATTCAACAAAAGAAAAAATCCCACGATGTCATTTCTACAAACTCAATCCATACACTTTGATATAATTAGTGGTAAAAGAGTTCAATTAAAAATGATGGAAAATCATTCGGGGTCTTACATTTTGAGACAGAGGAGTATATTGACATGATAAGGGCATCTCCAACGGCCCGACGCATTTTGGTACCAAATCGTGTCCGATTTGATACGTTTGCGTGGGGTCGCGGACACAAAATGGGCTATGTCGGCTCAAATGTCCGTTTAGGTCGTGCCCCTGCCCAGCGGCCCGACGCATTTTTTTAGTACGCGATTTAATATTAGTAGACATTTTACATTCTAGGATGCGAAAATAAATGCAGAAAATAAACTACGGCTGGCCGCCGGCGCCTACTCCTCGTCGCTGTCGCCGGTGAGGTCGTAGAAGGGCGGCGGGTCCCAGGGGAAAGACCACGTCATCGCTGGCACCGGAGCTGGTGGCGGCGGTGAGGAGGAGGAGGACGCCTCATGCCATGGCGCCCACCGCGGCGGTGAAGGGGGCGGTGGTTGCGAGGAGGACGACGCGCCAGGGCATGGCGCCCACCACGGCGGCGGCTCCATGACCTCCGTCGTCGGAGGCGGCAGCGGCGGCCCGCGGCTGCTGGACGCCCCGCCTGCCTCCAAGGCGGAGGCTCTCAGCGTGGAGAAGAGGCCGTCCCAGCGGCTGATCTCCTCGAGGTGGCTCTGGTCGATGGCGAGCTGGATGGCCTCCTCCTCGCTGAGCCCGGGCGGCTGGAACTCCGCCACGGGCAGCACGGCCTCCGCCTGCTCCTCCTCCTCCGCCGCCTCCTGCTGAGGCTCCCACCCCGCCGCCCAATGTGGCTCCCATTGCGACGGCTGGTAACGTAAGGCGCCGTAGGGGCAGCCTTCCTCCCCGAGGAGTCCAGCGCGCCTTCTCGGGTCGCGCTCCGCGGCCGGGCGATCCCACCACTTGGACTGAGGGTGGAACTGCACGTCGCCGCGGAGGTAGTCGGGCAGGAGACGGCGGCGGCGCTGGATCTCGACGGTGCCCTCGTCGCCGGCCCTTGGCACCGGCGGGACCGGCACCCTCTTCGAGTTGAGGTGCCAACCGCCCGGCAGGTGGACGTCCTCCACCGGCACGGGCTTCTTCTTCTTCCACAACGCTGTGGCGAAGGAGACCGGCATGTACGGCCGGTCCCTGACCTTCTTGGGCGGTGGTGATCGGCGTGAGGAGGAGGAGGAGTCGCCGCCGCCGGACTCCTTCTTGGGCTCCTGAATGGCCACGGCGCCATGGTGTCGAGGTGGAGGCGCGAGAAGAGAGGTGGCTAGGGTTTTGGTTGTGGGTTCTGGCCTGGCCTCACCGTCCCTTTAAAAGGAAGGCCGAGGATGTGGTCTTCCAGGCCACTGATCACGGGCTCTGATGGCAGAGGCGGTGGCGCAGACGCTGAAGCGGCGCGGCGTAGCCTTTTCTCGAGTCGTCGCGGCCTCGGGAGACGAAGCCAAAGGGCGCGGTCGCTGACGCGCGGGGCCCGGTCAAAAGGGGGAAGACACACGCGGACAGAGCGGACCGTCCGCGGCGACGCAATCCGAGCCCAAATTTGGACCGTGTTTGCGTCGCGGCGTACGGTCCGGGCAAAATACGTCGCCCCGGTTTTTTCCCGGCCCCGGTCAGAAACGGACAGAAACGGATCGCGAACGTCCGTTTGCGTCGGGCCGTTAGAGATGCCCTAAGTACACGCCACAAGTCTCCTGCAAAGTACTAAAAAACTATGTGATTGGTTACAACACAAGTTTAGTTACCCTGATATTCTCTTTCTGCTGAGTCCTGCACATTTTGTGTAAATCTATTACTGAAGTCTAAACGAACATGCCCAGGTGTACCCTCAAAGGCAATGGCGCTAAGACGCAAGTTACCATGGTAGACCATATGACATCGTGATGCGCATGACAATCAGTCTTGTTTTCTTTTTTAACCGGACGTGCAACCTTCTTGGGAAGGACCCATTAAGACTCCCGGTGACGATTAAGTGAGCTAGGCTGACTCGCTCGCTCCTAACTCGATTATTGATCAATGACCAAATTCGGTGTTATGGAGTCTGTCGATTGAACCAAAGCACAGACAAAAGTTAAATGTCAAAAAATAGATGTCAATGTTTGGCTGGTAGGATTTGTTTACTTAGGGCATCTTCAACGGCCCGACGCAAACGGACGTCCGCGGTCCGTTTCTGTCCGTTTTGGTCTGGGCCTGGCGAAAACCCAGCCCAACGGGGCGAAGCATTTTGCCCGGACCGTCCGCGGCGACGCAAACGCGGCATAAATTTGGGCTCGGTTTGCGTCGCCGCGGACAGTCCGCTGTATCCGCGCGTGTCCTCCTCCTTTTGACCGGGCCCCGCGCGTCAGCGACCATTGCCTTCGCTTCGGCTCCCGAGGCCGCGACGACTCGAGGAAAAGCTGTGCCGCGCCGCTTCAGCGTCTGCGCCACTGCCATCAATGGCGATAAGCCACTGCGCCACCGCCTCTACCATGAGCGCCCATGATCAATGGCCTGGAAGACCACGTCCTCGGCCTCCCCCTTTTAAAGGGACGGCGAGGCCAGAACCCAGAACCAAAACCCTAGCCACCTCTCTTCTCGCGCCTCCAACTCAAAACCATGGCGCCGTGGCCATTCAGGAAGTCGAAGAAGGAGTCCGACGACGGCGGCTCGTCCTCACGCCGATCACCACCGCCCAAGAAGGTCAGGGACCGCCCGTACCTGCCGGCGGACTTGTGCACGTCGCTGTGGAAGAAAAACAAGCCCATGCCGGTGGAGGACGTCCACCTGCCGGGCGGCTGGCACCTCAACTCGCAGAGGGTGCCGGTCCCGCCAGTGCCAAGGGGCGGCAAGGAGCGCACCGTCGAGATCCTGCGCCGCCGTCGTCTCCTGCCCGGCTACCTCCGCGGCGACGTGCAGTTCCACCCACAGTCCGAGGGGTGGGATCAACCGGCCGCGGAGCGCGACCCGAGAAGGCGCGCCGGGCTCCTCGGGGAGGAAGGCTACCCCTACGGCGCCATACGTTACCAGCCGCCGCAGTGGGAGTCGCATTGGGCGGCTGGGTGGGATCCTCAGCAGGAGGCGGCGGCGGAGGAGGAGGAGCAGGCGCAGGACGTGCTGCTCGTGGCGGAGTTCCAGCCGCCCGAGCTCAGCGAGGAGGAGGCCCTCCAACGGGCGCTCGACGAGAGCCAGCTCGAGGAGTTCAGCCGCTGGGACGGCCTCTTCCCGACGCTGAGAGCCTCCGTCTTGGAGGCTCGCATTAGGGCGTCTAGCAGCCGCTGCCGCCTCCGAAGACGAAGGTCAATGAGCTGCCGACGCGGTGGGCGCCAGGGTCTGGCGCGTCGTCCTCCTCGCAGCCACCGCCTCCTTCACCGCCGCGGTGGGCGCCATGGCCTTAGGCGTCGTCCTCCTCCGCACCGCCACCAGCTCCGGTGCCAGCGACGACGTGGTCCTTCCCCTGGGACCCGCCGCCCTTCTACGACCTCACCGGCGACAGCGACGAGGAGTAGGCGGCCAGTCTAGTTTATTTTCTGCATTTATTTCCGCATCCTAGAATGTAAAATATCTACTAATATTAAATGGCGTCCTAAAAAAATGCGTCGGGCCGCTGGGCTGAGGTGCGACCCAAACGGATATTTGAGCGGACATAGCCCATTTCCTGTCCGCGACCCGACGCAAACGGACCAAATCAGACACGATTTGGTCCCAAAATGCGTCGGGCCGTTGGAGATGCCCCTAGTTATACTCGTCCACCCCCCCTGCATTATATAAGGCGGTTGGTCTTCACCTGCAAGTCACAGTTGATTCTTAAATTCCTACTCTATGCTAAATTCGACACATTCCTCCATCGTCTCACTTGACGCAAGCTCCAAACATCCAACTTGCCCCTGAGACGTGTCAAGTTTACTTCAGCGCTTGAGTCTCCCTCCAAGTCGTAGTGTCGAGGTCGATGTAGCTTTATCGTACTACGCCTTGTTGGTTCTGTCCAATCCGAAGCCTTAGAGCATCTCTAGCAGACACCGCATTTCTCGTGGAACCGCATTTTTCCGGCGAGAACGCGGGCCGGGCCCAGTTCGGTGCGCAGAGTAGAACCCGCAAACGCGGCCCGGCCTGCATTCCGTTTTTAGGTCACCGCAAGTCGGACAGCCACGACGGTATTTATGCCGATCCGGAGACGATTTGCAGGCCGAGCTCGTTCCCCTCCGCCGCCAAACCCTAGCGATTTCTCGCCGCCGGCCACACCCTCCGCTTCCTCCAGTCGCAAATCGCCGCCACCATGAACCGCCTCCCGCCGCACCTGCAGGCCGAGCGGCGCCGCTGCGTCTCCGACGCCGCGCGGAAGCGGTCGGCGCGCAAAAGGATCAACTGCAATATGCGGGTGCCGCCGTCGCTGTGGCGGCGGGAAGTGGAGGAGTTCTACCTCCTCCACGGCCTCCACGGGTACCATGCCCTCCCTCCGCTGCCAGCGCCACTCGCGGCGCCCGCGTCGCCGGTGCCGCCCGCGGCGGCCACACCCTCCGCCAGCTAGACGCAGTCCTCCTCCTCCGGCAGCTGGATATCCGCGGGAGCCTCGTCGCCGCGAACTCCGGCACCGCAGGAGCGCGAGATCGTCGTCGACGCCAACGGCTTCAAGCTCTACGACCCGGCCGCATTCGAGGGCTCGGTCACCCGCGAAGATTTTGTCCCCGGCGACTTCCTCGAGACGGTGACCGGCGCGGTGCAGGCGCGGTCCGAGGAGGAGCACGACCAGTGGCGCCGCGAGAAAGACCGCCTCCGCCGCGAGCAGGCGGCCTCCGCCAGGGCCATTGCCGCGCGCGACGAAGGCAAGGCCGTTGTCATCTACATCAACGACGCCGACTCGGAGTGAAGACACTCCGGCGACTGCGCGGCCGCGCCCTACGAGCTCCCCGGTGAGCTAATTTTGAGCTGCGTAGGGTTTAGGGCCGTGTAGTCTACGTTCCGGCGCGGTCCGGCGAAATATATCCCGCATGTAATCCCCTATGTATGAATCCAGTGAAAATTCCGGTGAAAAACTTCGTCTGCTAATTTCCCACGAACTTTTAATTTTAAAATTGCAGTTTCTTTTGCCGGATCTTATCTACGCGCGACCAAACTCGAACTGCAAACTTGTTTCGCACAACCTGCATAAGGAGTTTGCGGGTTCGCAAAATGCAGGGTCTACTAGAGATGCTCTTAACAGGGCGAACTTACTTCCCTGCACTCTGCTGACCGGCACATGCATCTTGCATCTGGAGTCTCTACTGTTGGAAGTAAATCCAGAGCGAACGAGAGAGATAACAAATGATTCGAACACTGCTTCATTGATCATTGACATGGGTATATATACAAGGAGTCCCGTCCCTTCGGGAGGTCGGTTACAAGAGGAGACGCCTCTAGGAGGCATGTCGGTTTGGGCATATGGAAACCGTTTAAGACGGTTCCTTCTATTCCTAACACTCCCCCTTGCACAAAGCTACGTCTTGTATATCTTGTATCCGTTGAGAATATTCCATGTAGTCTTGGTGATCATTGAAGTTGATAATATCTCCTCCAAAAACCCTGTGGGAAAAATACGAGGAGAGTATTGTGTATGATATGTTGCTAAAACTCCTTAAAACCCAGTGGGAAATAAGGAGAAAATGATGCAACATATAATGTTTATTGTCTCTTTGATAACTCATATGAGAAAACCTTAGAAAGGAAAAACCCATAAGTGAGTTTAGAGAGCAATAAATATGCCTTGTATACTTCCTCTAAAAACCCCGGTGGGGAAAACAGAAAGTATGACATATGATGTTTGAAGTTCTCCCCCAAAAACCCTTTGGGAAAAATGTGAGGAGAATTGTATCGGATATGTTGTTAAAACTCCTTTAAAACCCAGTGGGAAAAGTAAGGAGAAAATGATACAACATATAATGATTATTGCCTTTGTCAACTCAATACGAATGAAATCCATAGAGTTTAGAGGACAATAAATATGTCGTATATACTTTCCTAAAAACCCCGATGGGGAAAACAGAAAGTATGACATATGATCTTATGTTGATATTACCTCATTAAAAACCTTAATGAGAACCTGGGAAGTAAACTCATAAAGGGAAAAAGAGTGTAATATGATGCTTTGAACATGTTATTATTCAGGAAGATTCTCCCCCTGACCCTTGCAAATCACGAAGTCGTCGATACCAATCCCATGAATTAATTCTGGAATGTTATAGTTGGTAGAGACTTTGTGAATATATCAGCGAGGGTATCGCATGATTTGAATTGCAAGGTGTTTTATTCCCCGGCTCTACATGAGCTCATGGGGATAAAAGCAATTTAACACAATATGCTTGATGATATTGCTCTTTATGTAACATGTTTGCACCCGTACAACACAAGCACCATTATCTTTATAGATAATGATAGGTGATTCGAGAGAACCAATACCACATGAATAATATACGTGGTTTATCATTCCGTGAAGCCACGCGTATTAACGCGGCTTTGTATTTCAGAATGATTGGTAGGTGTAGTCACTAAAGTCTGTTTCAAAGACATCAATGGAGTGACAGTTCTACCATGTAGGTACACATTGTGGGGATCATTCAAGTAGCCAACATCAGTGTATCCTGATGATATTGGAGTTCAGATTTCTCTGAAATTACAAGAACATGTCAAATAATGTGTGGTGTCTTGGAGATATCGAAAGATATTCTTGATTCCCAACCAATTGTTTTGGTGGGTCCAATGGCACAATGATATGGAACTATAAGTACCAATATCCCTTCTACACCATCCCGTGTTTTGAGTGAATCTTTCTCTACGTCTAGAGATCGAACAACCGGCATGGGAGATAGACATGACTTGTCCATTTTAGTTTTCTCCAATATTTATAATATAGGCATCTTGGTGTACCATAATACTTGAGTGAAGTAGCCCGACTTGTGTAGTATCAAGCACTGTTTGGGTTAACCAAATCCTTCATCTCAAATTTCGTCTTTTAGATGATCACGTGCTTCGTCATTTGCAGGAGTAATCCTTGTGTATGACAAACACGCATGGATAATCATCATTATAGGAGTAATCCTTGTGTATAAGGAACTCACTACGTCGGTTGTACCATAATATACCGACAACAACAAGCCATGTAATGACTCACTGATTTTACACAATGCATGTTGCATTTACATTTCGATTTGGATAGAGATTCCACCCGGGAACCATACATTTCCAAATCTAGTGATCCACATGAAATGTAGTCACTACATCTATCAACTGCACAGATAGATGATTTTGCACTGCCATTGATATAATTAACGGAAATTTTTGAGGTTTTCAATCCTCTATGGAGAGTAGGTCTCGAATCTCTGCGGAAACCCGACCTTATGCTACAAGCCTTGCTTTCTCACCACCTTGTTGTTCTCATTCTGTTTATAGAAGAAAACTTATTGAATCCTGTATAGGGAATTCAATTGGAGGAGCGAGGCTAATTCTGCTTGGATTGCATCCTTTGTTTATTTCAGTCCGAGCGAGTGGTTTACACTCTGCCATGGCCATGGTCTTTGGATCTGAATCATTCTGAAGGATATTTGCAATCATACAAGAGAAATGTTTGTCGACAATTGTAGGCTTTTGTTATATGATTCTCCATAGTCGATATTGTAGGAGGAAATCTCATCCACCTATGATGACTCTTCGTGATTTCCCAATACGCGTGAGTCCAGGTGTTCCGATGTCCCAGCCAGTGTGTGCAAGCTGAAGCTGGGGTTGTGGAGGTTTCCCTTCCACTGGGTGTATACTACCCATAAGGTGTTTGTCAACGCTAGGTTGACTTGCATTTACTGATTTAGAGGATTTCTCCCTAGTTTCCTTTGTTGCTTGCAAGAAGCTGGATCCTGGTCAGAGGCCGTACTACTCCCCCTCTTTTTATGAAATAGGGAGTTGAGTGGTTTTTGCTGGTACCTCCACTCTTTCGGGCGCATTTCTAGCCAGATTAGGAGTTTGTAACACCTTTGATATCAGTAAATGAATTTGGCAGGTTATTTGCATGTGATGCAAATTTGTGAATCCGAACATAGAGTACAGATTCTTGAGTACGTGGATATGAGGAGGAACATGAAGTCCCAATGGATTTCCTGGCATTCAATGTGGTACTTGAAATCTCCCCCTAATGCCTGGAAATAATCCTCCTTAAGTATAAGCAATCAACGTACTGGGCTATGAAAGCATCCCTTATGAGGGGTTCAAGGTACTAGGTGATCGACGAAGATCTGTACCCCACATAGATCCCTCATATGTGGACCCATGATGTACACTGCGGTGGTGAGATCGGTAAGCATGAAGCGCTTCCGAACTTACGCAGATGGGAAATGCTCGGAGGATTTCCACGTATCAATTGCAGAGGGGAAGTACTGCGATATGCAGTTAGTCAGCAGTGTGTAAAACTGCATGACACCAACGTAAGTTGGCAAATTGCAACTCATTAACATGGGTCACGCAATGAGAAAAATCCTTTTGATCAGAGATAAAACCAAAAACAATTGTGTATGGACACATAGGACATTGTGCTGAAATTCGATCCTCAGAGCCGTGCACTAAATAGTGGAGGCATGTGAAGAGAATTCTGCAACAATATTTGTCCATTCGAATTGATTTAATTCGATTTTAGTCCAAACAATGGTTGGTTGAGAACACAAATATCACCTTGAATGTGTTCAAGGGACTGAAGTGATCTGTTGGCACAATATGTCCAAACTAAATCTCATGAATAGGAAAGTTTAACTCATGTAAAACATGACCGATGGAATTGCATTATATGCAACATGTGCTACGAATAGGATGTACGTCCAGTACAATCCAGACAATAGAGTGGGTACATTCTCATATACTTGTTCCACATCCATCGGATTGACACTCGTAGAAATCTATATATAGAATTGAAAAAGTTCCAATATGGAAATCTTTGTCAGATATATAGAATGTATACAATCTTATTTATATCAGAGTGCTGATACAATATATATGTTCTATTACAAAAACACACATGGACATTAATTAAACGACCGTTGAGGAGATAGTGGGACTAGACGAAGTCTCCAAACATGTCAGTTGATGTATGTTCAACCATCATGTTTTCCGTGGCCATATGGTTATTTGACAGTTGGAGAGTCACGGTGTTGCTAGGTCCAGGAGGATCATCTAGCGAACCGAAACTTCCTTGGTGTTGTCTGGATGAAGGTTGAAGTGAGTTTCAAACCTTTTCCCTTGAGCTCCTTTGCATCGTTGGGGTTGCTGATACAGAATGTCCAGATGCTTTGGGGTCTTGCACTTGCTAGTGGGATGCGTGTAGCAACCACACTTGTCGCAAAGCTTAGTTTTGGTCAAACTTGGGCTCTGCGATGCATTTCCCACAGTCTGAGTTTCTAGGCTTCTGTTCCGGTTGCGCTTTCGCTTACCATTGAAATTCGAAGGCTTGCCGTTGAAGGCACCATCAAACTTTCGTCCGTTCGCGACATTCATATGAACTTCGGGTAGAGGTTGGGAACCAACCGGGCGGTGAGAGCCATTCTTAGCGAGAAGCTCATCATGCATTTCAGACCGAAGTAAAATATGAATAAGATCGGAATAGACTTGGTAGTCGCGAGCACGATGATGCTGCTCCTGGAGGATCCTGTCAGATGTGAGCATAGTAGACAGAGTTTTCTCTATCTTCTCCATATCAGTAGATTCCTTCCCGCAAAAGCGCAGTTTGGAACTGATCTTATGAACCTCGTGATTGTACTCTTCGACAGACTTAGAGTCTTGGAGTCGGAGTTGAGTCCAATCATGAAGTGCTTCAGGCATGACAAATGCCTTCTGTTGTTCATACCTCGTCTTGAGGGCCTGAAACAAGGTACTAGGGGATTCTTCCTCCAAGTACTCAGATTTGAGATCTGGATGAATATGGTGCCTTATGATGTATAAGGCATCTTATTTTTGCTCATCTGTCAGCGGGGTCACTCCAGCCGGGGGTGGTTCCACCGGGGTCTGGATTGGACGCACTAATCCACGGGACGCAAGGGCGATCTTGATGTCCATGGGTAAACCAGAGAATATTAATTTACATTCGGTAAATTAAATCCATCATGATTATGTTGTAATAAACTATGCAAAATAGATGAATATTCAAGAGATGTGCTTGAACTCATCAGTGTGAACTTCAAATTGTTAAGCTTGACATGTTGTAGACAATCTCCAAAATAAATTTTGGACTATATCTATCAGCATTAGCGGAGTATAGGGTACTCACGCTTCGAATGCCTTATGCCATGACTTAATTAAATGTATGGGAGAGCACATAGGCAATCATAATGTCAAAAATGACAATATGTAGGCTTAAATAGCAGGTGTAGATAAATCTACACACTACCTCATGATCCCAAAACATCAATATGAAGAAGTCACTTTGAATTTTGCATCTCAATTCGTCCTCATATCAAGCCAAAGGGCTCAATTAAGACGGTGAATTGATCTTATTCGCAAGAAATTGAAAATTTCAACCGCGAATAAAATGTAAGTAAGTTCAACATGTATAAAATATGAAAATATATTACATCATATCTGGAATACATAGTACTCAACAGATTAAACAGAGTCTAAACAGCATAAAATTACTGCTAGAACTAGTACTGTTGAATGACTAAACTGTTAAAATGCGGAACTAATACAGTACTACGGCAAATAGCTACTGTGAATAACAAACAGCAAACATCAAGTGTGCTGGCGTTTGATTCCTCAAAACGCATGCACATGGTGCACGAGGCAGCCATCATCTAGTAGTACTAATTGCTCTGGTCAACGACGAGGAGATAAGGAGACCACCAGGAAAGAAAATCCCAGTTCGTTCGTTCCCCATTCTCCCGTCAGGACCGAGGAAGCAGAGCACGGCGACCGCGCGTCCGCGCACTCGCGGCCGCAACAGTTCACCGGCGGCGAGAGATGCTCCCGTCGCGCTCATTCTCGGAGGAGGAACGGCACTGTGGCGCCGATGGAGGGCCTCCGCCTCGGGCTGGTGCCGACTGCCGCTGCGGGCTGGGAGCCGCTGGGCAGAGCGCCGGAGGCCGTCTCCATGCCGGGCACCGACCATTGGCCGCTGTCGACGCCGCACGTTGGGCGGCTAGCCGCCGCATCGCAAGGATGCAGGCCGACAGCATGTCCTCTGCCATGTCGGGGCCGTGGTCTGCGCCGCGTCGGGCCTTCACCATCATTGGTGGCGGCGCTAGGAGACACGGGGCCGAAGGATTCGGCCGCCGGTGCCGTCTCTCCGCTAGGAGCCAAGATGAGGGCTACGGGCGTCGTCGCACGGCGCTGCGCCATGGTTGGACGAGGATGCTCCGAGGTGACCAATCTTGATATTGTACATGAATCCATGAATAAGAATTAGGTAAATATCACCTGATGTTTCTTGTAGTAGTAGTTAGTCAAGAATTTCAATCTGAATGCATTGATTTTATGTCTTGCTACTCGTTTTCTCCTTCATCTCAAGGGAATTGCTCTTTCTTTTTCTCTTGGGCGTAGTCAGAGATCCGAGGTGCTCTGTTTTCATGGCCTGTGCGAATCGCTCGGCGGGAGCGAAACAGCGTCGGGGCCGTCGCACGTCGACGGGAGCCGAGGGCTCGCCCGCCGCCGCTCCGCGGTGAGGCCGTAGTCCTCTCCGCCACGCTTTGGGTTTCCGCGCTCCGTTTTTCTCTTTCTCGGTCTGGCTCTTGGCAGAGTCTATGGGCTGATAACGTGTTGGAAGTAAATCGAGAGCGAACGAGAGAGATAACAAATGATTCGAACACTGGGTATATATACAAGGAGTCCCGTCCCTTCGGGAGGTCGGTTACAAGAGGAGACGCCTCTAGGAGGCATGTCGGTTTGGGCATATGGCAAACGTTTAAACGGTTCCTTCTATTCCTAACATCTACGTTTGTTTGCTTCACGACGCCCTATCGCTGCTTCACGTCCGACTCCTCTTGTACACTAGATAACAACAAGCACACTGAATATAACATTACAAACTCATACATATTATAATCCACACTATTTTCTTCATTGATGATTACTCTAAGCAATGTTCTTCAATACTAAGTACAAAGCATGCAAACAATATTAAATTTTGATTTGGTAGACAATTTTGGCAATGAAAAAGTGGTTTGTACTCTACATCTTTCTAGAAATATGTTTACTTAATGCTACACTAGAGACTGCTATTGAGACCTTAGTTAGATAATAATGTTTCCATATTTATCACTAGAGATCGCTATAAAACACACTTTGTTACAAGAAACACATTTTAGTATATTTTTCATAAATTTACTATAAGCAAAAATACATCGACCAATATTTATTCCAGTTATGTGGTTAAACTATGCGAATAAGAAAAAATCATATGTAATACGATAACATATTAAAAATAAGACTTATAAAAGTGTACAAGTTCAGTATAAATTCTAATTATTTTATTCGCTCTTGACCCAACATTTTATTGAACCAACCCTCGTTCGAGATCTGCGCCTATAGAGTACAGTACAGATATATCAACCAAACAAAATTCTGTCGAGAACAACAAGGTCTATGATATAAGAATGGTTTAGTATAAATAGTAATATTCACACATTTAGCGTCTTACAATCTAATATTCCTCAACAATGGAGTCATTGATGCATCATTAGACGGTCCAGCAGTTCTAATTATCTTGGACATCCATCACTACAATACACCCTGCATTGGTACATATTCGGATCTCTACAAAATTTGTCGACATCTAGTGCAGAGGTATATTCATTGCCAAGTTGAGACGGAAATTCATATTGACTTGCCAATAACTCCTTGTCTTTCTTGCGCATCCTTGGAACCGTTGGGAGAGAACCCCCATAATGTAAGTACACCCATAGAGTCTAATTGAGAACCGTAATCATCCTTGTTAGGTTCACGATCTATCTTCACCACATGAAACCCATAGAGTCTAAATTAAGTCTAAATTTAGTTAGTTTGAAAAAGGGGAAATCAGAAGAGGGCCCCCGACGAAGGTTGTTGGTCGGCTGACGCGTCGTTGGAGTCAGGGGAAGGAGTCACTGCCCGCCAACATCTTGGGTCTGCGACCAGTCAAGGGCCACCGATGATGAACTCCATGAACACGCGATATCACGAATCGCCCAACTCCCTACGCAGTCGATGGCCATGCACCGATCTTGCCTTTCTCCTCGCCGCCACGATCGGCTAGAAGGGAAGACGACACAAACGAACTCTAGATGCAGAGGAAGCATATGTGGCGCATGTTGAACGAACCCACCACCAGATGCCTCCCACCAATCTTCCACCACGGAAGCAGGCCGGATGCGCACAACAGACCCTGTCTAGCACCGCGACATGGCACTCGAGCATACTAGCTCGAGGGAAAGAAAGAGGCAGCATTATTAACGGAATGAGAGGCAGCTTTGTTACGAGCAAGTGAAAACACAGCGTATTTGATTTTGCTCAAAGGCAATTCGTTCATCACGTGTGTTGCATAAAACAAAGAATTCATTCATCGTGGTTAATATTTTTTCATGAGTCCATGACCATGCGCATGCGGACAACGAGATTGAAAAAACAATTCGTGATCTGCCAGCACCAGCACCATGGCGTCGTCTCATGCCGTACAAACATTGTTTGCCCTTTCTTATGTTAGATCTGGACGGATGCCAATTTCTACTGTAGGTGACAAGCAGATGGTTAGAGAAGATGATGACCCAGTAAAGCTGATTGCAGAATTAGGGCCGACCCAGCGTCGTAACCCCACCTAGCCTGTAGGCCCATCTGGAAAGCGCGCGAGAGTGCAGGACCCACAGACCGGCCCAGGCCCATCCACAATCCGGCACGTTTCAATGCGCGGCGATAGGGTCTGGTGATCTGGTCACTGGTGGGTGCCGCCGTCCCCATCCGATCCGACATGTTCTCCGGCGTCGCCTGCGGAGGACAGAGATCAGGTGACATGCATATGGCATGTCACGCTGTAACATGCGCCACCATATCTACCATCTATTCATCATCCAACGGCCAGCGGCAATCCAAATTTGTACATAGAAATAAAATATTTTTAGAAAAAATTCCAGTAAACTGTATATGATCCGATTTTGGTTCTGTGAAATTTCCGTGGCATTTGGATAACTCGTTTATGAGTTAATAGAATTTTAAGATCAAAACATGAAAAGCTAATTAAGGCTAAATTAATTATCCAAATGATGCGAGATTTTGTCACAATATACAACGGACCATATGCTACTTACTGGATTTTTTTCGATTTTTTCTAAAATGTTTGATTTTCAAGTTTAAATTTGATTCGATTCTGTCCGTTGGATGATGATTGGATGGCTGTGATGACGCATGTTACAGCGTGACATGCCATATGCATGTCACCTGATCTCTGTCCGCCTGCGGATGTCCGTACGGCTCCGTCGCCAGGGCCAGCTGGTGCTGAAGCGGCACGGCGCGTCGCCGGGCTGCGGCGCTGGGGCCTCTCTACGCCTCACGACGCGCTCGTGAGTCGGCTCAATGCTCCTCCGTCCACCACACCGCCAGGCGCCAGCCGGCGGCTGGCGGCGGCTCTGCTGCCGGCCGGACAGGCTGCCCGCCGGGCGCCAGCCGTGCTGGGGACTCCAGGCAGTAGTACGTGGACGTAAAGCTATATCTGTCGTCGGCCTGGGCGAATGCGTGGACGAGATGGCGCCCGGCGAGCCTGATCATCACACTGACACACACCGGTAATACGTGCGTGCATGCGGATCAGGCCCTTTCGATCGGCAAATATCTCGTTTCCATTGGCAAACGAAAATGACAAATACTGCTGTACCTTATTTCCTTCCGCATTTAGGATTTATTTTCATTAGCATTTTGGCGTATGTGTTCTGTGGAAGACTACAGCCGAAGCAGCGGCAGTAGTTGTTCTCCGGTTCCTTTCTTTCATCATGCGAATGATTCATGCCAGCCGGGCGACCGACGCCGACGAGACGACGGAATGCGATCGAAAAGCTTTGGCGTTTTCTTCTTCTCCAGAGAGCCAAGCCTTCTTCTCCGGCGGCTAGCCATCATGACTCATATTGACTCATGAACGACTCCTTCTCCTTCCGCGGCTCACAAGTTCCACGTACGTACGCAAGCCAAAGCCATGCACGTGGGAATACAATAGGCGCCAGCTCAGGTTCTTAAGCTGGCTGATACGCCGCCGTACCATATCGCCGTTCGTGGCGTTTGCCCTGGATTTTTTGCCACGCACGATCTCGTTGGCACCGGAGTTTGTTCGAAAACGGGAAAGAGATCCCGCAACGGTTACACGCGTATAGACGGAAAGTTGTTCCAACTTTCGCGAGCATTAAGTGACCGTGATCTTCATATCTCCTAGTCCTAGTAGTACAACAATTTGTTAGCAGCAACTAACCATGTGTCCATGCACAAGAACGATGACTAGTATGTCACACTGGCTGCCATTTTACAGTCAGTAACAGTCTAGCTGAAGCAACGCGTTGAGCTAGCGTCCGGCCGCCGGTACTGACTGCCTACAGCTCACCCTTATAACCACAAGGTTTTACCCTGTTACTACAGTACGTCATGAGTGCTTAATTAGCGGTGGGTCTGGAATTATACAAGCCGGGCGGAAACAGGGCAGTAAATACCAAGTAATGACGCGTATAATGACGCTCATAATCACGGTACAGTACTGCTACGTCGGCGACGCATACGACACGGTACACCTACTACTCTATGTGCAAGCACGACAGGGATTTGGGGACACCCAGGCTGTCACCTTGTAGGACGTCTCATTAAACCGGCTGCCGCGCTGCGGCGCCGTGTCCCGCGCGTGTCTCCCTCTCCTTCATTACTTTCTTGGATATTCATGAACCTGCGCTGCACACGACTATTCTTTCGTGTAGGGAGTAAAATAAAGTACGCTAAACGAGAGGGAATAGTTCGTGTGTGCGCTGGAGTACAAAACATGAGTTGATTTTTTTTAGTGCATCTCTAACAGCCCGACGCATTTTAGAACCGAATCGTGTCCGTTTACATCGGTCGCGGAGCGGACAGAAAATGGGTTCGTATTTGTCTGTTGTCCGTTTTGCGTCGGGTAGCCCAACGGCCCGACGCAATTAAAGCCGCTGTCAATGGCGGCGTAGAATTAGCGCCGCCGCGCCGGCTTCCCTTGCCGTTTGGTGCGTTCCCGCCCACGGCGGCGTTTCGCGCCACCCAGTTCCCGCGCGCGGGGTTGGAAGTCTTTCCTGCGCGCCGGATTTTGCCTACCCGCCCCGCCGCGGAGTTTATAAGTCGTCGCCGGCGGTGCTCATCCTACACCAAATACAATGGCCGAACACCCCGAGAACACCTGGGCTAGGATCTCCGAGATGGCTCGCGCCCGCTTCCCGGACGACGAGCAGGCGGCGCAGGGCTACGCTCGGTTCACCTTCGACGCCGAGGAGATCACGGCGTACGCCGCAATTCCCGACGAGGTCGTCGAGGAGCAGGCAGCCCTAGCCGCTGCCCGTGGAGCGACCCAGCTCCGCGAGGAGCTTTGCGCCGAGCTGCGGAACGAGGGGACCGCCTCTGTCCCCGCTTTCTTCACCGTCTCCGCCCCCACCTCCGGCTCCGCCCCCACCTCTGCTTCAGCTGCTGCCGGGCGGTCCGCCATGACAGTTGCGCGGGCGGCTCGCGCGGAGGTCATCCACGCCGACGGCCCCCCAGGCTGAGCGTACGCCGAGCCGCTGCGACACGAGGTTGACGAGGAGGACGACAACGATGACGCCGACCTCGACTTCCTCGACCGCTATCCGGACGAGCCTGATCGAGGCGACGAGCAGAGGGTGCTCCTCGCCTCGTTCGAGACGCACCGCCGCGACCGAGCTGGGCAGCAGCTCATGAGCGAGGCGCGCGCCGCCCAAGAGGACCTCGTCACGGGGTTCAGGGCGCACCGCCTCGAGCAAAAGAGGCGGCAGCTCGCCGCCCTGGAGGAGGACCGAGCAGCGCGCACGAGCGGACGCCGAGCGCGAGCACGGACGCTCGGCGTCCTTACCGTCGATCGTCCTGGCGGAAGGCGCTGCGGTGGCTGCGGCGGCAAGGGCGCCACGGCGGTGGCCGCCCGTGCGCGGGCAACGCAGGCGGTGGCGGAGGCCGAGGCGGCGGCGGAGAGGTCGCGTTGGATGAACGCCTTGGAGGAGGGCCAGGCGCGCCGGAGGCTGGAGTAGGGACAGGCAAGGGCGGAGGCGACTCACCGGGCGAGGACGGCGTTCCAGGGGCTGACGCCGACGCAGCGGCGCCATCTGATCGACCAGAGCCAGCGCGCGCTCCAGGGCGATGGCGGCGCTGGGCCGTCCGGCGCTGGCGGCTCCGGTGGCCAGTAGGGCGAGCGACTGTGAGTAGCCCCTGTGATGGTAGGGCGCGCGACGGCGAGTATGCGGCCGTCGGCGCCATTTTTGGGTGTAATAGGAGGGCTAATTATATTATGTATTAATGATAACTATCTAAAATAAATTTGTGTCCATGCCATGTGGGGCCGTGGGCGGTTAAATAGGACACGCGCGGACAGCGCAGACCGTCCGCGGCGTCGCTGTGGACGGCTCGGACAATTTGCGTCGTGCCGTTGCGCTGGGTTGCCTTAGGAATGGTTTTGCCGCTGAATGCGACGCCGTGGACGGCTCGGACAATTTGCGTCGTGCCGTTGCGCTGGGTTGCCTTAGGAATGGTTTTGCCGCTGAATGTGAGCGCCACTACAGGCTGGAGTAGTAGTCGTGCCGTGTTGTTTACCTGCTAGGGAGCGGATAGGCATGGAGGGACACCACGTTCCACGGGCTTTGGATCGTGTGTTAGGGAGTACTAAATTTAGCCCTAGTAATAAAGTTGGTTTACAAATAGCTAGCCGATTGTCAATGCCAATCCATAGGTTCTACTTCTACTACGTACTTTTATGGTCGAGCTCTGATAAGGGTGTTTGGTTACACAAACTATATTTGGATCTAGCTATATCGTGTTGTTTCGAAATCGCGTGCTTGTTTTCCATAACATTTGGTCACGGGCAACTCTTATTTAGTTCAAGTAGTATTATTTGTTTCTGAGTGATGAATCTGTAATCGGATACATTTGCTAAAACACGACCAATTAATTTGTCTAACTACGGTCAATATCATTACAAAGCAAACTGTACCAAGACACCTATTTTTATATAGACATTTCTTAGTTTTTATCTTTTAAAATCACGGAAAGAAAATTTGCCTGTTGACACAGAGATATATATTAGTTGAAACATTTGGGCAAATGGCTAGAATGTCGAGAGACAAATTTTGAGACCGCGGACCTGTCGCCAAGAAATTATATAAGAACAATCATTATTGAGATACTTCATAAATGCAATTGCATTTTCACTAGAGAGAGTATTTGGGACAGTTAATTATTCTCTAGATACATTTATTGTATGTTTGATTCATACTGGTCAATAGTCATAAGACATTTGTCCAAGTATAAGCAAATTATTTTGTGTATGATTGAGAAGTTTGAGTTAGTAAGTTTCAATCATTAAATCTGTTAGTACAAAGTTGATTTTGACATGTTTTCATTGTATGTTTTACTCTAGAGTATTACCTCTACATGTGCTAATTTGTACTTTTTTAGCATAATTAATTTGTAATTCGATATGTGTTAGCATTGGTTCCAATCATATTTTCCAATAAAAATCCTATCTCGGGTTGGATAAAAGGAGTACAATTTATACTAAATTTTTATACTTCTATGTGTCTTATGTTTTTTAGCATACAAGTCTAATTTATGATTATTTACATAGCTTAACCAAATAACTAGCAACTGCTAAATATTAGTTGGTGCTTTTTATTTGCATGAAGTGAATTCATTGAAAGATACTAAGATGTACTATGTATTGTTTGAACAAAATTTCATATAGAGCTATGTTTTCTGCATTGCACGGTCTATATAATCTATAAGTATGATGAAGTCTCAATAGGAGTTTCTAGTGTATGATTAAGTAAGTATCTTTATAAAAAAAGTTATAGAGAATATATTGACTACATTTTGATTGTTAAAATTATCTAGCAAGTGAAAATTTAACAAAAAATTTGCATCGTTTTTACCTGGTAATTAAAGAACATTGCTTAAAATAATCACCAACAAAAAATACGTACCTCGGACTAGTATGTTTGCGTATGTATATTTTGTGCTCTTACATAATGCACTATTAAAAAGATTTGTTCCTCACCATTTTATGAAATAAGATATGTTCCATGAAAATCTAGTTGCATAGATGTTGACATTATGTTTTTTTGCTAGCTGTCAAATGTATGATACGATCACAGATAAAGGACAAACTATCGGATGGACGCATTCAAGGTGGAAACCGAAGACAAGATAAGTTAGACGTGAAGCGGCGACACGACATTCGAACCAAGAAAAATGTAGATATCCGAAGATGCGAGTTGTTTAGCAACTGGCACAGTCTAATAAAGAATCAGTTTGGCCTGTTAAGGATTGGGCTTGGACAAAAGCAACAAGGATTTGCACTATAAAGATACACCGACCTCGACACAACGACTTGGAAGGAGACTGCAACACTAAGGGAAACTCGACCCGTATGAGAGGCACGTCAGACGCTTGGAGCTCGAGTCTAGTAAGTGATGCATGCAAGTGCACAAGTTCATTATCGCATAATTTTATGGAAGTATGATTCCAGATTTATCTCCCCTCGCGTTGCGGCGCGTCGGTGGGCGCCGGCGGCGGCTACTGCCCCTCCTCATCCCTGTCCGGTGGCAGCTCGGTTGTGCCGGCAGGGCGAAGGCGGGGACGCCCGGATCTGGCGCGGAAGCCGGGGCGGCGGCCCCGGGTCGGTGGATCTCGCGCGCGTGGTGGGCCCGGCCTTGGCATCTCGCGGGCGGCGGGATGCAGGGGCTAGGCGGCGTCCTCTGCTCCGCGGCGCGCAGAGGAGGTGTCCTCGGCGCTTGAATGGCGACGCGGCAGCGTCGCTCCTGGTGGGGCGGGATGGGATTTCCCCGCAGTTTACGGTGGCTGCGCGACGCATGCAGCTGTGGCGTTGGCGGGGCGTTCCTCTGCTGTAGGTGGCTGCAGTCAGTCGTGCGTCGCGTCGTCGTCCTGCGTCGTCGTCGACGTCAAGTAGTGGGCACGGTGGTGCTCTCCTGCACCCCGTGCGGCTGGTTCCCGGCTAGCCATGGTTCAATCTTCAGGCTGGCCGGCGGGACATGCTGTGGTTGCGCGGCGGACCAGATCCCAGTTGGTCTTCGGTATCGTTTCTTCGCCTCAGTGTGTTGGAGCTGCAGCAGGGGGTGGTCTCGCCCAGATCCAATGCCTTGGCATGCCGGGGCGGCAGCCCCGGAGAAGTGGTGCCTTTGGTGCTCCGGTGCGGCATTTAGGCCGTGGTGTGAGGTGCCACGGTCGAAGTGGTCTCTCCCGGAGTTGGTGGTTGACGGCGATGTCTATGTTCCAGCTCATGTGGCCTGGGCTAGGTGTTCCGGGCGAAAGCCTCACATTGGTCTTCGACCGGTGTCGACGATGACGACGTCTCCGTGCGTCGCTACCTTCTTGAAGGCATTGTTGTGGAACCCTAGCTCTCTCCGCACCTCGAAGACCATGGCTTCTTCGGGTGAAAACCCAACTCCGTCGGAGTGGGCGGTGGCGGCGTCTACGTCGTTATTTTCTCGAAGACACTGCTTTGAAGTGCTTGGTGTTTTTGGGGGAGCCCGTGTAACATAGCTCGCCAGCAAGGTTGGAGGACGCCGAGGCGGCGGCCTCGGATTAGGGTTTGTCGGCCGGGGCGGCTCTTTTCTCTTTTTTGAAATTCTTTTCAGTTATTCCTTGGCATTACTGCCACTCTGTACATATTCTACCTACTAATTAATCGAAAAACCAGCAGTTGCTGGATCTTAAAAAAAAAACTAGTTAAGTGTGTAAAATGTTAGTAAGCTGAGACACAAGTGAAAGTGACTGTGTGAGTGTGAAAAAGAAATAATAGAAGACGTGCACGGGGAGGCCGAAGTCACCACTAGTATATTCTTTTAGCAGAGACAGTTTACACAATTTCATATCGCATTGCTCATATTCTCGATATGACTTCGGCCCACTGCGAAACAGGTGACACCTAACTATGAGTCGGTGTCTCCAATTATTTATGGATTTCAGAGTACATTCCTATACAAAAAATGGGAGCCCGAGCCTAAATCGAACACTAGGGCTCTTCTGATTCAAAGGATTTGAAAAGAATTTGTGGAGGAATGAATCCTATGGAAAAGTTTTTCCTCTTAGCTAGTAATTAGATTTGTAGGACTGGATGCTATAAAAACATTCCTATAGGAATCATTGTACTACTTTTCATTAAAAAACTGACATTTACTCCAAACTTATTTTACAGTTTGTTTGGTGGAATCAAACAAACTTGGATGCATATAAAATCCTAAAGGATTGGAGCACGCTTTTCCTATTCCTAAGGATGTTGGGCTGAGGTGCTTATTCCTATGTGCAGATTTAATCGTCACAAAGGCAATGGGGGACGAGTGGCAAGGCAAATACGACATCTCAGATTGAAAAGGCGAGGCAAACGAAGGAGTCTACATTGTTGTGTCTTAATAAAAAATGAGAAATGTGTTCTTGTGCTTTCCGTGAAGATTTTCTGCACGAAATATAAAACGTACCGACGGCTGTGATTATGTCCATATAGGATATAAAAGTAACGTAAAATCAGTACTAACCAGGTTGGATTCGCACCCTCACTTCTCACCTCTAATCATAACCATCCGTGTGTTTTAAATTCATGCAGAAAAAATTCTAGAAAAGCATAGAAGCACTACTCTAAAAATGAAGAAATCGTTGAACCTGCAGAATCTCGTGAATATTTAGGGCCAATCTCAAAACATCACTCCGTAAAAATTTGACCAACCGTCCACCCTGAGAGAAGAAGTCGTAAGTACTGTGCGAGAACAAGATATGGGCAATTTTGGCGGCTGGTAGTTGCGGCATAGAGTTCATTATAGAGGCAGTGTTAGTTTAGCTCTGATCCCTCACAGCAGGACTCGGAGAATTTGACGTCGACGCATCACCTGAATAATATAGCGTTTTGCATCATTGCGAGTCCGTGCGATGAGCTGAATCAGTCGTCCAAGCTGCATGCATATGCATGTAAGAGCAAGTATAATAGAGACACCTCATCTGGCTATAAGTCTATCCACATCATTTTAATCCTAGGTGGAGGAGAGAAGTGAGGAGAGAGAATGAAGCCGGCGCTTCACATGTCGCCCGCTGCTTCACACAAACCAAAGAAATAGCAGCCCACATGCAGCTAGTAGAAATGACCATGGCTGGCTGCAAGCATCAACTTCGAAGCTTTTGTGTCTTGCATGCATGCATCACAGTCTAAATAAACCTATATTTAAATATTTAAAAGAGACAACCTAGTAGCTAGCTCATTGTACTGCTATTTCGTACCTGCAAATTTTTGATGACATGGCATATCATATAGCCGGCAGCGGGCGACACTACTGTTCTTGCTCTAAGTTGTCTGGCGTGCGAGGGAGCGATAGTACTACAATGAGCTCGCGTTGCCGTCGGTCCAAGCGAATCAGCCAGCTGCCTCCCACCCAGTCAACTCAAAAGCCAAACGAAGCGGAAACAGAGGCGGCAACCCAACCCAGGCATGGGCCGGCCGCCGTATGGCCAGGAAGGGTGCACGAAACTCCGACGTGCCACTCCATTGTCATTCCACGCGGAGCTCGCACCTATAAAAACCCACCCAAACCCGTCTACAAAACCACACCCACACACGTTCTCCTCCTCCTCCACTACAAATCATCGTCTCTACAGCACTACCTAGCTCGAAGGCAAGAAAATGGCGTCCACCTCCACGGGCCACGTCTTCGCGCTCGCAGTACTGGTCTCGGCGCTGCTGCTGAGCCTCGCTCACGGCTCCCTGGCAGCCAGGAGGCTCATGGAGCTGTACACGCCGCAGCCCAGCGAGCTCCTCACGTACCACAACGGCACCGTGCTGCGGGGCGCCATCCCGGTCTCCGTCCTCTGGTACGGCCGCTTCACCCCCGCGCAGAAGGCCGTCGTCTCCGACTTCCTCCTCTCGCTCACCTCCGCCTCCCCCGCGCCCACCCCGTCCGTCTCCCAGTGGTGGAACACCATCAACCAGCTCTACCTCTCCAAGACGAGTAAAGGCGTCGCCAAGAGCAGCACGCAGGTGGCGCTCGCGGGGCAGCAGGTCTCCGACGAGCGGTGCTCGCTCGGGAAGAGCCTCAAGCTGTCCCAGCTCCCGGCGCTGGCGGCGAAGGCCAGGCCCGGTAAGGGCGGGATCGCGCTGGTGCTCACCGCGCAGGACGTGGCCGTGGAGGGCTTCTGCATGAGCCGCTGCGGCCTGCACGGCTCCGTCGACGCCAGGGCGCGCACGGCGTACGTCTGGGTCGGCAACTCCGCCTCCCAGTGCCCGGGCCAGTGCGCGTGGCCGTTCCACAAGCCGGTGTACGGGCCGCAGGAGCCGGCGCTCGTGCCGCCGAGCGGCGACGTGGGCATGGACGGCATGGTCATGAACGTGGCCAGCATGGTGGCCGGCGCCGTCACCAACCCCTTCGGCGACGGGTTCTACCAGGGACCAAAGGGGGCGGCGCTGGAGGCCTGCACGGCGTGCACGGGGGTCTACGGCAGCGGCGCGTACCCTGGGTACGCCGGGAACCTGGCGGTGGACGCCACCACGGGGGCGAGCTACAATGCCAATGGCGCGCACGGCAGGAAGTACCTGCTTCCCGCTCTGTTCGACCCGGCCACGTCCACATGCTCGACCTTGGTGTGACTTACTTAGTTAAACATGATGCATTCTGTAATTCTGTTACTAAGGATATGTAGTATAGTACTACCGTGTATAGAGTGATATGTGGTAAACAGAGACGTTCTGTTTTGAATTACTCTGCATCTTGCGGCTGCTCCCGCCTCCCTGATGGTTACAGAGTACAGCTGCTACCTGTAGAACAACATAAATTGGGGAACTGGCTCGACGCTCTGGAGCGTGCTTATCTCATATATATATATATATATGAATATATAGAGTACAGATACATGTACAATACACAAAAACTATATAGGACTAAATACAAAATCTAATACCCTCTCCCAATCTTAATTGTACCATGAAGTAAACACTAAGTTAAGGTCGCGTCGACAACCCTGAAAGAGAGAGGTAGTGATTAGGGCTTTGTGGTGGAGATGTCAGCAATTTTGTCCAAATACAAACAAGTTGTTGGGTAAGTTTGAAATGTTAAGGAAACTAAGTTTTAACCATGAAGGACGTGAGATCCAAGATTGCTTTTCGCATGTTTTCCTCAGAGTATTTCTTCTACATGTGGATCTGAAACTGTTATTGTATTTTTTAACATAATTAATTCGTAATTAGGTATGTGTTCTGGAGAGTCAAAGAAGATGTCCTAACGCAATTATGGAGAACAAGACCAAAGTTGACGAACATGTGATGTAGCAGACACGTCCGCGTTGTAAAAAGGTGATTGTTTTTTCTTTCTAGATATTTTTCAACCTGATTACTGGATTTTACTTTCAGCCGCATCACCGCTTGGTTCCACCAAAATATATTATTAGCATTGCTTCCGTTAATTTGTTGTCGGCCTAGCCACATTCTAACCAAGCTTACTGCCGTTGTGGCGCTCCTTACTCGATGTGTAAGTAAAATTATAGCCAAGCTTATTGCCATTGTTTCATGCGACAAATAGGGGGGAAGAAGATCCATATGCCACTTTTGGAGGAAAATTGCTAGAGCTATATCACATACTTTGTTGTCTGGATTTTATTAATGGAACAATAGTTTCAAATCAAACTATGGGGCAGGTACGTTCACTAGGGATGGCACCCGCGATATATGGGTAAGGGGGAGCCATCCCATACTCTTACCCGTCCACCCTGAACATGTACCCCTACCTGTCAACGAGTACAACTTCTTCCCATACCCGTCACCCGACAGGGTAGAAGGTACCTCGGGGTAAAAGTACTTGCGTTCAGAACACATTAAATTGAGCGGAAACTCTCCCTAACAAAGAACACAAACTCATTCAGAATAGATCTATTTGTTCTATTGCTCTATTGGAAGTTGAGACATGATCATATGAATAACGTATATATTGGACACATTATTAGGGATAGTAAATCTATCGATATAGTACGACAGTCACCAAGTGGTCCACTATTCAAGAAGGGTGAAGCAATTAAATCTATGCCTATGTTACGTAACATAACATATACGTGAATTACGATCCATGCATAATGCATAAACCCTACTCATGAAAATTTAATCTCACTTGTCAAAATTTTAGAGGGTACATGGGTACGCGGGTATGGGCTATACAGACTGAGATAAGACGACTTGCTAGATGCGAGGCAACGGGGAACAGTTCCATGCCTTAGTCCTTTCGATCGTTGGATTGAACTGTAGGGGAACGATTTGAAGATTGTAGCACATGTATCGTGGATGATACTGTAGATGGTACTGTAGATGAGAAGCTGTAGTATTGGGTATTGTAAATGTATATTGTAGCACTGTTATGTCCTAGGACATCCAGCCATCAATTTGTGATCCAACGGATGGAAATGAGGGACAAGCCAATGCTGTGACTACCGCCCCTATCTCTAAAGCTGCGGATTACAGCTCCTGATTCAAGTAGTTCAAAGTCTGAAGTATGAGTCTTGTTTGTGACATTCAATTCCAGAATGAACATTCAAAGGAAAAGTAGTATGGGACAGCCTGCTGCTTGCTATTACTGACTGTGGCTGCCAACTGCAAAACTGAAGATCTTCAGTCTATGTTTGAGTGCTCTTGCGAAACCAAATAATTTTGAATGCTAAAATGACTTTCAAAATAGGATAGGATTCCATATATTTTTCTAGAAAGAAAGATATTGTACTCCGCACAGGCTACACCACATCCTTCAAAGCCATTTAATGCCTTCCCTATGTACCCGATGTGTATGATATTTTTCCATTTACATGCCAATGAGTAATTTTTCATCCCATATTCTTACCCTAATAGACCGCGTGTCGATAAGGTACGTGGGTCATGGGTACCCATTGCCATCCCTAAGCCTCTATCATCGATCTAGTAAAAAAAATGACCCGAGGAGAAAAAATGAATACAATTTATACTAAACTTTTAGACCTCTACGAATCTTAATTTTAGCATGTCAGAGTATCACAATTATATTTTATGACTATTCACATAGTTTTACAACATAACTGGCAATACAATTTTATAATTAGTTGGTGTGCTTTTTATTGTAAATTCATTGGAAGATACTAAAATGTACTCTGTATTTTGTAACAAAGTTTGTTGTGGACCTATGTTTTCTACAATGCATAGTCCATATAATCAATAAGTAAGGTATCAGTAGCAGTTTCGAGTATGTAATGAAGCATGCATCTGTATAGAAACTTGTAGAGTGACAACTTTCTCATGGTAAAAGATGTCTACCAAGTTAAATTTAACAAAGTGTGCACCTTTTTACTTGGTATATATTAAAGCAAGATTGCCTAGAATAATGACAAATGAATAAGATTGTGTGGATTCTAGTACGCCCGCGTATGTAAATTTTATACTCTTGTGTAATGTGCTTATTATTATTTGGTGTACATAAGTCCCCCGCCAGTTTGCGATTTTTTTGTTGAAATGAATTAAACATGAAAATCTATTACATAAATGTTGGCGCTCGTTCTTGACCTACGTCAAAATGTGTGATGAGATCCTGGAAGAACATAATCTCGAATGGGACTGTCCATGGTGGAAGCCAGAGACATGAGGAGTCGCACATGAAATACCAACAACAAATCGTGAATAAGGTAAAACTTACATACCCCATATGCAATTGCGTTAGGAGTGAGCAAATCGGCCGAGTTCAGCCAATCGTCTCGCGAGCCCTAAGGGGGTCACTTCGGGCAAGTACGCGTCTGGTTTCAAAAGCGACGACTCAGTACCACGGAAATGTGTGGTGCATCACTTTGCCTCCGGAGGTACCCGTGGACGTGTTCGTGTAGACATCACCAATAGTTTTCATAAAACCCGCATGACTCCCCGAAAATCAACATGATTTTTAAAATATATTTATTTTGATCTTTCTTGGTACAATATTACAACAATAGTTTATATATTTTTTGTTTTTCTCCGGTTATTATGGGCTTTCAGAGTAGATTAATTACCAGCCACAAATGGGATCCCAAGCAGGTTGCGCGTTTGGGGTTTTGGCTCAGCTGCCCTGCACATATGCACAAGGTCTTGTATCCGAGTTGTATACTGAGAAAAAGAAAATAAAGAGAAGATTTAGAGGGTGCGACATGCCTCCTTGTAAAATAAAAAAAAGGTTCGAGCGTATATATTAGTCTAATTTTGATGTAATACATCCGTGGGCGAATTCCAACTTCTTCCCAAAACCCTTCCTGATCCCGTCACCGATGGGCACTGTCTAGGTGGCAACTCACGAGAAGTTTCCTCGATCGGTCATACGGATGAGATCGAACACTGAGAATAGCCAAAACCGGGGCCATGCAATGCATCGATCCCATCCGGCCATGCCCTCACAAATGCTCAAAATTCTACTCTATTCAGCCTGTCGCAGCAAGGAGGACACATCCTGAACACACCCGTATCCATGGACTGCTACCCTGGATCGCGCTTGTCCCCTGACCGCACGCGCAGCCGTTTTGTCTGCTGAATCGACAGCTCCGGAAGGGAAAACAGCTCTTGCATGTCACCCATCTCCCGCTGTTTGTAGTTGCAATCGTGAATAGCCCCATTGACCTACGATTTGTTTAGGTTCTAGCCTCACCCCAACAGCTCAGCAATGCTAATCTTTTCAAAGATGCCGCAACCTTGGCACTGTACTGTAATGGCGACGAGCCTTGGACAGCTGCACCTTGAGATCTGCATGCCGCTGACCAAGGGAAGTATCCGGGAACGTACTACGCCGGCCGGTGGTGCCCATTGTCCCCTCCCCTATAAATAAGCGCCTTTCCTCACTCACGTTGCTCACATCTCACCATCGATCACACCTACATCCAGTTATTTCCTGCTCACTCCACGTTCCAGTGAACTTCTAGCTAGCTACACTCTGTTCTTCGATCAAAACTCCGAGTCTGAAATGGCCGTAGTTCGTGCAAAGGCAGCAGTGCTGCTTGCAGCCGTGATGCTTGTCAGCACACAGCTCTGCATGGGGGCGAGGCGGCGCATGGAGCTGTACCAGCCAGACCCGGCCACCATGCTCACGTTCCACAAGGGCGGCGTCGTGCTCCACGGCGACATCCCCGTCTCCATACTCTGGTACGGCAAGTTCAAGCCGGCGCAGAAGTCGGTGATCGTCGACTTCCTCCTCTCCCTCACGACCGCGCCTCAGGCGACCTCGCCGTCCGTCGCGGAATGGTGGAACACCATCGACCAGAAGTACCTCTCCCCCGTGGCCCCCAGCAACGGCGCGGGCAAGAAGACCCGGGTGCTGCTCCCGAGGGACCAGCTCTCCGATGGCGCCGACGGAGCAGGCTCCATGGGTAACTCCCTCACCCTGGCGCAGATCACCGCCCTAGCCGCGACGACCAAGCCCCAGCGAGGCGGCATCGCGGTGGTCTTCACGGCGGAGGACGTAGCCGTGGAGGGCTTCGGCATGGGCCGCTGCAGCCTGCACGGCTCCGACGCCAGCGCCGGCACGGCCTACATCTGGGTTGGCAACCCGGCGAAGCAGTGCCCCGGCCAGTGCGCGTGGCCGTTCCACCAGCCCGCCTACGGGCCGCAGGACCCGCCCCTCGTGGCGCCCAACGGCGACGTCGGCGTGGACGCCATGGTCATGAACCTCGCCAGCATGCTCGCCGGCGCCGCCACCAACCCGTTCCGGAACGCGTACTACCAGGGTAGCAGCGACGCGCCGCTGGAGGCCTGCACCACCTGCCCGGGGGTCTTCGGGAGCGGCTCGTACCCTGGCTATGCCGGGAACCTCAAGGTGGACCCGGCCACCGAAGCGAGCTACAATGCCAATGGCACGCGTGGAAGGAAGTACTTGCTTCCTGCGCTCTACGACATTGCCACGTCTGCTTGCAGCACTTTGGTGTAGACCAAATTGCATTTCCAAGATTTTTTTTACTAGTTCGGATGCTGAGAAAGTAGTGTATATATGTCAGCATGGAAGCATGCAATTCTTTAGTTGGTGAGATTATGTGTCGGCAATAATGTTGATCGGACAAATGGAATTGAAGTTCGTCAAAATATGTTTCAATGGTCTCACTTCATATTTTCTCTATTTCATCAGACAAAGAGTACTAAACAAGAGGTTTGATTTCTTTGAGGAACATTAACTCTCTGGTGATTTTCTTAATAGTTTTTGATACAATGTGAAGAGCTACACAGTACCTACTCGAGTAGTTCTTCCTTCTTGCGCCATGGATAGCCATGACCAGCACCTTCTTGAATTTCCTTTCTGAAACTAAAGAGGCGAAGAGCTAGCTCTGCTTATCTTACAAAGATGTGGCCAATCCTGGAAATTCATATAGCCAAAACAACAAAAATAATTATATCCATCAAGAAAAAAGGTTGAAAGTGATTCCTGAACGACATGATGATACTCACGATAGTGAGACTTTGATAATCTATAAATGCATTAAGGTCCTTCTAGTAGAGAGAAGCAAATGTGCCAAGAAGACAAATGATCCCACGATTTTCAGGAATGTCATCCCCACACATAACATATATAAGTCGCATTTTTTGATATATAAGTCGGTATAATTTATATGTAAAAAAGTTATGCGACAGATACTGCAAGGCGACTGGTTATCCTCTCTCGCTCGCCCAACACATAAGAAAACAGCTCTTGCATGTTTTCTGCTACCCGTCCAACACGTCCACCACGGTGTCCACCGTCACACCCGTACCCTCAACCCTTGTCCAACTTGTAAGTCGTAGCTCAAGTACACTCATGACCGGTGGGAAAAGGTCCGGAGTCGCCAGATCTAGTGCCGATTGGGATTCAACGATGCCAGACTCGCGACTGATGATGCAAACATGATGAGACCACGACCATCATTGAAAATGGCGTGACCGTACATGGTAAGTTTTCAGGTGTTTTTTTGCGATGATAAACAATTGTGATCAAATTGATACAAAGTTGTATGTGTTTCTTTGTGAATGCACACACAAGATGTGATCATTCTGGGTTATGCAGCATAAGCATAACTTATGCTTATGCCACATGTTTGTTTTTTCATGGATTTTCAATGTTTTATATGTGTGTCCAAAATCTTATGCGAATCTCGGTAGTTATGTGACCGCACCAAACCGACATTGACCCGTGCCACATGTCACTTCGGTAAAAATAATGATACACCTTATCCATCTCTAGCAAAAACACATTAGCGACACATTTAATGAAACCCCGATGCCGAATGGTGATGCATCAAGCGACTCACCTATACACACCTATACACACATTGCTGAGCAAAACAATAGTTTCTGCATCGACACTCATTGAATATTATAGGTGAAGACAAACATGTGAAAGAAATGACGAATACAACAAAATTGGCGCAACAAAGCATGCAAGGTCCTTCTAGTATGATCTGTGCTATTATGAATTCAAATACCATTATTGGCCTCATGGTATCCCAGGTCGGTTCCATAATTATTGACTCTAGGTGAATAAAATGAATACAATTTATACTAAACTATTACGCTTCTACATGTCTTGTGTTTAGCATGTTATAGTACTACAAGTCTAATTTATGATTATTTGCATAGCTTAACCACATGATTGGCAATATTATTAAAAATTATTACCATGTTTTTGTTTGTAGAAAATTCATCAAAATATACTAAAATGTATTCCATATTTTGTAACAAAGTATGTTATAGACCTATGTTTTTCACACTGCACAAATTATATAATCTATAAGTATAACTAAGGTCTCAATAGCAGTTTCTAGTATATGATCAAGTAAGCACCTTTACAAAAATCTGTAGAGTACAAACTGACACTTGGTACTGAAACCACATTGTTTTTTTTAAACATGGTACAATGCAAGCGCTCATATACACGCACACACACTCATCCCTATGAACATACGCACGCACAACCTACCCCTATGAGCACCTCCGAGAGACTGAGCCGGCGGATCAGGTCTTGAGATTGATGAAGTCACCACAAGTGCCTCGCTGTCGACGGGAACGTCGCCTCCCACTGAAGAATATTCTGCCTAAATGAGAAACACCGGCGTTAAATCTGAGATTTGAACTTTGATGTGCTGGCAACGGCGGAACCAGGGGGGGACCAAGGGGAGCCGTGGCTCCCCCCAACAAACATAAATTTTTTTAAGACCCCCGGATTTCATGTGTCAAATTTATGTGTATACAGAATTGCTCACAGAAGATCCGATGGAATCTGAGAAGACTTTTTGACTCTTTCTTTTTTCCTTCACACACGATGCTACACTTGCACTTTCCATCCTCTTCCATCGGGTAGCTTCTTCTCTCTCTCTCCCCATGTGCGCCGTGCTCTGTTCTTCCCCATTTCTCTTTCTCTTGCCCCAAAATCACCAAATTGTTTCGATTTCCTTCTGATTTGAGCACAAGAAGAGGCTATCAAAGGTATATAATTGAAGATGCTTTCACTAATCTGTACTATTATTTTGTGGATCTAGCCCTTTCTTACTTTTTGGATTTCCCCATTTCTTGGATATGATAAAAGTGATTTCTGTGCATCCATCTTTTTAAGATCTGCTGTTTGATTCCACTACAAAGAAATTGATACAGAAGCTTAGAGATGATGGCTGGAACAAGCTGATTGGTGATGTAATGTTGTTTTGCCAAAAACATGGAGTAACTGCTCCAAATATGTCAGAATTGTATGTTGACTTCATAAGGTCTCGGGCAGGGAATGAAAATACAGCCGAGCATCATTATCGATATGATATTTTTACGGTTGCAGTTGACCAACAAGCACATGAACTAAATTGCAGGTTTAGTGAACAAGCAACCGAGCTTCTCATTCTTTGCAATACTTTGGATCCGAGAAACTCATTTAGTTCCTTGAGCATTGATGATGCATGTTTGCTAGCTTCAAAGTACTACTCTGATGATTTTTCGGAGCAAGAAAGAAACATTCTGAGATGTCAACTACAACATTATCAGCTTGATGTACCTACAAATCCAAGGTTTCAGAATCTGTCAAGTGTAGCAGATCTTTGTCATCAACTTGTGAAAACCGGAAAGTCGGTTGATTATTATTTGATTCATAGGTCATGCAATCTTTCACTAGCATATTACTATATTAGTTGAGTATCATGGATCATTACATCAATATTAACAAGGTTTTTTCTTGCAGGCTGATTCGTCTTGTTCTTACTTTACCGGTCTCAACCGCGACGACAGAACGCGCATTCTCAGCGATGAAACTAGTTAAAACAAGGCTTCGAAATAAGATGGAAGACGGATTTCTAAGAGATTGCTTATTGATATACATCGAGAAAGAGATTGCAATAGGTTTCACGACGGATGAAATTATTGACGAGTTCAATACGGAGAGACGTCGTGTGCCATTCGACTAAAAATGTTAGTTCGTAGTATATTTTGCTTTGCGCCACCTCTTTTGTTGATTTTCTGATTATGTTTTCAGCAACTAATTGGTATAATAGTACATATTTTGCTAAAGGCATAGTTACAACCTTATATATTTTGTACATTGTTTTACATCTAAAGTTATGTTCAGTCTTCGGCCCCCCCTGTGTCCATTTCCTGGTTCCGCCGTTGTGTGCTGGGGGTACAACCATCCTTCTAACCATCTTGCCACAGGCAAGTTCTCTCGAAACCGCATTGTTTTTACTAATCACCAACGACAAAATAGTGCGGATTCTACTACGTTTGCATATGTAAATTAATGGTCTTATGTGACGTGGTTGTTATTATCTGTAAGCGCACGTTGCTCTTACGCAATGTAAATACTACCTCCGTTTCATAATATAGTTTTTTCTCTCATGTGTATCTAGACATACATGTGACCAAAAAATTTAAAAGAAGTTATATGGTGGAACGGAGGCAATGCGGCCATCGTGTACCCGAAAAAAAGTGGCGCGGTCTAGCATCACTCGCCCGATGGACCGGGGGCATGTTCTATGCATGGTGCATGGAAACTGGCAACGGGGTCAAACTCGTTCCACCAGGCACCGCGTGACAGAGATCGCACGAGCGCTGCACGCATATGCCTTGCACTAGCACACGTCTCCTCGGCGGGCGCGCGCGAGGCCGCCTCGGGCTGCACGGCGTACAGCCTGTGCCATCGCCCGTCTTCCGCAGGCAGGATCGCATCCACGCGGTGCTCTACCTGCACGCCATGGTAACTCGATCGAGGACGAAAAGAAAATTCACCTTGCTTGGGTACTACTGTAGTAAACCCTGCAGGTAGAGTCAGGTTATTCGCCTGGCAGGCTGGCAACGGCAATGTCTTGTTGCCTCGTGGGCGGTGGAACGCACGCCGGTCGCCGAGTAGTAAACTGTTTACTGCATCGTTCTAATCTATGTGTAGAGTTATAAAACTTTCCTCTAGGTTCATGAACGCAGGATCTGTGAGAATCCACAGCTTCTTTTGTGAAAGGGAGGCTGTATCCATCCATCCTGCATACAGGTTCAGGATCAGGACGAGCATTCCTTCGGGAGCTGCAGCAGGCAAAGCTGTACCTTTATCGAAAAAAGGTAAACGCTTAAACCTTTTAAATAATAAAGCGCCTCCGTGACGGTTGGTGTGCGCCGAGGCGGCGGCCTCGCAACTCTATGGTGCAGGGATGCGGGCTGCACGACTTGGGTGACTACTTTGGGCAATATGGGTTGTAGGGTTGTCGGTCCGGTCGACGCGCCCCAGTTTGGGCGGTTGGACGATAAGTCGGGGCGGCGGCTCCGGGTTTGGTGCGACGGTCGTGGTCTGCGGGTGATTGATCTGTGCAGTTTGGGCTACGGAACAATCAGGTCGTGCGACGTTGCAGCTCGAGGATAAGCGGTGCCATGTCGGGGCGGCGGCCCCGGAAGGTGGTGTACGGTGGGCTTCGCAGGGCGCAGCAGAGGGAGGTATGTCGGAGCGGCGGATTCGAGAGTTTGACGTGTCTTCTTCACCTTGCGGAAGCGTCTCCGATCTGTGTTGGCTTCTTTCAGCAATGGTGAATAGCTCGTCGGTGTTGCGAGAGCCGACTTTTTGTCGTGTGGGCGACGAGGTCGGCTATGTTTGTGAGTTGTGGTGTTGGGTGGGCTTGGTCCCTGTTGTATCGGTTTTAGCCCGGTTTTCCATTAATTAACCGGGCGACTCTTCTTCTTCTTAATAAATAGATAGGGGCATAGCTTTTGCCCCCGTTTTAACAAAAAAAGCGCCCTTTATCGAAAAAAAAAGCAGGCAATGCTGTACCTGTAGCTGTAAATGCCCTTCAGTATATCCAGGTGAATCACGGATCGAGCTCGAATACAGGATAAACCGTTTGAGTGAACGAGACTCCAGCGATGATCATCCGATAGGAAACTTTATGCATTTCCGAATTCCGATCAGTACTCCAGCTAGCAGTATCCAGTTCGAAATTCCAAGCTGACTTTGGTTTCCTTCCATTCCAGCCAGCGTGGCCTGTCCCTCGAGAACCCCGCAGAGAAAATATTCGTGCGAGCGGTCACCACGAGAAGATCATAAACAAAGTCGAGCTGAGAATCGATGAGCACGTAGTACATGCACTTGGTGTTCGTGTGATCTCTGCTTCTTGCCACGCGTGCTGCAAGGATCTCGGCTCGATCTCCATTCTCGCACGTCCGAAGCTCGATCGGTCAATGGAAGCGGAGCATGCTCCACGGAGTCGAGGGAGGCCACCAATTTCAGTATAACTTCATCTGTTTGGCTATTTATTATTCAGCATGAGATTGTGTAGATAAGTCGCAAGCAGCACACTGCATTCTGTATTTCTAGAAGATAATTGTTCCTAGATCGACTGAAAACATGAACATAGCTCGCGAACAATTTAGAACAACAACATAATCCGCCGACCGCCGGCTATTTTCGGACCGCCGGCCGTGACTAGCATAGCATTGGACTGCGTTCTGGCCGGTGCAGTTTATGCTTGCGAACCCCGGCGCCAACCTTGGATCCAAGTAGCTCGTCGATCAGTTCACTGAAGCATATCCGAAACTCTGTACGTATCTCGTCACCGACGGCGACGCCTCGCTGAAGAACGCTGACGGCTGACCCGCCGCGCCAACGGTAGCTGATCGCAAGCAGCTGTTGGGAACCTTCCACGGACGGACGTACGTACAGCTGTGGCTCTCATCGATCGGCGGCGGGAATCTGCACAGCCCATCATCCGTGGGAGTAGATTATTGCTGCGAGTTTGACTCCCGCGCGTCGCCGCTGCACCTGGAGCCGTGCCCGGAAGCAACCGGGCACCGCGGCGCGCGGCGCGAGCGACACACGGTGGCGTGCGTGTGCTCGCACAGCTCATCGCTGCCCCCGCCCTGTCCCCCCATGCATACCGGTACCGCCCTCCCCCGGATCGTACATTACATACACGCGGCGGCACCATCGTCCATCGACTCCACGACGGCGGCTATAAATAAGAACCGGGAGCCGGTCACTCCATCACCACAGCACAAGCAAAGCAAGTACTCAAGCTTGATCGATCACCCTGTACTCGGTTCTCACAATCCACAAGTGTTCTTCCATTACTTACCACGGTGCGATCAACCTAGCAATGACTTCGACAGTTGCTCTGGTAGTGGCGGCGCTGGTATTCAGCATGGCGCAGCTCTCCGCGGGTAGCAGCAGGAGGCTGATGGAGCTGTACGAGACTCCTCCGAGCGACCGGCTCAGGTACCACCAGGGCGGCGTGCTCCGCGGCGACATCCCCGTGTCCATCCTCTGGTACGGCAAGTTCACGCCGGCGCAGAGGTCCATCGTCTCCGACTTCCTTCGATCTCTAACCTCCGCGCCTAACGGGTCCGCCACGCCCTCCGTCGGGCAGTGGTGGGGCACCATCGAGCAGCTCTACCTGTCCAAAGCCAACGTCGCGGCCGGGTCCACGCGCGTGGTCCTGGGCAAGCAGCTGACCGACGACCGGTGCTCGCTCGGCAGGTCGCTCAGTCTGGACCAGATCGACCAGCTCGCGGCGCGCGTCGCGGTCGAGAAGGGCGGCATCGCGGTGGTGCTCACCGACGAGAGCGTGGCCGTGGAGGGGTTCTGCAGCAGCCGGTGCGGCAGGCACGGCTCGTCGTCCAACGGCGAGTCCACGCACGTCTGGGTGGGCAACTCCGTGAAGCAGTGCCCGGGGCAGTGCGCGTGGCCGTTCGCGCAGCCGCAGTACGGCCCGCAGGGCGCGCCGCTGGTGGCGCCCAACGGCGACGTCGGGATGGACGGCATGGCGATGGTCCTCGCCACCATGGTGGCCGGCACCGTGAGCAACCCGTACGGGGACGGGTACTACCAGGGACCCAAGGGGGCCGGGCTGGAGGCGTGCACGGCGTGCCAGGGAGTGTACGGCAGCGGCGCCTACCCTGGCTACGCCGGCAACCTGCTCGTCGACCCCACCACCGGAGGCAGCTACAACGCCAACGGCGCCGGCGGGAAGAAGTACCTGCTGCCGGCGTTGTACGACCCCGCCACGTCTTCCTGCAACACGCTGGTGTAGTACTAGTACATCCATTTTGCCGATCGTCTCGAGAAGTTGTACATACGTGTAATGTTGTTGGAAGGAATGAAATTGCTTTGTTCGTCCAGATTGCTTCAGTTTGTTTCCGGCCCAAGCCCAAATAGAACACGATATACTCCGTAGCTCTGGCCGTCTGGCCCATGATAACACAGCATTGTATGCAGCGTCGTGCTACACGCAAACTAGTACGGGAGCGCCTATCTATCGACCCGTGCGGAGCACAATGCACTCCGCCCGCATCCCTACTTTATGGGCCTAACCAAACCGCGGCCCAATAATAGGTATTGTTTATCTTCTTTTAGTCTTTTGAAAAATGAATATTTATTTTTGTCATTTTGAAAAATATTTGAATTTATACAATGTTGTGCAATGCATCCACTCAAAGGTATATACTGTACTCAATATAAAACCATCCTCGTGGAACATGATGAGAGTGCTGTGCTAGGCACGTATTTTTGACAAACGTTGCGGTTCTAAGTTTGCATCCTGTACAGATATAAGATACCAGACTGTGCTATCAGAGTAGCAGTCAACCAGGGAGGTACCAGCAGGAACTGGGAAAACTGGAAAGCAACATGGCGCCCGTCGTGAAGGTTTACGGGACGGCCAAGTCTTGGAACATATCAAGAGTCCTTGTGAGCCTCGAGGAGGCCGGCGTCGAGTACGAGGTCGTCGCCGTCGACTTTCCTGCCGGCGAGCACAAGAGCCCCGCCCACCTCGTTAGGAACGTATGTATTTATGACTCTCTGCATTTTTTTTCCGTCTGCAACTGACATCGCTGATTAGCTAGTAAGTGTTACAGATGAACTTCTCTCTGTGTTATTCTCTTTCCACAGCCATTTGGCCAGGTCCCTGTTTTGGAGGACGGTGATTTCTGCCTCTGGGGTAAGAAACTTCAGGAACCAGCGTTTGCAAATAAATATTGGATCTGTTCCGGACCGATCTTTACCTAGCCATATTAGTTGTTTCGTTGGCCAAGCAAGCTAGACAGAGTTCAGATATACGATTTCTCAGATAAACATCATGAGCAAAATTTCGCCTTGTCACAAGAGCCTCTCTCATCACAACTATTCACTCTGTACCAAAATAAGTGTCTCAATTTCTTCTGCAATAACAGAGTCGCGCGCAATCACCAAATATGTATGCCGCAAGTACAAACCTGAGCTCCTCAGGGTAGGCAATCTGGAGGGATCGGCGACGGTCGATGTCTGGCTGGAGGTGGAGGCCCATCAGTACAGTCCTGTAATGGAAGCTATTCTTATGGAGATCAGGCTTCGACCGATTTCCGGACAACAGGTCGACAAGAGGGTCGTCGAGGAGAACATGGAAAAGCTGAAGAAGGTGCTGGGCGTGTATGAGTCGAGGCTGTCGAGCTCCAAGTACCTTGCTGGAGATTTCATCAGCCTTGCGGACCTCAACCACGTGTCGACAATGTTGTGCCTAGGGATAACTACATATAGATCGGTGCTCGATGCGTACCCGCATGTTAGGGCCTGGTGGGATGACCTGAGAGCCAGACCGGCGGCGAGGAAGGTGTCTGGCCTACTGAATACTACTGGACCTTAGCGCGGCGGCACCCTTGGGCTATGGTCGTTGTACTCTTGTAGATGTTTGCATATTGGATACTAGTGGAATTTGAATATTTGAAGTGCATAACGTGTGGGATTGTTACAATTTTCAGAATAAAATATTTATGAGTTAATAAGTTTTTGGTGTTTTAAGTAGTTATTGGCTTCCGCCCCCTTCTGTGAACGTTCACCTTGCTACGTAAATCATCTTATATCAGGATCCTGAACAATATAAGCACCCCTTCTTCGATACGGATAGAAATTACGTGTTCATCCAAGATGATTGTTGTGGATGAGGGTTATGTTATTTTTGAAGCAATGATGATGGTAGAGAGACATGAGAAACGATTAGTAAAAAAGTATGCTAGTATATCTTCTTGAGTAATACGAGTGTTTCAATACAATATTCGTTTAACTATAGTGCTATGGAAGAAGACAATATAATCCTCCTTTAATAGCCCAATGATTCTTACATCTTTCCCTACATTACTCTTTGATTTTCTTTACAAATGCTGAATTTTGAGATTCTACTGTCATTATAGACCGACGTAGGCAAAGATCCAATATAACCAGTGTACTATGATAGATATTTTTCCTATCTTCGTAACAACCCAATTTCATCAAAGATGGAGTACATATTGAACAGATACAACATTTTTTTTTGTTGGAGGTTTTATCGGTTCCTTTTTGTCGAGGTCAAACCATTCCCTTTTTTTAATTTAACCTCTTTGTTCATCTTGGATGTTCCTCTGCGTGACGAGCTATACCTTTTTGTTAGCTTTAGAGCAAGACTGAGTTAGTTTGTATGCAAAACATATGAATTTTTTTTCTGGTCCAGTACATAATCTGTAAATTTCTGACCGGGCACCGGGCTCGCTAAAATGTCTCCAACACCAACGACAAATTGGGTGGACCTCCTATATATGGTGGTCTTCTTCCCCACTGAGACCTAGGGTTTTAGCACCATTTCAAGTATTGATGTGTAAACGCCTGATTCATGTACATTCTTTCAAAGATTATGCACCCCCTTAAAGGAGAACATAGAGGAGATCTCGATACACATTTCTACCTATCAAAAATCTTCTATGTGAGGGGATGGTTTTACTTCTATATCTTGGGGTCATTTGTTGATCTCCTCCGTTGTTCCTCCTCTCTAACTCCATATCTCAAAAACAAAAATAGGGAAAAGAATCGTTCTACAAAAGCTCAGTTGTATTGTAAGCTCCAATATCTAAGGTTGTGCTTATCGCAGTGTGTTGTTTATTACCCCTCCGTCCATTTTCTTGTCATCTTCGGACTCTCTCGGTTCTTTATCTTTTAGTATGCTATCATAGAAGATACAACAACTTAAAAGATAACAATCATAATTGTATCTAAGAGGGTTGCTTTAATTTATTTAGGGTGTCATTGTTGCTAGTGATTGAGGTAGCAACATTTGCTCTCGCTCCTTTGATTCATAGGAATTTCAAAGGGTTGGTGTAGGATTGAAATCTCACGGCAATTTTTCTTTTGAAGCCGTTTGACTCATATGATCATATTCTATAGAAAAACTTCATATAGGAATCTTATAGTACAAATTCCATAAAAAAATAACTTAAGCTTCAACCTTATGAAAAAATTCCTTTACCAATCAAAGGAACTTTCTCTTCCCACACCACTTAACTAGACATGTCATAACAATCCTATGAGTTTACTATTCATACACTTTCCCTATCCTATGAATCAAAGAAGCCCTAAATGTGTACAATCGTTGTATGTTACTCCCTCCAACCCTTAAAAAGTGTCGTAAGAAAACAAGTAAACATGTAAAACTCTCCCGTTACACCAGAGACAAATATTTCAGTGCGGAGGTAGTAGCTAAGATACAACAGTACTCTGTTTTCTTATTAACTATAGTGCCGACTCAACATTTTGTTACGAGAAGGCTGATATCCGAAGATGAATATTGCTCTTTGTGCAACATTATCTCCACTATTCAAAACAAAGATTAATGTGGGTATTCTAGCTAAAAAAAATCAAACAAATCTTATGTTTCACTAATTTTAGGAAAAAACTGTTGAAAAATAGAAAACTACATAGAGAAAATAAAATTTATTATTTACTTTATTACTAGAGGGGTTACTCCTATTTAGCTTCGGGCAACTCTAACGTGTCGATGTATTGATTCCATGCTCGTCCGTTTCTATCCACGCGGCAAATAACCAAGGCTCAACACGACGCCTCAAACAAACCGTTGTCTGTTTTTCTGTCCGCCGCGACTCATTCTTGTCCCAAATTTGAGCCAGGTTTGATCGGCCCATGGCCCGCCAACATACCACTTACCAACCCAATACTCTATGTCCTCCTCGCGCCTCCTGCCACCACCCCGTCGTCTCCACCTCGATTTGGTCATGTCTGCATGCCATCCCGACGGTCGCCGTCTATTCCTCTTCGCCACCACCACCAGAGTTGCTTCCTCTCCACCGCTGCCGGTGTATATCACGGCCCTGTGGCTCAGAGTGCCTGTGACCCGGCGTCGCCCACAACGTGTTCGACCGTTTGCCCCGGCAACATTGAGTGACTACTCCGCCATGGATAGCTCTGATCAGTTTGTCGATCCAAACATATAAAACACGGACATATTTCATATCCATTTGTGTCATCCCGTTGAAGTTGCCATTCATTCACAAAAAAAATAAAAAAAAATAATGTCTACCTGGCACAAAGAACAGGTACCACCACATCGGGTCGAATCCAATGCCTCTGTCAAGATCAAACTGAATCTATCAAAGTTAAGTTTGACTGAAGTTGTAGGAAAGATTGTTGAAAATTATAAAACTACCTAAAATACATTGTAGTGTGTATTTCATGGTATTGATTTGGCGTAAAACGACCTATTTTACTGCTACTTACCTTTGTTCGGAGAACAAGCAAAGAAAAATCTTATCTTCGTACCCGGCACAAAGAACAGATGCCGGCACGGCGGGTCGAATCCAATGCCCTGTCGAGATGAGAGCTGAATCCATTGAACAAGGAACAGTGAAACGCCATGTCAGGAATTGAAGTTAATGCCATTCCTCGCCCGTGGTCGTCGTCTCCGACAGCACCAACCGCCATCGTTATGGGTTGCCACACTGATGGTCTCATGGACGCTGCATGCGTGCGGCCGCCTCAACGTAACACCATTGGGCACTTGCGCCAGACCACGAGCCACTGCTACGAGCGGCGTCCTACCGGTGCAGAGTCTTCTGCATGCGACGGTGCACATTGCCCGGTATGAACTGTCGAAGAGTGTAGCTACGGCGGCTTTGTACGTGCATTGACTGGAATGCCTTTTTTCCTTCGTTTCTGCCACAAGGATCTTCGTCGACACTGCATATATGCCGGGCCAACCCAAAGAACTATGCACTGCATGGTTGCATGCCACGGTTGTTTGACCGCTAGGCTAGGCCTGGTGATGTCCAGCCACCAATGGGAGAGGCTGGCCGCTGGCGGATCACGAATTCATGGATCACGCAGATGCTACAGTCCTACACACCAGCAGCACCACGCTTTGACTAGCACCAAGCTCGCATTCTATTGCTCGGAGTACTCCGCGTAACGTCGTCGTCAACCTGCGGCAATGCATGCTTCGGTTCCTCTGCCATGGAGAACTAGCTTTGGACCATCCATGATCCATGCCTGGACGTGAGCTGTTTTCACCGCGATGCCCTCTCACACGCCTCCCGGTCCTCTGCCACAGGTACTACTTTGATCAGCCAGCATTGGCATATGCTCATGAGTCATGAACTCATGAAACCACGGCCATGCCATGGCGGCCGCTCCTTCGCTATCAGCAGTTCAGCACCATGGTGGGTGGCCGTCGCCTTGCCCATTCATTGTGACACGTACACCGGTCAGTCAAGGCCGGCGTCAAACCCGGCCATGTTCCCCAAGTTTGATAGCGATTGTTGTGGCGCCATTCAATTCATCTTCACCGAGCTAGGTACTCCTGATTACTCACAATTTGCCCATGCGACCGTTGCCATGACTTGTATATTTGAGTTCTCCTAACCTCAATGATCCGGGGACCACCACTATCGCCATGTCTTAAACATTTGTTTTCCCAAAAATGACGAAAATTGCGACTAGATACACACAGCTATATATTATTCACTGTTTAGATGTCTAGATTTTTTTAGAAAAATAATATATATTAATATCACAGAGATACCAATTACACTCAATCTCTGCAATAACGTAAAATCCTAATCCTAATGACTTTAAAGATGAAGTTTAAAAAGAAAAAAAAATATCCCGCTACAAAGTTCCATTTCTCGCAGCAGCAGTACAACCACCACCAAGACAACACCTGATGTCCAAGTTCTTCAAAAGCAAAGCATTTAAAAAGAAAACAATGCACACCGCCATGGTCGCACGATCATAAATCTTGGGTTTTCATCCTGAAGAAAGTCTCCGTTCTCAAAACAATGTCTTCAATAAAGCCATTGTGAGGCACAACCAATTAAGGTCGTACCTTGGATTTTCGTCCTGAAAGATAAGACTTTAAATTTCATTCATGTTGTCGCCCCAATTACGTACCGCTACTACGATTTCTGAAGTTTCAAGCAAGTTCCTCATTGCTGCCAAGTCTCCAATCACCATTAGTATTCCTCCGATCTCTAGATATCAGACAAAGACGGTTACTAAATCCAAAAGAGACGAGAAGACAAACATAGACCATATGTTGTAACTCCACCGGTCTAACCACTAAGTCACTAACCATATTTTCAAAGAGCAAAAGAAACGAAACGTATGCATAATATTTTAGTTCAATGAAAAAGTGAAGGAATAACATAAGAATAGGAAATTTTTGTACGCATTCATCGTTTGGTTTATACTTCCTATGTTCGGATTTAGTCTACATGCTTACACTATTTTTTTTTTACGATTTAGTCTACATTTTACCCTCGGGTAAAGTGAAGACGCATGGTTCTTAGCACAAGTTTGACATTCCAGCTAATCAATTTGCATGCACGTCATTGGATAAAGTGGATACACATGATTTGTTGTGATAACTTAAGACAAGGTAATATTAATAAATTCCTAACATTTTTTTTTTGCTTTTTTTTGCAAGATATAGACAAAATTATAATGGAGGGAATAGGATTGAAGTAAAGAAAAAACACATATTTCTTTACTTTGATGCCAATTTCAAAGAAATTTTACAATCCACTCTGACTCCTTTTCCAAATTACTATAGACGAAGGATATGAACTAAGTCCGTAATGGCATACTAACATTCTAGTTATATTTTCTCATGTGGTTGACTTTAATTTGTCCATTCACTAATAAAAAAGACTTTAATCTGTCCACTTTAATTATGATTTAGTGATTTTCTATTTATTTAAGTCAAGTGCCTAAGTTCATGTGTTTTTCTACTCTCTGTGTTGGACATGTCTTTCTATTAAACTAGCAAGGTGGCCCTTGCAAATGCGAGGGCTGTCTTTAGCGTGTTTTGTATGTTCACGAAAAAAGTTTATAGCTTCCAATTTTGTTAAAATGGAATCCTAAGATTCTATTAACGATGTAAATATAATGTTAGATAAAACATCACATATATATATTTCATCATTTTTAATTGTGACAAGTTATGAAACAATGAATTATATCTATTATTCTATTTTAGGATGTTATATAAGAAATATATTTCGTCACATATATCTAGGATTCTATTACTATACACATATTTTAGAATCTTATCAGCTTAAAACATAAGTTGTGTTATTTGATACTATTTTAGAATCATATTCTAGGAGTATTATTTTAATCCTTTACTGCTATCCTCGTGCTTCAATCTATTATTGAATACTCGCACTGAAATTTAATTGTCTCATCAGGTAGTAACGACTACTGATTTAGATAATCAATCATCAATTTACTGTACATCCTTTTATCGCTAATCTTTATAACACCAACAAATTATTCCCAACCGGTTATTAACATTCGTTTGTAGCATCGTAATACTGCCCAATACTTTTGTTCGGCCATTGGATTTATTTGATAAAACATAGAATAAAAAATGATTGCAATGAAAAATAGTTGTATTTGCTTATGTTATGGATACTACGTGCAATAATCAACATGTATTATTATTTTACAACTTGAGCTTAGTTTAACTGATGAAATAATGTTCATAATATATTAATTATCGATCAAGTTCTCAACATGGGTGGGCCTTCCAATCAGCACTTTCCCATGTAAAATGAAGTACAAACATAGGTGGAGGGGGGGGGTTATCTTTTTACCGAAAATTTGCAAATACATGGAAAACATGCGTATGTATCCAACAAAAAAAAATGAATTCTTTTCGAACTCAAATCTAACACATTTCAAAAAAAAATGCACCCCATTAACACGGATGGCACAATTCTGGAAAGTCAAAATTACATGATTCTATTCACTTATGGCTTCTCTTTTTCACAGAGGACATATATGGCCGCATTTTGGGATGAAAATTTGTGGATACACGAGAAACAACATAACAATTGTACATAATCTATTTCACATGTTTTAAAAACTCAAAATAGGACGTCCGATAACGGGGTGTGGGCGTAACTAGTTGTCAAAAATTCGCTCAGCACAATTCTGCGTTTCTGTTTCTATGAAGCATGTATACTGTAACACTGGAGAAATTCGGGAGCTTGGCACTAGAGGCCGTGCGTTTGCACCGAGGGGAGTGATAGACTGATAGTTGCCCATGTGGCAGCCAGGGGTGGTCACCACACTGTCTTATGCGACCTCCATTCTGCAGCTGCGGCATCCCAGGCTCCCATACATATATGCCCGTCTCGTCCCATTCGTCTCCTCCCCTTTGCAGCTATCCTCCTCATTGGCCACTGACCACCTAGCTCTTTTACCTCCGGCCTCCGATCCAGTGTCACCATCACTGCCCGGCCATCTGCACTAGCCGGCCACCATAGCCCCAAGAAGCAACCCAGTAGCTAGGTTGCATCTTCACCTCTGGCCAGTCTGATCAAGGAACCTACACAAAAGGCTGGCTTGAAGCATCTCTTCTCTTCAAGCTCACTCCAGGCTAGCTAGAAGCTTCTCTTCTCTTCAACCTCTCACAAGTACATAATTTCTGGTTTGTAACGATCGAGATGGTCGGATAGCCATGAGCTCATCCCCTCTTCGAACGTTCCTTGCGGCCATGTTTCTGAGCTTCCTCCTCGGAGCTGCAACAACATGCAGCCGCACCACGCCGACCATCTCCTCTTTCCAGGTACTACTGTCAGACTGCTTCACTCTTGCTTGTATCTCTCGGTAACACGATATTGACATATTGTTCGTAGTCCTGATGTATAGATTGGTCTAACTGATGAAGTGCTCTGGGTTCATCTTGTGTGCAGAACTTGGCGGAGGACAAGTCGCGGCTGGGGTCGACGCCCCCGAGCTGCCACAACCGGTGCAACGCCTGCAACCCCTGCAAGCCCATCCAGGTGGCCACCACGCTCCCGGCGGGGTCTAGCGGCCGGAAGACGTCCCGCGCCCCGGTCGCCGACGAGGCCGCCGCCTATGCGCAGTACTCCAACTACAAGCCGCTCGGGTGGAAATGCCGCTGCGCCGGCCGCCTCTTCAACCCCTAGCTAGCTAGCTGGTTCGACCTCGATCTTTGACAGTTGCGCAGCTATGCTCCAGTGTTACTTGGGACTAGAGACCCAAAAACCTCTGGTCTGGTTTTTGGTTAGCTCATCAGCTCCCATAGCTTGATTGATCTCTCGTACTGTAGTAGCATTTCCTAGCTGATTGCCTAATCCCCCTTTCATTTTGCTACGTACGGTGATTGCAACATGAATACGTACATGATACACGCATGTACTAACTAGGAGTGATTGGGATTGATCGATCGAGAGGGAGCGGTAAATTATGTAGCGTAGATGTAATAATAACACTACCTAGTGCTAGTGGTCTCTCTCTCAGTCTCTGCTCATGGCAGGTTAGCGACAGTGTTGTATGGCCTCATGTGACTCGCCTCTGATATGAATCTGAAATCCTGAATCCTGTGCAAGGATGTTGCGCCCCACGTACGAACTACAGTAGCGACCGATCGATCGATCTGATTAATTAGAGCCACTGGCCGGGTCTCCGACACGTTTTCCAGGAGCGACTGAGCGCCGGCCCCTCTGCGTAATTGCGTCGTAAAAGTTCTTGCATGAGGGGAATGGAGGCTAGCGCGGGGTTTTAGCCTGAACATCGTCAGTAATCGGTACGGCTCTGATGGATCGCCATGTGTTTATTCATTGTGGTGTCTCCCTCTCGCTCGGCCGGATTGTATGGGTGTGCGCCGTGGGGTTCGCCTCGCCCTCGCCGCGCTTGGAAGCACACCGCCCGGACGTTGCTCTTGTCGGGCCTCCCTCACTCTCTCTGTGCCGTCGATGGGCGGTGGGCACGCCCCCAGTGTCCATGATGCAGATGCTCCTGTCGTCTCTATTTTCTTGCTGATAAATTTTACTGTATGACGCAAGATTAGTCTTCTTCTCCATCGGCAAACCAAAGTGTGCCAAGAGGGAACGTCATACGGAAAGCTAGTGAAATCCGTGCTGAACACTCGGATCAGTAAGTTGTCTCGCCATGAAACTATCCTCACCTCTGGAGCAACAAGTTGTACCCACAACATTACACCATGTTAATAGCAATTAAACTTCACCGGTGAAATGGCAAGTGCGGCGTGCCCGTGGCAGTGGCGGAGCCAGAAATTTTATATTGGGTATACGGAGTTAAAATTGTTGTTGTATTCTATACGTAAAAAATCTACCAATACATATATACATGTGTATATGAGCTAATATATTGATATACTTTTGCAACAATTATTGGGTATTCATTGCGTACCCATGAATTATTCTAGCTACGCCCCTGGCCCGTGGGCTCTTATTTGCCGCCGGCAAATTGAGGGTTTCTTGCCCGAAACCATTTCCGGCCCATTAACATGTACTGTATTTTACATTTTATTAAATAAGTCTCAAAATTGAATTTGTTTTCTAATACATACTTAGAAAATAGATTAATAAATGAAAACTATATTTGTTTACATATGTCTCAAAAATTATTCCTATATAACTATTTTCTCCGTTTTATAAAAAATATTTTCCATTTTATATTAAGCTAGTACAAACTTTGTACTAGATGAACTACACTTTTTATGAATTGGAGAGAGTATCACAAGTGCAAAGGGAATAGGGATTGCATTGGGCCTCCCTATGTACGGCGGCTCGTAAGCTTTCGGACCTCATCTGTTTGCCATTTTGTTGGGCTACTGACAATCCGACGTGCAGTATCGGTTGAGTCTGTACCGCCTTGGGTTTCTCGGACCATCTACTGTCTAGTTGGGTTAGCCCACGTTATTTGCTTGTCTGCCTTGTTCGTGATTGCTCCCCAGTACCTTCCGGTTGCAACTTCCTGCAAGAAATTAGCATTGTAAAACATATTCCATGTGAGAAATAACTCAAAACATTTAAAATCTATGAGTTTTTTTGCAGATAGTCAACCGATATATCAACAATCATCAATAACAGTATAAAATTTTCCAAAAGACCTTGGACCACCGAGCGACGATTAATACAGTTGGGGCGGGCTGAAGACTTGTCGCCGTCCTCACCCCTTCATCACCAGAGACAGAAGCGAAATCATCGTGCCAAGTCGACCAGCGCGATAGGGTAACAACCATCACCAATCAGCAATCATGAGAACCGTCAAAAGGGTGTAACATGAAGTAACACTATCAAACACCAAAACCGACTAGATATCAAGAGATCTACCAGACACACAATTACACGCGTCCTTCGCCTCCTCTAGGCGCACCACTGGAGCGAGAATAGGGCGGGATCACATTATTTTTTAGTTCAAGATGTCGTCGCCGCCTCAACATTATTCCAAAGTAGGCAATGAAAAAAACTAAAAAATAAATAACGAAAATCCTCCCGTCAGGTAGCGCACGGGATCCGCCAGACCTCCATGGCCTGAAATGGGGCGGACCGGCGAAAGTGCTGGCGCAATGAAAATTAATTAAAAAATAAACAGAAATCCTCCCGTCCTAAGGGGATCCGCCACACCTCATGACCTAAGGGCTTCTTTGACTCAAATGATTTTTATAAGATTTGTGTAGGACTTGCTAGTGATCTAATTAATAGGATTAATTCCTATAGAAAATTTTCCCATAGGAAACTTTACTACTTTTCATAGGAATTCTAACATCCAGTTTAATCTTTTTTTACAATTGTTTTGGTGAAATCAAACAAAGTTTAGTACAAATCAAATCCTATAGAACTTATAATTTTCCTATACCTATATCTTTCTACCTCAAACAAGCCCCCAAAAAAAGGCATCCATCAGACATGGGCGAACCAGCGACAACGCAGCACTACATTGAGCTTCTACATTGGTCTACACAATCACACTGATCATTCAGAGCCCATCACTCTCGAAAGATACTCCTAGTTCTTGGACAGGTGCACGCCGCGGAGCAGTTGGTTGATGAATGATTCGTATGAAATCAACGAGATGTAACCCCAACCAATCGAATCAAACTCCAATACCATTACTCCAAAAAGCCAACAACAAAGTGCATGTAAGTACTCTACTACATCGTTTCAATGAATAAGACTTATATTATTTTAGAAAAGTCAACCCATAAGTTTGACCAAGTTTTTATGAAAAAATATTAATATATAAAATATAAAACCAATTTCATTAGAAACATCATGAACTATGTTTTCATATGATATCAATATAATATCATATTTGTTGATAGATTTTTTAAAAAGTTTGATCAAACTTTATTTGGCTTGACTTTTACAAAAAAACATAGGTCTTATTCATCGGAACGGAGTGAGTATGTTTTTTTACCCGCAAAAAATAGTATTGTATGCTCTCTTTTTTTCCTGTATGCTTGCAGTGGCAGTGAAAGTTAGGCATTTTGTTTTTGAAAATGAGGAGCAACCCGGCCTCTGCATTGAAATGATGCGCACAACTTTAAAAGGTATAGTAGACATCTTTCAGTCCAAGCCAATGAACACTGAGTCATGTATAGCACCCATGCGCGCCGTTCCTTTGTCGAGTTCTATAATTGTGCAAGCAAACCACTTCTTTTTCAGTCTACATAACGTCACTCTCGAACGACACGAAAACAAGCAAGATAGGGCGGTTCTATAATCACAATGGAGAGCTAGATCGATCTTGCTAGTTCTTGGGCAGGAGCACGTCGCGGACCAGCTCGTCGAAGTTGCGGTGGGACGAGCCGCCGGGCAAGGCCGCCTTGGCCGCGCTCTCCTTCCACTCCCCCGCCCTCTTCCTCATCGCCTTCCCCTTCTCCCCCTCCATGATCTCCTCGATGAGCCCCGCCACGGCGTCGCGCCGCACGTTGCTGTCGATCTCCATGCCGACGCCCCACTGTTCGCACTGGTACCTGCAGTTGGTCTGCTGGTCGGCGAAGAAGGGCCAGCTGATCACCGGCACGCCGCCGCACATGCTCTCCATCGTCGAGTTCCACCCGCTGTGCGTCAGGAAGGCGCCGACGGCGGGGTGGTCCAGCACCTCCTGCTGCGGGCACCAGGACGCCATCAGCCCGCGCCCCGCCGTCTCGGCCAAGAACTCCTCGGGCAGCACCGCCCCGTCGCCCTTCACGAGGTCGCGGCGCACGATCCACATGAACTGCTTCCCGCTCTGCGCCAGGCCCCACGCGAACTCCACCATCTGCGCGTTGGTCATGACGGTGATGCTGCCGAAGTTGACGTACACGACGGAGCCGGGCTCCCTGCCGTCGAGCCACTCCAGGCACTCGTCCTGCTCCTTCCACAGGCTGAGGTTGATGGCGGAGCGCGCCGTGGGCGGCTCCTCGTGCGCCAGGAGAGGGAGAGGGCCGAGCGTGTACACCTTGGGCAGGCCCATCGCCTCCATGGCCTGCACCGCCTCGCCCTCCAGCTCGTCGAGGCTGTTGAGGATCACGGCCGACGCGCCCGCCGAGCGCTCTGTCTCTCTCAGGACGTAGTGCACCATGTACTCGTCCGGGTCCGTGGTGCGGAAGAAGGTCGGGAAGTCCCTCAGCCGCATGCCCCTGAGCCCCGGCACGTCCTCCACCGGCGTGTCAAGGTATCCGTTCGTCAGCTGCTCGGCATCTACATACGTGTAAAGATAGATAAGATATAAGAGCTTCAGCGTACACTACGTGTTTGAGACGTAACGGGCGCCGCCGCGGGAGAAGAAATGCGTGACGCGAGACAAGCGCACTAGCGGCTGAAGAACTGTGCGTACATACCTTTGAGTGGGGTGAGGCCACGTTTGATGAGGAGGCGGTAGTGGCGGTAGCCGAGGTAGCTGATGGCGCTGGCGGTCCAGAGCTGGACGTAGGGGAGGCCGAGCTCCTGTACGGCCTCCATGCAGAACCCCATGACGACGTCGGAGATGACGCAGGTGATGGGCGGGTGCGCCGTATCGCCGTTGAGCTCGGCGAGGAGGCGGCGGAAGGGTTCCAAACAGGTCTCCGTGGTGGACTTGCAGAGCGAGGGGATGTCCTGCGTGACGTCATCGTCGTCGGACGACGGCATGCCGTCGGGGATGGTGGCGTAGCGGAACCCGGGCACGCCGGCGACCGCGGCGGGGCCGCGGGAGCGGACGAGGCGGGCGTGGTTGTAGTCGGTGTTGACGAAGGTGACGTCGAAGCCCCGGGCGTGGAGCAGCTTGGCCACGTTGAGCATCGGGGTGATGTGCCCCTGCGCCGGGTACGGCAGGCACACCGCGTGTGGCTTCTCCGCCGCAGCTCCCATGGAACCCATCTCTGTCGACAGCTTCTTCTTACTCTTCTCCCGTGTGCTCCGATGCGATCAAGCTTGATCGGTCGATGGATGGCAACGACAACGAGGGTTGGCTTTCTGGCTCCACTCTTGTTGTGGCGCTTGCTTCGTTCTGTGTGTAGCTTGGTTGGCTAAGCTAGGGGGATCGGTATGAGTTGCCTACCGAGGCATGGGCGCTTGTATTTATAGGCGCGGCTTACTACGAGATTGTGGGAAACGCCATTTTAATTGTTAGTAGTATGACGACTAACGCAAGTGATGACGATTTAGGATTGTGTTTGTTGCTTGGATATATTGTTTGTTTATGGGTTCATCTCCTTCGAGGATGGAGCCGTATAGGTCAAAGCTCCACAGAAAGCAGCCGGGGCGTGTGATCACTTGCAGGTCAGCATGAGGTCGGTACGCGCGCAACGGCGCCGCATGGACAATAGTAGCGATCTGGCAGCCGGCCATCTTGATGCATGAATGATCTGTCCCTCCGGCGATGTGCTTCACATGTGACCATGCCAACCAGGCCACTAATTGCAGCAATTCAAGCAAGCAAGCACATCCTTCTAAACTAGCACGATTACTCACCTTCACAAGAACTACAGCATTAAAGCCCATTAACAGGCTAGATTAGCTACTACTCGCTTCATTCTTAAATATAAGTGTTTCTAGTCTTTTTCTACACGTAAACATGTCTAGATATATGCGTGCAGAAAAAAAGTTAGAAAGCGGCTAGTTGTTTTCAATGTGTGCGTGTTTGGGGGGGGGAGTCCCCCGTAGTCAAAGGATCAACCTCCAGCTTAGGACGCCCGGTTTTCACGCTAATATCCGTAATGTTTGCTTACGTAATAAAAGAGTGAGGTAGGACTAAAGAAGAGTGAACCTGGACTACGGGGGACCTCCCCCCCCCCCCCCCCCCCCCGTACTCCCTTGCTCACTTGAGAGGGTGACCGACCCTCCTGTTCATAGTGTAGGTTTAGTCTCTTGCCCATGTGGCGGTATGACGCTATGTCATCTTGGAATTGTTGTCTCATCGGCGTGCGGCGAGGGTAGACGGCTGGAGCTTGCTGCTCGCGTCTCTCCGGGGTAGGGATGGCGCCTGACGGTCGGATCTGGCGAGGCTCCCGTGAACAAGTGCGGCAGTGTTCAGATCTGGTATCCTCCTACTCGTCTTGGCTACCATGGTGGTGGCTGGAGTCGTGGAAGGGCCAGATCTATTGCCTTGCCGGATGGATCTGCTTTTGTGCATGTTCGCTGCGTCAAGAAGATGGTCGGAAGCTAGGTCGACATGCTCCTGTGGCAGGAGGATGAAGCTCCTGATCTTTGGGTCAACCCCTTCAATAAGCGTCAGCTTCCCCTGCTATTCAGTCTGCATCAAGTGGTGCCTTCCTCTCGGCCGGCCGGCGTGGCGAGGGAGAGGTGAAGAACTGCTTTGTTACGACTGGTGTTCGGGGTTGGCGTCGGGAGATCTTGGGTTATGCGTCTCCTTCGGCGGTTCCCTAGCGACAACGATGTCTTGCCGCCATTATCCTTTGCCAGAGGGATGGCCCTGCCATTCTCGACAAATGTGCCTGCTTGAGCTTCTTCCTCCTCCAGGTGATCTTCTTCAGCTTTGGTGCGACATCGAATGCCCATGCTTCACCAACTGGTTTCGTCCCCGGTGAAGATCAGTGGAGCGGTCGTGTGCCTGGAGGTTGTTCGTCGTCCGCAAGTTTGAACACGATCACGTTTCAGCGGTCTTATCTAGGGTGTTTTGTATTTATTTCGAAGGACTTTGTTTATTTCCTTATTACTTTTGGGTCCTTTTTGTAAGTGTACATCCTTTGCCGACTTAATGCAGATTCTAGGTCATTCGAGGCCTTTTACCGTTAAAAAACGTAATAAAATATTTCTGATTAAAAAATGGATCATTTCTAACCGTACACCCTTTGCCGACTTAATGTAGACAGATGGAAAGTCTTCGTGCTAAGATCCTCAGAGACCAGCGCACCAGAGCAGTAACCAACGCCAATGATGAGAACCGTAGAGAGGGAAGAACCGGACCTGCAACCACACGGATGAACACGAAAACGGACTGGATCCTAGTAGATTCGACGGACGCACGCCTCCACACGCCCTCCGTTAACGCTAGACACACCACCTGGGCGAGGATAGGACAGAGAGAATTATTCTAACTGCAAGAAGTAGCCGCCCTTGAAAAAGACATTGAAAAAATCTAAACGAAGGACGGGAACCCTTCCCGACAAGAAGCCGTGATCCATCACGCCTCCAAAGGCCTTAAGGCCACCGGAGATGGAGCAGACCAGCGGCATCACCGGCGAGGGGGGCAGAACCCTAGATGGGTTTTACGGTCGCCTCAGGATTGCTCGGTCGCCTCAGGATCGCCTCACTCTACCCTCACGTTCAGAAAGAAGCATAGGCTGACCCAACAATGTGGTGCAAATACCAAATTTTAGTGAGTGAAATATTTCTTGATCGACTGATATTCATAGTCATCCGTCATCAGATAATATAATCTTCTAACCCCTTTGTACCCACACAAACCTCATTTATCATATGACTGATTTTTAGTTTCGACTTGGTAGTTATTTCAATTACGCTGTCTTAAAAATAGAAACATGAAATAGAGTACGGTTTTACTGAGTCTCAGTCCACTAAAATTGCTCGATTGAGACATAAAAAATTCTCAGTCTACTGAAAATAGACAACACTCACTTGTGTGGCATTGACCATGCTTCTCCTGGTGATCGGTCGTTGCGTACACCTTTCTGAAACTAGCTTCGCCGACGGTTAGCGAATTTGTACACGTCGTTGCATTGGACCATCAACTACAGAGTAGCTGGCATGCATTTTCCATCACCGTGGCCTTTCCTGGAGCATGGGAACGAAATAAACAAGGAGATAACTCTTTGAACGCTATCTGTTTTCTTTGGACGAACTTGGTGCGTGCAGACGTGCAACATGCAAGTAAAACAGACAAAAATTAGGACGGCGACGCCATGCAGAGTGCAATCATTCAGTTCAGGTCAACGAGGAGCAAATTAACTGAAACGATCACATAGAAATCAACCTTTCTTCTACTGTATAGATTCTCAGCGTGTGCATCCGGCTCCATGTTTCCCCTGTTGCTCGACATGATCTTCAGCTCCTATGCTATGATCTTCAGCTCCTCGGTCATTTGATCTGATTGCTTTTTTGGTTTTCTTGGATTCAATTTCTTACACTTGTATCGTTAGCTTCTCGTTTTGCATTTAAAATTGCTCACCCATATTTCATCATGATCACTCATCAACTCATTGCGAGTGTGTTTGATGAGACTTCCTTCACCATATCTGCAAATATTTCGTGCACCTAGCAAGAAGATGTCGCCGCCCTTACAACCTTCGTCTTAGCCCCGATAGGCTATTCCGAGCCCATCTTCCCTTCTAAATCAACGGTCTCATGCTTGTTTCTCGGATTACCGCCCTTGGCTGCCGCCTCTTGAAACTTGAAAGAGTCTTCAAATTCTTTCCACTTTGGGCCTTTTGAAGCTCTTACAAACATAGCATCAAATTGAAAGATTGGTTCTTGTTGTAAGTTTGGTACATACATAGAGCATCTTCCAACTTAACAAAAAATGGAACATATCAAATAAATAAGTTGATGGGTATGTCAAGAGTTTTTTTTTAAATAATACGATTTTTTAATAGAAATTCGGATTCTAGCGCGCGGAATCAATAAATTTGGAAAATAGGGCCCCGTCGGCATCAGCAGCCATGCCAATGGGTACGATCAATGCATGTGCACTCGGTTACATTCTAATTTCTTTTAATTAATATAAAATTAGGTTAACCGTGTCTCGGTTCGAGATGAAATATGTATAAAATATGTGCGTATCGATGAGTAGGTTCCATTCCCGCGATCGGTTTCAAGTTTGATCGCCTCTAACTTCTTAATTTTGAATCGCAACTCGTACAATTATTCGACGAATTTTGTCAAATTCCTCGCACTCGTTTGACCGTTTTAAATTTCCTTGCACGAGTATGTCTAACTCACCATTCTTCACAACTGTTACGTTGTAACTTTTTTGTTTCGACAGATGTATTTATATTTTCTTTCAAATATATATTTTTTCTATAGATACTACCGGAAAAATAAATACGTCCACCGAAACAAAAAAGTTACAACATAACAGTTGTGGAGAAGGGTGAGGTAGATGTACTCGTGCAAGGAAATTTAAAACGGTCAAACAAGTGCGAGTAATTTGACAAAATTCGTCGAATAATTGTACGGGTTGCGATTCGAAATTAAGAAGTTAGAGGCGATCAAACTTGAAACCGATCGCGGGAATGGAACCTACTCATCGATACGCACATATTTTATACATATTTCATCTCGAACCGAGACACGGTTAATCTAATTGTATATTAATCGAAGGAAATTAGAACTACCTACAGATCAGCAGATCTGCATGGCAGCTGCAGATCGACGTGCAGATCGGCCGATCGGCGTGATCATCGGCATGGCGCATGCCGACGGCTCCCTATTTTTCAAAATTTCTGATTCCGCGCGCTAGAATCCGAATTTCTATTAAAAAATCGTATTATTTAAAAAAAAACTCGGTATGTCAAACTGAACATGGTTGATGGTTTAGAGCATCTTACTTTAATACTTTAGTGCATTATGTTGCCCACACATTTTTACTAACTTTGTTGTATTGTCTCATATTTTCGTATTATTTATTTACAATGTCGTTTTTTCTATACAATATTTTTATACAAGATAAAATACATTGCCAAACAAAAAGTAAAAATAAATAGAAAAGAACATATCCTCCATTGTCACCACCTGTTACGTTATCTCGCTCCCTTTTGCTACTTCCCCAAGCTTAGGCGCTCCAGTGAAGAGGGCACCTTGTTGTACTCACACCCTTAGTAACATCTTGGTCAGAATGTTCTGAGAAAACAAACATTGGTTTGGCTCTTAGTTACATTCTTGCAAAAATTGTTCTATGCTTCTCAGTCTAATGTTTTACAAATGATAATCCTTTGCATATGTCAAGGAGAAATTCAACCTTTTGCTACAATATATTTGTTATTATTCATCTATTATGTACCAGAAGATCTTTTTAGCAACTCTTCTTATCATAGAACTTGATAAGATGTACCACAGTAAAGTAAAAAAAAAAACTCCATATTTAAAACAACTAAATCACATAACCACTTTTACAAAATAATTTATAAATGGGACTCGGTCGCACATCTAACTAAAAAGGCTTATCACACAAAAAATTGTGGATGTACATCCCTCTAATATATACGAAACCTACTATAATGATACATGTACCCTTTGATATGCATGGTCTAGGCCGTTATCAATAAAACAACACAATAGGAAGCCCTTATTGACCATGGGAGAAGGAACAGAAGCAAGTATAAACAATATCAACCTTAGCATAAGTTCACAAAGGAAATATCATGTCGGCTCAGGAAGGACTAGATTGATTTTGAGAAAGTTCAGGATAGACCAGGTTGCAAGTATCTCCAGAATAGGTACCAAGTAGGTTACACAAGTTTTAGGAGACAATGAGAATTAGATAAAGAGAATGACGCACATTGCGATTTATGATGGTGAAATTCTAAATATCCATTGATTCTGACAGTGAAATAGCTGGCAATGCTACAGTGGAATATGATATTTTGAGACAAATGTCGATACTTCATACAACGTAGAATTGTTCATTTTGGTTCGATCAAATTGTAAAACAAAACATTCTACCAAGTTTTTAAGATAGTTAAGTATACAGTGTACACATATATCCCCAAGAATACATACTTAAATCTAACTTATTGAGTAATGCACTAATATAGGTTTACTTGGATCTATAATGAAGGAATATATTCATGCCAAGAGATTTTTTTTATCACAAATCCCCCTAAATAAAACCATTTTTGTTAAAAAATGTCATTACAACTTAACTGTAAAATATGTATGTCTAATTATAAATGTAAAATGTTACATCCGTCGTTCTAGTATGAAGGATAGTATATTGAAACGTATGAACTAAAGAACATACCACGTACATGATGAGTTGGGAAGTAAAATAGTTTTGTACAAATATATTACCTAGTCATAAGCCAACAAAATGGTAATACAATCGTTGTAGGATGGTGCTAGTTGTACCTCCCTTGCCATTTAAGTAACCGATGTTTATGCCGGAAGCCCGATGGGAATGTGTGCAGTCAAGGAACAAGTCAATCCCAATCCAGGCAAACGAAGAACGATATATGCATAATTTCTTCTGTATTTTGCTAGCGTCGGAGGCTTCTCTAGGCGTCGATGCCGAAAACGACCAAATTTTGTATGGGAGCCGCCGAACGAGTGGATTATTTTCCTAGCGGGCGCCGCGTTGTATCTGCTCTAATGCCCACTAGGGACATAAAAAGTGACTTAAAAATAACACCTAGTTTCTAAAAGAAACTTTGAACACGTATAAAAAGGTGTTCTATTAAAGAGGATAGGAAAAAATAATCTAAGACACTTTTGAAAGTTTTTTTAAAATATTTTTTTTGAGTCACTTTTGAAATGAGAAGTGTCTTTAATTTTGACCATGCAATGAAAAGTGTCTTCAAAAATAAATTTTAGGGCACACTGAAAATATTTCTTAGATTATAATTTGAGGTGTTATTCAGCAATGTCTTCTATATTTTTTATTTATTTTGCATACACTGTCACGAGACACATCCATTTTAGACGGCGTTGATTTTTTTCTTTGTAAACTGATTTTTTTTGGACATCGATAGTTAGCTTTTCTTAACCTTGCAGTGGAGATTTCTTACTCCCGGGCACTTCATAGATATTGCCATGGCATTTTTAATTTTTGTAAACCAATTTTTTCGGCATTGATGGATATTTAGCTTTGCTTAGTACTGTTTAATCATCAGTAATGCATATCCTTATGCTTATAGATGCTTGGACCAGGATCGTCCTTGTTTTTTTTTTTTTGAGAAACAAAAAACACCCTCTTTTCTCCGTTATTGTATTTTGCTTCGTAGGTAGCCCGTACAAGCCATATCATCAGCACTTAGACGTTCCTATCGTCTCGGATGCTTCCTCACAGGCCGATCGATCGAGCCGATGCTTCCAGGGGCGGAGCCCAACAGACGTACCCTGATGCACAGGAATACGGTATGATTTGTTTTTTACCAAAGCTTATCACCCGATAAGTGAATGTGCATCAGGTTAGCTGGGACGTGGTGCATCAGGCTGGGCTGGATGTGCCCGCTGGGCCAGCGTTGGCCGTCCCAAAGGCCGAGCCTTGCATGCCCTCGTACGCCAGATGGTTTGCTTGCTCAAATCCGTGAAAGTCTAAACAAATTCATCGTATTAGGGCCTAGTGGCTAGCTAGTCGCACGAACAGGCAGCGGCGAAGTGCTAAACCTGAACGAGAAATCCGCATTATCTATGTTAATAATATTTTGTATTTATACGTTTTCTCTTACTATGTCACATTATCTATGTTAGCTTTTACAAACCATAATTTTATATACTAGTAGATTTTTTGCTTGAAAATTTTATGCTATAGTAAAATGGTGCATCAGGGTCACTCGAGCTCCAGCTCCGCCCCTGGATGCTTCACCCCATAATCAACGCACTCCATCTCTCAGTTATCTACAGCCAGCTTCATGGGAAACCAAGGTCCAGCGCTGTCCTGTCATCGTCTTGTTGGCTTGGCGCTTCTGCAACTTGTGAGCGGTGACAATTAGCTAGCACTAGTAGCATCTACGGAGCACTACAGTACATGGATGTCGTCCCATGCATTCGTTCAGCACGCTATGCAACGGACAGCGACACGTGCGGATAGCACGCAATGGATATCTGCATCACTACTTCTAGATGGGCCTCGATCGATCTCACGCACATATTGGTGGCGAAAATTCACAGCGCAGACAAAATCCCGCTAAGATATCTAGCTAGGAAGCAATGGCAATGGTGAGTCCTGGTGTTGCATGTACAGGATGCTACCGGCGGTGTGCATGCGTCAGCGATAGGCATGGCCAGCCAGCGCCGGTACAATACAAGGGTGGACGCCACGGGTTGTGTGTACGTACGGTAGTCGACGGTGCGTCCCGTCGCCCTCCGGCCGCAAGTTGGCCACGGATTTTGCATCTCGATCGCCTTCATGAACGCGACGGGATGCAGCTGCCAGCTTCTTCTACCTCGATCGGTTCTCTCTAGTCAACCTCGCCACGTACGTGCTGTGTTATCTCTCTCGTCTCTTCCATTATACTCCCTCCGTTCCAAATTAATTGGCTTCTATTTACCCACATAACATACACATATATGGTTAAATAGAAGTCAATTAAAGAACGGAGGGAGTATATATGTACAGGGAGATATGCGGTGCCCCTGCATAAGCGTAGGCGCCGACTGATATTTTTGCGTTGACTGACCGCCAATCTGAAGTCAAATCACAGACGGCGCCGACGACGTCAGGCACGGCGGTGGCTCAGGGTTGATCGTTGACCATCTCACCGTGGGTGTGGGGTGCTAATGTGAGGTCAAAGATGAGGATCCCATGCCGGCCGCCATGAGATTTTTTTTTTTGAGAATTGGCCGCCATGAGATGCACACCATGACACCAATGACCAATGAGTACGGGCCAAGCAAGTCAAAGCCATCAGCGAGCTGAACGACGGAACCAGGGGGCCCCAAATATTGGGCTCCAATATTGCACCGTGTAATAAGGCTGTGTGTTGAAGCCCAGTAGGCCTTCTAGAGGAAATGGCCTTATTCAGAATTTCAGGTGTTGAAAGCCCAACGGTTACCTCAACATCGACCCCATTTTAGCATGAGAAACCACGGTAAGCGCGCGTGCGCTTCTACCACGCGCGGCGCACGGACGCTGCCGGAAAGGTTCAATGCAGAAAAAGTAACACGTAAAACGGTTTTAAATTTTTAAAAGTCTATAACTTTCAAACTGAACGTCTAAATTTAGATCGGTTTTCACCATCGTGTTACTTGCAACGATATCTTCCAAAGCTAGATCTCATATGAGTATGAGTATGTTCTGACCCTTATTTTTCAAAAGCAACTTTGTATTATAAACTTGCTTTTCTATCAAAAAGCAAACTTTTCTAGTATAATTGACTTTTTATGATACAAATTTTGTTCAACTCGTCGATTCATTGTACAAAAGAAATTTTGACCATAACGTGTTTTTTCATGATAACAATTGTTTTTCAAATTTTAATTATGAAATCAATTTTGAAATATAAACTTGTTTTTTCTATCACAAAAATAGCTCTGTAGTATACAACAACACGAAAAGAACATTTTGTACTATTAACTTGCTTTCGTCCAAAAAAGCAAAAAAAATTGGCATACTGCAATCTTGTCTATCGGCATGCATAGAAATACCACATGTTCTAATTTTTAAAGGCAACTTCTAGACATAAAAGTTCGTGCTATAAATTTTAAAAATATTGATACAATTTTGTTTCAACTCGTCGATTCGTACAACAAAAGCAAATTTTGACCAGAAGTTGTTTTTTCGTGATAACAATTGGTTTTCAAAATATTTTACGAAGTCAACTTTTGAAATAGAAACTTGTTTTTCTGTCACAAAAGCAGCTATGTAGTATACACTAGCACGAAAAGCAACTTAGTACTATAAACTTGCTTTTAAAAGAGAAAATCTTTTTTCTACTTTGATGTTCTTTTTTCTTCAAAAAAGTAATTTATTGGTTGAGACACGTTTTTCTAGCATGTACATTTCCCTTTCACTCATGTTCTGATTTCTAAAAGCAACTTTCATGACAAGAACAAAGTTTGTACTATAAATTGGCCTTTTCTTTTATAAACAAGAAATAATGTGAGCATGAGTGGGGATATGTTTTCAAATCCAAGCAATGGTCAACTTGTTGGATTATGAGAGGATGAGTGGGGACATTCGAAACAATATCTCATACTTATATACTCCGATGAATATTTTCTAAAAGCAACTTCTAGATAGAAAAACATGTTCTTACCATGAACTTGCTTTACCATGACACAAAGTTGCTTTTTGAAAAATAATTATCGGAACATGTCCATGGGGGATCTAGTTTTGTAGATCTGGTCGCGAGGAACACTGCGGTCAAAATCGATTTTAATTTGGACGCTTGGTTTGAAAGTTATACATTTTTAAAAATTTAGACTAGACCCACGTGGTCTCGGTAGGGGAGTGGCTGGTACACGTGCGCTCTGGCCAGAAAAAACGCGTGTGCGCTCTCCGGCAGCGTCCAGCATTTTCTTCGTCGCATTACCTTTGCTGGTAGTTCTACATCCATATTTGTTTTTGGAAAACATTATCCCTGGAAGGTTAGAACCGATTTCGTCTTTATTACACTAACACACAGCCACAAATACATACCGAAACAAGTGAAGTCGTGAAACTAAAAAAAATTCTCCGTGTCTCCTACTCTCCTTGCACCAACGAGTGACCAGTGCAGAGTTATGGATCAGCGCTCTTGGTATTTAAAAAAATGAAAATATTATGTTGAAGCTTAATGTTTTCTATAAAAAAAAAATGTGTGTAGATACACATGTTACCTATAGATCAGTAGAGTTTTGTTAGATAATATGTTGTATTGTAGAGTACACAAATATCACAAAATCGTGGTTTCAAAAAGACAAAAACATCCTCTCGACATTTGTCTTTTTTTTGTGCAGTCCAGATATGAAAAAAAAAACTGGTCGTACACTCTAGATATGTATATTCACATTTTTTGGAAACCTAAAAATATACTTTTCGTTTTTTTAAAGCGGGATCACTAAACCTCTAGGAGCTACAGAGGATTTTCGGTAGTATACTATATAATAGTTGATCAATCCGACGAGGATGACCGGTAAGGTAGCAACCACTCTTTGTCTCCTCTACGTTTACTCTGCTCCGACGAATCCCCAACCACTACACTCACGCGGCCGTCGTCTTTCTCGGCGGCAGAATTAACATATCAAGCTATCGCCTTCACGAGCTCACATATCCCCCCGGATCACCAATCATTTGCGAGGGCCACTACGAGCACTCGCCGGCCGATCGCCGCACGTCCAAGCCAGAGACCGGAGATGAGCTCTGAGTCCGAGCCGCAGCAGCCCCACGCGGTGCTGATCCCGCAGCCGGCGCAGGGCCACGTCACGCCGATGCTGCACCTAGCCAAGGTTCTGCACGGCAGGGGATTCTTCGTCACCTTCGTCAACTCCGAGTACAACCACCGGCGCCTGCTCCGGTCCCGCGGCCCGGGCTCCCTGGACGGCGCCGACGGCTTCCGGTTCGAGGCCGTGCCAGACGGTCTGCCGCAGTCCGACGACGACGACGTCACGCAGGACATCGCCGCACTCTGCTTGTCCACCACCAAGCACAGCGCCGCGCCGTTCAGGGAGCTGCTGGCCAGGCTCAACGAAAGCACGCCGCCCGTGAGCTGCGTCATAGCCGACGGCGTCATGAGCTTCGCGCAGAGGGTCGCCGAGGAGATGGGCATCCCGGCCCTGGTGTTCTGGACTACTAGCGCCTGTGGCTTCATGGGTTACCTCCACTTCGCCGAGCTCGTCAGAAGAGGCTATGTACCACTCGAAGGTACGAGCCAGATCCAGACCTGATTAATACAGATCGAGTTGGTACACTTGTGTTCTGTTGCAAATGATCAAATCAGCATGGTTGTTGAGATGATTGTTCTGTAACTTGTGGCAGATGAGAGTGACCTGACCAACGGATACCTGGACACGGCCATCGACTGGATCCCGGGAATGGAGGGCGTCCGTCTGAAGGACATCCCCAGCTTCATCAGAACGACCGACCCGGACGACGTGATGCTCAACTTCGACGGCGGCGAGGCGCAGAATGCGCGCGGCGCCCGCGGGCTCATCCTCAACACCTACGACGCGCTGGAGCAGGACGTCCTCGAAGCGCTCCGCCGCGATTTCCCGCGCCTCTACACCGTCGGCCCGCTCCCCGCGTTCACGAGAGGCGCCGAGCTGGACGCGATCGGCGGGAACCTCTGGAAGGAGGACGCGAGCTGCCTCCGGTGGCTGGACGCCCAGGAACAGCCCGGCTCTGTAGTGTACGTCAACTTCGGCAGCATCACGGTGGTGACGCCGGCGCAGCTCGCCGAGTTCGCGTGGGGTCTGGCGAGCTGCGGCCGGCCGTTCCTGTGGGTCGTGCGGCCGGACCTCGTGACCGGCGAGAAGGCCGTGCTGCCGGAGGAGTTCGTTCGGGGCACCAAAGACAGGGGATTCCTGGCGAGCTGGTGCCCGCAGGAGCAAGTCCTGAGGCATCCGGCAACCGGGCTGTTCCTTACGCACTGCGGGTGGAACTCCACGCTGGAGAGCGTGTGCGCCGGCGTGCCCATGGTCTGCTGGCCATTCTTCGCGGAGCAGCCGACCAACTGCCGGTACGCGTGCGCCAAATGGGGCATCGGGATGGAGATCGGCAGCAAAGTGGCGAGGGAGGAGGTGGCGCGGCTGGTGCGCGAGGCGACGGAGGGCGAGAAGGGCAAGGCAATGAGGGTGAGCGCGCTGGCGTGGAAGGAGAGAGCCAGAGCGGCCACGGCGGAGGGCGGGTCGTCGAGCGAGAATCTGGGCCGGCTGATGGAATTCCTGCGTGCAGGGTGGGTGTGATGCTGCAAGCTGAATGTGTTTCGAACGAGTTGTGCATGTTTGTTTACTTGCTGCTGATCTCGTCCTATCCTTGGATTTTGTAGTCTTAATCGGCATTGCAAAATTTAGTGCCCCGACGACAAGAAAAGTGCTGTTACTACTCTACTGCAAAGTTACTACGTACTATATTTTCACAAAGTAAATGAACAAAGAAAGAATAATGAGATAACTCTACAGATTGCATACTGCAAACTGCAGTATGTTTTTTCTTTGAGATAGCGGACCGCAATTTTTTTTCTCACAAACACTTGTGACTTTATTCATATTGCCAACAATTATAAGTACGGAGTTAGATGGAGGGCTATGTAACTAGCGGAGCGAGGTTAGTGGCGAATGGAGGGCGATTCTAGGCTCTTAGTTACATTCTTGCAAAAATTGCTATATGCTTCTCGGTCTTCTGTTTAAACAAATGATATACCTTTGCATATGGCAAGGAGAAATTCAACCTTTTTCTACAATATATTTGTTATTATTCATCTATTATGCTTACTGAGGTTAAAGCTTTACTAGAATTTTTTTTTGCAGCTCCTCCAATCATAGAACTTGATAAGGATGTACGACCAAGTAAAAAAAGCTCCATATTTAAGTCAACTATATCACATAACCACTTTTACAAAATTATTTATAAAGTGGACTTCGTCACTACAAATAAAATTAATATGCCAGACACACCATTTAACAACCAATCCGACATGTCGGGTCAATCGATGGGGCATTCCTGTGTGAACTAGGAGTATATGCTAAGGTTGATACCGTTTGCACTTCTCATATTCCTTCTCCACTGGTCAATAAGGCTTCCTCTTGTGCCCTTTTATTGATGATGGTCTAGACCATGCATATCAAAGGGTACACGCATCACTATGGTAGGTTTCATATATGTTAGGGATGTACATCCACAAATTTTTGTGTGATAAGCCTTTTTTACGTTAGGTGTGCGCAAATCATTTTGATTGGGTTGGCTTCAGGAGGACTACATTGGTTTTGAAAAAGTTTGGGATAGACCAGATTGTAAGTATCTCCAGAATAGGTACTACGAAGGTTACACAAGTTTGTAGAGACAATGATATATTTAGATAAAGAGAATGATGACACTGCGGATGGTGGAATTCTAAATATCCATTGAATCTGACAGTGAAATGGCCGGCAATGCTACAGTGGAATAGGATATTTTGAGACAAATGTCGAAATACTTCATAGAACCTATAATTTTGCATGTTGGTTAGATCAAATTGTAATATGAAACACTCTACCAAGTTTTTAAGATATTTAAGTGTACAATGTATACATATATCCACAAGAATACACACTTAAATTTATTTATTGAGTAATGCACTAATATAGGTTTATTTGGATCTATAATGAAGGAATAGATTCATCACAAGAGATTTTTTTTACCAAAAGTCCCCCTACAGAAAAGCATTTTTGTTACAAAATGCTATTATAACTTAACTGTAGAATATGCATGTCAAATTATAAATGTTAGATATGTCGTTCAGTATGAAGGATAGTATATTGAAACGTGTCAACTAAAGAACATACCATGTACATGATGAGTTGGGAAGTAAAATAGTTTTGTACAAGTATTTTACGTAGCCGTAAGCCAACAAAATGGGTAATACGGTAATGGAAGGATGATGCTAGGTATACCTATCTTGGTATGAAAGAAACCTCTATTAAATAAACCCGTGTTTATAACTATCTAATTTATCATGATCATGCGGTCAATTCCGGAATACCGATGGGCATGTGTGCAGCAAATCCCAATCCAGGCAAACGAGTTGGACAACATAACCAGAATTCAGTGTGTTTTTTGCAAACATCAAAACTTTGTCTAGGTGTTGATGCCCAAAAGATCATAGTTTTCATGGGAACCGGCCGAACGAGTGGATTATTTTTCTAGCGCCGTCTTGTACCTGCTCTAATACTCACGAGGGACATAAAAAGTGACTTCAAAATAACAAATAGCTTTGAAGAAACATTGATCACGTAAAAAAAAGGTTTTGATAGGAAAAAGTTAATAAAAGGCATTTTTCAAAGTGTCTTAAAAATAAAAAAATTGAGTCACTTTTGAAATGAAAAGTGTCTTTAATTTTGACCATGCAATGAAAAGTGTCTTCAAAAATAAATCGTCGTCTCGTGTCTTCACGACCCCGCTCCATCTCGCTTCTCGCCCTTCGCCGCTTTGTTTACTTTCCTTGTTGAGGTGCTTGTTTAGATTGCTACTTGTTTTTCTTGTCATATCATCCAGTTGCACATCTAGACAATTTACTTTCCGTCAAGCCCAAAATTGAAAAAGACTAAATTTTATCACCACCTATTCAACCCCCCCCCCCCCCCCCCCCCAGGTGGTCAACTACCATTCAGCTGCCACTCCTAAAGGTGTTCGTGACAGAGCGGTGGCGAGCCGAGCAATTGGCATTGTGGCAGGTGGTGGATTGTTTGGCTCCGGATGAAAATCTGCTTGGCTCCGCCCGGCTGGCGACGACGGCGTCAGCGAGACGCCGTACGCCTCCTTGGTGGCGTCGTCGAGGAGTTCTTCGTCCTCCACATCTCGGGTTACCTTTCTTCGGGCGAAAACCTAGACCCTGGCTTACAGGGTCGGGTGGCGGTGGCGTCTTCTACGCCGCTTCCCTCTTTAGGGCGCCGTCTTCAAGATCTTCGTTTTCTTTTACGCTTTCCCGGGGCTGGACGTCACGGCATCACAATTTTGTACGTGTTCAATCGGTGATGTGCGAATTCCATGTGGCGGTTTGTGTGGCAACGACAAGGTTGGCGTGCGATGGATTGGTCGCGACAATGGCTTCGTAATCGGATCTGTTCCGGCGTGTCCGAGAGTCTTCGTCTCGGTCTTCCCATGCCGTGGAGTCGGAGCCGTTATGTTTTGCAAGCATCTTCTTTTGAGCGTCGTTACGATGACCTGCAGGGGTGGTCCAGTGGGGAAGATCTTCTTCGGCCGAGGTCTTGTGCATCTCCTCTCAAGAGCTCATCATCTGAATCGGAGCTGCCTATCTCTCCGTGAAGAGTCATCATCTGAACAAGATCATGCGATGCTTCTAGAATGTTGTTTTGTAGGCATTTCGGGTTCTTACGAAGTTTCACCTTTTCGTGATACATATTATACTGTGCAGCACTAATAGGTGTTGCAACTTGCAAAAACAGCATTTCATACTCATAGAGAGCTGCCAGCACTATATGCCCCTCCAGAACTTATTGTGGTAAATTCCATTTCCTGACGTGAAATTCAGTTTCGCCTTACAATGGGTTCACCGAATAAATGCATTGCAGAAATTGGAAAAGAATCAGAATTAATGAAAGAACAAATATTGGGGATGCTATTTTTTCAGTCAAGAAGCGAGTATTTTGGTACTCCTTTACGGGCCACCAACAGTCTTCTCCAGATCGACATCAGATCATTTTAGCAGAGTTTTCAGTTCAGCAGGTCAGTTCGAGGCGTTTTGGTCCGAATTTGATCTTTCAACAGGCGTCGACGCTTCATGGTTATCTTCGCTTATAGGCTCAGTTTCAGAGACGGTCTGTGTTGGTTGAGAACCTGCAACATATGTCAGCAATAAGGCATATGAATTTACTGCCAAACTTGAAACAGAATTGATCAAAGAAACTGGGAACAAGGATGCTGATTCCAGAATTTCAGAATGACTAAACAAAAAACAATTGTGTGACCTCAAAGCAAAGTAAACTGAGAGTGACATACCGGATACATCATCAGACTGCCTTGAAATAGCACGAGGGGGTAACTGCAGTCTGAAATTAGGAGGGAGCGAAGGCGCTGTCTGGAATGAACCCTCAGTCTGTTGCGGCATCTGTGGCTGAAAGAACGGCTGCCGTGGAGCCTGCTGCATTGGCGAGAAGCCACCAGCCCTTGGATTCTGGCCACCTTGCATGTACCCCAGGTATTGGTAGGGCGTTGTTGAAGGGGAGGTTTGGCCATATAGCTGAGCATTGTAGTATTGCTGCAATTGAGAATTGTAGTAGGCCTGCTCATAAGTATTCAGACATTGCGTGGTTTCGGTCAGTTTCCTCCAATGGAGAATAAGTGTGTCAGTTTGTGTTAGTGTCAGATTTTGGTAGACATTCGAGTAACTTGTTGTTCGCTAATTCTAAGTTGTGAACCCTATGTAGGTATCCAAGATTCAATGCTGAAGATTGACGGTACTCAAATTTGCAAAAGTTTAGGAGGTGACTACAGATATCCTGAGTTCAGATCATGAACACTAGACAGTGCCTCAACTTATTTCTTTTATTTTGTCCACTGTTGTCATTTATTAGATCTGCTGTACAAAAGAGCAGCTGCATGTGATGGAAATAAAACAAGGGAAATAATATCTGAATGGAATGCTTGCCTGGTTAAATGGATAATCAGGTGGGTACCAGTACCTGCAAAATCATACATAACTTCATCAGTACCTATCATGCTGAGCACGAGCCCACCATTTCTCTCTCGGAGACAAGTGTACCAACAATCATGGCTGTAAAGCGCAAACTTATCTTATCTCAGACACTAAGGTATGTTCTAGCGAAAACTAGGACCATGTCAACAAACACTGCAACTTCATATACATCCATTTCAGTAGTACTGGTACTAGTGCTTGCTTGCAAGAATCAGCACAAACCTGTCTGGCTAACTACAAGCCCTAGCAAAAACAATCACTCCTACTTTGCCATAAGATATTAACCAGAAAGAGAAAGGGAATGTCTATGCATATTACAAAGAAACTTGTTATACTGCAAATTATGCTTTTAAACCACCTACCACTTGCAACAAGCATGCATGTGAGTAAAAAACTAACAATGCAGAAACATCTTGCAACTTTGACATTTCTTCTTTGCAGAAGAAACTCAACTACTTGTTGCTGATCTGACCAGAGCAGGTCATGGATTCATGTGCCAGCGATTCTGCACAAGCCTATACAATAACTTCGTATATAGGGTACGTCAACCGTGAACCAACAGCACTGCTCCAGCGAGGTGGCCAAGTGGCTACAAAGATCTGGACGCAGCCATTAAAACCCTCCGAGCAACGCCAACGAAGCGCCGAGGCTGTTCGCAGGCAAGGCAACAACGGATGAGGGAGACGGTGGGGACTTGAATGCCCCATGTCGCCGAGCTGCTGCTGCGTTAACGTTTCTTGGGCAAAGGCCCAGGGCCGGCGTCCTCGGAGGGCCCAAGACGTGGGCCCGGCCGCGGTGATGTCCAGTCAAAGGAAGGAAGCGGAAACCGAAAGCTGCGGGGCGCGAAAGCAACCCGACCCTGACCTGGCCTCAGCTCGCTCCGAGCAGTGTCTAGTCGATGTCTACATGTCTGTTCTTCGCTTCAGCAGCTATACATACGGCTTCAGTCTAGGAGTCGTTAGTATCTACAGTGTTACTCCTGTCTTGTCAAACTAAAGTATTTACCTCAGGATCAGCAATGCTCTGAACCACAAGAAACTGCAACACCCAACAACTCACTATCAAAATGTGCTATACTAGACAACGCTTTGTAACTACTATCACTGTCTGAAATCAACCGGTAGTAGTACCTCATTTTCTACCTTACTATGAAACCAGCAAACCAGAATCTGCAACGTCCTCGGATCTCACGATATATGATCTGAATACTCCTACTCGTATGATTTTAAAGCAGAATTGACATGATACGTACATTAGTTACATATGGTGTGAAAAGACACTCACCCGTACTGGGAAGGGGGGTAGTAGACGGCGTGAGGCGGGGTGGTCATCTGCTGGTGCGGCTGCATCCTGCCGCCCATGTATTGAGGCGGGCCCAGGGGCTGCTGATCCGGCAAGTGGGGCCCGCGCGGGGTCCTACCTGCAGAGAGAGAGAGAGTAGGGAAAAATTCAGACATGTTATAGGCTGCAGAGGAAGCAACTCGCACCGAACAAACAAATAAATGTGGCGCGCAGAGGTCGTAGCCAGATCACGTACGTGTGGGCCCCAGCCAGGTGTTGCAAAACAGTTGTATGGCCTATGCAGGCTGTAGGGAGATACCATACCATGTGCCCTAGTACGTTGGACTGGGTTTGACCAGATATATATGCATGGGTACTAGTATGTCCTAGCATGGTTTTGTTATTTCTCATCACAAGCTACTTAATTGTCTGGTGGAACTTTGCGTGTTCTTTTTTTGCATGACAAGAAGGATGCTAGGATGTGTACTTACAAGTGTCTGCATTTTGCCTATTTTTTTTTAGAAAGAAAAAAACAGAAGAAGAAGAAGAATGGAAGATGCGATGAGGTTTCTTTTTAGTATATGAACACATTGCGTAGGTTAGCTCAGTGCCAAATAATACAGGACTTTTTTTAGATAAGCTAGCTTGCACTACAACCTACTCCAGTCTGGTACTCATGTGCTGTAGTGCATTAAGCCTGTACCGTTTGTTGAAAACAAAAAAATAGTGCCGATAGCCAGTTGTTTGATCGTGCAAAAAAATGCTACTCCCATTCACGCTTGCAAACGAGAATATCGAATGAGCGCAGATGAACTGGAGCAATCCAAGCAACATGCAGCATCATGCAGGAGTATCTATCTATCTATCTGTTCCCTCAAACTCGTTGACAACCACCGGAACCCTGTCAAAGGGAAGGGAGAGTAGTACTGTAGTATATGCGACGGAACACTTTTGCAATGCCGGTGCACTGATTTTGACCAGAAAAGGAAAAGCGGATTCCTGATTCTCCAGCGATAACATGCACCCACTTTACATCGCATTCTCGCTGGAACGAGCGATCGATCGACAGTACCGCCACTCATGATCAAAGCAACTTCTTTCCCGAATGAGTAAGCGGCAACAATCAGAAGAAATAGGCTAGCCCCGTTAATCAACAGCCCCCATTGCCCATTGGTAATTATATTTACTATACTCACCCTATGAACATACAAAAATTTACTTAGATCATCCTATAGTTAATCAGAGAATAACTAAGGTCCTTGATAAATTGTTTTATCCATGTGATCTCTTCTTGTGTTGGCGTATGACTGAAAACAGAAACCATAGCGAAAATCTCAACTGAAGAAAAACTATATTTGTGGAGGCCGGAGTGAGCAGTACTATTCCAACCGATTATGGTGAGTAGTAGTAATCAGAGCAGCAGCAGTAATAACTGAATGCAGAGGCCAGGCCAGGCTGGGCAAAGCACAAGGCCATGAGTGTTGTCTGACAGCCATGAGCGTGCATGCTGCATGCCTCCACCCCCCTCCCAATGCAGAGACCAGGTAGAGTACTCCCGAGTCGTCGTCCTCCTGCTCGCCTCGTCTGTGCTGTGCGAGTAAATTCCAAAAAACCACCACAATTGAACGGGAAGTTTGAAAATCCACCAGTTCTGCGTAATCTCTCAAAAATCCACCACAATTGCGCTGGTTCGTTGCAATGTCCGCTGATTCAAGTTTTTGAGCGCGCTAACAAGGTTTCTGACAGGGGGTCCCACTGTCAGCGATGACGTGGCAACTCGGCTCGGGCAGCCGTTAACGGCCGTTAACGGCGAGTCGCGGGGACACGAAATATGACCTAACTGGTCGATTCGCTAGGTTTGACCGGTCATTTTCTTCTCACTCCACTCGCTCGCTCTCAGGCGCTCCCGTCGCGCCGCCGCCGTCGCCATCTCCGCCGCCCCGACCCCGCCGCAGATGCCCTCCTGGAACGACAGCGAGACCAGCAGCAGCTCCGACAGCCTTGTCTCGTTCCATAACGTGAGTTCATCTCTCTCTTCTTGCTAGGGCAGAGGGCGGAGCTAGGGTTAGGGTTTGGGATTTGAATTTTTTTGAATCTGAGCTTGGGATTCGTCTATTGGAGTTGTGTTTAGGTATTTGTGAGTGTGATATTAGATTTCCCTCTGTAGGAGATGACGTACGAGATATTCTATGATGAGAACTTTGAGGGGATGGAGGATCAGCAGTTCAAAGGTCAAGATCTGTGTATGCACGGCAAAAAACTGAGGAAATATGTTAGCTTTGAAGGTGAAAACACTGGGAGACAGAGGTTCAAACTGATCATCATCATCTGACAGCACATTATCATAGAAATCTGTGTCTTCACTAGAGGGCATAAAATCAGGCATTGAACTGCTTGCTTCACCACAATGAGCTCCGGAGGTTTTTTGCTTCTTCACTGACTTCACAGGCTCTATAATGCAATCACTATCATCAGTTCCAGTGTCTGAATCATTAAACAAGTCGTCACCTGCTTCATCATCAGTTTCCATGACAGAAATGGTAACTGAAGGTGCAGGTTTCTTCCTTTTCAGATCAATAATCCTCTGATCTATGTCATCAGGTTCCATGTCTGAATCATCCTCTGAGTCAGTTACTGGAACAATGCTTTGTTGTGTAAGCACATGACCATCTGCTAAATCAATTGGAATTACTGGAACATCCAATGCACTTGGTTGGCTTTTAAACAGTACTCCTTGGACATTAACTTCATAGACAACAGGCATTCCTATCTCTGATATAGGGACCTGTTCTTCAACAGAAATTGAATTAATTCCTGCAGGCAAACCCTCTGACCCTTTCACAACAAAGATTGTGAAGCATTTGTGCGCTGAATACTTGGTCATCATCTCCTCGACTGCTTTCATACTCTTAATCACTGCCATCCCATCCCTTCCTATGCCCTCCTCTTTCACATAATACATACTGTCAGTGAATGTATAACCCTCTGCCTCTATTAGTGCTAACAGATTCAGGTAGGTTATGTCAGATTCCCCAATTTTCCTTTCCAAATTGTCTTTGCCAGCAAAATGGAATCGAACCTCCCAAACTTCGTCATCCAAACTACAATCGAGCAAAAAAACACTCAGCAAAATTGAATTACTATGTCGAACCCTAACTAGCAAGCACATCGAACAGCTAAATCGACTATGCCGAACCCTAACTACCTAACAAATCGAGAGACAAGGATTCAAAACTTACTACACGCCACCGAGAGCTGATGTCCACTGATAGCTGTCCTCCGGTCTGGCCTTCCAGGTCCTAGCCAACGCCACCGCCGCCGCCGGGAACAGAGAAGTGTTCGGGGCCGCGACAGGGTTAGAGCTGCCACACATCTCGCCCTCGTCCAGGTTCACGCCTCCTCCGCGACCACCTCCGAGACCGCCGCCGTCGCCCGCTGCGGCATAGCCGCCGCCGCCGGTCGCCATTAGAGTGTTGGGAGTGAAGAGCAGTGGACGCACGGGGATAGAGTGGACTGGATCTGACGAATCGACCAGTTAGGTCATATTTCGTGTCCCCGCGACTCGCCGTTAACGGCCGTTAACGGCTGCCCGAGCCGAGTTGCCACGTCATCGCTGACAGTGGGACCCCCTGTCAGAAACCTTGTTAGCGCGCTCAAAAACTTGAATCAACGGACATTGCAACGAACCAGCGCAATTGTGGTGGATTTTTGAGAGATTACGCAGAACTGGTGGATTTTCAAACTTCCCGTTCAATTGTGGTGGTTTTTTGGAATTTACTCGTGCTGTGCTGTGCTGGCCACTCAGCCAGCCTTTTAAGGCTGGAGCCGGGCCCCACCCATTATCATCCCTAAACCGCGCGCAGCGCACGCAACCGAGGAAGGACAAGGAGGCACGCGAGGAGGAGAGGAGAAACAGGCGGCGGCGCGTGCCCTAATCGAAAAGCTTATCCCCTTAATTGCGTGCGATCCCCGCTAATGATGCCCCGATTATTGCTGCGCATACACATGCGCGCGCGCATTGATTCGGTGGGAGTTTTTTTTTTGTTTTGCTGGGGCCGTAGGCGTACCTCGACTGTGCGGCGATGGCCGCGGCGGGCCCATGGAGGCAATGTTGCAGTTGGCGCGCCGGCCGGCGATCATCGGGTTCGGGTCCTGCACCGCCTGCCGCGCCGACTCCGCGTCCCGGAACGTCACCTGCGTGCGTGCGTATAGACAAAGAGGAGGCGGGGACCACTAGATGAGAAAAGAACAAGGAGGCGGCGGCGGCGATCGGTGCTGTAGCGAAGAGGGGGAGAGAGGAGGAGGACGTACGAAGCCGTAGCCCTTGGATCGGCCGGTGTCGCGATCGGTGATGACGACGGCCTCGAGTATCTCGCCGTAGTCCCGGAAGTGGTCGTGCAGCCCCGCGGAGGCCGTCTCCCACGCCAGCCCGCCCACGAACACCTTGGTCAGCGTCGTGTCGCCGAACCGCGACCGGTGGTACGGCACGCCGCCGCCGCCGCCTCCGCCTCCTCCCGCCGTCCCCGGCGTCCCGGGCGCCTGCGCCGGGGAGGACGACCCGCCACCACCAGCAGCTGCTGAGGACGACGACGCCATGTCTTCGATCTTCTCGTAGCAAAGGAAGACGACGCCGCGCGCGTTTGCAGCAGCAGCAGCAGCAGAGTCCTTCCTATTTGGTGTGGTGTTGGAGACTCGACTTGCCGGGATCAAACTAAACCTGGACTCTCTCTCTAGTCCTTTGCCCGATCGGTGGCAGCCAGCTAATCAGTTGCGTTGGCTGGGCCGGTTGGGTCCGATCCGGCGCCCCTTCTCCCTGGATTGCTCCCCCTTGATCACTTTCCAATTGCTGGAACGATTCTCTTCCATAACCCACACCCCTCTCTAGACTCTAGCTCGCTCGGAGGCGGAGACGAGACGAGACGAGAGAAGAACCTAAAAAGAGAGGAGAGGGGAGGAGGAAGAAGGGAAGGGGGGCGGCTGTGCCTGTGCGTGCGCTGCGCTGGAAGAGGGAGAGGAGGGAGGGTTCGGGTGTGGGATGACAGCTGCGCGGCCCTTTCTAGTTCTACTAGTCTAATACAGTACTCCCCAATGGGCCGGCTCCCTCCCCCTTGCCTCCTTGTTGTACTCGAGAGGTGCTGCTGGAGCAGGAGCTGGACTCGTATACGTACATGGAGCTGCCACCTTCCCCCACTTGCCATGTCGCTCTCCATCGATCGATCAAGCGAACGCAACGAACTCATTAGCAAGACGGCGGGAGGCATATGTATCCATCTATCTGATCTACAACATCCAATCCCCTATTGATCCGTACGTGGAGCTGCCCTGCCTAGGTAGGAGGTTGCTTGCGGAGTTGCTGCTTCCTCCGGCTTCTGCTTGCACGCCACTGGTTCATTTCGCCTCGTGCGCAAAGGTCCACACGCTAACTATCGAAGCAACTGTACTGTAGCGAATTTAGTTTAGCATAGTAATGAGCTACTAGCAAATTGCGTCTAATTAAACCCTAACAAAAGTGCAGTACTCGATCTGTATAGGATGTGAGGAGGGGATATGGACGGGCCGGGTCACGTACGCGCGTACGTACGTGTATCGTCATTTAATTATGGCTGTATTGTATATGTGGGTGAGGTGAGGAGAGGGGAATTTCTGTCCAATGAAGAATTGATTTTCTAGTTGCTGGTGGAATGTCCAAGGAACAATGAGGGGCTAGCTAGCTGTCGTGGATATCACTAGGGAGATCGGGGGTACTACTCTCTTACGTTGCCGACTTTGTCTAGGCGTTGACCGTGGAGATGGTCGTTTCGTTCCGGTTGTAGTACTAGCTAGCTAGGGAGGAAACTGCGTCGTCGTTGGTTATCCACATGTCATCGCCGCGACGTCACCGGCGGTTCCTTCCTGCTTGTTCGAAATAGAATATGAGAGCGATCGAGAGAGAAGCGAATGAATCTAACTGTGCTTTATTCCATTGATGAATCGAGTATTTATACAAGGGAACCGTCACGACAGGGAGTCGCGTCCGATCGTGGGGGGGCGAGAGGAGCGCCGCGACGGTTGCCTGGCAACCGTACGACGGTTTACATAGGGAGGATTATCCCTTTAATTAAGCTAATTAATTAAATCCTAACACTCCCCCTAATCCTTCCTTGTGCTTGTCATCGAACATCTTTGGAATAATCTCCTCCAAAAACCCTGTGGGAAAAATATGAGGAGTAGTGTAGTATATGCCGGTAAAACTCCTTCAAACCCGGTGGGAAAATAAGGAGAAAATGATCCAACATATAATAGTTATTGCCTCTGTTAACTCAATATGAGGTATATCATAGAATTAGAGGACAATAAGTATGTCGTGTATACTTTCCTAAAAACCCCGATGGGGAAAACAGAAAGTATGACATATAATCTCATGTTGATATTACCTCATTAAAAACCTTGATGAGAACCTGAGAAGTAAACTCATGAAGGGAAAAAGAGTGTAATATGATGCTTTGAACAGGAATGTTCAGGAAGATACTCCCCCTGACTCTTGCAAATCACGAAGCCGTCGCATACCAATCCCATGAATGTATTTCTGGAATGTTGAAGTTGGTAGAGACTTAGTAAAAAGATCAGCGAGATTATCGCATGATTTGACTTGCAAGATGTTGATTTCCCCACTCTTTTGGAGTTCATGGGGGAAAAACAACTTAGGGGCAATATGCTTAGTGATATTGCTCTTGATGTATCCTGTTTGCATCTGTGCAACACAAGCCGCATTATCTTCATAGATAATGGTAGGTGATTCGATAGAACCAATTCCACATGACCGTTGTATGTGGTTTATCATCCTGCGAAGCCACACACATTCGCGTGATGCTTCATATATTGCAATTATTTCAGAATGATTGGTGGACGTTGCAACCAGAGTCTGTTTTGAAGACTTCCATGATATGGCCGTTCCACCATGTAGGAACACAAAGCCGGACTGCGATCTGGCGTTATGCGGATCAGATAAATAGCCAGCATCAGCGTATCCAATCATACTAGAGTCCAGGTTTCTCTGGAACTGAAAAAATAGGCCAAGATCCTTTGTGCCTTGGAGATATCGAAAGACATTCTTGACTCCCGCCCAATGGCGTTTGGTGGGAGCTGCGCTGTGTCTAGCAAGTAGATTCACTGCAAATGCGAGGTCAGGTCTCGTACAATTTGCAAGATACATAAGCGCTCCAATGGCACTGAGATATGGAACCTCGGGTCCCAACATCTCTTCTCCATCATCCCTCGGCCTGAACGGATCTTTCTCTACGTCTAGAGATCGAACCACCATGGGAGTTTTAGACGGATAGGATTTGTCCATATTAAACTTCTCCAATATTTTCTGGATATAGGCAGCTTGGTGTACCATTATTCCTGAGGGAAGGTGCTCGAGTTGGAGACCCAAGCAAAATTTGGTTTTACCCAAATCCTTCATCTCAAATTCCCTCTTTAGATGATTGCGTGCTTCATCAATATCTTGTGCGTTGCCAATGATGTTGAGATCATCGACGTACACGGAAATGATGCAAAATCCTGAAGAGGACTTCTTGATGAAAACACATGGGCAGTCATCACTGTTGGAGTAACCCTTCTGAAGAAGGAACTCACTAAGTCGGTTGTACCACATCCGCCCCGACTGTTTCAAGCCGTATAAAGACTTGTTCAGTTTTACACAATACATGTTGCGTTTTGCGCTTGCATCCGGGACAGAGATTCCGTCAGGAACCTTCATGTAAATGTCCGAATCTAGTGACCCGTAAAGATATGCGGTCACGACATCCATCAACTGCATAGATAGACGGTTTTGCACTGCCAAAGATATTAAATATCGGAAAGTGATACCACTCATAACTGGAGAATATGTCTCATTGAAATCAATGCCGGGTCTCTGCGTGAAACCCTGTGCTACGAGCCTTGCTTTGTATCTCACCACCTCATTGTTCTCATTCCGTTTCCGGAGGAAAACCCATTTGAATCCCACAGGGAAAACACTGGGAGGTGTTGGTATTGCTTCTGTGAATACCTTCCTTTTATTAAGCGAGGCTAATTCTGCTTGTATTGCATCCTTCCATTGAGGCCAGTCGGAGCGTTTTTCACACTCAACGATAGTCCTTGGATCATGATCATTAAGAAGGGTATATGCAATTGTAGCAGAAAAATAAGTGTCGACAATCATAGACTTACGGTTGAATGATTCTCCAGAATCGATATAGTTGATCGATATCTCGTGCACCCTTGATGACTCTTCGTGATTTCCCAATACGCGTGAGTCTAGGTGTTCCGATGTCCCAGCCAGTGTGTGCAAGCTGGAGCTGGGTTGTGGAGGTTGCCCTTCCACTGGGTGTATACTACCCATAAGGTGTTTGTCAACGTTGAGCTGACTTGCATTTACTGACTTGGAGGAGTTTCTCCTTGCTCTCCTTTGCTGCTTGCGCGAAGCAGGATCCGGATCAGAGGCCGTACTACTCCCCCTCTTTTTGGGAACGGGTAGTTGAGTGGTTTTAGTTGGTACCTCCACTCTTTCGGGCGCATTTCTGGCCGGATTCAAGGATTTTGTGACACCTTTTAGATCAGTAAATGAATCTGGCAGATTATTTGCAAGATGTTGCAAATTTATGATTTTACGAACTTGGAGTTCGGTCTCTTGGGTACGTGGATCGGAGGCTGAAATGGCAAGAGCATTCCAATCAATTTCCGGGCATTCTTTCTGGTACTTGAAATCTCCCCCTAATGCCGGAAAATGTTCCTCGTCAAATATACAATCAGCGTGACGGGCTGTGAATAGGTCCCCAGTAAGGGGTTCCAGGTACTTAATAATCGACGGCGATTTGTACCCCACATAGATCCCCAGTTTTCTGTGTGGGCCCATGGATGTCCGCTGAGGTGGTGAGATCGGGATGTATGTAGCACATCCGAACTTACGCAGATGGGAAATGCTTGGTGGATTTCCACGTACCAATTGCAGAGGGGAAGTACTGTGATATGCAGTAGGTCGCAATTGTATTAAGTCAGCAGCGTGTAAAACTGCATGACCCCAACAAGACGTTGGCAAGCTGCAATTCATCAACAAAGGTCTTGCAATGAGTTTGATCCTCTTAATTAGGGATTCAGCCAAACCATTTTGAGTGTGGACGTATGGAACAGAGTGCTGAACTTCAATCCCCAAGGCCATGCAATAGTCATTGAAAGCACGTGAGGAGAATTCTGCAGCATTGTCCATGCGAATTGACTTAATTCGACTTTCTGGATAATGGGCCTGTAACTTAATTACTTCCCTCATTATCTTGGCAAATGCATGATTCCGTGTGGAAAGAAGGCACACATGTGACCATCGTGTAGATGCGTCAATAAGAACCATGAAATACCTAAACGGTCCAGACAATGGTTGGATGGGACCACAAATGTCTCCTTGAATTCGTTCAAGGAATTGAAGTGGTTTAGCTTGTATCTTAAGGTGCGAAGGCCTCAGAATAAGCTTTCCCGTGGCACATGATGTGCACACAAAGTCTGATGATTGAGGAAATTTGGACTCAAGCAAATTGTGACCAATGGAATTGCTAGTAATTTTCCTCATCATCCCGATACCAGGATGGCCTAGGCGATCATGCCAGGTTTGGAATGCGTTAACATTCTGGAAAATTACCTTGTAAGCAACATGTTCTACGGGTTTGATGTACGTATAGTACAATCCAGACGATAGAGAAGGAATTTTTTCAAGTACTTGCTTGCCATATCCGTAATCTTTTGTGAAGAGTAAATACTCCTCTTTGTTGTCTTCATGGGTTTCGATGTGAAAACCATTCTTACGGATATCTCGATAACTGATTAGGGTACGTGAAGAATCGGGGTACAATAATGCATCCTCAATTGCCACTTGTGTACCACCTGGGAGGGTAAATATGGCACGTCCAGTGCCAACAATTACCGTATCGCGTCCAGCGATAGTCAAAATATCACCATTCATCTTTTTCAGAGTTTGGAAATATTTCAACTCCCTCAGTATGGAGTTTGTGGTAGCACTGTCCACAAGGCATAATTCCTCTTCCATCGGATTGTCCCGTAGAGAACTATATATAAAAATGAAGAATTTTCAATAAGAATCCTTTATTTAAATACATAGATTACAATCTTATTATATCAAAGTGCTGATACAATATAAATGACAACAATACTTATGTTCTATTACAACATCACAAATGGACATGAATATATCAATCACTAAGGAGGTATAGGGACTAATCGAAGTCTCCAAACACGTCGGTTGATGCATACTCAACCATCATGTCCTCCGTTCCTGTAGGGTCCTCTGACCGAAGGAGAGTAACGGCGTTGCTAGGTCCCGAGGGAACATCTTGCGAACAGCCAGCTCCATCAGTGCCATCTGGATGAAGGTTGAAGTTGGCTTCAAACCTTTTCCCTCGAGGTCCGTTGCGTCCTTGGGATTGCTGGTACAGAATGGCCAGATGCTTTGGGGTTTTGCACTTGTTCGTGAGGTGCGTGTAGCATCCACACTTTTCACAAAGTTTAGTTTTGTCAAACTTGGGCTTTGCGGTGCTTTTCCCACGGTCTGAGTTTCTAGGCTTCCTGTTCCAATTGCGCTTTCGCTTACCATTGAAGTTTGAGGGCTTGCTATTGAAGCCACTATCAAACTTTCGTCCGTTCGCGACATTCATATGAACTTCAGGTAGAGGTTGGGAACCAACCGGACGCTGAGAGCCATTCTTAGCGAGCAGCTCATCATGCTTTTCAGCCTGAAGTAAAATATGAATAAGATCGGAATAGACTTGGTAGTCGCGAGCACGGTATTGCTGCTGGAGGATCCTGTCAGATGGGAGCATAGTAGACAGAGTTTTCTCTATCTTCTCCGCATCAGTAGGTTCCTTCCCGCAAAAGCGCAGTTTGGAACTGATCTTATGAACCTCATGATTGTACTCTCCGACGGACTTAAAGTCCTGGAGTCGGAGGTGAGTCCAATCATGAAGTGCTTCGGGCATGACAACTGCCTTCTGCTGTTCATACCTCGTCTTGAGGCCTGAAACAACGTACTAGGGGATTCTTCCTCCAAGTACTCAGATTTGAGATCTGGATGAATATGGTGCCTTATGATGTACAAGGCGGCATATTTTTGCTCATCTGTCAGCGGCGTCACTCCAGCCGGGGGTGGTTCCACCGGGGTCTGGATTGCACGCACTAATCCACGGGACGCAAGAGCGATCTTGATGTCCATGGCCCATATAGGGTAGTTGTGGCCGTTGAGAGCGAGCGAATCGAACTCTCGAGCCATCGTTCACCTACATGGGTAAACCAGAGGATATTAATTTACGTCCGGTAAATCAAATCCATCATGGTTATGTTGTAATGAACTATACAAAATAGATGAAAATAAATCCCCACTTTTGCTCATCCCCAATCCTCGACATGACCGAGAGAGAATACTGCACAGCGCCGTGGGCGCGCGACCTCTGCACTCGCGGCCGCTACGCTAATCACCGGCGACAGGCAGAGGGGTCCAGGCGCTCCGCCGTCTTCCTCGGAGGAGGAGCCACCAGGGAGCAGGATCCCCGGAGCGACGCCGTTGGAGGCGCCGTCTGCGAGCCCGAGCGCGGCCGGGCTCCAGTTGCCGGCGCGGCGGCAGGTTGGCGAGCCCGCCGACGGGCTGGCCAGCGGGAGGCCGAGGGCCAAAAGGCGACGGCGAACCCCCGCGCACGGCGAAGTCGGAAGAGCCGGCGGCGGGGACGGCAGGCGCGGTGCGGCTGCGTGGACGTCGACAACCAGCGGTGGCGGCGCTGCTTGTTCCAGTCTCCACGCAGGAAGCGGCGGAGGTCGCGCTGGCGACGCTGGAACCGGCGAAGTCCGCCTACACCATGGTAGCGGTGGCGCGCGACGAGTCGGCGGCGACGGCCGTGGTCGCGTTGAAGGTGAAGACACAGGGACATCGTACCTCGATGCATTGTTCTATTTCTCACCTTCTTTTGCCCGTTCTTCTTGTTCTTCTTTCTTCCGGTGAGTTCGTCGGCGTCGGAATCGCTCCGAGAGCATCGTGCTGATAACGTGTTCGAAATAGAATATGAGAGCGATCGAGAGAGAAGCGAATGAATCGAACTGTGCTTTATTCCATTGATGAATCGAGTATTTATACAAGGGAACCGTCACGACAGGGAGTCGCGTCCGATCGTGGGGGGGCGAGAGGAGCGCCGCGACGGTTGCCTGGCAACCGTACGACGGTTTACATAGGGAGGATTATCCCTTTAATTAAGCTAATTAATTAAATCCTAACACTGCTAACGGGTAGTATTAGCGTTGCTGACGAAGCCTGGCCGGTGCATGCGAGCTTAGCTGGACACCATTATGAGATTATATAACATGCCATGATCACCTTGACCTCTCGGCAAAACCTCGGTGTGGAAATATCAGGTTTGCTACTGTATTTGTTGATCGGACGAGTTATCATTGTTGATCTAAAGTCAGCACAGAAAACTGCCCAAACAAAACCAAGTAATGCACATCTCAAACTGGCCAAAACACAAATCAGCATGTGGGAGGCACAACTGACGTCTCAAGAAAGTTCCCACCATTGCCCACCGCCATGTTTGGCTTACTCAAGACCCCCACCCGATGCGTGCCTCCTCCCTTGCCAACCCTATGTCGATCTCGATGTCGATGTTTTCATCGGTGTCGGTATTTTACAGGAAGGAGAGAGAGATTTGTTGATCCGACGAGAGCGGAAGGGAGAGACATGGTTTACACTACACGGTCGTTGAAGATGTGGTGCTTTCTGTTTGTCATGGGAGGCCATCACTCTACAACCATTTGTGAAGTTGAGGAAACTAGCGCCATATATAGGCAATGCATTCACAATCACTTTCATTGGAAAAAGAAGAGTGGAGAATATCGATCACATAATTAACTTCATATATGCACATAATTCTTCATATTCAATTCCCAAATTCATCTACTCCTCGTTGGGCCTCGGGACATGGTGGCTAAGGCGGTGTAGCTAGTCAGCGGAGGCGACAACACAAAAGATATGGGGCAAGATGATGGAGATGAATCGAGCTAGGTCTCGTCACACGCTGGCTGGGCTGAGACAGTCGCGGTGGTAGGACAAGGACGTGTGGGAGAAGACGAGGTATCGGGACGTAGGGGTGAAAATTCTTCTTGTCCTCGTACCAGTTGGAATAGCGAATCCAATAGTGTTTCTTTCATTCACTGGATTCCCAAAAATATAGGATAAATGCAAGAATGCAATGTCATTCTCATCCTAATTCTACACGATTTTGTTTGCACTAAATTTCGTTTGTTTCCATTACTAGAAAACCTAAAGAGTCTCACCAATACAACTGAGTGGATGCTAAATTGTCCTATGAAATGTAGTGCGACGGATTCCTAAGAAAAAAACTTGTAGAATTCTATCTTACAGATCAAACAATCACCATAAATTTTAAGGATATGATCCTCTATAGTTCTTCTAGAAAATTATTCGGAGCAAAGACGACCTACTCATATAGGAGCTCTCGAGGATTTTTAGGCGCCTAGCCAAACTAGGGGGCTCGAGTCTTTTGACCAATGGGTTTAAGATTAACTTTTGCATTCCACTCATTCACAAAGGAGTGGAAAGATAACTCAATATGTCTAATCAAAGAAGGAGGTTTATCGGGTTGCTTTTTCGGTATAAAAATAGTAAAGGTACTTACAATAAACTCATTTCTAGAGGAGGCCAGAAATGACCACCTCTCTCCCTTTTCATTTTTCATTTTAAATGTGTGCATTCATTAAGTTTGTTTTCGTCATCACATAATTAAGACGCTAGAGGCTATAGGTAGGCATACAAACTCTGTTGACCCAGAAGATGCACCCATAGTGATGTGAGGGTGCCAAAATATATGCGCAAGGGGATAATCATGATAGCAACAACTAGATATGACAGCCTTCTCCGCGAATTACCAACTTGTACTTTAAGCAATTCAGATTCTACATGGATAGGGCTACGAAACATCGAGAAGTCCAAGTATAGCCCATGGTAATGTGTAGCCTGTTTTACGAAAACTTGTAAACGACATTTTAAAGTTTCAAAAGATTTTGAATTTTTTTGGTAATGATAATGATAATGACGTAGTCAACCAACAAGTAAAAAATCTCCAACTCGAAATACTATCCTCACAAGAAAGAGAAATATGATAAATTTTGGAGATCAAAATTGTGCATTGATCACTATTTAAGATCTTCACTTTTGTCATTTTTACACAGCCTAAAATATAATATATTTCAACTTGAAATTTTACAAATTGATACTCCCTCCGTCTAGAAATAAGTGTCTCAAGTTTGATCAAAAGTAGATGTATCTTAACAAGTTATATGTCTAGATGCATCCACTTTTTAGCAAATCTGAGACAGTTATTTTGGGACAGAGGGAGTAGTATAATACATCATTCACTACATGTAGAATTGTTTTTATATATTTAAAAATCTTTATTTTTTTTTACTTTTTAAAATGGCTACAAATAACACGGGTACTGAAACGCCGCACTCCACATGGACTTCCATATTCCGGTCGTCAATTCAGCTGCATGGCCTTCCCAAAAGGTGCATCTCTCTCTCTCTCCCTGATTCATTCACAATGGAGCCGAACCGGCCGTCTCCATCAATCATGAGGCGAAGTAAAATCTCCATTCCTTGCACTAACCTCGTTCTTTCTTCCTTTACCAACAAGCAACAGACAAAGAGGGTGATGCAGCAGAGAGACGACGTGCTAGCTCCAAACTCCAAAGTGACAAATATCCAACACACATCCATCTCAGCAGGTTTCGTTGGACTGCACCGTCGCCTCATACTCCGTCCTGCTTGTCCCCCGGCCCATACGGAACGTACGTCATTAGTTATTAAGTAGACATTACTGAGTGAATCCTAGCTGTCTGCTTGGCCTCTTCCCTTCTTTCTTCGCAGCTAGCCTGGCGTCCCTTTCGACCAGCCACGCGCCGAAGTTCGTTGCGCGCGGTACGCTACAAGCTTCGCAGCTACGGAGTAGTAGATGTAGCTAGCGCCCTGTCAGTCCGGCAGTTTGGTTGGTTTCTCTGATTCCTCCATTGTTAATTGCCGGTGAATCCCCGGAGCTGGCTGGCATGCACTGGCCGGAATCGAAGCCGCGAGGCCGTGATCTGGCCATGCAGCATCGCAAGCTGTGTGCTTCGTCTCCCTGTACTCCTGCCGTCTCTCCACGACTTCAGTTCGTTGCGTGCTCATGTTTCGTTGGTGTCTGGCCAGCAATCTAGCTATATACACCAGTCTTGTATAGGAAAAATACGAACATTTATCGAATTTAATAAGCGCAATATGAAAATATATTATATGGTGAGTCTACTGATACTGATTTGGTATTCGAAATGTTCATATTTTTATCCACAAAAATCGGTCAAAGTTACACCTTGTCCTTGTTGACTTTCGAGTAAAAACATAATCTTTACTAACAGAAACACAGGGAGTATGACCTATCTGGTTCTCGATCGGTACATCATATGACACGGACACCATGTGTTGTCTTTTACCAATTATGATGGTTTGTTACTTATGGGCAAGTGTGATTTATGAGGAAAATGTGTAGTGTGTGGTTGTTCATAAAATATTGTTGTTCCTAAGTATTGTTCTTGTTTACAGTGTGTTGTTTTTTATAAATTATGGTCATGTTTTGTTGTTTATGAAAAAAATCTGCCCACTTTGATGTGCGATTAGCGCGGGTATTTTTACCCTATCAGATAATGAATATGGGAAAACATTGTACCCGATCACGGTTATCGGGGTAAACTAAATGTGGAAGAGTAATAGTATGGGGTGGCTCCATCCGTACCCATATCCTTCAGGTGTTGTCCTAGTCGTGGCATCGGCCCTATGGGTTGATGCCCCCGTGGCGGAGTATGATCACCTAGCTGGAGCCAACACTTCACGCATGCTCGTATCAACAATTACATCACATACATTAGCGTGATTCGTTTACGCTATATCCATTGTCGGGTGTAGAAAACAAGTTTGTTTTAAAGTGTGGCTCGAATAATGAGGGGTTCATTAGGATGATGAAGTACGTCATTTTGTGCCAAGCTTTTTCTGATTGTTTGTTCAGCTACTACTCGAAATGTTGCGGTGGGTCGTAGATGCAGTTGGGTATCATGACACCATATGTTGTTGTTGCCTGATTTGTACATTATAGTTTATTATATTGACAATAAAAGGTGGAAATTAGCACAAACACTTATGTTTCCCAACATGGTTAATTTAAAGAGTCTTCAGTTTATTAAATTGGGAGGGATTAAATCCAACCTAAACCTAAATTGGGACAAACACAAATGAATATAATTTATACTGAACTTTTATACTTATATGGGTTTTAATTTTAGCATGTTATACTCTTGGAAGTGTAATTTTATGTTTGCTTGCATAGTGAAAGTGCATGGTTGCCCCCATGCGTGGTTTTGGTAATTAATGACAATCCTTATGGACTAATGTTTACATTGAGATATTCTTATAGATCTTGTCCATGGGAAATTAGGAGTTCATGTGTTGGACTCTTCAAGATGACATAATGACCAATGCTCTATTCAAGGGTTTATATGAAGATAGATGGGATGATACGAGAATGATCAAGATGTTGATCAACACACAAAGCTACAAGATGTACCAAGTGGATCATGTATCTCTTGGGATGGTTAAGACGTGCAAGACCCAGAGAAGCATTTCGGAGATATCTTATGCTCGAAACTTGGAGGTCGGAATGAAGACGAAGCTAATGGAGCTTGGAGATTGACATGAAGGCGAAGCTAAGTGAGGCTCTCCCATAATGGCGTATGGGGGAGTATTTGGAGAAGTCTTCATCAAGCATGTGCTAGCAAGCACAATCAAGAAAGGTGTTTCAACTTGAGAGAGTCAAGATCGTCATCATCGAGCTCAAGTGGAATGCGCAAGGCAAAGGTATGATCTTGATAGGTTTTCTATTTTACCGGTCTCATGGTGTTAGTGGGAGACCGGGTTTTAGGATAGATGGCGTACTATCAAGAGGGGCTCTCGAGTGAGTAACTTGATCGCATCTTTGTGGAGAGCTCAAACCTTTGCATGCTTGGCATATCATTTTTCTTGGTTCTTATTTGGTTTTTCTCCGTGTTGGGTTTCGGTCCTTGTCGTGATCTTCATGACAAGACCAAGTCCTTCGAAAATGGTTTTACTTTGGAAAACTTATTGCCTTTTATCCATGTGAGGTTTTAGAGCTTGGTTTATCTCCATACTAAGCTCTAGTTCATCAAAAACAGATTTCGTATGAATATCTTGTTGCGTTTTTGATGAAGGAGGTTTTACCGGTTTGCATTGTTTAGGAAAGTTCAACCTTTCCCCATTTGGTTTTATCCTCACATGATGGACTGTGATGTTTCTATGCACATTCAAGTAGAGCTCGTTGTAACGTTTCCAACGAGCCAAAAATCATCGAAAACGGAGTCCGGATGGAAAAAATATTGACGTTTTCGTGTTCGGTTTTGCTGCAGTTTTTGCTAGGCCGGAGTCTCCGGTCCTAGACCGGAGTCTCCGGTCCTCGCGATCCGTTTTTTGTTCCAACGGTCGGCACTCTCTGTATAGGGGTCCGGAGTAGGTCCGGAGTGACCCCGGAGTCTCTGGGGGGCCGGAGTCTCCGGCCTATGCGGTCCGGAGTCTCCGGTGTTATTTTCCTGCGTCGACTTTTTTCCTGCTCTTTCGAGGCCGGAGTCTCCGGTCTCAGGGACCAGAGTCTCCGGCCAGGCCGGAGTCTCCGGCCTTCCAGACCGGAGTCTCCGGTCTAAGTGGACTGCAACGGCTCTTTTTCTGGGAGGGGTATAAATACCCCTCAACCTACCTCCAGCCACTTAGTTCTTCCAAGCACGAAATTTCCCCCTCTCTCACCTCCATTGTTGATCTTGGAAAGCTTGCCCCTCTCCCATTTCCTCCCATGATTCTTGCATATCTTTGAGGGATTTGAGAGAGGAGATCTAGATCTACATTTCCACCAATCCATCTCTCCTCTAAGTGAGGGGAACCTAGTAGATCTTGATCTTGGAGTTCTTGGTGCTTCTCCTCTTTGTTCTTCCTCTCTTCTCCCCCCATAAGCATTAGTTGCTTTTGGTGGGATTTGAGAGTGAAGGATTTGACTCCTTTGTGGATTCCTTGTTCTTCCTCTCTTCTCCCCTCATAAGCATTAGTTGCTTTTGGTGGGATTTGAGAGTGAAGGATTTTGAGCACTTGTGCTCTTGCCTTTTGCATTTGGTGCATCGGTGTGCTCTCCACGAGGATTCGTGGAAGTTGAAAGTTTGTGAGCTTGTTACTCTTGGGTCCTTGGACCCTAGACGCCTTTGTGGTGGTTGGACCCTTGTGTGGTCACTTGAAGCCGTTCGGGAGCCCCCAATCCCATTGTGGGTTGTGCCCCGGATTGTTGTTGAAAGGCTCCGGATTCCGCCTCGAAGGAATTCCGATAGTGGAAGGTGAACCAAGCCTTTGTGGTGCGGTTCATCGGAGAAGAAGGTGAAACCTTTGTGGTTGTTGAACCGTTGTGTCGGTTCACACCTCTCCAACGAGACGTACTCCCTTAACAAGGAGGAACTCGGGAATACATCCTCGTCTCCGCGTGCCTCGGTTATTTCTATACCCGAGCTTTTACTTATGCACTTTACATTGTGATAGCCTTCGTGCTTGAAGTATTCTATATTGCTATCACCTTGTTGTTTGTCTTGCTTAGCATAAGTTGTTGGTGCACATAGGTGAGCCTAGTTTATTTAGGTTGCCGGCTTGTTAATTTAAACACCTAGTTTTATTCCGCAATTATCAAGCCTAAACCGGAAAAGTTTTAAACCGCCTATTCACCCCCCCCCCCCTCTAGGCGACATCATTGTCCTTTCAATTGGTATCAGAGCCCGGGCTCTCTTGTTGGGCTTTACCGCCTAGAGAGTAAAAGATGTCGTTTAGAGAATTAGTGCACGATCCCACTTTCATATTCGATGGCACAAATTATGATGTTTGGAAAATTCGCATGCTTAATCTTTTTAGGGCCATGGGTCCAAATTATATGAAGAGGATTGTAGATGTGAGTTTATCTCCTCCAAAGGATTCCCAAGAATTATCTTTAGAGGATGAGATAAACTCTCATCTCGAGACTCAAGTTACTAATGGTCTTATATGTGTTTTGACCGATGTAGTTCTTGTTTCAATCATGCCTTTTCGAAATGCACATGAGCTTTGGACCAAGCTTCAAGATATATATGAAGTGTCCAAATTTATTAAGGATGATTGTTCTCCCTCAACCACCGGCCGTGATGAGTTCACAACTTCTTCCACTTCACCAACATGTGATTTGTCACTAGGTAATTATATGGTGAGTGGTGATAGAAATTGCATTGGTGATGGTGAACTTACTATTGATTATACTTCTTCTCTATCACATTGCAATGTTCTATCTTTGGACTTAAACTCTTCTAGCACTCCAAATGTCATACATGCTAGAGTTGATGGTCCTTGCATATCATGTAATAGTTGCTTAACTAAATATAATGATGATATGCTATCTATGTCTTGTTATCATGAAAATAATGCTTCCATATCCTCTAGTACTTGCATGACTAACAATGTAGAGGAATCCCAACATTTGTTGGATCAAGACATGGACCTCAATGGTGCTTCAAGTAATTCTTCATCCTCCTCACCCATTAATCATATTTGCCTCATGGCTAAGGATTCAAAGGTAACTTCTACCTCGAATCCGGAGATATGTGATGATGTGGTTGAGGATCCTCATGGAGAAGATTTTGACATTGAAACCTTAACCAAGAAGGGTGAGATTGTTCTTGGTGCTCTTCCCAAAGCATCTATTTTGAAGGAGAATGTTGAGCTAAGGGCTCAACTTGAGTTGCTATCTAGTAAGTATGGGAAATTGGAAGAAAGTCATGAAAAGCTTTCTACCTCTAATGATGATCTTCTAGCATCCCATGCTAGGCTAAAGTTAGCTCATGAGGCTATCTCTACAAAGGTAACATCTTGTGAGCCTCATGTGGATATTGGCACAACTTCTTCTAGAAATGCCTTATTGCCATGTGCTAGTCCGAGTGATTCATCCACTCACAATGCTTCTACATCTTGTGATGAATTACTTTCCATACCTTGTTGCTCTAACAATGAAGCGTCTACTTCCTCTAGTGTTTTTGTTGATACTAACCATGTAGAGGAATTAAATGAGCTCAAGGCCCAAGTCACTTCTTTGAAGAAAGACTTGGAAAAGCGTCATGTTGGGAAGTCCACACTTGACAATATGTTGAGTGTTCAAAGACGCCCCAATGATAAGAGTGGACTTGGATTCAACTCAAACAACAAGAACAAGTCCAAGATCATTAAGAAGAAAAAGGGCCAAGAACAAGTCAAAGACTCGGCCAAGATTGTTTGCTTCAAGTGCAAAGTTGAAGGGCACCATGTTAGATCTTGCCCTTTGAAGAAGAAGGCTCTTAGTGAGAAGCAACAAGGGAAGAAGCCTCAAGTTCAAACTCAAGCTCCTCAAGTTGAAGAACGGTCTCTTCCCAAGAAGAATCAAGCTACCCCTCCTCAAGTCAAGACTCCAACTAAGAAGAGAGGAGGAAGTCGATGTTGCTACCTATGCCGTGAGAAGGGTCACCTTGCTTCTTCATGCACAAATGGTACCTTATCCAACCCCATTATAGTTGATGATGTTTATTCTCTTCAGAAGGATAAGGTTGGCAATGTGTTTGCCAAATATGTTGGTACTCAAAGTGGTGTCAAGAAAAGAACCATTTGGGTTGCCAAACCTATTGTGACTAACCTCTTAGGACCCAACGTGGTTGGGGACCAACAAGCTAAAACTTGATCAATAGGTGTTGTTGGAGGACATTGGAGACTTGGCTACACTATGAAGAATTAAGGGATCTTCATCAATTATATTCTCTCAAGTCAAGTCATATGGATTATATTGTTCTATCTCATATCCAATGTTCCTCCTTGCGGTAACTTTTATTTAAATCATATATACATTGAAAGTTGCTTGCACCCTTGCATGTGTTAGGTTTTGTACCTTGCTAGTGTTTGTATGTGTTGTGCTCTCTACTTACTTATCTTGAGAAATCAAGTATGTGTATTTTGGTTTGCACACCATCTACTTGTTTTGAGCCCTATTGCTTTTATTTGCTATCTTATCTTGTTGGCTCTCTTTGAGAGATAAATGGACTATCCATTTTTGGAGAGTGATATGCTTCGTGCACTTTACAATCCTAAAAATGTGTGTACATGAGGAATACCACTTAGTGTTGATATATCAATATTATCTATTCTCTTTGTGGTATGTCATGCTCATGAGAAATTCAAATTATATAATGTCCATTAATTTCTCTAGTTGTTTTTGTTTGCCTCTTGTGTTAAAATAAATGGATTATCACATTATGGGGGAGTAATAAGCTATGTGCATATTACAAGCCTAGAAAATGTGAAAATGTGAGGTTTTGCCACCTAGAATTGATATTGCTAATTATCTTGTTCCTATGTGGCATGTGCTCAAACAAGTTCCTATTTAGTTAAATGCTCTTTGTCTCTCACTCTTTTGGATCTTGTTTGTGAAGGATGTTCTTGGTATGGCTTTCTCTAAATATGTTCTCATATATCTTTTTGGGAAGCCAATTGATTCAAGCTACTCATTGGAGTTGCTTTGCATTATCACATGATTTGTGAAGCTATCAAGAATATCTATATATCTACCATGGCTTTTAATTCCTATTCTTTACCATATACTTATTTGTTGTGAAGTTGGTCTTGAATAACATTCCTATATACCACCGAGAAATATCTCCATATACTCCTTGTCCGTGACAAGTAATACTCATAATTGTGGTGGAATTTGTAGACCATCTTCATATTGGTTCTTACTTTGAATTGCCTTATTATAGTGCCAAGGATTTGGTTCGATCTAACTCTCGTTTTGTCTTCCTTGCATCTTTTGGATTCTTTGTTGTTCTACTCAAAATTTGTTTTGTGTTTTCTTGAGTTAGGTAAAGCAATGATCCCATCCTTGTGCATTTACATTCAAAAGTCATACTTCTTGATAATGCACTATTCTTTGGAAAGCTATCCTACATTGATTAGAACACCATCTTTAAATTGGTATTGGATTGTATTGCTTTCCTTGAACATGACTAGTGCTTGAATAATATGTATGGAGAGTGATGATCCCATTTGTGTGCATTTGTATTCAAATACAAGATCATAAATAATGCACACATCTTGGGGGAGCAATCCTATATGTTTTTGAACTTTAGTTGTCTTCATTTGGTATTTGATCCCTATGACGTGTCTCTTTGGAAGACAAACATTTTTCGTCTTGGCACTTTGTGCCATCATGAAAAGTGTAGAGGGTTTGGTTTATTATTTGATGGTATTTTCTTCAATTGGTTTCTTGCTTTCATTTGTTATCTTTTCAAAGTGGTTTCTTCAATCATGTGTTGATTTGGGTCTTTGATATAATTTGGACAATTCCTTTTCTTGTCACACTTGTGTGTGATTTCATGGTTTAATTGGTGTTTTTTTCCAAATTATATCTCATTTGGTTCTTGAAAGTCTTGTGCATGCATACTTACTATATGTATATCTTATGGCATGCGTACTTTCGTTGATCCAATATATAGAATAAACTCCATCAAATCCTAAATGGCTAAGATGTGCATGAAATTCAATTTCATATCAATATGCACATATTTATGTGGAGTTTGTCCTATGTATTGTAGTTGCTCTAACTAGTTTGGACCCAATGAGTTTGGGTACCTTTTTTGTACTTGAATTTGTTTTAGGTATATTGGAGATGCATTGGAAGCTTGTCTCATCTAAAAGGAAGGTGTTGTCACCATGTGCTTATTGGAGCCAAGCTTGGATGATCATGAGCTCTTATCTTCTACATCACCAATGCTATCTCGGTAACAAGTATCTACCTCATGCATACTTTTCTAGCTTTCAACCTTGTGTAGGTTGATTTCATGGCATGAATCTCTTTGGTTGCAATTCTTTTGATTCTTGCAAAACGTCTTTATTGCAAATGTGAGTAAGCCGGGATGATTACATATCAAGGGAGGAATATATATAATCATTTTCATGATTCACCAATCCCAAATATGTTAATCTAGCACTTTCTACTCTATGTCTCGCATATGTAATATTGATGTGTTTCAAAATCATTTGCCTTTTGTGAGACTTGTTATCTTACTCGGAGCATCCCGTTTATCACCTTATCCCTTGTGGATACGTTTGATGCTATGATGAGTGTGTGTTTGAAGTTCATCTATATCCCTTTAAGATAAAATTGAGCTTTGTGCTATGCTTTTAAGCAAAGATCTTATTGGTGTATTTATGACTTCCTCTTGGATATCATGACCTCTACCTTTGTATCTATCGTGTGTGTACATGTTTATTTGTAGACCCATATCTTAGTGATTCGTGTCTACTTAGAAACTTATACACATGAAAATAGTACATCTTTATTTGGTATTCCAATTCTTTAATGACCACCTATTATTGCTTTTGACTCTTTGGTGGTTTCTTAAAGGCACAAGCTTTATTTTTCATGTGTTATGCTTGGTGCATTTTACTAAGCTTGTGGAGCTTTTGTTATATCTATTTTGATGTGTGGGTATGGGAAAGACACAATATGCACTATGTGCAACTCCTTTTGGAAGACTATGTTGATGCTTCTCATCCTTGTATTAGTCTCCTAAAATGTCCTTTTATCTCACACCCATCTTTATATTTGCCGCTCCTTGCTCATATTGCAAAACATTTTATTTATTTGTTGAAAGTTGTTTTGCCCCCTTTATCATTTACATTCTTTTGCATGAGCTTGTGTTCGAATTTATCTAGGAGGGAGTGAGGATTCCATGTTGTGCACACTATATTGAAATACAAATCCTAATTGTGCACGTACCTTGGGGAGTTCCCTCTTGATATTTAGAACACTTTTCGGATCCTTTTGATTGCTTGCTTCTTTCGTTGAAGTATCTTTCTATTTGATCTTCTCTTGCAATATTTGGATCCTCTATATAGTTTGATCTCCCTCCATCTATTCGTCATTGGATATGTGCATTTGATTTCACTCATATTATGAGAAATGCACACTTTATGGGGGAGCTCACACTATATTGGCCTTCTAGGTTTTTCTTCCCATTTCGGCAATCAATGCCAATGGGGGAGAAATTTAGAGGGTTTAAGGGAATATGGGTTTGTTCTCTTGCATCCTTGCTCTTTGTGTTGCATGGTTGCTTAAATTCATTATATAAACCCTCGTAAAAGGGATTGTCATCAATTACCAAAATGGGGGAGATTGAAAGTGCATGGTTGCCCCCATGCGTGGTTTTGGTAATTAATGACAATCCTTATGGACTAATGTTTACATTGAGATATTCTTATAGATCTTGTCCATGGGAAATTAGGAGTTCATGTGTTGGACTCTTCAAGATGACATAATGACCAATGCTCTATTCAATGGTTTATATGAAGATAGATGGGATGATACGAGAATGATCAAGATGTTGATCAACACACAAAGCTACAAGATGTACCAAGTGGATCATGTATCTCTTGGGATGGTTAAGACGTGCAAGACCCAGAGAAGCATTTCGGAGATATATTATGCTCGAAACTTGGAGGTCGGAATGAAGACGAAGCTAATGGAGCTTGGAGATTGACATGAAGGCGAAGCTAAGTGAGGCTCTCCCATAATGGCGTATGGGGGAGTATTTGGAGAAGTCTTCATCAAGCATGTGCTAGCAAGCACAATCAAGAAAGGTGTTTCAACTTGAGAGAGTCAAGATCGTCATCATCGAGCTCAAGTGGAATGCGCAAGGCAAAGGTATGATCTTGATAGGTTTTCTATTTTACCGGTCTCATGGTGTTAGTGGGAGACCGGGTTTTAGGATAGATGGCGTACTATCAAGAGGGGCTCTCGAGTGAGTAACTTGATCGCATCTTTGTGGAGAGCTCAAACCTTTGCATGCTTGGCATATCATTTTTCTTGGTTCTTATTTGGTTTTTCTCCGTGTTGGGTTTCGGTCCTTGTCGTGATCTTCATGACAAGACCAAGTCCTTCGAAAATGGTTTTACTTTGGAAAACTTATTGCCTTTTATCCATGTGAGGTTTTAGAGCTTGGTTTATCTCCATACTAAGCTCTAGTTCATCAAAAACAGATTTCGTATGAATATCTTGTTGCGTTTTTGATGAAGGAGGTTTTACCGGTTTGCATTGTTTAGGAAAGTTCAACCTTTCCCCATTTGGTTTTATCCTCACATGATGGACTGTGATGTTTCTATGCACATTCAAGTAGAGCTCGTTGTAACGTTTCCAACGAGCCAAAAATCATCGAAAACGGAGTCCGGATGGAAAAGATATTGACGTTTTCGTGTTCGGTTTTGCTGCAGTTTTTGCTAGGCCGGAGTCTCCGGTCCTAGACCGGAGTCTCCGGTCCTCGCGATCCGTTTTTTGTTCCAACGGTCGGCACTCTCTGTATAGGGGTCCGGAGTAGGTCCGGAGTGACCCCGGAGTCTCTGGGGGGGCGGAGTCTCCGGCCTATGCGGTCCGGAGTCTCCGGTGTTATTTTCCTGCGTCGACTTTTTTCCTGCTCTTTCGAGGCCGGAGTCTCCGGTCTCAGGGACCAGAGTCTCCGGCCTTCCAGACCGGAGTCTCCGGTCTAAGTGGACTGCAACGGCTCTTTTTCTGGGAGGGGTATAAATACCCCTCCACCTACCTCCAGCCACTTAGTTCTTCCAAGCACGAAATTTCCCCCTCTCTCACCTCCATTGTTGACCTTGGAAAGCTTGCCCCTCTCCCATTTCCTCCCATGATTCTTGCATATCTTTGAGGGATTTGAGAGAGGAGATCTAGATCTACATTTCCACCAATCCATCTCTCCTCTAAGTGAGGGGAACCTAGTAGATCTTGATCTTGGAGTTCTTGGTGCTTCTCCTCTTTGTTCTTCCTCTCTTCTCCCCCCATAAGCATTAGTTGCTTTTGGTGGGATTTGAGAGTGAAGGATTTGACTCCTTTGTGGATTCCTTGTTCTTCCTCTCTTCTCCCCCCATAAGCATTAGTTGCTTTTGGTGGGATTTGAGAGTGAAGGATTTTGAGCACTTGTGCTCTTGCCTTTTGCATTTGGTGCATCGGTGTGCTCTCCACGAGGATTCGTGGAAGTTGAAAGTTTGTGAGCTTGTTACTCTTGGGTCCTTGGACCCTAGACGCCTTTGTGGTGGTTGGACCCTTGTGTGGTCACTTGAAGCCGTTCGGGAGCCCCCAATCCCATTGTGGGTTGTGCCCCGGATTGTTGTTGAAAGGCTCCGGATTCCGCCTCGAAGGAATTCCGATAGTGGAAGGTGAACCAAGCCTTTGTGGTGCGGTTCATCGGAGAAGAAGGTGAAACCTTTGTGGTTGTTGAACCGTTGTGTCGGTTCACACCTCTCCAACGAGACGTACTCCCTTAACAAGGAGGAACTCGGGAATACATCCTCGTCTCCGCGTGCCTCGGTTATTTCTATACCTGAGCTTTTACTTATGCACTTTACATTGTGATAGCCTTCGTGCTTGAAGTATTCTATATTGCTATCACCTTGTTGTTTGTCTTGCTTAGCATAAGTTGTTGGTGCACATAGGTGAGCCTAGTTTATTTAGGTTGCCGGCTTGTTAATTTAAACACCTAGTTTTATTCCGCAATTATCAAGCCTAAACCGGAAAAGTTTTAAACCGCCTATTCACCCCCCCCCCCTCTAGGCGACATCATTGTCCTTTCACATAGTTTAACCACATGTCTCGCAATACTACTAAATATTAGTTAGTTTGTTTTGTTCGTAGTGGATTCATGTAAAAATCCACACTCTTTCTTTAATTCTATATACTTTGTAGATATTAATGGTATAGATCGGTAAAGAGTACATTCTATCAAATGTCTCAGTAGCAGTTTCTAGTCTATGCATGATTAAGTAGGCACCTTCATTGAAAGCTGTAGAGTATAAATGGAACCAATGACACTAATTTTGCATGGTCAACTTATCTTTGTACTTTGTGTTGAAAGAACATTGCTTAGAGTAATCACCAAGGAAAAAAGTAGTGTGGATTCTAGTATTTTTGGATACGTACATTTATTATTTGATATGCATTATGATTGTTATTATCTTCTGTACCTAAGCCCCCCCCCCCCCCCCCCCCAAGAGTTTACGAAAATAAAATTTGGTTACCATCCAGAAATTAACCATTTTAAAATGTTATAAGATACACTCTTTCCCAAACGGTTAAGTGTGGATGAGTTTTCACCATCTTTAATATGACTTTGTACAAATGAGATCGTTGCATTTTGTGTTGGAGAAATAATTTTTCAAATGTATTTATACTACTTTTAGATATATTATAAGTGAAAACCAGAGTCAAAATTGTGCATTGTTGACCAAAAAAAGTCATCCATGCTACCGTTTGAAAAAAAAACTGATTCAAAAAATCACCATAACGTATGTGTGCTGTGTGGTCACAAGGTATGTTTTTACAACCTCCAAGAAATTCAGCTTCAAATCCTTTTGTTTCTCAATGTTCATCTCGGATTTGAAGTCTGAATTCTTTGAAATTCGTAGAATCATTCCTTGTGAACACTCAAAAAATAATATTTTAAAACATATAAATTTGTTTATTTGAAACGGTAGAACGAAGGTGAGAACATTAGATATGTTGTCTTCTAGTTTGTGGAGTTATGGCCTACCCAAACCCAACTATCTTTTGGAAGCTGCAGAAAATACTTCATGCAATGTTATCACCCATCCAAATCCAACGATGTGGCTTGGTAGCATCTTCCTTCTTTATTCCCTCTTTTTTATTTTTTGCCTCGTTTGAAATGCGAATGGAATGCCTGTTTTTTTTAGGGTAAGGAAGGGGCACTATGGCCGCATGGAAAGGTTGTATTGGAGGCCTATGGGCTTAAATATTCACGGCTCTACTCTTGTGGGCTCACTCGGTTGGATAGTCGATGTACAGAAATCGTTCGACTGGGCCAAGAGGGCCGGATCTGTTCCCTCCCGATTCCCCGTCTACCAGGCTTCGCGCTGCACAGCACAGTACCGGCCCTAAACCAACCCCTGAACCCTCCGAGTTCCCCAAAATCCTCTTCCGTTCCCACCCGCCGAGCTCGCCGCATCTCCACCCCGAAACCCCAATGGAGGAAGGCAACGAGGCGCAACCACCGCCCATGCCACCGGCCGGCGCGCCCGAAGACGCAGATCGGCCGCCCCCCACCCGAATGGACCACGACGGGGGCCAAGCGGCGGCGGCGGTGGCCGCGGCCGCGGAGCTCATGGAGGATGAAGCAGAAGGGGGAGACGCCGCGGAACCCATGGAGGATGAAGCACAAGCGGCGGGAGGGGACGCCGCGGCGTCCGCGGAGCCCATGGAGGACGACCCGCCCACGTCCTCCCCGACCCCGTCGGCCCCCTCCGCCACCGCGGCCGTGGACGACTCCACCGTCGCGCGGAAGCGCCGCCGCCGCAAGAAGCAGTTCCTCGACATGGTCCCCACGGAGGGGGTCCTCCTCCTCAACGCATCTTCCTCGTCCGCGGCGCCCACGGCGCATCTCAACGGCATCCCGCGCCGCCGCGGGCGCCCGCCGACCAACTCCTCCCTCCGCCTGGCGCGGGAGCTGGATTCCGAGGCCCTCATCGCCCTCGCCGCGGGTTTCCCCGCGGATACTCTCTCCGAGGACGAGGTCGCCGCCGCCGTCCTCCCGTGCATAGGTGGCGCCGACCAGGCCAACTACCTCGTCGTGCGCAACCACATCCTCGCGCTCTGGCGCTCTAATCCCCTCGCCCCCGTCGCAGCCAGCGCCGCGCTCGCATCTATCCGTGCTGAGCATGCGCCCCTCGTCGCCGCTGCACACTCCTTCCTGTCTGACCATGCCTACATCAACTTTGGTCTCGGCCCTTCCATTGTCTCCCTCCCACCAGTCCCCCCTCCCTCCCTTCCTGCGCCTTCCGTCCTCATAGTCGGTGCTGGCTTTGCTGGCCTAGCTGCTGCACGCCACCTTATGTCTCTTGGCTTCAAGGTCGCCATTGTCGAAGGTCGACTCCGACCAGGTGGCCGCGTGTTTACTAAGACGATGCGCTCCTCTGCTGCAGACCACCCTGACATTGTTGCTGCTGCTGATCTAGGAGGCAGTGTGCTCACAGGTATCAATGGGAATCCCCTTGGTGTCATAGCACGACAGCTTGGGTTCCCACTTCACAAAGTGCGGGACAAGTGCCCGCTGTATCTTCCGGATGGCCGCCCCGCAGACTCTGATATGGATGCTCGTGTTGAAGCTTCCTTTAACCAGCTTCTTGACAAGGTGTGCCAGCTGCGGCAGGTTGTCGCAGATAGTGTCCAACATGGTGTGGATATGTCACTTGGCGTGGCACTTGAGGCGTTCCGGGCGGCGCATGGTGTCGCTGCTGAGCCACAGGAACGGATGCTTCTTGATTGGCATCTGGCGAACCTGGAGTATGCCAATGCTGCTCCCCTTGCTGATCTCTCCATGGCCTTCTGGGACCAAGATGATCCATATGAAATGGGTGGTGACCACTGCTTTATTCCTGGTGGGAATTCCCAGTTTATCCGAGCACTTGCGGATGGAGTTCCGATATTCTATGGACAGAGTGTGCGAAGGATACAGTATGGGTGCGATGGTGTGATGGTCTACACCGACAAGCAGACATTCCGTGGTGATATGGTGCTCTGCACTGTTCCCCTTGGCGTACTTAAGAAGGGGGACATTGATTTTATGCCTGAACTGCCAACTCGGAAGCGTGAGGCCATTCAAAGATTGGGGTTTGGGCTTCTTAATAAGGTTGTGATGCTATTCCCTTTTGACTTTTGGGATGGCAGGGTTGATACATTTGGGCATTTGACGGAGGACTCTGGTCAACGTGGTGAGTTCTTCCTGTTCTATAGCTATTCATCAGTCTCAGGAGGACCAGTGCTTGTTGCCCTTGTTGCTGGGGAATCTGCTATCAACTTTGAGAAGAAGTCACCGATGGAAAATGTCGATAAGGTTTTAGACACACTTAGAAAAATCTTTTCACCCAAGGGGATCGAGGTGCCAAACCCACTGCAGGCAATATGCACTCGATGGGGCACTGACAGGTTTACGTATGGATCATATTCCTATGTGGGTATTGGGTCTTCTGGTGATGATTATGATATATTGGCTGAGAATGTTGGTGACAGAATCTTCTTTGCTGGAGAGGCAACAAATAGGCGATACCCTGCAACGATGCATGGAGCTCTGCTTAGTGGGTACAGAGAGGCTGCTAATATTCTAAGAGCAGCTAGGAAGAGAGCAAAGAAGGTTGACTCATATGAGGAAATACATGTTAATAGTGAGGTCAAAGTTATAGTTAAAGATGACAACATTGATCTGGATGATCTCTTCCATATCCCTGATGTTGCTTTCGGTGGCTTCTCAGTTCTCCATGACCCATCCACATCTGAACCTGATTCAACTTCATTACTGCGTGTTGGAATTGGTGCCAGAAAGTTAGGATCTGGCCCACTTTTTCTCTACGGCTTAATAGTAAGAAAGAATGTAGTTGAGCTAGCTGCAATGGAAGACGATGAGAAGCGGTTGAGTACACTGTACCGAGACTTTGGAACAAAACTCGTGGGATTGGATGGCTTGGGTGATGCTGGAGAAAGCCTTATATCACGGATAAAAGCTGCTTCTAGGAAGTAGCATCCAGTCAAGATGTTAGAAGGTCGACTCACCTGCAACCGTTATCAGCTCTATCATTGAGTTTGCAAGCCGACATAGCTACTGACATTTCAAGTAATTCATTCATTTCATTGATTGCTATATATCTCTCAATTCACATCAAGGTGTAAGCTGTTCCATGTAGTACTGGGAAATAATGCAATATTCTTGCCAGTTTACTTTCCGTTCAGACATGATACACCTCTCTAACAGTTCTGTGGTGACACTGTTATTTACGCATAGTAGTTTGGTTGTGATGTAGCACATGGTAGCATGTGATTTGACCTCGAGGCTTAAGATTTCTCTGCATGAGTTATTCTACATACAGTAACTAGGCATGTGTGAAGATAACATTTCACCGCTGGATGTGTGCTATGTAGTAATTGATTATTGTTCTTATTAGGAATGTTTATCCAAGTTATCGTTTGTTGGAGCTTAGCTTTTATTTCAGGTTTCAGTCGTAGTGATTACATGTGCGTTATTGCTTATTCTGGAAGGTGGTTTTGTATGAACTGCAGAGCATGTTTTTAGAGGAAAGGCAAAAAGGCCCAGATTTTTATAGAAAGCTTAAAATAGCATGTTAGTGTTGATTATTCCTTTTCTTCAGCAAGCTGTAGGTAAAGGCTCGAAGTGACAGCTCAAGAATTGTTTGATCAAATGATTCAGTGTGGTACTGTGGTATCTATTGTTTCAGATAACGACTGACAACTTCGAAGATTTTTGCGCTGAATGATTTGCGATAGAAATGCTATAACTTCTCCAACAAGCATATATAACAAATATGTAACCATTTGAAACAAGATTTTAGTGAAATTTAGTAACCCTATTGTGTTGGGTATTTAATTGAACAATATTTTTGTCGAATAGACATGACATAACTTTTCTGTGGTCTCTAAAATAAAGCTCCTTGATTGTCCAACTATGATTTTGTCATCATTTTTTGCGAGCCGGATCCGTGTCACATACCTGTAACTTGTGTTATGAAAGATCATAGGAGACATTGCATGCAGCTAACATTAAAAATGACTTTTTTTTTACTTTGAGGTCTGTGCTCAGAGTTTCTGTTATGATAAAATTACTCCACTTCAGGGCCTTTAAAACCATAGTTTAAATTACTCATTTTCCTGACAGTAGTTCTGAACTTCTGTTTCCAAGGTCTTGACTTTGTTATTAACGCATTGATTTTAAGGAATATACAGATTGTCACTTTGTCAGCATAGACAGCAAGCAGAACGCACATTGTCTAGCTGAGCTTTGTTGGAGACTTTACATGCTAGCCATATCACTATTAAAGTTTCTGCAAACTTAAAATAGTGATCTTGTCTTGTACCAAAATGACCCCTGATTATTTATGTTTGTAGTTGTAGCTATCCGTTTCAATTATAAGGTCATTCTTCTGTTAGGATGCGCATTGCGTATTTCTGGTTGATTTGTCAAAGAGGTTCACTGGTTAGTAGTTGTTTGAAATCTTGGAAACCTGCAGCTGTGTCATGCCACGAGATCATTTCTCTTCCATCATGCTCAGATAAACCTAGGCAAACATCATGGTCTAGGTTCTAGATTTTGCTGTTGAAACCATCCTAGTTTGGTCTGTTCTCGTTGTTATTATGTTTTCTGACAAGAAGTGATGGTTGTCTGTAGCATTTGTAAGGAGATGACTGTCCCTTGGTAGCACCTGGCAAATCAGAGATTAGTTAGAGATGTGAAATCAGAGATTAGTTAGATGTGGGACAGACACATGATTTGACTCGACTCAGACTATTGCGTTAATTGCTCCTCAGTTTTTGGTAATGAACCTAGGCTTGTGTAAGAGTAAAGTTGGCAATGGGTTCTTTCTTGCTCGATTTGATGCTTCTATGATTCTATCTGTGAGTACATACATATTTGTCACCAAGCGCAGTCGCTTCTCTCTTCTCCTTTTGCGCCGCGTCGTGTTATCTTCTCCATTAAGAGTTGTGTTTCTATTTCCTGGTAGTACTACAAGATTTGTGTTAGGACTTTGGGGCAAGAGCATCAGATCATGCAACTGTTCTGCCGATTTTACGGTAGAATTTGGCAACATCTTTTTTGTTCCAGACCTGGACTGAAATTGGGTTCTGAGCAGAAATTTAGCGACTCTTTTGACTATGCGTGGTTAACGGTTCAAACCTTGAAGACGGCATTGAGCCGATTGTGCTTGCTGACCTGTCTGTCATAAGCTGATCAACATTTTTTGTTGCGCTAATGTTGTACTTGCCTCACGGCCAGTGGCCAGACGTGCAATCAGAAAGACATTGATTCCTTATGGACGTGTCAATTGGATAAATATGTCCATAGTGACTTTGATGAATATCTTGGCTCTGAAAACTTACAGTTCTCCCTGTCAACCCTCCAGGACCTAAACAACTCACTTTTCGTCCATGAACAGTTTGTGCCAGTGTATTCGTTTGATCAAAAGCTTGAGATAGCAGGTACTATGTGCCAAAGAAGGTCTCATAAGTGGTTCACTTGGTGTAATCTCATTCCAGCTTACTGGTAAGCGACCAAATTTTTTCAAGATCCACCAATTTTCTTCAAGATCCGCAAGTGGAGAAACCTGCCGTCCCGTGTTAGGCTCAACCCCAACTAGGCTAGATTTTCATTTGCTCAAGTGTAATCATGGACGGACCACGATGGTGCAAATCTTGGCAACATCCCACATGGATGGATATAAAGTGGGCGTCGACCAACCTAGCTACTGTTGGACATTGACGCCCGTGTCAAAACATCCGAGCTGTTGTGTTTTGTCCATCTAGCGCTCCCTCCTCCCTCCCTGCTCTTCACATCCGTCACCGCTCGCTCCTGATGGCAAAACCGCGTTCAACGCAGCAGTAGATTTGATACCGGGGCAGGGCACGGGCTCCTGCGTACTTGGCCGCATCTACCTGCACTTGAGCACTTGGTAGATACGGAGCATGCTGCAAAAATCGACCTGACATTTCCCGCAAGGGACGACGCGCTCAGCACTGTTCGTGATTCATCTGGTCGAGTAGAACATACGCCCAGCTCATCCGAGATAAAAAGGGAGGAAATTGCACTCTTTATTTAAGGAAAATTCCTGTCCATTCCAACCTTTTTTTACAATCCCCTTTCTTTTTCCGTGCACTCAAACACTCATGGATTCAAAATCATGTAAAATTCAAAAGGACGTGCCATTCCAATTCTGTTTTTTCTATCCATGCTTTATCGAAATCATGCGAATCAGAAGAACCCTAAAATGGGATTCCTCACCTACAGCATGGGCCTCTTAGATTCATAGAAATAGTGGAGCAGAAACTTATATAGGAGTATGATTTTTTTGCTTGGTGGCACTATTCATCCAAGAAATGGAACATAATAAAAATGAAGAAACTTTCCTTTGGTTTAGGTTCCAAAGAGAAAATAAATGAATTCAATAATCCACTCAAACCTCTCTTTTAGATTCCCATGCACAGAGCTATGCAAATGTTATAAGTTCCATGAGATTGATCTAATCTAATATTTATAGAACAAGTTTTACAATAGTTGTTATTTTTAACAACCGTCCATCCGCCTAGATCTGACGGTGCTAAAATAGGAGCTATCTAAAACTACCGGATTGAAACTACCAGAAACTACTGGAAAATATCAAAATTACATTATTTTTACAAGATCAACGGATGAGATCAATCGTTCGCTACCTTCTTCCCAGACACGACCGAGCGTCGTCGCCGCTTCTCCCACGTGTGTGTCGCCTCCCATGCCAGCGCCCTCCCCTCACTCTCTCGCCTCGCCGCGTTGCTGGCCATACGTCAGTATAGTGGGGAGGGAGTGAGATTAGAAACGGGATCTCGTCTCGCGCCGACGCCGCACTCAACGGTTCGAGGGAGAGCAAAACACGAAACTGTGTGGATAAATGATCATGATACTCTAAATGATTGTACTGAATTTCTGCTTGATGATTGTATGGCTAAAATAATTTACGAGTGATAGACTGAAATCAAACGGTTGAAATTATTTAGTATGGAAACTACCTGAAATTACCTAGGTAGTTTCCACAACCACCGGAAAAGAGCTCTATTTATATTGTTTTAAATCTTGAATTTATTATGCCTTTTAGGATTCCTTTGTTTTCCGTATTCTTACGAATCAAACATTCACTTTCAGAAAATTTGTATGATTTGTCAATCCTCTGTTTTACACCAAAGAGTGAAATTACGAGGTGCTTTAGCGCGTACCTCCTATCTCCACCGCCACTTTTTAAAGAGGTGACAGGTCCCAACACCGGTCCACTCCTGTATAATACAGTATTATTTTCTCACAAAAATAGAGTGTCTCCACCAAATATACTACTTAATAAAAAAAGATGAGCTCAGCTCTTAAATAGCATATGTGAATTTGGTTCCGTTCACATATTTGATTTCATCTCCCAGTGAACTCTTTGAAATAAAAATGTATTCTGAAATCCTTTTGTTGTATGTGCTAAGTTTGAACACCTTGCGCATAAATATTTGTGATGTATGGCGCGAGATCTAAAATGTTTTGTGCTCGCCGGCCGTCGCCGCCACTAGTCGACTCTACGCCACTAGTCGACTCTACGTGACCCCACAGTTGTACCTGCTGATGCCACTCCCTCTGGCCCGGCCAACTAGATGTTCGGTTGTTTGTCAAACTCATTTTCTTGGTTGTCTACTTATTTTTTGTGTAGCTCGATTATTCATTGACTATTGTTCAACAGGAAATGGATAGCAACAATGAAATAATGTTTTTCTAAATGATGGAAGAGGAAACTCTTTTTGATGATGAAGAGAATCAGCATGAGCTTGACATTCTTTAGGTGGCGCAACCTGTGTGGTCGAGGCCAAGCCCAAGAGCGATGTGTCGGCGAAAGGGAAGGTGGCCAATAAGAACAGTTACATGTCAATTGGTCATGTGTTGCTTTACAATGACTTTTGCAATGAAACCGACAAACAATGAATATGACTTTCACCGGTGCTTTAGAATGAACCGGAAGTTGTTCATGAACATTGTGCATGGTGTTCGAGACCATGATGACTACTTCAAACTGAAGAAACATTGCACTAGTCTTTTTGGGTTCTCATCCATTCGGAAATGCACTACTGCTATATGTTGTCTTGATTATGGGTCTTCGACTGATTCTTGGATGATTACCTCCATATGTCCGAATCCGTAGCCTTTGAAGCCACATACATGTTATGCAAGACGGTGAGTGTGGTGTTGGGAGAGAGGTATCTAAGACAATCAAATGCAGAAGACACGACTCGACTCATGGCACAACGTGAAGATAGAGGATTTCCCGAGATCCTTTGGAGAATCGATTGCATGTATTGGAGATAAAAGAATTTCACATTCCCTTGACATGAAATGTATAAGGGAGGACATATTGGAGCGTGAAGTGTTGTGCTCGAGGCTTTGACCGATTATGATACATGGATTTCACATACGTTTTTCAGCATGACCGGTTCTCATAAGGACATCAATTTGCTGCAACGCTCTCCGGTGTTTACAAGGTTTGTCGTTCGCCAAGCTCATGATATGTGATCAACGAGCATGAGTATGACAAGACAAGGGATACTACCTAGTAGATGACATCTATCCTTGTTGGCCAACATTTATCTCCTATTGGTGAGGCAAACATTCACTTCACGATGCGAGGGGGGTGGAGCGATCATTTGGTGCGCTTCAAGCGAATTTGCAATTGTTCGTTACCCTTGTCTATCTCTTGGTCTCTAGAGTAGATGCGAGAGATCATGAACGCTTGTGTCATTATGCACGACGTGATCATCGAGAGCGAACGTGATGCCAACTTAGTCATGAATGAGCCGTATGAATTACTGGGGCCCCTTACCGAGGCACAATTCGAGGAGTGTCGTACGAATTTACTAAATTACTCGGTACTCATCGTGAGATTCGAGATGAAACAACTCAAGATCAATTGGAGAGTGATCTAGTCGTGCACTTGTGGACGCGCCGAGCACACCCGCCTGTTGCTCCTTATCCTTCTGCAGATCTTTATTTTAAGCTGAATTTGAAGGGTTAGATAACTTTATTTTTCCGATGTTTAAACTATTTCATCTTTCTACAGTTTTCTTCTGAACATCAAAGCCTGACTATTATCGACTCATGTGTTGCTGACTTCTGCACGATTCTACCGACACCGTATTCTCATGTATTTGCATTTCTGTATTATTTGAAATCTCGAAAAAACCATAGAGAGACCCCTCGCAACCGCCAAATGCAGAGAACAGATCGGTAGGCGGACGTTGTCGGTGCCCGCCACTGTGCGGCCAGCCGGAGCTGCGGAGAATTATTTGGGACGTAGTCCTACGAACGTACGTAGGGCTCTTGATCGAGCTGGCATGCATGCCGACAATGCATGGTCCATCCTCGGGCTTAGGCGTGACATGCACCGTCAAATGCATAATGGTGCACGTTCCATTCCTCTTCTCTACTCACATTTCAAAGGTAACAGAGCGGCAATTAATGCCACGATTCGATGCTTGTTCGATCTGCTTACTAGTACTAGTACTCAAATTGAAAGTTTCTGCGGTTGTGGGCGTTTCGTGCAAGTCGCAACCCATGCATGCGTGAAATCTTAGATTTATAGTATGTGCGAGTGTACTCCTACTAGCTCCCTCCCTAGCTGATACGGTCTTTCAGCTACTTACCGCAGTTGATCACGATTTACTAGCCCACTCACTCATCTGAGAGACAAAGACTCGGATCGCTACAGCCTACAGGGTCCCCTTTTCGCGCTTCGCCGGGAAAGCAAGGACGAAGGTCGCTGGAGGACAGGGCCGTACGTGCTTATCTTTTATGGAAAGCAAGGACGAAGGTCGCTGGAGGACAGGGCCGTACGCCACAGCTCGGTTTCAGTTAGCCAGCCACCTCCCTTAACCGAACATGGCACGGTTGAAGAAATAATTAAGTGCCGTCAGGATGGCACTAGCTAGTTAGTGTGTTAGCGACGAGCCCACCCACCCATGGACATGGCCAGAATTGGGCGAGCGTCACCATGCATGGCCGGTTGGGTGCGGTGACACTGCACGATCGATCGAGACGGTGATTATCGCTAAGAACTACTGAACCGTTCAGCCAGCAGGCGGTGGCGGTGCCCAGCCCACGGCCGGCACGGCGGGTAGGGCCGGAAGCAGGCACGGTTCGGCCGATCGCGCCCGTACCATTGCAGCGTCAAAGCCACACCGGCCGGCCTCTATCCATGCACGAAGGTGTAGATGATTTTGCCGGCGCAGATCCGCTCGTGTTTCGTCGGAAACCAGTGCACGTCATTATGTAACATAAGCTAAAGCACCTATTTAGGTGTTTTTGGGGCTTATAATTCAAAGCCAAAAGCCAAGTATAAAGCCTAACCAAACACGCTCTAAAAGGCACATCGTCGGTCGGTAAGAGAGTAAATTCAACATGTTACTAGTCTATGTTACTATCACTCACAGTGTAAAGTAATATAAAGTTAGTGTCATACATAATCTTATTTATTACTCTCTACACACATTTTCTCTTAAAAATTGTGATGTGATGGTAACTAGCTAAGTTACTCTATTTGACTCTCTTTTCATTAATTACAAGCCACCTCATTTTTTTGCCTAGGTGGAATCTATGTTACTCCCACTGTGACTAGTCTAATATTTGACCGGTGTGTCATTTATCACCCCAAAGTGCAAATGGAGGCGGGACTAGTCTAATATTTGGCCAGTGTGTCATTTATCACACCAAAGTGCAAATGGAGGCGACCTCCATGTAACTCTTTAGCTTCAAATAAAAAAAATCATTTTATTGTATGTTCTTTAAATATATTTTAAAAAATCCGGATATATATTTTGATATATTATATGATCGTGTAAAAATCTCAACTCAAAATAGCTCATATTCCGGGTTTCACGAAACAAACACAAAAGTTGAAAGATTTTGGAGAGTTCAATTTTTTCTGCCCAAAATATATTTTTCATTAAATTGAACACATTGGTAGAGTATGACGTAGTATACAAGCATGTTTTTTTGAAAAACGATTTAAATTTCATACTTTTTTAAATAAATAGCTACCTCGAACCCTGGTTTCATTTATCTACACGACACCAAAGGTGGGTTTTACGTACCGTATTACATTCCGCCAACACAGGAAAACAGATTCGACCAGCTGGTAGCATAAATGGAGAAGCTAAAAAATTTCTTTAGATAATCAACTACTAAAAGATTTTTAGAGTCCATCAAATGCTCTGAGATCAATCCCATAAAAATCGACCCTCTAGAATTATTCTCACATGTAGCACTCGCTGCCTTGGGTTACTACTATTTTGTATTTACATTAATTGGTTGTATTCCCCGTAGACTTCATGTAGACATATGTGGTTTTTCTCACCTCAACGCTTTGCACCACCCCTCCTCCACCTGGTCCGCTTGAAGGTTACGTAGAAGGAGGAGCTTGGTCGAAAATAAACAATAATTAATATTTGTGATTTGATGAGTTCGCCTATTAGAAAATAGCTCACTTACATACTCATTTTACCTACTATATAGAGCGGGATATCTATCTGATTAATTTTATTTTTGCGTTACAAATATCCGAAGCAGTGCCCACTCTTTCTAAGTACTCCATTGGTGGAGTTGTTTACAGCTAATCTGCGGATACATGTTTCGGGGATCACTTCTCTCCAACACCTGGACATTGTTTTTTTTTAAACTCCGGCACACATGACTACTGTACATGCGAGGACAACAGTACCTGTCTGGGATCTAATGACGAGCACAAGCACTAACTTAATCGACCCGCTAATTTAATATCCACCCTGAAGAAGACTAAAAAAAAACTCACTCGGATACTGTAGTATCACGGGACCAGACCAAGCATGCGTCAAACTCGTCCGGTACATCTCCTCCGAGCCGCCGCTGGGCCCCACCCCACGCCGCATTCATTTTTCATTCGTCGCCACCCCGCTCTCCCACCGACAGCGGGCCCCCGGAACACGATCCCCACCTGTCACCGTCCCGTACCGGCTGCGTGGACCGCTCCATTACTTATAGCGGTGTCAAGGGAGGAGTAAGCCGCTGTTACACACGTACTACTACGATTACAGAAGAGAGAGAGATTAGATTGTGTCTGTGTTTGTGTGCGCTGCCGCTCCCGTTCCGATCCGGAGCGGAGCGGAACGGCGAAGGACACGAAGACGCTCTCGGTTGTACTGTCGCGTTCCCTCTCGGCTCTCGCTATCTCCTCCATTTACTCGCCGCGCGCAGTGGGGAGGCGGCACTACTCGTAGCCGTGGGTGGAGCGGGAGTGGCCATTGCTGAATTGCTCGCTCCGGTCGGCCGTCCTTGGCGTCGCGCGCGCCCCATGCGGCTCTGGCCGGGCCCGTGAGATCCGCAGCCATGTCGCGGCCGCTCTACCGGGGCTTCTCGGGGATCGGCGGCAAGGACCGCTGCGCCGCCGACGAGGACCGCTACGACCCCAAGGAGCCCACCGAGACCGGCATTGCCGCCGCCGCACGAAACCGGAAGCCGCACCTCGCGGCGGCGGCGGCGGCGAGGATCGTGGTCCTGGCGCTCGCCGTGGCCGCGCTCGTGGGGTCGGTGGCGTGGGCCGGGTCGCTCTACGCGGGTCGGGGGAGCGGCGGCGCCGCCGCCGCCGCGGCCTCCGCGCACCGCGGCTACCGGCGCCTGCAGGAGCAGCTCGTCGCCGACCTGCTCGACATCGGCGAGCTCGCCGGCGGCGGGGTCCGCGCGCGCGAGGCCGAGCCGTGCGCCGCGCCCGGGTACGACAACCACGTGCCCTGCTACTACAACGGCTCCGACGCCCTCGACGCCGCGGATCTGGGCGGCGGCGTGCTCATAAGCTACGAGCGGCAGTGCGGCCCGGCGGCGCGCGTGCCCTGCCTCGTCCCGCCGCCACGGGCGTACCGCACGCCCGTGCGATGGCCCAGCTGCAAGGAGTTCATCTGGAAGGACAACGTCAGGATTAGCGGGCAGGAGTTCTCGTCGGGGAGCCTCTTCAAGAGGTGGGTACTTACATATATATGAGCAATTTGTTTTTTGGGAATTTTTTAGGTGGTGGCTTCGCCTTCGTCTGTACAGTATATTGGTTGTGAATGTTTCTGTTTCCCGATTCTTCGGTAGGATGATGGTGGAGGAGGACCAGATCTCCTTCCCGTCGGACGCACATATGTCTGACGGCGTGGAGGATTACGCGCACCAGATTGCTGAGATGATTGGCCTGCGGAACGAGTTCAATTTTAACGAGGCTGGGGTGAGTTGTTGCCAAATTCCTGCTGCTATGCGTTTTGTAACGAATTGCTGTGTCTTAGCAGGCGACTGGAGTTAGATAGTAGAAGTAAACCAGTGAAATTTCTGTTTATGAGTTGTTACTCTTAGCTAGATTACTGAATTTATCCTGTCAAAAAAAGAGTCACTAACTGGCGGTCTTTATCGACATCTTAATAATCTGCTATCTTATTAAATTTTGAAACATGGAGCAAGCTCAATTGTACAATGTTTGTTCATGTTTTATTTCTATGCTGTGGGAATTTTGTTCAGTAGCACACTAGCACTGGTCCATTGTGGTCTTTCCATTCAACATTCCTTTACAGATGGTGCTTGTTTTTTTAGATTAAACAGATTTTGCATGCGACAGTGGGTTGGAAAGTGCTGGTCAGTTTCCCACTCAGTCAATGCTTTAGAAAGTGTTTGTCAGGGTTTCCTTCCTGTATTTGCTGCAACTGTTTTCTGGGTAGGACAGCCACTATGATCCACAATGTCAAACATAGTGGAGATATGTTGCGTTAACCTTTTCTTGCCAAGTTCATACGATGTACTCCACTGTTGTTATTTGCTACCCCACTTCATATTTTCACCTGCTAGCCCTATATCATAGTTCTTGGCATAATTGTCGAGTTTACAGCAGTTCTGATATTTCTCCATGGCATATTATTTTCAGGTGAGGACAGTCCTTGATATAGAATGTGGATTTGGTACCTTTGGGTCACATCTTTTCGAGAGAGATCTCTTGACTATGTGCATTGCTAACTTTGAGGCGTCGGGTAGTCAAGTGCAAATCACACTGGAGAGAGGAATTCCTGCACTGATTGGTTCATTTGCATCAAAGCAGCTTCCATATCCTTATCTTTCATTCGATATGGTGCACTGTGCAAAATGCAATGTTGACTGGGACAAAAACGGTATGTGCAGAGTGTTCCCTTGGTTCTTTTCATTGTCTTAGGTCTCACTGGTTGCAATAGTTTTAGCCAGTCACCGGTACAAGTTAATACATCAGCAGCCATTAGTGACTTGTAGGTTTACCATCTATTAAGATATGTGTGTACGGGAAGATTGATGTATATCAGCGGAGCAGTTCATGTTCAAGGACATACTGTTATGTACCAATAGTGAAAAATCATGCTTTCCTTATACAGTAGATATCTTACTATATGTTACTTTACTCTGTGATGTTGCAGATGGTGTTTTCTTGGTTGAAGTGGACAGGCTCTTGAGGCCTGGTGGATACTTTGTTTGGACATCGAATCTGAATACACATAGAGCTTTACGTGACAAAGAAAATCAAAAGAAATGGACAACAATTCGTGACTTAGCTAATAAACTCTGTTGGGAGATGCTGTCGCAGCAAGATGAGACAATTGTGTGGAAAAAGACAAACACAAGGGATTGTTACAGTTCAAGGTATATGAAATCTCTTTTCTGTCTTGCCCATGTATTGAATCTAATTGCATACTAATTTCTATAAGCTCTATAATACTTTTAGAGAGGCGTTTCGGTAACTTATTTTTTTGTTCTCCTGTGTTAAAGGAAATCCGAGCCTGTGCTTTGTGCTAAAAGTCATGATCCAGAGTCGCCATACTACCATCCATTAAATCCCTGTATAGCAGGAACAAGAAGTCGGCGTTGGATCCCCATTGAACATCGCACAACATGGCCTGCTCAGGCTAGATTGAACTCAACAGAGCTTGATATACATGGTACGTATTAGGATACACAAACTGGAAACTCTTAAGATGTGAGCATTTCTATGGTCAAATGTTCCCTGCCTTGAAATTGACATTCCAAATTGCCAGGTGTGCATTCGGAAGTCTTTGCTGAGGATACTTCAAACTGGGACTCTATGGTGCGGAACTACTGGTCCTTACTGTCTCCACTTATATTTTCTGATCATCCAAAGAGACCTGGTGATGAGGACCCACAGCCACCATTTAACATGCTTAGGAATGTTCTGGATATGAATGCTCACTTTGGTGGATTTAATGCTGCTTTGCTCAAGTCTGGAAAATCTGTATGGGTGATGAATGTTGTTCCTACAAATGCCCCAAACTACCTGCCACTAATTTTTGACCGTGGATTTATAGGGGTTCAACATGACTGGTAAATATTTGCAACTGAGTTTTTCCTCTCTGATTTCCCTCCTTTTGTTCAGGCATATATCTATTACTCTTCTTATTTGATATCCCTAATTGTCTTTCCTGCCAAAATTTCCCATACTGTACCCAACAGCTGCAACTCACAACTTTCATCAGGCAACAACTATTTAGCATGCTTATGTAAATTGTAGAAGAATCAATCATTTCTTCATCTGATGGAGATCACAGCTTACCTAAACTGTTATTTTTAGATAGTTCTTGGCATATAGATCTTCTCGTCACTCTAACCGATGAATGTCAAATATTTCTTCAGGTGTGAAGCGTTTCCAACTTACCCGAGAACATATGATATGGTACATGCTGATGGCTTGCTATCACTTGAAAAGAGCCAAAAACGTAGATGTTCTACTCTTGACATATTCTTGGAAGTTGACCGCATCCTACGACCAGAGGTGAACAAGTTTTTCTTATTATACATTTTTACTGATATAGAAACTTGATCATTCAGTCATAAAAATTGTAGAGGTTCCTGACTGCTGATTGTTGGTGGTTCTAAAAATAAAATAAAAACTGATCCATATGGCTCAATTCTAATTATTGTTACTGCTTCACTGTGCCATATGTAAGGGAGTTAACTTGGGTTAATTCCAAAAACTTAGTTTCCTCAGTACTCTGGCCATTCACTATGGCAGGGCAAATTGAAGGGTTCTAGTTTTCCATCTAGGGATAATGTGGACACTCTACGTTGTAAGATGCGGCATTTGGGGTCGCACAAACGTTAGCTCATTTACCAGATTTAAGAAATTGTTGTTGTAAACTCTCTACGCTTAGTTTTCATCAGGATCTCTTGGACAAGTCTTGCACTCGCATATATCGACAATTTATGTATGAAATGGTTTTTGCATTAACCATGAGCTGATGAGTGTTCAATGCGTTGTCTAAACTTATCTATTCATTTTATGCCTATGCAGGGCTGGATTATGATACGTGACACTGCCCCTCTCATTGAAGCGGCAAGATCTGTTGCTGCTCAGCTCAAGTGGGATGCCCGCATTATGGATCTTGACATAGCTAGTGATGAAAAACTGATGGTCTGCCAGAAGCCCTTTCTGAGAAAACAATGAGCATACCACACTGACACACAATATGGAATTATTCTTTACCCCCTACATACTGTTACAAGTATTGTTCGAGGACAACTGAAAATAAATTTTTCAGTTGAAACACTGGAGGAAATGGGTCAGCTAACTCGCCATGAATCGTCATGGACCGCAAGGTGCCATGAGACTGATCGGGCAAGTGCATGCTGCGGAGGACAGGCTAGATGGCTAAGCTTTCCAGGCCTAGCTAGGTTTTACTGCCAGGACACGAAGATGAAGCCGTCAAAGTTAATTTTTGTAGCAAAACCATATTCAATAAAGGGATGATGCTGCGGCGTACATAATCGCGGCCAATGTGTCATATAGGTATAATTCAATTTTTTCTCTCCAATTAAATTCTCCCCCTGTGTAATGGTGCTCATTCGTTCTTGTATCACGTATGTAAATTTGTTGGTATCTATACTGGTCATCCCAGATTATAGCCCTGTGAAATCAAGATGAATATTTCAGATGATGAATGGTAGAACAGAGAGTGAAACGTAACTTTTCCTGTCAAATGTTTCTACCTCCACTTCCTTTGTGTGCATTTTGTGCATGTTTCACCACATGGTTTCTGCATTATTCAGGAACTTTCTGCTTACTGGAATGACTACTAGAACTTCAATTTTTCATATAGCTCTCAGTGCAAAGTACTCTACCGGCAGGCTCCCTGAGGTTGCATATGTGTTGCTGTATGGCTCTAGTCTCCCATGTTCTATGCTGGGTGGAACGTCGAACTCATCACGGTGTTTGCCAGCTGCTGCTGCAGACACGGTACGGAGTACTGTATTAGCAATGCCTGCCATGACACACTGATGGTGATACGCCACCCTAATCCAAAATAATTGACATCGCCAATGCTACTGGTCCTCGATTCCATCCAAGGTTCCTTTCTTTCTTTGGTAGTATTAAGAGGTCAACCATGTTAAGGACAGATAAATGTCCTCGCAAGTCTTACTCCAATGCGCATTCTCTTGCTGTTGTTTGTCGTGTGATTGAAACCGGTGATGCTAACCAAGACATTTTGCTTCAAGCGGTGCAATGCAAAAATTTGGAGTGCGCATATATGCTTGTTCTATCCCTTCATTTTTGGCCAGTTGGCACAATCTTGTCCGCAAGCGCCGTGAGAGTGACACGGCATCTGAGACCAGAAATGATTGGTCCTCGCACTCCCAGCGCTCACTCCCACCGCTGCAAGTGCACCGAAATCTTAAGCAAGTCAAATCAGGACAATTTTTTTTTTGAAAAAAAATCAGGACAATAGCAATTTGGACCGACCCAACGATAATAGTACTATTCTTCCCGGAGTACTCTTGTTCACAAGTTTTGCCATAAAACAAGCAGCAGCAAGTTGCACCTACGTTATTCTCTCCCGTGTCATCCGATTAGTATCCGTGAGACACTGACCCAAAGCAAACCAGAGAATCAAGCCGTCAAGATCTTCCTTTTTATTTGAAAAGCAATATCCCACTGACAGGGTGGTCCCGCGTCTCTACGTGCCATGTGGTCCCGGCCGCCAGCTCTATTCATTGGTCCACGTGTGTCATACTCTATGGGGGCGTGGCCTCGTGGCCATAAATATCACGTCACCCTAGTCACCGCGCGCTGGGCCCCGCACGCGGGCCTCGCGTTCCCTGGACCGGCTGCTCCCGGGAGAATACACACCGTCCGATAGCGATCCGACGGCCGATGGGCGCCCGAGCCCGATAAAGCGACCCCGCCTTCCGGAACGCGAGCCTCACACACACACCCAACCAACCTCCGTCCGCACCCGTCGCAGGCGAACCCAAATCGCTGCCATGGCCGCCGCACGCTCCCGGCGCTGAGCGCATGCGCAGCCGCGGAACGGCTCGAGGAGCGCAGATCTAGGGAGGGGGACGCGTCTCTCCGAGGGCCGCATGGGGCGGAGATCGCCGCGGTGGGCGGCGCCCTGGCTGCTGCTCCTGCTCCTCGTCGTCGTCGCCGCTACCGTTGGGCGCTGCTCCGCCGCCCCGGCGAATACAGAGGCGTGCCTGGTGCCTACCGCGGCGGAGGCCGTGCTCGGGACGCCCGGCACGTGCTCGCCGCTGGGGCGCCGCCTCGGCGACTCGGTCGGCGTCATCGAGGTGAGCTATCCCGACGCTTTTGATGTAGTAGTAAAATATGCTCCAGCGGCGAATAAATCATTGGCGAGGTGAAAATTGGTGGGAAGTGAAAACCTCTGGTTGTGAAATTGGGAATCCTCTAGGGTCCACGCGTATGGCTAAGGGTGTGAATAGTTGTTCCTATCCTATCAATCAATTGGCTTATCATTTATGGAGTATGTCGTTAAGCTATGCAAAATTTGTGCTATGTCACTAAAAGCCAGTTTCGTATTGGTTTGAAATTCCCTGCTCTGCTCAGCTCAGCTCAGCTCCGATATTGTCACATATGCCATCTGACCATCTCTATCGTATCAATACTCTGTGAACATCTACATGCCACTTGAAGATAACCAGAGATATTCCATGGACTTCTTTTAGTTTGGTCATATCTTGGAAACTAATGGTTCATCCGACCTGGAGAAATGAAATTATATGTACCAAAGATTGGATGTAGTCTTCCATCCCGATCTCTTGGTCTTTTCCTAAATGTAGAGCTCAAAGCCTCAACTTAATAAGAACATAAAACATCCATAACATTGCTCCCGTTGCATTTCAGTGAGTGTAAAATAGTTTGAGCAGTAGTACTACTATACTACTACCTCTGTTCCACATTGTAAGCCTTTTTAGCAACCTAGTTTAGTTTGCTAAAAAGGGTTACACTATGGAATAGAGGTAGTACTATTTTTTCCTTTCATTTTGTTAATGTCTGATTGTACCTCCCTTCCTTCATGAGCACAAGGATATTTCATCTGTTGTACTTGTAAAACTGAGGCTGACTCTTAAAATTCTTAACACTGTAGGGTGATGAGGCTACATTGGCAAGGGCAGTTAATCTTCTTCACTTGAACATAGATGAGTACATTGCTGTACTTTTCTATGCCTCATGGTGCCCGTTTTCACAAGAGTGCAAACCGAGTTTTGAGACATTAGCTCGCTTATTCCCAACTATTCGTCATTTTGCATTCGAGGAATCTGCAATTAGACCAAGGTATGCCTGTCTTTAGAAAAGAAAAATATATTTCTCAATATAATACAGTTTTTTGTATGAAGTGTAAGCTTTACACTTGAAATTGCAGCATAATATCGAGATACGGGATACATGGTTTTCCAACACTCTTTCTCTTGAATTCAACAATGCGAGTGAGGTACCATGGACCGCGAACTGTTAAGCCACTAGCTGCTTTCTACAGCGATGTTTCAGGTGCGTAAATTGTTGCGTGCCCACTCTTGTTTTTCCCTTCCTTTATATATTATGGGGTGGGTGGTAGTTTTGCTTGTATGTTTAACTGAGTTCTTCATTGTGCACTGAGCAACTGAGCTATGCTTGTCTTTTTTCCCATCTATCTTGTCGTATGAGGTATCATTGTTCCAAACTAGCGCCCCTGAGCCTCCCTGTGTTTGGACTTGGAATTTGTTGTGTTTATAATATCTGTTTCTGTTTCTCTAAATGACTTTCTGATGGTAAATTTGTGTGATGAAGGCATCAGTGCAGCAATGGAGTCAACTACTGAGGAGTCCATGGCACATCCATTAGATGAAATCGAGTCTAAAAAGGATGTTGAACAGGAAAATTGTCCATTTTGGTGGGCTCGTTCACCAGAAAACATACTTCAGCAAGATAGCTATCTAGCATTGGCTACTTGTTTTGTTATTCTGCGGCTGCTGTATCTTCTATTCCCGAAGATTGTTTCAGCAGCAAAATGGGCATGGAGGAGACACACTCTTTTTGCCAACCTGATGGGTGTGCATGAGTATTTCTTCACCTACCTTGAGCAAGCAAGACAGAAATTCAACAGGTTATACCCTTCAAAGCGAGGGAATTTACAGGAGGGGGCAAGGAGTGCCACCGCTTGGGCCTCCAAATCGTTAGCATCCGTATCGATCGGAGAACCAAGCACTATCGGAAGGACGAACTCCACGAATGAGCTAAGGTGAAGTGTAACTTTTTTGTCCGCAGGGATATATGTACAGTAGAGTGATCAGGATATGAACAACAAGAATCTGTTGTAACCGAGCTGTATTAGCTGTTGTAACATCATCATTTTTTTTTGAAACTGTAACATCATCATTAGAATAAGCACCTACCCGAGTATTGTTGTCTTTATGACATTGTCTTGAATATCTGTTACCCAAATTCATGCTCCTGGAGGGAAAGAAGGATTAACGTGTTTCACGCTACAACCAGTTTTTTCCTCTTCGTGTGCGGGTGCCGGGTGATACAACCAGTTGTTAGAACTGTATGTATGACCTTTATTTTCCAAAGTTGGAGTATAGGACTATGTTCGAACTACGACTCTGTGCTTTCTTCTCCTGTGATGACTCAGCAAAAAAGCCTCGTTTCTTTCCTTTATCAGCATTTTATGAGCTTGTTTGCCATTGGTACGCAATTTCTTCATTCTGTTTCGCTCAGTTTGTTGCTCAGACAAAGGGTCACATATTTTATGAGCAAAAATGTTGGCTTCCTCTGTGGCTGAACAAAGGGTCACATATTTGCACAGCGGAGTCCAGGAGCAAATAAAATGTATACTCCCCATTCTGTCACACAAAGTATATCTTGTGATTGTCGGGACTAAACTTCCCATCCTGTTATATATATATTTACACAACTAGAGTATCAAGTAACTCGACCACAGTACAACTCCAGCACCAGCCAAAAATGCTCCGGCGACATGGTGCTGCTCTCCTGGTCAGGCGAGGAGCTTGCGCGACTCCGCGTACCATCGCGTGTAGCAGCGCTCGAGGTTGGGCCAGTCGGTGTCCGGGCAGGCGGCGAAGTGGTGCAGCCACAGCGCCAGGGCCTCCTCCTGCTGCTCCCGCCGCAGCTTCTCGATCAGCTCCTCCAGCACCGTCACCATCTCCGCCCTCTCCCTGCCGCTCAGCACCGGCGCGTCCGTGCCGGTGCTGCCGCGGCACAGCAGCGGCAGCCACGACCGCAGCATCGCCATCCGGTGCTCCGCCACGGTGGCCTTGTCGCCTGAGTGCTGCTCGAACTCCGGCGAGTTTGCGTGCCTGAACAAAAACACTGCACAGAAACAGCAAAATGACGATCGATCGGTGAGCTGATGGAAAATTGGAAATGGCTGCCGCACATGATAAGTTTTGCATCAACTGATCAACGTAGTATAACGTACCTGCTAGCCGGAGCAGCGCGACCTGGAGGGTGGGCTCGGCAATGAGCGCGCGGCTGCCGAGCCGGGGCGCGGCACCGAACTGCACGGCGGCCTCGCCGGCCGCGCCACACGCGGACATCTTCTGCGCGAGCCACAGCAGCTCGGCGGCGAGCTTCTCGGCCGCGGGGCCGCCGAACGCCTCGCCTTCCAGCGGGGCGACGACGGTCGCGGTCGGCCTCCACAACCGCATCCCCGACCTCACCGCGCGCGCCGCCAGCTCCATCGCGGGCCAGTCCCCTACGGCCGCCGACGCCTCCAGCTGCCGCAGGGTGCGCTCGAACGCCCCCGCCAGCGCGGCGCGGCTCACGGCGCCGACGGCCGCGCCGCCTGCGAGCGCGTTGTCGTCGAGGAGGCGCTCCGCGAGGCCCCGCACGAGCTCGTACTTGCGGGAGGCCACGGGGAGGCGGGATGCCACCCAGAGCACGTGCCCGAGCGCGCGGCCCACGCTGGTGGAGGTGAACGACCCATGCTGGTCGGCGCGCGGCGGTGGCGGCGGCAACGAGGGCGCGAGCGACGGAGGAGGCGGCGGCGGCTGCGGCGACAGCGCGGAGAGGAGCGCGAAGAAGACGGAGATGAAGGCCTGCGTGGCGAGCAGCGCGAGCCGGCGGAGCACGGACAGCGCGCGCGCCGCGGCCACGGGGAGCGGCAGGAGGAGCATCGTGGCGCCGCCCTGCTCGGTGTCGGCGGTCGAGGACGGCGAGAAGGCCGAGAGTAGGCCTCCGGCGAGGGACAGGAGCGGGTCCATGGGCGTCCGGAGCTGGTGCCGGCGCTGCTGCCACTGCTGCGCCTCCATTCCGATCGATCGATCGATCTCCTGGGAAGATAGGGTCCAGGCCAAGCGATCTGCCGCGCACTCACAGTGCGAGAGAGACGAAGGCGGTTGCTTACTTATCCAAGCCGCCACTGAACTGAGCCAGAGAAACACGCAGGCCGCGCGAGGAGGAAGGATGGGACAAACCGGCGGTCTTCGTCGGCCGCCGGCTACGTGTTGGGTGGGCGATTCACCGGTGCAGGTGGGCAGTGAGCGATTGTCCCGTTGCCGGCTAGGAGGGGAAGATCGTGGTTCATGCGTTCGGGGGGTCTACGTGTGCTCTGCTTCCTGGCTGTTTTCCCGCCGAAACGGATGTGACCGTGGTGCTGTGTGACTTATCCTCGTCGGCGTTTGTGGCCACGTTTCTGCGGACAAATGTGGCGGGCGTTGTCCCGAGGTAGACGACGGTGGATTGAGCGGTAGAAATTGAAATATTTAATTGCTACGTCTTCTAATTTTCCTTGCTTTGGACGTCTAAACGATTTACGCCGACTGAGACTTGAATTTGCGATAAGTCCATAAGTGTAATGAAGTTTCCCCTCGTTCCCTCCGCGTCGCTCCCGTGAGCGACCGGGGAACCCTAGCCGCCTCCCGTCTCCGGCGGCTCCCCTCGCCCCCTTCTCCCTCCTCGCCGCCGCCGGAAGGCGTCGCCGGCCAAAGGCCGGGCGCTGGCGGCGGCGGGGCCCTTCCCTCTCCCCCGTTCGGGCCTCGGCACGGGCCGAGTTCTTGGCGTGGGCGGCGCGTTTCTGGAGGGGCGCGGCGGCGCGGCTGCTCCTGGGCGGCGGCGTGGATACCTCGCGGTGCCGGGCGAGCCTGTGGCGGGGCTGCAGGTGCGGCGTCCGGTACAGGCTACGCGGGCAGCGGCCTTCCTTTGGTTGGGCCGGAGGTCTCGCCCTTCCGATGCAGCTCGTGCTGAACACGGAGGCCTAGCGGCGGGGACGGCGGCGTCGTGGACAGCTCGGCGGTGATGTCTCCACCGGAGCCAGTGACGGAGAGGAGCAGCAACACAGCTCACGGATGGTGGGTGGCGGAGCTAGCCGGGGCGGCAGTGCTACCGGCCCAGATCTGGGCCCGTTTGGGCCCGATCTGGATTGGGCTGGCCCTGCTGCTTTTGGTTTCAGAGGCTCCCGCCGGGAGCCCTTCCCCTAGCCATGGAGTGGATGGGGTGCCGGGTCTGAGCCAGGAGGGCCTAGATCCGGTGACCGCCTAACAGACTGATTTGTTTGGGTCTGTCGATGTGACTTGCGGGTGCGTCCTGCTCTTTGCACCCCCGCTGTCCCGAGGGCTGCTTGGCTTGCGGTTCTTCTCCTGTCCGTTCCGGTGGAACTGTCGCTACGACCTCTGCTGCATCGCGATAGCAAGATCTTGGACGCCGAAGAGGCGGCTTCGGAAGGTGGACTGCACGAGCGGCTCTACGACGAGCGCTGTGGCAGTGGTGATGGTCTTCTTCTCAGGCCACTTGGGTGGAGAGGAGTAGGCGAAGAGAGACCCTGGTGCTGGCGACGCTTCGGCAATGGCGGCTCCCAGATCGTGTTCTGGAGGCCTGACTCGGGGACTCTGTGCGGATCGAGATACCGGGTGTGGTGCGAAGGCGAAAGCCTTGCGCTCTGGCGCCAACGGCGACGACGCCTGCGGGCGCCGTTACCCTCTTGCGGGCGTTGTTGTGAGCACCTTACCCGTGTTAGGGCTCCGGGTGAAAACCCTTGACCGTCTAGGTCTCGACGGCGGCGGCGCAATGCGCCGTCACCCTCTTGGGGGTGTCATCGTGGAGCCTTGAGTTCTCTCGATCTTGTTACGGGGTGTTTGGTGGCAAGTCCGGTGTTCCTTTTCTTTGTTGTTTATCTTTGATCTGCTTGTAAGAGGGGTTTTCATCACTTTGTATCCGTTCTGCCATTGTGGCTTTATTTATAAAGCGGGGCTCCGGCCTGTTTCGAGAGACTTGAATTTGCGTAAAACCCCTGGCCACCGTGAGAGGTATATGACCCTAGCCTTTGGCGCGCCTCGTCCCGGGCTCCCGGCTCTGCGCCGATGAGTGGGTCCGTGGGTACCCAGCGATATATTCTTTACTCCAGTTTCGAGTTTCGTGGTTAAAATTGTCTAGCAAGCCAAAAATTAATAAAGCTTGCCTGCTTCGCTATTTAGAGTAATCATAAATGAATATAAATAGTGTGGATTGTAATATGTTTGCATATATAAATTTTATTATTTGATATGTTATCATCCGGTCTATAGAAGTCCCTTGTGTCGTCATGGCGAACAACAGATGCCTACGGCTAGGCTAACTTGTGGGGCCGATGGACGCTAGAGGATTCGGGGAGGGATAGCGCGAAGGGATCGCACACGGATAAACAGATGAACACAAGGATTTACCCTGCTTCGGGGCTCTCGTGAGGAGATAAAACCCCTACTGCAGCATCTAGCCTACTCTGTGTATTTCTTCTCTCCGCATATGCGTGGTACAGATTGCTCCGTGAGCTGGGCGAAGCGTGCCTCTAAAAGGGCTTGAGGAGGAAAGAGCAAAGGGAGAAATGAGCCAGCCCGCCCTTTATATAGGAGCCCAGGGGACACATGAGGGGACAAGAAGACAAAGACAACTATGCACTATTGCTGATTTGACTACCGGGGTCTTGTCAGCACTGTTCACTGCACTATGCAGCGTACTATTGTCACATCTAGGGCAATGTAGCCATGCCTGGTCACACTCAGGGCAGGCAGAACCCGTGCGGCGCACGTCCTTGTCTTGTCTGCTTGCGCCTGTCTTCCGAATCATCCGTACCAGTCGGGGAAGTCGGGGGTGACGCCGAGTCCGGGAAGCCGGGAGTGACGCCGAGTCGGGGAAGCCGGGGGTGCCGCCGAGTCGGGAAAGCCGGGGGTGCCGCCGAGTCGGGGAAGCCGGGGGTGCCGCCATGTCGAGGAAGCCGTGAGTGCTGCCATGCGGGGGAAGCCGGGAGTGCCGCCATGCCGGGGAAGCCGGGGTGCCGCCATGCTGGGGTGCCGCCATGTCGGGGAAGCCAGGGTGCCGCCAAGTCGGGGAAGCCGGGAGTGCCGCCAAGTCGGGGAGGTCGAGGTCGACGATGGCGCGGGCGAGCTGGAGGCGGGGGCGAGGTCGAAGACGGCCTGGTGGAGTCGGCAAGGTGGAAGTCGAGGTTGGAGATAACTCGGACGGCCCGAAGTCCAAAGGCATCGTGCCCCGCTACTGGCTACCTCGGTCCACCCGGGTTACCCATAAAGTCTGTCCATCCCCAGCTTAGGCTAGCCGGGAGAGTGCTTATGTCGGCCCGAGTAGCGCCTCTTTACTCGAACATAAGCATGACAACACCATAACTTTAGGGTACCGGGGATTACATCCCCGACACTAGTCCCCGAGGCTGCGGGGGACTCGCAGAGTCGTGCGCAGACTTAGAAAAAAATAACATCATCGTCTTCACATACTCCTCCTTGTAACTGTAAAAATACAATCATATACCGGTTCCTTAGCCACTATGGGCGTTTTACCGACATAGATGTCTTCAGCCACTGCTGGTGTGACGTAAGGGTACCTCGGGTGTCTCGGATGTCCGGTAGCCACTCTGGGCACTTACCGACATAGATGTCTCCAGCCACTGCTGGTTTGACATAAGGGTATCTCGGGTGTCTCGGATGTCCGGTAGCCACTCTGGGCACTTACCGGCATGGATGTCTCCAGCCACCGCTGGTTTGACATAAGGGTATCTCGGCCACTCTGGGCATATCACACATGTTTCGGTACCTCGGCCACTCTAGGCTCATCACACACGTTGCCTTTGGCAAACCAACACAAACGATGATCTGAGATATGGAAAGATGTCGTGATACTGTGGCAAACCAAAATAAACGGCGATCTGGAATATGAAAGGATGCCGTGATACAGTGGCGAACCGACATAAACGGTGATCTGGGATAAGGAAGGATGCCGTGATACAGTGGCGAACCGACATAAACGGCGATCTGGGATATGGAATGACGCCGTGATACGGTGGCGAACCGATACAAGCAACAACTTGGTATGATATGCCATTGTAACTCGGCAAGCCGATACCAAAGACTATCCGTGATATACACTGAGACAATAATAACTATAAGATGGATCCGAGATAACCGACATAACAAGATCATTGACATGAATATCCTCTCGGTAGCACCGATATCACATTTCAATGTTAGTTCAGGCACATATATATTTAACAAGAATAATGACTCTATTTAATTGATCATACCAAGTCTAGCATAAGACAGAAATTACAACGATCCGCGAAGCTATGCACTATAATGCTGACCCGGTTTTCTCCGAGTCCCCGAGTTATATTAGAGACCTACCAGAAAGAACAGAATGCACTGGCGGGCCAGTCCCCGGGTCAAGACATCTTGCTCCGGGGAAGACACACAGACAACATATGCCGAATTACTTTTTAGACCAAGTTCCCGAGTATGTTTTCATGTTTACTACACTCCACAACCTCTGCTCTTGACTACCATTCTAGGCGTTCGTCAGTCGAGTCACAAGATCATCTCGGATAGCATACATTACTTGAACTTTGAAACAAGTTTGAAAGCTATTCGGTATACAGACAACATAAACAACAACATACATGCAGATAGGCAAGGCAGTCCCCGAGTTTATCTCGGATTGCCGACATACAAACGATATAGAAATTACCGAGATAAAACGTAATTATAAAGACGAGGCAGTCCCCGAGATCATCCCGGGATGCCGACATACAAACGATATAAACAGCAGGCATGCATATAAATAACAGGGCAATCCCCGAGTTCACCTCGAAGTGCCGACATACAAATAACTCGGAGAAACAGACATAAACCACGAGCAAATAAAAAGGCAGCCCCCGAGTTACTTTAGAGGTAAAAGCGGAACCGACTAGTCGGCCAGTCCCCGGGTCAAGACATCTCGCTCCCGGGGAAAATACTAAGCATGACACGAAGGGGGCAGTCCCCGAGTTACTCTCAAGATTGACCAACCGTATGGTACAGACGAAGATACTCACAGAGCATTGGTGCGGACTAGATTGACGGCGCCGACATGACCCGGGCAACTGTCGGGGAGTTACCCGGAATCTGCCGACGGCGAGCGCTGGTGTAGGCTGCGCCGGCCTCTGCTTGCGGCGGCGAGTTGGAGCGCGGAGACCATGGTGAAGTCGAGTCCCCGAGTTGATGAAGAAGGTCCCGTCCGAATTTTACCCAGTAAGCGCCACTGTCTGCCCCACGGTGGGCGCCAACTGTCGTCGTGGCGAACAACAGATGCCTACGGGTAGGCTAACTTGTGGGACCGATGGACGCTAGAGGATTCGAGGAGGGATAGCGCGAAGGGATCGCACACAGATAAACAGATGAACACAAGGATTTACCCTGCTTCGGGGCTCTCGTGAGGAGATAAAACCCCTACTGCAGCATCTAGCCTACTCTGTGTATTTCTTCTCTCCGCATATGCGTGGTACAGATTGCTCCATGAGCTGGGCGAAGCGTGCCTCTAAGAGGGCTTGAGGAGGAAAGAGCAAAGGGAGAAATGAGCCAGCCCGAGTCTCGGCCGGCCGTGGCCGTGTGTCCCTCTCCCTCTCCCCCTGGTGCCCTTTATATAGGAGCCCAGGGGACACATGAGGGGACAAGAAGACAAAGACAACTATGCACTATTGCTGATTTGACTACTGGGGTCTTGTCAGCACTGTTCACTGCACTATGCAGCATACTATTGTCACATCTAGGGCACTGTAGCCATGCCTGGTCACACTCAGGGCAGGCAGAACCCGTGCGGCGCACGTCCTTGTCTTGTCTGCTTGCGCCTGTCTTCCGAATCATCCGTACCAGTCGGGGAAGCCGGGGGTGACGCCGAGTCGGGGAAGCCGGGGGTGACGCCGAGTCGGGAAAGCCGGGAGTGCCGCCATGTCGAGGAAGCCGGGAGTGCCGCCATGCCGGGGAAGCCGGGGTGCCGCCATGCCGTGGTGCCGCCATGTCGGGGAAGCCGGGGTGCCGCCAAGTCGGGGAAGCCGGGAGTGCCGCCAAGTCGGGGAGGCCGAGGTCGACGATGGCGCGGGCGAGCTGGAGGCGGGGGCGAGGTCGAAGACGGCTGGTGGAGTCGGCAAGGTGGAAGTCGAGGTTGGAGATAACTCGGACGACCCTAAGTCCAAAGGCATCGTGCCCCGCTACTGGCTATCTCGGTCCACTCGGGTTACCCATAAAGTCGGTCCATCCCCAGCTTAGGCTAGCCGGGAGAGTGCTTATGTTGGCCCGAGTAGCGTCTCTTTGCTCGAACATAAGCATGACAACACCATAACTTTAGGGTACCGGGGATTACATCCCCGACACCTTGTGAGTTTAGAAAGTAAGAATGTCCCGCACCGAATTGAACATGTGAATAACTTCCAAATTGTATGAATTGAGCTATATAAATTGCATCGTAGCATTTTGCCTTCTGTAACGTGTAAATAACTTCAAAAGCATAAGAAATGTGCTGTATAATGCTTGAGTTACTCTTATGTGCATACAGCGTTGCCTTGTCTCCTCGGTCAGTGTCGGGGATGTAATCCCCGGTACCCTAAGATTATGGTGTTATTATGCTTATACTATAGGAAAAAGAGATGTTAAATGAGTGAGTGGGTGAAAGATAAAATGATAGGCAAAGAGATGCAACTCGGGCCGACATAAGCGCTCTCCCGGCCAGCCTAGGCTGGCGATGGGCCGACTTTATGGGTAACTCGGGTGGACCGAGGTAGCCAGCAGAGGGGCGCGATGCCTTTTGGCTTCGGGCCATGCGAGTTATCACCAACCTCGACTTCCACCTTGCCGACTACACCAAGCCGTCTTCGACCTCGCCCCCGCCTCCAGCTCGCCCGCACCATCGTCAACCTCGGCCTCGCTCCGGCACGACTCTGCGTCCCCGACCACTCCCGGCTTCCCCGACATGGCGGCGCTCCCGGCTTCCCAGACATGACGGCACTCCCGGCTTCCCCGACATGGCGCCACTCCCGGCTTCCCCGACATGACGGCACTCCCGGCTTCCCCGACATGGCGGCACCCCCGACCGGTATGGATGATTCTGAAGACAGGCACAAGCGGACAAGACAAGGACGCGCGCCGCACGAGTCGTGCCTGTCCAGGAGGTGACCAAGCATGGCTACAGTGCCCCTGAGGTGACAACAGTACAACTTTATGACATGGGCAGCAGTGTGGACAAGACCCCAGTAGTCAAATCATGAACAGTGTGGGTATCATGACATGTGGGCCACCTCTTGTCCCCTGGGCTCCCCCTATATAAGGAGCACTGATACGTCCATTTTGCATCACTATTTTATATCATAATTTACTGTTATTCATTGATATATTTCATGTTTGGAGATGATACTTATGTTATTTCATCTATTTTGCATGTTTGATGATTATTGGAGGATGAATCACCGGAGTCTGAATTCTGCTGGAAAAAGCACCGTCAAGATACAATATTTGCAAAGCTCAGAAAACAAAACGAAGAATCTGGAAGTTCCTATTTTGCCAAATGCCGGAGGGAGCCAAAAGGGGAGAACCAGGTGGGCCCCAGGGGGGCCACATGAGGTGTCGGCGCGGCCAACCCCTCTGCCGCGCCAGCACATCATCTGGGCGCCCTGGCCCACCTCTGGCAGCGCCCTTTCGCGTGCTTCATCCCTCCGAAAACCTAAGACTCGGGGGATAGACCAGAAACAGAGCCGCCGCCTCCACGAGGCGGAAACCACCGAGAGAGAAAAGCTCTCCGGCAGGCTGAAAAGCTGCCGGGGAAATCCCTTCCCGGAGGGGGGAAATCGTCGCCATCGTCACCGACATCGAGCTGCACTTCATCGGGATCATCATCACCACCATCTCCACCGCCGACACCGTCATCTCCATCGTTCCACTCCGTTCCCGCTGTAACATCTAGGGCTGAATCTTGTGCATTTGATAGGGGAAACTCTCGCGGTGTTGATTACTATTGTTATTGATGCTATTGGGTGGAACCGTTGAATTAAGTTTTATGTTCAGATTGTTATCCATCATTATATCATCTCTGATCATGATCCACATGATGTGTTATGAGTAGTTCGTTTAGTTCTTGAGGACATGGGAGAAGTCTAGATGTTAGTAGTGAACTATGTTGAGTAATATTTAATGGTTTGATATTTAAGTTGTGGTGCTATTCTTCTAGTGGTGTCATGTGAACGTCGACTACATGACACTTCACCTTTATGGGCCTAGGGGAATGCATTGTGTATTCGAATATTGATTGTGGGGTTGCCGGAGTGACAGAAACCTAAACCCCCGTTGGTATCTCGATGCATGAGGGATGGTAGGATCTCAGAGTTTAAGTCTGTGGTTAGATTTATCTTAATTACTTTCTTGTATTTGCGGATGCTTGCAAGGGGTATAATCACAAGTATGTATTATTCCTAGGAAGGGTGGTGCATTAGTATAGGTTCACCCACACAACACTTATCGAAACACTAAAGATTAATCATCTATATGAAGCGAAAGCACTAGACATAAATCCCGTGGGTCCTCAGGAACGTTTGGTCATCATAAGTAAACAAACCGGCTTGTCCTTTGCTCTAAAAAGGATTGGGCCACTCGCTGCAATTATTAGTGCCGCGCTCTATTTACTCGCACTTTATTTATCTGCATTATTAAAAACTCCTAAAAACTTGTCTGCTAGTGTTTACAGTGAAATCCTCATCAAAACTGCTTGTCAGCACCTTCTGCTCCTCGTTGGGTTCGACACTCTTATTTATCGAAAGTACTACGATACACCCCCTATACTTGTGGGTCATCAAGACTATTTTCTGGCGCCGTTGCCGGGGAGTGAAGCGCTAGTGGTAAATGGAATTGGTAAGGAAAACTTTAGCTGTAAGTGCTGTTTTTATTTCTGTCTCCTAATTTGCTTAATTATGGAGAGAGGATCTATTGCTTTCCTGTTTGGAAAGGCTTCTACCACTGTTGAGGTAGAAAATGAGGCGCCACCTGATGAAATAGTGCCATTTAAAATACCTATGAAAATTGTTGATCGTGTTATGGATAACTGCTATGAAGGGGATTGAACTGTCCATCCCGGTGATCATTTATTGTTTTTACATGAAAGTGTGCAGGTATTACGATGGACAAAGTTAGGAAGAAATTATTCTCCATATCACTTACTGGGAGAGCTGCGCATTGGTATAAATTGTTGAAAAACAGGAGTTCTCTTGGATGGGAGGAAATTGTACCTCTCTTTTACTCTAAATTTTATCCTCCAAGTGAGATTCAGCAAGATCGGAATTCTATATATAATTTCTGGCCTCATGATGGAGAAAGTATTGCCCAAGCTTGGGGGAGATTGAAGTCACTAATGCTCAAATGCCCCATTCATGAGCTTCCTGGTAATATTATTGTTGATAACTTCTATGCAAGACTCTCTTTTGAAGATAAAACATTATTGGATACTTCTTGTGCTGGATCATTCACTCGTAATAAAGAAGAGTTTATATGGGATCTTCTTGATCGTATTGAAGAGAATATTGAAGCATGGGAGAACGACAAAGGTAGGGAGTTAGGTATACAATATGACTTCGAATGCATTAAAACTTTCATGAATACTGATGCATTTCGAAATATTAATAATGCTTATGATCTTGACTCTCAAGTTGTTGCAAATTATTATAAATCCTTTGCTGCCTATTTCGGTTTGCCCAAGGAGGGCTTTGAAAAATATCATGAACCTTATAAAGATAAATCTATTGCTCCTATAACTAAAAGCATTGAAGTTAATACTGTTGATCATATTATTCCTGAGCCTTATATTGAAAAAATCCCTTTTCCTGTTAAAGTGAAGGAACATTCTGTTATGTCTAGTGTTGTTAACAAAAGTGCAAAGAAAGCTATAAAACCTGATGAGCAAATTAAAATTGAAACTTTTCAAAGATGCAACAATCTTGATAAAGTTTTGCAGAGATGTGAAGAAACTAATCTTGTTCTTAATTGGGAGAAATGTCACTTTATGGTTAATAAAGGAATTGTTCTTGGACATAAAATTTCTGAAAGAGGTATTGAAGTTGATAGAGCTAAAGTGGAAGCAATTGAGAAAATGCCTTGCCCCAGAGATGTTAAAGGTATTCGTAGTATTCTTGGTCATGCTGGTTTCTATAGAAGGTTTATTAAAGATTTTGCTAAGGTATCAAAGCCTCTTACTAATCTCTTGCAAAAAGATGTACCATTTGTTTTTTATGATGATTGTAAGGAAGCTTTTGAAACTCTTAAGAAGGCTTTAATAAGTGCTCCTATTGTTCAACCACCTGATTGGAATTTACCATTTGAAATTATGTGTGATGCTAGTGATTTTGCTGTTGGTGCTGTTCTTAGACAAAGAATAGATAAGAAGTTAAATGTTATTCATTATGCTAGTAAGACTCTTGATTCTGCTCAAAAGAATTATGCTACAACTGAAAAAGAATTTCTAGCTGTTGTTTTTGCTTGTGATAAGTTTAGACAATATATTGTTGATTCTAAAGTTATTATTCACACTGATCATGCTGCAATTAGATACCTTATGGAAAAGAAAGATGCAAAGCCTAGGCTTATTAGATGGGTATTACTTTTGCAAGAATTCGATTTGCATATTGTAGATAGGAAATGTGTTGAAAATCCTGTTGCTGATAATCTGTCAAGATTGGAAAATATTGCATATGATCCTATTCCTATTGACGATAGTTTTCCAAACGAACAATTGGCTGCAATAAGGGTGAGTTCACGAGACAGTCCTTGGTATGCTGATTATGCTAACTTTATTGTTTCGAAGTATTTGCCTCCAACCTTTTCAGCTCAACAAAGAAGAAAATTCTTTTATGACTTGAGGCATTATTTTTGGGATGACCCACACTTATATAAAGAAGGAGTGGATGGTATTATGCGAATATGTGTTCCGGAGTATGAACAAAAAGAGATATTGAGAAAATGCCATAGTAGTGCTTATGGAGGACATCACGCTGGAGATAGAACTGCACAAAAGGTTCTACAATCAGGTTTTTATTGGCCTACTGACGAGGTGTATCTCCATCAATACCCATGGTTACTAGCCTAGGGTTAGAGTTATGAGGTAGAGAACGAGTAGTCTTCACTTTTGCAGTCGGGATGATTTGTGAACGCTTGCTTTTTGTGTAGTCATAACAGTTTGCATTACCGTCAGTCGATATACGTCTGTTTATCCGGTCGACATGGATTTTGACTGTGCCTTCTTTATGCTTTTGTTGTTAGGTGAATACCGTCATGCATGACAGGCATGGCGTGCTCGAAGAGTACTGACGTGACTTGTCATTGTGGGGCCCTCCTTTTGACCGTGGTGGACGTCTGTTCCTGTTCTGATTTGATTTGACGTGGCGAGATTTTCGCGTGCGTGATGATGGCCTCCTTGTTTTACGTGCGTAGTGGACGGTGTGGCTTGCGACGGTTGCTTTCTGATAATGCCACGTGTCGTGGTTGTTTTGCATCAACGGCTGAGATTGCCTTTCCAGCCCGGTAAATACCGATCTCGCCGCCGTTTTTGTTTTTTACCTAGCCATTTGCCTCTTGCGCCCTTGCCTTTTCTTCTTCCTTACGCTTTTGCGCTCTGTTCGTGCTTCCTGCCCTCTTGCCATGGCACCCAAGAAGACCTCCGCCGCTGCGTCATCCTCCGTCGCCGCCACCGGCAAGAAAAAGGAAAGTGATGCTTCCTCGACTCCTGTGATTGCACCATCCGTTGCAACCGCTTCCCAGATTGAGAAACGAAGAAAGGAGGCGAGTGCCACTGCAGCCTTAAGAGAGATGTCTGGTGATTGGGTTAAGTCTTCTGTCACCGAGGAGAAGATGACAGCGTTTCGTCGAGGTGGACTGCTTTCTTCAGCGGATCAAGTGACCGCTCGTGCTCCTGTCAACAAGGAAATCATTCCTCAGCCTCTTCCCGGTGAACGGGTATGTTTTGCAGAGTTCCTCCCCCGCGGATTTGGATTTCCGCTGCACGATTTTGTTCGTGGTCTTTTATATGCCTACGGGATTCAGATGCATGACCTTACTCCCGAAGGTGTTTTACACATTGCTTGCTTCATGGTTTTATGCGAGTGCTTTTTGGGCGTTTCTCCCAGCTGGGCACTCTGGAAGTCCATCTTCCAGGTGCAACTGGATCAACGTGATGGTCGTGCTCTTTCAACTGGGGGATTTCGTATCGTGGTACGGGGCGACTGCCCATTTTTTGATTTAAAGACAATTGATTTTTCCCCGCGGTGGAGAAACAAATGGTTTTATGTTTCAGTCGACTGGGACGCCTCTTTCGAAGTCGAAGTCCTGGAATCACACCCTATCAGATGTGGAAAAGGAGGAGGCTGCTTCTCTTATGATCAAGGTTCAAGAGCTGTTGAAGACAGTGACAGTTGTTCAACTGATTAGCACATTTGTGAAACGCCGAGTATGGCCTTTGCAGCATCGCGCACACCCTATGTGGCGATATGAAGGCTTACTTGACGTTACTCGAATGAGCCATACAGAGATGTCGAGTTTCGACTTTCATGATCACGTGAGATATATTACCAGCCTCAGGCCAGACGATGTTTCCTCGTTTGATTTTACTATATTTCCTTTTAGGTTGGACACTTCTCTGCCGCAGGTATTTGGCGCACATTTTGACTTTATCGTTGATTTTGCTGCTTCTTATGAATGATTTTGATTACCCCTTCATTGTATCAGGGTCAGTCGACTATAACATCTCTTCCTCCACTTCCTGAGCTTGATGACGCCAGCAAGCACGTTGCAAAACGTCGCCGTTTTCGGAAAGTTGAGTCGTCGAGTGCGCACTCGGGGAGTGAGGGAAAGAGATGTCCTGACGGTTCTGAAGTTTATTCGCCTGGTGTTGAAGACAATCCAGACTCCGAAGGATTTGGTATTGATGTCGACCCTAGTTTAGGGGAAGACGAGCATAGGTGTGTATGCTTTGTCTTGCATTACTTGCTTTGCTTTGCTCTTTCTGCTTTCTTCTTTATTGTGCCTTTGTAATATCAGTATCGTCGTTGGACAAGCATGTATTTCGTCTGCTGCGGGGAAAATTGTTGCCTCCCTTCTTCGAGTGGATGGTATGATGTCAGTTTTGCCAGCTGAGATTTCCATGCCGCCTGTGGCTGTTTTGACTAAGAGCGCGCCTTCTTGTGTACCTCCTGTATGGACTGAGCATGTAAGTTTCTTTACTCTGTGTCTCCCTGGGCCTGTATTTCCTTGCACGTTTGTGTGTAACTCAAGTTCTTTTTGTTCAGCCCGCCATTGGTGGCTTGCTAGCTGCTGGGAAAGCTTTTGTGCAGTCGGAGGAGGAGCGTGTGGCACTCCGTTCCCGTTTAGACGAGCTAAGGGGTAAGTTCTTGCCTTATTTCCTGTCCTGCTTGTAGTTTGACTCCTGTGTTTTAACGTTGCTTCGACTGTATGCTTGTGTAACTCCAGAGGAAAATGTTGCCCTTGTTAAGCAACTGGATGACGCGGAAAAGAAATTGGCTGCCAAACAATCGCGTGTGGAGACGGAGCTTGAGGCAGCTCGGAACTCTGCTGCGACCTGCGACGGGGAGCCTGCTCGGCGGCTACTCGGCCTTATGCGCGTCCTTGAAGGTTTGCAGATCCCGATTTTTATTGCAATCTCCATTCTGACCTTCTGTTGTCTTCTGAACTTTTTTGTTCTCTTTTCATTTTGGAAGGTGCTTCGACTGCTGCTCCTGATGATGTGGCGAGTGGCGTTTTGTCACTTGATCATGTGATCAATGAGCTTGACACCACCATCCGATGTACCAAGGGTTCAGTGGATATGTCCCTGGAGACCCTTGGTACCGTTTTGGGGGAAGTACTTCCAACAACTCCGACTCCTTTGAGTGCGCAAGGCTTCGCAGATTTGTTGGGTTCAGATTCTTCGATTATGAAGTCCTTTGCGCTTCATCTGATGGTACGCGGGTCAGAATCTACGATCAAGCTCCTTTTGGCCAATGGTGTGGATATCGACTATGAAAGTGTCCTCTCCAAGTTCCCGTTGAGGCCGGATGGGAGGCCTTTGCCACTTAGGGGTATAGCTGATACTGCCCAACGGCTTTCGAAGGTTGCTATATGCACTATGGAGCGTAGAGTTGCCGCATGTGGCCGGAAGCCTCAGTAGGGTGGCGACACCCCCTGTTCTTTTGACTAGCATGTTTAATGTGCCTTTGATTTGTGATTTCAGCTTTTCTGACTTTTATTGTCCTCCTTTGCCTTCCCCTAGTATGTTGTCTGTGTGTTAACTTGTTATGAGCTGGGCCCAGCCCCCGAGTACTCGAGTGGCTGAGCTTTTGCCATGTGTAGATAAGACTCAGCCCCCGAGTGATCGAATGGCTGAGGTTTTGATGTTTATAAGACAAAGACTCAGCCCCCGAGTGATCGAGTGGCTGAGTTTTTGCCGTTTGTGAATAAGGCTCAGCCCCCGAGTGATCGAGTGGCTGAAATTTTGATGTTCATGAGTAAGGTTCAGCCCCCGAGTGATCGAGTGGTTGAGTTTTTGATGTTTGAGGCTCAGCCCCCGAGTGATCGAGTGGCTGAGTTTGTGATGTAACCGTAAGGTACATGAAATTTTGCAGCAAAATATCATCTTTATTTCAGATGTTTGACCAACAGGCCGCCTCATTAAAAACCTTCCAGTCCCCTTAAGTACCCTGGTAAGGAAAAGAGCGCGTCTGAAACCTGTTGGTCGTTTTGACATTATGCTCTTGATTACATCGGTTGGTTTGTGGAATCTACGCATAAAAGCGTCGTAGATGCACCACATTCCAAGGATTATGAGATAACTCTCCTGACTGGGCATGCTTTAGTCGATAAGCACCACCGTCGATAACTTCTGTGATGATGAAGGATCCTTCCCATGGCGATGCGAGTTTGTGCACTTTCTTCTGCTTTAGTCGGAGTACCAGGTCGCCCACCATGAATGTTCTGGGTCGTAGTCGTCGGCTATGATAGTTGCGGAGGTCCTGTTGATAGACAGCTGTGCGCGCAAGAGCTGTATTTCGGGCTTCTTCCAGCAGGTCGACTGAGTCTTCGAGTGAGTCGTTTGCTTCATCTTCCTCGTACGTTTCGACTCTTGGTGCATTGAATTTGACTTCTGGTGGCAGTACTGCCTCTGCCCCATACACAATAAAAAATGGGGTGAACTGAGTTGATGCGTTGGGTGTTGTGCGTAAACTCCAGAGTACGGCAGGGAGTTCATCGGCCCAAGCGCCCGCTGCCCTTTTGAGTGGAACCAGTAACCTCTTCTTGATGCCTGTGCAGACAAGGCCATTAGCTTTTTCTACCTGTACGTTAGACTGCGGGTGCGCCACCGAAGCGTAGTTGAGTGTGATGTTCGGTTCTTTACAGAAGGAGCGGAACTCCTCAGCTGTAAAGTTTGTGCCATTGTCTGTGATAATGCTGTTTGGTACGCCAAAACGATAGACGATGGATCTGATGAAATTGATTGCTGTAGCGGCAGTCGAGCTTGTGATTGGAACTGCTTCGATCCATTTTGTGAACTTGTCCACTGCTACCAGTATATGTGTGTGTCCTCCAGGTGATGATTTTTTAAGTGGCCTGACCATGTCTAAACCCCACTGGGCAAACGACCATGCCAATGGTATGGTCTTGAGTGCTGATGCCGGCGCATGAGGCTTGGTGGCAAATTTTTGGCACCCGATGCATCTTTTGACTATGTCTTCTGCATCCTTGAGTGCTGTAGGCCAGTAGAACCCTGCGCGAAAGGCTTTGGCTACGAGTGATCGACTGCCTGCGTGATGCCCACAGGTTCCTGAGGTGCTACGCTTGTATAGCTCACTGTTTACGATAGTGTATGTTTTGGCTCGTCGAGTGATTCGTCGAGCTTCTGTTGCGTCTTCTGGTAGCTCGTCGCGGAGCATATATGCTAAGAAAGGTTCTGTCCACGCTGGTGTTACCTGGTCGCCTTGACATAATAGAACTTCGACTGGAGGATCTGCTGCACTTGGCGCTTTGCTGCTGGATGCTTTATTCGCCGTTGTCTGGGGCCGTTGTGTTTTGATGGATCTATGCTCGATTCGCTCTAGGAACACTCCTGGTGGTACTTGTGCTTTAGTCGAGCCGATATTGGCGAGCATGTCAGCTTCTTCATTACTTTCCCTTCCGACATGTCGTAGTTCGCACCCGTCGAAGTCACCTTCTAGTACGTTGTAGAGGTCGCGATATGCGATCATGTTTTTGGCTACGGCATCGCATGTCTTCATTGTTTGTTGTACGACTAGGTTGGAGTCTCCATATATCATCAGTCGAGTGCAACCTAATGCCTTTGCCATCTGCATGCCGTGGATCAACCCTTCATATTCTGCCTCATTGTTTGATGGTAGCTCGAATGTCATCTGCAGCACGTACTTCAGTTTGTCGCCCTTTGGGGATATGAGTACGACTCCTGCTCCTGCGCCTTCATTCTTTTTGGATCCATCAAAATACATTGTCCACGAGTTGGAAACATCCGGTATTCCCGGTAGTTGGGATTCTATCTACTCTGTCGTGAAGTCGGGTAAGACTTGCGCTTTGATGGCCTTTGGGTGGTCGTATGTGATTCCGAGTGGCCCGAGCTCGATGAGCCATTTTGCTACCCTCCCCGTTGCGTCTGGATTGGTGAGTATGTCCCCGATTGCTGACTTGCTGATTACCGTGATCGGGTGTTCTGTGAAGTAATGTCGAAGTTTCCTTGTGGTGATGAAGACGGCATATGCTAGTTTTTGAAAGTGTGGATACCTTTGTTTGGATATGGACAGTACCTCACTGACGTAGTATACCGGCCTTTGGATACCTTGAGTTTTGCCTTCCTCCATGCGTTCGACTACCAGCACCGTGCTTACCACTCGATTTGTGGCTGCCACGTAGAGATACATTGGTTCTCGTTCTTTTGGGGCCGCCAAAATTGGGGGTTTTGTGAGTATCCTTTTGAGGTCAATGAAGGCTGCTTCCGCCTCGTCCGTCCACTCGAACTTATCTGTTTTCTTCATCAGTCGGTACAGTGGTAGAGCTTTTTCCCCTAGCTTGCTGATAAAGCGGCTAAGTGCTGCTACTCGACCCGTTAGTTGCTGTACCTTGTACAGCTTTTTGGGTCTCTGCATGGTTATTATAGCTTGAATTTTCTCTAGATTTGCTTCGATTCCTCGTGCTGACACTAGGTATCCCAATAGCTCTCCCGCTGGTACACCAAAGGTGCACTTGTCTGGATTCAGCTTGATGCTGTATTTTCTGAGGTTTGTGAATGTTTCCTGTAGGTCCGCGAGTAGTGCTTCTTCTTCTTTTGATTTAACGACTATGTCATCGACATAGACTTCGACGTTTTTCCCGATTTGTACTTTTAAGCAATTCTGCATCATACGTTGGTATGTGGCTCCTGCGTTCTTGAGCCCGAAAGGCATTGTGGTGTAACAGTAGACTCCGAGTGGAGTTGTGAATGCCGTTTTTTCTTCGTCTTCGATTTTCATCTTTATCTGGTGATATCATGAGTATGCGTCCAAGAAGGATAAGCGCGCACATCCTGCTGTGGAGTCGACGATTTGGTCTATGCGAGGTAACGGAAAGTGGTCTTTTGGGCAGCATTTGTTTAGTCCGGTGTAGTCGACGCACATCCTGGTTGTTGTTGTCTTCTTCTTTTCGACTATCACAGGGTTGGCTACCCATTCAGATTTTTTGATTTCCCGGATGAAGTTTGCTTTGAGTAATTTGTCCACGTGCTTCTCTATTGCTTCTCTTTTTGGTCCTGAGACGCGGCGTACTGCCTGCTTGACTGGTCTGGTGCCTGGACTGAGTTGGAGGGAGTGTTCGGCGAACTCTCTGGGTATGCCCGGCATGTCTGCTGCACACCATGCGAACATATCCCAATTTTCCCGGAGGAACTCGATGAGTCCCTTTTCTAGTGCTGGAGGTAGATTTGCTGAAATTTTGACTGTTTTTGCTGGGTCCGTAGGGTGGATTTGGTACTTTTTTGTGCCATCCGTGGTGCTGAACGCCTTGTCGATTGCTTGTTTCTTTTGCTCTGGCATGTACGTTGGGTCATTTGTGAGTGACAACTCTTCGAGTGTTTGCTCCATGCCGAATACTTCCGACATCTTGTTGAAGTCGCGGTCACATGCGTCTGATTTTTGGAAGTTACCTTTTACTGTGATTACGCCTTTCGGACCGGGCATCTTCAACTGGAGGTATGCTTAGTGTGGTACTGCCATGAATCGAGCAAACGCCGGGCGTCCGAGGATAACGTGGTATTGTGATTTCCAGTCGACGACTTCGAACTCGATTGGCTCGGTTCTGAAGTGTTTGGGGTCGCCGAAGGTGACGTCGAGTTGGATTGTGCCTTCTGGTAGTACGGCCTTCCCTGGGACGATGCCATGGAAGGTGTTCGCAGACTGAGGCAGGTTTTCGACTGACCTATTCATCCTGCGTAGTGTGCCAGCGAAGATGATGTTGATGTAGCTTCCTCCGTCCATAAAAACTTTAGTCATGGCGTATCCACCGATTTGAGCGTCGAGTACTAGGGCATCATGGCCTGGTCGGTAAACTGATGGTGGGTGGTCCTCTCTTTTGAACTCGATTTCTGTTTGTGATCCTCGGAGGAATTCCGGGATAACTGGCGACTCCAAGACTGCCATATTGACGTGTCAAGTATGTAATTTTTGTTGTCTATTGGAGGGTCGCCCCTTTTGAATCATGTATATTTGCCCGTATGTTTTTGAGTGCTGCTGGAGACGTTGTGTTTCTTGCCAGCTGATTCGTTCGTCGTGGTCGACGTATGCTTCGTGAGGTTGCTTCAGATTGTCCTCATTGCCATGAAGGAACTCCTGATCTGCATAAGTCTCTGGACAGGTGAAGTCGTCTAGGTAGATGTTGTCTTCTCTCTCGTCTTCTTGCATGTTGTTGGGTGCAGTGTCGAGTTGATTGATGCGTTCGACCGTGTTGACTTGAAAGTCAGACTGTTCCTCATCATCTTGCGCCATGAGCTCGTTAAGCTCTGCCGCCGTTATTGGGGTGACAAGCGATCTTGGCGGTGAGATCGAGTTGATCTGTGATGAAGTAGCTCCGAAGCTTGCTGGAGAGACAGCCATGAAGGATGGCTCCTCGACTGTGTCGTGCTGATATGTGGATTGTACTTCATCGTCTGGAAATTCTTCCGCCAGGATCCTATTGAGCTCATGTGTCGACATGGAGGTAGTTGGGGATGCCATGGATGTGATCGGATCGATCTGTGATGAGGTATCCTTGTCGCCTGCTGGTGATACGATTGTAGTCGACGGGTCGTTGACTGCCTCCGTCATGATCGAATCGGTCAAGTCCTGCACACCAAATTTGTCGACGAAAAAATTGTGTTTTCCCACAGTCAGATTGAAACCAGAATCGAGATTAGAAAAAACTTCCTGAGCTTCTGCTGAGTATGATTTGATGCGCTTTGGAGATGTCATCTGAGATGTTGGCGACTGATCGCCTGTTGACCCGACTGTAGTCGAGTTTGCCAGCGCGTGGCTGTTTGGAGATGATATCGGTGAGTTACCTTTCGTGGTGAAAACCGGCGAATCCGTAGATCCAACACTACCAGTTCCCACAGACGGCGCCAATTGACGAGGTGTATCTCCATCAATACCCATGGTTACTAGCCTAGGGTTAGAGTTATGAGGTAGAGAACGCGTAGTGCTGGCAGACTCGACGGCTGACAAGCTGGATTTACCCAGGTTCAGGGCCCTCGACTGAGGTAACACCCCTACTTCCTGCCTGTCTGTTATTGCTATGCGAATATGCGGTGATTACAAAGGTCTAGCGAGAGTTCGTCTCGCTAGGGTTTGGTGGCTCTGATTGTTCGTTGTCTTCATCGGCCACCCTCCTAGCCCTTATAAAGGGGGTCTAGGTCTCGGGTACGTAACCGACTAGGACTTCATACATGGAAACTATAACCGACTATGTATAACTTGGAAAGCAAGCTTCGTCTTGGGCTTCTCTTGATGGGCTTCTTTGATCTTTTTGACAATTGGGCTGTAGTCATTACGTGCACCAGGTACCCACACGATAGGGTACCCGTTTGGTATAACCTCGTCACCTACTCTCTTTAAAGATGCAAGAAAGTTTATTTTATCTTGTGATAAATGTCAAAGAGTTGGTAATATCTCTAGACGTAATGAAATGCCTATGAATTATTCTCTTGTTATTGAACCATTTGATTGTTGGGGATTTGACTTTATGGGTCCTTTCCCTCCTTCAGAAGGTAATACTCATATACTTGTTGATGTTGATTATGTTACTAAATGGGTAGAACCTATACCTACTAAAAGTGCTGATGGTGAGACATCATTAAAAATGCTTCAAGATATTATTTTCCCTAGGTTTGGTGTTCCTAGATATCTCATGACTGATGGAGGTTCTCATTTTATTCATGGTGGTTTTAGAAAAGTTCTTGCTAAATATGGTGTTAATCATAGAATTGCTTCAGCTTATCATCCTCAAACTAGTGGGCAAGTGGAATTATCAAATAGAGAAATTAAATCTATCTTGCAAAAGACTGTTAATAGAACGAGGAAGAATTGGGCTAGTAAATTAAATGATGCATTATGGGCTTATAGAACTACTTATAAAAATCCCATGGGTATGTCTCCTTATAAAATGGTCTATGGAAAAGCTTGTCATTTGCCTTTAGAATTAGAACACAAAGCTTATTGGGCAGTGAGAGAACTAAATAGAGATTTTAAACTTGCCGGTGAGAAAAGATTACTTGATTTGAGTTCTTTAGATGAATGGAGAAGTGAGGCCTATGAAAATGCTAAACTCTTTAAAGAAAAAGTTAAGAAATGGCATGATAGGAGAATCCTTAAGAGAGAGTTTCATGTTGGTGAGAAAGTTCTATTGTATAGCTCTCGTCTTAGATTCTTTGCAGGGAAATTACTCTCCAAGTGGGAAGGACCATATGTTATCGTGGAAGTGTTTCGTTCGGGTGCAATAAAAATTGCTTCACTTAAAGATGACTCTACACAAGTGGTAAATGGACAAAGACTTAAGCATTATATTTCTGGAGATTCTTATAATGAAGATGTTGATATTATTCAAGCAATTACTCCGGAAGCTTTTATTAAAGAACATATTGCTGAGTCTGCAGAAGCTGAATTCGAAAAGGTACAGTTTCGGTAAGAAAAAGTTCGCGAATTTAATTTTGGAATATAGAATATTGGTTTTTAGAAAATAAGGAAAAATACAAGACCAAAACGAGCACGAGACGGTGCCCGAGGCACCGCCATCAGGTGCTGGCGCGGGGCCCATCCTGGCCGCGCCAGCACATGAGGACAGAGCCTCGGAGTCCGTCTCCTACTCGATTTCACCCTGTAGCCTTCCTTTTGTTGCGTTTATTTTTGCTATATAATCCCCCGGATCCCCCGAGGTCCGTATATCGTGTTTTCGACGTGTTTTTGTTTCGAGCTGCTTCTGTCCAGATGTCGTCTCAGGGATCTTGTTCTGAAGACTACGCGCTTTGTCGCCAACGCGAACTCCTTCAAGATCTTGATCAAGGGTCTTTTGTTGGATGGGCGGACGATGATAAAGTGAAGGCTAGGCGCAAGGACATGGACGAAAGCGTCATGGAGGAAGTGAAGAAGATGCAGTCGGCCAAAAGAGATCGCTCAAGGACGGGGACTAGCAAGCCCACCTTTGTGGGATCAATTAACGCCCAACGTGCCTTTTCTCATAACATGCAGGGGGCAATACCACCTGTTCCGGATCTTAGCTCTTTTCCAGATGTGGCCGATGCTCTCCGAGTCACAGATCAGTTTTGCGATCAGTACCGAGTCCCGAGGATGGAAGTGGAAATACTTCAAGAGGAGAACAACAGGCTTCGCAAGATGTTGGAGCGTTACCTTACTCCACTCCAAGTCGTCCCTCCATCACCACCGAAGGAGTAATTCATCATCGGTATTGGCATCTCCCTTAGCTTATTCCAAGCTTGGGGGGAGTGCCGCGATATCACATCATTATCTTTTATCTTTTATCTTTTACCTTTTAGTAGTGTCATATCATGAATAGGAAAGTTATCTTATATGATGGTTTGCAATGTCGAAGTATCTCTCTTTTAGTTGGTTATCTATCTATGTATCCCTTGGTGTGAGTTGCCGTTATGGAATATTAATGAGAAGTGTTATGATTTACTTTCTGCACGCCTTATTTTAGTTTGCAATTTCTATCATATATGATTGATCTTGTTATTAGTATTTGCATCACTTTGGGAACATATAGTAAATCTTTTGGTTTTGGCAAACTTAGCATTGGTCAGTAGCTACAATACTTTGAGACTTGGGAGAAAAAAGAACTACATGTAGACATATTATTCAATGATCTTTCTCACTTGTAGCTAATAAGTTTAGTATTCACAATTTAAAATTGTTTGTGCTTCCAAGTAAGAATTGCATGATTGTTCTTTACTACATGTATGTTTGTTTGTATCCTTCAACCCTCATGCTTGCTACCCAACCTTGCTAGCCAAAGACCCGTATCGAGAGGGAATGCTTCTCATACATCCAAACCTTTAGCCAAACCCTTGTCACTTGTGTCCACCATACCTACCTATTATGTGGTATTTTGCGCCACTCCAAGTAAATACTTCATGTTCTACCTTTATTCAAAACTACTATCCTTTATTTGTGTCAATGTTTATTAGCTCATGAGGAAATAATACTTGAGTTTGTTATCTTCCATGCTAATTGAGTAACCCTTGACTTGCATTCTCCATCTGCTCGTCACTAATATTGCAAAGAGCTGGTTAGACCACTATAATATCAAAAGGTTGAGAAAGTTAAAAATAGACACTCCTCCATGGATTGAGATTGATTGGTGGGCACCCGAGGATTCGGTTAGCCATGGCTTGTGAAAGCAAAGGTTGGGAGGAGTGTCAAGTTATATAATTGCATATTATAAATGCTTGTTACTAAATAATCGGAACCGCTCTCAACTTACTTAGTATGGAAGATAACAAGAACTCTATTACCATTCGTTGACAACGACAAACACCGCTCAAAAACTTACTTTGATGCTCTCTATATGATTTCAAAACCTATAAAACTAAAAGCTCTAGCACATGCTTGTATCTCTGCTTCCCTCTGCGAAGGGCCTATCTTTTACTTTATGTTGAGTCAGTAAACCTATCTCCTTCTATTTTAAGCAAGTATTTGAGTTGATTGTGATTCAACCATTTATACATTTGTATTGTTAATCATGTCTTTTATTCTTCCTCGTTTAGCACATTGTTGTTACCTAATAAATATGACTTTTGGAGTTAGCAACTAATAAAGGGGGCTGTTTTATAAAGTAAGCTCAGTATGTTCATTGTTCTCTGACCAAGAACGAAGTTTGCCAACACCAACTATGGTTTTCTCTATGTACCTTATTGTGATTTCTCTTTACTTGTTACAAGTTGAGTTATATGAACGGAGTTTATATCTAAGATGATTTGTGTATTAATATATGTGATGCTTCTTGCCCGTATATCCTTTATCGACACTTCACTCCATAAATCTGTGGTCATGTTTACTGAGTTCAGCTTTCGCTTCGGGACAAGCGAGGTCTAAGCTTGGGGGGAGTTGATACGTCCATTTTGCATCACTATTTTATATCATAATTTACTGTTATTCATTGATATATTTCATGTTTGGAGATGATACTTATGTTATTTCATCTATTTTGCATGTTTGATGATTATTGGAGGATGAATCACCGGAGTCTGAATTCTGCTGGAAAAAGCACCGTCAAGATACAATATTTGCAAAGCTCAGAAAACAAAACGAAAAATCTGGAAGTTCCTATTTTGCCAAATGCCGGAGGAAGCCAAAAGGGGAGAACCAGGTGGGCCCCAGGGGGCCCACATGAGGTGTCGGCGCGGCCAGCCCCTCTGCCGCGCCAGCACATCATCTGGGCGCCCTGGCCCACCTCTGGCAGCGCCCTTTCGCGTACTTCATCCCCCCGAAAACCTAAGACTCAGGGGTTAGACCAGAAACAGAGCCGCCGCCTCCACGAGGCGGAAACCACCGAGAGCGTGGAGGCGGAAACCACCGAGAGAGAAAAGCTCTCCGGCAGGCTGAAAAGCTGCCGGGGAAATCCCTTTCCGGAGGGGGGAAATCGTCGCCATCGTCACCGACATCGAGCTGCACTTCATCGGGATCATCATCACCACCATCTCCACCGCCGACACCGTCATCTCCATCGTTCCACTCCGTTCCCGCTGTAACATCTAGGGCTGAATCTTGTGCATTTGATAGGGGAAACTCTCCCGGTGTTGATTACTATTGTTATTGATGCTATTGGGTGGAACCGTTGAATTAAGGTTTATGTTCAGATTGTTATCCATCATTATATCATCTCTGATCATGATCCACATGATGTGTTGTGAGTAGTTCGTTTAGTTCTTGAGGACATGGGAGAAGTCTAGATGTTAGTAGTGAACTATGTTGAGTAATATTTAATGGTTTGATATTTAAGTTGTGGTGCTATTCTTCTAGTGGTGCCATGTGAACGTCGACTACATGACACTTCACCTTTATGGGCCTAGGGGAATGCATTGTGTATTCGAATATTGATTGTGCGGTTGCCGGAGTGACAGAAACCTAAACCCCCGTTGGTATCTCGATGCATGAGGGATGGTAGGATCTCAGAGTTTAAGGTTGTGGTTAGATTTATCTTAATTACTTTCTTGTATTTGCGGATGCTTGCAAGGGGTATAATCACAAGTATGTATTAGTTCTAGAAAGGGCGGTGCATTAGCATAGGTTCACCCACACAACACTTATCGAAACACTAAAGATTAATCATCTATCTGAAGCGAAAGCACTAGACATAAATCCCGTGTGTCCTCAGGAACGTTTGGTCATCATAAGTAAACAAACCGGCTTGTCCTTTGCTCTAAAAAGGATTGGGCCACTCGCTGCAATTATTAGTGCCGCGCTCTATTTACTCGCACTTTATTTATCTGCATTATTAAAAACTCCTAAAAACTTGTCTGCTAGTGTTTACAGTGAAATCCTCATCAAAACTGCTTGTCAGCACCTTCTGCTCCTCGTTGGGTTCGACACTCTTATTTATCGAAAGTACTACGATACACCCCCTATACTTGTGGGTCATCAAGCACCAGGGGGAAGGCCAAAACCACCGAAGCACAGGCCACGGCCGGCCAAGCCACGCACGGGCTGCTCTCTTCTCCCCTTTGCCATTTCCTCCCCAAGACCTCTTAGAGGCAAGCCTAGCTCTGCTCGTGGAGCATTTGTACCGCGCATATACAGAGGAAGAAATACAAAAAATAGGCTAGATGCTGCAGTAGGGGTTTTATCTCCTCACGAGAGCCCCGAAGCAGGGTAAATCCTTGTGTCAATGTGTTCATCCGTGTGTGCTTCTTAGCGCGCTATCCCTCCCCGAATCCTCTAGCGTCCATCGGCCCCAAAGATTAGCCTACCCGTAGGCATCTGTTTGTCCACACGACGACAGTTGGCGCCCACCGTGGGGCTGGTAGTGGCGCTTGCTGGAACCAATTCGGACGAGACCTTCTTCATCGACACGGGGACTCGACATCACCATGATCCCCACGCTCCAACTCGCTGCCGCCAGCAGAGGCCGGTCCGACCTACACCAGCGTTCGCCGTCGACAGGTTCCGGGTAACTCCCCGGCAGTTGCCCGGGTCATGTCGGCTCCGTCGATCCCGACCGCACCAGTGCTCCGTGAGTATCTTCGTCTGTACCGTGCAATTGGCTAATCTTGAGAGTAATTCGGGGACTGCCCCCTTCGTACCATGCTTAGTGTTTTCCCCGGGAGCGAGATGTCTTGACCCGAGGACTGATCGACTAGTCGGTTCCGCTTTTACCTCTAAAGTAACTCGGGGGCTGCCTTTTTATATGCTTGTGGTTTATGTCTGTTTTTCCGAGTTATTTGTATGTCGGCACCCCGAGATGAACTCGGGGACTGCCCTGTTGTATATATGCATGCCTTCTATCTATATCGTTTATATGTCGGCACACCGAGATGAACTCGGGGACTGTCATGTTGTCTATATGCATGCTTTCTTTCTGTATCATTTGTGTGTCGGCATCCCGGGATGAACTCGGAGACTGCTTCGTCTTTATACTTATGTTTTATCTCGGTTATTCCTGTATCGTTTATATGTCGGCACTCCGAATGAACTCGGGTACTGCCTTATCTTTATGAATCTGCGTTTTTTATCTGTGTTGTCCATACGCCGAATAAGCTCTTAACCGCGTTTACAAGTTCAAGTAATGTATGCTATCGGATATAATCTTGTGACTCGAGTGACGAACGCCTAGAATGGTAGTCAAGAGCAGAGGTTGTGGAGTGTAGTAAACATGAAAACAAACTCGGGAACTTGGTCTAGAAAGTAATTCGGCATATGTTGTCTGTGTGTTTTCCCCTGAGCAAGATGTCTTGACCCGGGGACTGGCCCACCAGTATATTCTGTTCATTCTGCTAGATCTCTAAAATAACTCGGGTACTCGGTGAAAACCGAGTCAGCATCATAGTGCATAGCTTCGCGGATCATTGTAATTTCTGTCTTGTTCTAGACTTGGTATGATCAATTAAATAGAGTCATTATTCTTGTTAAATATATATGTGCCTGAACTAACATTGAAAGGTGATATCGGTGTTACCGAGAGGATATTCATGTCAAAGGTCTTATTTATGTCGGTTATTATGTCGGTTATCTCGGATTCATCTTATAGTTATTATTGTCTCAGTGTATATCACGGATAGTCTTTGGTATCGGCTTGCCGAGTTATAATGGCATATCATACCAAATTGTTGCTCATGTCGGTTCGCCACTGTATCACGGCATCCAGATCCCAGATCACCGTTTGTGTCGGGTCGCCACAGTATCACGGCATCATTCCATATCCCGGATCGCCGTTTATTTCGGTTTGACACAATATCACGTCATCTTTCCATATCTCAGATCGTCGTTTATCCGGTTCCCCAGCATATCATGTCATCATCATGTATCCCTGATCACCGTTTGTGTTGGTTTGCCAAAGGCAACATGTGCAATATGGCCAGAGTGGCCGAGGTACCGAGACATGTGTGATATGCCCAGAGTGGCCGAGATACCGAGACATGTGCAATATGCCCAGAGTGGCCGAGATACCGAGACATGTGTGATATGCACAGAGTGGCCGAGATACCGAGACATGTGTGATACGCTCAGAGTGGCCGAGATACCGAGACATGTGTGATACGCCCAGAGTGGCCGAGGTACCGAGATATGTGTGATATGCCCAGAGTGGCCGAGGTACCGAGACATATGTGATATGCCCAGAGTGGCTACCGGACATCCGAGACACCCGAGATACCCTACGTCAAACCAGCAGTGGCTGAGGACATCTATGCCGGTAAAACGCCCGGAGTGGCTAAAGAACCGGCATATGATGATATTTTCGCAGGTACAAGGCGGAGTATGTGAAGATGGTGATGTGGTTATTTTTTCTAAGTCTGCGCGCGACTCTGCGAGTCCCCCGCAGCCTCGGGGACTAGTGTCGGGGATGTAATCCCCGGTACCCTAAGATTATGGTGTTATTATGCTTATACTAGAGGAAAAAGAGATGTTAAATGAGTGAGTGGGTGAAAGATAAAATGATAGGCAAAGAGATGCAACTCGGGCCGACCTAAGCGCTCTCCCGGCCAGCCTAGGCTGGCGATGGGCCGACTTTATGGGTAACTCGGGTGGACCGAGGTAGCCAGCAGAGGGGCGCGATGCCTTTTGGCTTTGGGCCATGCGAGTTATCACCAACCTCGACTTCGACCTTGCCGACTCCACCAAGCCGTCTTCGACCTCGCCCCCGCCTCCAGCTCGCCCGCGCCATCGTCGACCTCGGCCTCGCCCCGGCACGACTCTGCGTCCCCGACCACTCCCGGCTTCCCCGAAATGAAGACACTCCCGGCTTCCCCGACATGACGGCACTCTCGGCTTCCCCGACATGGCGGCACACCCGACTTCCCCGACATGGCGGCACTCCCGGCTTCCCCGACATGACGGCACTCCCGGCTTCCCCGACATGGCGGCACCCCCGACTTCCCCAACCGGTATGGATGATTCTGAAGACAGGCACAAGCGGACAAGATAAGTACGCGCGCCACACGGGTCGTGCCTGTCCAGGAGGTGACCAAGCATCCCCTGAGGTGACAACAGTACAACTTTATGACATGGGTAACAGTGTGGACAAGACCCCAGTAGTCAAATTATGAACAGTGTGGGTATCATGACATGTGGGCCACCTCTTATCTCCTGGGCTCCCCCTATATAAGGAGCACCAGGGGGAAGGCCAAAACCACCGAAGCACAGGCCACGGCCGGCCAAGCCACGCACAGGCTGCTCTCTTCTCCCCTTTGCCATTTCCTCCCCAAGACCTCTTAGAGGCAAGTCTAGCTCTACTCGTGGAGCATTTGTACCGCGCATATACAGAGAAAGAAATACAACAAATAGGCTAGATGCTGCAGTAGGGGTTTTATCTCCTCACGAGAGCCCCGAAGCAGGGTAAATCCTTGTGTAAATGTGTTCATCCGTGTGTGCTTCTTAGCGCGCTATCCCTCTCCGAATACTCTATCGTACATCGGCCCAAAGATTAGCCTACCCATAGACATTTGTTTGTCCACACGACGACAGTCAGTATTTCTACAAATGTTCATCCTGCCCAAACTGACTCACGCCCACAGGAGCAGAATAAGTTCGTCACCTGGCAGCCTCGTTTGGGCACGATTTGGACCAAATTCAGCACTTGACACATTTTAGTCTCGCAAATTAAGGATTTACGAGTACATGGAAGTGAGCATGCTGGACAAGTTGTACCACCAGTGCACTTCGCTATCTTGGATAGTACCAAAGAAAGTCTCACAACCTCAACCAAACAATTTTAGTTGGAATGTTTCTTGCGACAAAAACTGACCTTAAGCCCCTAAAAATATATCGTCAAGAATTCCATGCCAAAATCTCAATTTATGGATGAGAACGCGGCACAGCACTACAGAAGGTCCGTGACCTCACAAACAATTCTTCTCCGGCGGAGCAGAGGGGCTTCCTTTACATTTGATCAAAACTGCCTTCAGCGCCTCCCAAAATTCACAAGTTCGAGCGCCTCCCAAAATTCACCTGAGATGCTTCTGTATTCTTCGCTCTGCTGCAAGGGCTGCTTTGTTCTGCGGCTCCAAAGCTAAAGCGTGCCTGAAATCTGTGCACAACAAATGAGATTTAGCTCCTTGGAGAGGATTATCTGAAGTATTTGAGAAAAGTGAATACACCAACAGAAGCATAAGTTCTGTTTCTGATGCCAACTAGTTTGATAGATCGTCTATAATAGAAATGAGTTAACTCTTGGCTCTTTTCCTCGATAAGAAAGTAAAATCAGTCAATCAATGTTAAGACTAACTATACACTTCACACTAAAGCATTGTTCAGCCTTACTGGGTGCGAGTTATCGGCGACCAGCAAGAATATCAGGAAAGATCCAAATTTCCAATTAGATATATTAGTAACAAGTAACTCCATGGTCCATGAAAGAAAATTGCCAAACCTTGGAGAGCTTCTTGGTGATTCAAAACCCCTTCTTTTGCGGTACCTCGTCGTAAAAATGCTTTGACATTCTGTGGCAGCAACATAAAAAGATAAGGATAGTGAACTTCTGATGTTGCCATAACAGCAGAAGTCGTAACGATGGAGAAGGGGAGAGAAACTAACAAAAAGTCACTCACCTTTTTATCCAACAGTAAGGCCTGGTCGCAATCCGCTTCAGCTTGCTTGAAACTGCATAAGATCCAAAATCTGTAGCTTGAAAAAAGTGCTGATTACAGACAATTGTGGTCAAAGCAAATGATGGTATACCGGCCAAGTTCCAGATAAGCAGCTGCTCTGTTACAATAATATGTCGCATTTGTGCCATTCAATTTGATTGCTTCAGAATAGAATCCAATCGCGTTGCTCCATTCTTTTCTTTTGAATGAGTTATTTCCCTGTTAAGTAAAACAGAAATAAGTGTGTAGATGGCACAAACTGAACATGAACTAAAATCAATTGCTCGAACCTGGTGGCAGCTTAAGGACCTACAGTAACCAGGACAGAAGATCTAAAATATATTTACTTAGCCGGAGGGAGGTCTCGTAATTAGCATACACAAATTTTCAGGAAAAACATTCTTAGCGTTCTGCTTTAAAAAAATGTTCTTGGCATATAAAGGGAAATCCCGAAAGAAATATGATTTTCAGAGGAGCCACCATTATTTTTTGTACTAAAATTTTATTCTTGACATAAAAAGGGAAAGCCAAAAAAACATGATTTTCAGAAAGACCTACCATTAATTTTTGCCAGAGTAAATGGGAAAAATACGGATCATGCTGAGAGAGAGGGAGAGACTTGGAGTTAGAATGTAATATTAAGTTTGCAATCAGCCTAGAACAGAGTGGTCAACTTTTAACATCAGGACTCTTGAGGTTTACCCAAGATTGAACACACGAAAGCTAGCAATTTTCTTTTGTTTTCCAGTGCTCGGTAGTCATTGCACCCTCTTCTTATATATTTTATATTTCTCATGGTTACAGACACACACTCGGATATAGGAGAAAAAACTATTTGGACTCACTATTTACCGAAACCAGTGTAGGACTAGAGAGGAAACATGCACAACTAACACAATATTACACTGGCTGACTCAACTATCCATAACTACCACATAACCTTGATTACTGCCAACAAGCACTAGCAAGAAGGTGTCATGTCAACAAAGAGATGATATAGAAATCGGTTCCTATAGAATTTTCACCACCCAAGAAAATTTTCGTCCCGAGACACCCCTTAGTAACCAAATGTCAACATACCGTTCTAAAATTAAACATATTTATAACAACTGTGACGCATCAACATCACCTCTGGTTACTGGTGAGAGTGCCAACTGGATGCCAAATTACGCGTCCTTGGATGGAAAAAATACATATCCAAGGTATCATGAAGAATGAATTATCTCATCCATATTATGCTACAAATGAAGAAACATACCTTTTCTTTCAACAGCTCTGATGCATCAACATCACGATTGATTACTGGAGGGAGTGCCAACTTGGATGCTGAAACTACTTGTTCTTGGATGGTACAATACATATCCTCGATAGCACGAAGAAGGAACTTGTCTGATCCGTGAGCTGCTACAAATGAAAGCGATATAGGACGATCATTGTGACGCCCCAAGGGAACAGCGGCCTGCAAAGGTAAGGGGTAATGAATTAGTTGTAAATTTTGTAGGAAAAAAAAGAACTACCTGAAAGAAGTTAAATGAACTACCTGGCAACAGCCTGAAAGTGCAGCAATGCTGACAAATTCGTACATTTTATCTTCAAATTCAGATGTTAGTCTCTGCCTGGAGTTTCTTTTCAACGGATATCCAGCCATGGTTGGCAGAACTAAAATTCCAGTATCCTAAATGGCAACACGTGAAAGAAAATAAGTGGAAAATTCACTAACACTTAGTTCAGGCAAATTGCAAACTTTTGGAAGAGAACCATGTTGGATTAAATTTACCACGAACTCTTATGGTGAAACAATGTGTGATAAATGGCGTTGCATGCTAAAATTTTAGTACTGTACTTCATATTCGAAGAAATGGATATAACATCTCATGCAGAATTCCGGTGCTTCCAATTTCCAATCTAACATAGGGTGGATGTAACGGAATGCATAGAAAGATTCCCTATCAGATCCTTCTTCACATAATCCAGTCCATGTAAGAACATGTTATTTTGAACCGAGCGGCGCTTGCTTGGTGGGGTGCACCAGCGCCATCCCGCCCACAAGGGTTTCACTCCTCTTCCCCGGAGTGACTGGTGTCCTGAGTTGCTCTTTGATTGAACAATTCCACCAAGAGCTAGTGCCTGGTTGGCTGTTGTTACTATCCAAGTACCAAAGTAACTCTCACAGACTCATAGCCACTAATTACTACAGTTAGGAGTGCGGCGTTTTGGAGGCCGAGCTCCACGGAGCTCAGTTTTCGAAAAATTATGTTTCAAAAAATTTGGAAAAAAATCTTAGGTGTTGATAATGTCGAGATCGACTACTGCAAAATCTCAATGAAAAAATCGTCAGGTGCCATTTGCACTTTTCTCAATGAGATCTCAATGAAATCGTCAGGTGCCACTTGCAACTATGAGATCTAGTAAACTATAGTCATTAGTCATACTAAGAAAGTAGTCAAACAGTCTCAAGTCGTAACTAAGAAGTCGAGTGACAGAATACCTTTAGAAGATTCTTTAGTGCAGATCGCCATTCAGTTCGTACAACGTACAAAGTTTTGATGTTATCGTCTGTGAAATTTACAGCTTGGAGTACACGAGTAGAAATTTCAAGGCCAAGCTTGGGTTTTACAGTGTTAACCCAGTCCTCGTGGTTTGCTTTGAATTCGTACCTGAATAGTTGATTGAAATATAAAATTCAAGTTGATCAGTTCATAAACAATTAAGCAAAAAATAAACTACTAAAAGAAAACCAGATTGCAAAAAAGAATAGTCTGAATTTACTGCATTGAACCATTGAAAAAATTTCATGTATCCATCAAAACCCCTAAAAAAACTAGCTGCTTGCTGGAAAGTGATATCTTTCTTTTTTGATAAATGGAAAGTGATATCTAGTCATAGATGATGCAAAATGGAGCGGTCCACTTAATAGCAACAAAAGGTTTGCTGTTAATCTCACAGAATCAATCATCACAGGGCTAAGGTCCACATCAGTAGATCTAGATCAGCAAACCAGCTGAAATGGGTTTGCGAACTAAGGTACCTCATGGACACTACTATTCTTACTAGGAAGTAGGATCTCACAACCAACTATTGAATGCATAAGGTACACTTTAACTACCTGACATGGTGGTCATGACTAACTCCACCGATGGCTGACTCATTTATTACGGCATAAACTGGTAAACTAGCGCTTCTATCATAAAAACAGGAAATTTGGCATGTCACAGAAATAAGAACTTTGGACTATTTACGCGTTAATTGAGGGCACAAAGAGGATACCAGTATGGTCAGTGAGAGAACAAACTTTATAATGCCACAAAATACACCATTGCTGGCACTACAGTAATCCAACTTCTGACAACAAATGTTTAAGCCTTCAAGGTCCCTACTCAATCTACTTGTTTGTATAGTTTTCCAGGGAAAAAACAATTTGGGTTCTCATCAGTTGATTCTACCGGGTACCAAGAATTATTGAAAACAAACCTCTGTAATAACAGCATAACTGTGCAGAGAGCTTTCAAGGCTGAATTTCCTTCTTGCAGCTTTGTAGAAGGTTCACAGAACTCCTTCAGGGTAGGAACATTTGAAATAATATACTGGCCAATATTGATGTGCTTAGCTGGCTGATCTGCAAGATAAATGTCGAGTTGTCCGTCTCAGTTCTCACATCTGGTTGCATAAGTAAATAAACCTAATAACAGATGTATTCAAGAAATAGAGACATCAGTATGGCTTACATCCAGGTAATGTATCGATAGCACTTTGTATGACATGCACGGTTTTTTGGTTGGGAACCTTCAGCAACTCAAAGCAATCATCAGCAAAAACCAACTGCCTTTTTCCCTTAAGTCCGCCTGCAGCAGCAGGTAACAGGGCATCTCCAACACGATGCAGAATATGAGGATCTCTTGCAAGCCATCCTAACAAGGATCAGAAAGCCAGTGAAGTAAGAAACAGTGGCCATGGATATGCAATAGAGAAAAACAAAGTGTGCTGCCACTTGAGAGCAATAAAAGGCCTACTAGCTCTAAGTGGAGGCTGGTCTTCTAATCTGTAGTCATCATACTATGATACTCCGTAAAGATGTAGAATTAATTACAAGAACAACTCTCTCTATTACTTATAGTCTGAGAGCCCCAAGAATTATTGTTGTTCTATTCTCATGCAAAACAGACAACGTGAAACAAGGAGGTTTGAATCAGAATGATTTTCATTAGTTTATAAACATATCAGTTGTTTGGTTACATATATTACAGCAGTGCCTTCAGAAGATCCTTGTGTGTTCAGTAGAGTACTATGTCATATGGGGACAACTTTTGCTATAGGACACATGTATATGCTTTTCACAATAAGGAATAAACATGAAAACATAAATAATTAATAAGGGTAAGAAATTACCAATGGTATCTAGACTTTGTGAATTTGCTAAGGTCCCAAGAGTAGACACAACTCCATGAGAAGGTCGAAAACAAAGTACACCACAGAAAGATGCTGGAATTCTCAAATCACCGGTTGTATCAGTACCTAAAAGAGTTTCAGGTGTTCATAAGGTCAGTTTGCATGTGGAAATATAAATGAATATCAAAATGAGCCGAACATACATAATAACAAAGCTCAATATGCATCAAGAACTTATCCATGGAGAAAAGAAGAAATTGTATAGCAGTTGAACAAGTACTAAAATAATCATGCACGAAAAAAGTATAACCGTGCAAGAAAAATAAAATACATAAGTATCTGCGAGTGGTTCGGCTTTTTCCTAAGCAAGGACGGAGCCGTCGAGTGAGGATCCTCTTCTCTCTTTACTTATTCCAATTTCTAATCTATACCTAAATCAAAGTGGTGATTCTTGCTTTAAGAACTAAAGCACTCCTCTCCAACAACAATATGCAATTGGTATTATTGCCCTGTTGTGTAGCAAACTCATATAAGTTTCAAAGGACTAAACATAAGCAATGTACAAGCCATTAAGTTCTTGATTTACCATCAAGAGGGTGGATTCTTGACAAGTAATCACTCAATTTTTTATAAGGCGCACACATTTCCAAAGATTTATCTTTGATCAACAATATGTTGATAACATGACAGAAAAATGACATCTCAATTTTTATAAGGCGCACACGTTTCCAAAGATTTATCTTTGATCAACAATATGTTGATAACATGACAGAAAAATGACATCGTTGGATACGTATTAAAGAACACTTTTTTATGATATAGATTTTGTATAAAAAATTCACATAGTAGTTGGACTAATCATTGGTCAAAGTACTATAGACATAGAGTGTAAGGATACTCCCGTAAGAAAGAAGTGCCAAGGACATGGCGAATTATTTAAGAACCCATTATGTAACCCAACCAGATAATGTCAACCTGGTTTTTTGCACTCTAAGAAGAGCATGATATGATCAGACAGGGTAGGAGAAATTGTTCTTACAGTAACCACACCCACATTGAGCACACAAGGTCAAAGATTGAGGTTATAATTCTAATCACAGAAATATCTAAATGAATTGATCATATGACATATGAATATATTTGTTATGCGTATACTTGTATCCTGATGAGGAATTAAACTAAATGCAGTCTGTAGTGGAAGAGTCACAAACAAAAATTAAAATAAATGTGAAGAAGAAAACTAGATAAACACAATTGAGTACTATAACAACAGATGCCAATGCAATTATCACATATGAAGATTACGTGCTTTTGAAGCAACAAAAGCATATCACAGAAATTGCTCCATTACAGATTGAGCATATTGTATTTGATTACAAGTCTTTAAGAAAAATACCAAGAGCAAAGTCGACAAGCTGCCCAGAAACTGCGACAGCGGAGCCACTGCATGACCCTCCAGGGACAACTGATGGAGATGCTGGGTTAATTGGTGTTCCACAGTGTAAATTCTCTCCAGTAACACTGTAAAAACAGGTTGAACGATTAGTGTCAAAATTCTTCATCAATCTAAATATCTAATGCAGAACCCCGATAGATACATGTCTGACAAGTTTCAGTCAGGACCTGAGGCTTGCTAATGATTAAATGACAAAAAATCTTGTTTTATTTATGCATGTGCTTGTCCATCTGAACTGAATGGCTAGAAAAAAAGCTAGCTCTGTAACACACTCGAGTCTCAAGGGATCGTGTAGGTGATGCAAAACTTATGCAAAAAATAAAACATGGTTTACTATGACTCAAACAGTAAAGTGAGGAGAGACACTCTAACATTTAAGCAACTTTGCTACCATCAGCTGGCCATCAACCAAATGGATACAGGGGCTAACTGTCACTAATGAATCTATCTTGCATCTGCAGAAATTTATATTTGTCACCACAAACACCATTGTGCACCATTTTTACTGCAATATACACCTACTGCAACAGTACAATGTTCAATCAACAGGTAAAAACGGCACCACAAAGTTTGAGAAAGTTATGTGCATCCTCCTTCCAAATATAGAGACTTAAACAAGCAAACCACAAGTTAAAACAATGGCCTGCTTTTTCTACTAAAGAAAACGTGTTAAATTCTTTAAACCAAATAATCTTTAGCGCCTCAACCTTATCTGCAAAAGTCACCCCGAGCCAGAAGACTATGTAAAACAGCTGTATGTATATCAATGTCTGCAAAATCCTATATAAATACGACTTGCAAGGATCGGAAAATGCATGAATTGTATTATTACAAGACATTGCATTTTGGAATTGGAATGCCATAGGGGAGCTGCCTGAGCATGCAGAAAAACTCAGCGATTAGTTCTCTGCTTGAATTAATACAGAGGGGATACTCTGCATAACACATAAGCTCCGGATTATGTTTCCATTATCGAATCATTTACCTTTTAGGCTTTTAGCAAAAGACAAGAAACAGGGCAGAATGAAGGGGCGGAGAACAGACAGAATCCAGTTTCGAAATCATATATACATCATAAGCTCGCATCTAGAGGTCTCTAAAATGGTCACAACGACTCCCAGTAATCTGCCACAGATAACTCTGAAGTCTGAAAAGCAGAAATCGATCCAATCAAGCAAATGGATTAATTTGAGCAGATAAAAGGTACGAACCCAAAGCCGAGCTCATCCATGACAGTCCTGCCGACGCAGGTAGCCCCCTGCTTCAGCAGGGTCGTGACGGCCACCGCCGTGCGGCTCGCTGCCGCGTGCGTGCTCTTCCAGTCCGGGTTCCCGAAGCCGGCGACATAGCCCTCGATCTCGAAGCTGAAATTACACTAAAACGGATCAAAACCACGGAAGAAGAACAACCCGTGATCCCGCCCAACAGCGGAGCAGAGCTGGGAGGCTCACTTGTCGCTGACCGCGAAGGTGAGGTCCGTGAGCTGCTGGCGCGCGGCGGGGGGCGGGGCCTGCGGCGGCGGGGAAAGATCGAGGCTGTCGCAGAAGGCTCCGAAGTCGGGGGGCGTGGCGGCGGACTTGCCGCGCAGCCACCTCCGGCGGCGCCGCGCGGCCTCCGCGAGGACTATGACCCCGGCGACGGCGACGCCCGCGACGATCCAGGCGCGGGGGTTGGAGTATGCCGTGAGGCCGCTGCCGCCGCCGCCCGATCGCGCGGTGGAGTCCATGGGCGACGCGGAGGCGGAGGCGGGGAGGGGATTAGGGTTCTAGGAGGGGTTTAGCTTGCAGAGGTCTCTCTCTGCTCGAGAATCGGCGCGGAGTGGGGAAGAAGAAAGAAATGTTTTTTTTTTGTGTGCTTCTTTTTTTTCCTGGCGGTGGTGAGCTTAATAAAAGTGGTTATGTGGGGCCTCGTGTCAGTGGAGCGGAGAAGAAGGTGTTCTGCTTGTTTGACAAGTTGATGGCGGGGCCACGTGGGCGGTTCAGTCTGGTGAGCTTAAGGTGGGCTTGGCCTAGGGATGTAGTGGGCTAGTGAAGAAGCCTTGTAGGTGTAATAAAGGCCGAACGAGAAAGAGCAGTGCGCTCGCCAAATGGATTTCTCTCATCTCCCTCTTCCTCTACTTAGAAAAAAAAAAACCTCCCACACCCTAAACCAAAACTCCCTTTTGCTTAAAAAAGAAAAATACCCTCCTATTCTTCAAGCTCAAAATCGTTAGAAGATGGTCAAATGGGGAGGGTTTGTTCCATAGTCAAGAAGTTAGCAAGCAAATCATCTACTCCCTCCATTCCATAATGTAAGCATTTCTAACAAGCTAAACTAGTTGGCCAACAATGCTTATATTATGGAATAGAGGTAATAAAAATGTATTTTATTCATGGACGTGGTGGTGGATCTCCCTACTAGCTTAATGCCCCCAAACAATTTCTGGTCTTGATTGTATGACAAGAAATCGGTCCACGTAACTCATGCTTATTCAGAGTAAGACCCAATGAGAGTGAAAGACAATGCGGGTTGTTCAGCAACAAAAAAGATATATGTGCAAGCTTTTTCCTCAAAAAAAGAGTGCAACTAATTTCCAAACCTTGTGAAGGATAAAGGTTTTTGAGTAAGGAAAGCGTACCTCAAGATCCTCAATTCCAACTGCTGCAAATTCAGAACACCAAGAGATTGCAATGTCTCTAGCCTGCTCTTTGAGTTGATGTGTCTCGGTGCTACTCACAAGAATGTATAATTTCTCTTACAATACATATTATGGTGCGGAGTCAAGCCTCGGTATAATTATTTATTAGTATCACAATTGGATCTTCAAATTTTCCGAGTCCGTTCAAACCCCACTCTACCCAGCAAAGAATTTTTCTCAACCTACTTTTACACAGTAAGTGGCAAAAGCCACCTTCCACAAAGGCATTTAACCGTTTGGAATGTGAATTGTCTAGACGTGGAGCCATTGCTATTTGTCTGCATCAAGTTATAAAAACTAATGGGGACATATTTGAATCACTTTGTTAGTCTGGGTCATGCAATTTTACACATAATGATTATACACAAGTAGGACCGACTGACGATACCTGAATCATATAATGTGGTTTACATTTGTGTTTGACACAAGCATACTATTTTGATACCACACATACACATAGCACTGATGTACGGTCTCTTAAACATGAAATAACAAAGAAACCATGAGAGTTAACTAATAAGCGAGCAACGACATATAATTGTGGACAAATCTCTAAACAAAGCTTGTGCACTTAAAACATTTATTTATTTACATCTAGCATAAAAAATGCTCAAGAGTTTCCTATTTGCTTGCATCTAGGACAAGCAAGTGTGCGGTCTAGAATTCTCTAGCAAAATACTTCTTATACAATAAGGCTAGTTTCCAAGATACTTAAGGAAATAATGGACTAAAACTCATACATATAAACATGACTAATTTATATGTCACAGATAAATCTATGGTGTCATGTGATTTTATCTTTTTCTAGTTTTTCAAAATATTGGCACTGGAGTAATGAAAAGTTTAATAAATATCATTGTAGTTAAGGTCCTACTAGTTGATTAAGTGCTTAATGTATTCAATTTAATGTATGAATATTTAGAAATTATAAACTTGAAATTTATAATTAGGACAAATTGTATATGTTTAATTTTGTTGAGTGTAATAGAAAACCAAATTACTTAATTTTGATATGTACGATCAATAGACTTGTGATTTGCGTATGTACAATCATGTGGGGAGAATAGATGTATAAATTTTGTAACTTTTAGGTGCATTAGTCTAGATATATCACTTGCGCAATTTTCATTCCAATTATGAACATTTATTTCGATAGAGGTGTATGAGACAGAATTGTGAATAGTACAATGTGTACCTTTTCCGAGACTATATAAAATATCTAACTCCCTTTTTAATATCTTAATGCCATGATATTAAAATTTAAGCTTAAATTATGACCTTGATCTTAAACCCTTTTGAGAAAATAAAGGTAAAAATATCATTGTGGTTCATTGAAAATACAAAATCTTATATTTTCATTTCAATTTATAAACATTTAAATTTATGTTTACATAGTCTATTATACATAAATTCAAAGTATACATTATAAAACATGTTGAAACACTCGAGTTTTGTAACATATTTAGAAACACCAAGTACAACATACATGCACATGCTCCACTCAAGTGAAAAGATGTTGGGATCCAAGATCGACATAGTCATTGTATGTGTATCGATACACATGACGCAAAACACCAAACTTGCGATTTGATACTTGGTGAGCTGAGGGTACAACCAGTCTCCACTAGCCCAAGCTATTTTGAATCTCGAATATTGAATCATAAAAGCTACTATAACCGTTTCTAGGTTTTTCTCACAATTTTCATCCTAACTAAGCTAGTTACATTGCAGTTACAAAGTCAATAGACAAACCAGACAAAAATGTGAACAAATAACATATCATATGAATTTATAAAGAATGAACTCTAGTTTTTACCCCCATGTGACACATATTACCCCATTTAGTGAAGATTCCACAAAAACACCACATCTAAGAAACCTTAAACTCGGTTTTACCCATTTGGCATTTTGCGTTTTTTGCTAGATAGAATCGACATGCTACATTGATATTGCGCAACAAAAATGCGCAAAGCTCATAGGGCACCATCGACGATTTTGCATTTTGCTATGTCCATCGATTCCTTTCTTGGTCATCTGCCAGTTCATAAGATAGAACATATTGCGTTGCCAAACGAACACCCATTAGAGAAAGGGGTCAAGAGTTTCTTAAGTGGAATAATCTGGACTATTTTCACTAGATGAAGTGATTAGTGGTGTACACAACTAGGAGATAAAAGATTGAATTCACCGTTATAACAGTCTAAGGCAATTGATAAACCTTCCGGCGAAAAATGAAAAAAGATATGCCCTACAATTTCTAGTGCTTACCCGCAAAAAAAAGTGCTTCCCAAATACACTTGAGAATGAGAATAACAATAATCGGTCAGTTTGTGATTGTGCAGCACACATGCAAACCAATCGGTTCTCTCGCCAACTCGTGTCGCAGTCTTGTCGTTTTGGTACACAAAAGGCTCCTCCTCGTTTCAATCTCTCTCCTCTCTCGTCGTCCTAAGTCAAAGTTGCAATGTCATCAGTGATACGATGACAGTTTAACCATAGTTGACATCTTGTTAAGGGTACGTACGTACCACTTGCCACACGCACAGACTTTTCACGCAGAATGCGACCGGAGTTGTGACCAGCTTAGTTAGGATAGAAATTGTGATCAGAATCTACCAAACAGTAAAATGGTAGCTCAGATAATTTCTACTCCCTCCGTCCAATAAAAGATGTCTCAACTTGATTAAAAATTGGATGTATCTAAACATGACTTAGTGTATAGATACATCCAAACTTGATATAAAGTGTGACATCTTTTATTGGACAGAGGGAGCACATGGCTGTGACCCGACGCCACATATATACTGTTTTTCTACGTGGCCGTGACAGCTAAATTATCCTTTCTATTTAACAGCCTGACAGCTCCACCGTAGTAAAATTCTAAAATGTATGTCTACAACTAGAATCCGCATAGAAAATTAACCAGAGTTGTGACAGGGGTTGAATTAATACCCGAAAGCAACGCGAGTACATTTTACTATAGACCAGTTGAACTGCGACTGGCGTGATCTGATACGCGTATGCGTGTATATACCAGGGGCGGATCTAGCAGACAGTCAATGGTGTCAAATGAAGAAATACTCAACATGCAATGTATTTAGGCAACTGACACCAACGATGTTTTTCCCTAGCTAGCTTCGCCTACAGAAATACTAACATAAATGCACTGAACTTTCTCTATGTCAGGATAGATACACTGAGCTTTCACTGCGATGTGCAGGTGATCGATGATCGGGCGGGCGTCGTCAGTTGAGTGGGATAGTAGAAAATTCAGTGAAGAGATCGAGAAGCAAAGTGATCGAAATGGTTACAGGTAGCTAGCTGCAGCAACGTCCACGTACGTGCGTTCCAAGCGTCAGCAGTCACCTGCAGCAAGTGGCGATCGAGGGCTAGCTAGCTAGCTGTAGCGAGAGAGATCGAGCAGCAGGTGCGGCCAGGACAGCGACTGAATGTATTTGACAGCTTCGACGGCCTACGACGACACGATCGACGAGTAGCTAGCAGTCAGGAAAAGAAGTCAGAGCTTTTCCTGCAAAGTTGTGCATAACAGTTAGGAAAAACATCCGTCCCTGCATGCTACGGATTACTTACTACGGGCCTATCTGCATGCGTTCCTCGCGATCGACCTAGGAAAGCAACGTGCTAACAGCCATCGGTGGTACTGGTATATGCATATATGGGGTATGTGACTATGTGTTCTACACTTCTACGACAATTCTGCATATATACATAGATACTTCTGCATGTTTTATCGAACATGCATGCAGAAGAGTTCTTATACAGTAGAAAAGTGTTGGTTCAGAGTTATCTGGAAATAGCACAGCAAATGTGTTTAGCAGCTCGATTCGACAACTATACGCAGTTCACCGTATGCATGCAGTAGTATATCAGCAAGCTAGGGAGCATTGTATTTGCAGTTATGAAGACTGATGCCGGCCGTCACTCGATCGATCTACACGCGGTGTCACACGCACGGACTCGCTGGGTTGTCGCTATACTGAACCTAAACCGTAGGAGTTAGCTAGGACACTGTGGCTCCGCTCCGATCATCAGCGCGCGTCTCCGTCCCCTTGTCAGTTATACAACACGTACAGTGGTGCATGATGCATGCAGGGCACGGCCGGACTCGTGCCCAGGACTCCACCGGCCGGCGAGCGACAGCGATCGCCGACGGCTCAAAGTCACAACCACCGCCGTGGAACCGAAGCCGGAGTTGACCTAATCATGCATCCATGCATCGAGCAAGCGACGTAAGAAAGCTCCGCTTGATTAACCAGCTAGTAGTAAGCGAGATCGGATGGAGAGGCGCCATCATATAATTAACGGGATATATACGCGTACCATTCGATCAGGATCTCGTTGACGAGACACACTGTATTTCCACAGTCGACGATATGCAGAGTGAGTGAGTGACCGTTCACAGGGAGTACCTAATTAACGAACTGGTAATTTATTAAGGAGTGGAAAAATGATAGATGCAGCAAATTAGTACCAAGTCTAGAGCATACTTCTATGGACCGATGAGCAGGAGAAGACAACAATCGACTTGTTCTTCATTAACCTCTGATACCTATGATGGCGCAGTTAGAAACCCATGCCCGGAAGGAACCATCTCTGAGCTGGACATAATGCATGGATATGTCGGAGACTTAATCTGGGCCGGAGGGAGGGTGGTAGACTGGCGCAGTTAGAAACCCATGTCCGGAAGGAACCATTCGCGGTGTGGACTCATCAGTCATGACAATACATTTGTTAACGGTTAGTAATTCCCTACAGGGAGGGTGGTAGTTGGAACCTTCAACGAGGAAGGCAGCGACCCTCTGTGGAGCAGGAGGACCAAAAGGCATAACAGAGCAAGAGCAACTTTATCTTACTATTGCTTAACTTGTTGTCAATGGAAAGTGACGCAATTGTGTACAGAGAACGAAGGAGACAAGTCGGACAGGACACATCGGGTGAGAAAGATTAGGGACCAAGAATCCTCTATCTCCTTGCGTTTGTCATCTTCCATTGGTTCCATCTTTCTCTGTTGCACCTGGGGCCTGTCTCGTCTACACATAATTATATATATATATAGCTAGCTTTATAACTATATATCAGCTGGCAGTCTTTATGCATGGACTAATCTTGTTTTGCATATGTGTATGTACGTAGAAGAGCATGCATAGTGTCCCAATAATCTGTATATACATTTTTCATGCATGTTTGTGATCTGCATATGTGTACTTAGCTGATGAGTGATCTGAAATAATATATAGTCCTCCATCAGCACTGGATCGACCCTTAATCAATAAGCAGATGGCTTGCAGCAGAAACTGACAATGTTAGTCGACAGGAGCTGCTAGATGCCCAAGAGAAGGGCAACGCTCTCCAAGCTTTTAAAAAAGGCCAGGTTGGTGCATGTGTCTCTAACTATATATATCAACCAGAGCCAGAAATTGCTGTGCACTTTTGGATGTATGTTCACCGTGATTAAACCTCAAAGTGAGCATGGTCTGAGGCATTTGGCCTCTTCTGACGATGACGGACGGGGCTCTTCGAAGAGTGTCGAGTCGGGCAAAGATCGTCATCGCAAAACGCTGCATGCATCCATCCATGTCCAGGGCCGGACGGATGGAATATTTGAAGGAAACAAAACTTGGGAGAAGTTCTTGGGTTGGTGGCTGCACCAACTCCCACACACATATGTCAAAGATGGTGTGTGTGTCACTTGCTTGTCTAAGTTTATATGGAATTGACCTGTCTTTGTATTTCCTTTTCCACTGCCATGAAACAGGTGTGTATTCCAAGCCTTGTTCATGGCCACATTGCTCTCAGTCACCCCTGGCTGTGGGTTCATCTGATCCAACTACACACTCAAAGCAAGTGCGATCATACTACTTGACTGATGTAGAAGGAGTCTTTGAAGTTCTAATTTTTGTTTGCCAAAAGCGCAGCCGTGTAGGACACGGACACACCTTAACTTGATGTGAACTGAAGGGTTACCTCGGAAGTACTTTGCAAGGGTTGAGGCCAATGCATCAATCAGAGGTCTCAAAACTATTGAAGGGTGTCAAATTAGTCCTAATTCTATAAAAGTTTGGATCCAAGTCTCAAAGACAATCATTAACTCATTCACCTTGGGTCCTAAAAGAACATGTCACCTCTGACCAGCTCGCAAGGTTGCCATATTAACGTGTTTTTTTCTTTTGCAAAGCCATGCGAGCTCGTCAGGAGTGACCTGACATGGTTAATTTGGACCTGAGTTGAATGGCTTAAAAGTATTTTGGGATCCAAATATTCACTTTTATAGGAAACTAAGACTGACTTGACAACCCTCTACAGTTTTGAGATGTCCAATGCATTTCACTCATATATATATATATATGACACTAGTACTGCAAAGTAATGCAAAATTGTTGTCCATGCAGATACCGCGAGATTGATAAATCAATCGTCTGAAGTTCAGTGTTGCATAATTTCCATTTCTGTAATTTGTTAAATCTAGGATCTGAAAGACAGGAACTCTGAAGAAATATCTCCAGTCTGCATCCATAAAGCTCATCATCTTTCGTAATCAGGCCCCAGGTCTCATTTAACTACCCGGCCCTAGTTAGTTTATCTCCTAGATCATATACATCATATACATTGCAGCAATTCATGCCCCTAGAGGATTTCACATCCCATGCACGAACAAACAATCTTTCTATACGTTTGTACCATTCCTTTTTTAAGCACTGCATGGATGAATTCATCTATTAGCTAGCTTTAGCCATGTCCAGCGTCAGCAAAGATTTCAGCAGATTATGGATTTATTAAATTATGCGCCCAGTGATACAACTAGTTGTTGAGAATTTGCGCATCTCTGTCCTTTATATGTTGGACCATGCATGACTCATACAAGATCCTAGAATCTTCATCCTTTACGAAGTAAATTAGAGGCGTACGTCTATGCATGGCTGCTGTCATTTAATTTGGATAATCCTGATGGAACTTTAACATGCACGCTGCATGCAAATTAAACTATTTAGCACATGTGAAGCTCCTCCGTCATCAATGTCTAGTATGTTCTTCTAATAGTACCTTCTGCCAGGCTGGGTGGGGGGACACTAATCGTCTACAAGATGTTTAGTAGTTTGATTCTTGCTTCGTTTTGTTGGTTGATTCATGTATCGACCTTATGTGATTTGTGGATTGTAACGCTTTGGCACTACTACTTTCTAATAAAGGATTATGTGCATCTATTGATGCAGAGACCGGAACGCCCATTAAAAAAAACAAAAAATATTGGTAATTAAACTCATCTCCCTCTAGTAGGAAAGTATTTAGGAAAATGCATTTTGGTAACCACAAAATAAAAGTTGTGATACTCTCAAATGATAAGTTGCGTGAGAGAATACTATCTATCTAGGGTAGAGATGATCACTAGCTACCCTAAAATAGAAAAGCTTTGTGTGTAATTTCCCCAAAAAAAACTCGGTGTAGCATATCACATTTTAGTGTTACCAGACATGTGCAAATACCACTACATAAATCCCCATCGAAGAATTGTAATCACATTCGAGAGAGAAAACCGCCTAGGATAGGGTTATCCTAATCGGGTTTTTGAAAAAGATAGTCAATTTATATTTTCATGAAAATCCATACATCAGAGAAGTTCTTGGAAATGTCGTTTGTGACATGGACTGCCTCCCGAGGGCTAAAAAACCATCATCTCACTTTTCTAACCCTTGCAAGACACATGGCCTCCCTCAACCCTCCTAATCCACTCACATCTCTCCTAATCAGCATCATCATCCCCATGTAATTGTCTGCCACCTCTATTTCACACGTGTCGGATAGTTCTAGTGTCGTCAACTCTGCCGAGGAAGTCTCTGATGACGCCATCAGGTGTAGAGTGGGCAATGGTTGTCGGTGTCCTCTCCTGAGTGAATGAACAAGGAGGAACAGAAGCCGAGCAGCGCTGACTCCTCATGCAATGCTATAGATGGAAAAGGTGCTCTTCACAACTATTGGGTGCGGTGGAGAGTTTTTTCTCTCATCATACACGGTCCTAGACTGTAGAGGAGCCATGGGATCTCATTTCCATATCGCACACTCCCGGTTTGCCCAACTATCTCCCTCCTTCATCAATGTATTCGTGTCTCGCCTCTCAGCGGTAGTCGGTCTAAATGAATATAATATACCGGACGGGGTTTGAGGGTTCACAAATAAGGTCTGGTGAGAAATCCTTGCTTCACAACGGCGAGGCTGGTGACGATGAAGCCCGCAGGTTTCCTCCCTCCTTGGAGGCATTGTCATAGCCCTAATCGTGTATCCCATCCTCGAGCACCGGGGAAAACTGACCCGGCTCTCTGGATCAGACAAAAATAACACCACAATGTTTTCCCTTCTTGCGGCATTGCCTGTGTCGATTGTTGTCCCCGAGAGAGGGTCTGTGTTGACCGCTATACTTAGTGCGGGCCTTCATGGCACAATGTAACGTCATCGATGCTTCATCAAGCCTAGTAGGGTCCTAGGGTCCACTCGCCAACTCATGTAGGTGCGCTCATGGGTGGGCGGTACGTTGACCTGTGCAATCATGGCGTTAGAGTTGTGATGTCGAGGTGTCCGACGTCGGTGACTCGGTCTTCAGGCTCTATGTCCTATTCCTCGTCATTCTTAACTCAAGGTTGAAAGAGGCGAGCCTTTGTCGTGTGCTTGTTGTGAGTGTGTTTGGCGTTGTACCACCGTCTTGAACTTTTTTCCATGAAAACGTAAGTACGTGCTGGAAGGCGCGCGTATTCTGGATTTTTCTTTCGAATTGGTACAACTGAATTCTCATTGTTGAGGTTGTGCGCAGCATGTATATGTGAATTGCAGTGTAGAGGCTCCATAATTAATCCATATGAAAGCATGCTGCCAGACAGTGGCGGAGACAGGGGGGGACCAGCAGGGGCCCTGGCCCCCCCTAACACCAAGGATTTGTTCCTAAAAATCTATGAACAGTGCTCATTAGAAGAAAAATTAAGCAAGCCGGCCCCCCCTAATAGTAAAAATAAGGACATCCTGCCTCCGCCCCTGCTGCCAGAAGAGGACCGGCCGGCAGGGTAGAGTGAGACAAACGTACGACTGAATATTTATTCCCAACGTAACGTACCTGTATACGGACCACAAAGTAATTTTACGATGACAGCCACAACATGACGAGTTTGTACGTGTACACACTTAAACAAAGTAGGAGTACGTGCAACTCGATCAATTGTTCATTGGATCCACGATGAAAGAGATGGGATGACATCGGAGGATTGAGAAAAGGATGCCAGGGCGAAGCAACAGCCTTAACTGGGACCAAGGCATGCACAACTCACGCCCTACTCTTACGTAATTGTACTAGTCTCTAGAAATTAAATCAACTAAAACTCACGCCGGAACAGTAGTAAACCAAACCCACTATACATGAATGATAGATCAGCAAATACCATAGCAGATGCACTAGAAAAATCAATCTAAAAACATAGTGAAATAATCCCATCCCTCCTTGCCAGACACACACGAACACAAATAATTTTTTGGACGGAATTCAGCGGCAGTTTCTTGATCGATAACGCAACTGGTAGAAATAGCAGATCGATCCGATAAGAGCATCTCTAGCCGCAGTCCCAAGAAAGTGTTCGGATTTGCTTTTTCCTAATACAGTATGAACACTCTTTGTTTTCTAGTACCTCTATGCCCCCCCTCCCCCCCCCCCCCCCCCCCCCCCCCCCCCCGCACTCTATTCACGACACAGTCGACGTCTTCTGCGATCATGGGGCGTGAGGGTTGGGGAAGCATCCCCTAGACGACCGTGTCAACGACATCGATGACCTCCAGGATGGCCGATGGCGACTGCTTAGCCGGCCGGAGGTGCGTGGCCATGAGCTCGGCTAGGAGGAGTGCGACGGCGACGTTCGCGACCATGAGTCAGATGAGTGCTCAGCCCGGTAGAGATGAGAGAAAGAGAGAAAATATCCATGTGTCGCTGCAGGGCCAGTGGCCAGTCAGACATAAGTTATGTTTGGCACTACCAATTGACTCCAGTGTTGGAGTCGCTACCAAAACTCGTTTTCGTTGGCCCATCGATAACCTATTAAGAGGGTTGTTGGTGTTGCGGCCGGATGCTCTACATGAATCAGGGACAAAGACAATCAGTGCTCCTGATTCCTTGTTCCGCCCCTCGGACACCGGTTATGGACCGTATTGAGCTGTCGACCCTGGAAATTCGCCGCAGTGCTCGGCTGGGAGCCAAACCAAAGATGCCGGTCGTGGATAAAGTTATCCGCGTGCTGAACAAAAAGATGAGAAATCAAGTTGCAGAGGATGCCCCTTTGGTACAGAAATTTGAGGTTACCTTCAGGACGCAGATGTCAGACTCGTCTTTGCAGGGGTTTAATCTCCTTTTCAAGCTCAACATGCCGAACCTTATCGTCGTTGACGACACCTGGCCTCTTGGAACTAGCTGGTCCAAGGGGGTGTGGAGATCACACCTTCAGCCGAGTAGGAGGCCCACACCTTATTCTTCTACCATGTCCAACATGTTATGGACTATGGTGAGGGTTGAGTCTTACTGGGCCGGTCTTGTATATTCTTTCTTATTTTTTATTTTTGACCTAGGCATCCGATGTTTGCTTATTCTACATCAGTATATAGATATATAAAAGGTAAAGATTTTCCTTTGTTTAAAAAAAAAGACAAAGACAATCACATTCGAGAGGCCGGGACCCTGATGCGAGGGCGATGTGGGAACGCTAATCAACTCGAGGTTTGTTTAATTATGAGCCACGAGGGGGAAGGTGGCGAGGGGGGTGACGCGACCGGACGGGGGAAAGGAGGCCGGCCGACGACAGCCGCTTTCCGTTCACGTATTGCGTGCATGGGGAAGCTTAATCAGGTTCACGTGGAAATTAATATATCCGTCGACCTCAGAAACCATGGCGCGCGCTGGAAAGCTGGCTAGCTTTTTTCGAGGGACGGGGACGACCAACCTGACGGATCGAGTCGAGCCTCCATTGCTGCTGTAGGTACCTGGAGTATAGGGGATTCTGGTTTGCTTCGTGCGCTGATCCCTCGATCCAAGCCGCCCGCGCATGCAGTTGTCACTAAAATTTGTCAGTGAGAATTTGTTGGTTGCGGTTCAGCGACCCTGCTACTAGTAATTTGTCAATGATATGTACGTTTCGGCAAGCAGATGAATATATGTAATACTCACTCCGATAGAAAATGATCGACACAGACTTATCTAAATACGGATGAATCTAAACATATTTTACTGTGCATAGATACATTCATATTTTGAGAAATTTGTGCCGACCATTTCCGATCGGAGTGAGTACTTATATTTGAGCTGACATATGTAGATACTGCTGAGACGGCCTATCTACAACACGGACAAAGATTTTACGTGCCGGAGACCGAGTCGAATTTAATTTTCACTAACAAGCGGATGTTTGCTAGAGCGAACTAACCAAAGTAGCACATGGCAGTGTTACAACCAGCCAGTTGTCACTCCACCAAATACGGATACGCCCCCATGAGCTTTAGCAATGTTATTGATTAATTCCATGATAAGTACTGTTTTACCTACTCCAGCTCCCCCGAATAGTCCCACCGTCGATTGGAAACTGAAGGGCTGACAACTCGGTCTCGAAGGTTCTAAAATCCGAACGCTCGCTGCTTCAGTTTTCCACTGAATTTGCTTTGGATGCAAAACTTTTGTGAAATGTTGTGATTAATTGCACTTATATGATCTCTCTCCTGCCTGCTCCCTCGAGAGTTTCGACTCAATCATATGTATGCTGCCAATATGGACACGTGATTCCTCGAAACAAGAAAAAACGCCAACCAAAAGATGGTGCCTTTTATCTTTTATAATTCCATAAGAACTCAATCATAGTGACGGTCTTGTGCACCGACCCGCTTGCATGGCGGCTCCACTCGATCATGATAGTATCATAGTAGAAGAAGAGCTCAGTCATGCATGGGTTTGTTGCAGCCAGGCTTCTCAACTGGGAGTATATAGTAAGTTCCCAGTTGCAGTAAGAAATGAAGCAAAATACCAGAAACATCACGCGTGAGCAAACCTAATCAGGCGGTTATATACTTCATTTGGGCCTGCGCAAGAATCTAGACTAGGTACGGAGTCAGATCTCTGCGTACGCCATTCCACCTGCTAAATCTGTTATTTCATACGTGTATTATCTTCTACAATATACCATTATCCAATTTCGTTAGATGTTCCGCCGGTTCATTGGTTGGTCTCTCGTCTAGTAGAGGAAAGAATATCCGACAAGTAGTATGGTATCCTAGGAATCTACTTTATCTAACTGTTGACATGAATGCAAATTGTGTATTTGCTGCGACCCTGTCATACAATACAGTTACTATAGGGGTCCTACCAAGTACAATCTCAGTGAGAACCGAGGCTTGGCCCGGATGGCTACCAGGTGTTGATACCTGTGATGCCCGACCGCACGAGTTCGAGCCCCAGCGCTCGCTGGCGGGTGCGTACTCACCGATGGCACTTCTGTGCGCTGAAAGCTTAATATAAAACCGCCAAGGGCTAGTCCTGGCTGGTCTCATTTTTTTTTAAGTACAATCTCAGCAATACAGTATGTGCAACAAGGTTTGGAGGCTGTTATAAATAGATATGAAACGAACTAAATGATGGAATACTACTATATGACTCCTTTCTGTGGGCGGTTTCGTACAAGGTTTTAGACGGGAAATGCAAAGTCAAATGGTATGTGGTGTGTAGGCCATAATCCATGGGGGCCTCGGTAGTGATGTAAATGGATCGGATCAAATAATGCTATTTTCATATCGTTTAAACTATAACAATAAGTAATGATAGTGCAAATATACAGAACTAATCATAGAATTATTACACGGACAGCAAAGTAGCATGCATAATTGGGTCAATGGACTAACTAGGTCATCTGCATAATTGCGGTTGGCCCCATTTTAGCGGATAATCCGATATGAGGACCTCGAATAATCCACAGAAAATGTTGTATAATCCATATCCGTCAAATACCATTAATACCATATCCTTGACGTATCCGTCAGATATTCGTTTGACCAATATCCACTCATGCATCATATTCGGAGGATTCCTAAAAGTGCATACCATATTCTCATAAACTGATATGGATGTGATTTCAGAGCGAAATCATCTGTACCATTTACATCTCTAGGCATCTTCATCATTGATCTTGAGAAGTTTGCTAGGGACTTACGACTTCGGTGGCCATGGCTTGAGTGTATGGGCTCAAGCCGTGCTTGGGAAAATTTGGCGCGGTCGTGCAATGCGACTGATGTGGATCTATTTTAAGCATCGACCACCGTCATGATTGGAGACGGACGTGCTGCCAAATTTTGTAAGTCTCCTTGATTTGACGGTCTAAAGCCGAAAGATCTTGCGCCTTCTATTTTTTCCATCTCCAAGTTTCGAACATATCGGTATCCAAAGCTTTGAGCAACGATTTTTGGATTGCAAGTATCAAAATCAACAGTGGCAATAGTATTATCATGCTCCACATCACTGAGTTTTCTCCATGTTGCCCAAGCTCCAGGATATTCATCTTCTCCAAGGCTTTTCGATAGCATTGTGTGGAAGCTAACCTCGTCTCCAAGGCGTCTTAGATATCATTGTGTGGAAGCTAAGCCCCTCAGGCTCTTATTCCACATCTCCGACGTACTTGGCGCAATTTGAGACTTCAAATACCTACTTCATTAAGTCAATGGTTTGGAATAACTGGGCATCTTCCGGTGATTTTAAACACTTCTCGTGGTTTGAAACAAGATTTTTGTTTGAAGCGGAGGCAAAGGATTTGCCTCGTCTCATTTAATAAGGAGACTTCACACTCTTCTCGACGAGAAAGGCAACATAGGCCGAATACAAAACACGATTGCAATTGCCCATACCTTGGTCTCGTTCTTTATATTCGAGATAATCATGATGGTAGTAGAGGATTTGTTGCGGAAAATTCAAGCATCCTTATCGTTCAAATTCACAAGAGGTGTTGCATTCCGGCCTTGGCCATTATGTGAGACCATCGACTTACACCAATTAATCTTTAACCGTGGCAAAGCCAATCCAAATCAACGGACGGGGAAGGTCGTGAAGACCAGACCAATCTTGATCATGAGCTAAATTCGCAAGATGAAACGGCGCCCAAAATGAAATTGGGCCGCCATTTCTGTGGCATGCTAACAAAGTTGACGTAGGTGCAATTTTCTTGCAAAGTCGACATACACAACAATAAACAAGATAAAGGTTAAGCAAAACACCTTGTTCAAAAGAAGGCTCGTGGAACACAACCGATTATATCGATGTGATTGCGTACCCTTCAGGTAGTAGCTAGCAGCCTGGCAAGAACCCCACAAGTCCATAACCCAGAGTCAACAACATAGATCAACGGCCCTTAATTTAGTGTGGAGGACACCGAGACCCTTGCCCTCCGACGCTTGACATGCACGTCGCACACTCAAATGACCAGAGGGTAAACTAGTAATTGCCGCTCAAATAAATTAACATGCCTAACCTTGGTTCAGGGAACCTGGATTTCTTGGCCTTTATATAGAGGAAGCTGTGTTCCGGTGACCAGCCATCCTTGGCACAGGAGGAAAACCCAAGGACCAAGCTAGAGAAGCAGATAGCTTGTCTCCCTCCTCCCCAACTGCACCATCCTACCCCAGTCCCATCAATGGGGAGGTCTCCTTGCTGCGACGAGAATGGCCTCAAGAAGGGCCCCTGGACAACTGAAGAAGACCAGAAGCTCACGGACTACATCGGGAAGCACGGCCATGGGAGCTGGAGAGCACTGCCGAAGCTTGCAGGTATGCGCTATATTATAGTTTCTGTCTCGGAGCCGGGCACAATGCCGTAAGTAGCTTTCACCCGAATTGTAGCTCATGCATCGATACTCTCATCTCACCAGGGCTGAACAGATGCGGCAAGAGCTGCAGGCTAAGATGGACAAACTACCTGAGGTCAGATATCAAGAGAGGGAAGTTCACCCCCGAGGAAGAACAGACCATTCTCCAGCTCCACTCCGTCCTTGGCAACAAGTACTGCACACCCTCTGCCAAATATCTTCCACATATATTCCTGCCATCTATGAACTGTCTCCATGTTGGCATAATCTTCAAAAAGAATAACCATACTATTTGACATGGGGCGCTCTTGCTAACACACATAAACTGTTATTCTGATCAAACCAGATGGTCAGCCATCGCGAAGCACCTCCCGGGGCGGACCGACAACGAGATCAAGAACTTCTGGAACACGCACCTGAAGAAGAAGCTGATCCAAATGGGCTTCGACCCCATGACGCACCGGCCAAGGACCGACTTCTTCGCCGCGCTGCCACAGCTCATCGCGCTCGCCAACCTCCGCCAGCTCGTTGAGCAGCGCCCATGGGAAGACAACACCGCCAGCCAGCAGCTGCAACCTGATGCAGTCCAGGCTGCAAAGCTCGAGTACTTGCAGTGCCTGCTTCAGTCTGCAGCGGCCATTGCCACGAGTCCCAGCTCCAGCAGCATCAACACCATCCCCACCGACCTGGAGCAGATGGGCCTCCTGAGCCCTTCGCAGATGTCTTCCTTGTCTTCGCTGTCGTCTCCAAGGATCCTGGAGGGTATCAATGGCCAAGACTTCGTAACCGGGCAACTGCACGACATCCAGATACCTGGTAGCTCATTCTTTGAACAGACAATCATCAATGGTACCAACCAGAACTCAGACTACACCGCGAACAGCGGTGGCACCGAGGAGGATGGCAACCAGAAACCGCTACTCCTGTCCGAGAACTCCCTTCCGCCGCTCGCTGACTTCCCTATCTCCAACCTTGGCGATGCTTGCAGTACCTCAAGCTGCGATGCTGATGGCAACAGCGTTCAGCTCCCTATTTGGTCCGACTCGTTTTATGACCAGTTTATGAGCGACTTTGCATGAGCTATGACTGCGAGCGTGTGCTACTCTTTGGTTTGCTTTTCCAATTTTAGCTCCTCACATCTTACCTCTTGTTTGTGATGTAGTGCTATAGCTCCAGTTGGATTTTCTTGCGCGCTATAGATTTTCACATGCATTGGCAGACCATATGCTCCTATGCATATACAGTGTACGCCGAATCACTTGTACATACACATCTACTCCTATATAAAATTTTCCACATTGAGTTTTATGCGCCTTATTTTTGTTGAATATTCCTAGTTTAGTTTAATTGATTCATGGGGACTGGAATCCTGCTCAGTAACTCCTAAATAGTACATTGTGTTAATATGATTCTATAAGAATGGCAGGCCTGTGAACATAACTAGATGTGCCACACTAACCATTTTCTAAATGCCATCTTGTAGTAGTTGGAGGTGTATGCACCCTAATTTTTACTAAATAATCTTAATAATATTTCACTCAGTAATCAACATATAATAGAATCAAGATTTACTAGCCCTAAACCAGAGTTGCAGAACTGTAGAGCATATACTAAGTCACAGTATATAGAGAAGAAACTGATAGGCTCAATCTTTTCAAAGAAAAACTTGTGTTGCAAGTTTAATGCTTTATTGAACAATGATACACTGACGCTTAAAGAAGGAACCTTCCAGATGCTACTATTTGCAGTGGAAGATATTGGAAAGAAACTTGTCTTCCGAGGCAGTTATAGGAGGTTGACTAACATTTACCGTGTCAAAGGAGAGAATTGAAAGCAAGTAGCAATGATAGGAAGGATCCAAGCACCTAAAACATATGCTGCTGTCACTACTAATATTTAATTATACTAATCATGCATGAGCCGTCTGCTTTTCTGAAGCACTGCTGGTGTTTTGCCATAGTCAGTTGTCATCATGTCCTTGTCGGAGATCAAACATCTTGCTACTTGAAACCATTCACATCTTAGTTTTGTTTTAAATTGATATGCTTTCTTGAGCCTTGTGAGCAGGTAATAGTTGATGCCTTTTCCTCCAAGACATTGACGGCTAATATTAATAAACTAAATTTAAATCAAACAATAATAGACAGCTTCATTTGCCACTGCCAAGTGTCAGTTTTCAGATTTTTCTATATAAAGGAGTGAATGGAGTGTGATTCAATTTTGGTACAACCAAGACATTTGGGGAAAACGAAGCAAATCAAGGTGGTACATAAGATGCCACAGGTTGGATATTGCATTGAGCTTCCCATGTCACTAGCATAGGTTGTAGACTAATAGAAAATTCATATTTGGAGTAGTTGGAATTGGGAAAGGAAAATGCATAGAATATTAATTGGGAAAGGAAGATGCATAGAAGACACACAGGTAGACAAGCTTTGCTGAATATTAGAGTACTCGTGCTGGGCATATACCCTAGTACGCTTACTGAATAAGTCTCCTTATGATCTTGGTGTTTGATAAAATATCACATAGCTGTTGAGTTGAACCACAAAGTTACGGTTTAAATACTCCCTCCGATCCTAAAAAACTGTCGTCACTTATGCTATGGGTTTGTACCTGTTTAGTTGTTTCCTCACGACACTTAAAGTGGATCAGAGGGAGTAGATGTTTTCTCTGTGAATAGTAATCTTCTCATTTTATCGACAGGTCTTAGTATAGGATAACAACAAACAAATTATGGAACATGACGGTATTTGTTGCAACTGTGATCATATTCTAGTCCCGCGTGACAAAAGCAGTTTCCTACGACCAATTTGCATGTTGCTAGTTCTTGAATCCTAGCCGGGTCTCTAGCAACTTGAAACTGTGTTTGGCATTCGTGTAGACACCAAACAGAGTGCTCTAAGAAAACCAAAACAAATTATTTTGGGTTTTTGTGTGTTTTAACTGTTGACAGTAAGGAAATACCATTACATTTGCACTGGTTAGCAGGGAGTGCCCTTACTTTGCGCTAACTGCCAAACAAAACAATACAAGGCTGTGGTAGAAACAAAACTGTCCCACTGACTGGGGACGATATAGCCTTCATTTCTTATCTAACTCAACAAAGTCATCACCTTATCACTACTGAACAATCAGTCCATGGCATGGACATTTTTTCCGAAAGAATGAAAGAATGCTATATTTCATTGTCAAAATATCAAACAATCAAAGCCAAAGCCCAACTATAGTACTAAGCGCTGACTAACTATTGAGCAGAAAATAAGAACAAGGCTTGACTAGAATCTCTTGTGGGTGAAGCCTCTCCACCATCTCAAGCTAAGATTTTAAGGAGATCAGCATTGCAATTTTGGGCTAAAGGGCCTGGAAACTGCGGCCATTCATGATGGAACTAATTATGGCAGAGACATCTGCAACATACTTTAGAGGCTAGATTAGAAGCTTTACAACAACAATAATAGCAAGTGCCTTACACAAGAAAATCACAAATGTTTCCAAATATTTGGTAATAGTGAACTCAACAAAACAATGCACAAAAAATCAGCAAAGTTATTGCAGATTGAGTCAAATGATGTGTTTTCTCTAGGTTGGTTAATTCATCTTCTTCATTTTAGGTAAATAAGTTATCTCTGACATCGGGACAGGGTCCGAGAAAGTGAACAATCTCTAACGTCGGGACAGGGTCCGATATGATGTGATCGCTGTTTCAAAAGTTGGTCCAGAATGTTTTTCAATCACAAGGGTATGCTCATACAGTACAACAAAATGGTACTTCCTCCGTTTCACAATATAATCCTTTTTAGCAAACTAAATTAGTTTTCTCAAAAGGCTTGCTTATGGAGCGGAGGAAGTAACACATAACTGCCCACTACAGTCAAGGTTGGAATGTCATCAAATAACATACTATGATCCAATTGAGCATAATGAGAAAGCATGTAATCCAGGTACAGAGAGCTGCCTAGTCTTGATGACTGAATAAGGGAAACTCTTTGTGTGCATTTTTGTATGTCAAGAATATAAGAACATAAATGGTGTCAAAGAGATAAGCAGCGTAAATTTCAAATAAACTGAAATATACAGAAGGAACTGGTAACAGAAGTTCTGGTTTCGACAAGGACTCTGGATTACAAAACAAACCATCACAAGGGATGAAACTACAGGGAGAAAGGAACCTTCTTTCAAGACATGCATGAAATGACTTGTGCAGATAGCCAGTTTTTGATGTTTTCTACTCCTCCTCCTTCTTCTCCCTCATAGATGGTGGTGGTCTCACCACAATGCCCTGCTTCCATTTCCTGTCCATCTTCCTAGACAGTCTTTTGTTGATTCCTTGTTCAATTTCCCTTTCTCTTCTTACAGTCAGCAGACGAGCAATCTGTTGTAAATATGAGCGCATAAGTCACCAAACAATTTTGAGACATGCTGCGATTAAGCAAGGGAAAGAATAATAGATTAACTCAGAAGATTCATTTCTGAATGCCGTAGGTCTACTGGGCTGATCTGAGGTTCTAATATGAATTACTTTGCTGTTTTACTATTTGTCTAGGTTCTCGTGATGAGATGAAGGTTTCATTTCTCAACGTATAGCATAGTGTAAATGAAATAGAATCCTTCAAAGGTCGAGGACTACCGCTGGCATAGTGCCATGTTCTCCAAATCCACTTATAGGATGTTCAGTTCAGCACTATCAGACAGCATCCCAGACTCCCAGTAAAGCAGTATCCGACACCACTCCAGTCAGCAGCCGATCATTTCAATCATGGGAATTCCAGCGTAGTGCAGAATTGCACTAAAAACATTCTAAGCAGACCGTATGGCTACTCCAAGCGTCCCGCCCAAATGGCAAAGAGTGGACATGTTCTTTTTTCGCGAGCAGACCACATTTCCACCAATTCGATGCTAGTTTCCCAAACGAGACATTTCGCAATGCCACACGCATCTGACATCGACGCAACGAAAAACGAATGCTCAAGAAATAATATCCCAGTGAGTAAGAGGGCGATACCCTCTTGCGCATGCGGCCGAACTCGCTGGACTTGAACTCCTGGCGCGCGGAGCGCTTGAGGCGGAGCAGGAAGAGCTCCCCCTTGAGGTCCACCACCTCCTCCTCGAGCTTCTCCGTCTCCATGGCCCGTATCTCCTCCAGCTCCTGCTCCCTCTTCGCCATCCTCACCACCGCCGCCGCCTCGCCCCTCCCCGCCGGCCGGGGCGGCGCCGCGGCCAGTCCCGGGAACCGCGCCGGCGACGCGCCGCAAGTGCGGAGGCCGAGGAACGACGCGCGGTTGGGCATGGAGACGGCGAGGCCGCGGGGAGTGGAGGTGAGGGGCGAGGCTGCGGCGAGGGACATCGTCGCCATCTCTGCGTCTGCGCTCTCTGCTCGCGTTCTGCGCTCCGGCAGTTTGGGCTCGAGGATAAGGGGATGATGTGGGGTTTATCTGGTTGTGGCAGGGCAAATCCTATTTGCGCGCGGCAGGCCGCCAACGGGCCGCCCCCATTCTGTTGTTTCTTCATATTTTCCTGTTATCTTCTTTCTCTTTTTACCTTACATTTATGATTTCGAAATGTCACAGAGTTTAAAATTGTTCAGCATTTTCAGTATGTTCATTTTAAAGATATTAAAAATTATAAATATTTTCATATTTGAAAAATTGTTCAGTTTTTAAACTGTTCAGATTTTAAAAATGTCCCATGTTAATATTAAAAATGTTTTAGATTTTGAAAATTTCAGATTTAGAAGATATTTAGATTAGAAAAAAATTCAAATTTAAAAGTTCTCCGGTTTCAAACATATATTTTCTTGAAATATTATGAAAAATTAAGTATAAGCATGGTATTTTTTTAAGAGTAAAAAAATGTTTACAAAAAAAACTCACATGTTAATGGGCCGCAATTATGTGGCTCATAAACTGATAACTTCAGACGCCTGAGGCGGTCGCGTCGCTAGTATAGGCGCTCCCTCGCCATGGGGCTGGACTCGATCCTAATTTGAGCCCAAACACCGCGGCAGGCTCAGGCTTTCAAAAAGGCGTTTTAGATCGGGATCAGGGTAAGTTCGGTCACCCACATCATCAAAAGATGAAAATTTTGAAGATAATGTGAGGCGGGTGCTCGATCACTTTTGTTTCAATTATCGGCTTATTTCGAACTTACTAAAGGACCAAAGATTGTGCCATAAGTATGATCTAAAGTAATCTACAATAATAGCCTGAAAACCCGAGAAGATAGCAATTGCTAACTGGCTAGGCCCCACGTTATACCCTAATAGTTGTCCGACTCTAAACGAATTTATGAAACAATCCAGTTCAATGGCTTCTTACCACGATTGAGTACCAGGCAGGATCTTTGCTCCATGTCTTAGCGTCCCAAACTTTTTTTATACCGGTAAAATTGGCAAAAAATGTGCTCGAAATAATGTACTTCTCTAGTCAAATCATATCTTGTTTTTATAACTTTATCATCAGTTGTTTTTCTTAGTAACAATACTTGGGAGAATGTGTTGCTGCCTAATTTATGATATCAGAGGCTCTAGCAAAGTCCAAGGAGGCAAGGAGCGTTCACTTATCTTGCGGTGCGCTTACTACTCATATGCTAGTTATCACAACAATTTGCTTCTTGCATCTAGAAGAGATGTCAACCGGCAACCGTATCCAGAAATATGTATACTCCTTGTTTTAACCCTGTTCACGACCCTCAACCCACAACCTTGTTATTCAAGTCGGACGACTAAGGATAGAAATTTTATCCATTGAGCCGAATATTCATGGACATCCGACCCGGTAAATAATGGTTTGGAGGGCTGTTTTTGCCCGTAAATTTTATAGGGCGGATATCCGCTAAGTCATAGGGTGGGTACGGATAAAGATTTTTCTTCACGGAGAAATGTATTTTTCTATGCCCATCTCTTCCTATTCTTGAGGCCCAACTCACCCAATGACCCAAAAGGTTAAAACATTTATGTAATTTTTTACTATATCTTTTGAATGCATGAATTTTTATGTTAAAAACTTGTAATAATAAGTATTGGCTATGTTCCGTGAGGTTGAGATGAGATAATTATGTGTTTAATGGTGTGATTGTTTGAGATTTTTCAATACTTTGTGGTGAAGATATTATTGATTTTAATACTCAGATGTATTACTCGTGGATATTCGTGAATATGGTTCTCCCCGAAATGGCGTTGAGGCGCAGCAGTTGACTGGACAGACATCTAGAGGGATATCCGACGGGTTTGAATATGAAGCGACATCCATACTATGGATATTTTTCTGGGCAGGTCATAGTGACACTGATGGATATGAATTTGGATCAGATTTTGATATATCCATTCAAACTCGCCCAATTACCATATGACCTGGATTTGTGGTAACTATGGTTTTGAACTACCCAAAATGTCATCATCTTCTATCCAGCTCCATTCAGCGACATAAAACAGAGTACGTGTATAATCTTTAGAATCTCAAATGAATATTACCCTATATATGAAAGTGCGTTAGATTCATGCTCAAATCCGCTATCCACGTCACTCTTTTTTCGCCAGCCGTTGGATCGGCGGATCGGACGGCTGAGATACACTCAAAACACCCCCCAAAACGCGAGTTAGTGTATCAACCGGGTTTTGTCCAATCACGACTCGCCACGTCGCCCGGTCACCATCCGGTCGTCCCCGGTTTCGCCGGTGACCGCGGCATTTTGCAGAAAAACCACTGACGGAACGAACTCATGACCCGCAGTCCAGATATTAACACGTCGGAGGACCCGTTTGTAATTCCACCAAACTTCAAGGACTTTTGTGCAAAATGGTCCGGCACAATCACCGCTCCTCCTTTCTCTCCCCGCACATGCCTCCGCGGTCGCCGCCGCCGCCGCCGTCTAGCCCCGCCGCTGTGCTCCGAACCGCTCAAATCGAAGGACGCCAAAAGCTCCGCCGCCGCTTCCTCTCCAACCTCGCCGGCGGCCGCATCTCGGGGCAGCCGGAATCGGCCGCGTTTGTCAGCACCGTGGTCCGTAACCGCCGCCGCGGTTAAGGTCGTCGTCGGCAGCTCCGGCGTCCAAATCGCCCGCCGCGCCACCTATCCGGCTCCTCGGCGCCTACTCTCGCGGATCCGCGCGGTCGCGGCCTCGCGCGCGTCCGCCGTCGCGCGGGCGCGAGCTTGGGAGCTCCGGCGCCGCTCCGGCCTCTCCGCCGCCCGTTGACGTCGTTGCGACGTCAACACGTGCCTACCCGTCAGCGACTCGTGATTTCCATGTTTTTTAAAAAAATGGAAAAATGCCAAGCGGGTCCCACTGTCAGTGGTGCGTAATTAGAGCAGACAGTTAAAATTGAAAAATTCATATCTTCCAAACCGTTATTCACAAAAATACAAAAAAAAAATACCAAAATTTGCAGAAAACAGAAATCTTCGCGATTATGGCATCTCCAAACATGTTTACACAACTTCACAAAAAATTAATTACAACCAAAGTAATAAAGTTTTTTTATATTAATTGGACCAATTTCTAAAACGTGAAAACCTTTCTATAAATACTCTCGCAAAAATAAATGCTGATTATTTGTATTACATAACCAAATTCCAAATTTACTTATATCCTAATTTTAAGTATTTTGAAATATGCTCATTTTACAAGCGTACAAATAATTCAAATCGGAAAAAACAACTCAATTTGACCACTTCTCGAGAACTAGATTATTTACAGACACAAACTTTTAATTTTTTTAACAAATTCTCAAACCTACACAATTTTTAAATGTCCAAGTTACCAAATTTAGAATTTATTTACTATGCGGGCGCGGCATTATCGCGCTAAGTTAACTTTCAAACCGTGGTTCAGAAAAATACAAATAAAATTCCTAAATTTGCAGAAAAAAATCTTTACAACAAATGCATCTCCAGTCACGTTTAGACAACTTCTTAAAAAAATTAATCCCACCAAATATTATAGCTTTCCAGTATTAATTACACCAATTTCGCAATACACACGTAATCGTTGTAACAGTATGATGCTTTATTTCACATTTCGTCATCTAGCAAAACACTAGATAGGATATCACATAATTATATAATGTACATGAAGTAGATGAGGTACATATTTCGGGTCCACGTGAGCCCCTATCGAGAACTGCTTGGAAGAGTCCCCTTCTACGAAATCGACCATCTTTGTATCTTGAGCAGACTTGAATTTTTTCTTCTCTTCCTCGTGAGCCGGCTTCTCCAGCACACGCTTATCTGTCGGGTCTACCTGAGATTTGTAATACTTGAGCTCTTCCTCTGAGCAAGCCTGCTCTGCCATGATAACGTCCCCATTGTCACATTCTACAGCCATAGTCTCGCTTCCTTCCAATGTGATTACTCCCTGGGGTCCTGGCATCTTCAGTTTGAGATACACGTAACAGGGCCGAGCCATGAATTTGGCGTAAGCCGGCCTCCCGAACAGAGCATGATACGTACTTTTTTAGATCAACAACCTCGAACGTCAAGAACTCCGACCTGAATTGCTCTTTGGTCACTCCAAATGCCACCTCTAGACTGATCTGGCCAATTGGGTGTGCCGACTTCCCTGGAACTATGCCATGGAAGATTGTCGATGTTGGGGTCAAACGGTCTTGGGTTAAACCCATCCTTTTGAACGTGTCGAGATATAGGATATTGATGCTGCTGCCTCCGTCCATCAAGACTTTGTTCAAGGAGAACCCGTCCACCTGCGGTGCAACGACGAGAGCTAGGAGACCCGGATGTTCCACTGCCGGCGGGTGATCTTCTCTGCTCCAAGTTATAGTTTGTTCTGACCACTTCAAGAATCTCGGAACGGCTGATGCTACTGCATTGACGGCTCTTGCTTTTAACTTCCTGTCCCTCCTGGACGTGCTTGTAGTGAAGACATGATACTGGCCTTGACTATGAAGCTCCTTCGGGTTCTGCTGATACCCGGTTGTGACTTGATTCTGTTTCTGACTAGACCCGGTGTTATTATTTGGCGGTCCATTCAACCCAGCCCCATGTCCGGGTCCCGTCGAGTTACCGTTGTTTCCATTGAAGTTTCCGTTACTTCCGAAGTTCCCATGACTCCTCTGGCTTTCCTGCTCATGTCTCATCCAGGCTATGATGTCGGCACATTGAGCTAGCGAGTGATTTGATGGTCTCCCGTTCTTGCTGTGTTTTGGACACGGCATGCTGTACATCTCACTGAAGTTCGGATTTCTCGGAGGTCCTCCTCTAAAGTTGCCACCGGGTCTTGGCCCCCTGTAACCCGTCGTCTGGGTTGTGCCTACGAACTCTGAATTTCCGCCCTCATAAGGACGCTTGTTATTCCCGTTCTGATTGCCATTGTTCTGACTTGGGTTTGGGTTACGGCCTCCACTGACCCGGTTATTCCTCTGTTGTTCCTCTGTCTCACCCGGCCTTTTATCCGTGGCTGCATACTTGTTTGCAATTGTCACCACTTCTCCTATTGAGTCCTCCCTGCAGGCCGGGTCTTCCCTCATACGTCCGAGCTTGTGCGTCAGCGGCTCAAAGCCGCAGTTTTTCTCCATGTACGATATAGCTGTGTGTGCTGAGATGTTGAGTGATGATTGTAAGATTTCTGTAACCCGGCCCATCCATTGTCTTGCTGACTTGGTTTTTGTCATGACACAACGATCCAGATCTGCCTCGGTGTACTGTTTCTTGCAAGTTCCAGCGAAGTTCTTGATGAACGCCGCCTTTAGCTCCTCCCACGAATTGATACTGCGTGGTGGAAGTCGGTCTAGCCAAATTTTGGGTGCTCCTTCTGCTAACATAAGATACATGTAACGTGCGCACAGATTTGGTGATGCGTTCTTCATGTCCATGGCCATGCCATAACTACTCAACCACGTCTCTGGGTTCATGTTCGGCTCGTAATTGCATCCTTTGGTCGGCTCTTTGAATTTTTCTGGAAACGGCTCCGCTCTGATAGCATCTGATAAACACTTTGGTCCTGTCAAGTTTGAAGAAGAGCCCCCTGCGTGACCCGGCGCAGGCGAAGATGCGGCGGGTCTGGCGGGGGTCACTACTCCGACTCCGATTGCTCCAGCTGCTCCGGCTCCGGCTGCTCCGGCTCCGGCTGCCAGTGGTGCTGCCGCTGCGGCTGCGCGTCTCGCTCTCGAGCTATTGACTATTGACTGTGCCGCGGATACGGCCGGCTGTGGCTGCTGAATCACTTGTTGATTTTGTTGTTGAACTTGCTGATTTATCGGCCCGAGCCGGTTCTGGATGGATCTTGCTGCCGCCGACTCAACGTGCCGGCTTCTGGTACGACTCCTTTGTGGCTCTGAATTGAATGCTTGCGACCCGCGTGGATTATTGTTCTGTTGGACCACTGCTGTGCGTAACAAGTCAACGGCCCTCCGTGCTTCGATGCCGGCTGGTGAGTTGTCGAACGGGATCTGCTGTAGGGCATGTGCCGCTGCAAAAACATTATCAACCGGATTATTGTAATGCCCCGGGGGAGTATTAAACCTGGGAGGTGGTGGAGGTAGTTGTTCTGTGACTGCTTCTCTGGCTCTGGCTCCTCCTGCCGGACTTCCCGCACCTCTTCCGGCTTGCGCTCCTTGTAACCTGTCCTGCGACGCGCCGGCTCTCATCACCGGGTAGGCCGCCGCAACGGGCGCGTTGGCTGGCGTCGTCTGGTACTCCAAGACTTGAGGTACTATGGTGTTAACTCCAGTCGGCAGAGGTAACCGGCTTCCGCGCCTCCTTCTCTGCACCGCAGTTAACTCGTCCCTCCTCCTTTGAAGGGCGTCTCTTTCGTCTTGCAGCCTCTGTTCCTGTTGGGCCAAAGACCGTTCCTTTTCCGCCACACGCCGGGCTTCATCTGCACACTCTTGGTTCGCTCTGGCCATGGCTTGCCTTAGATCTTCCAGCTCCCTCTGCATGGCTGAGCTGGTGTTTGTTACTTCCCCCAAGTTATGTGTCTGGTTCCCCGACGCGCCGGCTCTCGTCTGATCGTTCGCCGCCGTCATAATCGGGTTTGTGAATGCTGTCCCGGGTGCTGGTGTGTGCACCGGTACTACTGCGCCGAGAGTCGGCAACACTGGCCCAGTATTGGGGTTGGGCGGGGGGTACGCCGCTGGCGGCATGCCAAGGTTGGTCCGTTCCCAAATTTCTCGGTCCTGACGGGCGGTTCTTTCTGCGCTTGTCTCGTCGCTCACGGACGCTTCCATCCCGTCGGTCTGCTGGGCCGCTGTTACCACGTGAACCGCCATGTGTCGCGCGGGTCCTGGGGACACCGGGTGGTCTTCCTCTTCAAGTCCAAAGCCCCAGCGATGTTCAAACAGTGGCAGAATTGACTCGGTATCTGTGTCCAGGTCTGACACGTTTGTCGGTGTTTCGACGGAATCCTGTAGTGCTTGAATTGCCGCCTCTTCCTCGATAGACATGACTTCGCACTCTGGCGATCCAACAGATTCCTCTCCGTCCGTCTGAGCCATGGTAGCTGACCCGGACTCTGACTCATACTCCGGCTCATACTGATCTGAGCCGGCTCCTGTGGTCTGGATCACGCCGACAAAAACGCTGATCTGACCGAAGATGATCATAGATCCGGTTTCCAGCTGATCCGCCTCTTCCTTCCAACCAAAGTCGTCCACGATCCGCTCCCCTCCCGGAAGCGTGTAGATCTGGCCGATAGCTAAGTTTTCCATACCGCGCCGCGCTTCTCCACAAATCATGATGTTCTTGGCCGCAGGCCCCACGGTGGGCGCCAACTGTCGTGGGATTGTCACGACAGATGTTTCCGGGTGGAAACTTGAGTATGAGGACATAGCGACTTCTGACATCGGGAGCTTGTCTAGCGTGGCGTGGGGAAACAAGGGTTTACCCAGGTTCGGCCCCTCGTCTTGAGGTAAAGACCTACTTCCTGCTACTGCTTTATTGATATGGGTTTCGAGAACTCGGCGCCTTAGCTTCCGGGTCTCGAGATTACAATGGCGGTACTTGCGATCTGGTAAAGCTTAATCTTCTAGGAACCAGGAGACCCCCTTATATAGGCGGAGGGTCTTGCTGGAAGTACAAGCGGGATCCGGGTTACAATCGTACCCAGACTCTACTCTAAGTCCTTTAAGTCTTCGCCTTCCTTATCAGGACTCCATCTTGTACTTGGTCTCTAGTCTTCTAGATCCTTCTTGACTTGCGGGCCAAGACACACGTGGCGCACCGGCTCACGTGAGACCCGGCCCATATCTTCATACTTGACCCGGCCCAGGTTCTTACCAGGCCGGCTTATCTTCTAGGTCGGTGGGCCTACCGGGTTATGATCCCCCCAACAACATACAAACGTGATTATTCTCGTGCCTTCATTAAACATCAGAGATATTAAACTACTTTATTTTTGGACTTCTACCACGTATTAAAATCTTTATATCCTGTTCATCCAGTAACTCTTTCACCTGGAGCTGCCGGAGAGGCGTTGTTACCAAACATGGTGTGCAGAGATGCCCTCATAGCGACCATCTGCCTGCGGATTCTACCAGGCCATTCCGAATCATCAGTATCTGTGATATGGAATCGCTCCCTCACTTCATGAAGCAGGTGTGCCGCAACGTCCTCCTCCGCTGAGAAAGCATCCTCTTTCCAACAACCACTTCGATGAAGTCCTGCATACGATCCTGGATGGCCTGCCACTGGAACTGTCGTATGAATAGCGGTGATACATCCACCATTTAATTCAGTTGTCTGATATATTGCTGGAGTAGCGCCAACCATCTGAAGTGTTTGTGCAAGAACATCACGACGTGACGCAGTAGTAGGCATCTGCGCGACCACTTGGCTTCCTGTAAACAAACATTAAAGCATTAGACGAGATTTTCATGCCACACATAGAAGTCATCATGGTTTCTAAAGCATATCTCAACCATTCTGTGGAGCAAGACGTCCTTGTGACGCCATGACGATATGTGTGCCTCAAAAACCTTCTGTTGCAATAAGAGAGCCGCTCTCACATCGTCTACTCTTTCACACAAGGCAAGGAAGTACCATATAAACATGAGATCCTCATGAGCGGTGCTTCTTAAAATCAAGTCAAGAGGACACATACGCAGAGATATTTGCTGCAGACCGCTGATGTCTACGCACGCTTCTATTCTCGTAGACAGTGTTGGGCCTCCAAGAGCAGAGGTTTGTAGAACAGCAGCAAGTTTCCCTTAAGTGAATCACCCAAGGTATATCGAATTCAGGGAGGTAGAGGTCAAAGATAACCCTCTCAAGCAACCCTGCAATTAAGATGCAAGAAGTCTATTGTGTCCCCAACATACCCAATACACTTGTCAGATGTATAGGTGCACTAGTTATGCGAAGAGATAGTGAAATACAAGTAATATTGATGATTATAAGTAGTAATTGTAATCTGTAATAAAAATGGCAGCAAGCAAACATGTAGCAGAACTTGTTGGAAACGGTGTTTCAATGCTTAGAAACACGGCCTAGGGATCCTACTTTCACCAGTGGACATTCTCAACAATGACATCAAAGTTAAATAAATAAACACTACTCTCAAACACTCTCATGTTGGATAACAAACACCATTCATTGTGTAGGGCTACAAGAGCACCCTCAAAGTCAGAGTAAACTAACACCAACAACGTCATAAAGGAATCACACACGGTGCACACACTGTCACCGTTACAACCGTGAATAACCCCGGAGTTCATATTAAAGTAACCTCTAGAGTGCATAATAGATAAAGAGTAGCATCACATATTCAACTAGATTACAAAGCTCATGATCACATAAAGATCACATGGGAGAGAGAGATAAACCACATGGCTACCGTAGATCCCGCAGCCCCGGGGGAGAACTACTCACTCCTCATCGTAGGAGTCAGCAACGGCGATGGGGATGGTGGTGGAGTCGATGGAGATGGCTCCGGGGGCAATTCCCCGTCCCGGCAGGGTGCCGGAACAGAGACTTATGTCCCCCGAATCTTGTCTTCGATGGCGGCGGCGCTCGGGACCCGTGGAGGAAAATATGAACACCGTCCTAGGGTTTTTGTTCCGGGGGGTATATGTAGGCGAAAGGGCGAGGTCGGTGGAGGCCCGAGGGCCCCACACCTGTTGCTTGCGCGGCCCCACTTCCTACCGCGCGAGCACGTGGTGGCGGCGCCTCGGCCTCCCACTTCGTTTCGTCTTCGGTGTTCTGGAACGTTCCCAAATAAATATGGATTTTGGAAAAGAAATCGTCCAATTCTGAGAATATTTCCTTAAATACTTTTCTGAAACCAAAAACAGCAGAAAACAGGGAACTGGCACTGTGGCATCTTGTTAATAGGTTAGTCCCAGAAAATGCATAAAACTATATAAAATGCATATAAAACATGTGATAACTTGGTATAATATAGCATGGAACATAAGAAATTATAGATACGTTGGAGACGTATCAACCGCCACGAGTAACGCATGCATGTGCATTGCACCGAACCGGTGACACGCTCACTACATCGTATATGCAGATGCTTACAATATACGCTTGTGGACAAATCATTCCCATGCTGTGACAATGAAAGGGTATACTCATACCTTTGTTGGGTACTCACACAAAATTTCCCTCGGTTCTCAACGACAAAACATCCCCATGCTGTGACAATGAAAGAGTAATCCCTATGCTATGGCAATGAAAGAGTATACTCACGTGCCTGTTAGATACTCACACAAAACTTTTCTATACAAATAATGTAGCTTTTTAGTATTAATTATACCAATTTCTAGCACAAGAAAAAAATTCTATAAACACGCTCGCAAAAATAAATGCTGGTTATTTGTGCCGTATAATCCAATTTCAAATTTACATACTTCGAAGTTTTAAATATCTTCGAAAATACATTTTTTGTACTAGTGCCATATAATCAAAATTTAAATGTACGGACATCAAAGTTTCAAATATATTCAAATCTACTCATTGAAATTAAAACAATACCACGTTACAGCTTACAACAGCATCCACATCACTCATCACTCACATATTTATCCAAGTAGTAACAATACCGCATCATAACTTACAACAACATCCACATTATTCATGGCTCACATATTGCCCACTAAAAACGTAAACTGACCGACAACCTACACACCTATACATAGCATAGCTCATTTATTTAGATACATACATACTATTACATAACTAAATCCAATACTCAAACTCTATGTCTGGCATGTCGTTTTCAGCTAGATCTTTATCATCTATCCGAGAGCGATGAACCTTCGCACTATATAACCATACTGCTTCTTCTAAACAAAAGATTTTCTCATGAAGAACAGAAGCATGTTCTTCACGCTGTGCTATCGCAAACACAGAGACACCGTTGCAACCCTTCCTCAAATCAAACAAACTTCTGAAAACAAAGTAATGTGAGAGAACATCACGAACAGTCTGCTCTAAATCTGCGTCACCTTCTTTCAACCAAAACTGAACAACATCATGCTCTGGGGGCAGCAGCTCATCGACGTCCTTCCTCGAGCATCTCGACAAATCCGACCAGAACTGACGATCCCTCGAGCATCCTGACAAATCCGACCAGAGCTTGTGATTCTTCGACATCTAAACTTCTAAACGATCACAGTGGATATCCCGCCTCTATAGAGAGACCTTCTTTCGTATGCCTTACACTACTGCCCGCCTTATATAACACCAAGAGCAGCATCCTTATCTACAATATCAAAGAAAGGTCTGCAAAGCATGCAATCGGACACGTATCCTAAACAACAAAACTACGTGCCTACAGCTAACATCTGCAAACCATGCAGTCCAACACATATCCTAAATAACAAAACTACGTGCCTACAGCTAACATTCATATATACAGCTGAGCACAAATAACATATCAGCTCCCTTACACGTCACACGTTTCAAACAAAAAAATGAACTAACCAAAAAACAGTACACAGACATAGTACCCTTAGTTTACAAAACATCCAAAAGAAATCCACACACCAAACAATGCAAAAAAAATTAACAAAAAATTATTAACATTTCTTAGAAGAAAAACTTTCAAAATAAATTCACTGCTTTAATAACATTGTGTCCTATTTATAATCTTCACACACGCAAGCCACGGGTGCGGCGTGTGGCCGCATCTTATTGCCTAGTACGTGCTGATGAGTCATGAGAGTGGTTGGAGAGTGGGAAATATTCATGAAGAAATCCACATGTGGCGTAGAAGAGACGAAGACGACACGAGGTGTTGGTGACTCGGTGGCTGGAGTGTTCAGGATATTGCGAACGTGGACGAGCCGCGTGGCAGGGAGCAGGGGGGAGATCTTCCACGCAAAACCGTATTTTAGACAGATGCCGCCACCTTGTGCTGTTCGCAGGGAGCAGGGGGGAGATTGTTTGGGCGAACGGCGGAGGCGGCGCGGCGATACACTCATACCATCTTTGGATCAATCGAAAGAATCATCCCTACTCTATTTCAGTTCGTCTGAAGAATCAGAGGTAATCAATACTCCTAGCTCCTTGCTGCATTTCTGCTCTTATTTAGGTGCAGTCCAGATAACATCTTGTAAAATTAGGCCACCACTGATGGAGCCCCGAGGGCAAGTGAGCGCGGCCACGGGGGCCATGGAGTCCGTCCTGTGTAAGCTGGCTGCTGCTGCTCTGCTCGCCGACCAGAACGAGGATCTCAGCGGCGATGTCCAGTCCCTCAGGGTCGAGCTGGAGAAGCTGCACGCGCTCCTCAAGAACATGTCCGAGGTGGAGGATCCCGGAGAGCATGGCAGGCGCTGGCTGACGCAGGTGCGGGAGTTCTCCTACGACGTCGACGACAGCCTCGGCGACTCCATGCTCTCCGCTGACAACGGATCTGGGAACAAGCCAGATGGATTGGCGGAGAGGATCAAGATCTGGTCGAGGGAGACGACGGCTCATCGTCGGACAGGCGAAGACATCAGCTCTGAGCCTAGCACCGGTGCGGAGGATCCTCGGGACTATGATGAGATGCCTGAGGAGGAGCTCGTAGGCATTGGTGGACCCTCCGCTGAACTCATCAAAATGCTCGACACATCAGTGCAGCAACTGAAGGTCGTCTCCATCGTCGGGTGTGGGGGGTTGGGCAAGACAGCTCTGGCTCGCCACGTTTACCACAGCTTGGGAGAGCAGTTCGACTGCCGGGCTTTTGTATCTGTCTCCCGAAAGCCTGATGTGGTGACAATTTTGAGGGATATCCTTAGCCAATTGGGGTGTGATCAAACCATACCAGGTGGTGACGTACAACTGCTCGTTGACAGCATCTCTCGCTTCCTTGAGGATAAAAGGTATTTATCGGCAGAACATTTAGCATGCTTTCTTTAAATTACAAATTGACTACATATCAGCTAGTATAGCTTATGTTATCTAAAATTTATTTGACTGTATAAGCAGTTCCATGTATACAGTTGCTAGGTACGTAGAGTCTAGAGACATACATTAAGAAAGATGTTTCGGTTTGGATTGCCTCCATCTGCACTTCCATATTTTCTGATACCTGATATTTTCCGTAGTGGAAAATGATCTTGGAGATAAAATTTAACATGATCTAAGCTTGCCTACAAACATTGCATACATTTTTAGACTGTAGAAATTTAGTATAGGTGTTTCCTTCATTTTTTGTTGCGTACAGTTTTTGGATGCTATAACATACTCTTTTAACATTCCTAAATCGTGCACCAGGTACTTGATCACAGTAGATGATCTGTGGGATGTTCAAACATGGGATATTATTAAATATGCTTTCCCCAACAGCAGTTATGGTGGCAGAGTAATAACAACAACACGTATACATGAAGTAGCCGAATCATCTTGTGCTTCATATGGGCTCCGTGTTTATAGGCTAAACCCTCTCAGTGTTGTGGATTCAGAAAGGTTGTTACTGAAAACAGTGTTTCATTCTGATCAGCAATGCCCATCACACCTCAAAAGAGTGTCTGATATGATCTTGCAAAAGTGTGGTGGTTTGCCCTTGGCAATTATTTCGATATCTAGTTTGCTGACTGCCAACACACATGAATATCAGTGGGAGCGAGCCTACAATTCTATCAGGCATGGACTTGGAAGCAATCCTGCCATTGAAAGAATCATGAGGATATTGTTGCTTACCTACTTTGATCTTACTCCTTGCCTAAAATCTTGCCTATTATATCTGAGTATATTCCCAGAAAATTGTGCTATCAAGAAGAAGCATTTGGTAATGAGATGGATTGCTGAGGGATTCATCCCTGAAGAACATGGATATACTCTGTATGAATCCGGAGAGAGGTGTTTTAATGAGCTCATCAACAGGAACCTGATCCAACCAGGGGACATTAATGAGTTTGGTGAGGTGGAAACATGTCGAGTACATGGTATGGTTCTCGATTTCATCGTATCTATATCCATGGAAAACAATTTTGTTACTCTACTAGGTGTACCTAGTGTAAATCCTGAACCACAAAACAAGATCCGTCGGTTGTCTCTACAGGAGGGAGGTGCTATTCCAGCAGATGTTGTTCCTTGTAATGCTCGCTCACTTACTGTTTTTGGGTACTGTTTGAAATTTCCATCTCTCTTGGACTTGAGATGCTTGCGTATTTTGGATTTTGAAGGTTTTAGTGGATTAGAAGATCATCATCTTGCCGATATAGGCAATCTGTCCCACCTTAAGTATCTGAGGCTCAGCAGTTCAAAAATTACAAAGCTTCCCGAACAAATAGCAGAGTTACGGTACTTGTCACTTGATATATGTGGAAACAATGCAACCATTGTAATTCCATCAGCCATCAATCAGCTTAGTCGATTGGTTTATTTACTTGTTAGTGATGACACAGTATTGCCAGATGAAATTGGAGGCATCAAAGCATTGCAGGTGTTGGAAGGTATTAATGTCAACATTCAGTCGACAAACTTTGTTCGGCAACTCAGTCAACTATCAAATCTGAAGAAGCTAAGCATAAGTTTTATCAATTATTATGCTGGTGATAACTGGAAGGAGAATAAGGAAGAGATGGTCTCTGCAATATGTAAGCTGGGCAAAGCAAAGCTTCATGTCCTACACATTACTATCAATGAGGGGGCAGATGAGATATTTGAAGAATCATGGTGCCCTGCTCCACATAGTCTTCGGGAACTTGTCATCGAAGTGGATGTATTATCAAGAGTACCAAGATGGGTTGGCTCACTTGTCAATATCCAGAAATTACTCATCCGTATGTGGGATGTCGGACAGGATGATGTGGTGATCCTGGGAGGCCTACCTGATCTGCGCCATCTCTGCCTCACAGCACTGACGGCTGGATCAAAAGATGAACGGCTTAAAATCAGCCCAAGTCATGGATTCCCTTCCTTGAGTCATTTCAAAATAGGTGGAGAAGAGTGTGCGCTGGGGCTGTATATTGAAGTTGGGTCCATGCCAAAGCTACAAAAGCTTGAGCTTGAATTTGACGCTGAGGAAACCCTTTCTGTGACAAATGGTAACTTTGATTTTGGCATCGAGCACCTCTCCTGCCTCAGAAGCACAAGTGTCCGTTGTACTTATGATGAATCCATCCATCCCACATTGGAGGCTGCCATGGAAAGAAGCATCAATGCCCATCCCAATCATCCCATGTTGGTATGGATGAAATGAATGTTATCCATCAGGTACTGATTCCCCCTCCAAAGATTTTTCATTTCAGAATAGAATTACTTGTGTTCCTTTCTTCTGTCCTCTCACAACGTCTCATTTTCATATGTCCTTTTCCTTCTATTTTAGTGCCAATTTCAAGCTGGGTGATGAAAGCTGCAGTCATCATTGTTTTGACCCCGAATCAAGCTGAAGATTAGCGCTGGGTGACATGGATCCCAGATTGACGCTGTGAAGAAAAGAGGGAATAAAATAAGTTGAAGATGGACAAGCAATAGGTGCAACAAAAAAATGAAGTTGGGAGTGGGAAGTGCAAGAAAAAGATACTCCCTCCGTTCATTTTTATAAGATGTTCTAGCTCTTTTCTAGGTTCACTCAGTTTAATTTGTACCTAGTCTATTTTTAGTATATAGATTCATCCACATGCACATGCACCTATCCCTAGAGTGTACCATCTAAAACGTCTTGTAATGATATACAGAGGGAGTATCTGCGAGAGAGAAAGGTTGTAGTTTTACTGTCTTGAGTACTTGTCCTGGTGTTTCCCTGTTGGTTTTCAGCTCTATCTTTTCCGGCATATCCCGTTTCCTCTAAAAAAAATGTATATATCATGCACTTTTGGATTTTGCTATGTAATGTTTTATGAATGTTTCAGAATTAATTAGTACTCTCTGTCTATTTTCTTACATTTTTTGTTTAATAACATCTTATATTATTTCATAATTCTTGTTTTGAACAAAAACCACAACAAGAATTACTGAAAAGATCCTCGTTTCATAAAAAAAAGAATTACTGAACAGAGGGAGTAGGTGTCGGCTACAATATTATCCATTTCAGAATGAGATAAAATGAACTAACTTGAAGCCGTACGGGTGGAGGATAATCCTGCCATTCCTTATGGAGGGAGGTGCCACATGTCACCTTTTCCTGCTCCCGCTAGGTCACTTTTAGCAATAAAACTTAGAGGGGTCATTTTTGACAAAAACATTTGGGAGAGGGTAATTCCCGTGAACAACTTAAAAAATATATGGAACTGCATTTTGGAAGATCTACGATATGATTGATATTTGATATTTCAACAAATGAATTAGGACCACAAATGCATTTAACTCAAAAAGGATTATTAGTATGTGTGATGACCAACACAATCATCTTCATCTTACATAGCAAAATCTTCAACACATATACCCAACAACCTCCCATCAAGTTGTCTGATTCATATCTACGGGCATCAAAGGAGAAAAACAATGCCATATATTAAATTTGGAGTATGGTGTGGTTGTTGCACTTCAACTTCGTGTGTGACGCAACCCAAATTATTAGATAATGAAAAAGAAAACAATAGAAACTTCTCACGTTCTAGATGTTAGTGTTCTATGACTACTTTTGGCACGTATATAACACATAATACCATCACCATATCTTGAAGATATACCACTAAAAAGACATAGTTCTAATCGATTATCTCCACGTGGCTAAGAGGTAAACACGTGCCCCCCTCCCCCCACCGAAAAAACATGTTTCCATTTCATCGCTCCCATCGATGTAATGCAATATTCCCTCTATCATATATTAGGATACACATTAATTTTTTATAAATCTGAAAACTATGTTTACACAGAAAGTGTCATGGAAAATGACATTTTTTTCGCTTGTATAAAGAAGATAATTTCCAGTGTTACAAAATGAGTTTTCACGAGATAATTTGGAGTATGGCGATTGAAATTCTGCATTTGGAATCAGTGCTACAAAATGAGTTTTCACGAGATAATTTTTTTCTTTTTTGCACATCCATAAAAATGTCTTCTTTTTTTCATAAAACTTCATGTACACCCATAAATGTTTGGTTGGACATCCGAACTTTTTTCTCTGGAACATTTTTAATATTTTCAAATGCATTTAAATTATTATTTTATCATGAGTGCATCTAGACCTGCAACTAAAAACACTCGTCCAAATTCGATCAACTATATATGTAGAAAAAATGTATCAACATCCTCAACACCAAACTCATATAATGTTACTCTCAAGACTATAAGGAAGAGAACAAATGATGTTTTATACGACTTTATTGTGAGGCAAGAGAAATGTGAGTATAGTGTGGAGTAGAAAACTTAACCATGGACTAGCTGAATGCCCGTGCGTTGCTACGGTTGGTTGTTGATTATTTATCACCGTACATGACATATATGTAAATATAAATGATCGTCAATATTCACGTACATATTAAATATAGCCACATATCATCTAATGTTACAAAATCCACCTCACATAATCCGACTCTCGTGTGCGTTAATATGTAAGGATACTCTCTCGCGCGCACATGACCATTGCATCATTCAGGCTCTCTTCCTCCCCAACCGTGTCCTTAAAAGAACAATGCAACGTCATATTGGTTATCACATCTCTCATCCTAGAATGTACCGGACTGCTTAACGTAAGATTAATCTGCGTCCTTTTTCAGTCAAAGTTCACTGCCGAGCTAAAGAAAAGTCGTTTCTTACTACCTTCGGTTGGAAATGATTGTCGTAGAAACAAACTAAGCTAGTACAAATCTCTACACACCTCACAACAGCCTTTACCGATCGGAGGGAGTACTAAATAAGAAATGCATCTAGGTTGCCCGTTTGTGAGAACCAAACGCCAAATCATAGAAACACTAACGCGAAATCAGGTTTCCTTGTATGCTAGAGTCAGATTCATATGTATGGTAATTTTGTGATGACACATATAAAAAATAATATGATGTTGAAGGCCAACCAAGAAATATTTGAGCCAGCAGATTAACATGAACCAGTGCTTATGGCCATGCTTCGCCCCTTCCGTCTCTTCACAGATTTGTCACTCTGCGCTGAAAACTCTCTTGCCAGATTCAGAGATGAGGACATTGAAAGATCTTCCATTCTCACGCAAGAAGATTGAAACATTTGAGACCACATGTGACAAATCCTACAAGCTCCCTCTGTCGGTGCCTTTACAATTGGATATTGCACTTTCAGATGGTATGCCTGACAAACAACAAATAAACATAGAAGAATTCCATGTATGAACAATAATTAACTTCCCAATGTCTTCGGCTTTACAAAAGCAGTATAGCAAAATATTGTATGGTCCGTGTTTGTATTAAATCCTGATATATAATACATGAGTGTTACCAACTACTACTCCTAGGTAGTTAACAAGGGTAAAATTATGATGGCTTTAATACCATGTTCAGTTTTCACCAATCAGAACAATTATAATAAAACAAGTTAAAGATGATTTCACTTTTTTTTTCAAACACAATCCGAGGCATGACAACAGTTATATGTATGAACAACCAGATAAAACTGAAAGTATGATTGGCTCACTTCCTTTGGATAAATTTGACTTCCTTATATCTCTCGCTCCTCTCAAGTTTCACCTGCTAGAAAATGCAGAACCAATAGGGAAGTTGTGGACAATGGACTAACTATGAACAAAAACTATCTTGATTTTACGTTTTCTATCCAAGCATCGACTTGCTCTAGCGCAGAAGATGTTGCACTATATAAGTACCTAATCCAGCAGTACAAGTTATTGTGCAGGCAAATCAACTGCTTGAAAAAAAAAATGCTAAATCACTTTAGCGTTAGGCTACGAAGTCATGATCATAACCCGCCGAATCCGATATTGTTGTTCACTGGAAGCACATTCAGAAATCAAAATATTCATCAGCGGTATGGTCAACGTCAATGTCCCAACGTGACTCATGACTGTCATTTTCTTGTTGTCAGTGACAACCCTGAATACTTGGTCAACGTCAATGTCGCAACCCTCACCGTTTATCAGCACTCATCGTCGTCATAGTTAGATTACCAAGAATACACGAGCCTCGCTAAGTAGTAGGAATATCAACCCAGGCGATGTGTATTCTATGGGACAACATTGCTAGGGCACAATACAGTCTTAGCTACTATGGTAAAGACCCAGCACATGGTATATTAATCATTCAGGATTGCAAGAATTAACATGCCAAAGATATGCCTAGGATTATCACTACTGCAAACAAGGACTTAAACCACCAAAATGCGAAGCACTGGACATGAAGTAAATTCCCATGGAGGAATAAAGGGGTGAGAGAAGTACCTACAAATATCTTGTTTTGTGCAACGTGACAGGCATAACACATGAACCCCGCCCATATACCAAAGAGCAGCACTGACATCCTCCAGTCTCTCAATTGCTCACTGACGGCTGACGCCACCTCGAATCTGAGGGGCGGTTGTTCTCCGGGCCATCAACTCTTGCACGTCTAAAAAACCAATCTCCCAGCAGCATTAAGACACCTTGTGCCTCAGCCATTTTCCGTGTCGTTTGACCAAGGAGTGAAAAAATGCGAGAGGGGCAAATTAAACAATGTTAGCTTAAAATCATATAAGAAAATTCATATCCAGAGTAACTTGACATTATGGTTTTCATTATATATGTGCAATCAAAGTTTCAATACTCAGCCTCCTACAAATGAAAAATGATCAGCTGACATTTAGAAATCAAAATAGGCACCACAACAAAGTGGAATTTTCGAAACTGAAATGTGTTTATTCTTCTCTAAATCAATTAGATCATGAAGAGGTAATAGAAGTGATTCTTTTGTACCCCATCCATCATATTATTGCACCTTTTCTTCTCATTAAGCCGTACAGGTTAGATCATGTAGTTTCCGGCAACAGCAAACAAATTTAGAATGAAAGGCCATATCAAGACATGATCAAAAAAGGTTTGCCTGGTTCCTAATGGCCTATGAAATGAGTGCAAGAAAAAGCACGAACAAGTTAATCGTAGGTAATCAATGAGAAGATATGCCCTTGGAAATCAAGTGCACAAATGGTTACATCTAGCAGCTAAAAGGATCAGTTTTAGATCAAGCTCCCATCTGGAACTTCTTTGGTAACTTCCGAATCAGTTATCCTGGAGAACAAAATTAGCATCCTTTGAGAGAGAGAGAGAGAGATTGTGAATGAACAGAAATCGTATCGTAGTGGAGAACATGGAGTATCAATAGACATGGAACATAAATCGTGATATAGAAGGGGATTACTTTACGCCAGCGTAAGAAAACTGGGTACCTGATAAAAGGCAAACAATATACCTCCGAGCATACCTATCAAATCTCCGAGAAACCACTGCCAGAATAGAATGTATTCAGAAAACAAGGGAGAAAATGCAGCAGTAAACCCAACAAAAGGACATAATAGAGAAAGAAAGTGCAGGCCAGGGTGCCTAGTTACTGCCAGGTAAAAGACACGAATAGATAGATATTCACTGTACTCTAGAAATGGAACTCTAAAGTTGTTAGTATTTCTTATTTCCCCTAAAGAGATCCTTTTAGATTAGGTTATTTTTATTTATTTTCTCGACTGTCCATGGATAATGAGTTTCAAAGATTGATGCATTGGGTGTTGCCGTTTAGAAGTAGAACCTTTTTAGTACTTGCTTGTGAGCATTGTTGTGCCCTGAATGGAATGAAAATTAAGATAAATAAACGAAAGAAATAAACCAATCAACCCACAGCTCAGACGGTCGAGAAAGAGCTATCTGTCTTCAATGTACTCACGCGAATACCACTTGGAATGATGGAGCACATAGGCATGTAAAGTCCACACTAATCTCAGTGACTTTCTGCAGGAAAAAATGAAGGAAGATAGTGTATGTTCGTGAAACAATTCTCATGTTACATGCAACGGAGGGAGTAGCTTATACTCCCTCCGTTCTAAATTAATTGACTCAGATTTAGTACAACTTACACTAAATCTGAGTCAATTAATTCAGAACGGAGGGAATAGGAAACAGTACAATCTCAAGTGATACTATGTAAACTTTATAAAAGAAGATTGGTGGAGGGATATTAACCTGAAAAGTGGCACCGATGACTGGCAGATTTCTCGCCTACGCCAATCTTTACTATTAAATTCTTAACCGGCAGCTCAGGTTTGAACAGAATTCGTAATCGTAGCGGTTACTGTTGGCGTGAAGACACTGGAGAGGGCAAGGTACCAAGCAGGATATGCATCAGAGGTTCAGGCCGGCTCACCTCGAGCACGAAGGCGTCGAGGACGCGGCTGCCGATCCTCCCCCACCGGCTGTCGAACCTGGGACGTTAGGCGACGAGAGCGGGCAAGAAACGAAGGACGGAGACGAGAGCGCGGATTGGGGGAGGCGTCACCTGTGGGAGGTGAGGGAGGAGGCGGAGGCGGTGATGACGGCGGTGCGGGAGAGCGCGGAGCCGCCTCCACTCCACCATCACCCACGCCGCATCAGGTTCACGGGATTTGATCTCCATCCCCCTCGCAGCAGATCGCCGCCGTGCCAACGTTCAGCAGCAAAGGCAAAGCCGAGGGGAGGCGGCGCACGCCGCATCCTTGATTTTGACCTTCCTTACGCTAACGAGGGAAGGGAATATTAGGCTGATTGATTTGTTAAAGGAAAGAAAACGCTTCTTAATGGGCTGGCCCATGTAAACGACGCCAGTACGACATCGATCGATCGAGTCCGGCAGAAACTTTTCACTTTTCACTTTTCATTTTGGTTGAACCATACCACCAACTCCCATTTAATAGTAAAGATTACGACTTCACTGTGAAGTATACCTGCCCATCGGGCCGGCCCGGCACGGCACGGCCCGTTTCCCAGCCGGCACAGCACGATTAAGACACGGCCCGTTAGGCACGATTAGCTAACGGGCCGTGCCCGGGCTGGCCCGCGTACCTCAGCTCGGCCTCCGGCACGGCACGGGCGGCACGGATAGAGCCCGGCGGCCCGGCACGGCCCGTTCGGCACGGCCCGTTAAACAATAAAAAATTAAAAAAATATGTATAAATAGCTATAAAAAAAGTTAAAATAGGTATAAAACCTAATAAAAATAAAAAAAGTTAATCGGGCCGTGCCGGGCCGGCCCGCGTGCTTCAACCTGAAGTTGGGCACGGGCCCGCAACGGGCCGGGCCGTGGCACGGCACGATTAGTAACGGGCCGGGCCGTGCTCGTGCCGGGCCAAAATGGCCGTGCCTCGGGCCGGCCCGTTAAGCACGGCTCGTATGGCCAGCCATACTGTGAAGCAAAGTTCCCAAGATGCACGCGGACGCCGCCACGCATCCATGGGCGACGTGAAAGACGCAGGCCGCTAGCCCAGCCCAGTCGGTATATTGCGCCGGGAGGGAGGGGGAAAGCGACGACGCATCGGCAAAAGCAACAGTCGGCGCGGCGCAACCCCACCCCCACCGCCGACCAAACCCTGCCCGCCGTCGACGTCGAGCGAGCGAGGGAGCGAGAGCAGCACGGACGCCACCCCACAAACAGGCTGCCCAGGCCACAATATACCAAAGCCGCCGCGCCGTCCGTCCCTTCTCCTCCGTGCGTGCCCTTCCCCTCTTCCACAGTATTATATCCTGTCCCCTTCTCGACGCCACCGCCACCGCCTCCCTCTCTATCCCTTCTCCTCTCCCGTCGGCATCGGCATCGCCGCAGAGGGCGACGAAGCGGACGCCTCCTCCAGATCTAGGGTTCCCCCGCTTCCCAGAACCTCCGCATCCCCCCTCCCCTCTCCTCTCACGCGCGCCGCGTGACCCTCTCTCAGCACAGGAACCGGGACCGCTGCTCGCGCATGAGGGCCACCGGAGAGCACACCGCCGCCGTCCCCGTCCACGCCGCGCCGCCGTCCCAGGCGGAGGAGGAGGCCGAGCGGAGGCGACGACGACGGCCCGCGCGCCGCCCCAAGCAGCCCGCCGCCGCCACCACCCCCGTCTCCGCGCCCTCTCTGCCGCAGGTCACCTCTCCGCCGCCGCCGCAGGTCATCTCTCGGCCCAGCAGATCGATGCCGCCGCCTGCCCGCGCGGGCCCCCGCCTCGACGCCGCGCCGCAGGTCGCGGAGGCCGCGGGGACGACGAGCCGGGCCTCCTGCCCGCTGCTCCCCACGCCGTCCCGCGTCGAGGCCCGGGGTCCGGTGGTGGGGGCGGGCGCCGGGGGTGCGCCGAGGAGGCTCTTCTTCCAGCCCTATTGGGCTCCGCAGGTCGTGGAGGACGCCCTCGAGGTATGTATACACAGTGAATCGTATCGTGCCGTCGTTTGCAGCTGTGTCTGCGTCGCGTGAGCTGACGGGTTGATTGATTCTGTTGTGTTGCCTCCTCTGTGTGCAGAGAGGGACCGTCTTCAGTGGGAAGCTCCGTGTGAACGCGCACAACAGGAACGAGGCAAGCATGGACTTCTTCATAATCTCTTTCTTATTCTACTGCATCTGTGCTACGTAGTTGTTTGTGAATTATAATTAATGTTTAAATCTGTGATATGCTGCAGGCGTACTGCACGATCGATGGCATTCCTGTGGATATTCTCATCACAGGGACGGCGCAAAACCGAGCTGTAAGTTCTAGTCTACTTGATGCACACACCTGCGACACCAGTGGATGTATTATAAACTATACTGTGAGGTGATGTTAACTGTGTAATTAGTAGGTATTAGATTATTATTGTATGGATAGTGCAAAGTCTTAATGATACTTCTCTCAGTCTGCCGTGTCAGCCTTGAATTGCCTAATTAACCACTTTGTGAATTATTATGATGTGCTAGGAACTCGGGAGCAAAATGCTTTCCATATTTGCCAGACACGAGCCTAAGAACAAAATTCTGTACTATGCTTGTCATTCTGCATAATGTACTTTTCAGTTGTTGTCAATCCACAGGATTGGGCATTTTATTTTGTTCAACTTCCGATTTCTTGTGACTTCTAGAAAGCATGTGCATGAGTGCATGCCCTATGTCTGGCATGCTCTCCCGCAAATTGGTCAAGCACATCAGAAATTACCTGCCCTTAACATGATTTTTATTAACATGAAAGTGTGCCATGCGGACTGATAAATTTTGTTAATGGAATGGTTCGAATTCTCCTGCAATATTTATCCCTCCATCCAGAATGTGATGGTGCAGTCCATACATGCAAGCACATGGATTACTCTTCTTATAGGATCATCCAGTGTATAGCGAAATATGTACTCCCTCTGATCCAAAATAAGTGTCGAAGTTTTGAACTGGGGTTGGTTCGAAACTGCGACACGTATTATCAATCAGAGGGAGCACAGTGTTCTTCATTCTGCATCATGTGCTATGTAGTTTGTCATGTCACAGGACTTGGTCTTTTGATTTTTTGTTGAACTTTTGGTTGTTTGTGAGTTGTGACTTCGAGAAAGCATGCTAGAAACCTATGTATGGCTTGCTCTTCTAGAAATTGGTCATGCACATTAGAAATTACCTGCTCTTGGCGTGCTTTTGAATTGACTTTAAAGTCTGCCATGTGATTTGATAAATTGTGGTGAATGGAATGGTGAAGCAATCATCAGCATATAGGGGGAATACTCCTCAAATATTTATGCACCATTCACGAGATGTTGCAGCCATAAAAACAAACACATGAATAGCTCTTCATATAGGATCCCGTATGTGTCAAACACATGAGGATATGACCTTAAAAGTGTTTCAAATTTAACTTCCAGCTGCAACCAAAGTGGTACACCCATAGACCAATAGCATGATTGAAGCCTGAATTTTTAGTATGTGACAGCGGATTGCCTCAGGAGCTCTTGCATCTGTAAATGATTCAAGCAAAGCTGCATGATAAGTTATGTTTGTCTCGGGATCATGTTGCTGTGTACGAAATGTTCTGTTGTAGATATAGCCTTTCTGTTTGGTTAATTTTTACCTGCATTCTCTATGCAATTATATTATCTGTTTCTGTGGCTATAATCCTGAGAAACATTCTCCGGAACGCCTTATTTAGTACGAACAGTTCATGCATGGGAAATATTTTACCAATATGTTTCTACGAAAGCACTCTGTCTTGTTATGAGTTACTACCTCTGTTTTTTAATATAAGACGTTTTAGCCTTTTTCCACATTCACATGTCCAAACTTGTATCTAGACATGTTTTAGTGTCCATATTCACTCATTTTTGTGTGTACCCAGACGTGCAATAGCTAAAACATCTTCTATTAAAAAACGGAGGGAGTAGTATGGAATTATGCATGTAGTTCTGCTCAGATATAGACCATCATATGTTGTATTCACACATTTCAACTTTTTTCTACTTACAGTGATTTGCTCTCTCATGACCTGCTTTGCAGATTGAAGGTGATATTGTTGCCATCACGCTGGATCCTATTGTTTACTGGACTAGAATGAAAGGACAAAACATCGCATGCAACCCTGCCGGCGGAGGAGTTTCTGTTTCTCGTGAAGTTAGTGAAACAAATGGGAATCATAGTTTGAAGAAAGGACAGGCAGATGCCAGCTGCAAGTTTGAAAAGTGCGGTAATGGCCAACCTGTTCCGGACAGGATGCATAACCATCACAAGAACAGTGGTTTTAGTCAAGCTGGTCTGTGTGAAAATGGGGTTGCTATTGTCCCAGAGATTTGTGAGAACTTGGATGAAGGACTTACCGAGTATGCAATAGCATTACATATGATATGTTCGGTGATATGCAGTCACCCAAGCAGACGCCCTACTGGGAAAGTTGTATCTGTCATAAAGAAGTCTCCTCGCCGTGGTGCTGTTGTAGGTTTCCTTGCTCCTTTCTCAGAATTCCCTGATGGAGAGCAGAGAAATCAGATGAGCGTGCAGGGTTCGAAGAGGCTGAACCATATAGCATCCTCATCTCTGACAGGCTTGGTTCATCTCTTGCCTACTGATCCCAAATTCCCTCAGATGATTGTTAGTATTAGCACTTTGCCAGATAGTATCAGACAGAGGCTGAAAGAAGGTGATATAGCTATTGAGAAGGAATTAGTTGCTGCACGGATTGATGAATGGAATGAGGAAAGTCCCTATCCCTGGGCATGCGTCGTACAATTCTTGGGACAGGGTGGACAGGTTGAAACACACATGGATGCTATATTATTTGAGAATGCAATATGTGATACTAATTTTTCCCCCACGGCCATGGCATGCCTCCCGGACGCTGGCTGGAAGATTCCTCAGGAAGAACTGGCAGCAAGAAAAGATCTGAGAAGTGTCTTGACTGTTACAATAGACCCTCCTACTGCATCAGATCTTGATGACGCAATATCTATTGAGACACTTGCTGATGGAATTGTCCATATTGGGGTCCATATTGCAGATGTTTCTTACTTTGTTCATCCAGAGACTGCATTAGATGCTGAGGCTCAGATCCGATCTACTAGTGTTTACACCTTGCGCCGCAAAATATCGATGCTGCCTTCAAGACTTTCAGAAGAACTTGTTTCACTTAATCCTGGGGAGGACAGGCTTGCCTTTTCTGTTATTTGGGACATTGATCCTCATGGGAGCATAGTTAATCGTTGGATTGGTCGTACAATCATCTTTTCATGCTGCAAGCTATCATATGATCTTGTGCAAGATCTGATTTCTAGTGATGCCAACCAGTTCAGATGTGCAGCTGCATCTCTTCAAGTGCATGGCATGCTTAAACAGGAAGATATTATAAAGTCCCTTAGATGCCTATATGAGATCTCGAAAAACCTGAAGGATGCTAGATTCAAGGCTGGAGCTCTCTCTCTGGACACTTCAAAGCCTATGATCCTATTTGATGAAGATGGAGCTCCATGCGATAGCTATCACTATAACAGGAAGGATGCATGTTTCATCGTTGAGGAGTTAATGCTGTTGGCGAATATGGCAGCTGCAGAAGTTATATCAAATGCATTCCCTGATTGTGCTTTACTTCGTAGGCACCCTGAGCCTAATGAACGGAAGCTCAGAGAGTTTGAGGCATTTTGCGCTAAAAATGGTTTTGAATTGGATTCTTCGTCATCTGGTCAGCTTCATCTTTCAATTTGTAGAATAAAGGAAGAGTTGCAAGATGATCCTGTTCTGTTTGATATTCTCATGTTCTATGCATCAAAGCAAATGCTGTCAGCAGAATACTTTTGCACAGGAGACCTGATAAAGAAGAAGGATGATTGGGCCCATTATGCGCTATCTGTCCCTTTATATACACACTTCACTTCACCACTACGAAGATATCCTGATATAATCGTTCACAGGACATTGAGTGCAGTAATTGAAGCTGAACAGATGTATCTGAAGCAAAGGAAATTTTCCACTGGGCTGAATGGAGTCAAAACTAAATCTTGTGAAACAGTGGATAGATGCTTTACAGGCCTCGAGTTTAGTAAGGATGCTGCTGAAACCAAAGAAGGGAGAGAAGCACTGTCTGCTGCAGCTAAGAAGTTTAAGGTCCCTAACTCTGATCTTCTTGGGGAGGCTGCCGAACATTGTAATGAAAGGAAGTGGGCTAGTCGCCGTGCAGAAGAAGCTGGACAAAAGCTCTATATGTGGGCTCTGCTAAAAAGGAATGAGGTATAATGGCACATCATCATCTTTCACCTTCTCCAACTAAGTTCGTTGGAAATGCTTTATTTAAAATGTTTTTTTTGCAGACCCTGGTCTCTAGTGCTAGAGTTTTGGGGGTTGGACCAAGGTTCATGTCAATCTATGTGCCCAAGCTCTCGGTATGACTTGGCCTAACCTCATCTTATGAAAGAACTCCATTTTTTTTTGTTCTTCGGTCACCTGATGATTGTTATTTCTGATGTAGATGGAGCGAAGAATATACTATGATGAGGTTGAGGGATTATCTCTCGAATGGCTGGAAGCCACTGGAACATTAGTGCTTGATGCTAGCAGGAACAAGCCTGCCCAAAGGAAGGGAAGCCAATACAGATGTAGTAGAGCAATTGAGGAAGTGGCAGTGGTGGTGAACCCATCTGAGTTAATGTTATCTGAAGGCGAAGATGAATCAGGAGCAATAGAGGATGGTGGTATCAGTGCTGCTGATTTAGTTTTGCTGAGCGATGAAGCGGTGAAAGCTCAAGTTGCCCCAGCAGCTCTGCCCCTGGTGATAAGGTACCTGAGCGACATCCCTGTGGTTCTTCATGCAATTGGCGGTGAGGATGGTCCGGTGGACATTGGAGTAAGACTATACATTTCATCGTACTTCAAGTGACAAGGAACAGCCCATTGTAGCAGGAACCGGTCCGTGAATTTAACTTCCTCGTAGTTGAACAATCGTAATAAAAGGTGACAGAAGAGTAGCAGCGTTAAAGAGTTGTTCAGGGCTCAGCAGTCAGATGTCAAGGTAGTGCTGTAGATATCGGATTACTGTTTTCTATCTGGTCGTTCTTATTCTCCCCACCTCCCCGTGGTAGCCAAAATGATCGCTGAAGTGGCTTTCTTTTTTGTTCAGAGTCCGCTTGACCAGTTGATCCGTCTTGGTCGTAGTGTTATGTGTCCGCTAGTTTATTCTCAACTACTTCTGTTTTAGTGTGTGAATCCACCTGCATATTTTTTTACTGGTGGTTTCATACATGTTGTTTTGTTACTTCTGAGATAAGGAATACCACTGCTGACTGCTGAGCTCTTTTTGAAGAACATTTCCAAGCTCTTCCAAGTCCTGAAATGTAACTTTTAAGTTGTCGCAACAAAAATAAATGCACTGTTTTCTCTTCTTTTGTAATAAAGATAACAGTTCTCCTTTTTATGCTCTATTATGTATGGTTTACTGATTTTGATTACTGAAGCATATTTCAGTTGGTTTGGTGGGTTCGGTTAAATTGAGTGACGAACCTTCATAAGGTATTTAAAAATGCTGAGCTATTTTTTTAATATTGTGAAGTATTGGTCTCTTTGTGCATTCAGATTTGTAATTTAGAGAGGAGATAAAGGGTCATTGTCAAGGGTATGCGATAATACTATGAAATCTTGTACCCTTCATTTCTGTTATCGGTTGTCTCTCCCCAGCTATGTGAAAGATGGGGTTTTCTTTCAGGCTGATTTGGAAAAGAGCAAGTATGGTCAGTGATAATTTTCTCGCAACAAATTTCCGTGGAAACATTCTTCTGAAAACTACATATGCTCAGTTTACTATTCCTCGGAATTCTAAAACCGACAAGTCATTTTGTCTCTTGAGCACCGGTCCTCTCTCTTTGAAGAAAACCTTGAAAAATATTTGAAGTTTCAAAAGAATCTGAAAAATCTAGAATGCTCTCCGTGATGTATACTACAACAGATTTCTTTATGATAAACAGATATATTTTGCAAGTTTGTTGTTACAGGCGTGTGCTTGGGAGTCCTTGCAATTTGAATAAACCAAGATCTTACCATGATGGCAGTGTTAAAGAAACACGAAAGTACAAACCTTGGTGTCGCTGGATAACTAGCACTGAAAATCCATCATCGATAGGTACTCCCAAGGCGTCGACCACACGGCCTGATATGACTTTTCCGTGGGAATCCACAATAGATCCAGTGCGCTTGATAGGATCTCCTTGTTTAATAGCGGTATCACTACCAGAGATCATGCATGAGTAGAATACATTGAGAACATTCATGATTTCTTTCATAGTTCTTAAAACTTTAATTATATTTTGAATTTTTCAAACAGTAAAACATATTTTACCCTCACATAGACGTATTTTCATGCTTTTATATCTTAGGACAAAAATTGCATTTTCCTGGTGTTATGTTTTCCTCTTCAGAAAAAACACAAGATTTGCACAATGTCCCTTAAGATCTATGTACCACGTAAAGCTCCAAGCCCGTCGGGAAATCAAGACGGAGTTCCACACCCGTGAGTTGGAGGTTCTTGCCGTCTTAGGCGGAATACGCAGCGGAGATGCGGCCTCCAGAGGGGGTGTTCCCAAGGTGGAGCTTGTGCCTATCAGCATGTGATGTCCCTAGCCGAGGCGTCGGAGGAATTCCGCCTCATCATGCAGGCGGAGCATCGCGCGGCCAAGCAGGAACTCACTGACGAAGCTGTGAATGTCGTCCTGATTGAACAAATGAAGGGGGACACCGTCCTTATCACGGAGAACTGTGTCATCCTGGAATCCATGGAGGAAAACCAAGGCGAGTACCAATCCTATGAGGATTGGGACGTCTCCTTCCACACCGTCTCCTTCCACGCCGACCAAGATACATCTCTCGCTTTCAGAAGTAGTAGTTTAGGATTTATAAGTTGATCGCAATTTGTATATATGAATATTTTGCTTAGGTCAGTGTCCTAGTAGTACTTTGGGCTCGAGGAAATGGGGCGTGTGGCAGTTAGAAATGGGGGCTGTGGCAGTTAGAAATGGCTCAAATTTACCCATTGTGGTTGCCGATGCTCTGACCTACGAATAAGGGAGGGAACAACTAAACCACCACACATGTAATACATTTTACATTTACATATGTGCATCCTTAAAAAAGGTAGTAATTTGGCTGAAATACGAAAATAATATTCTCAAAAGAAAACCAAGATACACGGTCAATTCATCAAGTGATATTGCTGAAAGTATCTTCTCCTCCAGGCATTTAAAAAAATTAAAAATTGTAATGGTGTATCCCATCAACAAGTACAATATAAATTTTAAATACTTTATATTACGATCTATATAAATGATAAAATCTGATAGTATTTAGAGATTTAAAAATATACATGTTTAGATCACATTTATATCATTTCCCTCAAAATATAACATAATTTAAATTTATTTTCACAAATTCGTGGGATACCACATTGTATGTTTTTTAAAAAAATTGGAACTTGTAGTAAACATGTTGTTCTTTTTCAAAAATGAGCCAAAAATCTTCCCTCCAAGTGAGGTAGTAAGTGCAATTTTAAACTTCCGATCAATGGAATTTTAATTTTGCTTTCGTCTTTTAACCTTGATCGGCTGCAAGAACAACACCACTAGCAGTCTAGCAGATAAAAGTGGGTGCTTTGTGCTGTAACAGGATAATCCAATCTGGAATATTTTGTGGAAACCGAAAGTTTCGGTTAAGGTTAAGATCTTTTGCTGGAGAATTCTTCACGAAATTATTCCGTTAAAGGCCATTCTGGCTGGGAGGCATGTGGGTACAGATGATCAGTGCCCCTTGTGTAGGACCGAGCGGGAAGACATCATGCATGCTGTTCAAATGCCAGGGAGCGGCTGCGATCTGGAGAGGCATGGGATTGGAAGCTTTGATTAATAATACTGTGACCCTGGGAGATCAGGTGTGTTTGTGTTTGAGGCGTCATTAAGATGCATAACAACACTGTCCCGGGGTTCTCAACAATTCAGGTTAATAATCTTTTTGCTACGGCGGCTTGGTACATCTGGTGGCTCAGAAGAAGACAGTCCCATGGCGAGCAAGTCCCTCCTATTCAAACCTATTCAAAACTGTGTAACTTCAATTCGGGCTATCACAGGATAAAGTTATGTGGACAAAGGCGTATGGTGATATTGTTAAGCTAAATGTTGACGCTGCTTTCTCGACGGAGGATGAGGCTGGTGCAGTGGGGTTGGTCCTCAGAAACAGTCATGGGACTTTCGTGGCAGCATCTTCTAAATTCATACCGCATGTGTCTTCAGCCCACATGGCTGAGGCTTTGGCCATGAGCCACAGATTATCTATTGCTAATGACTTGGGATCACCGAAAGTTTTTCAAATGTGCTCGGGAGAGAATAGAATTTGGATTGATGCAACAACAATCTACGCTGATATCTTCTCAAAGGCGGGTGCAATTGGAAATGTCACCTTTCAGCACTGCGGTTAGGAAGTGATTTACCTCTAATCTCATTGTATTTGGGTCGATGAACCCCCTGACTTCGTATTTATGTAACTAGACGCATGTGCTGTTATGTGATGTTTCAGACGTACTCTAGACGTACTCAGCCACCTAATATATGCTGGTTTAAAATTCAAAAAAGAAAGTATGCTGGTTTAAAATTCAAAAAAGAAAGGTCACCAAATCTTTTCCTCGGCTGAAGTACCAGGACAGGAACACTAAATCATATCAAAGAAAATCGTCAAAGTGCAGAAAGTGCAGAAATCATACAGAGGAAATTAGAATGTGAACAACGATATCATGTCTCGCTACGGAAATTTTTATTTGTTCACAGCATCCGATCTCTACTGCTCTCGCGAAGAGATCACAAACCAAACTAAAACACACCGAAACATAATGAATAAACAAATAAGAAAAGACAGATTATCAATCGCTGTAGAAGCTTCTCGCGATCTTCCCCTCCTTCTTCATCTTCTTGATCTTCCGCCGGCGACGATCGGCATCGTCCATCCGCCGGACGGTGCGCTCCAGCGTATCCACCCGATCAGCGAGGGCCCCGATCAGCGCGCACTGCTGAGCGCTCCGCTCGCACAGTGCCGCCACCATCTCCATCACCTTCTTCGCGTCCAAGCCGTCGGCGGTTGGAGCCTCGGTCTTCTTCTCCTCTGTCTCCTCTCCCGCCGCCGCTTCTTGCTTCTGCGCCTCGGGTGGTGGATTCTCGCCGGCGAATGCGTCGTCCCCTGTCACCATCTCCCATTCACCTTCCGCCTCTGCCGCCTGCTCGCCGACCGTCACCAATTCCGCAGCAATTGCCTCGGTGGCCGCCTCCTCTGCTCTGCCACCGTCAACATCCATGTCCATCTCGGCGGTCGCCGAAGAATCCGCCGCGATGTCAGCACCAATCTGTACGCCCTGCTCCCCGGTTTGCGGCAACTCCGGCGCCATCCCAGTCTGAGTGTCCACTGCATCCTGAGCCTCAGACATCTCTACGGTCTCAGCCGCCAAGGACTCCGCCTCCGCGGCCGCAGGCGTATCAGTCGCCTGCGCCGGCTTGGCCTCCAGGGCGTCGACGGCATCCTGGAGCGCGAGCACCTTCCTGGTCACCCTCTTCCGGTACTCCCTGACGCCGCGGACGGCGTCGAGCCGAAGCACCAGCCGCATGAGCTCCTCCCCGACGCCGATCCTCCTCCGCGGATCCGCGCGCAGCGCCTCCGCTTCCGCCGCAAGCCTCGCCGCGACCGCCTCCGCCTCGCGCTCCACCGCACGCACCTCCCGCATCATCCTCCGTGCCAGCAGTCCCCGCGCCGCCGCCTGCACCGCCACCGCGGCCTCCTCTGCCGACGGTGCTGGTTTCTTCGGAGCCGCTGCCGCGTTCGCCGGCGGCGGATACGGTCCCGCGGGCTCCGGATCGGGCCCGGTAACCTGGACCGGGATGGAGACCGGCTTCGACGATCTACGTCTGGGACGCTGTCCCAGAGCGTCCCTCATCACCGGCTCGGGGCTCTCGACGTCCCGGAAGAATGCGCCTTTGTTCCGTGCCGGGGCTCGAGCAGAGGCCGCTGGCCGGTGGTGGTAATAGGAGGAGTAGGGGCTGGGATGCGGCTCCGCGCTCTCGAAGTCCGGGAAGGCGGCCGGGTTGTGGTAGTAGGGGTAGGTGTAGCCGGACGGCGAGGGGTAGTAGTAGTCGTCGTAGGGATCGTAGCCGAAGAAGCGGCGAGACGCCATTGTTGTAGATCGCTCTTGTGTTTTGAGGTTGAGATCGGTTGGATTCTGGGTTCTGTCGAATTTGTTTGGCTGTGTTGTGATGGGAAGAGGGAGACCGGAAGGTTTATATAAGGGGAAACAACGGAAGGTTCGAGAGGTGCTCGGATGTTTCTCGAACTCTGGTTTGCTTGATGAAAGGGTCGGGTGCGGCGGGTTTCGGGCGGACTCCTGATGGTCCAGGAAGATTCGGGAAGGGCTATTGGGTGGTGGATGCCGCGTGGGCACGTATGTGCACCGTCGGGAACATATTCAGCGCCGGGCTTTGGTGAGACCAAGAATGGGCCCAAAGCAGGGCCCGTGTAAATGAGTAATAGGTTTTTTTTAAAATGAGTAATAGGTTTGTTACATGTTTCTTTCTTTTTTGAAAAAAAAACCCACTCTATTCATCAACCATTAAAGTAATATAAAGAACACAACGGTTAAAATTGTAGATCAACTAGCGACGAGTATAAGCAGGAAATAACTAAAAAAACTTCACTTTGCAAAGGAAATTTTACCTCGTTTTCGTTGTGACAAGTGTTGATTTCTGCTTGTATTGGACCCATGGTTGTTTCGGCCAAATGTCGCTACTAGAATAAAAATGAGGATGAGGATTAGAGAGAAATGGATACCAGAGAGGTGGAGGGGTTTTTCCTTTTATTTTTCAGAAATGAAATTTCAAAACAAAATATCTCGAGAACCGTTTATCCAAACTAGATCCCCATGTTTATAGGTATTGACGATTTTTTTTATACTTCCAGTTATGTATGGTTCGTACTTTGTGAGTTTGTGTAGTTATATGTATAACCTGAAACGTGAGTCTATGTAAGTGTACGTACAACCTGAATCTGTATAGTTATATGTACAACTTGAAACCTGAGTTTATATAGTTGTACGTACAACCTGACTCTATGTAATTATATATACAATCTAAGTCTGTGTTCGATTCACGTCCTCCATTCGCGTCTCAACATCGAGTTCGTGTTAGATTCTAATCTTTATAAAAAAATCCTGCTTCACCATGTCAACAATAACAAGATCAAGTTGCACTAGGCAATACTTAATATGTGTGATAACTTTCTCTTTCATTCATGCATCGGTTTATAAGTCGAGTATGTGAGATTAAGATTCATCTCGCAATCACCATCATTTTACATACTAAGGTTATGATAAAAAGATTATAAAACAATGGAGAAACTTCCTCCCAAATAACATAAAGCGTTAACTTGATTCATACAAATTCCAATCTTAGTGGTGGGCTCCAAAATATCATATTGTTTCTCTAAAAAAACACATTATTTATTAAGGAGACTCTTAACCATTTTAAAAGATTAGTATTTAAGTTCTCGTACCTTAACAACGACTCTCTTATTAAAAAAGTTGGTGTTGAAATTGAACAACAAGTTATTGGGGGTCTCTCAAGTGAAGTGGTTAAGTAACGATTAGCAAGGGGCGGTGTACGCTGACTTATGAAGAAGGTCATCGTACACTATGAAAGAGTTGATACAACTATATTTTTCTGATTAGGTTGGGGCCCCTTGTTGTAATGCGGATCAATCTTACGAGGTTATCGAAAGTGTTAAGCATGGTCCCACACAACGTATATCCGAGTCGAACGAGGCTCCTTGTATCCGAAATTAGAGCTCCGTTAATGGGACTTGAAGCTTTATCTATCTCCCTTAGAGGCTCCTTGTATCCAAAATTAGAGCTCCGATAATGGGACTTGAAGCGTTATCTATCTCCCTTTCTTGTATTGCATGAGGAGTGAATGAGCTCTCCACCCCCTTGACAAATCATCAAGACAATCCTTCATGGTGGTAGATGGGAGGGGTACAATGGTAATGTTAATCCATGAGCGATGTTGATAAGCGAGGAGATGGTCCATGGTGGACTATCCGAATTAGTCCTCCACCTAATGGGTTTCTCCTTCATGTTTGACATTGTCTTGTATGTCTTGTCTTGATCTTTAACTTGTTGACCATGCCATGCCATGGGTTTCTATTGACTAGTTTTGGCTTGACTTTGCTTGACTTTTGTCCACGTAGGCACCTAGTAGTCATGGAGGGGTCCCCTTATTCTTACAACAATATAGATGGTCAGGGTCATTGTCCTCATGGATCCTTGGTATTTTCATAGTCGTCAATTTTCACACTCCGTCCAAGGTATATCTAAAAGACGACCCTTACTCAAACTTATTCCTCCTTTTTGGTTTCGTCCACAGTTGGATCATCTCTTACCATTCTGATAGACCCACTTGAACTTGGCTCCAATTTAGCTGCAAACTTGCTAAAAGGAAAGATGAGAGTTTGAGTCTGGGTGATCTTAGCAATTTGGACTTGATGTTCTTGGTCCTCGGCAATAATATTTGCATAAATTGGATTAAAATAAAAAAAATCCTAGGCATTTGGCCAAGACATGAGTCATGAGCTTTCATAATCTCGCGAAAATTACTCGTTGCTCCATATGAGCAATGATAAAGTGTTTTAGAGAATCCTCTGATCTATAAGAATTTTCTTTCCCATTGAAGTCACTTGAGTTAATTTCAAATTTAGTATAAGGTTTCTCGTAATTTTGTTACATTTATTGGGATTCTTCAAATCTCAATTAAATAGTCATCACATTTGCATGATCCTACCAATCTTTCAGGTATGTTTATTAGTACCTTCCACATGGTCAACATTTTCCTTCTCCATGGAGGAAGCTGGTGTTCGTTCTACATGCCAGGACATGATTCTCAGACATACACTAAGACAATGTCAATCTACCATGGATTTATTCAACTTTCTCTAGTGACGTGTTCAAATAAAAGAGATGCATTCTGGAGCCCGTGTAGTCGTTCGAGCTTGTGGGGTACTAGCTCCGTCAGTGACACAATATGTTTCGTCTTGTGTCCATCGTGTCGTTGGTTCAAGCCTTAGTGACATCAACAAGGACGTCTTAAGTCCAATGAAATAACCAATCACATTTTACTGACACACAAATTTCTAAATAGACAGTTATATGTGAAAAAATACCATACTACCATTTGTGTTCCATGTTTCTAGTAACAAATTATGTGATGGAAACTGCAATCTGTACATGTTGTGACGGAAGAGCCCTGATTCATTCAGGAGGATGTGCTTGCGTGGCACGGATACCTTATAAAATTTTCGGCGCAAAAATCTGCTCATAAATCTACAACAATTAATCACATAATGAAGCAACAATTTAATTCTCATTCCAAAGATACTACAGTAATAGCTATCAAATATATCCACATCAAGAGATACTAAAAAAATAGGGCAGGAGTTCCTCAGAAAAAATAAAGCAGGAGTAGCAGGGGTATATAATGGAGTGCAAAGCCAAGATGGTTCAACACAAACCAATCACTCGATCGAGATCGACACACACCTCACGCACGAGCGACGCGACGGGAGCCAAGCAATCTGTAACCGCCGCCATCGCCATGGACGGCACCGTGGACGCAATGGCGGCGGCCTACGACGCGCTGCTCGACGCCGCGGCCGCCGCCGTCCGCGAGCCCGGCCGCGCCGCGGCGCTCGAGGACCTCAACCGCTGCCTCGACGCCTTCAAAGAGTCCTGCGACCGCGCTGATGACCTCGTCCAGGCGGCCGCCGCCGGCCTCGGCTCCTCGCAGTCCGCTGCCTCCGCCGTCGACGCGCTCTTCTGCACCGTGCACGCCATCCAGAAGGATCTCGTCCAGGCCGCCGCGGCCGACGTCGACGAACGGGAGGAAGAGCAGGAGATGGAGGAAGAGAAGGGTTCCCCGCCCACGCCGCCGGCGCCGGTGCTGGTGGCGGGTGAGGACGAGTAGCTCGCTCGATCGATCGATGCCGTTCCTTGTTGTTTGTGATGTTAAATTGTTATATAATCCTCTTGGTTATTGTGCTAATCGGGTGAGTCATCTGGATGGTGATTCAATGTTTGAAAGGTAGGAAAACTGAATTAATGGTAGAATGTAGATCAATTCATCGCGTTTTCTTTTCTCGGAGAAAACTTGCCTTTGTTGTTATGACGGCTTTCGAATTGGCGGTGAAAATTGAAATTAGAGCAAAATTACAACAGAGAAAATGACAGGCAGTCAGAGGGTAGAACTAACCTTGGGTTTGCACATTGCTCGTTCTCATGTTCTAAACCCATGATGATCCGTTTATTTTATTTTTTGACAAGGATGATCCGTTTATTACTTCAGGGTCTGTGGTATTCCCAAGATAGTGTATCTTGAATTTAGTTGGGTACCTGATGATTAATCGTAATATAGTAATAATAAATAATAACAATAACAACAACAATAACATACCTGCAAAAAAAAAAACAATACAAAGAGCTAAATACTTGCAGAACCATTTCGTATAAAAAATGTGGAACATATATTAGTGTATTTCCAAAATCAAGTTCGTATGGAACTGGTACATAAGGCATCAATTGGGAAGCGTGGCCTTTAGAGCTAGAGCTAAACCGAGCTTGGTATATTGAAAAGAAAATCCCAAAATTGATTTCAAAGATTCAAAGTATCTTAATTCTTAAGTACCTGGATGTAGTCAATGATGTGTACTACAAGCATACAAAATCTCAATGTGAAATACTTTGCATTCCCGACTACACAAAATAAATAAAAAAGTATGGATTTTAGTAGTGAACAATGTAAATTGCAAATCCCCAAAATTATTGGATTTTGTTATTTTTGTAGCTCCAAATACACAGTATTTCACGTTGATATTTTGCATACTTGTAGTACACATCATTGACTAAATTTAAGATTTTCTTTAGATTTGTTTGAAACTCTGAAGTATCGCTTCCAATTTGTTTTTTTAGAAAGGGTCTACATCTAGCCTGAACTCAACGAATTTATGAATCAAATGGGTCAAGTAAAGAGTTTTTTTTTAATAATACGAATTTTAATGCGAAATTCCAGAAATAGCGCGCGGGTTTCGAAAATTTCAAATCTAGCACGCCGTCGGCATGGCTAAAGCCCAACTTCGGCATGGGGCATGCCAATCGGCACCAGCTATGCCGATCTGGTACCATCCAATGCACGAGCACTAATTTCTTTTCTTTTGATTAATATAAAATTAGGTTAACCGTGTCTCGGTTCCAGATGAAATATGTATGAAATATGTGCGTATCGATGAGTAGGTTCCATTCCCGTGATCGGTTTCAAGTTTGATCGCCTCTAACTTCTTAATTTTGAATCGCAATTCGTACAATTATTCGACGAATTTTGTCAAATTCCTCGCACTCGTTTGACCGTTTTAAATTTGCTTGCACGAGTACATCTACCTCACCCTTCTCCACAACTGTTACGGTGTAACTTTTTTGTTTCGATGGACGTATTTATTTTTCCGGTAGTATCTATAGAAAAAATATGTATTTGAAATAAAATATAAATACATATGTCGAAACAAAAAAGTTACAACGTAACAGTTGTGAAGAATGGTGAGTTAGATGTACTCGTGCAAGGAAATTTAAAACGGTCAAACGAGTGCGAGGAATTTGACAAAATTCGTCGAATAATTATACGAATTACGATTCAAAATTAAGAAGTTAGAGGCGATCAAACTTGAAACCGATCGCGGGAATGGAACGTACTCATCGATACGCACATATTTCATACATATTTCATCTCAAACCGAGACACGGTTAACCTAATTTTATATTAATCAAAAGAAATTAGAACATAATATAATATAATATAATAGAGTGCCCTTGCATAATTAGAACATAATATAATATAATATAATAGAGTGCCCTTGCATTGGATTGTACCAGATCGGCATGGCACCAGAGTGCACTTGCATTGGATCATACCAGATCGGCATGGCCCATGCCGATTTGAAATTTCCCTGAAATTTCGCATTAAAATTCGTATTATTAAAAAAAAACTCGTCGTAAAAATGCAGCAATGTGCCATAACTGTGACAATTAAACTCAACGATGAAGGTAATGCTGACTTGAAAGTCTGTGTTCTTGTATTAAAATGCGTATCTTCAAAATTTGTGGCATGCAAGATCGATGATGTCAGTGTTTTTTTAATAACAGCAGAAGAACTGCTACATTTATTGCGATAGGAGTTTTACAGAGTAGTTGGCTAAAGAAGCCAAAGTGTAATTCAAAAATATTGTTACTATAATTTTTGAACGATTTCAGCGATTCAGTGGTGATAGCACAGTAATCCTACCAAAGACGGAGGCTACTCAAAGCTTTCCGGTTAACATAATATGAGCTATAGATTATTTGCTTCAAACAAGTCATAATACAATCTTTACCGTATTTTGAATCATCTCACTTTCACAGGTATTCTGTGAATCAGTTCAAACTTTATTTCTAGTATTAATTTCACAGGACACCTGCCTACAGTATTTCTGTAATAGTAATGATACCGAGAAAACAATCAGCAGTAGTTTAGTAAGTCTGTCATAACAAGAAAACTAACGAATTTACAGATCTGACGAAATTGGCTCGATAAGACAGGCTCCCACTTTCCAGTTACTCGTACCAGGGTCTTGAACACTAAAATTATCGCAATGCCTACTAAAAACTGTACAGACATAACACACACTGATCTTGTAGCTCAAAATCGGCAGATCCCCGGCTTCTCAGTACGGCAGAGCGTGAGCATCTCTTCGTACTTGGAAGGATAGACAAAGCCCCACAGCTGCAACGTACAGGGAAAACTGAGTTACACATCCATTTCCCTAAATCGGCATCCAATGGCGAGAATTTATACACTTCACAACATTCATGGATATCATAAGATTAAGAAATGCTGATGTTCCGAGGACCTTGTCGTTTCAGTGCAACCCTAGCTACACTTGTAATTTGCAGCTTCTGATCGTCAGGCCTTTGCTGTTGTGTCATTTAGTGTGCATATTCTGAAGTGCGTAGAACAATCTTTTACTTTGTGTTCAGTAATACAGTGCAGTAAAACCTCATGCACATGGCCCTGACAAATCTCCCTTGATTCCCAGCGGGCAATATAGCTGTTTTCGTTGCATATGTTAGTTCTGTTAGGTGGTGTGCACTTGTGTGAGACGAGACTCTTTGACAATAATGTGGGACAGGGCATGAATAAGATCTTCAAAGAGGAATTATGAATTGCATGACCCGGGTAGTTTCCGCTATTCATATTTTAGAGCAATATGGATGTAATTGCATTTGTCCAGCAGAGAAAAAAATGGTGAAAACACTATCCATAAGTATTACTGAACATTTTGTTAGTTCCTTCTACAGGCATGTGCATGTGTGCATCATGTGTCGATCAGGATTCAGAAATACGATGCATTTTTCGAATTTGCAAAAATGTCATGGGCAAACTGATGAGTTTTTGATGTGGGACAACAAGCTCATAGTCATAATCACCAAACTAGCACTTGGCATTAAGTTTTTGATGTGGGACAACAAGCACATAGTCATAATCACCAAACTACCACTTGGCATTAAGTTTTTGGTTCATGTTCAAGCCAAATATGGTTAAGATTTTTGTAGTCAAGTAGAGCTACAAATTTCATTATATATATGTGTTGTTCCATGGAGTCACAGAACTACTATTTCTACTCAGTATGCTATGCTTCAGTGTTGTAACTTGTAAGTACCTCAACTTCTTTAACCGCAAAGTCCGGGGAATGCGATAAACACTGGTTGTTAAATGTCTCTGAATTTGCACTTGAACCACTCAAACTGCAGATAGTACAATGAGAAAGGGTGAGGCATTAAGATTGACTTAAACAAACAAACAGTGTCAAAAGCACTAAAGAGAAACTTAGAAATGTAGAGGGAGGGATTACAGGTCTGAGTCTAGATAAAGTGCAAAATGACTGCCACCTCCTAGTGCCAAATAGTCAGCAGAGCACACAGTGAAATACTTATTAGCACCTGCAATACGCAATTTCTTCATTAGTTTAAGAGAATGAGCTAATAGATAAAAAGACCAAGATAGACCCTTAAGAGCTCTCTCGAGGTTAACTGTTTTCTGCCTGTTAGCAAAGTGTGCAAATTGATCTATGTGTACCAACTACCAACTGGATACATCGGAAATTCAGAACTATTCTAATGTTAGAATGTATCATTATGAACAGGAACTCAAGAAACAAAATAAATTATAAACTACATCGACTAGCCATGTGTCCTGAAGCTCAGAAAATGACAGGGGAATATATATTTTGCCAGCTTTTGATGTTCTTACTGAAAACACAACGAAAATAGATAGAAATATATATTACCGGTTGGTCGATAGATAGCAGGATCGCTGTGTAAACTAGTGAAAACAAAGCTGTTATTTGTTCCCTGCAGTACTTAATTTCCATTAATATCAGTAGAAGGTGAGTAGATGATAATAAGAATATCATCAGAATGTGCGGTTGGAACCTGATACTTCTTTGAGCTGGTTGGCTGTAATGGAGCCTCAACTAAACCACCAAATACTGCCCCCTTTTTGTCCCCAACTACCTGATAGAGAACACATTGATAAATAAATAACAGGAAATTAGCAATTACTCCCTCCGTTTTTTAATATAAGATGTTTTAGCTATTGCACATGGTGTCTAGATAGTAGATACACACCAAAATGAGTGAATATGAACACTAAAACCTGTCTAGATACAAGTTTGGAATGTGCATGTGGCAAAAGGCTAAAACATCTTATATTAAAAAACGGAGGGAGTAGCAGCTAACAGTAAACAAAATTACAGAGACTTGTAAGGAAGTCATATTGGGTACAGCTTATAAAATAAGCAACACTACCTAAAGAGATACTCGGTGGAACTACATAATATTAGTATAATTGGCCACCTTCTTTCAAGTATTGGTGAAAATATAACAGACCGAACACATCAAGTTACTTACGAAACTTACCAAGAGTGAGTACCCAGGGCATAGCTTACTCCTTCTATATAAAGTAGATAAAGATATCCCATGCCTCCATGTGCTGCAAAATTGTAATATAAAGATTAGATAATAGTCGATATGTGCAGTCATAACATGTAGGAATAGCAGAGAATATAAACCTGTATAGCAAAACCCAGCTCCTTCCTTGGGCGAGAATAGGAAGAGAGGAATAAAGTACTGATCGCATTATTTCTGACAAAAGAACAGATGGCTCTGACATGACTGGCAGATTGTTCAATGAATTAACTTCCTCTGATTCTTCGAGCTCCAATACAGGTGCAACCAGTTCAGGATGATTTACAACCTCTTTGCCAATTTTAGGCTCTGGAGTTTGTTTGAAACCGCTCATCCTAGCTGCTTTGTTAATGATTTTTCCAATGGAATGCTTCCCTCTACTTAGTAGGCCTGTCCTTCCCTTGTTTACCTTCCCGACTGGTGTTAAAGTTGGGTATCCAATTTCTTCGCTCTGCTCAGGAATTATCTCCATTGAAGCGTTAAATGAGCTAGATGGCGACAAAAATGAGATCATGAATGCTCTGAAGGAAGATGTATCAGGGCCATCGGGATTATCAGAATTTTGCTCAGAATCATTGTCATCCTCTGAATTTTCTTGCTCTTCGTCCGCCTCCTACAGCAACCAAAGAGAATGAAATGGGAACTTTCTGGAACACGGGCTACTGACTGGAAGAAATCGGCATTATTTGGCATACTAGGAATTGCATGAAGAATACATAAACTTGCAGTTTGCTTCCTACAGCTAACGATCGGAACAATTTCCTAAAGTTTCAGTTGATGTGAAAGATCAAAGCAGGAAAGACATCACACACTCGAGTGGAGCTATTCATTTCCTGAGATTTGAGGACCGTGGCGAGAGAACAGTAACGTCACTACTTCAGTTACTATACTAATCGAAACTTACGAGTGAGCTTAACTTTATTACTGAAGCTGCAGGTATCACATTCTGAAGAAACAAAGTTGTTGTGTAGTTATTAACAGTCTATACTGCATAGATCAAGCATTCCTGGAAAAATCGTCAGAAGCTTCCAGCACAAAATGTTGTCAAAGTCATCATTCATCAGTAGTAAACAGTCAACGCTGTACAGATCAACCCCCAGTGTGTTCCTCAAACCAAAGCAGCAGACTCGATTAATCAACAGAACACGAACCCAGAGGTAAAATCAAGGGAGCTTCAGGCACCAAATCAAGCCTGCATCCACCCTGCACCTCGACAGACTGATTCACCAGCCGACGCCTCTCCTACTTTAATTAGCAACGACCAACAGCTGGCAATGGCATCCCTAAACCCCGGAAAATCGAACACCAAACCCTAACAAGAGCACGCCTCTAGCGAGAGCTGTCAGGTCACCCACCTAGCCCGAATTGAGGAACGAGAGCGACAACCCAACACGAAACTGAACCGAATTGACTATACTACAATAGGACCGGGAGAGTAGGAGGGGGAGGGATCTGGGGTCTCACGGGGAGGTGGGAGGAGGGCTCGCGCTCGGAGACGGGGTTGAGGATGACGGTGGTGAGGTCGGACACGAAGTGCGCCGCCTTGCTGCCCAGGGACGGCAGGTACCCCATTCTCGCGGTACTCCTTCCTGGAGCCGGCGGGCGCGCACGCCGCCGGTGAGTTCAGGAGGGGCGGCTCGTTTCGGCTCCGGTGCGGTGCTCCCGCGGCTGGTCCGGCCGGGGATTTGTTTGTGCTCCGATCAGGCGGCGAATGGGGAGGTGGTCGCACCACTTTTTTTTTCCTGTTAGGTGGTGATGAGTCTGGGTTGGAATTTTCTGTTGTGGAGGAGAAAAGTATGGAGGAAGAGGATAGCTTCTTGAGTTTTTTTTTTAAATAATACGTTTTTTTAACCGAAATTCGGAATCCACCACGGCCCTTTTTTACCTCTCTAAATTTACGGTACCCGTCATTCTCGGCGATTCCCGGCAATTTTCGCCCGCCTCTTTTCTCCCGCCACCGTTTCCCGTCACCGATTTCCGTCAACCTTTCGCGCACAATTTTTTCCCGCCACCGTTTCCCGCCAGAATTCTCCCGCCACCGATTCCCGCCTGTTTCTCCCGCCACCGCTTCCCGCCCACTTGTCCACCAGTTATCCTATAAAAACCACTCAAAGATAGCCATGTGAGTCACTTGAGCGCAAGCATGGTGTGTATTGTTCCTTGTGAGAAGTGTGTGTCTGGATTTCACATTGCCGCATCGGAGCATCTCGCTATGATTTCCACCGATTTGAAGGTATATGGTAGGGTAGTTCCACTTCAAGAAATTATTGGTAGTGAGAAATTATTGGTAGTGAGAGACATCTCGCTTTGCTTGCGGCGAGGCAAATTCGCCATGGGTTTCCGTATAGAACCCCGCAACAAATCCGTTCAGAAATCGTGAGGCTTGCAGATAAGTATGATAGGAAAGTTACCAATAGTCCGTTCCTACGGACTGAATATGACCGCTATAGGTACGGTCGGTGCTATGTGTGGGTATATGACAGCGATGATGACGACGATTTCATGCCGACGTCAAAGGAAAGGAGGGCTGAAGCCTAGTTAAAAAAACCGGACCGGACCGGCGGTTGAACCGGGAAAAACCGGAACCAGAGAATATACCTGTTCGCGCGTGAAAAATTGAGTGCAAGCCTCAGGGATCGAACCTGCGCCCTCCTGCGGCGCGCGCAGGCAGCACTCATGGGCTGGCCAACTGCCCCAAGGCATGTTCATGTCTTATTAGCAGGCGAGTTGATTAAATACTTAACTTTTGCGAACAAATTATTTATATTTCAGGACTATTATATTTATTAAAAATTGGCAAATGAACCAAGCGAACCGGCGGTCTAACCAGTGAACTCCGAACCGAGAGCCTCACCGGTTCGATCACCGGTCCGGTTTTTAAAACTATGGACTGAAGCATCGAGGAAGGGCAAGTAGAAGAAGGCTGAATCATCGAGCAAGGGCAAGGAGAAGAAGGCTGAAGCATCGAGCAAGGGTAAGGAGAAGAAGGCTGAAGCATCGAGCAAGGGCAAGGGTGCTAAATCGGCGGATGGTGCAGGGTGCATCGATGGGAGATAGGTAGAGTCTTAAATTGAGTTGTGTTGTGTTCTTTCATTTCTCGTGTGGTGTGATCAGTATGGACTCGCCTTGTGTTGTATCTTATTTTTATTATCTTCATTTCTTCTGTTCTGCGGAGAGTATGGACTCGGCTTGTGTTATATCTTAATTTCGTATCAATTTATTATCTAGTATGTTTATCGATTTTTTTTTGAAGTTGTAGTTTTTGTACTACCGAGTATGTTTACCTAATCAAATCGTTACGGAAATGTCTCGTACATAGGAATATGTCTAGTACTGTCGAACGGTACACGGAGATGTCTCGTACATAGAAATATGTCTAGTAGATAATAGCGAATAGTACATAGGTAAAAGCATCACTCCTCGTCGACCTGACGACGGTACCGCGTCCTCCTACGCCGAGGCCCGGAAGGTGACAAACGCGTGTGACGAGGTTATACCAAACGGGTACCCTATCGTGTGGGTACCCGGTGCACGTGATAACTATAGCCCAATTGTCAATATACTGAAGAAAGCCCAACAAGCGAAGCCCAAGATGAAGATCATTACCATAGATAGGCATAGTCGGTTATACTTTCCATACTTGTAGTCCTAGTCGGTTACGTATCCGAGACCTGTACCTCTATATAAATATAAAGGACAGGAGGGTGGCCGATAAAGGACACGCCCAATCAGAACCATCAAACCCTAGCGAGATCAGACCTTTGTACTCACCGCATATTCACAATCAATACAGACAGGCAGGAAGTAGGGGTATTATCTCAGTCGAGGGCCCTGAACCTGGGTAACTCCAGCTTGTCAGCCGACGAATCTACTAACACTACGCGTTCTCTACCACATAACTCTAACCCTAGGCTATCAACCATGTGTATTGATGGGGACACCCCTCGTCAGCGTGGGAGCGTGGTGTTGCCGCATTCCGCGGCCTTGCAACGGCGCATCCTCCTGCTCGTCGTCTGCCTGTGCTGGCTGCGGAGGTGGTGTCTGCTGAGTGGGCATCGGTGGCGAAGGCGCGTATGCCTGAGTGGTATCCAAGTCGTACTGGAGAGAGTTGTACGCCTGATCTGCACCTGCACAAGATAATATGTTGGTGAATTAATAATTATTTGTGCGAGAAATAAAAATTTCTAACCTCCGTGCATTAGTTGCTGAGAGTACTGGCCCATAAGATTGGTCATCTGCGGCTGATGTGATGCTCCAACGAACTGTGGTCCGACCCCATAACCATACGAATATGGCATCCCAGTGTACGGTGGTGCCTGTGCCTGCCAGGATGAACTACCCGGCATAAAGAGTGGAGGCTGTGCAGGACCCGACATAAACAATGACGACTGTGAAGTTGCCGGCATAAACATAGGCGGCTGTGAAGGACCCGACACATACACTGTAATCTGTGAAAGAGGTGGCTGGGATGGACCAGGGTCGAAAGCGTCTGGCTGGCGAGAGGTAGACGCAATTGTGTCGTCTATAGCGCGTGTGTTAGGACTCTGCTGAGGTGTAAAACGTGGTCGTGGGTCGTGCCGAGGAGTGGTGTGATGGGGTGGTGATACCTGTGCGTCACCTATCAGCCGTGCCGAGGAGTGCCGTGGTGGACGCGGGGGTGCACGGCGTGGAACAATGTCCCCAGCACCTGTGCATGTCAGCACACCGTAGGCACGTCGTAGCTTGCCCTCTAGACGCTTGAACCACGACTGGTGCTGGGAACCAACGACGGGTAGTACGCAGCGACGTCCGCCTGAATATCTGCTATGATGTCGGCCTGTAAAATATAAATAAAATGTTAGATATGTTATAACTATAGTACTTACATTGAGTAGTAGAGTAGTGAAACCAGACCACTTACCGCTGTGTTTCCCCGAGCCCCGATTCCCTGTGGTGGGTACATGGCCGTGATATCAGCCGCTGGAAGCTCGTCAGGGTCGGCAGTCGTAACCAAACGAGTGCGACTGGCGAGTCTGTACGTCCGAAGGTACTCCTCAAAATCAGCAAGCACAAAGGGGGTATCTGCGGGCCATAAATTTGCCGGATCTGTCGCACTCCCCCGTTCTTTTATGTATGGCAGGACCGTCTGCATATAATATGCGAGCGATCTCTCTCCATGCCGCCCTTTCCTGCCACATGTACGTATATCATAAGTACATACTACAACACCAGTACCGCACTTTATAATTATAAATACAAGTTATAGTACTTACTTGTGCACGTGCTGAGGAAGTGTAGCTCTAGTAGGAGGCACTGGCCACTGGCGGAGTCCAAACTGTCTCATAACACGGTGTTGCGACATCTCCTCCACCAAGACGTCGAACACAATCCGACGTGTAGTCAACCAGTATGCACTATCTCTCGTGCACAAAGAAGAAAGCCCGCCGGGGTATCGTGCCTGTATCCGCGACTCGTCGTATGGCTCCCAAATAACCTGGTGGTGTGGCAGTTGATCGAACCACTCAGTGAACATCACATAGCAGTTTCTCACTTGATCACCCACGTAGCGTCTCTGCACAAATATATAAATTAATTAGGAACAATTGAACATATAAATTTTATAGAACCGAACAATTGATCACCCGTCGTCCTCTACTAGTCCGCATGGTTAATGGATGAGGAATGATTTCTCTTTCTGCCTCGTCAACCTTGTTGAAGTTACCTTCGATTCGGAAACCTCTCATCTCACCGGTCCAAGTTTGCACCACTGCCTCCTTCATGTAATATGGTGCCACAAAACACCCAGCATGCAACCCCATCTGTCCACATACTGCTAACACATGAGAGCAAGGAAGATGAAGAAGCCTCGGTTTGTTGCAGGTACACTCACATTTTGGGGATATCCGTCAGTTATGAACACCACGTGGGTTCTCAGCACGGAAGTACCAAATCTTTCTGTCGGCAGGCGCACCTCATACCGAGCTTCTTCATTAACAACTCTAATGACATTGTGCAACCGAGCCTTCTGTGTTTTATTATCCATGTATGTTCTTATCTTGCGACAGTAAGGTGTGTCAGGGTACCAATGGCAGTGATTCACGGCTTCGACACGTCTATCTCTGAAATAATTCATTGTTCCGTGCATAATCCCCTCGACCAGAGCTGTAAGTGGAAGACCCCGGTTCCCTCTAAGGACAAAGTTATATATCTCTGCAAGGTTGGTAGTCATGATGGCATATCTCGCTCCGTGTGCATCATGCAACAAAGACCACTTCACGGGCGGCTCTTTCTCTATCCACTCTTCGAAATTCCTGATGCGGGCTCCTTTGTTTCTCTTTGTTCCTGGTGGATCAATTCCGGGCAAATCACACAACCCAACTGGTTCAGACTCATCAGATTGTGCCGCTTGTGCCGCTTGTGCTGCCGCCACCTCAGCAGCTACTGCCGTTGCCTGTGCAGCTCTTCTTTCCTTCACTTGTTTCGTGAGCCTTTCCCACAGAAAATCATACTTTCTTTGCTGGTTCACATTGCAGAGTCTTTTGAACAAATTCATAAGACGTTTACTCTTAAAACAAGAGTAAAAGTTAGCAGCGAGATGTCTCATACACCATCGGCTCTGCACATCCGTCCAGGGAGTTTCTTCGTCCTCAGCAGGGTGCTCAAGTGTCTTGATTGCCTTCAACAGACCTGCATGCCTGTCATGAAGAATACACACGTTCGGCCTATCCTTCACAACCCCCTTTTTCAACTCCCTGAGAAAGAATAACCAGTTTTCATAATTCTCAGTCTCAACAAAGTCAAACGCAATTGGGACGATTTGTCCGTTGCCGTCCACTCCTATTGCAGTCAATATCACACCCTTGTACTTGCCGGTGAGAAATGTGCCATCGATGCACAAGACTGGACGGCAATACTTAAATGCTTCGATGCATATGCCGAAGGAGAAGAACAACCGACCAAACACGGACAACGTAGGATGGTTGTTCCAATCACATAGTTGCAATTGAACCTCTGTGCCAGTATTTCTCATTTTTAGTGTGTTAACCATCTTAACAGCGCTGTCATAAGCATCATAAAATGTCCGAACCTCTCTTCTAGAGCCTTCTGCTTAGCTCTCCAACCCTTCCCATACTTTATACTGGTTTTCCATCTACTCTTAACTGTGAGCTGAATGCTTCTCGCGGTCATGTCTTTCTTCTGCACTATCTCACTGAACAAGAGGCGTGCAATAAGAGTTGAAGACAGGTTTGGATGGTCCGTCACCGTACTAGATATCTCACAAGTGTGTGGCTCGAAATCAGACACCACCCACAGCACGTCGTACTTAGGTACGTGAGCGTGCACCCTTGCAGGACAGTCGATGTTCGTGCAGCTCATAGTCAAATATCGACTATTTGACACATCAGTACGGAAAACCCTTTGCGTGGACAATGCCCACTCAATCACGGCTTCCCTCAGCTCCTGCTTTGTGTTATACTGGGCTCCGATTCGAATATTATTCATTCGGTACTCCCATGCCGCAGAATAACCATCGTCCACAGTTGTCATGTTTGACTTGTCCATATCCCAGGAGTGAGGAATAGGCACATCGTCGCCAATCCAGGACTGAGGAATCGGCACATCTGCATCATTATCTTCTTCATCATTAGCAATATCATCCTCATTTGCGTCATCTTCATCATCAGAATCAAGATCTTCTACAACACCATACTCATTTTCAGCCAACATCTCTTCTTGCAAAGTACCTTCGTACTCATCCGCATCAGCCTCTCCAACGGGCGGAGGTCCTTCCGAGTCAACACTTAGTGCTGGCTCATACTTATCATGAATATCCACATTTTGTGAATCAGCACCCTGACTGCTCTCTCCATGCTGAAAACCTCCGCCACCTTGTTCTACATTGTTTTATTGTTTTGCTTCGGATAAAATATCAGCAGGACTTCGGGTTGGGTACCTCGACTTTTGCATGATGCTAGCCAAGCTATCCACTGACCTGTTCGATCCAGCGGTAACAACTCCCGAAAAATATTTGTACGGGATTTGGACCATACTGACTGAATCTTAACCGTAAAAATATTAGGATCATACCCAAAATTGTCAGTGAAATACTCCTGCACTACAGCTATTCTAGCTCTCTCTGGGTCTGGCAACTGCATCACCATATTATTAAATTTACTAAGATCAACCCCAGTCTCTGTAACGCGGACAGTACCGGCGCCGAAGTGCACAATAAAATCAATCACTTCCATTACCTAAACAAATTTATTACGTCAAATACTACATAAACAATTATTACGACCACCCGAAATATTACCAATATTACTAATACTCCTAAAATATTAACACAGAACCGACATCCACCGACAAATATCGACCGACACAGGAACCGACATCCACCGACAAACGCATCCATCCGACAAAATTATTTATACAACAACTATATTAACGCATTCATCCCGCAAATATCCACCGACAAAATAAACGCATCCATTTAACATATATCTATACTACAACTAACGCATTGTTCGGACAAAATTATTTATACAACTAGATTAACACAATAACCAACATCCACCGACAAAATATTGTACACTACAACTATCACATCCACCGACACAAATATTCTACAACTAACACATACATAATAAATAAATTCACTAAACAAGATTCATCTAGTGATTACTTAGGGTTTACCCTTGACGCGTGGAAATCCCGTTTCTTCCGTTCCCGGCCTCAATCTACCGCCACCACTGCTCCACCACCACACCTCCTCCTCCAACACGAGCTCCCACCACTGCTATACACCATTGTTGGCCTCCATTGCTTCCAATCCTCTACCACCTCTCCTCAAAACGAATCCACGAAAATCTACCCCATGAACAGATCCTTGCTGCCCTAGTTCTCCTCTCTTCTTTCCTAGCAATCTAACCTTCTCAAATTTATTTTTTGGGCAATACTTGGCACTGTTTTTTGGGGGGAGACGAAGAACAGGGGAGGAGCTCGGGTCGACGGGAGGAAGAAGAAAGAAGGAGCCGGCGCAGCGCACTTATTTCGGCCCAGATAGGCATGAGCCATGCCGATCGGCATCAGCGCTGCCGAAAGATGCGGGCCCGGCCTGCGCGCGTCTGCCGCATGCAGCCGTCGGTGTGGGTCCCGCCGACGGCCACTTTTCGGCACGGCACGGCTGATGCCGACAGCGCGCTAGATTCTGAAATTTCTAATTCCGCGCACTAGATTCCGAATTTTGATTAAAAAAACGTATTATTTAAAAAAAAACTCTAGCTTCTTCGCGGTTAGCGGGCACACAGAAATACCGTGTAGTGATCATGAAATCGAACATTAACAAAAATCATTAGTGCATATATAATGAGGTGACGTCAGCCTTCTCTTAGCTTTGTCACGTAGGATAATTATCTAATTGGAGGAGAGAGAATGACGAAAGGGAAGGCTGTCTTCCCTTAGCTAAGGGATGATCTCTTATGAAATAAGAGAAGGCTAATTTCACCATTATATCATTAGTCTTCCCTTATAAATTCAATTTCCTACTAAAATATTATTAATTCTCATTAATTGCTAGGGATGGCAATAAGAGATAATGCATTGTACACCTTATAATTTTGTCTTCTCTAAATAATGTGGATGCCCTTATATCGCAAACAAATAAATATTATCACAAACTATATAATAAAAATGATATCTGGATAATCTATATCTACCGGATAATAGCAATACCATATTCATCACCCTATCCGGTCAATATATTTAATTATATCTTGTATCCTCATAGGTATTTATTTTCATGTCCTTAAAAAAGATGCAGACGTGGACGAATATTATAACATTTTATATCCTATTTTTCCAATGACATTTGTTCAAAAAGACGCTTCAGTTGACTATAAACTATAGACATTCGTTAGTTAGAAATAGTTGGGTGTTTGGGGTTAACGAAAACCGATTGAGCATATTCGAGTTCTCAAGTGTGGGTCGAGCCGAGAGACCATGGCTTTGAGGTGCGCCACTAGCTCAAATCCAAAGATTTGACTCGTGTCCGGATTTGCACAAGTGTCTATCAACACGTCATCTCAAGATGACGTACAATTACACACCGGTAAGGATAGATATTTCCTGTAGCGTTTCTCTGTGAAAATATATGAAGATGGTGATAGTGAGATCACGGTACTGCAATGTGAGGACAGTGGCGCAAGGACTGTTGAGTAACAACTGGTTGATGGACATACCAGGTAGTCTAGCTTATCGAGGTGCACGAGAGTTTGTGGCTTGTGGATGGCAGTAGTGGAAGTGGAGAGAAATGTGGAGATGGAGGTCGTCGCCCACAAGATGTCGCAATGGGGAATATGTCCTTGACCGCGTCCTGAGTGTGTGGACACAATCGCTAATGAGTCATTATAGGTGGGTCTATGACTCTACATACTGATACAGTATATGGGGCTGGACTTGGGCTTAGTTGGGCCACAAAATTAAGTAATTAAAATAACTAATTAGGACAAAAATATTGAGTTTAGGGGAGGGGATGTACCCAAAGAAGCATGTACACTTTGATGAGCTGTCTTGGATGACTTGGCAAAATCCCATGGAAATTCCGTGTTACAACTTCCAGACGACCACTAACTTTGTGAGGGTCTCTTTGATTCGCAATATAGGTAAAACACGGGAATATAAATATTACATAAATGGAATGTCATGACACCTGAAATCATACGGGAAATAAAAACATAGGAAACGGTAGAGTGTTATTTAGTTGCATCACACAATAAACACATAAATTTAGTATATAGATTTAGTGCATTTCATAGTTATCATAGGCACATCGGAATTTTCCAACAGGTCTCACCTATTTGCTAGAAATTCTACATGATTGTAGTGTAGGAAGGAATCCACATGAATTTGAGAGAATTCAATCCACTGAATCAAATGGACTCTATAAGAAAGATTCCCATGGGTGGAAATCTTGTCCAATTCATTTGAAGATCCTCTACAACAAAGCGGCTTTGAATTTTTAAAAATTAACGCTAACACCGTTCATGAGGAAACGCGCTGTCGTAAAAAACTAAAAAAATAATTGGATAAACTTATCTTAGACCTCCCATACAATTTCCAAGCAAGATGTATGAAAAAAATTATGAGTATAAATGTTATCATCTCTGAAAATTATACGCTGCTAGCTATGCCAGTAGTATTGTTTTGGGGAGGGTAATAAGTAGTACGAAAGATAAACGCTTGTAATTAATCAGGTTGTTCAGACTTTCAAATTGCATACCATATCGGAGAAGAGAGAATAAAAGAAGGATAAGAAAGAAGAAGGTCCAGAGTGGGCCAGACGGACACACCCGTATGTCCTCAAACGCACTTGTATGTGGGATGAGTTTGAGGTGTACCTTACAACCCGGACAATAAAACCATGTCCGGAGAAAGAAGAAAAATACCGGTTTGAGAACCGTGAGTGGAGATGTTCTAAGATCGGATAATCCATGAAAATTCGGATAGTTTGTCGAATAATAGCACTACCGTATTTATCACCCTCTCCTACCAATATTTGACTAATAAGGGTATCTTCATGTGTAATAAGTGAATATTATAATTGCATACCATATTGGAGATGCGGATTCGAGGGGAAAATAATAAAATCGTACACGCTATTTTCCCAGTGGTGTCTGTTCCCTCTGAAACTCGTCTCCCGTATTGCCGTCTCCGGATTTGCACATCACAACTGAAGATGACATATAATTACACACCGGGAAGGATAGATATTCCGTTTAGTTTTCCCGCTGTGAAAATATATGAAGATGATGATAGTGAGATCACGGTACTAAGCCCATGAGTGACTGATGCTAGTCTAGCCAAACTATGCACTGTTAGACCTTTACACTTTGATGACCTATTGAGTTGTGTTGGGATGACTTGGCAAAATCCCAAGGAAATTTTGTGTTCCAACTTCCATACCACCGACCTTTACACTTTGATGACCTATTGAATTGTGTTGGGATGACTTGGCAAAATCCCAGGGAAATTTTGTGTTCCAACTTCCAGACCACCGCCATCTATTGGTAGTGCTGTTCCTGAATAGGTAACGCTAACACACAGTCAATCTACATACCTCTCCTCTCCTCTCCTCTCCTCTCCCGTTCCCCTTAAGAGTCGACCTCTGCTCGCCGGCTCCTCCTCTTCCTCTCCTCGGCGGCGATGTCGTCCGGTGGGGATGGAACAGGGGAGTCCGGATCTGTGTAGCTAGGTTTAGGTTTTCCTTGTTTTGGTCCTACGTGGCGTCTTGGAGTAGGTCGCTGGCTCCCATGGGCCGGATCTGGTGCATCTTCGTTCTGGTCTTCGTCGCTGTACTGCTTTGGTGGCGAGAGCAGCTGCATGTGGTGGAGCTGGGGCGAAGCATCTCTGCAAATAAGGTCGTCTTCCCCGCTTTTCTTGGCTTAGTTGTCTCTGCGCTCTGGCGCGGCGCAAGGCAACGAGGCTTGGCGAGTGCTTCCTCAGTGCTTCGGTGCGGTGCTGGGAAGTGGTGGTCTTGCATCCCAATGAAGCTTCCGTGGAGGAAGATGAAGTTGTGGTGCTAGATGGCAGCTCGTTTCAATAAGCACCCGTATGCCTTCTTCGGTATGATTTCTATCACTCTACTTCCTCTCTTGGCCGGCCGTGGTGTCGAGGGTGAGAGGTGTGCGGCTGTGGTGGATCTTCTTGCTGGAGAGGGTCGGGAGTTTCGTGGTACTGCGCTCTGGAGAAGATCATCGGTGGCTGGTGGCTGGCTACCGACTCAAGATGCTGGCGAGCAGCAGCTCTAGGCCTGGTCGCCGGCGATGCGACAGGTTCTCTTCAACCTCCCTCGGAGGCCCTCTCAAGTTTGTGCGATGGCGCTTCGCTCCCATCCTGCATCAAGTGGTTTCGTCCCCGGCGCTCGCGTGGGGGGCTGTCGTCCGAGCTCGCTGTTCTTCAGTGCTAGCGAAGAAGACGAAGGACCCAATTGCGTTCCTCCTCCTCCGTTTAGGGTGCATTGCGAAAATGTGGAGGACTCTCTTTTTATTCTGCTTTCTTGTAAGGTCCTCTATGTAAATTGTAACGCACTGTTGACCTTTTAATGCAGTATCCAGACCCTTCGGGGTATATCCCTGTTAAAAAAAAAAGGTAACGCTAACACTCGTCCAGGAGGAAGCACGTTGTCGAACAATTATCAAGCAACTTGACGGAAAATAGGACGAACTTATCTCAAACCACCCACAATTTTCAAGCTAGACGTTAGACGAATTTCCTTGAGCATAACTGTTATCATCTCTGAACATTACACAGTGCTAGCACCGTGTTACCCGGTAGTACTGCTTTAGGGAGAGTAAGTAGTACTAAGTAGTACGAAAGATAAACACTTATAATCAGGTTGATCAGACCTCTAAGGACCATAGTACATCAAGGCACGTTTACATATACTTTCCAGTAGAACCAGACTAGAGATTATCACGCGACACGGTTTGTGTGGCGATCGGTCGTCTTCGGGTGCAGCGGTTTCCGCAGGAGAAGCTGCACCACCGAGCGATCCATAGGGCTGCCCTGTGTCTCCGTCCATACGATTCTGAATTTCTTCAGCCTGACAAGAGAACCAGTGGTAGACATGTCAGCACTTGGATCAAGTGACGAACCAGAGAGCCGTGTTTTTAATACTAATACAGTAACAGAGGATAAGAAGTTTCGGTAGTTGACATATTCACTTGCCTGTCTGCAGCACCTGATGAAGATGAACCCACGGTCTGGTCGACACAATGCCTCTGCTCAACACTGTTGGCCAGTCGATACAGGGCATCTCTTATGCACCTTTTGGTTCCCACATCCAACTGCCAAATTAAGGAACATCAGACAATTAGTACATGTATATGAAATATGATGGACAATGCAAATCATTATAGGAACTGTCGAACTGAATATTATTTACTTAGATCACACATAAACAAGGATATGCAAGACGTACGGTATGCAAGTTAGTGTGAGCCTCACTGACCTGGTTCATGCCTTCCTGAAGCTTTTGGAACCCAATTCGCTTCACGGGCGCAGCTTGCGGAATCAACGGCGAGCGAGGGTTCTCACGTAAACCTCCTCCTGAAGCCCTCCCCGTTGGACCAAACTCCAAGCCTGAACTGTTCAGAGCACCTTCCCCTGCAAAACCTCCAGGAAGAAGCTGCGTCGTGGAGCCACTACTGATCTGCACTTCAGGCTGCTCGTACGTCGTCAGCGGCGGAAAGTACATCTCCAGTGGGTTTCCGGCCATTTCGTCGAGGATCATATCCGGAGTCGCCGCCGCGTGTGCCTTCTTCTTGGCAGAGCAACGAGGAACGTAAGCCGAGACGAGTTCATCTGGCCCGGAGCGAGTAGACGAAGACGGAATGATCTCGTCGTTGCACAGGATGCTGGGTGATGATACTGGGACTAGCATGTCATCGAAGGGACAGAGGAGGTGCCGTGGAAGATGCCCGATCTCCTCGGGTGAAGAACAGTTGGCTGATGGGGTCTCCCTTCCTCTATTCCTGGATGGCTGCTGCATGCTGATCAGATTTGTCATCTTGATCTGCAGAAGGTGAGCAGAAAAGTTAGCATGGATATCAATATATCGTACGTAGATGAATCCAAATTAAGGTAGAATCCTGTAAGAAATTTACGGCCCGGAGATACATTGCATATTGAAGGATGCAAGGGTCTCGACTCCTGAGGTGACAAACATCCACCGTCGGGTGGAACTCCTCTGCATCGTCGGACCTTCAAAAATTGGGCGGACGTAAATTAGGGGGATGAGTGTTTAACAGTACCTGATCAGCAGTGTCAGGAACTGAAAGTGTTGGTTCTAATATAGGATTCGTAGCGCTCTTGCGCGCAGCAGCCGACGAATTCGCGTCACTATCAAAGTGGCTGCTCGGTACGAGCTGAACATCGGGCGAGCAAATCGACGGCCACATCGGGTCATCAAAGTAGTTCTCAAACGCAGAGCCGAATTTTCTTCAGAAGATGGAAAAAAGAAGTTCAGATCTAGAAAACCTTACTGCTGCTTTTTGTTTCTTCTAGATTAAAAACCTTATTACTGCTGCTGTTAGTAACAACCCCATACGTGCCCAAGGCAGCAAGGAAATTACCTCAGGTCTGTCTCGAAATCGTCGAAGCTGCCGAGCTCAGGCCAGTCCAAGGGGAACAGATCGTCTCTTCCTTTGTTCTTTTGTTCATCTTCCGGTCGCACGGTGTGGCCTTGTTGTGATGAGGAAACAATGTCTGAAACGTTGCCGATTGCAGCGTATGCGTCGGCAGAGAACAAGCAGCCTGCAGCTTCTGCACCTGCACCTGCACGTACCAGTAATCTTGAAAAACTTCACCTAAATAATACTGAAAGGACGACACGAATATTTCTTGCAAACTGGATCGATGGCATACTCATCGGTGGGACGATACCGCCGTTCTTTCGACTCCCTTTACCATAGGAATAGGGTACGACGTCGCCGGCGATTCCACTGTCGCTGTAAACGGCAGTGCTGTTTCCGACGCCGCCTCCTTGCAGTATTGGTCCTGAACTCGCGGGAAGCTCGGCGGGGTAGACCCTCGATTTGCCGCGACCCTGAAGCAGCATGGTGGCGTGCTCGTTGCTCGGAGCAAAGTCACTCATAACAAAGTGGCAGTGGGCGGTGACCTGAAGATGAAACGATCGGTCTTAGACGGGCAGAGTTGAGCGATGAACGGGAACCAACAAAGAAACAAACTAGATAAACACTTTCGTTTGCTGGTTCGGTCACAGACTACCACCACTACGATGGAGCTCACCAGAGTACTTGCGACCTCGTCGCGAGGCGGCTGGAAGCCTTCCCTCCTCCTGCTTCCCAGCGCCGGCGCAGGCATCGATCCGAGTCGAGCGACGGAGGGAGGGGATGGATGTGGATCGTTGTCGGCACGCCGCAACTGAAGAAGCGAGCGGATATCGAGCAGCCCGGATGGATGGAGGTGGGAGATGAAGGGCGTCTAGCTAGCAGAAGCTAGCAACAGAAAGCAAAGCGAGTGGAGTACTGTTCACGGCTGTTCGGCAGGCGGGCGGCAGCGGCCCTAGCTTTTATATCGTGCAGCTAGCAGCTGGCCGGTGCCCGAGCCGCGCCGAACCCCCTGTCGAGCTAGCTAGCCTCGCGCGCAAGTGTGTAGCTCGAACTTGCTCGGTTTTTAGCCGGGAGGGGCGAGTGGGAGCTAGCCGTACTTCGAGCTCTCGATGCTTTAGCCCTTCTGCGTAAAGAGTTAGGCGTCCGATCCGTGGTGTCACTCAGAGAACCGCTCGTGGCCGGGAGCGACTACGTACGCGTGCGAACGTGGTCTATGACTCATCAGACATGTCCTTGATTGAAGTTCCTGCAGAAGGTACGCCATTGACGAGCAAGCGAAAAAAAGAGCCGCTCGATCGATCGGCTTGCCGGAAACGGAAGGGGGCAAGCGCCTCTTTTCCGGCATGACAATGCCGACAGCGACGCCCGCTCGGCGCTGGCAATGGTACGTCACTCGTGGCTACCTAGCTAGGCTCGATCGATGCTTCTTGCCCTTGCGCTGCAGCGGCATAGCTAGCACACCTACGTACAGCAGCCCGGCCTAACCAAGGAAGCATCGTCGACCGCGCATCCCGGGGTCGACTTTCACGAGAACGGCAGCTCCTTGGTTCGGTGATAGCCTTGACGCTCGATCGGGCGCCCTCGTGGGGAAGAAGGGATCGATGATCGAATTGGTGATGGATGCGTCAGCTAGCTCGAGGGAGCGTCGTCGTCGCACGCGTGTCCTGGGCTCCTAGCTCTTGCCTCTGAGAGGTAAGTTCGGCCGTGCCTTCTGGCGCCCCGATGATGGAGGGGGACGACTCACGATCGGGCGAGGTACGTAGCCAGTGGCCGGCAGCGCGGCGTCGACGTTTGTCCCCTGCTCGTGTAATCTCCATGACAATCGCGTGGAGGTGACATCTCACGTGTGTGAATATATAGACGAACTTGCCTATGGATCAGTCTAGTCACAAAGGACTAGTCGCGCTCTGCTGATTGAGTTTAGTGTCACATAGTATGTCATAGCCGTTGTATACTCATGACAATAGCTGTTCAATCACTCCTGCTCCTGTTCCATTTCAGAACATGACGCGAACGCTCGTTTGATGTCTGAAATGACAGCCCTATCTATCTATGTGCATAATTCGGTACCGGAGTGGGGGGACTACTTAACCACAAGCTATCTTTTTAATTTTTATTACTTTTGGAGCTTAATTATCAACTGTTGGAGAAGAGTGGGACGGTTACTGTCGGTCCATCACAGAGCTTCTAGTGAACTCTCATGTTTCACATACGTCTTACGAACTACTGTACTTATGATTCTTGTAATCGTCGTTTCGGATTAAATTTTTCTGTTTCGTGTGGCCGTATGCAGCATAATTATGCACAATTTGGGTGTAAAGTACTATATAATTTTATTGGACCCGGCCTACAAATTCATTCTCGTGGACCAACTATCCCTGAAATACACAAGCCAACGGTTTAGTTGGTATCCGGTTGTATCACCGTGCAAAAGCAGTTTTCCGGCTGAGTGCAGTGTTTTGTAACCCGAGCTAAATTTAGCCTTGAATTTTGAAATGTGACACTATGTGATGGAAATTAGTTTTTCTCAAATAGTTTAAATTTGGAAAACACGGCCAATAATGGATGGAAATGGAATTCACCGTTTCAGATGATACGGTGCAGGGGCGGAGCTCCCTTAAGGCCAACCTGGGCCTTGGCCCGCCCAGGATTTGGCTAATCCTTCCTATTTTTAGTTGGGTCGGCCTATTAATACTTTAATTCTAAATGAAAACATGGTTCTTTTGTAGCCTGGCCCGCCCAAAAATTCTGCTGAAGCTCCGCCACTGATACGGTGGACACTGCCCATGTGAACCAATTATACATAGCACAGTGGTTCACAAACAAGATTGAGTATAGACGAAGCGCACGACTTAACATCCACATGTACAAAGACAGCGATTGATCAAGTTGAATGCTACTCCTACTACAGTACTTATAGTGACGTAAGAGCGATGACGTACTTGTTCCAGCTCTCTAGTACATGCCTAACTGAAACGTGTCGGAATGCTGGGGTCCAGCACGCATCATTTCATCGGAGACACATACAGTACATACACGGTCACGCGCGATGCACGTATCAGACATGGCGTCCGTGCGCGCCATGTTGTTTTTTTGTTTTTTGAGAAATATTCGGCGAACGGTACCGGACGGTGCATGGTCGTAGAGTTGAGCGTTGATGGGCAGCCCAGCCCTAGTACTTACAACCGAGATCTGGTCCGGTTTCTGGGTGAACTGGACCGGGCTTCCCGCGGCTGCTGCTGGGCTGGGGACTGAACTATACACACGTCAACGATGGAGTGCCGTGTCTCACAAAATAAAAAAAGAACTAATGGAATGTCGTCACGATCCGGCATTGCCGCATTGGGTCTCGCCTATATTCTTTGAGAAAAATGACATGAACGTGCCGGCCGGGTTATTAGCTCTAAAGAAAAGTCGAGCTGCCTAAAAACAAAGAAAAAGAAAAAAATATGCCAGATAAAAAAGCCCCCGCGTCGTCTCTCCTCTGAGGCGGCTCGGGAGGAACCCCAAGTCGCCCGCCGCCACCAACCTCCTCCCTCCTCCACCCCTCGCCGTCGACCGGATGATGCTTGCCGGGCACAACCCTGGGCGGCGGACGGCGGCGGCGAGGTGCTGTTTCTCCTGGCGTTGGCTTCTGGACAGCTCGACGGCGATGGGGCGCATGGCGGCGCGGCGGGGCTCGGCTGGGACGGGAGCAGCGTTGCGGGGCGCGGCAGCGGCGGGGGTCGCGGCTCGCGTGGCGCACGGGAGCAGCGGCGCAGCTGTGGCCTGGATCTGTGGCGTGGACCCAGATGGGGCGGCTCGGGCCCCATCTGGGCTGGGGCGGGCCGAGCGGCCCAAACGGGCGGCGTGGCGTCGGGGGTCGCCCCAGGCTCCCGAGGGCGTGGAGGCTGGCCAGCGACGGAGGCTGGGGGAGTTGCGCTCTCGCGGGGCGTCGGACGGGCTGCTGGTTAGGGTCGGGGGCGTTGCTCCGCTTCTCCCGGCCAGCACCTTCTCACGGGGAAGAGGAAGCCGGGGCGGCGGCCCCGGACCGGAGTTGCTGCGAAGGTGCGGCGGAGGCCACCATGGCAGGAGGCGCCACGGTTGGGTTCCGGCCATTGGTCGAGCTCGGTGGACGGCGGTAGGGCGGCACTACCTGTGGCGTCGCTCCCTTGTTTTGCGGTCGGGACGACCTCCGGGCGAAAGCCTTGCTCTTACTTGGTCGGAGCCGGCGACGGCGGCGCTTTTGGGCGTCGTTTTCCCTCTTGGGGGCGTCGCTTTGGAGTGCTCGTTCCCACCCGACGTGGGTGGTGCTAAGATTTCCAGGTGAAAGCCTAAACTCCATCGGGAGCGGGCGGCGACGACGATGGACGCGTCGTTTCCTTGTTGGAGGCGCCGCCTTGGAAGTTCTTAGCCCCTCACGGTGCGATGGGCTCGCGGCGTTCGGGGAGAGCGGTTCTGTTGTCAGGGGAGCGGATGACCGGGGTGGCGGCCCTGGACGGTGGCGGTGCGTCGAGACGGCGGTCTCGAGCTCCCACGCTATGATGGTTCCATGAGGCGGGCCCATTGTCTAGCGGGGGTCTAGGTGGCGACCTGGATGTAGACTGCATGGGCAGAGGGTTCGTCGACCTGACTGGATCACCTTCGGGCAATGCGAAGGTCGATCTGGTTGCTACACCGGGGCGGCGGCCCCGGCACAGGTGGTTTTGGTGACAACCTGGATGAAGACTGCGTGGGCAGAGGGTTTGTCGACCATGACTGGATCACTTTCGGGCTATGCGAAGGTTGATCTGGTTGTTACGTCGGGGTGGCGGCCCCGGAGCTGGTGGTGTGTGTTGTGGCGTTTGTCGACTTGGGTCGTGTGGGCGGCAGGTCGCTTCGTTTGTGTCATTCTTTTGTATAGTTTGTTTGGTTTTTGGACCCGGTTTCCCTTATAAACTGGGTCAACTCTTTCTATCTATTCGGGCGGTGGATACGACCACCTTTACCTCAAAAAAAAAACAAAGAAAAGCCCTCTCTCTCTCTCTCTCCACAGGTCAAAAACAAAGAACTTGGTGTCATGCCCTTCCTTGCAGGAACTTGGCACAGGACGTCCAACTGTGCTCGCTTACTGGCACGCCACTGCCAAATCTCCCACCGCGCACCCGAAGGGTCTCAAATCTGCTATAATCCTGCTGACCTGGGAGGTTTGGAAGGAACGCAACGCGCGGGTTTTTAACAACAAATTCTCGACGCCAGCGACGCTCTTTGAAAAGATTAAAGATGAAGGGAAACGCTGGGTCTTGGCGGGCAACAAGCACCTGGACGAGATCATTGTTTGAAGTTTTTGTTATGTAACAAACTTTTATTTTTGGCTTCGGCCAACATGTTTGCTTCTCCTATAAGGCAAAACTTTTGCCTCGTTATTCAAAAAAAAAAAAAACCCCACCGGACTGGACGGCATCTCATGGTGTCTTAGTTTTTGTAGGCAAAAGATGGTGCCATAGTGGCCAGCACACCCTGCAATAATCGAGCAGAGTTGTTGTTGACATTCAGCTTAATTATCATGACAAGAAAAAAACTTACGTCCTAACCATACAACCATTTGTTAGTTTCTTCCCTATATTTTCCGAGAAAAATAAAAATCAACGTGCCGGCCCGGTTAGCTTAGCAGTTAGCTCTAAAGAAATACCACTCTGCCGAAACCAAAGAAAACCTATTGCATGTCAAAAACAAAGAAACCCCACTAAGACTAGATGTAGATGGCATCTCATGGCGTCTTAGTTTTTGTAGGCCAGAGGATGTGTGTGCCATAGTGGCCAGCACATCCTGCATCAATAATCGAGCAGAGCTGTTGTTGACATTCAGCTTAATTATCACGACTCGGCACAAAAAAAAAGCTTAGTTATCACGACGTCGTCGCTGCTATTTTTATCCAGAGAAGGACGTGGAGTAGTTGGTGCCGTCGTGGCACGGACACGTACGTACGTTGTCGTCGTGGTGAACAGACAGATGCCTACGGGTAGGCTATCTTGTGGGGTCGGATGGACGCTAGAGGATTCGGGAAGGGATAGCGCGCTGAGAAGCACACACAGATGAACACACGGACACGGGGATTTACCCTGCTTCGGGGCTCTCGTGAGGAGATAAAACCCCTACTGCAGCATCTAGCCTATTTGGTATATTTCTTCTCTTAACATCATCGCGGGATAGATGCTCCATGAGCTGAGTACTAAATGCCTCTAAGAGGTCTTGGGGAAAAAGAGAGCAAGGGAGGGAACGGGGCAGCCGTGGGGGGTGTGTCTCCCTCTTGGTCTCTCTCCCTGGTGCTCCTTATATAGAGGGAGCCCAGGGGACAAGGGAGGCCCACACGACACTATACATGCACTGTTCATGATTTGACTACTGGGGTCTAATCGACACTATTTCCTGCGTCATGCAGCGTACTCTAGTCACATCAGGGGATGGGCTTGGCATGTCTTGTCTGTCCTTTGTCCTGTAGCGCTTGGCATGGCATCTTCTCTGCATAACCCGGCATGGATATGCCGGATAACTTGTCGACTCCTCTCCTGGGCAACCCGGCATGGATATGCCGGATTCCACCTCTCAACCCGGCGAGGGTATGCCGGATACCCTTCATAAACCGTTCTTCCTGCACATAAGAATAACACAATGCATACCGACATAAATATGTCGGGTAAAATATGGTTAAGTCGGTTAGAGTATGTCGGGCTGCATCAATATCATATCCCGGTCCCTTCCGACCCGGGCATATGTCGGTCAACTTAGTATGTCGGTTCCGTCTTGGACGTAGCTTTTACCATAACTTTACCCTACCCGGGGTAGCCCCCCGACACTAGTCCCCGAGGCTGCGGGGGACTCGCAGAGTCGCGCGCAGACTTACAAGAAATAACAACACCACCATCTTTACCTACTCCACCGTGTACCTGCAAAAATACAATCATATGCCGGTGCCTTAGCCGCTCTGGGCGTTTTACCGACATAGATGTCTTCGGCCACTGCCGGCTTGACATAAACACGCCTCACATGCCGGCTTTTAGCCACTCTGGGCGTATACCGACACGGACGTCTCATGTGCCGGCCTTTAGCCACTCTGTGCGTATACCGACACAGAGTCTCATGTGACGACTTTTAGCCACTCTGGGCGTATACCGACACAGACGCCTCCAACCTCTGTTGATTTGATATAAGTGTATCTCGGGTGTCTCGGTATTTCGGCCACTCTGGGCATATCACACATGTCTCGGTATCTCGGCCACTCTGGGCATATCACACATGTCTCGGTACCTCGGCCACTCTGGGCAACTCACACATGTCTCGGCCACTCTGGGCAACTCACACACGTTGCCCTTGGCAAACCAATACAAACGATGATCTGAGATATGGAAAGATGCCGTGATACTGTGGCGAACCGAAATAAACGGCGATCCGGGATATAGAAACATGCCGTGATACAGTGGCGAACCGAAATAAACGGTGATCTGGGATATATTTTCAGGCCATAACAAATATGAGATGGATCCGAGAAAACCGACATAATGACCGACATCACCAAGACATTTGACATGAATATACTCTCGGTAAAACCGACATCACCTTTTAATGTTAGTTCAGGCATATATATAACGAATATTCAACAGGAACGATAACTATATCCAGCACATAAAACTAAGTCTAGCACAAGACAGAAATGACGATAAGTTGCGAAGCAATGAACTATGGTGCCGACTCGGTTTTCACCGAGTCCCCGAGTTACTTTACTGATCTAGAGGTAAAAACAGAATGCACGAGTGAGCCAGTCCCCGGGTCAAGACATCTTGCTCCCGGGGGAAACACACAGACAACGTATGCCGAATTACTTTTTAGACCGAGTGCCCGAGTTTATTTTCATGTTTACTACATTCCACAGCCTCTGCTCTTGACTACCATTCTAGGCGTTCGTCAGTCGAGTCACAAGATCATCTCGGATAGCATACATTACTTTAACTTTGAAACACGGTTATAAGTTTACTCGGCATACGGACAACATGGATAACAAAACATACGTACACAGACAAGGCAGTCCCCGAGTTTCATGTCGAGGTGCCGGCATATAGACGACATAGACAAAACTGAGACAAAATACATGCATATAGACAGGGCAGCCCCCGAGTTACTCTATAAACCTAGGGGAAACGACATAACCGACTGGTGTGCCAGTCCCCGGGTCAAGACATCTTGCCCCCGAGGAAAATAACTAAGCAAGATACGAAGGGACAGTCCCCGAGTAAAATTTGAGATTGATTAACTAGTGCGCAACTCAAATAAGTGGTAAAGTACTCACATTGCAGTCTCGGCGCGGATGCATGTCGTTGAACCACTTGGCGCGGATGTATGCCGTTGAATTACTCCCGACGCCGGCGCGGCGGTCGATACGCCTGACTGAGACGTGCGCGCCAGCCGGGATCTAGGTCTGCCGATATGGAGATGTCGGCCCATCAGTACGCCGGGTTGCCGATACTGGAGTACCGGCGCGCCTGGGAGGTCGGTCATCCGACACAATCATCTCGGAGCGCACTCGGATGCCGGCCAGTCGATAGTCGAGAACTCTCCAATCGGGATGGATGGTCAGCCGATCATACGGGTATGCGTGTAGCGGGAGTGTCTTCAGCTGGCCAGCTAGCCAGACAACACGGAAGTGCCCGGCCGACCATGCATGCAGCCGACAAGGGGACAAAGCATGCAGTGCTTAAGCTGCTTTCCTTTATCTTTTTTCTTTTCTTCCTTTCTTTTTCTTCTCTCTCCACGCGACACGCACGCTGCTTTCTCTCCAGCCGCGGGATTGGGCAGGGAGTAAACTGCGTTGCATCTGGGCCCGCCGGCCGGTGGCTCGGCCGGTGCTTCTAGCGAAGCGATTGCCGGCGCCCTGCCCGGGGGCGCAGCTGGCTGCGGCGCTCGACCGGCGATGAGCCGACGCGGGAGTCCACCAGGCGGCTGAGGAGCGTGGACGGGGGCGCGGCTGTGCGTGGGACTGGAGCGAATCGCGGCAGGGCGCCGCAGGTAGTCGACACTGCGGGCTGGCCGGAGTTGGAGTAGAGGCGAGCACGAAGGCGCGGGAGCAGTGAGCTGGAGATAGGCGCAGGGGCTGGAGGTCGGGCCACAGCAAGAGACGAGGTCGACGTGAAGAGCTGGTTGCCGTGGAGCCGACCGAGCGGCGCGCCGGGCGAGGCGGCAGGTCGAAGTACGGGCGCGTACGCGAGCTCGCACCACGAGCGCGGGAGGTCGAACGGCGCAGGCGCTGGGGGGCGAGCGCAGGTTGGTGTGCAGGCCGCACCAAGTTGAAGTAAAGGCGGCGGTGACGACGAGCCTCCGAGCTGCGCGGGGGAGCTCGACGTCGATGCGACGCTGATGAGGATGAGGATGACGGAAGCGATGGCGATTCGCCCCGAGCGCCGTATCGCGGAACCCGGCCCGAGGAGCTCACCGGAGTTGATGAAGAAGGTCCCGTCCGAATTTGATCCAGCAAGCGCCGCTATAGCCCCACGGTGGGCGCCAACTGTCGTCGTGGTGAACAGACAGATGCCTACGGGTAGGCTATCTTGTGGGGTCGGATGGACGCTAGAGGATTCGGGGAGGGATAGCGCGCTGAGAAGCACACACAGATGAACACACGGACACGGGGATTTACCCTGCTTCGGGGCTCTCGTGAGGAGATAAAACCCTACTGCAGCATCTAGCCTATTTGGTATATTTCTTCTCTTAACATCATCGCGGGATAGATGCTCCATGAGCTGAGTACTAAATGCCTCTAAGAGGTCTTGGGGAAAAAGAGAGCAAGGGAGGGAACGGGGCTGCCGTGGGGGTGTGTCTCCCTCTTGGTCTCTCTCCCTGGTGCTCCTTATATAGAGGGAGCCCAGGGGACAAGGGGGGCCCACACGACACTATACATGCATTGTTCATGATTTGACTACTGGGGTCTAATCGACACTATTTCCTGCGTCATGCAGCGTACTCTAGTCACATCAGAGGATGGGCTTGGCATGTCTTGTCTGTCCTTTGTTCTGTAGCGCTTGGCATGGCATCTTCTCTGCATAACCCGGCATGGATATGCCGGATAACTTGTCGACTCCTCTCCTGGGCAACCCGGCATGGATATGCCGGATTCCACCTCTCAACCCGGCGAGGGTATGCCGGATAATCTTCTTCTCCCGAGACCCGGCATGGTTATGCCGGATTACCCTTCATAAATCGTTCTTCCTGCACATAAGAATAACACAATGCATACCGACATAAATATGTCGGGTAAAATATGGTTAAGTCGGTTAGAGTATGTCGGGCTGCATCAATATCATATCCCGATCCCTTCCGACCCGGACATACGTCGGTCAAGTTAGTATGTCGGTTCCGACGTAGCTTCTACAAACTTTACCCTACCCGGGTAGCCCCCGACATACGTACTACCGGAGTGATAGGAGCAGGTGATCGACCCTTCCGCGTCCATGGCGAGACAGTCGGTCGATCGGCCGGCCTGTCCATGTGGCGCCGCCCGGAGGCCCCGGCACCTTCCTCGCTCCGAACCACCATAAAACCCGGCGCCGCGGCACACGGCGCCAGCTCACCGCGCCTTCACCCACTCCCCCAAATCGCGACAGAGACAGAGACAGAGACAGACAGAGACCAATCCAATGGCGACGCTCTCCGTCCCGGCCGGCGTCCCGCCCGTTGCGGAGGACTGCGAGCAGCTCCGCAAGGCCTTCACGGGCTGGGGCACCAACGAGAGGCTCATCATCTCCATCCTCGCCCACCGCGACGCCGCGCAGCGCCGCGCCATCCGCGCCGCATACGCCGACGCCTACGGCGAGGAGCTGCTCCGCGCCCTCAACGACGAGATCCACGGCAAGTTCGAGGTAACCACTCCATCTCCACCCATCCATCCCGTGTGCATCCCGATCCGCGCTGTCGATCGATCGGTCTCCCCCCCCCCTGCGTCTGAATGAATTCTGATCCGACTGTCTCCCGATCGAACAGAGGGCGGTGATCCAGTGGACGCTGGACCCGGCGGAGCGGGACGCGGTGTTGGCCAACGAGGAGGCCAAGAAGTGGCACGCGGGGGGCCGCGCGCTCGTCGAGATCGCCTGCGCGCGATCGCCCGCGCAGCTCTTCGCCGCCAAGCAGGCGTACCACGACCGCTTCAAGCGCTCGCTCGAGGAGGACGTCGCCGCGCACGTCACCGGAGAGTTCCGCAAGGTATGCATCACAAACCGACCTTGGTCCTGTGTGTGACTTGATCGTTCGTGCCGCTCCGAGATCTCACACAGGCAGAGGCAGACGTCTGCGTGTTTGATCTTGATCTGGCAAAATACAGGCTCAACATTTCATACCATCTCTGATTAAAAATAAATATAGATAACGACATTACGGCCAATGCAGTCCCTCTTTGCACTCATCGATTCTTCATCATGTCGTCTAACTTGATCATGATGTTACTCGTGCTCAGTTTCTCTGCAACATTTCATCCTCTTGCTGTCATGATTAGCATAAGTTAAGCAGCTAATCATTCTATTCTATTCAAGTAACTGATCCACTGCAGTTTTCTTCTTCTTCTAATTACTTTGTCCGGACACTGATAAGATAGTTATACATACACGGATGGTATATGTTCGATGATTCCATCTGAGATGTTTATACTGTTCAAGATCTCGATTATCTTAATTTGCCGGGGGACTCTCTCCATGTTAATTTGATTGGACGATCTTATGGTTATAAATACAATTACTAGCACGATATGTGTTTTATTTGTAAGATATGCTACTGATCCTGATATAAAAAGTGGTTAAATACTTAAATCTGAAATTTCATAACTGTTAATACTAGTTCTGCTAAAGAACATCTACAGTCTTCAATTCCAAACATGCTAGGACGTTTTAAAAAAAAATTATGCTAGGACGTATTCATCTCAGCTTTGGATCCTCTTGTAAATGCATTTCGTTAGGTTGGTTGAACCATTCTCTGGTTAGAATTTAACATGTTACTATTCAGTTAAAGTGATAGCACTATATACGTTCTGTTTTTAGGATGTGTTACTGATCCAGATAAAAATAATGAGTTGAAGTTCTGAAATACTTAGCAGCACACACTATCGCTGCTAAAGAACACATTTAGTCCCAAAACTCATATGTGTTATTTCTTCATCTCAGCTTTTGGTGCCTCTTGTGAGTGCATACCGCTATGATGGCCCAGAAGTGAACACCTCGTTGGCACACTCTGAAGCCAAGATACTCCATGGTAAGATCCATGACAAGGCTTATGGTGATGAGGAGATCATCAGGATTCTCACAACAAGGAGCAAAGCTCAGCTACTTGCAACATTCAACAGTTACAATGATCAGTTCAGTCATCCCATCAACAAGGTGAATAATTACTAGTACTATTCACTTCCTGTCAGTTTTAGGTCTCTTTTCCATTCAGAACCCATAAGGCAAATACACAGCTAACTACCCTAATGATGAACTATATATTCAGCTGATTTCTTCCATTCATCAAACTTTCACCGTTAAACAATTCCCTTGCACATATTTAGTGTGATTTAAAATGATTGCTTGTCGATATAAGAGTTATTGTTTACAGCTTACATTTTTTGTGAGAATTGTTCGTACTAGCTCATGATGTTGTTTGACGAACACACTAACAGGACCTGAAGGAGGATCCCAAGGATGAGTTCCTGGCGACCCTGAGGGCGATCATAAGGTGCTTCACCTGTCCTGACAGATACTTCGAGAAGATCATCCGGCTGGCTCTCGGAGGCGTCGGCACAGACGAGAACGACCTTACAAGGATCATAACCACCCGTGCCGAGGTGGACCTGAAGCCGATCAAGGAGGCCTATCTGAAGAGGAACAGTGTCCCGCTGGAGAAAGCCGTTTCCAAGGACACGACCAGGGACTACGAAGACATGATGCTTGCACTCCTGGGAGCAGAGTACTGAAGGCGTGTGTCTGTGTGATCTGCCTTACATGGCCCTTCCTGTATGTCGTGGGAATAAAAGTATAAGATTGTGAGTGAGGTGTGTTGTTTTTCCCTCAGTGAATATAAGCTAGCCTGCATGACAGTGCTCATTTGGTAAAATTATACCATTTCGTTCATTTGAGCTGCAAAAATATCATATATTTTTTTGGAAAGGATGAACCCCGCCCTCTCTATTTATTATTGATAAAATAAAATGAAAACAACAAACCTTACAAAGAGACACATTCATAAGCCGGAAGCCACTGTCTAGGCGATAACTCCATACACCTAATTTGATGAAGGGGATGGACATGAATAGACCCAATTGCTCTGAATCACACTTCTATGCACATCATCTAAGTCCGGAGGCCTCAACCAAGTCGCCCAAATACGAGCCGGTAGCACAATCTGGTCCGACATACCCTCTGCATATGCCACATGCATACGCTCAGAAGCCGTTGTCGTCGTCTTCCGCCAACCCATTTTCAGAAGATATCAACGTAATAACCTTGTTTGGCCTACCGACAATCCCCCCATGGCGCCAGACAATGTGAAAGGACACGGATGTCGCCTAGAGGGGGTGAATAGGCGATTAAAATTAATACAGTTTAATGCTTGAATAAATGCGGAATAAAACTCTTATTTAATTTATCAAGCAAGAAACCTAAACAAGCTAGGTTTGTCTATGTGCACCAACAACTTATGCTAAGCATGCTAGGTTTGTCTATGTACACCAACAACTTATGCTAAGCAAGATAAGCAACTATGTGATAGCAAGATATATTACTTCAACCTCGATTGATATCACAAAGTAAATTACATAAGTAAGAAGCTCGGGGTATAGAAATACCGAGACACTTGGAGACTATGATTTATCCCGAAACTCACTTCCCAATGAAAGCTACGTCTCCGTTGGAGCGGTGCGGAGTCACAAAGTGATCACCGAGTAGCCGTAAATGGCACACCGTAAACTCTTTCGTGCCTCCACTAATGCGGAGTGCCACGAACCACTATGGGACTCTTGAGGGTGGTCTACAAGGATGAGGCACACTCCACAACTTAATTGGAGGTTTCCACCGGATTACCGCGGCTCTCGAAGCCACACGAATCAACAAGGTTGAGGCACACTCCACAACTTAATTGGAGACTCCCAACTAATCGCGCGAGCCACCAAAACTCTGATATCAACAACAACCGTCTATGGCACTCCAAGTACCCAAGAGGAACAAGCTCTAGGACACTCCAAGTACCCAAGAGATTAAGCTTCTCAACTTCAACTTCCACGAATCAACGTGGAGAACTCAAACTGATACAACTAATGCAATAGGTAAGACCGTAAGAACACAAGAAACCATTGTTTTGGGTCATTTGGCTCGTGGTTTTTGGTCAGAGTTCGTGGTGCATGACGACGACCATCAGAAATTTGGTACAAAAGACAATTGTTGCTGAAATGCACTTCTGTATGGTTTTATTTATTTAGCTTTGGCCTTTTGTTGATCATGTTTGGACTCACAGTTTCTGCTGAATGTGTTGCGTGATGCTGGCAGACAGATATATTCGTGAGCTATTTCGTGCTTTAGCTTTACTGACTCCGTTTAGCTAGTTCCATGGAATGTTTGTTCTGTATCATGTACCCTGGTTGAACTTTGCTTGTCTGGAATCTTAAATTATCATCAGAGAGAAGCTATCTTATGTTGTTATTTTACTGTTAACTTAGGTGCAGTGGAAATCATTTGCATATCACACATGTACTGTTTAGATAAGTACGGATATGAATTACAAATGTTCATTCAGTGTACCAGAATCAAGTTCTTTTTTTCATCCAGCTCTGTCAATTAGATATGCTACTGATCCTGATATAAAAACCTGTTAACATCTGTAATTTCTTAACTGTTCATACCAGTGCTGCTAGAGAACATCTAGCGTCCTAAATTTGAAAAATGTTATGTCCTCATATCAGCTTCTGTGCCTCTTGTAAGTTCATTTTGTTAGGTAAGTTGGACCATTCTCTGGTTATAATTGAACATGTTACTTTTCAGTCAAGTTTGATGGCACGATATATGCATTTTGTATTTAGGATGTGCTAGTGATCCAGATAAAAAAATTGAATTGAAGCACTGAAATATTTAACAGCATACACTATTGCTGCTAAAGAACACCTATAGTCCAAGGCTCAGATATGTTATTTCTTCATCTCAGCTTTTGGTTCCTCTTGTGAGTGCATACCGCTATGATGGCCCAGAAGTGAACCTCGTTGGCACACTCTGAAGCCAAGATACTCCATGGTAAGATCCATGACAAGGCTTATGGTGATGAGGAAATAATCAGGATTCTCACTACAAGGAGCAAAGCTCAGCTACTTGCAGACATTCAACAGTTACAATGATCAGTTCAGCCATCCCATCAACAAGGTAAATTATAACTAATTCAGTTCCTTTCAGTTATAGCTCTCTTTTCCATTCAGAACTACTAAGGCAAATACACAGCAAACTACTCTAGTCATAAACTATATATTCAGCTGATTTATTCCATTCATTAACGCTGCCACTGGTAAACACTTGCCTTGCATATTTAGCGTGATTGAAATGATTACTTACATTTGAGTTTGGTGAGAAATTGTTCTATATGTTATTTGATGACCACGCTAACAGGACCTGAAGGAGGATCCCAAGAATGAGTTCCTGGCGACCCTGAGGACAATCATAAGGTGCTTCACCTGCCCTGACAGGTACTTGGAGAAGATCATCCAGCTGGCTCTAGGAGGCGTCGGCACAGACGAGAACGACCTTACTAGGATCATAACCACCCGCGCTGAGGTGGACCTGAAGCCGATCAAGGAGGCCTACCTGAAGAGGAACAGCGTCCGGCTGGAGAAAGCCGTTTCCAAGGACACCACCATAGACTACAAAGCTCCTGGGAGCAGAACACTGAGGCGTCTATCTGTCTGTGTGATCTGCCTTATACGGTCCTTCGTTTTTGTTTGGTGGTGGGAATAAAAGTGCGTAAAAACTGAGGTGTGTTGTCTTTTCCTGAATGATTTGATTATAAGCTACAGTTCATGAGACAGTTGCAGCCTCAGAGTTGGTGCGATGAAAAATACATGAGAAAAGAAGTCTGCCTACATTGTCAGTTTGTTAGTCACATGAAACAAATTACGGCATAGCGGAACTCAGGCTCACATGACCACTTTACAAAAATATATTCAAATTTGTGTTCCACGAGATAGTTGAACCGAAGTGGACCATCATCAAGTATCTCTGGTCCCAATACTGGGCCTTCACAGTGTCGCGCGCCGATGATGATGCCGGTGTCTTCTTCTCCGAGCTCGTGAGTCCTTTCTTTTGAGAATAGTACCTGTGTGCTTAGGGGGCTCATCATCCTGGTTCTCCATGTCGTTGTCTGCTGAACCCAGTATACAATCCAGTGGGTCCTCCATGAGGTCCCCAAATGATCTCTACAAAGATAAACATAAAGTGAAGAATGAAGTTGTGATTTTACTTTGCTAGTATGGATGCTAAAAAGGCATCAAAATTTTGCATGCAAAAGGAAACTGCAAGATTTGTAACCCACATTTTTTACCGGTGTATCGGCAGAAATTGTTTTGGCCTTATCTTCTGATTTGTTTGCTACAATCTTCTTCACCCTTTCCAAAGAGGCGCCATCAACATTTAAAGAGGTGCCGTCAACATTCAAGTTACGTGGGATCCACCTGAAATGTAGTTTATCTTGATGTTGATCACTGTAGAGTTGCTCGGCATAGCCATACTTCCGTACAGTTTCAACCGATGATTTATCATCACTGTGCTTAGTAAGTATTCTGCAAGTGAAACAAGCAGTTAGCTAGCTAATACACCGACAAAGCAAACAAATAAAGGATTGTGATTCTATGAACCGCACATATTAGCTAGCTCCGTTTTCAAGCGTTCTTCTCCATTGCGCAATATGTGTAAAGTAGCTGTATGCGTTGTTGAATAATACATCAACTGCCCTGCGACCAAACCGGTGCCTGGAATATTGCTTTATCAGATTAGCATTCCACTAGAAAAGCAAAAGTTTAGTGCACACAAAAGAACAAAGAAGACTCAATTCATCGAATAATTTTAAAAGTTGTGCCCAAGGTCATTCCCTATACCCCTTTTTCTGCCAGGCCAGGAGAAGTACACTAGTAGCTAGAGGTTCACTTTAATCTTTTTTTTCTTTGGAAGACCATCTACTGGTGCGTGTATCTGCATGCTTCCTCAACTATGTCAAGTTGTTTTTAAAGTAAACAGAGGGCACATAATGAACAAAACTGGGTCCTGAGTAGCCAACATGTACATATTGTTATAAAGTTCCCCAAATTGTTTCTAATTCCCATAATTTGCTAAATAGATATAAATTAAATTTTAACATTTGGAACTAAAAACTGCAAACAAAGTATTTACTAGTTCTCAACTAAATTGGTCGGAAAGTTGTACCGCCATTGCGACCGTATTTTTTTAAGAACTGGGAAATATATAGCTTGCCTATGCATTTGAATGCCACTTTCATTATACAAGGGCCAGTACCAGGTTCAGAGCCTTACCAACACCCACTCCAAACCTTATTAGTCGAGACACAGGTTGACCCCCAACAATTTTATGTACTGCAGAACAGGAAAAATACGTAAGCATATGTGGTAGCAACAGCAAGTCCATGCAAGGAATCTCAACAGTGACAGTATTTGCAGCTTTATTTAATACAAAAGTTGGTATGCAGACGTATTCTGTTTCCATTTATTTGAAAGAAACTAGGTGTTACTTGTAAGGAAAAGCAATTAAGTATGAATAGAACACGACCAGCTCCAACAACCCATACACAACACATACTAAAGCCAATTTTTCCATAAAATAAGCGGCAATGCTTTATATGTAGCAGATACAAGGTGTTGCAGGCAAACATAAATAGGTATATCAATATCTTTTAGTAGTAACAATGAAAAAATATATAGCATTGTTATTGACAAGAACAGTTGACATATCTTGGCACACGTAGGGTGAGCACCCACACAAGGCCCCCAAGAAATTAGGGCTGGCGAGATTTCTTGAGTATATAGATTAGTTGGGTTAACTTAAATATTGGTTTCATTATTATGCAGCAAATAACCAAAGGTTTTATGTGCCCTGAGGCTTGCTTTTGTTTTTGATCTTGTGCGGTTTGTACTAATTAAACAAAAATAAGATAATTTAAGAGTAGAAGATGCAACCAAGAGCAACAGGTTCAATTCATGTCACCCAAGTTTCATTTGTGGTTACATGGAGCAAAAATAGCAACATGCAAAATGTATAAAATCAGGCAATTCATTATTTAATACCTTGCCCCAGAATCAATTTGAAGGCCCTGCAGGATTTTAACAGAATGTATGCATGGTTCTGATACTTATTTAAAAAAATTAAATTATATAGATTGCTTACATGTGCCAAGTTGAATGGGGTTTTGACCGAGTTGTGTAGTCCCATACTCCCATCAAATTAACATGTCATTCAATATAGTTTTCACTCTTGTGATATAAATCTCTAGATTTTCTGGATGAACTGCAAGCATATTATTGGACATTTCGTGTTTTGTCTACTTCCCAACACTGCACTCCATGATAGGATCTTCATGTCTTCTTGCAATTGTCTTGAGGTGGCACTTGAACGTTGTGAATTTGCACTGGAACAACACAGTTCCTCGGATGACACATGGTTCCTTGGAAGGCAGGGAGAGGCTATTCTTTCTCCTAAGAAAAAACTGTCACCATCTAATAGTAGTATTTTGTTTTTTACATATCTTGCCCTGTATTTTTATAATGTGAAATTTAAAAAACATTGTTGTGCTTTATCAGGTTTACACGAGCCTGCTTGATAAATACTACGATTGGCATAAGGCCACACCATACTGTGGTTGGTATAGAGAAACAAGACTCAGACATCAGTAACTCTTTATGCTGTATACAGTGTTTGGCACATTTAACATATATGATTATGTTATGATCTATTGCACATATAGTACTATACTTACCATATTAATTGTTCACAGCAACTACTTGCTTCAGACCTGGATTCAGGTCAATATCGAGACAAAACAGCACAAGGCGGACCGCTTTAGGAAACCATTGTGAAGTGGCAGTAGCTGACAGGCTAAGATGTACTCCCTCCGTTCCACAATGTAATGTAAGCTTTTTTAGCTAGCTAGTTTAGCTTGGTAAAAAGGCTTGGATTTTAGAACAGAGGTACTCCGTAAAACAACAAGTTAACCAACCGTTTCTCATTCTGCACGATTTCAATTTGTAAACAGTGGCGCCACGGATCGAAGGAAGGGAGATTCACTCACCTTGACCAGCGGCAAACGATGTAGCAAGACCGACCACGGAAGAGGCCACGGTGTAGCTTACGTTGGTGAAAATCAAGCAGGCCCGGAGCAGCGCATCCTCCCGTTGGGTCAGGTTCCCCTGAAAAATGCATCAGCACCGCAGCGGCGCGCCCAAATCAAGAAGGAAGCAAAAGAACAGTAGGGAAACGGGCGGCGCGCCTCTTGGGAACGAACCTTGGCACGAAGGGAGGCGTTCAGCTCCCGGATCGCCTCCCCCTTCTGCAAGAGAGAGAGAAACGCCCGTCATTCCTACGGGTGAAGGGCGCAAAGAAGGAGGAAACGAGACCTGGGGGCGGGGGGGATGATCCAGCGAACCTTGCCCAGTATCTTCCCTGTGATGTCCGTCAGCGTCGTCGTCATCTCCGCGCCGCGCAGCGCCGGAGTGGAGGAACTAGGAAGGGATACTGACGGGGAGAGGAGAACCCAGGAAGAAGAAGCAGCCTCAGATTTGGGCCGGAATTAGTTCGAGCGTTCATCTGCCGGCCGGTTAGTGCTTTTTTTTTGTCTTCTCAAGAAAAAAAAAGGTTAGTGTTTTTTTTCGCTAACCCGCTAGGGCATTCACAGGCGCAAAGTCGTCTACTGAATATTGATTTATTTTTTCTAAAATATATTGAATTTAGGACTCTCAACATCGCCAAGTCGATGGAAATATAAGCTTGTATTTTAAACTCAGTGTACACAAAATATCAATACTACTGTAATTACGATGGGGTATTAAAGACAACGAGGTCGACATTTTGGTAAGGTGTTGCTACAAGATAGGGCCCTGGTGTCGATATTTTTTTGGAAGATGCCTTGCAAACTCTTAAAATTGATGGGGTTGCCCGATCTAGTGGAGCTTGTCTTGTTTTAGAAAAAGGTTTCTAAAATAATGGAGCTTGTCTTGTTTTGGAAGATGTGTATGTGGGGACTTGGTTGTGGAATGGAGCAATCTTTTAAATATTATTATCCATGAAGTTTATCTTGCTGATGGTGAGGATAAGGTGTTATGTAAGCTTGGAATAAAAAGGTCTCACTGTTAAAACTTTGCATAATGTCCTTTAGATCAAAACTCTTTCTAACTCTTTCTAAAGGCTGCAAACAACTAATCTTCATATGGCCGGTAAAGTGGAGAAGGACTTTAACTAGAGATAATCTAAAAAAGAGAGAGTGAGATGGAGATACTCACCCCATGTTATGTGTCTCCGATGAGTTGCATTGATCAATTTTTAACTTGGCCCATTGCTAGATTTGCTTGAAGGGTTATTCACTCTGCATCCAATTTCTCAAACCAATCTCTCGGTTGATGAATTATAATATGAACACATGCCTATAAAAGATTTGAGAATTTTTCTGGATGCCACGTGGGACCCAAGGCATGGCAAGCAGACATTTGGCCATGAGCTCGTGTTAGGTTGCTCCAAGGCTCGTGCATCTGCTCGAGGAGCTGCTGCACAGGGTCCAGTCCGGAGGGGGATTGCGAGAGTGAGTCACAACAACATATTTAAAAAATGTTCGTTTGACCACATGTTTGGTTCAATTTTTTCATCGAAATGTGTCAAACGAGACTTGTTAACCCACACTCATCTCTTTGTAGTGACATGTTTAGCCGTGCATTCTATCTACTCCGCCCAGAAACAAACGCGGAGTTCCAATTAGGGGCCACATTTGGAGTTTTTTTTACATGGCTTAAGGGCAGAACAACTCTTAACCGGGTAACCGGTGTCACGGTTCTCTTCTTTCCTGATACCATCGCCGTCGATAGATATGTAGCACCACCACCCAATGGAAGTCGGCAACCGCCCGAGTCGGAGCCGGCGACACCGCGAATGGCCGTGGAGGAGAATGCGGCGACGAGTTTGGACCTTGCTGAAAACGGGGCCGACACGGCTGGTTGCGGCAGCGCCGGAGGAGGTGAGGAAGGAACTTAACGCAGGGGGTGGGTGTCGGCGCCGGAGAAGAAACACTACCTTTCCCCCGGACTTAGAGATATGGCGGGGGGAGGTGGTGGATCGACGAAGGCGGGGATCGAGACAGGGCGGGGCGCCAAGGCGCCGCGGCAGCACGCCGATCGTGGACGGGGATGCCGGTGTCGGCGGCGGGGGAGATGGAGGTGGCGGTCTCTTCATCCCCTTAATCTCTGGCGACACGGCAACAATGCTCTTCCTCTCTCCTCTCTCACAGTGGTACGATTAGTTCTAACAGGCCACGTGCTACAGCGCCGGTCGGAAAATCGACCGAGGTACGAGTACGAGTGACCGTAAGCTCGGATCCCCACTTAGGCCCTCTTTGGATTGCAAGATTTTTAAAACGTAGGAATAGGAAAAATAAAGGAATGAGATGTCATGCATCTCAATTCCTACAGGATTTTAAAACATGGGAATTTTGTAAACGATGTCTTTAGATGGTGCACAGGAAATTTGCAGAAATGCGGGGAGAGAGTAGAGAGAGATAGAGTGTGAGTGCATTGGACTTCTTAAAGGAAAAATAAAATGAGGTTTGAACTCACGTTGAAATTCATATGGAATAGACAACATAGGAATAGAATCCATAAGAATTTGATGTGCTCAATCCTACAATTCAAACGCATTTCATAGGAAAAATTCCTATGGATACTCTAAAATTCTTATGGAATTCCTTCTAAAATTCTTATGGAATCCATAAGGATTTTCTGTTCTACATTGTACCTACCACACCCTACGAAGCGATCCCAGCCGTACCCTTCAAAACGGACGGTCCAGATTGTCCCACCCGTACCCCGCCTCTGCCCTTCCGAAACGCCTAGAGCTCCTAGCACCTATCGCTCCAGTCGACCAATCTCTGACTGGAACAACCAAATCACCTCGAAATGCCTCGATGGCGGCTCCGATCTGGCCGGCTCGCCTGCGCGGTGGCTGTCGCGGTGGCGACGGCGACCGCGGCAGCCGTGTGCGTGGCCGCCGGAATAGGGGAAGGCGAGGTCGAGTTCGACTACCGGAAGCTATCGGGGATAATCATCCCGGGATTCGCGTCGACGCAGCTGCGGGCGTGGTCGGTGCTGGACTGCCCCTACTCGCCCTTCGACTTCAACCCCCTCGACGCCGTCTGGCTCGACTCCACCAAGGTCGGGATCCGTGCGTCGTCCAACCTCTCTCGAAAATATGAGGCTACGTACGATGCTAGTTTTAGCTATTTTCGTTGTCTGGGGGATTATTGTTGTGCGTGTTTGTTCTCCTGGTTGGGTTGAGAGACATACTGTAGAAGCTATCTATGCTGATTCGGGTGCTTGCTTATTTTTTGCCACTTCGACTCAGGAACAGCTTTTGTTGGCATAAAGTTGTTAGCCCGGCGAAAGCATCCTTTCCATACTTAGCTTTCAGGTTTGTCAGTGGAGTAGTGAAGTAGGTAACCGATATGAACTGTTCCACTGATTCCTGTCTGGCCTCAGTAGTGCATATGATGTGTTTGCTGTAATTTCTTAGAAAATTACATGTACTAATTAAGGTCTGGTCAACTTCGTAAGACCTTAGCCAGTAGTTCTGCATTTACCAGTTCACCTACTGCTTGGGTTTTCACCCTCACATCCCAAATTGAAAAGACACAAAGTGAGTTGGCGTGCCCGGTTTATCACCATTCTGGACTACTCTAGTTCCACAATAAACAGCCGTATGTGACTAATTAGTCTCATCATCAAAAGATAAGTCCTTATTCGGCCAAACTAGGCTTGTGTATTACTTACAATGATGTCTAACATGTTCAAAAGAAATGTTGTACTCTGTAGATGGCTACATATACTTGGTAGGTTGCTCCCATGAATATTTTATCAATGTAATATTTCTAATTTGGTATGTTCGATGTGGTGCAGCTTTTCTCTGCTGTAAATTGCTGGCTTAAATGCATGCTGCTTGACCCTTATAACCAAACGGACCATCCAGAGTGCAAGTCAAGGCCAGATAGTGGTCTTTCTGCAATCACAGAGTTGGACCCTGGTTATATAACAGGTAAACAACTAAGTATTTTTTAGTACTAGTTTCCATATTATGTAGCACATGGTCATCTCGAATCTGCCCTCTTATTATCTTTGGCATTTCATTTCTTTCACAAAATTTGTGCCAAAATGACCGAAACCATGAATTAATATGACATCCAGTGGTGTTGTAATCACTGGGATGTCCGTTTGTAGTCACTAGTCAGGAACAAATCATGTTATTTGTTCTATTGTAAGATGTCCTTGCATAATAATTTCGATTTGTTTGCATCATCCAGTCAGAATACTTGCGTTAATACAACGGATAAAAACATGACCATCAATGGGCGGTAAAGTAAATATAATAGATTGTCATTCAAATGAACAAATGTAACTGCTCCTTTTCTATCTAATGAAGATCAGATGGTAAAGTTTCTGTGAATATATTTTAATGTTTGAAGAAAATCTATGTACATTTGTTCCTCGAATAACAATCTATTACACTCCCTCGATCCATAGTAAGTGTCGCAATTTTGAACTAATCGCAGCACAAAACTGCGACACTTAATTTGGATTGGAGGGAGTATTTACTTTCATTGATATTCCATGGTGTGAAACCCAAACCGAACAAAACAGATGCCCAACCAAAGCCTATGTAGGGAAGGATGATGGGTATAATTGCACATTGCTAGTTGAGAGGGTGTTATACCCAGTGTCAAATGCATTTGAAGTTTTCAACCTCCAATCAACCCTTTTGCATGAAGGAAAAAAGTGTAACTACTATGGCAGGAATGTGTGGTTCGTTCGGGGGGGGGGGGGAGGGGGGGAGGCCTAAGCCTATATAGGCTAGAACTTACACATTTTCCTAAGTTAGCTACTTCTCATCTTATTCTTAGAAAAGAAGAAAAAAACAACTGCCCATGTTTACATTTATCATCTTTGTTAGCATATTGTCAAACCATCCATTCATTTCTTCGTGGAGAGAAGAAACAGAGCAATGATCGATTGTAAGTGTACTAAGGCGGTCTTATTGACAAGGTTTCAGGTCCTCTTTCTTCAATATGGAAAGAATGGGTCAAATGGTGTGTAGAGTTTGGTATTGAAGCTAATGCTATCATCGCCGTCCCGTATGATTGGAGGCTACCCCCATCGATGCTTGAGGAGAGGGATCTGTACTTTCATAAATTAAAGTTTGTAATACTTTACTCATTTTTTTTAGAGATACCAATTCTCTCACTGTCAGTTCAGTTTCTTGATGGTTGGTGTTTTAAATGTACATGGCTAAGTGACAGTCATGTATAATTGCATGTTGTTAATGACTTTGCACATCCAAGTTCACCAGACTACATTGACAATAGTACGTCAAAGTTAGTTGCCTTATCATGCCCATAAGTGCCGAGCACAGCATACTGCTGATATCTGAGGTGCTACCTCCTTTTAGAAACATATGGCGTTTAAGCCAGATGACAAACTTCATTAACTTTGGTCGATGATTTATAAAAGTTCTTAGATTGGTCAGGTTAAAATGCAATAGTCATGAAAGATATTTCATAGTATACAATTTTTTTTGTTACTAACTTACTCATATAAGTACTGTTCAAGTTTGCATGTCCGATAGATGTCCCAGATGTCATAAATTCGTGAATAGAACAATATTGGCTCGCAGTAACTGTCAAAAATAATGGAGTGCTGGTAATCTTTAGAAGATTTCATTCCTAAGTGATAAGCTTTTGTATGCCAGTTTTTCACTTCTCATATCCTCATGAAGTTGTAAAAGAATGATAAGTTTTATGTAAGCACATATGTTAGCTGTAACAATCTTTGATTGTGTTATGTGTGGAGAGAGCTTAGTGTTTGCTGCTCACAAGTTCTTTCATGTGCAGATTAACTTTTGAAATTGCATTGAAACTTCGAGGAGGGCCATCTTTGGTTTTTGCTCATTCCATGGGAAATAACGTTTTCCGGTACTTTTTGGAATGGTTGAAACTAGAAATTGCTCCAAAACACTACATCCAATGGCTCGACAAACATATACATGCATACTTTGCAGTTGGTACGCCAACCAGAAATCTTTAATTCATCATCAACTGTTCTTATCCTCATGCTTTCTGTTTTTCTTTCTTTCAGGTGCTCCTCTTCTTGGATCTACTGAATCAATTAGAGCTACTCTCTCTGGGACAACGTCTGGTCTTCCAGTCACCGAGGTGAGTTTCATTGTATCCTATTCTACTGCCATAATGTTACCATATAGAATTAGCTCACACCAAACCATATAGAATTAGTGACACAACAATCTTACCATTAGCTATTTGTTGAATATAATTTCATTTAACTATCATGTTGAAGTCTAACAATATGTCGTAAGAGAAATTGATGGACACACTTTATTCTCTACCTACCCACCTGTGTCGGTTTTGGGCAATATTGGTGACTACATTAAAGTCAAATCGTACTGTAAAAACATCAATGGAAGGAGTGTTTGTTTTTTCAACATGGTTATTCTTTTTTTTTACCCTGGAACTGTGAGGAAAAGCCCCACATCAAAACTTTTATTCCTCAGAGAAAATATGTACATTCTGTATACAAAGGGAAAGGGAAACAGAAAAGGGAAAAACTCTTAATGCACACTAGCACTAATGGAGGTTGGCTATCCAGGACATCGAAGCATCACGATGCTTAGCTTTGATCCTATGTCCAAGAAAAGAGATGTCATGTATAGATTTGTATCTCCAACCAGCAAAAGAAGGACACCCCTGTTGAAAAATCTTGCCATTTCGCCTTTTCCAATTATTCCAACTTGCTGTGATAACCACCTCCATGAAGAATGTTCTAGCGGAGAAAACTCTTGAATTTATGGTTTCTCAGTTGAAAATTATGTCTTCAAATACTGAATTTATATGTATATATATTTTCTTGTTCTTCTGCTCCATCTTTTTATTCATAGATTTAAACTTGTGTTCCTAGATTTTCCCTGTGGCCTTGTAGTATGCTCTTTGGTACCTGACTTGTTGATATGCTGTGATTTTTTGAAACATATACGGAATGTTGTGTTTTGGGTAGTATCATTAAGATTCCAGTTGTGTCCAGGATCCGAACTTGTCGCTATAGTGCATAGGTTGCCAAAAAGTTCAATAGCATTGTATTGTTTAATGTCAGGATGGGAATGGGCCGGGTCGACCCACCGGGTCAGTGACCCGGCCCAATAATTCAAGGCCATTGGGGCTGTTGGGTCGGCCTCATACTAAAATCGGGCCAATGAGGCCGGCTCTGATTTACCCAAAGGGTCTCACGGGTCGACCCAGTTCCTTAGCTTCCATATCTCACGATCAATACACCTCTGCTCTAATGGCCAAGGTAAGTGATCTCCAGGGCGCGATGCTAGTAGGCCACCGACGTCCCGTGGTCTTCTTGGCGCCCGCGACTTGATCGTGCACGGCGGCGGCGATGGTGGCCACCTCGCCGTCGAGGTCGTCGGTGAGCCGGCCGAGGCGGGAGCCCGCGGCGCCGGCGAGGTGGAGGACACACATAACAGGCAGGGGTGCGAGCTCCTCGAGGGCGCGGTTGAGGGTATTCCGGTGGTTGCCCGTCGATTCCCGCGAGGTTGAGGGAGCACTGCCACTCGAGTTCCTGCCAAGAACGTCACGGGCATGACCGGACGGGCGCTCCTTCTGCTTGCTGAGCTCACCGTCTCGGTCGTCTTTGAGCTTGTTGTCCCGGTCGCCCCTACTATTTCAGCCACCAGCGTTGCCTCCCGCTCATAGCGCTCCTTCCAGCTCGCCTTCTCTGCCGGCTGGCCAGCGACACCGATTTCAACCATTCTAGCTAAACTGCGCATACAAGGAGAGCCATGGCAGTATGGCACGCATTCCCGGCCGGCCGATCCATGCACGGCGGTAGCTGCGTACTGTAATGGACCCATCGAACTGCTCTTGATCTGAGGAACGCAATTTTATTATTCAATAATAACTCGGCAATAATTTGCTACGTTCTCTGTATAAACAGAGCTGAAAACTGTATCTTCAATTGATTTTGGGTCGGCCTCATACACCCAATGGGTCAGCAGGGCCATACCATTTTGATGAAATGGGCCGACCCATGGCCTCCCATATTAGCCTTGGGGCCATGGGGCCAGGTCCGGGGCCGGGGCCGGGTCGGCCCATTCCCATCTTGAGTTTAATGATTCCAATTCCGACTTTTACGCATCTGAAATTCTATATTGATTTCAGGGGACAGCCCGGTTAATGTTTAATTCATTTGCTGCTTCTTTATGGCTCTTGCCATTCTCAAAATACTGCAAAGCTGATAATGTATACTGGAAGCATTTTTTTGAGGGAAAGGGTGGTTATCTTCACAAACAACAATGCGATGAGATGGAGTATAAGTCAGACTACTCTGGATGGCCCACAACCCTCGTCAGTATCGAGGTTCCTACAGTTCGAGGTTCTTTATAAAAGTCACTTCCGTTCTTGCAGATATTAAGTTCTTTTCACTAAGCAGTTGCACTGCCTTTGTCTTTCCTGTTTCTACCTTACAGATACAGATGCGTATCCATCCATTATGGACATAACAGAGGACAGAACATCCAGCATGGAGTGTGGAAAGCCAACACTCTTGTCATTTTCTGCCAGAGAAGTTTCAGATGGAACTTTATTCAAAACTATTCTGGATTATGACCCACAGAGCAAAGCCCTTCTTCACCAGCTGGAGAAGTAAGCTTTCGTTATGTCTTCCGCAATGCTTCTACATTGTAATTCACCAGTGTCTCGAAAAAAAAGTGCAGGCTTGATATACTAATTTTTTGGGAAGGTTACTTGATATAAATATGTTACACAGTGCGCACTAATTAGTCAACCACCAAACAAAGTCTAACTTAAACCAAAAGTATTATATAAGACCTTGTATTTGATCCCTGTTGATCTCAGGTACTACCAGGGTGACCCAGTTCTCAATCCTCTCACGCCCTGGGAGAGACCGCCAATAAAGAATGTATTCTGCATATATGGCATTGATTCTAAGACTGAGGTATAGTCGTGGATTCTTCTTTAGCTGTAAAAACTGTCACTTGTCACTCATGGGTTTTTATCAAGCAGGTAGGATACTTTTTTGCACCAAGTGGCAAACCATATCCAGATAACTGGATAGTAACAGATGTGATTTATGAGTTTGAACGTTCCCTACTGTCAAGGCAGGTATCAATGATCTTGATTTCAAAAATTCAGTGCTCATGTCAGCCAATTACCTGCTGTCTTTCTTTCTGCATGGCTGCTTCTGTGAACGGTTTTCCCTGGAGGCCTAGAAGAGTGTTTGCTTGACTGCAACTGTTTCATCTAGAGGGTCTAAATGGGTCCTAATCTGTAGATTTAGTTCCCTTTCATAAAGTTGCACATTAAATGATATAATTGTTACTTTGAGATATATGTGAGGATTTCATTGTATTTTAGTTTGCTTTATTTTCTGACATCTATTCCGTGTTTGTACACATGAAATACTGCCCATGCTTGGATATAAAAGTTGCATGCAATGGTTCTTCTGTAAAGAAACCAGTAGTTTGTGTACAGTTTCATTGCAAGACTGTAATTACTACGTCGGTGTCACTTATTCACTGTTAATAGCTTTTCCCGCCTTTTATGTTTGGACTCAGTTTTTTTAATTATTACGGACACTCCCAATACTTCAACTTTTGGTCTTCAGAAATATTTATTTTGGTCTCTTTGTAACATTATTTTTCCTTACCAGATCAGGCCATTCTGTTTCCGGAAAGCCGAACAATTCCAGTGGAGATGGAACAGTATGTATTTCCAGATGCTTTTCCTAAATCAATCTCTTTTAGTTGAACAAAAAAAATTGCTCTACAGTAGCAGTTGAATAGCTTTTCCATGGCAGGTATCCTACAACTCCCTCTCATTGTGCAAACACTGGCTTGGGCCAAAAGTGAACATAACAAGGGCTCCACAGGTATCCTACATACCTACTTTCTGTCTGCTAGTATTATTCTTAATTTGCAAGCTGAAGGCCTGGCTGTTAATATTCTTATTTTTGCTTATCAAACTGTCATGGCTATATTCTTGTGGTGTATCACAACGTTCATGTGCTCTTTCTGTTACTTTTGCAGGCAGAACATGATGGATCTGATTTACAAACAAGCATGAATGCTGAGCACCATCATGGTCAGGATCTATTTCCAAACATGACAAGGGCTCCACATGTGAAGTACATAACCTACTATGAAGATGCTGAAAGCATTCCAGGATGGAGAACAGCAGTCTGGGAGCTTGACAAAGGTGCAAAACCGAATTTTCTTTCCCTAATAAGTTTTACAATTAGGTTATAGTACTTCTCCTTGTTCTGCTACTATGTTTGCTATGAGGGACTCCTTTAGAAGTTTATGCTTTTACATACATGTTTACAGTTGAGTCAGGGAGTATCTGCATGTGTGTATGGTCTTCTCATATTTTCCAGAACTTGTATTCAATCATCTCACGTACATATAAAATAATAAATCCTGCATTTGCTAATACAGAGGATTTCCTTCCGCGAGGTGACACAAGTTTTTTCTTATTTGAACAGCAAATCACAGGAATATTGTTAGGATGCCAGTAGTTATGCGTGAGTTATGGCTTGAAATGTGGCATGACATGCACCCTTATTCGAAATCAAAATTCGTGACAAAAGGTTTGCTTCAGTTTTCATCTCTAGAAATATGGAGTGCAATTTCAGTTTCAGTTCTCTAACAATAGTTGAACAGCATTCAGAGGTCCGCTAAGAAACGAAGATTGTCATTGGGACTACGGAAAAGCTCGGTGTGGCTTCCCAGAATTCTGTGAATACAGGTCTTTGGCCCCAGTTATTCCTTGTTTACTTGTAATACTCTTTTCATTATCTGTAGCAATGACATTATCCCGTCACTGTAAATTTAGGTACATGTTTGGTGACGTCCATCTAGGAATGAGCTGCAGGCTGAAAAGTTCATCAACCACTCTCCTTCGGCAGTATCTCTGAAGTATTTAGCTTTGGTGACGTAATTACGATTTTTTCCTTCTCTTTGTTGAAAACCACATCTGACATGTTTTGCCAACCTATTGCAGACCATTCTTTATTTGACCGAGTAACTTTTGAATCATCACTCGTCTGTGAATTACACTCGACATTCCTCTTTTGCTTGACGATGATAATTACTCGGTGGGATGTAACCTGGACAAGTCAGGGGCTTAAGCCCCATCTAAAAATAGGTGAAACTGTGCTCTTGTCCTTTGTGGTTATTTTGATATTTTTCACTGACTGGCCTCATGTTTAGAACTAATTTGTGTTTGTAGTTATGATATTTGCAGGACTTTATGGTGTTGTTTCTAACACCGAAACCTCCAGTCACTTGGAAGCCACTCGTAGCAGAACTGACTTGATCGTGTTAAAGTTTTGCCGTGATATCCATGCTGATGTGTATAGTAGATAACAAGACAATGGTTTTGGCTGTTTCGGCACCCAATTGCTCACATGAATGGTCGAAAAGGGTGCTCCCTCCATAGCACTTCCTCGATCAGGATGTATAGGGCGTACTTTGACTTGTTAATGGTTTGACCAACAGTGGTCCCATTAGTATATGTGTAATTTATGTGACTTAAAATTAATGTCTACCTAGAAGTACGGTTGTGACTTTGCCTGAGTTGAAAATCTAGTATATACTGTGGTGCTGGAAATCTAGCTGAACATTATTGGGGGGACTGCTAGCTTATGGGCACCATCGAAATTTCAACAGGCCATAGGTGCCACTTGTCGGAACAGAGGGGATGAATATGAGAATTTTCATGTCGGAATGAAGGGGAGGAAAAGGAGAACATTGTCGACGACACTGACTAAGAAAAGGTCTAAGAAAAGGGGGTGGGAGTGCCACTGCCGCCGCACACCGCTGGCCGGAGTGTTTGCCACTGCCCTCGTGGCCGCCCTCTTTAAAGTTTGACCTCCGCCGTCTGGCCTTTCCTCCAAGGTCTATCACCACCACATTGTCTCTGTCGCCGGTGCATCCGTGCCCACATGTTCCGGTTGTGGTTTCTTGAACCATCGACGGTGGAGTTGAGGAGATGGGAAGGAGGGGAGGAGATAAATGAGAATATAGGATAGATGGGTGGGCCCCATACGGTTGGCGACACGTTGATGATCAACAGTAAAGGAGAAAATGTGACATTATTGGCAGTCGACTGATTTTTTGAACGGGGCAGTTGACTGATGAGATGGCGTTTCTTGATCTCTCTACTACATCTGACTACGTGCTGAGTGCTTCCATGGAGCCATGTGTTGATTCTCGGAGGGCTTATGTTTCCTGAAGAGTTGATTTTTGCGGGGTAGTTTGTCTCGGTTTGCAGATTGTAACGCTACTTATAAATGAGATCAAGACCTGCCTGCCTCGCCGTGCGATTTTGTCCGCTGAAAAGTTGGTTCTTGCAGGGTTAATGTAACACGTTTGTTATCGTTGGTCAAAGCAAATTTGTGGCAGCGGGTTCAGGATAGCAATTGGCATACCTTGCTAGCCAAGCAGTGTTCTCGGGTGTCGGGTATGACCACAGAATTAGTGCACTCAGAGAACCAAAGACGATCGTCAAGTCTACTGCAATAGAATACTGAAGTCTGAAGAAGTATTACGACGGATGTTTAAAAAAAAAATCCAGCCCTTCTTTGCACCCTAGCTGGTCAATTGTCCCGATAGACCAAGATTTTCTTAATTTTTCAAATTACAGCTTGTTACGTACGGCTCTTGCATCATGTCACTCTTTCTGTTTGGACCAAATGCTACCTGAATCTCCTTGTGTCGCTGGCTGTTATTTTTTCCTTACTAATAAATCTATAGCTTATAATTAACTTGTTACGCACGGTTCTTGTCATCATTTTCAAGAACGCGCATGAGGATTGCGTGTCTTTTGTATTACTTTTTTCGTTTCATAATATAAAATGTTATAGATGTTCTGAAAAGGTTTGTTCTTGCATCATGCACGGGGATTATTCTGGACAGGTGGCGCTTTCTTTTCAGGCTTATGTATACTATTTGTTTGGACCAAATGTCCAAATGGTTTTTTTTTACAGGAAATGTCCAAATGGTTTACTTGGACAGCTCCGGTCAATTCTTTGTACGACGTGTTTGGTTCACATAATGGTTACGTAAATAGTAATGGAATCATATTACAGTGGAATTAGAAGATTAACAGATCATTTGTACTCACTCCGTTCTGAATTAATTGACTCTGATTTAGTACAATAATATGGGCGCGCCTAGAGCTCAGTCGCCTGAGAACTCGTGAGTTCTCAGTCGGCTGACGTAAGCATGAGTTCTTGTCCAAAATGTTTAAATTCGAAAATTGTCCCGAAAAAATCCAGTTGCAACCCACTTGCAACCGAAAAATCCAGTTACAACCACTTGTAACTAAAAAAAAAATCAGTTTCGACCAATTTGCATCTGGAAAAAATTCAGTTACAAACCGCTTGTAATCAGAACTGGAAAAAAAGTGAAAAAGAAAAGAAAAAAAGGAAAAACGCACGCATCTTGGCGCATGATCGAACGGTGGTGGACGCGACTGAGAACTCGTGAGTTCTCAGGCGACTTAGAACTAGCAAAACCGCAATAATATTGTACGGTTCGCTCGTAGTAATGGTTGGTATCAGGCTGCAAAAGCAGGCACTATATCCGGAAATAGCAGGAGAAGACCGGTGAGAGAAGGTTGCCTTTGGGATCCGGAAATGCCTATCTCAAACAGGGAACGGGATTAGGGTACTAGATCGAGTACTTTAACCATCTTACAATTGTGCTGTACAAGTACAATTCTTTATGTTTTGCAAGGTCGTGTCAAACGCAAAGGAAAGCAAGAGCCAGAAGGACAAGTTACAAGTAGTGTGCTTGAGTACAAGGGAGGAGTATCCTCGATTACATTGACAATCTAGCGACCGCCGATCGACCAGTAATGTACTTAGTAGTACTATTCAAAGGACAAGTCGGGCCACGCATCGAACTCCGGCGACCCGAGGTCCGCCAGCCCGTCAAGGTCAAACACGCCCGGCTGCGGATGCATCATCAGCGGCTGCGCTAGGGCCGGAACGTCCGTTCTTCCGTTGGCTCCGGCGGTAACTGCCGCGTCTGTACTCCGGCCCTGCAGCGCACCGCCGCATCCTTGCGCGGCGGCCAGATGGGAGTGACCGGCGGCGGCGGCGTGCGTGTGAGCCCGACGCGGCTGCGGGCGGAAGATGGCGGCCGGCGGGAAGCCGGTGAGCTCCTGCACCATGGCGCGGAAGTTGGACACGTCGGTGGACACCACGGTGGTGGACGACCGGCGCGACGCGGACGAAGACGCCGAGTGCCTCCTCCTGGGGGGCCGCGGCGGCTGCGGCTGCGGCATCGGCTGCTGCTGCGCGTCCGATGGGACGACCTGGCAGGCGGCATGCACGGCCGCCCAGTTCGTCGTCGTCGCCGACGTGTTGCATGGCTGGTACTTGGCGCCGTACGCCACGGTACGTGCCGCCGCGCCGGCCGCGAGGTCTCGGTCGCCGCCGCAGGAGTACATCGGCCGGCGAGAGGTGGTTCAGGATGGCCACGCCACGCCACGCCACGCACGATGGAATTGAAGTAGCGCGCGTACGGCTGCCAAGGGAGCTTCCCGGTCCGACGTGCGTTTTATAGTGTGCCTGGCCGGGAATTGACTTGAAAAATCATCAGTAGCAGCCTACGTTTGTTTTTCTGAACCTCTTTAGCAGCCTAGCTACTTACTTCATTCTCCAGTTTGGCATGCAGAGCAGTCCTGCTCAAGCTGAAACCAGGAGACTGTACTCTATTCTACTAGTTGTGGTTGTTTTGACTCGTGCAACGACCAATCAACCATCGACAGCATTATTCGCTAACCTAAACTCATATCTTTTGAGACTTTGATGTGCGTTTTACAGGCGTTCCCATCCGCATCAAGGTTAGATGGAGAGTTGTTTAAAATCTGATGGATCGCCTGAAGAACTGTTCAAAGGAACACCCATCGATCGAGCTGAGCAAAGCCATGGAAATAAAGGGCAGATCAAACAGTTGGAGGGCTGCAAAATCGGCCGGCGCGACCGGTCTATATTGGTTGGATATTCCGTTGCCTTTTCGGTCTGAGTAGGAAGGAAGGACGGACACTCTTCGTGCCCCTACGGCATGGCGTCCATTTGTCGTGTCGATCTGTGGAATTTCTGCGGATGAAGGAGGCCGCATCTACATGTCATAGCAGTTCACAGCTGCTATGCTACCTATGCAGCCAACAGGTCAGTTCACGTTAAGAGTCAGGAGGTCAAGCTATTCAAAAAATATATTCACAGCAGAGACGTACGTACGGCACTACTTACCTTACACACTTCTCTCTACGTAGGCAGTTACGAACACTAGCTCGAAGGTCAAGCTCATCAGCCATACAACTCACGGTCGTCGCAGTATGTCACGGTCACCCAAACTTGAGGAGAACCTCACGCAGAAACTATAACCAAATATAATGTTTAGCGGAAACTTATTTGTCGACCCAATATAATGGGTAAATCAGTCATTTTAATTGTATGTCGGTCGATTAATCAGTAGATTTATCTTACGGGTTGAGTAAGCGATAAAACGGCTGATTTATCAGAATATCGACCGATATCTTAAACAGTAATAATTACTCCCTCCATTTCTTCGAGCAGTCACTGGGAGGTGCGTAGAACCCACCTGAATACTCCATTGCACCAAATATAGGGGTGGAACCCCAGAAACAAGGTACAACGAGGGAGGGAGTCATCATCCAACGCAAACGGGATGGACTCAGTTTACACATTTTTGTATACACGGAACTACGATCGCTCAGGGAGGAGATCGGCACGCTGGTCGGAGGGGAGGCGAGCACGCCAAAGGATGGCATCGTCTCTGCAGTTCTTCCTAACGAGGGTGATGGACTTGATGAAATTTATTGCCGAGGTTGCTGTGGTGTTTGTGACTGGAACTGCTTCAATCCACTTGGTAAACTTGTCGACTGCCACTAGAAGGAAGGTGTGGCCGCCCCGTGAAGACTTCTTCAGAGGGCCGACCATGTCGAGTCCCCACTGGGCAAAGGGCCAGACTAGTGGGATGGTCTTGAGTTCCGATGCTGGGGCGTGTGGCTTGGTCGCGTATTTTTGGCAACCCAGGCACTTCTTTACTATGTCCTCTGCATCCTGCATAGCTGTGGGCCAATAGAAACCGGCTCGCAGGGCCTTTGCCACGAGCGCCCGACTGCTCGCGTGATGTCCGCATGTTCCGGCGTGAATGTCTAGTAGTATTGCTCTCCCGTCCTCGGGTGCGATGCATCTCTGGAGGACCCCGGAGATACTTCTCTTGTAAAGTTCCTTGTTGATTATCGTGAACCCCCTGGAGCGCCTGGAGATGCGCTTTGCTTCGACTGAGTCCGCCGGTAGCTCCTGGTGGAGGAGATATGCAAGGAAAGGTTTCGTCCATGAAGGTTCTATGAGGAAGACTTCTACCAGTGGCGGAGCGGCCAATGTGCTGTCGGGCTGCTGCTCAGCCGTTGTTTGTTCGAGTTGTGCTGCTGGAGGCTCGACTGGCATCTCTGGTGCTGCTGGATTCTTTATCTTGACTGATCTCTCTTTGATACGTTCGAAGAAGACTCCGGGTGGGATGGGCTCCTTCTTGGACCCGATGTTGGCTAGTATGTCTGCTTCCTCGTTGCTTTCCCGGTCTACGTGTCGCAGTTCGCAGCCGTCGAAACTTCCCTCCATGACGTTGTACATGTCGCGGTACGCCTGCATGTTATCTGCGTTGGCGTCGCATTCCTTCATCGTTTGCTGTACCACGAGGTTGGAGTCGCCGTATATCATCAGTCGTGTCGCGCCACAAGCCTTGGCCATACGCATGCCGTGCAACAGTGCCTCATACTCTGCCTCATTGTTTGAGCCTCTCTGAAAATCCATCTGGAGTATGTAACGCAGCTTGTCTCCCTTGGGGGAAGTCAAGATTACTCCAGCCGCTGCGCCATCATGTCGCTTAGATCCGTCAAAGTACATGGTCCAGGAATTGGATAAGTCGGGAACGTGCGGCAACTGCGCCTCAACCCAATCGCATGTGAAGTCAGGGAGGACCTGCGCCTTGATGGCTTTCGGGTGCCTGTATGTGATGTCTCGAGGCCCAAGCTCGATACTCCACTTGGCGACTCGCCCTGTCGCCATAGAGTTGTTGAGGATGTCAGCCAACGGGGCGCTGCTTACAACCACGATTGGATGCTCCGTAAAATAGTGTACGAGCTTGCGGCTTGACATGAACACGCCATAGGCGAGCTTTTGATAGTGCGGGTATCGCTCCTTGGAGGGTGAGAGTACCTCGCTTAGGTAGTAAACGGGGCGCTGGACTGGTTGCGTTTTTCCTTCTTCCGGCCGTTCGACTACAAGTACTGAACTGACCACCCTGTTGGTGGCGGCTATGTATAGATACAGAGTTTCCTGCTCTCGGGGAGCCACAAGGACGGGTGGGTTTGTGAGCATGCGCTTTAAGTCGCTGAAGGCTGCTCGTGCTTCTGCAGTCCATTCGAATTTGTCTGTTTTCTTCATCAACCGGTAGAACGGCAAGGCTTTCTCACCCATGCGACTGATAAACCTGCTGAGAGCTGCTATTCTGCCCGCGAGTCCCTGGACTTCGCGCAATTTTGTTGGTTCCGGCATTGTTAATATTGCCTGGATTTTGTCTGGGTTCGCCTCTATGCCTCTGGCGAACACGAGGTATCCTAGTATTTGCCCTGATGGCACCCCGAACACGCACTTAGTGGGGTTAAGCTTAATTCTGTACTTGTTGAGAGCTGCGAAGGTCTCGCGAAGGTCGTCGATCAGGGTTTCGACTTGCCGAGTCTTGACGACGATGTCGTCGATGTACACTTGTATGTTCCTGCCGATTTGATCCTTCAGGCAGTTCTGCATCATGCGCTGATATGTTGCTCCCGCGTTTTTCAACCCGAAGGTCATCTTCGTGTAGCAGTATACGCCGTGGGGGGTGATGAAAGCCGTTTTTTCCTCGTCTTCTTTTTTCATCTGAATCTGCTGATACCCGGAGTAAGCGTCGAGGAACGAGAGGCGCTCGCAGGCTGCGGTCGAATCCACGATCTGATCTATCCGAGGCAACGGGAAATGATTCTTAGGGCAGCACTTGTTGAGCGACGTGAAGTCGATGCACATGCGCCCGTTTTTTACCCCTTTTTTTGGAACGAGGACTGGGTTCGCAACCCAATCTGACTTCTTAAGTTCGCGGATGAACTTGGCATCCAGTAGTCTATCAATCTCTCTTCCGACTGCTAGCCGCTTCGGTTCGGATAATCGCCGCATTGCCTGCTTGACTGGCTTCGTGCCTGGGTAGATTTGTAAGGCGTGCTCGGCGAGTTCCCTGGGAATACCTGGCATATCGGTTGGGTGCCAGGCGAACATCTCCCAGTGCTCACGGAGGAACTCGACGAGCGCGCCTTCCTATGCCTCGTTAAGGCTTGATGACACGAGTACTGTCTTGTCCTTGTCGGTCGGGTGCACCTGATGTGCCCTCGTGTCGTTGTTGGCGCTAAAAGAATTTTCCGGTGCCGGCTTCTTGCCTTCAGGAAACAGGCTTCGGTCGTTATCCAGGGCGATTTCCGCAAGCGCGCCGAAGGATTCGGAGATTTTGCTGAACTCTCTGTCGCAGTCATCTGACTTTCGGAAGTCCCCGCGGATGGTTATGACGCCCTTAGGACCGGGGAGCTTGAGCATCAAGTACGCATAATGAGGGACTGCCATGAATCGCGCGAACGCTGGTCGTCCGAGGATTACATGGTACTGAGATTTCCAGTCTACGACTTCGAACTCGATGCTTTCTTTCCTGAAGTGATCGGCATCCCCGAAGACGACGTCGAGCCAAAGCGAGCCCAAAGGATATACTGCTTTGCCCGGCACGATGCCGTGGAACGTGTTGTCTGATGGCTTCAGATTGGTTAACGACAAGTTCATCTTGCGCAATGTGTCTGCGAAGATAATGTTGATGCCGCTGCCGCCGTCCATGAACACCTTGCTCATCTTGAAACCTCCGACTAAGGCGTGTAAGACTAGTGGCGCATGGCCTGGCCGCGGCACTCGCGGGGGATGGTCTTCGCGAGTGAAGTCAATAGGAGTCTCTGAACCCCGAAGGTACTCCGGCGCGGGTGGTGGTGAAGTAGTTGCTAGGTGGACCTGCCTACTGATTAGCTTTTGGCATCGGTTTGACGGTCGCCCTTTCTGTATCATGTACATGGCCCCCCTGGTCTGCGGGTACTGTTCCTGAGTTGCGGCTGTGCTGTCCTGCCTCTGGTTTGCGTGGACTGCTCCCGCCATGTGCCCAGCAGGAGGGGGAGGCGGCCCCTCAGGCGCTGGCAGCGCTAATGACAATCCTGCGCTTCTTTGCATCTCAGCCTGCAGCGCTATGAAATCCCGGCAGTCCTTGAGGAGGTGGGTTGCCGTGAGTTTACCATCGTCTCCCCTAAACATGTGCATTCTGCACGGGTCGTTGAGCTGTTCAGCCGGGGTTCGGAATGGGCGCTCCTCCCTGCGGGTTCCTCTTGGCTTCCACTCGCGCTTCCGGCTCCCGTCGTCTCGACTTCTGTCCTCGCGACTTCTGTCACCGCGGTCATCGCGTGGTGTGTCTCCGCTCTGGGGATTACCCCGAGTGCGACTGTCTAGAAAACTAGCTGCGACCTGCTCGATCCCGTCCGATTCGCCGTACGGTCGCTGCCTGTTGCGCCTGTCGTTCCGGCCGCGTCTGCCCCAATTGTCCTGCTGGCGATCGTCGGGTGAGGGAACCCTGTCGGCTCGAACAGAGTCTTCCCCATCGGCCCATTTGTTGGCTATCTCCATCAGGTGAGCAATTGTTCTGGGGTTCTCGCGTCCCAGCGCCTCCTGAAGGTCGTTGCGCCTCACTCCTTGAATGAATGCGAAGATGGCATTGTCCTCTGATATATCTGCTCCCGAGTTTCTCAATGTGGTCCATCGCTGAATATACTCGCGGAGAGACTCGCCGGCCTTTTGCTTGCAGGCCCTGAGTTGTTGAAAAGAAGCGGGTCGATGGAAGGTGGAGGAAAAATTCCTCTTGAAGTCGCTGCAGAAAGCGTCCCATGTTCCGTACGAGCTGCGCGGCAGGCTCCTGAGCCATGCTCGGGCTGATCCCGTGAGCATCAACTGTATGTATTGCATTGCGGTTGTTGTATTCCCTCGCTGACAAGCGACCGCCGTGGTGTAGTCCTCCAGCCAGGCTGATGGCTCTTGGGTTCCATCGAACTTGGGGGTTTCTGATGTTAGCCTGAACCTCTTGGGCATGCGAGTTTCCCGAACAGCGGTAATGAAGCACATGGCCCCACATGGCTCGACCTCCGAGTCCGTGTACGAACTGCTTCGACTGGAGCCCGGGGTTCGGCTGCGTTGTCTTCGCTGGTGCCTCCGCCTATTTACTGTTCGCTGGGTGATATAATTTCGGGCGTCGACTCCTTCCTCCACGTAGTCATGCTCGAAACCAGCGGCCTGCCGCTGCTGACGGCGCTCTTCTCTGCCGCGCCTCCTCTCGTCTCGCTCGTGGCGGCGGCGAGTGGCTCGCTCTTCTTCTGTTTCGGTCCTATCCCGACTGCTGCGATGACGGTGCCTGGATCTGCTTCTTTCCGGCTCGTCCCTGTCGCGCCCGTCACGGTGACGGCGCCTGGATCTGCTTCCTTCTGGTTCATCGTGGTCCCTGTCCTCACGGCGTCGAGTGCCGTGATGCGTGTCGCCGCCCTGGGGGGTAGACACGTCTGTCGGCCTGCTGTCGTTTGCTCGGGCGCCGTTGCTGGGCAGATTTTGGCCAGGGCTGATCCCTGAACGGCCTGGCGTGGGGGCTGCGGGTACCAATGCTGTCCCGACCGTTCCCAAGGCATCTATCTGTGCCATGTGAAGGCCGTACCGCGGGTCAGTTGACTCAGGTAGTGTTGATCTCAGGTAAGTTGCCACCGAAGCGACTGCTGCTGCGCGTCTGTGGCACTGGTATACCGTCGTCCGCAATTGTCATGAATCTCTGTCCGATGCTTGACGGTTGAAAACCAGCTGCAGTCGCCTGGGGCATGCGGGGTCGGGTTCTCACATGTTATGCAGTTCCTGGCTCGTATCTTGTCGACTGGGACGACGAATTGTCCTGACGCCTTGCGCTGGCTGAGTCGGCCCGAACCTGTCTTTCAGCGAGTTGGCGCTCTAACGCAATTAGCTCCAGATTTTTCTTGCGCAGTAGATACTGATAAGCCAATAAGTCATCCATAGGGGAGTTCTCTGGCATCACAGTCCCATTGTTGACGACGTTTTGGATTCGGACTGCCATCTCCTCTGTGATGGAGAGTTCCTTGTCAGCGCTGAGTCGGACCACCAACGGGTACTGAGGGGGCTCCGGCTCCCTGTGCTGTGGCGGGGTTGTAAACGTGCCTGATGCACCGTTTACTACGAACACCTGGCTAGTGGGACGGTTACGCGCGTTGCGTCCTTCGCGGCGATGATCGCCATCCTCACTTGATGAGGAGTCGATGCCACGCAAGACGGCTGCCACCTGAAAAATAGTGCAGTCGGAGCAATAGCAAGTGACGCCAGAGCCGCCAGTCGACGAGGAGGCGGAGTTGGTGGCTATCGGGGTCGTTGCAGGCGCGCAGTCGACAACGACGGGAGTCTGAGTCGGAGTAAAGTCGGTGGCACTTGATGTTGAGGTAGGGGTGAAGTCGATGACGTTTGAAGCAGGCGCAGTCATTGCCTTCGTCCTCGGAGATCGGGTAGGACTTGACACGTCGAGCGTTCCCCACTGATTGACAAGGAAACGGAAACTGCCGAACGTCAGATCCACACCTGAGTGAATATCGGCGAACGCTGATCGCTCGACCGCCGAGTGCGGGCGGAAGTCGAAGGTGTCGAGGGTGTAGGGCCTCCGCAGATCTGGCAGATCCCGGGTTGCCGCGGACGCTGAAGACGAAGTCGATGATGCAGATGACGGATCCGCCGAACCCGTGAGTCCAACACCAGTTCTTCCCACAGACGGCACCAATTGACGAGCCATGGACTCGACAAATCCCATGGTTAAGCACCCGGGTTGTATCTAAAGGAGATGGTTACAATGGCTACCCGGCGGGTGAACAACTCGCTAGGGTTTCTAGGGTGAGATTGCGTATATCCCCTGTTGGCTCCCTCCTGGCCTTTTTATAAGCGGACAGGTCTCGGGAGTTTGAGTACAACTCGATTTACAGATATTACCAATTCTAAGCCAATACGACTCCTTCTTTCTTGAGCCGCACTCTAGCCATATCGGGCTGCCTTGCGCCATCTTGTGAGGTTGTCCTTATGAGCCACCAGGTGGGCCTTCCGGTAGTTTAAACGTTATTACAATAACATGGGCGTTGGGTATAACCACATCAGAGGGGATGAACTTCTGGAACACAACTCCGTTTCTACGCCTCCAGAGGTGCCAAAGGAGCCGGAGCGTAGCAGCTGATCTTGGCGGGGTAGAGGGGGGCAACATACACGACTTTGGAGACAACATGGTGTCGTGAGGTGAGGACGTCGCCCGAACAGACACCTCGATGGACGATTTAACTACTCCCTCCATTCACTAATGTAATGTAAGGCACTTTGCATAGTATTTCCTTAATTAACTACCTACATATTAAAATGAGTGAATCTCTATATAAAGTAAGTCTAGATACATTTGAATGAAGAGAAAATTCAAATGCATTATATTGGTGAAATGGGGGGGGGGGGGGGGGGGGGGGGGGTAGTTAAATCTTCCATCGCAGACACTGGCTATCACTGACGGCAGAGACACTGAAGCAGATGCATGTACTGAACCAGGAATCCAAGATGCATAATTGATTATAGTAAAGAAATTTGCGAAGATGATTAAATTAGTAGCTTTGGGCGGACGAAACGTCAGGCAAATGCAAATATGCAAGGTAACGCACGATGTAGTCACTACTCACTACCCACTAGCTTTGGGCGGACGAAACTTCGTGCCCCTACGGCATGGCGTCCATTTGTCGCGTCGATCTGTGGAATTTCTGCGGATGAAGGAGGCCGCATCTACATGTCATAGCAGTTCACAGCTGCTATGCTACCTATGCAGCCAACAGGTCAGTTCACGTTAAGAGTCAGGAGGTCAAGCTATTCAAAAAATATATTCACAGCAGAGACGTACGTACGGCACTACTTACCTTACACACTTCTCTCTACGTAGGCAGTTACGAACACTAGCTCGAAGGTCAAGCTCATCAGCCATACAACTCACGGTCGTCGCAGTATGTCACGGTCACCCAAACTTGAGGAGAACCTCACGCAGAAACTATAACCAAATATAATGTTTAGCGGAAACTTATTTGTCGACCCAATATAATGGGTAAATCAGTCATTTTAATTGTATGTCGGTCGATTAATCAGTAGATTTATCTTACGGGTTGAGTAAGCGATAAAACGGCTGATTTATCAGAATATCGACCGATATCTTAAACAGTAATAATTACTCCCGAGAACTTGACTGTGGCAAGATGGTTAGGAGGGTGGTTGTGCCCCAGCCCACCAGATTTCAAATCCCAGATTTGACGTTGGTGTTTCTCATTTAGACGGAATATTCTTCAGTGGGAGGCGACGTTCCCGTCGACAGCGAGGCGCCTGTGGTGACTTCGTCAATCTCAAGACCTGATCCGCCGGCTCAGTCTCTCAGAGGTGCTCAGAGGGGTAGGGTGTGCGTGCGTGCGTTCATAGGGGTGAGTGTGTGCGCGTGTATATGAGCGCTTGCGTTGTACTGTGTTTCTCAAAAAAAAGTAATAATTACTCCCCCCCATTTCTTCGAGCAGTCACTGGGAGGTGCGTAGAACCCACCTGAATACTCCATTGCACCAAATATAGGGGTGGAACCCCAGAAACAAGGTACAACGAGGGAGGGAGTCATCATCCAACGCAAACGGGATGGACTCGGTTTACACATTTTTGTATAAACAGAACTACGATCGCTAAGGGAGGAGATCGGCACGCTGGTCGGAGGGGAGGCGAGCACGCCAAAGGATGGCATCGTCTCTGCGGTTCTTCCTAACGAGGGTGATGGAGGGGATGAACTTCTGGAACACAACTCCGTTTCTATGCCTTCAGAGGTGCCAAAGGCAGAGGAGCCGAAGCGTAGCAGCTGATCTTGGCGGGGCAGAGGGGGGCAACATACACGACTTTGGAGACAACATGGTGTCGTGAGGTGAGGACGTCGCCCGAACAGACACCTCGATGGACGACTCGGGGGGGGGGGGGGGGGGGGTTAGTTAAATCTTCCATCGCAGACGCTCGCTATCATTGACGGCAGAGACACTGAAGCAGATGCATGTACTGAACCAGAATCCAAGATGCATAATTGATTATAGTAGAAGATGATTAAATTAGTAGCTTTGGGCGGACGAAACGTCATGCAGATCGCAGATGCAAATATGCAAGGTAACGCACGATGTAGTCACTACTCACTACCACTAAACGCATGGTGACAACTGACATGGACTTGCTCACTTGCAGAGTCGCACACAAAAAAGAAAGGGATTAGTGAAAATGAAAATGGATTTGCAGACTTGGAGAAACTAGCCGCCAGCACGTTCATGCAATTTTGGCGGTGTAGCTAGTTTTTTTTTGGGTGCTGCCGGAGAAGAAAGTCGTTCACTCGTGCGTGCGACGGTCGCTTTCCGTGAACGGATAAGTGCCAGCTCCGCAGCGCAGCGTTATCACTACGCTGAGTGCTCGCTAAAATGGTGGAATTTTTTGAAGATTGCAGGGTGCGTTTACTTTGGCCCGCGAAGAACACATCAATAACACGAGTTCATTTCGCATCTCTAAAAAATCTGGTTTGCTTTTCGTTTTCAGTAAGATTTTCTGGCACATGTGGACATCAAGAGGCTCGTCGTGTCTCAGCCGTGTGGTGGTTTGGTACAATTTTATTTTTCCATTTTACCGTTTGTCTTCAAACCTTTTGAATTTCCAGAGAGAAGAAAGGCTAAAGTTGATGGGTGATTGTCGCGGTTATCCACTTCTCAATATGATGTTGGCCGTGAATTTCTTTGCCACCCCGAATAATCTGTGTCTATTTAAAACCTAGTAATAGCGTGCCTAGTGCAACTAATGAGCATATCAAAGGTGCCTAATGGCGATGAATGGTTGTGGAGAGCTCGCTGATGTCGTGGAGGCTTCAGGTCACTATACGGAGACTGCTAGAGGCCACGATGAATCGGCGATTTTGCAGGGTTTAGGCTTTGGAGTGACCGAGATATGTGCTGAATACTACCAATATTAAATATTTGATGAGACCGACGCGTCCACATCTTGTGTGTTATTTACTGATAAATCATGATTTCCTTAAGTGTTGAGTATAAACTAGAGGGATTAGATATTGAAATATCCGTCTTGAGAGTATGATGACCAAAGTGAACACAATCATGAATGTAATTCACTCTTGTCCTAACAAGTTTTGTATGGTTAATTTTTATCGGCTCGGCTTGGCTGACTTGTCGTGGACAAGTCACTTGGTGACCTAGCCAGTTCCAACCGACCGATTGCTCATCAAAGGACAAGATTAAACCAACATTACTGTGCAAACATGATTTGGTATTGTCAGTTTATATGGTTAAAAAATGCGCAAAGCCACGGTGTTGATGTGAGCAAATTAGTGAATGCCAAGCGATAGGAAAATCCACATTTCCTAGTTAAAATTTAGAGTTGCTTCCACCAGTAGTGGGTCTAGAGAAGACGAATTGCCTTTACCTTGTCGTGTTGATTTTTCCATCATCATTTTACCCCTATTCTTTTGTGTATATGATGTAAATCTGCATATATTGAATATTTGGCGCATCAAGAAGTACTATATATATATATATATATTTTTTTTTGTTGTGCGGATCACCAATCCAGGTTTCAAGCCCAGCCGTCCCTGGATCAGCTGTGCATTTTTGCTGATTTGCGGGAAATGTTAGTTGGGCTTCAAGCCCAACACTCTCACGCTGCTGCAACAACGATATTGTGAAAAGTGAAAAACTTTACTTTTAATCTTGTAAACATGTATGGTTCTTCACATACTAAATATAAACAAGACATGTTGATAAAATCAGTTCATTTCTTTTAATTCTTCTTCGGTTCTCTGCTTTTCTTTTCTACTCCTTCTTGCTTAGTCTCTACCCGTACTCCTCCACACTTGACCCGCTTGGGTACGCTGTAACCATAAGGCAGAGGTCTCCTCCACCTTCATATATAATACTCACTCCGTTCCAAAATAAGTGTCTCAACTTTGATAAAAAGTGGATGTATGTAGACATGTTTACATACATCCACTTTCTATGAAAGTTGAGACATTTATTTTGGGACGGAGGGAGTATATATAATTCCAAAAAAAAAATCAGTTCATGTTCTTAGATTTAATAATCTCTCCTTTTTGTTGGTGGTGATTATAATATAAATAGAAAAATAAGTGAGTGTAATGGTTGCGAAAATAAGTGATTATAATATAAAATCAGTCCATATTCAGATCGATCAATCTGCATTTGCTAGTCCCTATATGGTTTCGGAGCCGCCTTCATGAAAACTTTTTGCTGTTAGATCCCGGCGATGAGACCGGGGCGACCCTGCCGTCATTGCCGGCGAGCTTCATGTACTTGTCCTTCCTTGTGAGCGTGGTGCACTCGTACCCGAGCTCCTTGGCGATGACCCTCTGCACGTGGTTGGCGACGTCCACGGCGCTCCTCCCGCCGGCGCCGCACGTCTCCTCCGGCCGCAGCGCCGGCAGGAACGTCACCTCGTACCCCGGGCGCGGGTTCATGTAGAAGAAGTAGGGATCCAGGAACTTCCATCCTCTGGCCGTGGACCCGTAGTACGTGCCCTGCTGCGCCTCCAGCGCCACCGGCACGATCCTGTCTGTGAGCTCGGCGAAGAGCGCCGAGAAGCGCAGCAGGAAGGGCTCCCGGCACGTCGTCCCCTCCGGGCACACCACCACGTCGCGCCCGGCGTCGAGCAGCGCCGCAATGCGCGCGGCGTCCGTGGCCCGGTCCCGCGTGAGCGCCACCGCCGGGATGGGCGAGATGGCCGTCGACAGCTTGCTGACGCTGTAGGTGACGCACGTAACGGGGCGGCCGAGCGCGATGTTGAGGATGATGGGGTCCAGCGCGGTGCGGTGGTTGCACACGAGGAGGGAGCCTGGCGTTCCGGGGCACGGCGGCGGCGGAGGCGTGCCGCAGACGGACAGGCGGATGCCCATGAGCGCGTAGGTGTGGTGGACCAGGTAAGGCGGGACGGGGAGGTTGAGGAAGACGCGGAGGAGCGCGGTGACGAAGCCGAACGGGAGGTAGGCTAGCGCGAAGAAGGCCTGCGGCGGGTCCGGGCGGCGGACGAGCCGGCCGTCGTGGAAGATGGCGCGGGACAGCAGCGAGTCCGGGGATGCCCTCGGCGCGCGCTTGTCAGTCGGCACCATGTATGCTTCCTGCATGCGCGGGAAACAAAAGTGAGTTCAGTTCAGATGGATATTTTTGAATTTATTATGAAGAAGAAAAGAAAGGTGGCATCGTCGACCGACGGTCGATCGATGGTTTACCTTGCAGATGGCCATGAAGTCGTGGTCGCTATCGCGGTCGCCGAGCCCGACGTCCGGCATATCCCCGCCAGCAAACAGCTTCTCCACCACCTCCCTCTTCCTCTTGCCAACGAGCACGGCCTTGATCCGTCCCGTGAACCGCTTCCCTCCAGCGAAGGTCTCGAGCTCCGTCCCGGCCACCTCGGCGCCGAGGAACTCCCGCACGAACTCGCCCACCATGACGGCCGGGGACGCGGTGACCACGACCCGCCGCTGGGTGCCCGCGCCGCGGAACACCTCCCACGTGTCGGCGCGCACCCCGGCGGCGTAGTGTCGCGGGAGCACGCCGCGCGCCACGGCCTCGACGTCGCGCACGCGGAGGCCGGCGAAGGTGATGAGGACGAGGAGCTCGATGGCGGCGGCCTCGGAGACGCCGACGTAGAGGGCCAGGAGGAGCGGCGACACGAGCAGGAGGGATAGCGCGCGGAGGTAGCTCCCGGCCTCGAGCGCCACGAGGAAGTAGTACGGGAACGCCGAGGAGGAGGCGAGCAGCGTGCCGTCGAGGTCCGCGGCGGCCGTGCGCCGCTTCCGCGGCGACGTGTCGTCGTAGGCCGAGACCGGCGGGAACCTCGGCGCCATATATGGCGGTCTGTGATCTTGTCGCGCGCAACCGCTTTCGGTGGTGCAACCTAGAGGGGCTTTCCGCTGATTATATACGTACGTACGCGACAGAGGTGGTTTCTTTGCTGGTTGACCTGCTGAGCAGCCATGGATGGCGATGTCCACGATTTGGTCTCGTTTGGTGAGCCGCTCAACACACGAAGATCGAGAGAAGCAGGGTGCCAGCCCTCCTCTGCTGTTTATATCGATCCTCGTAAAAGGAGTGAAGCAGAGTCAGACTAGAATTATCGTTGCAAAGAGATTAATTCCGGTTCCGAGTAGAAACAGAATTTATCTCGATTCTTTAATCGGCACTGTAATTCTGAAGATGTGAGCGTAGAGACCTCAAAGATCTATTCCCGCTTCCCCCAACTCTGGAAATAATGCGTGCATGAAGGAGACACAATCGTGCCTAGCAGAATGGCCACAACCGTTTTGTCTATGATTTGACACTCGTTAGGGTTGATCCAGCGGTTGCGAAGTTGGAAGAAAGGGCCTAAGATGGAAGTTATGGTTGGTTCAGTTGAGCCACTGAATTAGCTTTACATGGAAACACAGGCAGGCAGTCCATGGTTTGGTCAGATTTTGTTTTTTTGAAACAAAGCAAAAGGTGGGTTTGTGCAGGGCGTCAAAAAGACATAATTCAGTGGTTGGGGACAAACATATTTGTGCCGTTGTACTTGCGTGTACGTACATCCACGTGGAAGATTAGGTTTCTAATTAACAAATTAGATGGAACCGCTTGAGAGAAAGAGAGTAGTTCGTGCACCAGAAGTTATCCAAATGTTCAATGAAGGATGCAAAATATTAACTCTGTCTTATGGTCACGAAATAAAGAGCAAGGATTTCGAAAAAGAAATAAAAAGACACGGAAACAATAAATTTATTTTTTTGTCCCTAAGAACTCATGGACCTTTAGAACATAGCTATCGTAAATCTAGAACCGAAAAAATGAAAGTACATGACACTAAAAATGAATTTTAGGGTTCGAGCGACGCTCGCGAAGACCAGCTACCGTATATGAAAGTGAACATTCAAAATGATTTGCATTCTTCCCATTCCCGCCAAAATTCAGAGACCACGACAACAACGTCATACCGACGTACAACAAGCCGGCCTCTCTCTCTCCCTCTCCCGTCCCGTGCGGCGGCGCCGCGCCGCACCGAGCGGTCCTTGGCGACGGGCTTGTTGATGTCGCTCCCGTCGGAGGAGTTGGTGTCCACGGGCGTCACGCAATCACAGTACCCATAGATGTCGAAGTCCACTGGAGCCGGAGCAGGAGAAGGAGTGTGATGGCGGGAGGACCTTTCACTGGAAGAGAAGCTGCCGCCGGTGTAAAAGGCGTGAGGGAGGGTGGCACTGGCGCCCCCAACGGCAGGTACTTGTGTACCACACGCTTATTCGCCCCTTCCGATTTAATCCGGCGCCGCTCTACGCTGGAGAGAAGGCGCTGGCCGCTGCGCGGAGGGGACGATAAGTTGTCGGGCCTCATGTCGGTGCAGCAGAGGGAATGGCGGTGGAAGTGCGGTGAAGGAGCGACCGAAATCGCTGGCTAGAAAGTTGGCTGACGGAGGGGATTAGGGTTCGTGACGGAGGAGATACGGTTTCAGTCGCTTAAGCAGTAGATATACTGCTCGCACGGGCCTCGTTATGGGCCACCTCAAACGATTTACGGTTTAAGGATATTTTACGGTAGTTGATCGACGCGCCAAACTTATTTCAACACGTATGTCGCCGGAATTTTCCGGTTTTTGTCCGTTTTACGGTAACTGCTAGAGTTGCTCTTAGCAATGATTACAGGAAAATACTAGGATGAACCCGGGGGCATATGCTCCCGGTTGAAATAACTATTTTGTAGATGTTTAGAATTTCTAAAAGAAAGTTGCGTACATAGATCTCACATGTACCATGTGTACATCGAAAGTTTTACAGCGAAATGACTTTTTAGTTGTTCTATGTAAAAAGACAAAAAAAAGTCACATATATTGCTATATAGCACATAGTTGTTTTCTTTTTACCGAGACAAAGTAAAAAGTAATTTCGTCACGAAACTCATGTGCGGGTACATATTCTGCAAGACATGTACGTAGGATTTTTGTTACATATTTTTTCAACATGCATTTGACAATTTTTTGACATTTCAAATTAGAGGGAGCAAATGCCCCCCGGTTCCATATATTCACTCTCGTGGATTAGATGCTTACAGCCAGAAGCATTACCGAGCCAATAACGTGGCGCAAAATCTCTCTGAATTTAATCGTAGGGTGCGTGGTTGTTCCAGGGTTCAGTTATTCAGGTTCAGTATGAGCTAGTACGTTCGATTTTGGCAAGCCATTAATGGACACCTTATCGGAATCGGACCCGGAAGACGCCCAAGGAAGGGAAGGCATAAATAAGAAGGACCTAGCTCAGCCAAATCAACCGAGAAGATCGACAGAACAAACGATGAGACGACCACGAACACGAACAGGAAGTCGGCGGTTACCTGAAGCCGGGAGCAGGCACATCCCGACGGAGATGGTGCAGGAGATTTTGCTGAAACTGTCGACCAGGGACGTGGCCCGCTCCTGCTGTGTCTCCAAGCAGTGGCGCGGCGTCGTGAAGGACCCCTCCTTTCCCAAGCTCCATGACGCCGAGCACGCCACGCCCTTGCCTTCGCCCGGCGGCGCGGAGGCGTTGCTTGTGACGGTGAGCTGCGTGTACGGCGGTAGCCTCCATCCCAGTATCTACAGCGTCACCTCGTCGAAGCGCATGTGTCGCCTCCTCACCGAGTCAATGGGCGCGAGCTACGCCGCCACCAACGTCTGCAACGGCTTCATCTGCTTCGGGCCCAACGGCGATGGCGAGTCCCCCGCGGTGCTGTGCAACCCGGCATCCGGCGAGACGCTGGCGCTGCCCGGAGCTCCTCCGATCCGCTTCAAAGAAATGGACCGGTACCTCTTCCTCCTGGGGTTCAGCCTGTCCAGCGGCGAGTACAAGCTGTTCCGGCTCTCCTTCCGGGGACTAGGAGACGGCGGTGATCACTACGTGGACGTGTGCACCTTAGGCGACAGCCGCGGGTGGCGGAAGCATCCGTACCTCGTCCCGCTCCGCCCGGTGTACGGCGTGCCGCCGGTGCTCGTGGATGGCAAGTTGTACCTGCTGACCAGCCAATGGCAGTTCGCCGGGCACCCTGAGAGGATACTGGTGGTGGACGTGGCCAGCGAGGCGCACTGCACCTACCGCCTACCGAGAGGAGAGTACGTGGAGCTCCAGGGCTTGGCGCTCATGGACGTCTTTGAGCTGCACGGCCGACTCTGCCTCGCCGTTAACTACGTCCTCGTCTCCCCCGAACGCCCCAAGGTCGAGTTCTGGGTCAGTCCGCGGCTGGAACAGCTCGACGGCAAGAACCACATGCGGCTGAACTGGAAGCTGCGCTACACATTCTTGGTCGACGTCGGCCATGCCCGCAGAAAAGCTGCCGCGTCGCCGTGGTATGCTTGGAGCCGCCAGTTCTACACGGACCGGCCGAGGGCCGCCTGGGTCGACGAAGACGGGATGCTGTGCTACTTGCTGGGCGATTGCCTGTACAAGTACGACACGAGCGGGTACCGTAGTGAGCCGCCGGATGGTTTTGTGCCATGGCACCAGAAGGTCCAGCTCCCGACGACTTCGTCGCCGTCAAAACGGCGGTGGAACATCTATGGGGGATACCGCCCCAGCCTACTATCACCTCTTGCTTTTACATTGCCGACATCCCAGGACGACGAGGACGGTGAAGCGCATGCCAATGCCACCTTACGTACACTGCGGCGCCATGACTCAAAACGTCGACCTTCAAACGATAGCACCAGGGATAGGCCTGCAGGACGCAAGAGGATTTGCCACGGAAGCAACTTTATAGAGAGACGCTAGGCAATAGATCTTTGATGTCCCCCTCCCATTTTCCGATAGTAAAATTCATAGTACGTACGCACAAAACTATGAGAGTTTACAATATATATATATGCTGGTCACTAATCGGAAAAAAATCCACAAGCTAGCAATATATACCTACAGCTAAGTGTCCGAACGTTGCAGCGGATTCTAAAGTAATATTCTCGGCAGTCTCTAGGAATTTGGCCGGAAACAGAATGCGAAGGAGGCTCTAATTTGTTTTTGTATCATATTTCATGACTTTTTATTCTATATCAAGTTATAAACATAGCTTCTAGTAGCAGTAAGGAATATTTTTTATTATCATTGAACATTTGCCTTGAACTATCACGTGGTACACGTACGTGGTAAGCTACCACAAACCAAACATTTGCCTTGAACTTATTTACTAATACTATTTTAACATTTTCCTTTATTTTATATGTGCATTTATTTTGATATGCATGAACAAAAAATTTAAATTCGAAAAAAATGGTTGTATGTTCTTATTTTTTTTGCATCTAGTAAAGTATTCATATTTTGAATTAATATCGAGATATATAAAAAAGAAAAGAAAAAATCGGGACATATGTTAAATGGGCCACGCCAAATAAAGCCCATGAAGAAACGTTTCAGGGTGGAGCTTTTGCATCTGCTCGTCGTTTCATCGTGTTTCATTCCATTTCCTGAATCAAGGTCACTTCTTTTTTAATCAAAGTCACTTGTGCCTGCTAATTAACGGTGACTGCTAAGTTGAAGTTCGTTCGTGTCGCCGCATTTAAAACGTTTGGTTGTGTACGACGAGTGTGAGCGATTCCTATCTCTGACGCCATGAACTGCGACTCTGCACCGGCTACTCGATCGATGCTGAGAAGGCCATTGATGATTTGACGGAGACGGCGTGCTTGTTCTTCAACTTCAACCCTGATGATAATCGCTCCCGGGCGCGGCGAACACCTTTCGTTAGGGACATGATTTTTGTGCGCAATTACGTACAGGTTGCTGAAAATGACACACGAGATTTGCGACAGATAATTGGCTCTTGAACCATTGCCCGATGGCCCATCACTTATGTTCTTGGTGCCTTGTTGCTCAACGAAAAATGGGTATATTCTGTTTGCACGTGGCGGATCTTTGGAGTAGTACCGGTTTAGTGCATGGAAAAAATAGCGGCGTTAAGGCCTTCCACAATGTTGCCGGTGCCCAAAACGTATAATTGTTAGCGATGCCTTGTGAAAAATTTATGGCACCGGTCTCACAACGTGGTGGATCCTGTAAATAAAAGCGGGACCCATATATGAATAGAATATCAGCTCACATGCATGGGAGACCAAGCAGGAAAGGAGGTAAAGAACTGTTTTCTATTGGCTTGGCAAAGTTGGCACCGGAGCAAGTAGGTGCTTCGATGCCTGGATTTTTTTTGCTGGCACCGATCTCACAGCGTTGGGGCACCGGGCATCGAAGCCTAAAGTGGAATTTGGCACCGCAATACTACAACGCTGTGGAAGGCCTAACAGCACACTATAACATATCGGGAGGATTGACGCTAACTTTTGCTAATTTTATATGCTATGGTGCTATTCATGAAATAGCACACTATATTGCATTAAAACATCATAAATTTAATGAGTTATATACTTTTTCCAGCCTATCGGTGCATAAGCACAGAGTTTTCCAACTAGCAAGAAGCACAAATTGCTTTCTATTTGTCTTGATGATGAACTGCAATATATTAGTTCCTCTTCTAAATTGAATGATGCCATCACTAATGTTGATGATTCTAAATAAATATGTTAGGTTATATTGTTTCCGGTGGAATGTTAATTTTTAGCTTCTAAATATTTGTGCAATGTTTTGCATACCTGTTTATGCATTTATTTTTCTACTATTTCTAGACTATTACTTCAAGCTTTACGCGTGTTGAAAGAACTGTGCTGTGAGCAACGGTTGAGTCACCATAAACAGTAAATAACAAACCACGGAGCCAGGTGAAACAAACTGTTGAGCCGGTTCACTCCCTCATCTTTCCAGGAGATGTTAAAAATATCATTTATTCTTGTTATTTATTTTTATTTTTAAGCTATATATAATATATTTTTCAGAATGCTAGTATATTGAAATATAGTTTGTATAGCATCTTGAGGAGGCTGCCGCTATTTCTTTTCGCACACTATTTCTTAGTACTAGCTACATATTTGATGGTCAGCAGAAATAGTTTGATGGTGATATATATATTTCACGGCAGACCAGCGCCTGATGATCTGATCTTGTTTGTGTTGTGAAGGAAATAACATCGACGGTAGCAGTGTGATTCCGTACGTACGTGTGCCATGCATGGGTATCTGATTACCACAATATTATTTCACGGAACAAAAATGGTTATCACAAGATTTTCTCTCACACGGTGGTGGCATAAATGATTGCCACAATCTGCAAAGTGGAACAGACACACCCAACGCGCACGCGATCCTGATCGGGGAATACGTTGACTACACGGCCGGAGCTAGAGGAGAGGCGCGACCGACGGAAGGTTCGAGCCGGAGCCGGACGCGTCATGCGAATCCATGGGAATATTGTTGCCCAAAAACGACGGGAGAACGACGACTAACCAACAGTCGGTTCGATGGGCTCATGTGTAGCACGTCCAACACGTTTGGGAGACGTCGGTGCGTGCGTGGGCCATGGAAATAGTTCAAAACAAACATTTAACGTATAGACAATGTTAGACAATATGTCACGTATAGCGTGACATATCTCCTAAACCTTGAATTGTGGACAGTATTTATAATCTCCCATCTAGGGTTAGGATTTTGTAACTTTGTCTATATATTTGCAATACAACGGCAAGGCCCAGTGTGGTCTATTCTCTCACATGGTATCAGACTAAACCAAAAAATCATACGCTTCCGCAACCCTAGCCGCCGCCGGCCTCCTCCTACCCCGTGGCTCCTCGGCGCCGCCGGCAGCCTCTCCCTTCCTCCTCCTCCTACATGGCGCCACCGGAGCCAACTGCCCCCCACCCCAACGCCCCTCTGTGGGTGTAGGCCACCGCCATCACCAACGTCCACTCCCTCATCCCGATCGTCCTCGACCTCAAGGACCCCAATTGGCTCGATGCCATGACTGCGGAATATCGCGCTCTTCTCGGCAACGACACTTGGGATCTCGTGCCTCCCCCTCGCAACGCCAACATCGTCACCGGCAAGTGGGTCTTCCGCCACAAGCTCAAGCCCGATGGCTCTCTTGACCGCTACAAAGCACGGTGGGTGCTTCACGGTTTCTCCCAGGAGCACGACGTCGACTTCGACGAGACCTTCAGCCCGGTTGTTAAACCGGCCACGGTCCGCGTCATCCTCTCCATCGCCCTCTCCCTCAACTGGGGGACTCGCCAGCTGGACGTCAAGAACGCCTTTCTGCACGGCAAGCTCGCCGAGGTCGTCTACTCTCGCCAACCCACCGGCTTCATCGACTCCACTCGCCCCGACCACGTTTGCCGCTTAAACCGCTCCCTATACGGTCTCAAGCAGGCTCCTCGGGCGAGGTACCAGCGGTTCGCGACCTACATCATCTCGACAGGCTTCACGTGTTCCCGCTCCGACACATCACTGTTTGTTCTTCAGTGTGCAGAGGGTACGGCATATCTCTTGCTGTACGTCGACGACATCGTCCTCACCGCTTCATCACCGAGTCTCCTCGATCGGATCACTGCCTCCCTCCGCTCCGAGTTCGCCATGACGGACATGGGGAGCCTCCACTACTTCCTCGGCATCGCGGTCACCCGCGACTCTTCGGGGATGCATCTCTCTCAAGCCAAGTACGCCGCGGAAATCCTGGACAAGGCGGGCATGACCGCCTGCACGCCCGCGACGACACCGGTTGACACCTCTCCCAAGCTCGCCTCCAACGCCGGTGCTCCCGTTGCTGATCCCACGGAGTATCGGAGTCTCGCCGGGGCGCTGCAGTACCTCACCTTCACGCGTCCTGACAACGCGTACGTCGTCCAGCAGGTGTGCCTTCATATGCACGACCCCCGCGCACAGCACTTGGCGGCCATCAAGCGTATCTTGCGCTATGTCAAAGGCACGATCTCTCATGGTCTCCAGCTTCACTCATCTTCGCCGGACTCCATGATCACCTACACCGACGCTGATTGGGCCGGCTGTCCTGACACTCGCCGATCCACGTCAGGCTTCTGTGTGTACCTCGGTGATAACCTCGTCTCCTGGTCTTCCAAGCGGCAACACACAGTCTCTCGTTCCAGCGCCGAGGCTGAATACCGTGCTGTGGCTAACGCCGTCGCTGAAGCCAGTTGGATCCGCCAACTTCTCCACGAGCTTCATCGCCCTACTCCTCCTGCTACGGTCGTGTTCTGCGACAACGTCAGCGCCGTCTACATGTCCACGAACCCCGTTCAGCATCAGCGCACTAAACACATCGAGATCGACCTCCACTTCGTTCGCGATCGTGTTGCCATGGGCCAGATCCGCGTGCTGCATGTTCCCTCGTCTCAACAGTTTGCCGACATCTTGACGAAGGGTCTCCCATCACCGTTGTTTCTGGATTTTCGGTCCAGTCTCAACGTCCGTCCTCCTCCCGTTGTGACTGCGGGGGAGTGTTAGACAATATGTCACGTATAGCGTGATATATCTCCTAAACCTTGAATTGTGGAGAGTATTTATAATCTCCCATCTAGGGTTAGGGTTTTGTAACTTTGTCTATATATTTGCAATACAACGGCAAGGCCCAGTGTGGTCTATTCTCTCACAGACAAATCTAAATCAAACTTTGAACTTTAAATTTTAAAAATTAGAACTATTGAATCATGATCTATATATATTCAACACTGGACTACTGAAACCAACAAAAATCTTGACCGGGAATACGCATTATCTCAGTGACTAAACGGACCCATTCTCAGAGCACTTTTGGCAGCGTCCTCACCGTGGACGAAACTGCCCCACTGCCCTGGGCGCCCTACTCCTACTCAACCTCGATGCCACCGTCTGCCCCCTCTAGTCCGTTGTATGTCCGCGGTCGCGTCGTGTAGGAGGAGCAGGAGCAGGATGAGCAAGTCGTAGGTGGGAGCGGCTTCCATGGAGGCGGAGATTAACCGAGATTGCTCTTGAGCGCAGGAGCAAGTGGAGAAGAGCGTGGTGGGGGTGCCTTCAAGTCGAATTTGTGAGTAAATCTTCAGAACGTCATCGTCATCCCCTCATCCGACAGGGCGACAACGCTTGCACATCGATCTCATCGCCTTTGTCCTCTTCAGGTGTCCTCGGTGACTAAGCATGCGTCGACGCTACTGCACGGCACAGGGATGGGGATGCCTTCGCTGTTTGAGATTGGAGTCTTTGTCATGAGCACCATACTAGTTTAGAGTGAAATTGACTAGGGAGAGAGACCTGAGTTGTAAGATTTATATGACAATTGGGTCTTAGTGACAAGAAATAATTGTTCAGTTTAGAATTTTTTTCACCCATCAAGTAGCTACATCGGGATTTGATAGTTCATATAGCATCAATTTCCGGCATTCAAAATTCAGCGTCCGATTTATCTTTCGTTTACAAGTTTAACTTATCCGCGGTAATGGAGCTAGCAGTGCTGCAGTAATCAATCCGACACACCTTGCCCGGTTGGGTTGGCCTTTGCACGCAACTTGCAGGATGGGTCTCCTACCGGCCACCGTGACCAAACCTGCCATTCCATGCCAACCAGGACGGATTTTTCCATCACGCCAACACGTCCCAAGCCAGAGGTCAACGACTCGTACGTAGTCGCAGGCCTGCAAGCACAGATCGAGGGAGCAAGTGGATTGCACAGGAGAATAATTGTCTTGTCGATCCTCCATATGCATGTGTGGAAGAGGGCTCGAGTTTCTCTCCGATCTCCAGCTGCACGATCCAAACGGACGAGTGAAATCCGATTCCGTCCGTTTTTAATCGGGGCTGGGAAAACCCCAACCCAACAGCCCGACGTATTTTCTCTGAGCCGTCCGTGGGTACGCAAACTCGGCTCAAATTTGGACGGGTTTTGAGTCTCGGCGGACAGACCGCGCTGTCCGCGCGCGTCCTCGCCCTTTTTACCGGGCCCCGCACGTCAGCGACCCGGTGCGCCAAACGCTCCCAAATCTCTTCCCTTCTCTTTCTCATCTTTCCCACGACGCCGCCGCCACCTCGTCGGACGCCGCCGCTTCCACCGCTAGACCGCCGTCTCCGCCTCGCCATCGCCGGTCGGTGGCTTGTGCTCCACTTCCCGGCAGATAGGCCACCGTTTCTGACCGGCGTAGGGTTCGTCCGGGGAGGTCTTCTTCCGCGCCCGCGAGTTGTTCGGCCATTTGCGCGACCCGTTTTCCAGGTAAGATCCCGGCCACCTGAGCAATTTTGTATCCATGACCAAGGGTGGGAGTTTCAGAATGAGTTGGTTACCCCACATCCAGGAGCTGCTACATTTGAGGACTTTCTCCATGTGCACGAGGAGATCCGTGATCGTGGTACTCACCAACAGCTGCAGAAGGATTTGATTGAACATCAGTGGGTATTGGCAGGAATCATCCCGGAGACGACTAGTTTTATCTTCTCCTCTATTTATTTGAACTATTTCGACTATGATTGTAATTTAAACTATGTTTGTTCGAACTATGTTATCATTTCACTCTCATATTATTATTATTTGAACGTTGAAATTGATTAATTTTACACTTTGTATGCAATTCTATGCCACTTTTCGATAGTTTGGAAAAAAGAGCCGAGCACCAAAATGCGTCGAACCGCTGGACCGGGGCGCGGCGACAGATCTCATTTTCTGTCCGCGGCCCAATGCAAACGGACCATATCGGACATGATTTGGTCCCAATATGCGTCGGGCCGCTGGAGACACCCTAAGGTAAACCTTAAGGCCCCGATTGGTTTGTCATATGTGTGCCATAATTTTCGGGAAACTTTTACGGAGTACACAACCTTCTGAATAAATTCTGCTTTTGTTACGCTATGCTCTGGCTCTGTAACATATGGTCGTGGGAAAATGATGTCGTACAATTGCAATACGAACCACGTGGCCTAAAACGTTTTAATATACGAAACGGGGGTCTTCCGGAACACACCGTAAAATCTGAGAATACAATCAAAATTTTGCTTAGTAGGCACCAATCAACACTTTTTTTCTTCCTTTTTCTCCTTTTCCTCCCGTTTATCTTCTTCTTCCCCACCCGCACGCACCTCGTGGTTTGACTGTTTTAAGAGATTTGCTAGAGATGCTTTAAGATTTGGTATAATGCCCTCGGTCCAAAAACATTGAATAAGTACTGGGGCCATTTAAGGTTTGTCCCCTTGTCCCTGGGTTGTGAATTTTTAGCTCTACCGCTAACTGAAACTTCTCTAGCGAGCAGTTAGCCCCTCCTCCGCCACCATAGTGGAGCATGGCTTTGGTGGCTTCGGGGCGACACCTCCTGCGGGCTGCGGATGCCTGCGGTTCCGCCCCTCATGCAAGGGTGTTGTTGTCGCGTAGCCTGCGGGTGCCGGTTTTTCGGATTGGCCGATCTGCTAGGAATGCTCTTATGCAGACCGGAGAACAGCTGCCCATGCATCCCTTAATCAAAAATTCGATTATTTGAAATGGAAAAGATGTGCAGGCAGGATACAGCTTCATAATAATTTCTGCTGGTCAGAAAGGAGGAGACAAACTGCATTGCGAAAGCCTCTTGGCCTCTTTCTTATATTCATTCATATGCACAGAGAGATTCGACTGCATATATAAAGCAATAAAAGAAACCTGGCATCATCAAGGAAAGGCCATCCCTGTAGTCGCAGGCATGCACTGATGAATGTGGCTCCTCCTCCTGTTTTGTGTCGGTCAAATGCTCGCCTGCCACCTTTGGTTTGGAGTTGGGTCGGTCACGCCTAACCTGTACTGTCGCTGTGTCTGTACATAACCACAAATCCATAATAGTCCTTTATTCTCGCACTATTATTCCGAGGGGCACAACCACGTTGTCCTCCCTATTTGTCTACTGCATACTGTGTCCTTCTCCTTACAAATTTGTCTTGTGCTACTTCAAGACTAGCCGTCCATTCTTTTTAATTTATACAAAATTAAACAACAGCTACGATATTGCGCGTGCGCTTCGATTTACACGCAAATTAAGATAGTCAGAAACAGAGGACACGGTGTTTTGACTCAGTGGGTGTACTGTACATGCACCCTGTTATGAAAAAAAATTAGATATATTTTAAAATGTAAAAAAAATCAAGCAGAAATTTTGTATGTTAAGCATGCTTGTACACAAAAATCGTAATTTTTTTTATGGGCTGTATAAAAAGACAAAAAAATGTCGAGTACAAAGTCAGTTTGTATGGTCGGGATTTGTCTTTTTACATAGCCCATAAAAAATGACATTTTTCTGTGAAACTTCATGCATAAACATAAATGTCTAGATGTACACCTGAAATTTTTGTTTGAGTTTTTTAACATTTTAAAATATGGGTTTTAGGTAGTTGGTCCATATGGAATTGCTACCGAAACTGATTTACGGTGAGAAACATGAAAACACGTCGAATAAAACAAAGACATTCGCAAACCAACCTGTGGTTGGATGGCTAGCAGGGTGGTTGTACCCTCAGCCCACCAGAGTTCAAACCCCAGGTTTGACGTCTCTGTGTTGCATTTACGGCGGAATATTCTTTCAGTGGGAGGCGACGTTCCCGTCGACAGCGAGGCGCCCGTGGTGACTTCGTCAACCTCAAGACTCGATCCGCCGACTCAGTATTTCGGAGGTGCTCATAGGGGTAGGGTGTGCGTGTGTGCGTTCATAGGGGTGAGTGTGCGCGCGTGTTGTGAGCGTCTGCGTTTGTACTATGTTTCTCAAAAACAAAGACATTCAACCTAACTGAGCAGTTCCCACACCATGAATGAAGGGAACAATCCATGGTCCACGCATCGGGACACGCCTCTCTACCAACAAAATTAAGGGATGAGGAGATTGCGTTCACAACTCGATCGTGCCCACAACATGCACTTGTGCGCTTTGGGGAGGATGCATGGTTGAAACAAGGCTATGGATGTGCAAACGTGCACTCTCATGTACCGACCTACAAGAAGGCATGCAATTTTATGGGATATGATCATGTGTTGTAACATAAGTATGTCTCACTACATATAGGACTAGCTTGTAGCCTACTCCCTCCGTCCACGAATAAGTGTATTTTTTAGTTTTACGCTAAGTCAAACTATTTTAAATTTTATAAAAAATATAGTAAATGTATGACATGAAATTAGCATAGTGAAAATACATTTCATTATGGATCTTACTATATTAATATAAGTTTTGCTATATAATTTTCACCTATATCGGCAAAGAACATGTGATGATCAATGTGTCGCGGCCATTTGAGGGACAAAAATTAACATAATTTCATACAAAAAATAGAAGTTCTCAAGTTTATTGTGAGAACGTATATGAATAAGAGAAAACCCATATTTCCAAACGCTACTTTATGGTGAACTAACAATCAACTTTCATAAGGAAAATTTGTATACGATTTAAAATTTTAGTGGTATATTTTGTTCTTTCTTTGTCATCTAACCCGATAAAAACTATACATGTCACATCTTAAAAATGATGGTTCTAGAGAAACACAAAAGATCTAGACCACTTGCTCAGATGGGGACACGTTATAAGTGTGTATTTGTTTTGCGAGAATATAAAAATGACGGTTATTTCTGCATTTACAAAAAGGAAATGTATCATTTGAGACAAAATTGGTCGTAGGAACATAAGCTCAATGCAAATAATAACACATGACATATAAACCCTAGCTACCACCGTCCAAACTAATTAATCTCCACCCATCCGCATGAGTTAGACATCTCTAGCACAATTGTTGCTCTATGTTGTGCGCGGTGGCGGAACTTGGGACAACCTGCTAGGAGGGAGGGCAAATGGGTGTCAAATTTCAGCAGGTAATACAGAAAAGTTCGCAACCTGGGGGGGGGGGGGGGGGGGGGGGGGGGGGGGAGGGTGCCCACCCAACTAAGCTCCACCTCTGGTTCTGGGCTAGAGAAGGGATATTGCCTTGTCTCATCAATGCATAGTAAGATCTTTGTGGTTAGGCTTTGGTGTAGCGGCGACATCTCTCCGATAGTGATGGCGATGTTGGCTTGAACAAAAGTCATCGACACCCATCTCGTCTCGGTGCGATTTTCCATCATTGCCAAGCAGTATGAGAGTTTTTTTAGCACAGTCATTCTTCATGGGCATCAATTTAGTCTTATCTGTTGTCGCGTGGAAATAATCAAAGACATGACGTTCTTCAGTAGCTTATTTTTCTGAGCCTTTGAGAGCAAGGTTCATCGCTCTGGTTTCAAGACATTGGCGTGGTTACCAACCTAGAATAGGATGGTGCCCCAACTGGTATGCTTGGCGCAGCATCAGGCGTCTGTTAGTGCAGTTCAAAGAGGTTTGGTCGTGTACTTATATGTCTTTTAGATACTTAATAAGTGGTCGCATTCCCGATATTGTCTACTACTTCAGGAAGGATTTTGAGGCACGGAGTCTTAATTGTAATCTTTCCTTTGTTTAGGGTCATTTATGTGTTTATTTAGTAAATTACCTTTGGTTGTGTCAGATGTTCTCTTGATCTAACATAAACCATATATGATTTAAAATTGAAAACATTGTAAGAATTCCGTAGACTAACTAAAATCTACGATAGCTATACAAATTACACCAGTCTCTATGTTAGAGCTACACCTTCGAAATATCTTATAGTTCAAGTTTGAGATGTGACTTGAGTGAAGAAAAGGAAAGAAACATAACGCATGTTCAAAATAAGAAGAGGAAAGAATCAGAATTTATGCAAAAGGTCCCACAAGATGAACTCTCCAAAAAGGGACAAGGGTATTCGTGTAATATTTCCCATTTAAAACCCCCATGCTATGCTCCCCACATCTCCGCCCCAAGTTCGCAACCTTCGTCGTTCGTTGCCAACCGAGCCAACGGCCAGCCTCCCTTGCTTGGTCTGACCCAACCCTCCCTGCCCACGCGCACGACGCCAAGAACCCAACCGCCGAGCGGCCGCGATCTTCGCCGCCGCTATGGCGACGGATTCGCCCCGCGCGCCGTCCGGCTGCGCCATGTTCGGCATCTACGGCGGCATGTTCCGCCGCCGCCGCTCCGCCTCCCTGTCCTCCCTCTCCCGCGTCAATGGGTCCCCACAGGTCGCCGCCGATGCCCAAGTCGGGGCCTTGCCCGCGCCGGTGAACTCGGCGAAGGCCGGCGTCCACGACAATTCCTCCCTCGTGCCCCGCCCGAAGGCCATGCCTTTGCAGCCGCAGATCAACGGCGCAGCGCCACACGCGCCGCGGCCTTCGAGCGACAAGACCAAGCCGTCCAGGGCGTCGAACGGCGTGGCAAAGACCGCCGCGGCGTCGCCGGCGGCAGAGTACACCGGCCTGGCGGCGGAGCTCGACAAGATGATCCAGGACCACCAGAGGGTCAAGGGCACGACCCAGATGATGCGGGCCACCTCCGGCAACATGATGATGCACCGCAACCTCGGCAACCTCAACGCCGGCGGCGCGTCCGCGCGCAGCTCGGTGGACCCCAAGCCGGCGGCGGCGAGCAACGGGTACGCGTTCAAGGGGATGGGGAACATCGTCGGCAAGGCGGCCCCGGCGCCGGCAGACCCGCTGTGCCGGGCGCTGTCGCACCGGACGGACCCGGAGAAGCTCAAGGAGCTGGGCAACGAGGAGTTCCGGGAGGGGCACTACGCGGAGGCGGTGGCGCTCTACGATCAGGCCATCATCATGGACCCGACGCGGCCGGCGTACTGGGGCAACAAGGCCGCCGCGCTCGCCGCGCTCGGCCGCCTCATCGAGGCCGTCGCCGACTGCAGGGAGGCCGTCCGGATCGACCCCTCCTACGCCCGCGCGCACCACCGCCTCGGCGGATTGTATCTCAGGTACGTACTTACCCAACCTACGTGCACGGGATTGAGATCCTCTAACTTTACCACGTTCACGTAGGGCTTTGGATTTCGCCATCCTCATCATCAGAACTAACTGTGTATTGACGGAATGCAAATGCAATGCGTGCCTGTTTTAAGCTGGTAATTATCTGCGGTAATTTGCCGTGATTAAGTGCCATCAAATGGTGAATATGGATTATTTTAGTTTTTACAGAGGTTCATCGTGGTCGTCACGATGGGCAACAATTAACTGAGTTAGGAAAGTTTAGCTGTAAACTTGCAATTTGAGTTGAAATATTACGCACATATTCTTAGTCTCTTAGTCATGGTGCAGAATTCGCGTCATTGTTTTTGATCGTTGACAATTGATGATTGTTCAACTTGCTTCGGATGTTTCGTGGAGAACCACAACAAGTACTGTACATGGTAGCTAGCAAGTAGCAACCAAATGTTTAATCCTTAATGAACATGCTGGAGAGTTAGATAATGGCGTGGCTGCTTTTGCATACACTGATACACATCGCCATCGGATTTTGTTAATCTGGTCAACGCGGGGCAGTATTGTATTATTCCTTGGAAACCTCTAACGTTCTCCGTAAGAATGGAAGAACCCTTTTTGATGATTAGGGCCTTTCCGCCTTTGTTCCTAGCTTGATGTATTCTACACGTGCTACCTAATTTATATGAACATTCGATCACTAGTTAGTTTATACGGTCTAGCACAACATCATTCCTCAAATCACTCTAGCACTTTGTAAACCAGTAGCCAATCACTTCCTCAACAAGCATTCCTGCACATCTTTTTCAAGATAATGACTGCACCTAATTCAAAGAGAACTAATCTAGTAGCCCTACACATACATTTTGCAATCATCTAAAGTTCAACAATTTCCGACTGTGCTAATTACTGAACCAAAACTGGAGCTAATAATCTATTATGTGTTGGTTTGCAGATTAGGAGAACCTGACAAGGCCATAAACTACTGGAAGCAATCATCCAAGGACTCGACGAGCGCCGACGTTTCCCGCGCGCAGTCGGTGAAGAGCCGAATCACCAAGTGCAACGACGCGCGCAAGCTCAAGGACTGGATCACCGTGCTCCGGGAATCGCAGGCCGCCGTCGCCGACGGCGCCGAGGCCGCCCCTCAGGTCAGTGCCGAGGAGGCGTGGAACACGCTGCCATACGTAGTGGCATCAACTTTGCACGACCAGCACGGAAAAAATAACTAACATTTACGAACGTGTCTGCCACGACAGGTCATGGCGCTGCAAGCCGAGGCTCTGCTGAAGCTCCAGCGGCACGACGAGGCGGACGCGGCGCTGCACGGCGCGCCCAGGTTCGGCGTCGACGAGTCCGCCAAGTTCTTCGGCACCACGGCCCACGCGTACGTGCTCATGGTCCGGGCCCAGGTCGACATGGCCGCGGGACGGTTCGAGGAGGCGGTGGCGACGGCGCAGACGGCGTGCCAGCTGGACCCGGCCAGCCGGGAGGCCGCGGCCGTGCACCGGCGCGCCAAGGCAGTGGCGTCGGCGCGGCTGCGCGGCAACGACCTCTTCAGGGCGTCCAGGTTCGCCGAGGCGTGCGCGGCCTACGGCGAGGGCCTCGGCGGCGGTGGGGAGGCCGGCAGCGCCGTGCTGCTCTGCAACCGCGCGGCGTGTCACGCTAAACTGGGGCGGCACGAGAAGGCCGTCGAGGACTGCAGCGGCGCACTCGCCGTGCGGCCCGGGTACAGCAAGGCTCGCCTCCGGAGAGCCGACTGCAATGTCAAGGTTCGTTCTCATGTTTCACCATCACAATTTTTTTGCTGCATTGCACGATGCGATTCGTGTTTGTCCTCAGATTTGCTAACTTTTTTTTTTGGATGTACTGTTGATCAGTTGGAGAGGTGGGAGGCGTCGTTGAGAGATTACCAGGTGCTGATCCAAGAACTCCCGGAGAACGAGGACGTGAAGCAGGCTCTCGCCGAGGTCGAGGCCAAGATCAAGAGCCAGAGAAATTGATGGGAGGGTGCATCTCATTCAGCATCGTTGACGCCAGGTAATTGCAAGCTGCAGATACTACCGACACTATTCATGCTTAATCATCTGCTAACTGTCAATCGGTGGACTTGGCCATAGTTCTAACTTAATAATGCATTCATCATGAATCAGTTTTAAGTAGTACAAAACTGATGAAACCAATCTTGCGGAATTTAGACCCTAAATAGACTGTTGAGCAGATATGATGCAGATTGTTATATGTATACTCATTAGGAACCACTCCAAGGTCTTCCAGTAGTGCAATCTTGTATGTGTCGGCTATAGCAAATAACCTACTTTGGTACCTTTATCTTCACTAATTTTAGCTGGTTAGGTTAGTTGTTAGGGCATCGGTTGATGACCACGCGCACATAAAGAAACCAAAAGTGGTTTGAAAATCAGGCAGATCCTTTGCCTGCGCTTATTCTTTTGTATTACAAAGCGTCGGCGTGCTGATCATAACACAGAATTAATCTCCTTTGCAGGTTTGTTTGTTCTGTCGGCTACCGGAGAAATCAACTGCATGTTCTGAAGAGGACAAGGGTTTCGACCAAACGAGTCTGTGAACAGCGTTGAATACCAAAACCTGTATGCTTTTCTTTTTTGTTAAACACACACCAAACTACAGAATAGAATGAAGTGATGGAACTGTACATAATACTCGCTCCAGTGTGATGATGTATAGCTAGTTAATTTATTTGGTTGTGGGGTGCCAGTAGATTTCTGAAGATTTTAGCCTGCTTCTCAGACAGAACAAACAAAACAACTGTACACTAAAATGAATGCTCGTTCTAAACAGAATACGTGTGGCTATTCATTTGAGAAAGGGTTCCTTTTTGCTGAAACCATAATAAATTGTTCTCCTTTTCTTTATATAAATGCATAAGCTGAGCTCAGGCTGTTTCGGTTCAAAAAAATAATTCATGTACCAAACTACAGACAACATCCAGTTATCAGTGTTAGTGTTGTGCCCTATGTGACTGCCTAGATTGCAGGTTGATGCTAATCATGGTGGACGTTAGTGTCTATAGTGGAGTTCAAGTTCAACTTCTCGCTACAGTTTTAATTTAAGTGATGCAAAAGTTTGATCCCAAATTGCGGAAGTCACTCAATGGTACTCATACCTGAATATACGGAGCATGTTCTATTGCCCCATGATGCTTCCAGGTTATTCCTGTGCACATTAACTGATATTACAAGTGGAACTCAGAGGGTACGTATAATAATAATCCTACGAACATACATATTTTTAGCACTACATGAAACAGTATGTACGCCGACGGTCACGAGCTACGCCGAAGGCTTTTTATCGGGATCATCGGCGTAGACTCTGGGCTGGACGGTCGAGCAAACAGGTCATCATGGCCGTCGAGTTACGTATAAAGGGTTACGCCGATGGCTAGCTATTTTTTATTTTTTCTAATTTTCATTTAAAATAAAAAATCATATATTTAAATCCTTAAATCAAAATTTAACAAATAAAATATCTAAATTGATTAGAAAATGAAACAAATCCAAATATAACAACCATATCATCTTTTGTATCATATTTTTGTACTTGGTTCATAAAAAAGTCATTTTTGGCACTAAAAAATGCAAAATGATATTTATAAAAATAATTTGAAAAATCCCTTCCTCATAATTGTTTCCTATACCAAAATACACATATTTGTAGATTATGAGAATTTTATCACAAATTATGCCGTAGGAATGGTCAAAACATGGTCATTTGGACTCTTTTTGTTAAGAGTTTTCTTAAATAATTTGTCAAAAATCAAGGTTATCATTTTTCATAGCAACTAGTACACATAAAAGGACTCCATGACGGAGGATATCTTTTTCTGAGATTTAATTTACTTTATTTGATATATTTGAAAAAGGTCAAAATAGTCACCATGACTATTCTTCGAAAGATGTCGAATTTTCTAAATATATCTATGTTTCCGTGATGTAAACGCTATTTGATTACCTTAAAATGATTTTTTTGTTAAACTTCCGACCAAACTATCAAACTGTAGTTCAAATTTGGATTACCTTTGGATAATCGACATAACCTCAAATAACTATGCGGAATTAGGGAGAAATTGAGAAAACTCCTAATACTTGGGGATTATCCATCAAATGTGGACTACTCTTTGTGAAAATTAGATGGGTGCCATTTCGTACCATATTTTTGGTGCTTGGTACACAAAAAAGTCATTTTTTAGACTTAAAAATGGAAAATAATATTTATAAAAATAATTTGAAAACTCTCTTCGACATGATTGTTTCTAATACAAAGATACACCTATTTTTATAATATGAGAATTTTACACAAACTATGTTGTGGGAATGGCCAAAACATGGTCATTTGAGTTGAAACTTGTAAATATTTATACATGTTAAACCTTTTTGTGAAGATTTTTTTTGAAAAATTGTTAAAAATAAAGTTTATCATTTTCCATAGCAACTAGTACAAATAAAAGAAATCCATGCCAGAGGAAATCTTTTTTGAGATTTATTTCACTTTATTTAATATATTTGAAAAAAGGTCAAAATGGCTGATGCTCTGAGGAAGGTGATGGTGGTGATCTTCTTCTCAGCAGATGGGAAACCCCAAGAGAAAGGTGTGATGATGCAGCAGCAGCAAGTTTTCCCTCAGTATGAAACCAAGGTTTATCGAATCAGCAGGAGATGAAGACTCTTCTCAAGATTGTTGAAGCTGACGTTGGCAGGACGCACTACCGGTGTCAACGTGGAACCTGCACACAACACAACCAAGATACTTTGCCCCAACTAAACAGTGAGGTTGTCAATCTCACCGGCTTGTTGTGACAAAGGATTATACGTATAGTGTGGAAAATGAAGTATGTTTGCAGAGAATGAAAGAGAATAATGTTTGCAGTATGTTGTATTATCAATGTAAAAGAATGGACCGGGGTCCACAGTTCACTAGTGGTGTCTCTACATAAATAAATAATAGCATATATGTGGGTAAACAAATTACAGCTGGGCAATTGAAAAAATAAAGAACTACATAATGATGCATATACTTGTCATGCTGTCTAGTATGAGATTCATTTAGGCATTACAACACTATACATAGACCGTTCCAACCGAATCTATGACTAATAATCCACCTTCCGGTTAGCGTCTGCACCCCATTCAGTATTAAGTTGCAAGCAACAGATTATTTCATTAAGCAAAGTGTGTAACGTAAATAACACAATTATCTTTAGACAAAGCATAACTGTTTTATCCCTAGTAGCAACAGTACATCCATAAACTTAGAGGTTGCTGTCACTCTCCCAGATTAAATGGAGCCATGAACCCACTATCGAGCATAAATACCCCCTCTTGGAGTCACAAGCATCTACTTAGCCAGAGCATCTACTAGTAACGGAGAGCATGCAAGATCATAAACAACATACACATGATATATTATGAAGCAAATGACATAGTACTCAATATTTATCGGAACCCAGCAAACACAACATGTAGTATTACAATAAGATGATCTTGATAATGATAGGCAGCTCACAAGATCTAAACATGATATCACAAGTGGAGAAGACAACCATCTAGCTGCTGCTATGAACCCATAGTCCAAGGATGAACTACTCACGCATCAGTCCGGAGGCGGGCATGGTGATGTAGAGCCCTCCGGTGATGATTCTCCTCTCCGGCAGGGTGCCGGGAAGAGCTTCAGAACCCTCCCGAACTAGGGTTGACGACGGCGGCGGCTACGGGATGTTTCGTGGAAAAGTGCTCGGGTGCCTAGGGTTTTTCAGTCGGGGGGATTAAATAGGCGAAAGGGCAACGTCGGTGGGCGCCCGTGGGCCCCACACCACGTGGTGGCGCGGCAGAGGGGGGAGCCGCGCCGCCACCAGGTGTGGCTGGCCTGTGGCCCCCCTCCATCTCCTCTTCGGTGTTCTGTATACTTCCGGGGAAAATAGGGACTTTGGCTTTTATTTCGTGCAATTCCGAGAATATTTCCTTAACAACTTTTCTGAAACCAAAAACAGCAGAAAAACAGGAACTAGCACTGTGGCATCTTGTTAATAGGTTAGTCCCAGAAAATGCACAAAAATGATACAAAGTGTATATAAAACATGTTGCAATTGGTATAATATAAGCATGGAACAAAAAAAATTATAGATACGTTTGAGACGTATCAATGGCCACCATGACTATTCATCGAAATAGGCTGAATTTCGATGTTTCTGTGGTATAACCACTAGTTGTGTACCTTGAAATGATTTAAAAAAATTCTGACCAAACTATCTAAAACTTGTAGTTCAAATTTGGATTACTTTAAAAAAAATGGTATAAACTCATTAGATAGAAATCAAGAAAACTCCTAATACTTTGGTATTATCCATTTGCACCATACTTTTTTACTTTGTTCACAACAAAAGTCATTTTTGACAATTAAGAAATGGAAAATGATATTTATAAAAATAGTTTGAAAAATCTCTTTGGCATGATTGTTTGCTATATTAAGATACACCTATTTGTGGAATATGAGAACTTTATCACAAACTATGTCGTGGGAATGACCATAACATGGTCATTTGGGTTGAACTTGCTTATAGATGATAGAGTTTTTTGTGAAGATTTTTTTTTGCACAATTTGTGAAAAATCAAGTTTATCAATTTTAATAGCAACAAGTGCACATCAAAGGCCTCCGTGCCATACGATATCTATTTTGAGGGTTTTTTCACTTTATTTGATTTTAAAAAAACAGTCAAAATGGCCACCATGACTATTCATCGAAAGAGGTCCAATTTTTTTTTAATTTTTTTTCTATCTTTCTATGATGCAAAAGATGATATGGATGTCATATTATACACATTTTATTTGTCAACTTTCGATTCACGGATTTGAAGATGAAATATTACATATTAAATGGGAAAAGGCAAAAATAAAGTAAAATTATGTTGATGTTTACTTATTATAATATATTATTATTACATAACCATTGTTGTTTATTCTAATAAATAAGACATTAAGTGTGTAACTAGTTGAAAAATAATTTTTTTTAAGTTTTTGGAAAACCTAAGCTGACGGCTTTGCCGTCGTCGTCGTAAATATATATTTTTATTCTTTTTAAATTTTGTTTTTAAAAAGTTAATTGTTTTTTGGAAAACGTAAACCGACGACTTTTATTATGCCGACAACAAAATGGCCTAAGCCGACAATAGACCTTTCCCGACGGCAATATACGGCATACAGCCTCCTGTAGTGTGCTTAGCATTTTCATCAAGTCAGGAAAATATGCAAAAGTCTTGGGGAGTAAGAACAAGACAAAAGTCTCCCAGTTTCCAACTTACAGTCCAAATGAATATTGCAAAACAGATTATTGCAGCAGCGTTATGTAAAGCCTTTTCTTGTGCCATATTTTGAGGCAAAATCATTGTTAATTGTATCAACATTAACCTTATATAGTACTACCTCTGTTTTTAATATAAGATCTTTTAGCCTTTTTCCAGATTCACTCATTGGTGTGCGTATTTAGACATATTTTAGTATCCATATTCACTTATTTATGTGTGTATCTAGACAATATATGCAACAGCTAAAACATCTTATATTAAAAACGGAGGTAGCAGATATTTTTCGATGCATATAGTAGCTAGACCGTTTAATCTCTCTTGTGACATTGGTAGATTCACACTTTTTTTATGACATCTCATAACACAACAAACAAAGACCGGAAAATTAAGACATGAGACTGAATATTGAAACAAAAACACCTGGATCTGCCGATTGCTTGCTGCAGCTTGCCAAAACGATTCCACAAACACTCCAGCAGTACAAACACCGCCCAAGTCCAGGCGTCCAGCAGCAGTACCCTTCCTCCTCATTCCTCAATCCCCCTTGCGTCCGTCCCGCCGGTGCCGCCGTGTGCAATTCTGTCCAGCAGTTGTACGCCAGTACAGGCCAATTACTCTTCACCCTTTCTTCTACAGATTGGCAGTGGCAGATCGAATTAGGGGCAGAATGAGTCAAGAAGAAGATGATGTACAGAGATCTATACAAGGGGATTAGGAAATTAATCGTAGTAGATTGGGGGAGGAAGGAGAACGAGGGGGGCGGGTCTCGGTCAATGTTGGCGGCCTCGCTGCAGCGGCCGTTCGGGGCCTTCGTCGATCGATTCTTTTTTTCGAGCGAAATTTTGATGGGCCTTTCGTATAGGTACATGTACCTACGTAGGTTGAGACCCTTGGGAGGCGGGGGCCCTGTGCGGCCGCACCTTCCGCACCTGCTCAGGGCCGGCCCTGACGATGCTGTAACAGAGCTGCTCGGCTGTACACACTAACCTATCTCTCGAATGCCTTATTTTTTTTTTTTTTGAGAATTCGAATGCCTCATTCAGGAAGCTAAGATCATCGTGGGTTAGCACTTGTAAACCCTGATGGTTTGCTTCTTCCATATGTTCCAGGTAATATCAATCTTCAAAATTTTCGCACCAGATATTGATTGAAGAGTTGCTAGATGCCGTTGAAACAACAAAGGGTAAGAAACCTGAAAAGCTGCCAAGATTCCTTCACAAAAGGGCCACACTCTTCAAATCTTAATCGTGAAAACTGCATGTGTAATTGTGACGCTAGAGTCGGTGGCGGTGGCGTTCTCCATCGGCGCCAGAGCAGGTTTTTCGGGTGGACGCGGAGAAATTTTGGCATATGGCTGGAGTGGAAGTGGTCTTCGCGTCACTGCCAAGGAGGCCAGACACTAAATGGGGAGGACATCCCGCGGACAGCACGGTCAGTCCGTGACGACGCAAACCGCGACCAGATTTGGGCTACGTTTCGTGGCCGCGGATATCGTGGTGAAAATGCATCGGCCGTTGGGCTGGGTTTTTTCCGCTCCCGGACATTTTCGGACGGTATCGGACATCCGCAGTCCGTTTACGTCGAGCCGTTGGAGATGCCCTAAACCCATATTCCGGTTAAAGAAGCAGAGTCCAAATAAAAAATTTCACTATAGCTTCAGTCCGATATTCCAAAAAAAATCATGGTTTGGGATCGGGTACACGAGCCAGAAACTGAGCATTAATTAGGCATAATTAGAGGAATGAACATATTGGTGAGATTCCACTTGATGCCATATGGGAGCAAGTTAAGATTCACATGGTGAATTCTCATCCATAGCTTGATAAAGTAGTCGAGAAGATTGCAATATTTGATTTTGTTCTACCCAACCATCCATTTATCGTTAAGGAATAAGGATCGCCTCCTGGATTGACATTTTTTCCATGTTGCCAATCTGAATAAATGAATATCCACCTCACGAGTCAGCTCACCATCAAGCCGTTGATCAGTAAAAAGTTAGGCTTTTCCATGTCCAATATCGATGGCCAAGCGAGCATACAACTGTTGCAGGTCAATGCGATCATACGGAGTCTGAATTCCTATACAAGGTCTATCAGCAGGATCCCGTCCAAATCATGGTCAAGAAAATCTAAGGGGTCTACTATAGGCCCATATCCTTGATGCGCAGCCCGCCAACCTATTGGAGGGCACAAAATTCTCTTCTAATAAATCATACATTTTGATCCATGAGCTTTACACATTTTTTTTTGCATTATTGGGTTTCTTAGAAAAACTGATGTATTATTGATTTTCGATTTGTCAAATGAAATTTGGAGGTCGAGCCCTCGATTTTTTTCAAATAAAGTAAATTCTTTTATTACATTACACCCCCTGCAAAAAGAACTCTATTATTACACAAGACTCTTGATTAGTGCACTGCTACTGGAATTTTCCTAGCAAACTAGAAAATGAAAGCGGTAAATTAATACTAAAAGTTAAAGTTCGTCTATGATTGGTAATATTCAAGGCACGCATTCCTCAGGCCTTCCCTAATTTCTGTATCTTCAAGATTAGCGTCTGTTCAGGATATCATCGAAGTAGTGGGAAACACCATTTGACAAGGTTGGCATGTCGTTATGTCAATGACACGTTGGACCCACCCGCCATAAGACGTGTCTAGGTGTGCCTGGCGGCCCGTCCGCAATGAAAGTTAGGTCCAAATAAGGGGGCGACTGATTTTTTTTGGGCGTTTCAACCTAAATAACTTCTATTTAACCTTTCTTGAAAAACTCTAGCTATTTGCTTTTTTTTTCCCCGATAAAGGCTATTTGCTTTCATATCTTCAACCTCCTTTCGATATTTTTTATTTTGCTTTCATATCCATGAGATAACACACTGACAGTGATTGCACTTGCCCCTACAGAACGTACAGTTCTTGTCATAGAACCTGGACATTTCTATCAGTTGTACTTTCAGAAACAAAGATAGCTGTCGCGAAATCCGACATACGGCGCCATAAAAAGTCACTCGTTTCTTTTTCTCACAGCTAATATGAGGTCGAACGGTGTCACTCCGTGACAGCTAATTGTTCCAAGTACATAAACAGGGTACAACATATCCTGAATTGTTAATCATGGAGAGGAGATTCCAATCATGCATGCATGAACTAGTGTAGGTTTTTGTTTCTCTAATAAGGAATAAACATGAGTCAAGCACTAGAGAATTTTATCTCATATCATTACACATTGACAGAACCACCCACTACAATTGTAAGTTAACTGACTGTGCGATGTATGGTTTTTAGGTCCAGTTTCCCATATTAACTGGATTAACTCTCTTATTCTATAATGCAATACGGGAACTCCCCGCCCTCTAACGAGGTTCCGTCAAAAACAAATTACACATTGGCAGGGTGGTTACACATTTCACCTTATATTAATTCCTCCTCACATATCACAAGTAGTTCTATTCACCATGTACATCGGTAAAAATACAGCAAGGGATCTGTATTACAGCAATATCTACAGAGCAGGATTTGCTTTACTGAGAGACCTACATGCTGGCCTTCTCGAAACCAATCTGCCACATGCTGATCGAATCCTTTACGCGATCCATACACAAACTATATCGGCAGAGAGGAGAAGAAAGAGAGGCGAATTCGAGTACGTAGTAAAAAGTTGAGAAGCACACATACATTGTTCACATAACGAGAGAATGGTTCGTCATCGTCACTTCTTCCAGCTCCGGCAGCGCAAGATGGAGTCGTCGCCGCCGACGACCCAGGTCTCCTTGGCGATGTCCACGGACACCTGGAAGAAGTCCGGCGGGTATCGCATCACCACCAGATTATTCTCCTTCACCTCCTCTTCTTCCTCCCTTGCCTTCTTGGGATCCTCCCCTGCATCTTCTCCTCCTCCTAGCCTCCTCGCCAACCCCTTCGCCGGCGCCGACCGGCACCGCATCAGCATCAGCGCGTTCGCCGGCGGCGCCGCGTCTTCCTCCTCGTCCTGCGGCAGGTCTTGTTCCTGCTGCTTCTTTCTATGAGCTCTCTTGCCTTCCTCAAGCACCATGAACCACTTGGCCAATGCGTCGCCGTGCTCTGTTCCCTTCCCCGACACCGATCGCACCACCTGCTGCTCCTCCTCTTCCTCGTCCTCCTCCTCGGAGCTGTACTCCACAACGGCGCCGGGGAACCTGCCGAAGCAGCCGGAGACGTTGAGCCGGAACGCGCCGTGGAAGGCGTTCAGGAACGGCAGCGCGTCCTTCTTGATCCCGAGCGCCTGCATCCACGACGTGGTGGCCTTCTTGGGCGCCTTCCCGCCGGCGCCGCCCTTGGGCTTGGCCGACCGGGACACCTTGATCTGGCCCGCGCACCCCACCTTGGGCGACGACGGCTCGTTGTCCACGCCGACGTCCACCACGGCCATGCGGCGGCTCCTGTTGGCCGCGGCCGCCCTGAGGTGCGCGCCGGACGACGACGGCCGGCCGCTCGTGCTGTGGCGTCGCTCCGAGGAGGCGGACGGCCGCGACGGGCTGCACACCGTCTTGGGCGGCATCAGGGCCAGGTGCGCCCGCGGCGGGAAGCACACCAGGAAGTCGGCGGCCGTGCCGCTGCTCCCCCTCCGCCTTCCCCTCATCAAGCACAACTTTTGGTAGTGAGTGAGTGTCTGCCTGCTGTGAAGCTTCGTCTTCGTCTACCTCTTCTCGTAGCTAGTGTGTCTGCGTGTTGTGTGAAGCTTGAGGCTGTGATGAGGGATCGATCTGTCTGTTTAGGTGTGGCTGTTTTAAAAGCCCGGAGCATTCCAGCTTTAGGTTGGCGCTGGCGCTAAAAGAAAGCTTAATTAAACAAAGCAGAGCAACATGTAAGAAGAAAGGCTTAAGCCAAAATGATACCAGCAGTACACGGTGTCGTGCTGTTTGGCCATATGTTTGAGCCAAGTGCTTGGTGTACCGTAAGCCGTAGTGATTTGGGTTAGAATATTGCGATTTTTGAAGCCTGATTGCGGTGGTTGATCACGGGTATCTTAATGCAGTGGTCCTTAGTTGAAACTTTTTTTATGGGTGTACTTGAAAACTTTTTTATGGGTGTAATCTACTTAATTACTTGGGTGTTTGGGAAGCAACAGTAGTCCGCCACCTTATTCAGAACTTGATCCAGTCGAAAAGAATATCTGCGTGATCTACTGTTGCATAGCCAGGAATTTATTTATGTGAACCATATCATGAGTGCTACTACTATTCTTTTCATTAAGCGTTCCATCTTTTTATTTTTTGGGGGAAAAGTTAAGAGCTCGATCGCCTTTGTATTATACTAGTGGCATCGTTAGGAGCGCAGGGTTTTTAAATGTGTGCAAGGATGGCTTAACCGGCCTACTTGCTGCACAAAACTACAAACATACAGCAGACGCGTGCATATGCATTGGCAGCATTGCTAAGATGGCACACGCATTGTACTAGTAAACCTCACAATATTTACATGATCTTGCCTAGATTTGTTCAGCCAGAATGTGGACTTTATTTGCGGCGATTCCTCTTGGACAAGACTCATGGCAACCGTTTGGATGAATCAAGCATAATTAGGGCTAAAGCCTTGTGATTGAGCAGATAAACTTAATTATTCCCAACTTCAAACTAACCAGGCTTATACGAATCCATTTTTTTCATATCTTGTTCATAGTAAAATGAGAACATTGATACAACCACATAAGGAGTAACTGAACCACATACGCTAGAAAAAGACCCTAAACACGGTAAATTACAACAAGGACCCTAGGTCTCAAGATTCTATCCGAAGCCGCATCTGAACACATCTTCGTTGGGCTGCAATTGCTCTCAACGAAGCATCTTCGTTTGTGCGATTTAGATCCATGAACAAAGTGCATTCCTGGAAATATCAAAGGCCCACACATGCCTAGCAAGAGGTGATACTATTTTTAGTCTCTGATTGTTGTGGCGGGGGAGGTTGACGAACTTAAGGGTACATTCTGTTTAGCATTTGTATGAGCTTGAGCCGAGGAATACCGTGTGCCTCCTTCACCCCGCGCAACATCTTTGAATAAGCCAAGAGAAGTTTAGACACATGTATAGTTTGCACATCAAGGAGAGAATTGTACGTGATTAGTTATGAGTAATGACAAACGGTTGTTTCAAATCTTCTAGGATCAACTCGAACATGGGATCACTGCTATAAATCATGTTGCTGTGCTATTCTCAGTTTCTCTACCCTGACAACCGCCTGTAGGTGATGGATGGTAACGTTTTTAGGTATGTTGTGGTGTGATTGCTCGCTTCATATTGACTACTTTTATCACTCCATCTTCATCAAAATGACTATCAAATTAGCTCTCATGGTCGTACCGCCGACCAACATCTATGCTATTCTTACATTGATGTTGGTAACCTATTGACATTACTTAAATAAATGTGCTATGTTTTTAACTGTTAACATGTAGCCGCCTGTCTACTTTTTATGTACTAGTTAATCCAGCAATAGTGTCAGATGATTATGGATGCACTCGATTAATGATGGTTAATTTGATCCGAGTGGATGGTGGCACACTAAAAGACAAGATATTTACAACTCATGTATTTTTGTTGTTGATTTTTTACTTCACTTCATGTGTGATTCGTGAACTGTATAAGACGGTACATTTTAAATTATGCAATGAAGTTTGGTTGTGTGTATTGGTTTCGATGCAGAGGCCCGTACGTGCTTTGTTCCCCTTCTCGGAAAAAGGGTTAATCCGACAAAGAACGTTGATGATTTTAATATGGATTGAATTAATCAGAGAAGTCTAAATTATTTAAACAGTATGTACAATTAAAATCGATTCGCTTGCGGTCCTGTAATGCTATTAAGATAGCAGCATGGCACCAGTATATATACATATATGTGCATGGTGTCCTAGCCTTATGAACCTGTACGTACGTGGACCATGTGAGGAAGCAAGTACGTACAATTGACAGCTCCAACTGGCTGTGTGGTACACGATCGAATACACGATTGACATCTACAGAACTGTAGCCTCAAAAGGCATCGATCTCCATCAGGTATACTTGTCCATGCTGTGGTGGTCCGCAACGTGCATGCATGCATGCCCATAACTTGACCCCTTTGCTCCCCAGTACCTCCTCTCGTGATGGTCACGCGCGCACTACGTACTCGGCCAGACGGCGCGGCGCCTAACCTAATAATTCATCGGCGATCAGGATCAGGTAGAATTTTTCTTCTTCAGAACGTGCATCGTTCGTAGCGAAGAGCAATTCCCGTTGAGCTTCAGAGCGCACCATATCATACAACGGAGGAGCACGGCACTTTCCATGAGCCACCACTACTGCCTGTTAACAACTCCGATCTGCAATCATATAACGAGCTTCGGCTAATGATGATCCCGCGCACCATTAGCACTGACAAAGCACCATCGATCCTATATATGCTTGCTACTAATGAGTTTTCCCACGGTTTTTTTTTATGGCAGGAGCAATGATAAGACGGAGAAGGGTTGGTATGCACAATTGTTTTTCGTTGAAAGCAAGTTGGTGGCGTTGAGTGATCGATCGGAGGCTGGCGACGTGTAAAAGGATTAAAGGGGAGCTCGAATCCATTATTAATTAAGAAAAACGGGTGCCATAATGGGGGGATGCATATCGATCGATCGCGCACACAGTCGATGGAGAAGATGATGGAGGCATGGAGGGGTTGGGTGGCTGGGCCCTTCTCGATCGAGATTCTTTCCGAATTCCGATTGCCAACTTGCTTTGCTCCGCCGCCGCACGCCAGCCAGCCGGGAGGCTGTGTGCCGCCGCTTTCTACAGTGTTCCGGTGGAGTGTCCATTTCGATCTCGGACTTTTTTTTTTATGCCTCTGGATTGGTACAGCTGTAGTATCTGAACTTAACACACCAACTCACACCACACGCACGCACTCAACACCCCACACACACTCTAGTGTGCAAACTAAGACCTACAGATCTATACAAACCCCACGCGTTTTGTGACTCCTATCGCTGTAGCTCGAACGCGTGCTGAGAGAGGCTAGCGAAGAATAGTACACTGCTCCTAATGAACAGTGCCGCTACAGTGTTGGACACCCGGAAAATCGCTCCCTTCGGGAGTCGATCCAGGGTGGGGAGGGAGCCCACTGCCTCACCTTGCCACTGAGCCAAGCTCAGTCCTCATCTCGGACTTCAGAGAGCTGCGGTGGAAGAGTTCCTGCAATCATATGATCACTTTCGGACCTACTACCTCGCATGTGTTCTCGCTCGCCATGTCCGTTGTTGCGTGTTTCCTTTGGATTCTACTTGCGATCAGTTTCTCTTAGATACTTTAATTTGCTCAGGCAAATGAGTAGATGGTGTAGAGTTGAGCACTCCATAGTTCGGCCCTATCTTTGAAACATGAATCTCACGCGTGGTTTTTAAGACGTGCGCAAAAGTTTTGCCCCAATTTATATGTATTAATTAAGGAGTTGTAAGAATACAACTTTTCGGACTGAAAAATTACAACGCCATTGCTCTCCCGGTGTCAAATTGACCAAGAATCTGACAGCCCCCGGAACCCACAACCAAGCCTTTTTTATTCTATCTAAGATGACTAATGGTGATGCGCTCTTGTTGTGGAGAAATCGTGCATTACGCTCAGTTCCAAACCTACCAAATGGTGAGCAAAGTGAGAGAGAAGATCACCCGTCGGTCGGGCGAGGTGTTCACCATCATAGGCCACTACTCGCCGAAGGACAGATTAGTCCAAGATCCCGGAATAATGGTGTGGAGGCTAAATCAATCCTTCAGAAGTTACCAAAATCCTTCTTGTTAGACGGTAATGGACAAATAGGTGCGCAACCGATTTCGTGGTTTGCTTGCAAAAACGGTATAGCCCACAATTCGGCCATCCTTTTCTCGCCAAACGGTCAGCCGGCCAAACTCTATTTTGATTCGCAAGTCATGCAAAGAACTTTTTCTTCAGTGAGCCCAAACTTTCCTAATTGTCTTGTCCATGGAAGAGAAAATAATTTCCATGAATTGCATCCTGTATGCCGATTTTGCAGAGTATTCACCATTTTTCGTGAAAGCAAAATTGCAAATACATTGGATGTAACGATGTATGTGCGCACAATTTTTAGATTTGCTTTGATATTTAAAAATACATTTCAAATTTATTTACAATAAAGGATGGACATATGCACCCGGAAGGCAAAACATTGCTCCCCATATATTTCAGTGTATTAGACGTATAGAAAATTATGTGCGCTAGTGAAGTACACAATTTCAGTCGAAATTGCTTAAATCCACCACTTTTCAAAGGTTTGGTTTTGCTAAAAAAAACATGTCGCTAAGTTTCTGCACACAATCCCAATTGCTAGCGGATGATAGGTGTTTGTGACACATATTTCCTACCTGCCAGAGCCCGTGCTTATGGTGCCATTTGAACTTCAAATGTAGCTCATTTTGTTTTTTTCCATATTTTCAGTCTTTTATGGGAAATTTGATCTCTTCAATCCAAAGTTTATATTTCAGCATATAAGCTGAAACACTGGAGTACACTAGTAAACATGCACGTGCAATGCACGTGTAGCAATAGGACATAATTGTATAACAAAATAGTCATGAAGTATATAAAACAGAGTGCCATAACGAAGATTGTAGACAAAAATAAAGCACCTTGTTTAATTTAACATCCGAATTTTTTTTTAGAAAAGGATTTAACATCCGAAATAGAGGTTTGCATAACAATCCATTGAAATGAAAAATATCAGAAAGTTCAACTTCCACAAGCGAAAAGCAAAGACTTCGATCTAATGACTCAGATTCATGATCCACGACATGACTCTTCAAACTCTTGCTTTCGGTGATAGCCTGTATCTTCACCAACATCTCCTTGTATGTTATTGATGACTGCAAGCATTGCATAATTGTTCAGAATTTTAGTTACACAATAATCATTTGTCTCTTTAGTTGCATAGTCTAAACATTTTACAACAATCCAAATACGCGAGAGAAAAGATAAATGACTAAGGACCGAACTTGTTTATATTAAGAAGATGTCAAGTTGACATCACATCCTTTCAGGTTGCCAGGTATCAGCAATAATGAGCAAAACCATGTACAGATCTGACCACACAAAAAATCATATAGGTTGTACGAAACGGTACAAATCATCAAAACTTGTGTGAGAAACCTTGTATTTCATAGCTGAAGGTGCTGCATAACACGAGCACAATGGAAATCAAGAAAAATAAAGGAGCATCATGAAAAGAAGATGAGCAATATAAAAACATTAAATACAATTTGAAAAGACCAGCATTAAAGAAGAACAAACCTGTTTCATCCCTCCAATACATTCTTGTACACAATGTTCTTTGTGCTTTTTCCCGTGGGATCTATGTCTTTATTTGACTTTGCCAAAATCCGAGTAGTCTGCCTTGACACGCCCCTTGAAAGTGCAACATAAAGTTAGCCATGCGAGTACAGGCTCTAGAAGGTAAATACCCACATTTGGAATGGTTTGTCCCTGGGCTTTGTTGATGGTCATGGCAAAACTCAACCGAATCGGGAACTATTTCCTCTTAAAACTTAAAAGAAATGAAATGTGTTCTGAGGGCGATAAAGGGATTCTTGGTATGAACACTCTATTTCCAGCATTTTGTCCACCAACAATCTCAGCGTCGATTGCATTATCTTGGAATGCTCTATTTCCAGAGGTAGAATATTATTGACATGAGAATAAGGTTGGAAACCACTTGATTAGTTAAATACATTGTAAAGCACTTTAAATGGCTACATGGATAGTATGATTTAACCAAGTTGTACGTACCGCCAGGTGAAATATATTTATCATGAAATATGCCCAGTGCAGATTTTTATATCCCTCACTCTATTTCTCTAAGAATCATACTGTGTCGATGCCATGCACACCAATACAAAATGTGTTATTTGATGACTCAAATCTCTATAGGCATAATTTAGTGTGTGAATTATCTATTTCTTAAAAAAGTCTGCCTATGTAGGAATTGGTCGAGGCAAATAAAGAGCAAGATCATCATTTTATCAAGAACTTCGGGCAGCAACAAGTTCCATAGGTTTAGGCATACTCTTACATTAAATGTGTTTAATGTTGATGCTGCCAATAAGTTAAATGTATTAGTGTGTTCCTTCTGCCATGCTTAGCATATAACACCCAACAGCTCATTTTTTTCATGATAAAGCCATTGACAGTGTACTGTTCGTCACCACTTGAATATTCATAATAGACCAAGATGATTAATAGTTAGGAAACATTAATAAGTCTACATGTGTTAATTCTATTACTTTTGGATACATGAAACCACCTAAGTAATTAGCTGAACAAAGAATCAGATGGAAAATCACCTATCGTCAATTCGGTGTAGAAGTGGTAGGCGTTGTGATGGCGGCGGTGCGTGTCGATGCTGGTTGGCGGCGGCGTCCCTGTCAGCGGCGCGTGTGGAACTGTGGATGCGGCGGTGGCGACCGGCGGAGGTGCGTGTCGATGCTGGTTGGCTGCGGCGTCCTTGTCAGCGGCGCGTGTGGATGCGGCGGTGGCGGCCGGCGGCAGCCCGCGTGGATGCGGTGGCGACAGCGCGCGTGTCTGCGTTGGCGGATGCGGTGGCGTCCCTGTCGGCGGCGGTCGTGGATGCGGTGGCGTCCCTGGTGGCGCGCGTCGATGCGCTGGTGGCGGCGGCGGCGCGTGGATGCATTGGAAACGACGGACGCAACGCGATTCCTGGCGACGGATGTTTGGGAATTTTTCAGCCTAGGTTCCTGGCGGCAGGCATAGCGGTGATTAAATGTGATTAGCGTCTGACTCTCTGTTTTACCGTAAAAGACGGAATAGATATGAACCATAGGATTCTTCCCTTAGACGGTCCAGATCTGCTGGATCCCCCCACTCTGGGTCTTTTTATATTAGTGGTGATATACTACTGGTCCATTTTTAGTAATTTTTTCATTTTAGTCCGGTGAGTATTTACTATCTATATATAATTTTTCACATTTTATAATCAGTGTAGTTGTTTACCAGATTGAATTTCAACCATAACCTATTCAAGGAATGAATTGTTAGTCCTTTTTTACGAAACAAACAAAAAAATCGTCAAGAGATCATTTATGGTTTTCTAGTTTTTTTTCATGTTGGATTTTCAACCATTTCTAGTTTTGTCAATGCTTTGGTACCATTGTTGGGACATTTTAGAAAAAACTGGTTGCCCAATTTAGAGGATTTTTGGTAGCACTTAAACATGAACCATAATTCTTTGGGAGCATAATGAGGTTTAAAAGTATTCGATACATCAACAAAGTAATTGTGTTACATTTAAGCTTACACTATAGTAATAACTTGGATACATCATTTTTACATCAGGGCAAAAAAATATAACCATGGTATTAGTGTCACCAAGCGTGGACCCCGTTTTGAGCAAGACCAACGCGTCTCTAGCCTCTTGAGTTGCTCGCAATCAATCAAATCAATAAAAACAAAAATACAATTGATGTAATTTGACTATCCGGTTATGTATAATAGGATTCCCGAATGGTAGTGACTTTTAATAAATCTTACCAGTTTAGACATTTTGAAGCGACTTTTATAGCAACTTATGAAACTATATTATGTAAAAATTAATGACAATCTTAAGGTGTCATTTCATTCCCAACCTAACTGAAATAGATTTTATAGATCACGGTATTTTATATTTCATAGCAAAGGTGATACCTTATATTATAAATTTTATTTTATAATATTTACAACATATTGTTTGTTTGTTTATTGTGCGGACCAACATTCCATTTTAAATTTGTTACACGATATTAAGTAGAATGCGAGAAATACGGCAATGAACTAACATAACTTAAATAATACCTTGGTGTATTGAAATATGTTTCGACAACATAAATAAAATTTATAGGTGTTCATAAGGAAAATTTTGGCCCAAACATTTCTTGGCTAGGTAGTGGTGTGAGAACTCGTTGGAATTTAAAAGAACGCATACCAATGGAGTCTATCTATACAGTTAAGGAAATGAAATGCATACCAAATAATTTACAACTCAGTTAACTTTTATAGTATGAGCAAAGGTATCATTATTACCATGTTCCAGAGAACCCTAGAAATAACTCAAATATCTGAGAAGTCAAACAACTCAAAGAGACCCAGTGCGTATTTGGGCCGAAGTCCTCTTCAAGTGTCTGCCATGTGTGTCGGTTTTCTAGGATATGATAATAATAAATGAGACCACATGAAGTCTGAGCCTTGTAACGAACTGCATGGGCTCTCTAGGCCTGCTTGCCTGCCTTCCTCCGTTTTCCATCTTTAGTGAGAAATTCTTCACTATATATCTTCACAGAGAATGCTCTACAACAAGATTTATCGGAAAATCCAGGCGGCGGTCTAGGGTTTCAACCCTAGCCGCCGCCGACGCCGCCATTTGCATCTTCATCGTCGTCTTCGTCTAAGAATTGACGGGTCCTCACCTGTTGCTCTGGCACTAGGAGGGGTGGGGACCTCGGACCTGCGCAGGACGCTATACAAGGGTCATTAATGATAGAGATTGGTTTTAGTTGTTGTCTTCTTCGTCAATGGAGATGGCATCGTCTGTAATAAGTGATCTTCCGCGCTTCGTTCGTCGGCGAGATCTCCTTCTCGACGTCAATGGTGGATTTGGAAGATTAAGTTTGTCTAGGTATGGTTCTTCAGATCTTGCTTCGCCAGATCAATCTTGTATTGTTTCTCATGGTTGCCGCGAGGAGGTTTGTCCTCGCATTATCCATCCCGGCTACTACGTCTTTGACAATGGTGATTCGTTCTCTCGGGTCCCAACGACGTCGACAACGTGGTTCCATTATTTGTCCTTGAAATATCAGTGGTGGTGCTCTTGACAATGTTGCTTGATAATTTAATGGCTGCGTGCGTGCACAAAGACTTGGCATTGCAGCTCAAAATTAAAAAGGGAGAACCTTTGGTGGTATTCACAGGTGTGTAGTTTGGTGGTTTTAGCGTTGCTCTACGGCTGCCTTCAGAAAAGTACAAGACTGTGTCATGGATGAAGAAAGAGTTTGAAGATCTCATAGATTTCTATTTTAGCTTTGTTTTTGTAATCGATGTAATCATGTACTCTTTGTTGATTTAATATATGTGAAAAATTAAAAATAAAAAGATTTATCGGAAAATCTCAGCTAGAAATTTTCCGTGGAAAAAAGATGACATGTCGCTTGAAATGTTCTCGCTGAATGTCTGAATCTCCTCTTCGTACGTTTATTTATTTATTTCTTTCTGTTTGAGAAGTCGTCTGCCTTATACAGTGTTTAAAGGCTGAGATATCATCAACCAACGTGGCAGTGGCACACATGTTGTATGCAACCTACACCATGGATTGACCTTCCTACATGGCGGAAATATATTGTCTCTTCTTGCAGGTTTGAAACTTGAGGAGCGCGCACGGTACTACGACTGAGCCACAGTGTGCTGCTGCATCAACGGTTGATGAGCGTTCGTGACACATATGGCGCACACGCCAGAGCTCATGCCTATGGTGCCATTTTAACCATTAAACATAGCTCCTTTTGGATTAAATATTAGCAATTTAGTGAAGAGATAATTCATAATTTTCTATATTTTGCCGACTTTTGTAGGATATTTAATCTTTTTAATACAATCTTCTAAATTTCAACACATAAATGGAATTTGTTGGAGTATACTATTGTGCCATTGTTTTACAAAATATTTTCCAGCTTGGTCCAGATATTACGACAGATATATTTTCTTTATCTTTTATGAGCAATGTAAAATAATAACCAAAAATGAAGTTTGACACCATAAAAATGATTCAAGGAGTAAACTGCGGCTCCATTTTTGCTGAAACTTGGGAAAATTAAGTAAACAGAGATTTCCCGGATAATTTTCACATTTAATGACGAGTCTTCATTTTCAACAATTTCTTCCTTTGTCAATGCTTTGGTAACATTCTATTGGCATTTTAGAAGCAATTGTCTGCCATATTGAGCAAACTTTCTAGCGACACTCGAACATTAACAATAAGTCTCTAGACAACATAATTATGTTTAAAAATATGTGTAACAATTTTATTGCTTAGAAATGTCACACCAACAAACTAATTGTGTTACAACAAAAGTTACAACAAACACAACACTGAGTAAGATACAGATAAAGAAAATTGTCGTTATTGCATATCCAAAACAAATATAAACATTATATTCGCATCCACACCACCCGAAGACCCGAACCCAAAAAGGTAGTCTTATTGAATTTACTCGATTAAATATTCAATGCGAGAAAATAGAACTAATCATTTTATTTTGTATTAGTACAACTTGCTTTATATGGAAAGGGTACCGTTTTTTGCATTGTAATAATACTTTTTAAGTGATGTTTCGAACAAGCTATGAAAACTATATTATGTAAAAAATAATGACAATCCTAATCTACCAATGAATTCTTAGTCAAGTGGAATATATTATTAATATACATACATGTGCTAATATCATTTCAGACATTTTGGAGTCATTTTTTTAACAAATTATGAAACTATATTATGTATAAAATGACGACATCTTAAGATACTAATGCATTCTTAGCCAAGTGGAATATAATATTAATATACACATATGTATTTTTGTTGCACATACAAGATAGAGAATATCGATAGTGTGTTTTTAATTTTATATTCGTAGCATAGGTAGCATCTTATATTATATAATTAACTATTATAATATTTACATCATTGTTTTTTATTATGTGTGGACTAAAGTTGCAGGCACAAACATAATTCCAATAATATCGTGGAGAACTAAATATGATTTCACAACCCGTACGGAAATGTTGGTCCAAACAAAGTATACTCTAAAAAGGAGCATGCCATTTGATTCTATGTACAGTTAAGGCAAAGAAATGCAGAGCACATAATTTACACCTCCATTCACTTCTACTAGTTGAATTCGGCGCGGCGTGTCGCCGCGCCCTTGATAAGAGTATTTCCTGATGGCTCCTCCTCTATTCTCACTGCATTCCAAACAGCAAATAAGCGTTGAATGTTCATCTTGTGTACAAAATAGTAGAAGAATGGTACCACTTGGAACAACTTATCACAACAATCTAGAAGAGATAAAATTAGAGTAATCAACAAATGCCATGAGAGCATAATTGAATATATACCAAGCCTAAACGGTTGCAGGTAAAACATCAAACTGAATAAACCGACTACAGAAAATCTTTCAAAAATCTGAGCTCTAATATTAAACCATCTACATGCAAGACCAAAAGATCTCTTTGCATTTTCTCTTATATCTTTCAAAGATTTGTGCTTACGTAAGAAAGCATCTACATTCTTGCTATTCCGGTTGCCACCTAGCGCGCCTTGCCCCAGCGTACACAACATCATGCATATTCTTGGCATGCACATTCTTGAAAGGCCAACTCGGGGAAGAAACGACCAGATCTAAAAAAAAATTAGCTATCATTTGTTATGTCGACTTCACAACATGAAATGTGAAATAATCTCGTACTAAAAGCAACCTGAAAAGCAGAGTACTCTTTAAGTATAAGTAAGAGGTTCTATACGTTCAAACAACCTTGACCATTTTACCTTTTTAGCAAAAGCCACCTGAAAAGCATATTTCCACAGCTAATTGTATAAGGAAAGGAACCTGAGATTATTTTGAGCTAGCCTGGAATTAATGATCCAAGTCCAGCAGTGAAATTGGATTGTCTAAAAAGTATAATCAAAACCTCAAACTTTTGAGAAGATGCAAACCATGACCAATAATTTGTATAAGTGCTAGCTGTATGCAAACTAAGAAGTTACCCAAATTAAGGCGAGGTACCAAATAATCTATATAAACTTGAGGAGGAGTCGTTGATACCCTCTATCTTCCGTAATCAATATCAAGCCTCCGATCTACATAAAGATGTTCAACTCTAGGTCATTTGGTAGTTCACCTTACTACTGAAAAGCCAATGCCTTCTATTAGATTGAACAGTTGGGTCAGGATATTTATCCCTAGTATTTGACTGACCTGGTCTATTTACTCAAGCGTAAACATGAATAGTAGATAAGATGTTTGCACCTGCAAGCAGATGGAAATACAACACTCTTGATCATACCGTGTTTTTTCATGCCTAATTAGACGCAAGTTGTGCTAATTAATCTACTCTTACTGCCAATAGTAAGTATCATTTTTTCAGATTATTGAGAAAGATTGCACATGATGTGAAAGCTATAAGAAAACTCTCAAATAGTGCAACACTGTCTAAGCGTCAAATAAAATATTGCCAGTGCATACAAACAGTAGTATCAATATTGTTAATTGGCAAATTAGATTTCAGGTAATATTCGAACAGAAACTCCGTAGCTGAGCGGGGATACAAAGACAATAGCTGAAATTGATTATACTCTCAAATAAGACCCAATTTCTATCAGGTTTGTGGCTCAATACTACATAACCTATTCACACATACATAATGGCTGAAAACAAATAACTTACAGTTTTCTGAAAGCAAATGAAATTGCCAGTAAGCACACGGATGGAGAAAAGATTAAAATAGGCATCAGGTGACTATTGCATCACATAATTAATTGCTATGCCAATCTGACATGATACACCATAGTAAAAGGAAGGTGTAAAAAGTTGTCGTATGTACATGTAACAAATTATTTGAGGGAAATAAATTCTAATATAACCAATTGATTCACGGGATAATCCAGGGTAAGAATATGTGCAGCAAGTAAGAGTAAGAAAATAGAAAATGCATTTGCTCATTAATTTAAAATTAAAATTTTAAAGTTAGAAATAAGATCTCGTGTACCAACAATATACCCATTGAGCCGATCGCGAGTGAAATCAGCTTCAAGTACTGGCTTATCACTCTCAGTTTGCAAAGACCCAAGCTCTATCCTAAATGAATAATAAGACATGCAAACTTATCTAACAAAGCAAAAATAACTTGTATTGCAAAACATAAACAAAACTCAATCTAGTATGAAAGTTGGTATATTTACGACTTAATTATTGGGAATTATATTGTGAACGCTAGCTAAATTGCTTGATTAGCTAGATTGGCTGTGTTTGCTTCATTTTAGGTTTTCTACATGGACGACAAATGGTCATGAAAAAATTGGGGTATGGCATGCATGATGCATTAGACAGAAAATGAATCGGAGTAGGCCTTGTGCTGTCAACTAAGCAACAATTATGAAACATAACGTTATAGTGGGCAAAGCTAGGAAATCCTAAAGAGATCAGATGACATGTATTTGAGCCCAAAAAAGATGAGGGACAAAATCAGTTAGGTAAACAGAGTTAATAAATCCTAACTCAATAGTAACAGTTAAGGTGGATGGGTAATTGGATCATTATCCTTCCACCCTTTCTAGTTCCTACAACCAGCGCACTAACAGACGTATATAACACATACGCATTGCAGTAATCGAATGAAGCACACAACAGCAAATGGTCCTGAAGAGAGCTGTCAGCAATTGCAACATTTGTTCCACAAGTCTTTTGTTAACATTTAACAATCTCATTGAAATCATAGATACCTTTGGTTCTACAGGTTGTTGAGCTGCTTAGCAATGTACTCACAATATATACTCCTCAATCACATCGTATTTTGATGCCTGGTTCATTTGCACAATCAGTTCGTCGATCTGCATCCTCAGGAGAAAAAACATACATCATGTACTCATGCTTAACATTTAGAACACAAGTTAAATTTCTTTAAAGACTAATGCTCGCTATAATTTCTAAACAATGCAAGTTGATGAGTCGAGTGTGCAGGCTGTTGATGTCTACGCACGCTTCTATTCTCGTAGACAGTGTCGGGCCTCCAAGAGCAGAGGTTTGTAGAATAGAAACAAGTTTCCCTTAAGTGAATCACCCAAGATTTATCGAACTCAAGGAGGTAGAGGTCAAAGATATCCCTCTCAAGCAACCCTCCAATTAAGATACAAGAAGTCTCTTGTGTCCCCAACACACCCAATACACTTGTCAGATGTATAGGTGCACTAGTTCGACGAAGAGATAGTGAAATACAAGTAATATGGATGATTATAAGTAGTAATTGCAATCTGAAATAAAAATGGCAGCAAGCAAACATGTAGCAGAACTGGTTGTAAACGGTGTTTCAATGCTTAGAAACAAGGCCTAGGGATCATACTTTCACTAGTGGACATTCTCAACAATGACATCAAAGCTGAATAATAAATACTACTCTCAAACACTCTCTTGTTGGATGATAAACACCATTCACTGTGTAGTGCTACAAGAGCACCCTCAAAGTCAGAGTAAACTAACACCACAACGTCATAAAGGAATCACACACGGTGCACATACTGTGACCTTTACAACCGTGAATAACCCCGGAGTTCATAATAAAGTAACCTCTAGAGTGCATAATAGATAAAGAGTAACATCACATATTCAACTAGATTACAAAGCTCATGATCACATAAAGATCACATGGGAGAGAGATATAAACCACATAGCTACCGGTAGAGCCCGCAACCCCGGGGGAGAACTACTCACTCCTCATCGTAGGAGTCAGCAACGGCGATGGAGATGACGGTGGAGTTGATGGAGATGACTCTGGGGGCAGTTCCCCGTCCCGACAGGGTGCCGAAACAGAGACTTCTGTCCCCCGAATCTTGTCTTCGATGGCGGCGGTGGAGCGGAACTCTTCTCGGGAAAAGGCTTATTCTTTTAGGGTTTTGCGTCGGGGGCAATATATGGGCGAAAGGGCGAAGGCGGTGGAGGCCCGAGGCCCCCTCCTCATGTGCTGGCGCGGCTAGAAGTGGGGCCGCGCCGGCACATCATGAGGGCGGCTCGGTCCCCTCCTCCGTCTCGTCTTCGGTGTTCTGGAACCTCCCGTGAAAAATAGGGACTTTGGTATTTGATTCGTCCAATTCCGATAATATTTCCTTAACAGCTTTTCTGAAACCAAAAACAGTAGAAAACAGGGAACTGGCACTGTGGCATTTTGTTAATAGGTTAGTCCCAGAAAATGCATAAAAACCATATAAAGTGTATATAAAACATGTAGCAATGGGTATAATATAAGCATGGAACATAAGAAATTATAGATACGTTTGAGACGTATCAAGCATCCCCAAGCTTAGTTCTACTCGTCCCGAGTAGGTAAAACGATAACAAGAATAATTTCTGAAGTGACATGCTTTCACACAATCTTGATCATATAATAATGTAAAGCTCATGTTATGAATGAAGTGACTCAAGGCAATGGTCTATAGTTTGCTAACAAATAGACAAGGAGTAAACAACTACATCATATAAGTAAAAACTTTTCATGGATAGTACTTTCAAACAAGCATAAAAAAGATTTGCATAAGAGTTAACTCATAAAGCAATAATTTCTAAGTAAAAGAGCATTGAAGCAACACAAAGGAAGATATAAGTTTCAGCATTGGCTTTCAACTTTTGAACATGTATATCATATAGATGGTTCTCAACACAAACAAATATAACAAGTGCAATAAGTAAGCATATAAGAATTGTTGCACACAGTTGACACAAGTGTTTGCTTTGGGGATAGAAAGAAGTAGGTAAACTAACTCAACGTAAAGCAAAAGATAGGCACTTCGCAGAGGGAAGCAGGGATACAAACATGTGCTAGAGCTTTTTAGTTTTTATAGGTTTTTGAAATCATATAGAGAGCATAAAAAGTAAGTTTTTGAGTGGTGTTTGTCGTTGTCAACGAATGGTAATGGGCACTCTACCCCCCTTGACAACCAGACTTTCAAGAGAGGCTCCCATTGAAGGACGTTATTTCTACCAGCAAGGCAAATCATCCCTCTTATCTCTTTTGTTTACACATGCAGTTAAAAACTAGTATTATTGCTTGGCTGATTAGATCAGGGCAAAAATGTGAAGAGAATGCAGCGGTTAAAGTTGTAATTAATTGGGACTGGGCACCCCATTTGCCAGCTCTTTTTGCAAAGTTAATGGATAAGCGGTGTATATGCCACTAGTCCGGTTGGTGAAAGTTAATGGATAAGCGGTGTATATGCCACTAGTTAATGAGTTTTGAATAAAAGGCAGCACACGAAGTATTTGCTTGGAATGGCAGGAAATACCATGTAGTAGGTAGGTATGGTGGACATAAATGGCATGGGTTTTGGCTCAAGGTTTTGGATGCACGAGAAACATTCCCTCTCAGTACAAGGCTTTGGCTAGCAAGGTTATTTGAAGCAAACACAAGTATAAACAAATGATAACAAGACGTACATAAAAATATATTGCAAGTATTATAAAACTCTACATTGTCTTCCTTGTTGTTCAAACACCTTTACTAGAAAATATCTAGACCTTAGAGATAACAAACATGCAAACCAGATTTCAACAAGCTTTACGGTAGTTCTTCACTAATAGGTTTTAACTACATGATGTAAAAACTTAAACATGATCTACTTGAGAGCTCAAAACAATTGCCAAGCACCACAACATACAAGATAACAATCCATAAGAGCATGTATATCTTTTCATTATACCATCTACCACATTTAGCATTTTCTGTCTCCAACCAAACACCAATCAACTTATTTAAACATAAACTCTCCAAGTATTTAACAATGAAACAAGAGAGTATAACATAAGAAAACTAACAGCTCTAACAAGAGATGCATGAAAAACGAGAGCTGAAAGTAATGAAGTAACATAGAAGAATACTCAACAAATATAAGTGAAGAATCCGAGTATTCATAAGAAAAAGCGGAGCGTGTCTCTCTCCCACAAAGTAATGCTAGGATACATTTTATTCAGAGAATGAAAATAACAAAAGCAAAAATAAAAACAAACAGACGCTTCAAGTAAAGCACATAAGATGTGACGGAATTAAAATATAGTTGCACTAGAGATGACCTGGTAGTTTGTTGATGAAGAAGGGGATGCCTTGGGCATCCCCAAGCTTAGACACTTGAGTCTTCTTGAAATATGCTTGGGTGACCCACGGGGGCAACCCCAAGCTTAGGCTCTTTCATATTCTTGATCACATCATATCATCCTTCTCTCTTGATCCTTGAAAACTTCCTGCACACCAAACTCAAAGTAGACTTGATTAGAGGGTTAGTGCATAATCAAAAATTCTCATATTCTGCATGGACAAAACCATTACACATGCTACTGGACATTAGCTACAGCCACTGGTATTTTAGGTAACAAAAAGATCCATTCGAAAACAGCAAAAGGAGCAATGCAAAATAAATGACAGAATCTGTCAAAAACAGAACAGTCCGTAAAAACGAATTTTTTCGAGTCACTTAACTTGGTCAAATCAGAAAACTCAAAACTAATGAAAGTTGCATACATATCTGAGGATCACGTTCAGGAAATATCAGAATTTTGCAATTTGTCTGCAGAGAGTTATGAATTAAACGGTGGACATCAGAAAACTGTTCCTGCGCAGGAATCCAAATCTAGCACTTTCTACTAGAGACTTAACTTGACACAACAATGCGATAAAATAAATATACAAAGGAATTGCTACAGAGGTAGACTTGTTCCTTGACACAACAAAAAAAAATAACTAGAATAAAAAGTGGGTTGTCTCCCATAAGCGCTTTTCTTTAACGCCTTTCAGCTAGGCACAGAAAGTGTAACTCAAGTATTTCCAAGAGATGAAGCATCAACATCATAATTTGTACGAATGATAGAATCAAAAGGTAGCTTCATTATTTTTCTAGGGAAGTGTTCGATACCTTTCTTGAGTGGGAATTGGTATCTAATATTTCCTTCTTTCATATCAATAATAGCACCCACAGTTCTAAGAAAAGGTCTTCCCAACACAATATGACAAGATGGGTTGCATTCGATATCCAAGACAATAAAATCAACGGGGACAAGGTTATTGTTAACCATGATAAGAACATCATTAACTCTTCCCAAAGGTTTCTTCATAGCATTATCAACAATAAAAACATCCAAATAGCAATGTTCCAAAGGTGGCAAATCAAACATATCATAGAGCTTTTTAGGCATAACAGAGATACTTGCACCAAGGTCACATAAAGCCTTGCAATCAAATTCATCCACTTTTATTTTAATGATGGGCTCACAACCATCTTCTAACTTCCTAGGGATAGAAGCTTCAAGTTTTAATTTCTCTTCCCTAGTTTTAATGAGAGCATTTGTAATATGAGTAGTAAATGCCATGTTTATGGTACTAGCATTAGGACTTGTAGCTAACTTTTGCAAGAACTTAATAACTTCAGAGATATTACAATTATCCAAATCAAAATCATTATTATCAAAGCAAACTGAACCATTATCTCCTATGTTCTTAAAATTTCAGCACTTTTATCAAGAACAGTTTCAGCAGTTTTAGGCAATTTTAATTTTTTGTAAGAAGTAGAGGAAACATTGCCAACACCAATTATGTTACCATTAATAGTAGGAGGTTTACTAGCATGTGAAGTAACATTATTTTCAGTAGTAGTAATAGTATAAACTCTAGCAATATTATCCTTTTTAGCTAGTTCTTCTTCTCTTTCCCATCTAGCACGTAATTCAGCCATCATCCTAACATTATCATCAATTCGAACTTGGATGGCATTAATTTTTAGCAAAGGTCTTATTCTCTTTAGCATCACTAGGCATAACTTTTAATTTCAAGAGATCAACATCAAGAGCGAGACTATCAACTTTAGAAGCAAGAGTATCAATTTTACCAAGCTTTTCCTCAACAGTTTTATTAAAAGCAGTTTGTGTAGTGATAAAATCCTTAAGCATGGTTTCAAGTTCAGAGGAGGTATTCCTATTATTGCTATAATAATTACCATAGATATTGCCATTATTAGGGGGATAGGGCTTGTAGTTGTTGTTACCATAATTGTTCCTATAGGCATTATTGTTAAAATTATTGTTTTTAATGAAGTTCACATCAACATGCTCTTCTTGTGCAACCAAAGAAGCTAAGGGAACATTATTTGGATCAATATGAGATTTACCATTCACAAGCATAGCCATAATAACATCAATCTTTTCACTCAAAGAAGAGGTTTCTTCAACAGAATTTACCTTCTTACCCTGAGGAGCTCTTTCAGTATGTCACTCAGAATAATTAACCATCATATCATCTAGAGTTTTGTTGCAGCCCCCAAAGTGATGGACATAAATGTACCTCCAGCAGCCGAATCAAGAAGGTTTCTTGAAGAAAAATTCAGTCCTGCATAAAAGGTTTGGATGATCATCCAAGCAGTCAGTCCATTGGTAGGGCAACTTTTAACCAAAGATTTCATTCTTTCCCAAGCTTGAGCAACATGTTCATTATCAAATTGTTTAAAATTCATAATGCTACTTCTTAAGGAAATGATCTTAGCAGGAGGATAGTATTTTCCAATAAAAGCATCTTTGCATTTAGTCCATGAATCAATACTATTCCTAGGCAATGAAAGCCTTTCCTCTCAAAGAGAAAGAAAAGCATCTTTAGCCTTAGCTTCTTTGGTTGCACGAAAAGCATCTTTAGCCTTTCCTCTCAAAGAGAAAGAAAATAATCTTTAGCCTTAGCTTCTTTGGTTGCACGAAAAGCATCTTTAGCCTTAGCTTCTTTGGCTCCAAGAAAAGCATCTTTAGCCTTTCCTCTCAAAGAGAAAGAAAATAATTTCAGTTTTATAATATCACCATCTATGTCCTTATACTTTTGCATTTCACAAAGTTAAACAAAATTATTAAGATGGGCAGCAGCATCATCAGTACTAACACCAGAAAATTGCTCTCTCATAACAAGGTTTAACAAAGCAGGTTTGATTTCAAAGAATTCTGCTTTAGAAGCAGTTGGAGCAATAGAAGTGCATATGAAATCATTATTATTTGTGCTAGTGAAGTCACACAACTTAGTATTCTCTACAGTACTCATTTTAGCAAATAAAAAACAAAACCGAAATAAATAATTTAATGCAAGTAACTATTTTTTTGTATTTTTGATATTAAGCAAACAAGACAATAATAAAAATAAACTAAGCAAGACAATAACAAAATAAAAAGATTGGAAGTGAGAGACTCCCCTCGCAAAAGAGCTTAGTTTCCCCGGCAACGCCCCCAGAAAAGTCCTTGATGCTCTACAGGCACGTTGGGGAACCCCAAGAGGAAGGTGTGATGATGTAGTAGCAGCAGCTTTCCCTCAGTTGTGAAACCAAGGTTATCGAACCAGTAGGAAACTAGAATTCTTCCGAAGGTGTCAACTGCGCCAGAAATTCTTGCTAGCGCTGAGTTGGCGTGGAACCTGCACACAACACAACCAAGATACTTTGCCCCAACTTAACAGTGAGGTTGTCAATCTCACTGGCTTGCTGTAACAAAGGATTAAACGTATGTGTGGAAAATGATGTTTGTTTGCAGAGAATGAAAGTAACAGGATTGTAGTAGGTTGTATTATCAGTTTAAAGAAAAGGACCGGGGTCCACAGTTCACTAGTGGTGTCTCTCCATAAATAATAATAGCATACATGAGGGTAAACAAATTACAGCTGGGCAATTGACAGAATAAAGAACTGCATAATGATGCATGTACAAGTCATGGTGTCTAGTGTGAGATTCATTTGGGCATTACAACATGATACATAGACCGTTATCCAACTGCATCTATGACTAATAATCCACCTTCCAGATAGCATCCGCAACACCTTTCATTATTAAGTTGCAAGCAAGAGATTATTGCATTAAGTAAAGTGTGTAATGTAAGTAGAACAATTATCCTTAGACAAAGAACTACTGTTTTATCCCTAGTAGCAACAGTACATTCACAATCTTAGAGGTTGTTGTCACTCCCGCAGATTAAATGAAGACATGAACCCACTATCGAGCATAAATACCCCCTCTTGGAGTCACAAGCATCTACTTGGCTAGAGCATCTACTAGTAACGGAGAGCATGCACGATCATAAATAACGCACTGACATAATATATAATGAAGCAAATGACATAGTACTCAATTATTCATCGGATCCCAGCAAACACAGCATGTAGCATTACATAAAGATGATCTTGATCATGATAGGCAGTTCACAAGATCTAAACATGATGGCACAATAGAGAAGACAACCAGCTAGCTACTGCTATGGACCCGTAGTCCAAGGATGAACTACTCACGCATCAGTCCGGAGGCGGGCATGGTGATGTAGAGCCCTCATGTGATGATTCCCCTCTCCGGCAGGCTGCCGGGAAGAGCTTCTAAACCCTCCCGAACTAGGGTTGACGGCGGCGGCGCCTCTGGAACGTATCGTGGAAAAGTGTTCGGGTACTTAGGGTTTTCCCGTCAGGGGGTCTTTATAGGCGAAAGGGCGAAGGAGGTGGGGCCCCGAGGGGCCCACACCACGTGGTGGCGCGGCCAGAGGAGGAGACGCGCCTCCACCAGGTGAGGCCGCCTCGTGGCCCTCCTCTGTATCCTCTTCGGTGTTCTGGATGCTTCCGGAGAAAATAGGGATATTGGCTTTTGTTTCGTGCAATTCCGAGAATATTTCCTTAAGAGATTTTTTGAAGCAAAAAACAACAGAAAATAGGAAACTGGCACGGTGCCATCTTGTTAATAGGTTAGTCCCAGAAAATGCATAAAAACCATATAAAGTGTATATAAAACATGTAGCAATGGGTATAATATAAGCATGGAACATAAGAAATTATATATATGTTTGAGACGTATCAGTCATATAAATAGTTCAATGTCAGTGGTCGATACCGTCAGCTAGTAAACTCATCATTAGGCTCCTCTTTTACATGTTTTAAATCAAAGAAAGGAGTATTCGTTTTCTATCAGCAATGCACTCTTGGTGGTCAAATGTTGCACCATCTAAATCAGAAATTCTTGCTTGTGTTGAAACCGAACAAAAATTCAAGCTGGTAAACGTAAGCCATATTTAATTTCACACTTAAACAGTTAGTAATGGTAAGTCATATTCTCTATCTGAATCTTTTTTCTTTATCTTATTCACTGAGGTCCGGGTGAAAAGTATGCAAAGCCATCATCTTCGGGTACTGGAATCATTATAACCTAGAGGCCTAGAAATGGCACCACAACCTCTATATCTCATTTTCATCATGTCAAACAGATCAGCCGCAGGTATACAAAATACAAAGTTGATGTCAGAAAAGGCTAGGAGTGACTACCTGGTGCACGCGCGAGGAAGGGGAGGGGGCGGCGGCAGCTGCGAGCCCCAGGCCGCCGTCGTCGCCCACGAAGGAGGATCCAGCGCCGAAGCACCCGCCAAGCCCCCCGTTCCAGTGGGCCGCTGCCGTCGGAGCTCCCGCAACGACCTGCGCCATGGCCAGATAGGTCGAGCTCGTGTGCAGATGCCTCTACGCCTCCCGCGACGGCATGGTTGAAACGCTGCCTCGTCGAGCTCGTCGGTGCGCTGTCGTTGCCGCCGGACTACCTCGCACCACCTCAGATTCTTTTTCCAGGCGATGCGCTCGTGGACAGACCCTCGCCGTCCCCGGCCTCCCGTCCTCGGCCCCGCTCCGCCCAAGTCGAGGCACGACGACGTCTTGGGCGGATGGAGACTGGAGAAGGAGGGGATTGGGAGAGGAGGACGCACAGGGATTGGGTTAGGGTTGTTTGGCTGCGTGTGGGGGGAGAAGGAGGAAGATTAGGGATCTAGGTTACGGATGGGTGTTTTGTAGAAAAGGACGGATTCGAGAATTGCGGAAAGTGCAATGGCTTTTGTGCAAAACAACCGCGCGGACCGTCGGATTGGGAAGCGACGGCGTGGGATTCAAACACTGTAGGTAACTATTCATATGAACAGTACCCGAGCGACGGGAGGGCGTCAAAATCTCCCGCCTTAATAGGAACAACCCTAGAAGCAAATCAAATACATTCACAAGTCAAACAGCGCAAAGAGGCCGTGTGTGTCTTTGGGCCAAAGCCTTATTCAAGTGTCCGCCCTACGTATCAATTTTCTGGGTTTTGACAATTAATAAGACCACGCGACGTTTTAGCGTCGTATTGCATGGGCTCTTCAGGCCTGCTTGCCCTCCTTATTTTTCCATCTTCACTGGGAGTTGCTAGGCGAAATATCTTCACCGACAACCCTCTACAGAATTCTTGATCGGAAAATCTTAGCTAGGACTTTCTAGAGAGAATTTCTTATTTGGCCTTTTCTTTTTAAAAAAATCCTTATTTGCCCCTATCAAAAAATATCTTCCCAATTTGCCATCTAAATTTCATTTCCTTCCTTATATGACACTACCGTTCCTACCGTTTAGTTTTGCCATCAGTTATTATTTTATTAGACCAAAATACCCCTCTGTAATCTAAAGACCGAATCACACCTGACCAAATTGAACCTGCTCACCAAACGCAACTGTAGCAAAGGCGGCGCGGTGGATCCTAGCGAGGACGGAGGCGGCATGAGCTGAGGGAGGAAGAAATAGTGGCCCGCACGGCTGTGTCTGACAGCATGGGCGGCCTTGGCACCGTTGCGGCCAGCGGCGCGTGGGCATGGGCGACCGGCGACCGACGGCGTGGTTGGCGCGAGGACCATTGCGGCCAGCGGCGCAAGCACGGCTGCGGACAGCGACCCAGGCACCTGCAGCTGTAGGAGGCCATGGTCAGCCGGAGGCCGGAGTCACGGAGCTCCGTGTAGATGCAGAGGAACAGGGCATGCACTCTGAAGATTCAATTTGCCTCTTACCAGTTCTCGCAACTCACGATTAAAGGAAGCAATCGTTCCTGCTTTTGCTGTTGTATAATTGTACGGGAGATTTTGGACAATTTATAATTTTTATAATTACCATGAATTATTGAGCTTACTGGTACGGTTCTTATTTGGTTAAATGGGCCAGAAACAATATAGAAAAAAAAATTGACACATAATTTATCAGGGGCAATAGAGTCTTTTCATGTTCCTACTTAACACCGTTAGTGCTCAAAATGCACTAGAGGGCCATGTAAGGGAGGAAATGAAATTAAGGTGTCAAATTGGGAAGACGTTTTTGATTAGGACCAAATAGAGAAGAAGATTTTAAGGTAGGGTCAAAAAAGGAATTCTCTCAACTTTCTAAGGAGGAAAAACCGAGTGTGACTGTGAACAAAATACATATTTAGTGGACATCAGGTGGTAGATACCTAGAAATGTTCCATATGCATGATCACCTAGCGTTTGAAAATTTCTTTTCTCACTAAATATAATGCCTGAATCTTCTGTTCCGACATGTTTTTTTTTTTTTTTTGAGAAATGTTCCGACATGTATTTACTTAACATGAACAGCTGTGTGATTTAATTTGTCTTTAAAGCTGAGAAATCATAAACCAGCGTGGCAGCGGCACACATGTTGTGTGCAACTGCAACCTGCACCCTGCGTTGAGTTTGTTTCTCGAGTTACGGGTGACCACGACTACTACTGTACGTACATAACTGAATCTACAATCATGCATATCAGAGGACAGAAGGAGCATGCGTCCGTCGACAATGAAAACATGGACAGATATCCACACAAAATCAACAACACCTTCTCTCGTACAGTACAAATCAGATCCTGAATTCCTGATCGATTATTTCACTAGCGGCAGCACGAACTCATCTGGTACAAATTAACAATCAAACATCTCCGTGCGGCCGTACAGACTTGCATCGTGCGTGCACAAGCCCCACGACACGTACGCACAACCCCGTGACCCCAGAGCTCATCTCATCACTCCGCGGCGGCGGCGCCATCGTCGGAGCTGCAGCGGTCAACCACAGCCTCGAGCTCGTACGGCGAGACGTCGGTGGCGAGCCACTGCTCGACGGTGAACAGCTGCTGGCCGCACCCCCTGTGCGGGCCCGTGACGGTGACCTCGACGTAGTTGCAGTACCAGCCGTGGTGGTCGCCGGTGCCGTCGGAGGCGAGCCTCATGCGGCAGGGCGCGGCGGCCATGCAGGGCCCGCGGCCGCTGAAGATGTCGAGGTTGCCGCGCTCGAAGTAGGAGTGGCCCCCGTACATGAGCCCGCCCCACGCCGGCAGGTCCGAGATGCCCACGCCGTTGCCGTCGGCGGTGGACAGCTCCAGCGTGATGTTGGCGTCCGTCCCGGCCTTCCAGATCGACCCCGTGCGCACGTACACCGTGTACACGCACTCGTTCTCGTTGCTGTCGCCGGCCACGGCGGCGCCCCTGGTCAGCTGAACGGCCCAACGCGACGAACCGCGAACGATCGATGAGTACGGAGTACGTACGACGCGCATGTAAATCGATCGTGCACAAGAGAGAGGAGAGGACTGGTGGTCTCACCTTGATCGGGGTCGCGAGGTTGCGGCCATGCGCGGTGGAGGCCGCGACGGCGAGGAGGAGGAGGAGAGCGGCGCCGAGACGAGCCATGGATGACGAGACGGATCCGAGCGCGATCGAGCTGGGGTCGTGTGAGCTCAGCTGCGAGGGAGGGGGGGAGTGTGGATCGTATAAAATGGAGGCGATTGATGAAGGCGCGTGGGGCCTGGCTGTCGGTGGCCGTGGCGCCGATCCGATCCGGAAACTTTTGAAACTGTGCGGTTCTGTCCCTGCTCGTCCGAGTCGCGGCGTTATTATTGAATGCAGGCGTCGTGCTGGACTGACAGGGCCGTGCCACCTGCTCCGCAATTAGCTCGTTCGTACATACTGTACATGATACATGTAGCACCAAGCAAATTCGTGATGACATGAATTTTATATGCTCAGGAAGTAAACGGTATGCTCGAGTCGAGTGTAGTAGCCCTGGAATTTTAGAAGAAAAATACTTCTCTTTTTCTGACAACAAACTGCAAAGGGTATCCGAGAAGACACGGCCCTGGTAAACGGATCAAAGGTGATAAACTAATCTTGCAAGTTGATCTGCATCAGCGGCTTCAGCGCCGCAGGGAAATTGGATCTGTCCGTCTCGCTCTGTTGCTCTCACGTTAGTCATGCATGTTATGCCACATGCCGACACTACTACACCCACCTCGCTCTATCTCCATCGTCCTGCTAAACTTCCATGACCCCTCTGCAATTCGATTTACAAAAGGAAGTAAGGATGACTCTAAGCGGTTCGACTCATCGAATTCGCGTCATCTAGAGCAGTGATGCAACCCGGTGTTGCCCAACTGGCAACCCTAATTCGAGGACGACCGCAACCGCATATACAGAGGCGTGACATTCTACCGTCGTCTCCACCGCGCCTGCAGGAGGTCAAAGCAGGACGTGAGCCCGAGGACGAGGAGGTTTACGAGGAGCTCCGGATGGTCCTGGAGCTCTCGGAGAAGACGGTGGCCGAGGACGAGACCAAGCGCTCGGAGCGCATCCTCACCGAGGCCGCGTGGCAGCACGCGCAGACGGCATGGCAGCTGCAGGAGGGCATGGTGGCGCAACTCGCCGAACGTCCATGGTACGAATACCTGGGCGTGGGCGAGCAGCCTCCTGCACCTCCACTCCCCGATGGCCTAGTCGGCTAGTCCTGACACTGGAAGTAGGACGCGGTGCCGCGGCAGCAGATGACGGCGACGCCTCCAGAGGAGCAGGAGCAGCCGCCCATGCCGCTGTCCACCGTCGCATCGGCGTACCTGTGGAAGGTGCCTCCCTACATCATCATCTCCGATGACGAGGTGTGGAAAGCCCGCATCAGGCATATTTTTAAGTTTTTTCTTTTTTCTTTTAAATCTACTATATAAATTGGTCGTTTGCGGCCCACCTCCCCTATACAATGAAGGAAAATGGCCCATATATGATCTGCTTAGAAAAAACGAGCGCATTGGACGTACTCGCTAACAGACAAAACCAGGCCAAAACCGGGCCAAATGACCTGTCTGTTTGAGCCGGCCTGTTGGAGTTATTCTAAATAACCATAAAAATTCTCTACCATGGGTATCACTAGGCGAAGGCCCGCCTTCGCAAAGGTCCCATTCCGCTCGCGCGCGCGGCGTGGTCCCGCCACGTGTCCCCGCATGCGAGGCGTCCGCGCGCGACACTGCCGTGCGCTCCGATCCCGATCTGTACGATGGCCCTGCGTGAAGCCCCCGCGGCCGATCTGTACGAGACCTCCGCACGCACGTACGAGGCCGCGCCTTCTGCGTACGAAGCCCCCGCGCTAGCTCTGTATGTACGAAGCATACCCATCTGCTATACAACACAGATTAGGTTCTAAGTACAACTATCCAGAGCAGCTTGTAGCGTACAACTATCCAGATCAGGTTGTACGTATAACTAAACAAATCAGATTGTACGTACAACTACACAGACTCAGATTGTACGTACAACTATACTCAGGTTGTACGTACAACTACACATACCAGGTTGTACGTATAACTACACATACCAGGTTGTACGTATAAATACACACTCAAGTTGTACGAAATATACACATTCTGAAGTAAAAAAAAAGTTCATCGAAACCTATTAACATGAGATCTAATTTTGAATATCTCGGCGCGAGGAGTTCAAAAGTGAAAACGGTTCGTAATTCGGATAAACGGTTCTTAAGATATTTCATTTTGAAAAAACGAATCTCACAATAAATGCACGTACAGCCCTCTACGCACCCCTAGACATCCGCCACTTGTCACGCAGAGAAATGGTGGGGAGCGAAAGCAAAGGAAAATCCAACACTTACACAGTTGCGGAGCGCGCAGAGGGACTTTGTAATTTTTTTTTAAGAATTTCCCTCTACCATCCGCTAATCGGGGGACTTCTATGATTACAAAAATGATCCATGAAAAAAAGTACTCCTTGGTTACAGCACAAAGCACAACTAGCTCAATAGCCGAGATTTCACAGGACTTCAGGAAAATGTCTCGTGAGTCAAATGTCCTAGAAATTTAATCCAAACATGACTTCTATGGGGAAACTTTAAAGAGACACAATTTATCAAACCAATCCGTGCATGTCAGAGAACTACAAATACATGAAACAAAACGATCATAATCTGGAGCTGAGAATCGATCATGGAGAACTTGTACAAGCATAAAAGGTAAAGAGAACTGCAAAAGTTCTCCTCAGTTCACACATGCTACAGAAAATTCTCGTTACAACATTCTCGGTGAAACCCATTAGTCGAACTGTTGCCGCAGAGCCATCTCAGTTTCGCTCTTCCATGATGCATGTGACGATTGCCCTTTCATCCTCTTGACCTTCTCTTTGTCTTTGACGGCTGAACCCTTCTTCTTCTCGGGCTCCTTTGTCTGCATCGGTCTATCGTTGCATATAGGGCATACCATACCTTGCGCATGCGAATATGTCTTTGGTATACCACATTGCAGACACATTCTAAACAAAAATAAGAAAAAAAACATTGTTAAGAGCCACAGGACATAACTAGGAGGAATGACGACAGATCCCATAAACAATGCAGACATGATATATATGCTCTGTATGCTTTTGTTCAGTAATTCCATAGCTGTCCTGGCGAATGGAAGTGAACATTTTTTACCTTAGAAGCTCAGCAGCATCCTCTGGACCAGGATTTGCAGCGCCTATCTTTCTCTTTCCTTCAACAGAACCTGGAGGATTGGCACCATTGTTTGCATCACTGCTTACTGGTTCATGACCAGCAACCAACTGTGGTTTCGCCGACACAACCGCACCTGAAGATAGTTTTCCAGTCAGATTAGCCAGGGAACAACATGAATTTGAAATAGAATATAATTGGCATGAGCAGAACTAGGAACATTATCAGATGCCAGCGCATACAGTAAGATCAGCTTCGCTATCTATGTCATATTCAAGCATATCAATAAGCTATGAAATTTTGCAATTCAATCAAAGCGCATATCACATTAATAAAAGGGACAAATACCTTGAGGAGTGGCACCATTCTTCATGTCACTGCTAACTCGTTCACGAATGGCAACCAACTGTGGTTTCGCAGCCACAACAGCACCTGAACATAGTTTTAGTCAGATTAGCAAGGGGTCAACATAAATTTGAAATAGAACTATTGGCATGAGCAGAACTAGGATATTATGATAAGCCAGTACCAGTGATAATATCTGCTTTACTATGTATCTCATAATCAGACATATTAACAGACTATAAAGTTTTGTGAATTCAGTAATATTGCAGATCCAATTCAAAATTGCCAAATGTGAATTCAGTAATATTAACAGACTATAGAGGATTGACAGGTTTGTATCAGTCTATTCTAAACTAAATATTGCCTTGCACAATTTTTTCCATGTAAGTCCTTACTGCAGTAAGTAAAGCTAGATGGATGCAAATTAAGAATAGGGTAACAGTTACACCACAGAATACATATATGTATTTCTCGCCTTATTTTGTCATGTGAAATGGATGCAAATTCAAATATGCAATTTCTAGCCCCAGTACATAAATAGTGCACAAGTAGGATATAACAATAATGTAATCCCAACCTTCATCTTGTACATCAACCTAATAGGGGCTAATATGTTAAATACAGACTACACCAAAACACATAATCTCGCTTCATTTACATAAGTGTGTTCCTATCATTGTTCCTATCACCAGGCGCCATAAGCACGTCAGCAGTAACTAACTAATTTTCAGGTAGAACCACAACCAGTCCATTGCAAGTTACGCTAGAACCGAATCAACCAACTCTATGATCTTCGACCTAAAAGTCCGTGGATTGATGTTACCTAATAGAAACACTAACCATATAGCAACGAGATTCTATAGTCAAATATCCTGGGAGCACTAAAGAAAGCAACACGATCTTATCACACAATGCAAGATTTGGAGAACAGATGCTGGTTGTATACCAAAGAACTGAGTAAAGACTAAAGACTAAAGAGGCCATGCAACTTACTTACTTACTACCATGGGAATCATTTACTCAAGTATCAAACACCTCCAATTCTGAACTAACCCAACTATCAAAACACGATACTCTGAGGTTAACTTAGAAGTAGTTTAAACATCTCACCGGGAGGTGGTGGCTTTCTCCTGCCCTTGGAGCGGCGATCGAGCACGCCGAGTGCCTCCCGCACCTCTTCAGGCTCGGCTACCCTGCGGTTGAGGAAGTCCGGGGGGCCCGAGATCTCGGCGAAGACATCCAGCGCGGAGGGCAGCGAGGAGTCCCCATCGCCAGCGCTAGGGTTTAGGAGGTGGCTGGGCTCCACGGCGGGCTTCCGTGGAGCGGACTCCTCGTCGACGTCGGATCCGCCGAGTTCGGCTGATGAGCCGCCGGAGTCGCTCAGGTCGGCGCCGGTGCCGGCGGCGTGGTCGTCCTCCTCGGCGGAGGAGTAGCCTCCTAGAAGCGCCAAGCTCATCTCCGAGAGTCCGTTGTTCGTGGGCTTTCCTCTTTCGGTCCGCCGCGAACACTGCTCGCCAGTTTTGTTCGGTACCGGCTGGGCCACTTTCTACAGTACAAATCGCTCACCTCCGCCGGCAAAGCCCAACGTCCTCCATTTGTGGGCTTGGGCCATATAAGTTTGGTAGGCTGTTCCTCCAATCTGTAGTGTTCGCGCTGTCAAAATAATAAAAGGATGTTTTTTTTAAAAGAAACAGACGTAAAATAAAGGAAAGAAAATGATAGAAAAAACAGAAAACAAAAAACTTAATTGGGTTGGCCCGCTGTAGAAACGGCACGAGCCAACCGTGGCGTAGGGGGTGACATATAGGATTTGCACAAGTTGTCTTGGTGTGTGTGTTACCGATAACTTTGCTCGTCCATTTTGGCGCATTAAATCTTCTGGGCCTAAGGTGAGTAGCTGTACTAGAAAACAAAAAAGTCTGTTGCTAGATTGTGCTACCGATGAATTGATCGAGAAACGGTTTTTTTACAAATATAGCCCCCTACCCAATGCAATTGTCAAAAATGGCCCCTCCGAAAAAAATTGTCAAAAATGGCCCTGGCGGGAAGACAGCGAAGCGACACGTGTCCTCCCGCCATTCCAGATGGCGGGAAGAGACTTCCCGCCACACCAAGTGGCAGGAAGTGCCTTTTTTTTTAAATGACACCGAATACAGCCTGCGTCTCGTCGTGCGGACCCCACCACTTCCCGCCACTCCAGATGGCGGGATGTGACACGTGTCGCCGCAGGAGACTTCCCGCCATTCCAGATGGCGGGAGGACACGTGTCGCTTCCCTGTCTTCCCGCCAGGGCCATTTTTGACAAATTTTTTCGGAGAGGGCCATTTTTGACAATTGCATTGTGCAGGGGGCTATATTTGTAAAAAAATCTCGAGAAACATACCATATACAAGCATCTTGAGAAAGGTGGAAGAGTTTCAGTTCGAATTAAAGAGGCGGTAATAAAACTAGAAAAAAATTGCAAGTATGTCTCTATACTATATGTTCGTAAAGTCATTTCATGAAACAAATACTCCCTCCGTACCAAAATAAGTGTCTCAAATTTGATAGAAAGTGGATTTATGTAGACATGTTTATGTCTACATACATCCACTTTCTATCAAAGTTGTGACACTTATTTTGGGACGGAGGGAGTATTTTTTTTGTGTTGTATGTAACACGACAATTTTTTGTGCTACAAAAAGTTTTCCTTGATATCGGTTTTCCACGAAATTTGGAGTGGCATATATAGACTGCCGAAATGTACGCGTAAATATTAGTTCGTAACTTTTTAACATTTGAAATGTTACTCCGATGACAAAAACATATACTCCATGCGTCCAAAATAAATTTCACGTTGAAGAAAAGATTATATACCACTTTCTCCATTCCACGATGTAAGATATTTTAGCATTTTATTATCCGTATGTATCTAGACATATTTTAGTGTAAGATTCACGTGAATGTTACACTAAAACATGTCTAGATATATATGAATCAACAAAAACTGAAACATCTACTCCCCTGTTTTTAAATATAAGATATTTTAGTTTTAGTCCACATTCATATATGTATAAATGTATCTAGACACGTAACCTTTTTTAGGAGAGATATGCATGTAGTTAACATGTAAAATATCTTATACGTCCTATTTAAAAACGAAAAACGGAAAGTCATGTCGCAGTTCGCATGTCGACATTCGCATGCCGACACACAGCAGTCGTGGAAACTGATGAAGCAAGAAGCAATGTCGACATGCGCATGGCGACACACACACAGCATACACGCAGACATCACGGGTCAGCGCAACACGCGTCCACTATATAAACTGGGTACAGTACTCGACATACATATGCCAGTGGCACTCCATCAGACCTCTCCAATAAACGACATGACAAGTTGGAGCTACTCTAGCAGGCTAGCTTTGACACATGTGATCCGACCCTCCACCATTGGCGACCCTCTCCCTGCACACAAGCTAGCAACCATCGATCATATGGCCTCTCGATGCATGGAATCTCTTCTCTGTTTCCAGATTCCAGCACCACCACTCCGGGAAGAAGAGAATCTAGGAGGAGAGCTAGCAGCTAGATGCAGTATTATTGGAGGCAATGCAAGCAGTAGTAACCAGCCAATCCCCTGCCGTTCTTTCCCTATAATACGACTCGATCGGGGGCCGGCCGGGGGAAAGAAGGGAACCTTTTGGGCCACGTGAAATCGAAAGCTGTTTTCGCCCATGGATGATGGGTGTGTAGTGTAGCTATATATGCTTTCCGGTGTCCCCAGCCCGCTGCCTTTGCTTGCGATCGAGGATGATGGGAGGACAAGTCTAGTAGGGTGATGTGATGCAAGTATGCAAACTTTGCTACGGGGGGTACGCAACCATGTAGACCATCGGATCAGCATATGCATCGCTTTTGTGCAATGTACGTGTGCTACTCTCTCCGGTTTTAAATATAAGATGTTTTAGCTTTGTCTAGATAGGAACTAAAATGAGTGAACATAGACACTAAAATACGCTGATACATACGAAAGTGAAAAATGAGTAAATAATCTTATATTTAAAAACAGAGGAGTGGCTAGCTGATTTTTAGAGAGAATACCTAATGCGACCATAACTTTAGATGCTACTGTGTTCTCATTTCCAAAAAAGAAAAATTGGAAACAAATTTATAGAACAGTTTCAGGTCCAAATTCGAAAAAAAGACAAATCAATATGTGAATAGTGTCAATTTTGCTTTTATCTTTTTATGACACTATTCATAACAGATTTGTTCTTTTTTTTGTTTATCAATTTGCCTTTCGAATTTGGATCTAATTTTTTTCAAGGTTGTACACACATTCCCTATAAACTACGCATCACACTTGTTTGTACAAGTTTTAGAAACATTTTAAATCGGTTTTGTTAAAATGAGAGCACGGTACCATGTGAGAGTTGGTAGCATAGAGAACTCCTCCTGATTTTGTTCAAAAAAAAAAAGAACTCCTCCTTATTGTTGGTGCACGCCTGCCGGTGTCTAGTGGTCTTTCCCTCTCTGCAATGTTATTTTTGGCGGCACAGGTATGGTTTGATTGCATGAAGCGACAGACACATTATATGAGTTACGACGGCATGCATGCATTGCAGTCCAATAATCATGTTGCAGTTGGTTAGTTTATTGTTATATTGGTATCATAAGATTGCTCAACCGCTGAAAACAATTTGATATTTTTTTGCTAGCTGGTTAGTGATGGTCGGTGCTCACTTTCAGTAACCGGCAGATTCTGATAGCTGAACTAACCACTAAATTCTTAGCACCGCATGTGCTATCCTTTAAGCGCATGTTAATTAAACATATTCTTCACCGGATTCCATTCCCACTTCAGAATAAACGAATCAATTTTTGCTGATACAACTCATCGAGTAATCTTTACATACATAAGCGGCTGCACTGCGAACATACCAGAGTCGGTTTTGGGATAAGCTAAGTCCTCCGACCCCTCAGGCCTCAGTCGGTTTACACACAAAACCGACTAAAACCTCAGTGTTGGCTCTGTACTAGAAACTAGCTCCGGCATTACCAGGCGATTATATATGCAAGCCTACTCACGTCAAACCAATAGGGTTTTATCTCAATTCCCTTTGTCACCTCGGCATGTCCACCTCCTTTCAATTGTGCCACACCGAGTTCGCTCCGACGTCCAACCATATGGTGCCTCCATGGCCGGTTGTGCCAGATCTTAGGGTAGGATGCCTCATCATCCCCTCCTGGTTGGCTGTGTTGTCTTATTACCCTTCTCCCCGTCGTCGCGTCTTTCAAATAAGATGTGGCCTTGTAACTTTGCCAAACCAACGCCTTGATATTTTTTGTGCTATATGTGGCATGGCCTTCGTGCCATGTCGATTATGTGATGGCCATCACGCAGAAGAACAACTGGTGGTTTTTATGATGTTTTAAATTACATAAAATTGGCGTACAATTGTCACATGATCGGTCTAATATTTCTAATGCCCTAGGTATTTTTATGGATCTTCGATTTTTTCCTACAAAATTACTTTTAGAAGTTTATGTGATCCTTTATAAGTTTTATTTCGTTCGATGGACTTATAAAGTTCCCGGCTTATGTGATTTATAGCCACAACCTACGCATAGCCAGAAAATATTAGAGATAATTCGCTATACTCGATTTGGAGGTGGCTTTATTTCATAATTAAAATATTCCTTTGCATGTGTAGTGCTTCAATGTATCAGTTAGATATAGTATTCCACTGTCATAACAAATCCCACCCTCTCCATTTTTTATCGCCCCTCTAACCTCATATTAGTAAATATTTCCATATTTCCTTCTTCCCTCTAATATGACGTAGACATATGTTGCGAAACTAAGTCCATCAGACAAATAAACAATTCCATCCCTCCATAAAGTTGTCATCTATATGTGTGAAGAAGTTCAGCTTACTCTTATAGTCTTGTGGTATTTGCACGATCATATTCAACTACTCAGGTGAATTTCAAGTTTGAGTGTTCATTCCTGAGTGGAGTGCAAGTTTGAATTGAAGTTATAAATTTGAGTATTTGTGTTGCCAAGTAGATTGCCTTTTTCAAACAGGGACCCTATTTTAGTGTCACCATTCAAAAATAATAGTTTGTGACCACAACTTTCCTTTAGTCCTAGGACAAAAATATGTACATTTTGATCTACATAAGAGTCATAGCGGTAATGATGTTATATTTAGATGATATTGCATAAAATATTTTGTTCTCGCATCGATTTGAAGAGCCTCTATATAACACAAAACTTTGAGCATGATCCGGGCAAAGCTGATATCCATTCTAGTGTCACCATTTTAGTAACACAAACTAGATTGCCTTTTTCAAACAGGGACCCTATTTTAGTGTCATTATTCAAAACTTTGAGCATGATTTGAAGAGTTATCGAGGTTGATGATGGTGTGAGCGTGACAAGGCTGGTGTGTTGCAAAAAATTTGGCTCTTCATTTTTGGCTTGGCACCCCTTACAAAGACGACGATGTGTCCAAGCAAGCAACAATTTTTCGTTGGCGACACTATTATTATGGAAAGAAATGGGCCATGTTGTACATCATATCTGACTCTATTGTTAGGTTATTGTAGTTGGTTCCTTCTCGTATATGACTAAGGTTGTGGAGTGTTGGAGTCGGTTTCTCCAACATAACTGACTATTTTTTAACTTAATTGATGTTACTATGAAGAAACCGATCGAGGTCCACGGCATCGTTTTCCTAGATGGTTTTAAAATCTCCTGCAGCCATTTAAGATAATTTCCTCGATATTGTCATAAAACTTAGGGCCTCTTTGGTTCACAGGAATTGAAAAATCACATGAATCGTAATATTGCAGGAATAGGATTTCACGATACTTGAATTTCTGCAGGAATAAAATACAAGAATCGGTACCACATATATTTAATGGTTGCACCGCAGGAAAAGCACAAGTAATTTCTATAGGAATTGAGTACATGGCATAATTGTCATAGCACGTAGGAATTTTCCCAAGAGGTCTTACATATTGCTATAAATCCTATTGGATTGTGGTGCAGGAAAGCAATCTATAATTCTTTTGGGGGATTCATTACTTTAACCAAATGGACTCTATTGAAAAAATTCCTATGGATTGAAATACTATACAATTCCTCTGAAAATCCTTTAAAGCAAAGAGACATTTAGTACATTATACAGTTATGTGTAAACATAGATATTAGGGCCACAACTATTTTCACCAGTTCAGTATAGTGACGTATTGGTGCACTCTACAATTTTTCGTGAAGGATTGTTCACTGTATATTTTCTGGTACAAAGAGACATATCATATTGGTACGGCATACTAGTTCTTAACCATGGTAAAAATAATCAGCACATTCGTACATGGACCAACAAACAAGAAGCCCCGGCCTAGCATGCACGCTATAAGGTCACACACAATGGTTCATAAGACAATCTTATCATATAGTCGCCACGCCATTTAGACATGTCAGTAAAACATGATGTTCAATGGTTATATTTTAGTCTTAAGTCTAATAGCAAGATATATGCCTAAATTTATGGTGACACGATATATTTTGCCAACATATGATCACTCAAATAAGAGAAGACAAATGTTGACTCGTAAATCTAGATGCATCTGTTCTGAAAATATATTTTAAATGCATAAAAAAGTCAACAAAATCTGAACAGATATTTCAGGTGTACATACAAACTTTATTTGGCCACATAAAAAGTTACGTGGAAATGAAAACAAAATGTGGGATGTGTAAAAAGACAAAAAGTATATCCTACGAACCGGAATTTGTCATTTTACACAAGCCGCGAGAAATGTCTTTATTTTGTGAAACTTTATGAACGAATGTGAAATGTTATTTTGGAGCAACTGTCCTACGTGGCACGATGTACTATGTAACCCTTGTAGGTACGTACGTGCGTGCCGTAACACGACAAAACTCTTTTTTCGTCGTTGTTGCACCGACAGAACCCAATTCTTGGACAGGGAAGAGCACGAGAGCACGCAGTAAACATGAATGCCGGCGTATCGCTCCCACGCACGCAGTCAGGCCTCAGATCCACTGACGGACGGACGGAACACAAGTGCGAGACACCTTCTGGCCCCGAGTGAGCAGCCGCGCATCTTTCCATATCTGCACTCTGCAGTCGCCACTAGCCACACGGGACCCGTCCGCCATGAATTCTCATGCCAAGCATGCATGCATGCATAAACCACGTACGCACCAGCCCATTCGTCGATTCGCCGACGTCGCCTCCGGCATTGCGAAGCGCGCGCGTATGGCGTGGAGTCGTACGCCCGTCGCCTCTTGGCGCCGTCAGTCCCATTGCAGCTCCATTGAATCGAAGTGACCAGACGCCGGCTGATGGATCGATGGATGGATCGATCGAGACGTAGCTCAAGCTGAGCAGAGCTCCAACGCCGGCCGGCTGGTCCTGGGCGGGGTGCATGCCCGGCAGTCCGAGACAGGCGCCAGCTTGGACGGGCATGCATGGTGCGCGCTCGTCGCCGTCGCGGCCGGCCTGTTTCCGACCGGCTGCTTTTGCTCATCTCCGGCCTCGGTTGCCGTGCGCCCAATCGATCCCCAGACCCTGATGAAGAGAGTACGCGCGTACCGCGCTGGATGGTACATGGCGATGGCCTCTCCTGCGTGGCGCCACCTTTGCTGCTAGCTACTGTAGCTTGCACGAGACAGCCCAAAGTAGCAATGGCCAAGCTTCCACTGTACAGCCGTGAGTCTGGTTTGTCTACGTACGTACCCTGGTCCCCTACCGCGACGCTGGCATGCATGCATGTCTAAATACATGGTGAGTGGTGCCATCATTTTGTTTTGGAAGTGGAATATTCAAAATTAAATTAGAGTTCGGTCTACGATCCATGCATCTTCACCATCAACTTAGTCTCAAAGAGGTATTCGAAACTTGGTGGTATGTTTCGACGCCAATTTTTTCAGTTTCAAAGTTGCCACCCTAGCTCTGATTTATAAAGTTTCCACCATGTTGATATAAGAGTTGCGATGTAGAAACTTATATAAAATGGGTAGGCACTCTCTCTGTTCCATAATATATATATATATATATATATATATATATATATAAGACATTTTAGAGATTCAAATATGGACTATACACAGAGTAAAATGATTGAATCTCTACTATCTAAAATACATCTATATACATTTGATTTAAAAAAGATAAAACATCTTATGAAACAGAGAGTCTAATACAGAAACGCAACATATAAATCCGTACAAATGTACATCAGATGAACTAATGAAGACGCAGGAGAGGAAGTGAACAAAAGACGGAAGCGGACAAGATAGGAGGAAGGCTGATATAGGACGGATACGCGAAGTACGTCGATCGATCTGGACATGTGCATGCAAGAGAAAGCATCAGCGATGACTCGTACAAAGTACACCATATATGGACATGGTGAGTCGACAAAATAGGAGAGTACTCACGAATATTTGGGCCCCGGAAGCAGCGAGGTGCGCGCCAGCCGTGCATGCATGGGACTATGGGACTATGGGAGAGAGATCACTCTTTAGTCTTTACGGTGCATGTCTTCGACACCATGCATGACGTTGGATGAAATTAAGGCTTAGTATGTACTAGATGAACATGCGAGCTTCGCCTCGCCGCCTGCATGGCGTTTTGACACAATGTGGCCATTTATGAAATATGTGATTTTAGACACCTTTGCTATCCGGTTTTTATAGTGGGATGATTTGGTGAATACCTTTCTCGGTAGCACTATGGTGATAGGACTAATGATCGGTTGTTTCTTGTGAGCAACTGCATAAAATTGAGAGTACAACACATCAAAGAAAATGGTACATGTAAAATATGTTCACAACTCAATACAATTAAGACAGTATGAAAAACAACTAAGGGGTGATTTTCATGCACTCTTTAGTCTACAAATTCTTCAAGAGATATATGAAAAAATAAAATAGACTCCAAGATCCCCCCTAGAAGTTACAACATTTCATTTCCACCATGGCATCCAATAGCATGACGATACCAGAAATTGTCTAGGGATGACGGTTTCTTTACTTTGTTTCTCCTTCACACCTTTTCACATCCAGCAGGGAGTTTTCCTTTTACATCTATTACCTAATAGTATAAGCACACAAAATTGTACGCAAGTAACAGTACATTTTTGGTGCAGGAAACTGTAATCACAATCTAGTCTTGCACTTACGTTAGCATGAATGAGTCTAATAAAATAAGAAGTAAATCAATCTAGTCGTAAGGCCATGCAATCCACAAATTACAGAAATATTCTCTGAACCGATTGAGAGAACATAATATCCAAAAATCTGCAAGCCGATAAGGTATGGTTTACCACCACCATATTATGTAGGTACGGTAGAATTTCCCTTACCATACCCATTGGCACATTGCCAAGCTATTCTTCTCTGTTTGACATGAAACTCACCGTAAGGCCTGACTGGAAAAATAATGTTAAAAACACCTAGCCAAGAGCAATGATGAAGTCATGTACAACAAGATATATGTAACGGTGAGTAACAATATCACACAGAAAATAACATGCTGGAAACTTACCTTCAGAGTAGAGCCACAATGTCACCCCCTCATGTCCCAGCAAGGCACCACTTGGAATATAATGAACTTGAACATGCATGATACGTACCAGAAAGATTCAGCAGGCTGAGATTTCAAAAATGAGCATCAACTTTAAGATCTTAAGAATTAAATATAATTAGGTATGGCCTTAGACTTGAGAAAACAAAGAGTTCATTTCTTAACTTAAGATCTGTCATCTCTACACTATTTGGTTAAAAAATGATTGAAAAGAACTTAACATAGGTTCTGATTTGCAACCATAAAACAAATGCAACCAAAGTTCTTATGAACATATAAAGCGTGCATCATAATTTCCAGCAAAAATTACTGACCTCATATGATGCCTTGGTTGCCGCATTGCTGACCGTTGGTCCAGAAAAGGAAAACCAGTTTATAGTGAAAATGCATCTACATATATTTGCACAGAACTAAGAATAATTAACTAATACGTATACACAAACTTGTATCAGGAATAATGACATAAAACATACGTATACACAAACTTGTATCAGGAATAATGACATAAAACATTAAAGCTACTTGGACGAATACAACAAAGACTTTTCTCTAGAATGAAAAATGGAAATTAATGTAGAGTAGATTGGTGTGTGTGATAAATCATATACGTAGATAACCGTTAATACTTGCCCACACATTTCTGGACAAAAATCATGATTATCTTCATAACCTTTGCAACTTAAAAACTCCTAAAGTCCCAAAATATTATATTGGATTCCAGCTAGTGCCTCTCTAACACACGCCTCGACTGATTTGCGAGCAAAAATACACCCAGTCTTACTCAGGCAATGAAAGATACACCTTATTGATCCGAAAAGTCACTAAATATTGATCTGGAAATAAATTGAGAAAAATATATGTACAAGGCAGGAAAGTTTGTGTTTTTGCCTCTCGATTTTGTATAACCTATGGTTCCGAACTGTAAGCCGCGTGATCAAGGCTAGTTGTGCACCCACAAACTTCTTGACATCGTCCACATATGCTATATCAACATATTTCACTGCATTCATGTAAACCAAGGAAAAAAATAATTCATCACAGAGATCAAACATTTAATGTAAATAAATAGGGTAAAAATTTGACAGAAGATAAAAAAATTTGCACTTGGAGCAATGTGTTGGCTGCTATGACAACAGAAATCATCTTTTCAAGATGCGCTAGCCAACAGAGAACATGGCAAAACTTTTTCGCCCTACTGTGTTTAGGGGGTGCTAACTACAACTTTCATATTTTGCGCTATTTATCATCTGTAAGGAATAATGGAGCAAGATAAATAACAGTTCCAGCACTGTGATCAAAACTACGACTGCGGCTAAATTCAACCGACAATGTAATGTATCCTCACGCATCCCGTATTTCTGACTCCACACACTTTTTTTTTATGATCATCCCCAACATGCACAACATCTCCAGGTTTTACATCTAAAAGCTATAGCAAGGATTCAAAAATAATATTGGGTTTGGCTTTTCTGTCCATACCTTTTTGTAGAGTATTGAGACACAAAAAATATAATCTTCAACACAGAAGTTTCGCCTGGAAATAAGTAGATTTTGGACACAACATTATATGATCTGAAGCTTGCTAGGGCCGACTATATGCCACTAAGAGTATAATACGACCTGATATCAAACCTTTGCCTGGATTGGTGTTGTGCACTCCCCTCCCGGCTGCCCTTCCGCCGCCCCTCCCTGTAGAGTCCCATGGGCGCCACCATATCCACATCTATCCTGACCGAGTGCTGGAAAAGTTTAGAAGATACTCATACAAGTAAGAACCACTTATAATGTTTACACTCAAATTTGGTACAAAATAACACTTATTTAAAACCAAAACTAATCCCGATGGTAGATGCAGAGGGAGTGTGCCGACAGCCACCACGTCAACTCTTGATCCGTTGCCGACGCGCATCGTCACCTCATCCTTTGCCAGGCGCCGTTTATTCCGTAACTCCTCCTGAGAGTTACAAATATGAGCAACAGAGGCGGTATCAAATACCCAGGTATTGCTACGGGCGCATGTAAGGTACACATCAATAACATGTATATCACATATACCTTTCTCTTTTCCGACAATCTTGCCGGCCTTCTTATCTTCCAGATACTTGGGGCAGTTGCGCTTCCAGTGACCATCTCCCTTGCAGTAGAAGCATTCCACGCCAGTTTTGGGACCAGGTTTGTTAGTCTTGGATTTGGCAACGTATTTGCCATCCTTCTTAGACTTCCAGTTCTTCCTTCCCTTGCCGCCAGATTTCTTAAAATCGACGGTCTTGTTGACCATCAACAGCGTGTGCTCCTTCTTGATTTCCACTTCAGCAGTCTTGAGCATCACGAACACCTCAGACAGGGACTTAGCCATGCCCTTCATATTATAGTTCATGACGAAGCCTTTATAGCTAGGAGACAACGATTGCAGCACCCTATCAATCGCCAGCTCATCAGGAATCTTGCATTCCAGAGCATTCAGGCGTTGAACGTAGCCAGACATTTTGACCACGTGCTCGCTCACACTGCTATGCTCTTCCATCTTGGCTGAGAAGAAAAGCTCAGAAGCTTCATATCTCTCAGCCTTAGCCTGCGGCGCAAAGACAGCCTTGAGATCAGAAATTATCTCAAAAGCACTCATCTTCTCAAAGCGCTTTTGCAGGTCGGCTTCCATGGCGTAGAGCATGCCACTCTGGACAAAAGAGGAATCGTCCGACTTGGTCTGATAGACCTTCTTCTCATCATCGGAGGCATCGTTTGTAGGAGGGTCACCTAGGGCGGCTTCAAGGACGTAAGCCACCCTGTGGGGAGTGAGGAGGATCCTCAGGTTGCGGAACCAGGACATGAAGTTCGACCCATTGGTCTTAAGCTTTTCTTTCTCAAGGAACAGGCCTAGGTTAAAGGTGGGACAAGACATCTACAATAGAATTTGCAAAAACATAAGACTTTGTCCATAAAATTTTGAGTTCTAGTTTTAAAAAATAACTATAAGAATTCCCACTCAAAACGAATATCCCTCTAATCGCTTTAGTGATTACACGACCTTAATCCATTGTGCAACCCCTCATCGTCAGAGCCGGCAACACAACTTCAAAGGTAGACATCGAAATGTCAATCACAACAACTCTGTGATTCATGCTCGACCTTTCGGTCACCGTGTTCCGAGACCATGTCTGTACATGCTAGGCTCGCCATAATAACCTTCAACGTATACGCTTGTGCAAACATGTTTTACACCCACTGTATGCGAACGACGATATGTATGACACCCGATCGTCACGGCCTGCCTCATAACGTAGAACTTTCTTGGTGGTGCACGTCGAAGGGAGAACACTAATGGTATTTTGGAGGGATCATCTTATATTACCACCGCCGTGTAACTAATATATAAATATATATATACACACAATATAAGATGCACTCAAAACATCAATATGTAATGCGACGTGACATGGTCCTTGCGCCGATGGTCTCCTTCGCGCCCACAGTTTATAAACAATTTAATAAACCTACCTTGACCATATCACATTGCCCCCTTGCAAAATAAAGTTAGACGCGTTCTACTTTATCTTTTGCATATTTTACGTGGCTTGGGGCTGTCGTAAATAGAACCGCTTCATACCTACGAACCTATGACCACAACAACGATCAAATAATTGCATATTTATTTATCCCTCTTGGGCCCTCCATTGAAAATGCAAAGCCAACTAAAGAGAGAGAGACAGACACCCGCCAGCCACATATACGGTACAAGCCGTATGTCAGTTGTGGAACCAGTCTCGCGTAAGCGTACGCGTAAAGTCGGTCCGGGCCGCTTCATCAACTCAATGCCGCCGGTAATGCAAGTGCACGCGAGAGGGTAGCAAATAAAAGAACGATGTCCCCGTGATAAACACGGGTTCTAAAAGCGTACAGCTATATCTACGCATAGATCGGCTCTGATACCACTGAAGGGGATCGCGGGCAGAAAACAAAAAATTTCTAACAACGATAACCTTAAAACAGCCAGGATCTATACTATGCAGATATAGTAATACGGAGGAGATCGATATACATACCCTTGTAGACCGAAACGCGGGGATTACGCTCCCGCACAACCGTTGTCGATGAAGCCGACGAAGACGACCTCCGAGCACCACTAGCGTGGCACCTCGCAGGGATTCACACACGTACGGTGAAGACGACGACTTCCGGGCTCCGATCCAGGGACGAGCAGCGCAAGACTTGGACCGGAAGACCAGCAGCACGGCGGTGTGCGTATGGTGGAGAGAACTTCACCCTTGGCGCAACTCCAATAGAGGAATCACGTTATTCAAGGAGAGGAAGAGAGAGATTGGTTGTATGCTTTAAAGGCCAAGGGGGCACCTCTATATATAGGTGGAGGGGGGCTGCCAGCCTTACTGGCTGGGCGGTGTGGGACTAATCCCACACCAGCCCGCCCCAAGGGGGGTGCGCCGGCCTAGGTGGGCCCCATTCGGCCCACCTAGGGCAGCCCCCTCCCTCCATGCGCACCAAGGGGGGAAATCCCCCCCTTATGGGCCTTCTCTCCCATGGGAAGGCCCATTTAAGGTGGGCTGCCTTTAAAAATCCGAAAATCATTAAATAAAAATGTATTTAACTATTAATTACACTAATTAATATTAAACACACATTATCTAATTTATTCCGGCTCCGAAAACTATTTCGTCACTCTCCGATCTCCATCGGATCTTTCTCGGGACGTTCCCGGTGCTCTCTTCTAATTTCTCTTCCGGTAAACTTGTCGACTCCCCTTAAGTGTGTTACCCTAGCGGTTCGAGATCTCGCCAGACATGATCGAGACACCTCTCCGATCAATGACTAATTCGTGGACCTTGGATACCCAGAATTAATCCCTGTGAGATAACGAATAACTTTGTCGTTCGAACCTGGACGTCGAGTCTTAAACCTTTTGCCATGGCGATACTTAGTGTGTCCGAGACTCGTTCATAGATATCGCCATACCTAGCTTGATCTCGTTGCCGACAACACTATCTTCTACTCGTCCATGATATTATGTCCTGGTGACCTAGTCACATGCTTGCAAGCTCATTTGACATAATCTCACCGAGTGGGCCCTAGAGTATCTATCCTGCTATGCGGACTGGCAAATCCCGCTCTTGATCCCTCGTCTCAACATACTCCCTTCCGATACCCGAGAGGAACACCTTTATTGTCATACTATTAAGACATGACGTTTGATGCAATCAAAGTATCTTTCAGGAATAGCAATAAGAGTTGATCTCACGGTCAAAGGCGTAATGACTACGTCCTACAAATATTGGGTATGTCCATCACATCGTTCTACCAACGATATGACTCCATTGTCAACTGACACCATGTCACATGATCGGGAAACCTCGATCATCAATTGCACAATGAACTAGTCAAGTAGAGGCTACTAGGGACCTGGTTGTCTTATGTATCACACGTGTATTAATGTTTCCGCTTAATACAGTTATAGCATGACACAAAGATGTATTATGAACAAATGAGATATGATAAATAAAACACTTTATTAATTGCCTCTAGGGCATATCTCCTTCAGTGCGCTCACCTCGTGTTGGTCGATGGCGAGCTCGCGAGGCGCAGGAGGACGAAGTCGACGTCGAGGAAAAAGATGACGGAGAGGTTGGCAGCGGACGGCGTCGAGGAAGATGAGCTCGATGACGGCGATTCTGGGCAGCTGCTTGGCAGAGGCAAGGCAGACGGCCGCGACGAGGCGTCGGTTCCATTCCAATTCGACCTGAGAAGAGGGAGAGGGAGATGGCGGATAGGCCAGCCAGTCGGGACGTGGAACACGACCCAAACTCTCCAGAATCGACAGGTGCGCATGCGCACGAAGCCACCAGAGAGCATCGGCACGGTAAGAAAAAAAACAGCAGGGCCCACAGGCAGAGACTGCAACGGGCGCAAATGCTCTCAGATGGCGCGACGGGCACCGGCCTTACAGCCGTAGTGAATGCTATTTTGTGTGTGCCGCTTGTTCGCTCCCTCTATAGCTAAGTCTCCAATGGTAGTGAGCTAAGAGCATCTCCACCACAGACACGGATCTCTCGCGTAGCAATCCATGCAGTTTCCTGACTTTGAGTAACTGAGTTCCTATCTGGTACCCCACCTGTCATTGAATTAAACTCAGGTTTGACCAAGTTAAGGGATCCGCTTCCCTCCACCGGTGCCCCAAACCGGTGCTCCCGATATGTATCTGACATAACTAAAATAGTGTCTGCTATCGACAGTACCGAACACATGCCCGACCATTTGAGGAGGGTTGCTTCCATCGGCGTCTCCCAAATGGCCGGGTCCTAGTTAATTTTGCCCATCTTTTGTCATTTGAATTAAAATAAAGAACACAAGGAACACAAATTTATAGGAAGCAAATAAAAGTCTCGGCCATACCTAGCTAGGACGTCAACTCGAATGACAAGATGAAGACATCTTGTCATGTTGGCCAATAGATCTACTCATCACTAGTAAGAAATGGCTTACATGTGGAATATTACAGGGCACCACTGGTCATCACTAGTAGTTGCACAGATGAATTACAGGGCACCACTGCTATACTTGGTGGTACGTATATATCGGTGCACCACTGGTCAATTTTACTATAGTGGAGCACATATAAATATTTATTCGTTATACGATAATGGTGCTTCACGGGACCCACCACCGGTATGCACATGTGCATGGACAAATTAAATGTGCGTCCCCTCCTCAAGCTATTGCTCATACATGTCGAAGATCTTCTACATGGCATGGTCCTGGTTGGTGTGCACCACCTCCGGAATAGTCCTGTCGTGGGCAAAGATGTAGCGAGTCTTTGTGCTTAGTTTCTGGTCGTCCATGGCTGCAAGGGAGATAAGTGTGGAACAAGCGAAGAAGAGACAGAGGAAATGTGATTTGTTGCTGCCATAAAGAAAAGAGAAAATGGCACCGATCACAACACAATTTCTGGAAACTTATTGGGGTGGAAAATTTTCACTTCTCCCACCTCTGCACCAATTAGGAATGCATACAGACTTTACGCATGAGTTTAATTTTTTGATCTTGACTGGGGATAAATTGTGTGAGTAACATGAAAGCTTTATCCCCAAGTATAAATAAGAATCTGAATTCGTGTGTGTGAGAATTTAAACTAAGGTGTTGGACTTGTACATCCACTCCCCCAATCAAGTGAGTTAGCCACACTTCTTAGAGAAATCAAATGGGTGGGTTTGCTATTTGTTATCCACTAATTATGCACGCAAAATGCCCAAAAAAATGCACGCAATGAATTAAAAAGAGGATTTGCACATTCTAGATATTAGTTGATGGCCGAGAACATCTAATCTAATATTATGGAGAATATCAAGATTAAATTGTAGGAAATAATATATATAATGCACTCGTCAAATCACCATTACCTTGGCCAGGTGATGATGCTTGTCTCTGATGTTTAACAATTGATTCACTTGGTGAAAGTTTTTTCTAGGCCGTCATTATTATGGTTGCAAACTTTGGATTTGTTTGATAGGTCAAAGATTATTAGATTCATTTCAACTTCTTACTAAGATACTATTCAAGGTTACTCCTAATTTATAACAACGTAGTGCTTTAATATGAGACCCTTTTGCGACCAAGTTAAGTGATATGATGCTCCAAGTGGTCTTCTTCTCGCACGGGAGGTTGCACAATAGCTTATCATTGGTATGGGTGTTTTTACTGCTGGGATGAAGACCCTTCGGCTTCATTATATTTTTTCGAGAACCCGCTTCATTTATATTTATATGATCTTTGGATCTTTGTGTAAATTGGGCCAGACATGTTATTTCACTAATGATCAAATTGTTTGCTTCTTTCTTATTGAGGTCAATGGCACATCACTGGGAAGAGGTAGGTAGAAAATTTGTAAGAGGTGACGAAGTTTTCACCTCGAGTCATTGTAGTGTTATGAATCTCAACGCAGAGACATTAGATAGTTCTGAGTGTCAAATTAGACATAAGCCTATCCCAGACAACTTACATTTAGCAAAACTGGTAAACCAAATAACAAATTTCAAAGCTAATACGCTAAATTTATTCATGATTATTTATTGTCGTGCAGATTTCATGTGCGTTGCACTGAACCCTATGAAGTGCAAGTTGCTAGTAATATACCCCCTTGTTAGATCTGAAACTGCATTTGTCGTGGCTGTTAAGGAAAGGGATCAAACTAGACCTGATAATTTTGTATATGAAAAAGCACTTTGCATGAAACAGATTAAAGGAAGAGGAAAAGGCAAAAGGAAGATCGATGGGCCGGAGAAGGAAACGGTGCAGACTTAATTAGGTGGGACGCGGAAAGCTGTTTAGATCTTTTTCATTAGGAAGATGTTTTGCCATCTAAATTAGCCTTTTCCTTTCTTCCCATTTCGCGCGCACTAACAAGAGCCCGATAGGCGATAGCGACCCAGAAATCTGAGCTCTCAGTGCCAAGTGCGCAGATAAAACGTCTTTCCATCTCAAATACGCATGGCCTATAAAAAGCGCTCAGTTAATGATATCTCTCCAACCATTTTCGGACCAACTTGACCTACCTATCTAATTCTTTTCGTCTGATCATGAACACAAAAACAATGAAAAACCACTGTGATGTGTTGCTTGCAAGTACACGTAGCTAGCTTCACAGCAAAGAAAGAGAGACATATTAATACTGTATTACTAGCAGCAGACTGTTAGTTGGTTTGTTGTTCCTGGTTGCAGTCTCCACTAACGCCGTCGGTTTTTTATATGTAGCAACGTAGAAGATAGATCAAATTGTGTCCAATGAAAAGCTAGTAAGTGGTGCCAACTGGCCAACTTAATTGGGTGTTGGAGAATCGTCTTAGTTGACTCATTTCTTTCTTAAGTTCTTCATTTCCATGTCAAAACTGCTGGGCGACAAGTACAGAACAATGAATCAAGAATCGACAGTTTCCAACATGCAAAAGGAAGCACATCAATCACGCATAATCTGTTAGCATAATCTTGTCTAATCAGTGTGGTGTGCGTAGAGTCGATGTAGTGGTTGACATAACTTGAGAGAATAATAATCCTACCTTCATTTTCTCGTTGGGTTTGACATTCTTATTTTTGAAAAGGCTGCTTTAGATCCCATACACGTGTATGTTATCAATCCCTGCCTCATTCAAATGCTAAAATGTTACACATAGGTATGTGATTATTGCATGGCACTTGAGGATTGGGTTTGCCATGGACTGGGATTGCAGGTTTGGGGAGGAGCTAGTGTTTCTTTATAACTAAAAAAAGATTAGGAATCAATTGGCACTCCTTAGGAGTGGCTTGAAATCTTGCACACATACACTGTAACAATATATAGAGCCTAGAAGCAAAAGATAAATAAAAGAACCAATTATGGAACGATAACCCTTATCTTCCGCATCTTTAAGATCAGAGTTGAGATTCGTAGGCGTCAGAGTATTCATTGTCTTGGCCTTGTCTATCTTGTAGCATTTGATCATGTCATTTGTGTACTTAGTTTGGGATATGAAACGTAGTTCCTTGAGTTTCCTGGTTTGAAATCTTAGAAAGAATCTAAAGTCACCTTTCTTGAATTACATGATTTGAAATTCGAGAAAAAACCACATCTAAATATGAGAGAGAGAAGTTCAAAAGAGGAAGCAGACGCCTGATACCCACAAGTGAAAGGGCATGGCTCCCCCATGTATGGTTTTGGTAATTAATGACAATCCCTATGGACTAATGATTGCATTGAGTTATACTTGTAGTGTTTGGCCATAGACCTTGCTTGATATCCATATGTTGGATTCAAGGTTGATGCCATAAAGATATAGATGTAATGGAGTATTTGGCATCAAGATCATCGAGTTGCATGGATATATTTGAGATGATCAATAAGAAGATTAAGTGATGACCAAGCTATGGTTCAAAGAGTTATTCGATGATTGGTCATATGAGAGTGGAGCATATTGCAAGTATGTCTTGAAGAAAAGGATTATGTGATTGTTATGGTTATCTTCAAGACATCATCTATTCAAGAGAGAAGAAAATATACAAGGTTGATCAAGATGTTTGATCAACACACAAAGCTACAAGATGTACCAAGTGGGATCATGTATCGCTTGGTGTGGTAAGCACTTGTCCATATAGCTTTGTGAACTAACCCATGATCTATGTGTGTGGTTTGTCTATGTGGGGTTAGGTACATTTCTATGGGCTTGCATCAAATGAAGATTCATATAACCCATGAAGGATGACATCAAGTGGGGATCGTCATCAAGGTTGAAGTGCAAGTTCAAGAGAAGCATCTCGAAGAAATCTTATGCTTGAAGCTTGCAACCCATTTGGAGAAAATGGTCATGTGAAGATGTGCCTAAAATAGGCTCTCCCGTAGTGGAGTATGGGGGAGCAATACGTGAGTCTTCACCGAGCGAAGCGCAATCAAGAAAGGTGATCCACTTGAAGAGATAAAGATCTTCATCATCTAGCTCAAGTGTAATGCGCAAGGCAAAGGTACGATCTAGATAGATGTATAGGTTAGATACCGTACTATCAAGAGGGGCTCTCAACTAAGCTCTATCGTATCTATCGGAGAGAGCTCAAACCTTTTGTCGGGGATGTAATCCCCGGTACCCTAAAGTTATGGTGTTGTCATGGTTATGTTCGAGTGAAGAGACGCTACCCGGGCCGACATAAGCATTCTCCCGACCAGCCTAAGCTGGGGATGGGCCGACTTTATGGATAACCCGGGTGGACCAAGGTAGCCAGTAGAGGGGCACGATGCCTGTGGACTTCGGGCCGTCCGAATTATCTCCAACCTCGACCTTCACCTCGCCGACACCACCAAGCCGTCTTCGACCTCGCCCCGGCCTCCAGCTCGCCCACACCATCGTCGACCTCGGCCTCGCCCCGGCAGTCCCGACTTCCCCGACATGGCGGCACTCCCGGCTTCCCCGACTCGGCGTCACCCCCGGCTTCCCCGGCTGGTACGGAAGATTCGGAAGACAGGCGCAAGCAGACAAGGCAAGGACGCGCGCCGCACGGGTTCTGCCTGCACTGAGTGTGACCAGGCATGGCTACAGTGCCCTGGATGTGACAAGAGTACAACTCATGATGCAGGGAACAGTGCTGACAAGACCCCAGTAGTCATGTCAGCTACAGTGCCAGAATAGTAACATGTGGGCCACCTCTTGTCCCCTGGGCTCCTCCTATATAAGGAGCACCAGGGGGGAGGCCAAAGGGACAGCCACACCCATCCACGGCCACGGCCGGCCAAGCCACGGGCTTCTCTCTTCCCCACTTGTCTCTCTTTCTCCCCCAAAGCCTCCTAGAGGCAACTCGGCTCAGCTCATGGAGCATCTGTAAGGTTCATGTACAGAGAGTAAGAAATACACCAAATAGGCTAGATGCTGCAGTAGGGGTTTTATCTCCTCACGAGAGCCCCGAAGCAGGGTAAATCCCCGTGTCCATGTGTTCATCTATGTGTGCTTCTCAGCGCGCTATCCCTCCCCGAATCCTCTAGCGTCCATCCGGCCCCACAAATTAGCCTACCCGTAGGCATCTGTCTGTTCACCACGACGACAGTTGGCGCCCACCGTGGGGCATCAGTGGCGCTTGCTGGACTAATTTCGGACGGGACCTTCTTCATCGACTCGGGGACTCGACATCACCATGGTCCACACGCTCCAACTCGCTGCGCACGCAGAGGCCGTTCCGACCTACACCAGCGCTCGCCGTCGACAGATTTCGGGTAACTCCCCGACAGTTGCCCGGGTCATGTCAGCTCCGTCGATCCCGACCGCACCAATGTTCCGTGAGTATCTTCGTCTGTATCATGCAGTTGGCCAGTCTTGAGAGTAACTCAGGGACTGCCCCTTCATGCCTAATTTAGTTGTTAACCCGGGAGCGAGAGGTCGTAACCCGGGGACTGCCATGTTATGTTATCTGTATATTTTCCCCGGGGGCAAGATGTCTTGACCCGGGGACTGGCTCACCGGTCAGTTGTGCTCTTCATCCTAAGTCGGTAGAGCAGCTCGGAAATCAATTTATCTGTGTGCATGTGGTTTATGTCTGTTTGTTCCGAATTATTCGTATGTCGGCACTTCGAGGTGAACTCGGGGATTGCACTGTTATTTATATGCTTGCCTACCGTTTATATCGTTTGTATGTCGGCAATCCGAGATAAACTCGGGGACTGCCTTGCCTATCTGCATGTATGTTATTGTTTATGTTATCCACATACCGAATAGCTTTCAACCTTGTTTCAAAGTTCAAGTAATGTATGCTATCCGAGGTGATCTTGTGACTCGACTGACGAACGCCTAGAATGGTAGTCAAGAGCAGAGGTTGTGGAGTATAGTAAACATGAAAACATAACTCGGGGACTCGATGAAAACCGAGTCGGCACCCTAGTGCGTAGCTTTGCAACTAGTTGTAATTTCTGTCTATAAGTTAAATTTAGTTCGACCTGTTAAATAGAGCAGTCGCTCCTGTTTAATATTCATTATGTATGCACGAACTAACGTTGGAGGGTGATACCGGTTTTATCGAGGGAATACTCATGTCAAAGTCTTGGTTATATCGGTTATCTCGGATCCATCTTATAGTTATTATTGTCTCAGTGTATATCACGGATAGTCTTTGGTATCGGCTTGCCGAGTTATAATGGCATATCATACCAAGTTGTTGTTTATGTCGGTTCGCCACTGTATCACGGCATCCTTCCATATCCCAGATCGCCGTTTATGTCGGTTCGCCACTGTATCACGGCATCCTTCCATATCCCAGATCGCTGTTTATTTCGGTTTGCCACTGTATCACGGCATCCTTCCATATCCCAGATCGCCGTTTATTTCGGTTTGCCACAGTATCACGACATTCTTCCATATCCCAGATCGCCGTTTATTTCGGTTTGCCACAGTATCACGGCATCTTTCCATCTCCCAGATCATCGTTTGTGTTGGTTTGTCAAAGGCAACGTGTGTGTTGTGCCCAGAGTGGCCAAGGTACCGAGACATATGTGAGTTGCCCAGAGTGGCCGAGATACCCTTACGTCAAACCAGCAGTGGCTGGAGACATCTATGTCGGTAAGTGCCCAGAGTGGCTACCGGACATCCGAGACACCCGAGATACCCTTATGTCAAACCAGCAGTGGCTGGAGACATCTATGTCGGTAAGTGCCCAGAGTGGCTACCGGACATCCGAGACACCCGAGATACCCTTATGTCAAACCAGTAGTGGCTAGAGACATCTATGTCGGTAAGTGCCCAGAGTGGCTACCGGACATCCGAGACACCCGAGGTACCCTTACGTCAAACCAGCAGTGGCTGAAGACATCTATGTCGGTAAAACGCCCAGAGTGGCAAAGGAACCGGCATATGATTGTATTCTTGCAGGTACAAGGAGGAGTACGTGAAGACGATGGCTGAAGACATCTATGTCGGTAAAACGCCCAGAGTGGCTAAGGAACCGGCATATGATTGTATTTTTGTAGGTACTAGGATGAGTACGTGAAGACGATGATGTTATTTTTCTAAGTCTGCGCGCGACTCTGCGAGTCCCCCGCAGCCTCGGGGACTAGTGTCGGGGATGTAATCCCCGGTACCCTAAAGTTATGGTGTTGTCATGGTTATGTTCGAGTGAAGAGACGCTACCCGGGCCGACATAAGCATTCTCCCGGCCAGCCTAAGCTGGGGATGGGCCGACTTTATGGATAACCCGGGTGGACCGAGGTAGCCAGCAGAGGGGCACGATGCCTGTGGACTTCGGGCCGTCCGAATTATCTCCAACCTCGACCTTCACCTCGCCGACACCACCAAGCCGTCTTCGACCTCGCCCCGGCCTCCAGCTCGCCCACACCATCGTCGACCTCGGCTTCGCCCCGACAGTCCCGACTTCCCCGACATGGCGGCACTCCCGGCTTCCCCGACTCGGCGTCACCCCCGGCTTCCCCGACTCGGCGTCACCTCCGGCTTCCCCGGCTGGTACGGAAGATTCGGAAGACAGGCGCAAGCTGACAAGGCAAGGACGCGCGCCGCACGGGTTCTGCCTGCCCTGAGTGTGACCAGGCATGGCTACAGTGCCCTGGATGTGACAAGAGTACAACTCATGATGCAGGAAACAGTGCTGACAAGACCCCAGTAGTCATGTCAGCTACAGTGCCAGAATAGTAACATGTGGGCCACCTCTTGTCCCCTGGGATCCTCCTATATAAGGAGCACCAGGGGGAAGGCCAAAGGGACAGCCACACCCATCCACGGCCACGGCCGGCCAAGCCACGGGCTTCTCTCTTCCCCACTTGTCTCTCTTTCTCCCCCAAAGCCTCCTAGAGGCAACTCGGCTCAGCTTATGGAGCATCTGTAAGGTTCATGTACAGAGAGGAAGAAATACACCAAATAGGCTAGATGCTGCAGTAGGGGTTTTATCTCCTCACGAGAGCCCCGAAGCAGGGTAAATCCCCGTGTCCATGTGTTCATTTGTGTGTGCTTCTCAGCGCGCTATCCCTCCCCGAATCCTCTAGCGTCCATCTGGCCCCACAAATTAGCCTACCCGTAGGCATCTGTCTGTTCACCACGACGACACCTTTGCATACTTGGCATCATCATCTTTCTTGGTTCTTATTTTTCTTTTCTCCTTGTGAGGTTTTGGTGCTTGTCGTGTTCTACATGGCAAGTCCAAGTTCACCGAAAACGGAATTCCTATGGAAAACTTGTTGCGTTTTTTGTGTTGGAGTTTTTACCGGTTGTTCTTTAATTGAGAGATCAAACCTTTCATCATTTGGTTTTTACTACTATGATGTACTATGATGTTTCTCTGTATGATCTTGTAGTGCTCATTGTAACGAATCCAACGAGCCCAAAAACATCGAAAACGGAGTCCAGACGATCAAGATATGTTCGTTTTCGTGTTTGGTTTTTCAGCAGTTTTTGTAATTGTCGGTAGTACCGGGCCAGGCCGGTAGTACCGATTAGCGCGAGTGCGTACTGAACATTTTAGCGCGTTTGGGCTGATAGTACCGGCCCGGGCCGGTAGTACCGGCCCGGGACGAATCTGGGGCCAACGATCACTTATTTGGGAGGCCTATATAAGGGGTCTTCTTCCCCGAAGAGACCCCATCTCTTGAGCACGAATTTGACCACCATTGTTGACCTTCCCAAGCTCTTCTAACTCTCTATCCCTCCGATGATTCTTGCTACTTCTTGAGGCAAAAGAGATAGCAGATCTAGATCTATTATTCCACCAATCCATTCGTCCTCTAAGCGAGGGGAAGCCTTTTGATCTAGATCTTGGAGTTTCATTTGTTGAGTTCTTCTTTGTTCTCCCTCTCCTCTCCCCCCATATCATTAGTTGCTTTGGTGGGATTTGAGAGTGAAGGATTTTGAGCACTTCTTGTGTTCTTGCCCATTGCATCGGTTGCATCGGTTTGAGTTCTCCACGGTGATATGTGGTGATTGAAGTTGAGAAGCTTATTACTCTTGGGTGCTTGGGTGCTCTAGAGCTTGTTCCTCTTGGGTACTTGGGTACCCTAGACGGATGTAGTTGATCTCGGAGTTTTGGTGGCTCGCGGGATTGTTGGGAGCCTCCAATTAAGTTGTGGAGTGTGCCTCAACCCTGTTGATTCGTGTGGCTTTGGGAGCCGTGGGAATTCGGTGGGAGCCTCCAATTAAGTTGTGGAGTATACCTCATCCTTGTACGGGTTCGGTGACCACCTTCAAGTGTCCCATAGTGGTCCGTGGCACTCCGCATTGGTGGAGGCACGAAGGAGATTACGGTGTGCCATTGACGGCTATTCGGGGATCACTTTGTGACTCCGCACCGCTCCAACGGAGACGTAGCTTCCATTGGGAAGTGAACTTCGGGATAAATCATCGTCTCCAAGTGCCTCGGTATTTCTATACCCGAGCTTCTTACTTATGCAATTTATCTTGTGATAGCCATCGAGCTTGAAGTAATATATTTTGTTGGAAATATTGCATCCCATAAATAGAGTAAAATCACCACACATGGCAAGGTGTGGGACTTTCCTCACGGTTGAACCGGCAATATTTCCGCCACCGAAAACCCAACAAGTTTTCCAAAGTAAAACCGTTTTCGATGAACAAGAGCTTGACATGGAGATGAACCAAGCTCTAGTTCCTCACCACCATAAAAGCCAAATAAGAACCAAGAAATATGATATGCCAAGTATGCAAAGGTTTGAACTCTCCACAACGATGCGATCAAGTTACTCACTTGAGAGCCCCTCTTGATAGTACGCCTATCTATCCTATAGCCCTATCAAGATCATACCTTTGCCTTGAGCATTCCACTTGAGCTAGATGATGACTATCTTGATCTCTTCAAGTGGATCACCTTTCTTGATTGCGCGAGCACGCACAAGCTTGATGAAGACTTCTTCAAATACTCCCCCATACCCATAATGGGAGAGTTCTCGCTAAGCGCCGTTTTCATGTATCCATAGCAAACTCCAAGCATAGGATCTCTTCGAGAAGCTTCTCTTGGTCTTGCACATCTCATCTTTTCTTCACTAAGATGATGTCTTGAATCTTCAAGACATACTTGCAATATGCTCCACTCAACACATGACCATCCATCATATACACCTTTAGATGGAACCTTGGTCATCAAATAAGCTTCAAGAGTCCAACACATGACCTCCACTATTTGCATGGACAAGATCTATAAAGATATCTCAATGCAAACATTAGTCCATAGAGGTTGTCATCAATTACCAAAACCACACATGAGGAAAAATGCTCTTTCAATATGACTAGAATTTTAATAGATATTTGGAGAGCGATGATTCCACTTGTGCATTTAGTATTTAAATGCAAGATCATATATAGTGCACTATTATTGGGCGAGCTACCTTATATCCTTTTATATACACTAGTTGTATTATTGTGTCATTTGAGCCTTCTTATTGCTCCCTAATCCCAATGACACGCCTCTATGGAAGACAAACCTTTTCGTATTGGTACTTGTGCCATCATGAAAAGTGTAGAGGGGTTGGTTTATTTGTTGGAACCTTGATCCTTTTAGGAGTTAGTCTCGATGGGTATCTTCATTTGAAATTTGATTGCTACTTCCTTGATGTATGTTTTATTGGTATCAAATTGGCAACCGATCAATCATGTGTTGATTTGATTTGGAATCCATTGGTATCTAAATAACTTGTTCATTTGGATCTTTGATATAGTTTGGACTTTCTATGATTTCTTGATGTTTTTTCCAAATTATATTTCCTTTGGTATTAAGGGTTGTAGTCATGCATATCTACTACATGCTTACCATATGGCATGATTTCTTTCTTGTGCCAATATATATAGGGGAAACTCCACGGAATCCTAATTCGGCTAAGATGTGCATGAAATTCAATTTCATATCTATATGCACATATTTATGTGGAGTTCCTCCTATGTATTGTAGTTTGACTAACTACTTTGGACCCAATTAGTTTGGGAACTATTTTGTTCTTAAATATGTTTTAGGTACTTGAACATGCATTGGATGCTTGGCTCACTCACAAGGAGGTATTTTCACCACAAGCTTACTTGAGTCAGTCTAGGATGGTTGATGAACCCATATCTTCTACATCAACCCAATGTCATCTCGGTAACAAGTATCTACCATCATGCATATTTTTCTAGCATTCAACCTTGTGTAGGTTGCATCATGGCATGAACTTTATTTATTTGCCTTTGTTGTGGCTATTGCAAAATCTAGTTATATCTATTGATACTTGTTACTTTTATCAATGCATCCCAAACATCTATTTTCCCTGATAGATTCTTGTAGTGTCTTGATATGGTTGAGTTTAAAGTCCATTAATATACACTATGACAATTTTGAGCTATGGGCTATGATCCTAAATAAATCATATGTGTATATTCTATGACATCCTTATGGATATCTTGTTTCTTTTCTTTAGTAACTAATTTTGTGTGTACATGTTTCTTTGTGGATGTATATCATATTATTGTTTTTCATTGAGAAACCTATATACATGATAGAATTTACATCTTTACTCGATATCCTAATTTTCGTGGTGTCACCTATTTCAATCCATTTTGATTCTTTGATGTGACTCCGGAAAGAATTTTATTATGAGTGCCAATCCTATCTTACCACATTGTTGTGCACTTATCTTGGTAAATATCCTTGACCTCATGTTTGTCTTGACAAGCCAACTATCTTCACCATGAGATAATACACAAGTCTTGATTTTGATTTGCATCTTTTTGTGCTTGCGAACCTATTTACCATATATTTGAAATTAGTTTCATTGTGTGTTTAAATGACATTATTGGCTCTATCTTATCATCTATATAAGACTATGATGATGCTCATTGTTCACTCTTTATTAGTCTTATACAAGCCTTTGCCATGTCACACATATCATTTGGTTGAGACTTTTATTCATTAATGATGCATTTTTATTTGGTATTCATTGATACTCTTCTACTTTATTCCCAACCATATGAATAATTTTTGCAAGTGATATACCTTGTCTCATATCCTATGCTCTCTTGCACATGTTTTGTTTCTCAAACGATGATGGGGAGTGAGGATGCCATGTTTGTACACCTTGCCTTCAAATTCCATAATCCACATTGTGTACATATATTGGGGAGCTCCTCTATTTTTATTTAAAACTTTCTTTCACTCAAATCGTAACATATTTTGATCAATTGTTTGTTGGATCCCTTGCTTGCTTTGTATTGGGAGAAGGTTAAAATATTTTCCGTATCTTTCTTTTGGAAACTTTGGATCCTAAATATAGTTCGATCTCCCTAGTGCTATTATTCTTTGAATATGTGCATTTAATTTCATTCGAATTTTGAGAGATGCACACATTATGGGGGAGCTCTTACTATATTGACCTTCTAAGATGCAAATGAGGGAGAAGTTTTAGAGGGTTTAAGGGAATTGGTTTTATGCTTTTGTTGTGTTCATAAGCATTTACCTTTCATGCTCATGCATCCTTGCTTGTTTTCATGCATGCATGGTTGCTTAATTCATTATATAAACCCTCATAAAAGAGATTGTCATCAATTACCAAAATGGGGGAGATTGAAAGGGCATGGCGCCCCCATGTATGGTTTTGGTAATTAATGACAATCCCTATGGACTAATGATTGCATTGACTTATACTTGTAGTTTTGGCCATATACCTTGCTTGATATCCATATGTTGGATTCAAGGTTGATGCCATAAAGATATAGATATAATGGAGTATTTGGCATCAAGATTATCGAGTTGCATGGATATATTTGAGATGATCAATAAGAAGATTAAGTGATGACCAAGCTATGGTTCAAAGAGTTATTCGATGATTGGTCATATGAGAGTGGAGCATATTGCAAGTATGTATTGAAGAAAAGGATTATGTGATTGTTATGGTTATCTTCAAAACATCATCTATTCAAGAGAGAAGAAAATATACAAGGTTGATCAAGATGTCTGATCAACACACAATGCTACAAGATGTACCAAGTGGGATCATGTATCGCTTGGTGTGGTAAGCACTTGTCCATATAGCTTTGTGAACTAACCCATGATCTATGTGTGTGGTTTGTCTATGTGGGGTTAGGTACATTTCTATGGGCTTGCATCAAATGAAGATTCATATAGCCCATGAAGGATGATGTCAAGTGGGGATCGTCATCAAGGTTGAAGTGTACGTTCAAGAGAAGCATCTCGAAGAAATTTTATGCTTGAAGCTTGCAACCCATTTGGAGAAAATGGTCATGTGAAGATGTGCCTAAAATAGGCTCTCCCATAGTGGAGTATGGGGGAGCAATATGTGAGTCTTCACCGACCGAAGCGCAATCAAGAAAGGTGATCCACTTGAAAAGATAAAGATCTTCATCATCTAGCTCAAGAGGAATGCGCAAGGCAAAGGTACGATATAGATAGATGTATAGGTTAGATACCGTACTATCAAGAGGGGTAATCAACTAAGCTCTATCGTATCTATCGGAGAGAGCTCAAACCTTTGCATACTTGTCATCATCATCTTTCTTGGTTCTTATTTGTCTTTTCTTCTTGTGAGGTTTTGGTGCTTGTCGTGTTCTACATGGCAAGTCCAAGTTCACCGAAAACGGATTTCCTATAGAAAACTTGTTGCGTTTTTGGTGTTGGAGTTTTTACCGGTTGTTCTTTAATTGAGAGATCAAACCTTTCATCATTTGGTTTTTACGACTGTGATGTTTCTCTGTATGATCTTGTAGTACTCGTTGTAACGAATCCAACGAGCCCAAAAACATCGAAAACGGAGTCCGGACGATCAAGATATGTTCGTTTTCGTGTTTGGTTTCTCAGCAGTTTTTGTAATGGTCGGTAGTACCGGCCCAGGCCGGTAGTACCGATTAGCGCGAGTGCGTACTGAACATTTTAGCGCGTTTGGGCTAGTAGTACCGGCCCGGGCCGATAGTACCGGCCCGGGACGAATCTGGAGCCAACGGTCACTTATTTGGGAGGCCTATATAAGGGGTCTTCTTCCCCAAAGAGACCCCATCTCTTGAGCACGAATTTGACCACCATTGTTGACCTTACCAAGCTCTTCTAACTCTCTATCCCTCCAATGATTCTTGTTATTTCTTGAGGCAAAAGAGAGAGGAGATCTAGATCTATTATTCCACCAATCCATTCCTCCTCTAAGCGAGGGGAAGCCTTTTGATCTAGATCTTGGAGTTCCATTTGTTGAGTTCTTCTTTGTTCTCCCTCTCCTCTCCCCCCATAGCATTAGTTGCTTTGGTGGGATTTGAGAGTGAAGGATTTTGAGCACTTCTTGTGTTCTTGCCCAGTGCATCGGTTGCATCGGTTTGAGTTCTCCACGGTGATATGTGGTGATTGAAGTTGAGAAGCTTATTACTCTTGGGTGCTTGGGTGCTCTAGAGCTTGTTCCTCTTGGGTACTTGGGTACCCTAGACGGTTGTAGTTGATCTCGGAGTTTTGGTGGCTCGCGGGATTGTTGGGAGCCTCCAATTAAGTTGTGGAGTGTGCCTCAACCTTGTTAATTCGTGTGGCTTTGGGAGCCGCGGGAATTCGGTGGGAGCCTCCAATTAAGTTGTGGAGTGTGCCTCATCCTTGTACGGGTTCGGTGACCACCTTCAAGTGTCCCATAGTGGTTCGTAGCACTCCGCATTGGTGGAGGCACGAAGGAGATTACGGTGTGCCATTGACGGCTATTCGGGGATCACTTTGTGACTCCGCACCGCTCCAACGGAGACGTAGCTTCCATTGGGAAGTGAACTTCAGGATAAATCATCGTCTCCAAGTGCCTCGGTATTTCTATACCCGAGCTTTTTACTTATGCAATTTATCTTGTGATAGCCATCGAGCTTGAAGTAATATATCTTGCTATCACATAGTTGCTTAGCATAACTTGTTGGTGCACATAGGTAAACCTAACTTTTTTAGGTTTCTTGCTTGATAAATTAAACAAGAGTTTTATTCCGCATTTATTCAAGCATTAAACCATATTAATTTTAATCCCCCCCCCCTCTAGGCGACATCCGTGTCCTTTCAACAAGTGTCAGGATTGATTATAGTACATTTCGATAATTAATAAGTGTCGAATTCACAACAAGATGAAGGTATTAATTAACAAGTTTGAAAAAAGATCAAACAATTAAAGTTGCAGTGATTTTATCGTTTATATTGCTGAAATGTACATTGCTGATAAAGTAAATTGCAAGTAAAATGTAAATAGCCCGTTCAGAGAAAAACAAATTCTCTGAGAAGTAAGAGGACAACCCCAAAGTGTTTACATATATGTGACTTACTTAGCACACAGATTTCTAAATGGAGCATGATAAATATCTTGTCAAGATTAATTCTTAATGGGCGGAGCCTAAGCTAGGTGTACCCGTGTATGCTTGATCCAATATCCACTTTCGTGTGGAATCAAGGGATTCATGTAAGCTATATAAATGTCTAATCGTTGCCAAAAGTTTCGGGGTCCTCGAACAAGAATCCCTAGTGCAAATCCAAGAACTGGCATACGATTTCTGTCATCTCCATCCATTCCTCCTATCTTCTTTACTCTAAGGTACATCCATGTGAGGCCATATAGGTGAAGTAATATATAGTCGACATTCATAATATTACCATAAGAGTACTACAATAAAGTATAAACCTTTACCACATAGTTAGAGCCTGCTATATAAAAATCAAGGCTAATTCATCCTATGCCCTCAAGAAAATTAGGAACAACTCACAATGCTTAACTATAGTATGAGTAGTGGCATATGAATTACAATACAATCTGAAAGTAGAAGTTCACCACAAAATAATAACATAGTGCCAAGCACAATCATCCAACCGACACTAGAACACAATTCATGTGTTCCGATCTACACAAGTTGTGAGAAGAGTGACATTGATCTCGGATATGGAGTTGGTGTTGTTGATAAAGACGATGATGATGGCGATGATCCCCCTTACGCCGAGGAGGGGTTGGTCGCGGGACAAATTCTTTCCCTCTCCTAGAGAAGGAGATAACATTAGGCCCACCGCCGTCTCTAAAACTCCGTAGAGTTTTCTGTCAATACGAAGCTTCTAAACAAAAGGAGGAAGGTAAGGGGAGCTACTAGGGTCTATGGGGGGCACCATGGTGCGTCTTCCGTCATTGGGCACGCCATGGATGTATTACGTGGCCTCGTGGTTCCCCCCGTGGGCCTCCAAAGATGGTGCATTTCATCTTGATGAAAGACTAATGTGTATTTTTCCTCAGTCTTTTTGGAGTCTCGAAGGTCTCTCCAATAATAAAATACGAAAAAGCAGATTTTTGCGTCCGCGAGTTAAATACCAAAGCAACGATTTTTGAGAAAAAAACTCACAAATGATCTAAACAATGGCAAACTAAGCAAGATTGATGTAAATAAAGTCATAAAATAAACCTACAAGATGGAAATAGATGATACAGAATGCACGCACTGATGGATCACAAGGAGTGATTCAGATGGGAACATGTGTGTTGTCTCCCAACTTTCGTGGAACCGAAAGAATAGATCTACTCCATTCTTAATGGGTCGGAATGTTGCTCTAAGTATGGCATCAGTTACTCTTGTTTGGAGAGATGAACAGGAAGGAGGTATCTCATCAATGTGTTGATTGATTGGACAGTAGGGGACAAATAGGAAGATAGTAATGTAGGAAACATACGCGTGACTAGAGTCGCGGAGTCGGCGGTGTACCAAAGTCCATGTAGAACATAAGCTCTAGAAAAAATGTGAGGTCAGTGGATGAATAAAATACCAATTACTGCCGATGCCTGCACAAACATGTTACAAGTCTAGTCAAGACACCAAGAATGCATACAATTAAAACGATTACAAAAAACAAAAGAAAAATGTAATCAAGTTGCGCCAAACTTTAGCAACAATAATAAATAATCGAGGGTACTAAGAGATGTGTTCCAACTATGACGCCCTGAAAATTGAAATGACACACGATGCTGACTTTGCTAGATCTGACCATGTAGGTGAGATCATGAATTTTCACAGAAAATATGTCTGAGCAAACTTTAGGGAACATCATGCGGACGCCGTCATTGTCGGATCAAAAACGCAAAATCCAATACTCAAAAAATGTCATCACAACATAGTCGACATGTGTTGCGACCTGCTCATTTATCATTGCACAACTACACATACACGAGTCTGACAAGACTTAGCCATATAAGTAAAACCATGCACCCACAACAGGTCGCCAAGAAGCCCCTAGAACACCCGATATCAAGAATGATCCCCTAACGTTGAGGGTTCGTCCTTGTAGAGCGGACAGATCAACATTTGCCACTTGGACAAGGTTCGAACTCATGAATCGTGTAAATTAGAGTCATCGGAGGGTCCGCACTAACGTATCGTGTAATCAGAGTCATCGTATATGTCGTTGCAGACACCTTGCAGCAAGTACCCCCACTCCTATCCTATACCGATCGAGCGAAAACCAATCATTCTTTAACGTCTTGTGCCTGTAAATTACAATCACTTGTTAAATGCCATGTGCTTAAAATTGCACACCCTCCTTTGGTTCATCATTCACAGATGCCTGCTTTTCAGAGTATCGGCATATGCGAGGACGGGGCAGTGGCCCAATGGTCTGGGGGCGTAGTGGCAATCCCAGAGACCCGAGTTTGATCCCCGTCGGGGGCAGTTTTTGAATATTCTTACACGGGTGGGATTTCTACTATATCAAAAATCCTGATTTTTTTTTAGATAAAGGGCTTTTATTACTTAAAAGTATCCAGATTGCTAGTGTCTAGTGATTGCTAGTGTCCAGTGATTTCATTTTTCAAAGTATCGGCACATGCCGTTGGTGCCAATGATATATAGCATGCCGGAATTCTTAAAAAAAGACCTCCCTTCGCGAAGGTCTACGCGTGTGCCTCCGGTGCTGACAAGTGTCGCAATTTCGTTCGTTTTTACTCCCACCTTTTCTCCATGCGGTGACAAGTGGCGGCTCCCTGGTGGCTGTGCATGCATTTATTTTGAGATTCGTTTTTTGAAAATGAAATATCTTGAGAACCGTTTATCCGATTTACGAACCGTTTTCACTTTTGAACTCCTCGCGTCGAGATCTTCAAAACTAGATCCCATATTGATAGGTTTCGACAAACTTTTTTTTTGTACTTCGGATTGTGTATGGTTTGTACATCCTAAGTGTAATTGTACGTACAACCGGAATTTTATAGTTGTACGTACAACCTACTAGGTGTAGTTGTTCGTACAACCCGAATATGGTTGTACGTACAACATGTTCTGTGTTGCTGTACAACCCGGTCGGTGTTGCTGGTCTTTGTTGCTGTACAACCCGGTCTGCGTTGCTGTACAATCCGGTCTACGTTGATGTACAACGCGATCTGTGTTGCTGTACAATCCGGTCTGTGTTGTTGTACGTACAAACTGATCTGTGTTGCTGTACAACCCGGTCTGCGTTGTTGTACATCCCGGTCTGCGCTGCTGTACTATCTAAGTTTGTGTTTTATATAAAGCTAATAATAAATCCAGATCTAGTTGCTGGGGGCTTTTTTATATACCAAAAGTATGCGTACATAATGCTAATATCTAGGTGCTAGCTGATCGATCACTTAATGCGCGCTAGCTTCGTAGGCGCGCTGCGATCACGATCGATCGCTTGGTACGCGCGCTAGCTTTGCAAGGCACTGGCGCGGTGGATTCATACGATCGCTAGCTTATTACGTGCGCTAGCTTCGTACAGAAACAAGGCGCGGGCGCAGGTGACTTCATACGGGACCACGTGGCGGCTCCGCGCGCGTCGATGGAAGAGCGACCTTCAGGAAGGTCGGCCTTTTCCTAGATACACCCATAGCATGCTAGCTAACCTCAAAGATATTTTTACTTGGGCCCGTACATACATGTACAGTCCACAAAGGAGACCCTGGTGCCTCTTTTGGCCCAAGGACAAGGCCCTCCGTCTTCTTCTCCATCGGCTGCGCCCACAGCAGCAGAACGAAAAGAAAAGCAGAAGACGAGCCAAGACCACCATGGACTCGGTGCACGCGGCGTACGTACTCCAGCTTTTAAGTTTTACCACGATCACGAACAACGGACGCACCAATAACCAGCTCGATCAATCGGCCACAGGTAGGGTCCCAGGGAATGCAGGCCCCACGTGCCCGCGCGCTGCTCGAGCTATAAGTACCCGCGCTTATCCCACTTCGCCTCCACCCACCTTAAGCTCTCTCTCTCTCAGAAGCTACCACACACACAGCAGACACGCCCCCCTGAGCTGAAGGGCCCCGAGCTTGGCCTTGGCGTTAGAACGAGACGAGCAGCTTGCTTGGCGTACGTTGCACGAGCACGAGCCGTTTGTTTGGTTGTGTTGTGCCCTCCATGACGACGAGCCAGGACGTGGTTGTTTCGGAGATGGGCATTGGGGCGGCCGGGGCGGCGATGCCGGGCTCCGGTGCCACGGGCATCTTCGCTTGCCGGAGCGCGGCGGGCGCCGCCGGAGCCATGTCTATGCGCCAGAAGTACATCGACCTGGCAGCCGCGGCCGCGCGCTCCGCGAGCTGGGTCGAGGCCATGCGCGCCTCCTCCCCCACGCGCTCCCGCGCCGGTGCCGGTGCTGCCGACGTCGACGAGCTCACGGCCTGGATGGTGAGTCCTAGTCCCAGTCATCACGGTTCTTTTGCCTCCCATCCATTCCATTCCATTTCTTACTGGCCAGTGTCCTAATCTTCGGCTCCTTTCTCTGAGCAGAGGAAGCACCCGTCGGCGCTGGGAAAGTTCGAGCAGATCGCCAGCGCGTCCAAGGGGAAGAAGATCGTCATGTTCCTGGACTACGACGGCACGCTCTCCCCCATCGTCGCCAACCCCGACGCCGCCTACATGAGTGACGCGGTTAGTCCCTCTCTCCCTCCCTGGCCGCAACACTGGAACCTTTTCATGGCCGCCCGGCGCTCAAGTTTAAGTCCCTATTTGCTGATCGATGTCGTTTCCTCTGTGTGTGCGCAGATGAGGGCGGCGGTGCGCGACGTGGCGAAACACTTCCCGACGGCGATCGTCAGCGGGAGGTGCCGCGACAAGGTACATTTCCCCCTCTCCCGGCCCGTGTCACTTCTCTTTGCCGTCTCTCTCACATATACTTGAGAGACTGCTCATGCCGTCATGCGTATATATGCTGGCTATTCCATTTGGCTTATTAGTTTGTTCCTTCCTGCGCTGTGGTGTAGGTGCACAACTTCGTCGGCCTCTCGGAGCTCTACTACGCCGGCAGCCACGGCATGGACATCAAAGGACCAAGCTCCAATGTATGCCCACTCTCTTCTTCATCTCTCCATAACTCCGACCATAGTTAAACATCCTTAATTAATCATTTGTTCTACGTACTACTCTCGCTGACTAATCTCCTCCCATGCCAATCTGCAGCCCGAATCTGTCCTGTGTCAACCTGCAAGCGAGTTCCTCCCCGTGATCGACGAGGTACGCTAGCTACTTCAATCAGTCGTATAATTACCACTTGTCCGCTTAATTAGTGTATGCACAAGCACAATCAGGGAGGCTAACTAATGGTTGTGAATCACATTTCTGTGATCAGGTGTACAAGGTCCTCGTGGAGAAGACGAAATCCACGCCTGGAGCCAATGTGGAGAACAACAAGTTCTGCCTGTCCGTCCATTTCAGATGTGTAGATGAAAAGGTAGGAAAGCCCTACTCTATCTTGGGATACCCAACCACTTGGCCACTTAATTATCAGGCATGCATGCTGCATCATGTGCGGTTAGTTTATCTTCTCCCCTTCCGTGCATGCAGAGATGGAATTTCTTGGCTGAGCAAGTCAAGGCCGTGATCAAGGACTACCCCATGCTGAAGCTCACACAAGGGAGGAAGGTGTGTTATTTAATCACACTCACTGTTGCTGAACTCAACCCACAACATTAGTTGACCTTTCCTTGTGAGAGGATCTTCATCAAGATTGGAACCTAAGATTTTTCTCCGCGCGCATAGGTCTTCGAGCTCCGGCCGAGCATCATGTGGGACAAGGGCAAGGCCCTGGAGTTCCTGCTGGAATCCCTGGGGTTCGCCAACTCCAGCGACGTCCTGCCGGTGTACATCGGCGACGACCGCACGGACGAGGACGCCTTCAAGGTGCTGCGGAAGAGGGGCCAGGGCGTGGGGATCCTGGTGACCAAGTGCGCCAAGGAGACCAGCGCCTCCTACTCCCTCCAGGACCCCGGCGAGGTCATGGAGTTCCTGCTCCGCCTCGTCGAGTGGAACCGTGTGTCGTCCTCCATGATCCGGCCGCGAGTGTAGGGGTAGCTCGTGTTAACCAGTAGAGATCCAAGCAGCGCCGTCGACACCGGTCGGTTGAGCGATCGATCGCAATCGGTGTCCAATCATGCCAACATGCCCCACCGTGCACCTAGCTACATTTTTCCTCTGATGATTTCTGTGGTGGTCACCGTCTCTCTCACTCAAGAAAAGGAGGCCACCACAGGCACCCGAGCTGCAGCAAGCAAGCGTGCGCGCACAGTGACAGTGTCAACTTCCCCGGCAATCGTACTACTACTAGTAGATCCACTACGTACTACTGCTACCCTTGTTGTTTTTGGTCCCATGGGCTTGGAAGGCATATGCAAAGCTACCTGCTGTTCCTAGACCCCGAACGAGAAAGAAGTTTCTTGGCTTGGCTCAACTATTTCAGCCCCCCTGTAACTAGTTAGCTAGGATCCAGTCAGTTCCCTCCTCCCTCATCATCTGTTCAGTGCCTGTCTATCCCCCTGTAAAACGCAGTAATGAAATTAAATTAACATCGTTTCGTCTCTCTTGGTTGAATGCTGATTGCTTGGTTTAACTGTGTGATTGTCTGATATGTACTGATGATGTTGTTGTTTGTTCCGGGAACTTCTCAAGGCTTTATTAATTTAAATCCAGACATCATAGGCTATTTATCTAAAAACAAAAACGTAGGGGAAGTTTGACACTTCTTTTCTTAGTACATTTCTTTTTTTTTAGATAAAATGCATATAATGCTTGGTTTAAACTTAATGAAGTCCTGACGAGTTCACGGAACAAAGAACCTAATTAGTAAATATGAGACATACACACGTGAATAATTTGACTCATCGCACACGGTAAAATCGACCGTTACTACATGTGGGCAGGCCATAGGGTGCACCATCGCACATGATTTAGAACCTGTGTGGGATGACGACATCGCCGGTTTCTAGATGTTGATTGTATGTGATATTTCATTACATTGCATACGATTATCTCAGACCGAATCGTGTGAGTTTCTCTAATTAATATCACACGTGCAAAAGTAGTAGTATTAAGATGTAATAAATAGATATAAAACACGTGGATTCGATCAGCCCAAGACATGTACAACGTAAGTAAACAGATAAACTTGCAAACCCAAAAATGGTAAACATCACGATATATTTTTTTCTAACACATTAAACCTAACGTGTACTATAATTACGACATACACCCCCCCCCCCCCCCCCTCCTCCACACAAACAAACATAACTGCTGATTTAAAAAGGCCCATATATATCATCCTATTATACACAATAAATAGTGTACATCAGATCTAAAAGTATATTTGATTTAAATCGCCGATTCGGTCTAATCCGTAGTTTAGCACACTCAAATTAATGAATATTCAAATCGAGCACATCATGCCTAATCATATTCACATAAATCCGACATTACTAATTGCACAATTAAATTAGTTATTACCATTTCCCTTTCCCTAACCTAAACCTAACTAATACTTAGTTGTTTTCAGTTCCTCATCACGTGATAGATCCTCAGCTTCTTTTGGCACAAATCCTTTTTCATATACAGGGCTTTAGGTATACTTTAGTTTAAAATAATTAAAGATATGCTCGACCTGCCTTAGTTATAAATACAAATTAGGCATGCATGCAAGCGATTAATGTATCACATACCTAGGGCGAGGACGAGCATGCGTCCCACCTCTGGTCTTTAAACCCCAAGTACGGCAATGTCGCCATTGGGAAGGGCGAGGACAAGCCGACACGACCGGAGGTTTTGGTGGCACCTATGGTCTTCGACCACATTGCTATGCACGTGACCAAGCCATTGGGGTAGTCTTTGACATTCAAATGCAAGAACAGGTCGCTAACTTATGTCTTGCTTACTAGGTGACATATTTAGGGATTAAGGTGGTCAAGAAGTGGGGTGGCGTCGATATGATCAAAGATTGCGCCGGGAGGGGGTGAATAAGTGACTACAAATTTTAACAAGTTGACTACAAACTTGTAGTGAAGAAGGCCAACAAGAAAACAAAAAGAAGCCCCCCCCCCCCCCCCCCCCCCCCCCCCCTCCAAAAATTTCAAGCTTCTGAAGGTGGGGGAGATGGTTAAGGAGAAGGAAAACAAGGTCATGCCACGAATGGGCAAATGAACTCATAATGACAACGCGGAAAACAAATATCCATCTTATGTTCTTTGCGGCACAAGGATCGACATGGTAATGGTAATAAATATGTCGGTTCTCGTTATGGTTATATTTAATGGTCTATTCGGGTTCCTCTAACCCTTGTTACTAACACTGGAGGGCCCATAAAAATGGGTACCTAAATTCAAGATTTTAGCACTTCAAATACTATATGCTTCCGGTGGGTGCTTCATAGATTATGGGTAGCGGTGCTACCAATGATATGACCAGAAGCAAAGACGTGGTGAATAATTTAGTGTATGAACTATCCAATCACCGTCACAATGGGGGATAATACAAGAATTAAAGTATTGGGTTACGGCAAGGTGGTAATAATAATACATCAATAGAGAATGTCATGCTTGTTGAAAGCCTTTCATATAATTTATTTTCCGTAAGCCAACTTGCAAAATGTGGTTGTAGTGGTTTGTTTGGGTTGCATCATGTAACCATCTTTGTAAGTAATTCTCTTATAGTAGAGTTTGTTGGATTTATTGAGAACGACTGATATGCGGTAGATTTTTTTTAAAAATACCACTAAAGTTGTAACATGTCTAATGGCTAAACCGATGCAGGATGACTTTGACATCGTCATTTAACTCGAATAAAACAAGGTTGCGCCGTACATTACCTCTGCGGGAGGCATGCATGCATGTGAAGGGCACTGTTGCGTGATCTCCATGCAAGATCACCTGCCGGTCTTAACCGTGACAATTAGCTCCGGTTAATCTCGCAGGATGCTTTTAACAATCTGGCTTGTGATTCGTGTCGAGCATGCAGCTGTGTTGAGTGGCCACATTGGCTGTACGAACTCGTGATAAGAGTACTATACACAGCCAGCTAGCAGGGGAGCTAGCTAAGCTTCTGTTTGTTTTTTGAGCTTGTATAGTTGTATTGCACTGCGGGAACAGCCTATAAAGGTGGTGATTTGTAATATATGTCCCAGATGGTCAGATCTACACATGCACCTATACAAAGTCTTGATGTCGATTCCTTGATTCCATGACCGGGACATGCATACAATAGGCGGCCGGCAGGCTCATCCAGCCATGCATAAACCTGATGGAGTGGTGCATGCTAGCTTGCTGCTAAGTGTGCAAGCAAGAATTGTCTACACGCCTGTCTCAGAAAAAGAATTCTCTAGACGCCGGTGCATCTTTGAATATTCAGGGTAAGTTCAGGATATGATAGAGATCGGCTGGTGTAAGTACGTGCCACGAAACAAACTAAGCACGTCCTGATTAACTATCGCAACTACTAAGCACATCCTGATTAACAATCTCTGGAGCCTGTGGACTTGATTAGGCCGCAACTCCCCTCTAGATGACTCATCATTAGTGCTATTCCAGTAGCTGGATCAATTATTAACGAATCATCGGTAGATGCATTAAGTCAGTGAAGGCTTCCTCTAGCTACCCCCTGTGCCCAGATGATTCCTCACAATGATTCGATTCCATGGATGCATATTCTCATGTGGTCGCATGGTGGCCGCATGAATGCATGGTACATTTGCAGAGCACTAGCTCATGTTCTAGCTAGCGCTGAAATGGCCAGTACTGCTACTTAAAATGTTTCACCTGTTTTTTAGCAGAAATCATATGGATGCAAGCCAAAAGAGTTGACTGTTGGGACCATCATCGATCGGTATATCATTGGTGCTGTATTACTGACAAGCATCCATCATGCCATGCCACTACTCTTTTTTTCCTGCCCTAAAAGAAGGTTTCCTATGACACCAGAGGAGAAAATGCAGCTGCAAATGGAAGCATTGCCAATCAGACACACAATAATGCACCTTCTGTGGACCAGTATTATTAGTAGGCTCGCTCTTTGGATCAGCCTCTTTGTCCTGCATGCATAGCATATGCACATGACTAATGCACCTTCCGTGTACCATTGTTATTAGTGGTATATGTATATATATATATATGAGTGACTGTACACACAATGTATACAGCACTGGCCGCCAGGCCATTGGTAGTTACATATTCTGATGCTATTTATCTATGGTTGGCCCTCAGAGCCTGTGTTAATAGTGCATTTTACTTATTTATCCATAGGAAATTCAGACTAGAAACCTCCACCAACAACCGATGGAAACACTTTAAACTTAATCTCCATCGTCGATCATGCATAAACTATTTAGCATCGATCTTTATCAAGCCTGCATTCACCACAGCTAGCTGGCCAACCAGAAGCACGCATCCAATGGAGCTGCAGAAATCCATCACCTTCGATCTGCAGTCTCTGTTGGTCACAGCAGCTCGAGGTACGTAGGGCTTGGAGTTGGACCCGGCCGGCGTTGATCCTATGAAAAAGTAGTTCAGAGAGGCCTCGTCAGTCGTACTTTATGTCTTTTTTGCCTTTAAGAGTGGGATGCCCCAGCAACCAACCCTCCTTTGGCTCAAGTGTATTTTCGCTGCAACTAGGACTGATGAAATGCTACTAGCTACTCCTACTGGTAATATCAGCTGCAGCAACGATAGTGAGGCTGCGAGGGGAGGTTTTGCATTGCGACGCCGATTGGACATTACATATACATGCATATAGCGCTTTCAGTGCCAATGTTACGGCTCTGTCTCCATCTTAATTATCTCTCACCCTGCTACCTACAACCCTTGCAAGTTTAGTTAACTACTAAATATCTGAATGAATACTGATTTAAGGTCTTGCATGATATGATCATTGGATCATGGATGTATATATAGATCCAATGACCACAAGCTACATGGCTAACTGCCCGCATTGTTTCCTATACTCCTACACGATAACACATGCCAACATGGCGTTATTAAAGCCTTGAGCCCGCTGAGCAACACAGCGTCTAACCAGTATACTATTGCCCGCTAACCTGGCATCGAGATCCCCAAGTTAACCGATGACCCACGATCAGAGAGGACGCTAAAGAAAAGGATCAGCACCAATAGAATACATGATGCAACCATTATAGGGTGCAGGACTGCAGGGAAGTAATGCTAGTTTATAGAGATCCAAGCAGCTTTGCGTGGATAAATATTCTACGTGTCGAAGGCCCGAGGGACAATGGCGAGCCAGACCCCCGCACGCCCCACATGGCTCCCAGGTGGAGAGATCGGTCTACCCGGTATATGTTACTATCAGTCTAATTAAACAACCTATCTACAACTCATCAAACTAACTAGTACTAGGGCATATCTAATTTCTAATACACTCCTGGAGTACTAAGATTTTCATGGTAAGTAAGAAAGAGCGTCGAAAGGTCATTGACAATGAGAGAGAGATAGAGAGGGTCTCTTCTTTTTGGTTTGAGAGATACTGCATGCCCTACTACTAATAATTATATAGTGCGCCTTTTTTAGGTAGATGAAAAAAGGAGTGACTGGCGATGGATGTATAAATATAAATTATGTGTAAAGGAATCTGATGGTTGAGAAGGGAGTTGGAATCCACTCCTAAAGGCAATGTGCTTTTTTTTTCTGCAGCACCACCTGCGGGCTACCATGCTATAGAGGAGGACGTACCTAGGTATTGGTACGCAGGGCAAGCTAAAAGGCTTTGACATTTGACAAGTGTCCCCCGCACACACTAAATATTCCTCCTTTCCTATGTGGAAAGAGCCCGAGTCCACTGTGTTTTGTAGCTCATGATTGGTGGGTGCCTAACCACGTATAAAATAACTAACCCTAGCTAGATGGCCCTCATTATTGGTGCATATACCTTTCCTGGCAGCTCAAGTAGCATGCAGTTGCTGGGTTGGGACTACTCCACGTACGAATGAATATTATCTAGCTTGAAGATCGAGGCTTCAGCATGCACAAGAATGCATGGCTCCCGCGAGAATCTAATGCCTGCCAATGATCGATGGACCTAATCTACGTACGTAGCCAGGTGTTAGGAGAAGAACAACTGCTCATGCATGCCTGCTCATCTGCCAATGCCAGCAGATCTTTCTCGTCGTCGGCCCATCACCACCATCACCAGGGGTGTAGCTAGCACGAAGCTCTCTGTTACCACTAGAACTAGGTTGAGCTTTCTCCAAAGGCATTGCGTGCCCGACCAAGACCAGTAAGACTTGGTCGTCCTCTGTCCATGTATCACTGTTTAGCTAGGTAAATAGGCATACTGTACGTGGCAGTGTAGCATAGATCAAATCTTGCATATACAAAGAGCAGTAGACGTGGAACCTAGATCAAATCGTGGATGCATGTATCGCTAGGACTAGGACTAAAAAAAAAATTAGACCAACCAGGATTAGCCTTTGACGGTTTTATATTAAGCTTTCAGCGCACAGAAGTGCCATCGGTGAGTACGCACCCGCCAGCGAGCGCTGGGGCTCGAACTCGTGCGGTCGGGCATCACAGGTATCAACACCTGGTAGCCATCCGGGCCAAGCCTCGGTTCTCAGGACTAGGACTAGCAGCAGTATAGAATTACCACGCGCCTTTTGTCTCGGTGTAAGTTGCTTCCAAGAAAGGAACTATGCTAGCTAGCTGGAGGAGAAGGGGAGTATCATGCAAGCGTGCTTTTGATCGAATTGACAAGGGAAGCTTTGGCGCCGGCGTGCCGGCGGCCCAGGACAGACGGCTCACGAGCGCGCGCCGGCCGGTGGTAGGGGCCGTGCGGCGTCAGATGTGTCGCGAGCATGCTTCCATGCATATGGCGCCATGGCGGCACGCAGCCTCCATGATCGGTCGCTGGCAGCCTCCATGCTACTCTCTCTTTTTTTTCTTTTCTGGTAGCTACTCTCTAGGAGCGAGGGGCACGGCTTTTCCATGGCCCCCGCCGGCCGGAAAGACGACGGACGCGTCGATCATCCATCGGCTAGGCCCCGGCCGGCGACATGGGGAAAACTCGGTCGTACACGTGCTCCGGCGCCATGCATGGCTGTGCGTGGCGGCTGCACTGGACACGTATCGATACTATCTTACCTAAGCTGGCCCAGAGGATGCCGGACGCCAGTACATGCCGGCCGGTTACGACGACGGCGAGCTCCATGCGATCCGGCCGCGCGCCTGTTCTCTCCAACGCATGCGCCCGTGCGTCGTACGTCGGGTTAATTTGTTTATGCGCGCGCTAGCTGAGATAGATGCGGCGTAGTTGCACAGATCGACGCGGGTACGTGTCGCTTCGCCATAGGGACCGTAGCATGTGCCTCCCTCCATAAGTCCATAGATTTAGGTTTATCCATCCAACGGATTAGTTCTCACCCATATGCTACCTGAATCATACTCCAGTGGTGCGGGCGGTACCACCATAGAAGTTTTAGTTTTATCACAAGTCAAGACATGGAGATCCAGAACGGTGTTGCGCCTTAAGTAGCTTATAGGTAGTTTTTTGAGAAAGACAGTAAAACGATTAACAAGAGAAAGATCAACACAGCGGGATACAAGATTTAACGTAGAAAACCCTTCCAACACTTCCAACAATAAAAAGGAAAAAACACGTAAGCCAGCCGACAAATCTTAAATATGATCCGGTGTGGTCACAAACGTCCTGGATTTACAACCTATGACTTACCCCAACCTGCGGTTTATAAAGAGTATATATAACGGTAGAATCCTAATCCAAACCTTTAACAACTCGACCCTAAGCCTACCAGTGACGACACCACCTGGTCAAAAGATGGGACTGGCTCGGACTTTCCTGCAACATTTGGTTCCAGACTATAGGGATAGCCTATTAGCCGGATAGGGTAGATGTTGCGGCCGTAATTTTGGTCCAAATTCCCCGATGACTTATTGTACCATCATTTGTTCCTGTTCGAGATGCTCTACAATTGTTGCTTGATTCTTAAAAAGCATGCCTTTGCCACCTCAAGGTAGTGAGACATGTTTCAGTAAGAAACCTCTTGTTGCGCTCCGACGGCCGCTCTGTTCCCTCCCTAACTCCCGCTTCTCTCTCTACCACTCTGCCACTTCACTTCCTCGTTGTATGCAAAATAGGGAGGAGGCATCATCCACGGCCAACTAACAAATAAGTCAACGCACACACTAACAGGCAGATGCAAACGCTCAACACATATCACTTGTAGCCTGTTTCACAACAAACAAATAACCCAAACACATAGCCCACAACGTGTGACCGCATCCGGTTGAGGATAAAAGAACTCGCATTTGAGAATTTAGCTCTATTTAGACGTGGCTGAGATTTAGCTAATCCTTGATCGTTTGAGAATAAGCAAAAGCAGATAAAACTATGCCATGTTTAGGCCTGGAAATAAAATTCGCAAGCTACTCGACTCAAAAAGAGCTCGGCTCATTTAGGTAAAACTCGTGAGCGTAACGAGTCAAGCGGAGCCTGATATCTTGACCCTTCATTAAGAACAATGAGGCTACTTGTGTGACTCGCAAACTTGTACAACTCAGCACTAGGCCAGAACAAGCCACAACTGGCAATCCTATGGACGCAGCTCCCCTGACGTGCTGGGCTGACACTGACGTGCAGTCAGTGATCCCATGTCAGGGGTAACGCACGTCAGGGGATCCATATCCCAATCCTATAGGCCATAATATGTTGTGGGCCCAGATCTCAATTGCATTCAAACTAGACCAAGATATGATTGACATACTGCAAGCAAAAAAAAGTTATATGTGTGTGACACTTGCCACCAGTGGTATGTTGGAACATGTTTAATGTTGTCTATCGAGTATGTTAGACCTATTTAAACTATGTCACAAGTCGGATGCTTGTTGTGTGAACTATAAATTTTGACCTGTAAGTACTTGTTTTTGTTGTGAGTTGATTGAGTCTTTGTTGTGAACTGATTTAATATTTCTCATGGAGCTTTTTGAAATTGGATTGTTTATTATGGCATATTGTTATTTTGTACATAGTCGCTGCCACAATTTAAACGAGTTTCGTCGAGCTTAACGAGCGAACAAGAACCTATAATGAGTCGAGTCGAGCTGACATGTGTGCTTGTTAAATTAACGAGCTTATTGAGTTTGAGCTTACCAAGTTGAAACTTAGCAAACTCGAGTTAAATGATTCGAGCCAACTCGATCGTTATCCAGGTCTAGCCATGTTAGCCAAAAAACCACTTCGTGTTGGGTGAGGGGCAAACCTTATCCGGTTTAGGAAGATGATGACCAAAGTTAGAAAAACAAATGTCTACCTGCTAAAGGTGAACCTTGTAAACAGTTGATGGGATGTAAAATATGCTTTATCTCAGGAGATAATCGACGAATCTTTGAAGGGTTATAATTTTGAACAGTATTTTAGTTAGGATCTACTCGTCAGGTTATCATTCCTGACGAATACTGCAACCAGCGATTATGCACACGTAGACAAGGACAATGTATTGTACGAATGTACAACATATTTCAGAGAGCGACCACACCATAGACGAATCTTGAGTGTTGTCAAACTAATTAAGTTGATACATGGAATCAACTCTATCTTGGGCATAAACCTCTCTGTCAAGGTTTTGAATAGGCGCTAAGTTTTAGGGATGTAAAAACTGACCACTTCAATTTCGTAATGAAATTGGGGATCCCGGCTGGGGGTCCTTCTTTCTAAAAAAAAAATACATGGAATCAAACCGGCAAAAAAAATGGCAGTAGATCGAACGGGCAGACTTATAGCCGCCAAGTGGTCAGTGACGGGCAAACTTGTATCCGTCACTGGTAAGTGTTACCAGTGACGGGCGGCAATAAGCCCGTCACTAATACATAACACCAGTGACGGGCTTATAACAGTGGGCGTCACTAGTATTTTTTAGAAGACCGACAGGAAGGAAAAAATATTTAGTGACGGGCATCAATAAATGCCTGTCACTGGTAACATATTTTTATTATAATGAAAATATTAAAATGAAATATATAAAACAAAGTAGTACACGAGACGTACGAGGATTGCGTCCACAAGTGTGTCCAGTAAAACTCCAAAAATCATACGAGATTGGCCGGGGAATGAAACAGATAGCTTATTAAAATTTAGGTGTAAACAATTCAATAATATGGCCGGACGTGATTTCTTTGCATTGCACAAAATGTACGTTACCGTGGTTCATCTGGCCTAGTTTTTTGCCTCTCTGACCCAACAAAAACGAACCCTAGTCCAGGCACATCAACACCGCCGCACCCAGTTGAAAAAAAAAAACACCGCCGCACCTATTTCGCGATGCGGATCTGCAGTTATCCAAATCGCGTGTCCCAAAGTCAAAAGAAAAAACTCCCATTCCCCGTCTCGCCGCTCTCCCCCACCTTCCCCACGATCCCATCGCCTCTCTGCATCCGCACGATCCCCAACGACGCCCACGCGATCTCCATAGCCCTCGACACCGCGGCGCCCTCTTCCGGCTCGTCGGCGACAAATACGAAGCTCGTCGGCGCTGGACGGCGACGACGAATGCGCGGTGCCCTCTTCCGTCTTGTCAGCGACGGCGACGAAGCTAATCGGCTCCTCAGGGTGCACGACGACGCCTCACACACCTCCCCTCCGCCGGCGGCCGGTTTCCCCCAACCCCGCCGCCTCTCCCGGTACATCTCTATCGCCATCCCCGCCTTCCCGCGCCTCCAATCAGGCCGCCGGGCACGGAACCCTAGCTGCCCCTGCTGGCCGCTGTCGAGGACGAACCAGTCCGGCCTCGCGCGCCTCTCCTTATCCTCGACCTCCACCCTACCCGGCTCTGCTTCCCCCGCTACTCGCCGGTGCAGTCCGTCTCTGGAGCTCGTCCACGAGGAGGACGCCAACTTGTTCCTCCAGATGCGCCGCCGGTGCGGCCACGGGGAGGCCGGCTGCTCTCCTCCGACGACTCACCCGCCTCCACATGCCGCTGGTCAGTATATCCAAATCCCAGTTCTCAACTCTCGATCCCCTTTCTCCGCGAATCAACCTTATCCTTAGCAGCCGCGCACCACGATCAAAAGTGCCGACACAAATCAACCCTTCGACCAGCAAACTTGGTGAGTGCCACTACATACAAACTGGGCAAGAATAAATTTTAATCTTTTAATCAGCACTTCTGTAATAGAATGTTAGTTAAATTTTGTGATGTGCTAGGGAACTGCAAATCTGAATATCTGCTTAAGTTAGTTGTTGTTATCTAAAAGGGAAAAGCTAATGATGTGTGAAATATCAATTGTTTGGTAATAGTATGTTGATGCTTTCTTGCAAGAGATGATAATGAGGAGGCAGCTAGCTAACAACTTCTTCTATTACCAGTCTCAATATGATAAGCTAGCTGGTGCTTGGAAGTGTGCTACGAAGACCCTGAAGGAGAATGCTTCTGATAAAAGAGAGCACATTTACACGTGAGATAATTTATGTTTATATTTACACCTTATGTGTATATTCATCTTCTTCTACGAACAGGCTCCTGTTATTACTTGTTAACTAGAATTACTCTGGCTTGCAGGAGAGAGCAGCTTGAGAAGCAAAACAGCTGATCATGTATGTTAAAACAAACATTTATAGTCCACTGCAGATACTAACATCATTCTTACCTCACTACCTATTGTAGTCTACCTTTGTTTTTAGTGATGGATTGTGATAGCTAGATGCTGCCGCACCTATATGCTTTATTATTTTGCTGTTAACCTATGAATGCATGGCAGTGCTCGAAATGATCACTATTTATTTTTAAGCATGTTAACTGTTGATTAAGAATAAGCTATGTTCATTTCTCACTTATGGAGACCTCGAGTCACATAGTCTCCATGGTATAACGTCGGTTGTTTCATGTTTGCATTTCCTCCAATTTTTCTTAGCTAGAAGAATCATGTATCCATACTTCATATATGTGCTACCACCTCGAGTCTGAAAAAATTGTCATGAAAACACACTAAGCTAGTACAAATTCGTACACAGGTCACGAAAACCTTTACATATGGGACGGAGTATTTAGTTCAGAAGAATTATGAACATGTTGTCTTTTAGCTAAGGTTTATAAATGTTCTTTTCTTGGTTTCTATGTGTCACCTTCGATGCATATTACTACTCGTTCATCATCAATAACATTGTTCTCTCTTTTGTATAATTTCGGTCTAGCAACAGCCTCAAGTTGATGTGTTAGCCATGATCTCTCGCGCCCCGCCTGCGGTGGTAGGCTCGGCTGGCCCATGGCGTTAACTACCTTGACTACTTCCTCGGCTCACCGCGCTGCTACTGTGATGCTCTCTCGTCGTCGGCTTCTCTTTGGTGAGTGTTGCTTCATCACTCAGCTTCTTTACTTCTGAGGTACCAGGGCCACTATGTCGTTGCTATATCTGCTTCTACCTTTGAGCCGACAACCTAATTGATGTCCACTTGTGCTGATGCATGTATAATTGATGGCTCGACCTTGTAGTTCTATTGCCTCTGGATATTGTCTCTGCCTATTCTAAGACTTGATCATGTGATCGGGGCTAATTGTTTTTCTTTAATCTGTCCTATGTGTGTTTATCTTGCTAATTTGTTTATCATTAGCTACCTAGTTTGTTTGACACGTGAGCTAGCAGTCAACAACATATACCACTGAATTTCTTCAGTTTTCTTGTAGTGTGAAAGAATGGAGATGCACAAGTAGCTAATGATTCTGAGGACTATGAACTGGACGCTTGGACATATCGATGTGGCTGGCACCATTGTGGGAGTATTTTTTGATTGTGCTGTGTGTTTTGGATTGTGCTATGTGTGATGTTAATGCCACATTGTAATCTGAATCATGCAAGTTCTCTCGTGTTATGTGTGTACATACTATGTCATGTTGGATTATGTAAATATTGATCTATCACGTATAAGTGGAAAAAGAATTTATTTTTTTATTACCGAAATGCATACCACTGACGGGCAGGGTAGTCGACCTGTCACTAGAAAACTGCACACTACTGGACCTTTCATCGGTACTAGTGACATGCATTTCTATTTTGCCGTCACTGCTACACATATACTAGTGACGGGCAGGTGCCCGTCACTGGTAACTAAGTACCAGTGACAGCATACTAGTGACGGGCAGCTTGCCCGTCACTGATGAACAAAAAATGCCCGTCACTAAGAAGGGTTTCTGCAGTAGTGATAGCCTATTAGCCGGATAGGGTAGATGTTGCAGCCGTAATTTTGGTCCAAATTCCCCGATGACTTATTGTACCATCATTTGTTCCTGTTCGAGATGCTCTACAATTGTTGCTTGATTCTTAAAAAGCATGCCTTTGCCACCTCAAGGTAGTGAGACATGTTTCAGTAAGAAACCTCTTGTTGCGCTCCGACGGCCGCTCTGTTCCCTCCCTAACTCCCGCTTCTCTCTCTACCACTCTGCCACTTCACTTCCTCGTTGTATGCAAAATAGGGAGGAGGCATCATCCACGGCCAACTAACAAATAAGTCAACGCACACACTAACAGGCAGATGCAAACGCTCAACACATATCACTTGTAGCCTGTTTCACAACAAACAAATAACCCAAACACATAGCCCACAACGTGTGACCGCATCCGGTTGAGGATAAAAGAACTCGCATTTGAGAATTTAGCTCTATTTAGACGTGGCTGAGATTTAGCTAATCCTTGATCGTTTGAGAATAAGCAAAAGCAGATAAAACTATGCCATGTTTAGGCCTGGAAATAAAATTCGCAAGCTACTCGACTCAAAAAGAGCTCGGCTCATTTAGGTAAAACTCGTGAGCGTAACGAGTCAAGCGGAGCCTGATATCTTGACCCTTCATTAAGAACAATGAGGCTACTTGTGTGACTCGCAAACTTGTACAACTCAGCACTAGGCCAGAACAAGCCACAACTGGCAATCCTATGGACGCAGCTCCCCTGACGTGCTGGGCTGACACTGACGTGCAGTCAGTGATCCCATGTCAGGGGTAACGCACGTCAGGGGATCCATATCCCAATCCTATAGGCCATAATATGTTGTGGGCCCAGATCCCAATTGCATTCAAACTAGACCAAGATATGATTGACATACTGCAAGCAAAAAAAAGTTATATGTGTGTGACACTTGCCACCAGTGGTATGTTGGAACATGTTTAATGTTGTCTATCGAGTATGTTAGACCTATTTAAACTATGTCACAAGTCGGATGCTTGTTGTGTGAACTATAAATTTTGACCTGTAAGTACTTGTTTTTGTTGTGAGTTGATTGAGTCTTTGTTGTGAACTGATTTAATATTTCTCATGGAGCTTTTTGAAATTGGATTGTTTATTATGGCATATTGTTATTTTGTACATAGTCGCTGCCACAATTTAAACGAGTTTCGTCGAGCTTAACGAGCGAACAAGAACCTATAATGAGTCGAGTCGAGCTGACATGTGTGCTTGTTAAATTAACGAGCTTATTGAGTTTGAGCTTAACAAGTTGAAACTTAGCAAACTCGAGTTAAATGATTCGAGCCAACTCGATCGTTATCCAGGTCTAGCCATGTTAGCCAAAAAACCACTTCGTGTTGGGTGAGGGGCAAACCTTATCCGGTTTAGGAAGATGATGACCAAAGTTAGAAAAACAAATGTCTACCTGCTAAAGGTGAACCTTGTAAACAGTTGATGGGATGTAAAATATGCTTTATCTCAGGAGATAATCGACGAATCTTTGAAGGGTTATAATTTTGAACAGTATTTTAGTTAGGATCTACTCGTCAGGTTATCATTCCTGACGAATACTGCAACCAGCGATTATGCGCACGTAGACAAGGACAATGTATTGTACGAATGTACAACATATATCAGAGAGCGACCACACCATAGACGAATCTTGAGTGTTGTCAAACTAATTAAGTTGATACATGGAATCAACTCTATCTTGGGCATAAACCTCTCTGTCAAGGTTTTGAATAGGCGCTAAGTTTTAGGGATGTAAAAACTGACCACTTCAATTTCGTAATGAAATTGGGGATCCCGGCTGGGGGTCCTTCTTTCTAAAAAAAAAATACATGGAATCAAACCGGCAAAAAAAATGGCAGTCGATCGAACGGGCAGAGCAAAGAAAATATTGCGCTTAGGCTGGAGGCGAGGAACGACAGCGAAATACCTTTGTTTTAGACAAAACGACGGCGAAATAACTAGGCCGATTCTGATCTCATATAGCCAGCTACATTTTGTTTTAAGAGGCTAGACAAGATCTGATTGGCACTGGCGATCGACTAGCTTAGCTAAACTAAATCCAGCTTTATATGCTAGTCGAGTAAACAAACGATGGATGCATTTGGCATCTCCCATGGTAGTTAACCCGTCGCTGCAACCGTACGTGAGTCGCCACTTTCAGAGTGACGGTTGGTGCATCTTTCAGGGTTCATATTCCAAGTCTTTTAGATTTTCCGATCGAGGCTCTCCATCATCAACGACGATCGAAAGCAACATCGTCGTGTAAGAAAGTACAAACAGAATCATATATATACACACGCGGATTTAAGGACTAGAAATGTGAAGAGCCGGGTGGCCCTTTAATAAATTTTAAAAGCGCTGCGCGAATCCGAAGAGAAGGTATGCGCGGCGCGGCGGTGTGTGTATGAGAGTGACGCCTCTTCTAAAGAGTAAAGATGGAGATTGAGGTGAGCAAATGAAATCGCAAGTAGCATCAGCGATGGAGCTGAGCTGACTGTACTCGACATCAACCTTTCCTTGTCCTTCTCGATCGGCGCCGGCGCCGCGGGTCAACTTCATGTCCTACATGGCGCTGCATCCGCTAGCAATCATCAAGCGATAATCGGTTGTTCTTCTCCGAATCTCCCATCCGCTAGCAACCGAATTGACAAGGAAAATGTGTGTTATTACTGGATATAATCAGCAAGAGCCGACGTGTCGTGTCAGGCTGTTAGGAAGAGTAGTATATAGTTAGCCGCCATGAATGAAGCACATGGGGTTGAGAAGTAATTAAGCGGTTAGCCGAACAACGTGCATGTTTGTGTTGGAATGCATTATAATTCTTCCACTTCTCGATCGGCTGGTGAACTGCGCTGAATTTTCTTGCTTGTATAGTTGTTCTTTCAGCGGGTTCTATGATTGATGTGCAGGAGGTGTAGCTGAAGCTTGAACTCGTTGGAGGCAAATATCTCTTGTATGAATGACTATGTCTGGATAGGCCTTAATCAAACGAAGGCCTTTAACTCCTCGCAGTACAGACTTCCTCAGTGTTGGAGGCAAACTTCAAATAGGTAAGCGAAAGTGCAAAGGAGCTTTCGGGCCAAAATGGGTCCGGATTAAGTGGAGGGGGCGTGCCTCTGCGCACACCAGGGCACAAGGTGGACTGGCCCAGTTGGGTGTATCCGTGTATGGCCCAAAATTAATCTGACTTTCAGACTTTGTATTTTTTTTTTGAAATAAGACTTTGTAAATTTTATTATGATTTATAAAACATAATTATAAATCATGCTTTCCAAACAAAATATAGAACATAATTTATGCAGCAAGTTAGCCATCTAGGAAAAATATTCTCACTTGCCGAATAAAATGTTCATATTTATGTAAATTACTTTAATACATAAAACTTGCATATGTTAAAACATTGTTTTTATGTAGAAGCATGTCAATGTACTTCCTCCTTTCTAGAATAAGTGTCTCAAATTTGAATAAAATGAGATGTTTCTTGACATGTTTCATGTCTAGATATATTTAATTTTGACAAACTTAAGATAGTTATTTTAAGATGGACAGAGTATATGTGAAGTTGTCTGGTAATACTAACAATAATAACTAGCCATGATTCCTGTGAGCGAACATGTCGTGCCGTATAAAATGAAGCACACCAACGGGGTGAAAAGTTATTAACCAGTTAGCCGACCAACGTGCATGTTTGTGTTGAAACACATTATAGTTGGTCATTCTTCCTAGCCATACATCAGCAAATTCGTGATGGAACAAGGCATGACCAGCTTCATGATGACCTCGTGACACACTTGTGGGCGATCAAAGAAAACAATGTCCCCCATCACGCGGTGGTGTAAAATTTGCATGAATTCGTATTTAAAATTTGTATTCGTATTACACTTGTGTTGTAATAATTTATACATTTTCTATATTTAAATTCGTATTGAACCTACGACAATGATTTTTGCAGATAGAAGTAACAAATGGATGATCTAGTTTAAACTTTGCAAAATCACCGCCGCAGGTTAAAAGAAAAAAATTAGGGCGTTGGTTTGGGGGGTGTCGTTGTGAGTTGCGGCAATCATTTGACCGGACACCTGTCCGACACACTCCAATTGGGACTCAATTGGGGGTGCCGCACATGAATTTGGAAGGCCCCGGTGGAGGGAACGGGATCCTCTAACTTTCCCATCCTAACTTTTCCTAACTTTGGGTCATTTACATGTGAGACCCACCGCACATGGGACCTATCTGTCAATGACTCAAAGTCAGGGAAAGTTAGAAAATCTAAGTCAGAGGATCCGGCTCCCCGGTGGAGATGCTCTTAGTACATTGCAAAGGACCAGCCGCTTCCTCATTCTCTCATTGTAGGTTTTGCTTAGAATTTTCTTAGCTTTTGAGAAGTATGGCTATCGGTTCTACTACTTGGTCATTTTTACATATTTCCAGAAGACACTACCAAAATTCATGTTTCTTTAGTTTTTCTTTGACGGGAATTAGTTTGAACACTACGAACCTACTACTATCATGTTTGCGGACTGGTATTGTGTATTTATGCAGAATGAAACTTTCATATAATTTATTTCATGTTATCTCAATGAATAAATCAAACCTACTTAATTCAAATATCGTGAAGTAACTTGTAATATCTATTGTAGTAAAACTCTGTATTGAATTTCAGATTTCTTCAAGTAGCCAAGTTTTTTATAATAGAAAACACTGGAATCCCAAAATATTCCATGTTATCCTTTGTCAAAAGCATCGAAACCAAATAATAATCACAACGAAGATGATAACTCGATCCTCCTTTGTCAGATGTATAACTCACAGCAAGGATTTCTTCAAGTAGCACATAAAATTTGTCACAAAAAACACAAGATCTATATATCTTTTGCAACTGACCCTAGTTTTTAGGTAATATGCTGCACCTAACGCAAATACGAGGCAGCACATGGTAGAGCGAAGGCACAATGATTAACTAAGGGCCTCTTTGGATTACAGGGTTGAAAAACACAGGAATAGGAAAAACATAGGAATTCCACACGTTTGCAAGTGCAAAACAGAGGATTGTAAAACGCAGGAAAACTACATGAATAGTCATTTGGATAAAACGCTGGAAAAACACAGGAAAAGTGCCTCGATCCTACACACTTGTGTCTAATAAAGAGGTTGGAGTGGATGTTTGAATTCCTATGGAATTGAGGCATAGGAATCCAATCCATAGGATTTTATTAGCACCATTCTTTTGAATAAAAGGCAATCCATAGGAAAAATTCCTAAGGATTGGAATCCTATGAAAATCCTTTGAAATTCCTACAATCCAAAGAGGCCCTAAAGTTGTATGGTGGACGGGCTTTATGAGACATATGGAAATGAAATTTGTGATTTATGATTCTATTGGATTTGTCAAATATGAATTAGTAAGTGACGTGAAACTACAAATACATAAATCTCAGTTAATTTTCGTAGACATCTTTTAATCCTGCTCAAGATGTTATCTTAAGTTCCTAGGGAGTAGATCTCATGCAATAAGTAGTTAATCGGTCTTCACTTTCTACAAATAAGGTGTCTAAATATCAGTTTTGTCGAAGATATAATTGAAGTGAAGTCAAAAGATTAGATGTTTTTTAATACTATATGACTATTTATTTCTATAAACATGATTTCTTTTACGTCCATCATGTTTACAGGTGTGACATATAAAATAGAAAAAGATTGAGATATTGTAGCAACGTACGGGCATTCAACTAGTGATGGTAAATTAGTAGTGCCAATATAAACTGTGGACAGGAGTAAACAGGACGCCAAAGTCAGTTGGGGGCGCCAGTCATCCATCCAGGTACTAGGACATACGAAAGGCGTCAATAAAACCATACCGGCCAGTCACACGTACGTGGCATGGCAGCTAAACCTAACCCGACTTCAACTACCGAGGCCAATCATCGAACACCAGTGTCCTGCCTTCAAAGTTACCACTGAACTACACGTCGACGACGAGTGATGAAATTTGCATCACATCATCTCACCTCACCTCAACATACCCTGCAGGTTAGTTCAACCATCACTGCGATCTCGCCACAAAGATATTACCCGGTGATGCAAGCTGCAGCGGCATCGGCAATGGCAAGCAACACCGAGCAAGCAAAGGCCACGTTTTATAAACAAGGCACGAACACATACCCAACTAACTTGCCGCCAAATTAAATCGCATCGGTAGAACAACCTAGTGCAAGTTGGCGCGCGGATTCCACGGACTGATGGATCAGCTAGAGCTAGGTAGCGAGAGCGAGCCAAATCCGTCGGCCTCCGTCCACCTCGCCGCCGCTTTCCGCGACCGAGACGACCACTCTACTGCGAGCTACGGCCGATCGATGGATGTGAAAGCATCGTATTCCCCAGCGACTTTGCCTGGCTTTTCCCCCTCTCGTCGAATCCATCCATATCTCGGCCATAATTCCACAGTACTGTATGGGAGAATTGTTTTGGCCGGAAGAAGATCCAGAATGAGTGGGCGTTGTTGCAGTTGGCACTCATTTTCCTGAAGGAATGAATATGTTCTTGACCATCATGGATTAACAGTGAGAAAACAGAATAGAGAGCATAAAAGGTGTGTAGAGTAGCATTTGTTCCAGGGAATTAGAAGAAACAAAGGGGAAAGACCCAATAGAGAGGGTTTGTTTGGGGATGCCCCATTATCTCTAGTGCTCTTCGTCTCCTACCTTTCACTGACGACTTTTTGATGTGTGGATAATCAGCATGCATCTAGTGGAAGGGAAAGATGCAAGGCCGTAGGATGCGGAATCGATGAGGGCTGGCCGGCCGGCCGGGCGCCACCACCGGGTCCTTGTCGTCGGATAAGCTCGGAAGTGCTCCATGGGTTGGGCGAAAATCCGGACGCTTCTCTGGCAGTATTGAATATATGCAAATGGGAGTGTGTGATGTGTAGTGCTTTCGTCTGCATCCTAACAAAAGAATCTGGAAAGAGTTTTAGCCGGAATGCAAGTTGGCATCACAATTAGCACTGACGGAGCTGTCTAGAGGTTCAGACTTCAGCGAGCGCGGCAAGCAAGCAAACAAGCAAGGAACCGCGTAAGAACTTGGTCTCTCCACGTGAATTTGTAGTTGTGGTTAAGAACCACTGAACCAGTTTGCACTCACACTTGACATGCTCGAGTGCCATGAAAACTTAAAAGGCATAGCAATATACCTTGCCGCGTGGAACAAATACATGCCGTGCTATCTGATTGCGAATTCATCTTCTGTGCTTTCTACGAGGCTGAGCCTGATGCCATCAGCCATCATCATGTCATACCACACTTTTGTTTCTCAAATCAAAAGCTATCATGTATCATCATACACACTTTGATTTGATGGTGCAAGCAGAAAAGCACAATGCCGTACGTGCCTATCTGCTTATTCCACGACTCGGGGAGGAACGCATGTAAGAGCAAGAACACACTACATCGAGGAAGGGGCAGTGACCCATTGGTCTGGGGGCGCTGTGGCAATCCCAGAGACCCGAGTTTGGTCCCCGTCGGGGATAGTTTTCAGGAGTTCTCACACAGGTGGGGTCTACTATATCAAAAATCCTGAGTGCTAGTGCCCAATGATTTCATTTTTAAGAACACACTACATCGCTACGTTAGTAGTAACAATTTTGCAGTTAAACTGGAGCGCTGTTGCTATAACACTCACACTTCACATGCTTTCCCCGTGGAAAACAAGCATGCCGTGGTAATTTGATCGCGAACTCGTCTCCTATGATTATACATGTTTCCAAGAACCTGAACATCATCACCACACTTCTAGTTCTGAAAAGGCTATCACCAATAAACACTTGGTTGGATGGAACAAGATGAAATGGAAAAGGAGGCACAAAGTGGTAGCATTTGCTTAGGACTCAGGGATGCACGCATGTAAGAGCAAGAGCACACTACACATCACTGCATCAGTAGTAGCAAATCGTAGATCATCATATACATGCATACAGATAGTAACACAAGCTAGAGAAATTTCCAATGGATTACTGATTACATGTCTCGACTGGCATCGCCGTGAAAAAACTGCCGGCGGATCAACCAGGAGATCAAATACACGACGACCTTACTAAAACACCACCGGCTACTTACTACCGATGCATGCTACTAGTTGCTGCTACTCGCAGCAGCCATGGCCGACGTCTAAAATGCCGTCGAGCCAGAGCAGCTGCCAACTCGAAAGAGAATTAAGTACATCATAGCTATGGAATGGAGCTTAACAAAGACTGTGCTGCTAGCTAGTAGCGGTTGCTTCATGTTCACGAGAGGATGGAGTCCCAGTCGATCTCCACGGACGGGTACTTGCGCAGGTGGAAGGTCTCCGACTCGTCCCACGGCGTCTCCGTGAAGTCCAGCTTCTCCATCTCCGGGACCGGCGGGGGTGAGCCGGCGGACACACCGGACTCCTCCTCCTCCGTCGACGCCGAGCACTTGGGTGACTCCGGCTCCGCCGCGTTCTTGGAGGAGGACGGCGCGGCGAGGGACTGGCAGATGGCGGTGAGCTTGGCGTCGACGGAGGCGTGGAGCGGGCCGGCCAGGTGCGCGCCGCCGCGGCGGAGCGACGGGAAGTTGAGGCGGGCGTGGTCGCCGCGGAGGCGGAAGGCGGCCTTGTCGTAGGCGAGCGCGGCGTCCTCGGCGGTGTCGAAGGTGCCGAGCCACAGCCTCGTCCGGTTCTTGGGGAGGCGGATCTCCGCCACCCACTTGCCCCAGTGCCGCTGCCGCACGCCGCGGTACAGCTTCGACTGCGCGGCGGCCACTCCGGCCATCGCCAGCGCGTGGCGCGGCGGCGACCCGGACTGCTTCATCGGCTGCCCGCGCGGGCCGAGGAAGGAGCCAGCAGCAAGGCCCCTCTGCTGCTGCTGCTGCTGCTGCTGTACGAAGAACTGGGCCTGGATCTGCTGGATCTGGGCCGGGCCGAGATGAGTCAGCCCCATCGGCCCGCTCATGGCGGCATACTGCGAAGAGTACAGTGGCGGGAGCTGCGAGAAAGACGACGAGGTGGCCGCCGCCGCGGTGGTCGGAAAAGCTGAGGCGTAGGATGACGGAGTGTTCATCATGTAGGAAGGATCTTGGGTCATGGCGGAGGAAGAAGAAGAAGGGGAGTAGTAGTATTGGTAGGGACAGGAGGAAGCGCTCGTGATAAAAGGTTCGAGCGCTTTCATGAGCTCCTGATCCGAAGCAGAGGTGGTGGAGGCGATCTGGTGGGTGCTGGTGCTGTACTTGTACATGTCTATAGCTGCGGCCATGAGGACTTTGGCTGGAGGTAGAAGAAGATCGATCGAGGCACAACTGAAAATGGAACGGAAAAAAAGGAGCTTTCTGGTGCAGGTAGAAGAAAGGAAAAGCCCCGTTCCTCAATAAAATTAGAGAAACAAGGGGAGGTGGGTGGCGCAAAGGAGAAGTAAATCGGACGACGAACTAGAAGGGTATTGCAAAAGAACCCTTTCCGGCCGTACCGATGCAAATTAGGAAGGCTGAAAAAAACACAAGAATCCAGGAGAGAAAAAAGGTTCTCTGGATCTCTGTTCCTCCTAGCTAGGAGATCGAGTTGATGATCTAATGATCCTGATCGAGCAAGAACGCTTCTTTTGATCTAATAATCCCAAAAGAACGTCTCCTTGAAACAGGACCTTTGATTGCTCGCGTGTTCCTGCCGCTAAAGAGATCAGAGAAGTTCGGAGAACAAACCTGCCGTAGTCGTCGCTGCTGTTGCTGAGTTCGTCTTCGGAGTTGGGATCGCTCAACCTCACCGTGGAGTGGAATGGGATGTGGCTGGCTGGCTGTGGGTGTGTTCTTGCGGTGGTGGGGGTTGAGCTAGGCGTCTCTCTGAGGAAGAAGAGGCGTCGCACCAGAGCTTTATATAGCGCCAAGCTCCGGCCGGGCGTGCAAGCAAAGCGAAGCAACCATTCTCCGTGCAATCTACTACCACAAAGCCATCGATCTGATTAATTAACTTTTCGTTAATCGTTTCTTGGTGGGAGCTTTGCAATGCGATTTTGAAAAATGAGATGTTCCTTTCGTCAATGGCGTCAGCCTACGGCAGGTAGCACGCGCGAAGAACAAGTTGCAGCTAATAGGGTCCTGCCACATGTGCTCCGGACACGCGGGTGAGCATCCCCCTACACTATTTTTTCTGTGCAAGTGGCAGCGTGGGATTGGGTGGTGGTGCGCTGGTTCGACCTCAAAATTTGCTGCCCTTTGTTCTTCTCAGAATTCGGCTCCTCCGTTACAGCAAGAGCTACACATCCCTCGTTTTCAAAAAAAAAAGAGAGCTACACATCCCTTGTTTTCAAATAAGGAGCTAAATCCTTGTACCATTCTCACTGGCTCAGGTTCTCCGACTTGGCGACTTTGGGTCACTGACTTGTGGGATCCATATTTAAAAGGTCCTTCAAAAAAAGTGACCTAATGTCACATGTCGTTACGTCGAATTCCGGCGCCTTTTCAAATTCACCCATTTGAGAATCTCTTTGTGAGGCAGAATTAAAATACCACACTGTACTGAGTCCTAGAACAGGGAAATCTCTCGTGTAAATTGTTTGATTGTTTCGTAGGATTTTCTTTTCTAATGACACAATTGTCATAAAAATAAAGATATGTTTGATGCGGTTAGAATCAACGAGTTTTCCATTGGTTAAAAGATGTTAGTTTAGAACAAAGCAAGGGATGGCCGTTCAAAACATGTATGAAGTTTATGATCATATAGACCAAACAATCTTTATAGGAAAAGTTACTAAGAAATAGGTTTCTCCAAAATTCATACATTAACCTTTGAACCAAAGATGCCATAATTATATTTTTTTCTCCATCAGTTATATTATCGGTGTTTAACTATTTTTATTATGTTCCAACCAAGGAACAAAACTAAATTATGCATCATATTTCGTGGTTTATCCCTGTCGGAAAATGTATATTTCTACGAGCAAAAAATGAACAAAATTGGATACGTAGAGATTCTTTTCATAAATTAGTTTTCATTTTGGGTTTATATGCCGATGTTATTTTTGATGTACTTTGATATTGCTTAATTTTACTACTCAAATAAACCTATTTCTTGTTCTTATAATAATAAATCGTATTGTAGATCTTCGTCAGTTAGAAATTATAGACTGATCACTGTTGTTGCATGGTCCCAAGATTCCCTACTTATGTTTTTCCTTCATTAGTTGTATCCAAGGAACAAATTAAATCATGCATCATATTTTGAGGTTTGTCCATGACAGAATATGTATATTTGTATCAGCAAAAAAATGAACTAATTCGGATATGGTATAGATTATTTTCATAATTTGTTTTTAATTTTGGGTTTATTTGCCGACATCATTTCTTGTATTTTACATAGCTTTCCTTCTACTAACAAAACACCAGTTCAATAAACCTTTTCTCCTATAAATTGTCTTGCCTGTGTGAGAAAACTCTAGAACCATTGTTGTTCGATGGTTCCAATCAAAAGTTGTGGTGTGAACTGCGAGAAGCAATTCCGACTTAACTTCGTATATACTGTGGCTTCCATAGAGCCGTGGGCACTGCCGATTAGGACCCCAAAAAGGACAAGCTTGAACCGTAGCGCCAGCTCAATTATACCTCCATTTGCAGGCCCAATTGCGAGCAGATGTACCATCAAGAGTTTATTATTGGGTGATCATTTTCCCATTGGCATGGACAAGTGCACAACCACCACGTGATTCTATAGTAAGAAGTCCCTCTCAGCATTCATTTTCTCTGCCAATTTGAGGCCCAAAACATCAATTCTGGGATAGCTACACGAGGAGAAAATATGAAAAAATGATATCAGGATCTATTCAAACTTTGCTGGTTTCAGACGACCTCTGGTTCGGACCAAGTCGCCGGTGTATTCCTGCCACACACATTAAGAAAAAAATCCGTGTACGATTGAGCGCGGACAAATCGAGCCTGTGCTTTGGAAATCCCTGTATTTTAATAAATTCAAAAACTAAATTTCGAGTTCTCAAAAAACTGTGAAAATAATCCTGATTGTAGATTGTGTTATATTCTACCAACGTGTAAAATCTCAATTAGAAATGTGCTGTATTTTGAATTTCACAAGAATAACTAAATATGACATTTGAAAGTAGTGAACAATGCAAATTTCAACTCTCTAAATCTGTTAGATTTTGTTATCCTTTTTGTGTAGCTCAGATTATGAATTATTTTGAGCTGAGACTTTGCACTTTGGTAGAATGTGTAATTGTCTACATCCAAGGTTTCTTTTTACACAATTTTTTTAACTAGAAAATATCATTTTCAATTTTAAAAAAATAAAGAGGCTCATGAAGGTCGGCCTGATCCGTTTGCACTTTCCAGCGTGTGATCGCCTTAATTTGCTGTATCTCTAGGAATTAATTCAGCAAGATGAATATGAAGGTGAGAAAAATTGCCCCGACGAAGAGGCAAGATGAGAAGCATAGACACCTCCACTATCGGGCGTGTTGTGGACCAATCATCTCCTCGAAAAATCTCAAGCAAATTGAACCGTATGACGTTGATACGGCGAGCGGAGGAGGAGATTCGTGAAAAGCTCCTCCGTGCAACGCGACGCCTTCTTCTTCCTCTGGGGGGTGCAAGGTCAGCAGGGGCGGCGCCACCAGGGGGGCGAGGTGGGGCGGCCGCCCCCCCTCAGCTCAGGCGATTTTTCCGACTACAGGTACTCTACGCCTGCTGTACGCTAAAAATACATGAACGGGAGCGAAGAAAAAAGAAAAACTGGCAGATCCCCTCGCTCGCTCGGTCGCACCCAGTCCTGGTCGCACCCTCGCCCTGACCTGCCCGCTCGGTCGCACCCTCTCGGACGATCCCCTCGCTCGCTCGCCTCGCTCCCTCGATCCCCAATCCCTCGCAGTCTCGCACCACCCTTCCGCACCGCCGCCGTCGCCCTGCTCCCTGGTCGATCCCCCGCAGCGGCGCTGCCCCAGCTCGTCGCTCCTCCCTGCTAGATTCCCCAATCCCGTTCGCCCCTGACCCAGCTCGTCGATCCGCCGCAGGCCCGCAGCGGCGCTGCCCCAGCCTGTGCTGTCGCCGGGCGCCGGCGATGGACGGAGAAGTAGAGCCGGATTGGGAAGCTCTTCTAGCAGAGGTGGAGGCATTTGAGATGGAGGATCCGGAGGAAGCTGCAGAGCTAGCAGCGGAAACGGCGGCAGCCAAAGCAGCAGCTCGAAATTGCAGGCGGAGACGCGACGACGCCAACGACCAGCAACGGCAGGGAGGAGATGAGCAGGTTATTTCTCCATCTTTTGCATATTTCATGTCCATTGTTATTTGTTATGGGGGACTGATTGTTGTAGACTTGTAGCATAAATCTCAATTTTTGTTGTCTACCTCGGAAGTTTCATCTTGCTAGCACAACTACAACTCAAGTGACATGAGTCCATGTTTACTAGTTTTTAAGTTGTTTTTAGGTTACTTTTATGTCATTGTTAGTTGTACTTGATGAGTTATGAAACTGAATATGTTTGAACCTTTTTTATGTTGAATACACTTGCTTTTGCCTAAATTTTGTGAGCTTTAGTATTGTGAGGCTTCGACTTATTTATATTGTTCCTTCCATACAATTGGGGACTACATGTGTTGTCAAAAAAAAAATTCGCCGGTGGCACACCTTTTACTGTTCGCCCCCCCTCGTCTCAATTCCTGGCTCCGCCACTGAAGGTCAGCATCGTGTGTCTTGCGTGTGGGAGCGTCGGCGTCGCGTGTTCGGGCACGACTGCCATGGCCGCGCTCCCACGGGCAATCGCTCCGTTCCGGGCAAGAAAACCGACGCATTTCCGGCCGCGGCCGGCGTGCCGAGCTCGTTTAGCTCGAGTGAGCCGACAAGCCGTCGGTCATCTCGGTGTTGGCCTCGTGTCTGCCCAAAACTGAACCCAAGGAGTACATGACATCGCTCCTGTAGCTCTCCTTCACCTGCTGCCTTGTTCCTTACTCCTGAATCGTTCAGCACACGAATCGTCGCGTACACGTCCGATCATTTTTCTCCCTAGCTGAAAATATCGTCGATGCATGTTTGGTGGCCTCTCGACGCAGTAATCTAGGCCTGCATACTTGCTGATAGAGGTGAATTATTGGCCACCGGCTCAAAGCTACTATATCAATCTTATGCTTGCCGTGCATGTAAATAAATAGTACATCCAGAGAGTGACATCTTTGGCCACAGCCGCTGTCATTTTGCGAGTTGAGGATGAGGATGATCGATGAGGTCGTCCGGGAGAAGAAGCATCTGGATCGATCGTGTGGGTGTACGATTCCACATGAATAATACAACTGAGGCTCGCGTCCCCCGCTACCGAACTCGTTAATCAAAGATATCCGCTGCATTAATCTACTTAGGAGCGTTTTCCTTCCTTAGAAAACCCCTTGATGAACGAGAAGATAGGCACTGGTTGCTACGAAACTGCGTCATCATCATCCGATCCCCCTTGTGCGCCACCAGGTTCATCGCCATCGGCAACCGGTCTAGATATGGTTGTTAATTGGCGGGGTGAGCTAATCCTGCCGTGGAGTTCAATGGATGGACAACTGGAGCTCCTTGATCGTCACCTAGAAAATGGCCACATATCCCAGCCACCAAACGCTAACCTAACCTAGACTAGAGATGTAATCATTGGTGCTGCCTAGCCCTAAATCGATCTTCTCTCTAATCCGGCCGATATATAGTCTTTTTTTTAACTAGGCAAAAGTTTTGCCTTTTATATTGATATAGCAGAAGCAAACGTGATACTGCGAGGTCAAAAGAAAAAAAGTGAAGTAAGGGCAACGAAAAAAAGTAGCCCCGCGAGGGTCCACATCACCCTACACCAACCAATCACGCAGAGAGATAGATCGTCATTACTTCAAAATATGACTATGCGGTGTTGAAGTTTGGGCTGTAACGAGGTGGGTCATCTCCCCTCGGTTTCGTGTTAATATGAGCCAATACCGGCATAGTTGTACAAGGAGGGGTACCGCAACACACAAGCCGTGTTGGGTCCAAATACGATAAGTAAAACCTATTACATATTCTAACACCCTCCCTTAATCTAAACCTTTTGAAAGGTTTAGATTACGTTTAAATTCATCAAGCATCTTGACTGGTAGCGCCTTCGTGAAGCCATCTGCAACTTGATCCTTGCTTGACACAAACTGAATGGTCAAACGATTATTAGCAACTCTTTCTCTGACAAAATGAAAGTCAATCTCAATGTGTTTAGTACGAGCATGAAACACTGGATTCGCAGATAAATAGGTGGCACCCAGGTTATCACACCAAAGAGTTGGTTTTTCTTGTAACTTTACTCCAAGCTCGGTAAGAAGGGCTTCAACCCAAATTAACTCAGCAGTGGCATTAGCAAGAGCTTTATATTCAGCCTCAGTACTAGACCGAGATATTGTGGCCTGTTTTCTGGCACTCCAGGAGACCAAATTTGGTCCAACAAATATCGCAAAACCACCTGTAGAGCGCCTATCCTCCAAGCAACCAGCCCAATCTGCATCTGAAAAAGCACTTAAGAAAGTGGATGATGACTTTGTGAAGGTGATTCCAAGTTTCAATGTATCTTTCACATATCTAAGAATACGTTTTGCAGCTGTCAAGTGTTCTGTAGTTGGAGCATGTAGATACTGACAAACCTTGTTCACTGAGAAGGATAAATCAGGACGTGTTAAGGTCAAGTATTGCAAAGCTCCAACAAGACTTCTATATTGGGTACTATCTTCAGGACCAAGAAGTGTACCACCTGTAAGAGACAACTGTTCTTTGTAGGACAAGGGTGTGGGAGCAGGCTTGCAATCTTGCATGCCGGCTCTATCAAGAATATCAGTAGCATATTTTTCCTGTGTCAAGAGCAAACCGTTATGTGTTCTTTTCACCTCAGTGCCAAGGAAATAGTGTAAATCACCTAGATCCTTGATAGCAAAATTCTCATTTAAATCTCGAAGAAGAGCAGTAATAGCATGATCAGATGACCCAGTGACTATGATATCATCAACATAAATCAGGACAAACATGATGATACCTGACTTGTTGAGGAGAAATAATGAGGTATCTGCCTTTGATGGTGTAAATCCAAGTTCACATAACTTTGAACTCAGCCTAGAATACCAAGCCCGAGGTGCTTGTTTTAATCCATACAGAGCTTTATCAAGTTTGAAAATATAGTGCGGAAGGTGAGGATCCTCAAAACCAGGTGGTTGTTTCATATACACTTCCTCTTCCAGAACACCATAAAGAAACGCGTTCTTGACATCTAGCTGCCGTAAGCTCCATCCACGAGAGACAGAGAGAGATAAAACAATTCGGATAGTTGCAATTTTTACCACGGGACTAAAGGTATCCTCATAATCAATACCATACCTTTGTTTGAAACCTTTTGCAACCAATCTTGCTTTATATCTATCAATAGAACCATCTGCCTTCTTATTAATGCGATATACCCATTTGCAGTCAATCAAGTTTCTACTCCTGCTCGGTGGAACAAGGTGCCAAGTCTTGTTTTGCTGAAGTGCATTATGTTCCTCTTCCATAGCTTGGCGCCAGTTTGGATCATCAAGAGCTTCTATAGGTGTATTTGGTTCACCTGTCAAAGAGAGCATGCACCATTTAACAGTACCATCTTTATAGATTCTGGGTTGTCGTATACCTTTCTGTAACCTGGTGCGCACACCAGGAGGTGAGGGCGGCGGTGGAGCATCAGATTGTTCAGCATCAGCATTATCTGATGATGGGGGAGGATCTGAATTTTCGGAATTATCAGAGTTGTTATTTTCTTCTGAATCAGAATCATCATTTTCGGAGCTGGTTGTATCTTCGCCCCCACCAGCGCTGGCCACAAAAGATCCTGCAGAGGATCCCGTCGCAGCAGGAGACAACAGCGGGGACACCAGCTCGGGTGTGCTCTCCCCATGTGCCCCAGCGCCAGATGGCGACACCGGAGAGGACGCATGCGCGCGGGACCCTGAAGGCGCGTGGTCGCCACGCACGGACGGGAACCGGCGACGCGGAGATGTGACGGGTGACGAGGCGGGCGAATCTGCCTCGGATCGCGCAGTCTCGGGATGCTCCTGATCCTGAGAACATTCCACAGAATCGTCTTCGTGTTCTGTGTCTGTTTCGTCTTGTTCTGCACTTGTTTGAACGTCATTTTCTGCACCATTTTCTGCTTCGTTTTCAATAGGATTTTCTTCCGGAGCTGCATCTCCCTGTTGCACGTTAGTGACAGGAACAGTAGGCACAATAGGATCATTGCAATTTTGAACACTCTCATGAGAAGTAGGTGTGGATGATGGAAGAAGCAACATTTCTTTCTTGAGGAGAGCACCGGCATTAGGATGTAAGGAGGCAAATGGAAAAACATTTTCATCAAAGACAACGTCACGAGAGATATAGACACGCCCGGTGGATATATGTAGACATTTAACACCTTTGCGGAGAGGACTATAGCCAAGAAACACATATCGTGTAGAACGGAAAGCAAGTTTTCTTTTATTGTAGGGACGTAGATTGGGCCAACATGCACAACCAAAAGTTCTTAGTGCATCATAGTTTGGTGTAACATGCAGAAGACGTTCGGTGGGAGACTCAAAATCAAGGACCTTACTAGGGAGTAAGTTGATAAGATATGTAGCGGTGATAAAAGCTTCATCCCAAAATTTTAATGGCATGGAGGCATTGGCAAGTAAGGCAAGGCCAACCTCAACTATATGACGGTGTTTTCTCTCAGCTGAACCATTTTGTTGGTGAGCATGAGGGCAAGAGACATGGTGTGTGATGCCCACCTTTTGAAAAAATCCATTCAATTTTTCATATTCACCTCCCCAATCAGTTTGCGCATAGTAATTATTTTCTTATCAAACTTGCGCTCAACATACTGTTGATAATTAAGAAAAACTTGATAAACATCAGAACGCTTCTTAAGCAAATAAGTCCATGTGAATTTACTAAAATCATCAATAAAGCTTACATAGTATGCATGTTTGCCCACAGAAAGAGGGGCAGGACCCCATACATCAGAGAATACTTCACTAGTGGAAAAAGGGCTACTAGTGGCGCACCAAAAATCCTTTCTGTGGCGCACCCAGGGAAATGGGGGGGGGGGGGGGGGGGGGTGCGCCACAGAAATCTCGCCACTAATTATATTTCTGTGGCGCACCCCGCCGGTGCGCCACAGAAAAATCCAAAATTTCTGTGGCGCACCAATCACCATGCGCCACAGAAATATTTCTGTGGCGCACCCCACCTAGGTGCGCCACTAAATTATTTTTTTTGAATTTAAAAAAAAAAGGCGGCCAGATCTGGATCTGGCGCCGTCCGTTTTTCGCCGGAATTTCGTCGGAGCCCGTGGTCGGAGTAGGTCGTCGTCGGAGTGGGTGGAGTAAGTCGCTGGAGGAGGAGGAGAAGGTCGTCGTCGGAGTGGGTGGAGTAGGTCGCCGGAGTAGGTCACCGGAGTTTCGTCGGAGCCCGTGGTCGGAGGAGGAGGAGGAGGAGGTCGTCGTAGGAGGAGGAGGTGGTGGTGGTCGCCGAAGGAAGTCGTCGTCGTCGGTGGTCGCCGGAGGAAGTCGTCGGAGGAGGTGGTCGCCGGAGTAGGAGGAGGTGGAGGTGGTCGCCGTAATAGTAGGAGGAGGAGGAGGTCGCCGGAGTATGTTGAGAAGGAGGAGGAAGGAGAGGGGGAGAGGAGAAGTAGGAGAGGAGGGAGAGGAGGAGTGGTGGTGGAGAAGGGGAGAGAAGAAGTGGAGAAGAGGAGGGAGAGGAGGAGTGGTGGTGGAGAAGTGGAGAAGAGGAGGAGGAAATGAGAGAAGGAGGAGAGGATAAGGGGTAGCTGCCTCGCAGGATTTCGAATTTTTTTCCCGACCCTAACAATTCTGTGGCGCACCACAGATTTTTTTTTCATTTTTTTGATTTTGCTGAGAAAAACAATCATTTCAAAATAACTTTTTTTCCTTTTCGAATTTTGAGGATCTAATTCAAGCCTCACCGGGCAAGCCTGGGTGTGGGCACTTTTCTATTTTTGTCTAGTTTTTTTTAAGGTATTAAACGCATTTTTTTGACGTCGTATGCAAAAGTTATGGCCGTTCCGACTTTATTTACAGTGATTTTGCATAAAAGGTCAAAACTCACATTTCAAATATTGCACACGAAGTAGACACTGATACCTAACCATATCCTAAAGGATGGAATTTTTTGAACATTTTTTCATTTTCTTCTTTTTGTCGCAAAACTGAAAAGGCGATCCACGGGGGGGGTGGTGGTGTGGGATCTGAAGGCTGAAAGTTTTTCTGTGTCGCACCCAATCTGATGCGCCACAGAAAGTCCACTTTCTGTGGCGCATGGGCCAGGGTGCGCCACAGAATGCCTACTTTCTGTGGCGCATGGGCTTGGTGCGCCACAGAAAGTGCCCCAGATTTCTAAATTCAAACACATCTGGCGGGGCCCACCATATTTCTGTGGCGCATGCTCCTTGGTGCGCCACAAAAAGGCAGATTTCAGTGGCGCATATTCCTTTTGTGCGCCACAGATGTTTGTGGCGCACTGGTTTGGTCGGTGCGCCACTAATTTTTTTTTGTGGCGCATGGGCTTAGGGTGCGCCACAAACAGGCATCCCACCTATAAGCCTTTTTCTACTAGTGCTTGCTCCAAGGGAGCAGTGGATACACTAGAGGATGTGTGGTATGGCAACTGGTGGCTCTTGGCCAACTGACAAGAATCACACACATATGGGGTACTTTCTGGGGTGTAAGCTATTTTATTTCTCCTAAGAACTTGTTGAACCACAAATGAAGACGGATGTCCTAAGCGGCGATGCCATGTAGAGGATGACGGCTTTATTGAGATGAATGCATGCTTGGTGGTCTCGTGGAATGTAGGCACCAAGGGGTAGAGGCCACCTTGGCAGGGGCCTCTAAACAGGATTCTTCGTGTTGCTTGGTCCTTGATTAAGAAAAAGAAAGGATGAAACTCAATAAAGACATGATTATCAAGAGTGAATCGATGGACAGATAAAAGATTTTTGTGTGCACTAGGGACATGAAGAATATTATTTAGATCAAAGGAAACATGAGGAGTGTGCAAAACTGAATTACCAATGTGACTAATGTTCATACCTGCACCTTCAGCAGTGCGGACTCGATCCTGTCCATGGTACTTGTTGGCGACGAGGAGCTTGTTCAGCTCGCCCGTGATGTGGTCGGTGGCACCCGAGTCAGGGTACCAGTTTGTGTCTACACCATATGATGCAAGGTGTGCAGCCTTCTCCATCTCATCATCTTTTTCCTTCCTATCATCTCCATAGCGCCACCAACATTCAGTGGCGGGATGACCGTGTTTCTTGCAAATCTGGCAGTCAATGTTGACATAGGGTGTGGGAGTGCGATCAGGTCGACGCCCATCACCATCAGTGCGACGGTAGCGTTCACCACCACCACCATCGCGGCGCTTGTCACGACGATCATCACGGCGGTCACCACGCCGGTCATCACGACGCCAGCTCCCGCGGTCATCATCACGGTACCCACCACCACCGCCTCCACGGTAATGATCAGGAGGAGGAGGTGAACGAGCACGAGGGGGCGGGGTGTTCGGCCACGGTCAGCTGCACGGCGTGCCAAATTTGCAGAGGAGATGAAGGCGTCGTTTTCTTCGACACCATTACGCATATCATATGCACATAGCTGATCATAGAACTCATCAAGGGTGATGTTGGAGTTTCCGTTGACAGAGGTGATAAGAGCATTGTACTCAACCTTGCACAGACCATGCAGCAAATAGCCTAAAAACTCATCATGTTCAACAAGTTTACCGAGGGCAGAAAGTTCTGATGCAAAACTTTTCATCTTGGTATAGTATTGGTCTGCAGTCATGGTTAGCTTCTTGGTGTCATTGAGCTGTTCACGCAGATGCTGAGCCTTGGTTCTGGACGCTGTCTTGAACATGCCATTGATAGCAGCCCATGCCTCGGCGGTGTAGTTTACGTCGAGGAGATGAGACAGGATGTCAGGCGACAGTGTGTTAAGAAGGAATCGAAGCACCTGTTGATCCCTTGCGATCCACGCGACATACGCATGGTTCTCCACCTGCACCTTCTTCTTCTCGGAGTCTTCGGCTTCAATTGTTTTGCCCGGAGGGCGATCTGTGCCGTCAAGCAATGCCATGACATTGGCACCACGAAAGGCAGGGATCAGAGCACAAGCGCCTTCCACAGCAGGAAGTTCCCGCGGGTCAGCTGCTGCGCCGGAGGCGCCCCCAAGGCGGCGGCAAGAGCCGAGCTGGATCCTGACGAACTCATGATCGGAGTGATCTAGGGTATGGGACTTGGTTTGGGTTGTGGAGAGATGAAGGGGTTGTTTGGGTGTAGGTTGTAGGTTGTAGCGGCTGCGGCTGAATCAGCGGCGGCGGCAGAGGTTCGTGGTCTTGTTTGTAGATTGTCGAGGCGGCGGCGGCAGAGGTACTGCGGCGGCTGCAGATGTTGTGGTCGTAGGTTTGTAGAGGGTGGTGGCGGCAGTGGTACTGCGGCGGCGGCGTTGTGTTCTTCTTCTGGCGGCGGCGGCTGATTATCAGCGGCGGCGGCGACAGCAGCTAGGTCAGGAAGAGACCTGCTCTGATACCATGTTGAAGTTTGGGCTGTAACTGCGGCGGCGGCGTTGTGTTCTTCTTCTGGCGGCGGCGGCGGCTGATTATCAGCGGCGGCGGCGACAGCAGCTAGGTCAGGAAGAGACCTGCTCTGATACCATGTTGAAGTTTGGGCTGTAACGAGGTGGGTCGTCTCCCCTCGGTTTCGTGTTAATATAAGCCAATACCGGCATAGTTGTACAAGGAGAGGTACCGCAACACACAAGCCGTGTTGGGTCCAAATACGATAAGTAAAACTTATTACATATTCTAACATGCGGCACGGTCTAGAGACTAGGAAGCAGATCAGGCGAAGACGTCTAACACCGCCGTTGGTGGGAACTCGCTTCCCCCTAGGCAAGCAAGTCCAATCAAAACTTCATCCACTGTTGTCATGGACGGCAAGTTCAGCTTGAATAGGATATTTAACCCTTTGACTAGGCCGATATATAGTCGGATGCTATATAGTCGTGAACTCGTGATTTACATCATGCATGTGCAGAGCCAAAAATATAATGATTTTCTGTATTTTCTGTGGACTCGAGATGTGCCAGGCTAGAAGATATGGTGTGTGCGATGGACGGAGGAGGAATAATTTGGGTGGATGCTGGCTAAAGGTAGGGGTGAAGCAACGAAAATGACTAATGTGCGTATCTTCTTTTGTGTTGCATTGCCCTCGCAGAATCATGTTCTTCAGAAATACTGCGCGCGTGTGCTGCATACAATCATTCGTTTCACATCAATTTTTTCGATGTTTTCTTTCACCTTTTCCCCACACGCACGAGCTGCGGTATGCTCCTATCAGGTATCTGCTTTAGCCACACGCTAATTCTGCCGGGTGTTTGGCATTTCTCGCACTAGTAGTATGCGTGTTATCAACTCTCTTTGACCAAAGCAGAAGGGATCGATGTGTGTGACTGTTGATGATACGAATTAAGTTGTGATAGTAGTATCTGCAGCTATTGGTCTCGTTTGAGCAAATGCGTTTCCGTTTACAACAGTCACAATATAAAGGGAAACGCAGCCAATCCAAATCCTTCTGAAAAACACTATGCATTTTGCCCAAGGGGAGTACATAATACGGTTTTATTAGTTCTGTTATAGTCTGGCCTCCCTTCTAACAAGAGAAAGTGGATATGAACATTCAACAATTGTTAAGTTCAGATTTGATTCCTCAACTATAAATTAAACTTCACACATTTTCTCTTCGAGTAATAATAGCCTGCCTGTATTTTTGGTCCCTTTAAATGGCTTTGACTATTCAAAAGTTGTATTCATCTACGTGGCATCTGTGTGTTCCTCGAGTAATTACTAATTTTTTAATTAATCTAATCCATCATAATATCATGATAACGATATACCCAAGATCGACTATCATGCACAACATGGGATACTCAAACTAAAACAACATACCTAATATATAAAAGAGCCCAAGATTCAGCTCCAGGCGTGCTTCCACGACGCCCTAATTGTTCTGGCCGTTCGATCCGAGGGTTCAACGGCCCAGATTGCGTCCACAGCTGGAGTTACTGTTCATTTCTGATTTTCAGCCAATCAGACAGTGCCACGTCGCCCGGTAACCAGCCGGTCGCCCCCAGTTCCCACCGGTCACCCTCCCTTTTTACAAAAAAAGCCCCCCAGGAAACGCTCCCTCAACCCGCAGTCCACAGAATAACGAACCGAAGGACCTATCTGGGAATTGCTAAAACCTCACATGTTTTCCTGCAAAAAAGCCACCGCAGATTCCCCTCCCCCTTCCTCTCTCTGTCGCACCCGCGGGGTCGCCGCCGCGCTCCGCCGGCGCTCCGTGCCCTCCCACTCAAATCGACGACCATAGCGACGTGCGCCGCCGCGTCCTCTCCAACTTCGCGGAAGATCGGGAGGCGGAACACCATGGCGGCGCCGGAATCGTCGTCGCAACGCTCCGCGGCGGCCGCCGCGTCCGGGCGCCGCCGGCGACACTCCGACGTCCAATAAGAGGCGGCGCCGCCTCTACCAGACACCCCGCGTCGAGGCGCATCCGGCGCGCCCAGCGACGCGTCCTGGCTCGCCGGGATTCGTCGCCGGCGTCGTCCGCGCCGCCGCGGCCGCGGCAGGCATCGCTTGCCCCCGGTGACGTCAGCGTTGACGTCACCCGTCACTGGCTGACGGGCGGCCCCCCGTCAACGACTCTGAAATAACAGAAAATCGAAAAAAAAATCAAACAATTCGTATCTTTTGAAATCCAGTTCAGAAAAATACAAAAAAAAAGTAACAAAATTCGAAAAAAATTATTTCGTTTCAACTACCACATTTACATGCCTTTTCACACAATATAAAAAGAAATTACTACAAAAATGAAATTCAAAAGATTCGTATCTTTCGGTGCCCATTTCAAAATAATACAAAATAATTGAGGAAACAAAAAACTTCTTTACAACCAACACATTTACATGTGCTTTTACAAAACATAAAACCAGTTACACAAAAACATAAAATTGAAAATAGTCATATATTTCAATGTGTAACTAAGAAAACAGAAAAAATGCTAGAATTTGCGGAAAATAAATATTTTTTCACAACCAACCCATGTACATGCATTTGTACAACCAAAACTAACAATTACAAACAATTCGCATTTCTTCGCATTTCACTAAATTTATTTATGGTTTTAACTGTTGCTTCAGAGGGTTGTAAACTATTTTTTTAAGCGTATGCTTTTTTCTATTACACTAATTTTCGAACCTACGTAATCTAAATATCTAAATATCGTCTCAATTTTATTGATGCATATTACATTAATTTTTGAACCTACGTAATTTAAACTTTAAACGTCCTCTTAATTTTTTGGATGCACGGGCGCAGCATGGCCGCGCCACATTCCACTAGTATATATTATATAGTACTTGGTATTAAGAGCCGAAGGATAACTGTATACCAGTTTAGACTTGAAAACAAAATATGTGTTTCGTCGATTGTTGATCTGCCAGATAAAATACGATATCCTAACATATGGACCCTATATGGTAGCATATGCACAAAATTCTGCTAGCGAGACTCTCTATGTTAATGTAAAGGCAATATCAATTATAAACAGACTCCGCACCAACATGATATTAAGAGCCACTCAAAATATTGATACACACAACCAAATTATATATCGACTACTAACTTTAGCGTCAACCACCAATGATAGCAACTTAAGGCACGACATGTGCTCCAACAAGTGAACGGTTAGGCACAATATCGCCGAATCCAACCACAGAGGTTAAATCATGTGTTTTCACCCGAAGAGAAGTCACAGAAGACTCTAGGTAAAAAATTCAAAAAAGGAAAGCCGTGTGAAAAAACCCGCCATTGCAAGGTTCAAATAATAATGGTCAGATATAGATCTTTCACCCAGAAACTCAACACCCAACACACTTAAAGAGCGCTACAAGACCGAAGTCGCTCTCTAGTAAAGTATACAATTATTGTTGTGATATTATCCATTACATCCATGTAATACTCCCTTTATAAGAAAACTAAAACATGAATGTCTTTTTGAGATTAACAACGCACAATTTTGACTATGATTTCTACCTATGATATGTCTACAAATAAAAAAAATATTTCACAACATAAAATGCAAAAAATCCAGTTATACAAGCAAAATCCATTGGTATATATTTGTGATAAAAAATGTGAATTAAATATGGTGAAAAATCAATTGCGCCATACATTGTGGGATATTGTGAATCAGAAGAAGTATCTTAACACGATAAAATAATTAATTTGCGGAAGCAAATACACACTTTGGATCTTTTGGCACATATGAACGAATTAATGCGGACTTTGAAAACAAGTTCAGTTAGCACAATTCTTATTCTGGTGGGAAGTCTGGCAGGTTTGCCGGAAGCTACATAACTAGATTTTCCATGTTTCATTTTGCGTAACAAGTTTTTTCATAAAGTAGTGTGGGACTTGTGTACGCCATACTAACAACTATATTATTTACATATGTAAAGATATTATAATCCACACTCTTTTATGTTCATTCATGATTAGCCTAACATATGTTATTTCAATACCAAGTAGAGAGCATGTAGACTTTGTTAAATTTGGACCACGAAAAATGACTAATGAATAATGTCGTTATTCGTTCAATTTATACTCCAAAAGTTATACAAATATGTTTACTTAATGATACACTAGAAATCGTTATTAGATATTTGAAAGATCATGCCCTTTACATATCTTACCATAACTATGTATAAATAAAATAGATTATGCGTGATAGATAATTATTCTAGAATACATGTTTGTCACGAAATACAATTTAGTATATTTCAGTGTTATTAGGTACAAACAAAAAACACCACTAATATATAGTCGCATTGTAAATTATGTGGTTAAATTATGGGAACGAATGGAAAATTATACTTGTAATTATATAACATGCTAAAAATGAGATTTAGAGAAGTATATTATTTTGTGCATATTGTATATATATTCGATTCGCCCCCTGGCCAAAAAAATCTTGGGCCATCCTTGCTTAGGTGCTGTTATTGGCTGCCTCTAGAACACTATCATTGTAGAAAAAATATTTACATTATGAAGAAAATAGTTTTAAAATAGACTTTCGTCAACAAACAAAGTTTGACATCTTTCAATGTTATTCGACACAAACGAAAACACCAAGTATAATTTAGTAGAATGGTTAGTTATGTGGTTAAACTATGGGAACAATAGAAATATATACTTATAATACTATAACATGCTAAAAATAAGATTTATAGAAGTACAAAAGTTTAATACAAATAATATATATATAATTCGGAAGAAAAATCAAAATCCTTCGCAATGTGCCATTATATGTGATCTAGTTTTGAGGAAAAAATAACAAACTTGGAATATAGAAGGTATATTTAAAAAGTGTTCTCACAAATGACCTCTCATGTATGAAGATTTATTACTTTCAGACCAAATGACCAATGTTATGGCAACAACCATGGCATAATTTGTTTAAATGCTCATATTTCAAACAAGCTTGCATCTTGGAATAGAGAACAATGTACTAAAGAAAGTTTCTAACTTTATTGAATAAAAAAATATTTTTTATTTTCCGAGTGTGCAAAATGGTTTTTTTATAAAGCACATACCAAAAATATGTTGCAAAATGGCATCACACCATTTTTATAAAATATTATAACTCATTCTATGTACAAATAACCAAATGGTTCCGTGTAAAATGGTTTCCATCCACCTCTTGTCAAAAAGACAAATTAATGTCGATTTGGTTACAGGCGGGTTAAATTTGAACAACGGGTGCTTCTTAATTTGCTCTTTTTATAAAAAATATATCGTTGTTTAGATAAAAAGAGTAGCTACTTTAATCAGAGATACACCAAAGGTTTTTTAAAATTTAACCCCTAGATGCAAACGATCATGTCCGTCGTTTTGACCGTATTTTGATATTAGCGTATAGAATTAAAAAGAATAAAAAAATAAAAACCCTTCGCAATGTGTCATTATATCTGACCTTGTTTTGATAAAAAAAACATGAATATGGAAAATATATATAACAAATGTTCTCATAATGACCTCTCATGTACGGAGATTCATGACTTTCAGGCCAAATGACCAATGTTAGGACGACAATCATGACATAGTTTGTTTAAATGTGTTTATATTGTGCACGATCGTGCATCTTGGAATGGAGAATAATCTTGCCAAACAAAGTTTTCCACTTTGTTGCAAAAAAATCATTTTTCATTTTCCAAGTGTGAAAAATTGGTGTTTTTTTTGGGAAGGACAGACCAAAAATGTGTTCAGATATGGTATCACACCATTGTTATAAAATATTACACCACATTTTATGTAAAAATAACCAAATGGTTGCATGTCAAATGGTTTCCATCCACATCTTTTAAAAAAACAAACTGATGTCGATTCAGCTAGAAGCGAGTCAAATTTGAACTACGGATGCTTCTTAATTTGCTCGTAATTTTTTGAAAAAAAAATCATTTTTAGATAAACAAGTAGCTAATTCATGAGAGATACGCCAAGATTTTTTCAAAATTCAACCCCTAGGTACGAACGGTCATGTTAGTCGTTTTGACTGTATTTCGAAATCGTGTACAGAATAAAAAATAGAAATCCTTCAACAATGTGTCATTATTTGTGACCTAGTTTTTCGAAAAATAACAAACTTGGAATATGGAAGATATATTTAAAAAGTTTTCTCAAAAATGACCTCTCCTGTATGAAGATTCATAACTTTCAGGTCAAATGACTAATGTTATAGCGACAACCATGGCATAGTTTTTATAAATATGCCCATATTACGTAGAGGCGTGTATATTGGAACGGAGAACAATGTTGTCGAACAAAATTTTCAACTTTATTGCACAAAAATTCACTTTTCATTTTCTGAGTGTGAAAATTGGGGTTTTTTTGTGAAGCGCATATAAAAAATATTTTGCAAAATGGTATCACACCATTTTTATAAAATATTATACCATATTTTATGTACAAATAACCAAATGGTTGCATGTAAAATGGTTTTGATCCACCTCTTATCAAAAAGACAAATTTCCACCAATTTAAATGGAAGCGGGTCAAATTTGAACTACAGGTGCTTCTTACTTTGCTCATAATATTTTGGAAAAATCATTTTTAGATGCATAAGTATCTACTCATCAGAGATACACCTAGGGTTTTTTAAAATTCAACCCCTAGATACGAATGGTCATATCCGCCGGTTTGATCGTATTTTAAAATCGACGTATAGAATTCAAGAAAAAATTGGTTTCATAGTCAGCTCCCATACATGTCACCTAGGTGTATCTTGAAATGGGAAACGATGGTGTCAAACGAAATTTTCAAATTATCTTTAGTAATATGATTTTCCATTTTTTAACGGTTAAAAATGACTTTTTAAAGCATGTACAAATAATATGTCGCACAATGGCCCACATCTAATTTTCACACAAAGTAGTCCATATTTGATGGATAATTCAAAAATATTAGGAAGCCAACTTAAACTACTTTATGTTGATTTTGTTAAAAGTAATTCTAATTGGAACTACAAGTGTTTGCTCCTAAAATTTTTCAGAAATTATTTTAAGATAGAAAAGTAGTAATTATATCATAGAACCGTTGATAGTTTTGAAAAAAAAATCGAGACCTTCCATTGAATAGCCATGGTGGACATTTTGACAATTTTTTCAAAAAAAAAAGTAAGTGAAAATCCTCAATAATATGTACTAGTTGTTAGGAACATTGATAAACTTGAGTTATGACAAAATATCCAGAAGTGGTCAACACCTCCTGTCAGTAGGCCCCACATGTTAGTGCGGTGACACGTAAGAGCAAATGACATATAGGCAGTTACATGTAGACGAGATCGCTAAGGTGTCTGCCCAGTCATGCCATATATGAAGTGACACATAAGCGAGATCGTTGATGTGTCGGCCTTGTCATACCAATACATCACCGTGACCAATTAAATTGGTCTTAATAATCTACAATTCATGTCATAGAGTAGTGATGACTATTTTATAACCAATTGGTCTAAATACATTATGACCTTTCTCGTATAAAAGGTTATACTTTCGCAGGGTTTGATCCCTTCCAAATGAGATATGACCAATAAGTTTAAAATGGTCATAAATCTATAAAAACAATATGATCGTTAACAAAAAGTCATTAATTAGTTGACACATTTCTTGTAGTGGCCTACCGATAGCGCCAGCGGAGATGCTATCGGATTCCGAAATTATGCTTACCATTTCATCGGAGATATCATTGTTAGTGATTTCATCTCAGGGTAGTGGACATCGTCTTGTCGTTTTTGTTATCGTTGAATGTTGAAATGGTGAAGATTGTCCTTATCCATTTACGGGCAAAGGCTCACCCACGGCCCTACGGAACCGCCCCAGCATTGGTCCGTTCAGTGCCGGCGGTGGTTGGCTAAGGACTCGCCGGGTCAAAAAGTTGTAGGGACTGGTAGTGCAGAACACCCTTCGATTCTACTCCACGCGCGCGATGCGGACATGCCAGTCACGCCACTCGACGCGGACGATCTCGATCGGATCGGTGGTGCGTAGGAGGACCTACGTCGTGATCGGGGCCGTGCTCACCGACGCAATCATCTGCAGCCGATCACTCGGCAGCTCCTCTCTCCATCCGTGGCTGAAACTTGGCTTCTCGTAGGTTCGGTGCCTGAACTCTGAAGTGGAGGAGTCGAGTTGCTGCCGAGAGACAGGAGTAGTGAAGTGACCAGCTCGCACTCAGGTATGTACTAGTACATACGTCTTTCTGAAAAGGCCGGCCGGTGGTCGCTGTGCGATCGTGCATCCATCTGCTTTTGACTTCCTGTCGCCGCCGGGGATCTGATCGGGCAGTCCCGGCCGGAACGCGGCTTCTGCATGCATGCCTGCGCCATGTCGATGGTCATGGCGTCCATGACTGTTCAGGAGCACGCCGATGAGATGAACCCACCCAGCCTCCCCCATGAACTCCTGTCTGCCTCCCGTTATTAGCTTCTTCCGATCCGATCGTGTTCTGGTACAAGGTATCCATACATATCCTTGCTTCTTCAATGGTTCATGGTTGAACGTATGACCGGAATCAACGAATGTTGGGTGGCACGTAGTACGAACTACGCCAATCTTGGTGCGTGCAGCTTGCGAGCATGGGTCGGGCGCCTGAATTTTGACGTCGTTGCCGGCAAACCTCAGGTGCTGTAGCGTGCGCGCTCGTGCCGCTGCCGTTGGAACTTGCATGCAGACTGCAGAGACGACGACTCTGGAGAAATAAATGTATGGCTCCTCATCACGAATCTTAAGGAAGAGGAAAGCATTTGTTGATCTGCGAGCAGTCCAGTTAGCAACATGACGACAGATTTGATTGCTCCAATTGGCGTGCTCTGCTGAGCGTGCCCGTAGGAGCCGCGCATGTGACATTTGACACCAGATCAATAGTACGAGAAACACTGTTTTTTGGTTTATCAGGCGTTTTCTTTTCCACATTTCAGATGCAAAACCACCCGGCGCGCACACGGTTTGTGGTGACCCGGGAGTCCAGGGAAACTAAGAGCATATGTACGAGAAGCACCCTTTGTTTCCTCCTGTATTTTTGATGTGTTTGTTTATGGTGGTAACTGGTAAGCCTGAAATTCGAGAGAGGAAATAAGAATACTGGTACAGATGAAACTATATTTTTACAAGCAAACTCTAGCTTTGGCTGCTCATTTGGCTGCAAACCAAATGGAAGCCAACCCTTTTGCCAATTATTTGGCAGATTATATGACTAAAATCCAAACAGACCATGCTTGCCAACTTTCGTCTATTCCTGCGCTTTGTGCTGCATTACTCGTCTCCTAAGTAACATTCAAATGCATCTATACGGCATGCCTCTTTGGATTACAAGAATAAGAAAATGTGGGAATAGAAAGAAAAAATGAAGGGTTGAGATGCCATGTAGGGCCTCTTTGGTTCGTAGGATTCTAAAAACATAGAAATAGAAAAAAAAACGTGGGATTAAAGTTTCACGTCCGGTTAATTCCTATCGGATTTAGAGACTACATGAATTCTCGTCAAGAAGTGCAAGAGAATTGTAACATGAGATTTGAAGGAACTTTTTTATCCATTCAGGGCTTCTTTTGGATCAAAGTGTCATGTCCGGTCAAGAAGTGTTTGAATCGCAGGAATTGCAAGTGAAAAAATTCCTGTAGTATTGCACTGCACTATGTTTTGAAGGAACTTTTGTATCCATTCCCTTGCAAACAGTATGTATCTCATCTAGATCAGTAAAAATCATATGTGGCAGCTTATGATCGTTTGCACATTCCCTTGCAAACAGAATGAAGAACTACACTTACATCTATCACATTTAGCATGCTCTAGTTGAGAATAATAGCAATTGAATCTTATACTTGTCGGAGATTTACAGATTTTTCTACAAAATTGGATTAAAAAATTATAATTCAATCAAATGATGTGGTATATGAACAAGGAAAAAGAAAGGGGTATCTTTATCTCCACTCCAGAAGGTTAGGCCTTGCAGAGTTTATCACGCTGAGATGAATGATGTCATGTTTGCAATAAGTCTACTTCGTTGCTTGCAAGAATCCTTCTCCCCATCAAACAAACAAAGAACAGTTCCAGATGGCATAAAGTAATTTGTCTACTTTGGAAGTACTTGTCCTAGACTTCAGACTGTCAACATCAAATCGTTCCAATAACCTATGCCAATGTGTGATAATTAACACTCTGTATTCGCGTTCAAGAATGGCATAATTAGCCGTGTGATGAGCACTTCAACCCAGCAATTGTTTCCAGCATTTTGCTGACAAATTAGCCACAATAATGTCTAAGGCATCAGCAACTCAACATAAAGTGAAATGTGTCTCACAGTTACTGTGAGCATGCCCAAATCAAGGGGAAATAGTTTGTTGCTAATTACACCGGGGGTGAAAGAGCACATGGCTGCATGCTTAGTTGGCTTTGTCCAATTCAACCCCATTGCAGTAGATGATACCGCACTTTGGTGTTCCAAAATAAAGAAAGAAAACTACTCCCTCCATTACCTAATTATTGTCATGGTTTTAGTTCAAATTTCAACTCTTTAACTAAAACCATAACAAGAATTATGGAACAGAGGTATTAGTTTATAGAGGGCCATGTGCTCATAATGTACCCCTGAAGAACAAATTTTGTAGAAAATTCCAACCTTACATGGACTAGTTTATTTCTAGACACATACTGACGCTGATGATCTGATTTAAGGCCCATGAAAGCTCAGCAGACATTGGGCTGCTACATGGACCGTCAAAGTGATACCGTTTTCTTTGCTACTGAAATCACTCCATTTCTGCATAAAGTGGTCCGGTAATTGAGATAAACTATTTACCGAAATTTTGAATCAAGAAGAACTAATGCTGAAAAATGTAAGTATAATTTTTATGGTTTAATATGCATCTTTATCCATGTAAATAAACATCTATTGTATTTCTTAAAGCGAGGTTAAACAGTTCTTTAAAAATAAGATCAAAAGGAGCTTCCACATCACTCTAAGAGCTTCTTGTGGAACAAACATGTGTAAACTGTTTAACTACTTAATTATTGTATAGCTTGTTAGTTGTACACGTAGATCAAGCTAAACTTGCTTCCACTTTAACAAAACACAAGTTTTCTGTTTTTATTTTACAGTGAAATACAGCATCTTGCTACTTCAAACAAAGTAGTATAAGCAAAACTGCACAGGAACTGCTGTAGTATCGATGTTTGCTCTTTTATTCAACACCCACCAATTCTGCAAATTAATGTGGATATCAATATGATTTAGTTGTTATCTGCCATACTTACCCCATTCCCACCAGTCCACCACTAGTTCCAACGTCATTGAACATGACAATGACCATATATGAAATTCTATACAAATCCTACAAGAGAAGTGGCATGCGCCCAAAAAACAGAGGAATTTGCCTTCACCATCATTTATCATGAAATGCAGCCGATCAAGCAAAGAGAATCAAGACACCTACAGAAAGCTTGATGATTAATTTACGGATCTTACCATAATACTTCTGCAATCAGTCAATCATCGTATGAACATGACCACATGCCTTCTGGACGATTTCAAATTTCCAGAATATGAATAAATTGAACTCCAGAACAGATCACACACTCGCAGTTAATCTCTAAAACTGCACGCACCAGCCCATGTCAGTGGACATGGGGGGTGATTTTTAGTCGTTGCTCAATATGCTTCTTGCAGCTTCTGTTACTGAGAATGTCCGCAAATTCCATTTGCAGGATCTCAACCTCAGAATCATCTGTTTCTTCCCGTTGTGCAGAAGAAAGGCGCGTACTACAAAAGTCATTTCCAGAGCTAGTACGTCGACACCCTTTTGAGCCATTCAAGTCAGGTATCCTTTCTATAGTGTGTGCAAAATTTTCCTTCATAGCATTACACCAGACTGGTTGAGCTACCTCAAGAAATCTAAAAAAGGCCAAGACCGGAAGATCAACACTTCCTATATCAGGTTCTTCCGTGTCATCTCGTCCATGGTAGTCTGAACCACCGAGCTTCAGAAGCTCATAAGTATCTGCCAGATCGCTCAATCCTGTTGAAGGCAAATAAAGCAGTTAATTGCACTGAAGTTTCAGATAGAGTAGAAGGATACTTAAGACACAATTGTGTGCATAAATGACTTTAGTGAAATATTGCTTGTTATTAACTTATAATTGTAAAATGATTATGCTGTTCATACCAGATAGTTTCCCATCGCTTCGATAGGCCTCAATACCGTGCAGACCAGCAGCTTTCAAATCCTTTATAACAGGAACAGGGTTTTTCAAACCCCACGGATGAGCCAAAACAGCTATGCCCCCAGTTCTACAAATTAATTGCACAACAGATTCCCCAGCTGGCTCACTACCGCTGCAAATGAACAACAGAAATCCACATTAATAAATACTGTACTGCTTAGCACCTGGTGTGAAATGAAGAATGTGATTACACAAAAGAAATACTTACGTAGCATAAGCAGGCCCTCCATCATACAGGTATCTGCTAAAAGCTTGCCTAAGATTATCAACATATCCAGCTTCAACCATGGCACGTGCCACGTGCACCCGCCCTGGAGCAACCCCATTCCCTGCTATATGACACACATCTTCAAACTTCAACGGCATATCGAGGTTCCTAAGTTTCGATAACATCTTCTTTGCACGCGTATAGCGGCCTTCCCTGATGCTAGATAGAACCATCTCCAGCTCCTGGGATTTAGCAGGGCCCCAGCTACCATAATATGCGAGAATATGAACAGGTACTTCGGCTCCTGGTCCGTTACTTTCAGAACAATTAACAACTTTTGAGAATTAACAGCATCAGCATGACCAAAGCATGTTTTGAGATTTTAGGGTGGTGAGAAGAGGTTTTACCTAGGTGAATAAACGGCGCTTATCTCAACAGCAGGGATGATCCTGATTGAAAATTCCTTTGCGGACTCCATCGCCTCCGGGACACCAGCCATGGTGTCATGATCAGTCAGTGCGAGCACTTTCACCTGTACTGGTCACCAGGTAAGCAGAACTAGTTCACATTTGAATTTATGTTTGAATAAATAAATGCAAATGTGAATTAGCGTATGAATGTACAAGACATGTAATTGAATTAGCGTACAAATAGATCAATTAAGATTCAAGAGCAAGGGTACTCCCCGGTCGATTTCGTGGTTGCTTGAGATCTTCAAACCGATGTGGTTCATCATAAATGTACAAGGCATTAGCATACGATTGCCACCACGTAAGCAGAATTAACGTACGAATGTACGAGGCATTAGCGTTCCGAAACAACAAACATATAATCGTCGGTCCTACTGTTGACAAACTAATAGGTCAATTAAGATTCAAGAGCAAGGGTACTCCCTCCCGGTCGATTTCCTCATTGCTTAAGATTCAAGATGAAGCTCAAGAACATGGATCTTCAATTCACATTTGCATTTTTTTTTTCAGTTAAGTGTTTGGTAGTATTGTCCCTTGAACTTATTTTTATGGTGTTTTCCCTGTTTGCCATTTCCATTTCGGTTTCAGTTCAGAGTTGTACAATGCTGGGCCTCGTCAACAAAATAGTTTCAGAAAGAGAGTTGTAATGCTGGATTTCACCTCAGAGTTAGAAGTACAAACTTATTATACAGATTTAAAAAGAGAGGCATAGGCATAGCACAGTTGTTTGGTGGAGCACGTACGTCGAGGGGAAAGAAAATGGTTTCGGCTTTCGGCTTACCCCATTGCGGTGCGCGCGCTGGACGAGCGCGGCGGGCGAGAGCGAGCCGTCGCTGCGCGCCGAGTGCGCGTGCAGCTCCACCGCCACGCGCGGCCGGCGCCTCCCAAACTGCGACAGCTCCTGTTCGTCGTCGTCGCCCGCCAGCTCCCCGCGGCGGGCCCATCGGAGCACGGACCGCAGCGCGGCCACCTCCTCCTCGCTCGGCGTCCTCCTCCGCTTCTTCTTCTTTTTCTTCTTCCTCCTCGCCCGCCCTTGTGTCTGCTCCACCTGATCGGCCTCGTCCGGTGGCGCGGACGCGGGCGTGGCATTGGCCGCCGCCGCCGCCGTCTCTTTCTCCTTATCTTCCTCGGTCGTCGGAGCGACAGGCCGGGTCGTCGTCGTCATGTGGAGCAGCTACAGCAGAGGTTTGGGCATGCGTGCGCGAGGGCGTGGGGCAATAAAGAGGAGGGAGGGAAAGCCGTGGTCAGAGGCTTTTAAGAGGAGGAGATTGAGTGATGCGACAGCAAAGGGGCCGCCGCGCGCGCTCGTGTCGTGTGCCCGTCGTCGTCTCGGCCCAATCGCTGCGCTCTACCGATGATGGTGCTCCTGCGAGAGAGATAATGTTTGCCGAAGTGATGAAAAACGACGAAACCTGATCCTGCAATAAAGGGAAAAAATCGGCACAAAATAAGCTACTATTTTAAAAGGAAATACTACTCCCTCAGATGTCAAAAACTACAATATCATCAAATTAACATCTTATATATTTCAGAATAGAGAGAGTAAATTAAAAGAATAGCGCCTACAACGGGATGCTATACTTTATAGGTAGGGCCCGGTCTAATCCGCTATACCTCTGTCAATGGTGACACGGTGGGTTATATCTTGGAGGACGCTATATTTTGCAGACATTTGTCTTGATCTTTTAAACCCTAAAAATTGTGTACGGACGAAAATGAATGTTTTCCATTTGTTGTATTGTTGTTTATATAACCGCTATGAAGTACAGTATTATGCTTATGATTTGTAGGGTGGGGTTAGGGTTTTTACACTAGAGCAGAACAAGCTAGTAGTCCCGGGCCGTGAGGGCTTTTTGTCCCGGGACAACAGCCTCGGGACAAATAGGGTAGGCTATTTGTCCCGGGCACGCCACGACCCGGGGCCAATAGGGGGGGCACGTGGCCGAGGCAGCCAGCCTCTGGCTGGCTACCATTTGTCCCGGTTCGTAATACGAACCGGGACAATGTGTATGCTTTTCTTTTTTCTTTTTTTGTTTCCTGTTTTCTGTTTCTTTTTTTTGTTTCCTGTTTTCTTTTGTGTTTCTGTTTTTCTTTTTCTTTTGTGTTTTATTTTCGATATTTATGTTTCATTTCAAAAAAGATCGAGTTGCATATTATACAGTACTATATAATATTTATCAAGAATACACGATCGAGTTCCCCGAAACAAATATTTACAACCGGAAGATCACTACAACCTAGAGATCATTACATGACAGAGAGGCATTAGACCCTATTTTTTCTTCGGGATGGTCTTTTTCAGCTTGATCAAACTGCATTCTGCACCCGGCTCTAAGACATAGTCAAGCAGAAACCCCGCAATTTCCTCCGCAATTGGTAGTAGGCGGTCTTTTGCATCAAGCCTGTTCCGGATCGTCTCAAACTAAAAAGGAGAGATCAACATCAATATATCAATCATCATGCAAATAGTTCAATTTAAAAAGTGAACAAGTTTGAATATATTGTTTACATACGCCATTCCAGTCTGCCCCCTCATTGATGTGAATTCGAATGAACTCGCAGACATAGTATCCACACAAATTGGTGCCATGTTGCTGCTTCGCGCACTTTAAGAGAGAATAAGATAGGAATCCAATCAAATAATAATCAAAAATATTGGAAAATGGTATTGTGAGACTAAAATTAAACATATGCATGCGTGGACCTAGCTAGTACGGCTTACCTCACTCCATTTAAAAGTGAGCTTTTTCCGTATACCGAGCTTGTGGAAACCGGTGAACTTGTCCCAAACCCTGCATGGTATAGAAAAATTAGTAAAGAAGTTTACTAATTACCCTATATTAGAAAAGACGAGGCCGATTGTGATAATAAACGAAATTACCTCTGGAGCATCAGTTTCATGTCGACGAACTTTTCAACAGGTTTCGATAATGGGTCCCAGACACCAACGATTGCCCTTTCAACATCAATCTCAAGCATTACCCAGTGAAATCTGCGCATGTTTATATTTGTTAATAAATCATCAATTACATACACTTAACATCGAGTATGTATAAGAAAGTAAACAACTCACTCAAAGTTGAACGGGAAAATTATGGTGTTTTTGTAATGTTGCGCCATAAAGTAAGTTAGCAAAAGCTCCTCCGTTTGCTCTCGGTTATTTACCAAACCATGATGATGAACTCGATTTGGGTCAACGAATCCAATCTTGTGATTCAGTCCCAACTTTCGAGATTGTATAATTTTCAGCCTGCATAATAGAGTACAAAAGGAATATAGTGATGAGGATAATTACAGGCAATGAAAAATAAGTTGAGCAAGAGAATTAATGACATACATAATTTAATTACTTACAGGCAAAAGGCACTCATGATAGATTTGTCGAGCGCGTCAAAATTGAATAACTGCCATAATTCGCATAGCTCAATTTGAAACTCATCATCACCTGGGCCATAATGAGACTCTGGAATTTTCCCATAGATAAAGTCTCCGTCGTGACTAGAGCACCACCTCATGTACCATTCATTTAGTTGGTGCAATCTAGCTTTGGTAGAGTGCGCACCTTAGCAGGCTCGACAAGATCTTGTCCTCTAACATATCTCCGCACCTCCACATGTGTCTGCTGGAGATTCTCGCCAGCTTGTAATTTGCGAAGCTCTGAAAGAGAGAGACCCATTTCTCTAGCTTGCTGCGAAAGTACTTCCTCGGCCGGGTCCCGGTTGTAAGGCGCCAATATGAGCGGGGCGGCCGATTGTCCCGCCTGCATTCCAAGCTATGGAACATCTCTCTTCTTGGTGGCACCAAGTTTTCGTTCTTCCCGCACTCTCTTAGATGTACGCACCAGAACGCGTGTATAGTCATCGTCCATATTTAGTTCATATTGCGATGGATGCGTAAGAAATTCTATGGCCCACCGTATCGCCTCTGCAGAATATACCGGATAAGGCAAAGACATCTTTTTTGCCTTCTTTCTCTGGGCATCCTGGATCTCGTTGACCCATATATCGATATCTTCGTTAGACATATCCCTCGCTTTCTTCCCCGTGTCGCTTTTCTGAGTACTAGTCGACGCAGCGGTGGACTTCCGCTTCTTTTGCGGAGCCGGCGGAGTCCGTTGACGCGGCGGCGGAGTCCGCTCAAGCGGCGGCGGAGTCCGCTCACGCGGCGGCGGAGATCGAGATGGACTAGCGCCTTGGTTGTCGTTGTCGGGGGTGTCTGGACTAGCGCCTTGGTGGTCGTTGCTGTTGTTGTCGTTTTCGGGGAGGTCTGGACTAGCATGTGGACTGGGAGGGCGATTTTGCTGCATGTGTGGGAACACGATGTATTCCTTTCTCCATAAGCAGGTACTCTTGCAGGCAAATCTCAACTCAACCTCGTCTTCACCCGTAGGGTAGTCCAGCTTAATTCGCTCATATAACTTCATAACCTCATCAACCCCGACAACAGCATAGCCATCTGGAATAGGGCGGCAATGGTAAGTTCCATTTGGTTTAGGCGGTAGGGCAAAGCCGTCCGCCGCCTTCACGGTTATGTTCAGGCATGGCACATGTAGCTCGCAAAGTTCCTGCTGCACGATAGTATCCACGGGGTGACGAGGACCCGTCATATCATTGTGGCGATCGAGCTCCGTCGAAGCCACGCTGCTTCTCCGCATTGATTTTGGATCAGGAGAAGGATTTTCGGGCGTCTCAGATTCGCAGGAAATCCGTCGACCCTGCTTCTCTGCCTTCAGCTCTGCTATCTCCTTACGATGTTGTGCTATGTCCTTCTCATGCTCTACTATTTTATTTTCCATCATCTGGACCCGGTCGGCATGCTCTTTCTTCTTTCTCGCTCGGCTTCTGTAAGTGCCAACATCAGCGGGAAACCCAATCAGCCACGGAACGGAGCCGACGGTTCCTCGTGTTCGTCCACTGTGTTCAGGATTCCCAAGGGCTCGCGATAGCTCGTCCTTCTCTCTCTCAGGATTGAACGTGCCTGCCTCCACCTCCTTCCATACGTCTCTGAGTGCTTTAAGAGGGTCAGCTCCGTGCTCCCTGGTAAAAATACATTCACCTGTTTCAGGGTTTAACTTTCCACCAATCCCATAGAACCAAGCCTTAAGCCGTTCTGGCCAATCATATGTCTCGATATCTACACCCTTAGCCAGTAACTCATCCTCCATTTTCGACCACTTAGGCCGTCAGGTAGCCACCTGACCCCATGTTATGGTGATATATCTTCTTTCCTGCATTTTTCTTATTTCTCTCTGAGATTTTCTTAGCGGCTTCCGATTCCTTGTACGCCTTAAATGCGGGCCACTCATCTTTTATCTTTTCATAGATTCCGACAAATTCTGGAGTCGTAACTGTAGTTACGAACTTGTTTAGCCTTTTCTTCCAGGCGCGGAACAGTTCACCCATCTCCATAAAAGTCCAGGCCTTGCATCGATTCTCTATAACCGGGTTCTGTTCATCCTCCTCTTCCGGTAAAGTGAAATTCTGTAGGAGCTCGTCCCAAAGGCGCTGTTTGTCTTCATCCCTGACATAAATAACCCCCTCTTTTGGAACCTTTGGAAAATTCCATTCTTGAGCCTTGATGGAGATTCTGTCCCGAACGATGGCTCCGCACTGAGCTACAAATTTTCTGGCGTGCTTCGCGGGAGCAATCGGTTTGCCTTTTTCATTGATTTGGTCGATGTGGTACTTATGTTTCCCTTGCAGCTTCTTGGTCCCGGTTCGTGGCCCGCCTCGTTTCACGGATGCCTTTTTGCTTGATCCGGACGGCTAAAACAAGAAAAAGTGATAGTTAATATATATGTATACACACAAATCTATTCAACAAAGACGAACACCTGAGGGCATATATCTACCTCGGCGGACGACTTTCCAACAGTAGAGTCGTCATGTGCTCTCCGCAGAGTTGAACTGTCGGAGATGTCTATTTCGTCCGATCCATCACCGGACTCGTTCAGGAAATGTCCGGTGAAATCGTCTAAGTCGTCCTCTTCTTGTTCAAGGTTTCTACCGGGGTCCAATCCATCACCTTCGCGGATGATGCCGAACATGTCCTCTTCTTGTTCCAGGTTTCTACCGGGGTCCATAGTTTCTGCAAGGTATTTCAATTGTACAAAAACATTTCAATTTCAACCCGGAGCAAAGTTAACAGTTTTACTTCTACAAAATTATAATTATGTTTGCAATAATAATTATGTACAAACACATTATTAACCGTGAAGGTGGCGGAGTAGTCGAACAATGCTATTTCCATAGTTGAATATCAATTAATTATCACTAATATAGTCGAACAATCATTTTAAAGCAACAATAATACATCTCGAATAATCCATTTACATTTTCTTGCTCGTCTCTGACAGTGACGGAGTAGTTGAACAATGCTGGGGCTCTAAGAGAGCGGCAACTTCGAGAGGGGCGGTGGCTACGACGCGGTGACAAATCCGAGTACCTGCATGCAAAATCCAAGTACTTAACAAAAATAGAGACTTAAACTTCTAACACTTAACCAAAATTGGGAAATTCTAACACTTAACAAACATTGAGAAATTCTAACACTTAACACTTAACAAATTGAACTAACTACACAATTGAACTAACTAAACCCTAGCAACGGCGGGGACGGAGTAGAGGACCGGGGACGAACTCCGGCAGAAACCCTAGTAATTTTGATATATTTTTTATATTTTTAGGGTCGGTATATTTAAGGTTATTAATATTACAGTTTTCATGATTTTCTGTTTTTTTTTTCGCAGCGAAAATAGAAGAGAGGCTGACGGCGGGCCCGTGGTGACGTCATGCTGACGTCACCGGACGCCGGATCTGGCGGCGGCACCGAGCTCGCCGGCGGCGCATCCGCGCGAGCCGGGAGGCGCGGGTCATTGCGTCGGAAGCGCCTCGACGGCCGGAGTAGAGCAAGGGGACGGCCGGAGTGTTCGAGAGAGGGAGAAGGAGAGCCGCACCTCGGGCTACGGCGACCGGAGTTGGGGGTGGACGGAGGCGTGGACGGAGCTGCGGCGACGGAGCCGCACCTTCGGGCTACGGCGACCGGAGTAGGGCGGGGACGGAGGCGCGCGCACGGGGACGATGATGGCGTCGAGCTTCTCGCGGAGGCGCGCGGCGGCCGGACTTGAAGGGGATCCGCGCGGCGGCTAGGGTTAGGGCTTGACGGCGGTGGCGCGCGGCCGTGAAGCTAGAGAGATTGAGGAGGGAGTCGAGGATGGAGGCGCACGGTCCGCGAGGCTCACCGGAGTCGAGGCCGGAGGCCGGAGTCGAGGATGGAGGCGGCGGCGAATCGACGGAAAATTTCGGCAGCGTAACCCCTGTATTTGTGAACTGCTCCGGGTTGTGGCTCGGCCCGGAGCGCTAAGTGTTGCTTATATAGCAACCCCCCTATTTGTCCCGGGCCGTGGCTGGAACCGGGATAAATAGGGGTCATTTGTCCCGGGCTGAGCCACCACCCGGGACAAATGGGGTCATTTTCCTGCGCGCCCAGTGCCTCCCCATTTGTCCCGGGCTGAGCCACCACCCGGGATGGATTGTATATTTTTTAATTTCATTTTCCATTTTAAAAATAGTTTGACTCTGTTTTAAATAACTTTTGCATATTTTCGAATTTGAAAAAACTTTCAACATGAAAAGTGTTGGAATTTGAATTTTAACAGAAAATACTTTCAACCATTTTCTGTTTTCTAAAATACTTGTTTTAAGTATTCTAAAAATAGTTTGAATTTTAAGAACTTTTACAAATTTTGGAATTTGGCAAAACTTTTGAATGTGAATTTGAATAACTTTTGCATATTTTGGAATTTGAGAAAACTATCAATATGAAAAGTGTTTGAATTTGAATAACCAATACAAAACAATTTTCTGTTTTCTATAATAATTATTTTAATTAGTTTAAAAATAGTTTGAATATGAATTTGAATAACTTTTGCATATTTTGGAATTTGAGAAAACTATTAATATGAAAAGTGTTTGAATTTGAATAACTAATACAAAACATTTTTTTGTTTTCTATAATAATTATTTTAATTAGTTTAAAAATAGTTTGAATATGAATTTGAAGAACTTTTGCATATTTTGGAATTTGACAAAACTTTCAATATGAAAAGTGTTTCTTTTGATGGCTTGTGAGCTGTTCGATCAACACTTTCAGTTCCAAACCGGGACTAAGGAAGCACACGGATCGTGTGTTTCTTTCAAGCACTTGTTAGCCGTTAGATCAGACGTACGTTTCTTTTGATGGCTTGTGAGCTGTTCGATCAACACTTTCAGTTCCAAACCGGGACTAAAGAAGCACACGGATCGTGTGTTTCTTTCAAACACTTGTGAGCCGTTGGATCAGGAGTGTGCTTCTTCTGAGCACTTGTGAGCTGTTGGATCAACACTATCAGGACCACTGTTGAGCCACATGACCCTATATAGAGCCCCCCCCCCCCCCCCCCCCCCACGGTCGGGCTGTATGCAGGGGAAACCGTGTGTTTTGTTCTATCTACAAAATAGTTCAATTCAACGACTGAATACAAATCACTCGGATTCCCTGCATGCGCCCCACGGTGCATTTGATATGCAGGCACTCAGGAGCCACCGTGGGGCTGTATGCAGGAGAAACCGTGTGTTTTGTTCTATCAACGTCGGCGGATCCATTTGATATGCAGGTAAAAATGGAGCATCTTCTTCATATAAAAAGTTTAATATATTAATTATTACACATCGCACCAACATCTCCATCACACAACGCCGCGCGTTCTTCTGGGTCGGAACCATGGAGCATCTTCTTCAATCAACTTGATGATTGGGTCAATGTTCACTACGAAGGGCGGAATTTCATCAAAATTATTATAATCATCTGACATGTCTGTCTTGTCCTCCACTCCTACGATGTTTATTTTTCCTGAAAGAACTATGTGACGCCTCGGCTCCTCCACTCCCGCGATGTTTCTTTTTTTGGGTCTGCTAGACATGTCCTTCACATAGAAAACCTGAGCCACATCATTGGCTAGCACGAATGGTTCGTCTCCGTACGCAAGATTGTTTAGATCCACTGTTGTCATTCCGTACATCTTGTCTACCTCAACCCCGCCTTTCAGATTGACCCATTTGCACCGAAACAAAGGGATCTTAAAAGAAGGTCCATAATCAAGTTCCCATATCTCCTCTATGCAACCATAATATGTGTTCTTCTGCCCATTGTTGTTTGTTGCATCAATGCGATCACCACTGTTTTGGTTGGTGCTCTTTTTATCTTGGACACTCGTGTAAAATGTATTCCCATTTATCTCGTACCCTTGGAAAGTACATATAGTTGTAGATGGTGCCCTGGCCAACAAGTGTAACTGTTCATCAACCTTGTCTTTATTTTGGAGATGTGTTCGCAGCCAACCGCCGAAAGTCGCCATGTGTGTACGTACAATCCAGTTGTCAGACTTCACCGCGTGTAGGGAGCGTACAATATTCTTGTGTTCATCGATATACGGGGCCACCAAGGTAGAACTTTGTAGAACTGTATAGTGTGCTTCGGTGAAAGAATGTACATCCATAATTTTTTTTGTTTTCTTTCCTAGTGTGCCTTTTCCACTAAGTCTCCCCTCATGCCGTGATTGTGGAACACCAATCGGCTTAAGGTCATGAATAAAGTCAACACAGAACTCAATGACCTCCTCGTTACCGTAGCCGTTGGAGATGCTTCCTTCTGGCCTAGCACGGTTATGAACATATTTCTTTAAGACTGCCATGAACCTCTCAAATGGGAACATATTGTGTAGAAATACAGGACCGAGAACTTGAATCTCTTCGACTAGGTGAACCAGGAGATGCGTCATAACATCGAAGAAAGATGGAGGGAACACCAACTCAAAACTGACAAGACACTGGACCACATCATTTTGCAACCCTGGTAGAATCGTCGGATCGATTACCTTCTGAGAAATTGCATTGAGGAATGCACAAAGCTTCACAATGGGTACTCGAACATTTTCCGGTAGTAGCCCCCTTAGTGCAATCGGAAGCAATTGCGTCATAATCACGTGGCAATCATGAGACTTTAGGTTTTGAAATTTTTGGAGTCTCACATTTACTATCCTCTTTATATTCGACGAGAAGCCAGCCGTGACCTTGATACTGCTCAGGCATTCAAAGAATATTACTTTCTCTTGTTGGGTAAGAGCGTAGCTGGCAGGACCTTCGTAGTGTTCGGGACTTAGGCCGTCTCGTTCTTTCACACGTTTCTGGTCCTCCCGTGCTTCCTCTGTATCTTTTTTCTTCCCGTACACGCCCAAGTAGCCTAGCAGGTTCACGCAAACATTCTTCGTCACGTGCATCACGTCGATAGCAGATCGAACCTCTAGGACCTTCCAATATGGTAGCTCCCAAAATATAGATTTTTTCTTCCACATGGGTGCGTGCCCGTTAGCGTCTTTCGGAACCTCTAGTCCTCCAGGACCCTTTCCAAATATTACTTTTAAATCCTTGACCATATCAAATATTTCTTCACCAGTACGGTTGACAGGCCTCCTACTGTGATCAGCCTCACCTTTAAAATGCTTGCCTTTCTTCCTTGCGGTATGCCTGATCGGAAGAAATCGACGATGCCCCAGATACCCACACTTCTTACATTTATCCAAATATAAACATTCAGTCTCACCCAAACAGTGTGTGCATGCATTGTACCCCTTGGTTGTCTGCCCCGAGAGGTTAGCAAGAGCAGGCCAATCGTTAATTGTTAGAAAAAGCAAAGCTCGTAGGTCAAATTCCTCCTTTTTGAGCTCATCCCACACCCGTACACCTTCTTCCCGCCACAACTGTAAAAGTTCTTCAACTAATGGCCTGAGGTACACGTCAAGCTCGTTGCCAGGTTGCTTCGGGCCTTGGATGAGCAATGGCATCATAGTGAACTTTCGCTTCATGCACAACCAAGGAGGAAGGTTATAAATACATAGAGTCACAGGCCAGGTGCTATGACTGCTGCTCTGCTCCCCAAAAGGATTGAAGCCGTCTGTACTTAGACCAAACCTTAAGTTCCTTGCGTCATCTGCAAATTCCGGGAACTCTCTCTCAATTTTTCTCCACTGCGACCCATCAGCGGGGTGTCTGCACATCGCGTCTTTCTTACGATCCTCTTTGTGCCATCGCAACAACTTGGCATGCTCTTTGTTTGCGAACAGACGTTTCAACCGTGGTATTATAGGAGCATACCACATCACCTTGGCAGGAACCCTCTTCCGGGGACGCTCACCCTCAACTTCACCAGGGTCATCTCGTCTGATCTTATACCGCAATGCAGTGCATACCGGGCATGCATCAAAATTCTCGTACTCACCGCGGTAGAGGATGCAGTCATTAGGGCAGGCATGTATCTTCTACACGTCTAATCCTAGAGGGCACACAACCTTCTTTGCTTCGTACGTGCTGCCGGGCAACTCGTTGACCTTTGGAAGCATCTTCCTAATTATCTGCAGCAACTTTCCAAATCCCTTGTCAGTCACTCCACACTCTGCCTTCCACTGCAGTAATTCCAGTGTGGTACCCAGCTTTTTCTGACCATCTTCGCAACTTGGATACAATAATTTCTTGTGATTCTCTAACATCTGCTCGAACTTCAACCTCTCCTTCTCAGTTCCGCACTCTCTCTTTGCATCAGCAATGGCCCGACCAAGATCGTCTGCGGGCTCATCTGGTGCCTCTTCATCTTCAGCTTCCCCCGTTGCAGTATCTCCGTACTCCGGGAACATAGGATAGTTGTCATCATCTTCTTCTTCATTGTTTTCCATCATAACCCCTTTTTCTCCGTGCTTCGTCCAACAATTATAGCTGGGCATGAAACCGTGCCGAATAAGATGGGTTTGAATGGTTCTCGCGTTTGGGTGATCTGTCTTATTCTGACAGTTGACACATGGACAACACATGAAACCATTGGTACTGTGGGCCTTGGCTATCTCGAGAAATTCCCTCAAACCCGTCATGTACTCGGCAGTGCGTCGGTCACCGTACATCCATTGTCGGTCCATCTGCATTATATAATTAACTATATCAATAACCATTACAGAACATCGAGAAATAACCACTAAACTATCAATTAATGACAAATGAAATGAGAAAAAAATTAAGCTCGATCGAAAAGAAGGATAAATTTTTAAGTGTGCATCAGATCATTTTGGGAACTCTCTCGAGCATTTCATCGAACACCTTGCCTGCACACTTAAAAAAAACAAACTAGCACACACCCTCCTACCTTGTTAAAAAAAATGCCTCCTGGTCTTGGGAGAGGGGGGGGGGGGGGGGGCTGTGATATATATAGGCATGCACCATTTGTCCCGGTTCGTGGCTGGAACCGGGACAAATGGTGGCCTTCTGATCGCCAGCAGTTTGCTGGCACCCCATCTGTCCCGGTTTGTAACACGACCGGGACAAATGGGGTATTTCTGTTTGGTCCTATGGCCTGTTCTCTACTAGTGTTATTAGAATCAATGTTCTTTTGTGCTAGAGTTCCGCAACGCGGTTATCTGCCTTTTGTCATGCTAAAACAAAACAAGATGCATGGGGATAGTGTTGTTTTAGTTATTACCATACAAACGAGCCAACAAACACAAATTAAGGAACTATGGGATGTACAAGAACGTATTTGTAACACATGTTTTTATGATGAACAAGATTTGTTGCAGATTTTTACATGCATGTTACAATTTGCATCATCTCACGTGTTTCTGCAGCAAGACTTTTACATGCATGTTGCAATTTCAATAGTAAGTATGAACATTGAAAAATATAACAAAAAAACTTATACATCGTCCATGGCGGTCCCTATCTCGTCGATTGATTTACCGTTATCCCTACTCCCCGGAGCTTGTTAGCGCTCGAGAATGCAACCCTAGTACCGTTCCCATTGATCTCTCATCTTCTCGACCTTGGAGACCTTGCGATGCCAACCAAAAATCCATTTTTACATTCGCTCGGCCTGTTTGAAGGCCATGAAGGGGTTGCGACCAACCAAGCACGTCATAGTAATTACCTGAGAAAAAATGTAGCATATAAGTGCGTCACCGTGGATATGGATTTATATGAGCAGGACTACAGGAGAGAAACAACTAGGCAGTAACAATAACTCTAACCATTTTGTCTCTGACCTAGGCACAAGTCGCAGGGAGCAACCCATCTTCATCCTCTGATCTCCACCAGCGAAGGGGATGCCCCCCCCTCCCCCCCTTCCGCTTGCTGCTCCAGCAGCAGGAGAGAGGGGGCTTGTTTCCTCCGTTCCGACAAGCAAATTAGGTTAAGGATAATTTGGTGTGGTACGTTGTTGGGGGTGGCGGGAGCGACGCCCGGTAAAATAAATATGCCTCAAACCCAATCTCGTACCGACGTTGTCCTTCATGGTGGCGTCTCAGAGTTTGATGACATCATGTGCTTACCGATCCTTTTAGATCGGTTGCTTTGGGGTTTCATGGATGGTGTCGGCGAGGCGACGGCGATTCCATGGGATGGGGTTTAAATGCCCTCCTGCTTTATCCCATTTGCTACGACGTTTTCTTCGACGTCATGGTGGAACGGAGAGGATTTGTCCATGGGTACACGCTAATGTTTTCCTGTACTGGTGACAGCTAAAAGATGGTGCATCTTGTGATGAGTTCGTGGTTGGAGCCTTGTTCCGTACGCCGATGTTGTCGGGTGGGGGTGTTAGTTTGATGACGTGTCCGGGGTGGTTATTTCGACGACAATGGTTTATCTTATGACAAACTATTTGAAAGTTTTGAAAAGTTGTTGATCAGCTGCTTCGACCTCGGGTGAATATGTGACTATCACTCTTATCTTTGGTGGCTTATGTGGTGTGGTCGAAAAAAAATAAACGTTGATTTGTCACATAATTTTTCCTAGCTGCTTGCATCTTGAAATATTCCAAAAAAAAAAAGAAACAGCTACGCATAGCCTACAACTCTAAGAAGGGCCGGGAACTTACCTGTGGCAAGATGGTTAGCAGGGGGTTGTACCCGCAACCCACCAGAGTTCAAACCCTAGGTTTGACGTTGGTGTTTCTCATTTAGGCGGAAATATTCTTCAGTATTTCCGTCGACAGCGAGGTGTCTGTAGTAATTTCGTCAATCTCAAGACCTGACCCGCCGACTCAGTCTCTCAGAGGTGCTCATAAGGGTAGGGTAATTTCGTCAAACTCAAGACCTGACCCGCCGACTCAGTCTCTCAGATGTGCTCATAAGGGTAGGATGTAAGGGTAGGATGTGTGTGCGTACGCTTCATAGGGTGAATGTATGCGCATGTATATTAGCATTTGCATTGTATTTCGGAAAAAAAAAACTATACGAAGCCTTCTTGATACTGTTTTTCTTTTTTCGTTAGAGCTGTAGGGGGTGGACCGGTGGAGCTCTCCTGCGTTACTGCTCGGCGCCTTCCCCCTTTCCGCCGTCCCGTGCAAGCTCGCGTTCCTGCCTGGATCTGAACAGAACCCTAACCCCGCGGGACTCTGAGGTCGCAGGTGCTCGATCGCGATGGACGTCACCACTGCGGAGGCTGGAATCGGGGAGCCGGCGGCCAACGGGGACAAGCCTGAGGAGCAGCAGTTCGACCCCAGCCGGAGTAAGGGCAAACTGCACTTGTTTTTGCTCGTTATCAGTTTCCTCTAGGGTCTGCATACTGTTCGCGCCTCTAGGTTGTAAATTCTTGATGTACTATTGGCTACTCTCTTCCTATGGTACACTATCTCAATCATCCCAAGCTTCAGGAAAAAAACTAACATTCAGTGAGTCTGCGTAAAATTTCAGACACTGTTATTTGTGCCAGTATGAAGTTCAGAAATTTGTTGACATTTGATTTAGGACAGTATCAGGATGTTCATGAACCTATACTCTGCTCTATTAGACACTGTTTGGAAATTCTAGCGATTCCTTCTCTTCTCATTTGGCAAATGCTATTGTTTTGAAAGCATGGCATTATCCGCTAAATCCACAGCATTTTGACACATGATTTCGCCATGCTTTGAAGTGATTGGCATAATCAAAAGGAAGGCCCTGATCAAAGAACTGGCTGCTGCTTACCACGATGAGTGTGTAGCGTGCTGTAAAGAGCTTCTGCAACTCCAGAGAAAGTGGGAGGAGGTTTGTATCCAGTTCTTCTCCAAGATTTCCAGATTTTGTGCTCTCTATATCGCTTAGTATTTAGTACTGCAATTATGTTCACCTTTTTCTGTATTAGCAATCGGAAACATGACTTGCATGCCTGTAGCTTTGTTGAAAGTTCAGTGGGCTGCATAATTTGTTCCTCGTTAGAAACCCGTGCTCTTTAGATCATGCCTCAGTAAAAGCTACTCGTCAGTTACCAGATCTTGTTTATACATGAAGCTCGTAAGGCGGCAATTGTTGCGAATTTTCAATTAATTTCATGACCTATGAAACAAATGTAATTTCTTTCCAGGGACAGAAGTCTTTTAATTCATAACTGTTTTATGTGCGGGTTCAGCAGTCACTGTTCCAAAATTTCTCTGTGAAAGGGCTTCCTCTTATCAACTTCATTGATTAATCAGTGCATGCTTGCTAGCGTGTTCCCTAATACATCTAGCATATTTTGGGCTATTCTGCATTTTGTTTTGTTTGTTTCGGCAGTTTCACCCTTGTTGAATTTTATTTCCATTACTGCTTTGCTACTCCGGTAGTTTTCTTTTTATTCTTGTTCTTTGTTGGAGCAGCTTCCAGCTTTCTGCAATTCCCGCTGTAGCACCAGTTATCAATATTGTCAAAATGTAACCATCTTTATGGGGTTGTATGTCCTGGGTAATACAAGAATACAGTACACGTTTTTGGTTGGCATCCGTGACAACAGTTTTTTTTTTTTTACGGGAAAAGGAAATACATTAACCAGTGCGCACAGCTAAATCGCCGGCCACCAAAACAGAGACAAAGTTTGGGGCATCCCCCTCCCAACCAGTACAAGAAGTATCAGCACGCAGGCCATACTGGGCAAGTGAGTGAGCCACAACATTACATGTTCTAGGGACAAATTGGAAAGAGCAATCCTCAAACGATGCAGTACAAGTGCTTCGGATCTCCTTCAATAACACTCCAATGTTTGACAGATCATACTGCTTTTTCTGTAAAGCTGTAACAAGCAACTGGGAATTGGACTCGAAAATCAAACGATTCAGTCCTAGCGCTTCAGCACCTTCTGTTGCTGCAACACAAGCCTCGGCTTCAGCCTGTGGTGCGTCCCGAATATGGTGGAGCTTGCCCGCAGCTGCAGCGATGAATGTGCCTTCGTCTGTCCGAGCAACAAAACCCCAAGCTCCCTCTCCTGTGTCCGAAAGGAAAGCAGCATCGAAGTTTACCTTCACATAGTTAGTAGGTGGCTTGGACTAGGCAACATCCTTACGTACAGCTTCAGATTGTGAAGAAATGGGTACCCCCAAATCAGTAACTCCCATTTGGAAATCCACTACATGTCGCTGGATTAAATGACAAGTTTCATCTGGACTACGGTCCTTTCCTTCTGAATTTTTCTTATTTCGGACTGTCCACCAGTCCCACAGAAGGATCAAAACCAAATCCCTTTTTTTTAGCTGGGAGGTTCCAGATTATCTCAAACATAAACATCAGAGATGTAGCGGAGAGTAAAGAAAGACGAACATCCTCGAGCAGGAGGTTGCGCCAAACTGGTTTAACCTGCTTGCACTTCAAGAACAAATGTCCGCCGTCTTCGTCAGCACGCATACACAATGGATACCTGGTATCTAGCTCCACCCTCTTCCGTTTTATATTCATGCGAGTTGGTAAGCTGTTGTGACACAACCTCCAAATAAAGATCTTGATTTTAACCGGAAGCTTCATAGTCCAAATCTTATTCCACAAAGGATTTGTTTGTGCAGGCGCTAAAGAGGAGCTAGTCGCACGGCATTCTCTTTCATCTTTTAAACTCACACCCAATCTGTAGGCTGATTTAATCGAAAAAAACTCCTTTCTTATCAAAATGCCAAGCCAACCATCCGTGACAACAGTTTTTCCCAAACAAGTCACCTGTAATTGTAATATTTGCAGTGGATCTGTTAAACCTGAGTGTGTGCATTTGGCACAGGAGAGGCCGAGAGGGAGAGGAGCAGGAAAACTCTGTGTTATCAGTCTTCATGGAAATAAAAATTGGGGGTCGTTTGGCTCCTTTGCTCGAAAATAAGTCTTCTCTAAATGATGTGATTCATCTCCCTGTTTTCTTTCTCGGTTCTGCAGGAGCAATATGTTGAAGCTAAGATGCCCGAAGAGCTAAAACCATCTTTGACGAAGCCTTCGAAGCGCAGGAAGAGGTAGATCTGGCAGATTAATCAATACTACTTTCTATAAGAAAATTGAGATGAAGAAAAAAGGGATCATGGAAGCTTAGTCAACGTATTGTCATCAGTTGCCAACTTAAACTGAGATAGCTGTCATATATACTCGAATATATATTATTGAGTTGAGATTAATGTTTTTATTTATCAATGCGCGTACAATTCTATTTAACTTTTGTACTATTTGATTTATCGTTGGGTACCCAATGGGTACGGGTAACCTTCTGCTATGAGTACGGGTAAAGTTTCATACTCGTGGGTACATGTATGGATAGAGTTTTGTACCCATTGACTACACATGTATGGGTATGGCTCTACCGGTCTCATACTCTACCTATTGTCATCCCATCCTTACCCCCAAGATATAGGAACTTCTCTAACACTCTTTTAGCGCTCATCTAGGGTGTGTTTGGTTCATTGGCTATGAAAAAGTGGTTGTGGGTACCCCCAACCACGTGGTTGGTGGTAGCCATTTTTCATGTTTGGTTGTGTGTGTTGGTTAGCCAAATTTTATCTTTGGTTGAAGGGATAAAAAGTGGTTGGGGGCAGCCATTTTTATGTTTGTTTGGAGTGATTAGAAATGTTTAGAGTGATAAGATGGTGAGAAAACCCCATAATATATTTAGAAAAGGGAAAAGTTGTTTAAATATCTATATTATAATTTGGTGAGGAAAATTTATTAATAGTTTCAGGTAAAATATCAACATGTGACATAACTTTGTTCAAATATTTAAAAAGAAAAAATTTGTTAAATATTTTAAAAGTGAAATTTTCTTTAAATCATTAAAAAAGGAAGTTTCTTCAAATATTCTTAATATATAATAGGAAAATGTTTTGAAATATTTATAAGCGTAAAATTACTTATTATATTTCAGGGGAAACGTCTATTCTAATATTTTTAATACATATAAAATAAAAGTTTGTTCAAATATTTAAAAGTGAATATTTTGTTCGAATAATTAAAATAGAAAAGTTTCTTCAAATATTCTTAATAATATACAAAATGAAAATGTTTTCAACTATTTAGAAAGGTAATTTTTTATTATATTTAAAGGAAAAAGTTTATTCAAATATTTTTAATATATAAGAAAGGAAAATTTATTTGAATATTTAAAAGGTAAAAGTTTGTTCAATATTTAAAAGATAACTTTTTCAGATTTTCTTAATATATAATAAGGGAAAGTTTTTTCAAATATATAAAAGGGTAAAATGTTTTAATATATTTTCAAGAGAAAAGTTTTTTCAAATATTCAAAAGAGGTAAAATTTATATTTTATGACTATAATGAACATGTCACAAAATGTTTCGCAAGTGACAGTAGGGACTAGCCCAAAGTGGTTGGCTTCAACCACCACTTTTGTGGTGGTTGAACTCAACCACTTTTTAAACGGAATATGCCTAAAATTTGGCTACCCCCACACACCCAATACCACGAACCAAACAGGGGGTAGCCACCTAAAAAATGGCTACCCATAACCACTTGGTGGCTAACCACCCAACCAAACACACCCCTAGTCCCTGGGCAAAACTATTTGCAAATTAAGCCCCTCGACCCATAGACACCCTAATGGGAATGGCGCCGAAATTGGTGCCAAGTAATTTTGCCATCCGGACACCTGAAGGTTTTCGGCGTTGAGGCCATTAGAGCATCTCCACCGACAACTTTCAAACCAGCCCCAACTAGTTGGGGGCAAAATCAAAAGAACAGCCCGCTCCAGCGCGCCCCAACCGATGTCGGCATATTAGGCTGCCCTTCCATCTCCCGGACATCCCCTCTCTGCTCCCGTCAATCAGGGGTTGGTTTGGGGCTGCCGCCAACACATGTCACCATGGAAAGACCGAGCAGGCCCTGCTTGGCAGCCACGTAAGAAACCGAGAACCATTGATTACTCACGAAACTTGGGTACAAAGAAGGTAAAAGAACTACGTGGGCTGCTACGATCGGATTTCTTCGAGGCGGCCTCTCCACCGTCTCGTCACCATTGTTGAGGTCGTTGCCTCCGTCGCTTCCGTAGCCACCTTTGCCACCAGCAGAGCCGTCGCAATCGAGGATGGTGCTGGAGCCGTTGCGGCCGATGGTGGCGCTGGAGCCGACTGCGTTGCTGGAGCCCTCGTCGGCGACCTTCCGGGAGTTCATACTTCGCTAGCGAAGCCGCCCTCCTCCGATAACGGTCCTCCACCAAGGCCGAGCGACACCGTTTTCTCTACCTGGTTTCCTCCCGCGCCGCTGCCAACTCGGCCCCAGGAATCTTGACTGGGCGACCATAAACTCACGGTTGGGAGCCTCCTCTGCCACCGTCACCATGGACTCGCGAAAGACCCGACCGAGCCGAGAACCGACCAGATCAACGCCATCGAATGGCCGAGGCTCGGGTCCGAGACCAACGCGCGCCGAACCTAACCACCCGCGCCCGCCGCGCGCGCGCACAGGCATCCCAAAATTTCCGAACGCGAGCGCGCGCAACCCGCCGCTCACAGTCACGAGGCCTTCCGCTCGCTCCAGTTTTCTCCTCTTTTCCTTCCCACCTGTGACGCGCCCACACCCCACAGAGGCAGAGAGAGACGAACACCCACCCTTTCCTCCCAATCTCGCATCCCTCCTCCCCGCTCCCCGCTCCCGACGGGCGATCTGGGAAGGACCGGCGGCGGCCGTCCCGCAGCGAGGTACGCGCTCCAAACCCTACCCCCTCCCCCTCCCCCTCCGTCCCGCCACCCCATCTGAAGGTCTGCCCGGCCCGGTAGGAGATGAACCCTGCGCCCCAGAGAGGGGGACGAGGGAGGATCCCGCCCTATAAATTCCCTCCCCGATTCGGCCTCCCATTTCTAGGCGCGGAGCTGAATCCCCGTCGCTCCCCAAGATTTTAGCTGAACCCTCGACGTAGGTCTTGGCCACGACCCAGTTCCGCTCGCTTGGACGACGGAATGGAGCTCTGTGTGTGTCCCCACTAGATTGGAGGTTTCGATAGTCATTTCTTTTCTCCCTGTGCCTGTGTGCGACGGCTGTGGAATCATCTCGTGGCAACCTACCTGGGCTTCACATTCTATGCTGTGATTCTCCTGGGCGAGATTGAGCGGGATCCCCGTCTCGGAAACCCTCGGTTTCACATCACATCGTAATGGGACCTGCTCGGCCTGATTCACCCCCCCGAATCCTCAGTTAGATCCTACTAGCGCACCAGACATCGATTTGCTTCCTTCCCGCACTCATTTATAAGCCGGGTCCGGTCCAGTCCAGTCCAACCAGTTTTCACGATTTCACACATGGCAAACCCTAGTCCCTCCCTGTGTGTGTGTTGGGGGGGGGGGGGGGGGGGATGGGGATCTTACTCCCTTTTTCAGCACTGCATTCATCAATGGATGGCTCACATTGTCTTTTGTTTGCGAATTGATGAATGCAGGTGCATCACACGGTTCACTGCTAATTTTGTCACTATCTCGAGCTTGCAATGTCTGAGGACACTCAGGCCGGTGGCCGGCGGATGTTTGGGGATTTGACGAACGTCCTGGGCAAACGGCCAGCCTCGTGTGATCTGGAGAAGAGCGCAGGCGGAGCTAAGATCTGCCGGGTCGAAAAGGTTGCTGACCCTAGGAAAGAGTCTGAGACTGCAAGGCCCAGTCGTGGGGCGGCGGGAAACATTGTTCAGGTTTTGGTTGATGGCATCGGCAGAGGGGATTTCGCGGGGCCTTCGATTTTCCGTGGAGCTAAGGTGCAGCACATGGCGGCCGAGGCGGCCGGGCTGGTATCCAAGGAAGGTGGTAACGTGAGGGATCGTTGCGTGTCGCTGGATTCTTCTGGCCTCAACGACAAGGAGGACTCTTCGCTGGAATCTGAGGGTGGATGCGGAGCGGAAGAATATGATGACACTGATAGCGAGTTGCTGCCGTACGGCATCGAGGCTGGTAAAATCGCGGCAACTAATGATAGGGCTAACGAGGGTGAATGTCTGACTCAAGAGGAGGTGGCTGCATCATCAGGAAATCAGAACCCACAGTCTTCGTTTGAGGCTACAGCCCGTGATGACATGCCATGTAATAATGTTCAGCATCCTCCGATGGGGGTCGGTGGCTTGGAAGAATCATGTGCTACAAAGTCGTGCACTTGCGCTTTCTGTCTTAAGGGTATGGTTACATGGATTTCTTTCTTCCAATGTGTTGTATATGTCATCACGATGCCATGTTAACATACACCTTATTTATTTGTTCCTGTCCGAACAGCTGCTTTTATGTGGGCTGATCTCCATTATCAGGATGCAAGAAGCCGGCTTGGTGGTAATTCTCTGCAAATTCAGTTTGTTTTCTTCTCTATAAGCAGTACATGTAGGGTGGCCTTTTTCTTATTCATTCATCAATGACCGTTTACTAATCTTGATTCCATCTCTGCCAAACCTTTCTTTAGCTTTGAAGAAGAGCATAAAGTTTGCAAGGTCGCTAGAGGCGAAAAGGCAAGGGAATGAATATCCTTTCAATGCAGGTGGACACTCGAAAAGAGCTGCACAGATGGGATTTGAACTATCCCAACAACAGAGATCACTTTTTCTTCACACTGAAAATGCCCTTGTCCGCGAGTCTGCACAGCTCGTAAGTTGTTTTATCGACTTCCAGTATCCTAATTTAGTCAATATTCTGGTGATGGTGTTTTGGCTTGATTTCTATGGCATACCTGTGGTTATATGCAAAAACTTGTGTTTGTTATGGTTTACTCAATGCAAATAGCTGTTTGCCTGTGTTGATAAATTTTGAGTGACCATTTGGTTCATAAGTTTGTTTAATGATCAGTGATGGTTTAGCTTGCTGTCGTACTTGTTGATTGGCTTTCAATTTTTTATTTAATTATTGGGGCCAACATGACAGGAAAATACCCTTTTCTTCACAAATATGTTTTATGACCAGCTGAAATGTGAAATCATAGATATTTTTAAGATGTTCTAGTACTTGGTATGTCTTATTGCCTATCAAGGCATCTTAACTTAACTAGGGAGTTAGTACCATTTACTTCTTCGGTGGTGTATGTTACTACCTATCATTCTCATGTACCCCCTTAGTATCAAAATATAAGATGTCATGAACCTTGCACTAAGATATGTCTACATGCATGTGGACATATCTTCTGCTAGAACATCTGATATTTTGATATGGAGGGAGTAGTTGCTAAAGCATAATTGCTAGGATTCTTCCAAGTAGGTCAACCGTACTATTTTATCTTTCTTCTGCTGTCTTTATTTCCCCTATTATTATTATGGCTTATACCTAAGGTTTTTGTTCTTTAACTATTTTGACCCACAATCTTAAGAGTCAAAACACATGGTAATCACATCATTCCTATATTTGTTTACTGAATTAATATCTGTTTGCAGTTGTATTTTTAAAAACTTGTTATGTGATCCGTGCATTTGCGCAACTAGATTTCTTATGGACAATAGTTTTTGGTGTAATTTTTGAATTTAGAAAGGACCACCATGATATGATTGTTTATAATATGCATATTATAAAACCAAAATAGTTGATACTTGCCATTATAATCTACCTTAGATGTTTGCATTCCTTTTTATTCTTTCTTTTGTTGCATTTGAAAAATGTATCCTAAAAACGCTGCCATCTTAACATGTAAAGAGATTTTTTTGTTCGTTATCATTAAGATCATTTGCATTATCTCCTCATGGGACTGCAATTTAGATTTCCTAGCTGTATACGCTCTTGCAAAGCCTAATTCTTGTCACTTCAAATGCTTAGGCTTAATAACATTGGTTTTTTGTTCTGATTTTCTCTAATTCACGTGGTTGCTCCTCCTCACCCAGCTGCTGCAGCCTCCATTATGCTGCGGGTGATCTCATTTCTATTGATGGAACTAGGTTCCCGTTGAACCATTGGCTCAAATGGAAAGGTTCCCGTTCTCTAAAAAAGACTCCAATGGCCCAAATGGAAAACCCAGACCCATTAGTTTTTTTAGATTCAATCCGATCCAACCAAAGGTTATCATTTCGTTTCGTCCCAGGCGAACGCTCGGCCGCCGGTCAACGCTTTCCCGAGCTCCGACCAGCCGCCCGCCCGCGAGCATCTCTCGACACCCAGCGGCCGCCGGCCAATGGCCCCCCGAGCGCCTCCGGCCAGCCCAGCGACCGTAACGCCCTCCTACCTGCAGGCGGTGACGACATAGGTGGGGTTCGAGGTGCGCGTGGTCGTGCCGGAGCGGGACACAGAGATGTGCAAGATATACCGCGAGTGATGCGATGGTGGGCGTGCAAGGCGCCTTGATGACACACTTCCTCTTCATGCGGCCCGACAAGGTGTTCATATAGGTGGTGCCCCTAGGCACCGACTGAGCGGCGAAAGAGTACTACGGCACCCCCGTGGCGCGGCTCGGCCTGGGAGGAGAGCTCGCTGGCGCGCGAGTACCCCGTCAGCGACCCCATGCTGACGGACCCCGCCGCCGTCTCGCGGCGTGGCTGGGACGTGGCCAAGAAGGTGTACCTGGACTGGCAGAACGTGCGGCTCGACCTGTCCAGGTTCAGGGAGGAGCTCGTCGAGGCTCGCCGGTACCGCGCCGCCGGCAAGAGAAAACGCCGGCCGAGAAGCAAAGCCGTCGTGATGTGATTTATCAAATCAGTTTGACCGGTTGGGTCAACAAACATCTCCCGTGTAGCAGCAGTACATTACCATAGATCAAATTTCTCTTTCTTGTTACCTATTACAGCTGACTTCATACCTGACCATTGATTTCATTAGATTAAGGATCATGTGATCGATCGATGCCGGCTTACATTTTACAGCCCTCAAACTTGATGTGAATATATACTCAATAAAAAAGACTGAGTTACAGAGAGTGTATGCACAATGTGATACCAATTTTTCTTCTTCTTCCTTCCGCAGAAACCAACAGAGTAAGAATCCTACGTTTTGAATACTGCCTATAAGTTGACATGTACCAGATGCAGGGCACATCAGTTGGTGGTGCTTGCAGGGCAAGAACTGGATTAGGCATGCCCTGCAACGTATCTGATGCTAGCTACTTCCTGCATGCCGCTGATTAGGCATCTCTGTGGGAAACATCAGAGTGATCCGTGTGAACCTTACTAACCATCGGTTAACCTCTTCTAACCCTTTTAACCTAATCGTTAATCTATTAATCCATTTACATAAAATGGTTCCTTAGGTTCAGAACCAAAAGTTAAATGGTTAACCAAATCCCACCAAGACTCATTTCTCATCTTCAGCCAATCAAAAACAGATCCACCTACAGCTCCTGCTCCTCTCGTCAATATCTTCCATCCAATCATGCTTTTTGTGGTGGCGCCAAAAACCTAACCGTGATGGTGTGGTAAATGTTCCTCCTTGATCAGGACTGAGAAGAGTTGGAATATGGAATATGTCCCCAATATAAAACATTTGAATATGCTTTATGATCAGAGCTGAGAAGAGTTCAACCTTTTTCCTTTGATGGAATAGGAACGGAAGGCATCTGGTATAGCCAAATGAGTATATATAAGGTTAATATTAGAGTGTGGTCACACCTTTTTTTTCCTGCAACGACACGGTCCAGCAATTTTTGTATAGTATCTTCATGAAGCAAATTGTTTCTGTAGAGAGCAAATAGTGTGCTGAAAATCTGTTAGCTGACAAGAAATTACAAAGAACATGGTACGGATAAATAGGCAGATTAAAACAGAGGAAGCATGTACCTGACAATGACTGATTGTTTGCTTTAGAGGTAGAATTAGCTTTGAAAACTGTATTATGATACTATATGACCTAGTTGCTTTAACAAATTTTTGATTCGACTCCTTGTGACACTTGTAGATACAATCTGTAGAGTGACATTTGGATTTGGATTGATGTTTTCTGTACCATCTGAATATGTACTATGCTATGCATGGATGGAATTAGTAAGCGTTGTTAAGGAGGGCAAGTTGCCAAGTCCAGCTATGTATTCTGGCCCCTCGTCTGCTTTAGTAGATGTTGCCGAGTCATGCGGTGTCTTCTTGCCCATCTGCGTGAAGTCCGTCTCATACTAGTAGTTATCCCGGCCACAAAAATAAATTGCTGGGTTTGTTCCTTTTTTAACAGGAAACATTGTTCGGTTTGTTGCGGACTCTGTCTCGTGCACATTATTATTTTTGCGGCATATAAATTCTAACTTTCCCTTGTTGAACGTCACGTGAATAGAAAAGATACACATGGAATCTAGCTTATGTTGGTGCTGAATCTTAATCGTTGAGATCTCTATCTGTAGACTGATAAATCTCCACCATTTGTTATCTATTGTTTCAGTAGATCGTCAAATCTCTTTAATTAGAGAATTAAAAAAATGGAATTGTGCTAGCAAACAGCCATTTGTATGAATGGTGTTCTTTTGGTGTAGTACTACAATTTTTGCTTGTTCCAAGTACAAGATTCTGAACACATATCTGATAGACTTTTAGTTTTAGTTACTCTACGCTTGTATTCTGTACTTCATTAGATTATGTAGCATTGCTTGATATTGCTAATTAATTGAAAAAAGCCTTTAAACTTAGCTGAATGTATTCAGTTATCGTCAGGCTGCGATGATCATTGGCCCTTCTGTCATTGAAAATTATATGGGGCATTGTCGTCTAGTTGTAGGGTTAGCATACAAGCTAATGAGCTAAAATATGCTGTTCTCAGGCATGCTTGTAACTTCAGTTGAATTTTTGCAGCCTATTTATTAAAGTTTCATATGAATATTTTGGTCGCTGTACTACTAGAGTAAATTGGCAGTTTGAATTCGTGCAAACTAGATTATGTTTCATTCAGTACCTATTCATGATTGTTTGCTCATTTGTTATGCTAGGTTAGGGTGCTTATGTGAGCAACTTGGTTCTTTTGGTTTTAGTATCAGTCGACTACTATGTTTACATATGTCTGCAATGGATGTTGGGAGTATGACTTACTTTATTTCATTCTTTAATTACATGTCAATATGATCATTTGCTAATATTTTGAAACCCCTTTTGTTCAGCATTCAGCTGTTGTGAAGTTGAAGGACTTGAGAGACAACTGCAAGACAGATCTAAAGCTATGAGCATCAATTCTTTGCCGGGATAACCCTGTCCTGCATGGTTGTGCTGCTAAACCTGTTGCCCTGAGATGTAGTAGGATAAACTGGATCTGTTTGAATTAAGATGTGTATGGTGTTCGGTTTCAACTAGGAAGTTAGGGGTTTGTCGGTTAGGAAGTTTGGCTGTAGTGATCACACTCCTATCTAGAAACATTGACTGGCAGCTTAGGAGAATGCTTTTGTAAAAAACTTAATGGGCAGTAGTTCAGTTGGGAACTGTAGGTTCTGTGACAGGAGTCCTTTTAGTAGTTTCTGCTCCCAAATGATCCAAACATGGAGCAAAAATAATGTCGTTTGACTAGTTTCCAACGCTTCCGCAGCGTCTTCACCATATCGTGTTGCATATCTTTCCATTTTTTTTGTGTTGGCGTCTATGAATTGTTTATCAGGTGTTTGTTTTGCCTACAGTATTTTTTAAGTTTGCTAGTAGCCCTGTGACGACTCCTGCAAATACGTGCTAACCTTTGTGTGTTGGGTCTTGTTGGGCCAATGCTTCTGTCGCAAGAATTTGATAAGGAACATTTCAACTGTCGTGCATTCAGAAAATTTCTGCCGTCACTAACGGTTCCATTAGTTATCCCTTCCCTAGATTTTGGACCTTTTTGGGATCTACCTTGAACCACAAAAACCTTCGTCGGTGGCTCGGTGCCGTGACTGGATGCTATAATCTCGTGAAGTGCCATCAATCATGCCAAAGGTGACATTTCCGATCCACTTCTGGCGATAGTGGCTGTTGGCTGTTCATCTGATCTGAGTCTCAACAACTATTTCTTGGCGGTGAGAGGCAATTAAAGTCTCCAACCAAAAAATTGTCCCACTATATATCATTGCCAGGACAGAAGCTGTTCCGCAAATGGCACATCAATGACTCCATCTCCTACAAAAATCAAGTTCCAGAGCATAAATCGCATCAGCAAAAAGTGCAAAAAGGCGCCGGCGGCCCTGAATCATCTTGACATTGTTCCTTATGCGTCAAGTCTAAGCAACTCCTATATACTTCCAACAAAATGCGCGGATAAACGATCAGAACGGCCTAATATATCCCTGGAAGAAGAAGCAGTACGGTTGCTTTCTGTGATGTGGCGCATTGAAACTCTCCTCCAAAAAGTTAGCCAACTTTGACGTTCGCGCCAAGTTACTTATCTTGTTGTATGGCAGTGCAAGAACGGCCCCAACCAAAGATGGGCATACATTATCGGATATACTGTATGCCATATCCTTTGTGCTCGACATGCCGAGTGTCCATATGAACTGCACTGTGACACTGAGTGTGTCCATGTTGCTGTTACGCCTCGCCTCTCGGTCATGATCTTAGTCACAGTTCACGTCTCGTCGGCCAAATCAACAGGATATCATTTTGGGAGATAGTGGGATGGATCGATGTAAAGGGGGAGATCGATCTGCCTGCCACTGTCGTCCCCGCGAGCATTACATATGGTGAGACTTGCAAGCATAAACAACTGGGGCCGATCGAAGATTGCTTTCCAAATTAGACATAGTCGGTTATAGTTTCCATATCTGTAATACTATTCGGTTACGTACCCGAGATCTAGACCCCCCATATAAGGGCTAGGAGGGTAGCCGATCGGGGAGACGCTCATCGAGAACCACCAAACCCTAGCGAGATCGACATCTTGCTGGCCATTGTAATCATCGCATATTTCACAATCAATACAGACAGGCAGGAAGTAGGGCTGTTACCTCAGTCGAGTGCCATGAACATGGGTAACTCCCGCTTGTCAGCCGACGAATCTACTAACACTATGCGTTCTCTACCACATAACTCTAACCCTAAGCTATCAGTTGAGGGTATTGACGGGGACACCCCTCGTCACCCTTGCATGCTGGGGAATTTGGTCCTAGACAATGCCCCGAACATTCTCCCCAACTTTGTCCGCGGACCAGAAAACCACTGAGGCCTCGCTTGGATCGCTGGAAATTAGTGGAATACGGAGGTAGGGAATTACGGACCGGTCCAGCTCCTCCTAAAAATCCGGCGACTCAAGCTAGCTTCTCGGTATTTTTTTCCGCTCCGTATTATGAACCGACGATCCAATCGGGGCCTGAATGTACCTACTACTCCTAGGTACGTAAGGGCACCTCCAATGGTCCTCCGCATCCCTGCCTGGCCCGTCCGAATTTGTCCGAACGGACAAAACAGACTCTCCAACGGGCCGGCGCAAAGGGACACTTGTCCGCGCGGACAGCCAAGCTGGACCAAATCTGGCCCAAGTTTGGTCCAAGTTTGGGGAGGCGAGGACACAGCGTGTGTCCTCCCTTGTCCGCCCTGGCCCACGCGCCAGCGAGACCGGCCGCTTGGCCTGGTCTTATTAAATGGGGTGGGTGGCTGAAGGGGATCGCAGGCAGAAAACAAAAAATTTCCTAACAGCGATAACCTTAAACTAGCCAAGATCTATACTATTCAGATATAGTAATACGGAGGATATCGGTATACATACCCTTGTAGACCGAAAAGCGGGGATTACGCTCCCGCACAAGCGTTGCTGACGTAGACGCCGTAGCCGACCTCAAGGTCGCGGAGAACTTGGCGCGACGAAGAAGATGATGACGCGGCGATGTCGATGAAACCGACGACGACCTCGAGGCCGTGTAGAGAAAGCAGACCTCCAGCACCACTAGCGTGGCACCTCGCAGGGCGTTACACACGTACGGTGAAGCCGACTTCCTCCGGGCCCGATCCAGGGACGAGCAGCCGGAAGACCAGCAGCACGGCGGCGTGCGTATGGTGGAGAAAACTTATCCTCGGCGCAACTCCAAACAAGGGAGTCACGGGATTAAAGGAGAGAGAGAGAGTTAGGTGTGTATTCAAAGGCCTGGGGTGCCCCTCTATATAAAGGGGCCAGGGGGCTGCCCAACTTGCCAGGCTGGCGGTGTGGTACTAATCCCACACCCCAGCCGGCCATACATGGTGCGCCGGCCCTAGTGGGCCCATGTGGCCCACTAGGGGCTGGCCGAACCAGCCCTCTCCCTTGGGAGGGACTCCCTCCCCCCTCATGGGCCCTTTTGCCCAAAGAGGCCCATTTAGGGATTTTTGTATTTAAAAATTCAGGAAAAATTAAAATAAAATATATTTAACTATTAATTACACTAATTAATATTAAATACATATTACATAATTTATTCCGGCTCCGAAAACTATTTCGTCGCTGCCCGATCTCCATCGGAACTTTCCCGGGACGTTCCCGGTCTCTCTTTTCCTATTTTCTCTTCCGGTCTAAATGTCGACTCCACTTAAGTGTGTTACCCTAGCGGTTCGATTATCTCACCAGACATGATCGAGACTCCTCTCCGATCAATGACTAATTCGTGGACCGAGGATACCCAGAATTAATCCCTGCGAGATAACGAATACTTTACCGTTCGAACCTAGACGTCTGAGTCTTAAACCTTTTGCCATGCGATACTTAGCGCGTCCGAGACTCGTTCATAGATATCTCCATACCTAGCTTGATCTCGTTACCGACACTGCTAACTTCTACTCGTCCATGATATTATGTCCTGGTGACCTAGTCACACGCTTGCAAGCTCGTTTGACATAATCTCACCGATTGGGCCCTAGAGTATCTATCCTGCTATGCGGACTGGCAAATCCCGCTCTTGATCCCCCGTCTCAACATACTCCTTTCCGACACCCGAGAGGGACACCTTTATTGTCACACTTTGTAAGATATGACGTTTGATGCAATCAAAGTGTCTTTCAGGAATAGCAATAAGAGTAGATCTCACGGTCAAAGGCGTAATGACTACGTCCTACAAATATTGGGTATGTCCATCACGTCATTCTCCCAATGACATGACTCCATTGTCAACTGACATAAATGTCACATGATCGGGAAACCTCGATCATCAATTGCCCAATGAACTAGTTTGATAGAGGCTACTAGGGAGCTGGTTGTTTATCTACCACACGTGTATTAATGTTTCCGTTTAATACAGTTATAGCATGGTATAAAACATATAATGAACAATTGAGATATGACGAATAAACTATATTTATTAAGTGCCTCTAGGGCATATCTCCTTCAGTCTCCCACTTGCACTAGAGTAACACTTAATCTAGTTTACAACTTGGTAAAAGCTCAACACCCATAGCAACTTGGTGAATGCTTGTCTCGTGGAAGAGGAATACAGTCAACAGATCTCACACATTGAGACCTATATGTGCTTTGCAACATTTCTATGTCACCTAGTTTGACATCATCCCGTATCTTACGATGAGGCGAAATATATCTTAGTCGATGGAGTGAGACTCAGTCCAATCACAATTGCTACTTCTGAAGTTGCCATATATTTCTATACCTATTATGTAGATTATGCGACAGTGCATTCATATGCGACTTCGCAAACTAACCATGTCTTTCTTCAAAACAAAGGACATCTCCTATATGAGATTTCTAGTCGTATGGGTCAGTGTCATAACTTGCATCATCGTAACCGTTTTACGGCAAGTTGTCTTTCCACTCTTACCCTTTACCAGAAAACATATCTTCAGTTCTCACAGACACTGAATAATATACTTAACATTTGTTCATTGATCCACACAAGGATCACTCTAGAACCCGTTCTTCAACCAAGAACGTGGGTCACACCAAGTCGAGCTTTCAGTCTGATAGAATCTATGTCTGAGGCATAGAGGATGTCGAACATCATTTTCTTTCATCAGCTATCACTGAAAATGCTAAGATAAACTTAATATTTTACCTAGTCATACAAGCAAGAACCTTTTTCTTCGCTTGTTCTATTCTGATACACTTCAGAATCTTAACGTAGAAAAATATTCCGACCTAATGTTATTAAGCCCCTTTTGATCTATACAATTATAGATCGAATGCCTAATACTCCTAACTTCATTCATAGAAAATTTAATTACTTAAATAATCCTTTATACTTTACTAGAGGATCTGTATCATTCTCAATATGTCGTTACATAAAATCAGGAATGACACTTAGCTCCCACTTAAATACGCCATCCGTATATAAGACCAGGAATTTTTTTTAACTCCCACTCAAATATGCCATTCACATATAAGATCAAGAAAAGCTACTTAGCTCCCACTCACTTCTTTGCAAATGCAAGTTTCTTCAACTATTTTGGACAACTCCAAAATCCTTTGATCACATCATCAAAGTGAAGATTCCAGCTCCGATATGCTTGCTTCAGCCCATGAATGGACAGCTTAGCATCCTCAGGATCCTGAAACCATTTCATTGTACTAATTACAACTCTTTCTTAATGATACCATTAAGAAACATGGTTTCCTTATCCTTCTATCAATTTCTCAATTTGAAATTATAGTAATTGCTAAACGACCCCGAATAGACTTAGGCTTCGCCACTTGAGACAAAATCTCGTTGTGGTCAACTTTTGAATCTGTCGGAACTGTTTCACGACAAATCGATCCTTATTAGTGTCTACTCTCTCATAAAATTCCATATTCTATTAACAGCCTAGATGCCATCAAGAAGATCTCCCAAGTCATTACCTGGTAATCGTACATGGATTTTATCTCGGATCATATATGACTCATAGCCATTTCTCGGACTTAGGTCTACCATCTCTTCTTCGTAGTTCGTAGGTCTGTCATATTCCATTAACATGACCTTTATAACAAGATTGTTGTACCAGACAGTGTGGAACACAACCTCGTACGCCTACGTTCTTAGTATGAGCTCAGAGCATCATGATCTTTATCATCAGCTTCTTTCCAGTTGAGGAGCATAACATCGGAAACACTTTCCGTTGCGCCACTCTGATGTTTGGAGAGGAAGTTCATTAACTTCGTCTTGTTCTACTTTCTTTCCCACTTATACCCTTGGACAAGAAACTATTTCTTTTGCAAGGTATATTCCGGCAACGTTTTTGCCTATGTCGTGAGATATGTACCCAACTAATTCTTTAGATACGGTACACTACAAAGATTTATCTATTTTAGGTTTGATCACATCGAAACACTAAATTGCTGAAACGACAATCTAGGCTAAAAGCCATGCCATCACTCATATGGTATTGTCTACATGGATTTAAATGGTTTCCCTATTATCTAACGTGAATGTTATGTTTCTATCATATTACTCCAATGATCACAATAATTTGATAAGAAATCTATTTACCACACACTATCCGATAGGGTGCGATTACGACGTACTAACATACCATAACACCCATGCGACGTAATTTGTGGAACTCTTCTCACAAGTCTTCCAATGATATGCCAACATTATAACTCAAATCTTTATTTCTCGATCTGTATCGTAGAAATTTGATTTTCTTGTTACATTTATTTCCTACTTCATTCTGAACTTGTTTGATCGAATCAAAAATTTCCAGATTAACATTTCCTAAGTGGATATCCATATATCTACTCGGAATATTCATGAAGTCTATGAAATAAAGACTTCCACTATACGTTAAAGTACTTCATTGATTCACATACACCCATATGCATGATTCTCAACAAGTTATACTCAAAACGCTCAGTGAAGTTTACGAAATAAAGGTCTCCACTACACGTTAATTACTTCATTGATCCACATATATCTATATGCATGATTATCAATAAGTCATATGACCGCTTTCCAAAAACGGTGTCTTAGTTATCTTGCAAGTGTTAAAAGATCAAATCTAAAGACTTGTAGATCCATCCGTATGGAGCTTGTTTATTGACTATAACATTGACATGACTTAAACGGTAGTGCCACACGAATGTGGTGTCTTTATTAAGTTTGTATCCTTTGGCATTAATATTATGAATGTGGGAGCTCTACCATCTAAATTCAAATCGGCTTATGATCATTACTTCATAAATATAGGACAACGATTTTGTCACTGACATATATGAATAATCGTCTCGCTAGAGGAGACACATTTATAACGATCATACTAACAGACGATCATAAAAGAATTTATTCAAATGGTAGATCTAGAGGGAGAGTGTTCATCGCCATCACAACATTTTGTCTGCCATCATCAACACACATTGTCGCCTCATCCTTCCAAGCTACTCAAGTAGTAAATCTGGTTTTCATAAAACATGACTAGTATCAAAAACTTAGTCACTACTGCGAGTACTTGCTTAGGTAAAACATTCATAACGTGTATATCATATATATAAACCATCATCATTGATAACTTCCCGGCGATCTGCTTCATCTTCTTGATTCTTCCAACACAATCAAGAACCATGAAGGTGAACGATTCCCCTTGCATGACATAATCTATGACAAAGCATTTGCATCTGGCAACGTTGGCTGTCATCCAGTGATCGAGCTGAGCGAGGCGTCTTAATGTCATCAAGTATGACCAATGTCATCGAGTATGACCAGTGTCATCAAGTATAACTGCCACATGCTCCTTCAATGCGTGTATTCTCTTTCATCTTGGTTGAGAAGTAAAACAGTCAACGTACTGATAAATTTCATCAACCCAAAGGTGTATCCTGAGTTCAGCGATCATCTCATATGTTCGCGATCTAACAACTCGTACCCACCGTAAATTCTCTATGGCAGAGATCATAGCATACACTGGACTATGATGATATTATCCGATAATCCAAATTATCCTTTTGTTAGCGGAATCTCCGGGTTTATCTCCTAGCGGGTATTGTATCACAAAGAGCTAATGGTTTAAACAAGGAGTATACTCAAGCTAAAGTATAAAACTATTAAGTTTGGACCCAACCTTTTAAGTTTCTCAATCGTAGGATTACGCCTAATTTTTAAAGAAGGCTATTACACTGGTTAATATCTACAAAGGTTTTGCAACACATAAAGACTTTGTTCATTATAAAATAGGGTTCAAGTTTTAATAAAATAAAACTACCAGAACTCCCACTCAAAACGAGTATCACTCTAATCGTTTTAGCGATTACACGATCCTCATCCATTATGCAACCTCTAATTGTCAGAGCCGGCAACATAACTTCAAAGGTAGACATCGACATGTCAATCACAATAACTTTGTGACTCATGCTTAACCTTTCGGTCACCTTGTTCCGAGTCCATGTCTGTACATGCTAGGCTCGCCATAATAACCTTCAACGTAAACGCGCGTGCAACATGCCTTACACCCACTGTAAGCGAACGACGATATGTCTGACACCCGATCGTCACGGCCTGCCTCATAACGTAGAACTTTCTTGGTGGTGCACGTCGAATGGAGAACACAAATGGTATTTTTGGAGGGATCATCTTTTATAACTACCGCCGTGTAACTAATATATACTATATATATACACACAATCAAAATGTAATGCGACGTGACATGGTCCTTGCGCCGATGGTCTCCTTCGCGCCAACAGTTCATAAACAATTTAATAAACCTACCTTGACCATATCACATTGCCCCTGTAAAATAAAGTTAGACGCCTCTACTTTATCTTTTGCATATTTTACGTGGCTTGGGGCTGTCGTAAATAGAACCGCTTTATACCTACGAACCTATGACCACAACAACGATCAAATAATTGCATATTTATTCATCCCTTTCGGGCCCTCCATTGAAAATTCAAAGCCAACTAAAGAGAGAGACAGACACCCGCCAGCCACATATACGGAACCAGCCGTATGTCAGTTGTGGAACCAGTCTCGCGTAAGGTCGGTCCGGGCCGCTTCATCAACTCAATGCTGCCGGCAGTGCAAGTGCACGCGAGAGGGTAGCAAATAATAAGAACGATGTCCCCGTGATAAACACGGGTGCAGCTAGCGTACAGCTATATCTATGCATAGATCGGCTCTGATACCACTGAACGGGATCGCAGGCAGAAAACAAAAAATTTCCTAACAGCGATAACCTTAAACTAGCCAAGATCTATACTATGCAGATATAGTAATACGGAGGATATCGGTATACATACCCTTGTAGACCGAAAATCGGGGATTACGCTCCCGCACAAGCGTTGCTGACGTAGACGCCGTAGCCGACCTCAAGGTCGCGGAGAACTTGGCGCGACGAAGAAGATGATGCCGCGGCGATGTCGATGAAACCGACGACGACCTCGAGGCCGTGTAGAGGAAGCAGACCTCCAGCACCACTAGCGTGGCACCTCGCAGGGCGTTACACACGTACGGTGAAGCCGACTTCCTCCGGGCCCGATCCAGGGACGAGCAGCGGAAGACTGGGACCGGAAGACCAGCAGCACGGCTGCGTGCGTATGGTGGAGAAAACTTATCCTCGGCGCAACTCCAAACAAGGGAGTCACGGGATCCAAGGAGAGAGAGAGAGAATTAGGTGTGTATTCAAAGGCCTGGGGTGCCCCTCTATATAAAGGGGCCAGGGGGCTGCCCAACTTGCCAGGCTGGCGGTGTGGGACTAATCCCACACCCCAGCCGGCCATACATGGTGCGCCGGCCCTAGTGGGCCCCATGTGGCCCACTAGGGGCTGGCCGAACCAGCCCTCTCCCTTGGGAGGGACTCCCTCCCTCCCTCATGGGCCCTTTTGCCCAAAAAGAGCCATTTAGAGATTTTTGCCTTTAAAAATTCAGGAAAAATTAAAATAAAATATATTTAACTATTATTCCGGCTCCGAAAACTATTTCGTCGCTGCCCGATCTCCATCGGAACTTTCCCGGGACGTTCCCGGTCTCTCTTTTCCTATTTTCTCTTCCGGTCTAAATGTCAACTCCCCTTAAGTGTGTTACCCTAGCGGTTCGATTATCTCACCAGACATGATCGAGACTCCTCTCCGATCAATGACTAATTCGTGGACCGAGGATACCCAGAATTAATCTCTGCGAGATAACGAATACTTTACCGTTCGAACCTAGACGTCTGAGTCTTAAACCTTTTGCCATGCGATACTTAGCGCGTCCGAGACTCGTTCATAGATATCTCCATACCTAGCTTGATCTCGTTACCAACACTGCTAACTTCTACTCGTCCATGATATTATGTCCTGGTGACCTAGTCACACGCTTGCAAGCTCGTTTGACATAATCTCACCGATTGGGCCCTAGAGTATCTATCCTGCTATGCGGACTGGCAAATCCCGCTCTTGATCCCCCGTCTCAACATACTCCTTTCCGACACCCGAGAGGGACACCTTTATTGTCACACTTTGTAAGATATGCCATTTGATGCAATCAAAGTGTCTTCCAGGAATAGCAATAAGAGTAGATCTCACGGTCAAAGGCGTAATGACTACGTTCTACAAATATTGGGTATGTCCATCACGTCATTCTCCCAATGACATGACTCCATTGTCAACTGACATAAATGTCACATGATCGGGAAACCTCGATCATCAATTGCGCAATGAACTAGTTAGATAGAGGCTACTAGGGAGCTGGTTGTTTATCTACCACACGTGTATTAATGTTTCCGCTTAATACAGTTATAGCATGGTATAAAACATATAATGAACAATTGAGATATGACGAATAAACTATATTTATTAAGTGCCTCTAGGGCATATCTCATTCAGTGGCCTCCATCGCTATCCACTCCCACTCCCACTCCCACTCGCCGGCCGGCGCGAACCCTAGCCGCCCCAGCGCCACCGTCACTGCCGCCACCGCGATGAAGAAGCACGTCTGGGCCTCGTGGAAGGGCGTCCGGAACAACCACGAGGCCTCGAGCTCTCGTGTCCCGCCGCCGCCGCCACGACGCGCTGTCCCCGTGCCTCCACGCCGTGCTCCCGCCGCCAACGCCGATGCGGAGGCCGCCCGCGCCGCTCGCAACGCGCGCCGCCAGGCGCGCCGCACACGCGTCTCGCTGGAGGTGGCCCAGATGTACTGGGAAAGGCGGCAGCTGCTGCTGTGGGGCGATGTCCACCTCCCCGAGTGGTGGCATCTCAATCGCTGCCGGGTCCCCGTGCCTCCAGTGCCACGCTCCGACCGTGAGCGCACAGAGGAGATCCTCCGCCGCCGGGCCCTGCTGCCCGCCGATCTCCTCCACGACCCGGCGTATGCCATCAACTCCGAGCTCTGGGACAGGTGGTTCGAGCTCGAGCACAACCACCGGCGTCGGCTCGCATTCGCGGCGACGCTGCCGGAGGACTACGCCGAGCCGGAGGAGGAGGAGTACAAGCCGGCGCTCGTCGGCCTCGAGCCTGACAAGGACTCGGACCTACAGTGGGAGTCCGAGGACGACGGCGACACTCCTCCCGTGAAGGTCGAGCCGGAGGATGAGGACGAGCAGCTTAAGCAGGCCATAGAGGCCTCCGAGCTGGACGAGCTCGGGCGCTGGCCCGATCTGGCAGCTACGCTCCGTGCGTCCGCCGAGGTTGCGGCCGAGCAGGCGCGCCTGGACGAGGAGCGCGCGCGCTGGCAGGTGCCCTGGTCACCGTGGCCAGACCACGGCGAGGGCCAAGCGTACGTGCCCCCACCGGCATGGCCACAGGACCCTGAGGCGCCAGCCACGCCTCCACCCGCGGCGCCAACGGCGTGGCTCTACTCGCCGCCTCCATACATCATCCTCGACCCCTCCGGCGACGAGGATGAGTAGGACGTCGGCGCAACGCCAATAGGCCGGAGCCGCCGCCGCCCATTTTCCACTCCGACGACGCCGGCGCCGCCCTTCGCCGACCTAGGCTTTTTTTATCCTTCTATCTGTCTCACTGGCCACTGGGCCCTATCGAACTCAGTCAACGTAATATATTTTAATTTCGGATGTACTCTTTTTTTTGCGCTGGGCCTCCCCAAAGCAGACAGAGGCCCAAAATTGGTCCGCGGACAGCGCAAAGCGGACAGAATCGGTCCGTTTTTTTCTGTCCATATGCGAATGACCGTTGGAGGTGCCCTAATCACAACTGAATTTCGGCAGCCGCTTCAGTTAGCAGCCAAACTAGCACATTCACAGTTTTTAACATAGAATTAAACAGTTCTAAACATGTCAAGATCACTCGGAGTAGCACGGATGGATCCCGCGAAACCGGGGAACAGTTCTAAACATGTCGAGCTCAACACTCCAGCAGAAAACGAGGCCAGAATTAATGGCGCCTTTTCCGTCCCCGAACATTTCAATTCCATCATCAATTCCATGACGCTTTTGCTTAAGATACTTTTTAGAAAAACAATCTCACTTAACACGAGCATCACACATTAGTACTAAACTAGGACAGAGCCACGAGCGAGCAATCATTGAGAGGGACTCGCCGGAGAGCGCGCGTGCGGCGCAGTGACCTGGAAGATGGGTGTTTTCCTCGGCGTCTCATACGATTATTATTGTTCGACGCGACGGCGCCGACGACGAACATCGTGGTCACCCCCACGTCCACGAGCTAGTTGTCGTCGTCCTCATCCTTGGAGCATCGCAGCGTTGTTGATTGGATTGGATGCATGGCCGGACGCACAGCTTCTAGATCCAGAAAGTTGATTCGAACGCACGCAAGGAAACAAAACGCTGCGTTGCCCGATCGATCTATATGAACATCGCTTGTGTAGGGTGTGCATCGTAAGTCTGGACCAGACAAATGCCGAGTCTAGAGCTAGCTGCCTATCGCTTCGCTTCACAAGGAAAAGTGCCGTCTCTGGGCTCCAAGGATGCAAATGTCTTGGCCTTCCGTAGCGAGCATGCTTGTGATCGATCGAGGGGGAAATAATGGTGGTGGTTGGATCCAATCCAATTGTTTTAGGCTCTTGGCTTGCTAGCCCGTACTGTGTCCCCAGAGCATAGATCAATCAAGTTCATACTACAGTATATGTTCTTTTTAGAGTGAAAGGGCTCCAGCCCCGGTTTCATTGAAGGGCAAAGAAACCATAGCTTCAGGTCTTACAAGTTTTCAGAATGTAAAACTACAGCTAGGAATTTTGTGGGGCTTTTGTCAAAGTGCCCAGCTTACTACAGTATATGTGAGTCTAGATTTCAGATCAAGCTGCTCCGTACCATTATAAACCCCGTGAAACCTGTGGTTTTGCCACCCGAACACTTGGCACAGCCACCTAATCGCCACCTAACTTGATCCACTAAGCCTCGTTGTTTTTCATTTCGACCTACGTACTCCTAGGCTGGAAGAGAACAGCATGCAAACCAACCTACCAGCACCACTGAACGGCGGAGGACCCTGAAAATGCAGACGACTTCATTTGTGATTTATGCTATAGCATAATGGGATCATAACTACCAAGCTAGCTAGCGCATCATTATTTTGTTTTGCAGAAATCAGAAGCAAACTAGCTAGAGCCGGCGCCGATGATTGCCTCGTTCTGGCCGGACCTTCGATCACAAGTCTTTATATCCCTTGGAAACATTCTAACTTTGGAGCCATCGCCGTCGTCCTATAGGCGACTAGATGTTGGTCGATAGTCCTTAAAAATCTTGACAATCTGGACTCGTGCTTCCGAAAGCAGGGTCTCGATCGATCGGTTTTGAACATTGAACGATTCAACAATCAACAGTTCAACACACACTCACAGTGGCAAACCACTCCACTGGCCAATTACCCAACAGCGACGTCGGCGTCCCCGTAGGCCGGTTGGTACCCATGCACCTTGCTCCGCCGGTCCGTCAATTCCTGATCTTTTTTTTTTTGACAACCAATTCCTGATCTATATCCACATATCAAGGCTGATCTCACAGCGTCCTTTTTTTCTTCCAAAAAATATCCAAATGGACAAAAAATGCAGGATCGTGTTTGCCGGTGATAGCGATCCACACATGCATTTTCTGTTTATGCATGCGGAAGGAAGATCACTGGAGACATCACATCAGCGCAGGCACTGTTCGTCGCCAATTCGCGATCTGATGCAGTGATACTTCCAGCGATGTAGTACAGACCTTGCGTTGATGCCGATGGGCCACGACAGAGAGGCTCACAATGCCAGCCATCACAACATAATGTAAGAAAAGCAAAACTCTGAAGATCTGTATGTGTATGTGGTTATTTGTACTAGTAGAATAGTGTATGGACAGTGCGCGCCTGTAAGACGAACCCTTACACAGACATTGGCATCGCACACGGATCTGGTCGGTCTTTCTTCTGCCCCACGCACGATCCGACGGCTCCGGCGCCGTTGCTGTTGCGTGACGTTACCACATCAGACGTGTGTGGCGGCAATCGCAAGGCCACCGCCACGCTGCACACCCGTCCCAAAACCTAATCCCCATAACAGACCTTCAGCAAAGAAAATATAGTTTCATAAACAAATAAAATAGTTTAATTTTACAAATTGGAGTTCCACAAATAAGTAAAAATGCAATAAAAATTCATACAATTAAAATAAATTATGAGTTCAACTGTGATGCGGCAAATCCTTTGTGGACCCACAAATGCTCCACAAGATCATGATGGAGTTGAGCATGAACAACTTCATCTCGGATCTCCATCTGCATGGCGATGTAATCAATCCAATCCGCTGGCACAATGTGATCAACATCGGCGAGAGGACCCTGAAACTCATACGGAAGAGAATCATGCACTGGATTTACGCGCTCATCCTCAATAATGACGTTGTGCATGAACACACATGCATTCATGACCTCCGGCATCCGCTTGATCGACCAAGTGACATCAGGGTACCCGACTATAGCAAACCTCTTCTGGAGCACTCCAAATACACGCTCGACATCCTTTCTCGTACTCTCTTGTACCGAGGCAAATCAAGATCTCTTGTTCTTGAGAGGCGCATAGATTGTCTTCACAAATGTAGACCACCTTGGAAACATGCCATCGGCTTGGTAGTACCTTTGGTGTAGGTATTGCCACCAATCTGATAGTTCACCGAAGGAGCATGACCTTTAACAAGTTTCGCAAACACCGGAGAGCACTGCAGCACATTCAAGTCATTGTGAGATCCTACCATGTCAAAGAAAGCGTGCCAAATCCAATTCTAAGGTGGTATGGGTTGAGGGATTTCCACTCATTTTATTTAGCAATTGTTGTGGAGGCTTGTCAATGACGGGGGGTCATTTTGTGCTAGGATTTTAAGTGCAATACGTAGGCCGCAAGGTGACATATTGAAAACATGACCAAAATTAGGGTCATCTTTCACTTGGCAAAGTACATTGACAGAGGACAACTTTTAAGAAAGGCTACATTTTGGAGAGTGGGATCCGAAAAAAGCATAAGGTGCTTTGGCATGGGCCAAGGTCTGACAGATGTGATCGAGGAAGCAATACAATCTGGTCCGTACTAGTTCGAGGTCCTCGAACACATCCTCTGATTGCGAAATAACGATATCCCTTGCTTCGACATGGGCTTAAAGAGGTAGTAGTGGTTTCATGGTGGTACTTATGGTTGATACGTCGGAAACGAACCCACCATGAAGTTGTGCCACCCCTGCTTTACAAATGCAAAATGTCATGACATTCTTGAAATTTCTTCTAATGTCCTTAAAGATATCTCGAAGCCTAATAATATGACGTTGGCTCGGTGGTGTAGACCTGAATCATGAGAGTCAAACCTTAATGTGGATGACTCTCTCCACTGTGATCCATACGCATGTTCTGTCGGAGCGGTCCTTCTTGACTACCGGGGCAACTTTTTGGCTGGATCTTTTGTTTCTCTACCTCATGTTGCTTCAGCAGCAATGAAGGAAGCAACAACTATGCATGAAGGATTATCACTTGATAACCAAAGAGGGTGTAATATGATCTTGGCCGAATCTGATTCTATGGAGACTATCAAAGCTCGGTGAAGAACCTTGGTGGAACAATTCTGCTGCTATATTTCCCAATTGCATTGATCTAGTTCATTATATTGAAAGTGTCGTTTTTATCATTTTATGTTCTATCAAAGGAAAGAAGTGAGCCCGACTTACTTGGTTAGGGAAGTGGATGTTCTACCTTGCCACCCAGGTTCATGTCGTCATGAATGCGAATCCGGGTTCTTATTATTTCACAAATAAAAAACTTCTATAGGGGCTTCCCTACCGCATTCCTTTAAAACAAAAAGTTATGTCCAAGGAAAGCCCCAATTAGGTGGCTCATGAGTTTGCTAGATACCGTTTTGTAATAAAATTTACTCTAATTGGTTTGATGAATCCCCTATCTTCGTGGTAGGCAAGCTGATAGACGATGTAATTATTGGTTCAATAAAGCTCGCAGTATGACGGAGTTCTAGTGCTCACCTTTAAAAAAACGTCATGCACATCTAAAATAATTGGAGAAAAAGGCACACATGGTAAATAAGATAAAATAATTAGGGTAAAAATTCACATTCTTGATACAAGGTGTATGTATGTAAGCGTTTTATGACATTAGATTCTTACGAATATATAGTCGGCAAGTTTCGAAGAGTCTCATGGATTTTTGGTAAATGCAAGAGAGCCAAACTTAACATTCTAGATACCGCAATGAAGTTTTTCCATGGCATTATTTTTTTACTAATCAGTAATCAATTCTTTTGGTTGCGTTTTATAAATTTTTAATATATGCCAAAGCGACAAGTTAATCAAAGACATTAATTGTCATATTTCGAGACTTGAGGACATTATATTTTACCAGTACTTTCTATATTTGGAAAATATTGTCAAACTTACCCTTCTAATGGAATCGTTGCTTTTAAGTTTTGTCTAAGGGAAGAAGTGAGCCCAACTCACTTGGTTAGGGATGTACAACCGAGCCACACACGTTTAAGTACGCACGAATGATAATTGGGAAAAGCTAGCATGAGGCGCCGCACCCGAGTTTGCGCATGCGGCGGGTGATTTGTGTAGCTTTTCCCCTATAGGGAGAGCACATGCATGCATGTAGTAGTGTGTGTGACATCATCATATTAATTACGAAATTTGAAAATTTAAAATGATTTATCTTCTAAACCGTTATTCCGATTAAACATCCGTTTGTACCGTTAGATTTGTCTCGACAATGTCTTCAAAACTAAATCCATTGTTAATATGTTTAGATGAAAATAAAAATTCTGCACCAGTTATCAGATTGCGGTGCTATGGCTATCACATTAACACAAACAGTTATCAAGATAAGTATAGATGATTTTTTAAATGTTTTTCAACACCTGTGACACATCTACAATCGGGTGTGACGAACTTTTCCCGTCACATCAGTTATCAGATTAAACATTATATTTATCAGATTTATATTGCATAGTTATCATGATAATTATACATGGTTATCATATAATTTTGTAGATGTTTTTACACCTTGAAATGATACATACAGCTAGTGAGTATGAGTTTCAGTGTTTTCAAAATCCAAACAATAATAGTGTTTCACATAAAGTAGTATCATTTCTGAAAGAACATTTCTTAACCCCTAGTGTTTTGTGTGTTAGTTAACAATACCAATGATATACTAATTCTAATGCTAAGTATTTCAGTTAGTGTATGACTAAATATCATATGCATCAAAGCCAAAAATGCAAAGAAGAAGTTGCTCTGAAAAAGTTCCAGGAATCGGATTATTGGAGCCGGAAATTCCCAGGGCCGGAATTTCCGGTCCACCAGAACTTCGCAAAAATTGGCTAAGGAATTGTTGGAAAGTGGTTCTGGCTTTAACCGGAAATTGTGCCCGGAAATTCCAGTCTACCGGAATTTCCGAGTGCACCCAGAAGAGCCCCCCAGAAACGACTAAGTCAAGTTGAGAAAGCGTTCTGCCTTCAACCGGAAATTGTGCCCGGAAATTCCAGTCTACCGGAATTTCCGAGTGCACCCAGAAGAGCCCCCCAGAAACGACTAAGTCAAGTTGAGAAAGCGTTCTGCCTTCAACCGGAAATTGTGCCCGGAAATTCCAGTCTACCGGATTTTCCGGGTGCACCCAGAAGGACACCCACGAAACGGCTAAGGAAAGAAGAGGTTTCGGTTCTGGTTCCAACCGGAAATTCTGGTCGGATATTTCAATATTCCGGATATTCCGGGACACCGGAATTTCCGGTTGTGACTTATACCGGAATTTCCGGGTGGTCGAAGCAGCCAACGGCCAGTTTTTGGGCAGAGCTATAAATACCCCCCTCACTCCCTCAAGAACAGACAGCTCTCTTACTCTCTCTCTCCTCAACTTCAAGAAAGCTCAAATCATCAAGATCTCCCAATCCCTCCACCCAAATTCGTTGATACTTGGAGGATTGAAGGAGAAGGCCCCGATCTACTACTTCACCGAAGCGATTTGCATTTCCTCCCCATTCACTTGGGGATTTCGTGGCTAGGGTTTCCTTTAGGAAAACCTAGTTCACCATTGTTGCCTTCTTGGTGTTGCTTTGACCTTTTGTGGTCCTTGACCTGTTGTGGTCATCTTGAGAGCCCCCAATTAAGTTGTGGGTGTGTGCCTCAAGCTTGTTGTAAGGGATTCGATCTCCGCCCCAAAGGGGATCAATAGTGGAAGGTGAACTCGCAACCTTTGTGGTTGAGTTCATCGGAGAAGAAGGTGAGCCTTTGTGGCGTTGTGGTCAACCTGTTGTGGTGACCCACACCTCTCCAACGAGACGTACACCCTTGTGGTGGAACTCGGGATTACATATTCGTCTCCGCGTGCTTCACTTGGTTCCCCTAATCCTTACTCCCTTACTTGCTTGTTTCGCACTTGTATTTATCTTGTATCTTGTTTAATTGCCTAGCTTGTCATTTAGGTAAATTCACCTTAGTTGCATATCTAGAGAATTTACCTGTGTGTTAAGCTTAAATTGAAAAGAGTTAAAATTTGTAATAGCACCTATTCACCCCCCCCCCTCTAGGTGCCGGATTCCCGTTCAATTGGTATCAGAGCCAGGTTCACTTTTAAGGGCTTTACCGCCTAAGTGATACGATGTCGGAATCCGAACCCGAGAGGGTAGCCCGTGAGTTGGAGTTGGCAGAGGCGCATGCCAAGGGAGCAACCATGGGCGATCTCAACTTGTTGAAATCATCCATGGATGCCCAATTCCTAAAGATGAACGAATTGCTTCAAGCAATTTTGAAATCTAAGGAAACCTCGAATGCTTCTCTCTCAACCCCACTATCTCCTAAGGAGAAAGGTGATTCCTTCAAGGAATCATCGTCGGGTGAGTCCAAGGAAACGCCTCCGGGTATTTCTATGGAAAAAGATGGAAAGGGTGAACCACTTAGCTCCACTAAAACCCCACCATCCGGAGAGAAATATAATGAAGTCTTTCACACCTATTCTCCGGATCCTCCCATTCCACACCCTCATGTCAACATTAGAACCGATCCCCCAAAGCTTAAACCTCAACATTTTTCTCAATGGCAATTTCAAATGAAGTCTCACATTTGCAGTGCTTCCATGGAGTTATGGCGCATCATTCAAGTTGGATTCAAGGCCAATGACCCAACCAACTTGACAAGGAGAGAGGTGGTTGATGGTCAACTCAACGCCACCGCACTCCACCAACTTCAAGTGGCCGTTGGAGAAAAGGACATGCCTCTCATCCAACATCTCTCCACCGCGAAGGAAGTTTGGGATGCTCTTTCTGACATTTTTGTCGGTAATGAGAGCATGAAGAAGAACCGGTATGATGCCTTGTGTAACGAGGTGGAAGGGTTCTTCAAATTGGATGGTGAAAACCATGAGGACATGTACCGGAGGTTGGTGGCCATCGCTACTACATTTAGAAGCCTTGGTGCGGTCTACGTTGATGACCAATGGATCAAGAGGAAGTTTGTGAGCACTCTCTTGCCCTTTGAGGAAGCGGACTTGAAGACCTTACAAGGAAGACACGACTATGCCAAATTGACATCCAATGAAGTCATGCAAGAGATGACCGCCTACAAGGTTGCCGCGAAGATTGCTCAAGACGCAAGAGCAAGAGCTATTGGGATGCACAAGCACGCATCGGTAGCCTTGAAGGCCACCGTTGAAGAAGAAGAGGATGATGATTGTGATGACTCTATCGAGCTATCACATGATCATTACCAAGGTTCACTCAACCAACATCTTGCTCTTACGGCTCATAAGTTTTGGAAGAATCCCTCGAAGTCCAAAGCAAGGATGGACAGGAAGTTTCCAAACAATGGAAAGAACCAAGGTAACAAGGTGAGGACTTGCTATAATTGTGATGACAAAGGCCATTTTGTTGTAGATTGTCCATGGGAGAGGAGAGAAGAGCATGGGGGGAGGCTCGTGGCCAAGCCCAAGGGCAAAGGGCCACTATCCATGAAGAAGAAGCCCTTCTTCAAGAAGAACCAAAAGATTGTTTTGGTGACTCAAGAGGAATATCCCTCCGATGATGAAGATAGTGACAAGGATGACACTCGAAGTGAAGTAGCCGCAATAGCCACTACCTCTACCACTTCATCACTCTTCTCATCCCCAAATGAGAGCCACATCACCAAGAATGCAAGATGCCTTATGGCTAAGGCATCCGAGGTAAAATTGCCTCCTACTTCTATATCCCATGATCTTGATGATGAAGTTAGTCTTGAAGTAAAACAAGAAATTATTGCTTTTGATGAATTCATGACTAACTTGCAAGGGGTTGGCAAGAAACACTTTGGCTCTCTCATGAGTCGTATAGGTGAGCTTGAAGATGAGCTTGAGCTCAAAGGTGAGATTGATAGGGAAGATGCCTATGCTAAGGCATCTCTCCAATCTTCTCTAGAGGATGAACAAGAAGCTCATGCTCTTCTCCAAGAGCAACTTAAAACTATTGTGGAGTCTCATAACTCCGATGTTGCCAAACTAACTAAGGATCGTGATCTTTACTTTGCTAGATATAAACTTGTGCAAAATGAAAAGGTCGAGTTTGTGGCTGCTCATGCTAGACTAGTGGAAGACTTTGAGTCACTTGACAATGCTCACAAGGCATTGACAAGTGAACATGATCTTCTTACCAAGTCTCATGATCAACTTCAAACTCGGCTGTCAAACCTTCACAAACCTAGCACCTTTACTCCTTCAAATGACCATGCCATTGTTGTTGAGAATGTTGCTAGGGTGAAGTTTGTTCCTTCAATGGCAACTACAGTCAAGACCTCTCTTGATAAGGGTAAGAAGGCACTTGCTACCCCTCTTCATGAGCAAGTGACCCACAAAGGGAAAGAGGGTCTAGGCTATGTTGCCAAGAAGAATAAGAAGACCAAGAAGAAGGCCAAGCCCGCTCTAGCCAAGAAAGATGACATTGCGAGTGGAAGTGTCACAAGGGGCACACCCACTCGTGATGACTTTGCGGGCATATCTAACCCTAACTATGCTCTATATGTTGATTATTATGGAGATGTTTATGCTAGATACATTGGTCCATTTGATGGTTATATTGAGTATGCTATTTGGGTTCCAAAGACCCTTGTTGCTAACCAAAAGGCACCCATTGCAAAATGGGTACCTAAGTCAAAGAATTGATTGTGTGTAGGGCCTTGTTTCCGGCGGATCGAAATGGATAATTGATAGTGGATGCACTAGTCACATGTCCGGAAGCAAGGAGCTTGTAACGGAGTTGAGGCCTAATGATGATCATATAACCGTTACATTTGGCGACAAATCAAAGTCTAAGGTAATGGGACTCGGCAAGGTGGTAGTGGCGCCGGACATCACTCTTGTGAATGTCTTGCTTGTCGAATCCCTAGGTTACAACTTACTCTCGGTTCGTTCTTTAACTAAGTTGGGTTTCTCCGTTCTTTTTGAAAAGGATATGGTTATCCTCTTGCGGAGCAAGTCTCTCAATGTTGCTTTCGTTGGGTACATTGAAAATGAGCTCTATGTGGTTGACTTCTCCGGAGTCACCACTTCTCATACAATGTGCCTATTCGCTAAAGCGGACTTGGGTTGGTTGTGGCACCGCCGCCTAGCCCATGTCAACATGAGAACTTTGCAAAGTCTCCAAAAAGGTGGCCATATCCTAGGACTAAAAGACCATGTTTATTTCTCGAAGGATCGAATGTGTAGGGCTTGTGTTGAAGGCAAGATGCATGATTCCCCCCATCCAAGCAAAACCATCATTTCATCAAAGAGGGTTTTGGAGCTCCTCCATGTTGACCTCTTTGGTCCTATTCCGGAAGCTAGTCTTGGTGGGAAGAAATATTGCTTGGTTATTGTTGATGATTATTCGAGATACACATGGGTGTTCTTCTTCAAGACGAAGATGGAGACTCAACAAACAATCATCGACTTCTCCAATGAAGCTCAACGTCAACACAATGTCCCAATCTTGGTGATTAGAAGTGACAATGGGTCCGAGTTCAAGAACTATACGTTGAATGAGTTCCTTAGTGAAGAAGGGATTCGTCATCAATATTCCGCTGCGTACACTCCCCAACAAAATGGTGTAGCCGAAAGGAAGAACCGCACTCTCATTGAAATGGCAAGATCGATGATGGCCGAGTTTAAGTCCCCAAACAACTTTTGGGCCGAAGCCGTCAACACCGCTTGCCATTCTTCAAACCGGCTCTTCTTTCGCAAAGGACTCATGAAGACACCCTATGAAGTGCTTACAGGGAACAAGCCCAATATCTCCTACTTCCGAGTCTTTGGTTGTAAGTGTTTTTATCTCATCAAAGGTGCTCGCTTAGGAAAGTTTCATACTAGATCTCTTGAAGGGATATTTGTTGGTTACGGTGCCGAATCCCACACTTATAGAGTCTATGACAAGGCTTCACGCATTGTCATAGAATCTTGTAGTGTGGCGTTCGAGGAGAATAATGGCTCCCTTGTGGAGCAAGTTGGTGTTTCCGATGTAGGTGATGTTCAACCTCAAGATGCTATCCTAAGGATGGGGGTGGGCTTTCACCGCCCCGTCGAAGTCTATTATGAAGGTGATCAACAAGGACCAAGCTCTACGCAAGTGGTAGCTACTTCCTCACAGGGAACCCAAGACAACAACACCGTGCCCAACACGTCCAACCAAGAAGATGGACAAGAACCTTCGACTGCTCCAGGAATTTCCGGAGAGCCGGAAAATCCGGTTCAGCCTGATGTCGGAAATTCCGGTGGCTCGGAATTTCCGGTTCAGGGTGAACCCGGAATATCCGGTTCTGCTGAAATTCCCGGTGGCAGTACGCAACAAGGCCAAGATCAACCTACTCCCTCATCTCATGAAGTTACTCCAAGGGTTGATCAAGGCCATCAAAACGGTCAAGGCGGAGACAAGAATGATCAAGATGATCAAGTGATTCCTCCCACCTCAAGAAGGGAGATCGAAGTCCGCCGTGTGAATAGAGTTGGCACCTCTCAAGAATTGAGAGCCCTCTCTCTTGACAAGGTTCTTGGAGATGTAAGAAGAAAGGTCTCCACTCGAAGGCAACTAGCAAGCTTTAGTGAGCATCATGCTCACATCTCCATGGTGGAACCAAAGAAGGTGTTTGAAGCGCTTGAGGATCCGGATTGGCTGGAGGCCATGCACGATGAACTCAACAACTTCAAGCGCAACAAGGTGTGGAAGTTAGTGGAAAGACCCAAAGATTGCCGCAATGTTATCGGCACTAAGTGGATATTCAAGAACAAGCAAGATGAGCATGGCATAGTGGTGAGGAACAAAGCAAGATTGGTGGCTCAAGGCTTCTCCCAAATTGAAGGCATTGACTTTGGAGAGACCTACGCGCCCGTGGCTCGACTCGAGTCCATTCGTATACTTCTTGCCTATGCTTCTCATCATAACTTTAAATTGCAACAAATGGATGTTAAAAGTGCTTTTCTAAATGGTCCACTAAGCGAACTTGTTTATGTTAAGCAACCTCCGGGGTTTGAGGACCCCAAATATCCGAACCATGTCTACAAGTTGGATAAGGCGCTCTATGGCCTTAAACAAGCCCCACGTGCGTGGTATGAGCACCTTAGAGAACTACTTGTAGACCGTGGGTTCCAAGTTGGGGAAATCGACCCCACTCTTTTCACTAAGAAAGTAAATGGAGAACTTTTCTTATGTCAATTATATGTGGATGATATTATATTTGGATCTACTAACAAAGCATTTAACGAAGAATTCTCTAAGCTTATGACCGATAGGTTTGAGATGTCCATGATGGGTGAGATGAAGTTCTTCCTCGGATTCGAGATCAAGCAATTGAAGGAAGGGACTTTCATCAACCAAGCAAAGTACACTCAAGACATGCTCAAGAGGTTCGGGTTGCTTGAGCTCAAGGGTGCCTCTACTCCAATGCAAACCAAGTGCCACCTTGAGCTCAACCCCAAGGGTAAGGATGTGGATCAAAAGGTATATCGCTCGATGATTGGATCTCTTCTTTACCTTTGTGCATCTAGACCGGATATAGTACTAGCTGTAGGAGTGTGTGCAAGATATCAAGCGGCTCCTAAAGAAAGCCATGATGTGGCGGTCAAGAGAATTTTTCGGTATTTGGCTCATACCCCAACCTATGGATTGTGGTACCCCAAGGATGCTCATTTCACTCTATGCGGGTACACGGATTCCGATTGGGCGGGAGATCAAGATGATAGGAAGTCCACCTCCGGTGCTTGTCAATTTATTGGGAGGTCATTGGTAAGTTGGTCTTCTAAGAAGCAAAACTGCATATCTCTCTCCACCACTGAAGCCGAGTATGTTGCCGCCGCAAGTTGTTGCACCCAATTACTATGGATGAGGCATACTTTAAAGGAGTACGGTGTCGATTGCGACAAAGTGCCTCTTCTATGTGACAATGAAAGTACCATCAAGATTGCATACAACCCGGTGCAACATTCAAGAACCAAGCATATTGAGATCCGCCATCACTTCATTAGAGATCATGTGGCCCGAGGAGACATTGACTTATCTTATGTGGGCACAAGAGATCAATTGGCGGATATCTTCACAAAACCTCTCGAAGAAGGAAGGTTTTGCTATTTGAGGAATGAGCTCAATATCATTGATTCGAGGTCCCTTGCTTGATCTATTGCACACACACCAAGGACGCGATAGTACCATATTTTGTCTAGATGTAGGCATGGACTTAGGGGGAGTGCGGTCCTAATACATTGGACCATCCCTCCCCCCATTATGCCGACAGTAAGTGTTCTTTTATCTCTATATTCATTCTTATGACTAGTGAGCTAAAATGACGAGTATTGGTTATGCACCCAAGATATATCTTCGCGGTGACATGCCATACGCTCCTACATGGTGGCTTCGGCCACCGCCCTCTTCGTCTAGAAGAGTTGGTGTTATTTGGAACTTATTGATGCTTTTTGCATACTTGTTCATGCATGTGGGAAACCTACTCAACTTGGCGCTTTATTTTCGTTTTGGTTGTTGTAAGTTGGGTATGGTGTACCAATGACAGTTTGGAAATCTATCCCAAGCCTTTCTTATCTTGAAAACATTTCTATTTATTGCACACAAGTCATCCGTTTGAAAACCGGAAAGATTGGTTCAGCAGGTCGGAATATCCGGTCTGTCTTCAGACCGGAATATCCGGTGACCCGGAATTTCCGGTGTAAGTTACACCCGGAATTTCCGGTCAGGCGGTTTGTCTAAAAATTATAAGGGCAGGCTCGGGGTGAAGGGCTCATTCGTGCCCTTCTTCCACCCCCGAACTCCCTCTCCTCCAGCCGCCGCCCCTGCTGCTCCAAGGTCCCTCCGGAGCACTCCGACCGCCGGGGAACCTCTTTCTCGGCCGGATCTGCTCCTCCTCCACCCCGGGAACGTTCTCCTCCAAGCAATGTCCTCAATGGATGAGGGTAACTACCACTATCCCTAACCCTAGGTGCTTGCACTTGGATCTAGATGTGGAGTTATTTGTTTTGAAATTGCTTGGTAGAGGTTGCTCCTAGTGCCATTCCCTGCCATCTACATACATTAGTTTTGCATTTTGTTGGATCGATCTAGTTTTAGACGGAGTCAATCTCAAAACTGCACTGTTCTCCGTCAGACCGGAATTTCCGGTCTGAACACGAACCGGAATTTCCGGTCTGAACCTGAAAAGTGCAAATTTTCAGATTTCCTCATGTTTAACTATATGTGATCAACTAAATGCCTACCTAATGTGCGTATGCTCTCCTGACTTGTGTGTACTCATCTTGTGCTATCCATCTATTCTAAATTCACAGGTAATTTGAGTGGGAGTTCTTCTCCTTCCATGAGTGGAAGACTCTCAAGGCAAGTCACTCGAAAGGTTAAGGGCAAAGGTCTTGCATCTTCTAGCATGTCCATGTCCAAGAAAGCAGTTGCCTCCTCTAGCAAGCCCAAGTCCAAGAAGAGAAAGGAAGTTCCTCCTCCTACTCGCCGTCTGCCGTACACAAGGATGAGTGCAGTTGACTATGCTCTGTTTCGTCAAAGGGATTGGTACCTTAGGCCGAGGGATGATGACCTCGATGATCGCAGTTTTTGGTGCAAAGAGCAAGGATACATCCTAAAGGACGTCTATTACTCATTGAAGAAACCCATCCGCAAGATGCAGCCCTACAACCTTCAGGCGCTACAGAAGAAGGCCTCATTTGCTGAAGCCATCCATCTTATCAAGGCTATGGGGTTGGAGAGACTTGTGGTCACCCGCTGCGACTACAACTCTCAGCTCGTGCTGCAGTTCTTTGCCACTCTTGTGATGAAGGGTGACTCAAGGAAGACCATCAAGTGGATGACTGGCGAGACATACTGTGAGTCTGACTGGTATGAGTTTGCAAAGGTGTTGGGTTACTCGTTTGATGGTGACAATCCTCAGGGTTACCGCATGCACCACAACTACCGCATCAACAAGAAGGATACCGCTCATCTCTATGGCGAGGGTGGAGTTCCCGGTCTCTCCAAGGACTTGCTCCCTCTGTATGATGTCCTTGTGCGCATTCTCCGGGAGAATATTGCTCCAAGTGGTGGAAACAATGATAATGTGGTCACTCCCCTTTGCAACTTGCTACTTCATGCCCACACCATTGCTATGAGCACAGATGATAGTGTGGATTGGAGTGTGGATGTGATGGACTACATTCACCATGAGATGCATGATGCCATGACCACTACGGTCACCATTCCCTATGCTCCATACATCATGATGCTCATCAAGTCCAAGTTCCCCGACCATGATCTTAGTGATGATGACTTGGAGGTCCATGACTTCAAGCAACTTTATGAGAAGAGGACTGTGCCCAAGCCCCCAAGTGTGCCATCCTCTCGGTCCACTCGGGGTGGTTCGTTCATGGGTGATGCTCGGAGGGCTGCTACTCCCTCTTATGCCCCCTCCACCTCCGGGCACGTGAAGAAGCTGAATTGGTTCCAACGCAACATCCTTTGCATGAACATCGACATTCGCAAGGAGCAATACTCAGCCTACAAGGACCGCCGTCAATCTGCCCACAATCAAGAGATGATCCTCCATCACATTTCTGGATCTCCCGCTCCTGCTGAGCTCACACCGCCTCTCTCCTATGCTCAGTGGAACCAGGGGTCTATGGCTCCGTGGTCTCAGTTTGAGAACGATCTTGGTGGCAGCTCATACTCCACGGGACAGGCATATGAGGAGGTTACTTCTGATGATGATGACGAGGTTGAGGACGATGATGAGGATACCCCTTCCGAGTGATGTTCTTCGGGACGTAGCATCGCTCTTCTTCCTTTTTGGCGTTTCGATGCCAAAGGGGGAGAAGTTGATCTATTAGGAACGGGGATTTGCATGGGTTCGGGCACAAGCATATGCTTCTACCATTTATTTGCGCTTGTGTCCATTTATCTTATTTGTGTTTGTCAAACTATTTATGCTTGTTGAACTATTTGTGAGAACCTCTGTGTGTATTGAGACAATTCCCATGCTATCTATATTATCTATGGTTGAGACTACAAGACTATTGTGTTGGTATTCACCTCATATGTTATATGCAAAAGGTATGAAATTCTATCAAGTCTCTAGTTATACCATGGCTGTATATTGTCTCATTACTCCTTATGATATCATGTGCTCTCTATTGCAAAAATGCTCTTGTCTATTGTGCTATCCGTTGTCTAGCTGTTTTCAAGTATGCACATGTTTAGGGGGAGCCATTTTTTTTACCATAAGCATGATATAGCATTGTCTTTTATTGCAAATCTGTGTATTGTCATCTAACACCAAAAAGGGGGAGATTGAAAGAACATTTCTTAACCCCTAGTGTTTTGTGTGTTAGTTAACAATACCAATGATATACTAATTCTAATGCTAAGTATTTCAGTTAGTGTATGACTAAATATCATATGCATCAAAGCCAAAAATGCAAAGAAGAAGTTGCTCTGAAAAAGTTCCAGGAATCGGATTATTGGAGCCGGAAATTCCCAGGGCCGGAATTTCCGGTCCACCAGAACTTCGCAAAAATTGGCTAAGGAATTGTTGGAAAGTGGTTCTGGCTTTAACCGGAAATTGTGCCCGGAAATTCCAGTCTACCGGAATTTCCGAGTGCACCCAGAAGAGCCCCCCAGAAACGACTAAGTCAAGTTGAGAAAGCGTTCTGCCTTCAACCGGAAATTGTGCCCGGAAATTCCAGTCTACCGGAATTTCCGAGTGCACCCAGAAGAGCCCCCCAGAAACGACTAAGTCAAGTTGAGAAAGCGTTCTGCCTTCAACCGGAAATTGTGCCCGGAAATTCCAGTCTACCGGATTTTCCGGGTGCACCCAGAAGGACACCCACGAAACGGCTAAGGAAAGAAGAGGTTTCGGTTCTGGTTCCAACCGGAAATTCTGGTCGGATATTTCAATATTCCGGATATTCCGGGACACCGGAATTTCCGGTTGTGACTTATACCGGAATTTCCGGGTGGTCGAAGCAGCCAACGGCCAGTTTTTGGGCAGAGCTATAAATACCCCCCTCACTCCCTCAAGAACAGACAGCTCTCTTACTCTCTCTCTCCTCAACTTCAAGAAAGCTCAAATCATCAAGATCTCCCAATCCCTCCACCCAAATTCGTTGATACTTGGAGGATTGAAGGAGAAGGCCCCGATCTACTACTTCACCGAAGCGATTTGCATTTCCTCCCCATTCACTTGGGGATTTCGTGGCTAGGGTTTCCTTTAGGAAAACCTAGTTCACCATTGTTGCCTTCTTGGTGTTGCTTTGACCTTTTGTGGTCCTTGACCTGTTGTGGTCATCTTGAGAGCCCCCAATTAAGTTGTGGGTGTGTGCCTCAAGCTTGTTGTAAGGGATTCGATCTCCGCCCCAAAGGGGATCAATAGTGGAAGGTGAACTCGCAACCTTTGTGGTTGAGTTCATCGGAGAAGAAGGTGAGCCTTTGTGGCGTTGTGGTCAACCTGTTGTGGTGACCCACACCTCTCCAACGAGACGTACACCCTTGTGGTGGAACTCGGGATTACATCTTCGTCTCCGCGTGCTTCACTTGGTTCCCCTAATCCTTACTCCCTTACTTGCTTGTTTCGCACTTGTATTTATCTTGTATCTTGTTTAATTGCCTAGCTTGTCATTTAGGTAAATTCACCTTAGTTGCATATCTAGAGAATTTACCTGTGTGTTAAGCTTAAATTGAAAAGAGTTAAAATTTGTAATAGCACCTATTCACCCCCCGCCCCCTCTAGGTGCCGGATTCCCGTTCAATTTCGGTCTTATATTGATATTGAATGGCGTACAGAAACCTGATAGCCAAGTTATTATAATGTGATAAGTTAGTTATAATAATATGGTAATTACTGAAGAAAAAAAAAGTTCTCAAAACATGGCAACATGGGATTTAGTTTTGAAGATTTTATCACGACTAAGCCAACGGTGAAAACGGATTTTGAATCAGATTAATCATTTGAAAGATAAATCACTTTTAATCTTAACAATAAAGGGTATCTACACGATGTCATGGGTGACGTCACTGCATGCATGCATGGAAAGGAGCCGCCGTACGGAGGAGAAAAAATGCGGCGCCGCCGTGTAGTCCCGTCCATGATAATTTGGGTTCTTATTATTTCACAAATAAAAAAACTGATGTAGGACTTCCCTTACCGCATTCCTTTCAAAAAATAAAAAAACGTCAAGCACATCTAATATGATTGGAGAAAAACGCACATATGGTAAAAAAAGAAATAGGGTAAAAGTTCATATTCTAGATAGAAGGTTAATGTATGGAAGCGTTTTATGACATTAGATTCTTACAAATATATAGTCGGAAAGTTTTGAAGAGTCACATGGATTTTTGGTATATGCAAGAAAGGCAATATTAACATTCCATATACGGTAACGAAGTTTTTCCATGACATTATTTTTTGACTAATCAGTAATCAATTCTTTTGGAAGTGTTCTATAGATTTTTAATATATGCCAAAGATGCAAGTAATTCGAAGACATTAATTGTCATATTTCAAGATTGACGACATTACATTTTTACCAGTACTTTCTATAGTTGGAAAACACTGCCAAACTTACGCTTATCAATCGACTGCCCGGATCGAGGACCTCTCTTGAATTGGAGCATCTTAAAAATAGCTCGAAATATATACTACTAGTAGATGCACGGATAGGATTGAGTAGGACGTACACGTGGATGTGTAGGATCGATTGTCACAAGACATGAACAATTGGCTCCACTCCTCGTAGCCCATACTCGCGCGCGCCCTTTATATACACACCCCTCGCGATTGCCATAGCCAGCCTCAACCGCGCAGCGACAGTGTGACACAAGCTCACGTCACGCACCAGTCATGGGACGCCGCGCACGAGCTGCCGCGGCGCCGGCGCTGCTGCTCGTCTTGGTCCAGCTGCTCGCGTCATCGTCGTCGTCGTCGCGCGTCGCCGTGGCCGCCGCCCCGCCCTTCTCGTGCGGCGGGCCGTCCAACGCGCCGTACTGCGACCGGAAGCTGCCGATCGAGCAGCGCGCCGGGGACCTGGTGTCGAAGCTGACGCTGGAGGAGAAGATCTCTCAGCTCGGCGACGAGTCCCCCGCCGTGGACCGGCTGGGCGTGCCGGCGTACAAGTGGTGGTCCGAGGCGCTGCACGGCGTGGCCAACGCCGGGCGCGGCATCCACCTCGACGGCCCGCTCCGCGCCGCCACCAGCTTCCCGCAGGTCATCCTCACCGCCGCCTCCTTCAACCCGCACCTCTGGTACCGCATCGGACAGGTACGTACCGTGCACATACGCACGCTTAATTCTTCTTCCTGTTTCATCTCATCACAATTCACAGCTCTGTTTTTTGAGGGAAGATACGTAGTACCATTTCTTGTGTTGCGCGAACGGCGAGACTTCATTCTAGAGAGGCTTGGTTGTTGGTTGTAGTCATCTTATCTTACACATTAAGCAGATGATCGATTACTGATGTATTTTAGGACATTACGGGTGACAACGATGATGATTAGAGACAACAGGGTTTTATGTAAGCAGAGCAAAAAGTGTAACTTTGGGCTTAGTTTCAGTCTAAGGGGTAGGGGAATTTAAGTATTGAGTGTTATGCGGCACGAGGTAGTCTGAAAGCCGGTGAAACCATCACCAACCGGGCATACCACTTTTGAATTTTGAACACCTAACTACCGGTACGAAAGTGGTAGGTGCATGCAGCTTTTGAGTTTGTCAAAAAACTCGAAAGCGTTCGATCTGTAATTCTATATACAGTGGGATCCATTGCAGTGACCTTCTAGAACCAGAAATATAACCATACAGATAAGCACAAACGGAAAAAGTGTACGAAATCCTAATAATAAGAGAACAGAGTAACAGAATCAGCAACCAGAGGAGTGAGTATCTTCTGAACTTCATCTTCATCCTCTGAAGTCTGAACTGTCGTCAGGTGATCGGGACGGAGGCTCGGGGCGTGTACAACAACGGGCAGGCGGAGGGGCTCACCTTCTGGGCGCCCAACATCAACGTGTTCCGCGACCCGCGGTGGGGCAGGGGCCAGGAGACCCCCGGCGAGGACCCGACGATGACGGGCAAGTACGCCGCCGTGTTCGTCCGGGGCGTGCAGGGCTACGCCATCTCCGGCGCCGTCAACACCTCCGACCTCGAGGCCTCCGCCTGCTGCAAGCACTTCACCGCATACGACCTCGAGAACTGGAAGGGCGTCACCCGCTTCGCCTTCGACGCCAAGGTACCACGTACTACAATCGCCGTCCCGACGCCATTGATGGCAGTTGGTGGCTTCATACGCACGTACGCTCGGTCGTCGTCAGGTTCTTTCTTGGAAGTCTGAATTTATGCGAGCATTTGTTCAGGTGACAGCGCAGGACCTGGCCGACACCTACAACCCGCCCTTCAAGAGCTGCGTCGAGGACGGCGGCGCCAGCGGCATCATGTGCTCCTACAACCGCGTCAATGGCGTGCCCACCTGCGCTGATCAGAACCTCCTCACCAAAACTGCCAGAGGGGACTGGGGATTCAACGGGTAAGAGAAGATTGTTCAGTGAAAAGACTAGCCTAATTTCAGATAAGAAAGACTAGCTTGCGTAACTGACGCTTGCAAGTTTCATCCATCTTTCTTACCAGATACATCACTTCGGACTGTGACGCCGTGGCCATCATCCATGACGTCCAAGGATATGCCAAGGAGCCGGAGGATGCAGTTGCAGATGTCCTCAAGGCCGGTACGTATGAGTTCTAATGCATGACTCTAGCTATAGTTCTTTTAGGGAGACTATTGTCAACGATACATGTCACATGACCTGCTACATTTTCTCAAAGATGAGTCACTCAACTGCATATCATGCCTGTTGCTGTGACGTATCAAGATTGGAGCCCTCTGTGCTGTTACGACATCATAATAACTCAGAACTAAAAGCAGGATTTTTTGGACAAGATAATATGGCAAATGTGTAGTGTAGAGGTTAGGTTAGGTCACTGAACTATAACGAAAAGCTGATTTAGTGGAGTTTTAAAACAATTTGATCCCTCCACTACTGTATATAGCTATCCGATTTGCTGATTTGGGCACTTGAATCCAATAGAAATAATTCATGCCATACCACTGAACATCATGATATCATCTATAGCTGTGAGCTGTCCTTCACAACAGCAAGACCACCTCAGCATGCAAATGCAGAAGTGCAGAAGTGCTTATGCAGTTGTGCAGGCGTTAGATGGCACAAGTCAAATAGTGACAGTTCAAATCGACCAAACCAATAATGCAGCACCTGACACTACTCCAGCAAACATAGAAAATAATAAGCAAGGACTTACTACTTCATAAGATAACATGAACCATGCTCGAAACTTCGGTAATTTTGTAAATCAAAATCCGTAACCTGAATTATCCTTTCAGGGATGGACGTGAACTGCGGCGGCTACGTGCAGACGCACGGCCTCTCCGCGATCAAGCAAGGGAAGATCACGGAGCAGGACATCGACAGAGCCCTCCACAACCTCTTCACCATCAGGATGAGGCTGGGCCTCTTCAACGGCGACCCCAAGTACAACCGGTACGGCAACATCGGCGCCGACCAGGTGTGCAAGCAGGAGCACCAGAACCTAGCCCTCCAGGCGGCGCAGGACGGCATCGTCCTGCTGAAGAACGACGGCGGCGCCCTGCCCCTGTCCAAGTCAAAGGTCTCCTCCATCGCCGTCATCGGCCACAACGCCAACAACGCGACGCTGCTGCTCGGGAACTACTTCGGCCCGCCGTGCATCTCCGTCACGCCGCTCCAGGCGCTGCAGGGGTACGTCAAGGACGCCAGGTTCGTCGCCGGGTGCAACGCCGCGGTCTGCAACGTGTCGAACATCGGCGAGGCCGTGCACGTGGGGAGTTCCGCGGACTACGTTGTGCTGTTCATGGGGCTTGATCAGGATCAGGAGAGGGAGGAGGTCGATCGGCTCGAGCTGGGGCTTCCCGGGATGCAGGAGAAGCTCATCAACAGCGTCGCCGACGCGGCGAAGAAGCCGGTGATCTTGGTGCTGCTTTGCGGTGGCCCCGTGGACGTGACCTTCGCCAAGGACAATCCCAAGATCGGCGCCATCGTCTGGGCTGGGTACCCGGGACAGGCTGGGGGCATCGCCATTGCCCAAGTCCTCTTCGGCGAGCACAACCCCGGTGGGAGGCTGCCGGTGACGTGGTACCCGAAGGAGTTCACGGCCGTGCCGATGACGGACATGCGGATGCGCGCCGACCCGGCCACCGGCTACCCTGGACGCACGTACCGGTTCTACAAAGGCAAGACCGTGTTCAACTTCGGCTACGGTCTCAGCTACTCAAAGTACTCCCACAGCTTCGTGTCCAAGGGAACGAAGCCACTATCCATGGCCAGCATCGACGGCCTCAAGGCGATTGAGTCGGCCGCGGGCACGGTGAGCTACGACGTTGAGGAGATCGGCGCGGAGGCGTGCGAAAGGCTCAAGTTCCCGGCGATGGTGAGGGTGAAGAACGAGGGGGCCATGGACGGCAGGCACCCGGTGCTGCTGTTCCTGCGGTGGCCGAACGCGACCGATGGGCGGCCCGCGAGCCAGCTGATCGGGTTCCAAAGCGTGCACCTGAGGGCGGCGCAGGCCGCGCACGTGGAGTTCGAGGTGAACCCTTGCAAGCACTTCAGCCGGGCAGCGGAGGACGGCAGGAAGGTGATCGACCAGGGGTCGCACTTCGTCGGGGTCGGCGAGGACGAGTTCGAGATGAGCTTCATGGCTTGAGTTTACTTGTACACCATGCTTGTGTGTTCAGGCGATGAGGCTTTCGATTATATCCACAACCACAGGGGACAGGTGCAAATCACCTAGTAGCTGCTTTATGTCTAACTTATCTGAACGAGAGGATAAACGCAGTTTTTCCACACGTCCCCGAACTATCAGGGACTTCGTTGTTCGTTCTGCATTCGATGGCCTGTGTGGTGTTTTCGCAAAAAACGACACTGCATTTTGGCCAAAAAACAAAATGTCCCACTATATCTGGACCATAACAACATCAGATACACCCTATTCAAATCATCCCCCACCCTCCCACCTACCTCTCCACCTACACCAAAATCCCTTATCAAGCAGCGACGACAGAATCTCACTGGACGATGACAGCGGCGAGGGAGGCCGCGTCCAGCTCGCTGTTGCAATGGAGTCCCCAAGCTCTGGTTCTCCTTCGACCTTCGGCTCTCCTCCTCCTCGTTGTCGTAGCCGTCGGGCTCCGCGTCATCGTTGTCATCAGGGATGCAGCTACACATCAAGGTCGCCGTATGCGTCGGACTACACCGAGCCGTCGTCACCGCCGTTGTCCTCCAACACACCGACGCCCATCGAATCCAGATCCAAGCCCTAGATCTTTTTTTTTTGCGGGGCAACGACCTTGTCTGGCGGTAGGACGAGTTGGCCCTCTCCTCCGTGCACATGTACTCGGAGCTATACATGTATATGGTTGAGTTGTCATACGGAAAAACCGGCTGATGTGGCAATCAAAACTAGGTTTAAGGAATGTCAAACAGTGAAAGGGGTTTGTTCCGAGTTCCGACCGGTTTTCATATTTTAGGGGTGAAAGTAAATCAGAATTAAGAGTTGTAAGTTGAACTTTGGGACAAATTCAGGGGGGAAATTGGACTTCTCTCGAATTTCGTGTCAGACTGCTGAGGGATTAACATCAGATCGCATAGCAGTATACCATGACATTCTAGCAAAAAAAGGTAATAACCTAAAAAGTAACAGTTAAATTGTTAAAAGTCTTTTGTACACACTACACATATAGCAACGTGGCCAAACTGTATATCCATTATTCCTTTATAAAAAGTTAACATATAAGTGCACAAAGCAATAGAACTTTGGTGGCCATAAAGCATATGCCAACCCCTTTTTCTAAGTGTTGATGAGTTGACATGGTTGTGACAATCTTATTTTTCTTTAAATATAAAAACAACGATAATATACACAACGGAAATGTGTACTTACCACCCGGGGAAAATACCCCCTCTCTGGACCGTTGGATGCTGCATTAAGATCCGTGTATTCAGGAGCACTTAAAATTTTAATTAGCTATTCCCACTATAATCATCTGTCACTATCTCTTCACACATTGCCATCTCTCTCCTAAATATGTGGTCCTAGCACTGGACATGTCAGTGGCTATGTTTGTTTGCAATGGACATTGCAATTACGTATTCAATCTCTAAGCTCTGGCAAAAGTAACAATTCCGCACTCATCTATGTAATTCATATTACCATTCCTCTAGTAGTGGTTGTTGTGAAAGAAGATCTACGTAATTCACATTTGTAAACTGTGATAATTATGTCAACTTGTTTCAAAAGGCTGAGAATATTTTTTATTTTTATTTTCAATACATTTAGAGATGACAATGTATTGCTGGAACAAATTTGGAATCTTCTCCAAAGTGTCCCCATAACGTTTCGGGCAAAGTGCCCCAAATAATTTAGGAGTATTTTTAGAAACGCTTCTAAATCATAAGTTTTAGGACATTTCAAAAAACTGCTCTAATAACCTTTCCAATCACCGGTATATTGGGCACTTTAAAAAAAATATCATAATAGTTTTTTAGGGCACTTACCTAATTTTTTGGGACACTTTCAAGTGCGCCAGAATCTCACTGTGGTGCAGTGGGTGGAGATACATGTGTGACATTTATACTGAACTAGTTTACTTCACCACAACTCATCTTATAACTAAATGCATTTCTTTCTAATTTAGTTTCTTATATATACTCTCTTAATACAACGTTTTAGGTATCACTGACATAACCACTCTCTAATGTATAAAAATATATGCAATTCAAATTTTATTACTATAAATAAAAGTTGTATTATGTTTCTTTTATTTATTTGATCATGTGTGATATGTTTGATAAAATATTCTCCTGCAACCTTATTTATCCTAATTAAATATCATCAACCAAAATAATCACATTTTTAAATAGAATAATTTATTCCTCTTGGTATTTTATAGTGCACTTCTATATATATCTTTCTCAATAGTATTGTTAAATATATACATAACCTTGTACCATGTTCTTAACTTAAATAAATAGTACACTTGTTGTTCTTTTGGTGGTGGGGTGGTAGGGGGAGAGGGTAGTTGACGAGAGAATACCCAATCAGATAGGCCCAAGGGGCAAATACATCACATAAATTCAGAGAGCCTTACGACCCACCTTACACCCCACCTTTTGTGGGATTACACGAAGAAAACTTGAGTGACCTCTCACCTAAGCTGGATTAGATGGGAGTTCCTATCCAAGACGGCTTACCGTTCTCGACATACAAGCAAATGGGCGTAGTCAGCTTATAACCCTAAACCGAGAGTTTATTTAAAGCCGGCTTAGGGGCGTCCCTAGAGGGGAATCTAGAACCACCATAGTGTTTACAATTAACCTTATAATCGCTACTCGAATTATCAATATAAAGAACTAGGATGTAGTTCCTTACGTCTAGAGCGAGGGGGTGGAACTTAGACACATCGTATTGTGCCAATCTCATCGCCGGATGCTCCGCATTGCTTAGCACCACGCTTGGTAAGCCACCCTTTAGGGCTACTCTCGTGGCGACACCACACCAGTTAGTCGCATCGTAGGGATCCCTCCCGGAGATCTACAATCGCACAATTGGGCGAATCATCTGTTATGGCCTTGTAGGCATCATCAATGACTCCAGTTAGAAGCTGGCCTCTCCCCGAGTGGCGTGCGGCAAAATCCTGCCTCTAAGCAGCGTCTTCGTCAACTCCCCCCCCCCCCCCCCCGCCACCAATCATCGACGACTTGTTGTTGTTGGACTAGTGATATGACGCCTACTTCCCCAACGAGAAGAAGAATCTTCGGTGGCTTCTCTCACCGTGTGGGAGTCTTTGTACATGTTCTACAAAGGCAAGACCGTGTACAACGTTGTATTTTGAGTTTCGTATATGGACCAATGGAGGGACGGAGGGAGACACCATGGACACTCGGCAAATTACCGGTCGGTTACTAGACGAGATTCCAAGACAAAAATTGAAATTCAAACTTCAAAAAGTAAAATAAAATAAAAATAGATTTTCAGAGGAACAAGTCGTCCCAAATTCAGACCGTCCAGAGTTTTTCGTCCGATAAACCAATTTACCTAAAGGGGGCGAGAATTCCGGTTACCGGTCTATAACCGCGATAATTCCTCGTTTCGAGAGAAAAAAAAAACTTCGAAAAAAAACGTGATGGTTCCACCGGTAACCAAATCCCTCGCACTCGCACAACTTCGTGTCCAAGGTCCAAGGACCCCCATGCATCCATGAATTAACATAGTTCTACCACACCAGCACTGAAGCACAAAATATATTCATCCGTAACTTACCGACACAGAAGAAAAAAAACTTACGTACACCGCAAGTGTACGCAGTAAGCATAGTTGGGTTTGGTACTGATCGACGATACGGAAGAGTGCGCGCGGCGTTCTGCTCCTGACAGTGATCAAACCTGGGCGACACGATCGGGCGCGGCGCCGGCGCCCCATCTGGACGGGCAGAAGGTGATCACGTACTCCGGCGCGTAGCAGCGCGCCGTGGCGGCGGCCTGGTCGTACGCGTAGCTGTAGTAGCTAGGGCACGCGTCCCTGAACAGGCGGGAGTAGACGCTGGCCCGGCACGTCGCCGCCGTGCCGTACGCGCCGCGGCAGCAGAAGGCGTCCAGGTCGAAGGCCAGGCAGGCGCTCCTGCACGCCACCACCGTCGTCCCGCCCTTCCCGCCCGAAGTCACCTGCAGCTCCGGCGGGCACAGCGCGTTCACGTTCTGGGCGCACCCGGCGACGAAGCACTTGCCGCTGCGGTTCGCCGGCTTGGTCCACACGGCCACCGGGAGGTTGTACCCGTCCACCACGCTCACGTCGTAGGAGCTCCCCTTGCTCCGGTCCTCGTGCAGGTTCACCTCCACCAGAGTGGCCGGAGGGGCGCCGATGGATCCATTGCAGGCGAGGCGTCCGTTGCAGTCGCCGGTGAGGCAGCTAGCGGCGTTGGCGTTGGCGCCGCCGGCGAAGTCGCAGCTGGTGCGGCCCCAGAAGCGGCCGTTCCAGGTGGCCGGCGCCCGGACGCGCTTCGACTGCCCGGGCGGGAGGAAGAAGCCGCCGTCGGCGATCACGGGGTGGCCGGCGTTGGGCGCCGCCGCCGGCCACACCGGGAAGGGGCACTTGTTGGTTACGTGGAACGTGACGGCCACCGCCGGTCCTGCAAAACCAAACGTCGTACGTACTTACGTGCTCAGTTACTTCAGTACGATACAAACGCAGCAGTAGTTGTACAATTGTACTTGCTTCGTCGCAAAGCTCTGACTGACCTGAGCGAGCCAGCACGAGGATGCACAAGAGGAACAGAGGAAGAAGAACAGCCATATCTCTTCTCTCCGATCTGTCAAAGGAGGAGACCTGCAAGGCTGCAATGCAAATGGAGATGTAGCCGGCCGAGGTTTATATATACTTGCAAAATGCAGGGAAGAGGTGAGTACTGATCGAGCCAGGCTCTAGGGTGGAAGAATGAGATTTGTGTTTGTGTGACTTGCATTGCAATGTAAGTAAAGCTAAGACATGATAAGAGCGGAGCCACCTGGTGCAGAGACCTGCTTGGCCAAAAAAGATTCGGTAGGTAAGGAATTTTCAAGTATGGAATTCCCTTCTCTGCTCCTGGTATGTCTGTTACCACTAGGGAGGCTTCAACTGTTGAACACCTCAGTGGAGGCTTCAAAGATGGTGTACCCAAGACGTCCGACTCATTTTTTCATGCCTCTTAATAAAAGCTACCCATAATGGCAGTACCTTAGCTAGTAACATAAATGTCACGTAAGGAATAAAATCTGAAGTGTCACGTAACTCCTGAGGAGAGAGGTAATAAAGTACTCCAAGAGAAAATGAGTCTACGAGTTAATATTTATATTAGTTTGTACTATGGAGTATTGCATATTAATAACATGTGCATGTTACTAGTCTAAAAATTACTCCCCACTATAACCAGTTTGGTGTGTATCCATGCTCCTTATGGGCCTGGGTCCATACGAGTTGTGCCGGAGAGGAGATGTGAAGAGCATCAGAGACAAAGCTGACCTCGCCGCTCAGAGAAGGATTGCACCTCACCGAAGCCCACGACGCGGCTCGCCGCGACGGCGTAGGTGAAAGTGCTAACAAGGGTGAATTTGGAGGGAAGGGTTAGAGGGATGGCCGGTTGGGGATCGGCGGAACAGCGGAGGCAGCAGCTCGAGCAGGGTGGTGCACGGAGCAGCCTACTGGCTACCTGCGGCGGAGCGCATTATGGACGCGAAAGAAAGAATGGCTAATTGGGCTGCTCCGACGCGTCCATCCGGGAAAACGGCTCGCGGGCGTGCATGAGTTTGATGGCCCAACGGAGAACTCCACCACAATAGACTGTGGGCATTTTGTCGGGCCGGCCTGTAGGGATGGCTAGCCCTATATTCCATTTTGAGGGACGGCAACCTGCACTTATTAAACGAGACACACTCACAGAGGGCACCGGTAGGCACACCTTATCGGCTCATGACTCATGCCATCCTCCGAATCATGGGCAACTCGTGAAAACAAAATGTAGCTGGAATCCCAACCATGTGCTCCGACAAACGTGGATCATGCGCCTAGCCTAGATTAACGATATCTCAATCGTGGCAGCAACCAGCAAGGCAGCAAAGTGCCATGCTCCCACAGCCGACGAACGAATCCAAACAATATACGTGTAGTGTGCTCGTAAATAGTTCTTCCTTTGTTTTTAAATGTAACATTTCTTGGGACCGTCTACTATTTAGTGTAGGTATGTTCACTTATTTTAATATGCATATAATCAAACAATATGTAGAACATCTAAAACATCGTACATTTAAAAATGGAGAGAGTAGTGTACTTCATCTTCATGTCAGACACGGAGGACTAAAGCCTATTTTAGGAGTTTAAGAAAGGGAGAGGAGGTGTGTCAATTTTAGTGATTGAGATTTGAGATCATGCATTCTCCTCGGTTTGGCGAATTCAATCATGCCTTGGATTACCTTTTTAAAATGGCCTTTCATGCTTACTATTTTTTGGTTTATATTGGCTGCTTTAGTTATAACCCTATCTCTTTTTATTGGCTTGGACAAAATACATCTTATTTGAACTGAATTGAGTGGATAATGTTGAAAATGGTAACTGTCTTTTATTTAAAATACCACGAGTTGGTTCCATAGCTTCAAAAAGAGTGGTCGTGAAGAATCAACATTCCACGCGTATGAGGACCTGCATAGCTGTTTTCGGACAAAAAAGCGACGACACAAATTAGATCTCTTATAGTAGAATCGCAACCAAATATGTTTCGAATTTTCTCACTCGGTCTTTTTTTCATTTTTTCCACTTCAAATATCCTATCCTTCTCCAACGTCAAACTGCCACCCGGCCACTACCGTCCTGCCTCCCGGCCATTGCCGCCTCTGCTTCCGGCGCCGCCCTTGCCTACACCGGCGACCCCGTCGCCAGCGCCCCTGCTTCCGACCCTGCCTCGAGATCGATGCCCCTACCCCGAGCTCCCGTGACGTCCTTGCCGAGCGACGCCCCTGCCCCGAGCTCCCGCGACATCCTTGATGAGCGCCACCCTGCCTCGAGCTCCGGCCGCCTGGCCCCGCCTCCGGCCGGATTAGGTTGAGTTTTGTCGAAATTTGGCCGGACTCAGACGAGTTTGCCGGCGGAATGTGTTGTGTTGAGCTTAAACTTCCTTCACCCAACGTTTTGCACGGGATGCGGACTGGTCTGCAAATGCCCTTCCAACCTACGTATGTTGAGTGGGTTAGGAGGCTGAATTTGACGTGTCCCCAAATTTTTTTTGCGGGTCGACGCGTCTCGTCCGAACCTTTTTTTTCTAATTGAAACTACAAAACGACAGTTATTTACGGATGTGGGGTCTGCTAGAGATGCTCTTAGCACACATTGCGACATACTTTTCGGATATAGCAGTGAGTAATTTTCATGCCCTTTGATATTCTAGACACCACATTTCGATCTCTAACCACAATTAACCATTTTTATTCTTGTCGTGCCACGATGGGCAACACAAGTCTTAACAATTGAATCCGATCCCATTCGCGGATCACGGTGCCAACGAGCTACAGCCCAAAAAACAGATCACATCTTCCCGACAATCCCCATAAATTTTGGATTTTGCTAATCAGCAGGCGCATGCTGGTTAGATTATCTCTACGCGCACATGCATATAGAAACAAACAGAAAAACTGACCATCCCGCATTAAATGCGAAACTCGAAAATTTAAAAAGTTTTGTACCCCAAACCGCTTATCCGATCGAGAATCCGTTTTCACCGTTTGACTAGTCGCGACGAGATCTTCAAAACTAGATCCCATGTCGATATGTTCCGACAACTTTTTTTTTTTTGCCCAGAAGTTAACACCCCCGTAACGTATAAGTTACCGAGTCTTGTATATGTAAGTTACTCACCATACTAGCGATTAGTTTTTATGTTGAAATAGAACCATTTTTTCATATTCTTTTATATTACGAGCTATAAAGTTACCACATTAGTTTGAAATAGTAAATTTATCATGCATGCATAAGTATTAGGATGATAGCTGTTGATTTTATAGTGAAACTACACATAAAGAAGACAGACATTTTGTTCGTAATTATTATGTAGAGAACATGATAACTACATCAATTTCGTGGTGGATAACTACATCATGAACACATTTTCATGGATAACTTCATAAATACTGAGTGGGTAACTCCATCAACATTGTGTGGGTTACTATTACATATAGAGTATGGCAAACCATATTCATTACCATGAAAACACATGGTTAACTTTATCATTATTGTGTGGGTAAATCCATCAGTATTGGATGATAACTACTACCGAGAGAGTAGGATAATTATAACAATTTTGTGGTGAATAACTACACATGAAAACACATGGGATAACTTTATCAGTACTGGGTGGTAACTATTATTAAGAGAGTAGGGTAAATATAACGATTTTGTGGTGGATAAATACACATAAACACATGGGTAACTTTATTAATACTGTGGGCAACTCTATCAGTATTTGGGTGATAAATATTACCGAGAGCGTATGATAACTATATTGATTTTGTGATGGATAACTACACTAGAAAACACATGGATAACTTTATCGGTACTGGGTTTTGAGTGGTAAGTTCATCAGTATTGGGTGGGCAAATATTACCGAAAGAGTATTTTGTGGTGGATAACTTTATAAGTACCGGGTGGTAAGTTCATCAGTATTTAGTGGGTGAATATTACCGAAAGAGTATGATAACTACATTAATTTCATGGTGGAAAACTTCATAGGTACCGAGTGGTAAGTTAATAAGTATTGTGTAGATAAATATTATCAAAAGAGTGTGATAACTATATTGATTTCGTGATTGATAACTTCATACGTACCGGGTGGTAAGTTTATCAGTATTGAGTGGGTAAATATAATAAGATAACTACATTGATTTTATGGTGCATAACTTCATAAGTATCGGTGGTAAGTTTATCACTATTTGGTGGGTAAGTATTACCAAAAGAGTATGGTAACTATGTTGATTTTTTGGTGGATAATTTCAAAAGTACCGGGTGGTAAGTTCATCAGTATTGGGTGGATAACTTTTTATTGACTACTAATTTTATGGTGGATAATTTCATAAATACTGGACGGGTAACTTCATCAATATTGGATGGGTAACTATTATCAAACGGGTATGGTAACTACATTGATTTTGTGGTGGATAAATTTATAAGAACCGGGTGGTAAGTTCATCGTAGTGAAATAATATGGTAACTAAATTGATTTCGTGATGGATAACAACACCATGAAAATATGTAGTATAACTTTTTTTAGTTTGGTACTACTCCGACAAGATTTGATTGTCGACGGCGGCCTAACATGGATGGAGGAACGGTGCCGGATTCCTTGCGGCATTCCATTGAACACCTCGCGTCCATTTGTGGCAAAGCTCACACCGGGGATAAAAGAAGGCGGGGAAGTCACTAGAGGAGGGAGACATGTGTTTAAGGCGACATTGGAGGAGAAACGTAGTTTAAAAAATCAAACCGACGGTCAAACTGGTCAGGCCGCTGGTTCACGGTTTATTGGTCTACCCGCTTGTTCAAATGGCCGCTAGGCCAGTCATTAAGGAAATTAATTGTTTTTAGTTAGGAAAAACAGAAAATAAGAGTAAACAAATAAGACAACCATGCGTAAGAGAGCACAAACGGTGATGAACGTTGACTGTGTAGATGGTTAGCGGCAGCACCAGCCACCGCCCCTTATAGCACACTAATAGCTGCAGTAATGCTCCCGACGGGAGCTGCAAATGATAAGGCTGGTAGACTAGTCAATTAAGAAATTAATTATTCTTACCAAAAACAAACAGTACGAAGTGGTTAAATACGCTAACCATCTGTTCGAAATAACAAAATGCTCAGTGCGGAGATGGTTTGGCTTGGCTTGGCTTAGCTAGCGCTGAAACTAGCGACCAGGGATCGATTCCCACCGGCGACCTAATTTTTGCATTACGCGACGCGTGCGGAAACAGCTCCAAAGAGCCTGCTAGTTAGAATTTTCGTAATTTTTCGGGTTCCCGTTGTCCTGCGCAGCGCCAAGTACATAGTGGCCCAGGCACCGCATCAGCCGTCCGATAGCTCCACGCGAGGGGATCAGACCAACCGGGGCCGTCAGATTTATTCTCTCTCCCAAACGAATCGAGGGCAGCAAGATTCCACTTTTACCAAGCAGAAGCAGTCCATTCGAGTCCTCGCGAGCAAGCGGGGAACCGGAGAGGACGACCCGGGCGTGCTCCGCGCATCCTGTCTCCCCCGCCGTCGCCGAGGTGAGCGCCCTTGCTCTTGCTGGCAGCTTCGATTCGGGGTTGGGAGGCCATCGGTTTCGCTTTTAGGGCGCTTTTCCTTTCCCCCGGAAGATTTGCCATGTCCTTTTTGGGCGGTCGATTTGTTGCATGTGCGATAAAGCTTCCAGTTTGGTGGGATACATGTGGGGAATCCCCCCTCGGTGCGTCTGCTCATCAGCTTGAAGCAGCCGTAGGCTGGGATCTTGCATTCCTGCGGCGGCTTCTTTTTTTGGGGACGGTTCTTGGAGAATCTTGTTGTCTTGGGGCGTGTGCCATTTCGACAGCCGTTTCTTGGTTCTTGCGGCGCGGCGTCGGCGGCAGCATCCCGAGCAAGAATTGGGGGTGGTGGGTTGCGGCTCTTGGCTCTTGTTCACTTACTGCGATTTCGTGCGAGATTGGGAGGTTCCTTCAGGAATTTGGATGATCCTTGCCTTGGACTCGTGGTGTCTGCTGAGTCGGTGCCCCGAAATTTCCCCCCTTTCACACAGTTCCGTTAGGTTCTTCAGGGATCTGGATGTTTATTGGCGAGGGCCGTGGACTCGAGGTTGTCTGTTAAGTTGACGCTCTGAATGTTGCTGTTTTTAGTGGTTCCGCCTTCCGCGGTAGCTAGTTTTGTTGGCCGGCAATGGAAATTTGGGGCTCTTGTCTGCTCCAGGGCTGTGCTGGTGCCTACTCTGCAGGATTATTGGATAGTGGTTATACGGAAGCTTCATCTAAAATCTCGTGTTTGTTGATGTGATCAGTGTATCCTTTTCCATTAAATCTGCTGTAATATGCTCCTTGAAGGAAGAAACGTTTGCTGTGTTTTGTATTGGTTGATCTCAGTGTATCTTCAGGTTGTATTAGCACAAATTAGAGGACAAATATGATATATGTAGGGTTTACTTATACACGGTATATTGATCCATACTACACGAGTAGGTAAATTTTATACACCGAAATAAGATAATCCACCAGTCCAACTTCAGTAACTTCTTTATACTTACAATTACAGGTCTACTTTACCACACTATTAAACCACAAGATTAAGAAAAATAGTTGTGTACGGTACAATGAATTATACAAGATCACCTCCTACTGCATGGTCCTCCATAAATTTGTTGGCTCGCCTCTAAATATGATCCTGCTATAATTATCAAAAAGAGTTAACTGTATGGACTGCACTATGCTCTGCAGACCTGCTAGATTTTTTTTTGAAACTTGCTAGATTGTTTTACCTTGTCCCCATTACTGTTTCTCAATATTCGCCTTCTATTGTATCTAACTCAATGTAAAATAGGTAATAGCAAAAGAGAACTATGAGCTCAGGGAGCAGTGCAAACAATGACCATACGAAAGAAGCAGCATTATATGAGCAACAGCTGTCCAAGGTGATCCTTCATCATCTGAGTTAAATGTATTTTGCTTAGACGCAAATCGATATTTTTTGTCAGATTTTTGGGGAGCTAATTGTTCCATTTACCCTGCTTTGCGCACAAAAGGTGCTGTATTTCTCATATTTATATTATTTTCTTGTTAGATCGGTGAAGTTAGAGCTGCCCTAGGAAGACTATCAGGGAAATCTGCACTGTATTGCTCAGATGGTTCAATTGCGAGGTATCTGATAGCAAGGAACTGGGACGTGAAGAAGGCTACCAAAATGCTTATGAAAACCTTGAAATGGCGTTCAGAGTATAAGCCTGATGAGATCCGTTGGGTTAGATTCTCAAATTTGGATTTAATATTACCTATATTTCTCGAAAGAAATAGCAACTCGTGTATCCAAGTGATTTCTTCATGCCATCATGGAGCTTTCTAGTATGCCTTATAAATCATGCATTTTGTAATCAGTTTTTTAGTATTTGATAAACAGTATTATTAATTTTCTTGATAGGATGACATATCAGATGAAGCCGCGACTGGAAAAGTTTACCGAAGTGATTCTTTTGACAAGAGTGGACGGAGTATTCTTGTCATGAGACCTTCATGCCAGGTTTAATCACGCTCTTTTTTCTGCTTTTATCAAATGTGCATATGTATTTCATATGAACAGAAGATTGTGTCATTTAGTCATTCTAAATTTTATGCCCTGTTTTCAGAATACCAAGAAGGCCAAGGGGCAGGTCAGGTATTTGGTATACTGTATGGAGAATGCAATCCTAAATCTTCCACCTGGGCAGGATCAGATGGTTTGGCTCATTGATTTTGCTGGCTTCGGCATGTCTCACTTATCATTTCACGTGACAAAGTTGACAGCAGATGTCCTACAAGGTCATTATCCTGAAAGATTGGGTGTGGCAATTCTTTACAATGCTCCCAGGATTTTTGAGTCTTTCTGGAAGGTATGGCTTGTACAACATAGAATGATCTTTTTTATCTATTTAATTAATAAAAAACATATGATTATGTGTATTTGTGTATTACCAAAGCATGTCTCTGTCCTCCTCTTTGCATTAGCTGCCTATATATGATACCACATCGTGTGTTTTTTGCAACATCGTAATACCTTGTATTTGTTTCTTTCATGATGTTCTCATTGTGATCTTGTGGAGTCCTGTCAATGAGTAGCAGTTATAGTCCATAAAAGGAGATGAATCATCCTGTGTTTCTTACAGTTTTTGTGTCCTATTTCCACATCTAAGTTCTGGAACTGAATGCAGATGGCAAGTCCCATTCTTGAGCCGAAAACGAGAAATAAGGTCAAATTTGTATACCCAGATAATCCTGAAACCGACAAGATAATGGAAGAGCTTTTCAACATGGATGAGTTAGAATGTGCATTTGGCGGTAGAGGCCAGGCCAGTTTTAACATAAATGAGTACGCGGCAAGGATGAGAGAAGATGACAGCAAGATGCCGTTGTTCTGGAGCCCTGAGAGTTCTGCTCTTGGTTCGGAGCCCTATCTGATGAAGAACCATGGGGCTCAACAATGTAGCTCAGGTCTGAAGACCGAAGACACTGAAGTGGACAAGATTGAGGAAACAGATACTGCATCTGAAAAGAGTGGAGAAGCAGAGACTTCATCGGAGGAGAAGGAAGAGCCCGAGATTTTGTCTGAGAAGAGGTGCGAAACAGAGACCGACTCTGTAAAGGATGAAACCGAGAGTAGATCTGTAACGAAAGAAGAAACTGAATCAAGCACAGTCAAGTTAACAAGCTCGGAAGGAGAAGGTGTTACATCAGCGGATAAAGGTGGCAATTCGTCTGACCCATGAAGTATCGCCATGAAACATACATTCCAGATGTTGATATCAGCTCCACCAAAGCGAACTCCCAGAAATAGATGAACATTAAGAGTGATAACAATCCTTAACGTAAATCGTGAAGTGCTGCCTGACTTGTTTTGTAGTCTGCACCTTGTGACCTTATTCGAAGGACCTTTTGGCAACACACGGTACTTATCAGATGGTAAACAGCAATAAAATACTTTGTTACACTCAGTTCTCTCATGCCATTCAGAATTTTTTGAGTTACATGTGCTGGAATATATGCTGTATTATCCTGTGGCTTTTTTAGAGATCTGAAGGTATTTATCTGTGCTTTTCCGAACTAATACAAATCAGAATCGAAGTTTACTTTTCCTTCTTTTGACTCTGCTTTTGGTTGAAAAACATCTGTTACTAGGTGTGTCAAAACTCAAGGGTTTGGGAACAGCTTATGTCTCTGCTAGAAGCCACCATTTACATTTCAGTTAGTAAGAAAAGTTGCTAGGCATGAAAGTTGAAAAAATTCCAGCCCTCCCACTAGACACATTTCTGATCCTTGTAAGCTAGTATAATATAGACAAAAAAAATGAAGATCACTATCGCAAGTCAAAAGTCATAGAAGCTGTGTCTCTGGGGTATCTGCAACGGCGAGTCGCAGTGGATCCTGGAGTCCAGGGTGGAGTAACCCTTCCTGATCTTGCTCCCATTATCTACATCAGCCTCGACCACGAAGACGCTGCAGACCGGCCGGTGGTCGGAGAACCTGGACTCGCCTCTGATGTACTGCAGCTGCTCTATGCCCCGTCCGTGCCACAATATCCTGTCACACCTATACATCCATATGGGAGCAGGTAACCGTCAGAAAATCTCACATTCAGAGTTGAGATTCACTTGTCGTTCTTCTCGATCGTACCATGCAGGCGTTCTCCGTTTCTTCTTCGATTTCGTGGCTTCCCCGGCGTAGGAGTCGGTGTTGAGCTTGTATTTGTACGTCGGCGCGAAGTATATCTTGCCTTCCTTCCACCCTTTGAACACTCTTCCTGCCTGCCTCTCGATCATCAGCTGTCCAGTCCAGGGATATCCATCTTGTCAGTCAGTCGGCTGGTTTTCCTTGCCTCCAACCTTTCTCACAGTTTTTTTCACTGCATCCACTGTAGTAGCATATCTGAAAAATACAGGGTCTTACATACCTGGTCGTTCTCGAGCAAGGTATCCCAGTCGTTGTCCTCGACCAACACCCTGGTCTCGTCGTAGCTCAGCGTGACACGGTAATTCAGGTCGCCGAGCCATATGATCCGGCTGGATGACAAAAATCAACATCACGATCTTCACAAGCAAGCACAGGAAGAGGAAGAGGATTTTGTGTTGTGGGTTGGGCTGAATTGATTACTCGTGGTCGATGATCTTCTCGGGGATCCGCTGGCCGGGCACCTTGCAGATGCGCGGGAACTGGGTGGCCTTGAGGATCTCGGCGACGTCGGCGTTGCGGCGCACCTCGTCGCCTTCCTTCTCGCCGGAGGCCAGGTGGCTGCACACGAAGCACACGCTGGTCTGGTGCAGCGTCATGCTCATGGCGATGCCGCCCTTGTTTCCGAGGCGGCCCATGATGCCCCGGCCGACGGAGTCCACACGGAGGTGGCCGATGTTCTGCACCAGCTCCCGGCGCACCCACACCGACAGGAAGATGCCCACCATCTGCTTGCTCGCGATCAGGCAGTAGTTCATGCCTGCGCCGCCGCCGCCGCCGCCGCCGATGGCGTCCAGTCCTCCTACTCCCGTCGCCAAGGACGACGAGTCCGGCTCCTCGCCGCCGGACGAGGAGGCCTCGACGCGGTAGATGAAGTCCCGCATCTCCCGGGCGCGGCGCACCATGGTGGACGGGTCGGACATGCAGGTGCAGGTCTTGACGAGCGCGCTGTTGACGCGGTAGTTCTTGCTGAGCGCCTTGAGGGACGGCTTGTGGAAGAAGAGCGAGCCGCCGCTGGAGGACTTGGGGATGGACGGGACGCGGTCGCGGCCGGCGCCCTGCCGGCTCAGGGTCGTGGAGGTGGACGCAGCTGCAGCGGATGACTCCGTCGGCGACAACTCGTCGCCGGAGGACGGCTGGTCCTGCTGTTGCTGTTGTTGCTGCTGCTGCTGGGGCTTGTTGAGGGCCTGGTAGATGAGCGCCAGCCATTTCGCCGCCGGCTCGTTGTCCTCCACCACCAGCACGTTGCCCGCGTTCAGAGGAACGATCTCCTGGAACCTGCCCGAAAAATCAGGCGATCAAACGGGTTGTTGTCATTCCCATCATCCCATGGCGTGGGAAAATGTGCAGCATCAATCCAACCATGGGAAGATTCGACATACCCTAGGACGTAGATGTCAGGCAATCCTTCAATCTGGAGAAAATCTTCTAGGTTGAGGCTGCTGTTAGGAGGCCTCCCTCCGACGTTCCACGTGCCCACGAACACCCTGCAACACCATTTCATCAACTTACTCTTCTCTCTTCCAACCAATCAAAATTCAGAACCAGAGAGAGAAAGAGAGAGCTCATGTCACCTGTATTCCCGTGTGTCGACGTTCTGCCTGTTGGGCGAATCCAGGCAGCTCAGGGTGAGGCTCTCGATCCGCGTCGCGCAATGCCGATCTGACGCCCGGCCGGCCGAGAGAAAGAAAACGAAATCAGAATCAGAATCACGACGAAACAAGCTCGTCGCCGCGACGTGTATACACAACACAATGCTAGCCGGTGATGAATCACCTGAGGCGCTCTTGCGGACGGTGGGGGTCGCGTCCAAGAACTCCTCCGCCATCGTCGTGGCGTCCGACCTCTCGCCGCCGCCGCCGCATTTCTCGTCCAAATCGAAGACGATGTCTCGGCGCGAGGTGGTCCTCTTCTCCGAGCTCCTCCCTTTCTTGCGGAAGATGTTGGACATGAAGGACTGTGATTTAATTTCCACAACAAAACAAAATCAAATCAGCCACATTGTTGTGTCTGGACTCTGGATCGATCTCTTCCCGGTTGCTCAGCGGCGAGGCATGCATCGTCATCGTCGCACTCACCTTCTTCTTCTTGCCATTCTTGACGAGCTCGTCGGCCGAGGCGGGCTTGGGGATGTCGCGGGGGACGACATTGTTGAGGTTATGATGATGATTTGACATTCAGCCCGGCCGCGGTAAAAACAAGGTGACGGCGACCCTCATCAGCCGCGATCGATGCTTCTTCTTCTTTCTTCTGTCGTAAAACTCAGGCAGGCAGTAGTTCCTTTTCCTCCTCTTGTCTCCAACGAAACCGGCCGGCAGCGAGAGGGAAATGTGGAGTAGTGGGTGCAGGAAGAAACAACAAAAGTGGGGGCTGGAAATGGGTGGCAGGGAGGGAATTGTGTCGACCTTCGAAAACGAGCGGGCGCCTGGTATTCAGGGAGCTATAGCTAGAACTAGAACAATGCTAGCTGTGCCCACCCTTTGGTCCCAGCTTCTTGCATTCTGCTTGGTTTTGTCTTCATTTTTTTGTGGAAAAGTTGTTTCTTCTTCTTTAATTTGGAATTATTACTAGCAACCGTATGTGTCATGGCATTAGCAGCACCCGGAAAGTTAGCATTTTGTGTCCCATTCCACATTTAACTTAATTAGAGTGGATCAACAACAAAGGGATTTCATGATTTCTACACTCATGGTATTCTTTCTTGGAGTAACATTGACACGTGCAAATCGTGCGCTCATGTTGGAGTATTTATTTTGAACTGGATGCCCAAAGGTGACATGAATGGGTGTGAGAGGGTATGACTTCAACTATTTACTCTGCAATCATATTATTTTTACTAGCAAAATACCCGTGCGTTGCTACGGACAGACCGGATATTTAACCATGCATTTTTTATACTTCTAAATTAATACATGTTCATGTTAAACTGTTTCCTCGAGAGCTCTTTCACCTTGCTTTGATTGAACTAAAATGAATTTCATGGTCAGACTCAAAAATAACATAGGGAGAAAAAGCAATTTGACATAATATATATATACATGTCATTTGTAAGAAATTATATACTGATGAGTGGTTGTGGTATGAAAAAATAGCATGAAATAACAACATAACCATCGTACATAAAAGAACATAGATGTGCAATTGGTGCTCGCTGAGCAGGGCGCAGGTGGCCAGGTGGCCGTCGGCGTTGACTCTATACTGCCAACTGCATCAGAGAGAGAGAGAGAGAGAGAGAGCATCTAGCGGCGGTGCCGGTTCTATTTTTCCGCTGGCTGTGGGCACGGTAGATCGGGTATTCAGGTGAAGCAAATGTAAGCACGGCCGAACAGGGCATCGTGCAAATGTAATATACATGTAAGCACGGCCGATATCTACAACCTGGAGCTCACGGCGGTGAAGAACGACACGGAGCTACGGAGGCTCTTCATAGAGACGCAGGAAAGTCTATCATCGTCGTTGTTGTTGAGGACATCGACTGCTCCATCGATCTCACGGGCAAACGCAAGAAGAAAAAGAAGGAAGACGAAGAAGGACGAGAGCGGAAAGAAAAAGAGGAAGACGCGCCAAGAGGATGCCCGTAGCCTACTCCGCGTTCTTCTCCTGGCCATGACCTCTGGGCAGTCGAGGAAGACCCCCCCGGCGCCACCGGACGGCCACGTCCGGCCACATCGCGCCGCCGCCAGCAAGCCCGCGCTTCCCGCTCGCCCTCCACCCCCCACCTCCGGCGACCAGCTCCGCCTCCGGACGGTAACCTCCGACCCCAGCGCGCCGCCGCCACATCCGGGACCCTCCGCTCGAGTTCACCCTCGACAGCAACCCCGCGTCGCCCGTGCCTCCACCGGCGTGCGTACGCCGCCGCGACGGCTCTCCAGCTCCTGTACCAGCGCACTGCCGGCCCTGCTGCATCTCCTCCCGAGAGCTTCACCTCGCCCCGCCGCGTTCCTCTGTGGCTCGCTGCGGCCCAGGGCCATGCTGGCGGCGATGGTGGAGCAGGCATCGTGCTCCTCTGCAGATCGCCGTGAATCGCCCCCACACGCTTTGGCCCCTGTCCTGGACTGCGGGTTTGATTTAGCAGTTTCTGAGGGACTAAAGTGCAAAACTGGGACGACGTACGTCCTCACCGTTATCAATCTTATATACTCCGTAGAGACTACTAATAAATTATGTCAATTTATCCAGATATGATTGAATTGACAACTCAATAACTAAGTCTTATAAATATCTTTGACTCCTCTTGTATTGAATCAATAAATTTAGGTTGAAATACTTCTCTAAAAAATTGTTGCTCCACTACACTTGTGGGATTGAGCGTTCATTGTTATAGTTTATCTTTTTGTCTAAAAACTCTAAAAGACAATTTTTTGGTACAACTGCCCTTGTTAGGGAATGTGTTAAGATATGCTAGTTACATGAATGATGCATGCCACGTCCTGCAACTAATTTTTTTTTTGGTAACGAGACAAAACACTATGCCTTTTATATTTGGTAAAGAAAGAGCAAACAAGATGACAAGACCTCAAAAGAAGAAAAAAAACAACTCAACGGAGTAGAGAATCCTGAGCCACCGCCGCTCCAACGCCCACGCCGGCCCCAAAGCTACACTCCAACACGGGTCGACGACCAAGATACCCTAGCGACCAAAGGCGACACCAAACGACCTCGACACAACATGACGGAGGTGACGTCGCCACTTCCCAGCGAAGGCGAAGCTTTCGGAGCCGCCTCTCCGACATCCACGCGAGCCCCAAGGCTGCACCCACCCGAGCCGACGACCAAGACGTCCAAATGACCAAAGTCGACGCTCCGCCACCTCAACACAGCACGGGGGAGGCGAATCCCGGAGCCGCCGCTCCGGAATCCACGCCGGCCCTAGGCCGCGCAACCCCAAGTCGAGGGCAAAAAACTCGCCACCGCCAACCACCAGCATCGGTGCTGGCCAGTCGAGCCCGGCGCCTAGTGCTGGCCGTACGGCAGAAGATCTACAAGAGCAGGTTGCAAGTGTGTAGGAATACAAATCTGAACATATTCTGAATATATACTTTGAATACACAGTTCAGGTTGTGTTATGATAACTGAACTATTTATAGTCGTTTGAATTTAAGATTCTGATCTGTTTCCGCTGTTAGAGAAATCACTCTAGCTTGGAGTAGTGTTTAGCATCATTACATGTTAAAAGTTAAGTGCTTTGAACCTCACTAAGCAATGCTTAACCATTTCTAACCTTATTAACCTAACGGTTAACATAGTTTGTCTATAAAGTTGACAGTCAATAGTCAAGCATAAAGTTTAACAGACGAGGTCTACATATCCAACACCTCAAATGTGGAAGTGCATAATAAACATAGGCCAACACAAACATAACTGTAAAAGCATGGTATACAGCGATTTCCATCCTTCAGTGAACATGCATACACCACAATCATCTCCAGATACTCCATACTGTGGTCTGCAGCAAGAAACAGAACTTGAAGTTAATGGATAAATTGACAGAATAAAAAAGCATCTGAGCATGAAAATTAACAATAACATTTCCATCCAAACAATATACTAATAATTTGTAACTCGCTGGCCGCAGCCCCTTCAGAATCATACGGAAAGATTTTTTTTTTAGAGTATGCAAATTGCATACCTTAGCTTTATAGAAGAAGAGCACAAACAACAACAAAGCTAAAACCCTAATACAAGCATTAGGGCTAGCCACACACTCACAAACTCACAGAAAACTCACACACACCCTCCGGCAAACTCCAAAGAAAGCTACTCTCTCGCGACATCATCTCTCTCTCTCCCTCTCGCTTGCTGCCACAGCAGCAGCTCGGCACCGATTCTCTATAAGTTGCGGCACATTACATTGGTCTCTTGTCCTCCCAAACACTCGTGCGTTCCTTTACTTCCAAATCATCCAGGCAACCAAGATCACTAGCGTGTCGAAGGCTCGACGATCCTTTTTGCGCACCTTCTTCCTTCCCGTCAGCCACCAAACCTCCAGTGTGCTCTCCACGGAAGGCTCCTGAAAATTCAGACCCACCTTGTCCAGGCACCGTCGCCACACTTCTCTTGCGAACACGCATTGGACTAAAACGTGGCTGGCATTGTCCTCCTCCTGCAGGCATGTAAAACACGGGTCCGGGTGTTCCTGCAGCCCATGTCGTGCTCTCCTATCGGAAGTCCAAAGCCTGAACTTCGTTGCGAGCCACCCAAAGATTTTACATTTGGTCGGTGCATATGAATTCCATATCGGTTTAGCTATCGCCGCCGTTACCCTTCCCTGACACAGCGCTCCGTAGGTTTCTTTCGCTGAGTAGGCTCCCCCTTTTCCACACGTCCAGACGAAGCTGTCCTCGTTGTCCAGATTGCGCTCGACAGATAACAGAACAGCCCACAGTATCGGAAGTTGAATGAAACCCTCCGCACTCAGATCCTCCGTAACATCCAGCATCCAGGCACTATCCCTCATGGCATCCTCCACAGTACGCGAATTGCGTTTCCTCGTGGCAACTGCTTTGAGAACCTCTGGCGCAATGTCGTTTATCTTGCGCCCTTGGATCCATCTATCGGTCCAGAAGAACACCTTATTGCCTTTCCCTGCTGTGATTGCCGCGAAGGCATTGAAATCCATCGAAGCATCCTTATCACGGAGAGGCGGCAAACCATGCCACGGTCTCTCCGGATCAGTACGTCGTAGCCACTCCCATCTTGCGCGCAGGGCGATCCCCTGCAGCCTCAGATCCTTCACACCTAGGCCCCCCTGCTCCACTGGTTTACATACCAGCTCCCACGCGATCAGGCACTGTCCGGCCGTGGCCTGCTTCTTTCCCGCCCAAAAGAAAGATCTCATCCAGCTCTCGATCTCCTCCAAGAGCCAACTCGGCGCTTCCGCCACCATCAATTGGTGAATAGCTTTGGCTGCTACCACCGCCTTGATGATCACCAGGCGACCCGCTCGTGCAATCCTCCCGCGCTGCCATGCGGGCAAGAACTCAATAGCTTTATCCAGCATGGGTTGATGTTAGATCTTAAAACCATCTAGTACCAACTAGATGAATATTGACAGCGATCTAGAACACCAAAACAGAATAACAGAGAGGGTTTTGGGGATCATTACAAGCTCCAGCTATTGAAGACATCGTCGCCTGCTCGGTGCAGGCGAGGTTGAGAGATGACGTAGTGGAAGTAGATGTAGCAGAGGTCGTTGTGGATGCGAACGTCCGGATCCCCTCCGGTCTCCAGCGGCACTGCCCTGGCACGGCACGGCGAGGTTCCAGCCTTCCCGTTGCTGTGCGCAATCTGCGATCGGGGCAGAGTTGGGGTGTGGGGAGCTGCGTGACTTAGCGCTAATGTGTGTAGTCGCAAGCCGCCAGGACTCCCCCTCATTTATATGCGCGCACAACAGGGGGCCACGAACCATTAGTTGGTTAGGGACGCCCCCGATCAGGGCGTTTTGGTTAAGTACGAGATAAGTGGATGAACGTTGGTTCGTGGGCCTTATCTCTTCCCTTTTTCTTTCTTTCTGTTTTGACCTGGTTCGTTTCTGTTTGAACCGTAGATCAACCAACATTCTCCCCCTTGATCGTTTGGTTTAAACTTCATTCGTCCAATCTCCATAGGAATAATATACCAAAGTGAGGCATTACAACAACCAATGAAATGTCGTTGAACCCCAACACTTATAGTATACAGCCTATTTCGAAATGGAAAACATTCTTCTTAATGGGAGCGGTTCTTTAATGTGGTCCTCTTATTCCAGAATCATAAGGCTCCCAGTAAACCCATGCCGGCAACATGCTTTTGGAAAATACTGGGTGGTAAGCTTTTCGTTAGCGGATCCGCAAGCATACGTGTCGTACTTATATGCTTTACCTCAATTGTTTGATCCTGGATTCTATCTTTCACAACACTGAACTTAATGTCAATGTGCTTGGCAGCGGCACTTGACTTGTTGTTACTCGTATAGAAAACTGCGGGTTCATTATCGCAGTATAGTAAAAGCGGTTTCGAAATGCTGTCAACCACTTTTAGCCCGGGAATGAAATTCTTTAGCCATACAGCCTGCCCAGTAGCCTCAAAACATGCTATAAATTCTGCCTGCATCGTAGACGAACCAGTTATCGTTTGTTTGGAGCTTTTCCACGATATAGCTCCTCCGGCCAGTGTGAATATATAACCTGATGTGGATTTCCTACTATCCACACAGCCAGCATAATCAGCATCTGAATAACCTACAACTTCGAGATTATCAGACCTTCTATACGTAAGCATGTAATCTTTCGTACCTTGCATATAACGCAAGACTTTCTTTGCGGCATTCCAGTGGTCTTTTCCTGGATTTGATTGGAATCTGCCAAGCATTCCCGTTACAAAAGCTAAGTCAAGGCGTGTACACACTTGTGCATACATGATGCTTCCAACAGCTGAAGCATAAGGAACCGACTTCATCTGATCAGTTTCTATTTGGTTCCTCGGACATTGAAATGTCCCAAACTTATCGCCCTTAACTATAGGAGCAGGTGTGGGAGAGCACTTATGCAAATTGTATTTCTTCAGTACTCTCTGAAAGGATCGGTATGACACCTAGAGGGGGGGGGGGGGGGGGGTGAATAGGTGCTAATTCAATTTTTAGTTCTTTTTCAATTTAAGGCTTGACACGAAAGGTAAATTCTCTAGATATGCAACTACGGTGAATTTACCTATATGACAAGCTATTAACTACGCAAGATACAAGGTAAAGGCGGTAAACAAGGATAGAGGTAACCGAAGTGAAAGCACGAGACGACAAGGATGTATTCCCGAGTTCCTCCCTTCAATGGGAGTACGTCTCGTTGGAGAGGTGTGAACCAACACAATGGTTCAACGGCCACAAAGGCCTCACCCAAATCTCCGGTGAACCGCACCACAAAGGTTTGGTTCACTTTCCACTATCGGAATCCTTCGAGGCGGAATCCGGAGCCTTTACAACAACGATTCGGGGCACGACCCACAAAGGGCTTGGGGGCTCCCGAACAGCTAAAATCTGTCACAAAGACAATAGGTAAGTACAACAATGGGCTAGGTTTTCCTAGTGGAAACCCTAGCTAATGGTCCCTCAAGTAAATGAGGGGGAAATGAAGAACGGCTCGGTGAAGATGTAGATCAAAGCCTTCTCCTTCAATCCTCCAAAGATCGATGAGTTTGGACGGAGGGATTGGGAGATCTAGTGATTCTTGGACTTGCAACAATGGTGTTTTTCCTTTTCTGGTCGAGCTAGTTGGCTGGAGGAAGGGGGAGGGGTATTTATACCCCTCCCCAAAAGATAGCCGTTGCAGTCCACTTGGACCGGAGACTCCGGTCTTTGAGGGCCGGAGACTCCGGCCAGGCCGGAGACTCCGGTACCTGAGGCCGGAGACTCCGGTCTCCAGGGGCGGAGACTCCGGTGTCACTCCGGGGACACTCCGGACCCCCCACCAGGGAGTGCCATCTTCTGGTTCCATTTTCTCGAAGGCAGTAGGACCGGAGACTCCGGCCCATGAGACCGGAGACTCCGGCCTCCACGGGCGGAGACTCCGGTGTCACTCCGGGGTCACTCCGGACCCCCCACCAGGGAGTGCCGTCTTCTTGCTCTCTTTTCGTCGAATGCAGGGGGACCGGAGACTCCGGCCCCTGAGCCCAAAAAGGCCGGAGACTCCGGCCTGAGCAGATGAACTGCTCAAACAGGCCCCAAAGGTGTTGATCTAAAAGACGGTTTCTTTTATCTTTCCTGCACACTCAATACACCATCAGGTACATAAAATCTAGGTTTGTCGTCTAACACACAAAACACATGGGGATACACAAAAATGTTCTTTCAATCTCCCCCTTTTTGGTGTTAGATGACAACACTAGGATTTGCAATAAGACATAATTCACAAATGACAGTTTTCAGAAAAATTGTGAGGAGCTCCCCCTACATGTGTGCATATAGGTAGTTTGCTTTTGAATACAAATGCTCAACATGTATAGGAGAGACACCTCACAATTATTTGAGCAAGATAACAAACTTTGGACAAACACAAAGTAATGGATTGAGAGGAAAGAGTCATACATTGTGCATTTTTAATAAGACAAACATCCAATGCACCAAGATACATATCACCATAATAAACACCATCTCAACCATCGATAGAAATATCCATATGTCTCGGAGTGGATTATCCATGGTCTCACAAACATAGTCTTACAAACATTTAACAAAACAAATAGAGTTCAACAAGCGAGAATAAAAAGGGGCACAAGCTTTAACGAAATGATAAAAGAGCATGCTTGTGACCCGCCCATGCAAATCCCACGGTGAGAACCTAATAGAACTACTTCTCCCCCTTTGGCATCGAAACGCCAAAAAGGGAAAAGAGCAAGACTACCGCACCCCGAAGGAATCACTCGTAGTCATCTTCGTCGGCGTCGTTGTCACCATCATCATCATCATTTGCATCATCATCATCATCACTAGCCTCTTCATTTTCTTCTTCACTATCTTCCTCACTAGCTTCTTCATAAGTCATGGGTGCCTTGCCGGTGATGCGAGAAGAGGTAGGCATGGAAGACACATCTTGGAAATCACCCCAAGGGAAGGTATCACAGTTCCATTCTTCAAGCGGGATGGTGCGCTCGGATGGCGGGGAGGGAGGAGCACCTTGAGGACGAGGAGGAGTGCGGCCACCATAGTTCGTTTTGCGCATCTCCTTCATCATTTTGGCTTGGTTGGACAAGATCCTCTTGTTGGAGACATAGTTTTGATGGTTCTCCTTGTGCACCGCAATGCCCATGCACAACATAGTCTTTTGCCACCAAGAGACACGCTTCACCTCATTGTTGACACGGGTACGCCCACCCGAGAATGATGAGGAAGGAGTGGCATTTTTCCTTCTTGCCCTAGGAGCTTCTTCCTCCTCAATCTCTTCATAAGTGCGTTGAGAAGAGCTATGAATGGAAAGCACTTGAAGAGTTCCATACTTGTGTGCCGTGAACCGAGAAGGATCAAGTTGGAGCTTTGAGAGAATGAGCTTCATAACATACGGAGCATACATTGGGTTCTTCCTCTCAATGAGGGTCATGTGTATCTCATTCCTCATGAAGTCCATCACATCAATCTCAAACCCTTGACACTCCGGTCCGGCAAGATAAGCTCGGTGAGCATGATGCATGAGGTTGACTAGTGCCCCACGGATGGCATCCGTATTTCCGGCTTGAGGTGCAATGCTCCAACGAAACATCCGGATCAAAATGTTGTAGATAGGCTTGAGACCACGGGTTGTCGCTAGAGTACCGTTGCTAGCACAAAGTGGAAGGAGGAGCTTCTTATCATAGGATTGGCCCTCAACATGCATTCTTCTACCAACCGGAGTGGATACTCCTTTGAACCCATAGCCCAAGAGTTGACCAAACTCGGAGAAGGTGGCGGAGCATTGGACGGGCCCGGTCATCCAAGTCATCTTGGTGTCCTCTTCCGGTCCAAGAACAAGAGTAGCAAAGAATTGTTGGACCTTGATGATATCATAATCTTGAATAGTGGACATGAGGCGCTCTAGTCCCAACTTTCTTGCAACCCAAAGAGCTTCCACGAAATATTGCTTCTTGGCCATGGTTGGGAAGTGCAATGGCTTTTGGGGACACACAAGCGCTTTTGGGTCAAGATGAGCATATATTTCCTTCATGATGAGTTCTTGCTCCTTTCTCCAAAAGTGTCCATCGGAGGAGTTGTTGGGCATAGCATAGAAATTTTGCATCCTCATAGTGCGGAAATCTTCCTTATTCAAACTCTTGACGGAGGGGATATTCTCAAACTCGGCCCTCTTGGCCCTTTCTTCCCTTTGAAGGGCAGCCTCTTGCTTGAGCCTACGTGCCTCAGCAGCACGTTCTTGATACAAAACACTCCGCTGAACTGTCCGACCAGATGCCTCATCATAGACAAGGTAGTCTCTCCCTGGCTTCTTGGACAAAGTTTTCTTGATCTTGGATGATGATGAGGCACCGGGGTAGCGCTTGCTAGCTGTGAAATAGAGTAAGAGAGGTAGCATATAGATAAGCATACAAGTCCGAGAGAAGTTTCAAAACGTAGGAAATCATGTGACGCAATTTGCCTCAGAGATGATCTAGGCCGGAGTCTCCGGTCTCAGGGGGGGCGGAGTCTCCGGCCGAACCGGAGTCTCCGGTCGAGAAGACCGGAGTCTCCGGCCTGAGACTGGGAACTCCGAACTAGGTCGAATCTGAGATAAATTCAAACCCCACGAATTTCCTAAGATGTACATTGCCACCAAAAGGGTACTACACCATGAATTTCGACCAGTATTCCTCTCAAAACTAGATCGGGAGCGAATCCATAGAGGGAGAGAGAGATGTACCGGTATCTTTCATGGTGAGATGCAAACGACGGAGAGGAGGGTCTCCGGCGCTTGGGAGGAGAGGGAGCCGGTGGCACGGCGGATTCCGGCAGCGGGAAGCGGCCGGAGGAGCACCTGGGGTCGAGGGCGGCGACAGGGAGAGGTTTGGGGGTCGGGGGTGTGTGAGAGTTATGAGAACAACTCCCACCCCGATCCCCTTTAGAGCCCTGTGAAAACCGCGGAGACCGGAGTCTCCGGCCCAAACACACCGGAGTCTCCGGCCTAGCCGGAGTCTCCGTGGTTTGGGGCGGAGACACTGGTCCGACCGGAGTCTCCGGTCCAAGACACCGGAGTCTCCGGCCCCTGCGACCCCAAAATGCCAGATATGTGGATATTGGACATGTATGTGGCAAGAGGAGCATGTTTTTAGGCGAGAAGGCTTGGGTTAGAAACAAAGTCACTGAAAAATGGTACTATGCCCTCAAGCTTGGTAAAAAGCAACGAAAACGACTTTAAAAGGCAATACTTGAGTGCATTTTCCATACGGGCAAAAAATAGGCATAGAAATCCAAATAAATACTCCATGAAGTCCAAATCTTCACTAGGAAGATGTCGGTGGCCTAGGCCACCATGTATGAGTGTATGTGGTGTGATACCGCGAAGATATATCTTGGGTTCACCGCCACTACTCACAATTTAAGCTCACAATTCATAAAAATGAACAAGAGAGACAAAAAGAGTTCTTACTATCGGCATAATGGGGGGAGGGATAGTCCAATGGATTAGGACCGCACTCCCCCTATGTCCATGCCTACACCTAGATCAAATAGAGAGATAAGATAGAGGTGTGCTGTGGGGACCCCGGACTAGCTGTCCGAAATACCCTTGTGCCTACAACATCAGCGATCCCGTGATCAGTCTGTCGCTGAGCACAATCGAACTGGTATCAAAAGAACATCCATAATTACCGAATGAATTACTTACTTGATTGAAGCCATAATCTTTAATAAGTTATTGCAGCGGAAAACACCAATCAACGTGGGGCCCGAGTCATTTGCCAAGACACCTACAGGCAGCTGACTGGGAAGACGGCCTAGTTCGCACAGACGTCATCGGTCTCTCGGTCTTCATCTTGCTTCTTCTTGAACTCTGGACATGGGAATATCCAGGGACACAGCCATGAGTACATTTACGTACTCGCAAACTACCCCAACATGAGCATGCGCTATTCTTTTATTTGTTTAAATAAAACTTTGTTTGCCTTGAAAAACTCTATATCTTTATTGAAAAAGGAAAGAAGGTCTTCAGAACTTTTCCCATAAATCTGCCTTTGTAAGGAGTCTCTTTAAAACTTTTTCCCAAAAGGGGCATCTTTGTTGAAAAGGTAAGAAGTCTCTTTAATAAACATTTTATCGAAAAATCACCATTTTATCTGTTTCTCCAAAACTCCTCCTTTTCCTGACCATAAACCGTCATGATACATATTCTCCAACAACCTCATACCGATCCGTTGGTATAGGTGTATGGAACATTCTCCACTTCATTTTTCTTTTTAAAACTCAAATCTTTTCCAAAACTTGCACATGGTCAAAGTAGGGCCTCCCAACTGTCCATATCCGAGGACTCGGCTATTCGAATAGTTTTAATCCCTCTGCAGAGGTAGCACGCTTTTCCCACACCCATCCGGCAACTCATCGTGTCAGCCACGTCCCGCCATACAAGGTGTATGCGAAGTTGAGTCACCGACCATAGCCTCTCATTTGCTCATGCTAGTAAAGGATCCTTCCCAAATGATACCTTCCATCTACACTCAGTCCAGTTTCCCGTCGGAAACCCTAAGTGTGAGGACTCATAGTTTTGTCCGGCGGTCTATCAAACCTTCTATCCTCCTCCTTATCTTTCCATAGCGTTTGAGCGAGGACCCGGGTCAAGGTAGGTCCTCAAACCATCCCTTCATGCATAACGGAGTCATCTCCGTCGATGAGGTATCCCATACTAATAAGAGCAAACTACCTGACTAAGCCCCGTTCCCATATGTGGGGTAAATGTGGTCGCACAGAATATCGGCTGGTTGACGTAAGTACAAAGACACAATGTGCGTTTTATCAAAACCTCCATTCTCCTTTTATCCACTTCAACACCAACATCTTGGTGCTTCATAACCACACAGAGTTTTCAAAGGGGTTTTGAATAAAACAATCTTTATTTTTCCCATCCTATAATTTCTCTTATATTTCTACATAGAGTGGCAAAATAATTTCCATATACTTTTTTTGAAAAGGTTTTGGAAAAATATTTGCCTTAAGAGTGAATCATGTTCTAAAAATAGATGCATGTATTAGGGTGCAAGCTCAGAGAGTAGCTTGCCTGATTCCAGTATGATGTTCTTGGACTTCTTCTCACCGCTCAAGAAATAAATATCATCCTTCTCCGATAAATCCTCTCCAAATACCACTTCGGTAGCGTTTATATCTAGCGTCGCAAACATAAAAATAGAACAACACACAATAAGCAAACCATACCACAAGTGGTATACAAAAAGGTAATCAAACCACATCATAGCACTATTTTAACCAAGCAACCAACTAAGATATATATTTACAAGGGCATTATATTAATCAGGAGTATAACACCATACACATGCCAAAAACAAGAGGGCACAAATACACCCTCAATTAGAGGTAATTCACAAACCCCTTTTCCTAACTAGGAAATACTTCAAACAAAAGTTAAGTCACCAATTAATCTCTATAATTTAAATACCTCACCAAGCTAAGGTGGATGCACTAACAAGATATTTAAGCTAGTATTCCACTCCAAGACTATCAAGTCCATCAAGCCATGCAAACATATTACTCACCAATGTGTCTAACAACTAACACTCACAGTACTAACATATTATAACATGCTAAACAACAACAACTAGCAAGCAACAGCAGCACAACAATCATTACAGCAATACAATCTTAAATGCTCTAAATAGTCACTTCATATATCAAGCAACACAATTTGGTTTCAATTTAATTGAATTAGCCATTATTTGATTATGTCTTAATTATGGCAGAAACTAGTTGAACATGTTTAATTACATATCTTAAGTTCTGTTGATCGCAAAAATACAAACTAAAGTTCTACAGAAAGCTACTGATGTGTAGAAGACAACACAATTGGATTTGGGTCAATTGGAGTTACCAAACTCCCTACACAATGGTCTCAATCCAGAAGCATACTAATCAAGTTTTAGCTATCAATTATATTCTGTTGTTCTAAAAATTAAATCCTTTTAGGGGTGACTAACCATGACTAAATGTGACTCAATAAAATTGGTCTCAACTAATTTGGACTAACCGAGTATCAGAAACAAACAAGTTTAGATTTTAAACCTTTCATGGTATTTTGAATAATGTATTTTTATTATTAATCTAAATGGGGTGAAACTAATTGGGTTGGTTAGATAATTTCATAAGCTTTCCAGAACAGTTTGATTTGATTTATTTGGAGTTATGAATCTCAAGTTATTGAATTTACAAAATAAATCAAATTCCTGTCATTTTTAGTATTTACAGAAAAAGGCCAGAAAAGTTTTATACACAGCGCAGGCAACCCAGGGTCACTGACCAGTGGAGCCCACGGCCACGCTGGCGCTGACTGGGCTGGGTGCGGCTGTGCTGGCCTCCACGGCCACTGGGCTAGTGCGCAATTAAAATGAAAAAGGCTACACGCGCGCTGCGGGGGTTCGAACTCGCGATCTCGCGGGCGTGCGGTGCGGCTACGCTAGCCACTGGGTCGGGTGCTGGGCTGTGCTAGGATAAGGGCTCGATTTAGTATAAGCTATACGCGCGATTTATAACTGACGAAACTGAAGATTTGCAGGCACAGTGCGCGGTGGCCGTGCCCGACGGAGAGAACGCCGGCGATGACCAAATCCCGGCGGCGCATCCGCGGTGCGAGGGGTGCTAAAGGGTGCGGGGACGCGGGCGGGCTCGTGCGTGTGCAGGGGGGGCCGAGGGGAGGACGCACGGCGTCTTGCTCGTGCTCGACGCGCACGGCCATCGCGGACGGCCGTGCGGCCTCTCGCTCGACGGCGAGGTCACAGGGCAGGAGGAGGGAGGAGGGGGTGTCCCGGAGGACGGCGTACTCACCCTCGACGCGTGGGTGGGCTCGGCTCGGTCGGAGAAGGTCGGAGACGGCGGCAATCTTCCTCGAGGTGCGGCGGCCGGAGCTCGGGAAGGCGAGGACGGCGACGGCGATTCCGGGCGGCCCGCGGCGATTCCTCGCACGAGGACGTAGAGGACGACGAGGCGGAGCGGGTGGAGTTCTTCTCTTGGCTCGGGGTGGCTCCATTCGCCGGCGACGCGCGACGGCGAGCTCGGTGCTGTGGGGAGGAGAAGAAAGAAAAGAGAGGGAGAGAGGGGCGGGGAGCAGAGGAGCGGGCTCAGGGGTTTTTATGCCGCGGCGGAGGGGGGGGGGTCCGGGCGGTCGTGCGGCAGAGCGACGTGGGGGAGGGGCCTGGGCGGTGCGACGCACGTCGCCGTGCCGTCCGCGGACATGCCGAGCGGCGGCACGGGCGCGTGCAAAAAGGGGAGGGGGGCGTGGCGTCGGTGTCTGCGCTCTAGGGAGCAGAGGAGCGAGGCGGAGAGGTGGGGGGTCCGGGCGGCGACGCTGCAGCGAGGGGGGGCCCGGGCGGCGACGGCGGCGTCGAGCGGGGACGAGGAGCACGGCGGCACTGGCGCCATGCCGTGCTGCGGCTACAGGAAGGAGATGGGGGTTTCGCTGAAAGGCCCCTGGCAAGTTATTTTCCATCACATCCAAGTCCTTTTCTATTTCTTTTAATTCCTTTTGAAAACCAGTAGCTTTTAGGGATTTTATTTGGGGTACTAAAACATTTTATAAAAATTTGAAAATATTTGGGTAGGCTCCCATATACATGTAGAAGCTCCACAAAATTTGGTATTTGAAAATAAAATGTTTTGAATAACTTTTGTTCACAGGGTTTAAATATGGCATTTTTCTTAAAAACAAATTTATAATCCTTCAGAAATTTTAAAGCAAGTTCAAAATATTATCTTTGAACTCTTGGAACTTCCTTGACAAATATATTAACTTCAAATAATTTATAAGTTCATAGAGAAAATATTTGTTTGAAGGAAATAGATAGTTATGTAGGGAAAATAATTTATTTAGATCATTTCTTCAACTCCTGATCTAAATTTCCATTTGTTGAATAATTTTAGGAGTTTTGCTTTATTTAAGTCACATACCAAATTTGTTGTCAAGTGTGTGTTTTAATTTATTGCTCTAGCACATTGAATTAATTATACTCACAAGCAACAACACAACAAGATCACAACAATCACAAGGATGATGCATTCAAGACAAACAAGTCACACACACAAAAAGGAGCAGCCACACAATGTCAAACATAGCAATGGGAAGGAAAACACAATCCTCAGTGAAACATTTCAAAAAGTTTTTTGTTGGTTCTGAATTTTGGGTCTGGTAAAACTAAGTTTTTCTTAGTTTCAAAATTTGGGATGTGACATGTGCATGCAAGGTGATCAACCGACGCTCCTCGAATCCACGATATTTAGCTCATGCCTCAAAAATGTGAACCTTGCTTCATCAAGTGGCTTCGTGAACATGTCGGCGAGTTGAATCTTCGTGGGAATATAACCAAGCTCAATGTCACCCCGGTTGATGTGATCTCGAATAAAATGATAACGAATCTCAATATGCTTCGTTCTTGAGTGCTCCACCGGGTTGTGACCAATCTTGATAGCACTTTCATTGTCACACAAAAGAGGCACTTTGTCACAATGGACACCGTATTCGTTTAAAGTTTGCCTCATCCATAACAATTGAGTGCAAGCACTAGCGGCCGCCACATATTCGGCTTCGGTGGTGGATAGTGATATGCAATTTTGCTTCTTGGAGGACCAACTCACCAATGACTTCCCAAGGAATTGACATGCACCGGAGGTTGACTTCCTATCATCCTTGCAACCGGCCCAATCCGAATCCGTGTAACCGGCAAGAGAGAAGTTGGACCCTCTAGGATACCACAAACCAAACCTTGGGGTATAAACCAAATATCGGAAGATTCGATTCACCGCTATCAAGTGACTTTCTTTAGGAGCCGCTTGGTACCTTGCACACACTCCTACACTTAACACAATATCGGGTCTAGATGCACAAAGATAAAGCAAAGAACCAATCATAGAGCGATAGAGTTTTTGATCGACATCTTTACCCTTTGGACTAAGTTCAAGATGGCATTTGGTGTCCATAGGAAACCTCTTCTCTTTAGCATCTTGCATCTTGAACCTCTTGAGCATGTCTTGAATATATTTGGCTTGAGATATGAAGGTCCCTCCACTCAATTGCTTGATTTCAAAACCAAGAAAGAATTTCAACTCTCCCATCATGGACATCTCGAACCTATCGGTCATAAGCTTTGAAAATTCATCATTAAAAGCTTTGTTAGATGAGCCAAAAATAATATCATCAACATAAAGTTGGCATATGAAAAGCTCCCCTTTTACTCTCTTGGTAAAGAGAGTGGGATCGATTTGCCCCACTTCAAAGCCACGGTCTAGTAGTAGCTCTCTTAGGTGCTCATACCAAGCACGAGGTGCTTGTTTGAGACCATAGAGGGCCTTATCAAGTTTGTAGACATGGTTTGGGAAGTGTGGATCCTCGAATCCCGGTGGTTGCTTAACATATACCAACTCCTTTAAAGGACCATTAAGAAAGGCACTTTTCACATCCATTTGTTGCAACTTAAAGTTGTGATGTGATGCATATGCAAGAAGGATACGGATGGACTCAAGGCGAGCCACGGGAGCATAGGTCTCTCCAAAATCAATGCCTTCAACTTGAGAGTACCCTTGAGCTACCAATCTTGCCTTGTTCCTTACAACCATTCCATGTTCATCTTGCTTATTCTTGAATATCCACTTGGTGCCTATAACATTTTTGCAATCTTTTGGCTTCTCCACTAGATTCCACACTTTGTTGCGCTTGAAGTTGTTGAGTTCTTCATGCATGGCTTCCAACCAATCCGGATCTTCAAGAGCTTCAAAGACTTTCTTTGGTTCCACCATGGAGATATGAGCTTGATGTTCACTAAAACTTGCCAATTGACCTCTTGTGGACACCTTGCGAGAAACATCACCAATGATGGCTTCAAGCTTGTGACACTTGATTTCCAAGTTTCTCTTGACTCTTGCTTGACGACGGGTTTCGATATCCCCATTGTTACGAGGGATTTCGGATTGATCATCTTGATCATTTGAGTCCCCGTCTTGACCGGAAGGATGAGCTTGACCATCTTGTTGTACATCTTCAAAAATGGGAGTAGATGGTTGCTCTTGATCTTTATCTTGACTCGAGTTGACAATAGGAGAACTTGATTCTTGTGTGGCCTCATTGTCAACTTGAGGAGGAACTTGTTCTTGTTCTTGGATAGGTGTCTCATTTGCTTCCTTAGTAGGTGCCGCTTCAACTCGTGATGATGGAGTCTCCACTTGAGTGGAGCTTGTACTTGCTTGAGGAGGCTCATGATGGATTTCAATGGGGCGATGGAAACCAACTCCCATTCTTCTTATGGCATCTTGAGGTTCCTCATTATCTACATCACAAACATGAAATTGCGCCACTTGGGAGCCGTCATTCTCATCGAACCTCACACTACAAGATTCCACAACTCTCCCTAAGGATTTGTCATAGACTCTATTAGTGTGAGAGTTCGCACCGTACCCAACAAGAACACCTTCTAAAGCTTTAACTTCAAATTTAGATAAATGAACACCTTTGATTTTGTAGAAACACTTACAACCAAATACTCGATAGTAGGAGATGTTGGGCTTGTTGCCGGTAAGCATTTCATAAGGAGTTTCCTTTTTCCCTTTGCGAAAGAATAACCGGTTGGAGGAGTGACACGCCGTGGAGATAGCTTCGGCCCACAAGAAGAGTGGAGACTTAAACTCCGCCAACATGGACCTAGCCATATCCATAAGAGTCCGGTTCTTTCTCTCGGCTACACCATTTTGTTGAGGGGTATACGCAGCGGAATATTGATGACGAATTCCCTCATCACTAAGAAACTCATTTAGGGTGTAGTTCTTGAACTCGGAGCCATTGTCACTTCTAATGGCCAAAATGGGAACATTGTGTTGACGTTGAACTTCATTGGAGAAGTCGATGACGGTTTGTTGAGTTTCATCCTTCGTCTTGAAGAAGAAAACCCAAGTGAATCTTGAATAGTCATCAACAATCACCAAGCAATACTTCTTCCCACCAAGACTTGGTTGCGGTACGGCACCAAAGAGGTCAACATGAAGAAGTTCCAAAATCCTCGTTGATGAGATGATGGTCTTGCTTGGGTGGGAAGAATCATGCATCTTTCCTTCAACACAAGCCCTACAAAGACGATCTCTAGAAAAAGAAACATTCTCATTTAGTCCAAGAATGTGGCCACCCTTGTGAAGACTTTGCAAAGTTCTCATATTGACATGGGATAAGCGGCGATGCCACAACCACCCCACGTCGGCCTTTCCGAATAAGCATATTGCTTGAGTGTTGGTTGACCCCGAAAAGTCAACCACAAACAACTCATTTTCAACATACCCAACGAACATGACCTTTAGAGTCTTGCTCCTCAAGAGTACCACCATATCAAGAGTGAAATGGACATCAAAATTCATCTTATTAAGAGCACGAACGGACATAAGATTGTAACCTAGAGACTCAACAAGCATGACATTTACAAGGGTGATATCCCTTGCAACTACCACCTTGCCGAGACTCTTTACCTCGGCTTTAGACTTGTCGCCATAAGAGACGGTTGAGTGATTTAGATTTGGTCTCAACTCCGTCATGATCTCCTTGCTTCCGGTCATATGACTAGTGCATCCACTATCAATCACCCATTTAGATCCACCGGAAGCATAGTCCTACAAGAGATCATATCTTGGATTTAGGTACCCATTTCTCAATGGGTCCTTTTCGGTTAGCAACAAGGGTCTTAGGAACCCAAATAGAGTAATCAATGTAACCATCATAAGGACCAACATATTTTGCATAAACATCACCATAATAGTCAACATAAAGAATATAATTGGGATTGTTATGCCCCGCGAAGTCACTACGAGTAGTCTTGCCCCTAGTGGCATTGCTACCCGCAATGGAAGTCTTTGCTTGTGCGGGCTTGGTCTTGTTCTTCTTGATGTTGCTCACTTTCTTCTTTGCTTCGGCCACATAACCAAGACCCTCCTTCCCTTTGTGTGGTTTTTGCTCAAACAAGTAAGCAATGCCCTTATCTTTACCTTTGGGAATAGAGGTCTTAGCACTAGTGGCCTTAGCAAGATCCACCTTCAACCTAGCATCATCTTCACTAACATCTTCATGAATACGAGGAAGAATGGATATACTAGTTGAACGAGTTTTAGAAAGTTGAGCTTGAAGTTGTTCATGAGACTTGACTAGAAGGGAGTGGGTCGATTCCAAGACCTTGTGAGCTTTTTCAAGCTTCTCCATATCCTCAAGAAGTCTAGCATTCACAACTCCAAGTTCAACTTTCTCCTTTTTAATCACTTTATATTTAGTGAAGACATGATCTCTATCCTTAATGATTTCATCATTTTTAGCATCAAGAGACTCAAGTCTTTCCTCAAGAGTGGTTCTATATTCACTTTCTTCATCAAGAGAGCTATTTAAGGATGCTATGGAAGCATTCAAAGAAGCAATGGTGAGAGAATCCTCTCTCTCAATCTTACTCTTTTCTTGAAGAAGTTCTTCGGCCGCACATAGTTGTCTCATGAGAGACTCAACATGTTCCTTGGCCTCACCTTGCAAGTTAGTCACAAGAGTATCGAAGGCAACTAGTTCCTTCTTAATCTCAAGACTAGATTGATCATGCGTAGTCTTAGGAGAAGGGGATGATACCTCGGTGATATGAGCCATGAGGCAACGAGCGGTGTTGGTGGAGAGGTTCTCATTGGGGGATTCAAAGAGAGATGATGATGAAGTGGAGACAATAGCCAATGCGGCTACCTCTTTGTTAGGTGCATCTTCATCTTCGGAATCACTTGTAGCATATTCCTCTTGTGCCACCAACACAATTCTCGGTGCCTTCTTGAAGAAAGGCTTCCTTGGTCTTGCGGGCTTCTTTTGAATCAACTTGGAGTGATCCTTTGGGATAAGCTTCCCACCATTTTGCTCACGGTTCTCATAAGGACACTCCCTTATGTAGTGATTCTTGTCATGACAATTTTAACAAGTCTTTGTCCTTGAGGCAAGCTCTTTCTTGCCACTTGAGTTGTTCTCTCGATCAACACGAGCTTTAGCACTTGCCGGGTCATTCCAAAACACCCTTGTGGCAAGAGCAATGTGACTATTGAGAGCTTGCTCAAGATCATGTGGAGCAATGTTGCTTGGGCAAGCTTCAACCTCATCGTTCTCATCCATACTAGTCACCTTGGCCTTCAAGGCAAGTGAGGGGCCTTGTCTCATTCCCATGGCCCTAGCACGGTTATCTTCCGCATTCTTGGAGGCAACCTTGGAGGCTTGAACCTCTTGCATAACTTCATGTGAAGACATTTGTTGATAGTTGTATCTCCCTTGAATTGACTTCAACTCCATAGGCTCCGAAGGCAAGAGAGCATTCACATACTTCCTTTTGACCCAAGCATCATCCACATATGTTGCCCCCACATCATAGAAGGCTTTGGCAAGAGTCTTGAGTCTTCCATACATCTCTTCATGATTCTCATTGTCAAGCATGTAGAAACCTTCGACGGCATTGCTCAAAGATTCATATCTATTCCTCTTCATGCTATCATTTCCAAGGTAAGCAATTTCAAGACAATCCCAAGCTTCTTTGGCGGTGGTGACATGAAGAACATGATGTTTGTCATTGTCGCCCAAGGCGAGCTCGATCATGTGGAGGGCGGAAGCATTGAGTTGCTTTTCGGCGAACTCTCTTTTCGTCATGTTGCTTGGATCCTCAACATGATATCCATCTTCAATGATCCTCCAAAGCTCGATGGAGGCACTGTTAACATGAGATTTCATTGAGCGTTGCCAACTTGCAAAAGCTAATGCATTAAGCTTAGGTGGAGGACCTAGAGGGTTTATGCGGGTTGTAATAATTGGATCGGGAGAGTACCATCCCGGAACGGCATGATACCCTTCCTTCTCCTCATGCAAAGTAGGAGAAGTTTTAGGTCTAGTATCGGTTTCAACCCCCTTTTTCTTTTTCTCTTTATCCTCCTTGGAATCACCCTCTTCGGAGTTAGAGGCTTCCTCTAGTGGGATGATTTCCGAGCGCTTGCCATTTGCAAATTTCATGAACATGTCACGAAACTCATCAAATTTGGCATTCATGGTCGATGTCAAAGTTGTTTCCAAAGCTTTGATATCGGCCATGGATGCCATGGTGACTTTGGCCTTTTCAAGGGCCTCATTAGCCTTGGCAAGAGTCTCGGCCTCATCCTCACTATGTGTCATACTTCTCTTAGGCGGTTAAACCCAACAAGAGAGCCTTAGCTCTGATACCAATTGAAAGGATCGGTATGACACCTAGAGGGGGGGGGGGGGGGTGAATAGGTGCTAATTCAATTTTTAGTTCTTTTTCAATTTAAGGCTTGACACGAAAGGTAAATTCTCTAGATATGCAACTACGGTGAATTTACCTATATGACAAGCTATTAACTACGCAAGATACAAGGTAAAGGCGGTAAACAAGGATAGAGGTAACCGAAGTGAAAGCACGAGACGACAAGGATGTATTCCCGAGTTCCTCCCTTCAATGGGAGTACGTCTCGTTGGAGAGGTGTGAACCAACACAATGGTTCAACGGCCACAAAGGCCTCACCCAAATCTCCGGTGAACCGCACCACAAAGGTTTGGTTCACTTTCCACTATCGGAATCCTTCGAGGCGGAATCCGGAGCCTTTACAACAACGATTCGGGGCACGACCCACAAAGGGCTTGGGGGCTCCCGAACAGCTAAAATCTGTCACAAAGACAATAGGTAAGTACAACAATGGGCTAGGTTTTCCTAGTGGAAACCCTAGCTAATGGTCCCTCAAGTAAATGAGGGGGAAATGAAGAACGGCTCGGTGAAGATGTAGATCAAAGCCTTCTCCTTCAATCCTCCAAAGATCGACGAGTTTGGACGGAGGGATTGGGAGATCTAGTGATTCTTGGACTTGCAACAATGGTGTTTTTCCTTTTCTGGTCGAGCTAGTTGGCTGGAGGAAGGGGGAGGGGTATTTATACCCCTCCCCAAAAGATAGCCGTTGCAGTCCACTTGGACCGGAGACTCCGGTCTTTGAGGGCCGGAGACTCCGGCCAGGCCGGAGACTCCGGTACCTGAGGCCGGAGACTCCGGTCTCCAGGGGCGGAGACTCCGGTGTCACTCCGGGGACACTCCGGACCCCCCACCAGGGAGTGCCGTCTTCTGGTTCCATTTTCTCGAAGGCAGTAGGACCGGAGACTCCGGCCCATGAGACCGGAGACTCCGGCCTCCACGGGCGGAGACTCCGGTGTCACTCCGGGGTCACTCCGGACCCCCCACCAGGGAGTGCCGTCTTCTTGCTCTCTTTTCGTCGAATGCAGGGGGACCGGAGACTCCGGCCCCTGAGCCCAAAAAGGCCGGAGACTCCGGCCTGAGCAGATGAACTGCTCAAACAGGCCCCAAAGGTGTTGATCTAAAAGACGGTTTCTTTTATCTTTCCTGCACACTCAATACACCATCAGGTACATAAAATCTAGGTTTGTCGTCTAACACACAAAACACATGGGGATACACAAAAATGTTCTTTCAATCTCCCCCTTTTTGGTGTTAGATGACAACACTAGGATTTGCAATAAGACATAATTCACAAATGACAGTTTTCAGAAAAATTGTGAGGAGCTCCCCCTACATGTGTGCATATAGGTAGTTTGCTTTTGAATACAAATGCTCAACATGTATAGGAGAGACACCTCACAATTATTTGAGCAAGATAACAAACTTTGGACAAACACAAAGTAATGGATTGAGAGGAAAGAGTCATACCTTGTGCATTTTTAATAAGACAAACATCCAATGCACCAAGATACATATCACCATAATAAACACCATCTCAACCATCGATAGAAATATCCATATGTCTCGGAGTGGATTATCCATGGTCTCACAAACATAGTCTTACAAACATTTAACAAAACAAATAGAGTTCAACAAGCGAGAATAAAAAGGGGCACAAGCTTTAACGAAATGATAAAAGAGCATGCTTGTGACCCGCCCATGCAAATCCCACGGTGAGAACCTAATAGAACTACTTCTCCCCCTTTGGCATCGAAACGCCAAAAAGGGAAAAGAGCAAGACTACCGCACCCCGAAGGAATCACTCGTAGTCATCTTCGTCGGCGTCGTTGTCACCATCATCATCATCATTTGCATCATCATCATCATCACTAGCCTCTTCATTTTCTTCTTCACTATCTTCCTCACTAGCTTCTTCATAAGTCATGGGTGCCTTGCCGGTGATGCGAGAAGAGGTAGGCATGGAAGACACATCTTGGAAATCACCCCAAGGGAAGGTATCACAGTTCCATTCTTCAAGCGGGATGGTGCGCTCGGATGGCGGGGAGGGAGGAGCACCTTGAGGACGAGGAGGAGTGCGGCCACCATAGTTCGTTTTGCGCATCTCCTTCATCATTTTGGCTTGGTTGGACAAGATCCTCTTGTTGGAGACATAGTTTTGATGGTTCTCCTTGTGCACCGCAATGCCCATGCACAACATAGTCTTTTGCCACCAAGAGACACGCTTCACCTCATTGTTGACACGGGTACGCCCACCCGAGAATGATGAGGAAGGAGTGGCATTTTTCCTTCTTGCCCTAGGAGCTTCTTCCTCCTCAATCTCTTCATAAGTGCGTTGAGAAGAGCTATGAATGGAAAGCACTTGAAGAGTTCCATACTTGTGTGCCGTGAACCGAGAAGGATCAAGTTGGAGCTTTGAGAGAATGAGCTTCATAACATACGGAGCATACATTGGGTTCTTCCTCTCAATGAGGGTGATGTGTATCTCATTCCTCATGAAGTCCATCACATCAATCTCAAACCCTTGACACTCCGGTCCGGCAAGATAAGCTCGGTGAGCATGATGCATGAGGTTGACTAGTGCCCCACGGATGGCATCCGTATTTCCGGCTTGAGGTGCAATGTTCCAACGAAACATCCGGATCAAAATGTTGTAGATAGGCTTGAGACCACGGGTTGTCGCTAGAGTACCGTTGCTAGCACAAAGTGGAAGGAGGAGCTTCTTATCATAGGATTGGCCCTCAACATGCATTCTTCTACCAACCGGAGTGGATACTCCTTTGAACCCATAGCCCAAGAGTTGACCAAACTCGGAGAAGGTGGCGGAGCATTGGACGGGCCCGGTCATCCAAGTCATCTTGGTGTCCTCTTCCGGTCCAAGAACAAGAGTAGCAAAGAATTGTTGGACCTTGATGATATCATAATCTTGAATAGTGGACATGAGGCGCTCTAGTCCCAACTTTCTTGCAACCCAAAGAGCTTCCACGAAATATTGCTTCTTGGCCATGGTTGGGAAGTGCAATGGCTTTTGGGGACACACAAGCGCTTTTGGGTCAAGATGAGCATATATTTCCTTCATGATGAGTTCTTGCTCCTTTCTCCAAAAGTGTCCATCGGAGGAGTTGTTGGGCATAGCATAGAAATTTTGCATCCTCATAGTGCGGAAATCTTCCTTATTCAAACTCTTGACGGAGGGGATATTCTCAAACTCGGCCCTCTTGGCCCTTTCTTCCCTTTGAAGGGCAGCCTCTTGCTTGAGCCTACGTGCCTCAGCAGCACGTTCTTGATACAAAACACTCCGCTGAACTGTCCGACCAGATGCCTCATCATAGACAAGGTAGTCTCTCCCTGGCTTCTTGGACAAAGTTTTCTTGATCTTGGATGATGATGAGGCACCGGGGTAGCGCTTGCTAGCTGTGAAATAGAGTAAGAGAGGTAGCATATAGATAAGCATACAAGTCCGAGAGAAGTTTCAAAACGTAGGAAATCATGTGACGCAATTTGCCTCAGAGATGATCTAGGCCGGAGTCTCCGGTCTCAGGGGGGGCGGAGTCTCCGGCCGAACCGGAGTCTCCGGTCGAGAAGACCGGAGTCTCCGGCCTGAGACTGGGAACTCCGAACTAGGTCGAATCTGAGATAAATTCAAACCCCACGAATTTCCTAAGATGTACATTGCCACCAAAAGGGTACTACACCATGAATTTCGACCAGTATTCCTCTCAAAACTAGATCGGGAGCGAATCCATAGAGGGAGAGAGAGATGTACCGGTATCTTTCATGGTGAGATGCAAACGACGGAGAGGAGGGTCTCCGGCGCTTGGGAGGAGAGGGAGCCGGTGGCACGGCGGATTCCGGCAGCGGGAAGCGGCCGGAGGAGCACCTGGGGTCGAGGGCGGCGACAGGGAGAGGTTTGGGGGTCGGGGGTGTGTGAGAGTTATGAGAACAACTCCCACCCCGATCCCCTTTAGAGCCCTGTGAAAACCGCGGAGACCGGAGTCTCCGGCCCAAACACACCGGAGTCTCCGGCCTAGCCGGAGTCTCCGTGGTTTGGGGCGGAGACACTGGTCCGACCGGAGTCTCCGGTCCAAGACACCGGAGTCTCCGGCCCCTGCGACCCCAAAATGCCAGATATGTGGATATTGGACATGTATGTGGCAAGAGGAGCATGTTTTTAGGCGAGAAGGCTTGGGTTAGAAACAAAGTCACTGAAAAATGGTACTATGCCCTCAAGCTTGGTAAAAAGCAACGAAAACGACTTTAAAAGGCAATACTTGAGTGCATTTTCCATACGGGCAAAAAATAGGCATAGAAATCCAAATAAATACTCCATGAAGTCCAAATCTTCACTAGGAAGATGTCGGTGGCCTAGGCCACCATGTATGAGTGTATGTGGTGTGATACCGCGAAGATATATCTTGGGTTCACCGCCACTACTCACAATTTAAGCTCACAATTCATAAAAATGAACAAGAGAGACAAAAAGAGTTCTTACTATCGGCATAATGGGGGGAGGGATAGTCCAATGGATTAGGACCGCACTCCCCCTATGTCCATGCCTACACCTAGATCAAATAGAGAGATAAGATAGAGGTGTGCATGCAAGGTGATCAACCGACGCTCCTCGAATCCACGATATTTAGCTCATGCCTCAAAAATGTGAACCTTGCTTCATCAAGTGGCTTCGTGAACATGTCGGCGAGTTGAATCTTCGTGGGAATATAACCAAGCTCAATGTCACCCCGGTTGATGTGATCTCGAATAAAATGATAACGAATCTCAATATGCTTCGTTCTTGAGTGCTCCACCGGGTTGTGACCAATCTTGATAGCACTTTCATTGTCACACAAAAGAGGCACTTTGTCACAATGGACACCGTATTCGTTTAAAGTTTGCCTCATCCATAACAATTGAGTGCAAGCACTAGCGGCCGCCACATATTCGGCTTCGGTGGTGGATAGTGATATGCAATTTTGCTTCTTGGAGGACCAACTCACCAATGACTTCCCAAGGAATTGACATGCACCGGAGGTTGACTTCCTATCATCCTTGCAACCGGCCCAATCCGAATCCGTGTAACCGGCAAGAGAGAAGTTGGACCCTCTAGGATACCACAAACCAAACCTTGGGGTATAAACCAAATATCGGAAGATTCGATTCACCGCTATCAAGTGACTTTCTTTAGGAGCCGCTTGGTACCTTGCACACACTCCTACACTTAACACAATATCGGGTCTAGATGCACAAAGATAAAGCAAAGAACCAATCATAGAGCGATAGAGTTTTTGATCGACATCTTTACCCTTTGGACTAAGTTCAAGATGGCATTTGGTGTCCATAGGAAACCTCTTCTCTTTAGCATCTTGCATCTTGAACCTCTTGAGCATGTCTTGAATATATTTGGCTTGAGATATGAAGGTCCTTCCACTCAATTGCTTGATTTCAAAACCAAGAAAGAATTTCAACTCTCCCATCATGGACATCTCGAACCTATCGGTCATAAGCTTTGAAAATTCATCATTAAAAGCTTTGTTAGATGAGCCAAAAATAATATCATCAACATAAAGTTGGCATATGAAAAGCTCCCCTTTTACTCTCTTGGTAAAGAGAGTGGGATCGATTTGCCCCACTTCAAAGCCACGGTCTAGTAGTAGCTCTCTTAGGTGCTCATACCAAGCACGAGGTGCTTGTTTGAGACCATAGAGGGCCTTATCAAGTTTGTAGACATGGTTTGGGAAGTGTGGATCCTCGAATCCCGGTGGTTGCTTAACATATACCAACTCCTTTAAAGGACCATTAAGAAAGGCACTTTTCACATCCATTTGTTGCAACTTAAAGTTGTGATGTGATGCATATGCAAGAAGGATACGGATGGACTCAAGGCGAGCCACGGGAGCATAGGTCTCTCCAAAATCAATGCCTTCAACTTGAGAGTACCCTTGAGCTACCAATCTTGCCTTGTTCCTTACAACCATTCCATGTTCATCTTGCTTATTCTTGAATATCCACTTGGTGCCTATAACATTTTTGCAATCTTTTGGCTTCTCCACTAGATTCCACACTTTGTTGCGCTTGAAGTTGTTGAGTTCTTCATGCATGGCTTCCAACCAATCCGGATCTTCAAGAGCTTCAAAGACTTTCTTTGGTTCCACCATGGAGATATGAGCTTGATGTTCACTAAAACTTGCCAATTGACCTCTTGTGGACACCTTGCGAGAAACATCACCAATGATGGCTTCAAGCTTGTGACACTTGATTTCCAAGTTTCTCTTGACTCTTGCTTGACGACGGGTTTCGATATCCCCATTGTTACGAGGGATTTCGGATTGATCATCTTGATCATTTGAGTCCCCGTCTTGACCGGAAGGATGAGCTTGACCATCTTGTTGTACATCTTCAAAAATGGGAGTAGATGGTTGCTCTTGATCTTTATCTTGACTCGAGTTGACAATAGGAGAACTTGATTCTTGTGTGGCCTCATTGTCAACTTGAGGAGGAACTTGTTCTTGTTCTTGGATAGGTGTCTCATTTGCTTCCTTAGTAGGTGCCGCTTCAACTCGTGATGATGGAGTCTCCACTTGAGTGGAGCTTGTACTTGCTTGAGGAGGCTCATGATGGATTTCAATGGGGCGATGGAAACCAACTCCCATTCTTCTTATGGCATCTTGAGGTTCCTCATTATCTACATCACAAACATGAAATTGCGCCACTTGGGAGCCGTCATTCTCATCGAACCTCACACTACAAGATTCCACAACTCTCCCTAAGGATTTGTCATAGACTCTATTAGTGTGAGAGTTCGCACCGTACCCAACAAGAACACCTTCTAAAGCTTTAACTTCAAATTTAGATAAATGAACACCTTTGATTTTGTAGAAACACTTACAACCAAATACTCGATAGTAGGAGATGTTGGGCTTGTTGCCGGTAAGCATTTCATAAGGAGTTTCCTTTTTCCCTTTGCGAAAGAATAACCGGTTGGAGGAGTGACACGCCGTGGAGATAGCTTCGGCCCACAAGAAGAGTGGAGACTTAAACTCCGCCAACATGGACCTAGCCATATCCATAAGAGTCCGGTTCTTTCTCTCGGCTACACCATTTTGTTGAGGGGTATACGCAGCGGAATATTGATGACGAATTCCCTCATCACTAAGAAACTCATTTAGGGTGTAGTTCTTGAACTCGGAGCCATTGTCACTTCTAATGGCCAAAATGGGAACATTGTGTTGACGTTGAACTTCATTGGAGAAGTCGATGACGGTTTGTTGAGTTTCATCCTTCGTCTTGAAGAAGAAAACCCAAGTGAATCTTGAATAGTCATCAACAATCACCAAGCAATACTTCTTCCCACCAAGACTTGGTTGCGGTACGGCACCAAAGAGGTCAACATGAAGAAGTTCCAAAATCCTCGTTGATGAGATGATGGTCTTGCTTGGGTGGGAAGAATCATGCATCTTTCCTTCAACACAAGCCCTACAAAGACGATCTCTAGAAAAAGAAACATTCTCATTTAGTCCAAGAATGTGGCCACCCTTGTGAAGACTTTGCAAAGTTCTCATATTGACATGGGATAAGCGGCGATGCCACAACCACCCCACGTCGGCCTTTCCGAATAAGCATATTGCTTGAGTGTTGGTTGACCCCGAAAAGTCAACCACAAACAACTCATTTTCAACATACCCAACGAACATGACCTTTAGAGTCTTGCTCCTCAAGAGTACCACCATATCAAGAGTGAAATGGACATCAAAATTCATCTTATTAAGAGCACGAACGGACATAAGATTGTAACCTAGAGACTCAACAAGCATGACATTTACAAGGGTGATATCCCTTGCAACTACCACCTTGCCGAGACTCTTTACCTCGGCTTTAGACTTGTCGCCATAAGAGACGGTTGAGTGATTTAGATTTGGTCTCAACTCCGTCATGATCTCCTTGCTTCCGGTCATATGACTAGTGCATCCACTATCAATCACCCATTTAGATCCACCGGAAGCATAGTCCTACAAGAGATCATATCTTGGATTTAGGTACCCATTTCTCAATGGGTCCTTTTCGGTTAGCAACAAGGGTCTTAGGAACCCAAATAGAGTAATCAATGTAACCATCATAAGGACCAACATATTTTGCATAAACATCACCATAATAGTCAACATAAAGAATATAATTGGGATTGTTATGCCCCGCGAAGTCACTACGAGTAGTCTTGCCCCTAGTGGCATTGCTACCCGCAATGGAAGTCTTTGCTTGTGCGGGCTTGGTCTTGTTCTTCTTGATGTTGCTCACTTTCTTCTTTGCTTCGGCCACATAACCAAGACCCTCCTTCCCTTTGTGTGGTTTTTGCTCAAACAAGTAAGCAATGCCCTTATCTTTACCTTTGGGAATAGAGGTCTTAGCACTAGTGGCCTTAGCAAGATCCACCTTCAACCTAGCATCATCTTCACTAACATCTTCATGAATACGAGGAAGAATGGATATACTAGTTGAACGAGTTTTAGAAAGTTGAGCTTGAAGTTGTTCATGAGACTTGACTAGAAGGGAGTGGGTCGATTCCAAGACCTTGTGAGCTTTTTCAAGCTTCTCCATATCCTCAAGAAGTCTAGCATTCACAACTCCAAGTTCAACTTTCTCCTTTTTAATCACTTTATATTTAGTGAAGACATGATCTCTATCCTTAATGATTTTATCAATGATTTCATCATTTTTAGCATCAAGAGACTCAAGTCTTTCCTCAAGAGTGGTTCTATATTCACTTTCTTCATCAAGAGAGCTATTTAAGGATGCTATGGAAGCATTCAAAGAAGCAATGGTGAGAGAATCCTCTCTCTCAATCTTACTCTTTTCTTGAAGAAGTTCTTCGGCCGCACATAGTTGTCTCATGAGAGACTCAACATGTTCCTTGGCCTCACCTTGCAAGTTAGTCACAAGAGTATCGAAGGCAACTAGTTCCTTCTTAATCTCAAGACTAGATTGATCATGCGTAGTCTTAGGAGAAGGGGATGATACCTCGGTGATATGAGCCATGAGGCAACGAGCGGTGTTGGTGGAGAGGTTCTCATTGGGGGATTCAAAGAGAGATGATGATGAAGTGGAGACAATAGCCAATGCGGCTACCTCTTTGTTAGGTGCATCTTCATCTTCGGAATCACTTGTAGCATATTCCTCTTGTGCCACCAACACAATTCTCGGTGCCTTCTTGAAGAAAGGCTTCCTTGGTCTTGCGGGCTTCTTTTGAATCAACTTGGAGTGATCCTTTGGGATAAGCTTCCCACCATTTTGCTCACGGTTCTCATAAGGACACTCCCTTATGTAGTGATTCTTGTCATGACAATTGTAACAAGTCTTTGTCCTTGAGGCAAGCTCTTTCTTGCCACTTGAGTTGTTCTCTCGATCAACACGAGCTTTAGCACTTGCCGGGTCATTCCAAAACACCCTTGTGGCAAGAGCAATGTGACTATTGAGAGCTTGCTCAAGATCATGTGGAGCAATGTTGCTTGGGCAAGCTTCAACCTCATCGTTCTCATCCATACTAGTCACCTTGGCCTTCAAGGCAAGTGAGGGGCCTTGTCTCATTCCCATGGCCCTAGCACGGTTATCTTCCGCATTCTTGGAGGCAACCTTGGAGGCTTGAACCTCTTGCATAACTTCATGTGAAGACATTTGTTGATAGTTGTATCTCCCTTGAATTGACTTCAACTCCATAGGCTCCGAAGGCAAGAGAGCATTCACATACTTCCTTTTGACCCAAGCATCATCCACATATGTTGCCCCCACATCATAGAAGGCTTTGGCAAGAGTCTTGAGTCTTCCATACATCTCTTCATGATTCTCATTGTCAAGCATGTAGAAACCTTCGGCGGCATTGCTCAAAGATTCATATCTATTCCTCTTCATGCTATCATTTCCAAGGTAAGCAATTTCAAGACAATCCCAAGCTTCTTTGGCGGTGGTGACATGAAGAACATGATGTTTGTCATTGTCGCCCAAGGCGAGCTCGATCATGTGGAGGGCGGAAGCATTGAGTTGCTTTTCGGCGAACTCTCTTTTCGTCATGTTGCTTGGATCCTCAACATGATATCCATCTTCAATGATCCTCCAAAGCTCGATGGAGGCACTGTTAACATGAGATTTCATTGAGCGTTGCCAACTTGCAAAAGCTAATGCATTAAGCTTAGGTGGAGGACCTAGAGGGTTTATGCGGGTTGTAATAATTGGATCGGGAGAGTACCATCCCGGAACGGCATGATACCCTTCCTTCTCCTCATGCAAAGTAGGAGAAGTTTTAGGTCTAGTATCGGTTTCAACCCCCTTTTTCTTTTTCTCTTTATCCTCCTTGGAATCACCCTCTTCGGAGTTAGAGGCTTCCTCTAGTGGGATGATTTCCGAGCGCTTGACATTTGCAAATTTCATGAACATGTCACGAAACTCATCAAATTTGGCATTCATGGTCGATGTCAAAGTTGTTTCCAAAGCTTTGATATCGGCCATGGATGCCATGGTGACTTTGGCCTTTTCAAGGGCCTCATTAGCCTTGGCAAGAGTCTCGGCCTCATCCTCACTATGTGTCATACTTCTCTTAGGCGGTTAAACCCAACAAGAGAGCCTTAGCTCTGATACCAATTGAAAGGATCGGTATGACACCTAGAGGGGGGGGGGGGTGAATAGGTGCTAATTCAATTTTTAGTTCTTTTTCAATTTAAGGCTTGACACGAAAGGTAAATTCTCTAGATATGCAACTACGGTGAATTTACCTATATGACAAGCTATTAACTACGCAAGATACAAGGTAAAGGCGGTAAACAAGGATAGAGGTAACCGAAGTGAAAGCACGAGACGACAAGGATGTATTCCCGAGTTCCTCCCTTCAATGGGAGTACGTCTCGTTGGAGAGGTGTGAACCAACACAATGGTTCAACGGCCACAAAGGCCTCACCCAAATCTCCGGTGAACCGCACCACAAAGGTTTGGTTCACTTTCCACTATCGGAATCCTTCGAGGCGGAATCCGGAGCCTTTACAACAACGATTCGGGGCACGACCCACAAAGGGCTTGGGGGCTCCCGAACAGCTAAAATCTGTCACAAAGACAATAGGTAAGTACAACAATGGGCTAGGTTTTCCTAGTGGAAACCCTAGCTAATGGTCCCTCAAGTAAATGAGGGGGAAATGAAGAACGGCTCGGTGAAGATGTAGATCAAAGCCTTCTCCTTCAATCCTCCAAAGATCGACGAGTTTGGACGGAGGGATTGGGAGATCTAGTGATTCTTGGACTTGCAACAATGGTGTTTTTCCTTTTCTGGTCGAGCTAGTTGGCTGGAGGAAGGGGGAGGGGTATTTATACCCCTCCCCAAAAGATAGCCGTTGCAGTCCACTTGGACCGGAGACTCCGGTCTTTGAGGGCCGGAGACTCCGGCCAGGCCGGAGACTCCGGTACCTGAGGCCGGAGACTCCGGTCTCCAGGGGCGGAGACTCCGGTGTCACTCCGGGGACACTCCGGACCCCCCACCAGGGAGTGCCGTCTTCTGGTTCCATTTTCTCGAAGGCAGTAGGACCGGAGACTCCGGCCCATGAGACCGGAGACTCCGGCCTCCACGGGCGGAGACTCCGGTGTCACTCCGGGGTCACTCCGGACCCCCCACCAGGGAGTGCCGTCTTCTTGCTCTCTTTTCGTCGAATGCAGGGGGACCGGAGACTCCGGCCCCTGAGCCCAAAAAGGCCGGAGACTCCGGCCTGAGCAGATGAACTGCTCAAACAGGCCCCAAAGGTGTTGATCTAAAAGACGGTTTCTTTTATCTTTCCTGCACACTCAATACACCATCAGGTACATAAAATCTAGGTTTGTCGTCTAACACACAAAACACATGGGGATACACAAAAATGTTCTTTCACTCTCTCACAGTATGACTTTTGGGATAGTCCTAACACCCCCTTAGACCTATCTCGATGAATCTCAATGCCAAGGACATACGAGGCTTCACCGAGATCCTTCATATCAAAATTGGAAGACAGAAAATTCTTGGTCTCATGCAGCATATCCTTATCGCTGCTGGCCAACAATATGTCATCCACATATAGGACTAAGATTGTGAACCTACTGCCTTTAAATTTAACATAAATGCAGTTGTCCTTCACATTCTCTTCAAAACCAAAAGTTCGAATAATTTTATCGAACTTGAGGTACCACTGTCTTGAAGCTTGCTTCAAGCCATAGATGGATTTGTTCAACCGACACGCTAAATGTTCCTTTCCTTCCATGACAAAACCTTCCGGCTGAGTCATGTAAACATTTTCATTAAGGTCACCATTTAGAAATGCCGTTTTAACGTCCATTTGGTGTAACTCTAGATCGAAATGAGCCACTAGAGCCATGACGATCCTAAAAGAATCTTTACTTGACACAGGAGAAAAGGTCTCATTATAATCGATTCCTTCTCTCTGCGTGAAGCCTTTCGCCACAAGTCTTGCTTTGAACCTTTCGATATTCCCTTTGAAATCGAACTTGGTTTTGTAGACCCATTTGCAGCCTACTCTTTTAGCACCTTTGGGAATTTCTACTAAGTCCCAAACATTATTTGAGCCCATAGATTTTAACTCATCTTCCATGGCAACTTGCCACTTGGACGAATTCTCACTTTTAATGGCTTCTTTATATGAGGTTGGATCCTCCACATTTCCTACGTCATTTATATCCTCACTCATGTAAGTGACATAGTCGTCTGAAATGGCTTTCTTTTTGTCTCGCTGTGATCTTCTCACAGGAGGCGGAGGAACATCATTATTTTGATGATCCCCTTCATTCTCTGTATGGTGATCCTCTTCACTTTCTGGATTTTCATTATTATTTTCAGGATCAACATTGGGCTCGGGATCTGAACCAAAAGATTCAGAACCGAAACTACGAGTCACCTTTCTTCGTGTTGGCAGAACGAGCTCAATCGGAGTTGGGAATGAAACACACACCCGTTTTTCCTCAAGGTCGATCTTTCTTAATTCGGTGACTTCATTATCCTCAAAAAATATCGCTTGCCTAGTCTCCACAAACTTGGTGGTATGATTTGGACAATAAAAGCGATATCCCTTTCCCCTATGAGGGTATCCAATAAAGAAACAGCTTACTGTTTTTGGATCTAATTTCTTAAGTTGTGGATTGAATATTCTAGCTTCAGCACGACAGCCCCATACACGCAAATAATTCAAGCTCGGTTTTCTTCCCGTCCACATCTCGTAAGGTGTGCTCGGTGCTGATTTAGTAGGAGCAAGATTTATAATATGTGCGGCTGTCTTTAATGCCTCCATCCATAGGCTTACTGGCAAACTTGCATGACTAAGCATACTTCGCACCATGTCCATAAGTGTGCGATTTCGACGCTCAGCCACGCCATTTTGCTGAGGTTCGCCAGGCATTGAATATTGGGCAACAATTCCATTCTCAGCTAGGAACTTGGCAAAAGGTCCTGGAATTTGCCCATAAGGAGCATGTCTACCATAATACTCTCCCCCGCGATCAGATCGTACAACTTTTATTTTAACATTCAGTTGGTTCTCAACTTCGGCTTTGAATATTTTGAATTTTTCCAAAGCTTCCGAACGATCACGTATCGGGTAAATATACCCGTATCGGGAAAAGTCGTCCGTAAAGGTGATGAATGAATCAAAACCATCTATAGACTTAACGTTAAGGGGTCCACATATGTCAGTATGAATAAGTTCTAGGACACCCGTAGATCTTACTGCTCCTTTCTTAATCGTTTTTGCGTATTTTCCTTTGATGCAGTCAATACATTTGTCTGCATCAGAGAAGTCTAATGGAAGAAGTACGTCATTTTTAATGAGTCTTTCTATTCTCCCCCTCGAAATGTGACCCAAACGACAGTGCCACAATTTTGAAGAAGTACTAGTACCCTTCCATTTCTTCTCATCTTTAGAAACATCACTCACATGCAGTATTGAATCACTCATTGATAACATATATAACTTGCCTCGTCTGACACCGAGGCCAACATTCTTATTACAAAAATTTAACTCAAATTGTTTGTTGCCAAACTTGCACTCAAACATGTTATCATCTAGGCAAGAAACTGAAATCAAATTCCTACTTAAAGTAGGTACATAAAGAACATTATTCAAATGAAGCCGGAAGCCGGTGTGGAGCTCCAAGGTGAGTGACCCTACAGCTTCGACATCGACTTCAACTCCATTCGCGACTTTAAGTCTTCTTGCCCCCTCTCTTATAGTTTGGATCATATTTAATCCCTGCATGGAATTAGCAACATGAGCAGTTGCACCTGAATCAATCCACCATTCGGTACTAGAGAAATTAACATAAAAACTTTCATCAACAAATGTGATTTCATCTATACCTCTCTTATTGAGCCATCTCAGAAAGTCTGGGCAGTCCTTCTTAAAATGCCCTTCTTTTGAACAGAAGAGACACTTGTTGTCGAAAGACTCATCAGGAACCTTGTCCTTTCCCTTAACTGACTTTGGTGCGTTGTTCTTGAAAGGCTTCTTTGCAGGCTTGGAGGAACTTGGTCCATCATGTTTTCTCTTGGCAGATCCAACATGAAAGACTTGATCCTTGTTTTGCCTCTTAATCCTCTCTTCTTCCTCAACGAGTCGTGGGGATAACTCAGTGAGTGACCATTTTTCTTTTAGAGAGTTGTAGTTTATCTTAAACTGCTCAAACTCTGAAGGGAGGGACTCTAGTATCATAATCAGAAGGAGGTTATCACTAAGCTCACATTGTAAAGCTTTCAGTTTGTTGGAAGCATTCACCATTTGTTTAAGAAGCAATTAGATTAACCGAAACTTAATCAACATCTTAATTGCCTAAGACATGAATACAATTAACTCAAATTTGATCTACAGATCATGTTTAGGGTTCTATGGCTATCAAATTTGGCGTCTGATACCAATGTTAGATCTTAAAACCATCTAGTACCAACTAGATGAATATTGACAGCGATCTAGAACACCAAAACAGAATAACAAAGAGGGTTTTGGGGATCATTACAAGCTCCAGCTATTGAAGACATCGTCGCCTGCTCGGTGCAGGCGAGGTTGAGAGATGACGTAGTGGAAGTAGATGTAGCAGAGGTCGTTGTGGATGCGAACGTCCGGATCCCCTCCGGTCTCCAGCGGCACTGCCCTGGCACGGCACGGCGAGGTTCCAGCCTTCCCGTTGCTGTGCGCAATCTGCGATCGGGGCAGAGTTGGGGTGTGGGGAGCTGCGTGACTTAGCGCTAATGTGTGTAGTCGCAAGCCGCCAGGACTCCCCCTCATTTATATGCGCGCACAACAGGGGGCCACGAACAATTAGTTGGTTAGGGACGCCCCCGATCAGGGCGTTTTGGTTAAGTACGAGATAAGTGGATGAACGTTGGTTCGTGGGCCTTATCTCTTCCCTTTTTCTTTCTTTCTGTTTTGACCTGGTTCGTTTCTGTTTGAACCGTAGATCAACCAACAGTTGCCACTCAGCCTTGGTTAACGGCCGTAGTGCGAGTTGCAATCCAAGGTAGGTTATGGCGAATTTGGAAACAGTGCAGCCGAGATCTCTCCGTACCTGCAGCTGCAACTCCTCCTCCTGACCACCTCTAATACGGAAAGATATATGAGCGCTGTGAAAACTGACACAAGGTAGAATACCATGCTGCACTGATCAAGGCATGTCAACGTCTATATGCATAATCTTTCTATGCCAAAAATAAGTGCGTCTTTATTTTGGTCCAAGTAATTTTTCGTATTTCTTATCAATTACTTCCTCTGTACCAAATTATAAGACGTTTCATCATACTAAAACAGCTTACTAAAACGTCTTATAATCTGATACGGAGGGAGTATATAGAGAAAAATATCAACATCTTCAAAATCAACACATGCAATCTGAAAGTATATTTTATAATGGTTTTTATTTACTCTATATATACTCAGTAAAACCTAACAAAGTTCGACTTTGATGACAACTAATATGCACTATATATTGGAATATAGGGAATGTTATTCATTGACCATCTTTTTCTTAATTCTAACTACAGGTTGAACCAAACAAAGAGATAATATCAACAAGCTAACAAGTCTTGCAGAAATCTGGGACGCAGATAATTAGCACTAGTTATCAACCAGTCGTGATATGTCTTGTCTCCGGTCTCAAGGTAAATTTGCTTAATACCACTGCCACCGTGCTTATAAAGATGCATAATATATATATGTACTTGATTGCATTATTACGCTCCAATAGTTTGGTTTACTGCAAAATAATATGATTACCTTCTGTCTAACAAAGCAGCACCAGAGTAGCTGCAGCTTCACTTAATTTCTCCAAGTATAGGATCAGACTTCATCTTCCCAGTATTGCCTCCCAGAATCACACTGCACAGGGTATCGTCATTCCCCGGGGCTGTTGTACTTCAAGCAACAAATTCAGCCAATGTCAATGATATTATCTTTATCATTTGATGTTATAATGCAGTTTGAAGAAAACTAGTGTGTATCTAAATACGCATGCACATATGGGGGGTGACAGTTGTTTTACGAATTGGCTCAGAGTTTCTATCTTAGATGCATGAACAAAGTTTGATGAGGCGTGAAACCTATTATCCTGTCTAGTTCCACAATTCCTCATGTACACCCATCTTCTGATAGATTTTCATCTTATATGTCCCCGTTTGGTTAGATTTTACAGTGGTTTAGTCCATATACTAATTTGAAAAACCTGATGTATTCCCTATCATCATGAAACTGTTGTCCTAAAGAGAATACAGTACACGTACTATATATGTTTTATAGCCTAAAGTAACAAGGTTATTGATTTAAAAGAACTTCAAGTAGACCATATGTAGAATATACATACCCCAACTAGTCTTATGGATATATTTCACATAGATTGAATAATCAATAAAACATGGTAAGGTAGTTTGCTTTGAAATATGCATACCTTGGTGTAGCAGTCGTCTCCAACAAGTGTGCGCAAATGGCAAGATTGTACCAAAGGTAGGCAACCAAGCCCATCATCAGTAGCAAACTAGCAAATGGCACACGACCGAGAGGATCTCCGATACAAGGCAGATAAAAGGAGAAACCAACATCCATGGAACAAGAGCAGCCAATAACCATTCCGTCCACTCTCTGAGGAGAACTCCACGCATGGTTTCGAAGGCGACAAAGATTACCCAGAACCCAACATGGATCCAGCCAAAATACGAGAGGAACATAAGGATGAGCATCTCGTCAGTCATGCTGATTGCATTGACAATCAACACCATGACCACAGCCCAAAGCAGAACCATAAAGGGTACTCCAATTCGAAGAGTGAAGTCGAAGTTTTGGATTGTCTCCTTAGTAGGGCAGGAGCGAACAGGCTTAGCCGGAAGAGCTCAGTGTAGAACCACCGGCTCCTCCACATGTACAGGAGGGATACGAAGACGTAGAAGCAGACATTGAGCGACAAGATCCACACTTGGGACATAGGTTGTCCGTAGAAGCCCATAGGAACGACCACGGTCACCACCACCGCCGCCGCCGCCGCGAGAACCAACACTATGGCGCGCAGTCGCAGACTCTCAACTCCGACGGATGACGTCCCCTCCTTGTCTCCGCTTCCGGCGGCCGCCTGCTGGATCGAGTCCGTGACGCCGGCCCTTTCCACAGCGGGTGAAGTCAGCTCCTTTTCTTCGCTTCCGGCGGCCGCCTTCTGGATCATCGGGACGGTGACGCCGGTCCCTTCCCCAGAGGATGTCTTCGAGTCGACGACGTCGGTCGTCTCCGCAATCTCCGTTGATTCCCTCATCCTCGAGGCAGCAGCGGAAGGGTTCACGGCGGCGGCAGCGTAGAAACTAAGTTTTCTCTACTTCTATCTTTACTATCTATTCTGCAATTATCATACACTTGCCAAAATCTCCATCGATGCTTATAAGCAGGCCATCAAATCACATCTTACTTGCCAAAAAATAGTATCCACCGTGTACAAATCAAATCAAATCTCACTTGCCAAAAATACTAGTATCACCGAAGCAACGATGTTATGGAGGAATCTCCCGGCCCTCGCTCTGTCTTCCCTGGAAAACCCATCACGGTGGCCGAGGGGCACGGCACGGCACGAGCAACGGCGAGAAGGACCAACACGACATATGCGAGAAGATCGAAAAGGTGGATGCAGATAGCGCACCGCCGACTTCTCCAGGATCCGTGCGCCACGCAGCGGTTTCGACCGCGCCAACTCGTCATCGTCGACTACCTCATCGACAGCCTGAAGCTGGTCTTGAAGCTACCACCATCAGGCACAAAGATCATAGAAAATTATTGAACAAAGAATGGAAACCTGTGGAGTATCGGTTTGAAAAGAAGTTAAGAGCATGGTTAGAAAGGATGCTCTCATGCAGGGATCGTCTACTTATTAACTTGGTGTTAACAAGTCTACCCATGTTTTTATTGTCTTTCTTTGAGATACCGGTTGGTGTTCGGAAAAGATTGGATTTTTATAGATCGAGATTTTTTTGGCAAAGTGGCCAGACAAAAAAGAAATATAGACTTACCAAGTGGAACATTTTGTGCCGCCCCAAGGATCAAGGGGTTTGGGTAATGAGATCCTAATGCTTAAAAATAGAAGCCTAGTAGCAAAATGGTTATTGAAGATGCTAATAGAGGAGGGGATTTGGCAGGAGTTGTTAAGTAATAAGTATCTCAATGGTAAGACCCTTTCTCAAGTTTAGGCAAAGCCTACAGATTCACCGTTTTGGAAAGGGACCATGAGGGTTAAGTCGGACTTTTTCTCGCATGGATCTTTTGTGGTTGGGGATGGTACGCAGACCAGATTTCGGGAAGACACTTGGTTGGGCGATACACCTTTGTCTTCCCAATACCCAACTCTGTTATATTGCTCGTAATAAAAATGCTCTGGTTGCACAAGTAATGGCCATGAATCCAATCAATCGTCTTCAGTTTCGTAGGGCTATTATAGGTGAAAAACGGAATGCTTGGGTGCATCTAGTCACTCGCTTGATGCGGGTGACATTATCAGATAGGGTGGATGTTTTTAAATGGAAATTAGCATCATCGGGATCTTTTTCTGTTAAGTCTATGTATGTTGAGTATATGAATGGTCATACGAGATTTTTGCATACATATTTGTCGAAACTTAAAATACCGTTGAAGATAAAGATCTTCTTATGGTTTCTACACAAAAAGGTTTTATTGACTAAAGATAATCTTGCTAGAAGGTAGTGGACGGGATGTAAAAATGTGCATTTTACGATACATAAGAGACTGTAGAACATTTATTTATTTTCTTTTCCTTTTGTTAAGGATATTTGGAGACTAATTCATTTTACTTGTATTATCACACCACCTTCCAGCATTTCGGATATGTTTAGAATTGGCTTGTAATTGAGAAGGGGACTAAGTCTAGGATTCGCATCGGTGTATCCGTCTTTCTTTGGGCAATTTGGAATTGCCGAAATGAGGTTCAAACTCCTAATTTTATGCATGTTGTTCTCAATTTTTATACTGGACAATCACAATGGTGGGATGCCGCAGCGGTAATTTTTGCAAAGTGTGTGGATCTATCAAATTCAATTGGAAGTGTCAAATTCCTGCTCATGAACTAGCTAATTATAGCTTTTGTAATAGGAATTCGATTAGTTTTTTTTTAAATTAGGAATTCGATTAGTTGGATTAATGATCCTCCGGGTGGTTACTTGGGTGCTTGGTCAACGATGTATCTTGTAATTAACATTGTAACCATTGGATGCTTAAGGCAGCAAGTTTCACACACGCTATTTTTCTTATCAGTTTACCTACAGGGACTGAAAGGTTTTTAATAAGACGGCTTGCTGACATAATATATATTGTGAGTTTTTTTTAAAATATAGCTCTCCACATATATATTTTTTTAAAAAGCTCTCCACATTCTCAAAAAACAAAAATAGCTCCCCACAAAAACAAACATAAAAATAAAAAGAAAACATAGCTGCACATGCCCAAGTCCTCCACCATAATCCCCACCACTCGCCGCCGCGCCGCCGCTACCCTCCACCCACAACGGAGAACACAGCTGCCCTAGGGTTCACGCCCCGCCGCCGCATGCAGCCCTCCGCCGATCGGCGCCGCGGCAACCCAGCCACGCCCGCCTCCCGTGGCGTATGGCGGCCCCGATCCGCTGCTCCGCCTACCCCCACGGCCACCACCGCTGACCCCCGTCCGATCCCCACCTACGCCCCCCCGCACCGCCATGACAACGCCGCCCCCCACCACCAGGAAAACGCCGCCCCCATCCTGCCCCTCCCGAACCCGGCCTCCGACGCCCGTCCGCATCACCGCCGCCAGCGCCGCCCGAACCCTAACGACCGCCACACCCCGCCGCAGGAGAGGGCTCCGGCCCACCACAACAACAGCAGCCGCCACCGCCGACCCCCGCCGCAGGAGAGGGTCCCGCTCGCGCCCGCACTTGCGCCAGCAGGTTCCTCCGACCCAGCGGCAGGAGCGGAGGGGGGTGGGGCGGTGCCACAGCTCGTGCAGGAGATCCAGGACAAGCTGGCCCGGGGGGCGGTGGAGTGCATGATCTGCTACGACATGGTGCGGAGGTCAGCGCCCGTCTGGTCCTGCGGCAGCTGCTTCTCCATCTTCCACCTCCCCTGCATCCGCAAGTGGGCGCGCTCCCCTGCCTCCGTCTCCGACGCCTCCGACCCGGCCGCCTCCTGGCGCTGCCCTGGGTGCCAGTCCGTGCAGGACGTCCCGGCTCGTGGCATCGCCTACACCTGCTTCTGCGGCCGACGCCGGGATCCCCCGAACGACCTGTTCCTCACCCCACACTCGTGCGGCGAGCCCTGCTCCAAGCCCCTCGGGAGAACAGATCCTGCTGCCAAGGGTGTCTCCCCGGATGATGATGCTGCGACCAGGTGCCCGCACGTCTGCGTCCTGCAGTGCCACCCTGGGCCATGCCCACCCTGCAAGGCGTTTGCTCCGGAGCGTCCGTGCCCTTGCGGCAAGCAGTCTATCGTGCGGCGGTGTGCTGATCGGAGTACACCTGTTACTTGTGGGCAGCAGTGCGAACAGCCGCTCCCCTGCCAGAGGCACCGTTGCGAGAAGGTCTGCCACACCGGGCCTTGTGGAGTCTGTCAGGTTAACTTCTCTGCACAGTGCTTCTGCGGCAAGAAAACAGAGACGATGGTGTGTGGCGAGATGGCGGTGAAGGGGATTCTTTCGGAGAAGGACGGGGTGTTCTCTTGCAGTGAGGCTTGTGGCCACAATTTGGCATGCGGCAATCATGCCTGCCAGGATGTTTGCCACCCAGGGCCATGCGGGGAGTGCGAGCTTGTGCCAGGGAAGGTCACCACATGCCATTGCGGCAAGACAAGGCTGCAGGAGAAGAGGGCGAGCTGTTTGGACCCAATCCCCATCTGTGACAGGGTTTGCGACAAGAAATTGCCGTGCGGGGTTCATAGGTGCAAGGTTACATGTCATGAGGGGAAGTGTCCACCATGCTTGGTGCTCGTCAGGCAGAAGTGTCGCTGTGGCTCATCAGGTCAGATGGTGGAGTGCTACATGGTCTCGATGCAAGAGTTCCGTTGCAACAAGCCTTGTGGCCGGAAGAAGAACTGCGGGAGGCACAGGTGCAGTGAGTGTTGTTGCCCACTGTCGAAGCCGTTTGCTCAGCATGAAGGTGACAACATGGATCCCCATTTCTGCCAGATACCATGTGGCAAGAAGCTCCGCTGTGGGCAGCATGGATGCCAGCATCTCTGCCACAGTGGTCACTGTGATCCTTGCCGTGAGACCATATTCAGTGAACTTAGCTGTGCCTGTGGCAGGACATCTATTCCGCCACCACAGCCGTGCGGCACGCCGACTCCATCATGCCCACACCAGTGCATGGTCCCTCAGCCTTGTGGGCATCCAGCTTCGCATCACTGCCATTTTGGGGACTGCCCACCTTGCGTTGTGCCAGTGACGAGAGAATGCACTGGGGGACATGTGATGTTAAGGAACATCCCTTGTGGTTCAAAGGATATCAGATGCAACCAGCCCTGTGGAAAGAACCGTCAATGTGGACTGCATGCTTGCGCCAGGACTTGTCATCCTTCCCCTTGTGATCCGTCGCCTGCAAATGGAGATGCTAGTTCAAGCTCTGGGAGCAAAATTTCATGTGGACAGTTATGTGGTGTCCCAAGGAGGGAATGCAAGCACACTTGCAATACTCCATGCCACCCATCATCACCTTGCCCAGACGTGAGATGTGAAGTCCGTGTGACAATTAGCTGTTCTTGTGGTCGTATCACTTCAACTGTGCCCTGCAGTGCTGGTGGATCCTACAATGGTGATAATATGTTTGATGTCTCTATCATACAACAGCTTCCAATGCCTCTCAAATCTGTGGAAGCTGGGAAGAGGGTACCTCTTGGGCAGAGGAAACTTTACTGTGATGAGGAGTGTGCAAAAATGGAGAGGAAAAGGGTCCTTGCTGAAGCTTTTGACATTACAACGCCCAATCTGGAAGCGTTGCATTTTGGTGAGAACTCAGATTTGTCGGAGTTGCTTTCTGATCTTTTCCGGCGCGAGCCGAAGTGGGTGTTGGCCATAGAGGAGAGGTGTAAATTTCTTGTGCTTGGGAAGATAAAAGGAAGTTCTTCAAGCAACATCAAGGTCCATGTCTTCTGTCACATGACAAAGGATAAGAGGGATGCTATCAGGATCATTGCAGATAGGTGGAAGCTGTCTGTTCAGGCGGTTGGTTGGGAGCCCAAGCGTTTTGTTACCATTCATGTCACACCCAAGTCGAAGGCACCTGCTCGTGTTCTGGGCTCCAAGGCTGGTATCCCTGTCTCGGCTTCCTATCCTTATTTTGATCCCATGGTGGACATGGACCCAAGACTCGTTGTTGCAATGCTGGACCTGCCAAGGGAAGCTGATGTTAGCTCTCTAGTCTTGAGGTTTGGTGGGGAGTGTGAATTGGTTTGGCTGAATGACAAGAATGCCTTGGCGGTCTTTAGTGATCCAGCTAGAGCCGCGACAGCACTGAGACGGCTGGACTATGGGTCTGCTTACCAAGGTGCTGCAATGTTTTGCCCAAGCAGCACCACTCAGGCTTCGTCATCAGGCAATGTGTGGGTTGGAGCACAGAAGGATGGAGTATCGGCTGCAAAGACCAGTGCCAATCCATGGAAGAAGGCTGGTTCCTCTGAATCTGACCCATCTGGAGACTGGACAGTGCTTGGTTATTCTCCAGGGACAAGCGTGCTTGGTCAAGCTAAAGGCTCAGCGTGGAGACATGCTGACACTCCTGGTCTGGTCATGGGTACAAACAGATGGAATGCTCTGGAGTCTCCTGCTGCCACAAGCTCAGGGCCAACTGACAAACGCAAGCCGCCACCTCGCCCTGATGCTGGTTCCTCCAGCGCTTCTGCTCCCTGCCCAGATGTTGGGTCCAGCGTGGCGCAGAGTGCTAGGCAAGCAGTGCACAAGCTGCAACCAGACTTCGAAGTGGAAGACTGGGAAGAGTCTGCTGAGTGATGAAGCGGAGGCGGGTTGGTTGTGATGGCTTGTTTCTATTCAGATATCATCTTTCTCTCATTTTCTTTTGGCTAATATACCATGTATATCAAGGCTCATATTCTGTCAAGTAGGTTCCTCCTGGTAGTTGCCTGTTGGCTGTTTGGTCGGAACTCGGAAGTACTGACCTTCATTTGAACTAAGAAAGAAGATACCGCAAGAAAGCAGTGCAACATTTTGCTTCTGTTCCATTGTTTATAGTTGCGATGTGTGGTTTGTGTTTGTTTTGCTCTACTGATGTGATAGTGTTCTAACTGTTATAATTGGGATGTCGGGTTCGTATTTATTTTGCTCTTCTGTTGTGATAGGAGGACCTCGAGACCTTTCAGGTTCCCTGGTCAACTGATTCCCATTTTCTAAATCAACCTCACATTCCTAACAGAACTCTCGCATGTGTATGATCTAGTATATTTGTTACACGTCGTAACATGAAATTAGGCTAGTCCAGTTGATTGTGGCGGCGTGGTGTAGAAACATATATACGAAGACTACCAGCATTTGAGAAAATCAAGCAATAATGTCCTTTCACGGGCGGTAAACATTGACAACTTGTCTCAAAGGCTAAATTAACTGTAAAAGTTCTTCTGAAGCTGCTATGTGATCTGTATTGGATGTGTTATAAATAAGGTGCTCGAGTGTTCTCTTCTGTACGCACGTTATCGGTTGTAGAAGGATTATGGAATTGAAGTGGATTACTAGTTTTTTCGTTTGGGGAAGCCGAAAGCAAAGCTATTTGCCCTTCAAGGTACGAAAGAAGAGGAAACCCCAACAGATTACCAGGTCAGCTCCTTTTTTATCTGTGCACTAACCACCTTTCTGCTGCCTGGTTGACCAGCATGACAATGAGTTAATTAAATTACTCCAAGTCAGCTCATATAGTAGCGGTGCAGATAATACTGACAACATGTTATGTATCATCATGCAGATTGTGCCAGGATTCAGGGTTCGCATTATCCTGGTACTGGGAAGTATCCCTGCAACATTCGGCCAAGTCATGGTCTCCTAACTCCTATGTGGTTTCTCAGCTTGCCAAATTAGATTTTCAAGCCGAATTAATTGTTAATCTTGGATTTGGATCATTACCGCGTTCTCCGCCATCGTCTTCTTGAGCACGAGGAGATTACATATGGGTCAGCTGAGCCAGTTTGGTATTACTCCCTCCTTTTCATTTTATGAGGCCTGAACTATTGTCAGCTTCTTTCATATTATATGGTGTGCGTGGAATCTTATTGATTTTTTCATGTTTGCCATATTTACCATCTCCTGCATTTGTAAGTAGTGTAATACCATCGACATGATTATCTTCTCTTTATCTTGTTTCATAATCTTATTTATCTGTGTGACTCTAAGTACGCCTTATGATCTGCAATGGAGTTAGTACATTTCTCAATTATCACTATGTTACTTCATGACCTGAATAGCTGGATCTTTACTAGGGCATTATGGTGTTAAGGGACTACTTGTATTATGTTGATAGTTGATGATAATTGTTAAAATGTACTTTTCTTGACCTCCCTACATTGTGAGATCTCATTATGATTTTTTAACTTCCCATATTTTGGCATTAAAATGTTAATGCTCAAGAGGTGATGTAAATTGTGGGAGACTATGTGGAGATCTGTCAATGAGCTAATGCATGTGAACGGGAATTCGGGGGGGGGGGGGGGGGGGGGGGTGGGGTGTGAATAGGTGCTATTATAAATTTTAACTCTTTTTATATTTATGCTTAACACAAAGGTAAATTCTCTAGATATACAACTAAGGTGAATTTACCTAGATGGCAAGCAAGCAAGTAGATACACGATACAAGATAACTAGTGCGATACAAGCAAGTAAAGGAGTAAGGAATAGGGGAACCAAGTCGAAACACGCGGAGACGAAGATGTAATCCCGAGTTCCACCCAAAGGGTGTACGTCTCGTTGGAGAGGTGTGTGCCACCACAACAGGTTGGTCACAACGCCACAAAGGCTCACCTTCTTCTCCGATGAACTCACCACAAAGGCTCGAGTTCACCTTGCACTATTGATCCCATTTAGGGCGGAGATCGAATCCCTTACAACACTTGAGGCACACACCCACAACTTAATTGGGGGCTCTCAAGATGACTACAACCAGTCAAGACCACAAAAGGTCAAAGTTACACCAAGTAGCAACAATGGTGAGCTAGGTTTTCCCAAAGGGAACCCTAGGCTCGAAATCCCCAAGTGAATGGGGAGGAAATGAAGAACACTTTGGTGAAGTAGTAGATCCGGGCCTTCTCCTTCAATCCTCCAAATATCAACGGATTTGGGTGGCGGGATTGGGAGATTTTGGAGATCTTAGCTTCGCATTAATGGAGTTGAGAGAGTGTAGAAGTTGTGTTCTTCAAAGGTAGGTGAAGGAGTCCTTATATAGCTCCTCCAAAATCTAGCCGTTTGGAGCTGTCACTTACGCAGCGGTACTACCGCTGGAGGGGCCGGTAGTACCGCTGGGTCTTTGAATCCAGCCGTTGCCCGCTTCAGCAGCTCCGCAGCAACTCCAAATAGTACGTGGCGGTTCTACCGCTGGGGAGGCCGGTAGTACCGCAGGCAGGCGGTAGTACAGCCTCAGTACCGCTGGAGGTACCGTCCTGAGTAACAGAAGCCAGAAATCGGCGGTACCTCGGGCGGTACCGCCAGCGGCACCTCGGCTTCGAGCTGACCTGCAATCCTGCAAAAAAACACACAGCGGTAGTACCGCTGGCGGGGCCGGTAGTACCGCGGAGGTACCGCTCGAGGTACCGCTGAGCGCAATAGAGCGCCGAAATCGGCGGTACCGCGGGCGGTACCGCCAGCGGCAGCCAGAGCCCCGAGTTGGGCTCAACCCAGTGCAAAGGGAGCGGCGGTACTACCGCTGGGAGAGCCGGTAGTACCGCTCTGGTACCGCTCGTGGTACCACAGTGCGCAACAGAGCGCCGAAAACGGCGGTACCACCAGCGGTACCTCGGGCGGTAGCAGGCGCCACTGTCCTTCGCACTGGACAGAGTCCAGCGCAGCGGTACTACCGCTGCCTGGAGCAAGGCTTGCTGAAAAGCTTTCGCAGCGCCCGAAACGATTCTTTCCTCTTGGTTGTGTTGTCATTAGCATCAAAACAAGGGTCTACTAGAAAATGCTCTTTCAATCTCCCCCTTTTTGGTGTTTGATGACAACACAACAATAATAAGCGAGGGTTCATAAAATTTCGACGGAGCTCCCCCTAGATGTGTGCATACTATATGAGATGCTTTGAATACACAAATGCACAACATCTAGGATCAACACTCCCCCTAAATTTTACAAGCCAAGTCACAGAAATACCAATAAACAAGCAATACAATACATAAGACATTTAAGATCAACACATAGACGAATAGAGTTTCACATGTCTTACACCATGCATAAAATAAAGGAGTTCCACAAGCAGCGATAAAATTTAGGTGTTCACAAGCTTAAAACGTCGAAAGAAATGAAACCGAGCTCGTGACACCACCCATGCAAAACCCCGAGAGCAACCTAATAGTTGTCTCTCCCCCTTTGGCACCAAAGCACCAAAAAGGAAAGAGATCGAAACTACGCGTCCCATGGAGCCCAACCCGGGAAAGAGGAAGAAGCATCATCATGTTCCGGGCTTGACCAAGTGATGATCTCGCCCTCGCTGTCCTTGGCTTGCCATTGATCCCATGTGGGGATATTCTGCTCGGACCCGGACGGAACATCTTCACCTTCGGCACGGCGGCGAGCAATCTCAACTTGGCGAGCCTTCATTTCCTTCTCATGGACATCATATTGATGCCTCTCAACTTTCTTGGACACTTTGAAGATCTTCTTCATAGCACGAGCCATCCAACCAAAAGCACCACCTTTGGAGGCATTGGAGGGCCCGGCTTCATCAACAACTTCTTTCCTAGGCTTGAGCTTGTGAGGCTTGACGAGTAGCCTTTTTCCTTTGTGAGGGGGTCCATTTCTCGGTGTCACCAAGATCATCAATGTCATTGTGCTCAAGCCACTTCCAAACCACGATCCTCATGATCAAGGGAGCAAAGGAGATGTTCTTCTTCTTGCTAATCACGTGCCAAAGTTCATGCCACATGTAGTCCATCACATCAAGCTTCTTGCCTTGTCCCTTCATCTCCATGGTGAGCACCATCAAGTTCTTCAAAAAGCCATGGATTTCATCAAAGTTGCCCACTTTTGGATTGATTGTCTCGCGGTAGATGCGGTGCATGATGTCCCAAGTGGGGTATAGGCCTTTGGAATCTCCATACTTCCACTTATCCGCACTGTCCGGATTGTAGAGGGGGGCAAGCTTCTCAACACCATAGGCACTAGCACCTTGGAAGTGAACACGAAAATGGGTCTCATCAAACTCTTCCGGAGGAAATGGACCAAATTCTTGATAGTTGAGGGTCTCGGCGATTTCTTCCCAAGTGGCCTCAAACACTTTCTCCTTGGTCATCCACTTGATTCTTCTCTTCGTTTCATTGCCCATGTGCACGGTGGCCAAGAACTGAGCAACAATCTCTTCGTCATAATCTTGCTCCAACTCCATGATGTGGAAGAGGTCAAACTCCTCGCAAATTTCCAAAGCCTCACCAAAATAGTTAGGCTTTGACCTCATATACTCAATGTTGATGTGGTGTTGGACCACGGTGTTCTCCGTAGGCTTCTTCAAGAGGATCTCCCGGTAGCACTCTTCTTGAAAGGAGTTATGAAAGTATGGATTATTGCCGCGAACGGAGGGCACTCGATCCATACGATCAATCACATAGTAATCCACTGCCCTTTTTGCCACATACTCGGGCTCACTGAGTTGACTCGCTGTTTTAGGTCGCTTGGGGATGGAATTTGTTGGGGCCGGGTACCTCCGGCGCGACAACCCATCGAGAGCCTCTTGGACTTCATCCGTTGCAGCGGTCTTTTGCTTCTTCCTCCCCGCGGCGGACTTGCTACGGCTACCACCTGTGAATAGCATGGGGGTGGAAAGCATATAGATGAGAATGCACAAATTTCATGAAATATGAACGAAGAACACGAGTGTACAAAATTCTAGGAAGAGTAAATCTAGAGATAAAGTACCACATTTGGGTTTGGAGGTGCAACAATGAGTAGATGTAAAGCTTAAGACAAGCATTATACCTATCTAGGGTTGCTCCAACAAATCTAAGATGGGAACTTTAAATCTAGCCAATAACTTTCCATGAAACTTCTACACAAGGTTCCTAATCCATAAAGGAGTATCTCTACCAACTCATTTAACCACAAATCCGAGGGGAAAAAGAACTAATTTCATCTTTATCCATCAACTAGATGAGAGAGAGGGATTTGGCTTACCGGAGCTCATGGTGAAGGGCCGAGGAGGAGGAGAGAAGCTTGAGTCCTCCCGGAGCAAGGAGCACGAGGTCCTAGCCAGGGGGAGGTCTCTTCCCGGCGGTGGAGTGGCCGGCGGCGGCGGGGATATGGAGGAGAAGGAGATGGGAGCGGGGGAAAGTGAGGAGAGATCCTCTCAAACCGCCCGCTCCCGTGCCCTTATCTCCAAAAATCCCGCAGCGGTAGTACCGCTCCGGTTCTGTCGGTCGCCCGAGCGAAACTGCCGCTGCGCTCGGTAGTACCGCTGGGGGCAGCGGTACTACCGTTAGTGCGATGCAGCGGTAGTACCGCCAGGGGGACCGGTAGTACCGGCGCCTGGGAAAAAAAACAGTTGTGGCTCAAAATGATGCCCACAACACGATTTTCACGCCGGTCCCGACCATCCAAACAACCAAGATCATGAAAAAGTGCATTTAGAGAGAAATGGCTTTAGGGAAGCGAGAGGGGGCTTAGGGTAGAAACTCAAACCGAGAATGGTACTTCACACTCACTTTGCAAGATGCATTAAACTCGAGAAGACCAAAATGAGTGTGTTTTCCACAACACCAAGGGGATGCAAATGAAAACCAAGAAAATGTCATGAAATCCAACTCTTCTAGTTAGGAGAAGAGGGCGGTGGCCGAGGCCACCATGTTAGAGCGTATGGCATGTCACCGCGAAGATATATATTGGGTACATAACCAATACTCGTCATTTTAGCTCATTAGACATAAAAATGAATATGGAGTTAAAAGAACACTTGCTATTGGCATAATGGGGGGAGGGATGGTCCAATGTATTAGGACCGCACCCCCCCTATGTCCATGCCTACATCTAGACAAAATAAGATACTATTGCGCCCTAGGTGTGTGTACAAGCCATCAAGCTAAGGACCTTGAATCAATGATATTGAGCTCATTACTCAAAAAGCAAAACCTTCCTTCCTCAAGGGGCTTCGTGAAGATATCCGCGAATTGATCCCTTGTGCCCACATAAGTAAGTCAATGTCTCCTCGGGCCACGTTATCCCTTATGAAATGATGGCGGATCTCAATATGCTTGGTTCTTGAGTGTTGCACCGGGTTGTATGCAATCTTGATGGCACTTTCATTGTCACATAGAAGAGTCACTTTGTCGCAATCGACACCGTACTCCTTCAAAGTCTGCCTCATCCATAGCAATTGCGTGCAACAACTTGCGGCGGCAACATATTCGGCTTCGGCGGTGGAGAGAGATATGCAATTTTGCTTCTTAGAAGACCAACTTACCAATGACCTCCCAATAAATTGACAAGCACCGGAGGTTGACTTCCTATCATCATGATCTCCCGCCCAATCGGAATCCGTGTACCCGCATAGAGAGAAATGTGCATCCTTGTGGTACCACAATCCATAGGTTGGGGTATGAGCCAAATACCGAAAGATTCTCTTGACCGCAACATCGTGGCTTTCTTTAGGAGCCGCTTGATATCTTGCACACACCCCTACGGCTAGTACTATATCCGGTCTAGATGCACAAAGGTAAAGGAGGGATCCAATCATGGAGCGATATACCTTTTGATCTACATCTTTACCCTTTGGATTGAGCTCGAGGTGGCACTTGGTTTGCATTTGAGTAGAGGCACCCTTGAGCTCGAGTAACCCGAACCTCTTGAGCATGTCTTGAATGTACTTGGCTTGGTTGATGAATGTTCCTTCCTTCAATTGCTTGATCTCAAATCCGAGGAAGAACTTCATCTCACCCATCATGGACATCTCAAACCTATCGGTCATAAGCTTAGAGAATTCTTCGTTAAATGCTTTGTTAGTAGACCCAAATATAATATCATCCACATATAATTGACATATGAAAAGCTCTCCATTAACTTTCTTAGTGAAAAGGGTGGGGTCGATTTCCCCAACTTGGAATCCACGGTCTACAAGTAGTTCTCTAAGGTGCTCATACCACGCACGTGGGGCTTGTTTAAGGCCATAGAGTGCCTTATCCAACTTGTAGACATGGTTCGGAAATTTGGGGTTCTCAAACCCCGGAGGTTGCTTAACATAAACAAGTTCATTTAATGGACCATTAAGAAAAGCACTTTTAACATCCATTTGTTGCAATTTGAAGTTATGATGAGAAGCATAGGCAAGAAGTATACGAATGGACTCAAGACGAGCCACCGGCGCGTAGGTCTCTCCAAAGTCAATGCCTTCAATTTGAGAGAAGCCTTGAGCCACCAATCTTGCTTTGTTCCTTACAACAATATCATGCTCATCTTGCTTGTTCTTGAATATCCACTTAGTGCCGATAACATTGTGGCAATCCTTGGGTCTTTATACTAACTTCCAAACTTTGTTGCGCTTGAAGTTGTTGAGTTCATCATGCATGGCCTCAAGCCAATCCGGATCTTCAAGTGCTTCAAAGACTTTCTTGGGTTCCACCACGGAGATGTGAGCTTGATGCTCACTAAAACTTGCTAGTTGTCTCCGGGTGGACACCTTGCTTCTCACATCTCCAAGAACCTTGTTAAGAGAGAGGGCTCTCAATTCTTGAGCGGTGCCCACTCTATTCGAACGGCGGATCTCGATTTCCCGTCTTGTGGTGGGACGAATCACTTGATCATTATTGTCTGCGCCTTGACCGTCTTGATGACCTTGATCAACCATAGGAGAGGCTTCCGATGATGATGGAGTAGGTTGATCTTGGTCTTGTTGAGGGTTGACATTGGGAACTACATGTTGAGCCACTTGAACCGGCTCTTCGGTAGTTTCTTGGACAACCGGAGAATCTTGCACTTCTTCTTCTTGAATGAACGTGTTGGACACGGTGTTGTTATCTTGGGTTTCTTGTGAAGGAGTAGCCACCACTTGCGTAGAGCTTGGTCCTTGTTGATCAACTTCATAATAAACTTCAACGGGGCGGTGGAAACCCACCCCCATCCTTAAGATAGCATCTTGAGGTTGATCCTCACCTGCATCGGAAACACCAACTTGCTCCACTAGGGAGCCATCATTCTCATCGAATACCACACTACAAGATTCTATGACAATGCGTGAAGCCTTGTCATAGACTCTATAAGTATGGGATTCGGCACCGTAACCAACAAACGTCCCTTCAAGAGACCTAGAATGAAACTTTCCTAAACATGCACCTTTGATGAGATAGAAACACTTACAACCAAAAACTCGGAAGTAAGAGATATTGAGCTTGTTCCCGATAAGCACTTCATAAGGTGTCTTCATGAGTCCTTTGCGAAAGAAAAGCCGGTTGGATGAATGACAAGCGGTGTTGACGGCTTCGGCCCAAAAGTTGTTTGGGGACTTGAACTCGGCCATCGTCGATCTTGCCATTTCAATGAGAGTACGGTTCTTCCTTTCGGCTACACCATTTTGTTGGGGAGTATAGGCAGCGGAATATTGATGACGAATCCCTTCTTCACTATGGAATTCATTCAAGGTGTAGTTCTTGAACTCGGAACCGTTGTCACTTCTAATCACCAAGATTGGGACATTGTGTTGACGTTGAGCTTTATTGGAGAAGTCGATGGTTGTTTGTTGAGTCTCCATCTTCGTCTTGAAGAAGTAGACCCAAGTGTATCTTGAATAATCATCAACTATAACCAAGCAATATTTCTTCCCACCAAGACTAGCTTCCGGAATAGGACCAAAGAGGTCAACATGGAGAAGTTCCAATACCCTCTTTGACGAAATGATGGTCTTGCTTAGATGGTGGGAATCATGCATTTTGCCTTCAACACAAGCCCTACACATTCGATCCTTCGAGAAAGAAACATGATCTTTTAGTCCTAGGATATGGCCACCTTTTTGAAGACTTTGCAAAGTTCTCATGTTGACATGGGCTAGGCGGCGATGCCACAACCAACCCAAATCCGCTTTAGCGAATAGGCACATTTCATGAGAAGTGGTGACTCCGGAGAAGTCAACCACATAGAGCTCATGTTCAACGTACCCAACGAAAGCAACTTTGAGATACTTGCTCCGCATAAGGATAACCATATCCTTTTCAAAGAGAACGGAATAGCCCAACATAGTTAAAGAACGAACGGAGAGTAAGTTGTAACCTAGGGATTCGACAAGCAAGACATTCACAAGAGTGATGTCCGGTGCCACTACCACCTTGCCGAGTCCCATTACCTTAGACTTTGATTTATCACCAAATATAACGGTTAGTTGATCATCATTAGCCCTCAACTCCGTTACAAGCTCCTTGCTTCCGGTCATGTGACTAGTGCACCCACTATCAATTATCCATTTAGATCCGCCGGAAACAAGGCCCTACACACAATCAATTCTTTGACTTAGGTACCCATTTTGCAATGGGTGCCTTTCGGTTAGCAACAAGGGTCTTTGGAACCCAAATAGCATACTCAATATAACCATCAAATGGACCAATGTATCTAGCATAAACATTCCCATAGTAATCAACATATAAAGCATAGTTGGGGTTAGATACGCCCGCAAAGTCATTACGAGTGGGTGTGCCCCTTGTGGCACTTCCACTTGCAATGTCATCCTTCTTGGCTCGTGCGGGCTTGGCCTTCTTCTTGATCTTCTTCTTCTCCTTGGCAACATAGCCTAGACCCTCTTTTCCCTTGTGAGGCACTTGCTCATAGAGTGGAGTAGCAATTGTCTTCTTACCTTTATCAAGAGAGGTCTTGGCCTTAGTTGCCATGGGAGGAACAAACTTCATCCTAGCATTGTCCTCAACAACAATAGCATGATCATTTAAAGGAGTGGAGGTGCTAGGTTTCTCAAGGTTTGATAACCGAGTTTGAAGTTGATCATGAGACTTGGTAAGAAGATCATGTTCACTCGTCAATGCCTTGTGAGCATTGTCAAGTGACTCAAAGTCTTCCACTAGTCTAGCATGAGCAGCCACAAACTCGGCCTTTTCATTTTGCACAATTTTACATTTAGCAAAGTAAAGGTCACGATCCTTAGTTAGCTTAGCAACCTCGGAGTTATGAGACTCCAAGATAGTTTTAAGTTGCTCTTGAAGGAGAGCATGAGATTCTTGTTCATCTTCTAGAGATGATTGAAGAGATGCCTTAGCATGGGCATCCTCTGTCTCAATCTCACCTTTTAGCTCAAGCTCATCCTCAAGCTCACCTATGCGACTCATAAGAGATCCAAAGTGTTTCTTGCCAACTCCTTGCAAGTTAGTCATGAAATCATCAAATACAACAATTTCTTGTTTGATTTCAAGACTAGTATCATCATCAAGATCATGGGATATGGAGGTAGGAGGCAATTTTACCTCGGATGACTTAGCCATAAGACATCTTACATTCTTGATGATGGGCCTCTCATTTGGGGATGAGAAGAGTGATGAAGGTGTAGAAGTAGTGGCTATAGCGGCCACTTCACTTGGAGTGTCTTCCTCATCACTTTCTTCATCATCGATGGGATATTGCTCTTGAGTCACCAAAACAATCTTTTGGTTCTTCTTGAAGAAGGGCTTCTTCTTGGTTTGTGGCGCCTTGCTCTTGGGCTTGGCCACGAGCCTCCCACCATTCTCTTCTCTCCTCTCCCATGGACAATCTACAACAAACTGACTTTTGCCATCACAATTATAGCAAGTTCTCACCTTGTTACCTGAGTTTCTTCCATTGATTGGAAACTTCTTGTCCATCTTAGCTTTGGCCTTTGAGGGATTCTTCCAAAAAGCTCGAGCCGCAAAAGCAAGATGTTGGTTGAGTGCACTCTTGAGACCGTCATGTGATAGATCGGTAGAGTAATCACAATCATCATCATCTTCTTCTTCAACGGTGGCCTTCAAGGCAACCGACGAGTGCTTGTGCATTCCAATAGCTCTTGCTCTTGCGTCTTGAGCAATCTTGGCGACAACCTTGTAGGCGGTCATCTCTTGCATGACTTCATTGGATGTCAACTTGGAGAAGTCGTGCCTTACTTGTAAGGTCTTCAAGTCCGCTTCCTCAAAGGGCAAGAGTGTGCTCACGAACTTCCTCTTGATCCATTGGTCATCAATGTAGACTGCACCGAGGTCTCTAAATGTGGTAGCAATGGACACCAACCTCCGGTACATATCCTCATGGCTTTCACCATCCAACTTGTAGAACCCTTCCACCTCGTTGCACAAGGCGTCATACCGGTTCTTCTTCATGCTCTCATTACCGACAAAAATGCCGGAAAGAGCATCCCAAACTTCTTTGGCGGTGGAGAGGTGTTGAATGAGAGGCATGTCCTTCTCTCCAACGGCCACTTGAAGTAAGTTGAGAGCGGTGGCGTTGAGTTGACTATCAACCACCTCTCTCCTTGTCAAGTTGGTTGGATCATTGGCCTTGAATCCAACTTCAATGATGCGCCATAGCTCAATGGAAGCACTGCAAATATGAGACTTCATTTGAAATTGCCATTGAGAGAAATGATAAGGTTTAAGCTTTGTGGGATCACTCCTAATGTTAACATGAGGGTGTTGGATAGGAGGATCCGGAGAGTATGTGAAGGGTACTCTATCATACTTCTCTCCAAGAGTTGGGGGTTTAGTGGAGCTATGTGATGCACCCTTATCCTCCTTCCCGGGAGAAGAACCCGGAGGTGATTCTTTGGACTCCTCCGAAAACGAGCCCTTGGAATTCTCACCTTGCTCCTTAAGAGCGGGAGGTGGAGGAGGGGGAGGAGTAGCCTCGGCTTCCTTAGACTTCACGAGTGCCATAAGCAACTCATTCATCTTAAGGAATTGGGCATCCATGCATGACCTCAAAGATTTGAGATCGGCCATGGTTGCCCCCTTTGCTAACGCCTCCGCCTCTTCCTTCTCACGGGCGGCCCTCTCGGCATCGGATTCCGTCATCGTTGCACTTAGGCGGTTAAGCCCTTAAAAGTGAACCTGGCTCTGATACCAATTGAACGGGAATCCGGCACCTAGAGGGGGGGTGGGGTGAATAGGTGCTATTGCAAATTTTAACTCTTTTTCAATTTAGGCTTAACACAAAGTTAAATTCTCTAGATATGCAACTAAGGTGAATTTGAAGGAGATATGCCCTAGAGGCAATTAATAAAGTGTTTATTTATCATATCTCATTTGTTCATAATACGTTTTTTGTGTCATGCTATAACTGTATTAAGCGGAAACATTAATACACGTGTGATACGTAAAACAACCAGGTCCCTAGTAGCCTCTATATGACTAGTTCATTGTGCAATCGATGATCGAGGTTTCCCGATCATGTGACATGGTGTCAATTTGACAATGGAGTCATATCGTTGGTAGAACGATGTGATGGACATACCCAATATTTGTAGGACGTAGTCATTACGCCTTTGACCGTGAGATCAACTCTTATTGCTAATCCTGAAAGACACTTTGATTGCATCAAACGTCATATCTTAATAGTGTGACAATAAAGGTGTCCCTCTCGGGTGTCGGAAGGGAGTATGTTGAGACGAAGGATCAAGAGCGGGATTTGCCAGTCCGCATAGCAGGATAGATACTCTAGGGCCCACTCGGTGAGATTATGTCAAATGAGCTTGCAAGCATGTGACTAGGTCACCAGGACATAATATCATGGACGAGTAGAAGATAGCGGTGTCGGTAACGAGATCAAGCTGGGTATGGTGATATCCATGAACGAGTCTCGGACACGCTAAGTATCGCCATGGCAAAAGGTTTAAGACTCAGACGTCCAGGTTCGAACGACAAAGTATTCGTTATCTCGCAGGGATTAATTCTGGGTATCCTCGGTCCACGAATTAGTCATTGATCGGAGAGGTTGTCTCGATCATGTCTGGTGAGATCTCGAACCGTTAGGGTAACACACTTAAGGGGAGTCGACAATTTTACCGGAAGAGAAAAATAGGAAAAGAGAGCACCGGGAACGTCCCGGGAAAGTTCCGATGGAGATCGGGCAGCGACGAAATAGTTTTCGGAGCCGGAATAAATTATGTAATATGTATTTAATATTAATTAGTGTAATTAATAGTTAAATATATTTTTATTTAATTTTTCCTGAATTTTTAAAGGCAAAAATCCCTAAATGGGCCTTTTTGGGCAAAAGGGCCCATGAGGGGGGGGGGGGGGGGGGAGGAGTCCCTCCAAGGGAGGGGGCTTCGTTCGGCCGGCCTAGGTGGGCCACATGGGGCCCACCCATGGCCGGCACACCAGCCTTGGCCGGCTGGGGTGTGGGATTAGTCCCACACCGCCAGCCTGGCAGGTTGGGCAGCCCCTGGCCTCCTATATATATGGGGGTACCCATGGCCTTTAAAAGACACACACACAATATCTCTCTCTCTCCTTGGATCCCGTGACTCCCTAGTTTGGAGTTGCGCCGAGGATAAGTTTTCTCCACCATACGCACGCCGCCGTGCTGCTGGTCTTCCGGTCCCAGTCTTCCGCTGCTTCGTCCCTGGATCGAAGCCCGGAGTTCGTCGGTTTCACCGTACGTGTGTAACGCCCTGCGAGGCACCACGCTAGTGGTGCTAGAGGTCTACTTCCTCTACACGACCTCGAGGTCGTCTTCGTCGGCTTCATCGACAACGCTTGTGCGGGAGCGTAATCCCCGCTTTTCGGTCTACAAGGGTATGTATACCGATCTACTCCGTATTACTATATCTGCATAGTATAGATCCTGGCTAGTTTAAGGTTATCGCTGTTAGTAATTTTTTTTTTCTGCATGCGATCCCCTTCAGTGGTATCAGAGCCAATCTATGCATAGATATAGCTGTACGCTAGTGATGCACACGGTGGGTGTGTTATTGGGAGACCCCAAGAGGAAGGTATGAACACCGTGCTAGGGTTTTTAGTCGAAGGGGTATTTGTAGGCGAAAGGGCGAAGGCGGTGGAGCTCCGTGGGCCCCAAACCACCTCCTCGCGCGGCCAGGAGGGCTCCCGCGCCTAGGGGTGGTGTGGGCCCCTCGGGCTCCGTCTTCGACTCCTCTTCGGTGCTCTGGAACGTTCCCAAATAAAAACTGACTTCTGGAAAGAAATCGTCCAATTCCGAGAATATTTCCTTAAGTACTTTTCTGAAACCAAAAACAGCAGAAAACAGGGAACTGGCACTGTGGCATCTTGTTAATAGGTTAGTCCCAGAAAATGCATAAAACTATATAAAATGCATATAAAACATGTAATAACTTGGTATAATATAGCATGGAACATAAGAAATTATAGATACGTTGGAGACGTATCAACATCCCCAAGCTTAGTTCTACTCGTCCCGAGTAGGCAAGAACGATAAAAGAAGAATAATTTCTGAAGTGACATGCTTAAACACAATCTTGATCACAATATAATGTAAGGCTCATGTTATGAATGAAGTGACTCAAGGCAATGATCTATAGTTTGCTAACAAATAGACAAGGAGTAAACAACTACATCACATAAGTAAAACTTTTCATGACTAGTACTTTCAAACAAGTATCAAAAATATTTGCATAAGAGTTAACTCATAAGGCAATATTATCTAAGCAAAAGAGTATTGAAGCAACACAAAGGAAGATATAAGTTTCAGCATTGGCTTTCAACTTTTGAACATGTATATCATATAGATAGTTGTCAACACAAAGAAATATAACAAGTGCAATAAGTAAGCATATAAGAATTGTTGCACACAGTTGACACAAGTGTTTGCTTCGGGGATAGAAAGAAGTAGGTAAACTGACTCAACATAAAGTAAAAGATAGGCCCTTCGCAGAGGGAAGCAGGGATACAAGCATGTGCTAGAGCTTCTTAGTTTTATAGGTTTTTGAAATCATATAGAGAGCATAAAAGTAATTTTGAGCGGTGTTTGTCGTTGTCAACGAATGGTAATGGGCACTCTACCCCCCTTGTCAACCAGACTTTCAAGAGCGGCTCCCATGAATGACGTTATTTCTACCAGCAAGGTAGATCATCCCTCTTATCTCTTTTGTTTATACATATAGTTAAAAACTGTTGTCATTGCTTGACTGATTGGATCAGGGCAAAAATGTGAAGAGATTGCAGCGGTTAAAGTTGTAATTAATTGGGACCGGGCACCCCATTTGCCAGCTCTTTTTGCAAAGTTAATGGATAAGCGGATGTATATGCCACTAGTCCGGTTGTGAAAGTCTGTCTAAAAGCAAATGACAAGGTTGATATCCGTAACACCACATACTTCCTCATGAGCTAATAAACATTGACACAAATAAGAGATAATATGTTTTGAATAATAAAAGGTAGCACACGAAGTATTTGCTTGGAATGGCAGGAAATACCATGTAGTAGGTAGGTATGGTGGACACAAATGGCATAGGTTTTGGCTCAAGGATTATGGATGCACGAGAAGCATTCCCTCGCAGTACAAGGCTTTGGCTAGCAAGGTTGTTTGAAACAAACACAAGTATAAACTATGACAACAAGACGTATATAAAAAACATATTGCAAGCATTATAAAACTCTACATTGTCTTCCTTGCTGTTCAAACACTTTAACTAGAAAATATCTAGACCTTAGAGATACCAAACATGCAAACCAAATTTCAGCAAGTTTTACGGTAGTTCCTCACTAATAGGTTTTAACTACATGATGTAAAAGCTTAAACATGATCTACTTGAGAGCTCAAAACAATTGCCAAGCACCACAACATGCAAGATAACAATCCATACGAGCATGTATATCTTTCTTTATACCATTTACCACATTTGGCATTTTCTGTTTCCAACCAAACACCAATCAACTTATTTAAAAGATAAACTCTCCAAGTAATTAAACAATGAGATATGAGAGTATGATATAATAAAGCTAACAGCTCTAGCAAGAGATGCATGAAAAACAAGAGCTAGAAAGCATTGAAGTAACATAGAAGAATACTCAACAAATATAAGTGAAGAATACGAGTATTCATAAGAAAAAGCGGAGCGTGTCTCTCTCCCACAAAGGAATGCTAGGATCCATTTTATTCAGAGAATGAAAATAACAAAAACAAAAACAAACCGACGCTTCAAGAAAAGCACATAAGAAGTGGCGGAATTAAAATATAGTTTCACTAGAAAGGACCTGATAGTTTGTTGATGAAGAAGGGGATGCCTTTTGCATCCCCAAGCTTTGACGCTTGAGTCTTCTTGAAATATGTTGGGGATGAACCACCGGGGCATCCCCAAGCTTTGGCTTTACTATCCTCTTGATCACATCATATCATCCTTCTCTCTTGATCCTTGAAAACTTCCTCCACACCAAACTTAGAGTAAACTTCATTAGAGGGTTAGTGCACGAAAAATTATGATATTCTGTAGGAACACAATTGCTACCAATGCTACTGGACATTAGCTACAGCCACTGATACTTCATAGGATAAAAAGATCCAATCAAAATAGCAAAAGAGGCATTGCAAAATAAATGGCAGAATCTGTCAAAAACAGAACAGTCCGTAAAGACGAATTTTTTAGAGGCACTTAACTTGCTCAGATAAAAAAACTCAAAACTAATGAAAGTTGCATATATATCTGAGGATTACGCACAAAAAATCCCAGGTCCATCCGAGTTTTCTGTAAAGAGTTATGAATTTAACGGTGGACAGCAGAAAACTGTTTCAGCACAGCAATCCAAATTTAGCATGAACTTTCAACTAGAGGCTTATCTTGACACAACAATGCGATAAAGTAAAGATACAAAGGAATTGCTACAGAGGTAGGACAAATCCTTGACACAACAAAATAAAATAACAGGAATAAAAAGTGGGTTGTCTCCCATAAGCGCTTTTGTTTAACGCCTTTCAGCTAGGCACAGAAAGTGAAACTCAAGTATTATCAAGAGATGAAGCATCAACACCATAATTTGAACGAACAATAGAATCAAAAGGTAGCTTCATTCTCTTCCTAGGGAAGTGTTCCATATCTTTCTTGAGTGGGAATTGGTACTTGATGGTACCTTCTTTCATATCAATAATAGCACCCACAGTTCTAAGAAAAGGCCTTCCCAACACAATTGGACAAGATGGATTGCATTCAATATCCAAGACAATGAAATCAACGGGGACCAGGTTATTATTAACCATAATGGGAACATCATTAACTCTCCCCAAAGGTTTCTTCAAAGCATTATCAGCAAGAAAAACATCCAAATAGCAATGTTCCAATGGTGGCAAATCAAACATATCATAAAGCTTTTTAGGCATAACAGAAATACTTGCACCAAGGTCATACAAAGCCTTGCAATCAAATTTATCTACTTTCATTTTAATGATGGGCTCCCAACTATCTTCTAACTTCCTAGGGATAGAAGTTTCAAGTCTTAATTTATCTTCCCTAGCTTTAATGAGAGCATTTGTAATGTGAGTAGTAAAAGCCAAATTAAGAGAGCTAGCATTAGGACTTGTGGCCAACTTTTGCAAGAACTTAATAACTTCAGAGATATTACAATTATCAAAATCAAAATTATTATCATCAAAGCAAACCGAACCACATTCTCCCATGTTCTTAAAAATTTCAGCACTTTTATCAACACTAGTTTCAGCAGTTTTGGGCAATTTTAAATTTTTGGAAGAAGTAGAGGAGACATTTCCAACACCAACTATGTTACCATTGATAATAGGAGGCTTACTAGCATGTAAAACACCATTATTTTCAGAGGTAGTAATAGTAAAAACTTTAACAATATTAGCCTCTTTATCTAGTTCTTTCTCTCTTTCCCATCTAGCACGTAATTGGGCCATCATCCTAACATTTTCATCTATTTGAACTTGGATGGCATTAATTTTAGCAAAGGGATTACTCTTTTTAGTTTCAGTAGGCATGATTTTAGATTTTAAAAGATCAACATCAAGGACAAGACTATCAACTTTAGAGGCAAGTATATCAATTTTCCCAAGCTTTTCCTCAACAGTTTTATTAAACAGAGTTTGTGTAGTGATAAAATCTTTTAACATGGTCTCAAGTTCAGAGGTGGTAGTCCTATTATTGTTATAAGAATTACCATAAGAATTACCATAAGAGTTCCCATTATTAGGAGGATAGGGCTTATAGTTGTTATTACCATAATTGTTCCTATAGGCATTGTTGTTGAAATTGTTTTTAATAAAGTTAACATCAACATGCTCTTCTTCTGCAACTAAAGAAGCTAAGGGAACATTATTTGGATCAACATGGGATTTACCATTTGCAAGCATAGACATAATAATATCAATCTTTTTACTCAAGGAGGAGGTTTCTTCAACAGAATTTACCTTCTTACCTTGAGGTGTCCTTTCAGTATGCCATTCAGAATAATTCACCATCATATCATCTAAGAGTTTTGTTGCAGCCCCCAAAGTCATGGACATAAAGGTACCTCCAGCAACTGAATCCAATAAGTTTCTTGAAGAAAAATTCAGTCCTGCATAAAAGGTTTGGATGATCATCCAAGCAGTCAGTCCATGGGTTGGGCAATTCTTTATCAAAGATTTCATTCTTTCCCAAGCTTGAGCAACATGTTCATTATCAAGTTGTTTAAAATTCATGATGCTACTTCTTAGAGAAATAATCTTAGCAGGAGGATAGTATTTTCCAATAAAGGCATCTTTACATTTAATCCATGAATCGATACTATTCCTAGGCAATGAAAGCAACCATTCTTTAGCTCTTCCTCTCAAGGAGAAAGGAAATAATTTCAGTTTTATAATATCACCATCTATATCCTTATATTTTTGCATTTCACATAGTTCAACAAAATTATTTAGATGGGCAGCAGCATCATCAGAACTAACACCAGAAAATTGCTCTCTCATAACATGGTTCAACAAAGCAGGTTTAATTTCAAAGAATTCAGCTTTAGATGCAGGTGGAGCAATAGGTGTGCATATAAAATCATTGTTGTTGGTGCTAGTAAAGTCACACAACTTAGTATTCTCAGCAGTACTCATTTTAGCAAATTAATTAACAAACCGAAATAACCAAAATAACAAAAACTGAAAATAAAATAGCAAACCGAAATAAACAAAGTAATGCAAGTAACTAATTTTTTTGTATTTTTGATATTAAGTAAACAAGACAGTAAAATAAATTGAAGTAACTAATTTTTTTGTATTTTTGATATTAAGCAAACAAGACAGTAATAAAAATGAACTAAGCAAGACAATAACAAAATAAAAAGATTGGAAGTGCGAAAACTCCCCTCGTAGAAGAATCTTCAAATCACTGGCAACGAAGTTGACGGAGGAGTGTGAAGGTCTTCAAAGGAATTCTTATTTCCCCGGCAACGGCGCCAGAAAAATTGCTTGATGCACACGGTGGGTGTGTTGTTGGGAGACCCCAAGAGGAAGGTATGAACACCGTGCTAGGGTTTTTAGTCGAAGGGGTATTTGTAGGCGAAAGGGCGAAGGCGGTGGAGCTCCGTGGGCCCCACACCACCTCCTCGCGCGGCCAGGAGGGCTCCCGCGCCTGGGGTGGTGTGGGCCCCTCGGGCTCCGTCTTCGACTCCTCTTCGGTGCTCTGGAACGTTCCCAAATAAAAACTGACTTCTGGAAAGAAATCGTCCAATTCCGAGAATATTTCCTTAAGTACTTTTCTGAAACCAAAAACAGCAGAAAACAGGGAACTGGCACTGTGGCATCTTGTTAATAGGTTAGTCCCAGAAAATGCATAAAACTATATAAAATGCATATAAAACATGTAATAACTTGGTATAATATAGCATGGAACATAAGAAATTATAGATACGTTGGAGACGTATCAGCTAGTTGCACCCGTGTTTATCACGGGGACATCGTTCTTTTATTTGCCACCCTCTCGCGTGCACTTGCAATGTCGGCAGCATTGAGTTGATGAAGCGGCCCGGACCGACTTTACGCGTACGCTTACGCGAGACTGGTTCCACTACTGACATACGGCTGGTACCGTATATGTGGCTGGCGGGTGTCTGTCTCTCTCTCTTTAGTTGGCTTTGCATTTTCAATGGAGAGCCCGAAAGGGATGAATAAATATGCAATTATTTGATCGTTGTTGTGGTCATAAGTTCGTAGGTATGAAGTGGTTCTATCTGCGACAGCCCCTAGCCACGTAAAATATGCAAAAGATAAAGTAGAACGCGTCTAACTTTATTTTGCAGGGGCAATGTGATATGGTCAAGATAGGTTTATTAAATTGTTTATAGACTGTGGGCGCGAAGGAGACCATCGGCGCAAGGACCATATCACGTCGCATTACATATTGATGCTTTTGTGTGCATCTTATATTGTGTGTACATATATTAGTATATATATTAGTTACACGGCGGCGGTAATATAAGATGATCCCTCCAAAATACCATTGGTGTTCTCCCTTCGACGTGCACCACCAAGAAAGTTCTACGTTATGAGGCAGGCCGTGACGATCGGGTGTCAGACATATCGTCGTTCGCATACAGTGGGTGTAAGCCATGTTGCACAAGCGTATACGTTGAAGGTTATTATGGCGAGCCTAGCATGTACAGACATGGCCTCGGAACACGGAGACCAAAAGGTCGAGCATGAGTCACAAAAGTTGTTGTGATTGACATTTCGATGTCTACCTTTGAAGTTGTGTTGCCGGCTCTGACGATGAGGGGTTGCACGATGGATTAGGGTCGTGTAATCACTAAAACGATGAGAGGGATATTCGTTTTGAGTGGGAGTTCTTATAGTTATTTTCTAAAACTAGAACTCAAAATTTTATGAACAAAGTCTTATGTTTTGCAAATTCCATTGTAGATGTCTCGCCCCACCTTTAACCTAGGCCTGTTCCTTGAGAAAGAAAAGCTTCAGACCAATGGGTCGAACTTCATGGCCTGGTTCCGCAACCTGAGAATCCTCCTCACTCCCCATAGGGTGGCTTACGTCATTGAAGCCGCCCTAGGTGACCCTCCTACAGTCGATGCGTCCGATGATGAGAAAAAGGTCTATCAGACCAAGTTGGACGATTCCTCTTTTGTCCAGAGTGGCATGCTCTACGCCATGGAAGCCGACCTGCAAAAGTGCTTTGAGAAGATGAGTGATTTTGAGATAATTTCTGATCTCAAGGCTGTCTTTGCGCCGCAGGCTAAGGCTGAGAGATATGAAGCTTCTGAGCTTTTCTTCTCAGCCAAGATGGAAGAGCACAGCAGTGTGAGCGAGCACGTGGTCAAAATGTCTGGCTACGTTCAATGCCTGAATGCTCTGAAATGCAAGATTCCTGATGAGCTGGCGATTGATAGGGTGCTGCAATCGTTGCCTCCTATCTACAAAGGCTTCGTCATGAACTATAACATGCAGGGCATGGCTAAGTCCCTGTCTGAGGTGTTCGTGATGCTCAAGACTGCTGAAGTGGAAATTAAGAAGGAGCACACGCTGTTGATGGTCAACAAGACCGTCGATTTTAAGAAATCTGGCGGTAAGGGCAGGAAGAATTGGAAGTCTAAGAAGGATGGCAAGCACGTTGCCAAATCCAAGACTAACAAACCTGGTCCCAAATCTGGCGTGGAATGCTTCTACTGCAAGGGAGATGGTCACTGGAAGCGCAACTGCCCCAAGTACCTGGAAGATAAGAAGGCCGGCAAGATTGTCGGAAGAGAGAAAGGTATATTTGATATACATGTTATTGATGTGTACCTTACCTGCGCACGTAGCAATACCTGGGTATTTGATACCGGTTCTGTTGCTCATATTTGTAACTCTCAGGAGGAGTTGCGGAATAAACGGCGCCTGGCAAAGGATGAGGTGACGATGCGCGTCGGCAACGGATCAAGAGTTGACGTGGTGGCTGTCGGCACACTCCCTCTACTTCTACCATCGGGATTAGTTCTGGTTCTAAATAAGTGTTATTTTGTACCAAGTTTGAGTGTAAACATTATAAGTGGTTCTTGCTTTTTGCAAGACGGATATTCGTTCAAATCAGCATCAAGTGGTTGTGCTATTTCGATGAATGATATCTTTTATGTTGACGCTCCTATGAATAATGGTTTATTCTTGTTGAATCTCGATCGTAGTACTCACATCCATAACATTGATGCCAAGAGGATTAAACTTAGTAGCGATACCGCCATGTATATGTGGCATTGCCGTCTCGGTCATATTGGTATAAAACGCATGAAGAAACTCCATGCCGATGGACTTTTAGACTCGTTGGATTTTGGATCCCTCGACACATGTGAACCATGACTCATGGGCAAGATGACCAAGACACCGTTCAATGGTTTCATGGAACGGGCGTCGGACTTATTGGGAGTCATACATACGGATGTGTGTGGACCAATGAGCGTGTCGACACGCAATGGTTATCGTTATTTTGTCACCTTCACCGATGACTTGAGTAGATATGGGTATATCTATTTGATGAAACACAAGTCTGAAACATTTGAAAAGTTCAAGGAATTTCAAAGTGAAGTTGAAAATCAACTCAACAAGAAAATCAAGCACCTTCGATCCGATCGTGGTGGCGAATATTTGAGTTTTGAGTTTGGCACACATCTGAAGGCTTGTGGCATCGTGCCACAGCTTACGCCAGCTGGAACACCGCAACGCAACAGTGTGTCCAAGCGACGTAATCGTACCCTATTAGATAGCGTCCGGTCTATGATGTCTCTTACTGACTTGCCCGTATCTTTTTGGGGGTATGCGTTAGAAACAGCCGCATTCATTTTAAATAGGGCTCCGTCCAAATCCGTAGCAACGACACCGTATGAGATATGGCATGGCAAGAGACCTAAGTTGTCGTTCCTGAAGGTCTGGGGTTGTGAGGCGTATGTTAAGAAACTACAGCCCGACAAACTCGAACCGAAATCGGAGAAAGTCGTCTTTGTAGGGTATCCACGGGAAACCATAGGATACACCTTCTACAACCAAGCCGAGGGCAAAACGTTTGTCGCGAAGAACGGCACCTTTCTCGAGAAAGAGTTTCTCGCCAAAGGAGTAAGTGGGAGGAAAATAGATCTCGACGAGATTGTTGATCCTGAACTCGAAATTCCGAGTGGCGCAACGGAAGCTGTTCCGGAAACGTCCTCCACAGATGGAGTGGGAGAAAATGTCGAGGATACTATTCTACCTCGTAGGTCTGGGAGATGTCGTAACGCTCCTGAGTGGTACGGCAACCTGGTTTGCACCGTCATGTTAATTGAACAAGACGAACCTACGAACTACAAAGAGGCTATGGCAGGCCCTGAGTCCGAGAAATGGCTTGAAGCCATGAAATCCGAAATAGGATCCATGTATGACAACAAAGTATGGACTTTGATGGAGATTCCCGAAGGGCGCAAGGCCGTCGAGAATAAATGGATCTTTAAGAAGAAGACTGATGCTGATGGTAATGTGACCGTCTATAAAGCTCGGCTTGTCGCAAAGGGTTTCCGACAAGTTCATGGAATTGACTACGATGAAACTTTTTCACCGGTAGCGATGCTAAAGTCTATAAAGCTTCAGCGTTCCATTTATGGACTGAAGCAAGCATCTCGGAGCTGGAATCTTCGCTTTGATGAGGTAATCAAAGGTTTTGGATTTGTCCAAAATATGGAAGAGACCTGCATTTACAAGAAAATGAGTGGGAGCTCGGTTGTGTTCCTAGTACTATATGTGGATGACATATTACTAATTGGGGATAATGTGGATCTTCTAAATAGCGTGAAGAAATATTTAAATAGTAAATTTTCCATGAAGGACTTAGGAGAAGCTGCATACGTTTTAGGCATTAAAATCTATCGTGATAGATCAAGACGCCTATTAGCGTTGAGTCAGAGAACTTATCTTAATAAGATACTGAAACGGTTCGGTATGGAGACGGCAAAGAAAGGTTCTCTGCCAGTTGTCAAGAATAGAATACTGAGCAAGGCTCAGTGTCCAGTGACGGAACATGATAAAGTCGAGATGACTAAACATCCTTATGCTTCAGCCATAGGATCGATCATGTATGCCATGTTAAGTACTCGACCTGATGTAGCATTGGCTCTTAGCTTGACGAGCCGGTTCCAAAGTAATCCAAGAAAGGATCATTGGGTAGCTGTTAAGAGCATTCTTAAGTATCTCAAGCAGACAAAGGAAATGTTCCTTGTGTATGGGGACTGTGAAGAAGAACTTGGCGTAACAGGTTACGTTGATGCAAGTTTCTGCACAGACCCAGATGACTCTAAGTCACAGACAGGATATGTTTTCAAGGTGAACGGAGGCGCTGTAAGCTGGAGGAGTGGGAAGCAACCCATCGTGGCCCAATCTACAATGGAATCGGAGTACATTGCTGCTTCTGAAGCTGCGAATGAAGCTGTGTGGCTAAGGAAGTTCATCATTGAGCTTGGAGTGTTCCCTAGCGCGCAAGACCCCGTAACCCTCTACTGCGACAATACGGGTGCCATTGCTAACGCGAAGGAACCAAGGTCTCACTCAACTGCCAAACACATTCTCCGACGCTTCCATGTAATACGACAGTATGTACAGGAAGGCGATGTGAAGATTTGCAAAGTGCATACGGATCTGAATGTAGCAGATCCTTTGACAAAGCCTCTTCTACTTGACAAGCATGTAAAACACCAAGATGCTTTGGGTGTTAGGCTTTTACCAAGTTGTAAACTAGATTAAATTGTACTCTAGTGCAAGTGGGAGACTGAAGGAGATATGGCCTAGAGGCAATTAATAAAGTGTTTATTTATCATATCTCATTTGTTCATAATACGTTTTTTGTATCATGCTATAACTGTATTAAGCGGAAACATTAATACACGTGTGATATGTAAAACAACCAGGTCCCTAGTAGCCTCTATATGACTAGTTCATTGTGCAATCGATGATCGAGGTTTCCCGATCATGTGACATGGTGTCAATTTGACAATGGAGTCATATCGTTGGTAGAACGATGTGATGGACATACACAATATTTGTAGGACGTAGTCATTACGCCTTTGACCGTGAGATCAACTCTTATTGCTATTCCTGAAAGACACTTTGATTGCATCAAACGTCATATCTTAATAGTGTGACAATAAAGGTGTCCCTCTCGGGTGTCGGAAGGGAGTATGTTGAGACGAGGGATCAAGAGCGGGATTTGCCAGTCCGCATAGCAGGATAGATACTCTAGGGCCCACTCGGTGAGATTATGTCAAATGAGCTTGCAAGCATGTGACTAGGTCACCAGGACATAATATCATGGACGAGTAGAAGATAGCGGTGCCGGTAACGAGATCAAGCTGGGTATGGTGATATCCATGAACGAGTCTCGGACACGCTAAGTATCGCCATGGCAAAAGGTTTAAGACTCAGACGTCCAGGTTCGAACGACAAAGTATTCGTTATCTCGCAGGGATTAATTCTGGGTATCCTCGGTCCACGAATTAGTCATTGATCGGAGAGGTTGTCTCGATCATGTCTGGTGAGATCTCGAACCGCTAGGGTAACACACTTAAGGGGAGTCGACAATTTTACCGGAAGAAAAAAATAGGAAAAGAGAGCACCGGGAACGTCCCGGGAAAGTTCCGATGGAGATCGGGAGCGACGAAATAGTTTTCGGAGCCGGAATAAATTATGTAATATGTATTTAATATTAATTAGTGTAATTAATAGTTAAATATATTTTTTTAATTTTTCCTGAATTTTTAAAGGCAAAAATCCCTAAATGGGCCTTTTTGGGCAAAAGGGCCCATGAGGGGGGGAGGAGTCCCTCCAAGGGAGGGGGCTTGGTTCGGCCGGCCTAGGTGGGCCACATGGGGCCCACCCATGGCCGGCGCACTAGCCTTGGCCGGCTGGGGTGTGGGATTAGTCCCACACCGCCAGCCTGGCAGGTTGGGCAGCCCCTGGCCTCCTATATATATGGGGGTACCCATGGCCTTTAAAAGACACACACACAATATCTCTCTCTCTCTCCTTGGATCCCGTGACTCCCTAGTTTGGAGTTGCGCCGAGGATAAGTTTTCTCCACCATACGCACGTCGCCGTGCTGCTGGTCTTCCGGTCCCAGTCTTCCGCTGCTTCGTCCCTGGATCGAAGCCCGGAGTTCGTCGGCTTCACCGTACGTGTGTAACGCCCTGCGAGGCACCACGCTAGTGGTGCTAGAGGTCTACTTCCTCTACACGACCTCGAGGTCGTCTTCGTCGGCTTCATCGACAACGCTTGTGCGGGAGCGTAATCCCCGCTTTTCGGTCTACAAGGGTATGTATACCGATCTCCTCCGTATTACTATATCTGCATAGTATAGATCCTGGCTAGTTTAAGGTTATCGCTATTAGGAAAAAATTTGTTTTCTGCCTGCGATCCCCTTCAGAATTTACCTAGATGACAAGCAAGCAAGTAGATACACGATACAAGATAACTAGTGCGATACAAGCAAGTAAAGGAGTAAGGAATAGGGGAACCAAGTCAAAGCACGCGGAGACGAAGATGTAATCCCGAGTTCCACCCAAAGGGTGTACGTCTCGTTGGAGAGGTGTGTGCCACCACAACAGGTTGGTCACAACGCCACAAAGGCTCACCTTCTTCTCCGATGAACTCACCACAAAGGCTCGAGTTCACCTTCCACTATTGATCCCCTTTAGGGGGGAGATCGAATCCCTTACAACACTTGAGGCACATACCCACAACTTAATTGGGGGCTCTCAAGATGACTACAACCGGTCAAGACCACAAAAGGTCAAAGTTACACCAAGTAGCAACAATGGTGAGCTAGGTTTTCCCAAAGGGAACCCTAGGCTCGAAATCCCCAAGTGAATGGGGAGGAAATGAAGAACGCTTTGGTGAAGTAGTAGATCCGGGCCTTCTCCTTCAATCCTCCAAATATCAACGGATTTGGGTGGGGGGATTTGGAGATCTTGGAGATCTTAGCTTCGCATTAATGGAGGTGAGAGAGTGTAGAAGCTGTGTTCTTCAAAGGTAGGTGAAGGAGTCCTTATATAGCTCCTCCAAAATCTGGCCGTTTGGAGCTGTCACTTACGTAGTGGTACTACCGCTGGAGGGGCCGGTAGTACCGCTGGGTCTTTGAATCCAGCCGTTGCCCGCTTTAGCAGCTCCGCAACAACTCCAAATAGTACGTGGCGGTACTACCGCTGCTGAGACCGGTAGTACCGCTGGCAGGCGGTAGTACAGCCTCGGTACCGCTGGAGGTACCGCCCTGAGTAACAGAAGCCAGAAATCGGCGGTACCTCGGGCGGTACCGCCAGCGGCACCTCGGCTTCGAGCTGACCTGCAATCCTGCAAAAAAAACACACAGCGGTACTACCGCTGTAGGGCGGTAGTACCGCTCGAGGTACCGCAGAGCGCAACAGAGCGCCGAAATCGGCGGTAACTCGGGCGGTACCGCCAGCGGCAGCCAGAGCCCCGAGCTGGGCTCAACCCAGTGCAAAGGGAGCGGCGGTACTACCGCTGGGAGAGCCGGTAGTACCGCTCTGGTACCGCTCGTGGTACCGCAGTGCGCAACAGAGCGCCGAAAACGGCGGTACCACCAGCGGTACCTCGGGCGGTAGCAGGCGCCACTGTCCTTCGCACTGGACAGAGTTCAGCGCAGCGGTACTACCGCTGATGCTAGCGGTACTACCGCTGCCTGGAGCAATACTTGCTGAAAAGATTTCGCAGCGCCCGAAACGATTCTTTACTTTTTGATAAGTTATTAGATACAACCTGCAAGCTTTAAGACAATGTTAGAAACACAGGTTGTGTTGTCATTAGCATCAAAACAAGGGTCTACTAGAAAATGTTCTTTCAATGTGAATAGGTGCTGGATTCCCGTTCAGCATGTTCGGTCTCGTACGCTTCTCTGTTTAACTGATAGTGAGTGTGGTTTTACTTGACAAATAGCACAGCTTCCATGGTAGTTATGTGCTTATGGACATGTTCTATACATGTCTGACATGGTAGAGTAAAAAACACAATTTTTTCTAGCTGAAGAAAAGCTTCCATTTAGAAGAATAGCCCACAAAACTGGGCTTCCTTTGGGCGCTCGTGTTTGTCTTGTTAAGAAGGGCAGGAAAATAAGAACCGGAATGGCTGAAATGATAACACATGTGTTTAGGACGAGCATGGATCATATACTGGGCAAGGCCTCATAGTCACAGAAGAATATGGGAGAGAAGAAATGTTTTCATCACATAGTATCATTTCAGACCAACCCAACACAATTCATTGTAGTCGTATCCAGAGAACGGGGAATAAAAGACCAGAATTTACCCCCATTTTATCTTCAGACCGAAACCTATATTGTCCCTAGATTTTACTGTTACAAGCCGCAAGGTAGTATCAAGGGAGACGCTACAAACTTCAGCAACTCCTTATATTGCAAGGCCACTAATGCTCAATAGTATGTAGTTAACCCGCTTTGCAAGGGGGATTGGATGTTCGACGAATGTGTAAGCCTCGGCCACTGCTTGAAATAAAAAGCCTGCATGCCCATGCAAGATGAAAGATGGAGGTTAAAAGCAATATCTTCGGATTAATGTTTTCTTTGCTATGCATGAGAATAACAAATAATGTTTTCTTTGCTATGCATGAGAATAACAAATGTTTTACTTACAGATGCTACAGTCTTACTGTACCATGCCGTCAAGCTTCTGTCTGTACTTAGCCAGATTCTGCAGTCACAATTGGAGTGTCTCAGATTTATATTTATGAAACATTTACAAAAGTTAACTTATTCCCCCATTCATATTAAATAGTAAATGCTGATTAAATTTAAGTAATCTAAACACATACATGAAAAAAGTGATGAATCACACTAATCAGAAGACCTCAGAAATCACTATTGTTGTTTTATAGTTTTGTGTTGAGTAGAACAAAATGCACCGCTAGCTGTTATGGGTTATGCTTAAACCAAATATTCTGGTACGTACACAGAAGATCTTTAAATCTCAGATAGTTGCCAAGTTATGTTACTGAACATGAAGTTGGTACATCCAACACTTTCCAGGTGCAAAATAGAGAGGACTCTTACCTTGGTATAAGCATAGACACCTGCCTCTGAAGGTCCTGCTGGACTGCCCCGCCTGATAAATTTCCCTTCCTTAAATATGTACAGCATAGGAATGCCAGTCGACAACTCAAGACTGATTACCTAAGGAAAGAAGTCTTGTTACCTATCTGAACAAAAGATGGCAATTCTAAAGTATAGATAAACTAGGTAAGAAGTTATATCACCTCTTCAGAAGTCAACTTGTCCAGATGCATTATAATTGAACGGAGTGAATTCCCATGGGCGGCAATCATAACATGCTTTCCAGCCACAAGCTGAGGTTTAATCTGTAGAGAAAAACATATATTGGTTACAGTTCTCTAAACCATCTTACTATCTGAACTGGAAATGGCAAAAAGCCACAGGCAAATGCAGACTCCTAATTTTATGCCTCATTGGGTGATAACAGATGAGACATGTAAAAACAGATAGTCATTCAGCGAGAAGAGACAGTTGGTAGAGCAAAGGGAAACCAATAAGTACCTACAACAAGTGTTATATCAAAGGTCGAACACAATTAGCAGCCCTGAAACATATCCTCACCTGATCTTTGAAATAAGAAACTGCTCTCTCTGCGCACATCTCTAGGCTCTCGCCATTTGGGGGAGGAATGTCATAACTGCGACGCCATTCATGAACTTGATCTTTGCCAAACAGATCGGCTGTTTCTTGCTTGTTAAGGCCTTGCAGTTCGCCATACCTTTGGAAAACAGTATTAGTCAAATTCCATGCTTGACATTCAAGAAGCAGAACTAGAAACACAGTTATGAAACAATCATTACAAGATATTAGCAAGCTCTTACATCCGTTCATTCAACTGCCAAGCTGTTATGACAGGAATGGATTGCTTCTTCGTCTCCTCACTGTATACTTGACTCCACTCGTTCGCCCTTTCGCTCTCGTTGTGCACAATAATTGGAACCTGATATAGTGAGAGACGTAAGGACCTCTAAATACAATCGATTCAAAATATTTCCGATATTCCAATATGCTACTACTACTAGAAAATCTGACAGAGAAGAAAAAGGTATAGAACCTTCTTACGCCGATGCTGCATCATGGCAAGCATAGCGGTCATCTGGGCACGGATCAGCGATGAAGTGTATATGACATCAACCGGGATGTTGCATATCCTCTTACCCGCCTCAATCGCCTCATTGACGCCCTTGGGGGTCAGGGGCACATCAACACACCCAGTGAACAGGTTCTTCTCATTCCACAAGGATTCCCCATGCCGGATCAATATAAGCGCACTTTCACCTACAAGCACAGGAGGAGGAACAATCTATCATCGCATCAAGACTAGCGTTAGCGGACAGAATAATCTGCTTGCGTGAATTCAGAAGAGTGAGTACCTGTTTTCTTCGGGGCGCTGCCGCTGTCGGGGCTCGACGGTACATGAGCCGGCTCAATCACCGACGACTGCGAGTTGGACGCCGAAACCAAACCCAGTTTCCGGCTACTGACCGTTGCTGAAACAAAGCGCACATTTCCAGCTCTCCTCCTGTCATATCCGAAGCTGGCAGCGCACTGCGGTTTGACGGCGACGAGCGCGTGCTGAGACGTGGACGCGGCCATTCTGTTTCGCATCAAATCAAAAATCAAAATACACATACGAAGCACACCGACCAGGATTGAGCGAGCAATTTTGGGACCCATCATCAAATCAAAATACAATCATAATAACCATGCAAAAGAAAAGAGGTCAATAAACAGCAGCAGCAACAACAACCGAAACCGGGCTCCATTGCATCCCGAAATTTAAACCAGGTCAGAGCTAGACGCGAAAGGGGAGAAGTAAATGGCGAGAGGAGGAGGAGACGTACATGGGGGGACAGGACAGGGAAGACGCGGCTCGCGGAGAAGAGGAGCACCGCCTCGATGGGGAGCGGAAGAGCGGCGTTTAATAGGCCCGGATGTTCCAAGCGGTCGGGGAAACCGAGCCCCGGCCTCCCTTGGCGAGATCTGCGGTGGCGGCGGGGGTCGCGGTCGCGGAGATCGCCGTGGAGCGGAGCGGCGACGAAACCGAAGGGAACAATAGGAAAGGAAAGGCTTTTATTTTGTTGCTTCTGCAAGGTGGGCGCGGTCGGTTTGTTGGGCCGAGCCTGTGCTTCAGTTCTGACTTTGTGTGCGTGGGTCGGAGGCAGCAGGTTTTATGCAGGTCGACCGGGTTTGGTGCGGGTCCACGGGAGATTGTGACTTTGGTTGGTGCCGCCGCTCGAAAAACGCACGAATATTCCGTGGAACAATTTTTTTCGAAACATAGTACGACGTAGACCCTTACATGTACGTGCGTACATTCATCTTTACGAACGTACACATACTCTATCCTTATGAGGACTTCTAAGAAACTGAGTCGGTGGATCAGGTGTTAAGATTGACAAAGTCATCACGAACGTCTTGCCGTCGACGAGAACATCGCGTCCCACAAAAATTATTTCGATTAAATAAGAAACATCATAATCAAACCTGAGATTAAACTCTGATGGACTGGAACTCGAAAACGCAGGAATATTATGTGGAATCAAAATTGCTTTTGGACTATTGTATTTGGGAATGACTAGGGCTCAATCGAATGAGAATTAAGTTAGTTCTTACTTATGTGTAATCTCAGTCACAACTCATATACAACCATGTGCAACTCATATCTCACAGAACTCCGATGTAAATCTAACGGTATTAGAGTTAAGTGAGCTCTAACTTAATTTTCACTCGAAAAAAAAATAGCAAAACTGATTTTATTTATCTCAATCGGGCGGTATGCTTAATGAGTAATCACAATGTGCACATATGTGTGAACGTCTGCACCGTGTTTCACAAAAAAAAAACCTTTTGTCTCTCTCTCTGGTCTCTCCGCATAAAGGTAGATAAGAGTTTTAACTCCGTTTACTCCCTTCGATCCGGTATAAATGTTATTGGAAATAAGCTTATAAGTACAAAAAAACTGATAGCACTATTCGCGAGTTAGGATACTTTTTTGGAATCAGAGAGTACCATATTTTTGTGTGTTTATCAATATTTAATGTTAAAAATTGGATATTTGGGTGTACCTTAGCTAAAAAACATGTATATATGAACCGAGGGAGAAACAAGCGGAACAAACATGGAGCATTTGGCTCTGATAGCCCCGGTAAGCCAATCATACCATGTGCTCTTAAACCTGAATTATGATCGTGCAGTTGCACACTTGAGTGTTGCCTGCCTCTTGGTGCAGTGCAACTAAGCATTTCCAAGCTCTAGCAACTAACTCTTGGTGCTCCCAAGAACCAATCCGGCTCCCCGGTTCTGATCATTAGCCGTTAATAACCCCAGAGGCCAAATCCATCCAAAACTCGGTGACGCCGACCCCATCATTTCATATACTGCGCTGAACTGATCAATGGCTGATGTCTGTACCGATAGGGAAGATGACGAGTTAAACACAGTTTTTAAAAGCCAGAGAGGTGCTTACACTTTTCGTATCTGGAGCATTAGAGCATCTCCAAAAGATGATGAAATTTACGTTTTTTTAGACTCATGACCTCCTCTCCAACGACCACAGACTTTCTCCCATGCGTGTCTATCAAAACAGCGAAAACAAAGACCAACGCTGAACAACACATTTTGCGATGGCTGGCTACCGTTCACAACACAGTCGTCGTTTTGCTAGTGAAATACACACATTCTTCAGGCTTCTTCACCGACCAAACTCGGGCAGGTGGGCGCCAACTTAACCGTTGATGCATTGATTCATGCAGTTGTTGAGGTCTGTTCAATCAGTTGGTTCATAGGATATTCTCTTCCTGGTGCATATTCCCTTCAAAATTTGGTTGGCCAAAAGAGGTCCCAAGCTCAAAGCCACCGCACATGCGTGTTCAAACCAGACCCCCTGACAAAGTATGAACTTGTGACCAGCAAGACTGCACGTGAACGACGGTTCACGCATGTTCTAAACGTGCGCAGTACTGATTATGTCACGCCCGGATTAAAACTGTTAGAAGGCTTTGGAACTCGGAAGTCATTGCACGGTAAGGATTTGGATTTCCGTCTCCGCTTGAGCTAAGACGATCAGCAACGTATAACACGACTCGACTTTACAGATTACAGAGTGACGCTTACAAGCTCCTCATGCTCAAATGTTTTGTACAGATACCCACCCCCTCCGTCCAGTAGCCATTCTGTCTCTGATAATCTTTCTCTTCCTCTGCTGCAACAATAATTCCCAAAACTGCCAGAGAAAACAAAAACTGCAGCAGCTGTAACGAGAAATGATCCATCTGTATGTAGGCGGAGAGAATGTTCCTCGAGGAAAAGGATACCTTCTATTGGACCTATGTTCAGGGCTTGTATATTCGCTGTCATCAGATTGCTCACTTGTAGATGCCAACGAGGAGTATGTCGTATAGGATCGTGGAGTTTCCGGGAATGTTGCAGTCTCCTGTTAAATGTTAATACACGTGCAAGTTCAGAATTGATGTGCAGTCTACTGACACTGTTAGCTAGTCTGAATATCCATGGCTGAGTTTCTTTGGTGTAAGTCAGATTCTTAGTTTCTAGGTAGGGATACATATGACTACTAGCTTGCCATTTTATTACCTGAGAAGCAGCCTGCTGGTTCAGGCCCGTATGCCAAAATCGGAGGTATCATGAGCTTGCGCTTCCCACCTGTTGTTGACAGTATCAGACATTCAGACACCACACGGTTCATAACAAGATAAAAGATTCGTCAAGATGACGATGCTTGCAATATACAGATAGTTTCTGAACTGTGACAGTACCAACAAGCATGGGTGGTACGCCGCCGCCTCCGCCGATCCCCTGCTGAAGCCCTCGGAGGATCTGCAAACCAAAATGCGGACGATCACAACCTGGTCACAGCAGACTCTGCCTGTCTACCTCCCTGCGATGAACATCGTAGTATTTTGTACACAGCGAGCAAATGCTTCGCACCTTGCCCGCGCCGATGCGCATCGTCAGTGGCCTGCCGCGCTTGTAGCTGCTGTCGAACACCGTCCCGTCGGGGAACCTCGCGGTGTAGTGTATCTGATAAAAAGAAAGAAGAAAAAACCGTGCAGACACAGCAGATTTCAGTCTTCAAAAAATCATCACCAGACGACGTAGCAATCGATCGATCAATGCAAGCAAGCTGCGTGCGAGGAGAGATGTAGGGTTGTGTGGGTGTGGCACTGACATTGATGAGCTCGCCGCGCTTGGGCCGCACCCCGGTGCCGACGGCGACGTCGCAGTAGCCGAGGCCGGACTTGGCGAAGTCCATGTCGCAGAGCCTCTCCCCGACCGTGGCGAAGTACTCGATGCGCGTCGCGCCGGCGTCCCCGGCCGGGACCAGCAGCGCCGCGGACGCCAGGAACCCCGCGCCCAGCGCGAGCATCCCCCTCCTGCCACCGCCTGCCGGCGCAGCCGCAGCCGCGTCCGAGGACGACGCCGACGTGGACGGCGAAGAGGTGCATGGCGCGACGGCGAGCGCGCGGGCGCAGGGCCTGGCGGACGGTGGCGACGGGGCTGAGCTGGAGGCCATGAGCGGCAGCGGGGAGATAGGAGGCGGCATGATGATTATCTCCAAACTGTGGCTGCCGTCGCGCGGTGGCCGTTATACGGCGCGACGCTGGTTTGCCGCGCCGAGCGAGGCCCGTGGGCTCTGGGCACATAACCGGGCCGTGCGGGACAGGAAAATCGTTTGGTTTTGAGCGGGCTAGGCCTTTTGGGCTGTGTCCTGCCCGAACTCTTCGTACTAGCTTAGCTCAGCCGAACAGTTTTTCGGCAGCACCGGCAGTCGCGGACACAGCATCCTGATTCCTGCGGCGGCGGCGGCGGGCACTGCCAAGTGGAGGAGCGCCGGCAGGATGCTCCGGCGGTGGACGAGCACAGGTGTACGATCGAGCGGCGGAGGCGCCGACGCACGGCGTCTTGGCGACGTGCCAGGCCAGCGGCACGGCGGACCCGACACCTGGCAGGCGGACCTCGCGCACGTGGAACAGATGGTCGTTCTCTTCGCCGGAGTACGCCGTGGCATCTGAGACCAGCATTCGACAGCGCATGCATGTCGCCGTCATGGCATTGCGGCTGGACACCTTTTCGTCTCATTTTGTCCTTGTATTTGGCGTCGCCATGCCTTGTGGAGTAATGGGTAATGGCTGGTCTTGGCGTTCGTCCTTGTGGAGTAATGGGTAATAGCTAGTCCATCGACTAGACAGTTGTTAAGTTTGGGGAGTACTGTAGCTCTGATGATAAGATACAGTTCTCGGACATAATCACCCCAAATCTCATGAACCGGAATGAGATGCTATAAATAAGTGTCACACCGGGTTAAAATGGCTGACAATAAGTTGTTGGTTCACTGTCTCAAACCTGAATTATTATCTTTGACTGTGCCAATAGTTTCACAAACAGGTAGAGAAAACAAAAACTGGCAGCGGATATCCAAAAAATATATGACGCACATCTATCTCGACGGCAACCGGGAGGCCTGTTCTGCCGAATCGAATTCGGGGCCTGAGTTAATTTTGTTTTTGAAACGAGGCAAAAAAAATTCATTTTTTTATAGATTAAATAGCAATATATTAACGCAAGCAAGCCGCCTCATTAAAAACCTTTTCAGTCCCCTTAGGTACCCTGAGAAGGAAAAAAGTGCGTAAGAAATTTGCCGCACAACATCATTGTATCGTTACATCATTATGCAAGCATCGAGAAATAAAACTAGGAATAAAATTTATCCAAATGCATCTACGCCTATACTCCGACGCTTGCTTTGCGCATAAGTGTGCACCTTCATTGGCCTCTCTTCCGATATAATTGAGCTGAAAAAATTCCAGATTACCACACATATCATCAATCTCCTGGAGAATAGCAGTAATCTCCGACCTTCCTTGGTTTCGTTCCTTCCATAGTTGCACCACGTCCCTTGCATCCGTCTCCATAATAACTCGAGGGATACCAGCACTGACAGCAATACGAAGTCCATCTCTCACAGTGATGGCTTCCATGGTCATGGCATTAGCAGCATGCTCATACCAAATCGACTGACCCCGTAACATGACCCCCTGATGATTGCGCATCAACATGCCAGAGGATCCTTGCCCAGATGCATCATAGTAGCTCGCATCAACATTGATCTTAACAGTTCCTGCTTCAGGAGGTTTCCAGCGACTCACAGCCCTCGGCGTCCTAATCGCCAATTCTCGGCCTGAAATGGACATATCCATAGCTATGTCAACTGTCCATTTGACTGCTTGTGAAACCGATCTAGTGTACCCATCATGATCACGAGCATTCCTTTCGGCCCACACAGCCCAGCATCCACATAAAATGATAGCCGCATTATCAGTGGTAACACGGTCGCTGTCCACTAAATCCATTGCCCAGGTCTCCGGATGGAGGTTCGGAACCTTGATCGAAGTAGCATCCTGAATTTCCTTCCAAAAGAGCTTTGCCCGGGTACACTCAAACATAGCATGTTTTATTGTTTCATGTTGCCCACATGATTTGCAAAACGGAAGTTTCTCGATGTGTCTATCCTTCAGGACAGCTCGACAAGGAATATAAGATTTGATTGTTCGCCACCAGAAATTCCTAACCTTTGGGGGTACAGGCATTTTCCAAAGTTTTTTCCAGAGAGAATTGCTATTGCGAGCTGATCCAATTTCCATGTCATGAATATCAGAGTTTTGGAGAAGAGTTCTGTAAGCTGACCGCACTGTGAACATCCCGTGCTTCTCAAATTGCCATGCCCACATATCCTCTTCTAATCTCCCAATTGGAATACTCATAATTGCCCTGGCATCAATTGATGCGAAGTTCGCCTCAATGATATCTTCTCTCCAATGACCTGTTATAGGATCTAATAATTCGTCCACATGCAACACACCTGAATTAGTCAGCTTAACAATTGGTTTAAAGGAAGGATTAGAGGGGATCCAGGGATCCTCCCGTATTCTTGTAGAATTACCATCCCCGATCCTTTTGATCGGTCCTAATTTCAGAGCCTCCCTTCCAAATAGAGTAGCTCTCCAGGTATGAGAAGATTGCCTTTTATTTCCCGCTTCCATAAAACTAGTTGTATTGAAATACTTCCCTTTTAGAACTCTTGCACACAAAGACTCCGGTTTACACATTAGCCTCCACCCTTGTTTAGCTAACATAGCTTTATTATTGAACATGCTAAAATCTTTGAAACCCATACCTCCGCAGCTTTTAGGTATAGTTAACTTACTCCACTTAACCCAACGCATTTTCCTCTTATTCTCATCCCCCCCCCACCCCCACCAAAACCGTGCAATTACTGAAATAATTTTCTTGCACAACTTCTTGGACAACTTGAAACAGCTCATCGAGAAGAGAAGGTGGGAATCGCTTGACATATAGCTTTGATGAGTACTTCCCTTCCCGCACTATTCAAGAACTTCGGCGCCCAACCATTAACAAGTTTTTTTATGGTTGTCACAATATGCTCAAACTGCTCATCTCCTGAGTTACCAATTGCTGTGGGGAGACCTAAGTACTTCTCCACCAGCGCTTCTGTGGGGATATCAGTTCCAACATGCACCTCATTCTTCATCACATCATCAAAATTTACGCTGAAAAATATTGCTGATTTTTCCTTGTTAACCAACTGACCCGAACCAGCTCTGTACTCCTCGAGAATTGCATGCAATCTAGAGGCCCCTACAGCCGAAGCCTGTGTAAATACCATACAGTCATTTGCAAACAATAAGTGAGAGATCCAAGGACAGTGTATTCCAACTCTTATTCCTCTAGAAAGATATCCCGCTCCATAATTTTTCAACATGCAAGAAAAACCCTCTCCACAGAGAAGAAACAAATAGGGCGAGACCGGATCCCCTTGTCTAATCCCCCTAGATGGTTTAAAAGCTTCAGAGTACACACCATTAACTCTGATAGAGAAAGTAACACTTTCAACACAGCACATGACTCGATTGATCCAATCAGTAGCAAAACCCAACTTGGTCATAATAGCACGCAAATAAGACCACTCCACCCTGTCATATGCTTTTGCCATATCCAATTTAACTGCGCATGCACCAACCTTACCTTTCTTCTTCTTTAAATAATGTATACTTTCGTAAGCCAGGAGAACATTATCCGTTATTAGGCGTCCAGGAACAAACGCACTTTGCTCTTCAGATATGATTTCTTCCAAGTAGGGTCTTAATCTCAAAGCCAACACTTTCGAAGCAATTTTATATAAAACATTGCATAAAGAAATAGGGCGGTATTGTGAAAGCTGTTGCGGGTTTTTTACCTTAGGGATGAGAACAAGAATAGTAGAGTTCACCAGCTCCGGCATATCACCTCCATTCAAAAATAATCTCACCGCATCACAAATATTGTTCTTGAGTAAGCTCCAATGGAGAATATAAAACCCAGCAGTAAATCCATCCGGTCCCGGTGACTTATCCGGATGCATCATAAAAAGAGCTTGCTCAATCTCCTCATTAGTTATAGGAGCACACAAATGATTGTTCATAGACTCATCCACTTTGGGATTCACCCATTTGGTAATAAGATATGGATCCGTCACATCTTGAGCAGTAAAAAGATTTCGGTAAAAAGCTGTAGCCTCTGTTTCCAGAACTTCCTGTGCCGAGATTACCGAACCATCATCTCTGCGCAAGGTCTTGATCTTATTAATCCTAGATCTCTCCTTCGCCTTGGCATGGAAAAATGAGGTATTGCGATCACCCTCCTTTAACCACAACGCTCTCGATCTTTGTTTCGCCAGCGTCTCTTCCTTAGCCAGCAAATCTGAAATTTTATTCATTAAGCATTTCTCCTACTCGGTCCTGATCGCAGGGATGATCCGCGGATTCTTTCCAGTCTGCCCCGCAGGGCTGCAAGCTATTTCCTAACCGAGCCAAATTCTACCCGGCTCCAGGAATTTAGTTTATCACGAACATCTCCCAAAGCATCATATACACCTTGCAGGTCATGTACATCACGCTGCCAAGATTCCTCTACCACCTGGTTATATCTATCATGCTTGGTCCATGCATTTTCAAAACGGAAGGGTTTCACTCCCCCACGCTCATCAATCCAATCAGATTCAACACATTGAACATGGTTTACGATAGTGTTGTCGAAACAATCAGCGAACTTATCATCCCCAGAGCTCTGTTCAACCTGACTTTAATATTACGTATAGCAACTTGTTTATTGTCCCATGTATACGGCAATCCGCAATACCCAAGGTCTTCAAACCGGCAGTCCTCAATCACATCACGAAAGCCCTCCATTTTCCACTCTTCTCGTTCGTTGCCACCAATCTGATCCGTGGCAGCTAACACTTCATTAAAATCACCCGCACAAATCCACGGATTGTTAAACTCTCTCCTCATATATCTCAACAATTCCCAACATCTTTTTCTCCTTGATCTCACCGGATCCCCCATAGAATCCAGTAAAACGCCACTCCACCTCATCCAATGCATCATTCTGGATCAACACATTGATATGAGACCTACTGAAAGATTTCAGCGAAACCTTTGAATCATTGTTCCAGTACAGACACAATCCCCCACTTAATCCCTTAGCTTTCACTCCAAAAGCGTTGCTGAAGCCCAATTTCCACCTCAAATCCTGAGCTCTCTTATCTGACATCTTGGTCTCCGAGAGAAAGACCGGACCAGGGCGTTGCAGCCTAATAAGGTCACTGATTTCACGAACTGTCTCGGGCCGCCCACAACCCCGACAGTTCAGGCTCAGGATATTCATTGCTCCCGGCGGTCATCCTCTAGGGATGCCGCCGATCCAATTAAAGGAATATTAACACTTGAGCTGTCCACTGCCTCTCCACCTCCTGATTTATGTTTCTTCTTGTTCACATTTTTTTGTGGCGATTCCACAGGAATTGGATTATTTACTAATCCAGTGTCTCCCTCAAGCCTAGACTGCACCGTAGCATCCACTACAAGAATCAATGCATTGTCCAGATTCATTGTTTCCTCATCAACTGCATTGGAGTTCATAGCCAAACGTTTCCTCGCAGAGGTACTTTTATCAGTCATGAGAGCGTCACGAATATGGTTCTCATTCCCTTGCGGGTCGAACAAAACATTGCTATACGCAGTAGAGACTTCAGTCGCATTCCACCGCCAGCTACCTGCTCCAGTGTACCTTTTTTCTCTCTCTGATAAGTCCTCTTTTTCAGCTTCTTTCCCAAAACCCATGCCGAACCCTCTCCCAGAGGTAGCCGATCTTCCTCGGCCCCTTGTACTACCTCTTCCAGAGCCACTTCCTGGACCTCGACTCTTCCATTCATCCGCAAGGATGAAATCGCCCCACTCAAATTTGGTGCTATCGTGATCCCCATCTCCGCACTCCTCAAACCAATGTCCCAACAAACCACAATGATTGCAAAAGGTTGGAAGCTTTTCATATTTGAGTTGGTACCAATCCTTCTTCCCACCCCTCGTAATAGAGACAAACCTCTCAATCTTTTTATTCACATCCAGATGTGCACGAACCCTGACAAAAGAACCCACATAACCAGCCGGCAAGGTAATCTGAACCTTCGAGATATGGCCCATCTTCCTGCACATACCTTTGATAACCGGTTCCTTAAGATAGTTGTCAGGCAATTTCAGTACCCTAGCCCAGATCACCGGCTTGTCCAAAACAACAGACTTAGGGTTCGTGAACCCATCATACTCCAGCATGATCAGCGCTTGGTTACGGAGAAGCCACGGCCCTCCGAATATTGCCGTGTTCCAATCCCCCTGATACGTCTCAAACGTATCTATAATTTCTTATGTTCCATGCTTATATTATACCATTTGCTACATGTTTTATATACACTTTGTGTGGTTTTATGCATTTTCTGGGACTAACCTATTAACAAGATGCCACAGTGCCAGTTCCCTGTTTTCTGCTGTTTTTGGTTTCAGAAAACCACTTAAGGAAATATTCTCGGAATTGGACGATTTTAATACCAAAGTCCCTATTTTTCACGGGAGGTTCCAGAACACCGAAGACCTGACGGAGAGGGGCCACGAGGCCCCCAGATGAGGTCCCGGCGCGGCCCCACTTCTGGCCGCGCCAGCACCTGATGACGGGGCCTCGGCCCTCCACCGCCTTCGCCCTTTCGCCTACAAATACCCCCCGAAAACACAAGACCTAGGGGCGGAACACTTTTCCACAAAACCTTACGGAGCCGCCGCCGTCGTCAACCCTAGTTCGGGGAGGGTTCAGAAGCCCTCCCAGGCACCCTGCCAGAGAGGAGAATCATCACCGGAGGGCTCTACATCACCATGCCCGCCTCCGGACTGATGCGTGAGTAGTTCATGTTTGGACTACGGGTCCATAGCAGTAGCTAGATGGTTGTCTTCTCCTATTGTGCCATCATGTTTAGATCTTGTGAGCTGCCTATCATGATCAAGATCATCTTTATGTAATGCTACATGTTGTGTTTGCTGGGATCCGATGGATATTGAATACTATGTCATTTGCTTCATAATATATCATGTTGTGTGTTGTTTATGATCTTGCATGCTCTCCGTTGCTATTAGATGCTCTGGCCAAGTAGATGCTTGTGACTCCAAGAAGGGGGTATTTATGCTCGATAGTGGGTTCATGTCTCTATTTAATCTGGGGCAGTGACAGCAAGCTCTAAGATTGTAGATGTACTGTTGCTACTAGGGATAAAACAGTAGTACTTTGTATAAGGATAATGTTATTACTTACTTTACACACTTTGCTTAATGCAATAATCTGTTGCTTGCAACTTAATACTGAAAGGGGTGCGGACGCTAACCGGAAGGTGGATTATTAGTCATAGATGCGGTTGGAACGGTCTATGTATATTGTTGTAATGCCCAAATGAATCTCATACTAGAAATCATGACATTAGTATATGCATAATTATGCAGCTCTTAATTCTGTCAATTGCCCAGCTGTAATTTGTTTACCCGCATGTATGCTATTATTATTATTTATGGAGAGACACCACTAGTGAACTGTGGACCCCGGTCATTTTCTTTAAACTGATAATACAACCAACTGCAAACTGTTACTTTCATTCTCTGCAAACATCATCCTCCACACATATGTTTAATCCTTTGTTACAGCAAGCCAGTGAGATTGACAACCTCACTGTTTCGTTGGGGCAAAGCAGTTTGATTGTGTTGTGCAGGCTCCACCTCCCTTTCGCTCCAACAAGCTGTTTTCTGGCACCATTGCCAGGGAGACCTTCAGACGTGTTCTTCATCTTCTACTGGTTCGATAACCATGGTTTCATAGCTGAGGGAAGACTTGCTGCTGCACTCATCATACCTTCGTCTTGGGGTTTCCCAACAACACCACCGTGTGCATCAAGCTGTTTTTTGGCGCCGTTTCCGGGGAGCTGAAGCACATCTGCAAGGGGAGTCTCTCACTTCCCAATCTCTTTACTTTGTTTTTGTCTTGCTTAGTTAAATTTTATTTCCTGTTTTGTTTGCTATTAAATATCAAAAACACAAAAAAATTAGTTACTTGCATTTTATTTACTTTGTTATTATCTTGTTTGCTTCTCATTATCAAAAACACAAAAAAATTAGCTACTTGAATTAATTTTTGTATTTCGGTTTTAGCTTTATTTCTGCTAAAATGTTGCTCCCTGAGTAGACCCTGGAAGACCTGCCAGTAGGAATTGGTTCTATAATTGGAAAAGATAATATTGAAGAATTCTTTTACCATGTTAGTATGCATGATAATTTTGAGTATAGATCCATAGCAGAACTTGCTCCAAATTATGAAATTGCTGCAGCTTCCTTGGTTCACATGCTAGAGGCTAGGTTTGTTAACCTCCATCCCATAATTCAACAAATGTTTCTTAACCTTCATAAATCATAATGTTGAAAATGCTGAAAAGAAAGATTTTATTCTAGAAACCCTGCTTAAAGAAAATTTGGAAGTAATCAAAGTACCAATACCTATTAAACTTGTAGCTATGCATGAAGCTTTGGAAGAAAATTTTGATTGGATTGTCCCTGCGAATCCCTTTGGTGAATGTAGTAAACCTAAGAGTAATGAAAAAGGGATCTCTGAAACTCATATAGATAAAATACAATGCATAGTTGAGAGGATTTCTTGCATTGATTTGGATGCTTCTTCTCTTGGAAATACTTGAGTTTTGCTTTCTGTGCCTAGCTCAAAGGCGTTAAAGAAAAACGCTTATAGGAGACAACCCACCTTTTTATTTCTGTTATTTTATTTTATTGAGTCAAGAAACATTTCTACCTCTCTAGCAATTCCTTTGTATCTTTATTTTATTGCAAAGTTGTGTCAAGTTAAGCCTCTAGTAGAAAGTTGATGCTAGATTTGGATTCCTGCGCAGGAACAGTTTTCTGCTGTCCACCGTTTAATTCGTTAGAATTCACAGAAAAATCAAAATGACCTGGAATTTTTTGTGCGTGATCCTCATATATGTATGCAACTTTCATTAGTTTTGAGTTTTCTGATTTGAGCAAGTTAAGTGCCTCGAACAAATTCGTCTTTACAGACTGTTCTGTTTTTGACAGATTCTGCCATCTATTTTGCATTGATTCTTTTGCTATTTTTGAATGGATCTTTTTGTTTCATAAAATTCCAGTGGCTGTAGGTAATGTCCAGTACCATGATAATGATTGTCTCCATACAGAATATGAGAATTTTTGATTATGCACTAACCCTCTAATGAAGTTTATTTGAGTTTGGTGTGTAGGAAGTTTTTAAGGATTAAGAGAGAGGATGATATGATGTGATAAAGAAGAGGAACGAGCCTAAGCTTGGGGATGCCCCCGTGGGTCACCCAAGCATATTTCAAGAAGACTCAAGCGTCAAAGCTTGGGGATGCCTTGGGGGCATCCCCTTCTTCATCAACAACTTATCAGGTTATCTCTAGTGAAACTATATTTTAATTCCGCCACATCTTATGTGCTTTACTTGGAGCGTCTGTTTGTTTTTATTTTTGATTTTGTTATTCTTGTTCTCTGAATAAAATGGATCCTAGCATTCCTTTGTGGGAGAGAGACACGCTCCGCTTTTTCTTATGAATACTCGTGTTCTTCACTTATATTTGTTGAGTATTCTTCTATGTTAATTCAATACTATTAGCTCTTGTTTTTCATGCATCTCTTGTTAGAGCTGTTAGTTTTCTTATATTATACTCTCATATCTTATTGTTAAATACTTCGAGAGTTTATTTTTAGATAAGTTGATTGGTGTTTGGCTAAGAACAGAAAATGTTAAATGTGGTAGACGGTATGATGAAATGATACATAATCTTGTAGATCATTAAATTGTGTCACTTGAATCATTGATGTTGTTTTGAGATATTAATATGCTTAATGGTAAAACATGATGGTTTAGTAAATTGGAATGATTAATGGTTGGTTTAGAAAATTTGAAGCTGTGCCACACTAAATATCCAGTTGATAGCATAATGATATATGACTTCTAATGATAAAACCAACCGTAATGACTTTGTGTTATGCGCTACGGTCGGGGTCCCAACACTGACTTGTTCATTTGCCACAGTCCCTCATGAAGTGATTTTCATTATGCCTTGTAAGATCATATTTCTAGTTGGAATCTTTTTGCTTGTGAGTTCTAAGCTGCGGTTTTCATGGCACTTTCACCACCATATTTGCTAGCCTCTTCGGTACTTTGCACTGCCCTTTCTCACATTGAGAGTTGGTGCATACTTCGCGGGTACATCCAAAACTCGTGGGAGATCTTCATCATGTTCTCCTACACATAAGCCAAATATCTTCCTCAAAACATCCACCATACCTACCTACTACAGTATTTCCATAGCTGTTCCGAGATATATTGCCATGCAACTTCCATCTTACATTACATGACTTGTTGTCATTTATCATTTATATATTGCCTTTCATGATTCTTTACAGCTAATGTGTGGTTTTACCCATGTTACGCTAGATCATTGCATATCCTGCTACACTGGCAGAGACACCGTTTCATACACTATGTTTTATTCCTTATGAGTTACTTGTATCAAAAGTGTGTTGTCATATTAGAATGTTTGCCCCTAAAAGTGAAAAGAGCCATGGAGCCCATCGAAAAGAGAAACAGAAAAAGTAAAAAAAAAGTAAAAAAAGAAAGAAAAAAAAGGGGGCAACATTACTACTTTTTATACACACTTGTGCTCATGTTATAGCACTTGTAGTATTCATAGTCATCATTTGTGCTCATGTTTAGCACCTTTACTCCATATGAGAAAGTTTTCATGTTTTACTTGCATAACTATGTGGGGAACTTTACATTATAGAACTTGCCTTGTATATTCCAATGATGAGTCTCCTCAAAAGTGCTTTAGGTCTTCATGAGCAAGCAAGTTGGATGCACCCCACTAGTCCCATTGGAGAGCTTTCATACACTTATAGCTCTATGTGCATCCGTTGTGTGGCAATCACTACTCCTTGCATAGCTTCGATTATAAGACTTTCTCTTGTCTAATGATCACTTTCAGCTGTGTGAGACTTTCTTCCTTTGGCCTTCCAAACTCCCCTTATTATTCTTTTAGCCACAACATCCTGGTGCCAGGAACCAATGCTGAACGCTTGCTTGTTTTTAAGTGAACAAATAGAGAGATGATTTTCTACGTGCATATTGTTATTGCTTGACTTGATCCTTTCACAAAGTTGTCATGAGTGTTGGATGCATTAGATGATTATATTGTTATTCTTGAAGCTTAAATCATCTTTAATATCTACTTTGCACGGTTGATTGTTCTCTAGTATTGATTCACTGAAAGTTTTACTTTGTTCTTCCAACTTATTTACTCATTACTCATTACTCATTTGATATCAATATAAATTACAGCTTTTATTCATTTGATCTCAATTTACATGCATTACATTATTATATGATCAAGATTGTGTAAAAGCATGTCACTTCAGAAATTATTCTTGTTATCGTTTTACCTACTCGAGGACGAGTAGAACTAAGCTTGGGGATGTTTGATACGTCTCAAACGTATCTATAATTTCTTATGTTCCATGCTTATATTATACCATTTGCCACATGTTTTATATACACTTTGAGTGGTTTTATGCATTTTCTGGGACTAACCTATTAGCAAGATGCCACAGTGTCAGTTCCCTGTTTTCTACTGTTTTTGGTTTCAGAAAACCACTTAAGGAAATATTCTCGGAATTGGACGAATTTAATACCAAATTCCCTATTTTTCACGGGAGGTTCCAGAACACCGAAGACCTGACGGAGAGGGGCCACGAGGCCCCCAGATGAGGTCCCGGCGCGGCCCCACTTCTGGCCGCGCCAGCACCTGATGACGGGGCCTCGGCCCTCCACCGCCTTCGCCCTTTCGCCTACAAATACCCCCCGAAAACACAAGACCTAGGGGCGGAACACTTTTCCACAAAACCTTACGGAGCCGCCGCCGTCGTCAACCCTAGTTCGGGGAGGGTTCAGAAGCTCTCCCCGGCACCCTGCCGGAGAGGGGAATCATCACCGGAGGGCTCTACATCACCATGCCCGCCTCCGGACTGATGCGTGAGTAGTTCATGTTTGGACTACGGGTCCATAGCAGTAGCTAGATGGTTGTCTTCTCCTATTGTGCCATCATGTTTAGATCTTGTGAGCTGCCTATCATGATCAAGATCATCTTTATGTAATGCTACATGTTGTGTTTGCTGGGATCCGATGGATATTGAATACTATGTCATTTGCTTCATAATATATCATGTTGTGTGTTGTTTATGATCTTGCATGCTCTCCGTTGCTATTAGATGCTCTGGCCAAGTAGATGCTTGTGACTCCAAGAAGGGGGTATTTATGCTCGATAGTGGGTTCATGTCTCTATTTAATCTGGGATAGTGACAGCAACATCTAAGATTGTAGATGTACTGTTGCTACTAGGGATAAAACAGTAGTACTTTGTATAAGGATAATGTTATTACTTACTTTACACACTTTGCTTAATGCAATAATCTGTTGCTTGCAACTTAATACTGAAAGGGGTGCGGACGCTAACCGGAAGGTGGATTATTAGTCATAGATGCGGTTGGAACGGTCTATGTATATTGTTGTAATGCCCAAATGAATCTCATACTAGACATCATGACATTAGTATATGCATCATTATTCAGCTCTTTATTCTGTCAATTGCCCAGCTGTAATTTGTTTACCCGCATGTATGCTATTATTATTATTTATGGAGAGACACCACTAGTGAACTGTGGACCCCGGTCCTTTTCTTTAAACTGATAATACAACCAACTGCAAACTGTTATTTTCATTCTCTGCAAACATCATCATCCACACATACTTTTAATCATTTGTTACAGCAAGCCATTGAGATTGACAACCTCACTATTTCGTTGGGGCAAAGTAGTTTGATTGTGTTGTACAGGCTCCACCTCCCTTTCGCGCCAACAAGCTGTTTTCTGGCACCATTGCCAGAAAGACCTTCAGACGTGTTCTTCATCTCCTACTGGTTCGATAACCTTGGTTTCATAACTGAGAAAAGACTTGCTGCTGCACTCATCATACCTTTCTCTTGAGGTTTCCCAACAACACCACCGTGTGCATCAACTCCTGAGTTAATTTTGTTTTTGAAACGAGGCAAAATTTTCTTATTTTCATTCATAGAGAAGGTGTTTAAGAGTTCTTACGCCTAGGACAAATCCTCGGACTTATACAAAAAACTACTTTCCCAATATTCATTGCACAAAAATGAAGCACCGACTCTTTTCCATATTTTTTTCCTTCTCTTTAGTCAGGGCAATGTAACATGTGATGGGGTGTTGTTAAAAAAACATGCGATGGGGTGGCGTGGTGGCGGAAAACCCATGCATTCCTTTCGTTCTAAATGGTCCATCATATAAACATAACCAAATGACCAAAAGCCTTGCGAGGTCCGCCCCGAGTCAAAACAAGTTTGTCCCACCATTCTTCTACACACTTATATCATTTTTCCATTGATTTGTTGAGGTATCGTTGAAACCGCACCGATTTAGGATAGCCGTCCAAATCCTAGTGGCAAACACGAGGAACAGATCATTATAAACTAGACACTTGAAGTGTGATGATTGAGACCTCTGTTTGATTAAAGGAGGCAGCACACTTGCAAAGGCCGGAAGAAAGGGCAAATGTTCAACGATATTTTTGCTAAACTACGTACGCTTCCACCTGTAACCGGTCGCTTCAGACGCTACACACAGAACCAAACCGTGTATATGACGGTATGAGTAACAATTAATCGACACAAACAACTGACGTTTTCATCAAAATTAAACAATCCACCGAACAGCTCATGTGATCTGAAGCGCATGCATGGCCCCCAATAATTTGTGCCATCGATCAGCTACGGCAAGCCAGAACCGTTCTTCCTCCTCCCTTGGGATGCTACAGCGACACGTTGCGATACAAAACGAGCTACTTGCCTCCCAAAAAGCACATGGATTGATGGAGATTCTGCATCCATTTCTTCACCGCATACCACCTTTCTCCTTGCCAGATGACAAGCCCCTGTTCCAGCATTTTCAGTCTTAGTTGGAGTTTTCAATCAGAAGCCGGCCGGCAGAGATGTCAAAATATCTATACACAAACTGATCGACCTATTGTAACTGATGGTGAGACGGGTCCATGTTCGCCGGACTGCAAACCAAAGCAACCGTGACAAAATGATTAAGCTATACTATACCGTGACGTACAGGAGGTAGACTGGTACCCTGCCCGGCCATGATCGACCTATATATCGCGTTGCGGCTGTCTTGTTACTGCCGCAACAGCTATAACAATTGCAGTCCATGTTCCCCGGATTGCATGTCGTTGTTGCGATTGCGTCCGTTGCTTTCAAAATGATTTAAAGAATGGAAAATGGTGACGAAGTATGCAAACGCCACTTGTGACTTTGGGAGACAGAGGGTACGAAAGCCATGTTGCACCATCCATCGAACGCTACGTTTTCGACCCAAGACATTGACGGTGCAGTGCAGGGTCGGTAATGGTCTGACGTACGTAATCCGTACCGTCTGAAGGTTGTAACATACTGCATTGATTAGTACATAAACTGATCAAGAGCTCCCATTATTTACAGGAGCAGCATGCATAGAGCAGCAGAAATGAGAGGAGAGTAGATAGAACTACTAGAAGCGAAGAAAAACATACTGCAGTAGAAGCTCCCACACCGTCGGAGAGATCGATCAGAGGTTCTACGTGTAGTCAGTATCGATGCTCCTACAAGCTTGGGGCTAGCTATGCAAACGTCGGCATGCATGTCAGTAGTAGCTGTGGAATGTGTGACGATCCACGCAGATATAGGCCTGCCTTTCGTTTGACACGTCGTACATGCATGCATGCGGCCCGGCCCAAGGTCCCATTCATGCCTGGGCTAGCTGCTCGCTCTCAGGCGACGTGTCCGCCGGAAAACGATTGCCCCGCCGCGTCGCCACCACCACCGCCAACGATTGTCCTTGCACGTACCGGCTCGCCGGCCGTTCAGTCCGGCGCCCCACTATGCGTGGCGAAGAAAGAAGGAAAGAAAGCGAAAGCTTTTCTTTGAGTACTCCTGTCATGAACAGTCTCCCTCCAATGCCATTTGAAAGTCCAAAATGTCGAGCTAAATGTTTGATGTAGTTCAAAACTCTCAGCCAAAACGCCAAGAAGAGAGGCGGGAGGTTGTTTCCATCTGTTATTTGTAAAAAAAGGGGTGAGCTCCGCAATTTGGTCAGCGTGGTGATCGATGTTGAGGCCTATCTCTTGTGCACACTGTGTTTTGAATAACCAACCACATAGAATAAAAATGAGCTATAGGGGTCCAAGATTTCGAAACAACCCCGTTTATGGTGGTCACCGTAGCCTCCTTGAATTGCACGAGGGAGTCCAGAAAGACGAGTACATGCCATTTGTTGTGAGCTTTCAAGAGATTTGAGTCGACGACACCTGGAAAAAGCTTGGTCCGTTGGCCATTGGGCAAGAAATTGTGTAACGTACGGCATCCGAAAGACCGAAAGGCATTTAGGACAGAGTGAATAGTCTCTTTGATGTCTTGCTTAAATAGCAATGTCGGTGTGCCGCTACGATGAAGACGGCGTGTAAAATTGGGCATAAAAAAGTTGTCATGGATGCCCCGAGTTTAAATAAAACCACCACGAGAGAAAAAAATTGGCTCATTTGTGTGTGGCGTCAATCTAAGAGCTAGAACTTTGGCAGTCGTCATGGTGAAAAAAATGACATGGATGAGACTAATAGTTGCGGTAGTCCCCAATTTCCCTGGCCCCATTTTTCTTAGGTAGTAGCGTGATGTAGGCCGAATTAAGCCATTTACTGAAAACTCTCCCATTCGAACTAACGACTTCATGGATAGCAAACTCTTAAAAACACTCGGTGTAGCCGTCGGCCCGGGAGCCTTGCAAGATAGCATGATCAAAGAGATTGCCTCGATCTGCAGCAGCCGGGCGGGCGACTGTCCAGCTACGGATTGATTGCCCCAAGACCGATGAGATCACGGGCGCCGCGCCACACCAGACTTCTTGGACTGGACCGAGACACACCGTCTAGAATGTGCAGGATAAGCATGCGCTTGACTACTTCTCTGTCTTCTACTATATACACGCAGCGCTTATCAGGTTATCTGCAGCAGAGCCTCTCCCTTCTGCACTTCTGCTTATACTGTAATACGCTCGCTCGCAATGGCGCTTCTGCGACTTATCACCGCTTCATTTCATTTCAAAAGCAGGAAGGAGATGAAAGAGGATGGGAATGGCAGAATTTGCACCGCACGTCGCAATAATTCAGTTCAAGTTCAGAGACTGGACTCCAACACTACTCTTATTACTAATATCTTGCTGTATACACGGACGCTTCAACACTGACATGCACCACCATATACGGCGCACGCTCTAGGAGCTACCATGAGCTAATGGGTAAGAGAATCCGGTGCTGTTCATTCCTATCTTCATCATATTCAGGGGTGCGAAAACACTCACTCCGCGCACCCCTTACATACGCATGCATTTTTCTGACGACTAGGCGGCGGCGACGGCATCCCCGGCGCCGCTGCCGGACTGGTCGGAGCCGCCGGCCGCCGAGGGCGCCTCCCTGATGGACGTCAGCGAGCAGTTCTGCTCCATCAGCTCGTCCTGCTCGATCTGCCGCTCCCTGCACTCGTGGCTGCAGAATGCCACCTCGCCCCTGCACGACACAGACAGACAGACAAGGGGATTCAAGCATCGATCGTGTCACAGACATCAATCAATCTCCAACAGAAGGAACCAACATTTTTTTATTTTTTGTTTAGCTCTGTTGTCGTCGATGACTGATTGTGACAAACTAAAGAAATTGCGGGAGTTAATTAGATGGCACTACCAAGTGACCAGGTTTAGTATATGATCATCAAGCAACAGCTCGTATGATTGGCCTTGTTATTTTCTTTATTGGGTTGCTTAGGGGAGTACAGTATGCTAGAGTCTTGAGCACTCGTAATCTGAAATACTTCCAAGAATTTTATATTACGTTTAGGTCCAAACAGCGGAAAATTGTTTGTAAAGCTACGAGCACCCCATATACACCATACATATCTGATTACCGAATTTAATTAACTTAACTAGTACAGCAAGCCAATAATGTAGCGGCAACAAAAAAAATGCGCCGGAAGGAAAGGGCTCGCATCGAATATTCCCCTAAAATATAGGAGAGAATCAGATTCATGCTATGAACTAATCAATCAGCGCTTGACTGACCGCGTGAGGCACAGCAGCGAATCAGCATTACCTCTCTGATGATGATAAACGAGGATCGTCAATTATTTTCAAAGATTTGTAATTAAACACGGAGGATTACAGATATTTCCAAATTTAATAAATGGATAATAGCAGGTCATAACTCATAATTACCTCCCGTAAATAAAAACGTGGAGAACCACGAAATTCCGCATCCAAGCAACATACATACCGAACCGTAAAGCGCTAGCAAGATGATATGGAGATTCGATCTGGGTGCAAGTGCAACCTTGACGTGGAAAACGGACGAACCGAAAAAAAATCACATCAGAAGGCAACAGAAGAGATTGGTCGTGTTCTTCCGGCCAGGAAGCTACCGATCGAAAAGAGAGGAAATCGACGCGAGGACGGAGCTGGAGCACGAGGAGAATTCTACCGGACATGACATTTCCACGAGGCGGCGAGAAGGGTGCTGGGCGTGGGTGACGAGATGTTACCTGTATATGTAGGTGTCCTTGCCGGGGCCGAGGGCCTTGCCGCAGAAGCCGCAGGCCTTGAGGAACGCCGCCGTCATCATCAACCCGGCGAGGTCTCCGGCGTCCCTGCGCGGCGAGGCCCCGCCGCCCGTCCCGACCGCGCCGGCGGACGCGGAGGAGGACGGCCCCGCGTCGCTCGCCGGGCGCACCTGCTTCGCCACCGACTGCAGCGACGCCACGCTGGTCGTCCGGCGCATCAGCATGCTCCGCTGCCGCTTCCCGAGCATCCCGCCGGCGCCGGACTCCGTGTCAATCTCTGGTTCGGTGGCTTCTGTCCGAGATTTGCAGAGACGGAGAGACTGGAGGGTGGGGAGAGGGGTTTTGGGGTGGGGCGCATAAAAGGAGGAGGAGGGGCCGGAGACGTGGGATCTGGGCCGTCCGCTCCCGCGCTCGAAACACTTGGACGGTCCTGATCTGATCATTAATCAGCGAATTTGGCATTTTGCTAGGGTTACCCCTCGCGCCGCCTGTATATATATGCACGCCGTAAAACCATCCTGCTTCTATCTGTGTGGGCTATTCTGTGGTCTGTGCTACCCCCATGGTTTTTGTGATGCAACCAACGTGTATTAGCCGTAAGACAACACTGGGTCACATTATCATGATCGGTGTTATTGTTGTTTGGTACAGCTGTGTTTTTGTTTTTATGATTGTAATACTACCTCCGATCCAATAAAAGTGTCGGAGAAAAAGAACTGGGTACGTATAAATCGGAAGCACAGTTGGCGTCACTTTTTTCGGATCAGAGGAGTATATCTATATCCGGTGACGGAAAGAGTTTTGTAATTATTAGATCGGTTGAGTTTCGCGACTATTTAAAGGTGCGGGACATCTGGGCTGCATAAAATTGTTGCTACGCGAACTTGTCTGGATCAATGAAACCGCCGCGGCTTTGGGGTGTGTAGATCCCTAAATGACGGAATGTTAATATTTGTTGCTTGGAGGCACTCAAATATTTTTTCGGACCACTAATGAAAAGTGTGTTGCATGGCTCAGATAGATCAATGTGACAATGTTACTCTTACTTTGTCGGGTTTATTATTTTTCACAATTATACTCGACGTACATGGTAGCACATGATTTTTAATTGTTAGGTTGGTGGCACAAGAGTGTGGCCACTCCGTATTAAGGCGTGTGACTCGTGGGTTGCACAAATTTCTACTACACACAACCTTTTTAGTTCAATGAAATCGCGGCGGAGTTTCCTCTATGTTGACCCCTAAATTAAGGGACGTCATGTTTGTTTTCTAGATTCTATCAAATATTTTTGGCAATGCTTTTAATGGAAGTGCGTTATGTGGGTTGTTAGATAAGTGTTTATGTGATCTATCGAGTTTTTTTTTCATGAATGCTATCGATGTATCAGTTGGCACAAGGTTTTTGTAAGTACTAAATTGGTGGTGCTAGATTTTCACAATTTCAGTGGACTGAGAATCAGCTTAATTGTTAGTCAGGTGATGTCATCAAAACTTATAACTCATGCCTAACATGGGTCATGAAGCAAATCTAACAATAAATCTAACAATTCAACATCTGTTTCTCATTTACAACCCCACTATAACATGAAAAAATAGCAATTCCAGAACAACTTGCAACTCATAAGTACACGATTTACGATGTGGATTGGACGGTGTAGGACATGACTGAGCACTAACTTAGTTCTCATCTAGCCGATAATTCGCAAAACCGGTAAAATAGCTCAGAAAAATCACACATAGGAAAGTCATCATGTTCGATGTCTTTGGATGATTGTGCCCATTATGTCTTTTATTTCTTCAAAACTAATGTTTCATTGCCTTTGCATGTCATACACATCAGCTCGGTTAGCTGTTGATTATAATAAAAAATACTAGTCCAAAAAACTAAACAAAAAATGTCCAGTATGAGACTGGTCACAATGCAAAGTACCATATACTAGTATCATGCATATGCTACTAGTTTAGGATACCAATCCTACAATGCATAGTATCATCTAATAGTATCATAATCACATCATATTGAATGTTTTGTAGAATCTGAATGTAAATGTGTGTACTCCGGGAGTACATGATACATTTGCCATTAAAATTTTTAGTTTAGCGTGTCATGATACGGTATCATATTATGATACTACTCTCACCTCTCTCTTCATTAATTATTGTGCCACCTCAGATTTTTGCTTATGTGGAATGCATGATACTACCTATGATACTCCTAATGTTGGTTTTTTTCAAGACGTTGTAAAGATAACCTTCATTCAAGTTTGGAAGGGTATGTAGTGGGTCTCTGGATTATTGCCAAAACCAAAGATTGACCAATTAACTCTGTAAAAAATATGTTTCGTTCCAAGTGCAAAAAGAGAGATTCATATCACGTTTTCTGAATTCCATTTTCCCTTAATTATTATGTTATCTCTTATGTGTTCTTGTTTCAGTTCAAAAACTCAATATCCTAAATGCACTTTCCTCATAAAATGTCCATACTTAGTCCCTTGGTCGTTGCTAAAATCTGAGGCTATCAATTAGTTATATACCAAATGTTTTTTTGTCCCTCAAGTACCGAATCATTCCGATCTAGTCATCCCTCCCAGCCTCACCAAAGCTGTTTTGAAAACCAATTATAATCTATCTATCCTACGGTGGCACGAGCTTTCTGGGACTCTACATAATGGTATGCGACATCTAGGCTGCACAATTTGTTTCTCTATGTGCTTGTCGAGATCAATGAAACCGCGGTGGATTTTTGTCTATGTTGAACCGCAAATAAAGGCACGCCATAATTTTGTTTGTTTTATTCACTTGTATAATTTTATAGATTTATTTGGAAGGAAGTGGGTTACGTGAGACTCCATAGACTGACGTCAACATGTGTCTGGACTTTCCTTAGTATAATTATCGGGCACGTCACAGATCTGGCTTTGAGAAAGAGTATGACTTTTGTTTTGTTTGCTATGCGTCATACTAGACATTGTGGGGGCAATATTTTCCGTTTTAATCTGAAAAGTTAAATGTGGTGTGTTTTGACATTAAAACAAAAAATGATTTTAGAAGTCTGAAGATAAAATAGTTTTGGTCTTACGTTCTAGGTATCCAAGTTCCAATAATACAAAATTTTCTAAAACATAAAGAAAATGGTAAAACATGCCTACCATTTCCTACCCATATGAATTTTGCCAAATTTGATCACTTTAACAAAATTATACCATCCGAGTTAATGCTTCGATATTTACAACATAATTCCTTTGGTAAATATTTACCTAAGGTAAATTCACTTTGGGATGAAATTTCTTGAAATGCATGTTACTTATTATCATATAATATATTAGTACCTTTTGACACAATTCACTATGTTCTCACAATGATTATTTGTTGATAATATAAAAGTAATCATTAATTTAGAAAAAAGTTCCTTTTCCCGCCATAAGATATTCATTGTGTTGTTAGATAGTAGTCTCTTGGTTGGTGTAGGGAAACCAAGAGAGACATGGCCGAATATGAGTTATTCAGTTGTTAAACTCTAGATGTTTACGCATGTAAATAATGTAAAGACGGGTTCCTTATAGTTTATGTGTAGAATTACTAAAATCTGAAGTTAATCACTTAACTAAATACCAAATATATTTTCTGTCCCTCAAGTGCCAAATAGTCCCGATGTAGTTATCCCTCCCGGCCCCACCAAACGTATTTTGAAATTAACTGTAATCTATCTATCAGGTGGCGCGGGAATTTTATAACTATTAGATCGGTGGCACGACGGTCTCAAGACTCCAAATAATGGTTTTCGACATATGGGCTTCACAACTTTTTACTACATGCAACTTGTCTAGATCAATGAAACTGCGGTGGAGTTTTGTCTATGTTGAACCTAAAATAAAGGCATGTCATATCTGTTGTGTGTATCCAACCGTATATTTTTTCAGATTTATGTGGATAAAAGGGTGTTACGTGGGCCTCCATGGACTGACATCAACATGTATCTAGATTTTTGTTGGACCACTTATCGGGCACGTCACATATATGGCTTTGAGAAAGAGTATGCCCTATGTTTTGTTTGCTATGCGTCATACTTGACATTGTGGGAAAAGGAATTACCCCTTTTAATATGTAATAGTTAAAGGTGGTGTGTTGTGATGTATGAAATAAAAAAATGCTTCTCGAACCCTCAAGATAAAATAATTTTGGTGTTATATTTTACCTATCCAAGCTTCAAAAATACAATAACTTATTACATAAAACATAAAAAATCTAAAACATGGCAGTGTTAACTACTCATGGGAGTTTTGTGAAATTTAATCACTTTTATCAATTATAGCTTCCGAGTTAACAAGAGACATTTGGTACAACTTTACAGATGGAAAATTCATTTGGGCGTGATATTTCTTCTAATGCATGTTATCTTTTATCATATAATGCCTCAGTACCTTTGCTCCTCGTACAAAATTAACTATGTTCTCACAAGGATTGTTTGTTGATAATTTAGAAAATGTTACGATATGGACAAATATGAATATCACATTGGTTTAATTTATAGATGTTTATTCTTAATAATTATGTATATGCGGGTTCATCGTTGTTCGTAGAAGCGGTTCGTGGCCCGCTCTAGCTTCGTAAGTAGGCGCGTGCCGAGCGCAACCGCGCACCGGCGGTGATGTGCAGCCGCCGCCGCGAGGGGTTCTGCGTGTGACGTCGGGGTCGGCATCGTGGTCGGACGAGGTGGCGTCCTTTGGCCGGCGGGCAGGCAAAGGCAGCAGAGCCGTCACTCTCCTCGCGCCCATGGTCGCTGTCGAGCTCGCGGTCACGGCCATGGTTGATCGCTGTCGAGCTCCGTACGTCCTTTTCAGGTTCAGGCGCCGTGGCGACACAGGGGGGCGAGGAAACGAAAAGCTCCCGGGGCTGAGCTGCACGCTGCCGGATACATGAGCCGCTGTAGCTGCACGCGGCAGCCATTGGGGTCTCTCGGCCTGGACCTAGCGAACCTTCATCGTACTACCCCGAGTGATTTGAATTCCCAACAGTATATATGCTGGCGTGTCGAAAGGGGAAAAAGGACGGAGGCGATCAACGTGGCATTCTTGGAGGAATCTCACGACATGGCGCGGCGCTGATAGGTACTCTCCCTCCGATCTAGTACATGACTCACCAACTCACTCACCCTATAAGTAGAATATCGGATGCATTTAGACATTCTTTCAGTGTTAGATGCATTCGTTTGTATCTATAGGTGAGTCACCTAAATCCGAACAAGCGGCTAGATCCGTAGATGTCAAGTGCATATTGGTAACAATCAGAGTGATGCTACCATTACATTTGGTGTAAATTTTTATCGAACGTCTTCATATCACAAAAGGGACACTCGAGATCGACTGCATTTATTAGCTCGCTCGATTCCGACTCGACATAATTGGAACCATCATTATTTTACCATTACATTTTATGCACATAATGAGCTATCATTTCTAACATTTAGTTTATATTTGTTTGGAATGAAGACAATTGTTACCTCTTAACAACCGTGATATTTTTTAGTGTTTTAGATGGAAACACATGGAGCATGTGTTCGGCAGAGCTCGAGCCAGGTCTATGCGCCTAAGAGCATCTCTAACAGAGCTCTCAAACACGCGAAAAACCTTAAAACTCCGGCGAGTTAACGGGCCGAGGCTTTTTTTGCGCCATAGCAGAGCCCATTAACTCAGCGCGGCCCGTAAACGTGATAAGGGCGACCGTAGATATCCTCCGCGGAACGGTATATATGCTGGGATCTCGTCATTTCGCGGTGCGAAAACCCTATCCACCGCCGCCGCCGACGAGCAATCCGCCCCCCGCATTCTTCTACTCCGACGAGCAATCCGCGGCCGGTGACGTAGATCGGCCGCCGCCGCTGCCGCGTGATGGCACCGAAGAGGGCGCGGTCGAATCTGCGGGGGCGCGGCAACCGATTCGGCGAGTTCTCCGAGGCGAATCGGAAGTTTCTCGTCCGCGCCGACGCCGGTCGCAAGCGGCTTATCAAGAAGTACACGAAGGCCGGCCAAATCGTCCCGGAGGCGTTCGACCGCGAAGTCCAGCGTCGCCGCCTTGCAAAGAGCTCGAGCGTCGCCGCCTCGCGCCTCGACCTTCTCGACCGGACGCCCTCGACCTTCTCGAGTCGATCCCCGTCGAGATGGTGGGCGGCGTCCTCTCCCTCGTCCTGCTACGGAAGGAGAAGAAGACGGCAGAGCAGAGCCTCGCCCGTGACGAGGACTGAAAAGCTCGGCGTCGACCTCGTCGCCGCCGCACCTGAGGCTCCGGTGAGCCAAGTTTTGGCAGTAGGGTAGGGCGGCGACGAGTTAGAGTAGATTACTTTTGGAGTTAGAGTAGATTACTTTTGGAGTATATGTACATTACGTCTGATTTGGTGATGAACTCCTCCGTGGAGAAGAAATGCCGATGAAAACTAGAACGTTCGCGCCCAAATTCGCCGTTTAACAGATCCGTTTGAGCTTTCTGCTATCGTGAGCGAGCAGTTGCGAGGAGATTTGGGAAAAAAGCCGAACTGTAAACTTATTTTGAGGTTCATATTTTAAGGGCTCTGTTAAAGATGCTCTAAGCAAGTGGGAGACTTGGGAATCAAGTGAGGTTCGAGCATCACTTTGATACAGCGGCATCACTTTAAACTACAATTGATAATAAAACGTTGTATGCATCACTTTGTTGCAGAAGCCGTATGCATAAAAGGTCGGATGCATAAAAGCCGTATGCCATCATGTAACATAAGCCAAAGCAAAAAAGCCAAAATATTTTTTTAGGTGCTTTTAAATTTATATAAATAAAGGGCAACCAAATAACCCCTTAGCTTAGCATATGTTTCAGTAGACATGTACATGCGTTGTGTGAATAAAATGTACGTGACTGTTTGAGTGTCCTTATAGTCTTAAAAAAACACCGGTAACGATTGGATACAGTGTTGACTGTTGAGTGCTCGACGCGTTCTAACCAAGACAGATGTGCGATCACATCTTGTATAATTAAAACGTGAGATCCTGGAGTATATGCATAGCTACATCGAGCGATCTTTGCATCCTTTTGGTGCAGCAATGTCAATGCTGGTGCGGAGAAAGTGCAGTGCGCGGTGGCCTAGCTTCCACTATCGCCGCATACAAGAACATCGATCCGTTTTCACCCGGAGGAAAGGAAGAACCGCACATTCATTCATTTCATCAAACCGGGTGCAGTCCAAGCTCGAATCAGTTCCGCCTTACGCGTCACCTGATACTGTACCAATCACCCAAACTGAACATGTTCTTCAGATCGACAGGCCTGGCCGGCGACTCAATTATCCGTGGCAATACCCGTCCGTAGCCAATTGGCACAGAACCACCACCATATCACCGTCCCGCGAACAGCGAAAGCTGCATGCAGATGCGTCCGCACGCACCATCCAAACCAAGCGACAAACATCAATCTAGAAGCGCTGAGATGAGCTCAAAAGTGGCATCCACAAAGGCGGTGCTAGATTACTAGCGTGCATCAGCATCTGCACATACATATATATATACTACTCATCCCCCATGGAATTCTGAGGAATTCATGGTATCACCACGCACTAACTGAAACTCCATTACTCCTGGACTGGACATCGATCGCACGCATGCCTTGCTTTCTGTATGTTGACCTCTGTGGACGGCAAAGGCAGCAGCTCACGTTCCATTATCAACCATGTCGCGACGTAGAACTAAAGAACGGCGAGGAACGACGCAGACGGAGGGACAGCGTAAACTATGCCTAGCTGCTTGCTTGGCATCTTACTCGAGTCTTTGTCGTCTGAGATCTATCTAACACCTCAGTCAGAGGTGATCCACTGATGGAACCCTACGTCGGTCTATGGAAGAAGCACTTGTGCCACCACGTATTGGCAGCATACAAGATCGATAGTGGCGACATGACACAAGACCGACGACGAGAAGTCTAGACCTCTGCTAAGAACGGAATCCAGTGAGCTCTCCTACCGTCCTACGGCTGTCTGTCTAAACCATCACATGATCGAGCAGGCGTTCGGGTTCTCGTCGCTGAACAAGTCGGTGAGCTGCTCGCCGCCGGCGCCGGCGCCGATGCCGAAGGAGTCCGGGTATCTTGGGTAGATGGGTGTGGCCCACCTTTCATGGGCCTGGGCCGCTCCAATGGCGCCGTAGTGGGCCATTACGGCGGCGCCGTTGTCGCAGGGATTATGCTGCTGGGGTATCCACAGCTCCGCCTTCTTGCCTGTGGACCGGGCCGTCCGCAGGACCTTGTGCGGGTCCACGCTGCCGGTGACGGTCACCCTCTGCTGCCTCCGGTTCACCTCCACATGCTCCACCCCTGCAGCTTGAAAATGTAGTGTAATAAATAACTAAGCACAGCTAGCAGTGCTCGCTCAAGCTAAGCTACCAATTATATTGACCCAGAACTCAATCTTAGAGAAATGTAATCTTATTTCCCAAGGAATGCAGCTAACTGAACCTGAGAGAAGTCTACAACGCTGTACTGCTGTAGTACCTTCTGTTTGCCAGTGATTCATCATAAAGGTGTTACTCACAGCTTTATAAGAACAAAAATGCTTTGGGCATCTTTTTCTTTTTCGAATGATGTAGGATGTAGCCTTTTGTTTTCATGAAAAAACCATTAAAGCTGAGAGGATGCTCCTATGTTCTAGTAGTGTTTTGTCCCTAAAAGAAACGAAAAATGCCTCCGCGTAAGTGTACAGGCTGGAGAAAAAGCTTAAGCAGACATGACACGATGGCCATTACTGGTCAGGACTCAGGAGTGCTAGCTTCTGCTACTACCACTGACTAGTGACCAGTGAGGGGAAGCAACCAAGTCCTGGGCAGCACAATGCTAATGAACAGAAGGAGCGCAATGCGTAGGGCCAATAATAAGTGAGTGAGTGAGTGAGTGAGTGAGTGAGCGACCGACCAAACTTACTAACCTCTCATGGCGGTGATGGCCTTGCAGACCTGACGCTCGCACCGCTCGCAGTCCATCCTGACCCGGAGCTCCACTGTCTGAAGCTGCAGCTGCCGATGCCTCCTTTCTTTCTTGCCCCCACTCGCCGCCCCCAACAGCCCGAGCACCAGCTGCTTCACCCCGCCTCCCATGAGGAATGCAACAAGAGACCGAATAGCTAGCCTAACTAGCTACTAGATGTTGCAATGGAGGTGTGCACAATGGCTCGGCATTCGGGCATTGTCTGGCTTTGTATGGGGAACTGTTCATTGGCTACCTGAAGAAGGAAGGCAATGGCACTTGGGAGGGCTTGGGCGAGGGGACAGGACGAGAGAGGGATATTTTTTGACTGTATAAATATTTTTTGACTGTAGAGAGAGGGATATATTGCTGCATGCTGTTGTGGAGTCTGACAAGAGAACGCCAAGACGTCCGGGAAAAGTGAGGCCCGTGTTGCTCATGGGACTGACGATGACGACGACGGTGGCCATGTCGTCGTGCAGGCAGCGGCTCGGCTCGGTTGTGTGTTGCAGTAGGCCGAGACACGGTGCAAGAAACCGCCTGCAAAGCTGCTGCGACTTGGGGAAAAGAGAAGGGATTCGCCCATCCATCCATCTATCTGAACCTGATCCATGCATGATGTTTCACTAAGCGTGGGCATTCCCGGTTTTAAGCGGTTTCGCCCGGTTCCGCAAACCAACCCGTCACAACCAGTTTTAGCTGGATTGGTTTGGTTTGGACCGTTCCGATGGGAGGTTATAGGACGGGTTGGTGCGGTTTCGTTTAGTGGTTTATACGGTTTGGAACCGTAGAGCTTCTTCTTCTTCTGCCGCCGCCAACTTCAGCCGCGCCGCACACGCCTAGCTCGGTTTCCGGCAAGCCGTCCGGCGTCTCCACAGTCCCGTCGAGGCACAGCCCGAGCGGCCCGCCGCTGAAGTCGTTGCCCTCGAGGAGCAGCGACCCGAGCCGGTTCAGCATGTGGTAGTCTGGCGAGATCTCGCCGGTTAAGTTGCTCGCCCCGATGTTGAGCCGCACCAGGTTCTTGAGCGTGAAGAGCGACGTCGGGACCTCGCCGGAGAGTGAGTTGTGCTGCAGGTAGAGCGTCCGGAGCTCGGACATCTGGGATACGTCGTCGGGGATGGGGCACGCCGGCTCGCGCCTGCCTACCCGGCCGCCCGCTCGCCCGCCTGCTTGCCGGCGCGCCCGCTCGCTCGCCCGCCTGCTCGCTCGCCAGCCCGCGCGCTCTCCTGCCTGCTCACCGGCGCGCCCGCTCGCTCGCCAGCCCGCGCGCTCTCCCGCCTACCCGTGCGCTCGCCCGCCTGCTCGCCGGCGCGCCCGCCCGCGCGCTCTCCCGCCTGCTCGCTCGCCGGCGCGCTCACCCGCCTGCTCACAGGCTCGCTCGCGCCGGCCTGCTCGCACGAGCGCGTTGATGAGAGGAAGAGCGTGCGGAGCGGAGGGGTAGGCTAGGAGCGTGCGTGCGGTTTAATTGGTTTCAACAGTTTGAAACCGTCTCAAACCAGATTAAGATTTTCTGCACACGGTTTCAGTCCGAAAACCAGCCAATCCGTCGTAAACCGTAGATGTGGTGCGGTGCGGGCTGGTTTCACGGTTTGGCCGGTTTGAGACCAATCCATGCACAGGCTTATGTTTCACACCGATAGATAGATAGATGGAGGTTTATTATGATAAATAAAGAGGATAAGGTTTTCTTATTTACTCTTTCGCTGCCAGGTTTTCATGTGTTCTGTAGCGCTAAAGGATAGAAAATCTTCTTTGCTAGTTACAAGCAATTATGTAGGTAGATTCCATTGCATAGTTAGCGGTAAATAAGTGATGTGAATGTAAGTCTTCTTTTTCTTTTGTCAACGGATGTATGGGCAATTTCAACGGGTCAACATAAACGGACACCAAATATATCTGAGTTTGTTCTGTTTGGGTCGCCGAATGGATAGCCCCTGTCTGCTAGTTCGCGTAGTGCACCCAACGCATCGGATCCATTTAGGGTTTTTGGAACAATATTACTACCATGTCATATGTGGACCCCTTTTGATATATATAATGGGTGGGCCACAAACGGTCTTTTTTACAAATATGACTAAAAAATATATAAAATAAAATGCATGCGGGCTTCTACTCGTCTCGTCGCGGGGTCGACGTATTCCGACGCCTGCAAAAGGTGGGCCGGAGGCACACGAACCGGCAACGTCGCCGGTTGTTCCTGCTCTGACGGCGGCGGGAGCGCGGGGAGGAGGGCAGTCCAGCTCCAAGACTGGTTGTAAAGCACCGCAGGGGAAGGGTGGCGTTGGAGGTAGGTCCATCTCCTCCTCCATGGTCTCTGCTGCTCCCTAGCGACCTTCTCAAGCATGCGCTCCTACCGCCACTCTTCATTCTCGAGGGCTTGCGCGAGTACATGGTCGTTCCGATACTCCGGCAGAAGGACATCACGGCGGCCCTGGATCTCCAGAGCTCGTGTGTGGCCGCTAGTCGGAATCGACCGCACCAGGATCCGTTGCAGATTCGAGTACTAGTGGTCAGGTAACTTGGCATCCGACCAAGGCACCCACCACGTGCTCCTAGTACCACCGGCAGTCGCCCACGGGGACGTAGTGGCGGTCACGCACAACTACATTGATGCCCAACGGCGCAGGCATGGGGGCGAAGATGATGTGTGCGGCGACGGCGCAGGCATGGGGGCGAAGATGGTGTGTGCGGCGACGGACCGAGACGACCTCGCCTCGTGGTCGTGCTTCTCTTTGCCCATCGACCAGATCAGCATGGCTATGGTGTCTAGGGTTTGTGTCGTCGGTGGGGGAGCAAGGTGTAGGCAAGTGGGAGTGGTTGTCCCTAACCACAGGCTCTCGCATTAAAAAGGACCGACTAGGGAATAGCAATTGTCTCCTGTGTCACTGCCAGGTGGATCCGAGGCGGACATCACGTGAATTTGGGACAAGAATAGTCATGGCAGACAAGCCAGGGACAGAAAACATGGACACGCAGCGGAATTGCGTCACTGCATTTGGCCAGAACGGACGCGCATGGACTCAATGTGTCGTGTCGTTGAAGTTGCCCTAAGGGCAGCTCCAACGGTCCTCCGCATCCCTCCGAGGCCTGTCCGTTTTTGTCCGAACGGACAAAACAGGCTCTCCAACGGGCCGGCGCAAATGGACACTTGTCCGCGCGGACAGCCAAACTGGACCAAACCTGGCCCAAGTTTGGGGAGGCGAGGACACAGCGCGTGTCCTCCCCTTGTCCGCCCTGGCCCACGCGTCAGCGAGACCGGCCGCTTGGCCTGGTCTTATTAAATGCGGTGGGTGGCCGGGGTCGCTATCCACTCCACTCCATCTCCCACTCCGGCGCAAACCCTAGCCGCCCCGGCCACCGCCACCACCACAGCCGCTCCGAGCTCGCCGCGGTCCACGCCGATGAAGCCTTTCTGGGCGAAGGGCGGCCGGAACAACCGCGAGGCGTCGAGCTCGCGTGCCCCGCCGCCACGACGCTCCGTCCCTGTCCCTGTGGCTCCACGCCGCGGTCCCGCCGTCGCCGCCGATGCGGAGGCCGCCCGCGCCGCCGGGCACGCCGCGCCCGCGTCCAGCCGGAGGTGGCCGCGATGTACTGGGAGCGGCGGCAGCCGCTGCCGTGGGGCGATGTCCACCTCCCCGAGGGGTGGCATCTCAACCGGCTCCGCGTGCCCGTGCCCCCGGTGCCGCGCTCCGGCCGTGAGCGCACGGAGGAGATTCGCCGCCGTCGAGCCCTGCTGCCTCCCGACCTCCTCCACGACCCGGCCTACGCCATGGACTCCTCCCTATGGGACGGGTGGTTTGAGCTGGAGCACAACCACCGGCGCCGGGCAGCGTTCGCGGCGACGGAGGAGGACTACGCCGAGCTGGAGGGCGAGGAGTACCCGGCGCTCGTCGGCCTCGAGGCCGACGAGGATTCGGACCCGGACCTCGAGTGGGAGGAGTTCGACGACGGCGGCGACGCCCCTCCTCCTCCCATGAAGGCCGAGCCGGAGGACGAGGACGAGGACCTGAAGCAGGCCATGGAGTTGTCCGAGCTGGACGAGCTCGGGCGCTGGCCCGATCTGGCGGCCACGCTCCGTGCGTCCGCCGAGGCTGCGGCCGAGCAGGCGCGCCTGGACGAGGCAGTTGCTGCGGCCGAGCAGGCGCACCTAGACGAGGAGCGTGCGCGCTGGCAGGTGCCGTGGCCAGAGCCCGGCGTACGTGCCCCCACCAGCATGGCCTCAGGACCCCGAGGCGCCAGCCACGCCTCCACCTCCACCCGCGACGCCACCGGCGTGGCTGTACTCGCCTCCGCCCTACATCATCCTCGTCGGAGGCCCTCCGACGAGGATGAGTAGGCCGGACCCGCCGCCGCCAACGGGCCGGAGCCGGCGCCCATTTTCAACTCCGACGACGCCGGCGCCACCCTTCCCCGCCCTAGTTTTTTTTTCTGTTTATATTTTGTATGTCTCGCTGGCCACTGGGCCCTACCGAACTAAATATATGTTAATTAAGTTTATATTTTGTTCTTTTTTTTGCGCTGGGCCGTTGGAGACCCTCTCTCCCCAAAGAGGACAGATGCCCAAAATCTGTCCGCGGACAGAATCAGTCCGCTTTGGCTGTCCATATGCGGAGGGCCGTTGGAGGTGCCCTAAGCCTTCTTTTATGATTTATAAGGATGATAAGCTTCAGCACTACGCCTACCTAAAATTAGAAGCAGATGTGGAGAAGACTAGAGCTGATCTATATTAATCTCTCCACAGCAACCAAAAAAGGGCATATATGAGACTGAGACTGAGGCGCATACAATTTACAGGGGCGGCTATCAGATGTTTTTTCTGTCACTTGGTGATTCATGAGATGAAGAACACGGTGTACATAGTCACAGTCAGTAACACTAGCAAGCAAGAGCTGGCAGGAGGCTTATGTAGACTCGCCAGTCCAGCGCCAGAGGAGGTCGGCGCCTTGCCTGCAACTGCAGGTGTCACGGCTGGCGAGGTCTGCTGCTCGTTCGACGGCAGCGGATCCTGCGGGCTGTTGTGCTGCGACGGAGCCAAGGGTACCGTCGTGCTGTTGTCAAGATCATGGCCTGCGTGCATAACGACCATTAACATTTCATGGAGTAATTGGAAGGTAAATCTAGTTTCGTGTTAAGTCGTTTCAGACTTACATTCAGATCGGTACCAGCCCAGATTCATGTTTTCTCTGTCAAAAACAACGTGGTATCCAACCAAGAAGTTCTCTGCAGTCGGCGAATATAAAGTAAGTTTTTTCACAGAAAATTCAAACGCAAAGTATCCCATACTACATTTAAGCACTCACGTCCAATAATTCCAACAGGTTCTGGTGATGGTTGTACAGCTAAGCAAAATTTGGTAACCGCTCCCTGAAAATTAGCAAATGAGATAATGTCACCGGCCCACAAAACAACTGTGGTTTTGAATTATCTGTTCTATATAACTTTCTTTATCATATATGCTACAATAAATCATGCAAGGAAAGCAACAACAACTAAGTTGGTGCTCTGACCACCTAACACAAATGCTTTGATGTCCAAGGATAAATGATATTTCTACCTTAAGTTAGTGAATAACTGCACCTATACTCGGGAATATTTTAATTTTCTATGATTGTGTCTATTGACTTATTGTCGGTATCCTAGTAAATGGATAAATATTCTGTCCATTGAAGTTCCTACTGTGAACACACTGGAAAGAGCCTTTGAATTGATATGTTATATCATGCTAAAGTATCATTACTCTTTATTTTTAGGTAAGCCAGATAACTGGAGCCAGCTCTCAAAGAAATAAGAGAAAATATAGATGTAGTCATGTTTGCATACAAGAACTTGGTCTTGGGAATGCACCAGTTTTTATCGTAGGAGAACATCTAAAATCCAATCAACATATATCGCACAACATAATTGGCCATCAATCTAAGCTGGTTGATTTTGACTCGAGACCCAAATTTCTCCTTAACAAGACAAAAAATACCTCTTTGTCACTGTGTGAAACTGTAGGATTAACAGCCTGAAAGCTCTTGTTTGCAGCGAGAGTCAGAGTTACAGTTGGCACATCAGGCATCTCCAAGGAACTGAAATCACGAGTAAGTGAAATGAATATTCCATATTAAAAAATCAAACCAGTTTCTGGCGAGTGGCGACCTTTGCAATCAGAATTCAGAAGTTACCTGACAGTGTAGCAGTATTCAAAAGAATCCTCTTCCTGGATTATTCTTGAGGCATTAACTTGTTTGTCAAACTGCAAAACTATAATGATTCAGTAGCCAAAATTTTCCACTAAACAACTACCTGAAAAAGAGTAAATATTCACCTCGATAGTGACAGCCTTGTAAACATCTAGAGGAAGAGCTGTAAATGATGTTCCACTATCAACTAAGGCCTGGAAGCTAGTACCCTCAAAACATTTATGGCCAACACAAGATTTGTCGACATTGACAACATAAGTTTGACTGGAAAGAAAAGAAGATTACAGATGTCAGTGAGATTTAAATAACCCCAGAACAAGTAGAGCAACTGAAGGACCCTACCAAGGCACTCACAGTTTTCCATCTAAGGGAACAAATGGTGTCGACTGTTGGGTGGGCACCCCTTGATCACCGAAGAAAATTCTCCCAGAATCTTCCTTAAAACACATCGAAAATGAATTCCGGACTAAGCCAGCTCTTGCAAGGAAGCTGGGAACTGAGATATCTGCCATCCCAAGGCCAAGAAGTCCATCTGGTGCAATGCCATCCAAATAGCTACCACTTTGCTTCCTACCACAACTAGAAAAGAAAATTACAAGAACTTAGTTAAACTGGAAATCTCAGTACACAAACTAATCATGAAATTAGAATTCTTCAGCACCAGCGGACAACCGATAGTTCCAACCATTTTGTTCTAAGAGTGCATTGAATATGACATTTGTGGGCAACCGTATGAACAAATGAATACAATGCACCTACAGCTATACACATTAAATGCAAGCAACCACATCATAAAACAAGCAGAAAAGGAAATGAAATGCTGATTACTGCCCCCGCCCCTCACACCACATTTTATGATGACTGAGTTGGACACAAACATAGAACTCCTGAAGAGAGCGAAGGCAGCTAGCCAGCTACTCTCTCCGTTCCTTTTGAGCTTTTCTCAGTTTTCTTAGATTCGTATGTGCATCTTGACGCGTTTTAGTATGTACATTCACTCATTTTAGTCCGTATGTAGTCCACATTGCAATATCTAAAACATCTTTAATTAGGAACGGGGGAGTAGTACAGAAGCTTACCCTATAATGACTGAAGCCTTCACTGGTACATGGCTCTCCCTTGAATCCAAGTGCAGAGTATCCTCGATCAGCAAACCTGAACTGGTTGTATTTTCTTGAAAATACTCGATACTATATGGGCAAGGCTGCTTTGTGGTTGCACAGCTTGAACCTAGTGAGCAAAGCTCATGGCTACAGGGCAGATGCCGACTCGTCCTTGATTCGGCTGGTTTGTAGATCCCGAGATCTCTATCCTGCATAATAGATGCTCCATATACGATGGAGCATCTGCCAATCAATCATTGCAAATAAGTGCTAAAACTGCTTCCAGATTTGTAAACGTCGACTTGTTTGTGCATTCGCATAAGGTAATATTAGAAACTTAGGATCAACAAATTCAAGAGAAACTGGACCAGAGGTCACTAAGCATGTCACAAACTGCCAATAGGACTTTCCACTTTTCATGTATTAGTCAAAGGTGATGTTGGCGGAGGTATCCAGGTGCGGAACTCAGGTGGATCACCAATATATTAGAAAAAGCTCAGGTGGATCACCTATCCACGTGGGATTATAGGGTGATGATGGTGGTTGGGGAAAGAAGATGAGCATTATAAAATTCTTATTAGCCAAATATGGAGTGGTACTATAGCAGTTCGAGTGGATATGTGAATCTGATTTCCATCAATATGTAGATGGATGATGCCATAGGTAATTTACAGAAAATGATGTCTGTAAACTTCTATTTCCACTAACATCAAAAAATTTAGCTGACTTTAACACTCAAACTAAGCTATGTGCCAACATCTGCTTTAAATTGTATGGAATGTTACTAAACTAATAGAAATAAAAGGCATGCAATGTATTAGTTTCGTCCCCCTACAAGGATATTAATCGCATGTTCTCTGGTTTCACATATTGAAAAAATGTTAATTATGCCCCAGTTTTTGTACTAACACTATTGCTTGAGTCCATCTACACCAAAGTAGACAGTGCTAGCCATCTAATCTGATCTTGATATTTCCTACAGCACACACCCTTGCACGAATCTGAGCACGGAGACATCATACGGCTAAAGGGCCTCGACTTAGACATAAGAGGATCTCATCGCGCTATTGTTCAAAGTTGCTTGAAATATATTTCTGTTTTGGGGGGCATACACATGCACGTACATACGCAACACAATGCACAACAATGTTACTGATAAAAGAGGTGCATACCAGACTCCCACGGTAGCCAGACAATGGAGCACACTCGATACAGTCGCAGGGTACCCAGAACAAATCGCTTCCAGTGTCCAGTGCGACCAGAAAGGTAGTGTTTGGCGTCCCAACCTCCACCCATGTGTAGTACAGCCTGCAGAGACACAAAGCAGAGACAGACACCATTAGCTTACAAAAGCACAGCGACGGCCCGTCAGAAATTCATTCACAATGTAACACGCATCCCAGTATCCAATATAGCATAGTAACTTGCAGTTTTGTAATGCGGTAATTAGCCGCATTTCTATATCACCGCTGTCGTACAAAAACTATTTCGATCCGGTGGAGGGAGCATGTGAACTGATTTCAGCAGCTGCGGTAATTAACTTCCACATTTTGAACAGCAAAAGGGCTAGAAAGTAGAAACCCAGAGGGCTGAGGCTGAGACTGAGAGGGAGCGCGACGCACCAGCCGAAATCGTTGCCGAGTGAGAAGATGGCGTCGCCTTGGGAGATGGAGAGGAGCTGGTGCTTGGCGCCGAGGCGGCGCTTCTGGCGGTGGAGGTCGCTCCGCACGAGCGCCCTGTAGTAGCCCCCGGTCCCGCGGCGCGGCCACCGCGCCCCGTGCGCGCCGGAGGCCTGCCGCGCCTCGTCGGAGAGCCGGTGCACCATCCTCGTCGAGAGCGTGGCCGCCGCGGCCGACGCCGCCGCGGCGAGCAGCAGCGGCAAGAGGAGGAGGCGCATGGGCGGATCTGGGCTCTGCCGACGGTGGATCTGCCGGTAATGCGGAGCGGTGGCGCGCGGGGAGGAGGGGTCTGGAGCTAGGGTTTGTGGAGCTGGAGTGGTAGCTGAGCTGCGGTAGGGGTGGGTGGGAGCGTGACGGACTGACGGTGGCTCGGGGAGGGGAGCTTGGGCGGTGCTGCGGAGGTGGCGATGGTGCTCTGCTCTCTGGAAATTTGCGCAGAAAAGAGGACGACGGACGGAGAGTAGTTTTGCTCGATAACCTCTGAGGAAGTCTCGTACTATTTCCGTTCGAACACCGCTGAGGCAAAGTACAGTGGTAACTTTTTTTTTTGCCAAAAAAGGTACAGTATTAACTAAGGCGCCGTATCTTACGAATCCATAGGCGTCCGTACATCCCTGCATCCTTTCCTTGCTAGTCATTCGATCCCAATCCTGCGTATGGTACGCATCTGCGGTAATTTTGCAAAACAACGCCCGCCTCTGGCACTAGTTAGCATGGCTAGTTTACGATAACCCCCTTGTTTCTTGGCCTGTTTCCACCGATCATATCCCACAACCACGTTCATTGATCGACCCCAATCCCATGTATTTGCCACCATATTCAGGCAACGGAACACCGGCCGCAAAAGCCCAGCCCTGGTAGGATCACCAAATCGCGGCGACGGCGCCTGCAATGGAGGCTCATGGTAGGAGGCCACCATCTCTACGGCAGCCTGCAATAAATCGAGATCCACTCCATAGACAACCGTAATACCTTTATGGCGGAAGCATGCAGGAGATGAAGACCCGGGTAGGCGCCACCACATCTAGACGAGGATGGCTACAGGCTACCTCGCTCTCATGTGTCGGTGACTGGAAATTTCAGCAAGTAAACATGCATGTCTCGGTGAATGAAAAATCCAGAAGAAACAGTTACTTTATTTCGTTTCTTTGAATGCATTCCATGAAGCTGATGACAGTCTGCAATGTGAGGTGTACTTTGCGTGATACAGACTGCAATTTAGTTTATATAGGTTTGATGTACAGTTCGTTAAATATCAACCGTACAAGAATTAATCCTATATTCAATTGTCTGAACTTGGTGCAAAAGCTGAGGTTCACTTTGCCTTGTTGATCTTCGTCAGACATCGAAATTTGCAGACTTTTTTATCTCACAAGACAGAGCAAGCTAGAGGAGATGGGCCTCTCGACTGTTGGATGAGAAGGCATGCGTCCTCCTAGATCTGCCCTAGCAGGGATGACCTCAGACTTAGGATCGCGCCGTGATTCAGGGAGGGAGAAGGCCAATGAGTTTTTCTCTCGTTGGTTTTGCCGTCTGTAACCGTGCCGGCTGGCGGCCACCGTGATAATCTGACGGTAGGGCGTATCGTGACTCGCGAGAGGGGGTTTTGGCAAATCAGCGAGTCTAACTTGGGCTAACTAGTGTCAGAGGCGGGCATTGTTTTGCAAAATTACCGCGGATGCGTACCAGACGCAGGATTTGGATCGAATGGCTAGCAAGGAAAGGATGCAGGGATGCACGGATGCCAATGGATTCATAAGATACGGCGCCATTAACTAATCACATTGTATATAAGTAAAAATAAACTGATCCCACACACACACGAACCGCTCGGACCGATTGATATATTGCAAAAAAAAAACGTGCAAACAACGTCCTTGTAAACACATGTACTCCGTGGATACATGAAAAAACATAGTGAACTGTGAACGGGGTTATATATATACTACGTTTGTAAGGCCGGTGCTGAGCGAGGCTTCTCAAGCCATCTGCGTATTTACTGTCTCGGCTGGTGGGGCTTTGCCGATTTGTGTCGCTGACCTGTGGGTCCATTTTCTTTCCTCGTGTGTGAACGCTGGAAACGTTTACCCTACATCCCTTCCTCTCTGTCTCTCCCCTTGCCCGCGCGTGCTGCCGCTAGCAATGCGCCACCGCGCCAGAGCCAACCCCACTGTCGACGCCGCCGCCGCCGCCTGCGTTCGCTGCCGCTCCGCCGCCACGCGTCCCCAAGGACGCCGTTGCCTGCGCCGGTGCGACTCCCCATAGCCAAGGAGTCCGAGTCCGTGGAGCTGGACGAGGGGAGCGATTCCGGCGAGGGAACGGTCCGCCAAGAGCTCGAAGACGGGCCCACACCGCTGCCGCCGCCGCCTGAGATGGCTCAGGTCCCGCTGACGGGAAGCGGAGAGCGGCTAGGGTTCCTGCTGGGCGAGCATCCTTCACCGTCGAGCTCCAAGAGAACGCAGGGAGGCGGCGCGCGCGACGGTTTGCCGCCGGTTGCTGCGACTGGGAGCGGTTGGGAGCGCCTGGAATCTTGTCGATCGATTGCTGGGGCTGGCAGGGGGTGAGATTCCAGTATGGCATCTGCAGGCAACCAATATTCATGGATTGTGGAAATTGATGATCATTTAGATAGTAGAGGACTTGAAAATACTAACAAATGGGCCAGTATTCTGACCTCATCTCATGAATCCAATTATTTACATGTCATTTTATTATTTTTATATCTATACTCACCGTATTGCTGTTTTCAGAAATCGCCGTATCCTGTATCGGTGTATCCGTATCGCCGTATCCGTCTAGCCGTATCGGTGCTTCGTAGACTATCACCAAAGAAGCAACTGTAACTGTAAGTGTACTTGGTTATCTTCCATCACAAGTTCAAATTAGATGTGTTTTGGCTATTATTTACACGGACCTAAATTTCCGATACTTGCAGAAAAACAGTATGTCCTATATTTCTGATCCGTGCATATGACTGACTAACAACATTTTCTGATCAGGGTTGAGCAGTGTGCTAGGGAGGTTAACAGCAGTGATGACCCTCTAAATACAGATCCATTAGAATTCAATGCCCTAGCACTGAACGACATTCCTCCTAAGCTTCGCTTACCCATTTGGTATGATCATAACTATTCATTTCTGTACAAACCTTATTATGATTTATTCAAATGAATACTTATGATGCCCCATAGTATCTTTGATATGTTTTGCACATCATTGGACTTTTTTAGTTCATCAACTTCATAAAATTAGTTGAAGATTGTTTATGTCAAATTGAATGCTAGCTAGCTAAGCATTAGAATAACCACTGGTTGTCTGGATAGTTGTTGCTCTAGGTTCATTTTTTATAGCACAAGATGACACTTAATGGAAGAGTTGGGCACTCGAATATTCTGGTATTGCCAATCAGATCTCTGCGACTATGTTATGTTTTGGTGAAACTTTTTATGATACGATGCCATACCTCATGCTGCTTTTTCTAGAAGGAGATGGAAGAAGAACCGAGTGCTCACTTAAACTATTTTTGTATTAGGATTAAAATCTACGCATCTGTGATAATCATTTGTTGGTTTAATTAATCAATACCAATTTTTATCCAGCAAAATTGAAAGAGACATAAACAATTCCCACATTTGTAGCCGGACAGAACAAGAACGCATATGGAGTAATGACTAAAATGCTATTCTCTGAATTACACCCCACCTTCAATTATAGAGTGTGTCCCTAATTTCATGGATTGAACTTTAGTGCTTGAAAAATATAGCTTATGTTCATCTGCTGTAACTACAATTGCTTAGACATGCCAGCTCCTTGCCATGATTTTTTTTAGTATGTGATAGTCTCTGCTGCCCAATACATGAGCATGGCTAGATCTCTTTTCTTTTATATTTGTTGTTTATTTTGTTGATATGTAACATCCCTTTAAAGAGCCTTATGATCTAAATTGTTCCCTTTCTACTTTAGAGTTTTCTCTCCATACTTTTTTTTGTGCAATTAAATATTTAATCTTTATGTTTATGCAATGGACAATATGGCGTCAATATATTTTGCCTGAACTTAGGTTATGTTTTTTATGCATTCCCAATTAGTATTTGTTACTTATGTGGACATGAATAGGTAATGACCAAAATGCTTTTTTATTTGTACTGGTTGACTGTTTCTATCTTGATTGCTTTTTTGTGTCTTCTTTTTGATATGTCAAGACTCATATATGTCACTCATGATTGTACGAATGACGCAACAATTGCTTTATGAGCTAAATAGGCTGAAAGGATTGATGTGATGGGCTTTTGCAAAAGAGAAAGTTGAGCACAACCAATATGTTGCCCTGTTGGTAGGATTTATAAAAACAGAATCCATAAAGTGCATTAGATTTTATTTCAATCATAAAAGGTTTGTGAGGTGTGTTCTACAGTTTTGACGAAATATGTTAGCGCTTCATCACTGCACAACCCTCATATTTTTTATTATGCTTCCCTGTTTCTTTATAAACAAAAAAAGCTAAGTTGTATTTGTATGCAGAGGAATAGTATTTGTTGATATACTGAATCTAAGACCTCTGGCTTACAGTGACAAGCTTATCTCTTCTCATTTCCATGTTAGGTGCTGGGGAGGTAGACCAGCTTGGTTGTCTTCTTGACTGCCGATGGTGTTTGTTGGCTTGGTCACCGCGGCGGTGGTGGCCGTTGAGGCTACCCACAGAGTTGGTGCTTGCTTGCGCTGTGCGTTCTTACAGTTGCGAACACGAGTGAGTCTCATGTTCTCTCTTTCCGATGTTTCATCACTGAAGCGCTGGCTCTTTAATTTAGTTTTGCACTTTATTTGTTTGTTCTTAGACTTCTAGATGCACTGATTCAGAAGTGTTGTTGGAACCAATTAAGTTAGATGTAAAAAACAGGAAGTCCAAGGCGACCCTGCTCTCTTGCAGGAGTGGTTGTCGCAGAAAAAACTAGTACTGGCTTAGGACTAGATATGTATCTTCAGCCTGGCCCTAAAAGCAAAAGGACCCATCAATCTGATCTACTAAAGGTTTCCTTCCATACACTTCGAGTTATTTGTCCGACATGTTTTTAAAAGCTTCAGTAGCTTCAAAGGAAGTGAAGCATTGGCAATATTATTACCAACTAATGACTGCTAAGTGCTATGTTACATTTTTATAAGGTTGTGTTTGGACAAAATAAATTATACAGTGGTTCACTGATTCATTACTGTGGCTAGGTATGAAAATGAAGGATTTGATTGATGTGTTTTGCTAAATGGCTTAGAGTCAAGTATAAGTAGCTTTCAGACCGGTGCAATTTGTGTACTCACTGGCTTTGCAGGTGCCCGTTCCAGAGTTACAAGGCCTGCTGTTGCAAAGCGTAAAATCCTTTCTAGATTCACTGTTTCGGTACTCCTGCTTTCTTTTATCAGTACGGCAGATAGTATTGCTACTGCTAGCTGAAGATATTTTGTTTTTTATGATAAACGGTAATTGTACTTAGTGACCTATCACAGTTTGCTAGGCCTTCTTCCAGTACATGCAATACTAATAACACAAGACAAGGTTCAGCTATGCCATCTCCACATCTTCCTCATGTGTTTGTGAAATCACCACCTAGCTAGGTATGCTTCTTCTGCTATAAACCTCTCCCAAAATTCCTAAAACTTTATGATCTATCCATATATGTTCATCTAGATTGTGCAGTTATAAATACCGTGATGAAGTCCATGCTCATATAGTAGCGTAAGACATTAGATTCTAAATTTGTTTAGAATTCAGTATGCATCCAGGTTTTGTTACGTGTTCAGTGGGTGTTGAGGCACTTGAACGACTTTATATTGCCACTTGGATAGTAAACAATTTTGTAAATTCGAGAGACTGCATATACCAGTGGTGCACCACATCAATCATTTTTTTATATAATTTTGACATTTATACCAAATGCATTGCATCGTATACCAGAACGCCTGGCAGGCAGCGGGGCGAAGCCCCTAGCTGCTCTTTGGTTTGTTTATCGGAGCAGAGCATTTTAACAGCAACTGTCGTTCCAACCCACATGACAACCACAGTCCGTGCACTCGAGAAACGCGCCGCGCGTGGTGGTCCCTTTGCCCATGAAATGGGCGGCGCAGATGCTGATGAAGCGTGCCGGACGGCCGCCGGTCAGAGAGAGAGAAATCGAGAATCAGTGCCTGGCTGACGCCGACGAGACACCGGCCAAACGAGCTCGGCTAAACTTGTTTTACCGCCGGAGCCCGCTGAGGCCCCGTTTGAAAGAAAAATATAGGAATAGAAAAAACACATGAATTGAGGTATCATGTTTCCTACTCCACCCAAAAAAATCTTTTATAGACATGCAAAAAACAGGAACCAAAACCACCGAAATACACACCTCAATTTGTAGACACTTAATATGTACCAAATGGAAACAGAATTTTGAAGCAAACTCATACGAATTTAAATCTACATTTATCCATCCTCACGTCTAATCTAAATCCTACAGCGCCCTGCGCGTTCTAATCACTTGACAACACAACTTTTTGTGTATGTAGGCATAATTTATGAAAAATATAATAAAAAATCATATAAATATATGAATTTGATTATACAGTATGAAATTAACCACACAATACTTAGCTCTTGGCACCGCCACTGCCGTCGATGCCTCCTAGGTAGAGGGCTCGGGCACCTCGAGGACAACTAGTACTGCTTATGTTCGGACATGCTTTGCTAGGACGGCCTCACATACGTCCCTAATGATGCGACTGGGCTCCGATCAGAACCTCGTCCGCTGCTCAGCGTTCTTATTTTAACTACCGATGCTTGGTCGACGCCGCTTGTGCGTTCAGCTGCTCGTAAACCGCCGCTCAGCGGCCACGAGGGTGTTATCGCATGCCTCAGCCTCCGTTCTCTCGAGCGATGCCTCGATGGCGGATGCCTCCGCGGCGGCGTTCGCCTCCAGCAGAACCCGACCCGCCGGTATGCCTCCTCGTTGCGCGAACTAGCGAACAAGTTGTAGTCAAAGGCCCTGTCAGGCCACACAGGCGCCTTCTGCGGCTCCTGTTCCGGCACCTCGTGTTGTGACTCATCCTATTGATGTTGTTGCTTCTCCAATTGCTCATCCTCACCCACCACATCCCAATAAAAGGGGCGTCGACATTCCCCTCTTTGTCAGACGACATAGGGGTTGGGTGAGCACGGGACGTGGCCTGGGTAAGGGTGGCCCATGTGGTGGCGAGGCAACGTGTCATTGTGAAGGCCGTGAGGGAGGAGTGGGCTACGGCGAACATGGGTTGTGATGAAATGGCGGCACGACAGGGTGTTTTTATAGCCCGACCGTTCAACCGGTAAACGGAGGCGGGAAGCGTTGGCACTGTGTAGGAAGTGTCGGGTGGGTGAGCACATATCGTGTCGGAGTTAATGGAGGTGACACGTCTCCGTTGTGCTGGTGTCGCTTGGGAAGCCGGAAAGGCTGGGTGCTGCGCATGCGCTGGCGTAAATGCGACTTGCGCGACATATGCATTGCCATCTCATCCCTTCATTGTCTACGGAAATGTCTTGCCATTACGCAGACAAAGCGGCCTCCTGCACAACACCATTAACCGTCTCTGCTCGTTCTGTGTCTATGACAAGACCTCCATCTGTATCCAAATTTGATGCGACCTGAACAATTAGGGATGCTGATGTGAGCATTTTTTTTTCGTTCAAAACCCATTGAACCTTTGGAGAATTGGAGGTATGCGGCATACCTCGATCCCAAACCCAGCTGGCGTTGAGGAGGAGCCCCACCGGTGCCCTGCTCCAAGCTCACCCCTTCCCTCGTGGTTGAGGCTGAAGGTCCCTCTCCAGTCAGCGGCGACCTCGAGCTGCAGCAGGGCCAGACTATATACATGTGGGCATTTGGTGGGCCGCCGCGGGACACCCATGTAATTTGGTGGGCTACCGGGGGACACCCACTTAAAAAATGCGGGACTGTGCGGGCATAAGCGGGCTACCCACGAGAAGTCCCACCTGCGTATGCCGATAGAGACAACTACTTTGTACGAATTCAGCTCACGTTTCGACTTCACAAATCATTATGCTTTGTACGATGTTGACAACTGCTGCCGTGCATCTTTTTCTCTGTCTTACAACGCGCACGCGCTGTGCATGATGCAGTCCTGGGAAAAGGCGCTTTGGCGATGTAAAGTCAGCCGTGCGCTATGAACAAACCAGAAAGTGATGGTACGTGCAAGTGCACACTATTATTACTAGCATCCGGTTACCTCAAGACAAGGAAAAAACAATTGAACGATTCATTGATAACATGTATAATTTGCCTCGTATGCCATGGATGCCAACATTTTTATTACCGTAAGTATCTCAAATTTTCCGTTTCCAAACTTGCAATCATACACGATTATCGTCAAGGCAAGAAACTAAAATCAAATTCCTACTTAAAATACGTCGATACAACTATTTTCTTAAGTGAATGAAAAAATCGGAGCTCCAAGGTAAGTGACAACTATAACATCGATTTCAACTCCATTTGCGACCTGAAGTCTTTTTTACCCCCTCTCTTATACTACTCCCTCTGTCTAACAAAAGATGTCACACTTTCTATCAAATTTGGATGTATCTATACACTAAGTTATGTCTAGATACATCCAATTTTTGATCAAGTTGAGACATCCTTTGTTAGACGGAGGGAGTAGTTTGGATTGTATTTAAGCCCTATACAGAGTTAGCCACATAAATGGGTTACACCTTAATCAATCCACCAATAACAAATAGGTACTAGAGATATCAACATATAACAACAATTATCAACAAAGTATTTTTCATTTCTAACTTTCTTTAACATCCAATTACGGACCTATGGACAGTCCTTCTTACACCTTCACATATATGTTTCTGCAGGCTGATCAGTCTCCTTCTCCTTTAACTTTATATAACTTTCGTGTATCCTCTTGAAAGACTTTTTTGGTCCACCGTAAAAAAAGACTTTTTTTGTCGCTTAGAAAAACTTGGCCCATCATATTTTCTCTTCGAGGAGCCCACATGATCTTGATCCTTGTCTCTTCATCCTCTTTTCTTCATCGATAATCCGTTGGGGTGTTTGAGCGAGTGATAACCCAAGAAGCTTTACAAAATTCTCATGGGCGTAGATTTTTTTGTAGTCTTTAAATTTCTCCGACAAGGATGTTACAAACTCCTTGGGAGTATTCTTCTTGGGGAGATCCCCAATAATGTCACGAGATATGTATGATGTCATCACAAGCATTGCAATGTCATCAGACTTGTCCAATTTTTCCTATTGGAATCATAAATTTGCTTAATTTCATCATACTCGTGGCACCAACAGGGTGAAAGGACAATGATGTCGCCTAGAGGGGGGGGGGTGAATAGGCGGTTTAAAACTTTTCCGGTTTAGGCTTGATAATTGCGGAATAAAACTAGATGTTTAAATTAACAAGCCGACAACCTAAATAAACTAGGCTCACCTATGTGCACCAACAACTTATGCTAAGCAAGACAAACAACAAGGTGATAGCAATATAGAATACTTCAAGCACGAAGGCTATCACAATGTAAAGTGCATAAGTAAAAGCTCGGGTATAGAAATAACCGAAGCACGCGGAGACGAGGATGTATTTCCGAGTTCCTCCTTGTTAAGGGAGTACGTCTCGTTGGAGAGGTGTGAACCGACACAACGGTTCAACAACCACAAAGGTTTCACCTTCTTCTCCGATGAACCGCACCACAAAGGCTTGGTTCACCTTCCACTATCGGAATTCCTTCGAGGCGGAATCCGGAGCCTTTCAACAACAATCCGAGGCACAACCCACAAAAGGATTGGGGGCTCCCGAACGGCTTTCAACAACAATCCGGGGCACAACCCACAATGGGTTGGGGGCTCCCGAACGGCTTCAAGTGACCACACAAGGGTCCAACCACCACAAAGGCGTCTAGGGTCCAAGGACCCAAGAGTAACAAGTTCACAAGTTTTCAACTTCCACGAATCCTCGTGGAGAGCACACCGATGCACCAAATGCAAAAGGCAAGAGCACAAGTGCTCAAATCCTTCACTCTCAAATTCCAACAAAGCAACAAATGCTTATGGGGGAATAAGAGAGGAAGAACAAAGAGGAGATGCACCAAGAACTCCAAGATCAAGATCTACAAGGTTTCCCTCACATAGAGGAGAAATCGATCGGTGGAAACGTAGATCAAGATCACCTCTCACTTTCCCTCAAATATTAGCAAGAACCATGGGAGGGATTGAGAGGAAGAGCAAGCTTTACAAAGGGCAACAATGGAGGAGAGAGAGGAGAAAGACTTGCTCTAGAGCTAGTCAACCATTGGGGAAGAAGGCCCCTTAAATAGCTCAACTCAAAAATCCAGCCGTTGCAGCACTTCTTGTTCCGCAAGTGCGGTAGTACCGGCCTAAAGCCCGGTAGTACCGGCCCTGCGGTATCTTCGTCAACGCAGAAAACCGAGCGCGCGGTACTACCGGGGAAAAATACCCCGGTACTACCGGGCCCAAGTGCTGGGCTCCAACCCCGGTACTACCGGGGCCATCCGTGCCAAAACGCCCGAAAAACCAACTTCAGAGAGTAGTACCGCAGAGAGCCCGGTACTACCGGCTTACTGCGGTACTACCGGAACAAAACTCTCCGGTACTACCGGGCCTGTCCGAACACCAAAAACACAGCTATAACTTTTGCAAATGAACTCCGAATGAGGTGAGACCAACTCCGTTGGAAAGGTACCGACAAGGAGAAGGCTACAAAAAGTGAAAATATTGCATCCCATAAATAGAGTAAAATCACCACACATGGCAAGGTGTGGGACTTTCCTCACGGTTGAACCGGCAATATTTCCGCCACCGAAAACGCAACTAGTTTTCCAAGGTAAAACCGTTTTCGATGAACTAGAGCTTGACATGGAGATGAACCAAGCTCTAATTCCTCACCACCATAAAAGCCAAATAAGAACCAAGAAATATGATATGCCAAGTATGCAAAGGTTTGAGCTCTCCACAACGATGCGATCAAGTTACTCACTTGAGAGCCCCTCTTGATAGTACGCCGTCTATCCTAAAACCCGGTCTCCCACTAACACCATGAGACCGGTAAAATAGAAAACCTATCAAGATCATACCTTTGCCTTGCGCATTCCACTTGAGCTCGATGATGACGATCTTGACTCTCTCAAGTTGAAACACCTTTCTTGATTGTGCTTGCTAGCACATGCTTGATGAAGACTTCTCCAAATGCTCCCCCATACTCCATTATGGGAGGGCCTCGCTAAGCATCGTCTTCATGACTCCTTTGCAAGCTTCAATCAAATGATATCTTCGAGATGCATCATATTGATCTTGCGCTTCATCTTCTTCTCTTGATATGTATGATGGCTTGGGGTAAAACATGATTGATCACTCAATCTTCTTTTCCAAGCCATACTTGCAATAAGCTCAACTCTTCACATGACCATTCTTCATATAAACCCTTGAGTAGAGCATTGATCATCATGTAAACTACTAGAGTCCAACACATGAACTCCAATCTTTTCCTATGGACAAGATCTACAAGTATATCTCAAAGCAAACATTAGGCCATAAGGATTGTCATTAATTACCAAAACCATGCATGGGGACAACCATGCACTTTCAATCTCCCCCATTTTGGTAATTGATGACAATCCATTTTACGAGGGTTTATATAATGAATTTAAGCAACCATGCAACACAAAGAGCAAGGATGCAAGAGAACCGCAAGAGAACAAACCCATATTCTCTTAAACCCTCTAAATTTCTCCCCCATTGGCATTGATTGCCGAAATGGGAAGAAAAACTTAGAAGGAAAATATAGTGAGAGCTCCCCCATAATGTGTGCATTTCTCATAATATGAGTGAAATCAAATGCACATATCCAATGACGAATAGATGGAGGGAGATCAAACTATATAGAGGATCCAAAGATTGCAAAAGAATATCAAATGGAAAGATACTTCAACGAAGGAAGCAAGTAATCAAACGGATCCGAAAAGTGTTCTAAATATCATGAGGGAACTCCCCAAGGTACGTGCACAAATAGGATTTGTATTTCAATATAGTGTGCACAACATGGAATCCTCACTCCCTCCTAGATAAATTCGAACACAAGCTCATGCAAGAGAATATAAATGAGAAGTGAGGCAAAACAACTTGCAACAAAAATGTTTTGCAACAAGAGCAAGGAGCGACAAATAAAATAATGGGTGTGAGATAAAAACACATTATAGGAGACTAATACGAGGATGAGAGCATCAACATAGTCTTTCAGGAAGAGTTGCACATAGTGCATATCATGTCTTTTCCATACCCACACACCCAAAGAGATATAGCAAATAGCTCCACAAGCTTAGTAAGATGCAAAAAGCATAACACATGAAAAATAAAGCTTGTGCCTTTTAGAAACCACCAAAGAATCAAAAGCAATAAGAGGTGGTCGCTAAAGAATTGGAATATCAATTAAAGATGTACTATTCTCATGTGTATAAGTTTCTAAGTAGACACGAATCACTAAGATATGGGTCTACAAATAAACATGTACACACAAGATAGATACAAGGGTAAAGATTATGATATCCAGGAGGAAGTCATAAATACACCAATAAGATCTTTGCTTAAAAGCATAGCACAAAGCCCAATTATGTCTTAACGGAATATAAGTGAACTTCCAACACATACTCATCATAGCATCAAAAATTATCCGCAAGGGATAAAGGTTAACAAACGGATGCTCCGAGTAAGATAACAAGTATCACAAAACGCAAATGATTTTGAAAATTCATCAATGTTGCACATGAGAGACTTTAAGTAGAAAGTGCTAGATTGACATAATTGGGATCGATGAATCATAGAAATGAATATATATTCCCCTTATATGTAATCATCCCGGCTTACTCACATTTGCAATAAAGACGTTTTGCAAGAACCAAATTAATTGCAACAAAAAGATTCATGTCAAGATACAACCTACACAAGGTTGAAAGCTTAGAAACGTAAGCATGAGGTAGATACTTGTTACCGAGATAGCATTGGTGATGTAGAAGATAAGAGTTAACGATCATCCAAACTTAGCTCCCATGAACACATGGTGACACCACCTTCCTTGTAAATGAGACAAGCTTCCAATGCATCTCCACATGTACCTAAAACAAATTCAAGTACAAAATGGTACCCAAACTTATTGGGTCCAAAGTAGTTAGAGCAACTACAATACATAGGACAAACTCCACATAAATATGTGCATATTGATATGAAATTGAATTTCATGCACATCTTAGCCATTTAGGATTTGATGGAGTTTATCCTATATATTGGTTCAACGAAAGTAAGCATGCCAAAGAAATACATGTAGTAAATATGCATGCACAAGACTTTCAAGAACCAAAAGAGATATAATTTGGACAAAACACCAATTAAACCAAGAAAGCACACACAAGTGCGACAAGAAAAAGAATTGTCCAAATTATATCAAAGGCCCAAATCAACACATGATTGAAGAAACCACTTTGAAAAGATACCAAATGAAAGCAAGAAACCAATTGAAGAAAATAACATCAAATAATAAACCAAACCCTCTACACTTTTCATGATGGCACAAAGTGACAAAACGAAAAATGTTTGTCTTCCAAAGAGACACGTCATCGGGATCAAATACCAAATGAAGACAACTAATGTTCGAAAGCACATAGGATTGCTCCCCCAAGATGTGTGCATTATTTATGATCTTGCATTTGAATACAAAATGCACACAAATGAGATCATCACTCTCCATATATATATTTATATAGATATTCAAACACTAGTCATATTCAAGAAAGGTAAGACATTGCAATACCAATTTAAAGAACGATGTTCCACTCAAAGTAGGATAGCTTCCCAAAGAATAGTGCATTATCAAAAAGTATGACTTTTGAATGTCAATGCACAAGAATTGGATCATTGCTTTTCCCAACTCAAGAAAGCACAAAACAAATTTCAAGTAGAGCAATAAAGTATCCAAAAGATACAAGGAAGACAAATAAGAGTTAGATCAAAAGCAAATCCTTGGCAATCAAATAAGGCAATTCAAAGCAAGAGCCAAAGTGAATATGATCAACATATTTACCCCCAAATATGATTATCACTTGTCAAGACAAGTAACGTATGGAGATATTTCTCGGTGGTGGATTGCAAGGATATATTCAAGATCATATTCACAAAACATAAGCATGAGGCAAAGAATAGGAATTAAAAGCCATGCTTAGATAGATATTCTTGATAGATTCACAAATCATGTGATAATGCAAAGCAACTCCAAGGAGTAGCTTGAATCAATTGGCTTCCCAAAAAGGTATATGAGAACATATTTAGGGAAAGCCATATCAAGAACATCCTCCACAAACAAGATCCAAAAGAGTGAGAGACAAAGAGCATTTAAGTAAATGGGAACTTGTTTGAGCAACATGCCACATAGGAACAAGATAATTAGCAATATCAATTCTAGGTGGCAAAACCTCACATTTTCACATTTTCTAGGCTTGTAATATGCACATAGCTTATTACTCCCCCATAATGTGATAATCCATTTATTTTAACACAAGAGGCAGACAAAAACAACTAGAGAAATTAATGGACATTATATAATTTGAATTTCTCATGAGCATGACATACCACAAAGAGAATAGATAATATTGATATATCAAAACTAAGTGGTATTCCTCATGTACACACATTTTTAGGATTGTGAAGTGCACGAAGCATATCACTCTCCAAAAATGGATAGTCCATTTATCTCTCAAAGAGAGCCAACAAGATAAGATATGATATAAAAGCAATAAGGCTCAAAACAAGTAGATGGTGTGCAAACCAAAATACACATGCTTGATTTCTCAAGATAAGTAAGTAGAGAGCACAACACATACAAACACTAGCAAGGTACAAAACCTAACACATGCAAGGGTGCAAGCAACTTTCAATGTATATATGATCTAAATAAAAGTTACCGCAAGGAGGAACATTGGATATGAGATAGAACAATATAATCCATATGACTTGACTTGAGAGAATATAATTGATGAAGATCCCTTAATTCTTCATAGTGTAGCCAAGTCTCCCATGCCCTCCATCAACACCTATTGATCAAGTTTTGGCTTGTTGGTCCCCAACTAAGTTGGGTCCTAAGAGGTTAGTCACAATAGGCTTGGCCACCCAAATGGTTCTTTTCTTGAAACCACTTTGAGTACCAACAAATTTGGCAAACACATTGCCAACCTTATCCTTCCGAAGAGAATAAACATCGTCAACTATAATGGGGTTGGATAAGGTACCATTTGTGCATGAAGAAGCAAGGTGACCCTTCTCACGGCATAGGTAGCAACATCGACTTCCTCCTCTCTTCTTAGTTGGAATCCCGACTTGAGGAGGAGTAGCTTGATTCTTCTTGGGAAGAGGTCGTTCTTCAACTTGAGGAACTTGAGTTTGACCTTGAGGATTCTTCCCTTGTTGCTTCTCACTAAGACGCTTCTTCTTCAAAGGGCAAGATCTAACATGGTGCCCTTCAACTTTGCACTTGAAGCAAACAATCTTGACCGAATCTTTGACTAGTTCTTGGCCCTTTTTCTTCTTAATGATCTTGGACTTGTTCTTGTTATTGGAGTTGAATCCAAGTCCACTCTTGTCATTTGGGCGTCTTTGAACACTCAACATATTGTCAAGTGTAGAATCCCCAAAATGACGCTTTTCCAAGTCTTTCTTCAAAGAAGTGACTTGGGCCTTGAGCTCATTTAATTCCTCTACATGGTTAGTATCAACACAAACACTAGAGGAAATAGATGCTTCATTGTTAGAGCAACAAGGCATGGAAAGTAATTCATCACAAGATGTAGCAACATTGTGAGTGGATGAATCACTAGGACTAGCACATGGCAATATAGCATTAAGAGTAGAAGTTGTGCCATTGTCCACATGAGGCTCACAAGATGTTACCTTTGACATAATAGCCTCATGAGCTAACTTTAGCTTAGCATGGCATGCTAGAAGATCGTCATTAGAGCTAGAGAGCCTTTCATGACTTTCTTCCAATTTCCCATACTTGCTAGTTAGCAACTCAAGTTGAGCCCTTAGCTCAACATTCTCCTTCAAAATAGATGCTTCACAAGAATTGGAGTTAGTAGCACAAGCATCATTATCATTAGAAATGGAAGAAGATAATTTTGCAAGCTTATCATTATTAGATAGTTGAGTTTGGAGTTGATCATGAGACTTGATGAGGAGAGAGTGTTCACTTTCTAAAGCCTTGTGAGCTTTGTCAAGTTTCTCTATGTCCTCACTTAGTCTAGCATTGCCAACACCAAATTCAACTTTTTCCTTTTTACACACTTTATATTTAGCAATAGCATGATCTCTTTCCTTAATGATTTTAGCAATGATAAGATCATTTGATTCATCAAAAGATTCAAGTCTCTCCTCAAGAGACACTCGAAGCTCTTGCTCTTCGTCAAGGGCATTCTCTAAGGATGCTTTTTCAATAGCATCTTCTCTCTCAATTTTACATTTTTGCTCAAATTGAGTATCCAAATCCTCAATGGTTTCTATACATTTAATACCATGAGCAACAATTTCACATAGAGAAGAGATAGCTTCACTACCTTTGGGAAGAGCACCAAGAACACTCTCACCCTTCTTGGTTAAGGTTTCAATGTCAAAATCTTCTCCATGAGCATCCTCAACCACATCATCACATATCTCGGGATTCGAGGTAGAAGTTACCTTGGAATCCTTAGCCATGAGGCAAACATGATTAATGGGTGAGGAGGATGAAGAATTACTTGAAGCACCATTGGGTTCCATGTCTTGTTCCAACAAATGTTGGGATTCCTCTACATTGTTAATCATGCAAATACTAGAGGATATGGAAGCATTATTTTCATGACAACAAGACATAGAGAGCATATCATTATTATATTTAGCTAAGCAACTATTACTTGATATGCAAGGACCATCAACTCTAGCATGTATGACATTTGGAGTGCTAGAAGAGTTTAGGTCCAAAGATAGAACATTGCAATGTGATAGAGAAGAGGTATAATCAATAGTAAGTTCACCATCACCAATGCAATTTCTATCACCACTCACCATATCATTATCTTGTGACAAATCACATGTTGGTGGAGTGGAAGAAGTTGTGAACTCATCACGGCCGGAGGTGGAGGGAGAACAATCATCCTCAATAATTTTGGACACTTCATATATACCTTGAAGCTTGGTCCAAAGCTCATGTGCATTTCGAAAAGGCATGATTGAAGCAAGAACTACATCGCTCAAAACACACATAAGACCATTAGTAACTTGAGTCTCGAGATGAGAGTTTATCTCATCCTCTAAAGATAATTCTTGGGAATCCTTTGGAGGAGATAAACTCACATCTACAATCCTCTTAATATAATTTGGACCCATGGCCCTAAAAAGATTAAGCATGCGAATTTTCCAAACATCATAATTTGTGCCATTGAATATGAAAGTGGGATCGTGCACTAATTCTCTAAACGACATCTTTTACTCTCTAGGCGGTAAAGCCCAAAAAGAGAGACCAGGCTCTGATACCAATTGAAAGGACAATGATGTCGCCTAGAGGGGGGGGGGGGTGAATAGGCGGTTTAAAACTTTTCCGGTTTAGGCTTGATAATTGCGGAATAAAACTAGATGTTTAAATTAACAAGCCGACAACCTAAATAAACTAGGCTCACCTATGTGCACCAACAACTTATGCTAAGCAAGACAAACAACAAGGTGATAGCAATATAGAATACTTCAAGCACGAAGGCTATCACAATGTAAAGTGCATAAGTAAAAGCTCGGGTATAGAAATAACCGAAGCACGCGGAGACGAGGATGTATTTCCGAGTTCCTCCTTGTTAAGGGAGTACGTCTCGTTGGAGAGGTGTGAACCGACACAACGGTTCAACAACCACAAAGGTTTCACCTTCTTCTCCGATGAACCGCACCACAAAGGCTTGGTTCACCTTCCACTATCGGAATTCCTTCGAGGCGGAATCCGGAGCCTTTCAACAACAATCCGAGGCACAACCCACAAAAGGATTGGGGGCTCCCGAACGGCTTTCAACAACAATCCGGGGCACAACCCACAATGGGTTGGGGGCTCCCGAACGGCTTCAAGTGACCACACAAGGGTCCAACCACCACAAAGGCGTCTAGGGTCCAAGGACCCAAGAGTAACAAGTTCACAAGTTTTCAACTTCCACGAATCCTCGTGGAGAGCACACCGATGCACCAAATGCAAAAGGCAAGAGCACAAGTGCTCAAATCCTTCACTCTCAAATTCCAACAAAGCAACAAATGCTTATGGGGGAATAAGAGAGGAAGAACAAAGAGGAGATGCACCAAGAACTCCAAGATCAAGATCTACAAGGTTTCCCTCACATAGAGGAGAAATCGATCGGTGGAAACGTAGATCAAGATCACCTCTCACTTTCCCTCAAATATTAGCAAGAACCATGGGAGGGATTGAGAGGAAGAGCAAGCTTTACAAAGGGCAACAATGGAGGAGAGAGAGGAGAAAGACTTGCTCTAGAGCTAGTCAACCATTGGGGAAGAAGGCCCCTTAAATAGCTCAACTCAAAAATCCAGCCGTTGCAGCACTTCTTGTTCCGCAAGTGCGGTAGTACCGGCCTAAAGCCCGGTAGTACCGGCCCTGCGGTATCTTCGTCAACGCAGAAAACCGAGCGCGCGGTACTACCGGGGAAAAATACCCCGGTACTACCGGGCCCAAGTGCTGGGCTCCAACCCCGGTACTACCGGGGCCATCCGTGCCAAAACGCCCGAAAAACCAACTTCAGAGAGTAGTACCGCAGAGAGCCCGGTACTACCGGCTTACTGCGGTACTACCGGAACAAAACTCTCCGGTACTACCGGGCCTGTCCGAACACCAAAAACACAGCTATAACTTTTGCAAATGAACTCCGAATGAGGTGAGACCAACTCCGTTGGAAAGGTACCGACAAGGAGAAGGCTACAAAAAGTGAAAATATTGCATCCCATAAATAGAGTAAAATCACCACACATGGCAAGGTGTGGGACTTTCCTCACGGTTGAACCGGCAATATTTCCGCCACCGAAAACGCAACTAGTTTTCCAAGGTAAAACCGTTTTCGATGAACTAGAGCTTGACATGGAGATGAACCAAGCTCTAATTCCTCACCACCATAAAAGCCAAATAAGAACCAAGAAATATGATATGCCAAGTATGCAAAGGTTTGAGCTCTCCACAACGATGCGATCAAGTTACTCACTTGAGAGCCCCTCTTGATAGTACGCCGTCTATCCTAAAACCCGGTCTCCCACTAACACCATGAGACCGGTAAAATAGAAAACCTATCAAGATCATACCTTTGCCTTGCGCATTCCACTTGAGCTCGATGATGACGATCTTGACTCTCTCAAGTTGAAACACCTTTCTTGATTGTGCTTGCTAGCACATGCTTGATGAAGACTTCTCCAAATGCTCCCCCATACTCCATTATGGGAGGGCCTCGCTAAGCATCGTCTTCATGACTCCTTTGCAAGCTTCAATCAAATGATATCTTCGAGATGCATCATATTGATCTTGCGCTTCATCTTCTTCTCTTGATATGTATGATGGCTTGGGGTAAAACATGATTGATCACTCAATCTTCTTTTCCAAGCCATACTTGCAATAAGCTCAACTCTTCACATGACCATTCTTCATATAAACCCTTGAGTAGAGCATTGATCATCATGTAAACTACTAGAGTCCAACACATGAACTCCAATCTTTTCCTATGGACAAGATCTACAAGTATATCTCAAAGCAAACATTAGGCCATAAGGATTGTCATTAATTACCAAAACCATGCATGGGGACAACCATGCACTTTCACAGGGGACGCCACAGGTTTATCCGCCCTTAAGAAGTAATCAAAGTTATATAATTCCAAATATAATCCAATTGAATTGTTTCAACAAGGAAAATTCAAAAAAGTCAGATGTTGACGGTATCAGAGCGAAACATAACGAAAGTTGAAATTCACATGTACGTTCATAAGTAATGGCATGAATATAAATTTTACGTTGGTAAAATAGATTAGACATGTCATAATAGCAAAATCCACATATATGCCAAAACATTGTTTGGTAGAAATGACATAAAATTAGAAACAACTTTCAGAAATTAGACATGTGAAATTAACACAATCACTAGTAGAAAACAGGCCTACCGTTTTGAGGTCGGAGCACATTTAGTCCCGGTCAGGCCTGGAACCGCGACTAATGACATCAATAGTCGCGGTTCGAACGGTTAGGACGGCATCACGGGCACGGAAACCTTTAGTCCCGGTTCCATAGGAACATTTAGTCCCGGTTTCTAATACAAACCGCGACTAAAGGTATTTGTCCCGGTTCGTGTTTCAAACCGGTACTAATGATCTGTGGAATTCGCAGCGGTTTGGAAATTGATCAGCCCGCCGCGCTTTGAAAGATGATCGATCAGCCGCCGCGTTGATACACACGAAATTAATCATGAACGCGCCGTGTGGAACGCGAAGCAGCGCCGCGCCGCCGCCCGCCGGCCTCCCGCCAGCTGCTCGGTGACCGCCGGCCTCCCTCTCCGCCCTATAAAAGGAACAGTACAAAAATGCCTAATCACACACAAAATCTCCCTCTCCATCCTTGCTCTCTTCCATTCCAATGGAGTCACTCGGACACATCACGGCGTCTCGGTTATTCTTCTTCTCCAAAGAAGGCATGGACTTCAAGGTATGGGTCACCCTCCGTGCATCACGCGTGGAGCGGTGGATCCGACACGTGAAGAAGGTGTATCTCGACGCCGCACCGATCAAGTGGGTTGGACTCGACTGCGAGTTCACCGACGCACTCCCGGGTCGTCGCCAGAGGGATCTTCCAGTCGAGGATAAGCAGCGCGCCGCCGTCATTCAACTCTCGGTGGCGACCGAGACTCTTATTTTCCACATATGCAGGGCTGATCGGGTGCCGAAGCTACTCGTCGATTCCTTAGGTGACAAGACTATCAACTTCTTCGGCGTCGCAATCCAGAATGACGTGCGGATGCTGCGATACTACGGAATTACAATTCCGTCAGCGGTCGGCCTCCAGAGGAATAGCCGGAACCCAACCGACAATCCTACCCCGAGCCTGTATGCTCTCTCCAATGCTATCGTTGGGACAAAACTTGAGATGAAGAAAAAGAAGAAGGACAAGAAACGGGACGACGACGAAGAAGGAGAAGACCTAACTTTCGGATGGGCCGCGGTTCCATTGAGCTACGAGAGAGTCGTGTATGCTGCTCTGGACGCTCGCCTTGGCTTGGAGATTGCACGGAAGTGGTATTTAGATTGATATGATTAGTAGACCGTTGTGTGTCTCATCTATCTCTTGTATTGGAAATGTTTGGAATCTTATATATCGGTTACCGGTTTATTAATATAAATATTTCCATTTCTAATTAATTTTGGTTACCGGTTGAAAGATATGAATATTTCCATACTCAGAGATTTAGATAAAATGGACGATTTAGATTAGTTATTCAAATTTAAATAATTTTCATGTGGATGAACAGTCTCTTCTCTTCTTCTCTACATCTTGGCAGAAACATTTTTACCTGCTGTCGTGCTAGCTAATTAAGAACACACAAGAACACCAAGAACACACACACGAACACCTCGATCTACCCAAGAACACACACAAGAACACAAGGACATAGGCATATGTCAGTTCCTCCCGACATTGGCATATGTCAGTATCAGATCACCTCGGTCCACCCCGGGACATAGCTTAGACATGTATGCTTCCTCCTCCTACCTCACAAGAGAATGCTTCTAAGCCCAACCTCTCGAAGATGTCCTAAGTATGCTCACAAGGACATCTTCGAGAAGTTGGTTCCTAGAGGAGTCCTCTGCCTTTTGTATTCGGCGATGAACTGAAGTATTTTGTAGATGCATGGAACAAAACACACGGTTTCCCCTGCATACAGCCCAACAGTGGCTCGTGAGTGCCCGCATATCAAATGCACTGTTGGGCGTATGCAGGGAATCCGAATGCTTTGTATATCAAATGAACTACACTAAGTGTTGACATAGCTTAGACATGTCTGCTTCCTCCTCCTACCTCACACAAGAGAATGCTCAACCCAGAAGGTCTGGCCACCTATTTATAGCATCACCAGGGGGAGACATCTTTAGTCCCGGTTGGTGGCTCAACCCGGGACAAAAGAAACACACCCCCGATCTAACGGCTCACAAGTGCTTGAAAGAAACACACGACTGATCTAACGGCTCACAAGTGCTTGAAAGAAACACACGATCCGTGTGCTTCTTTAGTCCCGGTTTGGAAGTGATAGTGTTGATCCAACAGCTCACAACTATATAAAATAGAAAATAGTTTTATATTAGTTAGTCAAATTCAAACACATTTCATATGGAAAGTTTTGTCAAATTCCTAAATATACAAAAGTTCTTCAAATTCATATCCAAATTGTTTTTAAAATAGTTACAATAATTATTATAGAAAATAGTTTTATATTAGTTAGTCAAATTCAAACACATTTCATATGAAAAGTTTTGTCAAATTCCTAAATATACAAAAGTTCTTCAAATTCATATCCAAACTGTTTTTAAAATATTTACAATAATTATTATAGAAAATAGAAAATAGTTTTATATTAGTTAGACAAATTCAAACACATTTCAAATGGAAAGTTTTGTCAAATTCCAAAATATACAAAAGTTCTTCAAATTCATATCCAAACTGTTTTTAAAATAGTTACAATAATTATTATAGAAAATAGTTTTATATTAGTTAGTCAAATTCAAACACATTTCATATGGAAAGTTTTGTCAAATTCCTAAATATACAAAAGTTCTTCAAATTCATATCCAAACTGTTTTAAAAATATTTACAATAATTATTATAGAAAATAGAAAATAGTTTTATATTAGTTAGACAAATTCAAACACATTTCATATGGAAAGTTTTGTCAAATTCCAAAATATACAAAAGTTCTTCAAATTCATATCCAAACTGTTTTTAAAATAGTTACAATAATTATTATAAAAAATAGTTTTATATTAGTTAGTCAAATTCAAACACATTTCATATGGAAAGTTTTGTCAAATTCCTAAATATACAAAAGTTCTTCAAAATAATATCCAAACTGTTTTTAAATATTTACAATAATTATTATAGAAAATAGAAAATACTTTTATATTAGTTAGTCAAATTCAAACACATTTCATATGGAAAGTTTTGTCAAATTCCTAAATATACAAAAGTTCTTCAAATTCATATCCAAACTGTTTTTAAAATATTTACAATAATTATTATAGAAAATAGAAAATAGTTTTATATTAGTTAGACAAATTCAAACACATTTCATATGGAAAGTTTTGTCAAATTCCTAAATATACAAAAGTTCTTCAAATTCATATCCAAACTGTTTTTAAAATAGTTACAATAATTATTATAGAAAATAGAAAATAGTTTTATATTAGTTAGACAAATTCAAACACATTTCATATGAAAAGTTTTGTCAAATTCCTAAATATACAAAAGTTTTTCAAATTCATATCCAAACTGTTTTTAAAATAGTTACAATAATTATTATAGAAAATAGAAATAGTTTTATATTAGTTAGACAAATTCAAACACATTTCATATGGAAAGTTTTGTCAAATTCCTAAATATACAAAAGTTCTTCAAATTCATATCCAAACTGTTTTTAAAATATTTACAATAATTATTATAAAAAATATTTTTATATTCAAACTCATTTGAAAACACCCCTCAGGTCGCGGTTGGTGCCACGAACCGCGACTAAAGGGGTAGCAGTGCGCGCGCAGTCAAAAAAACAAACTGGGTCGCGGTTGGAGGCTCCAACCGGGACTAAAGGACCCCCTTTAGTCGCGGTTCGAGCCATGAACCGGGACTAAAGGTTGGGCGGTATATAAGCAAGATTAAGATCCCGGCTGGAGCCACCAACCGGAACCTCGCGCTTAGAAATTTCAGCGACGCCGCCAGGCTGCCCAGATCGAGCGCCGCCGCTGCCGCTGCGCCGCCGAGCTCGCCGCCGTCCACTGCCGCCGCGCAGGCCGCCCGCTTCCGCTGCGACGCCGCCGCGCCCGCTCCTCTCCCTCACTGCTGCCGCGGAGGCCGCCACCGCCGCCGAGCTCGCCTCACACCGCCGCCACCGCCACCGAGCTCGCCTCGCAGTCCCCGCTGTTCCAGAAGCTCTCCCGTCGACGTCTCCGACCGAATCGCGTCAGGTGAGCACACGCCGGTCCCCTCGGCGTAGTGGATTTAGTTGATTAGTTGGTTAGGTTGACTTAGGGTTAGTGTCTTAGCAAATTGATTTAGGAATTTAGTGTTTTAGGACTTAGTGAAATTTAGTTGATTAGTTGATTAGTTGATAAGATGATGGGTTAGAATTTAGTTGATTAGCTAGATGAATTATAATTTAGTTAATTAGTTGATTGTTAGTAAACTGTTTTAGTGGTTTAGTGTCTTAGCAAATTTAACGTCTTAGCAAATTGATTTAGGAATTTAGTGTTTTAGGACTTAGTGAAATTTAGTTGATTTAGGAATTTAGTTGCTTTAGGTTGAATTTTAATTAAATGGACATAGTGATGTGTTAGGAAAGGTGGTAAATTTAGCAATTAGGACTATTTTTTTCAATTTAGTCCCAATTAAGTTTAGTATTTAGTATTTGTATAGTATAGCTTTAGCATAAATATTATAGTATAGTTTAGTGTTATATTGCTAGTATTGCTAGTATAGCATTAGTATAAATATTGTTTTAGTATTGCTTACTATAAATATTGTTTAGTATTGCTAGTATATAGCTTTAGTATAAATATTGTTTTACTATTTTCAATCTTGCTCTTCTGTTGTTATTGTACTAAATATTGTTTTAGTATTGCTAGTATAGCTTTAGTGTTTTAGGACTTAGTGAAATTTAGTGAAGTTTAGTCTTTATTCTTTATTCTTTATAGTTTAGTATTGCTAGTATATATTCTTTATTCTTTATTCTTTTTAGTACTGCTTTTAATCTTTATTCTTTATAGTGAAGCTATGGACCATGACGGTAGAGATGATCGGGAAGGGCAAAAAGATAATGAGGTAGATGACGGCTCACAGTATCTGAATGAAGATGGTGATGCTGGGTTGTCGGATGATCAGTTAGAAGAACAAAACATAGGCAACCCGGAACCAAGTATTGATGTCGATGCTAGCGTTGGACCCTCAACGAAGTCCTCTGATGTAAATATTTAAATCTCTGCTAATTATATATATAGACCTCCACATTGAGCATATATTTAATGAATGTTTTTTTAGTCCTCCACTTCAAGGTTACGGGGCCCGACCAAAAAGTGGAACGAGAAGACACATATGATTATTGGCATAGTCAGTGCCGATGGGGAACCTTTGGAGCCCATAAACAGCGTGACTGCATTTACTAATGAAGCAGGAGTTCTTGTTAGGGACATGATCCCGATCACCTGTCGAGAATGGAAGAAGCCAAGAGCTGATGGAATAAGTTTTGTCTCTAAAGAATTGAAAAATTCTATTTGGGACAAGCTGATATCACATTTCACTCTGCCGACGATGGACACCGAGGAGCAAACAACGGACTTGAAGGCCAAAGTCAAGGTGTGGATCCTGAAGAAGATGGCCAAACAATTCCAAAACCACAAAAAAAGAACGTGGGCGAAGTATGTCAAGAGTGGGAAAATTACTCCGGAGTTTAAGTGAACAGACGAGAGGTTACGTGATCACTGGGATGATTTCGTGACGTACAAGGAATCGGAAGAAGCTCTTGAGAGGTCCAAATAGAATGCGGATAATGCCAAGAAAAAGGTTCTCCATCATAATTTGGGGCCAGGTGGCTACAAGACTGCCATGCCTAAGTGGGATAAACTTAAGGCTGAAATTAAGGCAAAAGGTCTAACTCCAGAGACGGAGAAAGTGCCCGAGAGAGCAGGAAACTTCCTAATGGCGCATGGTATGACGTTGGAGAAGGAAACAGGGGAGTTGGTTTTTCGTGATCCGACGAAGAAAGCAGTGTTGACTCCCTTCGATGATCTTAAAAAAGCAGTAGCCGAGGTGGAGGCGGGAACGTTCATTCCGGATAGAGAGAACGACGAGCTGACAAAGGCACTCGGAAATCCTGAGAAGGGAGGACGAACACGAGGCTATGGAGGTGTTCCTTGGAAGATGGGGTTTCATGAGGACTATCATACTTATAGAAGCCGAGCCAGAGCAACGAAGAGGAGGGAGCAGCAGGCGGCAGACCGGCTTAAGAAGGTGGAAGAAAGGAACGAGCTGCTCTTTGCGATGTATACGAAGATGCAGGAGAAATTTTCAAGCCGTCCAGAGTCCGATCAGATTTACATAGATCCTGCAGCTGATGGCCCATCTAACCGGAGGAGCAGTGTGGCTTCTACGGGGTTGCATGACGATGATGGAGAAGTTGATGCGTCACCGATGGATCGCTACCCCGTGGATAATATCGAAGATAAGACTGAATGTGAGCTGCACCAGCCAATGAAGAACATATCTGTGAAGGTGGCCATCGGCTTTGCTTTAAAAGTTGATCCTGAAGTGCGTTGGCATTGCCACGAGGTTCCAGCTGGGTATGCTCGTGTTGGGGTAGAGGAAATTGTATCTGGATGCGAGACATTGGAGATTGACCACCCTGGCCCTGAAGGGGAGGCGACCCTGGAAGAAGTCAGGCATGGAATCATTTTATGGAAAAAGAAATACATCATATTTCCAGGCTCGACGCAGAGGCCACGGTCTCTCTCACCTCCACCACCTCCAAGTCCATTGAACTTCGATAGGGACGACGACGACACCTACATGACTCCACCTCGATCTTCGCCGCCGCGTCAGCAGCCTGAACCTTCTTCGGCTGAGTACAGGGCAGGAAAGCGGAAGATCAGCCAGGTCAAGTGGGGTAACTTGACTAAGTGCCCGCCTCCGCCTACTAAGGCGAAATTGTCGCCGCTTCCAAAGGTCCCCAAGAGTCCTCCAAAGTTTCCTTACCCTTATAAGCCCCCCGTGGAAAACATGCCAGACGTATCAATTGATCCGAAAAAAATAGAGTACTTCCTGAAACATTGTTTTCAACCACCCCAATATGTTTTAAACTTACTATCGGACTATGATCGTTGTATTGACAAGGCATATAATGAGGGGCTTGAGAAAACAAAGCAGAAGAGACGCGACGTTGCTCCGCTGAAGTTGGCATCCAAGATTGTGATACCAGAAGGGTATGAGATTCCTGGTATGATCTACGAAGAAATGGTGGATTTGATAGAGGCCGACATTGCTCCCGAGGCATTGCAATATCGCCTTGGGAAGGATCTGGTCACAAAGGAGGACTGGGCCAACCTACCTACAAGAATGCGGGCATTACATAAATGGTACAAGGATGCCTCAGCAGACGGGGACGAGATACTGTCTGTTAAACTTAGAGATGAGCATTACTTCATGGGAGAACAGACGATTCATATTGATTTTGACGAACTCTTTCAGTTATTCAACCAGAAGGCCCTCGACAAATCTATCATCAGCTGCTATTGTTTGTAAGTGATTAATTAAAGCTAATCTCATATCATTTTCTTATAATATAACTGTCCTCACTACATTCTTTTGTAGGCTACTATGCAGAATGAAGATTCTTGAGTGTAGCAGGAACCAGATTTATCAATACCTTAAAAATAAACCCGGGGGAAACGGAGAACAACTTGCTCAATTTTTTGGAGAAACAACATTTCAAGAAGAACATATTATTTTCGTACAACTTCAGGTTAGAGTGTTACACGTTCATTTTTCCTCGTACTCGATTTTGATGAGTTAGCTAGACACTTAATATTTACTGAATTCTCTTCTATGTGCTGATGTGTATGTGCAGCCACCACTGGATTCTCTTCAACATTGAAATTGACTTGGGGAAAGTTCAGATCGAGGATTCATTACATCGACCCATGACGGATTACTAGAACATTATTGAAATGCTCCAGAGGTACTATATTGACCTCTTTTCTTCATTTCCTAAGTTCCAGTTATGAATATATTCTTTATTCATTTTCTTTGCCGGGGCAGGGTATGGAAGCGGTTCATAAAACGTGCCGGAGAAGGTCAATTTAAACCGGAGCTGACCTTTCAGCTAATCAACGTAAGTAGATTACTCTATTTAGTTCTAGTTTCAATATCGGATTGTCATGTTTGATTATTACTTGATATGAACTCTATTTTCGTAAAGTGCGAGAGACAGCCACCGGCGACAAATCTGTGTGGATATTACGTTTGCGAGTATATGCGCATGTATGTTAGTGAGCGGATGCATATGGTGGTACGTAAAGCATTTACATATCAATTCACAATTTAACTCTTGATGTATTTATATTGACCGTCTTCTCTTGATATATCCAGCAAATGAATCAACGAGCGCATCTCACTCCATATCAACGCTCTAGAGGAATTCAAGAGGAAATTTGTGGATTTTTGCTTGACGAGGTCATAGCCCCAACAGGAGAATACAATATAAACCGTAAATAATGATTTTGATGTAATAATGATCGTGTTGGGACGACACTTATGTATATGATACGAGTCTCGTTGGTATGGATCAATTTTCGTTAGACACTTTATATAATATATGCATCGATGTGTGTAATTGTAGCTTACAAACAATAGTTTAAATCATAAATAAAACAGAAAACAAAATAAAAATGCTAAAACCTAAAACCCCTCGAACTTATTAGTCCCGGTTTGTAATACAAACCGGGACAAAAGGTCATCGCCGAGCAGCTCGCCTGCGCGCCCACGTGGATACCTTTTTGTCCCGGTTGCAGATCCTACCGCGACTATAGGTTGGGGTGTTTAGTCCCGATTCCGCAGTCCCGGTTGCCAAACCGGGACTGAAGACCCTTACCAACCGGGACTGTTAGCCTGTTTTCTACTATTGAATGTCTAATTTGAGAATATTATGACAACTAAAATTATTTCTCGCCAACACTGTGTTAATTTTACATGTCAACCCCTCAAAGTTGTTTCTAATTTTATGCCATTTTGTGGCTAATTGTGTTTTGGCATAGAATTGTTTTTATTATGCATGTTTATTATATTTTACATTCATATCATTACTTATGATCGTCCATGTGAATTTCAGCTTCCGCTCTATTTCGTCCAGATACTATCGAAATCTAACAAGAAGTAACTTCCCTCACTGGAATAACTAAATGAAATCATGTTTGGCTTCAATTAGTTTGAAACTGCCTTAACAGAGGATAAACCCGTGGCACCGGTTGTTGGTGCCACGGGGTATGATGAAAGTAAGAAAATGTGGATTCCAAAATGGAAAAATGGGAAGTCTAATTACATTGAATGTTTGTGATGAGATCATCTATATATCCTAACATTATTGGGGCTTTTTTCACAAGCTCCTCAGGAAGTAGACTAATGATGGAGATGTCAGGTCTCATATTCTTAGTATGGTGGATGCTTCACATAAATTGAATGTTTTAAAATGTGAGCAAAGTGATAAACTCATCGTTATTACGATTTTGGAGTCCATTTCTACATAGTTTGATCAATTTAAGATCAACTATAATTGTCTCGAACAAAATGGCGTCTCGCTGAAATATCCCCACGGATTGTCGAGAAATAAGAGATGATGAAGAGGCAAGGACCAAACTTTTCATGTTGTCGGAGAAAACATGATGGGTCAAGTTCTTGTAAGCCTCAAAATAATACTTTTTAAAGGATACGCCAAAGTCCTAATATGAAGTAAAGGAGAGGAGACTTGTAAGCCTTCAGATCACAAATATGTTATATGTGAAAAATGTCATTATAAGGACTACCCAGAGTTCTCGAAATGGCTATTAAAAATGGGGGATTCAGGTGCAACTGGTTATGTTGCTAAATACATGAGCACACAATTGTATCGAAACAAAGAGGAGTTTAGATGCATTACGCAGTACTGGAGTCTACGTCGTAGTTGCCTGCTCATTGCAGGCTAGGTTCAGGGTCGGTGTAAATGTAGCAGAGATAGTACAGGTTGTAGATGAATGCTTGATCACCCGGATCCTCATCGATCTCCAACGGCAACGGCACAACAAGGTTATAGCCTTCATGCTGTTTCTTGTTTGTACGCAGCTGCGATTAGTGCACATTTTGGGAAATGGGGGAGCTGCGGGCTTACATCTAACTGACGTAGAGATAACCTGCCGGGAGGGGTCAAACGTTGGTTTGCGGTTACCCCCCTTCTATCTCTTTATTTTCTGTTTTGACTTGGTTTAAACAGAAATAGATCAACTAAAAAGCTCCTCTCATGACTTGGACATTTATACAGGGTTATGTCTTTGCCCCATCTGGCCATCTCCAACTGAAATGACAACATAGGCCTCAAAGGGAGCAAATTGAGTTGACATTCTCTCTTCGAGAAGTGCTCCGGTGCTTTCCGAAAAAACATATTGCACAAATTTTAAAGCACATCGACGGTTATGATTAGGTTCACAAAATGATCTAAGAGGAGTACTAACCATGTGGGATTAGCACCCTTAATCTCCACCCCTAATCACAGCCATCGATTTGCTTTAAAATTCGTGCAACATGTTTTCCTGGAAAGCACCGGAGGAGCAATTTGCACACGAACTTGTATGACCGAAAACATCTGATCTGGGATTATGTTTCGACTCATATTTACACTCGTACATATACCAAGAAATACATTGGCATCGGCGCATACTTAACCCAGGGGGCAAGGGCTGTTTCTTCATCTAGAAATAATGCAGGTATATGAACCTACTAGACTGAAATTAGCAGGCATACCACCAGTAATTACGTACACCAACCTCTCCGTCCGCGATCACCGCTGACGTCGTCCTCGCGCTCGACGAGGCGCATGACGAGGCGTCCGCCGCGCACGCGGCTCGCGCGGACGTAGTAGTCGGGCCGCGTGACGCGCGCCCTGCTGATGACGAGCCTCCTGTCGTCGGTGCGCGCCCGGCGCAGCGCGCTCCGGGCGGCCAGCGACGGGATCGGCGGTGGCAGCCGGCGCCGCCCCGGGCCCCGGCGCCCGTACGACACCCAGCACCCCTGGTCGTCCTCCTCGTCGTCGATGCTCTCCTCTGTCTCTTTGCCGGTTTCTCGGACGCCGATCTCACCACTACCGCAGGCAACGCACGGCGACGACGACGCGAGGATCGTCCGCGTCACGACGCCGCCGCCGACGACGGTGTGTCAGGGACGAGGAGTGAGCGGAGGCCGGCGAGAGGGGCGAATATCTGGGTGGTGCGGGAGACGGCCGGGTAGATGCATCGGATAGAATTGGATCAGATTGGAGAGGCGCGGTGGCGATCGATGGAGCGCGCTTGTGGGCGGGCTATTGGTTGCGATCGATGGAGGAAGGTAGCTAGGGTTGGCGAAGCTTTTATACGTGGACGGAGGAGGGCGGGTCTACTCTCCGGGAAGCCAGGAAGTGGATCGGGCAGGGGAACACCGTGCCGGCCGGCCGTACGTGCATGGCGATAATCCACTTTGACGCCGGCCAATCAATCGGCCGCGCGTCTCGATCGTCACTGGTTTCTCAAGTACGTCCCTGATCCGATCCGACCAGCGGCGCATGCATGCATGCATGGCTGGAAACAGGGAGAAAAATTTTATGGGTACAGCCTTGGCATCGTGGACCATCTTCAGAGCTGGACACGTGGCTTTGAATTTTTTTTCTCCGGACGAGCCAGGTTTACCTGATAGAGTTAAAATCCTATACGTACTCCCGGTCTCCGTATATACGTACAACTCCTTCTCGACGGTTTTTTCTGGTTTGCTAATCTCTGGCGGCGCGGCGTTCTCGTCAATTATTCGGCGACGCGGCAGATCGGCATAGCTTCGACAGCTCGCGCGAGCTCTCGGCCAAAGCCATGCGTAAGGATCATCATCAACCTGCTTCCTGCTACGCCGTCTGGTCGCCGCCGAGGTGCAGCCGCGACGACGAGACAACGCAAGGGCTCATGGCCATGCCGACGAGCTCCTCCGGCGGCGCGCTCGGCCCCGACGACGCTGCGACGACCATGCCGATTGATCGTCCTCTCACGGTGAACAAGAACATACATGTTAGCGTATCTTTTGATTGAGTTCATGCATATATCATAGTAACGTGATTATGTTGATCGCTTGACAGATTGACAATGAATCTGAACGGAAAGTGCTCACAGATACGGTGGTATTGGATTTACCGGCCGGCCCGACGTCTGACAACATAACTCTGGCTAGCAAGGCAATTGCAACGACGCCGATGAAAAATGTGGGCGAGAACAACCGTATGATTAACGATGATCCTAACATGGAGTCACTCTATGAAGATCAAGTAAATTTTACTAGTTCATATCCTGTGTTTTTCGCAATATCAATACATTCATCACTGAAACTAATGAACTTATTTGCTGCACAGCCTGATAATGAGAATGCATCCTGTCAAGAGATTGTTCCAAAAGTTGGGATGACTTTCCTGTCCGAAGAAGATGCATACAAGTTTTATAATTCATATGCTAGAACTAAAGGATTCAGCATAAGGAAGTGCCACTTAAAACATAGAGCTGATGGGAGTTTATGTTCTAGATATTTAGTTTGCAGCAATGAAGGTGTGAAGGGTATGCATGCAACACATGTAACTAAGAAAGAGCGAGCTACTACGAGAACATGTTGCTCAGCTCGTGTTCAATTCACAATCAGTCGGGAGGGTATATGGACTATTCAGAAAGCTTTGCTTGATCATAATCATGGTCTGGTAACTCCAGATAAGTCTCACATGCTTAGATCGCAGCGCCAACTATTAGATGCTGATCGTCACATGATTGACAAAATGCGGGCGGCTGGAATAAGACAGTCTGAGATATATAATTTCTGTGAGAGCTGGTATGGTGGACCTGAAAATATGCCTTTCTTAGAAATGGATTGCAACAATTACATAACCAAGGAGCGCAAGAAGTATATGGAATCCAAAGATGCCCAGACTCTAATGGAGTATTTGAAGAACAAACAAGTCGAGGACCCATCATTTTTTTATGCTGTGCAATTAGATGAAGAGAGTGGAAAAATAATGAATTTTTTCTGGGTAGATGGGCAGGCTATTATGGATTATTCTGTGTTTGGAGATGTTGTTTCTTTCGATACAACCTTTTCAACAAATAAGTTTGAGATGCCATTTGCTCCACTGCTTGGTGTTAACCATCACAAACAAACAATCCTATTTGGTGCGGCGTTGTTGTATGATGAATCAGCAGAGTCATTTAAATGGCTTTTTAGAACCTTCCTACAAGCTATGTCGGGGAAGCAGCCCGAAACAATATTCACTGATCAGTGTGCTGCTATTATGAGCGCTATTCGAGCAGTTTTGACAAACACCTTACATCGTCTTTGTTTGTGGCATCTATACCAAAATGCCGCCAAACATCTTAGCCATGTTATAAGTGACCATCCGGAGTTTCTTTCAGATTTCAAGAAATGTGTATATGAAGATAGGTCAATAACACAATTTGAGAATAGATGGAATCAGCTATTGGCTGCATACAATATTGAGAGTAATAAATGGATGAATACACTGTTCATGTTTCGTGAGAAGTGGGCTACTGTTTATCGTCGAGATTCTTTTAGTGGAGATATGACATCTACTCAAAGAAGTGAAGGGATGAACAATGTATTCAAGCAAACCTTTCGCCGAAAGCTCTGTCTTTCAGAATTTGTAGAAGCCTATGACAAGTGCGCTGCCCGCCTCCGTCGCAAAGAGAAGTATGAGGACTTCATGTCACGCCATACCAACCCAGTATTCTACCTGCCTCACCTGCCTTTGTTGAAGACTGCAGCTAAATCATACACACGGGCCCTCTTTTCTGAATTTGAAGAAGAATTCAAGAGGCAATTTAATTTGTCGTGCATTCCGTTGTCAAGTGATGGCACAACTAGCACTTATAAGGTGACATCTTTTTATTACAAGGATGATGAAGCCACTGTATCTTTGAACCCCAGTACTTTAGAGATATCTTGCTCTTGCAAGTTGTACGGCTGCATAGGTAAATCAACATATAAATGCTCTATTGCTTCCATTTTATTGCTACCTTGGGGTTACTATAACAGGATTTTTTTATTGCAGGTATCTTGTGTAAGCATGCTCATAAAGTTTTCACATGTTGCAATATTGTCAGTCTACCAAGTCAATATATCATGAATAGATGGACAAAATATGCTAAAAGGCACATCTTCACTTCTAAATCAAGTGAGAATGATAGTTTGGAATCCATCTTTGCTCATATCTCTCGAAAGATGATCTCCCTTGCATTGAAGTGTAAACCTTCAAAGGAAGTTCTTGCACATGTAAACAATGGTATTGACAAGTTAGCTTCGGAAGTGGATGATTTACTAAGCACGTTGAGTTTGGAAGAAGCTAAGGACCCTGAAAATTTCCTCGAATTTCCCGAAGATATTGTGAACACAAGGGTATCCTTTAAAGCTCCTTCACGAATAAAAGGTCCCATGCAAGAAAGATCAAAAGGAGCTCTTGAGGGAGGAAAGAAAGGCAAGAAAAATACCACATCAAAGAACGGCAATAAAAATACTACAACCAAGACAGGTATATATATTTGCTATTTCTCTAGGATGAGTATATTAGTAGAATGAATTTATCTTAGTTACATATCTTATATGCATAAAATTGTTCAGGGAAAAGTAAAGAGGATCCAAAGAAGCCAGAACAAAAGGGATCGACTATGGATGCATTTGGACCTTTCGAACCTGCTGTAAGTTTAATGGATTCCACAATATCTTTCATTATTATTTTATTTAACATGGTCAAGCAAGCTAACTTCATTCTGTTTTTACATATAAAGGGATCTCTGTACTTGAATGATTCTGCCACTACATTTGATGGATATGTGCCGTCCTTTGTTCCGCCTGTACTAGGTGAATATACAAGGCTAATGCTTGAAGCTCAGGAAGAGAGCACAACATCGTCCATTGCTCGTCAATTAAATTTCACTGAAGGACCTAGTACATCTAATTTCGGTGGTCATCATCATCAGCAGTAGCATGTTATTTTTTGTCAACAAAAGTGTGTTAGTACTTTATCTCTTCGAAACAAATGATATGTAAACCTGTGTGATGTCAAATTTGTGTGAGAACATTATTCTGAATCTTCTTCAAGTTCTGAAGCTTGTGCTACTGCTTTTAATTTACTGAACTGTAAAGTTGTGTCCTGAACACTTGATGAACAGAAGAATTAATGGAGAAAACGAATATGCTTCAGTATCAAGCAATCCTTGTTAAAAAATGGCATTATACAATGGAAGAAACAATCAGATATCTTCTAATTATTTGTACATCGCGTACAACATCAAGGGACATGTTCAATCCTGACAACAAGGTTCTCGTTACTACATGTGAAACATCTGGGCTCCTTCCGCTCCGTGTACCAGGACTGGACTTGAGCGGCCGCAGATATGGCAGCGCGGCGTCGCCAGAGTTCTTGCATCGCTCTCGTCGGTGGTGCTTGTCGGCGGACAGTTTGCCCTCATCAACGTTCGGTGCATCACTGCATCTTTCGTCGAGAACCGGTGCCGGCGCGCCGTCGGAGTTGGGTGAGCGAGACGAGAAAATGTCGAGGAGGTGCTCTGCCGCAGCGTCGTCGGGGCCGAGCGCGCCGCCGGAGGAGCTCGTCGGCATGGTCGTGAGCCCTTGCGTTGTCTCGTCGTCGTCCCTTTTCCTCGGCGGCGACCTGACGGCTGTGGAAGCTGTGCCGATCTGCCGCGTCGCCGAAGAATTGATGAGAACGCCGCGTCGCCAGAGATTAGCGAACCAGAAAAAACCGTCGAGAAGGAATTATACGTATATACGGAGACCGGGAGTACGTATAGGATTTTAACTCTATCAGGTAAACCTGGCTCGTCCGGAGAAAAAAAATTCAAAGCCACGTGTCCAGCTCTGAAGATGGTCCACGATGCCAAGGCTGTAGACCAGGTCCCATAAAATTTTTCTCCTGGAAACAGATAGCGTAGTAACGTTGGGGACGATAGATCATGACGGTTTAAGTTGAGTGCCAAGATCATTTGCCAAAAAAAAAATTGGGGGCCGAAGGGGAAATTGCAGCTGTACTTGGCGACCCTTGACCGGATTAGAAAGTTGGGGAGGTGTCGTACCAATAGCTGTGAATATATGAGCAATTTTTTACATAGTTTAATTCATAAAAACAGTAGATAAAACATGTCTAAAGAAAGATGAATTAAACTAGTCATGCAATTTAACAGAGAGTACGCATATAACAATTCTACATATATTGCTAGAAGCAAAGTCTGAAACATGATCTCGAATAGACAAAATAGAATCACATATGGGCCAGTGGAGGAAAACTCCTCCGCGTTGCCTGATGTAGACACGTTGTCAAAGAGACCGTCGACGTCGGGGAAGTAGTCGTTGGAGTTCGTGTTGGAGAGACAACTAGTAGTCGCGTGAAGACGCTACCAAAAACCTTATCGCCTCTCTCCTTACTGTTCCGTCACGCGGTGGACGCTGTGAAACGGAATGAGAAAGACTTGATCGACGGCGCAGTGCTCGAGAACCAGGAGGTAGGGACATGAGATGTGGCTAAGCAAAGTCTGAAATGTGATCTCGAATAGACGATAGATCATGTCGGTTTAAGTTGAGTGCCAAGAGATGATAGGATATGGCCGTATTTTTTTGGAAAATATCAAGATGCATCGATCGATCCCGTAGGCGTAGGATATGATCGAGCTGGATCAAGGGGAAATTGCAGGCCGTACGTGGCGACCCGTGACCGGCTTATAAAGTTGGGGAGGTGTCGTGCCGTGGCTGCCTCATCTCTCGCTGTAAGTTCTTCAGCGTCCCTTCACGAGCTGAACCAAGAACGAGAACGACGGGAAAATGACGGCTCCCGATCTGCCTTTTGTTCAAGAAAAAACAAAGTAGAAAGAAAAAGAAAAAAAAGGCCTGGTCGGCCAGAACCGATGGGTTCCGACAAGCAGAAACATTTGGCCCGAAAGAATAATGGCAGGCCCAAATGAAAGTATTACTTGTAGCCTACCATTCGACCACCACGCACTCTTTCAGCCCATCGCCCAGACTCCAGCGTCCTTTTCTTTTGGTCCTTTACAGAGCAATGCCGACGAGGGAGCCCTTCCTGGACCATGGCAAGCACCATGCATATGCAGGCCCCAACAATTCTTTTTCGTCATAATACAGTACAGTATGAAAAATGAACCAATACTCCGCGCAGCGCACAAGTACTAGAGAAGCACTGGATCGAGACGTTCCTCTTTGCTCCTTTCCGAGCTGACAGCGATAAAGCTCAGTGTTCCCCTCCGTCGTATCCCGACACTTGCCATGGTTATCTTCTCAAACCGGCATCCCAGCGAGCTCCGAATGGAGCCAGGCCACGAATAACCTAAAGCAGCTTTCCATCAACGTCGCTTTTCTGGTTCCTCCATCCACCACGAAACACGCTCGCCGCGACCGCGACGCAACGCACGACGGTCTGTCATCGTATCCTAGGACTAGAAGAACTGAAGTTACAGGTAGTGGTTTCTGAACCATCGTCCAGGCAACCGCATTTCGCTCGTGTGTTTTTTCCCCATTACAGATTAATAATTGTGTCACTCGGCAGAAGAGAAGTTCCTCTAAATTCTCGCCAAATGACAACCACCGTAGGAGTACTGATCTACTCATGCTTACAGGCTGTGGATCTTTCCAGGTGCCCAATGGCTGCAGTGCTGCTAGAACTAGGCACTATCAGGAAAAGAGAAGTTCATGGCATATCTGCTGCAGTGAGACCACGGCGCCTGTCTGCCACTAATAAGTAGGAAACTAACAACCTGCTTGATAGGCAACAGAACGCATAAACACAGCACTGGTATTCAGGCAAATCATCTGGGAATCAACAAAAGCGAGGACTAGTGTGGAGTGGCGTGTGATCGGCATCCAATCCAATTAATCATCAGTTCACGAGGAATAGAGTTCAAATTTTAATACTCCTCGTTTAGAGATGGATCGGATTCAAAGTAGCAACTGGATGGCGACAAGTTGGGTAGATAACGACAAGTTGGGGGTGTCGTGATGCAAATGCTAACGGTGATTACTACGGAGTATCAACCAGCAGTGTTCTTACCTGTTAATTGATTAGGTATATGCGCAGCAGGTGTCATCACCAGTGGCAGTAAACAATCCCAGCCTCCAATGCTTCTGGTAACCTTCTTCTTTCTATTTCAATCGTTTAGGCTTAGGTGAATGCAACACTAGCACTTATCCTCTCACATCAAGCAATAAGAATATTACGATGAATTGATATATATCTCTTCTCAACAACGAGAATCAAACTGGAGGGCATGGAAAGAGGCACCTACTCCATGTAGCACGGAATGACTCTCCAAACTTTCCTTTTTTTTCTCCTCCATGGTTGCTTGAGGAGGCGAAAGCAGTAGCATGGAATCTAGAGCTCCGGTACAAGACACGTCGGTGGTATTGGCCCCATTTCCACCCGGAAAAACCATGGAAGATTTGGTCTTCTTGAATAGTACTGTTTTGTGCAGAGGAGTCCTGTTGTGCAGCATGCAATTATTCCTTTACGATCATGCGTTTATAAAAGATTTCGTTTCTGACAAAGGAGAAATGCACCCACAGCAACCACTTTGTAGTCTGCCAATTGTCTACCAGTACAATTTTCTGTCACCGTTATGTCCTGCAAAAAGAAGCAAGAAATAACAGAAACAAAACAAACATGTATATATGGAGCTGTTTCTGTCGGTCCATACATCTCCTGGCCAATAACTAAGCACTATAATTGTGTTGGTTGCTCGAAATAATAGCTCATCTTCTCAAATAAGCTAATCATGCATAACACCTAGTGTAATGTGGACGTTGATTGGTCCTAATCATGCATACTCCTGCCAGTGAATAAGAGACATTAATTCGGATGAAGAGATGTGTCCCCAGTTTTATAGGTAAAAAGAGTTGCGTCTGGTACTCTATACATATTCTTTGACAACGACCATTTTGTGCCTTAACGTTAGTCTTAAGTTGTAACTACAGCTCGATTTAACAGAACCATATCAAAATTCAGAGATATATATTGTACTTTTACGTGGATATGAAATGTATATTTTATATTTAGATTTGCAAAACAATTAATGAAGCTGCTCCCTCCGGTACAAAAAGGGTGAAGATGTGGTATATGAGTATTCTTCAGTCAACTTTTGAAACTTTGACCACATATACTGATTTCTATATTTAGTGTGAATTCCACATTTTGCTCTACAGTTATGCATTTGCGACACATAATACCCTATTTACAAAAAAAATCTACCGAAATACCCCATTTAGAAAATTTTGAACACAAATTCACCCTATTTAAGTATTTAGCATATGTTGTTAGATAAGATCGGCATGTCACGTTCATGTGGCCCCAAAAATATGTAAAGATCGCATGACGTCATCGACGATCATGTCTAGCCTTTTTTCAATCATCTGTTTTATTCCTTACCACCGTCCTAATAATTTCAAGCCTTACTAATCAGCTCACATCTTACGCAACGGATATGCAACATAAAAACAAGGTCCAAAGTTTATGAAAGGGATAATCTAGATGGAACTTCACTGGAATTTGTATTTATAATAGAATATTTTGAATGCATCAGTCCATGCAGAGGATGGGGCCGTATTCCCCATTTCGAAAAAAGGAACTTGAAAATCATATCTATCAAAATACTTTCAGAATATTATTATTATTATTTTGTTGGTCATTGCACATATATTGCATTAAAAATTAACTGTGTGAGTTATATTATGAAATGTGACGATGTTGGAAAGATCACTTATCGTGCACCGAAGAGAGTATAACTCAATCCACTCAATCCTGGTTTGGAAATCTTTAATTGGAAGCTAACTTTACAATAGTTTCATTTTTGCCTAACATTTGGTGAAATAAATTCTTTGCCGCAGTTTGACTTCTTAAGAGAATCCGTCCGCACTTTTTAGTGTATTTGTTACAAAAGGAATCTTGTCTAAGGTGTGTCTAGAATCAAAACATTCATCTAACTTGGTCAACTTGAAATTTGAAGGGCGGCGATGTCAACCATATTGGTGTGGTGTAGGCCAGTATAGAAAAGGAAAGTGATAGATATTGCCTATTGGTGTTTCCTAGACTTAGTCAAACCACCAAGAAAGAAAAAAAGCATCGTCTGTCCATTCCGATGTTTGTTTCCTCCAAACGCATAGAAATTCCCCTCCGTCACTCACTATGCACACACAGAACCGACCGATTTTGATAAATCTTTCGATTATCTGCCGCAGTCGAGCAATTTCCGAGCAATCTTGCAAAATCCCGCGAAATTCGTACGTTGCAATGAGGAAAGAAAAGATTTTTTAGTTCCGAGTCTCAGTTAAAATACTGAAGCCCACCACCGCGGGGTCTCTTGTCTTCTCCACCTTCCCCCCCTCTCCTCCTCGCCGAGTCGCCGTCCCCTCGCTTTCAACCCCCATACGAAAGCAAGAATTCTTCGTCAGAATCCGACACCGAGCCGATTTGTTTGGATTCCGTGCGACCCTGTCTGTGCCATGGACTTCTGATCCGGGGTTCCTTGGATCTTGGGAGGATTGGAAGGTGGGAGGGCCTGGGTGCTCGGTGTGAACCGGCCGGGAGATGGCCGGCGGGAAGGAGCCGATCGAGGTCAAGTTCCGGCTGTTCGACGGCACGGACATCGGCCCGAGCAAGTACGACCCCGCCACCACCGTCTCCGCGCTCAAGGATTTTATCCTCGCCCGGTGGCCGCAAGGTGAGACCGCAGATTCCCGGCTCGATTTGGCAGCGTACGTCATCCTGATCCGCTTGCTTGATTCGGTGACAAAAGGAGATGCGCCCTTCTGTAGTTCTTGCTGCCATGCAGCTTCGTGGATCATGTATAGCCTTTTCTTATGGCTGTTAGCGTGGTGCTTAGTTCTAACCTTGCTCGCGGGAGATAAATGTTATTGGTGTGCCTGATCTTTTGTTCTTCTCTTTATGGATACGGTTGGCCGATTGAGTAACGCGTAACTGCTGCTTAATTTTTTCCCCAACTTTATCACCGCGCTAGAACTAGGTGTGATATAAACGGCCAACTGATAATTTCCATTTTCAGATGCATATCGTCTATAAAAAACCTTCCACAAACAGTAAATATTGCCAAAATGGTACCAAGTTTATGGCAGAATTCTGAAAGACCATTTTCGGATACACTTGGTTTGATTTGGATCAGAAATCACAAGTTGAATGAAGGGAGAAACAAGGGGGCACTGTCTTGTTCTTCTTTCTATGAAGACACCAGAAAGAGCAGAAAATCATTAGCTGTAATCTGCCCTTAGAGTGCATGTTTGAACTCTTAAATTCTGTGAACAGAATTCTTCTAGCACCACGGCGCAGTTGTCTCTTCATCTTTACGCGAACTTAGGTCCTTTCCATGAATATATTAGCATTTAGAAGGGCCATTCTCCATAGGTATGCATTATACCTAACAATCTGGTGTCAGTTATGTGATTATCACACTCAGGTGAGGGTCTTTCCTCGATATGTTATGCTATACTTGGGTGAGATGCTGTTGCCAGAGTAAAAAACTAGAACATGTTAACTTGAATCCTTTCCCAGCTGAACCAGCATCAGGATTCAAGAAGCAGTAGGTCATGATGTGGGTACTTGCTAACCCAAACACAGGGGCACTGACCACCACCAAGCTCCAAATGAGCAAATTACTGTATGTCTTCTTTCTGTAGGGTGTTTGAACTTACTCAACTTTGTCTGGGGCTTAGTTTGCATTACGACTGAGAACAGTTCAAAGACATGCTTTTTTCTCCTCTCTGCAACTTGTTTGATTATGAATGATAATTCTCTTGTCCGGATGGTAACATCCTTTCCAAAAGCTCACTCCTCAGTAATGTGAACCTGTTATGCTCACTGAACTCTGAGTATATTTTTATCAAAATTAATTATTCTTGTCATTTTATATGACAGATAAGGAAATCACTCCCAAAACTGTCAATGACCTGAAGCTCATCAATGGTGGAAAGATATTGGAGAATAGCCGGACACTTGCCGAGTCACGTGTTACAATAGGAGAGGTCCCCGGAGGTGTAATTACAATGCATGTTGTAGTGCGCCCTCCACAAGCTGACAAAAACCGTGGTATTGCCGACAATTTTATGTTTTTATTCATTGTGTTCGTGGTTCCGTTGATAGCCTCTTTTGCTCTCTATTCTTGAAAATTTTACATTCAGTGAATGAAAGGTTTGGATACGATCAATTATCATTTTAGAAACATCACGCCACTTATGTAGTTGCTGTGCTCCAAAGATGCACATGTATAACCATGAATTTCTATAATCCAAATGATTCAGCCTGCAAGAGGCCCAGATTTTTCAGTTCGGAGAATTTATTACTTCTGTTTTAGTCATGATTGTTGATCACAACGTATTGTATGTCGAAAACCCTATCAGACTTTGCAACAACTTGATTCAGTGTTTCCTACGTAAGATAAAGGCACGAATAAAGATTTTGACTAAACCACACATGGTTTTATTGTTCAGTGGTACTGATGGTCTTGCAGTTCTTATAGTCCTCGTGATTTATGAACTTCTGTCCAACCTAAGAACTTCCGGCTAACTTTGTGTTTGTGTGTGTGTGTGTTATGCATTTCAAAAAATATATATTACAATAGTGATGACATTTTTGAATCAGCTGTGTTAAAATTGTCATACAGTTTCTTCGACACTGCTTAAAGTCATCATAATTGTTTTATCGGATTTCCCCTTTCCAGAGAAGCAGCTCGGCAATTCCCCGAAGCAGAACAGGTGTGGATGCACCATACTGTGATGCAACAACCTCCTGATGATGTACACGTCGTCTAGCTCTAGAAATTCCCCTCTGCTTTTGTGTATTCGTCCTTTTGACCTTCAGTTCTTGGAGCCGGTGAGACCCTAGAAATACATATGTATATGCTTGCACTCGTCAAAGCATGCTCCGGGAGCTGCGGGGAGTAAAGAAGATTCCTCCTGCAGTGGTGTCTTGGGGTCTCGCTGCTGTGAATGATTCAAGGATTGGATGCTTGCTGCTGTATAAATTGTAGTGTGAAAACAGCAAAACCATTTCCGTTTTCTTTTTGCTATATTTGACATTTTATCGATTCTTTCTAGCGGTGTCGTTTGTCAATGTAAAACAGGAAATATTGTACTACGGCTCAAATATATATATGTGTATGTAGCTTGGAAATGGAGTGATTTATTTATGGACTTATGATGTTGTACTAAAAGAAAAGGATGAATCCAAAAAGAGAGAAGGAAGGAAAGCACATGGATGTGGTGTCGATACTGTACTGGGCAGTTGTTGCCATCCATTTTCCATATACCACCGATGAATGGGCTCGGCCCAGAAGCTCGTGCTGTCCGTTGCCGGCAGATCCTATTTGCCGGGCCCATGCCGGAGGAAGAAGAAGATCGGCGCGGCTAGGCCGAGACGTCGCCGGCGCAGACACGAGGCGGAGAAGGCGACGTCGAGGAAGGAATCCCAGGCCGAGGTGGCGCCGGCGACGCCGCTGTGAAGCCGCGGCGGAGAAGGCGGCCGGTGAGAAGAAACTTTACTTGGGGGGGGGGGGGGGGGGGGGGGGTTGCTCGCCGGCGACGAGCTCTGTGGTGGTGGGGGGGGGGGGGGGGGTAGAGGGATGGCCGGCCGGGGGGCGGAGGACCGTCGGTGGGCTGCGGTTGGAGGGCGGGGCGCGGAGGCGGCACGGTAGCAGCGCCGAGCGCGGGGGGCGGGAGCTGGCGGCCTGGCCGGCGGCGGCGGGCGGCTTGAGGAAGAAGAGGAGGAGGAGGTGCGGCGGAGCCAGAGGAGGAAGAAGAAGTCGGACGGCGGGGTGCGGCGGAGGCGGAGCGCGTGCAGCGGAGAAGGCGGGGCGGGGGTCGGGGGGTGGTGGTGCAGTATTACTGCACAACCAGGTCGGGAAACAGGGGCACCCTCCGTTGCCACTGTAATGGAAGGAAAAAGCCTAGCCCAATAGCGGTGCAGAAGGCTTCGGCCCGTCCAAGCCCGCATCCCTCTCACCCGAGTCTCGAACGGCGCCTCCCTCCCCTAGCGGAGCCCGCCGTCACGACGGCGACCTCTCTCCCCTCCCCACCCGTCCGGGCGCCTCCTCCGATCGCGTCCTCACCGTCTCCGTCACCACGCCGGCAGAAGGTAGGCCTTCCTCTCCGTCCCCTCTCTATCCCTTTAGTTCTCTGCTCACGTCATCGTGGTTCCGTTCCTCTTCAGATCTGCTCACGGCCGTCGCCCTGTCGCTGCGCATTTCCACGTTCACGTGCTGAAGTAACCAAACCCAACCTAGCAGCAGCGCGGCCGCACGGATCATACTTGGCCGGCACCAGGGCCACGCGACAAATCTTCCCGCCATTGTATGATCCAGATTTTCTCGAGGATAGCAGCAAGGAGCCCGCGCCAAGCCATCTCTGCAGCTGATCCGCGCAGTGCAAGGCTTCATCGGGGAGAATTCTCTCGCTGGAACCGAGGTGCTGCCAGCACCACCACCGATCCCATGACGCCGGGTGACGAAAATTTGGAAGGACAGGAGGCACCCCTCGCCGAGGGGAACAGCCGCAGCAGCTGCTCCCCGAGCGTCCAGGCCACTCCGGACATCGAGAAGAAGTACGTGCACCGCGTCTACGACGCCATAGCCCCTCACTTCAGCGCGACGCGGTTCGCCAAGTGGCCCAAGGTCGCGGGGTTCCTCGACTCGCTGAGCCCGGGCTCCGTCGTACTGGACGCTGGCTGCGGCAATGGCAAGTATCTGGGCTTCAATCCCGAGTGCTTCTTTGTAGGCTGCGACATAAGCCCGTCTCTTATAGAGATATGCGCGGGGAGGGGGCACGAGGTGTTCGTCGCCGATGTTGTCAACCTCCCGTACAGGGAAAATGTCGGTGATGCGGCGATCTCGATAGCGGTGTTGCATCATCTGAGTACTGAGGATAGGCGGAGGAAAGCCATAGAAGAGTTGATCCGCGTTGTTAAGAGAGGCGGTCTTGTGCTGATCACAGTATGGGCCGTGGAGCAGGAAGATAAATCACTTCTTAACAAGTGGACTCCCCTATGTGATAAGTATAATGAAGAGTGGGTTGATCCTAGCAGCCCTATGGTGCGAAACAAATCTGCTACTTTGCTAGATAGCATTGAGGAGACTGATGAAGACACGTCCACAACAAAGCAAATAGATGACCGGCTGAAGAATAGTTATGATGGTTCGGAGGATCAAACCATTTTAGCTTGTGATTCCTTAACTATGGATGAGCATGACAAAACCCAGCAGGAGTACTTCGTTCCTTGGCATCTACCATTTCACCGAGCTGAAATTAGCGGTGCATCTGTTGCTGCTCTTCAAAATGGATTGGCAAAGAAAGATGATAAGAAGGGCACTGTGGTTTACAACCGTTATTACCACGTTTTTGTTGAAGGAGAACTTCAAAGGTAGAGTACCTTCACTCTGATCGTTCTCATAAAAATGCTTCTCTAGTTTTCTACTCTTATTTGCGAACCTGCACAAGTGAAGATATTAGATAAAATCATATTTGCAATCACCATAGCATAGGTATCGTATAGTCTTCGACTTTGTAGTGTTAATTTGACGACTAGTCACATCATCCTCTATTTGTTCAGAGATGCCACACAAACTTTAATTTGTTAACTTTTGCTCGAGATAATTTTCATACAGCCCACTAGCGGACCTTCACGGGGGCCAACCTGGGCCGTCCCCCCCACCCCCCAGCAACTTTATGAAATCGCTACTACCCCTATTTGGCTATTTCTACCGTGGCCTGCAGCCCATGAAGCCCATTCAGTCCATATCGATTAGGCCAGAAACCAGAGACGAGATTCTTTTCGTTAGTTCGCTCGGTTGCTTCTCCTTCCCCAATCCGCTCCTCGTCTGGTTGGATGGTGCCACGACGGGGTGCCCAGCCAGTGGGCCACTGGATTCGTCTCATCCGCGCCCAGCTCATATTGGTAGCCGGCGCCGTGCGCGATGAGAACTGAGCAGCAACAGCTAGCGTGAGTACGCAGGGTAGCTAGCTGCAAGCTTTTCTCCTCCTCCCTGCTGTAGTATGATTTGCTGTTCCAAAAACAATCTACCTCGTTGTGAAAATACTACTGTCCAGGACAAAATCAATATAATTATATGTTTCTGAAAATGCTACAAATTCTTACTCGCTGCTGTGGTATGATTTGGTGCTCCAATTTTTTTTACATTTTGTTCAAGGTCCGACACTGATACAGCCCACTTGTTAATGAGCTACTAGTTTATTTTGTTACATGAATAATGGTGCGACAAAAAGGTAAATGCGAGCTTTATATGCAACTTTGTTGTATCTTTCTTGCTTAAAGATTTTCCGGAAAGGGTGCCCTGTTGCTACCATCTTATGGCGTATTTTATTCCATGCCCTTATCATGTTAATACACTAGCCATTAAAAAGGGAAAATGATGTAGAATATCTGTTTTCCTGTTGCTCCATCTATGGTGTTCTAATTGAACTTATTTTGCATTGTTGGCTGTCATCATTTCAGGTTAGTTGCTGGTATGAAAAATGCAGCAATTGTTGACCAATTTTACGACAAATCCAACTGGTGCATAGTTCTTGAGAAGCTTTGAGCTGCAGTCGAAATGATGGTAGCGAATGTATCCAGAGTCCTGACCCTTGTGTCTTGTAGGACTGTCAGCTACTAGGCTAGGGAGGGCACAGTTTTGAGCTCGGAATGTATGGGTTGACAGAAGTAACAATTTTGTCAATTCAACGATGTCATTGATAATGCAGCTCTTCACTTTGCTTGTTGTAGCTGAAGATAATTTTTTTAGCCCGCTGTCCTTGAGGGCATCATGATTCATCATATGGCTTGTCTAGTCTCGCGTTAGGATTCCTTCATATTATTTTTTGTGAAAAAATATTGCTTGATATTTTAAGGGCGGTCTGACCTGGAGAAGTTCTGTACTATTTCCAAACATCGAAACTCGTGAATTAGCGTGATGGCTTGTACTATTTTTTTATCTCTTTGATAATGGAATATTTCTTAAGTCATTGATCATTGTCACAGTTTCAAGTCATTCATGTTGTGGCTGATGCTACTCCAGTTCTCAGTGGCAATACGGAGTCATCTGGATGCATGAGGATCAAATTGCGTGGATGTTTTCATTAAAACTGACCCTAATCCATGGGTAACAAATTGTTGAAACATGTGACACCTTTCCTCTGAAGCACAACCAAGAGTCCAAGACCATCACCAGTAACGAAAAATAATACAAGTCTTGGCACTGTTAAAACATGTCATCTATAGTGGCACTAAATCAAACAGAAATGCCACTTTGGTTTCATAGCACGACTATGAAATTAGAGAAGCAACTCCTTCCAAAGTATAAAAAGAAGAAAGATTTCTTGACGTTGGGATAGGATGAGATGGCTGCAGTGCCAATCAACAAATCCCCACATGTATCACTTCGGTTGTTTTTGATGAATGTGAATGAGAAATATTCCGAAAAAAATTCAACCCCGCTCTATGATGGTTCAAATCCAAGCCACGTGGATGACCTTTTCTGTAGGACCAATCCCCACACACTTGGTACAAGCAACAGAACAGATCCTACTGTCAAGGCAGTTCAGACAACTTCTGAGAACAGAGCGCCCCATCATAAAGCTACCTGCGAAAAGCTTAGCTCTTGCTGGCTTGAAGCGACTGCTTCTGAATTTCTTTCAGAACCTGTATCTGGCTTGGTTGTAGGGTTTGAATTGGGTACTATCCTGCGTTGTTTCTCCGAGGGTCCGACTGCTTCCGAAGCACTTAACTGTGGCTTTCTTGAACTAGCCATTTCTGAATTGCTCGCAGAATCTCTATTTCGCTCTCTTGCAGGGTTTGGGGTTTGTACTCTCCTGGGTTTATTCGCAGAGTTGCCAAATGCTTCCAGAGCATCGAGGAAGAACTTCTTATTCGGAACAATACCCTGCTTATTCATTCGCTGGAGCAACTTCTGAACAAGCAGCTTATCGTTCGCCCTGGTATATCCCTTGTAAAGCAACTTATATGTGGAAGCACCAGGCACGACACCTTTCTCAATTGCAGTATCCAACAGCCGATCAGCTTCCATGGGCAAGCGGTTCATGCAGTAGGCGTCAAGCATTGCGTTCAGTGAAGAGACGGGAACAGTACTTTGTGTGCTTACAAGCTCATCGAATATCTGTTGGGCCTTTGAGACGCAATCACAATACGCGTACAGAGTGATGAGGCATTCTTGTGTCACGAAATTTGGTTTGAATCCCAGTTCTTCCATCTTCTCAAGCACGGACTCAGCTTTCTCCCTAAGTCTTGCTTTTCCATAGTTTGTTATCATGGAGTTAAACGTGGGGTGGGTAGGCCTCTCCTTGGACCGCAGTAAACTCTTGAACACCTGCTCCATCTTGTCGAACGTCTGCTTTCGCCCATATGAATCTATGAGGATGTTGAAAGTGATCACATCCGGGCGGCACTGCTTGCTTCTCATCCGCACTAACACAGATTCCATCTCTTTGATCATGCCATTCTTCCCATACCCGTCGATCACTCCATTATACGTGTAGATATCAGGAGAGACAGGGCTGTCATCCAGATCCTTGAACAAGATCTCCACCTGCTTCGCGTCGCTCGCCCTAGCACAAGCTCTCAAGAGAATGTTGTATGTCACGATGTTCGGCTGGCACCTCTCAATGCCCTTCATCTTGTCAAAATAGCCGAGAGCCTTCACCAGGGCCTTGCTCTTGTCTCGTGAATGCAGGTGCGCACCGATGAGGGCGTTGTACACGGAGGTGTCCGGCTTGCACCCGCTGTTCCTCATCTGGGAGAAGAGCCACATTGCCATCCGTATCTGCCCCTTCCTCCCCATCACAGATATCAATTTGGAATAGATGCCGTTGTCGGCGACGTACCACCGCTGCTTCTGCATCCACCTGAAAATCTAGCGAATCAGAAAGCATCAGAGTAATGAGCAGACAAACAGAAAGTTCAGAAATGATAAAATTGTTGGGACATCTAAAAATCATCAATACAGTACATCTTAGAAATCTATTATAGGCTTATCATAATGCAAGGTATGTCATCCAAGTTTAGTTTTGCGCTGCTAGGGTATGGTCACGGCTCACCTCGAGGCACTGGACCCAGCCGTCGCGGCGGCCGAGCTCCTCGAAGAGGAGGAAGCAGTGCTCGGTGCGGACCACCTTCACGTGCCGGTCCAGCACGGCCACCATCCGCTCCTTTCCGCCGCCCGTCTTCCGAAGGAAGAACCGCACCAGCTCCGCCGCCTCAGCGGCCGGGTCTGACCCCTCCCCGGCGTCCGCTCCCCGCCGCTTGCCCCTGGCGGCCGCAGCCCCGGCCGCTACCGCCGCGTGGCGCGGGGAAGCCAGGGCCTGGTGGCGCTGCGGCCATGGGCTCGACGTGCTCGGGTAGGCGAGCATCTACTATCTTGGCGGTGGATTAATGGAGAGATTCTCGGAGCTCGCAGCGGCGGGAGGTTCTGGGTTCTGGATAGGGGGAGGGGATGAGTGGGGGTTTGAACGGCTGAGATGAATTGGTTTGGGAGATGGACGGTTGATTTGGCGTGGAATTAAGCGGCCAATCCAGCCAAAAAACATTAAAAAGAAACCGGATTAGATTCGGGGTATTGAACCCGACGTGAATCGAACACGCAACCTTCTGATCTGGAGTCAGACGCGCTACCATTGCGCCACGGATCCGGTGATGCTAACATGACGATATTTCTACATTCGTCAACTTTGCCATTCTTTAGTTTACCGTGAAGTTCAGAAACTAATGTGTTCTCCATTTCATTTCTATCTAAGACCATGAAGATGATAAGGGAGGTACTTTGGATAAAAGTTTACCCTTCCTGCAGCGGAGATTATGGTGGCTGGTTAATTACTCCGACACTTCCTCGAGTAATTGTCTCAGGGTAGAACATAAAACTAGGTAGGAAAAAGATAAGTACACCAAACAATTCACAATCCTAAGAAGAAAAACTAATCTATATATACCTAAGAAAAGGGAACATAGGATATTTGTAACTCCTTATTAGGAAACTAATACATCTAAGAAAAAAAATAAAAGGATTGTTTACCAGTGTGTGAAATTGTAAGAACATTTCCTTCAAAAAAATTCCAAGAAAATTCTAACACATACATGCTAGAATGTACTAATGTTCTAGAAAAAGCACCCATGGCATATAAAATAAGTGATCTACTCCCTCTTTTTTAAATGTAAGATGTTTTAGGTGATCAACATGTTGTCTGGATACATACAAAAATGAATAAACATGCACTTTAAAACGTGTCTTTATACATTTGTATACATATGAATGTGGGCAAATGGTAAAACATCTTATATCTGAAAACGGTGTGAGTAAAATAACAAAGGTAGTACAGCTAGTTACAATTATTGGTTTACCTCTCTTCTGTGCAGTTAAAAAGTGAAACATGTTTTCCACGAAAGATATGTTCATCCATAGCATATTTTGCATGATAAGTTTTGTAGAAATTTCTTAATCTTGAGTATTTATTAAAATAAAAATCCCACCTCAACTCCCTATTATGAAAATGAAAATCGAACACGCAACTTTCTGTTATCAGATGAGCTACCATTATCAGATTACACCTCAGCTCCCTATTATGAAAATGAAAATCGAACACGCAACTTTCTGTTATCAGATGAGCTACCATTATCAGATTATCTAAGGTGTCTAAACTTTTCCATTATGTTCTTCGTTCATGATAATATTTTTATTGAGTTTGACGATGATATCTTTTAAATATTTTTTGGCTGTTTTTTAAATCCCTTACTTTACATTTATAAATTTAAGTAAAAGTTAATCCGCATGAACCGGGGTATTGAACCCGACGTGAATCGAACACGCAACCTTCTGATCTGGAGTCAGACGCGCTACCATTGCGCCACGGATCCCTGGTGCTTATGTAGACTAATTATGCTTCACATCATCCTAATTACACTTAACATGGAGGTGTTATGCATATTCTATGGAAGTACAACACATGGTTCACCCCCTCGTCAGGAGCTTAGTTTCCAGTAATAATAAAAAGGGCTTAAACTTCTCTTAGAGGTGTGATGACAGAACCTGCAAGAGAAGTTACAGGGCTAGCTCAGTGGACGGTTTGCTGAAAGACAAGTATACACATGAATTCATTTGCCGGTTGATAGAGATGCCACATTCTGTGCACATCTACACAACTCTATCAGTGGATACATAACTACATGCTGTAAATTTCATCACCTGGAACTTGGAGCAGCAAACTCGCTATAGTTGAGTATTTGAAACATATTACAGGATCTCAACAGCCAAAAGAGAAAATTACAACGGCTCCAGCCTGGAAAAAAATGATGTATTTAGTTACTATTTTTGCAGAAAAGAATGCCCATCCACATGTTGCCACTCAAGCCTCCTCTATCACATGTGCTAATGTGCTGGTCTGATGAAGGCCAGCATTCTTCCGTACCATGGTGACAGCAATTACTGCAAAAGAATGAATACCCCGAATGAATACCATCTCAAACAAAATTGACTGTTCACGAAAATAAATAGACTGCTGGCAGCTTAAGAACATTCTTCTAGAGCTGCAAAATGCAAGTGCAAAGGCCTTTCAAAGAATAATTCTAGTGCGAGGAACACTGTAATTCCAAAAGCTCACAGGCATTTCGACCGTGTATGTAGATTGAATACTTGCGCAGCGATTCTGATTTTGAGACACAATCAATTCTTTCAGAAATGCAGTGTGTAAAGCAATCTAAATCATTTTTCTATAATCACTGAGGTTATTCACCTCACACGTGTACATGTTCTTTCCCCGCATCGGTAAAAAAAAATTATAAGAAAGTGTCACCAGGGAAAACAGAAGGTCCATTTCCCCTTTGGTCACACTTCCAGCCTAATTTGAAGCTTGTTGTTTTCCCTGTTTAGCACATACTAGATGATTTGCACCGCTCCCTTTCCCATCCTACAGAATAACATCGATCAAACCAACCACGCAACACCAAAAATTCTGAAATCAAGTTATGTATATTCAACATTCCATGAGATAATTGTACAGAATAGCAGGTTCAGAGACAGCAGAAAAGGGACCTAAGCATCAAGTCGACGCGGGTGGTGGAATGGAAGCCTATCAGACGTCGAGGGCAACGGCTGGCATCTCGAACTCCGATGCGATCTCTGCGATCTGCTTGCGGACGCTCATGTCGATGAAGTTGGAGCTGTCGCTCCCGTACTGCACGGTGAATCCGGCGATGAGCTCCGGGTCGATGCGGGTCTTGATCCGGACGTTGGCTGCGCCGGTGATCTTCTGCACGTGCTGCGCGATCTGCGCGAGGTCCTCCGACTCGAGCTGCACGACGGATGTGACGATGGCGATCTCGGTGCCGGTGAGCGCGTTGTAGTCGATCTCGAACTCCCGCACGATCTCCGGCACCAGCTCGGCGCGCTGGTTGTCCACGACCACGTTGAGGAAGTTGACTACGTGCGGCTGCAGCTCCGAGGACCTGGCGATCTCGTCGATGAGCCCCGCCTTCTCGTCCCGCGGCACGGTCGGGTTGTCGAAGAACTCGACGACGGCCTCCTCGGAGAAGATCCGCTCCAGCTTCTCCAGGTCCGACACGGTCGCGTCCAGGGTGCCGTTCTCGGCCGCCACCTCGCAGAGCGCGGACGCGTAGTTGTCCGACGCGGCGTTGGCGGCGGCGGCTCTGGGCCTGGCGAGGTCGCCGCGGCGGCGGGTGGGCGTGGGCGGGGCCAGGCGGACGGAGGGGAGGCCGCGCGTGACCGCGCAGGCGAAGGAGGCGGCGCGGGGCGCGGCGCCGGCGGAGGAGGGGGACGCGGCGGCGGGGCAGAGGGTGATGGAGGTGAGGCGGAGGGCGGCCATCGTGGAGCGTGAGGTGGGGAGTGGTGTGGAAGTCCCTTGGGAAGAAGCTTTGGCCTGGGAGCAGAGGAAGAGGGGTTTGGGTGGGAAATGTGTGGTCGTGATGGAGTTGTTGCGAGATCGGACGGTGGAGAGTCTGTCGGGGCGCCGAGAATGTGTGGCCGCGCTGGGATGAGGTGGATAAGAAATGGATGACTGTGTGCGAGGATGACGTGACAGCCGTGCTCCTCACCTTGGAAACCAGGCTTCAGAAACTTGTTTTTATTATATACCTCCTCAGTTTCATCATTGATCTATCTATTTCAAAATTAATTCAAAAGTGAACTTTCTAAAATATATTCAAACAAATTCGCGCGTCTGTACTTGCTGGAATACACAGAGGGCTTTGCAAAATGTTGTGCCAATTTAATTTTTTCGTGCATAAGATAGACGCACACCGGCACACGGTCATCTAGAATTAGCAAACAGCAGCAACAATATTTTGCTACGTATCAAAGATTATCCTATTCTGTTCCTTCTTTCCCACACACCTGCATTGCCAACTGTTCCTCTTGGCGTCTTGAAGAAATGAAGAGTTTGACAGGTTCAAGTCACAACGATTAACACCCACTTCAGTCATTGTGCCTGTGTAGAGTAGGTGTTGGGTTAATTCTTAGGACAGATTCTACCATTGTTGCAGCCTGCATAGTATTGTGCCGTAATTCAGAAAACGCCAGCTCAATAAATTAAAAATGTAACTCCACAGCTCGGAAGTGAATTACAGCGAGCTGGCATGAGTTTACACCAAGGTCTTGTAAACACATGAATTGTCTTCTGTATACATATACAACAGGTATGAAGGACAGAAATCATAAAATCTACTATAACCATAATTTTTTTCAAGCATCCTATCATGCAAACATATAACTGAAGCGGCTTGGCAAAGATGAGAATGAACAAAACATATAAAACTGCTCTTCCTACACACCTGCATTGCGTAGAATTTGACAAAGTTGAAGTCCCAGCAACAAATATCTGCTTCAGAGTGTCTGTGTAGAAGAAGTCGAATTACTTGATCTGTTAGAGAGGATTAAACTTGGGAGTCAACAAACTAAGGCGACAAAAACAAAACCAAAACAAAAAAAGATAATGAATATCAACAGTTAAGAGGGAAAAAACTTCCAAACTACCAGAAAGACCGGATCAAACTCCATGGCACCGGGCTTGTTTAGAAAACAAAAACTGGCCTGGAAAGTTGAATTGTACAGGATTAGGCATCATAGGCTAGAATCATCCACCCTAAGCATCAAGAAACATAGAAAAAAAATCTGAACTGAATGCTTGAGAAGAGCAGTTTTAGGGTCTGTTTGTTTGGGCTGCAACTTTTAAAAAGCAGCTGTAGCTGGTGGGCTGTGAAAAAGCAGCTGTTGAAAGCAGAGATTTGATGTTTGGCAGGAACGTGGCTGCTGCTGGTTACATGAGTGAAATGTCTACAATACCCTGATGTGTTGAAAATGTTATACAAATGCTGATTTAAAACAAAATAGTTGTCTGACCGTTTTATTACATAATTACCACGAGTTTACGTCAATTTAACTATTTTCTTTTTAAAAAACACGCTTTGTATCAAAATAATTTTGGAGTGTTTGGTTTCGTTACTACAAGTTTGGTGCCCACAAATACAGTATATTACTACAAATATGTTACAAATATTCTCCGTTTCAAATATACAGATCTAATTCGCACAAAAATTACACAGATCTGTCAGAGGAAATAGGGGGAATTGGCATCCGGAGGAGCTTGGTGCAGCAGGGCGGAGTTGGTGCTCGTCGGTGAAGAAAAGCTGGCGAGGACGGCGGCGGACAGGGCGAGGCGGCCGTGGATAGAAGAGCTCTCGGGCGGCCGATGACAACCGTGGTGCGCTCGGCCGCTCCAGGGACGGCGCGAGTTGGACGAGGCCAGGAACGGGGCGGAGGAGTAGAGCTTGCTCACTGGTGGCGGGGAACGGCGAGGAGATGTGGCCGCCCAGACCGACTGACGGATGGAGGGAATGGGCCGAAGCGGCAGCGGCTTTCCAGGTGGCGGCCAGAGTTGGAGGAGGTCTGGAACCGAGCGGGAGAGGCGGAGAACGGAGCGGGGGAGGGAGACTGGACGGCGGCGACGGCGACCGGTGGCGCTGGCGGCGGGAATGGGCGAGTCTCCGTCGCACGGAAGTCGAGCGAGGGGATGCGATTTGGCTGGGGTAGGGAATGGGCTCGGTGGCATTTGTTTGTAGTTTCTCTGAACTTCCAAGGGTAGCTTCGTCCTCTGCACGCGAGAAGCGGATGAAAAGCTCGGGAAGCACCCCTGGACCAGCTTTCACTCGCCGACGCTCGTACGTTCATTTTCCAGGGCCGCTTCTCGCAAGCGCTTTGCTATTTTTGGCCGTTTGTTTCAGCTTCCGATTATGGAGCCCAAAAGTGGAAGCGGAAGCGGAAACAAACACGGCCTTAGGACGGTAGCCTGAGACTGCTGCCACCTAGACTTTCAATTAAAATTCCTTAATATAGAGGAAATGTATAAAAAAGCTAATCCAAACGAGTAAGATGAAATCAAATAGTGCCAGAATTCCTAATTATCTTCCAACCATCTTTCAGATGAGATCTTCTCTACCCCTCTACCAGCAAAACAAGTTCAATAACTTTATAGATGTCTTGTTTCAAATCCTTCTAATCCCGTCATCTGCTCAACCAAACAAATCTCATTTCCAAACCCATGGATTGAGCTCTTCAAGCTCCCATCATCTGTCCCAAGCTACTTTATTCAATGTTTTAAGTGGATGGCGACATTCGTATCAAGCTGGTGGAACAATGCAAGTATATCATTGCTCTGTAACAGTTTCAAACTAGAATTAATATATGACAGATGCAAATAGATCAACTTAGGCCAACTTGGTAAGCAGAATGGACCTTCACATCCATATTACATTCTCTCAAAATCGGGAAGCATTGTTCCTTGCACAAGCATCAGCATAACCGTCTGCAGGCCCTAGAGGACGCTCATGGACGGTTAAGGTACATATCCACAAATTTCTCATGTGTGTAGCAAAACACGCTGAACAAGTCGATGTCTCTCTTGACCAACCCCTTCGCCTTCAAAATCTGTATGACATAATGCCGTGGGATCAAGCGCTTCTCCAAGCTGTACTTCAGAATGGCCGGCCTATGCGCGATGTATGAAGGCTCAAGCCCAAACTCCATCCGTAGGAACTCCACCCTGTTAGCCATCGTGACCTCTGACAGATTAAGGATGCTTGGCAACTTGCACACAGCCATCCTGGCCTCACTGTATCCTAGAGCCCTCTCCAATGAATCCATGTTTGCACTAATCCTCTCAGAGCATCTGCAATGCGGCGCTAGCTTAGAGGCGCTAGGAAAATTTTCCCGGCTGTTTTGACGGTTTGCACGTTCAATCCCGGCTATTTTTGGGCGTCGGACGCATGATTGGGAGTCTGACGCTTAGAAAATGCATACAAAACATACATCTCTTAGCGCTGACGCTTGTGTATCTTAGGATTTCAAGTCTTAAGCGCCTCGTCAAGAGTCCATGCACCGTGGATGCTCTCAGGAGTTGAGTTGCCGACGACAACCAAGGCTGCCTGCCTTGAACATCCCAGAGGAACGCTCCACGCCTAGATTTTCAGCGCGTGCTACCATTTTCTTCAGATGCTCTAAATTGCTTGTGAGCAAAAAGCCACCGTGCAAGAAGAGACCGGCAATATCATCCTCGGATAGTCCGCACTGCCGCAGGAACGCCATGTCCGGCTTGACCACATTGTCGATGTTCCAATGTAGGAGGTACAAGCTCCTTTTTAGGACGGCTTCCAGCTTCTCGTAGGAGCCCAGAAAGGAGATGTAGATCTCGATGCGGGAGATATAGGCGGGCTTGAGTAAGGCCCGGTTATTTTGGAGCTTCTCAACAGCTTCTCAGTGAAAATAAGCCTAAACCCAAAAGAATTCGATTTTAAGCCGTTTCCTGAGGCAGCCGGCTTCCGCAAATCATTCACGATGGGAAAAAGCCCGGGTACCCAACTTCCCGCACCAGCCCGCAGCTTTCCGAAAGTGGAACGAAGCGTTATTTCGACTCGCCCCTGTTTGATACGAAAATTACAGAGATTGCCACCGCAGTGACTCCACCCGAACTGGTCATTCTCTTTTCTCTCTCTTCTAACGAACAGATTTTTCCCCTCTTCTCTCTCCCGAACGACCCACCCCGAGCCCCAGATTCCTCCACCGCCGCCGCCTCCTTTGTCGCCGCCGCCGCAGAGCTGTGACCACTCCTACCTCCGCGTCCCACCACCCTGTCGCTCCTGATCCGCCCCCATGGCCGGAGGATAGCTCGACCATCTCCCAGCCTGGATCCAATCGATCCCGAGCTCGGCTGCGGTTGCCACCGCAGCGGCCGTCCACCGGCGTCCAGCGGCCCGCCTCCACCGGCCTCCAGCGCCCCGCCTCCAACTGCCTTGTCCAGCACCCGATCGGCCTGCAGCACGCAGTCTCCCGCGCCCTGCACACGATTCCCCTCCACTGGCCTCCACCGACCTGCTTCTCCGTGTCTAGCATGTTGCTCTGATTCGAAATGGTGATTTGATTTCGGAGATGAATAGCACGTAGATGCCTAGCTAGCAGCCCAATATGACCTGATCGATTCTTGCTTATCGATTCCTGCCGATCTCCGTGCCTAGCAGTACAGCATGTACATGCCCCGTTCCTATTTTTTCTAGCAACAATATACTCCTGCCATCTAGGCATCTAGCTAACGAAATACCTAGCATTTGAATATGTTTCCTCCGATTGGGTTGTCATCAACTAACAATGAATCACATTATTATTTCAATATTTAGCAATTAATATGATGTTCGAAATATTATTTTGTGATCATACATCCGGAAACAACACAAATATAAATTTATCATAAGGGCGTTACCGACTTTTTATCGTACAACTCAGACAATAAGCTAAGACAGGGGAAGCACAAAAGAACTAGACCACAATTTCTGCTTGGCTTAAATCCACGACTGCTTACGATGGCTTATGCACGAGAGCTCAAAAAAAACTGGGCCGACCCCCGGGACGATGGCGATGAGGCGGGAGATCTGGGGAGTGGAGAGACCAATGTCCCGGAGCCGGGCGATGCGGGGGGTCAGGGTTTTGTCCACTCCGTAGCAGAGGAACCGTGGGTCCCAGGCAATCGCCGAGGCGATGTCGGCTTTTGCGATGCCGGCGTCGGCGAGGAACGCGCGGACGGCGTCCGGCTTGGTGGGGAACTTGAGGTGGCGGAGGTGCTTGGAGGCCTTGAGCGCTTGCGCTGGTGCGAGGCCGCAAGAGGCGACGAGGTAGTCCACGGCGACGAACTCGGCGGGGGACGCGACGACGGCGGCGGCGGCTGTGGAGAGGTGGAACCGGTGGATGGGAGAGGTAGGGGCATGGGAGGCGGCGCGGATGGCGCAAAGGAGGTTTTTTTTTTTTGATGCCTCTGGATAGGTACAGCTGTAGTATCTGAACTTAACACACCAACACACACCACACACACGCACTCAACACCCCACACACACCCTAGTGTGCAAGTTAAGACCTACAGATCTATACAAATCCCACGCGTTTTGTCTCTAACGTTGTGGCTCGAACGCGTGCTGAGAGAGGTCAACAGAGAATATTACACTGCCCCTAATGAACAGTGCGGTAACAGTGTCCGTGAACAGTGTCGCTATAGTACGCGCGCACTGTTCCTAGTGAACAGTACCCGCGGGCGAGACACCCAGAAAATCGCTCTTTTGAGGCGGAGCATTGCGCCGCCGCTCTCCGTCCTGGAGCTCTCAATTTGAGACTGACGGTAGAACAACAGGGGTGTGGACCGGGCCCGCCCGCGAATCTCAGGGCGCTTCTGCAAAAACGCCATTGTCCTCAACAAATCAAAGAGCTCGGGTCACGGGGTCAGCCCCCACCCGTCTCTCTCCCTCTCCTTCTCCGGTGGCGGCAAGGTCAGCCCCCTCCCGTCTCTTCCCCAACACCGCTAGGACCTGTTGGATTCAATCCATCTCTCGTATCTTCATGTCCTGAAGCCTTGCTCAATTCCTTCGCGACCTTATCGCGAGGTCGATCCTAGGTTTTCTTCCATTAAATTGTTAGGAACCGTTGTAGATCTGGTTACTCGTATCTTCGTGGCTGGGGAAGGAACATCGTTTGCTGCATAAGATGCGAATATGTATCAGAAGATCTCTATGTGACTCTGTGTTGGATATTAGTAGAAACGAACCATTGGTGTTCAACCATCACCACTGCCTCTAGATGGTTTAGCGCAGCGTAGTTGCACTAGTGTGACATATCAAGGTGATATTTGACATCGATTGCGCTGTCTCAGCCTCTACATCCCTGAACATTCATGAACCTTCTCGTCTATTTACTCAGTAAAACTGCATCTTGTTCGTGATGGTATGGTGACCTGTGTAGTTACCCATAGTCTTTGACTTGGCATGAGCATTAATTAGTTGATACCGTGCGACTATGCTTTCTTGATGATTCTATTTTTTTTTTTTTTGAGGTCGTGATGATTCTATTTAGGGCATCCATAATTTCTCTCTGCTACAGGTAGCACATCGCTATTGTACATCGTCTTTAAATTTCATGTCTGCATAACTCTGATAAGATTTGTATAGTATCATGGTGATTGTCTTATACTCCCTCCGTTTTTTAATATAACATGTTTTAGCTATGCACATGTTGTCTAGATACACACAAAAATGAGTGAAGATGGACACTAAAACATGTCTAGACACAAGTTTGGACATGTGAATGTGAAAAAAGGCTAAAACGTCTTATATTAAAATACAGAGGTAGTATCTGTTTTCATATGTACAATTGATGTGCCAGCAGCAGTAACATTATAATTAAAGCCACTCGATTTTTTTTTCTTGTTGAAGATGGCTAGGTTCAAAGTAAGCCACTCGAAATGCAAACTTATCTAAGCATGCTATGTATTTTTTTTCTCTTGTTTTTTTCTTTGTTGGCAAGCATTTGTTTCTGTTCACATTGATGTGTTGAATACAAGTGAACCTGCTTCTTCAATTTTGTTGGATCTTGTCTTGATATCCTTCAATCTGCAGTGTTTGAAGAAAATGACCTGTTGTTACACTTAAGTATTCCGAATGAAGTATGTATAATTTGAGCGGTCATTGTTGCATATGCTAGGATGTTGATAATTTATGGTTAATCTGATGATGAGTGACATGGAATTCATCCAACTAATTTGTTACCTCATTTGGGCTTTGATGACTGGCTGTGTCCTCTGTGCATCAGTGGCAGGTGGCATTCAGGTTGCCATCTATCCCCTGTCTACCCTTGGTCATATCGTGTTGTGGCTGTTAATGCACTGACCAAGGCATTTGCAAATTTCTCCCGATGCTGGAGCGCGTATGAAGACATCAGAACGAAATCTCTGGTGCCTCACTATTATGTGGCTAACAAAGTGGCCCACTATCTCGCTCCTTTAGGGTAGATTTAGTGGAGAGAGCAACATCTGGTTGACCCCTTTCCCGTCTGTGTTTGCTGCTTTGTATGATTCAGATTTTATAAACTCTTTATCTATCAATGTATGAGCTCTGTTCCCATGAGAAAAAAGAGAGGAGAAATAGCAATATGATTGGGACGCACATGACCAGCTAGGAGGCGCCCTAAGAGCGCCCCAGCCTCTAGTCCTATAACAGCACATACTTTGCAACATCTTTCATGTGTGTTGATTTTTTTAATGTAGATAAACAAGACCTAAATCTAAGTAACCATATGGGGTTGGGATTAGTGGGTAAATGCGGGGAATGTGGGGATTTGGTGAAAGAGAGGAATTCACAAAATCTTCTCCAATCCTCAAACCTCCCATCCCAAGAAAACCTCAGAAGTAAACAAGGCCATAACGGTACTCGTCTCACCGTATTCTCCAGACACATGCAAGGTAAAATATCTAAAATGGAATACAAATAATCCCATAGAGTTTCTCCCGGCACCTCTAATTCCCGGACGGAAATCCAAAATTGGTCATCATCACCCGCTGCAACAAATTGATAGACCAGTATTCAACTAGGCGGTTACCACCAGTGAGTTTTCAACTAGAACCAGAAAGGGAGCAGCAAGTGTACAATATTTACATGAAGAAACTTACCCAAAGTTTGTTAGTTAAATAGTCCAGAAGATATCAAGTAACTAGGGTTGGTAAAAAGAATAAAGATATTAGGAGCCTCTTTGATAGTGTCCATGATTTGGCCATGTGGAGACTGCAAGCTCCACCGACTATTTTTTCTTGACATCATCTCTCTTCTCAATGTAGGAAGGAGAAGATTTTTTCGAATCCTGGCAATGCCTTTGATTGATAAAGTCGAAAAGAATTGGACAATTTATAAGGGAAACCAGCCGAAAACCTTACTTCACAACACACCATGCCGACCCCAAGGGCTCCACGCCCCCCAAAACGAGCCGACGGACATGTCGCCCTAGCATATTTAATCATTTCCTTTTGAATTTACAGGCATGCGTGTATAGTATGGCCGGACGGATCAGTGTACGCACCAGCCCAGGGCATCCTCTGCCTATTCCTCAGTCATCTTCAGTTCGATCACCACAGGCTACACAGTTAGCTATAAGAGCTGCAAATCAATTGTTCCCTTGTGCCAAACTCTCTAAAGCTAGCGCCGTGGTGGTAGCAGCAATGGAGGTCTCCAAGGCTGCTTCCTCTACTGATTTAGACTATCGTCAGCCATCCAAAGGTTTGTTCTCCTAGTTACTGAGAAGTCTTTTTTATCATTTTTATCGATGCACTTTTAAAGAAGCAGCGCTTAAAGGTTTGTTTGTGCAATGGTTTGCCTAATTATGTGCAGATATTCTTGAGACATGGCGCAATGCTGACGCGGTGTGCTTCGACGTGGATAGCACTGTATGCTTGGATGAGGGTATTGATGAACTTGCGGATTTCTGTGGGGCTGGACAGGCGGTTGCCGAGTGGACGACAAAGTAACTACCACGTTTTCTGTAGCGATTTATCTGGAGGGTGTTAAGTGTTTAGCATCTGATTCCTTCTGAAAAACTAATATTGGTCAAATGTTCTCAGGGCGATGATGGGGTCTGTTCCATTTGAAGAGGCTCTATCCGCAAGGATCTCTTTAATCAAGCCATCTCTGTCCCAAGTTGAGGACTGTCTGGAGAAGAGGCCACCTAGGTAACCTCATAAAAGCCCCTATTTCAAGTCAATTCACATTCTCGAATGATTAAATATGCGCAACTGATCACAACAGAATGTTTATACAAATTGCTTAGTTGACTTTACCTGGCTTCTCTTCTTACACCAATAAGAAAATTTGTAGCTACATTATACGCAAAATTATTTGGTACTGCAAGGAAAAAAGCACCGTTTCAGGATAATGACACCGTATAATCTATCTCCATTTTTAATACCACTAAATCATATCAATAATACCTGCACATACCACTTCAGCCTCGCCCTTTAGGCCATTACTTCCACTGCAACCACAGCATAACCCTTTTGACCTATTCACCCCATTTCCTATTCAGAAATGTCCTAAGATCTCTAACTACGGAATACATCCAAGGTAGTTTTCTTTAATCATTTGTTCAGAAATCCAAATAAGTATTTTTCTTGTATTAAATATGCACACCGTTCATTCTCTTGGTTCATTCACACATTCACCAAAAGCAATACACTTTTATCTGCAGGATTTCTCCTGGAATCAGTGATTTGATTAAGAAGTTAAAAGCTAATAATACTGAAGTATTCCTTGTGTCAGGAGGTTTCCGACAAATGATCAAGGTACATCTTTTCGCTGTGTCTGCACTTATGGTACTTCTAGAATATCTGAACATGGTTACGTTTTCTCGTCCTTCCAAAAATCTTCAAATTTTGACGTTTGTTATATTTGATGTCGCACCAAGATTTACTTTTAAGATGTATAGTTTAAACTCAGCCAAAAGTGCTAATTTTTTTGTATAGTTGTTTGTCGGGAAAGTAAATGTGCCTTCCCTTGATCTAAGAACATCAATTCCTATTTTGTTTTCACTTCAGACTTCATTGAATATAATGTTGCTACTTGATTTACACATACATGCAATATGCATTATGTCATGCGTTATCGTGGAAGGATTCAAGTTTTATATTTGATATGCATAAAGGACTCCTCAGTTTTCTGGTTTATTTGTTTCCAGCCTGTGGCATTTGAGCTTGGTATTCCTGCGGAAAACATCAGAGCAAATCAACTGCTATTTGGAACATCCGGAGAGAGTGCTGGTTTTGATCCCGCAGAGCCCACTTCTCGAAGTGGGGGTAAAGCAGTAGCAGTGCAACAAATAAGACAGGTCTGGTGTAACTGTGCCTTCCATTTAAAAATAATAATTCTAGTCCCGTAAGTGACCTTCTGTTTGTTCAGGATCGTGGTTATAAGCCACTCATTATGATTGGAGATGGTGCAACTGATCTCGAGGTAAATCACTTGATAATTCCTTTGAATCTTCTCTCTGAATAATGGAGATACAATAAATATGTTTCTTTTGGGGTATTTTCCCAGCAATCTAGTACTTTATCACGCTGTACAAATGAATGGGTTGAAGCGTTCCGTCATAATTGTAAAGACTTGTTGGGGATATGTTAAACACAAATGTGTCAGGCTAGTACATGGAATTTAATTATTGTCAAAACCAATGAAGAATCTTTTTGGGAATGATGGTTACACAACATACTTAACAGATGATGAATGTTATTAATTTTTATTGCCATCATGGAGCTATCTCCAAATACTAAGAATGCAAACACTTTTTTTGTACACATGTGTCCTTTGCAGGCTCGGCAACCCGGCGGAGCAGACTTGTTCATCTGTTATGCAGGTGTCCAGATGAGAGAAGCCGTTGCAGCAAAAGCTGACTGGACTGTCTTTGATTTTAAAGAGCTAATTGCCGAGTTGCCTTAGTTTTGATTGCGCCTCCCATTTCTATCGTTCCTTCCATGAGATGGTGCTGGAGCGGAACCTCAGATTTAATACTCCTCTGATCCTAAATAACTGTCGGAGTTAAGCTAAGAGTTGTGGACGGGGCTTGCCTGTCGCCTAGGCATGCGACCATCCGTGCGACTCCACGATTGGACGGCATCCAGCGTCCCGCCCTCCCGCACGCCCCAGCCATACCTTTTCGTAAATAAAAAAAAAAGAAAAAAGAAATACAGAACGCCCGTCGTCCGCTGCTACGATTCCCCTCGCTTTCCTCTCTCCTCTCTCGTATCCATCCCTATTCCCAGTTCGCGAGATGAACAGAAGCGACGGAAGCTGAGCTGCCCGGCGAGAGCGCTGGCCGGCCTCCCGTTCCTCCCATCCCCAGTCCGCGAGACCTCTCACCTTGCTCCCGTTCTCCGGCCACAAGCCCCATCACATCTCGCCGCTCCTCCGCATCGGGGTCAGCGTTGGCCCAGCTGGTCTTGCGGGACGGCGACCCGTGAAGCGGGAGGAGAGGTTAGCGGTGGTCAGGCTCCCGGCTGCGGCGACATGGTTCACTTGGAGGGGCGCAGCCGGACCTGGAGGCGGTGAATCCTGGGAGCACGCAGCTGCTTCTACCAGCTCGAGCATCATAGCAGGCTCAAGATCCCAGCGCAGGCGCAGCTAGAGCGCGGCAGCTTGTAGCTAGAGTCGGCAGGCGTGCGGTGCGTCCGACCGTCCGCAAGGGAGTAATTTGTCACACTGGCAGCCGAACAGAGGTAACTCCTTGCTTTCTAAATTTGATGTCTATGGTTTATCTCCAAGCGCAGTATGCATAAAAAACCAGTTGCAAAAAAGAAAACTGATATAAGAAGTATGCGTAGGCCAATTGAATTCATGGTTAAGGCTTACAGGTTGTAATTATACAACTAGGAAATTGAATAAGTGTACATCTGCAAATGAGAAAAGCTTTATATAGCAAACTGATTATGCTGCAATATGTGGGAATGCTTCTATGAAGCTACTGATTATTATGGTGGCTTTTGTTGATGGAGAAAGGCATAGTTCTGTCCTGTCACATTGCTAGAGGTACCAATGCCGATGGTCCGTTGCATTGAGGGATTCAGAGCATAATTCTGTCCTCTTAGAGGACCAGAAGTCCCGATGCCAATGTTCCCTTGCAGTGAGTGATTCAGAGCATAGTTTTCTCCTAGTACAGCGCTAGAGGTCCCGATGCCAATGTTCCCTTGCAGTGAGGGATTCAGAGCATAGTTTTGTCCTACTGCAGCGCTATAGGTCCCAATTCGAATGTTCCCTTGCAGTGAGGGATTTAGACCATAGGTCTGTTGTGGTAAATAAGTAGGCATGTGATTTGTTGGATAGCCCTGCACAGAGAAGTCCAGATTTCAATTTCGACAAAATAAAATAAAATTGTAATACTTCAAAGTGTGGACTGCTTATACCACTGGTGTATTATATGGTTGGAATCCTGCCAGCGGTTCTTGGGGATGTAGTGACATTGGGTTTGGCAAGCCCCTGATTATGTTTCGAAATTCGACTAGAGTCGATGTTCAGTCCTGTCATAATAATGATAAATTCAAGTTTTGGTTTCGAAGTATTCTAGTTAGTTATCAGTAGAAGACATACCTTCTGTAGTACATGGGTTAACCAATTCTGGATCAGCTCTAATATTCAAAGTAGTACATGAGTTACCCAATTCTGGATCAGCTCTATTTTTCAAACATTTCTCCACATTTTGTGCTAATTGCTCTCCATAGTTAAGAGCTAGATCATATGATTCATCATATTCAGCGGCACGAGAAGCAATTTTCATAAACATTCTGCATAAATCTCTGTAGCGATTCGACATTCTTGCTTTTATGTCCACATGCTGGTTGCGTTTCGTACTTATATCCAAAGCTTTTGCATCAATTGTCCACCTTTTCAAGATATATTCTTTAGGGATATGCTTTATATTATTGATATCAAGTACCTTCAAGCAATGAGAGCAAAGTATTCCAGCAAATTCGAACTTCTTGCAACTACAGCTGACCTTTTCTTCTTTTGGAATAAATCTGACGACATGGTCACGTTGTGTGCCATGAAATTTCACTACGTAAGCCTTCTCATGTGCCTCACTTTCATCACAAAGGAATGTATCATAGCTCAGGGTCCGCAGCACTTGCTCCTGAATCATCTTGAATATTGCTGGAGTATAGGTGGTTACCGCTTGTCTTAACATACAGCTAGATTCTGCTTTTAGCTTCGGAATACTTTGTGTCGCATTGAAGTCACATCTCACCTCTTCAAATCTTTTATCTGCAACTAACCGCTCAAAATGATGGAAAAAGGTAAGCATGTCATATTTAACACTGATATATCTCTTCAGCTCGTTATTCATGCTTTCACTTCTTTGGGTAGTGCTCATTTGGGCAGAGAAAGTATTTTTGCCATAGACTAGTGCCCAATGCTCCCTTTTCTCAAACCACCTTTGAAGCCACTCATTCTCATGTAGTCCATACTTATCAAGCATTCCATTCCATGCACTTATAAACTCGTCTTCTTCCTCTATGTCATAGATACAATGTTGAAAGTCAGCATTGAATTTCTTATATTCTGGAACAACTCCAGCAAGGTGCTTGCAAGCATTTTGATTCATATGCCACACGCAAAGTCTATGAATAGAATAAGGCAGGACTATACTGATTGCCTTTGCCATTGCTGCATCTTCGTCGGTTAGAATTGTCCGTGGATGTTTTCCTGACATAACTTTTAAAAAAGTTCTGAAAAGCCAACCAAAACTTTCAGCGGTTTCATCATAGAGAAGTGCAGCACCAAAGACAACTGTTTTCTTGTGATTATTTACCCCAACAATCAAACCAAATGGACGTCCATCATCTAGTTTCCTGTATGTGGTGTCAAAGCATATAACATCACCAAACATGGCATAGTCCGAGACCATTTTGGAGTCAGCCCAAAAAATATTAGTTATCAAATCATCCTCATCTACTTGAATTGAATAGAAGAAATCAACATCTTCTGATACCTTCTTCTCCATGTATTCTAACACTCCCCCTGTGTCACCTTCCTTTGCTTTTATTGTTCTCTTCGAGTACAGTCGGTTTTTCATATCTTTACGTGTACAACCAAGGTTTTCAATTCCACCTACTTGTTTGGCCATCATATCTATTGTTGCTTTATCTGAAATACCTACAGACTTTGCAACCTCTGCATTTGCTATTTGCGCCTCTGTTACTTTTCTTTGGGATCTCAAAAAGTGTGACATGGTTCCAGGAGCAAGAATATGGTTATGTGACTCCACAAATTCATACACATCATAAAATCCATTTCTCAGGCTTATTTTCATACGGGCAGTACATCCACATCGTGTTTCAGGCCTGCTGTAGCTGAATGTCTCTTCTCTTTTATCATCCCCACGATAACCTATTAGTTTTAGTGTATCAATATATGCTTGCAAACATAACAAAAAACTGCATATAGTCTATACCTTGACGAGAGCATGTAAACGTCCGTTGTTGCATTGTAGAAGAATTCTTCACTTTATGGCCACTGCTTCTTCTAATGCTAAAACCAATAGTTTCAGCATACTTGTTATAAAAGGAATAAGCTTCTTCTTCTGACAAAAATTGCATGCCAAGTTTTGGTACCCTTCCATTAGCGTGATCTGTTGCAGCTTCTTGAAAATCCTATATCAATTAATATGGAATATGGTCAACACACAGATGTGGCATTCAAGTTCTCTTACTATTCGATTCTACTTTGATTGGTCCACAGTTTGTGCATGCAGATGTTCCCAGAATTTTGCAAGGAGTTCCTATACATTAGGCCGATGGAGGAAAGCAAAGGAAGGGGATGGAAGTATCGGGAGGATTCCCATGATCGTTTAAAAGAGAAATTGCAAATCAAGGCAAGTAGGGTCAGATTTCTTACAGTCCGTGCGTGAGATTCATCTTCATCATTAAGCCCTTCATTACTTGATGAAGCCATCGGTGACTTGTCCTGATTGATGTGTGTTCAATTCGAGCCTGTGTGTTCAATTGGAGGATGATTCATATGCGTTGATTGCTGCGCATCAAGAAGCCCTGTTTTTGTTTGTGTTGGTGCCAGATTTTGGCGCGTAGCTATGTATTTCGTGGGTTTATTCCCGCCAGATTGATTATCTCCTTTTTTTTAGTGTTTAGTTTCAATGGCGTCCTTGTATTACGGAAGGAAATTGGTACCTGGAGGGGAGGGATACGGACGCTGTTGTATTTCTGCGATGTTTTAATTTACGAAAAGGAAGTGCTGGGGCGTGCGGGAGGGCGGGACGCTGGATGCCGTCCGATCGTGGAGTCGCACGGATGGTCGCATGCCTAGGCGACAGGCAAGCCCCGTCCAAGAGTTGTACGTGCACACTAAATGTGGATCGGAGGTAGTAGTTGTGTTTCCCCTCTTTTAGAACCTGTTGGTTATGTATTTGACATGGAAACCCGATGGTTTTGTATTGATATTGAGATCGTATATGGTTATTTATTGATATAATGATATTGCAATTGCATAAGCCTGCCTTCCGATAGCTTTAGCACCATCAAGCCATCTCTGTCCTCAATTAAACGTGCCCCTACTATGTATCTGATATGGAACATGCTGACTTTATCTGAAACTCTGCTTAAACTTGTCCTTGGATTTTCTTTTCTGAAGTTCCAGACTTGTCGTGAGTCCTGTTGCTAAATCGTGGGGAATCGTGAGTTCCAATTGTACCCGGAATAGGACGTGAGTTCCAATTGTACCCGGAATCGGACACATCATCTATCTATATCATCGGCGACCTGCACATCGTCCGAACATAAAACCAACGTCTGTCGTGTCGATCACTAGCAACAGTCACCCGCATCTTCGATTACTATCAGAAGTTCCTAACATACGTAAAGCTAATAATCAGTCCATCGTGCTGATAGATGTCGCGCGGTGGCGGCGGTTTCCGGCGGACGCCGCGCGGCACCTCCTATCTTCCTTTCTCCTATAGGTCGGGGGTCGTCGCCGGCACGGACCTCTCCGGGACCTAGGGCCACGCTCTGGTCGCAATGTTGATGGCCCGTGACGACGGCGATTTACACACGTTCCGCGCCGGCGGCCACACCTGGCACCTTGTCTTGGACCCTGACGGCGTGCATCAGAGCGGCCTCCGCCGTGTGGACGACCTGCTCCGCTCCCGTCCCTCCCACTCGCCGGCCTTCATGGACGACTTCGTCAAGATGGAAGACATCAAGGCGACCGTGCATCCGATGGCAGCGTCCACTGCCACGACGTCGCCCTACATCCGTTGAACCCCACACGATTAGATTAATTATATGGACCGTGCTACGGTGCTAGTAAGGTCATGTATCCTAGATTAGTTTTCGGTGAACACATGGATAGATAAGTAGGCCATGCATGTATGCGGTTAGATTGTTTTGGTTTTTAAACTTTAAAATGATTTATCTATTAAACTGTAAATCAAAATTCAGATCCGTTTTCACTTGGGTTTTGTCGCGATTAGATTTTTAAAACTAGATCCATCTTGATATGTTTTGTCAATTTTTTCTCCGACCCTAGTTACCAAATTATACTCACTTAGTCATCAGGTATTGATAAGTTGGTTAACATGTTAAAATCAAATGGTTACCCGCTTCTTTGAACTTCTCCACTCACCAATGTAACCCATTTAGTGATGTTAATTCCAAAATTTACGTGTTTAGAGGGATCAAATCCTCACTTTTTAGACGTGTAGATCATTGCTATGACGTAATATTTTACGTTATTTGAGTGGTAAATATTAACTACTAATATGGTAACTACAATACTAACTTGGTAACCAACGGTGAAAAAAGTTCATCTAAACATATTAAGATGGATCTTGTTTCGAAGTACTCGTCGAGACGAAGCCAACGATGAAGATGAAGACAGATCGTAAATAGATTACCGGTTTAAGAGATAATTTGTTTTAAATTTTCGATTATGGAAAGATTTCCTGCATCTTACAGCAATTACAGATAAAACAATATGAACATGGGTGTTACCATTTTCAACAAGTCGCGCTTGCATCGGGTGAAATAAGGAAGACTGCACTAACAAATCTTACGTCAACGTGATAGGCTTAATTGGATGCTCCTGATAGCTATAGCTTGTTAAAGGAATTCTAAAGAACCAAAGATTGTTGGTGTGGATTTGATTGAAGTGTTGAGTCGCATTGGCCTTATGAGTGTGTCTGTTCAAGTTTGTTGCCATGGCCTACAGGTGGAGGATGTCCTTGGTTGTGCATAACATTATTTTCTAACAAAAAAATGTTTATAAACAGACGATTCAATTTGTCGGTGCACTTTGTCGGTTTGAAATTTTCCAATAACCTAAAACCAAGAACGTATGGTGTTTTTTACTCACGATAGACTTTGAGACGGTGGCGGTCCTAGAATTTTGTCATTGGGTATGCCGTGAAAAAAAATTGTTGGCTATTTCAGTAAAATATATTTGCCAACTCGGTTAACAATTTAAACTTTGCATTGTAATACGATACAAAAAAGCAATACATAATATGTAACTGCAAGATTAAGCGTAAGTTGCATAATACCATACAAATAGTTCAAAACCCACCGTAATAGTCCAAAAAATGCATAAATGAAACTTACAGTACTATTAGTTGGACTTGTCTGACCTACGCTTCCTCAAGGACATGACTTCATATATCAATAATCAGATGCGGACTTGCTGATTTACGACTGTCGACAAAGCAGCGAAGGTAGAATTTTCTAAATTTAGCTATGCGTCCGAACGTCTAAAACTGTACATATAACAAAATATAAATCAATTACCGAGCGATTCTCAAGTCAGCTACGTTATGTAGCCAATAATTAGCTGTAGTAGTAGTACTAGCAAAATACCTGTGCGTTGCAACGGGAGTGAAAAACTAAAATGTTGCATATGTACTCGAATTTTGTATAATCAGGCTTGAAAAACTAATGACATGCAATGAACATTTAAAAATTTCAAGGTGTTGGAGATCAAAAATTAACAATCAGCTGCTAAACCTTGACTCCAATAATATGTCAGGAAATAAACCTGGCCTAGCAAAGCTGCTGAAGGAAAAACATGATACTTGCATCTGGACATCCTTTGCACGGTCTGGCAGAGCAAAATTCATAACCAGTGTAAGACCACGAAAAACAATTTTGTAAAACTTAAATGAAATTTCATACACGCTTTTTGAGAGGTTAAAAAGCTCCATCAATGAAAGGAAACCGTTATGGACGCTTAACCTTTAATTCTTTATCTAGATATATTCAGTTAGCATTAATTTAACACAAATTCAGCTAGCATAAACTACGTATTTAGTTAGCATTCAGTTAACTCACACACTATTATTTGCACTCGTGCAGGGATCTGTGACGAAAGGGCGACATAAAAGAACAGTTCAAATGTGTTAGTTTCCAAGATACTTTTAGGTAGAGAAATGTGTAAATGTGTGCTTGCTTAGCAAATAAAGGTAGTCTTCCTATCCATTATTTTGAACTCAATTTGACAGTCTATAACCTGAAACATATTGACTGAACTAAATTATCGATACTACCTATCTATTATCTTAGTAAAGCAGGGCTGGAAAGTCAAGGCAGAGTGAGAACTGAAATAACATATCTTTGAGCACCACTGAAATTCGTTAAGCAAGACAAGGCCACTTCATACTGATGTTAGACTAAAACAAGTTCATCATGATGTAAAGATCTGTACGATTACTGTAGTTGATGAAACGTTGAGCCTTTTTATTTCTATAAGATACTATATTTTGTCCACAATTCATCACATTAGGAATAAAACTGAGAAGTTATAAGAGAGAACGACACCTTGCTAGCGCCGGAAGAGGGAGTAAGCGATGAAACATAGGGGAGATAGATTGGAGATCGTGGTGGTAGCAGGGACGGAGCCAGGAACTAAGCTTAAGGGGGGCAAAGCTAGACTAACTAGTGTTGTGATTTGTATGAGGGGGGCTAAACTAGCTAAAATCTCTTAAACTAGGAGCTGCCATGGCTAATAGCCTTAAGAAAATCTTGAGCATAGGGGGGCGTAGCCCCTGCTCGTCCCCCCTGTATCCGTCCCTGGGTGGTAGAGTTGCTGAGCACGCCGCATGATAGTTGAGAATTTGGATACTCTGTAGCAAACTCCTCACAGATTATTCAGTTATGAACGGAAATCTCTACTCTTATTGCCTTCCTCCTTTTGGCCTTCAGGTTCAGACTCCAGACTCATCCCCATAAAAATTGTCACAGTGATTCCATGGAGGCCATTTAGGAGTGCATGCCGAGGACGCCGAGACGGGAGGCACATGAACAACATCTGTGCCAAGCCTTTGTCGTCGTGAGCGAAGTTGTGACTGAAACAATGACATGCGGCCCTGCAGTGTGTGCAGGTCAGAGACCTCGACGTCGCACAACAGAGATGCTCACGGGAGGCTGGCCGCTGGCTAAAACTGGAAGCGGAGATAAGTGGCTGGTTAGGGAAGGACCCGTATCAAGTTCGACATGGAATTCCTTGACCCGGTAGCGATTGAACATAGGGTGCTCATGGAAGGGAAGATGGCACGGTGCCTGGAAGCTCCGGCGGCGGTCCATGCAGGGACTAAACTGTAAACATTGGGAATTCAATAGGGGATGCGGGGTTATGCCCTGCTTTTTGAGGAGGTAAAACATAGAACGGGCGCGACCTACGACGTACCAACCAGAACGGACGAAGAAGAAACACAAGTCGTATTATATACTCCCTCCGTATCAAAATGTAAAATCGATCCAACATGTACGTTATGTAGCTAGGTGTAGCTGAACCTGATTCTGAGTGGCTATTTGTCTTGGCCTTATATATCTTTATAACCAAGAGTTCTCTAAAGAGAAACTAATCAGGATTGGTGCCACTTCAATCTATCTAACTATTTGTTGTCTTTTTTTTTGACGGGAACTATTTGTTGTCTTGTTATCATCAGAAGATATTGACAATAACAAACTGTTTCAGAAAAAATATTTGCACGACGTTTAAAGCAGACCGACGGCTCTATGTGTGCTAAGGGCATGTACAGTGGTGTACAAAGAGAGAAAATCAGGAGAGAGAAGGAGGGCGTCAGTAATTCACCAGACGGTCGATATCCCTAGAAAATAGCAAGTAATCGACAGCCTTTTGCCGTTGTATGCTTGGGTGTCTGGTAATCTATTGTTTCCGGCCGAACCGCCGTATTATGGACCGATGGATCTGAACGGAGACGTGGTGCGAGTTGATGGTCAAAACAGTTAGCTGATTTTCCGGAAAAACATGCAGACTATTGTAGGTGGTGTTTTTACGGATGTCTAGAGGTGACGTGGAAGGTTGTTGCAGACACCAGGAGTCTGAACTAATGCACATGCCCTAATTGGACTTTATCCGAGCCCACGTCCAGATCCAAGCCCGCCTCAAACCCGGTTGGAAATCGCCATCGACTTTATCCTCTGGTCGAACGGCTACGCTCGCCCATGGATTCCGACGGCGGCGCGCGCGTCCGGCGGCATCTCAAGGCTGTGGGTCGTGTCGCCGCCTACCTCGGCGGCGGCTTCCTCCTCCTATCCACAGCATCCACCGCCGCCGTCCGCTCCCTCCGCTACCTCTCCGATACGAACCAGGTGCCATCCAAAGTCCAAAAAGCACAAACCCTTGGTGGATATCCATATCCATGCCCTTGTTCTGACCAATCAGTGCCTTCACTAGCGGAAATTCGCGACGCCTTGTGGTTCCTGCGAGGGGAAGGGAACCTACGCGTGCAGGCTCTGCAGGGGCGCCTCCACGGTCGACTGGTCTCCCCTCTACGACCCGGTGTTCGTCAATCCCTGCCTCTGCCCTACTTGTGATGGGACCAGGTTAGCATTCTTATTCTACAAAACCTTCTTTTTCGCGAAAATTACATGCTACCAAACCTTGTTCTTGTTACTGCCACCGAGTCTCCTGTAATTGTGTCTTTCCTGCAAGTATCTTTCTTAGTTTGTTTACGTTTTCAGGGTACAACGCTGCTTGAATTGCCTGGGCAAGTGCTATGCATGAAGAAGCTATGTCTACCAAAGGCCATTTCTCACCAATGGGCTTTATTTTTCGAGGAACCTCACCTGGTGGGCATTTCACATGATCAGTTTGCGCTGTTGATGAAAGTTAAGGTGTGTAGTCTTGTAGTGTTGGCAGAGAGCCATTATATTTTAGTGCTGGGATGTACTTGATTGATGAAAAATTGCTTTTTTGTGGGCAGAAACTAGTTGTGTAAAACAGTTAAGGTGTGTATTCTTAGCGAGATATCACACCAACTGGTTGTTTTTGCTTTTCTGTATCAACTTTAATTACTACCTGATTATGAACATATTATTTTGGGTGAAATTTGTATGTCAACAAAGAAAAGTACTGTGCTCCAATGATGTAAACTACATATTTTAATAGTTGGTTCGAAAAATGAATTTCGTCTGATTATTTTGGGACCCATGGTCCATACCCTGTGGATGTGAGGCACAGCTGGCCATTCAGGCTCAGTCTGAAATTCTGAATTGAGATTTCATGTGGTTGGTGAAATTAAATGATTGTACAATGATGGCTGGCAATTTCTCTTTCTCATTCTTGGAAAACTTAAAACATGTATGGGGTGGAGCTATTTTGTCTGTTAAGTCTTAATCTGATGTGAATCCTTGAGGACCGTGTCTCTAAATTATAGATGCTGACATGCTGTAAAATAAAGTATGCTGCAGTTTCTGAACAACCGCTGTTACGTACATGATTTGTTATTTTTGAAGCTTATTGATATATAGCATTATGCTGCAGTATTGGCGTAGTTGTTCTTCAAACAAAGTTATCAGTGAAGTATAAACACAATACATGTTGGATGAAACATGGAGAACAGCATACAGATGTTCACTTCTAGGAAATAAACATATGTTAGTACACTGCCATATTACTGTATTTCATTTGATGGTTCTTTGTCATATTTCCATCACTATCATGACAAGGGACGCAACAACTACATATGATTTCCAATAGGATGAACTACATTTTTGATATATGATTTTTTTGTCTTTGTGATGCAACTGTTGATCCTGATATATTTTGTGTGTTGCAGGAATATTAATATGTTATCATCATATACCTCTTCCATTTAATTCTTTTTGAATCCTCTTTAGTGTCTGTCCATAAATGTTCACTCTTGTTTTTCTTCATGCCTGATGTCAGTTGCATTGTTTCACCCTTCTTTCCGGAGGTGAAAAAGCTGAAGCATGTCAAGGACACTGTTGTGTGCACCCTGATTTAATTTGCACATATATTGCATTATTGAATCTTTTCATTTGCTGCATTGTGACCACCTTGCCCCACATTTTGTGACATTTTTCCAAGTTGGCTTGAAAGCCTGAACTATATGCAATGTATTCTGCAGGAACCCTTAATGATCACTGAATACAGGTACAGCCATACAAGAACTCCCAGTTAGCTATTTCTGTACTTGCCAAATGTGTGTGCCTTTCAGTATCCTCTTCAACGTGTCATGTTTTCTGTTAAAAAAGGAATAATTTGTCGTGTTTTCGTACTATGCAACCAGAACCTTGCTGTTTGAATGTTTAAGCCTGATCTCATCTGAAAAGGCAGCAGTTATAGATACCTCCTTTATCATCTACTTGCCCTGTGAAGCACGACTAGCCATGTTGGTAACACAGGTGAGTGCTATTGTCAGTTTGTTATATCTCTCTTCATTTTGATCCCGTCCATGGAATGTTCACACATGCTACTCTTCATGTCTGACATTCAGTTGCACTGTTTCCACCCTATTCCTGGAGCTGCAAAACTATACTTTGCACCACACTTCCTGGATTACTCAGTCTGAAAAGAGCTGATCAAGCATGGACTAGGAGGAATTTGTATAATGCAAGGTGTCATGTTTTCCGCATGTTCTCAAAGGATGTGATCAGAGAGAGCCTTGCTATCTTAAATATGCATGCCTGATCTAAATCGAATCGAAAGGGCGTCATGTGGTTCAAGTTCGAAGTTCCTCCCCTCTTCTTTATGATCTACTTGCCCTGTGAAGTTTATATTATGGTAGAAGGTTCCTGATACAATCTGGTAGGAGCATTGTTGTTGGTAGGTGACTCTGTCGCCGGAAGGGAGAAAGGGAGTGGGAAGTCTGAGCCTCTCACAGTCAAGTTCAGAAACGAATAGATGATAATCCAAGGAGGAGAATAAGTTTTGTGATCCCAAGCTGTGTCTTTATTCGGCTGCACTTTTCATGGCATCATGTCGTCGTATCTTTTGGCCGATTTTTTTTAAATAATATTTATTTTATTAGAATTTCGGAAAATATTGTGCAGAAATAGGAATTTGCAAAAATAATATAGCCTCGGTCCGGAGGAGGCCGAAACGGCTGCGTCGGCCCAGAGGAGGCCGAGCAGGCCTCGTCGGTCCAGAGGAAGCCGACTGGGGCGCATGCAGGTCACGGGCCACGGCCGACTGCCTGATCGGCGGCGAGTGGCTGAGATTCGGCCACGTCTAGGGACTAATCGGCCGTGACCGACGGGGACTAATCGGCCACGCCGTGACCGACGGGGACTAATCGGTCACGCCCTTGCCGACCAGTGTGCCTTTTGCATGCACCACGTGAGGCACAGCGCAAGGTTGTGTGCATGCAACGGCTCATGCATGGAGCAGCACATGGGCCCAGCTCATGCATGCAGCAGCATATGCATGCAGCAGCCCAAGCTGCCCGGCCAGCTGCATGTGCAAGCACATATCGGCCACGGCGTGGCCGATAAGGCCTGCTCGGTCATGCCCTGACCGACAGGACCTGCTCGGTCGCAGCGTGGCCGAGGGTGTATTATTTATGTAAAATTTTGAAAATATGTATTATTTTTCAAAATTGTGTTAAAAAAATTAATATTTAAAAAAAATCAGCTATCTTTTGCTAGTGGTGCTGGTTTTATCGCTTTGAATTATCAGGGGTGGCTTTCAAGAGGCTCATTTGCATCTTACTAACCCCAGAAGGTGCTCTCGGATAAGGAACAAAACGTCTGCACTCCACATGAATCAGTGAAATGAATATCACAATCGGTGGTCTCAGCAGGAAATGAAGAAACAAAACAAAAACTGAAGACGTGGTCGGTTGAGTGAAGCTCCGTTTGCCCAGAATTCTTTTACATCACTGAAATTTGTTGCTTTGTATTAAGAACAATAATTTTCTTTTGTTTAAGAAAAATTGCCAACGGGACTTGCTAGATAATATTTGTATGTGCATTTTTTAAATATATTTTATCTATTTTAACGAGTGTACTACTGCTATTGTTCAGCATTCTAATAACTAGGGTAGGGAGCTCTTGGCTCCCGGCTCATATGCTCCAGCCTGAATTTTTTTTTTCAAACATATTAAAACATTTCAAAAATTCTGAAACAAATCCTTTACATAACCTAAAGCCCCGGGGATCCCTGCGCTGTGGTTTATCCTCGCTGCGGTCCCGCTTGTCAGCGGCGGTGGGGATGTTTCGCATATGCTTTCACGTCGTGCGCTCGTGCCCCATCTGTCGGTGGCCGTGGAGCGTAGCGTGTGCTGTATCTCTGAGGAGGTCGATTTTGTGGGTACTGATTTGGGTCGGTTCTATGCTGGGTGTTGACCGTGTTCGAGATGTGTGGATTTCTTTCCTTCTTCTCCGCTTCGTTCCTCTTCTTTCTTCTGTGGGGTTCGGATTTGGCAGTCGAGTTGGAGCTGCCGGCGGCGGTAGATCTGCACCAGCCCATCATCGCGCCCACCACCTTACTTGGATCCCTACCTCCCTCTCCCGCGACGAGCTGTGGTGGAGAGGAAACATACGCCGAAAGAGAGGAAGGGCCGCTGCGAACGGGAGGAAGCGAAGCTGCGCCACCGCGGAGGAGAGGATCAGTGGCGTATCCAGGAAAAAATTGGAGGGTGGGAACGCTATAATAAAAATGTCGCACCGCGGATTTTTTAATCAAATGAATAATAAATAGACGATCGATTCACAAAATTGTAATTCAATATGTATGTTTCGTATGTGGCATCCAATGAAAGGTTTTTTATTTGTAAACAACATATATAAGCTATTTCTTTTAATTTACAAACATAAATCACCAATTCTAAACATTATGCACCACCCAAAAAAGGTTACAAACCCAAGAAAATATTTCGAAAATTATGGGTGGCCGAGCAGTTTAGGGCATTTCATATCCTGTTTGGCTTGAAAATAAGTCTTAAAGCACATGTATTTTTTCATATACAAAATAGACAAGCGAAATTATCAAGCTGTATCTATGGAGGCGGACAGCAGTTGGCCGAGCGGCGGCCGGCGGTGACCGGAAATTGGAGCCGGCGATGCCAAGGGAGAGGACGTGAGGTCTGGCGAGGGGGCGGACCGCCGGTCGGCGAGGTCGGCCAAGAGGAGGGAGTGCATGTCTGTCCAGCAGGCGGGCCGGTAAGTAAGCTAGGTCGCGGACGCCATGACAGAGCGTCCGCACGAGAATACGAGATCGATCGATGCAGGAGGCAGCGAAAGTGATGGGTGAAGGTTACGTTCGTTTTTTTTTGAGCAATACCAGCAGTTCTTGCTTAGCGATAGGCGCAAAAAAGGCCCCCAGGCAGACGCCCAAGCCCAACTAGTATACCGATACGGGGGTCTTCAAAATTTGCCCAAATTTTTGGGTGGGCCACGGCCCCACCGGCCCACCCGCTGGATACGCCCATGGAGAGGATGGCATGTTGCGCTGGGAAGGAGAGCGGAGAACCTCCGGCCAGCGCCTCTTATGTCCCGATGAAGGCCCCCTTCTTTTCAGCTTCTCCGGGAGCAGCTTCTCCCAGAATCTGCCGGAGAAGCTGAAAAGAAGGGAGCCGAAATCCAACAGTTGTCGATTCTGGGCTGCCGAGGTACACAGACTCCTCCATCCTAAATAGGTTTGCCCCCTCGTTTCGTTTCCCTATCAAATCGAGATCTAGAGATGGCCAACCTGCGGGCATGGGGAGATAGAGCGCACCGGGGGTAGAGGGAACACGGGGTGGCTGCATCTTGGCCATGACTTCACTGATGTGAAAATATTGGATTGATAATTATCCTTTTTATCTGAATTAATAGGCATTGATCCATGAAACGGAAATAAGGTGAAGTTTATAAGGCATACAACTTGCGGAAACAAGCTTTTGAATTGGTGGAGAAACATTATCCATTAGTAGCTGAGGATGCACGAGAAAGATGGAGACAAGTGACCATCCTGTAGTTCAGAAAGTCCAAAAGTATCATTGCACTGCATTATATACTTTGCTTCCTTCAGTTTTGAGTATGTATGGTATTTTTTTCTGCTCCTCACATTGCTTGCTTTTCTCTCATGATTTCACTTTGTTATATAGCTTTCTTGGTTCAGTCGGAACTACATATGCTGCTTATTTCTGCGGCCCCTGGTGTTTCTTGTGTAAACAAGTAGTTAAATTATGCTGAAGTTATTCGCTCAGGCTTCAATGATAGGAGTAGCTGTTTGTAATTTTCTTTATGTAGTTTTATGCCCTTACATTGGGTGATATTCATACGCAGGCAATCATTTTTCGATAGTAGTGAAATATACTCCATTTAAACTCATGCATGTGCGTGTTGGTGTCTAAAATAGTGTGTGAACTGAACTGGTATTTGGGTTTTTTCCCTACGAACTCAAGATGTCGGTATTTTCCGTTGTAACAGCACTTGCATTTGTGTTGCAGTGTTCGCCAAGTGCCAAACAATGCCCAGTCACTAGAATCAGCACCGGCAAGAAGTTGGTGACTGCCCCTGGTATTACTCCCCTCCTCTCCTTCCTTCACGTACAATGTCTTGGGAGCATGTAGTAAATGCTGAGAAATGACTGAATATCGCTCCTGTGTTTAGCTCTGGCTGTATTCTTCTCCTACTTACTATTTGTAAGGTTATATTTTCTCTGATTTTATTTTCAGGATCTGGCATAAGGCAGTCAACTAATTGACATAGTGGGCAGCCGTATATTCTAAATTTACATGTTTTAGTATTGGACTGTAGTATTATATTAAGTAGGTGTTAACAAAAAGATTTTGTTAGAAGGCTATGAAATAATTTTGGCACATATTGTGGTCGCATTCAACCAATGATGTACTCAAGAACTTCTTTTTTCTTTGTATTGCAGACCATACGTCTATTGTAGATTGGAGAAAGTTTTTCAGTAATGCTTGAAGTACAAGCTGAATGTGTAGTTTGGATTGTGTGGTCATGAGCCTTCGTAAATGCCTCCTCAGTGCCCTAGAATTTTCGTATTCGATAGCTGAGGTTATGAGCCTTCGCAGGTCATCATCTATCCCGTATGTTAGAGTACTCTTTGCATGTTTGCTATGTCTCCTTATTGTGTTATTGAGGTTCTAATGAAAAGTTGCAGTATAGCTATATTAACTTTATTGCTTATGCAGTAGTCAGATATTATCATCTCTCATATTCTATTCTCTGAACTTTTGATAGATGACTCAGTTTCATTTGTTCTTTCCATTGAGATCCTTCAGTTAGTATGCCTGAATGGTGTTGTGCTATAAATATGGTACTATGTTCGTGTATGTATGACAGACAAAGGTGATGCATGCATGAAACTGCTAGAGTAAGAAGTATGTTGTCTCAGTTGCTACATCTAAATTGATAGTGCTTCTGGACGACAAGAATCCATATAGTGTATGGATTATTATTAACTAGGTACCAAAACATAATCAAACATGGTTAGTTTTTTGTTCCAGTATCAATTTTGTGTTAAAGAGAGTACAATATTCTCTTTATTTGGCTTTGTTGTTCAAATTGTTAGTCATCTAGATACTTCAGCAATAGTTATGAGCTAGATGGCTCTCTTTGTAGGTTTGTAGTGGTTTTTTTAGGGAAACGACCTACGTATTTTTATAATTTTATATAAATGATTTGCAGAAGGTAAAGGAAGCTAAAGCAAAAGTAACCAGGGAACTAAGAAACGGAAGATAGACATAGGAGAAATATCTGAAGGTGTACCCAAGTCTTGAAGGACGTGTGATTTTTTTCTATTAGCCGGGAGGATAAACTCATATGTAATTGTGGCAACTGTTGATGTGGAATCATTAGGATTCTGCAAGAGTAGATCATCTTCTTTTTATTGTGTTGTAAGCTACATATTTTCTTAGCGTAGAACGGAAGAAAATTGTGCAGCTCATTGCAAACAAATCTAAAGTTGCCAAAATGATGGAGTTGTTCAAGCAAAAGGAAGATGGAGTTGTTCAACTAAATACCGTAACTTAAATTTTTCTAATATTTCGTAATGATCTATATTTTTTTTGCCTCTTAGAATTCAATGAACTTTTTTTATAGTTGAATTCTTCCTCCCCGATTGTCTTGTTTTAAAAACTGTTAAACATTTAGTTCAGTTGAAGCTACATAGTCTCAAGCAAAATAGTAAAAGGAAAAAGTTAAATCATTGTAGTATCTCTTGGGCGCGGCAAAGCGCGCCTTATCCTTCTAGTTGAAAACAAACGTATACAATTTTTTACATACCGGCCAAGTTTCATGGTGAAACAAATAAAACAAATCAGTGACCAAAGAGAGATTTAAAAGAATGTCCGTAGAGCACTGATTTTATCTTTTTTTTTTTCATAGAGCAGCACAAATGTCATTTCATCACGAAACTTAGCAGCAGGTATGTAGAAAACTTTTACGTATTCATCACTATTTTTTTGAACTTTACTATTTTTTAGGTTTTGTTTTCAAACAAAAGCATATAAACTCGGCTCGCAGTCGCCCGTTCTTGACAGCAAACCAGCCATCTTTAACGTTGTACAAGCTCCTGGCGTCCCATTTCTATTCTATGCGATTAATAAACCCTTCCGGGTGTATTCATGGAAAAGGCTCCACCGTTGGTCATTGCCGGTCGGGTTTCCTGCATGTCTCGAGTCGACTACGGGTCAATTATTGAGCCGTTTCTATATGGTGAAGTCCGCATGTTAGTAAACTTGTCTGATTGAGATGTCCGTTATCGAGCAAACCATGCGTATTAAGAATTACTGTACTTACTCTTTTAAGACTAGTAAGTAACATAGATGCCACATAAATAAAAAAGATAATATGACATGCAATTAAGAGAGAGACAAATGAAGTAACATAGCTAGTTACAGTAACATCACACTTCCTATTTTCCATGTAAAATGAATTTGTAAAGTAATAAATAAATATATCTATGTTACCACATAGATATATATGACAATTCTCACTGTATAGAGATAGTAACATAACATCTAAACTTTTTTTTGCCTAACTAGTCTCTCCATAAACCGCAATTAAAAGGACCGCCCCAAAGTCCCCAGCAAAACCGCGTTGCTCTGCATCGCTCCGTTAGGTACAGGAAATGCGTCATGCGCCGCCGCCTCTCCGCGCTGCTCCGCCGCCTCTCCTCGCACCCCTCCAACTCCTCCGCATTCCACGCCGCGCTGCTCAAGTCTTCTTCCCTCTTCAGCCCCATCCCGGCGACCGCCCTCCTCACAGCCTATGCAAAGGCCGGCCTCCCATGCGCCGCCTCTCGCCTGTTCGACGAAATGCCCGCTCGCGACGCCGTTGCTTGGAACGCGCTCATCGCCTGCCACGTCCGTCACTCACGCCCCTCCGCCGCCGCGGAAGCCTTTCGCGGCATGGCAGCTGCCGGGTTCGCGCCAACGGCCGCCACGCTCTGCACCATGCTCAAGGCCTGCACTTGCTCCCGCACCGTCCGCCCCGGCCGCCAGGTCCACGCGCTGACGGTTCTTGCGTGCCACGACGATGTCATTATGAAGACAGCCCTTCTTGATCTCTACATGAGCTGCGGCTGCCTCGAGGAGGCGAAGAGAGTGTTTACCCACATGGAGGAGCGCCCCAAGGACGTGGCGCTCTACAACGCTTTTATTTCAGGCTGCGTAGAGAATGGCCAATTCCGGGAGGCTTTCTTGATGCTGGGAGGTATTGAACCCAATGGGATCGCACTGACATGCGCTCTCACAGCCTGCTCAGCCACAGCGAATTTGGCGTACGGTCTGCAGGTGCATTGCAAGGTTCTCCGCTGTGGGTTTGATTCTGAGACTATCCTATGCAATGCGCTTATTGACATGTATGCAAAGTGTGGGCGGAAGATGGGTGCTGCACGTGTGGTGTTTGATCGAATGACTGGCAAGAATGTACTTTCCTGGTCCAGCATGATTGATTGTTATGGCCGCCATGGGCACAGCAAAGAGGCCTTGGACTTGTTTGAGAAGATGGAGGAAGCTGCACCCATAGTCTTGCCAAATGCCATCACATTTCTGGCTGTTCTCTCAGCTTGCGGACACACTGGTCTGGTAGACCAAGGCCGAGCCAAGTTACATCTGATGAAAATCAAGTATGCAATTGATCCAGGATCAGAGCACTACGCTTGTTTTATTGACATGTTAGGCCGGGCAGGAGAGATCGATGAGGCATGGGATCTCTACTGTACTTTGCGTGCGAAAGGCCTAACTCAACTGGCCGGTCCTATATGTGTGGCTATGTTGAATGCATGTATATCTAACATAGATGTGGTGAGAGGCAACAAGGTAGCTGGGCATCTTCTGGAAGTTGATCCACGGAATACTCGAAATATTGTGTTAATCTCAAATTTTCATGCTGCTGCTAGCCAATGGTCTGTATCAAGTGAGTCAAGGAAGGTTATAATGGACAAAGGTCTGAAGAAAGAAGCAGCTAGTAGTCATGTCTCTATGGGCTAAATCCTAATTGCACAAATCTGGAGGCAAAGCTTGTCGACTTACATGCACTGTACATCATAGGTGTACCAACAGTTACCTTTTTTCAAGCAAACCAACAAATCAATTGTGCAAATAGAGGGGTAGGACTTTTATTAGTTCAAGACCTATTTTGTATATAATATTGCAGTTCAGTTTTACTGACACCAGATGTAATATATTTGCAACGGCCTAAACTATCCAACGATTCTACACAAATGTTTCAGTGTCATATACTACCTCTGTAACTAAATGTAAGACGTTTTGGTAGTTCAATTTGAACTACCAAAACATCTTATATTTAGATACGGAGGGAGTATGATTTAGATATGCAAAATGGTTCTACAGTCTACAAGCTACACTTGATCTTCATTCGACATATATTTGGAAACTGTTGGTACAAAGATAACTGCTGCACAATCGGACATGATGGTTATGTGCCTTAATGTAAATTGACTTGGTAGATATATTTTTTGTCAAGAACTAAGATACGAGTAATACTGTAATAGTGAGAGTGTGTGCCTCTTATCTAGCTAATTCAGTTGTCATGTTTTTATTTTTAATACATTTGGGGCTCCTGGTGCAAACTTTCGTTAAGCAGCTGCAGTTACTTGATATAACATGAACTTAAAAATAATATGACTTACACATGGCATTCAATTTTAGTTATTAAGTGGTTCGAGTAGGTCAGTATACATCTTGAAGTTGCACCTTTTAAAGGTCAGTACGGCTAACATAAGCAATCGTGTGGTGAAGCAAAAACACGTCTGACATATCAGAATGTTTTGTTCAATTCTGAATGTCAAAGATGTTATCGTAATTTCTTGAACTGTCTCAACTTCCATAAGGGGTAGGGACAAGCATTCCAAACCTTAGTGCTATTGTGGTGGCAGCCAATCCTGTGGCCACCAGGAAAGCAGACATTTGATGCTAACTTCAGAAAGTGTTATTTTCACTCCGAGTGTACTAAACTATGTGATTTATATAAGTTTCCGTAATCTTTTCATATGCACCATCGAAACCAATGTTTATTGCTTAATATTTTCTGGAGCCTGGTACATGTGCTGACAATGTAGCTAAAAAACATACCTCAGAAAGTGTTATTTTCACTACGAGTCTACTAAATATGTCAATAAACCAGCAAGAAATGCACTATTGAAACGCTTCATAAACATCAAGGCGTAAGCCCAATCACAGCATATTAGTCATCGAATCACCAGATGCCAGCCCAACATCATTGCCAACATGTTAGATGTTAATGCTTCAACCTCTCAAGCGAACGTAACTGAACGATGCATTCTTCTCGCACAAGCAGGAGGATAAGCATCTGCCTGGAACATATTCATCGACGGTAAAGGTGCCTCTCTACAAATTTGTTGTGGCTAAAGGGAAATGCCGCGGGACCATCCGCCTTCAGAAAAGTATGCAATTGATCCAGGACCAGAACACTACGCTTGTTTTATTGACATGTTAGGCCGGGCAGGAGAGATTGATGAGGCATGGGATCTCTACTGTACTTTGCGTGCGAACCTAACTGAACTGGCTGGTGCTATCTGTGTGGCTATGTTGAATCGAATGCATGCATATCTAACATAGATGTGGTGAGAGGCAACAAGGTAGCTGGGCATCTTCTGGAAGCTGATCCAAAGAATACTCGAAATCTTGTGTTAATCTCAAATTTTCACGCTGCTGCTAGCCAATGGTCTGTATCTGATGAGTCAAGGAAGGTTATAATGGACAAAGGTCTGAAGAAAGAAGCAGCTAGTAGTCATGTACTCATGTCTCGATGGGCTAGACATTTATATTAAGCAGGCCTGCATTGTACACACTTATATTAAGCAGACCGACAAATCAATTATGCAAATAGGGGGTTGGGGCTATTTTTGGTTAAAGACCGATTCTGTACATAATGTTGCAGGTCCAGTTTTACTGACACCAGTTGTACTATATTGCAACAGCCTGATATATCCAAAGATTTCACAATAATGTGTCAGTGTCATATAAGCTTTATTATGCAAAATGGTGCAGCCGCATCTTCCCTTGTGTTAGTAAACATGCCACGAAGTACAATTGATCTTCATTTGGCATATAAGAGGAAACCTGTTGGTACACTGATAACTGCTGCACACTTGGATATAATGGTAATGTGCCTTAGTTTAAATTAACCTGGTAAATTTATTTATGCGTCAAGAACTAAAATACGAGCAATACTATAATGGTGAGAGAAACTGTCTCTCGTCTACTTAATTCAGTTTTCATATTTTAATTTTTATTACATTTTGTGCTCTTGGTGCAAAATTTTGTTAAGCAGCTACAGTTACTTGATATAATAAAAGTTAGAAAAAATGACCTACACATGGCATTAAATTTCAGTTATTAGGTGGTTCGAGTAGGTCAGTATACACTTTGAAGTTGCATTTTTGAAAGATCAGTACGGCTGTCGTGAAGAAAAACACATCTGGCATAGCTGAATGTTTTGTTCAATTCTAATTGCCAAAGATGTTATCGTAATCTCTTGAACTTTCTTAACTTCCATGAGGGGCAGGGACAATGCACCAGACTTGTCTCTACTCTCTAGCCCTAGGAGGGCACCAGGCAAGCAGCCAAGTAGGCATTTGCTGCTAACTTCAACAAGTATTATTTCACTTACTGTATCTTTTTCCTACGCACCATCCAAACCAATGTTTATTGTTGACTATTTCTGGAACCTGGTACATGAATTGACACATGTAACACGTAATTCCTAACATACATAGATTCATCAAGTATCAAATACTCGCATAACAACAGGAAAGGAGGGGAGGAATATTTTTCCTCACCAAGTTTAATAAAGCAGCAGGCACAATCATTAACTAAGGTCCTTAAACCACCAAAAAAGTATCATTCAAACGCTTCAGAAATAACAACACGTAATCCTAATCACAGCACATGAGTAATCAAATTGCTAGATTCCAGCCTGAACTACAACGAGGGGTTTCTACCCAATTGATACATATTACGACTGGTCAATTGATACACACTACGACGGAATAGTTTTCTTCACTAAGTTTAACAAAGCAGCAGGCACCATCAGTAACTAAGGTCCTTAAACCACCAAAAATGTATCATTCAAACGCTTCAGAAATAACAATACGTAAGCCTAATCACAGCACATGAGTAATCAAATCCCCTAGATTCCAACCTGAACTACAACGAGGGGTTTCTACCCAATTGATACATACTACGACTGGTCAATGGAATGTCCTAAAATCTGAATTGTCACTTCAATGCAGCGTGATTGTGTACACTTGGTCGTTTAATATGCAACATGCACTCTGTTGATTCCAGTTCCCAAATTGTTGGAATGTTTGTGTTGGAATTTAATAGCTGCAACACCACACATGACTTATCACAGAACATTGAACATACATTACCATATACACAAACCCACAGTTTCAAGCTAAGCTGCTCTCGCATGTTAAAACAGAAAATAAATTGCATGATTTCAAGTCAGGTACCATTGCAGGAGATCTTCTCCCATGTCGTCGTCTCTGTTCCACTGTGAGTGACAAGGTCGGCAGGTGCACCCTATGGCATCGCAATGCACACGAGGGTAGGAGCCGGACTCCCTCACCATGGTCGACATTACCTCCATGACCTCCTACTCCCTTACTTCTTCCACCTCGACGGCTGTGTTCAGTAATAACAAGGCATAAGCCCAATCACAGCACTGTGTAATCACACCACCGTCTTCCAGCCTGAACTAGCAACATGTCACATGTTAATGCTCCAATCTCTCACAAATGAACTTCAGGAAGCATTTTTCTTGCACAAGCAACAGCAGAAGCGTCTGCAAGCCCAGGAGCACACTCATCGACGGTCAAGGTACTTCTTTACAAATTTCTTGTGGGTTACTGCAAATACAGAGTACAAGTCAATGTCTCCCTTGACGAACCCCTTCGCCTTCAGAACATGTATGACAAAATGCCGTGGGATTAGCCGCCTCTCCAAGCTGTAGCAGAGAATGGCTGGCCTGTGCGCGATGTATGAAGGCTCTAACCCGAACTCCATCCTCAGGAACTCCACCTTGTGGCTTAGACTGATCTCTGACATAGTGAGAATTCTTGGACACCTGCCCACGGCCAGCTTGGCCTCCGAGTATCCAAGAGCCATCTCCAAAGCCTCCAGTTTTGCAGTGATCCTCTCAGGCCTTTGGCTGGAGACGGTGAATAGGGCGATGTTGAACATCCTGGAGCAGCGGCTCACCCCTAGCATCTCAGTACATGCCACCATTTCCTTGACATGCTCTAAATTGCTGGTGAGCAGATTGCCGGTATACCCACGCACATTGCTGCAGAGGTCGGCAATATCGTCACAAGTCAGTCCGCATTGCTGCAGGAACGCAATGTTGGGCTTAACATTGTCGACGTTCCCAGCGAGGAGGCAGTAGTTACGCTTGAAGGCGGCCTCCACCTTGTCGAAGGAGCCCATCAAGGATAGATAGAAAGGGAGGCGGGAGATCCAGGCGGGGGAGAGTAAGATAGAGGGCACGATGGTCAAGAGGCGGGAGATCTGGGGAGGGGAGAGACCCATGTCCAGGAGCTGAGCGGCGCGGGGGGTTAGGCTTTTGTCGACACTAGAGCAGAGGATCTGCGGGAACAAAGCAATCGCCGAGGCGATGTCGGCTTCCGCGAGTCCGGCGTCAGCAAGGAATGCGCGGACGGCGTCGGCATTGGCAGGCGTCTTGAGGTGGGTGAGGTATTTGGAGACCTTGAGCGCTCGCGTTGGTGTGAGGCCGCAGGAGGCGACGAGGTAGTCCTCAGCGATGAATTGGGAGGGGGATGCTGCGGCGGCGGCGGAGGAGGAAGAGTATGGGAGGCGGTGGATGGAGGAGTCGGGGAGATGGGAGGCGGCGCATAGGGCGCGCCGGAGGTGGTTTCGGAGCAGGAGCATCGCGGCGGTGACCTACCACTACTAGCTTGGCTGGAGACGATTTTGTCTTCCATCTACCCATCAACAAAACAAAGCTGGCCACCTGGGCCGTGCTCGCGGACCGGCCTGTTAGCACGCATATGCACGTATATAATGTAACGTGTTTATATACTAGGTGTTTAGCAAAATAATTCGGCTTGTTAAACATTGGTGTTTATTTACACGAGAGGTAGCTGGAGAGGGTCGCCGTCCGCCGTCGCGGAGATGGATAGCGTCCCCTGCGGGGACGAGCAAGTTGAACGCTGATGGGGCTGTTGCCAAGACAGCCAACCGAGGAGTGGCGGGAGCTGTTTGCCGCACACATGATGGCCAGTACCTAGGTGCGTCGGTCATGGTGTTTGATTTTTTTGAACAACAGGAGGCGTTAATTCATTCAGCTCATAAACAAGATACAACGTTTAGTACAATGTCCTGAAACTGGACACATTGTAAAGTTTGAACAACCGGACAACTTTTATCCCTATGAGCTGAGGCAGAACATAGTAGTTAGGTTGGTTCAGCCTAGACTTAGCAACCTGTGATGCACATTCGTGAGCTTCCTTATTGAGCTCTCTTGGTGCATGAAAAACCTGCGAATCCATCAAGGAAGTAGTCCGGAAGAAGTTGGCTAAATGGCTTCTAGCACTCCATTGCAGCAGTGGATGGTTCAGCCTTTTGCTTGCTGCAATTTTGGCTAATACCTGATTATCCGTCAGGAATGTAGGATTGTGTACCTGTAGAAGATTAGCAATTCTCGCAGCTAGCAAGAGCGCTGTTGCTTCCGCATGAAAAGCCGAGACCTGCTGCGATGCTGAAGCTTGAATTTTGATTGTACAATCTCCTTGTGTCATGTGATGCCTAATGAAGATACCCAAACCTGTAGTTTGCTCATGAGATCTCCAAGCCGCATCTGAATAGAGGATGGTACCTGCAAGATCTGGTTCAGAAACAGTAGCATGTTTATTGGATTTTCCAATTTGCTTTCCCTCCTTGGTGCTCTGATGGTTAACGTCATGAGGATTGTGTGTCTCCATGTTGCTGAGAATGGCTTGAGAGTTGAAGTAGATGCGATGAGGGTCTCCATTCTTCCTTTGAAAAAGCCTATCATTCCTGGACTTCCATATGCACCACATAAAGGTGAAAATGTTTTCAATTGATGCATAAGGGTGATTATTTGAGAGAAGAAAGATAATCATTTCTGTAAGGCTGTTGCACTGAGAAGCCATAAGTTCAGTTCTAATAAACCAGGGAGCAATGAACCAAGCTTTTTTGACAAAGGGGCATGTGAAGAATAGATGTGTCTCATTTTCTTGCGAACCACACCTACAACATTCTTTTTGGATATGCTTGGAAAAACGACCTGCACGAGCTCCTGTAGGTAGGGCTTTCCGGAGAAGGCGCCAAGCAAATGTTTGAATTCTAGGAATCATTTTTTTGTTTTTCCATACCTGATTTAGCAGCAGTAGGGTTTGAGGAGAGGGTTTCCTCGGCTTTGCCTCCTCGTTCTGCTCGTAAAGTACCTGCAAACAAGTGTGATACGCCGATTTTGCATTGCAGCTGCCATTATTTGTTAGATCCCAACATAATAGATCATTTTCATCCGAATCAATTATTGGGGTTTGAATGATAGAGCAGGCACCAGAAGGGGAAAATAGGTTATTAATTAATTGTTCATTCCATTTCTTTTGGTTAGGAATTCAAAGATCTTTGACAAGGGAAGGGTAATTGTAACCTTGTGGTTGAATGATCATATCATCATATATTGTGTTCCAGGCCGGGTACCAAGGCGTGTTCCAGATGGAAATGTTCCCTTGTGTCAGTTGGTAAGAGGTGTGGGCTTTAAGGATCAGAAGAACTTTAAGAATAGAGGTCCAGAAGGCAGATTTAGGAGTGTTGGGCTTTGGGCACCAGATGGTGGCTCCTGGAAAGTACTTAGCTTTAAGAATGAGGCTAAGATGATCATTAGGATTTTGTGCCATACGCCAAGCAGTCATAAGAATTAATCCTTGATTAACCGCCTGTAAATTCCTAATCCCTAGACCTCCTTCTTTTTTTGGAGCAGTTAGATCTTTCCAAGCCTTTAAGCATAGGCTTCTAGAATTAGTTTCCTCTCGTATTCCTGTCCACCAAAAAGTTCTTATAATAGCTGTGAGTTTTGCTATGAACTTTTTTGGGAAAAGGATATTAGACATATAGTACACAGGGATAGAGGAGAAAACTGATCTAATGAGTTCTAGCCTAGCTGCATGAGATAACTTATCAGCTTTATAAGTGTTAAGTTTTGATTTAAATTTATCCATAACAAAGTTGTAGGCAGCTGATCTGTTTTTAGCAGGAAGGATTAAAGGGTGGCCAAGATGAATGAATGATGCGTCCATTTCCTGGACAGGAAAAATGGACTTAATCATGTGAGCTACAGTAGAGTCAACATGCTTGCTGAAAAGAATTCCAGATTTGGACCAATTTGGGGTTTGACCGGAAATGTTGCAAAAGGAGTCGAGGATTTGCTTCATCATAGCAGCCTCCTGCATTGTAGCATGCCCACAAATAAGGAGGTCATCTGCGAAAAGGAGAGAATGGATGCGAGGGCAGCTTGGACCAAGAGAGACCACATTAAGAGAATTGTTAGACATAGCATCTTGCAGAGAGAGCGACAGTTCATTAATAGCAAAGACAAAAAGGTACGGCGAGAGGGGACAACCTTGCCTTATTCCTCTGTCGCTTCGGAATCTAGCAAACGGTTGACCATTAATGACAACAGAAAAGGTGGGCGAAGAGATGCAGGCGTGGATAAGGTTGATGAAATGACCATGCAGTCCTTTACGTGAGAGCGCAACGACAATGAAGTTCCACTCAATTCTATCGAAAGCTTTAGCTAAATCAATTTTTAACATGAAAGCTTTGTTTGTCCAAGAAGAAAGACTAAAGGAGTGAGCAATTTCTTGGGCAATTATTATGTTGTTGCTTATGCGGCGACCTTCAATAAAAGCTTGTTGGGCAGGGCTAATATAATCCGGGAGATGAGATTTTAGTCTGTTAGCTAGAGATTTGGCAATGAGTTTATAAATGACATTACACAAACTAATTGGTCTATAGTCTGCAGGGACCAGAGGAACAAGCTTCTTGGGGATGAGTACAATGTGAGTGTTATTGATATGCTGAGGCATAATACCAGAGGTAAAGAAGGACGTTACCAGGTTCGTCACATCGTCTCCAATCTAGCTCCAAGTTGCTAGGTAGAATTCTACGTTGAATCCATCCGGTCCTGGCGATGCATTCCTTTTCATCTCCTTTAAGGTGTCCCATAGCTCCTGTTTACTTGGGATGGAGTACGTGTAGTCTTCGCTGCTTGCTGGAAGATGTGTATGCATAAAGGGCCTGCCAGAATTATTATTGTTAGAAGCAAATATGTGACGGAAATAATTTACAAAGGTGTTGCTAATTTGCTTGGGCATGTGCTGCATGATGTTATTTTCATCTTTGATTGACACAATCATGTTCTTTATTCTCCTTTTCTGTATGGCTCGATGAAAGTAAGCCGTGTTCTTGTCTCCGTCTTTTATCCAATTTTTCTTTGCTCTCTGCATGTAAAAATCGGTAAGTTTGTTCAAATTTTCCTCATACTTACACACTAGCGAGCTCTCCAGCGATGCATCTTGATCATTGAAGGCCTTGCTTTGAATATGGTTGATTTGCTCCTCTAGATCCTTGAGTTCCTGCTGGATGGGTTTTTTCTTCCTGCACCAGACTCTTAAACCTTGCGCCAAATGATTAGTTATTTGATTAAAAGACTTTTGTTTCGATTGAACCCAAATATTTTTGGCATGCATGTTAAAATCATCTTCTTTTAACCACCAATTGTCAAATTTAAAAGATCTTTTCTGCCTATGAATTTTGCCATCAGTAGACATGAGGATAGGAGCATGATCACTGATTGTATGAATAAGAGGCAAGTTGTAAACATTTGAGATGGGAAATTCAGCACACCAATCAGCATTAACCAGGCAACGATCAAGTCTTTCGTAAATTGGTTTAGATGAGAAACGCTTGTTAGTCCAGGTATAAGCTGGGCCGCTATAGCCTAAATCAAAAAGACCAGCAGATTTAACTAGAGACTGGAAATTATTCAACCGAGAGTGATTAGTAACCGGGGAACTTTTATCTATATCATACAGAAGGTTGTTCATATCCCCCATACAGAGCATAGGAAGATTGACATTATCATACACAAAAGAGGCGATCTGGTTCCATATCAAGCTAGTCTGCCTATGGTAAGGATCGCCATATATACATATCAAACCAAACTTCTGACTAGTAGATCTAATAGTAGCAGTGGCTAAAATAAGATAAAAGCTAGAGTAATTCACAGCGATATCCAGCTCGTCATTCCACATCAGCCACAGACCCCCGGAGAGCCGCTTCGAGGGAACTACAAAGCTATCAGACATATTAAACCTAGATACAAGAGCATTAGCAGTTATTTTAGATGATTTGATTTCTGAGATGAAGATTACCTGGGCCTTTGTCGAATCGATCAGCCGGGCAAGGTGTACCATTTTGTTACTGCTCAAGGTCTTTCCCATACCTTGGCAGTTCCATCCTAGGGCCTTCATGGCAAACCTCAGCCGAGCAACTTCAGTTGTTTCTGATGGCAAACCTGCACTGGTTTCTGTACCGATAGAACAGGGGCCCTGAGGTTTGAGTCAGCGGCAGGCTAGATTCTTGACTGGCTGTAACTAGCAGATTTCGAAATCACCACTGGTCAAACGAGTAGGCGAGGAAGGATTTGGGGACGACTGCCTAAATCTAACAACTGGTATTTCAGCCCAATGGAGGAATGACCGAAGCAATCCTCTTATAAAAACAGCCAAATCATGGTCTAAAACCAAGAAGAAAGGATTGGCTTGGATGGTGGCGCACCAAATTGGGGCGATTCAGATCAGGTCCTACAAATCTGTGGCGTTTTGGATTGTGGCTCACTACGATGAGAAAGGGGATGAGGAAGCCTATGGCTACGGGAGAGGAAACAGATCGATGAGAGGTGGGGATTGAGCAAGACGAGATATAATAGGTGATTAGGATCCTTGGGGAGAAAGATTAGTGGAAGAAATTAAGATTGAGGAAGGAGAGATCGGCATATCGCCAGCTACGGCATGTCGCCAGTCGCCATACGGCAGTAGCTTCCGGAACGCGCTCTCTCTAGAGTTCTCCTAGAAGAATACGCTTGTCATGGTGTTTGATGGAGTTACCCATCCGGGCTGCTTAGAGGCGCTCGCATGTAGTGAAGCCCTAGCGCTGGCAATGGACCTGTATGTGGGTGAGGTGGTCGTGGCTACGGACTGCCTGGAAGTTGTGAAAGGACTGCAAGACGAGAACCTGGGCGCCTACAGTCATATCCTCAGGGAGATCAAGACGACGGCGAGGGAGCGCGGCAGAGTGCAATTTTGACATGAGAAACGCACCTCCAACTTTGAAGCTTATCGGGTGGCTCGCTGGGGCACCACGCTTCCAGTGGGACGCCATGTCTGGCTAGGTACCCCTCCTGTGGGGCTGAATTTTCCTGTAAACATCGTACCCGGAGTATAGGGTTGTATGAGTAAAAAAAAAGGTGTTTAGCAAAATAATTCGGCTTGTTAAACATTGGTGCTTATTTACATAAGAAAACTGTTTAACTAGGCACCTCTCCCGTAGAAAGAAGCACTGGTGGTTAGAAAAATGTTCGGTTTATTTTTGTAAATACCTTACTTAAGCACCTTGCATTGTATATGGCCTTAAATAGTATGTGCCTGAGTCGTGGCATGTCTTGAGCCATGCTTGAGCTTGGAGGTGAGGCCTACATGTGGGCACGGCGCGGGCCGTTTAGCTCCCGGGCACGCAATCCTTTTGAGTTCCATCTTTCAATTTCGTGAGGTTGTGATCTGTCCCTGACGGTTGGCTCCTTGCGCACCCCTCGATCATGTGATCTGTCTTCGGGATGAGCCCCTTCGTCCCGTTTGATCTTCCCCTTCTGGCCTCCTACGTCTTCGACTGCTCCCTCTTCTCATACTCCACCGGCCAGGCTCCGGCCGATGCACCCGAGTCGCCTCCGCTCTCCCTGTTCCGGCCGCTCCCTTTCCTCGTTCTCTACCTCATATGGCTCTGGTCGCTCCCTTTCCCCCTGCTCCGGTCGCTCCCTCTATCACCTACTTCAGCCGCTTCCTCAAGCCCCGCCGTCCTCTCGTCACAAGTCGCCCCGATGAGCTCCACTACTGAGTCAGTCCCATTTCGATGACGAACGACACGATGTGTGCCTCCATAGAGCTTCCCATTTGACATTTCTGCATCACGAGAGATTCTCTCCAGCCATAGATTCCCAGTGGTACGTCTGGGGTCGGTCAATCGGTGCGCTATCAGTTCAGTACCATTAGCTCTCCAAGGGTAGCAATCCATTCTTTCCTGGCAAGCCAGTGCTCGTTTACGACTTAATCGAATGATTACCCAATAGGTAAAAATAGCTTTTGTTTCCTCTCACCGAGATAGAGGTATGCTTCAGTTATGAGAGAGAACTCCAAGGCAGGATAAAGACTGAGTTGGATTTTCTAAAAAAGAAGGTATTTCAAAAGGGCTTTGCCAAAGGAGGTTCACCTTGCCTGGACGAAACCAAGAAATTACCCATTATGTGCTAAATTATAGAAGACCTCCTTTAAGATCAAAGGCGGAAGCTGCGGGTTCGAGCCCCGTCAGTCCCGAACTAGGGTTCAATGAATGGAGAAATTCATATTTTCTTTTTTCTCCACGAAAAAAAGGGAATGGGGCAAAACAAATGATTCACTTATCAAATAATAATACTAGTATGGATCAAGAGGAGGATATTGGGGAAAATTAGGGAAACCCGGATGCGGGCCAAAATTGGGCATGTCACGCCTAAACATGCCCGTGTGCTTGGGCCTTTAGGCCATGCTCATGTGCCAGCACGGCACAGACGGGCATGCCGTGTCGTGCCAGGCACACTTAATGTCTTAGCGTGCCCGTGTTGTGTCGTGTCGTGTGGTTAGCCAGCTTTGCTCATCACTCTGTGTAACAATTTATTTCAAGAGCTAAGTTTAAAATCTGACATGGTGTGTCTCATTTATCCGGAGTATTTTTCAGTAGGAGTTGACACTTCCGTCGACATCGAGACGTTAGTGGTGAATTCGTTAATCTCAAGACTCGATCCGTCGGCTCAGATTATCGGAGGTGCTCATAGTGGTAGGATCGTGCGTGCACGTGTATTTCAAAGTATGTCTCTGTCTGTTTCAAAAAAAAACTTGGCTTCCGAAATAAACTTGCCAATACTGAGAGAGAGAAAGAGAGAGAGAGAGAGAGAGAAAGAGTAAGTTCCATTTCTCATTCAGTTCTCTCTTTGTATAACATGTGGAAAGATAAAAATACAAGAACATAAAAAGTGTTTATTGAAACATGAACATATAATAGGTAACCTGGCGCGGCAACATGCCGTGCCCTAGGTGTCAGTTTAACTATGTACTGTACTGAGGTTCGCTGTCAACATGGTTGTCGAAAGTTGTGGTTTAGAATTACTGCTAAATAAAAGTCGTGTCAGAAAATTATTGCCAAAAAATCGCATTTAAGAACTGGTGGCGTATTAAAAAATAATGTCATACATGTAGTTTAGAAAATCTAATATATTGCAGAGTAGTTTAGAAAAATAGCGGTGGGAAAAAACTTGAAGACAAATTATTGTTTGATATGTAGACATAGGTAGTTATAGTAGGGAAATTTTAACAAAAAAGTTGTGTGAAAAATTATCGCCGGAAAGGCTAAAAAGAGGTGAGGGGAAGAAATTAAAATTAAAAACCAGCTTGGTATGTGCAAACTATGAAGCAGAGCTCTAGCCTTCGTGCACATGAAAGTCGTGTGCTAGCTATACTTGTTTCCCGGGCCATAGATGTCACAAGTATCAGAATTTTCCAGAGTTTACTGCCATTTGTTTTTCTTGGTCACTAGTATCGTAATGCGTTGGAAAGTAATACAGCAAGAGAGAAAGAGTGAGAACTTCGTCAGGTAAAGAACTACTATGCCGCATAATATCTGATTATGTAGAGCTAGTTGATGTAGGCGCCAAACAAAAGGGCAGTGGAAGCATGAATTTATTTGAATCAGCCAAGTATTTTCTATACGGACAATCACAAAGTAGATCAATTTCCTTGTGGACTGTGCCATTAGTCTTAAATCAGTAAGTACTGGTACATTATGTGTGAGACGTCAGAGGGATGAAAATATAGCTAGTTCAGTGCTAAATTCAAAGACATTATACAAAATGTACAGACTATAGCATAAACTGTAATATATTACATGATATTTGGGAGCTTGACGGTACTTGTTACATTGCTGAAACGCAGTATACACTAAGTACATAAGAGTAATAACACTTGTTGAATTGCATTAGTACAAAACGGCCATAAGTCTTCTAGCCTATGCTATAGCGGCTACTCTAAGCTGTTGACTGCATTTCGTACGATTTCAGTAATTTTTGAAAACTTCAGACATGCTAACCAGGTACTGATTTAAGGCCTGCAATACCATTACAGGGATGTGTCAGAAACATGAAGTAAAAGAACTGGAAATGTTTTAAGCTGAACTATCATAACTTATAATTTGTAGGAAACTAGGAATAAACACTGATGTATAATTGGACTCACATTTGCGACTTTCTCCCAAGCGTACAGAGGTACTCCCTCCGTTTCATATTAGATGACTTGCTATAAGTCTAGATACATCCACTTTTTGACAAAAGGAAGTCATCTAATATGGAACGGAGGGAGTAGTTATCAATACGTTGAGCACTACACATTTGCAGTCTCTTTCTGAACTTTCTTGTGCTGTGTCAGTCAGACTTGATGGAAGCATTTTGATTCATAGCATAGCTGGTATAGTCTGAACATCGACACACCACGCACAACATTTGTAGCTAGCGATGTTGCAGCCGAGCCCAACCACATTGTCATCTGTGATGGTCCTGTGTGTTCTCACAGAAGCAAAAGGTCCAAGTATCATGTATTCAACCTACAGGAATTCGATGGGAACTCATAGATCTGTAACCATATGTCCTTCCGCTGTGGGATTTACATGTTGAGAGTGTTAGCATCTACTCCCTCCGTTTGGAAATAGATGTCTTGGATTTGTCTACTGCTCTGGTGAACTTAAAGTGAAGGGGGCATAACAAACTAACATTCAGTACGTGCGGTTCTCTGTAGGTATAAAAGATCTTCTATTTGCATTGGAGTACTGGACCCGCGATGATGATAAGAGGACCTTCAGCACCTGAACCTCAAACACGAACGCTTCCTTGGCATGCGACAGCAGGCTCCATTGTGGTCCGAACTACGGTCGCAACAAGCCAAGCACAAGAATGATCACAAATTGTCAGAGTCAGCAAAAGAAGAATGGTAAATCTGTTGCAATCTGGTGAATAGATGTGAAAGGGGCATGATTAGATTCAGATCAATTTATAAGCTAGCTAGGCCTAGGTTGTACCTCCTCCGGTACGGGCTGCAACCTGTCGTCAATGTAGCCTACTCCAGTAGGTATCAGAGCCCTCCTCTTGCCTGCAAAGCCATGGACAAACAAAAGTTGGCAGTGACTAAACCCAGAAAATTATCAGTAAATGACTGAAACCGTAGCATACCTCCAGCTTTCATGCTGATTAGGACCTCTTTCAGGCCTCTAATCCTCTACAGGAAAAAGGATTACTCTGCCAGGAGAAATCATGAACAATGTGAAATTTCTTGAAATTACTCTCAAATCACTCTGCAGAAAGGACAATTGTCATGAGAAATCTTGTCCTAGAACCTCTTGCGCATCAAGTGGAAATGTCAACCAACTTACTCTCACCGCTGAACTGGTTCACCGTGCTGCATCAAAGAAGATAAAAACATCAAAAGCATGATGCCGTCAGAGAATGGCAGAATTAGTAGCCCTGAAAGTGCAACCTATTTCTACAGGTAAGACTATATGTTGCTTGAAGAATATTCATCGAAATCATAGATGATAACTTTTAAATTATATAAATCAACTTAATGCCTTGAGATCTAGAATTATGTAAAATAACCAATTGCCTTTAGACGTGCAGAACAACATGTTGTATGTGAATCTGTAAATGTTACCATGCTCATCTCCTGACCTACAATTCTTTGCTTTTAATCAACTAAACTTCAACTTCAACCTTGAAATAAATTTATCTCAATAAAGTTGGAGAAGAAAAACAAGATCTGTTGACCCACAACCTGACAACAGAAGCCTAATATGTCCATACTGAACCAGCCCATCTCCGCTTGCATCCATTCCTCTGCTAGTTATTCAATTGTGATACGCCATTGTAGCAGCGGTTTATTTCCCTAACAAAATATAAACCTAAACAAGTATGAAAGATCAAACTACATTAGAACTCTATTATGAACATCCACATTATAACCCTATTATTAACATCGAACAATAACCCCCAAACGACACATTTGCCACAAAGTGTGGTGGGAAGGTTGCCCTGCTGCTGGTAATACACTGTAATCTGAATATTCCACCTCCATAAAGAGCAGAGAAGACATTGATCTATATCACATAACTGGTAATAGAAAACCGACCCCTGGTAGCAAGTAAATAATTACAACAACACAGTTAACCAGATAGATAATATAGCAGCTACCAAAAAAGACAAAAGAATTAGGAAACATTGGGCTAACAGGAAAGACGACAAATAGGATACATACTGGATGAACAAAGAAAGAAAGGCGAATCTGTTATCAAAGCAATCAACCTGCAGACCATGTGGACGTGGACAATGAAGCCTATTACTAAGTATATTAAAGACGTCGAAATCGGCGGCCTGTCCGTGCTCCATGACGGTATCAAGAATGACACTGAGACCAGACATTCGGTCTCATTGTGCCTGCTATTCTGCCCATCGGGATCGCGCATCACGTGGTGACGAAGGTACTGTCTGGTTCGGTGGGTCGCTCACATTGAGCGATTGATTGTGTGTAGGCTCCTGTTGTGTAGATGGTGGATATTTGTGTGTAGGCAACAGTCACCTCGCTTGCGAACATCCTCACAATGCCGGGCAACTACACGCAGTATAGCATACAGAACATTTTTTTAGATGAAAACATACAACACATTTTGCTAAGCACGAGAAAACATGATGAAAGCCCATACAATTCCAAAACCAAAAAAAAGTAGTTGCACTGTCCCTGTAAACTTCTACAAGAGTTGTAAGTTGTAACATGGTAACTTTCATTTCAGAATCCAAACCTAGCTGAATAAATGGTAGCCTCAAGCTCCCAGCATCATAAATTAGTACTGAAGCACAGCGAGTTTCATAAGAATTCAGATGCTATAGCGAGTCGCAGAGTACACATCAGGAGTACCCGTATAGGGTAAGAATACGGTTGGTGAAGATTCAGAACCTGGGAACCTACAAGCAGAATCCTTTATAGCACGGCACAACTTCAGTTGGCAGTTTCCCTTTGCAAGCAGCCATGTACACAAACCCATAGTTTCAAGTTAAGCTGCTCTTGCATGTTAAAACAGAAAATAAATTTCTTGATTTCAAGTCAGGTACCATTGCAGGAGCCCTTCGCCCATGTCGTCGTCTCTGTACCACTGTGAGTTACAGGGTCGGCAGTGGCACCCTATGGCATCGCAATGCACACGGGAGGTAGGAGCCGGACTCTCTCACCCTGGTCAACACCACCTCCATGACCTCCTACTCCCTTACTTCTTCCACCTCAACTGCCGTGTTCAGTAATAACAAGGCATAAGCCCAATCACAGCACATGTGTAATCACACCACCGGCTTCCAGCCTGAACTAACGACATGTCACATGTTAATGCTCCAACCCCTCACAGATGAACTTCAGGAAACATTTTTCTTGCACAAGCAACAGCAGAAGCGTCTGCAAGCCCAGGAGCACACTCATCGACGGTCAAGGTACTTCTTTACAAATTTCTCGTGGGTTATTGCAAATACAGAGTACAAGTCAATGTCTCCCTTGACGAACCCCTTTGCCTTCAGAACATGTATGACAAAATGTCGTGGGAGCAGCCGCCTCTCCAAGCTGTAGGTGAGAATGGCCGGCCTGTTGGCGACGTATGAAGGCTCTAACCCAAACTCCATCCTCAGGAACTCCGCCCTGTGTCTTAGAATGATCTCTGACATAGAGAGAATGCTTGGCAACTTGCCCACGGCCAGCTTGGCCTCCGAGTATCCAAGAGCCACCTCCAAAGCCTCCAGTTTTGCAGCGATCCTCTCAGGCCTTTGGCCGCAGACGGTCAATAGGGCGCTCTTGAACATCCTGGAGCAGCGGCTCACCCCTAGCCTCTCAGTACATGCCACCAATTCCTTGACATGCTCTAAATTGCTGGTGAGCAGATTACCGGTACGCCCACGCGCATAGAGGTCGGCAATATCGTCACAAGTCAGTCCGCATTGCTGCAGGAACGCAATGTTGGGCTTAACATTGTCGACATTACCAGCGAGGAGGCAGTAGTTATGCTTGATGGCGGCCTCCACCTTGTCGAACGAGCCCAGCAAGGACAGATAGAAAGTGAGGCGGGAGATCCAGGCGGGGCAGAGTAAGATAGAGGGCACGATGGACAAGAGGCGGGAGATCTGGGGAGGGGACAGACCCATGTCCAGGAGCTGAGCGACGCGGGGGGTTAGGGTTTTGTCGACACTGGAGCAGAGGATCCGCGGGTACGAGACAATCGACGAGGCAATGTCGGCTTCCGCGAGTCCGGCGCCGGCAAGGAATGCGCGGACGGCGTCGGCATTGGCAGGCGACTTGAGGTGGGTGAGGTATTTGGAGGCCTTGAGCGCTCGCGCTGGTGTGAAGCCGCAGGAGGCGACGAGGTAGTCCTCGGCAATGAATTGGGTGGGGGATGCTGCGGCGGCGGCGGCGGAGGAGGAGGAAGAGTAGGGGAGGCGGTGGACAGAGGAGCGGGGGAGATGGGAGGCGGCGCATACGGCGCGACGGAGGTGATTTCGGAGCAGGAGCATCGCGGCGGCGACCTTCCGCTACTCCCTCGGCTGGAGCCTGGAGCCAATTTTGTCTTCCATCTACTCATCAACAAAGCTGGCCACCTGGGCCGTGCTTGCGGACCGGCCTGTTAGCACGCATAGCCATGTATAATGTAACGTGTTTATATACTAGGTGTTTAGCAAAAATAATTCGGCTTGTTAAACATTGGTGATTATTTACACAAGAGAAATGTTTAACTAGGCACCTCTCCCATAAGAATAAGTACCGGTGGTTAGAAAAATGTTCGATTTATTTTTATAAGCACTTTACTAAGCACCTTGCATTGTACATTGCCTTAATAGTCCGTGTCTGACCCGTGGCACGTCTCGAGCCATGCTGGACCTTGGAGGCGAGGCCTACATGCTGGCACGGCATGGGACGTTTAGCCACCGGGCACGTTATCCTTTTGAGTTCCGTCTTTCAATTCCGTGAGGTCGTGATCTGTCCCTGGCGGTTGGCTCCTCGCGCAACCCTTGTCATCGGGATGAGCCCCTTTGTTCCGTTCGATCTTCCCCTTCTAGCCTCCCACATCTTCGACTGCTCCATCTTCTCATACTCCACCGGCCACGGCTCCGGCCGCCGCACACGAGTCGCACCCTCTCCCCCTGTTCCGGCTGCTACCTCTCCTCGTTCTCCACCTCCTATGGCTTCGGTCGCTCCCTTTCCCCCGCTTCGGTCGCTCCCTCTATTACCTACTTCGGCCGCTTCCTTGAGCCCCGCCGTCCTCTCCTCACATGCCGCCCCGATGAGCTCCATCACTCCTCGACGAGTTTTTATGGATATTAGGGAAAACATAGGAAAAACCGGACACGGGCCAAAATCGGCACCGTCACGTCTAAACGTGCCCATGTGCTTGGGCCTTTAGGCCAGGCTCATGTGCCAGCACTGCACGGCCCGTCTACAGACGGGCTGGCCGTGTCGTAGCAGGCACACCTGATGTCATATCGTGCCCGTGTTGCGTCGTGTCGTGTGGTTAGCCAACTTTGCTCGTCACTCCGTGTGACAATTTATTTTATGCATGGTGTGTCTCATTTATCCAGAATATTTTTCAGTAGGAGTCAACACATCCGTCGACATCGAGACGTCAGTGGTGACTTCATCAATCTTAAGACTCGGCCCGTCGGCTCAGATTCTCGGAGGTGCTCATAGTGGTAGGGTGTGTGTGGGTGTGTAAGTATGTGCACGTGTATTTCAAAGTCTGTCTCTGTTTGTTTCACAAAAATAACTTGGCTTCCGAAATAAACTTGCCAATACTGTGTGTGTGAGAGAGAGAGAATGTTCCATTTCTCATTCAGGTTCCCTTCATTCAGTTGTCTGTTCCCTTCATTCAGTTTTCTCCTCTGTATAACATGTTGAAAGATAAAAATACAAGAACATGAGTGTTTATTGAAAGATAAACATATATAGTTGGTGCGCCTAGTAAGACAATTAATCTTTCACATAAACTAGTCTAGTGACATGTAGAGAACATCAGCATTGCTTGCTCTGGCAGGACGTGAAGCTTGCCCTTCACGTGCACGACTCCACATCTTCGCTTGTTCCAGCTTGCCACCAATTACCCCTATATATTACGAGCGGAGATTTTGACGCCCTCTCCTCGCTAGTGTACTGTAGCGATGAACAGTTATCAACAGGGTTTCCATCCCGCGCCGTCGCCTCCAGATCCGAAGGTCCCCGCGGTCATTTTGCATGAAAGTCCCTGCAAGTTCTACAAATTGTAAATAGATCCTTTCGTATATAAAAGAATCCCTAACCCTAGATCGGGACTCCTCCTCACTTTCCCCACTATCTCCTCTCCGGCTCCTCTCCTTCGTGAACGCCGCCGCCTCCCACGGCCCTCTCTCCTCTTCTCCCTCCATCCTCCACACACGACAAGCTCGCTGCCTGTGCCCGCGCCGGTCCCCGCGGCGAGGTCGCGCGACCTCGAGGCTTCGACTCAGTCGTGGGCGCATCTTCGTCCCGGTGCCCGACGTGGAGCAAACCGGCTGTGCGCCGGAGGAAGCCCTTCTGCCTCAACGAGGATAGCGTTGGAAGTTGGAGGAACTGGGGCTCGCCGTCGGCGATGGATAAGAGCGGCGCCAACAAAGTCCGGCTCGAGCTGCCCAACGGCGACCTGAAGGAGGTCGTCGCGCAGGTGCAGGAGGCCGCCGGGGAAGGAGGCGCGGTCGTCGCGGCGGAGGACGGCTCAGACACCGTGCAGCTCACCGTGAGGATGGAGATGCGCGTGCTCCACTGCCCGTTCAAGCCTCCTGTGCCCTAGCTTTGCTTCTCGCGCACGCAGCCTCCTCCGTGCGCCATGCATCCTTCTTCCTTGCTCACTCATGTGTCTTTGGATTTTTTCCAACCATACTGGTCAACATTGTGATTCCCATCCCTAATTCAGTTGGTACGTACAATCCTCGCCTAAACTCTCATACACATGAAGGTATAATCGCCCCATGGTTACAGTGACAGATATCCAATCTAATGTTTTTTATTATCTAATCTGTATCTGAATTTGAATATTGTAATTTTGTATTCCCTTCAACTCTACGCTTTGAATTGTAGTTCTGTAGAGCCAGTTAGCGTCCCGTTCCTCACAGATTGGAATTGTTTGACACAATGAATACATCGGTTCTTAATTAACAATCAGCTTTAGCATTTTACAAGCTCTATTCAATTTCCTCTTATCTTAGCTCCACCTGCTCTATTTGTAAAGCATGTGACATTTGCATCTCAGAATTTTTATGTGCAAGAATGATATCACCTAGGATATTTGTATGCTGAAAAGTGGTTTGAACATCATTTCTAATGTTTGTAAAATATTAGAATAGGTGTCAGGTTCCATAGAACATGTAGTAGTCAGAGATCAACTTATTGAGCTTTTCTCCTTCCCTATTTTCACTGTTAGCTCAAATTAGTACTGCAATTTAGCCTCTCATTTGCATCTGTTTGATGATTGTTGTTCTTTACTTCCATTGGTACTTGATTAGTACTTGATTCGTTAGTTACAGCTTCAAATCGATTGTAAAAGCATCGGTATATAGAACCATGCATTAGTTAGTTACAGCTTAATATTTGTCATTTTAACGCTGAACTTTAGAGTACCATACTAAGCACATTTAATGGTCACCCGTACCTAGATTTTATACATGGTTATGTTTCTTAGCATCTCTATACCTGAAATTACTAATGACATGCCTTCATTGATATGTTGTTATGGTCCATCTCTCATGTCTGCCTCTTGTGTGTAGGACGATGCTTCAGTTCCTCCGTTGGTCCTTCATGTTTTGCACGGTGAGAGGTGGTTTCCTGTCGCCCGTTTCGTTTGGTCTTTGGCAGGGTTCTGCCGCTCACTAGACACTAAGATGTTGGTGCTGATTTGGCAGGAGATGCTGACAAGCTTGGTTTGGTTAGACATGCTTACAAGCTTTGTATGCCTACTGCATCTTTTGTCAGCAATCGCTACGTACCAAACAGAATCTCTCTCTTCCCTTTTTAAGGAGTGCCAGTCATGTCGTAAAATTTCTCATAAGCAATTAACCAACCACTAGGATCATCTCCAGAGAATAAAGGTATCTCCAATCTTAGTCCTTTCAGAATTGCCTCAGCATAGTGAGAATGAAGTGAAAAAGGTACTTACAGAATCATCTTCAGAACTCATTAAGAAACATGTCCCTGTTGTTCAATTAGTTTTTTTTCAAACCTTTTTGGGTTGATTATTGTACTCGAAATTCACTAACAAATAAAGTGAAAAAGATACTTTCATAGTGAATTTGGTTTCGGCTGTAGTTTAAGCTGAACAGAAGAGCATAGCAGCATGTAGTATGTATGATAACCGAACATGTTGTATGTATGATAAGCAGTGCTCTTTTTTCTAAATATATTAAGGACCAGTACATGTGCACTGTTAGTGATGCTAATTTAGTGATTTAATGCTTCAGTACACTTCTCTATTTGTGGACAATATAAATTTACGGTCCTTTAGATGCTCTTTCACGGAATTACCTGTATCTTGGGTTGAATTTGTCACAGATGAAAGTGAAGTTCGTAAATATAAAAGGTAAAATGTTGATGTCACTAATACCTTATCTTTACTATTAAATGGGAGTTGGTGGTATGGTTCAACCAGAAGTGAAAAGTGAAAAGTTTCCACCGAACCTTCTTCACCATCCAATCGCCTCATCAACGTCTCCAGACCGTCCGATCGTCGTGTACGAGGAAATTACACTGGATTGCCACCGCTCAGTGGCACGAAGCGGTACGAAGCGCCTTTCGCTCCTCCTCCCGACCACCACGAACCCTAGCCGTTCTAGACTCCACCCGCGCCGTCGTCCGATTCATGCCGGAGGCCGACGAATCAAGGCCTCCGGCGACCGAAGCGAGTGAGAAAACGTCGGAATTGATCTCTAAACTTCTGATTCGTCATCACCGCCACGCGAATCGATAGCAAGAGGCACTGCAACAGAGTATGACCCCGTCCCTAATTGCAGCCGAAGCCACAATCTCGCGTCCGCCTCCAAGATCTCATGCTGTAGCTACGAGATCCAGGGGCCGTGTCCCGAGATCCACTGCGAGCACTTTCTTGAATTCCGGTCCGACCCCTACCATGGATGCATCGTTCGATTTCGTGCCCGACCCGACAAGAAGTAGGTGATGGTGAGGACGGGGAGAAGAAGAGTAGTGAGAGGTGGACCAGAGGTCCGACGAGTTCAACAAGTTCATGAGCAACCCATCCATTAAGGCTACCATCAAGCTCGGGAAGATGTCTGCAACAGTGTAAGCATCTTGAACAGATCCTTGATTGTCTATTTTCTTCTTTATCTCTTAGCTGGTGAGTGGTGTAGCCGAATTGCATTGCTCATTTGGTGCCCTGCAGGTTCGCACCTCCCGAGCTTGATGGTTACACTTTCCGAGCTTACTCCCTATCTACGAGGTAGTACCGATGCTTACACTGATCTCATCGTCCTCCATGGACCACTACCTCGGAAGGTCGGCCAACCATTAATATCCCTCTCTGAACGTATGAACACTACAAGAAATATGCTACTCTATGACCCTCCATATTGGTCACTGAATGGTCACATATTTTAATTTGTGACCTTTTTGTGACCAAAATCACTTGGTCACGTTATGAGGGTCACTAAGGAGCCACTGTGACCTTTTTTTGAAATTGGTCATAGAGCTCTATGACCAAAAGAAAAGGTCATACATTTTATGACCAAATTTTTTGTCACGGTCACTCTAGCCATGCCACATCAGATCCAACGTGGCAAAGCTGACGTGGCAAAATTGTGACCAAATAAAATGGTCACAGACCAGATTCAGCCCAGTCCGTCTCAGCTGCTTATATGGGCTGGCCCAATAATTCAGCCCATCTACTCCACTAATTTTCCTGTCTATTTTGGATGGTTAAATGGGCCGAGCCCAATAATTAGGCCTTTTCAAAAGCTAGTCGAGTGGGTCCCAGTTGTCAGGATACAGATTGTGGGTCCAAATTGTCAGGTCCAGAAGGCGGGTCCTAGCTGACAAGTTCTAAAAGGTGGGTCCCACTGTTAGGTTGTAAATGGTGGGTCCTAATGTCGGACTTATTATCTTCATATTTTATTTTCATGTAAAAAATAACCAAAAATTAAATCAGAACAGATAAACACCAAAGGTTATATTTTCAATATCAGCCAAACAAGAATTATCTGTTACATCATACAACACAATATTACAAGCCCTAGAAGTGCAATATCAAACAGAAATGTAATACAAGTTGTTCATTTGTGTTGATTGTTATTCAGTGTCCTCCAGCAATCGCAAACTGGGCTCCTGCGACTGGAAAGATGCCACGTCCAGGTTGACCTCTTGCACCACCACTTGACTCGATCCAGCAGCACGGCGGTGAGAGCCGACAGGATCAGGCTGCAGGGAGCCTGATGGCGGCTAGATATAGCTTTCAAGAGAGCAGTCTTGAGTCCACTGCACCACTTGCGCCCTGAAAAAACAGCAAAGAAACAAAAACGTTAAATAGGATTAAACTAGATGGTTGTTCATGTTTCACTGTTTGGATTAAACAAGCAGTAGCCTATGAGGGATCCTGTAGCTTATAAGCAACACTAAACAGTACATGTTCATGGAATGACTAGAGAATACTCACTACATAGAAACTTTTGGTATAAACATGTCTTAACATGTGTAACTCTAAATTTTTACTACCAGAAGACCTCAAACTTCATTCAAAATATTTAAAGTACACATGCAAACTTATTAAACGGTAGCATAGACACATTAACAGTATTTAGGAATCACAGCTAGATAAGACATTACCTTAGGGTGGGTGCATGCTAACACCACACAAGAAGTATGGCATGTGCGGTGAAGACCAAACCAACAGCCAGAGCCTTCCTCCATTTTCAGAGAATGGACTTCATCATCTATTGCGATACTGCAAGCAGAGCACACAAACATGAGCTTTACATTCAAAAATACTCATTTACTATGTTAAGATAAACTACTGGTAGAACCTTTAGGTACATAAGCAGTAAGGATATTGTTATTACTGGATCATAAAGCCACACATCAAATCAGAGTAACTAAAAATTAAGAATAATCCCTAATACAAGAAATTCTAGCATTGCTAATCATATACTATCTCAAAGAGAGAACTGGAGCTAATGATGCGAGTTTTCAGTATTAGAAATAGACACAAGGAGCCCAACCCGGGGTTGCACTGTACCTAGATGGTCAATAAGCAAACAAGTAATGGCAGCAGAAGCATCGTGCTTTTATTCTTTATTAGAGTGATGGTGTAAGAAGGTCCATCTACTACAATAAGAGGTTGCAAATACACAATGATCTCGATATAACAAGACAGATGACACTTAAAGAAAAATTATTCATTCCAAGAGACTGAAAACTAAACATACGTGCAATTCCGATGCCCAAATACCTCACACCAGTAAACACTAAGCATGGTACATATTATACGAATTTTTTACATAACCAGAAGTAAAGTCACTCACCCCTTCACGATCTACACTAAAAAAAATACACAACCAGGCAACCAAATCCAACACAGCAGCACAACAAACTGAGTGTAAGAAATTAACCGCGGTAGAACTAGCTACATGGAAGAAAAGAAAACAATTGTCACAAGTTTGAATATATGACTGAGACAAAAGAGAAGTATATTTATTTACAACAAGGATACGCAGTGAAAGCACAGAATATAAGCATCATTACCAAGCACAGAAACAGCTAGTGTGTCCTTACATATGCATCAGCTAGTATATATAGACCTAGAGTACTAGACTTAGGAAAATTGAGCTAGTTTTGTAAAGTTGACATAACAACAGTGGATGATTTGCATCAAATAGTACATGACAGACTAAGCAGCAGTGCTACATGTTCTACTAGGTTATAAGCAAGAGACAACAATATTTCTTCAAGAAGTTGGAGAGGCAGCGCATGGAGAACGGCGGGCAGTTGATCTTGCTCATAGAGAACGGCGGGCGGTCCTTCCTGAATCCCTCCCTGCAGGAACAACACCGAAACACACACCACAATCGTCGTCAGAACAACGCCACAGCTGAAGCAACCAGAAAATGAATCGCGCGGATCTGGTGGGGGAGGGGGCTTACATGAAGACGAAGAAGGAGGTCGGGGGGCGCTTGGGGTCCTTATTGGCGTATAGAATTCAAAAAAAATCAAAAAGACATAAATCCTTCGCAAAGTGTCATTATATGTGACCTAGTATCAAGGGAAAATAACAAACTTGGAAAATGGAATATATTTTTAAAAAGTGTTCACAGAAATGACCTCTCATGTACGAAGATTCATGTCTTTCAACCCAAATGACCAATGTTATGACGATACCCGTGGCATAGTTTGTTCAAATGTTCCCATATTGCGCACAAGCGTGCATATTGGAACGGGGAACAATGTTGCCGAACAAAGTTTTTCATTTTATTGCACAAAAAAATCAATTTTCATTTTCCGAGTGTGAAAATAGGGTTTTTTTGTGAACCACGTACCAAAAATATGTTGCAAATTTGGATCACATTATTTTTATAAAATATAATACCACATTTTATGTACAAATAACCAAATGGTTGTGTGTCAAATGATTGCCATCCACCTCTCGTAAAAAATACAAATTTCCGCCGATTCAGTTGGAAACGAGTCAAATTTGAACTACGGGTGCCTCGTAGTTTTCTCAAGATTTTTTGTAAAAATCATTTTTGGATACACAAGTACCTGTTTCATCATAGATACACAAAGAGTTTCACAAGATCCAACCCCTAGATACGAACGGTCATGTCCTCCGTTTTGACCGTATTTTGAAATCGGCGTATAAAATTCAAAAAATATCAAAAAGACATAAATCCTTCGCAAAGTGTCATTATATGTGACCTAGTATCAAGGAAAAACAACAAACTTGGAAAATGAAATATATTTTTAAAAAGTGTTCACAGAAATGACCTCTCGTATACGAAGATTCATGGCTTTCAACCCAAATGACCAATGTTATGACGATACCCGTGGCATAGTTTGTTCAAATGTTCCCATATTGCGCACAAGCGTGCATATTGGAACGGGGAACAGTGTTGCCGAACAAAGTTTTCCACTTTATTGCACAAAAAAATCAATTTTCATTTTCCGAGTGTGAAAATAGGGTTTTTTTTGTGAACCACGTACCAAAAATATGTTGCAAATTTGGATCACATTATTTTTATAAAATATAATACCACATTTTATGTACAAATAACCAAATGGTTGTGTGTCAAATGATTGCCATCCACCTCTCGTAAAAAAGACAAAATTTCGCCGATTCAGGTGGAAACGGGTCAAATTTGAACTACGGGTGTCTCGTAGTTTTCTCAAGATTTTTTATAAAAATCATTTTTGGATACACAAGTACCTGTTTCATCATAGATACACAAAGAGTTTCACAAGATCCAACCCCTAGATACGAACGGTCATGTCCGCCGTTTTGACCGTATTTTAAAATCGGCGTATAAAATTCAAAAAAAATCAAAAAGACATAAATCCTTCGTAAAGTGTCATTATATGTGACCTAGTATCAAGGAAAAATAACAAACTTGGAAAATGGAATATATTTTTAAAAAGTGTTCACAGAAATGACATCTCATGTACGAAGATTCATGGCTTTCAACCCAAATGACCAATGTTATGACGATACCCGTGGCATAGTTTATTCAAATGTTCCCATATTGCGCACAAGCGTGCATATTGGAACGGGGAACAATGTTGCCGAACAAAGTTTTCCACTTTATTGCACAAAAAAATCAATTTTCATTTTCCGAGTGTGAAAATATGGTTTTTTTTGTGAAGCACATACCAAAAATATGTTGCAAATTTGGATCACATTATTTTTATAAAATATAATACCACATTTCATGTACAAATAACCAAATGGTTGTGTGTCAAATAATTGCCATCCACCTCTTGTAAAAAAGACAAATTTTCGCCGATTCAGCTGGAAACGGGTCAAATTTGAATTACGGGTGCCTCGTAGTTTTCTCAAGATTTTTTGTAAAAATCATTTTTGGGTACACAAGTACCTATTTCATCATAGATACACAAAGAGTTTCACAAGATCCAACCCCTAGATATGAACGGTCATGTCCGCCGTTTTGACCGTATTTTGAAATCGGCGTATAGAATTAAAAAAAATCAAAAAGACGTAAATACTTCGCAAAATGTCATTATATGTGACCTAGTATCAAGGAAAAATAACCTCTCATGTACGAAGATTCATGACCTAGCATTAGAGTTATAAAGATTAATCCCACAGCTTATTTTAAATTCCACACAAAACCGTACATAAAGCAATATATAAGCTTAGGTATATTTTTATTTTGGCTAAAACATGCCCTAATAGTCTATATCTACAAAGGACATATTTTGAAAATTTTCAAAAATTATTTGGTTGAAATTGGAGTTCAAAATCAATAGAGATTAAAGAAAACAGAAAAAATATACAAATTATTGTGGGCCGAATAGATATGAGTGATTAAATATGAGAGCATCATGCATTATTCCTGCATGGCCCAAGCCCACTATACACGAGAAATGGCTTCATCCCACCAAAGCCCAAATCACGACGGTCTTATACAATAAGTAGTGTTGAGGCCATATCTGAACACAAGTCGTTGGTGGAATAGTGGTTAGGTCCAATGAGGAAGAGGTGGGAGGTGTTGGGTTCAACTCCCAAGTCAAGCAGTTTTTGCGAAATAATTCGCGGCATGGGACCGCATGTCAGTGGTAGGGCGGGGTGGGACCCGCATGTCAGTGGTAGGACGGGCGAGTCCTGCATGTCCGACGCGGGGTGGGTCCCGCGTGTGATGCGGGGTGGGTTCGACTCCCATGTCGAGCAGTTTTTGCGAAATAATTCGCGGCCTAGGACCGCATGTCAGTGGTAGGGCGGGGTGGGACCCGCATGTCAGTAGTAGGACGGGCGAGTCCTGCATGTCCGACGCGGGGTGGGTCCCGCGTGTCAGCGTGTGATGCGGGGTGGGACCCGCGTGTCAGCGTGTGATGCGGGCGGGTCCTGCATGTCCGACGCGGGGTGGGTCCCGCGTGTCAGCGTGTGGTGTGTGGCGGACCCGCAAGTCAGGGGTTGTTTCTGGGGCTGGTCCTGTATGTCAAGCTGGGTGGAGGCCGGTCCCGCCTGTCAGATTTGTCAATAGTCAACTCCTCATATTAACAGGCCCCACCTGTCAGTGCGGTGACACCTAAGCACAATTGACACGTAGATAGTGACACATGAGCGACACGTATGCATAATTGACACGTAGACAATAACACATAAGCAAGTTCGGTGAGCTGTCAACACAGTCATACCAATTTATCACCGTGACCAATTAAATTGGTCGTAATAGTCCACAATTAAGTCCATAGAGTAGTGTGTCAGATTTTATGACCAATTGCTGTCAAATAATCACGACCTTTCTAGCATAAAAGGTCATATTTTTTTAGGGTTTGGTACCTCTCAAGTGGGTTATGACCAATAAGTTTAAAATGGTCATAGATCTATGACCAATATTTTGAGCGTCACTATAAAAGGTCATAGAGTAGCATATTTCTTGTAGTGGAAGTCTGAACATATACATCTCTAAACTTCTGAAGTCTGAACATTGTTAGTTGTTACTATTTCGTCAGAATGTTGTTTCTAAATTGGAGCAGGTATAAATAGGCTCGTGCAGTGTTAATTTGGTAATCCATCTCGCTACTTCTGAAGTCTGAACTACCTTCTTTAATTTTTTTTTAAAAGTCTGAACATTGTTAGTTGTTACTATTTCGTCAGAATGTTGTTTCTGAATTGGAGCAGGTATAAATAGGCTCGCGCAGTGTTAATTTGGTAATGGCTTGATCTTGCAGCTATACTGGGTACACCTATTTTTACTCAACGTCTAAATCTCTTGCAAGCTAAGGATCATGGATGTATCAAGTTTCATCCTTGGGCTGCATAACCCATTTCTTTAGTGAAACAAAGGAGGTTAAATATATCACACTGATTCATGTACATATATGTAAGTATCAAATGCATGCCTGATTGGGTATGAGCTATGCACTTGTTCTTCCAGAAATCATGCGCATCAAGTTTGGTAGGGGTCATCCACTTCCATATGCTGTATTTTAGATTCGTCAATGGGAAATCATGTGAATTCCTGAGTTACTTGAAATCATGCGAAACTACTTGAAATTATGATCTGGAGTTACGCTTGAATGTTCATATTTAATGGGCTAGCTTTGTAGCTACTCGTGCTGATTTTGATTAATAATTTCTTATGAAATGGTCAGCTAGGTGTTTATGGTATTCATTGGAGAAAATAATAATAGCCCAGCATTGCCAGCCTCCGAGCTCCCACGACGCAACCGGGCGAGACTATAGCGTCGGACTCGGAGGTGGAGTTCTACAAGGTCGACGACGCCGTCAGCAAGCTCACTAGTCTTGGGAAGGAGTGCCCCCATTCACAGCCAACTACTTCGACTGCCACTACAGCCGCAAGTGTGGTCTCAACTACGTCGATAACCAGATGCCTATTTTCGCAAAACGCAAAAGCCTTATGTTTCTTTTCATTGAACAGGTATGATTGTTTTAATTACAGCCTCCGGGGAGGGAATGAGCAAAATAAGGGGAAACACCAGTGTACAACCCATGTCTGCGGTAAGATGGCTCTGCGTTTGTTATGCTTTCCTTAACCCATCGAGAACTGAATTGAGCTGTTGATTACATCTCATTTAGGTATATATTCTAAAACCTGGAGTAGTACGTTTCCTGGATATTTCATCGCATATATTACTGAAATGATGCAATGCAAGATAAAGTTTTGGTTTCACGTGTTATCAATTTATCATTCTGGATGACAATATTTTTTAGTGCAACTATTTCTTGATTACTGGCTACATGGAAATTGTGTTGTAATTTCATTTGGACATGTACTGTTTGTTTGTTGTGTCATGGCTTGCTTACTTTAAGCTTTCAATTTAGTCTAGGTAACACCTAACATGAGCTGCACTACAGATTATGAAAGATAGTTGGGTCCATAATAAGTTCATGGATTATGTGGTAATCAATTCATTTTTCATTTTGGTATATCTAACTTAGGTGTTGACAGTGGCAGTACATTGATTTCGCCCGTTCGAGTTTTATAATTCAATTACTATACTATGTAGGCTTAAGATGCACGTTGTTGGAGGAGGAATTCGTTATCAATGCAAATCAGTCTGAGGAAGACCAGCCTGGTGAGGAAGAGCATATGCATACGAAAGAGAGATTGGAAAATTCTTGGAGTGTGGTGCCTGATGAGCAGATCAAATAGTAAGCTTGCTGCACCTGACATTGTGATTTGGGAAAACAAATCAATTATTACTATTGCTTTTGTTGATTACCTGCATTGCTCACCACTTGCAATTTTCGTTTCTTGTCATCAACATTAAGCAACTGGGTGGGATTAGAATCAGATCCTTGTAGTAGGATTTATGGTAGAAAAAGTTTAGATGTCTATGTATCCTATGAGATCAGGAAAAGGCTGGAAGGAAGAAGGCTCAGAAAGTATTGGCGGTGGGCATCTACACAAAGGCGTGACATTGGTTGGATCTGTTTGATTCTTGCCGTGGAAGACTATACCTGCTCTATCACTGATCAGGCTGATGTACTCGGAAGTTGTTTTCGGTTGCCGTGGAACACTATGTTCTGCAAGATGTGCACCAATTTCTCTTTTACCATGTATTTACACTTGACATATGCCTGTTTTACTAAACCACTTCTAATTTCCCGATCAAGTTAGGATGGCAGCATTGGTGGATGTAAGCGTGTTCTGATCCGACTTCGGAGCCGTGGAGGAGATTGCCGAGCATGCACGTGTCTTTGTCACCGCCAAATTGGTTTGTTTTTTCAGTTCGTCACCATTATGTTGTTTGACAAAAATTTGGTTTTTGTAACCATAGTGGATTGCTATGGAACGGCTGATGGTAGGTCAAGTTTGAGCGCAGTTTGGTGTGTATACTTCGCTTTAGATGTCGATATAATTAGTAGTTTGATTTGTATGTTTTGCTTTTTGGCATGCACATGTCTTTCTCACAGCCAAATTGGTTCATTTTTAAGGACATGCACCTATTAATGTTTCGGAACTTGCACTTTCTGCAACAACCAGTGGTGTTGGCTCGACAAAGTTTTCCCCTATTATATTTTTGGCAAGCTGCATTGTGTATTATTTCAGTGTGTATATATTTGCAATTTGGTTAGGAAACATGAATATTATCTTGGTATTTCGTCTCTTCAATACTGTTTAAAAGAACCTATTGTGTGAAGGCTTGCATGTATCAATATTGTTTCGTTGAAGTTATGAGGTATCAGCTTTACTATGTTCCAATGTTCTTGCTTCATGTTTTGCGAATACAAATAGACAGGGATACCAGATACAAGTGATGCTGGTGATTTTTATGGAACTGTAATCAATATATAGAAGACCATTAACTTGAAATATTTACATGATTGATCTCTGTATCATTTCATATATTTATTATTATTTTCACCCTAAATATTTGCAGATAGAATACTACGACAAACTGAGCTGTGTGGCCGTGATTGGACTTTCTTCCTTTACTGCATGACATGTGAGGTAAAATCAGAAACATTTATTAAGTTGGTGTATAATTTAGTTCATGATATATTTAGATATAACTTAATCCGGCTTAATTAGGAGCAAAGCAAAAAGTCCATCAAAACCATTATCTTGTTCAAGAACAACAGGGAGATGGATATCATGATTTTGAGTAATTTTGTTAGGGTGTCTCACATCCGAGTTGCAATCAGATTGCTGAATCCTAATGGGCTACCCTTGTACGGACCTAAATATGGTATCTGAGAAATATTGACCCGGCTAACAAGTTGTGAAATGGAACAAGGCTTGTAGTTTGTGGGTTCGAGAGCAACACACCGTCTTCCTTGCATACCTCTCTACCCTTCGATGACATGACCTATTCAAATTCAAATGAAAGCAATTCCATTCGGTGATTGGCTCGGCTTTGTCATCATAGTTAGCAAGGCGCAAGGGCAGACCATCCGTATTGTCGGCCTCTACCTATCGGAACCAATATTCTGGAATGGTCAACTATATGTCGTGAGTTGTGCCTATGCACCGTAAAAAGTAGCATCAAGATCCTCGCCGTCAAGGACAATGGAAAAAGATCGGAACCAGAATTCAAAAAAGCGAGAAATATAACGACCATACATAACATCATCTACAAAGAAGTTCTTAACCCTTCATTTGTTGGACTTAATTACACTAGCTTCCTTATTGATCCTTATATTTTCATGTCGACGGCATATTTCAAATTTGAAAGACTATAATAGTTGATATTTGAAATGGTTGTAAACTATCTGGTTGATATACGTGTATTTTATGTTTATGACGACAGATAAATTTAATAAGCCGTAGCAACGCACGGGCATTCAACTAGTCCTATTAATATAGGTGAAACAACTATCATTACAAATAATGTTATATATTGTAGGATGGTGTTTCCAGTTTTATGAGTTACGTTGTAGTAGAATCATGTCTTCGAGCTAAGCTGACAAACTTCAATTCTTTAGCTAAAATAAAGTTCGATAGAATCTTACCTTTGATTTATGTAGCTTATAGCTGTAGTTTTTATATACTGTGTATCTGAATCCACAGGGAAACAACTAGAGGATATTGCTGGAGAGGTCTAATTAGAAGGCAGAAGAAGGTGGGGTGGATTTGCAAGCAGCACAAGAACATGTTTCAGTTTTTGATTCTGTAGTGACACTGCATTTTTGGTAGGTGGTATTTAGCACAATAGTTCTACTATTTCAATGTTCTTTGAGTTACCTTTAGCAACTATGTTACTCAAATCAGCAGCATGATTTTACAGCAGCATGATTTTACTTTGCAGCATTTTGTAAATGCAGTACATGCATCTATCTGACGACGTTACCAAAGCAACTTCGTTTTTTTCTAAAAACGGACGCCCCGCCAACTAATGTAGACCCTGTATATTTGTGTACCTAAATTCTCATACATATATATTGTTATATCTTAGTATCCATCATTCAGCTAATATAAGTACTAAATGCATTACAGAAATCAAAACCGTCAACACTTATTTACAATATATATTGTGGCACTAAAAACTAAAAGCAAAACTTACATCAGATTTGTCATGAAGGGCGCGGCGTGTCGCCGCACCGATTACAACTAGTAGATAAGAAGGGAACGAAGAGGAGATACTGGTGAGGAAAATCCAAGTGGGAGCAAATTGAAAATATAGGAGGTGAATCCGATCACAATTGCATTTGCTAACAACATAAAAGGTTATACTCAGAAGATTGCAATAATCAGGATGATATGATAGCAAGTTTCAAGTCAAAGAGTATCTAGATTAGTGGTGAAATTCAATTACAGTTGTCAACCAGCAAATTCAGACATTGAAACATAAAGATATGACTCTCGGTCCTTCACACCATGCAGCCGTACACACGCCATCGAGACCCTGAAGAACATCCTTTTGGTGGTGATATAACCAAGTTCCTCTAAACCATTTCCCACGGGAAAAAAGTTCCCATCAACCATCGTCCCAGCCACGAGCTCATAGTTTTTTCCGGATCAATCCTTCTTCTGGGGTATCTTGATCGAAAATGCTTGCGCTTGGTGCTGACACAGACCATCATAGTGAATTGGTGGATACACGGCGAAGCTTCCACCGGAACAGACTACTCCAAAGCAACAATCATCTCAAATGTGTAAGCAGATCCCACTATAAAGTACTGGTGAAGCAAAGGCAGAAAATGTTATGAACTTACCATAGCAGCTATTTGGAGCTTCAGCTCATACCATTGGCACCGACCCAGCGAGGGTGTGTCAATTATCAGGCAGCCAATTTCAAATAAGCCCAAACCATTACAGGTCGAAACTCAAAACATATCAACCAAAATTAACCTATCGTATCAAATTCCACACTCGCATCAGTTGCCAAAGCCACATTAGTGGATGGTCTGTTCCATTTCAGTATACAGTACCAGGTAATGCAGCAGTCATACACATACAATAATTATATTTATCAGTTTTAATTGATCTAGCTGATGAAAATGCTCACAGAAAAATTCATGGTTCAGAGAATGAAAAGGCTGACATTTGTGTATTGCTGGATACCGCACTGCATAGGTGATTAGGTGAATATAAAATCTGCAACTTAAATTGAGCTTGTCATGTTCAAGTGCAAATAAACAACGAGCAACATTATCTTCCACAATTTTAGGATTCAACACGTTGTGCACTTAAAAGATGATGAAAGCCCATACAATTCCAAAACCAAAAAAAAGTTTCTACAAGAGTTGTAAGTTGTAACATGGTAACTTTCATTTCAGAATCCAAACCTAGCTGAATAAATGGTAGCCTCAAGCTCCCAGCATCATAAATTAGTATTGAAGCACATCGAGTTTCATAAGAATTCAGATGCTATAGCGAGTCGCAGAGTACACATCAGGAGTACCCGTATGGGGTAAGAATGAAATGTTGCTGCCATTTAGACGGTTGGTGAAGGTTCAGAACCTGGGAACCTACAAGCAGAATCCTTTATAGCGCGGCACAACTTCAGTGGGCAGTTTCCCTTTGCAAGCAGCCATGTAGGCATCATCAAGGCCTGGAAGAAGATCCTTATGAACATGTATATACCTGTGCCGAAACAACTTGTCGGTAGGCGTCACCATCGTGTAGAAGCTCTGATTTTCACGGATCAATCCTTTTTCCTGGAGCACCTTCATCACGTAATGCCGAGGCACCAGTCTGCACTCGAGGCTGTACATCAGGAGTGTGGCGCTGCGAAAGATGTACCTGGTGTCGACACCGACCACCTTGGTCAGGAACTCCTTCACACGGCCAAGCTTCTCCCCGGAGACTCTGAGCAGAACTGGGTTCTTGCTCACCGCTCTGCTCACCTCGGAGTCGGACCACCCGAGTGTCTCCCCAAAGAACTTGAGCTTGGCTGCCATCGTCTCTGCCCCAAGGCCTGCCGTCGTGGCGACGGCCTGCCTGAACATAAGCGAACCACGCGGCACACCAAGCATATCAGCGCGCTCGAGGATGGACTTTACGGTCTCGGGGTTGGTGGTGAGCAGCCTCGAGTTGGGCAAGCACATCTTGACAATGTCGGCAACACTTATCCCGCTTTCCTGTAGCAGCGCGATGTTGGGCTTGACCACCCGCTCGAGGTCAGACGTGAGGATGTAGTAGTTGCGCCTGAGGACGCGGAGCAACTTCTCCGGCGATCCCAGGAAGGGCATCCAGAACCCGAGCTTCTCCTGGATGCTGAAGGTGCGGAAGACGCGGGGGGCCACTCGAACGAAGGCCCGGACCTGGTCGTCGGAGAAGCCAAAGCTGCGTAAGCTGGCGACGCGGTCCTTGAGGGTCCTGTCGACGCTGGAGTTAAGGATGCGCGGGTCGGCCGCGACGACGTAGGCGATGTCGGCCTTGGAGAGGCGGAGGGCGGGGCCGGTGAGGAAGGCGAGGACGAAATCGGCGTTGGAGGTGGACTTGCAGTGGGAGATGTGCTTGGCGGCCTTCAGGGCTTCGTCCGGCGTGAGGCCGCAGGTGGTGACGAGGTAATCGTCGATGGCGAAGGCGCCCGGCGGGGCGTCGGTGGACGCAGCTATGGATAAGAGGGAGAGACGGAGAGAAGGAATCGCTGGTGAGGCTGGGAGTCGGAGCGAGAGGAGTTGTTTCGGGAGGCGGAGCATCGCGGCGGGCGGCGGGCGGCGGCGGCGGCGGCGGAGTGGATGGGCGTCGCTCGGTGTGGTAGGGGAGTGAGTCCGCCTCTTGGACTGGACCTGTCGCGCAACCTTACATGAAATGCTGGGCCTGAACGAAGGCCTCTAGTCCAGTTCGCTCCTGGGCCGGGTTTAATGTCATTATTTGTGGGCATATAAAGCCAGTACGCCACAGTCATGCTTATAGCTGGCCATACGGGCCGGCCCGGCACGGCACGGCACGAAGCCTGCCCGGCACGGCACGTTAGCGGCACGGCACGCTAGGCCCGTTAAGCTAACGGGCCGTGCCCGGGCCGGCCCGCGTGCCTGAGCGCAGCCTCCGGCACGGCACGCTCGGCACGAATTGAGCCCGACGGCCCGGCACGGCCCGTTAGGCACGGTAAATAAACAATAAAAAATTAAAAAATATGTATAAATAGCTATAATTTTTTTAAAAAATATGTATAAATAGGTAAAAAGCCTAAAAAAAATAAAAAAATGTTAACCGTGCCGTGCCGGGCCGGCCCGCGTGCCTCGACTCGAACTTGGGCACGGGCCCGCAACGGGCCGGGTCGCGGCACGACACGTTAAGAGGCGTGCCGGGCCGTGCTCGTGCCGGGCCAAAATGGCCGTGCCTCGGGCCGGCCCGTTAAGCACGGCCCGGATGGCCAGGTATAGTCATGCTGAACTGGCTCCTCACAAAAACTGACTCCCCACGGAAAATATACAGTCATGCCGAAGAACTACCGTTTTTGAGTAAAATTCTCCAGGAGAGTGTTGAGTAACGTTAATATCTGTTGTAACTTCTCCCTGTAATCTAGGCTAGAACCGACTCTCACGGCACGCACGCCCCTGCGTGGGCCTCTGCGTCGCCCCTCTATCTCTCCCTCTGTACTCTATATAACATGTCTGGTTCACTGAATACACACGACGATTACACTCTATCTATTTTCTTGATATCAGAGCCTCTCATGGCCGACAACTCATCTTCTTCACAAGCTCCGGCCACGTCCGGAAACCCCACTCCACCAATCCCACCACCACCCCCAACTCCCAACACTCCTCTCTTACAGCGCTTCACCATGCCTAGCGCACCAGCCTCACCTTCGCTCGGAAACATCCTACAATTCGGCAATCTCGCCGATCCCCCACCCGAGCTCCCACTGCAAACCGCGCTGAGAAACCCAACACCAAACCCAACAATCCTCACCAGAACCCACGATCACCCGATTCTCGGGATCGACATCAACACCTATGTCAAATTTCAAGTCACCTCCAACGGCGCAAACTTCTCCAAGTGGCGGCAGATCTTCACCTTCCTCATCGCCATGTACAAGGTCACGGATCACGTGACCGCCGGAGGCGCGCCGAACGAACCTGATGACACCTGGCTGGCCGTCGACATACACCTGTCGCTATGGATCATGGCCACCCTCAGCGATGACCTGTATCGCCTCGTCCAGGGCGCGGACGGGCGGGTCCTCTCCACATGGACTCGGCTTCATCGTTTCTTCTACGACAACCAGGCCTCCAGATACCTCTACCTCAGTAAGGCTTTTCGCAACTGCCCTCGCGGTGCTCTTCCCATCGCCACATATGCCATCAAATTGCAGGCCATTGCAGACGACCTGGCAGCCATCGGGCGGCCTGTCGACGAGAGCGATCTCGTGCTCCAGTTCATCGACGGCCTCGGCAAGCAGTGCAAGCTCCAGGCCGAGATCATCAAAGGCGGGGGGCCTCTGCCGGGCTTCTCCGACGTCTGCTCTCGCCTCCAGCTCTGTGAGGTGGATGCGGCAACCGAACAACGCCACGCCAGCACTCAGGCCAGCGCACAAGCCTTCGTCGTTCAAGGCGGCGGCGGTGGCGGTCGTCCCTCCCGCCCGGTCGGTGTCAGTCCGAACTACCGGGGGAAGAACCCCATCCCCGGATTCGTGCATCCGAATCAGGCTGCACGCGGCGGCGGCACCAACTCCAGTGGCAACAGCAGTCGCGGCTCCGGTGACCGCGGCTACGACGTCGCATCGACGTCATCCGGCGCGCGCGGCGGCGGCAACAGCCCTGGCTGGGCTACTTCGCTCCAATGGGGATGCCTTTCCCTCCTCGCTCACCGTGGGTGCCACCCAACTCTGCCAGCGTCTTCGGCTCCCGGCCCGGCGCTCCACAACACGCGTACCAGATGACCGTGGCCGCTCCGCAGTACCAGGCGCCGCCCGTCCAGTTCCCACATCAAGCGCTCCCTCCATCAACCGCTTCCGCACCACCGATGTACCAGCCCCCCTCGTGGGATCACGCCTCTCTGATGGCAGCTGCACCAAGCTATGGCTCGGCGTTCGCCGCCCCCGGTGCCGACTGGATCATGGACTCCGGCGCGTCATCGCATGTCACTGGTAATCAAGGTACTCTCACCACCACTCATTCTCCTTTAGAGCATAATTCTCAGCATATTATCGTTGGCAATGGTTCTCGTCTTCCTGTAGTCGCCACCTGTACCGCACACCTACCTCCTCACAATTTTTCTCTTCAAAATGTTCTTGTTTCGCCTGACATTACACAAAGCCTTATTAGCACACGCCAATTTGTTCGTGACAACGCTTGCACTGTCGATTCTGTGAAGGACCTTCACACCAAGAACCTCATCATGCGGTCCAGTAGCTCCGGCGACTTGTACCCATTCCTTGGCGATCACGGCGTCACTTCGGCAACGGCGCTTTCCGTCACTCATGATATCTGGCATCGACGTTTGGGCCATCACAGCTCCTCGGCTCTCTCTCACATTCCTCTAGATTTTTTATCTTCATGTAATAAAAACACCACCACAGCTTCCCTGTGCGATGCGTGTCAATTAGGAAAGCACACTAGATTACCTTTTTCTATTTCTCATTCACGTGCAACTATGCCCTTTGATTTAATTCATTGTGATCTTTGGACATCACCGATCATCAGTTGCTCCGGATATAAATACTATCTCATTGTCCTGGATGATTACTCACACTTCTCATGGGCGTTCCCGTTGCGCAATAAATCGGACACATGTGATACCCTGTTGTGGTTCTTTGCATATGTCTCCACACAATACCAAACCACGGTTCGTTGTGTTCAAAGCGATAATGGTGGTGAGTTTCTTACCACTTCACTTCGCGAACACCTCTCCACCAAAGGCATTGCTCTCCGCCTCTCTTGCCCATACACCTCACCTCAAAACGGTCGAGCCGAGCGCATGATTCGCACCACAAACGATGTAGTACGGACCCTCCTTTTTCAAGCCAAATTGCCACCACCCTTTTGGGTAGAAGCCTGATGACCCACAAGTATAGGGGATCGCAACAGTTTTCGAGTGAAGTAAAAAACCAAATTTATTGATTCGACACAAGGGGAGCCAAAGAATATTTATAAGCCTTAACATATGAATTGTCAGTTCAGCTGCACCTGTGAATAGACTTGCTCGAGACAGATTATCAGTAGCAACAGTTTTATAGTAGTGACAGTAGTGAAATAACAGCAGCAGTAGAAATAAGACAGCAGTAGTGATTATAGTAGACATCAGGATTAAAATACTGTAGGCACAGGAACGGATGAACGGGCGTTGCATGGATAAGATAATTCATGTAATATCAAGACATAGGCATTTGCAGATAAATAAGATAAAGAATCCAAGTATTTATTAACCATATGCATGTGTTCCAATTTAGTTGTGCGTGCTCGCAATGAGAAACTTGCATATCATCTTTTGCCCTACCAGCCCGTTTGCAGCGGGGCCTCAAGGGAATCTACTGGTAATTAAATTACTCCTTTTAATAAAGTACCGGAGCAAAAAATTAACACTCTGTGAATACATGTGATCCACACATCACAGCCATCCCCTCCGGCTGTCCCAATTATTGTCACTTTGGGGCCTTCGGTTCCGGGCAATAATATGTGTATACAACTCATAGATATGATCTAAAACATTGATTATCCTCATGATACAATAACATGTTCAGATCTGAAATCATGGCACTCGGGCCCTAGTGTCAAGCATTAAGCATAACAAGTTGCAACAATGACATAAAACACCGATAACGGATACTAGGCACCATGCCCTAATGATATTACAGCTATTACATGAACGGTCTCATCCAATCCCTACCATCCCCTCAAGCCTACAGCGGGGAATTACTCACACATGGATGGGGGAAACATGGATGGTTGATGGAGAGGCGTTGGTGATGACGATGGCGATGATCCCCTTCGATTCCCCGTCCCGGCAGGGTGCCGGAACAGAGACTTCTGGTCCCCGAATTAAGTTTCGAGGTGGCGGCGGCGCACGGAGGTGTTTCTGGAAAAAGTGATGAACGCCCCTTCGTTTTTTAGGTCAGAGGGGGCTTATATCCGAGAGGGGGGTGCGAGGAGGCAAACGAGCCGCCCTCACGTGGTGTTGGCGCGGCCAGGAGCCTGCCGCGCCAGCACCTTGTGAGGTGGGCCCGTTGCCCCCCTCCGTCTGGCCTTCTGGCTCCGTGGGTCTTCGGGCAAAATAGGAACTTTGGCATTATTTCTGATGTTTTTCCTGAAAGTTGATTTTCTGCACAAAAACGAAACACCAGGGCAATTCTGCTGAAAACAGCGTTAGTCCGTGTTAGTTGCATTCAAAACACACAAGTTAGAGGCAAAACAATAGCAAAAGTGTTCGGGAAAGTAGATACGTTTTGGACGTATCAACTCCCCCCAAGCTTAGCTTATTGCTTGTCCTCAAGCAATTCAGTTAACAACTGAGTGCGATAAAAGAACTTTCACGAACACATCTGCTTCATATGATGTAAATATTCTCATTATCTGGCAAATGCTTAGGCTATTCATGATAAGATATATATAAATGGTGTCACCTAGTTAGTTATGTAAACTATGAAGAGATGCCAATCATACCAATAGTAAATAACATGAAACATATCAATTCACAGTATTGCAAAGCTCATAAGAAAGTATGATAAGGTGGTATCTCGCTTGCCCGAAAGTGTACAACAAAACATAAATGCCCAGGTGATACGTCTCCAACGTATCTATAATTTCTTATGTTCCATGCTATATTATACCAACTTATTACATGTTTTATATGCATTTTATATAGTTTTATGCATTTTCTGGGACTAACCTATTAACAAGATGCCACAGTGCCAGTTCCCTGTTTTCTGCTGTTTTTTATTTCAGAAAAGTACTTAAGGAAATATTCTCAGAATTGGACGATTTCTTTTCTGAAGTCCGTTTTTAATTGGGAACGTTCCAGAAGACCGAACACGAGACGAAGTGGGCGACCGAGGCGGCCACATCAGGTCCTCGCGCGGCAGGAGCCTGGGCCGCGCGAGCACGTGGTGTGGGCCCCTCGGGGGTCCACCGACCTCGCCCTTTCGCCTACATATACCCCCCGAACCAAAAACCCTAGCACGGTGTGCAATATTTCCTCCACGGGTCCCGAGCGCCGCCGCCATCGAAGACAAGATTCGGGGGACATAACTCTCTGTTCCGGCACCCTGCCGGGGCGGGGAATTGCCCCCGGAGCCATCTCCATCGACTCCACCGCCATCTCCATCGCCGTTGCTGACTCCTACGATGAGGAGTGAGTAGTTCTCCCCCGAGGCTGCGGGATCTACGGTAGCTATGTGGTCTATCTCTCTCTCCCATGATGTGATCTTTTATGTGATCATGAGCTTTGTAATATAGTTGAATATGTGATGCTACTCTTTATCTATTATGCACTCTAGAGGTTACTTTAATATGAACTCCGGGTTATTCACGGTTGTAATGGTGACAGTGTGTGCACCGTGTGTGATTCCTTTATGACGTTGTTGGTGTTAGTTTACTCTGACTTTGAGGGTGCTCTTGTAGCACTACACAATGAATGGTGTTTGTTATCCAACATGAGAGTGTTTGAGAGTAGTGTTTATTTATTTAACTTTGATGTCATTGTTGAGAATGTCCACTGGTGAAAGTAGGATCCCTAGGCCTTGTTTCTAAGCATTAAAACACCGTTTCCAACAAGTTCTGCTACATGTTTGCTTGCTGCCATTTTTATTACAGTTTGCAATTACTACTTATAATCGTCCATATTACTTGTATTTCACTATCTCTTCGCATAACTAGTGCACCTATACATCTGACAAGTGTATTTGGTGTGTTGGGGACACAAGAGACTTTTTGTATCTTAATTGCAGGGTTGCTTGAGAGGAATATCTTTGACCTCTACTTCCCTGAGTTCGATATACCTTGGGTGATTCACTTAAGGGAAACTTGGTGCTGTTCTACAAACCTCTGCTCTTGGAGGCCCAACACTGTCTACGAGAATAGAAGCGTGCGTAGACATCAAGCTCTTTTCTGGCGCCGTTGCCGGGGAGGTGAGCGCTTGAAGGTATCTCCTTTAGATTCTGCAGTTATTACTTTTTGTTTCTTGATTTTATTTTCACTAGTTAGGCTAATGGAAAACAACAAAAAAATTAGAGATCTCTATGAAATTTATATTGCATTAGGACATGATACTTTTGAAGAGAAAATTTAAAAACCTATGGAAGTTAGTTTGCATAATAGTAGTAGTAATGTTATTAGTATAAATTCTGTGGACACTATTATTGCTAAGGCTATGGAAAAGTCTAAGCTTGGGGAAGCCATTGTTGATGAATGTGTTATTTTTAGTCCCCCAAGCTTTGAGGAGAAAATTTTCTTTGATGATACTTTGCCTCCAATATATGATAATTATAATCTTTGTGATATTTTCAGTCCACCTACTATTGAGGATATAGTTTATGTTGATTATGATATGCCTCCTATATATGATGTTTACAATGATGAATATGATGTTTTCAGTCCATCTACTATTGAGGATAAAATTAATTATGATTATTCTATGCCTCCAACTTATGATAATTACAATGATGGATGTGATAGTTTTACTCCCACTATTACTAATAAAATTGATTATGCTTATGTGGAGGGTAATGATATTATTATGCTTATGGATCATGATAAGAATGCTTTAGGTGATAGCTATATTGTTGAGTTTATTCATGATGCCACTGAAAATTATTTTGAGAGAGGAAAGTATGGTTATAGAAATCTTCGTGTTACTAAATTTCTTCTCTTTATGATGAAAGTTTTGAGCTTTCTCTTGATTTTCTTTTATTTGCTGGGAACTTTAAGACCCACTGGTTATTATGACAGAGGGGGACATGGATTCATACATCACAATAATATTAGGTCTCCTCTCTTTATGTTGGAAGTTTTGAAGTTGGATTTGTTTCATCTTTCTATGATAGTTGCTTTATGTTTCAATAATTTATTCTATCACAAGACTCCTTTGCATAGGAAGTGGGTTAGACTTAAATGTGTTTGATATTTACCTCTTGATGCTCTCCTATGTTTTTCAACTCTCATTTTTATGAGAGCATCATACGAATCTCCTTGCCTAGCTAAAAGGCTTTAAACAAAAGCGCTTATGGGAGACAACCCACTATTTTATTTCCTGTTATTTTATTTTGTTTGTGTCAAGGACTTGTCCTACCTCTGTAGCAATTCCTTTGTATCTTTATTTTATTGCATTGTTGTGTCAAGATAAGACTCTAGTTGAAAGTTCATGCTAAATTTGGATTCCTGCGCAGAAACAGTTTTCTGCTGTCCACCGTTTAATTCGTAACTCCTCACAGAAAAATCCAAATAATCTGCCCTTTTCTGTGCGTAATCCTCAGATATATATGCAACTTTCATTAGTTTTGAGTTTTCTGATCTGAGCAAGTTAAGTGCCTCGAAAAAATTCGTCTTTACGGACTGTTCTGTTTTTGACAGATTCTGCCATTTATTTTACAATGCCTCTTTTGCTATTTTGATTGGAACTTTTTATCCTATGAAGTATCAGTGGCTGTAGCTAATGTCCAGTAGCATTGGTAGCAATTGTGTTCCTACAGAATATCATAATTTTTCGTGCACTAACCCTCTAATGAAGTTTACTCTAAGTTTGGTGTGGAGGAAGTTTTCAAGGATCAAGAGAGAAGGATGATATGATGTGATCAAGAGGATAGTAAAGCCAAAGCTTGGGGATGCCCCGGTGGTTCATACCCAACATATTTCAAGAAGACTCAAGCGTCAAAGCTTGGAGATGCCCAAGGCATCCCCTTCTTCATCAACAAACTATCAGGTCCTTTCTAGTGAAACTATATTTTAATTCCACCACTTCTTATGTGCTTCTCTTGAAGCGTCGGTTTGTTTTTGTTTTTGTTTTTGTTATTTTCATTCTCTGAATAAAATGGATCCTAGCATTCCGTTGTGGGAGAGAGACACGCTCCGCTTTTTCTTATGAATACTCGTATTCTTCACTTATATTTGTTGAGTATTCTTCTATGTTACTTCAATGCTTTCTAGCTCTTGTTTTTCATGCATCTCTTGCTAGAGCTGTTAGCTTTATAATATCATACTCTCATATCTCATTGTTTAATTACTTGGAGAGTTTATCTTTTAAATAAGTTGATTGGTGTTTGGTTGAGAACAGAAAATGCTAAATGTGGTAAATGGTATAAAGAAAGATATACATGCTCTTATGGATTGTTATCTTGCATGTTGTGGTGCTTGGCAATTGTTTTGAGCTCTCAAGTAGATCATGTTTAAGCTTTTACATCATGTAGTTAAAACTTATTAGTGAGGAACTACCGTAAAACTTGCTGAAATTTGGTTTCCATGTTTGGTATCTCTAAGGTCTAGATATTTTCTAGTTAAAGTGTTTGAACAACAAGGAAGACAATGTAGAGTTTTATAATGCTTGCAATATGTTTTTATATACGTCTTGTTGTCATAGTTTATACTTGTGTTTGTTTCAAACAACCTTGCTAGCCAAAGCCTTGTACTGAGAGGGAATGCTTCTCGTACATCCATAATCCTTGAGCCAAAACCTATGCCATTTGTGTCCACCATACCTACCTACTACATGGTATTTCCTGCCATTCCAAGTAAATACTTCATGTGCTACCTTTTATTCAAAACATATTATCTCTTATTTGTGTCAATGTTTATTAGCTCATGAGGAAGTATGTGGTGTTACGGATATCAACCTTGTCATTTGCTTTTAGACAGACTTTCACCAACCGGACTAGTGGCATATACACCGCTTATCCATTAACTTTGCAAAAAGAGCTGGCAAATGGGGTGCCCAGTCCCAATTAATTACAACTTTAACCGCTGCAATCTCTTCACATTTTTGCCCTGATCCAATCAGTCAAGCAATGACAACAGTTTTTAACTATATGTGTAAACAAAAGTGATAAGAGGGATGATCTACCTTGCTGGTAGAAATAACGTCCTTCATGGGAGCCGCTCTTGAAAGTCTGGTTGACAAGGGGGGTAGAGTGTCCATTACCATTCGTTGACAACGACAAACACCGCTCAAAACTTACTTTTATGCTCTCTATATGATTTCAAAAACCTATAAAACTAAGAAGCTCTAGCACATGCTTGTATCCCTGCTTCCCTCTGCGAAGGGCCTATCTTTTACTTTATGTTGAGTCAGTTTACCTACTTCTTTCTATCCCCGAAGCAAACACTTGTGTCAACTGTGTGCAACAATTCTTATATGCTTACTTATTGCACTTGTTATATTTCTTTGTGTTGACAACTATCTATATGATATACATGTTCAAAAGTTGAAAGCCAATGCTGAAACTTATATCTTCCTTTGTGTTGCTTCAATGCTCTTTTGCTTAGATAATATTGCTTTATGAGTTAACTCTTATGCAAATCGTTTTGATGCTTGTTTGAAAGTACTATTCATGAAAAGTTTTACTTATATGATGTAGTTGTTTACTCCTTGTCTATTTGTTAGCAAACTATAGATCATTGCCTTGAGTCACTTCATTCATAACATGAGCCTTACATTATATTATGATCAAGATTGTGTTTAAGCATGTCACTTCAGAAATTATTCTTCTTTTATCGTTCTTGCCTACTCGGGACGAGTAGAACTAAGCTTGGGGATGTTGATACGTCTCCAACGTATATATAATTTCTTATGTTCCATGCTATATTATACCAACTTATTACATGTTTTATATGCATTTTATATAGTTTTATGCATTTTCTGGGACTAACCTATTAACAAGATGCCAGAGTGCCAGTTCCCTGTTTTCTGCTGTTTTTGATTTCAGAAAAGTACTTAAGGAAATATTCTCGGAATTGGACGATTTCTTTTCTGAAGTCCGTTTTTAATTGGGAACGTTCCAGAAGACCGAACACGAGACGAAGTGGGCGACCGAGGCGGCCACATCAGGTCCTCGCGCGGCAGGAGCCTGGGCCGCGCGAGCACGTGGTGTGGGCCCCTCGGGGGTCCACCGACCTCGCCCTTTCGCCTACATATACCCCCCGAACCAAAAACCCTAGCACGGTGTGCAATATTTCCTCCACGGGTCCCGAGCGCCGCCGCCATCGAAGACAAGATTCGGGGGACATAACTCTCTGTTCCGGCACCCTGCCGGGGCGGGGAATTGCCCCCGGAGCCATCTCCATCGACTCCACCGCCATCTCCATCGCCGTTGCTGACTCCTACGATGAGGAGTGAGTAGTTCTCCCCCGAGGCTGCGGGATCTACGGTAGCTATGTGGTCTATCTCTCTCTCCCATGATGTGATCTTTTATGTGATCATGAGCTTTGTAATCTAGTTGAATATGTGATGCTACTCTTTATCTATTATGCACTCTAGAGGTTACTTTAATATGAACTCCGGGTTATTCACGGTTGTAATGGTGACAGTGTGTGCACCGTGTGTGATTCCTTTATGACGTTGTTGGTGTTAGTTTAGTCTGACTTTGAGGGTGCTCTTGTAGCCCTACACAATGAATGGTGTTTGTTATCCAACATGAGAGTGTTTGAGAGTAGCGTTTATTTATTTAACTTTGATGTCATTGTTGAGAATGTCCACTGGTGAAAGTAGGATCCCTAGGCCTTGTTTCTAAGCATTAAAACACCGTTTCCAACAAGTTCTGCTACATGTTTGCTTGCTGCCATTTTTATTACAGTTTGCAATTACTACTTATAATCGTCCATATTACTTGTATTTCACTATCTCTTCGCATAACTAGTGCACCTATACATCTGACAAGTGTATTGGGTGTGTTGGGGACACAAGAGACTTTTTGTATCTTAATTGCATGGTTGCTTGAGAGGAATATCTTTGACCTCTACCTCCCTGAGTTCGGTATACCTTGGGTGATTCACTTAAGGGAAACTTGCTGCTGTTCTACAAACCTCTGCTCTTGGAGGCCCAACACTGTCTACGAGAATAGAAGCGTGCGTAGACATCACCAGGCACCTCTGAGATTCAAGAGTAGACTACAGATAAAGATGTCAAAGATAAAAGCATCAAAGTTACACCGCAGTTAACAGTATTCTGGGACAAGCACATTTCACTAAGAATGACAACTATGCTCTCAAGAAGGTGCTCAAAAAAGGATGGTGACTCAACCGTAAGTAAAAGATATGCCCTTCATTGAGGGAAGCAGGGATTTAACATGTGCTAGAGCTTTTCATTATTTTGAAAACAGAGGTAAAATTGTTTTTGAGTGGTGGTTGTTCCGTCAACGAATGGCAATAGAGTTCTTGTTATCTTCCATACTAAGTAAGTTGAGAGCGGTTCCGAATTATTTTAAAATCAAGCATTTACAATATGCATCTTTATATTTTATCTTTTTGGTATTTTGACACTCCTCCCAACCTTTGCTTTTCACAAACCATGGCTAGCCGAATCCTCGGGTTCCCACCAGCAATCACATACCATGGATGAGTGTCTATTTTTCACATTTCAAAACTTTTGATATTATAGTGGTCTAACCAGCTCTTTGCAAAATTAGTGACAAGCAGATGAAGCATTCAAGTCGGTTACTTAATTAGTATGGAAGATAACAAACCCAACTACTACTTCCTCATGAGCTCGAAACGGTGGCACAAATTGAGAAGTGTTTGAAAGTTTTAAAGATAGCACATGCAAATTTACTTGAATGGTTTGAAATGCCATACATAGGTATTTATGGTGAACTCTTTGGAATAACTTGGTTTTCAGGGATTTGTAAGCACAAGCAATATTGCTTAGTACAAGTGGAGGCTTAGCAATAGACAGGGAAGCGACAATTCAAGAGAGCAATAACCGTCATAATCATGCTTGCGACAAAATAAAATTAACGGAGGCATAAAATTGATACTAGAACTCTGAGGCAAAATAAATCATCAAGACTTAATTGACTCTTTGTTTTCAGTCATATACATGTGTGAGCATGTGCCAAGTCGATACAAATGAATTTGTTCAGAGGAGGATACCACAATGTCATACTCTTTCATGAACAAAACAATGCAAGCAAACATCAATAGAAACATGGCATCCACTATTAATAAATTCGAATTGATCATAAGAGAACATAAACAACTAAGCATCCACCAATCGACATATATATTATGCGAACTATCTAAGCATGCTCACATAAATGAGTATATGTACAAAAATGAAAAACAAATAGAGTTCATTACCAGCCTCTTACCCAACTCGAATTGTCATATATCGTCATTATTGCTCTTTCACTTGTGTGGCTTGAATAATATGAAATGAAAACCAATCTCCACGGAGTAATGGATGGCATTGAGCTCTGAAACAAGCTATACAAAACCAAAAGAAACAACAAATGTTTTGGGGATTTTCGGATTTAGGAACTAAAAACAGAACAAAAACAGAACAGCCTGTGAATACGATTTTTTTCGAGGACCTTAACATGCTCAGATCAGAAAACTCAAAACTAATAAAAGTTGCGTACATATCTGACGATCATGCACAAGAAATTTCAGGTCATTTGGATTTTTCTACAGGAAGTTATGATTTAAACGGTGGACAGCAGAAATCTGTCCCTGCGCGAAACAGCAAACAACAAAGCAAAATATTTTTATGTTTTTGCATATTGAACTGAATTAAATACTAAGCATACTAATACTAGATACTAAAACAAACCAGCAAGAGAAATAACAAAAATCTTTTTGATATTTTTGGGTCTTGGAAAGCAAAGCAAAACATGAACAAATAAAAGAAAGAAAACTAAAACGAAACATGGATATACAAAGTACCGAAGTAATGATATGAAGATGAGTGTGCTATTGGTATACCTCCCCTCAAGTTTAGGCTTTTGGCCTAAGTGGGAATCAGCCCCATGGTGAATAATGGTCCCAGCCCGGCGGGTCAAACCTGGTGAAGTCGTACTCTGGCTCAGCTGCGGTAGAGGAAGACCCCGAAGGTCCTGCATACCCCGGATCTGGGTACGAGGAACCAGCTGTCTCAGGGGGATGACTAAAATCACCCTCATGATCCTCTTCGTTGTCTCCCACGTTCGGGCCGTGTCGCCCCTCAAGCGTGTCAAGCTCAGCCTCTGAGACTGACCAGTTTTCCCTAGCATAAAGGTTAAGCGGAGGTGCAGGCAAAATAACAGTTCTAACAATTGTGGACACTTTCAAATATTGCCTCTTAGGAAAGGATATAATGTAAGGTAGAACGTGTAAACTATCATGGTCAGCAATAAAGTTATGTTTCTTCATGGAATCAATGTCTAGTCTTTCTATAGGAAGCAGAAAATCAATGGGGTGAGGTGCCAAACCATGCAAAGCTAATAAACGAGAGGCAACTAGACCTCCACAAACTCCTCCCTTCTCACGGTTAGTGGTGAGACGGCAAGCAATCAGAGCACCCAAATCATAAGTTTTATCATTGCGTAGTGCAGCAGTTAGAAAAGCTAAGTCAGACAAACCCAATTTACTTGCTGCTTTCCTAGCAAGAACACATTTAGAAATGAAGTAGGCAAAGTATCGAATGGAAGGGAGATGAATACTCCGGATTTTACCCTCCTCTTGAGAGAAACTCCTCCCAAAGCAAATGTCCTCATATAAGTCCAGCAATGGCTTAGGCTTCCCTTTCAACTTCTCTCGAGATCCCCCTTGTGGTACTTTAATTGTTGCAGAAAAAACAGCAAAAGGCAAATCCACAGATTTATTGTAAATCTTATAGTGCACCATAGGGTTAGATGAGGTCAAAATGCAGTTGAAGTCCTGCACCACCGACATGGCTAGCTTAGCATATTGAAAGGGTTGATCATCAACAAAATGTTCTAGTCCTGCATTGGTCAATAGAGTATGAAAATCATGCGCAATCCCTGTAACACCCATGAATTGTGAGCATGGGTAAATAGCAGGGAATACACTCTCTTCGCGATGAACCTTCATCTTCTCATGCACCACTATCTCATGTTGGTCTATTGCATAAGGGTTCCACTCCATGTTCTGAAATTTTTCACAAATAACATAAAAATTGATTTTTAGCCAACTAAATGAGGGGAACCCACTATAGTGACTTGCTAGAGGCTTAAGCATGCATCAAAACTAGTTATCCTCACTTAGAACAAGCATTTAAACTCACTAAACATGATATCTACATCAGCAAAATACTCAATATATATTCCACTAAACAAAATTCTACTTGGATAATCGGAGGAGTCACATACCGGAGAGTGAATACCCCAAATTTCAGCAACAAAGATGGGCTACAGATGGAGATCGAAATTGCAGAGGAAGAACAGCAAGAACAGGATTTTTTCGAATGTGGGGGTGTTTTTTTTTTTTTTTTTGAAGAGGTGTTTGGTCGGGAGAGAGGAAGGCAGGTGAGGAAGGAGAGTAAGTGGGGTGGCCAGGTGGGCCCTCACCATGTCCTGGCGCGGCCAAGGGCCTGCCGCGCCACCACCTCATGTGGGGGCATGGTGGGTCCCCCTGGTCAGCCTCTGGTACTCCCAGGTACCTCCTCGAAAAATAGGAATTTTGGTATAAATTTTTTGAAATTCTGAGAAAATTTATTTTTTATTATTTCCTGGTATTTCTCATTAATAATTTTAATATTGAAAGATTTGTTTTCTAACACCAAATGCAACTAAACTTTGCAAACTAAATGATATTGCAGTAGGTAAAACAAGTTTGAGAGAAAGAAAGTTGTTTAGCACTTCCATGCATTTAAAATGCACTTGTTAACAATGTTGATCAAGTCTTGCCACCAAATGAATTTTATATGACATAAAAGATTTAAACTTCGTGAGACACTCATGTTACCTTATATGGTATTGATATGGATCCAATAACAAGAGTCTTGAATTCTTCTTTATAAGGGCAATCAATACTTCCCACTTTGATGGACCTCACATTAGTAATTGTATTAACTCCAGGCATTTTATCCATTTTCTTGGGGAAATAGACAGTATGTTCCTTGTCATTCAAATTGAAAGTTACTTTTCCTTTATTGCAATCAATAACAGCCCCTGCAGTGTTTAGAAAAGGTCTCCCAAGAATAATAGACATATTATCATCTTCAGGCATTTCAAGCACAACAAAGTCAGTCATGATTAAACAATTATTAGCCACTTGAACATGAACATCATCACAAATACCAACAGGAACAGCAGTAGATTTATCAGCCATTTGCAAAGATATATCAGTAGGTATCAATTTATCAAGGTAAAGTCTCTTGTAAAGAGAGAAAGGCATAACACTAACTCCTGCTCCCAAGTCACATAGAGCAGTTCTAACATAATTATTTTTGATAGAGCAAGGAATGGTTGGTATACCTGGATCATCCAACTTCTTTGGAACCTTGCCATTAAAAGAGTAATTAGCAAGCATAGTAGATATTTCCTCATCAGGAATTTTCCTTTTGTTAGAAACAATATCTTTCATATATTTAGAATAAGGAGCTAACTTAATAGCATCAGTCAAAGGAATTTGGAAGAACAAGCGTTTCATCCAATCACAAAACTTATTATAATGTTCTTCTTCTTTGGTTTTAAGTTTTCTAGCAGGAAAAGTCATTTGTTTTTGGACCCAAGGTTCTCTTTCACTACCATGTTTCTTAGCAATAAAATCTTCCTTAGTGTACTTTTTATTTTTAGAGTGTTTTTCAGGTTCCTCTTCTATTTCTTCCTTATCCGAATTACCATTCTTATCATTATCATTGGCATTATTATTATCATTGTTAAGTTCATTACCACTTTCAGTTTCAGCATCAGAAACAAATATACTATTAGGATTGTTAACAGGTTCAGAGGGTTCTACAACAGTTTTACGTTTCTTCTTCTTTTTCTTAGAAGGAGCACTAGGTTCATTAATTTGTTGAGAATCTTGTTCAATTCTTTTAGCATGTCCCTCAGGATATAAAGGATCTTGAGTAGATTTACCACCTCTAGTTGTTACTTCACAAACATGTTTTTCTTTATCTATAGAGGCATTCATTAACATTTCTTTTTGCACTTTAGAAAGTTGATCAATTTGAGTTTGAACCATATGAAAATGTTTAATGACTATTTTAACATCATTGGAGGTTCTATCAACAATATCATGCAAGTTACTAATAGCGCGAGAGTTTTCTATTAAATGATTCTCAATTCTCATATTAAAATTACCTTGCTTAGCAATAAAAGTATCAAATTCATTTAAGCATTGATCAGGAGGTTTAGAGTAAGGAATATCTCTATCATCAAACCTTTGGAGAGAGTGTACCTCAATTACGGGTGAAGGAGGAATTGGCTTACATAATTCTTCTATAGGAGGTAAATTCTTCACATCTTCAGATTTAATACCCCTCTCTTTAAGAGATTTCTTGGCTTCCTTCATCACTTCATCATTTAATTCAATCATACCTCTCTTCCTTGGTGTTGGTACAGGTGTTGGAGTAGGTTCAGAAATATTCCAATCATCATAATTCTGGCTTATCTTAGCCATTAATTCCTCAGCCTCTTCTGGAGTTCGTTTCCTGAAAACACAACTAGCACAACTATCCAAATATGTCCTAGATGCATCGGTTAGTCCACTGTAAAATATATCAAGAAGATCATTTTTCTCTAAATCATGGTTCGGCTGGCCTCTTATTAGAGAGCAAAACCGTGTCCAAGCATCAGGCAATTTCTCATCCTCTTCTTGATTAAAGTTATAAATCCTTAGCAAAGCATCACGTTGAGCACTAGCAGGAAAATATTTCCGAAAGAAAGTATCAAGCAAACCTATAGGACTAGTAATGGAACCAGGAGACAAATTATTATACCAAGTTTTAGCTTCTCCTTTTAATGAGAAAGGAAATATTTTAGTGACAAAATAAGTGCGCATCTTTATGTCCTCAGAAAATATACCACTCAAATTAGAGAGTTCATTCATGTGTTCTACAGCACTTTCATTTTCAGTTCCACAAAAAGGTTCTCTTTCAACAATAGCTATGTGAGCGAAATCAATAGAGAAATCATAATCTTTATCTTTAATGTTTATTGGAGATGTAGCAAATTTAGCATCAGGAGATAATTTATATATAACAGCATGTTTTTCAAGAAGGCTTTTCATAGCATTAGCATCTTTAGTAGCATTAATCTCATCAACAAAATCATCATCAAGTTCCACATAAGTTTCATCGGGATCATCAGTAAAATACTCTCTAGACTCAGGTGAACTAGCAGAAGTATTAGAATTTTCAGCATTTTCAGTTTGTTTAGATTTATCAATTATAGCATCTAGAAAAGGTCCTAAGGAACCATTTTCATCAAGCACAGTAGAAGCATCATCACAATTTTCAGACGCATTTTCAGATTCAGCAGAAGTAATAGTACGAGTAGCATGCAGCGGTGAAATAAGCTTACTCATCACAGACGGAGAATCAAGTGCAGCAGCGGAACTCAGAGTTGTACCTTTTCTTGTTGTGGATGGCAGTATGGGAAACTTCTTATCACCAGGCTTTCCCATGATGAATGAATTCCAGAAAGCAATATCAATCTCAGGTGAATTTATAAATAAAGCTATGCTCCCCGGCAACGGCGCCAGAAAATACGCTTGATGACCCACAAGTATAGGGGATCATAACAGTATTCGAGGGAAGTAAAACCCAAATTTATTGATTCGACACAAGGGGAGCCAAAGAATATTTATAAGCCTTAACAGATGAATTGTCAGTTCAGCTGCACCTGTGAATAGACTTGCTCGAGACAGATTATCAGTAGCAACAGTTTTATAGTAGTGACAGTAGTGAAATAACAGCAACAGTAGAAATAAGACAGAAGTAGTGATTATAGTAGACAGCAGGATTAAAATACCGTAGGCACAGGGACGGATGAACGGGCGTTGCATGGATAAGATAATTCATGTAATATGAGGACATAGGCATTTGCAGATAAATAAGATAAAGCATCCAAGTATTTATTAACCATAGGCATGTGTTCCAATTTAGTTGTGCGTGCTCGCAATGAGAAACTTGCACATCATCTTTTGTCCTACCAGCCCGTTTGCAGCGGGGCCTCAAGGGAATCTACTAGTAATTAAGGTACTCCTTTTAATAAAGTACCGGAGCAAAGCATTAACACTCCGTGAACACATGTGATCCTCACATCACAGCCATCCCCTCCGGCTGTCCCAATTATTGTCACTTTGGGGCCTTCGGTTCCGGACAATAATATGTGTATACAACTCATAGATATGATCTAAAACATTGATTATCCTCATGATACAATAACATGTTCAGATCTGAAATCATGGCACTCGGGCCCTAGTGTCAAGCATTAAGCATAACAAGTTGCAACAATGACGTAAAACACCGATAACGGATACTAGGCACCATGCCCTAATGATATTACAGCTATTATATGAATGATCTCATCCAATCCCTATCATCCCCTGAAGCCTACAGCGGGGAATTACTCACACATGGATGGGTGAAACATGGATGGTTGATGGAGAGGCGTTGGTGATGACGATGGCGATGATCCCCTTCGATTCCCCGTCCTGGCAGGGTGCCGGAACAGAGACTTCTGGTCCCCGAATTGAGTTTCGAGGTGGCGGCGGCGCACAAAGGTGTTTCTGGAAAAAGTGATGAACACCCCTTCGTTTTTAGGTCAGAGGGGGCTTATATCCGAGAGGGGGTGTGAGGAGGCAAACGAGCCGCCCTCACGTGGTGTTGGCGCGGCCAGGAGCCTGCCGCGCCAGCACCTTGTAAGGTGGGCCCGTTGCCCCCCTCCGTCTGGCCTTCTGGTTCCGTGGGTCTTCGGGCAAAATAGGAACTTTGGCATTATTTCTGGTGTTTTTCCTGAAAGTTGATTTTCTGCACAAAAACGAAACACCAGGGCAATTCTGCTGAAAACATCGTTAGTCCGTGTTAGTTGCATTCAAAACACACAAGTTAGAGGCAAAACAATAGCAAAAGTGTTCGGGAAAGTAGATACGTTTTGGACGTATCAAAGCCCTCCACACTGCCACTCATCTTCTCAATATTCGTCCTTCACGAGTCATCCAGCATCTCACGCCCCACTTCCTCCTACACGGCGTTCATCCGACCTACGACCACCTACGCACTTTTGGATGCCTCTGCTACCCCAACCTTTCTTCTACCATCGCCCACAAACTTGCACCGCGCACTACCCGTTGCGTTCTCCTAGGTTACCCACGAGAGCAAAAAGGCTATCGTTGCTTTGACCTCGCTAGCCGTCGTGTTATCATATCACGTCATGAAATTTTCGACGAAAACACGTTTCCATTCCAGCCCCCCACACCAGAGCACACACCACAGCCACCCGCACCGGATCCCGCACCAGCTGCCCCACCTGCCACGCGCATCCATCTCGGATCGTGTGCGCAATCATCGGCGCAGATCCCACCTACCTCAACCACCACGACAACCACTCCCCGCCCGCCACGTCGCCCACCTGGACTCCCTCTCCCAGCCCCACCGCATGTGCCGCGGCTGACAACCGCACCCACCTTGTCGCCTGCGCCACTCCCGCCCAGACAACCTAGTACATCACCTGACCCGCCATCCACCTCGGATCCCACGCCAGATCGAGCCCGACCAACCTCTCCCGTGCTGCCACATAGGCAGCCAGCCCCACCCCGCTCCAAATCGGTAGCTCCACCCCAAAACGCACACCGAATGTCCACTAGAGCTAAATCAGGATTTGCCATGCCAAAACAAAACTTTAATCTCCACATCTCCACTTCCCCCTCACCTATCCCATCCAATTACCACACGGCACTCAAAGACCCCCATTGGCACGATGCTATGGTAGAAGAATATAATGCTCTAATACGGAATGACACGTGGTGTTTAGTGCCTTGTCCTGCAGGTGCCAATGTAGTGACCGGGAAGTGGATCTTTCGCCACAAATTCAACACGGATGGTACACTGGCTCGCTACAAAGCAAGATGGGTTGTTCGTGGATTCACTCAAAAAGAGGGTGTGGACTATGGTGAAACTTTCAGCCCCGTTGTCAAACCCGCCACCATTCGAGTTGTCTTGAGCTTGGCAACATCTCAATCATGGCCGATCCATCAATTGGATGTCAAGAATGCTTTTCTCCACGGTGAGCTCGCTGAGACTGTTTATTGCTCCCAACCTTCTGGGTTTATTGATTCCTCCCTTCCCAACCATGTCTGTTGTCTCAAGAAATCACTGTATGGTCTGAAGCAAGCCCCCCAAACATGGTTTCTCCGTTTCACCACCTTTCTCCACACACTCGGTTTCTGTTCATCAAAGGGTGATTCCTCTCTCTTCATCCTCCATACATCGCAAGCCACAGCATACCTCCTTCTATATGTCGATGACATTATCCTCACAGCAAATACCACCACGACTCTGAATCACATCATTGCCTCGCTTCATCGTGAGTTCTCCATGATAGACCTCGGTGATGTCCATCATTTTTTGGGTGTCAATGTCCAGCGCACAGCCCATGGGCTTTTCCTGTCTCAGCAGCAATATGCCCTCGAACTGTTAGAAAGAGCAGACATGATCAATTGCCATCCGATCTCAACGCCTATTGACACCAAGTGCAAGCTGTCGTGCAATGATGGAAAACCAGTCGCTGATCCATCCAAGTACCGCGGTCTAGCAGGAGCACTCCAGTACCCGACTCTCACGCGGCCTGATCTGTCGCATGCAGTTCAGCAGATCTGTTTGTTCATGCATGATCCCCGCGATTCCCATCTGCAGCTGGTCAAACGGATACTCTGCTATGTCCAGGCAACCTCGCATCTTGGTCTCCAGCTACATGTAAACTCGGGAACAGATCTGGTGGCTTACTCGGATGCAGACTGGGCAGGGTGCCCCGACACCAGAAAATCAACCTCGGGGTTCTGCGTGTTCCTAGGAAACAACCTCGTGTCGTGGTCATCAAAGAGGCAGCCCACAGTTTCCCGATCCAGCGCAGAAGCAGAGTACAGGGCTGTCGCAAATTGTGTTGCCGAGTCTGTTTGGTTGAGACAACTGTTATCCGAGCTTCACCAGCCTCCTCGGATCGCCACAGTGGTATACCGTGACAACGTCAGTGCTACGTATATGTCCACCAATGCAGTACAGCATCAGCGAACAAAACACATAGAGATTGATCTACACTTTGTTCGGGATCGCGTAGCTCTGGGCGAAGCTCGTGTTCTCCATGTACCAACCAGCCTCCAATATGCAGACATCTTCACAAAAGGTCTGCCGACAGCCGTTTTTTGAAGATTTCAGGTCCAGCCTCAACGTCTTGCCTAACCCGGTTTCGACTGCGGGGGGTGTTGAGTAACGTTAATATCTGTTGTAACTTCTCCCTGTAATCTAGTCTAGGACCGACTCTCACGGCACGCACGCCCCTGCGTGGGCCTCTGCGTCGCCCCTCTATCCCTCCCTCTGTACTCTATATAACCTGTCTGGTTCACTGAATACACACGACGATTACACTCTATCTGTCTTCTGAGAGTAATTGCAACTCAGATATAAGCACATTAAGACATGAACCGACACGCTTCCGCTAAACCCTTTTGAAGCATTCGCACATCTGCAAGATGACAAATATCCATCTCCTGTAACGAGGCAAGAAGACAGAACCAAAGAAGGCATTTTTTTCAGAATTGTATACCAAACCCAATGTTCAATCAGTAATGAACACTCCAAGTTCCAGAGTATAAACATGCACCTCCTTGTGGTTGGTTGTAATCAACCTACACTAAATGGTCGTGGATCTGCTATTGTTCATGATCAGTAGAATGAGGTTATACAATGGAGAGTATACACACCTACAGAGCTCTCTCCTAGTCACTGATCTGTGTTCACCGGCGCCTGGCCGGCACAAGCAGAGTCGTACGCATCGGCGAGGCCTGGGATGCACTCCTCGAAAGGGGCAACGAACTTCTCCAAGAACCTCTCTTCCGTCGGCGCCACCACGTTGAAGAAGCACCGGTCTTCCTCGATCAGCCTCCTCTTCTTGAGAAGCTTCACCACGAGATGCCGGGGCATGAGCCTCCTCTCGAGGCTGTACATGGGCAGCACCGACCGGCGCGCGATGTACTGCGGCGCAAGGCCGACCTCGTTGACGAGGAACTCGGCGTTGCGGCGCAGCCTGTCCTCGGAGGCGACCAGGATCCGCGGCGCCTTGCAGATGGCCAGGCTCACCTCCTCCTGCGACCAGCCGAGAGTCTCCCTGAGGATGGCGATCTTGGCGTCCACCTTCTCTTGACCGATGCAGCCAGCGGTGGAGATGGCGTGCCGGAACATCTGCGAGCCCAGGGACACGCCGAGCTGGACCCCCCCCCCCCATGATTTTGATTCCCTTCATAATCCTACTACTAATCCCACTTATATTTGGCAAATTTTAGTGATTCTAGCCTATTTCGCCCCCTCCAACATAATTTCGCCCCCTCCAATCCTTGTGGCTGGCTCCGTCCCTGGCTGGACGGCCCGGCGCACAGAGTCCTGGCCGTACTCCGGGTGCATGGTGACCAGGCGCGGCGCGGCCACGAGCAGCTTGGAGATGTCGCAAGCACTTAGGCCGCATTGCTTGAGGAACGCGACGTTGGGCTCGACCACCTTCTCGAGGTCGGAGGTGAGGAGCCAGTAGTTCCAGTCGCTGGCCTGGAGGAGCCTCTCCGGGGAGCCGAAGAGGGGCAGCCAGAACTGGACCTTGGAGACGAAGCTGCGGCAGAGGAAGTAGCGGACGGCGATCTTGGCGAGGCGGGCGATCTGGGGGTGGGAGAGGCCGAGGGCGCGGAGCTCCGCGGTGATTGGCGCGAGGGAGCGCTCGATGCGGGCGCAAAGGATGCGCGGGTTGGAGGCGACGGCGGCGGCCACCTCCTTGGGGGAGAAGCCGAGGCCGTCTAGGAACGCGAGGACGGCGTCGGGGTTTGAGGGGGACTTGAGGTGGGCGAGGTACTTGGAGGCCTTGAGGGCCTGCGGCTGGGTGAGGTGGCAGTTGGCAATGAGGTAGTTCTCGACGGCGAAGTTGTTCTCTGCTGGGGTGGTGGCGGCAGCGGTAGCAGCGGCGGCGTGGGGGATACGGAGGCGGAGGCGGCAGCGAGCGTGGAGGTGGACGGCGGCGAGCGGACCGGCGGCGAGGAAGAGGATAGGCATGGGGGAGAGGAGCATGGCGGGGTAGGGGAGGAGACGTGGCGGGGAGGGAGTGGCCATTTTTTGGACCCGGTTGCGTAATCCGCAGCCGCAGCCGGCGATGTACCATCGTCTACCGTGCCCGTGCGCTCTGGATAGACAGCTTTGTTCAGTCTTCTGAAGATTACTCCATGTTAATGTTACTACTGACACATCGCTGCAATCATGCTACTCATATAAATTTAGTTAAGAGTTAACGAATACTGAGTTTGAAAATTCATAATGCCAGAAATATACATATTTAAATATCAAATCAAATATCAATAGACTCACCATAGAATATATTTTTATTATGTGTTTATGAAATAAATCTTATAAAGATTCATAGTTTTGTACACTACATTAACTTTGACCAAACATATATGCCTCATTTTATGGAAATGAGGTAGTAGTATAAATCAGCTTTGTGATGTTTCGAGTTAACGCTCATTAGTTGCTGACTGGTGGGGACCCCAATGTCTGGTCGATGTCGCGAGAAAACGGTCAAAACGAGGCAGCCTGACAGATAGGGCTGTCGGCACGATCAAAGGAGACCGTGTTGCTCACTCTCTCGCACATACACTTCACTTATGGCTTCTTCTTGCTCTCTCCCGTAAGTTGTCGACACCGCTCTGTTGCCGCTGTAGTCACTATGTCGTCCAGGAATGACGAAGAGATCAACTGAGGCGACATGCCAACATCCTCCTATCCTCCTTCAAGAACACCAATGTGAGTTCCCTACCGTGTCCCCTCCTCGGCTATGGTTAGGGTTGGCAATTGGGGTCTTCATCGAGTTGGGAACGCCCATTTTAGCGTACGTTGTTTCTATTCGTTAGTTCTCTTCTCTATGTTAGGTGCCATAATTCATTTCCGACTCGAATTGGGATGGAATGAAACATGCAAAGTTCAGTAGCAAGGAAGTTTGTGATCATGGGAAAAAAAGTTAGGAAGTATGTTTGTTTTGAAGAAGGAACATTTTTGTTTTTGTCACTGTAGTTTTTACTCATTTTGCTTTTGTGTCATTTTACTTTTGCTACTGTAGTTGTTGTTAATATACATCATATATGCCCCTTTCCAGCCATCTGTTAGTTGACCGTTCAACTAATCAATTAATCAAAGAATTAGTTGTCAGTATGTGGACCACTAGAAACGAAAGGGCAAAATCTCCCAGTTGTCTCCCAAACGAACAATTTCGGGTTTGGTAGCCTGAGCCTGATCTGCGCATGACTACGCCAGAGAGAAGAATCACACTACGCGTTCCATACGGGACATGGGCCAGAAAAGACCCATTGTTTGGTGGCCTGAGTTGCATCAGTTGCTACCTAAGTTCTAGTTTGTTTGGTTACCTGGAAAAAGAGTGAGAAGAATCACACCACGCGTTCCATACGGGACATGGGCCAGAAAAGGCCCTTTGTTTGGTGGACTGAGTTGCATCAGTTGCTACCTAAGTGCTAGTTTGTTTGGTTACCTAGAAAAAGAGTGAGAAGAATCACACTACGCGTTCCATACGGGACATGGGCCAGAAAAGGCCCTTTGTTTGGTGGCCTAAGTGCCAGTTTGTTTGGTTACCTGGAAAAAGAGTGTCGTCTGTGCTCAGTCAAATCACATACGTTTGGTTGCCATTTTGGAAACACAGCTCTTGCTTCTACTCACCACATTCAAATATGTTAGTCTTACCATCACATAACGGCTACCAAAAGCACACATACCATCATAAACACACAACAAGTATCATACACACTGAACATAGCAGTTAGCATCTAATTGCAACAACAGAGTGCTAACACGCCCGTTATAACCTGGGGCAGAGTCCGCAGGTCCAAGAGAATTATTCACCGGCCTTAGAGGCCAACATTACAACCAGCATATGCACAAAAGCAACCAAAAGCATTGTTCAACAACCTCTAGAGGCCAACACTACAAGCACAAGTTCAATAAACATAAATAGAAGGACAACACCGTCTTCATATGCGTGCCTCCGCCCAAGGGCCCTGGCGATGCCTCCTGCCTGCAGACGATCTCCACGGAGGAGGCCACCCTGTAGACCTGGAGACCTGGATGTCGAAGCCGTCGTCGTTGGAGGTGAAGACGAGCATGTCGTCGACGTCGATCTGACACTTTTGCAGAACTCGCTCCAGCACGCTTCAGCACGTTTGCCATGGATCACAAGCTGAAGCAGTCAGTCATGGATGATCTCGATAGGTTTATCAAGAGAAAGGAATACTACAAGAAGATCGGTAAGGCCTGGAAAAGAGGGTACCTGCTGTATGGCCCGCCCGGGACCGGCACCGTCCAGCATGATTGCAGCAATGGCCAATTACCTAAAGTTTGATGTATACGATCTTGAGCTGACTGAAGTCAACTCGAACTCGACCCTCAGGAGGTTGCTCATCGGAATGACGAACCGCTCAATTCTTGTCATTGAGGACATCGACTGTACTGTCGAGCTGCAACAACGGGACGGAGGTCAAGAGGGTACCAAATCCAACGCTTTAGAGGACAAGGTTAGATAGGCACTTGACATTATTTCCCTTACATTTCTCAGTACCCTAGCTTTCTTTCCATTCTGAAGTGTGCTATACTGCTATGTCAAACAGGTGACACTATCTGGGCTACTCAATTTCGTCGATGGGCTTTGGCCAACAAGTGGGGAGGAGCGAATAATTATCTTCACAACAAACTACAAGGAGAGGCTCGATCCTGCACGTCTGCGCCCTGGCAGGATGGACATGCACATACACATGGTGTCCTGCTGCCCGGAGTCGTTTAGAATCCTGGCCTCCAACTACCACTATATAGATCACCATGCCACATATCTAGAGATAGAAGAGTTAATTAAGGAGGTCATGGTGACTCCAGCGGAGGTAGCAGAGGTGCTCATGAGGAATGAAGAGACAGATATATATTGCACTTGAAGGTCTAATCCAGTTCCTCAAGAGAAAGAAGGATGGCGCCAAGGATGGCAAAGCAGAAAATGTGGACCAAGCAGTGAACGAGGAAGGACAAGAAAAAGAGATTACGACGAAAAGTGATATCCCAGACAATCAAAGTCATCAAGATGAGAGCAAATAATGATATGTAGACAGTGTGAATATCATACAATTAGTGCCAGAAACATCTGGCAAAAATGTATCGTTTTGCTATAATAAGAGATCATTTTTGGAACAATAAGGTAGTATGGTGTTGTGAACTGTGATACCATATCGGCGCATATAAGCCCGGTCATGAACTGATTATATGTAACCATTTCAATGCACAAATACTCTTCACTATAAGCACTCTACAATATTCAAATAATCAATTCTCTCAAGACTCAAACCTAATGTTTTTTTGAGGAAACTTGCATGACATTGCTTCTAATAACACATTACAATTCAGTCTTCAGTACAAGCGTTCACCTCATTTTCTTCTCGTAGGTCATACTCAACAATTAGACCAAGATTGTCAACAAACTTGTGATACACCTGACACCTTGCGCACTGTGTGATGTGTATGTTAGAGAATAATGTACATCGTATCTCAGAAAGTAAATGAGCATATCGACATGGTCTTGTCGCATATTCAAAAAAAAAAAGAGAATGCGGTAGGCAAATAAGGTGTGTACTTATATTATATAAGAAAATTACTGGCTGAACGGCGCAAATAAATAAATGCACTAAACAATTTACCTGAAGAAAAACTGTTCCTCTATCATAGGCCGCCCTGTTTATCAAACGCTTTGTCCTTGCATCACATTTAGTACATGTAAACTCAACGAGCAAGCTTCTTCTAGGAAGCTTTATATCAAAAGCTGCGTCCTGAAATATCATATGAGAAATGTATGCTGTTTTAATTTTCTAGCCTAACAATTAATCCACAGTACGATGCTTGAGTTTCAATGATACGTGAATGGTGATAAATACTAAAATAATGTCCGATCAAAATTATCACTAATTCAAAATGACACAACCACCATAGAGAACAAAACCTGAGTTATTTTTGTTCAGTTAGTCTCACTAGTGTAGCAAGAAGTGTTTCAAACATGATACAAACAATATCGGTCTATATGGATATTTTTTTGGATATTTACATCACTAAGTTTTCAGGCTACCAAAGACGAAAGCTATGTTTTGCGTTATCTTCTGAAGGTCACATAGCTGTCGGTGTTATGTGGGAACTGGCGTATTCCATCCTTTTAAAATGCCTTAACATACAAGACTCAAAGAATGAAAAAGGTACGTCATCTGTGACATCTTTTTCACTTCTGACTGAACTAGAATGGGACTGCACAGGCGTATTCAACTAGTGATCTTCGTCAATGCAGCACTAGTTGCTAACCAAAGCTCCCAATTCGAATGTAAATTTTGGCAGAGCATGAAAAAGCTCTGACGCTGACGAAGTGGCGAGTCCAGAGAAGATGATGAGCACAAGCCGCACTGACCTCCTCGAAGGCGTGGAGCGCGGCACCGTGCCCGCCGACGCCGGCACCGACGATGACGAGGTCGTAATCGAACCCGCCGCCAGCCGCGCCGTTCTGCGCCGCGGCCGCCCTCGGCACGGCGCGCCTGTGGCCGCGGCGTGGGCGAGCCGCACGCGGGAGCATCGCCCCGGAGCCGGATCCCGCCGGGCCGCCGCCCCGCCGCCGGCTCGGATCTGGCGCGTCCGCTGGCGATCGCCGAGGCGGAGGGGGAGACGGAGTGCATCGCGAGACGGGAGTGGCTGGGGATTTGTGGAGGATTTCTAACAAAACCACCAGTTTTAGTTAGTTTCTCTGTTATTAAGAACAGAGAATAGCCAAAATAACACTAGTCAAAACCAAACATGCCAAAATACCATTAGTGAAAACCACTTTGCCAAAATACCACTCCTTTCAGTTTTTTTTTGCCAAAATAACACTACCGTTAGATCTCAAAGAAATTCTGTGAGTCAAAACGTTAGCATCTTGTCAGTTTATTAGGTATTCCAAAATTGCCCCCATTGGACTATTCACCATTGAGTCTGAGAGGATCCATCGGCATGAAAAAGAAAAGAGCACTCCCGCATAGCAGCTACGCCATGGCGGCGCGCGTATCGGCGTATGTAGCCCATGCCGGCTCCTCTCGGCCGCTCCCGTTTTCCTCTCTCTCTACGGCCAGTCGCTTCCCCTTCCCATGGATCCTAGTTGCAAGACCTCCTTCCCCTTGGATCCTAGTTGCAAGACGCTTCAACTGCGCTGATTCCTTCTCCCTGGATCCCGTCTGGCCGAAGCCTCACCTCTGTTGCATACGCCTAAATTTTGATGCGATTGTGTGTTTCATACTTGATGATTTGACGGACGATTATTTCCCCCATTTGTTGTCGAATTGTTATTTTTATATGTCAGGAGGTAAGGACATGTTGGTATTTTGGCTAGAAAAAGCTTAAAGCAGTGGTATTTTGGCAAGTTGGCCTTCACTAGTGGTATTTTGGCATGTTTAGTTTTGACTAGTGGTATTTTGGCTATTCTCTCTATTATTAAGAAGATGCGTTTAAGGAAAACCATGTTTGGACGAGCCGCAAAGCCACCCGGCCCAAGCCCAACCCAACCCTAGCAAGTCTGAAAGTGGACAGGACAGAGCAGTCTCGTCTCGAGAAGACGGCGAGGGGAGGACGCGGGGAGATGTCGATCCTGTGGGAGAAGAGCTCGGCATGGCGGTGGCTGGTGGGGCGGACGCGGGACTCCAAGCCCTTCTTCTTCACCTTCGCGACGCTCTGCGGCGTCGTCCCCGGCGTGGTGGGATACGGCGTGATGTAGCTCACCAGCTCCCGCAACGACAAGCTCGAGGCCTACCTCCGGTCCAACGCCCGCCCGGAAACCACGGTGCGTGCCCTCACCAGCACCCCTTCCCCGCGCCCCGCCTATCGGCTATTCGTCTTCCTGCTCTGTAGTGCAGACGGGGAATACTCTCTTAATTGGGTTCTTATTACCACATGGATCTTCTTAAGATTTTGAATTAGTACACACCACCCTGAGATTCGAGCAAAACCACGGTCGATCAAGAACATTGTGCTGCTGCTGCATACCCTTTGATATTTATTTTGTGGCACATCAAGATCGATTGCCCAATTTCTAGAAGTAGTAATTCTGGCTGACAGGTTCTGGTTTCTGGACTAGACGGTTGGTGGTGCACCTTCTTCAGACCATTTGATGCATAGACAGCATAGTTCAAACAAAAGAAGGCTCTAGTTGCTGAAACATGGCCAATGATCAGTGGAAACCAGCTGGCACTTGTAAATTTGTAACCAATGAACGTGATCAGCCTAAATCTGTCAAAGCAGGTAAAATGTGACTAGATTGGGGATACAAGCGATACTGGTGGTGAGAGAAAGCTGGGCGTTTTAAAGATTAGATAAACTACCATGTTAAGTTCCACAATAGTGATTTTCTTGTTTTATATATTTGTGCTGTACCCATATCTAGTGCTACAAAAAACTATATGCTTGGATGGAACGTGGTGTGTGAGTTTTGTATATGCATAATAGGTTGTTCAGTTATCGTGAAGATACAACAACAATAACACTACAACATAATTCGTTCAACCATCCAATTGCTCACATCAATAATTTTAATACACACTCATTTTATTTCTATTATTAGTATCTCGACTACGAGCAATTGATTTTTGCATATTCATTTAGACAACATAATGTATCATGCCTCTTATACCCTTGACACAATATAGTTTCTAAAGGGATCCCGCTGCAATGCGTGGGGTATCCTTCTAGTTGAAGTACATCTTTATAACACATACAGTATTTATTGTGTTGTATAGTTTTCTTGATCTTGCTCTGTGTTTTTCTTTGCTACATAATTTTTGGTATACACTCTACTGGATTGTAGTTTTCTATGCGCAAATGGACTGAGCATGCTTTCAAGAAACATGTCCAGTACTTGAGTTATAGTTACATAGATGGCCAGTATTCTCATTGTGCTACATCTTTATATCTCATATGAACTTGTATGTATTTATTGTGTTGTATAGTTTTCTAGACCTTGCTCTATGTATGCTTTGCTACATGATTTTTGGTATACACTCTAGTGGATTGTAGTTTTCTATGCACAAATGGACTGAGCATGCTTTCAAGAAACATGTCCAGTACTTGAGTTATAGTTACACAGATGACCAGTATTCTCATTATGTATATATTATACTATGACAACCTGCTTCAGTATTGTTAATTATTGCTTCAGGAAATGCCTCATGCTCCGCCACCGCTCTCGGCGCTGCTCCGCCGCCTCTCCTCGCACCCCTCCAACTCCTCCGCACTCCACGCCGCGCTGCTCAAGTCTTCTTCCCTCTCCAGCCCCATCCCGGCGACCGCGCTCCTCACAGCCTATGCAAAGGCCGGCCTCCCATGCGCCGCCTCCCGCCTGTTCGACGAAATGCCAGCGTGCGACGCCGTCGCTTGGAATGCGCTCATCGCCTGCCACGTCCGTAACTCACGCCCCTCCGCTGCCGCGGAAGCCTTTCGCGGCATGGCAGCTGCCGGGTTCGCGCCAACCGCCTCCACCCTCTGCACCATGCTCAAGGCCTGCACTTGCTCCCGCGCCGTCCGCCCCGGCCGCCAGGTCCACGCGCTGACGGTTCTTGCGTGCCACGACGATGTCGTTATGAGGACAGCCCTTGTTGATCTCTACATGAGCTGCGGCTGCCTCGAGGAGGCGAGGAGAGTGTTTATCCACATGGAGGAGCGCCCCAAGGATGTGGCGCTCTACAACGCTTTTATTTCAGGCTGCGTAGAGAATGGCCAATTCCGGGAGGCTTTCTTGATGCTGGGAGGTGTTGAACCCAATGGGATCGCACTGACATGCGCTCTCTCAGCCTGCTCAGCCACAGCAAATTTGGCGTACGGTCTGCAGGTGCATTGCAAGGTTCTCCGCTGTGGGTTTGATTCTGAGACTATCCTATGCAACGCGCTTATCGACATGTATGCGAAGTGTGGGCGGAAGATGGGTGCTGCACGTGTGGTGTTTGATCGAATGACTGGCAAGAATGTACTTTCCTGGTCCAGCATGATTGATTGTTATGGCCGCCATGGGCACGGCAAAGAGGCTTTGGACTTGTTTGAGAAGATGGAGGAAGCTGTACCCATAGTCTTGCCAAATGCCATCACATTTCTGGCTGTTCTCTCAGCTTGCGGACATACTGGTCTGGTGGACCAAGGCCGAGCCAAGTTACATCTGATGAAAACCAAGTATGCAGTTGATCCAGGACCAGAGCACTACGCTTGTTTTATTGACATGTTAGGCCGGGCAGGAGAGATTGATGAGGCATGGGATCTCTACTGCACTTTGCGTGCGAAAGGCCTAACTGAACTGGCTGGTGCTATCTGTGTGGCTATGTTGAATGCATGTATATCCAACATAGATGTGGTGAGAGGCAACAAGGTAGCTGGGCATCTTCTGGAAGCTGATCCAAAGAATACTCGAAATCTTGTGTTAATCTCAAATTTTCATGCTGCTGCTACCCAATGGTCTGTATCCGATGAGTCGAGGAAGGTTATAATGGACAAAGGTCTGAAGAAAGAAGCAGCTAGTAGTCATGTCTCTATGGGCTAGACTTATATTGAGCAGACCTGCATTGTACACACCTATATTAAGCAGACCGAAAGATCAATTGTGCAAATAGGGGATTGGGGCTATTTTTTTTTGTTCAAGACCGATTCTGTATATAATGTTGCAGGTCCAGTTTTACTGACACCAGGTGTACTGTATTGCAACTGCCTGAAATGTCCAAGGATTTCACAATAATGTGTCAGTGTCATATAAGCTTTATTATGCAAAATGGTGCAGTCACATCTTCCTAGTGTTAGTAAACATGCCATGAAGTACACTGGCATATATGCAGAAACCTGTTGGTACACTGATAACCGCTCCACACAGTTGGAAATAATGGTAATGTGCCTTGGTTTAAATTAAGCTGGTAAATTTATTATTCATCAAGAACTAAAATACGAGTAAATACTGTAATGGTGAGAGGAACTGTCTCTCGTCTACTTAATTCAGTTTTCATATTTTAATTTTTATTACATTTTGTGCTCTTGGTGCTCTTGCATGTTAAAACAGAAAATGTAAAATGTTTATTGTTGAATGTTTATTGTTAAAACCAATGTTTATTGTTGAATATTTCTGAAACCTGATACATGAATTGAGATATGTAAAATGTAACTCATAACATATATATATTCATAAGGTATCAAATACTCGCATGACAACAGGAAAGGAGGGAGGAATAGTTTTGTTCACTAAGTTTAACAAAGCAGCAGGCACCATCAGTAACTAAGGTCCTTAAACCACCAAAAATGTATCATTCAAACGCTTCACATAAGCCTAATCACACCACATGAGTAATCAAATCGGAGGCGCAGGAAGAGTAGGGGTGGCGACGTACCCGTACCTCGTTCGTCACAAGCGACGTCTCCGCGCCGCCCGACGAAGGCGAGGGCGTGGCGTGCTCTGCGTCGTGGAGCTTGGGACAGGAAGGGTCCTCTCCTCTCCTCAGTCGCGCGGCTGAGCTCACGGACGGTGGCGTCCTCTCCTCTCGCGCTCGCCAAGTCCAAAGTCACAAGTCACGCGCATACCGCACGCGGCTTGTGACGATGGGCTCGTATTTATAGTCATGAGCGGCACAGGGAAGAATATGAGCTTTGTTGCTTGATGAGACAAACCCTCCACTTTCTCCAACGTTAACATGTTTATAATCCGGCCGAAAGTTGTCTCTCTCGGTTGTACACCCTAGGTCGTTTGATCACAGGGCATTTTTTTTCTCTTCATTATATTGTCAAGTTCTTTATTTATTTTATGACACCTACACGCATGTTTCAACGGATGGAGAGCAAACTAGTCTAAATGTGTGGCTGTTTTGTTTGAGCGATGTGGTTTCTTTTTGGACTGGTGTTGGAAATGTAAGATCTAGAAGAAGATTGATTATGTACATACAGCTTCAAAGCTACAAATTTATTACTCACCTAGCAACATTGTACACTCATGCTACTATGTACAATATAAGATTACCTCCCCATACCATACTCAGAATCATATGAATGTACACAAAATCTGCACTCGCTCCACTACTGAAACAACACCACCATCTAGCTCCCTCAGCTTTAGCTTCAGGAGGCAACAACAAGCAAGGTTTGAAATAGCGATCCTCGTCATGGTGCACCTTGGCATACTACAACAGCAGCTCGCCATCGGTCGGCGGGAGACGATGAGCCGCATTGGAATGAATCGTGAGACACGCACACACTAGCAATGCCGGAGCCAGATCACCTTCACAGCTATCCAGCAGGTACCTAAGCTACTGACAAACAACAGAATGAGGCCCGACCGGATACGGCAGCCATATGGCTCTTGGCTCCCACCTGGCTAGCTCCAGCATGCTCCACCATCCCTCGCGTCCGACTACGACTAGCCAAAGAAGCTCCTGCACAACAACAAACAAACAAACAAACAAACTGATCAGTTAACCTCTACGGCCCAAAAAACCATCACCAAACAGAGAAAGCTACAAGCCCTCACAAATAAGAACTCAGGCCCTCTCAAAAGTGCAAGCAGTGCCACTCAATTTTGTACCAGGAAGAGGTGAGTTGCACATGAGTCTCAAATTGAGCTGAGAAACAACATTCATGATCTGCTACCAGATAACAGTCCAATTAAATATCAAGTGTCAGGTGTATATGTATGCAAATTTCAGGCCTTTCTTCTACTGTGGTGTCAAATGCCCTTAAGCATGCCGCTTTCACATACGATACTCAAATAGATCATACATCACAGTATGTGGTTCTAGCTCACAACTTTTGTACTTACTAGTCATTTCTCTGTAAGTAAATCATCCAAAAATAGGATCAACACTAGAAAGCGCTAGAAACTATGCATACTAAAATTCTTTGACCCGGAGCCGACATGATTTTTTCTAGTATTCTACACAAGCACACATAATCCTACCAGCAAATCAATTTTCTGGCAACAGATGCAGCACGGCGGAAATGACAATCAAGTCCAAAGCAACTACTGGCAACGTCATCTAGCTCCATGCCGTTCAGCTCAACTCAACTGGAAACATCAAATCTTAACTCATCACCATATACCAGACTCAAAATCAGCAATCTACAGCAAGCACTATGTACACACTTTGTCAGCGCTTGCTCCTCTACTGAAACAACACCACTACATCAGCTCCTATATATCACCCTCAGCTTCAGGGAGACAGCAAGGTTATAAAGCCATGGACACGAGTGAGCACCAGCTGCGGCAACCGTCGCTATCTGTCTGTCTTTGAGCTCGACGCCGTCATCCTTGTCCTCGCGGTGCACCTACCACACTAGCTTGGCCTACTCTGACAAAAGCTCACCGTTGGTCGGGTGCTAGCCAAGCCAGGCATACCACCAAGCGGAGCGCGGGAAGCCACGGATAGCCCAGCAGCACCAGCACAGCCGGGGCCAGAAAAATCCGGCGGCCAGGAACGTTCGGCACCATATTGGCAGCCAACAAAGGAAAACGCAACAATCTAGCTAGTGTGCAGCAACAGCCGGTTAAAGGTCAATTTGACTGGGCAGATCACTTACAGGCTAAAGCACCCCTGAACGGCGGGAGAGGAGTCGATCACCGTCAGCTTCCTTTCTTCTGCTTGTTCCAGCAGCAGCCATTGGCGCCATCGTCTGCGCAAGCAAATTCTTCAACTCGATCAGATGGTAATTTAAAAGAGAAAATTCAAATTAAATAACCATCACACATGCGCAAAGGAAAAATACCAGATCAGTAAAGAGCTACCATAAGATCTAAACTTCACCACCGGCATATTTATATACAGATCACAACCCCTAGATCATGCCAAGAGCTAGAAATAAATTCTCACAGAAAGAATGACCAAATCTTTATTCGATGAGATCTTCTAACTTGCTGAGATAATCCCAGGTATAATTTCTTACAGTGGGTATTTGAGCCCATAACGAGTAGCAGGATTAACAACTAGACATGCATCCCATGAATTATCCATAAGAATAACAAAAGAACGACACCTAAGATTTGAACACGACATACGATTTGAAGTTCCAAACAAAGCATCGGAAACACCTCTATAAAGATGAAGCAACTGCTCGTTTTCAGTTTTGAGGAAAACCTGACGTGTTATATATCAAATTGCAATTTTGACAAAAGATGGCCAGAATGGGTGTCACTAGAAAATTCTAGTTACTCTATATAGCCCACCACATATAACTGACAACACAGCTTCCGTACCACCCAATAGAAGCGATTTTAAATCTGCACAAGATTCATAGCCAACGGAACAGCAAGTTCATGACATACCAAATCCTACAAATCATACCACCACCACTGGAAGCTAAACCATCAGGTCATAGGCTCGATGGCCAGAAGGAAGTAACCATGGTATCACAAAGCACATAAAGGGAGAACCGGAAACTCACCTAACCCGATGAGGTGGAGAAGGGCACCACTACCATGGTTGCGGCGCGGTGAATTTGCCGCACAGCAGCGAGAGCAGAAGTCGATGGCCAACCAGCTACAACCACGCACGTCGGGTAGGAGGATTCGGCCAGCACGGCAGCAACTCTGATACTTGTCCTGAGAATAAAAACACAAGTTAACTTCCAGCAAAAGAATAATAGGTTGTTGAACAGTAAGAACATATTCCTCTAGTATTACATATAATGTCAGTTTGAATAACTACCGGTGTTGTAAAAAAGAGAGTACTGAAAAAAGGAAAACCATGCAAAGAGGCCAATAAACCAACGGATGGATAATCAAACAGTCAGTAAATTAAATCAAGAATTAGAGATACACAAAAATAATCAAAACTTATGTTATGGAAAGCAAGACCAATATCATGTACACAGATGGTGCTTTTGGCAGCTCTTCTCATGTTCACTTGTGTTCCCATACGACATTAAGAAAACTGTGCAAGTTCTAAGGCTTCTCCTACTACTGATAGCTTATACATAATAGATTGCACATAAACCCAAGTTCTTTATTTTCCGACTGCACTGAAGCCAAGTTCCCCAACATAAACCAGCATCGCTAACTAGAAGTTGAGTCGAACTTGATGCCTCAACCGGAAAACTGACTCCCCACGAAAAATATAGTCACGCTGAAAAAACAAACAGATACAGTATACGTCTACAGGCATGCCGAAGCGAGGTCCTGTGTATTCTCCAGGAGAGCTAATTGCAACTCAGATAACCACATTAAGACATGAACCGCAACCCTTCCGCTAAACCCTTTTGAAGCATTCGCACATCTGCAAGATGACAGATATCCATCTTCTGTAACGAAGCAAGAAGACAGAACCAAAGAAGACATTTTTCTTTCTTTTCAGAGTTGTATACCAAACCCAATGTTCAATCAGTAATGAACACTCCAAGTTCCAGAGTATAAACATGCACCTCCTTGTGGTTGGCTGTAATCAACCTACACTAAATGGCCGTGGATCTGCTATTGTTCATGATCAGTAGAATGAGGTTATACAATGGAGAGTCTACACACCTACAGAGCTCTCTCCTAGTCACTGATCAGTGTTCACCGGCGCCTGGCCGGCACAGGCAGAGTCGTACGCATCGGCGAGGCCTGGGATGCACTCCTCGAAGGGGGCAACGAACTTCTCCAAGAACCTCTCTTCCGTCGGCGCCACCACGTTGAAGAAGCACCGGTCTTCCTCGATGAGCCTCCTCTCCTTGAGAAGCTTCACCACGAGATGCCGGGGCATGAGCCTCCTCTCGAGGCTGTACATGAGCAGCACCGACCGGCGCGCGATGTACTGCGGCGCCAGGCCGACCTCGTTGACCAGGAACTCGGCGTTGCGGCGCAGCCTCTCCTCGGAGGCGACCAGGATCCGCGGCGCCTTGCTGATGGCCAGGCTCACCTCCTCCTGCGACCACCCGAGCGTCTCCCTGAGGACGGCGATCTTGGCGTCCACCTTCTCCTGGCCGATGCAGCCAGCGGTGGAGATGGCGTGCCGGAACATCTGTGAGCCCGGGGACACGCCGAGCTGGACGGCCCGGCGCACGGAGTCCTGGACGTACTCCGGGTGCATGGTGACCAGGCGCGGCGCGGCCACGAGCAGCTTGGAGATGTCGCAGGCACTCAGGCCGCATTGCTTGAGGAACGCGACGTTGGGCTCGACCACCTTCTCGAGGTCGGAGGTGAGGAGCCAGTAGTTCCAGTCGCTGGCCTGGAGGAGCCTCTCCGGGGAGCCGAAGAGGGGCAGCCAGAACTGGACCTTGGAGACGAAGCTGCGGCAGAGGAAGTAGCGGCCGGCGATCTTGGCGAGGCGGGCGATCTGGGAGTGGGAGAGGCCGAGGGCGCGGAGCTCCGCGGTGATGGGCGCGAGGGAGCGCTCGATGCGGGCGCAGAGGATGCGCGGGTTGGAGGCGACGGCGGCGGCCACCTCCTTGGGGGAGAAGCCGAGGCCGTCGAGGAACGAGAGGACGGCGTCGGGGTTGGAGGGGGACTTGAGGTGGGCGAGGTTCTTGGAGGCCTTGAGGGCCTGCGGCTGGGTGAGGTGGCAGTTGGCGATGAGGTAGTGCTCGACGGCGAAGTTGTTCTCTGCTGGGATGGTGGCGGCAGCGGTAGCAGCAGCGGCGACGTGGGGGATACGGAGGCGGAGGCGGCAGCGAGCGTGGAGGTTGACGGCGGCGAGCGGACCGGCGGCGAGGAAGAGGATAGGCATGGGGGAGAGGAGCATGGCGGGGTAGGGTGTGAGACGTGGCGGGGAGAGAGTGGCCATTTTTTTTTGACCCGGTTGCGTAATCCGCAGCTGCTGCCGCTTAACGGCCGCGCTGAACCGTCTACCGTGCCCGTGCGCTCGCGCTCGAGTCGTCGGGGGGATAGACAGCTTTGCTCACTCTGAAGATTAGTCCATGTTAATGTTACACACACATCGCTACCATCATGCTACTTATATAAATTTAGTTGAAAGTACATAAGATTGATCAAAATTACACTACATTAACTTTGACCAAACATATATGACTGATTTGTGGAAATGAGGTAGTAGTATAAATCAGCTTTGTGATGTTTTGAGTTAACGCTCATTAGTTGTTGACTGGTGGGGACCCCAATATCTAGTCGACGTCGAGAGAAAACGGTCAAAACGAGGCAGCCCGACAGGGTTGCCGGCACTATCAAAGGAGACCGTTGCTCACTCTCTCGCCCATACGCTTCACTTCTGGCTTCTCTTTCCTCTGTCCTGTAAGTTGTCGACACCGCTCTGCCGCCTCCTTCGTCACTATGTCGTCCTAGAATGACAAAGAGAGCAACGGGATCGGCAGGCCAACATCCTCCTCTCCTCCTTCAAGAACACCACTGTGAGTTCCCTACCGTGTCCCCTCCTCAGCTATGGTTGCGGTTGGCAATTGGGGTCTTCATCGAGTTGGGAACGCCCAATTTAGCACTTGCTTCTATTCTTTAGTTCTCTTCTCTCTATTAGGTGCCAGAATTCATTTACCACCCGAATTGGGATGGAATGAAACATCCAGAGTTCAGTAGCAAGGAAGTTTGTGAACATGGGGGAAAAGTTAGGAAGCATGTTTGTTTTAAAGAAATGCCATGGGGGAAGGTTTGCAGGATGTGCAGATATTGTATGGATACATTTTCTTAAAGTTTGTAATATAAATTTGTTGAAAATGTTCTCATTGTGTTTTTTTTTGAAATTTAAAATGTTCTCATTGTTGCTACTACTAATATGTTATCATAGAGTTAGTATATTTCAAATAACATGTTTGTTGTAAGTGAAGTATTTGTACCCAAAAAAATGCGCTTGTAGTTTTGTTTTGTAACTCTGTTGTTTGTTAAATGGATTGCTTTACCACCATTTTAAATTTTTTCCAGTGCTTACATGGTTGTTGCTATCCTTTAGGAACGTGCAATGTGTGCAAAAGTTGAGTGGGTTGATCTAGAGTGGCCTCCCGGCCTCCCCCTCTAAAGGAATATTTGTCGAAACTGTGGAAGTTGCATGAATTTGAAAGCAGTGAGAGGATTAAAGATAACTATGATGGAGCTATAAGTATTATAAGATTTGAAAAGATAAGAAGGAGATTGAAGAACTAAACCATATATTATTGCAAACAGTGCTGAACGAGGCAATCAATGAGATACATGTTGAATTAGTTGCACAAAATCTATTGCATGTTCATAATTTGCTGAGGCAGATTGCAGAGAAGCAACAAAATCAATTAAAGGAGGAGAAAAGAAAGTTGGAGTTTTATATTCCTAAGTTGTTGAACGCATCAGAGGTGAACAAGGACAAGCTCCAGAAGCCTAGAGTTTGGCTGGTCATATAGATCAGCATGAATTTATGAATACAATACCTGTAGCCAGGTATGAATTTGTGTGATATGTAAGACTTGCTTATCTTTTGAATGTCACTGAGATTGTGTCACATGGCTTTTGCAATTTTAGTATTAACAATGTCAATTGAATTTTCCGTAGTCCTAACTAAGTTTACTACTTAATTATAAGCTTGAATTACTGTTTTTTTTTTGGCAGTTTCAATCTTGACTGAATTTAATTACATTTTTCTACGGTGTTCACTATCTCTAGGGTTTTTAGTAAAAAAATGCACCTGTTTTGTGGAAAAAAATTGCCAGTTTTGGTAGCATTCACAATGTCATTGAATTGTTACCTACCTCGCTTTCAAAGAAATCCAGAATGATACTAGTATTGTGGCAACATTGCCAAAATAAAATTGTAGATTAGAAATACTAGATAAACAAAAGTCCAGATGATAGTTTTGCTCATCACATTGTTTTACACAAAAACACATGGTATGACACAATTATATAGTCTTACACAAAGTTATCTCACCACATTGTCTTAGGCAAATTCAAAGTTCAGCTCACAACTTGGAGCAACAAAAGGTAGTTTAGTTTGCAAATAGTACACATATTTTTGTGTAGCATATAACTCTTCTAACTTCAGGTTCGGGTCATTGATGTCAACTTTGACATCAACTTCAATCTATGTTTTATAGATTCCACTTGAGCCTGTTATGGATAATGGCCTCCTCTTCCTTCTAGACCTAGTTGCTGCAAGACCCGATGAAGCGGTTGTTGGCTTGTTGCAACATTCCTTCATGCAGAATAAGTTTTCTTTTACGTACACGCATAAAAAGTTTTTATAGTACTTGATGCAGAAGTGGCAACATGTCCTGAAGGTATACTCGGAGCAGTAGAAGAAGCATCAAGTTGCATTAAGTCTTCTTGGTAGCATATAAGTAGCAGCCTTTGCATCTGGAGGAGGTGGTGATGGTCCAACAGCGAGAGAAACACTCCTTGCATCTACATGAGGTGGTGATGCAACAATACAAGAATTTTCTATAGTGGAAATGGAGTGGATATATTCTCCTCTGAGGTTATAATCTCTGTTTCATGATATAAGATGTTTCAGATGTTTTACTTAGGCTAAATACGGAGCAAAATCAATATATACGGGGACAGAGCCAGGGGCGCGAGCTGGGGCCTTGGCTCTAGTCCGAGCCATGGACGGCCCGACCCGAAAATGTAGGGCCCATGCTTGGAATTTAAGCCCGAGAGCTATGATGGGCTGGCTTGAGCTTTTGTATTTCGACTTTTTTTGTCGCGCCGGGCCTATGCATGGGTTTTCTGCGTCGTGTTTTTCTCAACCCGGGCCGAAGCCCGGCCCGAGGTATGGTCACGTATACTTGGCTCCCCCATAGTTGAATTTCTTCCCAAAATCCCCTTGTTAATTTTTTGTTTGGTTCCTAAATTTACTTAAGGTTTATGTAGATGACCCCTCCAAGTCATTTAATATATGCAATTGGCTCCCTTGTGTTCCATTTCTACTGGCTTACAAACTAATATATATATACATTCAATTCTGAAAAAGCTAAAATATACTCCTATGTTATACTCCACGGAACGGAGGGTGTAGTTCATTTTGGTTTTGTTCAAAAAAAAAGTTCATTTTGGTTAAAAATTCTAGCGTCAAAGTCGGATTTATCCCTCTGCACAGAGAAAGTCTGCATCTAAATTAAACCCTAGGCAAGTCTGAAAGTGAACAGAACATAGCAGTCGAGTCTCGAGAAGGCGGCGAGGGGGAGGGAGAGAGAGAGAGAGGAGGCCGGGAGATGTCGATCCTGTGGGAGAAGAGCTCGGCATGGCGGTGGCTGGTGGGGCGGACGCGGGACTCCAAGCCCTTCTTCTTCACCTTCGCGACGCTCTGCGGCGTCGTCCCCGGCGTGGTGGGCTACGGCGTGATGCAGCTCACAAGCTCCCGCAACGACAAGCTCGAGGCCCACCTCCGGTCGAACGCCCGCCCGGAAACCACGGTGCGTGCCCTCACCAGCACCCCTTCCCCGCGCCCGTCCTATCCGTGAGGCGCGGTTCGTCTTCCTGCTCTGTAGTGTAGACGGGGAATACTCGCCTGGGTTCTTATTGCCACATGGATCTTCTTTAGATTTTGAATTAGTACACACCACCCTGAGATTCGAGCAAAACCACGGTCGATCAGGAACAATTGTACTGCATACCCATTGATATATATATATTGTGGCACATCAAGATCGATTGCCTAATTTCTAGAAGTAGTAACTCTGGCTGACTGGTTCTGGTTTCTGGACTAGATGGTTGGTGGTGCACCTTCTTCAGACCATTTGACGCATAGACAGCATAGTTCAAACAAAAGAAGGCTCTAGTTGCTGAAACATGGCCAATGATCAATAGAAAACTAGCTGGCGCTTGTAAATTTGTAACCAATGAACATGTTAAGGGACGATCAGCCTAAATCTGTCAAAACAAGTAAAATGTGACTTGATTGGGGATACAAGCGATACTGGTGGCGAGAGAAATCTGGGCGTTTTAAAGATTACAGAAACTACCATGTTAAGTTCCACAATAATGATTTTCTGCGCTGACCCATATCTAGTGCTACATAAAACTATAGCTTGGATGGAACATGGTGTGTGAGTTTTGTATATGCATAATACGTTGTTCAGTTAGCGTGAAGATGCAACAACAATAACACTACAACATAATTCGTTCAACCATCCAATTGTTCACATCGATAATTTTAATACACACTCATTTTATGTCTATTATTTTGTATCTCGAGTACGAGCAATTGATTTTTTCATATTCATTTAGACAACATAATGTATCATGCCTCTTATACCCTTGGCACAATATAGTTTCTAAAGGGACCCTGCTGCAATGCGTGGGGTATCCTTCTAATTGAAGTACATCTTTATAACACATACAAACTTTTATGTATTTATTGTGTTGTATAGTTTTCTTGATCTTGCTCTGTGTTTTTCTTTGCTACATAATTTTTGGTATACACTCTAGTGGATTGTAGTTTTCTATGCGCAAATGGACTGAGCATGCTTTCAAGAAACATGTCCAGTACTTGAGTTATAGTTACATAGATGACCAGTATTCTCATTGTGCTACATCTTTATATCTCATACGAACTTGTATGTATTTATTGTGTTGTATAGTTTTCTAGACCTTGCTCTATGTATGCTTTGCTACATGATTTTTGGTATACACTCTAGTGGATTGTAGTTTTCTATGCACAAATGGACTGAGCATGCTTTCAAGAAACATGTCCAGTACTTGAGTTATAGTTACACAGATGACCAGTATTCTCATTATGTATATATTATACTATGACAACCTGCTTCAGTATTGTTAATTAACGTTATGTGAACGATCTCTTATCTCTGTACTCTTAAGTGGGAGTTGATGGTGATTGTGGTTGTAATAATACGCCCTTTCACCCCACCATGCAGCTTCGCCGTCCCCAGCGCCACCTCAGTTTTAGATCTTTGGATTATATTTTTGTCACAAAATACCTACACTATCGCCCTCTTCAAGATTATCCAATAAAACAGGCAACTGTAGTTGTTACCGGTGTTGATGCTGGATCACGATCTGAGTTCATTTTCTCCACTGCTGCCTTGTCGTCCACTAGTGTGAATGGGATATACCTCTGCCCATTGTGCCGTCAGAAGTGAACATTCGTAAATAAAGTTGAACTGGGTTGAGTTAGTTAAAAATTTCGGTTATTACTTCAGACATTGGAACATTTGGAATTGAGTTGGCAGGAGGGGAGGGATTAAAGTGGGAAATGTTCTTATGTCAATTTTTTATTTGATATGAAAGTTTCCCAAGCTGATGAGTTGAAGAAAGGGAAGGAAGCCTTGTTCGAACTGGTTAGCGGTGCTCCTAGTGCAACTTATTAAGAGGGGCAGGATTTTGCATTGAGAAATCATTTGTCTCTTGTCGAAGTAGCGGCATATTCGGTGCTGAAACTATAACCAATACTTGTGGATGATTTTCACCTGTGAATCATTACATGATAAATTTTGGATAGGCCGACGGGGGTTTTCTAATACATGGTCGATTTTAATTGGTTGAAATGTGCATAGTGTTATAAGTATAATACATCATGTGACCTTCGCTGCTGTTGGTTTATGGGATAATATCATTCATGAGTGTTTCTTTGGATAATACGGACAAGTATTGACTGTTAATCATATGAAATACTTAATGTGATTAAAAAATTTGCCTTCTTCGCTCTTCTAAACTTCCATTATGCATGTCTATCTGGTGATAGCTACTCCCTCCGTTCACAATTATAAGATGTTATATTTCATTGTGGACTGTACAGAGCAAAATTAGTGGACATACACACTAAAACACGTCTAGATACATGCATTTCAATTTTGTGAATGGAGGGAGTACAATTTTGTGTCCTAAATATTCGAAATAATTTGGTGGTGGCTATCCGGAGCAGGTCATCCCCATTTGCATTACTTAGCTACAATATTTAATCCAATTTTTGAAAAAATGTTTCTAGAGTATCTTTGTGGAAAAGGGTCTTCAGCTTAAATAACTAGCACGGTTGGATAATTGCTGCAGTTTTCCAAAGCATCTGTAAGGAATTTGTATTTACTGTATGTTTCCAACCAATGTCTAGTTAGCAGCTTAGCATATACTCCCTAGTCCCTCCGATCCGTTTTATTCGTCGCTAGAAAAGAACTGCGACTGTACAGATCGATAGTATACCCGGCGACAATCTTTTCGGATCAGAGGTAGTACTAGAAACTCTTCACTACAACGAAAGTGCTTGACATCTATTTCACAGCTAGAGGTTTTACTTTTATTTTTACTTCCCTAACAGACTTGATCATCCAAGCTCAGTATTACTTTCCTCTGCATCTTTCTATCTTTCCAGGTGCATCTGTTATGCACATTTGGTGTGGTTTGCTAGTGTTTCTCCTAATATTTTATTGAACCTTGCAACTATTGCTTTTATGATTTCCTTTCCACTAACTTACAAACAATTGGGAAACAGATGATGGGACAAGTGAACAGAGAGAGGCTCGCAGAGTTTCTCGGTGAGATACAGAGGAAAGAGGACACAAATGACAGATACGTTGCTGCTCTTAAAGGGGAGACACTGACAAGGAAACCCTATGAACGAATTCAGCCTGTCCATCAGCAACCCGCCCAGGAGAAAACGAAGGACCAGCAGGCAACCCAGGAGAATGGCAAGGCTAAGTGATCGGTGCATGGTCGATGATTAGTGAACATAAATGAGCTGTAGCTCTAGAAGCTTAATGAATTGCAATGTTTTTGTAATCATCATTATCTACTTAGCTTTTGTTAATTGTGGCACACAACTCCGTACAAGCTCAAAAAACTTGATGCTGGTGATAATTTTAAATGGTTTATATCCGTATGTTCAGTGATACATTTGTGTGGTTACGTTTTGGCTCTGCGACCGTGGGATCAGTGAAGTCGTTCAAAATGTTTTAATAATAAAGAAAACTATTTGTGTTTTCCATTGTACTTTGTTCCTAATTAATTGAGGTTCGAAGAGTACTTTAAGTTTGATTAAGTTTATAGATCAACAACAACAAGTAGTAGCCGGCCAGCCGCGTGTCTTTTATTTCTCATCTTCCGCTCGTCGGATATGCCATGTCTGGTTTCTGCCGCTTTGAGTGGCGATTTTGTTTTTAAAGATCTTGGTCGGCTTTATTTTTTCCTTAGCATGGAGGTTTCTCATTCTGATGCTGGTCTGACTCTCACTCAGCAGAAGTACTCCCTGGATTTGCTTCGTCGTGGTGGTATGCTACAGTGCAAGACGGCTACTACTCCTATGTTGGCCTCTGATAGACCGTGATAGACCGTCTGCACTTGACGGTACTCTTCTGTCATCTGATGATGCTACTGAGTTCGCAATATTGTTGGTGGCTTGCAGTACTTGACGTTTACTCGTCCTGATAATGCGGTTAACAGTGTCTGTCAGTTTCTCTATGCTCCTCGGGATTCGGACTGGAGAGCTGTCAAACACATCATGCGCTATGTTCGGTTGACTGCTGCTTTTGGACTACACCTTCGGCCTGCTCCGACTGGTGTTCTTTCGGCATTCTCAGATGAGGATTGGGCTGGAAGTCCAGATGACGGGCGATTTACGAGGGGATATGCAGTGTTTCATGGTCCTAATTTTGATCGCCTGGAGTGCTCGTAAGCAAGCTACAATGTCTCGTAGTAGTACTGAAGTTGAATACAAAACAGTTGCTAATGCCACCACTGAGCTTATTTGGATTCAGTCCTTCGAGAGTTGGGAGTGTCTCGGGATCAGCCACCTGTCGTTTGGTGTGATAACATCGGTGCCACGTTAGTATTTCATGCCCGAACAAAACACACTGAAGTTGATTATCATTTTGTCAGGGAACGAGTTTCACAGAAGTTGCTTCAGATTAAGTTTATTTCTTCAAAAAATCAACTTGCTGACATCTTCACGAAGCCATTGCCACTAACTCAGTTTGAGGGTTGTCGACGCAACCTTAATCTTCTGAATTTTTTGAGCATGGTTAATATTGAGGGAGGGTGTTAGATTGTATGTATATCTGTATTTGTACATATTGTATTCCCCATATAATTGTAATGAAATTTCATAGGCACTAGCACATATGAATTTTTTGATATAGTAGAATCCCACCCGGGTGTGGCACCAGAAATCCGCTCCCGACGGGTGTGCCACTAGGCCACTGCCTAGTTCCTACCTGATGAGAGGTACTCCTGTAAATAGGAAAAAGTATATATTTCACCCCCAAATGTCATGATTTGGCTACTATTCACCCTGAACTTTAAATTTGGCTAATGTGTACCCTGAAGTTTACCAAACCGGACAATTCAAACCCTAAGGTGGTTTTCGATCGATTTGGGTGGTTTTCTGTGCTGACTAGGCGACGACGTGGCAATGACGTGGCGCAGCGCAACGTGGGCCCCACATGTCATCCTCTGCTGATCTGTTGCTTTTTTTTTGCGAATAACTGATATGTTGCGTTGACTTCCAGGAACACAACGGGATCTCGCAAACAAGCCTCCGCTGCGTTGCCCGTTAGCTCCTTCTCCCCCCATCACCACCACATCCTCCCGCGGCACCAATTCCTCCGAATTCCTCTCCTCCAAATCCTCCCCGTCTCCTCCCCGGATTCAGCTTCCTCGATTCACCCCTGCTCTCGGCTCCCTTCATTTCTCTCCTCCTTTGGTTCTGCTGGCTTCTTGTTGAGTTGCGAGTCGTGCAAGAACTCGAGTTCTTGACTCCCTTGATCCAAACTCCCCCAATTCCGCGAAATAGCGCGGAAAGGTTCAATTTTGAGACCTCTGGAGTGCTTTTGGCGCCTCAATCGGAGAACCCGCCCAGGGAATTTGCTTCCCCGACCTAAACAGGTGGGATTTTTTTGTTCGTTTCGTGATGGAGCCGGAGAAGCAGCACCAGGTGCTGCCTCCGGCGCAGGGGCGTGCCTCCGGCGCAGGCGCCCGCCCCTGCAGCTGAGCTCAAGGCGCCACCGCATCCGCCACAGCCTACGACGCCGATGTCGTGGCCAGTGGCCTTCACGCCTACGTAAGCAATTTTGAAACCGGCTCGTTTGCGAGATCCAAGTCAACGCAACAGATCAGTTATTCGAAAAAAAAAGAGCAACAAATCAGCAGAGGATGACATGTGGGGCCCACGTTGCGCTGCGCCACGTCATTGCCACGTCGTCGCCTAGTCAGCACAGAAAACCACCCAAATCGATCGAAAACCACCTTAGGGTTTGAATTGTCCGGTTTGGTAAACTTCAGGGTACACATTAGCCAAATTTAAAGTTCAGGGTGAATAGTAGCCAAATCATGACATTTGGGGGGTGAAATATATACTTTTCCCCTATATATATGTTGCCGTGTTGCCCTGGCCGACCCAAGAGGTGTGGAAAGCCCACAACACCCAAACCTATCTCTGGTAACAAACAATAATGGAATAGAAGTACATTACATCCTAAGATAGACCTGAAACTTTTTTTTTTTTGAGAAAGATAGACCTGAAACTAAAACTGCAGCAAGTGCACATGATGGGTTCCCAATGAATACAGGCATCTCCCGGTCTCCCTCGCGCCAGTTGCAGCTTGCTCACCATCCACCGAGCGTTCCTCATTCGAACTGTCATCCGTGCATGGATCCCTTCCAGATTTGCTTGATTAAACACCTTCCATAGTACTCCGTTTCCTTTTAATATATAACATGATTATTATAAGGTGATTAGCTATCCCATTTCCTTCTAGATTTGCTTAATTAAATCCCTTCCAGATTTCGAGTAATGAATACCATCCACGACGTATATAAGGTTACTAGTTATCCCATTTCCTTCTAGATTTGCTTAATCAAATCCCTTCCAGATTTCGAGTAAGGAATACCATCCACGACGTATATAAGGTGACTAGTTATCCCATTTCCTTTTTAATCTATACTAACATAATTATACATAAGGAAATATATCTTTTTCGAGCTGTCGAGCTAAATCAAGCGCGCTAGTGCTGTCTCAAAATCAGTTCGTTTCCCAATTGAGCGCGCTGTTCTTGCCGCCCTGCCGCAAGATTACTCTATACAAATACCCAAATGGCCGATGCAGATTCTTCATACCCTGGCCTCTGTTACGTAGACTAGCTATCTGCTTCCAGTAACTGCTCCTAATCCTACACACAGATCAATTCATCCTCTCTTGTTTTTGTCCGATCGATCTGGCCGGCAATGGAACTCGGCAAGATGCCGCTAGTTTGGTTGCTAGGTCTGGCTTTAGCATTCGGCGCTGCAGCAGCTGCCCCTGCTCAAGATTCCAGCAGGGTTCGCCGTCACTACGATTTCTTCGTAAGTGTCCATATGTAGTATCGACCAGAGGTTCTATGATTCTGAAATTTTAATTTTTCCCTGATCGATGAATGCATGACAAAACACCGGCCGTCTTGCAGATAAGGGAGGCTAACTACACGAGGCTCTGCCGCGAGAAGACCATCCTCACCGTGAACGGCGAGTTCCCCGGCCCGACAATCTTCGCGCGGAACGGCGATCTCGTCGTCGTGAACGTCTACAACCAGGGCGACAAGAACATCACCGTCCACTGGTATTTTTCTTTGTCTCAGAACTCCAGAAATGTTGCCTCTGCTGCTGCACGGAAATAATGAGTCATGGCGGGTGGTGTAGGCACGGCGTGGACCAGCTGCGGAACCCGTGGTCGGACGGGCCGGCGTACATAACGCAGTGCCCGATCCAGCCCGGCAGCAAGTTCACCTACCGGATCGTCTTCTCCGAGGAGGAAGGCACGCTGTGGTGGCACGCGCACAGCGACGTCGACCGCGCCACCGTGCACGGCGCCATCGTCATCCACCCCAGGGGCGGCGCCCCCTACCCCTTCCGGAAACCGGACAAGGAGATACCGATCATCCTTGGTACGCATGCTCTGTCTCATTCCTGAATCCTGATCGAACAGCTTCAAGGTGATCGAGGCTTCAAGGTGTGAACATTTTTGTCTGCAGGGGAGTGGTGGAACCGCGACGTCGGGCAGGTGCTCGCCGACGCCCTCAGTACCGGCAGCGACTTCGAGCCCTCGGACGCGAACACCATCAACGGCCAGCCGGGCGATCTTTTCCCGTGCTCCAGCGACAGCGCCTTCAGGCTCCCCGTCGAGCACGGTAAGACGTACATGCTGCGCATCATCAACGCGGCGCTCACCAACGAGTTCTTCTTCGCCATCGCCGGGCACCGCCTCACGGTGGTCGGCACCGACGCCTCGTACACTAAGCCCTTCACGGTCGACCACGTCTTCATTGCGCCGGGTCAAACCAAGACCGTGCTGCTCGTGGCCGACCGCGGAATGCACGGCCACTCGAACGGCATCTACAGGTACTACATGGCGGCGAGGCCGTACGCGCCCAACCCGCACGCCCGCTTCGACAACGGCACGGCCACCGCTGTCCTGGAGTACGTCGACGCGCCGCCAGCCGCCGCGACACCGCCGGACATGCCAATCCTGCCGTCCATCAACGACAGCGTCGCGGCGGAGGCGTACTCGGTGCAGCTCAGGTCCCTGGCCAGCGACGAGCACCCGGTGGACGTCCCCCGGCACGTGGACCATCACATGTTCATCACCGTCGCCGCCAACGAGATTCCCTGCGCGCCGGGCGAGCAATGCAAGGGTCCCAGCAACAACCGCTTCGCGGCGAGCCTGAACAACGTCAGCTTCGTGACCCCGAGCACCGCCATCCTCGGGGCGTACCACCGGTCGGTGCTCGACGGCGTGGTTAAGACGGACTTCCCCGACAACCCCGCCGTGGTGTTCAACTACACGTCCGACGACCTCCCCTTGGACCTCAGCTTCACGGCGCGCGACACGAGGGTGAAGGTGCTGGAGTACGGCGCCGTGGTGGAGGTGGTGTTCCAGGGAACGGGCTTCCTCGGCGGCGAGAGCCACCCCATGCACCTGCACGGCTACAGCTTCTACGTCGTGGGGAGGGGGCTCGGGAACTATGACAAGCACAAGGACCGGCGGGCCACGTAAGCCTGTGCATGGATTGGTCTCAAACCGGCCAAACCGTGAAACCAGCCCGCACCGCACCACATCTACGGTTTACGACGGATTGGCTGGTTTTCGGACTGAAACCGTGTGCAGAAAATCTTAATCTGGTTTGAGACGGTTTCAAACTGTTGAAACCAATTAAACCGCACGCACGCTCCTAGCCTACCCCTCCGCTCCGCACGCTCTTCCTCTCATCAACGCGCTCGTGCGAGCAGGCCGGCGCGAGCGAGCCTGTGAGCAGGCGGGTGAGCGCGCCGGCGAGCGAGCAGGCGGGAGAGCGCGCGGGCGGGCGCGCCGGCGAGCAGGCGGGCGAGCGCACGGGTAGGCGGGAGAGCGCGCGGGCTGGCGAGCGAGCGGGCGCGCCGGTGAGCAGGCAGGAGAGCGCGCGGGCTGGCGAGCGAGCAGGCGGGCGAGCGAGCGGGCGCGCCGGCAAGCAGGCGGGCGAGCGGGCGGCCGGGTAGGCAGGCGCGAGCCGGCGTGCCCCATCCCCGACGACGTATCCCAGATGTCCGAGCTCCGGACGCTCTACCTGCAGCACAACTCACTCTCCGGCGAGGTCCCGACGTCGCTCTTCACGCTCAAGAACCTGGTGCGGCTCAACATCGGGGCGAGCAACTTAACCGGCGAGATCTCGCCAGACTACCACATGCTGAACCGGCTCGGGTCGCTGCTCCTCGAGGGCAACGACTTCAGCGGCGGGCCGCTCGGGCTGTGCCTCGACGGGACTGTGGAGACGCCGGACGGCTTGCCGGAAACCGAGCTAGGCGTGTGCGGCGCGGCTGAAGTTGGCGGCGGCAGAAGAAGAAGAAGCTCTACGGTTCCAAACCGTATAAACCACTAAACGAAACCGCACCAACCCGTCCTATAACCTCCCATCGGAACGGTCCAAACCAAACCAATCCAGCTAAAACTGGTTGTGACGGGTTGGTTTGCGGAACCGGGCGAAACCGCTTAAAACCGGGAATGCCCACGCTTAGGGCCACGTACAACTTGGTCGACCCGCCGTACCAGAACACCGTCTCCGTGCCCAAGGCTGGCTGGGCCGCAATCCGCTTCCGGGCTGCAAATCCTGGTGAGCTCTTTATGGGCCCGGTTCGTTATGTGATAACGTCTTACTTATGGCTTTACTTCCTTTCTTCGTTTAGCTAAAAAAAACTTCTTCTTTTTTGTGTCAGGCGTATGGGTCATGCATTGTCATTTCGAACGCCACATGGTGTGGGGAATGGAGACTGTTTTCATCGTCAAGAACGGCAAGACAAGGCAAGCTAAGATCATGCCACCGCCTCCGGATATGCCTATGTGCTGATGGTGCCGGTTGCACGCGCCAAGAAACGAAAATTCTTTAGTTTTTACTAAGAGCTACTAGATTTTTTTGAAGCTCCAGATTGTAGAGCAAGAAAGCAAATCAAGGCTAAACAGGTTGTTGTACTACTAGGGGAATGTCATTGGCTTATTTTGGGAAAATGTTGTTGGCTTTTATCAGAAAATGATATTGATTTACTTATCAGGATGAAGTGTGCTCATTCCCATACATTTGTACTTGACCCTAAGGACGTTCATGCTGTCCTTTCAAAAGAAGAGACAAAACACATACACTTGTTACAAATAAATAAATCAAAACACATTTTTATATCTGAAAAATCTAAAAAAACTATACATATACTTATGGATGTCAAGTGTGTGCATACCCACGCCACAACCCCCACCGATAGCTCCGACTCTGCCGGTACCAAATGTTGGATTCTTAGGCATAATTTTCATGATTAATTCCAGTATATAAAGCATGATCGCAAACGATACTAACATGTTAACCTCGAAAATACTATACGTATTAATTAAAGTGAACAACAGCATGACATCTACGAACACAGCCATAATAAACAGCACATCGGAACGTGGCGAACGTACCGAACGATTGTAGATGAAGTAGTTGTAGTCGTAGTCGTTGTAGTAGTTGTCGGAGCAACGACGGCAGCAGCTTGAGCAGCGACGGTAGCATCTTGAATAAGACGACGTTGAAGACGAGTCGCCCGCGGAACCGGAGATCGTCCAGTAAGTCGAGCCGTGATGAAGACCTTGAGAGCAGTCGCGCGGAGCGCTTCCCAAAAACCTTATTCGCCCTCTCCCGTACAGGATCACAAGGGCGAGCGGTTCCGGAGACCTGCTGTCCCGTTCGCCGGTGCACGCCGGCGCTCGGGATGGAATAGACTATGGTGGCGGCGCAAGGCTCGAGTTTGGGGGCACGCAGTGTGATGCACCGGTGAGGTTTTGTTGGGAACCCCAAGAGAAAGGTATGAAGTAGTGCAGCAGCAAATTTCTCTCAGTTGTGAAACCAAGGTTATCGAACCAGTAGTAAACTAAGAATCTTCTCAAGGTGACAACGGCGCCAGAAAAGATCTTGCGTCGAAGTTGACGTGGAACCTGCACACAACACAATCAAGATACTTTGCCCCAACTTAACAGTGAGGTTGTCAATCTCACTGGCTTGATGTAACAAAGGATTAAACGTATGTGTGGAAAATGATGTTTGTTTGCAGAGAATGAAAGTAACAGGATTGCAGTAGGATTGTTTATCAGTTTGATGAAAAAGAACCGGGGTCCACAGTTCACTAGTGGTGTCTCTCCATAAATAATAATAGCATACATGCGGGTAAACAAATTACAGCTGGGCAATTGACAGAATAAAGAAGTGCATAATGATGCATACACTGATGTCTAGTGTGATATTCATTTGGGCATTACAACAATATACATAGACCGTTCCAACCGCATCTATGACTAATAATCCACCTTCCGGTTAGCGTCCGCACCCCTTTCAGTATTAAGTTGCAAGCAACAGATAATTGCATTAGGCAATGTGTGTAATGTAAGTAATACAAATACCCTTAGATAAATTACTACTGTTTTATCCCTAATAGCAACAGTACATTTACAATCTTAGAGCTTGCTGTCACTACCCCAGATTAAATAGAGACATGAACCTACTATCGAGCATAAATACCCCCTCTTGGAGTCACAAGCATCTACTTGGCCAGAGCATCTACTATCAACGGAGAGCATGCAAGATCATAAACAACGCACTCACAAGATATATTATGAAGCAATAACATAGTACTCAATATTCATCGGATCCCAGCAAACACAACATGTAGCATTACATACAGATGATCTTGATCATGTTAGGCAGCTCACAAGATCTAAACATGGTAGCACAAGAGGAGAAGACAACCATCTAGCTACTGCTATGAACCCGTAGTCCAAGGATGAACTACTCACGCATCAGTCCGGAGGCGGGCATGGTGATGTAGAGCCCTCCGGTGATGATTCCCCTCTCCGGCAGGGTGCCGGGAGGAGCTTCTGAACCCTCCCGATCTAGGGTTGACGACGGCGGCGGCTCTGAACTTCGTGGGGGAAAAAGGTCCTCGTCTTAGGGCTTGTATTCTCGGGGGGTTTAAGTAAGCGAAAGGGCGAAGGCGGCGGGGCCTCGAGGGCCCCACACCCTGTGCTCGCGCGGCCAGGGTGGCTGTCGCGCCACCTGGGGGTGTGGGCCCCTCGGGGCCCCCCTCCGTGTCGTCTTCGGTGTTCTGGAACCTACCGGGGAAAATAAGCACTTTGACGTTTCGTTTGTCCAATTCCGAGAATATTTCCTTAACAACTTTTCTGAAACCAAAAACAGCAGAAAATAGGCAACTGGCACTGTGACATCTTGTTAATAGGTTAGTCCCAGAAAATGCATAAAATGATATAAAAGTGTATATAAAACATGTAGCAATTTGCATAATATAAGCATGGAACATAAGAAATTATAGATACGTTTGAGACGTATCAAGCATCCCCAAGCTTAGTTCTACTCGCCCCGAGTAGGTAAAACGATAACAAAAATAATTTCTGAAGTGACATGCTTCACACAATCTTGATCATATAATAATGTAAGGCTCATGTTATGAATGAAGTGATTCAAAGCAATGGTTTATAGTTTGCTAACAAATAGACAAGTAATAAACAACTACATCATATAAGCAAAAACTTTTCATGGATAGTACTTTCAAACAAGCATCAAAATGATTCACATGAAATTTAACTCATAAAGCAATAATCTCTAAATAAAAGAGTATTGAAGCAACACAAAGTAAGATATAAGTTTAAGCATTGGCTTTCAACTTGTAACATGTATATCATATACATAGTTGTCACAAAGGAATATAACAAGTGCAATAAGTAAGCATATAAGAATTGTTGCACACAGTTGACACAAGTGTTTGCTTCTAAAACAGAAAGAAGTAGGTAAACTGACTCAACATAAAGTAAAAGAAAGGCCCTTCGCAGAGTGAAGCAGGGATACAAACATGTGCTAGAGCTTTTTAGTTTTATATGTTTTTGAAATTATATAGAGAGCGTAAAAGTAAGTTTTGAGAGGTGTTTGTTGTTGTCAACGAATGGTAATGGGCACTCTACCCCCCTTGTCAACCAGACTTTCAAGAGCGGCTCCCATGAAGGACGTTATTTCTACCAGCAAGTTAGATCATCCCTTTTATCTCTTTTGTTTACACATATAGTTAAAAACTGTTGTCATTGCTTGACTGATTAGATCAGGGCAAAAATGTGAAGAGATTGAATCGGTTAAAGTTGTAATTAATTGGGACTGGGCACCCCATTTGCCAGCTCTTTTTGCAAAGTTAATGGATAAGCGGATGTATATGCCACTAGTCCGGTTGTGAAAGTCTGTCTAAAAGCAAATGACAAGATTGATATCCGTAACACCACATACTTACTCATGAGCTAATAAACATTGACACAAATAAGAGATAATGTGTTTTGAATAATAAAAGGTAGCACACGAAGTATTTGCTTGGAATGGCAGGAAATACCATGTAGTAGATAGGTATGGTGGACACAAATGGCATGGGTTTTGGCTCAAGGTTTTGGATGCACGAGAAGCATTCCCTCTCAGTACAAGGCTTTGGCTAGCAAGGTTATTTGAAGCAAACACAAGTATAAACTATAACAACAAGACGTATATAAAAACATATTGCAATTATTATAAAACTCTATATTGTCTTCCTTGTTGTTCAAACACGTTTACTAGAAAATATCTAGACCTTAGAGATACCAAACATGCAAACCAAATTTCAACAAGCTTTACGGTAGTTCTTCACTAATAGGTTTTAACTACATGATGTAAAAGCTTAATTAAACATGATCTACTTGAGAGCTCAAAACAATTGCCAAGCACCACAACATACAAGATAACAATCCATAAGAGCATGTATATCTTTTTCATTATACCCTCTACCGCATTTAGCATTTTCTGTTTTCAACCAAACACCAATCAACTTATTTAAAGATAAACTCTCCAAGTATATAACAATGAGATATGAGAGTATAACATAAGAAAAACTAACAGCTCCAACAAGAGATGCATGAAAAACAAGAACTAATAGTATTGAAATAACATAGAAGAATACTCAACAAATATAAGTGAAGAATACGAGTATTCATAAAAAAAAGCGGAGCGTGTCTCTCTCCCACAAAGGAATGCTAGGATCCATTTTATTCATAGAATGAAAATAACAAAAACAAAACTGAAAACAAACAGACGCTTCAAGTAAAGCACATAGGATGTGTCGGAATTAAAATATAGTTTCACTAGAGATGGCCTGATAGTTTGTTGATGAAGAAGGGGATGCCCAAGGCATCCCCAAGCTTTGACGCTTGAGTCTTCTTGCTTGGGTGACCCACGGGGGCATCCCCAAGCTTTGGCTCTTTCATCTTCTTGATCACATCACATCATCCTTCTCTCTTGATCCTTGAAAACTTTCTACACACCAAACTCAAAGTAAACTTCATTAGAGGGTTAGTGCATAATAAAAAATTCTTATATTCTGCATGAACACAATTGCTACCAATGCTACTGGACATTAGATACAGGCACTGATACTTTATGGAACAAAGAGATCCATAAATGGCAGAATCTGTCAAAAACAGAACAGTCCGTAAAGACGAATTATTTCGAGACACTTGACTTGCTCAAATCAGAAAACTCAAAACTAATGAAAATTGCATATATATCTGAGGATTATGCACAAAAAATCCCAGGTCCATCCAATTTTTCTGTAAAGAGTTATGAATTTAACGGTGGACAGCAGAAAACAGTTTCAGCACAGCAATCCAAATCTAGCATCAACTTTCTACTAGAGGCTTAACTTGACACAACAATGCAATAAAGTAAAGAGACAAAGGAATTGCTACAGAGGTAGACATCTTCCTTGACTCAATAAAATAAAATAACAGAAATAAAAAGTGGGTTGTCTCCCATAAGCGGTTTTCTTTAACGCATTTCAGCTAGGCACAGAAAGTGATATTCAAGTATTTATAAGAGATGAAGCATCAATATCATGGGTACGAGGTGCCCTACGTTTATTTCTCTTATCATTTTTCTTACCTTTACTCGTAGGGAATGTTTGCCCGCGTCCCGGAGATGAAGTGAAGCTCATAGTACCTTTTCCCACATCAATTACTGCTCCCAAGAGTTTTAGCAAATATCTCCCAAGTGTGATTTGTCCTGTCCCTACACATTCAATAACAAGATAATCAGTGGATACAGTTCTTCCTATGAATGTTGTGAACACTCCTTCAGCTATTCCAATGGGTTGTATAATAGTATTATCTGTGAGGGTTATTTCTTCTCCCCCTTCAACAAGTCCCCAAAGGTTTAAAGATGCATGAATATACTTAGGCATGAGACAAAATTTAGACATAATATCACAACGTGCATGAAAGATTTCATTACCAATAGTAATTCTCATGGTAGGGAGCCACATGGAAGGTTCAGAATTTATGGGAACATAATCAAAATACTCAAGAATTTTATTATACCCATCCTTCAAGCAAGATATGCGTGCCTCAAGGGTATTTAATCTAGTATGAATATTACCAATGCTTGTATCACATTTATTAGTTGAAGAAGAGGACATAATTAATTTCTTTATTGCATTAAAAGCTTGATCCCCATCACATTGAAGGAAATCTCCTCCCACTACAGCATCTAAAGCATACCTATAGCAAAGAACAAGTCCAAAATAGAAGCTACTAAGAAGTACACTTAGAGTCATTTTTGGTTCGCTTTCACCATAGGATTCAAAAATTCTGGACCAAGCTTCTCCAAAAGTTTCCTCACTCCCTTATTTAAAAGTAAAGATCAATTCCTCAGGTGACACAGTGACGGGAAATATACTAGGCATAATAGCAAACCAAAATAAAACAAAGACAAAACCGAAATAATAAATTGCAAACCGAAATAAAAATAACAATGCAAGTAACTAATTTTTTTGTATTTTTGATATTAAGCAAATAAGACAATAATAAAAATAAACTAAGCAAGACAATAACAAAATAAAAATATTGGATGTGAGAGACTCCCCTCGTAGAAGAGCTTAGTCTCCCCGGCAACGGCGCCAGAAAAGAGCTTGATGCACCGGTGAGGTGTTGTGAAGTAGTGCAGCAGCAAATTTCCCTCAGTTGTGAAACCAAGGTTATCGAACCAGTAGGAAACTAAGAATCTTTTCAAGGTGACAACGGCGCCAGAAAAGATCTTGCGTCAAAGTTGACGTGGAACCTGCACACAACACAACCAAGATACTTTGCCTCAACTTAACAGTGAGGTTGTCAATCTCACTGGCTTGCTGTAACAAAGGATTAAACGTATGTGTGAAAAAATGATGTTTTTTTGCAGAGAATGAAAGTAACAGGATTGCAGTAGGATTGTTTATCAGTTTAAGGAAAAAGGACCGGGGTCCACAGTTCACTAGTGGTGTCCCTCCATAAATAATAATAGCATACATGCGGGTAAACAAATTACAGCTGGGCAATTGACAGAATAAAGAAGTGCATAATGATGCATATACTATAGTTATGATGTCTAGTGTGATATTCATTTGGGCATTACAACAATATACATAGACCGTTCCAACCGCATTTATGACTAATAATCCACCTTCCGGTTAGCGTCCGCACCCCTTTCAGTATTAAGTTGCAAGCAATAGATAATTGTATTAGGCAATGTGTGTAATGTAAGTAATACAAATACCCTTAGATAAAGTACTACTATTTTATCCCTAGTAGCAACAGTACATCTACAATCTTAGAGCTTGCTGTCACTACCCCAGATTAAATAGAGACATGAACCTACTATCGAGCATAAATGCCCCCTCTTGGAGTCACAAGCATCTACTTGGCCAGAGCATCTACTAGCAACGGAGAGCATGCAAGATCATAAACAACACACTCACAAGATATATTATGAAGCGATAACATAGTACTCAATATTCATCGGATCCCAGCAAACACAACATGTAGCATTACATAAAGATGATCTTGATCATGTTAGGCAGCTCACAAGATCTAAACATGGTAGCACAAGAGGAGAAGACAACCATCTAGCTACTGCTATGGACCCGTAGTCCAAGGATGAACTACTCACGCATCAGTCCGGAGGCGGGCATGGTGATGTAGAGCCCTCCGGTGATGATTCCCCTCTCCGGCAGGGTGCCGGGAGGAGCTTCTGAACCCTCCCGATCTAGGGTTGACGACGGCGGCGGCTCTGGACTTCGTGGGGGAAAAAGGTCCGCGTCTTAGGGCTTGTATTCTCGGGGGGTTTAAGTAGGCGAAAGGGCGAAGGCGGCGGGGCCTCGAGGGCCCCACACCCTGTGCTCGCGCGGCCAGGGGGGCTGCCGCGCCACCTGGGGGTGTGGGCCCCTCGGGGTCCCCCTCCGTGTCGTCTTCGGTGTTCTGGAACCTACCGGGGAAAATAAGCACTTTGACGTTTCGTTTGTCCAATTCCGAGAATATTTCCTTAACAACTTTTCTGAAACCAAAAACAGCAGAAAACAGGCAACTGGCACTGTGGCATCTTGTTAATAGGTTAGTCCCAGAAAATGCATAAAATGATATAAAAGTGTATATAAAACATGTAGCAATTGGCATAATATAAGCATGGAACATAAGAAATTATAGATACGTTTGAGACATATCACAGTGCAGGACATTATATAGCGCAACTCGGAGGAAAACCCTAACGGGTACGGAGTGGCCCGGTAGCCCACGATCCGGGAGCGACCCGAACTGACTAACCAAGACGCGTCCGTCAAAACCGTTTTCCTGTACTGCAAAAATAAAGATCGGCTCGGCGAGATTTCCGCAACCCGCGGCGCAGCGCGGCGGGCGGGCGGGCGGTGCGTGCGAGCGGCGGCGGAGGAGGAGCGCGTGAGAGAGCCTCATGTTCTCACAAGTTTACCATGTAGCACAACACTCCACTATATAAGGTGGTGCCACTCCTCTCAAACTAGCAATGTGGGACAAAACTTTAGCTCCCACACCACTCACATGTGAGCTGCCATTTTTCCATGGGCTTTGAGATTTCAGAAATTGCTAATTGGGCTGCCCTCAAATGGGCCCAATTCTAACAATCCCCCACCAGATCTCAAATCCCCATTTAGAGATATTTGCCAGAACTCGAGTCTTGTTTATATACCAGTGTTTCAGCAGAAACTGTTAATTTGAAGTTCCGCCTAGAATCTTGAGCTACGTCTATCGACAACTTGAACAATGGATGAAACTTGAATTGCAAGTTTGGTGCCTTTTGATTTCACACAAAATCATAACTGGTACTTGGCTGCCAGTAGCCTACCCCGCGGGTGTAGCATATGCGTCATACTACCTGGTCTCTTCATGAGTTTACTAGAGATCACCCAAATCTCATAGATTGCGACGTTTAACAATCTGACTCATATAGGTGTGTTCTTTCAAGAATGCTCTGTAGAACAGAATCTTTGCTATGAATAGCCAACATAAACACATTAAGGCATGCCGCCAACCTGCCTAACAGATTTTGAGAGTTTTGCATCCTAGAGAGGGTTAGGTAATAACTCTCCTCTGTCACACCACTAGTTTGTTCTTCCCAGGTCCTACTTCACGGGATCTCCGATCACATAGGTTGGGTTAACACTATGGAACAACGCTTATGGGTCTCAACCCCATCTCCCTCGATGCACTTTCTATCACATTACGTGATAGTCCCTTCGTAAAGGGATTTGCCAGGTTTTTGTCTGTTTGAATATACGAAACAGATATTACTCTGGAGTTTCTCAATTTCCTTACAGACTTCAAACGTTTTTTAACGTGTCTTGATTACTTCGCGTTATCCTTAGCATTGTTCACTTTTACGATAACCGTTTGGTTGTCACAGTTTATAAGGATGGCCGGTAATGGTTGCTCAACCACTGGCAAGTCCATCAAGAGCTCACGCAGCCATTCTGCCTCAACAGAAGCTGTATCTAAAGCAGTAAGTTCTGCTTCCATGGTTGACCTCGTAAATATGGTCTGTTTGCAAGACCTCCATGATACTGCGCCACCTCAAAGAATAAACGCATATCCATTTGTGGCGTAGAGCTAATCAACATCTGAGATCCAGTTCGAATCACAATATCCCTCAAGCACAGCAGGGTGCCCTGAATAGTGAATCCCATAACTCATTGTACCGTTCAGATAGCGCATGATCCTTTCAAGTGCATGCCAATGATCAGTACCCGGGTTAGACATGAACCTGCTCAATTTGCTCACAGCAAAAGAGATATCAGATCTCGTCGCGCTCGCAAGGTACATGAGTGAACCGATCACTTGAGAGTATCTTAATTGATCTTTCGTCTCTTTCTTGTTCTTTCTGAGTGTCACACTGGAATCATAGGGTGTTGTAAAAGGCTTGCTGTCTGTAAAACCGAATCGGCTCAAGACCGATTGCGTTAACGTAATCCCACTCTCATCCCTAATCAGCTTAATGTTCAGAATCACATCAGCTTGTCCCAGATCTTTCATATAAAAGCTCTTTGACAGGAAAGACTTGACCTCATTTATCACTATCATGTTTGTACCGAAAATTAGTATGTCGTCAACATACAAGTATAATATGACACTATCGCCCCCACCATGGCGATAATACACACCTATCAGCCTCATTAATGGCAAAGCCTGTAGAAGTTAAAGTTTTGTCAAACTTCTCATGCCATTACTTAGGTGCTTGCTTCAGCCCATACAAAGATTTTAACAATTTGCACACATTTATCTCTTCACCTTTTACTACAACCCCATTAGGCTGATCTATATAGATTTTCTCTTCCAACTCTCTGTTAAGGAAAGCTGTCTTTACGTCCATTTGATGAACGATCAGACCATAGGAGGCAGCCAGGGAAAGTAGTACACGAATGGTGGTCAGTCTAGCAACAGGTGAATAGGTGTCAAAGTAATCTTCGCCTTCACGCTGGGTGTAGCCCTTGGCTACAAGCCGTGACTTGTACTTCTCAATAGTACCATCGGGCCTTAGCTTTTTCTTGAACACCCACTTACAACCCACAGGTTTGCAACCGTAGGGTCGTTCAGATAATTCCCAAGTTCCATTACAAAGAATCGAGTCCATCTCATTATGGACAGGTTCTTTCCAGTCATCCGCATCAGGAGATGCAAATGCCTCTGCAATGGACGTAGAAATATTGTCCACAAGGTACACAATGAAATTATCACCAAAGGATTTTTCAATCCTCTGTCTCTTGCTCCTCTTGGGAGCTTCATTGTCATCCTTCTCAAGGACTTTCTCAACATGTGGTTGTTCAGAATGATCAACATATGTACTAGATTCAGTAAATAACTCAGAAGAAATTCTAGCAGTGCTATGCATATTCTTCATAGGAAACATGTTCTCAAAAAATGTTGCATCACGAGATTCCATAATAGTATCAACAGGCATATCAGGTACCTCAGATTTAACCACTAAAAATCTATAGCCGATGCTCCGCTGAGCATAACCAAGAAAGACACAATCCACTGTCTTTGGTCCAAGTTTACGTATCTTAGGTATTGGAACATTGACTTTCGCCAAGCATCCCCAAGTGCGTAAATAAGAAAGTGATGGTTTTCTCCCAGACCACTCCTCGTAAGGGGTCTTCTCTTTATTCTTGTTTGGAACTCTATTCAGTACATGACACGAAGTCAATAAAGCCTCCCCCACCATGCATTAGATAAACCAGCAGTGTCCAACATGGCGTTCACCAAGTCAGTCAGCGTGCGGTTTTTCCTCTCAGCAACCCCGTTTGATTGGGAAGAATAGGGAGGCGTCCTCTCATGAATAATACCGTGTTCCTCACAGAATACATCAAATATTTTGGAGAAGTACTCGCCACCACGATCCGACCTGAGACGTTTGATCTTTCTCTCTAGTTGATTTTCTACTTCGGCTTTATAAATTTTAAAGTACTCTAAAGCTTCATCTTTAGTTTGCAACAAATATATATAACAGAACCTAGTAGCATCATCAATTAAAGTCATAAAATATTTCTTTCCACCTTTTGTCAACACGCCATTCATCTCACATAGATCGGAATGTACGAGTTCCAGCGGTGCCAAGTGTCTCTCCTCGGCTGCCTTGTGAGGCTTTCGAGGTTTCTTTGATTGCACACAACTATGGCACCTTGAACCTTTGGCAATACTGAAATTCGGAATTAAACTCATACCGGACAACTGAGACATCAAACCAAAGTTAATGTGACATAAACGAGAATGCCAAACACTAGTATCATCGGAAACACCGTCACAAATATGGTTTACTGATTTATTACAGAAATCTGAAAGTGAAAAACGGAACAAGCCTCCGCACTAATAACTTTTACCAATAAATTGTCCAAACTTTGACACAACTACTTTATTGGACTCCAAGACTAACTTAAACCCATCTCTGCATAGAAGGGAACCACTAACGAGATTCTTGTTCATAGTAGGGACATGCTGCATGTTCCTCAGCTGCACGATCTTCCCCGAATTAAACTTTAGATCTACCGTGCCAACACCACGAACAGTAGCATGTGATCCAGTCCCCATTTGGATGGAAGAGTCCCGAGCGACCTGATAAGAAGTGAACAAATAGATGTCAGCGCACACATGAACGGTAGCACCCATATCAATCCACCAACATGTAGAATGAAATACTGAAAGCACAAATGGTAAATTACCATACCCATCAGTATTGCTAGCGGTCACGACGTTGACATTTTTGGCCTTCTTGTCTGCACGATCTGGGCAGTCCACAGAGAAGTGGCCGAGCTTTACACAGATATAGCAACCTAGCTCAGATTTGTTCGCCTTCTTCTTCTTATTCTTGAAAGAATTAGTCTTGACAGGTACATTGAACACAGGCTTGTTCTTTCCTTTGTTCTTGCCGTGGTTATGATTCTTCTGCACCATGTTGGCGCTAGACTGACCTTCACCACCTCTCTCAGCAGTGTCCTTAGCCCAAGGCTTCTACTCAACATCAATAGACGCTATCAGGTTTTCAACCGATATCTCCTGTCTCTTGTGTTTGAGCGTTGTGGCGAAGTTCCTCCATGAAGAGGGCAACTTTGCAATAATGCACCCAGCCACAAACTTGTTAGGTAAGGCACACTTACGTGCTCAAGCTCCTTAGCAATGCACCGTATGTCATGAGCCTGTTCGAGTACAGAACGGTTGTTAGCCATCCTGAAGTCATGAAAACTCTCCATGATGTACAGTTCACTGCCAGCATCTGCTACACCGAACTTAGCGTTCAGTGCCTCCCAGAGCTCTTTGCCATCTGTAATGTGCATGTACACATCAAACAGCTTGTTGCTCAGAGCACTCAGAACGAGTCCCACAAAGGCAGTATTGGTTTCCTTTAACTTGTTCTGATCCTCGTCAGATATAGTTTCTTCAGGTAAAACCTCACTAGACTCGAACACTTTCAGAGATCGTAACCACAACGTGGTCTTGATCTGCCATCTCTTAAAATCCGCACCGGTAAACTTGTCCGGCCTCAGCGCATCAGATAGACGTCCCATGTTTAATTCAGTAAATTGTCTATAACACATATAAGGTTTTTGGATTGTTGGATTATTAGGCATAATTTACATGATTAATTCCAGTATATAAAGCATGATCGCAAACGCTACTAACATGTTAATCTCAAAAATACTAGACGTATTAATTAACATGAACAACAGCATGACATCTACGAACACAGCCATAATAAAACAGCACATCGGAACGTGGCGAACGTACCGAACAATTGCAGATGAAGTAGTTGTAGTCGTTGTCGTTGTAGTAGTTGTCGGAGCAACGACGGCAGCAGCTTGAGCAGCGACGGTAACATCTCGAAGAAGACGACGTTGAAAACGAGTCGCCCGCGGACCCGGAGATCGTCCAGGAAGTCGAGCCATGATGAAGACCTTGATAGCAGTCGCGCGGAGCGCTTCCCAAAAACCTTATTCGCCCTCTCCCATACAGGATCACAAGGGCGAGCGGTTCCGGAGACCTGCTGTCCCGTTCGCCGGTGCACGCCGGCGCTCGGGATGGAATATACTACGGTGGCGGCGCAAGGCACGAGTTTGGCAAAACCTAGATTGGTTCGGGGTTTTTCAGCGCACGCAGTGCAGGGCATTATATAGCGTAACTCGGAGGAAAACCCTCACGGGTACGGAGTGTCCCAAGTCCACGTCGCACACGTTTAGGTCGGTTTTTAGCCCACGATCCGGGAGCGACCCGAACTGACTAATCAAGACGCGTCCGTCAAAACCGTTTTCCTGTACTGCAAAAATAAATCTCGGCTCAGGCGTGCGAGCGGCGGCGGCGGCGGCGGCGGCGGCGGCGGCGGAGGAGGAGCGCGTGAGAGAGCATCATGTTCTCACAAGCTTACCAAGTAGCACAACACTCCACTATATAAGTTGGTGCCACTCCTCTCAAACTAGCAATGTAGGACTAAACTTTAGCTCCCACACCACTCACATGTGAGCTGCCATTTTTTCATGGGCTTTAAGATTTCAGAAATTGCAAATTGGGCTGGCCTCAAATGGGCCCAATTCTAACACCAAACACAAGATGGAGATCAAATTTCTTCTAAGTTAGTGCATGCACGGGTGCTGCTCTGTTAAGCTAGATATAAGGCGCAATTCCTTTGCTGGCTTAAAAAATCGGGCTTCCGGTACGTACATCTCTTCTCCGCTCAACGGTAGGGAATCGTTCCAAGCAGCGCTAGGTCATGGGTTCGAGTCCTAAGTCTCATGTCAATGGGTCCCATCTGTTAGGGCATGTCCAACGCGTCGCCTCAGACGGTCGCCCCACAGGCCACCTAGGCTTGGACTGTCAGAGTGGTCGCTCCGTAGTGTGTCAGAGTAGCTTGCAGAGGAGGCGGCTTCCCCACGAGAAAAGCAAGGAAAAGGAACGCGGGCAGGAGTGGAGAGGATAGGAAGAGAGAAGGAATCCGAGTTATGGAGAAAAGAGCAAAGAAAATATGTCCATGGCTGGCCGGCAGCTGCAGATCGAGGCATGTCTGTGGCCAGGAACTACAGCTCAAGGTCGCGGCCATGGCAGGCAGCTGCAGCTCAAGGTCGCAGCCATGGCGACCAAAATCCTGACAGCGTGAGCATGTAGGTGCGGCCGCGGTGGGTGCTGTGAGTTTGGGACGAGGCTGGAGAAGCAGGTTAACTATGTGATTTCCTAATTCCCCGCGTGATGCGATTTGAGTAGCTGGTTCTTCTTCTTCCGTGAGTTGAATCTGTGAAGAACAGCACATGATGGAGAATAAAGTGACGTGAGAGAGATATAAGAGGGAGCAACGTGGGGCCCATGTATGATACTGCCTCCGCTGGATGGAAACTATGCGATGCTGTGGTTTCAGCTCTCCTAGCCTACGTGTCGACGATGAGACCACCGCCTTGCGTCGCTTCCATTGCTCGTGCCCTTAGTAGGTCCAAAGCAAGTCTAAAGAGTGACATATAGCGGAAATGACACCTAAACAATGACATTAGGCGACACTGCTGAGGTGGTGCCCCACCCATACTCATACGTCATCACCATTTACGATAATAACATGTTGTCATAGATGTTATGACCATCTAGATTGGTATTATTTGGCTAAAAATAAGATACCATTTCGTGTCAAGAAGTTATGACCTTATGTGGTACCTCCAGCTTCAGACCTTGCGTCGGCCAGAGTCATGGATGTATGGTGTCCGATCATTCTCCTCCGAAAAGACAACCCGTAAGATCTATGTTGTTTTATGGTTGATCTAAATTCGTATATACTGATAAAGGTCGGCTTGTGACGTAGGAGAGCGGAGCGTCCCGGAGTCAGAAGCTGGCCCATCAGGGTCGCAGGGCCATCCGGTATGCACGGAGGGGGGTACAGGGGTACGGTACGAGTTGTTTACGGGTCGGACTTCAGCCGACCTAGGGTTATGCCACCATATATACCTCTTGTAAGCCGCATGTTGGGATAAGTCGCAAGTTGTAAATCCCCGACCTTTGTACCCTCACCCGATCATAGTGAAGTATTGCTGGCTGACGTCCGTGGTTTTTTCTACTCCTTTGTTTTGAGAGATTTTTCACGTTAAATCTCGGGGACGTCCCCGTTGGTTTGATCTTTCCGCACTTCATCGTTTTCGTGTATGAAGAATGTAAGATGCTAGAACAAACTTAACTTGACTGACGAAATAGTAGAATGACTCATGATTGAGCATCTTAACTATGTTATTCAGAGCAACAAATACTATCTCAACCGTGTAACTTTAAGGCTAGACTACCTCTGACCAAAAACACGAGCTATGTGCTTCGTCTCACCATTAAAATCTGGTACTAGACTATGCCAGATTGGAAGCTCCGCACACATATGCATATGAATATTTCCTTGCAGGTTAGCTGGCTTCGTTTCTCAACATTACCCATGCATACATACACTGCTAACAAAATTTAGGCCCTATTGGTGCCGGGGCAAAGGCTCCAAATGTACAGCTCTCGTTTTCATCGGGATGCACGCTCGCGTTACTCGTCATGTCGATCACGACCGCTAGCTCGACATACATCTGTCCTGGGAGAACAAGTTTGGAACTAGCTGCACATACCGATCCATCCATGCACGACCGGTTCCTCCTACGAACTGTCACCCACTCATCCGTCCATGGATTCTTCGGCCTCGTACGTGTTAACCCCGTGCGCCCTGGCAAGATTCCTCTGTATAAATACCCAAATGTCCGGTGCATATTCTTCAAACCTGGCACACAGATACATAATTAGTTGATTCTCGTTCGATCTGGCCGGCAATGGCAGTCGGTAAGATACCTCTAATTTGGCTATTAGGTGTGGCTTTAGTGTTTGGTGCAGCAGCAGCTGCCCCGGCTCCTCAAGATTCCAGCAGGGTTCGCCCTCGATATGATTTCTTTGTGAGTCAGTGTCCAGCAGGGTTCGATCAGAAGTTTTAGGATCTCCAAAGCTATCTTTTCCCTGATATATGCATGAATGCATGACAAAACACTGGTCGCCTTGCAGATAAGGGAGGCTAACTACACTAGGCTCTGCCATGAGAAGACCATCCTCACCGTGAACGGCGAGTTCCCCGGCCCGACCATCTACGCGCGGAACGGCGACGTCGTCATCGTCAACGTCTACAACCAGGGCGACAAAAACATCACCGTCCACTGGTAGTTTTCTAGTCCCTGCTAACTGTCACTTGCTACCGAAATGTCCATGGCCTGAACTGAATTGCCGGTGGTGCAGGCACGGCGTGGACCAGCCGCGGAACCCGTGGTCGGACGGGCCGGCGCACATAACGCAGTGCCCGATCCAGCCCGGCAGCAAGTTCACCTACCGGATCATCTTCTCCGAGGAGGAAGGCACGCTGTGGTGGCACGCGCACAGCGACTTCCACCGCGCCACCGTGCACGGCGCCATTGTCATCCACCCCAGGCGCGGCGCCGTCTACCCGTTCAGGAAGCCGGACAAGGAGATACCAATCATCCTTGGTACGCACGAGATGAATCCACATTGTGCGGATCAATTAATCCTGATCGAGGCTTGAGAGCGTGAAAAATTCTATCTTCAGGTGAGTGGTGGAACCGCGACGTCGGGCAGCTGCTCGCTGAAGCCCTCAGTACCGGCAGCGACTTCGAGCCCTCCGACGCCAACACCATCAACGGCCAGCCGGGCGACCTGTTCCCGTGCTCCAGCGACAGCGCCTTCAGGCTACCCGTCGAGCACGGCAAGACGTACATGCTCCGGATCGTCAACGCCGCGCTCACCAGCGAGTACTTCTTCGCCATCGCCGGGCACCGCCTCACGGTGGTCGGCACAGACGCCTCCTACACCAAACCGTTCACCGTCGACCACGTCTACATCGCGCCTGGCCAGACCAAGACCGTGCTGCTCCACGCCGACCGTGGAATCATGCACGGCCGCTCGAACAGCACCTGCAGCAGGTACTACATGGCGGCGAGGCCGTACGCGACGAACCCGATCGCCCGCTTCGACAACAGCACCGCCACCGCCGTCCTGGAGTACGTCGGCAACGCGCCGCCGTCCCTAGCGACGCCGCCGGAGATGCCTTTCCTGCCGGCCATCAACGACAGCGTCGCGGCGGAAGCCTACTCGGCGCAGCTCAGGTCCCTGGCCAGCGACGAGCACCCGGTGGACGTCCCCCGGCACGTGGACCATCACATGCTCATCACGATCGCCGTCAACGAGATCCCCTGTGCGCCGGGCGAGCTGTGCAAGGGTCCCCGCAGCAACCGCGTCGCGGCGAGCCTGAACAATGTCAGCTTCGTGACCCCGAGCACCGCCATCCTCGGGGCGTACTACCGCTCGGTGCTCGACGGCGTGGTGAAGACTGACTTCCCCGACAACCCGGCGGTGGCGTTCAACTACACGGAGGAGGACCCCCTGGACCTCCGGTTCACGGCGCGCGACACGAGGGTGAAGGTGCTGGAGTACGGCGCCGTGGTGGAGGTGGTGTTCCAGGACACGGGCATCCTCGGCAGCGAGAGCCACCCCATGCACCTGCACGGCTACAGCTTCTACGTCGTGGGGAGAGGGCTCGGCAACTATGACAAGCACGAGGACCTGGCCACGTACAACTTGGTCGATCCGCCGTACCAGAACACCGTCTCCGTGCCCAAGGCTGGCTGGGCCGCAATCCGCTTCCGGGCTGCAAATCCCGGTAAGGCATTTCTTTTAGCCTTTTGGACTTTTCATGGGCCGTGTTCTTTGTGTAATTACTTACTATATCTTCACTTATTCTAAAAAAAACTCTTGTTTAAAAAAATCTAAAAAAAAACTTATATCTTCACTTGTTTTTTCTGTCTTAGGCGTATGGTTCATGCATTGCCATTTCGAACGCCACATGGTGTGGGGAATGGAAACTGTTTTTTTTTACGGGAAAGCATAATCTTTATTGATCCATAATCAAACAGTCATTACAAATAGCCTCCTGGATAAAACCTGGAGGAGACCCACGCCACACACCACTACCAACAGAGTTACAACTCCTAGCTAGTTGATGAGCAGCAACATTGAGCAAACGAGGAACATGATGAAAAACACAGGAAGTAAAAGCCCTAGACATAGACTTAATATCTTGAATCACCGGCCCTACAGATGACCGGTCTGTCTCAGACGAAAGAAGGCGCTGGATCACCGACAAACAATCCGACGCAATGATGATCTTGCTGAAACCTTCATCCTGAGCAAATGAGATGGCTCGTCGAGTAGCTATGGCCTCAGCCAGCTCAGGTTCCAGCACATTATCTTCACAATCAGCAAGGGCAGCAACGAACCTTCCAGTGTGATCTCGAGCTACCACACTTGCCCCCATACGCTTTGACTCGCAGAAGATGGCAGCGTCCACGTTCAGAAGCACAGTTCCAACCGGCGGCGGAGTCCATTTGGCCGGAGAAGAAGAGGACTCACGTCTATGGTTGGAGGTTGGCTTGAACAAATGTAAGAGTATCATTTCAACATAAGCCTTTATCTTTGTAGCAACAGAGCCTGGATGCCTCATGGGTTCGCCCTCACGCGTCTTGTTCCGTGCATCCCAAACATGCCACATCGTTACCATAACAGCAGTAGCTTGAATATCTGAGCACCGTTGCAGGAGATCAAAAGTCCAACTCCTTGTGGTTCGAAACTCTTTTCGTTTGAGTTGGATGTCATACTCAGATTTCACTTCTTGCCAAACCTCATTGGCAAACGGGCAGAACAAAAGAGAGTGTTCAATGGTTTCATACCGGTTGCAGAAGGTACATAATGGAGAAGCAGGGATACTTCTCTTCCTGAGCTGATGACCTGAAGGTAAACAGTCATGTACAAATCTCCATACCGTGATTTTCATCTTCCCCGGTGCTTTTGTAGCCCATAGTTTTTTCCATAACTTGGCCTCCTCATCAGTGGCCGAAGTGGATCCATGTCCAGCACTGCAACGGTTGGTGAAGAAGCGTTCATGCCGGGCAAGATTGTACGCGGACCGAATACTGACCAAAACGGGCATGTGGCCAAGAAACAAAGTCACCCTCGCTGAAACGGCTGATGGGAACCTGTAGAATTCTATTGGCAACATCTTCCACAAACAGTGACCGAACCAGTTCACCATCCCAAGCCCTTGTGGTCTCATCAATCAACATATCCACCGTTTGATCCGGGGGGAGACTCACCAGAGTACGGACAGTACCAGCAGGACAGCCCGGTATCCAGTGATCTGAGACAATATTTGTGGTCGTGCCATTGCCAATTCCCCACCTTACACCTTTTTTCACTAGCTGCATGCTGAACTGAATGCTACGCCAAGTGAAAGACGAAGAACGGGGCGTCGAAGCATTCCAGAAGTCGCAGTTGGGAAAGTACCGTGCCTTCAGTACCTTGGCACATAGAGATGATGGATCCGTGAGAAGACGCCAGCACTGTTTCCCTAGCATAGCCTGGTTAAACAGCGAGAAGTCGCGGAATCCCATCCCTCCAAGAGATTTAGGAGTTGTTAACCATTCCCATGATCGCCAATGTAGTTTCCTCTTTCCATTTTCTATCCCCCACCAATGGTTGGCAATAGCTTTCCTCATTGACTCACAGATTGAGATTGGCAACTGAAAGCAACTCATCACAAAAGTTGGAATGGCCTGGATAATAGATTTAAGCATCTCTTCCTTACCAGCCCGAGACATGGGCCTATCAGACCATCCATTCATCGCTCGCCACATACGGTTGAACAAGTACTTGAAAGTGTTTACAGGTGATCGTCCCACTTCCGTTGGCATCCCAAGGTACGTATCTTGTAAAGCCTCCGAAAAGACACCAAGCTTTTGCATCACCGCATTTTTTACATCAATTTGGCAATGAGCACCAAAGAAAACCGAAGACTTGTCCAGGTTAATTTTTTGTCCAGACCCCTCACAGTATAGTTGCAAGGTACTATGCAAAGCCTCCACACTTCTTCTATCACTCCGGGCAAAGAAAATGCTGTCATCTGCAAACAGTAAATGTGAAATAGGGGGGCCAAGTCTACCATTTCGTAAACCTTGTAGCTCACCTTGAGCCTCCCTCTGTTGCAAAAGACAAGATAATCCCTCCGTGTAAAGAAGAAAGAGATAGGGGCTAATAGGATCCCCTTGCCTGATACCTCTGGTTGGGATAACAGGATCAGTGAGCTCTCCGTTGACTCGGACTGCATACCTCACACACATCACGCATCTCATCACAGTGTTTATCCAAGTTGGATGAAAACCCAACTTTTGGAGGCAGCCCCGAAGATAGTTCCATTCAACTCTATCATATGCCTTCATCATGTCAACTTTGAGAGCAAAATATGGCCGCTGTGATCGTTGTTGTCTAATGGTGTGAAGACATTCATATGCAATCAGAGCATTATCAGTGATAAGACGTCCAGGGACAAAAGCACTCTGATTTTCAGACACGATCACCGGCAAGATGAGCTTCAAACGGTTAGCCAACACCTTAGAAGCGATTTTATATAGCACATTACATAAGCTGATAGGACGAAAATTCTTGAGCTCATCAGGGTTAGCTACCTTCGGAATCAACACAATGACCGAGTCACATAGCCCCTCCGGTAAGGAACCCCCCTCCAAGAAACTCCTAACAGCACAACATATCTCCTCATGAAATAACTCCCAGTGGGTTTGATAGAAGAGGGCCGGAAAACCATCCGGTCCAGGAGCTTTAGTCGGGCCCATCTGGAATAACGCTGACTTAATCTCCTCATCTGTATACTCTTTTGTTAAGTCTGCATTCATCTCATCAGATACTTTTTGAGGGATAGAATCAAGGACAACATCAATAGACGAGGTAGGTTCCGAAGTAAACAGATTCCCATAGAATTGCTGAACCATACCTTTCATTTCTGAGACATCTTCACACCGTGATCCATCCTCACGTTTGAGGTATTTGATGCGGTTCGCCTTCTTGCGTGCAGATGCTCGTGCATGGAAGAAAGATGTGTTACGGTCTCCTTCGCGTAACCACTCAACACGTGAGCGTTGCCGAGCCATAATCTCCTCCCGTTCAAACTGTTCGCACAGATCCTTTTCTAGGTTATGGATTTCATTATCAAATCCATCCGCTGCCGACATACGAAGGTGCTTCAACCTTCTTTCTAGTTTCTGGATCTTCTTACGAACAACCCCAAAAGAATCCCTGCTCCATGTTTGCAAAGAGCCAGCGACCTGCTGGAGTTTGGACCAAGTAGACTGCAGCGAACCGTCGCTTGCATTCTCTGTCCACATCTTCTCCAAAACCCCCCTGTAATCTGGAGCTCTAATCCATGCTGCTTCGAAACGAAAACCAGCCTGGACCGGAACCTTTGCCCTCACGTCTGCCAATCGTGACAGGGTAATGAAGATAGCTAAGTGATCTGATGCCGTAGTAATGATGTTCTCCACCGAGCAATCATCAAATAAAGCTGAGAACTCTCCATTCGCTACAGCCCTATCAAGCCGAACCTTTACATGATCATCAGCTGATTGTCTATTATTCCATGTAAACTTCGGACCAGTGAAGCCTAGATCAATCAGCCCACAATCAGATAAGCACTCTCTGAACAGATCCATCTGCGATTCTGATCGTTCACGCCCACCAACATGCTCATCCTGGCTAAGCGCTTCATTAAAATCCCCGCAGCAAATCCATGGCCCTTCCCATTCCGACCGTAGCCGACGCAGCAAGTTCCAGAATTCATGACGGTGATCTCGGCGAGGCTCGCCATAAACAAAGGTCGCCCTCCAAGGTGTCTCATTCTCCGAAGAGATGTTCACATCTATGGCATGTGAATTGAAGCCCTTGAGAGACACTGTGTATTGAGGCAACCAAAACAGCGCTAGACCCCCACTGAGTCCCACACTACTAACAGCAAAACTCCCAGTATATCCCAACGTCCACATAAAGTTCTGGGCTCTTGTATCCTTCATCTTCGTTTCTGAAAGGAAGAGGAAGGAGGGTCTGAATGTCCGCACTAACCAGCGGAGCTCACCAACCACCGAGTCTGACCCAAGTCCTCGGCAGTTCCAGCATAGGATACTCATTGCGTCTGGCGGGGCTGCAGCGCAGCCTCCGCCTGATCCGCCGATCGTGTTTGAATCACACTGACATCCACTTTGTGCTTCTTGTTTGAGTCCACGTGTTCACTCCCGCCATCCTCTGTGGCCGGCAAGATGGTGGAGGTCAACACAATTGCCATCTCGGGCAGCTTGGTCGAAGGGTTGTTAGCAGCATCAGACCCTTGCACTGCCGGCTGTGCTTTTTGTCTATACTCCTTTCGCTTCTGTCCAACTCGCGTACCATCCTTCACCACATCATTAACCTTTGCCGGTTTCTGATTATTCGCTCGAGGCTTTCTACCTCTCGTTTTAGGCTTAACAGGAGAATTAACTTCTCCAACCGTAACTTTGTCCTCTTGACACTTAGCAGCCGTACCAGACGACTGTTTCGATGGACCAGCACGCCCATGTTCAGGCCATGATCCCTGAGAACCCGAAAAGGATCCTTGACCCGACGTTGCCCCAGATGATTTCTTCTTCCGATCATCCGGAACGCACATCCTGGAACTATGGTATGGTAATAGACCTTCAGCATCTCTCTCAGCTGGAGACGGGCAAACCATGGCAGCGTGACCAAATAAACCACATGAGAAGCAGTAAATAGGGAGGCGCTCATACTTGACAGTGTAATAATCAGTTGCCTGTCTCTTCCGTGAGAACACCGAGACACAACGCATGAGAGGTTCAGAGATGTTGATTGAAGCACGAACCCGCAGGAATTCTCCCCATGCACGGCCTTTTTCATCCACGTCCAGTTTCTCAACCTTACCAACATGACCAGCCAGCTCCTTGCCCTTCGTATCATTCATCAACCCAAAGGGCAGATAAAGAATATGGAACCAGATGGACAGCTTCTCGAAACGGACATCAGCAGGCTTCAAAGATGGATCAAATTCGTTCAGTATTACAGCATGCTTACCGACATTCCACGGAGACCCATCCTTCACCCTGATCTTGTCAGCTTCAGTTGCAAACTCAGCCAAGAACATGTTAACTCCCATAGGTCGCAGCTCCAGTCCCTTAGGATTTCCCCAAGCAGGCCGTAGGGCCGAACGGATCGTCGTGATATGGAGAGGATTGGGAGATAACACCTTGCCAATCAGCGCCCACTCCGGGCAATCAAGATCGTCAACACCTTCATCTTCCAACACAAAGGCATTAGCCTCCTGTGTGGTGAGCCGTAACTGTCCCAGCATCTCGGCAACCCGATCTCCAGTCGCCGAGTCAACAGGGGGGGGCTCCGACGAGGCCGATGGCGTCTTGTTCGGAGGCAGATCACCAGACGTGATCGCCAGATCCCGCCTCGGACGAGTCCGATCGGAAGTGTTCCGCTCAGATGCGATCTCCTTGCCAGCCATAGTTCCAACCGCTCCGCGCGGGCGCGATCAGAGGACGTCGAGCGTCCGGCTGGGTGAGGAGAGGGGTAGAGAGTGGAAGAGTGGGACGGCGGCGGGGATTCGCCGTCGTCAAAACGTGGTCGAGGATCTAGGTTCGCCGCGATCGCCAGAGCGGGAGGGAAGCCCTAGAAACCGACATTTTTTAAAGCTAAATATGTTGCGTTAATTAGCTGCATACAATGGAGACTGTTTTTATTGTGAAGAACGGTAAAACGAAGGAGGCTAAGATCATGCCACCACCTCCAGATATGCCTAGGTGCTGAATTGCTGATGGCGCTGGTTCAACGTACCAAGAAATCAAATTCTTTAGTTTTAAAAGTTCCAATGTTTTAAGCTCCAGATTAAAGAGCGAGAAAAGCAAATCACAAAAGTTAAAGATTAAACAGGTTCATGCACTACTAAGGGAATGTCGTTGGTTTTATTTAGGGGAAGTGTTATTGGCTTCTTGTAGGAAAATGTTATTGATTTATTTAGTAGGAGGAAGTGTGTGTCCATCCCCATCTGTTGTATTTGACCCGAAGAAAGTTCATGTCGTGCCTTCAAAAGATAATAAGAGCAAACACAATCAAAGTGTGTAAAATATGTAAAAGAATTTACATCTTATTAATGTCTAGTGTGTGCATACTAATATTACTCCACATGCTTTTTTAACACCATTACCGCAGGGGAAAATCCCTACGGTTTAGATTTTATATTAAGGTGGGCAAACTCCAACATGATAAAATCAGGGAGCTTGGAAAGTAAGAGAAAGATACACGAATGAAGATAAAATGTTGTTCCAAAAATTAAGGGCTAAGTTTTTTAGCCGTGATAAAAACAAGTAAAATGTAATAGAGTTGTTTTTTTTGCCTTTTTTTTACATGGCGTGATTTTTTTTTTGCCTTTTTAGAGCTACATTTTAGTCTTTGTAGCCTAAAATCAAAACTTCTGAGAGTGATTTTTTATTTGTATGTCCGTATAGTTCATGTGTCCATATCTTTGAAAAATAACACTTTTTTGGAACTTCCGAATGTAATGTTTGATTTTGTTCAAATTCCAAGCTCACTCGAGACCGGAGCCAAAATTATACGCTCTTGTAATTTCTGACTTATTAATTGTTATACACTTATAATTATGCCTAAATATCGACTTTTGCTAAATGATGTTTTCCTTTTTTCTCTCATTTCCGTTTGGATACATTGATGAGTTAAGTTCCCTCTTTCATCTCTCTAGTTCCTTTTTTCATTATGTTGTCCCAGTAATTTTCTGGATACACCGTTTAATCTCTAGCGTGTACTTCACTTGTGGTAGTGTACTGGTTTTTTAGTCAACTTCATCTTTTGTTTTCACTATGCAAGATGGATCATCAATTTTGGTTTTGAAAAACAAATGTTATTATGGTGTCGGGTGCCATCGTGTTCTCAAGCAAGGCAGTGCTACAGAAAACAGTGATTTCTTTGTTTGCGCAAACTGGAACACGACATATGTACCATCACTACTACGAAAATGACATCACCAGCGGAAAATCATATATGGAATCGATCTGCCCGACTATAATGGACCCACAACACCGACAGGCAGAAGCGTACTGACGGAGTTTCTATATTTTTTTATGCCGTAAAAAATGGCTTACAGGCTCATTGTCTAGCAGTGCACTAGGTAAAACTTCATCTCAAAAAGTGATTTCACACTGAAAAATTATTACAATCAGATATGGCAGTGAACATTATTCGATCCTACCATTCAATCGTATTTGACTTTTTCATTGCATATTGTATGAGTTGACTTTGAATTAAAATCGTTGCAATTTCTCTTTTTTTCTCACACGTCACATTTCCTTAACCTATCTTGTTGGACTGGAACAAATAATGTTAGTCGGTACCAACTGGCGCGCGCCGGCTACCTTGTAACACAGCTCATATCTGCTTCAACACGTTTTAAACTTCTAGTGCATGTGGATACATTTGTCTTACGGTTTCCATGGTTTCTGTCACCACTATTAATTAACTGTTTGAAAGTATGGTGTTAACTTTCCCCAGCTGTAACGAAGAAAATATATCGTTGATTAATCCATCCGTGGAGAAAGAACAAGCCATGGGCATGATATTGACTCGCCAAAATATAATAATAATAATATAATTAGTGGTAGTAGTTCTAGATGAAGTCAGCCACAAGATCACTATCGACTTGATTTTTCTCCGTTCATCTGCCAATCTAGAAAGGGAGCCTACATACGTACCATAAATAATCTCTTTCCCGGAGAAAGCGATCTAGATAGCTTTAGTTGACACGTCTGGTATTGGATGGCACATATAACTACAAAACTGACCAATCAAGTGAGTCCATCTATGAATAATACTCCTCTCCAACGTAGACATCATCCAACAGGTCATAATGAAGCTATTTCCGGTGTGACTATCAGTTAAGACAGTGCTACTACCTCCGTTCCAATGAATAAGGCTGATATTATTTTGGAAAAGTCAACCCATGTAAAGTTTGACCAAATTTTTATGAAAGAATATTAACATGCAAAATACAAAGTTAATGTCCTTAGAAACATCATGAACTATATTTTCATATGATATCTATATAATATCATATTTGTTGATAGATTTTTCTAAAAGTTTGATCAAACTTTATTTGGCTTGACTTTTGCAAAAAAATATAGGGCTTATTCATCGGAACGGAGGGAGTATTTGCTAACTACCTGTTGGTGACACTAGCAATACTGTTCTGCTCTTCTGGATGAGAAAACAAAAAGATACTCCTCCTCTCCTTTGTTGTGGATGAGAAATTGTTGTTAATTAGTAAGTAGTTCTATCATGGTGAAACTAACGAAACACAGACGGTCCTGCATTTCTCTGTTCGCAAAACCGGTCAAATGCATGCACTAGTTGAAATATGGGGTAATCCGGTCAAGAATTCAAGATGGAAAGGATCGAAGGAATCGGCCACAGGTTTTTGCTCGAGTCACGCGGTGTTTAAGAAGTTGCTTGCATGGCTCGTATGACTGGGATTAGCGGATGAATGCCGGCCGGCCGATGTTGCACTATTCTTCTAGATCAGATGAAAACTCTCAGAAGAAGACACTGTCGCGGTTGGCATCACATACGAAGTTGCAGGCGTACCTGCATGTTGCAGCTAGCGTACAGGCTAGCTTTCTCTCATTGGCTGGTTACTTAGCTAGTTCGAAGATGTGTCACTGAGTACGTAAGTAAGTCTAGCCGTTTTCTTTTCTCCCGATAGAATTTAAAATATCCAAATATTAAGGTTGATACAGAATATATGTCAAAGGTCAGTCAAGACACTGAAGATCTACACCAGCAATTGTTATAACAAAAAAAACATGGCGCCAATAAGTCACGCCAAGATCATGCAACAACAAGTATCGATATTACTGCCCTTCATATCTTAAAGATTTTTTTGCACTCTCTTCGATCCAACCCAACAAGATCATGTTGAAAAGTTAATCGCGCCATCAAGGTATCTCCACCGACGGTTCGAAAGTCTAGTGCCGCACACACGAAGCACCGCCCAAATACTACATTATCTGGCTTGGGAAGCCCTGCCCCGTCCTCGCATGTGGCAGCAAACCTAATTGCAATGGTCGACGGCCACCCATTGAATTCACCATATGTGCCGCTTCTTGTTGCGATGTAGTGCCTTCCACCATGGAACCACTTGAAGCCCCCCTCCCCCAAATGTTTTTTAGAACCCCCAAAAAGAAACAGAACCTAAACCATCCTTTTTAGACAAACCCCAAAATCAGCAAGAAAAAGAAGTGAGCAGGCCCAGCTCCAGGAAGGACAACTCCTAAGCATAATTAAAATGATTTTTTCGCAACAAGAAAATAATACACAGATTTGACAGAGAAGACACCCAATTTGGTTAACAACCAACTCACCATGTCTGGCAAGTCAGTCAACCGCACATGACTACAAACATCTATAAGTTTACACCACATTTACTTAGTTTCTTTTCGAAGAAATCTTCTAAATTTAGACAATCAAAATTGTTGCTAATCACTCGATTAACCGTTACATTATGCGAGTAACATATATTATACAATCTTGAGAAACATAGATATAAAGGTTTCTTACCAACCCTAATATCTTCCCAGAACCTAGTCTTCTTGCCATCACCAATAATACGTTTGCTGCAGGTGTCCCTAACAGTAAGCAAACCTGACCAGAATTGGGAATGTGTAGAACTAGATTTACATTGAGTAAAGGTAACTTTTTCAGGTACTTTGCTCTCACCATGTCCTGGCATATCCCCTCCTCAAATGTTGGCGGCATGGGGTTTTTCCCAACGACATCTTTCAACTATGGCTTGTGAGATTGATCGCTGAAAAAGGCGCGGGAAAGCGGGTCATAAACGTGTCCTCGTTTGTAACCTAGGCAGAGTAGACAACTAGAAATGTAGTGCTCCGCTCCTAACGACCATCAACTTCAAATAATGCCTAAAAGTGAGGCATAATCACATAGTTGCATAGTAGCGGGAACAACATATATATGCATATATACACCGGTAAATTATCAGATGCTCCCTGGTACCCATGCTTCTAGATGGAATACGGTAAGTTTTAGGTATCTAGACCATACAAATATTTTGGGTTCGGGTATGCATTTCCAAGGTATCTACATAGTATATATACCTCGGGTATATATGTTTAATAGTACACGTACAGATCAGGTATATATAAAAATAATTTAGGTATGTGTACAAATTATTTATGTATACCCCGTTACGTGGATATCCAAAGTCATATGTACCTCCTACATACCTGTATATATATGGTCTACATACCTAAAAATGCTTCGTATTCCAATCAGGAGCATGGGCATCTAGGTGCCCCAATTGGGCTTCCTATATACACCTACCTATATATCACTATTCACGTTGCATACGTACACATGTGTATACTGTATATTCAACTGTTTCTATGTTTATCCGGTTGACACTGTTCAATTTTGAAAACTCTAGCTCTTTCGTCGGTGGTGAGACATGCATTCATGGATTAGGGATTCCCTTCGATTGCTTCCGTAGGCAGCTGGTACATGTCAACTTCACTTCCATTTTCTCGTTAATACATACTTCCAGGGCTCGCGCTCTTTGATAGCGCCCATTTTATCTGAAGTTGAAGAGCTAGCTAGTAGTTTCAATAAGTTTGATATTCAACATGTAAAGAGACATGCTAATTGTTCTGCCCACTTGTGTGCTAAGTTTGCTTGCACACTCGAGGTGTCAGAATGTTGGATGGACTCTCCGCCTAACTTTCTTGTAACCAGCAATTTTGCTGATTACGTTGTTTCTGAAGTTCATGAATAAAATAAAGTCTGAAGTTTCCCGCAAAAAAAAAGAAAAAAAAGAAATGAACGTTACATGCACAACTTCGTAACTAACTGGACGGCAATTTTTTCGGGTCAGAGATAGTATTACCTTTTCAAATTTGCAACTATAGGAAAAGCTAGTAGCTAGGGATGCCGCCTCAAGCAGAATCAGATGCGCACGTGCGAAATCCCATGCATACACCTAACCATCTCTATATACTGACGTGCGTACATATATATATGTACAGATATACTACAGTATCGTCAATCTATATTTATCCGCGTTGAGGTTTGACATTTCAGTTTTGACAAATCCAGCTTCTTCGTCGGTGGCGAGGCATCCTCGTGCATGCATGGATTCGGTAGTATTCCCTTTGACTGCCTGTGCGACGACATGTCAGCCTTTTTACTTCCACTCCCGCGTTAATATTGCTTTCACCGGTAGAAAATGGGGCTTCGGTTTTGAGGTCGGAGCACATTTAGTTCGGATCAGGCCTGGAACCGCGACTAATGACATCAATAGTCGCGGTTCGAACGGTTAGGACGGCATCACGGGCACGGAAACATTTAGTCCCGGTTACATAGAAACATTTAGTCCCGATTTCTAATACAAACCGGGACTAAAGGTATTTGTCCCGGTTCGTGTTTCAAACCGGTACTAATGATCTGTGGAATTCGCAGCGGTTTGGAAACTGATCAGCCCGCCGCGCTTTGGAAGATGATCGATCAGCCGCGCTTCGGAAGATGATACACACGAAATTAATCATGGCGCCGTGTGGAACGCGAAGCAGCGCCGCGCCGCCGCCCGCCGGCCTCCTGCTCGGTGACCGCCGGCCTCCCTCTCCGCCCTATAAAAGGAACAGTACAAAAATGCCTAATCACACACAAAATCTCCCTCTCCATCCTTGCTCTCTTCCATTCCAATGGAGTCACTCGGACACATCACGGCGTCTCGGTTATTCTTCTTCTCCAAGGAAGGCATGGACTTCAAGGTATGGATCACCCTTCGTGCATCACGCGTGGAGCGGTGGATCCGACACGTGAAGAAGGAGTATCTCGACAGCGCACCGATCAAGGGGGTTGGACTCGACTGCGAGTTCACCGACGCACTCCCGGGTCGTCGCCAGAAGGATCTTCCAGAGGAGCAGAAGCAGCGCGCCGCCGTCATTCAACTCTCGGTGGCGACCGAAACTCTTATTTTTCACATTTGCAGGGCTGATCGGGTGCCGAAACTACTCATCGATTTCTTAGGTGACAAGACTGTCAACTTTTACGGCGTCGCAATCCAGAATGACGTGCGGATGCTGCGATACTACGAAATTACAATTCCGTCAGCGGTCGACCTCCAGAGAAATTGCCGGAACCCAACCGACAATCCTACCCCGAGCCTGTATGCTCTCTCCAATGCTGTCGTTGGGACAAATCTGGAGATGAAGAAAAAGAAGAAGAAGGACGACAAGAAACGGGCCGACGACGAAGAAGGAGAAGACCTAACGAGATATTGGGCCGCGGTTCCATTGAGCTACGAGAGAGTCGTATATGCTGCTCTGGACGCTCGCCTTGGCTACGAGATTGCACGGAAGTGGTATTTAGATTGATATGATTAGTAGACCGTTGTGTGTCTCAGCTATCTCATGCATGTATTGGAAATGCTTGGATTCTTATATATCGGTTTACCGGTTTATTAATATAAATATTTCCATTTCTAAGTAATTTCGGTTACCGGTTGAAAGATTTGAATATTTCCATATTCAAAGATTAATATATGATTTTTCATCCGATTTTATGGATTATGTCACTAGTAGAAAACATCCCTTCGGTTTTGAGCCTTCGGTTTTATGGATTAATATGATTATATGGATTATATGTATTTTATTTTCCATCCGATTTTATGAAACAATAAGGTTAATATGATTATATGGGTTATATGTATTTTATTTTCCATCCGGTTTTATGAAACAATAAGGTTAATATGATTATATGGATTATATGTATTTTATTTTCCATCCGATTTTATGAAACAATAAGATTAATTTGATTATATGGGTTATATGTATTTTATTTTCCATCCGGTTTTATGAAACAATAAGGTTAATATGATTATATGGATTATATGTATTTTATTTTCCATCCGATTTTATGAAACAATAAGATTAATACGATTATATGTATTTTATTTTCCATCCGATTTTAATGTTGAAATAAAATGAGTTGATTAGTTATTCAAATGAGTTGATTAGTTGAAATAAAAACACCCCTTTATTTTTATAAAAAGAAAATGAACGATTTAGATTAGTTATTCAAATTCAAATAATTTTCATGTTGAAAGTATTGTCAGAATCCAAATATATATTCAGAAGTTATTCAAATGTAGATTCAAACTCTTTTGAAATTACAAAATGAAAAATTAAGCACGGCAGATGTCTGAAAGTGCAAAATGAAAAAAAATGAGTTTTGGCGCAAAAAGAAACATCGTGGGAGTGGAGGACAAGACAGACATGTGTCAGATGAAGAAGATGCTCCATGATTCTGACATATAGAAGAACACAAGAACACCAAGAACACAAAACCAATACCTCGATCTACCCAGGTTCGAGGCCCTCGTGAGGAGGTAAAACCCCTACTCCTGCTTAATTGTGTCTCTCTCTAGATGTATACCACAAGAGTTACAAGATGCTCATTTTTGAGCTGTGTGAATCTCCTATATATGGAGATGAACTCACGAGGTAGTGAGCATATGAATTCACGAGATGAACACTCTCTCTTCTCTCTTCTCTTCTTCTCTAGATCTTGCCAAGCGACCTATGCCGGATTATCCTCGGTAGGTACTCCCCTGCACACCAGAGAAAAACATATCACAAAGACATAGGCATATGTGTTAGTTCCTCCCGACATAGGCATATGTCGGTCTCAGATCACCTCCACCCCGGGACATAGCTTAGTCGACATAGAGAATGCTTCTAAGCCCAGCCTCTCGAAGATGTCCTTAGTATGCTCACAAGGACATCTTCGAGAAGCTGGTGCCTAGAGGAGTCCTCTGCCTTTGCCTGGATCACCTCGGTCCACCCCGGGACATAGCTTCGACATGTTTGCTTCCTCCTCTACCTCACAAGAGAGAATGCTTCTAAGCCTAGCCTCTCGAAGATGTCCTTAGTATGCTCACAAGGACATCTTCGAGAAGCTGGTGCCTAGAGGAGTCCTCTGCCTTTGCCTGGATTGAACATAAGGTCTGGGCGTCTATTTATAGCATCACCAGGGGAGGCATCTTGGCCACTGTCACCCACGAAAGGGCATCCAGACCTTTGCCATCCAACCGCGACTAAAGGCGTTTTAGTCGCGGTTCGTGTATCGAACCGGGACTAAATGTGCAGACTGTACACCTCCCGCAGTCGAAGAATTCACTGGATATCTCTTTGTAGCCTGATCCAACGGCTCACAAGTGCTTGAAAGAAACACACGATCCGTGTGCTTCTTTAGTCCCGGTTCGGAAGTGATAGCGTTGATCCAACAGCTCACAAGCCCTAAAACGAAACACACCCCTGATCTAATGGTTCAGAAGTGCTCTAAAGAAACACACGATCCGTGTGCTTCTCTAGTCCCGGTTTGAAAGTGATAGTGCTGATCCAACAGCTCCAAACTATTTTTAAAATAGTTTTATATCAGTTAGTCAAATTCAAACACATTTCATATTAAAAATAAATATTCAAACTCTTTTGAAAGTGCAAACTGAACAAAAATTCAGACTCACTAAAGGGGTAGCACTGCGTCCGGTCGAAAAACTCACTGGGTCGCGGTTGGAGGCTCCTGCATACAGCCCAACCATGGCTCCTGAAGATTTATATTCAGTCGATGAACTGAAGTACTTTGTAGATAGAACAGAAACACACGATCCGTGTGCTTCTTAATTTAGTCCCGGTTCGGAAGTGAAACTATTGATCCAACAGCTCACAAGCCCTCAAAAGAAACACACCCCTGATTCAAACATATTTATACAAAAGAAACTGTTTTTATATTAGTTAGTCAAATTCAAACACATTTCATATTGCAAGTTTTGTCAAATTCCAAATTATACAAAAGTTCTTCAAATTCATATCAAAGTTAAAATAATTATTATAGAAAACATAAAATAGTTTTATATTAGTTAGTCAAATTCAAACACATTTCATATAGAAAGTTTTGTAAAATTCCAAAATATACAGAAGTTATTAAAAATGTATATTCAAACTCTTTTGAAAGTGCAAACTGGAAAAAAAATCAGACTCACTGGGTCGCGGTTCGTGCCACGAACCGCGACTAAAGGGGTTGCGCGCGCGCCCAGTCGAAACACTCACTGGGTCGTGGTTCGTGGCTCCAACCGCGACTAAAGGCCCCCCTTTAGTCCCGGTGCGAGCCACGAACCGCGACTAAAGGATATGGGGTATAAATACCCAGATTCATATCCCGGTTGGAGCCACCAACCGGGACCTAGCGCTAATTAAGGAAACTGTCGACGCCGCCAGGCTGCCGGATTCTCGCGCCGCCGTTGCCGAGCTCGCCGCCGTCTGCCCCCTTCGCCGTCCGCGCCGCATGACGAGCCGCTGCCGCCGCCGCGCCCCGCTCTTCCTCCCCGTTGTGGAGGAGGCCGCCGCGCCCGCTCTTCCTCTCCCTCACCGCCGCACGCCCCGCTCTTCCTCTCCCCTCACCGCCGCCACCGAGGTCGCCGCTCAACACACAGCTCCCTCTCACCGGCGAACACCGAGCCCCCCACGGTGAGCCCCCCCTCCCCCCCCCCCGCCGCGCCCCGCTCTTCCTCCTGTTAGTTGTTAGGTTGAATTTTAGTTCATTAGGTTGAATTTTAGTTGATTAGGTTAAATTTTAGTTGTTTAATTAGGTTGAATTTTAGTTGATTATGTTGAATTAGTTGCTTTAGGTTGAATTTTAATTAAATGGACATAGTGATGTGTTAGGAAAGGTGGTAAATTTAGCAATTAGGACTATTTTTTTCAATTTAGTCCCATTTAAGTTTAGTATTTAGTATTTGTATAGTATAGCTTTATCATAAATATTATAGTATAGTTTAGTGTTATATTGCTAGTATTGCTAGTATAGCGTTAGTATAAATATTGCTTTAGTATTGCTTACTATAAATATTGTTTAGTATTGCTAGTATATAGCTTTAGTATAAATATTGTTTTACTATTTTCAATCTTGCTCTTCTGTTGTTATTGTACTAAATATTGTTTTAGTATTGCTAGTATAGCTTTAGTGTTTTAGGACTTAGTGAAATTTAGTGAAGTTTAGTCTTTATTCTTTATAGTTTAGTATTGCTAGTATATATTCTTTATTCTTTATTCTAAATATTGTTTTAGTATTGCTAGTATAGCTTTAGTGTTTTAGGACTTAGTGAAATTTAGTGAAGTTTAGTCTTTATTCTTTATTCTTTATAGTTTAGTATTGCTAGTATATATTCTTTATTCTTTATTCTAAATATTGTTTTAGTATTGCTAGTATAGCTTTAGTGTTTTAGGACTTAGTGAAATTTAGTGAAGTTTAGTCTTTATTCTTTATAGTTTAGTATTGCTAGTATATATTCTTTATTCTAAATATTGTTTTAGTATTGCTAGTATAGCTTTAGTGTTTTAGGACTTAGTGAAATTTAGTGAAGTTTAGTATTTATTCTTTATTCTTTATAGTTTAGTATTGCTAGTATATATTCTTTATTCTTTTTAGTACTACTTTTAATCTTTATTCTTTATAGTGAAGCTATGAACCATGACGGTAGAGATGATCGGGAAGGCCAAAAAGATAATGAGGTAGATGACGGCTCACAGTATCCGAATGAAGATGGTGATGCTGGGTTGTCGGATGATCAGTTAGAAGAACAAAACATAGGCAACCCGGAACCAAGTATTGATGTCGATGCTAGCGTTGGACCCTCAACGAAGTCCTCTGATGTAAATATTTAAGTCTCTGCTAATTATATATATAGACCTCCACATTGAGCATATATTTAATGAATGTTTTTTTAGTCCTCCACTTCAAGGTTACGGGGCCCGACCAAAAAGTGGAACGAGAAGACACATAACATAGTCAGTGCCGATGGGGAACCTTTGGAGCCCATAAACAGCGTGACTGCATTTACTAATCAAGCAGGAGTTCTTGTTAGGGACATGATCCCGATCACCTGTCGAGAATGGAAGAAGCAGTTTTGTCTCTGACGAATTGAAAAATTCTATTTGGGACAAGCTGATATCACATTTCACTCTGCCGACGATGGACACCGAGGAGCAAACAACAGCCTTGAAGGACAAAGTCAAGGTGTGGATCCTGAAGAAGATGGCCAAACAATTCCAAAACCACAAAAAAAGAACGTGGGCGAAGTATGTCAAGAGTGGGAAAATTACTCCGGAGTTTAAGGGAACAGACGAGAGGTTACGTGATCACTGGGATGATTTCGTGACGTACAAGGAATCGGAAGAAGCTCTTGAGAGGTCCAAAAAGAATGCGGATAATGCCAAGAAAAAGGTTCTCCATCATAATTTGGGGCCAGGTGGCTACAAGACTGCCATGCCTAAGTGGGATAAACTTAAGGCTGAAATTAAGGCAAAAGGTCTAACTCCAGAGACGGAGAAAGTGCCCGAGAGAGCAGGAAACTTCCTACTGGCGCATGGTATGACGTTGGAGAAGGAAACAGGGGAGTTGGTTCTTCGTGATCCGACGAAGAAAGCAGTGTTGACTCCCTTCGATGATCTTTAAAAAGCAGTAGCCGAGGTGGAGGCGGGAACGTTCATTCCGGATAGAGAGAACGACGAGCTGACAAAGGCACTCGGAAATCCTGAGAAGGGAGGACGAACACGAGGCTATGGAGGTGTTCCTTGGAAGATGGGGTTTCATGAGGACTATCATACTTATAGGAGCCGAGCCAGAGCAACGAAGAGGAGGGAGCAGCAGGCGGCAGACCGGCTTAAGAAGGTGGAAGAAAGGAACGAGCTGCTCTTTGCGATGTATACGAAGATGCAGGAGAAATTTTCAAGCCGTCCAGAGGCCGATCAGATTTACATAGATCCTGCAGCTGATGGCCCATCTAACCGGAGGAGCAGTGTGGCTTCCACGGGGTTGCATGACGATGATGGAGAAGTTGATGCGTCACCGATGGATCGCTACCCCGTGGATAATATCGAAGATAAGACTGAATGTGAGCTGCACCATCCAATGAAGAACATATCTGTGAAGGTGGCCGTCGGCTTTGCTTTAAAAGTTGATCCTGAAGTGCGTTGGCATTGCCGCGAGGTTCCAGCTGGGTATGCTCGTGTTGGGGTGGAGGAAATTGTACCTGGATGCGAGACATTGGAGATTGACCACCCTGGCCCTGAAGGGGAGGCGACCCTGGAAGAAGTCAGGCATGGAATCATTTTATGGAAAAAGAAATACATCATATTTCCAGGCTCGACGCAGAGGCCACGGTCTCTGTCACCTCCACCACCTCCAAGTCCATTGAACTTCGATAGGGACGACGACGACACCTACATGACTCCACCTCAATCTTCGCCGCCGCGTCAGCAGCCTGAACCTTCTTCGCCTGAACCTTCTTCGGCTGAGTACAGGGCGGGAAAGCGGAAGATCAGCCAGGTCAAGTGGGGTAACTTGACTAAGTGCCCGCCTCCGCCTACGAAGGCGAAATTGTCGCCGCTTCCAAAGGTCCCCAAGAGTCCTCCAAAGTTTACTTACCCTTATAAGCCCCCTGTGGAAAACATGCCAGACGTATCAATTGATCCGAAAAAAATAGAGTACTTCCTGAAACATTGTTTTCAACCACCCCAATATGTTTTAAACTTACTATCGGACTATGATCGTTGTATTGACAAGGCATATAATGAGGGGCTTGAGAAAACAAAGCAGAAGAGACGCGACGTTGCTCCCCTGAAGTTGGCATCCAAGATTGTAATACCAGAAGGGTATGAGATTCCTGGTATGACCTACGAAGAAATGGTGGATTTGATAGAGGCCGACATTGCTCCCGAGGCATTGCAATATCGCCTTGGGAAGGATCTGGTCACGAAGGAGGACTGGGCCAACCTACCTACAAGAATGCGAGCATTACATAAATGGTACAAGGATGCCTCAGCAGACGGGGACGAGATACTGTCTGTTAAACTTAGAGATGAGCATTACTTCATGAGAGAACAGACGATTCATATTGACTTTGACGAACTCTTTCAGTTATTCAACCAGAAGGCCCTCGACAAATCTATCATCAGCTGCTATTGTTTGTAAGTGATTAATTAAAGCTAATCTCGTATCATTTTCTTATAATATAACTGTCCTCACTACGTTCTTTTGTACGCTACTATGCAGAATGAAGATTCTTGAGTGTAGGAGGAACCAGATTTATCAAGTTGGGTTCGTTGACCCTGATCGAGTTCATATACATACCTTAAAAATAAAACCGGGGGAAACGGAGAACAACTTGCTCAATTTTTTGGAGAAACAACATTTCAAGAAGAACATATTATTTCCGTACAACTTCAGGTTAGAGTGTTACACGTTCATTTTTCCTCGTACTCGATTTTGATGAGTTAGCTAGAGACTTAATATTTACTGAATTCTCTTCTATGTGCTGATGTGTATGTGCAGCCACCACTGGATTCTCTTCAACATTGAAATTGACTTGGGGAAAGTTCAGATCGAGGACTCATTACATCGACCCATGACGGATTACTGGAACATTATTGAAACGCTCCAGAGGTACTATATTGACCTCTTTTCTTCATTTCCTAAGTTCCAGTTATGAATATATTCTTTATTCATTTTCTTTGCCGGGGCAGGGTATGGAAGCGGTTCATAAAACGTGTCGGAGAAGGTCAATTTAAACCAGAGCTGACCTTTCAGCTAATCAACGTAAGTAGATTACTCTATTTAGTTCTAGTTTCAATATCGGATTGTCATGTTTGATTATTACTTGATATGAACTCTATTTTCGTAAAGTGCGAGAGACAGCCACCGGCGACAAATCTGTGTGGATATTACGTTTGTGAGTATATGCGCATGTATGTCAGTGAGCGGATGGATATGGTGGTACGTAAAGCATTTACATATCAATTCACAATTTAACTCTTGATGCATTTATATTGACCGTCTTCTCTTGATATATATATCCAGCAAATGAATCAACGAGCGCATCTCACTCCATATCAACGCTCTAGAGGAATTCAAGAGAAAATTTGTGGATTTCTGCTTGACGAGGTCATAGCCCCAACAGGAGAATACAATATAAACCGTAAATAATGATTTTGATGTAATAATGATCGTGTTAGGTCGACACTTATGTATATGATACATGTTTAACTTGATACGAGTCACGTTGGTATGGATCAATTCTCGTTAGACACTTCATATAATATATGCATCGATGTGTGTAATTGTAGCTTACAAACAATAGTTTAAATCATAAATAAAACAGAAAACAAAATAAAAATGCTAAAGCTAAAACCCCTCGAACTTATTAGTCCCGGTTTGTAATACAAACCGGGACAAAAGGTCCATCGCCGAGCAGCTCGCCTGCGCTCCCACGTGGATACCTTTTTGTCCCGGTTGCAGATCCTACCGCGACTATAGGTTGGGGTGTTTAGTCCCGATTCCGCAGTCCCGGTTGCTAAACCGGGACTGAAGGCCCTTACCAACCGGGACTGTTAGCCTGTTTTCTACTAGTGTTTGTCAAATTTGCAACTAGGGGAAGCTAGCCAGTGCCTACCTAGGATGATGCCTGCTCAAGCAGAATCGATCAGATGATCTCTCGTACGTGCATGCATGTCTTCGAGTCAATCAATTGGACCCGTTCTATTACCATATGCTAGACGTCATGGTGTTTCCGCGAAGGGTTAGAGGTCGCCGTCGCAGCAACAAGGCCGCCAGGATTAAATCAACTCGAGCACGCTAGGTTCCACGTCGTCGCGCCGCGGCTGCCCGGTGGCCAGGACCAGAACTAGGCTGGCCGGCTAACACGAGGGCGTGGAAGACTCGGCCAGCTTCCCTAATCATATGAACAGACAGAATAATAATCTGACGTCAAACCCCAGCACCACCATGCAGCCGGCTTGCATGCTCGATCTCCTCCTCAACTCCTATAAATATGCCTCGTCCATCTGCTTCCAAATGGCCATCACACACACACACACACAATCGAACTCAATATTCCAAGCTTGCTCAAACAGCTAGCTTGCACACCTACATACGTAAGTGTTACCTATTCCTAGCTAGCTCTCCTTGATCTCCGGCGACGTGTACGACCTCTTGCGCGCCGCGGCGACATGGGTGCGGTGATTTGGTTGCTTGCTGTGGTTCTAGCAGTTGGAGCTGCAGTTGGCCCGGCTGAGGGATCCAAGCGCCACCACTACGATTTCTTGGTAAGTCGTCGCGACGCGATGGATCCATCTTTCCTTTTTAGGACGATTTGCTCTTAACTTCTCCCTTTTAGACACTCTTCTCTGCGCGTACGTGTATTTATTTTGCAAACTTATAGCGACAGTGATAGGTATCTGCATGCACGAAATGAAAATGATTGAGTTGAGCTAGCTCTAACGATCGATATACTTGCATGGTGTGATGTTCTGCAGATCAAGGAGAGTAACTACACGAGGCTCTGCAAGGAGAAGACCATCCTGACCGTGAACGGCCAGTTCCCCGGCCCGACCATCTTCGCGCGCAAGGGCGATGTCGTCGTCGTCAACGTCTACAACCAAGGCGATAAGAACATCACCATCCACTGGTAATTTTTTTCTCTTCTGCACACCCCGGCCGCCATGTAAACGTTCCAATTAATGGATCGTCTTCGCCTAGCTAGCTACGGCTGAAGATTAACGTCGTTCGAATGGAATTTGCAGGCATGGCGTGGACCAACCTCGGAACCCGTGGTCCGACGGGCCGAACTACATAACGCAGTGCCCCATCCAGCCCGGCGCCAACCTCACCTACACGGTCATCCTGTCCGAGGAAGAAGGCACGCTCTGGTGGCACGCGCACAGCGACTACGACCGCACCACCGTCCACGGCGCCATTGTCATCCACCCCAAGCTCGGCACCACCTTCCCCTTCAAGAAGCCGCACAAGGAGCTACCACCCATCATCCTCAGTACGGATTCCTAAACCTCCTTGCATTTACTTACATGTTAGTAGTATCATGCAAACATGTTGTATTAATCGGCGGACGTTCCGATCAATTCGCAGGTGAGTGGTGGAGTGCCGACGTGAACCAGATGCTCGAAGAGTCCAGGAGGACCGGTGGCGAGGTCAACATCTCAGACGCCAACACCATCAACGGCCAGCCGGGAGACCTGTTCCCGTGCTCCAAGAACGGCACCTTCAAGGCGGCCGTGGAGAGCGGCAAGACGTACCTGGTCCGGATCATCAACGCGGGGCTCGCCAACGATCTCTTCTTCGCCGTCGCCGGGCATCGGCTCACCGTGGTCGGCACCGACGCCCGCTACACCAAGCCGTTCACCGTCGACCACATCTTGATCTCGCCGGGACAGACCGTGGACGCGCTCCTCGAGGCCGACCGCGTCGTGAACGGTTCGTCCAACGGCAGGTACTACATGGCGGCCCGGACACTGGCGTCCAACACCGACATCGGGTACGACAACACCACCGCCACGGCCATCCTGGAGTACACGGACGCGCCCCGCGCCGCGCGTGCCGGCAAGCCAGACTTTCCTAGTAACCTTCCGGCCTTCAACGACCTCAACGCCTCGACGGCATACACGGCGCAGCTCCGATCCCTGGGCAGCAAGGCCCATCCGGTAGACGTTCCGACAGACGTCGACGAGCACATGGTCATCACCATCGCCGTGAACCTTCTCCCCTGCACCACGGGCAACGGGACCTGCGACGGCCCAGCCGGCGGCCGGTTCGCGGCGAGCCTCAACAACGTCAGCTTCCACCTCCCCTCCGTCGACATCCTCGACGCCTACTACGGCTCCGTCCGCGGCGTCTACGAGACGGACTTCCCCGACATGCCGCCCTTCCTCTTCAACTTCACCGACGACAACGTCCCCTTTGAGCGCTTTTTCACCAAGCAAGGCACCAAGGTGAAGGTGCTGGAGTACGGCGCCGTGGTGGAGGTGGTGTTCCAGGGCACCGCCATCCTCGGCGCCGAGAACCACCCCATGCACCTGCACGGCTTCAACTTCTACGTCGTGGGGAGAGGGCTCGGGAACTTCAACCAAACCACGGCTCCAGCCACGTACAACTTGATCGACCCGCCGTACCAAAACACGGTAACCGTGCCAAAGTCTGGTTGGGCCGCAGTTCGCTTCCGAGCAGTAAATCCTGGTGAGTTACTTTAGCTTCCGGCCCATAATTCAGTTTGGGCTCAGGCTTGCCTAACAGCAAATCTATTTTTTCTTTATTGTGATATATCAATTCTAATTTTTTGTTTGTTTTGGTTGGACAGGTGTGTGGTTCATGCATTGCCACTTTGAACGACATTCGGAGTGGGGGATGGACACCGTGTTCATCGTGAAGGATGGCAAAAATCCTCAGGAAAAAATGATGCGTCGTCCTCCGGGCATGCCTAGGTGTTAAACTGAAGTGAAATTTTGGATCGCGGCAACCCTATGGACCAACATTAAGTTAATTAATTAATTAATTTTATTGATTTTGTAATCAACATAGCGGTTGAGGTTGTTGTAACTAGTGCATTCTTTTTATTTCATTTGGTTGGAAGATAAAACATCATTTTTTCCATTCTATTATGTAAATTTCTCCACTTTGTCTACTATTCAATCTCCAAATGTAAACAGGTGATATTTTACCACGGATTATGAAAGTGTGAATCACGGTTCTAAACACGATGTGCACGTGAAATTATCTTTGACTCAAAAAAAAGACTTCCGGATACCGCTTCGGCTCCTGACCTAGCGATCGGGAGGCGATTAGGGTTCCAGTGGAGAAAAGGCGGCGCTCGTTGGGAAACCGGCGGGGCGCAGGAGAAGATCGTACAAAGGGAGATCGTTCCGGCGGCCTTACGCTTCCCTGCTCTCCTCTGTGGTTTGGTCCTCTGACTCGGGGCGACTAAGGGGAAACCTTCGTGTTTCTACCCGCCCTTGGTTGGTACATCGATCTGTGGGGGGGACTGGGGCGATGGCCTCGAAGAACGGTGATCCAAGCGGCGGGACAGAGGATGCTCGTGCTTGGGGAAAGGCCCCAGCACGGGAGGAGGAGTCGATCGAGGAGCTGGTGGGTCGCATGAAATTGACGGCGGCCGAATCAACTAAACTCTTCATTGACGATCGGGAGGAGGTTCAAGCGAATCCGATCTGGGCTTTGGCCGGCAAGATTCTGGCCCCTGCGCCGAAGGTGTTCCATATACAGACGATTGCTGATGTGCTGCGACCGGCCTGGGGTAATCCACGGGGTCTGGTGTTCCGCGACGGGGGCCCTAACCTCTTTGTTGCTGAGCTTCCCTCGGAACGTGAGAGGGATAGAATCTAGGAGAGGTCTCCATGGACGTTGAACAAACATGCTGTGGTGCTTGAAAATTTTAAGCGGAGCCAACGTCCGTCAGAGCTGCGGTTTGATCGCCTGCCAATCTGGATCAGAGTGATGAACCTGCCTTTTAACCTGCATGATGATTGGGGAGAAAGGATTGCTAGGGGTATTGGGGAGTTCATCTGTATTGATAAGAGTAACAAGATGCTGGCGGGTGGAAAGTATTTGCGGGCTCGTGTGTCCATTAACGTGCATGCGCCACTGCAACGTGTGATCGCCATTGATTCAACTCTGCGCGAGGCGTGCGATTGGTATGAGATAAAATATGAGTCTCTGCCTTACTTCTGCTTCTCTTGTGGCGTTCTGGGTCACCATGATCTCATGTGCCCGGACCCGGGAGAGCGGGATGAGATGGAACGGCTGCCATACGGGCCAAGTCTGAGAGCTCCAGATGAGCGTAAAAAGAAGACGAGCTCCAATGCTTGGGGTAATTTCTCGGGTGAGGCAACGACCCGGGGGAGTGCGTATGAGTCTGAGGCCCCCGCCAATGGCGCAGCTGCGGGAGAGGTTCCACAATACATTCCTCAACAACCCAATGGTGTTAGAGGGAGAGGTAGAGGAGGTCAACGGGGTGGCCGCACGTTTGCTGGTGCGAGAGGGAACACACATGTTTACAGGAAACTGGTCATCGAAGGTGCGGCTGTACCGATGGAAACAGAAGGTGCGATGATCCCGTATGACCCAAAGATCTCGGGTGCTAAGAGGGAGGTGAGACCTGAGAAGGATTCTCGTTCTCCGGCTCCCTCTCCGGATCCAAAGAAAACCAAAGTGTCTACAGAGGAGGTAACAGCACAATATGATAATGTGGCGGTGACTGAGCTTCAGTCCCGCCAGTCGCAATGAGTTGCATATCCTTGAACTGTCGCGGGCTTGGGAACCAAGCGACAGTTCGTGAAATTCGCAACCTAGCGAAGCAAGAAGGGCCCATTCTGCTCTTTGTGATGGAAACAAAGATCAGCAAGAAGAGGACGGAGAAGCTATGTAATGCATTGGGCTTCTCAGGTAGTTTCGCTGTCAGTAGCGAGGGACTCAGTGGGGGGATTGGACTGTTCTGGAAAGCAGATGTTGCTGTGGACCTGAAAAGTTTTAATTCCAACCACATTGATGTGTTAGTGAAACCTCTAGATGGAGGGATACAATGGAGGTTTACCGGGTTCTATGGAGAATCACGGAGGGAGAACAGACACAACAGTTGGACTTTGCTACGGAGGCTCTCACATGCTTTATCATACCCATGGCTGTGCATGGGAGATTTTAACGAGACTCTAGTTGGCTCTGAACATTTCAGTACAGCCGAACGACCGGAAGCTCAGATGCGAGCGTTTCGTGAATGTATTGAAGATTGTGGGTTGATAGACGTCGGGTGGTCGGGGCTACCGTACACCTGGGACAATAGACAGATTGACCAAGCAAATGTTAAAGCACGGATTGATAGGGCCTTCGGCAACGATGAGCTTCATCTGGCTTTTACAGTCGACAGGGTTCGTCATGTGCCTATGGTCGAATCAGATCATTGCCTCTTGTCCATGCGGCTGAGAGGGAAAGAGGAACAAAGGAACATGCCTTCGGGTAGGGGTTTCCGATATGAAAATGCTTGGCAGACTTTTGATGAATATGATGCGAAGATAGCCGCACTTTGGTCTGACAAGTGCAGATCGGGTGGTCTAGAGGGAGTATCAAAAGCATTAAAAGATATGCAGTCAGAATTAGCGAGCTGGGGAAACTCCAAACTCGGAAATTTTAAACAAAAACTAGCTACGCTACGTAAGGATCTCGTGAGGGCAAGGCGGATCTCGCTGAGCCGTGGGCCATCTCAGGAAGAGAAGAGTATCATGGGTCGTATCAGCAGGGTTTTGCACCAGGAGGAAATCTGGATTAAACAGAGGGCTCGGATTCAGTGGCTCAAGGCGGGAGACAGAAACTCGGCCTATTTCCATGCCCAAGTAGCAAAACGAAAACGCATGAACCGAATCTCCAATCTGGTGCGTCCTGATGGTTCCATTTGTGAGAGCGAGGAGGAGGTGAGGACGGAAGTTCAGAATTTTTACCAACTCCTCTATCAGTCTCAAGGTGTGCCAAACATGGCGGCATGCCTGCATTTTGTGGAAGAGAAAGTCACGCAGCCCATGCGCGACAAGATGGATGAGGTTTTCACGGAAACGGATGTGCGCCTTGCACTGTTTCAGATGCACCCATCAAAGGCGCCTGGTGTTGATGGATATACTGCAGGTTTTTTCAAGAGACATTGGGAGCTGGTACGCGAGATGCTTGTCCCAGCTGTCCTGGAATTTGTGAACGGGGGTGATCTACCGCAGGAGCTCAATGACACTGCCATTGTTCTTATCCCCAAGGTTAGACACCCTCAATCGATTACCCAATATCGGCCAATCTCCTTGTGTACAGTCATTTATAAAATATGTACAAAGATGATCTCCATCATGTTGAGGCCTGTGTTAGAGGAGACAATTAGTCAAGAGCAAAGTGCCTTTGTTCCGGGTCGGTTGATTACAGACAATGCTCTCGTTGCTTTCGAGAGCATCCACACCATGAAAAGGAGGAAGAAGGCTCAGAAAGGATCGTGTGCAGTCAAACTTGACATGATGAAGGCTTATGATCGTGTGGAGTGGCCGTTCATGGAAGCCATTATGCTCAAACTGGGGTTTTCTGCCTCTACAGTTAAGCTGATCATGAAATGCGTGACTTCGGCGAGGTTCTCGGTTAAAGTGAATGGGGAGTTGCTGCCTAGTTTTAATCCATCTAGGGGACTCCGCCAGGGTGATCCAGTTTCGCCATATCTATTCTTGATGTGTGCGGAGGGCATGTCGGCTATGCTGAACAATCTTACCATGGGCTTTGTTGATAGAGGTATCCGAGTGTGCAACAGAGCGCCATGGATCACGCATTTGCTGTTCGCGGATGATAGCTTGATTTTCATTGAAGCGTCCCCAAGGGGGGCTGCGCGACTAAATGTTATACTTGATATGTATCATCAGGCATCGGGGCAGTTGGTAAACAGGGAGAAGAGCTCCATTTTTTTCTCTCCAGGGATTCCAGAGGGTGTTCGAGCTGCTGTTAAGGAAGAGCTGGACATTCAAGTGGAGGCGTTTAGTGAGAAATATTTGGGTTTACCGACCGCCGTTGGTAAATTGACGAGTGAAGTGTTTGACTATATCGCGGAGAGGATTCGAAGCAAACTAAATGGGCGATCAGAAAGGAATCTCTCTTATGCTGCGAAGGAAGTACTCATTAAATCAATTATACAAGCTATGCCTACTTATAGTATGGCTGTTTTCTTGTTAGGGAAAGGCACTTGTCAGAAGCTAACCTCGATAATGGCACAATTCTGGTGGAGTGGCTCTTTGGATAAGCGCTCGATGCATTGGTTAGCTTGGGATAAGATTGCAAAACCGAAAGGATGGGGAGGAATGGGGTTCAGGGAGATGCACTTGTTTAACCTAGCACTTCTAGGCAAACAAGGGTGGAGGCTGATCACCAACCCCACCTCGCTGTGTGCGCAGGTTCTGCGTGGGAGGTACTATCCCAATGGGGAGTTCATGACAGCAGGAATACCGAGCACCGCTTCCAAAACTTGGCGTGCAATTGTTGCCGGAAGGGAGGCGTTAGCTTTGGGAGTGATCAAGCGGATCGGCACAGGGGATACGGTCTCGATCTGGAACGACAGTTGGATTCCAGGGGCGAGGATAATGCGGCCTATGGGGCGCCGTGTTGTCACAGACCTGGAGCTCGTGAGTGAGCTGATCATACCTGGAACACACCAATGGAATGAACAGCTAATTAGATCAGTGTTCTTTGCACCAGATGCAGATCGGATTATGCAAATACCCCTCAGATTGTCAGGAGGGGAGGACTGGTTGGCCTGGGCGCATGAAAAATCGGGTTTGTACTCGGTGCGGTCTGCGTATCGCGAACTGGTCTCAGACAAAGCCCAGCGAGAGGAGGCGCAGGGAGGTGGTGCAACCACAGCCGATGCAAACAATGATATCATATGGAAGAAGTTATGGAAGCTTGATGTTCAGCCGAAGGTACGAGTATTTTGGTGGAGAGTCTTAAAAGGCATTGTGCCGGATTATGTGACTCTTGCCAGGCGGCATGTCAGAGAACAAAGTACCTGCCCGGTTTGTCAATCAACATCAGAGTCTTTATTGCATGCTCTTGTGGAGTGTTCGCATGCACAGATGTTCTGGTCGGCGGCGAAAGAGTCCCTCAACCTTAAACTCCCACGGCTACATCCTGTAACGTGGGCAGCGGATATCCTGGTTGAAGACTCCTTCGAGAAGCTAGACCGAGAGATGACTATTTCGATAATGTCAGCAATCTGGGACTCGAGGAACAAATGGAGTCACGATGATCAGGCTTATAATCCATTGTCAACGGTGGAGTATGTGGCGGAGACCTTAGCCTTGGTGCATGATCTGAAGGCGAAGAAAGGCTCAACAAAACGGCCAGCCTGCACTTGGCATGGGCCTCCTGCGGGAATAGTTAAAGTAAACTCTGATGGTGCCATCAGAGCTGAAGAAGGGAAAGCGGCGACTGGTGGGGTTGCTCGCGACACTGATGGCTTTAGGAGCGCGTGGTGCCGGGTTTACCAGGGCATCACAGACCCTTTGATCATCGAGGCACTGGCGCTGCGTGATGCTGTTGCGGCTGCGAGGAGGCAGCAGTTTGACAAAATCATTGCTGAAACTGACAGTTCAGAGTTGGTTCGGTTGTGGTCAGAGAGGGGAAATCACCGGGCTTTGATTGCCCCTATCATTAGTGAGATAAGTGAGTTAAGTTTAGGTTTTATTTCCTTTGAGGTTGTTTTTACTCGTAGGACTGGTAATAATGTTGCCCATGAGTGTGCAAGGTACGGATGTGTACATGGAGTTTCGAGTGAGTGGCAGGTTGAAAGTCCCTCGTTCCTCTCCTACAGCCTGTTGGCTGATTGTAACTCTATGGTTTCAAGTTAATGAAGTGAGTGGTTGATCGTAAAAAAAAAACACGATGTGCATGTGCTGAACCGAGCTCTTGTTCTATTCCCACTCGTTCATGTCCATTAAATGCTTCGCCTTTTTACCGTAGACATCGCAGGCACCAATGCCTAATACATATATAGAAGTAAGGTTTACAACGAGATTTTTTTTCAATATTTTATTAGGGAATTTATACACATCAAAGGAAATTCTTTGTCTCATGCAAGTAATGAAAATCAGCACCAACAGTAATTAGGAAATGTATACCAAAAAATAAGAAAAAATAGGAAAAATCAACACCAACAATCTTCTCTTTGCTACGACAAATTCAAGCTTATCTTTATATAAATTTGGATTACAATAAAATAAGACTTAGTATAAACTAGGATACTATATCATGATGTCATGAAGCATAACAAACTAAGAGTAATAATCTTGATTTTTAAGAGTTTATCATCATTTATGTAAGCTTTATACTTATATACTAACCGCTCAACAATCTATAAACTTGCTCAAAGAAATGTTACACACTCCATCGACCAAACTACATAGTTTTTGTTTAGTAGAATGACTATCAATTCCATCGTGGACGACTCGGCGACGGTACGTGCGGCCCACTAAAAAAGCTTTGTCTCCTCACTCCCACGCGCGACCAGGCGGAGCCCTCAGGCACCCACACCCGTTTGTCCGTACCTCTCCCTCCTCTCCTTCCCCGCTGCCGGTGGCAGCATACCCTACATTCCCCGCACGGATGTCAGGTAGTGGTGGGCTGATTATGCATCCGTGTGCGACGATGGCTGCCTTGGACGGAGATGGCAGCGGTGATGCAGGCGCATGGATGGCGTCTCGCTGTGGCGCGCCTTCGTGGCGGGATCTCGGCCTAGATCCGGTGCGGCTGTACCTTGCTTGACGCGGGCCAAGGCATGACACATGATAGCGCGGCGATGCGGCTAGTTGGACTTGATATGGCCTTACATACCATGCATATTGCCTCCAGTCATCTGTTGGTTGTTGTCCGGCATGACGTTCACACAACCTTGGATATGACAACGACCTACGTGATCGAGTTCGGGGACGCAGTGGTGGCGGTCTCAGAAGATGGACCGTCCTGATGGATCTATGGCGAGCGACGTTGTTGTGGTGATGGTATTTCTCTTTCGGCGTGTGGATTCTTGCGGGAGAAGTCGGTTTCTAGTATTAGCGCCGCTTCGGCCAAGACAGCTCCGAGATCATGTTTGTGAGGCTAGACTTGGGGATAGTGGGTGGTAGGTCCGACATATCGGGCATGGTATGAATGTCTTTTTAAGCGAAATGTCAACGCTCCGGGTGAAAACTCTCGACGTCTCGGTCTTCATGATAATGATAGGTCGTCGTGGTGGTGCTTCGGTAATACTCGGGCACGTTACAGTGTTTTTGTGGAAACTTTAGCTATCCATTTTCCTCGCTCTATCAATCTTTGATTGGCATTTTGATAGTATTTCCTCATCACCATTTGTCGATTTGACTGTGATTTTATATACGAGTAGTATAAAACGAAAAGAAAACCCTGTTTGGAGGATAGATGCGCTCGCGCACGGCAGGCAGAAGTGAGGCGTGCAGCTCGTCACGGGTGGACGGCAGGTGTGGCGGTTTGGGCCTTTCGTCTTGTTCCGCACGCGGGGTTGTGAGCATCACCTCGTAGGACGGGCCGGCGCACAAGTGAGCAACGCATGGACAGAAATTAGCTGACACCCGAGATGACAACAACAGCCCCGTGCGGTGCCGTGCCGTCTCCCTCCGGTAGGCGGTAGCTACGCAAGGGAAGGGAGCCAATGAGTAATAACTCCACTTAAAAAAGAGAGGAAGCGCTCCCCCACCGCTTGCTTTCCCACCGCTTGCTTTGAGAGTCGTCTTAGGTTCTCCTTCCTCTCCGCCGGCTCGCTCCTTGCTCCTCTCCGACGGCGCCGCCGCTCGGTGTGGACATGGAAGCGCAGCGCGGTGTGTACATAGTAGCTGTAGGCTTAGCTTAGCGCTGCTCTGGTTTGGGTCCGTGCCGTCTGAGGGTAGGCCAGTGGATCCCGGCGACCAGATCCGCTGCGCCGCAGTGTCCTTCTTCTTCGCTGCAGTGCGCTGGTGGCAGGCGGCGTTGCATGGGTGGTTGAAGGTGCTGCGCATCTCTCATAATAAGGTCAGCACAGGAAGTTTGGAGGTGGGGCTTACTGGCCAGCCCTGGCTCCGATCCATGTTTCTCTCCTTTCTGCTTGTGCTCTCGTGGAGGGAGCCGTTGAAGGCGAGAGGATCTGGTGGCTTCTTCAATAAGGCTGGGCCCCTGCTTCTCTGCTACGATCTTCTTCATGCTCTGCCTCCTCTGACCCGTGGCTTGGGGATGGAGTTTGATGGCAGCGCCGTGCTTCTTCTCTGGTGGCGGGGAGTCAGGTTCTTTGGTGGAGTCGCTGATTCGATGGCAGCTGCTCTCTTACGTCGCAGAGGATGCGAGAAGGAGGGCCTCTGTTTTCGAATTGCTGCTCCACGGGAAGATTTTCGGACTGCGATTTGCGGAGTTCATCAATGGCAGCGATGTTGCGTTGCCGTTACTTCTGGCCGATGGAGCCACTCCGTGCTGTGGTGTTTCTTATGCCACAGATTGTTCAACCTCCAGGCCGGCGTGCCATTTCGGAGGCCCTCTCTCAGCTCCGCGGTGGCGTTCCCCATCTCTCTGTCTCCAAGTGGTTTCGTCCCCGGCGATGGAGTTGATGGCTGCTGCGACGAGCTGTTCTGCGTCGGTGGAGAAGGATCCGATTGCATTCCTCATTCTTCTGTGGAGGTCCTTTATGTAAAAGCCAAGGACTTGGTTGTATTTTTTTTCTTTGGGGTCCTTGATGTAATTTGTAAGCCCACCGTTTAATGCAGTCTGGACCCTTCGGGGTCCTTCCCTTTGTTCAAAAAAAAAAAAAAAAAAAAAAGAGAGGAAGAAACTAGTCTATTACAGCACTCTATTATCATAGTGAAGGTAAATATTGTGAGAGCAAGTTGCTAACAAATCGAAAGCAGCGGTTGGACATAATAGAAAAGTTAGCGCACAACAGCAAATGTAAACAAACCAGTTCATCACCTCGCCTACTCCCCTTTCTTAATGTACTCTATCAGGTATGAGCGTCAATCTGCGGTCGGCGCTGCTACGTGTGCACGCCGCACTTGCACGACGGCGGCTGGGCTGCCTTCCATGGTAAGGTTAAGGTAGTAATAAAAGTACCGGAATGCCCCTGCCCCGAGGAAAGTATCTGAGTATCCTCCGGCCAATCCGGGCCGTGCGTGGGCCGATCCCATGGTCCCCGACGCGCCTCCTAAACCACATTCCACACTCACATTACTGTTTCTTTCTTTCTTTCTTTCTTTCTTTCTTTCTTTCTTGTCTTGTGCAAAAGGCGGACGGATGATGGATGCGCTTCCCCATTCCGACCGACCGCTCCCCCCCGGCCTCGTCTTCCTCCTCCTGCTGCCACCCACCGCCGCCTGACCACCACCCACGCCCCGCCGCCGGAGAGGGCCTCCGCTCCCCCCACCCCCAAACCCTCTACGCGCACGCGCACGGTTCCTTCCCGCTGCACGCCGTGAAGCGTCGCCGCACCGCCACCCGAGGAACCGCCGCCGCCGCCGTCGACCGGGAGTTGGAGGAGCAGGTGAGAATCCCCCCACGCGCTCCCCCGCTGGAAGGGCGAATCGAATCGAGTCGGAGCCTTTTCCATCCGTGGTTACAAAATTAATTGGGGATTTCTTGTCGAAAGACTTCCGCTTTTCTATTTTATATATAGGAACAGTAAAGTTTACAAATCTTCTAATCGAAAAAGGTGAAATTTCCGTTTCAAAGTTCCAGGGCGGCGGTGGCTGCTAGGCGGAAAACCTGCAGCAGAGCGTGCTGGCCGCTGGCGGGGCTGCGGGGAAGGACGGGCAAGGGGTGGGTGGATTAGAAATCGGGAATAGGGGCCGCCGCCCGGCGCTTGGTGAGGCCAGACGACGACATAATTTAGCCGTATAGGAGTACTCGTAGGAGCACAACTCTTCTCGCGTAGCCTCGTATGGGTTATCCTCCCTCCTCCCCTTTCCGTGTGAGCTGGCGAGGAGTGGAGATTCGGCCGGGCTTGGATTGATTCGCCATAGGGACTATCCCGAGGCGTGGGTGCAACCCCCAAATCCAAGTACAGTACATCTATTGTGCCTATCACCCCGGACTAAGCACTTGTTGTACTGATAGCCACTTACTTTCAAAAGGAGTTGAGGTTTAACTGAACCTTAGGTCTGCCCCTGCTTTCTGAACTAGGTTGGTGTCGCACAGCATAATGTAATTTGTTGCTGCAGATATTCCTTTCCTTTTTGGCTTCGAATATACAAACTTCACTATGCACAAAATGTTTGCCTGGTGCGCAATTGCTGATTTGCATGTGAGCGGCATTTGTTGTGGGTACGATGAGTGTTGGGTTGTGCGATTGGGCCTGAACCCTTGTTAATTCAGTACCCTTTTGTATGTCAGCATAATAGCCTTTCTATGTAGGAAGTAACTATTTCGGACATTGCTGACGTGTTATGTAAATGCCGCAGGTGACACGGTTTGATGTCCTCCGTCTCCTGAATTGGACATAGCAAGTTATCTACGCTGTGAGTAAGCTTTATCTGTAAAAAAAAAAGAGCTGGTAGTATTTGCACGTGATTGTGAAGATTAGTCAAGACGGGTGCTCTTTGCTGCGTGGCCGCTAGGCCACATGGGACAAAGTCTAATACTGCTAGCAGAGACTGTTCCATGGATCCTACAGAGCCTCGTTGGAGGATGAATTCGAGCTTCTCTCCTCCGTCGCGAGGATGGGACTGCATGTACTCATCAGATGGATTGCCTCATAGGACTCATGATGCTCCACATGATCATCCACCTTATGTGTCATCGCTATCATCACATAGTAAAGGGAGTAGAAGTGCATTTGGCAGTGACCAGTACCTGAATCACCACCACTCTGTATCTGATGGCGCACTTTCTTATTTTGGTAGTCCAGTTGACAGCCTTCAGGCTCCACGCTGGACACCCTCTCTTCAGAGATTTGATCATGGCGAGTTCTCTACACCTGCAGGAGGTATATACTTGCTCGTTATAACATACAGTGGATGCTGACACGATTTGATTCATGACATGTTTGCATCTGTTAATATGCTTTATCTCATCACAGCTTAATGGATAGAGACTCTTACTGCAAAATTAACATGGTACTAACTGACTTCATTATAAAATATTATGTTGTAACATAGGCTTGTTTCGGTAGTAATGGTATGAAAGAAAATTACTATGAACCCAGCTTCTGCATGCAAATAGGTAGTGTGAAACATGACTTATGAATCGTTGTGTTGTCACTCTGTTCCTGTTTGATACATCTGTGTGTTCATAGGGAAATGTACCTTCCACATACATACGGTAATTTGATCAGATGTACCTCTTGACGAGAGGACTAGATCGGTCTCTTCTGTGAATATATCTTACATATTTGCATTTTGCAATTATGCCTTCACAACAAATGTGAACCCAGAGAATGTTAATCGTATGTGCAAGCACATCACAATATTCTTAGCTCATAAGCAGAATGTATAAATATTCTTAGAGACAGCTACCCTGCAACACCCAAAGTTTCTGTGTTTTGTTTCAATAATTATAAAATAGCTGACCAGCTGTTCCTATAGTGATAGTGTTCCTTGGTTTGCTTCCTGTTTAATTAACAGTTTCTCTATTCTTTGCCACCAGAACCAAAACCTGAAAGTTCTGACCATCTCCAATCCAGCGAGGTGAGCTCCATTTCGTTTTGCATGTATTTAACCCCCTAGTTCAGTTTGCATGCTTAATAAGCACTTGGTTAACTCTGTATCATAGTGCTGATGTTTATGTTCATTGTATGTTGCAGAGACATTTAACTGCTGTCAGCAGTTTCAGTTCTGCATCCCCATTCTCAGAAACAAGTCAGCTGGCATCTTCTAGTAAACGACCAGCTTCACATCTACCACGCAATCATCTGGGAAGGCGGTCCTTTATGTCAACGCCGGTGTACCCGCTAGTCTTCCGCAATCCAGTGTCAGGAGCCTCTGGGATGCCTGAGGCTAGTAATGCTGGGCGTACCACGCCGAGTGACGACAGCCAAGTTTCTCCTGTATGGCGACGCAGTTTGACAAGTCCTGAGCTCAAGTTCCATGACACACTGAGTGAACTTCGGAAGATGGAGGCTTCTCCTGGGCCGAACACAAGCTCAAGGAGGGAAGGATTCAGATGGAGCAGTGCTAGCAGCTATGATTTTGGATATGATGGAGAGGCCATTGACATTTCAGATCATATCAGTGTTGATTCCCAAAGATCCCCGACAAGTTCAATGAGTTTTCTCAAATGCAGCTTATGCGAGAGATTCCTTCGTCAGAAATCACCATGGAGCTCAAATCGGATAGTTCGAAATACCAACATGCCAGTAGCTGCAGTGCTCCCATGCCGACACGTCTTCCATGCAGACTGCCTGGAGGAAAGCACTCCCAAGAGCGAAGTCCATGATCCACCTTGCCCACTGTGCGCACAAGCTACTGATAGCGAAGGATGTGTTTCATTCTCGGAGCCTCTGCATGTGGCCCTCAGATCTGCTCGCAGGAACCAAAGCACTAGTTTCTCATCGGGTGCTGGTGGTGGGAGTAGCAGCGCTGACCCTCCTCGCAGTGATCATGTCCTAAAGAGAAACCAGTCTGCGCTCGTCCCGAGGCGCAGTGGGTCGCTGTTCCGGAACCGCTTCAAGAAGCAGTTCCCCTTCAAGGGGAGGATCGGGAAGGAACTCTTCGGTGGTAGAGTTTTCCGGAAGGTTGGCTCTTCGTCGTCTTCTGGTCAGCAGGATGATCATCAGTTACCAGCAGCAAAGCCTGGCCAATCTATGAAGTAGCTAGAGCAAAGTCGCGCTGCGCCCCGTATAATGCGCATTGCTGCTACTCCTATCTAGAGCCATTTACCCCGTTTTATATCTCCAGCATCAGTAGTACATGTATCATAAACCAGTTGAAATGCAGCGTCCCTGCAGCTGCTAGTAGTTCTCGAAGGCGGAGTTGTTTTGTGTCGACGGTGCCTGCCCTTGATGTGGCACCATGAATGCGTGAACTAACTGTGGTTTGATCATGAATCCTTGCCCGCCTGTTTGTTATGTATGCACCAATCTATTTATTTATGTATGTTGTACATTGGCAGACTAGGCGTAGTACTTGATCTGTGATGTTATTCTATAGCTGGAACACGTGCATTCCGTTTACAGGTGAGCGCGGCAATATTGCGGGCACCAACGGTTTAAGGCATCTGGGTAGTTCTGGTTATCAGGACCACGACTCGACCCAAAGACGCACATGTGTTGGCATGTTAATAGTTCTCTATCCTTGAAAGGAGTTGTATCAAGTATTTTGCTTCATTGCATTTCAGTTTTTCTTGTTAAACTCACAACGTTGACAGAAAACATAAATAGTTCACTGAAAGTGACAGCCTTTTGATGAAAAGTGAGGATCTGTCAAGTTTCACAGAATGATTTTGGTTAGTTATGTTAAACTACAGTAAAATACGTTAGCTGCGGAAGGAGGGTGCTTAAGTGTAGGATTCAATATGTACGCTGGTACGAAGATATCAGACGGACGACATGATGTGTGCACGGTATTAGCATCATCCCGAATAATTTCTACCCGGATAACAAATTTTAGGTTCCCACGAAACTGATTTTTCAGTACACAAGTTAGTCGGGCAGGACAAATACCGCATAATTATACCGGAAATTCAAACAAACTAGTTCACTCGAGATTTCATCACAAGTTCATCAGACCGAGCTTGGATATATGGAGATACAACTAAAAACAGGAAATTAAAACTAGATAATCCAGTGGTCTTCATCACTGACAGTCTAACTGAAGCCGAGGTGCTCCTTGGTAGCCATCCTGCGCAAGGCCCACACGAGTTTGTGCTCGTCCACCGCGGCTTGGAGGCGGGCCGAAACACCTTCCCCGCCTTCCTCCAAGTAGACCACTAGGAGCTCCTCCAGCTCCTCGTTCAGCGACGCCGTGCTTGAGCTACTTGCCTTCGCATCGTGCGAGGCGGGGGCACTGGCGCGGCGGGGTCGTTGTGGTACCTCGTAGGGATGGCCTTTGAAGGCGACCACGCTTGGCCACTTCCTTCAAGCGGCGGCGACTGCACTCCTCATCCTCGCCCGGAGGCCCACAACCTCCGCCGTGACCGCCACTCCCACACATGGTAGAGACCGTCATTGATGTACTGGAACGATGCCGAGATCTGGTTCAAACGGGAGTAATTGCTCGCCGGAGCTAACTACTGGAACGGAGCAAAACCTAGCGACATAAGGGGAGGAATCGTGGCAGAGTTATCCGAGGGTTGAGCTCTGGGGGCTGTGGATACAACCACTCTCCTAACCATGCTACCTCGATATGCGGCAGTTGTTCGAGCTATTAATGCTCTTATAAGTAAAATTGGTTAACCACAGTCGAGCTAAATAATATTCTATCCAAAAATTGAATACACATTTTATTAAAACAAAATTTAAACAATTAACTATAATTTTTCTAGAAGAGCTGAGACTAGGGGTGGGAACTGGTAGCGGATAATCCGAATTATCCGACATTCGTATTCGAAAAATTAAAAATGGAAGTGATAAATATTCGAATCCGAATGAAATCAAAATGGAAGTGGTAAATATCCGGATTCGTTTTTACATACAATACTACAAAGTGATTTTCCTAGTAGAAAGGATGTGTACGTTTTGCATGCTTCTAGTCACCATGGAGAAGAAACTACGCCGCGCGTTCTTCGAGATCCGTAGTTTGAACTTTCGTCACTCGCAGTTTTAAAAAAAAAAATCGTCACTCGTAAAAAATCGTTTTCAAGGACCAGATTCAGATTTTTTGAACAAATCAACGTAATACGGAGTAGGAGACTTATGAAATATGAATGAAGTGACTTTCTTCGAGAGAAACTGTCAGATCTCTAGCCTTTCCTGTTCTACCCGTTAGCCACACCATTCAACAACAACACACCCGACCAGGCCTTCCTTGGTCGCGATCTCCGTTCCCCCATCCCGCGGCGCCCCTCCACCGGAGCTCCCACCGGCCCTCGATTCGGGCGCGGCTAGGCCTAGGGCGGTGCGGCAGGGCCGGCGTCCGGCGGCCATGGAGGATCTGGGCATCGAGGCGAAGGAGGCGGCGGTGCGCGAGGTGGCGAAGCTGCTCCCGCTCCCGGACCTCCTCGCCTCCATCGCCTCCATCAAGTCCGACTACCTCGCGCGGCAACAGGTGATTCACGCGACGCGATCCCTCCACCTCCCTCTGTTATTCCGCTCTCTACTCGAGTCTCGTGGACGCGGCCAATCCAATTGCGGCGGAATCCCGAGTAGCGGGGCGGGGCGGTAGATTCGGTTATAACCGTAGATCACCGTCTCTCGCTCTGAATGAATGACTGCCTGCTGCATTTCCAAAACTCGCTCCGCATTACCTTAGGCAGCATGAAGTTAGTTTTGCTCTGAGGCCGTGATCCGCTGCCTCTGGTTCGGCTGCATTTGAGTTCGTGCTGTGATCACGGCGGAATCCGTGTTCTCATTTTCCGGTGATTGGGTTGGCCAGCAAACTACGACCGACCACGGGCTAGCTAGTTGTGCATCATCGCGCTTAAGGTGAAATGTAAAATGTTCGAGATACAAGCAAACCTTTTCCTGTTAACTGATGATGCGTGAGGATTTGATAAAATCTCACATGGTTTGTACTAGTCCTTCCCGGCAGTCAGATTTTTTTTGGCAGCTGAGCTGGAGCTGGGACGTGTAGCTTTGAGCCCTGATGTGTTATCTGTAGCTTCCGTGCGATGAGCTCTTCCTGCTGAAGTAGGTACTGCCATCAGGCATTAGTTTAGGTGCACGCAAGCGGGAACTGTTAATATCGTTTGAGCACCAGGCTGTCAGTGCTGAATTCGAACTCACATATGATTCACGAGTACTACTTTTTTTTCTGGTGTAAAATAAGGCTAAATTTCGTTTACAGGAAAGTAAGAAAACAAAATGACGTATTGTGTATATACGTTAAAATGATCGGGACATACAGTTCCATTGAGATATTATGAGTATGTTTAATATTTAAGTCACTTTATACACTTTCTGATTATCTGACTAATGTTCTACATTTTCTCCAGACAAATGACACTCAACTCAGTACAATGGTGGCAGAACAGGTGCGCCTTAATATCTACTATGAGCTGCCAAACATACTGATTTGAATATCAGTCTGAGCTATGACCGAATTACAGTATCTGCTCCAGTCATTCACGTACCTTCCTGTCTGCCTGCTGGATGATAAATTCTTCATGTGAATATTTCAAAATTGCAGGTTGAGCAAGCTCATGCTGGTATCAATGCTCTTGCATTATCACAAGAAACAATAAACAGTCTACGTGAGAACTTCATAGATATTGACAAGTAAGCTTGTTGTCGTGATTTTCATGTTTTTCAAATGTTCGTGATAGAGCACTTTCTTGAAGCTGTATGTTTTCCTTCATTTCTCAGCCCTATTTTTCATAAATGATGGCAGGTTGTGTCAGGAGTGTCAAACGTTAATTGAGAATCATGACAGGATCAAGCTCCTTAGCAATGCAAGAAACAACCTGAACACAACTCTAAAGGTTTGCTGATTGCCGACTTTAATTTAACAATAGCACTGTTTTACGATTGTACTTGCTATGTATTGTGTATCACCTTCCAACTTACCAATGGGTTGAGCTAACAAAGTTATTGAGCATGAACATTTGATATTTTATTGTCAATGCCTTGTAGGATGTGCAAGGTATGATGTCCATTTCTGTTGAAGCAGCTGCAGCACGTGACTCCTTGAGCGATGATAGAGAGTTAATTCACACTTATGAGGTTGTTTCTTCTTCTCTGGCTTGTCGATTAACACAACATTTGGATAATCATAATGGTTATATTCATTTTATCTGACTTCTCTGTATGATATTTCCTGCGATGAAATTAGAGATTAACAGCTCTTGATGGAAAGAGGCGTTTTGCTTTAGCTGCTGCTGGGTCTCATAAGGAAGAAGTTGGCCGATTAAGGTGGGACCCCTCCCATAATCCATATAACTAGCTACATTGATAATTACGAGACACAACATCCCTATATTTCTTTTGCCGTTGCCTTTCTTGTTAGAATGACGTAAGCTTTTACCGAGGTTTGGTTCATCCTAAGCCCACATGTGCCAGTAGTACAGTTTAAAAGAAACCTCTAATAACTGCATATGCAGCTCTACTCAGTCAACCACTGTCTATTTCTTAAGTTCAGTCTATCTGTACAACATGTAGCTTATTTACCTTCATTCTTGTACGATATTCAGTGCATGAGTAAAAGTTCTATGGCCCTGTATCGATTCACGTTAGGATGGCATGTCTAGATTTATAAGATCTGCATAATGGATCATTTCTAATTACAGCTTGCATAATTGAAATTTTCTGCAGTCTGATAACAAATTCTGTTAGGATTAGCGATAAATGTTAATTGAATCTTGCCCGCAGCCTGCATTGCAGTGTTGTTCATAAGAGTGAATCTCATGATGATTCTTTTCCTCTCCACAGAGAATACTTTGAAGATGTTGATCGATCTTGGGAAACATTTGAAAAGACATTATGGGCACATATCACTAACTTTTTTAGACTTTCAAAAGAGAGGTACTGATTTTTGTTATCATGCACTTTGACTTCCGTATTAACATGGTAACTGACTGAATTGCCTTATGGTCTTAAGTACACATGTTACGAAAACTGAGGCTATATTTTGTTGCCATCCTTGTATTCTCATTCATCTTGATTACTATTCATACATGCTTTGTGGAAGGTACCAAATGATGCTTGCAAGAGGAAGGTTACCTCAAATACCGGATGACAGAATTGCTTTAAAAATATGAAAGTTTAAGCAGGACTAATTTCAAATTGTAATTAAGATGAGGCAACTATGAAATCCTTGTAGAAAGCAAGCTTTTTTCGCGTATAGCCAACCTCGAAGCCCAATTAGCATTGGTCTGACATGAACCAAAGAACCACGGAGCCAGTATGACAACTAAATTTCAAGTCATTTGTTGCCTTCCCTGTTACCTACCGTTAAGCATGGGGTTACCACTTGTAGGTTTTGCTGCAAATATAATAAGCATATAGCTCTGGTCAATCATAAAGATGCGATGTATAACATGTTACAACTTCTTATGATCTATAACACATCCTTTAAGTACACTGAGATTGTTGTCTTAACTCTTAAACTACCTTTGTTTATACTTTATCATTTTCGTACTGTATATTTTGTCCAAAATATGGGAGATTAATATTCCAAAGATGACCTAAGATGCATGCACATGCCCTAATATAATCAAGAACACCCTGGTACTTATAATTCCTCTCCTTTTTCCCTTTTGCAGCCCTCAAACGTTGGTCCGAGCTTTAAGGTATAGCTTATTCTTTCCATGTACTATTATTTTCAATACATCAATGCTCAAAGTTGAATGCTTGAAGCAGCCTGCAGTCAAATACTTTTCCCCCATCATTTTGTTTTGAGTAGTGACCCCTTGTCATTTCCATTCCTTGAAATATTTATTAAGGAAATAGTTTACTGAAAACATAAGTTTTTCTTAGGGTTGGAAAATGAGTTGTGTTGTCTCTGTTTTCAGTTTATCTTTTAGTTCACGCACATATATTACTGCGCGTGATCCTTCAAATTCACATTTTTTATCTCAGGGTTGTTGAAATGCAAGAGATCATAGATCAACAAGTTGCAGAGGAAGCAGCTGAGGCTGAGGGTGCAGGCGCTATGGCGGCAATAACAAACCAGCGTAGAACGACAAAGTACTCCACTTCTCTACAGCACTTCTCTTACTTCCAGTTCTAGTAGGAAGATGATATCATACATTTCATGCTTGTGTAGCAAAATCATAACATCTTTCAGTATATACCATTTATATGAAATGAAAATGTATCACTAGATTCGTTTCTAGAAGTACTTACTGATAATTGTTATTTTGTATCATATAAACCACCTATAAATGGAGTAAATATTGGTCAAAGCCTTGTCTTTACAAAGCATAATACACCCTACATATAGGAATGGAGGGACCAAGGGAGTATCATTATACCCTTTACTTTCGTGCTATCGTAAATGCACCGACTATAGGAGTACTTAGACACTTCGTGGTCAGATCAGAATTTGCTCATAAATGAACTTGGGCCTATATCGAGTTACATGTCAGGCGTTGTAGCATAGTCTTGATCGTCATTTTATGATGGACTATTTCACATATGCATATAGTTTCTTTTATTTTTAAAGAGGGATATATATTAATCAATAAACAGGGTTCAAATTACAATCAAACTTGATCGCATCCATCACACAGGGTGGAACCAATCCTAACAGAACACCCCCACTTCAAAACAGAACTTATCTAACTTGTGCGCAGCACCATTTCCAGATTTATTTATCTTGCTAAATTTTCTTATCTAACTTGCGTGCACAACCTTGCTTAATTTTCTTCTTCTGGACCACTGTGTGGGTGTAATCGACTTGCTTGTTCGCATCCGACAACTTGACCTTTTACAACTGTGACTTTTCAGTGTATTATTTATTGTATATCTGTTGTAAACCACTCATCATACCATATGTGAGAACGTCACAAAATAGTACTTATTTCACCAGCTTGTCTCCTATTGATTGTTAATGATTATACTCACTGTGGCAGAAAAGGTGCAGGGGCAGCATCTACCCCAAGAAATGGCACCCAAGAGAAATCAAAGAGCCAGGGAAAGGGCTACAAGGACAAATGTTATGAGTGCATAGGGAAGGCTGTTGAGGCCCGCTTCAACAAATTGCTCACTGAGGTAGCACACCTTGATCCTAGATTTATTGTGTACTTAACTACTTACCCAAAATTCCTGCATTTCCAGCAGTTGCTAATGATTCGATCACACAGCTTGTTTTCTCAGAAGATTTTATGGAAGCTCTGGAGGAAGCTAAGGCAGTAAGTAGTCTAACCTCTACACTTGCTATAGTAACCACAGCATAGTAACCACATCATAATAGAGAGATAAAAAAGTTTAATCCCACTCCCCCATGTACTCCACAGTCCACACCCTGGAGTACAAACTAGTATAACAGCCAACCTGGACTTCCCAATTCTGTTTAGTTAACCTCCTGAGAGTCCGAGATGATATTGATGGGTGGTATTCAAATGTCTTTATGTGACAGAATCCCCTCTGACTAGTCAGTTCAACTTTGCTTGATTAGTCACGGCTAGTTTCCTAGCAGATGGGGCAGCTACTCGTTTCATGGACCTAAAAACGTCAATAGTGAACTATCCTACTCATTTCCATTGTATGTTTACTTGCTCTTTTCCTAAGGAATTTAAAAAGAGACTGGCGTGTCTGTTGAGAAATTTAAGTATTACAGCTCATTAGTAATCATGCATCACTGTGTACATTTGGCTCAGTTTACCACTCCTTTGATCGATGATCTCAATTTGTGTTAATTGTCTTCTCTACCTATATGCATTAATGCTACTTGTTCTGCAAAATGGGCCTTGCCAAAGAATAGCTGCTGACTTACATAAGGACCATCTTTCTGCTCCTGATGCAATACAGATTGGTGATGAGCTTGGCGATATCTATGACTATGTTGCACCATGTTTCCCTCCTAGGTATGACAATGGTATTACAAATATAAGGATTTCCAGAACTATTAGTTCTATATGCACAAGAAATTAATGTGTTTGCTGCAACAATTAACAAGATATGTCGAGGGCTCCGATCATAGGCCATACTATCTCTCTTTAATTTACCAATGGGATGCTTCGAAATATGTGTTCCATTCTAAAGTTTCGAACATTAATTGCTTAACAGCTACTCCCTCCATTTCAAATTAATTGAAGTTGTAGCTCTGTTATAAGTCAAACTTCTTTAACTGTGACCAAGTCTAGAGAAAAATAAATCAACATCTACAACACCAAAAGTTTATTTGATGTTGTACATATTAGCACACATTTTTCTATAGCTTTGTCAAACTTAAATAAGTTTGACTTAGGACAAAGCTAGAAGTTTAATTAATTTGGAATAGAGAAAGTACATCACAGATTCACAGAGTGAAGAACATGTTTTCCTTGTATGAAATATCGGTGGCTTGGTTTCATTAACCTTCTTGATTATTCTCTTTACCTTTCACTAACTTTGTGGGTATTCTTACAGATATGAAATTTTCCAGCTCCTTGTAAATCTATATACCGAAAGGTTCATTCAGATGCTAAGACTTCTAAGTGAAAGAGCAAATGATATTCAAAATATAAATATACTAAAGGTATGCGATTTTTATGTTCATTGTGTTATTATGCTATATTTGTTCTCCATGAGATGAACAGTTGTCAGTATACTGTTTCTGTCTGTTGTATTTCTTTTATAGTGCAAGCGCATTAATTGACTGCTCACTGCAGGTAACAGGTTGGATTGTGCAATATCAAGATAATCTTATTGGCCTCGGTGTGGACGAGTCTCTTGCCCAAGTTTGTTCAGAAAGTGGTGCATTGGATCCCCTCATGAATATGTATGTAGAGCGTATGCAGGCAACAACAAAGGTACTAATTTTTATCCCTTGAATTCAAATTGACCTTAATCATGATTATTTATACTTCTTTTGCTTCTGTAGAAATGGTACACTAACATTTTGGAGGCTGATAAAACACAACCACCAAAGAGTACAGAAGATGGAAAACTATATACACCTGCAGCCGTAGATTTATTCAGAATATTGACAGAGCAAGTGCAGATAGTTAGAGAAAACAGCACAGATGTCATGCTATATCGTATTGCTCTTGCAGTTATTCAGGTATTATGCAGTTTCTGTTCAAGATTATTTAAGCCTCGCCTGTTTTGCTCTGCTTTGCTTTATGCGGTTTCAACTAAATTACTGAATATGCCAATTCAGTCTTACTCTTTGATTCATTCCTAGGTCATGCTTGATTTTCAAGCAGCTGAGAGGCAAAGACTTGAGGAGCCAGCTTCTGATGTCGGTTTAGAATCGCTGTGTGCTTTGGTGCGTTTTTTCCCCATCAGTATGTATGTTTTGTCACTCGATGTCTCTTTGTATCTTACTATGTTGTCCTTGTGTTATTTGAGCAGATTAACAACAACCTGCGTTGCTACGAACTTTCATCAGAGCTAAGCAGCAGCACACTGGAAGCACTTCCAGAGAACTATGCTGAACAGGTGCAAATGAGTCATTAAGCCTGGTCCTCTTAGATTCCATTCTTTCACGTTTTCGAACTTGTCTGTGGATGACTTCATTTGTTTTCAGTCATATAAATCATTAAACTCTCTGTTTTCTTTTACTGAAAATGTTGTCCAGGCATCCATACTATCACAACCACCAAACCACAGGTTTCACTTTCCTGGTAGGAAATGTTCTACCTGGCGAGGATCGATTAACAAAAAATAATCCAGGCTAATTCAAAATTTGATTTCGGATGGAGAGAGCAGAATGTAGATCATTTGTATTAATCGTATGGGGAGATCGTGTGGGTGCTTATCCTTATAATAATCTCGAGTCTAAAATAGAGGATGTCCAGGAAGTTGGTTTTGAATTAAAAATTGAAGTTCTCATGGTATTTGGCAGCAATTTTTACCAACATTGTGTTGTCAGAGACAGTCGACAAACAACAGGGCCCAGTATATTAAAAATTCAAGTATAAATCCTTAGTTTCAAATCTCTGTGCATGGAGAAGCAACACTTTTTCAGACTGGAGGTAGAACATTTTCATGGACCATAACTTGTATAATTGTATTCTAGTATCCTACATGTATGCAGACTACTTCTAGATATATGCAATGCTGGCAAGCAAAGTGAGTTGGATAAATCTGGTTCGTGCTGGGAACTGAGCAGATTACTGGTCAGGGTGCCTTTTGGGATTTTCTGTAAGGCGCTAAGACTGGAAAAGTGGGAGTGTTAGTTGTGAATTCAGAAGTTGATGACAACTCAGAGTTGAAAATATGTGTTACTATTGCATTTTATTCATCTCTAGCCTACCCCAACTTGCTTGGGACAAAATGATTTGTTGTATTGCAATTTGTGTTTCTTTCCATTTGCACACCTTTAGCATTTTTAGGCTCTAGATGGGATGGTAAAATTCAGTTTTGCAGGTTAATTTTGAAGACACTTGCAAAGGATTTCTTGAGGTTGCCAAGGTTTGTTCTACAATCTACATGCATAAGATACAATTAATATGTACAAGTATAGCTGTCTAATTAACCTCAGTGTTAGGTTTCAGAAATAGCCTGCTGATCAGTGTGAAATTATTTCTTGAGGTGTCTGATGTTTACTCTACAACGATTTCTTTATTGCATACGCTGTTACGACTTGTGCCCAAGGAAGTTCGTAAGTAATGTTTGGTCTTGAAGTTTTCAGACCCTGCTATGGCTAGTTGAAATTTGTTTTTTGGGCGTTTCATGCACCCCTAACTGCTTGCTTTTGTGGTCGTGTAACCAAGATCCTTTCTTATACATATTAGACTAGATACTTTACAGGATTGTATATAAACTGAAACACTCGGGCAAAAAGTGAAGATGTAATGAAAAAAGACCCTTGCTGACCCGAAAAGTCACATTGTAGCCCGGACTATATGTAGCCCGGTTTATTCTTTTGAAGCCACTATTTAAGTTCAAAAAATTCTGGATTTTTTTAGATGTTAACAATGACATGTTCTACGCTTCTGCAAATTTTCAACTCGAGATAAATTGTATTCCGTCCTAGACGAAAATGACAAATCCTGACAGTTTTGGGAGAGTTTGAATCTGTCACTATTCAACATCCCAGATTCAGAAATTAGTCATTTTTATACAGCATAAAATAGAGAATGTTTAACATTTCTTTTTTGCATACTGGTAGAAATCATCATCATCTACGTCCAGAATTATTTTCACAATTTTTGGAAACTTAAAAGTTTAGATTTTGAATTTACAAAATACCAGGCTACATGTAGCCCAGGAGAAAAAACACCACACTCCTTGTTGACCCACCTAGTTATGTTATAAGGACTATTTACCACATTGCCTTTCCAAGATTCTAGAAAAGCTAGTTAAATATTGAATACTAAAAACAAGCACTGAACTGGTAGACTCTTGGTTGTCAACACTGGTTTCTAGCATGTCCCAGTCAAGTACTTTTTTTTTGCATGGGTCCCAGTCAAGTACTGCCCAAGAGACATGTGCTAAGAGTGGTAGGCGCACATTGACTCAGCTATCTGCCCTCAAATATTCTGAGAATTGGCCAATTTTTGCCGGTTCATCATCCAAGCAATGTTAATTGATATGGCTGCATCTGTAGCTCTGACTAAAGTTCTTATTTCTTTCAACAGGAGGCGGTCCTTCAGACTGTTGGTGTTATTTTCGAAGACCCAGGTGTGCAGGATTTGCTTGCAAAGGTTTACCAAAAAGGTAATTCATTGTTAGTATTTTGGTAACAAATGATGCCTTCCCCTGTATCCTTTGTTTGTGTTATTTCCTTTTTTTTCAAATTTGGAATTTAAAACACAAGAATCTACTGTCCGTCTATGATAGTCTGAGAGCTTAATGTAGAAACTCAGAAAATCACTTGGATATTTCTTACATTTGTATGCTTACATAAAACAATGATGACATGTATCTCCAGATATTTCATCCATTGGTATTTATTATGTTGCTATTGCTGTTGCCTCTCTATTCAATCTTCGCCTGTGGTTGACAGCTCTATGCAAATAGTTGTTTACCCCTTCTCCTTGTGGTTAACAGCTTTAGGAATCGTATGGGCATTGCTTTTCTAGGGCTGTATGCAAGTGTTCCTTAGTGAATCAATTAGTTCTCTAACAGTGGTTCATTGTTTTTCAGACTGGATGGATGGAATGGTGACCGAATATCTGGTTGCAACATTTGCTGATTATTTTGGCGATGTGAAACTGTAAGTTTACACAATAAGGATGGGTATCCCCTTAGAAATGACATGGCTGATGCTTATCGCTCTTTACCTATCCTTTACTATGAACTGGTTGGGGCATTTGACTTTTCGAAAAATCGCACATCCATCAAATTTCTGCTATGACGTAAATATACCATAAAACCCTGAAATCTCAACATAAAACATATTCATACATGGTTTACAAATTCTGGAAAAGTCCAAATTGACAAGTTTCGAAAAAATTACATCTTACATATATTTATAATAGATGCCACATCCTATCATTAATATTCCTATGAGTTATGAGCTTGATACATGCGAAGAAGTCTATCACCGATAAATTATAATAGTCCGTTGAATCTTTTTGGTCATAACTGTAAAAAACTTTTGGGTTTATTTGTCTAGATATATTGAAGAAAGATCATTTCGAAGATTTGTGGAGTCTTGCCTAGAGGAGACAATTGTTGTATATGTTGATCATCTTCTCAGTCAGGTTTGCAGAACTCTCCTTGGGGCTATTGACAATACATGTGTACTTGTGATTTCTGTGGGATGTTGGGACCATATGGATGATGTATTGAGCATCCCAAAAGGAAGAACTGTGCAGTGTTTCTTACAATCATTCTGGAATTAGCTGTTGCTATTGCACTCTGGGTTCAGATAGCATATTTACTGATTACACTGATTATTTCGCACTTCATTTCATCTTATCTCTTGCAATTGCTTGCACCTTTAGAAAAACTACATAAAAGAAGACACCGTTGAGAGGATGAGGCTGGATGAAGAAGTGCTTATGGATTTCTTCAGAGAATACACTAATGTGACAGTAAGTGTACTTACTGCTGGAAGTTTCGTACTATTTTTGAAACTACAGTTCCTTTGGTCACATTATGTGGCAATATCAGTATTTTCAAAAGCATTTCCTGCAATAATTGAGTGCATGCATTTTTTCGGTGCAATACATCACTTGGATAACATAAATTTTGCTTTCAAACTCATTTTGTTTCTACTCTCTGAAATGCTGTCTTTGCAACGTGGTCCAGAAAGTTGAGAACAGAGTACGGATTCTAGCTGATCTAAGGGAGCTTGCTTCAGCTGAAAGTCTGGATAGTTTCACTCTCATTTATACAAATATTCTGGAACACCAACCAGATTGCCCGGTAATTTCTTTCAAGCTTGATGATTGCCCATGTTTGAGGATACTATTTTAGTGCATAAACTTCATCCTTCCATACATTTATTTTCATGCTCTATTTGACTTCTCTGTTATGTAGTCTGAGGTTGTTGAGAAGCTTGTTGCATTGCGGGAAGGAATTCCGCGGAAAGAAGCCAAGGAGGTAAGAAATCAATTCTCACATCATAAGTAGCTGGTGCGACTGGTCCATTGGAGAGGCTAGACCTATGCTGGCTGCCATGTTTAGTTTTTTGGAAGGATTTTTTTATATGCCATTTATTAGGAAATCATAAGTTCGTTTTTTTAAAGGAAATCATGTCATGGAAACTTGGTTTCCGGATTCTTATGCCCTACTCATTTGTTAGGTCGTACAAGAATGCAAGGAGATATACGAGAACTCTCTCGTAGATGGCAATCCTCCAAAGTCAGGATTCGTGTTTGGCAAATTGAAGTGTCTAACAGTACGGAAAGGCATATGGGGGAAGCTTGGACAGTGACAACGTGCTACTGAACATTGTAAATTGACGTACCAAGGCAGATTTGTTTACCTTTTTGCTCATTCTTTTTGTTTATCCTCTACGCCTGTCGGTGTCACACTTGTCTTCACAAGGGAAGAGGTAGAAGGTATTGGTTTCTGGTTAGCAACCGAGAATTTTTTGTGTAAAGATACAACGTTTGCCAGCAATATACTTATTATTCCTTGAATAAAGTGGCTAGTGATCTTTTTTTTTAAGAGTGATGTATTATTAAGTTGCCACCAGCTGGGTTTTATCATCCGAACACTGGATTACTGGGCAGGTGCTTCTTTGACGATGGACATGATGCATCTCCGCGTTGCCATTCCTTTCTGCAAAAACTCTGATTTGGAGAAACATCCTATTATCCCTCCAGGCTAGCATTGTTCACCTGCCCGTCCGGAGTCGGAGCCAATCTTGAGCTCATGCCCATCCTGTGTAGGAGTAAATTTTCTTTGCACGTGCCACTAAAAAAAACTGAATTCTTATGTTGTCCGACTTTTCAGATGAATCAAAGAGGCCTTGACAAAGAAGAGGGCTCGTAGGAATCGAAGATCAAGGTACGACACTACGACCATTGAGCAACAAAATGGACTCCATTAGCAGACAGTGGTGCAGGCTTGCGGTGTCCTGCTGTGCGTTAACTTGCAAGTTTCTCCAGTACATTACATCGGCAAGAACAGAGGGAGAATTAACCTTCAGGTCTCTGTAGCCGTCGGTTGCCACTTGCCAGCACAGCCTTCAGCACTCCAGGAGACGCGATGTAGTCTACACAGAAAGCCTTGAGCTGTGGGCAATGGTGCTGGTCAGCCAGCTCCAGCGTGTCCGCGGCATTCTCCACGTCGATGGTCTCGCTCAGCGCGCTCTCGCACAGAAGCCTCATCCTCTCCAGGTCGCACCGGTCCGCTGCTGCAAGCCAATCACAAACCATTTCTCTATGGGAACGACGACTCAGCAGGAAATCATCGTTGACTCGTCGTCTTCCTCGACAGGGGCAAGGTGTCCGTGTAGATGAAATGGAGAACAGCCTCGAAGGCCGCGGGTTTCAAGTCGTGGATTCTCACGTGACGGTCACCGCCGCCGCTGCCGGGCTTGTTGGCGAGCATAGGCGGATCCAACCGTCCCTAAGCCTGGGCACATGCCCGGGCTTCCGGCCGGCGGTGCAGCCTAATTTTGATGGCAACCATGATAAAAAAATAGTGTTATTAGCCTTTAAAATTACTGTTTGCCCGGGCTTTAAATCATTCTTGGGCCCGCCACTGTTGGCGAGTGAGCCGAAGAACTGAGCACCGGTGACCGCATCGCGAACACCACCTTGTGAGCGTCGTAGTCCTTCTGTCCGACCTGAAAGGTCACGTCCGACCCCTGCTTGCCGTCCAGGAGCCGCGCAAGATCCTGGCGGATGCCGGAGGGCGGCACCGTGATGGAGTAGCATCTGGTTGCTCCGGTCTCGGACTCTTTCCGAACATCGACGGTGCAACGTAGTGTAAGGCAGTCAAGAGACGATATCTTGATGAACTTCTTGTACCCCCATGATTTGTCATCGGGGTGAAGTCGTCCCACGCGGGCGCCTAATCAAACGGGGATGAAGATCCCATAGGGCCGTTGATCTCGAAGCTGTACTTCACAGTGGCCTGAATAAAAACTATGGGATAAAATAAAAACTATGGGATTTCGGAATAAAATAAAAAACTATATACAAATTTCTTTAATTTGGAAATAACTAGGCTGACTGCAAAACCGTCGGCGTAGATTAAAAAAGCGGACGGCTTTGTTGATGGTGTAGCCTACACCGACGTTTTTTTTAGTACGCCGATGGTCAGGTTGTCTACGGAGCAGAGCAAGGCGCCGAACGGTCAAACACGAACGCTAGCTGTCAGCGTCGATGGCAGCTGGCCGTCGGCGCCTCCGTTAATTCTTCCTGTAGTGTCTTAGCCTCTTGGGTACATAGAAGAAAAACACATGCATGCACATGTGCATTGTGCTCGAAGTTAAGATAATATATAATCGATATCTGGTACATACAAGAAAATGCAGCAGTTACTGGAAAGCTAGTATCGATTAAAGAATAAGATTTTGCGGAGGCCTGAACTAGGTGATTTCTCGGGTCTCAGCATTATGGAAACGTTGCTCTCCCCATGTACATATATAGTATAATATTGTTAATCAAACTGGCAATGCATATAACAGTGAAAGAGAAGAAGCATGCATGCATCTAAGTAAGGTATTATTGTTGGGGGTTGAACACAGGTTTTGTCCACCAACCAGACTCATCAGCAACTTTCTTCTCCCAGTATTTCTTAACCGCTTCGCTGTAGGATCCCTTGAGCCTGACTTCCTTGAGGTACATTAAATTGTCTAGCCCAGAAATCTTCAAAGATGCCTCCGTAGTAGAGGTGGAGCAGTGAACCACCAGCACATCAACATGTTTCCAAACACTTAATAACTCTATCTCAGACCTGTAGCTGCCACACTCAATAGTGAGGATTTTGGCGGCCGTAAACTGTGCCCCGGTATACTCCCCCAAAAAACCATAACAGAGCTTGCCATCTTGAATTGGTTTGATACGAATATGACGTAACATAGTTTTACATGGCAATTTCATAAGGCTGTCTATGTCCTCTTGTGTTGATACTGTCAATTCAAGATCTTCAAGATGAGCCTTGTTGAGATTGTCAAGCTGCTTGATCCAGGCAAGCGATACATGTACATTTCCTCCATACAGCTTGAGGCTCTTTAGCATCTTTGGTGGCTCGGAGATGTCATCCAAACAATACAGATCCTGCTGGAGTTGCTTATTGCAGTCGAGCAGCACTAACAAGGAAACAAGGTAGCCATGACCTGAGATGGCACAGCACATATCCTGCCAGTTTTTTGGGCTGACGCCGGATAATCTTAGCTTGCGCAACTGGGTAAGCCTCCTCAGCTCTCTCAAGACGAGCATCCCACCAGCACCACGGATATTGATAACACCAAGAGTATGTAGAGCCGTTAGCTTCCCGACAGCTCTTGCAGCAGCAAGAACAAACTCAACACCACCACCATTCTTTTTATCAAGTTGGCGTCTCCCCAACTTGTTAACGTTGGACGACCAGGTAGATGCGAGATCACGTGCCCTACTCCTCCATATTTTTAATGCACCATTGCAATGATCCGGTGGTGGAGTTGCTGCTGTTGGTGAACTTGGGGCGGTGCCATCATCGCCTTCAGGTAAGGCTGTTGTTGCTGCTGCAACAGTTGGGTCTTTGGCTTCCCCATTGGAGGGCATGGTGCTGCCAGCATGAATATACTGCAGCCTCTGCAACTTAGTGATGTTCGCAGGCAGGGTGACTATGGAGGTGTGCTTTAAGTCCAGAGTTTGCAACTGCTTCATTTCAGACAGTGAATCAGGGAGACGAGTAATCTCCCTGCATCCACGTAATGAAAGGAACTTGAGGCGACGAAGTACCTTGATGATCTGCTCAAGATCATCATCTGTTACACCCAAGGTGTCTTCCAGATCCAACACCCGAAGAAACCTCATTTTATCAGAGACAAAGAATGACATCCACTTGCCAAACACTGTCAAAGACCTTAGCCGTGTGAAGTCGATGCTCTCATAAACAATCTTGTCTCTGTCCCAGCTGCTACTTACGGTGAGGTGCTGTCCTGCACGTTGCGAGTTTGGGCTGCAACGCCCTTCGAGTGCAAAGACAAGGTTATCTTCCATTGGCCGTGAGATGATGTATTCACGGAAGAAACCATTGGCTTGGCACATTCCCACCTTGCCGCTGCTTGGTGACTCCTGATGTTGCTGGATTACGCTCATCTTGACAAGCTCGGAGAACAGCACTTCCCCATCCTCCTCCGCAGTACTACCAATTTTGTCCCTCGCATAACCCTCGGCGATCCACCGCCGCACCAAACGACTTGGCCTAATGCTCTTGTGATCTGCAGGGAAGACTGAGAGATAGAATATACATGGCTTTACCGAATCTGAGCAAGCGTCAAAGTAGGACTGCATCCAAGATAATAGACCCCTTAAATTATCAAATCCGGGGTCCTTCTCAAGGTTGCCCATGAAGTCAGCATTTATACGCTCCAACTCCGATCTTCTATTAACAAATCTTCCACTGCCCAAGTGTTGGGCTATAGCAGTAATTACTTTGGGTAGTCCACCACACTTGGCCATGGTAAGTTTTGAAACCTCGGCTTCTTCAGGACTCAATCCCTTGCCTCCCCAAGCTATCTACAATTTAGAAGAGATGGCACATTTAAGATTGCTAATTTTTATTGTAATATATTCGTTAACTCAACAATATTATAAGATTATAAGTGTAACTCTCCAGCTAACTCCACGATTACACATGATTTTCAGTTACCTCGTCTAAACACTGAAAACACTACCATATAAAGTCTGGTAATCAGATTTGAAATTTGGGCTTAGTGACTGAAAAATTAAATTTCGCTGAGCTAGAGCATATCGATACTTGTGGTAAGTAAACACACCTTTCGGAAGAGATGAAGGGCTACATCAGGTTCTAGACCTTTGACGTTGAAGACATCTTCTTTAGCAGGTGCACAGTGCGCGGCAACACTTGCTTCATATGTATTGACAACTATACAACCATTGATCGGCTTTGATAAGAATGTAACCTTTATCAAATCCCAGTCATGTGTGGACTGCAGAGCATCAATAACAATGAAGCATTTATGTTGATGCAGAAAGCTACAACACCTTTCGATTGGGTCTTGACCTTCCATCATACGAAATGTTGCATCCTCTTTGGCTTCAGGATCATCTGACAGAAAATCTAGAAGTAAGCACCAAGAAAATTCCTTCAAATTGAACGGATGTGGAACATGGACCCAGCTGAACATTGTAAACTCCTCCAGATAATAGAGTTGAAAACAATTTCTAGGACTATAACGTTGATGTTTTAAGCCAAGCATCCTGCTATAGTAGATGCTTTTGATGAGAGATGATGTTCCAACACCAGCAATGCCCCAGACAGAAACCACACCAGGACTCATTAAACGTTTGCTGAGTGCCATCCATTCCACAAAATGGACATCATGGTCTAGTTTGTCCATCCAATCACGTGCTTTTTCCATTCTATTGGAGGAAACCAAACCCCTGAGAGAGCCCTCCTCTTGGTCTGAGTCGTCACGATACACCTACAAGAAAGGTACAAAATTAACTTCTTCTCAAACTGGTTAATTCCCGATAATTGGGGGCCAATATGAAATCTAAAGCCCAGGTCGCCGGCAACCCCTCTCCCCGACCACCCTCCCCCCGCCGCCGCCGGAGGAGGTCGTCCGACAGCGGCGGCGGGGTGCCCCTGCTTGTTTCCTTTACAATAAAGCTAGATAGACTTCTCAGAGTCCAAGTTTCTCATCCGATCTGAACCAAGCTCCGGCCGGCCGTCCAAACATCAACTCCGCGCATACGATCCCAGTGCATGTGCATGGGCGAGCGGATGCTTTCAGCCTCACTTCCATGTGACGAGCAACCGTGATCTGCACAGATTGAAAGGCTAGCGGCAGATCGGATCGGGAGGCCGCCATGCAGAAAGGCTGCGGCCAGATCATGATGCCGTCGACACATGATGGTAGCTCCTGAATCGTGAGGCCAGTAACGGCGTCGGTGGTCAGATCATTGGCCGGAGAACGGCCCGCTCGAATTGGTGTGGGAACAGCTGGATCAACCAAAATACTGGTGTGGCGGTCCTAGTTTTTTTCCTGCGGCAAGGCGAAGATTTATTTGACGCATGTCCTCATGATCGAAGTGTCAGGTTTCGGAAGGCTCCGCCTGCGATCTTTTATAGGCGTTTAAGCCCAGAGATTGCTGTATCGGGCGGGATTCGGTCGTGCCGGAGGGAGCGGCAAGAAGCTCTACTTCTATTGCCATCATGGGCAAATCCATGGTGAGGTCAGAGGTAGAGAATGTCATGAAAACGAGATTGGAGAAATAGCAATGGTGATTGGAGTCTTCACGATGACGAGAAACTTGCTTGAAGTTTTAGAAAAAGTAGCAACGGTATGTAAATAGGCGCGACAACACAGGTGAAGTTTAAAGTCTTACATTTCTGGGTGAAAATCCAAGGTCTGATCTTAATTGGTTGTGTCTGACAATGGCCTTACCGAAGGCATTGTTTTGAGAGTGGGGGCTATCTTCAGGGTGAAAACCCAAGATCTACGATCGGGCGACGACGACGCTTCTGCACTGTTTCCTTCTTGAAAGCGTTGCTTTTGAAAAGTTTGGATATCAGATGTTGTCTTGATAGTGGTTTGTGCTGCTGCACTGCTTCAAGGACTGGAACTCTGTAGCGGGATTTTTCTTTTTTACTTTCTTTTAACTCTATAGCGGGACTTTTCTTTTTAAACTTTTTTTCCGGTTGTGAGCATGCCATTAGTTATTAAGTTGTTGTAGAGGCTGGATATATTTGGTATCTCCATGATATTAATATACAATATTTACCTAAAAATAAAATAAAATCTAAAGCCTATGTATCAGAAAAATTCATAATGACATTGTTTTAATCTGAAGTGATAAAATTATTGTAATAATGATATTTGCCAGAATTAGCAAAAGTAATACATTAGATCGAGATAGCTAAAACAAATAAGAATAACAACCATTCATAAAATCTAAGAACAGATATATAAGACTGACAATCTTTATACCGGCGTTTGAATATAACACCAACTCGGTAAAAAAAAAATGCAACACCAGGTAGGCCCATCTGATCGAAAATTAAACATGTTCGAATACAGCTCCATGTTGAAAACATTTATCGAAGTTGGACATTGTATCCTGATGCATTGTCTCATGGGACAAAAACACAAACCTATGCATGTGAAATTTCTTCATTTTTCTTCCTTCTTTCCTTTTTATAGTAAACATGAGAATTCATAAATAGTTTTTTTTTATTTCTCCATCTTGATGGGATAAGAACATAGGAGCTTACGAAATCACCAACTTTCAGAATCAAGGCTATTGCCGAGGATTTTATGAAACCACAATATATCTTAAGATAGCTGATATTGGTAGCTTGACTGTAGGAGAGCTAACGGAGTACAGAGTGAGCTTATTAGAGAAAACTGACCTTTGTTAAGGGAGGAAGGACCTTCTTGCCAGCTGCTACACCTTTGACATTGAAAACTCGATCTTGTTCAGCTCCAGAGTAGTTAGCGTAAAACTACCACTTTACAGATTAAATTATAAAAAACTGCCATTTTTGCCCGCAATCGCAAAAAACTACCACTTTTGGTCCGCAATCGCAAAAAACTACCACTTTTGCCCGCAATAGCAAAAAACTACCACTTTTGCATGCAATCGCAAAAAACTACCACTTTTACCCATTATTGCAGTGTGATGTTTCTATTTATCTCGAACTGTTTATTTGTTTGACAACAATACACAATAATAAAGATAGAATCGACATAATCTTAAACAGCAATGGTTGTGTTAAACTATGTGGATTCAAGCATTATTGCTTTGTAAAACTTTGTGAATTTACTCTGTGTTGCTGTGTAAAACTATGTGGATTCAGCCAGTGTTGCTGTGTTAAACTATGATGATTCTATATTTATTATTACTATGTAAGATTATGTCAATTCTATTACTGCTGTCAAACAAATAAACAGTTCGAGATTAATAGAAACATCACATTGCAATAATGGGTAAAAGTGGTAGTTTTTTACGATTGCGGTCAAAAGTGGTAGTTTTTTGCGATTACGGGCAAAAGTGGTAGTTTTTTGCGATTGCCGACCAAAAGTGGTAGTTTTTTACGATTGCGGACAAAAATGGTAGATTTTTGTGATTTAGTTTGTAGAGTGGTAGTTTTACGCTAACTACTCTCAGCTCCACAATGCATGGCAACGGTTGCTTCAGTTGTAATGACAATGATACAACTGTTAGTAGACCCCGACAAAAAAACATCTTTTATACAATCCCAATCATACAGACCATTAATAACAACAAGGCATTTGTGTTCACACAAAAACTTGCGGCACTCTGCCACTTGGTCTTGCTGTTTTATCATACCAAGTGCTGAATTTAGCTTGGCTTCAGGATTGTCCGAATGAAAATCCAGAAGTAATTCCCAATAGAAATCCGTCAAATTAAACGGATAGGCCACATCGACCCAACTGAACTTTGTAAATCCCAAGTCACCTTGAGCCAACAATTGTCCGTAGTACAATCTTCTGATGAGACCTGATTTCCCAGCACCCGGAGGGCCCCACAAGGACACCACACCAGGAACTCGTAAGCATTTCTCAAGCCTTGAAGATATTGAGCTATAGTTCACTGCATCTCCAAACATAATAGTCCAGTCACGTGCCCTGTTCTTTCTGGTGGAGAAAAAACGACCCTCCTCCTTGCCTCCAGTTCTGTAGAATTGAAAATTCTACAAGACAAGATATAAAACAAATTAGCAAAGTTAAGTATCCTCGCGGAGACAGCCCCTCCTCCGTTCGATGACGCATGTCATGAGACGGGAGAGGATTAATTTGATTTAGGGAGGTCATCGTGCCGCAGTTTTATTAGGTGTGATGATGGCTAATTAAGGAACTGATGTGGTTCACCTTAATCCAGTGATGAAGCTCCGCATCGGCTTTGAGATCTTCCACGCTTAGCGCTCTATCTTTTTCATCTACACAATACGCGGCCAAGCTTTCTTCTTTTGTAATGACAATGATACTGCCTTTAGTAGGTTCGGATAACAAGGTATCTTTTATCAACTCCCAATCATCCCTTGACTCTAGGCCGTTAATAACGACGAGGCAATCGTCTTCACGTAGAATCCTACAACACTCTTGAATTACTTCAGTTTGTCCCATCATACCAACTGCCGCAATTTCCTCAGCCCGAAGACCAACAGAATGAAAATTCAGAAATAAGCGCCAACAAAATACGTTCAAATCGAACGGATCAGGTACATTAACCCAGTTGTGCCGTTCAAACTGAACACTTTTTGAATTGTGAATTGTGCAGGCGGTGTACACCTTATCAACGAGACTCGATTCGCCATCATCGACCCCCCACACTGAGATCGTACCACGATGTCTTAATTGCCAAATAAAATCGCCCAAATCACTGCGACGCCAGGGAACCTACAAGTAAGAAATCGGAATGTTAATTTAGAGGGCAACGATTAGGTCAAGTTAATACCCATAAATCCAAATGTGCATGCAACAAACATCAAGTCTTTACATGTAGTGCAAATTTTTCCTCTTTTCCTGGAACCACAGGCTTAACATTTTTAGCACGGGCATGTACAATGGTAGAGCAGGCACGCCTTTCCTTAGCAATCCATATCATTTAGAGATGACAAGATTGGCATGACAAATAAGCACCCGGTTTGTTTGTATGATGGTCAAGTTTAATGACGATGTTAATCCATAAATTCCCCAAAAAAGATTAACCCACATTAATTAATCCTATAATTTCTTGGTTTTCTAATGCGTAAGCACCGGCCTCTGCATCAAAACAATGCATACAACTTTTTTTGTGCATAGTTAGGAAAATACAAATAAAACAAAACTGATGCCACATCGCCACGAGAGTGCCTCCACTAAGCGGCCACTAACACTTTGTCAGAACTCAGAAATAAAGGTAAAAAATACCAAGGTTCTCTACAAAACCTTGAAAAAGGCATCTGCGCTAATGATGATGACTCAAACCTAAGATCAAGCAAGGATTTTCATCCCCAAAGAGCCACCACCCTTAACCAAAAGTAAGACATAACCGCATGTCAATATTTCCAAAAACAATTCCAACAAATTGTGCAAACTTGACGTAGACACTCCTACCATGATCATATGTCCAAGCGCTTGAGGAGAAACTAAAAATTGATGACGTCACATACCACCACGCCTCCGGCCACAGTCGCATTACCTTTGATCGAGAAGCAACAAACATGACTTGCCACCACAGAGGAGACATCATGCATAGCACCTGCCAGGATCGGGGCGTAATATGATGCCTCCCTATGAGACGTCACATCACCACCGTTGGCCTGTTGGCCAGGCATGGCTTGAAAGGTCCTCTGAAGCCATCAGGTGTAGCACCTGCAGCATCGATCGAGACCGATGTCGAGTGCAGGGGCCGTCCCATGCCACCGTTGGCCACAAAATTTCACAGTCACATAGTAGGATGTCCATACCGCCACCGATCGTAACACCCCTAGCTAGAGACCATCGCCACAACAAAGATCGAGCCGTCGCGTCATCCACATGACCACGAAGATCGCCGCTGCCGAAGAAGCCCAACCAGCACCCCATCATCAAACTCTTGTGGCGGAAGATTGCGGCCAGAATGCCGATGTTAGACCGGTTGTAGGCTACCGTGCAATCGCGCAACATCGGCCGCTAGCAGCCACTGCATCCCCGCCATAAGGTGTTGTAGATCCGCTTCATAGCTCCGACCGGAATAAACAGAGGACGCCCATACCGTCACCGCTTGTCCCACCAGCAAATAGTAAGTGGAAATTGTTTCAAATGGATGTTAAGAATGCTTTTCTTCATGGAGACTTGCAAGAAGAGATCTATATGGATATTCCACTAGGGTTTAATAGTAAAGAAACCGTGGGTGAAGTGTATAAACTTATAAAAACCTTGTATGGGGACTTAAGCAATCACCTAGAGCCTGGTATGGGACGTTTCAAAGTGAAGTATGCTCTATAGATTATCAACAAAGCAATGCAGATCACACCCTCTTCTTTAAGCATCAAAGTGGCAAAATTGTTATTCTTATTGTCTATGTTGATGATATTGTGATCACAGGTAATGATGATCATGGGATAGCATGCCTAAAAAAGATGTTTACCAAGTCATTTGAAGTCAAGGACCTTGGATTTCTTCATTATTTCCTAGGAACTGAGGTTGCATATGGGTCACAAGGTATTTATGTATCACAGAGAGAATATGTACTTGATTTACTTGCTGAAACTGGCATGCTAGATTGTAAGCCGTCACCCACACCAATCGAGAAAAACCACCGTATACTAGCGGATTCAGGTGATCATGTAGATAAACATCAATATCAAAGATTAGCTGGACATTTGATCAACTTATCCCACACCAGGCCAGATATTGCCTATGCGTGAGTAATGTAAGTAGGTATATGCATGATTCTCTTTCCGGTCATTGGGATGTCGTACTTAGAATTCTCCAGTATCTAAATTGTTGCGTGGGAAAGGGTACCTTAGTCTCTAATCACGGGCATCTTGGATGATAGAAAATCTGCGTCGGGATATTGTGTTTGTGTGGGCGGTAATCTCGTGAGCTGGAGAAGTAAGAAGCAAAGCGTAGTTGCACGATCAACTGCTGAAGCAGAGTTTCGGTCTATGGCTTCAAGTTTATGTGAGCTGATGTGGATGAGAATCTTAATATCCGAGCTCAGGTTTGCTTTATGATGGACCTCTTAAGCTCTATTGTGATAATTAGGCAGCAATCAACTTTGTTCATAAACCAATACAACATGATAGAACCAAGCATGTTGAGATAGATACACTTCATTAAGGAAAAAATAGATGAGGGAATCCTCCAAGTTAGTTTTATCAGATCCGTAGATCAAGTTGCCGATATACTAACAAAAGGTGTTAATGTTGTATCTTTCATGAAGCTTGAAATTTTTGGAAATGATCCCCTTATTCCCATGTCTTCCAGCTACTTTATCACCAACTTTGATTTTACATTTCTGTAAAATATGTAAACGAACCATTATGTTGATGGGGTCCCCTCTGGATCCATTTCACATCGATAACGCGCCCTCTTCCACCTATAGGTAATTTGAGAGAAGTTTCTTTGCAGTGGATAACTCAAGTCCAAATATGTGCGACAAGATGTGGCCCATAGATATATTTGCCCCATCTTAAGGGGGGGGGGGGGTGAGAGGTAGCTGGCCCTGTAGAATAATAGAAGGGAGTAGGAGGGCCGTGATGTAAAAGTGAACTAAGGGTCACTGTGTATTTGTATAGAGGAGTAGAGAAATCGAGAGCGTTCGGCTTTTTTGAGCCTCACAGTTCATCTCCTAGCCGCAGTCTAAATTCACCAAATTCGTGTGTGTTTGAGTATGGAAGACAACAGTGAAATTGAGCAAAGTTTCTTGGAAGTTGTTTCTTTCCAAATGAGGGCTGGGTAGAAGACTAGTACAAGCAGCACTCCTGCTAGTTTATGAATAAAATAAATAAAGACGATGCACTTATATGGGCTTACCTTGTTGAAGAAGGCATAGAGAGATTCACCATCAGAGAATTGTCTGAGCTCCGATATTTGGTGCGGCTCTCCTGTGCAGGAGAGTGCAAGCCCCAAGTGTTGCGTCACCACCACAATCCGGCTGCCGTTTTGACCGGCGGGCAAGTACATTCTTATGGCATCCCACTCTACCAAAGTGGATAGTTCTTCCACGATGACAAGGTACCTCTGTTCACTCAGCTGCTGTATGATCTGATCATCTTTCATCTTCCGGAAGTCTGTATTATGGCCTAGTGCATTTGTTTGCCTAGAGGTCACATAGAACTGAGCCAGCAAGCTCTTGAGCAACTCGTCAGGGTTAAACGGATGCATCAGCTTCACCCAGGCCCTGATCTTGAACTCTTGGCAGATTTCTCGATCATTGTACGCCTCCTCCATGACATGTGTCGCACCAAGATGAGCAGAAGCTCCTGGACTTCCCCACACAGAGATCACCTCAAGATCCCTCCCTTCGCCGGTGATGAGCTTTCTGAGGCCGCCTCCCGTGCTGCGTATCTTTCCCATGGCCTCCCACACCTCGCGTAGGATGTGGAATGCCGACGATTTGCGTGCACCCGCGGCCGCCAGCATAAGCTCTGGCGCCGGAGAGGAGACAGCCCTGGAAGTGGAGTTGGAGCCAGAGTCGCCAATGAGGTTGTAGCGCGTGTTCCTCTGGCTTACGTCTTCGACCCTGGCCTTGAGCCGTTTTACCTCCGCGACTGCCAGGTCCAGGGGCATCGGCGGCGGGCTTGCCATGCAGGATATGAGAGATGAAGCCAGCCGCCGCACACAGTCCAAGCGCGACGGCTTGTCGAGGTGGACGATGAACTCGACGCAGTCCTCCACAGCGAAGGCCAGGTCGCGGAGTTGCTTCACCCACGTCCGTACAACCTGATTGTTGGTGCGCTCGGCGTTGGCGACGTTGAGGAAGGACTGTATCATCTCAAACTCTCCCGTGATGAACACCAGGTCATCCTGAACACGTGCCCTCAGCTTCTCCTCCTCCTCGATCGCCAACTTCACCCTGCTCACCGTCCCGGCCACCGCCGTCTTGGTCAGCCCAAGGGCGAACTCTGCCATTTTTCTTGATCTCTATCTCTCTCGATCAGGTGGTTTGTGTCTCCTGCTAGCTGCTGCCTATTGTGTTTGTTCGTCCTGCACGCGGTACGAGTATATAAAGCGGCCGGCCAGCTAGGGATCTAGCTAACCGCTGCAACAAGACACTTAACGATTAATATTCCTACTAATAGGAGTAAACCAAGGCACAACAGTTGCTTGCAGGCCTTGGATTAGGACCAAAGAAATGGTGCACATGCTCTCGGCTCCCGCTTTATGAAAGTAGTACATACAGTTAGGTAGTCGACATATATATTATCGCCATATATTATTGAGTTGGGATCCAAATTCATACGAATGCAATAATTAATGCATATAAAAGGCTAATCACTTGTGTCGTCGGAGCGAAACAAAGACCCGGGAAAAACAATGCTTGTCTTGATTTACAAACAGAAATCAGAAAAGCAAAAGATTTAAAGGGGAAACAAAACATGCATGCATGCATCATGAATACACGCCACTGATTCCAAAACACGAATCAGCTCTGGACACCTTAATGAAGCACCTTAAATAGAAGAGACACCAGAATTATAGTACTCCAGCATCTCTTTGTTTAAATTTCTACAAATACAATTAATAGACTATAACCACTTGTCTGTATGGAAGATGCACAACTTGCAAGATCATAAATAACACCAAGAGATGATGTTTGTCAATGAGGATTGACCAATTAATTCATGCATCTCCTTCACATAACAACATGAGCTAGCTTTCGCAAAAAAAAAAAAAAGGAGTTAGCTCTCATTTCTCACAATATGGTAATATCATCTACTCCCTCCGTCCAGGATTTTTAGTCCTGTACCGAAGTGCAGCGCGACCAAGGCGCAATGGTATTGGCTTGGTATATCCTCGCTTGTTCTGCCGTTTCAGCCAATCATCGGGGCAGTTTCAATTTCGTTTTAATAACGTAATTATGGAAGACATGCAAACCGTCGAGTCAGCCAATCAACGGGGCAGTTTAGGAAAGGAATTAATGACAGAGAGATGAAGGTGCGGCCGGGGTGGGATTTTTGAGTTATTAGCGCACGGTTAACAATGACAATAAATGATTACAGGCCTTATTTGAGGCTAGTTTCTGGACAAATAGAAAAACACTAGAGGACTAAAAATCCTGGACGGAGGGAGTACCAACATAAACCATCGGTTCCCTCTGGGTGCTTGTCATTATTATTTCGCCGCTGTATAGAGATGCCCACTGCACACCCTCGGTCATTCAACACTACTCATATCTTATTCCACTACTTACAACTCGACAAACCTGAAATTCACTTATCATGCGCATGTAGCAGTAACCAACCGAAAATATCCTTAGAGTCTTATGATCTTCACGTCCGGGTGTTCTTTGGCATAACTCCGGAGCCATTCTATTGATGTTCACTAACACACTTTCTTGCATTGAACCAAGCAAACATCAAAAAAGTAGTTCTTATTATGTTGTTGCTCTTTCCTTTTCGTGTCGCCAACCTTCTAGCATAAAACCAACCTTGGCATGAATCAAGCCAAGATTTATTCTTCTATTCTTCACGTGTTGCAGCTTCTTTGGCATAACTTCCATTCATCCATTGCATTCTAGCTTTTCTCTCGCCAACTTTCCAGCCTAAGACCAAGAAAAAATAGACCTCTCTCGCCAACTTTCCAGCCTAACACAAAGAAAAAATAGGCCATATCTTTCAGTGTTTTTTATGAACACCGTTTTTCTTACACACCCCTATGTCCACTATCCATTTTTGTCTTAGCTATATGTGCGTACAATTTCTCTTTTTTAGTTCTCCCGAACGAAATAGAATAAAAAACTGTAAAGGTTTGAAGTTCACATTATACTGGAACTACGATGTATGAAAAAATAACTTTGAATTTTTTTGGTGCATAGTAAATATCTGAAATTGGAATGAGCTGCTAGTGGATACTAAACTGATTAGCATATACTATGTACAGTTTTAGCTCGGGACTTCGGCCTTCTGATGAGCGAAGAAAAGCCGCATATGGTGAAAATAGTAAAGAGCGGTTTAGTGCTAAGCATAAGCAGGAATCAAGGGGTTGCTCTAATGTGGGAAAACCGGATGCTGAGGTGACGTCCCCCTCAAAAAATATGCATAAACATCAGAAGAGGAAGGCAGGAACCCATAAGCAAGTTTACCGGAAAATTGCTCCGCTGCTTCTCACTGCGGGTAGTGGTGAATAAGGGGTTAACCCGATGGTAAATGCTGATGGTATGGTGGTAGATAATGTTGGAGAGGGCCTGAGAGATGACATTGATCAAGGAAGAGAGAACCGAAAAAGAATAAGCCCACCCCTACCAATTCTGAAAATTCGGCAGCAGTTGCGATGTAGCCCTGCACGAACCAATGAGTTGTATATCTGTGAACTGCTGGGGGCTTGGGAACCCCGAGGCAGTTCGTAAGCTTCGCAGTGTGGCGAAGCAAGAAGGCCCCGATCTACTCTTTGTTATGGAGACAAAAATCAATGGGAAAAGAATAGAGATGCTGCAAGGAAACTTGGGCTTTGCAGGATGTTTTGACAGGATGTTTTGAAGTTGACAGTGATGGACTGAGTGGTGGTATCGGTCTATTCTGTTCAAAGAATGTTGTGGTTGAGCTGAAGAATTTTAGTTCCAGTCACATTGATGTAATGGTGAGGAAAGTGGATCAGCCCTCGGAGTAGTGGCGTTTTACTGGTTTTATGGAGCGCCCAAAGCTGAAGATAGACACCACAGTTGGCGTTTCCCACATACTCTTGCATGGGAGATTTCAATGAGACGCTTCACGGCTCCTGTTTGACAAAAACAAAACAAAAAAGAGATGACAAACACACAGTATATATGGGAACTCTGTATCTTTATTGAATACTTGATTATTTTATTGAATACAAAGTACATGTACATGCTCCCATAGGAGTTTGCCGATTTTGCCTTCTACAACTATGAAGGATCTAACTGAAGAGATTGTGTGTAGTCCGCTGATTCCCGACGCTTTTGCAAAGCCACCGGTTAATTACATCTACATGTCAAGCCTACAGAAAACCTCCGATTAAGCTAAGTCGTAGTCGTCGTCGTGTCAGATGAACATGAGAAGGGGTGAATTTGTTTGCCGAAACAAGATCACAAGATAATCTCGACGTGCCTAATTAAGAGTGAGATTGAATGGATGAAGATGGTGACTATTGTCTTGTCGGTGCCCAGCCATATATCCCGAACTTCATCAAGTTGGACAGTATATGTGTTGCTTTTGCCTCGTCGGTGCCCAGCAACGGTGTGTCCATCCTATCAAAATTAAGACGTGTTGATTGCATAGTAATCGAGCCTCGTCATCACAAGGTGGTCATTTTGTCTAGTCTCGTCGGCACTAGACATAAGATAGAAACGATGACTTTGACCATGTCTCATCGAGATTAAGCCATGGATTTGAGATAGACAATTGATAAAGCATGTCTTATCTTTAAAGGAACGAGTTCATATACCGGCGACATAGATGCAACAATCGGACGATATGCTTTTGTGATGATAAATCACATACTCCGCATGGACGGCGCTAGTGAGACGGTCGTTGCCATAGTTATGCTTCGCATGGGGCGACGTTGATGAGGCGGTCGCCACCATGATTTTAGATTTTCACATGGACGACGTTGATGAGGCAGTTGATATCACGGTTGTAGATTCCCACATGGGCGACGTTGATGAGGCGGTCGACACCACGATAGCAAAGATTGACACATGTGCGACGTTGATGACGCAGTCAACACCATGGTCGTAGATTTCAGTATGGGCGACTTTGATGAGGCGGTCGGCACCATGGTTATAGAGCCTCGCACATGACCGATGTTGATGAAGCGGTCAAGCCACGGTTATAGATTCTCACGGGGGCGACGTTGATGGGGCGGTTGACACCATGGTTATAGAGTCTCGCACATGACCAACGTTGATGAAGCAGTCAACACCATGATCGTAGATTTCAGCATGGGCGACTTTGATGATGCGGTCGGCATCATGGTTATAGAGTCTCGCACATAACCGACGTTCATGAAGCAGTCGAGCCACGGTTGTAGATCCTCACATGGGTGACGTTAATGGTGCGGTCGACACCATGGTTATAGAGCCTCACATATGACCGACGTGATGAAGCGGTCGAGCCACGGTGATAAAAATTGATACACGACGACGTACATAGGATGGTTGGATCATGTTGGTAAACGATTCACTTAGATGATGATTCTAAAGCCACAACAGTGAGATTGAAAATTTCCATTAGACCAAGATCAATGAAGCGATCCGATCTAAACACCTCTCACCTTTGAATCGTAGCATGAAGTAGCCTCCGGCACGATGGCTCCCGCGAGTGTACTCTCTGAGAAGATGTGTTCCTGGTGGGGTAATTTGGATGTGCTCACCACGGAGCAAAGCAGCGATGAGGTCTCGCTTCCTCCGTGCGCGTACGTGAGCTCTCTGGCTAGGTATTTTTCTCTCCGTCTGTGAGGCTTTTCTCCTGACTCGCCGTATTTTCATCTGTGTGCAGTGGAGCACCGTGGCCTGGCGGCCGTGCGGGCGTGTGCGTCCCCTCGAAGGGAGCCGACATGGGCCTTGATTAATGGACCTTCTGAGAAAGTAGATTTGGGCTGTGTAAACCTGATTTGTTTTTTCAGTTTGTTTTTTATATTGTACCATGACTGGTGGTCGGTGCATATGGCATGGGACACGAGGGCGTCCAGAAGCTGTGTAGGCTGCAAGGTGATTTCCATGGCCCCAACCCCCAATGCTCATAAGTTTTTTTTTTAATTTATACTAATTTATAACAGTAGAGTTTTGAATACAATCTTGCATAAGCCTGTCCAACACGCAGGAAGGAACACAGCCCAGCAACACACCATCACTCAACCCACTATGAATCAACTTAGCGAGACCATCAGCGACTCCATTCGCTGTTATGTTAATCTTCAGAAAACTGACATCAGTCAAAAGTAGTGTGGAGTTCCTAATATCCATATCCTGCACTATATCTGCAATCTGAGACTTGCTCCTTCCAGTTGCATTCATCTCATTCACTAGGAGCAAATTGTCATTTTCGATTCGGAGAGGACCAGCATACACGGTCAGCATGGCTCTTACACCAAAAAGCATACCTAGAGCCTCTGCAGTCACGACATTAGGACAACAAGGAATTTTACCCCAAGCCGACATGATTACTCCTCCCTGATCATTCCTTAAAATTGCTCCCCAAGCGCCTGTACCATCCGAGACTGAAAATGATGCATCTGTATTTAATTTTGCCCACCCAGGTTCAGGTTTCTTCCAGGTTTCAGTATTAGTACATGGCTTCTTGTCATGGTACAACACGTCGTCTACAATATGTTTTCCCAATGCTCATAAGTTGGTTCAGAGTACACCGAGCTTGTGCAATCTACCAGCACAACAAGAGTGAGCAAATACATCCAACAGACGTGTTACACTAGTGGAAAACGGAGCTTAGGTTCACCCCTTTAATCCCAAATTAAATTTGGACCGGGACTGAAGGGGTGGAAGCTCCCAGGTGCAATTTTTTCGGGACCTTTAGTCCCGGTTCGTGCCACAGGCGGTGGCAGGCGTGGGGCCCAGCGCCAGCAACCTTTAGTCCCGGTTCGTGTTATGAACCGGGACTACTAATTCGGCTATATGCCGCCTTCTTCCCACCCGAGCTCACCATTTTCTCAGCTCAACCCGAGCTCACCATTTTCAACCCCATTTCATCTCCATTTCATCTCCATTTCCTCAAAAAAAAAATCACCATTTGGCAAGATTGAAGGCACCCCACGGTTAGCCGCTTCATCCTCTTTCCGGCATTGCTTATTTAGCTCATTTTGCTCATTTCAAATTTTTTGTGCAAGCAAGGTGTTTGATGAAATGCCTAAGTTAGGATTTCATTTGTTTCATATGTGCAATTTGTGCTCAAACTAAATAATGATTTATGTGTTTTAGTGTCGTGAGGAGCCTTATCGACGTCGATCGCCCGCGCCGTCCCGTCACCGGCACCACCTCGGTGAGCCTATATCTCTTATTTTATTTGATTTTTAAAAACATAGTTTTATGGTTTAGATGCATAGTTATTACTTGTATAATTTTCTAACTTGTATTATATGTATAGTGTCATGGTTCTGATATCCGTCCCCGTCGGTCCTCGTCCGGTCTATGATTCGGATGTGGTATATTTTCAAAACTATTTATTTCATTTTATGTTTCTGGCAATTATGGCGACCAACTTGACATAGATTTATTTTTATCTAGGAGGTAGTTGAACCGGAAATTGAACCTGACCCTATTGTCGAGTTTTTGGATAAAGAAAACAATGATTTGAAAGCAAAATTGAAAAGAAGTGAAGATCTTTATCTTCAATGCTTAGAAGATAAGATGAAATTAGAGCTCAAACTTGCCGACGTGGTCGATGGTAACGAGATCAAGATGGATGCAATGCGCTTGAAGATAAAAAGGATTAGAAAATATGCCATTAATCGGGAGGCTTGGTATCATTATGCTGTGGGTTCAGTATTTACCTTAGTTGCGATTTTGATCGCATTTGTTGTTGGATTTAAATTCTTTAGATAATTTATATATTTGTTTCAGTTAATGTATGTTTTATGAGAACTATGTATTACCAGTTGTCACTACTCTACTCTTATTTTAATGGATGACCTTGTATTAATTAATTTGCTCTTACATATTATTCATGACAGTAGTGTAATAATGGGGTTCGATATACTTTTATGTAATACAGATGAACCGACAATGGATGTACGGTGACCGATGTTGTCCTGAGTTCATTGATGGCATGCATAATTTTCTCCATGTGGCTGAGGCAAACAAGCCGAAGAATGGTTTTATTCGTTGTCCATGTAGTGCCTGCAAGAATATGAGTGATCACTCTACCTCAAAAGTCATTCACTCCCACCTCTTGCATAATGGTTTTATGCCTGGTTATTATTGTTGGACCAAACACGGAGAAACAGGGGTTATGATGGAAGAAAATGAACAAGAGGAGGATAATGACAAGTATCCTTGGTTCAGTGATACTACAATGGGAGAAGACGAAACTGAAGAAGATCCCATTATTGATGAGCCCGACGATGATCTTCGTCGGGCCATTCGTGATGCACAAATGGACTGTGGAAGTGAAAACGAAAGGTTGAAGTTGGAGCGTATGTTAGCTGATCACGCCAAATTGTTGTACCCAACTTGTCAAAATGACCAGAAAAAGCTGGGTACCACACTTGAATTGCTGCAATGGAAGGCAGAGAATGGTACTTCTGACAAGGGATTTGAAAATTTGTTGAAAATAGTTAAGAAGATGCTTCCAAAGGATAACGAATTGCCCTCTAGTGCGTACGAAGCCAAGAAGGTGGTATGCCCTCTAGGATTAGAGGTGCATAAGATACACGCATGCATTAACGACTGCATCCTCTACCGCGGTGAGCACGAAAAATTGAATGCATGTCCTGTATGCGGTGCTTTGCGGTATAAGATCGGGCGAGATGACCCTGGTGATGTTGAGGGCGAGCCGCGCCCCAGGAAGAGGATTCCTGCAAAGGTGATGTGGTATGCTCCTATAATACCACAGTTGAAACGTTTGTTCAGCAACAGAGAGCATGCCAAGTTGTTGCGATGGCACAAAGAAGATCGTAAAAAAGACTTGATGTTGAGACACCCCGCGGATGGATCCCAGTGGAGAAAAATTGACAGAGAGTTCCCGACATTTTCAGATGACGCAAGGAACTTAAGATTTGGTCTAAGTACAGATGGCTTTAATCCTTTTGGAGAGCAGAGCTCCAGTCACAGCACTTGGCCCGTGACTCTATGTATCTATAACCTTCCTCCTTGGTTGTGCATGAAGCGGAAGTACATTATGATGCCAGTGCTCATTCAAGGCCCGAAGCAACCTGGCAACGACATTGATGTGTACCTCAGGCCATTAGTTGAAGAACTTTTGCAGTTGTGGCGTGAAGAAGGTGTACGTGTGTGGGATGAACACAAACTGGAGGAATTTGATCTACGAGCTTTGCTTTTTGTAACCATCAATGATTGGCTGCTCTTGGCAACATTTCAGGACAGTCAAACAAGGGATACAATGCATGCACGCACTGTTTAGCTGAGACTGATAGTATACATTTAGGTAACAAGAATGTGTACCTGGGTCATCGTCGGTTTCTTGTACCCAAGCATCCGTTAAGGAAGAAAGGCAAGCATTACAAATGTGAGGAAGATCATCGGCCGAGGCCTACCCGCCCTTCTAGTTCTGTTATACATGATATGGTCAAGGATTTAAATGTAATATTTGGAAAGGGTCCTGGCGGACTCACTGTTCCGAATGACGCAAACAACCACGTACCCATGTAGAAGAAGAAATCTATATTTTGGGAGCTGCCCTATTGGATAATGCTAGAGATTCACTCTGCAATCGACGTGATGCACGTGACAAAGAACATTTGCTGCAACCTGCTAAACTTCTTGGGCGTGTATGGGAAGTCAAAAGATGGGAAGTCAAAAAAAGGTACACCGAAAGGAAGGCAGGCCCATCAACGTATGAGCGAAGAGATGCATCGAGACGATACTCATTCAGAGAATCAGCCAGGTCCTGCAAGCTACGCTCTTACTAAAGAAGAGAAGAAAATATTTTTTGAGTGCCTTCGCAGTATGAAGGTTCCATCTGGCTTCTCATCAAATATAAAGGGAATAATAAACATGGCAGAGCAAAAATTTCAGAACCTAAAGTCTCATGACTGTCACGTGATTATGACACAATTACTTCCGGTTGCATTGAGAGGGCTTCTACCGGAAAATGTTCGAGAACCCATTGTGAAGCTATGTGCATTTCTCAATGCAATTTCTCAGAAGGTCATCAATCCACTAACTCTAAAAAATTTAGAGAAGGATGTGGTCCAATGTCTTGTCAGCTTCGAGTTGGTGTTCCCACCAACCTTCTTCAATATTATGACGCACCTTGTAGTCCACCTAGTCGAAGAGATTTCTGTTCTCGGTCCTGTATTTCTACACAACATGTTCCCCTTTGAGAGGTTCATGGGAGTCTTAAAAAAATATGTGCATAACCGGGCTAGGCCAGAAGGAAGCATCGTCAAGGGTTATGGAACAGAGGAGGTCATTGAGTTTTGTGTAGATTTTATTCCTGATCTGAAGCCGATCGGTGTTCCTGAATCACGTCATGAGGGGAGACTGCATGGAAAAGGCACCCTAGGAAAGAAAGCAACAATATGTCAAGACGGGGATTCTTTCACTCAAGCACACGACACCGTTCTACATAATTCCAGTTTGGTGGGTCCGTATGTCGAGGAACACAAGAATGTTTTACGCTCCAAATACCCGGAGAAAACTGAAGATTGTATTGATGGAGAACACATGAAGACTTTCAGCAGTTGGTTAAAAAGACGTCTCATTAATGACACCAATGTTGAAGAACAGCTATACTTGTTGGCCACATCACCAGCTTCAACTATATTGACTTTTCAAGGGTACGAGATAAATGGAAATATATTTTACACAGCCAACCAAGATAAAAAGAGCACCAACCAAAACAGTGGAGTCCGCTTTGATGCAACAAACTGCAACGGGACAAAGGACACATATTATGGTTACATAGAGGAGATATGGGAACTTGACTATGGACCTACTTTTAAGGTCCCTTTGTTCAAGTGCAAATGGTTCAACCTACGAGGCGGGGTAGAGGTAGACCCACGATACGGAATGACTACAGTGGATCTCAAGAATCTTTCGTACGAGAACGAACCATTCGTCCTAGCCAGTGAAGTGGCTCAGGTTTTCTATGTGAAGGACATGTCTACCCTACCGAAAAAAAGAAAAGATAAGCAAGCGAGTACATCACACGATGAGCCAAAGCGCCACATAGTTCTTTCAGGGAAAAGAGTCATTGTGGGAGTGGAGGACAAGACAGACATGTCAGAAGATTACGATAAGTTTCATGACATTCCGCCCTTCAAAGTGAACACTGATCCAAGTATCAAGTTAAATGAAGAAGATTGTCCGTGGTTACGGCGCAATCAGAAGAACAAGTAAACACTAGATAGGGATATTATTGTTGATGTGTAATATCCGAATGCTTTGTATCAGAAGAACAAGTGAACTGAAGTATTTTGTAGATGCATGGAACAAAACACACGATTTCACCTGCAGACAGCCCAACGGTGGCTCGTGAGTGCCTGCATATCAAATGCACCGTTGGGCGTATGCAGGGAATCCGAATGCTTTGTATTCGGTCGATGAACTGAAGTATTATGTAGATAGAACCGTCCGGTGGCAAGACATCTCTGATGATCTACAACCGTCCGGCAAGACATCGCTGATGATCTGCAACCGTTTGGAACGGTCGCAGATCATCAGAGACGTCTTGCCGCTGGTTGCCCAAAGATGTCTTCACTGAGTGCTCTCTGCTACCCGCCGAGGGGAGGGGGGCTATATATAGGGTACGTGTGCTTCTTTAGTCCCGGTTGGTAACAACAACCGGGATCTAACGGCTCACAAGTGCTTGAAAGAAACACACTCCTGATCTAACGGCTCACAAGTGCTTGAAAGAAACACACTCCTGATCTAACGGCTCACAAGTGCTTGAAAGAAACACACGATCCATGTGCTTCTTTAGTCCCGGTTGGTGGCTCAACCCATGCCAAAGGATTTCATTTTTGGAGATGTTTATCAATTTATTTCATTTTTTTCTTAAAAGCGATCAAAACGGTCGCGATGACTATTCGTCGAAAGAGGTAATATTTTCTAGAAGTATCAGTGTTTCTGTGATATAACCACTAGTTGTGTACCTTAAAATGATTTTTCCAAAAATTTCAGACCAAACTATCAAACAGTTGTAGTTCAAATTTGAATTCAAAGAAAAAACTCATACCTGGGGATCATCCATCATATGTGCACCACTCTTAGTGAAAATTAGTTGGGTGCCATTTGGAATCATATTTTCTATACTTCCTTCACAAAAAACCTCATTTTTTTCACTTAAAAAAAGGAAAATGATATTTATGAAAATAATTTGAAGAATCCCTTTGGCAAGGTTGTTTAATATACCAATATGCACCTATGTGTGGAGTATGAGATCTTTATCACAAACTATGCCGTGGAAATGACCATAACTTGGTCATTTGTCTTGAAACTTCTAGATGTTTATACATGATAGACCTTTTTGTGAAGACTTTTTTTGCAAAAGTTGGCAAAAATCAAGTTTATCATTTTTCATAGCAACTAGTACACATATAAGGATCCCATGCCAAAGGATTTGATTTTTTGAGGTGTTTATCACTTTATTACATTTTTTCTTAAAAACGATCAAAACGGTCGCTATGACTAATCATCGGAAGAGGTGATATTTTCTAGAACTATCAATGTTTCTGTGATATAACCACTAGTTGTGTACCTTAAAATGATTTTTCCAAAAGTTTCAGACCAAACTATCAAACAGTTGTAGTTCAAATTTGAATTACTTTCGATAAATCAACATAAACACAATTAACTAGGGGAAATTAGTTAGAATTCAAAGAAAAAACTCATACCTGGGGATCATCCATAATATGTGCACCACTCTTAGTGAAAATTAGTTGGGTGCCATTTGGAATCATATTTTCTATACTTCCTTCACAAAAAACCTCATTTTTTTCACTTAAAAAAAGGAAAATGATATTTATGAAAATAATTTGAAGAATCCCTTTGGCAAGGTTGTTTAATATACCAATATGCACCTATGTGTGGAGTATGAGATCTTTATCACAAACTATGTCGTCGAAATGACCATAACTTGGTCATTCGGTTTGAAACTTCTAGATGTTCATACATGATAGACCTTTTTGTGAAGACTTTTTTTGCAAATGTTGGCAAAAATCAAGTTTATCATTTTTCATAGCAACTAGTACACATATAAGGATCCCATGCCAAAGGATTTGATTTTTTGAGGTGTTTATCACTTTATTACATTTTTTGTTAAAAACGATCAAAACGGTCGCTATGACTAATCATCGGAAGAGGTGATATTTTCTAGAACTATCAATGTTTCTGTGATATAACCACTAGTTGTGTACCTTAAAATGATTTTTCCAAAAGTTTCAGACCAAACTATCAAACAGTTGTAGTTCAAATTTGAATTACTTTCGATAAATCAACATAAACTCAATTAACTAGGGGAAATTAGTTAGAATTCAAAGAAAAAACTCATACCTGGGTATCATCCATCATATGTGCACCACTCTTAGTGAAAATTAGTTGGGTGCCATTTGGAATCATATTTTCTATACTTCCTTCACAAAAAACCTCATTTTTTTCACTTAAAAAAAGGAAAATGATATTTATGAAAATAATTTGAAGAATCCCTTTGGCAAGGTTGTTTAATATACCAATATGCACCTATGTGTGGAGTATGAGATCTTTATCACAAACTATGCCGTGGAAATGACCATAACTTGGTCATTTGTCTTGAAACTTCTAGATGTTTATACATGATAGACCTTTTTGTGAAGACTTTTTTTGCAAAAGTTGGCAAAAATCAAGTTTATCATTTTTCATAGCAACTAGTACACATATAAGGATCCCATGCCAAAGGATTTGATTTTTTGAGGTGTTTATCACTTTATTACATTTTTTCTTAAAAACGATCAAAACGGTCGCTATGACTAATCATCGGAAGAGGTGATATTTTCTAGAACTATCAATGTTTCTGTGATATAACCACTAGTTGTGTACCTTAAAATGATTTTTCCAAAAGTTTCAGACCAAACTATCAAACAGTTGTAGTTCAAATTTGAATTACTTTCGATAAATCAACATAAACTCAATTAACTAGGGGAAATTAGTTAGAATTCAAAGAAAAAACTCATACCTGGGGATCATCCATAATATGTGCACCACTCTTAGTGAAAATTAGTTGGGTGCCATTTGGAATCATATTTTCTATACTTCCTTCACAAAAAACCTCATTTTTTTCACTTAAAAAAAGGAAAATGATATTTATGAAAATAATTTGAAGAATCCCTTTGGCAAGGTTGTTTAATATACCAATATGCACCTATGTGTGGAGTATGAGATCTTTATCACAAACTATGTCGTCGAAATGACCATAACTTGGTCATTCGGTTTGAAACTTCTAGATGTTCATACATGATAGACCTTTTTGTGAAGACTTTTTTTGCAAATGTTGGCAAAAATCAAGTTTATCATTTTTCATAGCAACTAGTACACATATAAGGATCCCATGCCAAAGGATTTGATTTTTTGAGGTGTTTATCACTTTATTACATTTTTTGTTAAAAACGATCAAAACGGTCGCTATGACTAATCATCGGAAGAGGTGATATTTTCTAGAACTATCAATGTTTCTGTGATATAACCACTAGTTGTGTACCTTAAAATGATTTTTCCAAAAGTTTCAGACCAAACTATCAAACAGTTGTAGTTCAAATTTGAATTACTTTCGATAAATCAACATAAACTCAATTAACTAGGGGAAATTAGTTAGAATTCAAAGAAAAAACTCATACCTGGGTATCATCCATCATATGTGCACCACTCTTAGTGAAAATTAGTTGGGTGCCATTTGGAATCATATTTTCTATACTTCCTTCACAAAAAACCTCATTTTTTTCACTTAAAAAAAGGAAAATGATATTTATGAAAATAATTTGAAGAATCCCTTTGGCAAGGTTGTTTAATATACCAATATGCACCTATGTGTGGAGTATGAGATCTTTATCACAAACTATGCCGTGGAAATGACCATAACTTGGTCATTTGTCTTGAAACTTCTAGATGTTTATACATGATAGACCTTTTTGTGAAGACTTTTTTTGCAAAAGTTGGCAAAAATCAAGTTTATCATTTTTCATAGCAACTAGTACACATATAAGGATCCCATGCCAAAGGATTTGATTTTTTGAGGTGTTTATCACTTTATTACATTTTTTCTTAAAAACGATCAAAACGGTCGCTATGACTAATCATCGGAAGAGGTGATATTTTCTAGAACTATCAATGTTTCTGTGATATAACCACTAGTTGTGTACCTTAAAATGATTTTTCCAAAAGTTTCAGACCAAACTATCAAACAGTTGTAGTTCAAATTTGAATTACTTTCGATAAATCAACATAAACTCAATTAACTAGGGGAAATTAGTTAGAATTCAAAGAAAAAACTCATACCTGGGGATCATCCATCATATGTGCACCACTCTTAGTGAAAATTAGTTGGGTGCCATTTGGAATCATATTTTCTATACTTCCTTCACAAAAAACCTCATTTTTTTCACTTAAAAAAAGGAAAATGATATTTATGAAAATAATTTGAAGAATCCCTTTGGCAAGGTTGTTTAATATACCAATATGCACCTATGTGTGGAGTATGAGATCTTTATCACAAACTATGTCGTCGAAATGACCATAACTTGGTCATTCGGTTTGAAACTTCTAGATGTTCATACATGATAGACCTTTTTGTGAATACTTTTTTTGCAAATGTTGGCAAAAATCAAGTTTATCATTTTTCATAGCAACTAGTACACATATAAGGATCCCATGCCAAAGGATTTGATTTTTTGAGGTGTTTATCACTTTATTACATTTTTTGTTAAAAACGATCAAAACGGTCGCTATGACTAATCATCGGAAGAGGTGATATTTTCTAGAACTATCAATGTTTCTGTGATATAACCACTAGTTGTGTACCTTAAAATGATTTTTCCAAAAGTTTCAGACCAAACTATCAAACAGTTGTAGTTCAAATTTGAATTACTTTCGATAAATCAACATAAACTCAATTAACTAGGGGAAATTAGTTAGAATTCAAAGAAAAAACTCATACCTGGGTATCATCCATCATATGTGCACCACTCTTAGTGAAAATTAGTTGGGTGCCATTTGGAATCATATTTTCTATACTTCCTTCACAAAAAACCTCATTTTTTTTCACTTAAAAAAAGGAAAATGATATTTATGAAAATAATTTGAAGAATCCCTTTGGCAAGGTTGTTTAATATACCAATATGCACCTATGTGTGGAGTATGAGATCTTTATCACAAACTATGCCGTGGAAATGACCATAACTTGGTCATTTGTCTTGAAACTTCTAGATGTTTATACATGATAGACCTTTTTGTGAAGACTTTTTTTGCAAAAGTTGGCAAAAATCAAGTTTATCATTTTTCATAGCAACTAGTACACATATAAGGATCCCATGCCAAAGGATTTGATTTTTTGAGGTGTTTATCACTTTATTACATTTTTTCTTAAAAACGATCAAAACGGTCGCTATGACTAATCATCGGAAGAGGTGATATTTTCTAGAACTATCAATGTTTCTGTGATATAACCACTAGTTGTGTACCTTAAAATGATTTTTCCAAAAGTTTCAGACCAAACTATCAAACAGTTGTAGTTCAAATTTGAATTACTTTCGATAAATCAACATAAACTCAATTAACTAGGGGAAATTAGTTAGAATTCAAAGAAAAAACTCATACCTGGGGATCATCCATCATATGTGCACCACTCTTAGTGAAAATTAGTTGGGTGCCATTTGGAATCATATTTTCTATACTTCCTTCACAAAAAACCTCATTTTTTTCACTTAAAAAAAGGAAAATGATATTTATGAAAATAATTTGAAGAATCCCTTTGGCAAGGTTGTTTAATATACCAATATGCACCTATGTGTGGAGTATGAGATCTTTATCACAAACTATGTCGTCGAAATGACCATAACTTGGTCATTCGGTTTGAAACTTCTAGATGTTCATACATGATAGACCTTTTTGTGAATACTTTTTTTGCAAATGTTGGCAAAAATCAAGTTTATCATTTTTCATAGCAACTAGTACACATATAAGGATCCCATGCCAAAGGATTTGATTTTTTGAGGTGTTTATCACTTTATTACATTTTTTGTTAAAAACGATCAAAACGGTCGCTATGACTAATCATCGGAAGAGGTGATATTTTCTAGAACTATCAATGTTTCTGTGATATAACCACTAGTTGTGTACCTTAAAATGATTTTTCCAAAAGTTTCAGACCAAACTATCAAACAGTTGTAGTTCAAATTTGAATTACTTTCGATAAATCAACATAAACTCAATTAACTAGGGGAAATTAGTTAGAATTCAAAGAAAAAACTCATACCTGGGGATCATCCATCATATGTGCACCACTCTTAGTGAAAATTAGTTGGGTGCCATTTGAAGTCATATTTTCTGTACTTCCTTAACAAAAAACCTTAAAACATGGAAAATGATATTTATGATATAATTTGAAGAAATCACCTTGGCATCTTAAAATGTTAGAAAATATAAAACAAAACAGAAAAATAAACTAGAAACCTAAACAATTCAAAAAATAAGTAAACCAAAATAAGAAACAGAAAAGTAAACAATTCAAACAATTTAAAAGAAAACAAAAACAAAAATCAGTAAAAAGAAACAAGGAAAAAAAAGGTATTTGTGGAAATTGCGGAAACGAGGATCCAAAGTTACCGATTGAGGAAATTGCTGATTCCGGCGAACCGCTCGAACCAAAACAGAACCGCAGCAAATTTATAAGTCAAGCTGGAGTTATTGTTAGGGACATGATCCCAATCAGCATACGCGAATGGAATAAGCCGGCGGCCGCAGATGTGGAGGACCCATGTTATGTCCACCAAGTTCTTAAGGATTTGGTCTACAACACGCTGTTGTCACATTTCACCCTCCCGCCAGATCTCTCTAAAGTGAAGAAGGACAACCTCAAGAAGTGGACTCTTATTAAGATGGCGGAACAATTCCGGAACTGGAAGAAAAAGTTATGGAATCAATATGAACAAACAAAAGAAGAGCCAGATTTCAGTGGAGCACAAGGGAAGAAGTTAGAATCTGAATGGGCGGCGTTTAAGGCGTATAGGGAATCACCTATGGCTGTGGCCCGATCGGAGATAAATAAGTTGAATGCTGGGCTGAAGGTACACCACCATACATTGGGGACAGGTGGCTACAAGAGCGCCATTCCTAAGTGGTTAGCCTATGAAGAAAAACTGGTTCGATCGGGGGTCCGTCCAAAGACACTTGACTGGCCCGAGAGGTCAAAATTCTGGTTGTACGCGCATGGGGCAGTGTTGGACCCAGTAACCGGAGATATTGTTGGAAAAGGAAAATGGAAGGATCTCGTTGACAGAATCAAAAAGAAGCTTGAAGATGCAATTAATGATGTTCGCAATGGTGTGTTCAAACCCGATAGAGAGGATGACGAGCTGACACGGGCCCTGGGGAATCCTGAACATGTTGGACGAGCTCGAGGCTTTCCTGGCGGTGCTACGTTTAAGACTGCGTGGCCGGAATCCGCTCACACTTATAGAAGCCGTAGCAGAGGTAAGAAGAAGGAGGCCGACCGGATATCAGCATTGGAACGTGGCCTGAAGGAGACACAGGCGGAACTGAAAGCATTGAAGGAGCAAAGAACGGAACCTCAGGAGCGGGACCAATTAGATCATGAAGCAGATGCCGCCCCATCTCAGCGTAGAAGCAGCGTTGGTTCCACGCGTCAAGTCGATGGTCCCTACCCAGTGGATGACATCACAGAGCCAACAGGTTGTGAGCTACATATAGCAATGAGAAACATAACTTTGAAGGTGGCGGTGGGGCAAGCTTTAGTAATTCAACCTGGAGAACTCTACCATTGTGGTCAAATTCCAGATGGCTACGCTCGTGTCGGGGTGGACGAAATTATGGCGGGATTTGAAACCTTGGAACTTGAGTTTCCTGGAGGTGACGAGGAGAAGACATTGGCAGACGTCAAGCATGGCTTCGCCCTATGGCCCAAGAAATACATCGTCCTTTCAGAATAAGCAAAGTCCACTCCTCGTTCTAGGAGTCCAGCTCACCAGCAAAGTCCACTCTTCCTCGAGAGGGATCAAAGACGGAGTCCATCTCCACCTCATCAGCAAAGCCCACACCTCCCCGATAGGGACCCCAGCCCGAGTCCATCTCCAGCTCAACAGCAAAGCCAACCGCCCCCCGAGAGGGTCCCCAGCGCGAGGCCATCGCAGTCTGTGCCAGTCCGCCAGAATGTTAAGTCGCTCTCGAGTAGGCGCCAGTCTGGTTCTCCTGTTAGGAAGAAACCTAGAAAGGAGAAAACACCGCCGCCTACTCCAAAGTTACCTTGGGAGAGAACCGTCGAGGAAAACAATATCGCCTGCAAAGAACATACGGATGCCTGGCTTGCTGGCGTGAAACAGAAAACGTTAGCGAAACAATTGCCTCCTGCAAAATTTACTGCCGGAATTCCTCAGGAGAAAATTGACCGTTGCATCGATGCCCTATACAACCCCCCACCATCGCCGCCAACAGACTATGATCGCAACATTGGTAAGTCATATGACGAAGAGATGGATCGATCGAAAAAAGGGAAACAAGTTGCCCAACTCGGAGAACAAGACGCACAGTCGGCCCCCCCGCTCAAGGTGCTTGATGACAGAGTTCTCAAAAACATCAATGTGCGGGAGCTGGTATATTCGGGAGATGATATTCCCTTCGCGGATGTTGTTCGTACTTATGTTCACGGGGAGAATTTCGTCGACGACGACGACTTATCCACAAGAATGCGTCAATTTCAAGCCTGGTACAAGAATACCGTAAAGGAGACGAATAAAGACGCTCTCATGTTGGCAGTTAAGGAAGAGCATTATTTCCAAGAATACTCCATTGTCATTTACTTCGCCGAAATCTTTCAGTTATACAATCTCCGGGCCCTCGACAAAGCTATCTTGAGTTCCTATTGTCTGTAAGTGATATCTATTCCTGTAATTTAATGTTTTAATTAGCTCTACTCGTTCATTGTCTGTGATAATCCTCTCTATAATATTTTGTGTGCTTTATTACGCAGAATGAAGATGCTCGAATGCAAGAAGCAGAAAATCAACCACATTGGGTTCATTGACCCTTCTATAATGCATGAAAAAAACATAATTGATCCAAGATTTAACAAGGATACACCGGGGAATTTGCTAATGTTTTTCAAGCGACAAGGTTACAAAAAATATATATTATGGCCTTACAACTTCAAGTGAGTGTTACTGCTTATTACACATTCTATTTTTCTCACCCGATGTTAAGTTTAATTGATGAGTTATGCATGACTATTTATAAACGTGCGCAGCTTCCACTACATTCTTATCGTTATTGACTTGCGGAAAGGAGAAATTGTTGTCCTTGACTCGTTAAGAAGATGCCCTAAACAATACAAGACCTGTTTTGATTTGGTGACAAGGTACTTTCATTTCTACTCGCCTCTTTCGTTCATTTCCTAATATCAAAGAATTTATGACTCATTCATTCATTTTCTTGTCACGCAGCGTTTGGAAAATGTTCCTCGCGGAACATCCGAACAGTGGATGGCCAGAGAAGCTGCTATGGCGTACTAACCAAGTAAGTAGTACTATAACTAGGCCCATGCACCATTATCATACTTTATTATTATTTGATTAAATTCTATTCTTCTATAGACTTGCCTTAAACAGCCAATAGGGACTGATCTATGTGGATTCTACGTTTGCGAGTACATGCACACTGTGGTCAACGAGAGTTTGAAGAGCAAAAGAAGTATTGAAGTACGTAAAGCTCTAGTCACAACATTATTTTTGTACCATCAATCGTGATGAGTTTTATTCATTTCATATCTCATGTATTCATTGTGATATCATTTTTTTTACAGTTGGCAAGAAAGCGCAACGAGTTACCAATAAAGACCCGCTTCAGGGCACTTGCAGAGGAGTTGACGGGATTTTACCTCGCCCATGTCATACCGGAGACCGGAGAGTACCACCATTTTGACTAGTGTGCGGACATGTAATAGTGATCTCCATGTAACAAAGTACTTCTAAGTATCTGGAACCGGGAAACGTGATCTTCATGTACCACGCGTACTTAATTGTGTATGTGTTATCAACACATGATCTTCATGTAATTGTATATATGCATGATGCAACTTCATCTAGCTTCGTATAATAATTTATACGTGTTTTTCGCGCATCGAAGCCGTAGCATCCGAAACCCCTACCCCGACGCATCGACGTGGTACCATCACGCATCGAGGTGGTACCATCCGAAACCCCTACCCAGAAAACCGGTCGCAATAAAAAAAAGCAAAACCCTGAAATGAAAAAAAAAGCAAAACCCTGAAATGTAAAAAAAAAAGCAAAACCCTAGTCCCGGTTCGTAACACGAACCGGGACTAAAGGGTTCGCCCCCGCGCGCCCCTGCCCCCTCCACGTGCGGAGCTCTAATTGGTGGGGGGGTTGCGGTCCCGGTTCGTATTGAACCGAGACCAAAGGGTGGGGGGGCTCTAGTCCCGGCCAGACAGTCCCGGTTGCTACACCGGGACTATAGCCCCTCTGGAACCGGGACTAGTGCCCCTTTTTCCACTAGTGTTACAACACCTAGGCGTTTCAGAGATGACACGCTCTGACATTGCCATGGATTTCATTGAGAGTCTGGCCCGTGTCAATGGCAAGTCTGTCATCTTAATAGGAGTTGACCGTTTCCCCAACCCCAAGTCAGCTCACTTCATTCCGTTTGGCCATCCTGGCTCTGCCAACACAGTCGTACGAGTTTTCTTTGATATGTTGGAATTCCATCTTCCATTTGTGAGTAATCGATATGTTGGAATTCCATCTTCCATTTGTGAGGAATCGTGATCCCATCTTTACTTCGATACGGTGATACGCCTCCATGGCAATTATGTGGTTCCAGGAGTGATGGTTTTCTAGACCTCGGATGTCTATGCATCTATCTAACCATGATGAAATAGGATCCTCGAGAATATATTGAAAAACATGAAATAGAGAAAGAGTATGAAATCATAAAATCTGGTTCGTATAGAATTAACTTTGCAATCATGAGCCTCTATAAAAAAATCATGTAAAAGGTAACTCTCAAACATATTGCTCCTAGTGAGATGATTAAGCTACACACTTGGAGGAATAAGCCACATGCCATATTGAGAGGCATGCACCGCCTTGAAGCCACATGCCATATGGTAGTTAATGCGTCCACCGTTGTGCAAGTACAAGGCGTTGGCCGTGTAGATGCAATTTCTCTCCAGCCGGCCGTGCCCGCCCGCCGGTACTCTCACCGCCGTGGAGCATTCTCCCCCTAAGAACAAGGCGTGCTCACCTAAGCCGCTCGTCACCTCTGCCCACTTTAGCGCCTTTCCTTGGTGGTCGTAGCTGAGCTTAGAGACATTGAACGATGGAGGCTCGAATTTATACCACCGGGCCCTCGCCATTGCCAGCTTGTCTCCCAGAACGAAGAGGTGGTTTCTTTTTTTCGTGCCGTCTAGATCGGCTGGACGGAGGAATGTGTATATGTGTGCCGGGGGATAGTACTGAACGGATGGCATCCGGGTGACCACCACAGATGTGGCACCTTCTTTGTTGGTGACGTCGAACCTGAACAATTCCCCTTGGGTGGTGAGGCCATAGAGTTCTCCATTGTAGAAAGCGATATCGTCAAACGTTGCTCGTTGTGTCGTGATCCACCTGTCATCCTCCCGGCGTCCAACAATGCATAGCGCGACATTACCGGGGGAGTCGGTGAGGGCAGCGAGGATGCAATCGCTCGATGTGGGCGCTTTGGAGAAGACGACCTTTTGGATGGTGCATGGTCCGTCGCGAGGGATTAAAGGGAAGAACTTTCTCTGCCTGAAGGAGAGCGGCACCTCGACGCCGGAGAAGAGGTTGACGACCACCAGCTTCACGCGTCTGCGCGTGAGCGCGGCGATCCAGCCGCCGTCGTGAGCTCCCAGAATAAGATCGATTCCCGCTTTGCTCGGGACCCGGACAGTACAGGCGCGCTGTCCTGTCGTGCTTGCCACCATAGGCGGAGATGTGCCACGGGGTGGCGGCTGGGGGCGCCGCTGCCTGGCGTGATACGATCGCGGCATCTCGCCAGGACGTGCATACGGCGGCGAAGCGGACGCGTTGGAGCATGCCGACGAGCTTGGCGTAGACCAGGCGGAGGAGGTCGTGAGGGAGATCGGACCAGTAGCCGTACTCCATTGTGATCTCGTCCAAGGGGCGATCGCTCGATCTGCTGCAAGGCTCGATAACCACACGCGCGGAAGGATTGATAACCATAGTCATCTCGCTCGTCCAAGGTGCGTGCGGTCGCTCGATCTGCTGTAAGGCCCGATTACTACACGCGCTAAGGATAATTAACCACAGGATCAGTTGCATCATTGCATGGGTGGAGTCGGACACGGAGACTCGAGTTTGGTTGGTAGAATATCTCTTCTCTACTACTCTAGATACATGTAATCTTTTTATGGACGGAGTGAGTACATAATACAAGAAAGCACAGCTGCGCTATTCGGTCATCTCGAGCGCTCACGCTTGCAGAATTTTTTTTAGCGTTTACTTCTCCTTCGCCACGTTTTCTTTCGACCAAGCTGCTCGACGGCGCCACCTCACGGCTCACGGTAGTCCCACCATCTAGCTCTGGTTTTCTTCTGCCGTAACGCGCACCATCAATAATACAATTTAAATATTACGCCCGCCAAGGCAAGAGCACATGGATGCACCGTCTAGTTTTATTGATTGGCGGTGGAAACAGAGCAATTGCGGCGGGCTTATTAAGAAAAGAAATAAGCTTTTGCATATTTTTCAGTGAAACCTTGTTCGGATCAAGAGCAGCAAGCGTCTCCCGTGTTGCGGCATCTCATCTCCGTGATGCGACGCCTCCCTCCCTCCAGCGGTCATGCGCCCCCGTTGCGCATTTGTACGTGGCCACTCATGTTTAACCAGCTTTACTTAATTTATCATCTGTTTTACTATCTCTTCACATTAAATTATGAAACAAATACAATCAACACAAATCAGCAACCACAGTGCTACTTCCACTCTAACCTTGGTGGGGTCAAGAAGTGAGCCTAAAGTGGAGCCTTGATGAATAACTTTTTGCCAAATTGGTGTCTCACTTGCCCTTAGCCCGCTCCGCCTCTACCAGCCAGCCGTATTTGGGCGAGGATGCCTCCTCCTAAATTACCCGGTCCAGTACTCATGTGATCCAATCCGTCGAAGAATGGTCATACCAACCATTAATGCTGGCCGGGCACCAACATATAATTTGAGCTTATCTAGTCCGCGGAGGCAAGGAGGGTGACATTTAACATTTGTTTTCTGAAACCAACCATACTTGATGTTGCGTTTGTTGAGACTTCAGATGTTCACCCGAGTCTGGAGTACCAGGGGCCGGAGACAATGATGTTTCAGCACAAAGAGATTCTCATATCATCACTCTTATTCCAATTTTCTTTTACAGCTTTACAGAAGAAGAAAAAAATAGAAACTTTGGCTTTCTCCTTGTCGGTACAACAAACAAACAACTCAGAACTCAGCTGCGCTGGGCAGCGCGCTACATGGTACAACAAGATGAAAATCCTAAATGGTATGTATCCATTGAGCTTGTGATTCTGTCTGCGAGTCGGTGACGGCGTCTTCCGTGACAAAGCTCTCGATCTTGTGGAGCGACTGCATAGTGACAAAGATGCTATATTCAGGAAGTTTGTACAGTGATCTGTTTATTTGGAAGGAAAACAAGAAACTAGAGTCGGCACCCAGCTGATATAGAAAAGGTAAAAAAAAGTAGTACCTCGAGAGCAATATCGATGGGTGTCAGCTTAGAGACGTCATCATGACCAAGCTTCAATGCAATCTCTGCAAATGGAAAATACAAGTATTTGTTATTCCATGCAAAGATGGAGCGAAAATTCCATCAACTCGCTGGATAGAAAGCATGAGTTTGTACAAGACCAGTGTTATTATGGGAATCATACCTTCAAGAGAAACCCTTACATCCGCATTTGCATAAGCATCGCCCCTTTGCTCCGCGAGAGTGCTGAGTTTTGAGAAGGCCTGAGATAGACGCAATTCAGGGGGTCAGTCATACAAACGCTAAAACAAAAGCGAACAGATGTACCACTTCAAGGTGGATATGAAACTCTACGGAAGTTCTTTGTTTCATAATTGAAATGAAGAAACACGATGTCATAAAAAACACTACGCCAGAATTAAACTTATTCGTACACATATTCCAACATGGCATAAACTGAAAGATCAAGTAGTTACCATTGTGTATGGATCGCCAGATGGTTGATCTAGAAGAGGACGAGAGGCAGTCCCCACTTTAGCAATACGCCTTGCAAGAGCCTCTAAGGGCACATCCAACCAAACAGATAAGCCTTTCTTCATATTCTTCCTGATAATAATAAAACGGGAGATCACAACATTATATATCAGCAAAAAATAAGGCATATGTAATGCTGAATGGAAAAAAGGGTGAATTCTAGGTACCAGTTCACTGGTCGGATAACAGCACCACCTCCAGTAGCCACAACTAATCGCCGCATTGAGGACAAATCCCTCAAGACACTACTCTGGAAAGAATAAAAAGAAGATAAAATCCCTACTTCAGTCTCAGAATGAAAAGGAATTCATACGTCAAAGTTTACCATTCATATCAGTAGTCACAGATGAGAGCTATAAGTCAGATAAATTAAGCAACCTTACCTCATTATCCCTGAAGAAGGCTTCACTATGAACTTTGAAAATCTGAGCAACCGAAGGCATGCCAACAGCTTGTTCGACCAATTTGTCACTGTGAAGTTGAAGAACAGAAAATCTTTGCCATCAGTATCTATGAATCACTACAAACAAGGGCAATTGTACTCTTGCAGACTTCTACTGCTATCTTCAGATAAGGCGAACCTGTCAAAGAATGAATAACCCAAAACTTCAGACAATATCTTCCCCACCGTACTTTTCCCAGAACCCATCATTCCTGCACATATGTATTCACTTATTATTTGATCTCAAGTTCCGAACTTTCATCAGCAGTAACTTGATCATTTTCGGTATTGACAAGATCTAGAACTAACCAACTAAGTAAATACACCGCCCGTTCAAGTGGAACAGAACGTCTTCTGATTTCCTCTGAAATTACATTGGACAAACCATATTAGACTGGTTGTCAGAAGATAGATATGCAGACTCCAGCATGATGACTGGTGCCATTCAATACCTTCAACAAGAGGGCGTCGTCGACGGAGTTATGTAAATTCTCGTGGCCTGCACAAGCACAAGATCAATGGAGAAAATGTCAATTCCACTGTATTTCTTCAACGCCTTTTTTTCTTTTGGAATTGAGTGTTCCCCCATAGGCCAGATCATAAACATTATCAGCATGAAGCTGCATCTCATCCTAGCTCTAAATCCAATAATTCAGCCATCTCATTCCATTTATTGTTCCCAATCTCAGCAAATCCGATCAGAACGAGAAACACTAAAAAAATTGCACCAATTCGGCTAAGAACAAAAACTCCCGGCCAAATCGTACCAACCAACCACACAAAGAAAGGAAGAACGATAATAGGCGGGCAAAAAGACCATGTACTGTACCTCCAGACGATTTCTTGGCGCGGAGCGGGACGAGGGGCTTGGACCCGCGCGCCCGCACGGCGGCCGGCGACCGCGCCTGATCTCCGAGCCTCAGACTCCCGACCTGGGCCCCGCTCTCGCTGCCGTGCATCGCGGTCCGGCGGCGGCCGGAGCTGAACCCCGCCGCCCGCGACTGCAGCGCCAGTCCCACGCCTGCCTCCATTGCTCGCCGGTCGCTCTGCCGCCCGCCACCACCACTACAGGACGAGGCAATCCGCTACGGCTCTCGCGCCTAGATAGAGAGAGCAGGTGTCCGGTGATTGCTGGGGGCGGCGACGGCGAGTGGGGGAATCGCGAAAATGTGCGGACTTGAAATAGGCGGCCGTGCACATCTGCCGGCCGGGACCGCAGGACGCCCAGACGCTGCCGAGTAGTTGCGTAATCTGGAGGGAGAGTTACCGTTTTGCCCATCATCCATCCTTTTGACTCAGCGTACCTACTACCTTCCGCCGACGCCGACTCTCCCTTGCGTGGGTAGGGGCAATCTGGTCAGGGAAACATGAGGGGTTGGTTGGTGCTCGAGCTGTGGATTTAGTACGGGGATGACTCACCTACCGTGAGGTGCCACGTCGGACTGGCGGGGTTGGTGTGGAGCGCGGAGATCGTGCCATGGACGGCTGCGGAACCGTAGAGGCAACGGGAGATGGCGCCACGAAAATAAGCTCTTTTTTTTCTTCCAAAAATGAGAGGTACTCCTACAAAACTTTGTTGTTTTTTAAGTCAAGACAAGAAGAAGATTGTTGTCCGGCTAATTCATAGGCTATGTCGGTTCTGCTCGACGGCATGCCGGAAGCCGCAACAAACGCCCACCACGCATGTACGGACCAACAATAGGGCTCACTTCACCGAACAATTCGACCTTCCATTCTTGAAGAAGTTGTGACCGTGTGGGGAGGAGAACAGAACTGGAACATTCCCACGTAGGCGACGGGGCATGCACTCCACCCGCCATATGCTAATGGCAGTGGGCAAAATCCGGTACATGACCATGGAAGGCAACCTTTCCACCCATCTGACACGAGGTAGGCATCGTAGACGCCCTAACATCCATCACTCTGCCCCACCCTACCCAATCAGCCAACACCGCCTTCTGATGCAGTTGCTGCTTGCCCCGACATACCACGGGTGGAACTACCGTAATTAAAGACACAATATTTTGCCAATTTTACTACTATTATTTAATGAAAATTCAAGGTGCGTAGGCATGGCTTTGTGATAGCGCCAATGCTCAGTGGATGACGTTTTGACGGTTTTATTTACTGATTTGGGCACATAAGCACCACACCAACTCTTTTTCAAGAACATGCATGAGAGTTTCGTGTTTTTTTGTAAAGAGATGGCAGTTTCTCTCTCCCTCTATCTCTTGAGATCGGTCAATTGGAGGGAATTGACGACAAATTCATTGGAACTTCAAGAGGGAGCCTCACATCAGGGGCGTAGATAGGCGTCGGGCCACCCTAGGCTCAGGGCTTGAGCCTGAAACGTAGGCTTGTTTAGTGCTACGGTCGCATATTGTAGTGTACCGTAGCTACAATATAGGGAAGGTCGCATAGTTAATGTCACTGGTAGAAAATTTGGTAAAATTTGAACATCCAACAATCTGATAACGAGCCAAAACAAACTCTTTGTGTGGCGTGGAGAAAGTCATCCTCCTCCATCTCCGCGTGTCCCCTATCATAACCCCCACATTTTACAAAGGTTGTAAAGCACCATCCAACGATGGTCAAAAATATATACGGAGTACTTATATATTTATTGGGTGTGTTTATGTTCATTTTTTATATATAAAGTTGGTCAAAAAGTTTGACTTAAAACAAGAGTAAGTGGCCTTATATGGACGGGGTTCAAAGTTTAGCCTTCGAACCAATGGCCTGAATATTTATCAACTGAATAATTTATATTTGACTGGTGGGATACTAACTCGCTGGATGGCAAGGTCGACATATGCGGTTGGTAAGATTGCCAGAATTGCCGCGGTAGAAACCCTATTCCGTGAGCCTGTCCTTTGTTTTTGGCGATAATGAAACTAGAGAGTTCTGGAAATTGGTAGAAACACAACGCCAGCACGAAAAACGTGGTCGCCACCAACCATAACCATGAGCGAGACTCTGATAAAGCACGAAGTGGTCTCGTTTTGTCTTTATTTTTATCGAGAACTTACATGAGTCAGATCCGGGATCATCTCTCCAAAGTCTTCGAGGCCACCAACTAAACTGCGCACTAATCTGGTCTCAAGTCTCGTCATTCTTTTTGTCGACTGAATAGCTTGAATTGGATTTTAGATGAGTGCCGCGTTTGTTGTTTAACCGCGCGACTAACTTCCAAACCGGGGGCTGATATTTATACCTCCTCTTTGTTGTGGCAATTCCATAGCTATTCGCAAAAGAAAACGAAAATCTAGGGAAAATTTACACCATACGACCTTTGCGCCTGCTCCTTTGTCGGCACTTTCTTGAGATCGAAATGGGAACGCCAAAATCTTCCCAACTATGTGAACAAACGTTACTGACTCCGAAGGCCAAGGTTTTCCCATTCTGGTTACGCTTGGCGTGGAATACTATCCAGGCGGAGGGTCGTACGAGTGGCATGATCACATGTCAACATGGCCCTGGACGCGACGATAAGAAACAGAAACATGGTCCTGCCCCTTCATCACGACTGCACATCTGCACCGAGAGCATTTAGGTTCCTTGGCTGTCCGATTTTTTTTTTTTTCGAACTGTGGGGCAAAAGCTTTGCCCCTTATATTAATTAAGAGAGAGTTGGTACAAGAAAATTGAGAACAAGGTAACCAACAACAACGAAAAAAAACTGATTACTCTCCCGGCACTAATTCTCCTAGTCGCCTCGCCCCCGCAAGCACCCAAAGCTTCGCTTCATTCTTTATCTTGGCGAGGATGGTAAGGGGCGAGGAGTGCTTATTCTTGAAGACCCGAGCATTCCTCTCATTCCAAATCTCCCAAGAGGTGAGAAGGAGAAGGGAGGCCAAAGCTTTGCGGCTCGTCATGCGAGCCCACCAATCCGGGAGCGAAAGGGTTGGCCATGTAGATGTGTCGAGGTCGTGGAGGCCGGTCCATTCCTTCAAGGAGTTCCAAATCCTTGTCGTGAAGCGGCAATGCAAAAGGAGGTGGGCGGTGGTTTCGGGAGCCCTATGGCAAAGCGGGCAAAGGCCACAATTAGGCCAACCCCTCCGCGCCAAACGATCCGCCGTCCAAATACGGTTTTGGAGGGCGAGCCAAGCGAAGAATTTGGTTTTCGGTGGAGCCCAAATCTTCCAAACAAGGCGCTTCATATCGGAGGAGGAGCTTCCCAAAAATTGCGCCTTGTAGGCCGATTTAGCGGAGTACTCACCCCCCGTGGTGAGGTTCCAAACAATGCTATCTTCAAGCGTTTCAACAAAGGTGAAATGTTGAATTTTGCTCCAAAGGTCCACGAACTCGGAAACGTGTTGGATGGAGAACTCCTCATCCATCTTGATCTTGCCAATCCAAGCGTTGTCAAGAAGAGCTTGGCGAATGGTCCACTTCTTTCTAGAGGAGATGCTAAAGATTAGCGGAGCAATGAGCTTCGGCTTCTCTCCATGGAGCCAAGGGGCCTCCCAAAAAGGAGTTTTTGCCCCATTCCTGACGGTGATTGTTGTGGCGGTGTAGAAAAGGTCCATATCTTCCTTGTTGCAAGGGTTGCCCAAACCGGCCCAAATCTTGTTGGGGTCCTTCCACTCGAGCCATGGCCACCTCAACCTTAACGCCCTCGCAAACTTGTCGGTGTTGAGCACACCGAGCCCACCGAGGTTGGTTGGGCGCGTCACGGTTTCCCAATTAACTTTACATTGCCCCCGGAAACTTTATCGGAGGCCGCCCAAAGGAAGGCGCGCTCAATCTTGTTCAACTTAATGGAGAGGCCCGGAGGGACCACTAGCGGCGTCAAGTGGTAGATGGATTGGGAGGCCAAAACCGATTTTACTAGAGCCGCCCGGCCGACGGTGGTGATGAAGCGTCCATGCCATGCGGGAACCTTCCCCGCACATTTGTCCTCAAGGTGTTGGAAGTCAACCTTCCGCAAGCGCCAAACGGAGAGAGGGAGCCCAAGGTAGCGCATGGGGAATGAAGTCCGCACAACCGGTAGGCCATCTAGGACATCATCAAGATCAATATTGCCGCATTGGATAGGGACCACCGAGCTCTTTTGAAAGTTTGTGCACAGCCCCGTCACGTCTCCAAAAGAGGCAAGGATTGTCGAGAGCTTTTGGATATCATCTTTGTAGGGAGCCACGAAAATTGCCGCATCGTCCGCGTAGAGAGAGGTTCGTAAAATAGTTCCTCGCCCCCTAATTTTGCGGAGCAGCCCAAGTTGGGTGGAAACCTCAAGAAGTTGTTGCAAGGGGTCAATGGCGATGACGAAGAGTAGGGGTGATAAGGGGTCCCCTTGGCGGAGGCCGCGGCCATGGGGGATAGGTAGACCGGCCACCCCATTGAGGAGGATGCGCGAGGTTGAGGTGGAGAAGAGAGCGGCAATCCAATTCCGAAACCTAGGAGGGAAACCTCTCCTTTGGAGAAGGTCTAGGATGTACTCCCAACGGATGGAGTCGAAGGCTTTGCGGATGTCCAACTTGAAGAGTAGGGTAGGAGCTTTATTCTTATGAAGCCTTTTTGCCAAGTTTTTTACATAGAGGAAGTTGTCATGGATGCTCCTTTTCTTGATGAAGGCACTTTGGGCGTGCGAGACGAGGTCATTCATGAGGGGGCCAAGCCTAAGGGATAGGATTTTGGCAATGATCTTCGCGATTGCATGGATGAGGCTAATAGGTCGATATTCGGTGATCTCTTCCGCGCCTTCTTTCTTCGGAAGGAGGACCACGTTCGCGGAGTTTAGCCAATGTAGGTTGGAGGTGTGTAGATTACCAAAGCAATCAATCACTCGCATGACGTCGAGTTTGATAATGTCCCAACATCTCTTGAAGAATGCGCCGGTGAAGCCATCCGGACCGGGAGCCTTATCACTAGGCATGTCATTGATCGCGCCCTTGACCTCGTCTTCCGAGATTGGAGAGTCCAAATCCTCAAGGTCCGGATTATCAAAGTGTAGCTTATCCCAATCAAAGTCACGGGTACTCGCTTCCCCCCTTCCAATGGCCGAAGTGAAATGCTCATGGACGATGGCTTCTTTTTGCTCATGCTCGGTGACCCAACCGTTGTTGTGTTTGAGGCGGTGGATGTGGTTTTTCCTTCGCCTCCAATTGACCTTTAGGTGGAAGTACTTGGTGTTGGCATCCCCTTCCTTTAGGTTCCGGACTCGCGAGCATTGTTTCTTCCTTGCCCTCTCAAGGATTGACAAGGTTAACACCTTGCGCTTAAGCCGCGCATGAAGGTTATGCTCTTCCAAGGATAATTGTCGGGATTCTTGCGCAATAACAAGTTGGAGGATGGTAAGGAGCGCCGCGTGGAGGAGGACCTTAGGCTTGGGAAACAAGGATCGGCTCCATCTTGAAAGGCACACACCCAAGCGCTTAAGCTTTGGACGATGACAGCATGAAGTGGTCCTTCTCGGGTCCAGACTCCAGATCCACTCACTCGTGTGAGTAGATGCGGATTAGCACAGTCCGGTCACCCCCACCTTCTGGCGTTCATATGTTCTAGCTACCTCTGTACTCGCTCCTGTGGACGTACCGGAGCGTATCGTCTAATCCGTGGTTACCATCTTCTGATGCTCCAGTAGACACGGGTAAGATTATACAACACCTTCACTGCTTTTGTTTTTGTTATACCAGAACATCCTTATTCCAAGGAGAAAATAACCAACACTAATAACAAAGTAATAAAGAGTCTAAAAGAATCAATAAATTCAAGATGTTATCTTTACAACAGCCACACAAGGTACTTGGCGGGATATAATGAACGAAATTACTTGATTGAGTTCAAGTCCTGGGATTCAGTAGCGTACAGCAACTGAATTTTTTTTGAGCTACTTACACCTGGATTATGCCTATGACAAGCTGGAGCGATTTGAAGGCTCAGCTTTACATTGTTGAGAAATTGGAAAACCACCGGTAATACCAGCTACTGCAAACTTGGAAAACTGCATTTAATTTGATATTTGCTATTTGTACAGGGTCATTGAAAGGTTTATAAATAGGCTCTCGGGTGAAAAATGGGGACTGACTTCCTGTCACTAAATAGGCAGCCTACTGATGTTACAACAGTAACAACGCCGGCAGGTGACTACTAAAATACGAGTCAGTTGTTAAAACCAAATGGCGATTTTGTTCGGCTGCCATCTTCCCCGTACTGTTCATTCCATTTTCTTAATTCGTTCATACTTGTTGCGTTATAAGAAACAGACGGACTTACCTGCATAGGGAATAGCCGATGTTAGAGGAGAAGGAAACATAAAACTGGGTATTTGAGGAAAGATGAGCCCACTGTACCTTCGCTTTTGCTTGTATAAAATCATCCAATACAAGGGGTCTTAAGTGATTGCTGCTGCTACTCACACGTTCCTGCAAAAGATGGTGACCATGTGAGAAAATAAAAGATCAAACAATTTTTGTCCATGCCAAAAGTTAAGATAGTAGAGCTACCTTCTTTTCTTCTTCTAGAAGTTCCTGAACTGGCCTGTATGCTGAAGCTATGCATAAGTTCTGCACATTACAACATTCCCGTTGAGTGATTGCACACAAACAACAGTTTCACTCTCTTAACAACAGGGGAGAAGGTAATAAATGCTCTTGTTTAATACCTTCAGATCACTTCCTGAATACCCTTCTGTCGCATTAGCAAGTTCGTCGAATTTAAAATCAGCTTCTAGGTTTTCTTTAGCAAGTAAAATCTTGAGAATTTTCCTTCGGTTCTGCGCATCTGGAAGGCCGACATATATCCTGTAGATCATGGAACAAATAAGCACCTTACTAGATCTGCATAGCTTGAATTTGTTTTGAAGCGAAAAGCATGGGCTCACATATTACCGTCTAGGTAAACGCCGTATAACAGCATCGTCTAAATCAAATGGGCGATTTGTCGCACCAAGAATAAGGATCCGTTGATTCTCTTTGGACCTTAGACCATCCCAGGCTGCCATAAACTCATTTCGCATCTTCCTTGTTGCTTCATGCTCAAGTGCACCCCCTCTTGCACCAAGTAAGCTGTCAACCTGTCATATCAGATCAAATAACATCATACAAGGAGATTGCTCACAATCAAGGGCATGGTAAGCAGCTATTTATTTATTTAAGTGAGTATACCTCGTCCACAAATATGATGACAGGGGCTAGTCGGCTAGCAAAGGAGAAGAGGGCCTTCGTCAACTTCTCAGCATCTCCGAACCACTGTTAAAGGAAAATACAGAAATAAGGTATCTTGTTGGGAAATAAGCTTGTGTTGTGATAGTGCAGGCAGATGATCCCAACTTCCAAGGTATCATGCAAATCCTTTCTTTGGTCAATTGTTGCAAGAGCATAGAAGGTCAGATATAGCAATTTAGCACCTTTAGGGGAAAAGAACAAAAGAACATTATCATGAGTTCCATACCCCTATCAATAATTTATTCATATCATACGCAATCAAACAAAAGATGTGCTCACATCCGGCATCATCCAATGCTCCAAACACACACTAGAAAATAGATGAACTAGTGGTGGGAATCCTTTGGCATGCTCCAGATTCACAAACAGAAATTTCATGCATTTGATGAACCCTCAGTAGCTTCTCATTTCATGTAAAGGGGTATGCGACATTCTTAACAAGCAGTATAAACAGAAATGCTTCAACCAGTTAACCAACATAGTTTGTAAGAAAAAAATTAATAAGAAAAGTGTACTTTGGGCTGGGCGTGCAGAGGCTAACTGAGATAACTACCATATCAACTGGCGACGGGTATGCCGGCCTCTCACATGGCGGCCTGGGAGTCCAAGATCTGGAGCGTGCCGGCCTTGCGCTTAGGCTTCATTGGATCTGGTTCTCTCATACGTACATGGACAGGTCTCAACCTCCAATTCTCCGCCGAAGAGTGTGCCCTATTTTTCACCTCCACCTTCATGTTTATCAGGAATGCCCTTACTGCCAGGTTCTAGGAAGACCGGTGGAACAAGGGGCACTCCGTTAGCAAGATCGCATCGCTACTATACACTAGCATCCCCAAGAGGAGAAAAAGCAGAGGAAAGTGGCCGATGGCCTACATGCCAACAGCTGGGTGCGTGACATCCATGGTGTTCTGGGCATCCACGAAATTGGGCAGTACCTGCGGCTATGGCACGCAATCGAGCACACTGCCCTCACTGAGGAGGCGGACCGCCTCCAATAAAAATGCAGCAAGTGGCATTTACTCGGCGCAGTCCTGCTATCTCTCCACCTTCCATGGATCCGTGACCTGGAAGCTGATGTGGAAAACTTGGCGCCGTCAAGGGTCAAGTTCTTCCATTGGCTTGTTAATCAGGACCGGTTCTGGACCACCCACCGCCTCGCTCGTCACGGCCTCCAACGTCACCCACACTCACCCATATGCGACCAGGCTCCAGAGACCATTTACCACTTCCTCCTGGAGTGCCCCTTTTCCTGGCAGGCCTGGCATCAGATCCTAGCTTGGTTGTGGATGACAGTCAGAGCACCGAGCCAAGCAACATCACTGATGGAATGGTGGCAGCATGCTAGGCAGGACACGCCCAAGCCAGTGCGCAAGGGCCTCGCCTCCGTCACTCTCCTCCTTCCTTGGATGATTTGGAAACACCGCAACGAGTGCATCTTCAATGGAGCACAGCCCTTGGTGACTTCCCTCATCGCCAAGACCAAAGATGAGGTAGCCATGTGGGCAAGAGCCGGCACATCCAGGCTCAGGGTTATCCTGCCAACGACCTGGGATGTACACTAGGACCATTCTAGCTTACATTACATGTAACTTGCCTCCTAGGAGGACTGCAACTCAAACTCTACTTATTCAATGAAATGACCAACAATGTATCTAGTAAGATTGATTTGACATTGTAAAGGTTGATAGTTTTTTCCAAAAGTTTGGTCAAACTTTACATGGTTTGACATCTAGAAAAATTTATACGCCTTATTTTACAGAATGGAGGGAGTAGTGAGTACCAACTAGTAAAACATATTCCCTCAAAAAAAAGTAAAACCTATTAAAGTTGTTCTTGAAGTTGCTAACAGTATAAAACTTCAATTTTAAGTGTGCCTGCTGCTTAAACAAGGTGTCCACTTCTGGTCACTTTCATGATGAAGTAACTATGTCAATGGCTAACCCCAAAATATATGCCCAGCATATAGAAGGAAAAAATCAGACTGGAATTCATTCAAACTTCATGTTAGATGTTTGTAGTTAACCACTAACATGCAATGCAGGTTATCTATTCGATATTTCCTGCAATGACTGAAAAAATAAAGAGAAATGAGTCTATCAAATTACCTTTGATGTCAGTGTAGAACCAGTTATGCTGATAAAATTCGCCCCAGCTTCTGTTGCGAGTGCCTTTGCCAAGAGAGTTTTTCCTGTGCCAGGAGGACCGAAAAGCAAAACACCTTTGCAAGGCTGAAAAGGTTCCAGGCATACAGAAGTCGTAAGAGAAAGTCAGCGAAGAAAATTCAAGTATCAAGAATACCCAATATAATAGAACGTACAAATGTTTAAGCATTGGTGAACAACTCAAAAAACAATGTCTAAGAACCTCAACACTACAAATGATGTTTTCAACTGCAAAATCTGAACATTTGATTTAAGTAGTTAACTTCAGAAGAAAACGGTAATCTGATGATGGTCATGAAATTTGCTATACTTCTATTATGAATTAGACACTGGACGGCAACTAGCATAACATAGCCAATTATACATGATAACCTGATAACAATTTCTAATAGTGGATTTAACAGGCAATTCCACCTTGAAGAGCAACTTCCGTAGACACTAGTCTATATTAAAATGGGTGAATAAACATGTAACATGCATGATAATCTGAAGATAATTTAATACCCCGCGGAAGTACAGCGGAATTAAAATTTAAGAGAATAAGAGTAGATTATTTTTTTGTACAGATCAACTAGCTAAAACGATATGAACCTATTAGATGTATGCAACCAGATAAAGCTCCACAGTTGTTTAGCAGGCATTCAAGAGATCGAGAATAGATTCATATTTTTGTATGAGTCAACTAGCTAAAAAGGATATAAGCATGTAGATGCATGCAACAAGGTAAACCATGCTTGTCAGTCATAGAGTTACAGGCTTACTAGATATTATGGAACTACGCTGCAAAGCAGATGGTAATAGTTTAGGATCGTTTCGTGATCTCATTATTTTCTTCTACAGTAATCCAGAGGAAGATTTGTTTCGTAACTCTACATCTACATCATGTGAGAAGAACTAACTACACACGATGACATCCAGTGTTAAGTCAGATAAGAGATGATTTTTTGGAAGAGCTGTACTAAGACAATTTTAAGAGGTAGAAATAAGATATATGTACTCTGCAATAAGTTATTGCCACCTCACTTTTTACAATGCTAAGCAATTCGTGCCTAGAAGACTGCAATGACCTAAATGCAACATGTAGGGTCCCACGGAATGTCTAAAGAAAAAGTTAAGCAGTCATGATAAGTCTAATAGAAAAGCAAGGTATACCCTTAATAAATTGCCGCGAGAAAAAAGTTCTGGTCTCCTCATTGGAAGGGCAACGAGCTCATCCAGTGTCCTCTTGACATCCTCAAGGGCACCAATATCATCAAATTTCACTCCAATTTCATCAGGGGGTACAACAGAAGATATGAAATTGCGTTCGTACTCATCTTTCGCCAAATTCTGAAGATAGTGAACTTGTGAGTTCGGATAGGAACAAGCTAAGGTGGCAGTAGCAGATAAGAAATGTGTGTGTGAAGTTAACTTTATTATATAAATAAGCTAAATACCTTCAGATTTTGAGAAAGGTTCTTCGATTTAATAACCTGTTCCTTCAGCCTCTCGATGGCTACATCAAGGCTACACAAAAGTGCAAACAATAATAGTAAAGCACCAGCAAAAATAAATCAACCGTACAAAACTACCATTTTGAAGTTAAGTACCTCTCGCGTGGAATGATTAATCTGTCATCCTCAATAGAGGGAAGAGCTGTTGATGACAGATAATGACTTCTAGCCCATCCGATAACCTTTGCCGCTTCTGCAACATGTAATACACCCGCTGAGTACTCATCTTACCTAACCTCAACCTTAGGACTGCTCATGAAAATGCACTGAATTGAGTAAGGGTGGAATAATAAGGAGGATTTAATTTAGTTCTTATTCCACTAAAGTGTCGATTAGTCGAACTTTTCCCTTTTGACCGAAGTCCAGCATAGCATTTTATTCAATAGGATCAGATGTTTCATCTGTAACTAGCCAACGATAGCCAGTTACTGGAAATCCGAGCCTGGTCTACCAAGCAAAACAAACTATCTAGTTTATTGAATAGAAGAAAGGTCACAATGACCTATCAACAACTTCCCAGGATGCATGATGTCAATAGTGGTAACCAACTGCGAGCACTTAGGGTACAAAAATAGATTGACTTGTGAACAATGTTCTGATTCATAATTGATACATATGTTTCTCTAGAATCGAAAGGTCTAGGCTTAGCAGAGCTAAAAACTAAGTACATGAGGTGCAGTTTCAGTACTACGAGGTACAAGGAGGAAGAGGTTAGCCTTGATGGACACGTGGTACCCGAGAAAGACACCTTCCGATATTTGGGAAATGCTCCAAAAGGATGGTGATATCGATGAAGATGTGAGTCATCGAATCAAAGCTGGTTGGGTGAAGTGGCGCCAGGTTTCTGGCGTCCTCTGTGACAGAAGTGTCACAAAAGCTATAAGGCAGGTTCTACATGACGGCGATTCGACCTGCGATGTTGTATGGCGCAAAATGTTGGCCGACCAAGAGGAGGCATATCCAACAGTTGGGTGTACAGAGATGCGCATGTTGATATGAAGCTTGTCCAATATCGTCTAAGATGGTTTGGGCATATACAACGCAGGCCTCCGGAAGCGCGAGCGCATAGCGGACAGATAAATCGTGCTGAGAATGTTAAGAGAAGTCGTGGTAGACCAAGCTTTACATGGGAGGAGTCTGTTAAGAGAGATCTGAAGGATTGGAATATCACCAAAGAACTAGCCATGGACAAGGGTGCGTGGAAGTTAGCTATCCATGTGCCAGAACCATGACTTAGTTTCGAGATCTTATGGGTTTCAACTCTTTTTTTTAGAGAAAATTGTTTCATTGAAAAGGTAGAAGTTCAAGTACAATCCTCCTAGGAGGCGAGTTTTAGTTTACAAGTCTTAATGCACATCCCAAGTGGATGACAGGAGCACTCTTAGGCCTAAGGCGCCTGCCTGTGCCCACATCCTAGCTTCTTCCTTGATCCTGGGAACTAGGGTACTGACGAGCGGTTGGGCCTGGTTGAAAACGCAGCAACTCTAGCCTACCCAAGGTTGAAAAATGCATAATTAGGTGCACGCCTACACACACTGAAGCAGTCGGCGAGAGCCCAGCGTGTAGCCTTGGATCTAATCGTTACCCTAGGCAAGCACATATCTTAGGCGGAGAAAAGCATGCGCCCAGGCGCGAGAAGGTGAGAAAAAGCGGCGAGGGCGCGGCAGAAGGCGGGTCTTGGCGGTCTGGAGCAGTTTGTGAGAGATGAAATTAGGGATGGGAAGGTGCCGAGAAGATCGGAAATATGGCGAGAAGATTGCGGGAATTCGCCTTTTAATATATAGGAGGTCTAGCTATGTTTTGTAGCAAGACACGGAAGGGCGGTGCTCGATTTGTACCACCGTCGTTTCGTCCTCCGGCCGCCGGAACGAAGAGCTTCACCCGTCTTTACACGCGTCGCAGCATGCATCGTACGGACATCTTCCTCCTCACCATCTAGCTGCCCGAGCATGACATGAGGTCCTCTTTCTACTGAAACTACTGAAGAGTTTGATGATGAGGAAGAGATGCCTTTGGAGGATGATGAAGATGACTATTGAGGAGGACCTACTGCATGAGTTTACTTTGCAAGTACATCGGAAATATCCTATCTTTCTTTTATGTGTCAAATTATCATGCCTGAACCTGTATAGAATTGGTCCTTTTGTGCTTAGTGTATATGGCGCCCAGGTGCTCTTATACATCTTCTATATTCATTACGATCTATCAAATATAATGTCAGCTCCATGTGTGAGTACTACTATGTGCATGAGGCTTGCATTGCTCAATAAGTATTATATCAGATGATGTGTTGATCTGGACTGTCTTATGATTTGTGTGGTTTGATAAGAGTACAAATAAATTGTTTCTCAAATCTCATATTTTTTACGACAAGGTCTATAGAGTATATGTAGGAAGCAGTGCAACCCATTTACAAAAATACATGATTTGTAACAATTAATTATTGTCATTTAGGCATGTTACAGGAGAATTTTAGCAAATATTAACAAAACTAGGCAGAGGATCACTGCCCGCCTACCGCCTAGCGCTTTTTCCAACCTTGAGCCACCCCAAGTTCGCTTGGGAATGAAGGGCTTTGTTGTTGTTGATGATTGATAATGTTGCCCCTTGCATACAAGGACTTAATTTGACCCCTAAGTATATAACTTAAACGATACTAATCCGGTCTCCATCAATCTTATGTCCTACCTATTTAAATAATAGTCTATATTTATTTGGATATTACCTAAGACTATCAGCGCATGTAATATAAATTCTAGTAACTTTCAGTCGTTAAGAGCAATGGTTATGGCACCTGACAGTTGCACTTAATCGGAACCAGCAGTAGTTCACATGAACAAGTCATAGGAAATTCCCCAGAACACAAAGCCAACATAGCATCAAGCGGTTGGCAAGCATTCCAATGAACTTTTGAAAGAATATTCTAATCTTTTAATGTAAAACATCAACATAAAAGATAGCAAACTACGTCGTCTGGTATCATTGCATGAAAATACTACCTCCTGGTAAGTCCTAGTTAAGAATGGCCTGCTTTTACAGGCTCCAAAGGCTCAAAACGGAACCTAAGTCGCAGTTAAAGGCCCGAATTTGCTCCCTCACATGATTCAATTGTACATAAGTTTTAGAGTGCCTTGGATAGTTTTTGTAAATATGCATGTACATATATTTTGATCATCAGTACAATTTTACTGTGTCAGGTCCTACATTTTCGGTTAAAACAATTGCACGAAAGTACAGCTTGCATGAGCGAAAGCATGTTAGCAGACATACTTTGCTTTGTCAAAACAACTCCATCAGACTTCACATGCATAAGCTCCACACATGATAGTTCATTCTCTTCAAGCACCTGCATTAATCAATCGTGATTTACAGGGGATACATAATAAAAATTACAAATTCTGCATCACACATGCAGGAAGCCATATGAAAGAAATTATGTAGGGACACAAACTCTGCAACCAAACCTTGTGCAATTCAACAAGGTTATGCCTTGAAATAATAATTTTCCTATCCTCTTCGATCTGGTTATTGAAAACTCGTAGTTGCTCGCCTTCCTGTAGTTAAATAAACAAGATACAGAATCAGGAGTTCGCTCCAAGCTAAAGCACACTTGATGTAGGCACTGCAGGCCATGGGTTTTAACCAAAAACACAATAATGGCATTATCAATTATGAAGGGCAGGAGGACACGCTCAAATTGTTGCAGCACATAACTTTGTAGATTGATTGGATTAGAAAACAAATCTTACCTCTGGAAGAGGAACAACGAGACTATTTGTGAAGAGCTTTGATATATCACTGGATCTTGAATCTTTTTGACCCTTTAGCCCACCTACTAACCGCTTCAGTGACGATGGCTGGTTACAAATTTAAATCAGTATATGTACTGATCTTCAAATGTGAGATGGCAACATTACATATATAATGTTGAAGATGAGAAGTGGTTTTTCGACAATATACACCAAAAGCAAAACATGGCTAATAAATGTATGACTATTATCTATTCTGTTTTGTAATTATGCTTTGTGCACCAAATTACGTTTCATAAGAAGCTAGCAAGTACTCCCTTCGTTCCACAATATAAGATGTTTTAGCCATTTTCCACATTTATATGTACACACATGTATCTAGACATGTTAAAGTGTACATGTACACTAATTTTGTTACGAATCTGACATGTATTACACTTACACCTTAAACATCTTATATTGTGGAATGGAGGGAGTAGTTTTGAGTAACATAGTTGTAATCTCTGTCAAAGCAAACATGTCTAGCATAGCATAAACTATGTGCAGTCATGTAATTACCCGTGTCTCTACTCACGCTCTACAGAACACTAAATGATTTCATCAGTCATAACTAAAGAGGTTATTTTGTGATTGTTTGCGCTACATAAAAAACAGTCAACATTTGGTATGCAACTGTAATTTCTGCCAAACCTGTGTACAGCAAATTGTATAGTGCAATGCAGGAACAAAGGAAACAATATTACAAGCTTGTGCCTTCTAATAAGAGTATATCGCATGAGAGAATACAAAGCTGAATGAGGGAATAAGTTATTTTTTATTTCAAATAAAATGATCCAAAAAATAAGCATATATGGGTACTGAAATGTCAATAAATTACCAGTGAAGACAGGCGAGAGAGATTCTGGAACATCAGTGTCGGCTGTACATTCAATAACAGAAATGAGTAAAGGAAATGTTTTATCAGTTTAAGATAAGCAACTAGAATTCTAAAGCTTACAGGTTCCTTGTCTTTGTCCTTGGATACTGCTGCCAGAATGTTCTGCCCACATATCATTACTACTGGTCCGGTGAGTTGGTTAAACATTTCGTCTACCCTTTGGACAAACTCCCTGCGATTTGATTTTGGAACTGCTCTAGATAACCACTGGGAACTGTCTGGAAAGTAGACAATGACTGGCTGTAGAGACGGAAGAACCTGTTCAAAAAATCGTAAGTGGGCAGGTAAATTTATCAGATGAAACACATGTTAATATTGGAGAGTGCAACATTGTAATTAAGGACTCGGTTACACATACACAGAATGTAGAAACAATCTGAAGTCAAAGAAGACATATATATGCCAAGTAATATTTTGATAAATCACCTCACAAAGTGCTTCAATTGCGATATGCCAATCTTCTGACTCTATATCATGGTCATGCACAATATCTTGAGCTAAAGTAAGAGGAAACAAAATGAAGGTGCCTGGAATAATCATATCAAACTGTTGGTGAAACAGAGTAGGGGCGTACCATCAACCCAGTAAATAGATGGGTTTGCATTTTCCTCTGTGCTAGTTTCGTCGCCATCATGTGGATTCTGTGCAGGAGGATCAAATATGACAGCTACTTGATCCCCGTTGACCTCATATACCTCTCCACGCTGCCCGTTTGATAAAGTCCTGTAATATGTAAAGTTAGAAGGATGGTAAGAGAAAATGTGTACGGACAGTGTGACAGAATAGTAAGAGAAAATGCAGATTCCATTTGTGCATATTTTGGGATACATGGTAAGAAATGCCAAAGGTGAAGAACCCTATTGGCCTATTCTAGACAAATGGGACAATAAAGACAGAAAGAGGACCGATTTAACGAAGGAACTACAAGACAGATTTTTTTCTCAACTTATTTAACACGAATGGATTGCAACAACAATTAAAAAAATCTAAAACAGTGAAATCAGCATTAGTTGTTGCCTTGGGGTTTCATTACTACTATTCTACTAAGTACCAAAATAGTTTATCCTGTTCCATGGGAGAAAGGTATACCCACCCACCTGCCACTAATAAAAGTATAGGCATTTCTCGAGCCATCCTGAGTAGGTAATTTCCCCAAAATGATCCTGTGTATGACATATATGGTACATATCAGTGTTAATGTGGTGAAGCTCAAGTCAGAAGAGTGCCACCGTAAAAAATAAGAAGTGGTGTAATTTTTGGCATGCGGTACAAATAATTGATAGCATGATAACTGTATTTTCCAATTTCACCAATATGGTGGAAAATGAAACTGTCGTGCAAACATATGTTTAGATGGCCAATTGCTTAAAAAAATCCACCCACTCCCACAAAACCAAACCCAAATCAGGCCATCATGTGCTTGTGTACACCACACATGGAGACATACAAAACACAACTAGATGCAGATATGTGCTTCCCCACCTGCACCAGCACCGAAACATACACATAACTACGCGCATGTGCACAAATCATGTAATGTTTAACATTTTAGCTTGATAGGCATACAGAGCCTACATTTGTTTTAACATCTTATATCACTAAAGAGGAACAGTCCGCTGTTTGTTAAGACTTCAGAATAAAGACTAAAGATAAAAGGGTGAAATCATGACGCCAACCAATGAACATGCAACAATCATGAAAATAAATTAAATGGAAGAGAGCGGATATACAAAAATCACCTCTGATCTCCCTCAACAACTGCTGAGGAACCAGCATACTTGACTTTATCTCCTGAAAACAAGGATTAGAAAGGAACAAAATTAAGCTTACACTTCTGCATTGAAACCAGAGTTAGTACAAGGTAAGCATATATTCTATTTTTTCTTCAGAAATATTCTCTTATTTGAATTACATCGAACTCCAGAGTTTGTGCAGCTACATACATAATGGAGCCAATAAAGAGACCTGACTCAAATATGTTATCAGGCTATCATGGAGCGGTATAGGCTGAAGGAGACCGCAGCTTATTTCTTATATATACATAAATGTGGCCAATCTTGTGGTCAGGTTAAAACACAGAAATATCTGTCAGCAGAATGCAGCTGAGGTCTGGGACACTGTGACTTGATAAATTTGAAAAGCATTCCACGTGGAAGTTCTAAACTAACTCGGTAGAACTGCAGAAATCATAAGAAACAATGGCTTTAAGAGGGTGGGCGAGATGTTTGGTCCTAGATTGTCAGATCGTAAGACCGTATGCACATTTGATTTAGTGTCATCGTAACACAAATAAAAGATATCACGCATATTCAGATGCAACTGACAAAAGTTTCTATGGTCCCAGAGGATTAGTTCGGAAATAAATTTTAGTTTTACTTAGTGTCAGTATACCACAAAAAAGACCATGGTAAAACTGAAACATTGCATTACCCCTTTGGAAAGGTCTTTTCTCCTCTTCCGATGACTTGGCAGTTTCAGAGGATTCTGATGATGTACCTTCTTCTTCACCTACAACTCTCTAGAAGCACAAGCAAATGAAAGCATTATGAAATACTAACACGTGCAAAACTAACAAAGAAGCATTGAGGGAACATAACAGATAGTACAACTAATTGCTTATCATAGTTTCATGTTTTCTAATGAACCAAGGAAGATAGCAAATTCAGGTTGATGAAAGTTCAAGTAGCAACCCAAAATCAACAGCAGATTTTTGAATCATTCTTGAAGCATAAAGTTCTATTGACAACAAATGATATTTTAGATAGAATAACACTCTTTACTTTCCGTGAAACTGTTTACTGTCAGATGTTCTCCTAATTTGCGGGCATTAAAAGGAACCAGATTAAACAAGAATCATGAAACCGTCGTGGAAGCAAGCATTTATTTCTCGGTATGGTCAAACATCCCAATATAATATATCACCTTGGCAAATTCCTCAAGAGTACATGGGACCAACTTCTTAAGGTCATCCACAGATTTTTTGAGTTCTTCGACGGATTTTAGAGCATCCTCGTCATCACTTTCACCCGATTTAGCTTCATTGTTGCCTGTCCAGTCTTCGTCGCCTTCATCTTCCATCTCAGACTCTGAGCCTTCGTCCTCTGACTCACCATGCTCATCTTCTTCCTCGCTTTCTGAATAATCTTCCCCAAAATCCTAACAAGTTAGGATTTATTAGGTTTGCAGCTACCGCTTTAGATTTTGTATGCAAGGGTTCAGTATCTTACATATGGAGCTAGAACACTGCTGTCCAGGACTAGTAGCGGCACCTGCAACTCATGTGCAAGAGCTCTTACCAATCTCTCTCTGTAGAGCTCAGTTCCTACATCAAAAAAATATCAGAATCGCAGAGTTTGCATCTCTAAGCATCTTCCTCTTTATCGGTTAATACCTGGCAAGCTCTGGAGCAGGATCCTCCCTCCAGAGGATGGTAGCCGAGAGCCATAATCGGAAGTGATGCCCTTGTGCCGCAGGTGGGATGCCGTGCACTCTCTCAGCAGCTGCCTTGCATTCTCACTTGCAACCCCAAGCATGAAAAACATGTTAATCTATCTAGTATTTAGCACACTCATGTTTAACTTCGTTGAAACAAAACATCGAACAGATGGTGTGCGCGTCTCACTTGACGTAGTAGGGGAAATTCTGCCACGTGAGATTTCCCTTCTCCCACGGCACGACGCGGCGGAGGAACTCGATGCGGAACCTCTCCCGCCTGGTGAGGAACGGCGACTCCCGCCTCTTGCAGTCGGTGAGGAATCTCTCGCCGCTGAGCCACTCCTGCTGGTCCCTCTCCCCGAGGCGTGCGTGTTCCTGCTCGATGCACCGGCCGCTGCTACCCTCCGCCGCCCCGGTGCCCCTCGCCTCCGCGCTGCCTACGCCGCCCTTGGAGCCGTAGAACCGGCACAGCCGCCGCCCCGCATCGCACGGCCTCGGCGGCCCGACCGCGCTGAACCTCCGGACGAAGCAACCGCCGCCGCTCGTGGAGATCCCTATAGAGCTGCACTTGCACCAGAGCGGAGGATGCTGGAGGAGGCAGCGCAACCGCATCGCATGATGCATCTCGCGCAGCTCCCGGAGCAAATGGGGGGAGGAATCGGCGGTCTAGGGGACGCTAGGCCACGGAATTGAGCGTGAAGCCAGGAGGAGGGGGTGGTGCTATGGGGGAGATTGGTAATCGGGCCTGTGTGTTGGTACCGGAGACGGTGGCGCACGGCCGGCCGCGGCGGAGGGGAGAGAGACGGAGATGCCACGGCAAGCGGCTCGGCCAATCCGCTTCTCACGCCTTACCGCTCTTGCTTGTCAAGTTGGGAGCTTCTGCTGTTGTGGGCCTTTGGGCTGGGCTCCATTCGCAATGGGCTCATGGATAACCAAGCTGAACCCTGATTTATTTCCTCTACTAGTAGTTGTCTTCCTACAAGGTTACAAAAATGATCTATGGACCATGGTTATTCCCCTAAAAGAAGATCTATGGCTATGAAAGGAGAATGGCGCACTAAAAAAACGATCTATGGACTTTTTTTATTTCAAGAATACTAGCAAAATGCCCGTGCGATGCTACGGGTGTAATTTATTGGTCCAAATTTATATTTTGTTTTGGACAGGTTTGATTCCTTAAAAATCAACATAATCATCCTTCTCTGGTCTACTATTCCATGATAAATACACAAGTATTCATATGACTAAATTTATTGACATATTACATGTGCATACTTCAGTTGTAAAATTTGAAGTACCTCTAACACGGGAGAGTTTATTTGTAGCGAGATCCTAGAGGAGAAATATTTGGAATTAAGGAGAAAAAAAGAGAGGAAGAGGAATATGCCATGGTAACTGTAGGATATATTCCACTTAAATCAAGCAAACCAGCTTTCAAACTAAGTAAATTAGGGTCGTATCACATTTAGAATTCAGACAGCTAAAATGGAACAATATGACATGGTCAACATAAGCAAGAGATCAAATGAAAATTCCCAACACTCAATATAATACACAAGACTAACGATTAAGCAAGTCCACGTACCTTAAAAAGAACCATGGACAAACAGCTAGTTGAACAAACTACATCACCCTTCTACATCGATACAATCTCCAGGCAATACCTTAGAATTCGCCATTCGACATCACAAGAAGATGGGACATAGATACAGGCTATAAATATGAATCTTACACCCCTATTGACAAATGAATCACCAAGGCAGGCTACAGATGGTAAGCACCCTGCAGCCACACCGCTTGGTCATACTCGTGTTGTTGCCGCCACACACTTGCATGTACCGAACATAGTGTGTTCAGTCCTGAAACCTCGCCAACCTAACAAAAAAATTACCTGCACTTCTTAGAGTATTTTTCAGCAAGCGTTTCTAGTATAGTTGTTTCACTCATTCACGCTTGGACCATAATCTCTATAAGATTTTTTGTTTCTATTTTCTTGTCTAAATTTGCAAGACGCTGCTCACCTACTATCAAGACAAAAAAACTAAACATCATTTACAGCGAAACTATCTTTCTCACAATATATCTAAAATTTAACTATGCATGTTTGGTCCAGTCTAAGCAGAAGCTCTCCCCTCTCATCATCAACACAAGGAATTCCCAAGTCTCTGTGTTCACGATTGCAAATGCAAGAACAGAAAGGTGATGTGGTAAATGACGAAACGCCTCACAATCAGATGCTTCTCACTACATTAGTTAAAAAAATAACATTAGAATGAATCTACATTTTACAAACTGCTCTTCACAATAAATAGGTAAGAATTAACCGACTGTACCTCTCTCTCTCTCTCTCTCCTAAATTCTGATTGTTCAATGGCCATGGAACAAAAAAAGAATTATCACTGCAAGTGCAATGCTTATTCCCTTATACAATGGTATGAAATAAATAGATAACAGTGTGATCACAAAAGCTGTCTTGCATGATTGGATCAAATTATGAAAGCTAATAGCATTGTCAATTATGTATTTACAGGAACAAAGTTGAAGTACCTACCTAAGAAAATAAGTTTACTTAGGTACAGAGTATGTTTATATATCCTGCCAAGCACAGACCATACCAAAAATGTCAGAAGCCTGGAAACCTTTTTAGCAACTATATGATCAGTCATACCAAAAATGTCAGAAACCAGGAAACATTTTTTACCAACGGTATGATCAGTCATATCCTGCCAATCACAGACCATACAAAAATGTCAGAAACGAGAAGACCTTTTTACCTTCTTAGTTATCGGATATAGCTGCACAAGCCTAAAATAGTACTGTCATGGGGTGAAAATTGGAAAACTGAATGTCTGCAGGTGGAGAAAAATTATAAATGTCAGATTTGAAGAAGCTACTGTCAATAATTAGGCCTTCCAATAATGAATTAGTATAACTATAGATAGTTTTAATTACGTGGATGACTTATCCCACTAATAAATCAATCAATCTATGGCAAAAAAGAATATAAATAAAACTAAGACGAACATATGAAGGGTAATCATCAAGAGATAGCCGAAAAAAATATCCACTGACTTATCCCCGTCCTTACTTTTTTGTCCTCCACTGTCCGCAACACCTCCCTCAGATCTTTTTTGTTCACAAGAGATGGCAATGAAACATGCCCGGGTGCTACAACAAGATATCTGCAGTAGAAAAACTAAAGCCAATTCAATATTTCCATCTTGGTCTAGATACCGTGATAGTTAGCACCGATATAAAAGGAGGAGAACCCGTTGCACCAAAAACATGTCAGGCCTTGTTTTATAAACTGTCACTTCAGCAACTAAATCATGTCCCTATTGGTCAACTACGCAAAATTCAAGTTCGGCGTCTTCCGATCTCCCTATCCAATTTCTTTGCATTTCTTTTATCTCTCAAGCTAGTCAAGATCATAATGAAGCATTTGTAGGATTATCTAGAAGATATCAATGTTTTTTGGTACCAGCACAGATTTCATAAAATGAGATTAGTATATAAATATGAAAAATGGGAAACATACCATGAACTAACTGTTATCGTACATCAGCTATATCAGTTGTCCATGATTGTGCACAAAATTGATGGGGAACTCAAGATTAGTCCAACCCGGTTTACATACATGTGCGATGCAGAATGAGAAAAATCCATCGTACTAAAGCTGAGCAGGTTCTTTGGACAGAGTATTAGAGATAAATTGTGTAGCAAAAATATACAGGGAATTGAAGGATGCAGAGTTTACTTTCCAGCTGAGTGGGCGCAGGAGTGACCGACCACGAACTGGAGGTGAATAGCTGTGCCACCATTTCGTCGGCGGTAGCCAGATCTGCTTCAAAGGGATTAGGGAGGTCCAGAGAGACTGGATCGGATTGCACCTTTGTTTGCAGATGACGACATGTAGAGGAGACGCGTCGAAGACGGGCGACGATCAAGAGCAGCTGAAGGGCTCGACGATGCGCCGCTGCCGCATTAAAGACCTTGCCGCCGCCGCTGCCAGGACCTTGCCATCGACGCCATGACCTTCCCGGCAGTGGCCGGAGCGGCGAGTGCTGGCATTCCGCGCGGCGAACACGTTGCTGGGCGCAGTTAATTCAACCCTGATGAGCAGTGGCAGTTCTTCCGGGTCGGATCGCTCGATTTGGTCAGGGAACAGAGAGTGTTGGAGTTTTGGAAGAGAAGGGGAAAGGAAGGATATGTTTTCCGGTGAGCAAACGCCGGCAATTAAGGGCAAGATTAGCGGAACGAAATATTAACTGTCGACGCGAGGAGCAGACGTGATACGCGCCAAAGCGGACGAAAGATGAAGCGGACCACTTTGTGGCAGGATACGGAACAAAACTCTTCTTTTAGATAGGAGAGATACCATGAACCATGTAATCATTTTCATATAAGAAATAGCCAAGCGGCTATATGACAAATGTGCTACAACCTAGTGCTCTAGCCAATTCTACATCGGCTGCCCCCTACATCTCCTCTGTACAAACCCCAAATTTCTACCTCCCGATAGTTTCTCCTCCCATATATTTGTTGCTCCCTTTGCATTATGGGTATAGTTAGGTTTATATTTTTTGGTGTCATGGTGACATCGTTCAGATATAGGTTTATATTTCTATAATTGGGAGACATTTGTCCTATGTCTAGATGTGTCCTTTGTAATAATTTGATTTGTTAATATAATCTAGATGTCAGCCTAAAAAGGTATGCTTTCGACCTCTAAAAAAAAGTTGTGCTTCAAATGTACCTATATGCATAGGTGATTATGTATTAAATATTATATTTTATTACCATGTTGAAGGTACATCTATGATAATTAAAGGGGCCTTCAATAATTCATCACAAGGGCAGATAAGAAACTAACCTTTATTGCAGATATTACGTGTTTTACTTTTATGTAAAAATTAAAGCACGCTAATTAGCATGTTAATGTTAAGTGGATCAATGCCTTTGGTGACCCTTGAAAAGTTAGAAAGGCGTATATGGTCACATGAAATGTAATCTCTTTCTTAAGTCATCCATATGTCATACTATCAAGATGGGCACTTCGGAAAGGAAAAGGATCCCTCGCAAATTTTCATAAAGTTTGCCTTTCAAATTCACTAAAAAATTCTCCAAACTCAATATCTTCTACACTTTTGGTACTTCGGATACCTGGAATAATAGTATTCCTACATCATTGCATCCATGTCATTTCTCGTTTCACTTCACCATCTTGGCTTCATCGTCACTACATACATCTCGCAATACCGGTATCTTATGCTCCCTCTGTTCCACAATATTAGATGTTTTAGGTATTTTACATGGTGTCTAGATTCGGACCAAATGAGTGGTCATATAAATTAAACGTGTCTAGATACATGTGTATTCACGTGAATGTGGAAAAGTTCTAGAACATTTTATATTGTGGAATGGAGGGAGTACTTTCCTTCACTAACAATGCATGTATTCCATTATCAATCATCTCACTAGCATCTCTGAAACCGTCATGCCACCCTTTCTCCCCTTCTATTCCAATCTCCAAAGGAAAGAACCAACAATGAATGCATGCAACTCAACATTCGCACGAGCTCCACACTCATCTTATCCTTCCCTGTTGTCGTCTTACGATCTTTCCGCCGTTGTTGTCAGCCCTCTCCTTCTTTACGAACCGTTGGACCTATCACCATGACATGTTGTCTTCTAACTAACCTCTCATGTTTTGTTTTTACATTCCTAGTGTTTAATAAATGATCAATCTTACATGTTTAATCCGTAAATACACTAGATACCACATGACAGGTAATCAAAGAAGATTAACCCAATCAACAATACTATGAGATAGACATGACATTTTTAATAACAATATTGCTCGCGACTTTTTTCACACACGTTGCTCTTCCATACAATATCTCGAGAAAATGATTTCAGAGGCTTGCTCCAGGTTCACGGGGAAGCACGATGGAGAAGACCTAGAGTTAACGCAAAGCTTTGGAAGTGTGTTATGTATGCATGTGTATGAACAAATACAATTTGATGATCCTCCTATGACTGCCTAGGAAGAAGTGAGGTTTATCACATAGAGGTATTAAAACCCATTAGCCCAATAAAACACTACTACCTCCTTTCTAGTTGTGTGTATCTCTAAGTCATCAATTTAAAATACGAGATATATATTACAAAAAATGAGAAAATTTTGTGTGTTCTATTTTCTAATGATGAAATTTTTTTTGTTGTACAATTCATATTACAAATGAGAAAATTGGCAATCACATAGTGCAGGCCCTATAAAACAGAAGGGGGGGGGGGGGGGGGGGAGCAACATTTGTAATGAATTGTAATAAAACAAAAAGAAAGCACAACCCATTTGGTCTAAGCCAGGTCAGGTTGATATGAAGCGCGAGACATGGATGGAGGAAGAGCACGCGTTAGCCGCTTCTCCTAATGCTCTAGCGAGGGGTAGAAGAGTCCCTCCAACTTCCTGCTAACTGACAATGTCTCATACTCCCTCCGTTCCAAATTAGATGACTTCTATTTAGACAAAAGAGGATGTATCTAGATATGCTATAAGTCTACATACATCCACTTTTTGATAAAAAGAAGTCATCTAATATGGAACGGAGGGAGGAGGGAGTACAAATTAGCAATGTGTAAGTAAACTTTCAACAATGTTACGGACCTAAGTTCCATCTCTGAATCCAAAAGATAGCCCCAACAAAAACTTTTACTTTATCCAAAAATGAAAAGGCTCAGTAAACATGATAGTACAATACTCTGCTCTTCTGGGCGCAGTCTATGTTGGACAGAATCGTGTCGTCCACCGGTCCATTGCCACTGCCATCGTCCTGCGTGAGATTCTCACCACGATCGATCGGCTCACGTCGGTGACGTTCACCAGGAGACCAGCGACCAACGACCACCGCCTTGGTTCAACACCAAGCACCTGCTCAGCTCGTGGACTTGCCCCGAAAAATGGAAGGTGAGCTCCAACGCCGATACGGCAAATTAAGATGGCCCCGGAATCGATACCATGATGAGTGTTGCAGGCATCACGAACTGTGCGCGCGAGGCGTAGTTTAGACGGAAGGTGGAAAGCAAACAAAGGATCGATCGATCGAGTGAGTGAGTTGTGGCGGCGAGTGGTCGCCCACACGGTCCGGTTCTACTCCAGTGCACTTTAGGCGTCGACTTTTTTGGCACCATAATTTACTTTCCAGATTCAGGATGGAAGCATCTGTATAACTGAAAAGCAGGGTGTTGTCATAATGGTTATTCGCAATGTGCTTACTAGTACTGGATGAGTGTGATCAGTGTGTGACGGTTTTGATTTCCGAAGAGACGAGAGGCAAGGGGGCCTGCGGCCTGCCGGTCGAAGTCGGCAGCTGGGGCGGTGGCGCCGCTTTCGGCTTGGAGAACATGTGCTCAACTCATGATCGGATAAATTAGCGGCACTGCTTCCATGTTCACCTGTTTCTAATCCTCATTTTGCTTGAAGAAGTTTTAGATCCGAGAAGAGTGTGTTGTGTGCCTATTTATTTGAGCTAAGCTGGTAGGTTTTCAGAAGTGGTAGGTCTTGTCTCACGTCGCCGCTGCCTCCAACCTCTCATCCTCCCCTCCTCTGCCGCCGCCGAGCAAAGTCCGCGCTGTGCCGGCGGCGGCGGATCTCTTCTACCCAGCGCTAGCGTGTCCTCGCGGGCGAACATTGCTGGCGACGGTGCAACCTGAGGCGCAAAGCTCTTGGCTCATTGGTGGCGCGGTGCGACGGCGTGGCGGGGCTGATGGTGAGGGTGGCGCCTGGCGATGGTGGCGGTTGTCGTGCGGGGCAGCCCATATCATCGCGGTCTTGCTTCCCCAGATCTCAGCCCTTTCCGAGATGTTCTACGGCAGGGAGTCTAATCTGGGACAGGATCCAACGACCGCAGACATACTCGTTTTGGGGACTGAAAGGTGAGATTTTCGGGCAGCATAGAAGCACTGTGATTGTTGTGTTCGTTCCACGTCCGCCACCCGTGTGGTGGGCCAGGAGGACCTTGATCCAACACTAGCATTCCACGTCCATGTTTGACGATTCGTTGTGGCAGATCTTTTGTCGCCTCATGAGTACGAGATGGATGTCGGGATGGCGACTCTGGAAGGTGGACCGTGCGGTTGGCTCTATGGCGAGCAGCACGACGGTGGTGGTGGATCTTTTCCTTGGCCGTGTAGGTAGCGATAGCTGGATGGCGGGGGATCCTGGCGTCGGTGGTGCTTCGGCAATGACGGCTCCCAGATCGTGTCCTGGAGGCCTATTTTGATGGCGGCGGCGGTCCATGGTGGCATGATGTGGTGCGAAGGTTTTCCGGGCGAAAACTCAGCGTTCCGCCGTCAGTGACGGTGATGCATGCGGGTGTCATAACCCTCTAGGGGGTGTTGTTGTGGTTATCGTCCCCGCGTCAGAACTCCGGGTGAAAACCCTTGACCGTTTAGGTCTCGACGAGTTGCGCACTGTCGTACCCTCTTGGGGCATCGTCGTAGAGTTCGGTGCTTTTCACTCTCGTTCCCTGTCATCGGTAGACAAGTTTGGATTCTGTCTCGAGTTACTTTCGACGCTATCGTGTGATGTTCTCAGCGACCTCTTATGTTATACACGTGACTTTTGTCTTTACCTATCCCTGTCTTCGTTGTCCGCTGGCAGGATCGACGCTCCTTGGTCCGGAGTGAGACGGTGGACGACCCTCTCCGGCGTGACTATGTCCGGTGGATCTCCCTAGGAGGCGTGGTGGCACCTCTAGTTAGTTGTTTCAGGTGTCTCGTTAGGGTGTGGCTACTCCGGTATTTTTCCTTTTTATTCTTGATAAGAGAATTCCCTCATCACAATGCTCACATTGTAGTTGTATCGGTTGGGTCGTGTGAATGTGTGATGTTTCTACAAAACAATAAAAGTTCAAGATTTAGCGCAAACAAGCACAGGTCCTTAATCAGTGTGCGCACGGCGGACTCCTAGCATTATTTCTCTGCAGTCCAACAGCACTCGATCGGCGTACGTCGTCGGTGAGCTACCACTACCACGACGATCCTGTCTGGAATTTACCTGCCGTGTCTGAACGTCCACCTGCACGTACGACGAGGAGAGCAGTCCCGGTCACCCGTCACAATCCCATCTCTCCAATCTCCGGTAGCTCATTCCGAATGCAAGCTGCTCCTCATATCGGGATTAACTTAAAAATATGGCCGCCCGTCTCATCTGAAGCACGAGAAGAAGCAAACGACTTTAAATTAAATCAGCAAGTGCCGTGCACTAGGCTAGGCGCAAAAAAAAAAAGCAGAAATGGCGACAAACCACCGACCCGGCGACGAGTAGCAGCAGGTGAGTGAGTGAGTGACATGCCACCCACGCGCCAAAAACCCTGCTCTCCCGGAAAGAACCTCACCAGCCGCACCAACCAAGTCCAACGCCGAGCCCAAGTCAAAAAAGAAAAAAGAAAAACAACGACGTGCCCGAAATACTAAATCGAGACTTCTTTCAACAAAAAAGTGCTCGACCGCCCTAGCCTCGACCCAGTCCAACTTCAGAGGTGAAAAAAAGAAAAAAAGAAAAACGAACTTTCAACTTATAGGCCAGAGATAAATGGAACCTTGGACTTTGAATTTTGGAAATTGACACTTCGAACTTGTTAATCCCAGTCTCTTTTAAACCCTACATATATATATTTTCCGCGCAAAAATAATACTCGTAATCATATTTCAAGTCTCATTGACAAGACAGAACGAAGCGGCAGCTTCCCCCGACGAGCAGCGTGTCGTGGTGGACGCCCTCCGTGTAGGCAACCGGACTTTGCCACGCGACTCCACAGCGATATGGCGCACGACCCTTGCCAACGCTCTGCCGCATGCCAAAGTCGAGGCCTTGGGACGCTGTCTCGCCTCCGTCGATCACCGGTGCCATTACGATGACTCCAACAGCCGACCCATCGAGTCCGCACGTGTCCGATTCTGTCCGCGCGAGCCAAAATCACAGCCTAACGGAGCGACGCAAATAGACAGTCGTCCGTTTTTCTGACCACCGAGACCCATTCGTGGCCCAAATTTGGGTCTCGTTTGCGTGGGCCGGCATGGGCCGGGATGATTCCGCAACCGCCACGGCCGCGACTGTCGGTGCAGGCAAGGGAAGCAATGGAGGCCGCCTACTCGGACTCCATCGACCACGACGAGGAGGAGTACGCAGCCGGAGTTTGGGGCGACGGGTTGCATGTGGGCGTGCATGTCGTCCACCGTTCCGTGGACGACGCGCTGCAGGCGTCCCACATGGAGCTGAACCATGTTAATTGTTTTTGGATATCAGTCCAAATTTCCGGATAGGGTTTAGGGTTTAGAAGTTGTACAAAACTCGTCAGCGCTTTGCCGCCGGCGAGCGACTCCCTGTGTATGCAAATCTTTGGAAATGAAAAAAATGAAAAAACTAAACGACCGACCGGACTTCACCAGAAAAGACGGCTCGTTGGGTACAGTGGCCAGAAAAGACGGACATGGGCTGGACCCCTGTCCATTCGATGACTTAAACGGACAAAAACGGAGAAAAGGCTTGTCCGTTTGGGTCGCTCTGTTGGAGACTTGGAGTCATCCTTAGCGGAGCATGGGAACAATGCGAAGACGTGGATGGGTATCGATTTGGGACAATAAACACAAGCGGCAGCGATGGAGATTTATATGACATATAGGACCAAATCGTCAGTGAATAAAGAATGTTATCCCGGTCGGGACGAAAGTATTTCCCAACATGTAAAGGTCTGATGCCCACAAGTGTAGGGGATCGCTGAAATCTTCGTTGGGAAGTATTACCCAAATTTATAGTTCGACTCAAGGGAACACAAGAATACCAATAAGAATTTAGCAATTGAGACGTCACTCTCAATCATACCTGTATATCAATGAACTTGCAGCAACAATGGTGATAGCAGTGATATGGTTCAAACAAGCAAAATATAACAGCAGTAGTAATAAAAGGGTTTCCCAGTTTTCACCAGAAAAAGTGAAGGTGTAACTCAGAGATTTAAAACGTAGGCATGAGGTGACAGCGGGGTGTTACATGAATAAGATTGATCATATAATAAGATATAAATAGCAATGGACTTATCTCTAACTTTGATATATGTAGGTATGTGTTCTATAAATAGTTGTGCGTACTAGCCAAGAGAATTTACACAACATATATGAAGGGAATATGCCCTAGAGGCACTTAATAAAGATAGTTTATTAGTCATATCCCAATTGTTCATTATATGTTTTATACCATGCTATAACTGTATTAAGCGGAAACATTAATACACGTGTGGTAGATAAACAACCAGGTCCCTAGTAGCCTCTACTTGACTAGTTCATTGGGCAATTGATGATCGAGGTTTCCCGATCATGTGACATTTATGTCAGTTGACAATGAAGTCATGTCGTTGGTAGAACGATGTGATGGACATACCCAATATTTGTAGGACGTAGTCATTACGCCTTTGACCGTGAGATCAACTCTTATTGTTATTCATGGAAGATACTTTGATCGCACCAAACGTCATATCTTATATAGTGTGACAATAACGGTGATGCTTTTGGGTATCGGAAAGGGGTAGTTGAGACGAGGGGTCAAGAGCGGGATTTGCCAATCCGTATAGCCGGATAGATACTCTAGGGCCCACTCGGTGAGATTATGTCAAATGAGTTTGCAAACATGTGACTAGGTCACCAGCTGACATAATATCATAGACGAGTAGAAGATAGTGTTGTCGGTAACGAGATCAAGCTAGGTATGAAGATATCTATGAATGAGTCTCGGACACGCTAAGTATCGCTATGGCAAAAGGTTTAAGACTCAGACGTCCAGGTTCGATAGGTAAAGTATTCGTTATCTCGCAGGGATTAATTCTGGGTATCCTCGGTCCACGAATTAGTCATTGATCGGAGAGGAGTCTCGATCATGTCTGGTGAGATAATCGAACCGCTAGGGTATCACACTTAAGGGGAGTCGACATTTTACCGGAAGAGAAAAATAGGAAAAGAGAGACCGGGAACGTCCCGGGAGAGGTCCGATGGAGATCGGGCAGCGACGAAATAGTTTTCGGAGCTAGAATAAATTATATATAATATGTTTGATATTAATTAGTGTAATTAATGTTTAAATATGATTTTATATATTTATTTTCGAATTTTTAAAGGCTGATTTCCCTAAATGGGCCTTCTGGTGGAAAGAAGGCCCATGAGGGGGGGAAAGTCCCCCCAGGGCTTCGGATTGGATGGGGGCCGGCCTAGGTGGGCCAAATGGGGCCCACCTAGGCCCGGCGGCTCAGCCTTGGCCGAACCAGGCATGTGGGATAGTCCCACATTGCCTGGCTGGCAAGGTTGGCTCCCCCCGGGAGCCTTTATATAGAGGGGCACCCCTGGCCTTTTAATTCACCCAATTAATTCTCGATTTCTCCTCGATCTCATGATTCCCTTTGTCGGAGTTGCGCCGAGGAGGATGAGAGTTCTCTCTCCACCATAGCCCGCCGCCGTGCTGCTGGTCTTCCGGTCCAAGTCTTCCGCTGCTCGTCCCTGGATCGGGCCCGGAGTTCGTCGGCTTCACCGTATGTGTGTAACGCCCTGCGAGGTGCCGCACTATTGGTGCTGGAGGTCTGCTTCCTCCATACGGCCTCAAGGTCGTCGTCGGTTTCACCGACATCGCCGCGTCATCGTCTTCTTCGTCGCGCCAAGTTCTCCGCGACCTCGAGGTCGGCTACGGCGTCTACATCGTCAACGCTTGTGCGGGAGCGTAATCCCCGCTTTTCGGTCTACAAGAGGTGTGTATACCGACCCCCCCTTGCGTACTACTATATCTGCATAGTATAGATCTTGGCTAGTTTTGGTTATCGCGGTTAGAAAATTTTTTGTTTTCTGCCTGCGATCCCCTTCAGTGGTATCAGAGCCGATCTATGCGTAGATATAGCTATGCGCTAGCTTCACCCGTGTTTTACACGGGGACATCGTTCTTATTATTTGCTACCCTCTCGCGTGCACTTGCACTGCCGGCAGCATCGAGTTGATGAAGCGGCCCGGACCGACCTTACGCGTACGCTTACGCGAGACTGGTTCCACAACTGACATACGGCTGGTTCCATATATGTGGCTGGCGGATGTCTGTCTCTCTCTCTTTAGTTGGCTTTGCATTTTCAATGGAGGGCCCGAAAGGGATACATAAATATGCAATTATTTGATCGTTGTTGTGGTCATAGGTTCGTCGGTATGAAGCGGTTCTATTTATGACAGCCCCAAGCCACGTAAAATATGCAAAAGATAAAGTAGAAGCGTCTAACTTTATTTTGCAGGGGCAATGTAATATGGTCAAGGTAGGTTTATTAAATTGTTTATGAACTGTTGGCGCGAAGGAGACCACCGGCGCAAGGACCATGTCACATCGCATTACATTTTGATGTTTTGTATGCATCTTATATTGTGTGATTATATATTAGTTACACGGCGGTAGTAATATAAGATGATCCCTCCAAAATACCACTAGTGTTCTTCCTTCGACGTGCACCACCAAGAAAGTTCTACGTTATGAGGCAGGCCGTGACGATCGGGTGTCAGACATATCGTCGTTCGCATACAGTGGGTGTAAGCCATGTTGCACGCGCATTTACGTTGAAGGTTATTGTGGCGAGCCTAGCATATGCAGATATGGCCTCGGAACACGGAGGCCGAAAGGTCGAGCATGAGTCACAGAGTTGTTGTGATCGACATTTCGATGTCCACCTTTGAAGTTGTGTTGCCGGCTCTGACGATGAGGGGTTGCACAATGGATGGGGGTCGTGTAATCACTAAAACGATTAGAGGGATATCGTTTTGAGTGGGAGTTCTGATAGTTTTATTTTATTAAAACTTGAACCCTATTTTATAATGAACAAAGTCTGTTTTGCAAAACCTTTGTAGATATTAACCAGTGTAATAGACTTCTTTGAAAATTAGGCACAATCCTGCGATTGAGAAACTTAAAAAGTTGGGTCCAAACTTCATAGTTTTATACTTTAGCTTGAGGATACTCCTTGTTTAAACCATTAGCTACTTGTGATACAATACCCGCTAGGAGATAAACCCGGAGATTCCGCTAACAAAAGGATAATTTGGATTATCAAGTTTTGTGCGGATAATATTATCATAGTCCAGTGTATGCTATGATCTCTGCCATAGAGAACTAACGGTGGGTACGAGTTGTTGGATCGCGAACATATGAGATGATCGCTGAACTCGGGATACACCTAATGTTGGGTTGATGAAGTTTAACAGTACGGACTGTTTTTCCTTCTCAACCAAGATGGAAGAGAATACACGCGTTGAAGGAGCACGTGGCAGTCATACTTGATGACATTGGTCATACTTGATGACATTGAGACGCCTCGCTCAGCTCGATCACTAGATGACAGACGACGTTGCCAGGTGCAAATGCTTTGTCATAGACTATGTCATGCAAGGGGAATCGTTCACCTTCATGGTTCTTGATTACGTTGGAAGTATCAAGAAGATGAAACAGATCGCCGGGAAGTCATAGATGATAATGGTGTATATATGATATACACGTTATGAATGTTTTACCTAAGCAAGTACTCGCAGTAGTAACTAAGTTTTGATACTAGTCATGTTTTATGAAAACCAGATTTACTGCTTGAGTAGCTTGGAAGGATGAGGTGACAATGTGTGTTAATGATGGCAGACAAATTGTTGTGATGGCCATAGACACTCTCCCTCTCGATCTACCATTTGAATAAATTCTTTCATGATCGCCTGTTAGCATGATCGTTATAAATGTGTCTCCTCTAGCGAGACAATTGTTCATATATATTAGTGACAAATTCGTTGTCCTATATTTATGAAGTAATAATCATATGCCGATTTGAATTTAGATGGTAGAAGCTCCCACATTCATAATATTAATGCCAAAGGATACAAACTTAATAAAGACACCACATATGTGTGGCACTACCGTTTAATTCATGTCAATGTTATAGTCAATGAATTAGCTCCATACCGGATGGATCTACAAGTCCTTAGATTTGATCTTTTGACACTTGCAAAATAACTAAGACACCGTTTTCGGAAAACGGGCATATAACTTATTGATAGTCATGCATATAGATGTATGTGGATCAATGAAGTAATTGACGGGTAGTGAAGACCTTTATTTCGTGAACTTCGCTAAACGTTTTGAGTATGACTTGTTGAGAATCGTGCATATGGGTGTATGTGAATCAATGAAGTACTTTAACGTGAAGTGGAAGTGTTTATTTCGTAGACTTCATGAATATTCCGAGTAGATATATGAATATCCACTCAGGGAATGTTGGCCTGAAAATTTTGATTCGATCAAACAAGTTCAGAATGAAGTAGGAAATAAACTTAACAAGAAAATCTAATTCCTGCGATACAGATCGAGGAAATGAAGATTTGAGTTATAATGTTGGCATATCATTGGAAGACTTGTGAGAAGAGTTCCACAAATTACGTCGCATGGAATACCATAGTGTTATGGTATGTTAGGACGTCGTAATCGCACCCTATCGGATAGTGTGTGGTAAATAAATCTCTTACCGAATTATTGTGATCATTGGAGTAGTATGGTAGAAACATAACATTCACGTTAGATAATAGGGAAACCATTTAAATCCATGGAGACAATACCATATGAGTAATGGCGTGGCTTTTAGCCTGGATTGTCGTTTCAGCAATTTAGTGTTTCGATGTGATCAAACCTAAAATGGATAAATCTTTGTAGTGCACCGTACCTAAAGAATTAGTTGGGTACATGTCTCACGACATAGGCAAAACGTTGCCGGAATATGCCTTGCAAAAGAAATAGTTTCTTGACCAAGGGTATAAGTGGGAAAGAAAGTAGAGCAAGACGAAGTTAATGAACTTTCTCTCCAGACATCAGAGTGGCGCAGCGGAAAGTGTTTTCCGGTGTCATGCTCCTCAACTTGAAAGAAGCTGATGATTAAGATCATGATGCTCTGAGCTCATACTGAGAACGTAGGCGTGCGAGGTTGTGTTCCACACTGTGTGGTACGACAATCTTGTTATGAAGGTCATGTTAATGGAATATGACAGACCTACGAACTACGAAGAAGAGATGGTAGACCTAAGTCCGAGAAATGACCATGAGTCATATATGATCCGAAATAAAATCCATGTACGATTACCAGGTAATGACTTGGGAGATCTTCTTGATGGCATCTAGGCTGTTAATGGAATATGGAATTTTATAAGAGAATAGACACTGATAAGGATCGATTTGTCGTGAAACAGTTCCGACAGATTCAAAAGTTGACCACAACAAGATTTGTCTCAAGTGGCGAAGCCTAATTCTATTCGGGGTCGTTTAGCAATTACTATAATTTCAAATTGAGAAATTGATAGATGGATAAGGAAACCATGTTTCTTAATGGTATGATTAAGAAACAGTTGTAATTAGTACAATGAAATGGTTTGGTGATCCTGAGGATGCTAAACATGTATGCAAACTTCAGTTGTCCATTCATGGGCTGAAGCAAGCATATCGGAGCTGGAATCTTCACTTTGATAATGTGATCAAAGGATTTTGGAGTTGTCCAAAATAGTTGAAGAAACTAGCATTTACAAAGAAGTGAGTGGGAGCAAAGTAGCTTTTCTTGGTCTTATATGCGGAAGGCATATTTGAGTGGGAGCTAAGTAGCTTTCCTTGATCTTATATGCGGAAGGCATATTTGAGTGGGAGCTAGGTGTCATTCATGATTTTATATGCAACGACATATTGAATGACACAGATCCTCTAGTAGAGTGTAAAGGATTATTTAAGTGATTAAATTTTCTATGAATGAAGTTAGGAGTATTAGGCGTCCGATTTATAATTGTATAGATCAGAAGGGGCTTAATAACATTAGGTCGGAATATTTTCCTAGGTTAAGATTCTGAAGTGTGTCAGAATAGAACAAGCAAAGAAAAAGGTTCTTGCCTGTATGACTAGGTATAATATTAAGTTTATCTTGGCTTTTTCAGTGATAGCTAATGAAAGAAAAGGATGTTCGACATCCTCTATGCCTCAGACATAGATTCTATCAGATTGAAAGCTCGACTTGGTGTGACCCACGTTCTTGGTCGAAGAACGGGTTCTAGAGTGATCCTTGTGTGTGATCAATGAACAAACGTTAAGTATTTTCTTCAGTGTCTGTGAGAACTGAAGATATGTTTTCTGGTAAAGGGTAAGAGTGGATAGACAAACTTGCCGTAAAATGATTACGAGGATGCAAGTTATGACACTGACCCATACGACTAGAAATCTCATATAGGAGATGTCCTTCGTTTTGAAGAAAGACATGGTTAGTTTGCGAAGTCGCATATGAATGCACTGTCGCATAATCTACATAGGTATAGAAGTATGTGGCAACTTCAGAAGTAGCTAGTATGATTGGACTGAGTCTCACTCCATCGACTAAGATATATTTCGCCGTTATCGTGAGATACGGGATGATGTCAAACCAGGTGACATAGAAGTGTTGCAAAACACATATAGGTCTCAATGTGTGAGATCTGTTGACTGTATTCCTCTTCCACGAGACAAGCATACAACAAGTTGCTATGAGTGTTGAGCTTTTACCAAGTTGTAAACTAGATTAAGTGTTACTCTAGTGCAAGTGGGAGATTGAAGGGAATATGCCCTAGAGGCACTTAATAAAGATAGTTTATTAGTCATATTCCAATTGTTCATTATATGTTTTATACCATGCTATAACTGTATTAAGCGGAAACATTAATACACGTGTGGTAGATAAACAACCAGGTCCCTAGTAGCCTCTACTTGACTAGTTCATTGGGCAATTGATGATCGAGGTTTCCCGATCATGTGACATTTATGTCAGTTGACAATGAAGTCATGTCGTTGGTAGAACGATGTGATGGACATACCCAATATTTGTAGGACGTAGTCATTACGCCTTTGACCGTGAGATCAACTCTTATTGTTATTCCTGGAAGATACTTTGATCGCACCAAACGTCATATCTTATATAGTGTGACAATAACGGTGATGCTTTTGGGTATCGGAAAGGGGTAGTTGAGACGAGGGGTCAAGAGCGGGATTTGCCAATCCGTATAGCCGGATAGATACTCTAGGGCCCACTCGGTGAGATTATGTCAAATGAGTTTGCAAACATGTGACTAGGTCACCAGCTGACATAATATCATAGACGAGTAGAAGATAGTGTTGTCGGTAACGAGATCAAGCTAGGTATGAAGATATCTATGAATGAGTCTCGTACACGCTAAGTATCGCTATGGCAAAAGGTTTAAGACTCAGACGTCCAGGTTCGATAGGTAAAGTATTCGTTATCTCGCAGGGATTAATTCTGGGTATCCTCGGTCCACGAATTAGTCATTGATCGGAGAGGAGTCTCGATCATGTCTGGTGAGATAATCGAACCGCTAGGGTATCACACTTAAGGGGAGTCGACATTTTACCGGAAGAGAAAAATAGGAAAAGAGAGACCGGGAACGTCCCGGGAGAGGTCCGATGGAGATCGGGCAGCGACGAAATAGTTTTCGGAGCTAGAATAAATTATATATAATATGTTTGATATTAATTAGTGTAATTAATGTTTAAATATGATTTTATATATTTATTTTCGAATTTTTAAAGGCTGATTTCCCTAAATGGGCCTTCTGGTGGAAAGAAGGCCCATGAGGGGGGGAAAGTCCCCCCAGGGCTTCGGATTGGATGGGGGCCGGCCTAGGTGGGCCAAATGGGGCCCACCTAGGGCCGGCGGCTCAGCCTTGGCCGAACCAGGCATGTGGGATAGTCCCACATTGCCTGGCTGGCAAGGTTGGCCCCCCCGGGAGCCTTTATATAGAGGGGCACCCCTGACCTTTTAATTCACCCAATTAATTCTCGATTTCTCCTCGATCTCGTGATTCCCTTTGTCGGAGTTGCGCCGAGGAGGATGAGAGTTCTCTCTCCACCATAGCCCGCCGCCGTGCTGCTGGTCTTCCGGTCCAAGTCTTCCGCTGCTCGTCCCTGGATCGGGCCCGGAGTTCGTCGGCTTCACCGTATGTGTGTAACGCCCTGCGAGGTGCCACACTATTGGTGCTGGAGGTCTGCTTCCTCCATACGGCCTCAAGGTCGTCGTCGGTTTCACCGACATCGCCGCGTCATCGTCTTCTTCGTCGCGCCAAGTTCTCCGCGACCTCGAGGTCGGCTACGGCGTCTACATCGTCAACGCTTGTGCGGGAGCGTAATCCCCGCTTTTCGGTCTACAAGAGGTGTGTATACCGACCCCCCCTTGCGTACTACTATATCTGCATAGTATAGATCTTGGCTAGTTTTGGTTATCGCGGTTAGGAAATTTTTTGTTTTCTGCCTGCGATCCCCTTCAATATATTGTCCTACCTGCCCATTTCACCGGGGCCAACTTGAAACTACAGGTAATTAAGGTCTACCCTTTCGAGTAGACCGGAACAATGCATTAACACTCCATGAACACATAGAATTCTCAAACTAGAACATATCCCCCTTGTTTTCCCTATATGTCACTTGTAGGGTTCGCAGGTTCAACATAATAGCAGGCAATACATTTTGCAGATAGATACCAAACTCAATTATATGATGGGGCAAACTAAGTTCAGTACTGAAATCATGCCACTCGGGCCCTAGTAGCAAGCATTAAACATAGCATAAGTGCATCAACACAATACAAAAGTATCCTCAAGGTAAACCCCTAAGATCTCGAACAACGGGTATCATTACATGATCAATCTCATCCAATCCCCATCCACCTCATATGCCTACAGCGGTCTATTCACACATGGTGATTTTTATGGTGGAGGAGCTCACAGTCGATGGAGATGAAGGCGGTGAAGATGGCGGTGAAGACGGCCTCTGAATCCCTCCTCCGAGGGAGAAATCCTGGATCAATCTGTCTCTGAAAACGAAGATCGTGGTGGTGGCGGCGCTCTGTTTCGCGAAAAGACCTCTCCTTCTAGATCATCTTGTTTTTCGTATATATGGAGGGGTACGCCAAAGATGAGGCCGAGGGGACGCTCGAGGCGCCAGATAGGTGGGCCCACGCGGCCAAGGAATCTGGCCACGTGGGGCCTCCCCTTTGGCCTCGGGCACTCCCTCATGTCCATCTTCTTCTCGATGTCCCTCTTTTTCCATAAAACTTCTCGTGGTATCTTTCCCCGATTTAATTTCCTGCAAAAATAGACAGAAACAAGACTTTGCTAAAAATAGCATCAGATTCAGCAGTTTTAATCAAGTATGGGGAGATTCCGGGACAAATAATGAAGCAAAGTGATTGGAAAAGTAGATGCATTTTAGGTGCATCAACTCCCCCAAGCTTAGCTTATTGCTTGTCCTCAAGCAATTCAGTTAACAACTGAGCGATAAGAGAAACTTTTACGAACACATTTGCTTCATATGATGTATATATTCTCACTATGTGGACAATGCTTAGGCTATTCATAACAAGATATATGCAAATGGTGTCACTTAATGGTCATGTAAACTATGAAGAGGTGCCAATCATAATGATAAATAACATGAAACATATCAATTCTCAAGATTGCAAAGCTCTTAATAAAGTATGATAGAGTGGTATCTCGCTTGCCCGAATTTGTACAGCAAAACATAAATGCCCAGGCACCTCTGAAGTTCGAGAGAAGACTAGAAATAGAGATATCAAAGATAAAAGCATCAAAGTTATACCTCAGCTAACAATATTCTGGGATAAGCACATTACACTAAGAATGACAATTATGCTCTCAAGAAGGTGCTCAAAGAAAGGATGGTGACTCAACAGTAAAGTAAAAGATAGACCCTTCATGAAGGGAAGCAGGAATTTAACATGTGCTAGAGCTTTTCATTGTTTTGAAAACAGAGGTAAAATTGTTTTTGAGTGGTGATTACTGTGTCAACGAATGGTAATAGATTTCCTGTTATCTTCCATACTAAACAAGTTGAGAGCGGTTCCGAATGTTATTAAAAACAGCCATTTATAATAGGGACAATTGCTTTTGTGCCCTGGTTCTCTCTAGTTTATCCGTCTGTGCCATACCTGCATAGTTTCTCTCATCTGTGCCCTGTGCCCTGGATGGCTCGGAAATCGGCCAAACGCTCCGTTTCCCTCTGGTAACCGTCACTAGGCCTGACTGGTGGGGTCGGCCTGTCGCGGCTCGGTTGGGATTTCCTGGGGTCGGCTAGTGGGGTCGGCCCTTTGACCTTAGATGTGGGCCCAGCGAAGTGCATGCACCCCGTCCCACTTGCATGCATGCGGCCGTACGTGCGCGTCCATGCCGTTCCACCTGTGCTCGCCGCGCCTTCAATGGCGTGCCCCCCTGGCCGGCAAAAAGCTGCCTCGCCGCCTACACTGCCAGACCGGACGCGCATCTGCTCCGCCGTCCTCGCGTCTCTCTTGCCTACTCTATCCTGCTGCAAGATGAGCAGTCTGGAGCCGAATCAGTGCCCGGTCGCCATTACTGCCGTCTAGACCGCGACGCAGTCCAGACCGCTCCTAACATTAAAAGGAGCCATCTCCTTGCCCATTGCGCTCACAAATCCCCTCTTTCTCTCCTAGACACCTTCGCCCGGTCCCGTATCTCTCGATGCCTCGTGGTGATGGCAGCTCCACTCCCAGCTCGAACCGCCGCCGCCGCAATGTCCCCTATCCTTGGTTTCTTGAGGCGAGCGAGGGAAGCGGCATGGGGGAGTGGGCGTGGGCGTGGGTGTGCGCGTACTCCTCCAAGTTCGAGTAGGAGGCGATCGAGGGAAGCGGCATGGGACGGGGAGTCTCCAAGGGGCAGGGGCAGGGCCATTGGTCCCGATCCCATTCCCTTCATCGATCTGTGCGACGAGTACGACGAGGACGACCAGGGTATGTGATACGTCTCCAACGTATCTATAATTTCTTATGTTCCATGGTTATATTATACCAATTGCTACATGTTTTATATACACTTTATATAGTTTTATGCATTTTCTGGGACTAACCTATTAACAAGATGCCACAGTGCCAGTTCCCTGTTTTCTGCTGTTTTTGGTTTCAGAAAAGCTGTTAAGGAAATATTCTCGGAATTGCACAAAACAAAAACCAAAGTCCCTCCATAATTTCTGTTGTTGGGGGAGTCGCGCCCACACATGATGTGGGCGCCTCGTGGCCCCTCTCCGTCTCATCTTCGGTGTTCTGGAACGTTCCGGGGAAAATAAGGACATTGGTTTTTGTTTCTCTTGTGTCCCCAACACACCCAATACACTTGTCAGATGTATAGGTGCACTAGTTCGGCGAAGAGATAGTGAAATACAAGTAATATGGATGATTATAAGTAGTATTTGCAATCTGAAATAAAAATGGCAGCAAGCAAACATGTAGCAGAACTTGTTGTAAACGGTGTTTTGATGCTTAGAAACAAGGCCTAGGATCATACTTTCACTAGTGGACACTCTCAACAGTATGGACTGGACCATGGCCTGGAAGGAGGAGGTCACGGAGGTCCTGGACCCGGGTTTGGCCTAGGCCATTGATACGTTCATTTTGCATCACTATTTTATATCATAACTAGTAAACATGCCCGTGCGTTGACACGGGACCAGATGTATAAAGTGGAACATGGCTCGCTGAAACGACAAACATGTTGTCTGTTCGGCATGGGCATCCTAAACTGAATATGCACGGAGCTATGCCTAGCCCTCGAAGCACATACACACTCTTGATCAAAGGTTGGGCCATCATGAACCAAGTAATGTGCAAACCTGAGCCAAAGGAACAGAAATATGAATCAAACACCACCTTATGATGATGAAAGCAACTTCCTCCCTTACAGTGTTCTAATCAGCATCAGTTTGATTCCCATCATCAATTAGGGACACCTAATGAATCCACACTCTAAAATAAGGATAATGGACAGCAATAGTAGATCATTTACATATGAGTGGACCTAGTTTTACATTTTGAAAAGAAATGCACAACTAAGAAATAACATGAACCATCAGCACCGTTGGCAAAGTGGAGAGCTGAAACTTTCACTTGGTTTGTAAGTTTACTTAGTTATTAAAACCAATCGACATGTGCTCTGATGGAATCGTAAAGCTTCTTCTAATTTCACTTGGTAGTGCTGGCATTCAACATGTGGTACGCTCTGATGGAATCGCAAAGGTTTGTTCTGTGCGTGAGCACGTTCTCCTTACTTTCCATAGCGTTCACATTCTACAGGTAACTGCAACCTCGGCGTACAAACAAAATTGAAAATCCACTTCATTTCCATTATTTCTATTCATTCCTTAACTCCATGTTTATGAACGCTCACTCAGAAACTTGAATCTGGAAACATGTTATGCTTTTGGGTATCTTTTCGTATCCTCCGTCACCAAGAGAAGGAACAAAGAGCCAATTAGGCATTTGATCAAATAGGATACAGTGGATGTAGTTACAGAATAGAATCATGGATTCACCGTACTGATGTACACTTACAGCGCCATGGCGCGGCTACGGGTCAACAGCGGAAGCACAGCACAAGCAAGTGCACACGGAGGCTCGCGCCGGTGCGTGGGCGTGGCGACGGACGAATTAATTAGGCCATGGCGACCGCGGCGTGGGGCAGCTCCAGCGCGATGACTGCGACGAATCGGCCTGTAGGCGCGCCCGCTTCGCCCACACCGCGCACTGCTCCCCCCGCTTAGCCGTCGCCAGCGCCGCGCACCCCCTGCCGCTAGCGCCAGCATTGTGTCCACGTACGTGTCCCGCATCCTCGCGAGCAGCCACGCCGGCGACGACAGGAGCAGCAAGGCCATGAATCGCAGGCGACGGTGCACTGAGGTGCTGCCTGCTGGCGTGCGCTTCCTGACCGCGCCGCTGAGGCGGGCCACCTTGAGGTGCCGCGACGGCGAGCCTCTGAGATGTTGGTAGCTCCGCGCCCAGTACATCTGCACGCTCCGGCGAGGCTTGGACAACGAGGAGAAGGAAGAAGTGGACGGGGCGGACGAGCAAGAGAAAGCAACAAAGGCAGGGAGGCGCAGGCCCAGAACCAGGCGGTGCTGGTGGCGGCCGGGCGGCCGGCGGGGACGGCCGCCGCGGCAGTCGCCATGGGGCCATGGAGGCGAGAATGGATTTTTTTTCTGTCCGCCGTGGGAACAGACGGGTATGGGTATGGCTGCAGAGTGTAGAGTACACGACCAGCCACCACCCAGATTAGGTGGGGGTTCGCGTGAGGCGGAGAGAGGGAACGAACCGTTTTTTCACTTATCGGTGGCAAGGTGGGTAATTTTATACGACCAGAGGGGTAAAAGGGTAAATTCGCGACGGACGACACAAGAAGCCTTACTGCTTTTATTATTAGGTATAGATTTACTGTTATTCATTGATATATTTCATATTTAGAGATGATACTTATGTTATTTCATCTATTTTGCATGTTTGATGATTATTGGAGAATTGATCACCGGAGTCTGGAAATAGCTGGAAAAAGCACCGTCAAGATACACTATTTGCGAAGATCAAAATACAGAACGAAGACCGTGGAAAATATTACTTTGCCAGATCATGGAGGGAGCCACGAGGAGAGGCCAAGGTGGGGCCCAGGGGGCCCACACCCCCTCCTGGTGCGGCCAAGCCTAAAGCCGCGCGAGCAGGTGGTCTGGCCGCCCTGGCCCACCTCCTGCCGTGCCCCTTCGCGTACTTCATCCCCCCGAAAACCTAAGAACTTCTACGGAGAGTTAGAGTTATTCCGCCGCTGCCACGAGGCGGAAAACCACAGAGAGAAGAAAGCTCTCCGGCAGGGAGAAATCTGCCGGGGAAATCACTTCCCGGAGGGGGGAAATCGTCGCCATCGTCACCGTCATCGAGCTGCACGTCATCGGGATCATCGTCACCATCATCTCCACCGCTCCACTCCGTTCCCGCTGTAACATCTAGGGCTAAATCTTGTGTGTTTGATAGGGGAAACTCTCCCGGTGTTAATTACTATTGTTATTGATGCTATTGGGTGGAACTGTTGAATTAAGGTTTATGTTCAGATTGTTACCCATCATTATATCATCTCTGATCATGTTCCAAATGATGTGTTGTGAGTAGTTCGTTTAGTTCTTGAGGACATGGGTGAAGTCTAGATGTTAGTAGTGAACTATGTTGAGTAATATTTAATGGTTTGATATTTAAGTTGTGGTGCTATTCTTCTAGTGGTGTCATGTGAACGTCGACTACATGACACTTCACCTTTATGGGCCTAGGGGAATGCATTGTGTATTCGAATATTAATTGTGGGGTTGCCGGAGTGACAGAAACCTAAACCCCCGTTAATATCTCGATGCATGAGGGATAGCAGGATCTTAGAGTTTAAGGCTGTGGTTAGATTTATCTTAATTACTTTCTTGTATTTGCGGATGCTTGCAAGGGGTATAATCACAAGTATGTATTAGTCCTAGGAAGGGCGGTGCATTAGCATAGGTTCACCCACACGACACTTATCAAAACACTAAAGATTAATCATCTATATGAAGCGAAAGCACTAGACATAAATCCCGTGTGTTCTCAAGAACGCTTGATCATCATAAGTAAACAAACCGGCTTGTCCTTTGCTCTAGAAAGGATTGGGCCCTTCGCTGCAATTATTATTATTGCACTTTATTTATCTGTTATATCAAAAACTCCTAAAAACTTGTCTGCTAGTATTTACAGTGAAATCCTCATCAAAACTGCTTGTCAGCACCTTCTGCTCCTCGTTGGGTTCGACACTCTTATTTATCGAAAGTACTACGATACACCCCCTATACTTGTGGGCCATCAAGACTATTTTTTGGCGCCGTTGCCGGGGAGTGAAGCGCTATTGGTAAGTGGAATTGGTAAGGAAAACTTTAGCTGTAAGTGCTGTTTTTATTCCTGTCTCCTACTTTGCTTAATTATGGAGAGAGGAACTATTGCTTTCCTGTTTGGAAAGGCTTCTACCACTGCTGAGGTAGAAAATGAGGCGCCACCTGAAGAAATAGTGCCATTTAAAATAACTATGAAAATTATTGATCGTGTTTTGGATAACCGCTATGAAGGGGATGGAACTGTCCACCCCGGTGATCATTTACTGTTTTTACATGAATTATGCGAGTTGTTCAAGTGTGCAGGTATTACAATGGACAAAGTCAGGAAGAAATTATTCTCCATATCACTTACTGGGAGAGCCGCGCATTGGTATAAATTGTTGAAGAACAGGAATTCTCTTGGATGGGAGGAAATCGTACCTCTCTTTTATTCTAAATTTTATCCTCCAAGTGAGATTCACCAAGATCGGAATTCTATATATAATTTCTGGCCTCATGATGGAGAAAGTATTGCCCAAGCTTGGGGGAGATTGAAGGCATTAATGCTCAAATGCCCCATTCATGAGCTTCCTGTTAATATATTGTTGATAACTTCTATGCAAGACTCTCCTTTGAAGATAAAACATTATTGGATACCTCTTGTGCTGGATCATTCACGCGTAATAAGGAGGAGTTTAAATGGGATTTTCTTGATCGTATTGAAGAAAATACTGAAGCATGGGAGAACGACAAAGGTAGGGAGTCAGGTATAAAATATGACTTCGAATGCATTAAAACTTTCATGAATACTGATGCATTTCGAAATATTAATAATGCTTATGGTCTTGACTCTCAAGTTGTTGCAAATTATTATAAATCCTTTGCTGCTTATTTCGGTTTGCCCAAGGAGGGCTTTGAAAAATATCATGAACCATATAAAGATAAATCTGTCACTCCTATAACTAAAAGCATTGAAGTTAATGTTGTTGATCATATTATTCCTGAACCCTATATTGAAAAGGTTCCTTTTCCTGTTAAGGTGAAAGAACATTCTGTTATGGCCAGTGTTGTTAACAAAAGTGAAAAGAAAGCTATACAACCTGATGAACAAATTAAAATTGAACCTCCTGTTGCTATAGTTAAAGATCTTGTTACTAAAAATGTTGGAGATGAGTATATTATATTTTGTGAGGATGCTTCTAATGTTGTTTCTCATCCTAAAAGTTCAAGGAAAACTAGTGTTCCTGTGTTATCTGTTAAAATTGGTGATCATTGCTATTATGGATTATGTGATATTGGTGTAAGTTCTAGTGCTATTCCTTATGAGCTTTACAGGGAAATTATGCATGAGATTGGTCCTTGTGAACTTGAAGAAATTGATGTGGTTATTCAACTTGCTAATAGAAAAACTATCTCTCCAATTGGTATTATTAGAGATGTTGAAGTTCTATGTGGTAAGACTAAATATCCTGCTGATTTTCTCGTACGTGGCGCTGCTGCTAGTAAGACTTGTCTTATCATTTTTGGTAGACCTTTTCTAAATACTTGTGGTGCTGTTATAGATTGTAAGAAATAGAAAATCTTTACTAAATTTGCTGGTGATTCGTATGAATTCAATTTTTCGAAATTTGCCAAAGTCCCTTATGAAACCGAATTGCCTAATGAGGATTTTAAAGTAGAACAACTTGCCTCTATTGCTCTTGCGCCTAACAATGTTTTGCAGCAATTTATGGAAGATCATGAAAGTGAAGTCTTTATGGAAGAAAGGAATGAACTTGATGAAATATTTCTTCGTCAACCTATCTTGAAACACAATCTAAAAGTGGAAGACTTGGGTAAAACACTTCCACCTAAAGAGGATCCTGTGTTTGATTTAAAACCTTTGCCTGAAAATCTTAAGTATGCTCATATTGATGATAAGAAAATATATCCTGTTATTATTAGTGCTAACCTTTCAGGTAAAGAAGAGGAAAGATTATTGGAAGTATTGAAGAAACACCGTGGAGCTATGGGTTATACTTTGGATGATTTGAAAGGGATTTCTCCTACTATATGTCAACATTCTATTAATATGGAGCCTGATGCAAAGCCAGTTGTTGAACATCAACGCCGTTTAATACCCAAAATGAAGGAAGTGGTAAGAAATGAGGTATTAAAACTCCATGATGCTGGTATAATTTATCCTATTGCTGATAGTAGATGGGTTATTCCTGTGCACTGTGTCCCTAAGAAAGGTGGAATTACTGTTGTGCCTAATGATAATGATGAGCTTATTCCTCAGAGAGTAGTAGTTGGTTATAGAATGTGCATTGATTTTAGAAAGGTTAATAAAGTTACTAAGAAAGATCATTATCCCTTACCCTTTATTGATCAAATGTTGGAGAGGTTAGCTAATAAAACTCATTTTTGCTTTCTTGATGATTATTCTGGTTTCTCTCAAATTGTTGTTAAAGCTCAAGATCAAGAGAAAACCACGTTTACTTGTCCTTATGGCACTTATGCTTATAGATGTATGCCTTTTGGTTTATGTAATGCTCCTGCTACTTTTCAAAGATGTATGTTTGCTATCTTTCATGGTTTTTGTGAGGAAATTGTGGAGGTATTCATGGACGATTTTTCTGTCTATGGAACTTCTTTTGATAATTGCTTGCACAATCTTGATAAGGTTTTGCAGAGATGTGAAGAAACTAATCTTGTTCTTAATTGGGAGAAGTGCCACTTTATGGTTAATGAAGGAATTGTATTTGGACATAAGATTTCTGAAAGAGGTATTGAAGTTGATAGAGCTAAAGTGGAGGCAATTGAGAAAATGCCTTGCCCCCGAGATGTCAAAGGTATACGTAGTATTCTTGGTCATGCTGGTTTCTATAGAAGGTTTATCAAAGATTTTGCTAAGGTATCAAAGCCTGATACGTCTCCAACGTATCTATAATTTCTTATGTTCCATGCTATATTATACCAAGTTATCACATGTTTTATATGCATTTTATATAGTTTTATGCATTTTCTGTGACTAACCTATTAACAAGATGCCACAGTGCCAGTTCCCTGTTTTCTGCTGTTTTTGGTTTCAGAAAAGTACTTAAGGAAATATTCTCGGAATTGGGCGATTTCTTTTCTGAAGTCCGTTTTTCATCGGGAACGTTCCAGAAAGTCGAACACGAGACGAAGTGGGCGACCGAGGAGCCACCACCACGTGCTCGCGCGGCAGGCATCCTGGCCGCGCGAGGAGGTGATGTGGGCCCCTCGGGGCGCCACCGACCTCGCCCTTTCGCCTACATATACCCCCCCAGACTAAAAACCCTAACACGGTGTTGATATTTTCCTCCACGGGTCCCGAGCGCCGCCGCCATCGAAGACAAGATTCGGGGGACAAAACTCTCTGTTCCGGCACCCTGCCGGGACGGGGAATTGCCCCCGGAGCCATCTCCATCGACTCCACCGCCATCTCCATCGCCGTTGCTGACTCCTACGATGAGGAGTGAGTAGTTCTCCCCCGAGGCTGCGGGATCTACGGTAGCTATGTGGTCTATCTCTCTCTCCCATGATGTGATCTTTTATGTGATCATGAGCTTTGTAACCTAGTTGAATATGTGATGCTACTCTTTATCTATTATGCACTCTAGAGGTTACTTTAATATGAACTCCGGGGTTATTCACGGTTGTAACGGTGACAGTGTGTGCACCGTGTGTGATTCCTTTATGACGTTGTTGGTGTTAGTTTACTCTGACTTTGAGGGTGCTCTTGTAGCCCTACACAATGAATGGTGTTTGTTATCCAACATGAGAGTGTTTGAGAGTAGTGTTTATTTGTTTAACTTTGATGTCATTGTTGAGAATGTCCACTGGTGAAAGTAGGATCCCTAGGCCTTGTTTCTAAGCATTAAAACACTGTTTCCAACAAGTTCTGCTACATGTTTGCTTGCTGCCATTTTTATTACAGATTGCAATTACTACTTATAATTGTCCATATTACTTGTATTTCACTATCTCTTCGCATAACTAGTGCACCTATACATCTGACAAGTGTATTGGGTGTGTTGGGGACACAAGAGACTTTTTGTATCTTAATTGCAGGGTTGCTTGAGAGGAATATCTTTGACCTCTACCTCCCTGAGTTCGATATACCTTGGGTGATTCACTTAAGGGAAATTTGCTGCTGTTCTACAAACCTCTGCTATTGGAGGCCCAACACTGTCTACGAGAATAGAAGCGTGCGTAGACAACAAAGCTTGTTACTAATCTCTTGCAAAAAGATGTACCATTTGTTTTTGATGATGATTGTAAGGCAGCTTTTGAAACTCTTAAGCAAGCTCTAATAAGTGCTCCTATTGTTCAACCACCTGATTGGAATTTACCATTTGAAATTATGTGTGATGCTAGTGATTTTGCTGTTGGTGCTGTTCTTGGACAAAGAGTAGATAAAAAGTTAAATGTCATTCATTATGCTAGTAAGACTCTTGATCCTGCTCAAAAGAATTATGCTACAACTGAAAAAGAATTTCTAGCTGTTGTTTTTGCTTGTGATAAATTTAGTCAATATATTGTTGATTCTAAAGTTATTATTCATTCTGATCATGCTGCAATTAGATACCTTATGGAAAAGAAAGATGCAAAGCCTAGGCTTATTAGATGGGTATTACTGTTGCAAGAATTTGATTTGCATATTGTAGATAGGAAAGGTACTGAAAATCCTGTTGCTGATAATTTGTCTAGATTGGAAAACATTGAATATGACCCTATTCCTGTTAATGATAGTTTTCCAAATGAACAATTAGCTGCAATAAGGGTGAGTTCACGAGATAGTCCTTGGTATGCTGATTATGCTAACTTTATTGTTTCAAAGTATTTGCCTCCAACCTTTTCAGCTCAACAAAGAAGAAAATTCTTTTATGATTTGAGCCATTATTTCTGGGATGACCCACACTTATATAAAGAAGGAGTGGATGGTATTATGCGAAAATGTGTTCCGGAATATGAACAACAGGAGATATTGAGAAAATGCCATAGTAGTGCTTATGCAGGACATCACGCTGGAGATAGAACTGCACAAAAGGTTTTACAATCAGGTTTTTATTGGCCTACCCTTTTTAAAGATGCAAGAAAGTTTATTTTATCTTGTGATCAATGTCAAAGAATTGGTAATATCTCTAGACGTAATGAAACGCCTATGAATTATTCTCTTGTTATTGAGCCATTTGATCGTTGGGGATTTGACTTTATGGGTCCTTTTCCTCCTTCAAAGGGTTATACTCATATACTTGTTGCTGTTGATTATGTTACTAAATGGGTAGAAGCTATACCTACTAAAAGTGCTGATGCTGAGACATCATTAAAAATGCTTCAAGATATAATTTTTCCTAGGTTTGGTGTTCCTAGATATCTCATGACTGATGGAGGTTCTCATTTTATTCATGGTGGTTTTAGAAAAGTTCTTGCTAAATATGATGTTAATCATAGAATTGCTTCAGCTTATCATCCTCAAACTAGTGGGCAGGTAGAATTATCAAATAGAGAAATTAAATCTATCTTGCAAAAGACTGTTAATAGAACGAGGAAGAATTGGGCAGATAAATTAAATGATGCATTGTGGGCTTATAGAACTGCTTATAAAAATCCCATGGGTATGTCTCCTTATAAAATTGTCTATGGAAAAGCTTGTCACTTGCCTTTAGAATTAGAACACAAAGCTTATTGGGCAGTGAGAGAACTAAATAGAGATTTTAAACTTGCTGGTGAGAAAAGATTACTTAATTTGAGTTCTTTAGATGAATGGAGAAGTGAAGCTTATGAAAATGCTAAACTCTTTAAAGAGAAAGTTAAGAAATGGCATGATAGGAGAATCCTTAAGAGAGAGTTTCATGTTGGTGAAAAAGTTTTATTGTATAGCTCTCGTCTTAGATTCTTTGCAGGGAAAATACTCTCCAAGTGTGAAGGACCATATGTTATTGTTGAGGTGTTCCGTTCAGATGCAATTAAAATTGACTCACTTAAAGATGACTCCACACAAGTGGTGAATGGGCAAAGACTCAAACATTATATTTCTGGAGATTCTTGTAATGAAGATGTTGATATTATTCAAGTTATTGCTCCGGAAACTTTTATCAAAGAGAATTTTTCTGAGTCTACAGAAGCTGAATTCGAAAAGGTACAGTTTCGGTAAGAAAAAGTTCGCATTTTTTATTTTGGAAGACATAGAAGTTATTTTTAGAAAATATGGAAAAATACAAGACGAAAACGAGCAGGACACGGAGCCCGAGGCGCCGACACCATGTGCTCGCGCGGGCCCCATCCTGGACGCGCGAGCAGGGGTCTGGGCGCCCCAGACTCCGTCTCCTACTCGATCTCGTGCTGTTGCCTTTCTTTTGTTGCATAAATTTTTCCTATCTAACCCCCCGGATCCCCCGAGGTCCGTATAACGTGTTTTCGAAGTGTTTTTTGTTTCGAGCTGTTTCTGCCCAGATGTCGTCCCAGGGTTCCTGTTCTGAAGACTACGCGCTGCGTCGCCAACGTGAACTCCTTCAGGATCTTGATCAAGGATCTTTCGTTGGGTGGGCGGAGGAGGACAAGGTGAAGGCTAGGCGCAAGGACATGGACGAGAGCGTCATGGAGGAAGTGAAGAAGATGTCATCAACCAAAAGAGAACGAGCAGGAGGAAGGGGTAGCAAGCCCATCTTTGTGGGATCCGTTAACGCTCAACGTGCCTTTTCTCATAACATGCAGGGAGCCATACCACCTGTTCCAGATCTTAGCTCTTTTCCGGATGCGGAAGACGCTCTTCGGATCACAGACCAGTTTTGTGATCAGTATCGAGTCCTGAGGATGGAAGTGGACATACTTCAAGAGGAGAACAACAGGCTTCGCAAGATGCTGGAGTGTTATCTGACCCCGCTCAAAGTTGTCCCACCATCACCACCGAAGGAGTAATTCATCATCGGTATTGGTATCTCCCTTAGCTTGTTCCAAGCTTGGGGGGAGTGCCGCGGTATCACACCACCATCTTTTATCTTTTATCTTTTAGTAGTGTTATATCATGAGTAGGGAAGTTATCTTATATGATGGTTTGCAATGTGGAAGTATCTCTCTTTTAGTTGGTTATCTATGTATCCCTTGGTGTGAGTTGTCGTTATGGAATATTAATGAGAGGTTTTATCATTTATTTTCTGCACATCTTATTTTAGTTTGCAACTTCTATCATATATGATTGATCTTGTCATTAGTATTGTTATCACTTTGGGAGCATATAGTAAATCTTTTGGTTTTGGCGAACTTAGCATTGGTCAGTAGATACAATACTTTGAGACTTAAGTGGAGGAAAGAATTACATGTAGATATAGTTTTCAATGATCTCTCTCACTTGTAGATGATAAGCTTAGTATTCACAATTTAAAATTGTTTGTGCCTCCAAGTAAGAATTGCATGATTGCCTTTACTACATGTATATTTGTTTGTATCCATCAACTCTTATGCTTGCTACCAAACCTTGCTAGCCAAAGACCGGTATCGAGAGGGAATGCTTCTCATACTTCCAAACCTTGAGCCAAAACCCTTGCCACTTGTGTCCACCATACCTACCTATTATGTGGTATTTTGCGCCACTCCAAGTAAATACTTCCTGTGCTATCTTTATTCAAAACTACTATCCCTTATTTGTGTCAATGTTTATTAGCTCATGAGGAAATAATAGTTGAGTTTGTTATCTTCCATACTAATTAAGTAACCCTTGACTTGCATGCTTCATCTGCTCGTCACTAATATTGCAAAAGGGCTGGTTAGACCACTATAATATCAAAAGGTTTAGAAAGTTAAAAACAGACACTCCTCCATGGTTTGAGATTGATTGGTAGGCACCCGAGGATTCGGTTAGCCATGGCTTGTGTAAGCAAAGGTTGGGAGGAGTGTCAAAGTTATCAAAATAGTTGTTTATTATAAAGGCTTGTTTTAAAATAATCGGAACCGCTCTCAACTTGCTTAGTATGGAAGATGCTTAGTATGGAAGATGACAATAACTCTACTACCATTCGTTGATAACAACAAACACCGCTCAAAAACTTACTTTTATGCTCTCTATATGATTTAAAAAAACTAGAAGCTCTAGCACATGCTTGTATCTCTGCTTCCCTCTGCGAAGGGCCTATCTTTTACTTTATGTTGAGTCAGTAAACCTATCTCTTTCTGTCTTAAGCAAGTATTTGAGTTGATTGTGATTCAACCGTCTATACATTCGTATTGTTAACCATGTCTCTTATTCTTTCTTGTTGGGCACATTGCTGTTATTTGATAAATATGACTCTGAGAGTAAGCAACTATTTAATAGGGTTGTTTTGTAGAGTAAGCTCAATATGTTCATTGTTCTCTGACCAAGAACAAAGTTTGCCAACACCAACTATGGTTTTCTCTATGCACTTTATTGTGATTTGCCTCTACTTGCTACAAGTTGAGTTATATGAATGGAGTTGATATCTAAGATGACTGGTGCATTATTAAATGTGATGCTTCTTGTCCGTATATTCTTTATCGACACTTCACTCCATAAACCTGTGGTCATGTTTACTGAGCTCAGCTTTCGCTTGGGGACAAGCGAGGTCTAAGCTTGGGGGGAGTTGATACGTCCATTTTGCATCACTATTTTATATCATAATTTACTGTTATTCATTGATATATTTCATATTTAGAGATGATACTTATGTTATTTCATCTATTTTGCATGTTTGATGATTATTGGAGAATTGATCACCGGAGTCTAGAAATAGCTGGAAAAAGCACCGTCAAGATACACTATTTGCGAAGATCAAAATACAGAACGAAGACCGTGGAAAATATTACTTTGCCAGATCATGGAGGGAGCCACGAGGAGAGGCCAAGGTGGGGCCCAGGGGGCCCACACCCCCTCCTGGCGCGGCCAAGCCTGGAGCCGCGCGAGCAGGTGGTCTGGCCGCCCTGGCCCACCTCCTGCCGTGCCCCTTCGCGTACTTCATCCCCCCCCCCCCCCCCCCCCCCCCCGAAAAATCTAAGAACTTCTACGGAGAGTTAGAGTTATTCCGCCGCCGCCACGAGGCGGAAAACCACAGAGAGAAGAAAGCTCTCCGGCAGGGAGAAATCTGCCGGGGAAATCCCTTCCCGGAGGGGGGAAATCGTCGCCATCGTCACCGTCATCGAGCTGCACGTCATCGGGATCATCGTCACCATCATCTCCACCGCTCCACTCCGTTCCCGCTGTAACATCTAGGGTTGAATCTTGTGTGTTTGATAGGGGAAACTCTCCCGGTGTTAATTACTATTGTTATTGATGCTATTGGGTGGAACCGTTGAATTAAGGTTTATGTTCAGATTGTTACCCATCATTATATCATCTCTGATCATGTTCCAAATGATGTGTTGTGAGTAGTTCGTTTAGTTCTTGAGAACATGCGTGAAGTCTAGATGTTAGTAGTGAACTATGTTGAGTAATATTTAATGGTTTGATATTTAAGTTGTGGTGCTATTCTTCTAGTGGTGTCATGTGAACGTCGACTACATGACACTTCACCTTTATGGGCCTAGGGGAATGCATTGTGTATTCGAATATTAATTGTGGGGTTGCCGGAGTGACAGAAACCTAAACCCCCGTTAATATCTCGATGCATGAGGGATAGCAGGATCTTAGAGTTTAAGGCTGTGGTTAGATTTATCTTAATTACTTTCTTGTATTTGCGGATGCTTGCAAGGGGTATAATCACAAGTATGTATTAGTCCTAGGAAGGGCGGTGCATTAGCATAGGTTCACCCACACGACACTTATCAAAACACTAAAGATTGATCATCTATATGAAGCGAAAGCACTAGACATAAATCCCGTGTGTCCTCAAGAACGTTTGGTCATCATAAGTAAACAAACCGGCTTGTCCTTTGCTCTAGAAAGGATTGGGCCCTTCGCTGCAATTATTATTGTTGCGCTTTATTTACTCGCACTTTATTTATCTGTTATATCAAAAACTCCTAAAAACTTGTCTGCTAGTATTTACAGTGAAATCCTCATCAAAACTGCTTGTCAGCACCTTCTGCTCCTCGTTGGGTTCGACACTCTTATTTATCGAAAGTACTACGATACACCCCCTATACTTGTGGGTCATCAGCCATGGCCGACCAGAAAGCCATGGACCTGACCAAGCATTCCGCCGCCGAGCAGCAACGGCTCAATATCTACTCGGAGAGCAAGGGGAAGAAGGAGGACATGTGGTCGGCGTCGAACAGCATCGCCCCAGAAGAGGTCGATACCAAGGGCAAGGGCAGGGGGCAAGGGAAAGGCCGAGTCGATTGAGGTTTCCGATGACGAGGACGAGTGGTAGTCCATTTTAGTTATTAGTTGCTTTATTAAGGGCAAGTGCCAATTTAGTTAATAGTTGTTGATCTATTTTATAATTTAGCAAGGGCAAGTCCATTTTATACTACCATGAAATTTGGCAATGGCCTTGTGCTTGACGTTTCTAATTGTGTGTGTAAATCCACTTCAGTTTGCAAAGTTTGCTTAAAAATGGGGCCGTTTACCCTACCTTTGGAGCTCATTTGAAACACATTTTTTAGCGAGTCCACCATTTTTGCTTAGAAATGGGGTCGTTTACCCTACCTTTGGAGCTCATTTGAAACACATTTTTTCAGCGAGTCCACCATTTTTGCTTAGAAATGGGGCCGTTTACCCTACCTTTGGAGCTCATTTGAAACAAATTTTTCAGCGAGTCCACCATTTTTACTTAAAAATGGGGCCTTTTACCCTACCTTTGGAGCTCATTTGAAACACATTTTTCAGCGAGTCCACCATTTTTGCTTAGAAACGGGGCCGTTTACCCTACCTTTGGAGCTCATTTGAAACACATTTTTCAGCGAGTCCAAACTCATTTGAAAATTTATATGGATTCAAACTAGATTTGAGCAAGCTCATGGCTATCCCAATTCGGTTTGCCAAAATCCCCATTTAAGTTACGATGAGGGGTAACAGCCAAAATCCACATTTGGTGTGCCAAAATACTCATTTTGTGTCACTGAGGCAAATGGGGGTGGGCGAGCCAAAATCCCCGTTGGGTCCGCCGTGGTCCACTCGTCAGCAGGTGTACATCACTTGTCCTCCGCGCGCGTCCAATCAGATCGCAGAATGAGCTTCTCGCAGATCGCCCCGAGTCTGCGTGCAGATTTCTTCTAGAGGAAATCGGACAAATGCAGTTTAACCGACATTTAAAATGAGCTTCAAATATAAAAAAAATCAAAAAAAAGGAAAATCATGCGCACATAGTCGTATTATGTCATATACTAACAACTCAGGTTGAAAAACATGGCCTACATACATTCAAAAGGAGAAGGCCATGGATCGCATGTGATATTGCCTAATTCAAACTATGAGGTCTAAGGTTAGAGAGAAGTGGTTTTCGAATTGCAAAATGAAATTTTCAAAAACCTCACAAAAGCTTCATTTCGGAGTGACTAAGAATCCATGCTTAGTTTTTCATTTCATGTTTTAAACTTGTTTAAATGTTGGTCAAAGTTAGGTTTGACCGAATTTGAAATAACCATAATAAATTCAAAAATTATCGAAAAATTGAAAAAACGATGCACATAGTCTTCATATGTCATATACTAACGACTCAAGTTGAAAAACATGGTCTACATACATTCAAAATTAGAAGGGCATGTATCTCATGTGATATCGCAAAACTCAAACGATGAGGTCTAAGGTTGAAAAGAAGTGGTTTTGGAATTTTCAAAATACTCACGAAATTATCATTTTGGAGTGACTAAGAATGGTCTAGGCTTAGTTTGCGCCCAAATGTGCGCCAGTGCGCTCCCAGAGCACGCCATGACGCATACAGAGTGCGCACTTAAGATGTTCGACAGAAGTACAATAACAAATATTACAAACGATTCAAGTTGATAAACAAGGTCTACACACGTTCAGATCGCGTAACTACACAGAGCGCGCATTGTGGGTGCCAGTTCACGTCCATTTCGTGTCCATATCGCGCTTGGTGTGTTGACACGGATGCACCGACGCATATTTGCACGTAAAAAGAAAATTAATCGTGTCAGTTCTCGCAAAAAATGCTTCTGATACGTGTAGATGTCTAACAACGTCTCCAACTGCATTAAATTTGATCATAACGACGACGCACATCAACTGTTCGACACTTGTACTCGACACGTTTAGGGGCACCAGATGACGTGGTAAACATTTACAGACATGTCAGTTTGACTAGACGTGAAGCGCGGTCACACGATGTCATCATTGCGAATATAATCTGTAAATTGTGTTGTCATGTTACACTGCGTTGGCAACAAAACGAGGCGATGTGCCTGTTCGGTGCCCCAAGCGGTTATCGATTTATGCGCCGACGGCAGTGAATTCATCACTATCCTTCACAAATAAAAACCCCAATCCCATTGCATTGCGGTTCACTCGCTCTTCTCTCCATTGCGCATTTGTGCAGTTTCTCTCTTCTCCCCATTCCGAAAAACCCCAACCACCCCTGCTCTCCAATGGATGACTGGTGGCAGAACGAAGCCATCCCGAGGGACTCCGACGGCGAGGGTAACCCGATCCCGTGGTGGGATCAGGACCACGGGCACACCGACGACTCCGGCACCGACGACGACGGCGAGGGCGACGACGACGACCAGAGCGGCGGATCTAACCCCGACGACTCCGACGGCGACTCTGACGACGACGAACATGACGGGTCTGAGGAGGAGGACTCGGACCCGGAGTTGGTGAAGGAGGACGAGGAGGAGGAGGACGGCAAAGACGACGAGGAGGAGGAGGAGGCGGAGGAGGAGGATGACTCCGACGACGACTCCGACTCCGACGACGAACCGCCGGCCAAGAAGCGGCGCGTGTAGGCCGAGGCCGGCGTAGTAGCAGTAGTGCATTAGTTGCACTGCTGATTAGTAGTAGTATTAGGCCGCCGCCGGCGTAGTAGCAGTGCTGCATGCACTGCTAATATTTTGTAATTGTGAATATAATCCTAATATAATCCTATTCGAGTTATAAATCGATTTTCAATTAGTAGTAGAAGTTTCAATTCGAGTTATAAATTGATTTTCAAATCGAGTTATGAATCCTATATTATAAATCAATTCGAGTTATAAATCGAGTTTCAATTAGTAGTAGTAGCAGTTTCAATTAGTAATAGCAGTTTCACTAAACAATGACGTACTAATCAACGAATTGTCAGTTACTTCAGTGTTAACTCAGTTAATTCGGTGTTAACCACGTGTTAATTTGGGCCGAGATACCCAACCTGGGCGTCAGACTCGTCCCTTTCTGTCCCTACTTGAGACTCGCTTCCTGTCCCCACTTGAGCGGTCCCACTTGGAGGAGGAGGAGGATGAGGACGGGCATGCACTTCGCTGGGCCCATATCTAAGGTCAAAGGTCCAACCCCACTAGCCGACCCCACGAAATTCCAACCGAGCCGTGCCGACCCCACCAGTCAGGCCAAGTGACGGTTGACCAGAGTGCAACGGAGCGTTTGGCCGATTTCCGAGCCATCCAGGGCACAGCCGAGAGAAACTACGCAAGTATGGCACAGACGGATAAACTAGAGAGAACCAGTACACAGAAGCAATTGTCCCTTTATAATATGCATCTTCACATTTATAATTTGACACTCCTCCCAACCTTTGCTTTCACAAACCATGGCTAACCGAATCCTCGGGTATCACATATCATCGAGGAGTGTCTCTTTTTATTTTCTCAAAACTTTTGATATTATAATGGTCTAACCAGCCCTTTGCAATATTAGTGACGAGCAGATGAAGCATGCAAGTCCAAGATTACTTAATTAGTATGGAAGATAATGATTCTCTACAGGCACGTTGGGAAACCCCAAGAGGAAGGTGTGATGATGTAGTAGCAGCAAGCTTTCCCTCAGTTGTGAAACCAAGTATCGAACCAGTAGGAAACTAGAATTCTTCCGAAGGTGTCAACTGCGCCAGAAACTTGCTAGCGCTGAATTGGCGTGGAACCTGCACACAACACAATCATGACCACAATTATACTTAGACAAAGAACTAATGTTTTATCCCTAGTAGAAACAGTACATTCACAATCTTAGAGGTTGCTGTCACTCCCCCAGATTAAATGAAGACATGAACCCACTATCGAGCATAAATACCCCCTCTTGGAGTCACAAGCATCTACTTGGCTAGAGCATCTACTAGTGACGGAGAGCATGCAAGATCATAAATAACGCACTCACATAATATATAATGAAGCAAATGACATAGTACTCAATTATTCATCGGATCCCAGCAAACACAACATGTAGCATTACATAAAGATGATCTTGATCATGATAGGCAGCTCACAAGATCTAAACATGATGGCACAATAGGAGAAGACAACCATCTAGCTACTGCTATGGACCCGTAGTGCAAGGATGAACTACTCACGCATCAGTCCGGAGGCGGGCATGGTGATGTAGAGCCCTCCGGTGATGATTCCCCTCTCCGGCAGGGTGCCGGGAAGAGCTTCTGAACCCTCCCGGACTAGGGTTGACGGTGGCGGCGGCTCTGGAACGTATCGTGGAAAAGTGTTCGGGTGCTTAGAGTTTTCCCGTCGGGGGGGGGGGGGGGGGGGGGGGGGTCTTTATAGGCGAAAGGGAGAAGGAGGTGGGGCCCCGAGGGGCCCACACCACGTGGTGGCGCGGCCAGAGGAGGAGCCGCGCCTCCACCAGGTGAGGCCGCCTCGTGGCCCTCCTCCGTATCCTCTTCGGTGTTCTGGATGCTTCCGGGGAAAATAGGGATATTGGCTTTTGTTTCGTGCAATTCCGAGAATATTTCCTTAACAGCTTTTCTGAAACAAAAAACAGCAGAAAACAGGGAACTGGCACTGTGGCATCTTGTTAATAGGTTAGTCCCAGAAGATGCATAAAAATCATATAAAGTGTATATAAAACATGTAGCAATGGGTATAATATAAGCATGAAACATAAGAAATTATAGATACGTTTGAGACGTATCAAATAACAAGTCCAACCATTATTTCCTCATGAGCTAAAATAGTGTCACAAAATGAGAAGTATTTTGCAAGTTTTAAAGGTAGCACGTGCAAATTTACTTGAATGGTTTGAAATGCCATGCATAGGTATTTATGGTGGACTCTTCTGAATAACTTGGTTTTCAGGGATTTGGAAGTACAAGCATTAACTGGTTAGTACAAGTGGAGGCTAGCAATAGGATAGGGAGTGACAATTCAAGAGAACCATAACCGTCATAATCATGCTTGCGACAAAATAAAATTAACGGAGGCATAAAAATGATACTAGAACTCTGAGGCAAAATAAATCATCAAGGCTTAGTTGACTCTTTGTTTTCAGTCATATACATGTGTGAGCATGTGCCAAGTCAATTCAAATGAATTTATTCAGAGGAGGATACCACAATGCCATACTTCTCTTATGAGCAGAACAATACAGGCAAATATCCATAAAACATGTCATCTACCATTAATACATTGGGACTAATCATAAGAGAACATGACCCACTAAGCATCCATCATTCAACATATACCTTATGCGAACCAACTAAGCATTCTCACATGAATGAGTATATGTAAAAAAAATGAAAAACAAAGGAATTCATACCAGCCTCTTACCCTACTCGAATTGCCATAATCATCATCATTGCATTTTCTCCTCTCCCCACTTGAACCACACAGTTAAAACATCAAATCTGCCAGAAAACATTACTGTACATAGTACTGTTTTTGCCCAACCTAAACATCTCAGAATGATCTCATATTTTATGGGTGCGTAGGTGACGAAAAGTTGCAATAGCAGTTCAAATTTCAGCTCAATCGGAGTTACAGAAAAAAATGAAACAGTGAGCAGATTTCAGCAAAACTGTTTTGGCATTTGATTCAAGAAAATGAAAATATTTTTGTTCTTTTTGATTTTTGGATGCATAATGAAAGTGACCAGAAGTAAACAAGATAAAGAAACAAACAAAATATTTTTGTGTTTTTAAGAAATAAAGAACAATAAACTAAAACATAACAAGATAAAGGTGATATAAAACAACGAGTGAAAGGGAGAGAGGTACTCCCCCAAGCTTGAGCTCAAGCTAGTACTCCGGTGGGTAGTATCCACCGCTTCCACCTCCGCCATAGTAAGGTGGTGCACCACTTGATGACCCTCCTACATAGTAAGAGGGGTCACCACCTTGGTACCCTCCATACTCCGATCCTTGGAGCCCCATGCATAGTTTTGCATCTCCGGGTTTTGGGGCTCCTCCTGTGGTGGTGCTTCTTCCACGGTCCATTTTCCATTGGTCCCGTCAAAAAGGTCAGCACGAGGGAGCCTAATTGACACATTTTGTCCATTGCGACTCTTATAGATATAGTAGCAAGAATCCTTGTGCCACTCACTCATTTCCATGCGAAAGGTAACACCAAAATCAAGTAAATAGGCCTCCGTGATAAGCCTACCCATGTTGTTGTCAAACCCCCTTTCTTCCTTATTGTGCTCATATACCAAAGTAGCAATGGCACCATGATGCTCTACAGGCACGTTGGGGAACCCCAAGAGGAAGGTGTGATGATGTAGTAGCAGCAAGCTTTCCCTCTGTTGTGAAACCAAAGTTATCAAACCAGTAGGAAACTAGAATTCTTCCGAAGGTGTCAACTGCGCCAGAAATTCTTGCTAGCGCTGAGTTGGCGTGGAACCTGAACACAACACAACCAAGATACTTTGCCCCAACTTAACAGTGAGGTTGTCAATCTCACTGCCTTGCTGTAACAAAGGATTAAACGTATGTGTGGAAAATGATGTTTGTTTGCAGAGAATGAAAGTAACAGGATTGCATTAGGTTGTATTATCAGTTTAAAGAAAAGGACCGGGGTCCACAATTCACTAGTGGTGTCTCTCCATAAATAATAATAGCATACATGAGGGTAAACAAATTACAGCTGGGCAATTGACAGAATAAAGAACAGCATAATGATGCATGTACAAGTCATGGTGTCTAGTGTGAGATTCATTTGGGCATTACAACATGATACATAGACCGTTATCCAACTGCATCTATGACTAATAATCCACCTTCAGGATAGCATCCGCAACACCTTTCAATATTAAGCTGCAAGCAACAGATTATTGCATTAAGTAAAGTGTGTAATGTAAGTACCACAATTATCCTTAGACAAAGAACTACTGTTTTATCCCTAGTAGAAACAGTACATTCACAATCTTAGAGGTTGCTGTCACTCCCCCAGATTAAATGAAGACATGCACCCACTATTGAGCATAAATACCCCCTCTTGGATTCACAAGCATCTACTTGGCCAGAGCATCTACTAGTAACGGAGAGCATGCAAGATCATAAATAACGCACTCACATAATATATAATGAAGCAAATGACATAGTACCCAATTATTCATCGGATCCCAGCAAACACAACATGTAGCATTACATAAAGATGATCTTGATCATGATAGACAGCTCACAAGATCTAAACATGATGGCACAATAGGAGAAGACAACCATCTAGCTACTGCTATGGACCCGTAGTCCAAGGATGAACTACTCACGCATCAGTCCGGAGGCGGTCATGATGATGTAGAGCCCTCCGGTGATGATTCCCCTCTCCGGCAGGGTGCCGGGAAGAGCTTCTGAGCCCTCCTGAACTAGGGTTGACGGCGGCGGCAGCTCTGGAGCGTATCGTGGAAAAGTGTTCAGGTGCTTAGGGTTTTCCCGTCGGGGGGGGGGGGGGGTCTTTATAGGCGAAATGGAGAAGGAGGTGGGGCCCCGGGGGGCCCACACCATGTGGCGGTGCGGCCAGAGGAGGAGCCGCGCCTCCACCAGGTGAGGCCGCCTCGTGGCCCTCCTCCGTGTCCTCTTCGGTGTTCTGGATGCTTCCGGGGAAAATAGGGATATTGGCTTTTGTTTCGTGCAATTCCGAGAATATTTCCTTAACTGCTTTTCTGAAACCAAAAACAGCAGAAAACGGGGAACTGGCACTGTGGCATCTTGTTAATAGGTTAGTCCCAGAAAATGCATAAAAACCATATAAAGTGTATATAAAACATGTAGCAATGGGTATAATATAAGCATGAAACATAAGAAATTATAGATACGTTTGAGACGTATCACACCGCCATAAATAGGAGTTTCATCATTAAGGTTCCTCCTAACAGCTATATATAAAGTTCTAGCAAGAACTACTCCCAAATTAAATTGACACGGTGTTCCCTCCTTGGCACATTTTAACAAATAGACCATGGGTCCTGTGCAAGCAGAAGTGTTATCCCTAGCTAAAAAACCTCTAGCAAGAAACAATGCAAAGTATCTTAGGGCTGGATGTTGTATGCTGGTAAATTTGCCCCTGTTGAGCCTATCAGGAGCTCTAACAGAAATGCTCTTCCAAAAAGAGACAAGGTCCTGATTTGAATCAGCACCTATCTAAAGCCAACTACCCTTGTTCTCCACACGAATAGCCCTACAAAACTCCTCCAATGACATAACAAGACGTTGCCCCCTCATAGTGAATTTTATGGTAAAGGTATGAGTGGGTGCATGACTTCTCTTACTGTATCGGTGAGCTTCGGGGCCCTCAAAGCGGAAGGTGGAGATGAACTCTCTTGCAAGCCCCTCGTATGTTCCCCGTGGATGACGAGAAAACTCCAACAAGCCCGTGGCGGTGACGAAGGCATTGAAATCTTCTCCTATGCCCCATTGCTCAAGAACATCAGGGTCTTGCCACCTTGTGACATGAATCTTGAGCCTTTCCCCTATGTACACCGCCTCATCCTCCCATAATTGATCATCATCATAATTATTGGTGGCTCTAGATGGCCTCCTCCTTGTTCTTGACATCATCCCCATGAGTCCCTTACCCTTGTTCATGATGAAAGCTTGCTGTCCAAAAATAAATTTTATCCAAAATCAAGATGTAACACTCTAAAATAACATTGAGCCATCCATAACAAGTCTCCACATCAATATCATGCATCCATATCAACTAGAAAACTCTAACTCATGGGTTTCTCAAACATTTTAGGTGACACCTAGTGCAGCAAAGTACTTCATATATAAAGCATAAGAACATAAAGTAATTCGATAGGGGGAGGAGTCACATACCAAGGAGCAATTCCACCAAACAGATTTGAAAAATCTGCTCAAACTTGGGAGATCGAAGATGGCAGGAAGCAGGAGCTCGGGAAAATTTGGGAAAAATACCTGGAGGTGGTTTTCTGTCGAGGGGAAGGAGATGGGCACTGGATGCTCACCTAACTCCACCTGTGGGCCAAGTTGGCGGGTCCCTCGCGGCCAAGGAATCTGGCCGCGTGGGGCACCTCCTTTTGGCCCCTGGTGGCCTTTTGGTCCTCCCGTTTTGGCTGCTAGTCCCTCTGGTAAAATAACTGACACCCATATTTTTTCTGAAATTTTTCAAGAACATTTTCTGAAGAGAATTTTTCAAAGTTCATATTCTGGAATTTGTGGGCCTCTGGAATAATTATGTTTATGCAAATATTCTAATGATCTATGATAAATAAAATTAAAATGCAATGCAAATTTTTATGGGAACCAAGTTTGCATCATTTCCACATTAGTAATGAGGTTGATCAAGTCTCATTAATAATATGTAAAGGATATAAAGCATGATTCATTATATTTATGTGGAAAGTAAAACTCAAGATACCTCATATTTCATTGGAATGGTTCCAATCATCAAGATAGCATACTTTGGTGGTGGAGGTGGTAATGCACACTCAAAGCTTCCAAACATAATGGTATTTCTCTTAATAGAATTCACACTCTTGTTTAGCATAGCGACATAATTCTTCTTAGGAAAATGAATGGTATGTTCATTGCCCTGGACATTAATGTCACTTTGCTCTCGGTGCAATTTATAACAGCCCCTGCAGTATTCAAAAAGGGTCTTCCAAGAATAATAGATAGGTTATCATCTTCAGGCATTTCTAAAATAACAAAGTCTGCAGGGATTAATACATTAGCAATAGAAATAGGAACATCCTCACATATGCCTATAGGGATAGCAGTGGATTTATCATCCATTTGCAATGAGACTTTAGTTGGAACCAATTTGTTTAGGTTAAGTTTCTTATATAGAGAAAATGGCATAACACTAACACCAGCTCCTAAATCACACAATGCATATCTTACATAAGTTTCTTTAATATGACAAGGAATAGTAGGAATACCAGGATCTCCACGTTTTTCAGGCAATTTACCATCAAAAGAGTAATTAGCAAGCATAGCAGTAATTGCATCATTAGGTACCTTTCTCTTATTAGTAACAATATCTTTCATGTATTTTGAATATGGAGGAATTTTAATAGCATCAATAAGAGGAATTTGTAAACACAAAGTCTTAAGTATCTCAAAAACTTATCAAACCTAGCATCATCCAAGGACTTCATTACCTCTTGGGGATATGATATGGGTCTCTGGACCCATGGATCCCTCTCTTTACCTTTTTGCTTCTTCTTCTTATTCTCCTCAATAGATGGTTGAGTGTCTTCTTTCTCAGTAGTTTCAGGTTCTTCATTATTTTCCCTTTCTTGTTGTTCTTCATCTGGTGGAGGTGATTCCTCCTCTTCAATATTACCATCTTCGGTTTCAGCATCAGAAATAGAAATATCCTTATCTTGTTCTTGAGAATCCTCATCATCTTGATTTTCATTGGGAGATTTTCCTGCAGAAGATTTCTTCTTAAGAGTCTCTTGCTCTTTTCTTTTCGGATGATCATCAGGATAATCAGGATCCTGAGTACTTGCACCTCCTCTAGTATTAACTCCACAAACCTGTTTCTTCTTCATAAGATTTTCATAAAGTTGATTTTGAAGAGAAACCATTTGTTCAACTTGATTATTCATCATCTCACAGTGCTTAACAATTCTTTTAACCTCTCCTACACTAGTATTTATATTTTCACGAAGAAATTTAATTTTATGAGAGTTCTCCATAATACTCATTCTAATAGCATGCTCTTCAGGATTATGACGATAAGCAAAATCACTAACACATGAAACATCAATGGGTGGTGTTACCTTCCATGGAGTTAATGACATTGACTTGTATTGGAAAGCATGGCTGATCAATAGGAAGTTTAATACCCTTTTCAGATATCTCCTTAAGATGAGAAGTCTTAATTCCCTTCTCTTCAATATCCTTATTAGCTTCCTTCATTGTCTCTTCAGATAATTTTAAAATGCCTCCTTTCTTTTCAGCAAACATTTCATTAAACCCTTCAATATTTCAATCTTGGTGGTTTCTAGTAACATCTTCCAATAGTTTTGTGGCTTCATCAACAGTTATTTCCCTGAAAACATTACCTGCCATACTATCAAGGTAGCTTCTAGTGGTTTCGGTTAGTCCATTATAAAATATATCAAGTACTTCATTCTTCTTAAGGCCATGAGGAGGACATTTCCTAACCATCTTAGTGAACCTCCCCCAAGCTTGGGGTAGATCCTCTTGCTCTTTCTGTGAAAAGTTACTAATTTCCATAGTTAAAACATGAATCTTTTCAGCATGGAAATATTTAGAAAAGAACAGTTGCAAACATGCTTCTTTACTAGTAATACATCCAGGTGCTAAGCAATTATACCATTTTTTTTTTGCATTCCCTCCTAAAGTGAATGGAAACAACTTTAGGAAATAGTAACGTTGGTGTATTTCATATTTACCAAATAACACAGATAAATCATGCAAGTAAGTAACATGCTCATGAGGGAACTCATCTTCTCTAGCATAAAACTTAACTTGCTCAGCCTCTTTAATAATTTCAGGATCAACACTAAAATTATAATCTTCATCTTTTATTTCAACAGCAGAAGCATTCATTTCTTTAGCAATAGAAAAATATTCATCAAGAGTGGAATCCTTATAGCTATCAAGTTTATCAAAATTCGGATCCATAAAAGCCATACAAAATGCATCTTCTTCCTCAGAAGAAGTGTAATTATCCTCACAATGTTTATTATCTTCTATCTCAGATTCATCATTAGCATTAGTAATAGGAGACTCAGGTAGTTCAGGTACTTCAGGTGTTTCAATTATCTCAGATGTTTCAGGTGTCACTTCTTTGTCCATGCTACTACATATCTCATTATCCTCAGCATTAGTAGACATTTTAGACAATGGTGAACTAGATACCTTTTTACCTTTTTTTTTAACAGGAACAACAGTAGTAGAAGTAAAAGTAGGTGAAAAGTTTGGCCTACTTGGCAAGTCCGTACCTCTACGAGTAGTTGAAGGCCTTATTTCCTTCGGAGTCTTTTCCTTTCCCATAGTTGGAAACAAGCAAATGCAGCAAATAAATGATAACAAGTTGTTGGGGGGGGATCATAACCCGGTAGGCCCATGAAGAGGAAAGCTTGACCCGCCAGACAGGAGGTCTGGTGAGGCCAGCTAATCATCAGCATGGTCGGGTTTCAATGATGGGCCGAAGAGCTTGTCGGTAACCCGGCCTAAGTAAGGAAGGCTCTAGAAGACCCGGAGGCAGTATGCATCACGGAGTCCAAGACTTGGAAGATACGAAAGACAAGACGAGTTACAGTAGAACTCCAGTAGTCTTACCATGAAAACCAGGAGACCCGGATGTCTTTATAAGCGGGCTCCTAGGTCATAGAGATAGAGGTGAAGAGAGGCTACTAGAAGCCATAGGCCAAGTAAGATAGACAAAATAGAGAGAGCTCCCAGAGAGAGCTCCCGCGCCGGAGTCATCTAAACCCGGCGATCACAATTGACACACCATGTAACATATTATCATATCAATGATTTATAGCAAGACGTAGGGATCCTCCACCGAGGGGACCCGAACTTGGGTAAAAAACATCTTCCCCGTAGAGCCAGACAATCTCCTGAACACCAGAGTCGCCTTGCCCCTCATCTCAAGTTTCCACCCGGAAACATCTGCCGTGACAATCCCACGACACAAGTGGTCTTACCAATAAAGCTAGACTCCCCGGCAACGGCGCCAGAAAATGTCTTGATGCCCACAAGTGTAGGGGATCGCTTAAATCTTCGTTGGGAAGTATTACCCAAATTTATAGTTCGACTCAAGGGGAACACAAGAATACCAATAAGATTTTAGCATTTGAGACGTCACTCTCAACCACACATGTATATCAATGAACTTGCAGCAACAATGGTGATAGCAGTGATATGGTTCAAATAAGCAAAATATAACAGCAGTAGTAATAAAAGGGTTTCCTAGTTTTCACCGGAAAAAGTGAAGGTGTAACTCAGAGATTTAAAACGTAGGCATGAGGTGACAGCGGGTGTTGCATGAATAAGATTGATCATATAATAAGATATAAATAGCAATGGGACTTATCTCTAACTTTGATATATGTAGGTATGTGTTCCATAAATAGTTGTGCGTACTAGCCAAGAGAATTTGCACAACATCTATTGTCCTACCTGCCCATTTCACCGGGGCCAACTTGGAACTACAGGTAATTAAGGTCTACCCTTTCGAGTAGACCGGAACAATGCATTAACACTCCATGAACACATAGAATTCTCAAACTAGAACATATCCCCCTTATTTTCCCTATATGTCACTTGTAGGCTTCGCAGGTTCAACATAATAGCAGGCAATACACTTTGCAGATAGATACCAAACTCAATTATATGATGGGGCAAAATAAGTTCAGTACTGAAATCATGCCACTCGGGCCCTAGTAGCAAGCATTAAACATAGCATAAGTGCATCAACACAATACAAAAGTATCCTCAAGGTAAACCCCTAAGATCTCGAACAACGGGTATCATTACATGATCAATCTCATCCAATCCCCATCCACCTCATATGCCTACAGCGGTCTACTCACACATGGTGATGGTGGAGGAGCTCATGGTCGATGGAGATGAAGGCGGTGAAGATGGCGGTGAAGACGGCCTCCGAATCCCTCCTCTGGGGGAGAAATCCTAGATCAATCTGTCTCCGAAAACGAAGATCGTGGTGGTGGCGGCGCTCTGTTTCGCGAAAAGACCTCTCCTTCTAGGTCATCTGGTTTTTCGTATATATGGAGGGGTACACCAAAGATGAGGCCGAGGGGACGCTCGAGGCGCCAGATAGGTGGGCCCACGCGGCCAAGGAATCTGGCCGCGTGGGCCCCCCTTTGGGGCTCGGGCACTCCCTTGTGTCCATCTTCTTATCGATGCCCCTCTTTTTTCATAAAACTTCACGTGGTATTTTTTCCCGATTTAATTTCCTGCAAAAATAGACAGAAACAAGACTTTGCTAAAAACAGCATCAGATTCAGCAGTTCAATCAAGTATGGGGAGATTTCGGGACAAATAATGAAGCAAAATGATTAGAAAAGTAGATGCATCAAGGTCCGAAAAAGATCGGGATTGACTAGTTTAAAATGTCAATTTTTAGATTCAAACTTCAGTGCTCCATTTATCTTTCGTACGTAAAAAAGACCGGGAGTATATAAGTACGATATTTGTTTTGGACTTTTTCAACAACAAAAAATGCTGCGTGGCCTCGTGCCTCGTGCGACTGAGGAAACAGTCTACCAGTGGCTGAGAAGGACGTAGCGGTTGTTGGACTGTGCAACAGATTTGGCCGATTCCGCGGCTGGCACTGCTTCTACGTTCTGCCGCCGGTGATGACGCCGACGCCGACGCCTTGTCGTTCGTTTTACGGAGAAAGAGAGAAAGAAAGGGTGCCCTGTCAATTGTCGCCCGCTATGCTCAATTCAAGTACAGAAGACGTTGATGTGCACTAGCGGATGATGGTCCTTGCATTCATGGACTGTTCGCAGCAAGTTTTCGTACCACGCAATCTTGCCGGTTGTCAACATCAGCACGCGAGATCACCGGCCGAGGCGCCCGGCAGCTCGCCGAGGTGACGGCGTACTAGACTGCAAGTACCACCAGTCCACCACCACAATCTGTGCCACTACTGAATCGACAGCTTGACGAGCTGGTTGTGAGCCGAAGTCCTATGCACGGGCGGGAGATCGAGCTGGCCGCTCCCATTTTTAGCCGCCAAACCGATGCTCCCGTCGCTCGATCCGATGCGGATAATCCACACTGTGAACAGCAACTGGTACTGAAATTGGGGTAGGATTCTAGGCCGGAGGCATGCAATGATGCCGTCCACTTCCGGCGGGCGGCCGGGCGGGGAGCTCCAGCTCCAACCGAAACCGCGCGAGTTAGGGTCTGTTTGGTCCAGGGGATATCCCCTGGTGGCTAGTGGTAGCCACCAAAAAAGTGGTTGCCAGCCGTTTGATTCAGGGGCGAGAGGGGATGAGAATAACCAGATTCCTAGAATATTCCCTTAAAACGGTGGCTCAGCTCATCCCACGAAATCGGCAGGATGAGGCCAACCACTTTTGGTTATGTATGTACAACAACATTATGGATAAGTACAGCAACATGAAATATATGCATTAGAGTTACATTAATTCCCAAGAACTAACGATGGTGTTTGTACGTACAGCAACATGATATGCACAAGTTGGTCATGCATGAATTTTTAGTATAAATGCTTGTAAAATTTCAGTTTCAAACCAACTGAAATATTTGTATCGCTCAAATATGAATATATAGGGTAGTCTCCCCATTTCAATCAATGAGAGTCATCACAACCACCTAGCCACTCCATCCCTCTAAACCAAACAAAAAAGTGGTCATCCATAACCAGTTCTCATTTTTCCAACCAAACATAATCCCTAACCAGGTGGTTTGGGATCCCTAACCAGGTGGTTTGGGATGCCCTTATCCCCAAGGTATACCCTCAACCAAACACACCCTTAATACGCGCCTACCCCCGTGACCCGAACCGCTCCTTCCTTCGTTTTTTTTGTTTCGCTTCCGCGGCATAAAGAGCTCGCCTTTCCCCTTCCCCTCCGTCGCAGGCAGCCACACCTCGCCTCAGATCTCGCCCACCCCCCGCCCAGCTCGTCGTACTCCCTTCCCACTGCTCGCCGCCGACCTCGCTCACCTCCCACTGGCCACCGCCCACTCCCCGATCGGCGGCATTGCTCTGAGTCTGACCTGGTCCGTCCCCTCCTCCCCACGCGTTTATCACTGCTGGCTTCCTTCTGGGCTGGATAGATTCGGTGCCGGTGGGGGATAGATACGACGGTGGCGCCCCTAGTGCGGAGTGCTTGCTCGATTGATTGATCGATTGATTGCTTCCTGGATCGCGCGGCGGCGGTGGCCGGAAGATGGGCTGCACGGGGTCCCGGCACGCGCTGCGGGGCGGCGTCCGCAAGTCCTTCGCGCGGAGCCGCTCCGGCCCGGCCACGGCGCACCACACCGTCGCTCTCAAGTCCTCCACGCTCGGGTCGCTCAGCCTCGACCGGAACGAGGAGATGGTCAAGTGGCGCGCCGCCGACAGCTTTGCCGGAAAAGCTGTCGGCGCCACGGCGAAGACGACCACACCGACGCCGCCACCGCAGCCGCAGCCCGCGGGACGGCAGAGGCAGGCGCCGTCCAAGACCCCGGTCCGCCAGCCCGAGGTGATCAATGTGTGGGAGCTCATGGAGGGCCTCGACGAAGACACCTGCAAGAACGACGACGAGCAGTCGCCACCGGAGCTCGATCCGGCCTTGGAGAAGGAGCATGGCGAGGCGTCGCCGCCGACTCGGGAACGGGACAGCCCGGGCGGCGACGGCGAGCGCTTCAAGAAGCGCGAGATACAGAGGTTCCCGGGCATCGTGCGCGCGCGGGTCAGCGCGTTCCAACAGAGGATCGACGCCAAGAAGGCGCGCCGACCCACGCCCATTACCCCCACGCCTCCGCCACCGCCCCCGCCGCAACCGCCGCGGCTGCCTCCCCCGCCTGACAGCCGCCGGAAGGCGGTGCTGTACCTGACGAGCCTCCGCGGCATCCGCAAGACGTTCGAGGACTGCTGGGCCACCAGGTCCATCCTCCACGGCTACGGCGTGCGCGTCGACGAGCGCGACCTGTCGCTGCACGGCGGGTTCAAGGACGAGCTGCACGCGTCGCTCGGCGGCGCGCCCACGGGCAGGCTCCCGCAGGTGTTCGTCGACGGCCAGCACCTCGGCGGCGCCGACGACGTCCGCCGCATGCACGAGGCCGGCGAGCTCGCCAAGGCGCTCGAGGCCTGCGACGCGGCGCCGTCGTCGGGCGTGGGCGGCGGCAAGGGCGGCGTCGCGGCCGCGCTGGAGGGGTGCTCGGGGTGCGGCGGCGTCCGGTTCGTGCCCTGCGAGGACTGCTCCGGCAGCTGCAAGGTGTTCCTGGAGGAGCTGGACAGCTTCAGGCGGTGCCCCGACTGCAACGAGAACGGGCTCGTGCGCTGCCCTCTCTGCTGCTTATGACCCGCGGAAATTCTCTAGTGTGGTTTCTTGCAAGTTCATCAGCTTAAGATGATCTGTACAGAGGAGTACATACACATACTCCTGTAACATTAGGACTGATCAAGGAGTAACATATGTACTGCATCAATTGATTTTGTCGAGTGTGCAAGCTAAAATGACTGTAATTTTCATCCGTCAAGAAGAATAGTTCTCGCTGGATGCAATGCAAACGATCTGTGAAGAACATTGCCCAACTGAAGCAACAATGCAAGCAACTGGGAGTGAGATCAGAACTCAGAAGCTACAACTGTCTTGGAGAAGTGCCCAGGTAGTGGTTGCGCTCTCCGGCCTGATAGGGCTCGATCATTCCGTGATGTGCCATCTGAACCGCGGAAAAGCGTGAAGCAGACGACGACGTGGAGAAGAAGGAAGGTGGCCGATGGCTGTCGTCGATCTCTAGCGTTCGCCGTCCCCAGGAGCCGCGACACCGACACGGCACGCCGTCGCTGCCCGGACGCCTTGTAGTACATTGTTAGACAAACCGAAGCCTTCCAAAACGGTGATAACGACAACACATCAGCTCGGCTTTGCTGATCGATGCCAGTTTCTGGAAGCGCATCTGCTCGTGTGATTTCGCAAGGTTCGGGGATATGGTGAGGCATCGGCTTCAACAGGATGGTGGTGGAAGGCAGGATTCAGCCGCAAATGATCTCCAAGCAACTCCGGTGTGTGTCGGCAAGTTTTGCAGTGCGTTTGGGAGTAAAATATGTGTACAGTATTTCAATATGATTTTTGAAACTATTATTATGGTTTAAATACTTCGAGGTGTTTGGATTTAGCAAAATAAAATGTGGTTTAATTTCTTCATATGAAGGAAACTACACTAATTTTGAAGTCAAGACCTCCTTTTGAAAACTGAAATACTGGCTGGTTTAGGCATGAAAATATTGTGATTTTTTAATACTTTGATTTTATAAACACTTCGCTGCAAAAATAAGCATAAGTCGTGTTGAGTTCAACCATATACGTTTTTTAGACCATCAGGGGCGAAGCTCCTATTAGGGCAAGGTAGGGCGGTCACCCTAACTTGTTTGTTTTTGTTAAAAAAAAACATATCCGCGCGTTCTTTTTGGTAAAAAAAAAAGCTTATATTAATGAGCACTACATAAAATCAAACAAGTACTAGATCTTAACTATTCAAAAATCTCATTCGTTCTACAATAGCTAACTCTCGATCTAACAACATCTTACTCTAAATGTGTCCTAAATATGGTCTGTAAATGGGGTTGAAGATATTTTGGCCAGCTTATCGGGTGGCAAAACGAACTCTAGATATGCGGTAAACTATATTTTATGTATCTACTTTGAGTTTGTATATTTTTATTGGTTAATTTTGTAATTGTGCTAGATGATACAATTACATATAGTTTGCTCGGAATGAAAGGCATGATATGTTTTTAAAAATTATGGTTGCTTCCGACCTGAATTTTCTAAAAAAATGATTACAAATTTTCATAGTAAATCTTGCAAAAAAATAATGGTGACAAACTGAAACTTCCACGAGACTTAGTCAAGACATTTAAATATATGTGAATAGAAATGAATGTCATGAAAACCTTTTGCACTCTCCAAAATCTCTATTTCCAGTGCACTAATTCCATGAAAAATCATGTTAGAAACAAGTTGCTGAAATTAAAGAACAATACTCTTAATACCGCCTGGAGAAAAATTATTGCAACTACATGTTGGGCTATAGAAAAAGAAGAGAAAACAATGGCATCAGAGATTTGTATTTCCCATTCTCTAAAACTGGGCCTTAAGGAAACAAAGTCCACTCCAAACGAGTCAGTATTTCGGCCCCTAGACTTGTTTAAAGGCCCAAAATATTTGTGAACTCGGGCCTAGACTCTTTTTGTCCACTTTGCGGAAACCGCAACTATGACTAAAAGGCTTAGCCGTAGCTGCAATCATCCAAGTACAGCGTTTTTCATTTGAGTGAATCATCCAAGATCAACCTGTGTGGGCTCGTTCTGTCTCAAAAACAAAACAAAAACTGTGTGGGCTCGTTTGTGACAGGCCTAAAAGTCTACCAAAAGTGTGAGTTCCATGTATCACATAGGTCATCAAGTCCTTTTTTTTAGGGAAACATAGAAAAAAAAACAAAGGGTGTGCCTATGTCTTGGCCGACTGATTTTTTGTTATGTCTCTGTCACTTCAGAAAAGTGTAGCTACAGTTTAAATAAAAGTAAAAAGTGCAATTACACGTTAGAGAAATTGCGATTGCATTTTTCTAAAAAGTGACTGAGACATAAGAAAAAATCAGTCAGCTGAGACTTAGCAAATTCGAAAAACAAATGATTAAGTGGTCATCGAGTCACCATGCAAAGGGTAGCCGCTTCTTTCCCGTCCAAATGATTAAGCGGCAGCAGCTATGTTCCCTCTCTCAGCCGGTGAGGTCGCGGTACCTGGCTCCTCTAACGCCGTTTTGGGGGACTTTGGCTCTTCGATCTTGGCGAATTGCTAGGTTAGGGTTCGTTTCGCTCCACAACTGTAACATCGGTTACAGGACACATTGCGTCGGAATAAAGTGCTCCCGTTTCTCTAACATCTAACGGTGCTCTAATCGGCCGCAACATGGAACATGTGACTTCGTCTTCTCGTTGTTCTAGCGAGATTAGTCTTTCAGTGTGTGGTTGGCGTTTTGGCGTCCGTGGCCGCCATGTGAGTGGATGATGTATGTTTCGAAAGTGGTGGAGGTGTCGTTCTTCCCCGACTTCGTTCGATAGGATGTGATGGACATCCCCGATTTTCGATTGACAAAATATAAGAAACACACCGAAGAAATCGGTAGCTAGGTGTAGCATGTGAGCATCGATCCAGCCGGCCGTGTTCCTTAAACTTTCGATACGTGTTGCATCCACGCCGAGAGTTAGGGTTAATTTCCCGTCGAAATCAGTGTGAGATAGCGCAATAATTAATGCGGGCGGTGAGGCAATGAGAACGTAACACCAACCGGGTGGTGGTGTGGCCGGAGCGATCCTTTTCTTCCTTGTTCGGTCATGCATGCAGCGTATAGCTGCTGTACTGTACTGTGCCGTGACAACGCTGACAGAGATGGACGTGTTGGAAGTAATCATATATCGTGAATCGTGATAGCAAGATGTCTGCCTCCTAATCATTTCTCCGTGCGTGCCCATAGAGGCCCGCAGGCTGCAGTAGAAAAGAAGAGGAGAAACTAAACGCTATCAAGTTGGTGATTCATCTATAGAACAGTGGTTATTTTGTTATCAAGCTGTTGAACGATAAAGTGTTTAACTTATTTTGTTATCAAGCTGTTGAACGATAAAGTGTTTAACATAAACTGTCTTCTCGCTTGCAGGTAATCTACCGGTACACTCCGTTCATGATCCTCTCTTTAGCGAGTGGAGCACCGCGACCTATTTAGGGATGTCTGTGCACGGTTGGAGTCCACGTCGAGGGATACTTTTTCCCATCATGGGTGGCAGCATAATCTTCGGATAGAGCCACCACCACCACAGGCGTAGTTGCATTTGCTCATTGATATGATATTTAATGCATCTTTATTCAGTTTCGGATTGTGTACTGTGGGACAGCTGTATACATCTTAGTTATGCAGAGCCTGGGTGTACACACCCTTAATGGAGAAAAAAAAGCTGTTGAATACTCTTGGTTTTTATTCTGCATCGGCGGCTTCTATCTTCACACGTGTACTTTTCAAAAAAAAAATCTTCACACGTCTAAAGAAACAAAGAAAGAAAGACACCATGAGATTGTCAATCAATTATTATCTGCGTACGTCGCGTCAGTGCAGGAGAGGGGTGTGTTTGTGGATCGTAAACTGCCCCGGTCCCTTTCTTATCCTTTCCGACCCAAGCAGCGAAAAAGAGGGATCGAGCTGGGTTGAGACGTTAGCCTCCATTGATCGATAATGGCGGCAGGCATCCTCGCCGCAGCAGCGGCAGCGCTAGTGCGTGGCCTAGTTGCAGTGCATTGCATGCATGGCTCTAGCTGCGATCTCCTTCACGTACGCGAACAGACAAGAGGAGCGGAGGAGGAGTCAGTAGCTAGCGGTCCAAATCCGATCGGAGCCGGAGGGGTAAACAACAAAGGGAAAAGTTGGCCGGGCGGGCGGCTGGCCGGTATTTTTGCACAAGTGCAGCAGGCATCGCTCGCTGTCAGGAAAAGGCTCTCCCGGCTGTGCATATGTTACACACGATCGACAGGGAAGGGCTCTACGTACCTCCTACTTGCTAGCTTAGTTGCTTGCTTAAAGAACTAACCGACCAAATGACCAATCGGAAAACGACTTTCAGTTTATTATTTTTGATGATGGACATTTTATTACTAAAAGTATCACGGATACAAAGTGTATTGTAACCGGTCTTTACATAATTACGAAGCACACAGACATACATGAAAATACGGTAAATTAAAAAGTTACGTAAAGGGTAATCGTAAAACAACTATGAAACTGAAAGGTCCATATGAAGATTACGTTACCATCCATGTGTGATAAAAAATTATGCATCACCGTAAACTCCAACCGTGTAGACACCTTCATACAAAGATCGAGAAAGTCCACGCGTTGTAGAGACCACCATGAACAAAACATAAGTAAGTACACAGATGGACGAAATGTGCAAGAGAGAAATTTGTATCGTCAATTTTTATTTGTCATTCTACATAGGCAGAACGATCATACTACGACAAACGCCCCCGTCATGTGAAGTACTATATACTTGTGATCAATACCACACATCTAGTTACCAAAAGCTATACTCCGTGACTAATACAAGTGCTTGGATGGCTGAACATTTTATTTTTGAGAAACACACTACAACACAAGCACTCATATACACTCATCCCCATGAACGCACGCACGCACCCTACCCCTATGAGCACCTCCGAGATACTGAGTCGGCGGATCGGGTCTTGAGATTGACGAAGTCAACACATGCGCCTCGCTGTCGACGGGAACGTCGCCTCCCACTGAAGAATATTCCATCTAAATAAGAAACACCAACGTCAAACTTAGTATTTGAACTCTGCTGGGCTGGTAGTATAATCATCCTCCTAATTATTTCTCCATGCCACATGCAAGTTCTCTCTGGATGGCTGGACATTTAGAACGAAGGAACTTGCACTTGCACCGGAACAATACGTTTGTAATTGTTTTACCCTTGTTACATAAAACACACACTACATACTTCTATGCCAGCTACGTTTGATCACAATTCCAGCCCTACTGTTGGATGATCAGGAAATCACGTTAGACAGCACGGCAAACAAACGACCGGCAGTATACTTTGACACGGGTAAATATGCAAAGACACGCACACATTTTGTCGCTATACTACCACCTTTTTTTCTGGTTGCTTTTCCGTACGGGACTACTGTGCCATGACTAAGTGGTGATCGAAAGTACGAGCGCTCCTGCCTCACCCGTCCCTATCCATCAAGATGGGGAAGGTTGGCTCGTCGGGTCTACCACCACCCACGCCTCTTCCAAATCGCAGCAGAAAAGAGTTCGCATGGCGGGCGAGGCGGCGAGCCAAGGGAAAACGGGAGCCGGTAAAAGGCAGCGAGACGCGTGACCGCATCGACCGGCGTCAGACCAGTCTCGGCCGGCGCCGGCCGCCGATGGACCGGTGATTCGATAGTGCTCTCGCCACTCGCTGAACCTTTCCCCTGCTCACGATGCGGGGTGGGTCCATGGAGGAGGAGGAGGTACGTGGACGTCTCTGTCCGCGGGAGCCCGTACGTCTCCGTTGGCCGCCGTTGAACGGCTGCCGTATCGGGAAAGAGTTTGGTCCGCGGTGCGTGCATGGCCACGCCGCCGCCGTACGCCGGTGGTTTTTATCTATCTACGGTGTGCTGTGATGATGACGATGGTTTGTCGGTGCACGTTGCGTGCTCGCATCTGATCTGGGTCTGGTCTTCTCGGGTTGGCTAGCCTATCTAGGCACGGCTGTGATTTTGTGCCGGGTACGTAGTGGAGACGGGCACGTCGGTCGCCTATTGCTCTTGGGGCCACCACCTATAGCTAGGTGCTTGACGAAATGACGAAATGAGCGCTTGGCCGACTGGTTCTCCCTCCCTCCCTGCCTATGGTGATCGGTGGTGACGCTCACGCTTGAATTGGTCATATCCTACCCACGTACGTACAGTTCATTCCATTGACCCAACACTTTGATTCAAAGTTAGAAAAGTGTATTTTCAACAATTGTTAACTTGTGCTACAGCATAAAAAATTATGAAAAAACAAATCCCGCATGTATCCCACGAAAGTGTGAAAATTTATTTTTAAAGACTTTATTATGTTCTGAGGTAAAAAAATGGTATATATGTGGATCTCATCACACAATTCCACACTAAGAATTTACATGGTACTCCCTCCGATCGGTATTGGTTGTCGTAAGCCTAATAGAACTTTGTACTACCATTGTCTTGTCTCCACGACAAACATTGTTGACCGGAGGTAGTAGTAGAATGCATAATAGAGTACGTCCAAGATATTGTTTTTGAAGCATGTAAATTTAGATTTTGAATTTGAAAATATAGGGATCACTTGAACTCGGGCGACAAAGGGATATTCCAAAATAAGTGATCATAAATTAGATTAGACTACCTATTATTGAAATTCATCACTTTCAATCCAAATGACTATGGTCATGCCCACATCCATGCGACCCAAATTTGATAGAAGTATGGGTTCTGAAATTGTAACCAAGGTTGCCAAAAGTAGGTTCCAATTCATTTTGACTATTTTTTATTTTCCTAGTACGAAAAGTATTACTTTTTGTGAAGCATGTACCACAAACAAGATTTCTGATTTTTTTTTTTTTAAAGTACATCATGTGGTAGGCACCATTCAGGAGGATCTTCTATCTGTATTCCATCCTTATAATCTTCCTGTCGAGCCAACCCAATTAGAATTGTCACAAACTCATTATAGCCACGGGCTCCATGGCACCATTGACAAGGAATGCTCGTTACTCACTCTGTTTCATAATAACTGTCGTTCATTTAGAGCCAAATCAGCGACAACTAATATGGAACGGAGAAAGTAATTGTTTTGTTCACTCTAATTTTGCAGTTGTCGGTTGAATAATTAGTTCCGAAACAACCCGCAGTGTCAATAGCATTTGTACCTCTGTCCGAGGGTAGATGCCCGAACATGGCCCCGAAACAGAAACAGAAACAGAAACAGAAACATCCATATGCGGACCGTCTGAGCCTGAATTCAATCCTGACCGTCGATTGGTTAGAACCGGACTACACGACGTACATCCAACTACACGTCCCATTCGCACACACGGATGGTAGAGGAGGAAACCACGGGAAATACACGTACGTCCTTGGCCCCGATATACGATAGAAACGTGTGGAATCGATCGTCGGGTCGGGGCCAAAACGTCGGAGGCACGCCGCCGAGCGGGAGGAATGAATCGAATCGAGCACGAGGGGCGCCAAAGCTGCCACATCTATCGCGAAGAACCATGATGGCCTACCGACTCTCTCCATCTATTCTCTCTCTCGCCCAACTAAATTCTCCGTCTGGCTCTATCATTGCGATGATTGAGCGTGACGCCCAAACGACCAACCCAAGATGGAGAGGCTAGCTTGCGGGGAACTGCAACCTCCCGCGTTTTCTTCTTCTCCGTAGTATATGCTGGTCGTGCATACTCGAGTACAAGTACGTACATGGTAAAAACATGCTGATTGAGCCAGTCGACTGACCCATGCATCCACGTTTTTCATGCTCGAGACAGCTGACAAGTTGAGATAATCATTCCGGTTCACGAACAGTGTTGCTTGTTTTGTTGAAATTTGACGCGACGTATACTACTGTGCGGTGTAGCGACCTGTGAACATATACACTGCTGGAACGTGTACAGCTGATGTGCGTGTGGATGTTTGCTCTAGTTAACGAAAAGTAGAAAGAAGAGGTAATTGCACGCGCAGTACACAAACTTGGCATGTGGGAACAAATTCATACACGAAGTCTCAAAATGCAATGACATGATGAGTAAACTTGGCTTGTGGGATCATTTTGCCCCAAAACTGATCTGTTAGGCTAAAACTCGCCACGGTGGCACGACATGTCAGCAGAGAGCTCACGAGCTGGTCACGTGAGGAGATGAGCGGCTGAACTTTTAACCTTTAGCCCCCTGCCCTTTTTGTTTTGTGTATTTCCCATCCTTCTCCAAATCCCTAGCCGTGACGATTTGGAGATCGATGACGCGACATAGTTAGGTCCTTGGAGCCTGGCATCGGAGGCGGCGTGTTGGGGGTCGATTCCGTGATGTTGCTTGGTCGTGGTTGCTGCGCCAAGCTGGCGGGATCATGGTGGCGGCGTCGAGCTCGTTGGGTCGTGGCCCGGGAGATGGAGCCGACGGACGACGATGAATGGGCAAGGGTTACGCCGGTTGTGTACTACGACTGCAGCAAGGAGCGGAGGGAGAGGAAGGCCAATCCAGCCACGAACATGCAGACGGTGAGTTCTCTGAATTTTGGGCGAAAATTGGGGTGTGTTGATCTAAAAGATGATTTTTGTTTGAAACACTGAAAGATGGATTTCCTTCCAGGAATGTGATGTGCTCCCGTAGTTTGCTGATGTTCTCTCGCAATACGAGTATGATCTGTACTATGATGGAATCAAACAGAATAGCAATGCGAGATGCGGGCATTTAGCTACGCCGGGTTTGTAGCGAAGGTTCAGACGCTGGCAGGCGTTTTCTAGGTTGTCCATTTGAGGTGAATTTTGAATTTTATTTGTATTGTCAATTTATTTCTAGAGATTTTTAATTGACTTGATGCACTATAATTATACAGGGAGATTTGAAGTGCCCCTATGTTGAGTGGAAAGATACTGAATGGAAGGGGAGGGAAAGACTATTAATTTTGCAACTTACCGAGAAGAACAACAAGACGAAGTCGGTTGTACAAAAATTGGAGCAGATAAACAAGCTGCCTCACGTGCCCAGTTCGTGAGCTCTCTGATCTATCGTGCCACTGTGGCGAGTTTTAGCATAGCAGATCAGTTTTGGGGCAAAATGATCCCACAAGCCAAGTTTAGTCATCATGTCATTGCATTTTGATACTTCGTGTATGAATTTGTTCCCACGTGCCAAGTTTATGTACTGCCCGTGCAATTACCTCTAGAAAGAAATGGGTCGAGACTAAGTGTAAGGCTAGCGTGACTTTGGAACGAAAATTTTGCTTTTAACAACCAATTTATTTAGAGTGAATTCCATTTTTTACCCCCTATTTTCATGTTTGTGATGGTATTTACCTCATTTAGCAGATTTTTCATATTTTTACCCAATTTAACAAAATTTGTGCCACAAATTACCCCATTTATGTTTATTCCCTTTTTCTATGTTAACTGTGTATGCCATGTAGGCAGTTTAGTTAAGTCTCGTTTATGTGCACGAGCTTGAGCGTGATTTCGAGCGGCGAGCGGACGGTCAATCAAATTCACACATCAAATCTCTCCACGTCATGCAATCGTTGCTCGAAAAATCCAGCTTCCGAATCCAGCACTCCATGGACGGGTTGGCAGCAGCCACTCTCTTTACCACACCGTGTGGCACGCCTTGCTGCTGCCTGCATGAAAACATTGACGACAACGATCCCGTGTGCCCGCCGATGAAAGACGATAGTTCACCTTGGTATCACCTTGGTACAATGGGGGAAAGTAGTCGATAGCAACCGAATTTTCAGGGTTATCGACCATCTGTTAACTTACCGACTGGCCTCTACCCTCTCCTATTTATCTTACTTCCACATCGGTGCTAACTAAACTGTCTAGATTGCATGCACAGCAAAAAAACAGAAAAATACTTAAATGGGGTAATTTTTGGCACAAGTTTTGTTAAATTGGGTAAAAATATGGAAATTCTGCTAAATGGGGTAAATACCGTCACAAACGTGAAACTAGGGGGTATAAAATGGAATTCACTCATTTATTTAAGAGCTCGTTTGGCATCTTTCGTTTTATTTCATTTGGAAAAAAAATGAAATGACGATTGTTACCACCTGAACACTCTCGTGTACCCGCGACGCTGAGAGGGATAATTCACAATTCATACAACGATAGGTCGACTTGTAGTACACAACGCCAGGTTCCTCGTGAGGGACCCCCTCGTAGGTTCCGGCGACAATGGGCTGAACCCATTCGGACTTGGCCGCTCTGACCTCGGTTGTCGATTGTCGAACGATATCTAATTGAAATCACCGACAAATAGAAGCATAAACAATGATTTGAGGGTAAAACGTAGGATTTGTATTGATACATGTGAGTTGTTTGTCGAGTACAGGTGATGGACTTCTATTGATCAGTCTAAGTCGAGTTCTACCTCTAGTCTAGGTAAGTTTCTGTCCGACTTCATATTGGACCTGGACCCAAGCATCCATCTCCAACTCCTTTTAAAGTCACCTTGTCCTTATGTGCTGACCTCGAACCTATCTTGCTTTCGCGTTAGAATCATGATGTATATATAGTATGGGTCGGGTAGGACGTGTGCGCAACTTCACGATCGAGTCGGTACCAGCCCCACAATCCGAAGAAATGGGAAACGGCATAGCAATTAATACGTCCACTAATGACTTATTAAATTTTCCAGACGAGCAAGAATATAGGCATTGACTCATTCCTGAAAACCGTCGGATCGTGTCTTAACGAGTCGAGCCGTGGCGAGCGGAGGAGAAGGATTTGAGTTAGCAATGTGTGCAACTCTCGTCGAAATAGCATTGTGAGACTAAATTTTAGTTTACTCACAACTATATGCATGAATGGACCAAATGAGAGAGTTTACTTGGATTTGAGCGGTGTGGCACACGTACATCACGGTTTGCATTCTACGAAATGCTTATATTGTTGTGAGAGACATTTGCTCTCTCGTTTTGTCCCTGTCATGTAAAGAGACGCACATATGATGTTTGTAGAGGTGCTCACAAACAAAAAATCAGGTGAGTTTTGTTTTGGTGCAATATACTGTACTCACGCATACATTTTGCGATACGTACGCGCCCCTACAGAGTATTGCATTTCTCAAGAACGGAAGCATCCACTTTTGACCTAATCGATATGTTGGCCAAAATATATCCTTTTGACCAAAATTAATTATTCTATTTAATCGAACCAATCTTAATTCTTCAATTATCAAGTTCACATTCTCTTCTTTCAATCAATTGCATAAATTATCAACGCAGAAGTCAGAATTGACAAATGACATAGGCAATTTTAAAACTGTCTCACACCTAACGTTTTCTCCTACCAATCATGTTTATGATGGTCAAACAAAAAACAACTTATATCTATGATCCTGTTTTATAACATGGGCTTCTTCGTTCTGTTACACGGTCAACCTGTTTGCCTATACGGTGTACGGCCGTACACAAGCTGTATTGGTTGCAAAAGAACATATCAACTCCTTTATATACGGATGCAAATGTTTTCCGTCTCTGACCTAGTTGTAGGCGCAGGAACGAATCCACCTTCCTCCTCCGATTTTCACCGGCGAAGGGGCTGGTACCCTCTCCATCCGCTTGCTGCTACGGCGGCAGGAGTGAGAGGGACCCGGTTTCAACCATTTCGGCACATAATTTAGGGTTTGATTAATTTTAGCATGATGCGTTGTTGGGTGGTGGGAGCGGCGTTCGGCCAAATAAATCCGCCTTAACTCTAATCCACATCGGCGTTGTCCTTCACAAGGGCGTCTCAGAGTTGGTTGCGTCCTGTGCTTACTGATCCTTTGGATCAGCGACTTTACCATTCGACGGTTTGTACGGGTCATGCTGACCTAGTTGATTCTTTCAACGACAATGTTTATCCTTTGACAAACTACTTAAAAACGTTGAAAAGCTACTGATCGGTGATGACATCACGTCAAGTTCGGGTATAGAGGTGATCTGTCTCTCTACTCTTTACGGAGTGGTGTCTAGAGCTTGGCTCTAGTTGTTCTCGAGTTTGTGTGGGCTTTGCCACGCGGGGTTGTGTTGTTGTACGGTTTTCGCCCGATTTCTTTCATAATAAACCGGACACCTTCTTCTTAATAAAAAGATAAGGCAAAACTTTTGCCTTGGTTTCAAAAAAAAAACACAGTCTCAATGCCAATAAATGCCATTTCATGCTAAAATTTGTTCATACGTGTGTGCTAGCAAATCACCAGCTCAGGACTTATATATTAGCCACATTTTTAATTACTCTTATTAGATGTCACGAAAACAATTGAGGAGATCACGACGGGGAGAAATCCAATTTGTTGGTTGGTGACGTTGGTTAATCATTTTCGAGCTTTCTTGGTCATGGACGCCTTCTGCGTCGGGCTTTGCTCAAGTTACAACAACGGGTTTCTGTCAATCGCAGTCCTTATTTTTTATGTTCACGTCCGAGTATGTTTTTTTTTGGGTGTAGTTCGAGTATGTTGGGTCGCCACCATAGGACATCGTTATTACAGAATGGAAAATGGAAACCAAGCAGCTATTCGTTTCGGTTGATGGTAACGTTTGCATTATTGCGTTACTGGAGGGCGAGAAGAGAAATGGGGAGTCGTTCCACGAACAGGGCGAGCGAAGAGACGTGTTTGGACCAGTGACTGAACCGAACCGTGGCCGGAAATACGTACGTACGGTTCATCTCCCCCTTCACGACAACACTGGCGGTTGCAAAGGTTCCTGGGGAGGCTGGCACGGCTACACGTGCGTGCGCACCACACCGCAGGAGCGACGTTTTGACGCCCGTCCGTGGGTTGAGAGTTTGATCCGGTCCAATGTTGTTACGAGAAGACGCGTCACACGACCCGCTGGGCTGGCACGTCACGTCATTTCCTGGGGTGCATGTATTATACGGATGGGTGGAGTATACCGTATACGAATCCTGTGCCCGGCCGGTCGTGGATGCGCGTCGGCGTAGAAACGCCGCCCCGTTGAACTTGAGCGCCGGTGGAATGGAACGGTTGACCCGAAAGCTGTGGTGTTAAGAAGTGGCTAGAGAGAGAGAGAGAAAGTAGTACAGGCCATTCCAAAGAGGTACAGCTCAGAGTTTACGCGCAGAGGCGGAGCTCCAGATCGCGACCTCCCTCCATCGGCAGGCTAGGCTGCACTGCACTGCGGCCGGATCCCGGCTACAGTGCCGGCGGCCCAGCAACCATCAGAGCCGCGCCGGCGCCGCCGGCCGTCCTTCCTGCCTGCCACGCACGCACGCAAGTAAACAAAGCAGGAATCCGCATCAGGCGGAGGTACCTACTCCCTCCCTGTAATAAAAGAAAAGAAATACGTGTGCCCGTAATCACAGCCGCGCGCCGCTGCTAAACAAAACTAATTAAGCTCGCACGCACACAGGCACGACGGCACGAGCCAACTAGGAAACGGAGGCGCAACCCGACAAAAACAAAAGAGCGAGCTACCCCACGGACGGGACGACGGACTCCTCCCGGTTACCGCGTCCTCCGTGACGGAGACCCCTACCGATCGATCCCCTCCAATAGAAAATGAAGAAGATCTATTTTAAACGTTAAACTTTATCATAAAGGTCGAATCGAACCCTAAACTCTAAATCCCTATCGTTCGAACAATCTCGCTAGAATGAACCCTATAGCTGTTTTAATTCCGACCGAAAATATTCACTATCTCACTGACTGACTATATGGGACCACATGTCATATTCATCCCCAATCGTTTTCCTATCTCTAAAATCCATGGAAGCAAATGGCCGCCGACGAGCACGGGAGATGGAGGTGGCTGGCCACCGTCGAGCTCGCCGATTTGGCCGTGTTGTTGGCCTGGGCGTTAGGAGAGCCAAGACGAGCGTGTTCCAAGCGTCGTAAGCACCAGCTCGTCGCGCTCTTCCGCGAAGCAGCCGCCAACAGCCGCAACCGCCGCCGTGGCCAACAAGCGACCATGGGAGCTCGTGGTCTCCCACCCTCGGCCGGACGCGCCCGTACGCCTCGTAGGCCTTGCGTTCGCCGCCTGCCCATGGGCCACGCTCTTGCGCGGGGTGACATTGCAGCGGCCAACCTCTAAAGCAACAAAAAAAATATTGAGGAAGAAGATGGATATGACATATGGGACAATGTTATCAGCGATAATAGTAATTTTATAAAAAAAAATTCTCTTATAAACATGTCCAAGGTTCATTTTAGACCGGGATTGTTAAGTTTATGGTTCAAACGATGGAGATTTAAATTTCAGGGTTTGATCCGCCCGACCTTTACGAGTTCAGGATTCAAAATACAGTAGACTTTTTTCAAATAAAAAATAGACTGTCAGAAACGAAAAATATAATCACACCCACGCGCCGGTCCGGTTCTGTTTTTTCCACGTGAGATGAGAGGCACGGCGCGGGCGGCGCGTCCGTTCAATCATCCGTCCGTCCATCCGCGGCGGGCGAGCGAGCGAGGAAAAAGTCCGAGACGAGACGCTCGCTCCCTCGCTCCGTAAATAAAGCCGCCGCGTCGTCCGTAACCCCACCCCGCACCACCACCTCCCTTCTGTTCGCTCCCCGTTCCGTATAACCGCGAGCGCATCGCATCTCCTCTCCGCCCATAACTACTCCGCATCGCTTTTTTTCCCCCTTCCTCCCTCTCTCCTCGAGCCGGCCGCATCCCACCTGCCTGGCCTCTTCCGCGGCCGCCAATCCCGTCGCGTCCCGCATCCCCGCCCGATTCACCCTCCGCCCCGATCTCGTCGGCCTGGAGCTCCACCTGCCCAACCGCCCTCGCCGCCCTCCCCTCCGGCGTACTACCTCCCTCGGCGACGGCGGGGGCGAACCGCGGGAACAAGCGCCTCGTCGACGCCCACGCCGGATTCAGGTGCGATTTCTTTGCTCCGGCGCCGGCACCGCGCGTACTGCTCTTACCACGTCCTGCCCTTATTATTCACTCTTTGCGGCTATTTCTCCTATCGAATTATCCGCTGTTTTTTTTTTCATCCTGTAATGGGGGCGAGCTGAGCGGGGAGGGTAACGGATGCTCGGCCGTATTTGCACCGATTAGTCAGTAGCGCTCGCTAACACATCTTTCAGTCAGTGTTAATTAAGATGGATTCGTGATTCGGGTTTGATTCTACTGTTTCAGATTTACAGATGCCGTTTTTATTTTATTTTCTGGGACGAGTGTTTGTTTACCAACAGATTAGCAATACATCGATGGCAACGGAACCGGATCAGATTTGCCGTCCTCGCGTTCAATAATCACCATCTAGCTTGGCATTAATTTGCAATCCCGAGCGTTTTGGTTTACATTACGTCTTCCCTGAATTAATACTCATGAATGAATCACCAGCCTTGTAGGTTATCTAAGTCTTGCATAGACCTGCTCGCTGCTGTTATTATTATCTAAATGGTAGATACATCGCTATTGGATGCAGCAACACACACAAGACCGAATAGGAATGCCATTTCTTGCTAGTTCAGCTGCAAAGGCTCGGTAGATATATGTCTTCGTTTCCCTTGTGATTTTCTGGATTTATGTCATGTTTCTGTTGGTGTCATGGAGTGGTTTCAGGGTGGAAAGGTGGGGGGCCTTCTTTGTTTGGCTTTGGCCAGTATTATTATGACCCATGGTTAATTAGTTCTAAGCCAATATGTGTTCCATGCCTGATTGGAATCCTTCTCAGTAGGCACCTATATCTGTTGAAGGGTCTATTTTAGGAATTTGTGAGGTCTAACATGCTTTTTTGTACACACCGGTTTGATTTTTTGGGTTGACTTGGTCCTCCCGTAACATCTTACTTGTAGTTCCTTGCAGGTTGCAGCTGCCTTAGACGTGTTTGGATAACTGGCATTATTTTGTAGACACCGGTTCGGTTATTACTTTTGGATTTACCTTCATCTTATGGTCATGTTATCCACGCGAGAAAATCTGTAATCATATGTTCATGCCCTACTGTTTTGTAATTTGTGTAATCAGTACGGTCTATTTCCCCAAACTTCTAAATTCTGCAGTGTTTGTGGTTTGGTAGGCATTTCCTCCTTGTATAGAATCATAATATGCAACTTTCTTTGATTGGATAAGATAACTGATGTTTGTCGAATTCTTTTGCGACTTCGTTTTATAAAAATACAATCTCCCTGATATGCACGGATGCCCCTTTCAGTTGTACCTAATTTTGTGCAGCTTGATGTAGTACTCTTATTTAAGTTGGATTCCTGCTGACATAGCTTTGATCTTTTGCAGATTTGAGATGCGTTCATAAGTGTTGGGCTCTTGTTTATAGGTTCCCTCTCTACTGAGATATTGTTATAGATTCTGACGGTATGTTGGAGGGTCAATCTTGCCTGATCTCAAGGTCTCTGCCTAGCTCCTGCGAGCAGGAATCCAGATTAGCTTATATGACTTACCACCTCCTCGAGATCACGAGGACTAAGCGCTCATCTGCGGTCCTGACTATTGAGCACGAGGGAATTGCTGCAGGGGCAGTGCTGGCAAAGAGGCCTAAGTCTGAGGATAAGCACGATGGTGTGCCATCGGACTGTCAAGGCAGTAATCAAGGCTACTCTGATTCAAGCACCCTGATAAGCTCTATTGGCAGAGATAACTCGATCAGTTGTCTCGCCCGTTGCTCTCGGTCCGATTATGGCTCCATTGCATCGCTCAGCAGGAACTTCCGTTCCCTTGTCCGTGATGGTGGACTGTATAAAGAACGTCGGCGGTTAGGTATTGCAGAACACTGGGTATATTTCTCTTGCAATGTGCAGGAGTGGGAGGCGTATGACCCGTACCGTTCGCGGTGGATGACGCTCCCAAGGATGCCACCTAATGAGTGTTTCATGTGCTCTGACAAGGAGTCATTAGCTGTGGGCACTGAGCTTCTGGTGTTTGGCAAAGAGATTCTTGCACATATTGTTCTTAGCTATAGCATTCTGACCAACTCATGGTCAAGGGGTGTTGAAATGAATGCCCCTAGATGTTTATTTGGATCAGCTAGTTTTGGAGAGAAGGCAATTATAGCTGGTGGCATGGATGCTCAAGGGCGTGTGCTTCGCACTGTTGAGCTGTACAACTCTGAAACTAAAAGATGGATTACACTTTCAAGCATGAACAAGGCTAGGAGAATGTGTTCGGGAGTCTTCATGGATGACAAGTTTTATGTTATTGGTGGAATGGCCAGTAACACGGAGGTACTGACCTGTGGAGAAGAGTATGATCTTGAAAAGGGTACCTGGAGGTTGATAGAAAACATGTCAGAGGGACTCAATGGTGCAAGTGGTGCTCCTCCCCTTGTTGCTGTAGTTGATAATGAGTTGTACGCGGCTCAGTATGCCGGAAAATTAGTAAGAAAGTATAATAAGAGTGATAACACATGGACAACACTTGGAGAGCTACCAGAGCGTCCAGAAGCTGTCAATGGCTGGGGTATTGCATTCCGAGGATGTGGAGAGCGGCTCTTGGTGATTGGCGGACCAAGAGTACTTGGTGGTGGGATGATTGAGCTCCATTCGTGGATCCCAAGGGAGGGGCCCTTGCAATGGAACATGATCGGAAGCAAACCTTCTGGCAACTTTGTGTATAACTGTGCTGTCATGGGGTGCTGATTTCTGGTGCTTCCCACCCGTCGAACATACTGTCAACAAGAAAGATTTGTGATATTGGTTTCTCAAATGGCTGGCATAAAGCACTGATTCTGCCTGATTGGTAATCTCTGCCTTTTTTTCTTTCTTCTTCTCCTCCTTTGGACATTTCAGATTTTACTTGATGTTCAATAGGGTAGTCACTCGCGTGTATTCGTTAACAGTTACTGTGCGGTCTCTGTTTTCCGCACATTTGATTTGAAGCTGGGGATCTGTACCTGGTCCATATACTCTGTCAAAATGAGAGTTCCCTGAGATGGATGCATCTAGGTGACAAATTGTAATTGATGTAGCCTTGCATCTGTGTACAATTGTATTCGATTCTGAATGGTGTCAGCTTCATTCATAGCACCCCTATGAAAATGCCTGTTAACTAACAAAACAACACGGAGCTATTCTTTTTTAAGCAGCCAAAACTACAGCCCATCTTTCTGTTTCTCAGATGGCCGAAGCAGAAACTTTACACTGCTGCTGTCAAAGCAATGTTAGGCGGATTAAACCGAAGTTCCTTGTCGTGTGCTCAACCATTTCTGGAACCTCAGGGAATATTCCTGCAATGTCCAAAACAGGCGCCGATCAGAGTTGTCCATGTCTCTAGCATGGGCACTTTGATCCCTTCGAAACACTTTGTGCCGTGTGAAGCTCTCAGGTCGTTCGTTCGTTGGTTGGTTGGTTCCACTTTATCGTCTTAGCGCTCTGGATTCCACGCTAAACTAGGCTCCGCTTAGCCTATGGAATATTGTTATCACCTAGGGTGGGCAGGTGCCCACTTCGTTATTCAATTTTCCTTTCCGGGAGACGACAACCGCGGAGCTAATCAGTGGATCGCTGTCCGCCTCATCCATGCTTTAGCGTCGTGGAAAATTTTGGAAAAGCCACGCTTCGCTGTCGAGTTGTTGCGTGCATCCCGTGTGATTAGTTTTGTTTCTGCGGCTCATTTCGTCGCATTATCTCTCATGCATCTTTTCTGGTGACGCGGGATTTAATTTAATTTATTTTGTTTTTCGTGTTGTGTTGTGTTCGTTCAGCTGTGATGGGGTTTCTTGTCGGGTTGTCCTTTAGTTTTAGGCCTTTTGGTTGATGGATTTGACGATTTTATTTATGCAGCGTCTAGTCTAGGATGTATATATCTAGAAGATTAGGAGAAAGATCTGGCAGACCTCGACCAAGATGTATATATATATACCTGCTCCATCCAAGGACAAATATTAGGAAATTAGGCCAGAGCTTACATGGTGGTAGTATCTGTTAGCTAGCCTCCAAGCTTAATTTTAACAGAAGAGACAGCCCTTGTGTTCACCGATGGTAGTATTTGTTAATAACCGACCATTGATCATGGCCTGATGACGTTGGTTATTCCGTCAATTTGTAGGTATCCCGGCGGTGCTGCGGTTGTTGCGTCTTGACATCCATCCATCCCTGTTACCCGTCTATCAAAGTACGTACTACAACAACACGTACGTCGACACCGGAGCAAAGCATAATACTAGCTCATAGGCCGCATCTTGCTTTTCTCTTGGTAGAGAGCAAAGCGGCCCATCAGCTTTGTTTCTTCAGGGAAAGCGATCATAATCCAGAAACGAGAGGAAGAACAGTTCAGAACTTCAGGGCGCAGGATAGCAGGCAAATACGTACGTTCGGTTGCTGATATGAAACGAGACTGCGGATGGCTATGGTTTCATTGCAGCTTCAGTTTCCTTGCTATCTTTTGCGGTAGGGCGGCGGAGGCTGATGCAACACCCGTGGGCAATCCGCCTAATCTCGCCGTGTTGAGGTCGAGCGCGAGTAGAGCCAGCCGCTGTTTCAGCCAGCCGGCAGAAAGATTGGTGAGGTGACAGCGTATCCTGCCAACGTACGAACTACGAAGGGATGCTTCGTGTCGGTGTTGGCAGTGAAGAACTGAAGATACGGTTGCCCGTGGGCATTGCGTGCATGGCCACAGACACAGAGCACTACGTGCTGTGCTGCAGCAAGCGCAGAGGAGAGTGACAAGACATGAGCAGACAAAAAATGGAGCACTGATCGAGCGAACACAAGTGGAAAGGTAGTAAAATAAGTGTGCTGTGGGAACTGTGTCGCACGGTTTCTGAGCGGGCGTGCAAAGTCATGCATGTAGTTTGCCCGTGGGCTTAACCGGCCCAGTTTCTGGCATGCCTGGTGAATAATTTCTACTACTCCTATGTCAGTATAATTTTTCTTGAGAGCATGCTTATATGATTGTTATGTAACCATGGATTTTAGTTAACATGGATAAATGGTAATAGTTAAGAAAAATAATTGCACACGTAGTGAATGATGTCTATCCTTATATAATTTTTTGCTTAAGGAGCATGTATGCATCATTGCTAACACAGCTAAATGATTGTAGTCAAGCAAAAGTGTGGTGTATGTATCCATGGATATGACTCTTTCTATCCCAGGCTTGAGGAGTACGACCATGAGCATATATTTTGCTTGGCTGATCTGAGGATGAGAAGTTAGCAACTAAAACTTACTCCCTCCGGTCCGGAAAAGATATGCTACCGAGTTGTACTAGGTACGTTATTTTCTAGCGACACAAAAATCGGAACGGAGCTAGTATTCACTTTTTTTGCAAACTACCAAGGTAGTGGGGCGACTTGTTTATTGTTCGCAGGTCCTAGCTCATATTTTGCACGAGGGGCCACGGTCCATAGATCATGAAGTACAAATGTGTGGTACAAGGAGTACTTCGCGAAAGCGAACCTTCCAGAATTTGCTCTCCGATCAAGGCTTCAAGCGTACCCCACTGACGATCGACAACACATCGCTCACAACTCTTGTGCACGATTGGAGGCTGAGACACAATGTTTCGACCTTTCATGCGTAGAGTGCAGAGATGAACTAGCAATAGGGGTCATATATTATATAGGCCAATTATTGAAAACGATTAACTCTTTGTTTTACTGGTACACTGTATAAGTCTAGTGAGATGATAACTATTATGTAAAAGACGATTGGGTCCTCTCTTCACGCTAACCTTGCGTCTGATGTACATAATATCTACGTAAGTTCAAAGAAAATGCCACATTGTTAGCGTCCGCTCAGAGTTAGCCCATCACTCGACCTTTTTCAGACGTTTATGCGTACATGTCGTCATGTGGACAAACAGATGTCTACGGTTAGGCTAATCTTTGAGGCCGATGGACGCTAGAGGATTTGGGGAGGGATAGCGCGCCGAGGAGCACACACGAACAAACACAATGACACAAGGATTTACCCTGCTTCGGGACTCTCGTGAGGAGATAAAACCCCTACTGCAGCATCTAGCCTATTTGGTGTATTACTTTCTCTGCGTAAGCGTGGTACAAAATGCTCCATGAGCTGGGCAAAGAATGCCTTAAGAGGACTTGGGAAGGAAATGGCAAAGGGGGAAGTGAGCAAGCCGTGGCGCGGCCGGCCGTGGCCGTGTCTTTGGCCTTCCCCCTGGTGCTCCTTATATAGGAGGAGCCCAGGATACAAGAGGTGGCCCACATGTCACTATACATGCACTGTTCATGATTTGACTACTGGGGTCTTGTCAGCACTGTTCATTGCGCTATGCAGTGTACTATAGTCACATCGATAGCACTGTAGCCATGCCTGGTCACACTCAGGGCAGGCAGAACCCGTGCGGCCCGCGTCCTTGTCTTGTCTGCTTGTGCCTGTCTTCAGAATCATCCGTACCGGTCGGGAAAGTCGGGGGTGACGCCATGTCGGGGAAGCCGGGAGTGACGCTACGTCGGAGAAGCCGGGAGTGACGCCATGTCGGGGAAGCCGGGAGTGACGCTACGTCAGGGAAGCCGGGGATGACGCCATGTCGGGGAAGCCGGGGATGACGCCATGTCGGGGAAGCCGGGGGTGCCGCCATGTCGGGGAAACCGGGAGTGCCGCCATGTCGGGGAAGCCGGGAGTGCCGCCATGTCGGGGAAGCCGGGAGTGGTCGGGGACGCAGAGTTGTGCCGGGGCGAGGCCGAGGTCGACGATGGCGCGGGCGAGGTGGAGGCGGGGGCGAGGTCGAAGACGGCTTGGTGGAGTCGGCAAGGTGGAAGTCGAGGTTGGAGATAACTCGCATGGCCCGAAGCCAAAAGGCATCGCGCCCCTCTGCCGGCTACCTCAGTCCACCCGAGTTACCCATAAAGTCGGCCCATCCCCGGCTTAGACTGGCCGGGAGAGCGCTTATGTCGGCCCGAGTTGCATCTCTTCGCCTATCATTTTATCTTTCACCCACTCACTCATTTAACTTCTCTTTTCCCTCTAGTATAAGCATAATAACACCATAACTTTAGGGTACCGGGGATTACATGCCGACAGTACACGGCCCAACTATAAGAGAAGAGCCCATTACATCCCAAAAGTACGGACTGTGAAACGACCCACACCTGCCACCACTTGTGTGGCAAGTGCACGTCTTTGGCATGACGCGAGTACAGCGTTACTTTACCAACATCTTGCCCGTCAGAGTAGCATAACAGAAACATGGTAGTGGATTCGATACATAAGCATTTGAATTACTTTTACAAATCAAATTACAAATCATCTCTTACAAGAATTTACAAGAATAATGCCATAGATGCCACAATTCTTCGATAAACATTCATTGGGTTGCTCAATGAAGTCCAAGTAGTACTGGATGACTCCTTCAGCTCCAGCGGGTCCCTGCTCCTCGAGCTCCTCCTTCTAAACGTCCACTCCAGCAGCTATCGGCTCGTAACAACCTAAGCAGGGGGTTTAAGGGGCAAGGGATGAGTACACGGAGGTACTCAACAAGTCCAGATAATAATATGGTGTTTGATGCACTATTATCTACTAGGACCAATGGTCCAAGAAGTTCAATGATTTTCGAAAACATTTCTCAAAAAGGTCAAGTTTTATTTATAAAAACTATGACTTCTTGTCTCACGAGCTGTTAGAATCCCCTATGGATTCTTTTCTCGCCACGTTCGCAGCTCCTTCCCGGAACAGGGAGTGACAATGCCACAATTTGATACACTCTGCAGAGGTGCGTTACTTTACCCACAGCCGACCGCAGTCCAGGTGACCGTGCCCTGCACTCACTACCAGACTTTGAATCGCAGAGCTGTTTCACCCACCTTGTTTCACATGTCTCGCATCGTAGCTGGCTGAACCAGCTACCCGTCCACAACATGGCTACAGTAGAGCCCTTCAGCAGTTTGGTCGCCTACAGTAGAGGTCACACCCCAAACTGCGACAGTTGGTCGCCTACAGTAGAGGTCACACCCCAACTGCCATCCCTGGGAGACATGCCTTGTAAGATGGTATTACTCCAGCTCAGCCTCGCCCATACAGGTCTGTGGTCAACGCGGTCGCTACGGCGCTTGAACCCAAGAAGGCAATTGTTGTTAACCCTAGGGTGATACCCCGTGTAGCCGAACCCACTTCCAATGGCTTGACAGCCTCCACACAAGGGTTCGAACTACCCACCATAACAGTTCATTGACTGCTCCATCAGTCGATCAACAAATATCATATCATATTATTCACAACATATATTTTTCTTTGATGCAAGTGATATCATATATATAGTAAGTTGCAAATACTTTGATAAAAATAATCAAACGGACATGAGCTGGACTTGCCTGAGATATCCAGGAGTTAGCAGGATTCAAGAAACACTCAACTCAGCAATAAGAATCCCAATGAAGATCCGGAACTGGAAATGCAATGAATTTCAATCAACACTAGCACCAAAGAACACACACCAAGGCATGATGCTAAAGCATGTTCAAGTCATACTTGGTTCTGTTTCACCCCAAATCACTCTTGCTTATTTATCTTATTTTCATAGTTCAATAATTATTGCATCCGACAAGAAGAGATCTCTAATATAACTCTCTTAAGGAAATATGGTATACACATGCTCCGATTCACATACAATGTTTAGGTTTTCAGGTTTATTACTACAAAGCAGTCCTTGAATTGGTAGTAAATTCACTTAAGTTGTAAACTTGTTGAAATTATATATTAGGTATCTACGGATAGGGAGCCTATGATAAGCTTGCTAGAAAACAGTATGTGCTCCTGGTAGATAGATGGCCACTTCGATCTTTCTAATCCTTGTACAAAGGCAATTGCTATTGATGAACAATATGAAGTTGATCTACTAGAAAATAATTATGTTTACTGGAACCTGAAGGTATACTGCTGAAATACTACTATCGACTGGATAAATGATCAAATTGGTGTTTCTTTGTGATGAAAGAAAATAGTATGAAGTCTTGGATCAGACTAAACATCAAGTCTATCCTGGTTCTTAAGTCTGCCTCACTTGTAATTATTTGGTCGTTGTACATGATTTTAAATCTGAACCAGACACGAGGAGCTCACTGAGTTGGTCATGTTAATTTCCAAAATCATCTCATATAACTCTTAACTGGTAAAAAATTAGTTTAACTGTTTAGGCGGGCATACTAATACACCAAATAGAAGTGTAATAACCAGATCTCAAGCATGGATTTAGTTCACATGATTCAGCAACTTAATTGATTTAAGTTATTCACATGCAAATAATAGAAGAACAGGAGCTATGCTACCTGTTCAGCTAAACCATTGGCATCTACTACATGTACTTTGAGTGACAAGGGCTGGCATTTGGTTACTCATTTGATAGCCTAAATGCTACAGCCAGATTTGGGAAAATAACCTGCTGGTTGACTCATGTGAATATCTCAAATATGTCTGCTAATTAAATCATAGTAGTATACTAGTTTGTTGTTCCGATACTACAGATTTCAGCAACAATGTGAATTAATAACCTGTAGCTAAATGTTCTAGTACATGTTAGTCGTAAGCTAATAACCCAAGCTACAGATATATGTTGAGATACTGAATGATAACCTGGGATACAAATATAAGTAGAAGAGGGCTGAATTCCGTTGTCGAAAATCAAATATATGCTACATGCGTTCTCTGAATGTTTGTTGTCCAGTGCAAACTGAATTGTGTATAAAGATACAGATACTAAGCTGAAACCTGAAAACTAAAGTATAGGTATACTTGCTGATGCTTTTCACTGAGAGAGGTGCAGTTTCTAATTTATTGGTACAGCAAGATTAGCAAGGAATGCACACATAGAACTAGCTACAGCAGCTTCGACCTTCAGGTCAAGAGCTACTGAAATTTCAGAAGTAAGAACGTGTATGGCGCATGCTAAGCAGCAACAAGAATATACTGTGGGATGTATCTACAACAAAACACATAACGACACACCCAATACTCAGTTTTAATTCAAACCTAACACCTCACTAGGATCTTTAATCTCCAATCATTTGTGATACGAGCTAAGGTTTTCAAATTCATCTACTGCTTGTGCTGAAATTTAATGTGCAGAGTTATGTGTGAGCATGCGCGTATGAATTAATCAAACTTCAGAGAGCACACATAAGATTTTGGATACCCAACAAAAATAGAAGTTGGTGAATCTATTTCTCAATCAGGATACTCTCTATCTCACCCATATAACAGATCATATACACAGCAAATAAATAGGACATTCAGTCAGCCCTTTACCTAGTTGATTCAGATTTCAAAGATCCAATCTTGTGGAATAGCGTTGAGTACCAGCTACCCCTGCGTCCTCCCTTGCTCGCTGGTACAGAGATGCCTAAGTCAACGCCATGGCTCACGAGCTCAAACTTCAGTGAAGAACGCCTACAGGAAGATAGGAGAATAGGCCAGGAGCTGCTACAGTGGAGAAGTAATCAATCAATCCCTTCCCCTTGGCTTCTACCGAGAGGTGAGATGTTCTAAGGTGCAAGTTATTACCTGATAGGTTGGGGATTTAGGGATTGCCTCAAACTGGTTGTGGATGGACTTGTCTCCTATGAAATTTCTCTTCTCCAGCATCAGTATGGACAGCGATTGCCGATGGGCTTGGGATGCTTCAGTTGACGATGATGATTAAGTAGCGTCACCGACTCGCCTCTTGGTGCTCTGGTCCTTGACATCGCCCCAACCCTAGTTGGCCTGCCGCCTTCTCCTCCTGTGATGGAATTGACCACCACCATAACCACGATGGGGATCTGCCTTCAGGGAGAATCTCCCCTTCTCCTCCTTAATCCCTGATGCTGAGTTCTGTAGATCGATGCCCAGGCATAGGAGCTGAAGCTTTGGTGAAGATTGGCTACAGTGAAGAAGAAAGGGAGGAGAGGTGTGGCGCAGCTGGGAATTGATTGAATCGATCCCCTTTACCTCAGGACTTGTATAGAGAAGGTGAGGTGGCCTAGCTATGCTACGGTGGCAGCTTCCCTGGTTGCCAGCTTCTATAGTAAGATCCCTAGAACGGTGAGGATAGACTTTGGTTGAAATATGAAGAGACAAGGATTTTAACTGGTGCAATGCATGGTAAATGACATCTACTTCCTCCCACGGATGGACTAGTACGTCTACATAATAAGACATTTAAGCTACTAGTGATTTTCCATCCACAGTATAACTATTTTACACACAACTAAAATGTGTATTAGTGGGAACATTAATTTTACTCGAAAGATTTTGTCAAAAATAAATTATTTACATAAATTCTTCTAAACAAATTATTATCGTGCCTCGCTCAGTATCCCCTTTGCCCTCACGACTAGATATACGAGTTAGGCGGAATTATACCGACAAAATTATACCGACGGAGTAACTTATATGGCAAAATAACAGTTCTCAAAAATATTATTTTATGGAGAATAAGAATTTCAAAAATGTTCTCCGCAACCATATCAGTTTTTCTTAGATTTCCCGAGTTGCATATTCCAAATATTCAACACTCCGGTGACAAAAGTGATAATTAATTAGTAGCACTTTTATTTGCTTGCATTATTCTCTTTTTATTTGTTTCATAGTGAGTGATGGTTTCAGATTTACTCGAGTTCAAATTTCTATGCAGATACGAGATGCATGCAATGCATGACAATCAATTGTTCACACATTTATGGTTGTAGACATTACCATGGTTCGACCAAACTGCTCCCTAACCAGTGTGATCTCCCAAATAGTATTGGTTAACTTATCAGGATATAAAATATCACCAAAGCATAAATGAAAATTTCTAGCCAGCATTTTAATAAACCAGTTATAAATATATGGGGTATTACATCCTACCACCCTTAAGAAATTTCGTCCTCGAAATTTGAGGTAAGAGAGAGATGTATGGAAGTTGAAAGTGTATGCTATGATTAAGGAGATATGATGCATAAGTCATGAAAGATTACTGAGTTGTGAATCCCAAAGAACATGTTGGTACTCCTAAATTTTTATTTTATTTTGGAAGTTTTAGATTTTAACCAATATGAGCAGGCAGCTTTTGGCACTTAAGGTATACACAATCATCTCAAATTAAAATAGCCAATCTATCGTTAAGTTTAATAACGCAGAATGACAGTAAGTTAAATTGGTGATTCACAATAGATGTCACTATGGACAAGCATGAACACTTTATACTTTCTATTTTACAATTTGTACACTAATAACAAAAAGTGCTTAACCAAAACACAACATCTACTCGCTTCTAAGTTGTACTATTCAGATTTTAATCGTTGAGTATAGAAGATCAATAAAACCTACCATTTTCTGAATCTAGCAAGGACTACTGAAACTACAAATATTGGGATTATAAATACTGAAGCAAAAGTAGTGAACTTATCTTTCTATACTACACTATGGCGCAGATTTGTGTTTAAGTACAGAACATACAAGTTATTAAAGTTCTGGGTCCAACTAATATTTAGCTCAAATACTATGTCATCACTTCTATTGCCTATACATAATTTCATCTATTGTCAGAAACATAAGTTTGAACAGTATACCACAACATCAACTGATCAACGTGATACTTCCTGTCCCTTATTCCCGTATATGCTCTAGGCAATGACTAATTCATCATCAGGTTTTATTTTGGAAGCAATTTACTTTTAAGCATTTGGATAAAAATTGTTGTCAACACATTGGTAGTATTTAACCGTCGGAAGCTGAAGTCTACTTAAGAAGTTTATGCATATGTTCCAAGAAGTTTCTTTGAGAGATGAACAGACATTTATAAACCAAATTGTAAATTCTGGAGCTATTTCTTAATGTTTTGAGTACATGGAAATGGTAAAGTATGACTATTCATTTTCAAATCACAATAATAAGCTATCATGAATTTCCGTCTAGTATTCTTTTACCTATTCCATTCAGGTGATCACTTAATATTTCATTTGATCAATCCTAAGCATGATAATAACATATCTTTACATTAAACTGCAATTGTCCAAGACTAGTATATATAAATTTTAGTTAAGCATGAATCTAGATTTCATGAATCATAGCTTAAACAGATGAAGCTCAAGCAACTTGCTGTATACAACAATCAAAAGTTAACACTAAGCAGTAGATTATTAGAACGTTGGCATTACTTAATCACCAATACAATTTCATAGTTAAGGTTAAACATTATGCCCTCCAATTACTTGATTAACATATTCTGGAATAGATTCTAGTTCGGACCAGGTTTAATCAAGGAAAATTACACTTAAGCATTGAATATAAAATGCTAATTTCAATAACATGAGCAAAAGATTACTACTATGACAAGTTGAATTATTTGTTTTAACTGAATGCAAACTATAGCCTAGGTAAGAGACTTCATCATTTACATGTTCTAGCAACTTCTTTAAATGTTGAATACATATTATAAACAAACTAAATTCAAAGTTAATTCTCAATCTTGTTCAGTAGGTGAATATGGTACAACCTGATTAATCATTTTTTAAACACAATAATAAGCTAACATGATTTGCTTCTAGTATCATTATCCATTTTATTCATGTGATCAACTTAATCTTTAGCTTGTTTAATCATACGTATAGTAATTGTTTACCTTTCCTAAGTATTATAGAAAGAACTGGTATTCACGGGAATTAACCAAATTAATTCTACGCAAGCATGTATTTGTCTTTAGGACATGCATCTTAGTCTGAATGGATGGAACTCAAACATGTTCATAATTAGAAGTTTGCAACTTTGCATCAGGCAGTAAGGTATCAGGATGGTTTATTTTCTTTACTACATTAGCATTGTTCAGGTTAACTCCTATCCAAATACTTGGTTATCATGGCAAATACTTTATTCTTTTTATGCAAACCACTTTTTAAAGACATAAGGATTGATAGATTATCTTAGCATGACATTTTGTAAAAACTGGTATGATCAAGTAAATGGTACTAAACATAGGTATTGTTTAGAGAAAGTATTTTCATTATCGACATATAGAAATTATGTGACAACGTTCTGGATCCTAGATTTTGCATGGCGTATTCTCAGAACACTATGAAGACTTCTTGTATATCACAGATGAGAGCGAAAAGCAATAGATAAGTGTAGATACTAGACTAATAGGAAAATATTCATGTCTTGGTCATCTTCTCCACTTCTGCTCCAGTCGATGATGTTGCATTTGACCTTCTCCAGAGCATGCTCTTCTCCCTTTCTCCTCAAAGCGATACTCAAGTGGTTATCTCCACCTCCATCCTCACATAACTTGCTACTTTTGACCCCATTCAAAAATTACTTTATCCAATCAGAGAATAGTAAGTCTGCTAGTAGCAAAAAGAATGAACCAACCCCGAAAATGTAGACAATCAAGTATGACGACCAATATGATGTCATCCAACAATTTAATAAATTTTAGAATAGCTTTTAAGGAAATCTAGTTTTGCACATAAATATAACAGGTCGAATGACCAAGGAGCGTTTTAAGGTCAACTACCTAATCGCCCTATAACTCGAGTAGTACTACAAGAGTCAAATTTCGCACTTAGGCGAAAAGTTAGTATGGACAAAGATATACTAAGATAGACCAAAGGTGTAGATAAGTAACAATAGAATTAGATGGATGAGAAATAGCTAAGACCAATAATTGTAGATATAACAGAATAGAAGCACAAAGTGGGATGAAAAGATCCAAAGAATCATACCTATGGTCCCTACAGTCCCTCGCTACCTACGAGCTTTAGACCGACCATTGCTCTGATACCACCTGAAACGACCCACACCTGCCACCACTTGTCTATCGAAGAATTGTGGCATCCATGGCATTATTCTTGTAAATTCTTGTAAGAGATGATTTGTAATTTGATTTGTAAAAGTAATTCAAATGCTTATGTATCGAATCCACTACCATGTTTCTGTTATGCTACTCTGACGGGCAAGATGTTGGTAAAGTAACGCTGTACTCGCGTCATGCCAAAGACGTGCACTTGCCACCTGCACACACAAGTGGTGGCAGGTGTGGGTCGTTTCAGACTGGTAGGAGGAGGAATCTCTCTTTTATAAGCTGAGTGTGGCCTCTTCCACGCCTAGGTGGGACTAAACCTGAGGGGCTTCACCAGTGAACAACAGCCCTAACATCCCACCCCCCCTGCGAAGACCCTCAGGTAGGCATGACAATCTGGCTCTGATACCACATGTTAGCGTCCACTCAGACTTAGCGCATCACTCGGCCTAGTTTCAGACGTTTATGCGCACACGACCCAACTATAATAGGAGAGCTCATTTCATCCCAAAAGTCCGGACTGGTAGGATGAGAAATCTCTCTCTTATAAGCTGAGTGTGGCCTAGACGTCGAGGTGGGACTAAATCTGAGGGGCTTCACCAGTTAATAGCATCCCTAACACAGTTTTGTGTATTTGGGTAGGCCTTCGACAGTCCCTCCGTTCGAAAAATAGATATATGTTCTCTTATGGTTTCAACCTATCTTTTAAAATCCAACTCGTCACCCTCTATGAAAAATTGAAAACACATATAATTAAAGTTTATAATGTCCGTTTACTTTTTTCGCATGACAATGTGGTACAAGAAACTGGTATAGAACAACACAGCTCATATTTTGCACTACCACAAATGTCTATTCATTCTCCTAAAATGACAATACACTTCAACATACGAATAAATACGAGGAACTAGAAGTCGGGAGGCCAGAGCCATACACAACCATTGCAACCATTAGCTCCAACCTGGTCTTTGCGGTAATGATATCCCCGTGACACGATCCTCTCCAAGTAATTTTTGTTTTTGCTTTCCAAACAATGCACCGTGCAACTACCCATGTCCAATCTCTCTAAGCACTGCATCTTATCATGGAGATAAGTATGTTGCTTGTAGTAGTAGATGCGATTCCCCTCCACCCCGCCGCGACGGCCCGCCGCCGCCGGCACATGCACCGCCTTGCAGCACCCTGCTGGTCCTAGGAACAAGGCCTGGTCGCCTAAACTCGTCACCTCCGCCCATGTGTATTTGTATGGTGTCGTCGGGTTGTCGTTGTCGTTCTTGGCGATCACAAACACCCTGAAAAACTGACCTGTTTTGGAGCTGCGTCTCGGCTCGACCTCCACCGCTACTGCAGTGTTCCGTTCAGTTGAAAGATGTATTTCATGATGGATGAAAATGAATCGTTCACTGTGTACAAGCTCCTCATCCTAACGTCGACGCGGAAGGCGCCGGTGGCCACCATACCACCTTCTTTGTCCATACCGGTGTGAAACATGATTAGTTCGTCGGATGTCACTCCAAACAGTACGTCGTTCAAAAAAGCGATGTCTTTGAGACCCTCATACCTCTCCGCATCATACCCTTGCATCGTCCAGCCGTTGTCTGGGCTGCCAACTCTAGGGAGTGCAATATGCCATGAGGTCAATGCGGCGATAACGCAGTCGTCCGACGAAGGGTCCTTTGAGAAGACGATCTTCCGGACGAAGAAGTCTGGGATGGCGGTGCGCAGCGCCCGGACGCCAGAGAAGAGGTTCACAACGAGCAGCTCCACGGAGCCGGACATGGTGGCGATCCAGCCACCGTTGTAGGACCCGACGAGCCGGTTGCCCCACGGGAACCACGGCAGCGGGACGCGCACGGCCCTGCCATCCTCGGGGCTGAAAGCCCGCGCCTCCAGGTCGCGCTTGCCGTTGCCGGTGGACGGGAGCAGCAGCGGCAGAGCCGGCAGCCGGGGGTGCCACGCCACGGCGGCGCGCCATGGCGAGCAGACAGCAGCGAAGCGCGCGCGGTCGTACGCGGAGGCGGATTTGAGGTAGACCGCGGAGAGGAGGTCGCTGGGGAGGTCGGACCACTGCCGTTCGACCACGCCGGCGGCAGCCATTGCTAACTAATTAAGTTCTCGGGTCACGCCGGTCAGTGCCACGTTGATTCGATCAGCTGGTTGTGGTTGCCTGGTTGGGCAGGCAAGATATCGCGGTCAGATCGACTCCGTAGCAGCAACGATCCAGTACTACTACGATCGGCTCCGTATCTTGTTCGGTTCCGATTCTTGTTGCAGCGTATAGATCTATGGACCCACGAAGCAAGACGACCTGTCCGCGTTACTCACTAACCAGAAGGAGAACCAGCTTTTCTGATATTTACAGTTACCGTAGCGATATAAACCGTTATGAATGGATTTCACATTTTATTTTCTACAGAGAACAAATTCAACTGTTTTTGTGCTCATTTTTTTCTTTCTTAATCATTATCTATATTTATGTCACACGTATTATTTCTTATAATTTTTTAGCTAAAACTTTTATAAAAATATGCAACTATCATCGAGAAAAAGTGCAATGAGGATTTATACGTATATTTATTTATTTATTTATTTTATATTTGGTTGTGTTATTTTTTGTTATTTATATTGACTGCACTTTTGTCCAAATCATAGTTGTACTCTTTGTCGAGAGAAGTGTATATATGTGTATTTTTTAAATTATACTTCGAGTATTTTTTGCCGTGAGCCGTTTTCGATTAGAAATGTGCAAGTACACTTTTTTATGGCGAATGTGTAACTCTGTTGAGCTGAGTTAGCTTTTCTAATTTAAATTGTTCAACTATTAAGTAGTACTCCCTCTGTTCATAAATATAGGACGTTTTAGACATTGCACATGGTGTCTAGATGCATACATGAATGAGTGAACATGCACACTAAAACATGTCTAGATACATGTAGATACATGTGAATCTAGACAAAGGCTAAAACATCTTATATTAAAAAACGGAGGGAGTATATCTGAGTTGAAGTGGACTACACCTTTTTTTTATGAACATACTTCTCACTTTTGTGAAATGCAACTAGCTTTGAGACTAGTTGCACATTTCCAACTAGAATGTGCAAATCCCAATTATATTTTCTTCTTGTGAAATGCGCAACTCGATGCGAGTTGCACTTTTCTACTTAGAAATGTGCAAGCCCTAGTCGAGATGAGTTTCACTTTTATTTTATAAAATGCACAACTCGCTTCGATAAAAGCTGCACTATTGTAACTAGAAAAGTGCAACTCCGAGACGAGACGAGTTGCACTTTTTAATTGTGAAATGTGCAACCACAGGTCGAGATGAGTTGCACTTTTCTCTTTAGAAATGTGCAACTCGATCCCAACCGACTTCAGACGAGTCGCACTATTTGACTCGAGGTTGCACTTTTATTTCATAATTTAAAAAACGTGCAATTACACTTTTCTATCCAGAAAAGTGCAACTAGTTTTAGTTGCACTTTACTGTCCAGAAAAGTTGAAGTGACTGATATTTATGAGAAAAACTCTATCGACCGAGACATACACACTCCCAACTAGAAATGTGCAACCCAAGTTGCACTTTTTTGTTGTGAAATGTGCAGACTCGCCTCGAAACAAAATTGCACTATTCTAAGTAGAAAAGTGCAACCTCGATTCGAGGGGAGTTGCACTTTTCTCTTCTAAAATATGCAACTTGAAAGAGTTTATATCTCGTAATTAAAACAAGTTGCGTTTTTGTTTTCAGAATAACACACATATACCTCTCCTCTTTCTCTCCATTAACGACAGTTGCACTTTTTTTAAAGAAAAATGCAACTATATATGAGTTGCAACGTCTATTGTCTTTTATTATTATTATTATTAATCTTTTGAAATGTGCAACTTCAAAAAGTATCTATCTGACAATGAAAACTAGTTGTATTATCCCTCCACAAAACCGTAACAATAATATGTTCCTTCATTTTTTTTCACCGATGCAAGATTAACTTTTTTGTATAAGTCTGGTATTGTTTTAGAGGTTATAGTGTACAAAATATTTAAACAAAACTATTTTTGGACGTGGGGTTTAGAAGTTACAATTTTTGGAAAAATTCGTCTCTTTAAAGGAAAAAAAAAACTAGTACAAACCGGTTCATCTATTTGACCAAGCATTGAATGGGCTGTTCATGGGCCGCCTCCGGCCGGCCGATGCTATTAGCGATAATTTGTGAAAATAGGTACGAAACCAAATCAACCGAGCGCCTGGAAAAACAAATCGACTGAGACTTTAGAAAATCTCAGTCGCCTGAGACGGAGGCGGACCCATAGATCAGAGATAATGAAAAAATATTCTCTTTTAGTCTTTTTCCCCTGACAAAAAGTGTGTTGTCTTTCACTCATTTTATGGACTACCATGCTTGAGCGGCACTTGCCCGAAAATCTGTGTAAAAACTAATGTATGCAACAACAATAAAAATCCTTCAAAATTTGCTGACGTTTGGTTTGTATTTAAATTGAGTTTAATGCCTTATAAAAATCATTTAAAAGGGGTGGTTTTGGCATGTTCCATCTTGATTTAAGCATGCCCGTCTTTTTAAATATGTTTCGTTTTCCCCTCTTTTATATGAAAAAGCCAGTGCTCCTGCCGGTTACTAAAAAAAACTTTAACATAAATCCTCACACTTAGAAATAATTATCAAAATTTATCATTTAAAAGGGGCATAGAACATGTTGTCTTAAGTTAAGTGGCCGAACTTATATTTTGTCCATATATCTGAAGGTTTTTCAAATTCCGAGAACACTTGCATATCGTATATTTTCTATTCTTCCAATGCAATTCAAGTAACTTTAGGCCACACTGTGTAACAAAGACAAGGGTAGAACAAACACTCTACATTGATTAAGTTCCTTGCTGGATTATAGGTTATTTCACATTGTTGCTTGTTAGTGCAATCCTTGCTTTCACATCACCATGTGGATGAAAAGTGATTCTTCGGGGTGCTCCATAAGATAAGCCAGAGTAGCACAAATACTATGAACAGCTCCCTCTGGTGTGATATCCCGGACGATGCAGTCGAACTTAAGTTACCACACATCAAGCTTCCATCACTACCAGAATAGTCTTGAGTAGCAAATCATTCTTTCTGGGAACTGGTTTATTTTTCCTCCAAGGTTTTGAAGGGAACTTTCCAGTTCCTTGATACATAAGAATTGGACGTCACATTTCTTGGTTTATTAAAAACTTCTATTACTCCACACACCACATAGTATGATTCGAAACAGAGGGAGTATCTTAAAATCCATGAGCCAATTAGGCAAACATTTACATCCTGAACTTTTGGTACTCTTAACCACCAAATAACAATTTCGTAGCGTCCAATAGGAATACGAAACACCCAACCAAGTAGGCACAACTTATAAATCCTTCATCATCTAAAAAAAGAAATACAAAGCCCATATTTTCGACTAGATAATTCGAATTTTTCATGGACCGTTCATGATGCTTCTTGCCGCTATCAAAGCCGCCCATGCGGACATCTCGCGAGTTGCCACGGCCCAGCCCATATTCGCTCTTCTTAACGGCGTAACCCGTCGAAATTGGAAATTCTTAAAAAAAGGGTTCCCTTCGCAAAGGTCCACGCGCGTGCGCTCCGGTGCTGACAAGTGTCGCAATTTCGTTCGTTTCTGCTCCCACCTTTTCTCCACGCGGTGACAAGTGGCGGCTCCCTGGTGGTGGGCAGAGGGTTGTACATGCATTTATTTTGAGATTCGTTTTTTAAAAACGAAATATCCTGAGAACCGTTTATCCGATTTACGAACCGTTTTCACTTTTGAACTCCTCGCGTCGAGATCTTCAAAACTAGATCCCATATTGATAGGTTTCGATAAAAAAAAAATTTGTACTTCGAATTGTGTATGGTTTGTACAACCTAAGTGTAGTCGTACGTACAAACTGAATTTTGTAGTTGTACGTACAACCTGCTAGGTGTAGTTGTTCGTACAACCAGAATATAGTTGTACGTACAACATGTTCTCTGTTGCTGTACAACCCGGTCTGTGTGTTGCTGTACAATCCGGTTTTTGTAGCTGTACAATCCGGTTTTTGTTGCTGTACAACGCGCTCTGCGTTGCTGTACAACGCGTTCTGGGTTGCTGTACAACCCGGTCTGTGTTGTTGTACGTCCCGTTCTGCGTTGATGTACTATTTTAATTTGTGTTTTGTACAAGTCTAATAATAGATCCAGATCTAGATCTGGGCCTGCGCGGGACCGCTCGCGGCCTGTACGCGCGGTGAAGGTTCGCGGGGGCTCGCTCGCGTGCGGCCGTACGCTGCGTTAAGGCCACCACGTGGCAGCACCTGCGACTCACGCGGACGGAAGAACTGACCTTTAAGAAGGTCTCCCTTTTTATATAGTTGTACCCGTCGAAACTCGCATCAACCGTTACCCGCTCAAATCAACGGCCAGGATTACAGCTTACAATCCTCCGTACCGAACGAGGATAAAAAAGGTAAGGTATTACCACTCTGACACTGTTTGCCTTCGCCGGTCGTCTTCCTCCCCGCTTCCCCGATCTCCACTCCTCTTCCCGATCCAAACCCTAGGCCGTGGGGAGGGATCCGTTCACGCCATGGAAGCGGCGGGCCCATCGCCGCTGCTCCCTATACCCCCGTGCATCACCCCTGAGCTCCGGCGCTTCCTCGACCTCCGCTTCCGCTCGCCGGCCGACCTCGCCGCGGCCGCCGACGTCGAGGCCGAGATCCGCGGGCGCTGCGCGGAGCTCGAGTCCTCTGTCTCCGACCTATCTGCCCGCCTCGCGGATGCGGCCGCGGCCTACTCCTCTTCCCTCGAGGCCGCTGGCTCCGCCCTCCGCGGCGTGCGCGGCGGCGTCGCCGCCCTCGAAGCCTCCACCGCCAAGACAGGTATCTGGAGCAAATGCTCTCCGATTTACCGGATTTTGGGATGCTCAAGTTGATCTATGCTGCTTCTGAGCTGTAATTCTATTTGTTTGGGTTGTCTAGGGGTTAGAGAAGACGTGGAGGCTGGGAGCGAGAAGATGCTGCTTGAGCAACTCCCTCCGCTGGCCACCGACGTGGCGAGAGTGGACATGGTCAGAGATTACGCCGGTCAGTATCTTGAAGATGACACTTTATGCCTCGTGCCGTGCTTTGGCTAATACCCCCTCCGTATCAAAATGTAAGATGTTGTGGCCACTTTTGATCATTATGATACGGAGGGAGTACATTTTAAACGGCAAACACTATATTAACAATTTGCTATGCTGTCTATTTTCCTCTTATGGTTGTTATGTTTGATTAGGCGTACTGTGTTATAATTCTTAACTTGAGATCAGCAGCTGGTTGCTAAATCATGCAATTATAGGTTGGACTTTTCTGATAGGCATATCTGGGAAATTGGACTTGTGTTTGATCCTGAACCCCGCAGATATTATAATTTATTAGCATTATGTTTATATGATTTTTCAGTTTCAGTTAAGCAATGTAAATCAGCTGGTTGGTTAGGTTAATATTTTTTGTAGAGGAAAGGCATATACAGCCCAGCTTTATACAGAAAGCTCAAACGAGGTGTATATGGGGTTACCAGCTACTCCCTCCGTCTCGAAATAGATGGCCTATAAACTCTATTAAGAGGTCAACATTTTCTACGCTTGACCAAATATATTGATAGAAATATCAGCGACTACAATATTAACTAAAATATATTATGAAAACATATCGTATGATGAATGTATTGATTTGATATTGTAGATCTTCATGTTCTTATATATATACTCGGTCAAAATTAGAAAACATTAACTTTAAAACTAAGTTTATGAGCCACCTATTTAGGGACCGAGGGAGTACATCAGGTAAGCAAAGGAAAAAAAAACAGCAGCACGCCCCCCAAGGTCAAACAACCTGAGCTGAAAGATTGGACACAACGCTTATGCATGAGCTGCCCAGGACATGCCAGCCGAACAACCAAAACCGAACAAGTTTTCGCAACAGTCTCTAACAGGAGGCAGCCATCAACGCTAGCTAAGTACAGAAAAAAAAAAGATGCAAGCGTACAAAGGCCAGCATGCCAGACCAAAAGCTACAGCCACATCTATCAACCAAATCTATGCTGCACACTGCAATGCTTCGATGGTAACCTCCATCGCCACCCTATGCTTCTCTGGCCGCTGCCCCCTCCACTGGGATAAAAAAAGCAACATCTTTAAAGATATTATGCAATGAGAGGGAGCAAATCTTGAGCTAAAGCACCGCATCATTACGAGTTAACCAAATCGTCCAAGCCAAATACCGAATTTTTTTGCCACCCAAGGGAACTGGTTTTCGCACCTTCAATGTCGCCCGGAGTCCCTGCCCAAACTAGGCTGTTACTCACCAAAAATCAAGCAACTCTCGAAATCAGGCATTGGAATTTGACATGGTTAACTGGCTCCAACTACCCATAAAATCTGGAGCACATACATGGACTGAGTTGAAAACCACCCATTTTTTGTTAGTGCCCACCGACTAGGTCTGGATCCTCTCTAGCTGCACCTCATTGATCTTTCTCACCAGATCCTGCCATTCTGCATACTCTCCTTGAGAGAAAGACCGGCAGAAAGCGAGATTGCATTCACTATCAGGCAATTCCTGCTCCATTGCTGACAGCACATATACAATCAGTGAAAGCTTACTCACAGCGGCACCTCGCCCAACCAGCAATCCTCCAAGAAGTTGATTTCTTTCCCAGGTTAGGTCAGTAATTAGGTTTGGTTGCCACTCTAGCTCAATCAGCTATGACGGATGATGATATCTGTTCTTGCCATCAATTCATTTACATGGATCTGGCAGTTCTTCGAAGGGAGCTTCATTTTGATCATGTCGATCTATGAGTTGCTTTCTGTCTTCGTAATTACTGGAAACATTTTATTATGGTGTCCATGTACTCCCTTCGTTTTTTAATATAAGATGTTTTAGCTAATGCACATGTTGTCTAGATACACACCAAAATGAGTGAATATGAACACTAAAACATGTCTAGATACAAGTTTGGACCTGTGCATGTGGCAAAAGGCTAAAACATCTTATATTAAAAAACGGAGGGAGTAGTTGCTTATTTGGCTGTTCACGAGCAGCACATATGTATTAACTCTGTAATCCTGTTGGCAACGGCACTGCCAATGATATCCCACTGAGTGTTGAGACCAGAACATCCAGTTACTTTACCTATCATCTCCCATCCTTAGCCTAGCCGATTCTTTTTTATGTTTATTTTAGTTGGTGGATGGTTTGGGTGCAGGAGTCTTCGTGGTGGTTGGACTGAAATTTTATTTTGTAATGTTAGTATGCTTGGTTTCACATATAAATTGTTCACTTCATTGCCCAAAATGTGCATTTTACGGTGAACGGTCCGCCACAGCTAGGAGTGGATAATGAGCCAGCTCGGCTTGGTAAAACTCTGTTAGTTAACACCAGCTCAAATTGGCTTGTTACGCTTGATATAAAAAATGTACTTAGATTGTTGGGATCATCAAGTGATAAATCTCCTCGAACAATAAAAAGTTAAAACAATCTCATCAAGTCACAAAATTGAGATATCAAGTAATTGGGTTAGTTGGGTGCTGAATGTAAGACATGGGCGGGACATGCGGTGAACATCGAATGACTGCTTTTTGGATGAAGCAAGCCTAATGAGCTACTTGCTAGCTCCTCATGACAACATGATTTGAATGTATTAATATTCATTATCTTATTATAGTGGAGCTTTAAACCCAAACACATTATTCAAAAAATTGGACTCTGACCAAGAGTGCTTTCCTTTATGCTAGAGACCTAGAAACAAGAGGTACTTAAATGTCATGCAATCTATGTTATAAGTAGATTCTTGAACCTGAGATACTGCACCAGTCAAAGAGTACTATAAAATGACAACAGGTTCACAAAAATATGGTCATGAAGCATTAGGAGCATGAACTGAATGAAAGCTAATTGAGTGGACTCTTGATGGAAAACCCCTAGCTTCGGTAGATTAGATGTGTGTTTATCATAGTTCCTTCTTTTGTTCTTCTCTCTGGTTTCCACTTACTACTTTGTTGTTTATGTTGCCTTAGTGGTCCTTTACATTTGACTTTGCAATTGATGGTTTCTTAACGGTTGGTATTGTCATATACAGAAACGGCTCTGAAGCTTGACAGTTTGATCGGTGACGTAGAAGACGCCGTTTCCTCTGTTGTGACAGCAAAACTGAAATCTCGTGGAGAAAATTCAGAGGTATGATTCATGTCATACCTCGGTTACGGCATATTTAACTTGTCAACTGCTAATTTTCCATCATATTTTTTACTCCAGAAAACCCAACATGTTGCTGTTGGATATCTTAAAATGATAGAAGATCTTTTAGCTTCAGTTACAAGGACCAGACCACAATGGACTCGCCTTATATCTGCAGTGGATCACAGAGTGGACAGATCTTTAGCTCTACTAAGACCACAAGCTATTGTCGATCATCGAGCTCTTCTTTCATCCCTTGGCTGGCCTCCTTCCCTTGCTGGAACAACAACTTCAGATAGTTATTCTGGGAAACCAGCAGAGACCGTGAACCCATTATTTTCAATGAAGGGTGACCTGAAAAGGAAGTATTCTGAATGCTTTCTTTCCCTATGCAGTCTACAGGAATTACAGAAGCGCAGAAAAGCTAGGCAACTACAAGGGCATAATGTGGGCAATCAACTACGTCAACCATTATGGGTAATTGAGGAGTTAGTAAATCCATTATCTGCCGCTGCACAGCACCATTTTTCGAAATGGGTTGAAAATCCTGAATTTGTCTTTGCTCTTGCTTATAAGATAACAAGAGATTTTGTGGATTCCATGGATGATATACTACAGCCCCTTGTAGATAAGGCCAATCTTGTAGGGTATAGTTGCAGAGAGGAGTGGATTTCAGGAATCGTTATTGCCTTGTCTACATACTTGGCGAAAGAGATATTTCCTAAGCAGATTGAACTTATTCAAGAAAGTAGCTCAAGCAATGCAAGCAGCACGCCATTTCAGGCACGAGTCGCGTGGCTTAACCTTGTGGATCTGATGATATCTTTTGACAAGCGAACTCAAGATTTGATCTCAAGTACAGGACTGCTACTTTCAGTAAAGGATGATGACAATTGGCAGAGAATCTCAGTGCTCTGTGTCTTCTGCGATCGGCCAGACTGGCTTGAAATATGGGCAGAGATTGAGAGACAAGAGATTTTTCATAACCTGAAATCAGCAATGGAGAACGAGAAAAATTGGATTAAGAGGATCGAAGGAGCTATACTCGAGTATGGATCAGACGACTACAAATCTCCAGCAATAGCCGGTGCTCTCCAGCAGGGCTTGTCTTTGCTAATTGATCGTGCTAGACCCATTCCTAGCATTACACTTAGGGCAGAATTCATTAGGAGTTCGGCTTCACCCATAATATCAGAATTTCTTGGCTGCATGTTTCGGAGGTGCCAAGAAGCAGAGGGACTAACTGCTTTGGCAGATGATGATGCTTTGATCAAGGTATCACAGTCCATTAATGCAGCTCGGTACGTTGAATCTACGTTGACACAATGGTGTGAGGATGTGTTCTTTCTTGAAATGGAAAACCTACCTCTAGTTGGTGAAGGCGGGAGCGTATTTCAGCAAGAGATAGATCAAATAAAAATGTTCAGATCAGAATGGGTTGACAAGATTTCTACTGTTATTCTTAGGGCATTTGATGCTCGCTCCCGGGATTATCTGAAGAACAAGAGGCAGTGGCATGAGCATTCGGAAGAACCAGCTATATCCAGGGCCATCATAGAATCTTCAAGCTACATTCAAGGGAGACTATGTAAGCTGGAAGATTGCCTAAATCAGCTGGATTTTGTAACAGTATGGAGGGTCGTGGCAGCTGGAGTAGACCAGCTACTTTTCGCAGGGATCTTCACTGGAAGCCCAAAGTTCAGTAACGGTGGGGTGGAGAGGCTTCAAGCTGATCTGAGTGTTCTGTTTGCTGTTTTTCAGTCGTGGTGTCTGAGGCCTGAAGGCTTCTTCCCAAGACTGTCCGAGGGACTGAAATTGCTAAAGGTCGATGGGAAGAAACTAGTAGATAGAATTATTACGGATAAAAATTGGCCGAGGGAGCATGGTGTTAGGCATCTGACAGCTGCTGAGGCCGAAAAGATACTAAAAAATAGGGTGTATGATGCATGATATACAAGATGGTAGATATGATGATTGATGGTAAAAAATGTGTTGTCAAAATGGAATGAATTTGCACTTACTTTTTTTTTACTTCAATACAAATTTATGTCATTTTCATCCGTAGAGGTTTTATTCCTTTGTTTTGATTGTTGTAATACTCCCTCTGTACCAAATTATAAAATGTTTTGGAAATTTCAATGTACACTACATATTGATTGAAATCAGTGAACAAACACGGCAGTATATTACGAAAAACTAATGCTGCATTGATCTACGAGATTGTAAATGCTGCAATCTTAACAACACCAAAAAAAACTGTTTTCTGTCAAAAAAGAAGAAGAAAAAGAACTGTTTAGATAGGCCCTCGCTGACAGAGCTTTCTACGGTTGACCAAAGAAGCAGCCTTTTCTCGAAAAGAAAATTTCTTTAGCGAGAAAACTTCTCGAAAATTAGATCGATCAGAGATCGGAGTAGAACAGCAGGAGCAGCTTTTGCTCAATCAAAGATAGTACTGCTACGCTAGGGTCCTCTCCTCCTCGTCCTCGGAACTGACACCGCGATTGCTGATAGAATTATTGTGTTTAGGCAGACTGGGATGATGTATGTGGGAGCCGTGCATCTCGGTTTTCTCCTCGGTCGTCGTCGCCAGAAGGTCACTCACAGTCACAGCTGCATGCATCCCATGTTCTCCTGCAAGCACGACCTCGCCGGAGTAAGAAAGAGATGGATAAGTTCAGCCAGGCTCACCCCAATCAAAATCATGGAGAGCTCTTGTGCTCGTGTCTCTCCCACGTTGTAGGAGTACATGGACCCATGGCTACACGCAACCGAGGCGTTAATGCGGCGGAGGTGTAGCACCCACCTTTGGTTGCGATCGGCCTAACCATGCATCTACTATCGATCTTTGCATTGCAGTTGCAGATCAATCATGCATTGCATGCATGCCCGCGTGCGTCCCGGCCCCGAACTCGCACTGGATGATGCTGTCACTCACCTAACCTGGGCCTTGAGAGAGGTTAACGAGATCGATAGTGATCGATCGATGTGGACGGGTGGAGGCGAGGTAGGGTGCATGGCACGCGCGCCGCAGGCGCAGCTGTCTGTCCCCGCCCGCCGGCCGGCTCGATCGTGCGCGGCAGCATTAGGTGCGCGCGCAGCGCAGGCAGACGCCCGTGCCGTGCGGGCAGCACCAGGTGCAGCCCGGCCACCGCCACCGCCGGTCCCCGGTCCTGCAGCTGCTGCTGCCGAGGTCCCAGCAGCTTGCCTGGCCCATCGCCGGTCGGCCGGCCGCGCGCGGCGCCTCCCCGTCGATTCGTACTGGCTGCTGCATGCATGTGTAGCAGTGTGAAGTACGTACGCAGGCGAGTTGCGTGCTGAGTGATCCATGATCCATGTCCGTCCGTCCGTCGAGCTCGATCGAGGTGACGCCTCACCGTCCTCGGACCTGCCAGCCAGCCAGCCAGCCTGCTAGTACACCTGCTAGCTAGGTCCATGCACGACGAGCCTGGGTGCAGCTCGGCACGCCTCTTGCTGGAGATGGCGATGAGCAAGCTCGTGATCGATTGGCTCTCGAGCGTTGACGCCGCGCCGTGGTACCGGCGAGCGCCATCGATGCGCGACTCCAAGGTTCAGCGCGATGTGAACTTGTGAAGTGGACATGAATGACGCACATCGTCTGGGCTGTTCAGACTTCTTCATACAGTACTCGGTCGTGGTGTGCTCAGGAAAACACCATTTCACGGTTTATGATCTGCAGAGAGAGGCCACTTTGTGCTCCCGGGCTCCACTGCTCCTGCATGACAAAGAAGTTCGAAAAATATTATTTTGAACTTTCAAAAAATCCCCAAAAAACATTCGTGGATATATATACATGTTATATAGTTGCTGTATTTTAGGCCACATAAAAATAACAAAACCGTGGATCTGAAAAAGAGTGGAAAAGAACTCATTTTACTGGATAGATTTGTCTATTTTACATACCAAGTATGAAAAGATATTTCTCCGAAACTTTGGGCGTACATAATATACGTACATGCATATATACTTGTATGATTTTTTGCAGAATTTTTTAGATGGAAAAAAACTTTTCGATTTTCTTGAAAATTGGGTGCGATGGAGCTCGAGATCAAGAATGATTTTCGATCTGTACCGTTGTTCTTCCTCCGTTTTATAATATAAGATGTTTTAGCCCTTTTCAACATTTACATATACACACATCTATTTAGACACATTTTAGTGTAATGTGTTAGTGTGAATCTAAACAATATGTGCAACACTTATAACATCTTATATTATGAAAACGGAGGGAGTACATGTATAGAACTATAGATCATGCGTGTATTATTTGTAAGTCGTCAATTTGATCAACATATACGAGTTATATAGTACAAAATGACCATTTGAAATGTTAGACGCTACATTTTCGAATGACATATTCCTTTCTGTTATAGTACAATTAAATTGGAGATTTGAGATCGTGCGGGACCTATACGACATACCGGAGGGAGTATTGGATTTCTCTGGATCGATTTTTTTTCAGGGGTAACGAGATGGATCTCCTGGTAGGATCGATAATTCACCCGCCGACCGTGGGCTGGCCCAGGAGCTAGCGACCGGTGGACCAGAGGGAGCTGAATTAGTTAGTGGCCGATCGGAGGGCCGATTCGAAAAGACGATGCAGCTTCCTATCTTGGGACCGAACCAAATCAGACATGGAGGTTGAGGACCATGAAATCTCGGAGGCTGGTCCTGTGCTCCAGCTGCCAAGATCGTGCTTAACACTGCCGGCTCGTTAACTTCCTGCAGAGTCACGTAGGTACGTACAGTACAGCTGCTGCTGCCTGCTGCTGCATGGACCTGACTAGCTTGATTGTATTGTCGTGAGGCCACTTGGATAGTCCCATTGTCTCTCACCGTGTGTGAACATGTATGTACAGGCCGAAAATATATTTATTATTGGGCTGACAAGTGGGGTCCACAGTCTACCTCACCGAAAAAATATTTTTTATACATATTTTGCTTATTTATTGGACTGACAGGTGGGCCGAGGTGTCAGAAACACGTTAGACAGTGATTTGAGCATCATGAGAAAATTTGAGTCAAATGTGACATGTAAATAAGATTGAAACATCAAATGGTACCAACCGGAAAGTTTTACACGTAAGTGGTATGCTTATGGTATTATCTCTAATGAGCAAGCTTATAGAGATGGTACGTTTGTGTTAACAGCTTGAATTATGTTTTTTTGCCGATTAAAAATCATACACAGCCAGGGGCGGAGGCAAGAATAGAGATCAACGGGGGCTAAAGCATGCTAATCATTCATCAAGGGGCCAGCCATGGTGATTTGCTCTAAAAAATCTTTTTAAATCTGGCTTATTTATAAAAATTAGTTTCAAAGGTGGCAGTACAAATAATCTCAAAGGTGGTAACAATTACAAATAACTCTTGTACAAATTAGCGATGACTATTACCACCGGAGCGAGCCGAAGACGTGTCGCCGTCTTCGCACCTCTGTCCACTTGAACTGAGCAGAATAGACAACTGATAAGTCACCGAGCTTCAGAGGAAAAACACACCATAGCAGCAACCATGGTTAAAGACGATGGAAATGCATGATGTGCAATTTTGGTAACCTATATGAACTAATGTTTTACTTGAGTCATACTTGAAGAGTTTGTCCATATATAGTCAATGCTGAAAAACCATATGTTGATTTCTTGTGTGGAACTCAAAGATTTTCTTTCTCTATCTTATGAGTCAACCCATGGAGGATCAAAATTTTAAAAAGATGATTACAAGACAAGCATTCAAGATATGGCTCTATGTGGAGAACATGTACTCATGTGTGAGATATGGTTCACAAACATGTGGTGAGCACTATGAAGTGAAGAACTCAATATGTATCTAATTTTTTTTGTGAGAAATTAAAAAACGATTAAGTGATGACCAATATGTTCCAATACCACTGATTCTAAGTTCTAACGCCGCCTCCTATTCAGGTGTACGTTGATGACTCAACGACCGCCCCGGTTTTTTGTTTGTTCCTTTGGACACGACAACAGCATTACATTTTGGACGGCTACTCGTGTCTTAAGGATTTGGCCCTGACGGTTTGCTTATATTTTGTATGTTCTACAAGGTGTTTGGTTATTTGGCGAGAACTCTCCCACATCTAGATGTTGTATATCATTTTTAGGCTTAAGACAGTCAATCCTAGCATCCGATTAGATAGAATAAAATGTTATCTAATAACAAACTATGATATATTTGACAACCGTGTAAAAAACAAACTAAGTCAAGTAGACAAGCGGGCGCAATTAAACCACTGCAGTATGAAAAATGCACGGTCGGCTAGTGATATGACAAGATGAAAATGCAGATGCATGCATCGAGCTCGCTGGAGGTCGCATATAGTTCTCTTCTCAGAGAGCCTGAGACTGGTAGGGCAGCCGTGTACTAGCCTGGTCGGATTCACACACTTATGTACACCGGCTTAAATACTCCAGGATCACATCGACGACTGCGTGAATATTGAAGTAGCCTCTGTTTCTCTTGGATCTCACGCACAAAGCAGTTGAATATGCAGCCCTCACAAAGTCACCGGTGACCTCACGCAAGATTCCATGACAAGAACTACAGTGCACGCACTCGCGATCGAGCAACAGCGGCATGCATTTCATTATTACTCCCGCGCCTTCGATCGCAGAGAGCAGGAGCAGGAGCAGGAGGAGGAGAAACCTTTTCATTCACGTCGACGTCCGCCGCCGTGCCTGGCGCGTTGGCGACGATCGATGGAGAAGAACAACAAGCGCGTGACACAGCTGCCCCCACATCCACCGGCATCCGACGAAACATGCAACCACCGCACTGCCTAGGACGGAGCAGCATGTCGTGTGCGCGCGGAGGCAGTCACGTTACATGTTGAAAACCCGTTTTTTCTTTTCTTTTTTGAAGAGTAGATGGTACCTTGATATTTAGACTTCTGAAGAATGGAAAACATCGTTTCAGGTAGGACCTGTCATCCGGAATATTATGCTATCTGGTCGACTCATGTTATAATCAGGAAGGATGCTTGCATCATGGACAAATCCTGCGACCAGCTAACACAATTGTGAACTTCATATCCAAATGAATTACTCCCTGTGCACATACATCCACTTTCTATCAAATTTGAGACACTTATTTTGGGACGGAGGGAGTACAACAATCATATTTTGGCTGGTGTAGTGCTTTCTACTCATGTATGCGGCAGAGCCGCGATACTCTAGGAATCACATGAGTACCATCAATTGAACCGATACAATCATGTGTTGACATGAATAATATATTATGTTACACCACAAATAAATTATGTTAATACCATGAACTAAAAAGTCTGATTTGCTCAAATTGACATATGGATACCACCTATAGTTGCACAGTATGTCTGTATTTTTTGTGGAGTTTGACTAGATGGTGTCACAGGCCACCTTTCCATAAGGGTCTGCGCAAGATTTGCATAAGGGATTCTAGTCATTTATAGCATGTTCACAACCTCTACATCGTTGTTGTTGTAGATGTAGCTCGGATTTGCCAGTGTCTTTCTGATTTTGGACAAACAATGAACTATATTTGATTATACCCTATAATTGTCAATAATTGCTCTATGATGGACTGACATGAGCCAGGCGTGCATCATAGTTGAGTCAACCGCCTTAGGATGAATGACGACCCGCTCGTCCTAGTGAATTCAAGAAGCATAAGGTACGGTAAAATCGATGTGAGTGGTACTCTACACCTTGCATAACGAACTAAAAGTAAAGAGGTGGTAGGCTGGTATCAATGGTGCTGATCGCCATGGGAGAAGAGGGCCAGGACCCGTCGGGTGTTCAACGTGTGTCTTCTTCAACATCTGCCGCCACCGGCACAATAGCAGCTACTAAGCTATGACGACACAACAACAACTACTCAACTCGTCTTCGCTCGGCCGTTGTCGCTCGTAGCCATGGAATCCATCATCGCTGCAGCAGTTATTAAGCCGTCTTGGTGTACGTACGTGAACTGACCATGATGTCGTGAGATAAGTTTACCATATATACACGAGTAAGTGTACACAACACACAGATGAACACACCAAACACCGGGTTTTAAACGTTCCCTCTTATACGGCAAGGCAAAAAAATTATGGGCAACCAAACCAAAATCACAACATGATTCAGGCCACATTTTTCATGAATTAGACCCAAATGAGCTAAACAGACAGAGATAAAAAAAACCGGTGCCCTAAGTTTCGGGCCAGTTCATGCCAACCCCTTCGTGCATTTTGCATCCACACGACATGTTTGAAGGTCTTGCGACCAACCCGCCACTAGTGACATGCCTAGCTGAATACCGCTCGAACGTACATACTCCTTCAAAGCCGCGACGGGCGACGTGCAAATCGGCTGGTCACGTAAATAACCGCACGCCCTCCCCCCTCGCTGGCGGTAAAATGGATAAAAATGACCGCATAATGATAGTAATTTATAAAATGGACGGTCGATGAAACTATTTTGTAATCTAACCATTTTGGGTAGTGTGCTACAATTAGGCGCTACTATAAGTAGCACGCTACAATAAGGCATAACAAATCCAGCCATTGTAGCGTACGTGGGGCCACTTGGGGCCACTTTTTGGGTGTGTAGCACCTCAGGCAAAGGCGCTACTCTACGGTTATGTAGCGCCTAAGGCGCTACTCACCCGGTTAGATTAGGACGTGCGGCCGCCCCTGTCTCTCCTAGTTCCTCAAACTTCATCCCCCAGTTCCTGTCGTAGTTGGCGGCTCCTCTCTCTCTCCCCCCCCCCCCCCCCCTCTCAAATCCCCAAATCTAAAGATTTCTTCCGTGGATCCTGACCTTCCAGTTCCAAAAGGTAATCTCTCATTTCCCATCTTTCTATCCATTTAGATCTTGCACATTTGTAGAATTATGGCCAAATAATGGAAACCCTAGATCATTTTTTGGGGGAAGAGCTTCGAGCCCACCGGATAGGGATTTAAGAGAGATTTCATGTTTCGACCGAGTTGGAGAGGGAATGACATAGATTTTTTCCCGACTCCGAGCTGGAGAGGGATTTTGTTTCAGTTCTTATGCGTAGGAGTAGATTATGTCTGAAATTTCTTTGTAGTACATTATGTCTAAAATTTCTTTATAGTACATTAAGCCTATGCTTAGGAGTGCATTATGTCTGAAATGCCTAGGAGTACATTATGTCAGAAAATGACTTACCACTCTGATATCTTTGACGTTGTAGTACATAATAATTCATCTACATTTTAGGTATATCTTCAGATGCTAGCCTCATAAACAATAAAATTCATACCATGTTTGTTCTGTATTCGTGTTTACGTCATTACGCACCAACTTCATGTCATAGTTGCATATTTGTAAACTAGCTAGTTGGATGTTATTTTGTGCTTGTAGGTTCGTGTCCAAAGATTAGACATTCTTTTGAGTTATGTGTTGGCGTTGCTCCTATTTCAATTTTAATTGGTTAAACATTTTTAATATGATATGACGTCTGGAGTATGCTACTCCGATTGTGGACATGGATCGTACACAACATCATGTTTCCTTATTCAACTTGTGGCTGGTCGGATGAGTTCACTGGTATGAAAAATCTATTTTTTCAATCAATTTGTAACTCGTGTTTTCTTGTTGCTATATAACTAACATGATTTCTTTTTTGTTTTCGTGTTTTCATAGGTTATACCATGCAATTTACAGGGTGGAGTCTAACGAGCTAGTCGGCAACATTGTGGACTTTGATGTTCACGGGACCATGTATAGGATAAAGGTCAAAAAAGAAATAAATAAGACCTACGTCCATGAGAACCGTTTGGCGGACCTCGTCACCACGTACAATCTGAGCGCAGGTGATCTTCTTTATTTTTACATGACATGACCGCAACCTTGGATCAGCGTTGTCTATTTTAGCAATATTGGTTCCAAGAATGACGAGGAGGGTGAAGAGACTAAGGAGTTGGATGACGAGAGTGCTTTGAAGATGAAAAAAGTGGCATCAGGCGTTACAGGTCCATAGCGTCTTGGCATAAGGCGCTACACCTTGACTTGGTAGTTTTCGCCCTCTAGTCTCGACTCTAGGCTCTCGGGCACTACAAATGTTGAATGTGTAGTGCCTTAGCATTAGCCACTGAAAGGCCATAACGCCTTACGATAAATGCAAAACTGAATTGTCATTATCATTATGGAAATATGTTGAAAAATTCAGAGTAAATATTTAACACATAATCACATCAAACTTAGAGCAAATATTCAGAGATAGAATTAAAATTCAAAGCTAATACTACAAGTTTAACTTGATATGAAATGCAACATTTGCACATAGCTATTACAATTAGCCGGGGACCTAGACGTCTAATATATACTTCAGCTTTGCGAGCTTCTGTTTGTTTGCCTCTCCTACCTTCAACAACTCAGCTATTTAGTACTCCAGTTTCTTCTTCTCCTTCTTCAGATCATCTCTCTCTTTCTCTGCCTTCACTAGGTTCCTAGAAACTTCTTGTCGTCGTGGCGAACAACAGATGCCTACGGGTAGGCTAATTTGTGGGGCCGGATGGACGCTAGAGGATTCGGGGAGGGATAGCGCGCTAAGTAGCACACACGGAAGAATAGATCAACGCGGGGATTTACCCTGCTTCGGGGCTCTCGTGAGGAGATAAAACCCCTACTGCAGTATCTAGCCTATCGGTGTATTTTTCCTTTGTATATGCGTGGTACAGATTGCTCCATGAGCTGGGCAAAGCGTGCCTCTAAAAGGGCTTGAGGAGGAAAGAACAAAGTGGGAAATGAGCCAGCCCGAGTCTGTCTCGGTGCCTTCCCCCTGGTGCTCCTTATGTAGAGAGGGAGCCCAGGGGACAAGAGGTGGCCCACTGCGCACTATTCATGCACTATTCATGACATGACTACTGGGGTCTTATCAACACTATTCACTGCGTCATAGGCATGGGCTTGCCCCATCTTGTCTGTACTTAGCCCTGCATCATGGGGATGGTCATGACATGTCTTCTCCGTGTCCTTGGTTTTGTCCTGTAGTGTTTGGCTCGGTATCTTCTCTGCCCAACCCGGCATGGATATGCCGGGTACGTCTGCGACTTCTTTTCAAGCTAACTCGGCACGGACATGCCAGATTCTACTTCTCAACCCGGCAAGGATATGCCGGATTCTCCGTCACGGACTGCTTTCACTGCACATAAGAAGAAAACAGAGCATACCGACATAGACATGTCGGGTATAACATGTCGGTCAGGCGTAAGTCGGTTAGAGTATGTCGGGCTGCTCCCAGATCATATCTCGGTCACCTCAAGCCCGGATATATGCCGGTCACCAAGTATGTCGGTCCATCTTGGACGTAGCTTTTACCCTGTCAGGACCCTACCCGGGGTAGCCCCCCGACACTAGTCCCCGAAACTGATGCGGTCCTGCAGCCTTGGATGAAGGGCCGGACCAGATTTACAAAAACAAATCAACTTGATCAAATATCCGACATCTTCACGCCAATCCAATTCAAAAACGATCCCGTCTAGGACGTTGCCGAGACAGGGACGCCTCGCATACCTGCGAGCGGGAACGCAGCGGCATGTTGCGAGCCGGACTGGTTTTGACCCAGCCGAAGCCGAAATGAACCTGGCCCAGCCGAGGTATTGGAGGGAGCGGCCCGCAGTTTCTTTTCTCTCTTCTTTTCTTTTCCTTTTTCTTTTTTACCCAACCGACCGATCGGTTTTCCTCCCTTTTCTTTATCTTCTTCCTTTTTTCTCCTTCCCTACGCGACCGAGGCGAGGGAACGCCTTTGGTCTGCCGAGTTAGCGGGCACCAGTGGCGAGGTCGAGGTGGTGTGGAGCGCCGGGACGCAGCCGAGACGGTGGCCACATGGTGGGGTGCGGCCGAGGCCGGGCGGAGGCGCGTGCCGGCGTCGGGTGATACGTCTCAAACGTATCTATAATTTATTATGTTCCATTCTTATATTATACCAATTGCCTACATGTTTTATACACATTCTATATTGTTTTATGCATTTTCTGGAACTAACCTATTGACAAGATGCCACAGTGCCAGTTCCCTATTTTCTGCTGTTTTTGGTTTCAGAAATCCACTTAAGGAAATATTCTCGGAATTGGACAATTTTTATACCAAAGATCTTAGAATTCCAGACACGTTCCAGAAGTCCGAGGGGGAAAAGGAGACGGGCACCGAGGCGCCCACCTCAAGGGGTGGCGCGACGGCTTCCTTGGCCGCGCGGGCACCTGAGGTGGGGCCCTCGGGGCTCCACCGCCTTCGCCCCTTTGCCTATTTAATCCCCCCGAAAACCTAAGGCAAATAACCCGAACACTTTTCCACTTTTCCTCACGTAGCCGCCGCCGTCGTCAACCCTAGTTCGGGAGGGTTCAGAACCTGCTCCCGGCACCCTGCCGGAGAGGGGAATCATCACCGGAGGGCTCTACATCACCATGCCCGCCTCCGGACTGATGCGTGAGTAGTTCATCCTTGGACTACGGGTCCATAGCAGTAGCTAGATGGTTGTCTTCTCCTTTTGTGCCATCATGTTTAGATCTTGTGAGCTGCCTATCATGATCAAGATCATCTTTATGTAATGCTACATATTGTGTTTGCTGGGATCCGATGAATATTGAATACTTTGTCATTGCTTCATAATATATCATGTTGTGTGTTGTTTATGATCTTGCATGCTCTCCGTTGCTAGTAGTTGCTCTGGCCAAGTAAATGCTTGTGACTCCAAGAGGGGGTATTTATGCTCGATAGTGGATTCATGTCTCTATTTAATCTGGGGCAGTGACAGAAAGCTCTAAGGTTGTAGATGTACTGTTGCTACTAGGGATAAAACAGTAGTACTTTATCTAAGGATGATGTTACTTACTTACTTTACACACTTTGCTTAATGCAATAATCTGTTGCTTGCAACTTAATACTGAAAGGGGTGCGGACGCTAACCGGAATGTGGATTATTAGTCATAGATGCGGTTGGAACGGTTTATGTATATTGTTGTAATGCCCAAATGAATCTCACACTAGACATCATGTCATTAGTATATGCATCATTATGCAGCTCTTTATTCTATCAATTGCCCAGCTGTAATTTGTTTACCCGCATGTATGCTATTATTATTATTATTATTATGGAGAGACACCACTAGTGAACTGTGGACCCCGGTCCTTTTCTTTAAACTGATAATACAACCAACTGCAAACTGTTACTTTCATTCTCTGCAAACAAACATCATTCTCCACACCATACGGTTAATCTCTTTGTTACAGCAAGCCGGTGAGATTGACAACGTCACTGTTGAGTTGGGGCAAAGTTTCTTGATTGTGTTGTGCAGGTTCCACGTTTGTTGCTGACACCGGTGTGGCGCCGTGCCCAAGTCAGCCACCAACAACTTTCAGACGTGTTCTTCATCTCCTACTGGATTGATAACCTTGGTTTCACAACTGAGGGAAATTTGCTGCTGCACTACTTCACACCTTCCTATTGGGGTTTTCCAACTCATCACCACCGTGTGCATCAAGTAAAATTTCTGGCGCCGTTGCCGGGGAGATTGAAGCATATCTGCAAGGGGAGTCTCTCACTTCCCAATCTCTTTACTTTGTTTTTGTCTTGATTAGTTAAATTTTATTTCCTGTTTTGTTTGCTAGTAAATATCAAAAACATAAAAAATTAGTTACTTGCATTTTATTTACTTTATTATTGTCTTGTTTGCTTAATATCAAAAATACAAAAAAATTAGTTACTTGCATTGTTATTTTTATTTCGGTTTGGTCTTTTATTATTTCAGTTTCTATTTTTGTTTATTTCGGTTTGTCCCTTAAATTGCTAAGATGACTACTGCTGAGAATACTAAGTTGTGTGACTTTACTAGCACCAACAATAATGATTTTATATGCACACCTATTGCTCCACCTGCTTCCAAAGCGGAATTCTTTGAAATTAAACCTGCTTTGTTAAATCTTGTCATGAAAGAGCAATTTTCTGGTGTTAGTTTTGGTGATGTTGCTGCACATCTAAATAATTTTGTTGAACTTTGTGAAATGCAAAAATATAAGGATATAGATGGTGACATTATAAAACTGAAATTATTTCCTTTCTCCTTGAGAGGAAGAGCTAAAGAATGGTTACTTTCATTGCCTAGGAATAGTATTGATTCTTGGATTAAATGCAAAGATGCTTTTATTGGAAAATACTATCCTCCTGCTAAGATTATTTCCCTAAGGAGTAGCATTATGAACTTTAAGCAATTTGATAATGAACATGTTTCTCAAGCTTGGGACAGAATGAAATCTCTGGTTAAGAATTGCTCAACCCATGGACTGACTGCTTGGATGATCATCCAAACCTTCTATGCAGGACTAAATTTTTCTTCAAGGAATTTATTGGATTCAGCTGCTGGAGGTACTTTTATGTCCATCACTTTGGGGGCTGTAACGAAACTCTTGGATAATATGATGGTTAATTATTCTGAGTGGCATACTGAAAGTACTACTCAAGTTAGGAAGGTAAATTCTGTTGAAGAAACCTCCTCTTTGAGTGAAAAGATTGATATGATCATGTCTATGCTTGTGAATGGTAAATCTCATATGGATCCTAATAATGTTCCCTTAGCTTCTTTAATTGCACAAGAAGAGCATGTTGATGTGAACTTCATTAAAAATAATAATTTCAACAACAATGCCTATAGTAACAATTATGGTAATAGTAACTACAAGCCTTATCCTTCTAATAATAGTGGTGGTTATGGTAATTCCTATGGTAATTCTTATAGCAATAATAGGAATACCTCCTCTGAACTTGAAACCATGCTTAAGGATTTTATCACTACACAAACTACCTTTAATAAAACTGTTGAGCAAAAGCTTGGGAAAATTGATATTCTTGCCTCTAAAGTTGATAGTCTTGTTACTGATGTTGATCTTTTAAAATCAAAAGTCATGCCTAATGATACTAATGAGAGTAAGACCTTTGCTAAAATAAATGCCATCCAAATTCGAATTGATGAAAACGTTAGGATGATGGCTCAATTGCATGCTAGATGGGAAAGAGAGGAATAATTAGCTAAGGGTGATGATATTGTTAGAGTTTGCACCATTACTACTACTGAAAATAATGTTACTTCACATGCTAGTAAGCCTCCTACTATTAATGGTAACATAATTGGTGTTGGCAATGTTTCCTTTACTACTTCCAAAAAGTTAAAATTGCCTAAAACTGCTGAAACTAGTCTTGATAAAAGTGCTGAAATTTTTAAGAACATGGGAGAAAGTGGTTCGGTTTGCTTTGATGATAATAATTTTTATTTTGATAATTGTAATATCTCTAAAGTTATTAAGTTCTTGCAAAAGTTAGCCACAAGTCCTAATGCTAGCATTATAAATCTTGCTTTTACGACACATATTACAAATGCTCTCATTAAAGCTAGGGAAGAGAAATTAAAACTTGAACCTTCTATCCATAAGAAGTTAGAAGATGGTTGGGAGCCCATCATTAAAATAAAAGTGAATGAATTTGATTGCAATGCTTTGTGTGAACTTGGTGCAAGTATTTCTGTTATGCCTAAGAAACTTTATGATATGTTTGACTTGCCACCGTTGGAACATTGCCATTTGGATGTTTTTCTTGCTGATAATGTTTTGAAGAAATCTTTGGAGAGAGTTAATGATGTTCTTATTATGGTTAACAATAACCTGGTCCCCGTTGATTTTATTGTCTTGGACATTGAGTGCAATCCCTCTTGTCCCATTGTTTTGGGAAGACCCTTTCTTCGCACGGTGGGTGCTATTATTGATATGAAAGAATGAAATATAAGGTACCAATTCCCACTTAAGAAAGGTATGGAACACTTCCCTAGGAAGAAGATGAAGCTACCTTTTGATTCTATTATTCGTACAAACTATAATGTTGATGCTTCTTCTCTTGGAAATACTTGAGTTTTTGCTTTCTTTGCCTAGCTCAAAGGCGTTAAAGAAAAACGCTTATGGGAGACAACCCAATTTTTATTCCTGTTATTTTATTTTATTGAGTCAAGGAACGTGCCTACCTCTGTAGCAATTCCTTTGTATCTTTATTTTATTTCATTGTTGTGCCAAGTTAAGCATATAGTAGAAAGTTGATGTTAGATTTAGATTCCTGCGCAGGAACAGTTTTCTGCTGTCAACCGTTAAATTCGTAAGAATTCACAGAAAAATGAAAATGACCTGGGATTTTTTGTGCGTAATCCTCAGATATATATGAAACTTTCATTAGTTTCAAGTTTTTTTATCTGAGCAAGTTAAGTGCCTCGAAAAAATTCGTCTTTACGGACTGTTCTGTTTTTGATAGATTCTGCCATTTATTTTGCATTGCTTCTTTTGTTGTATTTGGGTGGATCTTTTTGTTCCATAAAATTCCAGTAGCTGTAGCTAATGTCCAGTACCATGATAATGATTGTCTCCATGCAGAATATGAGAATTTTTTATTATGCACTAACCCTCTAATGAAGTCTACTTTGAGTTTGGTGTGGAGAAAGTTTTCAAGGATCAAGAGAGAGGATGATATGATGTGATCAATAAGATGAAAGATCCTAAGCTTGGGGATGCCCCCGTGGGTCACCCAAGCATATTTCAAGAAGACTCAAGCGTCAAAGGTTGGGGATGCCCAAGTCATCCCCTTCTTCATCAACAACTTATCAGGTTATCTCTAGTGAAACTATATTTTAATTCGGCCACATCTTATGTGCTTTACTTGGAGCGTCTGTTTGTTTTTGCTTTTTACTTTTTTTATTTTTGTTTTCTAAATAAAATGGATACTAGCATTCTTGTGTGGGATAGAGACACGCTCCGCTTTTTCATTCGAATACTCCTATTCTTCACTTATACTTGTTGAGTATTCTTCTATAGCTACTGCAATACTTTCAGCTCTTGTTTTTCATGCATCTCTTGTTCAGAGCTGTTAGTTATCATATGTTATACTCTCTTGCTTCATTGTTAAATACTTTGAGAGTTTATGTTTAAATAAGTTGATTGGTGTTTGGTTAGGAATAGAAAATGTTAAATGTGGTAGATGATATAACTAAATGATACATAATCTTGTAGATCATTAAATTGTATCACTTGAATCATTGATGTTGTTTTGAGATATTAATATGCTTAATGGTAAACATGATGGTTTAGTAAGGTGGAATGATTAATGGTTGGTCTAGAAAACTTGAAGCTGTGCCATACTTAAATTTCCAGTTGATAGCATAATGAAATATGACTCCTAATGTTAAAAGCAACCGTAATGACTTTCTGTTATGCGCTACGGTCGGGGTCCCAACAGTGACTTGTTCATTTGCCACAGTCCCTCGTGGAGTAATTTTCATTATGCCTTGTAAGATCATATTTCTATTCGGAATCCTTTTTCTTGTGAGTTCTAAAGCTGCGGTTTTCATGGCAATTCCAACTCCATATTTGCTAGCCTCTTCGGTACTTTGCATTGCCCTTTCTCACATTGAGAGTTGGTGCATACTTCGCGGGTACATCCAAAACTCGTGGGAGATCTTAATCATGTTCTCCTACACATAAGTCAAATATCTTAATCAAAACATCCACCATAACTACCTACTACAGCATATCCATAGCTGTTCCGAGATATATTGCCATGCAACTTTCATCTTACATTACATGACTTGTTGTCATTTATCATTTATATATTGCTTTGCATGATTCTTTACAGCTGATGTGTGGTTTTACCCATGTTACGCTAGATCATTGCATATCCTGCTACACTGGCAGAGGCACCGTTTCATACATTATGTTTTATTAATCATGAGATATTTGTACCAAAAAGTGTGTTGTCATATTATCATATTAGGATGTTTGCCCCTTAAACTGAAAAGAGCCATGGAGGCCATCGAAAAGGGAAACATAAAAATACAAAAAAATAGAAAAAAAGAGAAAAAAAGGGAAAGAAAGAATAAAAAAAGGGGCAACATTACTACTCTTTATCCACACTTGTGCTCATGTTATAGCACCCATATTATTCATAGTCATTATTTGTGCTCATGTTTAGCACCTGTACTCCATATGAGAGAGTTTTCATATTTTACTTGCATAACTATGTGGGGAACTTTACACTATAGAACTTGGCTTGTATATTCCAATGATGAGCCTACTCAAAAGTGCTCTAGGTCTTCATGAGCAAGCAAGTTAGATGCACCCCCCACTAGTTCCATTGGAGAGCTTTCATACACTTATAGCTCTATGTGCATCCGTTGTGTGGCAATCACTACTCATTGCATAGCTTCGATTATAAGACTTCCTCTTGTCTAATGATTATTTTCAGCTTTGTGAGACTTTCTTCCGTTGGCCTTCCAAACCACCATTAACATTCTCTTAGCCACAACATCCTGGTGCCAGGAACCAACGCTGAACACTTGCTTGTTTTTGTGTGAACAAATAGAGAAATGGTCTTCTATGTGCATATTGCTATTACTTGACTTGATCCTTTCACAAAGTTGTCATGATTGTTTGATTCATTAGATGATTATATTGTTGTGCTTGAAACTTAAATCATTTTTAATATCTACTTTGCACGGTTGATTGTTCTCTATTACTGATTCATTAAAAGTTTTGCTTTGTTATGCCTACTTGTTTATTCATTACTCATTTGATATCAATATAAACTACAGCTTTTATTTATTTGATCTCAACTTTCATGCATTACATTATTATTTGATCAAGATTGTGTGAAAGCATGTCACTCCAGAAATTATTTGTTATCGTTTTACCTACTCGAGGACGAGTAGAAATAGGCTTGGGGATGCTTGATACGTCCCAAACGTATCTATAATTTCTTATGTTCCATGCTTATATTATACCAATTGACTACATGTTTTATACGCATTTTATATTGTTTTATGCATTTTCTGGAACTAACCTATTGACAAGATGCCACAGTGCCAGTTTCCTATTTTCTGTTGTTTTTTGTTTCAGAAATCCACTTAAGGAAATATTCTCGGAATTGGACAATTTTTATACCGAAGATATTAGAATTCCAGACACGTTCCAGAAGTCCGAGGGGGAAAAGGAGACGGGCACCGAGGCACCCACCTCAAGGGGTGGCGCGACAGCTTCCTTGGCCGCGCGGGCACCTGAGGTGGGGCCCTCGGGGCTCCACCGCCTTCGCCCCTTCGCCTATTTAATCCCCCCGAAAACCTATGGCAAATAACCCGAACACTTTTCCACTTTTCCTCACGGAGCCGCCGCCGTCGTCAACCCTAGTTCGGGAGGGTTCAGAACCTACTCCCGGCACCCTACCGGAGAGGGGAATCATCACCGGAGGGCTCTACATCACCATGCCCGCCTCCGGACTGATGCGTGAGTAGTTCATACTTGGACTACGGGTCCATAGCAGTAGCTAGATGGTTGTCTTCTCCTTTTGTGCCATCATGTTTAGATCTTGTGAGCTGCCTATCATGATCAAGATCATCTTTATGTAATGCTACATGTTGTGTTTGCTGGGATCCGATGAATATTGAATACTTTGTCATTGCTTCATAATATATCATGTTGTGTGTTGTTTATGATCTTGCATGCTCTCCGTTGCTCTGGCCAAGTAAATGCTTGTGACTCCAAGAGGGGGTATTTATGCTCGATAGTGGATTCATGTCTCTATTTAATCTGGGGCAGTGACAGAAAGCTCTAAGGTTGTAGATGTACTGTTGCTACTAGGGATAAAACAGTAGTACTTTATCTAAGAATGATGTTACTTACTTACTTTACACACTTTGCTTAATGCAATAATCTGTTGCTTGCAACTTAATACTGAAAGGGGTGCGGACGCTAACCGGAATGTGGATTATTAGTCATAGATGCGGTTGGAACGGTTTATGTATATTGTTGTAATGCCCAAATGAATCTCACACTAGACATCATGTTATTAGTATATGCATCATTATGCAGCTCTTTATTCTATCAATTGCCCAGCTGTAATTTGTTTACCCGCATGTATGCTATTATTATTATTATTATTATTATGGAGAGACACCACTAGTGAACTGTGGACCCCGGTACTTTTCTTTAAACTGATAATACAACCAACTGCAAACTGTTGCTTTCATTCTCTGCAAACAAACATCATTCTCCACACCATACGGTTAATCTCTTTGTTACAGCAAGCTGGTGAGATTGACAACCTCACTGTTGAGTTGGGGCAAAGTTTCTTGATTGTGTTGTGCAGGTTCCACGTTTGTTGCTGACACCGGTGTGGCGCCGTGACCAAGTCAGCCACCAACAACCTTCAGACATGTTCTTCATCTCCTACTGGATTGATAACCTTGGTTTCACAACTGAGGGAAATTTGCTGCTGCACTACTTCACACCTTACTCTTGGGGTTTTCCAACTCATCACCACTGTGTGCATCATCGGGTAAGTCACGGTGCGGCCGAAGTCGGGCGGCGTGTTGTGGCTAAGGACGAGACGGAGCAGGTCGATGCAGAGGAGGCGAGGCGGTGGTGTCGGGTGGCGCTAGATGCCGGAGCAGCTGAGGCCCGCCGAGATCGTGGGAGTCGGAAGAACCGAGGTCGTGAAAGGAAAGGCGTCGCCTAGAGGGGGGGGGGGGTGAATAGGTGAGGTACACTTTTTACAATTTAGGTTTGATAAATGCGGAATAAAAACTTAGTGTTTAATTTATCAAGAACACAACCTAAATATACTAGGTGAAACTATGTGCACCAACAACTTATGCTAAGCAAGACAAGCAATAAAGTGATAACAAGGTAAATGACTTCAAGCACGAAGGCTATCACAATGTAAAGTGCATAAGTAAAGAGCTCGGGTATACAGATAACCGAGGCACGCGGAGACGAGGATGTATTCCCGAGTTCCTCCTTCTTAGGGGAGTATGTCTCGTTGGAGAGGTGTGAGTGACCACCACAGGTCCGACTCAACGCCACAAAGGCCCACCTTATTCTCCGATGAACTCGACCACAAAGGTCCGGATTCACCTTCCACTATGAACTCCTTTGGGGCGGAGAACAATCCCGTACAACAACCTTGGGGCACACACCCACAACCGAATTGGGGGCTCCCAAATGACCACACAAGGTCTTGACCACAACAGGTCCAACTTGACCACAAAGGTTCCAACTAGCCACAAAGGCTTTGACCACAAAAGGTCCTAACCGACCACAAAAGGTCTACGCCACAAAGGCGGCCACTAAGGCGTCTAGGGTCCAATGTGAAAGGACAATGATGTCGCCTAGAGGGGGGGGTGAATAGGCGGTTTAAAACTTTTCCGGTTTAGGCTTGATAATTGCGGAATAAAACTAGATGTTTAAATTAACAAGCCGACAACCTAAATAAACTAGGCTCACCTATGTGCACCAACAACTTATGCTAAGCAAGACAAACAACAAGGTGATAGCAATATAGAATACTTCAAGCACGAAGGCTATCACAATGTAAAGTGCATAAGTAAAAGCTCGGGTATAGAAATAACCGAAGCACGCGGAGACGAGGATGTATTTCCGAGTTCCTCCTTGTTAAGGGAGTACGTCTCGTTGGAGAGGTGTGAACCGACACAACGGTTCAACAACCACAAAGGTTTCACCTTCTTCTCCGATGAACCGCACCACAAAGGCTTGGTTCACCTTCCACTATCGGAATTCCTTCGAGGCGGAATCCGGAGCCTTTCAACAACAATCCGAGGCACAACCCACAAAAGGATTGGGGGCTCCCGAACGGCTTTCAACAACAATCCGGGGCACAACCCACAATGGGTTGGGGGCTCCCGAACGGCTTCAAGTGACCACACAAGGGTCCAACCACCACAAAGGCGTCTAGGGTCCAAGGACCCAAGAGTAACAAGTTCACAAGTTTTCAACTTCCACGAATCCTCGTGGAGAGCACACCGATGCACCAAATGCAAAAGGCAAGAGCACAAGTGCTCAAATCCTTCACTCTCAAATTCCAACAAAGCAACAAATGCTTATGGGGGAATAAGAGAGGAAGAACAAAGAGGAGATGCACCAAGAACTCCAAGATCAAGATCTACAAGGTTTCCCTCACATAGAGGAGAAATCGATCGGTGGAAACGTAGATCAAGATCACCTCTCACTTTCCCTCAAATATTAGCAAGAACCATGGGAGGGATTGAGAGGAAGAGCAAGCTTTACAAAGGGCAACAATGGAGGAGAGAGAGGAGAAAGACTTGCTCTAGAGCTAGTCAACCATTGGGGAAGAAGGCCCCTTTTATAGTCTAGCACAAATATCTGGCCGTTGCAACAGCATCTTCTTCCGCAAGGGCGGTAGTACCGGCCTAAAGCCCGGTAGTACCGGCCCTGCGGTACCTTCGTCAACGCAGAAAACCGAGCGCGCGGTACTACCGGGGAAAAATACCCCGGTACTACCGGGCCCAAGTGCTGGGCTCCAACCCCGGTACTACCGGGGCCATCCGTGCCAAAACGCCCGAAAAACCAACTTCAGAGAGTAGTACCGCAGAGAGCCCGGTACTACCGCAGCGAGCCCGGTACTACCGGCTGACTGCGGTACTACCGGAACAAAACTCTCCGGTACTACCGGGCCTGTCCGAACACCAAAAACACAGCTATAACTTTTGCAAATGAACTCCGAATGAGGTGAGACCAACTCCGTTGGAAAGGTACCGACAAGGAGAAGGCTACAAAAAGTGAAAATATTGCATCCCATAAATAGAGTAAAATCACCACACATGGCAAGGTGTGGGACTTTCCTCACGGTTGAACCGGCAATATTTCCGCCACCGAACACGCAACTAGTTTTCCAAGGTAAAACCGTTTTCGATGAACTAGAGCTTGACATGGAGATGAACCAAGCTCTAATTCCTCACCACCATAAAAGCCAAATAAGAACCAAGAAATATGATATGCCAAGTATGCAAAGGTTTGAGCTCTCCACAACGATGCGATCAAGTTACTCACTTGAGAGCCCCTCTTGATAGTACGCCGTCTATCCTAAAACCCGGTCTCCCACTAACACCATGAGACCGGTAAAATAGAAAACCTATCAAGATCATACCTTTGCCTTGCGCATTCCACTTGAGCTCGATGATGACGATCTTGACTCTCTCAAGTTGAAACACCTTTCTTGATTGTGCTTGCTAGCACATGCTTGATGAAGACTTCTCCAAATGCTCCCCCATACTCCATTATGGGAGGGCCTCGCTAAGCATCATCTTCATGACTCCTTTGCAAGCTTCAATCAAATGATATCTTCGAGATGCATCATATTGATCTTGCGCTTCATCTTCTTCTCTTGATATGTATGATGGCTTGGGGTAAAACATGATTGATCACTCAATCTTCTTTTCCAAGCCATACTTGCAATAAGCTCAACTCTTCACATGACCATTCTTCATATAAACCCTTGAGTAGAGCATTGATCATCATGTAAACTACTAGAGTCCAACACATGAACTCCAATCTTTTCCTATGGACAAGATCTACAAGTATATCTCAAAGCAAACATTAGGCCATAAGGATTGTCATTAATTACCAAAACCATGCATGGGGACAACCATGCACTTTCACAATGACCCAAGAGTAACAAGCTCACGAATTTCACCACCACGAATTCTCGTGGAGGGCTCAAACCGATGCAAGATGCAATGGAAAGAGCACACAAAGTGCTCAAGACCTTCACTCTCAAATTCCAACAAATCAACAAATGCTTATGGGGGAATAAGAGAGGAAGAGCAAAGAAACCACAAAGGAGTCAAATCCTTCACTCCCAAATCCCACCAAAAGCAACCAATGCTTATGGGGGGAGAAGAGAGGAAAAACAAAGGAGGAGAACCACAAAGGAACTCCAAGATCTAGATCCACTATGTTCCCCTCACTTAGAGGAGAGATGGATTGGTGGAATTGTAGATCTAGATCTGCTCTCACTTTTCCCTCAAAGATATGTAAGAATCATGGGAGGAATTGAGAGGGGGCAAGCTTTCCAAGGTCAACAATGGTGGAAGAGAGAGGGGAAAGTCATGCTGGCCCAAGAAAGAAGAAGGGGAGGGGTATAAATACCCCTCCCATAATTCTAGCCGTTACAGCAGCTTAGATCGGAGATTTCCGACCTAGGTTCGGAAATTTCCGACCACCGGAGATTTCCGGAAAGATCTCCGAAGTTTTCTGGGCGAAAATAATACTGAAATCCGCGCGATTCGGAAATTTCCGACCACCGGGTCGGAAATTTCCGAACTCCCGAAAACTGCAGAAATACCAACACGAAAACGACAATATCTTGACCATCCGAACTCCGTTTTCGATGATTTTTGGCTCGTTGGAATCACAACGAAGAACTCTACAAGATAATGCAGAGAAACATCATAGTCCAAGATGGGAGGTTAAAACCAAATGGGGAAACATGAAACCTCTCAAAATAGGAACAACCGGTAAAACCTCCAACATCAAAAACTAAGAAGCTTTTCATACGAACTTTGTTTTTGATGAACTTGAGCTTGTTATGAAGATCACAACAAGCTCTGAAACCTCACAACGAGAAAAGCCAAATAAGAAACAAGAAAGATGATATGCCAAGTATGCAAATGTTTGAGCTCTCCACAAAGATGCGATCAGGTTACTCGCTCGAGAGCCCCTCTTGATAGTACACCTATCTATCCTATAGCCCTATCAAGATCATACCTTTGCCTTGATCATTCCACTTGAGCTAGATGATGACGATCTTGATCTCTCCAAGTGGACCACCTTTCTTGATTGCGCTTGCTAGCACATGCTTGATGAAGACTTCTCCAAATACTCCCCCATACGCCATTATGGGAGAGCCTCGCTTAGCTTCGTCTTCATGTCAATCTCCAAGCTCCATTAGCTTCGTCTTCATGTATTCATTTCGACCTCCAAGCTACAAGCATGAGATATCTCCGAAATGCTTCTCTTGGTCTTGCACTTCTTAACCTTGATGACGAACACCGCATGACATCATCCTCCATGAGCTTTATGAGATGTTCTTCTTGTTGCAAGCCCATGGGAAGATACCTAACTCCACATATAGAAACCACACACACATTTGGGTTAGTTCACAAAGCTATATGGACAATGGCTTACCATCCAAGAGATACATGATCCACTTGGTACATCTCGTAGCTTCGTGTGTTGATCAACATCTTGATCAATCTCGTATCATCCCATCTATCTTCATATAGGTGATGTCTTGACATCTTCAAGACATACTTGCAATATGCTCCCATCTATCTTCATATAGGTGATGTCTTGACATCTTCAAGACATAATTGCAATATGCTTAACACAAACATTAGTCCATATGGATTGTCATTAATTACCAAAACCATACATGAGGGCACATGCCCTTTCAGGTCGGGCACGTCGGAGCACCACCGAGGCGAAATTGAGGAAGCCGAGGCGGGGTCGTCTGAGGTGTGGGTGAAGTCGGGGATGCGGCCATGTCGGATGCCGGAACGAGGCCGACGCGAGGTGGAGGCAGCGCCGCGCGTCCGAGGCGGTGCCGAGGCGTAGGGGCGCGGGACGAAGCCGAGGTGGCCACCGGGACGAGGACGAGGTCTTGGACGCGACCGGGCTGAGGCGAGCTTGTGCGTGTCCGGGTCGAGGCGAGGAGGCGGAGGCTCGCCGGGACGCGGCGAGGTCGGGCGCGGCCGGGCTGAAGCGAGCTCGGGCGAGGTCGGGGACGAGGAGTTGCAGGTGATGCCGGGGGGATCGAAGTAGAGGAGACGATGCGGAGGAGACGACCGGGTTGTCGATCTCGGTCCGCCCGAGTAGGGAATTTCGGCTCATCCAAGTAGAGAACCTCGGTTCGACCGATATAGAGATTTCGGCATGCTGGAGAATTCGGTCCATCCGAACTAAATATATCCTTGGGCCAGACAGCTATATCTCGGACTGGGCTTAATCAATGTCGGTCCAGAGTTCCTTGTCTGCCTCCTTCTTTATCTTTTTCTTTAGTTATATCCTTTTTCACCTCAGACATCAGCACAATAACCTCGTAACCTCAGGGTACCGGGGATTACATCCCGACACTAGTCCCCGAGGCTGCGGGGGACTCGCAGAGTCGCGCGCAGTCTCACAAAAGCAAATAACAATATCACAGTCTTCACATACTCCACGTTGTACCTGCAAAAAATACCATCATATGCCGGTTCTTTAGCCACTCCGGGCGTTTTACCGACATAGATGTCTTCGGCCACTGCCGGTTTGACGTAGGGGTACCTCGGGTGTCTCGGATGTCCGATAGCCATTCTGGGCACTTACCGACATAGACGTCTCCAGCCACTGCTGGTTTAACGTAAACATATCTCGGGTGTCTCAGATGTCCGGTAGCCACTCTGGGCACTTACCGACATGGATGTCTCCAGCCACTGCTGGTTTAACGTAAACATATCTCGGGTGCCGATACTAGCCACTCTGGGCGTATACCGACACAGATGTCTCCAGCCTCTGCTGGTTTGACATAAATATGTTGCGGATGTTGCCTCTGGCAAACACGCAAAAATGGTGATTCGGAGATATTGCACGATGCCACGATACGTCGGTAAACTGAAATAAACGGCGATCTGGGGATATTTGCAGGATACCATGATACATTGGGAAACCGACATAAACGGCGATCTGGGAATTTTGCATGATGCCATGATATTTTGGCAAACCGAAATAAACGGCGATCTGGCGATATTGCATGATGCCGGGATACCTTGGCAAACCGAAATAAACGGCGATCTGGAAATTTTGCATGATGCCATCTATACCTCGGCAATATACTATGATGCCATAATGAATACCATATGAAGCTGAGATAACCGATATAAGCAAGACCTTTCTCATGAATATTCTCTCGGTAAAACCGACATCACCTTCAATGTTAGTTCAGACATACATATATAATGAATATTCAACATGAGCAACAATTCTATTTAACAGATTAAATTAGATCCAGCATATAAGTCCAGCAAATGACAGAAAGTAAATATAGCAGCGCAACTACATACTAGGATGCCGACTCGGTTTCCACCAAGTCCCCGAGCAACTTTACAGACCTAGAGGTAAAAATAGTACCGACTAGCCGGCCAGTCCCCGGGTCAAGACATCTTGCTCCCGGGGAAACATACAGAGAATATATGCCGGATTGCTTCTTAGACCGAGTCCCTGAGTTTGTTTTCATGTTTACTACACTCCACAACCTCTGCTCTTGACTACCATTTAGGCGTTCGTCAGTCGAGTCACAAGATTATATCTGATAGCATACATTACTTGAACTTTGAAACGAGGTTAAAAGCTTATTCGGCATATAGACAACATACATAACAAAACATATGTTCACAGACTAGGCAGTCCCCGAGCTTCATGTCGGGGTGCCGGCATATAGACGATACAGGCAAAATTGAGACAAAATGCATGCATACAGATAAGACAGCCCCCGAGTTATTTTCTAAATCTAGGAGAAAAAGCATAACTGACTGGTGAGCCAGTCCCCGGGTCAAGACATCTTGCCCCCGGGGAAAAAATATACATGCAACGTTAAAGAGCAGTCCCCGGGCTACGACACTTCGTTCCCGGGGTCAACAAATAAGCTAGGTACGAAGGGGCAGTCCCCGAGTAACACTTGATATTAACTACTTAGTGTTTAACTCAAATAACCGTAATTACTCACATTGCTGTTTTGATGCGGGGTATTTGTCGTTGAAGCGTTCGCGATGTCGGCGCATCAGCCGACACGGGGATCCTAGCGCAGCTGACCGAAACGCACCCACAAGGCCATGATTTCTGCTTGCCAATCCTAGACCGAAACGCACCCACAAGGCCATGATTTCTGCTTGCCAATCCTAGACCTCGGCCTGCCCGAGGTGTCGGATTACCGACACACACATCTTGGTTCACCTGAGCGATCCAATCCGGCCTCCTTTTCCTTTCCTTTTTCTTCTTCCTTCTTTCTCCCTTACCCGACCGCATAATCTCAGTTTCCTTTCTTTCCTCTTTTTCTTTTTTCCTTTCCTTTTCTTTCTCTCTCCGGGCGCTCGGTCCTCCCCTTCTTCCCGCAACGACCGAGATGCCGAGCAAGTCCCGCGAGCCGTGCGGCGCATCCGGCGACCCGGGCAGGGGCACAACCGCACGCGCGGATGGCCGGGCGTAGCCAGAGGCGGGCGCCGTCTTCCTTTCTGCTTCCTCCTTCCCTGCGCCGTCGTGACCGATTCGGGATCGAGCCATCCATCCCCCGGGCGGCGACCTCGCGGGAGGCAAGCCTGCGCCGAAGCTGGGCAGCTGGGGGCAGGGAGATGGGTGCGGGAGCAGGCACGGGCGTGACTGCGCACGGGCTGGAGCCGAGCCGTGGCAGGGCGCCGCGGAGAGCCGCCGCCGCGGGCTAGTCGGGGTTGGAGTAGACGCGGGCGAGTAGACGCCGTGTAGGTGTTCCGGCAGCAGACGGCGAGGGACACGGTGTTCCGAGACTTGAGGATGCGCGGCCAAAGACGGGAGCGGGAGGTCGAAGGCGTGGGAGATGGCCTTGGCGACGAAGACGCGAGGTGCGGGACTCGTGAGAACTCCGGGCACGGTCGTGGAGCTGAGCCGCGAGGCACGGGCGCGAGAGCCTGGCCGGCGGCGAGCGGGGCGCGGCCGCGCGGTGAGGCACGGGTGGCTGCTGCGAGCAAGCGCCACGGGCCGACCGCCGCAGAGACGGATGTGCGGCCGCTGCAGGCTGAAGCAGAGGCGCGACCGTAGCGGGTCCGAGGCGATGATGGCGCGTGGCCGGGCAGTAGCCCGGCGCGCGACGACGAAGGTGTTGCTGACGAAGCGACGGCGACGAGCGTCCGGGATGTAACGGCGATGTCGAGTCCCCGCGCTGATGAAAAGGTCCCGTCCAAAATTTGTTCCAGCAAGCGACACTGTCTGCCCCACGGTGGGCGCCAACTGTCGTCATGGCGAACAACAGATGCCTACGGGTAGGCTAATTTGTGGGGCCGGATGGACGCTAGAAGATTCGGGGAGGGATAGCGCGCTAAGTAGCACACACGGAAGAATAGATCAACGCGGGGATTTACCCTGCTTCGGGGCTCTCGTGAGGAGATAAAACCCATACTGCAGCATCTAGCCTATCGGTGTATTTTTCCTCTGTATATGCGTGGTACAGATTGCTCCATGAGCTGGGCAAAGCGTGCCTCTAAGAGGGCTTGAGGAGGAAAGAGCAAAGGGGGAAATGAGCCAGCCCGAGTCTGTCTCGGTGCCTTCCCCCTGGTGCTCCTTATATAGAGGGAGCCCAGGGGACAAGAGGTGACCCACTGCGCACTATTCATGACATGACTACTGAGGTCTTGTCAACACTATTCACTACGTCATAGGCATGGGCTTGCCCCATCTTGTCTGTCCTTAGCCCTGCATCATGGGGATGGTCATGACATGTCTTCTCCGTGTCCTTGGTTTTGTCCTGTAGTGTTTGGCTCGGTATCTACTCTGCCCAACCTGGCATGGATATGCCGGGTACGTCTGCGACTTCTCTTCAGGCAAACCCGGCACGGACATGCCAGATTCTACTTCTCAACCCGGCAAGGATATGCCGGATTCTCCGTCACAGACTGCTTTCCCTGCACATAAGAAGAAAACAGAGCATACCGACATAGACATGTCGGGTATAACATGTCGGTCAGGCGTAAGTCGGTTAGAGTATGTCGGGCTGCTCCCAGATCATATCTCGGTCACCTCAAGCCCGGATATATGCCGGTCACCAAGTATGTCGGTCCATCTTGGACGTAGCCTTTACCCTGTCAGGACCCTACCCGGGGGTAGCCCCCCAACACTTCTACCATTTAGTGTTGGTGTTCTCTCAGAAGATTTGTGTGGAATTTCATATTCAGTTCATCAGCCTCCTTGTCCATATCTAACTAGTAGTACTTCTCAGCAGCTTCCAAATTGTCGTTTCTGCAAACCAACCTGTGGTTGGATGGCTAGCAGGGTGGTTGTACCCTCAGCCCACCAGAGTTCAAACCCCAGGTTTGACGGCTGTGTGTTGCATTTAGGCGGAATATTCTTTCAGTGGGAGGCGACGTTCCCGTCGACAGCGAGGCGCCCATGGTGTGACTTCGTCAATCTCAAGACTCGATCCGCCGGCTCAGTATGTCGGAGGTGCTCATAGGGGTAGGGTGTGCGTGTGTGCGTTCATAGGGGTGAGTGTGCGCGCGTGTTGTAAGTGTCTGCGTTTGTACCGTGTTTCTCAAAAAAAAAATTGTCGTTTCTTTCATTGTCCAAGAGCCCCAGAGATGAAGCAAACAATTTTTCAAACGGGGAGTCCATGAAGGATCAATCCACTCCACATGTGAGCACTCCCCACCAACCTAAATGATAATGGAAGCACAATTAACTACATTGCATATTACAACTTAAATTTGTTAAAAAAAACATGGTACATACAAGAATTGTTAAATTTAGACAAGTCCTATTTCATTCCGTGTTAAACACCCCAGAAACCTTATGCCACCATTTTCACCTTCAAAGCAGACAAATTTCCTAAGTTTCTTCGAGTGCATGCACAACCACTTGCCTTTGAACTTCACATCATCCATTTCATCAAAATCCGGATCGTACATAAGCTCAACCATCGGTTGCAATAAGGTAAATAGGAAATCACACACATGTTTGTGGCTATATAGTTGTACACCTATTTATAATAAAATTATCCTACCCAATTTTTACCAATCCAATCCATATACCTATACTAATGCTAAAGATCATACAAACATACTATTGTTCCATAGCAAATCCAAATCAAATAGACAAATTTCGGTTCAACCTTAACATGAACAAAGTGGCATAATGAGATACATTTATTGGATGAAAACGAGGGGATCGGAGGGGAATACCTGCGGGAAGTAGTTGGGAAAAAAAATCTCCTCACTTTTTCTTTCATATCGGAGACGAATCGGTGGAGGATTAGAGAGAATCACCACCGCCTACTTCTACCTCCTATCTACTAGTCTGAGTGGGTTGGGATGTCCGATAGCCATTCTGGGCACTTACCGACATAGACGTCTCCAGCCACTGCTGGTTTAACGTAAACATATCTCGGGTGTCTCAGATGTCCGGTAGCCACTCTGGGCACTTACCGACATGGACGTCTCCAGCCACTGCTGGTTTAACGTAAACATATCTCGGGTGCCGATACTAGCCACTCTGGGCGTATACCGACACAGATGTCTCCAGCCTCTGCTGGTTTGACATAAATATGTTGCGGATGTTGCCTCTGGCAAACACGCAAAAATGGTGATTCGGAGATATTGCACGATGCCACGATACGTCGGTAAACTGAAATAAACGGCGATCTGGGGATATTTGCAGGATACCATGATACATTGGGAAACCGACATAAACGGCGATCTGGGAATTTTGCATGATGCCATGATATTTTGGCAAACCGAAATAAACGGCGATCTGGCGATATTGCATGATGCCGGGATACCTTGGCAAACCGAAATAAACGGCGATCTGGAAATTTTGCATGATGCCATCTATACCTCGGCAATATACTATGATGCCATAATGAATACCATATGAAGCTGAGATAACCGATATAAGCAAGACCTTTCTCATGAATATTCTCTCGGTAAAACCGACATCACCTTCAATGTTAGTTCAGACATACATATATAATGAATATTCAACATGAGCAACAATTCTATTTAACAGATTAAATTAGATCCAGCATATAAGTCCAGCAAATGACAGAAAGTAAATATAGCAGCGCAACTACATACTAGGATGCCGACTCGGTTTCCACCAAGTCCCCGAGCAACTTTACAGACCTAGAGGTAAAAATAGTACCGACTAGCCGGCCAGTCCCCGGGTCAAGACATCTTGCTCCCGGGGAAACATACAGAGAATATATGCCGGATTGCTTCTTAGACCGAGTCCCTGAGTTTGTTTTCATGTTTACTACACTCCACAACCTCTGCTCTTGACTACCATTTAGGCGTTCGTCAGTCGAGTCACAAGATTATATCTGATAGCATACATTACTTGAACTTTGAAACGAGGTTAAAAGCTTATTCGGCATATAGACAACATACATAACAAAACATATGTTCACAGACTAGGCAGTCCCCGAGCTTCATGTCGGGGTGCCGGCATATAGACGATACAGGCAAAATTGAGACAAAATGCATGCATACAGATAAGACAGCCCCCGAGTTATTTTCTAAATCTAGGAGAAAAAGCATAACTGACTGGTGAGCCAGTCCCCGGGTCAAGACATCTTGCCCCCGGGGAAAAAATATACATGCAACGTTAAAGAGCAGTCCCCGGGCTACGACACTTCGTTCCCGGGGTCAACAAATAAGCTAGGTACGAAGGGGCAGTCCCCGAGTAACACTTGATATTAACTACTTAGTGTTTAACTCAAATAACCGTAATTACTCACATTGCTGTTTTGATGCGGGGTATTTGTCGTTGAAGCGTTCGCGATGTCGGCGCATCAGCCGACACGGGGATCCTAGCGCAGCTGACCGAAACGCACCCACAAGGCCATGATTTCTGCTTGCCAATCCTAGACCGAAACGCACCCACAAGGCCATGATTTCTGCTTGCCAATCCTAGACCTCGGCCTGCCCGAGGTGTCGGATTACCGACACACACATCTTGGTTCACCTGAGCGATCCAATCCGGCCTCCTTTTCCTTTCCTTTTTCTTCTTCCTTCTTTCTCCCTTACCCGACCGCATAATCTCAGTTTCCTTTCTTTCCTCTTTTTCTTTTTTCCTTTCCTTTTCTTTCTCTCTCCGGGCGCTCGGTCCTCCCCTTCTTCCCGCAACGACCGAGATGCCGAGCAAGTCCCGCGAGCCGTGCGGCGCATCCGGCGACCCGGGCAGGGGCACAACCGCACGCGCGGATGGCCGGGCGTAGCCAGAGGCGGGCGCCGTCTTCCTTTCTGCTTCCTCCTTCCCTGCGCCGTCGTGACCGATTCGGGATCGAGCCATCCATCCCCCGGGCGGCGACCTCGCGGGAGGCAAGCCTGCGCCGAAGCTGGGCAGCTGGGGGCAGGGAGATGGGTGCGGGAGCAGGCACGGGCGTGACTGCGCACGGGCTGGAGCCGAGCCGTGGCAGGGCGCCGCGGAGAGCCGCCGCCGCGGGCTAGTCGGGGTTGGAGTAGACGCGGGCGAGTAGACGCCGTGTAGGTGTTCCGGCAGCAGACGGCGAGGGACACGGTGTTCCGAGACTTGAGGATGCGCGGCCAAAGACGGGAGCGGGAGGTCGAAGGCGTGGGAGATGGCCTTGGCGACGAAGACGCGAGGTGCGGGACTCGTGAGAACTCCGGGCACGGTCGTGGAGCTGAGCCGCGAGGCACGGGCGCGAGAGCCTGGCCGGCGGCGAGCGGGGCGCGGCCGCGCGGTGAGGCACGGGTGGCTGCTGCGAGCAAGCGCCACGGGCCGACCGCCGCAGAGACGGATGTGCGGCCGCTGCAGGCTGAAGCAGAGGCGCGACCGTAGCGGGTCCGAGGCGATGATGGCGCGTGGCCGGGCAGTAGCCCGGCGCGCGACGACGAAGGTGTTGCTGACGAAGCGACGGCGACGAGCGTCCGGGATGTAACGGCGATGTCGAGTCCCCGCGCTGATGAAAAGGTCCCGTCCAAAATTTGTTCCAGCAAGCGACACTGTCTGCCCCACGGTGGGCGCCAACTGTCGTCATGGCGAACAACAGATGCCTACGGGTAGGCTAATTTGTGGGGCCGGATGGACGCTAGAAGATTCGGGGAGGGATAGCGCGCTAAGTAGCACACACGGAAGAATAGATCAACGCGGGGATTTACCCTGCTTCGGGGCTCTCGTGAGGAGATAAAACCCATACTGCAGCATCTAGCCTATCGGTGTATTTTTCCTCTGTATATGCGTGGTACAGATTGCTCCATGAGCTGGGCAAAGCGTGCCTCTAAGAGGGCTTGAGGAGGAAAGAGCAAAGGGGGAAATGAGCCAGCCCGAGTCTGTCTCGGTGCCTTCCCCCTGGTGCTCCTTATATAGAGGGAGCCCAGGGGACAAGAGGTGACCCACTGCGCACTATTCATGACATGACTACTGAGGTCTTGTCAACACTATTCACTACGTCATAGGCATGGGCTTGCCCCATCTTGTCTGTCCTTAGCCCTGCATCATGGGGATGGTCATGACATGTCTTCTCCGTGTCCTTGGTTTTGTCCTGTAGTGTTTGGCTCGGTATCTACTCTGCCCAACCTGGCATGGATATGCCGGGTACGTCTGCGACTTCTCTTCAGGCAAACCCGGCACGGACATGCCAGATTCTACTTCTCAACCCGGCAAGGATATGCCGGATTCTCCGTCACAGACTGCTTTCCCTGCACATAAGAAGAAAACAGAGCATACCGACATAGACATGTCGGGTATAACATGTCGGTCAGGCGTAAGTCGGTTAGAGTATGTCGGGCTGCTCCCAGATCATATCTCGGTCACCTCAAGCCCGGATATATTGAAAGGACAATGATGTCGCCTAGAGGGGGGGGGGTGAATAGGCGGTTTAAAACTTTTCCGGTTTAGGCTTGATAATTGCGGAATAAAACTAGATGTTTAAATTAACAAGCCGACAACCTAAATAAACTAGGCTCACCTATGTGCACCAACAACTTATGCTAAGCAAGACAAACAACAAGGTGATAGCAATATAGAATACTTCAAGCACGAAGGCTATCACAATGTAAAGTGCATAAGTAAAAGCTCGGGTATAGAAATAACCGAAGCACGCGGAGACGAGGATGTATTTCCGAGTTCCTCCTTGTTAAGGGAGTACGTCTCGTTGGAGAGGTGTGAACCGACACAACGGTTCAACAACCACAAAGGTTTCACCTTCTTCTCCGATGAACCGCACCACAAAGGCTTGGTTCACCTTCCACTATCGGAATTCCTTCGAGGCGGAATCCGGAGCCTTTCAACAACAATCCGAGGCACAACCCACAAAAGGATTGGGGGCTCCCGAACGGCTTTCAACAACAATCCGGGGCACAACCCACAATGGGTTGGGGGCTCCCGAACGGCTTCAAGTGACCACACAAGGGTCCAACCACCACAAAGGCGTCTAGGGTCCAAGGACCCAAGAGTAACAAGTTCACAAGTTTTCAACTTCCACGAATCCTCGTGGAGAGCACACCGATGCACCAAATGCAAAAGGCAAGAGCACAAGTGCTCAAATCCTTCACTCTCAAATTCCAACAAAGCAACAAATGCTTATGGGGGAATAAGAGAGGAAGAACAAAGAGGAGATGCACCAAGAACTCCAAGATCAAGATCTACAAGGTTTCCCTCACATAGAGGAGAAATCGATCGGTGGAAACGTAGATCAAGATCACCTCTCACTTTCCCTCAAATATTAGCAAGAACCATGGGAGGGATTGAGAGGAAGAGCAAGCTTTACAAAGGGCAACAATGGAGGAGAGAGAGGAGAAAGACTTGCTCTAGAGCTAGTCAACCATTGGGGAAGAAGGCCCCTTTTATAGTCTAGCACAAATATCTGGCCGTTGCAACAGCATCTTCTTCCGCAAGGGCGGTAGTACCGGCCTAAAGCCCGGTAGTACCGGCCCTGCGGTACCTTCGTCAACGCAGAAAACCGAGCGCGCGGTACTACCGGGGAAAAATACCCCGGTACTACCGGGCCCAAGTGCTGGGCTCCAACCCCGGTACTACCGGGGCCATCCGTGCCAAAACGCCCGAAAAACCAACTTCAGAGAGTAGTACCGCAGAGAGCCCGGTACTACCGCAGCGAGCCCGGTACTACCGGCTGACTGCGGTACTACCGGAACAAAACTCTCCGGTACTACCGGGCCTGTCCGAACACCAAAAACACAGCTATAACTTTTGCAAATGAACTCCGAATGAGGTGAGACCAACTCCGTTGGAAAGGTACCGACAAGGAGAAGGCTACAAAAAGTGAAAATATTGCATCCCATAAATAGAGTAAAATCACCACACATGGCAAGGTGTGGGACTTTCCTCACGGTTGAACCGGCAATATTTCCGCCACCGAACACGCAACTAGTTTTCCAAGGTAAAACCGTTTTCGATGAACTAGAGCTTGACATGGAGATGAACCAAGCTCTAATTCCTCACCACCATAAAAGCCAAATAAGAACCAAGAAATATGATATGCCAAGTATGCAAAGGTTTGAGCTCTCCACAACGATGCGATCAAGTTACTCACTTGAGAGCCCCTCTTGATAGTACGCCGTCTATCCTAAAACCCGGTCTCCCACTAACACCATGAGACCGGTAAAATAGAAAACCTATCAAGATCATACCTTTGCCTTGCGCATTCCACTTGAGCTCGATGATGACGATCTTGACTCTCTCAAGTTGAAACACCTTTCTTGATTGTGCTTGCTAGCACATGCTTGATGAAGACTTCTCCAAATGCTCCCCCATACTCCATTATGGGAGGGCCTCGCTAAGCATCGTCTTCATGACTCCTTTGCAAGCTTCAATCAAATGATATCTTCGAGATGCATCATATTGATCTTGCGCTTCATCTTCTTCTCTTGATATGTATGATGGCTTGGGGTAAAACATGATTGATCACTCAATCTTCTTTTCCAAGCCATACTTGCAATAAGCTCAACTCTTCACATGACCATTCTTCATATAAACCCTTGAGTAGAGCATTGATCATCATGTAAACTACTAGAGTCCAACACATGAACTCCAATCTTTTCCTATGGACAAGATCTACAAGTATATCTCAAAGCAAACATTAGGCCATAAGGATTGTCATTAATTACCAAAACCATGCATGGGGACAACCATGCACTTTCAATCTCCCCCATTTTGGTAATTGATGACAATCCATTTTACGAGGGTTTATATAATGAATTTAAGCAACCATGCAACACAAAGAGCAAGGATGCAAGAGAACCGCAAGAGAACAAACCCATATTCTCTTAAACCCTCTAAATTTCTCCCCCATTGGCATTGATTGCCGAAATGGGAAGAAAAACTTAGAAGGAAAATATAGTGAGAGCTCCCCCATAATGTGTGCATTTCTCATAATATGAGTGAAATCAAATGCACATATCCAATGACGAATAGATGGAGGGAGATCAAACTATATAGAGGATCCAAAGATTGCAAAAGAATATCAAATGGAAAGATACTTCAACGAAGGAAGCAAGTAATCAAACGGATCCGAAAAGTGTTCTAAATATCATGAGGGAACTCCCCAAGGTACGTGCACAAATAGGATTTGTATTTCAATATAGTGTGCACAACATGGAATCCTCACTCCCTCCTAGATAAATTCGAACACAAGCTCATGCAAGAGAATATAAATGAGAAGTGAGGCAAAACAACTTGCAACAAAAATGTTTTGCAACAAGAGCAAGGAGCGACAAATAAAATAATGGGTGTGAGATAAAAACACATTATAGGAGACTAATACGAGGATGAGAGCATCAACATAGTCTTTCAGGAAGAGTTGCACATAGTGCATATCATGTCTTTTCCATACCCACACACCCAAAGAGATATAGCAAATAGCTCCACAAGCTTAGTAAGATGCAAAAAGCATAACACATGAAAAATAAAGCTTGTGCCTTTTAGAAACCACCAAAGAATCAAAAGCAATAAGAGGTGGTCGCTAAAGAATTGGAATATCAATTAAAGATGTACTATTCTCATGTGTATAAGTTTCTAAGTAGACACGAATCACTAAGATATGGGTCTACAAATAAACATGTACACACAAGATAGATACAAGGGTAAAGATTATGATATCCAGGAGGAAGTCATAAATACACCAATAAGATCTTTGCTTAAAAGCATAGCACAAAGCCCAATTATGTCTTAACGGAATATAAGTGAACTTCCAACACATACTCATCATAGCATCAAAAATTATCCGCAAGGGATAAAGGTTAACAAACGGATGCTCCGAGTAAGATAACAAGTATCACAAAACGCAAATGATTTTGAAAATTCATCAATGTTGCACATGAGAGACTTTAAGTAGAAAGTGCTAGATTGACATAATTGGGATCGATGAATCATAGAAATGAATATATATTCCCCTTATATGTAATCATCCCGGCTTACTCACATTTGCAATAAAGACGTTTTGCAAGAACCAAATTAATTGCAACAAAAAGATTCATGTCAAGATACAACCTACACAAGGTTGAAAGCTTAGAAACGTAAGCATGAGGTAGATACTTGTTACCGAGATAGCATTGGTGATGTAGAAGATAAGAGTTAACGATCATCCAAACTTAGCTCCCATGAACACATGGTGACACCACCTTCCTTGTAAATGAGACAAGCTTCCAATGCATCTCCACATGTACCTAAAACAAATTCAAGTACAAAATGGTACCCAAACTTATTGGGTCCAAAGTAGTTAGAGCAACTACAATACATAGGACAAACTCCACATAAATATGTGCATATTGATATGAAATTGAATTTCATGCACATCTTAGCCATTTAGGATTTGATGGAGTTTATCCTATATATTGGTTCAACGAAAGTAAGCATGCCAAAGAAATACATGTAGTAAATATGCATGCACAAGACTTTCAAGAACCAAAAGAGATATAATTTGGACAAAACACCAATTAAACCAAGAAAGCACACACAAGTGCGACAAGAAAAAGAATTGTCCAAATTATATCAAAGGCCCAAATCAACACATGATTGAAGAAACCACTTTGAAAAGATACCAAATGAAAGCAAGAAACCAATTGAAGAAAATAACATCAAATAATAAACCAAACCCTCTACACTTTTCATGATGGCACAAAGTGACAAAACGAAAAATGTTTGTCTTCCAAAGAGACACGTCATCGGGATCAAATACCAAATGAAGACAACTAATGTTCGAAAGCACATAGGATTGCTCCCCCAAGATGTGTGCATTATTTATGATCTTGCATTTGAATACAAAATGCACACAAATGAGATCATCACTCTCCATATATATATTTATATAGATATTCAAACACTAGTCATATTCAAGAAAGGTAAGACATTGCAATACCAATTTAAAGAACGATGTTCCACTCAAAGTAGGATAGCTTCCCAAAGAATAGTGCATTATCAAAAAGTATGACTTTTGAATGTCAATGCACAAGAATTGGATCATTGCTTTTCCCAACTCAAGAAAGCACAAAACAAATTTCAAGTAGAGCAATAAAGTATCCAAAAGATACAAGGAAGACAAATAAGAGTTAGATCAAAAGCAAATCCTTGGCAATCAAATAAGGCAATTCAAAGCAAGAGCCAAAGTGAATATGATCAACATATTTACCCCCAAATATGATTATCACTTGTCAAGACAAGTAACGTATGGAGATATTTCTCGGTGGTGGATTGCAAGGATATATTCAAGATCATATTCACAAAACATAAGCATGAGGCAAAGAATAGGAATTAAAAGCCATGCTTAGATAGATATTCTTGATAGATTCACAAATCATGTGATAATGCAAAGCAACTCCAAGGAGTAGCTTGAATCAATTGGCTTCCCAAAAAGGTATATGAGAACATATTTAGGGAAAGCCATATCAAGAACATCCTCCACAAACAAGATCCAAAAGAGTGAGAGACAAAGAGCATTTAAGTAAATGGGAACTTGTTTGAGCAACATGCCACATAGGAACAAGATAATTAGCAATATCAATTCTAGGTGGCAAAACCTCACATTTTCACATTTTCTAGGCTTGTAATATGCACATAGCTTATTACTCCCCCATAATGTGATAATCCATTTATTTTAACACAAGAGGCAGACAAAAACAACTAGAGAAATTAATGGACATTATATAATTTGAATTTCTCATGAGCATGACATACCACAAAGAGAATAGATAATATTGATATATCAAAACTAAGTGGTATTCCTCATGTACACACATTTTTAGGATTGTGAAGTGCACGAAGCATATCACTCTCCAAAAATGGATAGTCCATTTATCTCTCAAAGAGAGCCAACAAGATAAGATATGATATAAAAGCAATAAGGCTCAAAACAAGTAGATGGTGTGCAAACCAAAATACACATGCTTGATTTCTCAAGATAAGTAAGTAGAGAGCACAACACATACAAACACTAGCAAGGTACAAAACCTAACACATGCAAGGGTGCAAGCAACTTTCAATGTATATATGATCTAAATAAAAGTTACCGCAAGGAGGAACATTGGATATGAGATAGAACAATATAATCCATATGACTTGACTTGAGAGAATATAATTGATGAAGATCCCTTAATTCTTCATAGTGTAGCCAAGTCTCCCATGCCCTCCATCAACACCTATTGATCAAGTTTTGGCTTGTTGGTCCCCAACTAAGTTGGGTCCTAAGAGGTTAGTCACAATAGGCTTGGCCACCCAAATGGTTCTTTTCTTGAAACCACTTTGAGTACCAACAAATTTGGCAAACACATTGCCAACCTTATCCTTCCGAAGAGAATAAACATCGTCAACTATAATGGGGTTGGATAAGGTACCATTTGTGCATGAAGAAGCAAGGTGACCCTTCTCACGGCATAGGTAGCAACATCGACTTCCTCCTCTCTTCTTAGTTGGAATCCCGACTTGAGGAGGAGTAGCTTGATTCTTCTTGGGAAGAGGTCGTTCTTCAACTTGAGGAACTTGAGTTTGACCTTGAGGATTCTTCCCTTGTTGCTTCTCACTAAGACGCTTCTTCTTCAAAGGGCAAGATCTAACATGGTGCCCTTCAACTTTGCACTTGAAGCAAACAATCTTGACCGAATCTTTGACTAGTTCTTGGCCCTTTTTCTTCTTAATGATCTTGGACTTGTTCTTGTTATTGGAGTTGAATCCAAGTCCACTCTTGTCATTTGGGCGTCTTTGAACACTCAACATATTGTCAAGTGTAGAATCCCCAAAATGACGCTTTTCCAAGTCTTTCTTCAAAGAAGTGACTTGGGCCTTGAGCTCATTTAATTCCTCTACATGGTTAGTATCAACACAAACACTAGAGGAAATAGATGCTTCATTGTTAGAGCAACAAGGCATGGAAAGTAATTCATCACAAGATGTAGCAACATTGTGAGTGGATGAATCACTAGGACTAGCACATGGCAATATAGCATTAAGAGTAGAAGTTGTGCCATTGTCCACATGAGGCTCACAAGATGTTACCTTTGACATAATAGCCTCATGAGCTAACTTTAGCTTAGCATGGCATGCTAGAAGATCGTCATTAGAGCTAGAGAGCCTTTCATGACTTTCTTCCAATTTCCCATACTTGCTAGTTAGCAACTCAAGTTGAGCCCTTAGCTCAACATTCTCCTTCAAAATAGATGCTTCACAAGAATTGGAGTTAGTAGCACAAGCATCATTATCATTAGAAATGGAAGAAGATAATTTTGCAAGCTTATCATTATTAGATAGTTGAGTTTGGAGTTGATCATGAGACTTGATGAGGAGAGAGTGTTCACTTTCTAAAGCCTTGTGAGCTTTGTCAAGTTTCTCTATGTCCTCACTTAGTCTAGCATTGCCAACACCAAATTCAACTTTTTCCTTTTTACACACTTTATATTTAGCAATAGCATGATCTCTTTCCTTAATGATTTTAGCAATGATAAGATCATTTGATTCATCAAAAGATTCAAGTCTCTCCTCAAGAGACACTCGAAGCTCTTGCTCTTCGTCAAGGGCATTCTCTAAGGATGCTTTTTCAATAGCATCTTCTCTCTCAATTTTACATTTTTGCTCAAATTGAGTATCCAAATCCTCAATGGTTTCTATACATTTAATACCATGAGCAACAATTTCACATAGAGAAGAGATAGCTTCACTACCTTTGGGAAGAGCACCAAGAACACTCTCACCCTTCTTGGTTAAGGTTTCAATGTCAAAATCTTCTCCATGAGCATCCTCAACCACATCATCACATATCTCGGGATTCGAGGTAGAAGTTACCTTGGAATCCTTAGCCATGAGGCAAACATGATTAATGGGTGAGGAGGATGAAGAATTACTTGAAGCACCATTGGGTTCCATGTCTTGTTCCAACAAATGTTGGGATTCCTCTACATTGTTAATCATGCAAATACTAGAGGATATGGAAGCATTATTTTCATGACAACAAGACATAGAGAGCATATCATTATTATATTTAGCTAAGCAACTATTACTTGATATGCAAGGACCATCAACTCTAGCATGTATGACATTTGGAGTGCTAGAAGAGTTTAGGTCCAAAGATAGAACATTGCAATGTGATAGAGAAGAGGTATAATCAATAGTAAGTTCACCATCACCAATGCAATTTCTATCACCACTCACCATATCATTATCTTGTGACAAATCACATGTTGGTGGAGTGGAAGAAGTTGTGAACTCATCACGGCCGGAGGTGGAGGGAGAACAATCATCCTCAATAATTTTGGACACTTCATATATACCTTGAAGCTTGGTCCAAAGCTCATGTGCATTTCGAAAAGGCATGATTGAAGCAAGAACTACATCGCTCAAAACACACATAAGACCATTAGTAACTTGAGTCTCGAGATGAGAGTTTATCTCATCCTCTAAAGATAATTCTTGGGAATCCTTTGGAGGAGATAAACTCACATCTACAATCCTCTTAATATAATTTGGACCCATGGCCCTAAAAAGATTAAGCATGCGAATTTTCCAAACATCATAATTTGTGCCATTGAATATGAAAGTGGGATCGTGCACTAATTCTCTAAACGACATCTTTTACTCTCTAGGCGGTAAAGCCCAAAAAGAGAGACCAGGCTCTGATACCAATTGAAAGGACAATGATGTCGCCTAGAGGGGGGGGGGGTGAATAGGCGGTTTAAAACTTTTCCGGTTTAGGCTTGATAATTGCGGAATAAAACTAGATGTTTAAATTAACAAGCCGACAACCTAAATAAACTAGGCTCACCTATGTGCACCAACAACTTATGCTAAGCAAGACAAACAACAAGGTGATAGCAATATAGAATACTTCAAGCACGAAGGCTATCACAATGTAAAGTGCATAAGTAAAAGCTCGGGTATAGAAATAACCGAAGCACGCGGAGACGAGGATGTATTTCCGAGTTCCTCCTTGTTAAGGGAGTACGTCTCGTTGGAGAGGTGTGAACCGACACAACGGTTCAACAACCACAAAGGTTTCACCTTCTTCTCCGATGAACCGCACCACAAAGGCTTGGTTCACCTTCCACTATCGGAATTCCTTCGAGGCGGAATCCGGAGCCTTTCAACAACAATCCGAGGCACAACCCACAAAAGGATTGGGGGCTCCCGAACGGCTTTCAACAACAATCCGGGGCACAACCCACAATGGGTTGGGGGCTCCCGAACGGCTTCAAGTGACCACACAAGGGTCCAACCACCACAAAGGCGTCTAGGGTCCAAGGACCCAAGAGTAACAAGTTCACAAGTTTTCAACTTCCACGAATCCTCGTGGAGAGCACACCGATGCACCAAATGCAAAAGGCAAGAGCACAAGTGCTCAAATCCTTCACTCTCAAATTCCAACAAAGCAACAAATGCTTATGGGGGAATAAGAGAGGAAGAACAAAGAGGAGATGCACCAAGAACTCCAAGATCAAGATCTACAAGGTTTCCCTCACATAGAGGAGAAATCGATCGGTGGAAACGTAGATCAAGATCACCTCTCACTTTCCCTCAAATATTAGCAAGAACCATGGGAGGGATTGAGAGGAAGAGCAAGCTTTACAAAGGGCAACAATGGAGGAGAGAGAGGAGAAAGACTTGCTCTAGAGCTAGTCAACCATTGGGGAAGAAGGCCCCTTTTATAGTCTAGCACAAATATCTGGCCGTTGCAACAGCATCTTCTTCCGCAAGGGCGGTAGTACCGGCCTAAAGCCCGGTAGTACCGGCCCTGCGGTACCTTCGTCAACGCAGAAAACCGAGCGCGCGGTACTACCGGGGAAAAATACCCCGGTACTACCGGGCCCAAGTGCTGGGCTCCAACCCCGGTACTACCGGGGCCATCCGTGCCAAAACGCCCGAAAAACCAACTTCAGAGAGTAGTACCGCAGAGAGCCCGGTACTACCGCAGCGAGCCCGGTACTACCGGCTGACTGCGGTACTACCGGAACAAAACTCTCCGGTACTACCGGGCCTGTCCGAACACCAAAAACACAGCTATAACTTTTGCAAATGAACTCCGAATGAGGTGAGACCAACTCCGTTGGAAAGGTACCGACAAGGAGAAGGCTACAAAAAGTGAAAATATTGCATCCCATAAATAGAGTAAAATCACCACACATGGCAAGGTGTGGGACTTTCCTCACGGTTGAACCGGCAATATTTCCGCCACCGAACACGCAACTAGTTTTCCAAGGTAAAACCGTTTTCGATGAACTAGAGCTTGACATGGAGATGAACCAAGCTCTAATTCCTCACCACCATAAAAGCCAAATAAGAACCAAGAAATATGATATGCCAAGTATGCAAAGGTTTGAGCTCTCCACAACGATGCGATCAAGTTACTCACTTGAGAGCCCCTCTTGATAGTACGCCGTCTATCCTAAAACCCGGTCTCCCACTAACACCATGAGACCGGTAAAATAGAAAACCTATCAAGATCATACCTTTGCCTTGCGCATTCCACTTGAGCTCGATGATGACGATCTTGACTCTCTCAAGTTGAAACACCTTTCTTGATTGTGCTTGCTAGCACATGCTTGATGAAGACTTCTCCAAATGCTCCCCCATACTCCATTATGGGAGGGCCTCGCTAAGCATCATCTTCATGACTCCTTTGCAAGCTTCAATCAAATGATATCTTCGAGATGCATCATATTGATCTTGCGCTTCATCTTCTTCTCTTGATATGTATGATGGCTTGGGGTAAAACATGATTGATCACTCAATCTTCTTTTCCAAGCCATACTTGCAATAAGCTCAACTCTTCACATGACCATTCTTCATATAAACCCTTGAGTAGAGCATTGATCATCATGTAAACTACTAGAGTCCAACACATGAACTCCAATCTTTTCCTATGGACAAGATCTACAAGTATATCTCAAAGCAAACATTAGGCCATAAGGATTGTCATTAATTACCAAAACCATGCATGGGGACAACCATGCACTTTCATATATGCCGGTCACCAAGTATGTCGGTCCATCTTGGACGTAGCCTTTACCCTGTCAGGACCCTACCCGGGGGTAGCCCCCCAACACTTCTACCATTTAGTGTTGGTGTTCTCTCAGAAGATTTGTGTGGAATTTCATATTCAGTTCATCAGCCTCCTTGTCCATATCTAACTAGTAGTACTTCTCAGCAGCTTCCAAATTGTCGTTTCTGCAAACCAACCTGTGGTTGGATGGCTAGCAGGGTGGTTGTACCCTCAGCCCACCAGAGTTCAAACCCCAGGTTTGACGGCTGTGTGTTGCATTTAGGCGGAATATTCTTTCAGTGGGAGGCGACGTTCCCGTCGACAGCGAGGCGCCCATGGTGTGACTTCGTCAATCTCAAGACTCGATCCGCCGGCTCAGTATGTCGGAGGTGCTCATAGGGGTAGGGTGTGCGTGTGTGCGTTCATAGGGGTGAGTGTGCGCGCGTGTTGTAAGTGTCTGCGTTTGTACCGTGTTTCTCAAAAAAAAAATTGTCGTTTCTTTCATTGTCCAAGAGCCCCAGAGATGAAGCAAACAATTTTTCAAACGGGGAGTCCATGAAGGATCAATCCACTCCACATGTGAGCACTCCCCACCAACCTAAATGATAATGGAAGCACAATTAACTACATTGCATATTACAACTTAAATTTGTTAAAAAAAACATGGTACATACAAGAATTGTTAAATTTAGACAAGTCCTATTTCATTCCGTGTTAAACACCCCAGAAACCTTATGCCACCATTTTCACCTTCAAAGCAGACAAATTTCCTAAGTTTCTTCGAGTGCATGCACAACCACTTGCCTTTGAACTTCACATCATCCATTTCATCAAAATCCGGATCGTACATAAGCTCAACCATCGGTTGCAATAAGGTAAATAGGAAATCACACACATGTTTGTGGCTATATAGTTGTACACCTATTTATAATAAAATTATCCTACCCAATTTTTACCAATCCAATCCATATACCTATACTAATGCTAAAGATCATACAAACATACTATTGTTCCATAGCAAATCCAAATCAAATAGACAAATTTCGGTTCAACCTTAACATGAACAAAGTGGCATAATGAGATACATTTATTGGATGAAAACGAGGGGATCGGAGGGGAATACCTGCGGGAAGTAGTTGGGAAAAAAATCTCCTCACTTTTTCTTTCATATCGGAGACGAATCGGTGGAGGATTAGAGAGAATCACCACCGCCTACTTCTACCTCCTATCTACTAGTCTGAGTGGGTTGGGAGAGAGCGCAACCATGTGACTTAACTGATAGATGTAGAGAGTGTAGCGCCTTAGAGTATCTCCAGTGGATGGTGTATATGGACGTGTAAAGCCCGTTTACACGTTTTTGGCCCAAAATCGGTCTCCAGTGGATCGTGTAAACCATCGTGTATCGTTGCCACGCCCATGCACGTACCGGTCGTGGAATTAAACACGCCCTATCCACGCTCGTGGAGCGACGAAAAGGAGGCCGCGAGGCTTCTTCAACGTCCTCATCCCCCCGCACCAGCACCAGCGCCGCTCCTTCTCCGACGCCCAGGCGCCCGCCGAGCCCACGCCCAGGCGCCGCCGCATCATCCTCGAGCGCTGGGCCGTCGCCGCCGCCGTCACCGCCTCCACCGCGCCGCCGCCCGCCGACGCGCGCCGCCGCGCCAGGGAGGCCGAGCTCGCCTCCGCCACGCGGCCCATCGCCGCCCGCGCCGCCGTCTTCCGGGAGCCCTCGCCGGCCCCATCCGATGCCTCCTCCTCGCTCATCCAGCGCTGGCGCGAGATCGAGTCCGTCGGACCCGCCACGCCCCGCGCACCCGGCGACGCCGCCTCCGAGCGGCCGCGTCGGGTGCATCGTCAAGAGGCGGCGCTGGCGATGGGCGCCGAGCTGGGAGAGGCGTCGCTGGCGATGGGCGCAGAGTTTAATAGGTCAGGGATGGATCGGGGAGGTAGGAGACAGAGATGGGGGGACGGGGATGGGGTAATTCGGTGTTGAATTGGTCGATTTTGTACTCAATTTGGTGTTGGGGATGGGGATGGGGCTCAATTTGTTGATTCCTGTGTGCATTTGTTGATTTGTTGATTCCTGGGCTCAATATACACGTCCTAATTTACACGTTACACTGAAAAACTGGGAGGTGTATAATTAACCATGGTGTATATGAACGTGTATATGGAGATATACACGTCCAAATTTACACGTTCCACTGAAGATGCTCTTAGCATGAGGTGCTACATAACCGCACCGTAGCGCCTTTATCTGAGGCGCTACACTAGGTCCAGCACACGCCACGCTGGCAGAATTTGTAGCTCCTCCGGCTTAGACGTTAGCCTATAGAATCTAACGTCTGATTGTGGGGCGATCCTAGATACTTTTCGTTCAGCGACTCATTATGGACATTTAGAATTACCATGATTTCCTCACGTACCCGAAATGATCAGATTGTAAAACTTTTTCTCAAGCGTCCATATTTATAAATTACTTTGGTTTTATGGTTATTTTTATCTAACTTGCCCTGGCCGGCCGGACAATGTACCTTCTCGGTCTCCAGTCCTTGCTGGAAACTGCATGGACCGATCAGCTTTATCGATCGATCATCTCTCCTAGCTACTAGTCCTACCGAGCATGGCCTAAAACATGAACCCATGCATAGCTAGCTAGGTCGACTATAGCAAGATGTAAAACGACAGATGTTTTCCGTCGCACGGCTAGCTTTTCAGAAGCTTTTCGTCAGAGGTGGACGACAATTGGTCCAACAGAAAAAGGTGGTGGCACGTACATATATATACAGTAATAAACTGTTTATTAACTTTAACGTACCGGCGTACGCCCAGCTCGCTCGATCTTCAGTGTTGAGCTAGGACGAGCGAGGCATCCTAGCTAGGCCCATGCATGATTGCCGGCCGTGATGAACGACGAAAAATCACAGATTGTTGAGCGCTTGGCTTTTCGTACACTACTATACCCCGTAACCCATATCGTAGTATCCATAGCTAGCCTGATAGTAGATGGATATTGTCATATTGACATAGACGGATGGATGGAGTCGTACAGTTGCGCCGCGACGTACCCGATCGAAAAGCCGGTTTTGGCAACTGCAGAAGGATAGGAGCCAGAAAGCGGTCGTACCGGCATGCATCGATCGATCCCACACGCCCTAGGCGTGAGCTTGGGGATGACTTGAGCGATGATCCAAGCAGCATAGCCGCCCAGCTGCTACATACGGGTGTTTGTTTGGGCTTTTGGCTTTGACTTTTGGAAGCCAAAGAGCACCTAAATAGGTGCTTTTTGGCTTTTGAATTTTGAAAGCCATAAGATTTGGATCTTGGCTTTTGGCTTCCAAAAGTTAAAAGCCAAAAAACACCTAAATAGGTGCTTTTTGGCTTCCAAAAGCCAAAGCCAAAAGCCCAAACAAACACCCCGTAGTACTACGACCGAACCGGCCGTCGTCCCTCTGTTAAAATAGGACCTCGACCGCATGAACGGCCGACACGTGGCTCCGTCTATTTATTGTTTGTTACCCCAGCTAGCCATGGAGTTAACGCGATCGGCCGTTTGTTCGGTTGGTCATGTCATGTCAAGGCCAGGACGACAGAGGTGGTAGGAGTACTGTAGCACTACCGGTAAACTGGAGCTGCAGTACAGGTAGATACAGAGCTACTCCTCCAGTCCTCCTACCTAGCATCGTAGTGGAGTACTACTAGTAACAGTTTGATGATGGCTGGCCCGCGCGCGGGCTAGTTCGTTGATTAATCAAGGCGCATATGTGATTTCAAAAAAAAATAAAAAAAAATCAAGGCGCATATGTGGGTGTCGATCAATCTGGAGGCCGGCCGGGGCTGCGATGGATCGCGCGCGGCAAGCTATTATGTCGAACGGAGCGCGGTGGGCGCGATCCCGGCCGGCCGCCCGCCTCGCCATTGTCGGCAACAGTGGCGCTCGCAGTCCAGCCCCACCACAACCCGTGCCCCGGACGACATGCGGGTTCATCTCTCCCGCGACCGGCATAAACATTTCCGTCGACCAAAACTAGCTCAGCCCAAACAGTGTACACACAAACCCAACAGCAACACATGCGCGGTTCGATCGCGAGGTCAAGGTTATCTCCTTCTCGCCGTACGTGCATGCATGCACGTCGTGGCCGCGTCCGGTTCGCGTGCTTGGATCTCGGTACGCCGGCCGGCACCATGTCCGGCGGGTCGATAGCGACGCGCGCGCGGAGAGAGGGGTGCCGGCGGGCCCTCGTGTCGATCCCATCCAGCTCGCGAGCTGACATGACGGCTAATTTCCCTGTCACTCGATCGTCCGCCGGAGCCCGGCCGGTGGCTCACATGGGCGGCGGCCTTAAACCTAAACATACGCATGCACGCGCCACGCGACGCTCACGTGAAGGTTGGCGGGCGCTGTCCGGTGCCCGCGCGCTTCTGTTCGATCCCAAACATGGCAGCGGCGCAGGGGGCTCCACTCCACCCCGGAGGGGTCGCCCGAGATTTGCGTCACATCGTTCGGTAAACACAGCCAAACCCTTACGGCTTACGTACACTCTTTTTTCCGATAAAAGTTGTAAGCACTATAGGCGCGCCTTTTGCATATATATATAGGATGCACATAGCCGTCACAAGTTCAGTTTAGAAATATAAAAAGCAATTAAATGCGCATTACATGTCATGATGATAAATTGTAAAAATGTCTAACATAGTGTCTGTAAAGTATGATGCCATAGAATAAAAAGTTTCTCGTCGGATTCTGCAGTCTTGTACACACTTCTATAAACAGGTCGCGATGTTCAACACGTTACAACGGAGACTATAAACGGAGGGTAGCAGTACTCTGTAGATAAACTTCATGAGAGAAAAATCTTTATCATTAAAAATCTTGTCATTTCTATAAAGTCAAAGCGATCATATAAAGGCAAGCGTTGTGTCACCGGTTGTTTAAACCTATGATCACAAAAATTCAGACAGTTGCCAAAAATATTAGTGGGTATAAGGTAAAATCTATCTGGATGATTGACCATATAGAATTAGCAAATTTACACTCGAATAATAAGTGCTTTATAGTCTCATTCTTGTGACAAAAGATATACTTTTTATTACCATGCAAATTGTATTTTATATGATTATCTTAGTAAGAATTACCCGTCGAAAAAATAACACGTAAAGACCTTATTTTAATGAAAGTTCATCTTACAGAATTACTTATTATTCTCTACTCGCACGTCTGGTTGGAATGTTGGATTAAAACTTTATGCATGGAGTCCACTATGAATATACCACTCTTGCGTAAATTTTATCAAAACTTATGAGTCCTCTGCATCGGATTGACCAAAAACCAGACGTTGTAGCAACTCTAACTATACTCCTACCATATACTACTACTAGTTGAATTCGGCGCGGCGGCACGCCGCGCCCTTTAAGAGAATATTTGTGTATGGTTTGTTTTGTTGATGTAGTGGTATAATATATCTCGTAAATAGGATTGGTGGTTTTGACTTGCATAGTCCAAGGTGGCGAGAGCTCATCTTCAGAAGGATGCATGTTAAACATGCTGCAAAATAAGTCTGATCCCAAGAACGGCGAGGCAGCAGAACATGACCCGGAAGTACCTTCAAGAAGATCGAAATTAGTTGCACAAACCATACCAATGTCACACTTACAATAAAGATTCTACCTATACCCCATCAACAAAGCAAGCAGTAAACTTACACTGTCTGTCAATCTCATTACTAATTTTCATTAGAAGCGTACACACCGCTGAGTCTGAAGGCAAGTATGTAAGCTAGCAACAAACACATGCAACTATTCCTGAATTAGGAAAACATGAAAACCACAGCAAACTCTCCATGGCCCTCAGTATAAAAAGCAAGGTAAGAAGATTGACACGCCTGTGAACGGTGAACAGAAAAGAAAGATTACAGTAACTCCAAAGCAGAGAAGACACTTTATGTGCAGCACAGATTCAATATGAGCTTGCGATTCACTTATCTACTATAAAACCCGGTTAGAATATTGGATTTAGGGCTTAGGACAGCAGGCATATGTAATTTGTGAAATCATGTTCTACGCTCACAAAACATTAAGTCTGGTATCCCAAGACAGTCAGGCCACCATAAGTTTGCCACCATGCTCACGGCCTTAAGAGCAGAATTACAGAATTTGAGGAAAATCTTGTCTTTGGAATATTTTTTGACTACGAAATAAGAGGATCAATAGCGGAGTACATGAGGACAGCAATAGTATTTGATAAACAAACATATATGTCCAAGAATTATTCATATATTGAATGAACTATAGATTTAACAGGCAGGGGCATAATATTGCATCATCCAGCAATAAAGCTGCTACTGATTTGTGCTTTCACAGACAACAAAATTTGTGAAATCATGTTCTACGCTCACAAAACATTAAGTCTGGAATCCCACGACAGTCAGGCCACCATAAGTTTGCCACCATGCTCACGGCCTTAAGAGCAGAATTACAGAATTTGAGGAAAATATTGTCTTTGGAATATTTTTTGACTGCGAAATAAGAGGATCAATTGCGGAGTACATGAGGACAGAAATAGTATTTGATAAACAAACATATATGTCCAAGAATTATTCATATATTGAATGAACTATATATTTAACAGGCAGGGGCATAATATTGCATCATCCAGCAATAAAGCTGCTACTGATTTGTGCTTTCACAGACAACAAACTATGTCTAGAAAGCCCAAGAGTGAGTCGACTAAACTCGGGACTAATCTTGTCCAGAAAAGGATATGTACCAAGGACAATTGAAAATATGAAACTGACCAACTTCTAGAAATGCAATGTCGGTGCTTTGTGTTGGACTGTCCAAAATATGAACTACAATTGGAACCGAAATATGTACACGCGGGATTTTTTTGTACCTAATACATCTCATCTCCAATAAAAACTGGTAATCTTGCCATAAAATAAATAGATACGGGACTTTATAAGAGCCCAGAATGTTGCAGCATCAGGCGAATAAAATGCAGTAACAGAGTTTTATTTTACACTTGCGAATTGTAGCTTGAAACCATTAAGAGTAAAGAGCATCGGTTGCTTAAAGATCCATACATTGGGTCTTATGTTCTCCAAAAGAAGGGACCCTAATTTCTTCCACTTTGATCGTACCTCGTAACTTGTTTCTGATGAAAATAGACAGTAGTTTACAACACTAAAGCATACCCTTGAAACTTGAAAGCTCCCTTGGATCCGACATTTCTTGTCAACCAACGTGATCTAGACAAACGAAAAAATTAGCAGGCCACGAATGTTGTTCAAGAACAATAAATTCACTATCAGTAGCGATTATAAGGCAAACCTCAGTCGATTCAGTGGTCGCGGTGCAGAATTGCCTGATTCAAGCATCAGGTTTGGTGTGCCATTTCCCCTGAGCAAAGGGGTCGTAGGAATCCCGGCGGCTGGATCCCCTCCACCGCAGCGACGTCACCGGCCGGCAAGCTGGAGGCTGCGGTCTCCGGGGCCGCGACTGCGAGGGAACCCGGCCGCCATGGTCTGCCCGACGGCGCCCTCGCTGGCGACCTGTTCCTCCCGCTGCTCATCCCGTGCGCGTCTCCCGGGCCGTCCGCCGTCTGGGAGAGACGACACGCGAGCTCATTGGGTCGTAAAGGAGCGGCGCGGCTAGAAGCAGAGCTCGGCGGCCGAGCAGGAGGAAGGGGAGCAAGGGGCCGCGAGGAACTCGGCCGCGTCGCTCTGGCCGCCATGCTCCGCCCGTCGCTGCCCTCTCTGGTGTCCTGTTCCTCCCGCTGCTCATCCTGTGCGTGTCTCACGGGTCGGCCGCCCCCTGGGAGAGACGACACGCGAGCTCGTCGGATCATAAAGGAGCGGTGCGGCTAGAAGCAGAGCTCGGCGGCGGAGCGGGAAGGAGGCGAGCACGGGGAAGCAAGAGACGGACGCGCGCGAGGAGATGATGGCCGGAGCCCTTGTGAGCGTGGCGTCGCCGGGATCGATGGCGAGGGCATCCCGGAAGGCCGTCGATGCGTCCGGGGAGGGCCGAAGGGGCGGCGGACATGCCGGCGGAGGCGGCGGCAACAGCGCCGTGCGGGGAGGGGGGAGAGGGATTGAGGAAACACTTTGGCAAAACAGTCCCTGTAGTTTCTGATAATTACACCTAGGTCCTCTGCGGGCGGGTTTCTGCAAAGTGCGCGCGCTACTGTAGATAACTGTTCATCCACAGTGCCGCGCGCGAATTGGCCGATCTGGGCCGTCCGATCTCGATCGAACGACTGAATTTTGGAGCGCGGAGAGAGCGTCAAAATTTCCCTCCTTAATATATAGAGGCATATAACTACCGATATATACAACGTATAGATGCATGCATAAACAAAACTTGGGCATACGTACAAGTTAAAGTACCATCACTCTCTCCCCTCAATCAGCGCGTTGCAATCTAGGCGCTAATCTCCAGCGTGTTAGGTTAATTAGCTTACTATACACAAACGCACGTACTTAATTAACACGGTGCGTCATGCATGCTACTGTGTAGGACAAGGGATGTGAGTGTTACGTGCATGCATCTTTCGTCTCGGGGACAAGCAGGGCATCTTTCGAGTCCGGTGCCCGATTTGTCTTCATCACGGCTGATAGACAGATTTATCTATCCTTGATGTTGTTAATTAAAGACTTCCCGGCTGATCAGAGTTGCTCTACTGCACGTATGTGCTGCTGAATATATACGATAGTGGTGTCCCTGTCCGTTTCTGCGACACAAGAGACAAGAGAGGTGAAGATAGATGTCCCTGTTTTAGCTTACATGATGTGGGCGAAATTAAAAGGTTTAGCTTGTCCAAAACTCTCCATTTAGATGGAGCAATCGGTGAGCCCATGTACTAATTAAGCAATGCCGATAACTGATTCCTCGACACGTCGTCTGTTCGTGATACATACTGCACGGCTACTCAATTCATCAGTCACGATTTCTCACAGTCGAGTGAGAGGGACTTAATTGGGTGGTAACATCAAACCAAATTGCATGCAACCTCAAACGAAACAATGGATTTTGTCTATTTCTTGAGTTCTGCTGGCTCGGTCAACATGGCCAACATGTACGTCTCGCTATAGGGTTCTCTTCTTTCCCGGTAAAAATCAAACAGTCCTGCAAGGGGCATGGGCACGTGGCAAGTGGCGGGTGGTCATCGCATATAGCAGGGCCCACGGTCGAAAGGCCTAGCTGTGGGCTGTACACACCGATTAGACAGAGACGCGCTGGCCCGGCCCAACGCCCTTCCCTTTCGATCTCTCCTAGTCTGTTCCGTCCTACTTTTCCTCACGGCCACGGCCAGTAGTAGTGTACTACTACAGTACTAGTGTTACAATTACTCGACGATCAACGCCCATCCCGATCCATCCCCAATCCCTCCTATAAAGGACACGCTCTCCCTTTCTGTCTCCCTCACAACCATTGCACACCCAGCCAGCCAACAAGCGCTTCTCTTCTTCGTTTCCACCGGCAGATAGATAGATAGATAGCTCCCGGCCGGCGACGGTGGGTTTGCGCCTACGTCTGCTTCTTGAGCCACACAGCTAGTGCACGGCTAGCTTCTTCATTATCCGGCGCCGGACTCTGCAGCTCCGGAAAGCAGTATCTTGCGGCCAACTCATCCCGGCGGGCGGTGACGATGTCGAGCAGAAGGTCGTCGCGTGGCGCTGGCGCCATCTCCGAGGAGGAGATCAACGAGCTCATTTCCAAGCTCCAGGCTCTTCTTCCCAACACCCGCCGCCGCGGCTCCGGCCAGGTAATTAACTAACCAGCTTAGTCAGTTACGCTCGCAGCAATGAAGTACATCCACATTACTGCTGCTGTCCAGTGTCCACAACTGGCCTGGAAGCTTAGCTACTACTGTACTAGCTCCGGCTGAAGCGAGCAAGTCATAATCCGTGTGAGTGGATGAAAAATGCAGGCGTCCACGACGAAGCTGCTGAAGGAGACGTGCAGCTACATCAAGAGCCTCCACCGGGAGGTGGACGACCTCAGCGACCGGCTGTCCGACCTCATGTCGACCATGGATCACAATAGCGCCGGCGCCGAGATCATCCGCAGCATCCTACGCTCGTGAGCGTCCTACGTACGCACGGCGGTGCCGAGATCGGAAGAGAGAGAGATCGAGCCGCGCGCCACGACAATTAAGCGGCGGCGGCGGCGGCGCCATGAGTTTCTCTCCGGCCGGCCACGCTCGTACGAGACCTTGCTTAATTTGCTAGGGTATATATATATATTATATATTTAAATATGTACTACTACCTCTCTTCCTTTCTGCCTGCCTGCCTTCTAGATCTGATCGTGTTCGACGTGTCTCTAAGCTTTCCATCACTCCGTTAATCTGTACGTAGGGCATTTAGCTAGGGCCAAAGCTTATCCTCCTCGCGCTTGCTTCCTTCTTCAGACGTACTCTCTCCGCCATGTGTTCTCTCGATCGGAGCTGGCTAGATAGATATAGCTCCGGCCTGCTGCTGTCTCCCTCTTTTGTTGTCCCTTTCTTGCTACTATCCTGTTCGATCTGTAAATTTAGTTGGTGGCTTTGGATCGAGTTGTGTCCTCTATAGACAACCGACCGACCACTATATTACGGTACTCCTCCTACCTAGAGCAAATTAATATCATCGATCGATCATGATTCATGCATGTTGTACTGATCCAGCTTTAACTTTTGTTGGGCCACGTACTATTAGTACGAGAATTAATACTACTGTACTAGTACTGTCTTTCACGTACTCCTGTATATGTTTAAGAAATGTAAACGATGCCGGCCGGGCGGGCTTTCATGGTTGCTTCCTCTCTGCTGCAGTCTACTGATCTCTCTCTCCCTCGATCGGCATCGGCTCTGTCCGTACGCACACGAAGTGACGCGTTTACTTGAGATTAAAAATGAAAAAGATGGTCAATTAAGCTATACTTATATATTTCAGGCTGCAGTAGTTGTAGTAGTTCTACTTCTACTTGGCATGCATGCCTTGGTCCACTCGCTCCAGCTCCCGGCCGCTGTTCTGATGCTACGACCAGTGACTCTAAGTACTGCTAACCCGGTCTACATCTCTCTCTGCACCGGTGCATGTGTCTCCACTTGGGCTTGTCCTTTCTTTAATCAGCACTCCGGTGAAAGAAATAGATGAAAGGATCAGGAAAAGGTTCGCGTCAACTGTCCTGGTTTCTCCCGGATGTTAATGCTGTGTCTGTCGTGGGGATGCTGTCCACCCTCACTCTTCCTAATCTCTGCGACGAACGCGCGCAACCCACATGCAAGTTACCATCGACAGATATATCCATCGATCGATCGGTGGCGTACCAGACGAGACCACGACCGAGGACGCCGGCCGCGCGGTGAAGATCAGTGAAGACAGTCATCCGTTGAATCGATGCCGGTGAAAAGCGTCCGGCGATGGGCTAGCTTGCCACCTTTGGATCCATTTACAAGCTAAATCTTCTAATCAATGGTGGTCCAATAATTTTTTTTCCATAACTATTAAGACGCTCGACCTGATTTCAAAATTGTCCACAGTTTTATATGATGTTTTGATTGCAAAATGAGGGGTCTCCTTCCGTAGCTGTCCAGTTACGAGTACGAGAATTGAAACACATTATCTAACACATAGCCGATAGATACTAGGCAAGCATTAATGCGTAAAAATTATTCCATCACCGCCTCCTTAATTTTTCCCATCTATGGAAATACTTTAACGACTATCCTTTTGGATAATACTCGACATAGCACTGTGGCTGCCTCTTTTTCTCACAGAGCAAGAAGGCTTGTCTATTGTCATCTGTGAAAACACTCGACAAACAACACATGAAAAGTATTTTTGCTTGCGCCTCTTTCTACCGCTTACTACGTACTCTTTCTCGCCAATCCATCATCTTTGACGCGATACATAGTCCATCTCTCGGCTATTGTTTGTTCATCCTTAGAGATGCAACACAAGTAGTGCATCGTGATGAAATACAAGGCACTATCCAAACTTTCTCGGGAGATGCCATGCTTCTTCATAGAAGAGCTGAATGACATCCGCCACGAAGTTTCGTATAGTACATGTGATGGAGTTTGTGTCGTGCCAGGATGACTACACCGAAAGAGAAGCATGCACAATTTTCTCCTATTGGGGCGACCTTGTTGATAGAAATGGACCTCCGCCTCATGGGTCTGGCGGGCACTGGTTAGGAGTTATAGGTGAAGAAGGTCGAAGCCGTTTGTGTTTAATATATATGCAGATGCTCTAAACACATGCATGTATTTTTCTTGTTTGTTGTTCGTGAGAATGTTGTTTCCTAAATGTTTGTTATTTGTGAGTTTGTGTGTCGAGTATTAGACACTTGACAAACAGGGAGATACCGACATAGTGCTTATGAAAAACCCTCTTTACCGAGTGTACATACCACTTGGCAAAGACAACCGAGTATATTACGGATCTAGGGAGATACCGACATAGTATTTGTACACTCGTCATATATACGAAGGCTTTCGTGAGTGGGTTGAAGTTCACTTTCAGGAGTGAACAGCCCATAGACCATACACAGTGCACAAAACTTAACGTAGCCAAGGAGGCGTGATTCCCTGTATGATCAGTGACATCAGTCGTCATCGGTTTGAGAAAGGATTCTTGGCCTGGCAAAGTGTTACACACATACATGCATGCGCCCTCTAGGTTCGTTTAATTGCTGACGACGGCGGGGCGGACAGCGTTGCTAGCTTCTGCAAGGAACCCCACATGCATGCTAATGTGCTATGGGACTACGAAACAGTATTGCATGATACGCACACACACTGGCCGTACGTACGTTTATCTAGCTCGACGACCGGAAGGGAGATCACGGAAAAATAGTTGGTGACGTGCTCGATCGAGCTTGCAATTCTCAAAACAAGAAGTTGAAGCTTGCCCAATGAATGCCCAATGAGTAGATGTGTTGTGTATAGTTGGAAGCTAATAAAGGTCGATGGAACTAGCTAGAGGACAGCAGGCCAGAAAGAGAGGTGCAGTAACTTGCTAAAATTTGGAACAAAGATTAGTTAGGCACACTGTACGTACGTACGCTCTAATCTGGACCGAGCAAATAAATACAGTAGTACATTATAATTTATTACTCTAGTACTCCCTCTGTATCGAAATATAAGATTTTTTAGTCTTTTCTGTCACACACGTATCTAGCTTATTTTAGTGTAATATATATATAATAAACATGTCTAAATATGTGCAATGCAGAAAAGGGTAAGACATCAAGGGAGTACATACTAACATCTCGAGTGAATAAAATTAGCATGACTTCAACGGGCCGACGCATTTAGTCGTCTGTGTCTGTTCCTGTCAGCGCAATCCAAAATCAAGGTCTAACGCGACGACACAAATGAACCGTTATCCGTTTTTCTGTCTGTCACGACCCATTTTTTACCTAAATTTGTTTCGCGTTTGCATCGACCGCGGACAGAAATCAGACAGCTCTTGTGACCGCTCTTAGCCCGCATTTCATCGGCCCATATGGCATAAAGCCTAGCTCCCTCCTCCAGCCCCGACGGCGACCACCTCTCTTTACATGCCAAAGCCACACTAAAATGAATCCGTCGCCTCCAGCACAGCCACCGTAGCACCTCCTCAATCAACGCGTGTGAGCGCACGGACGCTATCGCGACAACTTCTCTCGTCGGATGGTTGTGTGGTGAAAATATTTGAAGACCAACTGCTCAGCGTGCCTAAGTCAAGATCTGACCACACAAAGCTAACGACTGCCAGAGGCATCTTTTCACGTGAAAGTAGAACAGTAGAAAAATCTCTGTCTGGTAGTACACACATAAAATTAGGTCTGTCCCTGGACCAGCCTACTCTAGAGACTCGGCAGAGGTAGTATCCGCGAAGATTTCAGGGGTGTCCAGTAGTTCATCTCCTTGCTTCTGGATGCCTGGCGTCCTGCATTTTTTAAAAACAAGCATGGCCTCCTGCAGCTAGCTGATTTGTTCTTACACAGGTGAAGATTGAAGAAGACCAGCCTACCTAGCTACTCCAGATACTAGTAGATCGGAATCGGCCGGCCATTGCATGTACTCCCTCCGTTCCAAATTAATTAACTCAGTTTTAATACAACTTTATAATAAAACTGAGTCAATTAATTTGGAACGGAGAGAGTAAATAACAATCAGAGAGAGCTGAGGATGCATGGCGCCATAGCAGATCTCATCGCCGAAACCAAATCTGCCTACGCGCGCAGCTGTAAACGATATTCCTGACACGGGCACTTGTGTTAAAAGTCTTGACGCCAGCTAGCCATATCTATCCCCTGCCTGCAGGCTGCAGCTTTCAAACCCAAAAATGATTGCCCAATGCCCATCCTTTGACTCGACGTACGTACGTACTCAAGGGCATGGATGGAGCCCTCATCGCCCCATTGGGCCTCTACGATCTCCAATGGACAATGCTACTACCTCCGTTTCAACGAATAAGGCGCACACGTTTTTCAAGACGAAGTTTGACCCAAAAATTTAAACATAAATATCTTAATTATATTCTACATAATTAGTATCGTTGGATTCATATTGAAAAACACTTTCTAATGATGCTAATTTTCTGCCAATAATATTTATATATTTGGAGTAATTCTTGGTCAAACAAAAAACACGTGAAACGAGGACGCCTTACTTATTGGAATGGAGGGAGTATGTCGCATAGGTGGAACATCATACAAATTGTCGGGGGGCTACCCCCGGGTAGGGTAAAGGCGAGGGTAAGATACTCGTATTTACAGTAGTAAATATCTTTGGCCTGGTGCCAAAGGTCCTATGACTCTTCGGGAGGTAAAGGGACGCCTTTTGGAGGTACGCAGGAGGTGGCTCTTGGAAAAGGTCAGGAGGTGCCCTTTGGAGGAAGCAGGGGCCAGGCTGTCTCCCCTGCCGGTACTATAAATAGACCCCCAGCCCCTCACTCTCATTCAGGCAGATGCAGAGATTTCTCCTAAGAACCAGCTTCTCGAAGATGTCTTTGGGAGCAAGCCTAAGACATCTTCGTGTAGCTGGGCCTAGGGGCATTCTCTTGTGCAATATCAGAAACAGATGCTAGTGAGCAGGGTCCTGGGTGGCTCGGGCTATGAGTAAAGTCGGCTTGAAGGTATGTCGGAGGTAGCCGACATACACCCGGCGCGGGAGAGGCTGAGGCAAGACGCTGATAAACTAGAGTGGGTCGGACCGACATAACCTGACCGGCATAAGCGTGTCGGCGTAATTTCTCTACTTATTGTGTGCAGGAAGGAGGTTCCGGCATAGGCACGCCGGGACTCTGGAGGGCGGGCAGAAGTAAGCAGGCCCGACATATCCCTGCCGGGATACGACGGAGGATCCGGCATGGCTAAGCCGGGTGGAGCAAGGCTGTCCGGCATATCCTATGTCGGACCAGAAGTCAAGGGCAGGTACACTGCCAGGACACTGACCTCTCTGGCAAGGAAGCTAAGTCACCTCCCGTCTGACACGGGCGCGGGACAAAGGCACAGGACAGGGGTGACGTGACTACTCCGAGGTACTGGCAACTGACGGACAGGAGACTTGGCAGGGAGAAGACACGTCCTATCTCTGACAGGGGAAGCATCATTACCTAGGTCAGCAGCGGCTACGGCAAGAGGCATCATGACCTACCTCGGCCTATGTCGGATAGCCCGGCTGCTAGGTCGTGGTAGGAATGTCGACATTGCCGTTGGACTGAAGCGGTTGTCCGGCGGGGCCCGGCAGGATTAGGGTTCCCGGGCAACTCGGCCGGACCTCTATAAATAGCGCCATAACTCCTCCTGTGAGAGGGACACCAACCAGAGAGCCGAAGCCATAGTCTCATTTACTGCTAGAACATTTACTCCTCCCTCACTGGTAGTTCATCCTAGTTCTTACCAAAACAGCTCAAGGAGCACCTTGTAGATCTTGTGAGATACATATAGAGAGAAGTAAGGCAGGAGTAGGGGTGTTACCTCCTCACGAGGGCCCCGAACCTGGGTATATCGTGCGCGTCTGTGGTTCTTTGTGGGTTTTGCTTGTGTTCTTGGTTGTTCTTGCTTGTCCTTGAGCCGAGTTAAGTCTGCTCGTGTCTGTTTCTTGTTTTCTCTTGCGTGAGCTTCTTAGCTCGCTAGCCCTCCCCGGATCCACCAGCGTCCATCGGCCCCACACAATTAGCCATCCTATGGCATCTGCCGTGATACCACCACGACAGTTGGCGCCCACCGTGGGGCAGGTAGAGGCGCTGGCTGGTGTACTCATCCGGACGGGTTCAGTGCGAGTCCTCTCCGGCCTCGTCGTCAAGTTCGGCGAGATGGAGTTCGTCAGCGACAACGCCGGCTGCTTTCGCGGCAGGCCGTTCCCGGCCAACGGCTGCGTCATCGAGTTCGGCGCCTTCGCCACCTATGTCGCCACCGAGCTCGTCTGCGAGTACCCGGCGCAGGTGCTCGTGGCCGAGGATCCCCCAGCTGTCTGTGCGGCTCGCGGCCGGTGTACCACTCGCCCCGAGAGCTGCGCGGTCATGATGGCCGGGGTAACGGCTCCTCCGGCAGAAGACCCTGTCTGCGAGCCCGAGGCAAGGTCGACCCGGAGGGCCAAGCAGGCACTGGAGAGGCAGGGCCATGGCGGCGCCGAGACATCTCGTATCCCGGTAAGGACTGAACCTCTTAGAGAGACAGTAGAGAGGTTGACTGTGCCGGGGGCAGCTGAGTTAGAGGCAGAGCGGCTGAGCCTGCTGGAGGAGGCCGAGAAGTTAGCGGAGGTCCGGAGGGACTTCGACCGAGTTCAGCGTGAGTATGACGCGGCTCATGGTTTCTCGCCGATAGGAGGTCGGCCGAACCGTGAGGCCGAGGTACGCAGAAGAGGCAAGGGCCTCAATGCTGAGATAGATCGGGATGGCAGAGCTGCATCCAGTGTGACTCCTAGCGTAATGTCGGCGGCTAGGCCGAATTACAGTTCTCCGGCCAAGACTCTCAGGGCTGCAGAGGCAGCGAGGGCCGAGCTTTCCGGTCTAATCGGAGAGGCTCGCCGTAGGCAGCAGGACCGGGTCAACGAGCTGGTGGAAGTAGCAACCCGGCAGAACGAGGCTGTCAAGAGGGCCAACGGGGCCGCGGGTGGATCTCAGATTGTCCACTCAACCAGAGCTCCCAGCGGCAGGCCCAGAGGACAGGCTTCCTCTCCGCATGTCGGGGGAAACCAAGACCAGAATAGGAACCTCGGAGGAAATCAGCAGCTCCAGATGCTGACATACGATCCGGCTTATGCCGGGCAGCAAATCGCGGAACAGGGCAATGTTGGGCAGGCCCAGAGCAGAAGCAGACAGGCTCCGAGTAATCGGAATGTCGGAAATGCCAACTCGGTTGGTCGAGGACACCCACCTCGGTATCCAATGCCGAATCAAGCCCCGAGGCGTCAAGTTGTTGGAGCAATGCCGCAGCGGCAGTTGGGCGGGCAAGGCGTCAGCCGGTATGATGACGGCAACTCGGCAATGGCCAAGGCCGGGTATCATGCTTATGAGAGTGCTCTGGGTTCTCGACTGGGAACTCGCCAGTTAGATCCAAATGATGCCCGTTACAAGCTAGATCGGATATATCGGTCCGAGCTGATGGAGGAGCAAGGCCCACCCGGTCCTGCTTGCTTCGGGCCCAGAATCATGTCGGAGCAGCCTGTCCCCCACTTTCAGTTGAACAGGGGAGTCAAGACTTACGACGGCAGCACCAAGCCGGAGGACTGGTTGACCGACTGTGTGACAGCAGTGCACATTGCCGGGGGAAACCGCAGGTGGGCGGTACGATACATCCCGCAGATGCTTGAGGGACCAGCCCGAATCTGGCTGAACAACTTGAGAGAGGGAAGTATCAACAGCTGGCTGGACTTCGAGGAAGCCTTTGTCAGTAACTTCTCCAGTACCTACAAGAGACCAAACCGACCTCAGCAGCTTGCGATGTGCAGGCAGAGGGACAATGAGACTGACCGAGAATACTTGACTCGGTGGAGCACAATTCGCAATTCCTGTGAAGGAGTTGTGGAGGCCCAAGCCATTTCATGGTTTGCGCAGGGATGCCGGCATGGCTCCATGCTTTGGCAGAAACTGTAGAGGGAGATGCCGGCCACCTTGGCCGAGACAATGAGAATTGCTGACAGCTATGCTCTCGGTGATCCAATGCAACCTCAGCTAGACTCGGGCGAACCGAGTAAGAGGAACCCGGGGAACAACAGGTCCGGGCCGGGCAGAAACAATGACCGACATGATTTTGGCCAGAAAAGAAGGGAGCCCGACTTTCGCTATGCCTCGCAGCAGGTGGCGGCAGTGACCGGGGAACGAGGCAATACCGGTAGCAACCAGCGGCAGAAGACTGATGGCCAGGGTTGGGGCCAAAGTCAGGAAGTAAAGAAGACTTGGGCCGAGCAGAGGAAGCCCTTGACGTATGAGGAGATGCTGGACAAGCCCTGCTGCTATCACACTTTCGAGCCCAACCGACCGGCCAACCACACAACTCGGCAGTGCAGTTGGTACCAGCGCATGCGGCAAGAAGGTGCTCCAGGGGGATCTCTGGTAACTGCCCCTGAAAGGCCTGCAGCTCCAAGACCTCCGGCACCAGTAAGTGGGGCCAATGCTGTCCGGGTTAACCCGCCAGTCCAGAGGCGGCCACCGTTAAGGCCGGTAAACATGGTGAACGTCCGGGGTAACAACAATGCCGGTCCTAGCAACCAGGGCAGGTACCCGCAGGGTGACTATCAGGAAGCTCATCAGAGCTATGTGGTCTTTGTGACCGAGCCCACTGACAAGAAAAGTCTGCGCCAGCGCGCTCTGGAGGTGAACGCCGTCATGCCGGCTGTGCCCAAGTTCATGCACTGGTCCGAGATGGAGATCACCTGGGGGCGGAAGGACCACCCCCGAGTCATGCCTAAGCCGGGAGGCTACGCCCTAGTGGTGGACCCAACATTCATCGGGCCAAGTATCAATGTCCGGTTCAGCAGAGTCCTGGTCGACAATGGCAGTGCCATCAACATCATGTACAAGGACACCATGCTCAAGTTGGGAGTGTCCCTGAACACACTGCTGCCGACCAGCACAACCTTCCATGGCATTGTGCCGGGGGTTTCTTGTTCGCCTATGGGCAAGATCTGGATAGATGTGCTGTTCGGAACCCGGGAGAACTGCCGGACGGAGAGTCTTGAGTTCGAGGTGGTGGACCTCGAGAGCCCGTATCATGCCCTGATTGGCCGCCCTGCTCTGGCTAAGTTCATGATCTCCACTCACATGGGCTATCTGAAAATGAAGATGCCAGGTCCGAATGGCATAATCACCGTCTCGGGGGACTACAAGCGCTCTATCGAGTGTGCTGCTGCCGGCTCTTGCTTGGCCGAATCCTTGGTCATAGCTGAGGAAAAGAAGAGAATCCAGCAAGTGGTGACGCTGGCCCAAACCTCACAGCTCGGCGTGCCCGGGATGGCGAACCCGGAGCAATATGCTTCCTTCTAGCCACCAAAGGAGACCAAGAAGGTCGTGGTGGACCCGGCTAACCCAGAGCACCGGGTGATCATCGGCACCAGCTTGGACAGCAAATAGGAAGGCGAGCTCACCGACTTCCTCCGTGAGAATCGGGACGTCTTTGCATGGTCGAGTGATGACCTTCAAGGAGTTCCGAGGGAGTTGGCTGAGCACTCTTTGTTCGTCAGGCCGGATGCCAAGCCGGTAAAGCAACCGACGAGACGTCTCTCGGACGAGAGAAGAGCTGCGATCATGGAGCATCTAGCCGTACTGCTTGCGGCTGGATTCGTGATGGAAGTGCTGCACCCGGACTGGTTGTCTAACCCGGTCCTGGTAGAGAAGAAGAAAGATGACCCCCTGCTGGCCAAGGTGTGGCGCGTGTGCATTGATTTCACCAATCTCAACAAGGCATGCCCGAAAGATGCTTTCCCGCTCCCCAGGATAGATCAAGTGATCGACTCCACTGCCGGGTGTGAGCTTTTGTCTTTTGTAGATGCGTATTCTGGTTTTCACCAGATACCTTTGAACCCGGCTGATCAATTAAAGACTGCTTTTATTACCCCGTACGGGGCTTATTGCTATCGTGTCATGACCTTCGGGTTGAGAAATGCCGGTGCCACTTATCAAAGATGCATGCAGAAATGCTTGCATGAACAAATAGGTCGGAATGCAGAGGTGTAGGTCGACGACATAGTCATAAAAACAAAAGAAAAATCCACTCTGATCGATGATCTAAGAGAGACATTCGCTAACTTGAGAAAATTTCGAATGAAGCTTAACCCGGATAAGTGCACTTTCGGTGTGCCGGCCGGAAAGTTACTCGGTTTCCTGGTGTCTAGCCGGGGCATTGAGGTTAACCCGGGCAAGATCCGAGCTATCGAGAGCATGAAACTGCCCACCCGCCTTAAAGATGTACAAAAATTCACCGGGTGCCTGGCATCCCTAAGTCGGTTTGTGAGCCGATTAGGAGAAAAAGCTTTGCCTCTGTACCAGCTCATGAAAAAGAGCAAAACCTTTGTGTGGACACCGCAAGCAGATGCAGCTTTTAATGACCTGAAAAAGACACTCTCAAACGCACCAGTGTTGGCATCCCCGTTACCCAAGGAGCCGATGTTGCTCTATATCGCGGCTACCAACCGGGTTGTAAGCGTGGTAATGGTGGTGGAAAGAGAAGAGGGTGAGAAGGTGGTGCAGAGGCCCGTATATTACCTGAGTGAGGTGCTCTCCCTCTCCAAGCAGAATTACCCGCACTACCAGAAGATGGCCTATGGTGTATACCTGGCAGTCACCAAGTTGAAACACTACTTTCAAGAGCATCCGGTTACAGTAGTGAGCGAGGCTCCCTTGTCCGAGATTATAGGGTGCAAAGATGCCAGCGGCCGAATTGCCAAATGGGCCATCCAGTTGTCTCCGTACGCCCCGACTTACGAAAGGAGGGACGCCATTAAGTCGCAGGCGCTGCCGGACTTCTTGGTGGACTGGGCCGAGATGCAATATGAGCCTCCCCCGCCCGACTGCAATTTTTGGAAGATGCACTTTGATGGGTCCAAGGCAAAAATCGGGTTGGGTGCCGGAGTGGTCCTCACTTCTCCAAAGCAAGATGTACTGAAGTATGTGCTCCAGATTCATTTCTCGGCATCCAACAATGTGGCTGAGTATGAGGCACTCGTGCATGGCCTCAATGTCGCTAAGGAAATTGGCATCCGGCGGGTAGAATGTTATGGTGACTCGGATTTGGTGGTGCAGCAGGTGTCGGGAAATTGGGACGCGTTGGATGCCAACATGGCGTCATATCGGTTCCATGTATAGAAAATTTCCGGGTTTTTAGAAGGATGTGAGTTCAAGCACATACCCCGGGCAGAGAATGAGGCTGCGGATGTATTGTCCAAGCTGGGGTCATCACGGGACGCGATCCCACCCGGCATAGCTTTGGAGCACTTAAGCAAACCGTCAATCAAGCCATCACCCGAGTCGGAGTCCATATTCATCCCGAAGAACTCAGTAGCAGAAGCTGTACCCATGGAGGTTGATGTCGGGAGCATTTGGCTCAGCTCGGGGACTGCGCAAGGTATGTCGGCGGGGGTGATGTCAGCCGAGCCTATGGAAATAGACGCCCCAATCTTCCCCGTGCGATCGGTGCCGAGTTGGGCACTACCCATCAGGGCATATATCATGGATGGGACCCTACCGGACAATGAAGTGGAAGCTCGGCAGGTGGTGAGGAGGGCCAAGGCTTACACGGTGATCAACCAAGAGCTGTATAAGAGAAGTGTCACTGAGGTGCTGCAGCGTTGCGTTGACCCGGAGGAAGGGCAAGAAATGCTGCTCGAGATACATCAAGGTGAATGCGGTCATCATGCTTCCTCAAGGGCACTGGTGGCAAAGGTCTTCCGGCATGGGTTTTATTGGCCTTCGGCTCTGCAGCAAGCAGAGGATATTGTCCGGAAGTGTGGAGGTTGCCAGAGATTTGCACACAGAATACACATGCCGGCGGCAGCACTGAAAACTATCCCCATCACATGGCCGTTTGCTGTATGGTGCTTGGATATGGTGGGTCCGTTCAAGCCGGCGCGAGGTAACATGACTCATATACTAGTCATGGTGGACAAGTTCACCAAGTGGATCGAGGTGAAGCCGATTCGGAAATGTGATGGAGCTACAGCCGTCTCATTTTTGAAGGATACTATACTGAGATATGGTTACCCGCACAGCATTATCACAGACAATGGCACCAACTTTGAAGTAGGGGAGTTTGCTCGGTTCTGTGCGGAGAAGAGAATCCGGCTTGATGTGGCCTCGGTGGCTCACCCAGAGGCAAACGGGCAAGTTGAGAGAGCCAACGCATTGGTGCTGGCCGGCATAAAAGCCCGGTTGATAGAACCACTCCTGCGGACTCCGGGATGCTGGATAGAAGAACTACCGGCGGTGCTATGGGGTCTCCGGACCACACCCAACAGGTCCACCGGGTACACACCATTTTTTATGGTGTATGGTGCTGAGGCAGTGTTGCCAACCGACATACAGTATGACTCGCCCAGAGTGGCAATGTTTACAGAAAACGAGGCAAGAGAAGCCCGGGAGAATGATGTCGATTTGCTCGAAGAAGCAAGAGAATTGGCCCTATCTCGGTCAGCAATATACCAGCAGAACCTCCGACGCTATCATAGCCGGAAGGTACACCCCCGGGTGTTCAGAGAAGGAGATCTGGTGCTGAGGCTGATACAGCGCACTGCCGGCATGCACAAGTTATCCCCGCCATGGGAAGGACCTTTTGTTGTAAGCAAAGCCCTGCACAACGACTCTTATTATCTTGTAGATGCACAGGAAGCCAGAAAGGGTGTAATGGATAAAGCCGGAGAGGAAACTAAACGACCGTGGAATGTAGCTCTACTTCGTCCCTTTCACACTTAAGGGCACAGTGTATGTATCTCGGTCCCTTTTGAATGAAATGCCGGCACCCCGGAGTGAATCTCGGGGACTGCCTTATCCGCATGAGTGTTTCTCTCTTATGTCTTTTGAAGGGAATATGCCCTAGAGGCACTTAATAAAGATAGTTTATTGGTTATATTCCAATTGTTCATTATATGTTTTATACCATGCTATAACTGTATTAAGCGGAAACATTAATACACGTGTGGTAGATAAACAACCAGGTCCCTAGTTGCCTCTGCTAAGACTAGTTTCATTGCGCGATTGATGATCGAGGTTTCCCGATCATGAGACATGGCGTCTGTCGGCAATGGAGTCATATCGTTAGGTGGAACGATGTGATGGACTTACCCATAATTTGTAGGACGTAGTCATTACGCCTTTGACCGTGAGACCAACTCTTATTGTTATTCCTGGAAGATACTTTGATCGCACCAAACGTCATATCTTATAAAGTGTGACAATAACGGTGATACTTTTGGGTATCGGAAAGGGGTAGTTGAGACGAGGGGTCAAGAGCGGGATTTGTCAGTCCGTATAGCCGGATGGATACTCTAGGGCCCACTCGGTAAGATTATGTCAAATGAGTTTGCAAACATGTGACTAGGTCACCAGCTGACATAATATCACAGACGAGTAGAAGATAGTGTTGTCGGTAACGAGATCATGCTAGGTATGGAGATATCTATGAACGATGCTCGGACACGCTAAGTATCGCTATGACAAAAGGTTTAAGACTCGACGTCCAGGTTTGATAGATGAAAGTCATTCGTTATATCACAGGGGTTGATTCATGGGGTCCAGGCCTACGAGTTGATCATTGATCGGAGAGGAGTCTCGATCATGTCTGTTATTATATCGAACCGCTAGGGTAACACACTTAAGGGGTTTCGACAAGACAACCGGAAAGGAAAGAGATCACCGGGAACGTCCCGGGAATGGTCCGATGGAGATCGGGCAGCGACGAAATAGTTTTCGGAGCTAGAATAAATTATATATAATATGTTTGATATTAATTAGTGTAATTAATATTTAAATATGATTTTATATATTTATTTTCGAATTTTTAAAGGCTGATTTCCCTAAATGGGCCTTCTGGTGGAAAGAAGGCCCATGAGGGGGGGAAAGTCCCCCCAGGGCTTCGGATTGAGGGAGGGCCGGCCTAGGTGGGCCAAATGGGGCCCACCTAGGGCCGGCGGCTCTACTTTGGCCGGCCAACCATGTGGGGTTTAGTCCCACATGGCTTGGCTGGCAAGGGAGGCAGCCCCTTTGCCCCTTTATATAGAGGGGCACCCCTGGCCTTTTAATTCATCCAATTAATTCTCTTTCTCTCCTCGATAACGTGATTCCCTTTGTCGGAGTTGCGCCGAGTTGAGAGGGGATCTCTCCACCATAGCCCGCTGCCGCGCTGCTGGTGTTCCGGTCCAAGTCTTCCGCTGCTCGTCCTGGACTGGAGCTTTGGAGGCCGTCGTCTCCACCGTATGTGTGTAACACCCTGCGAGGTGCTGCGCTAGCGGTACTCGGAGGCCTACTTCCTCCACCCGACCTCGAGGTCATCTTCATCGTCTTCGTCGCGCCGAGTTCTTCGTGACCTAGAGGTCGGCTACGTCGTCTTCGTCGTCAACGCTTGTGCGGGAGCGTAATCCCCGCTTTTCGGTCTACAAGGGTATGTATTCCGATCTCCGCCGTATTTCTATATCTGCATAGTATAGATCCTGGCTAGTTTAAGGATATCGTTTGTAGGAAAATTTTTGTTTTCTGCCTGCGATCCCCTTCATCTTTTGCATGTCGGCACCCCGGGATGAATTCGGGGACTGCCCGATCTTTATTTGTGTTTGTATCTCAGTTATTTCTCTGATATCTGCGTACCGGCGTCTCGAGGTGAAACTCGGGGACTGCTTTGTATGTTTCGTTTTTTGTTGTCCATATGCCGAATAAGCTTTCAACCTTGCTTCAAAGTTAAGTACTGTATGCTATGTGAAATGATCTTGTGACTCGACTGACGGATGCCCAAAGTGGTAGTCAAGAGCAAAGATAGTGGAAGATGGTAAACACGAAAACGAACTCGGGGACTCGGTATAAAAGCAATTCGGCATGTGTTGTGTGCTAACCCTGTATTTCAATTATTATTACGTTATGTCGAATACCTTTAAACCTTAACTCGGGCATTTTCTAGTACCGTATGCTATAGTCGTGATTTTGTGACTCGACTGTCGAACGCCTGTATGGTAGACAAGAGCAAAAATCACTAAGTATAGTAAACGAGAAAGTAAACCCGGGGACTCGGTGTAAAGTAATCCGACATGACTAAGTCCTTGTTCGGTTCAATAAGACAGATAGCAGAGTATTCTACTTAAGATTGTATATATTACACATGCACCCGGCATTCCGGGGATTTGACAGAATTGTTCTCTAAGGTTTTACGCAGTAGTCTCGGCAGCAGGAGTGGAAACCGATGCAGAGGCGGCAGCAGAAGTTTGCGCGGAGGCTATCTCAGGGGCAGGCGGCACGACGGAGCTAGTCGCTGCCGGGTGACCAGTGTCGGTGGTGGCCGACTTGGGGACGTCGGTCGCTTCCGGAGCGGTGATGTCGGTGGCAGCGGACGTGGACACTGCGGCGGTAGGCTCTTCGGGGTTGGTAGCCACGGTCCCAGACTCAGGGGTCTGCTCGGTGGACTCGGGGACTCCCGCCTCGGCGTCCATGTCGGCGTGCTCGTCCGGGTCGGCCTCCTCCTCCTCCTCATCTTCGGCTTCGCTGACATCGGTGTCAGACTCGTCGTCGTCCGGATAGACAGTGCCAGCAACAAACTCATGCGGGCGCGAGTATTTGGCCATATAGTCGGCAGCTTCTTGGCGGCGCTGGATCTTGGCCGAGTCAGTGGTCCAGACGGAGTTTTCGCGCTGCGTCCTGACTTGGTCCAGGTCAATCCCTTCATACCAAGATAGTACGAAGGACAAGGCCTGGTCCGCCCTGGCACGAGCAGCGGAGGATCTCCACTCCCGGAGTCTTAGCTCGGCTTTCCTCAGTTTTTCGGCCAACTCGGAAACATTCTTGGGAGGCTCGATGCCGGGCCACAGTTGCCGGAAGACCGAAATGCCGGCGTCGAGCAGGCCTAGGCCGATGCTTTTCAGGGGGACAAGACGTGCGTTGAGGGCAATCAGGTGATCCTCAACGTCCCACTCAGTCGAGATGGGACCGAGGTGCGCTCTCTTACCCCGGGCCTTGCTAACAGCCTGGACAGCAGCATGTTGCGAGTGCGAAAAGGATTCTGAGGGGAAAAGAGCTATTGTCGAGTTAGAAGGTAGGCCGGCAGTGGCGGGGTAATATTGAAAACCCAATAAGCAAGAAGGGAGGAGACTCACTGTCCATTTGACCGTTGATCCGTTGCAACTCGGCCAACCAGGTGTCGCATTTGGCTGTGAGGACGGACAGTTTGTTCTCGGCCAGGCTGGCGCGAGATTGGAGATCCGTCACAACCGTCTCCTGCGCCTCCATTACTTCATTCATGGCCTTGGTCATCTCGGCTTGTTCATGCTTGGACTTCGCGAGTTCTTGGCGAAGCCGGACTATCTCGGCCTGCTCTCTCTCAAGCGCAGTCCGATGCGCAGCCGCAACCTGGGCTTCCTTTTCAGCTGACAAGGTCGACGAGTCAGGGATATCAGGAGAGGAAGTAGAAAAAGGGAAAGTATGTCGGTAGAAAAGAAAGAGTACCTTGGGCCGCCTCAAGAGTCTTGTACTTCTTCCGGAGGCCGCTGTGCTTGACGAGCAGCTTTTGAAACAGCTTGCTCCGCTCCTTGTTGCAAGCCTGAAAGGAGGCTAGGCGTTAACTCATTTGTGGGAAGATTCCCGCCGAGTAATCTTCACTCGGTCGATTTTCGGTTACTCCACACGAATCTCGGGGACTAGTGGGGGGTATATATTTAAGAGACTTACCTCGGAGTCCCGGGTCATCCGGAGAACTGCGCACTGAAGGGTATGCAGTGATTGGGCAATTTTCCCGGGGCCGGCAGGATGTCGGATGTTCGGGTCCGAGGAGGATACCTCGCTGGTATCGGCAGCGTTCCAGTCCAAGTTGAACTGCTCTAGCGAACCTGAACAGTCATCACCCAGGATGAGCAACTCGGCAGCAGGAGGAGCTTGGCCAGCAGTGGCCTCTAGCGTTTGCAACGCAGCTGTTTTGACTGCCACGGGAGGAGGAGGCACCACTAGGATTTTGCCCGGAGGAACCTCACCTCTCTTTTGATCCGTGGTCTTGCCGGTAGCCGTGGATTTCCCGTCACGCTTGCTCAAGACGGCCGACCCGGAATGTGTGGTGATCACCTTGGAGGTGTTAGCGTCTGAGGCCGGCGGGCGCCTCTGTTGCTGAGTCCGGATCGGTTGCGGTTGCTGTTGTTGCTGAGGCTGCGGCTGTTGCGGTGGCCGTTGCTGCGATTGTTGCTGCTGCGTAGGGCGTTGTGTCGGCGGCTGACGGGCCCCTCCCGAGTGGGGCAGGGGTGACGCGGTTTGAGGTCGCCCCAACGGGGGGGAGTGGACATCCCCACCGGATCCGACATCCCGGTCGGAGGCCCCTCTGTCTCTCCCGGTCGCGGCGCTGCCACTGCGTGGCGGTGTGGCAGCCCGGCTGCTGCGTGTTGGGGAGCCTTCTGCGCGGGTCGGCCCGGCATCCTCGGTGTCTCTCCGACCTTGGGGCCCGGTCGGGTTCACCTTCAGTGGGGCGCTGTTTCAAGGCAATGGTGTATTAACTCGGAAGGTGCTATCAGAAAGGTTCAAGTGGCACAGAGTAGATAATCTCAGGGGATCGGCTTACCCGGAGGAAGTCGGAGGACCCTTCTTCTTCTTGGGCGGCTTGGTTGCCGGCTTCTTGCCGATCTTGGCCCTCTTGGCCCCAGCCTCAGAGCCGCCAGTATCGGACGTACCGGTGCCAGCTCGCTTGCGAGTCTCGGCTCGCTTGGTGGAGGTAGCAGTTGTCGGAGGCACTGGGGGCGCGAAGTTGAGAGGAGTAGCGTCAATAACGTCTATGATTCGACATTCATCCTCGTCGTCATCAGACCACTCGTTGATGGGAACGGGGGCACGAGGCTTACCCGGGGCAGGGGCGCGAGCCAATGGAATGGATAGGTGATCTTCGTCATCCGGATCTTCTCTCGGTGGAACCTCCGGGATGGGAAGGTCCGGATGCCACTCCCCCGCGGCATGGCTTTGATCTTCAATGAGCTGCCGGGAAAACCTCTGCGAAAGAAGAGAAGGAACATCGTATGAGTTTGTCGGAGAATTGCTTAAGTCGGTTAAGTGAGCAAGCTTACTTGTGGTGGGGGACGAGAGCGCGAGTAGGGCCTCAGCCCCCAGTTCCAGTCTGCATCCATCTCGGCCTGGGCAATGGCTTGGACCCGCCGATATACCTGCTCCTGAGTGAGCGTGAAGATGCTGACCCGCGTCGGGTCGTACCTGCCACTCATATGGCAAATCTTGTGAACCCGGGCTTGGAGGGGACAAACCCGGCGGCTGACGAAGGTGCAGAGCAGGTCCTCGACAGTGAGCTCATCCTTGATCGACAGGAGATACTCATGAATCTCGGTGACCTCCGAGTCCAACATCTTCTGGTCGGAGCTCCAGTGAAGCTGGGCTGTCGGAGGGGCAATATTGAATTCAGGAAGATTGAGGAACTCGGCCTCCTCCTCGTTGCCTTCAGCTGAGTCGGGATTCCTCACATAAAAGAAGCTTCGTTGCCATTTGCGACAAGGCTCTAGGCCCGAGATCCGAGGGAAGTCGGACTCCCGCCGAGGAACCACAATGGCGGCCCCACAGGCCGTCATCTCCTTGTCCTTGACGCCTTTATTGGGTATGCTTTGCTTGCGAAGCTGGAAGTATTTGGCCCAGAGCTTGACCACCGGCCAGAGGCCAAGGTATCCCTCCGAGAAGGACACAAAGCCGGAGAGTAGGGTGATGGCGTTAGCAGGAAGATGGTGGGGTTGCAGACCGTAGTAGTCGAGGAAAGAGCGGAAGAATGGGCTCGCCGGGAGGGCAAAGCCACGCTCGAAGTGCGTGACGAAGACTACCCGCTCCCCGGGTTCGACTTGGGGTTCGTTCTCTCCCTCGGGAAGTCGGCAAATGACCTCCTCCGGGATGCGGTGAGTCCGGCGCAGCCAGTCGATGTCATCCTGACTCGCGTCGGAGCCTTCCCATCCTCCCCGGACTCCCTCGGTACCCATGTCGGCGTTTTCGGAAGACATGTCGGAGCTGGCCTGCAGCGTAAGCAGTATGTGAAGGAGATATGCCCTAGAGGCAAATAAATAAGTAGTATTTATTGCATTATCTCATAAGTTTATAATAGGTTTTTGTATTATGCTATAACTGTATTAATCGGAATTATTAATACACGTGTGATACATAAACAACCAGAGTCCCTAGTGAGCCTCTATATGAACTAGTCCATTGGGCAACAGTTGATCGAGATTCCCGATCAAGGACAATGACGTCGGTTGACAATGGGGTCATCTTATTAGCAGAATAAGGTGATGGACATACGCAAAGTATTGCAACAAGATCGTATTACGATGTTTGTCATTTGCAATAGATGAGTAATATGATAGCTTATTCCTTAGACCGTGAGACCGTACTTATTGCTACTTCGTAGGGGTACTTTGAGAGCATCAAACGTTGTGTCTTATATAGCATGACAATAACGGTGTCCATCTTGGGTATCCCGAAAGAGTATGTTGAGACGTAAGGATCAAGAGCGGGATTTGTTCATTCTTGTAATGGAAAGATACTCTGGGCCCACTCGGTGAGATTGCATCTATATAGCTGCGCAGCTTATGACTAGGTCATGGAGATGTAATGTCACAGACGAGTTAATAACCTATGTCGGTAACGAGATGCAACAGGACATTGGATGTCTACGATCACATCTCGGACAAGGTAGTATCGCAGAGACAAAGGGAATGAATATCATGTTTACGGTTCAACGACGATATTCGTAGAATGCACAGGGACCGTCATATGCATCCAGGTATCCCTGGCGGTCATTGGTGAGCGGAGTGTCTCGACCATGTCTGGAGTGTTCTCGAACCGTAGCGTAACAAACTTAAGGTCTTAACGACACCTGGAGAAGGTTCTGGAATAATATAGGATTTTATTGGAGGGAGAGAAATGATCCGGAAAGAGTTCCGGTGGTCCGGAAGGAGTTCCGGGAAGGTCTGGAATGGTTCCAGGAATGTCCGAAAGATGTTCGGGTGGTCCGGAAAATGTTTCGGAGTCACGGGAGATTAAATTATATATAAATATATTAATTATGAATTAATAGTATTTTATATTAATTTAATATTAATTAAAAATAAAGGAAAAAGGGGCAGCCCACCTAATGGGCCAATTGGGGCCCATTAGGGGGAGCCGCACCAAGGAGGGGGTGGGGCCCATGGCTGGTTCGGCCAGCCCATGCTGGGCCGAACCCCCTCCCCCCTCTCCTTTGTTTAGTCCCACATGGGGGAGCTAGGGAGTTTGCACACCCCCTCCCCCCTTTATATAGCAAGGCATATTAATTGGATTAATTCATGGAAAATACAATTAAATTTGTAGCAAGCCGGCCGAGCTGTTTCTCCGCCCGTTTTGCCTCCTCTCTCCACCAAAGCTATACCGTCGGGCGCCGTTGCCCTGCGGGATTCCAGAAAAGTTCTACCCCTGCGATTTCAGCTGGATCTGAATGACCGGGGGTTGTTGTTAAGCTCCGTATGTTTGCGAGTGCTCGGAGGCGCCACATTTGAGGAGCCTGGGCGACGTCGTCTCGCCCACCCAGCAGCCCTGCCGCTGCCCTGCCGCCGGCGCCACCCCCCCTCGGCCGCCGGCGCCACGCCACCTTCCGCCCGACGCCCGTCGACGCAGGTCTTCGTCGACACCCCGGCGTCATCGTCCACATCATCGCGGCAAGTTCTCCGCGACCTCGAGGTCGGCTACGTACGACTTCATCGTCAACGCTTGTGCGGGAGCGTAATCCCCGCTATCGGTCTACATGGAGGTAATGTAACCCGTTCCACCACCGTTATCACATGTACTAGATAGATAGATCCTGGCTAGTTAGGGTGTTCATACGCTAGAAAAATTATTGTTTTCTGCACCGGAACCCCTTCAGTATGTTAAGTCGGGGGCACCGAGAAGAGACAGGCAGTAAGTCGGGGCATTCCGACTGTAAACCGAATTTACTATCGAGATGCCAGAATGAAGATCTTCCAGGGTCATATAAAAGAAAAATAAATGAGTTTAATTAGGAAGAACCCTAGCAATGCTACGGGAGCGTGGAGTGGAATCTACCGCTAGATATAGGAAGAAAAGAGTCAAGAGGGCCTCGACAAGAACAACTACAAAGATCTACGGGGAAATGCAGTGCGGCATCGTTCGTCCTAGGGAAGAACAGAAGAGGAGGGGTCGCCATGGCCGAAGCATGGGGTGAATCTAGAGAGGATCGGGAGGAAGCGTACCGGAGAAGGTGGAGGCACGGCGCGGGATGTTCTCGTCCCAATGGTGGTGTGGCGATTCTCGCTCGTCGGCGTCGAGATCTCCGGCGTGCGCAGCTTGCTTGGCGGCGGCGGTTCGTTCGGGAGCGTGCAGGGAGCAGGGAAGAGGAAGATGAGAATGCGGAGGAAGAAGAGGAGTTCGCCTTCCGTCGCGGTTAAGAGGAAGTGGAGAGGCGCGGTTACCGATTTTCCCGCCCGCCCGTTTCGAACGGATAGTGGGATCGTGCGTGCGGCGGTTCGCATGGGTGGAGCGGTTATGGCCGCGCAATCGGCCGCACAGCGGGTCACAGAATGGGAACCGTCGGCCGCGGATCTGGTGCGGTTACCAGCCCGGAAATCGAGGAGGCGTATCGGGGTCAAACCGCTCGAGTGCCTGATGGACGAGACGGAGGGTGGGGCCCGTGCGGCACGTTTGTGACGGTTCGTCAGGCCGCGTGGCGAGTTTCTCGGGATGGTGCAGCAAGTATATGACACGTCTCGGGAGGAGATCTGCGGCAAGATTTGTTGATGTCGGAGGTACCGGAACAAGAACCAAGGATGGCTGAGAGCTCAGTGACAAACCAAGATGGCCGTGTCGTATGATTTTACAATATGTCGGGATAGGCATGCCGGAGTTTTCTTATCAGGCCGACATGGTGGTGTCGGAGGGCCTTAAGAGGGACCGACTTGATCAAGTCGGAGCAATCGAGTTACCCGACATACTTATGTCTGCTATTGGTTCAAGGCAGTTATTGGATTAAATCTGATGCAGCCCTTCATCCGAGGCTGCAGGACTACACCAGCTTCGGGGACTAGTGTCGGGGGGCTACCCCCGGGTAGGGTAAAGGCGAGGGTAAGATACTCGTATTTACAGTAGTAAATATCTTTGGCCTGGTGCCAAAGGTCCTATGACTCTTCGGGAGGTAAAGGGACGCCTTTTGGAGGTACGCAGGAGGTGGCTCTTGGAAAAGGTCAGGAGGTGCCCTTTGGAGGAAGCAGGAGCCAGGCTGTCTCCCCTGCCGGTACTATAAATAGACCCCCAGCCCCTCACTCTCATTCAGGCAGAGGCAGAGATTTCTCCTAAGAACCAGCTTCTCGAAGATGTCTTTGGGAGCAAGCCTAAGACATCTTCGTGTAGCTGGGCCTAGGGGCATTCTCTTGTGCAATATCAGAAACAGGTGCTAGTGAGCAGGGTCCTGGGTGGCTCGGGCTATGAGTAAAGTCGGCTTGAAGGTATGTCGGAGGTAGCCGACATACACCCGGCGCGGGAGAGGCTGAGGCAAGACGATGATAAACTAGAGTGGGTCGGACCGACATAACCTGACCGGCATAAGCGTGTCGGCGTAATTTCTCTACTTATCGTGTTCAGGAAGGAGGTTCCGGCATAGGCACGCCGGGACTCTGGAGGGCGGGCAGAAGTAAGCAGGCCCGACATATCCCTGCCGGGATACGACGGAGGATCCGGCATGGCTAAGCCGGGTGGAGCAAGGCTGTCCGGCATATCCTATGTCGGACCAGAAGTCAAGTGCAGGTACACTGCCAGGACACTGACCTCTCTGGCAAGGAAGCTAAGTCACCTCCCGTCTGACACGGGCGCGGGACAAAGGCACAGGACAGGGGTGACGTGACTACTCCGAGGTACTGGCAACTGACGGACAGGAGACTTGGCAGGGAGAAGACACGTCCTATCTCTGACAGGGGAAGCATCATTACCTAGGTCAGCAGCGGCTACGGCAAGAGGCATCATGACCTACCTCGGCCTATGTCGGATAGCCCGGCTGCTAGGTCGTGGTAGGAATGTCGACATTGCCGTTGGACTGAAGCGGTTGTCCGGCGGGGCCCGGCAGGATTAGGGTTCCCGGGCAACTCGGCCGGACCTCTATAAATAGCGCCATAACTCCTCCTGTGAGAGGGACACCAACCAGAGAGCCGAAGCCATAGTCTCATTTACTGCTAGAACATTTACTCCTCCCTCACTGGTAGTTCACCCTAGTTCTTACCAAAACAGCTCAAGGAGCACCTTGTAGATCTTGTGAGATACATATAGAGAGAAGTAACGCAGGAGTAGGGGTGTTACCTCCTCACGAGGGCCCCGAACCTGGGTATATCGTGCGCGTCTGTGGTTCTTTGTGGGTTTTGCTTGTGTTCTTGGTTGTTCTTGCTTGTGAAGGAGATATGCCCTAGAGGCAAATAAATAAGTAGTATTTATTGCATTATCTCATAAGTTTATAATAGGTCTTTGTATTATGCTATAACTGTATTAATCGGAATTATTAATACACGTGTGATACATAAACAACCGGAGTCCCTAGTGAGCCTCTATATGAACTAGTCCATTGGGCAACAGTTGATCGAGATTCCCGATCAAGGACAATGACGTCGGTTGACAATGGGGTCATCTTATTAGTGGAATAAGGTGATGGACATACGCAAAGTATTGCAACAAGATCGTATTACGATGTTTGTCATTTGCAATAGATAAGTAATATGATAGCCTATTCCTTAGACCGTGAGACCGTACTTATTGCTACTTCGTAGGGGTACTTTGAGAGCATCAAACGTTGTGTCTTATATAGCATGACAATAACGGTGTCCATCTTGGGTATCCCGAAAGAGTATGTTGAGACGTAAGGATCAAGAGCGGGATTTGTTCATTCTTGTAATGGAAAGATACTCTGGGCCCACTCGGTGAGATTGCATCTATATATAGCTGCGTAGCTTGTGACTAGGTCATGGAGATGTAATATCACAGACGAGTTAATAACCTATGTCGGTAACGAGATGCAACAGGACATTGGATGTCTACGATCACATCTCGGACAAGGTAGTATCGCAGAGACAAAGGGAATGAATATCATGTTTATGGTTCAACGACGATATTCGTAGAATGCACAGGGACCGTCATATGCATCCAGGTATCCCTGGCGGTCATTGGTGAGCGGAGTGTCTCGACCATGTCTGGAGTGTTCTCGAACCGTAGCGTAACAAACTTAAGGTCTTAACGACACCAGGAGAAGGTTCTGGAATAATATAGGATTTTATTGGAGAGAGAGAAATGATCCGGAAAGAGTTCCGGTGGTCCGGAAGGAGTTCCGGGAAGGTCTGGAATGGTTCCGGGAATGTCCGAAAGATGTTCGGGTGGTCCGGAAAATGTTTCGGAGTCACGGGAGATTAAATTATATGTAAATATATTAATTATGAATTAATAGTATTTTATATTAATTTAATCATTCATTAATAAAGGAAAAAGGGGGCAGCCCACCTAAGTGGGCCAATTGTGGCCCACTAAGGTGAGCCGCACCAAGCAAGGAAAGGGGGGGCTTGGGCCCCTAGTCCAACTCGGACTAGGAGGGGCCGGCCGAACCCCCCTCCCCCTCCTTTTCCTTTAGTCCCACATGGGGGAGGCAAGGTGTTTGCACACCCCCTCCCCCCTTTATATAGCAAGGCATATTAATTGGATTAATTACAGAAAAATACAATTAATTGTATAGCAGGCTGGCCGAGCTGTTTCTCCGCCCGTTTTGCCTCCTCTCTCCACCAAAGCTATACCGTCGGGCGCCGTTGCCCTGCGGGATTCCAGAAAAGTTCTACCCCTGCGATTTCAGCTGGATCTGAATGACCGGGGGTTGTTGTTAAGCTCCGTATGTTTGCGAGTGCTCGGAGGCGCCACATTTGAGGAGCCTGGGCGACGTCGTCTCGCCCACCCAGCAGCCCTGCCGCCGGCGCCACCCCCCTCGGCCGCCGGCGCCACGCCACCTTCCGCCCGACGCCCGTCGACGCAGGCCTTCGTCGACACCCCGGCGTCATCGTCTACATCATCACGGCAAGTTCTCCGCGACCTCGAGGTCGGCTACGTACGACTTCATCGTCAACGCTTGTGCGGGAGCGTAATCCCCGCTATCGGTCTACATGGAGGTAATGTAACCCGTTCCGCCACCGTTATCACATGTACTAGATAGATAGATCCTGGCTAGTTAGGGTGTTCATACGCTAGAAAAATTATTGTTTTCTGCACCGGAACCCCTTCAGTGGTATCAGAGCCGATCTATGCGTAGTACTGCTGGTACGGTTAGAACTCATGTTGAATGAGGACGTCTTTCTTATATTTGCTACCCTCTAGCGTGCACTTGCGATGCCTTCGGTATTGAGTTGATGAAGCGGCCCGGACCGACTTTACGCGTACGCTTACGCGAGACTGGTTCCACTACTGACATACGGCTTGCACCGTATCTGTGGCTGGCGGGTGTCTGTTTCTCTCTCTTTAGTCGGCAAAGCATTTTCAATGGAGGGCCCGAAAGGGATGCTTAAACATGCAATTATACGATCGACGTTGTGGCACAAAGTTCGTAGGTAGGGAAACGGTTCTCTAACGAATAAGCCTATATGCCACGTAAAACTTGCAAAACTAAATAAAGGTAGAGGCGTCTAACTTTGTTTTGCAGAGGCGTTATTTTATGTGACATGGTTACGGTAAGTTTGATATTACTCGTACTGTCGGAGGCAATGGAGGGCACCGTAGACTCGGAGCCATGCCAGAGCGCCCGGGGCCAGGCACATGGCGCCATGGAGGTCCAGGCGCATCGACCATGTCACATCGCACTTCATTGCATCATTATTGTGTGCTGTTGTGTGTGCATCCTATTGATTGCTTATATGTTAGATATACAACGGTAGCATCATAAATAGGATGATCCCTAACAAATACCAAAAGTGTATTCTCCCTCGTTGCGCACCACCAAGAAAGTTCTACGTTATGAGGCAGGCCGTGACGATCGGGTGTCAGACATATCGTCGTTCGCATACAGTGGGTGTAAGCCATGTTGCACGCGCAGGGTCTTCGAGGTTTGATTGGCGAGCCTAGCATATGCAGATATGGCCTCGGAACACGGGAAGATCGAAAGATCGAGCATGAGTCACAGAGTTGTTGTGATCGACATTTTATGTCCACCTTTGAAACTGTGCCGCCGGCCGTGACGATCGGGGGTGGTATAGTGGATGGGGGTCGTGTAATCGCTATCATTATTTTAGGGATAATAATTTTAGTGGAGTATGTTTGATAATATGATTATAAACTAAAACTCACATACATTATAAACTTTACCTTACCTCTTTTGCGATCACATCTGTAGACTACGAAACTATACTTCGATTACTTCCTCAAGAGCCCGGATTCTACCTTAGAAGCCGACGGGTCCAACTTCATCAACTGGTACATTGGTTTTAGAAACATTCTCAAACACAACAACATCCTGTATGTCCTCGATGAAGCATTAGGAGAAAGACCAGATGATTCTGCTAGCGAGGAGGAGGAAGATGAATTCCGTAGGCGTCGAGACATATTCATAGAAGTGGAGATCACCATGACCGTATGCCTAGCACCTGAGTTGAAAGAGTTGTTTCAACACAAGGAGCCATATGTCATGATTGATGCGATCAAGACGCACTTCAAAGATGAATTGAGGCGTGAGCAATTCAGGCAGCTTAGAGAGTTCCGGACCATTCATATGGAGGAGCACACCTGTCTGAAGACTCATTTGAAGAGATTGTATGACATCTACTTCAAGCTGACAAATGTTTTCGATTACTGGATGGCGGATTCATGTGCCATTCAGACTGTCCTAATATCTCTGCCTCCAAGCTATGAGAAGCATGTACGCAAGTACGTTTTGAAGGCTGACAATATGAACTTCTACAAGTTCGTGTCCGAATTCAAATCCCTGAAAGTTGATTCCATCGAAGGAGAAATCTTCGATGCTACAGGTATATATTTGATATATACAGAATTATGAATGAATTCGTCCCTTGATATATGATAAAGTATTTGATACTTGTTCTGTTTGTGAAACAGGCCCTGATTATCACATATATGCGGCGAAGTATGATGTGACCTGGCACTGAAGATGGTGATCAAGGAAGTTGATGGCTATTGGTGTTCACGTCCTCAAGTTATCATAGTTATCATTAATAGTTTTTCATAAGACCTTTTTGTAATAGTGAGAAAGTGTGTTTAGTGTCTTGATTGTTACAAGACAAAGTTATTCATATATGTAATAAGACAAGTTCAGTTGTTTTATGTTATGAAACAAGCCAGTTGTTTTATATTATGAATAAAGTTTTCACATCTCAATCACATTACTTGTATGATAACATTCATAATAGTAGGAATGATAAAATTATGTGTCCAAGGAATAAAAGATTTTGTTACTAGAACAAACACCTTCGAATTTGATCATAAAGGCAATGTAAGAAGTAATAGATACTTTGATCTATTTAAGTATTACATGAGCCGAATTGATTAAGTTTAAAATTAGTATTGAAGTGTCAATACGAAAGGAAATTAATTAAGAGTCATTTCGAATGATTATTGAATTAATTATATGGTGAATTTTTCCTTGATCCGAATTCTTCTATGATTATTGGTAAATAAGTGTATTTACATAATAAATCATGAGTCTGAAATTAATTTGATAAAAGATCAAATGGGGTTTTTCAGAAGAAAGATTTGTGAATATCGTATTCGCAAGATTCGATCAAAAGGGCAATATTTTTGAATTATGGTTTCAACACAAAAGACTTGTGGAAATTCGTTTCACAATATTATAATATCATATATGGTGATATGTGAAGTATTATAATCATACTCTATTTTAGATAAAGTGTGGTCTTTCAGAATCTGTCTTAGAATCTCTTAATATGTTCGAAACATTATAGTCGATGTCCACTTTAGAAAATAGATGTTTTTCAACGGTAATTCGTGAGATCGACAATAGTGTCGTTATATAGAGGATTATGCGATAATTCAGAATATACATGAATAGTTCTTTGTAGATTACTCACATTGGATGAGAGTGTATTCCAAAACCCAATAGAAACAAAACTTGTATTGTTGTCTATGTAATTCCGAGGAAAATATGATTTTTCGAATTATGGTTAATGGAATAAAATCAGAAGCTTGAAATAAGGTGTCAGACCTATATTCATAAAAGTAGAATATTGGAAAGTGTTCCAAAAGATATATGTCTACAAATGAAAGATTGATGATTAAGAGTGAAGGAGACTAGAAAATTGTTTTCTGCTTGCAATCCTCTTTGTGAAGATCATAATATTTTCATGAAAGAATCTTCTAAATAAAGTGCTGTTATATTTAATATTGCTGTCAGGTCACAGCATAATATTAAGTGTTTCAGATCTTGTTAACAGATCAAGGAGCACCTTATGAATACAAAGAAAGTTGAGAAAATATCAGAATACGAACAAAAACTTTTGAGCCTGAAAATCCAAGTTACATTTAGAAAGGATTGGAAAAGTAAATGTTGCTATAATTCCTTTTGGAGAAATAAGATTTCTTGATCATCATATAAAGTGTTATATGAGAAATGTAACTATAAGAAAGACGTGAAAGCATATTTTGTCAAGAAATGTGTCTTGGACAAGATCAAATTTGTTGACTACATTGATGTAGACATGCTTGAAGTCTGTGGGATTTGTATTAATGGAATACTGTAGTTTGTATTGAATTCGAATTGATAAGAGATCAATGATTTTGGTTTGACCAAAATGTCGAAATAAATTATGAATTTAAGTGGGAGTCAAAGTTAGTTCACTCAGGTAAAATATGTAAAGGACATATTTTTGAGTGGGAGCTTAGAACCTCAAATATGTAGGAGACATAATTTGAGTGGGAGCTCGTGTTCTCAAATGTGTGGAGACATAATTTGAGTGGGAGCCGAATTCATCTTGTGTAAATGACACATTGTGAATTGTACCAGTAGAATTAATGAAGTTGTGAAACTATTTGAAAGTTAGTGTCTATTTGGAATAGAACGGGAATTTTAAATAGTTAGTCGAGTTGTTTTTGGATTATATCTGAGGAGTCAGAATAGATTAAATCCAAAGGATGGTCCTTGGAAATCCAATCAATCATTAAGAGTAATGATACACGGTAACAGTGGTTGTATGACATGTTGGTCTATTATGTGATATTAGACATCATACAGAAACCATATTGTCTGCTCGATGAAATATGACCGATGTTCTTAGAAGAAGAACAGTTGTAAAAGTAAATTTAGAATTTACTGGAAGTAGAGGTGTGTTAGTTATTAGATTGACATTGGAATGTCGAGTTTTCTACATAGGTGTGAAAGTATATAGATATCGCGAGATTGTAATTGTTACAAGGAGCTCTCTATGACTGAGTGTGTTTTCAAGGCAATTATCTGGTTAACAGAATCAGAGTAAGCGCTGGGAAACAGAAGTCTCACTTAGTTACGGTATTTGTATATATGTTGTTGGATAACATGTTGGTATCAAACAAGTTGATATCAATGGATCGCAAAAGAACGCACAATTATGTATTGTACAGATTGTCAGAGTAACACTCTTCCACAAGCAAGCATTATCATATAACGCTTATTTGATAAGGGGTTTTTGATGAAGTAAAATGCAGCTAGTTTATTTGTACTCTAGTGCAAGTGGGAGACTGAAGGAGATATGCCCTAGAGGCAAATAAATAAGTAGTATTTATTGCATTATCTCATAAGTTTATAATAGGTCTTTGTATTATGCTATAACTGTATTAATCGGAATTATTAATACACGTGTGATACATAGACAACCGGAGTCCCTAGTGAGCCTCTATATGAACTAGTCCATTGGGCAACAGTTGATCGAGATTCCCGATCAAGGACAATGACGTCGGTTGACAATGGGGTCATCTTATTAGTGGAATAAGGTGATGGACATACGCAAAGTATTGCAACAAGATCGTATTACGATGTTTGTCATTTGCAATAGATAAGTAATATGATAGCCTATTCCTTAGACCGTGAGACCGTACTTATTGCTACTTCGTAGGGGTACTTTGAGAGCATCAAACGTTGTGTCTTATATAGCATGACAATAACGGTGTCCATCTTGGGTATCCCGAAAGAGTATGTTGAGACGTAAGGATCAAGAGCGGGATTTGTTCATTCTTGTAATGGAAAGATACTCTGGGCCCACTCGGTGAGATTGCATCTATATATAGCTGCGCAGCTTGTGACTAGGTCATGGAGATGTAATATCACAGACGAGTTAATAACCTATGTCGGTAACGAGATGCAACAGGACATTGGATGTCTACGATCACATCTCGGACAAGGTAGTATCGCAGAGACAAAGGGAATGAATATCATGTTTATGGTTCAACGACGATATTCGTAGAATGCACAGGGACCGTCATATGCATCCAGGTATCCCTGGCGGTCATTGGTGAGCGGAGTGTCTCGACCATGTCTGGAGTGTTCTCGAACCGTAGCGTAACAAACTTAAGGTCTTAACGACACCAGGAGAAGGTTCTGGAATAATATAGGATTTTATTGGAGAGAGAGAAATGATCCGGAAAGAGTTCCGGTGGTCCGGAAGGAGTTCCGGGAAGGTCTGGAATGGTTCCGGGAATGTCCGAAAGATGTTCGGGTGGTCCGGAAAATGTTTCGGAGTCACGGGAGATTAAATTATATGTAAATATATTAATTATGAATTAATAGTATTTTATATTAATTTAATCATTAATTAATAAAGGAAAAAGGGGGCAGCCCACCTAAGTGGGCCAATTGTGGCCCACTAAGGTGAGCCGCACCAAGCAAGGAAAGGGGGGGCTTGGGCCCCTAGTCCAACTCGGACTAGGAGGGGCCGGCCGAACCCCCCTCCCCCTCCTTTTCCTTTAGTCCCACATGGGGGAGGCAAGGTGTTTGCACACCCCCTCCCCCCTTTATATAGCAAGGCATATTAATTGGATTAATTACAGAAAAATACAATTAATTGTATAGCAGGCTGGCCGAGCTGTTTCTCCGCCCGTTTTGCCTCCTCTCTCCACCAAAGCTATACCGTCGGGCGCCGTTGCCCTGCGGGATTCCAGAAAAGTTCTACCCCTGCGATTTCAGCTGGATCTGAATGACCGGGGGTTGTTGTTAAGCTCCGTATGTTTGCGAGTTCTCGGAGGCGCCACATTTGAGGAGCCTGGGCGACGTCGTCTCGCCCACCCAGCAGCCCTGCCGCTGCCCTGCCGCCGGCGCCACCCCCCTCGGCCGCCGGCGCCACGCCACCTTCCGCCCGACGCCCGTCGACGCAGGCCTTCGTCGACACCCCGGCGTCATCGTCTACATCATCGCGGCAAGTTCTCCGCGACCTCGAGGTCGGCTACGTACGACTTCATCGTCAACGCTTGTGCGGGAGCGTAATCCCCGCTATCGGTCTACATGGAGGTAATGTAACCCGTTCCGCCACCGTTATCACATGTACTAGATAGATAGATCCTGGCTAGTTAGGGTGTTCATACGCTAGAAAAATTATTGTTTTCTGCACCGGAACCCCTTCAGCTTGTCCTTGAGCCGAGTTAAGTCTGCTCGTGTCTGTTTCTTGTTTTCTCTTGCGTGAGCTTCTTAGCTCGCTAGCCCTCCCCGGATCCACCAGCGTCCATCGGCCCCACACAATTAGCCATCCTATGGCATCTGCCGTGATACCACCACGACACAAATTCATTCATTGCAACGAAATTTCATGGAAACCTTGAGAAAAGCCGTGGAATAAATGAGAACGGATGTGTTGAGGATGTATCGAGGCAACAACGACGACACTCGCTTCAAAATCATGCATTGCTTCACAAGGATTCAAACTTGTAAGAAGTGGGAAGGGAATCGGATGGATCTCAATGGCGACAACATGGGTGATTTGGATGGGCTGGCACACCCCTAGGCCGCCTTGGAGAGACAACACATCGGGAACAAGAAGGCGAAGTCTGACAAGTATGAGGCATCCTCATCGACATCGGTGGAAACAACGATTGACAAGTGTCTCGCCGAGGTCCCATCTCTCTCGAAGCAAAATACAAGCATTTTTAGTAAAAGGTGGACATCCTTGATGGACGAGCAAGCTAAATGGCTTGAGGTAGAGAAAGTGAAATTGGAAGCCCAATCGGTTTGCATAGCCGCCGCCCGCCGACATGGCAGAAATCAATCTGCTCTTGGAAGCGCAATTTATGGTAAAAAAAAAGATGGAAGATGATGCCAAGATCTTGACGACCGACCTCTCAAAAATGATAGCGCCGATGAGGATTTGGCATGTGATTTATCAACAACACATCTTATATAAAATAGATCTTCTATGGCGGAGCAAACACTAGAGGCAACGGGACAACCAAACTATTTGAATTTTCCCTTCTTTTTATCCACCCATTTTATATAGGGGATAAGCTTCCATACCATATATCTATATAGAGAGTATACTTGATAAATAAATATTTGTAAATATATTTATATGCCGAGGCGATCACGCGGAGGTGGTGATAGAAGTGGTGATATAGGAGAACATGTCGTCCATTTGATTTGTACGCTTTATTTGATGTTTATAATACATAATCGTCAAATATGGCGGCACTTTTGTGACCGAAACTTTGAAGTAGACCGCTTGTTCGGAAAATTTGATCAAATCGATTGGGGACTCAAAACATAGCGGGTTCGGCTTTGGCAGCTCTTTGCCCCAACTCAGCCTGAGATCACGGGCTAAGGTAATTTTGAACCGGTAATGTGCAATTAGAGTCTTCACACCCTAGACTGAGGAGCCCGGTCCATCACTTTCGTTCCTACTGCGTACATGAGAGGAGAATGCAACGTGTAGATGGATAAATGCATGTGGTAGTCTCTATTTTTTTTGCATGGATAAAGGCATGCAGCTGCTACGTACTATACCCTGGTAGGAGTACGTTCGACTGCACTGAAACTCAGGCCGAAGACAGATAGATTGCAGGCGTGTACGTGGGTTACAGATTGCAGGCGTGATCGTGATTCGTGAGCATGTGTGGCTCTGGCTTGGCAGTTGCTGCCACTGGTACTACGTGCATGCACCGCGAGACGCGACCCGAAGTGCGGGCTCGGCCAGACCTCTCCTTTCCTCTTCTGCTGAGTATGGTGGGAGCAGAGCAGCGCGTAAAGTGGGCGAGAAGGACCGGCCGCTTTCGCCGGACCCACGCTGCTAACGGCCGGCATCCACTGCCGCCAACCACAAACCACCGCCAGGACCCGCCGCCGTGTACGGTCCGCACAGCATCTCTACCGGGCCTTCCTAGTGTCCGCTGAGCCGAATTAAGTTCTAATTAGAGGGTGTCGAACACGTGTCCCGTCAAATGGAGATTACAGTCCACGACGGCGCACTCTAAACAATGTTAAAATTGGAGCAAATGATCAAACACAATGCGGATAGCGGAATTGTCGGGTTCAATTTCACATTGTTTGGGAACACGACGGCTCTCGTGTCGACGCGCAATGCGTCATTTCTGGGTGACGTCTGCACCGCTTCGCATCTATATAAGCCTCGTCGTTAGCTCATATTCTCTCCGCGCACCACCGCCCACAACTCGCTCGCCACGATGTTGTTGCCTAAAAAAGAGGTCTTACTGGCCGATCAGGAGCTGCAGAAGGTGGCCGTGATGGCCGATCAGAAGGAGGAGAAGGTCGTGGAGTCCGATCAGGAGCGGGAGAACAAGGGCGATCAGGCGGCCGTGGCAGCCGTGGTGGTCGAGCAGGAGCAGCATGAGGACCCCGCGGCGGAGGACGGCGGGCACACAACTCCACCGCCCGTACATCCCGCTTACCCGCCGTTGGAACCTGTGTCCCCGTGGCCGTCTCGTGTGGCTGCTGCACCAGTATTGGAGTGGCAGCCGGGAACTCCGGGCACGGCGCACCACGAAGGGGAAGCACATGAAGATGACGATGTAATCTCGAGGTCCACCATGAAGGGTGTACGTCTCATTGGAGATGTGTGAGTCACAAACACAGGTTGGTCTCAACACCACAAAGGTCTCACTTTTTTCTCCGATGAACCTTTCCATAAAGGATATGTTCACATTCCACTATTGATTTCCTTTTGGGAGGAAATCGATTCCCTTTTGGGAGGAAATCGATCCCCTTACAACAATCATGAGGCACACGCCCACAACTGAATTGAGGCTCCCAAGTGGATCACAACAGGTCTTGACCATAAAGGTCTCAAAGTTCACCAACAATCAACAATGGTGGCCAAGATTTTCCAAAGGAAACTCTAGACAAGAAATTCTCAGGTGAATGAGGGGGGAATGGAAAACCCTTCGGTGTAGTTGTATATCGGGGGGTTTCTCCTTCGAATTTCTAAAGATAAAATTCGTTGGATTGGGGGGAGATCTCGAAAATTTAAGCTTCAACAATTAATTTAATTAATTTAGGAGAGAGAGTGTAGAATTTGGTCTGGCTGGTTTTAGGTGGACCCCTCCTAAATATATGGCCGTTGCAACCCTGCATGATCAGAATATTCCGGAACTTAGACAGGAACTTCCGGCCTGACCGGAAATTTCCGGCACAAGTTTCGGCGGAACTTCCGGACAGAGGCAGTGCGTAAAATTTCATGGACTTAGCGAAACTCGCCAGCCCTAGGCTCCAGAACTTTCGGTCTAGGGACCGGAACTTCCGACCATCCGGAATCATCCGGCACGAGTTCTGGAGTACTCTAGGACCAAATCTTGTTAAGACTTAGCGAAAATTCGGAGGTCCGGAATTTTTTTACCGCAGGGCGGAACTTCGGGTCCATAGGATGAATTATTGAGCTCTGTCGGACGTAACGACATTATTAACGTGGCAAGTGAGCGAAAAATGACGTCCGACGTGTCCAATAAAACTATTGCTGTGCAAGAGCTCTATTTTCATTCTGTGAGTCGGCTTATGGCACCTAGCGATGATGCTCCTACAATACATGGATCCATTTTCATCGATGGACAGTCTGCGCCTAAAGAGATGACCGTCCTGCCCCTACTGGCTACTGCAACAGAGTTGGAAAAAGGCTACGCCGTGCTAGAGGGCGGGAGGGGTGTAACCGGGACTGGGATCCATCGGTGATTCTCGAGAGAATCAGTGAGGGTGAGCAGCCAAAAAAGGCTAGCACGCTGTAGTTACGTGTGCTCGGGAGGAGACTATGATCTCGTTCCTGTAAAAATAGCTGAACAGTGAAACATTTACTAGCAGCGGTACGTACTAGGCACGGATCGGAACCTGTAAAAGCGAGTGGTTATACGGAATGTACTGCCACCTTTTCTCAGTGGGTACCACCGTACTAGCTCAAGGTACGTAGAACTGCATCACGGGGTTCTCATTACTGCGTCCGGCAATGTTTAAACCGTTTTACATTTAAAATATCTATAATGAAAGAATCTATTTGCACGGTGGATACGACCACTATAAACTCAAAAATATCATATTATATTGTTTGTATGATTTTTAGACTCGGTTTTTTTATGAACTAGGTCACCTCATTTCCAGCTATTCGAATGATGGACACGATCACTTTGACCTAAAAAAAAAAAAAAACTAGATCATTTTTTTACTAACACCTTCCGGGCGAAGTGGTCATGGGAGGCGGCGACGACATAGATACGACCAAATACTTTGGTCGAAATAAGTTGAAATGACATACGAGAGCGACGGGAAAAGCGAGGGATGTACGCGTGAACGTAGCGCGGTTAGAGCAGCGTCGTCGAATGGGGGATCGACGTCGGGGAATTAGTAGAGGCAGGGTTGGAGTTTAGCATGGAATGAACAGTGGAAAAAAAATGGTTGCGACGTTACCGTGTGGTGTATGTCCGTCAATATCCGACGTAACACGTGTTACCGCGGTTACATGCGCTCCTATTACCACACGACGGGAAGCCGGATTGCTGAATGTTCTATTTCTGTTTCCGGCGGACAACTTTCACGTTGTTGACACGTTACTGGAGGGTCGATGGTCTAAGTATCATCATCAAAGCAACACGTGGAAAAGTTGGTCTTGGATTTGATATCGCACACTGTCACCGTTGATTCCTCCCTCTCTCCCCGTCTACAAATAGTTCATCGTATCTCCCTGCATGTGCTCGTGTATCGGCCTAATCGTGCTCAAATTAGATAACACGCACACGGCACATGTACGTACACGACGCTGCGGAAGGCACGTTCACCTGTCGGCGCAGCGCCATGAATGAAATAAATAATGGAGACGTACGTGCCTGCCGAGTCAGGTAACGACCCTGAAACTTCCATGCCCTGCTGCCCAATCGCAACCTGACGGCGGTTTTCTGCAGGGAGATCGATCTGGAACACGCCGGCCGGCCCATGGAAATCTTTGACTCTCGGCCTCGTTTTTGGGATGCGTAAACAAGACCCACAGGTTCTGCTGCTGAGTGCTGACCCGTATGCACTTGTCTGGGATTCGATCCATGGAGGCGAACAGCCGGTGATGGCCGGGCTGCAGCAACACATCCGTTTTTGACTTCTGGTTTCCCTTCATTATTGCTCGCGGATACGCTCGTTTTTAGTTTTTTTTATCGATTTAGATGTATCTACATAGATATATTCAGTGTCTAGATCAAATCATTTAGTCCGTTCCTAGTCAATATTAGAATATCTATCTTATAATTCGTAATTGAGTGAGTACTTGCAAATCATGAGAAAAAGGCCAGATTCGTGCTTCCAGCGGTTTCAAGCAGCGTACGGGCATCTCCCTGATCAACAAGTTTTGTGTTCCTTTTGCTTCTCTCGCAGTTTCAAGCAGGTTCAACTCCCACGTACGGATCATGTTTTTTGTCGAACCAATTTTCATTTGTGTTTTTTCTTGTTTTTTTTCCTTTCTCCTTTATTTGTTCATCTGGGGGGTAACAACTTGAGATCGGTGGGTAGAGGACGGTAATGAGAACGAGGAGTAACATGGTCTCGTATTTTCCCTCCATCTTTTCACTCAAGCTAAGCTGGTCGAGAAGGGAAAGATGAATCAGAACTAGGAGAGTTAGGTTTTTGTAGATGAATCAGATATGTTCCTTACTATTTCTTTTGTGATGGAATGGAACCTTCTGAACACATCTTCTAAAACGGGTTTTGCATGTCTATGATCTCAATTTGTTTCTCCCTTTATCCTTTTAGCTGATATTAATGCTTGTATCATCCATTTTTCAATATCACAAAGGTTCCCGTTCACTCAAACCCATCGAAATTTTGTCGCAAAATCATTTTGTTTAATTTTTCGGGCAGTTGGTTTTCAGTGATATGTGTACGGTGTACAAGCATTCACTTTCAATCCTCTCAAATTTTATCCTTGATCGGGATTATCGAGTGTAAAAATGTCCCACGATTACATTTGGAGGTACACACAATGCATTGGAGGTACTCACACGCTACACTTGGAAATACACGCGTTGCACCGGGAAGTACCTGCTCGGTACACTTGAAAGTACACACAATTTTAAGTTCACAAGTGCTACACGCAGTGCAGTTGAAGCAACTCACAGGTTGCTCATAGAAGTATCTGTGGTGTAAGAAAACTAATTATGTTATGTAGTATTTGAAAGCACACTTAGTACATTTGAAAATATTCGTGAACTACACTTGAAATTACACAGTGCAACAGTAAATACACCTAGAAAGTACACATAAATCCACACGAAAAACAAAGAAAACAATTGAAAAGGTAATTAAAAACCCTCCCACGCGGGACGCTCCGCGTGTAACACTCATAAAAGTGGACTTTTTTTTACGAGACATGTTAGTGGACTTTGGAGAGGTAGATATTTCCCTAATTCTGCCCAAAAGATACTTATATGGGAATGGTTTTCTTGTTTTTGTTTATCCCTCATTCTAGTTTTATTTTTGCTTAATAAAAGAATATCCCAATACTAGTTTTTTTTAGACAACCTCAATCCCTCATACTAGTGGTCAGACCTGGCCTCCCATTGTGCGGGCCTGAAGTGTCTTGGGTCCTGAACTTGAAAGCAACATCAGGATAGTATAGCATCGTGTCCATCAAGCCTAACAATGGCCGCATAGCCCATGAATAATTTTAGCCAGTGCTGTACCATAAGGAAGCCCAACGAACCGTAGCGCTGTTCTCACGAATGTACGCAAGCAAGGCCTCTGATCAATTCTGTGCATGGTTTCGCATGACCCTGCAAAATATGCAAACATTCCAAAAAAAAAAAAAAAAAAAGTAGACTCTCCGTTCGGGTTTGTAAAGCACGTGTCTTTTTCGGGTTCTTCGACAATAGAAATCTCGAGGTACATATATTTCTCCTCTCTCTTTTATTCTCGACTCGCATGTGCACCTACACCAAAGAAGAGCGGTTGGGGAGAAATTGTGTTTCGTCGTCGTTAGAAGAAACTGTAACCGCCCGCCTCCAATGCTGCTCCTCGTCTAGTCAGCCTTGTCAGCGTTGGGAGGGGTAGATCATTTGATCGTTTCTTTTGACTTTTGTAATCGTTGCACTCAACTCCTCCATGTACTTGCTATTTTAAATATATCACGATATTAATAATCAACACAAAGAAGATAAATATAGGGTCGGTAATTGGATGAGGAATAGGAGAATTAAACAAGGATCGCTCTGAGGATCCCTCGGATCGGAAGCTCTGATCCCCCGCCTTCCGGGCCGCTGACAGCAGCATCGTCTACGGTGGCTCGCAACACCTGCCCTCTTCCTTGGTAGCAATCCCTGATACCGTAGATAGCAATGTCGGATGTCACTTGCCGCACTGTCGGCGCCGGTGATAACATCATCACTACTGTCTCGTAGCACCTGATCTCGGTCGTGGTAGCAACTGCCGGCACCTCTTAGTTTTTAGTATTTTAAAGAATAGATAGAAATAAGATTGCATCCAATAGGATTTGAACCTACACTAAAGGTTTAGAAGACCTCTCTTCCTATCCATTATATAATGGACGTTTTAGATTCATATTTTATTCTTTCTTTTACCCCCTTTTCTTGTTGCGAGAACAAACTCTTAGATCGAAACTCGTTTAGGAAAGAAAAAGATCCATGTAGAAATAAGGAGTATGGAGCCAGTAGTGCGAATCAAACCTGCAACCCCAAGGTTATGAGCCTTGTGAGCTACCACCGGTGTTAATCCGAAGGAAGTAGAGGATGAGGCCAACTCATCATACCTCTTATGACCTGGGCGACACACGTGCTACAATGGGCGGGACAAAGGGTCGCGATCTCGCGAGGGTGAGCTAACTTTAAAAACTGAGATGCCGCTTGTAGCATCGCCGTTGCCTGTGGTAGCATAGTCGTCGCTTGCTCGCAGCACCGCACTCGCCCCATGGTAGCCCCGGCCGACACAGTAGGTAGCACATCTCGTCGCCAATGGTAGCATCGTGTGTCGATGGTTCGCAGCTTTGGCAACAATGGTTTGCAACTTTTGTTTGGTGATCATTGGTATGCTCCTTTGGAAGGAGAAGTAGGGAGAGGGATCGGTGCATCAATTTAGAGAAAGGCAGTCAAATTGGGCTCAGTGTGTGGTTATTGTGTGGCGGCGCGAGGTTTAGACAGCGGAGGAGCGACTGACATGGAGGTGGTGCGACGTTTAAATAACGTAGGCGCAGCTGGCATGGCGCCCTGGCCCTCTCGTGTGAGGAGATTAAAGGAAAGAGGCGAGCGATGTGGTCGATATGAGAAGAACGAACCCTAGGGCGGGTATGTCTACGTTCCCTTCAGCCACAAAATCGGACGCGTGGCATGCGTGGAAGCCGAAGGATGTAATCACGCGATCCTTCGGGTGATATTTAACGTTTTCCATTAAAAAAATCAACTATTTTAGCCGATGCATGACGAATAATATCATCAATTGGAGATCGTCCAGTCTTGATGACGATTCGCCTCCCCGACCTTGCGTTCCTGAAGAGAAAAGTTAATACTACAATATGAATCCCTCGAGTTCATTACTCAAAGAAACCTTATGTCACATATTAGAATTAACTTACGTCAATTTTATACAAATGCATGAAATGTTTTTTTATACGGAACATAGACTTGTGGTGCCCGGAAAAAAATCATAATACAGGACACGGAAGAAAAAACTCTCCATCGAGTCTTCCGCCGCTCCGGGCCGTCCAAATGCGGATGCTGCGATTGAACTGAAGTCTGGAGATTCCCAGCATATGTTCCAGCACGTCCTCACTGGGCGGGTCACGGGCCGCCCGCCCCGTCCTAGCACGGATCACGAGGTCGTCGTCCACGAGGCAGAAACTTCCCCAAAATTACCTCGAAGTTCATTGCCACCGAATCGCGATTTAGCACCTGTCCGAATCGCGTCCGCAGATAAATCCGCCTCTGCAGATTTCCCCCTCTCGAATTGTCCAAAATAATAAATTGTTCCCCACCAGCGATTAGTTTGGTGTTTCCGAGCATCACTCCCCACTAAGCCGCCGTCCCCCTCCCCCGCCTCCTCGGTCGCTCGCGCTAGTCTCGTCGTTTCCTTCCCAATTTCGCCGTCCCCCTCCCGATATTTATTTCCTGCCTCGACGACAGCCATTTCCCCCTGATAAAATTCCCAACTTTTGCTTGCCCCTGCTGGCCTTGTTAATATCTGCGCTCGGGGATATTTGTTCTTTTGCTTTCTTGGGCGCGCCTTCAACCTTCGGAGGCTTCCGGATCCTTCGATCGGTGGTGCGGGTGAGCAGCGACGGACGGCACAAGGTATCGCCGCTTTCTTGGCTACCGATTCTGCCAAATAAAAAAAAAAGCGTTTTTTTTCGAGCGATGGAATGATTTTGCGCGGTTGGGATCTAACACTCTGGTTCTTGTTCTTCCTCGGTCTCGTCCTGACTTTCAGGTTATTTGCCTGGTTGTTAAGTTAGGGTTCTGGGGGTTGTTTTAGTCTTGCTCCCAAATCCCAATCCCATCGTACATGATGAAATCGGGGGAAGAACTTAGTCTAGGCCGCCAAATGGACGGTTCTTTGGACGACAAGGCTGCGGGAGGTTCAGGGAATGGGGCCAAGATAGAGAGGAGCCAATCTATCAATCTGAATTCGTTGCCAGCAGTGGCTGCCGCCACAACGGAGGTTGGTCTCTTGCACGGTGCAGTGGAGTCAGAGGCCGATGGTTCTAGCAGTCAGAAAGGAGGTGGGTCCAGTGGTGCTGATCAGAAGAAGGTCCCCAAGAACGAGCAGGTCGACGAAGCTGAAGTTCATGTCTGCGCAGTTGTGGTGAAGAACAGCACGGTTGATCATTTGAACATTGAGAACCATGTCAGGGAGAAGGATGCTTTGGTAATTGTGCCAGGAAATGAAGGGTGTGCGGATGGCGGCGATGATTATAAGGGACTTCAGGTTCTCAGCATTGTCAAAAAGGATGAGTCTGAGGAGGACATTGTCCATTCTATTAATCCTGTAACAATTGCGGGGTATAGAGAGGAGAATGGCGCCGCTGGTTCTACTTCTGGAGTTACTGCGGTGCGACCGCCTGGCACACGGTCATCGATTTTCCATGGTGTCACCAGGTATGCGTGGTCCTGTGTTCTTATAATTTGTAGTTGATCAGTGGAAATAAAAATAGTGTGCTCCATCATATTAACTAAACAAAATCACAGATGAAGCTGATTACAAAAGTATCATCAATTGTGCAGGCATAGGTGGAGTGGTAAATATGAAGCTCATTTATGGGATAGTACTTGCAGAGTAGAAGGACGGAGAAGGAAAGGAAGGCAAGGTATGCCTTCTTATTTTAGAGCTATCTAAGGGGCATTTGTATACATTTTATTTGACTGCCACAATCCCTTCCGAAAGGGCAGTCATGATAGCCAGATTATGATTACAGCATCACCGTCGGCGCTCAGTGGCGGAGTGTGTCTAGGGAAGCATGTGTGCAGGAGAGGGTCATAGCCCACAACATAGGGATAGAACCAAGGGATATAGATACACAGATAACTCTTGCTTGCCTTCTTTGATGAAGAACTTGTTATATGGAGTACCATTACAAAGAAAATTTTGAGATATAAGCTCAGCTAACTCTCACAATTAAACATACTGGTAGTTGAGATATAGACATATGGTTACATTAGCTCCGGAAGTATTAAAAATACTTGCAGGCAAGATTTAGTTCAATAACAAAATCTAGGAAGATTCTGTCTCACAGGATTATTCCTACAAAACATGCAACTTATTCTTATAGCATTATGTTTCGCGGGCAAATTGTGTAGTTGTGTTATATCTATGGTGGGATGTGCCATCAAGACATCACTTCATTTATTTCTGCATGATACGGATTTTGCTTATCTGTCCAGATCCCTCATTTGTATTATTAGATGTCCTTTTTGTTATCTGGTCCTCTACACTTAGTACTGCTGATGTTGCGTGATTGGGCTGCAGTAATTTTGTCCTTAATGTAACCAATCCCCAGCAAATTCTACTGACTCAGCATAGCTCTTCCGCACCTTAGATTTGCATATCAGCCATACCCAACTTATAACTCTCTAAGCTTGATTAATTTCGCTCAATGGAACCAAAGAGACATGACTGTGAACGGGAGTGATTAGCTTTGCTGCTACTCCCTCCGTTTTTTAATATAAGATGTTTTAGCTATTGAACATGTTGTCTAGATACACACACAAATGAGTGAATAAGGACACTAAAACATGTCTAAATACAAGTTTGGACATGTGAATGTGGAAAAAGGTTAAAATGTCTTATATTTAAAAACAGAAGTAGTATTTAGCATACATTTAGTGGGCTGTGAGATCTTAACACACTGCGCCATGCAGAGGTACCTTTTCAATTTGTTCATGTCTCTTATTTGGCATGAGAAAATAGAAAACACATTATGACTTAAGGAGTGCTTATCTCTAACATGTAACTTTTGAGTTCTGTTTGCTGTATCCGTAAGACCTAGGAGGCTAGGAACATAGTTTTGCAACTCAAAAGAAGAATCCGCTGGTTAAGTGACAAGTTTACTGATTTTCTGATCGAACATTGTTTTAATAGTTGAACCTGCAGCTATAACTTTTTAAACGCCTTTTTCATCTTTAGTTGGGAACAATTCCAGAAAGAGGACATTAAATCTATCTTACCTCTGTCGTGCCCAGGAGTGTAGGTAGATAATGAAGTGGGGGTTTGGTACCAACTTAATGAACCAACTATTTCGCACTAACATTAATTTCTGCCATTTCTCTCTGTACGGTCCACTCATGCGAATCAGACTGGTTCTGTCACACCCTGTTTATCCCTTGCTAAGCTGGATATCTGCTCCTGTTTTTAAATCTATGCGAGGATCTTCTTAGCAAGTAATAAATACTAGCTTTTGTTGAAGTCTTTTAAAATTAGGTAGCATTTGTTTGTCCTAAGTTTCTATATCATGCCAGATTTTTCATGTAGCTTCATTCTATTCCTTTTCTGTATGATAAGATAGTTACTGATGGGTTTCTTGCCATGGTGTTCCCATGTGGTGGTGCTTCAGTTTATTTAGGTAAATACAGTCATTTCAGTTCTGACATAATTCCTTTGTTTCTTATGTTGAGGTTCTAATTGTTTTCCTTCTATGCAGGAAGTTATGATACTGAGAAAAAAGCCGCCAGGGCGTATGATGTCGCAGCTCTTAAGTACTGGGGCCTCAATACTAAGTTGAACTTCACGGTAAGTCTTTTTTCATTTATTGCTATTTTGCTTCTACTGTTATATATATTATTAAGGACATGGTAATCTCATTGGTCGATATTATTCCAGCTGTCGGAATACGAAAAGGAACTGGCGGACATAAAAGACATGTCTCCAGACGAGTGTGTGACATACTTGAGAAGGTATATCATGTTTGTATCCATTCAATGTTCTAGTCAGAAAATAGAGCTTTGCCAAAAGCAAATTTTGAGTTAGAGAAGGGCTATCATGACAAGTTGCTTTCTCCTGCAGAAGGAGTAGCTGCTTCTCAAGAGGCGCTTCTGTTTACAGAGGAGTTACAAGGTGACCTCTCTTTTTCATTTTGTTCAGCTTGTTAAAGGCTAGCTTTTCTTTTTCAAAACTACTCAGCTTTTATTCTTCAAAACTACTCAAACTCACATGTAACCATGTCCCTGTAATAGGAGGCAAAAAGATGGGAGATGGCAAGCACGCATAGGACTGATTGCTGGAACCAGAGACATTTACCTTGGAACTTTCAGTATGCTACACATCCCAAGTTTTGATCTCCCCTTTAAATCTCTTCACAAATACTTCATTTCAATTTCCTGATGAATTTCCTCATCTTTGAACTAGAATCTGAGGAAGAAGCTGCAGAAGCTTATGATATTGCTGCCATTGAGATACGCGGCAAAAATGCGATTACCAACTTCGACCGAAGCAACTACACGGAGAAGGGCATGCATTGTATACAAGGGGCAGGGTTAAACCTGCTTCCAACAAAGCCAGAATAGAACTTGATTTGGCATCAGATATGTGCAGATTTGGTCAGCAATATTGGGGGACTTAGTGGTACATACGGATAGAGGAACTGGTTGCAGCCTGTCATTATTTGCTGCTCTACAATTCTTCGGATTGTAGTTCTTTTGGGAAGAGAACTTCATAACTAGCCAGCTTTGTGTCGAGAAGAAGATTTTGATCATTTATTACTGTTATAGTGATTGTAGGCTAGAGTTGTACTGAAAAATGTCAAAGCTTGTGTTTTATGACTTCATGTCATATGGCTTACCGGAGAGTACGATTTACTATCACTCTACATGTATTGCGTTCAAGTCATATTCCCAACCACACAGCTTATCGGAGAGTACGATTTACTATCACTCTACATGTATTGCGTTCAAGTCATATTCCAACCACACAGCTTATCGGAGAGTTTGATTTACTATCACTCTACATGTATTGCGTTCAAGTCATATTCCAACCACACATTCATTTGTTTGTGCCGCAAAGCAAGTAACCTGGGGAAATTTTCTGATCGCCAGAAACATTTATAAATTTCAGTCACCAACACATTCAAGAGATGAACATTACATAGTCCAGACACTCATCCAATGCCAGAACATATTTACATCTCATAGTTCATCTATGCAATACTGTTAAATCTAATATGACTCTCTAGACTTCTTCCCTCAAGTTGGTTTGACCAATTTGAATACAATGCAAGGGAAAGAACTCGATGCTATAAGCTAAAAGGAACTAACAGTCCATCAGGCCAACGTTCATAGAACTCAGCTGATGCATGAACGAAAGAGCTTTCGAGAATCAGTAATCTGGGTGGAAGAATGGATTCACATCCCTTGCTTCGAACTCCCGTTCAGCCCTGGCTCTCCTTTCCACTTCTACCTCCTCCAAAATTGAGCGCCTCGCATTAGAAGTCTTAAACTGCACGAGTAACATTAAAAGAATTATGAGCCCTAAGATTAATATGCAGAGACAAATCGTATTGTTTGATTGAACAAGGGTGTATTGCAAAAATGATCACATCTCTGATGTGAACTAAAAGGAGTGGATGGAGCACATCTAATTAACCAAAGGGATAAACAGTTGCCAACTTACTTGCCTGCTTTTTCACTATGCTTATCTCATAAGCCAATGGAAGTTTTAGTGTTAATTCTTGAGCTTAATAAGCCAACTTACCAGGGTGGGTGGACTTACATTCTAAACCCACCACATGCCTATAAAACATTAGAACACACCAAAAGTCACTTCCACTATTGTGTATTACTAGCTTAGAAATATGGACTGAAAACAATCTACCGTGTAGATATGAAATAATGAATTTTGATGATCATTTATCGTCTAAATCTGAAGGTCCTAACAAGGATGTCAAATATCGCTTAATAGAATCTGTAGTACATAACCCATTGGAAACCAACGTTCAGGGGAAACCAGTTGGAAACCACAAAAACTGTGACATCTAGTGACTAAAATAACCATGTGACATGTAGCACCTCATATAGCATGCTCGACTATTGATAACTAAAACTCTATACAGTATACATGATCATGCATAACAAAAATCTAACTATAATCACTGAGGCAGTATCACTGCAGAGTGCAGAACATACTGGCGACAATAGTCGGTGCACAAAGGAACAGTTGGCATCTTGCCAAAATTTAGAATAAAATGGAAAATACCTTGTTAACCAGAGCCTCAAATGCTTTTGATCCATTTTGTTCAATGTATTTCTGTGCAGCTGAAATTACATCGTCAGGTTTATCTGAATCTTCCTTTTTGGGAATATACCAGATGTTCACTACTTGCTGGTTCACAATCATTGGCCGCACAAAATGCTCATAAACATGTGCAGCACCGTTGAAATAGGGCAACACCAACCAGCAATTGAAAAACAGCTTTCCATAAGACCAGAAGGGGAGCCTGCAGAGCGGAAAGATTAGTCTCTGTACTAACAAGTATCCATTTATCTCAAATCTGTCCCCAACCATCAGATAATAGGAAAACACAAATTATACTGCTAAAGCAGAGAAGGTAAGGGACACAAATTTCTGTGAAGAATATGATATATATAATATATGCCTATTGTTCTTTCAAGAAATCACTAGTCAAAGCAAAGGTGTCATCGGTGAGCATTGCATTAAGATCCAAGATATAATCCCATTAGATTAGACAGTAACTGAATGATTTATAAGAATGAAAAGTATGATGAGATATGGAGCTGTCTTTTACCATTCTATTACTGCAGCAAAGGTAAGCTCAAACAGAGTGATAAATGAGTACAACACCCAGTACGTGAGCCACTGCTGATCATCTATAGAAGATTTTGTTTCTATTGCGCGAACAGACGCATACCTGTAAACGTGTCAATGAGAATCTTAAAAACAAAACAAAAAACAGTAGTCGCAAAATGGAAGCATTTGGTAAGTTTGTACCAATTTTAGCAAGAGAAGGAATTTACTTACAGAGGATACGCGAGTGAAACTATGGGCCTGCAAGAAAAATAAAAGCATCTCAGTACTTATAGAGGATGAAAACTGCCATAAGATCTAGTAAAGCAGATGCGTTTAGCTGCCTTAGCAACTTACAACACCATGATTATATCACCTCATCAAGTGCCATTGAACTAACAGGTCACATCGGCTACAAGATTAGCGGATTTGCAAAACAACTATGCTGCTATATTCTGCAGATAGGACATACTAGCTATGTGGCATGATGTTCTACACAGTGCAAAGTTATCCTGATTGTAGTATTATCATTGAGCAAGAAGATTCCATTCCGGTGCTAAAGAATGTGGCAAAATCGTAGCCAAATCTTCACTGAAGACAATAGCTATGTCAAGTCGGCAGCCAGGTTCCTTGCCGTAGGACTGTAGGTCCTTAGGGAGCTTGGTTGGCAGATCTGGTGAATCAGAGCCCCCCTGCTAACTGCTAAGTCTATTGGTACGTCATAACCTCTGATGAACCAAAAACCCTGAACCCTTCCATCAATTTTTTTGGTCAGAATCCAACGATATACGCACAAAATCCCCAATACATACCCCAAAACTGATGTTCCTACCACAAACCAGTGAATATTTATAGATTTAGAGTGACACTACGGTCTGCAGCCTAGAACACACGCCATGATTCCTTGCACGCTCCCCCTTATCCATCTGAACAGACCGCCGTTCCTTCCTACCGAGAACACCAAACGCATCCGAGGAAGGGGAGCAGGGAACCGGATCAGGTGGGAAACAAGAAGCGATACGTACCCCGCGAGAATATCCAGGTTGCTGACCAGCACCTTGAGGAAAGATCCGGACCCCATTGCGCCTCCCGCTCCGCCGGCTCTCTCCAAGAAAGGTTGCGAATCTGAGGAGTTGAAAACGGCAGTAAATCGCAGGGATTCGCTGGTTTATTTCGGGTTTGGTTTGGTTCCGGAGGAAGGAAGGCGGCCACCTACTTTTTTCTTCGCCTTCCACCTCTGTTTCTTTCTTCACCCTTCCGCCAACCAACGCTTTCTTGTTTCTTTGTGTGCTTCTGATGAGCACCGCTTTTATATTTCCTTTTTTCTAGCGTCCCGTATTTATTTTTCCTTTTTTAGCGCCCCGCATGTTATTTAGTGGAATCCCGTATTTATTTTTCCCGCGGTGGGTAATAAGCGGCCGCTGGTTGGGTATGGCCCATGCATTTTTTTCGGGAGGAGCCCATATATACGTAAAAGGAACCTAGGTAGTTATTGGGCCTAAGCAGGATAGCTGAACAAACAGTCCAAATAAACTTCTGTTTCTCCAACAACAATGAAATTACTAGAAAAAAATCACCTCTGCAAAGGTTTGATTATTTCTCTCTATCTTGTGACGTGAGGTCGCAGGCTTGATGGGGTTCAACGTACAGTAAATTATTTCTAACATATAGGTACTCTCTCTTGTCATACACAATGACTGGAAAAAACTTAGTACTCCCTCCGTCCAATAAAGAATGTCTAAACTTGATAAAAAATTGGATGTATCTAGACATGACTTAGTGTATAGATATATCCAAATTTGATAAAAAGTGTGACATCTTTTGTTGGACAGAGGGAGTAGTAAATTAAAATTTGTATATTTCACCTACATTGGTTAACCTTGTGTATTGATATGCAAGATCGTATAGAAACCACCGGATAAATTTTAGTCGTCAATCTCGGCTCATATAGTGTTCAAATAGGCACCAAATATCATAAACTGATGGATCTTAACAACATGCTAAGGAAGATACTCCCTCCGTCCCAAAATAAGCTACATACATCCACTTTCTATCAAAGTTGTGACACTTATTTTGGGATGGAGGGAGTAGTATCTTGATTGATACGTATTCAAAATATACAAAATTTCATAGATCTTGTTTACAATTTACTCTCTTTGATAGATCGATCGGAAGATGCAAGCATAATTACCCCTGTACCAAAATATGGTGTAGCATTAGCTCGTGGAGATGCCTTTCATGATTCTATGGTGCAACTCGTGCTAGCATACTCAATCCAATCACCAATTATTCCTCCATTGCTATCTAAGAGGTTCAATTATAGGATAACTCGAATGGTGTGGTCCAGATGTTCAAAATACACTGTAGAGTCTCATCTGTACAAGAAGGACACCACTATGCAACCATCAGGGCTCTCCAAAACTACCACAATACACGGGTATATATTACCCTGTACCAAAGTAGGATAGCTGAACAAAAGGGGGAAATTATGTTTCTCCGACAACAATGAAATTACTACAGTAGAGGTAGAAAAGGTACGTACAGCGGGACACAAAGCCAATCAGGCTGAAAGGGTACGTACGACAGGACAAAGAGCGAATCGGGTTGAAAGGGTTCAGCTCCGCCTTCGGTGGCCTTTAGGGCCTTGGAAGCATGGCGGATTATGGCCTCTCGCCTGCAAGAGATGTTCTTTGTTTAGATTTTTTATGTGTCTTTTTCGAAATGGTGAGGCGATGGCTATATATTGATGTTAGAATAAGGTTTTCCCCGTCATCGATCTGGTGGTGAGCGTGGAGCCGTGTGTCCGACAGATCTCTTGGGATCCAATCTGTTTTCGTGTCCGTCTATGTCGTTACAGGTCCGGCTCTTTCAATTTACTACTTTCATCATTGGTGATGCTTACTATTCTGGTGCGTTGGGCCATCGACGACTTTCTGTATGTTTAGTACAACAAGCTCTACTATCACAAGGTTTACCCGGCTCCAGTGAAGGAAGGGCGAGGTCAGTGGCGCACCTTCGGCTCGTTTTAATGTTTGTAGTCGTTGGTAAATAGTTCGAAGAACAATTTGTATTTTTTAGTAGTTTTGAAATCATTGTTAGCGTCGTTGATGATTAATAAATTGGTTGCCCCTTTTGCAAAAAAAAAAAACATAATCGTTGCGCTGTCACGCGTGAGCGGGAAAAGATCGCCGATATAGGATTGCTTAATGCAAGAGCAAGTCTAATTCGCTATTTACAGGGCCTAAAGTTTCTGATTAGGTGACCCAGCACGTTAACCCTCGCACCACCACAGCTGACGTCCTGTCAAGTGTCAACCAAAAAGAGGGAGATTCAGTTGATCACGGACCGATTGCGAGCCCAGCATGGATGCATCGCGCGCGCTGCATGCTTTGCTTCCTAGCTTGATCATCGTCTTCTCCGTCTGTTCTGGCTGGTGGGCGCGCGAAGGAGGAAGAGGCGAGAGGAGAGCTGGGAGCGGGCGGACATGGATGGGAGGCCGAATCCCCAGGCGCCAGGCGAGAGCATGCAGCTGCAGCTGGATAGAATGATGCATGCATGCGCCGGAACCCTGAAGCCTGGCCACCAATGGGCACAGCGTCGGCGGTCCTCCCATCCGGGAGCTGCTCGTCAAATGCCGCCGGCGGTCGGCCGTCCCGTCCCGTCGCTGTTGCTCGCCATGACATGATCGATGTTCACTACTTGCTGGTTCAGGATCATTGGCCGCACAAAATGCTCATAAACATGTGCAGCACCGTTGAAATAGGGCAACACCAACCAGCAATTGAAAAACAGCTTTCCGTAAGACCAGAAGGGGAGCCTGCAGAGCGGAAACATTAGTCTCTGTACTAACAAGTATCCATTTACCTCAGGACGTACTAACATAAATCTGTCCCCCAACCATCAGATAGTAGGAAAACACAAATTATACTACTAAAGAAGAGAATGTAAGGGACACAAAAATTTCCGTGAAGAATATGATATATATGCCTGTTGTTCATTCAAGAAATCACTAGTCACAGCAAAGGTGTCATCGGTGGGCATTGCATTAAGATCCAAGATATAATCCCATTAGATTAGACAGTAACTGAATGATTTATAAGAATGAAAAGTATGATGAGATACGGAGCTGTATTTTACCATTCTATTACTGCAGCAAAGGTAAGCTCAAACAGAGTGATAAACGAGTACAACACCCAGTACGTGAGCCATTGCTGATCACCTATGGAAGATTTTGTTTCTATTGCTAGAACAGACGCATACCTGTTGTAAACGTGTCAATGAGAATCTTAAAAACAAAACAAAAAACAGTAGTCACAAAATGGAAGCATGTGGCAAGTTTGTACAGTACCAATTTTAGCAAGAGAAGGAATTTACTTACAGAGGATAAGCGAGTGAAATTATGGGCCTGCAAGAAAAATAAAAGCATCTCAGTACTTATAGAGGATGAAAACTGTCATAAGACCTACAGCACAAGCGTTTAGCTGCATTAGCAACTTACAACACCATGATTATACCATCTCATCAAGTGCCATTGCACTAACAGGTCACAGCGGCCAAAATATTAACGGATTTGCAAAACAATTATGCCGCTATATTCCGTAGATAGCACATAGCTATGTGGCATGATGTTCTACAACATGCGAAGTTAAATGCTAAAGAATGTGGCCCATTTGCAAAATCGTAGCCAAATCTTCAATGAAGACACTAGCTATGTTAAGTCGGCAGCTAGGTTACTTTGCCGTAGGAATGTAGGTCCTGTTGAATATAAATATAGTGCATAGCCTCTTTCCATCAGTTCGGACTTTTGGGATAACTGGCTAGTTCAGCAATTCTATATTAGGGAGCTTGGTAGGCAGATCTGGTGAATCAGCCCCTACTAAGTCTATTGGGTACGTCGTAACGTCTGATGAACCAAAAACCCTGAACCGTTCCATCCATTTTTTGTGTGTTAGAATCCAACGACATACTCACAAAATCCCCGATACATACCCCCAAAACTGAAGTTCCTACCACAAACCAGCAAAGATTTATATGGATTTAGAGCGAGACTCTGCCTCTTGAGTGACACTACGGTCTACAGCCTAGAACACACGCACGCCATGATTCCTTGCAGGCTTTCCCTTGCCCATCTGAACAGACCGCCGTTCCTTCATACCGAGAGCATCAAACGCATCCGAGGAAGGGGAGGAACCGGATCGAGGGGAAAGAAACAGGAAGCAATACGTACCCCGCGAGAATATCCAGGTTGCTGACCAGCACCTTGAGGAAAGATCCGGACACCATTGCGCCTCCCGCTCCGCCGGCTCTCTCCAAGAAAGGTTGCGAATCTGAGGAGTTGATGAAACGGCAGTAAATCGCAGGGATTCGCTTTCTTGTTTCTTGGTGTGCTTCGTGGACCTGACGGCTGTGATTTTATATTTCCTTTTTTTAGCGTCCCGCATTTATTTTTCCTTCCTTTTTTAGCGCCCAGCATGTCTTTTTTACTGCTAGTGGAATCCCGCATTTATTTTTCCCGCGCTGGGTAATAAGCGAACGCTAGTTGGGTATGGCCCATGTATTTTTTTTCGGGAGGAGCCCATTTATAAGTAAAAGGAACCCAGGTAGTTATTGGGCCTAAGTAGGATAGCTGAACAAACAGTCCAAAAGAACTTCTGTTTCTCCGACAACAATGAAATTACTAGAAAAAAAGACCATCTTTGTAAAGCTTTGATTATTTCTCTCCATCTTGTAACATGAGGCGCTTCGCATGCTTGACAAGTATCGTAAAAGTATTGTTTTAGTGCGATTTCTCTTTCAACGGCTCATGGGTGGGATATCGGATATGCTTGGGCTTATGTCTAACAATGGGCAGCCTGGACCAACCTGACACGACACGGAAATCCTGGTGTGGGTCGGGCTTGCACATCGGGTTTAGGCCTGTATTTTGGGCCCGACTATCAAACCAAACGGAGCTCAGGCTTACAGAAAATAAAATTTTGGTCGTGGTCGGGCCTAATCGGGCTCTTTCCGGTTTCTCTCGATTTCTACAGCCCGACGGTTAGGCCGAGCTCGGGCCTGAATTTTCAGGGTCCCGGTCATTTAGGCCCAGCCCAGAACCTGACCTGGCTATTGGCCGGGTATCTCCTTGGGTTACAATCCAATAAAGTTCTCATGCACAATGAGGAAATGAAGTATATGATGCATTGATGCTACAACGGAGGGCACAAGAGAAGACCGTGCAAGATATGCATACGGAGTTGAATCCTGTTAGCGCTTCATCGAGATGACAAGTGTGGTGCATCGCTAAGTCAGGTCATTGACATGTTTGGCTGATCCGGTTTACCTAACTACCGACCCCACCCTCTGCACAATTTCTCAAAAGGAAATCTCATATTTGCATTTTAGAAAAGTCTTTAATCAAATGATACAAAGTGACAACTATAGCCAAACAGGTTGAAAGGATACGTACGGCGGGACTGAGAGACAATCAGATTGAAAAGGGTACATACGGGCAGGATAAAGAGCCAATCGGGTTGATCCGGTGGCGCGTCTAGCGCATGCGGATGGAGCGTGTATGCGTGTGTCCGACAGATCTTCTGGGACCCTGTCCACTTTTTTGTCCGTATATGTGGTTGCAGGTCTGGCTTCATCGAGATGACAAGTGGTGCATCGCTAAGTCAGGTCATTGACATGTTTGGCTGATCCGGTTTACCTAACTAGCCATTGTATTAATCTAGTATGTCACATTGCAATAAAATAGTTGCGTTTAAAAAGAACTTAAATCCCCCCACCCCACCCTCCGCACAATTTCTCAAAAGAAAATCTCATATTTGCATTTCAGAGAAGTCTTTAATCAAATGATACAAAGTGATAACTATATCCAATCAGGTTGAAAGGGTACATACGACGGGGCAGAGAGCCGATCAGATTGAAAAGGGTACGTACGGGGTAGGATAAAGAGCCAATCGGGTTGATCTGGTGGCGCGTCTAGCGCCAGCGGAGGGAGCGTGTAGGCGTGTGTCCGACAGATCTTCTGGTACCCAGTCAATTTTTGTGTCCGTATATGTGGTTGCAGGTCTGGCTCTTTCAATTTACGGCTTTCATCATTGGCGATGCTTACTATTCTGGTGCGTTGGGCCATCAACGACTTTCCGTGTGTCTGGTACAACAACAAGCTCTACTACCACAACGCTTACCCGGCTCTAGTGAGGGAAGTGCGAGGTCGGTGGTTCGCCTTCGACTCACTTTAATGTTTGTAGTCGACGCTAGATGGTTCGAATTAATAGACCACCGGTAGGATTGCTTAATGTAAGAGCAAGCCTAATTCGCTATTTACAGGGCCTAAAGTTTCTGATTAGGTGACCCAGCACGTTAACCCTCGCGCGCACGACCACCTGTGACGGCCTGTCAAACAAAAAGAGGGAGATTCGGCTGATCACGGACCGAGGGCGACCGGCCGGCCCATCATTGGATGCATCGCGCGCGCTGCATGCTTTGCTTCCTAGCTTGATCATCGTCCTCCCCGTCTGTTCTGGTTGGTAGGCGCGAAGGAGGAAGAGCCTGGGAGCGGGCGGACACGGATGGATGGGAGGCCGAATCCCCAGGCGCCAGGCGAGGGATAGCATGCAGCTGGAGTTGTGGATAGAATGATGCATGCATGCGCCTGAACCCTGAAGCCTGGCCACCAATGGGCACAGCGCCGGCGCGCGGTCCTCCCATCCGGGAGCTGCTCGTCAAACGCCGCCGACGGTCGGCCGTACCGTCCCGTCGCTGTTGCTCGCCCATGACATGATCGATGCCACACCGCGCTGCCCATCTGCTCCACTTGGACCGATCGCGACGTCTCCGGCGCCCCTATCGTCTCGTGGCGCCCGATATTGGACCCGACGATCGAATATAGTAGTAGTAGTAGCTCATGTCACTCACCTTCGTCAATCAGCAAGTAGCCCGCCCGATATTGGAGTGGCTAGCTAGCAAGAACAGGCCGTGCATGCATGCATGCACGCATGCTCGATTAACTCATTCAAGCTAGCCCGACGCGGCCGGCACAAAACACTCGTCTTTCGATTTCCTCGCCCATCATCGTGTTCCAAGGCCGGTGACGGGAGCAATCATGCATGCTGCTTTCGCTCAACGCGCGCGCGATGTGCCAAGCTAGCTACTCCATCCGTTTCTGAATTAATTGACTCAGATTTAGTTTAAGTTGTTAATCTGAGTCAATTAATTCAAAACGGAGTGAGTAGTATATATGTTGCATCGTCCTTTGCCGTCTTGGTTCTTGCCTGCTTGACCCACGTCACCCTAGCTCGACTTGAGCATGAATACCTCACATGATAGCGGCATTAGTACGCTAGCTAGTTCTATATACTATGTACTCCTGCCCAGCTTTAAATCGTGTAAGTGATCATGTATGTATACATAACATCATATAGGGCACTTATATACCTGTTAAGTTGGCCGAGTTGTCATCTAAAGGGCCAGGTCCACTCATTGTTCCAGCTGTATTACCCGGTGGCTGAGTGTGTTTCCTTTTCTTAAAAGCGGATTAAGGACACTGATGATGATCTGGGGCGTAATCATTAATCTTTTTTTCGTGGAAAGGAATGCTTTAACTTAAGTCACATCATCTTTGCGATACACTTTTTTAATCGATATCCACTTGGTTGCAACATTGATCGTCTAATTAATCAGCTCCTCTTTAATGATTCGGGTTAAGTGGCTATCCTGCTGCTAAAATAATGCGAATGTTCAGTCAAGGGGAAACAGATCATGCTAGCTGCTCAAGAAACAACTTTGGTCAATTGACTTCTTTTGGTAACTTTGGTTGTGGAAAGGGATTGCGGTGCTCGTGAAAGTATGTAACAAAGATATATCTTACCACGTTGGATGACTATGTTCACCCAAATAGGCTTTTTGCCTCGCTATGAATAAAGCAATAGAAAGAAATATACAAGGTGGCAACAACATAAACATGCCCAGCTGGAAACAAAAATACAGTTTTCGGCTCTCAAGATATCTGTCGTGGTGGTATCATGGCAGATGCCATAGGATGGCTGATGTGTGGGGCCGATGGACGCTGGTGGATCCGGGGAGGGTTAGCAAGCTGAGAAGCTCACACGAAGGAGAATACGAACCAAGCAAGAACCTACTTGACCCCACTCAAGAACGAGCAAGAACAGGCAACAACACTCAAGAACGCACGCAAATCCACAAAGAGCCGCAAACACACACGATGTACCCAGGTTCGGGGCCCTCGTGAGGAGGTAACACCCCTACTCCTGCCTTGCCTCTCTCTATATGTGTCTCACAAGATCTACAAAGTGCTCCTTGAGCTGTTTTGGTAAGAACTAGTATGAACTATTAGTGAGAGAGGAGTAAATGCTCTAGCAATAAATGAGACTATAGTTTTGGCTCTCTGGTTGGTGTCTCTCTCACTGGAGGAGTTATGGCGCTATTTATAGAGGGTCGGCCGAGTTGGCCGGGAACCCTAATTCCTCCGGGCCCCACCGGACAAGGGCTACTGTCCAATGGTGATGTCGACACCCCTACCACGACCTAGCGCCGTGCTATCCGATATAGGTCGAGGTAGGCCATAATGCCTCTTGCCGTAGTCGCCGCCGGCATAGGTAATGATGGATCCCCTGTCAGAGACAGGATGTGTCTTCTCCAAGCCTTGTCTCCTGTCAGTCAGTTGCCAGTACAGTGGAATGATCACATCGCCCTTGTCTTATACCCTTTGTCCCGCGCCCGTGTCAGGCGGGAGGTGACTTAGCTTCCTTGTCAGAGGGGTCAGTGTCCTTGCAGTGTACTTGCCCTTGACTTCTGGTCCGACATAAGGTATGCCGGACGGCCTTGCACTATCCGGCTTAGTCATGCCGGATCCTCCGTCGTATCCCGGCAGGGATATGTCGGGCCTGCTTACTCCTGCACGCCTTCCTGAGTCCCGGCATGCCTATGCCGGAACCTCTTTCCTGCACACAATAAGTAGAGAGATTATGCCGACATGGTTATGCCGGTCAGGTTATGTCGGTCCGACCCATGCTAGTTTATCAGTGTCTCCTGCCTCAGCCTCTCCCGCGCCGGGTGTATGTCGGCTACCTCCGACATACCTCCAAGCCGACTTTACTTATAGCCCGAGCCACCCCAGGACCCTGCTCACTAGCACCAGTTTCTGATATTGCACAAGAGAATGCCCCTAGGCCCAGCTGCACGAAGATGTGTTAGGCTAGCTCCCAAAGACATCTTCGAGAAACTGGTTCTTAGGAGAAATCTCTGCCACTGCCTGAATGAGAGTGAGGGGCTGGGAGTCTATTTATAGTATCACCAGGGGAGACAGCCTGACCTCTGCTTCCTCCAAAGGGCGTCCCTTTGTCTCCCGAAGAGTCATATGACCTTTGGCGCCAGGCAAAGGATAGTTACCATTGTAAATACGAGTATCTTACCCCTGCCTTTACCCTACCCGGGGGTAGCCCCCCGACACTAGTCCCCGAAGCTGGTGTAGTCCTGCAGCCTTGGATGAAGGGCTGCATCAGATTTAACCAAATACCTGCCTTGTACCGATAGCCGACAGTACTATGTCGGGTAAACCGATTGCTCCGACTTGCACAAGTCGGTCACTTTTAAGGCCCTCCGACATCATCATGTCGGTATGATAAGAAAACTCCGGCATGCCTATCCCGACATATTGTACAATCATCCGACATTGCCATCTCGGTTTGATATTGAGCTCTCAACCATTCTTGGTTCTTGTTCCGGTACCTCCGACATCAACAAATCTTTTCTCAGATCTTCTCCCGAGACGTGTCATACACATGCTGCACCATCCCGAGAAACTCGCCACGCGGTCTGACAATCTGTCACAAACGCGCCGCACGGGCCCCACCATACGTCTCATCCAGCAGGTACTCGAGAGGCTCAACCCCGAGGCACCTCCTCGATTCCCGGGTTGGCAACCGCATCCGATCCGCCGCCGACGATTCCTATTCTGTAACCCACGGTGTGGCCGATCGTGCGGCCATAACCGCTCCATCCGCGCCAACCGCCGCAGCCACGATCCCACGATCCGTTTGAAACGAACAGGCGGGAAAAACGGTAACCGCCTCTCCTCCTTCCCTCTTAAATACGGCGGCGGGATTATTTTTCTTTCTTCCTCCGCATCATCTTCTTCCCTGCTTCCCTCCCGCTCTCGAGCGAACCGCCGCCGCGACGCACGCCGCGCACTCACTGTACGCCGGAGAGCTCGACGCCGACGATCGGGAACCGCCACGCCACCGTCAGGACGAGAACCTCTCGCGCCGCACCTCCGCCTTCTCCGGTGAGTTTCTTCGCGATCCCCACTAGATTCATCTCACGCTCGGCCACGGCGACCTTTTTCCTAAGTTCTTCTTGAGGATGAACTACACCCCCTGCCCATGGTATCTCACCCATAGATTAGGGCGGGATACACTCGTCTTGGCCGCGGTACCTTTGATCTTTCCTGGCCAGATTTGGTTGCAGACTTCACCTTCACATTCCCGTAGCATTGCTAGGGTTCTTCTTCATTAGAACCATTTACTTTTCTTTTACATGGCCCTGTCAGATCTTGGTTGTTTTATCCCGGTTATAGACTCGAGTTATTGACCGTGCTCTCTCTTTGCCGACATGCCACATGCTTCTTCTCGGTGCACCCGACTTAACATATTGCTTATGCCGCAGGCCAGCTCCGACATGTCTTCTGAAACCGCCGACATGGGTACCGAGGGAGTTCGGGGAGGATGGGAAGGTTCCGACGCGAGCCAAGACGACATCGACTGGTTGCGCCGGACTCATCGCATCCCGGAGGAGGTCATTTGCCGGCTTCCCGAGGGAGAGAACGAACCGCAAGCCGAACCCGGGGAGCGGGTGGTCTTCGTCACGCACTTCGAGCGTGGCTTTTCCCTCCCGGCGAGCCCTTTCTTCCGCTCTTTCCTCGACTACTACGGCCTTCAACCCCACCATCTTCCGGCTAATGCCATCACCCTTCTCTCCGGCTTCGTGTCCTTCTCGGAGGGATACCTCGGCCTCTGGCCGGTTGTTAAGCTCTGGTCCAAATATTTCCAACTCCGGAAGCAGAGCATACCCAACAAAGGCGTCAAGGACAAGGAGATGACTGCCTGCGGGGCTGCCATCGTAGTTACTCGGAGGGAGTCCGACTTCCCTCGGATCTCGGGCCTGGAGTCCTGCCGCAAATGGCAACGGAGTTTCTTCTACGTGAGGAACCCCGACTCGGCTGAAGGCAACGAGGAGGAGTCCGAGTTCCTCAATCTACCCGAGTTCAACATTGCTCCCCCCACTGCTCAGCTTCACTGGAGCTCCGACCAGAAGACGTCGAACCCGGAGGTCGACGAGATTCATGAATATCTTTTGTCGATCAAGGATAAGCTCACGGCCGAGGACCTGCTATGTACATTTGTCAGCCACCGGGTTTGCCCCCTCCAGGCCCGGGTTCACAAGATCTGCCATATGAGCGGCCGATACGACCCGACTCGGGTCAGCATCTTCACGCTCACCCAGGCGCAAGTATATCGGTGGGTCCACGCCATCGCCCAGGCCGAGATGGACGAAGATTGGACCTGGGGGCTGAGGCCCTACTCGCGCTCTCGTCCTCCACCACAAGTAAGCTCGCTCACTTAACCGACCTAAGCAAATTTCCGACAACCTCATGCCGCAACCATCTTTTTACTGATATGATATTCCTCCTCTTCTCTCGCAGAGGTTTGCCCGGCAGCTCCTTGAAGATCGGAGTCATGCCGCGGGAGAGTGGCATCCGGACTTTCCCGTCCCGGAGGTTCTACCGAGAGAAGATCCGGATGACGAGGATCATCTGTCCATTCCACTGGCTCGTGCCCCTGCTCCGGGTAAGCCTCGTGCCCCCATTCCCATCAACGAGTGGTCCGACGACGACGAGGACGAATGTCGGATCCTTGATGTTATTGACGCTACTCCTCTAAACTTCGCGCCTCCAGCGCCTCCGACAGCCACTACCTCCACGAAGCGAGCCGAAACTCGCAAGCGAGCCGGCACCGGTACGTCGGATGCTGGCGGCTCTGAAGCTGGGGCCAAGAGGGCCAAGATCGGCAAGAAGCCGACAACCAAGCCGCCCAAGAAGAAGAAGGGTCCTCCGACTTCCTCCGGGTAAGCCGGTTTCCCGACCCTACTTGCCTTGTGTTACTCTAATTTCTCTAACAACGCCTTCCGAGTTAACACACAATTGTCCCGAAACAGCGCCCCACTGAAGCTGAACCCGGCCGGACCCCAAGGTCGGAGAAACACTGAGGATGTCGGGTCGACCCGCGCAGAAGGCTCCCCGACACGCAGCAGCCGGGCTGCCACACCGCCACGGACCGCCAGCGCCGCGCCCGGGAGAGATGGAGGGGCCTCCGATCGGGACGTCGGATCCGGTGGGGACGTCCACTCCCCCACACTGGGACGATCTCAAGCCGCGGTGCCTTCCCCCCAGCCGGGAGGTTCCCGACAGCAGCCGACACAACGCCCCCCACAGCAGCAACAACAGCAACAACCGCAGCAACGGCAACAACAACAACCGCAACCGCAGCCACAGCAACAACAGCAACAGCCACCGATCCGGATTCAGCAACAGAGGCGCCCGCAGCCCTCAGACGCTAACACCTCCAAGGTGATTATCACGCAATCCGGGTCGGCCGCCTCGGGCCAGCGTGCAGGGAAATCTGCGACCACCGGCAAGACCACAGATCATAAGAGAGGTGAGGTTCCTCCGGGTAAAATCCTAGTGGTACCTCCTCCTCGCGTGGCAGTCAAGACAGCCGCGTTGCAAACGCTAGAGGCCACTGCCGGCCAAGGTCCTCCTGCTGCCGAGTTGCTCATCCTGGGTGATGACTGTTCAGGTTCGCTGGAGCAGTTCAACCTGGACTGGAATGCTGCCGACACCAGCGAAGTATCCTCCTCGGACCCGAACGTCCAACATCCAGCCGGCCCCGGGAAAATCGCCCAATCTTTGCACACTCTACAGTGCGCAGTTCTCCGGATGACCCGGGATGCCGAGGTAAGTCCCTTAAATACACCTCCCCACTAGTCCCCGAGATTCGTGCCGAGTAATCGAAACTCGACCGAGCGAAGACTACTCGGCGGGAATCTTCTTATAAACGTGTCAACGCCTTGCCTCATTTCAGGCCTGCAACAAGGAGCGGAACAAGCTGTTTCAAAAGCTGCTCGTCAAGCACAGCGGCCTCCGGAAGAAGTACAAGACTCTTGAGGCGGCACAAGGTACTCCCCATTCTTTACCGACATACTTCTTCTTTTCCTACTTCCTCTTCTAACATTCCCGGCTTGCCGACCTTGCCAGCTGAAAAAGAAATCCAACTCGCTGCTGCGCATATGTCTGCACTTGAAAAGGTGCGGGCCGAGGTAAACCGACTTCGCCAAGAACTCGCGCAGTCCCAGCAGGAGAAGGCCGAGATGACGAAGGCCATGGATGAGGTCCTTGTGTCTCAGGAGGAGGTTGTGACGGACCTCCAATCTCGCGCCGCCTTGGCCGAGGAAAAACTATCCGTCCTTACGGCCAAGTGTGACATCTGGCTGGGTGAGCTGCAACGGATCAATCAGCAAATGGACAGTAAGTCTGCTTCCTTTTCCGTCTTGTTTATTCGGTTTCCAACATGCCTTCTCTAATGCCGGTCTGCCTTCTAACTCGACAATAGCTTTTTTCTCGTCAGAGTACTTCTCGCACTCCCAACTCGCTGCTGTCCAGGCTGTTAACAAGGCCCGGGGTAAGAGAGCGCATCTCGGTCCCATCTCGACCGAGTGGGACGTCGAGGATCATCTGATAGCTCTCAACGCGCGCCTCGTCCCCCTAAAAAGCATCGGCCTAGGACTGCTTGATGCCGGCAATTGTGGCCCGGCATCGAGCCTCCCAAAGATATTCCCGGGTTGGCCGAAGAACTGAAGAAGGCCGAGCTACGACTCCGGGAGTGGAGATCCTCAGCTGCCCGTGCCGGGGCGGATCAGGCCTTGTCCTTTGTACTATCCTGGTACGAAGAGATTGACCTGGACCACGTCAAGACGCAGCGCGAGAACTCTGCCTGGACCACCGAGCCGGCCAAGATCCAGCGCCGTCGAGAGGCCGCCGACTATATGAAGGAGATATGCCCTAGAGGCAATTAATAAAGTGTATTTCTTTATCATATCTCGTTTGTTCATAATACGTTTTTGTGTCATGCTGTAACCGTATTAAGCGGAAACATTAATACGGGTGTGATGCGTAAACAACCAGGTCCCTAGTAGCCTCTACTAAGACTAGTTTCGTTGCGCGATCGATGATCGAGGTTTCCCGATCATAGGGCATGGCGCCGGTCGGCAATGGAAGTCATATCGTTGGAGAACGATGTGATGGACATACCCATATTTGTAGGACGTAGTCATTACGCCTTTGACCGTGAGACCAACTCTTATTGTTATTCCTGGAAGATACTTTGATTGCACCAAACGTCGTATCTTAATTAGTATGACAATAACGGTGATACTTTTGGGTATCGGAAAGGAGTAGTTGAGACGAGGGGTCAAGAGCGGGATTTGCCAGTCCGCATAGCAGGATAGATACTCTAGGGCCCACTCGGTGAGATTATGTCTAATGAGCTTGCATGCATGTGACTAGGTCACGGAGACATGAAATCATAGACGAGTAGAAGATAGTGTTGTCGGTAACGAGGTCAAGCTAGATATGGAGATATCTATGAACGACGCTCGGACACGCTAAGTATCGCTATGGCAAAAGGTTTAAGACTTTACGTTCAGGTTTGATAGATGAAAGTCATTCGTTATATCACAGGGATTAATTCATGGGGTCCAGGCCTACGAGTTAGTCGTTGATCGGAGAGGAGTCTTGATCGTACCTGTTATTATATCGAACCGCTAGGGTAACACACTTAAGGGGTTTCGACAAGACAACCGGAAAGGAAAGAGATCACCGGGAGCGTCCCGGGAGAGATCCGATGGAGATCGGGCAGCGACGAAATAGTTTTCGGAGCTAGAATAAATTATATATAATATGTTTGATATTAATTAGTGTAATTAATGTCTAAATATGATTTTATATATTTATTTTCGAATTTATTTAGGCTGATTTCCCTAAATGGGCCTTCTGGTCGAAAGAAGGCCCAAGAGGGGAAAATTCCCTAGGGAATTCGGTGGGGGCTTGGGTGGCCGACCCAGGTGGGCCAAGAGGCCCACCAAGGGGCCGGCGCACCAGCCATAGCCGCACCAGGCATGTGGGATTAGTCCCACATTGCCTGGCTGGCAGGTTGGCTCCCCCCTGGGAGCCTATATATAGAGGGGCACCCCTGGCCTTTTATTCAACCAATTAATTCCCCAATTCTCTCTCGATTTCGTGATTCCCTTTGTCGGAGTTGCGCCGAGTTGAGAGGGGGATCTCTTCCACCACAGCCCGCTGCCGCGCTGCTGGTGTTCCGGTCCAAGTCTTCCGCTGCTCGTCCTGGACTGGAGCTTCGGAGGCCGTCGTCTCCACCGTACGTGTGTAACGCCCTGCGAGGTGCTGCGCTAGCGGTGCTGGGAGGTCTGCTTCCTCTACACGACCTTGAGGTCGGTTTCGTCGGTCTTCATCGACAACGTTTGTGCGGGAACGTAATCCCCGCTTTCGGTCTACAAGGGTATGTATTCCGATCTCCGTTCGTACTACTATATCTGCATAGAATAGATCTTGGCATGTTTTAAGGATATCGTTGGTAGGAATTTTTTTGTTTTCTGCACTCGATCCCCTTCACTATATGGCCAAGTACTCGCGCCCTCATGAATTCATCGCCGGCGTCGTCTACTCGGACGACGAGGACAACGAGGCCAGTGAAGATGAAGATGAAGAAGAATCTGATTCCGAGGAGGCCGAAAGGTCGAGCATGAGTCACAGAGTTGTTGTGATGGACAATTGTCTACCCTTGAAGTTGTGCTGCCGGCTCTGACGATGAGGGGTGGTGCGATGGATAGGGGTCGTGTAATCGCTTAAACGACCAGGAGGGATGTTCGTTTGAGTGGGAGTTATGTTAGTTATTTTCTAAAAATACTATAACTCAAAATTATTATGAACAAAGTCTTATGTTGTTGCAAATTCCATTGTAGATGTCTCGCCCCTCGTTTAACCTAGGTCTGTTCCTTGAGAAAGAAAAGCTTAAGACCAATGGGTCAAACTTCATGGCCTGGTTCCGCAACCTGAGGATCCTCCTCACTCCCCATAGGGTGGCCTACGTCATTGAGGCCGCCATAGGTGAACCTCCCGCAGATGAAGCCTCTGAGGATGAGAAGAAGGTCTTCCAGACCAAATCGGAGGACTCCGCCTTTGTCCAGAGTGGCATGCTCTTCGCCATGGAAGCCGACCTACAGAAGCGCTTTGAGAAGATGAGCGCCTTTGAGATAATTTCTGATCTCAAGGCTGTCTTTGCGCCGCAGGCTAAGGCTGAAAGATATGAAGCTTCTGAGCTTTTCTTCTCGGCCAATATGGAGGAGCATAGCAGTGTGAGCGAGCACGTGGTCAAGATGTCTGGCTACGTTCAACGCCTGAATGCTCTGGAATGCAAGATTCCCGATGAGCTGGCGATTGATAGGGTGCTGCAATCGTTGCCCCCTGGCTATAAAGGCTTCGTCATGAACTACAACATGCAGGGCATGGCTAAGTCCCTGGGTGAAGTGTTCCTGATGCTCAAGACTGCTGAGGTGGAGATCAAGAAGGAGCACACGCTGTTGATGGTCAACAAGACCGTCGATTTTAAGAAATCCGGTGGCAAGGGAAAAAAGAGCTGGAAGTCCAGGAGGGAGGGCAAACTGGTTGCCAAGCCCAAGACTAACAAATCTGGTCCCAGAGCTGGCGTGGAGTGCTTCTACTGCAAGGGAAAAGGTCACTGGAAGCGCAACTGCCCCAAGTACCTGGAGGATAGGAAAGCTGGCAAGATAGTCGACAAAGAGCAAGGTATATTTGATATACATGTTATAGATGTGTACCTTACATCCGCCCGTAGCAACACTTGGGTATTTGATACTGGTTCTGTTGCTCATATATGTAACTCTCAGGAGGAGTTACGGAATAAACGGCGGCTGGCTAAGGATGAGGTGACGATGCGCGTCGGCAACGGATCGAGAGTCGACGTGGTGGCTGTCGGCACGCTCCCTCTACATCTACCATCGGGATTAGTTTTGGTTTTAAATAAGTGTTATTTTGTACCATTGTTGAGTGTAAACATTATAAGTGGGTCTTGCCTGTTACAAGACGGTTATTCATTTAAATCAGTATCAAGCAGTTGTGCTATTTATATGAATGATATCTTTTATGTTGATGCTCCCGAGAGTAATGGTTTATTCTTGTTGAATCTCGATCGTAGTACTCACATCCATAACATAGAAGCCAAACGGATTAAGTGTAGTGATGATACCGCCATGTATATGTGGCATTGCCGTCTTGGTCATATTGGTATAAAGCGCATGAAGAAACTCCACTCCGATGGACTTTTGGACTCGTTGGATTTTGGATCCCTCGATACATGCGAACCATGCGTTATGGGCAAAATGACCAGGACACCGTTCAAAGTTTCGTTGAACGGGCGTCGGATTTATTGGGGATCATACATACAGATGTGTGTGGACCAATGAGCGTATCGACACGCAATGGTTATCGTTACTTCGTCACCTTCACTGATGACTTGAGTAGATACGGTTATATCTATTTGATGAAACACAAGTCTGAAACTTTTGAAAAGTTCAAAGAATTTCAAAGTGAAGTTGAAAATCAACTTAACAAGAAAATCAAGCACCTCCGATCCGATCGTGGTGGCGAGTATTTGAGTTTTGAGTTTGGCACACATCTGAAGAGTTGTGGCATCGTACCCCAACTTACGCCTGCCGGAACACCGCAACGTAACGGCGTGTCCGAGCGACGTAATCGTACTCTACTGGATAGTGTCCAATCTATGATGTCTCTTACCGATTTGCCCGTATCCTTCTGGGGTTATGCGTTAGAAACAGCCGCATTCATTTTAAATAGGGCTGCGTCCAAATTCGTTGAAACGACACCGTATGAATTATGGTATGGCAAGAAGCCTAAGTTATCGTTTCTGAAGGTTTGGGGTTGTGAGGCGTATGTTAAGAAACTACAGCCCGACAAACTCGAACCGAAGTCGGAGAAAGTCGTCTTTGTAGGATATCCGCGGGAAACCGTAGGATACACCTTCTACAACCAAGCTGAGGGCAAAACGTTTGTCGCGAAGACCGGTACCTTTCTAGAGAAGGAGTTTCTCGCGAAAGGAGTAAGTGGGAGGAAGGTAGACCTCGATGAGATAGTTGATCCTGAACTCGAGATTCCGAGTGGCGCAACGGAAGCTGTTCCGGAAACGTCCTCCACAGATGGAGTGGGAGAAACTGTCGAGGAAAGTATTCTACCTCGTAGGTCTGGTAGATCTCGTATCGCACCAGAATGGTATGGCAACATGGTTTGCACCGTCATGTTAATTGAACAAGACGAACCTACGAACTACAAGGAGGCAATGGCGAGTCTAGAGTCCGAGAAATGGCTAGAAGCCATGAAATCCGAAATAGGATGCATGTATGATAACAAAGTGTGGACTTTGATGGATATTCCCGAAGGGCGCAAGGCCGTCGAGAATAAATGGATCTTTAAGAAGAAGACTGATGCTGATGGTAATGTGACCGTCTATAAAGCTCGGCTTGTCGCAAAAGGTTTCCGACAAGTTCATGGGATTGACTACGATGAAACTTTTTCACCGGTAGCGATGCTGAAGTCTATTCGGATTTTGTTAGCAGTTGCTGCCTATTACGATTATGAAATATGGCAGATGGATGTCAAAACAGCCTTCCTAAATGGAAACATTGAGGAAGAGTTGTACATGGTACAACCGGAAGGTTTTGTCGATCCAGAAAATGCTGGCAAGGTATGCAAGCTTCAGCGCTCCATTTATGGATTGAAGCAAGCATCTCGGAGCTGGAATCTTCGATTTGATGAGGTAATCAAAGGTTTTGGATTTGTCCAAAATTTGGAAGAGACCTGCATTTACAAGAAAATGAGTGGGAGCTCGGTTGTGTTCTTAGCACTATATGTAGATGACATATTGCTGATTGGAAATGATGTGGAAGTTCTGAATAGCGTGAAGGATTATTTAAACAGTAAGTTTTCCATGAAGGACTTAGGAGAAGCTGCATACGTCTTAGGCATTAAAATCTATCGTGATAGATCAAGACGTCTATTAGCGTTGAGTCAGAGTACTTATCTTGATAAAATACTGAAGCGTTTCGGTATGGAGAAGGCAAAGAAGGGTTCTCTACCGGTTATCAAGAATAAAACATTGCGAAAGGCACAGTGTCCGGTAACGGAACAGGATAAGGCCGATATGACTAAACATCCTTATGCTTCAGCCATAGGATCGATTATGTATGCAATGTTAAGTACTAGACCTGATGTGGCATTAGCTCTAAGTTTGACAAGCCGTTTCCAGAGTAATCCTGGAATGGCGCATTGGATTGCTGTTAAGAGCATTCTTAAGTATCTCAATAAGACAAAGGAAATGTTCCTTGTCTATGGTGGCTGCGATGAAGAACTTGGCGTAACAGGTTACGTGGATGCAAGTTTCTTCTCAGACCCCGATGACTCTAAGTCACAGACAGGTTATGTGTTCAAGGTGAATGGGGGCGCCGTGTGCTGGAGAAGTGGGAAGCAACCCATCGTCGCGCAATCTACAATGGAGTCGGAGTACATTGCTGCTTGCGAAGCCGCGAATGAAGCTGTGTGGCTGAGGAAGTTCATCATTGAACTTGGAGTGTTCCCGAGCGTGCAAGACCCCGTGGTCCTCTTCTGCGACAATACGGGTGCCATTTCTAACGCCAAGGAGCCAAGGTCTCACTCCACCGCCAAACACATTCTCCGACGCTTCCATGTGATACGACAGTACGTACAAGGAGGCGATGTGAAGATTTGCAAAGTGCATACGGATCTGAATGTGGCAGATCCTCTGACGAAGCCTCTTCCGCTTGACAAGCATGAAAAACACCAGTTAGCTATGGGTGTTAAGCTTTTACCAAGTTGTAATCTAGATTAATTTGTACTCTAGTGCAAGTGGGAGACTGAAAGAGATATGCCCTAGAGGCAATTAATAAAGTGTATTTCTTTATCATATCTCGTTTGTTCATAATATGTTTTTGTGTCATGCTGTAACCGTATTAAGCGGAAACATTAATACGGGTGTGATGCGTAAACAACCAGGTCCCTAGTAGCCTCTACTAAGACTAGTTTCGTTGCGCGATCGATGATCGAGGTTTCCCGATCATAGGGCATGGCGCCGGTCGGCAATGGAAGTCATATCGTTGGAGAACGATGTGATGGACATACCCATATTTGTAGGACGTAGTCATTACGCCTTTGACCGTGAGACCAACTCTTATTGTTATTCCTGGAAGATACTTTGATTGCACCAAACGTCGTATCTTAATTAGTATGACAATAACGGTGATACTTTTGGGTATCGGAAAGGAGTAGTTGAGACGAGGGGTCAAGAGCGGGATTTGCCAGTCCGCATAGCAGGATAGATACTCTAGGGCCCACTCGGTGAGATTATGTCTAATGAGCTTGCAAGCATGTGACTAGGTCACGGAGACATGAAATCATAGACGAGTAGAAGATAGTGTTGTCGGTAACGAGGTCAAGCTAGATATGGAGATATCTATGAACGACGCTCGGACATGCTAAGTATCGCTATGGCAAAAGGTTTAAGACTTTACGTTCAGGTTTGATAGATGAAAGTCATTCGTTATATCACAGGGATTAATTCATGGGGTCCAGGCCTACGAGTTAGTCGTTGATCGGAGAGGAGTCTCGATCGTACCTGTTATTATATCGAACCGCTAGGGTAACACACTTAAGGGGTTTCGACAAGACAACCGGAAAGGAAAGAGATCACCGGGAGCGTCCCGGGAGAGATCCGATGGAGATCGGGCAGCGACGAAATAGTTTTCGGAGCTAGAATAAATTATATATAATATGTTTGATATTAATTAGTGTAATTAATGTCTAAATATGATTTTATATATTTATTTTCGAATTTATTTAGGCTGATTTCCCTAAATGGGCCTTCTGGTCGAAAGAAGGCCCAAGAGGGGAAAATTCCCTAGGGAATTCGGTGGGGGCTTGGGTGGCCGACCCAGGTGGGCCAAGAGGCCCACCAAGGGGCCGGCGCACCAGCCATAGCCGCACCAGGCATGTGGGATTAGTCCCACATTGCCTGGCTGGCAGGTTGGCTCCCCCCTGGGAGCCTATACATAGAGGGGCACCCCTGGCCTTTTATTCAACCAATTAATTCCCCAATTCTCTCTCGATTTCGTGATTCCCTTTGTCGGAGTTGCGCCGAGTTGAGAGGGGGATCTCTTCCACCACAGCCCGCTGCCGCGCTACCGGTGTTCCGGTCCAAGTCTTCCGCTGCTCGTCCTGGACTGGAGCTTCGGAGGCCGTCGTCTCCAGCGTACGTGTGTAACGCCCTGCGAGGTGCTGGGAGGTCTGCTTCCTCTACACGACCTTGAGGTCGGTTTCGTCGGTCTTCATCGACAACGTTTGTGCGGGAACGTAATCCCCGCTTTCGGTCTACAAGGGTATGTATTCCGATCTCCGTTCGTACTACTATATCTGCATAGAATAGATCTTGGCATGTTTTAAGGATATCGTTGCTAGGAAATTTTTTGTTTTCTGCACTCGATCCCCTTCACTATATGGCCAAGTACTCGCGCCCTCATGAATTCATCGCCGGCGTCGTCTACTCGGACGACGAGGACAACGAGGCCAATGAAGATGAAGATGAAGAAGAATCTGATTCCGAGGAGCGCGCCGACACGGAGAGCGAGGCGGAAGTCCCCGAGACCTCCGATAAGACCTCGGGGTCCGCGAGCGCGGCTATAACCACCGAGCAGACTGCCGCCGACGTCTCCACATCCGTCGCTGCCGACACCACCGAGCCGGGAGCACCCGACCTCACCAAGTCAGCTGCCACCGACACGGCCAACTCGGGAGCGACCGGCACCGCTGCATAAACCGCGCCTGCGACTCCCTTGGAGATATCTTCTGCTGCTGCCACTGCGTCAACTTCCACCCCGACTGCCGAGACAGCTCCCGCCGATGAAAACCCCTCTGGCCCGACTGCTTAAATATTTCATGAGGCAAACTTATTAAATCCCCGGAATGCCAGGTGCAGATGTAATATATACAGTCTTCCGTAGGTTATTTTGTTACTCTGCTTTATTGAATCGAACAAGTATGCTGTCATGTCGGATCTCTTTATACCGAGTCCCCGGGTTTACTTTCTCGTTTACTATACTTAGTGATTTTTGCTCTTGTCTACCATATAGGTGTTCGACAGTCGAGTCACAAAATCACGGCTGTAGTATACGGTACTCGAAAACGCCCGAGTAACGGTTTAAAGGTATCCGATATAACGAAAAAATAATCAAAAACAGAGTTATCACACGACATGTACCGAATTGCTTTTATACCGAGTCCCCGAGTTCGTTTTCGTGTTTACCATCTTCCATTATCTTTGCTCTTGACTACCACTTTGGGCGTTCGTCAGTCGAGTCACAAGATTATTTCACACAGCATACATTACTTGACTTTGAAGCAAGGTTGAAAGCTTATTCGGCACATGGACAATATATATAAACATACAAGGCAGTCCGTTTTCCTTGGAGACGCCGGCATACAGATAATAAGGGAACAACTGAAATAACATACAAGTAAAGATAAGGCAGTCCCCGAGTTCACCCCGGGGTACCGACATGCAAAAGACATGAGGAGGGAACAACCATGTGGACAAGGCAGTCCCCGAGTATCATTTCGGGGTGCCGGCACTTTATTCATAAGGGACCGAGATACATACATTGTGCCCTTAAGTGTGAAAGGGACGAAGCAGAGCTATATTCCATGGCCGTTTGGTTTCCTCTCCCGCTTTATCCATTACACCTTTTCTGGCTTCATGTGCATCTACAAGATAATAAGAGTCGTTGTGCAGAGCTCTGCTCACAACGAAGGGTCCTTCCCATGGCGGTGACAACTTGTGCATGCCGGCAGTGCGCTGTATTAGCCTCAGCACTAGATCTCCTTCTTTAAACACCCGGGGGTGCACCTTCCGGCTATGATAGCGTCGGAGGTTTTGCTGGTATATTGCTGACCGAGATAGGGCCAATTCTCTTGCTTCCTCAAGCAAGTAGACATCGTTCTCTCGGGCCTCTCTTGCCTCGGTCTCTGTGAACATTGCCACTCTGGGCGAGTCATACTGTATGTCAGTTGGTAACACTGCCTCTGCACCATACACCGTAAAGAATGGTGTGTACCCGGTGGATCTATTGGGTGTGGTCCGGAGACCCCATAGCACTGCCGGTATCTCTTCTATCCAGCATCCCGGAGTTCGCAGGAGTGGTTCTATCAACCGAGCTTTTATGCCGGCAAGCACTAATGCATTGGCTCTTTCAACTTGTCCGTTTGCCTCTGGATGAGCCACCGATGCCACATCAAGCCGGATTCTCTTTTCAGCACAGAACCGAGCAAACTCCCCTACTGCAAAATTGGTGCCATTGTCGGTGATAATGCTATGCGGGTAACCATATCTCAGTATGATATCCTTCAAAAACGAGACGACAGTAGCTCCATCACACTTCCGAATTGGCTTCACCTCGACCCACTTGGTGAACTTGTCCACCATGACTAGTATATGAGTCATGTTAGCTCGCGCCAGCTTGAATGCACCCACCATATCCAAGCACCATACTGCAAACGGCCAAGTGATGGGGATAGTTTTCAACGCTGCCGCCGGCATGTGTATCCGGTGGGCAAATCTCTGGCAACCTCCACACTTCCGGACGATATCCTCCGCTTGCTGCAGAGCCGTGAGCCAGTAAAACCCATGCCGGAAAACTTTAGCCACCAATGCCCTTGAGGAAGCATGGTGACCGCACTCCCCTTGATGTATCTCGAGGAGCATCTCTTGCCCTTCTTCCGGCTCGACGCATCGTTGCAACACCTCGGTGACACTTCTCTTGTACAGCTCTTGGTTGATAACCGTGTAGGCCTTGGATCTTCTTACTACTTGCCGAGCTTCAACCTCATTGTCGGGCAGGGTCCCATCCACAAGATATGCCATAATGGGCTGCGCCCAACCCGGCACCGGCCTCTCTGGGAAGATTGGGGCGTCTATCTCCATAGGTTCGGCCGACATCACCTCTGCCGACATATCCTGCGCAGTCCCCGGGTTTAGCCAAATGCTCCCGACATCAACCTCCATGGGCACAGCCTCTGCTTCCGAGCTTTTCGGGATAAAGATGGACTCCGACTCGGGTGATGGCTTGATTGACGGTTTCCTCAAGTGCTCCAAAGCTATGCCGGGTGGGACCGCGTCCCGGGATGACCCCAACTTGGATAGTACATCCGCAGCCTCATTCTCTCCCCGGGGTATGTGCTTGAACTCGCATCTTTCAAAAAACCCGGAAATTTTTTGCACATGGAACCGATATGACGCCATGTTAGCATCCACAGCGTCCCAATTCCCCGACACTTGCTGCACTACCAAGTCTGAGTCGCCATAGCACTCTATCTGACGAATGCCAATCTCCTTGGCAACCTTGAGTCCATGCACGAGTGCCTCATACTCGGCTACATTATTCGATGCCGAGAAGTGAATCTGGAGCACATACTTCAGCACATCTTGCTTCGGTGAGGTGAGGACTACCCCGGCACCCAATCCGATCTTGGCCTTGGACCCATCAAAATGCATTCTCCAGAAGTTGAAGTCGGGCAATGGAGGTTCATACTGCATCTTGGCCCAGTCCACCAAAAAGTCCGGCAGCGCCTGCGACTTAATGGCGTCTCTCCTCTCGTAAACCGGGGCGTATGGAGATAACTGGATAGCCCACTTGGCAATTCGGCCGCTGGCATCTTTGCACCCTATAATCTCGGACAAGGGAGCCTCGCTCACCACTGTAACCGGATGCTCTTGAAAGTAGTGCTTCAGCTTGGTGACCGCCAGGTATACGCCATAAGCCATCTTCTGGTAGTGCGGGTAATTCTGCTTGGAGAGGGAGAGCACCTCACTCAGATAATACACGGGCCTCTGCACCACCTTATCACCTTCTTCTCGTTCCACCACCATTACCACGCTTACAACCCGGTTTGTAGCCGCGATATAGAGCAACATCGGCTCCTTGGGTAATGGGGATGCCAACACTGGTGCGTTTGGGAGTGTCTTTCTCAGGTCATTAAAAGCTGCGTCGGCTTGCGGTGTCCATACAAAGGTTTTGCTCTTTTTCATGAGCTGATACAGAGGCAAAGCTTTCTCTCCTAACCGGCTTACAAACCGACTTAGGGATGCCAGGCACCCGGTGAATTTTTGTACATCTTTAAGGCGGGTGGGCAGTTTCATGCTCTCGATAGCTCGGATCTTGCCCGGGTTAACCTCAATACCCCGGCTAGACACCAGAAAACCGAGTAACTTTCCGGCCGGCACACCGAAAGTACACTTATCCGGGTTAAGCTTCATTCGAAATTTTCTCAAGTTAGCGAATGTTTCTCTTAGATCATCGATCAGAGTGGATTTTTCTTTTGTTTTTATGACTATGTCGTCGACATACACCTCCGCATTCCGACCTATTTGTTCATGCAAGCATTTCTGCATGCATCTTTGATAAGTGGCACCGGCATTTCTCAACCCGAAGGTCATGACACGATAGCAATAAGCCCCGTACGGGGTAATAAAAGCAGTCTTTAATTGATCAACCGGGTTCAAAGGTATCTGGTGAAAACCAGAATACGCATCTACAAAAGACAAAAGCTCACACCCGGCAGTGGAGTCAATCACTTGATCTATCCGGGGGAGCGGGAAGGGATCCTTCGGGCATGCCTTGTTGAGGTTGGTGAAGTCGATACACATACGCCATACCTTGGCCAGGAGAGGGTCATCCGTTTTCTTCTCTACCAGGACCGGGTTAGACAACCAGTCCGGGTGCAGCACTTCCATCACAAATCCAGCCGCAAGCAGTACGGCTAGATGTTCCATGATCGCAGCTCTTCTCTCGTCCGAGAGACGTCTTGTTGGTTGCTTCACCGGCTTTGCATCCGGCCTGACGAACAAAGAGTGCTCAGCCAACTCCCTCGGAACTCCTTGAAGGTCATCATTCGACCATGCAAAGACGTCCCGATTCTCACGGAGGAAGTCGGTGAGCTCGCCTTCCTATTTGCCGTTCAGACTTGTGCCAATGATTACCCGGTGCTCTGGGTTAGCCGGGTCCACCACGACCTTCTTGGTCTCCTTTGGCGGCTGGAAGGAAGCATGCTGCTCCGGGTTCGCCATCCCGGGCACGCCGAGTTGGGAGGCTTGGGCCAGCGTCACCACCTGCTGGATTCTCTTCTTCTCCTCGGCTATGACCAAGGACTCGGCCAAGCATGAGCCGGCAGTAGCACACTCGATAGAGCTCTTGTAATCGCCCGAGATGGTGATTATGCCATTCGGACCCGGCATCTTCATCTTCAAGTAGCCCATGTGAGTCGAGATCATGAACTTGGCCAGAGCAGGTCGGCCAATCAGGGCATGGTATGGACTTTCGAGGTCCACCACCTCGAACTCAAGACTCTCAGTCCGGCAGTTATCCTGGGTTCCGAACAGCACATCTATCCAGATTTTTCCCATAGGCGAACAAGAAACCCCCGGCACAATGCCATGGAAGGTCGTGTTGGTCGGCAGCAGCGTGTTCAGGGACACTCCCAACTTCAGCATTGTGTCCTTGTACATGATGTTAATGGCACTGCCATTGTCGACCAGGACTCTGCTGAACCGGACGTTGATACTTGGCCCGATGAATGTCGGGTCCACCACTAAGGCGTAGCCTCCCGGCTTAGGAATGACTCGGGGGTGATCCTTCCGACCCCAAGTGATCTCCATCTCGGACCAGTGCATGAACTTGGGCACAGCCGGCATGACGGCGTTCACCTCGAGTGCGCGCTGGCGCCGACTCTTCTTGTCAGTGGGCTCAGTCACAAAGACCACATAGCTCTGATGAGCCTCCTGATAATCGCCCTGTGGGTACCGGCCCTGGTTGCTAGGACCGGCATTGTTGTTACCCCGGATGTTCACCATATTCACCGGCCTTGCCGGTGGTCGCCTCTGGGCTGGCGGATTAACCCGGACAGCATTGGCCCCGCTTACTGGTGCCGGCGGTCTTGGAGGTGCGGGCCTTTCTGGGGCAGTTACCAGAGATCCCCCTGGTGCACCTTCTCGCCGCATGCGCTGGTACCAGCTGCACTGCCGAGTTGTGTGGTTAGCCGGTCGGTTGGGCTCTAAGGTGTGATAGCAGTAAGGTTTGTCCAGCATCTCCTCATAAGTCAAGGGCTTCCTTTGCCCGGCCCAGGTCTTCTTTACCTCCTAGTTCTGACCCCAAGCCTGGCCGCTGGTCTTCTAACGCTGGTTACTATCGGCATCGCCTTGTTCCCCGGTTACCGCTGCCACCTGCTGCGAGGCATAGCGAAAGTCGGGCTCCCTCCTCTTGTGCCCGAAATCTTGACGGTCATTGTTTCTGCCCGGTCCGGATCTGTTGTTCCCCGGGTTCCTCCTACTCGGTTCGCCCGAGTCTAGCTGAGACTGCAATCGATCACCGAGAGCATAGCTGTCGGCAATTCTCATTGTCTCGGCCAAGGTGGCCGGCATCTCCCTCTGCAGTTTCTGCCAAAGCATGGAGCCGTGTCGGCATCCCTGCGCAAACCAAGAAATGGCTTGGGCCTCTACAACCCCTTCGCAGGAATTGCGAATCGTGCTCCACCGAGTCAGGTACTCTCGGTCAGTCTCATTGTCCCTCTGCCTGCACATCGCAAGCTGCTGAGGTCGGTTTGGTCTCTTGTAGGTGCTGGAGAAGTTGCTGACAAAGGCTTCCTCGAAGTCCAGCCAGCTGTTGACACTTCCCTCTCTCAAGTTGTTCAGCCAGATCCGGGCTGGTCCCTCAAGCATCTGCGGGATATATCTCACCGCCCACCGGCGCTTTCCCCCCGCAATGTGCACTGCTGTCACATAGTCGGTCAACCAGTCTTCCGGCTTGGTGCTGCCGTCGTAAGTCTTGGCTCCCCTGTTCAACTGAAAGTGGGGGACATGCTGCTCCGACATGATTCTGGGCCCAAAACAAGAAGGACCAGGTGGGCCTTGCTCCTCCATCAGCTCGGATCGATATATTCGATCCAGCTTATACCGGGCATCATTTGGATCCAACTGCCGAGTTCCCAGTCGTGACCCCAAAGCACTCTCATACGCATGATACCCGGCTTTGGCCATTGCCGAGTTGCCGTCATCGTATCAGCTGGCTCCCTGTCCAACCACTTGCCGTTGTGGCACCGCTCCGACAGCCTGACGCCTCGGGGCCTGATTCTGCACCGGATAACGGGGTGGATGCCCGCGACCAACCGAATCGACATTTCCGACATTCCGATTACTCGGAGCCTGCCGGCTTCTGCTCTGGGCCTGCCCAACATTGCCCTGGCCTGCTACCTGCTTTCCGGCATACGCCGGGTCGTATGTCTGCATCTGGAGCTGCTGATTCCCTCCGGAGTTTCTACTCCGGCTGTGACTTCCCCCGACATGCGGAGAGGATGCTTGTCCTCTGGACCTGCCGCTGGCCGCTCTGGCTGAGTGAACGACTTGAGATCCACCCACAGCCGTATGGGCCCTCTTAAAGACCTCATTCTGCCGGGTTGCCACCTCCACCAGCTCGTTGACTCGGTCCTGCTGTTTGCGGCGGGCCTCTCCGGTCAGACCGGATAACTCGGCCCTCGCTGCCTCAGCAGCCCTGAGAGTCTTGGCCGGAGAACTGTAATTCGGCCTTGCCGCCGACATTACGCTGGGAGTCACACTGGATGCAGCCCTGCCATCCCTATCTATCTCGGCATTGAGGCCCTTGCCTCTTCTGCGTACCTCAGCCTCACGGTTCGGCCGGCCTCCTACCGGCGATAAACCATGAGCCACGTCATACTCACGCATGACCCGGTCGAAGTCCCTCCGGACCTCGGCTAACTGCTCGGCCTCCTCCAGCAAGCTCAGCCGCTCTGCCTCTAACTCGGCCGCCCCCGGCACATTCAGCCTCTCTACTGTCTCTCTAAGAGGTTCAGTCCTTACCGGGACACGAGACGTCTCGGCGCCATGTTGGACCTGCCTCTCCAGTGCTTGCTTGGCTCTCCGGGTCGATCTCTCCACGGGTGCGATGACAGGTTCCTCTGCCGGAGGAGCCGTCACGCCAGCCATCATGACTGCGCAGCTCTCGGGGCGAGTGGTACGCCGGCCGCGAGCCGCACAGACAGCTGGGGGATCCTCGGCCACGAGCACCTGTTCCGGGTACTCGCAGACGAACTCGGTGGCGACATAGGTGACGAAGGCGCCGAACTCGATGACGCAGCCGTTGGCCGGGAAGGGCCTGCCGCGGAAGCAGCCGGCGTTGTCGCTGACGAACTCCATTTCGCCGAACTTGACGACGAGGCCAGAGAGGACCCTCGTGTCGGAGTGGATGACGGAACCCGTCCGGATGAGTACACCAGCCAGCGCCTCTACCTGCCCCACGGTGGGCGCCAACTGCCGTGGTGGTATCACGGCAGATGCCATAGGATGGCTGATGTGTGGGGCCGATGGACGCTGGTGGATCCGGGGAGGGCTAGCAAGCTGAGAAGCTCACACGAAGGAGAATACGAACCAAGCAAGAACCTACTTGACCCCACTCAAGAACGAGCAAGAACAGGCAACAACACTCAAGAACGCACGCAAATCCACAAAGAGCCGCAAACACACACGATGTACCCAGGTTCGGGGCCCTCGTGAGGAGGTAACACCCCTACTCCTGCCTTGCCTCTCTCTATATGTGTCTCACAAGATCTACAAAGTGCTCCTTGAGCTGTTTTGGTAAGAACTAGTATGAACTACCAGTGAGAGAGGAGTAAATGCTCTAGCAATAAATGAGACTATGGTTTTGGCTCTCTGGTTGGTGTCTCTCTCACTGGAGGAGTTATGACGCTATTTATAGAGGGTCGGCCGAGTTGGCCGGGAATCCTAATTCCTCCGGGCCCCACCGGACAAGGGCTACTGTCCAATGGTGATGTCGACACCCCTACCACGACCTAGCGCCGTGCTATCCGACATAGGTCGAGGTAGGCCATAATGCCTCTTGCCGTAGCCGCCGCCGGCATAGGTAATGATGGATCCCCTGTCAGAGACAGGACGTGTCTTCTCCAAGCCTTGTCTCCTGTCAGTCAGTTGCCAGTACAGTGGAATGATCACATCGCCCTTGTCTTATACCCTTTGTCCCGCGCCCGTGTCAGGCGGGAGGTGACTTAGCTTCCTTGTCAGAGGGGTCAGTGTCCTTGCAGTGTACTTGCCCTTGACTTCTGGTCCGACATAAGGTATGCCGGACGGCCTTGCACTATCCGGCTTAGTCATGCCGGATCCTCCGTCGTATCCCGGCAGGGATATGTCGGGCTTGCTTACTCCTGCACGCCTTCCAGAGTCCCGGCATGCCTATGCCGGAACCTCTTTCCTGCACACAATAAGTAGAGAGATTATGCCGACATGGTTATGCCGGTCAGGTTATGTCGGTCCGACCCATGCTAGTTTATCAGTGTCTCCTGCCTCAGCCTCTCCCGCGCCGGGTGTATGTCGGCTACCTCCGACATACCTCCAAGCCGACTTTACTTATAGCCCGAGCCACCCCAGGACCCTGCTCACTAGCACCAGTTTCTGATATTGCACAAGAGAATGCCCCTAGGCCCAGCTGCACGAAGATGTGTTAGGCTAGCTCCCAAAGACATCTTCGAGAAGCTGGTTCTTAGGAGAAATCTCTGCCACTGCCTGAATGAGAGTGAGGGGCTGGGAGTCTATTTATAGTATCACCAGGGGAGACAGCCTGACCCCTGCTTCCTCCAAAGGGCGTCCCTTTGTCTCCCGAAGAGTCATATGACCTTTGGCGCCAGGCAAAGGATAGTTACCATTGTAAATACGAGTATCTTACCCCTGCCTTTACCCTACCCGGGGTAGCCCCCCGACAATATCAGTGAAGAGCTCAACGACTAAGAGGCGAAGTGAGCTGGCGTGCTGCCACGCGCGAGAAGATCATCAATCATGCCGTCCAACCGGTCTTCATCTTGTTTTTCTACAGAGCGGGTGCTACTACTACTACTACAAGAACGCCAAAAAATTAAACAAAATGTCAGAAGCACGCCCAAGGAAGACATGCTCAAAAATCATCTTATTTCGAATATCCATGGGTTACAGGAACTTTTCGTGAACACTAACCAGAAGATGCATCCTCCTACCAGTAGGTTTGCGCGAGCTTTCAGAAACTCGCAAATGTTCAGGATTTTCCACTCAGGTCCTAGAGCCTCATGGACCCATAAGAAGCGTGTCACAGGATATGAAAAGAACATATGACACTACATAAAGAGGGCAAAGGCCGTCACCTGACCCGTGCAGCTTTGCCACCTCGACAACCAAGGGAAGGCGACTCCGAAGCAGCTACTAGATGAAGATGTTCATCGTCAAAAGCAATGAATCTTTTCCAACGTGTAGAGTTCCTAGTCAAGGACTATCATCACTATAATGTATAATCGTCAGACCAACTTCCTCGGGCAGAAATGGGAGGGTGAGTTCCACATTGTCGCCAACGAACACTATGGCACTAGCTAGCCTATAGTCCATATCGAACGCAATTCCAGAGCGGGGTCTTGGCCGTGGAGAGTTCTAAATAGGATTATACATGTGTGGATATATCCCTGACATCTCCACGAGATGTCCGTCCACCCACATGGCACGGAATTGAGCACTACGGGTGTCGTCCGTTGGCGATGACGTGGAAGTAGCCGGTATAATCAGCCTTTGTAGAATCCAATTCTGTCGGCTTTTCCTCGTGGATAATTATTATTTCTTCCTATATATAGTTAGTTAGCTGCGATTTGATGCATGATCAGTTAGAAAGTGGCATAGACGTTTGTGTGCTGAGGGGGCAAGATTCCACTCTGGTGGTTGTGCACAAGTGCATATGATGCGAAACCAACACCATCTTGTATATACAAATAGGCCCTAATTAATATTCTTGGATACTTGAGTCAAATCGTCTTTGTAATAGTCATAATGATCATCCACTTGGCGCTCATATCAGCTAGCTCAGTTAGTTTTTCTTTCATGATTCTAGTTTAGCGGCTATTAAACATGCTACAAGAATGAGAATGTCTAAAGGAAAAACTGATAATGCTAGTTGCTCACAGAATGCGAATGTTTAAGATCATACTAGCTAGTTGCTCAAGAAACAACTTTATTTATTTATTTATTTATCTTTAATTATTGACTTCGGTTGTTGAAAGGGAGTGCACTGGTTGTGAAAGTAACATAGCTATCAATCTCTCATTATGTGGGTTAACTATTTTCTACCTAAATTGTCACTTAGCACCTGGTAGCTGCATGATTAGTTAAAAAGGTGGCAAGATACACGTTTTCTATATATCATCAGGAGGAAAGATTATTCTCTGCTGGTTGTGAGCAAGTGCATACGTAATGCCAAGCCACAGCCAGCAACAGCTTGTAGTATTATACAAACAGGTCCTAATAAATATTCTCCATATAGTTTAAGAGAGCCTAACTACACGGAGTATCAACCGCACTAACCACATCAGAGCAGCAAGGACCACCCAGATCTAATTTAAAATCATTAGAGTCTTCTGATCTCATTACAATGGCCTACAGACTACAGGAAGACAAAACCTGCCTAGGAATGTTAGCAGGAAAGACATGAACTACAGCCTAACGATACAACTAAACTAATCCCCATATGATTCCCCTGATAGTGATATCCCTACCCTGATCGGCGCCATCGCACTTTTCTTCAGTATTCAATCTGTACGACGCATCACTCATTCAGGCATATATTAGATCGATCGATGGGTGTAACTTCATGACGGCGTAGAGTAATCGTTGGTGCGCGCCACATTTTCGGGTAAATGGAAATGATGGATCGATCAGCTAGCGGTGAAGAATTCTGCAATGAACCACCATGCATCATCGGTCCATCAAACGTAAATCATGCTCGCTAGCTCTGCCGATCTCGAGGCGCGGAAAGGAGATCGAGGGGCAGCAGCGGCAGCGGCACTGCATCAGCGCGACAGGCGAGGATGAAAGTTGAGACACAAACCTTTCTGAAAAAGGGCTACAGTGAAGGCCGGCGGGGAGCAAAAGAATTTTGCGGCATGCATGAAAAAGGCAGGTGCAATACGCATCGCACACACAGAGAACACTATGACACTACACTCGGCACAAAATCCGATCACACACATCAAAAGCTGCTGTTTCGAGGTCGGAGGCTGCATTGCATCCCCGGCCATATAAAGTGATGAACGAGAGAGAGAGAGAGAGAGAGAGAGAGAGAGGTCTCCAGTTAACAGGGTATAGCCATGGCAGCTGCATGCAGAGATTCCTTGAGTTCCTCCATCCAGTGAAGAAACCATGCATGCATGCGAGTGATGGAGAAAAGCGCGGAGCTAGAGGGAGAGGGGGCTAGATCGATTCGAATTGCGATGCGATGAGTTAGTTGTGTTGTTAGTGCTACTTTACACTCATGATCCCTATGAATTCCCTGTGGTTTTGGTGTCGATCACCTCGGCATTCACGCACACGCAATGACACTGCCTATCTTTTGAAAAGAAAATTGCGCGCGGCAGACACACAGACCTGACAAAGGCCAAGTCAAGATGAGAGCTCGCTTCAAAAGCTACGTGCTCCTGATGATCGACTCAACTCATCTCAGCCATTTAAACTAGTTGATAATTAGCAAGCTTGCTGAAATGTATGCGTCTAATTATTCCGAAGCAAAACGCCGTGAGGATCGATGAGCTAAACATACTTAATTTGTGGTTGCACATACTACTCTTTTCGTATTAGATCTCTCGGTGTGGAAAAGTCGGGCACAGTATAGACAACTAGAGACACGCACAGTTTAGGGTGTTGTTTGAACTTTCAAGTTAATAATTATGGCGCGCTGCAATTAATTTGCCTTTTGGATCTATCTAGTACGTACCACAACGCATTAGTTTCACAACCTGCGGTGTTATCTCTTCTCTCTCTCTTTCAGACACACAGATCAGGTAGACATTAACACATGCATCTTTGTCAACTTGACCACGACGTGTGTCAGGGTGCGTGTCACTGTGAGTGAGAGAGAGGTTTAGTCGTGTGTCTGTGATTAAGGCAGACAATGCTATAATAGCAAAACAACAGAGTCGACATGCCAATTAGCTAGTCTGTTCATTCACAAATGTGAAATGTGTACATCTGTTTGCGTTTAATTAAGCCTGATCATGGACGTAGGACAGGAGCACATGTGTGTTTAGGGGCAGCTACTCAATGCACCCAATCAACTCAACATGTGACACTGACAGCTAGCTCCGGCGTTGCACAGAGAACAACCGACAGGTCCAGCACGGTATTGGCCTCTTCCCCTCACCGATCCTTTTCCTCCTCAACTCAGCAGCTGGACTGTGCTCACCTGACCGCCCTCTGTACACCTCATCATGCTGCATCTCGCTGATGGGTGGGGCCAAACATCAACCATTGTCCACTCACGTGAAGATCCACTTGTCAGGAGGGCAGACGGAAATATCACCTTCTATTTATTTTTTCAAAAACCGTTTCAGTTTCAAAATAAGCGCGACATGTACATGTGGTGTTACAGCTAATCATGCCTCACATCACTGACGTGTGAGCCCGAGACGGTAACAATAGCCGCTTTACGTGAAACCCCACATGTCGGTGAACGAACCTCATAGCGTTATTTACGCCCAAAAGCCAACCAAGGTACAAATAAGCGCGACAAAGCCATATGCGTTTACAGGTGATCTGTCAGTGACCTGACAAGAAAATAACTGTTACGTGGTGTGTAGACAGAGATTGCCCCGTTTATACGATCTGACATACAAATAAGCGCGACAAAGTCATATGCTTTTACAGGTCATTCATGAGTGACCTGTCAAAAAAATAACCATTACATGGTGCGTAGACGTATGTTGCCCATGTATGCAACCTCACAGGAAGTCACGTACGTGTTCGATGACCATCCATACACTGAGATGCATAGTGATATTAAATATTATCATGAAGCATGCATCTTGGACTAACAAATCACATAAAACCACCTTTGCACATCTAAAACCTTCATGTTAAATTATCGCCTAAAAACCCACCTAAAATTTGAGAAAAACACAGCAGAAATAACCCCACCATTACTTGCATTTCCTTTTGCAACGAGGCAAAAGATTTGCTATTCAGCCATTGTGTGTGCGACCACCCCCTAAATCTGCTCTCCCTCATCGGTCAGATACAACAAAATAAAACACATTTCCTACTTCTAATTAGTCGACGTTGAAAACCCTTCAATTAGGTTTTACGATTCGTATAAGGTGCAAAAGAGATGAGAAAAAATCTCGATCATTTATAAACAATTGAGTGGGTAAAACTAATATTTCCAAGGGGACCAAGATATATCCCTCCCAGAGAAGAAAAAAAAACCCACCGATAACACACATATATTAAAAAAAACCGCGCGCCACGCGCAGTCAAACGGAAAAGCCACCCGCTCCCGCTCAACAGAACCCCCTATCAATTCCACCTATGGATAGCCCCTCCTGCGTAGCGGTACAGTTGCAGCAAGAAACAAGAGGTATCGAAAACAGAAAGGGCTGGCCTGCAGAGGCAGGGCACATGCCATTAAAACTGGAGGGAAGCTTGGACCGAGAAGGGCAACCCTGGGGAGGCTGCTGTGGCTGGAGGACCATGCATATCACACGAGCGCGCCCTGCGCCCTGCCCCCTGCCCCTGCTCCATATGGATGGTGGACATGGACGCGCCGGCCGGAGTAGCAGAGGCTCGCCGTCGATCGATCTGGTCGGGGCGACGACAAGTCCGGCCATAAATGCCGCTGCCTCGATCGCAGCTGTGTTCCGCTGTACAGCTCGCTCGGCCAACTCGCCCCCGTGGCCGTGCCGGCCGGCCGGCCGCGCTGGCATGGATGCATGCCGATCGACTTTGTATTTTTCTCTTCTCTCCCTGGCGAGGATGCAGGAGCGGCATGGCATGGCATGGCACGGTTGGTGGTGCGACCGCCCGCGCGTGGGGAATCATTGACGGCTGCCGCAGAGATAGATAAGTACGGCCGGGGTCGCCACCGGCGGTGGACTCGAGCGCGGGCGCCGGTCGTCGCTTCGCTCGCCAACCGCGCGCGCGCGCTGGCTCCCCTGCAGTGGCCGTGGTCCTTGTTGCATGCCATGCCATCGTTCGGTCTCTACCTAGCTAGCTAGCTCCCCTTCTCTGCAGATTGTTCGCCCATCGGAGGACAAAAACCTTCCCGCCCAGCTGGCCACCCTCGTCTCTACCTCATTTTCCTTTTCCACGTACCTCCTCCTAGCTCACTGAGTCCTATTGGCCAATCACGACTAAATATCTGTCGAATATGTACCCTGTACAGTGTACTGGCACGTTAAAGCCACTCCTGTTCTTCATGATCCTAGTTTATACTCCCTCCGTTTCAAATTAATTGACTTCCATTTGTCCAAATATAATTGTATCTAGGAAAATGTGTGTCAAGTAGTTTGGAACAGAGAGAGTATGAGTACTCAGTATACCATAGACGATGGCAATGGGGAAAGCGATCGACCAAAACCCTAGCAGTATAGCTAGTTAAGGAACAGCAGATTAATTATGGAACAAGCAAGAGCAGGCATGCATGCAGAATGAAAACGGCGTGCCGACGAGACAAGAATATGCATGGCATGCTGCTAGAACTACTAAATAAGCACTCGGGAAAAAATAATGAACCATCGATCACGGCAGGTGGCGAATAATGAACGCTCACGCCTGATAAAAATCTCTTCCGATCCGCTCGCATTTGTTGATCAAACCCTAATGCTAATAAAAAGAACAAAAAATAAACGATCTCTCTTTGCTCATGGATGGATGGATGGATGATGTGTTTCCCTCCTCTGTCTGGTCTCCCATGGCGCACCTCGCTCTTCCACTCACAGGCACACACGCACGTAAGGATGATGATCTAAACGCCATTGCCATGGATCGATGGTGCAGCTGAGTGTGTAATCCTTGCAAGCTGTCTAGGGGGAGGAGAGGAACGAAACCACAAGAAAAGAAAAGGAAAAAAAATGAATCAAAGGCAAAGAACACAGATCAAAGGCACACCAGATCGACCAATGCATGCGTGCGCGATCCTCCTACGATTCGCTTGTGCTCATGCTCTCATGCCGCTCGCCGCCGCCACCACCTCCGTGTTGCTGCTGCTGGCTCGACGATCCGCCTCCGCCGCCGCCCTGGCCTGCCGCGGCGTCCGCCGCCTGCGTCCGGTACGCGTTGAGCGCGGCGAGGATCCCCAGGTGCGCCTCGCCTCCGCCTCCGCTGCCGCCACCACTGCCTCCCACGGGGCCGAGCCCCAGCTGCTGCCCTGGCAGCAGCGCCATCGGTGCAGGGAAGTTCATGAAATGTAGCCCGCTCGGCACGCTCCCGCGGTACACGGCTGCCTGGGCGCCGGCGTTGCCCATCTGCGGGAAAGTCCAGATCGACTCGCCGCCGCCTCCTCCACCGGCGTTGCCACCGCTGGGATGTGCGCCACCGCCCGGCGTGTTGTTGCTTGGAACCATCCACACGGTGCCTGGCATTTGGCTCTGGGTGTACCCCGCCATCTGCTGCTGGTACTGTTGCTGTTGCTGCTGCTGCTGCTGCTGCTGCTGTTGTTGCTGCTGCTGCATTTCTTGCTCCCACCGGCGCTTCCTGGAAAGGTCGGCTGCTGCGGCCGCGGCGGACGGCGAGGGCTGCACGTCCAGCCCGACACTGCCCGAATGGAAGTTGAGCAGCAACGGCGACGGCGTGGAGGACGCCGAGGAGGGTCCTTCGGACGGGAACCCGAGCCCAACCACCCGGTCCCACGCGTCGGCCCGTGAGCCGAACCGCGCGCCGGGGCTGGGCAAGGCCCCGCGGAGGTGCGCTGGGATGGAGAGCGAGGAGCCGGAGGAGCGGAGGGAGATGTTGAGCGAGGTGAAGTTGGCAGGGATGGTGCCGGTGCCGGTGGCCGCGATCACCGCCGGCTCCGCCTGCTGCAGCAGCCACTCGATGGTCTCGCCGTCAGTCTTGTGGCCCAGCTCCCGCGTCAGCTGGAAAACCCTTGCCGCGCACAGCGCCGGCATCCGGATGCGCCGGCCCCGCCCCTCCACCTTGGTGTGCCGGTCCTTGGTCGATGTCCGCTTCGGCACCGCCTTCCGCACCTGCATCTCCCCGCCGCCCGGAGCCGGTTGTCCATTCCCACCGCCCGACGAGGCGCCCCCTGCGGCCGAGCTGGAGCACGGCTGCTCCTCCTTCTTCTCAAGGAGCTGCAAGGGGAAGTTTGGCCGACGGCCGCCCCCGGCGTCTCCGGTGATATCCATGGTCAATCAGGCCATGTTATATACACACGCCGGATAGCTATATCTGCGTGTATATGTTTGGCCGGGTAAATGGGCGGTGGTTTGCAAGAGAGGGAACGGATTTGATGTTGCCAACCGCTCCTTGTGGGTCTAGCTAGCTCGAGGTGTGATGGAGACGATGGTAGAGAGAGAGAAAGAGTCCAAGAGCTAAGCTAAAGATTATAGGTTGGAAGGAATCCTTCCTCATATGATATGAGAGAGAGAGAGAGAGAGAGAGAGAGAGAAGGGGTCTGCGCGCGTTTGTGTGTGCGTGTGGGAGATCACACACTATTTTATGTTGTTCTGGTAAGATTCATCTCTGATCTTGGAGAGAAGCAGGGAGGAGCATGAGCAGATGACCCTAGCTAGAAGCTAGGAGAGCTGGAGAAGGAGGGAGATGAAGAAGATGGTGTACTTTGTAGGGCTTGAGGGGAGAGATGGATGAATTAAATGGTTCCGATGTAGAGAGAGAAGCTGGCTACGAGCTTGAGTTGGGATAGAGAGAGATAGAGACTGTAGTCGGAGTAGTGTACATGGAGGGAGACGGCCAGTGAGGTGAGAGGATAAGGCGGAGGAGAGAGAGGAGGGGAATTATTAGGTTCACCACCTAGAAGCTAGCTCTAGCCAAAACCAAACCAGCCATGGTGGCACAGCTAGCTAGCTAATCCCATGCACAGTGCGGATCAGTTCTGTGGCAGAACGTAACGTGATATGTTCTCCCGATGCTAACCAACGAATATCCCATTTAATCAGCAATACCACAACACTATTTCTCTCTCCCTCTCTCTAGAACTTCTACGGATTAACTCAAACGAGGCCTAGCTCTATACCTATGTGCGGTGTGATGGAAAGCAATGTTTCCTTTGTGGATTGGCTGCTTTTGAGGGAACCCTATCTGATTATTTTTTCTACCTTTTGCTGTTTGAAATCTGTTTCTTTTTCTCTGGCTCTGCCTCTGCTGCTGCTCACTTTGTTTATTTATTTTTCGTAAAGGAAAATCGATCTTTAGTCGACTGTGGAGAGGCAGCAGTCACTTGGTTCGGAATCCACGTGCGCTGCTTCTTTATCATCCAATCCCCCAAAGACTGCACTGCCCACTGCAGGGGCGCCACTCTATCTCTCTGCAAGTCAAATACACAAGGAAAAGAGGATTTTGGTCTCTTTCTGCTAGTCATCAGAATCTTCTGGTTCCAACTAACCGCTAGCTCGTGTATTAAGTTGTTATGGAGCATTTTAGCTATTTATATATGGAAGCTAATCAGCTTCCATCCATTTCTGCATGTTTCAATCAGGTTTTGTAGCACTCAAAGTATATATGCACCTCTTTTCGTGAAAGGAGAAGTAATCATGCCTGTTAGGAGCATAACTTATATCTGGGGTTGTTGCATTCTTCATTTCTTTGTGTGCTCCAAAATAAAATGTATACTATCTGCGAATTATGAGAGGAACAGCACACAAACAGATGATAAAGTAGGGCCAGCTCGGCCAGTAATCATTCCATCACCTTTCCTATTAGCCTTTTTGCTCCCTCCTTTAAATTGTTTGCCAGCCATAGAATCTGAGGTGCCCTAATTTCTTGCACCATGGACCTCGTGCATGCAAGTATCCCCAACATAGCCCCTTCCATGCCGTATAGTAGTAGTTGGACTAAGAGTGTTGTTGATAGCAATCGAAGAGAGACTCATGTCTTTACACTCTGTAAAAGCTTTGGCTCTGAATTTTGTGTTACTATTATAGCATCTGGATCCCAAAGGAATACTTAAATAAGCTTTCATGACCATTCCTGGGGTTGCGGCAGGTGTAGAATAAGCACTACTTCAATAGTACTAATTTATGTAATTCAAAATTTTGGAGCTGAGAAGTCAAATGGTCAAACCTCACGGGCTTATACTAATTATTTTTCGACAAAGAGTTTCATGAACATGTAGTTAAACCGTTCCTTGATATAAGGTGTATAGTTTTTCCTAAAAAGTCAAACTTGACTAATTTTGACCAGGATTTTAGAAAAAAACTATCAATATTTTAAATACTAAGAAAATAAAATAGGAAAATATATTCATAATGAATCTAATGATATTGTAACCGCAAATAATATTTTCTAAAATCTTGGTCAAAGATAGTAATGTTTGACTTTTCAGGAAAAACTATACACCTTATATCAAGAACAGCGGGGGGGGGGGGGGGGGGGGGGGATAATATATGCCAAACTTCATCCAATCTCAAATTCTACATATATATCAAGAACACTATCAAACGTGCCTTTCTATCTATCTGTTTAATTAGGCTGGACGCAAATATCTCTCCGACTCTGAAGGGCTCCAACCAAAGCATCTCAATTTAATTAAACTACTGGAACCATACTCCCACACTTAATAATTAATATAGAAAATTTGCACATTTTCTAAGTCAAACTTTGAAAACTTTGACCACATCTACCTCTTGTGAGAGATGTACCACTGACGAGACTGAGGGCCGTCCTCTTTGAGTCCTCCATTTTTTTAGAAGACTTGGCGCTTTGGTGCATCTCTCGTCATGTGCCGATCCGTCTCGGAGGTTTCTTCTCCCATCCCGACCGCCTTTCACATTTGGCAGATGGGTGTTGCAGCTCTCCACTCAAAGTTACGGACGACTCGGAACAATGTCATCTTTAACATAAAAATCCATTTAAGGATCTGAATCTTTTCAACTCCCTCTAAGGTATACTTTATCTAAAAATTGGAGAGGTAACATTTCACACCATATTAATTGCACTTGATTGAAAAAAACCTCCTTTGACATCTAGTAATTAATAATTACTTTTAAATAAAAATCATTCTGGCAACATTTTTGTTTCCAATATAATCACATTACCATGAACTATATCATGGATTGGCCATGAGCATGGTGTATTGGGTTATTTTCTAACAATTACCTAGTACACATTAAAGGATTCCATGAAAAAAAATGTGTTTTTTCTTTTAATTTTAAAATTAGATCAAAATTGTCGACAAAACAATTCATAGCGAGGGGTTGAATCTTTCGACTTTCTTTGCGGTCACTACATAGACCTTTAATCGGGAAATTTATAATGAATTTCTAAGGTTTTAGGACCAAACTAGATCACACTTCTAAATAAAATTTAAATAATTTGGAGAAATCGATGGGAACTCATTTGAAAGGGAAAACGTAGCTATAAAGCGAAGAAAATCTTTTTCTAAGTGTCCTTAAAATATGCTCAGAAATTTGGTGTTTTGCCGAATGCGAGTGCTGCGTTTTGGCGAGTGTATTTCTCAGTGATCGACATTCTGACGTTTTTACCGAGTGACCGATAATCTACACTCGATAAACCTGTAGGCACTCGACAACGTACCATTTTCCGGTAGTGTACATGTCCTAGAGGGCTGTAACAAAATTGAGGGAAAATCAAGCTATGATAACAAAATTGAGTAGGTTCCATTTCATTATGTCTATATACTTGATCTATGTAGAGGTCGGGGTTTACTCTTAAAAAACATTCCATTTCGTTTCTTCGGTTATTTCCCTTTTTATTTCTTTTGCCTAAAGAAAACAAATCTGTAAATACTCTACCTGGATAATATTCGAGGCCAACAATCGTTAGATCTTTAAAAAAGTTAAAATAAGACGAACATTTGGATGAACATCCTAGCAGTAAAAATGTTATTAGGATCACAACTACCTCCACCCCATGAATGAGGCCTCTTCTGGAAGAAGCTAGATGCGTGATGCGACTATAATTCAGTATACATCGTTATATTTTGTTTCAAACACGCATCCGTTTCTCTTCTGCTATAGTTTCAGTGCACGTTCAGCCTCCACTATTATTGCTCGATCAAGTCATTTGTGAAGCGCGTAACACAGAGGCCACAGAAAATATTTCTTACCAACCCAGATGCGTCCTCTGCCGTCTAATCCGTGTGCCAGCCCCACGTCACAGTGGATTGGGGTGGCTTTCAGGGCGGTGATCAACGTCAACTACAGAAACATTGGTGCTAATCAAGCAATGCTTAGATTAGTGTGTAATAGGAGCTAGCTAGCTAACATAGAGGAATGATCAAAAGCAAAAGATCGCTGGTGTTTGTTACAGGTAAGACAGACAGCAACGCTCCAAGTACTCAGCCTTTTCTTTAATTTTCTTCTCGTCTTTTCAGCCAAACAAACCTTTTGCATACACACACTGCATGCTGCGAGTACTATACTCTCCATTGCTAATTTGCTACATGTTGTAAAATATTTGTTGTTGTTCTTGCTGCTGGAGACGTCACCTTCTGATATTAGTAATAGACAGAAGAATCCTCATCAGTTGGTAGCTAGCTGAGCATGCAACGCTACTCTGCCTTTTTTTTCTTCCTGCTGTTTAAAGCTGGGATTGCATTGACAAATGACAGGCACCAGTTGTTGAAGGCCTAAAGAGTTGAATTTGGGATCGCTATGTGAAGACAAGGGTGGAAAAGAAGGAGGAGTAATCTATTTATCATCTTTTTGAGGCATATCTATTAGCACTAGTGTACAGTGGTAGATAATAGTGTGATATTAGTTGTAGGCTGCTTGGTTGATCAGTTGAGTCAAGATATCTCTTTTCACCTAAAAAGGAATGTGAAAGATATGGAAATGGCCAAGCTGCACCAGGGGGAGCAGGGACCTGAAATTGTGGGTTAGTGGGAGATCTTTCAGATGATGCTCAATGTGAAAGATAATACAATAGGCCCTTGGGGAAAACCCAAAAAGGAACTTGCTGCTTGCATACATTTCACTCCCTCGTAGGTAGATATGTAGCTCAAATATTGAACAAACGGATCAACAACATCTCGGAACCAGTGAGTTGTTTTCTAGCTGGTAGTAGTTACCGGAGTGCTGCTTTAACCTTTTCATGCAATGGAGAGGTAAGAAAAGTACACGCCTATGAAATTGAAATAGACGCCAGTCGGTTACTTGCAGAAACTGGAATTGTCCTCTGAAACCAACTAACACGGAGGAAAACTAGGCACTGAGAGTTCCAGTAGCAGTTAAGAGTGGTATACCAGGTGTATGCTTGAGATGACCCTGGTTGGTCTAAAAAACACTTAAACGTATATTGAACTTGTGTGTACAAATATGTACATAGGTACTAAATAATACTCCAGAAGGTGTTCAAAACAGCATAGCTACATAAACAAATATTATAGTTGTGTAGTGACGGAGGGGGATAATTTAAAGTTTCAGCATCTGATGTCAAATGATAAGAAGCTAACAAAAGAAATGATCAAGTTTGTGTAGAATATTGCCTATCCTAATTAGTGCATATTATGAGATGCATGAGGCATTGAGAAAGCTGGGAAGACTTGTGTACTGCATAGTCATGGCGCGACAGGAAACCATAGATAATCTTATCAAAACCATTTTAAAAGGTTAAAGTAGAACTGCAAATGGTGGTATGTCAATGATTATGGTCTGTGAAGGGAGGTGTACATATTTCTGTACTTAATATATAATCGTCCACAAATGGGGGTCTGTCAATGATCATTACGTACTGCATCACTGGCCTAAACAATTGGATGGCTTTCTGTGTTCATTGGACATGTTAATTTGAACTCCTGCAAACCTTTTTGAGCTGGCTTGCATTAACTGCGAAACTGCCATCTACCTTTATTTCTATGTCTTCCTTTGGCTATTTGAATTCGGGAATGACTGATGACACTTTTAATCCCAACATTGCCAACTCACACATGAGGCAACCTGCAGAGTTTGTTCCTAGATTAGATGGAGGATCTGGCAAGTTCTAATCAGTGCAGTATTCAAGCTGCTATTAATTAAAAACCGGCCTTTGCAACGACATAAGACAGGCCATAGTGGAGAGTAATCCCATAGTGAAAAATAACATAAAGATAGTACTCCTTCCATTTCGGTTTATTAGTCACAATACAAAATCATATATTATCAAGAGTAGGGCATAATTCGGCAGTTAAAGGAAAAAATCTCTGAGCGGGAAGTGGCATATAAATAGGAAATGAAAGCCTTTTTGACAGGTTGAGCCCATAAGCAACCAGTCTTATTTATTTGCTTGCTTAAGAACTCATTGAATGGGTATCGCCCTGGGCTGGCCATGTACGAGAGACATCAAACTGTTTCCTGGGTCCAAAGTTTCATTCAAATAACATAGCCTCAAGGCACCCGCGGAGGGCATATCTCCCCTACCTCCACCCTAGGAAAACTTGAAGAAGGATTCACCGGGGCTCCGGTCGCTGGATTCCCTGTCATCGGTTCATCAACTTCCTTGACCTTTCGGCACATCTTCTGAAATTGTTTTTATGGGAACAAATCCACTTTTCGAGGAAGATGGAACATTTTGGAATAATGTACCCTAATATTTTTTTAGGAAAACCATATGGTTTGCGGGAAAATTGTTCTCTCTCAGAATCTCACTTCGAGTCCTTCTAGAGCTAGTGCTTTCCAACATACTTGCAAGGGCAGAGTGAGGTGCAAGTTCTTTTTGCGCCCGAAAGTGGAACAAAACCGTCGGCCTGTCGATCCGGGATAGCCCAGGATGGGTGGAAGGTTGGAGAAGGCAGTCTTCAATGGTGCTTCCATGGAGAGAATTGGCGCTGTTTCGGGCTGGGGAGGAGAGAATTGACGTTTCTAGGCGCGGGGAGGAAGGATATGACATGCGAAGGAGGGAGGGGGAGGCTTGCATGTCCAGATTTTTGCTCATTCGGGTTTGCATGCAGCGGAAGCAGTTTATCCTACGCGGACCTCTACCGGATCCCTCGGATTCTGTATTTAAAACCTGCATCGATCTATATCAAAATAAGGCACAAAACGCTTTAATTCTTGTGTCAATCGCTGTCTCCTTTGCCCTTTCGCTATTCACAAAGGTCGTAGAGAATTGCTAATTGCGACTAATGAGCCGAGATGGAGGGAGTGACACATATCTCACTTATGTCCTCGCCCTCAGGGGCAGGCCTGGCAACAAGCTGCGGCAACGGGCAATGACTGCCATGAGGAGAGAAACAACCAGAGTGAAGCGCTTCCTCAACCACCGATGACTTCTGCTTAGCGGGGTCCGTCGGAAACAGAGCCTCCCCTGGGTGAGCCTCGGGCCATCAGAACCACATGCCTCTGTCGGCTGCAAAGAACCATCAACACATGCCAACAACAACTTCAGAGTTGCCACCATTTCACGAACATGACGAAAACACCTTCTCAATGCGGTCAGCAACCAGCTGACTGAGCTCCAAACGAAGCAAGGCAAAGTGGAATTGAAAGATAGAATCACTGAACTCTCGCAACACCTAGTAGAGGGCCTTGACTGCACCGCATAACAAACCGAAGAGTGGCACACAACCTCGGCGAGGGACGACGAGGCTGAGTGGACTGCAAACGGCTCCGTTGGCAAGGAACATGAGCGTCCGGCGAACGAGTCCGAACATCCGGAGAGCGAGAGCGGGCAGAGGGAGAGCGGGCACGACAGAAACACTCCTAATGCCCATGGAAGACAATGACGACCTAATAATTTAGCCAAATATTATGTGTGAAATCTATATCAAATGTAAGGTCTACTTATCTACTTATGTAAAGCTCTGAAGTCTCATATGAAGTTAATTATTTCAAAATAGTTGGGTCGGGGAATGAAAACCACTCATATGTAACAAACAACTTGTGTTCATTTGGATCGACGCGTTGAAATTTTCGTCAAATGTCCCGACCCATGTAGAGATCAAGCAACATTCTATACATCATCCGACAGTAGCACCGGCCATCAGTGGCGGAGCGAGCCCAATCGGTGAGTTTGGGCAAGATATATATGTAGCTGTTTTTTACCATATGATTTGCCCCACAGGTCACAGTGCTCTCATTTAAACTAGCTCTTTCAGCTAAGGCCCCGCTTGGATGGTTGTAAAATAGCCAAAACGATCGGATAAGTAGACGGAGCTGTCGACATCCGTATATAATCCTACGTGAGCTCTGTAAACATTACTACATTACGGCTCCGTAAATAAAAAGGGCCATCCAATCGGGGCCTAAGCATAAAAGGAAAGCCCGGGCATGCCGGGTTGTAGATCCGTCACTTCCGGCCATGGTAGTTTGCCTGCTATTGGGTACGTGAGAGAGGCGGAAAACTAAAAAAAACAACTCTCTCCCTACCTGTGAACTATTCGCAGCTACGCATGTAATTCGAGCCGAGCCATGTAATTCGAGCCGAGCCGCGCGAGCTTGGCTCAACTTGCTTAAACTCGTTCAAGTGACGAGCCGAGCTTAACTCGATTCGTTTAACAAACAAGTTTAGCAATAAAATTTGGCTTGACTCGGTAAACTCACGAGCTACTCTTGAGTAGCTCGTTTAACTCATATAAAAATATGATTTTTTATATATTAGTGTCAAAATGTTAATATTTTTCACCGATAATGGTATAGATACTAGAAACATACCCCGCACGATCTTTTTAATTTTTCTATAATACAAATAAAGGGATATAAGACTATGAATATGGATTTATTTACAGAAATATACAACATATCATAATTACCAAAAGGCTAAATTATGTGACTTGATTTTTTGTATTTGATGATAAAAAGTAGGTGATATGGAAAATTGGATGATGAAAAGTAAATGCCATAGATATATTGCCTGTAAGAAAATATTGGTTTTAATGAATATTAGTGGGATGACCTGGACATTTGGCTGGGTAAAAAAATGGATTATGTGAATAGGTTGCATGTTGAGATAGAAAATAATTAATACACTTAGTCAAGTTTTACTATAGATTCTATATTTCTAAAGATGTAAATTGTAGAACGAATCATTATTGTTATAGTTCAGAATTAGTAGGGAAATTACTTTGTTTTTTCGTATGAGTAGCAAGATTTTTTTTAGAGCCGAGTGCTAGGTCAGTGGTAAAAGCGTGCGCCTTACCGACCCGGATTCAAGTCCTAGCGGCGTCTAAAATGGCTACGCTGAGACATACTCAGTAAAACGGGCATCTAACATACCTAACAACGTAAAATTAAGGAAAGGATCATTCCCCAATACGTTTTTAGCATCAAGTTTTAGTTCGAGACATACGTACGAGCCATACCACCGTTACCGTGCAAAGAATTTGACATAGAGGAGACCGAAAATGACCAGATGAGTCATGCCACGTTGCCCAGACAGTTGGAATCTTGCTGGCTTAATCCCTAGGACATGCCCCCATCAATCGCTTTTTCTCACTGATGTCACAAGGCCACGTGGGCCAACTGGGCCCGGCCCGTGTATTGTGGACGGGAACTACCTACCCATTGCCTAGGCCCTTCTCGTACACTCCAGCCGCCATATTGACCACGCATTCTTGATGTTCTTAATGCTACTCTTCTTTGTTTCTCGATTCTTGAAACTCCACATCAAGTGCATGCTTTATGAAAGAGGGGCAAGGGTCTGGATTCTGAATTGTAAACACTAATTTCTTCCGTGGAGAAGTTGTAAAGCAATTATTGGTTGCAATTAGTTTCTTCCTTCAACGGTCGCATGATTTGCTTATTGAAAAACAAGACTTTGTTTAGACGTACGTACCACTAGTAACCAACTTCCAGGTCATACATTCCGAACAAAGGTTACTGCAACATTTTAAGATATCGATCAGTATAATTGTCTATCTACATAATGATTTGGTATCACGGACACATCTCACATCATGTTTGATTATATTCCATTTCAAAGCATCGATTAATTTAGTCTGAGAGTTGGTTTTGTCCTATATTAATATATTATGACAATTTGCAAATAACTTTAATTAAGCCTCACACAAAAGAACCGGGGGTGTGACAATGAAAGCAGTATGCATCAACCTGATGCAAAGGCTGAGATGTTCCCCCATTTCAAAAGAAAAAAAACAACTTTGGCGATCAATTTTTTCTTGAAATCTCTTTTCTCGCGTGTTGCACAGTCCTTGCGGTAATATGCCACCACCATCGTAATCCATAACAATCACTATCTTCTCCTCTCACCGTTCTTCCTTTGTCACACATTGAATAGTGCAAAGAGGTTACACTAATAATATTTATAACTTGGCAAAAAAACTAATTTCTTAAAACCCGCTTCTTCTCCCTCGTTTTATATTATATAAGATATTTTATATTTTTTTATATGAAATATATACGGAGAAAAACGAGTGAATCTACGCACTAAGACATGGCTATATACATCCATATTTAGTCTGCATTAGAATGTGTCGGGATGTAATCCCCGGTACCCTAAAATTATGGTGTTGTCATGGCGAGTGAAGAGACGCTACCCGGGCCGACATAAGCATTCTCCCGGCCAGCCTAAGCTGGGATGGGCCGACTTTATGGGTAACTCGGGTGGACCGAGGTAGCCAGCGGAGGGGCACGGTGCCTTAGGACTTCGGGCCGTCCGAGTTATCTCCAGCCTCGACTTCCACCTTGCCGACTCCACCAAGCCGTCTTCGACCTCGCCCCCGCCTCCAGCTCGCCCGCGCCATCATCGATCTCGGCCTCGCCCCGGCACGACTCTGCGTCCCTGACATGGCGACATCCTGGCTTCCCCGACATGGCGGCATCCCGGCTTCCCCGCTTCCCCGACATGGCGACACCCCGGCGTCCCCAACATGGCGTCACCCCCGACTTCCCCGACCGGTACGGATGATTCCGAAGACAGGGCGCATGCGGACAAGACAAGGACGCGCGCCGCACGGGTCGTGTATGTACAGGAAGTGACCGAGCGTGGCTACAGTGCCAGTGATGTGACTAGAGTACACTTCATGATGCAGTGAACAGTGCGGACAAGACCCCAATGGTCACCTCAGCTATAGTGCATGTATAGTGGCATGTGGGTCACCTCTTGTCCCCTGGGCTCCTCCTATATAAGGAGCACCAGGGGGAAGGCCAAGACCAAGCCACACACACCCACGACCAAGGCCGGCCAAGCCACGGGCTGCTCTCTTCCCCCCTTGGCTCTCTTTTTCCCCCAAAGCCTCTTAGAGGTAACTCGGTTCAGCTCGTGGAGTATCGTGTACAATGTATATACCGAGAGGAGAAATACACCAAATAGGATAGATGCTGCAGTAGGGGTTTTATTTTCTCACGAGAGCCCCGAAGCAGGGTAAATCGTTGTGTCCGCGTGTTCTTCGTGTGCGATCCCTTCGCGCTATCCCTCCCCGAATCCTCTAGCGTCCATCCGGCCCCACAAATTAGCTTACCAGTAGGCATCTGTCTGTTCACCACGACGACAGTTGGTGCCCGCCGTGGGGCAGGTAGTGGCGCTTGCTGGAATCAATTCGGACGGGACCTTCTTCATCAACTCGGGGACTCGACATCATCATTGTCTCCGCGTTCCGGCTTGCCGCCGCAAGCAGAGGCCAGTGCGGTCGACACCAGCGCTCGCCGTCGACAGATTCCGGGTAACTCCCCGACAGTTGCCCGGGTCATGTCGGCGCCGTCAATCCAGCCCGCACCAATGCTCCGTGAGTATCTTCGTCTGTACCATGCGGTTGGTTAGTCTTTAAAATAACTCGGGGACTGCCCCCTTCGTATCATGCTTGGTATTTTCCCCCGGGGCAAGATGTCTTGACCCGGGGACTGCCTCACCGGTTAATTATGCTTTTCATCCTAAGTCGGTAGAACAACTCGGGATTTAATTTATCTGTATGCATGTGGTTTATGTCTGTTTGTTCCGAATTAGTCGTATATCGGCACTCCGAGGTGAACTCGGGGACTGCCCTGTTGTCTATTTGCATGCCTTCTTTCTATGTCATTTGTATGTCGGCATCCCGGGATGAACTCGGAGACTGCTTCGTCTTTATACTCATGTTTTATCTTAGTTATTCCGGTATCGTTTGTTTGTCGGCAATCCGAGATGAACTCGGGGACTGCCTTGCCTACCTGCGTATGTGTTGTTGTTTATGTTGCCCATATACCGAATAGCTTTCAACCTTGTTTCAAAGTTCAAGTAATGTATGCTATCCGAGATGATCTTGTGACTCGACTAACGAACGCCTAGAATGGTAGTCAAGAGCAGAGGTTGTGGAGTATAGTAAACATGAAAACATACTCGAGGACTCGGTCTAAAATGTAATTCGGCATATGTTGTCTGTGTGTTTTCCCCGGAGCGAGATGTCTTGACCCGGGGACTAGCCCGCCAGTGCATTCTGTTCTTTCTGCTAGGTCTCTAAAATAACTCGGGGACTCGGTGAAGCCGAGTCCGCATCCCAGTGCCTAGATCGGCAGCTCATCGTAATTTCTGTCTGTGGGTTAAATTTAGTTTGACTTGTTAAATAGAGCAGTCGCTCCTGTTGAATATTTATTATGCATGCATTTCTGAACTAACATTGAAAGGTGATACCGGTTTTATCGAGAGAATACTCATGTCAAAAGGTCTTGGTTATGTCGGTTATTACGTCGGTTATCTCGGATCCATCTTATATTTATTATGGCCTGAAAGTGTATCCCGGATTATCTTTGATGTCGGTTTGCCGAGTTATAAATGGCCTGTTACGCCGTGTTATCGCTTATGTCGGTAAGATTTAATTTGATCGGTTAATTAGAAGTGTCGCTCCTGTTGGATATTCATTATATATATGCACGAACTAACATTGAAGGGTGATACCGGTTTTATCGAGAGAATACTCCTGTCAAAAGTCTTGGTTATGTCGGTTATTTCGGATCCATCTTATAATTATTATTGTCTCAGTATATATCACGGATAGTCTTTGGTATTGGATTGCCGAGTTATAATGGCATATCATACCGAATAGTTGCTTATGTCGGTTCGCCACTGTATCACGGCATCATTCATATCCCAGATCGATCACCGTTTATGTCGGTTCGCCACTGTATCACGGCATCATTGCATATCCCAGATCGCCGTTTATTTCGGTTTGCCACAGTATCACGGCATCTTTCCATATCCCAGATCATCGTTTGTGTTGGTTTGCCAAGAGCAACATGTGTGAGTTGCCCAGAGTGGCCGAGGTACCGAGACATGTGTGATATGCCCAGAGTGGCCGAGATACCGAGACATGTGTGAGTTGCCCAGAGTGGCCGAGGTACCGAGACATATGTGATATGCTCAGAGTGGTCGAGATACCCTTATGACAAACCGGCAGTGGCTGAAGATATCTATGTCGGTAAAACGCCCAGAGTGGCTAAGGAACCGTCATATGATTGTATTTTTGCAGGTATAAGGAGGAGTACGTGAAGATGGTGGTGTTATTATTTTTCTAAGTCTGCGCGCGACTCTACGAGTCCCCCGCAGCCTCGGGGACTAGTGTCGGGGATGTAATTGAAGGGGTTCCGGTGCAGAAAACAATAATTTTTCTAGCGTATGAACATCCTAACTAGCCAGGATCTATCTATCTAGTACATGTGATAACGGTGGCGGAACGGGTTACATTACCTCCATGTAGACCGATAGCGGGGATTACGCTCCCGCACAAGCGTTGACGATGAAGTCGTACGTAGCCGACCTCGAGGTCGCGGAGAACTTGCCGCGATGATGTAGACGATGACGCCGGGGTGTCGACGAAGACTTGCGTCGACGGGCGTCGGGCGGAAGGTGGCGTGGCGCCGGCAGCCGAGGGGGGGTGGTGCCGGTGGCAGGGCAGCGACAGGGCTGCTGGGTGGGCGAGACGACGTCGCCCAGGCTCCTCAAATGTGGCGCCTCCGAGCACTCGCAAACATACGGAGCTTAACAACAACCCCCGGTCATTCAGATCCAGCTGAAATCGCAGGGGTAGAACTTTTCTGGAATCCCGCAGGGCAACGGCGCCCGACGGTATAGCTTTGGTGGAGAGAGGAGGCAAAACGGGCGGAGAAACAGCTCAGCCGGCCTGCTACAATATTAATTGTATTTTCCATGAATTAATCCAATTAATATGCCTTGCTATATAAAGGGGGAGGGGGTGTGCAAACTCCCTAGCTCCCCCATGTGGGACTAAACAAAGGAGAGGGGGGAGGGGGTTCGGCCCAGCATGGGCTGGCCGAACCAGCCATGGGCCCCACCCCCTCCTTGGTGCGGCTCCCCCTAATGGGCCCCAATTGGCCCATTAGGTGGGCTGCCCCTTTTTCCTTTATTTTTAATTAATATTAAATTAATATAAAATACTATTAATTCATAATTAATATATTTATATATAATTTAATCTCCCGTGACTCCGAAACATTTTTCGGACCACCCGAACATCTTTCGGACATTCCTGGAACCATTCCAGACCTTCCCGGAACTCCTTCCGGACCACCGGAACTCTTTCCGGATCATTTCTCTCTCTCCAATAAAATCCTATATTATTCCAGAACCTTCTCCAGGTGTCGTTAAGACCTTAAGTTTGTTACGCTACGGTTCGAGAACACTCCAGACATGGTCGAGACACTCCGCTCACCAATGACCGCCAGGGATACCTGGATGCATATGACGGTCCCTGTGCATTCTACGAATATCGTCGTTGAACCGTAAACATGATATTCATTCCCTTTGTCTCTGCGATACTACCTTGTCCGAGATGTGATCGTAGACATCCAATGTCCTGTTGCATCTCGTTACCGACATAGGTTATTAACTCGTCTGTGATATTACATCTCCATGACCTAGTCATAAGCTGCGCAGCTATATAGATGCAATCTCACCGAGTGGGCCCAGAGTATCATTCCATTACAAGAATGAACAAATCCCGCTCTTGATCCTTACGTCTCAACATACTCTTTCGGGATACCCAAGATGGACACCGTTATTGTCATGCTATATAAGGCACAACGTTTGATGCTCTCAAAGTACCCCTACGGAGTAGCAATAAGCACGGTCTCACGGTCTAAGGAATAAGCTATCATATTACTTATCTATTGCAAATGCCAAACATCGTAATACGATCTTGTTGCAATACTTTGCGTATGTCCATCACCTTATTCTGCTAATAAGATGCCCCCACTGTCAACCGACGTCATTGTCCTTGATCGGGAATCTCGATCAACTGTTGCCCAATGGACTAGTTCACATAGAGGCTCACTAGGGACTCTGGTTGTCTATGTATCACACGTGTATTAATAATTCCGATTAATACAGTTATAGCATAATACAAGAACCTATTATAAACTTATGAGATAATGCAATAAATACCACTTATTTATTTGCCTCTAGGGCATATCTCCTTCAGTCTCCCACTTGCACTAGAGTACAAATAAACTAGCTGCATTTTACTTCATCAAAAACCCCTTATCAAATAAGCGTTATATGATAATGCTTGCTTGTGGAAGAGTGTTACTCTGACAATCTGTACAATACATAATTGTGCATTCTTTTGCGATCCATTGATATCAACTTGTTTGACACCAACATGTTATCCAATAACATATATACAAATACCGTAACCAAGTGAGACTTCTGTTTCCCAGCGCTTACTCTGATTCTGTTAACCAGATAATTGCCTTGAAAACACACTCAGTCATAGAGAGCTCCTTGTAACAATTACAACCTCGCGATATCTATATATACTTTCACACCTATGTAGAAGACTTGACATACTTATGTCAATCCAAAAACTAATACACTTTTATTTCCAGTAAATTCCAAATTTACTTTCACAACTGTTCTTCTTCTAAGAACATCGGTCACATTTCATCGAGCAGACAATATGGTTTCTGTATGATGTCTAATATCACATAATAGACCAACATGTCATACAACCACTATTACCGTGTATCATTACTCTTAATGATTAATTGGATTTCCAAGGACCATCCTTTGGATTTAATCTATTCTGACTCCTCAGACATAATCCAAAAACAACTCGACTAACTATTTAAAATTCCCGTTCTATTCCAAATAGACACTAACTTTCAAATAGTTTCACAACTTTATTAATTCTACTGGTACAATTCACAATGTGTCATTTACACAAGATGAATTCGGCTCCCACTCAAATTATGTCTCCACACATTTGAGAACACGAGCTCCCACTCAAATTATGTCTCCACACATTTGAGAACACGAGCTCCCACTCAAATTATGTCTCCTACATATTTGAGGTTCTAAGCTCCCACTCAAAAATATGTCCTTTACATATTCTACCCGAGTGAACTAACTTTGACTCCCACTTAAATTCATAATTTATTTCGACATTTTGGTCAAACCAAAATCATTGATCTCTTATCAATTCGAATTCAATACAAACTACAGTATTACATTAATACAAATCCCACAGACTTCAAGCATGTCTACATCAATGTAGTCAACAAATTTGACCTTGTCCAAGACACATTTCTTGACAAAATATGCTTTTCACGTCTTTCTTATAGTTACATTTCTCATATAACACTTTATATGATGATCAAGAAATCTTATTTCTCCAAAAGGAATTATAGCAACATTTACTTTTTCAATCCTTTCTAAATGTAACTTGGATTTTCAGGCTCAAAAGCCTTTGTTCGTATTCTGATATTTTCTCAACTTTCTTTGTATTCATAAGGTGCACCTTGATCTGTCAGCAAGATCTGAAACACTTAATATTATGCTGTGACCTGATAGCAATATTAAATATAACAGCACTTTATTTAGAAGCTTCTTTCATGAAAACATTATGATCTTTACGAGGAGGATTGCAAGCAGAAAACAATTTTCTAGTCTCCTTCACTCTTAATCATCAACTTTTCATTTGTAGACATATGTCTTTTGGAACACTTTCCAATATTCTACTTTTATGAATATAGGTCTGACACCTTATTTCAAGCTTCTAATTCCATTAACCATAATTCGAAAAATCATATTTTCCTCGGAATTACATAGACAACAATACAAGTTTTGTTTCTATTGGGTTTTGGAATACACTCTCATCCAATGTGAGTGATCTACAAAGAACTATTTGTGTATATTCTGAATTATCGTATAATCATCTATACAACGACACTATTGTCGATCACACGAATTACTGTTGGAAAACATCTATTTTCTAAAGTGGACATCGACTATAATGTTTCGAACATATTAAGAGATCCTAAGACAGATTCTGAAAGACCACACTTTATTTAAAATAGAGTATGATTATAATACTTCACATATCACCATATATGATATTATAATATTGTGAAACGAATTTCCACAAGTCTTTTGTGTTGAAACCATAATTCAAAAATATTGCCCTTTTGATCGAATCTTGCGAATACGATATTCACAAATCTTTCTTCTGAAAAACCCCATTTGATCTTTTATCAAATTAATTTCAGACTCATGATTTATTATGTAAATACACTTATTTACCAATAATCATAGAAGAATTCGGATCAAGGAAAAATTCACCATATAATTAATTCAATAATCATTCGAAATGACTCTTAATTAATTTCCTTTCGTATTGACACTTCAATACTAGTTTCAAACTCAATCAATTCGGCACATGTAATACTTAAATAGATCAAAGTATCTATTACTTCTTACATTGCCTTTATGATGAAATTCGATGGTGTTTGTTCTAGTAACAAAATCTTTTATTCCTTGGACACATAATTTTATCATTCCCGCTATTATAAATGTATATCATACGCATAATGTAATTGAGATGTGATACAAATTACTCATAATATAAAACAACTGCTTTGTTTCATAACATAAAACAACTGATTTGTTTTATATGAATAACTATGTCTTGTAACATTCAAGACACCAAACTAGATCACACTCTCACTATTACAAAATGTCTTATCAAAAACTATTGATGATAACTAATATGATATCACGAGGGCGTGAGCACTACTGGCCATCAACTTCCTTGCTTGCCATCACTTGTGCACTGTCACGTCACCCATCGCCGTATACTTGTGATGATCAGGGACTGTTTCATAAACAGAACAAGTATCAAATACTTTTCATCAAGTATGAGAAGAATACATTTATATCTTTGTATATCAAATATACCCGTAGCGTCGAAGAACTCTTCTTCGATGGAATCAACTTTTAGAGATTTGAACTTGTTCACGAACGTGAAGAAGCTCACCGTTTCTCCTTTTATAGCATATTCACGCACATGCTATTCATAGCTAGGAGGTAGAGATACAAGCGCAATCTCTATTGCACTAGAGTCCGCTATCTAGAAATCGTAGATATTCGTAAGCCTGAAGTAGATGTCATACAACTTCTTCAAATGAGTCTCCAGACAGGTATGCTCCTCCATGTGAATGGTCCGGAACTTTCTAAGCTGTCTGAACTGCTCAAGACTCAATTCATCTTTGAAGTGTCCTTTGATCGCATCAATCACGACATATGGCTCCATGTGTTGAAACAACTTTCAACTCTGGTGCTAGGCATACGCTCATGACGACCTCCACTTCTATGAAAATATCATGATGCTTACGGAACTCATCATCTTCCTCCTTGCTAGTAGAATCATCTAGTCTATCTCCTAACTTATGTTCTAGGACATATAGGATGTTTGTTGTGTTGGAGAATGTTTCTAAAACCATTGTACCATCTGATGAAGTTGGACCCGTCGGCTTCTAAGGTAGAATCCGGGCTCTTGAGAAAGTAACCGAAGTATAGTTCCGTAGTCTACAGATGTGATCGCAAAAGAGCTAAGGTAAAGTTTATAATATATGTGAGTTTTAGTTTATAATCATATTATCAACCACACTCCGCTAAAATTATTATCCCTAAAATAATAATAGCGATTACACGACCCCCATCCACTATAGTACCCCCGATCGTCACGGCCGGTAGCACAGCTTCAAAGGTAGACATAAAATGTCGATCACAACAACTCTGTGACTCATGCTCGATCTTTCGATCTTCCCGTGTTCCGAGGCCATATCTGCATATGCTAGGCTCGCCAATCAAACCTCGCAGACCCTGCGCGTGCAACATGGCTTACACCCACTGTATGCGAACGACGATATGTCTGACACCCGATCATCACGGCCTGCCTCATAACGTAGAACTTTCTTGGTGGTGCGCAACGAGGGAGAACACAATTTTGGTATTTGTTAGGGATCATCCAATTTATGATGCTACCGTTGTATATCTAACATATAAGCAATCAATAGGATGCACACACAACAGCACACAATAATGATGCAATGAAGTGCGATGTGACATGGTCGATGCGCCTGGACCTCCATGGCGCCATGTGCCTGGCCCCGGGCGCCCTGGCATGGCTCCGAGTCTACGGTGCCCTCCATTGCCTTCGACAGTACGAGTAATATCAAACTTACCGTAACCATGTCACATAAAATAACGCATCTGCAAAACAAAGTTAGACGCCTCTACCTTTATTTAGTTTTGCAAGTTTTACGTGGCATATAGGCTTATTCGTAAGAGAACCGTTTCCCTACCTATGAACTTTGTGCCACAACGTCGATCGTATAATTGCATGTTTAAGCATCCCTTTCGGGCCCTCCATTGAAAATGCTTTGCCGACTAAAGAGAGAGAAACAGACACCCGCCAGCCACAGATACGGTGCAAGCCGTATGTCAGTAGTGGAACCAGTCTCGCGTAAGCGTACGCGTAAAGTCGGTCCGGGCCGCTTCATCAACTCAATACCGAAGGCATCGCAAGTGCACGCTAGAGGGTAGCAAATATAAGAAAGACGTCCTCATTCAACATGAGTTCTAACCGTACCAGCAGTACTACGCATAGATCGGCTCTGATACCACTGAAGGGGTTCCGGTGCAGAAAACAATAATTTTTCTAGCGTATGAACACCCTAACTAGCCAGGATCTATCTATCTAGTACATGTGATAACGGTGGCGGAACGGGTTACATTACCTCCATGTAGACCGATAGCGGGGATTACGCTCCCGCACAAGCGTTGACGATGAAGTCGTACGTAGCCGACCTCGAGGTCGCGGAGAACTTGCCGCGATGATGTAGACGATGACGCCGGGGTGTCGACGAAGACTTGCGTCGACGGGCGTCGGGCGGAAGGTGGCGTGGCGCCGGCAGCCGAGGGGGGGTGGTGCCGGCGGCAGGGCAGCGACATGGCTGCTGGGTGGGCGAGACGACGTCGCCCAGGCTCCTCAAATGTGGCGCCTCCGAGCACTCGCAAACATACGGAGCTTAACAACAACCCCCGGTCATTCAGATCCAGCTGAAATCGCAGGGGTAGAACTTTTCTGGAATCCCGCAGGGCAACGGCGCCCGACGGTATAGCTTTGGTGGAGAGAGGAGGCAAAACGGGCGGATAAACAGCTCAGCCGGCCTGCTACAATATTAATTGTATTTTCCATGAATTAATCCAATTAATATGCCTTGCTATATAAAGGGGGGAGGGGGTGTGCAAACTCCCTAGCTCCCCCATGTGGGACTAAACAAAGGAGAGGGGGGAGGGGGTTCGGCCCAGCATGGGCTGGCCGAACCAGCCATGGGCCCCACCCCCTCCTTGGTGCGGCTCCTCCTAATGGGCCCCAATTGGCCCATTAGGTGGGCTGCCCCTTTTTCCTTTATTTTTAATTAATATTAAATTAATATAAAATACTATTAATTCATAATTAATATATTTATATATAATTTAATCTCCCGTGACTCCGAAACATTTTCCGGACCACCCGAACATCTTTCGGACATTCCTGGAACCATTCCAGACCTTCCCGGAACTCCTTCCGGACCACCGGAACTCTTTCCGGATCATTTCTCTCTCTCCAATAAAATCCTATATTATTCCAGAACCTTCTCCAGGTGTCGTTAAGACCTTAAGTTTGTTACGCTACGGTTCGAGAACACTCCAGACATGGTCGAGACACTCCGCTCACCAATGACCGCCAGGGATACCTGGATGCATATGACGGTCCCTGTGCATTCTACGAATATCGTCGTTGAACCGTAAACATGATATTCATTCCCTTTGTCTCTGCGATACTACCTTGTGCGAGATGTGATCGTAGACATCCTATGTCCTGTTGCATCTCGTTACCGACATAGGTTATTAACTCGTCTGTGATATTACATCTCCATGACCTAGTCATAAGCTGCGCAGCTATATAGATGCAATCTCACCGAGTGGGCCCAGAGTATCTTTCCATTACAAGAATGAACAAATCCCGCTCTTGATCCTTACGTCTCAACATACTCTTTCGGGATACCCAAGATGGACACCGTTATTGTCATGCTATATAAGACACAACGTTTGATGCTCTCAAAGTACCCCTACGGAGTAGCAATAAGCACGGTCTCACGGTCTAAGGAATAAGCTATCATATTACTTATCTATTGCAAATGCCAAACATCGTAATACGATCTTGTTGCAATACTTTGCGTATGTCCATCACCTTATTCTGCTAATAAGATGACCCCATTGTCAACCGACGTCATTGTCCTTGATCGGGAATCTCGATCAACTGTTGCCCAATGGACTAGTTCATATAGAGGCTCACTAGGGACTCTGGTTGTCTATGTATCACACGTGTATTAATAATTCCGATTAATACAGTTATAGCATAATACAAGAACCTATTATAAACTTATGAGATAATGCAATAAATACCACTTATTTATTTGCCTCTAGGGCATATCTCCTTCAGTAATCCCCGGTACCCTAAAATTATGGTGTTGTCATGGTTATGTTCGAGTGAAGAGACGCTACCCGGGCCGACATAAACATTCTCCCGGCCAGCCTAAGCTGGGGATGGGCCGACTTTATGGGTAACTCGGGTGGACCGAGGTAGCCAGCGGAGGGGCACGGTGCCTTAGGACTTCGGGCCGTCCGAGTTATCTCCAGCCTCGACTTCCACCTTGCCGACTCCACCAAGCCGTCTTCGACCTCGCCCCCGCTTCCAGCTCGCCCGCGCCATCATCGATCTCGGCCTCGCCCCGGCACGACTCTGCGTCCCCGACATGGCGACACCCTGGCTTCCCCGACATGGCGGCATCCCGGCTTCCCCGCTTCCCCGACATGGCGACACCCCGGCTTCCCCGACATGGCGTCACCCCCGACTTCCCCGACCGGTACGGATGATTCCGAAGACAGGCGCATGCGGACAAGACAAGGACGCGCGCCGCACGGGTCGTGTATGTACAGGAAGTGACCGAGCGTGGCTACAGTGCCAGTGATGTGACTAGAGTACACTTCATGATGCAGTGAACAGTGCGGACAAGACCCCAGTAGTCACCTCAGCTATAGTGCATGTATAGTGGCATGTGGGCCACCTCTTATCCCCTGGGCTCCTCCTATATAAGGAGCACCAGGGGGAAGGCCAAGACCAAGCCACACACACCCACGACCACGGCCGGCCAAGCCACGGGCTGCTCTCTTCCCCCTTTGGCTCTCTTTTTCCTCCAAATCCTCTTAGAGGTAACTCGGTTCAGCTCGTAGAGTATCGGAGTATCGTGTACTATGTATGTACCGAGAGGAGAAATACACCAAATATGATAGATGCTGCAGTAGGGGTTTTATCTCCTCACGAGAGCACCAAAGCAGGGTAAATCGTTGTGTCCGTGTGTTCTTCGTGTGCGATCCCTTCGCGCTATCCCTCCCCGAATACTCTAGCATCTGTCTGTTCACCACGACGACAGAATGCCTATGACATGTTATAGTATTATGGAGGAGCATAGGGAGTGCATGCCAGTTTGTACTAGCTAGGACGTGTACTGTGTCCATTGTAGATATACAGGGAAGTCTCCTGAGATAACATGATGTGGTTTAATAATTTAATTCAAACAATAATAAAACATTTTAAAAATTCTTGAAAACATTTTGACGCACATACATGTATCACTACTGCAGAATAGCTTATAGCCGCCACCACGTTAGTGACGGGCAAAAATATGCACGTCACTAGTAGCAGTTATCAGTGACATGTACCATTATGCTCGTCACTAGTAAATCTGGACAGATAACTGTAAAACATACTAGTGACGGATGAGTATTGGTGCATGTCACTGATATTACCAGTGACGGGTTTGGAGAACTGCCCGTCACTAATGTTACTAGTACGGGGGACTGGCAGGTTTATATAACCGTCACTCTGCTTATTATATCACTGGATATAAAATCAGGAGCGATGGCTAGCAGTTTAATAGAAGGAAAACCTAGCCCAACCGTCGGTATTTGTGGATTCATCTCGTACATGTATTGTCGTACGAGAATCCCGCCCGTATGTTTTTTTACCTGATCTTGTGGGTGTGTAAGTAAATGGAGTAAAAAAAACGGATCGGTAGACGTCTTAACCAGCGATCCTCGTCACACGATGAGATCGATTCTCTTACTTTCAGTTTGAGAAAACCAAAGACCATCCATCTCGGGATGTGAGCGATACCGTGAACGTCTCCACGTACAGGCTTAGCCAAATATTAAGCGGGAACAAAAATAAACTCGTTGGACATGGCAAAGAAATCTCGCCGAGCCCTCCGATATTTTAGAACTACCCGTACAGTTTTCTCCCGAGCCATCCAGCCCTACCGCCGACGCCGCCGCCACGCATCCACAGCCCCGACGCCGCACGCATCCACGCCGCCGACGCTTAGCGCTGCTTTCCCCTACACCGCAAAGCCTCCCGCCGCCGACGCCGCCATCCCCCCCCCCCCCCCCCCCCCCCCCCCCCCCGCCATCTAGGCCGCCAGGCATCCACGCCGCCGACGCCGCGCAGCTTCTTCCCCTACAACGCAAGGCCTGCCACCTCCTACGCCGCCTTCACGCGGCCCCAACGCCGTCGACGCCACCAATCCTCCCAATCCCCTACGCCGCCGCCGCCGCCGTCGCCGAGACTTCTGCTGGTTGCCGCTCTGCCACCGTCGACGGAGGACTGCTGCTGTGGTTCTTAAGCTTCGAGCAATTGGTTTGTCCCCCTAGTTGCCGCTCTGTAGGTATGAACTGAATTTTTGAACCGAATCAGTTATTTAAACATATATGCAGCCAATAGGCCGTGGTTCTCAATGTATTGCTATAGAGTTGGTGCGATTTCTACATGTGTTATATTCATTTGTTTTCAAACTGTGATTAAGTCGACATCCCAGTTCAAGAATATGTGATTTGCATAAGTGGTGTAGAGCATTGAGAAAGGGGCCTTTAGTATTCGTTTGTTTTGCGAGTTCCCGGGAAATGTTGGTTCTTTATTTAGTTCCAAGTTTTCGATCTTCTGAGACTAGGATGCAATGGTGAATCGGATGAGTTGATTGATGTGTTCATCTTAAATAGGCAATGATTCCAGTCTTCTGTGATGATCATCTTCTGGTGTGTATTGTAAAAAAAATGACTTCATCTCCTATAGTGCAGCTTTATGCTAATGCAAAAGGAGGAAATAGAATGTATAGGCAAGAACATAGACGAAAACTGTCAGAATAAAACTTGACCATAAAGAATACTTCGTTTGCATTGAATAGAGTTTACCCATTTATATTAGTATATGCGTGTTGTTGTATGCATGTGAAAATATGACAAACAATATCTATGTTCATTGAATTAGATGTATTCCTGGCAATATAAGCTAAGGTAAATTCTAAAGATATCTAACCGGATTCTGAACTCTGAAGATGTCCTCAACTATATATGTGTCATCAACACTGAATTTCACCTACAGTATGTACATGGAACATTATAACCCGATTTGAACTCTGAAGATGTCTTCAACTATATGTGCATCATCAACACTGAATTTCACCGACAATATATATACATGGAACATTATAGTTGGAAGCTAGTTTGTCAGCACTATAAACAAAGCACACAGAAGCTCATGCGGATCTGATGGTGTCCTGGTTGGTATTGGGTTTAACTCGTATGGGAAACAGTTTAAGATATCTCTGAGCAACATGAGAAGTTGATATATTAGTATATGACTTAAAGAACACTATACAGTTACGGGCTTGTAGCCTTACAGAGATGAACAGTCGCTAGCTAGGTACCTTGCATAATCTACAAAGTCCACATGAAAGCAAACACATCATGTATAAATAAAGGAAAAGTGCATAGTAGTTGACATATGAGTACCGTCAATAGTAATTTCATTGTTTTTCAGTTTCTGTATCGTTTCAAGGTAATCTCTGCTGAACAGATCTGGTCCTGCAAACAAATTAGATGATATGAATAGTTAGGGGATCATAACATACCAGGGAGATTTGGAGTTGCACGGACTGCCTACTAACTCAGTTCCATGTGCAAAACTAAATTTACCATTGGAACTTGCACTTTGACACAAATGTTTAATTTCTTTTCAGTAAAAATTGCTTTACTAGAGGAGGATGGGCATATATCAGAACAAGAAATTACTGCACTAAGATTAGCATTTGCACAAGAGGCTGAGCTCGACCATTCCAACGTTAACAAGTTGTCTTAATTTAATTGATGGGGATGCATGTACTATGAAACTCTAACATGTGTTGTGTTACTGTGTATATCTCTGTAGGTTTGATTGAAGAAGCATTGATCTAAACTCAGAAATATTTTCAAACTGTTTGTAGGAATGGAAGAATCTTCTGACAGCCATGAGTCATCCGCTAGTGTTTTCGATTCACCTTCTGCTTCTGCTGAAGAAGGTACTGCCACAACAAACAACATCGCAAGAACAGCAAGGTAGCCTCTAAATCTGGGCTTTCCTATGGTGGTGATGACTCGCCGGAGGTTCATGATTCACACACAAAGGCAACTGCAACCCAATTGATCAAGCATGCAAGATCACCGAATAAGGTATGGGGCATTACTATTTGTTCCTGACTAAAATATCAGCGTGCTCTTTGGTGTCAGTTGCCTATTGAATATCAGACATGAAATAGATTGACAGGGAAATGTGATAAATGCCACTCATATTAATTATGCATGATAAATGCCACTCATATTAATTCTTGATGGTTTTGTTTTACCAATCCAAGTATGAATTGAAAGTACTGTAAGTTGAGATTGACGCCTAGATTGACGCCGTTTCATTGTTGGAAACTGTTTGTTGAGATTGACTCCATTTCGTTGCTGGAATATGCATTTCCTTGCCATAGTCTGAAACAATTTGTCTTTTCATCCATGCATACATGAGCTACTACTGATGCACGCATGTTTTTTAAGATTGCTTCATTTTAAGGTTATAAAATGCTTTTGTACGTGCCTATTAAGATAGAGATAAGAATCATAACTTAATAGAAACATTCACCAGCCTTTTTTCTATTATTTTCTTCCTATATGTTACCTATCTTTCCAAGTATATATGGTCCTTTGGCATAAATACTAGGAAAGGATTATGCCTTTGATCTAATACTGAATAAGTTTTCTATTTTCCGCCCCATGCAGATGAATCTTAAAAACCACAAGTTGGGCGGTGTTGTGCATGAACTGTGATGTGATCTGAAGTGTTGCATGGGCTGCCGCTAAACGCCTGCTGGTTTGCGTCTTGGGAAGCACATGTTCGAAGCTTTGAAGTTTCAGTTTATGTTTGAGGTGTTTGTTGTTTCTTAAATGGCAACAAATAGTTTTGGATATTGTGTTATTGACGTTAATTCCACTTTGTGTTATTTATGATCATATTTCATTTGCCTATGAGTGTTTGTGATCGTATTGTGTCGATGTGCAAATGAAATATTATTTATTTGTAAAATATTTTTTATTTCAAAAATATATAGCAGTGACGGGCCAATTATCGACCTAGCAAATGATCTATCACTGCTATGATGGTATTGTGTCGATGCGCTTGCCCGTCACTAGTAACCTTTTACCAGTGACTAGTTACCAGTGACGGGCGCGTTGCCCGTCACTAATGAGCCTTTTGAGCCTGTCACTGGTAGACTATTCTGCAGTAGTGTATTTTCAAAACGTGCCAAGTTTCTTGATGAAATGATATGTGATGTTCTGTGCAAAAATTAAAAAATAATGCTCGCAAAAGAGTTTTTGAAATCCCATTCTAACCACCGATTTGTTGCTTTGAACGGAACAACCCAAATGTCATTTCACCACAAAACTTGATATGTATGTAGTTTGTCACCAATTTTTTCAGTTTCTTTTTAATGTTTTACTATTTTAATTATTTTTATTTGACCAGTATCATATGAGCTCTCGAGTCCATGCGAATTTCCGTAGATATGCAAGGTACATCGACTTAGTTCTTTTGTTGCAGGAAAGAATGAATCGATCAGATGGTCCCTGTGCATCTTGAGTCATCGTGTGTGGTTGCCTTTGTTGCCCAAATATGCCGCTACCACTTTTCCCCTTTGGTCAGATGGTCCAGCGGCGGAGGATTATTAATTCCGCTGAGCCTCTGGGGCTTTTGTTCCGCACATAAATTTTGTACACCTGTTATATTCAGACAGGTCCCCTCCATGGCATGGCTGCCTCTCCTTGACTCCTTGCATGAAAGTTCACCGCCCATCGATCAGTCAGCTGGCCTGTGTCTCCATCGATCGACCTTAACTGCTACTCCCTCCATGCATATAAATATATCTTAGTTTAAAGTTTCTACATACATATAGACATATATTATGCTAAAACATCTCATATTTTGATACGGATAGAGTAGAAGAATTGTGTAGAGCATCTACTCGTGGAGCGCCTTTTAATAATTGTGCGCCGTCACACTGGATACTGATCGGTGGGCCAACGCTGTTGTTGCCAGAGCGATGGCCAGCTTACGTAATTGTGGTAGCCCGTAGTCCGGCCAGCCCAAACGGCTAGCTCACAGGATTCGCATGCGTCAACGTTAATGCCCACAGTTCTCCGACGGCATTAGAAGCCCCGCCTTTCGCTGCGTCGTTCCACACAATATCTCACACCGCCCCTCAAATCTCTCCCTTCTCCCCCGGCCCGAAACCCTAACTACATTGTTGAAGTCGAGCAACTGGTGGCACACGGGCCGAGCTGCACCCAAAGACTTTGGACCGTGCACAATCTTGCTCATGGAGGCAACGACGTTGTGGGACAATGGCTACCCCACGCCGTCGTACATGTGTCCTCTGGGAGGCATGCCCATCACCGTGATGGCGCACATCACCAAGCTCGTCAAGCACCTGCTCGTCCCCGCGCCAACGTTCAAGGCCCTGGCGAAGCCGCTGGGCACCATGGAGGGCCCGCCCAATTGTCGTTGTCCTATTCCTCACTCTCAGCACCCTGCACGCCCAAAGACGAGTCGAACACATCGTAACACCCCTTCGCACGGGCGAGATCGTCATCCGCGAGCATGCGCTCGGTGAAGAAGGTGAAGCCAAAACTGTCCTGAATGCTGTCAGAGGGCGATGCCCTAGCATGTCAGATACTCCACACGAACGGTGTCTAGACGCCGCTAGAGGGTGATACCCTACGGTGCAACCGGTGGGTTCATCAAGGAGGAGGATCACTGGGAGGCGTAGTGATTTAGGGTTTAGTGCATTCGAACATGTAAAATTTCGTACCGTTTGAATGGAATTGTTGAGTTTTAAGTTAGAAAAAAAATCAGTAGCCCCCTCAAAAAAAAAAAAAATCAGTAGTGGGGTCGCGATTGGGAAGAGTCACCCAATACGCACGCGGCACGCCCCCACACCGTCGGACCGGATCGGGACCATCGTCAGCGCGCCGGCCCGATCGCTCTGCTGAAACTGACCCTGCGCTCCCTGCATCGGCTTTCTCAATCTGTGCCGCTGCGTGCGTCTTCTGTAATCTGTATAACTCTACGCTGGTTTCGCTGTACTTGTCTGCGTCTCCAAGACTCCAACACATAGCATCGTCCTAGTGCCAGCACATTTTTGTCTCAAACAGTGCAGGTAAACTGGCGTACGTATTCTACTCCCTCCGTTCCAAATTAATTGACTTCTATTTGCCCACATATGTGTATGTCACGTGGGCAAATAGAAGTCAATTAATTTGGAACGGAGGGAGTACTACACTACTACCAGCTAGTGCGAGACTAGAACCCATCCAGCATATATCTACGATGTTATCTTTTTTTGACGGAACCTCGTCACAGGAACGGCTCCCGCATTGTTTATAGAAGAAGAGGTTGGTCCAGTTAATTAGGGAAACTGAACCTAAAAAGCATACATCGTATTGTTAATGTACGGGATCCAACAGAAATACATCCACGTCCGAGCCTGAAACAAGGACACCTAAACCAAAAGGCACAAGGCCATGAAGCTTATTATTGCGTTACATGTAGCTACAATGAAGCCTCTCTTGAATACAACATCATTTTTCAGTCCTTTCTTCGAAGAGTAGTCGGACATTGTTCTATAAGTATACCACAAAAGGTCCATACCGCGAGCAATAAGGAACCATACTATTGCCGCCTGGCTGGGATTCATTGCCAACATAATCGAACTACAAATCAGTCGCCATGAAACTTTCTAATCAGTTGTTCATATCTCTATAGTGGTTGTTCCATTAGAGCAAGAGTGAAACTAGTAGTGGTCAATTGGGTGACCATGGAATCTTCTTCAAAACCACATTCGAATAATAGAGGAGTGAGGTAGGAGCTAACCAATGGTTACATGAACTATCATTCACCAGATCCTATCAAAAAATTCCAAACATAAAAAGTTGTATCTGTAGAGCATCCCTTGGTCCATGTGAGTTCAGTAATCGATCGGGAGCTTACCATTACATACACCAATGAGTTTATCACTTGACCGCCCTTCATCAGGTTGAGGAGGAAATGCTACCACCATTTCCAAAGCCCGTGGAGGGTAAACACTGATCAAATATTGTGTTGCCAAACTTTTCTCGGATATATGAGCAATTTGAGGCCCTCTCTCTAAACTGGCTTTCGCCACACTTTATAAATAAGGATGCCCAAAGCTAAACAAAAACATCCCGATACACCTCTACATGAAGTAGAGTTCATCGGCTGGTAGGCGAAGAAAGTGGTCGAGCCGCCTTCAAAAGTTCCTCAACTATGCCATCCGACCGTTCCTTGTCCCGCTGCCTAAAAAGCGGATGCCACTCCTGCATAAAAGTCAATAATTTGAAAATGGAGTCAGAGACCCGTCGCAGAAAGACACGCTCGATGACCATTTTATTACGAATGGTCCATAAGGTACATGTCATTGCCGCAAACACCAACCAAAAGAGGCGGCTCCTCCTACGGGTACGGTTTGCCCGTGCTTTCAGGAACTCCGCAAGGTCTCGAGCCTGCCAGTCAGGCCCCAGCGCCTCCGCGAGAAAGCTCCATAGGAAGCGAGCTGCGGGACATGAGAACATGATGTGGGTTCCCGTCTCGGGAACCGCACAGAGGGCGGCAGGTACCATCACCTAGGCCCAACCGTTTTGCCACCTCCACCTCCGAGGGGAGGCGGTCTCTAAGTAGCTGCCACGTAAAGATTTTAATCTTAAGTGGTAGTGGAGCCTTTCATAAGTGGGAGATCCACGGAATTACGGGCCCTCTACATAGGGCCTGATAAGCGAAGCCCACCGTGAAGTGTCTCGCGGGAGAACGAACCCACGCTACACTATCCGATTTGTCCGAAAGGGCGAGGGGGAGAAGACTCAGCAGGTTCCCCCACTGCGCCGCCTCCTCTAGCCCAAACGTGAACCCGATGTCCCACCGCCCCATGTTGCAATGCCGTGGAAACCAACATAAGCGGGTCTGCGCAGATCGCAAAGAGTTCCGGAAATTTGAGGCCCTCTAGAAAGCCGATATTTTAGAATTTCGGAGTGCCCCTGCAACTTCAGGAATGAGCAACTTGATAATAACGCACCTCATTACAGCCATGCATATCATGTTCATAGTTTTTACGTTGCCTAGTAGTTGGATGAGTGTATGGAGAAACAGTAGGAGGTCGAGTATTTTGTAGTAGCAGAGATGCGGTAATGGCGACGCCAATTGGCAGGCAAACAGGTGCATGTGAGGCCCCTGTTTTCTTATTAACTGCAGATGCATCCGCTGATCCACCATCAATGGATGGAACCTCAGGAAACATCTCTGACCGAGTGCAATAGCCAGAGGCTTGGTTTCATTCAATACGCCTAATTAAGCAGTACTCTGAAAGTCTTGATGGTCCGATCGAGTGCTTCAGTTCTTCCAGATGACGCAAAAAACGAATATCTTTTTCTACTTCTAGCTTCTGAGGTCTGTTTTTCATATGGGACACCTTGGATTAGCTCGTAGTTAAGCTAGCTACTCCTGGTAGTACACAGTACACACAGCATTCTAGTTGACCTTGCTTTGACTACAGTACCAGTACTGGACTACTGGTACTGTACAGGACAGCCCGGCTGGCGTTTGCAACTGGAGAATAATTTACAGATCAGCAGCTAGGCCGGGCAGTACATGTTGCGACGCGAATACACGGGAGCATGGCCATGATGGTATCAACTATCGAGCGCATAAGGACTGACGCGTGACTTTGTATAGATTTCAACAGTAGCCGAGACTGTGCGCATCCAAATCGAATACACAATAATGCAGCAGCTAGCTAGCAAATCAAAACCTCTGACCAGGGAGAGATGCCAACTTTAACCGGACGAGGCCATGTGTCGGTGCCTGCAAGTGTTTATCAATTCAGAGGGCCCATGTGTCCCGGTGGATATATAATCTTGTGGGATCATGAAGTTGCCGTGGACATACACATGCATGCGCCGGGTGTGTAATGTGTATACGTAGGGTCAGGTTCATCTTGGCTATAGGTAGGAGAAAATAAACTTGGGATTAACTTGTGAAGGGTCCCAAAAATGGAACCCATGGATTGATGTTTCAAGCCTATCCTCTAGTCTCCGTTCTCGAAAAGAGTGTATGTCTAACTTTTGTATTAAATCAATGTTTTAACATTTTGACCAAATTTATAGAAAAATATAACAATATGTAGGACTCCAAATCAATATATTTTGAAACTTTATTTCAAGACGAATCTAGTGATACTAATTTAGTGCCATAAATACTTGCATATTTTCCTATAAATTTGGTCAAATGTTAATAAGTTTGAGACTTACTTAAAAAAATATAAGTACACTTTCAAAAAACGGAGAGAGTATGTATGTACATGTCAAGAGCTATTCGCAAAAAGAAAGTACATTTAAGAGCTCGGAATTCTTGACAAGTACATTAAGTTGGGATTAAAAAATGGACGCATAGATCACGTGAGTGAACAGTACATACAAGATATAAAACTTAGAGTTTGATTCACGGTGACAAGTGACAGGAAAACACCGGAGCGAAACATAATAAATGTCGCAATTTTGAACTAACTTATTTTGGATTGGAGGGAGTATACTACATCTTTGTGGTCAAAATGTGCATCAAACAGTAGCAAATACATAGCGCGTGTATAGTGGCGGAGCTTCAACAAAAAATCTGGGCGGGCCACACTAAGAGCGAGAAGATTTTTTTATTAAATAATTAAGAATTTAAGAAACATTTAGTGAAAAATCATGCTATTAATCCACTTTACATGTGATAGGCTAGTGTAGATAGATGAACTGTTTTTTTTTTACTTAGATACACGATCTTTTGAACTTCACTAACAAATATAGTTAGCTTGCTATAGAATACAAGTTCGTTCCAGAAAAAGGAAAAATCAAGGAAGCAACGAAAGCAGAGTGGTGTCTTCCTGGGCTTTATTGGGTTTTCTCACCACCTACTACCGCATAAGAGGCTACTCTGGCTGGATCACTTTAAATCCATGCGGAACTGCTGGCCTACTTGGTGATGCTCTTCCGGTTCCAGCAGATTGTGCCAACAATATAACGTATAGATGTTTTGTTGGCAAAAATCCTGGGCGGGCCACGGTCCAGTTTGGCCACAACGGAGCTCCGTGTAGTGCCTTCTGTCTAAGAAAATGTACTACAGATGAAAAGAAAAGAAAAACTAAGGGGTTGATGATTGTATGTTACGGCTCATATAGCGCATGCGTGTGGCAACCTTTGACGCGATCAATGTCGTACGGCCCGATTTGGCCAGGATGCCATTGCGGCGCGACGGGAGACCGCAGCTAGCTAGCGTGTGATGTAAACATGAGCTCGCAACAACAAGCATTGATTCGTGCATAGTGCGTGTACTACAGTACGTAGTACCCCGGCAATAAAAACGCTTTTGATCTTTGCTGTAATACTGATAGATCGGAGGTATATATGTATATCGTACACCACACAGTGCTGAGCAGTACCGGATCCCTTTTTCTTTTTCGATCATACGTACGACTGCTGTTGGGAATCACTTTGTGGAACAGGAGCAGCTCCAGCTCCAGTGTCTCGTCCCCGAGATCCGAAACGTCTCAAAAGGCGGTCCACACTGTAGAACGATCCACCTTTTTGTCCACGCATCTTCATTTAAACCTCCCGATTGTATGCTAGGTGAAAACAACGGCGATGGTTAAGAGAACTACGGAGGGCTTGTTTGATTCATCGGGAAAAAAAACGAAATATAAATAGGAAAAATATAGGATTGCTATGTCATGTCCACTCCAGTTATATAGGATTTGGTTTGTATCAAAATCTGTTTGATTTCATCAAAAGAATTATAAAAAAGAACTTGGAGTGGATATTATAATTTCTATGGGAAGTAGCACAAAGATTTCTATGCGAAAAATTCCTATAGGAACTAATCCTATGAATCAATCAACTAACAATGAAAAAATTCCTATGGGATAAAATCCTACAAGAATATTATGAAGTTCCTTTGAATCAAAAAAGCTCGAAGTAGTTTGTTGCGGCAAACTGATGTCGCCGCCCTTGGATAATTTTTGTTCGGTCGCATTATCTCGGGCAAGTACAATGGTTTTATCTTAACAATGCGACATAAAATAATTGTTGAGTTGGAGGAGAGAGAAACGGAAAAAAGAGGTTTGTCTTCTCTCAGGTAAGAGATCATCTCTTAGCAACAATTGTCTCAGCACAAATTTCCAGAAATTTGATAGAGATATGATTAAAAATTAACCAATTGTACATCATATTTCTTTATCATATCTTGATTACGTGGCAGGTTTAAAATAAGACAGTCTTATTGTCGTGGTGGTATCACGGCAGATGCCATAGGATGGCTAATTGTGTGGGGCCGATGGACGCTGGTGGATCCGGGGAGGGCTAGCGAGCTAAGGAGCTCACACAAAAGATGGCACGGAATAAACCAAAACCGACTCGGGCACGGATGAAACTGCAAGAACAGACGAAGAACACACACAAAACCTCAAGCCACCACGAACACGCACGATGTACCCAGGTTCTGGGCCCTCGTGAGGAGGTAACACCCCTACTCCTGCCTTGCCTCTCACTATATGTGTCTCACAAGATCTACAAAGGTGCTCCTTGAGCTGTTTTACCTCTCTCTAGCCTGAACTCAAGAACAAGGATGAACTACAAGTAGACGAGGAGTAAATGCGCCTATAGTTCTGGCCCTCTCGTTTTTTGTCTCCTCTCACAGGAGGAGTTATGGCGCTATTTATAGAGGTCCAGCCGAGTTGCCCGGGAACCCTGATTCCTCCGGGCCCCCCGGACAACAGCCCCCGTCCAACGGTAATGTCGACACCTCTACCACGACCTAGCCGCCGGGCTATCCGACATAGGTCGAGGTAGGCCATGATGCCTCTTACCGTAGCCGCCGCCGGCCTAGGTGATGATGCTTCCCCTGTCAGAGACAGGACGTGCCTTCTCCATGCCTTGTCTCCCGTCAGTCAGTCACCAGTACAGTGGTATAGTCACGTCGCCCTTGTCTTGTGCCCTTTGTCCCGCGCCCGTGTCAGACGGGAGGTGACCTTACTTCCGTGTCAGACGGGACAGTGTCCTTGCCATGTACCTGCCCTTGACTTCCTGCCCGACATAGGATATGTCGGACGCTTCCTCCTATCCCGGCACAAGTATACCGGGCTTCTCTCCGTACCCCGGCGAGGCTATGCCGGGCCTGGACCTCCGACATACCTTACTCGGCCCGAACATGTATGTCGGATTCTCCTTCCTGCACATCATAGACAAGTAAAGAATCCCGACATGGGGATGTCGGTTAGAACATGCCGGCTACTCCCGGCGTAAGCTTAAGCCGGCCGAGCATACAACTCGGTCCACCCTGGACCCCGCTCATCCAAACCTATTCCGGGTGTTGCACAAGAGAATGCCCCTAGGCCCAGCCGCTCGAAGATGTCTTAGGCTCGCTCCCAAAGACATCTTCGAGAAGCTGGTTCTTAGGAGAAATCTCTGCCTCTGCCTGAATAAGAGTGAGGGGCTGGGGGTCTATTTATAGTATCACCAGGGGAGACAGCCTGACCCCTGCTTCCTCCAAAGGGCGTCCCTTTATCTCTCGAAGAGTCATATGACCTTTGGCGCCAGGCAAGGGATAGTTATTACTGTAAACATGAATATCTTACCCTCGCCTTTACCCTACCCGGGGGTAGCCCCCCGACACTAGTCCCCGAAGCTGGTGTAGCTCTGCAGCCTCGGATGAAGGGCTGCACCAGTTTTAACAAGACAACTGCCTGGCATCAGCCGCCGACACTGCTATGTCGGGCTGACCAATCACACCGAACTGCTTACGCCGGTCGCCACACAGCCGGTCCGACATCACCATGCCGGCCCGACAAGAAAATCCCGGCATGCCTACTCCGACACACTGTAAAATCATCCAACACGGCCATCTTGGTTTGACACTGGGCCTTCAGTCATCTTTGGTTCTTGTTCCGGTTCCTCCGACCTCAACAAATCTTTTTCTCAGATCTTCTCCCGATACGTGCCATTGATCTGCTGCACCATCCCGCGCATTATGCCACGCGGCCTGACAAACCGTCACAAACGTGCCGCACGGGCCCCACCATAAGTCCCATCCACCAGGCACTCGAGCGGTTTTGACCCCGAGACGCCTCCTCGATTCCCGTGCACAACCGCACCAGATCCGCGCCCGACGGTTCCCATTCTGTGGCCCACTATGTGGCCGATCGTGCGGCCGTAACCGCTCCATCCGCGCCAACCGCCGCACGCACGATCCCGCGATTTGCTCGAAACCAACGGGCGGGAAAACACGGGCAACCGTGCTTCCCCTTCCCTCATAAATACGGAGGGGAGGGGTTTTCATTTTTCCTCCTGCATCATCTTCTTCCTCTCATCTGCTCCCTGCGCGCCCGCGAACGAACCGCCGCCGCAATCTCGCTGCGCACGCCGGAGACCTCGACGCCGACGAACGGAAACCATCCCGCCACCATCGGGACGAGAACCTCCCGCGCCGCGCCTCCACCTTCTCCGGTGAGTTCCTCCTTGACTCTGGCTAGATCATCCGTAGCTCGGCCGCCGTAGTTCTTCCTCTGTTCTTCCCCAGAATGCACTATGGGGCACCGCATCTCCCCGTAGATCTTCGTAGTTGCTCTTGTCAAGGCCCCTTTTGACTCTTCTCTTCCCATGTCTAACGGTAGATTCCAGTTCACACTCCCGTACCATTGCCAGGGTTCTTCCGAATATATTTCCTTTATCGTCCTTTTATTCAGCACTGGTAGATCTTCCTTCTTGCATCTCGGTCGTAGATTCTGTTTATTGTCGGGACGCCCCGACTTACTGCATGTTTCCTCTTGGTGCCCCCGACTTATCATACTCCTTATGCTGCAGGCCAGCTCCGACATGTCTTCTGAAAACACCGACATGGGTACCGAGGGAGTCCGGGGAGGATGGGAAGGCTCTGACGCGTGCCAGGACGACATCGACTGGCAACGCCGAACTCACCGCATCCCGGAGGCGGTCCTCTGCCGACTTCCCGAGGGCGAGAACGAACCCCGAATCCAACCCGGGGAGCGGGTAGTCTTCGTCACGCATTTCGAGCGTGGCTTTGCCCTCCCAGCAAGCCCCTTCTTCCGCTCCTTCCTTGACTACTACGGTCTGCAACCCCACCATCTCCCGGCCAATGCCATCACTCTACTTTCCGCCTTCGTGTCTTTCTCGGAGGGATACCTCGGCCTCTGGCCGGTGGTCAAGCTATGGGCCAAATACTTCCAACTACGGAAGCAGAGCATCCCCAACAAAGGCGTCAAGGAGAAGGAGATGACTGCTTGTGGGGCCGCCATCGTGGTTCCTCGGAGGGAGTCCGACTTCCCCCGGATCTCGGGCCTAGAGTCCTGCCGCAAATGGCAACGGAGTTTCTTCTATGTGAGGAACCCCGACTCGGTTGAAGGCGACAAGGAGGAGGGGGCCGACTTCCTCAACCTCCCCGAGTTCAATATCGCCCCCCCGACTGCCCAGCTTCACTGGAGTTCTGACCCGAAGACGCTGGACTCGGAGGTCAACGAGATTCACGAGTACCTCCTTTCGATCAAAGACAAACTCACAGCCGAGGATCTCCTATGCACCTTTGTCAGCCGCCGGGTTTGCCCTCTCCAGGCCCGGGTTCACAAGATTTGCCACATGAGTGGAAGATATGACCCGACACGGGTTAGTATCTTCACGCTCACCCAGGAGCAAGTATACCGACGGGTCCAGGCCATTGCCCAGGCCGAGATGGACCCAGCCACCTGGGCCTGGGGGATGAAGCCCCACACGCGCTCTCGTCCTCCTCCACAAGTAAGCTGGTTCACTTGACCGACTTAAGCAATTTTCCGACAAACTCATGTTATAACCATCTCTGCACTGACATGTATCTTTTGCTTTCTCGCAGAGGTTCGCCCGGCAGCTCCTTGAGGACCAGATCCATGCCGCGGGGGAGTGGCATCCGGATTTTCCCATCCCGGAGATCTTACCACGCGAGGACCCGGATGACGAAGATCGTTTATCCATTCCACTGGCTCGCGCCCCTGCCCCGGGTAAGCCTCGTGCACCCGTTCCAATCAACGAGTGGTCGGACGACGATGAGGATGAGTGCCGAATCATTGATGTTATTGACGCTACTCCTCTCAACTTCGCGCCCCCAGCGCCTTCGACAACCGCTACTTCCAGCAAGCGAGCCGAGACCCGCAAGCGAGCTGGCACCGGTATGTCGGATACCGGTGGCGATGAGGCTGGCGCCAAGAGAGCCAAGACCGGCAAGAAGCCGGCAACCAAGCCGCCCAAGAAGAAGAAAGGTCCTCCGACCTCCACCGGGTAAGCCGATTTCTCGAGACCACTCGCCCTGCTACGCCGACCTCTCTGATAGTACCGTCCGAGTTAACATACCACTGCCTTGAAACAGTGCCCCACTGAAGTTGAATCCGACCGGGCCCCAAGGTCGGAAAGATACCGAGGAGGCCGGGTCGACTCGCGGGGAAGGCTCTCCGACCCGCAGGAGCCGGGCTGCCACACCGCCGCTGAGTGGCAGCGCCGCGGCCGGGAGAGATAGAGGGACCTCCGACAGGGACGTCGGATCCGGTGGGGACGCTACCTCCGACACAGCGAGGCTACCCCAGACCGCGTCACCCCCACCCCACTCGGGAGAGGTCCGTCAGCCGCCAACGCATCGTCCTCTGCAGCAGCAACAAACGCAGCAACGGCCGCAGCAACAGTCGCAGTCACACCAGCAACAACAACCGCAAGGACAGCGCCAGCAACCTCCACCTGTCCGGACTCAGCAGCAGAGGCGTCCGCCGACCTTGGACACTACCACCTCCAAGGCGATCACCACACCACCCGGGTCGGCCGCCTCGGGCAAGCGTGACGGGACCATGAGTCAGAAAAGAGGTGAGGTTCCTCCGGGCAAAATCCTAGTGGTGCCCCCTCCTCGCGTGGCCGTCAAGACAGCTGCGCTGCAGACGCTAGAGGCCACTGCTGCCCAAGCTCCGCCTGCTGCCGAGTTGCTCATCCTGGGTGATGACTGTTCAGGTTCGCTGGAGCAGTTCAACATGGACTGGAATGCTGCCGACACCAGCGAGGTATCCTCCTCCGACCCGAATGCCCGACACCCTGCCGGACCCGGGAAAACTGCCCAATCTCTGCATGCTCTTCAGTGCGCAGTTCTCCGGATGACCCGGGATGCTGAGGTAAGTCTCTTAATTACTCACCCCCACTAGTCCCCGAGATTCGTGTGGAGTAATCAAACATCGACCGAGTGAAGATTACTCGGCGGGAATCTTACAACTGAGTTAACGCCTAAACTCATTTCAGGCTTGCAACAAGGAGCGGAGCAGGCTGTTTCAAAAGCTGCTTGTCAAGCACAGCGGCCTCCGGAAGAAGTACAAGACTCTTGAGGCGGCCCAAGGTATTCTTTCCCTTCTACCGTCATACTTTCCCTTTTCTTATTTCTTCTCCTGACCTCCCCGACACGCCGACCTTGCCAGCTGACAAGGAAGCCCAGGTTGCGGCTGCGCACCGGACTGCGCTCGAGAAAGAGCAGGCCGAGGTAGCCCGGCTTCGCCAAGAACTTGCGAAGTCGCAGCACGAGCAGGCCGAGATGACCAAGGTCATGAACGAGGTGACGGAGGCGCAGGAGACCCTCGTGACGGACCTCCAATCTCGCGCCAGCCTGGCCGAGAACAAACTGTCCGTCCTCACGGCCAAATGCGACACCTGGCTGGCCGAGTTGCAGCGGATCAACGGCCAAATGGACAGTGAGTCTCCCCCCTTCTTGCTTATTGGGTTTTCAACATTACTCCGTTATTGCCGGCTTGCCTTCTAACTCGACAATAGCGCTTTTTGCTTCAGAATCTTTCTCGCACTCGCAACATGCTGCTGTCCAGGCTGTTAGCAAGGCCCGGGGTAAGAGAGCGCACCTCGGTCCCATCTCGACCGAGTGGGACGTTGAGGATCATTTGATTGCCCTCAACGCGCGTCTTGTCCCGCTGAAAAGCATCGGCGTGGGCCTGCTCGACGCCGGTATCTCGGTCTTCCGGCAGCTGTGGCCCGGCATCGAGCCTCCCAAGAACGTTCCCGAGCTGGCCGAGGAGCTGAGGAAGGCCGAGCTAAGACTCCGGGAGTGGAGGTCCTCTGCTGCCCGCGCCGGGGCGGATCAGGCCTTGTCCTTCATATTATCTTGGTATGAAGAGATTGACCTGGACCATGTCAAAACGCAGCGCGAAAACTCGGTGTGGACCACAGATCCGACCAAAATCCAGCGCCGCCAAGAATCCGCTGACTACATGGCCCAATACTCGCGTCCGCACGAGTTTGTCCCTGGCCCTGTTTATCCGGATGAAGACGAGTCTGATTCCGATGCCGGCGATGCCGAAGAGGAGCCGGAGGAGGAGGAGGCCAACCCGGACGAGCACCCCGGAGCGGACGCTGAGGCGGGAGTCCCCGAGTCCGCCGAGCATGGCCCTAAGTCTGGGACTGTGGTCACCAACCTCGAAGAGTCTACCGCCACCGTGGCTACATCCCCTGCCGCCGACACTGGTCCGGAAGCAACCGCTGTCCTCCAGTCGGCCACCCCCGACACCACGACTGCTGCTGCTGCCGCTACACCGACTTCTACTCCTGCTGCCGAAAATGCTTAGACAAATTTATTAGATCCCCGGAATGCCGGGTGCATATGTAATATATACAATGTTAAGTAAGATACTCTGTTATCTGGCTTATTGAATTAAACGAGCATCTAGCCATGTCGGATCACTTTACACCGAGTCCCCGAGTTTACTTTCTCGTTTACTATACTTGGTGATTTTTGCTCTTGTCTACCATACAGGCGTTCGACAGTCGAGTCACAAAATCACCACTATAGCCTACGATACTAGAGAATGCCCGGATTTAGGTTCAAAGGTATCCGACATAACGGAAGAAAAAACTGAAATACAGGATTAGTACACAACACGTGCCGAATTGCTTTTACACCGAGTTCCCGAGTTCGTTTTCGTGTTTGCCACCTTCCACTATCTTTGCTCTTGACTACCACTTTGGGCATCCGTCAGTCGAGTCACAAGATCATTTCACATAGCATACATTACTTGGCTTTGAAACAAGGTTGAAAATTTATTCGGCACGCGGATAACAGGTACGAAATAAACAAGGCAGTCCCCGAGTTTCACCTCGAGACGCCAGCATGCAGGTAACGAAGGAATAACCTAAATACAAACATAGATAAAGATCTGGCAGTCCCCGAGTTTACCCCGGAGTGCCGATATGCGAAAAACATAAGAAAATAACCATCATGCGTACAAGGCAGTCCCCGAGATTCACTCTGGGATGCCGACATTTCATTCAGAAAGGGACCGAGATACATACACTGTGCCCTTTACGCAAAAAAGGGACGAAGTAGAGCTACATTCCATGGTCGCTTGGTCTCTTCGCCTGCTCTATTCATTACACCTTTTCTAGCTTCCTGTGCATCTACAAGATAATATGAGTCGTTGTGCAGGGCTTTGCTCACCACAAAAGGTCCTTCCCACGGAGGGGATAACTTGTGCATGCCGGCAGTTCGCTGTATCAGCCTCAGTACCAGATCTCCCTCTCTGAACACCCGGGGGTGCACCTTCCGGCTATGATAGCGTCGGAGGTTCTGCTGGTATATTGCTGACCGAGATAGGGCCAACTCTCTTGCTTCTTCCAGCAAGTCGACATCATTCTCTCGGGCTTCTCTTGCCTCGGTTTCTGTAAACATCGCCACCCTGGGCGAGTCATACTGTATGTCGGTTGGCAACACTGCCTCAGCACCATACACCATAAAGAATGGTGTGTACCCGGTGGATCTGTTGGGTGTGGTCCGGAGACCCCACAGCACCGCCGGTACTTCCTCTATCCAGCATCCCGGAGTCCGCAGGAGTGGTTCTATCAACCGGGCCTTTATGCCGGCCAGCACCAATGCGTTGGCTCTCTCAACTTGCCCGTTTGCCTCCGGGTGAGCCACCGAGGCCACATCTAGCCGGATTCTCTTCTCCGCACAGAACCGAGCAAACTCCCCTACTGCGAAGTTGGTGCCATTGTCCGTGATAATGCTGTGCGTGTAACCATATCTCAGTATGATATCCTTCATAAATGAGACGGTTGTAGCTCCATCACACTTCCGAATCGGCTTCACCTCGATCCATTTGGTGAACTTGTCCACCATGACTAGTATGTGAGTCATGTTACCTCGCGCCGGCTTGAACGGACCCACCATATCCAAGCACCATACCGCAAACGGCCATGTGATGGGGATAGTTTTTAGTGCTGCCGCCGGCATGTGTACTCTGTGTGCAAACCTCTGGCAACCTCCACACTTCCGGACAATATCCTCTGCCTGCTGCAGAGCCGAAGGCCAATAAAACCCGTGCCGGAAGACCTTTGCCACCAGTGCCCTTGAGGAGGCATGATGACCGCATTCACCTTGATGTATTTCGAGCAGCATCTCCTGCCCTTCCTCCGGGTCAACGCAACGCTGCAGCACCTCCGTGACACTTCTCTTATACAGCTCTTGGTTGATCACCGTGTAAGCCTTGGCCCTTCTCACCACCTGCCGGGCTTCCACTTCATTGTCCGGCAGGGTCCCATCCATGATATATGCCATGATGGGTAGCGCCCAATCCGGTACCAGCCTCACAGGGAAGATTGGGGCATCTATTTCCATAGGCTCGGCTGACATCACCTCTGCCGACATACCTTGTACAGTCCCCGGGTTTAGCCAAACGCTCCCGACATCAACCTCCATGGGCACGACTTCTGCCTCTGAGCTCTTCGGGATAAATATGGACTCCGACTCGGGTGATGGCTTGATTGACGGCTTCTTTAAGTGTTCCAAAGCTATGCCGGGTGGGATCGCGTCCCGTGATGACCCCAGCTTGGACAATACATCCGCAGCCTCATTCTCTCCCCGGGGTATGTGCTTGAACTCGCATCCTTCAAAAAATCCGGAAATTTTCTGTACATGGAACTGGTATGACGCCATGTTGGCATCCAACGCGTCCCAATTTCCCGACACCTGCTGCACCACCAAATCCGAGTCACCATAACATTCTACCCGCCGGATGCCGATTTCCTTAGCGACCTTGAGGCCATGCACGAGTGCCTCATACTCAGCCACATTGTTGGATGCCGAGAAATGAATCTGGAGCACATATTTCAGTACATCTTGCTTCGGAGAAGTGAGGACCACTCCGGCACCCAACCCGATTTTTGCCTTGGACCCATCAAAGTGCATCTTCCAAAAATTGAAGTCGGGCGGGGGAGGCTCATATTGCATCTCGGCCCAGTCCACCAAGAAGTCCGGCAGCGCCTGCGACTTAATGGCGTCCCTCCTTTCGTAAGTCGGGGCGTACGGAGACAACTGGATGGCCCATTTGGCAACTCGGCCGCTGGCATCTTTGCACCCTATAATCTCAGACAAGGGAGCCTCGCTCACCACTGTAACCGGATGCTCTTGAAAGTAGTGTTTCAACTTGGTGACCGCCAGGTATACACCGTAGGCCATCTTCTGGTAGTGCGGGTAATTCTGCTTGGAGAGGGAGAGCACCTCACTCAGGTAATACACGGGCCTCTGCACCACCCTCTTACCCTCTTCTCTTTCCACCACCATCACCACGCTTACAACCCGGTTGGTAGCCGCGATATAGAGCAACATCGGCTCCTTGGGTAAGGGAGATGCCAACACCGGTGCATTTGAGAGTGTCTTTTTCAGGTCATTAAAAGCTGCATCTGCTTGTGGTGTCCATATAAAGGTTTTACTCTTTTTCATGAGTTGATACAAAGGCAAAGCTTTCTCTCCTAACCGGCTCACAAACCGACTTAGGGATGCCAGGCATCCGGTGAATTTTTGTACATCTTTAAGGCGAGTGGGCAGTTTCATGCTTTCGATAGCTCGGATCTTGCCCAGGTTAACCTCGATGCCCCGGCTAGACACCAGGAAACCGAGTAACTTTCCGGCCGGTACACCGAAAGTACACTTGTCCGGGTTAAGCTTCATTCGAAACTTTCTCAAGTTAACGAATGTTTCCCTCAGATCCTCGATCAGAGTGGATTTTTCTTTTGTTTTTATGACTATATCGTCGACATACACCTCCGCATTCCAACCTATTTGCTCATGCAAGCATTTCTGCATGCATCTTTGATAAGTGGCACCGGCATTTCTCAACCCGAAGGTCATGACACGATAGCAATAAGCCCCGTACGGGGTGATAAAAGCAGTCTTTAATTGATCAGCCGGGTTCAATGGTATCTGGTGAAAACCAGAATACGCATCTACAAAAGACAAAAGCTCACACCCGGCAGTGGAGTCGATCACTTGATCTATCCGGGGGAGCGGGAAAGGATCTTTCGGGCAGGCCTTGTTGAGGTTGGTGAAGTCGATGCACATGCGCCACACCTTGGCCAGGAGAGGGTCATCCTTTTTCTTCTCTACCAGGACCGGGTTAGACAACCAGTCCGGGTGCAGTACTTCCATCACAAATCCAGCCGCAAGCAATACGGCTAGATGCTCCATGATCGCGGCTCTTCTCTCGTCCGAGAGACGTCTTGTCGGTTGCTTCACCGGCTTTGCATCCGGCCTCACGAATAACGAATGCTCAGCCAACTCCCTCGGAACTCCTTGAAGGTCGTCATTCGACCAAGCAAAGACATCCCGATTCTCACGGAGGAAGTCGGTGAGCTCGCCTTCCTATTTGCTGTCCAGGCTGGTGCCGACGATCACCCGGTGCTCTGGGTTAGCCGGGTCTACTACGACCTTCTTGGTCTCCTTTGGTGGCTGGAAGGAAGCATGCTGCTCCCGGTTCGCCATCCCGGGTACGCCGAGTTGGGAGGCTTGGGCCAGCGTCACCACTTGCTGGATTCTCTTCTTCTCCTCGGCTATGACCAATGACTCGGCCAAACAAGAGCCGGCCGTAGCACACTCGATAGAGCGCTTGTAGTCCCCAGCGATAGTGATTATACCGTTCGGACCTGGTATCTTCATTTTCAGATAGCCCATGTGAGTGGATATCATGAACTTGGCCAGAGCAGGTCGACCAATCAGGGCGTGGTATGGGCTCTCCAGGTCCACCACCTCAAACTCGAGACTTTCGGTCCGGCAGTTCTCCCGGGTTCCGAACAACACATCTACCCAGATCTTGCCCATAGGTGAACACGAAACGCCCGGCACAATGCCGTGGAAGGTTGTGTTGGTCGGCAGCAGCGTGTTCAGGGATACTCCCAACTTAAGCATTGTGTCCTTGTACATGATGTTAATGGCACTGCCATTGTCAACCAGGACTCTGCTGAACCGGACGTTGATACTCGGCCCGATGAATGTCGGGTCCACCACCAAGGCCTATCCCCCCGGTTTAGGCATAACCCGGGGGTGATCCTTCCGACTCCAGCTGATCTCTATCTCGGACCAGTGCATAAACTTGGGTACCGCCGGCATGACGGCGTTTACCTCCAGAGCGCGCTGGCGCTGGCTTTTCTTGTCAGTGGGCTCGGTCACAAAGATCACATAGCTCTGATGAGCTTCCTGATAGTCACCCTGCGGGTAACCGCCCTGGTTGCTAGGACCGGCATTGTTGTTACGCCGGATGTTCACCACATTTACCGGCCTTGCCGGTGGTCGCCTCTGTACTGGTGGGTTTACCCGGACAGCATTGGCCCCACTTACTGGTGCCGGAGGTCTTGGAGCTGCCGGCTTTTCAGGGGCAGTTACTAGAGATCCCCCTGGAGCACCCTCTCGCCGCATGCGCTGGTACCAGCTACACTGCCGAGTTGTGTGGTTGGCCGGTCGGTTGGGCTCGAAAGTGTGATAGCAGCAGGGCTTGTCCAGCATGTCCTCATACGTCAAGGGTTTCCTCTGCTCGGCCCAAGTTTTCTTCACCTCTGCCCAACCCTGACCATCCGTCTTCTGCCGCTGATTGCTACCGGTATTGCCTTGTTCCCCGGTTACCGCCGCCACCTGCTGCGAGGCGTAGTAAAAGTCGGGCTCCCTTCTCTTCTGCCCGAAATCCTGACGGTCATTGTTCTTGCCCGACCCGGACCTATTGTTCCCCGGGTTCCTCCTACTCGGTTCTACCGAGTCCAGCTGAGGTTGCATTGGGTCACCGAGAGCATAGCTGTCGGCGATTTTCATTGTCTCGGCCAAGGTGGCCGGCATCTCCCTCTGCAGTTTCTGCCAAAGCATGGAGCCATGTCGGCATCCCTGCGCAAACCATGAAATGGCTTGGGCCTCCACAACCCCTTCACAGGAATTGCGGATCGTGCTCCACCGAGTCAAATACTCTCGGTCAGTCTCGCTGTTCCTCTGTCTGCACATCGCAAGCTGCTGAGGTCGGTTTGGTCTCTTGTAGGTGCTGGAGAAGTTGCTGACAAAGGCTTCCTCGAAGTCCAGCCAGCAGTTGACACTCCCCTCTCTCAAGTTGTTCAGCCAGATTCGGGCTGGTCCCTCTAGCATCTGTGGGATGTATCGTATCGCCCACCGACGATTTCCCCCGGCAATGTGCACTGCTGTCACATAGTCGGTTAACCAGTCCTCTGGCTTGGTGCTGCCGTCATAAGTCTTGGCTCCCCTGTTCAATTGAAAGTGGGGGACAGGCTGCTCCGACATGATTCTGGGCCCAAAACAAGAAGGACCAGGTGGGCCTTGCTCCTCCATCTGCTCGGATCTATACAACCGATCCAGCTTGTACCGGGCATCATTTGGATCTAACTGGCGGGTCCCCAGTCGAGACCCCAGAGCACTCTCATAAACATGGTACCCGGCCTTGGCCATGGCCGAGTTGCCGTCATCATACCGGTTCAGGTCTTGCCCGCCCATCTGCCGGGGCTGCATTGCTCCAACAACTTGACGCCTCGGGGCCTGATTAGGCGCCAGATATCGGGGTGGGTATCCCCGACCAACCGAGTTGGCATTTCCGTCATGCCGATTACTCGGAGCCTGTCGGCTTCTGCTCTGGGCTTGCCCAACGTTACCCGGGCCTGCCATATGCTTTCCGGCATACGCCGGGTCATACGTCAGCATCTGGAGCTGCTGATTTCCCCCGGGGTTCCTACTCCGGTCCTGATTTCCCCCGACATGCGGAGAGGAAGCCTGTCCTCTGGACACGCCGCTGGGAGCTCTGGTCGAGTGGACAATTTGAGATCCACCCCCGGCCCCATTGGCCTTCTTGACAGCCTCATTCTGCCGGGTTGCCACTTCCACCAGCTCATTGACTCGGTCTTGTTAACTACGGCGAGCCTCTCCGGTTAGACCGGATAACTCGGCCCTTGCTGCCTCGGCAGCCCTGAGGGTCTTGGCCGGAGAGCTGTAATTCGGCCTAGCCGCCGACATTACGCTAGGAGTCACATTGGATGTAGCTCTGCCATCCCTATCTATCTCGGCATTGAGGCCCTTGCCTCTTCTGCGTACCTCGGCCTCACGGTTCGGCCGACCTCCTATCGGCGAAAAACCATGAGCCGCGTCGTACTCACGCTGAACTCGGTCGAAGTCCCTCCGGACCTCCGCTAACTTCTCTGCCTCCTCCAGCAAGCTCAGCCGCTCTGCCTCTAACTCAGCTGCCCCCGGCACAGTCAACCTCTCTACTGTCTCTCTAAGAGGTTCAGTCCTTACCGGGACACGGGATGTCTCGGCGCCGCCATGGCCCTGCCTCTCCAGTGCCTGCTTGGCCCTCCGGGTCGACCTTGCCTCGGGCTCGAAGACAGGGTCTTCTGCCGGAGGAGCCGTCACCCCGGCCATCATGATCGCGCAGCTCTCGGGGCGAGTGGTACGCCGGCCGCGAGCCGCACAGACAGCTGGGGGATCCTCGGCCATGAGCACCTGCGCCGGGTACTCGCAGACGAGCTCGGTGGCGACATAGGTGGCGAAGGTGCCGAACTCGATGACGCAGCCGTTGGCCGGAAATGGCCTGCCGCGGAAGCAGCCGGCGTTGTCGCTGACGAACTCCATGTCGCCGAACTTGACGACGAGGCCGGAGAGGACTCGCACGGGGCCCGTCCGGATGAGTACACCAGCCAGCGCCTCTACCTGCCCCACGGTGGGCGCCAACTGTCGTGGTGGTATCACGGCAGATGCCATAGGATGGCTAATTGTGTGGGGCCGATGGACGCTGGTGGATCCGGGGAGGGCTAGCGAGCTAAGGAGCTCACACAAAAGATGGCACGGAATAAACCAAAACCGACTCGGGCACGGATGAAACTGCAAGAACAGACGAAGAACACACACAAAACCTCAAGCCACCACGAACACGCACGATGTACCCAGGTTCTGGGCCCTCGTGAGGAGGTAACACCCCTACTCCTGCCTTGCCTCTCACTATATGTGTCTCACAAGATCTACAAAGGTGCTCCTTGAGCTGTTTTACCTCTCTCTAGCCTGAACTCAAGAACAAGGATGAACTACAAGTAGACGAGGAGTAAATGCGCCTATAGTTCTGGCCCTCTCGTTTTTTGTCTCCTCTCACAGGAGGAGTTATGGCGCTATTTATAGAGGTCCAGCCGAGTTGCCCGGGAACCCTGATTCCTCCGGGCCCCCCGGACAACAGCCCCCGTCCAACGGTAATGTCGACACCTCTACCACGACCTAGCCGCCGGGCTATCCGACATAGGTCGAGGTAGGCCATGATGCCTCTTACCGTAGCCGCCGCCGGCCTAGGTGATGATGCTTCCCCTGTCAGAGACAGGACGTGCCTTCTCCATGCCTTGTCTCCCGTCAGTCAGTCACCAGTACAGTGGTATAGTCACGTCGCCCTTGTCTTGTGCCCTTTGTCCCGCGCCCGTGTCAGACGGGAGGTGACCTTACTTCCGTGTCAGACGGGACAGTGTCCTTGCCATGTACCTGCCCTTGACTTCCTGCCCGACATAGGATATGTCGGACGCTTCCTCCTATCCCGGCACAAGTATACCGGGCTTCTCTCCGTACCCCGGCGAGGCTATGCCGGGCCTGGACCTCCGACATACCTTACTCGGCCCGAACATGTATGTCGGATTCTCCTTCCTGCACATCATAGACAAGTAAAGAATCCCGACATGGGGATGTCGGTTAGAACATGCCGGCTACTCCCGGCGTAAGCTTAAGCCGGCCGAGCATACAACTCGGTCCACCCTGGACCCCGCTCATCCAAACCTATTCCGGGTGTTGCACAAGAGAATGCCCCTAGGCCCAGCCGCTCGAAGATGTCTTAGGCTCGCTCCCAAAGACATCTTCGAGAAGCTGGTTCTTAGGAGAAATCTCTGCTGCCTGAATAAGAGTGAGAGGCTGGGGGTCTATTTATAGTATCACCAGGGGAGACAGCCTGACCCCTGCTTCCTCCAAAGGGCGTCCCTTTATCTCTCGAAGAGTCATATGACCTTTGGCGCCAGGCAAGTGATAGTTATTACTGTAAACATGAATATCTTACCCTCGCCTTTACCCTACCCGGGGGTAGCCCCCCGACACTTATCAACCATTTTTACATGTCCTAAGACCATCTCAACGGGCACACCAAAAATCCATCTCCCACCTTCTAAAGTGTGTCTGTCTTGGATGTCGACGTGAGAAGGGCCACCCTCATTGTCATTCGTCGCAGGCTCGACGAAGTAAGCAGGGGAGCCAGGCTCATTGCGGCCTGATACATGCGTGAGCCAACGCCTCTTCGCCTACGCCTTGCCACTATGCAGGAAATTGTGGCGCGGACAGAAACCAGCGGCGAGGCGACATGTCGGTTTAATGACTGTGACACTTTTTCGACGGCCTTGAAAGTGCCGCTTGGAAAGATGAGAAGGCTGATCCACACTATTACACCCGACGTGATCGGGTACGGATGACAAAGAGGCTCCACCTGTCATATGGGTTGTCCGGGTGTTGTTTGCCGCCTCAATGCGAATCTCAAAACTTCGGAGACGTCGAACATAAATTGGTCCGGCCCAAACGGTTGAGGGTGTAGTTGTGCCGATTTTTTTGGTACGGACCCTAATGAGGTTTAGGTTTTGGGGTGCTTTTGACCGGTGCCGGTGAAGTTGCTCCAAGTCACTTCAGTGTCATCCAGGACATGGGTACGTAGGTACGTTGTTCATCGGGCCCTGAGGAAAGGGCACAGCACCTGCGTCAAGGACGTACGCGCCTAAAGAAACAAATGCGCAATTGAGTCTCCACTGCACGCAGTAGCTAGTCGTATGTGTGCTGTGTGTGTGCACCAGGCCTGCCGTGCGTACCCGTGTTCTCCCGGAGGTTGACGGTTTGCAGGCAAATATATGGTCGATCGTGGTGCATCAGGGGGAGCGATGAGGCCACTCAAGTGGGTTTGGAGTTGCGGCCCAGGGGAGGCAGAGGCAAAACGGGCAGAGCTAGCTGGACGATGGCATGCATGCGCTGCGGCTGCCGGCCACGCAGCAGGTAGCAGTCCAAGCCACCACCAACACCATGAGAGAGACGTACCACCGTGCAAGTCAGGACTCAGGACATACACGTAGCACGTGTATCACTGGCCGCCTTTGCCTGGACGCACAACGCACGCGTCCACGAGCGCTAGTTGCACTACTGGTTGCATCGTCGTAGTTTTGGAGCTCTATACTCATCGACTGTGGTGTACCAGTTCCAGATTTGAGGAGACAGCGGCTCCCCCGGCCCGTCCACCATTGGCCTGGCTCTGCGCGCAGCCTCATGCAGTAGGGCACGCATGCGATGCAGATGCAGATCAGTTCTGCTCTGATCCCGACCCTCTCCCGGCCGTGTCTCTCGCATGCATTCGCGCCCTACTCCCGCTCCAACCTGTGGGCGCGTGCAATGGCGGGAGGCCTCCTCGATCGCATGCATGCATGTTTTTTTCGCCATTTGCGTACATGTACAGATTACTTGACCAGGTTAAGTTTAAGTGTTTATTTAACCAGATAAATTGCGGCTGCTAGCTGCTACAATAGTTCTCGACGAACTGACAGTCCTTGAAACATTTCTTTCTTTGTGCGGGGACACTCACGTACTCGATCACTAGTACGTAGCTCTTGTTACAAGTTGATGGAAAACGTAAACAGTATGATCTTGTGCTGGTTCGGGAACTAGTATGTTGTGGCTTGGCATAGTCGTCTGATACGCGCTTCGGAGAGCTGCCTATATATATATATATGTCTGTCTGTGTTCAGAGAGTCGGATATCCATAACATTATCTCGTGCGGCCAGGGCCAGCGCCCAGAGCTCTGGTAATCTGACAGTTCAAATTAATACACATCGATCGATCTCGCCGGCTGTGGCAGCACGTTACAGATCCTGGTGCGCGCATTCAGTTGCTAGGCAAGGGCTTAATCACAATAGTTAGACCAGAAGTTGAGAACAATCAAATCATGCATGCCTTGATGCGTACACAATTGAGTTTCGCGATATATATCGAGCATGCATATTGCCTGCCGATGTATATGATCTCGATATTTATTCTGTAGTGAGTGATATTGTACAGCATATCTAAGCGTATGGCTAACCTTGTGATCGCAACGAAAGTGTCACAGTGCAGTGCCATAGCATGATAGCAACACAAATTTCACATAGCCGGAGAAAAGGGAGGCCACCAGCATTGCGAGGCCCGGGCTGAAAAGTGAAAACTACAGACCAAAATGTTGCTCTAGGCCCTGCGTGCCTGCAGTATTAGATGGGTTGGGCTTTAGCCTTTTGGGCTAAACGTTTTTTTCTACGAAAGCCAGGTACTTTCCATCACAAAAAACGGCCCAGCCGGCACTAAAAATTATTAAACTAAATATAAAATACAATGTTTCTTTAAGAAAAGACAAAAAAAAAATTATATCAGAGCCAGGTTTCGATCCTGGGACCTGAGGGTTATGGGCCCTCCACGCTTCCGCTGCGCCACTCTGATTTGTTGTTAAAAAACGGGAAATTATACCATTTATACGGCAGGTCAGTTAGTATTTAGTCTAAGCGATCACAGTCTTGTACAATGCAGTTTTTCCCTTATTCATCGATGACCTAGTCTATTTCTAACTCCGATTAGATTTGCCTTAGCTCTCGATTGCTCAGTGGCTCTATTCAACTTTAGTACAGGCTAGACCGGCCGGGAATTAGAAGCGTTGCTATTTCTTATGGCACTTCCAACAAATCAGGTGTTGCATCCGTGTCGTTGAGTGCTCTCTTTCCGATTCCCAAACGCAGCACGCCAGGTCATGAGCTGCTAAATGGGATGCTTTAACGACCTGTTAAAAAAAGGGACGCTTTAACGACAGAGATTAGCTAGATAAGCACAACCAATAGTGTTACCAAATTAGTTGACACAACTTTATCTAGAAACGTATGTAGCTGCATGTTAAAATATGTCGATCAGTCTATATACATCCATATGTACATGTAGATAAAGTTAAGTCAACTAATTTGAAATGGAGAAAGTACTACGTGGCAGGAAAATTGAAAGATGGGCCAATGCATCATTGAAACACGCAGATAACTTAGGGACACTTCTTTTGAGCTCCTGCTTATGCATAAGCCAGCTTATGGATTTTGGTGGGGGAAAACCGTTGTGGGTAGAAGCTACTAGAAACTGTTTGGAGACTTCTTTTAGGCTTATGAAGTTTTGACTTATATACCATGTTGAGTTAGGAAATGTCTGTAATGCCCTGGATTTGATATATGATCTATATATGGCTTATTTGCTATGTTGAACGTGAGAAATGAGCAAGAAATAAAATAAAAAATATGGGAAAGGTAAGAAACACGGTTTCATATTATAGTTCAGTAGATGCCATCGTCCAAATCATCTCCTTATTTTTCTGCCTCTTTTCCATGAGCTATATCGTACGACACATCCAGCAAAAAATTGCTAACACATCCGGTACATTCGGTACACAAATTTGCTAAAACATGCTGTAAGTTCTAAACATGAACTTTCCACTCACCTCATGAATTTGCTTACAAGACTCCATTAGTGGAAATTAAATAAGCGGCCTATGTGGTAGTACAGGTAACCAGCCCTACATCAATTTAAAAATTGTGCATGCATCGTGGTCGGGAGAGAAGAAAAGCATCCCGTGCCCTGCTCGTACGGGAAGGCAAAGGAACCAGCGGTGGCAGTTCCTCCGTAATAAGCACGAAGAACAGAGGCAAGCCCATACACCCCTTCAGATTTTTTCCCAGAAGCTTGGGAAGCTGCCCTCGGACAGTTTCTCCACACTGCCGATTTTGCACTATAAGCCCAAAGTGCGGTGGGAGGAAGCTGGTCAGAAGGTAGACACTTCTTTTAGGCTTATGCGGTTTGGTACCTATAAGCCCGTCTAAAAGTTCAAAAGAAGGGCCCCTTAGAAGCATTATCCTTGCTTTTCTCCTTAAGCACGATGACACACGTTGCATATAATTGCATGATGGTACGATGGTGATGGGCATTGTCGTTTTCGTGCGAGCGAGTGTACTATCATAACCATCATGCGTTATTCGAGCTAATCAGTAGTACCAAATCCATTCTGGAATGTCATTTTGTCCCTGATACAACAAATGTCCAGCTAATTTCAGTGAGAGATCAAGCAAGAACAAAACAATCCATGTTACTTTTCAGCTCTTTCACAGCTGTTTGGGCCTGGTGGATTTGCTAATCTCCAAAGGAAAATGATTTTTTCTTTATTTTTAACAAGGTAAGGGCCTAGCTGCATTACTCACGTCGGTATGGGCACATATTCCACATGACACCGACAAAATAAGAAAACACAAAATAGTCCTTAAGATTTACGAAAATAACCTTAAACGGCTTACAAGGACTCCATCGCCGACCACCTTGTCCGTCACCGGGGACAAAATCACTTGAGCCAGCAAGCACAACGAATGCTGACGAGAATCCATCGAAGAGCCTCCGAACTGGATGTTGAATAAGCGCTTGGAGAGGCCGCGTGTTCGGCCCAATGATCACGCTGACAAGACGAGAAAGGGTCGTATTGGAGGAGTCCATGTTGGAGTTTCTCTCCACCACCTTCAGCTCCGCCACCGGAGGGGGGGTACAGTACAATTTCATCGGTACTAAAACATTAAAGTATTAGAGTTTCCTAATTCAAATTTGTCTAACTTTAAGCAAATTCATAGGAAAAATGTGCCAGTATATAACGCCAAATTTATTTGATACAAACACAGTGGTATACTGTACCATGAAGTGTTGTGGATGTTGATATTATTTTATAAACATGGTCAATCTTAAAATAGTTTGAATTAGTACATACCTAGAAATTCAATTAGAGTTTGGTTTGGCACCCATCGTTTCATTTCATTCGACATGAACGATGAAATGAAGCCATTTGAATGAAATGACAGAGTTAGGGATAGGAATTGGCATAACACACAATAGGCATTTGGTGAAATTTCTAATGAAATGGCATGTCCAATTTCATTCCAGCCAAACAGGTTGGATATAGTATCAAAAAATAAAATCCATGATTTCAGCTTAAAATGATGGATACCATGTAATTTTAGAACAGAGGAACTAATTAGTCATCACGAGTAGGATTAACAGCCGAACGACTGACTGCTTGCAGTAACAAACCTCCTAATTGTTTTCCCCTAAAACAAATGAATCAGCCGTGCAGAGGAGAAACTCTCTCGTCTCGTCTTCCTTTTCGTTCTGCCTCACCGCTCCCACCCTTCCCGTCCGGTCCACCCATCCCGCGGGCCGGAAACCCTAGCCAGCCGCCGGCGGCGAAGCGGACCCACCGGCGGCGGCGAAGATGAGCGGCGGGGGCCCACCCAGGAAGCGCAACTTCAAGATCGAGGCGTTTAAGCACCGGGTCGAGCTCGACCCCAAGTACGCCGAGCGGACATGGAAGGTCCTCGAGCACGCCATCCACGAGATCTACAACCACAACGCCAGCGGCCTCTCCTTCGAGGAGCTCTACAGGTCCGTCCTCCGATCCTCTCCACCCCCGCCCGCCTAAACTGCTAGCCTATACCTGATCCTCCTGCTTTGTTACATTACACATCCCTCTCAACCTGTGTGAATTCGGAAATAATTTGGTTCCGGGTAGAGCCTGTGTGCAATTCGAACTGGCCCGTGGTAGTATTGTGTGAAATTTAGCCGGATACTCCTATCCTCTAGGAGTCTAGAGTACACACACTGATGTCAGAGATTGATCTATCAGAGAGAATTTAACTTCAGTATGTCTAACCCTACAAAGAGCCTTTTTTTGGCCGACAATGTTTACCGAAGTTAGCTGTTGATGTTACATTCGACTAGATGTACGAGTCATATGATTCATATTTACCTGTCATTTGAATGTAATAAAAGGTCTAGTGCCTGTTGAACTTTTGTGTAGAACAATACAGATAGTTCCTAGTAAATTATTGCTACCATGCAAGGGCAGTGGGTGCAGCCGTCCAGGAGTGGATGTAGTTAAGTACCAAGGGCTGTTGAGTTGTCACCTTAGTCTAATTCGTGGGTTCTCTTTTCATGTGCAGGAGTGCCTACAATATGGTGCTTCACAAGTACGGAGAGAAGCTCTACAACGGCCTTGAGAGCACCATGACATGGCGCTTGAAGGAAATATCGAAATCGATAGAGGCTGCGCAGGGTGGTTTGTTTTTGGAAGAGCTGAACGCAAAGTGGATGGACCACAACAAGGCGTTGCAGATGATCCGGGACATTCTAATGTACATGGACCGGACTTATGTCCCGACATCTCATAGGACACCTGTTCATGAGCTTGGTCTGAATTTGTGGAGGGATCATATAATTCACTACCCGATGATCCATGGCCGGCTGCTTGACACCCTTCTTGATCTTATTCACAGAGAAAGAATGGGTGAAGTGATCAACAGAGGCCTGATGAGGAGCATAACGAAGATGCTAATGGATCTTGGTCCTGCTGTGTATCAAGATGATTTTGAGAAACCATTTTTGGAAGTTTCAGCTAGCTTCTACAGCGGGGAATCTCAAGAGTTCATCGAATGCTGTGATTGTGGGAACTATCTTAAGAAGGCTGAGAGGCGGCTCAATGAGGAGATGGAGCGTGTCTCACACTACTTGGATGCTGGCAGTGAGGCCAAGATAACTAGCGTGGTGGAGAAAGAGATGATTGCCAGTCACATGCATAGATTGGTCCACATGGAGAACTCTGGCCTTGTCAACATGCTTATAGATGATAAATATGAAGATATGGGTAGGATGTACACCTTATTCCGAAGGGTTCCTGATGGTCTATCAACAATTAGAGATATGATGACTTCTTACCTGAGGGAAACAGGGAAGCAGTTAGTGACGGATCCGGACAGAATGAAAGACCCAGTGGAATTTGTACAGTGCTTGTTAAATGAGAAGGACAAGCATGATAAGATCATCAATGTTGCTTTTGGCAATGATAAAACCTTCCAAAATGCTCTGAATTCATCCTTTGAGTTCTTCATCAACTTAAACAACAGGTCACCTGAATTCATATCATTGTATGTTGATGACAAACTCCGCAAAGGACTGAAAGGGGCAACAGAAGAGGATGTGGAGGGTATATTGGACAAAGTCATGATGCTGTTTCGGTACCTTCAGGAGAAGGATGTGTTTGAAAAGTACTATAAGCAGCATTTGGCGAAAAGGCTTCTGTCTGGCAAAACTGTTTCTGATGATGCTGAGAGGAGTATGATAGTTAAACTCAAGACAGAATGTGGGTACCAGTTCACCTCCAAATTAGAGGGCATGTTCACTGACATGAAGACATCGCAGGACACCATGCAAGATTTCTATGCCAAGAAAGCTGAGGAACTTGGGGATGGCCCTACACTTGATGTCCACATTCTCACTACAGGCTCTTGGCCAACACAGCCCAGCCCTCCCTGCACCCTCCCACCTGAAATACTCACAGTATGTGAGAAGTTCCGTGCATATTATCTTGGAACTCACAGTGGCCGGAGATTAACATGGCAAACAAATATGGGAACAGCTGATATAAAAGCCACATTTGGGAAAGGCCAGAAGCATGAGCTGAATGTGTCCACTTATCAGATGTGTGTTCTCATGTTGTTTAATACTTCCGAGGTATTTACCTACAAAGATATAGAACAAGCTACTGAGATACCTGCCACAGACCTAAAGAGATGTCTCCAGTCTCTTGCTTGTGTCAAGGGGAAGAATGTTCTCCGCAAGGAGCCCATGAGCAAGGACATATCAGAGGATGACACATTCTTCTTCAATGACAAGTTTACAAGCAAGCTTGTTAAGGTGAAGATTGGAACGGTGGTGGCGCAAAAGGAATCTGAGCCAGAGAAGCAGGAGACTCGCCAACGGGTTGAGGAGGACAGGAAGCCTCAAATTGAGGCTGCCATTGTCAGGATCATGAAATCCAGGAGAGTCTTGGATCATAACAGTATTGTTTCTGAGGTTACCAAGCAATTGCAAGCACGGTTCTTGCCAAACCCTGTTATCATAAAGAAACGGATAGAATCTCTAATTGAACGTGAGTTCTTAGAAAGGGACAAAGCCGATAGAAAATTATATCGCTATCTTGCATAAAACCCACCCACCATGCGACAGATATTTCATGAGCAGGTGGCTTCCTTGTATTCCTGTAAAAACATTTTCTGTTATGCCTGAGTTCAGTTTTATTTGCTGGACATTGTCGACTGAAATCATAGCAGCTATTGAATATGGTTATTGATCGATTTAAATGGAGATGTCTCTTCAACAGGTTACTAGCCCGGCATTTCTTTTATGCACACCTCTTGTTCATTTAGAGTTTCATGTGCCATGTATAGTACCATGGATTTGATTTGTCACATTTTCCTTTTTTTCCCCTGAGATGCTGCTTCTCAGGTCTGAGCTCTAATGCATGTGAATACACTATCCTACATTTGTTCAGGTATATCTTTATCATGAAGTTCAGTTTGACGTTCCTTGCAAATTTAGAGCACAGTACTGGTGATCCCAAAATCCAATGCTCCCAGTCATGGAGAATAATATTACATGCAAGTAATTTGTTAAAACTTTCCAGTTGGCATGTGAATGATTTCTTGCTGCATACGATCAGCATTGACTGATTCAAAACTCAGACAGTACAATTTTTTTTTAAAAATGGAAGATATATCACAAATACTGCGTAGCTGATCTACTACTCTACTAGCAAGTTTGGCCTTCGTTGAGCAGTGACCATCTGAACGGAAGTTGTCCACCTAGAGGGGGGGTGAATAGGTGGTAGGTGGTGACCAATTTTTATAACTTTTTCAGTTTTAAGCTTGCAAAAGTAAATTTACTATATGTGATACTAGATGAAGCAAGGTGCAAGACAAAGAAAAACAAAGCAATAAAGAAAAGCAAGTAACATAAAAAGGATAATGGAACGAGACAACCTAGGGAACAAGGAGACGGCGATTTTATCCCGAGTTCCACCACATGGGTGTACGTCTCGTTGGAGCGGTGTGAGCTACCACAAAGGTTAGCTCAACGCCACAAAGGCCTCACCCTATTCTCCGGTGAATTCGACCACCAAGGTCCGAATCCACTCTTCCACTAAGGACTCTTTTAATGGCGGAGAAGGTCCCGTACAAATCCGTGAGGCACACACCCACAACTGAATTGGGGGCTCTCACCAAGACCACAAGAGGTCAATTCCACAAAGGATCCACAAAGGAGTAAGAAACAACAAGGTAGAATCTAGCTATCCACAAAGGAAACCCTAGATTCGTGTCCCCTCAAGATAGGGAGGGGGAAAGTGAAATTCCTTCGGTGGCGATGTAGATCGGGGTCTTCCCGTTCGGATCTCCAACTATCATTGGATTTGGTTGGCTAGATAGGGAGATCCATGGAAAATGAGCTCCAGCAGCAATGGGCGTTTTGGATCTAAGAGAGCTAATCTGCTGGAGGTAGGTGGAGGGGTATTTATACCCCTCCTCGAGATCTGACCGTTGGCAGCCGCCAGCTCGGAAATTTCCGGGTTAAGTTCGGAAATTTCCGGACTGAAGACCGGAAATTTCCGGACTGACACCCGGAAATTTCCGGGCTACGGAAATCTCCGCGAGGGGTTCAGCTTCTGACTTGGCGATGATCTGAATCGAGCAGCTCGGAAATTTCCGGACTCCCATCGGAAATTTCCGGGCACCTGAAATTTCCGCCTGAAATTCCGACTGCGAGGTTCTGGGAGGCAGTACCGCTTGACAATCTGGACTTGGTGAAAAATCTTCGGTGACTCGGAAATCTCCGGACACTGGCCGAAAATTTCCGAACATCGGAAATTTCCTGATGCATTTCCGACTGAAAAACTCTGAATGCCAGTACTGCTTCAAACAAGGACTTGGTGAAGAATTCTTCAGTGACTCGGAAATTTCCGGGTGAATCCCGGAAATTTCCGGGTACCTGAAATTTCCTGAAGGATTTCCGACTGAATAAATAAGGGTCCAGTACTGAAATATATACCTGTTCTAGAACCTGCATAAAACATCACAAACATTAAATCCACCTTTTGTGTTGTCACTTGTCATCAAAAACAGGAAGTGCAAAGAATGCACTTTCAATCTCCCCCTTTTTGGTGAATGATGACAACACAAAAGGAGAGCGGATTTGCAAAATATAGACGGGCTCCCCCTAAGTGTGTGCATTATCTTTGGGATGTTCTTGAATACAAAATGCACACAACTTAGGATCACTGCTCCCCCTAAATTTTACAAACCACGTAAGCAACGAAAATATACCCACAAAGACAAAGTAGAACATGCATAGTTTACCAAATTTAACTAGCTATTACAATAGGAGTTTAAGAGGTCCTCATGTCTCACAAACATGCAACTAAAGAAGTCCAACAAGGATAAGAATAGGGAGCACTCGAATAAAGCAACCGAGAAAAAAAAAGTGCTCCCTCCCAAGCAAATCCCGTGAGTCCTATGAGATACTTCTCCCCCTTTGGCATCAAGATACCAAAAAGGGAAGAAATAGCTACTAGCGTCCCGAGACTCAAGAGTCGGAATCTGAACTGTGCTCCTCCTCCTCATCATCATCAGCTGCTGGATCCACCTCGATATCCTCAGGCACTATGGTGTCCCATGTGAATCCAACTGTGTCTTCAGAATTCCACTCAACATATGGTACTATGGGCTTCAGTGGTCTCTTGGGAGGTGGCATCTTCAAATGAGCTCGAATTTCTTCCTGCTGCTTGAGAATGCGGTGGTTCTGCTGGTAGATGGCATAGTTCTCACTGTGAATGCAGCAGTTCATGTTCAACACCTTCTCCATGGCGCGAACAATCCAAGGGCGACTCTTCTTTTCAGCTTTCTTGATGTTGTGGCGGCGTGGTTGGCGAGTGGGACCACCAAACACATCATCCTCATCGATCTCTTGAAGTGTAGCTTGCTTTTGCACCACATGAGCTTTCTTTTGAACAAGGTTGGCAGCTGTGTGGGGAATGCATCCAAGGGCACTATCCATATCGCCGCCATCTTCCTCAGATAACTGATACTTGCGCTTGATGAGAAGCATCACATATGGAGCATAGGGGGGAACTTTCCTCTCAAAGATTGCTTGACTCATTTCTTGAAAAATGAAATCCATGATATCAACCTTGTACTCCTCCTTGTCCAGCTCATACTCTCCAACAAATGCTTCATGAGCTTTGGCCATCAAGTTCACGAGACCCCCGGCAATGTTGTCAGCGTTGCCCGCGATGGGAGCAATGGTGTTGCGGAACATGCGAAGGAGAATATCATAAGTGGGCAGCAAACCATGCTGCGAGCCAATCTCTCCACCAGGCATATATAAATCAGACATGGCGTTCTTGTTGTAGGCCACGCCCTGAAGATGCATCCTTTCACCAGCTGCCACAGAGCTCCCACTGAAGGAACAGCCAAGAATCCTGGCAAACTCTCGGAAAGAGGAGGTCAAGCGCTGTGTGCCAGTCATCCAAGTCATGCCAATATCTTCTGAATTGTCAAATACAACTGTCGCATAGAACTGATGAATGATGGACACGTTGTAGCTGCACTCAGTCCTCATGAGATGCTCCAAACCCAGCACCTTGCAAACCTGAATAGCTCCCCCAAAGTAATCTGCCTTCTTCATGAGCTTGTGGACGATCTTGAGAGGCTTCATCATTTGCTTCGGGTGAGGTATCAAGAGATTCTTGTGATGGTGAGTGCTCTTCATGTGAAGAGCTTGTTTCGTCTTGATCAACTCCTTGATGTACTTCAATGGGACGATGGAAGCCTATTCCCATTCTCCTTATTGCATCTTGGGGTTGATCATCACCTACATCACTTATTCCAACTTGCTCCACTTGGGAGCCGTCATTCTCATCGAATTCCACACTACAAGATTCTATGACGATCCTTGAGGATTTGTCATAGATCCTATAGGTGTGGGATTCAATGCCATAACCAACAAATATGCCTTCAAGAGTTTTAGAGTGAAACTTACCCAACCGGGTGCCCTTTACGAGGTAGTAGCATTTGCAACCGAAGACTCGGAAGTAAGATATGTTGGGCTTGTAGCCGGTGAGTACTTCATAAGGTGTCTTCTTGAGGCCTTTGCGGAAGAAGAGGCGATTTGATGAATGACACGCCGTAGCAATGGCCTCCGCCCAAAAGTTGATTGGGGACTTGAACTCGGCCAACATAGATCTTGCCATGTCGATGAGAGTACGATTCTTCCTCTCCGCAACGCCATTTTGTTGCGGAGTGTATGCAGCGGAATATTGATGACGAATGCCTTCGTCACTTAGGAAGTCGTTGAGCGTGTAGTTCTTGAACTCCGACCCGTTGTCGCTTCGAATCACCAATATGGGAAGGTTGTGTTGGCGTTGAACCTACTTAGAGAAGTCGATGAAGACTTGTTGAGTCTCATCCTTGGTCTTGAAGAAATATACCCATGTATACCTTGAGTAGTCATCCACGATCACCAAACAATATTTCTTGCCACCAAGACTTATTTCCGGTATTGGACCAAAAAGATCAACATGAAGTAGTTCCAATATCCGGGTGGAGGAGATGATTGTCTTGTTTGGATGATGAATATCATGCATCTTTCCCTCCACACATGGCCTACACACTCGATCTCTGGAAAAAGTAACATGGTCTTTTAGTCCAAGGATGTGGCCCCCTTTGTGGACACTTTGCAAAGTTCTCATGTTTACGTGGGCTAGTCGGCGATGCCAAAGCCAACCCACGTCGGCCTTTCCGAAGAGGCACATCTCATGAGTAGTGGTGACTCCGGAGAAATCAACCACGTAAAGCTCATGTTCGACATGCCCCACGAAGGCCACTCGAAGGGACTTGCTCCACAAGAGGACCACGATGTCCGGCTCAAAGAAAGTTGAGATACCCAACTTTGCTAAAGCACGAACCGACATCAAATTATAGCCAAGAGAATCAACAAGCATGACATTGACAAGAGTAATATCGGGGGCAACTACCACTTTGCCAAGCCCGGTTACCTTAGACCTTGACTTGTCACCAAACGAGACGGTTACTTGATCAACATTAGGCCTCATCTCCGTGACAAGCTCCTTGCTCCCGGTCATATGACTTGTACACCCACTATCAATTATCCATTTCGAACCGCCGGGAGCAAGACCCTACAAAAGATTAATTCTTGACTTTAGGTACCCATTGCTTAACAATGGGTGCCTTAAGGTTAGCTACAAGGGTTTTGGGAACCCAAATAGAGTAAGCAACCCTTGGGAACCCAAATAGAGTAAGCAATAAAACCATCAAAAGGACCAATATAGCGAGCACAAACATTTCCATAGTAATTCACATAGAGTGCATAGTTTGGGTTAGTGTCTCCCGCAAAGTCATTGCGAGTAGGCTTGCCCCTTGTGGCATTCCCACTTGCAATGTTGTTCACATTTGCTTGTGCGGGAATGGTCTTCTTAGCAGCAACCTTGTTAGGCCTCACATAACCAAGACCTTCCTTCCCTTTGCGAGATTGAGGCTCATAGGTGGGAGTCTCAACAACATTCTTACCCTTGAGAAGGATGATCTTAGCGGAGGAGGCCTTGGCAATTTCTTCCTTCAACCTAACATTTTCATTCATAATATTTGCATGATCACAAGTACAAGTAGAAATGGACGTGCTTGGTTTCTCAAGATTAGTTAACCGAGTTTGTAGTTGATCATGTGACTTCTTAAGAAGTTCATGTTCACTCTCCAATGCCGCATGGACATTGACGAGCTTCTCCATGTCTTCAACAAGACTCACATGGCCAGCCACAAAATCGGCCTTATCCTTTTGTGCCAACTTGTTCTTAGCAAAATAGAGGTCACGTTCTTTAACAAGTTTAGAATGCATAGAGTTATGAGATTCCTCAATGTTCTCAAGTTCTTCTTCTAGACGAACATGAGACTCTTCAATATCTCGGAGAGAGGATTGAAGATGTGCTATGGTGATAGCATCCTCTCTCTCTCAATCTTACCCTTTTCCTCAATGAGGTGTTCGAGCTCGCCAATGCGACTCATAAGGACTCCCACATGTTTCTTGCTATCTCCTTGCAAGTTAGCCATAAAAGAGTCAAAAGCAACAAGCTCCTCCTTTATTTGGAGGCTAGCGGCATCATCAAGCTCATTCATATCATTCAAGGAAGTAGAGGATGGAGGTACCTCGGATGCCTTGGCCATAAGACATCTCACACTCTTGTTGGGGGAGTTCTCGTTGGGTGAGTCAAAGAGTGAGCTTGAAGATGAAGTCACCGTAGCTCTTGGCTTGGAAGTAGTAGCGTTAGGCGACGGGGATGGAGATCTTGGTGTTGAGGAAGTAGCATGATGGGTCGAGGTAGTAGTTGAAGTAGTGGCAATAGCCGCCACTTCATTCGGAGTTTCTTCTTCTTCCGACTCATCTTCATCTTCGGTGGGATACTCCGAGTCATCAACACGATCCGAGGTGCCTTCTTCTTGAAGAAAGCCCTCTTATTCTTGACATAGGCCTTCTTGGGAGGCATCTTGGACTTGTCCTTGAGAATGAGTCTTCCACCATTCTCTTCCCTCTTTTCATATGGGCACTCGGCAACGAAGTGATACTTGTCTTGACAATTGTAGCATGTCCTAGCCTTGGAGATGTCCTTCTTTCCACCTTGTGGAGATCCAACAAGGGGATGCCGGTAGAATTGAGCTCTTGCCCTTGAAGGATTCTCCCAAAAGCCTTTTGCCGCAAGAGCAAGATGCTCATTGTATGCGAGCTTGAGACCTTCATTGGATAACAAAGAGGAACTCTCAAAGTCATCTTCACTTCCACCTTCAACCGTTGCCTTCAATGCAAGGTTTACTCCCTTTTGCATCCCAATGGCTCTTGCCCTAGCATCTTCGGCATTCTTGGTAGCAACCTTGAAAGATGTCATCTCTTGCATGACTTGATTTGAGGTCATGAGGTCATAGTTGTGTCTTCCTTGCAAAGTCTTCAAGTCCGTGCCCTCAAAAGGCATGAGGGAGCTCACGTACTTCCTCTTGATCCAAGCATCATCAATATAGGTTGCACCGAGGTCACGAAAGCTTGTGGCAATAGAAACCAACCTTCGGTACATCTCTTCATGATCTTCACCATCCAACTTATAGAAACCTTCCGCCTCATTGCTTAAGGCATCGTAGCGATTTCTCTTCATGCTCTCATTTCCAACAAATAAGTCGGAGAGAGCGTCCCATGTCTCCTTGGCGGTGGAGAAGGGTTGGATGAGAGGCATGTCCTTGGCGCCCACGGCATGTTGAATCATGTTGAGGGCGGTGGCGTTGAGTTGAGCATCCACAACCTCTCTCCTTGTCAAGTTGTTCGGGTCATGTGGCTTGAATCCAACTTGAATGATTCTCCATAGTTCGATCGAAGAGCTGCACACATGGGATTTCATTAAGAATTGCCATTGTGGAAAGGAATGATCTTTAATTTTGGGGGGATCATTTCTAATAGTGATATGAGGATGAGGAATGGGAGGATCGGGAGAGTAATGATTGGGTGGTGGCACATTGCCATATTTGTTAGACTCTCCATCCTTAGAGGTGGAAGAGTCTTTAGCTTTAGAAGAGTTATCATTATCACCCTTTCCATCCATGCCCTTAGACATTTCGGGATCCGTACCACTCGATTCACTCGGAGGGGTTGGAGGAGATGAGGGCGATGCATTCTTTGGATTCCTTGAATTCATGAGTGCCTCAAGCATGTCATGAATCTTTTGGAATTGAGCTTCCATGGACGATGTCAACTTTGTTTCCAAAGCGTTGATATCGGCCATGGTAGCTCCTTTGGATTGCATCGCTGCCATCGCCTTTGCGGCCTCTTCGGTGTCAACTTCCTTTGTCATGGAATATCTAAGCGGTAAAGCTTTTAAGAGATAACTTGGCTCTGATACCAATTGAACGAAAGTTGTCCACCTGGGGGGGGGGGGGGGGGGGGTGAATAGGTGGTGACCAATTTTTATAACTTTTTCAGTTTTAAGCTTGCAAAAGTAAATTTACTATATGTGATACTAGATGAAGCAAGGTGCAAGACAAAGAAAAACAAAGCAATAAAGAAAAGCAAGTAACACAAAAAGGATAATGGAACGAGACAACCTAGAGAACAAGGAGACGACGATTTTATCCCGAGTTCCACCACATGGGTGTACGTCTCGTTGGAGGGGTGCGAGCTACCACAAAGGTTAGCTCAACGCCACAAAGGCCTCACCCTATTCTCCGGTGAATTCGACCACCAAGGTCCGAATCCACTCTTCCACTAAGGACTCCTTTAATGGCGGAGAAGGTCCCGTACAAATCCGTGAGGCACACACCCACAACTGAATTGGGGGCTCTCACCAAGACCACAAGAGGTCAATTCCACAAAGGATCCACAAAGGAGTAAGAAATAACAAGGTAGAATCTAGCTATCCACAAAGGAAACCCTAGATTCGTGTCCCCTCAAGATAGGGAGGGGGAAAGTGAAATTCCTTCGGTGGCGATGTAGATCGGGGTCTTCTCGTTCGGATCTCCAACTATCATTGGATTTGGTTGGCTAGATAGGGAGATCCATGGAAAATGAGCTCCAGCAGCAATGGGCGTTTTGGATCTAAGAGAGCTAATCTGCTGGAGGTAGGTGGAGGGGTATTTATACCCCTCCTCGAGATCTGACCGTTGGCAGCCGCCAGCTCGGAAATTTCCGGGTTAAGTTCGGAAATTTCCGGACTGAAGACCGGAAATTTCCGGACTGACACCCGGAAATTTCCGGGCTACGGAAATCTCCGCGAGGGGTTCAGCTTCTGACTTGGCGATGATCTGAATCGAGCAGCTCGGAAATTTCCGGACTCCTATCGGAAATTTCCGGGCACCTGAAATTTCCGCCTGAAATTCCGACTGCGAGGTTCTGGGAGGCAGTACCGCTTGACAATCTGGACTTGGTGAAAAATCTTCGGTGACTCGGAAATCTCCGGACACTGGCCGGAAATTTCCGGATTTCCTGATGCATTTCCGACTGAAAAACTCTGAATGCCAGTACTGCTTCAAACAAGGACTTGGTGAAGAATTCTTCAGTGACTCGGAAATTTCCGGGTGAATCCCGGAAATTTCCGGGTACCTGAAATTTCCTGAAGGATTTCCGACTGAATAAATAAGGGTCCAGTACTGAAATATATACCTGTTCTAGAACCTGCATAAAACATCACAAACATTAAATCCACCTTTTGTGTTGTCACTTGTCACCAAAAACAGGAAGTGCAAAGAATGCACTTTCACCATCAGCAGTGAGTTGAAATCGACAACGTTATCCTAAGAAAGAGATCACCCGTATAAATCTCATGTACCAGTGGAAGTCCAGAACTTGCTAAATTTCTGCTATGTACAAAAGTAAGCATGCATCATTGGGATCTGGGACTTGGTGTTTTGTGTTCCTATGACCTCAGCAGAATACATCAGTGCTTCGTATGATTTCTCATGTGCCTAGGTACTGTAAAACCAGGAGCCGCCGCGAATTATACTAAGCAGCGTTGAATGCATGATACCTGTCTTGTAATGAAATTCACTAGTCTTGCTCTCAATTCCTCAATGCAATCTTAGCTTGTCATTGACGAATTAGACTTATTCATACTAAGTTTAGTTGGTGGTGGATCTGCAGTTTTGTCAGTTCGATGATGGAAGAGTTTAGTTACTGCTCTTCTTTCACAGTCCTGTTTCAAAAATAAATTGAAAAGCACCATATTAGGATTCTATGTGAACCTGTTTAAGAATTGATGAGCTGAAAAAATGAATTTGTATGCTTTATTTTGTTACCAATGATATTAAGATAAATGATAAATAACACAATTTCAGCAAATATAAAAATTGCAAAAAGTGTGGACTGCCATTGACGGTAATTATCAGTATCAGCCAAGATAAAAAAAACAGCACACTGGGAGGAAGTCAGCCATCAAAAGAAAGGCTTTACGGAGAACATTTATTACCTTAAACATATTTAGGTGAAAATGGCTTCCTGTGTTCATTCTCCTGAGCTTCAAGTAAGTGTATGTAAAACTCAATTGATCACGTGAGGTGAAACGGTTGACTTCATTGAACCAAAGGCATGAAAATAAATTAGACATTGGTGTATGGGCACGAACAATGAAAGATCCTTCAGGCACATCTGCACAATTATGACACACTAGATCGGTTCATTTCCTCGTATTAAATTTATTAAACATAAGTAAATGCTACTTACAACTTGGTAGAACAGGCTCTTGGCTGGAGGCATTAAACTTCACAAGACCGTCAGACTGGTAAAAGTAAAATTGCTCGTCGATAGCAGTGTGATTGTACTTGTTTAAGCGCTTGTTCTGAAGCACTTCCTCCCAGACACAGGTGCGATCATAGTGCATTGAAATAGCATATTCTGCTTTCTTTCTCCATAAGAAATACTCAATGATAAGCATTGGATCAGCATGAAGACGAAGTTTGCTATCCAACCAAATGGAGTACCTAAAAGGTAAAATATTAGCCATGGAGAAAGAATGCATGTATAGGCAATATATATTAGAAGTTGATGAGCCGACATGCCTGAGTCATCAACCAGTTAGTAACTGCAGGTGCTTCTGCAGTAGTATAGGGTACTCAACAAAAAAAAAGTATAGGGTACTCAACAGATTCTCCAAGCAACTACAACCTCTGTTTTTTAATATAAGATGTTTTAGCCTTTTTTCACATTCACATGTCCAAACTTGTATCTAGACATGTTTTAGTGTCCATATTCACTCATTTTGGTGTGTATCTAGATAACATGTGCAATAGCTAAAACATCTTATATTAAAAAACGGAGGGAGTAGATATTAAGGACAAATCCATCTACAATAACTTACAAGGCAGCTGGGAACAGTCGCTGAGCCAGAAGTTTTGGCACCTTTCCTGCTCTCCGCATATCTTTGTAGGGTAAGTTCTTAACTACAACAATTCTCCAAAGACCAATGGATCCCTTTTCATCAGGGACGTGTCCTTCAGAGGAAAGGGTTGCCAACGTTAGCTCATCCAGGAACATGATGAAGCATGCATTCTTCTTAGAGTAAGAGCTGATCTGTGAGAATTTTAAACTGGTAATGTGTCTGACATCATGTAATAACACCTACGGTAGAAGTAAAGAGTATTGCTAAAGCATGAAATTGCCATGAAGATAAATAGCACAAGAGATTTCCACGGAGCAAACAATAGTAACTTGCGATTTTGCATCTAAAAAACATGGTACTTGTTACATTGCATGCACAAAAAAGGAACGAGAACATTACCTTGCTTTTAGTTGGTCTCCTCAAGTAATCAGAGCCTCCAAAAATGCATGATGATACCACAACACGGCAGGTATCCATATAAGCCCTGTCATGTTCATGCAAATCAAATCCACTACTAGGGTAATCCTCTGGACCTTCTACAAAACCACAGTGGAGACTTTGGTTTTGCGCATAGTATGTCTCCTCTCTTTCCTTAAGACTCTGGTGCCCACCAAACAATGATACATTACTAGCCAAATGTTCTTCCTTCAAGATATAGCTCAATGAAAACTGTGTAAAATTGTTGTAGTCAGGAGGCTCCACAAGATTGTCAACAGACGGCAAAAACTCAATTTTACAGGGCACATCTGCAATAGAATTTCTATATGTCAAGTTGTCAGCAGATACAGTCGCTATTATAGAACTGAGGAACATCAACATTTTGAGTCCATCATTTACATGGTTCCATTTAGTAAATAGATGAGTAAATGCCTGGTGTCAGGCTTTGTGTCAAGTTGGAGTCATGAACATCATTAATCATAATCAAGGCAGAAAAAAGAGAGCATATATTCTGAAGTAGAACCATCAGAGCCTATCGACATGTTAGTTCCAACTGAGCACATTTAAGATAAAGTTGGATCACAGATTTGTGTCATTAGATAAAAAATTACAAAAATTTAGGAACACAATATTTACAGAGTAAAAGCCAGAAGATCCCTTACAACGCTTGTGAGGTTTCTTTGTTCCTTTAAAGGGTTCTAACTCTTCTTTAGTCCTGACATAAAAGCAAATCCGATGATTGACCTTCTAGTGATACCCGAAGATGTGTGCATACACACATTACATATTTACATAGGGGCAATGGTAATTGGTAAGTGTGCACTTACATAGAGACATTTTCGTTGACCGTGGCATTGCGTGTGTACCTCTTATCCATTCCCTTCCCAGCATTCTCCGTGTTAATCAGACCGTGGTGCATCGCTGCACAGCAGAAAAGCATCATCCAAGAGAAGTCTGAGAAGTGAGAACACTACCCCCAAAAAAATTGAATTTTAAAAGTATCTGATTCACATGAAGGTTCTAGATAGTAGGGTTCAGCAACAAATATGTTCAGCAAGAAGTTTATCTCCTATACAATTTGCCGCACGTGAAAACGTGAAGTGATATGATGACAATGGACAATTTCACAGCCTTCTGAATAAACAGTAAACTTTTAAGAGCTAAACATTATGCAAATGCGTAGTAGGTAGGTCATACATTTACGGCACGAGATTGAGACGCTCGTCATGAGATTGCCTATCTGTCCCCTCACAGACGCCGGGAATAAGCACAAATCGAAAATGTGGATGACATTGCAAGCAAACCGCACTGGAGGTTCGGAACGCTTACCGTGGAGAGGGAGGCTGGAGTGGGAGACGAAGGAGAGGTAAGCGAGGGTTAGGAGAGCGAGGGCGAAGGCCGGGAGGAGGAGCAGGCGGCAACGGCGCCGCGGCCGTCGGGAATGGCGGCGCGGGGGCCCGGCCGCGGCCGGGGCGGATGTCGGTAGGCGGTGCTCCGGCATATGCCCGCCCATACGCCGCACGCTCGCGCGCTCCGGTCAGTGGCGTAGACGGTACCGGAAGAGCGTCGTGGCCAAAATCTCTCGGGCTTTTCCCCCTGTTTCGTTCCCTGCTGTTCCCCTGTCTTCCTCACTATTTTGGCGTAGGGATCTTGTAATTTGGACAAAATATGTGCCGTAATTTGACACAATATGTATGCGTTTTCCTCATATAATTTGGCACAATGCTGTAAATCTGGAACATGCAAACTATATGTTCTCGTATAATTTGGTAGAAAGTTTTTTTCAGACGACGCGGGGTTGCAGTATTTCAGACTCACAGCTAGTATGAACTTTGTCGCATTGGTGGCCCATGGGTTCTGACTTCTGAGGCACTTGATTTACATTTGTTTCAACCAATGCTCAGAGCAGATGTTCTTCTTGTGTCAACCACAGTAAGCTCGATCATATATAGTCACTTTGTCGGAGTTTACCCGTTTCAGCTGCAGTAGAATTTTGAAGAATGCCCTGCTCTGTGGGTCTTGGCCACTGGCCAGGATTAAGGAGTTCGCGCAGTAACTGAATTGTGAATTCCAATAGCAGTAGTTAGTTTAGCTATTTACTGATAATCGTAATCAGCAGAAATATATCTCAAAGTGGACAAATCTGATGCAGTGTTGCCACAACGATCTTCCTAACTAACAGACACAATTCAGTCCGTCAACTGCCAGCAAACATACCCAGAACGAAGTTGCAAATTGGAACAGTGTTGCCACAACGATCTTCCTAACTAACAGACACAATTCAGTCCGTCAACTGCCGGCAGCCATATCCAGAACGAAGTTGCAAATAATACCCCACAAAATAGAAACTTCAAGATTTACTGTGGTCAAACAATGATCCGCAGAAACAAGACATGTTCTGTACAGATGATCCATAAACTGTGTTCAAACCTGATCAGTATAAGCTAAACGAGTTCTGTACAGCTGATCATGGATCGTATGCAAGTAATTATACATAGCAGCAAGAAGATTATATGTCCAATATTTATCCACACACACACTCAAGGGAAGAAGAGAAAAGAAGAACTCAATGCTGCATACAGAATACACTGTAAATATCATCCTTCTTTGTTAACATCACCATGGATGGAAGTACAGACCAATCCAGAGGAGACAAATCCAAATGGATGCTGAGTATTCTTTGATACAATACAATACTTTACCCGGTATACCTTGAATACAAGATGGAACGCCCAAACCAAATTAAAAAGGTGTAGAAAACAAGAAAAAAAACCTCACTATACAAACCAAGACACGACTTCTACAGCATTTGCGTAGTTAGAAAATCTGGGGGAGCGGCAGAACGGTGAGTATAGGACCTAAATAGAACAACAATCAGAGAGTATGCATTTATTAATCGGTCTTGGTTTGCGCTACTAATTTAACTGGCCTTGACTCGAACCCTCCTCCTTTTCGCTGCTCAAGAGAGTAGGGCATGTATGTCCCGAGCAACTTGTCCCAAAGGACAAAGAAAGGTTGTGAAAAGTTGTATTTGTTGCCATAGAGCTGGTGGTGAATGTCATGGTAAGCACTGTTGTTGTTGAACAAGGCATGGAGGATGTTACCAGGAAGCCACAGCCCGCAGTGATCATCCACCGTCTTGATGGTTGCAAACGAGAAAAAGAATATGGATGTCCGCGGAGTCATACCAGAGAGGAGGAATGAGAGAGCACCACCGATGGTGTCCAGAATAAGACCCTCGAGGGGATGGTTGTAAAGAGCTCCAAAGGAGTAAGGGACTACAAGGGTGTGGTGCTTGGAATGGATGTGCTTATATAGAAACTTGTTGACGTGCATGTATCTGTGCATGAAGTACTGCCATGTGTCCATAACAAACATCGCAATGACGAATTGCAGCATAATCACCACAAAAGAAGGCTGCTTCTGTGCGACACCACTCTCATCGCCAATAACCTGTAGTTCAGGAAAAGTTAACCATTTCAGAAACCTTTTATTTCTAAATGAAGCTATCAGGTAAACTCCACATGAATTATTAAGAACAGGGATAATGATTTACATCAATTTAAGGGTTTGTAACAAGTTTATACGGTCTGCTAGAAATGTGCTACGTAAATCAAAACCCAATCGATGACAATATTAAAACTCAGCTCCTAATCAATTCATAGGGCCTCCTTGTAATCTACGTAGCTGTATATAATCCAAAGCAAGTGTAAACAATAAAATCATAAGGCCGAGCAGTTCTCCCCAGCAAAGAGCAAACAAAGTGCAGTTTTAAGCATGGGGCGCTGATTTCCTTTCCTTAATACGTATGTCAGCATAGATGCCGAGGCAGGTCCCGAAATTTTGCTCTATGAGGAATGCAGTGATGACATGCCAAAACAATGAAAGACCGTGACTTTTCTAAACTAATTATGCTTCAGACCAAGATAGCTTGTGAAGGCTCTCTCTCTCTCTGCTGCCATCTCCTAAAGAGGAAAAAGAGCCATTTTGCGGCTTAAATCCATCCATGGTTGTTACCATTAGCCCCAAAGGCCAAAGATAACTAACTAGTATCCTATTCCTATCTGCAGAGCAGCAGCAACCAACGGTGGCGCCACCCAGACCCAGGGACATATAGGAGAAGGGCCTGCGACTGACTGCGAGGAGGGATATTTTTTTTTACCGCGAAGAGCGTGAGGGCGACGACGACCTGGAAGGCCTGCTGGACGAGGACGCCCCTGACGACGGCGGCCCTGGAGACGACGTTCTTGGCGGCCTCCTCGGCCCTGGGGTGCAGGCGGTACGAGTCCACCCGGCCCACGGCGTCCAGCGCGACGTAGAGGCCGGAGTAGAGCCAGTAGACGGCGATCGGCACGAAGGTGCCGAGCAGCTCGTCCGACACCGCAATCGCCATATCCCTACTCCCCGAATCCCCGACGGGGCGAGGCGAAATGCGCGGGCGAGATTCTCCCCCGACCAGCACCACCGCCGCCCCGGAAAGAGCGCGCGCGAATTCGGAGGCGGGTAGGGAGCGGGCGGCGGGATTGGGGCGGCGCCGGATCTCTTGTCCGCCGGGGAGAGGGGCGGTGACGAGGGGACGGACGGAGCTGGGATTGGAGGATGATTTTTTTTCGGCGTGGGTTCGTGGCTGCGGTGGAGGCAAGGGAGGGAAAGGGGGTATATCGGCGGTGGGCGGGGGCCGGCCGTCGCCGTCGGTCCGTACAACGAGGAGGAGGGAGGAGACGGAGACGAGAGGAGGGGACACCCGCAGCGCAGCTGGGCCAAAAAGAAAGGTTATTACTCTACGTACGAAGAAACGGGTAAGCGGCCTGCACGAATACGTGATTACGTGGGTTTTTCAACGGATGGAATGGATCCACGACGCTCATGGATTTTTCGCGGTCACGGGAAGCCACCTCGATTTTTCAGTACAGGCAGCATTGGTGGATTTTCCGCGTGAAACCGCTGAATCTTCCTGCCGCCGGGCAGTGACTTTCCGGAGTCCATTCGTTTTCACAGCGTTGCTCGTTTGACCCCTCCGCCGGCACCCGGCCGACCACGCTGCGTCCTTTGAGCTCTAGAAGAAGAAGATTGTGACGACGAAACAGCTCATGTTTACCGCTTGCTGGTTCGTTCCGGCCTGACGGCGTGCAGCGGCTAGGTTCGTGTAGAATTTTATGAGCTCTCCAATTAGGCGAGGCTGGCACAGCACCTTGCTCGTTGACAGTTAGGCTAACACCGGCCGGTGGTTGATAAGCTAGGCAGGATGCTGACTTCAGAGTGGGTTGACCAGCAACACATGCCGAGCACATGGTATTCCTTACGGAGACATTGTACTAGTACCAGATTACGCTTTGAAAACAGAAAAACCATTTGAGGAACATCTCAGTGAAACATGCCAGGGATTCAGAAAACACAAAACAGAACTTACACAGCATAACAAACAAAATAGATCATATTTGCAAGACCACGGGATCAGCATTCATTAGACAAGTTATTACCAACATCCAGCTGCGCAGTTGCTCAACCAGCTGCGCATGAAACAAGCCCACGTTCCAGCATCACGTCTCTTGCAAAAACAGCATCTAAAAGGATCCAATAAACTAGAGCGGCACAAGATATCAGCTGCACCAACTGCCAATAATGCTGGTTGGGACCAAGACCAACTGCAATGATTCATCATCTGTAGGCCGGTGCGCCAGCAAAGGAATAGAGGGAGGACACGGGCACCCTTGTAGAAGAAACAGGCCTCTGGACGTTTTCCGGGTAAGAAGATCTGGGGTTATCGTAGGCGCTTGGCGCGTAGGACGGGTCCTGGCGAAGGCCCTCCGGACGAGTGACGAGCTTGTAAGAACGGTAGAGGTCGTCCACATGGTTGGAGCGTGCATCGAGCTCCGGTGGCAGCAACCTGTAGTCTCTTGCAAGGTATGGGTCCCTGTTGGCTGCATCACCTGGAGCTCTGGGAGCAGAATTGGAGTTCCACAAGATCAAAATTCATTAGACGGCTGAAGAGACTTGTAGTAAATAACAATTAAAATCACAGAACTCTTTTTATTGTAATACACGGCTGTACGATAATAGAAGAGCGCAATCATCAAGACACTATAATATAAGCCTTAAAGCATGTTATGTGTTATTTCCGCAAAAGTCAAACGTAGATCAAAGCATGTTCTGTGTTAATTTTCGCAAAAGTCAAAACGTACAAAGCATGTTCCTGTTATTTCCGCAAAATGATCCAACATACTGAACACTTCTAAGTTTACTACTGACAAGTTAAATATACAAAGTATCTATTAAATTGATTGTCATACCTGAAACTATTTCATTAATGAGTGAAACTTTCTATTATACTAGATAATGATAAATTAGCACACAAAGTACAATATACCAACAGATAAGATGATTGGGGCACTCACCTTTCATAAATAATATTGGCTTGATGTGGATAGTATAAATCATTAGAGGCAGGAGCACCGGGGCGATAGTATGTTGGAGGTGCATACTGAGACTCTAGTAAATGAGTGGGTGCACGGACTTCTTCAACAAATAGTGGACGTCGAATTTCTTCAACATGGTGAGATGGTCTTCTTTCTTCATAACCATAGGCTAGTCTTCTCTCTTCAACAAATCGTGGGCGTTGCATTTCTTCATCATGCTGCAGTAGTCGCCTTTCTTCATCATGACGCGAAAGTCGCCTTTCTTCATCACGTCGCGAAAGTCGCCTTTCTTCATATGGCTGCCGCCTTTCTTCCACATAGTTAGGCATGCGCCCTTCACCACGACGTGATGGACGAATTTCTTCATGTTGCAAAGATGGCCGATGTAGGTTAATCGGCTTGTATAGTGCTAGTAGCTTACGAACCTACAAAATAGCACCACAGCTTACGACATAAAAAAATGCAAATAGATGCTTTTAATTCAATTTTCGTTTTGCACATTTCAATTGACACAATGTAGAAGAATCATTTGTGACTTACTTGTCTAGAGTTGAGCTCTGGGGTGAATTTTCCCTTTGAATCGTAGTTCTCCTTAATGGCATGCTTGAAACTACTCTCAGGAAGAGGAAGACAATCTTTGTCAATCTTAAATTTGACCTGCATCAAGTGCAGAAATTAGTTAAATAGTATAATGTCTTCCTCATCAGCGTCGCTTGTGGCCTAAAGTTCATCTTCATCGAAGATGAAAACAATGCTAAAAGAGCTACATGTTAGCTTTGAGAGATTACAAAAATCACACATTAACCAAAGAAGAAAAGAGGTAATAACATTGCTTCACGTATTTTGGTAAACCGAAAAATCAGATGAGGTTGAGATATAAATTAGAATTCCATTAAAAATATAACTATATAATATAAAAATGCTTGCATAATATTAATATCCGCTCACGCACAGGATACACTATAGATGATCCGTGGTGTCTGCATACCCATATTCCAATACGAATTACCTGATCCCTCTACATTTCGTCTTCAATACTCCACATCATTGACATGTCTTGAATATCATTACACAACATGTCTATAAGGTCATCTTCCAATCATTCTTCCGAAGGTTGGAGAAACTATTGAACTCATCAGGGGTCAAATTTAGGGTCGCTACATAATCTCTAAGAAACCCAAGAAGGATCAAGATTGATTTCTAGACGGGTTTAGATAAAGTACAAGTGCACACCTTCTTAATAAGAGAAATTAACACATTCCGAGAAAGAACTATGGTTGATGTTGTCTCTAGTTAAAGTGTCAATCTCTTGAATCGATCATGTGTGTGTCCAACAGGATCAGGAATTTCCTACTCCTTTCTACTGTTCTCTGAAAAACTTTGTTTTTTTCTTGTTCATGTCCACCTAGCACTTTGACACAACATCATGGACACTAGGACATGCTTCGACAGTCTCAACAACAAGTTCTGATAGTTCCACGTGCTTTATGTTAGTGATAATGACACTCTCTCTGCTACTCTGGCAAGGATTTCCTAGCACGACAAGATGACAACTCCTACATGATCAATGTCACATCCACATGGTCAGGAAACATGAAGGACATGGCCAGATTTTGGTGAAACAATTTCCATGAGAATTAGTACTATATAACCATTCTACTTTGTGATTCGCTGATTCGTGCGAAGTTTTTTGACTGGGTACTAGAACATAAGTTCTTCAAGAAAATAAATCTCGTTAACACAACAGATTCAAGTTTATAAGGTTGAAATTTATTGATTGCATCAAAACTTGCAGTAAACAAAGTTCTTATTGTCTTTCTCTTCAATCAAAACACAACCATTATCCAAACTTTGAGGTTGCATGCCTTTTAAAAGATGTGTCAACAACCATTGATGATTGGCACAAAGACGAACCTAAATAAAGTTTTTTTTGTACTCTAGCAGGAGAGATGTACGTAAAAGACAGGGGCATAAGAAAACCGAAAGAAAGCAAAGGGGACAAAACAATGAGCCAAAAGGTTTGATGGGAGCTCCAATTTAGAGAAGCCTTCATACATGGGATAAATTCATCGAGCCAACCCAAACTTTTCACAGCTTGGATGGCAAAGTCAAACTCAAGCTTAGTCCAGGCTTAAGTTAACTTGTAAAGGTTAACATGTCTGGTCGAGAACTTAAAGCTAGACCTATGGGTACGAACTGTAGAAAACACCAAAAGCTGTTAATATTTCTATTTAATGTTTATGCACTAAGTTGCATCAGTTGTAGATGTGAGTATTGCACACATGTCGTTAAGCGTTTTGTTTGGTTGAACTATATATGTTGTTTGAAGTGTATGAATGCTAAAATCAAAGACCTCATGTGTCTGACCAATAAATTTGCAATGCAATATTGAGCCTGCCATGTAATTAGAGGTTTTCAGATATCACGAGGTTTGTGCTAGCTCATCTATGTTGTAGATGCAAGAACCTGTTTTCCTTCATAGATAAGCAAGTCTAGTTCACAAGTTGAGAAGCAACCAATTTAAATGGCACTGACAAGTGATCCTATATAATGAAGAAAATGATAGCTACACTAAATGGCAATTGGCAAAGCCAAGTGTACATTAATGAAAAGAACAGGTTCATCTTTATTTGGTCATTTTTCTGCTGTGATACTTGTGGAGCTCATCTAAGTGATTCCAGTCAACCAATGTAAGAACAGGTAAGTATGGGATGACACATGGATACGCCAGATTGAAGCAAAAGGTTTCTTACAATCTAGCGCACGCTTGCGCATTGGAAGGATATATAACTTAATGACCATGACTAGTATATTCAAACCATAAGTGTTGTGGGCATTTATTATACTATTGCATCTCTTACTTTCTACAGATTTAGTAGCATGTACAGAGAATTGGAGCACTAATGTAAGAATAAATTTCCAATATTGTTGACTGTCAATATGCTTTTCTTATTTTGACCAATCTAAAACAGAAGTATACCCAAAGTATCAAAGTTTCGACAAAATTTATTTTTCTCAGGTATTGAACTCCTAAAAGGCCATTGTGTGCAGTATTAATTTTCGCTGTCTATGGCATACTGAAAAATGATGCCGGAGGAGGAAGAAACCCCAGGCCTTATGTTAGAAGAGCATGTGTAAATCCAGGATCGCGAGCACGCAGGCTCGAACCTGGGTGGGCAAAGGATGCAACAACCCATCCTTACCATCCCGGCAATGCCTAGGTTCCCTATTTTCCGCATACTCAAACCATACATTTTAGCACATAATGCCTTGAGAACGGTGTGCACATCCGCTGACAGTAAACAGGGATTCCTTACTAGCATAAGCAAGCATGGACTATAAACACGCAAACAGTGAAAGAATTTACCTGTGCAGGGAACCGTCCATTGAAAGCGCGACGCACAAGATCCATCCCTCCTCTCGCCGTCGCCTTGTACACCCCATAGAGAAGCTTGAGGTCGAAGTCATAGAGGAACAGCTTCGCCCCTGTCCGGATCTTCTCCACCACGTCGACCTTCCCCTTGGGCAAGCCGAACACGCTGTTCTGGAAGCACTCGGGCTTCGTCTTGGCGTTACACATGAAGATAAACCCAGCAGCGGCGGCACTCCTCTCCTCCCCCGATTTCTCGTCCTTCTTCTCGCTCCTCTGCCCCTCCTCCTCCCCCACTTGCTCGTCCTTCTTCTCCTTCCCCTTCATCCTCCCCTGGCCTCCTTCCCCACTGGGCCTCCCCTTCGTCGTCTTCTCCTTCGTACCCATCTTCCTGTCAGCACTGCTGTTCTTCCCGGTGACCATCTTCCCGTCACCACCGTTGTTCTTCCCGGTGACCGTCTTCCTGTCACCACCGTTGTTCTCAGCGACCGCCTTACTGTCAGCAGCACCGCTGTTCTCCTCCGCGACCGTCTTACTGTCACCAGCACCACCGTTGTTCTCGGCGACCACAGGGGCCGTCGGAGGACGAGCCGGAACCGGCGCCGCAGCAGATGCGTGTTCGGCGATGGCCGCGACCACGGCGGCGGCCGCCTTCTGCTTCTCCGGATCGGCCTTGGCCTTCCTCTTCCTAAACACCTTCTTAGGCCTGGCCGGTCCGGGGGCTGGCTTGGGCGGCGGCGGCGCGGCGCCCTTGCCCTTGGCCGCGTTCGTGGTGGTGGGCTTCTTCTTCACCATGGCAGGCTAATCGAAGCAGTAGGCAGATCAGGGGAAATTTGCCACGAAAGCGAGAAGAACCGCGCTCGTAATTAAAACTAGGGTACGACCAGTGCCTACGCAATAGCTTCTTATCGAGGAGAGATTCGCTACGAATCAAATCGAGGAAGACTAGGAAGGTTTCGGGATGGGATGGATCGAATCGAGGTCTGGATGAGGAAGATGAGGCGTACCTGCTTAGCGAGGAAAGGGGAAGACCGGCAGGGGATGTGACGGCGCGCGTGATGTGGCGACGCTGCGTCAGGGGAGCGAGGGACTTTTGTAGTTGTAGGAGGGAGAGACGGACTCGGGACTGAGTCCATAACCGGTGCCAAGTCGATTCTTTACCCGATTTATCCTTCTCCAATCTCAAACCTACTCCATGTCTCCCTCCGTTTATATGGTGCATTTGGTAGTCTCGGCTGCTTTTGGTGCTCAGTGGCGCAGTGCTGCGAGCACACATGCTCGTTCGAAACAGGCTATAGGTCAGAATTGGCATGTTGTTTGGTTACTCGCGATGCATGGTTTGGCCTACAAGATTTTTCTGTTTGTTTGTCTGCAGCAAGCCCAAAAAAGCGATAGAGATGAAACTACAGCTGTTTGGTACCCTTCATGCCCACGTAAAGATCACCTCTTCTCTACGCTGGTTAACTTACCATACTATCACCCCTCACACACAAATAACAGTTCGTCAGATAGCAAAGAGAATTAGATACCACTTGTAAAGGAAATTAGATATAGCAGTTCACGATTTTTAATAGTTCACGAAAATATACGGACTTTTCAAGCATATGCAACCCTTTTTAAATCACGACCGACCGACGCCGCCCGAGGCCTAGAGCCTATTTTTGTTCACAGCCGCCTCTCAATTATGAGGAAGTCGGGACGTTCCATCCCAGTGGAGCCGGTCATGGAACCTACCCGCCTCCGACGTGCGCCCCGACTCTTTGCTTCGTCTGTATCGGTCCATACAGTCGAGTCATTTTTAAAACCGTTTGAGGATGCTTTTCCTAGTCGGATGTCCGAACTGACTGTGTTGGGATGGATTAAAGAAAGGAAAGGACCGACTCTGTTGGGCTGGATTAAAGGTTGTAAAAAATCTATATATATATACCTAATAATAAAAAAGAAAGCAACCCTTCCAGCGGGGTCACGGCCGCGTTGAGGCGCCGCTCGAGGAGGAGTCAGGGTCTGCGCTGCGACGGAGGCGGAGCAGAGCGGCTCTCACAGGAGGACATCGCGAAGGAGATGGCGCGGCTCAGTTTCCGTGATTGCCCGGAGGTCGAAGCCCAAAGGGGCTGCACCATGGCCAGGAAGAGGGCGCGGAGCAGCCCACGGTCGGCCTCCTCCGCTTCCAGTGGTCCTTGAGGGCCCTAGCAGCCAGCTGCGGGACATGTAGGGGCCGCCGCCACCAATGCTTCTGCCGAGCATGTTCCTGCCGCCGGGGGGAGAGGGAGATGGCGTTTCGTGGTCGACCATCTCGGCCGCGGCCACACCCCTGTGCTACAGAGCTTCATCGGGACCTTGGATTTGGTTCTCAATCTCAAATGCAGCAGATGCAAATTTTGTACCTCATTATGCACAGTCAGAAACAGTCGGGAAGAGAAAAAAAAGATCGAAGATGACGCCGATGTTTCCGAGGCCGTCCGTCCGTGAGCATCAACAGCCATCCAGGTTCGGGGCCAGCTCGAGGAGGCAGCGTTCACCTACAGCAGAGGAGAGATAGAAGCAATCGCAGATGCTCCCACTCGGTTCTTGAAGATAATGAGAGGCAAGCAATGAAGTTCGTTGCATGTCATTTGTTCGAGAAAATGCTTAGCTGCTGGTAGAAGACAGCTGCTCCCCGTTTCATCAGGACAATGTTTTCAAAAAGTAGATTATGATTATAAAAGTTGTGATAGAGTGGCTCATGGGTTGACCTCATGCCCATTGAACGGTCTTGTCGTTCCTCTGAAGATTTGTCTAGCATTACATGTATTTCAGGGAAGAACGTGACCTAACTTGGAGCATAATTTTTTATTCGAATTTTGAGTGCAATGACAGGTTGTGACCCACCAAAGTAAATTAATTTGCAGGATTAGATGAATTTTATGTTCTTAATTGCAAACAACGTTCATTTCTGATTTTGTTTTGTTAACTCAACTCACCATTCTCTCAATCACATATGAAAACTTATGTTCCTCTGTAATAATTCAGTCCACACAAAAGTTCGGTGAATTTGCGGCATTACTCGTCTTGGTAGTTTCGTGCTATCTGAGTTCACGTAACAGTTTTAAAGCTCTGTTACAGAAAACCGACATATTTTATGTCTACATACATCCACTTTCTATCAAAATTGAGACACTTATTTTGTGATGGAGGGAGTATATGTTTTCCTACTCAAGTAGATACCTGAAAATATTAAAAAAGTATATGTTTTTTAGCGGTACGTTTTCATATAGCTATATTCACTAAAAATAAACCCGTACCAACACACGGCCTTCGTCAATATGTGTGGATTGTTGTCCGCCGATCCATGATAGTAGTCCGGATTGTCGTCCACATAGGTATTGAAACGAAAACCATCACAAAATCCATCCCCGGCTCTCGATTGCTTCAATAATAGCCGCACGGATGTGCTGCCTCCTTTGCTCAATTCTTTGCGTTGGCGCCAAATCCATATGTTATGTGTTTATTATTGTATCATTGCAAGGACGAAGAAGTGTCAAAAAATTTCATCCAGAATAAATTTTATTCTCCCGTTGCAACGCACGGGCATGTTTCCTAGTATTAAAATAATTAAGCAAAGGGCAGGGGCAATATTTTTCTAGTGGTCTCTCCAATAAAAGATAAACATGTTAGTAAACAAATTTTAGCAAGACAATTGATAGATTGTGAAAACATGAATTATGACAAGAGAATGTTCATTGTAATATTCATTTAGCCATTACGACAAAATACATATACCGTTATAAAACTGCATCTATGACTAATAATCCACCATGGGATCGCTATCCATCCTGTCACCAAAAGTATTAAGTTGCAATCAACATATTATCGCAATAAGTTCAGTACAAAATGTAAGCAATGATTATAAGCATAATGAAATAAACACTAATGTTTTACCCTTAGTAGCAACATCACATCCTCGTTCTTAGACATAACTCAAGGTTCAAGGTCAGACTCAAAGGAGGGATGAACCTATTATCTAGCACAAAACCTCTCTTGAAGATACAAATAATCATTTGGCCAAAGTAACCACATGGATCAGAGAACATGCAAGATCACCAATAAAACAAGTATATCATAATTTAGATGAACAAGCTGATCATAATGTCACAATCATCGGATCCCATCAAGCACAACATATAGCGTCACAAAATAGTAATATTGATCATGCTAGTCAACTCAAAAGAGACAATCATCTAGCTTCTTTTATGAATAGTCCAATGATTAAATACTCACACATCACTCTGGAGGCAGACATAACGATGAAGAAGCCTCTGGTGACGATCGGCAGGGTGTCGGGAAGAGTATCAGAAGCCTCCCGAACTAGGGTTTGAGATGACGGTGGCCTCATGTATATTTTCCTTAATGTAACCATTAGTCCATGGGAAATGTGATTAATTCCCGAAACCACATATGGAAGCGCCATGCTCTTTAACTTTCCCTCATTTTGATAATTGATCGACAATCTCTTTTACGAAGGTTTATATAATGGATTAAGTTACCATGCAAAGTAACAAGTAAGGATGCATGAGCATGAAATGCAAATGCTTAAGAATACATCAAAAGCATTCCCTTATACCTTGAAAACGTACTCATGTCAGAAACATCGTGTATTTCAGATTGAAAGGAATAGTTACCACATAACGGCATAAGATACAATAAATAGTTAATTCATAAAATACAAAAAAAATCATACATATTTGATTTTTTTCTATACACTAAATCAAACATTGTGAAGTTTGACTTTGCCTATAATTAGTGTGCACCATATTTTGGCATATACGAAGTACAAGTTACATCGATCAACTTGTATAAGTGTCAAGACGACTACATCATCTAATCGCTCCCAGCCTCTCATCAAGATTCAAGATATAATAACGATGAAAAAAAGGGAGATGAACTCAAAAGTTCGTAAGAAGCTTAATTTATACGGTAGACTCCAGAATTCAGAGTCCGAAGTTGCAAAGCGTGAGGAACTCCATGTCGGTGTCCACGTACTTGGTCCAGAGATGCTTGTACTGGTTGAAGGCGACGTCGAGCCATGGCTTGAGGTTCCCGTTGAAGTGTATGACCGCAGCTCCCCTGATGTCCTCGGGCCTGATGTGCGGGTTGTAGCCGAGACCCATGACGTGCCACGACTTGTCCAGCGGCGTCGTGTTGCCGTAGAACGTCATCAGCCCCGCCGGGAGCACGGAGGCCGCGTCCCACAGCGTGCCGTTCTCGTTCATCTCCATGAGCTGGTGGAACTTGTTAGTGCAGTTGTCGCGGCGCCATGCGAGGAGGTCGAAAACGTTGACGCCGTAGGACCAGGCGCACTCGCGGGGCTCGAATCGCCCTTGCACGTGGGGGTGCGAGAAGTTGAGGTACTTGCCGTAGCGCCGGAACCCGCCGAAGCAGGTGTAGAGCGCGGCGTTGGCCTTGCCGCCCAGGTCGACGCGCCACAGCTCGGCCAGGTCCCTCTGCACCACCACGTCGTCCTCCAGGAGCACCACCCTCCGCAGCGCCGGAAACATCTCGGGCAGGTAGAACCGCAGGTAGTCGAGCTCCCGCAGCGCCACGTCTCTGTTCCCGTCCTCGACCTGCCGGAGCACGGGCGAGGAGGAGGCGTTGAGGAAGGGGAAGTCGGAGGCGGCGAGGAGCTGCACGTGCGCGCCCAGCGGCGGCGGGCTGCGCGCGAACCAGACGCGGAAGGCCGGGAGGTACATGGGCGCGGTGACCACGTGGAAGACGTGGCGGGAGGGCTCGGACGCGGCGCGCGCGGCGGAGGCCACCACGACGGAGACCGCCAGGAGGTTGTCGGAGAAGATGGCGTAGTGGTACAGCGACGGGTCGGTGAGCTCGGGCGGTGGCGGGGCGACGGCGTCGGGAGCGGCCGCCGCGGACGCGTTGGCGAGGCGGGACTCCATGAGCCGCATGGCGAGGCAGTGGAGGGACTTGGGCGTGGACACCGCGGCGATGCGGGAGTTGAGCTGGCCCTCGCGGCGGGCACGGAGGAGCTGCTGCCCGACGGCGAAGACGGTGTCGGAGAGCTTGAGGATCTTGGACTGCGTGTCGAACGCCTCCTTGGCGCCCGCCGCGAGGGCGCGCGCGCGCTTCACGTGCCCGCGGGCCTCCTTCTCGAGGAGCGCCACGGTGGAGAGGGTGAGGCGGGAGGAGAGCGCGGAGAGGCGGGAGGAGGTGGACAGGAAGGACTCCGTCTGCGAGGCGGAGTCGGCGCTGAGACGGCGCGCGTGGGCCGCGTACGCGGCGAGCACGGCCGCGTGGTCCTCGGCGTGGCGACGCACGGCGGCCAGGCGTGAGGCCGGGGAGTTCGGGGCCGAGGTGGTGATGGTGCTCGCGGACAAGAAGAAGAAGAAGACGCAGGCGAGGAAGAGGAGCGTGATCAGTGCCGCGAACGCCGCGCGGCGCGACGAGCGCGACCGGCCGCCGGCCATCGGTGATGATGCAAACGGCGTGGAGCGACGGAGCGAGTTCGCGTCAGATCGTGACGAGGGAATTGGCGCGCGATCTTTTCCTACTCCGGTGGGGTTTGGTTTAGAGGGATCTGGTTTGGTTCTCGTGGTGTCCGGTGACCAGATTTTGGTCAGTGTGCCCGGTGGAGTGGCACTTGGGCTCTTGGAGAATGATTAGTGAGTGGAGTGGTGAAGCACTGATCGCCGGACGGCGACGGCCTCTTCGTTTCCGACTTGACGTGATGTTGGGTTATCCAAGCTAATTGTCAGTGAGCTTCGTTTGGGTATAGTACATGTCAGATGTGTAACTGAAATCTAAGTGGGTGGCCAGAGGACATTACTGCATTGACCAGTGTATGCGATTGACCAAAGATAAACTAATCCACTAGTATTTGGCCCAAAAAATAACTAATGCACTAATACTAGTGGCTCTAGTGTGGTCGCACTAGCTTCCCTAGTAGTGGTGAATGCTCTGAGATTGCCTAACAGTGTTGGCAGGATCTTACAAGCAGTCGTCGTTTTCCTCTTGATCGTGTCAACTCTGAGAGAGTGGATCGAACTTTTGAGGAAACATGGATCCAACAACAGTACAAGTCTTCATTCATCAGGCTGTAAATGGGTAACCCATCGGGTAAAAAGGAGTGTAAAATTGGCAAGGAAAAAACTTTTAAGTTTTGTGTTTTACAAGATGATGATGCATCGTTACTTTCTAATAGTGCTTTCTGGAGAGGATTAAGCGCGGGAGAAGTTCGACCGCCTTCCAAGTTGTCGGGTGTTCATAAAACTCTAAAACTGGGACATCCAACCCTTAGAACACACCTTTCATCGTGCATTATTTTCTTATAGTATTATAACATCGTTACAACATTTCTTCCAACTGTTAGGTCAAAATATATGAGAAATATCATAACATTAGGGAAACACCAACGCAGAAAAATGTAGGTATGCAAAAAGTTCCGACTGATCGAACATGTAAGGGACCAATGTTTGCAGCACCTCACTAAAAGATTTATCGTAAATGCGCAGAAACGTCCTGAAATCTGTCTCATATGTTCATAGAAGACGTACGTATAAGTTTACAACATGTTGAAAGAACCTATGCAACATCGAAATTCGTGAAAAACTTACCTTTGCTCGACCACCAAGCTCACGGCCCCAAGCTTGCGGGCAATGAATCCGACTTCCACGACTCCCATCTACCATAGTTCTAACACAAATCTCCAATTTGAGCTCTTCCATGCATGGCGAGGTCAGTGGTCCAAATCAAGGTTAGTAATTTGCGATTTTTCGATGATGCATATGTTTTCTCGAGATGATATGTGTTGTGCTACAAACGTGATGCTCCAACAATTCTATGCGCCTGCTGCAAATGTTCTTGTGAGTAGTTGCTAAATGTTGTCCTTGTTGTATATGCTTTCATTTTTCCGAGGGATTTTCTACTATGCATAGGGATTTGTTACGACGAGTGGGAATTTTGTTACATGCTCGTATTTTTTAATGCATAGATGTTTTCAGGATGTTGCGATGTTCTTTTTTACTGTTTTAATCTAATGCAAGATGAAAACGTTGTAAAGATGCTACAAGACTAAAAGAATTTGCTACGCGGAGTGGGTGGTATGCTGCAAAGGTTGGATGGTTGAATTTTCCTTGTTATATGACAATCATACGTTGGGAAGTCAGAGGATTTGAAAGTTTTCATCCCCGTGAGGATGCCTAACACTTTCCCTTAGTTTGAAAGTTTTCATCCCCGTGAGGATGCCTAACACTTTCCCTTAGTTAGGGCTTGTTTGGCTCCTAGCTAGATCCTACCACACTTCTTACTAAATTACAAAAAGTGCAGTGAGAAAATCGGCCACCACAGTTGTGGCAAAACAATGTGTCTATTTTACAACTACTAAACTAAATGAGGAATGCCATGGTTGTGGAGCGAAACAAATAATTACCACAACCGGCAAAATTTTGCAATGTGTGACTTTGACCCAAACATGCCCTTAATTATTACTCTTAGGGTACATGCCCTTAATTAGTGAATTTAATTTTTAGGGAGAGTGAGTTCAATTGTTTTTTTAGCATCGAGTCAGTTCCACTGGTAAAGTAATAAATCCAACAAGGTCCATGCTTGGGCCTAACATTCTCATATGGGCCTACCCTAGTTCAAAAGGGGCATACATTAGCCCATTATCCCAGCCAAACCAAGCGGTAAATTCAGAAACATCAACTTCTCCGCTGGTTCTGGCGCCAGGCCGGCAACTTCTCCTCCATCTGCCGCCTGCCGGCCGCCCTAAATGTCAAAATTCCCGGCGTGCTCCGTCGAGATCTCAGCTTCGACACGATCAAGGAAGGTGCGAACCTCCGGGGACACGCCGCCTGCTGCAAGGCGGCGCTTGGTGTCCGTGCACCACGCGTTCGGCGAAATGCCCCACCGAGACTGCCACGGGCCGGTGTGCAACGCGGGACTCGCCGTCGCCGTTGCAGCGGATCGTGCGTACGAGCCACGGTGCGAGGCTTTGTGAAGTAACCAGACTCTACAAAGCCCCCTGCATTTCAGAGCTTCAAGTCCTACGGGCTACGGCGGTCAGGACTACTACGGTATCACGCGAAGCCGGCCGTTTCTTGCCAAATTGTGGATTCTTCTACGCAAGGTATATGCACCAGAAACACTACAGTTTCTTGAAATTAGAGGGTACAAAAGAGTGAAGTGAATCAAAGAGTGGTATAGCTCCTTGAAAGAGATACGTATCACAATTCTGCAGTACAGGCAACTATGGACAAAACTGAAACTGAGTTAGGCTTAACTTACACATGAGACAGCTACAGAAGCTCCTACATTCCACAAAGGGTGATTGGTCTCATGAACTCATCATACATAGTAGCACATTACATTCTAAAAACTCTGTTAGCTTCACTGTTAACAGAAGGAAATTCTAGTCCCTAGGCTGGCGCGGGCACTTACACTGCTTTCTAATACCTCTTCATGCTAACAGTAATACTAGCAGATGGAGGTAGAAACTGATCTCTACGGCATCCTGGAACCAAATCTACGCTGCTACTTCTCTCTACTCCATTCTAGAACTAAATCTACATTGCTACAGAGTTCAAACTAAGTGTAGCACTTGGTCGGCTGGTAATTGGTGGAGACCTCAGACGTGCAAGGGAGCGAGTCCCAAGGCATGGTCGCCTTCCAGTCATCAGAAAGCGGCCCTTGCAGGTTGTATGGGAAATTGATGGACCGTGGATCTCCGTCGACGATGCTGGCAATATCAGGCAAGTCGACCACGCATCTGTTGACCATGTTGTTGTTCCACCGTTGCGGCTGCATAAACTCAATGTTTGTGGGCGTTGATCTGTCCATGTCTGAGAGTGTAATGGGGGATGTATTCCGAACCATAGATGCAATGTCCATTCCACCAGCAAGATCAAGCGGGATTGCTGAAAGGATACTCATGGCCTGATGCTCTGCATCTGGTGGAGGTATAACAAAGGATGTAGGTGGCCTGCTGATGCTGTCAATGATGTTGAGAGTGTTCTGACATGAGGAAACTACTGAAGGAAAGTACCCATTGCCAGTGAACTGGATGTTGGAGGAGAGGATGTTTGTCATTGCGGATGATGTGTTATCTGAGGTGTGTCGACTCCTGTGTGTGTTCTGCAAGTGTGGAGGAATGTAGGGTCCGTTTGTGCTGGACAAGGGAGGAGAGACCCACGAGTGTGAGAGCGCTCTGTGCGCTGTGGCATTCGTTTTCTTGAAAATCCTGCAAATTGCCCAGGAATCCTGCTCATGAGGGGAAGATAGAAAAAAAAATCTGGTCAGTGATTTCCTAGTGAAAGGAAAATGGTATTTATATCATACACTTGTAACAGTTGAACCCCTGCATGTTAAATAAATGCAGTGATTTTATCCCTGTCCGACATGTTAAAATTTACTACGTTTTGATCCTCTGCATAGTGCTATATATATATGTTTCAGGTTATCATTTTCAAATAAATCTAGGCCTTACATGATTAATGAAAAAATCAGAGCTGCTTTTGCAGGATGTAAATATCTTACATTTGGTGGAATAGTCTTCTCTAGTGGCTTCTTCTGCGGCATTGAAGGGTCGGTGAGTGATGGAAGCCGGAACTCATGCATCATCCAATCGGTTTTGACTCCTTTGGCCGCTCTGCCCTTATAAAAGACGAGAGACTTCTTCAAGCCTATGCACTTGCTTCCATCGGAGGAGTAAATTGGCCTGTCAGTTCCGGTGGCCTTCCAGAAGCCTGCTCCAGTTACCCTGTTAGGCCTTGTGCTGTTCCGGTACTTCCTATCCCTTGGGCAGTAGAAATACCACTCCTTCTCTCCAGTACTTGCTAGTTCTGAATTGAGAGAAGAAAATAGTTTTGTAAGTTGTCATGAGCAAAATTTAGTTTCGTTGTGTATATGTGCAACTGCATTTTATGACCAAAGATCAGTTAACTTAGGTTTATTCCAGTGCAATTGTTGTCAAGAATTTGAAGTGACAAAAATGCAGATGAATCATGCCTACCTGCCTTTTTAGCCTGGAGAACTCCACTTTCAAACTTGTTAGTCAGTTATTCAGTCTTAACAGTGATATACTACTATAACCCAAACTCAGTAAACTACAGGAGCATCATATAAACTCAAAGATAAAATCATGTGATACCATATATCAAGTTTCTCTACATCATATGGCCTAAAGTGCATGCAACCATTTAGTAGCTACTCCAATCCCAATAACTACGTTAAGAAGCTGCTACTATGACTGACTTGAACGGATTACTACAAATATTTTCTTAGGTTTAAGCCCACAAGTCTTTGGCTGAATGATACATGGGTGCTGCTAGTCGTGAGTACTATAAAAGAGGTGGGGGAAAAAATCTTGTGTAGTAATTTTTTTCATTGTTTCAGCACAACCTCTAAGAACCAGTAAACCAAAAGATGCATGCAAAATCGTCAGATTTGATTTTCTTAGACGAGTGGGAAGAAAATATCTACCAAAAATAAGGTGGAACAAGATGGAGCATGCATGCTTTATGCCAGCCACACAGGAAAGAAGAAATATGTATCAATGATAATCTTATCGTTGAATCCTTCACAGATCTTTGTTCGTCAGCACAGATCACAGAGAAGCAAAAGATAGTTGACAAGGGATTTATAGAAGCTTACTTGGGAGATCCCATGGATCAAACTTGTATATGTCCAGCTGCCTAATAAGCTCAATTGGAAGAGACTTCTGCTGGATTTTCCTATTGAGGTAGAACCTGACGAGTTCTTCATCTGTTGGATGAAACCTGAAGCCAGGTAACATAACTTCATCTTGCTTCTCTATGTCATCACTTCTGATCTCTTCCATATCTTTATCACCGTAAACAACCACTGGATGGATGTTAAGTAACTAGCTCAAGCAGTGATAACCTACTTCTGGTTATCAGGAACGTACTAAACCCTAAAGGATGATGTGTATGGTCAGACTTTACTGGATAAGAACTAGCTAAGGATCTTGTTTTCTACTGATTACTGAGGATAGAAGAGGGAGAAGGTTCTACCACTAGACATGAGAATGAGAAGTAAACCAGAGACTTCCTAGCTTCAAACCTAAACAAGCTAACTCTAAGCACTGCCTGTTTCCAGTCAACCAAAGTGAGCAGGAAAACTATGATGGTACTCTGGCATGCAGATACTTAAAGAGAAGAAGCTCGAACTGAAGTTTCAGACTTGCAGTTAGCTCTCTTGGTTGCTCCCTTTGTAGGGTTTTCGCTTCCTACTATTCGGCTTCTTGTTCACACCTTCTCACACACGCAAGAACAGGTTCTTATAGCAGATCTTTAGAATACTCAAACATTGTTGAACTCTGTAGGGTCTCTTTGGTCTTTACTCCATGACGAGGATCTCAATGAGCTGTGCAAATTCTGCGTCCATTTTGGGATTAGCAATCTCTTGATTACTTAGGACTAAATTAATTAACGTTACTTCGCAGCTGACACAGTTCAGACATACGTGTTACTGCTATAATTAAGCCTTCTGGGAGAATAAGTGAGCTCACTAGATGGCTAGCTTATTATTTTTTATTGTGGTTTCCTTGAGTAGTTCAGTTGTCTGTAGTTGATGTATGAGTAACAATTCCCAAGACAAAAAGACACTTCTAAATTCCAAGTAAGTACAGTTTTATACTGCTAGTCTAATTCCCTCTGACAACATCTATATTTTACATTGGTATCAACATATACCTTTGATCTTCTCTCCTGATCCAAAAATTCCTTTCAAATCAGGCCTTTTCCCACTCATCTTTAATTTTAAATATTAAGACTTAAAGTACTCTTGAACAGCAGCAGAGATGAGTAAGAAGAATATGGTTTAGAAATCTGTATGCGCTATTTGCTCATTCTGTGCTCGATTCTAATTTAAACATTGTCCCTGACAGATAATAGAAGAAAACACTGCACTTCTGGTACATGGTATAATTTGCCCTGTTCCTTATTCATAATATTGAAATAAATCCATAGGGAAGAGTGGAAGACGATGTAGGCTGTGGTACTTCTGTATTACCCATTTATATGAAGTGTAGCAGACGACTGCTGAGCTGACACACTGCTCCGCTTGTCGTCCAATCATCCTTTCTAGTACAATGAATACAGATAGTTCGTTGCAGAAGGAAAATCAGAGTTCTATGTGGCAAAGTTATGCTTATAAACTTGTTTTTTCAGTACTTGGAAAAGAAGGAGGAAATACCTATCACTCACCGTAGTTAGTAATAGTCTAATACACGTTTCTGATCCCTAGAATAGAGCCAAAAACATGAAGTCATATCTGGTAAAATTATTTATGTTTCTGAAAGATGCCAATGTCTCTTGCCATTGTAAGCTTGTGAAGAGTCAAACATACGTTAGATCTGACCCAGTAATTTTTTTGCTCTATAGATAGTGATGTATTGGTTGCTGATGTGGTACGGCCAAGGGTCATGTATGTGCAATGGGTTAACTACCTTTGTCTTGTAGGGACAATGTCTTGTATGCATCCGGTTGTCATTACTCTGAAAGTCCTAACTTCTCCTGTATTTTAAGGGTCAGACATCATGTGGACCGGACTAGGATGCACACGCTCGTGGACTATTTAACCTATCCAGCCAATTCCAGTCTGAAGCAAAGGTTAGATGGCATCCTTTCTATGTTTTGCTTTAATTTGTGTCCTAATTATCCATAAATCCCTTAACTTCTCTTGCAAAAAATGTAGTTTTGCACGAGAGTTGTTTTGTGCACCCATGTGATGTTTGCACGATTCATGGGGCTAGAGCTGGCCAGCTGCTAATAAGATGCAAGAAGCCAAAGTGTTGAAAAATCAAGATCCTCCCTCTCACTAGTCACTAGGGTAACATCATAGTCACATGGCATCATACTTTAACCGAAAAATCCAGACCTGCCCATTCGTGCTGCATTGGGCGCATCACCGGAACTTCTACAGACATTGATGCGAAAATCCTGCATGGATCCAAGCGCAACCTCCCTCATTCTTCACCTCCAGCCAGAGAGAGGAGGAAAAAAAAGTATGAAACCCAAAATCCCATGGGCCCAGGTTTTCCAAACCCTGTCCTCCAAGCACCCAACAGTGCAAGGACCTTCGAATTAAATGATGCTGGAGGTTTACTGCTAATAGGGGGATTATAGATGGTCTTAGGGTCAAAGCTCTGAGGCCGAATGCTACAAATCGGTCTGTGGAAACCAATGGAGTTTTCTTGTACTAGGAGGAGTGCTGCTGCATCTACCACTGTTTACTCAAATCCTCTTGTCACAAGACTACTCAAGTCTAAAGACCTTGCCAATGAATGCATTTTTGCACTTGTTCTACAGTTCTACTTAATGGTGTATACTGCGTTAGTACACTGACGAGTTTTTTTTTTTAAATTTAACCACGCCATATATTAGGTCCGCAAGCCGCCTCATTAAAAACCTTACAGTCCGCGGCCTTCTAATCATATAGTTACATCATCTAGGAGAGTTTGCAAAATGAAGCTAGGGGGTTCATCGACCCAATTACAAGAAATCTTAGAGGTAAAACAATTCCTAGCTAACTCGTGAGCCACCTTATTTGCTTCTCTTCGACAATGTAAGAATTCAACCTTCCCAATTCCTCCAGCTTGTATTATAATGTCAGTGTAAATTGATGTGGCTTCACTCCAAATGCGGTTTGGAGTTTGTACATATGCAGTTTGTAAAACAAATGTCTGCATCATGATGTCCTGAAATGGTGATGGAACCGGCGGGCCAGACGCTGGCGCCTCTCTCCTATAGATGGATCATGCATGTAGGTTAGACGGTGCTTGTCTCTGTCTCCCAGATCTTGCTTGCTTGACATTGATCGGTTTGTGTGCCTGAACCCGCTCGTGCGGCCTCTCGTTTGGTGTTACCTACTGCTGCGTATGCCCCTAGCTAAGCTAAGCTAATCCTACTCGGGCGGCTGGAGTCAAACCCTTCCGTTTCAAGTCTGCTCCGTCTCATGCCCCTTGGTATGCGTGGCCCCTGTAATAAGTTTGTTAGCATCCAGGATCCCATGTTTCCAGGGTGCACACCCCAAATTTAATCCTCTTGTACTCTTCCTCCTACGCGGCCAATCGATGCGTGCGCTCGGGCTTGTGGTTATGCTTGTGCGTGTAGCATCGGCGTTCCCACCCTGCACGTGTGGCGTGGGACAGTGGCTCCCTGGGGCCAGTAAACTTGGTGTTTTTGGCAAAACTTCGACGCTGGAAAACTTGGCGTTTTTGGCCCTCATATATTTTCTTGAATGAACAGTACAGAATTTATTGCTGCAGAATACTTTTGTCCCGAGAAATATATAGTGAGCATTACACATTACATGGTCAGATTGGAAGCCTAAATGCATTTCGTAGCTGCCCGATGTCTTTCTTGGGGTCGACTTGGTTGAAACCATAGTGGCTGCACGCCTTGTTCTCTCCGCCACTGCTACCCTAGCCACCGCACACCATGTTCTCCTTGCAGCCGCCAGGCAATGTGGATGGACGAAGCCGTTAGGTGGATGGCGATAACAAACTTGTTTTCTTGCTTGGAGGGGTCCTTTGGTTGTGCGATGTGGCAATCTGACAGTGTGAGAGTAGCGTATGTCAAAACATTATACTTTTGTCCCAAGAAATATATAGTGCGCATTACACATTACATGGTCAGATTGGAAGCCTAAGTGCATTTCCTAGCCGCCGATGTCGTTCTTGGGGGCGGCTTGGTTGAAACCCTAGTGGCTGCACTCCTTGTTCTCTCCACCACTGCAACCGTAGCCGCCGCACACCATGTTCTCCTTGCAGCCGCCAGACAATGTGGATGGGCGAAGCCATCAGGCGGATGGCGATAACAAACTTTTGCAGGGTCCTTTGGTTGTGGAATGTGGCAATCTGACAATGAGAGAGTAGTGTCTGTCAGAACATTATATTCTAAATTATAGCTACATATGTGCAGATAGTTGAGGGGTTAGCACACGAGAGCCATATAGATAGACATGTTCGGATTAGTCAGGAGACACGCCGAAAAGAGTCTACTGGTTTGGTGTATGGCGTATTTCAATGTGTGTAGATTGTTTGTCTTCTGGCCGCTCCCTACCCTTCCTTAAATAGGTGGATGAGGGTAGGGTTACAAGGTGTTCAAGTCGACTTTCTAGTCGGATACAATCTAATCTGGTTATTTCGGTATGTCCTTGGCTTGTCTTGTACTTCAAATATATAGCTTCTTGGTATCGTAGTGGGACTTCGCTTATTTCGCCCGACCCACCGAGTTTCCATGGAACGGTCTTCGTCCTTCATGTGGTAGCATATTTTCTGTATACTCTTTTGTGACGAGCTCTAGTTTTCGTCCGACCTAGGTGATTGACGACAACATCCACGACGCCCCGTGGGTCAGCGGAGCATACGGGCGTCTAGATCAGATGACAGATATCTATCTCTATCTAAAGGCACATATGATGGTTCTCGCTACGGGAATGATCCTATGACCTTAGAAGAGGGTCACATATCTGGATGTTTTGCTTGTCGGTTTATGTGCATGTGTGCAAGGATCGAAGAGGTTATGCAGATATATGTGACCAACCTATATGGCAAGAAACAATCTAGCTTGTACATAAGATAAACACGGTAAGAAGTTAGATACAAGTAAGCAAATGGGTTGGTAAATAACCACAAAGTGGAGACGATAATATATGCCAAAGTTCGTACTTTTGGGGATGCTAGTCCCCATTGGAACGACGTGGTGACACAATGCCCACAAATAGTCACAATGACTCACCATATTCTACTGGAGCTTTCTCACAATGTAAAGTGCCTTTGATCTACTAAGTGGTGCCCTTGGCAACCAAAAATTTACAAATTAGTTTGGGGCAAGCTCTACAACTTTACTGGAGTCCCCCAAAAATGTTTCAAAGCTTTAAAAACCACAATGATTAAGTTCCATACAACATCTTACGTCTAGGGTGCCACACACCCAAGGTAACCAGATGCACAAATGATAGCAAGGAGGAATGGACCCCCTCTTGATAGTATGGATTTCCTAACGACTCTAACCAAAAATCGTCATGGCACTGTCTCGTTTCTCTTTTACCTTCAGAGGTCTAACTATGTTATACTTTCTCCGGATGTGCCTAGTCATTGTAAAATACCTCAATCTAGCGCATGGCAAGTCGACTAACATGCTGCCATTAATACAAAATGACGTAGAGAGGAAAATGTTGTTTTAATGTGCAGCAAACATATCATGCAGCGATGGTGTCTTAGCCGGTGATGTAATTGGAGGTGGTAGATGGAACTTAGCCGCATGGTTTCGCATGCCCGGCTTCCTCCATCCCTCGACGATTCAGCTTTAGGTGTTGGACGCCAATTTCTGGTGATGGTTGCCCCCCTCCCCCCCACATCCACGCAGTTGTTCGAGCACTCGATGTAATCGTATATACAATGAAAAATCTGATTGACACATCGGTATCATCATGTCCTTCCTTTTGGTGTCGGAAGACTGACATCAGCGACCTTCCTGATTCTAGCGATCGTGGAATGGTAGCAAATTTAAAGGTCAGTGACAACATAGGGACTTCAATGTGGTGGTACTGAAGTACAAGGTCTTGTGTTCTAGGGTGAAAACTCTAGTTCCAACCTTCATTGGTTGTACCTGGTAATGGCGAACTAATCGCTACTCCTTTGTTGAAGGAATGTGGGGGAGTTGCTTGGAGTCTCTCCCCCACCCCGGCTCCCTCTCCTGGGTGCTACCCGCGTGCCGACTGTAGTTGGATCTCGTGAGACGACGCCCGTGCATTTCTACTTTCCTGGAGGTGTCATTGTTGGGAACCATTCTCCTAGTTTGGCTTGTTGCCATTAGCCGTGTGCACCTCGCTAACTCGACTAGCTCTTAATACTTGTAATTACATAGGCAATGTGTATTTAATATAAGAACAATATTGACATATTACCCTTAAACTAATAGGGACAAGCTAGCATGAGGCGCCGCACCCGAGCTTGCGCATGCGGCGGGTGATTTGTGTAGCTTTTCCCCTATAGGGAGAGCACATGCATGCATGTAGTAGTGTGTGTGACATCATCATATTAATTACCAAATTCGAAAATTTAAAATGATTTATCTTCTAAACCGTTATTCCGATTAAACATCCGTTTGTACCGTTAGATTTGTCTCGACAATGTCTTCAAAACTAAATCCATTGTTAATATGTTTAGATGAAAATAAAAATTCTGCACCAGTTACCAGATTGCGGTGCTATGGCTATCACATTAACACAAACAGTTATCAAGATAAGTATAGATGATTTTTTAAATGTTTTTCAACACCTGTGACACATCTACAATCGGGTGTGACGAACTTTTCCCGTCACATCAGTTATCAGATTAAACACTATATTTATCAGATTTATATTGCATAGTTATCATGATAATTATACATGGTTATCATATAATTTTGTAGATGTTTTTACACCTTGAAATGATATATACAGCTAGTGAGTATGAGTTTCAGTGTTTTCAAAATCCAAACAATAATAGTGTTTCACATAAAGTAGTATCATTTCGGTCTTAGATATTGAATGGCGTACAGAAACCTGATAGCCAAGTTATTATAATGTGATAAGTTAGTTATAATAATATGGTAATTACTGAAGAAAAAAAAAGTTCTCAAAACATGGCAACATGGGATTTAGTTTTGAAAATTTTATCACGACTAAGCCAACGGTGAAAACGGATTTTGAATCAGATTAATCATTTGAAAGATAAATTACTTTTAATCTAAACAATAAAGGGAATCTACACGATGTCATGGGTGACGTCACTGCATGCATGCAGGTAAAGGAGCCGCCGCACGGAAGAGAAAAAATGCGGCGCCCGCGCCGTGTAGTCCCGTCCTAAACTAAAATATTGCCGAGCTTCGAGAGATACATACAACTTGTACGTAGTGCACTTATGGTTATGATCCTTTTCTTGGTGCATGTTTGACTGTATGTACTCCATGACTTAAGCTAGGATTGGTATGTAGTACATCTGTACGTGTCAAACATTGAACACTAAGTCATGCATGCATGTCGAGCTCTCCAATTCCCAGACCGAGAGAACCCAAAAACAACATGAGTAGTTCTTACTCCACACTCGTTACCAAGAAGGACGCGCGCGATGGAATGGAAACAATTAATCGTGCAACAACCTCGGAACGAGGCCGGCTGAGAACGAGAGAGTAGTGAACTAGTGATCACAGAACGACACAAGGATATCAAGCTCAACCGCCATCCCAGTTAGTCTCATCGATCCACTGGCTTCTACTACTATCATCATTGATTCATGCGTGCATGAATGCACGGTGCACTGGGACGTACGCATGGACTTCATGCATGTTACGTGCAGACGAAGGGTGTGTTCCTGAAAGGCCCTGATTCACATTTCTACTTGATTTCCATGTCTATGCAGTTTGTTCAGGACTTCTAGGTGCTGTACTTTCTTGCGGAATTTCGTGCGGTCAAACTTCGGTATTACTCGACGTTGTACTGTTCTTGGTCTCACCACCACACCGAAGTTCAGATCTTGAGAAGTGTTAGTCTAGCTCTGTTCATATGTACACAGAAAAACAAGTGCTCACGTGAAGTCCACTGAAGTCGGCGTTGGCTGTAGTCTTGTAGTATTACGGAGTTTTCAAGGTCGGCTCTATATGCATCAATTAATGAGAAATATTACTCGTACTGAAATTCGAAATACAGTAAGAAAAATATATTTCCAGGAAATAAGGGAGAGTATGTTTTTAGGAGTTTTCTTAAGTATGTCCCTTTGAACAATTAAGGGAGAGTGTGTGAGATTAGGGGCCCGGTGGGCCGCGTCAACTACACTGGGCCTAAAATTGGTTTATATCCACTGAATCATTTTGAGCTTGCTTGCATGGGAGCTCAGCAATTGATCAATGTTACACTAATAAAAAGCAATTGATCAATGTTAAAAAGAAAAAGTTACCTGCATTCTTGTCCGCACCTGTGAACCCGTTTCAAAATATCTGCAGACCTTTGGAACCCAAAGGGATGATGCAAGTCATTAGTACTATATGCCAACACAAAAGGTAGCATGATTAGATGAATCTAACCACCTTTTATCATCTGAAATATATGTTGCGACATATGATAACCATGCACTCTAATTACTTTTCTGCTAGCCCGGTAAGCTTTTTTCATCCCACTGAGGCAGTGCACGTACCATGAGATTTTTTACAGCAATCCTTTAACATAGGATTGATGCTGATTTATTATCAGCTGAGGTGACCATCCAAACCGCACGACCGTCGATTGTTTGATTTGAAGTACTAGGAGAACAATAATTAACCACACAAAGGTAAAAGGCATCAAGTTGACATCAAGCATAAAATAGCTGATCCGATCGATGCTTATTGTTTTATAGAAGATATATGTTGAGATGGTGGGAATATACATGTTTCAAATAGGCCATGTGCAAATCTAAAAAAAAGGCCTTGTGTAAAGCTACAATATTCATATGCATATATAGTAGAAGGGTATGAAACTTTTAAGCACTATATAAATATGTAGGGTAGTTTCGTTGCAAAATCGAGCGGAGGGAAATAACACGAGCCCCATCAGCAATCAAGAAGTATCCCATTCCCAACTCAGCTCCTATAGTTCATTAATTGAGCCAAAACCCTAGCTAACCGTGCTTTTTACTCGTCCAAAGTTCAAGATTTGTTTCCTCTTTACAAATGCTGCCACCTTAATTACTACTAGTACACACTCTCTCTCTGTAGTCTTTACCAGTAGCGAAAAGAGGATCAATTATATAGATGACTGTGCTCTACATCCTGCTTTAGATATGCCTGCCAATTCCCGTATAAACAAGCAATATCTGTCCACACGACCACTAGTGCGCGCGCCAGTGAATCCCATGTATCCGTCTCCGGAGATCTGTAGTCAAAAGGTTGGCGACGATCCGCCGAAAAGATCCCGCACGGACCGATCTTGAGAGACCGAATGATGGATCAATCATGCACGCACGCAGCCGGCATTGCTAGCGCTCAGGTCACCTAGTTTTAGTTACCTCGCCGGAAAGCGCCACCGAGCTTCACTCGTAGACGCACGAGATGCATGCACGGCGGTGACGGGGACGCCGGCGGGACGTCGCTGGCGGGCGAGGTGGCTCGCCTGCTTTCGGCGTAGTGGCGGGCGGGCGGTCAGTCAGTAGGTCGGCGCCGGTGAGGTGGCGCCGGGTGGTGGATAGTGGATTACACGGACGATCATATATGGAAGGTAATCGCCACGGCGGCCGGCGCAAAAGTGGACCGATCGAGACTGGTAAGGGAAAGGAGTAGACAATCGACGTCGAGGTCTTCTCCTAGTCCTGGCCTGGGTCCTGTTCGTCGTCCGGCAGATTTTTGTGGCGAGGTAGCGACATCGATATATCAACGAATTGACGTTGGCCACACGAGCATGCAGAAGATTCAGGTGAGCCTTTTCCACGTCTTTCGTGTGGGTGCGGTTTCGTGGTGGTGAACGCGTACGATGACATGATCAGGATCAAGAGTGTCTAGGCTCTAGAACGCCTACGTGTGTGTGTGTGCTGGTCTTGCGCCACCATTTTATTCCATCTGCGTGCGCACTACCACGGTATTTTCTTGTGTAGCATGCCATTCCTTCGTTACCTTTAAACCAGGAAGGTGAGGTTTGCCTTTCATTTTTGTCGAGATATATATATATTAGCGACCACACACAAAAAGTCAGCAGGAGAATAAATACAATGTGTTAGAATTTGAGCCCATATACAGGGCAACCCAAATAAGCAATTCTGAAATCTCAAAATGCCATGTACGTGGCATGAGGTGGGGGTGCTAATATTTAGTACCACATGAGAAGTTAATTGAGGGCTCAGGTTTTAGCCAATGTACCTCTAAATATTGAATTTTGAGGGCATTGACCGGAGAGCAGTCGATCTCTTGGGGAAAACTAATAGATAGACTAATGGATATCACAGTATCGACCGGGAGCGACCCGAACTGGCTTTGCTGTGATGCGTCCGCTAACGACCAGATTTTTCGAATAGTAAAAATATAGACAAAAGTTAACTCGACTCGATTCACGCGACACGTGTTGTGCGGACCGGACGGAGGAGGAGGAGTGTGCTACAGAGGCTCTTCAGTTCTCATCCTTTTACCAAGTGGTAGAACACTGCACCTTATATGGTGTTTTAACTCCCCTCCAACTTCTCGTTTTCCCCCGAAATGGGAGCATAGCCCTAGCCTCTACATTGGGATGATGCACACATCCATTTATATTAATAAAAAGGTGGTTCAGAGTATTAAAATAAACTTATTATAATCATGGTTTGCTGGAGTTTCAACATGAACAAGCCATCGAAACTCAGGATATCGACAAAGACTAGACATCTTTGAAGTCTTCTAGTGTGTTTCCATCCACCGTGGTTGAAAATAGCCCAGACAACCGCCATCAAACGGGAGAAACCATACTCCGCGATCAACCGTTGGTCTTGTGGTAAAAAGAAGAAACACATATGTATCCAGTAGAGCGCATGATTGACAACCTGCAAGAAATGAGCATATCTAATCTTATTAAACACCACATCATTTTTACAATTCCAAATAGCCCAAATAAAAGCACAAGTACCAATGTGTATGCCTGCATTCTTTTTTTATCTACTCCATCCAACTAATGTCCAAACATATTTGCTACACCAATTGGTGGTGATATGCTGAAAGTAAAGTGAATCAATATCCAAACATCTCAGTCAAAAGGATAAGAAATAAATAAGTGCTCAATTGTTTCATCAGATTGACAAAAAACACACTTTTTACAACCCGTTAAACTCCTCTTAATCAAATTATCTTTAGTCAAGAGAACTTTCCATTGAAGAAACCACATGAAGATTTTATTTTCAAAGGAACTTTCAGATTCCAAAATATTTGTGTAAAAAAGGTGTGTGTTCATGCATTAACTCGGAATAGAAAGAACTGACTGTTAACTTCTTGTTTGTAGTCAGATTCCACAGAAAACAATCGTGGGTTGCCGTAACCGAGTCAAACAAGAGACGTGGACTCGCAGCCCATGACGTACCCGTTAAAGTTTTTCCGAGAAGCTCTATATAAATCAGTGCACTGCATGCACCGTCACACACCGAAACCAATGTAGGTTTGCCTCTCTCGCTGCTTGCGCCGCTTTCTTAGTCTACTCTGTCCCGAACGCTGGCATGCACCAAGTAGTGGAGAGTAGGTCTTCAGAACCTCGTCTTTATGATCCTGTATGGGAGAGGATGAATTAGGTTTTTGAAAAGGGCCCCGCGGGACTGCTCATCATCTTCACCATGGATCGTGTAATGTCCAAGTCAGGTAGTGCTGGGTATTGTCGCCTCCAACGGTGTTTGCTTCGACTAGTTTTCACCAACGTTATCGTCAACAATACCACCGCTACATCGGCTACGGCAACTTCATCTTCAAACAATCAGTACGTGCATGGTGCCTTTGTCACTAGTTAAACATGTTTACTGATTACATGCCGCGATATCCCGTTGTTGCTGCTTATTTTGATTAGTACATCTAGTATGTTCGAGTTTCACATGTTAGTAGTTGTTGTCATGTATAATATTCTGAAATTAATCATGAAATTGCTGCCTAATTATCCGACACAAGATACATGGTGAAATTCATGTTAGCATTATTTCCTTTTGTTTGTGAATTTAACATGAAAATAGCTAACCATGAGACATGTGGATACCAGCTATATAATCAACATTAAGAGTTATACTATCACTATGATTTTAGAGACATTCCTTCCAAATGTGAAGTCTAGAACATATTTAATTGGCCCCAGACTGGTGGCTTGGGATGCTATTTTAGATAGGTTGGCGCTGATCCAACCTATGTATAGAACATTTTCGGAACTATAAATCCCACTCGGTAATAATAAGAAGTATGAAAAATGAAGACATCATTGAAATTTGAAATCTTAGGATGGCATCTGCGTAGAGGAGTAATACTTACCAAAAACAAACTTGTCAAACACAACTGGCATGGAGGTACTAAGTGTGTGTTAAGATGAGACAAGAAAATACTTGTTCTTCAATTGCAAGTTTGCCTGTCCTATATGGTCACTCATCTGAGTAATTTCTATCTTGCAAATATTCTTGAGAACTGGCTACAAGGCATATGACACAAGTTTAAATTTCTTCTTAGGGTGCGAGTGCGACGCTTGTCGTAATATGGTTGTTTTGGCTATGTAGGAATGCCATGGTTTTAATGATATTTTTCTCTTACGCATTTGGTTCATGGTCGTCTCTACAACACGCAGAGTTTGGTCACATGTTTATGAGATGTCTTCACTGTTGGAGGATAATGTGAGGGATCTTTTTATCCCAAATGGGTGGTAACGTGGTCTATGGATTGGTCCTACATTTCCATTGACATCATACATGATTTCTTTGGGCTTTTGTAATTAATTCGTCATTTTCAGTTTTTTTACTACTGGTTGTGTGCATCTTAATTATGCAGAGACATGGTGTAAACTACTTATATCACGGCGACACATTGAGTTATAATTAAAATGCCCTTTATCAGAAAAGAATCAACACCAACCCTACGAAAGAAGGAAGGCCCTCATGGTTCACCATGCATGCACCATGGATCAACAAGTACTCTCCATCTTACGGTCCCATTGCATAGATGCTATATTCTATACACAAAAGTAGTGGATATGAGGTCGTTTATACAAGGCCAAGAGAGTTTATCATACTAAGCACCTCATAGACCACTTGTAAGTTTTTAAGTATCAATGTATCAGCCTTCGTGTGAATAAAGAGCTCTCACGTATTAAGATGTGGTCTAAAGCTATTGATCATCACTTGGACAAGCAGAGAAAGAACATGCCATCCAGTTACTATTTTGAGATGCTCGGGACCTTGGCATGCATGTAGAATAACAGTGTAAAGCAACGGCGACGAGAGAACGGTTGCCGAGGTAATATGCAAGATTCCAGGGTAGGTGGACATATCATTGAAATCTTGTCTCTAGTAGCCACGAGAGTGGGGATGAATCCGTCGATAGGATGTTAAAGAATGTTTCTTGGTTGTGTGTTATGTGGTCATCTATGCCTTTGATTCCATGTTGATGTTAGCGGCTCTAGCAACCAAGTGAGAGGTCGAGTTCCTAAGATCCTCTTGTGAAATTGGGTAATTTCGCTATGTGGAATCAGGTGCTTTTGTTTGTAGTGAGAGCATGGGCCAAGAAAGTCCCCTTTGAGAGGAAATGATTGGTTGACATTTTTTTGGCTATCATTGTTGGAATTTGCTTAGATATTACCCACAGAGTCTCAACGTAAATGCTTTTAGAATATGTAATCATCAGAAAATTCTATGTTTGACCGTCTATAAATAAGAATGATAAGCATCAACAAAATCAAATTGTCAGGATAAGGGCCCTTGCAATATATACTTGTTAATATATTGTATTTTTATATTAAATAACTACTCCCCTATAAAAACATGACGTTTTAGACATGGTTTCAATCAAACATTGATCACCAACATTGTTATATTAAAACAATATTTTAATACAAGCCTCGTTAGGTCTACATGGACTACACGTGCAAAGGAATCTGGTTCTCTCTGGGGGCACTTAGCCAACTACTCAGTCATTTGATCTCGGTTTGCCCTACCCTCACCGGTCGTGACCTAGGTGGCAGTCCATATAGACCTGATTGGTGTTCTCGTCTTTTAATGGAAACTAGAACAAATAACTAAATTTGGTAAATGTCTTCACTTTGTAACAACTTAGGGGGTGAAAATGTGGTAACATTCTTTAGTAGAGCAATTTATATTGCAAATGCACACGGTAAAGGTGAAATAAACTCATAAACTAATGTTTGACTTTTGTATGTGAAAACAATCTTTACATGGTCGATTTTACTCATTCTCGTTGCAATGGTGCATCCCCACGATTGTGTATAAATATATTCACAAAATGATGGGCCCACACCAGTCTTAAATCACGACCCTCTGGCTTGTGAGAAAGTTGGATTGATGTCATTGCACATATCATCAATAACATATAAAAGTATTTCATCTACGACTTGCTAGCTAGCTACTCCTAATTGATCATGGTTTTTTATTGACAAACAGTGATATACTCCCTCCGTCCAATAAAAGATGTCCCAACTTGATCCAAAATTACATGTATCTATACACTAAGTTATGTCTAGATACATCCAATTTTTGATAAAGTTGAGACATTCTTTGTTGGACAGAGGTAGTATATGATTTTTCTTTTCCTGCGGGAGTTACATCCTTAGTTAGTTATCACGTGAGGAAAATGACGGGACCATTACACCATCATTAGCCTAATCTGTTGTACTGTTGTACCGGGAACTAAATGGGGTCAAAAGCCAAAATGACAAGGAAATGCAGACGAGTAGTATATGCTTCTTCTATCAACTGCGAATGTAGCACTATAAGTATAAGCATGTACTTTAGGACGTTTTGGATAGATAAGAACAAGTGACAACACCACGGAATCACCACGAATTGATCACTTGATGTTCGTTTTCATCCCCACCAAATGAGAGAGCTACACTTGAGGACCACCCCTAAGTGATAAGATATGCTAATTCAATATTCTTGGTGCATGTTCTGTAAGTTTTCATACATTTTTCATGAAAGAATTATGTTCACACTAGTTATGAAGCCCCCCACCCCCCAATGTTTTTTACAGGAAAAGCTTTGTGTGGAATTAAGAAATTAAATGGAAAGGCCTAGCCCTGGTTGAATTTTTTTTGGCAATTAAGACACCACAATTTTATCTCTAATAAAAGAGTTTCCCATACAAACGAATCATTTGGAGACTATTTTGTTAAATGGAAAGGCCTAGCCTGGTTGATTTTTTTTGGCAATTAAGACACCACAATTTTATCTCTAATAGAAGAGTTTCCCATACAAACGAATCATTTGGAGACTATTTTGTTAAAGGAAGCAAGCCCCGGCCTCTGCATCGAAGTGATGCACACATTTTTAATATTGTTACAGAGTTCGGAAGATACAAATGAAACAAACCTGAGGCCTCATACTTAGCGACAATACCTCCATCAGATTATCACTAACTATATGGTAAAGAATAAATGAAGAGGAATACACCGGTAAAACTTTATTTCTTGTATCGCTTGGATTCAAGATTTGAGTTAATAAAACTCTCTTTATGAAGAAAAAAGCCTGAAACAGACAAAGATTCCTTACCAAATAGAAAACTAGGCAAAACAAGTTGAAAAACAGATTACCATAACCTCTACAGTGACTCGGAGAGTGCAGGCCGTCGCAATTAGCGTCTTGCGTTGGAGAATATGAGCGCTTAACCGATTTTGGAGCGTCCCAATTAGCGTCTTGCCTTGGAGGACATGACACTTAGTTGATTTTTCTTTCTCGGAATATTTATTTATTTCTCCTTAAGCGCCTCTGTAAGCACTTTCTGTTTAAAAGAAGGAGCAAAAAAAAGATTAAAGCAGCATTGATATATACTTTCTGTTTGTTTGAGAACGAAAGCCAGACAGATGTATTATGTACTGCAAGTCTGCAACTGCAGGAGAGATACAGGGCACATGAAAGGACACACACACTTGCGATCGATTGCAGAGCAAGGCCCAGTCCAATCTTAATTTCGCACATGTCAACAGAGCGAGAGCAATGAACGGCTGCGACATGTGCTCAGGCACGTACTCCCCGGCACATCGGCACAAGTGACATGCACACATACACGACAGTACGATACACCCACACACATGTATCTAGCGACGATCGACACACGTACGACTGGCAACGCCGCCGATCAGATAGGGATGTGGTCGAGCTCGTCGTCAACGTCGGTGGCGGCGACGGACTGGCTCTGCAACCGCCGGAGCTTGAAGGAGGAGAGCTTCTGCGGCGTGTCCTTGGGCGGGTCCTCGAAGCGGATGAAGGTGTAGGTCCAGGCGCCCGAGAGTGTGCCCATGACGGGGCCAAGGAAGTAGATCCAGAGGCCGCTGTAGTCGTTGCTCGCCAGCGCCGGGCCCAGAGTCCTCGCCGGGTTCATCGATCCACCTGACACTGCCCTGCACTCGATAATCGGTTTCCCTCGCGTCTCAGTTTAGGTCACTTTAGTTACCCATGCATTGACTTATCACTGCTAATTACCGTCATATGTAGCTATATATGATGTAATCATGATGCATGTTCCACTTTCATGATGTATATGGCAGATATGGTCAAATTTGGCTAACCATCGTACGTCAAGGTTACTGACATAATTCATTTGGCTGTTGTATCAAAGAATGCTATCAGTTCGTTGGGCTTGGCGTTTCCCTTGTTTGCCAAGAGCCAAGTGGTGATTAATCTGACCAAATTAAGCAAGTCCTTCCTTGTAGTCTAATCATAGTCGGCATGCATGCGTGTGTATGTATGTAGACACGGGTTGTTAATAAATCGCATATTATTTACCCTGCGAAGATGGACGTAATGCAAACCGAGGAACCGACAGCTAACCCGGCCAACTCACCAACCTGCATATACGCAAAAAAGAAATACAAACATCAGCAACTATATATGTGTGGCGTTTTATTTACAGTAGACTAAATGATGCACAACTATATATTGCATATATATTCCGTCAAGCTAGTGACTCACCGCTCTGCTGTCTGTCGCGACGGCGAGCGTAACGAACATCATGTTGAAGGTGACGATGACCTCGATGACGAGCGAGTGCCAGTGCGGGCCATGCGGCGTGGTGGTGCCGATCTCGGTGATGGGGTGGAGCACCGCCTTGAGCACGAACGACGCGCAGATGGCGCCGGTGAACTGCGACGCCCAGTAGAATGGAACCTGCATGCATATATGCACAAACATGATCAGCATATCGTTATTGTACAGTTCAGATATACGGATCCTATATGCTAACTCCTGCCTTTGTAAAAGGTAAAACTACTCCATACATAAGATCTTCAGTATTCTTGTTTAACAACACTGGACCTCTCAGTCTCAAGCTAGACGGAGATCTAGAGCAGCATCGCATATGCACGAGATTGCATGCATGTCCTAATTATCACCCCATCATCCATGCATGGGGCGAATTCGAATCGGTTCGTGTCAGTCTCATCGATGGTGAAGGTGAATATGTGCAGCTAGATAGCTAGCTATTACTACCATGTGCAATACAACCAAGTAGGCCGGCTGGCCAGAATAGGGTGCCGATCGAATGGTCGTGCTGCATGGGATCGTCCGGCCAAGATCCTGATCGAATGGCCTCGCTGTGAACACACACCTCAAGCACCAAGGCTACCCGTGTCCCGTGACTCCTGCGTCGATCCAGCCTCGACGAACCAACCAGCTAGGCTCAACGTGCACTCGCACTCGCACGGAGAAATCGATCCCGTCACTGGAAAGGCGATCGTTTTCTCTGCCTAGTCTTACTAACTAAAGCCGGATACTAATTGATAAACACAGGGTGAAAATGCTGGGATGTTGCCTCAGGTTAAAAGTGATGTTTCAGTGTTAAACCCGGTCGGTTGGTGTGGCACATAGTGGCAGTATTAGTGCTAGTAGCTACTAGTGCCCGCCTCAGCCCGTTGATCGATCGACGTACGCATATGCTTTCCAGCCACTAACTGAACAATCGCCGGCGAGATACAGCTTTTCACACATATGATATATGCGATCGAGCTTTAGTTTGGTGCCCAACGTATTGCCTGCTGCCAGATTCTTCTATTTTCCGATGCTAATGCTAATCGCTTCGAACATACTCCAGCTACCTAAGCTAAGCTCGACGAATCGACAACGAAAGGGACATACGCGGAGAGAAGCTAGGAGGTATAAGAGTTTCAGAACCAAAAGAAGAGATATCTAGGTTCCTTATGGACCATCTGTCATTTTGGTGTAAAAATACCCCCCATGAAAGGTACACGATTGGTTGGTCCGGACAACAAGTTACGCGAGCATATATACCAAAGAAAACCCGTTGCGTTTGACTCTGTTTAATTATGGATTATAGCTAAGGCCGCAAGCTAGATAGACTGAATAATTTGCCGTCCACGCTTAGAGCAGCGATTAAATATAGAAGTATGACATCCATGACAACATCTTGAAAAGTACACGTGAGTAAATAATTCGTGGCTATGACGAAATCAGACGATTTTTAAACGGCTCTCGAAATACTGAAGCAACTGTAATCTCATCAATCAGGAACTTGCTGACTGACGGAGCATTGTAGCTTTGGCAAAACAAAGTGACGGGTATTCTTATGCATGCGACTCATACCCAATCGGTGCTCGATTGGTCAGTTGTTTGTGTACATCTTCCTTGGAAAGATCGGGAGAGAGTTAAAGAAGGTAACTAGCAGGATGACTTCTTTGTCTGAATGATTTAGCACTTGACAGCTAGTGCATATATATGCAGCGTTACTCGATCTATCATAGAACTGTGTACTGCATGCTGCGTTGTGCATACCTGAATCCATGGGAAATGCCGGAAGACGGCGAAGGATAGGGTGACGGCGGGGTTCATGTGCGCGCCGGAGATGTGTCCGACGGCGTAGATCATCACGGTCACGATGAGCCCGCCGGCGACCGACTGGCCCAGCTGTGATATGCGCGTGGGGTCGCTTGCACTGATCGCCGCCGCTCCGCAGGTCATGAACACCAGCAGGAACGTCGACACCACCTCCGACACCATCTGCAGTTCAAGCATAAGCATTATTAATCCCAACTGATCAAGAGCTCTACACGAGTCTGAATCAAGTAACCATCGATCACACGGTGCAGCAACAGTTGTAATATACGATGCATGTGTGATCTGCCTCACCTTCTTGAGGAGGTGAGGAGGGAAGTAGTCTGCGATAGACTTCTCCTCGTTGTAGTACATCGTGTTGGGCATGGTGGAGTTCCGGGCCAAGCCGATGTCGTGGATCTCGTTCGAGAAGTTGGCCCTGGAGTTCGATCTCGAGTTGGTCGACATTTCCGACGACGAACTAGCTAGCAAAGCTATATATCTGGCAAATTGAGCTCGGGAGTCGTGACTACATAGAAGGAGGAGGAGTGCTTGCACTTGAGGTGAGATGAGGATGGTGTATTTATAGGGTTTATAGGAGGAGAGCTAGGTGGCAGTTACCAGTAGTCCACACCTCCTTTAATTTAGGCCTGGTTGTCGGATCCACAATGGCTACCGTGTTTGCTCAGCTCTAATCAGTCGCCCGATCCTTGTGACCCTTGTGTATTTCATTATATTTTCCGTTTCGACCCGGGTTGTTTAATCCAGCCGAACATGTTGTCAGATGGACATTGGCCGATTTAAACCAAATCACGTTATTGTTTTGTTGTTTTGTCCTGATTAAGTCCACAAACTTTGTTCCGTACTGCCGGCGAAAAGAACGCGATGTATTTCAATTGCCGATAGAGGAGATGATTGAAGTTCTAAATTAGCAAGTGTGTATAATATGCCTGGATAAAGGCCAGGCGTCGTGGTCATGACGCCGATGTAGGGCGACGAACAGGTTCTTTTGTATGAGCTCCAGAGAAAGAATTCCATTGTAGGGGAGGGATATTTTCCATTTATTGGGTTATGTATCGCGACTTGTGTTAAGTTGACATTAGCATATTCTACTCGTACAACACACGCATGTAGTAGCAAACAACGCAGGAATGAGGCCATGAGCGGCCAACAAGGATCAACTGTATACTGTCTAAAGTTTCAATTGGTCAGAGTGGTATATTGTCCCTGTCAGCAGTTGCCGCCACTGCCATATTAGCGATGGGGCTGGATCAACTGGCAAGTTTCCAAATGCAGGCTGGGGTGCCATATGGAGTGTCCAGATTCAAATGATGATTAGTTGAGGATTCGCTAAGATTGTCATTACTATATGGAGTTATCCTAACCACTCCTGCAGTAAGCACGCTGCCGTCGGCACTGTGGAATGGGCAGGCCTTTGCGCTTCGATGGTCACTGTCTGAACCGACCTGCCACAGTTGAAAATCTCATGTTGTTTATCAGTACTTTACCAGTTTGATGCCCCGATTTCGAATTTATCTTCAGTTCCGTTTGCGCGTTGTTACCGGTTGCCCGCCGCAGTAGGAAATCATGAGCGAACAGCTGCTCACAGATTTTAGAGCTCACCAAATTCAGGCCTCTGGATTTCCATCATCTTGTTCTGTTGCTCTGAAATTCTGTATCATCACTTCATCAGCAATAGCCCAATCGAGCAATGCATCAAATCGACGTACCAACCACACTTTTAGCCCCTTTTGCCCATGTTCCGTTAATGCAAGTTATGGGCAAACTCATGGAAGTGTCGAGGTTTTGAGGTTTTTTAGGGAAATGAGCATCTTTATTAATCAAAGCACGTCATTACACATAGTGTCTGCCGGATACAATCCGGAGAAAAGTTTCTAAAAATAGTAGAAATAAAATGCTCTGCAGAGCAAGCTAATATATGAGCCGAATCCTAACAATGACGACGAATATGAATAAAGGAGATACTCCTGAAGCTAGCAGCCAGTTCCTTGATATCTTGGACTACCACCCCAACAGCACTGCGATCCACGGTCAAAGAATTTACCCGGTGGACCAGGGAGAGGCAATCAAATGCCACCATCAGGTTGCCATGACCTCAGTGGCGGAGCTAGAGCAAACTTAATCAGGGTGCACTAACATGTAATACGTACTGATTTAGCTCACCAGGGTGCACTAATCGTGGATTACAGGGGTGCACAGGGTGATTTTTGGCTAATTTCAAGGTAAAAAAAAGCTACCCGGGTGCCTGTGCACCCGGCTGATTGCATGTACCTCCGCCAGTGCATGACCTTCAACATTGGTAGGGAGAGAGCACGGCGCATCGCCAACGCTTCTGCAAGTTCTAGCGTCATGACCTCCTCGAAAAGCTCGCTGCAAGCAACCAAGCAATCACCATTGTGGTTTTGAGGTTGGGACTTTGGGACTAGTACTTTTCCGGTTAATATGCGGGGGATACAGGAGCGTTACACAAAGATAACGAACCGGTACATACGAGCAGAGGCACTCGCGATTAGGGTTTCCGTCCCGACCGCCGACAACGCTGACGGTCTTCTGTGTCTGCGATGGTGTTCTAGGAGTTGGAGGGGCGGCGCACCCTGGCTCTCACCGGCGGGAGGATTTTTGTTTGTTGTTTTATGTAGTTTTTTTTTGTCTTTATCCGTTTGATGAAGGGGCGGCTACCTCCTGGTGTAAGAATAAGTTACTCTGCGTCCTACCCTACTCTGGTGGTGCGTCTAGCGTTAGTGGAAGACGCGTAGAGTTGTGTGTCCGATGGATGTACTCGGATCTTGTCCGTTTTCAAGTTCGTCCTTATGGTTCTAGGTCAAATTATTCTGATCTACAATTATCACCTTTAGCGTCTTGAACCGATGACTTCCCGTCTGTCTACTACAACAAGTTCTCCTGCGACAAGCTTTGTACGACTCCGGTGGAGGAGGGATGAGGACAACGTCGCGCTATTGACTCGCTCCAGTAGTGGTCGCTAAGTGGTCGAATGACCTATTTGTAATTTTATTTCTTCTTGGGGCTTTTGTATTATTATGGATGATTAACAGATCGGTAGTCTCTTTTGTAAAAAAAAAATACTCGGATGTAGATATGCATGAGGCCTCTACCATGAATGCTCCTACGCTACACACATCATAATTGTGACAAGTGTATGATCGTCATTGGCACTGCCATTCATGGGCAGCTGAAAGCCACGACTAGGGATTATTTTCCCAACATGGATGGCAACATAATTTTCGAATTGGTCTTTCATCATCGTATACGTTTTTACAAGTTCTTATTATGATATGTAATACGTCTTTTTATTTTGTTGTTCGGAGACTTGTGAACTTATTGAGACTGTGTGCATCGTGAATATGCAGAGTCCGGGCGAAATACTTATAACTTTTAAGTAATTTTTAAATTAACAAACTTTTAAGTAATAGAAACCCCTTTATCGAAAACTTTAGTTGAGGGTAATTCTGATGGAGGGTACCTCCTGCCTCTCAGTCTTCATAACTGCGAATGTGCTCTGTTCAGAAAAGAAAAAAACAAGCACGCAGCTACAGCACAATCACACATGTAAATTTGTGATTGTTACCACTTGATGTATATCAGCCAGGAAAATCCCAACACTCCTGAATTTTGGCCAGCCTTACTAGGCGTGTTTGGTTCTCATTTTTTGGTACAGCTCACTGAATATTTTGGCAAGGCACTCTGCAAGAGAACACAGAGGTTGTATATGAGGTCTTCATATTTTATTTCTTCAGCAGTGCACTTTAGGAATTAGGACAAGCAGCTGACTAAAGAGTAGTACGTTCAGGATACACTTTATCGTATGCATACACGATTAGAGCGGGTTCTTATCCTGCGTTTTCTTCGCAGGCTGAAAAGACAGCTGCTGTGGCATCAGCATGAGGCCGCAACAGCAAATATCATACTGTACATCTATATGCCTCCCCTACCTAGCAGAAAACGAACCGTGATAGACTGATGATATCCGACGAGGAGGGCGATCGGTGTAGTCACGAGTCACGACTCACGGATAGATCTGGAACCCACAATCGATCATTGCCCTCTGCTAATCAATGCTCTCCTTTTTCTGCACTCTGCAGTTATCAAGATTCACAATGTGTCTCCTCAGGCAACGCATGTCTGTCGACTGTCGCCGTTTCGGAAACGCATGAATTTTGGAGTCATGCGGTAATTGAACAATTTGTATTTACATGTCTCAATTGTTTTTTGAATCACAAGTGTATTTTTAACATATTAGAGAGTTTATTGGAGCTCAGCAACTAAAAAGCAATAGCAGATAGTGTAAAGCCCAGCTCATGGTGTTAGAGCAACTCTAGCCGCTATTGGAAAATGGGTTGAAACCATAAAATTCCGGCTACTAAGCAGCTTGGCTAGGAGAGACTATACTCGCGGTTCGGCCCGTAAAACGTTCGAGGTGGTCCGTAACAAGGCCCCCGCGAGCATTATATCTACGGCCCAAGCGGTCAGAACTATATCTCTTCCGCCGCGAATCCTAACCCCCTCCGCCGCAACCCTTGCCATATTCGCCGCCATCGGCCATCTTTCCAGCCAGCGAATCTGACCGCTCATCTGCCACATCTGTCCCGCCGCCACCGCCATTCCCTCCGCCGCGTCGAGATGATGCCCGCAACGCGTCCTCCCCTCCGCGCTACGTCTCCCACGGCCAGCGCCTCCTCTCCAGCGAGGAGCGGCGCCGCCATCGCTCGGAGGGGGCGAAGAAGCGAGCGGTACCCAAGTACCTAAAGTGGGAGCAGCCGGTGCCGCCCTCCCTCATGTCGTACGCCGCCTTCTACACCGGCAGCTGCTCTTTGGGTGCGGGGTCCTCTCGCCGTCGCCCTCCCTCTCCGCCTCCGGTGAACTCCGACAACGACTTCTCCGGGTATCGCGACTACGTGAAGCCCGAGGACAGTGACTCCTACGACAAGAGCGACGGCGACAAGCCCGTCGCCTCCAACGACACGATGCGACGGCTACAGCAAGGGAGGAGCGGGAGATGGAGGAGGCCCTCCGCGTCATCGAGCGTGAGAAGGCAGAGGAGAAAGCGGTGGAGCGTCTCCGGCGCCACCAAGCGGCAGAGCCCGAGGTGGTCGTCATCGACTCCGACTGAGAAGCATCGCCGCCAGCAGCGCACACCACCGTCGCCGGAGGTAGCTAGTTTAGATGCGCGCCATGAGTATTTTTGCTACATTTCTGTAAAAATCCTCTAGCTTTAGACTATGATCGAACAGTCGTGTTTGTTTGAATCTTTGCAATGCAACTGTCTTGTTCTCTTGTCTTGTTCTCTGAATTTTGCCTAGAATGCGAAGAACGTGTTAATTTTGTATGTTTAGTTTCAGATACGTCATCCATTCTTCGCAAACGTCTCTCGAACTGTACAATATATTTTCTTTTTTTATTTGATGGGTGTACAATATATTTTCAGTGCCCTCTAGTTTCGCTTTTGCAGTTCGATGGATACGAGTACCGCTAGAGATGCTCTTACTAATGCAATGTCTAGTTCATATTGGGTCGGTTGGAGCACAAGTCCAACCTACCAAGTAACTAACCTTGGCACATACTCCCTCCGTTTCATAATATAAGATGTTTTAACCTTCTTCTATATTCATGGTGTGTACACATGTATCTATACACATTTTAGTGATATATACACTTATTTTAGCGATTAAATATTGTGGAACGTAGAGAGTATGTTAATTGTCAGGTCAGTTCAGATGTGCCATCCGATGTCTGCTAGGCGTGCCTAGGTTCGCTGTGTGTTTGACTCTTGACACACCCGACAAACATTATTAGCTTCAGATTCAGAATAACCACGGATCCGTTTGCACGGCTCCAATGTACCGGAGCGCGCAGCTACGTAACGAGAATCAACATCCATCTTCTAATCAAATCGCCTAAACCTTAGAACACTGTTGTTGGGACATATCCCGCTCATGGCTGGCCGTCAAATGTTCTAGGGCCAGCCAGACGCACGCACTGATAGATCTGCCCTCGTGGCTACCTCCTTGTTGTCAGACAAAGATGATCTCCATGGACATTCTTCTTCGGGCCATGCCAACCTGAACTCTACCGGTGAAGCACTGATCATGTGTTGCAGTTGCAGACCGCTGGTATTTTATTTCCCCGGCTTGCATCAGCTGCATGAGATATTTTTGTCATTGGCACAGGACACCAGCACAGTACCTTAACATCGGTATTTTATTTCCCCGGCTTGCATCAGCTGCTGCATGAGATATTTTTGTGTCATCGCTCATCACCCATTAGCACAGGACACCAGGACAGTACTTGAACAATACCAGATACGTACTATACTACACATCTTTCATTAGTTAGAGGGTCGTATGAGTTACTAACAAATTCGGATTTCCTGCAGCACTTTACACATGGTTCCTAGTTGTATTCAAGGTGTTGTCATCCTCTCTTCTAACTAGACGACCCGTTGCGCAACTGCGCAACCGCCGGATGCAACTACCACACCATTTTAAGAGCATTTGATTTTGAAAGTTTTGGGCCTAAATTTATGTCACTACAGCGTAAATTTGAACACTGCAGTTGCACTATGCAACAGCTGAAAGCAAGACCACACTGTTACCGTAGGCTATGAGAATAAAAAGGATTCCATATGTCTATTTAATGCATTAGGAATCAGTTCTTGCAGCACAAAATATTGTCTTAGTCTATTACAGAACATAGTTTAAGGAAGTAAGGTTACAACTTTTCATAGTTAGTGTTGGACGGTGCGGATGTGGCTCATTGGCTTGAGTACAAATAGGCATATATGACCCGTTGCGCGACTGCCGGATGCAAACTACCACACAGATGACACATACTTTATTTTTTGGTGAAAAGTGATTAATTTTATTTGTATTCATTTAGCTTAATATTATATAGAAACCCATACTCTGTTAGATTGTATTGTAACCATAATTTTACCGACCTTAGAGCCGTCACCTGCCGAGTGATTTTTAGTCGGGACATGGCACATGATGTCGGCAAAAGTATGAGAACAAATGTTCAAATCATCACGAGCGCAATTATAAATCCTTAAATTACAGAAATATCTGGATACATTTATGACCAATGTATTAGATGGAAAATGTATAAAAGTTAGATTACTGAGTAACTGGAAAAGATAAAAGAAGCTATTGAGCAGTACAATCTGCTGGTCACACTTTGTATTAAAAGAGACCCATAAGCGTTGAGCTTCCCTCGAGTAAGCAGTGTGCCAAAGTACTGCAAGAGTGGAGGTGTCTGCCCAGCTTGAACAGGAACACTTTGCATTTGAAGCACACAAACAGCAAGTAAAATGATACAATCTGCTCAAGAGTAAACACACCTATGTAAGTGCAAGTAACAGAATATTAGTTACCCACATGATGAGAGATGCCCAAACCAATTAGCTATCCCATCACAAGAAGACCATCAGGGAAAGCATCTCTAAAGCTAAAGTACCGAAGTTTTGATTATTTTTTTAACCTGAGCTAGAACTGAATATACAACATCAAATCAGTAACCGAAAGGTGAATAATTAACATTGTACCCTTAAATGAATATATCTATGTCTACTTCACAAACACACCAGCAGTCCATATTAACTGTAGACGCATTGTTCCTGATACCTCAAGCCAAAAATTGATCAACTCTGTAATTTTAACTGGGACGGAAACAAATATCTGGGAATCTCGTTATTATGTTTTTATGATAATATCACAATAACACATAAGCTCAGCTGCACTTCTATTCTCTGTAATTACATATGCAATCGAAGCATGTATAAACTAATGGACAGTAATGCAAAGACCAAGAAGCTCATCTGTGTAGCTACATGTACTATTCTATTAAGCGTTTTAGAAGAACATGCCATCTAAATGTGTGTAAATGTGTCAAACTGTATGTAAGGAGAACCATCAATTTTAACACTAATATCCATCTAAGGGAAATTCTATCGCCAATTTTTTCTCTAAACAAGACACATTTTCTCTCCAAGATCTGATTATAATCCAAAATATGAAGCACTGTTCTACAAAATGAATTAAAAAATGAAAACGAAAAATATACAAATAATATGTTGCTCATACAAGATCAGAGAAGAGCATGATGTGTGTAAAACATGGTAAGAAAAGCTGCACGGCTATTCATCCAGATGGTTAAACTGCATGTAAAGAGAACATCAATTTTCAAACTAAAATCCATCTAAGGGAAATTCTATCGCCAATTTTTTCTCTAAACAAGACACATTTTCTCTCCAAGATCTGATTATAATCCAAAATATGAAGAAATTTTCTGCAAAATGATTTTCAAAAGTTGAAAATAAAAAATACAACTAATTTGTTGCTCGTACAGGATCAGAGAAGAGCATGAATCCTCCATTGGTGATAGTAAAGTACTGAATATTTTTTTCTCTGCCAGAGTAAGCATCACCTCTGAAACACATATTTTCTAGAGAGGGCATGCGCCCAAATAATCTAAACAACCATCCAGGCTACGGAAAAAGGTAAATGTGAAATACATTTCTTGAGAATTAATTCCCAGGCAGCCGTACTTGCCAGAAAAGCCACAACTGAATATATCAGAAATTATATACTATATATGCAGGATAATTAGCCTCACTATTGGGAAGAATAATTAGGGGCAAAGGATAGGAAGGAGGAGCTCACGCAAGAGGTGTAGCCAGAAGCTTCTATCCTGTACGGCGTTGCAGTTGCTCAAACATCAGAAAAAATAGGATATGATCTGAAAATGAAGAGAAATCCAACCAAAAGAACATACCAGTATTTCATATGTGTATAAAAGTTAACAGATCCCAGGCATGCTCACAGCAGACCCCCACCCCACGCCGCGCTCCCAAAGAAACTCATACAACAGCATCACACGATTTGTGCACACATAAACCATTAGTGCTCGCAAATGCTTGGTGCAAGATTTGTTGGATGTTTCATGACAGTGGAGATTTCATGGATAGGAGAGGAATTCTAGCAGACAGGTCGACTAAGAGAAACACCAAGGGAGCACGCGCTGATCCGTCACTGTTTCACGCCTGATTCCCCGGCTGCTATGTTTTGGGAGACGGAAGAGGAGGCGTCGCCAGCGCATGCGCATGCCAGGAACACGACTACCAGCGGAGCCTGCAAGCCAATAATTTAGAGAATTTGCATGTTACCCCTCATGATTAAGAAGGGGCAGACATCGACTATGAATATGCCAAATAGGAATGTGTAAGTAATCCTATGTTATTTGCATGTTGCAGATCATTTGATTCATATATAAGAATAATAACATATATAGTTGTATGTTCTCTCTCGCTCCTGTTTTTTAACGAGGCATTCAGAAAATCTCCCCTTATTATTACCATCTAAAATTACACATTCAGGAATGGCCTCAACTTAATCTTCTAAAATCTTCCCTTATTATTACGTTCTTAATTGTTGCTTGCACTTCACTGCACTAAATCCAGAATGAAAATTAATTCAACAACATATAGGCCATTTGACAGTGCAAGAAAATCATATCCTGTGCACACAGTGGAAAACCCAGAGACAACTTTCAAATTTTAAATGGATAGTTAAATCATGCAGATAATAGAGATGCGATCTTGTGCCTTTATAATTTAGAGTCAATAATACATATCACATGCAGGAAGTATGATGCATATGCCACAATGTCCCATGATAAAGTTTAGCAATGAGACACCAGATGCAAGTTATATGGTGTTGTCATGTTAAGCAATGAGATATTGTTGAAGCGTACCTATGATATTTCCAAGACAGGATACTTCAGGGGAGTTAGACAATATCCATTACACTACAATACCCCTCCCGAAAAACTGTGTTCTTTCCTGGAACATTAAGATCACAGGATTTAACTGAAAATAAAGAACAATTTCCAGATGATTGGTAAGGTAGTGAAATGTACGACGCCAAGTTCAGAGATAAGCCCATAAGCAATTTTCTAAATCGTGCGACATCCAGACTCTTGATATCACATTATCATATCTACGTAGTACTATTTATATTCACGAATGTCTATATATGTTTAATAACGCTCACAATGCTTTCCTTTTTATTGTTCTGTTCTTCTCAAAGAAGCCGATGGAAAGTAACAAGTAATATTATACTACTGCTATAGTTAGAGAAGAAAAACTATGTGTAGCTAATTAAGTAACCAGCAGAGGCATGAGGGCCAAGCAAAAATTTTGTTACTGAAAGCATATTGGAATAGATGATGGTCCCCTTTTTCTTGACAATCAGACAGATCTATAAATCACTAATGCATTCTGATATGCAACCCCAACTTCCATTATTCACCCGGGCATGCAAGAACACAATCAGTGTGATCAACTGCAAAACTGATGCCGTGGAATTCAGAGAAAATCATGGACACAGTTCGCCACATATATTACATGTAAAAACAAGAAAGATATGTTTGCAATGCCTAATTGGATTCGTCGAACAATGGGAAATCCAACCTGGAAGCTATCTGACGAAAATAGAACAAGGACTACTTGATAAGATTCCTGGCATAGCAGTACCACTACCATTACTTGCATCATCAGAGATGATCAATTGTATTAAAAATGGAGAGGAACCACTGCATTTTACTGAACATAAGCATGTGGCATGGTTCATAGATGCAACTTATTTCATATCAGTCGAACTGAACGACGACTCAGGGAAGGCCAATGACTTACAAGGTTGCAGAGGAAAAAAGAACTTTCAGGACTAACATCTAATAAGAATCCATAAAATCAGCATAGAAAATTTGTGTGACAAAATCTAGCATTATTTCCAGGCTTTCAGACAGCTTGCTATTAACATATCCAGTTATTTAGATGTTATAGAAACTGATCCTAGAAAAATAAGTGCTTACGTAAATTACTAAGTGAGTGGCTTGGCACTACCAAAGAAAGCTGAATTCCAGCTATACTCCCCCAAAGGCTGGAGGAGCTACCAAATAACATGCTAGAAAATAAAACTGACGTTCTTATTCAGTCACTCTGGGGAGTAAGGAATTGCATAATGAGAACTAACATTTAATCAATCCGCGCCTGGATTTTGCTTTCCAAGTTAGATATAGCAGCAAAGAACTACATACAGCACTCGTGTCTATTCTCACACTTCCATACCATGACTTGTACATGGGATGCAGTTCTACAAATATACATAAAAGAAGGAAGTGCTAAAAAAATAGGAATCCTGGAAAAGGGCACATGGTTGTCAAACCTGAAATGTACCTAGCTCATATATTTCGTGGGAAGGAAGCTGGATGCAGGCAGACCATCTTCAGTGAGGCACTACTAAACGCCACAATAGTCGTGGAGGCAGACCATCTTCAGCAAGGGACAGAGCCTCACTTGAAACACTGTAAACTACAGAAATAACTTAAGTATACGGGTAAATTCTTTCCACTATCATATGATGGCAAAAGACAAGATTCATGGTAAAAATAAATATACCATTTCAGGGCATGACAAAAGAACAAATTGCCTGAGCTCAACTTTCCCTCAACACACTCTTCTCGGTGTTTTCCCTTTGTTGTCAGCTCTGTGGAAAAACATCAATACCATACATCAGTAATCTTTTAACATAAAGTTCATATTTATTGTCAGTTGACTCCAAGTAACATTTAACATGCATGCCTCACTACACTTTTCATCATGTGTTTGATAATTAGAGGCTCTAAACTGAACATGAACACAAGAAAAAGTAAACCTCTTTCACTATCATGCATCATTCTTTCAGTTTTCTTTTATAAGTTGTTGTTGTCCCGGAAATTCAGCACATCGCCACATACAAACATGATGCATCAAGAAGTAGAAAGTCCATAAAAAGCTGAAACAATTTAGAAATGTAATCCGCACCACGCAGTGTGAGGGCAAAAACCTCACACTAAACGGAAACTGACAAAGAATTTGCAAACTAAAGATAGAGAGGATTATATACCATAGAATCAGAATAATTATTACATGTGACATTCATTAGTAGTTTAATTATGCATCCCATGCATGTCTTTATGTCACACACATAGTTATAATTGCACTGTATATGTGTATTTGTAAGAATGGGCAATTACAAAAAAAATATATATATAATTACTTTTTTTGGTGAACCAGATGTGAGCGAAGATGAACTGAAGAACTATACCTCAAGGGGAAAACTGAAGAACCATACCTCAAGGGGAAAACTGAAGAACTATACGGATGCATAGTGTTAGATCAGGCTGGCACCCGATGGCCTCCGGTGTCGCTAGTACCCGCAACCTCAATCGCCAATCAATTCCCGCTCTGCTCGTAGAAGGGAAGGAGAGGTGGTAGAAGCTGGGTTAGGATAGCTTTTGGACCAGCTTATAGTGCAGTTTTGGTGCTCCATTTACAACTGAAGCAGAGGTATAAGCAATATAACCTAATAATCTCTACATTAAAAAGGCAAAACAATTTAACCAAGAAAACTATGGTGGCTTCTGCTATCCAATGTACTGTTGGCCCTCTACAATCTGACGAAAAATCAAAGCAAACAACGACCCATGAATATATCCTAGCCAACCAATCTCCTGTCAGTCTGCCACCCAAATCCAAACCTTTTAGGGCACACCTCAGCATATGCAAAATCTTCTAAATAGAAAAGGAGTTTGTGAGCACATACATCTTAAGAATACAACTCTGGATTCTAATCGTTTTAGACAATATATCATCATAAATAAGTAAATAACATGTCAAATTATAGCTTTCCATTGACCTCTTATAGTTTTACAAAACAAAATACTGCAACATCATCAGTATTCAGAGAAACCCAGATCTATGCCCTTGGGTTGAGCAATATGCAGCCAAGAAATTATACTCCCTAGCTGCGGATGCAGTCAGCATAGATCACCTACCATTACCAGATTTTTCATGCAACAACCAGTAGAGACTTGCAAAGAATCATTCAAAATATACCTTAAATCCAATGCTTTAATGGAGCATCTTGTCGAGCCTTCATATCCCCTCATCTACAGCTAGCAGCATCTCCTTATTACTTCAATAAATCTGAGGCAAAGCGGGGGGAAATAGTCAAATAGAGCACGCTAAAAATGTGTACAGCAAGAAACGCTGCCATACCTCTAGGGTTTGACAACAGCTGCACATGATCTAGGTCCTCGTCACCATGGCCCGAGTCGCCGCCAAGGATCTTGGTCCTCGTCACCATGGCTCGAGTAGCAGACGACCTCTCATCCACGGGCTGCCACCGTAAGGAACTTGCAACCTTTGCCATCGGGTGCTCCTCCTCCGGCTCTTAATGTCGAGCTGCACTCGAAATGAAAGCAAATAAGAATGAAACTAAGCATGCATTATTAGCAGGACAAAAGGAACTCCTTATTCGAAGCCAGAAAGAGAGAGCTCCGGATCTTGGGAGAGGAGAGGAGGTGTGGGGCAACCTAGGAGAGGAGATTACCAGAGGAGAGGAGATGGAGGGACGACATGGGAGAGGAGAGGATGCGTGGACAACCTCAGGCCACTCTACCAGCCCGGCCGCCGCCGCCCTGCCTGGCCGCCGCGTCGCCGCTGCCCTTCCTAGCCAGGCGGCCGCCACGCTCCACCGCCGTTCCTGGCCTGGTCGTTGTGCGCCGGCGCCGTTCCTGGCCCGTACGCGGCCGCCCTGGCAGGCAGCCGTCGCCCCGCCCGACCTCCTCTCCTCTATGCGCGCCCGATTCGCTGCCGCCGCCATTTTCTGTAGCAAGAGGGAAGGAGAGCTGGGGGAGAGGCACGAGTGGATGAGGAGAACGGGGATTGGGAGAGGAGAGATGTGAGCGCAATTGGCTAGGGTTTGAGCTGCTCGTTTCGTCCCATGCGCGCGCACACACATGTTGTACTGACGACCGTGGCCCAGCAAAATTGGGCCTGTTCTGTCAGCGCCTGTGCCCCTCAGGCTTTTAGTGGCAAACGGTTTTCGGCCGATCCAACAGTGAGAACCAACGCCAGCGCGATTTTTAGCCAGATCGGACGGCCAGGAAGGGCTGGGAGGGGCAAGTGCCCTGAGGAGTCGGGTACTCCCGCAGCCTTTATAGAAGTAATGAAAAGGAGGTGTTGTCATGCTCATACTCCTACATAACTTGCGTGTAAACATTATCGCATTTAGCCAATACACAACAGCCAGAAGCCAAGGGAGGATTAAACTAAGTTATCTTCGGAGAATCATCTACCAGTTGACAGAACTAGCCTCGCCGACCGGAAAGAAAGAATCGACATTAACACTTCTTTTTTCGGCTCCACGGGGCGAAGAAACTTTCAGAGCTCAGATGGCACTATGGCACTGAATGTGTGTTAGACGACGAACACGGACGAAGGCGCGATCAATCAGTCTGCCGTTAATTTCGTCTCTTCCCTTGTCCGAACGAGACGCAAGTGGATCAAGTTGGCCGTGCCTTTACATGACCGCCAGTGGGCAGGCCGAGCAGTAACGGCGAGCTTGGCCCTCGCCGTCGGCGACGATGGCTAACGTACAGCGACCAGTGGAGGGAGGCTTCAGAGAATAGGCAGTGGACAGCGGGAATGCGTGTGTCGTTGGGAATGGCGTCACCGGGCCGTCGATGTGAGCCAAGATTTGATTGATTGATTCGCTAGAACAGGAGGATTTTGTAGCCTAGCTTGTAGAATGGTGTCATTTGCGTTTGGTTGATTCGGAGAATGAGTGTTTCGATCTTTGTGTGTAGTGTAGGGTTGCTGTGCAGACATGAATATAGGGTTAATAGGGATCACAACGTCAGAGAGGTTGCAGGTTTGTCGTCGATTGTAAAAAGGTTACGAAAATGCGTGGCTATCTTATCTTCTTTTTTTCCGGCTTACACTTATCCTATACACGAACAAACTTTCCTGATAAAACTAGTACCATTCATGAAAGAATGTCTTCGGTTTGTTTAAATTTATATGTATCTAGATATACTTTAATGTGTAGATATATGTAAATTTAGATTAAATTGAGACATCATTGTATGGACGAAGGGTGCGGTTGTAGAAAAAGTGCACATTTTTTTATAGCAAAACAGTTCGACCTTGTTGATTAATTAACCAAACTAGTCACATCATATCGAATAACTAAAACATACACGGACAAGCATTCCAGATAAAGCTAGAAGCTAAACATAGATGTTTGACGTCATCATCTCAAGCTCATCCTTTTGCACCTTGATATCACACGGAATATTCCAGTGAAAAACCCGCAGAAGACCAAACCCGCCCAAGGTATTTGAAGAGCCGTTCAGTCATCCTCCTTAATAGATATTTGGTGGAAACCAAAAACATTGAATAAGTTGTGGTGAAAGACACACCTTTGTGGGTCAGGTTACTAAACCATTGAATCCTCGTCATATTGAATGGTAAAAACACTGCAAGTACATTATAAACATGAAAACCACTAATCGAACCGAACATGACACTAGCATTGTCGATACTACGCAAAGTCTAACTGAAAGCGTCAGACGACAAATCTAGGTGTCTACCATGTCAGCCCCAATACCCATCACATCATCACCAAGAACACACAAAACCGAATATTGACGGAAACTAAACTAGGTGATAGATGTGGAACTGGGGTTCTTAGCATAAGCTAGATTTTATTTCTTGTGTCTCCTTTACTCGAAAAAAAAATGGAAGATGAGCCATACTAAGATTTGTAAACTTAACAGCAGGCCTTCTTTGGGCTCGGTGTTAGGCCGGTGCCGCAGCTAGGCCAACCAGTTAAGTGATATATAGGCCTGCTGACTTCACAAATGTGGCGAACACGTCGGGTGTAGCAGACCTGGGCCAGTTGGGCTGCCTTGCTGCGAGAGAGCGGCGTGGCAACGGGAGCCGCCGCGCTGCTGCGAGAGGCCGAGACGGCGGCGTCGTCTTCACAAAATCAGAAGCGAAACCCATCTCCCCCCTCTCTCATCCGCCACGATGCTCGCCACCGCCTCCCCGCACATCCACGCCGCGGCGCGCCGCCTCTCCCTGGCGGCGGCGCCCGCGCGGGCCCGCTCCGTCGGCCTCCCGCGCACGCGCCCCGTCCGGTACGCCTCGCTCCGCCTCCGCGCGTCGGCGGCGGCGGAGGCCACCCCGTCGGCGAAGGACGGGGCCGAGGAGCTCGGGTTCGAGGAGATGGCGTCCCGGACGACGCGGAGGTACTACATGCTCGGGGGCAAGGGAGGCGTCGGGAAGACGAGCTGCGCGGCGTCGCTGGCCGTGCGCTTCGCCAACAGCGGCCACCCCACCCTCGTCGTCTCCACCGACCCCGCGCACTCCCTCAGCGATTCGTTTGCACAGGTCCACTACTGCTGCCCCCCGCTGCCTCCAACACCTCCTATAACTTCGTTCTGGGTTTGTTCTTTTGACTGTGTTGTGACATTGGCACTGCCTGCTTGTCTTAGGATTTGACTGGCGGGGCTCTCGCGCCTGTGGAAGGCACTGATTCGCCACTGTTTGCGCTTGAGGTGAGTTACATTGGTATGTCAACAGCCAAACCGGCATCCTATGCTAATAAACACTAATGTTTGTGATGTGTCGATATTTTTTTTTGAATTTTGATGTGTCGATAATTCAAGCACGCTCTAATCTTGTACTAGCATATTTCTGTCGATAAATTCCCTTGAAAAGTATGCGCTTTCATGATACGTTTTGCTTTGGGCCTGGAATCTTAGTTTCAATTGGTATAGTGCTTGAATGTAGCATTTTGCAATTCCGACGCAGATAAATCCTGAGAAGTCTCGTGAAGAGTTTCGGACGATAAATCAAAAGAATGGAGGGAGTGGTGTCAAAGATTTCATGGACGGCATGGGCCTAGGGATTCTTGCTGAGCAGGTACATGGCCATGTTTCTAGTTTTGCTACCAATACATCCATAGTCCATTCTGTTCTTTCATAATTGTTCCCTTGTTTGTGGTTAGCCTGAATTGCTTTGTCCATCTTCAGTTTTGTAATTGTGATCTTATTAAGTACAGCTTGGGGAGTTAAAACTAGGGGAGTTACTGGACACACCACCACCAGGATTGGATGAGGCAATAGCAATTTCAAAGGTAAATAGAGATGTCTTTGGGCTTTATTTTGCACCAGTACGAAGCATATCACTGCGGGTTCCATTCCCAAAAAGGGAACAAGAGCTCTGTTCTTCCAGCAAATAAAAACAAAAGAAAACACAACAGACATAAGAACCACAACACCTGGCACCAAACTAGGCACAAAACACAACCATTCTTACAAAATGCACGGGGAAACTACAGGCTTTGGGCTTGTAGTCGCCCTAGTTCATCTGATTCTTCCAGTTCTAACTTGTGATTTCCTGTTTGCTCGTCACTGCAGGTTATACAATTCCTCGAAGCACCAGAATATAGCATGTTTAGCCGCATTGTATTTGACACAGCTCCTACGGTAACAACCATATCTCTGGGAGTACAAAGTTAACTCTTGATAATCACAATAGTATGTATGATTTGGTTCGCCCATTGGCAGGGCCATACACTTCGGTTACTATCCTTGCCAGACTTCTTGGATGCATCTATTGGGAAGATCTTGAAGGTATTTTATCTTTAGTAGTGTGCTGAGCTATGATTTTTAGATGTAAGGACCGCACTTGTTTGCAATATCACTTCTGTTATTTTGCTGGACTAAGTAGCTAATGCATTTGTGGTGCTGTAGCCTTCATCCACTTGTGCATGTTTGCACAACTTCATACTGTGCCTTTTTGTCAACCTCTGAAATTGGAAGGCTGTACGTCCTGTTGTATATTCATCTGGTCATTACCCTGTTTGAATTTTATTTGCACAGTGTTCAGTACAGTCTACTTATTTTGTCATCAGACCTCACAAATATCATGCATGTAAGCTTTAAGAATTCATTTTGTCTATTGAATGCCATTTCTTTGGAGTACAGGAGTACCAAGTAAAGTATTTTACGGGAATGTTTTCTTTAGAACTCATTACCGATAGCTAGACGTTCTATCTAGTGAGGCTTGTCATACTGATTTAGTCTTTTTTTCTGTCGTCCAGCTTAGGAGCAAAATTGCTTCAGCAACATCAGCTATTAAATCAGTATTTGGACAAGAAGTTCAACAGCAGGATGCAGTAAGTTCCTTGCTGAGTTCCTATAGAACATATTGTTTCTTTACCACGTAGGTGTTTAAGACTTGGGACTCATCTTCTCCCTCTCAAGGCGAACAAATTGGAGCAACTCAGAGAAAGGATGGTCAAGGTGCGAGAGCTTTTTCGGGACACGGAGTCAACAGAATTTATAATTGTGACGATTCCAACGGTAAATTTAAGCTCGTCTCCCGCAGCCCCTTCTGCATGTATATGTCTCATCTCTCAATCTAATAGTTAACCCTTCCCTTGGCCTTTTCAGGTCATGGCAATCAGTGAATCAGCAAGGTTACATTCTTCATTGCAAAAAGAAAGTGTTCCAGTAAGAAGACTCATCGTTAACCAAGTTCTACCACCTTCATCGTCAGATTGTAGATTCTGTGCTATAAAAAGAAAGGTACTCCAGACACTGTTCTGATAATTTAGAATTTCAACTAATGATCTGCTTCTTCTAGAAAGTAGAAAATCAGCAATGTATACCAGAGAAATTTATGCATTTTGTTTAATGCAGGATCAAACACGTGCTTTGGATATGATAAAGATTGATCCAGAGTTGATGGGGTTGCATATAATGCAAGCACCTCTTGTGGACATGGAAATTAGAGGTGTTCCTGCTCTCAAGTTTTTGGGTGATATAGTGTGGAAGTGACCTTGTTTTGCGGAAAGTAGGATACCTTGAGGGAAATTACTGGGTTGATACGCTTTTAGCTTTTTACACTGTTAAAACCATCGATCCAATCCAACAAACAGCTTGAGCAGTTCTGTAGAATGCAGCTTAGCAGATGCCCATGCCCTAATCTGGGTAAATAGCATCAAATCGAAGGAGTTCGCTAAGCTAGCATGTGATTTGCTCTACCTGACAGTGATACAGGATTGGTCACAGTCGCTACATTGTCATGCTAATGAGGCCTGAATACCATGATGAATTTTGTACTTATGTCCATTAGATAGGAAGTTTGAGGATTTTTAACCAATACTTTGTATATATTTTTACTTGTGGCATGTAATAAGTCTTTTAATAGACATGAGGAAGGTCTGATCGAAAAGAAAAGCGCTTCAATCACTTCTCGTCTTTGTAAATTCAGAAAATTGATCTGATGTCAGAGGTAACCGGAAGATTTTGGCTCTCTTTGGATCGAAGGATTTTTTCATAAGAATATTGAAAGATTTCAATCCATTGGATTTTTTTCCTAAGGAAACTCTTCAGATCAAAGAAAGAACATCTCCAAGATTCCCATGGATTGCATTCCTACACCCCAATTCTATAGGAATTTCAACATTTACTCTAAACTCTTTTTTACACTCATCCGCATAGGATCAATACATTTTTCCTGTGTTTTTCTATGCATCATCCAAATGACCATTTATGTAGTTTTGCTCTGCTTCGATTTTCCAGATTCATCTGTTTTCTAATCTTGTGATGCAAAGAAGCACTTTGTTTTTCTTCCTTATTATTTCCGCCCTGTATGATTTGTAAGAAACATTCTCCTTAATTAATTGATAAAAGGGAAATAGGTCGACCCTATTTTAAAAAAAAATGTTTTTCACGACCGCTTGTGTGGCATGGCTGGGGAAAACTTGAAGCGTAAATTTTATCAGTGATCATAGACTTGCCATTGCCATTGGTATGCAAGGTGAATTTGGCGTCCTAGACTTGGGCAGGTGAGCATGTTATGTCCAGATTGAGCAATAAATAAAGGCCTCTTTGACTCGACAGGCGTTTCGTAGGATTAGATTTATTTTCAAAAAATCCTATATGGTCTGTTTGATTAGTAATTCTGTAAATATTCCCTTGCAGTAGGAATAATCCCAAGCATAACATTGCCAAATAGAATGAGGACAAGTTGAAGTTCTTAGGACCAAACCAGTGATGCGCCAAACAGATTTGACAGTCAGACAAGAGAAGAAAAGTTGGTTGCAACTTTCAGTTTGGTCACAAAAAAGAGCAACAAGGGCTTCCCTCGTTTTTTTTTTGCGAAAGGGCTTCCCTAGTTACAGCATCTCCGAACTCCCCCTATAAGTACAAACGGACATTCTAGACATAGCCCTAACAGAGAAATGACACCCAATTGAATCCCCCATAATCAGCACACCCCCCCCCCCCCCCCCCCCCCCCCCCCCCGCGCAAAACATCGCATGGGAAAACCGACTTGAGTCATCTCCTAGGCAAAATGCTTACTTTGAAAGATTTGTACTTTACAATCGATGAAAAAGGAAGATCGATAAAAAATTAAGATCGAAGAGAAGTTAGAGCTAGCTTAAGAGACAAACCAGGAAATGTAGGAACCAATGAATGAGATTGAAAGAAAGAAGAAGGGGAGAATATAGTCTATTATTATATACTAAAAAACATACCGATCTATAGGAGAGAAATCACGTTAAATCATATAGGCTAAAAATATACATACCCATTAATCATAACTAGTTGAATGCCCTTGCGTTGCTACGGATGACGACATAAGTTAACGTAGAAGTGGGTAGAAAATAGAACAATGATCATAACTTGAGAATATTATTCAGTCGCGTGCATATATCAATGATACGTATAGCCTTCAAGGATGTTACTAACCGCAACGCTGATTCAAGTGCTAAGGACTTCCTTATATACTATGTTCTTTGTGGTCGTTACGAAGTCTTCAGATCTACTTCTCATAAACAAAAAAGAAGAGAACTTTAAGTCAACTTCCGCATGTTACGAAATTATAACTTCTATTATGAAATTAATTTACAGGTTTTCGTAAGCTTATGATAACAGTATTTGGTATGATTTTAAAAAAAATTATCTTACAAAACAATTATCTTACATGTATGAACGCTTTATCTCATTCACATTTTAAAATCCCCATTCAGATCGCTTTATATCTTTCAAAATTTCAACTTCCTTTGGTTTGTCGTAATGTTTGCATATCATAATACTGGCACACCATTCATACATTCTTAAACACCGAGCATAAGGATTCAGCTTAGTTGAATCTAAAAAGAAAAAGGTAAGTGAGAGTAATGCGCTAACCGCACCGGTGGGAATTTAGCTCTTGGAGGGTCTTTGTTAGTTGAACGATGTTTAACGTATAAGGATTTCTTATTACAGCTGGGATAAGCTAGCAGCGGCTATTCTGTCAAGGATTGGAATTGCTTGGTTGGGTCGGCAATTCAGTGGACTCACTGACTCACCGCTTGGATCCCCTCGATCCACTTCTCCTCTCCCGACCTTCTTCTTCTTCGCACCGCCCCACCCAGCTACTCCCCTGCGTGCTCACCCGCTTCCGCCTCCCCTCACCATTAACGCCGCCCCGCAGGATAGCCATGCGCCGCCACCCAAGCTGTATGTGCGCCGCCCCCTTCCCCGACCTACAGCCCACGCCCCCGCCGCCCAAGTCCCAGCAGCAGGGCCCTCCTCCTCCGATCCCTGCTTCCTCCATGGCGCAGCCCCAGCAGTCCCCTCAGAAGGTCCAGCTCCAGCTCCCGCTCGAGATGCAGAAGCAGTTCGCGGCGATTCATCCCCAGTCCATCTTATAGACCATGCCCCAGCAGCTCCCGCCCGTGGTCTCCAGCGCCGTGGTCTCCGGCTCTCCGCGCCGCCGCCCGTGCCGGCCATGGCCTTCTACCCGCCGCTGCCGCTCGCCTTCCGCTACCCCAACGCCCTGGGCATTCTACTCGCCTGCACAACCCCTCCCACGGCCTTGTCCGTCCTCCCCCACTCGCCCATATTCTCCCACGTCCCAGATCGACGCCGCCACCTCCGGTCGGCCCCAGATCGACGCAGTGGCCTCCGTTCGATTTTCCTTCGAGCGTGGCCGTGGACCGTTGGGGAGAGCAGCAAGCGCCGGCACCCCTCCGTTTTCCCCTCTCGTGGACGTCTACGGTCGCCGCTGCCTGCTACCCGTGGGGGCGTCCTCCGCCCGCTCTCACGACCCGGTTCCCCGTCCCGATTCTCATCCAAGGGAAGCCGGCATCGTCCGATAGCTCCTCAAGTGCAACGGCGAATTCGGTATGATTTCCGTTATTTTCCTACTTTTTGGAAGAGAATTTGATGGAAAACTTAGAATTTTAATTGGGCTAAGCTGCTCGCGGATGGATTGGTTGTCTGTTGGCAAAAGAAATAGCAGCCTAGAGAAATGTTATATTTGGTAGGAAACAAATCGCAGGTGCAGGCGGGATTCACGTCTTATTATTATGGCAAGAAAATCTTTTCTTGTTGGAATGTCTGCACAGAATATCTTCTATATAATTCAAACAGTGTTAAGGTTAAGGCACACATACATTTCCTTTTTTATACCTAACATATGTCTGACTGAACTAAAAGATCTGAGTGCTACTTGTTTATCTCCTGATTATAGATCTACTGGGTGGCAAATTGTATCTATTAAAGCACTCATTCATGGACAATAAGTTTTATGTATTCATCTGCAGCTGTATATGTCTATTCATATAAACAAAATACATCAAGGAGATTGATATATGTGTTACGAAAGCTGTGTGGCTGTCTGCGTTGGAGCTATTGATTTTAACACCATAACTTTAGTTTATGAACTCTGAAAGATTCATTTTGATAACCTGTGTCCAGTTGTTTGGCCTATTTCATTCGTTCCAAATTTGAACTTATATTTGCATTACCCTCTAAAACATAACCCTCGCAGTAAAAATTATTTCAACCTACTTCATGCTCTGGTGTGTAATTCACTTCTATTTGAGGCCCATTCATTGGCTACAACTACGTCATCATTCCTTTCTTTTCCTGGTCTACTCTAAGGCGCTGGATGTTGGCGCGGAAGTTACAGGATGCTGAAGTTCATGCAGAAGAGCAGAATAACATTCTTAAACATTTGGAGAAAAAAGAGACAAAATATATGCGTTTGCAGAGACACAAGATGGGGGTTGAAGATTTCGAACTTTTGACAATTATTGGAAGAGGTGCATTTGGAGAGGTACCTCTCACTTTGGTCTCTTTGTTCCATTTGTTTGTTTACCTCCTAATTATGTGGCGTGATTTCTTGGCCTTGTAATACTGTCTCGTCAATGGTTGGTTCAGAAGTTCAATGTTAGGCTTGAAATTATTTCTCATAGTACGTTTTCCCTATAAATATGATAGCTTATATGATTAGAAACTTGTGCTGCCCTTTTTTGTCATCTTCTATATTTGTCACTCAACACGGAACATCATGTCTATTTTATTTTTACATGTAGTAAAACCAGGATTAAACAGTCTATCATACCTTTCTTAGGCAACACTTATATGCTGGTTGGTGTTGTCCATTCTTCTGATATCTTATATTTCAAAACTGTATCGAAGTTTCCATATTGTTCACTCTATTGTTCTTTCTGCTGCTCCATTACATTGTAAAAATGTATACGTGTCTGTTTGTGTAATAAAACAACCATCACCAAGATGAGCAACCTTTTTTGATATTTAGTTTCTTCATATGGATCTTGAATGTGATTCTCAATGTACTATTTCTTATAAATGTTTGGAATTTCTATATCAAAAGCGTGCTGGCTAGCAAGGTTTTGCATGTTTGCTCATTAGAGGGTGGGGTCATCTATAATGGGTGACTCTAATTGATAGTTCATTGTATAGCTGCTGCGATTATAATGGGTCATTTCTCATTTATAATGGGTGAGATCTTGATGAGTACATTATAGCTGATGCGATTACTGAAAATGGTGAGATTGACACTGCTGGATGAGTAAGCTTTGCAATGTTGTAACACGGTTCATTCTACTCACTTTTCCTCTTTTCAGAGGTTGTTGCTGCTGCTGTGTTGTCTGGAAACAGGAATTTTGAAGGACGTGTACATGCATTGACTACGGTGTTTTTCATTCGGCTGGCCCTGGCGTTTTATCTTATACATCACTGTGATTATAAAAGGTAAAATCTTTATCTTATAACTCCAGTGTCTCCAATTCCCGATAAAGAAATTCTAAAGAATATTTTTTTTAGGAAGGAACAACTGCAAGCGTCCTTTTTCATGTACCAAGAGGATGCAACAGTAAGATCATATTTTGGTTCATATAAGCAACGTCAACAATATTAGATATTTTGAAAAAGGCTGGTTGCCATTATTCTGATCAGATACGTTAAACTATTCTTCACATAAACTATTCTTCACCTAAAGTTAATATAGATGCAGTTGTATATGCTCTAAACATATCATAATTATTTGAACTTTCACAGAAGGTTTTTCAGGAGAGGGTTTAAGTGTCCATTTGCAAGGGATGGATGATGACACTAATAAGGGGTATAATTTTCCGCATCCAAAAGTTTGATGGGTGTAAGTTCTGCTTTATCCATTTGGTTTGTTCAATTGTTACTTTATCTCAGTTAGTAGATCATAATCAATTGGTTATTTATGCTGCGGAAATTATCCTCTGGCTACAATAGCATGATAGATAATTTCATTTGATTCCCACTACTGCAATAAATAATCCTGTAGCTACAATAGCATGATAGTCACTTTCATTTGATTCCCAGTACAATAGCATGATACCGTGTACGTAGTGCTAGTGAATGATTCATACGGTGAACTTTCAGATTTAACGATTCACGTGACATAGTGCATTGTTATAGTGCTTTGTTGTAAACTATGAGAAATTGCAAGCTACAGTATCTAACATCTGGAAGATAGATAAGAAATATCCGGCATACATGCTGAAAGTATTCTGTAAAAAAACTGCCTAAGTTTCAGACATCGGAGGCTATTTTTTACATACATGTTCACCGGAGGAGGATGAATGCCGGAAATTGTTCCGGCTCCGGCAACGTCACCCTTGAAGACCACGGTTATGGAGCTGCCATGGGGTATAGATGCGTTTGCGAGGGCGTTTGCGAGGTCGGCTCCATGGCAGATGAAACTTTTGTGTGTGTTATTTATATGGATACGATCGTCGCGATTGCAATGGCGTTATTTCCTCCTCTGGTGCGACTTGCTATTTCCTCTTCTAGGCCGTGACTTTTTCCTTCCTAATGGCCGCATGATTTCTTCCTAATTTAACGTGGACTAATCAATGATAATTTTTCCTTCCTAATGGCCGCATGATTTGTTTCATCGAGTTTCCTGGCCATTATTATTCGTTGACGTGATTTGTTTCTTCCTAGTTTATCGTTGACTAATCAATGCGAATGGTAATCAATGTGATTTGTTTCTCCCGAGCACCTCTCCTCCAGTTTTGATATCGTATTGGGCTGGGCCGGCAAGTATGTCCAGTTCTGTGCTCTGGTGGCCAGAACAGACCAATTCCCAGATCGTGGCTGGCCACGTATCTGGCCTGGCAGACCATCCCCAGATCGTGGGTCGATCGTATCTGGCCTGGCAGACCACGCTCGGCTGAATGTTTCCTGGAGAGGGGTTACGAAGTACCAACTCCCATTTAATAGTAAAGATTTTGACGGTTTGAATTTAATATGTAAAACGTTACAACACATATTTGCACATTTTTTAACAAGACTGACGTGAGCTTTATAAAAACAGAGAATGTTGATTGGATGTTATTTGTGTATTTAATCCTTATAGTATGCTTACATAAGCCTATTTTACTCGCTCTAAGCACCTAGTGTGATAGCGACATATAAAAGCGGGTACACTGCGACCATATGCACACTCACACATAGTCCACTGATGACTATAGTTGTTGAGCTCCATAATTGGCGAATACACCACTATCAAAGGCAATGCCTATGCCCGTTCGAAAGATGATCTGCTTTAGCGAGACATGCAAGATACAAAATCCTATGTTTAATCCTATGTGGGTTTTGAAGTTTCAACATTGACAAAGCTACCACTAAGCTGTTAATGGAAACATCATCTTTCATTTAAAAGATAATGTCCCTTAATGAGACACACATGGTAAAGTTCGGGGTGTTAATATGAGGTGATTAGAGATACATGCACTTTTCTAGCCATCCAACGACACATTGGTTTTCAACACATGGTAAAAATTACGGGTGTTGATATCTCGTGATTCAAGATACAAGCACTTTTTTAGCTATCCAGCGACACGTTGGTTTTCTAAGACACTAAATTTCTAATTTCGAGTTTAAAACATAGAAATGTATATGAATAGCTGAAAATCAACTCATGAAAAACATTCTTCTCAATGCTGCACATGTTAGTGTCATGAGACAAAGTTTGAAAGTTCTACATCGACATAATAAACACATAATTGTTTACAATAATGGCGCATATAAAGTGACAAAAGACATTAAGAGGAGTTGTGAAGAGAGGCTAGATATGACCTAGGGTTTATGTAGGTCTGACGTGGAATCCTAATGAATCTCACAATTGCCATATATTCATTATTATCAAGGGTGTTGACATGTGGTAATTAGAGATACAAGCTCCCTTCTAGCCATTCAAGCACATATTTGTTCTCTAAGACACCTACATTTCGAAATCTGATTTGAGAACATAAAAGAGTATATGAATGATGAATCTTGAGAACACTTTCTGTTTGTATACCCTAAATGATATTTCTAAAGAACCATATGTTAAAAATCACAACCAACCGGTCATCATTATTGTAATGGTTTAGGGTATCAAAAGTGGTAGATATTAATTACTGCACCCAACGAATAAGTTTGATAAAAGATCATGGAAACATCAGCTATCCTTCTTGTTATTTCAGTCACAACAGAAAAACTTCCTTAACTATACATATAATATCAACATTAACCTCACCTATTTATCAGACACCATAGAAAGTATGTAATTATGTTTACTAATTTAATATAAGCACAAATGACAAATACATGTGTTTATAAAAATGACACAATAGTCCGTGGTTAGGAAATATGTGTTCATAAATATGACAAAGATATATCGATTGGTTGTGATTTTTATACATATGGTACATAAAAATGATAAAGATATTTCCACATTATGTGATATATTATTTACCATTTCATTTCTCAGAAACTTTCGTCGATGAACTCATACTTCTGTAACTAAACATAACACAAATATTAACCTCTCCTACTGCATCATATAAATATGTTTATGTTTGAGAGAATAGCCACTATACCACTAGTGAAAACCTAGAGTTCCAAAATACCACTTAAAAAAGCAAGATTGCCAAAATACCACCACAACCTTGGTTTTTATAGCCAAAATAGCATTGCCGTGAAATGTCAACCCGTTTCCGTTAGTCAAGCCGTGAAGTCTTTGTCAGGAAAATGAAAGGAAGGAGAGAGTGGTGCGTGCCCAAATTATTGTACTCCATAAGCAGAGAAGTTTCAGATAGCTCATTAGCTGCGGCTGCTCTCTGCTATCTGCTCCCTCCGTTCCAAATTAATTGACTCAGTTTTAGTATAAAGTTGTACTAAAACTGAGTCAATTAATTTGGAACGGAGGGAGTAATAATCAGGTGGTGAGCGAGCAGGCCATGGCGGCCGGCCGAGCAGCACACAGGAAGCGGCCGGGAGATGGGCAGGGGCACGACAAGCGGTCATGGGAGGCGCGCGGCACGGCGATGGACCAGGGTGTGCGGACGGTCGAACAGCAGGCTGGAGCCACGGCCGGAAGCTGTGTAGGGGTGCGGCAAGTCAGCAGGGCCATGGCGGCTCGCCGGGTACCAGGGAGTTGGCGTGGCGGCCAACGACGGGAGGATATGCCATGGAGGTACACCGAGAGGAGCCAGCAGCAGCAGTATGCTGTAGTGGGGCGCGCCGACATGGCCATGTTGAGACGAGGAAGGGATGGAAGGTCAGGGCTGGCTTCAGGGTTCAGAGTAGACAGGGGTAATTTGAGAATTTAGGATTTACGAAGATTTCACAACCTGGCTAACGGAAATAGTTTGACATGTGACGGGAGTGCTATTTTGGCTCTAAAAACCGAAATTGCAGTGGTATTTTGGCAACCCTGGTTATTTGAGTGGTATTTTGGAACTCACGGTTTTCAGTAGTGGTATAGTGGCTATTCTCTCTTTATGTTTAATATAATAATAGCACACACAAATAACACGTATGTGTTTAGAAAATTACTGCTGCTTAGAGATGCTACACACAGACATATGTAATATCTAAATTTAAGGTGGTTGTAGAGCCGAGCCGTATGATTTCTTAGGGCATAATATGATAGCAGATTAAAACATAATTTAATTCCATGGAGCCTTCAACATACTAAAGATGATGCTCTTGTATTTGCGAGGGCCACCTTGCTAGTTGGAAAAATAACATGAAAATGTGGTTGTGCATTGCCAATAGCACCAGTGATAGAAAAATCAAGAAGGATGCAACTCAGTTGAATATAAAGGTTAAGACATATGCCAACAAGAGAGATGCATCTCCCATTTTGCAGGGGAAGTATCTTAGTCGGGATTATAATTTTCATGTATGAATTATCTAGCCACTAGAGAAATTGTTGTATGCTAATTATGATTTAAGCACAAAACCAGTTTAGGCCCTCTTTGGATAGAAGGATTTTCATATGAATATTGGAGGATTCTAATCCATATGATTTTTTCCTAAGGATTGCATTTGGATAGGAATGACACCTCCAAAATTCCTATGGATTGAATTCCTATGCCCCCAATTCCATAAGAATTTCAACATCCACTCTAATCTCTTTTTTACCCTCATTCGCGTAGGATCGAGGCACTTTTCCTGTGTTCCACCCAAATGAACATTCCTACAGTTTTCCTCTGTTTTGAAATCCTCTGTTTTACACCTGTAATCCTATCAGATTCTTGTATTTTTCCAATTCCTATGTTTTCTATTCCTGCGATCCAAAGAAGCCCTTACATGTTGTTGCATGCATATAAGGATTACTTCGTCAATCTCAAGACTCAGTCTGACGGCTAAGTATTTCGGAGGTGCTCATAAGGGCACCTCCAACGGCCCTCCCCATATGGACAGCCAAAACGGACCGATTCTGTCCGCTTTGGGCTGTCCGCGGACAGATTTTGGGCCTCTGTCCTCTTTGGGGAGGGAGTGCCTACAACGGCCCAGCGCAAAACCAGTCTGTTTGTGTGGAGGGTGGGAGGAGGGTGGGAGGAGTGCGGACAAGGGAGGACAAGGGTTTGTGTGGAGGGTGGGAGGAATGCGGACAAGAGAGGACAAGAGGCTATCCGTTTTCTACCACAAATCTGGACCAAATTTGGTCCAGGTTTGGGGTCCAAAACCTGTCCGCGCGGACAGTTTTTCCTATGCGCCGGACCGTTGGAGAGGCTCATCTGTCCGGAAGGATAGATTGAGACAAGCTCTGTCCATATGTGCTGGGTTGTTGGAGGTGCCCTAAGACTAAGAATAGGGTGTTCGTGTATGCGTTTATAGGATTGAGTGTGCACGCGTGTATAGAGTGCTTGCGTTGTATCGTGTGTTTCAAAAAAAGTAAGAGATTTGACTGTCCCTAAAAAAAGTAGGAGGTTTGACTGTCCTTAAAAAAAGTAGGAGGTTTGACTGAAAAAAATAATATATAAGGGTATATTTCGAATCTGGCCGCGGACACGTTGGACAGCGTTCTGCCAAAGGAACACTTTAGTTTAAAGATACGTACTCATAGAACACAATAGACTACTCTACTACTCCTCCGGCACTAATCCGAAGTGACGTGATTTTATATGATGTGACAATAGTGGCAAGATTTCGAATCTGGCTAGCGTTTGCTCCTATTCGCGCAGCATGCGCCGCCCATGCATCACGAAATATTCCACCTCGGGAGGCAACGCAGATGCCTGCACCTTCTGACCGGAAAAGGTGTTCTGCCGGATGCTACATCGCTGCCAAGGAGTATATCACAGAAGACCTCCTCATGGTGATGTCAATGACTCAAAGTCACCACAAAGTCAGCAAGCCTATGGCAGCCAATCTCATTCGGGTGTAGATACGGTAGATTTCTCACGGTACCGATGAACAAGATAACAGAACTCCGTTCAGTTCGCCTTGCAAAAAGCAGCAGAGAAAGCCAAAACAAACGGGTCTGTTCGACGTCGCATGCATGCTCCTGGCTCTTTGCTTACCGGAACAGCCAATGGACGGGGTTGAGGAGGCAAATGTGCCCCGGCAGTGCAGATATTGACCGGCAATGTCGCCCAACGTGTCCTATCAGTGTACTTGCGTGTCGTAAATCCAGCAGGTTGCCCCATTGTGTTGCCCAAAGCACTTGAGACAGGGCAAGCAACGAACTGACCTGATTAAACCCGTGCAGCATCATGATCATGAAGAACCGCGCAGCGCACTACAGGTCCATTGAAGGCTAGGGGTATACAAATGCAATATTCCACCAGCATGCACAAATATCTCTCCTAGAGTCCTAGTAGGCTCTTTGGATACCAGCATGAAGAACCGCATGCACAAATACTATGAGAGCAGTATATTCTTTGGATAGCAGGTTTGAAAAACACAGCAATTAGAAAAAAAACATTGCATTGTGAAACACACAAAAAATTACAGTAATATTCGTTTGGATGAAACATAGAAAAAATAGATGAAAAACGTCTCGATCCTACGCATTTAAGTCTACAAAAGAGTTTGTAGTAGATGTTCAAATTCTTTTGAAATTTAGGCAAAATAATACAGTCTATAAGGGGTAGTACCATTTCTTTAAATCCAAAAGGCAATTTATAGAAAAATGCTACAAAAATCTTACGAAATTCCTACAACCTTAAAGGCCCTAAATCATGTTTTTTTAAGTCGATGTAGAACAAGAATCCTTCTTGTAAATAACATCATATCTTGCTAGAATTCGGTTGTTTACCGAGTTTTCAACTCTTTACCATCTTTTATTGTTCACACTGTAAAGGCTTCTATATATCGTGTGTGGCTGACACTCTCCAAATACCAAGGAAATAAAGTCATTTACTCCCTACGTTCCTATACGTAGAGTGTATAGTTTTTTACTCGAAATTAAAGCATGATCTCAGGAGGGGAAAATTACACCAGTTTTGGACTTAATTCCAGCTAATTAACATGGTTAAAGAGGAGTTTGCATGAGATAAAGGGCCGTATTCAAATCCCTAAAAAGTCATCCAGATAAGTGGTGGAACGCAATATACCCTACATTTTGGATTTTTCTCTCAAAAACAAATTTACCTTACATATGGGAACATAGGGAGTAATAAATAGCATGCTTGTATGGAAAACCTCTCGTCGTTTAGACTACTTTAACATGTTGTCTGTGGCGACTATGTGTTCATGGATGCATGCAACATTTTCATTAATAAGCACCTTCGTACTAGGCCAAAATCTAACTAATTCTTTTCGGAAAGAGCTGGTGGAATTAATATAGATAAGTTGTATTTCTGATAATGTCCTTGTATCTCTCAAACAAAAGGGCTTTACATCAGCTTGTTTGCCAAGTGTGTCTTAATGGACACTCAGCAAGAAAAAAAAATATTATCGTCGCCTTTTACCTGCCCACGACATGTCATACTTCACGTGAATGTGCTAATGTCAAAAAGGGGTATCCAACTTTCAGTTAGAATTTTCTCATTTGTAAAACTGTTATTTTGTGAAGCAGCTGAAAATAATATGGTTCGAAATGATATATCTCTAATTGTCACACAAAGTAAAACATATTGGCCAATGCCCACATAATTTTAGTTTTCTCGCTTTCTGGCTATATTTGTCAATTATTTTTTTCACTTGATTTCTCTAAAATTATTAAAATTTAAACTACAATTACAAGGTTTTATCTTGTTCCTAAACAATTATCAAAAATAATTTTAGTCTACCAAAATATAATTTTCTGTAATAACCACAAAGGCTGTTGAAACATTTAGGTGCATAGTACGAATAGATGTGCCAACGATTTTGACCCAATTTGATAGTCAATCATTTCGTATGACACATTTTTCATGTGTACTAGTTTTCATGAGAAATTATAAAATCGAATTTTTACAAGTTTTCCAAAAAAAAAAATCACAAGACAACCTTTCAAGTATTAAAATTCATAGTTTCATGCCAAATTAGTAAGGACATGATCATATTCATGACATTGTTTTTGATAATGTGCCAATTGTTGGCACGGGTGTGCATCTTGCCATGCCAAACAATAGTGCCCAAAGATGTTTCAAACTTCTATATGTCAGAAATGATAAGTTTTTTTGGAGCAAGTGTAAATAATATGGTGCAAAATGGTATCTCTCCAGATTTCACACAATAGCACATATTGGATAGCCATTGACCAAAAGAATTGTATTGTCTTGAGTTCATACTACTTTTGCCCAATTAAATGTATTTGCGTTGAATTTTCAAAACTAATTCAAATTTGAATAGCATGTGTTTATAGTTTGATTCTAATTTTGTGTAAAAATCCTTGTAAGATATCCAATTAGAAATCTATTCATTATCCACACATGGTGTTAAAAGATTTACCTCCTTGCAAAATACTGAGTCGACTGGTCGGGTTTTGAGAGTTGACGAAGTCACTATAGTCGTTTCGCTGTCGATGGGATTGTCACCTCCCACTGAAAGAGTATATCGTCTTCATGCGACACATTGTTGTCAAATGAATCTGGAGTTTGAACTTTGATGGGCTGGGTACAACCACCCTCCTAACTATAAAATCATAGGTTAGGTTTGTTGTGCGGTGCGCTGCTGGATGCCAAGAATTAAATATTAGGATGTGTATGATCATGTCGGAGATGTTAATAACTAACGTATCATGGATAAATCCTACCGCAAAAAAAAAGCCGAGTATGTTTGGTTCCCAGTCACACTTTGTCAAGCCAAAGTTTGGCAATTTATATGTGTTTCTTTTTTGACACACTTTAGTATTCATATGGCCCATGTGTCATAGGTTGAATTTTTTCCCAAGTTTTGCCACACATTTTTGGCTGCCACACTTGCCAAATTTTGGCTTGGCAAAATGTGGCCGGGAACCAAACAGGCCCGTTATGTGCAAGTGCATGATCATGTCAGATAAGATATGGCTGACGTCAAAGGACATGAGGAAAGAGTGCTGCTTCAAGAATAGACGTGCCTTGTATAAACAAGAATTGCCAATAATGACAATTCGCAAGTGAAAAGAGGTGATAAGAAGGGAACAGTAGGCACTAGGAGTACCACATCACAATATGTAGCACTCTGCAGATTTACCTGTACAAAAGAAGGCACATCATTGGCCACGTACTTCCTTCGTTCCGTTGTACACTTGCACGCATCCCAGCACTTAATTTGCAGTTACCAATGCGTGCATTAGTTCCTCATGAATGTTTTCCCCTTAAAACCCAGTGGCACTATCAGTAGCAGACTAGCAGCCATATCTAGTTACTTCTTGCAAACAGTGCGTTCCTTCAACTCTAAAGATGGGAAATTTCGGGTCCTACGAAGAAGAGGCCTACTGCTTGCAAAACTTCTGGCCTCACGAACACGATCACTGCGGTGTGGATTTCAGGTAAGCCTCTCCCCTGCGCAAGTTTTAATCTTCTTGTACTCATCTTGTGTCTCTGCGAAAGCTGCGTTACTGCATCACAATCCTTATATGATCTCGATTTATGAATGCTAGTGTTCTTGTTTGTTGCGAGGTGAACTTTTTTCCACTTTTTTTCCAAACTTCGATGAACTAGTAGTTTTCTGCACTAGAAGAAAACTTTGTTGAAGCTTTCAGTCTTAAGATCATACTATCTTTTGCATGTACCTGCTACCATACAGGACTCTTGGGCAAGAACTAGAGGACTTGCTCATGTTCCGTACACATCAACTACTATGTAGTAGTACTAGTACCACTCAGAACTTCTTCTTCGAAGGTACTAAAAATCTTTGCACAAGGGCGCCAGCATCCTCAGACACTACAAACTTTGTAGACTTCAAAGGTCTTTATATATCCGTTGCAGACGAGCCTGACGCCCTCTTCCATGGGGATATCTCGAGCTTTTGGCCTGACTTGAAACAAGGAGCTCATCACAAGGGCGAGAAAGAACTGAAGCAGGAGCTGGGCGGTGACGCCGCGGAGAAGAAGCACGAGGGATCAGAGGAAACACTCTTCTCCTCCATCTGTACCAGTACTACTACTGCTCAGAGCTGCCTCTCGCAAGGTACTTGCAACAATTGTTTGCACAAAGCATCATCACCAAGCACTAGAAAGCTCTTAGATTACGTTCTTTCTTCTGTCAATGCGCACGAGTCTCACGCACATCCTCATCTTTTTGGCAGACCTGGAAGGAGATCATCACAAGGGAGAGAAGAACTTGAAGCAGGATGGTGGCCGCGGCGCTGGGAAAAAGAGGCGCAATGTACCCGAGGAGAAGCCATTGCTGACGTTCGAGCTGTTGTCGCTGTACTATTGCATGCCTATCAAGCAGGCGGCGGAGGTGCTCAATGTTGGGCTGACGCACCTGAAGAGGAGGTGCAGGGAATTCGGGATCCCGCGGTGGCCGCACCGCCAGGTGAAAAGCCTGGAGAGGCTCATCAAGAATGTTCAGGTTCTATGTTTCCCTTTCTCCGAGTTGCTCTTTCCCCGATTTATTTGAACATCTGAACATGCAGCATCGGTAAACATGATTAGATTAATTTCATGTCCTGTGACATCAAGAACGTCCAGCTTTTCTTGCTAATTTTATCTCCTTCATTCTAATTTCGTTTATTTCAGTAAATTTGCAAGACCGTTGAACATAAATCGATCATGTCCTGCAGGAGCTAGGTAGTGACACTGAGGAACAGGGAGAGAAGACAAAGATTGTGGAGAGGCTGCAGCGAGCGAAGAAGCTGATCGAGGAGAGTCCTGCAGGCGTTGAGCTGGATCACAGGACCAAAGTGTTGAGGCAGGCATACTTCAAGGAGAATTACAAGAGGAGAAGGCTCATGGCAATGGAGGGATGATGGGGATGCATCAGGATTCAAGCTGACTCTGCTGTTCATGGGAATTTTGTTGTTTCGTAGGTTTTAACAGGGGCCGTCTGATCAAATGTGTCATCCGTAGCAGGGTGTGGTATTTATTTTTTGGCCTTTTTGGGGTTTTGCTGTAAATATCACTTGTCCTTTGGCCAACTTCTTAGAGCATCTCTAATATAGCCCTCAAAACGCGCCGAACTGTAAAATAACTGTCAAATACGGTTCCGAAACCTTAAAAACAGAAATAGCAGCGCCCGTAAAACTGGCGGACCTGTAAATAATTTTGAGGTCGCCCCGGAAATCCACCCGCGGAACCGTGAATAACATGTTTTCGTGGTCAAACCGAAGGGGCCCTGTAAACCGCGAGAGGCTTGGCGGGCTGAACATTCAGCACCCGCCGGTGAGCTTCCGCCGCCGTAGCCTTGCCGGAATACGACGGTTTTTCACCAAACTCAACGGAATCAGCCGGAATCGGGGAAAATAAAACCCGCGAGGGGAGGCAGCAGCGGCGCCTGCGAGGGCAGAGGCGGCGGCGCCCGCGAGGACCTGCAGCGGCGGCGGGTCGAGGGGCGGCGGCGGCGGGTCGAGGAGGCGGCGCCCGCGAGGACCTGCAGCGGCGACGGGTCGAGGAGGCAGCGGCGGGTCAAGGAGCCGGCGCCCGCGAGGACCTGCAGCGGCGGCTGGTCGAGGAGGCGGCGGGTCGAGGGGCGGCGGTGGGTCGAGGAGCCTCCGTGGCCATGGCCAGAGGAGCGAGAGGCCAGAGGAGGAAGAGATAGAAGCAACTACTACGCCCTGACCGATGGTTCTTCGTGTTGACTTTGGTTCAGGATTTGCACTGTATTTTTTTTAAGGATCTGTTTAAGGGTGCTGCTATGCTATGGCGCGCGTCGTTTTTACGCAAAAAATGCTCCATTTGTGAACCGTATAATAGTTTTACGGTTCTGTGGTTTGAGGGCTCTGTTAGAGATGGTCTTACTCATGGTTCACATTAGGCTTTTGGTAGTAGTTCAGAGATACCGAATGCAAAGTATGTTCTCCTACGCTGCCTGTTGTGCCAGCGAAACTTTCTTATTTCTTGTCAAATTTCATAACAGTCACCAATGCACAATCTGTTGGCACGTGATGAAGCAATGTCACATTGCCTTGTTACAAAAAAAATGCCACTCTCTATGATCCAAAATAAGCGCAAACCGGGTTAGTTCAGAACCGCGGCACTTGTAATCACCAGTAGAAACAAGGCCTTTGGTGCGGCCTTTTTGGTACCAGTTGTAATGCAACCGCAGAGGCGATTCGGCCGGCCAGAAGTAGCACCGGTTGGTGCGGAACTCACCAACCGATACTAAAGGGTTGGGGCAGGCGGCTGCAGTGGGGGGGCCCACGGCCATACCCTTTAGTACCGGTTTGTAATACCAACCGGTACTAAAGGTTTGCCCATATTAACTTTTTCCACCCGAGCACAGCTCCATTTTTCGTTTAATATGAAATAATTCATATATTTAAATTCATAAATCGAAATTTAACAAATAAAATGTCTAAATCGAATAGAAAAATGAGAGGAATCCAAATATTACAACTATATCATCTTTTGCATCATATTTTTTATACTTGGTTCACAAAAAAAGAGTCATTTTTTGCTATTAAAAAATGGAAAATGATATTTATGAAAATAATTTGAATAATTCCTTCGGCATTGTTGTTTCCTATACCAAGATGCACCTATATGTGGAATATGAGATCTTTATCACAAACTATACCGTGGGAATGGCCATAACTTGATCATTTGGCTTTAAACTTGTAGATGTTTATATATGATATACCTTTTTGTGAAAACTTTTTTAAAAAAAATTCAAAAATCAAGTTTATCATTTTTCATAGAATCTAGTACACATATAAGGACTCCATGCCAAAGGATATCCTTTTTGAGGTGTTTACCATTTTATTTATTTTTTCGTAAAAACGGTCAAAATGGTCACCATGACTATTCATCGAAAAAGATAATATTTTCTAAAATTATCGATGTTTCTGTGATTTAACCACTAGTTGTCTACCTTAAAATGATTTTTACAAAAAATTCAGACCAAACTATCTAACAGATGTAGTTCAAATTTGAATTACTTTCGGAAAATCGGCATAAACTCATTTAACTAAGCGAAATTAGATAGAAATCAAGAAAATTCCTAATACTCGGGGATTATCCATAAAATGTGGACTAATCTTTGTGAAAATTAGATTGGGGCCATTTTGCACCATATTTTTTATACTTGGTTCACAAAAAAAGACATTTTTTGCACTTAAAAATGGAAAATGATATTATTGAAAATAATTTGAAAAATTCCTTCGGCATGATTGTTTCCTATACCAAGATGCACCTATATGTGGAATATGAGATCTTTATCACAAACTATGCCGTGAGAATGGCCATAAATTGATCATTTGGCTTGAAACTTCTATATGTTTATAGATGATATACCTTTTTGTGAAGTCTTTTTTTGATACTTTTGTTAAAAATCAAGTTTATCATTTTTCATAGCAACTATTACACATATAAGGACCCCATGCCAAAGGATATCCTCTTTTGATGTGTTTTTCATTTTATTTGATTTTTTTGAAAAAACAGTCAAAATGGCCACCATGACTATTCATCGAAATAGGTAGATTTTTTTAAAACTATAGATCTTTCTGTGATATAACCACTAGTTGTGTACCTTAAAATGATTTCTTCAAAAAATTCAGACCAAACTATCAAACAGTTGTAGTTCAAATTTGAATTACTTTCGATAAATCGACATAAACTCATTTAACTATGCGAAATTAGGTAGAAATCAAGAAAAAACCTAATATTTGGGGATTATCCATCAAATGTGGACTACTCTTTGTGAAAATTAGATTGGTGCCATTTCGCACCATATGTTTCGCACTTGGTTCACAAAAAAAGTCATTTTTGGCACTTAAAAAATGGAAAATGATATTTATGAAAATAATTTGAAAAATTCCTTCGGCATGATTGTTTCCTATACCAAGATGCACCTATATGTGGAATGTGAGATCTTTATCACAAACTATGCCGTGAGAATGGGCATAACTTGATCATTTGGTTTGAAACTTCTATATGTTTATAGATGATAGACCTTTTTGTTAAGACTTCTTTGAAAATTTTGACAAAAATCAAGTTTATCATTTTTCATAGCAACTAGTACACATATAAAGACCCCATGCCAAAGGATATCCTTTTTTGAGGTGTTTATCCTTTTATTTGTTTTTTTTAATCTGTCAAAATAGCCACCATGACTATTCATCGAAAGAGGTCGATTTTTTTAAAAAACTATCGATATTTCTATGATTCTATAGATGATATGGGTGTCATATTTGGATTCCTCTAATTTTTCTATTCGATTTAGAAATTTTATTTGCCAAATTCTGATTTCTGGATTTAAAGATACAGATTATTTCATACTAAATGGAAAAGGAAAAAAGAAATAAAATTTATTTTATCATTTTTTATTTCATTATTATTATATAATCTTTGTTGTTTATTCAACTAAATTTTTGTAATTCAAACAATGAAGAAGTGTAACATCATGACCGAGTGGTTAATATGATTGATAGGATATTAATATCAGTAAGTTCTCTGTTCTCACTTGGTATTTAATTTGGAATGAACTCAATAGTTAAGCGTGTTTCGGTTGGAGCAATTTGAGTATGGGTGACCGAATGGGAAGTTTGACTAGATTGAGTACTTTGACTTGAAATTAAGTGTGTAGTTAGTGATTAAGTGTGTGGGTTAGTGGGTAATAAGAGTGTGGCTAAGTGAGAAATTTCGAAATTCAAAAAAAAACAACAAATTTTTTTTTCGAAAAAAATAAAAAATAATAAAAAAATATTAATACCGGTTGGTATTACCAACCGGTACAAAAGGTCCTCCGTCCGCGTGCGCCCAGCCGTGCCCACGTGGAGGCCTTTAGCACCGGTTTCATAGGGTACCGGTGCTAAAGGGGTACCCCTTTAGTTCCGACCTTTTAACACCGATTACACAACCGGTGCTAAAAGCCCTTTACAACCGGTGCTAATGCCCCTTTCTCTACTAGTGGATTAGAGGTAGCACATGCAAGACATGTAGACGGAATTGTTTCTTTCAGGGCTTCATTTGAGTTTCTACATTTTGGGTTAGAGAGAAAAATCAAGTAATTATCAAAAGACCTAAATAGGGGGAAAAATAAGGTTCCACTAAAATCTCAAACCTTCAACTTGGCAGACAAACCTTACAAAATTCAAATCACAAATCTCAATAAATTCACATTTTGTTCTTAAATGATGATTCTATGTATACTCAAACATAAAGGAAGTATTGTGATTTAGGATCTTCAGAAACTTATTCTCATACTCTTACATAAATTGTTTAGGTAACGCTACTTTACAGGTGATCGTATTGTACTGTTAATTTTAAATTGTCCCTCGAGCACAGACGTAACCATATTTCTTCATAGTTGCAGATTGTGCAGTCTCCATGGGATGAGGCAGTTGCCACTCTCGCCGAGCAATGGCACTTCCATCCCTAGACACGAGGAAGAACACAATAAAAGGACTTTAAATTTGGAAAAGGATTCTGAAAAATCTGGAAAACAGCTTTCTATTAATACATGTGCAGCTTTTTTATTATTACATGAGAAACTTTCTATAAATACATTTGCAACTTTATGCTAATACACATAACCTACAAATAATAATTTGTTACCAAACACCAACTCAGTGATAAACTTTCTAAAGGTGAAGTCGGGGAGCTATGCTGGATGCGACAACACTTATGGCGTGTGACGGTGGCTCCTCATGCTTCAGGCATGTGACAGAGGCTCCTCTTTGCCAACGTGAGGCTTGCGGTGGCGCGCTTGACGATGGCTTAGGACCACGGTGGTGGCCTCCTCGCGAGGAGGGTGGAGGAGCAAATCTTGGCCGAAAACTCCTTGGCGCCCACTAATTCGACGGACGACCATGGTGACCATTTGGTAGTCTTCGTCGCCGGTAACTTCGGCAAGCCCTTTTACAACCTCCATGTGGAGGCCCTAGGTGAGCTCGCAGCGGCGTTCAGCTTCCTATTGGTTCCAGGTGGCCTAGTCAACGGCGTCGGTGAGGATGGCTGCAACTTGAGCTCTCAGATCTCTGGTGGAAGTAGAGGAACCGATCATGATTGTAAGAAATTTTCTCGGGTCTTGTTTGTAAGGAGCAGGGTCTGGGTTGCGATTGTAGTTTTTTGGGGTGTCTGTTGTAAAATGTACCTGCACCTCTGTGAATTAATGAATGGCTAGGCCCTTCGGATCCTCTCCAGGTAAAAAAAGTGTCAATACCCAAAGAGCGGGAAGAAGGAAATGAGTCTACTCACTTAGTAGGGCGAGTGGATGTACAATCTAGTCACCCAAGATCATATCCACACGGATGCAAATTTGGGTAATAACGATTTCTAGGATAAAGTCGGTATATGTGTCTCCCCCTACCCGATTTCTCTAAAAAAAAGGCGGTGAGAGATCTAGCCATGAGACCTACATCCCCGGAGCATAAAGACTGCAAACCTCCCTATCACAACTTTCTAGCATTGGGAACACGATCATGGGAGGGTATACTCATTTGTTATTTTCCATTGGTTACAAGGAGCCTCTATTTATGATAAGCGTATGTTACAGGGGCCTGACACAAAATTTAAATTCTTCTGACATAACTATAACCTAGCTCGAACACATATTTATTGTTGGAAATATACCAAAAGTAGGAATTGGCAGACCCAAAAATTGGCTACCCAAATTGGTTTTGGGTAAAAAAGAGAGTGGATATGAGTAGTAAACAAAGATAGTGTTTTTGTAGATTACCCAAAACTGGATACCCATATTTTGATGTGCATACATTTATATGTGGGGTAAGCCTATCAGTGAGTCATTTTTTCCTATATGGAGCTCTCCTTTGTGGCCTCGCCGGTCTTACCGAATACGAGGCACAGGATGGCGACGGGCTCATGAGGGATGAGGCAGGGTGGTGTCGAGGCCGTCAGAGGTCGTCCTTGGCCGAGGATGACGCCAAAGACGAGGTCGACGTGGAGGTGGCTGAGCTAGGTCGGGTGCACACAGGCATAGGCTAGGTCGCGCGTGGGGAGGCTGCCCACGACCGATCCGACACTGGCGGGGCTGTCTGTGTTGTTTTCTGGTGATCCAAATTTATTGAGATAAAAGCTAACTTCGGACGAGCGAAGCGAGTGCCCGTCGCCGGTAGGCTTAGGGCCAAGAGGCTATTTGTCGCCGAAATTGTATCTAAGTTTAAGCTTTGCTCAGACTTACTTGGTAGCATTGTTTCATCCAAGAGGCTATTTGACGTCGAAAGTGTTTTCTTTGTTGTTTTGTTGTTTCAGGATGAAGGTTCTCGTTCATGCTACAAGATGGAATTTGTCGAGGTGGAGTGTTGTTTTCTGGTGATCCAAATTCATTGAGATAAAAGCTAACCTCGGACGAGCAGAGCCAATGCCTGTCACCGGTAGGCTTAGGGACGAGAGGCTATTTGCCGCCGAAATTGTATCTAAGTTTGAGCTTTGGTTAGGCTTACTTGGTATCACTATTTATCCCAAGAGGCTATTTGGCGTCGAAGGTGTTTTCTTTGTTGTTTCAGGGTGAACGTCCTCGTTCATGCTACAAGATGGAATTTGTCTCAAGGTGGAGTGTTATTTTCTGTTGATCCAAATTTATTGAGATAAAAGCTAACTTCGGACGAGCGAAGCGAGTGGTACGAGTCGTTTCCGGGTCGGACTGCAGCCGACTTAGGGTTTTGCCTCTATATATACATCTTGTAAGCCGCCAGTTGGGATAAGTCGCAAGTTATAAATCTAGTGAAAATTTGCTGGCTGGCGTTGTAGTTTTTTTTTTCGCTGTTGGAAGGATTTTCCACGTTAAATCTCGTGTGCCCGTTATGTTGATCTTGCATTTGTTTATCGTTTCTTTGCCTATCAATGCCAAGTTGTCATTTGTCGGTCACGGTCAGTGTTTATATCATATCCTTAGACCTGAGATCCTTGTATGATCTGAGTTGTGAAACGGTCGGCTTAGGGTCGATCAAATGTTGTGTCTAAGTGGAATAGTTATAAAGATAGATTTTAGGCCTACAAAGAAACAAGTTGTGTGAGAAAGTTGATCAAGATGGAATTTTCACCTCCTACTCGGAAAGATATTTTCTAGTCCCACTCGAGTTTTTTTATTTGAAAATTATGGCCAAGTAGCTAGATTAAGAATTCATCAGTGAGTAAGTCGAATTACTAATCTACTGGGTTTTGATAGTGTTATATTTTTCTTGTACAAGATTCGGTTTGCAGATTGATATTTGGGGTACTATCGGAATGGGGTACAACAATTTTCTTTTCTGAGACAAGCAAAGGAAAGAGAAAAGAAATGATCGGTTGGTCATATATTCATGTGCTAATCGTATCTGTTTTTGTACTAACGAGTACAATTTTTACTAGGAAAGAAAAAAAGCTAAAGGAACCAAGAAGAAATCAAAAAAAAAAAGATGGACCCTGAGAGATTTTGGGTTTTCGGTTATTTTGGGTTACACAGTAGACAATCTGCAATCCAAACATAATAGTAAACATAGGTAAATATGATGGACCCTGTATATGCATGCAAAGTTTCTCAAAACAGTTTAACGATGTTTTTATTGGTCAGTGTTTGATACCACATAATCCTGTATAATCATATATATATTAGCTTATTGAACATATTCATACTACTCCCGGGTGTAACTACACCCATGTGTGTTTCATACATGTATGGAGTATCTATCATACCGGGAGGTATGTAACATGTAGTATGGAGTATATAATGCTATTTTAGTACTATAGATACTTCTTTTTAGGTAGTATGTAAAAAAATTCTACATACTTCTCTTTTATATGCATATATGACGGTATTTCGAGTATATAGTGTAAAATATTAGGACAGTTGTAAATTTTTCGTGAAACTTGTTTTGTGGTATCTTAGATATAGTATATGAACATACTCAAACCGATAAAGTATGACAAATACTTCCGTATGGTGCTATATGAGACGTGGGTGTAGTTACACCCGGGAGTAGAAACCATTTAACCTTAGCTTATTTGATGAATATAAAGATGATACGGCTGAAAGTATGCTATATTAGGATCAACTTTGCGGTAAACAAAAATATATGGATTGTGCTTTGGTAATAGGTACCATTTTTATGTGCTCTTTTTTCTAAACAACTATTTACATTTAATAAATGATTTAATTTATTAATAATAACAAAACTATTAATTTTGTGTGAAATAATCCGCACCTAATTTATCTAATTGTTGGTCAAACTTCACTCTTGAAATTTGTGTCTAACTTAATTTCATAATGAGAGAGAGCAACAATGGATGACAAATTTTCCTTTTGCTATTGGGCGTTTGACCATATGACTCAACCAACGCTTACCGAAGCTACATTAAATCCATCGATATTATAAATAGTGACCAGCTACAGCCGAGCAGCTGCACCTGTTCCATCTCTCCACTCGTCCCATCAGACCGTGTGAAGATGGGAACTGAGGCTAGATCATGGATGAACACTGACACAGAGAAGAAGGCCACAAAAACGGAAGAGTGTGTGACGGATGAAGTGGTGGAGGAGCCATTGCTCACCTTCGATGTGGTGTCACAGTTTTTCTGCATGCCAATCAAGCAGGCGGCAGAGGAGCTCAATGTGGGGCTGACGGTCCTGAAGAAGAGATGCAGGGAGCTCGGGATCCCACGGTGGCCAAGCCGCAAGGTGAGGAGTCTACAGATGCTCATCGATGATGTTAAGGTGCGTTTATTTCTTCCCTCTCTTCCAGCACTGACTCGGTAAGTTTGCAAGGTCTGTGAGCATGAATTTAAGTCCTGCAGGAGCTGGGGAAGGACGACACTCCAGAAAAGGCAGAGAAAACAAAGATGGTGGTGCAGATGTTGCAGCAAAGAAAGAAGCTGATGGAGGAGAGACCAGATGCTGAGCTGGATGAGGAGACAAAGGTGTTTAGACAAGCGGTTTACAAGGAAAAGCATATGATCCGCGAACGAAAGAAAAAACTGAGTATCGCTCTTCAGGCTTGACGGAGATGCGGAACAGGCTCTTCCAAAATGCCTGTCCTTCCACTCTAAAAAAATGCTTGTCCTTCGTGTCTTGCTCTTGCATGATCTTGAAATGCTATTGTGGAAATAATAAAATGGGAGTGGTTTTCCCCTACATTTCAATTTTCATTGCTAAAATGCAAGTCGTGAAATTTCAGTTTTGTCGATAACTCCACATACATAATACATACTCCCTCTGTTTTTCAGTGTAAGATGTTTTAGATGTTTCACATGTTGTTTAGATGCATACTAAAATGAATAAACATACAGTAAAATATGTCCAAATACATTATGTACATATGAACGTGGATAAATGCTAAAACATCTTATATTTAAAAACGGACAGAGTAGTATGTTTATTCAATTTTTGAAACAGGTTTCGTCCCTCTTTATGTATAAATTCACACGGCTGAAATGATAGTGACGAGAGAAAATTCTTTCAAAACAGACCAAAAATAGAAAGTTTTTTTTTTTAAAAAAAAGGAGCCGAAGTTGACATTGAAGGCACCGGAATAAGACTCGGTGATATCGTAACTTCGCAACGACGCCCCTAAAAGGGTAACAATGTAGCGCGCCCTCATCGGCTCCCCCCCCCCCCCCCCCCCCCCAAGAGGTTTACTATACCCGCATATATCATTGCCATTGGCGCCATAGCGTTGAGCTTTCACTTGAGAAAACCTTCGCAACACGTTTGATATGTCGTACCGCCCACTGTTTCAAAGTCTGACACGATCTGAGAGTTGTCTATGCCAAAGCGGCAAAGCGCCGCCAAGACCAGGAACCCCCATCGGTGTATCCTTGCCATCGAAACAACCAAAGATAAAGGCCATCACCAACGACACGTCTCTCGCCGTGTAGACTCCCACGTGGAATCGACCCGTAGAACGCCGTCGTCCGTCGAGCTCTACCCTCCATAGCCCGTCAGCACTCGCGCTCAGTCCCCCGCGCTCTGGGACACAGCCGGCCGCCACCCTGCTTGTTGCCCGCAGAACAGTATGCGCTGCAAAAGAGAACCCCGGCGCCACTATCGACTGCAGGGGCTTCACCCTGCAGCATTCTCGGAACAAGAACTATTTTGATGGCATTCCCGTAGTGCGACAGTTTTTTTTATGGCATTTAAAAAATTTCCTCTATATATATCTTCATGTATCTATCTGTTCAACGTGCTCTCACTTCATTATATCGTCCTTGGACAGAGCATCAGAAACAGGGGACCTTACTTAGTTTATACATCAATACATTCGTTCACATATCGAATTTTGGCGTGCTTCAGTAATCCAGGCGAACTGAATGCTCTGAAGTACATGAAAATCGGACAAGATCATCGACCAAGACGACACTTCTGAATTCTGACGGATCCACGCAGCAGCCTGCCTTATTCTCCTCTCGTCCGTGTCATCAAATTAATCTGTTGGATCAGCCGGGAATATCTACGTACTATACCGATGGATCCACCGCAGTTGGAAGTACGTGCATGCAGATGATGGATCACAAGGTGAGGTTTTTCATCTCCCTGCGCAGCGCGGTTGCCCTGACGAGGCTGCCGATGGTGTTGACGGCGAGCTTGATGTCCTCGAGCGGGTTCCCGGGGACGACGCGCTTGTAGAGGTAGCTGTCGAAGGTCATCCGCTGCACGTAGTCGTCGGCGCACATCTCGACGAAGGCCTCCCGGGCGGCGTTGGAGCGGTAGAAGACCTTCTGCAGGATGTCGAGCACCTTGTAGGTGGGCCAGTAGAGGCGGTCGAACTCCGCCAGGTACTTGCGCAGGTCGCCCTCGTCCACCAGCCGCGTCCCGTTCGCCGACCCGGCCACGATCGCCTCCGCGCACATCCGCCCGCTCTTGGCCGCGAAGTAGATGCCCTCGCCGGAGCACTTGGTCACGTACCCCGCCGCGTCGCCAACAAGCGTCACCCTCCCCGCGACCCTGATCGCACACACATCATACGTAGAACACGATCAGACGGACGGACCCCAATTGATCGACGGGCCAGCAATCGTTCTTGCAGAAGAAAAGAGAATGATTGTTACCTCTTGGGGCGTGGGTGCTCGGGGATGGGGTGAGCCTCGACGCGGATGATCTTGCCTCCCTCGATCTTGTCCTTGGCGCGGAGCCGGGTGGCGGCCTGGAACTTCTTGATGTCGGCCTTATGGGTGACGGTGCCGGTGCCGACAGCGACGTGGTCGCACTTGGGGAACACCCAGCCGTAGAAGTCCGGGGAGACGTCGTCGCCCACGTACATCTCCGCGCGCTCCTCGTAGTAGCGCATCTTGTCGTCGGGGATCTTGACCCGCTCCTGGAAGGCGATGGCGTACTCGTAGTCGCCGGCGCCCATGTCCTTGGCCACGCGGGAGTTGGCGCCGTCCGCGCCCACGATCGCGTCCACCTCGAACGAACGCTTCTCGCCGCCCACCTTGCCGTTGGAGCTGTCGTAGTGGTTGTAGTGAATCGTGTACGTGCCGTTGCGCTCCTTGGGCTCCTCGTACCTGAACATCGGTAGCGGTCAGCTCAGAGCCTCAGAATGATTCATTGGACACTGCTTACATCTCAGAAATTAGCCAGAGCTTATTCATAACGGCATTTGTACTATGTGTTTCAGTTGGTTCAGTTGATTTGTTATAATTGAAACAATTCTTACTAAGCGAACAGAGTAATATCTAGTCTTGCTCAGGCACTATAATTTGAACTGCTGACACTTGGCAATCATGCATGCAGGCCAAGATACAGAGACTACCTAAAGGAAGTGTCAAAAGAGAAATAGAGACTCTGCTCTGCTCTTAAATTTATCATGCAAGTATAATTCTGCCATACTCTAATTCTTCCTACATTTCAGCATTCGTGCGCAGTGACAGTGTCAGAATCAAATCCAACACAACACAACGGCAGGAGAAGTGCAAATTAAACTTGGTCTCGCGACCTCATTCTCCTAAAACATAAGTACTCCGTATAACATTTCATTCGATGGACTGGTATGTATGTATACCGTATACGTACCTGAGGAAGAGGCCATTGAGGACCTCGGCTCCGGCCTTCTGCGCGCGTGTCCGGAGGAAGTCGTCGAGCACCTCGCGCCTGACCATGCCGATGTACTCGTGCGGGGCGAGCGTGCGTCCGATGTCGACGGCGACGTTGGAGGGCGAGATCATCTTCATCTTGGTGACCCTCCTGTCGACGAGGTCGAGCGGCAGGTCGAACTCGGACACCATGCAGAGCGGGATGGCCCCGCCGCAGGGCTTGCAGTTGTCCATCTTCCGCTCGATGAGCACCGTCTCGACGCCGCCCTTGGCCAGCGCCTCCGCCGCCGCGCCACCCGCGGGGCCGCCCCCCACCACGGCGACGCGGAGCCGCCGCCCGCCCGGGAGCTTGGGGCTGGACGCCGACGCGCGGGCCACCAGGAGCCGCGACCTCCTGCTCGGCGCCGCCCGGCAGGAGGAAGGGAGGAACGTGGCGCGCGCCGTGGCCGCGGAGGAAGAGAGGGACGTCATTGTTGGCTGCTCCTGGCTCGAGCTGGACGTGCGGTGGAGAGCGAGCGAGCGAGCGAGCAGAGCACGCACACGGAGGCGGGAGTAGTAGTGAAGTCGGGGGCGGAGAGGACGAGGATAGGATGAGGCCGTGAGGGGGATTGCGGGGAAGGCCGGCCGTCGGATCGGCTCCATGGACGGCTGAGATGGCGCGTATGGATGAGGTTTTTCGGGGGCTTTCGCTTTTGCCGTTTGATCTCCGCGTGTGGATGTGGTTTTGCCAAATCGGACGGCCTCCTTTGGATTGTTCTGAATTATGGGTAATGGGTGATGCTTTTGCCACGTCAAAATATGCTTTTTGATCGTATTTCTTCGACAAATAATAACGGTATAGTCCATCCATGTACTGTTACTACTGTACTTTTTTTTTTAACATAAAAGGTAGAGTTGTCTCTACCTTATTTAGTTACAGCAAGTTTATTTACATGATGAGGCCGCAAGCACGGCGAAATAGAGAGAAAGTAAAAAGTGAAGCAAATAAAGCTTAGGCTATTCACTAAAAATTTGAGCCCATTGTCTGATCTCCGTTCTGTCTCTTGTAGCTCTCGTACTCCATAGTTCAAGATCTTCTTTGATTCTTTTTTTCATTATCGTGAGCGTTGTCTGCTGCTTGTTGAAAATTCTGTTGTTCCGTGCTTTCCAAAGATTCAGTATTCATGCAGCGAAGCAGATGGGCCAGGTTCTCGATTTTTCCTGAGCTGTGTTTTGCATGAACTGTGCTATTGAGTTAGATCTTAGTGCCTGCTCTTTTAGCTGTATTATTTCCCAGACCTTCGTTGCTGCCTCACGGTGTAAGGAGATGTGATGTATCGTCTCCAAGGCTGGGCATTTGTCACAGCCAGCATCGTTGGTCCAGCATTTCTTAGTCATGTTATCCTTAGTATTCAGTCTTCCCTTGTAGGCTAACCATAGAAAAATCTTGTGTCGTTTGGGAATGAATGTTACTACTGTACATCAGTACATGTCATTTGTGTTTTGAAAATGTCATATGCATGTCATGCCCGTCCTTGCCTTTCCTGTTCTTTGCGTCGAGAGAATATACAGTACATCATCATGCATCAGTCCGTGGCTGTCGTCGCGTCAAGAAATTCAAGATCGTGCCACCGTCTCAGCGTCGAAAACTTTGCATCCGTCGCCTTCTTCCGCTGCCGTCTCAATTTGTATACGTGTATGGAACTATGGAAGGAGTGCCTCCTTGGTTCAGCTCGCCGTTTCTCGTGCCCACTTCAGGTGGATAGTGCTGAGCGTCCCCCGGGGGATCGCTACCCCCGATCCTCCGCCTTCCGAGCCGTTGGATGATCGCGTTCGAACGACTAGGATTCTCCCACCGAGTCGTCTCTATCGGAGGAAAATTTCCGCACGGCTTGGATCCCCTTTGCTACTCGCCACCTTCGCGACACACGAGGAACCACATGCCGCCGATGTCTCTCACACCGCCGTCGCCGGTCGCGACGTCGCCACCGTTGCTTGCAGCTCCACCATGTTTACTGCAGCAGAGGCTGGCCGTCCGGCCTGGCTCCCCATGACGACGCTCCCTGCAGCAGCCAGCAGCCGGCTGCCATCGCAGCAGCTCCGCCATGGTCGCTGCAGCAGATGCCGGCCGGCCGTCCGGCCTGGATCCCCTATGATGACGCTCCCTGCAGCAGCTAGAAGCCATCGGAGACGGCCAAGGCAGCATCCAAGCTCCGTCCCCACGCTCCCTGAACCGGCTCCTCTTGCTACAGATCTTGGCGCGGGTGCCCTAAGCCGCTTTCGGTGCATGTCTACTCCGAGCAATTTTTTCTATTGAAACAAAACTCTAGGCATAAAAATATTTTTACGTACCATTCGCAGCAATTTGTTTTGCTACTGTACCAAGTTCAACGAGATCTCAGCGTCGCAGGAAAATCATGGTAGGCACTTGCAGCAACATCGATGATCCATGGTAGCATTTTCCTCCAGAGAGCTCAGACGAGGAATCGTCTAATCAAACCATCGTAGATGCTTTTACGAAGCATAACGAAACGACCGTCGTCGGTAACATCGTTGTGTGCCGTCGGTAGCAACGACGTGCACCCCCGGTAGCATCACCGACTCGTCGGTAGCAACGTTAGGCACCAACGACAGCATCGTTAGCTCGTCGGTAGCAATGTCGCGAGATGTCGGTAGCATGGTTGACTCGTCGGTAGCAACGACAAGCACCAACGGCAGCATCGTTGGCTCGTCGGTAGCAATATCGTGAGATGTCGGTAGCATCGTCGAGTCATCAGTAATAAGAATTATGTGCTATTGTAGCAAAAAGTCAAATTTGCTTCCAAATCTTACAAAATGATTGTACGAATCAAAAAAAAATCTTCGTAGGATATTTTATAACTATAGCAAAAAGTTCAGACACAAAATGATTCTACGGAGCAAAAAGTTTCACTTGTAACAAAAAAAAATTCTATCGAAGAAAAAATCTGGACACAAAATGCTTCTACGTAGCAAAAAAGTTTCATTAGTAGCAGTTTTATTTTGATATTGTAGCATCTCACGAGTAGCATTTTTTTTGCTAATGTAGCATCTTACTTAGGATTGTGTACTGCAGCAATATTAACTTTAGAGACTTATGGAGCAAAAATAATTGTACTATTATAACAAAAACACAAAAAAATAGCAAACAAAATTTATATTGCAACAAATCTGATGATATCTTACCCGTGTAGCAAAAATTGTACTATTGAAGCAAAAAATTATTTCCCACCAAAAATCACGTAAATACTTCTATGAAGCAAAAACGGGTTGTTTCAGATAAGAATTTTGTACTATTGTAGCAAAAGTCTAATTTCCTTTTAAAACTCACAAAATGTTTCTATGCAGCAAAAAAGTTTATTTGCAGCAAAAAAATTGTGCTGCTCGTAGAAAAATGCTTAAATGGAGAAAAACAAAAATTTTGTTTGCAGCAAATATATATTGTAGCAAATTTTTTGTTGTAGCACTTTTTTTTGCTATTGTAGCAAAACGTTCTACGGAGAAAAAAGTTTAATATCAATTTTTTTTTGCTATTGTAGCATCCCACGTAGCAAAAATTTGTGCGTAGCATCACACATGGGAAAATTGTGCTGCTGTAGCAATATACTTCGGAGCACGTAGCAAAAATTGTGCTATTTTTTTTCTATTGAAGCATTCTCAGTGGGAAAATTGTGCTGTTGAAGCAATGTTTTTATGTAGCATTTTTTTTGCTATTGTAGCATCTCAACGTAGCAAAAAAAATGTGTTGATGTAGCAATATTAAAATTCGGAGACTTATGTAGCAAACTCATTGCACTATTATAACAACACCACATAAGTATAGTAGCAAAAAAATTGTTATATTGCAGCAAAGTCGCCCTTTGCGGCAACACCGCCGCCTCCCATGAGAGCAAAGTGACGCTGCTCCGGCAGCACCACTTCCAGTCGTCAGCAGCAACGTTGTGCTCCATGAGAGCAAAAGTTGTCCTTCTCCGCCAGCACCACTTCCGGTTGTCGGCAGCAACGTCATGCTCCCATGAGAGCAAAAGTCGCCCTTCTCCGACAGCACCGCTTCCGGTCGTCGGCGCCGTGCTCCCATGAGAGCAAAGTCGCTCTTCTCCGGCAGCACCACTTCCGGCCATTGCTCCATTACCCCGGGAGCTCCAAGCCCGTGAACGGAGGATATGGAGGCGGCGTGCAAGCTCAGAGCGCGGTGCGAGAGGGCCTCGGCGGTGGGCAGTGGGCGTGGGGGGCGCGAGCGCAGGCGGCGTCGGTGCAGATGCGGAGCGCGAGGGCAAGCTGCAGCTGGTACTGTCTCTTCCGCCTGCTGCGCCCAGCTCTTGCAGCAGTCCGGCTACTGCTAGATCCTGGAGATGAGGCTCCTGGCGGCGGCGCGCCCGGTGGGGGCTCGCACGGCAGGAAGTCCACGGTGGGGACCCGGAGCGGTGGCGGCGCGGGACCTCGCAGGTCGGCGTTGACCCGGACACCTCCTTGGTGGTTCCACCGAGCACGAGCTTGGCGACATGCCGGTCCTCCATCTCAACCCTTCTCCTCCCTCTCCCCCTCCTGAGGTAGGCCGCGAACTCGTCCCCCCTCCTCCTCCACCTCGTTGCTCGGATCCGACTCCACGGTGGCCACAACCGCCGCCGCCGCAGCAGCAGCAAACCGCCGCGCCGTCGACCGGCACCATGAGCGGCGCCGGGCACCGCCTCTTGAGCACCGAGCCGGCTGGGGCGGAGCCAGACCTCTGGACCGCAGTCGGAGAGGCCTCGTCTCGGATCTGGGCTCGCAGCAGCGCGAACGGCCGGAGCGGCGAGCCGGCCGCGGACGGCGGCGGGGCGGGCGACGAGACGGACGCGGAGTCCGGCGAGGCGGAGGCGGCCTTGCAGGAGAGCGAGCGCGCGCGACGGGGAGAAGACCGGCGAGCTCGCTTTGCTGCTAGCAGCGGTACGCGACTGGATAAGGAAGGAGAGCGGGCGCGCTGCGGGCCGCACGATGGCGTCAATCGGATGGCCCGCGAGGGGGAGGATGGGAGTCACCGATCCCCCGGTGGATGGGTATCATTTCCCTTCAGGTAGGCTGCGCTTCCGTTGTGATCGGGGCCACCCACCCGGACTCTGCCGCTGAAGGACACGGACTCTGCAAGCTGACGACCTCGCGTGTTATCGCTACTCAAGTTCGGACGAGCTCGTGTGTTAGTGGCTACTAGGTAACTTAGCGCAGCCATGCCGCGCCCATGAGGTAAAGAAAATTCCGTCTGCTAAATAAAATTTGAATTTGGTTGTTTGAACATTTTGAAGTTATTTAAGTTTGTAAATTTAACCTACCTAGTGAATTTGTTTTTTGTGTGTAAATTTACACCGTATTGAAAGTGTCAAATTTGCTGCGTTGTGCCATTTGTTGCATTGTGTTATAAGTAATTAGGCACCTTTTGTAATCATTTTGATATTTTTTCATATTTTTCTGATGGTTATATTTGAAGAATTTTTTTTTTGGTTGGAAACCTTTTGCTAATTTGGCTAAAATTACACCAAATTAAAACTTTAAAATGGTGTTGCAGTGTGGTATCAGTAATTATTTCTGCTGTGATCATTTTGGTAATTTTTTCATATTTTTTTGATGGTCATATTTAAAGGTATTAATTTTCAAATATTAATTTTTTGTTGCTTTTTGTCTAAATTTAAACCAAATTGAATCTTTTTTTGGTAGTTAACCTTTTACTAATTTTGTCTAAAATTACACCAAATTGAAACTTTAAAAGGGTGTTGTAGTGTGGCATAAGTAATTATTTCTGTTGTGATCATTTTGGTAATTTTTTCATATTTTTTTGATGGTCATATTTGAAGATATTAATTTTTTGTTGTTTTTTGTCTAAATTTAAACCAAATTGAAACTTTTCAAATGTGTTGCATTGGGTCACAAATAATTAGGTATTTTTTTGTGATTATTTTGATATTTTTTTCATATTTTTCTAGATGCTTATATTTAAAGATATTAAATTAACAAAATTAATCATTTGTTGTTTTTTATGGGGAAAAATGGAAAAGGAGGCTGACAGGCCGGGCCCGCGCGGACGTCGCGCTGACGTCACCGGCGGTCGGATCTGGCGCCCGTGGCCGCAGCGGCGCTGACCTCGCCGGCGGCGCATCCGCGCGAGCTGGGACGCGTGGCTGGGCGCGTTGGAAGCGCCTCAACGCGGGGTGGCCGAAGGTGGCGGTGCCGCCTCCCGTAGGTCGTCGGAGCGCCGGCGGAGACGCGCGGATGCGGCGGCGTTGATCGAGCACGGCGGCGACGTTTCCGGCGATGGCAGAGCGTCCTGGCACGCTAAAACCTGCGAGGATGCGGCGGGGGCGGCGGCGCACCTCCCCGTGCCAGCCGATTTGAGCGTGGAGGCGGGGAGCGGCGGCGACCCCGGGATCGCGGGAGAGGAAAGGAAGAGAGGGGGAGAACTGCGGGGTTTTTTTACAAAAAAAGCATATGAGGTTTTCTCTATTCACCAACAGGTCCCTGGCTGTGTTATTTTTTGAACCGCGGGTTGTTGGGTCATTTCCGCAGGGGTTTTTGTGCAAAACAGGCGTGGTGACCGGAGGAACCGGGCGACGTGGCGCGTTTCTATTGGTAGAAAATAGAGAATGAACAATGTCCGCGCGGAAGGGGAGACATGGGCTTATCTGGGCCCTTCGTTCTGGCGATCGGACGGTGCGCGGAATCCGGGAGACGTGGAAGCTTGCCTGAAGAGGGATTCTGCGCTCCTTTATATATAGTAGGATTCGAGTACCTTGGATTTTTGTAGGATGACTCCGACTGCGCGCGACCCATCGAGTTTGTTCGTGTCCGCTGCGATTCGTTTGCGTCAAAATGAAGACCTAAAATATAAAATCGTGGCACATTCGATTTGGTCCGCCGAACGTCCGGACCGACTAATTCTTGACCCAAAAATGGTCAGGTTTGGGCCTCGGCAGACAGCGACGAAGCGTCCGCGTGTCCGCCCTTTATCCTCCTACTGGCCCACACGGCGGTGACTCCTCGTCAGTCGCCCTCCCCACGCGGTGTTTATTAATGGTGGCCGCCCCCATTTGCTCCCACTCGCACACAGTCAAATCCTAGCCACCCACCGCCGATCAGCCCAAGCTCGCAGCCCCGTCAAACTCGCCACAATGCCGAGCGGCTGGCCTTTCTACAGGGCCAAGAACGACCATGAGGCCGGCTCGTCGTCGGGCCAGCGCCGCCGCCCCTGATCCCCTTCCCCAACCCCACCTCCACCAGCTCCTCGTCCGGCTCCGTTCAGCATTGCGCCGCCCGACGTCACTGCCGCGGCGCCACGCGCTGAGCCAATCGCGACCAGCCCGCTGCATGTAACCGGCATTACGTGTAGCTCCGCGACTGCCAGTGGTACTGGGAGCACGCGTGCCCCGTACCATGGGGCGACGCGAAGCTGCCGGGCGTCTAGCATTTGAATCCGCAACGGATTCCTGTGCCAGCCCTTCCGGTCAGCAGGCGGGTGCGCGAGCAGGAGATAGCGCACCGACGGAGCCGCCTCCCGTCGGAGCACCTCACCGACCCGGCCTTCACCCCCACGTTCCCCATTCTGGGAGACGTGGTTCGAGGATGAACACGACATGCGGAGGCGGTCGTTGTTCATGCTCGCACCAGCGTCGCCCACCGGCCGATCCTCTCCACCGCCGCATCTACGCCTGGCCACAGCGGCCCTGCCCCAACCTCCGTGTGTTGTGAAGCAGGAGGATGACGAGGAGATGGAGGACGCGGAAGACACCGAGCTCAAGGCGGCCCTGGAGTCGTCGCTCCTAACAGCGGACACCGACGAGCTCGGCCGCTCGATAGAGCTGGGGCCAGCCCTCCGCGAGTCGTCGGACCTAGCGTGCCAGGAGGAGGAGGAGGAGGCTCTCCGGCGTCTCGAGGATGACGAGGCGGCGTACCTGCGCGCTCGCGGCCGAGCAAGCAGCAATGCCGGACTGGTTCCGGCCAATCTACGACCGGAGCTGTACATGGACCGGCGACCCCGGCGCCTTTATGGAGCAGGACCAGGGCCGTCCACCCCACTACGCCGGAGCAGGGCTGCAGCGCAGCTGCCGTGGCACCTCTGGAAGGCGCCGGAGTACGTGGACCTCGACACTGATGGCGAGGAGGGAAAAATGAGGAGATTAGCTATCTAGGGTTGCCGGTTGGCTTTTTATAAATGGGGACCGGTTCGTAATTTCCGGAAAACAGAAGGACTTTCTTGCAAAACGACCGCGGGGACCGTCGTGACGGCACGGGATGAAAACACTGTTGATAACTGTTCATCGGAACAGTACACACGGCGAGGAAAGGTCATGGAAATTTGCGCTCCTAATATATAGGGTAATACTGGACAGCGTGGATATAGCCAGGTTTCTGACATGTGTATTTTTCTGTCCAAACTTTCAGTAGTTTCAACAAACTAATCATCCACATTCATTGTAATTATCTCTCCAAATCCCACATTGCGTGAATATAAATTAGGGTTAAATAAGTCTTTCATCTTCTACACCCGTGGGTATCATATGCCGCTTTCTATATATTTGTTAGAGTACATGTTTTAGATATTTGAGCCAAGATACTTAATTACTTTAACAAACACAAGCACACACACAAATTTGCAAAATATATAATGCATTGTTGAAATAAATTGTTTGATGGCATTTATATGGTTGTCTATTTTACCTTAAGAATCAATAAGGATTCAATTATCCAGACATTTTCAAGGAGAATTTCTTGAAAATAAATAACTCATATAAATTTATCTACAAGATATAATTAAGAGCGACAACTGAATATAATTTGTAATGATGGATAAGTGGAATAGTATAACAAAAAGCTTCTTATTAATTACCATCATCGAGATGTGGTTAATTTTGCTAGGTGTAATAGAAAAATATGCTAGATGATAGTTTTTGGTATGACATTGGGATCATCCTCAATTGATCATTTGATAAGTCTATATGTGGTTGAAAGATCACACGAAAGATGTGCAATCATAGCATCATCAAATTCTCATATGAAACATAGATGCAATATTTTGTTTAAGCTTTTGCGGATCTGATCTCTAATATTAAAGCAATCCTAACATGTCAAGAAACTACTCATCGGAAATGGTGAAAATACATCTTCTCATATGTGATGAGGCACTCAAGAAAGTGGCGTCTGCAAGACATAACACACAAATTTTTCAAATTTATGTTTCTTTTAAAGTTAAAAAAAAATCATTAGTTAGCATAATGTCTAATGAATAGAAAATAAAATAGTAGATAATTCATTATAAAAGAAGGAAAAATTCTTCGGAGAATCAAGGTTCGTAATTAATCCTTGTTTGGATTAGGTTTGCAAGCCACACCTTCCACAATCATTTATGATAGCACTAGCGATGCGAGCCTATAACACTTAGTTAGTCAAGGTGCAGAACAAATCAACAAAAATAAATATGTAGTCTTTGGAAGAAACATGTAAGTGAAGATCATAGATGATAGCAATATTGGAAGAAAATAGGAGATGCCAAAATCATCATCACACACCTTCGAGGCTTCTTGTGTGCCTATGTGTATGAGGGAGCACCCGAACGTCGGATACTGGCGACGTTGGCCAACATAGAAGCAACGAATTTAACTCGGGACTTTTTGCTTCAGAAGGTCACGGTTGCGTCTAGGCCGGACAAGCGGGGCTATGGTCGGAGAGTAGCAGATTTCTGGTTTCTTACACATACAGTTTCTAACTTGGCATGGTATTGCTTTAACTTGTCTGATCCGAAGTATGACCGAACGAGCGAACATAAGTAGCGAAACAAGGAGCACCCGCACTGGTTGAAACCCCCGTTTCGGCATTGGTGCTCCCCTAGCTCCCTCCGCCCCTCCATTGTTGCACCTGATGTGAACGCCGCCATGAAATTTGTTGCCGGCTTTCCCTCCGGGCCCACAGGCTCGACATCCCTTTCCTCTGCCTCCACCTATTCGGATACCGCGGTGCCACCGCGAGGTCGCCCTTCCTCCTCTCCCTCCGTCGATTGGTCATTACACCCTACACTGCTTGAATGTGGTGCTCCAGCCAGTCCACTATCCACTTCTCCCCGGCTCAGCTAGATATATTTGTATTCATCTCACATATTTAGTCTCTTCAATTGAATCAATTTATTCACTGTTTAGGGTCTCTTTGGACTGAAAGAATTTCATAGGAAGATTGGAGGATTCCAATCCATAGGATTTTTTTCCTACGGAATCCATTTGGATAATGACACCTCCAAAATTTCTATGCATTGCATTCCTAAACCCCAATTCCATATGAATTTCAACATCGAGGCCTCTTTGGACTGCAGGACTTTTAAAACGTAGGAATAGGAAAAACATAGTATTGAGATGGCATGCGCTTCAATTCCTACAAGATTTCAAAACATAGGAATTTTGTAAAAGATGTCTTTGGATGATGAACAGAAAACAAACGCAGGAAATTTGTGGAGAGAGTAAAGAGAGGTAGAGTGTGAGTGCATTGGACTTCGTAAAGGAAAAGTAAAATGAGGTTTGAGCTCATGTTGAGATTCCAGTGGAATAGAGGGCATAGGAAAGAATCTTTACAATTTTGGTGGACTCAATCCTATGATCCAAAGGCATTCCTCAGAAAAAATACCTTTGAATTGGAATCCTCCAAAATTCCTATGAAATTCCTTCAATTCAAAAAGGCCATAGCCTCTTTTTTACGCTCATTCGCGTAAGATCAAGACATTTTTCTTTTATTTTTTTTCTATATGTCATCCAAATGATCATTCTTGTAGTTTTCTCTAGTTTGAAATTATCTGTTTTACACTTATAATCCTATCAAATTACTATGTTGTTTCAATTACTCTGTTTTCTAATCATGTGATCTAAAAAAAAAAAAATGCCCTTATATCCACTGACTTGAATGGAACCGATTCGGCTTTGTACCAGTGAGTAACCATTTTTCTAATACTGGATCAACTTTAGCTACTCGTGTGATTTCAAAGAATGCTTTTGCCCTCATCGTGGTATTTCCCGAAAAAAAAATCTATAGAAAATGAAAACCAGAGACGTTAATTCCAACCGTGGAGCCCAAGGGCCAGTCAAACAAAATCTCGTCATACACGTCGCACGGCTACATCGATTACTTACAACTTTACAAGCGGTTCTGTGGGCCCACCGCAATAAGCGACCAATACGGCGCGGCCACCGCAACAACCCCCCTCCACGTGATTGATGAAGCCGGGCCCAGCCGGCAGCCACGGTCCGCCGTTCTCTCCCCGCTACTCGTCCTCTTCCTCCGCGCAGAGCTCTAGCTCGCCGGCCCCCTCGGACTCCGAGCTCCACACAAGCCGCTCGCCTGTCTCTCGCCTCCAGCTCCTCCGCCTCCCGGGCCCCCACCCCGTTCCGCCACCAAAACCTGAAGCCACACGTTCGTACGTTGCGCAGATCTTTCTACCCGCCGCGCTTAATTTCCCTCGTGCGCGCGCGCGCGGCGGCGCTCGCCATCATCCTCGTTTGCTCTGCCTCATTCGATTCTCTATTTGGCTTCAGCCCCCCGACGACTTCTGGCGTGTCGTGTACTGCCATGTCTGGGGCAATCGCTTCCTCGTCCGCGGCGTTCCTCTTGCTCCCCTCCCCCTCCACGTCGCCGGGGCGTTGCCAGAGCAGGGTGAGCAGCGGTCGGCGTTCTTACGGGGCCCCCGGCGCGCGGCTGCATTGGGCGCGGCGCGGATTTTCCAGGGACGGACTGGCACCGTGCGCCGCGGGAGCGTCGTCGCCGGCAGCCGGTGGTGAGGAGGAGGCGGCGAAGGCGGCAGCGGCAGGGGAGAGCTCGACGCGGATCACTGGGCAGGTCAGTAAGGTCAAGATTGATACTTTATCAGTTGATACGCCTATCATTCATTCTTTTCGATTGTTTGCTTGTCAAGATGGGGATAGTTTAGTGCAAAAGGCCCAGTTTAGTTGCCCTGACTGTCGGAAATGTCGCATCATCACGAGCACTTCTCACGCATTTTTTGTTTCCTACTAAGCGACATGGCAGTGAGCTCGTTTGGCACCTATCATTTCATTTCATTTTGAATTCCAGAGAAATGACAACATTAGAGATATGAATTGACTTAACATAGCATAGGCATTCTTTGGAATTCCAATTAAAATGACATTCCAATTCCATGACAGCCAAACACTTTTGGGTATTAAATCTGAAATGAATTCCATCAAAATGATGGGTGCCAAGCAACCCCTAAATGTTTTGCTATGCTGAATTGCTGATGAATTTTGCCGTGCACTCAGGCTGCTGAAAATCAGAGTGCTGCGTCACCAAAATCAACTGCATCTGGACTGAAGCTAGACAGTAGCGTCGCAGAGCAAAAAGGGGCAGCTGGGAGCAAATCCAAAGTCGATCCCTCGGCTCCTGTCTCCAAGGCTGAATTGGGTAGCAGTATACAAGTCTCGGAACCGGCGATGGCATCGGGTTATTGGAAAGACGTTGTTGTCGGAGAACAGGTTGGACCTAAGGTTGACACTAGTGGAGATGCACATGTGGTGAGTTCTTCGGATGACAGTAAGAGCAAGGGGTCTAGTCCTTTGGCTGGCCCAAATGTGATGAATGTCATCGTGGTGGCTTCTGAATGTGCTCCTTTCTGTAAAACAGGTATGCTTACATAAACTCAGCTTGTGCAATCAGACGTGGCATGCACTATTCTCTAGTTTGTGTGTATTATTCTCTGACTCTTGCTACCATGTATAGGTGGTCTCGGAGATGTTGTGGGTGCTTTGCCCAAGGCTCTGGCAAGACGAGGACATCGTGTCATGGTACTCACTCATTTGCTTTTTTTTTCTCTTATTAAAAACTTAGGCATGCTAATTTAGCTGTTATCCGCTTGCTAGAGCAACACTTTATGGTTTTTCAGCAAAAAATATATGTTATTTCTGTATATAGGAAACAAAAATGTGGTATGCCATAGTTATTTTTTCCCCACAGAATTTTCTGACATAAATGAGTTGATAGTGGCCATTGTTTAAGATGACAGTTATCTGTAGAAAGACTTCGTAATTTTCGTTGTGACCTAGTTCAGAAAGAAGTGTTACAAGTATTTCATTCAATTGTAGGTTGTGATACCAAAGTATGGAGATTACGGAGAAGCCCGTGATCTGGGTGTACGAAAACGTTACAAGGTAGCCGGACAGGTATGCAAAACATTAACAACATAAACAAAGAGTCTGCGCTCTAAAATAAAAAGATCAAAAAACTATGACCTATTCACTGAATTAGATCTTTATCTGGCTTGCAGGATTCAGAAGTGACTTACTTCCACTCTTATATCGATGGAGTTGATTTTGTGTTCTTAGAGGCCCCACCCTTCCGGCACCGGCACAATGATATTTATGGAGGAGAAAGACCAGTAAACATCTATTTCCTAGAGCTTCGTCATCGTTAGAACTCAAAACTGAATTCCTCTTAATGTCATCGAAGTGATGTCTGTGCATTTCCATCATTTATTGGCAGGATGTTCTGAAGCGCATGATTTTGTTCTGCAAGGCTGCTGTTGAGGTACCTTCGCAAATTTTACTAGTATAGATGTTCAAGCAATTCAAGAAACACTACTCTCAAATAAATTGTGTTTAATAATTTGGCCATTGGACACGGTCTCTCTCATCTTTGGCCATTTCATTTTTTGGAGAAAAGACAATCCAGCTTTTGTGCAAAGCTAGTAAAAGGTTCGTAGAACCTTGGAGCCAGGTTTGCAGGTAACAGAAACTGAATAGTAAGATCGCCAAGCACTGGCAACATACATAGAACCGTAGTAATCTGATGGAAAATCTACTAGTACCATTTTCTTGGGAGAATTATAAACACTTGTGTGTATAAAGCTTTTAAATTTTGAACTGAACTCTACTAGCAGGTCTATAATTATTTTTCCTGAACCAAACTTCTAACTCCAGCTGGGTTTGTTGAGCAAGCCGCCTGTGCACCTTATTGATTAGCTTGTCTTTAGCCATAATAAGCAGAAGGACAGCTCAGTCCTTTTGTTTAGTTATTATTCTAGCGTAGCTGAACTTCCATTATGTTCTTCTGAATTGATTCTTCACATTGGAAATGAGTAATAATGTTCATTTGCAGTACTTATGTGTATGTAAGTGAGCAAATCTCTTAAGATTTAACTGCACATTTTCGAAAAACAATCTATTGAGGAACAAAGCGAGTCATCTGGGTTTATCTATTCATCAGTAAATAACATCTCAATAAAAGGTAAATTACCATACAAATTAGTTCTTGATATGTGAAATACCAGTTGTTTCTTGGTCTTGAAACTATATATATAATGAACTCTACTAGCTGGCTATCAATATATTTTCCTGATTCATGCTGAAACTCCAGCTGTGTATGTTGCAGCAAGCCGCCTGTGCACCTTATTGGTTAGCTTGTCTTAAGTCATACTAAACACAAGGACAGCTCAGTCCTTCTTCTTAGACCAAGACTCCTTTTTCTGTTTTCTGTATGTTTTCCTCCTTTGCTTTTTCTCTGAAATCTAAATGTAAAACCAGAAATGAAACCATATGTTCTTCTCAAACTAATTCTACACATTGCAAATGATTAATAATGTTCATCCAACCAAACATTTTCAGGTTCCTTGGTACGCTCCATGTGGTGGTACTGTCTACGGCGATGGCAATTTAGTCTTCATTGCAAATGATTGGCATACAGCACTTCTGCCTGTCTATCTAAAGGCATATTACCGGGACAATGGCTTGATGCAGTATGCACGTTCTGTTCTCGTGATACACAACATTGCTCATCAGGTTTGCGCTTTGATTCTGACACTAGCTAAATGATCAGTGTATATTTTATTCTGAAACCAGCCTGTCTAGCTTTGACAACATAGCACTGATTGTTTTGTCATCTGCACATTGGTCTTCCTTCCTCGGATGAAGGACTACAGAAATATTAGTAATGTATCACAAATCTTATTGGAAACTTATTGGTGACTAATATTGCATCTAGAAAGTTAACCAATAATGATGCACTCCAGACCCTGATCCATTCTGTGATTATATTGTTCATGTTAGTCCATTTTTTTAGACGGTACGTTAGTCCATTCCAAACCTTGATAGCAAAAAATGTTTGGCTTTGCAGGGACGTGGCCCTGTAGAGGACTTCTTCAACATGGATTTGCCTGAGCACTACATGGATCACTTCAAACTGTACGACCCTGCTGGTGGCGAGCACAGCAATGTGTTCGCTGCTGGCCTGAAGATGGCAGACCGGGTGGTGACGGTCAGCCATGGTTACCTGTGGGAGCTGAAGACGATCGAAGGTGGCTGGGGCCTCCATGACATAATCAACCAGAACGACTGGAAGCTGGACGGCATCGTGAACGGCATCGACACGGCCGAATGGAACCCCAAGGTCGACGTGCACCTGCACTCGGACGACTACACCAACTACACCTTCGAGACGCTGGACATGGGCAAGCGGCAGTGCAAGGAGGCGCTGCAGCGGCAGCTGGGCCTGCAGGTGCGCTCCGACGTGCCGGTGATCGGGTTCATCGGGCGGCTTGACCGGCAGAAGGGCGTGGACCTGATCGCGGAGGCGATGCCGTGGATCACGCAGCAGGACGTGCAGCTGGTGATGCTGGGGACGGGGCGGGCGGACCTGGAGGACACGCTGCGGCGGCTGGAAGGGGAGCACAGGGACAAGGTGCGTGGGTGGGTGGGGTTCTCGGTGCAGATGGCTCACCGGATCACGGCGGGCGCCGACGTGCTGCTGATGCCGTCGCTGTTCGAGCCGTGCGGGCTGAACCAGCTGTATGCGATGGCGTACGGGACCGTGCCCGTGGTGCACGCCGTGGGAGGGCTCCGGGACACGGTGACGCCGTTCGACCCGTACGGCGGCACGGGTCTCGGATGGACGTTTGACCGGGCTGACGCCGGCAGGATGATCGACGCGCTCGGGCACTGCCTCAACACGTACTGGAACTACAAGGAGAGCTGGAGGGGCCTGCAGGCCCGCGGCATGTCCCAGGACCTCAGCTGGGACCATGCCGCCGAGCTCTATGAGAACGTCCTCGTCAAGGCCAAGTACCAGTGGTGATGCCCTCTCCTGCGCTGACCAGGCGGTTTTTTCAGGTGGGTCTTACCATGACGTTAAGCATTAGCACCCTGAAGTAAGTGGCACAACCGGGCGGCAGGCCGGCAGCCGAACGATGGTGGAAGTAGTTCACGAGTTCTACACGCAATGACGCAACTTCAGTCAGGTTCGTGGTTTCCCTAAACTACCGAGCAGTGAGCTGTAGTCTGTAGACCATTGAGCTGGGGAATGGTACAAGTTGTCGAGTATACTAGTGTAGGCGTGACTTTGCACGTCCGATCCATTACGAAAATGGATTGTTAGAAATTGATGGGAATATATTTGGATTTTAACATGTTTGTGAAGTTTTGAACCAGGTGCAAGTTGGACATGTGAACTACAGTTCCATTAGATTTGCTGGTTAGTTACCCTAATCCTAAACTCTAGACAGAAATTATGTACATATTTGGTATGGAATCGCGTCGTGAGAGTGCGTCGGCAACAATGTTCATGTGGCCAGGCTTGAATTCAACTGAGAAGTCATAGCCAAAAAGCTTGCTGACCCAACAATGTTGAGGTATTTTGGACAGACGTTGATCAAGAAGGAATTTCAACCTATAATGGTCGGTGCGGACCACAAATCTATGTCCCCAAAGATATGGCCTCCAATGACGGACAGCTTGCACCAATCCAATGAGTTCACGGTCATACGCCGCAAGGTATTGGTGACGAGGAGCCAGGGCACGACTGAAGAAAGCGATGGGGCCACTGCCTTGGTGAAGCACTGCACCAATACCAGTTCCAGAGGCATCACATTCGACAATAAAGTCCGAGCTGAAATCTGGAAGCTGAAGCACTGGTGCTGTTGAGAGAGCCAGTTGTAGTGTTTGGAAGGCCTTGGTAGCCTCGCTTGTCCAGGCAAAGGCTTCCTTTTTCAGGAGTCGGGTGAGTGGCTCAGCAATGGCACCAAAATTCTTGATGAACTTGCGATAGTAGCCTGCCCACCCAAGCAAGCCGCGAAGCGTGGCCAAGTATGTACTGCCTGCACCTTGGACTTGTCCATGGCCACACCTTCAGCTGAGATAATGTGCCCCAAGTAGGCCACCTGTGTTTCGCCGAAAAAGCACTTTGACCGTTTGAGAAATAACTTGTTCTGTCGGAGGAGACGTAACACAGCATGAACATGTCGGAGATGCTCTGACCAAGAAGGACTAAATATCAGAATATCATCAAAGAACACGAGCACAAAACGTCGTAGGTCTGGACGAAGGATATCGTTCATCAAGGCCTGAAAGGTGGCTGGAGCGTTCGTCAGGCCAAAAGGCATGACAAGAAACTCAAACAGTCCTTCATGTGTGCGGAACGCCGTCTTCTCAATGTCTGGGGGATGCATACGCACTTGATGATATCCTGAGCGCAAATCAAGCTTGGTGAAGAACTTGGAGCCACGAAGTTCATCAAGGAGTTCATCCACAACCGGGATAGGGAACTTATCCTTGATTGTTTTCTCATTGAGAGCACGGAAGTCAACACAAAAGCGCCATGCACCATCTTGTTTCTTAACAAGAAGGACAGGAGACGAGTAAGGCGAGTTGCTTTTCCTGATAATGCCCTGTCGAAGCATCTCCCCACATTGTCGCTCAAGTTCATCTTTGAGTTTGTGGGCATAGCGGTACGGACGAACTGATACAGGAATTGTTCCAGGTAGAAGGTGGATATGGTGATCATGTGGTCGTTCCGGAGGTAATTTTGTCGGTGCCGCAAAAAGGTCCTCAAACCCCGACAAAAGTGACTCCATAAGTTCAGCATCTGAGATGTGCCAAGAACGTGGCTGGGAAGCTGTTGAACCAATACCGTACCATTGTACCTTTTGGTTGCCCTTCCAAAAGGACATTGACAAGGTGTCGAAATCCCAAAGGATAGGTCCCAATGTGCGGAGCCACTGGATGCCGAGTACAATGTCAAAGCCATCGAGTGGTAGCGTGTAGCCGTCAAAGGTAAACGCATAGTCATTGATCTTCACTGGTGTGCCTGGATAGGAACCACTGCTAGCGACACGATCGCCATTGGCGACAACTACGCGCAGACCATGTCGTGGAGTGATTGCAATTCCAGCACGCTTGGCTGCCTCGGGGGTGATGAAGTTATGCGTTGAGCCTGAATCAAGCAGTGCGAGCAAGGGTGTGTTGCCCACGTGGATCTGAAGCTGCATGGTTTGGCTGCGACGAGGCTGGATGCCTGTGAGTGCATATAGCGATATGCCAGGCGCATCATCTTCTAACAGGAGTTCATCATCATCACCACCATCACTTGGGGATAGGAGCAGGAACAACCGCTTACAACGGTGAGACGGGGTAAACTTCTCCTCACAATTAAAGCATAGACCCTGCTCCCGACGTTCGGCCATCTCTGCTGGTGAGAGGAAGCGGCGGCGCATTACTTTGCGCTGGCCTCCTGTGCTAGGCGGGCGAAGAGGTGCAGTCGCCGAGCCAACAATAGCTGATGCGGGCGAAGTTGTTAGATGGGGAACCTGAGGTTTTGGGGCTGCCACGGTTGTTGCAGGCAAGTCATGCGGAAAGTGCACTGGATTAGTAGCCTGCGCGCGCTTTTCGTATGCTCGGGCCAGAGCCATGGCCATCTGGAGGCTGGCGGGATTTTGTAACTCGACGTCAGTGCGAATTGGCTCGCGCAATCCCGGAGTGAATAGCTGAACTTGCATCTTTGGCTGTAGTCGATCAGCACGACAAAGGATGGCAAGGAACCTCTGTTGGTATTCTTCCACCGAACCAGTTTGGATCAATTCCTTGAGTTCGCCTAGTGGATTGTGCCGAATTGACGGTCCGAACCGGAGGTTGATGTACTCCTTCAAATTTTTCCAATTAGGTTCACCTTCATCACGCTCCAACTGAAAGTACCACTGCTGGGCTATGCCCGTGAGATGGTAAGAGGCCAGCCAAACCTTCTCATTTTCAGGTGTCTTTTGCCCACGAAAAAATTGATCACAGTGTTGGATCCAACCCAAGGGGTCCTCTGTTCCATCAAATCGAGGAAATTCCAGGCTGTGGAAACGGGGTGGCCTATTGTCAACATCCGTGTGAGTGCCCTGTTGGTGTAATGCCGGAAGAGTCGGCAAAGCAGATGTAGGAGTCGCAAGTAGCCCATCGCCTACAGCCCGCTTCTCCAATGTGGTTGTGCGCGCCTGCACATCTAGCACACGGTCGTCGATGTTCTTCAGCGAGACGTCGAACCGCATCAAATCGAGTAGTCATCGAACTCACCGATGCCGTTAGGTTTGCAATCTGTTGCGTGAGGGCTGCAAGGGCGCCAGCATCATCAGCCATGGAATCTGATACCAAGATGTCACGACCAGTACCAGATCTCAGGTGATAGTCGTGGTGGACGGGCGGCTTCGGCCGATAGCCTCGCCGCTGGCTAGCCGTGGTAGGATGCAGGGGTATCTAGAACAGTAAGCGCATAGAGAGGGGCGCTAGGTAGGAGAGAAGCACGAGGTAGGAGACAGATTGATAACTCTATTCGTATCCTTTAATTGATCACGACCCTCTCCTTATAAAGGAGTTACAACCAAGAGACAGACTCGGACTAGACTCTTTCCTATTAAACTCTTTCCTAACACAATTCAGACTCCAACGTAAAGCCAAACAACTACCTAATTAATGCCTGCAGAAGCTGGAGGTACACGTCTCTTATAATGCAGTCCGACCATGACATACATGGACTTTACTTAGAACTTACAACATATCAAATAATTTCCATTTCCAGTAGGCTTCAAAGGATCAGCGACTTTGAGATTAATCTTCTGAAAGCATAGAATATCTTAGTTCAAAAACTATATTTACAAAGTTTATACCAAGCAAGGAATAATGGTAACAAAAAAGGAAATGAAGATTAGATAAGAAATATACACCCAATTCTGCAGCTCTTTTCCTGAGAGAAACCATTGTCTCTTCAGACTGTGGACCAGTACAAGCAGCAACTCCTTTCTGTTGATAGAAGCTGTCAAAAAGAAACCAAGTAGAATAAGAAATTTGGCCATAGAACTTCTTGAAACTACAGACATACCTAGTGGGAAAAGATTATAGAGCATGAGCTCTCTATTTACCCGCTCAGCAGAAAACATCTTGAATGCTAACAAGGCAATGAACCTCTGAAATAGGATGACATAGGAATACCTTCATCAGTCTTCACCTGAAGATACACTCAGTTGCCTCATCATGCGCCAGTTTTTGTTATGAAAGCAACATAAGAGACCAGGTAGCTTTGTTTAATCACTGCAATACATCGAGCACAGAGTGCATCACATATGAAGAAGCTAAGTGCATCACGTGGTCCTTCAGCTTATTCCAGCATCACCAGAACCAGAAGTACTCAAAAACTTCTCTACAGAAATATCAACTCTAAATCTGTCACAAGTAAACAGTTATTAGTACGTGCATAATGCCTAGAGACAGGGTAAGCTCAAAGGTGTATTTGCATGTAAATATTTATTCTGAAGTATGATGACAAGGAGCTATATTTATACCTCTTATAAAGCAAAACCCCACTAAGTGTATTAATTATTTTCTATCTCGACATGTAAGCTATACACATCATCCACTCTTTTAACCAATCAAATGTCCATGTCATCCCACTAATTCATTAATACCAATATATTCTTGCATGCAACATATCCATGTCATTTACTTTCCATGGCACATATTTTTTATCATCAAATAAAAAAACACGTCAAATAATATAACCTTTCCACAATTGTGATATGTTGTATATTTGTGTAAACAAATTCATGACCATAGTATTATATCCCTTTATTTGCATAATAAAAACATTAAAAGATTCCCGCTGCAACGCGCGGGGTATGTTTCTAGTTATCCCATAATATCACCACCAGAAATACCTAAAAGCAAGAACAATGGTGAAAGAAAAATACCCATCCAGCCAGGATCGCTCACAAACATGTAGTAACAAATATGGTGAGGTAAGAGGCCAGTGCGGAAACCACACGATCACATTATCGACTTCGTGAATGTGCACGCCGAACCCTATAAAAAGGATCCATGTCGATGTCATGCAATGCATCAAAAGGAAACCAATGGCTTCATAACACATTCATTATTCATTATTTCAAAAAATAACAACACATACATTTTGCACTTTTCATCTGCCAGTGAGCTATTTTACAGCTCCATGCTGAATACCATTGAAAACGATCATGCTGTCTTTCTCAGCGTCAAACATCACAATACTATTGCTTTGGTAAAACTTTTATATTTCAGAGGGACGCGTCTACGCAGTGCCCGGGCACTGCTTTTGCGTTCCGCAGTGCCCCCTGTCTGAATCGGACACTTTCCAGATTTGGCAAAAAGCGCATGTGCTGGACCCGCCCATGCCATAAATGGAAAGTTTTCCCTTCGTGCTGGACCCGATCTGATTTTCGCGTGCGGGCGACGACTCGTGCTGGACGGCTCGCAAAAAGCAAGCGTTGATTGGCCCCCCACACAAAAGGACAAAAGAGGACAAAATATACATCTCGTGACCGATCCCAATGAAACCCTAGTTGCTTTAACTACTAGGGTGCTGCTACCCCAGACAAGTGCTGCTACCCCTTCTCTTCAGAGAAATCCTACCTTCTACCTCATCTCACATGGATGGAACTTTGAGCAGAAAAAATAGTATAGAAATTGAAGCCACAGAGCAAACAAAACCCCACGCCCGTATACTACCCTACTGGCCTCCCCCACGCCCCACTAGGTCATTGGCAAGAGAAACAACATGATCTCGAGGAAGAAACCAAGAAATAAATCATTCAGAGCTCCAGTAAACCAAGCTAGAGTACATAATATCCAGAAAGGATAGTAGCAGAAGAAATTACACCATCCAGAGCTCCAGGGAAACTCCAGGTAATGAACATTGCAGTATTTTTAAGACTCCATATGTAAAAACTATAGCAGGAACTATTTCAAAAATCAAAGAAACATTTGACAACAGCAGATAGTTCAGCAAACCAGTTTGGTTCAGGAAGCCGCAAGTACTGCAACTTGATGCAAAACTACAGTCTAAAACCATTAATTAGTACTAAGAAGCAATAACCTGATGCCATTGTATTTAAGTACCAAGGGTGATCAAAAGCAGGGACTTCATGCCCCAAAAGACATGTAGTTTTCTCCCAAAATCTTATTTCCAAGTACACAAACTGCAGTTTTCATAGAACTTCTAGCTGGTTTTCATAGAACTTCATGCCAGAATTCTTCTCTTGCTGTCCAATAATTTTTCTGGTGAATTGAAGTGAGTAAATTCTCCATGTACCATTGGCTGTAAAAAAAATGGGAAAGGATCAACTCAGTTGCATAGAAAAGATGAAGGAAACATGAAAGTAAATTGCAGGAAAGTACATGTAAACGAAAACTAGCAAAGTACTTGTAGTTTATACATAAATACAAGTAAACTACATTTAAAATTAAAAAAAAGTGTATCTATACAAAGCACGTATATAATTTATACATCAAAATACATGAGGCTAAACTATACATCAGATTTACCTAGTAAAAACTACATCGACGTGACACTAAAAATGAATTAATGTGAAACTACAATATCTATGACTAAATACCGGATGTACAACGCATCTGAAATTACTTTGTAATTACAATGGAAACTACATTCCACCATTTTCATATTGTGTAATAAAAAAGTTGCAACAAACATAAAAAAGCATCTTGTTTATGAGAAAGAAACTACATATATATGACAACCAAAAAACATTTATGATGATAGAAAATGACTCTAAAATACATTCAGTATTGGATTAACCTACTAAAATTACACCATGATGTTGACTATGCAGCCCCTATTGGATTAACCTTACATCCATTATGTCAAATATGCACATTAAATTTACATCCAATCCATTAAAATGAACATACTAATGTGCCGATAAATTATAAGGAATGCTGCACTTTCTGGGTAAAAATATACACCCTTGGTCCTCCAACGATCAGCAATGTAATTACTGCACGAACTGCACATATAAACTACATTCTATGGAGGTTATCATCGTCCGTAGATCCCTATATGCACTACTGAAATGTTAATAACACTGTCAAATTACATCACTGCATGCTTACTGCTTAGTATCCCTACACTTCAGTTCCTACCAAAAACTACTTCGAACGTGAAAATTTTCCATCCACTTATCTACATGCCTTGACTAATTCTACATGTAATTTGACAGTGTACAACAGTCCCATATATAGGAGATCGCAAAAGTACAACAGTCCGGGCAAGATGGATTCAAAACAAAATGTCATGGATGTAAATACCAGTCTACTGACAAATTTAAGAGCAGGTAACTACATCACTATAAACCTCACGTCAACTGGTGTTGAATTTATACATCACGCAAAGATACATCTACCTAAATTACAGAACTACTATAAAAAATCCTATTCATCCATTTTGCAGGGCAGAACTACATCTATCAGGAGGCTAACAAATTACAGGGATTCACATGGAGATTAGGGCTCACCCGTTCAAAATCCCAACAAAACTTTTCTAGTCCTTGTGGCACGACGAGGACGGCGGGATCTGCACGGCGCCGCGAGCCGCGCGACCCCCAGTGCTCAGCGCGGCGGGATCTGAACGGAGGCGTTGCCAGCAGCGGGGGCACGGCGACGTGGAGTCGTGGAGAGGAGCTTGGGGTCCTGGGGCAGGGCTGCGGCGGCGCGACCCCGGGGGCGCAGCGTAGCAGCGCAGCAGTGGCGGCGGCGCCGGAGGGAGAGATGATGGGCAGCTGCGGCGGCGGCGCGAGAGAGGATGGTGAGACCATACGCCGAGTCTCTGCTGCGGTTGTGAGAAAAATGAGCAGAGGATAGGGTTAGGGTCTTAGGGATAGGTCGTGGTAGCGGTGTGGTTTGTCAGGACGCGAGCTCTCGCTTCGGGCCGTGCGATGGCGATCGGACGGCGCGCGCAGGTGGGCACGGGATAGAGGCACGATAGTGCGCAGGCACCGAATAGATTTTCTCCGATTTCAGAGATGTCCTCCGTAGTTTCTTATCACAGAACATAATGAACTTCCTTTGGTCACGGCGACATGATTCACCTTCATGCCCGCCCGCGATGTGATCCTCCAAGTCTAGCACAACCAAATCTCCACCTGAATCAAACAACACATTCCATCACTATTCGCTAGCGGATTGGCCGAGCATGAGGCGAGGCCCACTCAACCAGAGCAGGGGAATTTTACCACCAACCCCCCCTACCGTTTCACCATGGAAACGAACAGGACGAGACGGGGAGCTGGTTAAATAATTGCCGTGATTCCCGCCATCCTAACATGCCTGTTCCAATAATTGCCATCCATCCTAGATTGACCCCACATGGAGAATTGCACAGCCGTGGTGCGACTGCTATAGCGCTAGCTACTAGCCGAGTATCTTCGCATTCCAAAAGGATTATCCGGTGTACCTAACACGTTGTGACTTAGATTGGATGAGTCCATCTATCTAAGATTTTTTTTTGGATGAATTACACCGACGTACGCACGTACGAGCGAGCATGGGGTAATAAGACACACAAGTCTCGCACGTACACGACCGCGTGCCGTTTGATGGGGTCATTGCCCACATCACACATATTCACCAGGGCCTACAAAATTAGCATAAGTGCTGTCAGTGCTCACATGGCACGCTGCAAGGGAAAACGCATCCAGTTTTGTGCCAAGGAAATAAGGGTAGGGGTCCATCGAACAGTACACCGGGATCGAGGGAAGACAATGTGATCTCACATAAGTAGCCCGGACAAATTCAGTGTAAACAAGGATACTCAGTAACTCGCATAAATATCTGCTGAGTGCTGAGTGCAGCTCATAATATAAGGGCAGTCGTTCATTCATGTTTAACCAGCCCTCCTCCTCGCTCACTTAGCTGCAAGGACCTTTCCTGTCCTGAAGGCAGGGCTGAGCCAAGGCGCGCGGCCATGCAAGGTACGTTGAGACTACATCGATCGTACATCCATTTCCTTCCTTCTGATCAGATCATGTTGAAACAGTATACGTAGTTTCCTTCCTCACTCGCCGGCCGGTTATGCAGCAGGTGGCCACGCGCTGCGCGCCGTGGGCGACGCCCTCCTGCGCGCGGATGGCCGGCCCTTCGTCTCCCCAGCGCCAGCGGTGCCCGCCGTCATGGAGCTGCTGTTGCAGGCGTGGCGCCAGGTCAGGGCCGAGCTCCTGGTGCCGCTGCTCAGTGCCGCGGTGGCGCTGTGCGTGGTCATGTCGCTGGTCCTGCTCGCCGAGAAGGTGTTCCTCGGGGCGATCAGCGCCGCGGTCAAGCTGCTCCGCCGGCGCCCCGGGAGGCTGTACAAGTGCGACCCCGTCGCGGAGGACGACGAGGCGGGCTTCCCCATGGTTCTCGTCCAGATCCCCATGTACAACGAGAAGGAGGTATGGCTTCTGCGTTCTGAACTTCGGTCACCTGTGAACAAACTCTGTCTTGGTTCTTCTTTTTCGCAGTAGTAACACGCTATGTCGTGTGCCGAACGCTCATCCCCTGCATTTAGCCACGCTTCTAAGAATCGCAGATCATTCAGTTAGCAGTAGCCATAGCTCTGCCGTTTGAAGTATAGTAGATTTCAGTATCGTCCGCCATGCGTGGTTAGTTAAGCACCGGGACAAGGCAAGGGGTCCTTGAATACTCAGCTAATTAAGCATGCATGGTCCCTTCTTTGTTGTCGGCAATGTTTCTTTGTATAGCGCCTGATACCGACAGAGGTGTGAAATTGCAGGTGTACCACCTATCCATCGGGGCAGCCTGCAGGCTCACGTGGCCGGCAGATCGCTTAATAGTGCAGGTTTTGGACGACTCCACCGACGACGACATCAAGGTGAGATCTCCTGAAGCCTCTGCTTGTTACAGTTAAAACTTAAAACCTTCTCTGCCGAGCCAAAGCCAAATTGTACAGTAATAGCCGCGGTTTTGATCGCACTGCAAGTCTGCAAAATCTTCAGCGAATCATGCGCACAACTCAAACCTGATCTTTGATTTGATGATCTTGGGCAGGAGCTGGTGAGCAGCGAGTGTGAGAGGTGGGCCAAGGAGGGGGTGAACATCAAGTACGAGACCAGGAAGGACAGGTCCGGCTACAAGGCCGGGAACCTCAAGGAAGGGATGCGCCATGGCTACGTGCAGAGCTGCGAGTTCGTCGCCATGTTCGACGCCGACTTCCAGCCGTCGCCGGACTTCCTCGTGCGGACGGTGCCGTTCCTCGTCCACAACCCCGGGCTCGCGCTCCTGCAGGCCCGCTGGGAGTTCGGTGAGTCTCGCGTACCACCTCACTCTACGGTGTTTTTTTTTTTTTTTTTTTCCTCTCCTGAGGATACAAGCTGTAGTATCTGTTCGGACACATAGATACGCACACACACTCCCCACCTATGTGTCTGAACTAGACCTAAACCTAAATCCCTAATACATCTTGAGAGCACATAGATGGTGAGAGGCAACAACAATCCGAAGCACTGTTCAAAGAACAGTGTCTGCTACAGTGTCTCTCGGGTGAACAGTGTAGCGGCGAGACACCCGAAATTCGTCCCTGGGGATCGAACCCGGGCGGGCAGGCTGCTCACCAGCGAGCCGTCGCCGGACTTCCTCGTGCGGACGGTGCCGTTCCTCGTCCACAACCCCGGGCTCGCGCTCCTGCAGGCCCGCTGGGAGTTCGGTGAGTCTCGCGTACCACCTCACTCTACGGTGTTTTTTTTTTTTTTTTTCCTCTCCTGAGGATACAAGCTGTAGTATCTGTTCGGACACATAGATACGCACACACACTCCCCACCTATGTGTCTGAACTAGACCTAAACCTAAATCCCTAATACATCTTGAGAGCACATAGATGGTGAGAGGCAACAACGATCCGAAGCACTGTTCAAAGAACAGTGTCTGCTACAGTGTCTCTCGGGTGAACAGTGTAGCGGCGAGACACCCGAAATTCGTCCCTGGGGATCGAACCCGGGCGGGCAGGCTGCTCACCAGCGAGCCCAGCCACTGCGCTAGCACGCGCGTCTCTCACTCTACGGTGTTGTTTATGCTGGAGATGCACCTTCGTAGTATTATGGCCGTCCCTGGATGTGGGGCCTACCACATAAATGGAACATTGCACCTTTGAATTTAGTCGTTCAGAACTATAGTCTTGTAAAAATGATCACCAACACTAGCCTATGTTTGTGAGCATTTTCTTGTAAAAATGATCATTTACAACAAACTAGGCTACTAATGTTATTGAATGTATTTGTAACACTTCCTTTTACATGTATTACCACATCGATGTGTTATTCAATCTTAGACATGATATAGTCTTTTTTATTATTGTGTGCATCTCCAAAATTACCAAAACCTTGTAAGTGGTGGCAGAGCTTTCCCTTTATGGAGACTGGACGAGATCTAAGTGCAGACATGTTGATTAGCAATCGCATAAAAACCATTAGTTGAACCCCAACTTTTTAAACTAAATTACAAAGGAGATGAACCGATAGAGCTCGGGTGGCCAATACGCGTCACTTGGTTTTGGCTCCACAACTGCTTTCATGAATAATGATGTCAGATTAATAGTCTCTAAAATGGTAAATTAATAGTATCTAATAAAGAACAGCTCCATTAATTATTATCTTATTTTAAATATGTACGTGCAAAAGTCTCCATGAACGCTCAAATAGTTTCATGTCATTGACTACATTGACTACAAAACCTAAGTAATGGATTGTTGTTTATGTATTATCTGCCAAACATGATGTGTAAAATATATGTTTGGTCTTTCAATTCTGTCAATTAAAACATTGTTTTTATTTTAAGTAATTGTTGAGCATCAGGAACAATGGTGAATATGTTTTCGATCGATCTAAAAAATATTTTTGTATATTGATTGCACATTTACTTGGTCATGTTCACCCTAAATTATAAAAATGTTTCACATTTGTATTTCCTCGACATGTAACGGTAAGAAAAATTTATATATATTACTTGATATAGTATCTGTAGCTCATATCTCTGCTGTTAATACATGATATTCAATTACACTTCTGAACTGAACATATAAATTCATTTGTAGGAGATATGCAATTAACAAAGTTTCCCCTATTTTTCATTTATACTAAACTGTTTTAGTTCTAATCCATAAATATATGATTATAACAGTTATAATTTTCTATTGTGGCTAACAGAAAAACCACGTAATATTTCCCATACAATTGTATTTGTTCTTTTATTTCATCGTACGTATATCGAAATATGCTACCACGAAATTTAATCTAAATTTTTCACATGAGTTGTTTCCCATTGATAAGCTACGCCTAGAAAATATTTTCAAACTCGAGCCCCGTATATCCAAAATAGAAAATACAAATAAAATAAACATGTCTCTACAGATTATTTTATGGCACGTCTGTGAATAATACTATACATTTATGTGTTATGGTCTGTTTTTAGTAGCATTACATATCTGAACCCTAAAGCTTAATGTCTAATATATATGTCAATAAATGTGTTTGGACTGTATGGCTGTCTTTCTTAGGTGTAGTAAAAAAAGAAAATACTAGTGTATAATCGTCGTTTGCCTTATGTATGTGACTATAATAGCTTACGAGGTGTTTGCAAATATCTATTCTCCTGTCTTCCGCATTGGTCGATTATTGAAAATAAGGAGGAGCGTCTCGTCATGGCCACGAACACGTTCGGCATGAGCCCCAACCAGAAGGCCTACTTCGTTGCCGAACGGAGGCGCATCCTGGCTGAGAAGGCGCAGGCCGAAGCGGCGGAGGACGACGAGGAGGAAGTCCATGACGAGGCCGACGCGTGATCGGCATGAACAATTGCGCCAGGGAGGCGCCCTTTTGATGGCCGGCCTTGGAGACTTGTTCTCCGGCGCGTGATGGCCGGCGTTGTTGGAGATTGTTTTCCGGCGCGGTCGAAACTATGCCAAGTCTCTGACTTGCTCTCCGGTGCGGCAAAACTGTTTGATTGCCGGCATCATTTTTATTAATGCATGCACCGCCGTCCTGTTCCTCATTTTTGTGTTCATCGTTTGTGTTGTTGTTCGACGCCAGTTCGTGCGCCCGCGAGGTGTTCGACAGTTTACTCGCGATTGGGGGTGGGCCTTTAGGAGTGCCGCTGTGGGCGGCCTCTAAATGTTGACCGGACACATGTCCGGCACCCCCAAAGGAGGCCCAATTGGGGGGTGCCGGACACCGATTTAGAGGCCCCCCTCTTAACTTGTAACCAGTGTGTTGGGTAAAATAACATCGCTTGTAGCGCATCCACGTGAGAATTTAAAACACTATAGTTCATGGCATTGCCCAACTCCGATGTGATGCCATGCAGTAGCGATTGGCGAGCCAGTGAACAGGCGGGATCTGTTTTGTCACACTTAGAAGAAATTATTACATGTACAACGATTGCCCGACTCCCATCTGCTGAGAGAAATTTCGTTTAAGCTGCCTTGTAGTGAATGCCAACGACTGCCTGCTGACGAGAATGCAGGAGATGTCGATGGACTACCATTTCAAGGTCGAGCAGGAGGCAGGGTCCTCACTCTGCAACTTCTTTGGCTATAATGGTACCCTGATCTCTCCCTGTATAGCTACTATAAATTTGGAATTTTCCTTCGCATTAATGTTTGAGAACGTTCCCTTTCATTGTCATGTACGCAGGAACTGCTGGAGTTTGGAGAAAGCAAGCGATAGACGAGCCAGGAGGTTGGGAGGACCGCACGACTGCTGAAGATATGGACTTGGCACTGAGGGCAGGACTCCGGGGCTGGGAGTTTCTTTACAATGGTGGCATTAAGGTACTTCCCTACATCAATCATATCCTGCCTTCATGTTATGACTATTCATGTACAGATATACTAGTCCGTATCAGATTGATCCAATAGTCGCTGCCTCCTTCCACTTTCAGGTTAAGAGCGAACTGCCGAGCTCTCTGAGGGCCTATAGGTCCCAACAACATCGCTGGTCCTGCGGACCTGCGCTCCTGCTAAAGAAAATGTTCTGGGAAATTCTTGCTGCCAAGGTTTGTATTTCAGATTTTCAGCAAGAGGATTCTAGCACTAGCAGCGAACGATAGCTCTTTGATGCTACCTTTGTTATTTCGAATGCAGAAAGTGTCGGTCTGGAAGAAATTATACATGATATACAACTTCTTCATAGCACGGAGGATTGTATGGTCGTTCTATACCTTCTTCTTTTTCAGCATCCTGCTTCCTATCAGCATTTTCTTTCCAGAGGTCCAGATTCCTGTGTGGGAGCTTATCTACATACCTGCAGCTATCAATTTTCTCACTTCAGTTGGGACTCCAAGGTTAGATCACTAGCTGTGGAACATAACAAAGAATTACGTGTCACAAACATTTTGTTTTTCGCAGTCAGAGATTACAATGATCAGCTCATTAAGGTCACAAAGCTCCTGTACTACATGTGTTGCAGATCAATCCATCTCATCATAATGTGGTTCTTATTTGAGAACGTTATGGCGTTGCACCGGTCAAAAGCCCTGATGATCGGATTCCTCGAAGCGGGAAGGGCTAACGAGTGGATCGTCACACAGAAGTTGGGAAATGCTCAGAAGATGAAATCGGTCGTCCGTACTAAGAAGAATCGACGTTTCAAAGATAGGTGATCTCTTGGTTAACATGGGAATCAAAGTGCACTTCATCATTTAATAACATGCTAATTTTTATATCTCTGGTTCTTATCAGGTTCCATTGCCTTGAGCTATGGATTGGAGTGTTTCTTCTGATGTCTTCATGCTACGACTACTTGTGCAGAGATGATTATTTTTATGTCTTTCTACTTCCCCAGTCTATCATGTATTTCACAGTTGGGTTTGATTTCATGGGCGCGTGACTGTCTCTAGTTGAGCAGAAGGGCGAAGGTAGAACAATTTGCAGGAATTAGGCCCAAAAGGCAGGCTGCGTCAACATAGTGCCTTGTGAGTTTACAACGGAAATATGCACGCCGCTGCAGTTTTCAGTATAGATGCTAATTCGAGTTGGGGACTGAAGATAGTGATCAAGATGGTAGCGTGTTATCCATCAATACATTTGATGCACAGAGAGGCATCTAAGACCTGATGATGTTTGAACAAAACTGCTATCTCTTGTGGCAAGTATTGTATTCACATATATAAACGTGGCTACCATGTACTCCCTCTCTGCCGGTTTCTGTAAGGCCGTCTCGTACTTTGGGCAAAACTTTTGACCACGAATTTGACTAGAAAAGTATATATCATACGCCAAAAATTATATTCCAATTCAAAAGGCTTCAAAATTATAGTCCTTCATTATTTATAGAAACTAGCATGGTGGCCCTCGCAAATGCGAGGGCATAATCTTCTCAAATGCGAGGGCATCATCTATAGTAGGTAGAAAGTGTTCAAGGAAAAATGGTTTCATCACATTATTTCTAATTATGTCAAAATAAATAAAATCATTTAACAACTAACTCAAAGCGTCGGGTAAGCAAAATATTACTTATCTGAGTAACATCTTTGGAAATTTCAAATTTGTGGTCAAATGGTTATCGTGCCATGAGTTGAAACACCCATGTTGGATGTGTAAATTGAACTATGGTTATTATACGATGTTACATAAGTACGCTAGGTTAGTTATGTTTGATTTTTTTTGCTGACAGATAAAACAGTTTATCCCCTTAATAGGTTGCTCACTACAAAAATAAACATGGTGATACTTTGAACATAATTCTTATCTGATTATGAATATGATGATACTTTTGCTATTATTCTTATCTGAATTTGCTGCTAAGGATAAATTATCTTTTTTCTAGATAAATTCGGTAACATGTTTATACGTCAGTAGTCAAAATTTCAGAAGCATGAATCAAAATGTTGAAGACTCAAAACTTATTCTGATATCTATTTAATAACTCTACACACCCGGACAAATGTAATTTCTGTGTTATGCAAAATGATTATGTGGGTTAGATAGCATATTTCAAGACTATTAATCAGTCTTCATTTTTCTTGTGCAATTGAAATGGCATGTGCTGTCATTTTGATTTTGTTACCTGACTGAAAGACCTATACATTAGTATATATTAGTCCAAATAGGTCTACCATACAAACCAAGCAATATCCATCAAGACAATTCATAATAATTAAATTTAGGCTTTGCAGGTTGTCTGATTACAAATAGTTAAGATATATCAAACGCGGACCTATGATGGGTGTAACCTCCGTGAATCATTAAGTTATAATATTTTATAGGGTAAGTGGCATTCCCGTTGATAGTGTGTCGACAAAGGATGTATCTTCATCAATTTTGAATGTTGACGATTCGTGTCTCATTAGTTCGGAATATTCATCCTTGTCAAAATATATGTTGACTTTGTAACATTAAGGCCTCAATTTTCTTAGTGTGAGGGAGGCTCTTATCGATAGCGTAACTATTGTTGTTGACTTCACTAACATTTAAATCCCACGACTCTGAGTTTTGAACTTCCCTATGCATTTTGTCAGAGTGTTGGTCTGACCGTGGTCGAACAAAGTGTGCTCAATAACCGAAAGAATATACGTCGCGACTTCATTATTTTTAAAATTTCATGACTACAAACTTTTTCTGAGCGTTTGTGATTATTTTTGTATGATGGTAGTCGAATAAATTTGTCATTTGTGTACTCAATCATGAAAACAATGTGTTCCATTTGTTCAATCACCCTGCATTCTTAATATAGTAAAAAATAAATTTATAGACTCTAACTAAAGATATAGGAAAAATATTTTAATATCTAAATATTAGAATCATCATAAAATGTGTTTTTATATTATACGAATTTGATAATTAATATTGATATAATTGGTACATTTTTTGTCAAATTGTACCAAAAAAGACTTTTAGTAAACATAGAATCCGGATAAATTAAACAAAAGAACTACTTTAAAATATATTATCCTAGCATCTCCAAATGCCGATCACGTTAAATCCAGTTTTTTTTGCAATCACCTTTCAGGAAGGTATGTATCTTGTACCTAACGTACGAAGTCATTTTCGGAAGTACATGTCTTTTTTCTCAGCTAAAATTGCATGCCTACAAATTTATGCCGATGATTTGTGCATATTTTTGTATGATGGTAATCGAATAAATTTATTATTTATGTGTACTCAATCATAAAAACAGTGTGTTCCATTTATTTACAATTACCATGCATTCTAAATTTAGTAAAAAATAAACTTTCTGGAATTTGTTCAAAGATATAGAAAAATATGTCAACATTTAAATATTAGAATTCTCATTAAATTTGTTTTAATATTTTATGAACTTTGTAAAGAAAATGATATAATTGATACATTTTTCGTTAAATTATACAAAAAAGACTTTTAGTAAAGCTAAAATCCAGATAAATTGAAATATACTATCCTAGCGTCTCCAAATTTTGACCACGTTAAATCCAGTTTTGTTTTTACAATCACCTTTCTGGTAGGTATGTACCCTTGTAGGCTGATTAATTATTCAACGTACGAAGTCATTTTCGGAAGTACGTGTCTTTTTTTAACCTATGGCATTCATAGCAGCTTCAACCTTTGTCACCACGTCCAAGTTCTTTTTTTTTTGGTTATAGCTATCACGTTCAAGGAAGTTACCTAGTTTGGTATATTGGTTTTGAACGGGAGGCATGAGTTTTTTTTTTTTTTTGCATCTCTCACGTTCCAGCCAAGCTAGATATAGTCCGGCTGACTTTTTAAACGTGCACGTCCCCCACATATGCCGTGTCAAACATGTTACGTAACCACTAATATTTTATTAAATCTTAACCACACATTTAAAATCTAACTATTAAAATTAATTTAGATGATGTGGCTTAACGTGGGGCTTGAAAAACTAACTCATTTTACTGTTAGTATATAATAGATTTCAATGTGGCACCGCCCCCGCAACCAAGGAGATGAACCAAATAAACACAAAGCTAAACCTACCTACTCATTAGAGTTGAAGTGCCGAGGTACCCCTTCCGTCGCCATAGCGACACAAAAGGACGAAAGGGGAACCCGTTGATTCGCTAACGAAGGGATGAAGCAAAATTGTTGACGTCAAGTTGCTTTGAAAAAAGATATAGAGAGAAACGAAATTGTAAGCTTTCAATCTAAATATTTAGCGTTTCATTTGTTGACGTTAGACAGAGGTAATTTAGTCCTCTCCATGGCGAGTTAGCGCATCTCTAACAGCTCACTTGAAAGGCCGAACCTTAAGGACTCCATCTTTTACTCCAGAATGGACAAAACTGAAACAAAAGAGGATAACTTTTTTTTCTAAATGAAACTCATGGCATTTTCCAGCCCAACGAATCGCAAAAATCGGCCCAGAAAATTCTTATTGGGCTTTTGCACTGAGAAAGGTGAACCCGGATGCCCACTAGGTTAGTAGCAAGGTCTAGTTGTCATTGCACCAATTTAGAAAGTCACAACGCAAAACCCTATGCCCAGAGAGAGAGAAACTAGACCTAGAGAGAAAGAAATTCACAGGACGAAACTCAAGGTCCATGTAATTGCTGTGCTGTCCGGCATCAAAGTACCGAAACAACAAGGAAGGATCAGCAGCAAGCAACCGTCGGATCAGATGAAACGGGACGAAACGTCGCCGCACCGCGGCACCGTTCGAGATCTAGAGGACGAATGAATAGACCAGGACCTCTCGACTCATGTGTCCGGACTCCCGTCCGATCCGCGAGCGAGCCATAGCCGTACGCATCGTTTCCTCCGTAGCTTTGCCCACGGACGTCCGTAGACCGTGGACGTTGCTCCTGTCCCAGACATGCTGCTAGCCTGCTAGGCTACTTGCCTACTTGGAGTACTACTAGCGTATCCCTGAACAAAGTTTCGAAATTACTTTATGAAATCGTAATATATATTTTGCGGATTGATGAAATCCTAAATTGCGGATACAAATTAGAAATATGTGTAGTGTACCATAGCGTTTGCTATTTCTCACGCGGACATAAACACTCTTTATTAAGACCTCTCCGTAGGTCAGTGGTGGAGGCTGCTCAGTTAGTCTTATCCTTGTCTAGTGGAGTAGGTACATTTCAGGAAGGGAACGGGTGCAAACCAAACAGTGGTTGGATGGTTAGCAGGGTGGTTGTACCCTTAGCCCACCTCAGGTTTGACGTCTGTGTGTTGCATTTAGGCGGAATATTTTTTCTGTGGGAGGCGACGTTCCCGTCGACAGCGAGACGCCCGTGGTAACTTCGTCAATCTCAAGATTCAATCTGCCGGCTAAGTGTTTCCGAGGCGTTCATAGGGTGAGTGTGCGCGCGTGTATGTGAGCGTCTGCGTTGTACTGTGTTTCTCAAAAAAAAAGATGGGAACGGGTCGGGTCGACCCAGCGGATAAATGGCCCGACCCAAAAACGCGAGACCAATGGGCTGGCTGGGTCGGCCTTGAATTGTAATTGGGTCAGGGGAGCCAGGACCTGATGACCCGGCGGGTTTGTTGGGTCGACCCAGCGCAAAGCAGACCGGCAACTCGGCGAGGGCACGGACAGTGGTGCATGGACGCACGGAGGCTGTCGGCGGCCAGCGGCCAGTGCCCGCGGCTAGCACCACCACGGTACCACCTACAGCAGCATCTGAATGGCGAGGCTGCTACAGAGCGAGGCCGACGCCAAGCTGCTGAGGAGGAGCGGGATCATGGCGCACACGCACGAGACCAACGAGGAGGTCGTCAGACGCCTCCAGATCGTCGCTAAGATGCACCTCCTCGACGACCGCCTTGTGCTCTTCGTTGCCTTCCTGCTCGGGCAGTTGAGCGCGCGAAAGTACCAGCTGCAGCCATGTCCCTCCTGTTCTGCGCGATTCGAGGACTCCCGCATCGGCTTTGGCACGCACGCGGCCGCGCCAGGTACGCTGCAGATGATCTTCCAGGCTTCCAGGGGAGCATGCTCGGCGCTCGAGGGGTGCTGCGCGTTTCCGCGCTGCACATCCACGACTACATCACGCTCATCTTCTTCAACCTCATCGAGGAGATCTTCGTCTTGTTCAAGGGACTCGCATCTAATAGCGGTATGAAGAACACGAGCCTCTAGTTACTGGTCAATAGCGATAGTGAAGGGGAAAGCAGGCAGAAAACAATAAATTTTCTAACAACGATAACCTTAAACTAGCCAGGATCTATACTATGCAGATATAGTAATACGGAGGAGATCGATATACATACCCTTGTATACCGACACGCGGGGATTACGCTCCCGCACAAGCGTTGTCGATGAAGCCGATGAAGACGACCTCGAGGTCGTGTAGAGGAAGAAGACCTCCGAGCACCACTAGCGTGGCACCTCGCAGGGATCCACACACGTACGGTGAAGACGACGACCTCCGGGCTCCGATCCAGGGACGAGCAGCGGAAGACTTGGACCGGAAGACCAGCAGCACGGCGGTGTGCGTATGGTGGAGAGATCTTCACCTTGGCGCAACTCCAATGGAGGAATCACGTTTCAAGGAGAAGAAGAGAGAGAGATTGGTTGTTCTTTTTAAAAGCCAAAGGGGGCACCTCTATATATAGGTGGAGGGGGGCTGCCAGCCTTGCTGGCTGGGTGGTGTGGGACTATTCCCACACCAGCCCGCCCCCAAGGGGTGCGCCGGCCCTAGGTGGGCCCCGCAGCCCCCTTCCTCATGCGCACCTAGGGGGGAAATTCCCCCCCTATGGGCCTTCTCTCCCATGGGAAGGCCCATTTAAGTTGGGCTGCCTTTTAAATTCCGAAAAACATTAAATAAAAATGTATTTAACTATTAATTACACTAATTAATATTAAACACACATTATCTAATTTATTCCGGCTCCGAAAACTATTTCGTCGCTCTCCGACCTTCATCGGATCTTTCCCGGGACGCTCCCGGTGCTCTCTTCTAATTTCTCTTCCGGTAAACTTGTCGACTCCCCTTAAGTGTGTTACCCTAGCGGTTTGAGATCTCGCCAGACATGATCAAGACGCGCTCTCCGATCAATGACTAATTAGTGGACCTTGGATACCCAGAATTAATCCCTGTGAAATAACGAATAACTTTGTCGTTCGAACCTAGACGTCGAGTCTTAAACCTTTTGCCATGGCGATACTTAGCGTGTCCGAGACTCGTTCATAGATATCGCGATACCTAGCTTGATCTCGTTACCGACAACACTATCTTCTACTCGTCCATGATATTATGTCCTGGTGACCTAGTCACATGCTTGCAATCTTATTTGACATAATCTCACCGAGTGGGCCCTAGAGTATCTATCCTGCTATGCGGACTGGCAAATCCCGCTCTTAATCCCTCGTCTCAATTCCGATACCCGAGAGGGACACCTTTATTGTCATACTATTAAGACATGACGTTTGATGCAATTAAAGTATCCTTCAGGAATAGCAATAAGAGTTGATCTCACGGTCAAAGGCGTAATGACTACGTCCTACAAATATTGGGCATGTCCATCACATCGTTCTACCAACAATATGACTCCATTGTCAACTGACATCATGTCACATGATCGGGAAAACTCGATCATCGATTGCACAATGAACTAGTCACGTAGAGGCTACTAGGGACCTGGTTGTCTTACGTATCACACGTGTATTAATGTTTCCGCTTAATACAGTTATAGCATAACACAAAAACGTATTATGAACAAATGAGATATGATAAATAAAACACTTTATTAATTGCCTCTAGGGCATATCTACTTCAGTCTCCCACTTGCACTAGAGTACAATTTATTCTAGATTACAACTTGGTAAAAGCCTAACACCCATAGCATTTTGGTGTTTTACATGCTTGTCAAGTAGAAGAGGATTCGTCAGAGGATCTGCCACATTCAGATCCGTATGCACTTTGCGAATATTCACATCGCCATCTTGTACATACTATCGTATCACATGAAAGCGTCGGAGAATGTGTTTGGCAGTTGAGTGAGACCTTGGTTACTTCGCGTTAGCAATAGCACCCGTGTTGTCGCAGTAGAGGGTTACAGGGTCTTGCGCGCTAGGGAACACTCCAAGCTCGATTATGAACTTCCTCAGCCACACAGCTTCATTCGCGGCTTCAGAAGCAGCGATGTATTCCGATTCCATTGTAGATTGGGCCACTATGGGTTGCTTCCCACTCCTCCAGCTTACAGCGCCTCCGTTCACCTTGAAAACATATCCTGTTTGTGACTTAGAGTCATCTGGGTCTGTGCAGAAACTTGCATCAACGTAACCTGTTACGCCAAGTTCTTCTTCACAGTCACCATACACAAGGAACATTTCCTTTGTCTTCTTGAGATGCTTAAGAATGTTCTTAACAGCTACCCAATGATCCTTTCCAGGATTACTTTGGAACCGGCTCGTCAAGCTAAGAGCCAATGCTACATCAGGTCGAGTACTTAACATGGCATACATGATCGATCCTATGGCTGAACCATAGGCATGTTTAGCCATCTCGGCTCTATCATGTTCCGTCACCGGACACTGAGCCTTGCTCAATGTTTTATTCTTGATAACCGGTAGAGAACCTCTCTTTGCCGTCTCCATACCGAACCGTTTCAGTATTTTATCAAGATAAGTACTCTGACTCAACGCTAATAGACGTCTTGATCTATCACGATAGATTTTAATGCCTAAAACATATGCAGCATCTCCTAAGTCCTTCATTGAAAATTTACTATTTAAATACTTCTTCACGCTATTCAGAAGATCCACATTATCCCCTATTAGTAATATATCATCCACATATAGAACTAGGAACACAACTGAGCTCCCACTCATTTTCTTTTAAATACATGTCTCTTCTATATTTTGGATAAATCCAAAACCTTTGATCACCTCATCAAAGCGAAGATTCCAGCTCCGAGATGCTTGCTTCAGTCCATAAATGGAACGCTGAAGCTTGTATACCTTGCCAGCATTTTCTGGATCGACAAAACCTTCAGGTTGTACCATATACAACTCTTTCTCAATGTTACCATTTAGGAACGCTGTTTTGACATCCATCTGCCATATTTCATAGTCGTAATATGCAGCAAGTGCTAGCAAAACCCGAATAGACTTTAGCATCGCTACCGGTGAAAATGTTTCATCGTAGTCAATTCCATGAACTTGTCGGAAACCCTTTGCGACAAGCCGAGCTCTATAGACGGTCACATTACCATCAGCATCAGTCTTCTTCTTAAAGATCCATTTATTCTCGACGGCCTTGCGCCATTCGGGAATCTCCATCAAAGTCCATACTTTGTTGTCATACATGGATCCTATTTCGGATTTCATGGCTTTAAGCCATTTCTCGGACTCAGGGCTTGCCATAGCCTCTTTGTAGTTCGTAGGTTCGTCTTGTTCAATTAACATGACGGTGCAAACCAGGTTGCCGTACCACTCAGGAGCGATACGAGGTCTCCCAGACCTACGAAGTAGAATAGTATTCTCGACATTTTCTCCCACTCCATCTGTGGAGGACGTTTCCGGAACAGTTTCCGTTGCGCCACTCGGAATTTCGAGTTCAGGATCAACGATCTCGTCGAGGTCTATTTTCCTCCCACTTACTCCTTTGGTGAGAAACTCCTTCTCGAGAAAGGTGCCGTTCTTCGCAACAAACGTTTTGCCCTCGGCCTGGTTGTAGAAGGTGTATCCTATGGTTTCCCGCGGATACCCTACAATGACGACTTTCTCCGATTTCGGTTCGAGTTTGTCGGGCTGTAGTTTCTTAACATACGCCTCACAACCCCAGACCTTCAGAAACGACAACTTAGGTTTTTTGCCATGCCATATCTCATACGGTGTCGTTGCTACGGATTTGGACGGAGCCCTATTTAAAATGAATGCGGCTGTTTCTAACGCATATCCCCAAAAAGATACGGGCAAGTCGGTAAGAGACATCATAGACCGGACGCTATCTAATAGGGTACGATTACGTCGCTCGGACACACCGTCGCGTTGCGGTGTTCCAGCCGGCGTAAGTTGCGGCACGATGCCACAGGCCTTCAGATGTGTGCCAAACTCAAAACTCAAATATTCGCCACCACGATCGGATCGAAGGTGCTTGATTTTCTTGTTGAGTTGATTTTCAACTTCACTTTGAAATTCTTTGAACTTTTCAAATATTTCAGACTTGTGTTTCATCAAATAGATATACCCATATCTACTCAAGTCATCGGTGAAGGTGACAAAATAACGATAACCATTGCGTGTCGACACACTAATCGGTCCACACACATCTGTATGTATGACTCTCAATAAGTCCGACGCCCGTTACATGAAACCATTGAACGGTGTCTTGGTCATCTTGCCCATGAGGCACGGTTCGCATGTGTCGAGGGATCCAAAATCCAACGAGTCTAAAAGTCCATCGGTATGGAGTTTCTTCATGCGCTTTATACCAATATGACCGAGACGGCAATGCCACATATACATGGCGGTATCGCTACTAAGTTTAATCCTCTTGGCATCAATGTTATGGATGTGAGTACTACGATCGAGATTCAATAAGAATAAACCATTACTCTCGGGAGCATTAACATAAAAGATATCATTCATCGAAATAGTACAACCACTTGATACTGATTTGAACGAATATCCGTTTTGCAACGAGCAATACCCACTGATAATGTTTACACTCAAAGACGGTACAAAATAACACTTATTTAAAACCAAAACTAATCCCGATGGTAGATGTATGGTAGATGTAGAGGGAGTGTGCCGACAGCCACCACGTCAACTCTTGATCCGTTGCCGACGCGCATCGTCACCTCATCCTTTGCCAGGCGCCGTTTATTCCGTAACTCCTCCTGAGAGTTACAAATGTGAGCAACAGAACCGGTATCAAATACCCAGGTATTACTACGGGCGCATGTAAGGTACACATCAATAACATGTATATCAAATATACCTTTCTCTTTTCCGACAGTCTTGCCGGCCTTCTTATCTTCCAGATACTTGGGGCAGTTGCGCTTCCAGTGACCATCTCCCTTGCAGTAGAAGCATTCCACGCCAGGTTTGGGACCAGGTTTGTTAGTCTTGGATTTGGCAACGTATTTGCCATCCTTCTTAGACTTCCAGTTCTTTCTTCCCTTGCCGCCAGATTTCTTGAAATCGACGGTCTTGTTAACCATCAACAACGTGTGCTCCTTCTTGATTTCCACTTCAGCAGTCTTGAGCATCACGAACACCTCAGACAGGGACTTAGCCATGCCCTGCATGTTATAGTTCATGACGAAGCCTTTGTAGCGAGGAGGCAACGATTGCAGCACTCTATCAATCGCCAGCTCATCAGGAATCTTGCATTCCAGAGCATTCAGGCGTTGAACGTAGCCAGACATTTTGACCACGTGCTCGCTCACACTGCTATGCTCTTCCATCTTGGCTGAGAAGAAAAGCTCAGAAGCTTCATATCTCTCAGTCTTAGCCTGCGGCGTAAAGACAGCCTTGAGATCAGAAATTATCTCAAACGCACTCATCTTCTCAAAGCGCTTTTGCAGGTCGTCTTCCATGGCGTAGAGCATGCCACTCTGGACAAAAGAGGAATCGTCCGACTTGGTCTGATAGAGCTTCTTCTCATCATCGGAGGCATTGTCTGCGGAGTCAATGACGTAGGCCACCCTGTGGGGGAGTGAGGAGGATCCTCAGGTTGCGGAACCAGGACATGAAGTTCGACCCATTGGTTTTAAGCTTTTCTTTCTCAAGGAACAGGTCTAGGTTAAAGGTGGGACGAGACATCTACAATGGAATTTGCAAAACATAAGACTTTGTCCATAAAATTTTGAGTTCAAGTTTTAGAAAATAACTATAAGAACTCACACTCAAAACGAATATCCCTCTAATCGCTTTAGTGATTACACGACCCTAATCCATTGTGTAACCCCTCATCGTCAGAGTCGGCAACACAACTTAAAAGGTAGACATCGAAATGTCAATCACAACAACTCTGTGACTCATGCTCGACCTTTCGGTCACCGTGTTCCGAGGCCATGTCTGTACATGCTAGGCTCGCCATAATAACCTTCAACGTATACGCTTGTGCAAACATGTCTTACACCCACTGTATTCGAACGACGATATGTATGACACCCGATCGTCACGGCCTGCCTCATAACGTAGAACTTTCATGGTGGTGCACGTCGAAGGGAGAACACTAATGGTATTTTGGAGAGATCATCTTATATTACTATAGCCGTGTAACTAATATATAATAATATATATATATATATATACACAATATAAGATGCACTCAAAACATCAATATGTAATGCGACGTGACATGGTCCTTGCGCCGATAGTCTCCTTCGCGCCCACAGTTTATAAACAATTTAAACCATATCACATTGCCCCTGCAAAATAAAGTTAGACGCGTTCTACTTTATCTTTTGCATATTTTACGTGGTTTGGGGCTGTCGTAAATAGAACCGCTTCATACCTACGAACCTATGACCACAACAACGATCAAATAATTGCATATTTATTTATCCCTCTTGGGCCCTCCATTGAAAATGCAAAGCAAACTAATGAGAGAGAGACAGACACCCGACAGCCACATATACGGTACAAGCCGTATGTCAGTTGTGGAACCAGTCTCGCGTAAGCGTACGCGTAAAGTCGGTCCGGGCCGCTTCATCAACTCAATGCCGCCGGCAATGCAAGTGCACGCGAGAGGGTAGCAAATAAAAGAACGATATCCCCGTGATAAACACGGGTTCTAAAAGCGTACAGCTATATCTACGCATAGATCGGCTCTGATACCACTGAAGGGGACCACAGGCAGAAAACAATAAATTTTCTAACAACGATAACCTTAAACTAGCCAGGATCTATACTATGCAGATATTGTAATACGGAGGAGATTGATATACATACCCTTGTAGACCGAAACACGGGGATTACGCTCCCGCACAAGCGTTGTCGATGAAACCGACGAAGACGACCTCGAGGTCGTGTAGAGGAAGAAGACCTCCGAGCACCACTAGCGTGGCACCTCGCAGGGATCCACACACGTACGGTGAAGACGACGACCTCCGGGCTCCGATCCAGGGACGAGCAGCGGAAGACTTGGACCGGAAGACCAGCAGCACGGCGGTGTGCGTATGGTGGAGAGATCTTCACCTTGGCGCAACTCCAATGGAGGAATCACGTTTCAAGGAGAAGAAGAGAGAGAGATTGATTGTTATTTTTAAAAGCCAAAGGGGGCACCTCTATATATATGTGGAGGGGGGCTGCCGGCCTTGCTGGCTGGGTGGTGTGGGACTATTCCCACACCAGCCCGCCCCCAAGGGGTGCGCCGGCCCTAGGTGGGCCCCATTTGGCCCACCTAGGGCAGCCCCCTTCCTCATGCGCACCTACGGGGGAAATTCCCCCCTATGGGCCTTCTCTCCCATTGGAAGGCCCATTTAAGGTGGGCTGCCTTTTAAATTCCGAAAATCATTAAATAAAAATGTAGTTAACTATTAATTACACTAATTAATATTAAACACACATTATCTAATTTATTCCGGCTCCGAAAACTATTTCGTCGCTCTCCGATCTTCATCGAATCTTTCCCGGGACGCTCCCGGTGCTCTCTTCTAATTTCTCTTCCGGTAAACTTGTCGACTCCCCTTAAGTGTGTTACCCTAGCGGTTCGAGATCTCGCCAGACATGATCAAGACGCGCTCTCCGATCAATGACTAATTCGAGGACCTTGTATACCCAGAATTAATCCCTGTGAGATAACGAATAACTTTGTCGTTCGAACCTAGACGTCAAGTCTTAAACCTTTTGCCATGGCGATACTTAGCGTGTCCGAGACTCGTTCATAGATATCACGATACCTAGCTTGATCTCGTTACCGACAACACTATCTTCTACTCGTCCATGATATTATGTACTGGTGACCTAGTCACATGCTTGCAAGCTTATTTGACATAATCTAACCGAGTGGGACCTAGAGTATCTATCCTGCTATGCGGACTGGCAAATCCCGCTCTTGATCCCTCGTCTCAACATACTCCCTTCCGGTACCCGAGAGGGACACCTTTATTGTCATACTATTAAGACATGACGTTTGATGCAATCAAAGTATCCTTCAGGAATAGCAATAAGAGTTGATCTCACGGTCAAAGGCGTAATGACTACGTCTTACAAATATTGGGCATGTCCATCGCATCGTTTTACCAACGATATGACTCCATTGTCAACTGACACCATGTCACATGATCGGGAAACCTCGATCATCGATTGCACAATGAACTAGTCACGTAGAGGCTACTAGGGACCTGGTTGTCTTACGTATCACACGTGTATTAATGTTTCCGCTTAATACAGTTATAGCATGACACAAAAACGTATTATGAACAAATGAGATATGATAAATAAAACATTTTATTAATTGCCTCTAGGGCATATCTCCTTCAGGTAGAACATCAAATTTCTAATACTTCAAACATTGTAGTAGCTGCCATGCAATCTTGAGTGAATTGCGATCCATGCGAGGAAAAGAACTCTGAACTTCACGCGAGGAGGTCGGGCGACTGGACAGAAGTGGGTCAACCCACGGTACCCGATGGTCCAACGGGGCCAGATGTGTGTGTCAAATGGGTCAACCCGTGGCCTTATGAATTGGCATCGAGGCCAGAGAGGCCAGGTCCAGGGCCGGGTCGGCCCATTCCCATCCTTAGGCACACTTAAACTATAGGGAGAGATTTCTCCTCTTTCAATCCATGTTTCTGAAATGAAATGAGATCTCCTTTTATGGTTGGGTCGTGTGCATAGACGTTTGAAATCGAGTGTTATTTTTTTGTGTTGGGTTAAGTATGAGTGGACTTCAAATATATGGTATCATAGCCAGGATTGACATGCCCGGTTGGGAGGCTTCCTAGGGTGATAGGATGTTAGGACCACTTTGTAAATCGATGGAGGTTGCTTAGTTTAGTCTTACCTCACTCATCTTGGGATGAGGCCACACCCAACTTATAAGTGAGAGATTCCTTCTTCTTTCGGTTAGGATTTTTGAGGTAGAATGGGCTCTCTTCAGTTGGGCCGTGTGCGCATAAACATCGGAAACTAGTCTAAGTGTTGGGCTAGGTCAGAGTGGATGCTGACATTGTTTTGCGGGTTTTCACAAATATAAACATTGTCATATGGTCTGTGGGGGAGGGTGGAAAGGGCATTCAAATTTAGTAAATTTTATTTTAAACCTTAAGCTTGTATTTGTTCCGTAAATTGGACCTTAAATCTGAATTTCAGAGGTTAACACAACGAACTTGTTGAGCCTTGCTACTCCAAACCATATCGGAATTTTGAAAGATGTAGAAAAGATCAATAATTTCCGTGTGCGAACTTTTGGGAGCTCGAATTCAGAATCCGATTGTGCTATCTACTGTAAGTTCGAATTTAAAATGGACATTACCCTTCGAATTTGGTGAGGTGAAAGAAAATTACAAGAAAATACGATCAAATATTACTCCCTCGCTTTTAAAAAACACGGTTTAGATTTTTTGTCAAGATTAGACGGCCGATGTTATTGATAAAAATATGAACAATTAAAAGGTGATCATTTCCCGCTAAAGATTTGTCCTAGCAGAGCATTCAAAGCGTGGGGACCTGTACTCTTGTCTTCTGGACAGTCCTAACGACCGATGGTTGGCTTTAAATTCTGGATTAGTGTACGTACTACTTGGCAGCTCAGCTCCTACATTTGCTTCATTTATACAAGTAGAGAGTATACCTTAACCTGCTTTACTCTGTTGCCGAGTTGTTCGTCCGTCTAATCGAAATAGTAATAAAATATCCAAAACTTATCCACATCAAGAACACACAATCCTCAAATAGATTCATTCCTACCGGCCGCCGAGCAACACACTTCAGCTCAGGAAACTACTGAACCAGAAAGAGATTTGAGAAACAAAGTTAAAGCCAAAGCGAGCCACCAAACCACCACCGTCCATTTCCACTCCATTCCTACTTCCTCGACCACAAAGTCCGAGACGCAGACGAGACGCAGGGACATCGCCATCAGATAGATTCAAAGCACAGCGTAAGTTTCCTGGGGCATGGGCACGCCGCTGACACGCGCACGCCACCCGCACCCGCCACCACTCTCGCGTGAGCTCCCGCTGCCTTTACTAGGCCCATGTGTAAGTGTAACCCTAGCGAAGGGAGGGAAAGGTGCATCAATGGCAGACTTGATTCGTGTCTGCTACGCGTGCTCACTGCTAAGCTTAAAACATCGCCATGAATGGTGGTCGGTGGCGATGCCCGGCGCCGTTTGAGTGAAAGAAACACCGGCCGCTAGCTGCACATGCCTGTCGCTCATGGCGTTTCCCGCGGTATCTAGCTTGCTTGTGTCTGAACGTGCAAGGTTTTGGTTTGGCTGTCGGTTGAGTTCGGCGTGAAACTGACATGGCATCAGCAAAATCTGAAGAGTTCTTTGAGAATGTATGTACATACTTCTGGATTTTCTGCACCGAGAAACCCTTGCCGTTCTGTTACCTCGACGACGACGGCGACAGAAGAATCCAATGGCTATTAGAAGGTGGCCTCGCTTTTGTTGACCATTTCGTTTCCGGTCAAATTTTGACGGTCAGAAATCGTCGCCTGGGAACCTGCACGCCTAGCGGAACCAGATTCCTGGCAGTAGCTGCACAGTTTGTAGAGCCCAACAACGCCTCGAGCAGCGAACCGTGATGACCCCGCAGCAGGCACGGGTTTTACCGGTGCTTCTCGAAGAGACATGCTTGACTTGACGCTTGTATCTGCACCCACACAAGGAATCCTAGGTACGCACTGCAGCTTGCACAAATCTTACGCGTGTCGCGTTTCAGGAGAATCTTACTATGCATTTGCATTTGAGAAAAACGTTATCCATGCTTTCCGGGCAGTTATTGCAACAAACTACAAGTCCTGTCTACATGATTTTGTTAGTTGCTGTTAAATACTTTAAAAAATAATCAACACTTGTCAAATTCCTTTTCTAGTGTTTTCATCATATGGAAGTGATTTTATAGCATATCCCAAAATGCTTATTTCGTATACACTGGTATATCTTCCGTCCATGTATAAAGTTTGGCTAAAAGTTGATATATCTAGACATGTATAAATGAGAATTCACTTTTAGTCAAACATAAAACAATTATTTTAGAAGCGAGGGAGTACTAATTTGTTGAGCGGTTTGTTTCTTAAGATAGCACATGGCCACTAAATCCCGGGGTGTGCAAGGTCCCCCGGCCAAATTGCTTGTCAAACTAGCTAAACAGGACATTCGGGCATTACGATGGTTATTCACAAAATAATCATTGGGGGTGTAGTTTGTTGAAAAATAACTACTCTACGCCAGTACTTCTAGTACAAGTGCAATGAGAGTCTGTTCACCACTTCACCTAGCGACATTCACTACCGTATGCAATGACGGTCCAAGTGCAAGTGTCTGATTGCTGATAAGAAATTACACTGTCATCCTTGGCTAATTTCAATCACAGATTGATGCGGCTTATTGCTCGTTTGACGTGTTACCAGTGTCTGCTTCGCTCTGGATTCAAACATACACAACGCCGAAATGGTGATACGATGCCTCGTGGCAAATATTCCAGACAGGGAAAGGTAACAAACTTTGGATCTCACAGGACAGCCCGACAAGGAGTTCCACAGAAAATAGGGACCAGTTCATAAATCGTGTCCAAATATTGAGGATAAAATATTAAGCTCATGATACAAGCGTTCAAGGGAAATTGCAAATGTCAGTGGAAAACAAGACAGGAGTATTTTTAGATAAAGAACAAGACAGGAGTTAAACAACAATAAACCAGCAGAGGCTTAAATTTAAAGTAACTCAAGGGTGAAGTTCATACGAACACACCACACCACACTCACACAAAGACATCCTCGAGACAAGGCCACCATCCAAGAGGCCCAATAGCTAATTGGCGGGTGATACAAGGCGGCGTTTGTTAACCTAGCCAACCTTTACCACCGCTGCCATCCTAGCCAAAAGCTCGTTCGAATGCTCCATGCTAACACTCACGCCAGGAGAATTAAAAGCCCATGATAATACTAGGCCTAACTACCTGCTACTAATAACCCCCTAGGAACGAAATGCTTCGAGGAAGAACCAACCATAAAACCATGGCGCTTCCAAGCACGCTCCAATCGGGTGGAAGATAACCACTACTCGCTACTACTACTAGATAGTACTACGCCGGACTCGGCTCAGTTGAACTGGGCGCCACTGAAAGTCTGGCCAAAGGACCAGCCGTGGGGGACGGCGGCATTGGAGACGACGGAGCGGCCATCGCCAGCGGTGACGCGGAAGGAGAGGCACTGGCCGTCGAGGAGCGCGTTGCTCTGCCAGTTCTGGCCCCAGTTGCGGGAGAGTGCCTGCCACGCCGCGGAGCGCTCGGCCTTGACTGCCACCGCGTGCACGTCGCCGGGGCCGCCGACGTTGGTGACGAGGACGAGGTTGAAGTAGGAGTGGCCGTTGATGGTGAACCGGATGCCGCCCTTCTTCTGGCACGCGACCCTGTATAGACGGAAAGTAATAACAGCTGTTAGGTTCAGAAAGTAAAATGGAGTAGTAAAAGTGTACAGATCTGAGAAAAGAGGATGTAGTGTAGGGGAGGGACGAGACGAACCTGCGGTAGGTGACGGGGACAATGCCGGCCCTGTAGAGCGCGATGCGCTGGAAGACGGGCTGGGCCATGTCGAAGTGGGCACGTGGCGGGTTGCACCAGCCGCCGTCGTCGGAGCTCTGGCCGAAGTTGGGCGGGCAGAAGTTGGTTGCGGTGACGACGGTGGAGCCCGGCAGGCAGGCGTGGGGCGCGCCGGCCTGGGTGCCGGCGGGGTCGCAGCGGACCTCGAAGCAGGCGCCGCAGCTGAGGCCGCTGTTGAAGAGCGCCGCGCTGAGCGCCGCCGTGTTGGAGCCGTAGCCCGTGCTGTAGAGGTTGCCGTAGCCGCACGCGCCACCTGCGGATCAAGAAACAGTGAGCACGCATACGAACGCGCCAGACACCTGCAGAGAGACAGACAAGCACGGAGAGAGATTGGATGTACGTTACGTACCCATGGTGCCGGAGGCGTCGCCACCGCCGTAGAAGGTGGCGTGCGCGGAGGACCACGCGCCGCCGCCGAGCGGAGCGTGGGGTGCGTGCGCCGCGTGGGCGTGCCGTCCTGGCTGGCCGTGCCGGTGGACGAGACCGTGTCCCGGCAGATGCGGGTGGGAGAGGGCCAGCGGGAGCAGCGCGGCCGCAAGGAAGGCGAGCAGGGCGGCGGCTCGGACGGCGGGCGCCATTGGTGGCACGGTAGCGGTGCGGCGTGCAGTGGGACTGTGGGAGTGAAGTGTGGTGTGCCGGGTGGATGGGGTTGGGCGGGGGATAAATAGCACGGAGGCGGCGCGCGGGGTGAGAAAATGGAACGGTTTCGAAACGGTGCGCGGGCACTGTGGCGTCCGGCGGGACCGCACGCCGGCCGGTGGGGGCACGGCGGGAGAAGAAGAAAGCAGGCAGGCAGCGACACGGGTTTCGTGGGGCGTTGGGAAGCGTGGCGGGAGTGGTAAAAGCAGCGAGCAGGAAAGAGAAAAGCCAAGCGAAGCGTGGTGGTGGCTGGTGGCCTGGTGGGTGGAGTGAAGAGTGAAGACTGGGCCGGCGGGAGTGGAAGTGGACTGCCGCGCGGCGCAAAGTTTGGAAGCGTGGGCGAGCGAGCGGGAGCTGGTGCTGCTACTACTCGGCTACTCCGTAGTCCGTAGCTAGGCTTTGCTTGGTTCGCGGGCAATTTGCAGATGCGCCCAGGTTACAGGTCCACCGCAATCGCTCCAAAACGAACATGCCAGCCATGAGCGCTGGGTTTTTGAATTTTACTCACATTTGTTTTGTAAGCAAAACAGTGCGAGCGCTGTGTTCTTGATTACGGTTTGCTTGCTCGATCTGCTTGGCATGTTCCATGGAGGCCTCACGTGACTCGTCTCACTGTGGAGTGTGGTTATGCTCTACTACATGACAAATCTCCAGATAAAATATGAACTGCTGCGCCGTAAGCTCAGGTCAATCGTTCCGTTTAATAACGGAAGTTGTCAGCTCTGTTTTTCAGGCCCACTTTGCCCGTGTTGGTGATTCTGTGCAGCCGATGGAGGCATGTACTTCTGGTGTTCTTGGACTCGCCCCGACGCAGGCTTCGTTCCCGCTTCACTCTATTGAGCAGAAGTCATCTGTGGTTGAGGAAGCACTTCACTATAGTTGTTTCTCTCCTCGTGGCAGTCCCTGTGCGTCGCCACAGCTTGTTATGACAGCTCCCTCTGAAAGCGAGAACATAGGTGGGATCTTGGCTCCGGTCCTGCAGATAACACCTCCTGTTCTGCAGATTTTGTCTGCACCACAAGAGCCTTGTGGGGAATCACCTTTGGTGCTTCCGATGGAGTTGGGCTCATTGGAGTCCTTGGCGGTGAACATGGGGCCATCACCACCTTCGTACTTGGAGCTTCATGAGTCGAGTGGGGATTCATCGGTGGTGGTTCCAATGGAGTTGTCCTCGTCTGAGGCTTCGACGGTGGCCTCAACGCCCTCTGTGGGTAGTGGAGGAGTGTTGGATAGTGGAGGAGGTTTGTCTCCTACCTCTGAGTCCCGTTTTGCTAAAGATCTTGGCGGTTTACTGGCTTATTTAGAGGCGATTAGTCCTGGATTTGGCAAGGACATTGGTTGTGTCTTGACAGGGAAGGCTTCAGATAACGTCATCAGGAGGGTGGAGAAATCTCTCAGGAGGGTTTCTATCAGGGGCAAAAGAAGATAGAAGGGACGGTAGATGCGTGGTCCTAAAGTTGTTGTCAGCTCTTGTTTGTTATAGGTAGAGGAAAGTTGGTGTCGCTCTATGTGGTTGTTGTGTGGTTTCTTCTTATGGTGTTGGTGTTTGTTGTATGGTTTTCGTCCGGTTTCTTCCGTTAATAAACCGGGCACCCTCTTCTTAATTAATATAAAGGCAAAGCTTTTGCCTTTGTTTTAAAAAAAAAAAAAAAAGAAGTTGTCAGCTCCAGGATTGTAGCGCGGCAGGGATATGTTTCTACTCCGTCCGCGGAGAGGTGTGAATGTGATGGGAGTTGCAACCTTCCGCGCGCTAGAAAAACAGTACTCCAGGAGTAGTGTTGTTTTACGCGTCTGTTTGGAATTTACTGTGTTTCATGCTGATGATGGCCTGTTTCATGCAAAAGAATTGTGCTACTGTAGGATTTTATTGTGTCGGAATTTTTTTCCTGCTTGATTGATTTGTAGGATTAGATACTATAGGGTATTTTTCCTATGCGGTTATTTCATGTGAATTCTAACATTCACTCCAAACTCAGTTAAATTTGTTTTCATGTAATAAAAAAAAAAACCAAATCCTATGAAATTGGAATGGACATGACATAGCTATCATATACTTTTCCTATTTTCATGTCTACGAATCAAACAAGACCCGAGATGAATGTGCCCGTTATTAACATTTGATTCCAACGCAAGCTAGCATATCTAAAGTTTCTAGTGTCACCGAAATTATTCAACAATTATACTTACTCGTACAGGCGATGGAGAGATACATCATATGGCCCTCTCACTATCGCCGGTGTCACCAGTCGTCTAGCCAGCCACGGTGTGATTTATCACAAGGACATTGATTGGAGATATGAATTAGAAAAAAAAACAATGATATCGATACGAGTTTACATGTGTAGTGATCACATAGCGCACATTGTTTCACCTCGTGATATCATCGCTATCGTGAACCTAAATCGATCCACATAATGAGAAACATACAAGGTTCCTTCGTTATCGTGAATGCACGGGAGCCATCATGGGTGTCCATGGCTCCGCTCTTGGTTATAGTTCGGAAGGTACTCCAGACATGTATGTGTATTGTTAAAACTTTCAAGTCACATGCTTAAGCTATGTTAACCCTTTATTCAGAGTGTTTACTGGTTGTAGTGGTATCTGAGAGTGGTCGGATTTACTCTGATGTCTCGGAAACAACTCTGATATCAATGGAGGTGTTTCGGACAAGTTATCATAAAAGGCATATTATGTTGTGAATGGTTCATACATCACATATTAGTTGGTTTGTTAAAGTCCAGGCACAAGAAGTTATGAGTTTTGAACACATCCATTAAATTTTGATGATGGACAAGAGTGGCACCTCCTACAGTTGACATGGTCGCCTACTTGTTAGCTATTCACGCCATTGAGATACATCCATCCTTGGTTTCTCTTAAATTTTTCATTAATGATTAGCTACAAAAGGATTTTTTTCACGAACGTGTCACTGCTGATTTTTTTGTGTGGATTGTATTCTCAGATCTTAAGGATTATTGAACTTAGTGGATGCATTAATTTCGGTTAATTGAATTAAGTAGTGCAAAACTAATATTGAATTAATAGTGTAAATATTGATTTTTGCAGAGAAGATGGGCCAGTTTGAACAAATAAGCATGTTAGGTCATCTTCAGCTGCCTGATGCAGACGGACCGCGGACATCCCATTTCGACTGTTTTTGATCGCGGCTCGGCAAAACCCATCCCAGCGGCCCAACGCAAAATGACCGCGCCGTCCGCGGCAACGTAAACGCGGCACAAATTTGGGCGCGGTATGCGTCGCGGACTGTCCGCTCGCGTCCTGTTTAATCGTTCACGGCCCCACATGACATGGACAGTAGTTTAGATTAGATAATTTCTTTAATAGCTAATATTGTTTAGCCCGCTTATTGCACCCAAAATTGCGCTGACGGCCGCATACTCGCCGTCGCGCACCCTACCACCACAGGGGCTACTCGCAGTCGCTCGCCCTACTGGCCGCCAGAGCCGCCGGCGCCACCGCCAGCACTGGAAGGACCAGTGCCGCTGCCTCCCCAGATCGCGCGCTGGCGCTCGTCGACCAGGCGGCGTCGCTGCGACAGCGTCAACCCCTGGTACTCCTGCCTCGCCCGATGAATCGCCTCCTGCCGGTAGCTCTCCTCCAGCCTCCGCCGCGCCTGCCCCTCCTCCAGGGCGTTCATCCAGCACGCCCTTTCTGCCGCCGCCTAGGCCTCCTCCGCCTCGGTCTGCGTAGCTCGGGCATGGGCGGCCACCACCGGTGCGTGTGCAGTGGGGTCCGCCTCCGCCCTTACCGTTGCAGCCACCACAGCGGCTTCCACGAAGACGTCCGACGAGCGGTATGCCGAGTGCACGTGCTCGGCATCCGCCGCGCCGCCACGTTGCACGAACCTCCTGTTGGGCGGCGCACGTCTCGGTCGTGAGCCGACGCCCATCTCACTTGCGGCGCTGGGTCTCGAAAGAGTCGAGGAACACCCTTTGCACCTCGCCTGGGTCAGGCGCCTCCGGGTCGGGCTTGAGGAAGTCGAGGTCATCGTCATCGTCCACCTCGTGCCGCAGCTCCTCGGTGTACGCCCAGCCTGGGAGGCTGTCGGCGTGGAGGACCTCAGCGCAGGCCGCCCGCGCAACCGCCATGGCGGACTGCCCGGCAGCGGCTGACGGGGAGGTGAGGGCGGAACCAAAGCCGGAGCCGGATGAGGAGGACGAGAAGAATGCGGGGGCGGAGGCCGTAGCCTCGCCCCGCAACTCGGCCATGAGCTCGCCGCAAAGCTGGGTCGCTCCACGTGCGGCCGCCAGGGCAGCTTGCTCCGCGACGACCTCCTCGACGTCGTAGGTGAAGCGGGCGTAGGCCTGCGCCGCCGGTTCGTTGTCCAGAAGCGGGCACGCGCCATTGCGAGGATCCTAACCAAGGTGTTGTCGGGGTGCTCGGCCATTTTCTTTGTGTTGGTTGAGCACCGCCCGGCGACGCTTTATAAAAACCACGGTGGGCGGGAAGCAAAAGGCCGGCACGTGGGAACGGCCTCCCGCCCCGCGCACGGGAGCATAGGGCGGAATAACGCCGCCGTGGGCGGGAACGCGCGAAACGCCAGGCGGGAAGCCGGCGCGGCGGGACTGCGGCGCTAATTCTACAACCGACATTGACAGTGGCTTAATTGCGTCGGGCCGTTGGGGCCACTCGACGTAAAACGGACAGCGCACTGAAAGCAGTCGATTTTGTGTCCATGACCCGACACAAACGAATCAACACGGACACGATTTAGATCCAAACGCCCTTAACGGGTTGTTAGAAGTCCGGAGGTTTGACCAGGTCTACACCGGAATAAGAGCATCTCCACCGGGGGCCTCTAAATGTGTGTCCGGCACCCGCTAATTGGGCCTCCTTTGAGGGGTGCCGGACATGTGTCCGGTCAACATTTAGAGGCCGCCCACAGCGGCACTCCCCAAAGGCCCACCCCCCAAACGCGAGCAAACTGTCGAACACCTCGCGGGCATGCCGTGGTCGCCGCCGATGAACAACACAAATGAGGAACAGGATGTCGGTGCATGCTGAAGGGGATCGCATGCAGAAAACAAAAAAATTCCTAACAGCGATAACCTTAAACTAGCCAGGATCTATACTATGCAGATATAGTAGTACGAAGGGGGTCCGGTATACATACCCTTGTAGACCGAAAAGCGGGGATTACGCTCCCGCACAAGCGTTGCTGACGTAGACGCCGTAGCCGACCTCAAGGTCGCGGAGAACTTGGCGCGACGAAGAAGACGATGACGCGGTGATGTCGATGAAACCGACGACGACCTCGAGGCCGTGTAGAGGAAGCAGACCTCTAGCACCACTAGCGTGGCACCTCGCAGGGCGTTACACACATACGGTGAAGCCGACGAACTCCGGGCCCGATCCAGGGACGAGCAGCGGAAGACTGGGACCGGAAGACCAGCAGCACGGCGGCGTGCGTATGGTGGAGAAAAACTTATCCTTGGCGCAACTCCAAACTTGGGAGTCACGTGATCCAAGGAGAGAGAGAGAGAGAAAGGTTGTGTTGAGAGGGGCTCTCTCCCCCTCTATATAAAGGGGAAAGGAGGGCACCCCACCTGGCTAACCAGGCAAGGTGGGACTAAACCCAAATAGGGAGGGGGGGGGGGGGCGGCCCCCACATGGGCCCCTAGGGCCCATTCGGTCCCCCTTTGGTGGGTTTGGCCCTTGGGGGAAATTCGGCCCCCTACATGGGCCTTCTCCCTCCCGGGAGGGCCCATTTAGTGGACTGCATGTTTAAATACGAATTTAATCATTATAAATTCATTAAAATAATATTAATTCACTAATTAATATTAATTTAACATATATAAACAATTTCCTCTCTTCCGGAACTTTTCCGAAACTCTCCGAACTATCTTCGGTACTCCGATACGACTTCGGATTCTTTCCCGGAACTTTTCCGGTGCTTTCTCTTTTCTAATTTCTCTTCCGGTAAACTTGTCGACTCCCCTTAAGTGTGTTACCCTAGCGGTTCGATTATCTCACCAGACATGATCGAGACTCCTCTCCGATCAATGACTAATTCGTGGACCGAGGATACCCAGAATTAATCCCTGCGAGATAACGAATACTTTACCGTTCGAACCTAGACGTCTGAGTCTTCAACCTTTTGCCATGCGATACTTAGCGTGTCCGAGACTCGTTCATAGATATCTCCATACCTAGCTTGATCTCGTTACCGACACTGCTAACTTCTACTCGTCCATGATCTTATGTCCTGGTGACCTAGTCACACGCTTGCAAACTCTTTTGACATAATCTCACCGAGTGGGCCCTAGAGTATCTATCCTGCTATGCGGACTGGCAAATCCCGCTCTTGATCCCCCGTCTCAACATACTCCTTTCCGACACCCGAGAGGGACACCTTTATTGTCACACTATGTAAGATATGACGTTTGATGCAATCAAAGTGTCTTCCAGGAATAGCAATAAGAGTAGATCTCACGGTCAAAGGCGTAATGACTACGTCCTACAAATATTGGGTATGTCCATCACGTCATTCTCCCAATGACATGACTCCATTGTCAACTGACATAAATGTCACATGACCGGGAAACCTCGATTATCAATTGCCCAATGAACTAGTTAGATAGAGGCTACTAGGTACCTGGTTGTTTATCTACCACACGTGTATTAATGTTTCCGCTTAATACAGTTATAGCATGGTATAAAACATATATAATGAACAATTGAGATATGACGAATAAACTATATTTATTAAGTGCCTCTAGGGCATATCTCGTTCAGTCTTCCACTTGCACTAGAGTAACACTTAATCTAGTTTACAACTTGGTAAAAGCTCAACACCCATAGCAACTTGGTGCATGCTTGCTTCGTGGAAGAGGAATACAGTCAACAGATCTCACACATTGAGATCTGCATATGCTTTGCAACACTTCTATGTCAACCAGTTTGACATCATCCCGCATCTTACGATGACGGCGAAATATATCTTAGTCGATGGAGTGAGACTCAGTCCAATCATACTTGCTACTTCTGAAGTTGCCATATATTTTTATACCTATTATGTAGATTATGCGACAGTGCATTCATATGCGACTTCGCAAGCTAACCATGTCTTTCTTCAAAACAAAGGCCATCTCCTATATGAGATTTTAACTTGCATCATCGTAACCGTTTTACGGCAAGTTGTCTTTCCACTCTTACCCTTTATTACCAGAAAACATATCTTCAGTTCTCACAGACACTGAAGAATATACTTAACGTTTGTTCATTGCTCCACACAAGGATCACTCTAGAACCCGTTCTTCAACCAAGAACGTGGGTCACACCAAGTCGAGCTTTCAGTCTGATAGAATCTATGTCTGAGGCATAGAGGATGTCGAACATCATTTTTCTTTCATCAGCTATCACTGAAAATGCCAAGATAAACTTAATATTTTACCTAGTCATACAAGCGAGAACCTCTTTCTTCGCTTGTTCTATTCTGAAACACTTCAGAATCTTAACCTAGGAAAATATTTCGACCTAATGTTATTAAACCCTTTTTGATCTATACAATTATAGATCGAATGCCTAATACTCCTAACTTCATTCATAGAAAATTTAATCACTTAAATAATCCTTTATACTTTGCTAGAGGATCTGTATCATTCTCAATATGTCGTTACATAAAATCAGGAATGACACTTAGCTCCCACTTAAATACGCCATCCGTATATAAGACCAAGGAATTTCTTTTAGCTCCCACTCAAATATGCCATTCACATATAAGATCAAGAAAAGCTACTTAGCTCCCACTCACTTCTTTGCAAATGCAAGTTTCTTCAACTATTTTGGACAACTCCAAAATCCTTTGATCACATCATCAAAGTGAAGATTCCAGCTCCGATATGCTTGCTTCAGCCCATGAATGGACAGCTGAAGTTTGCATACATGTTTAGCATCCTCAGGATTAACAAACCATCTCATTGTACTAATTACAACTCTTTCTTAATGATACCATTAAGAAACATGGTTTCCTTATCCATCTATCAATTTCTCAATTTGAAATTGTATTAATTGCTAAACGACCCCGAATAGATTTAGGCTTCGCCACTTGAGACAAAATCTCGTTGTGGTCAACTTTTGAATTTGTCAGAACTGTTTCACGACAAATCGATCCTTATCAGCGTCTATTCTTTTATAAAATTCCATATTCCATTAATAGCCTAGATGCCATCAAGAAGATCTCCCAAGTCATTACCTGGTAATCGTATATGGATTTTATCTCGGATCATATATGACTCATAGCCATTTCTCGGACTTAGGTCTACCATCTCTTCTTCGTAGTTCGTAGGTCTGTCATATTCCATTAACATGACCTTCATAACAAGATTGTCGTACCACACAGTGTGGAACACAACCTCGTACGCCTACGTTCTCAGTATGAGCTCAGAGCATCATGATCTTTATCATCAGCTTCTTTCAAGTTGAGGAGCATGACACCGGAAACACTTTCCGTTGCGCCACTCTGATGTCTGGAGAGAAAGTTCATTAACTTTGTCTTGCTCTACTTTCTTTCCCACTTATACCCTTGGACAAGAAACTATTTCTTTTGCAAGGTATATTCCGGCAACATTTTTGCCTATGTCGTGAGACATGTACCCAACTAATTCTTTAGGTACGGTACACTACAAAGATTTATCCATTTTAGGTTTGATCACATCGAAACACTAAATTGCTGAAACGACAATCTAGGCTAAAAGCCATGCCATCACTCATATGGTATTGTCTCCATGGATTTAAATGGTTTCCCTATTATCTAACGTGAATGTTATGTTTCTACCATATGACTCCAATGATCACAATAATTCGATAAGAGATTTATTTACCACACACTATCCGATAGGGTGCGATTACGACGTCCTAACATACCATAACACTATGATGTTCCATGCGACGTAATTTGTGGAACTCTTCTCACAAGTCTTCCAATGATATGCCAACATTACAACTCAAATCTTTATTTCTCGATCTGTATCGTAGAAATTTGATTTTCTTGTTAAATTTATTTCCTACTTCATTCTGAACTTGTTTGATCGAATCAAAATTTCCAGATTAACATTCCCTAAGTGGATATCCATATATCTACTCGGAATATTCATGAAGTCTATGAAATAAAGACTTACACTATACGTTAAAGTACTTCATTGATTCACATACACCCATATGCATGATTCTCAACAAGTTATACTCAAAACGCTCAGTGAAGTTTACGAAATAAAGGTCTCCACTACACGTTAATTACTTCATTGATCCACATACATCTATATGCATGATTATCAATAAGTCATATGACCGCTTTCCGAAAACGGTGTCTTAATTATCTTGCAAGTGTCAAAAGATCAAATCTAAAGACTTGTAGATCCATCCGTATGGAGCTTCTTCACTGACTATAACATTGACATGACTTAAACGGTAGTGCCACACGAATGTGGTGTCTTTATTAAGTTTGTATCCTTTGGCATTAATATTATGAATGTGGGAGCTTCTACCATCTAAATTCAAATCGGCTTATGATCATTACTTCATAAATATAGGACAACGATTTTGTCACTAACATATATGAACAATTGCCTTGCTAGAGAAGACATACTTATAACGATCATACTAACATGCGATCATAAAAGAATTTATTCAAATGGTAGATTTAGAGGGAGAGTGTCTATGGCCATCACAACATTTTGTCTGCCATCATCAACACACATTGTCGCCTCATCCTTCCAAGCTACTCAAGCAGTAAAACTGGTTTTCATAAAACATGACTAGTATCAAAAACTTAGTCACTACTGCGAGTACTTGCTTAGGTAAAACATTCATAACGTGTATATCATATATATACACCATCATCATTGATGACTTCCCCGCGATCTGTTTCATCTTCTTGATTCTTCCAACGCAACCAAGAACCATGAAGGTGAACGATTCCCCTTGTATGACATAGTCTATGACAAAGCATTTGCACCTGGCAACGTCGTCTGTCATCCAGTGATCGAGCTGAGTGAGGCGTCTCAATGTCATCAAATATGACCAATGTCATTGAGTATGACCAGTGTCATCAATTATGACTGCCACGTGCTCCTTCAATGCGTGTATTCTCTTCCATCTTGGTTGAGAAGAAAAACAGTCAACATACTGTTAAACTTCATCAACCCAACTTTAGGTGTATCCCGAGTTTAGCGATCATCTCATATGTTCGCGATCTTACAACTCGTACCCACCGTCAATGCTCTATGGCAGAGATCACAGCATACACTGGACTATGATGATATTATCCGCACAAAAACTTGATAATCCAAATTATCCTTTTGTTAGCGGAATCTCCGGATTTATCTCCTAGCGGGTATTGTATCACAAAGAGCTAATGGTTTAAACAAGGAGTATCCTCAAGCTAAAGTGTAAAACTATGAAGTTTGGACCCAACCTTTTAAGTTTTTCAATCGTAGGATTGCGCCTAATTTTCAAAAAAGGCTATTACACTGGTTAATATCTACAAAGATTTTGCAAAACATAAAGACCTTGTTCATTATAAAATAGGGTTCAAGTTTTAATAAAATAAAACTACCAGAACTCCCACTCAAAACGAGTATCCCTCTAATCGTTTTAGTGATTACACGATCCTCATCCATTATGCAACCCCTCATCATCAGAGCCGGCAACATAAATTCAAAGGTAAACATCGACATGTCAATCACAACAACTTTGTGACTCATGCTCGACCTTTCGGTCACCTTGTTCCGAGGCCATGTCTGTACATGCTAGGCTCGCCACAATAACCTTCAACGTAAACGCGCGTGCAACATGGCTTACACCCACTGTATGCGAACGACGATATGTCTGACACCCGATCGTCACGGCCTGCCTCATAACGTAGAACTTTCTTGGTGGTGCACGTCGAAGGGAGAACACAGATGGTATTTTGGAGGGATCATCTTATATAACTACCGCCGTGTAACTAATATATACTATATATATACACACAATATAAGATGCACTCAAAACATCAAATGTAATGCGACGTGATATGGTCCTTGCGCCGATGGTCTCCTTCGCGCCAACAGTTCATAAACAATTTAATAAACCTACCTTGACCATATCACATTGCCCCTGCAAAATAAAGTTAGACGTCTCTACTTTATCTTTTGCATATTTTACGTGGCTTGGGGATGTCGTAAATAGAACCGCTTCATACCTACGAACCTATGACCACAACAACGATCAAATAATTGCATATTTATTCATCCCTTTCGGGCCCTCCATTGAAAATGCAAAGCCAACTAGAGAGAGAGACAGACACCCGCCAGCCACATATACGGAACCAGCCGTATGTCAGTTGTGGAACCAGTCTCGCGTAAGCGTACGCGTAAGGTCGGTCCGGGCCGCTTCATCAACTCAATACTGCCGGCAGTGCAAGTGCACGCGAGAGGGTAGCAAATAATAAGAACGATGTCCCGGTGATAAACACGGGTGCAGCTAGCGTACAGCTATATCTACGCATAGATCGGCTCTGATACCACTGAAGGGGATCGCATGCAGAAAACAAAATTTTTCCTAACAGCGATAACCTTAAACTAGCCAGGATCTATACTATGCAGATATAGTAGTACGAAGGGGGTCCGGTATACATACCCTTGTAGACCGAAAAGCGGGGATTACGCTCCCGCACAAGCGTTGCTGACGTAGACGCCGTAGCCGACCTCAAGGTCGCGGAGAACTTGGCGCGACGAAGAAGACGATGACGCGGCGATCTCTTTCCTCACTTAGTCTAGCATTGCCAACACCAAATTCAACTTTTTCATTTTTAAGCACTTTATATTTATCAATAGCATGATCTCTTTCCTCAATGATTTTAGCAATGATAAGATCATTTGATTCATCAAGAGATTCAAGTTTCTCCTCAAGAGACACTCGAAGCTCTTGCTCTTCCTCAATGGCATTCTCTAAGGATGCTTTTTCATTAGCATCTTCTCTCTCAATTTTACATTTTTGCTCGAATTGAGTATCCAAATCCTCAATGATTCCTATACATTTAATATCATGAGCAACAATTTCACATAGAGAAGAGATAGCTTCACTACCTTTGGGAAGAGCACCAAGAACACTCTCACCCTTCTTGGTTAAGGTTTCAATGTCAAAATCTTCTCCATGATGATCCTCAACCACATCATCACATATCTCCGGATTCGAGGTAGAAGTTACCTTGGAATCCTTAGCCATGAGGCAAATATGATTAATGGGTGAGGAGGATGAAGAATTACTTGAAGCACCATTGAGGTCCATGTCTTGTTCCAACAAATGTTGGGATTCCTCTACACTGTTAGTCATGCAAATACTAGAGGATATGGAAACATTATTTTCATGACAACAAGACATAGAGAGCATATCATCATTATATTTAGTTAAGCAACTATTACTTGATATGCAAGGACCATCAACTCTAGCACGTATGACATTTGGAGTGCTAGAAAAGTTTGAGTCCAAAGATAGAACATTGCAATGTGATAGAGAAGAAGTGTAATAAATATTAAGTTCACCATCACCAATGCAATTTCTGTCACCACTCACCATATCATTACCTTGTGACGAATCACATGTTGGTGAAGTGGAAGAAGTTGTGAACTCATCACGGCCGGAGGTGGAGGGAGAACAATCATCCTCAATAATTTTGGACACTTCATATATATCTTGAAGCTTGGTCCAAAGCTCATGTGCATTTCGAAAAGGCATGATTGAAGCAAGAACTACATCGGTCAAAGCACATATAAGACCATTAGTAACTTGAGTCTCGAGATGAGAGTTTATCTCATCCTCTAAAGATAATTCTTGGGAATCCTTTGGAGGAGATAAACTCACATCTACAATCCTCTTAATATAATTTGGACCCATGGCCCTAAAAAGATTAAGCATGCGAATTTTCCAAACATCATAATTTGTGCCATCGAATATGAAAGTGGGATCGTGCACTAATTCTCTAAACGACATCTTTTACTCTCTAAGCGGTAAAGCCCAACAAGAGAGCCCAGGCTCTGATACCAATTGAAAGAACAATGATGTCGCCTAGAGGGGGGGTGAATAGGCGGTTTAAAACTTTTCCGGTTTAGGCTTGATAATTGCGGAATAAAACTAGGTGTTTAAATTAACAAGCCGACAACCTAAATAAACTAGGCTCACCTATGTGCACCAACAACTTATGCTAAGCAAGACAAAAAACAAGGTGATAGCAATATAGAATACTTCAAGCACGAAGGCTATCACAATGTAAAGTGCATAAGTAAAAGCTCGGGTATAGAAATAACCGAGGCACGCGGAGACGAGGATGTATTCCCGAGTTCCTCCCTGTTAAGGGAGTACGTCTCGTTGGAGAGGTGTGAACCGACACAACGGTTCAACAACCACAAAGGTTTCACCTTCTTCTCCGATGAACCGCACCACAAAGGCTTGGTTCACCTTCCACTATCGGAATTCCTTCGAGGCGGAATCCGGAACCTTTCAACAACAATCCGGGGCACAACCCACAATGGGATTGGGGGCTCCCGAACGGCCTCCAACAACAATCCGGGGCACAACCCACAATGGGATTGGGGGCTCCCGAACGGCTTCAAGTGACCACACAAGGGTCCAACCACCACAAAGGCGTCTAGGGTCCAAGGACCCAAGAGTAACAAGCTCACAAACTTTCAACTTCCACGAATCCTCGTGGAGAGCACACCGATGCACCAAATGCAAAAGGCAAGAGCACAAGTGCTCAAAATCCTTCACTCTCAAATTCCAACAAAGCAACAAATGCTTATGGGGGAATAAGAGAGGAAGAACAAAGAGGAGATGCACCAAGAACTCCAAGATCAAGATCTACAAGGTTTCCCTCACTTAGAGGAGAAATCGATCGGTGAAAACGTAGATCAAGATCACCTCTCACTTTCCCTCAAATATTAGCAAGAACCATGGGAGGGATTGAGAGGAAGAGCAAGCTTTTCAAAGGGCAACAATGGAGGAGAGAGGTGAGAAAGACTTGCTCTAAAAGTTAGGGAATCATTGGGGAAGAAGGCTCCTTAAATAGGTCAACCCAAAATCCAACCGTTGGGTGCAGATTCGCGCCGTAGCGGTACTACCGCTGGCCCTAGCGGTACTACCGCCCCCCTAGGGAGTTAGAGCATCAAAACGGGCTGAAAACAGGCTTCACGTAGCGGTACTACCGCCCCGGGCAGCGGTACTACCGCCCCGGCGGAACTACCGCTCCCGGTACCGCCGAAAACGGCTCTCTGTTAGCTCCGGCGGTACCTCGGGCGGTACCGCGGCGGTACTACCGCCACAGCAAAAAACAGCAGAACACCAAGTACCAAAACGGGCAAAACTTTTGCATTCGGACTCCGTTTTCGATGTTCTTGGGCTCGTTGGAAACGTGACAACGAGCCCTACATGAATGTGCAGAGAAACATCATAGTCCAACAAGGGAGGTTTAAACCAAAAGAGGAAAGGTGAAACCTATCTCAAAAGTAATAATCGACAAACCTCCAAAACCGAAAACGCAACAAGTTTTCCATATGAAATTAGTTTTCGGTGAACTTGGGCTTGTCGTGAAGATCACAACAAGCACCAAAACCCAACAAGGAGAAAAGCCAAGTAAGAACCAAGAAAGATGAAATGCCAAGTATGCAAAGGTTTGAGCTCTCCATAAAGATGCGATCAAGTTACTCACTTGAGAGCCCCTCTTGATAGTACGCCGTCTATCCTAAAACCCGGTCTCGCACTAACACCATGAGACCGGTAAAATAGAAAACCTATCAAGATCCTACCTTTGCCTTGCGCATTCCACTTGAGCTCGATGATGACGATCTTGACTCTCTCAAGTTGAAACACCTTTCTTGATTGTGCTTGCTAGCACATGCTTGATGAAGACTTCTCCAAATGCTCCCCCATACTCCATTATGGGAGGGCCTCGCTAAGCTTCGTCTTCATGTCTCCTTTGCAAGATTCAGTCAAAAGATATCTTCCGAGATGCATCGTATTGATCTTGCACTTCATCTTCTTCTCTTGATATGTATGATGACTTGCAATAAGCTCAACTCTACACATGATCATTCTTCATATAAACCCTTGAATAGAGCATTGGTCATTATGTCATCTTGAAGAGTCCAACACATGAACTCCTATATTTCCCATGGACAAGATCTATGAGAATATCTCAATGTAAACATTAGTCCATATGGATTGTCATTAATTACCAAAACCACGCATGGGGGCAACCATGCACTTTCAGTTTGGCCCTTGGGGGAAATTCGGCCCCCTACATGGGCTTTCTCCCTCCCGAGAGGGCCCATTTAGTGGGCTGCATGTTTAAATACGAATTTAATCATTATAAATTCATTAAAATAATATTAATTCACTAATTAATATTAATTTAACATATATAAACAATTTCCTCTCTTCCGGAACTTTTTCGTAACTCTCCGAACTATCTTCGGTACTCCGATACGACTTCGGATTCTTTCCCGGAACTTTTCCGGTGCTTTCTCTTTTCTAATTTCTCTTCCGGTAAACTTGTCGACTCCCCTTAAGTGTGTTACCCTAGCGGTTCGATTATCTCACCAGACATGATCGAGACTCCTCTCCGATCAATGACTAATTCGTGGACCGAGGATACCCAGAATTAATCCCTGCGAGATAACGAATACTTTACCGTTCGAACCTAGACGTCTGAGCCTTAAACCTTTTGCCATGCGATACTTAGCGTGTCCGAGACTCGTTCATAGATATCTCCATACCTAGCTTGATCTCGTTACCGACACTGCTAACTTCTACTCGTCCATGATCTTATGTCCTGGTGACCTAGTCACACGCTTGCCAGCCCTTTTGACATAATCTCACCGAGTGGGCCCTAGAGTATCTATCCTGCTATGCGGACTGGCAAATCCCGCTCTTGATCCCCCGTCTCAACATACTCCTTTCCGACACCCGAGAGGGACACCTTTATTGTCACACTATGTAAGATATGACGTTTGATGCAATCAAAGTGTCTTCCAGGAATAGCAATAAGAGTAGATCTCACGGTCAAAGGCGTAATGACTACGTCCTACAAATATTGGGTATGTCCATCACGTCATTCTCCCAATGACATGACTCCATTGTCAGCTGACATAAATGTCACATGACCGGGAAACCTCGATCATCAATTGCCCAATGAACTAGTTAGATAGAGGTTACTAGGGACCTGGTTGTTTATCTACCACACGTGTATTAATGTTTCCGCTTAATACAGTTATAGCATGGTATAAAACATATATAATGAACAATTGAGATATGACGAATAAAGTATATTTATTAAGTGCCTCTAGGGCATATCTCCTTCACATGCATTAATAGAAATGTCTCAAATGATGCTGGCAATCAAAGAGTTTTGCCGCGCCGGAGAGCAAGTCAACAAAAAAGGACTTGGCATAGTTTCGACCGCGCCGGAGAACAATCTCCAACGCCGGCCATCAAAAAAGGATCGACCGCGCCGGAGAACAAGTCTCCAAGGCCGGCCATTGATGTCTACGCACGTTTCTATTCTCGTAGACAGTGTTGGGCCTCCAAGAGCAGAGGTTTGTAGAACAGCAGCAAGTTTCCCTTAAGTGAATCACCCAAGGTATATCGAACTCAGGGAGGTAGAGGTCAGAGATAACCCTCTCAAGCAACCCTGCAGTTAAGATACAAAAAGTCTCTTGTGTCCCCAACACACCCAGTACACTTGTCAGATGTATAAGTGCACTAGTTATGCGAAGAGATAGTGAAATACAAGTAATATTGATGATTATAAGTAGTTATTGCAATCTGTAATAAAAATGGCAGCAAGCAAACATGTAGCAGAACTTGTTGGAAACGGTGTTTCAATGCTTAGAAACAAGGCCTAGGGATCCTACTTTCACCAGTGGACATTCTCAACAATGACATCAAAGTTAAATAAATAAACACTACTCTCAAACACTCTCATGTTGGATAACAAACACCATTCATTGTGTAGGGCTACAAGAGCACCCTCAAAGTCAGAGTAAACTAACACCAACAACGTCATAAAGGAATCACACACGGTGCACACACTGTCACCGTTACAACCGTGAATAACCCCGGAGTTCATATTAAAGTAACCTCTAGAGTGCATAATAGATAAAGAGTAGCATCACATATTCAACTAGATTACAAAGCTCATGATCACATAAAAGATCACATCATGGGAGAGAGAGATAGACCACATAGCTACCGTAGATCCCGCAGCCCCGGGGGAGAACTACTCACTCCTCATCGTAGGAGTCAGCAACGGCGATGGAGATGGCGGTGGAGTCGATGGAGATGGCTCCGGGGGCAATTCCCTGTCCCGGCAGGGTGCCGGAACAGAGACTTCTGTCCCCCGAATCTTGTCTTCGATGGCGGCGGCGCTCTGGACCCGTGGAGGAAATATCGAACACCGTGTTAGGGTTTTTAGTCTGGGGGGTATATGTAGGCGAAAGGGCAAGGTCGGTGGCGCCCCGAGGGGCCCACATCACCTGCTGGCGCGGCCCTGGCTCCTGCCGCGCCACGAGGTGGTGTGGCCGCCTCGGTCGCCCACTTCGTCTCGTCTTCGGTTTTCTGGAACGTTCCCAAATAAAAACTGACTTCTGAAAAGAAATCGTCCAATTCCGAGAATATTTCCTTAAGTACTTTTCTGAAACAAAAAACAGCAGAAAACAGGGAACTGGCACTGTGGCATCTTGTTAATAGGTTAGTCCCAGAAAATGCATAAAACTATATAAAATGCATATAAAACATGTAATAAGTTGGTATAATATAGCATGGAGCATAAGAAATTATAGATACGTTGGAGACGTATCAACATCCCCAAGCTTAGTTCTACTCGTCCCGAGTAGGCAAGAACGATAAAAGAAGAATAATTTCTGAAGTGACATGCTTTCACACAATCTTGATCACATAATAATGTAAGGCATGTAAACTGAGATCAAATGAATAAGGGTTGTAGTTTATATTGATATCAAATGAGTAATAAATAAACAAGTAGGCAAAGCAAAGTAAAGCTTTCAATGATATAGTACTAGATAGCAATCAACTGTGCAAAGTAGATATTAGAGATGATTTAAGCTTCAAGCACAACAATATAATCATCTAATGCTTCCAACAAACATGACAACTTTGTGAAAGGATCAAGTCAAGCAATATCAATATGCACGTAGAAGATCAACTCTTTATTTGTTCAAAAGAAACAAGCAAGCGTTCAACGTTGGTTCCTGGCACCAGGATGTTTTGGCTAAGAGAATGTTAAGGGTGGTTTGGAAGGCCAATGGAAGAAAGTCTCACAAAGCTGCAAGTGATCATTAGACAAGAGGAAGTCTTATAATCGAAGCTATGCAAGGAGTAGTGACTGCCACACAACGGATGCACATGGAGCTATAAGTATATGAAAGCTCTCCAATGGAACTAGTGGGGGTGCATCCAACTTGCTTGCTCACGAAGACCTAGAGCACTTTTGAGGAGGCTCATCATTGGAATATACAAGCCAAATTCTATAGTGTAAAGTTCCCCGCATAGTTATGCAAGTAAGACATGAAAACTCTCTCATATGGAGTAAAGGTGCTAAACATGAGCACAAATGATGACTATGAATAATATGGGTGCTATAACATGAGCACAAGTGTGCATAAAAAGTAGTAATGTTGCCCCCTTTTTTATTCTTTCTTTCTTTTTTTTCTCTTTCTCTCTTTTTTCTTTTGTATTTTTCTGTATCTCTTTTCGATGGCCTCCATGGCTCTTTTCACTTTAAGGGGCAAACATCCTAATATGATAATATGACAACACACTTTTTGGTACAAATATCTCATGACGAATAAAACATAATGTATGAATGATGAATGACAACAAGTCATGTAATGTAAGATGAAAGTTGCATGGCAATATATCTCGGAACAGCTATGGAAATGCTGTAGTAGGTAGGGATGGTGGATGTTTTGAGTAAGATATTTGGCTCAGGTGTAGGAGAACATGATGAAGATCTCCCACGAGTTTTGGATGTACCCGCGAAGTATGCACCAACTCTCAATGTGAGAAAGGGCAATGCAAAGTACCGAAGAGGCTAGCAAATATGGAGGTGGAAGTGCCATGAAAACCGCAGCTTTAGAACTCACAAGAAAAAGGATTCCAAATAGAAATATGATCTTACAAGGCATAATGAAAATCACTTCACGAGGGACTGTGGCAAATGAACAAGTCACTGTTGGGACCCCGACCGTAGCGCATAACACAAAGTCATTACGGTTGCTTTTAACATTAGGAGTCATATCTCATTATGCTATCAACTGGAAATTTAAGTGTGGCACAGTTTCAAGTTTTCTATACCAACCATTAATCATTCCTCCTTACTAAACCATCATGTTTACCATTAAGCATATTAATATCTCAAAACAACATCAATGATTCAAGTGACACAATTTAATGATCAATAAGATTATGTATCATTTAGTTATACCATCTACCACATTTAGCATTTTCTGTTCTTAACCAAACACCAATCAACTTATTTAAACATAAACTCTCCAAGTATTTAACAATGAAGCAAGAGAGTATAACATATGAGAACTAACAGCTCTGAACAAGAGATGCATGAAAAACAAGAGCTGAAAGTATTGCAGTAGCTATAAAAGAATACTCAACAAGTATAAGTGAAGAATAGGAGTATTCAAATGAAAAAGCGGAGCGTGTCTCTCTCCCACACAAGAATGCTAGGATCCATTTTATTCAGAAAACAAAAATAACAAAAGCAAAAACAAAAACAAACAGACGCTCCAAGTAAAGCACATAAGATGTGGCCGAATTAAAATATAGTTTCATTAGAGATAACCTGATATGTTGTTGATGAAGAAGGGGATGCCCAGGCATCCCCAAGCTTTGACGCTTGAGTCTTCTTGAAATATGCTTGGGTGACCCACGGGGGCATCCCCAAGCTTAGGCTCTTTCATCTCCATGATCACATCATATCATCCTCTCTCTTGATTCTTGAAAACTTCCTCCACACCGAACTTAGAGTAAACTTCATTAGAGGGTTAGTGCATAATAAAAAATTCTTATATTCTGCATGAACACAATTACTACCAATGCTACTGGATATTAGCTACAGCCACTGATACTTTATGGAACAAAAAGATCCATTCAAAATAGTAAAAGAGGCATTGCAAAATAAATGGCAGAATCTGTCAAAAACAGAACAGTCCGTAAAGACGAATTTTTTCGAGGCACTTAACTTGCTCAAATCAGAAAACTCAAAACTAATGAAAGTTGCATACATATCTGAGGATCACGCACAAAAAATCCCAGGTCCTTTTGATTATTCTGTGAATAGTTATGAATTTAACAGTGGACAGCAGAAAACTGTTCATGCGCAGAAATCCAAATCTAGCATCAACTTCCTACTAGAGTCTTTACTTGACACAACAATGCGATAAAATAAAGATACAAAAGAGTTGTTACAAAAGTAAGCAAGCTCCTTGACTCAAATAAAAGAAAAATAACAGAAATAAAACATGGGTTGTCTCCCATAAGCGCTTTTCTTTAAAGCCTTTTAGCTAGGCAATGAGATTTTTACGATGCTCTCATAAAGATGAGAGTTAAAAACAAAGGAGAGCATCAAGAGGTAAACCATCAAACACATTTAAGTCTAACCCACTTCCTATGCAAAGGAATCTTGTAAAGAAACAAGTCATGAAAGCACAAAGCAACAAACATAAGAAAGCAAAACAAGTACAACTTCAAAAATTTCAACATAAAGAGAGGTATTTTATTACCATGAAAACTTCTACAACCATATTCTCCTCTCTCATAGTAGTTGCAAGTAGTACAAATAAATTCAACCATATAACCACAAGAATCATTCAACTTAGATAATATAGGCACATAAAGAGGATCATTAAATTTATTTTGAAATTCATTAGCATGCTTCCCTCTTTCAAAATAATTATTAAGATCAATATCAAGTTTAAGATCATGGTTGCAACAAAGATTTGGAACTAGAGACAATTGCAAACCACATAAGTATTTTTCAACATAAGCAAGTTTCTCCTCCATGGTGTAACTAGGAGAATTCAAGAACAAAGTAGGACTCTCATGAGTAAGAGTACCATCACAAGCAGCAATTATATCATTTTTATCCTCACATAAATAAGTAATAACTTCTGAACATAGAGGATTATCAATAAGCATAGGACCATCATCTAAAGCATTATCATATAGCATATTTAAGCAATACTCATCATTATCATCAATAAGTTCACTTGTAGCATCATGAATAAAATTTACAACATAACTATCACATAAAACATTCTTATCATGGGCCACATGCATAAAAGAATTATTACTCTCCACATAAGCATAGTCATTCTTATTTATTGTAGTGGGAGCATATTCAACAAAATAGCTATCATTATTATTCTCATCACCATAATCATCAAACATAGGAGGCATATTGTAATCATAATTAATTTTCTCCTCAATAGTAGGTGGACTGAAGATATCACATTCAACATTGTAAACGTCATATATAGGAGGCATATCATAATCAACATAAACCATATCCTCAATAGTAGGTGGACTGAAAATATCACAATGATTATAATCATCATATATTGGACGCAAAGTATCATCAAAGAAATTTTTCTCCTCAAAACTTGGGGGACTAAAAATAACACATTCATCAACAACGGCTTCCCAAAGTTTAGACTTTTCCATAGCATTAGCAATAATGGTGTTCAAAGAATTCATACTAATAACATTACTACCATTATTATGCAAACAAACTTCCATAGGTTTTTTAATTTTCTCTTCAAACACTTCATGTCCTAACTCAAGATAAATTTCATAGAGCTCTCTAATTTTTGTTGTTGTTTTCCATTAAGCCTAACTAGTGAAAATAAAAACAAGAGACAAAAAGATATAACTGCAGGATCTAAAGGAGATACCTTCCAACGCTTACCTCCCCGGCAACGGCGCCAGAAAATAGCTTGATGTCTACGCACGCTTCTATTCTCGTAGACAGTGTTGGGCCTCCAAGAGCAGAGGTTTGTAGAACAGCAGCAAGTTTCCCTTAAGTGAATCACCCAAGGTATATCGAACTCAGGGAGGTAGAGGTCAAAGATAACCCTCTCAAGCAACCCTGCAGTTAAGATACAAAAAGTCTCTTGTGTCCCCAACACACCCAATACACTTGTCAGATGTATAGGTGCACTAGTTATGCGAAGAGATAGTGAAATACAAGTAATATGGATGATTATAAGTAGTAATTGCAATCTGTAATAAAAATGACAGCAATCAAACATGTAGCAGAATTTGTTGGAAACGGTGTTTTAATGCTTAGGAACAAGGCCTAGGGATCCTACTTTCACCAGTGGACATTCTCAACAATGACATCAAAGTTAAATAAATAAACACTACTCTCAAACACTCTCATGTTGGATAACAAACACCATTCATTGTGTAGGGCTACAAGAACACCCTCAAAGTCAGAGTAAACTAACACCAACAACGTCATAAAGGAATCACACATGGTGCACACACTGTCACCGTTACAACCGTGAATAACCCCGGAGTTCATATTAAAGTAACCTCTAGAGTGCATGATAGATAAAGAGTATCATCACATATTCAACTAGGTTACAAAGCTCATGATCACATAAAAGATCACATCATGGGAGAGAGAGATAGACCACATAGCTACCGTAGATCCCGCAGCCTCGGGGGAGAACTACTCACTCCTCATCGTAGGAGTCAGCAACGGCGATGGAGATGGCGGTGGAGTCGATGGAGATGGCTCCGGGGGCAATTCCCCGTCCCGGCAGGGTGCCGGAACAGAGACTTCTGTCCCCCGAATCTTGTCTTCGATGGCGGCGACGCTCGGGACCCGTGGAGGAAAATATGAACACCCTGTTAGGGTTTTTAGTCTGGGGGGTATTTGTAGGCGAAAGGGCGAAGTCGGTGGCGCCCCGAGGGGCCCACACCTGGTCCTCGCGCGGCCAGGGGTGCTGCCGCGCGAGCACGTGGTGGCGCCACCTCGGTGGCCCACTTCGTCTCGTGTTCGGCTTTCTGGAACGTTCCCGATGAAAAACTGACTTCAGAAAAGAAATCGTCCAATTACGAGAATATTTCCTTAAGTACTTTTCTGAAACCAAAAACAGCAGAAAACAGGGAACAGGCACTGTGGCATCTTGTTAATAGGTTAGTCCCAGAAAATGCATAAAACTATATAAAATGCATATAAAACATGTAATAAGTTGGTATAATATAGCATGGAATATAAGAAATTATAGATACGTTGGAGACGTATCAGCCATCAAAAGGGCGCCTCCCTGGCGCAATGGTTCATGCCGATCACGCGGCGGCCTCGTCCTCGACTTCTTCCTCGTCGTTCTCCGCCGCTTTGGCCTCCTTCTTCTCAACCAGGATGCGCCACCGTTCGGCAACGAAGTAGGCCTTCTGGTTGGGGCTCATGCCGGACGTGTTCGTGGCCATGACGAGACGCTCCTCCTTCTTCTCTTGGTTCTTGAGCTTGGCCTTCTGCATCTTGAAGTAGAGCTTCCACTTCTCATCGGACATGGCTTGCAGCTTCTTCTTCTCGGCGGTTGTCGCGGCCACCTCAGCAACGTATAGCTTCACCGACTCTTGGATGCTGCCTGCGGCGCCCGAGGCCCCCGGCTTCTTGCCAGCCCTGGCGGCTGCCTTGCACGCCTTCACTACCATCTCGGGACGATCGGCGGTAGCAGCCGACAGGTTTCTTTCATCTCCCTCGGTGGTGCCTTGGTCTTTTACATGGCTCTTCCACTTCGGGCATCCTTTAACCACCTCCCAAACATGCATGAACTTGTATGGCTTCTTGCCATCCGACTCCAAGTCGAGGTACAAGTACTTGGCGTCTTTGAGCTACACAAACAAAGGCCAAGTTATGTATGCATGTAAACATGATGGGTAACAAGTTAAGATGATCGGCTAACCTTGTCGACATCGTTCTTGCCACTCTCGTCTCTCATCAAGATTATCTCATGGCATTGGTGAAACTTGGTAGTGAGAGACGAGATGACGCCCCAACGGCTCTCAAACGATTTGGCATTGCGATAAGGCAATTCTAGATGAGGAGGATACGCCTTTCTTTCGGTGTAGTCCTTGTGAATGCGTGTAAAGTAGGCATTCCTCCTTTGGTTGGCGCCCTTCTCGCCGTCCATGCTCACGTTCAGCCACGCCTGGGCCAACAAGACGTCCTCAGCTTCGCACCAAGTCTTGCCTCTGTTTCCAGCCTTCCGGACGCCATCCTCTTCATCGACCTCCACTTCCTGGCCCTGGGCGGCATCCCCTTCGTCGCCCTGACCGAACTGATCTGTCTCGACGTAGGCACTGGCGGCGTAGGTAGTACCGTCGTCGATGATTGAGGTCATTACCTCGGCCATCGACGCGTCCTATCCAGCAAAAAACACAATTTGCATCGTCGGCAATTAATGCACAATCCACCAATTGTCATCCGGCCGCCCACAATAACTACGCGCAACAAACAATCGGCCGGGGAACACAATAAATGAGAGGGATCAAGATTATAAATAGCACTCACATGGTAGCCGAAGAAAAGGCCGCGGGAAGCATTCACGTCTTGGCTCGTCGAAGGTGTCCGCCGCAACGCCGGCGATTCGCTGAACAACGGCGCGACGTTCAGATCCAGGTGCGACTCTTCGGGGGGAAACCGCGTCGGCTGCGACGGGTAGCCGGAGGAGCTGTCGAGAAAGGCCGGGACAGACGGCGACCCGGCAAACCCGCTTTGGCTGCTTTGGCTCATGGCGACCAAGCTCTCGGCGGCGGTGGCGTTGTCGTTCGGCGACGAAAGATCAGCCGAATTGTCCTTCGCCTTGACTCGTCGTACTTGCCGAAGATGGGAAGCGGCGTGGCGGAGCTGCTCCTGGCTCAAGGGCGCCGTGAACGAAAGCTCATGCGGCTCCCTCTTCATCGGCTTCTTCGGCTGCGACGCCGGCGGCGCCTTGCGACCCTTGGGTTTCGAGAGGCCGGCACCCTTGGGCGGCATGGTGGCGGAAGGCGAGGAGGTCGCGGCGGCGTGGGCGAGGCGAAGGTTTGGAAAATAGAGGGAAGATAGGTAAGATTTTGGCGCCGGGGGCGGCAATGTAGAGGAAGTGGAACTGGGCGAGGCGCAACGTGTGTATGACGGGCGGGCCAGCTCTATCAGTACCATGCGCAAGTCGATGTCCGGCACCCCCAGGAGGGCCTCCAAGTATAGAGCTCCGATTGGGGGTGTCGGACATAAAATCGATCGGGGCGAGTCTTTAGGGGGTGCCGCTGGTGCACGTTTTTCGTCTCCGATTCCAAAGGGCCTGGGGTCCTTTAAAACCCTGGTGCAGATGCTCTAAGGCTGATGTCTCGAACAAACGGTCCATGTTCAGAATCCAAAATAGGCGAGGACCGATCGAAATGATCGTGGGCTGCCTGCGTTGTTGGCTCTCTTGCGCGGAATTGGTGCGTTGCAGACCGGTTGGTGCGTCCATTATTTTGCTCTGTACGGTGTACGCATGCGCGCGTAGTTTAATACTGTACTACGTACAAGTCAGTTCGCGAGGACGCAAATGTCTTCCCTCCAGCACTAATTTTCAGTTTGCCTCACCCTCCAGCCTCCAAAAATTTCGCAAGATTAAATTTGCACCGAGTTATACTATACCCCTCCCCTAGTAGTAGTATACGAAAATTAGGATTGTCAAATGCCACCACACTGTACGCCCGCCGGCAGGTAGTTACTGTATTTTTTTGTGGAACTTGGACAGCAACTTTTCGGTCATAGCCTTTTTGACCTAGTGCAGAATGACCATGATGAGTAACTCCAACTACCCCAAACGGCGCCTGCCCCCAAGCCGCAGAGGTCCTGCATTTCGGTTGCCTTGTCTGGCGCTACCAGCAGCAATGAATGAAGGAGGCATCACATGGTCGCCCTGCCCGTCCCGGCAGCCGGCGTGCCCACACCACTGTTTGTCCATCCAGCGGCATATTTGCGGCTCGGAGAGGCGCTGCGTCGGCGAAATCGCAGCAGATATAAAATGCAAAAAATTCCTGCTCGTGCTCGTTCTTTGTTTTCTTCTATTTCCTGAGCCGTTTCGCCGGCGGAAATTCGTCGGTTGAGCAGCCCCATGTGAAGCGTAGGGGGCATGGAGATGATTTTTTTTTAAACCAGAGAATCGGGGAGTGAGCCATGGGCGAATTGAATGACGACGGTGCAGTGTGGACAGAGCAAAGCCGTCGCGTCGCAGCGTATCCTCGACGCACATGGCGTGCTTCCAGGGGCGGAGGATTCGGCACGCGTCGTGTACCCTGCGCAGAGGAACGTGCAAGTGTCCGGCGGACCGACGGCGTTGCCCCGTCACCGGTCAGTTCACCGGTGAACACATCTTGGCACTGCCTTGGTAGGTGGAGGTGAATGCTGCCACTGTGACTGTGAGCATGTGCCTGCCTCTGCCTTGCTGCATGCAGGATGGGAGCATGTAGTATATAACAAAAATAAATCGGTTTTATCTGCAAACCCACTTTGTGAACACGTAGGGCTCGTTTGAACACGTAGGGAGTATACGATTGATTAGATATGTTTAGAGATCTCCACCGGGGCTAAAATGTCCCTTGGGGTCGGACATTAAAAACGTGCACCAGCGGCACCTCAAAGTCTCGCTCCGAGCGATTTTATGTCCGGCACCTCTATCGGGTGTCTATAATTGGAGGCCCTCCTGGGGTGCCGAACATCGAATCGCGTTTGGTTCTGACAGCGCTGGCACGCCCGTCATACACACGTCGCGCCTCGCCCAATTCTTTTTCCTCTACATTGCCGCTCCCGGCGCCAAAATCTTCCCTATCTTCCTTCCATTTTCCAAACCCTCGCCTCGCCCACGCCGCCGTGACCTCCTCGCCTTCCGCCACCATGCCGCCCAAGTGTGCCGGCCTCTCGAAACCCAAGGGTCGCAAGGCGCCGCCGGCGTCGTACCCGATGAAAAAGCCGATGAAGAGGGAGCCGCAAGAGCTTTCGGTCACGCCGCCCTTGAGCCTGGAGCAGCTCCGCCACGCCGCTTCCCATCTTCGGCAAGTACGACGAGTCAAGACGAAGGACAAGTCGGCTGATCTGTCGTCGCCGAACGACAACGCCAACGCTGCCGAGAGCTTACTCGCCACGAGCCAAAGCAGCCAAAGCGGCCAAATCGGGTTTGCTGGGTCGCCGTCTGCCCCGGCCTTCTTCGACAGCTCCTCCGGCTACCCGTCGCAGCCGACGCGGTTTCCCCCCGAAGAGTCGCACCTGGATCTGAACGCCGCGCCGCTGTTCAGCGAATCGCCGGCGTTGCGGCGGACACATTCGACGAGCCAATACGCAAATGCTTCCCGTGGCCTTTTCTTCGGCTACCATGTGAGTGCTATTTATAATCTTGATCCCTCTCATTTATTGTGTTCCCCGGCCGATTGTTCTTTGCGCGCAGTTAGGCGGCCGGATGACAATTGTTGGATTGTGCATTAATTACCGACGATGCAAATTGTGTTTTTTGCTGGATAGGACGCGTCGATGGCCGAGGCAATGTCCTCAATCATCGACGACGGTACCGCCTACGCCGCCAGTGCCTACGCCGAGACAGATCAGTTCGGCCAGGGCGACGAAGGGGATGCCGTCCAGGGCGATGAAGGGGATGCCGCCCAAGGCCAGGAAGTGGAGGTCGACGAAGAGGAGGTCGATGAAGAGGATGGCGTCCGGAAGGCTGGAAACAGAGGCAAGACTTGGTGCGAGGATGAAGACGTCTTGTTGGCCCAGGCGTGGCTGAACGTGAGCATGGACGGCTCGAAGGGCGCCAACCAAAGGAGGAGTGCCTACTGGACACGCATTCACAAGGATTACACCAAAAGGCAGTCGTATCCTACTCATCTAGAATTGCCTTACCGCAATGCCAAATCGGTTGAGAGCCGTTGGGGCGTCATCTCGTGTCTCACTACCAAGTTTCATCAATGCCATGAGCAAATCTTGATGAGAGACAAGAGTGGCAAGAACGATGTCGACAAGGTTAGCCGATCATTTTAACTTGTTACCCATCATGTTTACATGCATAAATAACTTGGCCTTTGTTTGTGTAGCTCAAAGACGCCAAGTACTTGTAACTCGACTTGGAGTCGGATGGCAAGAAGCCATACAAGTTCATGCATGTTTGGGAGGTGGTTTAAATGATGCCCGAAGTGGAAGAGCCATGTAAAAGACCAAGGCACCGCCGAGGGAGATGAAAGAAACCTGCCGGCTGCTACCACCGATCGTCCCGAGATGGGAGTGAAGGCGTGCAAGGCGGGCGCCAGGGCTGGCAAGAAGCCGGGGGCCTCGGGCGCCGCAGGCAGCATCCAAGAATCGGTGAAGCTATACATTGCCGAGGTGGCCGCGGCGACCGCCGAGAAGAAGAAGCTGCAAGCCATGTCCGGCGAGAAGTGGAAGCTCTACTTCAAGATGCAGAAGGCCAAGCTCAAGAACCAAAAGAAGAAGGAGGAGCGTCTCGTCATGGCCACGAACACGTCCGGCATGAGCCCCAACCAGAAGGCCTACTTCGATGCCGAACGGAGGCGCATCCTGGCTGAGAAGAAGGAGGCCGAAGCGGCGGAGAACGACGAGGAAGAAGTCGAGGACGAGGCCGCCGCGTGATCGGCATGAACCATTGCGCCAGGGAGGCGCCCTTTTGATGGCCGGCCTTGGAGACTTGTTCTCCGGCGCGGCCGATCCTTTTTTGATGGCCGGCGTTGGAGATTGTTCTCCGCCACGGTCGAAACTATGCCAAGTCCTTTTTTGATGACTTGCTGTCCGGCGCGGCAAAACTCTTTGATTGCCAGCATCATTTGAGACATTTCTATTAATGCATGCACCGCCGTCCTGTTCTTCGTTTGTGTTGTTCATCGGCGCCGGTTCGTGCACCCGCGAGGTGTTCGACAGCTTGCTCGCGTTTGGGGGTGGGCCTTTAGGGAGTGCCGCTGTGGGCGGCCTCTAAATGTTGACCGGACACATGTCCGGCACCCCTCAAATGAGGCCCAATTGGGGGTGCCGGACACACATTTAGAGCCCCCGTGGAGATGCTCTTATACACATTCCAATTCTATACTCCGTAGGATTTGGGTTGTAACAAATCGGTTCATTTCATTCTACCAAAATAATTGTAAAAATCGTTTCAGGTGGATGTAAGAATTGCTATATGAAGTAGAGTAGTACAAATGATTTGACAAGATTTTTTTTATAAGATCCGATCCTAGAAATTAAACAGGTTAGAAAGGAAAATTTTCTATAGGATTGTATCCTCTAGAAATCCTGCACAATTCCTTTGCATCAAACAAGCTCGTAGAATGCCAAGATCTATGCACATAAATTGCTTTGCAATTCTTTTTCTAACATTTGAGAACCCGCTTAAATTGCATTTCTAATAAATGGTGTAGATGCACCCGGAAGGTAAAACATCTCTAACAAAACACATCCGGTTATTTACATAACTTTAATTGAGGATCTCATTGTTCTGGAATGCTTTTCATGTGTCCCTTATAATTACATGATCCACACAGAAAGCTCTCGATGATTACTATTTTGTTTAAATGAACATTGGTTTCTATACGGACGGACATCTTCTCATATGAGATTTCTGACTCCGGGGATCGAGTGATCCTTTTATTTTGAAAAATATCTGACATCATATTTACAAGTTTTAATAATCTAAAAATCATGGATGTTGTCAATAATGCATTCCATGAACATGCATACTATCAATTTGAAGTATACAATCTTCCAAATCTCTAAATACTCACTCCGTCCCAAAATAAGTGTCTCAACTTTAATAGAAAGTGGATGTATGTAGACATGTTTTTACATCCACTTTTTATGAAAGTTGAGACACTTATTTTGGGACAGAGGGAGTATATAAGATTTTGCATTTCACGAGTATGATTTTGCATGCTTGTATGGTGCATTATTGACTACCTCCGGATTGTTCTCTAGACTCTCTGAAAACTTTAAACTGGATTTTTTAAGTCAATGTCTTAGCCTGCATCCGTTCTCTATTACTTGTTATGAGAATGTCATATTTCATTGTGCATCAATGCACTTGGTGGTACTGAAACTACTTCCCTTTACACCATTGTACTTTGGACAATTAAAACGGTTGATGGATTGAGTAAGGCCACACCTACTTATGTGAGACATCATACATTATTCCATATATCTATGTATGTGTGTTTATCGTAGAAACAACCCATGAAGTGTGTAGATTATTATTTTATCCCCATACATTCCCGAGGATATCTAGACATGGTTGCACTTGCACTTTCGGGATGAGAAGCATCGGGAAAAATAACTCATGAAGTCTTCGTGCTGGTAGAGCATTGAAATTTTCTTGCGCATCAACCAGGAAGAAGGTTGTATGAAAAGCGTTGAAAAAAATAGCACGTTATTTCGACGCTAATAGCGCGACATAGCATACCTGGAGGGTGGACACTATATTTTGTAACTTTTGCATACTATGGAGCTATTCAGGAAGTAGCATGCAAAGCTCCGAGTTTTTCACCTTACAAAAGCATAAATTGCTTTCTACTCGTCTTCATGATGAACTATAATTTACATGTTCCTATTTTAAAATGCAAGATGCCATCGCTAATGCTGATGATTCTGAATAAATATTTTATGTTATGTTCTTGCCCCATGCGATGGTGGTTTTAAACTTCTGGGCAATTGGAAAAACGTTTTTCATACGTGGTTATGCATGTATGGTTTTACCATTGCTATATTATATCAATTATTTCTATTAAAATTCTTTATTTTCAGCGGACAATACCTTGACATGGGGTCAGCGTAGGTAAGGATTGAGTTTGGAAATCAGTCACGCACAAGACTTTTGAAAGGTAAAAAATAGTGTGGTATAAAAATAGCGGCGGACTCCTACATATGCTATACACGCTATCCCCTGACGTACGTTACCTTGACATGGGGTCACTGACCCATGGGTCCAGGCCCACATGTTAGTGGTTGTACGACATTTCAAGGGAGTTGCGTCCTTGCTGAGAATGTCGAAGAGAACTATCCAAGGGAATACTTCGAGAGAGTCGAAACACTTTTAGTTCCTCATTCTTGTCGACTAACTTTTTTTTGAGATGTCGACTGTCCTTCTCAGTCGTCACCATTGATTGTGCTGTTCAACAAGGTTTTAGCAGGTCGATCTTCGAGGTTGATTGTGCTGATCTTGTACGTATCTGACATGGAAGACTTGATAACCATTCTGTGAACATGCGATGTTAGATGAGTTTAGTTATCTAGCTTTATTTTTTATGTACTTTTCTATTGTTCATGTACGCCGTAAAGCAAACCAGGTAGCACATTCCTGCGCGAAATATGCGTGTTTACATGAGGGGTTGTTTTCCTGGGATGCTGAACCTCCGGCCTTTTAGCTCACAGTCTTAGGACTGATTGTAATTCTGTGGTTGGTTGAGGCAGCATCTAGTTGACGCACTCCTTCCCTAAATAGAGCACCGTAAGGGACTGGTAGGGTTTTTCCCCTAACCAGAGAACCGGAAGAAATTGATAGGGTTTTAATGAGGCGACCATTTCAAAAAAAAGTCGTCACCATAGATCGAACAAACCCCAGCCAAGCAACCCACAGGCTGAAACATTACAGAGAAGGCCCAAATAACAGAATGTGGCCTTTACCCCCGAACAGCATAGTTTTTCTAGCCCATTCAGAAGGCCCAGTTAGCCCATTTCAGCGTGTCAGCCCAAACAAACCAACCTAGAAGAGCAGAAATGCGCCAGTACAACTCGTGCAAGATGCAACCATCGAAAGTTATCCCGAGATAAATCACAGAAGCCACTGTAACAAAAAAAAAAGTAACTCCCGCAATCCCAGGTCTGCAGAACATGTCATTTACAGGCTACTCCATAAACATGGGGGCTAATGATATACGCGGATGACAGGCGCACCACGTTCAGGCTCAAGCTCGAGAACCCAGCTTCCTCGATGTTTTCAGCTGTTTTCCTTGTGAGGTGGCACCCGTCGGCGACAAATTGTTGGAGAGGATCAAAGGCGCCTTGCACAAATTGGAGGAAGGAACCATCTACGAACGGATAAAAATGAGCAGAGGGGGTCAAGAAATGCACAGGGTGTACGATTTACCAGGCAACCAGTAAGTGCACAACAGCGTTATGTCAATAGCTGGAGGTACCTGGTGCGGCAACATGCTCGATGAATAGGTAGAGACCACCCGGCTTAAGGACTCTCTTTATTTCTGCGGAAGTAAAGGCACACAGTTGCATCATTGATAAAATGCGAAGTCCGATCAAGGGGAAAAGGAAAAGAAGGATGAGACGATTATCTTAAAGCATTGTTGAGATGTCTTCTTAATGTACGGTGGAAAGGAAATAGACGATGCAGATGGAACTTAAGTACGACTTCAATTAGCACTTGGACGGAAAAAAGAGTTACACATAAGAAAACAAAATTATGTATGGAGCCAATAACCTCTACTCGGGTGTTGTAGTGGCAGACTGGCAGCAGTTTTACATCTTTGGGAGAAAAGATAAGGGTGATACGTAAAATGGAAGCCAAGAGCTGTAGTATTTACTTATATATATAGACAGCAGCACATGCATTGTCAATACACCACACATCATAATTCAGTAATGCAAATGGTACTCCTGAGGAGAGGCATTGACTTAACTAGACAAGAATGATGATACGACGTTCTAGTCAATTTACAATTGAATAACCTTTTGCTACTAGTTGGCCAAACCATTACAGTGGAAACTCAACATTTTGTTTGAATAGTCATCCGCAATACATTAGTGCCCTACAATGAGCATTATGTTCAGTAATTTCCATCTTTCCCATTCCCTGAAGGCGGTGACCAAGGTCCAAGGATACCTTCAGTAAGCACAGATTAAGATTGTATATTAGGTTTTGTGCCGATAGACGATAAGTGTGGTCTCTTCGACAGTTGGATTTTTACTTTCAGTTGCTTATGTTGAGAATTTTTCTGGAATTGCTAAATGGGCTAAAAGCCCACTCAATATTTAGACAATATTTCAGCAGCTTATGCTAGGCAAACCTTGTGTTTAGTATTTCTTGTAGCTTTCGCAGGGTTTTAATATTATTTTGTAATAATCGTGTGTCTGTGTGCATGTTGACGCACTAGTAGCACAACAAGTAGCAGTTGCCATAATTGGACTCCAGTTCAATTACTGCAGCAGTCTAGCCAGATTGAACGAATATGGTAATGTGAGTTTGTGTTAAGAGTCAAAACAGAGTACTACAAGTCTTAAGTTTCTAGTACCTCTCAATGCCATTTTTGTGTCCTGCACAGAACACATCACCAGGGTGCCAATAACTGCATCCATTGAACTGTCCTCAGCTGGCAAAGCTTCGCCGACCTAAGTAGAAGCAAGCATAAAAAACATTACTCATGCTGACCGAAAATATAGGCATATACACCAGTCGACGACAACAAGGCACCATTCTTCCATACCCCTCTTCTAAACGTGAAATTTGATGATGGTAGTCCTGTGGAGATTGCTGCTGCTCTAGAATAGTCTTCCATGTACATGTTAGGATCAACCCCAATTACGTTTACCCCATCAGCAGTTGCATAGTACTTTAAGTTAGGACCCGTTCCAACACCAAGCTCCAGAATGTTCTTCCCAGCGGCCGACAATTGGGAAAAGAGATTCAGTTTATACTCCGCAATCTGCAAACTTCACCAGGTGCAATGTTTAGTGAGATAACTGAGCGGTGAAATGATCAAATCTCTGTTCCTTAAGAAATACTATTGTTTTTTAACAGGAAAGATAAAATTGACGACCAAGTAGTGATCATGAATATTAACAAGCAACAACACTCCATGTGCTTGCTTCAGATATTTATTACCTTATTGGATCAAAAGAAAGATACTGGTCAGTGAGACCCTTCATTACTTCACACTTTCGTACTCAATCTATTATTCCATTCACGAGTTCCCGATACTTGTGCATTTCATTCAGATAAGAACTGAAACTACGCTCTCACGCATGGCAACAACAGTTATTTGAGCTGAAGCTCTTTATCTCGTTTTGAGTTATTTGTTGACTGTTTTGCCAATAGGATGACAGACTGCATAGTTGGATGTTTTCTTTTACATTTTGTAGTTCTCATGATCGTTCGCAGAGACCACAGTTATGTTGAAAGATCAGGATGGTGGACAAAAGTCTGTTTTATCCGTGTCAGTTAACGAAACTGGAAGCTTCAATAGTGAGCTCCTTTCCTAGAAAACAACAACAACAGAACTCTTCATGGTTCACGTATTGAAGATACGATTGCATTCACGAGTTCAGGATATCATAGTGTGCAGTTTATTCAGAAAAGAACCCGAAACAATGCTACCATGCCCGGTAAAATGAATGACAACTTGGATGCGGCGAGTTTCTTCAGCACTTAGCTGTCCAATTGCTGACACCAACGCAAACCCATGATTGGATTAATCTTCGAAGTTGGAACGGATTAACACGCCACAAAGCTGGTATGATGACAACAGAGTAAAACTGTGTACCTCGGCTTCATATGACTCCATGCCCTTGTCCATGGCCGTCGCGTAAAGCTTCTCGTACCAGCCCGGCCTCGCTGGGTGCACACGCTCAAGCATCACCTGCAACAAAACCACACCAAGTAAAATATAAGATGCTCATGAAGCCGTCCAATTTACATCTAACTTGTCATTAATTTGGCTGTGAAGGAGCTTTACGTCGGGGTCGATGGGTGGGGCGGCGAGGCATGGGAGTTTGGCGAGATGGAGGAGGCCGGCGGCAGAAGATGCACCCAGGAGGTGGCGCCGGCCACAGCGGCAGCGACCGAGAAGCGCTACAAGGGTTCTTGTGCGGCGGGGTCTGGGGTTAGGATGGAAGCAGTGGCTGTGGCCGGCGACCGCCGGGAGCGCGACGAGGCACCGCATGCCGGAGATATTGGGGAACAGAACGGAGGATACGTAAACCGAGCTCGAAGGCGCAAATCAGCTCTACGTTCTTACCGTCGCACTACTATATCACGGGAAAATGTAAAGCCTAAAAGCCCATATTTACTTAGGCCTAGCCCATTAATCTCTGGATAGCCTTTTTTTTTGTTTAGAAATACAGGAGCCCCTCCCCGGTTCTATTTTATTTAAAAACGAAACCGCGGATAGCCTCTCTTTCAACAATATTCTGTGGCCTTTGGCGATGCGTGCACAGTTTCACCAACAGAAGCGTCTGAAGAAAAAACAATGCAGTTATAGGGATTGGCCATTATGTGCGTGTACAGTTATGTACTACTCCCTCCGTCCCAAAATAAGTGACACATATACATCTACTTTCTATCAAAGTTGAGACACTTATTTTGGGACGGAGGGAGTCCTCTGTGTTTTAATGTAACATGTTTTAGTCTTTTTCCGGATTCACATGTTCAACTGGTATCTAGACATATTTTAGTGTTCATGTGTAATAGCTAAAACATTTTATATTAAAAAACGGAGAGAGTAGTAGTTTACAATGACATGGATGATGTTTTAAAAAAGTTCTATGCCTTGACCGATTCTTGAAAAACAAATAAGACTAGTTGATCAACAAGGGTAGGTCTACCTCTGAATTGCGTTCTCTAAAAATCATAGAAAAGTCCATCTATGGCACGCAAAAACTCTTAAAATAGGCACCCGGTTGCAACTAGGTCACCACCACGCCACCACCTTATACTCGTGGAAACCCGCATACACCGCTGCTCTCCCACGCAACCTTTCGAGGCGGGGTCCGCCGCCGCCACCATTGTGAGGCCGGGGCGGTGGCGGCGGGGAGGGAGCTAGGAGGGAGGAGACTACCGTCGTCGACTAGGGTTTTCCTTGTGTTGCCTGTGAGTAGAGTAATTGTGATCACGAGTTGTTAGGAGATCACATGTACGAAATCCTCGGAAACTTGATTCTTCGGTCTTGAGCAGCGCAAAAGGTAACAAAAAGACGATGAAGAATGGTGCTTCCGCATTATAAACCTGCAAAAACGAACTGCGACATTCTACTTGATGGTTACACCGTGTGTTCCCTGCTCAAGTCCACATCTACACTATGGGACAAAACCATAAAAGAATCGGCAAGAAGAACGATTTTTTGTATAGGGAGAGAAAATATGATGTTGAACGAAATTTTCGCTCGGATTTGGAAAAAACACTGGCATGAGGTGTATTGTGTGTCTGTAGTGGCTTGTCAGGTCGTTTGTTCGAGTCCAAATGTCATTGCTTCATTTGTTGAAATGTTAAAATTTTGTTGAATGACCAAATGGCCGCGGGAACTAATTCCAAAACGAAATGTCAGACCTACACATAGCTCGGGCACAGATTATGCATACTCACCTGTGTCAAAAGTGTGAGCAACAAGTTATCTAAACTGAATGCTACGTACCAGCTGCATTTGTACCGATCTTCATTTGGTGCCCGGCGACTGCTTAGAAATAAAGGGCCTCGCCCCAGTTCCATTTCAACGAAACGAAACAGAGTTACAACCGGCGACTGCTTATCCATCGACAGCAACCCACAAGCTAAATTGCACCGTACCATCTGAGGTCATGCATGAGAAAACGAGGCCATCATGTAGCCAAAGAGAACAACTTGCCGACTCAGCATGGATCAGGCCGGCAAGTCATCCTTGGCTACACGAACAGATCAAACACCTCATTCCCACATGCAGGACCGCGGATGATTTCTTCAGTACACTGTCATCTGGATACATACAGAGGCGGGGGGCCGAGGAGGAAGACGACCGAGCGCCCGCTGGGCAACGCGAGGCTCCTTGGCGGAATGGGGATCAATGCTCGATCATGAGGTTCAGTGCCTATAAATAAGCTCGGACTGTTGCTCTGTAAAGTGGGAGAGCTGAGGCAGAGAAGAGATGCGTCGTTGGATCGGGCGACACGGAGAGCCCCTGGCCTGTATGGACTTGACACTGCAGCATCGACAGCTCCTGCTGCTAGCGTTTCTTGTCAGACAGACACCGTTGCCTACAACGACTAGGCCGCTTGCTTTTCAGGTACCGCATGTGAACCGCCGTGCTGGCGATCGTGCGCCCCGCCTTAGTAGCCAGAATTCTATGGAAGTATGTTTTTGGTTTTGGACTTTGCACGAAGAAACATAGTTCAGTTGATATTCCAAGTCAGCTCTTAGAGGTTTAACCTTGTGATAGCTTTGGCAGAAGTGTGGTTTGAAGAATTTGCATTACTTTCCTTGTGATTCTCAGCATGAGGTAGTAGGTAACAAGTTACACAACAGCTCGATCGAGAGACTTCCTCGGCAGCATGATTGTACTGTACTCCTTAGCAGTAAAAACATAGCGCTGTTGTACCACTATACTGTTGTAAAATTGGAGAGTTGTACGCACTTGTACCAGCGCATGTAAGAAACTCGAGAGCATCCGAAGAACTCTGCACCTCGAGGGTCTCTCGTACGCGACCAACTTTCGCACTTGACAGCGGCGAAACGACGTCTCTCGAGCTGTAAAAAAGACAGCTGAGCAGAGGTTGAAGAAGATGGGCATTACTCACATGCAGATGCAGAGGCTTGAAGATGGCCGTGGTACTGAGCTCTTGGCATGTTGCGATCCCGACACGTATCACATCCTACCCGGCGAGAGACAGCTTACGGCCGAACCATCTAGTATCTACTTCTGCTGAGGATTTAAAATCTTGGGACAAAAATCCCTCCCGGGTCGCCCCTGCGCGGCGACTCCGGAGGCTTCAATCTAGCCAAGAAAAGCCAACAACGCCGGCGCGCCTCCGGCCGCTGCCGCTGCCGGCGCTGGCGGCGGTGGCGGCGCCTGTCCGCTAGTGAGGCGGAGGGCTGAGGGCGGACAGCGGGGCCGAGACGCTGTTCTCGGTCGACCGGTCGCGCGGATGGGGGCTGCGCCCGGCGGCGGAGTCTCAGGCGCGGTGGGGCGACGTCGTCGAGGATGGGCAGTGGAAGGCGGAGGGGCGAGCGGCACCTCGCCGGCGGCGGCGTCCTGGAGCTGGGGCGAGCGGCGCATCTGGGCCCGTTTGGGCCCGATCTGGGTCCAGCGGGCCCGCTCGTCCAGGTCGCGGTCCGAGGCCTGCTGCTGCTCGGCATGGCTAGGCTGGCGTACGCGAGGCGTAGACGGTGGTGCGGCTGTCTCGCGGGAGTGGAGGTCCGCGGTGGTGTTGGACAAGGGGGAGAGGAATGGCGCCACCATCCGGTGGTTGGTTGCATCCTCCCTCTGTTGGAAGGGCGGCACGACGTGCTGTAGCAGGTGTTGGCGGGAGGGGATGGTGGCCGGTAGGAGACGAATGGCGCCATTGAGGGGCGTTGCATCCTCCTATCCGATGGCGGGGAAGCGGAAGAAGGTTGGCAGCACGTCGGTCTGTCCTGGGTGCTGCTTGAGGTGACCATCGCCACCTTGCCGACGACCTGAGGTGGTCTCTCTTGTGTGGTGTGTTCGGTGCTGGCACTCTTTTGGTCTGTCTGTGGATTGTGGGGCTGATGTTGGACCGGGAGAAATCCCGTGCTGTTGCGGACGACGGCGACGCCTACGGGCGCCGTCACCTTCTTGAAGGCGTCGTCCAGGTCTTTATCATCCCCCTCCTGTGCAACAGGGGAAACCCTAGAGCCAGCTTGCTGGTTTAGGCAGCGGCGGCGCTACGGCGTCGTTACCTCCTTGGAGGCGCTGTTCGGGTTGCTCCAGGAGTCCCATGACAGCCCTCTGTGCCAGGGTTGGCCATCACTAGGAGCTTGGGTCCCTAGGGCGCAATGTACACTGATGCGGCATCTCTTCAACGACGCACTCCTCAGTCCAGTCGGGTCCTGCTGTCCGCTCGCCACTCTCTTCTTCTTGGCGTCAAGAGTGGGCTGTTTGTTGACACGTGCTGTCCTGGAGTTTGGGTTGTTCTTCGAGTTGTCTCGCTTCGGTTGTGAAGCGGTCTTGTGGCTCTGTGTCCCGACCTCTCGCCATCACTGGCAGAGGTTAGGCAAGGCGTGCCTTGTTGTTGTGTGTGTGGTTGGGCGTTGTTAGCCGATTGGCGTCACTTGTATGGTTTTTGGGTCCGGTCTCCCTCATAAACTGGACCAACCTTTCTATCTATTAATTGAATTTAGCAGTGATCCTGCTAACATTCAAAAAAAAAAGTATCTACTTCTGCTGTTCTGCATCTCCTGTTGCTTCTGTCCCCGCTCTCCACCAACGCCCCTTTTTCCCCGTCAGTTTTGATGAAACAGTAGTACAAGAAAGATGAGCAGGGGGACAAACAACGTCCCACACATGCAAACAATAATCTTGCTTTGTAGAATAGAAGATGCAAATTGAGTTTGTGTGTTTCAGTGTATGGCTGTATGCTAATGCACTCAGCACCTGAACATCTTGCACACCCTGAACGTCTGCCCTCTCTGAACTTTGACAAGACAGACTCTCGCCAATTAACGTGTACCGAAACAGAACATGATGAGATGTGGTCATTTGTTGTGAGGATAGAGCAAGACATGTGGTTCTGAGATGAAAATTCACCGGAGGGAGCCTGTGCGGCGATGTAGGGGTGTTCGGCGTTGGGGCTCGAGGAGGAGACGAGTGTGAGGTAGCTTCCATACCCTTCTACACTATGTCTATGGCGAAAGGCTAGATCGGATGACGGTAACGTCTTTGACATCGCTACCTCCTTTGAGGCGCCGTATTGGGAGCCACCTCAACATTGGTCGAGGTTGTCTCTCCTAAGTGTTGTTGACCGGTAGAATCCAGTGAATGGCTTGTGTAGATGGAGGTGATCATCATCCATGTCCTGGTGTGTTCTTTGATCTCGCCGATCAACCATGTTCACAGAAGGGTCTGGAGCCGGGTTAGTAAGTTCCACCTTGTCCCCGTTTGACACCCCTCCCTGTCTTTAGGGGTGTTAGCTGGTGGCAACTAGACATCCAAGTTCATAGTGCATAGGCCATGCTTGTTCAGATGAAAATGGAAGTCGAGCCAGGCGAACCGGCGCTCACCGTTAATGCGCGCCACCCAACCCCGCTCCTCCATCCGCCTTTAAAACGAGGCGTGGCGCGCCTCTCCTCTCCACACTAAGATCTCTCCCTCTCCCTCTCCCTATCCCAACTCCTCTTACGTTGATGGGAACCACCGCACATCATGGTGGGCAACCGCGAGAAGTCGGAGGAGCGTGAGCTTCTGCATCAGCGCGACTTCCTTTCGGCAGAATGAGCGTGTCGCTGCAACGAGACAGCTTCTTCCTCCCCACGGGCATGCGGGAGCCACCACCAGAGTGTTTGGCTTCGACGAGCTTGCCCGCTCCAACATCGAGGAGGACAAGCTGCCCGACCTTCCATGTCCACCTGCGCAGGCGCCTAGCGTCACCGTCATCGTGTAACGGAGCGGACGGTGAAGCCTCACGTGCTGGCCATGGCATCCATCGACGATAGATAAAACCCCACCAGACGGCGTTGGCTTTGAAGACAGAAGCCTCAGCCATGCTATATGCAAATTTTTCAAGCCCGAGCCCGGTAAGAGCACACATTTCCCCGCCAGATCATTGAGAGCATGCATGTTTCTTGACGATCCGGCGGCGATAGAGTCCTGCACAACACCGACATCGGTAGAGCCGTAGAGGCGGCTTGCTCGACACCGATGCGTGTAGTGTTTGGCTAGAAGCTGTAGGTTGTCGCCGGTGACGGCATAGGCCTTCTTCTCCTTGTAAGTTTAGGTTTAAATTTTAATTTTGTTAAATTTAGGGCGCCGGGATCGGCCTACTTCTCTTGTTTTTAATTTCTAATTTTGTTAAATTATTATAACCAAAATGTTACATTTGTTTAAATTGTTGTCAATTTTTTTGGGGTGTGCCTTTAAGCACGTCACTATGAGTTGCGGGCTCTATTTGAACGGACACATGTCCGGGACCTTCCAATTGAGTCTCAATTGTTACATCATACACCGGAAAGCGAATATATTACTATTCACCAAGACTTGTAAAATTCGGTATCTTGTTATCGACAAACAAGGTAAGCATAACCTCTTATATGCTCATATATGATTTCAAAGGACTTTTGATCCTTGTATCATGCTTGCGATTCCAATATATTTTTTGGTCGATAGATAGAGTTCTCCTATGTATTTGCATCGCCTAAATATCTTGATCCACTGCTCCTAGCAAATCTAGGTAGTGCTTATGTGTATCGCGAAAGCTTTATATTGCTTAGCCATGCATAGTTGTTTATCTTTATCTCTGCTCCATCCGGTTGATGAATTAGAACTGCCAATGAAGCCAGTATGCAAGGATGAAGTGAAATGATCAGAGTTGTGGGAATTAATATGACTAAAAGGGTTGGATGAGAGGCCAAAGTGGTATGGTGGTGTTTTGTCTTATCCTTGTCGGCTAGGAACCGAGTTCTCGTACCTTGAGCCAAGACTGAGCATGCAACCATACCTGGGTTGAGGACGTCTTATCGACTAACTAATTTGCGTAATCTATCTGTGGGTTCTATAGCTCGGGCGTTTATAGGATCGTGGCCGCGGTCGAGGGGGTGGATTCTTTAAACCTTGACTTCAACACAACTCATGGATAGGGTTACACAAGGTAAAGGTTGTAACCGTTTCCATTCTGCCGGTTTTCCAGAAAGAAAGTTAATTTGAAGACTCTGATGTGGATGCTCTCACATATTGAGATTTGAAGTTCAGAACACTCAAACTGCTTCTCGGGTGGGTTCCCATGTATTGCTGACATAGTATCATCAGCATACACAAGATGCGTACCTCCATAATGTGTACCTCGCCGGTGTCGCCGCCCGCTCGTCAATCAGTGGAGGCATTGGGTCGCCGCTCGCTCGTCAGGCAGCTACAGCTTTGCCATTGCCGTTACCTGCAGAGCTCTGCTGATCTACTTACCCCGTGCACAGCGGCGCGGCCAGTCCAGCGTCCGTGTACGCTACGTATAGCCGCATGCAGTACCGGCCGTGCACCTGCATGCTGCTGTGACCAGTGCAGTCTGATCAATCTCTCTCAAGTCTGACCTGTGTGGCTCACACGTCCAGGGACCGTGCTAGCTCGTACAGTAGACAACACTGCTGCTCTGTATTGTTATTGTACTAGGTGAGGTGTGCATGTGGAGTACTGTGCGCGAGGACTTTTGTATGAGAACAAATACTCCCTCCGATCCGGTAAAATTAATGTAAGAAATGAACTGACCTAGTACAAATCGTTAGCCATATTAGCGACAGTTTTTTTTAAAACCGGAGGCAGTATAATATGATGCATCGCGCTAACACGACCTATGCATATAGATTATAGTATGAACGACTATATGATATGCCGCGCGCCAAAAATGTCCCACTGATTTGTGGGCCCAAGAGCGAGAGCTCACCAGAGGATAGAGATCCTAGCTCGCTTAGTATTGTTAGGGGATTATAGTATGAACGTACTATATGATATGCCGCGCGCCAAATTTTGAATCATGTAACGGCCGATGTTTTACTTTAGCCATGCACTTGCTTCATCGCCATACTTCATCTTTCTAGGACGCACCCTGGAAGGCAACACCATCCTACGCCACTACTCTCCTCTATACGACATCTTGCTTTTTTTCATTTTAAAAAGAGGGAAAAAGCTTTACTTGTCCGTTAATTAAGAAGAGAAGAGGGTTCTCGGTTTATTTACGAAAGAAACCGGATGAAAAACTTACATGGAACACCATCACAACAGGAAGGAGACCACACAACCACACAAAACCTAAAGCGAGCAACATCCACAATCAAACAACTAACATGCCGCCAACAAACTCGTCCAACCTCACAACCACGAACAGGCAACACGACAATCTTAAATGGGTCCAACAATCAAGTAAAAATGGAAGATTTCCTTGCAACGTCAAGGTTCTTGCTCGACTTCCTGAGAGACTTCTCCACCTTCAAGATTTCATCATCCGTCATGACTATATCAACATATAAACAAAGGACGTCTCGCTAGTTGTGCTAGAGCGATGCTAAGTACACCCCTCATCATAAAATAACAATAAAACCCACGGTTAAACTTAATTGTGTGTGGCAGACGAGACCTCTTCAAAATGGGCCTCCCCTAATGGGACTCGTTGGGCCACATTCATTTTCAATTGTCTGTTTCCAATATATTGGTAAAAGATATGTGTTCGGGCTGCATTTTAGATGAGGGCCTCTGTGCAAACATAGTTTGAATCGGCCCGTTGGTAATGGTTCAAGCCATTATAGTCCATCACTCTTAGAGAAAACATATGTCAGAAAACTTTTTTTGAGTCAAAATGTTGACTCGCCCTTATCCTACAAAGAGCAGGAAATGTAAGAAACGTTTTGAAAAAATATACTCTGTACATATCTTTTTTCTATAATAATTTCCATTTGTGAAGACAAGAAAGGAAAGAAACACTAATAAACTATACACGGCCGGTAAGTTTCCAAAATAGTGTAAACGATCCAAATCGTGTTTCCTACCTATTCTGTATCACGACCTACGTTTACAGCAACGTTGGCAAATATAACATTCCAATTTATAGAGGAACCGGATAAAGTAGGATATATCTGCCAATTGATCATTACCTTTTTCTGTGCTCCTTAATTTGAAACCAGTCACAAAAAAGAAATGATACATAAAATCCAGATGCATATATATGCCCCATATGGGACCATCTCATCCAAAAAATTCATCCAGCCAACATCCAGTGAACAAACATATTGTCTTATTCTAAGTCTCCTAGCCTAGCACCGTACCCCAATCACACAACTTTGCCAAATATTTCTTTGCAATGGAGAATGTCACCGTGTTGATTGTTGGTGTTGGTCCAGCAGGCCTCGCAACCGCAGCGTGTCTTACCCAATTCTCCATTCCATATGTCATCGTCGAGCGCGATGACTGCAGCGCGTCACTTTGGCGTAACCACGCATACGATCGCTTGAAGCTACATCTTGCAAAGGAGTTTTGTGAGTTACCACACATGTCATACCCTGTAGATGCACCAACATACATACCAAAATCCCAGTTTGTCAAGTATCTGGATGACTATATTGGGCATTTCAATATTCAACCCAAGTATCTCACTAGCGTGGAGTCATCCACATATGACAATGATAAGAACTGTTGGTCCATCATGGCTCGCGATGTGGTGAAGTGCACAACAATACATTTCTTTGTAAAGTTCCTTGTTGTGGCAAGTGGTGAGAATAGTGCAGAGAATATTCCGGTGATCCCCGGACTTAACAGCTTTCCGGGTGAGGCCATCCACTCGTCAAGATACAAGTCGGGAAAGAGCTTCTTTGGTAAGAACGTGTTGGTCATTGGATCTGGCAACTCTGGGATGGAAATCGCTTACGACCTTGCAACACATGGTGCCAATACCTCAATTGTTATACGAAGCCCGATATGTTCACTATATAATTTTGTCAGTAATAGAGATACGTTTTCTTAATATTATTACCATTAGAATGCTATTTTTTATCTTGCATGTTGCAAACATGTGTGACCTATTTTTTTGCTACAGATTCATGAAATGACAAAGGAGCTAATCCGATTGGGGATGACACTAGCCCAACATCTTCCACTGAATCTGGTGGATAACCTCCTTGTTATGGGAGCAAAATTCATATTTGGAGACCTATCAAGGCATGGCATCACAATACCAAAAATGGGTCCAATGATACTCAAGTCTAAAACAGGTCGATCTGCTGTGATTGATGTTGGCACGGTTGGGTTAATAAAAAAAGGCACCATCCGTGTAAGTATATTCCCGAACATGATATAAAACTTATTATATGCAATATATTAATTTACTACACAGTTTTACTAACAATATAGTGGCTCAAGGTACTAACAATTGATTTTTCACCCAAGTCAGGTTTGTTTTAGAGCAACACTTGTTAGATCTTCTAACCAAGTTATATGTTACTTATGAGTGCAGAATGGTGAGAACATGTTAAACGATAATGGATTGCCGACCAAACAATATCCAAATCATTGGAAAGGTGATAATAGGCTCTATTGTGCTGGGCTGGCAAGAAGAGGATTGGCTGGTATTGCTGCGGATGCCAAGAATATTGCCAATGATATTAAATCTGTTATAGGCTCTGTGTCATGCTAAATTAGCCTTTATATGTGGTTTAAGGGGCCAAGAATCTTACGCTACTGAAAACATTCTTCCTTATGTGTTAGGGAGGGAGTTTTGCTCTTGTATATTATTAACAAAGGCCATCTAGTTCTACTCCCATTGTGTAATTTACGGTTCTCTACCGTCTTATGTATACTTGAATTTATATATGAAAAATTCTTGGGATTAGTAGTGTAGTTTCTATATAAAAAGCTCTTGCAACATGTTTATCTCCAACAATGAACCAAGAGGTGATCACATCAGCCTCAAATCAACTACATCATTCGTTAGAATCCATTCCAGGTACTGCAATGCTTTTCATCAGTCCTATAGAATGACATTATCTTTTATTCGGTCATTCGCCACTCTGATCGTGTAGCGAGTTGCACATATATCGATGCTAATCAATCTGTGACTTTTATTCACACGGCATGGTAATGGCTCCCCAATGTCAGTGGCACACTTGCTTTGTACAAGTGCAGATTGCACAATTCCACTACCGCACGAACCGTCTATGTGTATATTACACCGAGCAGTCCAAGCTTTGCACTCTTGACTTGGGGGGAGGAGGAAAGCAGGCTAATTTACTAGATTCATATGTACGCGTGTGTCACTTGGCGTCGGCGAGCTCCTCCTCCCTGCCCGCTTCCTCGAGTTCCCTCAGCCCTCCGACCCTCTGCTCGATCTCCTCAAGCAGCTCCTCCCTCAACAGCTCCTCCCTCGCAGTCGCCTCAAGGTCCTCTTGCTGCAAATTCAGCATCGCAACAAAGGCACACATTTTTCTTCAGAACCAGTAACATGATAAGCACAAGAAGAGGTGGGTTAATACCCTCTTGTTTGAATATTCTTTCATCTGAATGACTGAATGGCAAATTAAGGGGTGAAGATCGAGGCTGCATGCATACCCTGTCGTAGTACCAGTGCACGGTGCCATCACCCCCTTGCTCCCTGTAGTACTCGCTGTCGTAGAAAGGATCCTGTTAATTCGCAAAACCGTGTGAAGAACACATGTAGAGATGATTGTATTCTATAGTATAACTCAGATCGATCTGGTGATGACTAGGGGCTAGTATTCTTGTGGCCACTCCACTATAGTACTGCGTGCTTGCCTTCATGGACGCGAAGAAGCAGACGCCCCAGACTGTGAACATGGCGTAGAAGGTATCTACACGAGAGAGAAAAAAACCCGCCAGTTTCAGAGAAATCTGAGATGCAGCGATGCAACAAGTGTGCACGACAATGAAGATGAAGGTTTTGTAGAAGGGAGTCTCACAGAAGCTCTTGATGGCCGTGTCGCTGAGATGCCAGATGGACTTGGTGACGACCCAGTCCCTCTGGTTGTCCACGTGCTCCACCATCGTCACCATCAGCGGCACCACGTCCAGCGGGAACGCCCTCGTCTTCAGCGCGGCGCCGCCGCTCCTTCCGGCCGGCCTCTGCGCGTGCACCGTCGCAGGCCGGCTGCCATGGAGGCCGCTTCTTCTCGCGGAGTAGTGCAGTGCGGAGCAGTGAGAGTGTGGCTTCAGCAATGGCGCCGACGCCATCGTTGATAGGTGGTGAGCGAGTGAGCTTGTCTTCGGACGTACGGGCTCGTTTCTGGCTGGCTCACGCAGCCGATTGTAGGGTGGAACGACACTATTTTTCCAAGGATAAGATCAGTGTGCTTGGGCGGCCAGGTATTTTCCCTCAGCATGCATGCTCTCGCAAAAGAAAACATTTTTTTGGGAGTAAACGTTTGAACAAATATAATGGGCCTGGCTGAAGAAGGCCTGAACTATGTTGGCGAGGCCCTGCACGCCCTGAAGTTTACGACTGAACAGGCTGAAGGCAGGCCTCAGGCGAGCCGACAAATGGCCCAGGGAGCTAGTTTGCTCAAGAAAAGTAAAAAAAAAAGGTCATTTGAAGTTTAAAAAATTCCAATTTTTTTAGATTTAGATAATAATGGACTCCAGCAGCGTAAAAACTAACACCGAATACACCGAATTTTGAATTTAGATTTTTGCACAGTGGTAGAGCTCATCGTTATCTACACCTAGGATGTTTTTAACACTTCCAATGCCAATTTTGATTTTTTTATAGAAAAAAGGCAATAAATCTTAGAATACGTGACTGCTATGGGAGTTACAGGCACTAGACGCTCCAACGACGATGAAGAAGACAACCCTTCAGGAGAGTTGTGATGTCGATGACACAAAATCAGGGGCAAACTCGTCGCCCACCTGACACGAGGTCGATGCTCTCAATAATGCAAAACTTTCAGGAATGTTGCTCCGACATCCAGCTGCACCGCCGCACCGAGCTGACCACCAACAACATATTTTGGACCACCGTCCCGAGGTACCACTGGTCAGACCAAGCCCTGAAAGAGAAGCACCTTTATTCGAAGGAACGATTTACTTTCTGAGTACCTCCCCCATAAGAGATGTTTTTTTAATGTTAGCAGGAGAACTGCTAAATTCAATGAATAGATAGAAGATTGGTCCAATTTATAAGGGAAACCGGACCCAAAAACCATACAACACACGCAACCTAGCTAGCCACGAGACCCCCCTGGCAGGCTCCAACTCCAAAATGATGCCCCCAAGAGGGAACACAACGTCAGAAGGCGCCGCCATCATCCAATCTAGAAGACTAGATCAAGGGTTTCCCCCCGAGGACGTCGGGAAAGGCAAGGTGAGAAAAACTACACCGATGCCTCCAACAAGGGAGCGACGCCCATAGGCGACGCCATCGACGACTCCGGCCATAGCCGGAGTACGGCTTTCGCCGGCAGTCTCACATGCAAAACCCGAATCCAGGAGCCCGACCAGTCTCACCAGCAGAATCACTACCCCTGCCTCCACGGCCAAATGCACCTTCCCAGCAAGCTCAACGTGCTTCCGCCCAACCATCCACGGTCCCCATTGAACGGAGGATGCAACCCCCGCTACGGCGCCATTCTTCTCCCATCGGAAGGATGCAACCAAATACTGGGCGCCATTCGTCTCCTCGAGGATGCAACGCCCGTGGGCCATTCATCTCCCGACAGAGGATGCAACAACCGCAGCGAGGCCATTCCTCTCCCTCCAGGATCCACCCCATCAACCGCACAACGGGCGTCGCCCGCAGCAACATCTTGCTTGCCGAACCACCTTCAGGAGGATGCAACGCTGCCGACAATGGCAGCGCCATTCATCTTCCACACGGCCAGGACAAAAACGAGCGCAACACAGCAACCTTCTTGCCGAACGCATCGGCGACCTCCACACCCATAGCAACGGCAGCCGAGACCGCACGATGCCGCCCTCACCGTCGCCACGCCGGAGGAGCAACGGCTGCGGCCCAGATCGGGCCCGGTTGGGCCCTCTGGTCGCCGACAGCCTCCTGCTGCTGCGTGCCCTCCGCCGGCGTCCTCGACGTGCATCCCGCACCACAGCACCGTCCGCGCCGTCAGCACGACGGAGACGCAGCAGCAGCGGCCCTGCGGCCCAGATCGGGCCCGGATGGGCCCACGCCGCCAGGCGCTCCTCCTCCTCGTGACCTCCTGCCGGTGGTCCGCCGTGATGCCCTGCCGCCACCAACCCGCCATGGCGCCCTGCCCCGCCCGCAGACGGTCGCGCGAAGGTGTGGAGGTGGAAGTGCGCGCTCTGCTCCCTCCGCCTTTGGCGGCCGGGCGCCGCCACCGCCGTCTCGCCGGCGGCAGCAGCGGCCTGATGCACCGGATTTTGTGGCGGCTGAGATAGGGTTGGGAGCCCTCCGGAGCCCCCCGCGCGGAGTTCTATATCCTATGATGTGGCTTTTCCGCGACCTGGGTATGCGCACATCCGTGAGCCAAGGTTGTCGTGGTGAGCATCATCCCTTCCATCATTTATGTGCGATTTCTGGCAAAACTATTTTAAATACGTAAAACATACAAAGCCTTAATACTGCATCTATTTCGAGTATAAATTAAGAAAAAACTCTCATACTTTGTTCTTCCTTTATCTCCGTAAGACAAAATGGATCATCGATCTGAAACCTTTTCTCTAGTCGTGCCCTCATTGTGCGTAGGCGAGAAGGTCATGGTTGATGGCATAATGGCATGCAAGGATATGCGGCCCATGAGAGAACTTGCCTGTGGCAAAATGGTTAGCAGGGTGGTTGTGCCCCCAGCCCAACAGAGTTCAAAATCCCAGATTTGACGCTGGTGTTTCTCATTTAGACAGAATATTCTTCAGTGGGAGGCGACGTTCCCGTCGACAGCGAGGCGCCTGTGGTGACTTCGTCAATCTCAAGACCTGATCCGCCGGCTCAGTCTCTCGGACGTGCTCATAGGGGTAGGGTGTGCGTGCGTGTGTTCATAGGGGTGAGTGTGCGCGCGTGTATATGAACGCTTGCGTTGTACTGTGTTTCTCAAAAAAAAAAAAAGGAAACCACGTCAAAATAAAAACAACACGCAGTACATCGTGTGTTTCGTATGCAAGGAATCGCCAGCACCGGAGTCCAACTCGTCTACTGAGATACATCCCCTAGTTGTGCTCTTTGCTTCCAAGGTTACAACTCTACCTTCTTGCAGCCAACCCATCAGTAGGATCTCATCACACACCACCGTGAGCGGGCCCGGTCAATATAAATTTTGGACCTACAGAAATTCTAAAATATTTATGTTAAACACTTATACATATTTTCAACTTTTTAAATCAAACTATACTCTAGATGAGGATATTTTTCTATTATTTTGATGACATAGTTAACCCATAAGAATATTTCAGAATTTTGCTAATAATGTTATCTCCCAAAGTATGCTGTGCTAAATTTGAAGAATGTCGTAGTAAACGTTCTTCTTGAGATAATTTTTACAGGGTTGCATAAATTATGTAGGGTATACATGCATACTTGTAAGCATGTACAATGTTTGTGTAACATATTTTAATATTCTCAGATATTATGATAGGAATAATTAAAGTGTACGATTGACCAAATATCTTGGTAGTGATTCTAATGTATTACTGTATTGGGTAAGTATAATTATCGATACTTTTAAATTGTAGGTTGAAAAGTTGGCAGATTACCAAATATGTCTTAGTTACATGTCTGTTCAGTAATCAAGTAATCAGTTCACACCAAGTGCATGCGACACGCCTAGACAAATTTTTTGTTATCTCATAATGCTCAACCTGTGTGTAGCTCCGCCACTGACATATACACAAACACATTCATAGTAACACACACTAATATAAATGATATTAACTGAGATATAAAAAGACTATTAACCAAATTCGAAATTTTTAATACTAACGGACTATTTTAACAATAATTTCAAATTTTGGATTAAGTTAATTGCATGATTTTTAGGCTGGCGAGGCCAACTATTCGGGCGACCGCATACGCAATGATGCCCCTACTTGGTATTCACCCTATGCATCGCAGGTTATATTCAATAAAGATAAATTACTTTTAGCTACTCCAAGTTCTAATTGTTTAAATATATTTTTACCGTCTTCCCAGGCAGTTTGACCCGAAGGGAGTACTTTTCTACGGTTACATGTTCTTTAGGCAGCCTCACAATGCTTAAACAAAAACTACACATAGAGGTTTCTCCTATAGGATCCCTAGCGTAAAACATGGTTCGCACAACTAGACAGGAATTACAAAAGTCAGCTCACTTTATTGTACTAGCCATACTTACATATGCCTTTCCTTTTTGGGAAGCCCCGAACACTAGGAACAAGGGATGGAAAATAACTTACACCTGTTCAAGCTCAAACTCTTGCTCACAACTATAATATGTACAAGATGGAGTGGAACACTAGCAACTAGTACAACAAGGCAAGGCACGAGTTCCTCTCTCTAACACTATGCTCACGGCTTCAGCTCCTGATGCTAAATGCGCGCCTCTTGACTGCCATATAGTAGGGAGAGGTCCTACAGGCTTTTTCGAGCGCTCATAAGTAGGTCCAACGGCTCATGAGTCCGATCTTGAAGTAGCTCAAAGGGGGATGGCCTATGTTAGGGGATCCACGTGTGGTGCCTTTCTACCGTCGAGTTCTTCCAAGAAAGAAGTTCATGAGTTGTTTTTTCCAATGCCTCTCATCCCTAAGGTGCAACGAAATCTTGATAACAATTGCAATGTATAGCAAGAAAATAATATTCTGCAACTTGTTTGCTTCACTTCATGAGATGTGTCAACACTCGGTATCTACAATGTATATAGAAGGAAAAAAAATGTACGATATAGTGTGGCCTTACTCAATGCATCAACCTTTTTAGTGGTCCAAGTATAATGGTGGTAAAGGCCTAAAGGGAAGTAGTTTCAGTAGATAGATACCATCAAAGGGATTGGCGCACACCGAAATCTTACAATCTCATAACAACTTACAAAGCATGAAAGAAGTTCATCTATATAGAATTCATTATTCATCTAGAAATTTACTCAAAACACAGTCATCATTGAGATCATGTACATATTATTATGGATGCATGAACAATGTTCCAAACAATGAGAACAATTCCCAACTAAAGCATGGACATACACATTGTAACTAAATCGATGTGCTTTATATAAAAAAATACTTTGGCAAAATCATTTTAGTAAGAAAAAAATTGTATAATGATATGGCGGAGCCAGGATTTAAATTCTATATAGTCAATACAAAGTTCTGTAGTTAAATACTCAAATACATGCATTTTGTAATATTATTTATTTTTTACATGATTTTTACCTTTATTGCAAAAAAAGGTTGTGTAGTCGGCTGACTACATAGCCTCTAACGTGGCTCCGCCATTATTGACACCATCGCATGGTGCCATGACAACGTATTCACGTCCGCAACGCACTATGCTCAAACAATGCACATCTTCCAGTTGTCACAGTTTTCACAATCATACAATGCGACAAAGGAGCCTACGGTTAAGTAATAGATCAACAACTAGGATACATCCAAAAACTTGTTAACAACTGATAAAAATGGTAGCTTTTTTAAGGTTCAGTTCACTTATCTGGGAATAAACCGGGAATATAATTTCTTAGCATGGTGAGCATGCTTCCGTAAAATCATGAACAAACTTTTAGAAGAGAATTCGTGGCCAGAATATGGTGGCATACTTGCACAAAAGGTTCAGTTGTCCATGAAATTTTCAGCTAGTTCTAAACATCTCATTCTATGAAAGAAACAATGTCTAAAGGGAAACCGAGCACTCGATTAACAGTATCATTAGTGATCAATTTGATGGGATTTTTATATGAATGTGATGTCTACACCACCATAAATCATGTGTCCATATTAGAAATTCAGTTGAATAATGTTCTGACATATGCACAAATATAACTTAAGAATATCAATTCATTAGCTGATTGAAAAAATAAAACATAGACAAGCACCCAGATTTCGAATCATGCAGAAACACCTACATTCAAAGGTAAAAAACTAGCTACCGCTAGCAGATATTCAAACAAAAAGAGGGGTATTAATCAGAATCTTGTCTCATCACACAAAGAAACGATACTTAGTGGAAGCAGCAAAAACACAAGGGAAATGTGTAGTCAGCAAAAGAAAAATGCATACACAAATCCAAAACCCTAGCGATGAAGTAGAGCTAGACGAACAAAATGGAACTACGCCCTAAAATGTACAAACACACATGACTCATTTCGTTCATATATACAGAAAGCCACTTTAACAGACCCACTACCGTAAACCACATTCTAAAATGGCTTTATATACATTCTATTATAGCAGAGCAATATTTTCCCCTTTACATTTTCGCTGAGTATGTGAGGAAATATCAGATGTACAGACTACACAGCCTCTTTGCTTGCAGTAGAATACACAGATCAATCTAATATATGCAACTCTGTGTGTGTATACTTTCACTCTCCTCTCTCTTCCTATGTGTATATAAGAGCAAACATTACCTACATATCTTAGTATCATCAACATGTTGCCGACACACAGGGCATGAACCGTGGCTAAGGAGCCATCTGTCCACGCAGAGCTGGTGGAAAGCATGGGAGCAATTCGGCAACCTTCTCGCCGTCTCACCAGCTACCATATCCTACAAGAGCAGCAAGCACACTACTATTAGGAATTTACTAGGATTTAGGAGGATGAGAAACATAAAAGGTTTAATGGAAAACGATAATAATGGAAAAAGACATGAAGCAAATCAAATACCAACTACATAGCATTTAGTAGCATGCGAAAATTGGTATGGAAGTTGCTAGCTGCAAATGCTAGTACAAAAGAAGAAATAAACATGGTGGTTGTTGCACCTCTCTGCATTCATTAGCAAACTACAGTGTTGTGTAGTTTAATATCGCAGTGTACACTGTTTAGCCATTACTTGCAACAATAATGGACAAGTGTACCCTTGTTTATTCATGTAGACACAAAAAATCTCAATATATTTCGAACAAAATGCGAAAGAAAATCTGGAGGTTTGCGAAGTTTCACATTCTATGAAGAAACGGTTTGGTCCCTAGCTGAGTTTTTAGTACAGAAGGCTCCATGGACCTTAGACCTTGGCACACTGTATCATCCAGATTTAGTACCGGATCAATCATCACTGACAACTAGCTGGAAAACAGTTGCAACCACCTAGCGGTAAGTACTGAGCTATGGATCCTCAGAACATTGATCAACATACAACCACCTATGGCAACAGGCAAGTACTCTGCTGCGGATCTTCAGGACATTGATAACATAACAATTATTTATGATCTCATGGTAAGTAGTGTACACAACGGTAGCTGAATCTTGACTCCCTTATATGCAACTGCGCCAATTGCGGTAGTGGCAGAACTTCAACTTCAACGTGATGTGGTTTTTTCAATTCCCAGTTTTCTTACGCCCAGTAGTTTTTCAGTTCTCTCGTAAAATATTTGTACCGGTTTAGCTTTCGATTTCCCTTCTTAACGAAACCGGCAGAGCGTTTGTTTTTCTGGCAAATAAATATTCTATTGAACCAAAACTAAGTGCAAATTATGCGAGAGGTTTTCTGACAACATGAAAGTATTTTCTTATAACTGTACCTGTAGACAGATAGTGCAAGGCAGGTTTTCACCAAATGTGGCCTGGGCCTGATCAGTCACCACAAATTGTGGTAATTTCTTCAGCGACTCTCTCGAAAGCCCCCTAGACGAAATGTCTCCGAAGATGTCGTACACATCGTCCTGGCCTAAGTCTGATATGCCCACCTGTCGATGAAAAACGATATATCTAAAATTCAGTACAGATAGAACCAGCTAGACATGACGGGACCCTCAATTAATTGTGAATCCAACACCCTCCTCTTTGCAGTACTGTCCATTCAATCTGATATAACTCTTTCACCAAATGAAATACACTTGACAAGCAACATTTATACTACACATCACCGTCAGAATTGCACCGTCTCTACATTTTGTGGCAAACACTGCGATCAACGAGGGGTGGGCATTTATGTAGTTTCCTTTCTGGATAGGAAAAAATCGCTGCTAGGTAGACAAGGATATGCAACTGACCTGCCAGCGGTACGCTGTATGTGCTGAAGATCCGAGCCGCTCTTGCACAAACCGGGCATGAAGTAGCTGCTCTATGAAATCTGCCTGAGCAACAGGATTTATGAACAGAAATATTTCGTGAACTTTCTAAGAGGCGTGTCGATCTAGCAGATACAGATATATTTAGCTACCGTCGTAAGAAAAAGATTCATCAGCAAATAGGAATCAGAACCTCACTTTTTTTTTTTGTAAAACCTAAAGCTAAAACAGTTTAGCAATGTATACTAGTGAAAGTGGCGTCAAGCTCATGAACATATACAGGGTGGCGTCATTTTTGAGAGATGACAGATATAATCAGTGGCATCTCTTGGAGTTGGAAATCAGTGGATCATAATTTATCATCTTGGGCAAGCATTATGCAAGTGAAGATCAGAACAGATCATCTGAACTGAAACTGACCATGGAGGAAGTGCCAAGCCGGTCCGAGCACCAGTACGCGCGGGACGCCTCGAGAACCTCGATGGAGAGGACGGCCCCGGCGATCGCTCCCAGCCCAGCTCCCCGGAGAACGCCGCTGTCAGAGGCTCTGCCCGCCAGCGCGCCGGTGAAGGCTCCGGTCAATGCTCCGGCTTAATCAGCACGCCACAATTTAAGCAAGAACGACGGTAGGCGAGCGCAGCAAGAGACACGAGAAGTTGGTAGTACAATTACCGAGAGCAAAGAGGCCGGTGAGCGTGCCGGAGATGACGCCGGCGATCAGCCTGGGGAGGTACACGGCCTCCGCGCCGCGCTCCTCCAGCCACTCGCCCGCAGGCGCCGGCTCAATCTCCATTGACCAATCACCACGAGCACGAAAGCACCACGAGGATCGGACGCACGCACGGACGCGGAGTACGTGTTTATTTTTGGCGCCTCGGCTCGTTGGAGAGGGAGGCGGGAGGCTCACCGGGAGAGGAGGGAGGAGGCGTTAGCTCTTTTGGCTTCAGCTGTCCAGCGAGGGACTTCCCGTGAAGTTATTCCTATTGGCCGCTGTTTTCTCGTCCATGGCTCTTTTTTTCTCTGCGTTTTGCTCCTGTGCCTCAAGGTCGGTGAGACGCTTTTGTCACAGGAGCAGAAATTACACAACCATCTTGAAATTAGATTAACAGATAGTAGCATAGAAATATTTATAACGTCATTTACGAAACCAAATCACACGCTAAATATAATTAGCACCTACGATCGTCCTTGCCATAAGTTCAACAAGAACAATGAGATGGCACAGCGGTGATCTACCCTTTGCCTACCCATTAGACAAGGAATGTTTGCATACTCGATGCATGGTCGTGATAATCTCGATATAAATCATTTCCCGGGGCCTCTCCTACCCATCACAACTTAGGCCCCGTTTGGATTGTTGGTTTCGAGGCTAAACGTACGGTATGTTTTTTAAGCATTGATTTTTCTTTGACCGAAAACTTTACCGAAGCAAATACCCTACTTTTGTCAAAACCGTATTACATTTTAAGACCACCCTCAGATCAGACCATTTTCACGTTAGACATCAAATTTTCTTCGACCGATTTTTTTCGGTTACCCTTATCTTGCGGAAGCGATTGGCGGGCTGAAATTCAACACGTGCCCTTCAACTCGCTGCAGCCTCCTGCTGCCAATTTGGCTCTCCCCCTTCCCCTTCGTCAGAGGAGCCATGTCCATCTCATCGACAAGACGAACGGGGCCTACACCAGGGGCTATCCCAAGCTGGCAACACATTATGTGTTGTCGCCACAAGTATGAGATAATACAACTCTAAATCCTTTCCCGAAGCCTCTCGTCCCCATCACAACATCGTCGAAACATAATATCCAAAGAATTGCAAACATGTTTGCTACCCCCTCCTAAAAGCCTGTCGTCGGTTGAGATAAGAATTGTATGTAGCTAGTTTGTTTGTCCCGACACTTAGACCGGATCGGAGGGAGTAGTAGCTATCATGGTAGATGGAAGCAAGGTGCTGGTGTATTTATAGGCGGGTGTGTGCGGTGTGGCTATATGAAAACTCACGCTTCAAACTGTATTTCAAAGTACAGAACACTAGACTCCGCTTCAGAAATTATTTCCGACTTCAATTATTTTTTGTTCTTTAGCATTCCCCGAATTGCTTTGCTCGGCTGCGTGGCATCTGAAAGGATAAAAAAAGGGTACCGAAGTAATTTTGCAAAATAAAAAAGGTGTTAAATGCGTTGCTAGTTTCTTACAGTATGTGAAAAGGACATGCATATATATAGCGAATAACAAGATCCAATCATCCGCCGCATCAGCCCTATTGCCCTAATGCCCGTCTCCTTAATCCCTGCTATCAGAGCAATTGCATGGCCGTAATTATCGAGCGGCTGCATGGTCATATCGCGCAGTTGTCAAAATAAGTTTAGATGGTCATATGACATACTCCCTCCGTTCTAAATTAATTGACTTCTATTTGCCCACATATGAATTAATTGACTTCTATTTGTCCACATATGTGTATGTCATGTGGGGTAATAGAAGTCAATTAATTTGGAACGGAGTGAGTAGGAGAAAATACCACGCATGTACGTATATACATATGAGTAAGCACTAAGCACCCGCACGGATGTAGCTACGCAATCGAGCACGGTCATCAGCTCTACGAGCTAATAAGGACATGCACAACGCGGGTGGCGTTTGTCTTTTCTTTACATTGACACGTATGATATTTATCTAATTAAAGAAGAGAGAATAAAAAAAGTGAAGACTGTCTTCACTTAGCTAAGAGATGATATTTTATAAAATAAAAGAAGGGTGATTTCATAATTGTACCATTTATTTCTCCTTACAAATTTAATTTCTTATTAGATTATAATTAATTCTCAATAATTATTAAGGATATCAATAAATAATAATATGTTATACAATATATAATTTTACATTCTCTAAATGATATGGATGGTTAAGAAGGCGTACCTTCTCTATCATTGTACATGCTTGGCTTGTTTGTACTAGCCAATTTCCTTGAATGACAGGCCGTACATACAAACTACAACATCTTTAGTGCCATTGCCATTTCATTTTTCAAGGATATGCCTTAGAAAGGCATATCAGGGTTCATAGAAGAAAGACCAAGCGGTCTGAGTACAACGTGGGCTCAGGCACAGACGCCTAGCGCACAACAACGCTGACAAGCAGTTATAGAAAACAAAAGGACTACTTGAGACACCTCCACCGCTCCGCCTCTAGTAGGCAACCCCTAAACGATCTAGCCGCCTTCCACGTCTCTGCTTCAGGTTCAATCTTCTGGAGCACCATCCTGGGAGAAGGAGAAGCGTTGTTGAATACGATATCATTGCGGTGATTCCACAAGTCCAGCAGACAAGCGCGAATAGCAAATTTTATTCCAAGAGGATCTCAACCATACAATTGGTATACACAGTTACCAGCGAATAGCAAATCAAAAATCTGAAATTAAAACAGAAAGGAAGATGCAATGCTAATTCGTCCAAACAAGCTGCCGGCCGCAACCTTATTTATTCAGCGTCACCTAAATGCATTGGGGACATGGTGACCATCAGTAGAGGACGCATGACCGGATCAATCGTCGTAATCGTTGTGGCGGCGGTTGTTCTTCCCATAGCGCTGCTTTTTTCCGTCATCATCGTCGTCATCATCATCGTGCTTCTTGTAGCGCGGCTTCCTGTCATCGTCATCGTCATCGTCGTCACGCTTCTTGTAGCGTGGCTTCCTGTCATCATCGTCATCATCATCCTCATCGCGCTTCTTGTACCGCGGCTTCCTCTCATCATCGTCATCATCGTCGCACTTCTTGTGCCGTGGCTTCCTCTCATCCTCGTCGTCATCCTGCCGAAAAATACAGCGAGACAATTTTCAAAGGAAAAACAAAGCTAACTAATGGGATTTCGGGTCTTATAAGTAAGTCTGGGCAGGCCGGAATGGTCCGGGCCGTGCAATGCAACCCTCGGGTGGCAACGGAGAAAACTCACATTTTTCTTGCGGCCGTAGCTGGGCCGCTCATCGTCGCCGTGGGCCGGCTTCGGCTTTCTGTACCCACCCTCGTCGTCGTCGCCGTACGCCGGCTTCGGCTTCCGGTATCCACCGTCATCGTCGTCACCATACGACGGCTTCGGCTTCCGGTACCCGCCCTCGTCGTCGCCGTACGCCGGCTTCGGCTTCCGGTACCCACCCGCGTCGTCATCGTCGTCGTGGGCTTTCCTCCCGTGACCGTACACGGCAGCAGAGCCGTGGGTCTCCTCCTCCTGAGCATGAGGCCTCCTGCCGTATCCTGCGGACCCGTGGCTCTCCTGCTCCTGCGGCCTCCTGCGGTGCTGCTCGGCGGCGCCGTGGCTCTCGTATGAGGATGACGAGGAGGAGGTGGCGGTGGAGACCGGGTAGCATGTCTCGTCGGAGGGCGGGAGGGCGCGGCCGAACGTGAGCGCGATGTCGTAGCCGCCGCCGTAGGGGGTTGGGTCGTACTCGTCGAAGTCGGCGACCTCGTCGGCCTTGGCGCCGCCCCAGAAGATGCTCGTCATCCCGGCGCGCGCTTACGGTTTGTTGGCGTCTCGGCGATCGACCTCGACGGTGTTGTGAGCACAGAGCGAAAATGGAAATGGAACTGGGGCTCTCGGCTAGCGCGGGAAAGGCAGAGACGGGAAGAAGAAGAAAGAGGATGGCGCGGGCGCCGGGCGGCCCGGGGAGTTTCCACGGCTGGGAATGGGTCAAGTGGACATGGGCGCGGAAGCAGCGGGCGTCCTCTTGTGCCCCGACCGATCGAGGATCGTGCCGACTCGCGAGGATCAATGGTTTTTCTCGTTCCATCTGCCGCATTACTTGGGAGTCGCAACAGATCACGAGCTGAACAAGCTTTCCGTTTTCTTCCGATCGAGGATCGTGCCGACTCGCGAGGATCAATGGTTTTTCTCGTTCCATCTGCCGCATTTCTTGGGAGTCGCAACAGATCACGAGCTGAACAAGCTTTCCGTTTTCTTCCATTGAGAGCATTAAGCTGCATTTGTTGACACATGGCACTTAAACAGTATAAACACCCATTCTTTGGTGGAGAACATGAGAAGGGAACGGAGGAGAGACAGAAGAAAACCCCGACTAGTAGCTACTATAATGTGTATGGTGCCATGGTAGGTTGCCGAATGATGTTCACATATACTAGGCTAGATGGCTCATTTATTTTGTTGAAAGATGCAACTGCAGCTTGCACGGAGCTTTGAGGTCCTAGAGTAAACGAATATTCTGAAGATCTAAACTTAACTATTGTCATATATCTCGGTTTAATAGTACGTGTTGGTATAATACCATGGATAAGTTAATTTTATGTATAGATCTAATACCATGTACAAACAACTAGCCAACTAGGTTTGAAATTCTACTCCCTCCGATCCCATTATAAGTGTCGGAAGAAAACAATTAAATGTGCATAAACTGTTAGCACATTTAAAGGGGGTATTTTTTAGGATTAGAGGGGGTATTTTTTTTCATGTCGAACTGATGTAGGTCAAACGATCCAGGAGATCAGATACAGAACAAATGAATCCACAATGTCACCCCCAACATGATATTCATGATTGTTCTTTCATTTTCGTTCTTTTTTTTAGCGAAAACCTGGCAGGAGCTCTGTCTATTCATTATAGAAGAAGAGAAACGTAGGACATTACAAACCCACGCAAAGGAGAGAAACCCACATGCGGATTACTCCCAGCGAAGTAAAACACTCACCGACCCCGAAGGGTGCAAAGCACTCAACACCTGACGAAACTCCTCGAAAGCTAGATAGGCCACCTCCAAGTAAGTCTGACGCGTCGCAGTGAAAATGCGCCGGTTTCTCTCCTTCCAGACATTCCACATGACATAGATGATTCTCCCGCTTCTTTCCCGAGCCCGAACGGAGGTGGTACTCGAGATCATCTTACTCCACGCCTTGTCGATGGAAACCCGAGACCCGGAAAAAGGGCCAAGCTTGTCCACGGACCAAGCATCAATGGTATTCCACACCGCCACCGTGAAAGGGCACTCCATACAGAGATGGGAGGCCGTTTCGGGATGAGAGACACACAGCTGACACAAAGGATCATGAGGCCACCCCTTGGTGGCAAGTAGATCAGTCGTGAGGATGCGATTGTGGAGGACCAACCAGGCGAAGAAATTGGTCTTAGGCTCAGCAAAAGCCCTCCAGACCTTGGAGGACTCGAACTTTGGGAAGGAGCCTTCGAACTGAGCAGAGTAGGCCGAGGAAGCGGAGTAACACCCATCCGCCGTCAAATGCCATCTGATGGTGTCAGCCTGATCCGCCACAAGGTGGGTGATACGTCTCAAACGTATCTATAACTTCTTATGTTCCATGCTTATATTATACCAATTGCCTACATGTTTTGTATACATTTTATATGGTTTTATGCATTTTCTGGGACTAACATATTAACAAGATGCCACAGTGCCAGTTCCCTGTTTTCTGCTGTTTTTGGTTTCAGAAAACCTGTTAAGTAAATATTCTCGGAATTGGACGAAACAAAAGCCAAAATGCCTATTTTTCTCGGGAGCTTTCAGAACACCGAATACGAGAAGGAGTGGGGCCGAGGGGCGCCCACACCATAGGCTGGCACGGCCAGGCCCTCTGCCGCGCGAGCACGTGCTGTGGGGCCCTCGGGCCTCCACCGCCTTCGCCCTTTCGCCTACAAATACCCCCCGACGTGAAAACCTAAAGCACCCGAACACTTTTCCAGAAACCCTTATGGAGCCGCCGCCGTCGTCAACCCTAGTTCGGGAGGGTTCAGAACCTCTTCCCGGCACCCTGCCGGAGAGGGGAATCATCACCGGAGGGCTCTACATCACCATGCCCGCCTCCGGACTGATGCGTGAGTAGTTCATCCTTGGACTACGGGTCCATAGCAGTAGCTAGATGGTTGTCTTCTCCTTTTGTGCCATCATGTTTAGATCTTGTGAGCTGCCTATCATGATCAAGATCATCTTTATGTAATGCTACATGTTGTGTTTGCTGGGATCCGATGGATATTGAATACTACTCCCTCCGTTCCTAGGCTTAGGGCGTAAAAAAAAATTCGATTTTTGACCAGAGCATAAGGCGTGGGTGCGCAGCTGCAGCCAGTCTTCCGATTGTGCCCCTCCCTCCCGTTGCACGCCTGCTGCATGCAGTCACGCGAGGCGTCGGATTGGTTTCTCTGCTGCCGCAATTTTGCTTCGTCTTCTGCGCCCAGATTAATTCCTCAGCAGCAAACGATCCTCAAATCCTCCCGTGCGGCCGGAGTATTCATCATTCTCTTCTTCTCTTCCCCGCTTGTTCTTTCTTTTTGTCCTGAGAAAACCATGGCGTCCTTGGCCTGGGCGGCGACGTTCATGGCATTGGCGGCGTTCCTGGGCAGCCATGGCGTGCGCGCGAAGGAGAACGTCGGAGGATTCATCATAAATTTTCCTTTTGTCCTCGTCACTATAAACTCTACGGGTGTTCACAAATCGGCCTAGTGGAGCTCCTGCAAATTAAGAAAACATAAAGGAAGATTCAATATTTTTTCAACTCTAAAAACAGTAGCAATACAGTAGGAAATCAGTACTAGCATAAATTGACTAGTTCTAACAATATGATTCCATAATTTTTCTAACACTAAAAAAGTGCTAAAACATTTAAAAAAGCTTCTAAAGCTAAAACAGTTGATTACCTGTACCATCATCGCCTCCATCTGGATGATCACCACCTGCATGGCCTCCCGCTGGAGCTCCACGTCCAGCACCGGCAGCTCCACGTCCAGCACCAGCAGCTCCGCGTCTTCCACGACCAACACGCCCAACAGCTGCGCCTCTTCCGCGACCAGCACGCCCAGCAGCTGCGCCTCTTCCGAGACCACCACGCCCAGCACCGGCAGCTCCACGACCAGCAACAGCACCTCCACGTCCCCCGCTGCTCGACTCGCCGACGAACATGGTGCCATGGCCGCGTCCCCCGCTGCTCGACTCGCCAGGAAACATGAACGACGACCACGGTGTGGCTGATCGGAGACCGGTGAGGCCGAGAGTGCCTCGTCCTCGTCCGTTGCCCAAGTCCAGCCTCATCCCATGCTCTTCGTCGCCATCCTCCTCTGCTCAAGAAACAAAAACGCATAAGAACCGAATCAAAAACACCAAAAATAAGAAGGACAAGGGAAGCAAATTAACCTTCGTCGCTCTCCATCTCAAAGAAAAAATCCCCAGCAAGATGACGGGCCTCCCCATCAAAATCTTCCAGATCATCCCAATTGATGGGCTCGTTAAGATCCACATCAGCCATGAGTTTGAGACAGAACGAGAGGAAGAAGAGTAGAAGACGATGGACAGCTCTTCCATGGCGCCAAGCTTTTATAGGACCTCGAAATTTTGAGGTTCAAATTCGGTTTGCCTCCATTTAGCAATCCAATCTTGATCTTCACCGTCCGATTTAGGAGCGATCCATGGCATGGAAGTTTCCCCAATGGATGATGAACAACTTCTTCTTCCATTGGGCAAAAAGAATCACCATGGATCGAGCTCGTCTGGTTTGGTTGTGCATGCCAATGGGAGAGAGAGCGCACGATCGGAGAGAGAGAGGCGCGATTCGGTGAGAGAGATACGGGAGGATACTACGCCGCGAGAAAAGAGGAGTTGGGGATCATGACGAGAGAAAAAAAAAGGAAACTAAGGGAGTTGTACGTGCGTGCATGCAGGGGTAGGATGGGCAAGTTTTTCTCCTCAGATTTGCTCCTTAATCACCGCGCCAACAAATATACGCCCTAAGCCTAGGAACGGAGGGAGTATGTCATTTGCTTCATAATATATCATGTTGTGTGTTGTTTATGATCTTGCATGCTCTCCATTGCTAGTAGATGCTCTGGCCAAGTAGATGCTTGTGACTCCAAGAGGGAGTATTTATGCTCGATAGTGGGTTCATGTCTCTATTTAATCTGGGGGAGTGATAGCAACCTCTAAGATTGTAGATATACTGTTGCTACTAGGGATAAAACAGTAGTGCTTTGTCTAAGGATAATTGTATTACTTACATTACACACTTTGCCTAATGCAATAATCTGTTGCTTGCAACTTAATACTGAAAGGGGTCCGGACGCTAACCGGAAGGTGGATTATTAGTCATAGATGCGGTTGGAACGGTATATGTATATTGTTGTAATGCCCAAATGAATCTCATACTAGACATCATGACTATAGTATATGCATCATTATGCAGTTCTTCATTCTGTCAATTGCCCAGCTGTAATTTGTTTACCCGCATGTATGCTATTATTATTTATGGAGAGACACCACTAGTGAACTGTGGACCCTGGTCCTTTCCTTTAAACTGATAATACAACCAACTGCAAACTGTTTCTTTCATTCTCTGCAAACATCATTTTCCACACCATACGTTTAATCCTTTGTTACAGCAAGCCGGTGAGATTGACAACCTCACTGTTGAGTTGGAGCTAAGTTTCCTGATTGTGTTGTGCAGATTCCACCTCCCTTCAACGCCACTTTTCTGGCGCCGGGGAGACCTTCGTTGTGTTCTTCATCTCCTACTGGTTCGATAACCTTGGTTTCATAACTGAGAGAAACTTGCTACTACGCTCATCACACCTTACTCTTGGGGTTTTCCAACTCCTCACACCCGTGAGCATCAAGCACTTTTCTGGCGCCGTTGCCGGGGATATTGAAGCACATCTGCAAGGGGAGTCTCTCACTTCCCAATCTCTTTACTTTGTTTTTGTCATGCTTAGTTAAATTTTATTTCCTGTTTTGTTTGCTTTTAAATATCAAAAAAACAAAAAAATTAGTTACTTGCATTTTATTTACTTTGTTATTATCTTGTTTGCTTCTTATTATCAAAAACACAAAAAAATTAGTTACTTATATTGAATTTTGTATTTCGGTTTGCCTTTTATTTTGCTAAAATGACTACTGCTAAGAATACTAAGTTGTGTGACTTCACTAGCACCAACAATAATGATTTTATATGCACACCCATTGCTCCACCTGCTTCCAAAGCAGAATTCTTTGAAATTAAACCTGCTTTGTTAAATCTTGTCATGAAAGAGCAATTTTCTGGAGTTAGTTCTGATGATGCTGCTGCCAATCTAAATAATTTTGTTGAACTTTGTGAAATGCAAAAATATAAGGATATAGATGGTGACATTATAAAACTGAAATTATTTCCTTTCTCCTTGAGAGGAAGAGCTAAAGAATGGTTGATTTCATTGCCTAGGAATAGTATTGATTCTTGGATTAAATGCAAAGATGCTTTTATTGGAAAGTACTATCCTCCTGCTAAGATTATTTCCCTAAGAAGTAGCATTATGAACTTTAAGCAATTTGATAATGAACATGTTGCTCAAGCTTGGGAAAGAATGAAATCTCTGGTTAAGAATTGCCCAACCCATGGACTGACTGCTTGGATGATCATCCAAACCTTCTATGCAGAACTGAATTTTTCTTCAAGAAACTTATTGGATTCAGCTGCCGAAGGTACCTTTATGTCTATCACTTTGGGGGCTGCAACAAAACTTCTGGATAATATGATGGTTAATTATTCTGAGTGGCATACTGAAAGGACTCCTCAAGGTAAGAAGGTAAATTCTGTTGAAGAAACCTCCTCTTTGAGTGATAAGATTGATATGATCATGTCTATGCTTGTTAATGGTAAATCTCATATGGATCCTAATAATGTTCCCTTAGCTTCTTTAGTTGCACAAGAAGAGCATGTTGATGTTAACTTCATTAAAAATAATAATTTCAACAACAATGCTGTAATACCCCATAGTTTAGAGAGTCGGAAGGGTAGAAATAGAATATGTGCATTTGCATGGCATGCATATGAAAACACGGGAAATTTTGGCGCGATAAATTTAACGATGCAAAGTGATCGATGTTTCTCTCGACACGATGAATTAGGGTTTAGATCATCTGGTTGAGTGCGATAAACTTCGACATGAACTTTTTAACAACTAAATTGAAACGAGAAGATTTAGTCGAGGCAATTAAAAATTGGACATAACCTTTCTTAATTCTCGACACTCCCTGAAAACAATAGAAAATATGACAATAATATAGGATAATATGTTCTCAATTCACAACACATCATTTCATACATTCATATCTTATCACCATAAGTCCAACTTATAACACATCATTTCCTCATATAATCTTACACCATCTCAAATTCATCTCACACATGCTCTTATCAATTCATCACCTCATTTTACACATCTCATATACAAATTAAAGTTCAAATGTCCAAGGTCTATTTAAGATACAACAAATGGAATTATAACATAAGATCAAATCTTACAAATTGGAATTGAAAGAATAATTCATATTACATCTTTAACTGAATATGTACATATCTCATCTAAATAAAAAGAAGATTACAAAAATTAAAAGAAAGGTATAAACTAAATCTTGATCATCTTATCTTCCAAATCATGTCATCTTCATCTTCAATTCCTTACCTGCAAAATAAACAAAGACAAAAGAGAGGGGGTTGATATTTAAAATGTTTGCCTTCACCACAAGGGTGAGGCAATTTAATGTTGGAACTTAACTAAGGAATATTAGGAACTTGTCCTAATATCCAAATATTGACTAGAGGGATCAACTATATCTTAGGCAACTTATGGATCAACTTGGATCATTGGAGGCAATGTGGATCAACTAGGCAACAAGGGATATGATCCATTTGAGCAAGATACAAAGGCAACATAAGCAAAGGCAATTATTATTGATCCATATTTATTCATCTTAGGCAACTAGTCAATCCCTCTAATCTAGTCAAGTTCCTAAACAAGAAAGCCCACATTAAAATATTTCTCCAATGGTATTAGTTACCAAGGAAGAAACTTGGGAAATTATAAACTTCCAATTGGTCATCACCACCCATAATTGGTACATCCCACAAATCTGAAATTAATAAGACACATGATCACCACCCATAATAGGCAAAGCCCACATAAGAGAGAAGCCACACAAGCCCATCTAGTGACAAATGCCACTTGGCTTGATAAAAAATAAATCCTACAAGGAGATAAGAACAATGACCATGCATTCTTATCCACAAGCAAAATATCTCACATAACTTGTACCTCAAGAATTTCTCACAAGAGGATAAGACCAATGACTATTCATTCTTATCCACAAAGGAAATATCTAGCTTAACTTGAACTCCAAGAAATGCCTACACATGAGAACTTGAAAACAACAACTCAAACCGTCCTATGGCACTATATAAACACCACCATAGCCTTCCCACAACTTCATTTGCTCACAAATTCGTTTTCAGCAAACAACCAAAAGTACTACAAGTTAGGAACACCATGTTATACTCCCAGTAGCTCAAGCACACCATCCATAAGCCATTTCAGCTAGCTAAATACACCCTAGGAACATTGAAGCAGCGAGGAGGTGCAGGCATACCCATGGAGCAAGTACCAACCGAATCCATCAGACCAAACTACTCTACATACAACAGGTTGATCTACTGGTGTGTGCAAGCATCACTGCAAATGGCAGTGAATTGCTTTGCAGCCTCAGCTGTGTGCTCAGAGAGATGAGAGGTTAAGAGGGTGAGTGAGAGAGCTGGTTCTATTAATACAGAATTCAGCTAAGCATTAATATGCTTGAGAGTGGGAGAGAGGGAAACAGATCTCTCAGTTATGTATACAAGTGCTATACATAGCTCATCACGGAGATTGGAATTAAGTATTAGCATCTGTTCTTATCTAGTTGGTTGCCTCAGTCTTTGCATCATCGGTAGGGCTAAGAGATTAAGTACAGGATCTGTTCTTATCTTTAGATGAAAGGGAAATAGGGGAGAGTAAGCAGCATATCTGTTCTTATCAGTTTATGGAAATAGGTGAGAGCAGCGAGGTAAAAGTTACAAGAAGTAATAAGTTGATCTGGACAGCAGCTGAGCTCTGTCCAGAAATGCACCTTTAAATCACTCCAACACATTTAAAGCACTAAGAAATCGACAGTCTTAGTATATGTTGCTGGACAGCTATTTGGTGTTGTCCAGGAACCACTTAAGCAACTCAAACCTGAAAGAGAACACATCTAAATAACTCATGTTCATCCACAGCTTGAGAACAAGCAAGAAAAACACTTAAAGCATCTAAATACAGCAAGCAATCATGCAAAAGATGAATTACAGAGATACACATGGCCATATCATGTATGCACATGATCTGTTGCTCTCTAGCAGCAGCCAGGAACTAAAAACACCTAAGCAAAGCATCTATTATATCTTTTCTTGTAAAAACATACACACTGTAGTGTTTTGTCAACACATAAGTCACATTATTAAGCATCTCATGAAAAACCAATACACCACAGATGCTTGGATGAGTAGATCATCCAAACAGGAGCACCACACATTAAGATTAGAAGCACTAGATTAACCAGAACACCTCAAATAGACCAAGTATCTGTTGAAATGATCTACCACATTTAGCTGGTGCTATTAACTTATCAGGAACACATCTATATAGACTAGAAATGGCTACAGCGAGTAAAATACATGGGTAATAGCATACCACACATTTATGCACTGATTATGCACAGTGTCCAGCAAGACATTAAGCAAACAATCCACTATATCATCCAGAAGAGTAAATCATGTAGAACTCTTATCTGAATTTCTTAGACATAAGCTTAACTGACAGTGAGGGACACAACACAATAACACACCAGTTCATTACCAGGATGAACTGGAGCACCACACAAATAGCATCACAAGATCAATCAGAGCATCACCACAGTTCATCGGCTCCAAGGCTGGTCACAGAAAATGCTCACCTAGAGAAGTAGTAGGTGAGGCAGAGCATGGAAAAGCCGAGGTTGCACCAGAGCACTGCCCCACCGGCATCAGGAGGATGTAGTCATCATAGTGTCGTCGCCGTGGTTGCAGTGGCAGCACCACTGCCATCCCGCCGGCGACAGCAGAACCACCACCGCCATACGAACACCACCACCGTGTCCATTAGCAGCACACACCACCAGACCCGAGACCGTAGCAGCCTAGGCGACGCCGGGGTTGCATCTGTTTGGAGCCATCCCGCCGGCGTCAAGGTTGAAGAAGAAGGCGGCTCGAAGAGGCGCAGGAGAGCTAGGGTTCGGAGGGGTCGAGGAAGCGACCAGGAGCTCGAGGGGGCGCATAAGGAGGCGCAGCCGAAGGCGCCACGGCGCGGCATCGCGCCGGCGACCCGAGCCATGGCGGCTAGGGTTAGGGTTGAGGAGAAGTTGGGCAGGCGGCTGGGCATCGCGGCGTAGGGGAATCGGAAGAGAGGAAGGCGGTGGAGCAGCGCCGGGCAGCGGCGGCGCCGGAGTCGGCCGGCAGCAGCCGGAGCATGGCGTGGCGGTGGCGCGAATCGGAAGAACAGAGAAGGGGATCGAAGGAGAGGTGAGAGAGAGCTCGGGAGAGAGGAAGAGAGTGTGGGCCGGTCGGTTTGACCGACCGAGCCAGGCCTTAACCCTAGGCTATTGGGTTTGGTCCAACCCATTGACCTAGTGGCATTTTGGTAATTTACAAAACTAAAACTCAAATGAATTTTCACACAAACTGAAAGGCCTAAAAATCATATAAAAATAGGATTAAGTATTTACACTTCCTCTACTTTAAAAAAATGATTTTTAATAGAATTTTTGATGATCTTGCCTCATGGTAAAAATTAGAGTGATTGTTATTTCAAAATAAAGAAATTAAGTTAAAATGATATTTTTCAATCAAATAACTCCTTAAAAATAAGGATTTGAGTTTTAAAACTATCAAGTTGTAAAATAATGCTCACTAATATTAAAATGATAATAACATGATAGTTTTGGAGTTAAAACACTTATCCAAAATATTTTCCTAAGAGGAAAGATATTTTTATAAGAATTTTCTTCCAGGAAAATTCCAAATTCTAAGTGGTAAAATAAAATTCCTTAGATGATAAATTGCTCACTCATTTTAATATTCCTAACTATTATTATTTGAACAAGTTAAATACTTGGATTAATCAATCTTACCTAAGTATTATTTCTAAAGATAAAAATATTTTACAAACTTAATAAAAGTGAACAACACTCAAGTTTGGATAACACAACACATCAAAATTATGTAACAAATCCAAGTTATAAATCCTAAATAATCTTTAAACTCTAAGTCAAATAAGTTATCGAAGTATCACGTAAGTCGAAGCTTACACTTGTGAGCATGGGGTATTTTTGAGGTAATTACGATGCATCTCATATATATGCATAATAGCATCTTGCTAGAGTTTTCTGTAATCCTTATTGGGATTACTTTGCTATTTTCAGATCTCGGGGTTTTATCGCAGACACTAGAACCCCGAATTATTGAATTGCCACTTCTATCACAGGCAAGTTCATTCTTGCATATCCTCATTGAAATATTTTATAAAAAAACTATTTTCAAAAACTATTATCATTGCATTTGAAAAAGAAAAACTATTTTCGAATGATGTGAATTGCTATATATATTGTTGAAGGAGATATGCCCTAGAGGCAATTAATAAAGTGTATTTCTTTATCATATCTCGTTTGTTCATAATATGTTTTTGTGTCATGCTATAACCGTATTAAGCGGAAACATTAATACGGGTGTGATGCGTAAACACCCAGGTCCCTAGTAGCCTCTACTAAGACTAGTTTCGTTGCGCGATCGATGATCGAGGTTTCCCGATCATAGGGCATGGCGCCGGTCGGCAATGGAAGTCATATCGTTGGAGAACGATGTGATGGACATACCCATATTTGTAGGACGTAGTCATTACGCCTTTGACCGTGAGACCAACTCTTATTGTTATTCCTGGAAGATACTTTGATTGCACCAAACGTCGTATCTTAATTAGTATGACAATAACGGTGATACTTTTGGGTATCGGAAAGGAGTAGTTGAGACGAGGGGTCAAGAGCGGGATTTGCTAGTCCGCATAGCAGGATAGATACTCTAGGGCCCACTCGGTGAGATTATGTCTAATGAGCTTGCAAGCATGTGACTAGGTCACGGAGACATGAAATCATAGACGAGTAGAAGATAGTGTTGTCGGTAACGAGGTCAAGCTAGATATGGAGATATCTATGAACGACGCTCGGACACGCTAAGTATCGCTATGGCAAAAGGTTTAAGACTTTACGTTCAGGTTTGATAGATGAAAGTCATTCGTTATATCACAGGGATTAATTCATGGGGTCCAGGCCTACGAGTTAGTCGTTGATCGGAGAGGAGTCTCGATCGTACCTGTTATTATATCGAACCGCTAGGGTAACACACTTAAGGGGTTTCGACAAGACAACCGGAAAGGAAAGAGATCACCGGGAACGTCCCGGGAGAGGTCCGATGGAGATCGGGCAGCGACGAAATAGTTTTCGGAGCTAGAATAAATTATATATAATATGTTTGATATTAATTAGTGTAATTAATGTCTAAATATGATTTTATATATTTATTTTCGAATTTATTTAGGCTGATTTCTCTAAATGGGCCTTCTGGTCGAAAGAAGGCCCAAGAGGGGAAAAATTCCCTAGGGAATTCGGTGGGGGCTTGGGTGGCCGACCCAGGTGGGCCAAGAGGCCCACCAAGGGGCCGGCGCACCAGCCATAGCCGCACCAGGCATGTGGGATCAGTCCCACATTGCCTGGCTGGCAGGTTGGCTCCCCCCTGGGAGCCTATATATAGAGGGGCACCCCTGGCCTTTTAATTCAACCAATTAATTCCCCAATTCTCTCTCGATTTCGTGATTCCCTTTGTCGGAGTTGCGCCGAGTTGAGAGGGGGATCTCTTCCACCATAGCCCGCTGCCGCGCTGCTGGTGTTCCGGTCCAAGTCTTCCGCTGCTCGTCCTGGACTGGAGCTTCGAAGGCCGTCGTCTCCACCGTACGTGTGTAACGCCCTGCGAGGTGCTGCGCTAGCGGTGCTGGGAGGTCTGCTTCCTCTACACGACCTTGAGGTCGGCTTCGTCGGTCTTCATCGACAACGTTTGTGCGGGAACGTAATCCCCGTTTTCGGTCTACAAGGGTATGTATTCCGATCTCCGTTCGTACTACTATATCTGCATAGAATAGATCTTGGCATGTTTTAAGGATATCGTTGCTAGGAAATTTTTTGTTTTCTGCACACGATCCCCTTCAGTGGTATCAGAGCCGATCTATCGTAGATATAGCTGTACGCTGTTAGAACCCGTGTTCTGCACGGGGGCACCGTTCCTGTTATTTGCTACCCTCTAGCGTGCACTTGTGATTCCAGCGGCATCGAGTTGATGAAGCGGCCCGAACCGACTTTACGCGTACGCTTACGCGAGACTGGTTCCACTACTGACATACGGCTTGTACCGTATCTGTGGCTGGCGGGTGTCTGTCTCTCTCTCTTTAGTTGGTCTTGCATTTTCAATGGAGGGCCCGAAAGGGATGCTTAAACATGCAATTATTGGATCGTTGTTGTGGTCATAAGGTTCGTAGGTATGAAGCGGTTCTATTTACGACAGCCCCAAGCCACGTAAAATATGCAAAAGATAAAGTAGAAGCGTCTAACTTTATTTTGCAGGGGCTATGTGATATGGTCAAGGTAGGTTTATTAAATTGTTTATGAACTGCGGGCGCCAAGAAGACCATGGCGCAATGGACTATATCACATTGCATTACATTTGATGTTTTGTGTGCATCTTATATTGTGTGATTATATATATTAGTATATATTAGTTACGCGGCGGTAGTCATATATAAGATGATCCCTTCAAAATACCACTAGTGTTCTTCCTCCAACGAGCACCACCAAGAAAGTTCTACGTTATGAGGCAGGCCGTGACGATCGGGTGTCAGACATATCGTCGTTCGCATACAGTGGGTGTAAGCCATGTTGCACAAGCGTTACGTGGAGGTTATAGTGGCGAGCCTAGCATATGCTGATATGGCCTCGGAACACGGAGGCCGAAAGGTCGAGCATGAGTCACAGAGTTGTTGTGATGGACAATTGTCTACCCTTGAAGTTGTGCTGCCGGCTCTGACGATGAGGGGTGGTGCAATGGATGGGGGTCGTGTAATCGCTTAAACGACCAGGAGGGATGTTCGTTTTGAGTGGGAGTTATGTTAGTTATTTTCTAAAAATACTATAACTCAAAATTATTATGAACAAAGTCTTATGTTGTTGCAAATTCCATTGTAGATGTCTCACCCCTCGTTTAACCTAGGTCTGTTCCTTGAGAAAGAAAAGCTTAAGACCAATGGGTCAAACTTCATGGCCTGGTTCCGCAACCTGAGGATCCTCCTCACTCCCCATAGGGTGGCCTACGTCATTGAGGCCGCCATAGGTGACCCTCCTGCAGATGAAGCCTCTGAGGATGAGAAGAAGGTCTTCCAGACCAAATCGGAGGACTGCGCCTTTGTCCAGAGTGGCATGCTCTTCGCCATGGAAGCCGACCTGCAGAAGCGCTTTGAGAAGATGAGCGCCTTTGAGATAATTTCTGATCTCAAGGATGTCTTTGCGCCGCAGGCTAAGGCTGAGAGATATGAAGCTTCTGAGCTTTTCTTCTCGGCCAAGATGGAGGAGCATAGCAGTGTGAGCGAGCACGTGGTCAAGATGTCTGGCTACGTTCAACGCCTGAATGCTCTGGAATGCAAGATTCCCGATGAGCTGGCGATTGATAGGGTGCTGCAATCGTTGCCCCCTAGCTATAAAGGCTTCGTCATGAACTACAACATGCAGGGCATGGCTAAGTCCCTGGGTGAAGTGTTCGTGATGCTCAAGACTGCTGAGGTGGAGATCAAGAAGGAGCACACGCTGTTGATGGTCAACAAGACCGTCGATTTTAAGAAATCCGGTGGCAAGGGAAAGAAGAGCTGGAAGTCCAGGAGGGAGGGCAAACTGGTTGCCAAGCCCAAGACTAACAAATCTGGTCCCAGAGCTGGCGTGGAGTGCTTCTACTGCAAGGGAAAAGGTCACTGGAAGCGCAACTGCCCCAAGTACCTGGAGGATAGGAAAGCTGGCAAGATAGTCGACAAAGAGCAAGGTATATTTGATATACATGTTATAGATGTGTACCTTACATCCGCCCGTAGCAACACTTGGGTATTTGATACTGGTTCTGTTGCTCATATATGTAACTCTCAGGAGGAGTTACGGAATAAACGGCGGCTGGCTAAGGATGAGGTGACGATGCGCGTCGGCAACGGATCGAGAGTCGATGTGGTGGCTGTCGGCACGCTCCCTCTACATCTACCATCGGGATTAGTTTTGGTTTTAAATAAGTGTTATTTTGTACCATCGTTGAGTGTAAACATTATAAGTGGGTCTTGCCTGTTACAAGACGGTTATTCATTTAAATCAGTATCAAGCAGTTGTGCTATTTCAATGAATGATATCTTTTATGTTGATGCTCCCGAGAGTAATGGTTTATTCTTGTTGAATCTCGATCGTAGTACTCACATCCATAACATAGAAGCCAAACGGATTAAGTGTAGTGATGATACCGCCATGTATATGTGGCATTGCCGTCTCGGTCATATTGGTATAAAGCGCATGAAGAAACTCCACTCCGATGGACTTTTGGACTCGTTGGATTTTGGATCCCTCGATACATGCGAACCATGCCTTATGGGCAAAATGACCAGGACACCGTTCAAAGGTTTCGTTGAACGGGCGTCGGATTTATTGGGGATCATACATACAGATGTGTGTGGACCAATGAGCGTATCGACACGCAATGGTTATCGTTACTTCGTCCCCTTCACTGATGACTTGAGTAGATACGGTTATATCTATTTGATGAAACACAAGTCTGAAACTTTTGAAAAGTTCAAAGAATTTCAAAGTGAAGTTGAAAATCAGCTTAACAAGAAAATCAAGCACCTCCGATCCGATCGTGGTGGCGAGTATTTGAGTTTTGAGTTTGGCACACATCTGAAGAGTTGTGGCATCGTACCCCAACTTACGCCTGCTGGAACACCGCAACGTAACGGCGTGTCCGAGCGACGTAATCGTACTCTACTGGATAGTGTCCGGTCTATGATGTCTCTTACCGATTTGCCCGTATCCTTCTGGGGTTATGCGTTAGAAACAGCCGCATTCATTTTAAATAGGGCTCCGTCCAAATCCGTTGAAACGACACCGTATGAATTATGGTATGGCAAGAAGCCTAAGTTATCGTTTCTGAAGGTTTGGGGTTGTGAGGCGTATGTTAAGAAACTACAGCCCGACAAACTCGAACCGAAGTCGGAGAAAGTCGTCTTTGTAGGATATCCGTGGGAAACCGTAGGATACACCTTCTACAACCAAGCTGAGGGCAAAACGTTTGTCGCAAAGACCGGTACCTTTCTAGAGAAGGAGTTTCTCGCGAAAGGAGTAAGTGGGAGGAAGGTAGACCTCGATGAGATCGTTGATCCTGAACTCGAGATTCCGAGTGGCGCAACGGAAGCTGTTCCGGAAACGTCCTCCACAGATGGAGTGGGAGAAACTGTCGAGGAAAGTATTCTACCTCGTAGGTCTGGTAGATCTCGTATCGCACCAGAATGGTATGGCAACATGGTTTGCACCGTCATGTTAATTGAACAAGACGAACCTACGAACTACAAGGAGGCAATGGCGAGTCTAGAGTCCGAGAAGTGGCTAGAAGCCATGAAATCCGAAATAGGATCCATGTATGATAACAAAGTGTGGACTTTGATGGATATTCCCGAAGGGCGCAAGGCTGTCGAGAATAAATGGATCTTTAAGAAGAAGACTGATGCTGATGGTAATGTGACCGTCTATAAAGCTCGGCTTGTCGCAAAAGGTTTCCGACAAGTTTATGGGATTGACTACGATGAAACTTTTTCACCGGTAGCGATGCTGAAGTCTATTCGGATTTTGTTAGCAGTTGATGCCTATTACGATTATGAAATATGGCAGATGGATGTCAAAACAGCCTTCCTAAATGGAAACATTGAGGAAGAGTTGTACATGGTACAACCGGAAGGTTTTGTCGATCCAGAAAATGTTGGCAAGGTATGCAAGCTTCAGCGCTCCATTTATGGATTGAAGCAAGCATCTCGGAGCTGGAATCTTCGATTTGATGAGGTAATCAAAGGTTTTGGATTTGTCCAAAATTTGGAAGAGACCTGCATTTACAAGAAAATGAGTGGGAGCTCGGTTGTGTTCTTAGCACTATATGTAGATGACATATTGCTGATTGGAAATGATGTGGAACTTCTGAATAGCGTGAAGGATTATTTAAACAGTAAGTTTTCCATGAAGGACTTAGGAGAAGCTGCATACGTCTTAGGCATTAAAATCTATCGTGATAGATCAAGACGTCTATTAGCGTTGAGTCAGAGTACTTATCTTGATAAAATACTGAAGCGTTTCGGTATGGAGAAGGCAAAGAACGGTTCTCTGCCGGTTATCAAGAATAAAACATTGCGAAAGGCACAGTGTCCGGTAACGGAACAGGATAAGGCCGATATGACTAAACATCCTTATGCTTCAGCCATAGGATCGATTATGTATGCAATGTTAAGTACTAGACCTGATGTGGCATTAGCTCTAAGTTTGACAAGCCGTTTCCAGAGTAATCCTGGAATGGCGCATTGGATTGCTGTTAAGAGCATTCTTAAGTATCTCAATAAGACAAAGGAAATGTTCCTTGTCTATGGTGGCTGCGATGAAGAACTTGGCGTAACAGGTTACGTGGATGCAAGTTTCTGCTCAGACCCCGATGACTCTAAGTCACAGACAGGTTATGTGTTCAAGGTGAATGGAGGCGCCGTGTGCTGGAGAAGTGGGAAGCAACCCATCGTCGCACAATCTACAATGGAGTCGGAGTACATTGCTGCTTGCGAAGCCGCGAATGAAGCTGTGTGGCTGAGAAAGTTCATCATTGAACTTGGAGTGTTCCCGAGCGTGCAAGACCCCGTGGTCCTCTTCTGCGACAATACGGGTGCCATTGCTAACGCTAAGGAGCCAAGGTCTCACTCCACCGCCAAACACATTCTCCGACGCTTCCATATGATACGACAGTACGTACAAGGAGGTGAAGTGAAGATTTGCAAAATACATACGGATCTGAATGTGGCAGATCCGTTGACAAAGCCTCTCCCGCTTGACAAGCACGTGAAACACCAAGATGCTATGGGTGTCCGGCTTTTACCAAGTTGTAATCTAGATTAATTTGTACTCTAGTGCAAGTGGGAAACTGAAGGAGATATGCCCTAGAGGCAATTAATAAAGTGTATTTCTTTATCATATCTCGTTTGTTCATAATATGTTTTTGTGTCATGCTATAACCGTATTAAGCGGAAACATTAATACGGGTGTGATGCGTAAACAACCAGGTCCCTAGTAGCCTCTACTAAGACTAGTTTCGTTGCGCGATCGATGATCGAGGTTTCCCGATCATAGGGCATGGCGCCGGTCGGCAATGGAAGTCATATCGTTGGAGAACGATGTGATGGACATACCCATATTTGTAGGACGTAGTCATTACGCCTTTGACCGTGAGACCAACTCTTATTGTTATTCCTGGAAGATACTTTGATTGCACCAAACGTCGTATCTTAATTAGTATGACAATAACGGTGATACTTTTGGGTATCGGAAAGGAGTAGTTGAGACGAGGGGTCAAGAGCGGGATTTGCCAGTCCGCATAGCAGGATAGATACTCTAGGGCCCACTCGGTGAGATTATGTCTAATGAGCTTGCAAGCATGTGACTAGGTCACGGAGACATGAAATCATAGACGAGTAGAAGATAGTGTTGTCGGTAACGAGGTCAAGCTAGATATGGAGATATCTATGAACGACGCTCGGACACGCTAAGTATCGCTATGGCAAAAGGTTTAAGACTTTACGTTCAGGTTTGATAGATGAAAGTCATTCGTTATATCACAGGGATTAATTCATGGGGTCCAGGCCTACGAGTTAGTCGTTGATCGGAGAGGAGTCTCGATCGTACCTGTTATTATATCGAACCGCTAGGGTAACACACTTAAGGGGTTTCGACAAGACAACCGGAAAGGAAAGAGATCACCGGGAACGTCCCGGGAGAGGTCCGATGGAGATCGGGCAGCGACAAAATAGTTTTCGGAGCTAGAATAAATTATATATAACATGTTTGATATTAATTAGTGTAATTAATGTCTAAATATGATTTTATATATTTATTTTCGAATTTATTTAGGCTGATTTCTCTAAATGGGCCTTCTGGTCGAAAGAAGGCCCAAGAGGGGAAAAATTCCCTAGGGAATTCGGTGGGGGCTTGGGTGGCCGACCCAGGTGGGCCAAGAGGCCCACCAAGGGGCCGGCGCACCAGCCATAGCCGCACCAGGCATGTGGGATCAGTCCCACATTGCCTGGCTGGCAGGTTGGCTCCCCCCTGGGAGCCTATACATAGAGGGGCACCCCTGGCCTTTTAATTCAACCAATTAATTCCCCAATTCTCTCTCGATTTCGTGATTCCCTTTGTCGGAGTTGCGCCGAGTTGAGAGGGGGATCTCTTCCACCATAGCCCGCTGCCGCGCTGCTGGTGTTCCGGTCCAAGTCTTCCGCTGCTCGTCCTGGACTGGAGCTTCGGAGGCCGTCGTCTCCACCGTACGTGTGTAACGCCCTGCGAGTGTTAGAATACGTATACAACTAGGAGTTAGAGATAGACTAGTATTAGACTTCTTGTACTCCAAGTTTACCTCCCTCCTTGTACCACTATATATACCCCATGAGGGTCATGGCAATACAACAACAAAGATTAAGGATTCACAACTTTCCATATGGTATCAGAGCGGTTAGTCTCACGACGCCGATCTTAGGGTTCTAAACGCTTCCGCATCGCGCCGCCCCCGGGGAGATCAATCTCTTCTCCTCGGGGGCGCGGCACCCGTTTTCGATCAAAGATCGGATCGGTTCTTAAGATTCAATTTCCAGTTTATAGATTAGATTAAATTTTCAAAAATTCCTATCTCATAGATTAGATCCAATTAGCCACAAATAAATCCCTAATTACCCGACGACCCAAAATCCCGGCGAGAAGCAGTGCCAGACGGTGCACGCAACTTCAGAACCTAGCGTCAGCCGTGCGAGACGCGCGCGGCCGAACATCTACGTCCAGGAGCAGCAGCCAGGCGCGGGCATTGCTTGCGCCATCCACGAGCAGCACGTGCAGGGCACGGTTTTCAAGGTTTGCAAATCCTTTGATTTTACGTGCAGCATCCAGAAGCTAGCAGCGCGCTGCGAGTGCGATCACCCGGCGATCACGGGAGGACGACCTCAGAACCAGGACACTCCGGGACTACAACTACACCGACCGATCTGCACTGCATCAACCCGAAACTACATCAAGCCGAACATCTACGTTAAGCTGTACGACTACATCAAGATCATTGTCGAGTTCTTCATCGCCATCAACAAATCATCGTCAAGGTCTACATCCACGTGGTCTCCCGCCGTCGCCGATAAAAACCCTGCCGTCGCCGCCGATCCCAACGGATCCGCCGCCGCCGCCTACGAAAAAAAAAAAAACCTGCCGCCGCCGCCGATCCCAACGGATCCGCCGCCGCCGCCTACGAGAAAACCCTGCCGCCGCCGCCGATCCCAACGGATCTGCCGCCGCCGCCTACGAAAAAAACCCTGCCGCCGCCGCCGATCCCAATGGATCCGCCGCCGCCGCATACGACAAAACCCGCCGCCGCCGCCGATCCAACGGATCCTCCGCCGCCGCCTACGACAAAACCCGCCGCCGCCGCCGCACAAAATCCTACGACCAAGACCGCGCAATTTTTTTTTGCGCCTTCGGCGCTCTCGGCTACGACGACCACGACAACCTCGACCTTGGCTACATCATGACCGGCGATCTCGACATCGACATCAAGAACAACGTCTACAGCAACACATCGGCAACAACTCCAGTCAACAACGTCCGCGTCGTCACTTGCGTCCACAACACTCCCGTTGTGACTGCGGGAGGGAAGAGAGAAGAGACCATCAAAGACGCAGTTGATGATGTCGGAGAGGAGAAGACGACGATTGTTTAGGATTTTAAATCCAGTCGCAAACGTTCGTTTCACTCCCGTTACGACTGAGGGGGAATGTTAGAATACGTATACAACTAGGAGTTAGAGATAGACTAGTATTAGACTTCTTGTACTCCAAGTTTACCTCCCTCCTTGTACCACTATATATACCCCATGAGGGTCATGGCAATACAACAACAAAGATTAAGGATTCACAACTTTCCATAGCGAGGTGCTGCGCTAGCGGTGCTGGGAGGTCTGCTTACTCTACACGACCTTGAGGTCGGCTTCGTCGGTCTTCATCGACAACGTTTGTGCGGGAACGTAATCCCCGCTTTCGGTCTACAAGGGTATGTATTCCGATCTCCGTTCGTACTACTATATCTGCATAGAATAGATCTTGGCATGTTTTAAGGATATCGTTGCTAGGAAATTTTTTGTTTTCTGCACACGATCCCCTTCAATTGTTTGGCGGGCGATGGAACCATGGAATGGTATGGATATCATGGTGGAGGTTCCATCGTACGGAAAGTATATACCTAGGATTAATTACAAAAGTTCCAGTGATCCTAGCGCCGTATTGAAGCGTTTACCATGAGATCTGCTATGGACGGTAAAGTCAGCTGCTATCTTCTCCCGTTCACATATCCTCGGCAGAATACTACCTGGGTTGTGTCCGTTGCGGCGGCCAACTACGTGGAAGCGCGTAAACTTCCCACCCGACGGGGTGTCTGGAGTATAGCTCGGGAGGGGTGATGAGCGGCTGTGTCACGTACCGGCTCGATCATAAATGGGCGGATATGTGTTGTGCGGAGAGGGGCAGTGATTGGCTTGGACTCAGACCTGGCCCCATACCATGGAAGTATGGACGGGGATAGCTGCCCGGAAAGGCAAAAAGGCTGGGGTACTCTCATGGGTAAAGTTACGCTTCTCTGTAGAGTCAACAAACAAGAAACTATGACTGTCACATCCGTGTTGCCGGAAGGAACTACAGAACGCATCGGGAAAGGCATCCCAAGTGATGGCTATGAACCCGTGGAGACTGGGAGCTTAGTTTTCTGAAATAAAACTTGACTTTTGAAGAAAGGTTTTTCAAAACTTGCATTATGCCTACGACCGTTGGTCATGGCAGTAGTTAGTGCATGAAAATCAAACACTCTTTCCTATAATATCTGAACTTGCTGAGTAACGCTAGTGTTGCTCACCCTTTCCTCGTTGACCCCCTGCTTAGATATTTGGAGCCAATATGGGAGGTGCCGGTGAGCCATCATGACGTCAAGGAGGTCTTCAACCAGGAGTCAACTGCTACTTCATCAACGGAGGAGTGACGACAACCATGCCAAAGGAGCCACGACAGCATTAATGCAATGTTGTCTCAACGACCCATTGTCGAAGGAGGAGACAATATCTATTGGAAGGTGGAGGACACCGCTGGATAAAGATATTCCAGGTGGAATAGTGTAGGGCTGTGACAACAGCAGTAGTGGAATAGAATTAGAGTTAGAGCTGAAATTCAGCTTATTGCTACGATTTGGATCTTATTGTATTTTATTTGCAAGAGACTTTCTCTTCTATAAAGAAGGTTCTCGAGATTTGGTATGATAGTGTTGTAATTCTACAGTTTTATATGGACCGCCTATGTTTCTGTTGTACTGCTCTGTGGGGTGTAACATTTATGGATAAGTCCTTCCGTAAGTGTTATATCAGACTTGTATACTACAACATGCAGTGGTGTATGGGGTCACTACAAATGCCTATAGGAACAATTATGGTAACAATAACTACAAGCCCTATCCTTCTAATAATAGTGGTGGTTATGTTAATTCCCATGGTAGTTCTTATAGCAATAATAGGAATACTTCCTCTGAACTTGAAACCATGCTTAAGGATTTTATCACTACACAAACTACCTTTAATTAAAGTGTTGAGGAGAAACTTGGGAAAATTGATGTTCTTGCCTCTAAGGTAGATAGTCTTGCTCTAGATGTTGATCTTTTAAAAACTAAAGTCATGACTAATGATACTAATGAAAGTAAGACCTTTGCTAAAATTAATGCCATCCAAGTTCGAATTGATGAAAATGTTAGGATGATGGCTGAATTGCATGCTAGATGGGAAAGAGAGGAAGAACTAGCTAAAGATAATAATATTGTTAGAGTTTTCACCATTACTACTACTGAAAATAATGTTATTCCACATGCTAGTAAGCCTCCTACTATTAATGGTAGCATAATTGGTGTTGGCAATGTTTCTTCTACTACTTCCAAACGTTTAAAATTGCCTAAAACTCCTAAAACTATGCCTGATAAAAGTGCTGAAATTTTTAAGAACATAGGAGATAATTGTCCTATTACTTTTGATGATAATGACTTTGATTATGATAGTTGTAATATCTCTGAAGTTATTAAGTTCTTGCAAAAGCTAGCTACAAGTCCTAATGCTAGTACTTTAAATATGACTTTTACTACACATATTACAAATGCTCTCATTAAAGCTAGGGAAGAGAAATTAAAACTTGAATCTTCTATCCCTAAGAAGTTAGAAGATGGTTGGGAGCCCATCATTAAAATAAAAGTGAATGAATTTGATTGCAATGCTTTGTGTGACCTTGGTGCAAGTATTTCTGTTATGCCTAAGAAACTTTATGATATGTTTGACTTGCCACTTTTGTAACATTGCTATTTGGATGTTTTTCTTGCTGATAATGCCCTGAAGAAACCTTTGGGGAGAGTCAATGATGTTCTTATCATGGTTAATAATAACCTTGTCCCCGTTGATTTTATTGTCTTGGATATTGAGTGCAACCCCTCTTGTCATATTGTTCTGGGAAGACCTTTTCTTCGCACGGTTGGTGCTATTATTGATATGAAATAAGGAAATATAAGGTACCACTTCCCACTTAAGAAAGGTATGGAACACTTCCCTAGGAAGAAGATGAAGCTACCTTTTGATTCTATTACTCGTACAAACTATAATTTTGATGCTTCTTCTCTTGAAAACACTTGAGTTTTGCTTCCTGTGCCTAGCTTAAAGGCGTTAAAGAAAAGCGCTTATGGGAGACAACCCACTTTTTATTCCTGTTATTTTCTTTTATTGAGTCAAGTAACATGTCTACCTCTGTAGAAATTCCTTTGTATCTTTATTTTATTGCATTGTTGTGTCAAGTTAAGCCTCTAGTAGAAAGTTGATGCTAGATTTGGATTCCTGCGCAGGAACAGTTTTCTGCTGTCCACCGTTTAATTCGTAAGAATTCACAGAAAAATAAAAATGACCTGGGATTTTTTGTGCTTGATCCTCAGATATGTATGCAACTTTCATTAGTTTTGAGTTTTTTGATTTGAGCAAGTTAAGTGCCTCGAAAATATTCGTCTTTACGGACTGTTCTGTTTTTGACAGATTCTGCCATTTATTTTGCATTGCTCCTTTTGCTGTTTTTGAATGGATCTTTTTGTTCCATAAAATACCAGTGGCTGTAGCTAATGTCCAGTAGCATGTGTAATGGTTTTGTCCATACAGAATATGAGAATTTTTTATTACCCTCTAATGAAGTTTACTTTGAGTTTGGTGTGGAGGAAGTTTTCAATGATCAAGAGAGTGGATGATATGATGTGATCAAGAAGATGAAAAGAGCCTAAGCTTGGGGGTGCCCCCATGGGTCACCCAAGCATATTTTAAGAAGACTCAAGCATCAAAGCTTTGGGATGCCCAAGGCATCCCCTTCTTCATCAACAACTTATCAGGTTATCTCTAGTGAAATATATTTTAATTCTGTCACATCTTATGTGCTTTACTTGGAGCGTCTGTTTGCTTTGTTATTTTTGTTTTCTGAATAAAATGGATCCTAACATTATTGTGTGGGAGAGAGACACGCTCCGCTTTTTCATTTGAATACTCATATTCTTCACTTACATTTGTTGAGTATTCTTCTATAGCTACTGCAATACTTTCAGCTCTTATTTTTCATGCACCTCTTGTTCAGAGCTGTTAGTTTTCATATGTTATACTCTCTTGCTTCATTGTTAAATACTTGGAGAGTTTATGTTTAAATAAGTTGATTGGTGTTTGGTTGAAACAGAAAATGCTAAATGTGGTAAATGGTATAAAGAAAAGAAACATGCTCTTATGAATTGTTATCTTGTATGTTGTGGTACTTGGCAATTGTTTTGAGCTCTCAAGTAGATCATGTTTAAGCTTTTACATCATGTAGTTAAAACCCATTAATGGAGAACTACCGTAGAGCTTGTTGAAATTTGGTTTGCATGTTTGGTATCTCTAAGGTCTAGATATTTTCTAGTAAAAGTGTTTGAGCAACAAGGAAGAAAATGTAGAGTTTTATAACACTTGCAATATGTTTTTATATACGTCTTGTTGTCATAGTTTATACTTGTGTTTCCTTCAAACAACCTTGCTAGCCAAAGCCTTGTACTGAGAGGGAATGCTTCTCGTGCATCCAAAATCCTTGAGCCAAAAACCTGAAGGGAATATGCCCTAGAGGCAAATAAATATATGGTATTTATCGCATTATTCCATTTAAGTTTATAATATGTTTTTGTATCATGCTATAACTGTATTAATCGGAATTGTTAATACACGTGTGATACATAGACAAACCAGAGTCCCTAGTAAGCCTCTATATAAACTAGTTCATTGGGCAACAGTTGATCGAGAATTCCCGGTCATGGACAATTGCGTCGGTTGACAATGAGGTCATCTTATTAGTGGAATAAGGTGATGGACATACCCAACAAAGTATTGCAATAGGATCGTATCACAATGTTCATCATTTGCAATAGGAAAGTAATATGATAGCTTATTCCTCAGACCGTGAGATCATATTAATTGCTGCTCCGTAGGTTACTCTGAGTGCATCAAACGTCATATCTTATAAAGTGTGACAATAAAGGTGTACCTCGTGTATCTCGAAAGAGTATGTTGAGGCGTATGGATCAAGAGCGGGATTTGTTCATCCTCGTGATAGGAAGATACTCTGGGCCCACTCGGTGAGATTACATCTATAGAGCTGCGCAGCTAATGACAAGGTCATGGAGATGTAATATCACAGACGAGTTAATTGAGCCTTGTCGGTAACGAGATACAACAGGACATCGGATGTTTGCGATCATATCTCGGACAAGGTAGTATCGAAAAAACAAAAGGAATAGATATCATGTTTATGGTTCAACGACGATATTCGTAGAATGCACAGGGACCGTTATAGACGTCCAGGTCTCCCTGGCGGTCATTGGCGAGCGAAGGGTCTCGGCCATGTCTGGAGTGTTCTCGAACCGTAGGGTAACACGCTTAAGGTCTTAGCGACACGTAGAGATCATTGGAATGATTTATTATTGGAATAAATATGGATTTAGGAGAGAGAGAAATTAACCGGAAAAGTTCCGGCGACATCGGAAGGGTTCCGGGAATGACCGAAGGTAGTTCGGGTGGTCCGGAAATTGTTTCGGAGTCACAGGATATTAAATAATGTATAAATATATTAATTATGAATTATATATATTTTATATTAATTTAATATTAATAAAATCAATTAAAAATAAAGGAAAAGGGGGCAGCCCACATATGGGCCAATTGGGGCCCATGTGGGGGGGTGGCGCCATGGGCCCATGGCTGGTTCGGCCAAGCCATGGCCGGCCGGCCACCCCTCCCCTTGTCCCTTTGTTTAGTCCCACATGGGGGAGGCAAGGTGTTTGCACACCCCCTCCCCCCTTTATATAGAAGGGCATATTAATTGATTTAAAACATCCAAAATACAATTAATGTTGTATATGCCGGCCTGAGTTAATTCTCCGCCCGCTTTTCTCTCTCTCTCCCACCAAGGCTATTTTGCGGTGCCCAGTTGCACTGCGAGATTCCACCAAAGTTCTACTCCTGCGATCTCAGCTAGACCTGAGTGACCGGGGGTTGTCGTTAAGTTCCGTATGTGTGTGAGTACTCGGAGGCGCCACATTTGAGGTGCCCGGGCGACATCGTCACGCCCAGCCGCCGCCGCCGACGCCCAGTCACCGACGCCCGGCGCCCGACGCCCGACGCCCAGCGCCCAGCGCCCGACGACCGACGCCCGACGCCCGACGCCGTCGACATCGCCGCGTCATCGTCTACTTCGTCGTGCCAAGTTCTTCGCGACCTTGAGGTCGGCTACGTCGTCTACGTCAGCAACGCTTGTGCGGGAGCGTAATCCCCGCTATTTGGTCTACAAGAGGTATGCGACCAGTTCCGCCCACCGTTACAGCATTACTAGATAGATAGATCCTGGCTGTTTTGGTTTACGTTAGTTAGAAAAATTATTGTTTTCTGCTGCGGAATCCCTTCAAACCCATGCCATTTGTGTCCACCATACCTAGCTACTACATGGTATTTTCTGCCATTCCAAGTAAATACTTCATCTGCTACATTTAATTCAAAACTTACTATCCCTTATTTGTGTCAATGTTTATTAGCTCATGAGGAAGTATGTGGTGTTACGGATATCAACCTTGTCATTTGCTTTTAGACAGACTTTCACAACCGGACTAGTGGCATATACATCCGCTTATCCATTAACTTTGCAAAAAGAGCTGGCAAATGGGGTGCCCAGTCCCAATTAATTACAACTTTAACCGCTGCAATCTCTTCACATTTTTGCCCTGATCTAATCAGCCAAGCAATGATACTAGTTTTTAACTACATGTGTAAACAAAAGAGATAAGAGGGATGATCTATCTTGCTGGTAGAAATAACGTCCTTCATGGGAGCCGCTCTTAGAAAGTCTGGTTGACAAGGGGGGTAGAGTGCCCATTACCATTCGTTGACAACGACAAACACCACTCAAAAACTTACTTTTATGCTCTCTATATGATTTAAAAAACCTATAAAACCAAGAAGCTCTAGCACATGCTTGTATCCCTGCTTCCCTCTGCGAAGGGCCTATCTTTTACTTTATGTTGAGTCAGTTTACCTACTTCTTTCTGTCCCCGAAGCAAAACATTTGTGTTAACTGTGTGCAACAACTCTTATATACTTACTTATTGCACTTGTTATATTCCTTTGTGTTGACAACTATCTATATGATATACATGTTCAAAAAGTTGAAAGCCAATGCTGAAACTTATATCTTCCTTTGTGTTGCTTCAATACTATTTTACTTAGAGAATATTGCTTTATGAGTTAACTCTTATGTAAATCTTTTTGATGCTTGTTTGAAAGTACTATTCATGAAAAGTTTTTACTTATATGATGTAGTTGTTTACTCCTTGTCTATCTGTTAGCAAACTATAAATCATTGCTTTGAGTCACTTCATTCATGACATGAGCCTTACAATATTATATGATCAAGATTATGTGAAAGCATGTCACTCCAGAAATTATTGTTGTTATCGTTTTACCTACTCGAGGACGAGTAGAACTAAGCTTGGGGATGCTTGATACGTCTCAAACGTATCTATAACTTCTTATGTTTCATGCTTATATTATACCAATTGCCTACATGTTTTGTATACATTTTATATGGTTTTATGCATTTTCTGGGACTAACATATTAACAAGATGCCACAGTGCCAGTTCCCTGTTTTCTGCTGTTTTTGGTTTCAGAAAACATGTTAAGGAAATATTCTCGGAATTGGACGAAACAAAAGCCAAAATGCCTATTTTTCTCGGGAGCTTCCAGAACACCGAATACGAGAAGGAGTGGGGCCGAGGGGCGCCCACACCATAGGCTGGCGCGGCCAGGCCCTCTGCCGCGCGAGCACGTGGTGTGGGGCCCTCGGGCCTCCACCGCCTTCGCCCTTTCGCTTACAAATACCCCCCGACGTGAAAACCTAAAGCACCCGAACACTTTTCCAGAAACCCTTACGGAGCCGCCGTCGTCGTCAACCCTATTTCGGGAGGGTTCAGAACCTCTTCCCGGCACCCTGCCGGAGAGGGGAATCATCACCGGAGGGCTCTACATCACCATGCCCGCCTCCGGACTGATGCGTGAGTAGTTCATCCTTGGACTACGAGTCCATAGCAGTAGCTAGATGGTTGTCTTCTCCTTTTGTGCCATCATGTTTAGATCTTGTGAGCTACCTATCATGATCAAGATCATCTTTATGTAATGCTACATGTTGTGTTTGCTGGGATCCGATGGATATTGAATACTATGTCATTTGCTTCATAATATATCATGTTGTGTGTTGTTTACGATCTTGCATGCTCTCCGTTGCTAGTAGATGCTCTGGCCAAGTAGATGCTTGTGACTACAAGAGGGAGTATTTATGCTCGATAGTGGGTTCATGTCTCTATTTAATCTGGGGGAGTGACAGCAACCTCTAAGATTGTAGATGTACTGTTGCTACTAGGGATAAAACAGTAGTGCTTTGTCTAAGGATAATTGTATTACTTACATTACACACTTTGCCTAATGCAATAATCTGTTTCTTGCAACTTAATACTGAAAGGGGTGCGGACGCTAACCGGAAGGTGGATTATTAGTCATAGATGCAGTTGGAACGGTCTATGTATATTGTTGTAATGGCCAAATGAATCTCATACTAGACATCATGACTATAGTATATGCATCATTATGCAGTTCTTCATTCTGTCAATTGCCCAGCTGTAATTTGTTTACCCGCATATATGCTATTATTATTTATGGAGAGACACTACTAGTGAACTGTGGACCCCGGTCCTTTCCTTTAAACTGATAATACAACCAACTGCAAACTGTTTCTTTCATTCTCTGCAAACATCATTTTCCACACCATACGTTTAATCCTTTGTTACAGCAAGCCGGTGAGATTGACAACCTCAGTGTTGAGTTGGAGCAAAGTTTCCTGATTGTGTTGTGCAGATTCCACCTCCCTTCAACGCCACTTTTCTGGCGCCGGGGAGACCTTCGTTGTGTTCTTCATCTCCTACTGGTTCGATAACCTTGGTTTCATAACCGAGGGAAACTTGCTACTACGCTCATCACACCTTCCTCTTGGGGTTTTCCAACTCCTCACACCCGTGAGCATCAGTGGGTTTCTTGAATAATGGTGGCCACGTCCAAGAACTCGGCAAACTGAGTGAGGTTGGATAGTCGCGCCACTGACTGAATCCAAGTATCACTGTGAAGCTCAGCGATGACCGTTCTGTTCTTCCTAGTAGCAATCTTGAAGAGATTGGGGGCCCTGATGGTGAGGGGGCCGCCCGGCGACCAAGAATCATGCCAGAAGAGAGCGGTTTGACCATTTCCAAGAATCATGCCAGAAGAAAAGGTACATATCGGAAGCATCGCAAGGGAGGGGGGATCCCACCCAGGGACGGTGAGGTTCAGTCCATTGAAGCCAGGGCCAACGAAGGCGCAGAGCCCTGCTGAAACTGTCAAGGTCCGCAATCCCCAAACCACCAAGAGACTTGGGCCTGCACACCGTTTTCCAGTTGACCAGAGAGTGCCCGCCGCTGATGGATTCCTGATCATCCCCGTGCCAGATAAACCGGCGAGAGATGCGGTCGAAAGCGTGCTTCGCCCATTTCGGCAAAGGCAACACCATGAGGTGAAAAGTTGAACGGACAGATGTCGCCTAGAGGGGGGGGGGGGGGGGGTGAATAGGCGATTTAAAACTTTTTCCGGGGAGCCGGAATTTCCGAGCCAAGATGGACCGGAAATTCCGGTATGCTTGATAAAGGCGGAATAAAACTAGTGTTTTACTTTAGCAAGCATACAACCTAAATATACTAGGTTCACCTATGTGCACCAACAACTTATGCTAAGCAATACAAGTAACAAGGTGATAGCAAGATATATATATGACTTCAAGCACGAAGGCTATCACAATGTAAAGTGCATAAGTAAAGAGCTCGGGTATAGAAATAACCGAGGCACGCGGAGACGAGGATGTATTCCCGAGTTCCACCCAAAGGGTGTACGTCTCGTTGGAGAGGTGTGCGCAACCACAACAGGTTAGCCGCAACGCCACCAAGGCACACCTTCTTCTCCTGATGAACTCAACCACAAAAGGTTGCGAGTTCACCTTCCACTATTGATCCCCTTTCGGGCGGAGATCGAATCCCTTACAACAATCTTGAGGCACACACCCACAACTTAATTGGGGGCTCCCAAGTCTTGAGGCACACACCCACAACTTAATTGGGGGCTCTCAAGTGACCACAAAAGGTCTTGGCCACAAAAGGCCGGCCACAAAAGGCATCTAGGGTCCAATGACCCAAGAGTAACAAGCTCACAAGTATCACCACCACAAATCCTCGTGGAGGGCTCAAACCGATGCAAATGCAACAAGTTTTCCGCCACCGAAAACCCAACAAGTTTTCCAAAGTAAAACCGTTTTCGATGAACAAGAGCTTGACATGGAGATGAACCAAGCTCTAGTTCCTCACCACCATTAAAGCCAAATAAGAACCAAGAAATATGATATGCCAAGTATGCAAAGGTTTGAGCTCTCCACAACGATGCGATCAAGTTACTCACTTGAGAGCCCCTCTTGATAGTACGCCTATCTATCCTATAGCCCTATCAAGATCATACCTTTGCCTTGAGCATTCCACTTGAGCTAGATTATGACTATCTTGATCTCTTCAAGTGGATCACCTTTCTTGATTGCGCTTGCTAGCACATGCTTGATGAAGACATCTCCAAATACTCCCCCATACTCCATTATGGGAGAGTTTCGCTTAGCTCCGTCTTCATGTATCCATTGCAAGCTCCAAGCATAGGATCTCTTCCAAAAGCTTCTCTTGGTCTTGCACATCTTATCCTTGATGACGATCACCACATGACGTCATCCTCCACGAGCTATATAAATCTTCATTCGATACAAGCCCATGGGAAGATACCTAAACCCACATAAAGATACCACACACACATATCATGGGTTAGTTCACAAAGCTATATGGACAAGTGATTACCATCCCAAGAGATACATGATCCCACTTGGGACATCTTGTAGCTTTGTGTGTTGATCAACAACTTGATCAACCTTTTATCTTCCAATCTTTCTTTGCTAATATGATGTCTTGACTCTTTCAAGACATACTTGCAATATGCTCAACCCAACACATGACCATCCATCATATACATCCTTGAATGGGACATTGGTCATCAAATAAGCTTCTAGAGTCCAACACATGAACTCCACCATTCCCATGGACACGATCTATAAAGATATCTTAATGCAAACATTAGTCCATAGAGGTTGTCATCAATTACCAAAACCACACATGAGGGAAAATGCTCTTTCAAAAGTGATGATGGACGTGAGCACCGACTTGACCAAGGTCACCCTCCCAACACGAGTCATGTTTTTTCCCATCCATCCTGGAAGGCGGGCATGGGCTTTGTCTATAAGATACTGAAGATGGACCCGACGGAGGCGCTTATAGTGGAGAGGAAGTCCAAGATAGCAACCTAGGAACTCCATGATCCTAGCAGGGAAGGATGCCAGGATTGAGTGGAGGTCGATGTTGTCACAGTGGATGGGAAAAACTTCCGACTTGGTCTTGTTGGTGATTAGACCACTAGCACTGCCAAAGACGCCAAGGATGTCGGAGATTGCCTGGAGCTCCTCAATAGTAGGATTGGCGAAGATGCCTGCATCGTCGGCGTACAAGGAAACTCTGAACCTAGCCGCACGGGCAGGGATCGGTTGGAGGATGCCCCGTGAAGCCGCCAACTCGATAATGCGCTGAAGAGGGTCGATGGCGAGGATGAACAACATGGGAGACAAAGGATCTCCCTGACGCAGACCTCTAGCATGTCGGAAAGGCCGCCCCGGCGTACCATTGAGAAGTACCCTGGACGAGGCGGAAGCGAACAAGTGACACACCCAGCTACGCCACCTAGGCCCGAAGCCAAGCTTCTCCAACACCTCAATCATGTATGCCCAGTTGACAGAGTCGAAAGCCCCGGGGCTGTGAATCGTTCTTTAAGATTCAAACGGTTGCTTTTTCCTCTGATTTATACCATGGATGTGAATCAGTCCAGCGGAGATGAGCGCGGAAGCAACCCACAACCTCTTGTACTCTTTCGAGGACCTTGGCAATGGTAAGGGCCTCTTTGGTGTAAAGGATTTTCAAAAGAATTTCATAAGATTCAATGCATAAGAATTTTTCCTAGAGTCTATTTGGTTCAAAGGAATGAATCCTTCAAAGTTCTTATGGAATGCCCATAGGAATTCTAACAAGAGGTTAGACCTCATGGAAAAGTTCCGGGTCTATGACAACTATGACTTGTACCCAACTCAATAGAAAATTACTAGTGCAATCAGTCCTGCATTTTTAGTTCCTGGAATCCAACTCAATAGAAAATTACTAGTGCAATCAGTCCTACATTTTCAGTTCCTGTAGGATTCCACATGTCATGACGTTCTATTTCTACGATTTTCCTATTCCTGTGGTTTTCAATTACTGTAAACCAAAGAGAATATAACGATGGGTTTTCTTGTTCTATTTGCCTTTGCCTGATGTGACGACCTCAATAGCATGCACTTCTTGCTTGTAAGCAGCGGATGAGAATTCTCAGTGAAACACCAGAATCGGTACAGATAACAAGCTGAAAAGCCTTTTTTTTTGATTTGTTGTTCTGACTGACATGTCAGGCACCTAGATGCTATCTCTGTTCCTGAGCATGGAGTACCAACCGTGGGATGAGGATCGTGCGGGTCCTGTTGAAAGTTACCCTTTTGGGCAACTTTTCCCCCTAAGCCTTGTAATAGTTAATTATGAGAGGTTTAGCACTGAGGGTGCTCTATTGTAATAAACGTACTGGAATTGTCGTGGCTCGCGGTCCGCTTTCTAAGGCCCGAGAGTGGGAGGTTGGGTGGCACGACATCAAACCCTAAAAACATGTTTTACCTGTTCTTCCAGTTCTTCTTTCATCCCTTTATCTTTTTCCCTTATGTTCCAGCCTAGTATTATCTTAGTTTTAGCCAATTACTGTTGTTCTTGTTCAGGAATTCCCTTCGTTTGTGCTTAGCCACCCTTGGGATCCCTGACAATTGGTACTCAGAGCTCAGGTTAGACACCAAATTTTTTTTCCTACCGGGGGTTTCTCGATCACCTTGATTCGAGTGTGAAATTCCTCTACAACACCGGATCTGGAACGAGCGTCATCATCGAGTTCGTGCCGCCGCGAATTGATTGCAAAAGGCTCACCTTTGTCAATCATGCCGGTCCGCACAAGGTCGCAGGAAGCCTTGGACAAGGCGGATGAGGAAGCGCAGCTGCTGGAGGCAGCGCAGATCCAGGCTCAGGCAGAAGAGGAGATCAGTACACGCCTACCTCGAGAAGTCCTCAACATCGCCAAACGACTAGATCTGCAGCAGCAATCGGTCGAGGAATTACATGGTAATATCTCTAACCTTACTGAGATGGTGGCTAGATTGGGGGTGTCGGTGCAGCAGCAGGGATCTGAGCAGCAGCAGTTTGCACGCCCGAACGTTGACCGGACGCCGCCATACCGATCCCAGGCCTTGCTGAGCCCAATCTTTGAGATTCCCACTCCGAATTCACCATCATCCATTCAGCAGCAACCACACCCAAGCCAACTTCCACAACCACGATTTTCCAGTACACCTTCACCACACCAAACATCACAGCCATACACCCAAAATTCCCAGCCTTTAGCGACAGTTCGTCAGAGACACTTTCAGTCCCACACCACACCGCAATCACACCCACATATGTACCAGCAAAACTACCAGCCACCATATACAACCTACGCAACACAACTACAAGTCAACACCAATTACTACCAGCCACAAACACAGCCAAATCAACCAGCTTTCCCACAATATACCTACAACCCACAACCTTACCAACAGACACCAATGTGTTCACCACAATACACATATACCCAACCTCAAACCACTATCTTACCACTCAGTCAATGCTGGCCACAACCACAGCAACAACCCAGGCAACCAGTGAGGGAAAGAGCGGTACCTGAATCTCAAGAGGTGCCGAGACAGCAAGTAACGGAGGACAGACCACATAACCAGCAATACCAACACCATGAACCTCACATTAGAACACCCAGCATTGAGTTACCTATATTCAGTGGAGAAAATGCAGCAGGATGGCTGCTGGAGTGTGAGGGGGTGTTTGAGCTTGCAGGAATCCCAACTGAAAGTAAGTTGAAATGGGCTAATGCACATATCAGAGGCAGAGCAAAAACCTGGGTACAAAGCTCAAACTTCAATATGCATCTGATGAACTGGCAGCAGTTTTGTACATTACTGTGTGAGAGATTTCCTAGTCCAGGGGCAGATGAATCGATGGAACTCTGTCAACACCTGAAGCAAATTAGCACAGTGGACCATTATATTGATAGGTTTGAGGATTGGATGTCTGCTATGAAGAGAGATCATGAGTATTTACAGGAAAACTTTTTTCTGTTAAGGTTCTTAAGTGGACTCAAAGACTCCATCAAGCATGACACAAAATGTCACAAACCAGCCACTCTAAGAGCAGCATATTGGTTTGCTAGGAAGCAGGAACAATCACACTTGTGTAACACCAAAAAGCCTGTCACTGTGGTGGCCAACAGAACAGCTCCAGCACCAACACATCTGAATAACAGAAATGTTTTACCCAAAGACAATAGACCTAGACCAGGGACTGACAGGCCAAGAGAAAAAGGAAAATGTTGGTACTGCCCTGAGATGTGGTCTTATGGCCACAAATGCAATGAATTCAAAAGCTTGTTGCATGTGCTGCAATTACAAGGTCACTCTGATGAAGAAGCTGAACAGGAGGAACAAGCTGAGCAAATAGAAGAGCAAATACAAGATCAACAAGCAGCTGAGCCTGTAGACAAACCAGCAGGGTTGTGTATGTCTATATCAGCTACTGCAATTAAAGGACTGCCAACTGATGAAACAATATCATTGCTAATCAATATTGGTGGAGTCCAAGCTATTGCACTGGTGGATTCAGGAAGTTCTAATACTTTCATTGATCAAGACTTTGCAATTAAATTGAATCTTCCTACCAGAGCAACTCAGGCCAGAACAGTAAACATTGCAGGTGGAGGAACTCTCACAAGCTCTGCAGTAATTCCACACTGTCCTTTTACAATACAGAAAACAAAATTCTGTAGTGATTTCAAGGTGTTACCTTTAAAGGGCTATGATATTGTTCTGGGAGTCTCTTGGCTGAAGCAACATAACCCAACTACATTTGACTGGGTTGAGAGAACAATAACAGTGACCAGAGAAGGAGTTCAGCACAAGTTTGTTGATCAATTACAGGTATCAAGAAATCAATTAATCACAGCTAAACAATGTGATAAAATTCTTAAGAAGGGAGCTTCTGGATACTTGATACAATTGTTCTTAATCAATGAGTCACCTGATGACTACAGCGAGGAACAACCACCTGTACCTCCTGAAATAGGAAAAATATTGGATGAGTACAAGGACCTGTTTGAAATGCCAGTGGGTTTGCCACCAAAAAGGGATTGTGATCACAGAATACTGTTAAAGGAAGGATCAACTCCTCCTAATATTAGGCCTTATCGAATGCCACACAAGCAGAAAAATGCTGTTGAGGATATGATAAAGCAAATGCTTGCAAATCAGGTGATCAGATACAGTTCCAGTCCTTATTCTTCACCAGCATTGGCAGTAACAAAGAAGGACAAAACCTTGAGATTGTGCACTGATTTCAGACAGGTTAATGAACAAACAATCAAGAACAAATATCCAATACCTGTCATAGAGGATCTATTGGATGAATTAGCAGGAGCAGCTGTGTTTTCCAAGCTTGATCTGAGGTCAGGATACCACCAGATAAGAATGCATCCGGATGATATCAGCAAGACTGCTTTTAGAACACACTCTGGCCATTATGAGTACATGGTGATGCCATTTGGGCTTACAAATGCTCCAGCGACTTTCCAAGAGCTGATGAACACAATATTTGCTCAATATCTCAGAAAATTTGTACTAGTATTCTTCGACGACATACTAGTCTACAGTACAAATATGGTGGAGCATGCTAAACATTTAGCTATGGTTCTGCAAATCCTGAGAACAAACCAGCTCAAGGCTAAAAGATCCAAGTGCATGTTTGCAACACCACAAGTAGAATATCTTGGTCACATTATTTCGGCTGAGGGAGTGCAAACTGATCCTACAAAGATACAAGATATTATCAAGTGGACTACTCCAGCTACTGTGTCTGAATTAAGAGGCTTTCTAGGACTAACAGGATATTATAGAAGGTTTATCAAGGGATATGCAACAATCTGTAAAGCATTGCATGAAGCACTAAGGAAAACAGGATTTAAATGGGGTCCTGAACAGGATGCAGCATTCCAGAAGTTGAAGGAAGTAATGACCACTCCACCTCTGTTGGCATTACCTGACTTCACACTGCCTTTTGTGTTGGAGACTGATGCAACAAGGAAAGCCCTTAGCTTACTTCAGCAAAACACTGGGAGTAAAGGCACAGATACAATCAATATATGAAAAAGAGGCTATGGCAATCCTTGAAGCTCTGAGGAAATGGAGGCATTATCTAGTGGGCCATCGGCTCATAATCAGAACCGACCAAAAGAGCCTAAAGTACTTGACTAGCCAGAGACTGTTGGAAGGGATACAACACAAACTGATGATTAAGTTGCTGGAATTTGACTACTGTATCGAGTACAAGAAGGGTACTGAAAACTGTGTGGCTGATGCATTATCCAGAAAAGTTGAGCACTTCCATCCTGATTCTTGTCATGCTATATCAGCAGTGGTACCTAAATGGATTGAGGATGTGGAAAAATCATATGAAACTGATGCAAAATGCCAACAGCTTAGGCAGGACCTGGCAATAGACAGCAACAGTCATCAACACTATTCACTAACAGCTGGTATACTGCGATATAAAAATAGAATTGTTATTGGAGAACAATCTGAATTGTGTGCCACACTGTTTGAGGCATTTCACAATTCACCACTTGGGGGCCACTCAGGGCAAAGGGTTACATTGCATAGGCTAAAACAGCTGTTTTTCTGGCCACATTTGAAGCAATATGTGGCTGAGAAGGTGTCACAATGCCCAGTGTGTCAGTTGTCTAAAGGAGAGCATGTATATTACCCTGGGCTGCTGGATCCTTTGAACATTCCTAAGGTGAAATGGTCTGAAATAAGTCTGGATTTTGTGGAGGGTTTACCAAAATCTAGAGGCAAGGATGTGATATTGGTGATAGTGGATAGGCTCACTAAGTATGCTCATTTCATCACACTGTCTCATCCATTCACAACTCAGCAAGTGGCAAAACTGTTCATGGATAACATTTATCGGCTGCATGGATTACCTCAAGCAATTGTTTCAGATCGAGACCGGATATTTACCAGCAAGTTCTGGCAGGAACTATTCACTACACTTGAGGTGAAACTAAAGCTGAGTACAGCTTACCACCCACAGTCCGATGGACAAACTGAGCGAGTGAACCAATGTTTGGAACAATACCTGCGAGCAATGGCATTTAGAGAACCAAAAAAGTGGGTTGATTGGATTCCATTAGCAGAGTGGTGGTACAACACTGCCTTTCACACATCTTTGAAGCAGTCACCATTTGAAGCATTATATGGATACAAGCCACCTCAGATTGGGGAAGTGATTCTGTCTAGTGAATTAACCCCAGAGATAGCTTCCACTCTACAAGATCAACAGGAGATGATGAAGGTGCTGCAAGATAATCTCCAAAAAGCCCAAAACAGGATGAAAAGGTTTGCAGACTTAAAGAGAAGCGAAAGGCAATTCTCAGTGGGAGACTTGGTCTATTTAAAGATGCAACCTTACAGGGAAGCAGCTTTAGGGTTAAGGAATGCATTGAAGCTTACATCAAAGTTTTATGGACCCTTCCGAGTCATTCAGAAGGTGGGCAATGTCGCTTATAAGCTACAGTTTCCTGAAGGCACTAAATTGCATGACGTCTTTCATGTTAACCAACTGAAGAAACATATTGGTCCCAATGCTGTGCCTAATCCATTCCTGCCGGTGCTCACTCCTGAAGGTAAAATCAAAACATCTCCTATGCATATTCTTCAGCGCAGGCAAATTGCTCGATCTGCAGGTGACTATGATATCCCAGTTGACCAATGGCTGATACATTGGGAGAATCTAACCGCTGAAGAAGCAACCTGGGAGGATGTGAAGTTTGTGCAGGCGGCGTTTCCGGAATTCAAGCCTTGAAGTCTTGTCTCGAGCGGCCGGTATTGTCAGGCACCTAGATGCTATCTCTGTTCCTGAGCATGGAGTACCAACCGTGGGATGAGGAAACCGTGGGATGAGGATCGCGCGGGTCCTGTTGAAAGTTACCCTTTCGGGCAACTTTTCCCCCTAAGCCCTGTAATAGTTAATTATGAGAGGTTTAGCACTGAGGGTGCTCTATTGTAATAAACGTACTGGAATTGTCGTGGCTCGCGGTCCGCTTTATAAGGCCCGAGAGTGGGAGGTTGGGTGGCACGACATCAAACCCTAAAAACATGTTTTACCTGTTCTTCCAGTTCTTCTTTCATCCCTTTATCTTTTTCCCTTATGTTCCAGCCTAGTATTATCTTAGTTTTAGCCAATTACTGTTGTTCTTGTTCGGGAATTCCCTTCGTTTGTGCTTAGCCACCCTTGGGATCCCTGACATGACAGCAGTACATTACATTTGTTGTCACATGGCACAATAATTACCCACCGTTTGGTGGACAACACGAAAAGAAAACAGGAGAGACGGTATGAAGAAAGCCCCTGTGATGCCCGCCATGGCAGTTCCTTGTTCAACTGTTACATGGTCTCACAGTGTCCTTCTCCACAAATGGACGGATGCCAACTGGGGCTTAATAATGGCTCCTGCCACTGTTGGAACTTACATCTATACAAGGGGAAGCAAAGACCCACATCACGCTCTTTCTTTACTCTGCACACACATTTGGTGTAACTGTACAAAAAAACAATCATGTGGCTACGGACGTTGGGCAGCTACGGATCTTCGTTCTTCTTTTCTTACCCATCTGTTTGCTGTACTCTCTGCCTTGGTGTTTGGTTGGCGGGCATGGTCTTCAGCAGTGGTTTTAATGCAGCCATGATCTCTACAAACGATGGCCGCGCCCTTGGGTCCCTACAGAAAATACAGGAGGCAGCCCCATTGAGATTACTGGGAATTGGTCGTTCACCGAACAAGAATCTCGATGACGATCATATAGGCACAATGTGTAATATTCTGAAACTGCAACCGAGCAAATTAGGCATACTAACGTCTGCCAGCATCTTGTTATGATATCTGCTACGGCAGGGTCGACGTTATCTGGAATATCGAGGCGACGACTCTGAAACCCAACTGCTCCAACAACTTGCATGGCGTTCATTCCTTCCCAAGGCTGTTGTAATGTACAAAGTTCCCACAGTATGACACCGTAACTAAAAACATCGCATCTGCCAACATGCAAAAATATGTCAGCTAGAACAAAATTATGTGGGAAATAAATACAGCTGAACTGGATTTTGAGCAGTAGACTAACTTCTCATCTGATGGTTCATTGCGCAGTACTTCAGGTGCCATCCACTCCGCCTGCAGATCAAAGCAAACATTTAGTGGTGACTTTGGTAGAGCACCTGAACCACCTAGGTTCAGATAAAAATGCACACATATAACATAAACTAACTTTTGTTTTCCATAGTGTACGCCTGTTAGTCAGCTTAAGTATATTAGCTAACAACGTGACTTCCCTTATTAAAAGAAAGCCACGTGACTACACAACTAGCTATTTGTGGACTTTGAATTGAAATATTGGAGATATAAGCTGGAGGTAGTGGAGGGTTAAGATATTCCAGTGAACCGCAAGTCCAATATATAATTTGAAGCTCCACATTCATCCAAGCACCGTCACTATCAGCGTTTGATTATCGTTCCGGATTCCGGAATAGGAAGCTATGTTTAAACCTTCAAATATTCCCTTAAAGCTTAAAGCACTATCACACAAAAGTTACAGTCAAATTGAGGGATCGTGAAAGCTTACCGTTCCAGCTGTTGATCTTGATGACAGGAATGTATTGTTCTTCATTCTCGATAGACCAAAATCACAAACCTAATTGCAAAAGGTCATATAGCTTGCAGTGGAAATAATAAACAGAATAATATTTGCTATCATGGACCTTGTCTGTTACCTTCACAACCCAATTCTTGTCAACCAGCAGATTTGGGGATTTCAGGTCTCTATGGACTATAACTGGTGTGCTGTTATGCAGATAATTCATACCACGTGCCTAGGGACCACCCAAAGCAAGTTCAGTAAAAAACTAAAAATATCTTAGATGCACCTGTCTGCATTAGTAAGAAAAACTGCAGAGACAGATATATTAAATTATGCATTAGTCTTACCACATCAAGTGCCATTCTTAAGCGCCTTTTTTCATCCAATTGGTTGTTAGGTCGATGGATCAATCGGAACAAGCTACCTCTGAAATACCATTAGCACAACTGGCAATCAGTAAATAATGTACTCTTTTCAAGGAAGTTATGGAATTACAGCGGCAATAGTATATATGGAAGGAGGAAAGAGCTGTTACAAGTGTTTGATACTATTTATATCAGTGTCTGAATCATATTTTCACATTTGTTTCCGCATACAAAACTCTACCCTTGATAGAATCTCATGTCACCAACCTAATACATGGTCCTTAAAAGGAGTTAGAGATGAGCATTCTTGAGAGCGTGTGATATTTGTCTAGGGTCAGATGAGATTTAGTTGAGCTCGACTTACAAAGCAAACCAGACTATTAAAAGCAGTACATAAGCCAGAAGATGAGATCATAATAGCATGACCAAAAAATAGAAGACAATCATTGTCTATATCAGAATAGCCCGACTGAGTGATTATTTGAGTCCAGATACATGCTAGAATATTTTCCATTCGAACAGAAAACAGTGCAAAACTTCTAGGATATTCATGAACTTGGATCATAGTCATTTAAGTAAACTAGTTCGAAATGAGAGTCATCAGGAAAAAAAGAACACATGAAATTTCATCAAATGGTCAAGTGGCCTGATGTCTTATGTGATATTGCTATGTGTTACATAGTGAATGCTAATCCCAAATGAACAATTTAAAGCAAGAAAGCCTACCTTGGAAGAAATTCGGTAACAATGGAAAGATTAGGCACCCTAGTGATAGCACCCATGAAAAGAACGACATTGGGATGACGCAACCGCTTCATTATTCGCACCTACACACGAAGCAATTATCAAGATAACTGCATAAGAATATACTTTTATAAATATTATTACAAATAATGGAAGCAGAGTTCTTAAATAGTAGTCTGGCTGCTAAATTAATTTCTAAACCTTTAGCAATAGCCTGCTTTAAAACTACCATTACTGTTGCACATTCTTTCTAATGGAATGCACTACAATTTATAGCTATGGAATTAAAATATGATTACTTCATTGAAAATTGATGTTTAGTTTACAAAATGCACACATGGTGTGTTAGGTGTTCCCACTCTATCTCTGTTCTCTCTAGCAAATGAAGAAAAACAGGGGACTAGCACTACAGAGGAGCACACCAGTTCCAGGCAACAGATGCCATTCTGTTCCATTAGATTTTGCAGCAATGAATGCTACACCACAGCAACGAATGCCTACAAACTTGGCAACCTATGCCTACTGAAGCTTACACATATGTATGACACATACATATGTGCTTCAACCTGACACAGGATTTCTACTACATCTTGGCTTCCAACTGGCTTCTCTCCATATAGGGTGCCTCTCCTTATATAGAGGGTTCAAGCTCGGTGCTACCGCATTCTAGAGCCTTCTACTGCTATTCTATCTTACAGGATAAGAATTACATATAAATAGTAGTCGTCTAGAACATACTAGCACCTACTAACTTAACTCCTAAGCAAGGATTACTCTCCTACAATGTGCAGACAGCTGCAAACATATCGCAGCATGCCAATCTACTCCGGACACAACTCATGTGCCCTGATCACGTCACAACGAGCACACAACATATGTGAACGTGTGTGTTCACACTATAACCTACACGCAACCTATGTGTGCAGTTTACACTATGACAAGATTATATCAGGCCAATACAGTGCACATGAGAAGCAAGCGTCCATGCAAGTATAACATACATGACCACACTCACATAAATACAAGCAACAGAGCCAGCAGCATTGTACTTCCATCATTTATGTCATCTGAATTTACATGAAATTTGTGTACCTCAGCTCTAAATTCTTCCAGAGCATCACTTGAAATATCTTGTTGCAAAAACTTCTTGACAGCCACTTCCTATAAACAAAGCAATTAATTATCATGTAAGACATGGCATTAGATGAAAGGAAACATTGAAGGCATCGCTGAAGGGTTCAACAGAAGATGGAGTGCTAAACTTAGGGAACTTCAAACGAACAAAACGGATAACGGTAGGTATATTATTGAAGCCTGGGAATGAAACTCGCTTCTGGAAGGACGCTCAGAACCATGTCATTCAGTGATTAAAATCCTACCATATACCACATCATCACGAATCGGCATGCAATGGTTGCAGATGTGATGGGCTTGGGGCCCCTGAACATCGAATTCAGCCGTGCCCTCACTGTAGCTAAGCTCTTGTCTTGGCAGAACTTACACGACAGGGTAGCCCATATTCAGTTAATTCATGATGCAGATTCGTTCTGCTGGAGTTTACATATACCTCCAGCCAATTCTTGGTGTAGTCGATGCACGGGGCCTTGATGGATATGGGGCATCAGTGCCACAAATATATCATTAACGAACTAAAGATCAAGCTAATTTTGTATGGTATCTATGCAAGAAGGTATCTTAACGAAGGACGTTTTAGCTGAGCATAAGTGGAAGGGGAGCAAAATATGTTGATTCTGGAGCGAGGAAAGACTAACGTTTCATCTGATGCCCTTTTACTCACCTAGCACGGCGGCCCATTTTTGTGGCGTTTAACCTTAAACCACCTAGTAGCATTTCTAATAAGAGTGGGAAGTTCCTTATGGGCCAGATATTGCTGGACATATGGGCCAAATAGTAAGGAATATTAGGAGTCTGTTTGGTTTATGCCCCCGGCTGACCCTACCAAAAATAGTTCATGCCAAATGTCCTCACACTTGTTTTGTTTGTTGCCAATTTTCTGGCTGCCTATATATATATATTACTTGGTGTTGCCTTCATCACAGATTGTAGCCAATTTTTTGGCCAACCCTGGGCGGTGGAATCCTGCCCCAAAAAAATTGGCGAGCCAATTTTGGTACGGGCTGTGAAAGCATGATCAAAAATACCCAAAGCTCTGTTTCCATGGGCTGGGGGGCTGAAGCCCGGGTTCGCCCTGAAGAAGCTCCGCCACTGACTGCCGCAATAATTTAGGTTTTACTCCCTCCGTCCCGAAATAGGTGGCGTATAAATTGAGTAAAAAACTCAACATTTTTTAAGTTTGACTGGATATATATACAAAAAATATGAAGATTCACCATTACGTATATTTTCATAATGTAGTTTTGAAATGCGCTAGTGATAGTTTCTTCTATATATTTAATCAAACTTAGAAAATGTTGACTTTTCTTACTCAATTTATAAGCCACCTATTTGGGGATGGAGTGAGTAATAAAGAAAACAGTTAAAAAAAATTCAGGCTATTTTTCTGGCTACACACAGGATCCGTAGGGAAGTGCTCACTGCAGCGAGTGGACAAACAGGAGGCTACTGATAATTTGATATTGGGTGGTCTCCGTGATGCGTGAGTCATATAATGGAGTGTGTTGCTCTCTTGGTGCGGAAACACATTTTGTAGTGGATGATAATAAGTTGATAAAATTGTGGCTGCGTGCATCAATTAATGCAGAGGCCAGGGGTTTGAACCTCCGTTTTGAATAAAAAATTGTTACTGAAGCCTGACACTACAGAAATCATATTTCACTTCAAGCTATGGGCCAAAACACAAGCAACTGACTGCAAAGGTCTACAGCTAAATTTTGTTTTTGGGTGCAAGGTCTAAACATTTCAGATTATTTAGTTAAATTTGTATCCTGATGCAAGCGTTTCACATTACGAATGGAGAGGAAGAACCAAATGGCTATTGCGGTTTGCACACATATTTTTAACTGACTTTCCCCCATTGCTAAACGTCAAAAACACTGAAAAGGTACAGGCCTATTCTAGTTTCATTGATTAGGCGGTGCTATGGTGCATGCTAATAAGTTAACATTTCTTTCACACCATTAGACACCACTAGAACAAAATAACTTTAATTAGCCCATATATTTCCAGTTCCATTTAGTAATAGACAATTAAGATAACAAACATGGAACTCATTAATGAATTTAACACTATAAAAGTACATTTAAAATGAAAGACTTACTGTTCCATGCCATTCTCCTCTATAAACTTCTCCAAACGATCCTGAAACACAAAAGGTTGCATGTATATTAAAAAAGTTGAAACTGTATTATGCTAATACCAGAAAATCATTAGACACACAGAGTGGTGTGACTAATATAAAATTCATTTACAGAAAAAAAATATCAAGAGAGTAGTACCAAGGCCAATACGTTCACCAATTGCAATTTCTTCCAATTGCATTTCAAACTCTGCAACTTCGTCTAGAGCACTTTCAGATTTTGCACTTTCTGTACCACTTGATTTGTCTGAGGTTCTTTCGGCTTCCCGGGGAACTTCAGATGAATCTTTTTCTTGATCTAGAGGGTTATCTTGACCATGACCAATTTCATCGTGCTGTTTATCCCAAAAGTGATCTGCAGCTTTTTCAATTGATACATTTCTTTCAGAAGTACATGGTAAACCAAATAGCTGATTACCAGGCTCCAAGTGTTCATATTGCTTGCTAACAGCAGCCGTTGTTGCAACAACTGCAGCTGCGGTGACAGTAGCCGCGGCTGCAACAGGCACGTCAAATTTCATATCGCTGTTAGATTTTGCGGCTGCAACAACCATCGAAGATGCTACCACTGCAGCAGTTGCAACAGCAGCAGCCGTAACAGGCAATTGCTTTGAGAACTGTGACGAAGTTTCCTGGGGAGGTGCCGAAGGTTCATACCGGGAAAAATAAGGAGATGGGCTACCACGGATATCCGGGGGTGGGTATATGCCTAAACCTTCGATAGGCTTAAGTGAGTCCAAAGGTGCGCGGTGGGACACAATTTTCGATTGGAGTTCATGTCCATTGTGATGAGCCGGTAATGGACCATGACCTCGATCAGCATATTCCCTTGATCCAACCTCGTTCATCCTTCTTTTCATTTCATCCTTGCTTTGAAACAGGCTGGTGTCACACACAATGAGGTCTTTTGGCTCTTCCATTGAATCTTCTGAAAACAAGTCTGGTGGTGCCACTACTCCGTTTTCAAGTAAAACCTCGTGGATCTTCTGTGCTAATTGTGGATTTTCCTTGGCAGCATTAATCATGTACTCTGAGATATCCTTTACTTTCATCCTCCGGAAACCTGCACCGCTGCCCACTTCTGGGGATGAAGGTGAACTTGACAAAGAATTATTTGCTGCAATTGATTTTTCTTTGTTCTTTAAACCCATAACTTCATCTGTACTTCTATATTCGTTAACAGGTGTATTTTCACTAGGGTATGTGTTAACGGATAAAACTTCAAACGAACTTGATAACGTATTTTGTTGATTACTTGTCTGGCTAGTTGCAGCTCCATCGGTATCAGAAGGACCTACATTGCTAGATGTCGATCTTCTGTCAAGCAACTCATACTCAAAAGAATCGCATGCAGAATTTGAAACTCCACCAAGAGAAGACCCCAACTGATTTGTCACATCAGGTTTGCTTAACTTATGATTATCTGAGAAGGAACTGTCTTCAAGATCTGTAGGCAAAACAGCACCATCTGAAGGAATAATTGTGCCAGGATCTGTCACGAGATCAACTATGAACTCCCTGCAAAATGTAGCATGGCATACATGGTTATAAAGCATCTAGTGGATGAAGCAAGTCTAGTATCTACACACAGCACAACTGTTCCATAAAATAATCATCTGTGCTTCAAAATCATATTATGCTGACTATGCACAGGGTGTGATACCTTCCATCATCAAATCTCACAATGTTCAAAGCTCCATCATCCGATCCAGTGTACTGTCTTCCTTTTAGAAGTCGACAAGGGACCTCAAGGCTATCAGCCAAAACCTACATCCAAATATGGAGAGAATCAATTGTCACCACACCAATGAATCGCCTAATGGACAAATGTCTTGCACAGTGTTTTTCAATGTCAGCAAAGTAACTGTTAGCATATTGATGAATCACTTTTTGAACAAAAGTTGCACAGATGACTTATAGAACAATGTGACACAGCAACATTGATTTGGATTTATGCATTGAATTTTGAAGTTGATAATCGACAACATTATAACAGATAGTAATCTTCAATGTTCATGTTAAGCAAATTATGTTTGTACAAAGACTGATCAGAATTGGCCCCGTCATCTAAAAATTCTTACTGTGTGTGTTACTGACCTTAAATAGCAGAGCGCGATGACGAGCCAGTCCAGTTTTTAACTGGCCAAGAGGCACAACTACACTTTCAGTATGTGTTCTCAGGGATCTGATCATGTTCTGGTATTTCACTGACATGTTCTCAGGATCAAATATTATTCCACCCATGTGTTTAGCAACGAGATTAGCAAGTTCATGAATCAGAACATTGCCAACAAGTTCTGAGGTTCTCTGCCGAAGGTCAAGAACAATGATTAAGGCCTTCTGCTCAAGTTTCATAAGCTCAGGGTCTTCACCTCTGTGGACCAATACAGCTTCCCAGTTCACGCTATCATGTGAAAGTTGCTGCGCTCGCAGATCACTAAGAGAGGGCATGTTTATCGATGATGGCCCGTTCCCGGTGATATAAAGATCATAAAAGCCATCTGATATTATGTCATCATAACCGAGGGCATTGAAATTCTGCGAAGCATTGGCAAATATATAATATCACGTGTCAGAAAATGGTAAGAGTAACATATAAGTAGGGAATATTTGAGTCAACAGAAACACCATATGATATGTGGTACTATATAAAGAGACATACTACTACTAAAGGTCTGGCAGCATCACCCTCTAGAACTCACACGAGCAATAAGCATTATCCAGAGCTGTTTACTCGTAGATAAAAGTGGTTATCCCCACTTAGTATCAGACGAACCTTTTATTGAACCCAATTCCACAGGACCCATAGAAATTTTTCTCTGACTCATGAGAGGATTTCCCTATGGTGCAACCAAAGTTACCTGCTCTTGTAGGATTCAGCAATGCCTGACATTCAATTGATGTAGTTTTTGGACTGCTGTGTTTTTCCATTTCTGTGTGTTCCACATGGGGCCTTGGATTGCTTAAAAGAAGGAGCTCCTATACTACTGGTTACTGTTACCAATCTAACAAGCAATATGCCAGCATCGATCACGCTCTAGGTACGCAATGAGCATTATTACGTAATAGTACAAGTTGATCACAACAACTGCGGCACGAGAAAGAGCAATGGACGGTGAAATCGACCGTACAACACAACGGGGCAGAGCAGTGCAGGGCCTAGATAGATAGATGGGTAACTGACCCAGTATCTCGCCGCTAGGAGGTCGGCGGGTGAGCTGGCAGGGCGGCAGAAACCGAGGCTCATCTGCTTGGCGACCTCGATCTCCATCTCCTCGGGGTTGTCCCTGGCGCTCATCTCCAGCACAAGCTGCAGCTGGAACTCCTCCAGGTCGTCCTCCTCCTTCTCCCGCTCCCGCTTCCTCTCCTCGGCCTCGGACGACTCCCTGATGACCCGCTCCTCCACCGCGTCCTCCTCCTCCTCCTCCCGCGACCGCCGCCGCTCCGCCTCGCCCGACACCCGCCGCTCCGTCTCCCCCTCCGGCTGCTGCTGCTGCTGCGGCGCCCGCCTCGCGCCGCCCGGCTGCCGCGTCCTCTCCTCCCCTCCTCCGGACGACGCGGACGCCGGAGGGGTCGGCTCCGGGGGCGTCGGGGGCGGGGGGCGGGTCGGGACGGAGTCGAGCCAGCTGGACACCACCGAGGGCGGCTGCTGCTGCCGCTGGTCGGGGACGGGGGGGCGATGGACCGCGCCGACCCCCACCCCTCCTCCGGTGGTGGCCTTGCGGGAGGGCGGAGGGGCGGGCGACGACGCGGCGCCGTCGGCCGAGCCTTCCCCGATGTGGAGCTTCCGGAAGAAGTTCTTCATGCCGCCGCCGAGACCAAAGTCGCCGTCGGAGCAGCAGCTATTGCCTACTGGTGTTGGGAGGGGTGGGTGGGTGGATCCGACATGGCCACTGACGCAGGCACCGAGCGGGTAACTTTCTCTGCGCACCTATTGACTCGTCCCCTAATCACTTTGTTTAAGCTTAGCGGCCTGTTATTATCGCTACTACCGCCTCCGCCGTCGGCTGCTGTCATCAACAAAAAAAACAACAAGAAAAGAAGCGGAGGGGTTTACCAGAAAAAGCAATAGCACGGGGATTTAAGGCCCGGAATTACCCGATTCCTCGGGGTTCCGTTGGCTCTAATTGCGTCCTGATACAGCGCGCGCAGTTATTACGGAAAGGCGTGCGATCCTCTAGGTTTAGTGATTGAGGAGTAGAAGAATGGAATGGAAAAGAAGGCATGTTTAGAAGCTGACAGCGGGATAGCACGACCGCTGACAGCGCCACCTGACCAGCGTGGACCGGGCTCACGGACGGGCCCCTGACATGCGTGGACTGGTGGACGGGCCACTATACCCAGCGAGGAGGCAAGTGGTGGCGGCGCCGCTGGTTCGTACTCGCAGCGCCATCCCGTGGGCCACGCCCACCATAGACGCTACCGCGCGGGCTCCACCTGGAAAACTTAATCGTGCTCCCACTGACAGGCTGATCTGGCGGCTCTATCGGCCCACTTGCCATTGCCTGTGCTAGTGGGACAACCGAGCAGTTATCCTCACCGGTAGCATCATATCATCGCTCTCGACGCGAGGGAGATTGTAGTTCTTGTCGGTGGTGGGGACCGCCGCCCATTTGCTCATCTGGTGTAGGATCTACTCTTGTTTTTACTCTAGTTTCTACAAATTTGGTGCGTTTACATGGCGTCGTATCTTATGCATCCGACTCGTCGGTGTATCCGTGCATCCGTTGATAGTCAACCATCCGATCTAAATCGTGCGTTCTAGCTATTTCTGATGGAATTTTGCAATGAACCGCCCACATCTAGAATGTTTGTTTTGTAAAGCAACCCCTGAACATTGAACCGTCTCAGCGTCCAGTCCAACTCTTCTCTTATCCCTAAACAACACGCTCCTCGGATCCCTACGGCGGCCGTGAGCGGCGGCGGCGATGACGACGGGCTCATCAATCCCCAGCACAAGTGGTTGATACGTCTCAAACATATTTATAATTTCTTATGTTCCATGCTTATATTATATCAATTGCTACATGTTTTATATACACTTTGTATGGTTTTATGCATTTTCTGGGACTAACATATTAACAAGATGCCACAGTGCCAGTTCTCTGTTTTCTGCTGTTTTTGGTTTCAGAAAACCACTTAAGGAAATATTCTCGGAATTGGACGAATTTAATACCAAAGTCCCTATTTTTCACGGGAGGTTCCAGAACACCGAAAACCTGACGGAGAGGGGCCACGAGGCCCCCAGATGAGGTCCCGGCGCGGCCCCACTTCTGGCCGCGCCAGCCCCTCATGAGGGCGCCTCGGGCCTCCACCGCCTTCGCCCTTTCGCCCATATAATGCCCCCGACGCAAAAACCCTAACCACAATAAGCCTTTTCTCGAGAAGAGTTCCGCTGCGCCGCCGCCATCGAAGACAAGATTCGGGGGGACAGAAGTCTCTGTTCCGGCACCCTGCCGGGACGGGGAATTGCCCTCGGAGCCATCTCCATCGACTCCACCGCCATCTTCATCGCCGCTGCTGACCCCTATGATGAGTAGGGAGTAGTTCTCCCCCGCGGCTGCGGGCTCTACCGTTAGCTATGTGGTTTATCTCTCTCTCCCATGGTGTGATCTTTATGTGATCATGAGCTTTGTAATCTAGTTGAATATGTGATGTTACTCTTTATCTATTATGCACTCTAGAGGTTACTTTAATATGAACTCCGTGGTTATTCACGGTTGTAAAGGTGACAGTATGTGCACCGTGTGTGATTCCTTTATAACGTTGTGGTGTTAGTTTACTCTGACTTTGGGGGTGCTCTTGTAGCCCTACACAGTGAATGGTGTTTATCATCCAACATGAGAGTGTTTGAGATTAGTATTTATTATTCAGCTTTGATGTCATTGTTGAGAATGCCCACTAGTGAAAGTATGATCCCTACGCTTTGTTTCTAAGCATTGAAACACCGTTTCCAACCTGTTCTTCTACATGTTTGCTTGCTGCCATTTTTATTTCAGATTGCAATTACTACTTATAATAATCCATATTACTTGTATTTCACCATCTCTTCGCCGAACTAGTGCACCTATACATCTGACAAGTGTATTGGGTGTGTTGGGGACACAAGAGACTTCTTGTATCTTAATTGCAGGGTTGCTCGAGAGGGATATCTTTGACCTCTATCTCACTGAGTTCGATAAACCTTGGGTGATTCACTTAAGCTAAACTTGTTGCTGTTCTACAAACCTCTGCTCTTGGAGGCCCAACACTGTCTACGAGAATAGAAGCGTGCGTAGACATCAAGCTATTTTCTGGCGCCGTTGCCGGGGAGGTAAGCGTTGGAAGGTATCTCCTTTAGATACTGCAGTTGTTACTTTTTGTTTCTTGTTTTTATTTTTACTAGTTAGGCTAAATGGAAAACAACAAAAAAATAGGGATCTCTATGAAATTTATCTTGAGTTAGGACATGATGTGTTTGAACAGAAAATTAAAAAACCTATGGAAAATTATTTGTGTGATGGTAGCAATGTTATTAGTATGAATTATTTTAACACCATTATTGCTAATGCTATGGAAAAGTCTAAACTTGGGGAAGCCGTTATTGATGAATATGATATTCTTAGTCCCCCAAGTTTTGAGTAGAAAATTTTATTTGATAATACTTTGCCTCCAATATATGATAATTATAATCATTGTGATATTTTCAGTCCACCTACTATTGAGGATATGGTTTATTTTGAATATGATATGCCTCCTATATATGATGTTTACAATGATGAATATGATATTTTCAGTCCATCTACTATTGAGGATAAAACTAATTATAATTATTCTATGCCTCCAATTTATGATGATTACAATAATGGATGTGATAGTTTTACTCCCACTGTAATTAATAAAATTGATTATGCTTATGTGAAGAGTAATGATATTATTATGCTTATGGATCATGATAAGAATGCTTTAGGTGATAGCTATATTGTTGAGTCTATTCATGATGCCGCTGAAAATTATTTTGAGAGAGGAAAGTATGGTTATAGAGATCTTCATGTTACTAAGTTTTTTCTCTTTATGATGAATGTTTTGAGCCTTCTCTTGATTTGCTTTTATTTGCTAGGTACTTTAAGACCCACTGGTCATTATGAGAGAGGGAGACATGGATTTATACATCACAATAATATTAAGTCTCCTCTCTTTATGTTGAAATTTTTGAAGTTGCACTTGTTTTACGTTCCTATGCTAGTCACTTTGTGCTATATTAATTTATTTTCTTACAAGATTCATTTGCATAGAAAGTGTGTTAGATTTAAATATGTTTTATATATGCTTCTTGATGCTCTCTTTTATGTTTCAACCCTCATCTTTATGTGAGCATCATAAATATCACTATGCCTAGCTAAAAGGGTTTAAAGAAAATCGCTTATGGGAGACAACCCATTATTTTATTTCTGTTATTTTTATTTTATTGTGTTAAGGAACATGCCTATCCCTGTAACAACTCCTTTGTATATTTATTTTATTACATCGTTGTGCCAAGTTAAGTCTTTAGTAGAAAGTTGATGCTAGATTTGGATTTCTGCGCAGAAACAGTTTTTCTTCTGTTCACCGTTAAATTCATAACTCTTTATAGAAAAGTCGGAATGACCTGATATTTTCTGAGCGTGATCCTCAGATATGTACGCAACTTTAATTAGTTTTAAGTTTTCTGATTTGAGCAAGTTAAGTGTCTCTAAAAAATTCGTCCTTACAGACTGTTCTGTTTTTGACAGATTCTGCCATTTATTTTGGATTGGTTATTTTGCTGTTTTTGAGTGGATCTTTTTGTTTCATAAAATTCCAGTGGCTGTAGCTAATGTCCAATACCATGATAATGATTGTCTCCATACAGAATATGAGAATTTTTGATTATGCACTAACCCTCTAATGAAGTTTAATTTGAATTTGGTGTGGAGAAAGTTTTCAAGTATCAAGAGAGTGGATGATATGATGTGATCAAGAAGATGAAAGAGCCTAAGCTTGGGGATGCCCCCGTGGGTAACCCAAGCATATTTCAAGAAGACTCAATCGTCAAAGTTTGGGGAGGGCATCCCCTTTTTCATCAACAACTTATCAGGTTATCTATAGTGAAACTATATTTTAATTCCGCCACATCTTATGTGCTTTACTTGGAGCGTCTGTTTGTTTTTATATTTGCTTTGTTATTTTCCTTCTCTGAATAAAATGGATCCTAGCATTCTTATGTGGGAGAGAGACACGCTCCGCTTTTTCATTTAAATACTCACATTCTTCAATTATATTTGTTGAGTATTCTTCTATAGCTACTACAATAATTTCAGCTCTTGTTTTTCATGCAGCTCTTGTTCAGAGCTGTTAGTTCTCATATGTTATACTCTCTTGCTTCATTGTTAAATACTTGTAGAGTTTATGTTTAAATAAGTTGATTGTTGTTTGGTTGGAAACAGAAAATGCTAAATGTGGTAAATGGTATAAAAAAAAGAAACATGCTCTTATGAATTGTTATCTTGCATATTGTGGTACTTGGCAATTGTTTTGAGCTCTCAAGTAGATCATGCTTAAGCTTTTGCATCATGTAGTTAAAACCCATTAATGGATAACTACCGTAGAGCTTGTTGAAATCTGGTTTGCATGTTTGGTATCTCTAAGGTTTAGATATTTTCTAGTAAAAGTGTTTAAGCAACAAGGAAGACAATGTAGAGTTTTATAATGCTTGCAATATGTTTTTATATACGTCTTGTTGTCATAGTTTAAACTTGTGTTTGCTTCAAACAACCTTGCTAGCCAAAGCCTTGTACTGAGAGTAATTGCTTCTCGTGCATCCAAAATCCTTGAGCCAAAACCCATGCCATTTGTGTCTACGATACCTAACTACTACATGGTATTTTCTGCCATTCCAAGCAAATACTTCATGTGCTATTTTTATTCAAAATTATTATCCATTATTTGTGTCACTGTTTATTAGCTCATGAGTAAGTATGTGGGTTACTCTATTTTTAACTTGTTAGATAGACTTTCAAATGAGCTGGCAAATGGGGTGTCCAGTACCAAGTTTAATTGTTCAATTCTCTTCACATGGTTTTCAATGAGTTATCAAAAAGAAAGTTCCAAAGTGTTATGTTATTCAAAAATAGGCACTCCTCCAAGGTTTGATATGGATTGGAAGGCACCCGAGGATTCGGTTAGCCATGGATTGTGTAAGCAATGATGGGGAGGAGTGCCAAACCAATTTATAAAAAGTGTGCATGTGTAAACAAAATAGAAGAAGGATGATCTACCCTTTGGTAGAAATAACGTCCTTCAATGGGAGCCGCTCTTAAAAGTCTAGATAACATGGTAAATATAGTTTTCATTCACTATTATTCGTTGACAACGACAAACACCACTCAAAAACTTACTTTTATGCTCTCTATATAATTTCAAAAACATATAAAACCAAGAAGCTCTATCACATGCTTGTATCACTGCTTCCCTCTGCGAAGTGCCTATCTTTTACTTTATGTTGAATCAGTTTACCTAATTCTTTCTGTCCCCGAAGGAAACACTTGTGTCAACTGTGTGCAACAACTCTTATATGCTTACTTATTGCACTTATTATATTTCTTTGTTTTGACAACTATCTATATGATATACATGTTCAAGGTTGAAAGCCAATGCTGAAACTTATATCTTCCTTTGTTTTGCTTCAATGCTATTTTGCTTAGAGAATATTGATTTATAAGTTAACTTTTATGTAAATCTTTTTTATGCTTGTTTGAAAGTACTATTCATGAAAAGTTTTTACTTATATGATGTAGTTGTTTACTCCTTATCTATTTGTTAGCAAACTATAGATCATTGGTTTGAGTCACTTCATTCATGACATGAGCCTTACAATATTATATGATCAAGATTATGTGAAATCATGTCACTTCAGATTTTACCTAGTCGAGGACGAGTAGAACTAAGCTTGGTGATGCTTGATACGTCATAAACGTATATATAATTTCTTATGTTCCATGCTTATATTATACCAATTGCTACATGCTTTATATACACTTTGTATGGTTTTATGCATTTTCTGGGACTAACCTATTAACAAGATGCCACGGTGCCAGTTCCCTCTTTTCTGCTGTTTTTTGTTTCAGAAAACCACTTAAGGAAATATTCTCGGAATTGGACGAATTTAATATCAAAGTCCCTAGTTTTCACGGGAGGTTCCAGAACACCGAAAACCTGACGGAGAGGGGCCACGAGGCCCCCAGATGAGGTCCCGGCGCGGCCCCACTTCTGGCCGCGCCAGCCCCTCATGAGGGCGCCTCGGGCCTCCACCGCCTTCGCCCTTTCGCCCATATAATGCCCCCGACGCAAAAACCCTAAAACAATAAGCATTTTCCCGAGAAGAGTTCCGCTGCGCCGCCGCCATCGAAGACAAGATTCGGGGGACAGAAGTCTCTGTTCCGGCACCCTGTCGGGACGGGGAATTGCCCCCGGAGCCATCTCCATCGACTCCCCCGCCATCTTCATCGCCGCTGCTGACCCCTATGATGAGGAGGGAATAGTTCTCTCCCGGGGCTGCGGGCTCTACCGTTAGCTATGTGTTTTATCTCTCTCTCCCATGGTGTGATCTTTATGTGATTATGAGCTTTGTAATCTAGTTGAATATGTGATGTTACTCTTTATCTATTATGCACTCTAGAGGTTACTTTAATATGAACTCCGGGGTTATTCACGGTTGTAAAGGTGACAGTATGTGCACCGTGTGTGATTCGTTTATGACGCTATGGTGTTAGTTTACTCTGACTTTGGGGGTGCTCTTGTAGCCCTACACAGTGAATGGTGTTTATCATCCAACATGAGAGTGTTTGAGATTAGTATTTATTATTCAGATTTGATTTCATTGTTGAGAATGTCCACTAGTGATCCCTAGTCCTTATTTCTAAGCATTGAAACACCGTTTCCAAACTGTTCTGCTACATGTTTGCTTGCTGTCATTTTTATTTCAGATTGCAATTACTACTTATAATCATCCATATTACTTGTATTTCACTATCTCTTCGCCGAACCAGTGCACCTATACATCTGACAAGTGTATTGGGTGTGTTGGGGACACAAGAGACTTCTTGTATCTTAATTGCAGGGTTGCTTGAGAGGGTTATCTTTTAGCTCTATCTCACTGAGTTCGATAAACCTTGGTTGATTCACTTAATTGAAACTTGCTGCTGTTCTAAAAACCTATGCTCTTGTAATCCCAACACTGTATACGAGAATAGAATCGTGCGTAGACATCAGATCCCTATGGCGGCCGTGAGCGGCGGCGGCGACGACGGGCTCATCAATCCCCAGCAGAAATGGTCGCAGTCGCCGGAAGTGAGATGTCAGTCTGGGATCCCTACGGCGACCGTGAGCGGCGGCGACGACGACGGCGGTGACAAGCTCAGCAATCCCCAGGCAGAAGTGGTCGCAGTAGACGGTAGCGAGATGCTCGTCCTGCGGATGCATTCGTGGACTACTACTCCCTACATCATCGTACTGCAGATTAGCGTGGGCTACAACCCCCTTGTATAGGAAGGCTATGTCAGGAAATCACCCTAGAGCTCTGAATTTTTTCCTTTCTTATGTACTGTCTGTATCTAGTACTGGCAAATTAGCAATGGATTGCAGTTTGCTCTTTTTTGGGTGTGCCTGTAGTTGGGTTTACAATTCTAATGTACAGCATTGGCGAGTGGAAATCTGCTAAGGATCGCAGAAGTTGCTACTTTATGTTGTATGTTTAACACCTAAAGCTTGTTTGCTCTGTTGGGAATTGTCAATCGTTATACAGATTTTGTAACTTCTTCTTTATTGTATAGATTGGTTTTTCAGAAAGGAGTGATTTTCCTTATACAGATTGGAAATCATTTTGATTCTATGTTCCTTATATGTTACGTCAATCTGAGCACGGTAATGTAAAACCAGAAACATTTATGATACGGAACAAAACCTGTGAATATTGATATGAAACACACACCATCAGAATCTAGACTATCAGATATCTTACCACTAAGTAAAATGGATAGTTTCACTATGATCTGGAGAAGCATCTCAAGGTAAATACTTGGTTCTATACACCTGAGATGTAGACATATATCTACAGAATCTTATTGTACTCAGATTTCTATTTAGTATACATCATCCAGAGACCAGGTTCTATCTTACATAAAAAAACATTCAGATTCCATAACATAAAGACATATTAACACCCAATAAAAGAGTACTTAAACCAAGATTTTTCTTGCCGGAGTGCAGCTTTCATGATGCACTATCTGTATGCAAGGCTTCCACATTCATTGCTTCTTGACCCTTATTGCTGCACAAACAAGTACATAATAAACCACTGAAACAAAAACAAAAAACATCTGAACGGTATATCTAAAGTCTTATTTTATCGCAAAAATACTTCTGAAGGTGCCTATGCCTCTCAGCCTTAAACTACTACGGCTGCTGTTACAATTAAGCTGGACAACATATTCTCTGTAAAATACGGAATCCTAATTCATCCTTTGTCAATCCATGGCGTGTGCTGTGAGTCTAATTCAATTAGAGCCTGAAGTTCAGTAGCTAGCTATTGCTATTGGTCTCCATGTGAGTTAGCTTTGGACGTGGACACGTCCAATTCAATCCATGACTTTGCATCAGAGTCAACTTGCGTGCGTACCTCGCCGGAAAATACACGGAGCCGCGTCGGAAGATCGCCGCGGGCTGAAGCCTGTGCACATCAAAGTGAGAAGATCTGTCTATACGTGTGGAGCGCCGTCATGGTGATCCAAGTCGCCAACACAATGGATCGATGGCAGGGTTTAGGCGGCTGTTCCTGATCGCAGGGGTGCTTGTGTAAATTAGCAGGATTAACTTAGGGAGGCAGCGGGCATGTTTTTAGAATACTACCGTCACGATTTTGATCAGGTGGACAGAAACGTTTCGGATGCAGGGATGCAGCAAAGCTGCGGATGCATAAGATACGACGCCCGTTTACATCTACTGTATATTTTATACATGTGCTTATGTTTAGAATGACTCCAACAGACCGACCTAAATGAACATGCATTTTGTTCGTTTTTTATCCTTTTAGGTCGCCGAACGGAAAGGTCTTTTCCGCGTCGGACCACCGTGCGAGACAGTGCGTCAACGCGCACGACGCATCGTAAAAGGCTTTTTTCGCATTTCGTTAACATCCTATATGAGGCTAATTTTCATTACGTATGGGAGAGGTGGGCCACAAACAACCATTTTACATAATTAGATAAAACCAAATTTACGAAAATTAGGCCCTTTCGCGGGCTTTTTCTACTCCTCTTCCGAGGAGGTGAACACGTACGGCGGCGCCTGCCACAAGTACGCGTGTGGGGCACATGCCTGCCACAAGTATGTTGGTGGAGCTCCCACCGCTTGTGCTCGTCCTCGACCATTGTTATCTCCGAGGCCGCCAGGGCCATCCCAAGGTCCTCGTCCTCGAACTACGGCTTGACCTGGAGCTGGCGCGGTCGAGAGGGTGGGAGGATTCCAGTCCTCCGCATATGCGGTGGTGCCGTTGCGCGATCTCTAGTTCCCCCGCGCGCCGGCTACGCGGGAACGGTGGCACCGGAATCCGCTGGGGATTCAGGTGCCAATGCTCCGACAGCTTGACGTTCGACCACGGCACGGGCACGGCGTGGTTCCAGTACCACCAGCAGTTCTCTTTCCGGACGGTCCCGGACCCGTGTCACCTCAGCGCCCGGCGGCGCAATGGAGGAGGGGGGTGGAGACGACGTCCGCATGCGGCGGCGGCGGCCCGAGGACGAGCCCGCCTCGTGGTCGTTCTTCGCCGGTTTGCCGAACCAACGACGCATGGTGGCGAGGTGGCTAGGGTTCGGGGAGGAGCGAGGTGAGTAGGGTGTGAGCCCGTGAGGACTGGCGTGGGTGGCTGGGAGGGCGACCGATGACATTAAAAAGAACCGCCACCGGGGAGGCTGACTGGCACGTGTCCCTGGCATATGGGTCATGGGAGGACACCACGCGGACATGCGGTCAGTCCGCTGCGCGTCCGCGCAGACGCAAACCCGGCCCAAATTTAGGCCAGAAATGGGTCGAACCGGACACGCGGCGGATAAAAAACGAACGCGCTCCGCGTTGGGTCGTGGTTCGATGCAAACGGACATACAAGGACCGGAACGGACTCGATGGGTCGCCTTGTTGGAGTCATGCTTAATATTTAACATATATTTTGTAATAAAAATCCCGACATCATATAGTATAATGAGTTACATATGTTTATCAAAAAATGAACCACTAGGAAAAAAGTATAAAGTGCTGATTAAAAAGAGCTATTCCTAAATCTTAAATATGTTCTAGTGCGTGTGAAACAATGGCTGCTAATAAAATAAAGGTTCAAACACTTTCGAAAACATGATGAATGAATGAAACTATTCCATATGAGAAACCTTATTTATCTGCAACGTCGTTTTATAAAATAGGTTTGTTCAATCAAAAAATATAGACAAATGACCTACAAAAACTAAAACATGCTTTCTTTTGTGCAATGATACAAAGAGATTTTTTTTACGACAAGATATAGAGAGAAATATATTGGTGGAAGACATGAAAACTTATGTGAAGGGAACTAGAGTGAGAGATAGAAATGAACTCAATTATCAAAGAAAGACAGGTGAAATATAGAGACTAAAGAACACACTAAAGAACAAAGGAAAAACGGAAAAGGAAGGTTTAAATTAACAAATAATGTAAAATAAAAATAAAAAACGAAGAATGGGGTAAACCCACTACTGGGCGTGTGATGAGGCTCCTTTGCTCCCGTAGTCAGAGAGAGCTAGGATTTCCGCTCACGATTTCTACGTACTTTCGAGTTGCGAATGGAGTCCACTCCATGCTGTGGACCTCGTATCTTCCATGCAGTCCCTGCTTCCATGGGCTGTGATGTTGTGGTATGGGCTGAGTGGTGCTTACTGGCTTCCATCACCACTAATATAAAAAGTCCCAGAGGATGGCTGATCCAAATAACACCAGCCCTACGATTATCTCCATCTAAAGATTGAGGATTACCCAATGATGTACCAGCTTTAAGTCATACCCCCATAATCATAACCGTTAATTACCTTCATCTAGCGATCCGGAGTGTCCCAATGATGTATCCCAAACAGCACCGAAAAACAAAACCACGCAGCCTAAATCCCGCAAGCACCAAGTCAAAACAAAAAAAAAATCCCGCAAGGACGAACTCTCCCACTCCTAATCTGATCTGCAGACGCTGACGCCGCCACAACACGCACTTCTCCGCTCCCGTCGACATGATCCTAGCACCTGCAACGCTGCCTCCATCCGCCACCGTGTCCATCGTCCACGCTTAAATCAGGCGTCGGCGCCGCATATCCGCCTGCCGTCGGCCACGTCCCACGTATGGCTCAGCTTAGCCATATGCACTAACAAGCCTTCGTATTCGTCAGATTACCCACGAATCATTGATCCATTCATCGCTTAACCAGGTGAAGGCCCCAGCTTTTTTGTGTTGTCGTCTCCGTCAGATGGTAGTGGTACTGCACCTTCAATTGATTTGATTTTTTCATGGATGAGAGAAGACGGATATATTTGCTGCGCTGAATACATCTCCGCAAGTGCTTCTTTGTAAACTGTGGTGAACCTATTTTACTATTTTCATAAGCACATGGTGAAATGCAAATGCTTGGTGCCATCAATGTTAGGTATCTGACAGAGCTTACCAAATGTTGGATGACAATACTTTCCACTGTTATTGGTTTACATCTGTCGACTGCTATTTAAATTTAACTAGCTAAATGCCCGTGCGTTGCAACGGGTTTAAAACTAATCAATACAATGTTCACAATTTGTTTTTGGCCATGCTTAATAATGGATACAGAATTTAGAGAATCGTAAGCTCCAAATTCAGGTATCGACCAATGCAAAATAATTATTGTATATGTTAATCAAATATTCAATTTTCAAGCAAATAATGTTGAGTTCAAATAATTTGAACCTCGTCACCAAATCATGTAAATAACCGAACGTTCTAACTCAATCCATTATCAAAATTAGTCAGTCTATAAAGTTGGTAGATAGCTTTGTAGAACATGAACAAAACACTTCTGCAACACGGCTGGTTAACAGGATACTCATAACATCTATGATACTTCTTGGAGAACGGCACATCTGTATTATCATTAAAAATTAAAACACGCTCAAGAAGTAGTCTTGTCATCATCTTAGCTCTGCTCCCTAATCTATAGCTTGTTTTTCTACAAATTTACATCATCAAACCTTACTGTTAGGAGACGGATTTCATCATCAGAATATGGCCTTGCAGTCCACAAAACATCTGTAGAACCATTCGTCACAACTATATATACCATCCAAATGATTTAGTTAGATTCCCAGTCTTCCGTGACTTCATCAAGCTAACGATTGTTCACAATACATTCACACGTGTATCCTGTAAAACATTTCAATGGAGTGCATGAGTAATATCAAATTATATTTAGCTTCTAATATCCTCCTTGAAACAGGCTAGTTTAGCTTCTAATACAAATATTCATTGCTCAGATTCTGATAAATCCAACCTTATTCATTAACCAAAAAAGGCTTCCAAGGCAGCAAGGCCTACATAGATATAACCGGATGCACAATGTAATTGATTTATCATTTATCCATGTTTGAAATTTTACATGAAAATAATCATTTTTATGACTTCGGCAGTCACGAATAATTGTATTTTAAGGAGTTAAGCCAAGCTTGTTTGGATGCAGTAAGAAGTTCAAATAGGAGCTTGCCTATGGTTATCCATAGGGTAAACAACTCCTACTCCAGTTTTCAATCATGGATATATATTTTCAATGGGTTTTTTGCCGTACATGTTCTCTTGTAAAATTAAAAACCTTTTAAATTTCATAAGAATTGTGTTGCATGGAGGATATGGTTAATTCAATTCACAACAGTAATCATCAAAGTTTCCAAGGAGATCCTAATCTGTTGTATGAAGTAGGTATGCAAACAAACAAGGGCTTTGAGCTTTATAGTAATACACATGCCAAGGTCGGAGACGTGACCGTGTGAGAGGCGGCCAGCCGCATGTAGTCGAAGATAGTAATGCATTTTTTAATTTTAACAAGCTTGCAAGAGTCGAATCATATCCCTCTAGCTTGTGGAGCCGGAGAAGTGCTTATGATCTGAAGGCACGATGTTGCATGAAAACGAAGCCTGTCTAAATTCTACCATGAACCAACATTGTAAATTACCCTTTCCATTTCCAACACTTTTAAAGTGAGAAGATGCAAACGAGGGAAGATGGTTTTACCAATTTAGAGGAGTCGGCTCCCGCCGCCATCCGCTTCCCGCAATGCGCTCTTCCAATCTCCAATTCTCCTAGCATCTGTGTTTCTTCCTAGATGCATCTTCACATCCTGCAGCTTTTCCCAATCCGCAGGTTCGGACTCGTGAAAGTGCATCCTCGCCTTTTCAGTCATTCTCAGCCTACAAGAATGGAAACAACCATCATTGAAATGTTCTAGAATCGGGACAATGGCCTGCTCTGTAACAGAATTAGGATTAAATTTGACATCCATCAGCATTGTGTGGTCAAAATCAACTGTACCTACAGAGCAAGCTTACAAAACAATACAGCTAAGCAACCCCTTTCATCAGCATTCTGTGATTGGAACCACTTTAACATCCAATTTGCTTACATGTATCAGGGTGACATATACGCACATTCTAGGATGCAATGGCCTGAAATTCCAGAGGGAAATGCAATGGCCTGAGTTCTATCAGGATGACATATACGCACATTATAGGAAAATATAATCATGCATGCAAAAATTTAAAGAAATCACCATATCATCAGTGTGTTACCTGGGAGATAGAAAGAGATCCATGCTTTGAGGAAAACCAAAGCACAAAAAATACAAGAAGGGATAAGCTGAAGAACCTGTGTATCAAAACCAAAGCCTGAAATTCCAGGTATCGAAGATAGCTTGTGTCAGTGAAGGGAAAATGATTGGCGGACAAATTCCCGATCATAAATCATCACAAAATATTTAAATAAAAATGGGGAATCGTCAAAAGGAAAAGAGCAGAAGCATATTCTTAAAATTGACTTCTAGCCTAGCCAAAATAGCTAAACCACATGACAAGAGAGGTCACTACAAATATAACTTCTCTGCTACATAGAAATATCCAGCAGAAGCAAACGCAAATTACTCCTACTCGTTTAAAAAAAGACAACTGCAGCAAGAGCAATCCAAATAATGCCAAGATCCGGAAGACCAAAGGACTTTGGTTACCCAAAACAATCCATGTACAGCTAGAATCGCACCCAAGACACGGATTGCAGTCCGAACGAAAGTCTAAACTTACTGCAGGAAAACATTAACCAACACTAAAATCTGATTACCGAGAAGTTTGTATTGGACATCTGTACCATAAGCTCTACGTGTACATGGCAGAGGAGTGAATTTGATCATACCCTGGTCTTGGGGATGGAGCGGAGGGAGAACACGAGGGAGGCGACGGGGGCGGCGAGCACTGTGAGCACGATCGAGCCGGCGAAGAGGCCCGGGAGGGCGCCAATCAACCAGTTGCGGAGGCGGGGCGAAAGGACGACGAGGGGAGCAGGGGCCAGGGAGGCGGATCCGTTTATGTGGGGCATCGCCGGAGCTGGATTGGATGACGGCGGCGGCAAACCCTAGCGCTCGCGTGGCTTTCTTCTCACCGTGCGGTATTGAAAAAAAATTAGGGGGGGCGCTATGGCCGGCGTTGACTGAGCTGGCCCACAAGTCGGCGCGTGAGAGATCGGGAGAGGAGGCAGAAATTTTCACTTTCCGGTCGAACCATACGTACGTTCTCCCATCTAATAGTAAAGATAATTTGCACTGCTACAATGTTGACATGAATGTTGACAGCGCTGCTGACCTAAACCTTAACATCTAATACTACCTTTGGACCCATCTTTCTATTCTTGCTACGAACTTGATCAGCTATGTGGTGTGTTTGCGACATTTAATCTTGATCTGCAAATAGTTGTGGTTTATGGAGATGTCATCGATGTGGTCTTTTTTATGCAATTAACTATCGAAGTCCTGGTATACACAAATAAAATCCTTCCAAGGTAATTTACCTTCATATTTCCTGATAATCGGTTTTGACATAGGTTTAAAGTTGTGTATACAACAATCGACAAGAGTGCAGACATACTCCTTATTGCAGACATAGGAGTATGTTCTTTTCGAACCTGGTTCTGAAATATAGAACCACTTTATTTTCATTAGCAATCTTTTTTATATTTTAATATGATTCCGGTACCATTGATCAAACAATAACTCATGCACACAATTCATTTTGCAGAACGGATTTAGGAAATTCAATGTGTTTGGTTAACTCTTGTAGCTTATAACTCTTCCGCTGCAATACTACTGGACCAGAGAAAACATGACCTGATTATTCGTACATTTATTTAGTTATTTTCTAATAAATACCATTCGGGATGATGTTCGCATCATTTGAGGTACTATTATATAATAAAATAAGCACATGTTCGAATATTTATCGCTTATACATTTCTTCAGCTTCACTACGAGTGAAACAATCACGTAAATGCTTTACATCTTCACATGATAAAAAATCATTAGAATGTCCTTGAAATTATACATTGTCATGGTTACTAGGATATTATCTTCAGCTTTCGTGCAAGGGAAAATTCATGGAGAATGAACTCATGTAGGTTAGGCTTAGAGACTATCAAGTCTTCGACAAGTCAGGGAAACATTAATGAAGAATGAACTCATGTATGTTAGGTTTGGAGAATTTCGAGTCTTCGACAAACTAATGAAGGATGGAAGCTTCATAATTGGGGGGCCAATAGCTCTGGTACTACGTTTTTTCAAGCAATTGGCTCAGAGGCGTCATCTTTCTGCCAAAATAGCTCACATGTTATGTACCAGTTATTGCTCTGAGGCGACATTGCCGTCAAGTCATGTTCCCCACACTCTAACCCAGGTTTGACCGGTACGTGGAGACATTTTTCTCGAGTGGGACCCACGCGTCAGCGAAACCGGCTCCGTTCGTGCGGAACCGTCACTGCCACGCGCCGGCGTCCCGCGGAGCTCGCTCCTCACTCACTCTGTCCCGTCGTCTCGGTCTCTCCGGGCTCGCTCACTCTGTCCAGTCTAGCGGCGGCAATGGAGCGGGCGAAGCTAGCTGCATCAAAGAAGCGGGGGATTCGAGCTGCGGCAATCGAGCGGGCGAAGCTAGCTGCGTCGAGGGGGCGGGCGGCGAGGGCGCGGGCGGCTGGAGCTCCGGCAATGGAGTCGAGGGAGGACGGCGGATGGGGTGGTAAGGGTCCACGGTCGCCGAGGCGACAGGCGGCCCGATATGTGTGCCGCATCTACAAGATTTTAGTGTACCAGGTACTGAAATCGGCATGGAAGCGTCGCGGCTACTACAGCCGCAAGGTTTTTCAGCGCCGTGCTGTTTCGCCGCCGATGACGAGGCTGAGGTTTGCGTCGATGCGCAAACTTGCTGCGGGCGAGGAGAGCAGCGGCTGGGGCGAGGAGAGCAGCTCGGGCGGGAGCTCATCGAGCAGCAGTTCAGCAGGCTCAACCCCGAGCATGGACTTCAATGCCGCGTTGACCCTTGAGGCGTTCAGCCTAGTTGACGGGATGGCGGCGGAAGCTTTGGTCTGCTCCGAAACCCTCTGCGAGATGAAATGGAGGTAGAAGATCCTGCTGCATAGCCATGGCGGAGGGAAGATTTTGCTGCAGAGCCATGGCGGAGGCAAGATCGTCCTGCATTCTGTAGGTAACTAGTGTAGTGAATTTTGTTAGGTGTCTGAAACCATTTCAGGCAGTGTTTGCCGAGCGCTTGACAGCGTGTGGTGGTAGTTCTTTTGCGAAATCGCAATGTAAGCAATACGTCGAACACCTTGGAGGCGTGCTCTGGACGTGAACTGGACGAGAACTGGGCAAGTTCCGGTAGGTTGAACCTAGTTTTTTTTAGGTGAAACTTAGTCTCCAAAATGTAAATTATTCAGTTCCTTGTGTTAGTGTTCTTTGTGGCTCGGATTGTTGCATGCACACTGTCGAACACGTCTGCGTACGAGCTCCGGGCACTGCCGATTGTGGCATTCTTGCGCCGTCGTATTCCATTTGCAAATATTAACCTTCTAAAGGTGTTAGATTTTTCGCAAACAGAGGCATAGCCTATTGGCAAAGGGTTGATGATGCCTTTGCCCACCTAAGTTCGAGTCCCCTTCCTCGCAATTTAGGTGTTGCACATTATATGTCATGTCCAGTATCTTTGTTGGTCCGGCATCTCATTGTTATCGATTAATCGATAATAATGAGTTGTCACATCCATTAAAATATTGCACTTGGACAAAAAAAATTGAATTTATGAATGTTTTTAATAGTTTGATTCAACTTTGAACATTTGAATTCAACATTGAACCAAAATTCAACTTTCAATATTTGTGCTATACTTGGATGTTGCAATGATTATATACAATTATGTAGTTGGTTGATCTAACTTGGTCATTCCAATTTATAATCCTGTAATTTTTCACATTGGTTCTCCAAAATGAGCTACAAATGAGCCCCAAAGGTAGCCCAGACAGTCCCATTTCTAAACCTGTCATTTTTTCGACCTTATCCAAATGATCTCAAACTCTATGAGATGTTACTACATGATAAACTAAGGCCATGTGCACTGGATTTGCATTTTTTTTATGTTTTTTCAATATCTTTTGAATATTTCAAATTCGGTTGACTATTGTTGACCCAGATTTGAAATATTCAAAAGATATTCAAAATACATCAAAAAATGCTTCTATGTTGTAACCACTACTTGTCTACCTTAAAATTATTTTTGTAACAATTTTAGAGCAAACTATCGCATAGTTGTAGTTCAAATTTGAATTACTTTCGGAAAATTGACATAAAGTCAACTAAAGAAGGGAATTTAGACAGAAAGTAAGGAAAATTCTCATATTTAGGGATTATCCATCAAATATGTACTAAGCTTTGTGAAAATTAAATGGGTGTCATTTTGAACCATATTTTATGTACTTGCTTCACAAAATAAGTCATTTTTAGCACTTAAAAAATGGAAAATGGTATTTCTAAAAATAATTTTGAAAATCGCTTCGATGACATTGTTTCCCATACCATGGCACGCATATGTGCTGAATATGGGAACTTTATCACAAACTATGACACGATAATGGCCATACATTGGTCATTTGGCTTGAAACTTATACATGTTTGTAGATGATTGATATTTTTGTGAAGTATTGTTTTGAAATGTTTGTCAAAACTCAAGTTTATCATTTTTCCTACAAACTAGTACATATAAAAGGACTCCATGCCAAATGGTTTCTTTTTTTGAGTATTTTTTCACTTTTTCTCATTTCTTTCAAAAATTGGTCAAAATGGAGAGCATGGCTATTCATCTAAGGTGGTCGAATTTTCAAAAACTATCGATGATTCTATGTTGTAACCACTACTTGTGTACCTTAAAATTATTTTTGTAACAATTTCAGAGCAAACTATCGCATAGTTGTAGTTCAAATTTGAATTACTTTCGGAAAATTGACATAAAGTCAATTAAAGAAGGGAATTTAGACAGAAAGTAAGGAAAATTCTCATATTTTGGGATTATCCATCAAATATGTACTAAGCTTTGTGAAAATTAAATGGGTGTCATTTTGAACCATATTTTATATACTTGCTTCACAAAATAAGTCATTTTTAGCACTTAAAAATGGAAAATGATATTTCTAAAAATAATTTTGAAAATCGCTTCGATGACGTTGTTTCCCACACCATGGCACGCATATGTGCTGAATATGGGAACTTTATCACAAACTATGACACGATAATGGCCATACATTGTTCATTTGGCTTGAAACTTATACATGTTTGTAGATAACTAGATTCGAACGGCGCGGCTCGCCGCACGGCATTTGTCGGTTCTTTAAATTTCTTGCCCGTGGTTTTCTCATTTCACGCAGACTACTATATAGATGAGTAGTTCCATATGAATAAGCAAAAGAAGATTTTTCACAAGCTGGCACCATGAGAGCTGCATCTAGGACGAGCATACTACATAAGGCTGATTCATGAGAGTACCATCTAGAAGTATATAATACATATGCCTACATGGAAGCAGCTCGAAATACATAAGTTTCGATCGACTAATTTATCGAAGGTAAGAAACGATAGCATGATCTCAGATGAGTAATAAGATTCATGCTACTGACAGCGATTAGAAAAGATAGATGCAGCTCGTCTCAAAAGCGATCCAGAGCAACGGCAACGAAGGCCTGAACGATGTCAGGACCAAACCATGGAAATCCACATTTTACCGGGTATTCACAGCCAGACAGCATGTACACGCAAAATAAGTTTTTCCTGCACGAACAACGTTCGGAATCAGTCGAGAACACATTAAGGTTTCACAGAGATTACATTATTTGCTTCATACTGAATTAATTTCTGGAATAGGACAAAATAAGCTTCATCAATATATGATTCATACTCACACATACATGTTTCAAATTAAGCAGCAATATGCTCTAAATAGGGTTCGGTAGCTTGAACTTTAGATCGGTCTAGAAAGCCAAATCAAAGTACAGAAGATATGAATATTTCCGCACTTCTAAGAAACCAAATGTATTCTGAATAACTAAACATGCATCAGGAATTGTGAACATCTCCACAACTGTTGTACTTGAAAAACTATGTTTTACTAACCTAAGATAAGATTGATATTATAACCGGCTGATAATTTAAAATTCAGAATCAGTAGACATATACTTGTCTAAACTTGCTAACAACAATAAATAAAGGATACAACATAGTTCAAGAACGCAATTAAGCAAGATAATATGGATGAAGTATTAAATATATGGAATGCGTGTATTTGACAAATAATGTTCTGTACATGCAACATTTCGATCATTCTCAGGTTACTACTATCAAAAATATCTATATAAATACGTATACAATTCAAAAAAAATATTCAAAGGGAATAAAAACAGAAAAAAATAACTTGTTTCCTACCATAAATCCACCACAATAATTCAGAGAATGTTGCTAACCGAGGAAAAAGAAAAATGGATGCTCACCGTGCCGGAAATATCATAGATGACGGCGGCGTCTACTGCATTGCAGAAGAACATGGGGGCGAGGATATGGTACCGCTCCTGGGCGACAGTATCTGGCAGGCGCTACCAGAAGAATGTTGCCCTGATGGTCGACTCGTGTCACTTGTAGTGGAGCCTCTTGGTGAACTGGACGAAGATGCCGGCCTTCCTGGCACCCAGGTCTCCAAGAAGCACTTGCATGCAAACTCTATCAGTTTCATCTTAAAAAGCACATAAGGATCAATCAGATTCTTAAACCAAAGATAGATCATAAGAATCTCACCTTCGGCTTTCGACCGGCGCCAGTCATGGATTGAGCCTGGAGAAGCCCTTTTCTTTGCTTATCTGGACCCGCCGCCGCCACTTCTTGATTGTCAGGAAAAAACCAAGTCAGAGAAAATTAATTATCCCAAGAACCCTAATGATTATAACACTTCTTACCCGCTCATAACGAACGTAACTTTAGACGGGAAATTGATATGAAGATTAAACTGATGTGACTATTGATTTAAAGCAAGATATACTACCATTTGTAGATAAATATTCTGGATCGATGTTAGTTGCTCAAGATTAATATCATAACAATATAATAATTTCTTTGATGGTCATCCCTTCTATTAGATTTCTCTAGGTAATCTAAAACGTGAGTGATTTTAAATCATTTGGGGGGGCTTGGGGAAAAGAGGAGCTAATTTCAAAACTAAATCAACTCATTTCTAGGTGGAGAACTGAGACCCTTATCAAGGTGAGGTGGCTCTCAGCCTCTCACAAGGAAAGAAGGAGCACCATGGCGACCGCCGGACAGCCTTTAACCAGCATGGCCTCCGCTGGATCCACCATCTCTCGCCAATTAACTCCGCTTTACTCGGAGCAAGCACGGCCAACCTATTCTTGATAAAATAAGATCACCGAAAGTTCAATACACCATAAAGAAAAATTAGACTCAATTTCTGCCACAAATAGTTTAAATTGAGAAGGAAACAACGTATCTCAAGTGGTGAATACCATGGCATGCTCGGTGACCGATTGAGCAAAGGTTGCAGGACAGGAGCCTCACCTAGGCGTTGCTCTCTAATATGTTTGGCAACGTCTCGTGCTCGCTGAGATCCCTGCTCCTCTCCTGGACACGAGAAATCAAATTATTAAGCGACATCATAACATAAAAAGGAATTAACCTTCACCGACAGTCTGCTTGGATATTACATCAGCTGAAAAGCAAATCTGCCTGAAAACTTTATAGAAATTAAGTGATTGATCTTCTAAGGGCCTGAAAACTTTATAGAAATTAAGTGATTGGTTGAAATCTATAAAATTACCTTTTCCGATGTGAAGGCTTTAGGATTTAGCCAAAATCTGATCGTAAATCATACGATAAAGTAATATCCAGAGCAGCACAAACTGCAGCAATGAAGAGGTTTGAGAGGAAAAAATGGCAAGGTGCTATTACCCAATCAATGTGTATATTGCAGTTCCAAATTAACATCCTACAATATCGAGTTCCAAATTAACATCCTACAATATCGACAGAAGAAAAAAATGCAAAGCATCAGAATAGTTATTTGTGTACTAACTATACGACTCGATTATGTGTGATAGACCCTGGCTTCAGTTTCAGAACAGTAGGTCATGTTACCAATCAGGCGTAGAAGAAAATAATTCTAGTATAATTTTATCTAATCAGTAAAACATTTGGACCAGAAGCTTTGCGTTTACACAAAAGGAGAGCAATATATTGAGCACATGAGTAATATATTGAGCACATGAGCAATATAAAGACATTAGTCATCTAGCTAATATATGGCCGCTGACAGAAAAAGGTTGGTCGGTACCCTGAACACAATAACATTTTAAGCAAGGAACCATTCAAAATAAAACATTTTAAGCAAGGATAGAATTCAGTAAAGCCAGTAGGTGGGCATGCTTACATTAGCTGTGACTCAGTGAAGCTCGGATGGTGCTTGAGGGTGTCATTCCAAACAGGTGTTTTCTTGAGGGAGTCTGGCTGTCTAGAAAGCAGCAGCAACCATGGAGGGCTACGACCGGAGCAAAGAGCGAAAAATTTATCGCAATTTATTATGGATAAAAAAAGGATACTCAAAATATCAATAAGCTTATACGACACTTCTAACGCAAATTGATTCAAGGCCTAAGCCACAAACTATCGAACGGCAAGAAAAAATTTCTAACACTACGACGAAGTTTAAGCACATGTCCAGTTTGACCCTAGTGCCCAGTCTCCTAAAACAAAGGCTTACGAAACATTCCTGCCAAATATTACAGGTGTCATTTCATGGCAAAAGTTGAAACTTCTAACAAAGGAATGGCAAGGAAATATGTAGAGGTCAAAAACTCTAAATAAAAGAGCACATATAATTCAACCTCAAAATTTCAAACAAAATATAGCTGATAAACACCACCATGGTCATAAGACCTGTAATTCCAAACATTCATTAGGTGCAGATCACACTCCCTTCTGGTATGTCGTATCCATCCTAGTAGGTTCTAGAAACTCATAGGAGACAGTACAATGGAACTTACAGCCTCCTATATCAACCAGTCAAGAAAGGAATCATAATTCCCAAATCCAAGCATTAGACACAGCAAAAGTAAGCACATGGAACCATTTTCCTAGAGATTTATGAGAATAATTGGCTCCTTGTTTCTTTGCCTAAACAGAGCAAGAGAGACAACGAAGAAAATGCATTATTCTATATCTGACATGAGACGATACCCATTAGCCATGCAAGTATCTACGTTGGCATCTTTTTTTTTATGGTGGAGACCGTCAGATATGAGACGATACCCATTAGTCATGCAAGCGTAAAAAACAATACCTACAAACTAACACAACAGCAACGCATTCTTCTCTAAATGGTCCAAAATGTTTTAGATTATTTTGAGGATACTACTTGTGGTTGATTCGCTGACTACCAAGCGCACCGACAGCACAGAGCAATATATACTGTAAATGCACTTTCAAATAATGTAAATGAAGATATCATGCTCTGAAATGTTTATTACCTGCATCAAGTCACTGAACCTTTTGCAGGGTCATCTACCTAGAGTTGTTAACCTGCCACACAGAGACAAAAAAATTCAAAATAAAAGCCTCTATTGTAACAAATAGTAGTACTCTGTGATGAGGTGAAGAGCACTAAAACCTGTAGTGATCATCTGGAACCAATCTGATGTACATAAACAATTAGCTCCAATAAATCCTGCAATTTAAATATTGGTATGCATTAATGATCATAAAAGAATCTGATAATATTCTGCACATAAATTAATTCCTAGCCAACTAAGAGAAGAAAATAACCCAGTGCATCTCTTTTGGGGTATAATATAGTTGATTAGTACAATTTTTTTATAGGAACAATATTAATCCTAGACCAAGCCGACATGTTGTTGCTGCCACTTCCAGCCATTCATCTCTTCTGCAAGCTGCCAAGCACCTCCTAAGAACTTGAGCAAAGCAATAACAAACTAAGAAATTTAGTAAACATTGTGGGTGTGGGTGTGAGTGAAGATCCAATAGAACATTCACATGGATTGGCATGGTAAGATAAACAATGGCAAGCAAGCATGACCTTCATTAAAAACATCAAGGAAAGAAAATAGTTCTAAAATTTCACCATAAATGCAAACAGTGGGAGGAGGATGCCAAGCTGCAGGTTCAGTAAAATACCTTTGTTTTAAGCTGGTTCTGTAAAATACCATGGTACATATAACAATATATTATATTGCATCATGTTACATGGTATTTTATCTAGAAGATATAGAATGGCCTTTAGAAAATCGCTGATCTGGCTCATGGCACCTTTTGCTATTCGGCACCACTACATCGATGCCTCCCATCTCTCCACTGTACAGAGCAACAGAAAAAGGGGATCAAAGGCGAGCGTAGGTGTATATTCCTGAGAGAGAGAGAGAGAGAGAGAGAGAGAGAGAGAGAGGAACCTGGGTCCAGCAACCGAGAGCACAAGCAGCCTGGAGACGGTGTAGCTCGAACAACTGTCATCATCGTCCTGCTTTTGTCATTGTGAGCCACTGAGGATCAGATAACCTTGTCGCTCTCTTGGGTGAATCTGTACGAAATTCATAACACATAATTTAATTCTTACAAATTATTTCAGAATGCTAGATCAACACAAGAGCTATAAGTTGATTACATAAATGATACATCCAAAATATAAATCTGTACAAAACAGACAACAACATGAACTTGAAACCCGAGAACTTGAAACCTGATAATCTGATGCATCTGTCTCAAACAACCAAAGACAAATATATTTTCTCATGAATCACTCAATCTATCTAGCAATTAATAGCTTGCACATAGAAGTCACATAACCAAGCTGATATATACTGTAAATGCTAGTCATATAATTCAGAAAGGTAATATATGAAAAGCGATTTTGATTCTAAAAAACTAACACCATATGATTTACATGCAAGCCAAGTTATAATTGAGAAAGCTTGTCTCACGGTTAGTGGGCGTCCTGCATTTATCTTACCATGCCTCGCACTAATTATGAATGGAGGTGGCTGAGCAGTAATTTGAGTAGAAATACCAAACACACCTGAAAAAATCGGACATATATCGCATCAGCATCAAATGATTTAAAACTAACACCAATGTTGATTGAATGAAAACAGAAAACACCTGCAATTTCAACCCCTTTTGAAATATCATATAGATATGAAGAATTAATTAGCTCAGCAGTGGCATGACTATTAGTGGGCTGGAAAAAAAATGAAACTTGTAATGGGAGATGATTACCGATCTAGAGATGTCGAAACCAAAAATAAGTAGAAGCACACGTGGGGGTTAGTACCTTCATCTGGTCAAGCTGCCGAGGATACAGTCCTTGGTCTCTAGCACTGCCTGCGCCCTTTCCCCCATCTAGCACATGACAAAGTTTCAATACAGGTAGCCCAAACATTGCCCGGCTCGATGAACCAATGATGCTTTCAGGCATAAAATGATAAAATTAACAATCTTAGAGTTCGCAGGGTGCAAAAAATGTCTCAGAAATCAAGAATAACATCTAACTTTGTGTTGCTTAATGGAAGATTTAGCTTTAAACATCTGTCAAATTATTTGTGCACATGTGGATCTAAAGACTTAGAATCAACCTCTACCTCTACGCATGGGGAAACAACTTATGTGCAGCAAAGGATCCAGATGCACTCACCTCCAACCAGCAACTCTTGTGCAGCAAAGGATCCAACAGAAGAACACATCAGTTCAGCAGCAACTGCACAAAGAAAAATGTCAGAAAAGATCAAATCAAAGAACATCATGTACACGGAAATAAAAAGGGAGGTACCCAGATGCAGCCTACCTCAACCAGGGTCGGATGCCTACGGCGCCATCCCTCCAGACCAGGAAGGACGGATGCGTTACGGCGGGCATGGCGACGGAGCTGTCGGCTGCCCAATAGGCTTTGGGAGCGACGGAGACGGAAGACTCCTCGTCTCCATCCTCGAGGCCGGAAAGGCGACGCACCATTGGAGCGACCGGCTGCACGGGGGAGAACGCTGGGGCTTCACAAGACGGCGGCCGACGGCGCAGAGGCGGGCGAGGAAGAGGAGGACGCTGCCGTGCCGCGGAGGGAGACGGTGCGGACTGCAGCGACGGGATGAGCTCGGCGACGGGCGGAGGAGTGCGTGGCGTGGAGGCTGAACCCCCGTCACTCCTCATCTTCCCCGCCTGCTCCCACATGTCAGAGCTCCACCTGCTCCTTTCATGGTGCCCTTCTGCCCTTCGCCTCTCCATGCTCGAGCCCTTTCCGCCCTGGTGCGACGGTGGCGGCGGCCATGGGAGAAGGGGATTGGAGGAGTAGAGGCGCGCGTGGGGATAGGGCGAGGAGAACGCGTGCGGGGATAGGCGCTGGCGGCTAGGGTTTTTTCACCCGGCGGGCGCGGCTTATATACCGCGTGCTCCAATAAATCCTGCAATTTAAATATTGGTATGCATTAATGATCATAAAAGAATCTGATAATATTCTGCACATAAATTAATTCCTAGCCAACTAAGAGAAGAAAATAACCCAGTGCATCTCTTTTGGGGTATAATATAGTTGATTAGTACAATTTTTTTATAGGAACAATATTAATCCTAGACCAAGCCGACATGTTGTTGCTGCCACTTCCAGCCATTCATCTCTTCTGCAAGCTGCCAAGCACCTCCTAAGAACTTGAGCAAAGCAATAACAAACTAAGAAATTTAGTAAACATTGTGGGTGTGGGTGTGAGTGAAGATCCAATAGAACATTCACATGGATTGGCATGGTAAGATAAACAATGGCAAGCAAGCATGACCTTCATTAAAAACATCAAGGAAAGAAAATAGTTCTAAAATTTCACCATAAATGCAAACAGTGGGAGGAGGATGCCAAGCTGCAGGTTCAGTAAAATACCTTTGTTTTAAGCTGGTTCTGTAAAATACCATGGTACATATAACAATATATTATATTGCATCATGTTACATGGTATTTTATCTAGAAGATATAGAATGGCCTTTAGAAAATCGCTGATCTGGCTCATGGCACCTTTTGCTATTCGGCACCACTACATCGATGCCTCCCATCTCTCCACTGTACAGAGCAACAGAAAAAGGGGATCAAAGGCGAGCGTAGGTGTATATTCCTGAGAGAGAGAGAGAGAGAGAGAGAGAGAGAGAGAGAGGAACCTGGGTCCAGCAACCGAGAGCACAAGCAGCCTGGAGACGGTGTAGCTCGAACAACTGTCATCATCGTCCTGCTTTTGTCATTGTGAGCCACTGAGGATCAGATAACCTTGTCGCTCTCTTGGGTGAATCTGTACGAAATTCATAACACATAATTTAATTCTTACAAATTATTTCAGAATGCTAGATCAACACAAGAGCTATAAGTTGATTACATAAATGATACATCCAAAATATAAATCTGTACAAAACAGACAACAACATGAACTTGAAACCCGAGAACTTGAAACCTGATAATCTGATGCATCTGTCTCAAACAACCAAAGACAAATATATTTTCTCATGAATCACTCAATCTATCTAGCAATTAATAGCTTGCACATAGAAGTCACATAACCAAGCTGATATATACTGTAAATGCTAGTCATATAATTCAGAAAGGTAATATATGAAAAGCGATTTTGATTCTAAAAAACTAACACCATATGATTTACATGCAAGCCAAGTTATAATTGAGAAAGCTTGTCTCACGGTTAGTGGGCGTCCTGCATTTATCTTACCATGCCTCGCACTAATTATGAATGGAGGTGGCTGAGCAGTAATTTGAGTAGAAATACCAAACACACCTGAAAAAATCGGACATATATCGCATCAGCATCAAATGATTTAAAACTAACACCAATGTTGATTGAATGAAAACAGAAAACACCTGCAATTTCAACCCCTTTTGAAATATCATATAGATATGAAGAATTAATTAGCTCAGCAGTGGCATGACTATTAGTGGGCTGGAAAAAAAATGAAACTTGTAATGGGAGATGATTACCGATCTAGAGATGTCGAAACCAAAAATAAGTAGAAGCACACGTGGGGGTTAGTACCTTCATCTGGTCAAGCTGCCGAGGATACAGTCCTTGGTCTCTAGCACTGCCTGCGCCCTTTCCCCCATCTAGCACATGACAAAGTTTCAATACAGGTAGCCCAAACATTGCCCGGCTCGATGAACCAATGATGCTTTCAGGCATAAAATGATAAAATTAACAATCTTAGAGTTCGCAGGGTGCAAAAAATGTCTCAGAAATCAAGAATAACATCTAACTTTGTGTTGCTTAATGGAAGATTTAGCTTTAAACATCTGTCAAATTATTTGTGCACATGTGGATCTAAAGACTTAGAATCAACCTCTACCTCTACGCATGGGGAAACAACTTATGTGCAGCAAAGGATCCAGATGCACTCACCTCCAACCAGCAACTCTTGTGCAGCAAAGGATCCAACAGAAGAACACATCAGTTCAGCAGCAACTGCACAAAGAAAAATGTCAGAAAAGATCAAATCAAAGAACATCATGTACACGGAAATAAAAAGGGAGGTACCCAGATGCAGCCTACCTCAACCAGGGTCGGATGCCTACGGCGCCATCCCTCCAGACCAGGAAGGACGGATGCGTTACGGCGGGCATGGCGACGGAGCTGTCGGCTGCCCAATAGGCTTTGGGAGCGACGGAGACGGAAGACTCCTCGTCTCCATCCTCGAGGCCGGAAAGGCGACGCACCATTGGAGCGACCGGCTGCACGGGGGAGAACGCTGGGGCTTCACAAGACGGCGGCCGACGGCGCAGAGGCGGGCGAGGAAGAGGAGGACGCTGCCGTGCCGCGGAGGGAGACGGTGCGGACTGCAGCGACGGGATGAGCTCGGCGACGGGCGGAGGAGTGCGTGGCGTGGAGGCTGAACCCCCGTCACTCCTCATCTTCCCCGCCTGCTCCCACATGTCAGAGCTCCACCTGCTCCTTTCATGGTGCCCTTCTGCCCTTCGCCTCTCCATGCTCGAGCCCTTTCCGCCCTGGTGCGACGGTGGCGGCGGCCATGGGAGAAGGGGATTGGAGGAGTAGAGGCGCGCGTGGGGATAGGGCGAGGAGAACGCGTGCGGGGATAGGCGCTGGCGGCTAGGGTTTTTTCACCCGGCGGGCGCGGCTTATATACCGCGTGCTCCAATAAATCCTGCAATTTAAATATTGGTATGCATTAATGATCATAAAAGAATCTGATAATATTCTGCACATAAATTAATTCCTAGCCAACTAAGAGAAGAAAATAACCCAGTGCATCTCTTTTGGGGTATAATATAGTTGATTAGTACAATTTTTTTATAGGAACAATATTAATCCTAGACCAAGCCGACATGTTGTTGCTGCCACTTCCAGCCATTCATCTCTTCTGCAAGCTGCCAAGCACCTCCTAAGAACTTGAGCAAAGCAATAACAAACTAAGAAATTTAGTAAACATTGTGGGTGTGGGTGTGAGTGAAGATCCAATAGAACATTCACATGGATTGGCATGGTAAGATAAACAATGGCAAGCAAGCATGACCTTCATTAAAAACATCAAGGAAAGAAAATAGTTCTAAAATTTCACCATAAATGCAAACAGTGGGAGGAGGATGCCAAGCTGCAGGTTCAGTAAAATACCTTTGTTTTAAGCTGGTTCTGTAAAATACCATGGTACATATAACAATATATTATATTGCATCATGTTACATGGTATTTTATCTAGAAGATATAGAATGGCCTTTAGAAAATCGCTGATCTGGCTCATGGCACCTTTTGCTATTCGGCACCACTACATCGATGCCTCCCATCTCTCCACTGTACAGAGCAACAGAAAAAGGGGATCAAAGGCGAGCGTAGGTGTATATTCCTGAGAGAGAGAGAGAGAGAGAGAGAGAGAGAGGAACCTGGGTCCAGCAACCGAGAGCACAAGCAGCCTGGAGACGGTGTAGCTCGAACAACTGTCATCATCGTCCTGCTTTTGTCATTGTGAGCCACTGAGGATCAGATAACCTTGTCGCTCTCTTGGGTGAATCTGTACGAAATTCATAACACATAATTTAATTCTTACAAATTATTTCAGAATGCTAGATCAACACAAGAGCTATAAGTTGATTACAGAAATGATACATCCAAAATATAAATCTGTACAAAACAGACAACAACATGAACTTGAAACCCGAGAACTTGAAACCTGATAATCTGATGCATCTGTCTCAAACAACCAAAGACAAATATATTTTCTCATGAATCACTCAATCTATCTAGCAATTAATAGCTTGCACATAGAAGTCACATAACCAAGCTGATATATACTGTAAATGCTAGTCATATAATTCAGAAAGGTAATATATGAAAAGCGATTTTGATTCTAAAAAACTAACACCATATGATTTACATGCAAGCCAAGTTATAATTGAGAAAGCTTGTCTCACGGTTAGTGGGCGTCCTGCATTTATCTTACCATGCCTCGCACTAATTATGAATGGAGGTGGCTGAGCAGTAATTTGAGTAGAAATACCAAACACACCTGAAAAAATCGGACATATATCGCATCAGCATCAAATGATTTAAAACTAACACCAATGTTGATTGAATGAAAACAGAAAACACCTGCAATTTCAACCCCTTTTGAAATATCATATAGATATGAAGAATTAATTAGCTCAGCAGTGGCATGACTATTAGTGGGCTGGAAAAAAAATGAAACTTGTAATGGGAGATGATTACCGATCTAGAGATGTCGAAACCAAAAATAAGTAGAAGCACACGTGGGGGTTAGTACCTTCATCTGGTCAAGCTGCCGAGGATACAGTCCTTGGTCTCTAGCACTGCCTGCGCCCTTTCCCCCATCTAGCACATGACAAAGTTTCAATACAGGTAGCCCAAACATTGCCCGGCTCGATGAACCAATGATGCTTTCAGGCATAAAATGATAAAATTAACAATCTTAGAGTTCGCAGGGTGCAAAAAATGTCTCAGAAATCAAGAATAACATCTAACTTTGTGTTGCTTAATGGAAGATTTAGCTTTAAACATCTGTCAAATTATTTGTGCACATGTGGATCTAAAGACTTAGAATCAACCTCTACCTCTACGCATGGGGAAACAACTTATGTGCAGCAAAGGATCCAGATGCACTCACCTCCAACCAGCAACTCTTGTGCAGCAAAGGATCCAACAGAAGAACACATCAGTTCAGCAGCAACTGCACAAAGAAAAATGTCAGAAAAGATCAAATCAAAGAACATCATGTACACGGAAATAAAAAGGGAGGTACCCAGATGCAGCCTACCTCAACCAGGGTCGGATGCCTACGGCGCCATCCCTCCAGACCAGGAAGGACGGATGCGTTACGGCGGGCATGGCGACGGAGCTGTCGGCTGCCCAATAGGCTTTGGGAGCGACGGAGACGGAAGACTCCTCGTCTCCATCCTCGAGGCCGGAAAGGCGACGCACCATTGGAGCGACCGGCTGCACGGGGGAGAACGCTGGGGCTTCACAAGACGGCGGCCGACGGCGCAGAGGCGGGCGAGGAAGAGGAGGACGCTGCCGTGCCGCGGAGGGAGACGGTGCGGACTGCAGCGACGGGATGAGCTCGGCGACGGGCGGAGGAGTGCGTGGCGTGGAGGCTGAACCCCCGTCACTCCTCATCTTCCCCGCCTGCTCCCACATGTCAGAGCTCCACCTGCTCCTTTCATGGTGCCCTTCTGCCCTTCGCCTCTCCATGCTCGAGCCCTTTCCGCCCTGGTGCGACGGTGGCGGCGGCCATGGGAGAAGGGGATTGGAGGAGTAGAGGCGCGCGTGGGGATAGGGCGAGGAGAACGCGTGCGGGGATAGGCGCTGGCGGCTAGGGTTTTTTCACCCGGCGGGCGCGGCTTATATACCGCGTGCGGGTAAGAAACGGACGGCCAGGATCGCACGGAGATCCTTATCTACGGCCGAAAATCTCAAATCGCTGAGGAGCGTCCGGGTCGGGGCAAGAATGTTATCTTTAGATTGACATTTTTGTGAAGTATTGTTTTGAAAAGTTTGTCAAAACTCAAGTTTATCATTTTTCCTAGAAACTAGTACATATAAAAGGACTCCATGCCAAAGGGTTTCTTTTTTTGAGCATTTTTTTCACTTTTTCTCATTTCTTTCAAAAACTGGTCAAAATGGAGAGCATGGCTATTCATCTAAGGTGGTCGAATTTTCAAAAACTATCGATGGTTCTATGTTGTAACCACTACTTGTGTACCTTAAAATTATTTTTGTAACAATTTCAAAGCAAATTATCGCATAGTTGTAGTTCAAATTTGAATTACTTTCGGAAAATTGACATAAAGTCAATTAAAGAAGAGAATTTAGACAGAAAGCAAGGAAAATTATCATATTTAGGGATTATCCATCAAATATTTACTAAGCTTTGTGAAAATTAAATGTGTGTCATTTTGAACCATATTTTATGTACTTGCTTCATAAAATAAGTCATTTTAGCACTTAAAAATGGAAAATGATATTTCTAAAAATAATTTTGAAAATCGCTTCGGTGACGTTGTTTCCCATACCATGTCACGCATATGTGCTGAATATGGGAACTTTATCACACGATAATGGCCATACATTGTTCATTTGGCTTGAAACTTATACATGTTTGTAGATGATTGACATTTTTGTGAAGTATTGGTTTGAAAAGTTTGTCAAAACTCAAGTTTATCATTTTTCCTAGAAACTAGTACATATAAAAGGACTACATGCCAAAGGGTTTCTTTTTTTGAGTATTTTTTCACCTTTTCTCATTTCTTTCAAAAATTGGTTAAAATGGAGAGCATGGCTATTCATGTAAGGTGGTCGAATTTTCAAAAACTATCGATGGTTCTATGTTGTAACCACTACTTGTGTAGCTTAAAATTATTTTTGTAACAATTTCAGAGCAAACTATCGCATAGTTGTAGTTCAAATTTGAATTACTTTCGGAAAATTGACATAAAGTTAATTAAAAAAGGGAATTTAGACAGAAAGTAAGAAAAATTCTCATATTTAGGGATTATCCATCAAATATGTACTAAGCTCTGTGAAAATTAAATGGGTGTCATTTTGAACCATATTTTATGCACTTGCTTCACAAAATAAGTCAGTTTTAGCACTTAAAAAATGGAAAATGATATTTCTAAAAATAATTTTGAAAATCGCTTCGATGACGTCCATGGCATGTCTATTTGGACAATTTCATGTTACACACCAAAATAGAGTTCAAATGAGCCCCAAAGGTAGTGTAAACGGCTCCATTTGTAAGCAATATTTTTTTCGACCATCTCTAAATCAGCCAAAAAACTTTCCTACACATCTACTATATATATACAAACCATGTGCACTGGATTTGCATTTATTTGATATTTTTTGAATATTTCATGAATATTTCAAATTCGGCCAAACTCAAACCAAATCAGCATTTAAACAACTTTTAAACACCAAAATGAAAAACTAAGGCTGGTCATTCTAAGTCACAACAAAATGAAGGTTCTGTGATTTTTTTAATTTTTTTTCTGAATTAGTTGCTCAACCCACACAAAATTCTATGAAGCTTCTGTCATTTAACCCTTGCCGTACGATCATGCCTTCTAGATGGAAACCACACCGATCCGCGCCACTCCCAGTCCTGCGCTCTGATTGGCCAGTCCGATCATGCCTTCCAGAAGGTTTTTTTTAGCTGCATTGTTTCGAACGCGCATAGGCCACGGCCCAACGCGACGGCCCAGAAAACAAGCCGGCCCATGTCGTACCCTGCCTATTTCTCTTCTTATCCACTAGCGACGTCGTGACCTAGCTATTTCCCCATTCCCCAACCTCGCCTCGCCGCCGCTCGCATTAGCTCGCCGCCGGTGATCAAATCGAGCTACGCCGGTAGATCCAGCCCCGCTGCGCGCCGATGTTTAGGAGGGGAGGTCGAGTCGCCGGCCGGGGTGGCCATTCCGGCCGTGGCAACGGCTCCGACGCGGAGCGGAAGAAGAAGAGGCCGGCTCCACAAGACCCCGCTAGGAAGGCCGTGGTCGCTTCGGACGGCAGTCGTAAGCGAGGCGCGCGTGCGTGGACGAACCTTGGAATGCGGCCTCCACCTGCGTACGAGCGCCGCGAGCTGCCCGATTACGACCGCCGCATGGCGACGGCTAGAAGCTCTTCCGGTGAGGGGAGCTCATCCATTGCTCGGGGTTGGCCACCGCTGCCGCCGCCGAAGAGGGAGGAGGAGCAGCAGCAGGAGCTCGCACTGCGTAGCGGCCGCCCCCTCCTGCCCGGGGACTTCGTCTCCGACGAGGACCTGCCCTGGGTCACCTTGGAAGTGTTCCAACGCAGCACGGAGGAGGAGAAGCGCCGTCAGATGGAGATGGAGCTCGACGAACGGCGCCTCGAGGTCGGGATTTACAATTCCCTCCACGAGGTCATCGACATCAGCTCCGACAAGGAGCTGTTCTGAGCGGCTCCGCCGCCTCATCGCCGCCATGATACGTCTCCAACGTATCTATAATTTCTTATGTTCCATGCTATATTATACCAATTTATTACATGTTTTATATGCATTTTATATAGTTTTATGCATTTTCTGGGACTAACCTATTAACAAGATGCCACAGTGCCAGTTCCCTGTTTTCTGCTGTTTTTGGTTTCAGAAAAGTACTTAAGGAAATATTCTCGGAATTGGACGATTTCTTTTCTGAAGTCCGTTTTTCATCGGGAAACGTTCCAGAAAGTCGAACACGAGACGAAGTGGGCGACCGAGGAGCCGCCACCACGTGCTCGCGCGGCAGGCATCCTGGCCACGCGAGGAGGTGATGTGGGGCCCTCGGGGGTCCACCGACCTCGCCCTTTCGCCTACATATACCCCCCGAACCAAAAACCCTAGGACGGTGTGCAATATTTCCTCCACGGGTCCCGAGCGCCGCCGCCATCGAAGACAAGATTCGGGGGACAGAACTCTCTGTTCCGGCACCCTGCCGGGACGGGGAATTGCCCCCGGAGCCATCTCCATCGACTCCACCGCCATCTCCATCGCCGTTGCTGACTCCTACGATGAGGAGTGAGTAGTTCTCCCCTGAGGCTGCGGGATCTACGGTAGCCATGTGGTCTATCTCTCTCTCCCATGTGATCTTTCATGTGATCATGAGCTTTGTAATCTAGTTGAAATTTGATGCTACTCTTTATCTATTATGCACTCTAGAGGTTACTTTAATATGAACTCCGGGTTATTCACGGTTGTAATGGTGACAGTGTGTGCACCGTGTGTGATTCCTTTATGACGTTGTTGGTGTTAGTTTACTCTGACTTTGAGGGTGCTCTTGTAGCCCTACACAATGAATGGTGTTTGTTATCCAACATGAGAGTGCTTGAGAGTAGTGTTTATTTATTTAACTTTGATATCATTGTTGAGAATGTCCACTGGTGAAAGTAGGATCCCTAGGCCTTGTATCTAAGCATTAAAACACCGTTTCCAACAAGTTCTGCTACATGTTTGCTTGCTGCCATTTTTATTACAGATTGCAATTACTACTTATAATCGTCCATATTACTTGTATTTCACTATCTCTTCGCATAACTAGTGCACCTATACATCTGACAAGTGTATTGGGTGTGTTGGGGACACAAGAGACTTTTTGTATCTTAATTGCAGGGTTGCTTGAGAGGAATGTCTTTGACCTCTACCTCCCTGAGTTCGATATACCTTGGGTGATTCACTTAAGGGAAACTTGCTGCTGTTCTACAAACCTCTGCTCTTGGAGGCCCAACACTGTCTACGAGAATAGAAGCGTGCGTAGACATCACGCCACCGCACCCCCGGGGCTCTGCTGTGAGCCAATTTTGGTCCGTAGATAGGGGTAGGAGTAGCAGCGAGCATATCTGACGAGCTTCTGTAATAGTCTAGTTCATCTCCGTGTGGCTTTTGGATCTATGAGCCACGAGCTTATGTAAACTTACCTTAAGTGAAATATTAAGCTACTTAATCTACTGTATGCGCCCCGTGTGGTTTCATCTTAATTTTGTTATGTTTTGCCTCGCCGGCGTTGGCCGCACTGCGTCAATGTTGCCGGAGAAGAAGAAGAAGAAGCACAGAAAGCGCGCGAAGAAGCAGAGAAAGCGCGCGCACGGGAAGAGGTTAAACGGTTCATTGTGGGTCCCACACACCTCCCTTGGTCCCACCCGCCTCCCTCTAATCCTAACTGACTTAACTGTCTGCGATTAAGAGCAATGAGTTAGGTAAGAGATATGAACTCGACGATATGTAGTACCGGAGCTATTCTTAAGAAAAACGACGTCCCCCAGCTATTGCTTTGAAAATATGTAGTACAGGAGCTATTGGCCCCATAATTGGAGCATTGAGGATGAGCCCTACTACAGTATTTATAAAACGCGTATACTAGATACCGGAATAAAAGGGATACCATGATGAATAGTTATTGACACTTTTGTTCGTGTATTAATCACTAAATTTATATTAGTCAAAACGTGCATTGCACATGCACTTTTACTAGTAGTCTATAAAGCTTACTGAGTCAATGCAATAAAGCCAACGGGCCAACACACGGGACATGTGCCCCAATCATTAAAAAAACAAAAACTCAAACTCATATTTTGTGTGTGGGATTTTTCCATTGCAAACCAGCGACAATACCATCATACAGGTTTTGACCCAACATGGTAGAGAGATTTCCTTATTTGATCCTTTCTTAAAATCGTCTTTCCTATTTGGCCCTTAAAAATAAATTCTTCCCAACTTGACATCTTAATTTCATTTTCTTCCTAATATGACCCTCTAGTACTTTTTGAGCACTAAAAGACTCTTTTGCCCCTGATAAAAAGTGATAAAAAAATAGAATTGGGTATGTACCGTTAACATAGCATATACAATATTTTATATTGAGTCTCCGCGTGTTAATTCTGGAGTTCAGCAAATATTATCCATTTTATTAAACTATGATAAATCTTCCACCGTAGGATTAACGGCGAGACTATCCGCATAACTCCGTGTCCACTCACTGGTCGCGAGTTCGATTCTGCGCATCCGCACCTCAATTGCTCTTCCGGTTATTTTCCGACCGAGTTTAAGATATCCTCATGGAGTAGTTAGGACCCTTGAATTCACGATCCGGTTGTAACCAACCCACAAAATTTCCCTGCAGACGTGCCATAGATCTCTGTCGCTGCTCGCCACCAGATCAAGAAGTCGCTTGGTACTCATGTGGGTTGTGTCGAAGGTCTCCGCTCGAACCGTTGCTCGGTGTTGTGCTGCCGCAAAAACAAACAGATTAATTAGGTTCCTGCAAAATTTGTTGCCTATTTGCAGGGCGCATCAATCAGTGATGCGAGTGGAAGAAAAAAACGCCATCATACAAGACTTCCAAGTTTAAATCAGGTGATATGGCATGTCAAATATAAATTAACTCTGTTTTCTGACATTCTTAATATAGTCAGGTGCTACTACCAATGCATAAGTTCCAAGGTACGCCTAATTCAGTGGTACTTCTACTTTAAACATTGTTTTCTTATACATCTATCCAGTTGGAAAGTAGCTTTGACGTATGGTAGGATACATATTCCATGCAACTCTAGTTATGCATCGGCATTTCTATTGGAAGAAACTGATTCGAGTTAGTAACTATGTATAGATAAAACGAATTAGTCCTGAGAGATTTCTTTACCGCTTGCCTTGGAGTAACAAGGACTAGGTAAGAAAATACATCAAGCTCAAATTGTTGCACTACGGTCTACACATACCCAATTCTCCTTTTTTTTATCACTTAGTTTATCAGGGGCAAAAAAGTCTTTTTAGTACTCAAAATGTACTAGAGTGCCACATTAGGAAGAAAATAAAGTTAAAATGTTGAACTGAGGAGAATTTATTTAATAGAACCAAATAGGGAAGACGAGTTTAAGGAAGCGCCAAATAAGAAATTCTCTCAATTTGCTATAGCATGTTGAGTACTCCTTACATGCATGTTTGATCGGAGATCTGCAGTACATATATAATCCACAGTGGACCCATGGAGCACCGGGATATAAAAGCGATGGTCACACACACCGGGGGACGACGGGCTGGAAAGCGCGCGAAGGACAATCGACTTGATCAAAAGATCGAGTTCCGGTACACGACGATCGATCGGCGTTCGTTCTCGGCGTCTGGTCCTGGCCGTGGCCGGGATAAGAGATGCTTTGGTTTTATGCGGCGTAGCGTAGGGTAGCCAGCACGCCAGATCTGCGAACGTGGGGAGACGGGCGACAAACAGTAGGACGCCATGCCATGCATGAACTGTTGGAACACTGACTTCAGAAACACGCCATTGCCTTCATCAACGTATATATGCACACACGCAGCTGCGGGGCCGGCCGCCGCGCCTACCAGAACACGTCGAGCTCCATGTTCGCAGAACTCGATCGACGTGATCGATCTTCTTCTCGCCAAGAACATGCGGTGCACGCACGAGCACGGGCGAGCTGGTCCCCGGATGATCGTGTTAGCGATCGAAGAAGAAACGGAGTTGCACGAGTGTTTGACCGGTTAACACGGATCAGTGATGAATGTGAGCAGCGGCACATGGGAGTGTCACTGGAAACCGCAGACAAGGCCGCTTGATTGCTCGATGATAATGAGCAAAGTTACCGGCCAGACCCCCACATGATACAGGAGCCCGTGTCCGCCCGTGGCCGGAGAGGGAAGCGTGCGCGGTCGGTACGTACACATCGCCGGCGAGGAGCAGAGATCGATGGGGCAGCCGCGTCGTTCGGCTTCGATTATCGATCGTGTCGTGTGCCCCAGCCGGCACCGGCAGGGACCAGCGGCGACGCGAACGCTTGTGGGCTGTTCGCGGTGGACCGGTGGTGCGCTTCGGCCAGGCTCCTCGCCTGGGCCTCTCTTGCGGCCATATTATTTTGGTCGTGCGAATCCAACCCTCCACGTTTTTCTTTCCCTCGCGTCGGCGGCCGGCATGGGCATGGGCGCGAGATGCCTACCTCCGGCGACGGCGACGGCGACGTTGGGACATCATCATTCGGACGCGGACAGCCCCGGCCGGCACAGCTACGGAGCGTACCCATCAATCCGTCAAGATCAGCCAGTCCATACGGCTCGACGCTACTACTAGTACAGAGTAGTAGATCGATCGTCGAGCAAAGAAGAGAAGGGAACGGCCGCACGCCACAGCCGATGACTGACGCCCGCGACATCTCTCTCTCTTGCTCCTGTTCACGCCGCGGAATCCGTGGCGGCAAACGGTGGAACGGAACGGAACAGTTGACTTAGCTCATCCACTCTTGCTTTGCTCCGGAATATGGGCTACGGCTACGGGGTGGCTTCAGGTTCCACGTACCGCGACACTGTGCCCGGATCCTCTTCAGAACGGTGACGAGGAGCACGCCAGCAGCGGTTGGAAATCGGGACGCCTACAGTTGCCATTTCGACTTCAGTCTCGCAGAATCTCTAGACATAGCATAGCAGTGACCTACGGCTACGGCCTACGGGTGAGATCTCTTTATTTCGCGTCGCGGGAAACAGGCTTGGATTGGACGGGAGCTAATCGTGGACGGATTTCACCTGCTGAGCCAGCAAAATCCCCTGTTTCGTGGAGATCAAACAAGCACTGCGCCAAAATCCTAGCGGCCTAGGCACGGGTTTGCACTGTTTTTTTCTTCTTCTTAATGCACGAGCGAGTACCTTGTTCCATCGATCGATCGGCTCATGGGAATAGCCTCAGCCCTCAGGTGGGAGTAAGATAACATTGATAATCGTGCTAGTCACATTCTACTAACTTGTTAACGTGTTGTGGTTAGGTTAACATTGTTTAGCTATAATCCTAACCATCACTGATATTGTTGGTAGTTTGTTTATATATACGGTCTAATCCGTAATATATTCATGTCGGTGAAGCTAGCTGTCGTGGTGGTATCACGGCAGATGCCATAGGATGGCTAATTGTGTGGGGCCGATGGACGCTGGTGGATCCGGGGAGGGCTAGCGAGCTAAGGAGCTCACACAAAAGATGGCACGGAATAAACCAAAACCGACTTAGGCAGGGAAGAAACCGCAAGAACACACGAAGAACACAATCCAAACCACAAGCAACCACAAACACGCACGATGTACCCAGGTTCGGGGCCCTCGTGAGGAGGTAACACCCCTACTCCTGCCTTGCCTCTCACTATATGTGTCTCACAAGATCTACAAAGGTGCTCCTTGAGCTGTTTTACCTCTCTCTAGCCTGAACTCAAGAAGAAGGATGAACTACGAGTAGACGAGGAGTAAATGCGCCTATAGTTCTGGCCCTCTCGTTTTTGTCTCTTTCTCACAGGAGGAGTTATGGCGCTATTTATAGAGGTCCAGCCGAGTTGCCCGGGAACCCTAATTCCTCCGGGCCCCCCGGACAACAGCCCCCGTCCAACGGTAATGTCGACACCTCTACCACGACCTAGCCGCCGGGCTATCCGACATAGGTCGAGGTAGGCCATGATGCCTCTTGCCGTAGCCGCCGCCGGCCTAGGTGATGATGCTTCCCCTGTCAGAGACAGGACGTGCCTTCTCCATGCCTTGTCTCCTGTCAGTCAGTCGCCAGTACAGTGGTATAGTCACGTCGCCCTTGTCTTGTGCCCTTTGTCCCGCACCCGTGTCAGACGGGAGGTGACCTTACTTCCGTGTCAGACGGGACAGTGTCCTTGCCATGTACCTGCCCTTGACTTCCTGCCCGACATAGGATATGTCGGACGCTTCCTCCCATCCCGGCACAAGTATACCGGGCTTCTCTCCGTGTGCCGGCAAGGCTATGCCGGGCCTGGACCTCCGACATACCTCACCCGGCCTAAATAGGTATGTCGGATTCTCTTTCCTGCACATCACATACAAATAAACAACTCGAACATGGTGATGTCGGTTAGAATAAGCTCGCTACTCCTCGCTTTTACCCTACCCGGGGGTAGCCCCCCGACACTAGTCCCCGAAGCTGGTGTAGTCCTGTAGCCTCGGATGAAGGGCTGCATCAGATTTAACCCAATAATTGCCTCGAACCAATAGCAGACATAAGTATGCTGGGTGACTCCATTGCTCCGACTTGCTCAAGTCGATCCTTTTTAAGGCCCTCCGACACCACCATGTCGGGCTGATAAGAAAACTCCGACATGCCTATCCCGACATACGGTAAAATCATACGACATGGCCATCTTGGTTTGACACTGAGCTCTCAGCCATCTTTGGTTCTTGTTCCGATTCCTCCGACCTCAACAAATCTTTTCGCAGATCTCCTCCCGAGACGTGTCATATACTTGCTGCACCATCCCGAGAAACTCGCCACGCGGCCTGACGAACCGTCACAAACACGCCGCACGGGCCCCACCAGCTGTCATATCCCGCAGACACTCGAGTAGTTTGACCCCGAGGCGCCTCCTCGATTTCCGGGCTAGCAACCGCATCCGATCCGCAGCCGACGGTTCCCATACTGTGGCCCGCTGTGCGGCCGATCGTGCGGCCATAACCGCTCCACCTCCGTGAACCGCCGCATACACGATCCCACTACCCGCTCAAAACCAACGGGCGGGAAAAAACGGGCAACCGCCTCGCCACCTTCCCTCTTAAATAGCCTCGCGCACGATTCCCTCGCCCCTTCGCCTCCATACTTCCCATCTTCTTCCTCCTTCACTCTCCTCCGCCGCCGCTGCGCCCGAACGCCCGCGGCCGCACACCGACGACCTCGCCGCCGTTCAGAATACGCAGCCCGGAGCCGACGTCGCCACCGTTCCTCCAGCGCGAATCGCGATCTCCGGTGAGTTTCTTTCCCTCCCCGCACCCGATTAGATCCCCTAGGACCTCGCCGGCGTGCTCGTGTCCGAGGCTTTTCCTCCGCCCCTGCCTCTACTCCGGCCACCGTCTGCGCCCTACGTGCCTCCACCGGAGGGGAGCGAATGGTCCCCGCGCCTTCCAGTCTTGCTACTGCTCCCTAGATCTTCCTTGTTCAACTTAGCAATATTTAGGCGCCATACTCACGGTTCTTCTCCCTTAGCTCATAGAAAGGTTTTCCTTTATTTCCATTATCCAGATCTCCTGTGTGCCTTGTAACCGACACAATTCTGTTTTCTCCCCGGCATTCGACGACTGCTATCCGACTTACTCTACACCTCGGTCTATAACTCGGCATCTGTTTTGCAGATAAGCCGACATGTCTTCGAGCCATTCCTCCGAGCAACCCGACACATCCGCGGAAGGAATCCGAGGAGGCTGGGAAGGCTCCGACGTAGTGCAAGACGACCTCGATTGGCTACGTCGCACGCGCCGCGTCCCGGCACCAATCATCTGCCGACTTCCTGGCGACGAAGTTGAGCCCGCGCCCCAGGAAGGAGAACGGGTGGTGTTTGTCGCGCACTTCGAGCGCGGCTTCGCCCTTCCGACAAGCAGGTTCTTCCGAGCCTTCCTCGACAAGTTCGAGCTACAGCCGCATCATTTGCCGGCAAACTCCATCACGGTCCTCTCGGCATTCGTCGCCTTCTCCGAGGGGTACCTCGGCCTGTGGCCTCTGGTCAGCCTCTGGGCGAAGTATTTCGTGCTTCGGAAGCAAAGCATTCCGAACAAGGGCGTGAAGGACAAGGAGATGACGGCGTGCGGGGCCGCCACCATTGCAGCCCGGAAGCTCTCCGACTTCCCCAAGGTCACCGGGCTGGAGTCCTGCCGTAAGTGGCAGCGCAGCTTCTTCTACGTGAAGAATCCGGACTCCGCTGACAACGCCAAGGGGTATGACTTCCTCAACCTCCCAGAGTTCCGACTCGACCCGCCCTATTCCCAGGCGAACTGGGGCTGGGATCCGTCGGGCAGCGACGCAGAGACCCAGGCCATCCACAACCACCTGCTCTCCATCAAGGACGATCTGACGGCGGATGACCTCCTGAGGACCTTTGTCGCCCGCCGGATAAGCCCCCTGCAGAACCGGGTGCACAAGATCTGCCATATGAGTGGACCCCAAGACCCAACTCGGATCAGCTCGTTTGAGCTGGACAAGCCGGCGGTGGGCAGACGTGTCCGAGCCATCGCCCAAACCTCCATGGGAGACGACTGGGAATGGGGACTTGAACCCCACAGTCGCGCCAATCCTCCGCCCAAGGTAAGCTCTAGTTCTTCCTCTCCGACCTCACCATGCAACCGACACAGCAGCTATATTACATTCTTGCCTTTCTTGTTTCCTTAGTCAATTCCCGCTACCTTCCTTTTGCAGAGGTTTGACTGTCAAGCCTGGGAGGACAAGAGGTGGGCCAATGGTGGTTGGCGGGCAGACACCGCCGTGCCGGCAACTCCGCTCACCGAGGACCCGGATGACGAGGACCACTTGTCGATCCCGGTCTCCCGCACCTCCGGCCCGGGTAAGCCTCGAACTCGGTCTTGTCCCCAAGACGAATCTGACGACGACGATTGTGTGATGCTAGAGATCACACATGCCACTCCCTTGGCCTGTGCTGACCCCCTGCCTCCCACACCAGTCGCGCCGACCACCCAAACAGCTACGCGCAAGCGCTTGGGAGCCGGCACCTCTGCCGCGGACAACCCGGGGGCCAAGAAGGCCAAAATCACCAAGAAACCTTCCCGCAAGAAGATCCCGACCGCTGCCGGGTAAGCATCTTTCCTCTCGTTTTTCGACCTCTTTGCCTCATCCACTCTAACCTTTACTTCACGCGCAGAGCCCCGCTCGAGCTCGACCAGAATGACTCGGCGACCCCGACAAACGCCGGAGTCGGCAGTCCACCCCGGGCGACACCCGCGGAAGCCGACATAGCCATGTCCGGCGCCTCTCCGCCGACACTTAAGACCGCAGCGGAAGGGAGCCGAGCGAGCCCGGACCGAGATGTCAGGTCTGGCGGCAACCAATCGCGTCCCGTCGCTGCACAAACCGAGACCGCGGCGGTGCCGGACGCACCCCCGCAGCAACCAACGCCGCCGGAACCACCATTTTCCGCTGTAAGCAAGCAGCCATCTGCACAACAACAGTGCCGGGCACCAACTAAGGCCGCCAAGAAGAAAACTGCCCCGACCCCGGATCAGTTGGCGGCCAAGAAAGGTCAGCTTCCTCCGGGTAAACTCAAAGTGGTGCACCCACCTCGCACTGCCGTTAAGACGGCGGCCCTACGCATGCTGGAGGCCACCGTCGACCGAGTTGCCACCGCTGCCGACTTGGAGAGTTCAGGTTTCCTCATGCCCAGTGCTGACTCTTCAGGTTCGATGGAGCAGTACAACACGGATTGGAATGCCGCCGACATCAACGAGGCTACCTCTTCCGACCCGAGTATTGACCATCCGGCTGGGCCCGGGAGAGTTGCTCAGTCTCTGCACGCACTTCAATCTGCGGTCCTTCAACTGACAACCGCTGCAGAGGTAAGCTCTTCCAACATCCACTATCTCTAGTCCCCGAGGTTCTGGTCGAATGGTTAAGACTTGACCGAGTTAAGACCATTCGGCGAGAAACTTCAACAACCACTTCTCATCCAGTCCCCGAGATTCCTGCCGAGTAACGATACTTGCCCAAGTAAAGGTTACCCGGCTGGCCTCTTCAACAACCTGCACTAACACTTCGCTTTCTATCCCAGTCATGTAGCAAGGAGCGCACCCGGGTTTTCCAGAGGCTGCTGGTCGAGCACGGGTCCCTCCGAAGGCGGTTCAAAGAGCTTCAGGCTGCACACCAGGGCCATGGTACACTCCCTTGTCTCCGACATATCCTTCCCTTCTCTAGGTTCTCTTCACCATTATAACCGACCTGTTGCTTTTTCAGCCGACACCGCCGCCCGAGTTGCCGCCGAGCACAAGCTCGAGTTGGAGAAGGAGCAGGCCAACTCAACTCGGCTCCAACAAGAACTGGAGAAGGCCAAGACGGAGAAGGCCGAGTTGGAGAAGACCCTGGCGGATGCCGTGCGGATTCAGGGTGAAGTGCTCGAGCAAACTGAGTCTCGCGCCACCTTGGCCGAGAAAAAACTCAACACCCTCAAGTCCCAGTGCGACATCTGGCTGGCCGAACTGAAGAAGATCAACGACCAGATGGATAATGAGTTTCTCCAAACTTTATCCCTTCTTGCTTGACTTTCTTGCCGATATACACCCTATATCGGCCCGCCTTCTGACTTATCAACAGCTTTCTTCTCCTCAGAGCACTTCTCCCACACGCACACCGTTGCGGTGAAGGCCATCAATCGGGCGCGTGCGAAGAGGGCTGAAGTCGGCCCCATCTCTGGTGAGTGGGACGTGGAGGACCACCTCGTAGCACTCAACGCGCGCTTCGCGCCGCTCAAGAGTATCGGGATGGAGCTCCTTGATGCCGGCGTTCACGTCTATCGGAAGCTCTGGCCCGACGCCACGCCTCCGGACAATGTGTCCGACTTGGCCCAGGAGTTGATGAAGACGGAGCGTCGCCTCCGGGAATGGAGATCCTCCGCAGCCCGTGCCGGCGCGGACCAAACCCTCTCCTTCATACTATCCTGGTATGAAGGGATCGATCTTCAGAAGGTGCGGGCGCAGCGTGAGAACTCAGCGTGGACAACCGATCCCGCCAAGATCCAGCTCCGACAAGACGCTGCGCACTACTTTGCCAGCTACTCACAGCCCCACCAATATGTCGAGGGCGAGGTCTACTCAGACGACGAAGACTATGCCGACGACGATGAGGACGAGGAGGAAGACGCCGAAGAAGAAAACCAAGGCAGCCTCACCGGCAAAGCCCAGCCATCCGGGAAAGCTTCCACCTCTGGGACTGCGGACTTAGCCAGCGAGGACGCCGCCGCCGACATTACCAAGTCGGCCTCGACTGACCAGCCGAAAACCGCCGCTGAGGTCACCGTCGAGCTGGGAGCTGCCGACACCACCGAGTCCATCGCTGCTACCGAAATTCCTGCTGCCAAGCCTCCTGTGTAAAACCTTAGAGAACAATTCTATCAAATCCCCGGAATGCCGGGTTCATATGTAATATATACAAGTTTAAGTAGGATACTCTGTTATCTGGCTTATTGAATTAAACGAGCATCTAGCCATGTCGGATCACTTTACACCGAGTCCCCGAGTTTACTTTCTCGTTTACTATACTTGGTGATTTTTGCTCTTGTCTACCATACAGGCGTTCGACAGTCGAGTCACAAAATCACGACTATAGCATACGATACTAGAAAATGCCCGGATTTAGGTTCAAAGGTATCCGACACAACGGAAGAAAAAACTGAAATACAGGATTAGTACACAACACGTGCCGAATTGCTTTTACACCGAGTTCCCGAGTTCGTTTTCGTGTTTGCCACCTTCCACTATCTTTGCTCTTGACTACCACTTTGGGCATCCGTCAGTCGAGTCACAAGATCATTTCACATAGCATACATTACTTGGCTTTGAAACAAGGTTGAAATTTATTCGGCACGCGGATAACAGGTACGAAATAAACAAGGCAGTCCCCGAGTTTCACCTCGAGACGCCAGCATGCAGGTAACGAAGGAATAACCGAAATACAGACATAGATAAAGATCTGGCAGTCCCCGAGTTTACCCCGGAGTGCCGACATGCAAAAGTCATAAAAAAAAGGAATCATTATGCGTACAAGGCAGTCCCCGAGATTCACTCTGGGATGCCGACATTTCATTCAGGAAGGGACCGAGATACATACACTGTGCCCTTTACGCAAAAAAGGGACGAAGTAGAGCTACATTCCATGGTCGCTTGGTCTCTTCGCCTGCTCTATTCATTACACCTTTTCTAGCTTCCTGTGCATCTACAAGATAATATGAGTCGTTGTGCAGGGCTTTGCTCACCACAAAAGGTCCTTCCCACGGAGGGGATAACTTGTGCATGCCGGCAGTTCGCTGTATCAGCCTCAGTACCAGATCTCCCTCTCTGAACACCCGGGGGTGCACCTTCCGGCTATGATAGCGTCGGAGGTTCTGCTGGTATATTGCTGACCGAGATAGGGCCAACTCTCTTGCTTCTTCCAGCAAGTCGACATCATTCTCTCGGGCTTCTCTTGCCTCGGTTTCTGTAAACATCGCCACCCTGGGCGAGTCATACTGTATGTCGGTTGGCAACACTGCCTCAGCACTATACACCATAAAGAATGGTGTGTACCCGGTGGATCTGTTGGGTGTGGTCCGGAGACCCCACAGCACCGCCGGTACTTCCTCTATCCAGCATCCCGGAGTCCGCAGGAGTGGTTCTATCAACCGGGCCTTTATGCCGGCCAGCACCAATGCGTTGGCTCTCTCAACTTGTCCGTTTGCCTCCGGGTGAGCCACCGAGGCCACATCTAGCCGGATTCTCTTCTCCGCACAGAACCGAGCAAACTCCCCTACTGCGAAGTTGGTGCCATTGTCCGTGATAATGCTGTGCGGGTAACTAAGGGTGGGCATAAAAACCGATGACCGAAAACCGAAACCGAAAAAACCGAGACCGAAACCGAACTGACCGAGACCGAAAAGACCAATACAAATTTGGGTAGTATATTAAAATAGACCGAAATTAGTTTAGAAATTCGGTCTGCACATCTAGATAACCCGAATAGACCAAATGACCGAATTTATATGCTAGCAAGCATTCCACCTTTTTTTTCGTTGCTCCCTGGTTTTGTTAGTGGTTGATGTCTTGTTCGTTATCTCAGATTTGTGAGATGTGAGTTACTATATGCAGTTGGGATACCATTTTATGTTGTCACCGTATGCTGCTATGCTATCAATTTTGTATATACTTGTGCAAAGTTTACTGCCACTATTTCCAGGTTTGTGATGCCACCGAAAGGTGTTGTGCTGCCATTTTTTTTCCTACCAATATATATACTTGGACTGCCATTTCTTAATTTGGTCAATTTGGTCATGACCGAAGACCGGACCGAAAAAACCGAAAACCGAATACATAAAGACCAAAAAGACCGAACATAATATGGGTAGCATTTCTGGATAACCGAAATTATCGGAGACCGAATAGACCGGACCGAACAAACTGAAAAAACCGAACGCCCAGGCTGACGGGTAACCATATCTCAGTATGATATCCTTAAAAAATGAGACGGCTGTAGCTCCATCACACTTCCGAATTGGCTTCACCTCGATCCATTTGGTGAACTTGTCCACCATGACTAGTATATGAGTCATGTTACCTCGCGCCGGCTTGAACGGACCCACCATATCCAAGCACCATACCGCAAACGGCCATGTGATGGGGATAGTTTTCAGTGCTGCCGCCGGCATGTGTACCCTGTGTGCAAACCTCTGGCAACCTCCACACTTCCGGACAATATCCTCTGCTTGCTGCAGAGCCGAAGGCCAATAGAACCCGTGCCGGAAGACCTTTGCCACCAGTGCCCTTGAGGAGGCGTGATGACCGCATTCACCTTGATGTATCTCGAGCAGCATCTCCTGCCCTTCCTCCGGGTCAACGCAACACTGCAGCACCTCAGTGACACTTCTCTTATAGAGCTCTTGATTGATCACCGTGTAAGCCTTGGCCCTTCTTACCACTTGCCGAGCTTCCACTTCATTCTCCGGCAGGGTCCCATACACAACATAAGCCATGATGGGCTGCGCCCACTCCGGTACCGGCCTCACAGGGAAGATTGGGGCATCTATTTCCATAGGCTCGGCTGACATCACCTCTGCCGACATACCCTGTACAGTCCCCGGGTTTAGCCAAATGCTCCCGACATCAACCTCCATGGGCACGACTTCTGCCTCTGAGGTCTTCGGGATAAATATGGACTCCGACTCGGGTGATGGCTTGATTGACGGCTTCTTTAAGTGTTCCAAAGCTATGCCGGGTGGGATCGCGTCCCGTGATGACCCCAGCTTGGACAATACATCCGCAGCCTCATTCTCTCCCCGGGGTATGTGCTTGAACTCGCATCCTTCAAAAAATCCGGAAATTTTCTGTACATGGAAGCGGTATGACGCCATGTTGGCATCCAACGCGTCCCAATTTCCCGACACCTGCTGCACCACCAAATCCGAGTCACCATAACATTCTACCCGCCGGATGCCGATTTCCTTAGCGACATTGAGGCCATGCACGAGTGCCTCATACTCAGCCACATTGTTGGATGCCGAGAAATGAATCTGGAGCACATATTTCAGTACATCTTGCTTCGGAGAAGTGAGGACCACTCCGGCACCCAACCCGATTTTTGCCTTGGACCCATCAAAGTGCATCTTCCAAAAATTGAAGTCGGGCGGGGGAGGCTCATATTGCATCTCAGCCCAATCCACCAAGAAGTCCGGCAGCGCCTGCGACTTAATGGCGTCCCTCCTTTCGTAAGTCGGGGCGTACGGAGACAACTGGATGGCCCATTTGGCAACTCGGCCGCTGGCATCTTTGCACCCTATAATCTCAGACAAGGGAGCCTCGCTCACCACTGTAACCGGATGCTCTTGAAAGTAGTGTTTCAACTTGGTGACCGCCAGGTATACACCGTAGGCCATCTTCTGGTAGTGCGGGTAATTCTGCTTGGAGAGGGAGAGCACCTCACTCAGGTAATATACGGGCCTCTGCACCACCCTCTTACCCTCTTCTCTTTCCACCACCATCACCACGCTTACAACCCGGTTGGTAGCCGCGATATAGAGCAACATCGGCTCCTTGGGTAAGGGAGATGCCAACACCGGTGCATTTGAGAGTGTCTTTTTCAGGTCATTAAAAGCTGCATCTGCTTGTGGTGTCCATATAAAGGTTTTACTCTTTTTCATGAGTTGATACAAAGGCAAAGCTTTCTCTCCTAACCGGCTCACAAACCGACTTAGGGATGCCAGGCATCCGGTGAATTTTTGTACATCTTTAAGGCGAGTGGGCAGTTTCATACTTTCGATAGCTCGGATCTTGCCCGGGTTAACCTCGATACCCCGGCTAGACACCAGGAAACCGAGTAACTTTCCGGCCGGTACACCGAAAGTACATTTATCCGGGTTAAGCTTCATTCGAAACTTTCTTAAGTTAACGAATGTTTCCCTCAGATCATCGATCAGAGTGGATTTTTCTTTTGTTTTTATGACTATATCGTCGACATACACCTCCGCATTCCGACCTATTTGCTCATGCAAGCATTTCTGCATGCATCTTTGATAAGTGGCACCGGCATTTCTCAACCCGAAGGTCATGACACGATAGCAATGAGCCCCGTACGGGGTGATAAAAGCAGTCTTTAATTGATCAGCCGGGTTCAATGGTATCTGGTGAAAACCAGAATACGCATCTACAAAAGACAAAAGCTCACACCCGGCAGTGGAGTCGATCACTTGATCTATCCGGGGGATCGGGAAAGGATCTTTCGGGCAGGCCTTGTTGAGGTTGGTGAAGTCGATGCACATGCGCCACACCTTGGCCAGGAGAGGGTCATCCTTTTTCTTCTCTACCAGGACCGGGTTAGACAACCAGTCCGGGTGCAGTACTTCCATCACAAATCCAGCCGCAAGCAGTACGGCTAGATGCTCCATGATTGCAGCTCTTCTCTCGTCCGAGAGACGTCTTGTCGGTTTCTTCACCGGCTTTGCATCCGGCCTCACAAATAACGAGTGCTCAGCCAACTCCCTCGGAACTCCTTGAAGGTCGTCATTCGACCAAGCAAAGACATCCCGATTCTCACGGAGGAAGTCGGTGAGCTCGCCTTCCTATTTGCTGCCCAGGCTGGTGCCGATGATCACCCGGTGCTCTGGGTTAGCCGGGTCCACCACGACCTTCTTGGTCTCCTTTGGTGGCTGGAAGGAAGCATGCTGCTCCGGGTTTGCCATCCCGGGTACGCCGAGTTGGGAGGCTTGGGCCAGCGTCACCACTTGCTGGATTCTCTTCTTCTCCTCGGCTATGACCAATGACTCGGCCAAGCAAGAGCCGGCAGTAGCACACTCGATAGAGCGCTTGTAGTCCCCAGCGATAGTGATTATGCCGTTCGGACCTGGCATCTTCATTTTCAGATAGCCCATGTGAGTGGATATCATGAACTTGGCCAGAGCAGGTCGACCAATCAGGGCGTGGTATGGGCTCTCCAGGTCCACCACCTCAAACTCGAGACTTTCGGTCCGGTAGTTCTCCCGGGTTCCGAACAGCACATCTACCCAGATCTTGCCCATAGGTGAACACGAAACACCCGGCACATTGCCGTGGAAGGTTGTGTTGGTCGGCAGCAGCGTGTTCAGGGATACTCCCAACTTAAGCATTGTGTCCTTGTACATGATGTTAATGGCACTGCCATTGTCAACCAGGACTCTGCTGAACCGGACGTTGATACTCGGCCCGATGAATGTCGGGTCCACCACCAAGGCGTATCCCCCCGGTTTAGGCATAACCCGGGGGTGATCCTTCCGACTCCAGCTGATCTCTATCTCGGACCAGTGCATAAACTTGGGTACCGCCGGCATGACGGCGTTTACCTCCAGAGCGCGCTGGCGCTGGCTTTTCTTGTCAGTGGGCTCGGTCACAAAGATCACATAGCTCTGATGAGCTTCCTGATAGTCACCCTGCGGGTAACCGCCCTGGTTGCTAGGACCGGCATTGTTGTTACGCCGGATGTTCACCACATTTACCGGCCTTGCCGGTGGTCGCCTTTGTACTGGTGGGTTTACCCGGACAGCATTGGCCCCACTTACTGGTGCCGGAGGTCTTGGAGCTGCCGGCTTTTCAGGGGCAGTCACTAGAGATCCCCCTGGAGCACCCTCTCGCCGCATGCGCTGGTACCAACTACACTGCCGAGTTGTGTGGTTGGCCGGTCGGTTGGGCTCGAAAGTGTGATAGCAGCAGGGCTTGTCCAGCATGTCCTCATACGTCAAGGGTTTCCTCTGCTCGGCCCAAGTTTTCTTCACCTCTGCCCAACCCTGACCATCCGTCTTCTGCCGCTGATTGCTACCGGTATTGCCTTGTTCCCCGGTTACCGCCGCCACCTGCTGCGAGGCGTAGTAAAGGTCGGGCTCCCTTCTCTTCTGCCCGAAATCCTGACGGTCATTGTTCCTGCCCGACCCGGACCTATTGTTCCCCGGGTTCCTCCTACTCGGTTCTACCGAGTCCAGCTGAGGTTGCATTGGGTCACCGAGAGCATAGCTGTCGGCGATTTTCATTGTCTCGGCCAAGTTGGCCGGCATCTCCCTCTGCAGTTTCTGCCAAAGCATGGAGCCATGTCGGCATCCCTGCGCAAACCATGAAATGGCTTGGCCTCCACAACCCCTTCACAGGAATTGCGGATCGTGCTCCACCGAGTCAAATACTCTCGGTCAGTCTCACTGTTCCTCTGTCTGCACATCGCAAGCTGCTGAGGTCGGTTTGGTCTCTTGTAGGTGCTGGAGAAGTTGCTGACAAAGGCTTCCTCGAAGTCCAGCCAGCAGTTGACACTCCCCTCTCTCAAGTTGTTCAACCAGATTCGGGCTGGTCCCTCTAGCATCTGTGGGATGTATCGTATCGCCCACCGACGATTTCCCCCGGCAATGTGCACTGCTGTCACATAGTCGGTTAACCAGTCCTCTGGCTTGGTGCTGCCGTCATAAGTCTTGGCTCCCCTGTTCAATTGAAAGTGGGGGACAGGCTGCTCCGACATGATTCTGGGCCCAAAACAAGAAGGACCAGGTGGGCCTTGCTCCTCCATCTGCTCGGATCTATACAACCGATCCAGCTTGTACCGGGCATCATTTGGATCTAACTGGCGGGTTCCCAGTCGAGACCCCAGAGCACTCTCATAAACATGGTACCCGGCCTTGGCCATGGCCGAGTTGCCGTCATCATACCGGTTCAGGTCTTGCCCGCCCATCTGCCGGGGCTGCATTGCTCCAACAACTTGACGCCTCGGGGCCTGATTAGGCGCCAGATATCGGGGTGGGTATCCCCGACCAACCGAGTTGGCATTTCCGTCATGCCGATTACTCGGAGCCTGCCGGCTTCTGCTCTGGGCTTGCCCGACGTTGCCCTGGCCCGCCATCTGCTTTCCGGCATACGCCGGGTCATACGTCAGCATCTGGAGCTGCTGATTTCCCCCGGGGTTCCTACTCCAGTCCTGATTTCCCCCGACATGCGGAGAGGAAGCCTGTCCTCTGGACACGCCGCTGGGAGCTCTGGTCGAGTGGACAATTTGAGATCCACCCCCGGCCCCATTGGCCTTCTTGACAGCCTCATTCTGCCGGGTTGCCACTTCCACCAGCTCATTGACTCGGTCTTGTTGCCTACGGCGAGCGTCTCCGGTTAGACCGGATAACTCGGCCCTTGCTGCCTCGGCAGCCCTGAGGGTCTTGGCCGGAGAGCTGTAATTCGGCCTAGCCGCCGACATTACGCTAGGATTCACATTGGATGTAGCTCTGCCATCCCTATCTATCTCGGCATTGAGGCCCTTGCCTCTTCTGCGTACCTCGGCCTCACGGTTCGGCCGACCTCCTATCGGCGAAAAACCATGAGCCGCGTCGTACTCACGCTGAACTCGGTCGAAGTCCCTCCGGACCTCCGCTAACTTCTCTGCCTCCTCCAGCAAGCTCAGCCGCTCTGCCTCTAACTCAGCTGCCCCCGGCACAGTCAACCTCTCTACTGTCTCTCTAAGAGGTTCAGTCCTTACCGGGACACGGGATGTCTCGGCGCCGCCATGGCCCTGCCTCTCAAGTGCCTGCTTGGCCCTCCGGGTCGACCTTGCCTCGGGCTCGAAAACAGGGTCTTCTGCCGGAGGAGCCGTCACCCCGGCCATCATGACCGCGCAGCTCTCGGGGCGAGTGGTACGCCGGCCGTGAGCCGCACAGACAGCTGGGGGATCCTCGGCCACGAGCACCTGCGCCGGGTACTCACAGACGAGCTCGGTGGCGACATAGGTGGCGAAGGTGCCGAACTCGATGACGCAGCCGTTTGCCGGAAATGGCCTGCCGCGGAAGCAGCCGGCGTTGTCGCTAACGAACTCCATGTCGCCAAACTTGACGACGAGGCCGGAGAGGACTCGCACGGGGCCCGTCCGGATGAGTACACCAGCCAGCGCCTCTACCTGCCCCACGGTGGGCGCCAACTGTCGTGGTGGTATCACGGCAGATGCCATAGGATGGCTAATTGTGTGGGGCCGATGGACGCTGGTGGATCCGGGGAGGGCTAGCGAGCTAAGGAGCTCACACAAAAGATGGCACGGAATAAACCAAAACCGACTTAGGCAGGGAAGAAACCGCAAGAACACACGAAGAACACAATCCAAACCACAAGCAACCACAAACACGCACGATGTACCCAGGTTCGGGGCCCTCGTGAGGAGGTAACACCCCTACTCCTGCCTTGCCTCTCACTATATGTGTCTCACAAGATCTACAAAGGTGCTCCTTGAGCTGTTTTACCTCTCTCTAGCCTGAACTCAAGAAGAAGGATGAACTACGAGTAGACGAGGAGTAAATGCGCCTATAGTTCTGGCCCTCTCGTTTTTGTCTCTTTCTCACAGGAGGAGTTATGGCGCTATTTATAGAGGTCCAGCCGAGTTGCCCGGGAACCCTAATTCCTCCGGGCCCCCCGGACAACAGCCCCCGTCCAACGGTAATGTCGACACCTCTACCACGACCTAGCCGCCGGGCTATCCGACATAGGTCGAGGTAGGCCATGATGCCTCTTGCCGTAGCCGCCGCCGGCCTAGGTGATGATGCTTCCCCTGTCAGAGACAGGACGTGCCTTCTCCATGCCTTGTCTCCTGTCAGTCAGTCGCCAGTACAGTGGTATAGTCACGTCGCCCTTGTCTTGTGCCCTTTGTCCCGCACCCGTGTCAGACGGGAGGTGACCTTACTTCCGTGTCAGACGGGACAGTGTCCTTGCCATGTACCTGCCCTTGACTTCCTGCCCGACATAGGATATGTCGGACGCTTCCTCCCATCCCGGCACAAGTATACCGGGCTTCTCTCCGTGTGCCGGCAAGGCTATGCCGGGCCTGGACCTCCGACATACCTCACCCGGCCTAAATAGGTATGTCGGATTCTCTTTCCTGCACATCACATACAAATAAACAACTCGAACATGGTGATGTCGGTTAGAATAAGCTCGTTACTCCTCGCTTTTACCCTACCCGGGGGTAGCCCCCCGACACTAGCAGCTAGCTATATATTATATACTAAAAGCAAAATGAGATAGTTTTTCGAGTCACCAGGTTAGTCCACATCATCTAAATTATTTTTGACAGTTAGATCTATAGTTTAATGCCCGTGCGTTGCCACGACCCCTCAATTTTATTTCGTCAGCATAACTTAACAAATCCACGTGTATAAACTTTAGTCACATAGTATTCCAGAAATATTAAATTCCATTTTCCTTCAAGTGTAATTGGATAAAATCTGTTATTCAACATCATATATAATTCAATCATCATATGAATAGTTGAATACAAAGCAAAAGCTAACTATGTGCTCTTCTCTTTACCCGTGACAATGTGGATTTTAAGATTAGATTTTAAGATGTCAAAGTATAGGTAACCATGCAGCACTCCACACTTTTTTCAAAGCATGCATCTAATTGGCATTGCATTATGAAACTGGAAAGTCTATGCCAAAACCTGATGTCCCATATACTTGTTGCACATGACGAAACACATTTGTGCCTTGACGAGAAATATGTCTTAACTCATATATCTACCAATGTACACGATCAGAAAATAGCACACTGAGCTTTCATATATGCTCGAAGCAACAGTTGGGACACTGAGTTGCACACGATAACAGGTAATCAAACTAAAACAATCGTAGTATAATGTGATAAAAACCTTGAGAAAATATCACTGGCGTGGGCATACAAAGATGATCACCAAAGCAATTGTCGTGTGCACGCAGTTACCACAAGGCGAGTAGTTGGCATCTACCGTCGCTGCCAAATTTCCATACCACACTAAGGAAATACCATCTGGATGCATGTATCTACAAGTCTGTAGTGCCATCTTCCCCTACTCATGCAAAGGAGCGAAACAAAGCATGAACCAAAGTACGTATATTGCAGAAACATAGTTAGTCAGTTGTACTTTCAACAGTGATAGCATTGCAGCTACGATCAAAGTCTACATGAATAGGAAAAGAGAAGAACACCAAAACCTAACATGTATTTGATGACAAAATTTAAGCGATATAAATGGTGGTGGTTTGTTGCCACGGAATAATAATAAAATACACTGATCAAACAATTGTTTTCATAAAAAATATTTTGTAGCAGTCAACTCTTCTACTGAAAGATTCTTAGCTATGACCTGTAGTAAAAAAATATGCAAAGAAGCAGACTGATACATACCTTAAGTGCATTATTCTTGAACTTATTTGCCATAAAGATATTCTGCAACCAAGGATAATCTGAAGGTAAATACAAATTATGGAGATGATGCAGAAGCAATACAATTAAATATTTGAGCGCTAAATCTTCAGAAAATCTATAAACTCTCTGCTCTGGTATCTTACAAAAATCAGTGAACACAAGAGTGTAACTGGAGGCTACAGACTAAATAATATGTTTAGTTCCATATAGTTATACATACTGATAAATCACAGAAAAGTTTGTACTGCAGAGTACAAAACGAACTAAAACCCCTTGCAAAAATATATGTGAGGAAATTGATTAGGTATAGAGTACATAAATTTTTAGGCGAACGAGTAGAGGTGTCTGTTTCATTCGTTCCGTCGACAGATTCAAGAACAAGCCAGCAACTTGTCCTACGTTTCTACTTCCTCTTAGTTCTTATAGACTTCTTTCTCACATCAAAGTTGGACTTAATGCCAATGAACCATGAAACCATGCACAATAACTAAAACAAGCTAGCTAGTCAAAGAAGAACAGTGTCATCCTGTCGCTACTAATGATTAAAACGACATATATTTTTCACATGGAAGTATGGAACACCAGAACATATAACATACAGTGACATAATCAAGAGACATGGCAGCAGCGATCGACCGAACTCACCTTTCATAGGATGGAGCATTCCTGGTTGGTGCCCTTCTCGCCGCGATGGGTGCACACGGCGGCCAACGTCTCGGAGCCCTCGCCTCCACAGAATCCTGGACGTCCACAACAACGTCCCCTGTTCCTCCTTATCCTATTCCATTTTGAGAAACAAGGATTCAGTTGAAACAACATCCTGAATACTGTAAATAAACCGCTTGGATAAAGACTTAAAATCTGCTACAAGTGCGCCCACCACCCTGTACCTGTGTTGTTCCTTTGAGTTGAGTTTCAGAAGAAGTGCCAAGCAATAAGAATGTAGTACAACTTTGTGGCACCCATCCTTAAGAGTAAAAGCAACACCGGTGTACTACAAATCCTTCAGCAATCCTGGCAAGGTAACTCCCTTGGACTAATATCAAAGCAATCAGTTCTCACTTCATTTTATTTAGTACGAGATACTTCTGGCTCATGACCATTTCATCGACCAATCATTCTTATTTAGTTTTTGCCAACTGGCATGATGAGCTGTGAGGGGACTCAATGGATGTTCATTGCTTTGGTTGGCTGGCGAGCTTGGTGCTTGCCTACCCTGAGAATGTAGTTGAATTATGGAAAGTCATGGCCCTTGAGCAAAGTATATGTTGTGCAGCTACAACACCGTTCCGCATGTAGCCAGTGGCGGAGCCACGATCTAAATTCCGTGATATCAAGCTTTACTAATGTGACAACAATTTCTTTTGAGAACGCACCTATGCAAACAAGAATTTGCAGCATTTGAATAAACTTTGTGATGTCAAGCTCTGACAGCCAGTTGACAAATTTGTTCATTTACAGAATTTAAGACCTGACAATAGAAAGCTAGTATAGGAAACAACGAACTATTGATGCTTCCTATAGAGTACATCATCATATAGAACAATAATTCTGGGCTAAATTAAACTAATATTCTGAAATTAGAAGCGATTCAAAGCAGAACTTATACAAAATTAAAAATTAAAGGGGGCAAGGGGCGGCTTACAAATACAAGGGGAGAGGGCCTCATCCTGGACTCCCGTTGTTGAACTCCAGACTGCAGTGTATGTACAGCTGAACTTCCATGGTGTCCGTGCGCCTGATCGCCAGAGGTGGCCGTGCCTGAGCAGCTAATAAGTCAATTCCGGGCGGCCTCAACCCTTTCAGTGTCTAGTGGGCATCGCATTCATAGAATCAGAGATTTACGGATTTACAAGGGAATGAATTGGGGATAGCGTGTGGTGCAGTGTTGGGGCGGTTACCATTGGAGGTGTTGACTCACGACACAAACGGGGAAGACAATGGAGGCGTTGCCGCGCGCGCCGGCCTCCGTATCCGACCTGCCCCGCCGCCTCGCGCTGGCCCCATCACGGCCGTGCGCCTCCTGGTGGATGGTGACGTCGGATGTGCATGGAGGGATTCCGGTCGTGGATCCTCCACGGCAGCCGTCAAGCATAGGGGAGCTGAGCGCCATCTGACCCGCAGTGGGGTGGTTACCTGAGGAAAGGGGGTGGCGATGTGGGGGAGGGCGAAAGACAATACTATATTGGGCTGCTAAATGAATTAATTTTTACACGTATATAGGCATTCGTTCTAAAAAACACATATACATACATAAGGCCCTGTTTGGAACAAAGGAATTCCATAGGAATTTTGAAGGATAGGAATGTTACAGGAAAATTTCCTATGGTGCTGTTTGGAACAAAGGAATAGGAAATTTGGATTCCTTTGAAATTCCTATGGGATAGGCTATTCCATAGGAATTTTGGAGGAAAACAAACATGAGGTCTCACCTCATGTTTTAATCTTCCTATGTCTACAATTCCCGTGTTTTTCCTGTGTGACATCCAAACGACACTGGAAAATTTCCTGTGGTTTTCATTCCTGTAGGAATTCAGGAAACATGACACCTCAATTTCCAATTTCTATGCTTTTCCTATTCCTACGTTTTTACTTCTTGTGTTCCAAACGGGGCCTAAAAAGTTTTTTTAGCTCCTGGCTGAGGGAGGTGGTCGTGGGTCTGGGGAGTTGGGACGAAGGGTTACGGGACATTTTTTTTTTTCTAGCGATAGTCGGGCGGGACTCGGGAGGCGACGGACGACTCACCACCTCTTTCCCTTTAATATAGTAGAGATAATTAATGGTTGAGATTAAATTGATAATTGATAATTGCGTAACACGATGGTTCCGATTAAATAGTACACAAGGTACATGTCAATGTTGGTACACTTCAAAAACTGATCCGTATTTTTCAACAATAAAAAAGATGGGAATTAAGAGTCCACGTACGTCCGTGTGAGAATAGGTCGCCTATAGCACTACACCAATCTTATCACGTACATGCAAGAAGAAGTGCCTCATGCATATGGGCGGATCCAGCAAAAAGATTTGTCTTATGCATCAGGTATTGTTGCTACGCCGGGGCGGTGGCTCCGGAGCGGGTGGTGTGTGTTGTGGCGTTTGTTCGACTTGTGCCGTTTAGGCGAGTGGTCGCTTCGTCTGTGTGATTCTTATGTACAGTTTGTGTGGTTTTTGGACCCGGTTTCTCTTGAAAACTGGGTCAACTCTTTGTATCTATTCGGGCGGTGGATACGACCACCTTATACCTCAAAAAGGTATGGTAGAGCGTAATGGTACCACATATAGTTTTTTCTCTTCTAGAGAGCCATATGCAGATTTGAATTTTAGTTGCTCCGTGAATACAATAGTGGTATTTCTCGGGTGAACATGTTGTGAAGGTGTCTCATGATAATTCTATGTTGACCTTAAGAAGTAACTAGTAAACATGCCCGTGCGTTGCTACGGGTTGATTACAATGACATGCTTCGAGAGTAAGGATCCAAAAAAACTCACGAGCTAATGAGAAAAAGCTTAGCAAGTTGAGCTAGCATGGTATGCTTGTTTTACTTCGGATCGGTTCAGATGATCTGGTCACTCAGTGCCTTTATCTTCTAGCTGTTGGCTATCTCTACTTTATAATTGAACAAATAAAGATTGCATTTTTCACATTTTGTTCCACGGCATATGAGAATCATACATGGATAGCAATCAGTTTGTGCACATAATTAAAATCTGAAAGTATGTTGAATATATCAGAGGACTCAACAGGTGGAGTTCAACAGTGCGTTGTGTGTGGTGGACGCAGGGACTGCAGTGTGTTGTGTACGTTCTGAATTTACCAATGTCAAGGACCAACAAATAAGACCTAAATTTACCAACTACGCGTGAAGAATTAGAGAGGACATGTTAACCTGAAGATTTATATTGGTAAACTGGAACTGGATCACCCAACATGAACCATCGAATTCCACGAAACTTCATTGCCGACCTGAGTCAGATGAAGAACCGAAGAGGACCAGTGGGGGAAGAACCAAAAGGAGCACAGCCTTATGCGTGCTTTTCCCCGGACGGTCGGCAGCTTGGAGTTGGAGGCCGGCCCTAATCGTACCAGCGTCGGCGCGCGCATCTCACTTGACAGAAAGGAGCAGATGGAGATGGGGCCTTTGACAGTGTGGCGGGCTGGACGGTAGCAACCGGCGTCGGGGGCGGCGACCCGGCGCATATACGAACCTGGAGCCACCATGGTCGGTACTCGGTAGAGAAGACGAAGATGAACAGAGACTGAGAGAGAAATCGTGATGCGCAGATGAGCTGCTCGGGGGGCTGCTGCTCTTCCCGTGCTGGATCTATGGGCTATGTGGTGACGTGCAGGTAAACAGGACGGCGCGCGCTCGACCGCGACGGCGGAGGGCGGGGAGCATGCCAGGAGCTTTTTCTCTTCTCTTCTTCCCTGGTTGCTCCCTCGGATCCCACAGGGAGGCCCTTGGCAGCGCGTGCGGGGATTTCGTCCATGGACAGGGACATCCCACGGCGGTGGCGCCGGCATGTGCCAGATGGAGGCTGCACGCAGCAGCATCTGGCGGAGTAGGCAGTGCGAAGGGGCGTGGGTCCGAGGACGTGCGCAGAACACGGTCGACCACGCAGCGGCGCGAGCGCGGATTGCGGACGGCCCAGGCGCGGCGGCGGCACTGCGGCAGCACAAGCAGTCAGCAGGGCTGGGCGGCAGCTCGCCGGGGGACAGTGAAATCGGTGGCGAGATGGGGGCGGTCAGCAGGGACGCAGAACGCACGGGGCGGCGGAGGGCGGACAACGGTTGCCGAGCGGGACACGGGGCCGGGCAGGAGCGCCACATACGACCAACGGCGCGGCCGCGCGGGGAAAAAAAGAAACGAGAGCGAAGCGGTACCCAACTTACGGATGGCATGGTGGGTAAATATCCTGAACCGGTAGGGGCAAAACCGTCCAAAAAAAGGGTCGACGAAAATTTGGGCAGAAGCCTTACTGCTTTTATTATTAGGTATAGATATAGATATAGAGGTATAGATAAGATATATGTATGTACTAGCATCATTCTTTCTTTATTTTCATCGGGGAATACCCACAAAGCTATGTGGTGTACTAAATAGTGTGCATGATTCAACGATGGAGTTCGCGGCAACCTCTATAATGTCATAGAAATAGTATATTGGGAAAATTCACATATTGTACGTATGTAGTTTTTTTTCCATTACAGCATCCACATGAGGCAAACAGACATAGATGCATGTCATTTGTGTCCAAGAATTATTTTTCCTAACGATCAGCTCAAAAACACCAATAAGTTATATGAACCTAGGTCAGAATACATCAACGAATGAAGCATCCTTCCATGAACCTAGGTCTTACACAGCCGACGATAAAATAAAATAGTGTGCATGATTCTACAACCAACGGTGGAGTTCACGACGGCTTCTATAGCGTCAGATAAATAGTAGAATGTGAAAAATCAACTATTTACGCACGCATTTTTTCTGACAAAAAGCGTTTTATTACACCTAGAATCCGCATAGCAAAGTAGACGCATGTGTAAAATACTCTACACAACAGATGCATGCTCGACTTGATTTAAGAATGTAATCAATGTCCCATAAAAAAAAATAGTGCAAGTATTGCCATTTGATCAAATAAAGCACTCATAAAAATTGATGAGTGGAGATAAATTAATGATGCAAGTACCACAACTTAAAGAAAGAATAAAAATTATAAACTCAATAATTGATCTTTTTCAGGAAAACCAAATAAAATGATTAGTCATACCACCACACATATAGTCAAACAACACTTATTAAGTAGTTGAGTCGTAATGTTTCTTCCACTGAAAGATTAATATGTCTCGTTAAAGTGTATATGATGCTAACCATGTAATTTGATCTCCGATGAACATGAAGTACAACAATCTATGTTAACCATCTGACACATATTTGATTTTTAACAATTTGTGTGTATTATGATTTGTGATGTATTATGCATGGATTTCTTAGGTATGTATAAATATGATGCGTTTCTCAATTGGACAAGCACATATACTAGAGTATAACATAGATGAGGGTAGGCATGTAAGGATTGGCGCTCATTGGTAGAGTTCATGGATGATCACTAGAAGTGAAAAAAAGGTAGATTGAGAAACATACAAATATATGAACTATCTGCATACAAGACATATATGGCATAGATGTCATTTTGGATACTATGTATGAGTGTGTACAAACTGAAGAAGCCAAACAAAAGTTAGTGTGGTCCCCTGGATATTAGGCTAAACTTGCTAAACAAAGTCCAAAAAAAATGAGAATAACATTTAACAGATTCATAAAAGCTTAAAATATTTATATATAAAATCATATGTAGCATGTCATTTGTGAATACTTTGGAATAGTAACTGATATAAACAAACTAATTGGTGTATTTGTCATAGAAAACAGTACATGCACTATTTTTTATGTACGAAATATACAAATATCGTATTTCAGGAAAATTTATATGTACTCATCTTCTGTTCTAATTTGTACATCATGTGTCCAACATGCTCAATTTTTTGTCCGCACGATTTTCTAACAACGTTCAACTTCATGTGATTATTTCTCAACACTTTTCACCTCAAATGGTTATGCGGTCATGTAGTACATTTCATTCTTATAGTTCTTTTGCTATTATCCATGGGTTTATAATAATGCCATCAGGTAACTGTATTCATATAGTAACCTAGGTTTCATGTTCAATGAAACTAGAGATTGGTCCCTGTCAATCTAAAGAAATTAGTTACCAAGATTTGTAGGCCGGACGACATTGTCTTCCAACGGTGTGTACTCCGGATGAAGTTTCCGTATTGGCATAAGAACAAAAAATCAAATCTGCATCATTGTGTTCATGTGATGAAAAACTGTACACGAGGATTCAATTTTTGCACGAGCCTGTATCTATTAACTTTATGAAGAAACTGAATTCCAGAAAATGTTTGACCCTAGGTTTTTATATTGAGAATGTTACCTGCGTCGTTATAAATTTTGAGAATGGGGATCTCTACTGATTGCACATATACCAGAATTAGAACTTTTCTTTCGTCTCTATAAGAAATAGACTTTTTGTCTGAGATAAAACTTAAGTTCATTAGGGCTTTAGTGGACGTATCATTGCCATGATTTTTTTTATTTTTTACTTGGTTTGTGCTAATTAAGACATGTCAATCAAATAATTGACCTAGCGTATTGACAAGTTGGGCCTATTGTTGTGGTGTCATGGAAATAGTAGAGATTAGAGGATATGTAATAATCTTGTGAGTAATTAAAATTTTGAAAATAGACGTGTGACAAGAGTCCAAGACATGACAAATACATCTGAGTTGAGCCGTAGATCGCTTGGATTGCATAGTGTGAACTATATGAAAGGAGTAAAAATATATCATAATAGCAGTCGTATTACAAAACAATGACATGACATTTTTTAAAATATTATACTCAGTATAAGGCCAAGTTCAGACTATTCTCACACATATTATTTTATTTACCATCACATTTTTGGAAATGTGAGAATATGCGACATGGTATTTCTTGGAAATGGGAGAATAGCTAACTCTTCCATAAATCCAAAGATTCCTCTCATGCTATATTTTATGACAATTATAAAATGTTATTGATCTAAATTTATGCTTTATAGTATCTATCAAAGATTTATTTTATAAACAAATATAATACACAAAGCCCTCGCATTTGCGAGGGACACCTTGCTAGTTATGCCAATAACAAGACCGGCTTGAGTCGAGTGGGAAGAACCGCGAGCGCGTCATCAATCTGGGAGAAATACCACGGTATGGCCGTGAGACGGAGCTCGGACAGCGGCAGAAGCACTTGCCCACCTCAAAGTCTAGGCTTTTCGAGGTTATTTAGGACGAGGATCAAAACAACTCATCAAACTTGCAGTTGGGACCGAAGATGGCGATGGAAAGGCGTCTGGCTGGCCTAGCGTGCGTGGCGAGAATCTTGGAAACTGTGGCGCTGCATTTGTGATCTTGATCGCAGTGGTTGATTGTGAGGTTGAGGGGGGTTGGGTGCTAGAGGAGGAGCCACCACCAGAAAATGACGGTTGTGCGTGCGGCAAACTTGATTGGGGGAGCCGATAATGATATATATAACATATCGTTGCCGATGATGTCGAGGCTCGTCGTAGGTTCTTGCCGTTCTAGCTCGACCAACCTCAGATTGTTGGTCGTCTCGTTCTACATCTCAGCAGACAATGACACATGCAACCTCATATGCTTTCTTGGTGCGTGGAAACTTGGTGGGGAGAGAATTTTTTAGGCGGTGAAAGTATTTATTTTACAATTGATTAGATTTTGATTTGAAAATAGCCTACTTGTGAACGTCAACTCGGTCAAATAATATTTAAAGAGTTTGACTTGATGGAAACACCCCGTTTGGAAATTTGCTAGGCTCAAATATAGTGAATTGGGTCAAAGTAAGACAGTGAGAGGCGTGTGGCAAAAGAAGAACTGAGTAATACTAAGTGAAATGGGCACCAAATTAGAAATCCTTAGAGTAGATTAGGACCTTGACAAACTTTATAGGATTCTACTAGTTTTTGTTGTAAAATTCATGTACAGCTAGAAATAATAAAAAAACAAATAATTATGTCCGCTGAATCACATATTCAAAAATAAAAAGGTAGATGTGTCAAATCACATTTAGGTTCAAATTTACAAATGAGCATACGACTTTTGTTGATGGACATTCCATCAAGACCAAGTTTTGTTAATAAAGTGGAACAACTCCAAGATAACTTACTTCTGTGGACCTTCATGCTTTGTTCGCGAAAGTAGATATCATGTCGTCGTGCATCAAGAGAAACTTGTATTGTAGAATTGATTATTAGCATTTTTCTGCAAAGAAAATGTGAGCAGACACAAATGAAAACAGAAGTTCATCGCCAATCCTCTCGACATGATGGAAACTCCGGGTGAACTTGGACGCGCGAAATTGTCATGCAACATAAGCATAACGACGTTGCCAACAAGTTTTGATGGCATCGGCGCACGATGGTCCAACTTCTCACAACGGCGCCATGTGCAAGAGAGGTAGTTGAACCTTCGACAATAATGCTTGGAAAAACACCGCTACAGCGTTGAGCGTGTGGGCTCTCCACCCCTAGGAGGGGAGGCCGTAAAAAGATGACCCACATCGATGTACATGTCCTCCGGGCATTCCAAGTAAACTTTGGATCGGGGCGAGTTAAAGTAATTATAATTATACTAAACTTTTATATTTTTATCATATTGTGATTTAAAAATATTTATGATCTATAGTATTTAGTTAGTATTTTTCGGTTATATGGTGTCAATGTAAAACGCCGAAACTATAAAAGAGTTGTGCAACAAAAAGATTTTCTTTAGTGAGATATTGCCCTCAACAAGGTACATAATCAACTTCAATCTGAAAAAAATGAAAACACATCTCTCATTGATTTTTTAAAGTGATCAATATGGACTGTATATGTATATTATCGTGTTAATATTCTTCTCTAGTTCTAATGCTGATAAATATTGGTACAAATTCAAAATCATATGGCGTACAAATATCTAGGTGTGTGTTGTGTGTGGTTATGTAAGCAAACATATAGAAACTTCTGGAGTATATATTAATGACGGGGCATGCTCGAGTTTTTATGTGATCAAATATTTCTTACTGTTTATAGTGATTTCAACAATAAGTGATAATGTTTTGATGATCTACACTAATTACTAAAATAGAGTCAGTTATAGCAATCACCAAAGAGCTATAGTTATTATGGGTTCTACTATGTTTGCACACAAAAATTAATTATTTTATGTGCTCATTGCAAAGCGCTAATGTACCACATCATGTATATAAGTGCTCATGTTAGTTCTCATGTAAGAAGTTATGAATGAAATTAGACATTGTAAATGTATATAGCAACCTTTTTTATATAGGATGTGGAATGCATCCATAGTAGAGACCAGCAGACAAAATAATGATATCATTGACCTAATTGGCTCATTCCTATGTGGTATATTCTATTAGTCCGTTGTGTGCAACCAGTCGTCCAACCGGGGTCGACTTTATAAATTTTATAAATAGTTAGTAGTCTCTTATATATGATGGTAATATTATAAGAGATACATAAATATTCTAGTATTGTGTCCCTGCTCCTCTCGAGGCTCGGCGTGCTTGTCCTGTTTGCCCGATCTATGGGTCGTTCCTAGGGGTCGTCAAGACGGACAAGATAGTCGAGTACGGGCTCGTCATCCTTAGACAAGGAAGAAGCATTGTGATTAGTCGTCCATCCATCCCATGCCTCATCCACTTATTCGGCTACCAGATTTGAAGATGTGGCGTCGCGCGAAAAGGCAACGTCCAACTAAACCGAGAGGGGCAAGATGGTGGCTATGTGTGGCTAAGATGAGTGGGCCCCACACGCTGGGGATAAAGTCGGTGCTTATGTGTCCGCCGATACCGAGTGTGGCCTCATCGAGCGGGAAGTTAGGGGTAGGAAGGACAACAATTAGGGTTTAAAGGTGGCGGAGGTCTTGTGGAGTGGAAAGAGAAGGGAGAAGAAAAATAGCAATGTGTTGTGTGTTGGTGTCGGGGGTGAGGGAGGAGAAAACCAAACCCAGAGGGGTATAGTGGTGGCTATGATACATGAGTCGGTGTTCGTCCATGGCCGGAGAGAGATGGGCGTGCGCCGGTCGGTACACCTCGCCGGCGAGGAGGAGAGATCGATGGCCGCGTCGGCTTCGATTATCGCGTGTCACCGCCGGCAGGGACCGACGGCGGCGCGAACGCTGGTCGGCAGTTTCAACCCTCCACGTTTTCCTTTTCCTTGTGGCTGCGCGCGCCGGCGGCCGGCATGGCATGGGCGCGAGATGCTCTACCTACGGCAACGTTGGAACCTTATCATTCGGACGCATACCGATCATGATCAGCGAGTCGATGTCGATACGGTGCGAGTGCGACGACAGCGCAGATACTACAGTAGAATAGACAATCGAAGCAGAGAAACAGATCGATCTAGCAAAGATATAACTTATAGGAAAAGGTCGAAAATGAACCTTGAACTCATAGCGGAAAGCTAAATCAAACCTTGAACTTGCAATTCCTGAAATCCACACTCTAAACTCTATAATCCCGGTCTAATTTAAACCCTATAGGTATTTGGCACACCGGGATTCACTGGGATTATAGTGTACTGTCACTGACAGTGGGACACACTTGTCAGGTAAATTAAAATTGATATATTAACTTTTTTAGAAAAATAAAAAAAGTCAAACAAGCTAGCCCGGCCGGCCGGCTCGCATGCGGTGCGAAGCTAGCTAGCTAGCCCGGCTGACGCGAGAGCGCACAGACGCAGCTAGCCTGGCCGGCGCGGCGTCGCCACCATCAACGCCTCGGCTGGCTGCGCTCCTTGCCCGTGTGGCCGCCGCTCGCTCGCTTGACCCCGTCGTCTGCGTGGCTGCCCCCTGCTCGTTGCCGCCGCCTCGTGCTGCAGCTGTGAATGTCCCCGAACAAATTGAACAGGTGGGGGACCTCCGTCTCGTCGTCCTCCACATCCTCACCAAAGGAATCAAGCTAGCAAGCCATGAATCATCGTCGCCGTTGTCGTCTTCACCGCAGCCGGCCGCTGCTCGCCGCCCGATTTTGTCACCGCTCGATTTGGCATCGCTGCGCCATGCACTGCCGCGACCTGCAGCCGCCGTGCCCCACGGCCTCAGCGCCGCGGCCCGCCGCCGCCGTGCCGTGCACCGCCGTGACATACAGCCGTCGTGCCCCGCAGCCTCTACGCACCGGACCGCCGCGCCCCGCACGCGCCACGGCGGGCACCGCTGCGTCCCGCAGCATCCGCGCACTGGACCGCCGCGCCCCGTCGCCTCCACGCCAGGTGCCGCGCACCTCCGAACCCCGCCTCGCAGCCCCCATCCGCCCTACCGCGCACTGCAGCCTCCGTGCCGAGCAGCCGTCCTCCAAGATGGAGAAAGGATATGTTGACTTTTTAGTCTTTTCCTTTCTTAATTTTTTATTTGGATGACAAGTGGGCCTTCTTTGTTAGCTAGAGCACTGAATTATTAATTTTACGAATTATTTATTTTTTTACGATTCAACCGGGTTCAGGGTTTAAAATGAGCCGGGATTGTAGAGTTCAGAGTGTCGATTTCAGGTATTGCAAGTTCAAGATTCGATTTAGCTTTTCGCTACAAGTTCAAGGTTTATTTTGAACTTTTTCCTAACTTATAAGTGGACGGCTGCACGCCCCAGCCCATGACGACGGCGAGATCTCCACGCCGCGGAATTGGTGGCAGGAAAACGGCGGAACGGAACGGAACAGTTGACTACTACATAGCTCGTGGACCATTGCTTGCTACGTCGCTCACTTCGATCTCTGCTGTGCATGTGCTCCCTACGTACAACGGCCTACGGGGTGGCTTCAGGTTCCACGTACCGCGGCACTGTGCCCGGATCGGATCCTCTACCGAACGGCCGGCGACGATCGAGCATTTTTCCACTTCAAAGTCCGGGCGGCTACACACTACAGTCGCCCATTTCTCCACTTGTGTTTCAGAGAATCTCTAGACATAGCATAGCGATGAGGTGACGACCTGCGAGAAGATCTCTTTACTTCGCGTCGCGGGTGCATGTAAATAAGAATGATTTCCTTCCGGGAAACAGGCTTGGATTGGACGGGAGCTGAATCGTGGAGGGATTTCACCTGCCGAGCCAGCAAAATCCCCCGTTTCATGGATCAAATTAACAAGCACCGCGCCAAAGCCTAGCACGAGCAGCCTACGGGGAGTAACTCAATCCATCCATCCGCTCATGGGAAGGGAATAGCCTCAAATGGGAAGATAACATTGTAAAACAAGTGCTAATCACGTTGTAAGTGTTAAAAAATGTTGTACTCCCACCGTCCAATAAAGGATATCTCAACTTGATAAAAAATTGGATGTATTTAGACATGACTTAGTGTATAGACATTCAAATTTGATAGAAATGGTTACATCTTTTGTTGGACAGAGAGAGTAGTTAACATTTGTTTACCTGCCTAGAATCCTAACTACTACAGTATGATCGATATTGTTGGTACTTTGTTTATATACGATCTAATCTGTAATAATATCCTCATGTGTCCGACCGAAGCTAGCGGCCTCTATTATGCCATATACCAACGCCGGCTTGAGCAGAGTGACAAGAAAAATAGAACGGTTGTCCGCACGGAAGGCTTGGTGGACATAAGAGAAAAAACCGATGCATATCGCATTAACAGGGAGGTCGAGACTCGCCGGAGGATCTTACACTTTTGGCTCAACCCGACTCTGTTAGGTGGCCGCCTCGTTCTCCGTCTCAGCCGGCGACGACACCCGACCCTGCGATCTCTTCGGCGGTGCCTTCTGAGCTTATGGCACGTGGTGGAGAGATAGTTGTTTCTGGGCAGCAACATTTATAAATATTTTTACAATTGATTAGATTTTTATGTGAAAAAATCAAGAGGTCCCAATCCCCTCATGTCCACATTTAATAGGCCCGAATAGTCAGAACTCAGCAAAATAATGGTAAACGAGTTTAATCCGACGAAAACATCCTGTTTGGTAGAATATGCATCGCTAGTTTTTATAAGTGGACAATTATAATTGATTAGATTATGATACAAATTCAAAATCGTATGGCTTAATAAATACTAGAAGGAGAAGGCGCGCGTTGCCGCGCCCTTTTATTTTTTCATTGTGCGTTTTTTCTTTTTCTTTTTTCTTGAGTGAATTGCATTTTTCGTTTGGTCTGCTTATGTCATGTCAAAACATGGGGCGAGCTTTCCCTTGCATTCTTATATTTAGAAGAAGAAAGAGTGAAGACAATTAGTCTAATTTAATGAACGATCCCTTATCAACCCAACAACAACACATCCATTTCCATAATCTACTTCTATAATTCACCAGCACCTTCAAATATACATCTAACTTAATTTATTTCTAATGTAGATTCATACCTCATCTTCAGTGAATCACACATTCGAATATTCTCCCAAAAATCTCACCATCAGATGCATATTCCATAACAATACCAAGATGCGTCATAGTTATAATAACCTACAAATACATGAAACCTAAGTCATTTTTTATGTTTTTTCTGAAGATAGTGAATTAGAGAACACCTGACATGAAGATATTGGCTTACCTTCTTAAACCAAATATGTCGGCATGCAGATGATATATTTTTAATTATCTCACGCTAGACATTTTTCATCTATCCGCACAATAGACAAATAGATATATGATAAAACAGGAACCAGCTAGTCACATTCATTGGGGATCTATACCCCTAGAAAAAACTAATTTATCTTGTATCATGCTATCATATAAAATGTTCATATGTAATAATATCAACCGGTATCATTGGAATACAGGTTGAGTGCTTAGTAGAATGGATGAACACTCTGATGAGAAAAAAATTCAGTAACACCAAAGTTCATGTGTACGCAATTTGCTGATGCAAATGAAAGAACTTGACTACTAAACATTTTGAATTTATTTACTAAAACTAAGGAATCAAAAAATGGTGAATGTTCGATGAACCTTCACATGATTCTTTTAAGAATGAGGGGCATCCATGGGTGAGAAAGAAATTAGCACTTCAATCAACTCCGTAACTTGATACATCATGTGCCTTAATGCCCTGTAAACTTAATGATGGTTCACGCTAGACATTCTCATCTATCTGCACAATTAACAAAAAAAGAAATATAAAAAACCAGGAACCAGGTAGTCACATTCATCTGAAGAACATGTAGAATAAAAGTAACCGGTCTCACATGAGGTGGTCCAAAAAGACATCAGATGTAAGAATTTTTGCAGGTACCTTATGACGAAACAAATGATTATGTCCCGGAGAAGAAAAAAAAGAACTATGTGTGCGATTTAGACGAAGGGATCATACCTTTATAATTCAGATAACCAGTTTAAGCATAAGTGTGAGGACATAGAAATTAAGCAAAAGCATATCATCAGTCCATGTGTGTCCATGATCTCTAATAATAGCTTCATAGTGACCTGAGTTCACAATGAGAAAGCTTTCAGGCCTCAAATTGTTGATCAATTCATCATATCGTCATACTGGTTAAAACAGACCGACATAAATAAGGTAGCCCTAAATCAGCAAGTTATGTCCTGCAAATATAACACATCACACTTATATCTTTGGGAGGGGGGATGGAAAATATTCAAGAAATGAGTAATTTGCAGTTAGCACTAACCTTAATTTAATCTAAAGCGAGAGCACCAGTGGAAAAGTGAGTTTAGAGAGGAGGCAACCAAAGGGGAGCCTAAATGACCAAGGGCTGCATTATCACACGGAAACTAAAAAAACTGGAAGATAAAAACACAAGGCATGGTGACGAAGACATGTGAAAATTCAAATAACCACCCACGTAGCAGTATAAGTTTTAGAAAACGTACGTTTGTTTCCCGTTTCTCTGAAAACGATCCCTAAGTTAAGGGCACATAGAGCCGTGGAAATCTACCGGAAGCCAACACATGGTAGTGCAAACTGGCAAATATACTATGCAAATAAAAAATTTAAGGTCCATAATCAAGTGCTTAGAAGTAATCAAGTGATTACAATTATGCTGGTTACATAGTGTCTACGTCTACACATGTCGCACAACTTGTGATATACACTTGGGATCATGTTGCTTTTGAACCTTTTCATCCTAGAGATTGCACTTGACATAGCGATTGTACTGTTGCGGAAGGCCTAAAGCAAAAGCGTCTTTTATACCGATGACCTGAGGGTACCATCATGTGGTCCTAAAAGCTGAGAATCGCCTACGGGTTAGCGATCTTCTTCTTGCAATCTTCCTTGGTAAACCTATAGATACAATAGCATCATGAACCAATCTCTACATACACTGGTTGCATGAGAAAAGATACCACTCTTGGGCTGAAGGTCATCAATTGTAATTTTGCTACTAATTGTTTTGGCCTCATCGGAGCCTCACCGCTCGCTTACCGCTTTCTGCTTTTTTGAACAACTATCATATGCAACATGTTACTATACTGAAGAGCGATGACACGTGCATACACATAGAAGAACGGAAACATGGTAAAAGCAATCTGCATAGAATATGTTAAAAGCCTTTCTAAGTAATATTGGAAACCAATGAATCTTTTATCTATTTACCTGCAAGGTAAGTCTTGTCATTAACATTGCTAAGAATATTCTGAAAGGCAAAGACTGGAAACATGTCAAAGCAAATTCTAAGGCACAAAATCGATCGCCATGACTTTCCTACATTCCTAAGCCAAGCCTCAAACTGATAATTAACTGCACAAAATAATTCCCTTCGCAACTTAATTTCCAGGAATTATAAACAGTAAACATGCCCTTTAACGATGTCTTTAGCTACTCTTTTGATATATTTACCTTGCATGGTGCCAACCTGGTCGTAGAGGTTTCCGAGTTAGGTTATCACAAACTAAACAACAGATACAGGACATGAAAATTAAGAAACACCAAGCACAAACACGTGCAGATGAAAAGAACCTTACATCACATTCAAGGACACATGAAACACTGCATGGTCACCCAACGGAGGTAGGATTAACATGAAAGACCTGAAAGACCAAAGCGTATACCCCAAACATCAAAGCTGAAACAAAGGAGTAACCGTTTCAGAACAGAGCGACCACGACAACATTAGAGGATGGAACAGAGGCACCACTCACATGTCGTACCACTAACTGGCAATTGAGTAATGCAGACACAACATCTACATATAAGTTCAAAATTTGTTGTTATTTTGGGCAAGGACCTGATAACCACATAGTGTTTCAATACAACTTAGTTAACTATACGATACTTTTCTGTTAGCACATATGTATGAATAAATATCCATGTGCAAATAATTTAAGCTAATTATAGTTAATTAGGACCAGGAATATAAGTCACCCTGTTCAGATAGCAGAGTTGTAGATGGCTCTATGATACAGACTAATAGATTGCGAAATATAAATGTTGTTTGTGTTTACTGTCATGAACAAACAATTATAATCAGTAACATAAATATTTTTAGAAACTTGAAGGTGACTTGAAACTATACACCGACAAGTAAATGTACAATTTCACGGTATACGAAAAGTAAATATGATCATCCTCCTTTTTTTTTTGGAAAAAACTCATTTCTTAGTCATATACTATAAGCTAACACCTGAACTCAAAATGATCTGGTAAGATCTTAGAACTTACCTGACCAACGACCGACATTATACGCCTCCTGGGCAATCTCCGCTTCTCGTCTCACATCTACAGACAGGTCGTCCGGCCAATGGCCATTGCACCCTGAGCTTCGAGGCCTGATCGAACATTGTGGTTAGACCGCCTTGCAGGGTTGCAAACTTCGACTTAGTCTTGGATTTGCCATGCTCTGTAGTGTTATCCTATGCCCATGTGTCGCTTTGTACATTTTCTTGAGATCTGCTGCAAGATTCTTGATGGAATCAAGATGAATACATTATTTAACTGTAACAAATGCAAATACAGTTTCAAAAATACTTTTGAAGTTCGTGTTTGTGTTGTTAATAACACTAATTAAGAAAACAAAATCTTACCCGTGTAGCAATTCAACAAGTTGGGGCTCCAACTCTTCATAATGTAACTTCAAATATTTTTGAATTCGAGTATAGTACTTACAGATTCAACAAGTGAACCCAATACCTGCAAGTTCAGTTTATGATGTTCATAATTTCAGAGGCCCAGGTGTCCTCACATAAATCCGAAATATGAACAAATGCCTCTGTATTATTCTCTAAGATTCGAACTAACCTTGATAATCCTAGAGGTAGGGCCGGAGGGCAGGATAGGGGTAGAGCCTCTGGACGCAGATGCCACCCTGCACGACACTGGACGCCATCGCCTGTCTCCCCACTATTCCATTCACCGGCCACAAGGGAGTCAGGGCAGCAGAGTGGCTGGCGACCTATGGAGGTGGGAGAGCTGGCAGCGAGCAACTTCATAAGCTGCGCTGTGGGAGCTGGATGGAAGGCGACCGGAAACCCTACGCAAGGGGCGCCGCGGAGGAAAAGGAGTGGCCATGCGGGGAAGATTAACCCTAGATTAAATCCAAAAGGAGGAGCAGCGAACCTGGAGAGAAATTTCCCCACGGGCCAGCAACTGCGCATATGTTGGACGCGTCCGAACCCCGCGACCGTACACCCGCCGGCGACGACGAACCACCCCCATCCCCGCTCCCACCTCGCCTGCTATTCCCTCGCCTGATTGAAACGCCAACCAGCCCCAGAAACACGAAGACACAGGTGAACGAAGCCACGACGGTACGAACCGACTCAACCAGAGGACCCACACAACAGCCAGACACACGAGAAGGCACCAAACCCATAAAAAATCCTTGTGCCACTGAACTGCGGGCCCATATCGTGGACGCACCACAGGCTAGGAATTCTAGGGAGCTTAGATCTTTGAGGGGATGTAATAAAGTATGTAGTGTATGATCATGTATGCAAATGTATAGCAACATCTGGAGTATATATATAATTAAAGAGACGTACTCATTTTTTCATGTCACATATGCCTTACAAGTTTTAGTGATTTCAGTAATAAGTGTAATGGTTTGATGCTCTACATTTCTTATTAAAATATTGCCGCTTATAATAATAACCAATGAGTCTATAAATATTATAGGTTCCAATAGCTTTGCTTATATGCCCGGGCACCTATGTATCCTCACAAAGAAATACCATACACATAGCATAGGCAAAATCACAAAACTATATGGTCAATTAATAACGTACCACAAGATCTACTTGATCCCACTTGATACATCATTTTACTTTATGCGTCGATCAACTTGAATTCACCATTTCCCCTTTTTTCTTGGCTAAAGTCGTACAGTATCTTTTTTCGTTCTCTCTTCATTATGACGATGTCTTGAAATAAATATGAATGATCAACAAAAAATTGCATACAAGATATAATCGATATAAGCTCAACACTATCATGACAATGTTTCATACATATTGACCATCACTAAATCTTCTTATTTCAATCTTGAAACCAGCATATGATTTTCAAGCAGTGACCCGTGGACAAACTCAATGCATATACTAGTTGATATGAATTGCCATTAATTATTAGTACCAAACATGGGGGCCCCATGCTCTTTCATTCATTTTCATTATTCCTATAAAGGTGACTATAATATTACACGTGTATTGAAAAATTTCAAATAGCTGCAGAGTTAAGAAGACAGATAAAAGGGAGAAAGATGAAGTATGTATTTCGTGAAGGAGGTTCATCACCACAACAGGGGTAATAAATCGTTTCTTGTTTCGCAAAAAAAAGTTTCTTAGCATTAAAAAATATGGTAAGCTTTGAGTTTTTTTTTATCCCGTGGCAACGAGCCAACGAACATGCATTTAGCTAGTTATATGGTTTAGTCAGAACCATGCATGCAATTCTCCCCATATCCTAGCCTAGGTCTTTCAAACATTTGATTGAAATCCGAACCAGTACTGATTACCCGTACTAATGTTGCTATTATCATCTCCTAAACCAATGACCTACCACTACCAGGCAGCCTTTCTCCTGGAATCTTCACCTCTTTCAGACATTTTAAACCCATTTTCGGCTATGGTGGCTCTCATATGGGCACAACGTGCGAATGCTTAGCACTCGGACGCTTTACACCACATCGATCACTGGCCAGTCTAGTACTAGAGGCAGCATCCCACATTAATTAGCTGGGGTAAGCAGCGTTTTACAGCCGACTAATGGTACCCGGAACTGATAAGATGTGCATGTCTCAACATCTTTTGTACGGCCGTGGTCCAGACGCATGCATGGAATTAGTCCAAAGTTATTCCCATGTGGCAATTGGCATGCGAGGAACAGGATAAAAGGCTTGCAGCTGCCGTTGTTTAAGGCTAGTACAAAAAATTGCTGACAGTGTTGCTGCTTTCGTGGGTAGTTTAGGAGCAAGCTTTAAGCATCGCTCGTCGTCCTTTCCCCCGCTGATAAATTGAAACGCAAGATGCAATTCGTAGAACTCATCAGTTTTCACAAGGTTACCTGAACTGAAGTATATATATTTCGAGGTTTGTTGTGGTAGACTGCTGCTGCTACAGCAGGAATATGGAGCTGCTGCAGCGGGCAGCCTGCTGCCAAGCAGCCAGCTGACTCGGAAGTGCGTGGCCAGAAAGGCAGAAACCCTTTCCTTGGTTAGTTTTGTAGTCGCTACTCCCCAATCTTGATGTCCCCCGCTCTCACGATCTGCTGCCTAGGGCCGTTAAAATATGGTCCTGCTCGCTGTTCGAAGCGCGGATTACGACGAGGAAACGGAGTAGTTTGTGGCGAATTTTGTCGCTTCGGACGGACCTCTGTTTTCCCTCCCTTGTCAGTGCAGTTTGGTCGGCCTCGGAGAACAAGAACTGAACGTTTATATGAGGGTGGTTTGTTTTTGCATACGAGACATTCCAAGCTTACAGAATCGCGCATCACTCGGTAGGATCTTGCGGATAAGCTAAAGAAATTACGATATCCTAAAAAACGAGCCGTTTTTTCGGGGAGTATTTGACGGCCATTTCATTCACCGGTAGTACAAGCTACTGTACTATTCATCCTTCACGGGACACTCGAGCGAGCACTACTGGACTGGTCGTGCCATGCCATGCTGCCATATGTGCCCATAATATCAACGCAGAGACGCTGACGGGCGGCGAAAGATACGGTCTTTTTGCTGTCCGCGGGAGGGAGATGCTTGCCGTATATCAGGAATATTCACCGCTACGACGCGGGATAGCAGCCTAGCTAGCTAGATTCTCTCTTTCTCAATCTAGTTTCACCTCATTTCTGGCAATCTCGGGCGTCCCTTTTCAGATTCCGTTACTACGGATCGATCGGTGGATTGGATGGCTCAGAGATTTGGCGGAAAGCGAGGGACAGGGGGCAGACACGTCAGTGCCTTCCCCCATGCATACGGTCCATTTCTTTGAGCTTCGGAGCGCTTACGTACGGTCTACGAAAATCCGCAATCACAGGAATTTCCTAGCCGTAAATGACTACGCCTGAAATCATGTTCGATCGGAACCGATCTTTCTAAATACTAAGCTCTCTACGATTTAGGATTGGTGTTCTCTCCTTCTCCCACATGTACACATCATGGTGGACCCCATAATTTTATTTATTTATTATTCACAGTTTTAAATACAGTTTGACAAAAAATCTATTGGATACATATATATATGTTTGTACTTACATGCTAAATTTTTTATAAAATAAAAATGACTCCCATCTATAAAAAAAGAAAATTGTGTTTGTAACAAATAATAAAATAGCTCCATTTCACCCTAAAATTACTCTTTTTATGTAGATTAAAATACAAAAAAGGTTCTAGAGTGCTTTCTAAATACTAAGCTCCCTATGATCGGTGGTCTCTCCTTCTCCCACATGTCCACATCATGGTGGACCCCATAATTTTATTTATTTATTGTTCACAGTTTTAAATACAGTTTGACAAAAAATCTATTGGATACATACATATGTTTGTACTTACATGCTAATTTTTTTATGAAATAAAAAGGACTCCCATCTATAAAAAAAGAAAATTGTGGTTGTAACAAACAATAAAATAGCTTCATTTCACCCTAAAATTACTCTTTTTGTGTAGATTAAAATACAAAAAAGGTTCTAGAGTGCATACAATTCATACGCGTAGTTGTACGTTTTATTTCAAAAAATTGAAGTCTGAATAGTCGTTTCATTATTTTAACGAAGGAGATGTAGTGAGTTCAGAGCTGCTGGCTCTATCTGAGAACTCCCTATCTCTTATCTCTGAGAACTCTCTATCTCTTATCTCTACCGCCAGCGTCCACCATAGCGTTGCACATCCTATGTCACGCGACACCATTTCTCTCCCTCCGCCTCCCTCGAACCATATTCTACCGAAAACAGCCGTCCTTACGCAAAATTTGCCCATCTCTTTGCACACACCTCTGGTTCCGTCAAGCACCTGGGAGGCTGGGACTACAGGGCACCTCCATCCCTGATGTCGTGTCTCAAATCCATTGTTAACTTGCACGTCACCTGCGCTCCCCTCTGGTGGCCACCCAACATCGGTGAGCTGAAAGACTTCCTACAACACTTTGCACATGAACACCAATGTGGCTTCTCGCATCGGCAGCCGCTGTCACAGTTGTTGTTAGTAGAGCTCGACTCGGTGATAGTGGCAGCTGCGGTTTCACAACGACAAATCGATGGTGCCTACGGGTGGAAGGATGAGTAATATGCCTTGTTGTTGGATGCCACCTATTACTGATAAAAAGGATGTGGGTATTTATCTGTGATTTGTTTTGCGGTATAGTTACGTATATCTCACTTTTATTCACAAAACGAGCCAGATTATGTAACAAAATGCATTTGTTTTATTTTAGATGGTTGAATGCATACACTAAAAAAGGACCTATGTTTGTCTAGCCTCAGTTGCAATCATTAGAGTGTAGGAAAGTCATGACCATGAACATAAAGGGGTACACAATTTAACTTTCGTGACATTTCATAATCGTCGCTGTATCATGATCGTCCAACTAAGTGTTGTGCCGTTTATGTACTTCTCTATGTTTAATTAATCGTGTTGTAAACTAGTGAGCCAGTGGTAATATTTTCTACTTCATTGGTACTGTTTTTATATATGTTTCACCATCTATCGTTGTTCGTATTAGGACAGACGCGGCAAGGCGCGTCTTTTCCTTCTAGTCGATGCTATGCCTCCTGGGATTTATATTTTATTAAAGCGTTTAAATTTAAAACTCTTAAGTCCGATGAAAGCAATGAAGAGGATGATTGAGATTGATCTGGTGGAGGGACGTGGACCGTGGTAGAAACAAGGGGATCACGGGGCTTGTATAGGTAGCGTAGATCGTAGAAGAATCTCTCCGCGAAAAATTCATAACAAATAACCGTCCCGTTTTTGCCGGCTTTCAGACATGGAAATAAGTTTTTTTTCAAGTTAATACGTTTCTCATTGATAAATAAAAAACAAAACAAAAAGCATGTACGCACCGATCTTACAGATCTGTAAAGATAGGATAAGTGACAGACCAACGTCTATCCCTCTTTTTTGACAAAATCTTGGTAGCCACCAAAATGAGTCGAGGCAGATCAACACTTCACCCGAGTTTGACGCGGTTCTATTACTGATGAGCAGCTTTTCGGACCTTAAAATAGTTTGACACAGGACAAACTATAGCAATCATATCGGGGGCAGCGTGACCCCGGATACGCCATTGAGTTTATGCTACCGGCTCCCGCACACGACGACGTCGGAGTAGGAAACTAGAACCGTTAACCTCCAACAACGAACCAGCACAAAGTGCACCAACATAGACAACCGCATGCACCTACTCATGGACAAATCCTCTATAATGCACCATGTCGTGGGAGAAAACGTTGTATCAACAGGGACGGAGTAGAAGGAAAAGGTCAACTGATGATGAAGTCGCTACCCCGCCTCGCCGATGCCATCCAACAAACCTAAAGCCACCGATCTAAAAGGTCGATAAGCAAACGATGCTACCAATTCCGAGATGCCACCCTGAAGGACAACTACGGTGTGATAGTAGAGTTGATGTAAATTTATTTATCTGGACGCCGCTCTCACCACCCTTTGAAAACCGGTCGCTTCCTATTGCCCGGTGGCTAGGTTAGGAGCTTTGCTTCGAAACTTTTTTTCTTATAGAAGTTAGAGTAGTCTGTTTTGCCAAGTACGGGTACACTGTCCGCAGATCGAAAGGAATTAGTACGGATACGGATACCGTCCATAAATCCAACGGTACACCGTATGGATACTCACTCACCTCAATCAGCCGACCAAAGCATGTATCCTTGGCGTATGTACGGTATGCTCCTAGTGTGTACGAGTCTCCATACGCCATAATACAGTCGCTCGGAGCATGCACTGCATCTGCTCACATCACCTCCTCCCCTCCCCGCTACCATTGGCCGCTCGGCCTCACCACACCAACTCACCCTCAATCTCGGATGCAGGGGAGAGTGCTTGACGCCACAGCGCAGCGCGGCGTCGGATAAAAGCAAGGGATGGTCCAAACAAAGCTTGGGCCGCGCTGCCATCTCATCTCGCCTAAATAAAACCAACACTCCCCCCCTCCCCCGCCCACTACACCACACCACACACGCCGGAAAACAGAGGGTCGAGGGAGGAGGAGCAGAGGAGGCCGGGCCGGAGGCGAAGATGATTACCCTCACGGACTTCTACCACGTGATGACGGCGGTGGTGCCGTTGTACGTGGCCATGATCCTGGCCTACGGCAGCGTCAAGTGGTGGCGCATCTTCACCCCCGACCAGTGCTCCGGGATCAACCGCTTCGTCGCCCTCTTCGCCGTGCCCCTCCTCTCCTTCCACTTCATCTCCACCAACAACCCCTACACCATGAACCTGCGCTTCATCGCCGCCGACACGCTGCAGAAGCTCATGATGCTGGCCATGCTCACCGCCTGGAGCCACCTCTCGCGGAACGGCTCCCTCGAGTGGACCATCACGCTCTTCTCCCTCTCCACGCTCCCCAACACGCTCGTCATGGGCATCCCGCTCCTCAAGGGCATGTACGGCGACTTCTCGGGATCCCTCATGGTCCAGATCGTCGTCCTCCAGTGCATCATCTGGTACACCCTCATGCTCTTCATGTTCGAGTACCGCGGCGCCCGCATGCTCATCACCGAGCAGTTCCCCGACACCGCGGGGGCCATCGCATCCATCGTCGTCGACCCCGACGTGATGTCGCTCGACGGCCGGAGCAACGCCATCGAGACGGAGGCCGAGGTGAAGGACGACGGCAGGATACACGTCACCGTGCGCCGCTCCAGCGCGTCCCGGTCGGACGTCTACTCGCGGCGCTCCATGGGGTTCTCCAGCACCACGCCCAGGCCCAGCAACCTCACCAACGCCGAGATCTACTCGCTGCAGTCGTCCAGGAACCCCACGCCCAGGGGCTCCAGCTTCAACCACACCGACTTCTACTCCATGGTCGGACGCAGCTCCAACTTCGGCGCCGCAGACGCATTCGGCGTCCGCACCGGCGCCACGCCGCGACCCTCCAACTACGGCGAGGACGACGCGCCGTCCAAGACCGCCAAGCACCAGCACCAGATCCCAGCAGCGCCCGCAGCAGGAGCGTACCCCACGCCCAACCCCGCGGTGGCCGCCGCGCCACCCAAGGGACCCAGGAAGCAGGCGGCGGCCACCAACGGGCAGGCCAAGGGCGAGGACCTGCACATGTTCGTCTGGAGCTCCAGCGCCTCGCCCGTCTCCGACGTCTTCGGCGGCGGCGCACCAGACTACAACGATGCCGCGGCCGCCAAGTCTCCCCGCAAAAGTAAATCCCCCTCACCCGCTCTCGCTCTCGGCTCTCGCTCTCGCTTGTATCTTGTTTGTTTATTCTCGGCTCTCGCTCGCTGCAGTGGACGGAGGAGCCAAGGACAGGGACGACTACGTGGAGCGAGACGACTTCAGCTTCGGCAACCGTGGCGCCGCGCTGGACAGGGACGCGGAGGCCGGCGACGAGAAGGCCATGACGGCGGACCCCGGCGGCAATGCCATGGGCGCGGGGCCGACGGCGATGCCGCCCACGAGCGTCATGACGCGGCTCATCCTCATCATGGTGTGGCGCAAGCTCATCCGAAACCCCAACACCTACTCCAGCCTCATCGGCCTCATCTGGTCGCTCGTCTGCTTCAGGTCCGTTGTACACTCACTAGCTAACAACAAATTACGATCATGAACTACGGAGTAATAATATTTAATTTCTGAGAGTCGATACTGATCGTGATGAATTTGTCTCATCATCGCTGCTGCAGGTGGAACTTCACGATGCCGGCAATCGTCCTGCAGTCCATCTCCATCCTGTCGGATGCAGGGCTCGGAATGGCCATGTTCAGCCTCGGTCGGTGTTAATAACTTCGCTTCTTCTTTCCACGCCTGCTTGCAAGTACTGCCATTCTTGGAGTATCCCTACCTATCCAACAGTAATACTAACTGATTCTTCGATGTACAGGTCTGTTCATGGCGCTCCAGCCGCGGATCATTGCGTGCGGGAACAAGGTGGCGACGTACGCCATGGCCGTGCGGTTCCTGGCCGGCCCGGCCGTCATGACCGCCGCCTCCTTCGCCGTGGGCCTCCGCGGCACGCTCCTGCACGTCGCCATCGTCCAGGTACTTTCTTTTCTTCGCAGAGGGTAAAAAAGCAGGGGATAAACAAAAGCCATCGCGTGCTCGTGTCCCTTCTTTTCGCGAACCCCCCCTCGTGCCCTGCTTTCACGACCTTTCTCCTTTTCCATGTCGCGCGCCTAACCTTTTTCCTCTCCGGCTCCGGCTGGGCCGGGCTGTGTCTGTCTGTCTGTCTGTCTTCTTCCTCGATTCAGGCAGCGCTGCCGCAGGGCATTGTCCCCTTCGTCTTCGCCAAGGAGTACAGCGTCCACCCTGACATTCTCAGCACGGCGTAAGTACAACCACAACCATGCCCGTTCCGGCCTAGCGTCGGTAGAAGCGCCGACACGGAGACAGCAGGAGCTGTTCCGATCCGGCAAAGATTCTCCCTCCCGAATTCAGCAACCTTCTGGCTCACCGTTCTCCGTTTGGATCATTGCAGGGTCATATTTGGCATGCTCATCGCGCTGCCCATCACGCTCGTCTACTACATCCTGCTCGGGCTGTGATCGCCGTGGCGTCTGTAAAGATCGGTCGCAAGTTCAGGAGCAGCATAGCAGAGGGAAGAGGATCCTAGAGCTACTGGCACTGCATGCCTGCAAAATGAGGGGAAGATCTTCGTTTTTTTTCTCCTTCTCCTTCTCACTCTCTCTAGAGCAGCAAACAAGATGGTGGTAGCTAGGCAGGACGACAATGGCGAGTCATCAAAACTCAAGAAGGGCACCGAAGGAAGTAGTACAAGTACACTACACACCAGAGCTTGGGGGAGAACACGCACGGCATTCCGTTCGGTTCTAAAGGGGTTTACGAGGTTTTTTTGTTGGCTGCTCTGTCTGACCCCATGTAAAATGTTCTGATAACTTCATCTCATGATTTGCTGACCTGAGAAGATCAGTAGCATTGGTGGCTGGGATGAGGTTCATCTCGCTGTCTGTCTGAGATCATATGCACGTTCCCGTTTCTTGATTTCCTTCTGCTAAACGTACCGTAATTCTCCACTCTGCATTACGAGTTTACATCACAAACGCCAAAAATCGTTATGCTGTCAGTGAAGAGCTGTCATGGGCCAGGCCGTGTGCTCGATCAAGCTGAGGCCACACACACGAACGCATGGGCGAGAGGCGGGGCGCTTTCAATCAGTGGTCGATCGCTGATTTGATACGACCTGCCGGCTACAGTTTGCGTGAGGCCAATTAGACCTGAGTTGCATGCGTGGAGACGGCACCAAGAAACCATTAGGGAGGGCTTCCCATTTGTAATCATCATCGGCAGCTCCACTCCGTGTCAAATTGATGATGAATTGAGGTATGCGTTCGATCGTCTCTAAGCACTCATTGGCGCGTTCGGTTGCTAATTTCCTGATTAGCTCATGACTTCGTGATAATCGTGAAAGGAAATACGGCGGGACCGCGTTCGGTGAAGGGCATTATGCGCTAATGTGGGATTTGATGTGGACTGGTGGAGCATATCCGGCGACAAGCAGGGCCCTCTAGGTTGCTGTCGCATTGAGTGCCTTGTTTGTTGGGGTCCTTGTGCTCCCACTACCCTTTTCCATCTTCTTTTCTTTTCTTGAGTGTTGCCCTCATCCGTTGCACAATCTAAGAGCATCTCTAGCAGATCCTGCAAACCGTAAATCCCGTATGCAGGCTACACCATATGAGTTTTCCAGATCAACATGTGGCCGCACAGAACAGATACACCAAATCGATCTGCATAATTTAAAAAATATATTTCGTGGGAGTTTTTCTACATCGGAGTTTCAATCTGCGCAATGTACAAACCAAAACAAAGGAAATCCTACAATACGAAAATCCTCTACGCAATCGCCGTGATGCGGTGGTGCCAAAATTCGGCTCTGGTACTCACTGGAGCCTCTGTGATGGTGGCGATTGCTCGGCGGCGCGGCGGCTCACTCCTCGTCGGAGTCGAGGTTGATGAAGAGGCGCTCCTGCTCCGCACCCACGAGGCACCATTCCTCACGCTTGTCCTCTTCGTGCCGGCTCTGCTCGGCGACGAGGGAGACCACCGTGCCGATGTGGGCGTCGTCGACGAATTCGTCGGGCGCGAACCCGGCGTCTGCTTCGGCTAGCTCGACGGGCACGTGGTCGACATCGTCATCTTCGACGTAGTCGCCCTCGTCTTACCGTCACGGGGATGGTCGCTGCTGCCGCTTGCGGACGACATCTCGCCGGCGGATCACAAAAACAACGAGGACGCGGCACCTACGCAAGCGCAAGATGGTGGCACAACATATTCTCACGTTTCAGATACCAATCGTAACCTTTGAATCAAAAGCTAGAGGCAAGAAATGGAGGGGCACGGTGAAGACGCTAGATGACATATCGAGATATAAGGGAGCACAAGAATGGTGGGATAGGTGACCAATCTGACTGCTAATTTTGGACGTCGCAGAATGCAAGAAGAAATGAGACAAATGCGGGGTTTCGAGGCGACTCTAACATAGAAGTACTTAGCCGGAGGTGGATTTGTTGTGCGTGATGTTTAGGGGTGAAAGAGCGCGTTTTCTCGGGTGTGTCCAGAATCAACATTTTTTTTGAACCGACAGAATCAACATTTTATTTGATGCCAAACAGTGTGCCGCCTTCATTGGACTTGCGCTTAGCGTTCCTTTATTCTTTGAGGGTTTAAGTTTCCGGTAGGCTGGTCAAAAGATCCTATTATCCTCATGGATGAGGATGCGAAATATTCTTTTACCAACAGAACATTGACCGTTGAGCCCCAGTTCAGTGCATCGGATCAATGCTAGCTAATGCTCGAATATAAAGGACAGAGGAAAGTTACCTCACTTTATCTAACTTTTGGAGTGAAACTGTTTCGGAAAGATGTCTGGTTTGTGCTTTTGCCCGTGTACGAAAAATTCCAGGAGTGGCCAAACGGCAGACCGTGGTGGTATATGGATGCATGTTATGCTCTGTGCCACCATGTTTATTTGATTTTAGCATCCACAAACTCATCTTGTTATGATGGCTCTGTATGTAATGCCTAAATGTGACCCAGTTCAACACGTGTTCACGCACGTTTGACCAATTAATCACCTCGTATACAATTGATCAACATCTCACCGACATCATGGGCGACAATGCCCTTAATCAACAACAGTAAATGATGGGATGCATGCATGCTTAACAAGTTAAACATGGACACGAATGGTTGTCCCAAAGCCAGCTCTGGTCCACATTCTACCGCGTGGAAAAATATAATTTTGGTGGCGTGATTTTCAGATTGTCTCACCGGCGTTTGAGTCGAATCAGATCAGCCGTTAATCGACAACAGTAAAAATGAGGATGTACACGAATTAATAGTTGTCCCAAAGCTAGTGGATCGATCTGACAAGCGGAACTTTTCGTGGGATGCACTGGATAGCCCGGCGGCGGTCCACAGATTCGAGACAGGAGCGAGACCTGGATCGGGAGGGACAAAGGGAACTCGTCGAGCAGCACAGGCCATGGACCGATCGGAGATAGGGAAGAACCTGTCATGATGGTGTGTGTGTGGGTGGACAGGGAAGAGAAGCCCGTGACGGCACCCATCATGGCCGCGACGATCGATGGCGAAACAAGAGAGAATATATACTACTGTAGATCGCAGTGTCACTTCTTTGTATGCAGCTCAGCTTTGAGGCAGCATCGCGCTCTCCTCTCGCCGAAGAGGACCCCGTTGCGCCGCCGGCACGCACCAGCACGGCCATGTTCTCAGACTTTCAGTTAGCACCAAGACCAAGCTTTCTCTCAGTCGGCGTCCGGCATGACGCGCGAGCGCGGCTACATCTACATGGCCTGCCTTTCCTGCCTTTGCCCCACTTTATATATACATGGCCTGCCTTTCCTGCCACACGAGACCGTCCTCGTCGGAGCGATAGTATAGTACCACGGCATGCATGTCGCCGCGTAATCGCCATTTGTGTTTCATGCTTCCGGCAGTAAGGTTACTGACGAAACTCCAATTAGGAGGTAGGCAGGTGCACTTGCAGAGACGACACGAACGCCGTGCCACGCTGCCATACGCCCGTTTCCTCCTGTCAGCTTCCATCCGAGCCGAAGCCGGCAGCGGGGACCTCCGGCCGTGTGGCAGCTTCCTCTGATCCATCCACGGGACCATCGGCTCTCCATCGAGTCCGGCCAAGCAGCTCCGGCGTGCATCGCCGATCGTCTCCACTGGACACGCCCGATCGATCGATTGCGCTGACATGGACACATGATCCCGTCTTGGCACGGCGTGCGCCATCAGAGGGATCCTCTGCTACCGCTATGTAGCCAATCCATGTCCCGATCGCTGCTCGTACAGCGGCGCGAAGCAGAGCAGTTCCAGCGTCGACGGGTTCCTCGCGGGACGACAAGGCCGCGCTCCGCGACACCGGCTACCGTCGCTGCCCTCGCTTCGCTGGTGGCGACCTCACCGCCTCCCCCATGCCTCTCCGTCTCCGGCCCTTGTCATGGCGACCCACGCTACAGCTGCACAGTAACGTAACACCACATCGCACAGCGTAACATCACAGGCCGACGGACGGCGACGCTAGCAACGCTGTCAGATGCGCCAAATTGACAGCGGCGCCAAGCGGAGGTCAAGCAGAGCAGCGACGGCGCCATGTTTGGAGTTGGGACGAGAACGTGTGGCCGAGCTAGCTCTCGAGCGAGAGCCCATGAGCAGAGGGAGGGGGGGCCCGGCCCCCGCCGGGAAGTAGGAAGGATCAGCGACACGTGGGCCTGGACCCGGAGCTTCCCAGCTGCCGGGCCTACCCAACAATGGTGGGTGGCGGTATGTGGCTGGCCTGGACCCCGATGGACTTTTGGCCTCCTCTCGCTAACTACATCGGCACGACCGCACGAACTTACCTTACCATTGCCAATCTCCCCGAAATCTCTCTCTCTCTCTCAAACAGGAAAAACCACCATGCAGACGCAGCCTAGTTTTTTATCTCGTTTTTACACCGTCGCTTGTACGGCCAATTATTTGTCTCATGCCCCCTCACATGTCAGCAAGAGAAACGAAGGAAGCAACAAATGAAAGAGGATGGGCAAGTTATACAGTCGGTTTCTGCATTCAGATCTACAGTATACGTCGCAGATAAAACAACGACGGGATCATACCGATACTGTTTACGTTCCAGATTCACTCACAGTTCATATATGCTGCTGCAGAGGCACCAGCACCATCACCCATGCATGCACGCTTCATCCCCTGTCTGTGCCGTTACCTCCCGCGCTGGCGCTGCATTGATGTCCCAGGTCGGTGCCATGGCTAGCTCAACCGTGCATGCAAGCTTCCCAGCCATTATTACTCCGGCAGTTCGCCGAGCTAGCGCGAGGAAATTCTTTCAAGCAGCACAGTGGTATTTCTGTTCCAGATTAGACCAATCGATCTATCTAGGAGGAGGGAGGAAATTCCAATGGTGAAACCAGCACCTTGCTGTTGCTGAATAGAATTCCTGGTGACAGAGACTAGAGAAGAAATATCGATGCTGCTTATTACAAAAGCCCACAAATATGGCATGCGTCTCCGTCGTAATGTGCCCCCGACAGCATCTTTTATGCTCTACAGCGTGTGAAATCCCGGACGGCGATGGATTTCTCGGCTGAGCTTTCCGGCCGGGCTCGGCCGTCGCCGTCCGGCATATGCGTCCATGCAGCTCGATGAATGCCCGGAAAGCGAGCGTCGAGCTCTCTCGGTCGGCCTGGGACTGGGAGTATGAACGTTCCGTCACGCATGGTGCTGCGTCGTCAGCGCCACCTCATTCAGACACCTTATCTCCTGATCGAGCCATGGATGATGGACCTGAAACCTGCCCTACCCTGGGTGCATGCATGAGCAGCCAGGCACGAACGTACGGCGGAGCTGCAGAGTATATACAGTAAGTCAGTAACTGAACCCATCTGTCATGGAGCATGTATGATATCAGGGTAGTAATTAAGTGGTGAATGTCTACTACTACAAGTGGACTAACTTCAAGCCAAGAGATGGGTGTGCACTGTCCACTGTGCAGTTTTTCTCCTGGTCTGCATGAACTTGGAGCTGTCTCCATGGACGCGTCGACGGCAGCCGGACCTGCCAACTTAAATGAGGGCGTAGACATGATGGCGGAAAGGGACAGTGATTAACATCAGCACCGCAACAATCGTGCCCAGACAACCGATCAAACAGCTTCGTCCGACGATCCGTCGGTTTCCGCTGACAGCTAGCTTAATTAGGGTTCAGCCTTCATCATCAGTCGGTTCGCCGATTGATCGAGCCCCGCAGCCGGAACAGATAATCCACGTCAAAGGTGTTCACAGCTTCACGCTCAATGAGGCTGCCGAATTGTGCAACAGACTGAAACATGTGTGTATGTTTATTTGGAAGATTAGTGAGATTAGTGTGAAACGGACCTTGCGTCATGGAGAGCAGCATCAGCCGTCAGGCGACAAGCTTTCGCAAGTTGCGATTAATCTGCGGAATGAAATATAGTTTATACTCTGCGAGCGTGTGCAGTTACGCTAGGAAGACAAGGCCCGTCCTATGCGGGAACAGTCGGAGCCTGTAGCCGGACAGGAACGGGAGCCTAGTGCCACGGACCACGGTAGGTGTTCTCCACAACGGAGGCACATCCACTAAGTTTATCTACTACTAGCTAGTATGATTGATGCCTGAATCGGTTGGATGTATATGTTCAGATAATAATAGAACCTGAAACAGTCATGATAGTATTACTTTTTTAGGCGCTAAGATGACGAGAGCAGCACACACTGATGCTTATGTAGTCAGTAACGACATATACACGATCCTGATATCGCAATAAGCCAATAACCAGAGAAATCAGAAAGCTGTAAGTTATGCTTCCTGTCTCTCACCAGTGCGCATCAGCGAGTGGACACTAACTGGCCAACTGAGATCAGCTAATGCTGGCTTAAGAGCACATGTCTAACTAAGGAGAAAAGGCAAGCCTCTTGCCCGGTTTCCTCTTGCCCGGTTTCAAAAAAAAAAAAAAAACTAAGGAGAGGAAGGAGGCGGGTGATCACCTGGTATTTTAACATTTTTGCTAAACACGTAGCTGCTGGGTTTTGTCGGGAGGCTTTACGTTCTATGATCTTCTTTTCCAACACGTGGTTGGCAATTACGCTAGCAATAATTATCGGGAAGAAAGAAATCTTACTGAGAAGATCTGACAGTACCGGCAGCAAAAGCTCGCACTTTCACAAATTTGAAAGGGTCACCAAATGTAGACCTCCAAAGATGGAAGACGAAGATTTAGTAATAAAACAATACGGTAACTGCACCGCTGGTAGATGAACTTAACCCGCAAGAACAATATAGTTTCTGGATGTAAAGAATTTAAACTGATTGATCCATCAACTTGACTTTTAAGTTCACTTGGGTCCCAATCCAATAAACTCAGACTAATCTATCCACCGTGGCCTCCCAATGTGTCCACTCGCAAACATCCGCACATTCTAACATCTCTTGTAGGGCTGCAAAATATAGAATATCCCAAAGAGTTAAACGCCCCAGAGGTCATGAAGTTGTCACGAATGTGCGCATTGGTCACGAACTCAAAAAACGTCAATAACTGGTCACAAAGTTGTGAGTTAGAGCCCCGTTGGTCAATCCGTTAGGATTAACGTTAAGTCTGACGAGTTTTTTATAAATAGACCCTTAAAAGTTTATTTCTTCTAAAGCATAGGTCCTTTTATTAAAAAAAATGTCGGCCAGGAGTTGGCCATGGAGTCCGCCGTCCACCATAGCCACCAGCACGCCCGCCCCGTGCTCCGCCGTGCGCCCGGATATGGCGCGCACCAGCGCGATTCGCTCGGACTCCCCCGGCGCCACAGACGACCGCGTCGCAGCCGCCCTCCGCCCGGCACAGCCGCTCCACCGCCGCCAGCGCGCGCTCGGACTCCCGGACAGCGCGTTTCCGGCGAGGACGAGACGGCTCAGTGCCGCCAGCCTTCCGAAGGAGTCCGGCACGGACCCGGTGAGCTGGTTGTGCGAGACGTCGATCTCATGCAGCCGTGCACGCCAGCGAGCGACTCCGGCAGGGACCCGTGAGAGTGTTGTTGCTGAGGTCGAGCATCTGGAGCTGCGGCAGCACGCCGAGCTCGGGCGGGAGCACGCCGAAGAGCGCGTAGAGGTATACCTCATTGAGATTCCCGCACTGCGCGAGCTCTGGTGGGATGGGGCCCTCGAGCGCGGCGGTGTACACGGACATCGTCTGCAGGCTCTTAAGCTCGCCGAGCGACGCTGGGAGGGCGCCGGAGATCTTGGTGTCAGCGAGGCCGAGCACCGCTAGGTTGGACAGCTTCGAGAAGGAGTCCGGGATGGGGCCGGAGAGGTCGTGGTTGCCGCCGGTGCGGAGGGACTCGAGCATCCGCAGCCCGCCGAGCTCCGCGGGCAGCTCGCCGGTGAGCCGGTTGTCGAAGAGTAGCAGGTTCTTGAGCGACGCCCCGAGGCCGCCGATCTCGGGCGGGATGGGGCCCGAGAGCTGGTTGGAGTTAAGCACCAGCGACTCGAGCTCCGGCGCGTCGCCGAGCGAGGCCGGGACGGGGCCCGCGAGGGAGCTGCTGCTGAGGTCGAGCTCGGCGAGGTGCCGGCAGAGCGACAAGGCGGCCTCTTTTTTGGTGGAGGCGGCGGTGGTGGTGGCTGCGGGAAGAGTCCATCTGGGAGAGCGCCGGCGAGGCTGTTGGCGGAGAAGTCGAGCGAGTATAGGTTCTTGCAGCCGGCGACCGTCGCGGGGACGCCGCCGGAGAGCGTGGTCGAGGTCGAGGAGCGACGTCCATCACCTGTTTGACAAAATGACTGGACTAATTTTTTTAATTGGACAAATAGATGTAAAGAAGAAAATGTATAGGCTGTATTTTGTAAAAAACCAGTCTGCCACGTCAGCAACTTAACGTTAGACCTAACGGATTGACCAACGGGGCTCTAACTCACAACTTTGTGACCAGTTATTGACGTTTTTTGAGTTCGTGACCAATGCGCACATTCGTGGCAACTTCGTGACCTCTGGGGCGTTTAACTCTATCCCAAACTACTGTTTTATTCACATCAGATTATTCTCTTCCCGAACTTATTGCAACCGTACCAGCAAAATTCCCCTCTCTGCTCTGTTCAAAACCATACCCCAAATTCCCCTTCTACGAACGGATTCGAGCATAAGACAGTTGTTACATCTCTTAATATTCTAATTGGTACAGTCAAGCTAGACAATTCTATTCGGCAAACTTCTATTTAGATATTTGCAAAGTGTCGTACTTTACATTAAAGATACTAAATTTTATACTTACAAATGTATAAACAAGCAATAGTACATCAAAATGTTACAAACTAGTATGTGTATGTCGATGATATGCTTAGTTTAGACATAATTTTATTAAGAGATTTTGTTTCAAAGTATAATTTGGAAAAAATAATTTCAATTGCCTGCTTAGTATATTCACAATAATGGTATATACTTGGATTTTACAGTGCGAATCTGAGTCTCCTTATATGTAAGTTCAGATTGAAAAGATATAAGTTATGATTGTACAACAATTGTTTCGTGTCAAAAAAACATTACCCTAGTAGTTGTAAAGAAGTTAGGTATAAATAGAATATAACCCATCAATATAGTTCTTCATGTGACAACCCTGCTAAGAATGGCGTGGACATACCTATCGAGGATTGTTGCACTAATATTTTCCTCGTTGTTATAGATCACTACAAAGAGATAGAGTGATAATCCTCATGGATCTCTCATTCAAATCTTGTAGATATATTTCATGTAAGTCGGGATAAAAAATGTAGTCGTTGAAGTTTTTGTATGGCACTAGTGCAACTCCATCTACCAAAAAGATTTTCCACCACATATTACTCATCAAACATGAATCCGTACTAGAAATAATTGTGCCGCAACTTCAAGTTTTCAAATTATTTCATGTTGCCATGCATACCAGTGAACTTATTCTCAGCGCGGAGTGTTTCTATGAAATTGGACAAATCTTCCGGAGTGTACCCTAGCCCATCGAGCGAATTGTGAAATGATGTCATGATGTGCACTTGCGGGCTGGTTTCCAAGTTGACTGAATTTTGCAACGTGATGGAGCTCTATGCGAGCATAAGAACCCATTCAATGACAACTTATGAATGATGGGGTTGTTGTGTTCATCACTCAACTATGTCATCATCTAGATGCCATCTCGTATGTTTACCAACATGCATGTGAGGTAATCAGATCTGGCGTGTGTATGCTATTGGTCTCTCCAACACAACAGGTTTAGGGTTTTGCGTGTCCTTCTGATCTCTTTTGGTTGATGCCTAATTTTGGGTAACCATAGCTAATCTTATAATCTCTCGGGTTACTTCAGATCTCTTCCTATAGTTGTAATGTATATGTCGTATATAAGAGTAGAGAAGTGTAGAAACAACTTCATTGGTGTCGTTGATCCTATTTGACAGGTGATGTGTCTGTTCAAGTATGTGTTCACAAGACCATAGAGAAATAGGAAGATCCGATAGAAGGAGATGAGTAAATGGAGGATCATGTAGAGGAGTGTCCATGGCATGTTGCGTGCACATATAAGAAGATAAACCGGCAACCTAAATTATGCTTCTTGTGTCTCACAAGTGCGCATTAGGGAGACAACGTTAAGCTTTGGTGGCCATTTAAATTCAACTACCCCTAATGTAAACAACTACCCTCTTTTTGTAACACTTACGTGCTCGTCTTGCCGCGTGGCTTTAAACTGCTTTACATGCAATGCATTATACGATAGCTTTGTTGCGGGATGATGGTAACGATGTCACCTAGTAATATATGAGAAAGAGAAAGATCGTGCCACATGCAGAGATTTCACGATATATGCAAAAACGAAACTCGCACTATCAGACCTCAAACCAATGCCATAAAATGGGATTGCACGATGCGTCATCTGCCGGATGATCGATCGAGAGCGACCTGAGTGGATTTTTCACATGGATCATTATTCATTAATGCTAATTTTCTAGGCAATTATTTGGTAGCTTACTGTGTTAGTGTTGTATATATAAAATCACATAGGAAAAAGAGAGCGCATCAAAGAAGTGGACCATCCACTTAAGTGCCAAATGTATTTGGAAGTTAGTAAATCGGATACACCTTCCCATCGCGGGACCGATATCCCAGGAAGGTCCAAACGAGTGCAACCTTGCGCCTAAGGTCCTGCAAGTGTGACACTTCGATCATGAGGAAGCAACCTCACCATTCCGACAAAATAGATGGCAACTTTTACGGTACCTTTTACTGGTACAAAAATATGACTAGTATGGTTTCATCTAACGGTAGAGAAAGATTGGGCCCAGCTAGCCCAATAGTACTGATTCGGTGGAAAAAACAATAACTAACTGTCTGGCTAACAGTTCTCAACGAACAAAACAATCCTTTCACGAGAATGCTTCTCCGATCTCGCCGACGCCGCCGCCGCCAACCCCTCTCAATTCTCGACGCCGCCTCCTTCAGCCAGAACGCACGGCGCCCCCTTCATCCCTAACGCACGCCTCCACAAACCCTCCTCCTCTCTCCACTTGTAACGCCGCTGCCGCCGTCTCCACACAGGAGGTCGCATCTATCAGCGGCGATCTGGCGAGGCCGCGACCAATCTTCCGCACTGGTCTTACCTCTTCTCCAGATTTCCTGCTGGTCACCGCAATCCGGATGTCTCTGTTGCTCCAGTTCTGGTCACCGCAATCCGAACCTGAGCTATGCATGTTTAACAGTGCTAAATGATCACAGCAGTACAACCCCCGGTTCAAATAAAATGATGTCGGTTCATACGTTTGTGTGATGTACATGTTTGCTTTAATTGATAGGGGCATTTTAATGCTCTAGCGCCTCATGGCCGCGCACTGCAACTGCAAGGAGGTCGCCAAATCAATCGATCTCGTGCTTGGCGTGCTCAGTGATTTGGTGGCTGCCGGAGAATGCACCGGTGAGGACTGGGTGCTCAGCATGCTGCTGTGCTCGTTGTAGATGTGTGGTACAGCTAGGGTTCCACGCATTGGGGATTTCTAATTCTATGATGACTCGTTTTAGAGGTCCAGTGATGGGTGCTCTGACTGCTGCGATGGCCGTACTGGATTCGTGGACAGACGATAACTGAATTTTCTATTAGCCCAACAACCTTGTATCTTATTGGGCCGGGGCTCATAAGCGGGAGACTACGAATTAGCACTGGTATGACTTATACTAGTCATCCTTTAAGCACTAGTATGAAACGTTTTTAACCATTAGATTAACGAAAATAGATGGCTGTAGTTTATTTGAGGGTACCACAAAAGGGCTCAAATAGATTGATTATGGTTATGCATCTTTTTTCCGCACAAAGATCAAGCAATACCGACAGGCTAGAAAGTGCCACATGCAATGTGGATTTTAGCGAGTTTATTGTGAAGCCTTGCAGGCTCGATTGAAGCTAGGCATAAGAGGCAGCGGTGCAAGCTATAAACTCCATTCGCTTCAGTTATTGACAGATACAAAAGAATGCCCTGCCTTCAACAAACTTGACAAGCAAGGGAATGTTTTATCCGAAAAGGCAAACAAATCTAGACAAGCATGCATACCCTGTCTGTCATCCTGAAAGCCATCCACTGGATTTTTTTCCCCAACACAGTTTGGTAGTACCTTGCTAGCTTAGCTACCTTGTCATGCATTGTTGCCCATAACTCAGGACCTCTCTACACATCTAGACCGTAGAGTTCCAGATCCTCTGAAAGCCATGTCTCACCTAACAAAGCTAGTAGATAGGGCGCATCACATGAGAAATCATTCGATGAGAGCACTTCATTTTATAATAATGGAGAAGAACCCAATCAAAGACATCACCCGTGGATATGTCGTCCATGCTGAAATATGCCGTTTATCGCATGGAAATAGACACGAGCGAGCAAAAGGATTGATGGTGGAAACATCCATGTCTCTTCTGCCTATAAATTCTTTCGAACGGAAGATTCCTGACCTCCCTGAAAACATTCACTACCAGCTTAGATCTAGATGGAGCGGCAACCAGTGGGAGTCCTCCCAACAGCGAAATCTGTTACTGTACTATAACAGTGGACTCAGGATTATGGAAACCTGCATTGGAATGGCAGTACATCTGTCGTCCTGATGCCTATGTAAGGTTACGATCGTATTCGCACAGAACAGAAGAAGTGTCGTGGCTGGTTCGTCTTACCTTTGGCACTATGGAGTTAGCCTTGCATATAATTCAAAGCCATGGAGGTTCAGTCTAACAAGACGACTGGTTAGAAGTGACAATCAGATCAAACTACTTCACAATCATTTGTCCTAGCTGCTTGCACTGCTACTATATCATACATTCAATGTACAACCTACGCATGTTTGTTCCCATGGTTCTCATCTGTAGCTACCTTTGAGCAATGATTGACGGTAGCCTTAAAGGCTTAAACTCGTATCAACATTGGAATAATCATGTACGTACAGGGGCGGAGCCAGGATTTTATCATTGGGGGGGGCGAGGTTCAAAGGAGTCGGAATTTTTTTTGTTTGTTCCAGCAAGCTACTCAAGATTGTTTCCCTTATAAATTTTCAATACTTGTCGAGTCGCCAGCGGTGGAAAACTCACAAATTAGAGCCCTTACCAGCATAACTAGACCTCATAATTATAGATTTTTCATCAAATTTGTATACTTGTATAGACGAGATTGTTAGATTTTCCGCTAGCACTTCTACCTGGCTTGAATGGAAAACTGTTGATGATCTTGGCTAGCAATTTTAGTGGACTTAACAGTATTGTATACATGCTCAAAGAAAATTGATCAATTATGTAGGGTAAAAATACTAGACGTACCTCTAAATTGAGTATTTGATCAGGTATAACTCAGAAGCTAGTGTACTAAGTGTAGTGCATCCAGAAATAAATCAATGTATAGCGTACAGTTGTAGTGCATCCATATGAGGCCAGTAGTTTTATCAAATACTAATCGTAATGGGCTATAATAGGCTTGTTGGGCCTTATCTCGCCTAGCACAAGGAGACGCGCCTCTATTTCTTTGGCTAATGGCTGGATACTAATCGCAATTATCCGTAGTACATCATACTGGTACATAGGAACTGTATTGAGGGGGGCCGAAGGTTGGGGGGTCCGACCCCTGCCAGCCCCCCCCCCCCCCCCCCCCCCCTGGATCCGCCCCTGTGTACGTATGCACCACTCTTCGGAGCACGCAGGCGCAACATGATCTTTACGAGGCCTTAGCAGATGTTTTTATTGTTTTCAGAGATGAACTGTCAGTATGAGCCATCAGTTGTTTTCAAGGAGGAGCAGACAGCCTCAGCCCTCGGGTATAACGTATGCATCGTAATGTAGGAATCCTTTAATCTAGCATCGTAACATATAAATCACGCTGCCTTGTTAACTCGACATTTTACAGTAATTTCCGAGGGAACAGAGTAAGCAAACTTGGAGGTGTCAACTGTCGTTTGGAAAAATCCAACTTACTCAACTCGAGATTCGCGAACCAACATTTTTATTCTAGTTGTAAGTAAGCATTATGATCTCTAATCTATATGATTCTGCAAGACTGCAACAGCACCTACCGAACAGACAACAGAGTAAGGGTCAGCTCCGGGGTACCCAGCACGCCACGTGTCGCAAGCAGAAGCTGCGCAGCGAAAAAGCCGGCTGAACCCCCCCGCCCCGCACGAGTCACGCCTAAACGAAGCCCCCCGCGGATGGCTGCAGGCGGGCGTCGTACGGGTAAGGAAAGCCCCCTTATAGGCGGCCATGCAGGTTGTACGAGACGGTCGCGTTCCATGTTGTACAAATTAAATACGCCATGAGTACACCTAGTACACATATTTATAAAATAATGTATATATTATCAAGAACTGATAGTATATGGGATTTAATTGTACAAAATAATGATAGTACACAGGATAGGTTTCAGATTGTACGTATCACAGACTCAGGTTGCACCACAAACTTAGGTTGCACGTACAACTAGTTTCAGGTTGTACGTACAACTTCATAGACTTAGGTTGTATGTACAAGTGTACAACTAGTTTCAGATTATCGTACAACTACACAAATTCAGATGTACGTACAACTATACAGACTCAGGTTGTACGTACAACTAGTTTCAGGTTGTACGTACAAGTAGGGGTGGGAACTGGTAACGGATAATCTGAATTATCCGACATTCGTATTCGAAAAATTGAAAATGGAAGTGGTAAATATCCGAATCCGAACGAAATCAAAATGGAAGTGGTAAATATCCGGATTCGTTTTTACAAATACAAAACAAATGTGGTATTAAATTTTGTAACAAATATGGATATGAAAAATGAATATATCCGTATCCGAATAAAATTATGTTACTCAGTTTGGTAATTCTAACCTAATATGTATATTAACCAACTTTAAAAGAGTAAGAAACTGGACAAATATAGTTGTTTGTGACTGAAAATTAACTATTATGTATTATATAGCTATATTTATCACTGTATTGTTCTATAGTTGACTCGTTATAAGACACGAGTCTATTATTTGTTATATTCGTATCCATTCCGAATTGAAAAAACATCCGATCCACATCCGTATTTGAATAACATTCGTTCCGCATTCGTATCCGACTACATCTGTATTTGTATTTGTATTCGTTTTGAAAATATGGAAACAGATGTGGGAAGGGCACTATCCGATTTGCATCCGATCCGTTTCCACCCCTACGTACAACTATACAGATTTAGGTTATACGTAGACACACAGATTGTACAACTATACACATTCGGAAGTAAAAAAAAAATCGTCAAAACATATTAACATGAGATATACTTTTGAAGTTTCGAATGTGAAAACCGTTCATAATTTGGATAAACGGTTCTCGAGATATTTCGTTTTGAAGTTTTGGATTTCGAAAATAAAGTAAAAAACTGTCATCCTACCACACCACGTAACAATTTCTCTCACATTCTCGTCCCACTTTTATTCTGCTTGTGACACTTGGTGCACATGCAAAATACCCACAGATGGACCATGTGAAGGAAATTACGACACTTGTCAACACACCATCGCATGCTTTCCTCAGCTCCGCCTTCACAAAAAAAATTAGTGTACACAGGGACAGAGAGTTGAAGTGATCAGACTTGAGAGGTGGCCCGAGCGCGGGTCTGCATTGGCGTCGTATTAGCTCGCAGACTCTTGGATCGGTGAGGGTGTGTTTGGTAGCCCGGCCCGACTGAGAAAATCTCCTCTCACCCAATTTTCGGTTGTGTGGTAGCCCGGTTTCCTCTCCTCAGCCATGCCCACCTCATGCGAAAAAGGCCACTCAGCCATGACCAGTTGAGAAGTGGAAATCGGGCTTCACAACTCGGCCAGGCTGAGCTCATACGGAAAACTTCCCACGCGTGGGCCCCACCCGAGCGTCGCGCAACGCGCCCCTCCGCCCCGCGAGTCATTTCCCCCTCCCGCAATCTCCTTTGCTTTCTCCCCGTCTTCCGCCTGGAAAATCACGAGCCAGCGCCGGCCGGAAATCCGACGCCCAGCGCCGCCCAACGCGGCCCGACCCCGCCGGCTGGAGGCGCCCAACTCCACGCGCCGCCCAACTCCATGGACGGCCGCATCCCGGCTGGAGGAGCACGGCGTGGCCGTCGGCGAAGACCTCGAGCGCGTCCTCCGGGTTGCTGGGAAGCTCGACGCGCGCGCCGCCGACGGGCTCCCTGATGCTCGCGGCTCCTCCCCGCACCTAGCCCCAGAGGCTGGCGGCGCGCCGTGCCCAGCCTCCCGTCGCCCGGCCTCTTGCGGCCTCTCCCGCCGGAATAGGAGCGGCGCGAGCATCCCGCCGGCGCCGTCGTGCAGCGGAATAGGAGCGGCGCAAGCATCCCGCCGACGCCGTCGTGCAGGTGGACCAGCTCGGCCTCCGGCGGCGGCTGCTCTGGCCGGAGACGGTGGAGAGAAGCCGAAGCACTCAGCCAGGGAACTGATTGCGTTTAGGGTTTTTATTTCAGGGACCTGATTGCTTTTTAAAAAATGCTGGCCGGGATCAGTTCATACAGGTTACCAAACCGACAATGAACACAGCACAGCTTACATCATACATCCTACCAAAAACACACTTTGTATCTACTCAGCATAGCTAGAGTGGGCATGGTTGAGATGAGAAAGCCCATACAGGCTACCAAACACACCCTGAGCGACGCGTGCTGGCCTGGTCCAGTCTCGCTGGATACTGATGGGCTCGTGGCGGGCTCGTTGAGGACCCAAAAGACGGGCCTCCGCTAATCCATCTCCGTTTCTATCCGAGGGCCTCACGTGCAAAACAATGTAAGGCCTGCATTTTTTTGCATCACCGCTGACGTGCTCGGGGCAAATTGGTCTTTGCCAAAATCCCACCGAGAGGGGTTCTTGTACAGTAGCTTGTTCATGAATCATGCTCATTCCGTGTGTTTCAGATGCGCGTTAAATGGTAATCCTTTTGGTTATTTTTCAACTTAATTTGCGACGCGTCGTCGTGAGTTGCTGGAATTTCTCGGAAGCAACCGTAGGTGCTACTGTAGGTATTTCTTCGGACTACAGTATTTTTTATATCAGCCTAGCTCTGGGGAAAATAGCTTGAAATTGATGGATCGGATATTATGGCCCGCTGCTGACTGATGGATCTTATCCGAATGCGCCATCTGCTTTTGTCTTGGTGGAGCAGCCAATATAAAGCAATCCATACCCATATCCGATGGTAGTACTGGTCTAACGTTTGACTCCTGTATATTTGAGACGATCGAAAGGTACCGTACGTGATCCTTGATCGCCTGATCGGTTCATCTTTCTATTTTCACACAGAAGTGGATATGCTACTTAAAGCAATAGATCCAACTGATAGCCATGATGGATCAATCAAAATAGAAGAATAGATAAGTGTTCATATTTGTCTGAACGGTATACTATACAGTGGCGGCTCCAGGAATTGGAGGCTGGGTATTCACCCAATTTTTTTTTCTCTAAACATATTATATAAACTACACATCACAACACTAACAAATATGAAGAAAACAAACTGGAAATAGTACGGCATAACTGTGACATAACGGTAATAGCAATATTTCAAATGTAACAGACCATAATAATTGTACATAAACATGAATACATAAGTACCTTTTGATGATAAAGTGATGATATCCTTACAATATAACTTTGCGGGTGCCTTTTTGAAAACGATTGATGACATCCTCGTCCTTTACTTGATTGAAGAATTCTCTCTCAATAAATGTAACCAAGCAATCATTCAAATATTCATCACCCATTTTGTTCCTTAGCTTATTCTTCACATAACTCATTGAAGAGAACACCCTTTCAACACTAGCAGTAGCTACTGGCAGAATCAGTACCAACTTAAGAAGCTTGTAAACAATATGATAATGCTCATGCTTGTTTGTCTCGACAAGCAAAACTGAAAGCTGACATAGATTTTTCAAGTGGTGAAACCTTTCATCTCTACGCACATAAAGAACATACATGTTTAGTTGCCATGGAAGTCTTGCCAGTTCATCAGTTGTGAAATCATCAGCATAAAATTTTGTAGCAAGCTTAACCAACTTCTCTTGATTATAAGCAGCAAATAGACGAAGTGGACAAAATGCTGCCATGCAAGAAAGTAGTTCTGTGTTTACCTCATCAAATCTGCCATTCAGCTCACTGATCTGTCTATCAATGACACTCACATACATATCAACTTTGAAGCGGTTGTAATTCAATACACCATTGAAACCCCTTCTAGGCCGGCCAACGGGAATGTAAGGACCATCCATATCAACAACTTTGATCTTATGCTTTGTACAAAACAATGTGACCTTTTGGAGAAAATCATCCCATCCAAAATCATTCCTCATACACTCCAAGTAATACTTTGTGGAATCAACAAGGTCAATAGCATGAACAATATCTACATCTTGACTTTGCAAAGCTCTACTCAACTCATCTGTGTATCCAAATATTTCCTGCATCAAGTGTGCCATGAAAACAAACTCAAATGATCGAAATGTTGTCAATATGGATAGAGCCGCTTGTGCCTCAGCACCATGGTACTCGTCTCCAATCTTGATGAGGACTCGTCGTAGTACACCATACATAGAGATGACATGGTTCACAGTTTTGAAGTGAGAGCCCCAACGTGTATCACATGGCCTTCCCAAACCCATTTCCTGATTCAGCCCACTCCCTGTTTCTATCTCTTCCAATTCCAATGCAGCAATTAGTTCTTCGGCCTGAGCTATCCGAAGCATTCTCATCTTCTTACAAGACATGCTAAGAGCATTTAACAAGTGTGCAAGTTGCTGAAAGAACCAAGTACAATCACCACTCTCCTTAGCAACAGCAACAAGAGTTAACTGTAGTTGATGGGCAAAACAATGAACATAATATGCATAAGGAGACTCATCCATGATAAGTTTTTTCAGTCCATTAGCATTACCTTTCATGTTACTAGCTCCATCATATCCTTGCCCACGAACCATTGCAAAGGTCAAATTATGGTCCATAAGCATTTTCTGAATTGCAGCTTTAAGTGTAAGAGAGGTAGTATCTGCAACATGAGCAAGACCAAGAAATCTAACAACTGCTCTTCCTTTCTTATCAACATAACGCAAGCAAACAGCTAGCTGCTCATTCTGATACACATCACTAGACTCATCTGCAAGTATTGAAAAATGACCACCATCAAGTTCTTCAATGATCAGTTTAGTAGTCTCCTGGGCACAACATTTTATCACCTCTTGTTGTATATCATGGTGAATCATTTTGCAATTATGTGGACCATTGTTGAGAACAACCCTGTCAACCTCGTCAAAATTTCCTGCTAACCAATTCAAAAGCTCAAGGAAATTTCCTTTATTTAGTGAATCTTCACTTTCATCATGCCCTCTAAATGCCAAGCCTTGCTTCAACAAAAATCTCACACATTTGAGTGTCCATGTCAAACGCTGCATGTACAAAACCTTGTACTGTGTGGTGTTTGAAGCAATAGACTCTCGAATTGATGACTGTGGTGTACTGAACCTATCATACTTCTCTTGAGCTTCAGCATGAGCACTACGAACCTCACCTTCATGTTTATTCAATCTCTTCTTCATGTTCCAGTTATTAAATCCCTTGTTCACAAAAGCATCTCCACCGGGACATCTTGTTTTGTCCTTGAACAAATAGCAAACGAAGCAAAAAGCTCTATTTTTTTCCACACTATATTCAATCCATGGAAATTCTTTAAACCAAACATTGCAAAAGCGACGTTCTTTTCCACTTTTACTTGTAAACTGAAACTTATGATTCTTTGGTTGACATGGCCCCATCTCAATAAATCTCCTCCTTACTCTATCTTGGTCATTGACATCATACAATGAGATGGGAATCCGTTTACCGGGATCATGTTCCAGTGCCTCCAAATCTGCTCGCATCGGTTCATCATCTTCATCAATAGATTCATCATCTTCTACTTCCACATGAGGTGTTGAGGTTTCTCCTCTACTCTCCGGTTCTTGCCATACCACCATTTGCAAACTGCTCTCAACATGAACATGAGAAGTAGCTTCTGTTGTCTGATTTGGTGTGGTTGATTCATCCATTTTCCTTTTTTTTGCAGCCTTGTCCCACATTGCAAATATGCTACCACCACTCTTCTTCATCTACAGATCAAAAAACACAAGGACATAGCAATTAAAACTTGCACTAGTCAATTAAATCTAGAACTAATTCATCAACAATTGAATCTGAAACTAGTTCATCACATAGAAATTCGAAGAGCCGAAGAGGAGAAAACTGAAACTAATTCATCTACCTGCTTCTGTTTCTGTGGCAGAGCGCGGGCGGGCAGGGGGAGAGGCGCCGCCACGGGCGTGGGCGTGGGGCGGGCAGGGGCCGGCACCGGAGCGGGGCAGGGAGCCGGAGCCGGGGCGCCCTGCGCAGGAGGAGGCTGCATCGAGCTCGCAGAGGGCGCCGGCGCGGGCGAGGGCAGACGGAGCTCGGCGCGGGCGCGGGCAGGAGGGGCCGGGGCGGGCCGTGGCCGGAGCGCCGCCGCCAGTGGCGGCGCCGCGGCGGCCGTCGAGATGCACAGGCGGGGCGCGGGCGCGGGGCGAGATGCAGAGCCGCAGAGGACGCTCGTTGTGTCGTGCGTGCGAGACTGGGCAGATGCGTTGCGTGCGGGCCTGGGCTGCGTATACGGTATACCTGTACTAAAAAAAATCCCTACCAAAATCTTGGGTATTCCTGGGAATACCGGGGCATACCCCTGCCGCCGCCACTGATACTATACCGCTAGGCCACCGGCCGCAAACAATCTCAAGTTGGCTAGATATAAGGATATAATTAACGCCTACAGATTGACACCTAAATCAGCCCTGGAACGAGCACTAACAAACGCTATTATTGATTTCCTTAAAACTTGAAGAAAAAAAAGTCTCATACGGCCAGCCAAACAGACAGAGATGTAAATTAACTTGAGTGAGTGCAGCCAGACGCCGTGTAGCTGAAAAACCTTGTGCTGGCAAAATCCGTGTAGCCAGGCAGCCTGTATTCGCGTTGTCCTTCGAATCCGTTGATCCATTAATTCCATCTATATCTGACAAGGCATGGATGTTCTCTCTCGTGTGAGTTGTGACTAGCACCTCACTGCCACCAACTTGTTCGGAGAGGATCCAGCAGATCAGGTCCTTGAGTATTCTCTTTTTCTTGTGGCATATATATGTTTTTTAACTGAGGTTTGTAGCTACCACTATGACAAGCGTTTTTCTTCTTCTAGGTTTTGATTGTTTCTTACTATTATTATACCCTTGCTACATGTTTTTATCATGATTTCTTATCATTTTACAGTATTTTTATCGGCCTAATCTATTGACCTAGTGAGAAGTGTCACTTCCGAATTTTATTGTTTTTTTGCACCGTAGAAAAAGACCAAAATTCAAGCTTCGGAAGAAATAAGAAATCAACATAACTTTTCAAGATGTACACAAAGAATGAAAATGGGGCACCAGGAGGTGCGCCAGTCGGCGGCGTAGCCCTGTGAAGCAAGTCGGGCCCATGCACCGTGATAGGTGCAAGGCACACGTTCGTTGGGAAACCCCAAAAGGAAGGTATGATGAGTGTAGCAGCAAGTTTTCTCTCAGTATGAAACCGAGGTTATCGAACCAGTAGGAGATGAAGACACTTCTGAAGGTGTCAACGATGCCAGGAAAGTGCTGTTGCAGGGAGATGGAAGTTTGCTGAACAGAGGTGCTTCTTCTCCCTGGCAATGGTGCCAGAAAGAGTGCTTGCGTCGAAGGGGTGATCCTGACGGTTGACTTGGAACCTGCACACAACACAACCAAAATACTTTGCCCCAACTTAACAGTGAGGTTGTCAATCTCACCGGTTTGCTGAAAATAAAAGATTAGACGTATAGTGTGGAAAATGATGTTTGTTTGCAGAGAATGTAAAAGAACAGTGTTTGCATTAGGTTGTATTATCAGTGAAAAAGAATGGACCGGGGTCCACAGTTCAGTAGTGGTGTCTCTCCATAATAAATAACTAACATGTTGGGTAAACAAATTACAGCTGGGCAATTGACAAAATAGAGAAGTGCATAACAATGCATGTACAAGTCATGATGGCTACTATGAGATTTACTTGGGCATTACAACATGCTTCATAGACCGAAATCCAACAGCATCTATGACTAATAATCCACCTTCAGGTTAGCATCTGCACCCCTTTCAGTATTAAGTTGCAAGCAACAGATTATTGCATTAAGTAAAGTGCATAATGTAAGCAATATAATTATCGTTAGACAAAGCATCACTGTTTTACCCCTAGTGGCAACAGCACATCCACAACCTTAGAGGTTGCTGACACTCCCCCAGATTAAATGGAGACTGAACCCACTATCTAGCATAAATACTCCCTCTTGGAGTTACAAGCATCAACTTGGCCAGAGCATCTACTAGTAACGGAGAGCATGCAAGATAATAAATAACATACACATGATATTTCAATAATCAACTTGACATAGTATTCAATATTCATCGGATCCCAACAAACACAACATGTAGCATTACAATAATATGATCTTGATCATGATAGGCAGCTCACAAGATCTAAACATGATGGCACAAGAGGAGAAGACAACCATCTAGCTACTGCTATGGACCCATAGTCCAAGGATGAACTACTCACGCATCACTATGGAGGCAGGCATGGCGATGTCGAGCCCTCCGGTGATGATTCCCTTCTCCGGCAGGGTGCCGGGAAGAGCTTCAGAACCCTCCTGAGTTAGGGTTGATGGCGGCGGCGGCTCTGGAACTTTTCGTGGAATATGACTCGGGTATCTAGGGTTTTCCCGAACAGATGAATATATAGGCGAAGGGGTGACGTCGGTGGGCACCCGTGGGCCCCTCACCACGTCACGACACGACAGAAGGTGGGGCCGCGCTGCCACGTGGTGAGGCCGCCTCGGTGCCCGTCTTCGTTTCTCCTCCGGACTCCGTGTACGTGACAGAAAAATAGGGCACTGGGCTTTTGTTTCGTCCAATTCTGAGAATATTTCCAGAACAGCTTTTCTGGAATACAAAGACAACAGAAAACAGGAACTGGCACTGTGGCATCTTGTTAATAGGTTAGTCACAGAAAATGCATAAAAATGCTATAAAGTGTAAATAAAACATGTAGCAATTGGTATAATATAACCATGAAACATCAGAAATTATGGATACGTTGGAGACGTATCACACTGCTGCCTCCCTTGCCCTCTCGAGTCACCCTTTCACATATATATTGAACCATAAAATCTAAGGCTAGAGGAGGACTCACTTCGTAAAAATAAGATACACAATCACCACCATCATGAGGACGGAAGTGGAGCCATGTTCTGGTACTTTGCTGGAGGATGATATCATCACCGAGGGCATCTGCACCACCACTATCGGCTCCATGATGGTGTATGAATAGTCCATCCTTGGACTACGGTTTCATACTGCTTAACATGATCTATGAAGTCGCAGGTCCATGTAGGTTGTAGATGTGGTCTAGAAGCTCCGTCCGTTGCGTACAAGCGACGTAGAAGAAGCCACCGAATCCATCTCAAAGAGGAAGGAGGAGGTTCTTAACGCGAGGCGGCCCATGAGAAGAGGGCCATGAAGGCAGGTCCAAGGACGGAACTTGAAGCTGGAGAAGGGAGCCGGACAGCCTGGCAGCCAGTTGCATGAGCAGGTTGGTTTGCGCGGTCGGAGCGCCAACAACGGGGAAGGGAGTGGCCACCGTTGCCGGGATGACCGACGAGAGAGAGAGAGAGAGAGAGAGAGAGCGAGAGAGAGAGAGAGAGAGAGAGAGAGAGGGGGGAGGGAGGGAGGGAGCTCGGGCCAAATTCAAGATCATGTCCCGAGGCCGACGACACGAGAGTGGCCTGGAGGATGGACATAGTGGATGTCGGCACGAGGGAAGAAGGAAGTATCAAGTCATTAATGCGACCGTGATCACAGAGTTATTTTGGCCGCCGTGGTCGTGGCCAACGATACGACTGTAGGGGGCGAACCTGTACGATTACCAGTGGCAGCGGGAAACTAAAGTTGATTGCCAACACGGAATTTGCAATAAAAAGTTGGTTTGCGTTTAGAAAATCTAGTACGTACGTACTATGAAAAATAATACAGTACTAGGTTTTGTTTGTTGATCATCGAAGGGAAGCAAGCGTGGCAGCCAGTCATCTCCATCTCTTGTTTGGGAACGTTGGAAGAAGAAGGAGGGGTGGCCCCGCGGTTTCCGGCGCACGTCAGCCAGCCGCGCCTACCGTTGACTCTCCACCATCCCCACGGCAAAACCGCCTCCCCATAATAAAACCCAGACTCCACACGGTGGCACGACACGGCCCATCCGCAGCAGCACCACACAGCACGACACACACAAACACGCAGCGGACGCAGGGTTTCCTCTCCCCCCAACCCCTCCACCCGCGCAGCCCAGGCGAGATGGACACCGACCACGGCGGCGCCGCCGACGAGGCGGAGGCGGCCTTCTTCGCGCGCCGCAGCCGCCGCTGCTGCTGCTTCCCCTGCTGGCCCTCCTCCTCCACCTCCTCCACCACCACCACCTCCGCCTCCCTCTCCCACCACCGCATCGGCGGCGCGGGCGCGGCGGAGGAGGAGAGCTGGTGGCAGGGCGGCGTGGACGCGCTCCTCAAGGTGCGCGAGTGGTCCGAGCTGGCGGCCGGCCCGCGGTGGAAGACCTTCATCCGCCGCTTCGGCCGCGGCCCGCGCGGCCCGCACAACTTCGGCCGCAAGCTCAACTACGACGCGCTCAGCTACGCGCTCAACTTCGACGAGGGCCCCGGCGCCACCCCCGAGCACGCCGCCGCCGACCACCGCGACTTCTCCTCCCGCTTCGCCGCCCCGCCCGCCTCCGCCAAGTCCTCCATGGACCTCGGCGGCCGCGACGCGCCGCCGCTCTTCACCACGACGCCCGCCGATGGACCCGGACGGGCCTGACCCGCCGTGATTGACCCCCCTCGTCGCGTCGCATCGCACTCGCCCTCGCACCGGAGGAAAAGGAAAGGTATACGTATTGCTTGATGGTGGATTGGTGGTGGTGGTCAAACTTCAGAGCCTGGCGAAGAAAAGATGGTTGCCTTTTTTCTGGATTGGTTCGGCTCCTCTCCACGGCGATGGGGATCGTTGCTTCGATTTCTTTCTCCTCATCCTCTGCTCCTTTGATTGATTGATTCGTTCACCTGTGTATAAAGATGAAGCGATTGATTGTTACTACATGAGTACTACGAACTATTGTTACATGTGAATTTTATCACAGTTTTGTCGCCAGATTACCACCGCTGATAAATTCCTTGTGCTTGATTCTTCCACGAATGGTTGGTGTCTACTAGTAGCAATTTGGCATTGTTTCCCCTAAACAAAAGTTGGCTGGAGATCACGTCAAAAAAAAAAAGTTGGCTGGAGACTTGCACGACTGGCAAGGAGAGGAATTCCTATCCGAATTCTAAAATCTTGGCGTGTTCCATCCAGCTGTGGCTGATTGCGATACACGAAAACCCACGAAATAGGAGAGGAGACCTTTGGAATGTGGATGGAGGCGATCTGCTTCCAGAGCCAGCAGGATATGCTTGTCCCGACCACGCACGTCTTCGCAAGCAACACCATCCATCGACCGCCTCATCCAGGGATATGACCAATTCTTTGCACGATATAAAACGATCAATCGTCATTATTACAACCTGCTGGGGGCTGTAATGGAGAGGTTAAAGAGGGCATTCATGCGAATTAATGGCGAGAACCGTGATCTTCAGAGGATCACGGACCATGAGTATAGGATTCGAGACAGACTCACTCGACTGATGTTAACCTCTGACCGTCCACGCCCAGCACTTCCCGGCGTTCGTTCCCAACAAACTCGCCGCACCAGAATGCAACGCTTCTCTCTTGTCCTGAAAATGTAAATTGTATCGCACGGCAGGCTGGTCGATACAGGCTGCAGGCGTACTGCAAAACATCATCACACACTTTTGATGGTTTCTGCGGTAGTGCAAGAGAGTGAAGCCACCATCATGGTCTCTTGGATTTCTGAAGATAAGAAATATGTAGGGCATTCTAGCAATACGAAAAACCATATTTGTAACTCATGATTAGAATTCTGTAGTACACTACCTTATCTTTGGCCTCACGAGTTCATGCAGGGAAAATAATCTTCATCTTAAGGCTTTGTTTTGGTATCCCAATGCTGTGCTGAGATGGAAATGGTGTGTTCCAGGTCTAAAACAAAATGCTGTGCTGAGTGTTCGGCCATCAGATTTTGTTGGGGCGGAACCTGGCTTTCCAACGAAAACAAGTATAATACTAGAAAAGGCTGTATCATATTGTCCGATATGACAACTAGCAGCAGCGAACTGAAACTAGGAGTAAACAAATGGTGCTGCCATATCAGCATCAGGCTGATGATTGCAGTTGTTGTATGATCATTTGGTAGAATGATCCTAGTCGAGCACTAATGTTTGTAGGCCATTCCAGCCAGTGAAGCCACCATGATGGTCTCCTGGATTTCTGACACCAAGAAATATGTAGGCCATTCCAGCAATACGAAAACCATATTTGTAGCTCTGTGATCAGATGTATGTACTGTATGTAGTATCTTATCTGAGTTCATGCAATGCATGATCTGTCCATTTCAATCATGCAGGGGAAATAATCCCCGTCTTAAGGCTTTGTTAGGTATCCCAATGCTGTGCTAAGTGTTCGCCCATCAGATTTTGGTAGGGCTGAAACCTGACTTTCCAACGAAAAAACTAAATATAAAGCTGTATCATATTGTCCGATATGACAACTAGTAGCAGCCGCAAACTGAAACTATGGAGTAAACAATGAGGCTGTACAGCATCTGGTAGATGATTGCAGTGGTTGTATATATGAGCATCTGGTGTGTTGATCCTAGTTGAATACTAATCATTTGCAAACAAATAATTTAGTAGCTCGCATCCCAAAGGCAAACTGACGGAAATCTTGTATGTCCATCCCGTATTCCCGGTGTTTATTCAGTGTATGTGGGTTGTGTGAGGGCTGTCACCCCTTCTCAATGTCCGATTAAATATGCTAGATATCATAATACTATGATATTGTACAAAACTTGCACTGCTCCACGTCATGTACAACCTTGTACTGTATTAGATTAACATTACAATCATTTGTTTTAACCTGTGAATGTGCTAAAGTGTTCTGGCCTTCTGGGGACTTTGTGTTCTTGCCTAAACGAACATCTCGGTTTGTTCTTGCAGAATTGGCACAACTCAATCATATAGTTTTTTGGGTTCTTGTATTTTCATTTTAGATCCTATGTGATCCGAAAATGATGCACATTAATTTATTGTATATGATAGTAGGTTTGATGCTCATTATATCGGCCATAAGGAGGTGACGGCTAGTAGCACCCTATTTGAAACTCAATAAGTATTCACAGTGGAATCAACGTTGTAGGAGGTACCAGCTATACTCTTTTGCACTGAATGGTCTGTTGAATGTTTGCCTTGTCTATAGAGTGGCAAGGTGGTGTATTTAAAAGAGAAAGAAAATAACATGGATTAGGTATTTTGGTATAACATCAGTTATATATACAGTATGGCTGAGTCGTGACCATTCCGCAAGAACAAACCGAGATGTTCGTTTAGGCGAAGTCACAAAAAAGCGTGGCATTTTGTAAAATTCATCTTCATTCTTATTATACGAGATCTAAGTATTATATCTTATTCTCTTTCCTCTTGTGATAATGAATAATCCAAATCCATATTAGGGTTTCGTCGCCTCACCAACCCCAAGCAAGGCAAGCTAGGGTTTCCCCTTTCCCGGCCGGCAGCTAGCCGGCTACCCGGCTACGATTTGGAGGCAATTTCTTGGAGATGGACATGGAGGGAAAAAGACATGCTGCTGCAAACCGAAATTAGTGTCGTGAGATCTGTATACATTTTATACTAGCCTGCTAGCACTCTTCCTCTGACACTTAAAATGGTACAGAGGAGTAGATTCTTTGAAGTTTTGAAATTATGTATTGTGAGCTTCTGGAATGGCCAAACTACTCATGTTTTGTACTGTTTTCAATTGTAGATTTGAAGAGATTTTTTGTGCCAATTGCTAGTGGCAGTAGCTCTAAACTACCACTCGGGGAAAGTGCAAATATTGTGGCTAGGGCATATGAAGAGCAGTAGTAAGAGCAAGAAATGAAAGGAGATACTGGAGGTTCTATGGCCATCGACAACCGTAGTGGAAGAGAATGCTCAGGTTCTTGGAGCTGGAGGTATAACTGATTTCATAAAACTTGATCCAGGACTTCACATTCAAATGGATCAGTTTGCCCCCAATGTTATACAAGATGTTAGATTTTCTTAGTGAAAACCAAAGTTACAACTTATTCCAATGATGCCCTCGTATGGATACTTCTGTTGGCATTGTAAGTATGCAATGGTAACAAAATGGGGTAGAACAAGGAAAGGGGGAGAACACTAGATTACGACCGATCACATTTATTGTGATGACACCTTCTATGCCGCCATATACTATTATCACCGAGTTTGACCATCGCTTTAATGAGACATCTACATAGATTATTCAAAACTTCTCTTGTCTTGATCCAACAAACTCATTTGCTAGGTTCAATGTGAATAAACTTTCTCGGCTTACAAAGATTTATCATGATGACTTTTTTATGAGGGCGAGCATATACGAGGTTATCTTGATCATTTTATTATTCATATGAGGAGAATTATTGATTTCATAGGTTGTCTCTGATACTGCTGTGCCTAACTAGAAAGATGGTTGAACTTGAAAGGCACATCATGTTTCCTACAGTTAACCCTCATTGAGTTGGCATTGATTTTACCGGTGGCGACTGCAACAGTTGAAAGGGCCTTCTCAGCCACGAAGATCATCAAAACCGAGTTGCACAACAAGATGTGCGATGGTTGGTTTAATGACTTGATGGTGATATACATCGAGCGAGTGATTTTCAAAGGTATTAATCTAGGTGAAATTAAAGAGAATTTCTAGAAGTAAGGTAGAGTTTTGACATTGCCTGGAACTTCTAGAAGGCAGTGCAGTTTCATTATTGGTACGATTTGTTGGTTATGTTTCGATTTAAACATGTTGTTGTTACCATTGTACCAACTGATCATATACATTGTCTGGACACTTTTAGTTTTTTTGCCCTTTGGAGTTTGTCCGACCTCATATCTTTCCTGTCCTCCGCCACACATTCAAAGGTACATTATAGAATGGAAAAGAAGGGTAATAACAATCGTAATACTAAAGTTCCAACAAAATCAAGTGAAACAACCATCGTCTGTAATCAAGCAGTGAAATAACCATGCCGACCATGAGAGCAAGGAATGGCACTGAAAGAAAATAATAGTGTTCAGTAAGTAAGTAAGATATGTCTATAAGTCTACCTCTGTTTCTTTCTCGATGAAACGTAGGTTCATCTGCCTTTGAGTTTGAGGTATAATTGAGCTTTCCCCATTTGGAAAAAAAATCTGCCTTTTAATTTGAGCTGTGCGTTGGATCTAATGATTACGTAACTCTTAGGACAAAGCGGAAAGTTGCAGTAGTGGTCGGCGCCTGCCGGCACTTGGTTGAACCGGACGGCTCTCCATAATACGGTCCGACCGAGCCAGGCAAGCCAGCCGGCCCGGGCTTCTCCACCTCGTCTTCCTCGGCTCGGCTCCTCCACGGACCACGCGCGCCGAGAAACCCTAGCCCGCCACCGCCATGGACGGCTCCACCTCCAAGGGCAAGCGCAAGCGCGGCCGTAAGGCCAAGGCGGCAGCGGACAACCGCTCTCCGTCCCCCGATGCCTCCGCCGCAGCCGCGGTCTCAGACAGCCCCGCCCCCGCCGCCGGCGGCCGCCGCGGCCGCAAGTCGCGACGCCTCGAGGCCAAAGCTGACGCAGCAAATGGGGAGGCGAAGCCCTTGGCGAACGGGGTGGACGCAGCAGTGGCGGAGCTGGGCCCCGCGGGCTGGGAGGAGGTCGGGCGGGTGGTGCCGTCCATGGACGCGGTCGTCAAGGTCTTCTGCGTGCACACGGAGCCCAACTTCTCGCTGCCGTGGCAGCGGAAGCGGCAGTACAGCTCCAGCAGCAGCGGCTTCATCATCGGCGGCCGCCGCGTCCTCACCAACGCACACTCCGTGGAGCACTTTACCCAGGTGAAGCTTAAGAAGCGCGGGTCCGACACCAAGTACCTTGCCACCGTCCTCGCCATTGGCACCGAGTGCGACATTGGTGCGCTCTCTCTCTCTCTCTCCCATTCACTTCCACCACCACCTGCATTGGTTGTTCCTTTATTTCGTTTGTTAAACCTCAATTGTGTCATAGAGCCTGCTTGTCCCATGTAAATGTGAACTGAGATAGCCCCGTCCTGGTTGATAGTAACTTGATTAAGTGTGGTGTGAGACCTGACATATACTAGTTGTTACCATGAGCTAGTGGATTTTTTTTTATTGGTGTCAAATTGTGGGTATTCTGGGGAAGTTAAACGTATAGAATTGAAAATGCAGAAGCATGTATGGAGCTTTTAATCTGACCACTTTCTTTGTAAAACGAACTTCTATGTTTTGTCAAACATCAGCTCTTGGAAATATTACAGACTTAAATCTTTAAAAAAATTAAATCTCCCAGCGGCTATTTCGGTATTCTTGCTCAGGGAATATATTAAAAGTTTGAGTAATTGGACCTGCTAGTTTTATTTGTAGAGTGGGTGTAGATTTTTGTGTCGATATTTTACGCGCCCTAACTTGAGCTGTTCTATCCATCTCAGCGCTGTTAACCGTCAGTGATGATGAATTCTGGGAAGGAGTTTCACCAGTTGAGTTTGGGTCGTTACCAGCACTTCAGGATGCAGTCACTGTTGTTGGTTATCCAATTGGAGGAGATACAATATCAGTGACAAGTGGTGTGGTCTCTAGGATAGAAGTACTTTCATATGTTCATGGTTCTACTGAACTTTTAGGACTGCAGGTATGTTTATTCCCATTTTTTCCTCATCCCTTCATGTAACTTCCATGGTAGAATAATGCTAGCTCTCAAGTTAATCTTTTGAGGAATCATATTTATTTATCTAATTATTAATTACCTCCAAATCTGGACCTTTTCTTGTGGACAGATAGATGCAGCTATTAATTCAGGAAATTCAGGTGGCCCAGCTTTTAATGACAGGGGCATATGTGTTGGTATAGCCTTTCAGTCTCTCAAACACGAAGATGCAGAGAATATAGGTTATGTGATACCCACCCCAGTTATCAAGCACTTTATTCAAGACTATGAAAAATCTGGAGCGTATACAGGTAAATTGCAGTACGGTATAAATATATATTTTCTTATCTTGTTATGATCCATGATTTCATTCATTTTACTGCTTGTCTTGAGCACATTGAAAACTATTTTGACATTATTTTGAACTATTTTACCGGTTGATTAGAACTTATAAATGAGATTATAGGCATAGTCTATACCAGGGTATTGACCTGACTTTATTTATGAGTTTGCCAGTACTTATTAATTATTACTACCGTTTCTTATACACGTGTTTCTCTCTTCTGATTTTTCGTGTCCTGCTGTCTGATGATTGATATTATTTGTGCAATCTTAATCATTTTGGTTGCTTATCATGACATTAATAAAGTAAAGTCATTATATAGTCATAGAGTTCTGTTCAACGTTTTTCCTCTTCTTATTAGCTCCTGTGATCTGTCAACTATTTGCTTAGTCCTTCTCTTTCAGTTCATTCAGTGCACTATCCAGTATGCATTGCAGATACATTGTTTTGATTGATGTGTCTCTTGTCTGTATTGATCTTTTGATGCACCATGCAAGTGACAAATACTGCTGTATCAAGAAAGAATTTGTTCTGTATTTTCCTTCATGTCAACGCCTAGTTGAATGCTCAATACTACGTTGTCGACATCTATCACTTTGATGTTCTGCATATGCTATGTGATTTTATTAGTATCCTTTGCTCTATTATTATCCAGGCTTCCCTATAATTGGGGTAGAATGGCAAAAAATGGAAAATCCTGATCTCCGGAAAGCAATGGGAATGAAACCGGGTCAAAAGGGTGTTCGTATTAGGAGAGTGGAACCTACTGCTCCCGAGTCTGGATGTCTGCAACCATCAGATATTGTTCTTAGCTTTGATGGTATTGACATTGCCAATGATGGTACAGGTATGTCACACCTTATATTTTAACTCTCTGTGCATTGAAACCTGTTCAATTAATGCCCTATATTGTGCTCTACATAGGTCTAATCATACACGCCATTCTTTACTAGACTTCTCTTGCTCTAGATAGCACCTTTATCCCTTATTTGCCATCTTTGTGTTTCTATATAAAAGTATCACTCAAAACTTTGTTAATACAAGTATTCCTTGTCTCTGGAGTCCAATGACTTCTCGAACTGAATGCATTATTCAGATAGCTTGTAACACTTAAATTCTGATTGTTATAGATGTGGAATGTTTGCAGCCAGCCAACCTGCCTGCTGATTTTCGTTTCTATTTGAATCTTGTAGATACAATCTTTTCAAGTTTCCTTATGTGGTACTAAAAAGTTTCTTGCTGCAGTATATTGTCAAACTTCTCTTTCTGTTTTAGCTTTCTAGCATCTTAATTTAACTTGATTCCTGATAAAATCAAACCACCTCACATAAATTAGTAGAGTACTCCCTTTTTATCAAATGTTATTTACTTACCCTCTTCTTTCGGGCATTAGTTCCTTTCAGGCACGGGGAGCGTATTGGCTTTAGCTATCTTGTTTCTCAGAAATATACTGGCGACACAGCCCTTATTGAAGTCCTGCGCAACTCAAAACTTCACGAATTTAAAATAAAGCTAGCGCCCCACAAGCGGCTCATTGCAGCTCATGTCAAGGGCAGGCCACCATCGTATTACATTGTTGCAGGCTTTGTTTTTGCAGCTGTCTCCGTTCCATATCTTCGTTCTGAGGTTTGTATCTATCTTCTTTTTGCATCCTGTTTCCAGTGCATTGAATGGAATCAACAAATAAGGCTGTCAGTTTCTTGAATTTCAGTATGGTTTGGTTGGATCCTGATCTTCTTGATCTTAAGGAGAGCCAGTAACAAATGAGGTCATCTACACTACTAGTAATCTGCTTTCAGTGAAAATTGTTCACTTAAAATGTTTCAGTGCTCATAGTGATGCACTGTCAATATTCTTCATTTATGTAGCCACTTGCTAATGATAATCTCGTTGTTATTCAAAATTCACATGCATAGAGATCTAGAAGCTCAGTAGCGACTAGCAAGGGATGCTATATGCGGCTAATTTTGTTTCTTAGATGTAATTAAGAATTAAAATATTCCTACGACAAATTAGATCTGTGTATTAGCTACTGTTGTATAGTTGTAATCTGTGTTAGTTTTTTTACGATGAAATCTGTGATTACCATGGCAAAGAAAAAGTTCCTTGGATTTTACTTTGGCATCGCTAGATATTAGGAATCAGACCAGTTGTAATCTCTGTCAGTTACCTTGGCAAAGAAGAACTCCTTGAATTTTACTCTTGTCATTTTAGGGCTTCTCGTCTTTCTGGCAACTTCTCTTCTTGGACAATCTCCCTAGAAAACAGCAAACATAAGTTTGTTATTTAATCCTACCTCTAGCATTCTCTCTCGCAGACCAGTTGTAATCTCTGACAGTTACCATGGCAAAGAAGAACTCCTTGAATTTTACTCTTGTCATTTTAGGGCTTCTCGTCTTTCTGGCAACTTCTCTTCTTTGACAATCTCCCTAGAAAACAGCAAACATAAGTTTGTTATTTAATCCTACCTCTAGCATTCTCTCTCCTGCAACTGCTTTCATCTCTGAACTTAATTATGTTTTAGAAAATGTTAAATGGACATAACGAAATACTTCCTATGCTTACTAGATCTACTTATTTCTCAGTATGGGAAAGACTATGAATATGATGCACCAGTCAAGCTGCTGGTCAAGCATTTGCATTCAATGGCGCAATCACCTGATGAACAGCTGGTGGTGGTATCACAGGTTATAAATTCTTCCTTGCTAGTTGCTACTACCTCTGTTTTTGAATATAAGATGTTTTCGCCTTTTTCCACTTTCACATGTTCAGAATTGTATCTAGACATGTTTTAGTGTCCATATTCACTCATTTTTATGTGTATCTAGCCAGCATGTGCAATAGCTAAAACATCTTATATTAAAAAACGGAGGGAGTAGTTGTTAATGGCATCTCTTGTTCTGAAATGACCAAAGTATTCTTGTAGCTCTATAATGAACTAGAATTTCCTTCATCTCCTAACATGATTGTATGGGTCAAACACTTGCAGGTGCTTGTGGCAGATATCAATATCGGTTATGAAGATATTGTCAACACTCAGGTAACAGATAGGTCTGGGATCCACTTGCATGAGTTACTCCAGTTGATTCTAGCAGTTCCCTCCAGACATTTTGCTGTCAAAGTAGGCGTATATACCCACTTTCTGGAATTCTGCCAGCCTCTGTTCTTTACCCATGCATTTACTGACAGTTTTATTACTTTTTAAATACTCCCTCCGTCTCTGAATGTAGGGTGTATAGTTTTCTGCACGAATATTAAGACATGGGTATTTTGCATATAATGGACTCATTATATTTCTGCAAAAAATCGTGAGAAATGGGTTCTTAATAGGCACAAAATTAATACAATCCGTTTAATCCCACTTTTAATACTAGATCTCATTTTTTGATGGGTGAAGTTGTCCATAAATAGCAAATACACCTTATATTATGGATTTTTCTTTTAAAAACTATACACCTTACATCAAGGAATAGAGGGAGTACATTTTTCTGTAGTGAAGCTAATTGCCAAATAGGCATTTCTCTCCCAGCACCTCTTTGTTTCTAGACAGATGATTGGGAACCTAATATCTGACACTGTATGTGCTGCTCTGTTCATAGGTCCTTGCTGTCAATGGTCAATCTGTGAAAAACTTGAAGGACTTAGTGTCAACGGTGGAAAATTGCAAGGAAAAATTCTTGAAGTTTGATTTGGAGTATGACCAGGTAGACCCAGGTTCCTTCTTTATTTGACTATTTTCTATTTATGTTGTAAACATCTTCATGCCAACCATGTTAACTCCTTGAGTCCCTGCGAAAACACATATAAGAACTTGGTCAGTTTTTTCTGAAATGGTACCAGTAACTCATCGTGATTGTTTGCTTAGTAATATTTATAAGATCATGCAAGTTGAAACATAGTGTTGACAAGTGCGGAAATTCACATTGGCTCCTGAGCTCATATGCTCCTGCCTGAATATATTTCTAGCAGCCCTATATTGGCTGTTGATTTGTAGAGTATGTATCTCTGCAGCTTTACTGATTTGTTTTCTCCCCTTTAAGAATATATCTCTTGTTGATTTACTGCGCTAAATTCCCCTTGGTCTCTTCTAAAATTGACGGTTGGGGGTGGTCTTATCATAAAGTAGAACAATACCAGTAGCGATCACATGACATGACTTGTTTCTTTGCAGAACTTAATGTCAAAGTACCTGTTTAATGAAGTTGCTTTGCTGTCTATTAATCGAGTAACTAATGCATGGTTTGACAGATTGTTGTCCTCGAGACAAAAACTGCGAAGGCTGCTACCAAGGACATTCTGACAACACACTGTATACCGTCGGCGATGTCTGATGATCTGAAGGCCTAATGGGAGCAAGATGTCACAGTCCGGTGGCCCTGACCGGGATCACATTTTTGGTTGAACTGATTGGTAACCAAGTACATTTCCAGCCCAGCAGAAGCCTCAGTCTCTGAATCGAAAGCCCCTAGGGGTCCTGGATATCAAAGGGAGCAGTTCGTGCTTAGCTTCGCCGAAGAAGGCTGAGAGTGAGCGAGTGACACATCAGCATAAGCTGGAGTTGGTGTCCAGCAGCGGATCATCTTGAAAGGAATAGTGATTAATAAACACGAGTTTGCTTATTAAATGAAACCAGTGAAGAGAATAGAAATCACACTTGATACTTTGTAGTGAGAAGAAGTGCACCACATGTTATTTTTGTCTGGGCAGACACCAAAGTCCAAACATGCAGTTATACATTGCATACAGCCAGCATCCAATTTATATAGTGAAAATTTGCATCTGTTTCTCCTTTTCACTCGTTTTCACATTTATCAGTTGGGTCACTGGTGCATAAAGTGGGTGCTGCCTCTGGCAGCTGATGTTTCAGCTTTTCATCCACAATCTTACCTGTTTGCTTGCTTAATTGCTTTGGGGTTTCTGCTTGCCTGGTCATGCCCGTGCCGTGGTACTCTGGTTTGGTTGCTGTGGTCTGGAAGAGTTGCTGTCTTCCAGCTCAGGCAAAGGGCACCTTGCAAAGTTGCAATGCTGTATTTGCTCTGGCCGGTCCCGTCTTAAGTGGCAAAAGAGTCATGATGAGCACTTACCCGCAGTTCTACAACGACTCCGTTCGTGCCCAGGGAGTTGTATTGTCAGTACACACTATCTTCAGTTACAAGTGTTCCCCTGCTGCATAACTCTTCATTAAACGAACCGCTGTAATGGAGCGTATCTAAAAGAGGCACTCAAACCGCGGAACCTTATAAGGTTCGCAAACGTTGCTTTTTTCCGCGAAAACGAGACGCGCCATAGCAGTACCCGTAAAGAAAAATCTTAAAACAACATATTCGGTAGAATATTCCTTCGTCTTCTTACTTCGTCCGTGGTACAGAATGCATCATCACGTACGAGCTAGCACCACGCGGCTGCTGCTCCGGCCTCCTAGCTAAGCTAGCTAGCACCACGCAGTGCAGCTCCGGCCTGCCGGCCGGCCGCCGGCGTGAGTGCAGCTCCGGCCGCTGCTAGCTAAAAGAAGCTGCGGCCGGCGTGAGTGCAGCTCCGGCCGCGTGAGTGCAGCGCCGGCACATGCGGCCTCAGATGCTAAGCTAAAAGGTAGCACCACCGGCGGTGCAGCTCCGGCCGGCCGGCCGCCGGACAGATCCTAGCGGCCGTAGGATGGAGAAGGCACGGTGGAGATCACATTTTGTGAGCGTTGACCAGATCTCAGACACCCTCAAATCGATCCTCAAATAGCCTCCAAATATGGGTTTTCACGGTTTGTGGGTAGGAATTCCCAGTGCCCCTTAAACGTTTTACGGGTTTGACCACTTTTAAGGGTTCTATTCGGGGCATTTTTTTGCAACGAAAACTGTAAACGTCCGATTTTTACGGGTTTGACCGCTTTTGAGGGCTCTGTTAGAGATGCTCTAAGAGCATCACTAGCAGAGCTCTTAAAAGGTCAACCCTTAAAAGCGGAATAAGGTCGAGAAATGGCAGTTTTAAGGGTTGGAAACTGAGGGCGTAGATCAGTACCCTCAAACCCAACTCTTATAACAGAATATTCCGTTTTAAGGGTTGGGTTTGAGGGCACTGCTAGACGCCGCAACCCCAACCCTTAAAACTACCATATATGTTTCCTCACAATTTTCATAGAACAATAATAGTTTGAGCAAAACAATAATCATTCTAGTTATTATTACAACACCAAATAGTAGTTTCAAACACATAATAATCATTCAAGTTATTACAACAAGGGTTTTTCAAAATTATAACAATTGTTCGAATCAAATAGAACATGGAAAAGTAAAACAATGGTAGATCATTGCCTCACAATCCGTGACAATTTTCACAAACAAACTGCGGCGCATTCGGTACCTTCTCCGGAAGAGGTGAGGTGGGTATATCGGTACCTCCGTGAAGTAGTCTTGCATCAGTTGGTCGTGCCCGAGACCGCGGTTCCTGTGGATGCAAATGCGACCCATCTGAGACCCCCTTCTCCGATCGAACAGCTTCGCTCGGTCCTCTAGCTCTTGCACGGCGAGGACGACGACCATCATCTCGTCATCATCGTCTTGAAGCAAATCATCGATGTCCGAATCGTCGGACGATGACCAACCGGAACCATCGGTGATGGAATCATGGGTGTCCATCTACAATTTACAAAATATAGTCAATATTTGAGTACCTACAAATTAAAACGAGCAAACAAAATTGGAAAGAAAACATACCTCAAATCTCAGCGTCGGGCGGCGAGGTCGTCTCGGCGACGGAACCGAGCTCGAGCCGGGGGTCGCGGGCGGCGACGGCTGGATCTGGACGAGGCGGGGTCAGGCGAGCTCGCGCGAGGCCGGGGGCGAGCCAATCGTGGCGGCGGTGTCGCGGGCGGACTGGCGGCAAGCTCGAGCCGGGGCGAGTGGGCGGCGTGCCGGCGTGGGCTGGATCCGGACGAGGCGCTCTCAGGCGAGCTCGCGCGAGGCCGGGCGCGAGCGAATCGCCGCGGCGGCGGGGCGGACTGGCGCGGGCGCGTGGCAGCACGGGAGGAGCGCGGCGGGGGAGGACGGAGGCGGGCGCGAGCGAATCGCGGCGGGGGGCGGCCGGAGGCGGCTGGGGCACGGCGGGGAAGGGAATCGCGAGCTGAATCTTCAGCTCGCGCGCAAGCGTCGGCCGAGTAGGGGTTGGGTCGGGTTTCCACCCCAACCCTCACTTGTACAGGTTCGGAGGGGAAAGTAGGGGTTAACCCTCAAATTTTTTTTACGGTTTTAAGGATTTAAGGATTCTGCTAGTTCGTATTTTCCCTCCCGAGAACCCGTAAAAAAACGGTTATTTTTAAGGGTTGACCCTTAAAAGGGCTCTGCTAGTGATGCTCTGAACCAGACCACTCCTCTCTAATCTGCATCGATGAATTAGAACCTGAATAACTGAACTCATCTTCCGTCTGCATCTCATCCTCTTGCTTGCCTACCCTCGAATTCTCCTTTTCTCTCTCGATCTAATGATCGGGGCGTGACAAAATTGGTACCAGAGCCACGACAATCTCCGCCGCTGTGCTCACAATCCCTTGGCATCCGATCCGTAATTCCGAGCGAAAGGTGCGGTTACTTCGGTGATACGCACGAAATCCTGAGCTTGATTGGATCTGCTCGGGGCGAGTCACGACGGCGCCGGCGAAACCGACGGTTCATACCCAGCACGTACTGACGGCGATGGAGGAGAACGCCGGCCAAGTCAAAACCATGCTCGAGGACATCCTCAGGCGTCTCGACGGACAGGCCATGGTCGGCAACAAGCGACCCGAGGAGCAGCTCGCGTTTAATGCGGAGGGGACATACTTTGAGCTCTACCGCACCACACCTCAGACGTGGGTGACAACAACGTCTCTGTACCTGGAGCGGCACGCTGCTCTCTTGTGGCAGGCGTTCAGGCAGAACCGCCAGCTCTCCTGGGATGTTTTTGGTCGAGCACTCAAGGAAGAGTTTGGGCCCGATGAATTTGAGGTGCAGATGCATGCCTTGTTACAGCTTAAGCAGACTGGTTCATTGACTGAATACAGATTGCGTTTTGAGACATATATGTATACCACCTTCTTGCCGTGGATCCGACTTTGAGCACCAAGTTCTTCGTGACACAAGTTCTTATTGGGTCTTAAGGATGAATTAAGAGCAGCAGTCCGAATTCAGGCTCCTACCAGCATCACCCGAGCTACAGTTTTTGCTAAAATTCAGGAAGAGGAGTTGGAATTGTTACGTCCTCATAATCGTATTGTGCCAGCAGGGAGACCTCCACCAGTGCCAGCCCCTGCAGTAGCTAGACCACCAGTTACAGATGATGCAGTCCATGTCCATGCACTTGAGCTACTCGATGAACCAGCACAAGAAGTGGCTGAGTGTTGTTTACTGTCTACACATGCAATAAGGGGAACAGAGTCACCAGCTTGCATCAGGCTGAGAGCACGAGTAGGCAAACAAGTCATGCTTCTGTTACTGGATTCTGGCAGCACTCATAGCTTCTTGGATGCCTCGTTTGTTGCACGCATTGGCGCCGAAACAAAACAAATTCCTTCTGTACCAGTTAAGGTTGCAAATGGACAACAACTGCAGTGCAACACCATGATTTCACAACTTCATTGGTGCAGTCAGGGAAATAACTTTACCTCTAATTGGCGTGTGCTCGAGCTAGGAGCTTATGATGGGGTGATAGGGATGGATTGGTTAAGCAATCACAGTCCAATGCAGTGTGATTGGAAAAGGAAGGAAATTACTTTTGAGCACAAAGGAAAATCAATTACTCTCGAAGGCATTTCCACAGACACATGCACCAAGCCTCAACAGTTGAGCCTACAAATGTTGCAAGCTTGGGAGGATCACAGTGAGATCTGGGCCATTGCAATTCTGGAACCAGTGACCCCCGACCCCCGCGTCGTCCCCAGGGCGGCTCGGGGGAACCCTAGCCCCGCCGCCGCCACCCACCTCTAGCCCTCCTCCCCTCCTTTCGCTGCCGCCGGATGACCTCGCTGGGCAAAGCCCACGCGGATGACAGCGGCGGCGGGGCTCTTCGCGCCCGCTCTCGAGCCCGAGCTCGGTGCCCGCTGATGGTGGCGGCTCGGCCCCTGCTCCGGCGATCGGCGCGGCTCCTCGGCGGTGGATGTTCCTCTCCGTGTCCGAGCCCCATGGATTTGCAGCGCGCACGGCTTGGAGGCGCTCTGGCGTCTCCCCTGGGTGCAGCGGCGCCGATGTGGAGCTCCGGCTCCTGCCGGCGTGAAGGGGCGGGGTGGCGGCCCCCCCTCCTGCTCTTGGTGTCTCCGGCGCGGACCTGCGGTCGTCGGCCGGCGGTGGGTGGCTCGGTCGCGCTGGTGTCCGGGGCGCCAGATCTGGTCGGGCTCGGCCCGCTCTGGCCCTCTGGGTTTCCCGGCGGCGAGGTTGGTGGTCCTGCGTGGTGTGGGCGTCGCTGCTGCGCAGAAGGAGCTCGGGTCAGCGGGGCCTTTGGTGGCTTGCTGCCCTGGCGATGCGGCTGAAGGGGCCTGTCTTCCTCTCGTCCGAACCGCGGGCACTCGGATCCTACCTCCCTCTTGGCTGCAGCCCGGAACCATGGTGGTTCTTGGCCTCGGGCAGCGCTCCTCTGCTCTTCGCCAGCATGGTGCTCGGCGGGGCACGGTTGTTGCGCTGCGTCCGGCGGCCCTGGTGGTTTTGATTGCGGCGGTTGTTGGTGCTGGTCGACATCCTGTAGGGTTTTGCTCATTCTCCGGGTGTGAACCCTGCATCAACCTTGTTGTTGCCAGCGGCAGCGGCGTCTTCGGATGTCGTTTCCTTGCAGGAGGTGTCGCTGTGGAGTTCGAGCACCTACAGGTCCTTGCTTTGTGGTCTTCAGGTGAAAATCTAGGTCTTGGCTTACTGGACCGGATGGCGGTGTTGTGCCCCCGACAACACAACCTCCCTGGAGGCGCCATCTTGAAGACCCAAAGGATGGCTCTTGTTGCTGCTTGGGTGGTGTTGGTGCGGCTAGCTTGGGGCCGACGGTGGTTTGTTTCTCTCCTCGGCTAGCCTTCATGTGGTCTCGGCCACATGGATGTGCTTGCCCTTGAGCCTCGAGTGGCTTCTGTTGCGGTGTGGGAGCCTCGTGCTCTTGGTGGCGTCTCGGCTCACATTTGCTCTTTGACGACGCTTTGTATGTCTCCCCCACCTGCTTTTGTATCGATTTCCGTGGCGGAGCTCCCTTTTTAGGATAGTGCTAGGTGCTAGGCTTGACACTCCGATCCGATGATGATGGTGGTGCTCCTGAGTTGTGCCGTGGGGTTCGAGTCGCATGCCGGTGCGGTGCGTGAGACTGATCACCGAGTCTTGGCATTGTGATCCGTTGACAACACTCCCCACCTCTTGTATTTTTTTCCTGTATTTCGTTGTTTCTCTTCCTCTGTATCCCCATGTACAAATGCTATTCTGTTGTAAGAACATGGCCCGCCAGGCTGCTTTCAGTGAATGAAACAAGCGGTGGGGATTACTCCCCCCGTTATTCTCGAAGAACAAAAATTCTGGAACCAGTGCAAAATAACTAGTTCTTCGTCAGACACCGTGCTTGATTTGCTGTTGGCTCGTCCAAGTATCGAACCTTTATTCTGATATATACGCGGTGACACTGTGACAGAGATGTGTATTGATCGATGTTGGCAGGCAGGCAGGCAGATGAAGCAACCTGTTGACCTTTGAGCCTATATATGAGGGCATCCATGTTTCGTTATCGATCACCCTCTTCGACTAGTTGGTCACACGTACGTACTCCTGCCATCTTCTTTTGTTAAGGAGAAAAAAATGGCAAGATTGCGATGGTCAGTACGTCGACATATGCCACTGTCTCACGTACCGGCCTGGCTGCATCTGCATACGTCGGAAAGGTTTGCTGACTGGCTGGAAAATGAGATGTCGATAGATGGCGCCGGCCGGGGCCGGCGTATGATCGGCCACTTCCTTTTTATCGAACCGTGCTTGTTGAGTAGGTCCTGGTCGAGAACGTCTTAATTTAAACTGGGTTTATGCATGACAGCATGGGCGTCTCTCATTTCGCCACCAGTAGCTGTAGAAAAGAGGAAGAAAAATGTTGCTGCTTCCTTCCCGGAGCTGTGCCAATGCAGACATGATAGATACACGGAGTAGCTTATGTGTAAAGAGCATGCATGGCGTGATTGAATGAAATGCACGGGCTGGCTGAACTGCTGAACACAGTCACAACCAACAGTGTAGTGCCAGGCAAGAATGAGCAGTGAGGGGTGACACGGACACCACACCAACACGATCGACAGAGAGAGAGAGGAAGAGTACGGGAGGAACGGAACAAGATGCATGCACGTGGATGCATGGAGCCGTGGATCCGATCGATGGCCCCAACGTTCGATCGAGAAGAGAAACGATCGATATTCCCTCCACACGTACGGGACGGGCGTTGAAGAAACTGGAGTGGCTGAATCGCGGTGGTCCTCCCGGCCGGCGGTGTGCCCCGCCGGGCGCAACGCCATCGGGCATCGGAGGTTGGCTGCTGGCGCGCCGGCGGGACATGGGCACAATGCAAGCGCGAGCGTCCCAGCGTGGCGGCGCCGTTTCGTATTAACTACACGGTCCGGCCACGTACGTGATGCCCGTCACGTAGTGCTGGTGCCCACAGTTTGACGCAATGAATGGCCGCAGACAAGTCGGTAGGTATAGGATCCGCCGACCGATCGATCTGAGTCGTTGTCTTCTTGATCTTTCCTCCACGGCAACGGGTAACCCGGCCGGCGAACCATGGCTTCGGAAGCATGCCGCGCCGATCGCAACATGACATGAGAGAAACAATGTGCCGGGTTTAACGGTGCTGCCAGATGTGCAAGCCTTGGGTGCTCTCTGCTCTCACCAGATAATCTTTTGAGTGTGATCGTGCTTCAAGTTATCTTTTGAGTTTGATCGGTTCATCGGTAACCTCGCTAACCCACACGCACATGTACGTTCACGAACAATGGTGAGCCGTGGCCCGTGGTGCATCTGCAGCACAGCAGCAGCGTGCGTCGCACCGGCACACGCTTCTCCACCTCAAGCACGACGAGCATCGACTTGACGGTCTCGTCGCGGCCAGCCGGCCGACTCGCCCCAGTCTAGCGTCCCTGTCTCCAAATTTGGGACACCGGCATCGCACCTTTGGCGATAAATGCATCGAGCTGCTGGAGTGCCCGGCAGAAGTAGGGACAACCATGCGAAGTGAACCTAGCTCAACTGGTTTGGTTTCTTGTGGTGGAACTAGCCCACACAGGTTCAAGTCTCAGACGACATGTGTGCTCGCATTTTTCTGTATTTAACCGGCGCTATGATTTCAGTGGTAGGTGACGTGCCCGTCAACAGCGAGGCGCCCGTGGTGACTTCATCAACCTCAAGATTTGCCGGACCAGTCTCTCGGAGGTGCTCATAGGGGTAGGGTTTGCGTGTGTGCGGTCATAGGGGTGTCTGTACGTGCGTGTGTGAGCGTCTGCGTCTGTACTGTGTTTCTAAAAAAAAAAAATAGGGACAACCCAGTCAGAAATTTGATCACGCAGTTGCAGGTGAGCAATCTGCACATGTGGATGAGGTTATTGCTTCGGCTACAGTTGTGAAGGTTTTCTTGGATTGTTAGGGTAACAAAAAATTCCACATAAGTGACCTTTCTGTGTGTGTTTTCTTCACCGTTGTCAAGAACTCAGGAGATATGTTACGTTAGTAGGACTATTATTGGATATATTGCCGGGATTCTAATAAGAACAGGTTGTAATGAGAAATATGTGTTAGTTATTTGCAGGCTCTAACATAGCAGAAATTCATCATTTGTACCAACCATTCTCTGACCCAGAACCTTGCATAATTCAAACTTTTTTCTATCCCGTTGCAACGCACAGGCATTTTGCTAGTAGTATTATATATAGGAGTAAACACTACACTTATGGACCACATTTCACAGAATTCACTTAGGAAAACAGGTGGAGAAAATCAATAGGATTACAACCCATAAATCAAGGGAGGTGAGAAAATCTGCGAATATGTTGATTTCCGTAACAATGTGTCCGTAGGTCTAGCATTATTGATTACTAGAAACATACCCCACGCGTTGCGGCGGGAATCGTTTAATGTTTTACTACGTAAATAAAGGGATATAATACTATGGATATGAATTTGTTTACAAAAATATATAACATATCACAATTGTCAAAAGATTATATTATTTGACATGATTTTTCGTATTTGATGATAAAAAATAGGTGACATGAAAAATTAATTGATGAAAAGTAAATGACATGGATATGTTGCATGCAAGAAAATATTGACTTTAATGAATTAGTGGGATGACATGAATATTTGGTTGGCTAAAAGAATGGAGGATGTGGATAGCTTGCGTGTTGCGATATAAAATAATTAATGCACTTAGTGGGGTTTTTCTTTATAAGAGGTATATATATCTTTCCATCTTTTTTTCGAAATTACAGGGTAAATATGTAGTATTTTCATATCATTAATAATTTGACCGGATTTTTTTAATGTTCTGTATATAACACTTAAATTTATATTTGAAAGTTTTTTTTCGAAAATGTGAAGCTCCAAATCTGATGCACAAATCCAGCGCCATGTACTGTTTTTTAATTGCAAAGTACATATACGACTTCCACCTCATGCTCATGTGACACAAATCCTTATAGCCTGACCTACCGTCTACAAATGGTTGCACCCGAGTCCAAAATATACTCGGCTTCCACAAGCTACGCTGGGGACTACTTGAACTGAAAATATTATGAAAATTTTATATAGGCTTATATAAAGGTCAAATCCATTTTAACCTCTGAACACATATTCACCCGGCCTGTATTTAAAAGCCACATTATACAAAAAATATGAAATAAAACTTTGCATATACATTTTCACATTTTATGTATTCACAAACTTGTTCCATAAAAATATGACATTTATTGTGGCCTTTGTAAAAAACATGCCTCGTGAAGAGCCATATTTTTGTACCAAATTTTGTAAAACAATTGTGTGCATCTTGTAAATTCGGTGCACTGTCTCCTTTTCTTTTTCAAAGCCATATTATAGGCTTATTTCTTTGTGGATCTTGTGTCTCTTGTTTTAGTGTTAATGAAAACATAATTGCAGACTAATAACCATGTGCTTTAGCAATATAGGCTTATTTAAAGATAGCACAAAATGGTTTTAAGCCCTTAAATGAAAAGAAAAAAAAAGACACATTTCAACGATGTTTTTTAGTTATTTGAGTCGTAGGATGACCATACTATAAAAGGGGGGGGGGGGGGGGGGGGGGGGGGTCCGCATTACAAAGGTATGGGCGAAATCGATCTTGTACACAAATCCACTAAGATACACCATAGGCTTTTCCATGAGTAGAGAGACCATCCACTTAATCTTATGTGATGTTGTTTACTTTGGGTGCCTGGATAATCTGTTGATAGCATAATCCGAACCTTGGGTGTCCTGGATGATCCAGGGCTAATATCCTGAAAGGGCGCAAGTGCCAACCTCTCGGGTGCCTACCTGGATGTTCCGGCTGCCCCCCGATAATAAGGCTTTGGCCTGGATAATCTCGTAGCCTAGATAAACCTGGCTCGCCAGGGCATTGGCCCGAGCTGCCCATGTGCGCACTTTGTGGGTATGCCCGGAAAATTGCTCAAATGCACCTCAAATAATACGGACATGCAAATTTGTAACAAAACGTTTGGATTTTGGGAACCCTATACTAGAACTTCTTCTTTGCCAAAGGAAGGGACGATTTCATTTCTCACTTATTCGTTGTTCGCGAGGTCAAATCTCCAATATCTCCCGTTCATTTGGTCCAAACTTGTTTCCTCTTTGAGGGGTGGAGGAGGAGATCTAAATATAGGGTTACGCCAAAACAATTGATTCCAACCTACTAATTCTTTGTGGATCTTGTTACTCCTTGGTTCATTGGAACCCTAGACAAAAGTAGTTGTCTGGGAGCTTGGCCTTTGCGGTCATGAGCTGTGGAATATTGTTAGGAGACTCCAATTAAGTTGTGGAGATAGCTCCAACCTTGTGGTTTTGATTGTCGCCTTCAAGGGAAACACATAGTGGATCGTGACACTCCGCCACCTTGTTAGAGGCGCGGGGAGACTAAGGTGGATATTAGTGAGCCTTGGTTCACATTTTACGACAATTTATGTAACTAATTTTCTATGCTTAATTCAGTGCAATACTTTCTGATTTATAAACATGTAGGGGCTTGATACACTACCTGATAACAATCATATTGCATCAGAGCATATCTAAAAGAAATTAAATATGTAAAAATATTGGAATCTACACTATTTTATTTCCATCGGTGATTACTTTAAGCACTGTTGTTTCAATACAATATGCATGGCCGACACACTTTGTTATATTTTTACTTGCTAGAAATTTTGATGAGGAAACATCAGTAAAGAATATATTTCATCGTTTCAGATTATATTTTAGAAATTTCTATAATATGATTATTTAATCACACACTAGAAAATAGTATTGAGATATTTGTTAAATCATGTAAATTATGCATTGTACAAAAAGTAGTTCTAGAATAGACTTTTGCTACAAAATATAGTTTATGTCATTTAGTGATTTTCAAGATAAAAATACCAAATAATATTTAATAACGTTGCCAATTATATGGTCAAACTATGTTAACAAATGGAAAATTCTACATGTAACTCTAGTAACAAAGCTATAGAAAAATATTAAAGTTTAGTACAAATTGTATTTCTTTTGGTTCACTCTATAACAAAATTTTCATTGTATCGGTCCTGCATAGCTTCGTCCATTTGGAAATTTCACAAATTAGCTCACATCAAAGTGTAAAAAAATTAAATTCTTTTTTTTTTGACACCTTTACCGTAGGGGAATCCCCTACGGTGTAGATTTTCAATTAAATGATGGAGAAACCAGAGGTTTTCCAAGAGAGTTGTACAAGGAGAGAGTACTTTAGGGGGGGGGAGGAAGTGAAATAAAGAAAGTTTACAAGAAATCATCTACGTAAAGGTGTCAAAAACCCACTGCAACAGGGGCGGCACAAATGCCGAAGGTATACGGTGCTGATGAAGGAGAATATCCGCCTGAAAGAGGACTTTCCATCTATCCAAAGATGGTGTCTTATTGTTGAAGATAAACTCATTCCGCATTTTCCAAATATTCCAAAGCGCACAAGAGGCAACTTCCATGAAACAAGGGCCAGCAAAGGAACCTTTTGCCTGTGAAAATCTTGCAGAGATGGCAGCATTTTGATTCCATTGCAACTGTAGAAAGGTCCAACAATTCTGAGCAAAGGCACAAGAGAAGAACAGGTGGTCGCGGGTTTCCAGAACGGCAGCGTTACAAAGCACACAGTTATTACCCGAGTCCACATGCCAATGCTTTCTCATCATAAGGTCCTTGGTGTTCAACCGATCCATGATCAGCAACCAGGAGAAGACCTTGAGCTTAGGGATGCATTGAGAAGTCCAGATGGCCTGAAGGGTTTTGTCCTGTCGAAGCGCAGCGAACATAAAATGATAGAACTGTTTGGAGGAGTGGCTGGCCCCCCAAACAAACCTTCTGCCGTCAACCACCAGCGGGTCAATGATCACAGAGTCTAAGAGTCTCTCCAGCTCTCCAAACTCAGCAAAAGCTTGACCAGACAGGGGCAGGTTAAAAAGATTTAGCCGATCAGGGGCCGAGTGCATTACTGCCAGGGAAGTGTCTTCATTTTTAGCAAACGAAAAGAGGCGATCAAATCTGTCACATAATGTGTCATTGGCCAACCACCGGTCTTTCCAAAGAAGGATGCTAGCACCATTGCCCACATCAGTGTGGGTGATGGAGCGATAGATGTCCACCAGTTTAAATATATCTCGCCACCAGAATGATCCGCGAACTGACTGAGCTTGCGGGGGGGTAGCAGGATCATATAGCTGCCAAATAAGCTGAACCCAGGGGGTATTTGCTCGACTGAAGAATTTGTGCAGATGCTTCAGCAGGAGGGCCTTGTTTTGAAGTTCTAAGTTTATGATACCAAGGCCGCCGAACTTCTTAGGACGACAGACTAGAGACCATGCCGCCAGTGATTGAACCGACGAGCTGTCCTCTTCCTTTGCCCATAAACAATGGCGACGAGAGCGATCAAAGAGTTTGAAAATAGCCTTCGGGATCTTGATAGTACAAAGGAAGTGAATGGGAAGCGATGACAGAACATAATTAACAAAAGCAAGCCTGCTCCCATAGTCCAGAAACCTCACACTGGCATTCAACTTGCGTTCAACTTGATCCACTATTGGAGAGAGGTCATGAACCGTGGGTCTGACCGTGCCAAGGGGCAGACCCAAGTAGGTGAAAGGCAGGGTACCAGTCGCACAGCCAAAAACTTCAGCAAGTTCCGTCAAACGTGCAGCATCAACATTGATTGGCATAAGGCAGGATTTGGAATAATTAACTCGCAAACCAGTGGCACCCGAAAAAACCTGCAGTAAATTCTTGAGAGCTAGCAGCTGGACCGGGCAAGCTTCTAGGATCAGCAAAGTGTCATCCGCATACTGCGCAATAGGGAAATCTGTGTTGGGGATGGGGAGTGGTGGCGATAGTCGTCCAGTACTGACAAGGTGGTTAACCATAGATTGTAGTAAATTTGCTCCGGCCACAAACAAAATCGGCGAGAAAGGGTCACCTTGACGAACACCTCTCCAGCAAGCAAACTTCTTGCCCGGAATGCCATTGAGGAGTACCGAAGAAGTCCCTGTGGAGAAAATCATCCTAACCCAGTTAAGCCATCGCTCATCGAAGCCCCAACACCGCAAGATATTGATGATCGTCTGATGCTCGATTGAGTCAAAAGCCTTTGCAAAGTCTAGTTTTAGGATCACAGTCTCCTTACCAGACTGCTTACACTGGTGAATGTACTCGTACGCCCAGCCCAGGCAATCTTGAATTGATCTTGTTTTAAGAAAACCGTACTGGTTCTTATGGACGAGTGATAAAATCTTTTGTTGTAGGCGATTCGCTAGGATTTTAGTGAGCAGCTTCAGACTCGAGTTCAGCAAGGAAATTGGTCGGTAATCATTAGGAGAAGCCGGCGAATGAATCTTAGGAATTAAGGTGATGAAGGCATCATTGATGCTCTGCAGATTTACCGAACCATCCCAGAACTGTTCGCACAGATTATAGAAATCGAAACGAATTATGGGCCAGCAGGTTTTGAAAAATAATCCTGAAAAGCCATCGGGGCCAGGAGCCTTGTCAGTGGGGAGCTCTAAAACCACACTGTCAATTTCCTCATGAGTGAAACGAGCAGAGAGATCCTCTAATCCAGCATGGTGGGGGATGTAATTGGAGAATTCAAATGTATTATCAATCGGAGTTGAGATACCTAGGCGATCCTTGAAGCAGTTCAGAAGAATTCCCTCCTTTTCGGAGTGCTCCGTGGCCACAGAACCATCTGGGCGAGTAAGGCTGGCGACACAATTATTCCGATAGCGAATCGTGGCCATCGAGTGGAAGAACTTGGTGTTTTCACCACCAAATTTTGCCCATCGAACAGTGCAGCGTTTTTTCCAATATTCCTGCTTGCAAGCGAGGAGATGCTGGAGTTTCAGTTTCACCGTGTTCCTGAAGTTCCATTCTGAGATGTGTAAAGTACGAAGCTCTTCAATGCTATCCAAGCTGAGAATGGTGGCATTGCAATTTTCAATCAAGTGACTAATAACCGAGATGCTAGTGCTCCAGTTTCGAAGACCTTTGCGAAGCAACTTTAGCTTGGACGAAATACATTTGGCACTGTCACCCGGACAATGAATATCCCAGATACGACGAACCACGTCCATAAAACCTGGCATTTTGATCCAATGGTTTTCAAACCGAAAAATTGAGGCCTTTGGAATGCTGGTACCAATTGAAACAACACATGGAGTGTGGTCGGAGGTGGGGCGCGCGAGAGGACGAATTGTGGTGTTAGGGAATTTAAGTGTCCACGAATGTGAAGTAAAGAACCAGTCCAACTGAACGAGCAGAGGATCGGCCTGCATATTACTCCAAGTGTAACTTCGTCCCTTGATAGGAAGCTCAACTAGGCCAAGGTAGCTGATGATCTCGTTGAACGTCGCGATGTCAGTAAGATTAGCCCCCGGCTTGTTTCTACTATCGGAGTAGCGATAAAAATTGAAGTCGCCAAGGATCAACCATAGAGTGTCATCAGCGACATCGAGGTGGAATAACCACGCCACAAAGTTCTCACGTTCAACACCTTCACACGGCCCGTAAACGTTAACCAGGATGAATGACGAGGGGTGTCCTCATCAATACCCATAGTCGATAGCCTAGGGTTAGGGTTATGAGGTAGAGAACGTGTAGCGCTGGTGAACTCGACGGCTGACAAGCGGGATTTACCCAGGTTCAGGGCCCTCGACTGAGGTAACACCCCTACTTCCTGCTTGTCTGTTATTGCTCTTGTGAATATGTGATGGTTACAAGAGTCCAGCGAGAGTTCGTCTCGCTAGGGTTTGGAGGTTCTGATGTGCGTGTCCCTGATCGGCGACCCTCCCAGCCTCTATATAGGGGGCTGGGTCCCGGGTACGTAACCGACTAGGACTACAAGTATGGAAACTACAACCGACTATGGATAACTTGGAAAGCAATCTTCGTCTTGGGCCTTTCTTGATAGGCTTTGCCTGCCTATTGACAATTGGGCTATAGTCATTACGTGCACCAGGTACCCACACGATAGGATATCCGTTCGGTATATCCTCGTCACTAGCCCCCGAGTGCTTGGCTGATTCAGAGAATTAGGCATGGACTCACTCGACAGTGCACGTCACATGTTTGTGTTCAATATCGTATGCTTTGTATTGTCTTTCGACTATGAGCTCATGTTTTTGACAAAGGATTATCGACTTAGTAGGCCTGGATTTACTCGGTAGGTCGAGACCAGTTAACTGCACATTCGGGCAAAACCTTACTAGCCTTCAATCAAGTTCGAGTCCCCGGGCTCGAACCTGGAACACACTGGACAGACTCGACTCAGGCCGTTGAGGTCTTACTGAATCGTTCTGCAGTCTTAACTTTGCTACCCAGCGCGTCCGCCGGGATTTTCATCGCATCTGCTGATACGGAAAAGAATTAAGGACTTAACACTGCCGGAGTGGTCCTTAGCCCAGCTCGACCGATCGGCGGGTCTTACCTTTGCATTTTATGCATGCAGCATCCGAAGTGTCATCGACTGACGCAACTCGGGAATTTCTTTGAGTTTATGCCTTTTTTGCTTTTTGAATCTATCGGGTGCGCGACAGCGCTCCCGATGGGAGTAGCCCCCGAGATTGTGCTTTATTACTCGTAGTGAAGGATAATCTCAAATCAATGATCGTTAAAGAAAATGTCAGTCGAAGACATTTTCACCCCCTCCAGATGAGATGCGTTTGAAGACACTCGAAGTGTATGCTTTTTAACTTAGTCGATAGACCTTTGAAGGATTCACGACTTTGTCATACGCCAGTCGAAGAAGTTTTTATCCCCTCCCGATGGGAGTATATTTGGCTTTGCTTGGATTAGTCGACTAGCTATCGACTATAGCCTTTATATGTGTACTCGAGAAACTTTTGTATGACTGCATGCCATTGGTTCAGTCGACTGGCATATCGACTACTACCTTTGCATTCCATCAACCTGCCAACCGAGTGATGTCATGCATGACCACCGTGGCGTGTGCGCAGACCTTTGACAGGACTTGTCATTGTGGGTCCACTTGTTTGACCGTGGTGACCGCCGGTTCAGTTTTGATTTGACCGGACGTGGCGAAATTTCCGCGGGCGTGATCATGGCTTTCCTCGTTTTTCGTGCGTCGTGGGCATTGTGGCGTGCGACGGTTTCTCTCCGATAGCGCCACGTGGCCTGGTGATTATGCGCAAACGGCTGAGATTATTTCTTCCACCGTGGTAACTACAGATCTCACCGCCGTGGATTAACTTCCCTTGCCATTTGCTTCCTCTGTCTCCTGCTCCTTGCGCGCGCTTCCTTTGCCTTTGCTCCTGCTCCTCCTCTGTCTGCCATGGCGCCGAAGAAGAACACGAGCGCCGCCGTCCCCTCTTCCTCTGCCAATGCTGGCAAGAAGAGGAAAGGTGCTGCGGCCGCCGCGACCTCCGCGGGAAATCCCGCCGCCGCTTTGAAGAAGATCCCCGGTGACTGGGTGAAATCTGCCATCACCGAGAAGAAGCTGGCGGCGTTCCGCCACACAGGCCTTCTCCCACCGGCCGACAAGCTCGCCGCCCGCGCGCCCTCCAACAGGGAGGTACTCCCTGAGCCCCGCGCCGGCGAGCGCGTTTGCTTTGCCGAATTTTTGCCTCGCGGCTTTGCTCTCCCGCTGCACGATTTTGTGCGCGGGCTTCTTTACGCGTATGGGGTGCAGATCCATGATCTCACCCCCAATAGCATTCTGCATATCGCCTGCTTCATGGCTTTGTGCGAATGTTTTTTGGGGGTGTCCCCAAGCTGGGCACTCTGGAAGTCCATCTTCCGAGTGCGCCACATGGTCCGTGATGGGCGTGTGTGCCCTCTTGGCGGGGTGGGCATCCAGGTCCGCGGCGACTGCCACTACTTCAACCTCAAGGCAGTCGACTCTGCCCAAGGATGGAGGAACAAGTGGTTCTATGTCCCCATCGACCAGGACGTGCGCCCGGCATTCTCGACTGGGAGGACCCCGGTGAAGACGAAGGTGTGGGAGCATTCTCTCTCGACTGAGGAGAAGGAAGAAGCTGCCCCCCTTATGGAGAAGATCAGGAAGCTGCTGGGCACCGTTACTGGTGTCCAGCTGATGAGTACCTTCATCAAACGTCGAGTGTGGCCCCTGCAGCAATGCGCCCACCCGATGTGGCGATATGAAGGCCCGCTTGACGCCACTCGAATGAGCAATGTGGAGCTGTCACCCAATGAGCTGGACGCGCACGTGAAATACATCACCAGCATCAAGGCCGACGAAGTCATCGACTTCAACTCCTCCATCGCTCCTTTTGGGTTGGAGAACGCCCTTCCTGAGGTAAGCATTATCGACTGTACTATTTTTCGCCGTCCTTTGATTTCTGGTGTACCTTCCTTTTGAATGTTGTTTTTATGCTGGCGATCAGGGCCATTCGACTGTCGCCTCTCTTCCTCCCCTTCCCGAGTTTGGTCCTGCCGATGAGGCGGCTCTGCTAGATGAGGGGAAGAAAACCGTCACTCCTCCTCCCTCAGGTAACACCTCCGCCACAGAGGAAACGGAAGCCGAGGAAGTGGGCCAGGTTCGTAAGGGTGACCACCCTGCGACTGAGCCTGCCGCCAAGCGTCGCCGTGTGCCTCGACAGGAGGTCTCAAGTTCTCACTCGGGAAGCGCGGAGCAACGGGACCTGGAGGATTCTGGCTGCTCTTCGCCTGCGAAGGCCGTATCCCCTCTGGCACGGCGCTCACCATCACACTCGACTGGCCGCCTGAGCTTCGGAGGCCCCTGCCTCGACGTTGAGCCGGACTCAGATGAGGGCGAGCACAGGTATGTAGTTATGAAGTATTTTTGCTATATTCGCTTTTCGCTTGCTTTCATATTTTGCCTAAAACTCGTTAGCACTATTGCAGCAGCGCCAGTGACGATCGGGTGCAATCGCCTCCTTTTGTGGAGGAGTCGACTGTGGCCTCCCCTCGTGCTGAAGTGGACGTCGCTCAGACCACCCTGGTGGTTGAGGCGACGACCACCCCTTTGACGCCACCCGCTACCGCTTCGACTGCGCGCCCTTCCGCATCTGCGTCTTCCTCCTGGACTGACCATGTGAATGTTTTCACGTTTTATGTGTTATGCTGCATCTTTAATCTTGCTGACATCCTTTTCAAATCTTTTAGAAGCCTGCCGTCCGTGACCTTGTCGCGGCTGGTAAAGCCTTTGTGCAGTCGGAGGAGGAACGGGTTGCTCTTCGCTCCCACCTCGACGATTTAAGCCGTAAGCTTTTCTGACTTTGTCCTGAGATTTTCCGCTTGGTGTTTTGCGACTGAGCTAGGAGTCGACTATCTCAGGTGAGAAGGACGCCATCGCGAAGCAGTCGTCTGAGCTGGAGCAGCGACTGAAGGATCTGGAACGACAACTTGTCGACCAGCAGTCGCGTGCGAAGGAGGATCTGGACGATGCGCGGAACTCGGCTGCCTCGCGTGAGCAGGAGTATGCGGCTCAGGTGTCCGAGCTTGCGCGTATGATGGAAGGTTAGCAGGTTTTGCTTTTGCCTTACGCGCTTTTATTTGATTGTCTTTGTGTTGATTTTTGCCTCTTGTTCTCTTTTGAAACTGTGAAGGGCCTACTGCTTCATGGGCCTCCAAAGACGAGGCGAGTGAAGACCTGTCACTCGACCGTGCCCTTGAGAAGTTGAGCGCTGCGCTCCAACACGCCAAGAGCTCTCTGGATACGTCTACTCGCACCCTTGGCGCTGTCTTCAAGGAGGTGCTTCCGTCGAGCGACGTGCCTGCCACCGCGCAAGGATTTGCGGACGTGCTAGACCCCGGCTCTTCGACTGTGGCGGAATTTGCGCGCGACTTGACGGTACGCGGCTCGGAATCCACCATCAAGCTTCTTCTTGGTAATGGCGTTGTTGCCGACTATGAGGCTGCTCTGTCTGATTTCCCGAAAAGGTCAGATGGGCAACCTTTGTCCTTGAAGGGTGTGACCGAGGCCGCGACGCGACTATCGCGCACTTGTATCGATACCATGGAGCGCAGATCTGTTGCTGTCGCTGCCATGCCGAAGTCGCGTAGGGCTAGGTCCGAGTCCGTGTCTCGCGTTTAGATTTTTGCTTTCATATTTATGTAATGAAGATTCGATGTCCAGCATGGGTGTCCCAGTTCCTGCTTTGTTTATGCCCTGGACTCTATAATGCGTTCTTTTCACTATGAATTCAGCGTTTGCTGTTTTGTCTTGATTCGTGCCTTTGCCTGAAATATATGATTATGCGCTTGCCAGTCGGACGATATCATCTCGCCTGAAACTTCCCAGCCGTGGACGGATACTCGAGCAGCCGCCGAAGCCCGTAATGACGCCAAGGTTTTGGCTTATGCGAAGAGGCGAGTGGTCACTCTAGAGCAGGAACTAAGAGCCACTCAAACGGAGTTGAAACTTCTTAAGACAAAACCTGCTCTCGCCACCCAGCGTGAAGAGTATGTGCTTGGCGAAGTCGAACACTCGAACAGGCAGCTCGAAGGTATGTAATAAACGATTGCCTTTGTGATCTTCTTATGTCTTCTTTATAGCCTGTTGATAGCTGTTCGTCTGCAGTTTTTGTTCATAACTTCCAGGAAGAGGTGGAGCGGGTTAACGAGCGTCTAGACAACGTGACTGATAACCCGGTTTCCGGCCATCAGCATTTTTGGGTGGACAGGCATCGCGCCCGCGAACTCGCTACCCTTAAGGATCGAGTATTTCGCGGCGCGGTCCTACTCGAGCGTTGCCGGGCGGCATTTATGCGCATCAACCACTTCTTGTTTCCTGAGGGGCCGCAGCCGCAAGGAATTCATGCGCTGGTTGATCTGTTCCAGTCTGCGACTCCAATCCGGGAAGCTTTGACTCGAAGAGTTGTCCTTGGAGCCAACGCCGTCATGGGATATATCCGCAGCCAACATCCTTCCTTTCGCATCTCTTCACCAGCGGCTGGCGCGCGACTAGAGCAGAAATTTTTGGATAGGACTGCGGTTTCAGCGCAGGTGCTTGTGGACTGTTTTCACGACCAGCTCGTTGACTCAAACTTACCTGTAAAGGATGAGCCTATGTAGTTTGTGTAACTAACCAGCCCCCGAGTCCCTCGAGTGGGGTGTGAATAGAAAGATGTTTATGTAAGCCTGCATGTATCAGCCCCCGAGCCTTCGGGTGGGGATGTGAAAAGTAAGGCGTTTATGTGAGTTCGTATATGTACAGCGCCCGAGCCTTCGAGTGTAGCTGAGTTTTGCTGTTTATGATTAAGACCCAGCCCCCGAGTCTTCGAGTGTGGCTGAGTTTTGTTGTTTATGACTAAGACCCAGCCCCCGAGTCTTCGAGTGTGGCTGAGTTTTGTTGTTTATGACTACGACCCAGCCCCCGAGCCTTCGGGTGTGGCTGAGTTTTGCTGTTTATGACTAAGACCCAGCCCCCGAGTCCTCGAGTGTGGCTGAGTCGGGAGTGATTTGGCTTATGATAGTAAATTATGCGAAGAAGAAAATCTTTCTTTATTCCAGATATTGACCAGCAAGCCGCCTCATTAAAAACCTTCCAGTCCCCTTAGGTACCCTGGTAAGGAAAAGAGCGCGTCTGAAACCTGCTGGCCTTTCCGACATTTATGCTCTGTTACATTGGTCGACTATGACATCTAGGCATAGAAGCGACGCAAGTGCGCTACATTCCATGGGTTATTTGATAATTCCCCCGTCTGGGCGTGCTTGAGTCGATAGGCACCACCGTCGATGACTTCCGTGACGACGAAAGGACCTTCCCATGGTGATGCGAGCTTGTGCACCTTCTTCTGCTTCATCCGGAGTACTAAGTCGCCCACCATGAATGTTCTGGGCGGAGTCGTCGACTGTGGTAGTTTCGGAGATCCTGCTGATAAACAGCTGTGCGGGCAAGGGCCGTATTGCGCGATTCTTCGAGTAGATCCACCGAGTCTTCGAGTGACTCGTTTGCGTCGTCCTCGTCGTACAGCTCGACTCTTGGTGCGCTGAATTTCACCTCTGGTGGCAGTACTGCTTCTGCGCCGTAGACCATAAAAAACGGAGTAAACTGAGTCGAGGCGTTTGGGGTTGTGCGCAAACTCCATAGTACCGCCGGGAGCTCCTCGACCCAAGCGCCTGCGGCCCTTTTGAGTGGTACCAGCAGTCTTTTCTTAATGCCCGTGCAGACGAGACCATTGGCTTTTTCAACCTGTCCGTTGGACTGTGGGTGCGCGACTGGTGTGTAATTAAGCGCGATGTTCCACTCTTTGCAGAAGGAACGAAACTCCTCGGCTTTGAAGTTTGTGCCGTTGTCCGTGATGATGCTGTTTGGGACGCCAAATCGATAGACGATAGATTTTATGAAATTGACTGCTGTAGCGGCAGTCGAGCTTGTGATTGGGATCGCTTCTATCCATTTCGTGAATTTGTCCACCGCCACCAGTAGGTGAGTATGTCCTCCGGGTGATGACTTTTTGAGTGGTCCGACCATATCAAGCCCCCATTGGGCGAAGGGCCACGCGAGTGGTATGGTTTTGAGTGCTGATGCGGGTGCATGAGGCTTGGTGGCGAATTTCTGGCACCCAATGCACCTTTTGACGATGTCGTCTGCATCCTGGAGCGTTGTAGGCCAGTAAAACCCTGCTCGGAAGGCTTTGGCTACGAGTGATCGACTGCCGGCGTGATGCCCGCAGGTTCCTGCATGGATATCACGAAGTATAGTTTTTCCATCCTCAATTTCCACACACCTTTGGAACATACCTGAGATGCTTCGTTTGTAGAGTTCACCGTTGATGATGGTGTATGCTTTGGAGCGTCGAGTGACTCGTCGGGCATCTGCTGCATCGTCTGGTAGTTCGTCGCGTAGCATGTATGCTAGGAAAGGTTGAGTCCATGCTGGAATTACCTGCTCGCCCTGGCATAGGAGTACTTCGACTGGCGGATCCTCTGAGCCGGGTGTTTTGTCTTTGGATGTAGCAGTCGAGGTTGATGGGGGCCGCTGTTTTTTGATGGACCTGTGCTGGATTCGCTCCAGGAAGACGCCTGGGGGGACTTGCGCTTTAGTCGAGCCGATGTTGGCTAGTATGTCTGCTTCCTCATTGCTTTCTCGTCCAACATGTCGTAGTTCGCATCCGTCAAAGTCGCCTTCGAGTGTGTTGTAGAGGTCACGATATGCGATCATGTTGTCGGCTATGGCGTCGCAAGCTTTCATTGTCTGCTGTACGACTAGATTTGAGTCGCCGTATATCATCAGTCGAGTACACCCCAGCGCCTTAGCCATTCGCATGCCGTGGATCAGACCTTCGTACTCGGCCTCGTTGTTGGATGGTCGCTTGAAGTCCATCTGCAACACGTACTTGAGTTTGTCGCCTTTGGGTGATATGAGTATGACGCCTGCGCCTGCGCCTTCGTTCTTCTTAGACCCATCGAAATACATTGTCCATGAGTTGGACACATCCGGGATTCCTGGCAGCTGAGATTCTATCCACTCCGTTGTGAAGTCGGGTAAGACTTGTGCCTTGATAGCCTTCGGGTGATCATATGTGATCCCGAGTGGCCCGAGCTCGATGAGCCATTTTGCTACACGCCCCGTTGCATCGGGATTGGTGAGTATGTCCCCGATTGCTGATTTGCTGATCACTGTTATCGGGTGCTCCGTAAAGTAGTGGCGCAACTTTCTGGATGTTATGAAGACAGCGTATGCCAGCTTTTGGAAGTGCGGGTATCTTTGCTTTGACAGGGACAGGACTTCGCTGACGTAGTAGACTGGCCTCTGTATGCTCTGAGTTTTTCCTTCCTCCATGCGTTCGACTACCAAAGCCGTACTTACCACTCTGTTTGTGGCTGCCACGTACAGGTACAAAGGTTCTTTCTCCTTGGGTGCCGCCAGGATGGGGGGATTTGTGAGTATCCGCTTGAGGTCTTTGAAGGCTGCTTCAGCTTCATCTGTCCACTCGAACTTGTCTGCCTTCTTCATCAGTCGATAAAGTGGTAATGCCTTTTCGCCTAGCTTACTGATGAAGCGACTGAGCGCTGCTACTCGACCTGTCAATTGCTGTACCTCGTAGAGCTTTTTAGGTCTTTGCATGGTTAATATGGCCTGTATCTTTTCTGGGTTTGCTTCTATTCCCCGAGCCGATACTAAGTACCCCAAGAGTTCTCCGGCTGGAACACCAAAGGTACACTTGTCTGGGTTGAGTTTGATGTTGTACCGATTGAGATTGTCGAATGTTTCTCGCAAGTCTGCGAGTAATGTGCTTTCTTCTTTCGACTTGATGACGATGTCGTCCACATAGACCTCGACGTTGTTCCCAATTTGCGTCTTCAAACAGTTCTGCATCATACGCTGGTAGGTGGCGCCTGCATTCTTGAGCCCGAAGGGCATTGTGGTATAGCAGTATACTCCGAGTGGAGTTGTGAATGCTGTCTTCTCCTCGTCTTCGACTTTCATCCTTATCTGGTGATACCCTGAGTATGCATCCAGGAAGGATAAACGCTCGCATCCCGCAGTGGAGTCGACGATTTGATCGATACGCGGCAGTGGAAAATGATCTTTTGGGCAACACTTGTTGAGCCCGGTGAAGTCGACACACATTCTGGTTGCTCCTGTCTTCTTTTTCTCGACTAGTACGGGATTGGCTACCCACTCTGATTTTTTGATTTCTCGAATGAAGTTTGCTTTGAGTAACTTGTCCACATGCTTCTCTATGGCCTCTCTTTTGGGTCCGGAGACACGACGTATTGCTTGTTTGACCGGCCTAGTTCCTGGATTAAGCTGGAGGGAGTGCTTGGCGAATTCCCTGGGAATACCTGGCATGTCGGCTGCACACCATGCAAATATATCCCAGTTCTCACGGAGGAATTCGACGAGCGCGCTTTCCTATGCAGGAGATAGGCTTGTGGACACCCTGACTGTCTTGGCTGGATCAGTCGGGTGAACCTGGTGCTTCGTTATGCCGTCCGCAGTGCTAAACGCCTTGTCGACTGCCTGTTTCTTCTGTTCGGGCATGTATGTTGTGTCGTTGGTGAGCGAGAGCTCTTCGAGGGTTTGCTCCATACCGAATGTCTCGGAGATTTTGCTGAAATCGCGGTCGCAAGCATCTGACCTTTGAAAATTTCCGTTGATTGTGATGACTCCTTTCGGGCCTGGCATCTTCAACTTGAGATATGCGTAGTGTGGCACTGCCATGAACCGAGCAAATGCGGGGCGCCCTAGTATGGCATGGTATTGTGACTTCCAGTCGACGACTTCGAATTCAATCGACTCGGTTTTGAAGTGGTTTGCGTCACCGAAGGTGACGTCGAGCTGTATCGTGCCTTCTGGGAGAACAGGTTTTCCTGGAACAATGCCATGAAAAGTGTTTGTGGACTGGGGTAAGTTTTCGACTGACCTATTCATCCGGCGAAGTGTGTCGGCGAAGATGATGTTGATGCCGCTGCCTCCATCCATGAAGACCTTGGTCATGGCGTATCCGCCGATCTGAGCGTCGAGTACCAGGGCTGCGTGGCCTGGTCGGTAGACAGATGGTGGGTGATCTTCTCGATTGAAAGTTATTGCGGTTTCAGATCCCCGCAGGAAGTCTGGTATGGCTGGAGGTGCCATAACCGCCATGTTAACATGTCGAGTGTGAATCTTTTGCTGCCTGTTGGAGGGACGCCCTTTTTGGATCATGAACATCTGTCCTTGGGGCTTTGGGTACTGCTCCTCCGTTGCTTGAGGTATATGATGTATGGCTCCCGCGACTTGGCTTCCCGGGTTGTATGGTGGTGGAGGTGGTAATGCCGCGACTGGCTGTGCTGGTGGTGGGGCGATGTACGATGGCGGTGCAGTCGAGGGTGTAGCTCTTCTGATTCTCGCCGCGTAATCAGCCACCATTTGTTCGAACTCTCGGCAATTCCCCATTGTGTGGTTGGAGATTAGCCTTCCGTCATCTCCCTTGAATAAGTGCAGCCTGCAGTCGTCGTCCATCTTCTCTTGAAATGTTTTTTCTGGTTTTGTATCTGTTCGTTTGCGCCACTCTTGCCCTCGGTATCCACCGCTACGCTGGTCGCGGTCGCGACTGCTTCGTTGGTCATTTGTTCGACTGCCTCGACGATCGTTCCCGCGACTGTCTCGGCGGTCGTCTCCTCGACTGTCGCGGCGGCTGTCGTTTCGACTGTCGCGGCGATCTTCTTGTCGTCTGTCGTCCTGGGCGTGATTGTCCTGCGAAAAACCTGCTGCTACGAATTTTACCTTATCGTTGTCGCTATACCCACTTTTGCGTCTTCGTCTTCTGTCATCCCTGTCGTGGTGGCCTCGACTGCTGCGTCGATCCCCACGGTCATGTGGGGAAAGTGGACGCTTGGCCCTTATGGAATCTTCGCCATCCGCCCACTCGGTCGCTATCTTCATGAGTTCTGCCATGGATTTTGGCTTTTGGCGGCCGAGTGCTTCTCTGAAGTCTTCCCTGAGGACTCCCATGGTGAAGGCATCCATGGCTCTGTCTTCGGAGATTGTGCCGACTGAATTGCGGATGGCCGTCCATCGCCTGATGTATGCTCGAATTGGCTCGTCCGACCTCTGCTTGCAAGCCCGTAATTCCTCGAATGTTTTGGGCCTCTCGCACAGAGGATCGAAATATCTGATGAAGTCTTCCCGAAAGTGATCCCAGGAATCGTATGATGCCTCGGGTAATGCTTTGAGCCAGTCGCGAGCTGTGCCTTCAAGCATCAGCTGTATGTATTGCAGTGCCGTTGTAGTTGTCCCCCTCTGGCATACGACTGCGAGTTTGTAGTCCTCGAGCCAGCCTGACGGCTCTTGTTTGCAGTTGAACTTTGGCGTTGTTGGTAACCCGAACTTTTTGGGCAACTTTGCCTCGCGGATTCGTCTTGTGAAGCATCGTGCTCCGCAAGGTCCGGTATCGCGACCGTCACTTAAGTCGTTGCTGGCGGATCTCCTGGACCTGCTCCGTGAACGGCGACGACTCGAGTGTCTTCGTGTGCTACTCCTGCGAGGGCTTCGACTGTGGCGATCCCGCGAACGGTTTCTGCTGCGCTCTCTGTGCTTCTCCGACTGGAGTCCTTTTGCCGCGAGTGCGAGCGCCTTTAATTGCTGGAGATGCAGTTCTTCGGCTGGGTCGACTGCTGGAGGTGCTGTCGCCTTGAGGTATGCTCCCAGTGATATCAGGGCACCTTCAGCTGTTTTGGGTGCTAGTATGCCGTCGGAGTCCAGGGTCATGAACGAATGTTCTAAGTTGCGAGTGACTCCGGATCTCTCGCCCTCTGGGATATTGGCGAATCTCGATCTATGCCTGTGCTCCGTCGCACTTGTGGAGCTAAGGGAAATCTGCCTTCTCCGCATACTTGAGATACTAGCTTGCCTCCTGCGTTCTTCGAGTGTTGCTCTGGTACTCCTTTAGGCGCATTGCTTCTTGCCAATTGAAATAATTGTATGTCATCCACTCCTCTGGGGTCGCATCTGCTGGCATCATTGTGCAGTCCTTTATGATTTTGTCGACTTTTGCTGCCACCTCTGCTGTGATAGTTAGCGTTGTTACGCCATCTGGTAATGTGACTGGGCAAGGAAATTCTGTAGGCCTGCGACTAGCTGCTGCCGCTGAGGTTTCGGCGCTGAATGGAACGTAGACCTGCCGAGGTATGACCGGGGGATATGTGTATGTGCCATTGACGCCGGTTATGGGTTCGGAGTCGTCGTCCAAACTCATGTCGGAGTTATTGCTGAACTGGGCGTATGCTTCGAGTATCTTTTCGGGATCGTCTTCGTTGCTGGAGAGGAACTCATGATCCGCTTGGATCTCTGGCCCGGCGAAGTCGGCGAGGTAGATGCTGTCGCCCGTGTCTTCAGTTTGCATGTAGTCAGGTGCAGTGTCGAGTGCCGCGATGTGTTCGACTGTGGTGACTTGATAGTCAGACTGTACCCCATCATCTAGGAGCTCTTGAGCCAGGAATTTATTGAACCCTTGGGTCGTTATGGAGTCGACTAGAGATCTTGACGGCGAGATTGACTTGACCTTTGGCGACGTAGCTCCTGTGCCTGCTGGCGATGTGGCCATGATAGATGGTTCTTCGAGTACGCTTATCTGATGTACAGATTGTGCCTCGTCTTCCGGGAATTCTTGCGCCATGATCCTATTGAACTCTTCAGTCGCCATGGATGATGTCGGCGATGGGATCGTATCGATCTGTGATGAGGTACCTTCCTTGTCTGCTGGCGATGCGATCGCAGTCGATGGATCTTCGGGTGTCTTCGTTGCGATCACGTCGGTCAAGTCCTGCACACCGAGCTTGTCGACGAAAAAATTGTGCTCCCCAATGGTTAGATTGAAACTTGAATCAAGATTAGCAAAAACTTCCTGTGCTTCTGATGAGTACGGCTTGATTCTTCTTGGCGATGCAGCTTGCGATGTTGGCGACTGATCGCCTGATGCTCCAACGCCAGTCGAGACTGTCAGCGCGTGGCTGTTTGCAGATGTAGTCGGCGAGTTGCCGTTTGAGATCGAAACCAGCGAATCCGTAGATCCAGCACTACCTATTCCCACAGACGGCACCAATTGACGAGGGGTGTCCTCATCAATACCCATAGTCGATAGCCTAGGGTTAGGGTTATGAGGTAGAGAACGTGTAGCGCTGGTGAACTCGACGGCTGACAAGCGGGATTTACCCAGGTTCAGGGCCCTCGACTGAGGTAACACCCCTACTTCCTGCTTGTCTGTTATTGCTCTTGTGAATATGTGATGGTTACAAGGGTCCAGCGAGAGTTCGTCTCGCTAGGGTTTGGAGGTTCTGATGTGCGTGTCCCTGATCGGCGACCCTCCCAGCCTCTATATAGGGGGCTGGGTCCCGGGTACGTAACCGACTAGGACTACAAGTATGGAAACTACAACCGACTATGGATAACTTGGAAAGCAATCTTCATCTTGGGGCTTTCTTGATAGGCTTTGCCTGCCTATTGACAATTGGGCTATAGTCATTACGTGCACCAGGTACCCACACGATAGGATATCCGTTCGGTATATCCTCGTCAATGAAGGTCTCAGCTGAGGAGGTAGAGGTAAAACTCACGACAAGGCCAAAACTCTCCGAGAGAAGGACCTGTCCAGTAAATTTGCTGCTCATCCAGACGATGAGAAGACCACCTGAGGCACCATCCGAAGGGACAAAAGCAAAATTATCAAAACGCTTCGGAGCAAAAGACTTGATAAACTGGGTGTCAATCATAGGCCGCTTAGTTTCCTGAAAACATAAAATGGAGGCCGCACTCTCTTCAATTTTGTCACGCATAAGAGGCCATTTGTCCGAATGATTCATCCCACGGATGTTCCAGCATAAAATGTGCCAAAATAGCTCAGCTAACGACGCGGATACAGATAAACGAGACATGGTTCAGAGATAAAAATAAGCAAAATAAAGATAGCGTCACGCAACAAGGTTCAGCAGCGCAGCGTTTACTCGTCACGTTCCTTCAGAAGCTTGGCAGCAGTAAGCTCGGCCGGGTCAATATCGCAATCTTCGACCCCTATGTGTTGCATCTCAGCGATTTGAATCACAGCAGGTATCTCTACCTTCTTCACCTGGGACTTCTTGCGCATGGAAGAGATATACGGCAGGGACTGAAGCATGTAGCCATCAGGATTATGCCTCGGAGAGCGACGCACTCCCGTATCCACAGAGGGAGTGGAACGGCCGCGGCCACGACCACACCCACGGCCACTGCCACGACCGTGACCGCGTCCAGCAGTGCTTGAAGAAGCAATGTCAGCAGAGGTATCCAAGGTTGTCAGGACTGAACCTATCCCGAGCTGGGGACCTCCATCAGCATTTTCCTGTTGCACAGATTCCAGTTGAGACAGATGCTCATCCTCCACCATAGCCGGCAGAACTGAGTCCATTACAAGCTGAGCTTCAGAAACCAAGAGTGCCTTCTGCGCTGACTCCAGCTGAGACAGATGCTCATCCTCCAACATAGCCGGCAGCGCAGAGTCCATAGCAAACTGATCCTCAGAATCTGATAGTGCCAGTATGTCAATCAGCACCGACTGAGGCCCAACCAACAATGGGGGCAGCAACTCCAACATCTGGCCCACGAAGCTAGGCGGGAAAACCAGGTTCGAATCAAGATGGGCCACCTCAATCACCAAAGAAGATACAGGCCCAACAGGAGGAGACCGAGCATACAGGAGTAAGTCAAGCATGCGAGAGTGCAGATCAGAGAACAGCTGTAGGGCTGACGAGGCAAACTGTTGAGCAGCAACATGTTCAGAAGACAGGAGAGACCTTGTAAATACTTTAGTGATCATCCAGCCCAGGAAATGGAGAAAGGTTGGCCACTGTGGTATTTCTAGAAGGATGGGGTGGCCTCCTGCTTGTACAAACGCAACCATACCAGGGTGATTGAGGGATCCATTCAATATCTGCTCAGCGGCCAGTTCGACCTCGGCAACATGTTCATTCCACATTGCGATTGCATCGTCAGAAAGGTTCCTCAGAGGAAGCACACCATCTAACATAGATGGGCCAGTGTAACCAGTGACAGTACGCAAGTTGGTGCCAAAATGCAGAGGAGCTGGAGGCGGTGACTCAGGCCAGAGCGGCCAGCCATTAGCTTGGAGAATAACAGGCGCCGGAGCGGCCTGTGCAGCAGCTTCATCCCAGGCTTGATTGCCATTCTGCTGCAGCCAGTTCTGAACTTGAAAATTAATCTGTTGGTCACCAACGAAGCCAGCAGGAGCAATTGGGTGAGGGGTTGTGTTGGGCGGTGGGGCAGGGTCTTCCGTTGTCAGGAGGTGCGGCATGGTGTGGCAACCATTGAGCATGAAGACTGGCACGGACCAGGAGTGACCAATACCACCCATTATACCCACATATTGCACACCTAAGCTGTGCGGCACCACTGCCAGATCTTTCAGCCAAGCTTTCACAAGAACCCGAGCCTTACGCACCCCAGGACGGTGCCAGTAAATCAGCTTTCCAAAACAAGAAACAGCTTTGTTTACGTAGTATTCCGTCTGGTAGTCAATAGGGAACCCAAGCAACATGACCCAGGTTTCATACTCATACACCGGGAATCTCAGATTAATTCATTCGTTGTGGCGAACTACCGAGAAGGTTGAGGTGTCATCTAGGGGATGGGGACTGTCAATTGCAAGTTGATCTCTAATGACAAGTGAATCAAACGCAAGTAAGCCAACTCCCCACGGGTAGGTTTCAGGGTTGCTAACACGCAGCTCAAAGTCATTGCGCAGGATGTGTACAATCTCAGCAAGAGTCGCTTCCTTCTGGTGATCAAGGATGGGGGGATCAACAGTTACCAGGGCATAGTGCTCATTGGAGAGCGGCGGCGCGTCAACCACCAGCAAGCTGCGCTGCAGCCGATGCGCAGGACCATGCTCCAAGTCCATCGGGCCCGGCATGAACGGGAACGGGTTCGTAGGCAAGTTCGCCATGGCGTCGCACGAGGCGGTGGTGGCGGAGGTGGCAGAGTGGATGGTGTCGCAGGGCAAATGAGATTCAGACGGAGAGGAGCCCGGTCGAGCAGCAGTATCAGCTGTGTCAGAATTCGGCAGGAAATCCCCAAAATGGGAAGGCAATGATATATCCGATACAGCCGAATCAATTACGGGAGGGCAATCGTCAGGGGACACAACCGTAATCTTAGGCGCCGGGGCGGGCAAACCTGTCGTAGAGACAGAGGCCATGGAATCATCCTGAGAGCGTGACTGGGGCTTCGGTTTCTCGGCCCAAATAAGTCTCTTGAGAGAGCGGTCCGTAATATCACATTCTGAAACCTTGTGCCCATAAAGCAAACAACGATGGCAGTATATATTACCAGGGCATTCTGCAGCAGAGTGGCCCAAAACAGTGCAACGCATACAAAAAACAGAAGACGGGCCAGAAGCAAGAGGCACTCGAGTCAGGCATGCACCATCAGAATGCCAGGCGGATCCGCAGACCGAGCAACGGCCCAGAAGCCCATAAATAATAGTAGACGGAGGGGGGGGCACGCCATAGCCCAAGTTGGGTTTGAATTTCAAAATCTGAGTATCCCGCCTGCCGTTGATCCAGGATAAATTCCATATTATGACGCGAGAATACCGGATCGCGATTGAATAATGATTGCCAACAGATAACAGTGCTGAAATTACGGCCCCCGAAAAACCGCCTCGGATCCCTTTCCGAAGAAACTGAAGCGCAAGATAGGGATCCAAATTGGATGCGGATTTCGTCGCGTCTCACCGGAGTAGGCACCGGAGCAGGGGACGGAGTATCGTTGGCCGGTGAAGAAAAGGAACCAAATTTAATCTCAGGCGTAAGGGAGTTGGCCGTAGGATCATAGGCCAACGGGTCTCTAAATCCAAACTTCGCAAGCTCAGGAGCAAGGACAGAGTTCTTCTCGCAGCTTTTCAAAAAATTAAGGGAACAGTTCACCGCCAAGGATTGAGAATTAGGGGCCACAGAGACTGTAGTCGATCTAGCCATTCTCTTGGAGGCAGGAAGCCAATCATCTTGAGCAGAAAGAACCGATTTGCCTTTACGATCCCAATGGCATGGACCCGTAGCAAAGCCCCGGAACAGAGAGAAAACGCAGTGGAAGTCTGGCCAAATTCTATCTCGAAGAGAGAAAATGAAATGCCCAACATGGTTGGAGGCCAATGAAAACCGAAAACGTCGGTCACTCAATTTGAACACACGAAATCCAGTAGCATCTCCACCAAGACAACATTGGAGAGCCAAACCCACAGAATCTTCGGACAAAGCAAAGGAAGCATAGGGGAAAGACGCCACCAAGAAGAATTCCTTGCTGGTCGAGGAGGGGGAGAAATGAACCGTAGACTTGAATCGACGACGCACCTGAGCCGCCAGGGCCTTGCCCGGCGAGAAATCCCAAAGGAGCAGGACATCCATGGCTAGATGGAGTCATCGCCAGCGGTGGGAAAGGAGCCGCGGTGGGGGAGGGGTGGGAGAGCCATTTTTAGTGGGGCAACATTACTAAAAATTAAATTCTATGAACCAAAACTTAAGTTTAACATGTGTTAAGATAATATGCCGTACTCATGTAGTTGCCAAACAACTCCGCTCTAGCTTAACCATCTTTTCATGCTCCTTCGCTTCCTAAAAATTAGCACAACATCATGCATATTAATTAGCGGTCAAACATATGGCTTTTTAGTGTCGTGTCATACTTTGGTAGTTATTCTTGATGTGTACAACCGGTTTATAAACATGACTGCGCATTCGTACTGAAAAACTGTTTGTACTCGGGGCTCTAGTAACATCAAATAGACATAAAAAACCTATTTTAACCTCGGGCTAACCCCATGATTAAATATATATTGATTTTTTATGGATGTACGTGATCAATATTATAAATATTACAGTACCATATATTTTAACTTTATTACGCGTTCCCATCCAGCACCATTTTATTCAAAACTACGATGTTTAGAGATAATTCGTTGATTAAATCATGATCGACATTTATATTTCTGAATAAGACGTGGTTTTGTTTGTTTATGCGCTTCCCATGGCTGGTTCGCAAGGGATACGTGCAACTAATCGATTAAATTTGTCCGTTTCTGCTTCTTCATTCAAGTAAAAATAAAAATAAATTCGATAAAGTAAAGGTTTTTGTTTCATCTGAACAAAAGTATATATATTTACAAAAGTTTTTCTTCTACTATACAAAAGAATTATTTGCAACTAATCATCTTTTTTTGCAAAATGCAACTAATCATCTAATCTACTACTACAATCACCACTACTACTATTATTGCTTATACTCCTAGGTCTTCTGCCTCTTCGATAGTAGTTCATCGCCATCGTCGGCGTCGTCGTACTGGTCGAGCTCGTTGTCATCATTCGCGTCCTCGCCATCATCCTCCTCATCGTTGACTTCGTTGTCTACGTCGACGGCGGAGACCCGTCTTCTCCTTATCCTCCTCGTGGTCGCTCTCGGGGTTCGAGTCCGACGGATCCCCTCATACCTTGATGGTGGCCCTTTTGAGACAACCGTGATGATGAAAATTAAGATATTAGATGTTCCCATTTCCTATGATGACTAAATTGGAGAGTGGATAGGATGAACCCGGGTACATGTTTCCTATGATGACTAAATTGGAGAGTGGATAGGATGAACCCGGGTACATGTGCTCCCGTTTTTTTGAAATGCAAAATAAAAGTCAAAAGCATATTCAAAAATGTGAAACAAAAATTTAATGTACATGACTTGCAAAATATGTACCCGTGCATGAATTTCGTGCCGAAAATATTTTTTATTTTGTGTCGGTAAAAAAGAGAAAATTAATGTGCTATATAGCAGTATATATGTGACGTATTTTTGTCTTTTGTACACGGGCCAACTGAAAAATCATTTTACCGCAAAACTTGCGAGTTGCGACACATACCTGGCACATGCGAGATCTATGTGCACGTATTTTTTACATACATTTTTTACATTGGGAAAATAGTTTTTCCACCCGGGTGCACATGCACCCGGAGCACCGGCGCATTTTCCGACTAAATTGAGTCCTACGTACATGCTACCAGTAGTATGAACGAGGCGATCAATGCACAGGCGCAAGTGCCGCAAGGGTTCTGCACTTCTGCAATGCGTGCCGCAAACCTTGCATTGCAAGGAGCCGGCTTGCTTTTGGCAGGCGATCGTTTGCGTTCCAATAAACAAATGTGGACTCCTGGTACACGTACGCGCCAGGACACCGGCCTGGCATGATCAAGTAAAACCGAGGCCTTTTCGTCCTAATCAATATGAATGACGTGATTGGAGGACGAGCTCGAGGGAGGAGTTAATTACATTTTGGTATCACAACCCAACTGAGGCTAGGTTAACAAGTTGATGCCTATTTTCGAAAATTCTGCTGATACGTACCACTATTGGAGCGAGTTATTACAAATTGTGCAAAAAAATGGTTGACCACAACTTAACAGCAGACCTGACAGCATGGACCCACACGTTGACTTGACAAATAAAGGATCACCTGGCTCCTTGGCTTTCTTACGTTTTGCGGAACATGTGATGTGCACCTCCACACACACTATGCACGTGCGGCTCCACCTCCCGGCCGTATCCCCGTCGCCTCCCTCCTCTCACTATCCAGCTAGCGCCCCAGCTTGCTACCCTGGCCGGGAGGAGATGGGTGAGGGGCCGGAGATGGCGACGGAGCTCGACAGCTCTCTGGCGAAGACCGGTGTGCCGTTGTCCCAATCCAGGAGATCGGGGAAACTTTGGGGAGGACCAAGAGGTGCCGAGGTGGCTAGCACGGACAAGCGCGGGAGAAGCTGGGAGCGACGGGGTTGTAGCCAGAGCCGGCGGGGGCGGAGAACCATAAGGACTTGTTTAGCTCAAGTGTATTTTAGGGGATGCGGAGATTATTCTGAATCCCGAAAAATTCCCACTAGTTTATTTACCTGTAGTGTATTACGGGGATTAGAGAAGATAATCCCTAAATATCCCACAGCAAACACCTCATTTTGATCAAAACAAAAACTCTATTCCATGCTATTGTATTAGGGATGTGTGGGGGATTGGTTTTGTTCATCAAATCCCCCCCCCCCCCCCCCCCCCCCCCCCCCACACACACACTTCTCATCCAAAAAAAATACTTGAAATAAACAAGGCCTAAATGTATTTAAATCGTCCGAACAAGAGCGAAAAGGCGTGCATGCGTTTGTGACAGGAAACCAGACGCCCACGTTCCCATCATCCCAAACGCTACTGTTTCGATGCTCCCATCTTTGTCTCCGTGCAACGCGGCACCAGATCAGAAGCCGCTTTGGATTTTTCTCATGATGCTCTCACAGATCAATGCATCTATCACACACAGAAGTGCACTGGTAGTACTAGATCAATGTCTGGCATTTTGGAGCTTGCTTCCCTTTATATTAATTTATTTCATGTCCTGGTGTGGAGGTACGTACATGTATGTATGTTCCCCACCTTACCATTTGCATCAATGTGAATCGATCTCTACTCATCGTATGGGACAAGCAAAGGTGCCGTGCAATTGCGAAGACGGTACAGTATAACATATGCTTGTCGATCGCCATTATTTGATTAAGTTGGTGGATGCTTTTGTCATGATGATTTGACCCTGGCAAATTTGATTGGGGCTTTTCCCCATGATTTGGTTTTGTAAATTGGCATGGTCATTAATCTGACTTTGTGAAATGGCGGTTTATTATGACGGGAGAAGACTGATCCCTTCGTCTTTTCTGCAGTAGTTGAGATGGAAATGGAAGCGAGAGGAAAACTAAGACATCATCATGATTCGCCGACCACGGCTTTCCTGCAGTAGTGCTAACCTTTGCAACAATGAGAGCTTCATTTACAAATGATTTGGTGAACAGTTGAAGATTGTAACTTTTGCTGTGCAGTGTGTACGGCGAAAGTGTAAGCAAACTTCCAAGAGGAAAGGCCAAAAAGAATGTTAAGCGAAGACAGCGAGCTATAGAGCAACGCGGAACTGTTTCAATTTGGATTGGTTCTACTCTTTAAACAAATTGCTAGTAATTCTTTGTGAATTTCCTAGGATAGTTGGACCCGGTAATTAGATATTTGGACGTCATTCCACTTGTTTAATTTACGTACTACTCCCTCCGTTCTAAATTAATTGACTTCTATTTGCCCACATATGTGTATGTCATGTGGACAAATGGAAGTCAATTAATTTGAAACGGAGGGAGTATAAAATATTCGGACACCACGTTCCAAAATATTTTCTCAAAAGAAGCAAACTGCACATTCGGTTATGTGGTGACAGTGACACTCCGGATGCTTAATAACGTAAGTGAGAACGTAGGTAGTTTTCGGTGGAGAAGTTGCTCCTTTTTTCTTTTCTTTATGCGCGGTGTTCAAGTAGACCATCTTTTCGTTACTTGAACTGCAAAACATAGCATCGATGATATCACTTTCTGTGCCAATGGACTCTAGTAAATACCAAAAAGAAAGCGGGCATCTAGCATCACCAAATGGATGTGCAAATCCATTGCTTTCTCCCGAAGACTTCTAGTGGATTAGGTAGAATGTTGCAACTGAACATCAAGTTTGTGAGTATATATGTCACACTTTTGGGCATTTTCGGCACTTGTTGAAATCTTGAAGATCTCCCTCGTTGCCAACTTGTAAAATCTTTATGTTCAGTAATTTGCTTGACACATGATTATATGTTTAAAATATACACATATGGCATGTGAAACTAATGGTATTGGATTTGTATTGCAAACTTCCGCCATTTTCTATAATTTTGTTGGCATATATGGTTGCAATGTTATGATTAATCGTGGATCCCAGGCTAAGAAAATTGAAGAAACAAGCAACATTGTAAATGGATTTGTGAAACACAAACCCTTGTATTTTATTAAAACATGGGTAATTTATTAACCATGAGATTCGTCCACCATGCCGATTGAGCCATAGGTGGCTCCACGGAGCGAAGCAACACCCATTATGATAGTTTCGAGGACGGAGATTCGTTGTGCGGGGGTTAGGGTTCTAGGTGGATATGGCGGAGGGTGGATAGAGGTTGAAGACAAGGTGCAACCGTGGAATGAGATATGGATGCTCCGGCTTTCAAAACAAGATAGAGACCCAATGTTAGTAAGTTCAGCTAAGGCGGGGACTTAGATTATCAAGTAACATTATCATTGTACTGTATATTTTATGTATTTACATTTTTTTCAGAAAACACTACCAATTTGTTAGAAGTGTGTGGGAAATGTCCACATTCACAACATCAAACAAATACCCTGTTGTTTACATTATTTCTTTTCTTCAGAAAATACTACCAATCTATTATATACTAAAAGCAAAATGAGTTAGTTTTTCGAGGCACCAGGTTAAGCCACATCATTTAAATTAATTTTAGTACTTATGTGGGGACCCCGGACTAGCTGTCCGAAATACCCTTGTGCCTACAACATCAGCGATCCCGTGATCAGTCTGTCGCTGAGCACAATCGAACTGGTATCAAAAGAACATCCATAATTACCGAATGAATTACTTACTTGATTGTAGCCATAATCTTTAATAAGTGATTGCAGCGGAAAACATCAATCAACGTGGGGCCCGAGTCATTTGCCAAGACACCTACAGGCAGCTGACTGGGAAGACGGCCTAGTTCGCACAGACGTCATCGGTCTCTCGGTCTTCATCTTGCTTCTTCTTGAACTCTGGACATGGGAATATCCAGGGACACAGCCATGAGTACATTTACGTACTCGCAAACTACTCCAACATGAGCATGCGCTATTCTTTTATTTGTTTAAATAAAACTTTGTTTGCCTTGAAAAACTCTATATCTTTATTTCAAAAGGAAAGAAGGCCTTCAGAACTTTTCCCAAAAATCTGCCTTTGTAAGGAGTCTCTTTAAAACTTTTTCCCAAAAGGGACATCTTTGTTGAAAAAGGTAAGAAGTCTCTTTAATAAACATTTTATCGAAAAATCACCATTTTATCTGTTTCTCCAAAACTCCTCCTTTTCCTGACCATAAACCGTCATGATACATATTCTCCAATAACCTCATACCGATCCGTTGGTATAGGTGTATGGAACATTCTCCACTTCATTTTCTTTTTAAAACTCAAATCTTTTCCAAAACTTGCACATGGTCGAAGTAGGGCCTTCAACTGTCCATATCCGAGGACTCGGCTATTCGAATAGTTTGAACCCTCTGCAGAGGTAGCACGCTTTTCCCACACCCATCCGATAACTCATCGTGGCTGCCACGTCTCGCCATACCAGGGGTATGCGAAGTTGAGTCACCGATCCTAGTCTGTCCTTTGCTCATGCTAGTATAGGATCCTGCCCCTATGATACTTTCCATCGACACTTAACCCAGCCCGTCGGATTCTAAGTGTGAGGACTCATAGGTTTTATCTGGCGGTGTATAGGGGACATCCTTCTATCCTCCTCCTTATCTACTCAGAGAGTTTGAGCGAGGACCCAGGTCAGGGGTAGGTTTCCAACCAACCATCCCTCATGCATAACAGAGTCATCTCCGTTGATGCAGTGTCCCATACTAATAAGAGCAAACTATATGACCAGACCCTTTCCCATATGTGGGTAAATGTGGTCGCACAGATTATCGGTTGCTTGACTGAGTACTAGGACACAATGTGCGTTTTATCAAAACCACCATTCTCCTTTTCTCCATTCCAACACCAACCTCTCGGTGCTTCATAACCACACAGGGTTTTCAAAAAAGGGGTTTTGATTAAACGAAACTTTTCCCATCATATAGTTTGAAAAATAATCTCCATCTAGTATCCCCATATAGGGTGGCAAAATAAGATACTTTTATTTTGGAAACAAAAGGGATTTTCAAACTCATAGCTTTAGTGGCAACCACCACATAAATAATATATGCTCCTTATAAGTAAAACATGTGAACCAAATAGAGGTATGTAGATGCAAGCTCAGAGGATAGCTTGCCTGATTCCAGTATGATGTTCTTGGACTCTTCCTCACTGATCAAGAAATAACTCCCATCCTTCTTCGATAAATCCTTTCCAAATACCACTCCGGTAGCGTTTATAACTAGCGTCGCAACATGAAAATAAAACAACACGCAATAAGCAAACCAGACTACGAGTGGCATACAAACAAGGAACAAACCACAAGTATCAAACTAATCACTCCAGCCACAAACATAGCACTAGTTTAATTAAGCAACGAACTAAATCTGCATTTACTAGGGCATGATACTCACAGGAGTATAACACCATACACATGCCGAAATATAGAGCACCAAGGCATCCTCAATTAGAGGTACTTAGTAACCACTTTTCCCGACTAGGAAATACTTCAAACAAAAGTTAAGTCACCAATTAATCTCTATAATTTAAATACCTCACCAAGCTAGGGTGGATACACTAACAAGATAGTTAAGCTAGTATTCCACTCCAAGACTATCAAGTCCATCAAGCCATGCAGACATATTACTCACCAGTGTGTCTAATAACTAACACTAACAGTACTGACATATTATAACATGATAAACAACAACAACTAGCAAGCAACAGCAGCACAACACTCATTACAGCAATACAATCTTAAATGCTCTAAATAGTCACTTCATATATCAAGCAACACAATGTGGTTTCAATTTAATTGAATTAGCCATTATTTGATTTATGTCTTAATTATGGCAGAAACTAGTTGAAGATGTTTAATTACATATCTTAAGTTCTGTTGATCACAAAAATACAAACTAAATTTCTACAGAAAGCTACTGATGTGTAGAAGACAACACAATTTGATTTGGATTAATTGGAGTTACGAAACTCCCTACACAAGGTTTTGAAACCAGCAACTAAATAAGTAAGTTTTGGCTTCCACAGATGTTCTGTCGATCCTAAAATTAAACCCTTTTAGGGGCATGTGACCATGGCTATATGTGAGCTAACAAAATTGGTCCTAACTCGTTTGGGTTAACTAGTAAACATATTTCTTTGTTTTAGTCCAGAAGGGTTTAGCTTAAAGTCCACAACCAAACTTGCTTAATTAATTCTACCAAAATTAGGGTAGCTACTACATGGCAGTACTAAGCTGATAAAATTGGTTTGGGAATTTTTGGAATATCAGAGTATCAGAAACAAACAAGTTTAGAATTTAAACCCTTTATGGTACTTTGAATAATACGTTTTCATTATTTATCTAAAGGAGGTGAAACCACTTGGGTTGGTTAGATAATTTCATAAGCATTCCAGAACATTTTAATTTGATTTATTTGGAGTTATAGATATCAAGATATGGAATTTACAAACTTACCCATATTTCTGCAATTTTCAGTATTTACAGAAAAAGGCCAGAAAAGACCTAAACCTTCTAATTGCCACCACAGTCAATCAATGACTCCTAAATTCAAACCAAGCTAGTTATATGTTCTCCTATACATATAGAAGACAAACCAATTGGATTCATTCCAAAATTCATCTCCTAAAAATCTACAAAAATCACCAAAGTGCCACTGGTGTGTTTACAAGAATGGATAGAACTTCTGTTTTAGGTTTCATTTGCATGCAAGGCTTACATATCTAGAAGGGTATCACTTCAGGCTATTCATAGAATTTTAGTTTGCAATATTTGGAGTTTTAAAACTCTAGATATGGAATATTTAGTGAAAAAGATACTTTTTACAAGTTTTAGCCTAGACAACAATTAAAACAATATTTTTGCACACAGCCAGTGTGGCATGCTTAAGAAAACACACAGGAATACTACAAAATTTGAATCACTCAAACATCTACCACAGATCCATCACAATTGAATTAAAGCTGCACTGTAAAAATAACAGGAAATAAAATCCTAGACTACCTCTACTGGAAAAACCAGATTGGGCCGGCTTTGGCCCAGACCTGGCCGAGCGAAGCGGAAGGCAGCCCATCCAGCGGCCCACTCACGAGCGAAGCGGTACGGGGCGTGCTCTTCTTCCTCGACACGAACAGAGGCTCGGGAAGGGAATGGCCGGAGGCAAGGCGAGGACGGCGTCGACGATTCCGGCGTTCCTAAAAGAAATGGCCATGTCAATTAGTTGGAGCCGAGGAAGGGGAGCACAGGGGAGCAAGAATGGCGGAGAATGGCGAACTAAATCGCTCGCAACCTTCCTGGAAAGGCGGCGGCCGGGGACGAAGAAGACGCCGATGCACTGCTCGATTCACGGCTTCCCGCGATGATTCCTTGGACAGGCATGTAGAGGACGTCGAGGCGGAGGGGATGGCGGTCCTCGATTTTCTCTGGGAGCTCTGGAACGGCGGCGATGTGGCGGCGGAGTCCGGTCGTGGCTCGGCTGAGGCAGAGGAAAAATGGAAGAGAGGGAGAGCAGGGGGGGCGAGGGGGTGAGAGGAGCGGGGCTCGGGGGAGGGCTTCTTATCCATGCCGCAGGGGAGAGGAGAGGAGGGGGGGTCCGGGCGGTGCAAGACAGGGGCAGGGATGGCCGCGGGCGGTGTGCTCTGTCGCACGGTCGGGCGAGCAGGGGAACAGCGAGGGGGAGGGGGCACGGTCGCGGAGGAGCAGGGCCGAGGCGGAGAGGGAGGGTCCGGGCGGCGAGCACTGCAGCGAGGGGGGGGCCCGGGCGGCGACGGCGGCGCGGGAAGCACGGCGACACCGGCCTCTGTTGCCATGCCTCGCAACAGGGAAGAGGATGGTTTTCAGAAAACCCCCTCGAAAGAAATTCTCCTGTTCGCAATTAAGTCCTTTTGCTGTTTTCTTTTATTTCTTTTAAATCCAGAAGCTTTTCAGTGGTTAAATTGAGGTACTAAAACATCTTAGAAAAATTTGAAAATATTTGGGTAGGCTCCCATATACATGTAGAAGCTCCACAAAATTTGGTATTTGAAAATAAAATGTTTTGAATAACTTTTGTTCACAGGGTTTAAATATGGCATTTTCCTTAAAAACAAATTTATAATCCTTTAGAAATTTTAAAACAAGTTCAAAATATTATCCTTGAACTCTTGGAACTTCCTTGACAAATATATCAACTTCAAATAATTTATAAGTTCATAGAGAAAATATTTGTTTGAAGGAAATAGATAGTTATGTAGGGAAAATAATTTATTTAGATCATTTCTTCAACTCCTGATCTAAATTTCCATTTGTTGAATCATTTTAGGAGTTTTGCTTTATTTAAGTCACATACCAAATTTGTTGTCAAGTGTGTGTTTTAATTTATTGCTCTAGCACCTTGAATTAATTATACTCATAAGCAACAACACAACAAGATCAACCTCACAATCAAGTCCACACCATTCAAACCATAGAATTACTCATATCACCATTCAAATAGTTAACAATACTTTCTTAAAAATGATCACACTTAGTTATGACAAGATGATGTTTAAAACTATCTCCACTTATAACTCAATAGTTTTCAAAAGATCTGAGAAAGGAAATATGTGGGATAATATAATTCCCACCAGTGTTAAGTTCAAAATAGAGTGAAAATAAGAGTTTTATGAAGTGGGAGTGGTATATACCTGAAAAATATCAGGGTTGAGAAATAGGTAGGAGGTAGCATATAGATCCCCATATCCTTGGGAGCACATAGTTTTGGCAATGCTTTTACTTTCTCAAATACTGGATATTAGTTTTGGTTGTTGATAAATCAAAATATCATTGAAAAGGAGTTGGCCAAAATAAGAATGGAAAAGATATATATAGAATATTTTTCTTGTCATAACATGATCACCAGAGTTGAATATATTTTCACCTTGGTTGGGTCTTATATTTACTAGTCAAACCACTTAAACAACAAGTCACACAGTTCAAACATAGCAATGGGAAGGGAAACACAACCATCAATGAAACATTTCAGAAAGTTTTTGTTGGTTCTGAATTTTGGGTCTGGTAAAATAAGTTTTTCTTGGTTCCAAAATTTGGGATGTGACAACTTAGATCTAAAATGGGTGGCTAGGATTTAATGAATTATTAGTGTTACTTAAAAATTGTCACGTACAACCTGTTAGGTACGACGTGATATATGGCCACGTACAAGCATGAGAAAATCATTTAGATGTTCTAAAAAAAAAATCATTTAGATGTGGTACGTGCAAAAAAAAAGTGTTGTAAAAGGGTTAATAAAATTCGTACTGGACCGCATCAAAACTACAGGACTCAGAGAACAACTAGCTAAATAGCGTGGCTGTTTCTCAAAAAAAAAAAAAAAGCTAATAGCGTGGCTGTGTGGGTCGCCTGGATGGCCAGAGGGCAGGAGCAGAATGGCACAAATTATTGACAAACTAATGCGTGAGCAATCATTATTTGTAATGATACAGTTCCTGTTTGAGGTGGATCAGGAAAGTATCTACTTTGCACATCCGTCCAAGGCATTAGAAATACAAGATAAACGAAGAGGGAGGACTACAATCAACCAATTTCATGGATGCGTACCTATATAGAACCGGCCTGCTTTACTTCATAAATCAGGAATTGCTTCCCTTTTATTTGTACAAGTCCGAATACGACTACGACTACAAATGTATTAAAAACTACATTGCCTGTTTTTATAAGAGAAAAAATAGGAATTATTTTTAAATTAGAAACTAACAATTAAGTTATAAATCAGTTTGATAAATTTTATAATCCCTTATGTTTTTCTATTCATAAAAATCCGGAATTGATCTAGCCATCCGCCTTTGATTGGAATAGGCTATTTAAACGTGCGATCATTGAATGTACGCTACGACATGATCGTCAAGTGTCATGGATTTACGTGGAGAGATTGGTCTCAACCAACCTCATGCCTAGAAAAAATTGGGAGTAAGTCATTTTGAGAGTGCGTCCGACAGCTCCATTTGAGACGCGGTAATCATTCGCCCATCCAAGAGGAGGTGGTAGCTACCTATTAAGTTATAAATTAGTTGGATAAATTTATAAGCCCCCGTGTTTTCTATTTATAAAAAATCCAAAATTGACTGGAAATAGGCTATCTAAATGTGTGGTCATTGAACGTACACTAGAACGACATTATCGCCGAGTGTCACGAATTTTAGTGGAGATTGAACATCAACATCGCAATGTCTCTAATGTATATGTACTATCTGTCCTTACTTAAGGTGTTTTGATCATATATGAACTGGGCAACACAAGTAATCAAAAGAACCACTAATTAGAGCATAAAATACATGGCCAGGTACAAAAATGCATAAATCTACAACATTAACGTTCGACTCAAATCATTTGGTAGTACGATGGGATATAGTTGATAAAGGTCGTGATCAAATGCACTTATTAAATGATCTTCATGACATATTTCGAAAACATCATGGAAACTAATATAATTTTAACCAATAAAGTTTGACCTTAAACGTGCAAGATTTAGTCTTTCGATCCAACTTAGGTTGCATCTTTTTGCAGCATTATCGGCAATGGCCAGCAAATACACTCAAGGTAACTAATATAATATGTTTCACAAATTGGTTCCGATGGTCGTTATAATGTCTCGAATAATTATTTTGATATCCCTTGACGCCTCTCTTCAAAATAATGACGGTTTGAGTATTATTTGTATGTTGACGCTATCCATATTTTTCTGATAATATCATTCGACAATTATATTCATATAGTATTCGAGTTCGGAAGATTGCATAGATAGGGCTATGGTCTAAGTTTCTCATCATGGTGTCGGTTAGCATCTTGCTACTTATTGGGATGTTCACCGACTATCAGCTGTCGAGTAGTATGTCCTGATTAAAGTCCGAGTTCTAATAGCGTGTATTTTTTGTTATCCTTATTTTTCTAATTGATATTATCTTGGTAATTCATATAATATGTGAGTCAACACTAATTATCTTTCATAATATCCATAAAGGTATTTTGTATAGTGCCAAATTCAACAATTGCATATTCCGTTTGCTAGCAAGACTACTCGCGTATTTTATTTGTAAGCAGCACTATCTGATCCGATATCTTACCTAGGTAAATATGTAAAAAGATAAGGTAGGCATATCCAACTATTTTGCACCCATAAAAATTTCCAGATTGATGTAAAAATGTGGTCCATGTGCCTTTGGAGTTAGTTTCTCTAAGATTTGCTAAATAATATTAGAGTTCTCATTTAGATTTGAGCTTGATGGCACTGTCGTAGCCGACTGCCATAGTCCGTAAAAACCACAAAAGGGGGATCAAGTGTATGACATACATTGATGTGCATGTTCGGTCATTGTGCACTAGCAATACTAAAGTTTATCATCAATATCTACTAATAAGGTTTCAACTTTATAGCAACATAGCAGATACATGGGATTTTAGTTAAAAGAGTTTTGTGATCGCACCACATTAGTAAGGACACCGTTCTTTGGGTCTAAAAGTTAAAAACAAACTTCACCCATCACATCATGAGTTTCTTTTGTAAAGGAATGTGGTAGGGGAAACACCTACAACAAATTGTTTTAATAAAAAAAAAAGAACCCAAATCTGGGTCCTTGATTGTACATCCAGTTCCCTAACCAAGTGAGCTGGGCTCACTTCTTACCGCATCATGAGTTGATATGTAGTTTAATACGTAATAAAGTACCAGGGTATTCTATTATATAAGATTTAAATGTATCTTCCACTACAACTAAAATTTTAAGATTATTGTGAGCACATGCATTAAATTGACAACTCACTGAAAAATATACAATTTAATTCTATTAGTGAATTTCACTAAATTACAATTTAAGTCTAAGTGGTGTCATCATTGTTACATGTCACACAATATATATAAGAGATAGATAGATAGAGAGAAGGAGAGAGAAAACACATGGATGGAAGTACGGGTGATAGTAGGAAGAGAGTAAAAATATATTGAAAAATGGCATTACTTGGGTTTCAAAATAAAGGACATTCAAGAATATATGGTATGGTATTTTTTGCAAACTTTATAACTGTCACAAAATGAAAATGATTCCAAATACTACCCACACATGAACCTTATATTTGTGGCATCTATAGAATCCTGTGATTTACAATGACATGTTTCCAAAATCTACGGAACCATAAATTTATTTAGTGAACATACTCAGCACACTAAAGATGATGCCCTCGCAGTTTGTTAAATAAGAATTTAAGAAGCGTGTGGCAAATATCCACATTTACAACATCAAACGCATACTATGTAGTATAACATCGAAGAAACGTTGCAGGATCATTATTTTGTTCGAAACACACTTACAATTGGGTGTGTTTTCGTGCATCAGAAGCCACTGCCACACCCATACGGATACGGTGAGGCATGAATTCCCACTACTACAATTAACTACTCATGTTGCCTCCAAAAATATCACACGATAAATTCACAGGCCCTAGGCTTGCAATTCACTCACACCAAAACCAGCACGACAAGCGGGAGCGGGGGTCCTCTGCTTCTCTCTACTCTCAGTCTCAAGACAGTACCACTACCATACCAAGGTGCGAAGCATGTGACCCTCTTCACTTCGCCAAGAAGTCACGCACCAAACACCTCCCCACCACAGCAGCTCCGCAAGCAAGAACTCCGCCGCTCCCATCCCCGCTCTCCTCGCATCCTCTTCCGTCCCGTCCCGCCGCTCCCCCTTCCTCCAGCTCCGGGGAATCTGCGAGCCGTGCGGCGGCCATGGCGTCCAGCGCTTCTCGGTTCATCAAGTGCGTCACGGTCGGCGACGGCGCCGTCGGCAAGACCTGCATGCTCATCTGCTACACCAGCAACAAGTTCCCCACCGTGAGCAAACCCTTCCCCCCTCCCCCTGTTGTTGTGACCGGCTCTTGTTTTTTCCATAGGCACGAGCTTTTTTTCTAGTAAAAAGGCAGATGTTTCACTTCGGCATTTCTAGTAAAAAGGCAGATGTTTTCAGTAGTAGGGGTGGGTGATTTTGTATTATTAGAGAATGTGCTGCGGAAAAGATCCTTCCCAAATTCTCAATCTTGTGACGGGCATTTGTTCTGGCAGGACTACATACCTACGGTGTTCGACAATTTCAGCGCAAACGTAGTGGCGGACGGCACCACCGTGAACTTGGGCCTTTGGGATACTGCCGGTAACTTCCACCTCTTGATTTGACTACTTTCTTTGTCCCAATACACCGAAATTTCTAGGTTTTCCTTTGCACATCACAGTTGCAAATGTTATGTTCTGACGATTCGCCGCGTAGCTGGGGAATTCACATGATATATACCATCTTTTGCAGGGCAGGAGGATTACAACCGGCTGAGGCCTCTAAGCTACCGCGGTGCTGATGTTTTTGTGCTTGCCTTCTCGCTTGTGAGCCGAGCCAGCTATGAGAACATTATGAAGAAGGTGCTGAAATGCTCTGTCATCATTTCTCAGATCGTGTGTTCATATTTTATCTGCAAATGCCAAGAGATTTGAATGTTCTTCACTTTGTTGTTTCCCCTTCAGTGGATACCGGAGCTTCAGCATTACGCGCCTGGCGTGCCTGTTGTGTTGGTAGGCACAAAACTAGGTGAGTAGTGTTGACAACGAAAGCCTATTCTTGATTAACTGTGTATATAGGTGGTGGGTGGGTGGGTGGGGTTGGTAGTATGATTGTGCATTTTATCCTGTTACGTTGTAACTCGTTAGCATCTCCTTGTCTCAGCATTGTTGGAATTTGGTTAGGTTGTTAAACTGCTGATAGTGATTCTTTGTAGTGTAGACAGGTTATCATCTACTGATAGTGATCTTTGTATGTGGTTGGGGTCCAAATAGTTTGTCGTCTATAGAGGTCATCGTCAAAATGGTTGGCGACCAAATAGCCTGTCTAGTGATGCTTAGTTAATATGGTAAGCTTTAAGGTTGTTTACATTTTGGACTGGATAAAAATTGTCTAGACAGGAATACACCATAATGAAAGCTCAGCTATAGTTGAGTATGCACCATGGATAAAGTACATTGGAATAATCCTAATTGTCACTCCCTCAACTAGCTACTCCTGAAGCTGCTGAGATTAGGAATCCTAATGCGCTACCAAGAGCACCTGTTTTAATATCATCTTACCCTGTATAGTTATATATGCGAATTCATTCCTTAATTAAATATGGTACTGAATTCACGAACCATAATTTGCTTCCAGATCTTCGTGAAGACAAGCACTACTTGCTGGACCATCCTGGCATGATACCCGTCACCACAGCACAGGTACATCTCTGCGCATGATCAACTCCACCCCTAGAACTTAAGATATACTTTACCTTGAGACCTAGGAGATGAAACCATGAATGTACACTCTGGCTTCTGAAGACTTAATCTTGTCCTTGTCATTTCAACAGGGGGAGGAGCTTCGTAAACAAGTTGGTGCTTTATATTACATAGAATGCAGCTCAAAGACACAACAGGTGAAGTTTCTGTAAGAGAACCATATGGTTTTCTTTGATGCGTTAAACTTGTCAGCTGAAAATCCTTACTCTTGTGCAACATGTAGAATGTCAAAGCTGTCTTTGATGCTGCTATCAAGGTAGTAATCCAGCCCCCAACTAAGCTAAGAGAAAAGAAGAAAAGGAAGCAACGACGGGGTTGTTCAATGATGTAAGTAAACATGACACTTATGGTTTTTCTTCCTTCTAATGGTTATCGTTCTGGACATTGTCAGAGTCTCCAAAATGCAACTTTCACCACTATTTATATCGTAATATGTTAATAATTACTTAAATTGTATGTTATAGAAGTACTTGTCGAGATAAAATTACGCACATAATTTTCAGCTATGAATCTAAATGTTTTTAAAAATGTTGGTAGTCAAAGTTTCACTTGCCTATGCCCAACATGACAAGTTTGAGGGAACTGGAGGGAGTGGTGAGTGTCACAGCTGTTTTCTGATCATTCATACACTTTGTTAGATGATCCTTCTGAATCATTGGCCTGGAATTAGAAATTGTGTAAGCAATTCAAACTGATTTGAACACCTATCCCCACCAATCTTGGCCAGCAGACAGCACGGTAGTCTCACTGTATTTTGACAAACAATACATTAAGACATTTTGAAGTTAGCTATAGTTTTGTTCCAGAATGTGTGAAACAAATGTGCTACATCCTCTGTAACTTTTTATAAGACGTTTGCATAAGGTAAAATAGCTTCACAGGACGTCTTATATACTGTTACGGAGGGAGTAGATCATTAGTTGACGTATGTGTTATATTTTCTTTCACATTAATCCTCTTTTGTTATGTTTTGACATTAATCTTCTGGTGTTATGATTGCAGGAACGTCTTCGGGGGAAGGAAAATGCTATGCTTCAAATCCTGAATGATGGAAGAGGTCTCAGCGCCTGAAGCAATGTCACGAGTCCGACCTCAAACTGGCAACACTTGAGATCTGGGTGTGCTGATTGCCCAGTTAATGTGTATATTTGCATTGTTGGTAATTAATTACTAGAGGTAGATCGTAAACCTTAAAAGCTAGCCTGCTGCAGAACACGCCTGGGTTATTATTAGCTACTTCATGTTAGGAAGTTCTGTAGAGGCAAACGAGATTTTTGTTTTGTCGTGGCAAAATCACAGCCCTTTTGTTTTCTCAGTTAGTCATTGCTACGTGATTTTGTGGTAACGCCGAGATCAAACATTAAAAAATCTTATTTGTGTGCCAATTTGTCTGAGGACTAAAGCTTTTCACGGGAATCAGAGCACAAAGATGATGCTGACAATTGGAAAACAAAGCCAAAAACTCATGGGAAGGGAAATTCACATGCTACAAAGCCAAAGGTGCCATTAAAAAAAACGAAGTCGAAGTGCAGTTTCCAAGTTTTGTGATGCAACAGATGAGACCAATATAGTAATATTCATTTTGAGGAAACCTCTAAGGGCTCGTTTGACACCCTTCATGAAATGAAATGAATTTTAGAAAAATGACAGCATTAGGGACAGAAAGACACCCTTCATGAAATGAAATGAATTTTAGAAAAATGACAGCATTAGGGACAGAAATTGACTTATCTTAGCATAGTCATTTTTTAGAATTTCAATTAAAATGGCATTCCAATTTCATGACAACCGAACACGTTTGGTATGGAATCTGACATATAATTTATGAAAATGATGGGAGCCAATCAACCCATAAGATAAACCTAATAAAATGAACAACTCAAATTTCTAACATTTAATGTTGGAGTGTTCCTTCATTCTCACAAGCCAGACCCACTTCCTCGCCACAATGATAGTTGGTGCAAACGTAGACGGCAGCAGGCCCTGAATGATGGAGCAAGAAGATGCAGCTAAGCGTGGTATACGATACAGTTAACAGCAAAACAGCTAAAGCATGCATGGCCAAATGCACATGTAAATCAATAGACAAGCTTCAGGCAAATTATTTCCTCCTGGTCAACTGATGTAATACTTCCCAGCAGAATACATGTCACATCTAAATCATATGTTAAGCTGCAGATGTCCTCAACAAAATCATTTTATCAAAACAAAACATAAAAACAAACCAACCGAAAATAATTACAGCGGTTCCTGATCTTTAAAGATGCCGAGGGCCATAAACATTCCATCGCCAAATCCACGCCCTCCTGTGTAATATAGAAGCCATGCCTAGCAGATACAGAACTCCAGCAGAGCAACTGCTGAAGCCGACGAAAACTGTTCCGGGGAAACTATGGATATGATTTACATTTACATCAATTACAGCAAGTTTGTTCCTCTCACAGTTCATATCATCAGGGAGATGAATCTATGTGAGTTGTATATCCCAGCGCGGCCACAGGGGTGCAATACAAGCCTGGCTTCCACATGCAGTTGCCTCTGAAAATTAAAGCACCATTGATTAGTTAACTTAACAAATAAAGGGAGCTGCAAAAGAGACCGAATGGACCCTTAAAGTCAGAACTGGTGTACATACAAGCTCACCAGACACTGAAGTCGCTGCAAGGAGATCTCCTTCAAGTTCTTATTGCCATAATTGCTTGTATGACGATCTTTCAGCATCCCAACTGCCTTCAGGTTCCTTCCTCTTTATTCCTGCACCAGGCATTTGGTACATTCTCGCTTGCTCCTCTACAAAGGCTTGTGGCGGTGTCATCAAATTTTGTCTAACCGATAGAGGTAACCGGTCATCCTTCCCTTCTACATCTATACTTCCAGGGCCAGAATTAAGATCAAGCCCCTGTCTTCTCCATTTCCAATTACTGTCATGTCCCTCGCTACTGCTACCTTCAGGAAGGCTTATTGCATACTGCCTTGCATGCTGGGCAGGTAATGCACCTGTTGGCCCAGCAAACGATGGAGCCATCGTAGGAAAATATGGAACTCCTGTAGGTGCAGAATTAGCATATGGTGTTGATCCAATCGGAAACCCTGCTGTTTGAAGGTGAACACTGGGGGGGAAAGGAAATCCTGCATATTGATATGCTGCAGGAGGGTGAAAAACCATGGCTGGTGGTGTGGATATAACTGGAGGCCTGCAGGAATCACTACCGAAATGGCCACCGTCAGGCGCAGTCGCGATGATCCTCTGGGTTCCAGGTACTGTTTCAATTGGGTAAGGGTGTTCTCCTCTAGCAGGCAAAAACGACTGCATAGCTACATGACCACCTGGATTGGCAGAAGCATACCATGGTGACATATTACTAATTTCAGCACTGTTTATTCTAAAGCCAGCAACTTGAGGTAGGAATGGTATGCTGCTAGAGCCTTTAGATGATAGGCTCCTTTGGGAAGGTTCTGTGCTAGCTTCCTCGAGGCTTGGTCCGTTATTGAGATCAAAGAAGTTCCTCGAGCTGTTTCTATTAGAATTCGGTAAACCTCCTGGCAAGGGTCTTGCTGGCAACAACGTGACTTCAACTCTGTGGGATGCATTTGAGATGAACTGGCTATTCTCGACAACTTCATCTGCCCTATTCAAGTCAAGTTCAATGCCAGCACTTCGAACAGGACCATTGCGACTCCTAGGGTTGCCAGATTCAGAACCAGTTGTCTGAGCAGAACTCTGTGAGATATCTTCTTCTACTTGGTCATCTGCCACATTTAGATCAATGTCAAATGCTTGGCGAGACTGCTTCCCTGCAGCATCAGATACTGCAATATCAGGTGCAGTAAGAAACATCCCTAAATTCTTCCGTGGTTCTGCAGGACGAAATGCACTTGTAGCTGCTGAGCCTTTCCACCCAGCCTCCGGCTTCACTCTTAATAGGTTCTCAGGTGGGACAAAAGATCCTTTAGCTGGAGCAGCTACTGTTATTTGGGTAGGCAGACCACTCAAAATAGGTGACACGAATGGAGAAAGACCAGGTAAATGAATTGTAGAAGAACATGTAACAGGAGAGGTAGCTGGCTCGTGATTCCCCTCATCCCCGAGTTCATTTAAATCGAAGTCAAGCTTAGCTGTACCATTTGACTTGGCTTTGACAGCTATAGAAGAGCCCTCATCTGATAAGACAACGTCCTCTTTCCCACCTGTATCGCCGCTCAGTTTCTTTGAACTGTGCCTTGCACTATGCTCACTACCCTGAGACATGATAGCCGTATGTTTTCCTTGACTGCTTGATTCACTGGAACTGTCTTTCGATTCTTTAATCACACCAGTCCCATTTTCTGCACCAAGTGGTAACACTAACACATCTAATTTGGTAACAACAGCTGAAGGGGAAGAAGGCTGTTCTTCTCTCTCATGCTGTTTCAGAACTTCTTCACCCAATAGACCACCAACTTTTTCACCCACAGTCGAAGATGAGAATGAAGGTTTTATATCCAATTTATCAGCAGCACTATTGTCAGTAAATCTGATGGTTTGCACATGAACTAATGAAGTGTCAACATTAGAGCTGGTTGTACAACCATCTTCAATTTTTTCACGGATAGTACTTGTATTCCTAGGCGACGATTTCACATTGAACTTTGTGTCAGTCTTAGCAGAAGATTCAACACCTTTAGAATCTATACCAGGTAGAGGAGATGGCCTAGTAGGTGTTGTGCCTTTGTTGTCATGAGATGATAAATTAGTTCCAGAATTCCTCAGGTGGTGTTCTTCCTTTGCAGCCAAAAAAGCACAGTTTTTGTCTTCCTTCTCAGGTATGAGTTTTTTAACGTCTGATGGCCGTGGGTGCTGTGATGGGCCCGTATCACACTCTACTTTTAGCTTCCCAATGTTCTCACCTTCATGGCCCAGTTTATTTGCAGATGAATTTCTCGGTGAAGCAGATGACATAATCAGTTCAGATTTAGATACTTCTCCAGCAACACTAGCAAGAAGATTCATTGCTGTATCATCTCCAGGTTGCATGGACTGACTAGCTTCGGAGTACTTGATTTCAATCAAAGCATTCAAAGGGCTGAATGAGTTCTGCACCCTTGTTTCGCCCAAGCAGTTGTCTTTTTCATCCATATCTGAAACTCGCGGTGCGCATGCATCCTGACCAGCATCTTCAGCAGTCCTGCTACAGTCACCATCCAACATACCACAAGCTGATTTATCACCCTCCCCGGAACCTGCAGTCCCGTTAATGTTATTGATTTTCCCAGGCTCAGATTTAGCATCAGAACCTAAATGAGCCTGAGAATGTTCAACCTTCATTTTCACCCTACGATGACTTTGTTCATGCTTATCTGCACGAATGGGAGATGAAGCTCTATTCCCCGAAGCTGATGGCTCCTCACAAGAGCCCCCACTTGTGCTCCTACCAGGGCTACGACCTGGATTTGGAAACCGAACTATCAATTTATTATTGGCGTAAGGTGTGTCAACTCCTTTCTCACATGCCAAGCCAGATTGTGTTGATCTTTCCTGCAATGAACGGTCAACAGGGCTGGACCTTCCCAAAACAGCTTCCTTCTGGAGTCCAGAACCAAGAAGCCCATTGGTTGCCCTTCGATGGCCACGACCAGATATTTTGCTAGCATTCGCTGAAGCAGCAGTTGAGCTTCGTGCATCTTCCTTGGAAGAACCAACTGTTCTTCCAGGATCACTAGAGCATGACTGGCTGTTATTCAGTGATTGGCTAGAACTGCAACTTTTCTCCTCTTTCACTGCAGGAAAATCGGGGCCACAAGTCCCAGCAGCTGATTTGCAGGGTGAGTCCTTCAAGTTGGCTGCAGCATTTGCTGGTTGCACGTGTTGCAATTTTGAAGAGCCAGATGTGAAAGGATTTGACTTTGCAACAGCATCAGCGGCACCAGGTGTAGAACTCAAAGCCTTTGGTGAAGATAGATAAAACATTGCATTTTTCGGACTGGACTCGCTTGAGCCACTTCGTCCATTTCCAGCACTGGAAATTTCTGGAAACCCCACTTTCCCTGGCCAGGAAACAGCTTGACCTGATACCACAGGTTTTGCATCATTCGACTTCATTTCAGCGTCAACACGCTTCTTCCAGCTATCAACAAGACATTTAGCCTTCCTCTGTATCTCCGGATTTTTATAGCTACGCAGATGATTGACAGATTTTCCAATACTGCAGCTTTGTAAGGCAACCAGACTGATAGGCAATTTTGCTAGTGCACGAAGCAGGGCTAAGATAAGTTCTTCAATGGGCTTATCAGTTTCTTTAGGACTGCCCCCTTCACCAGACTTCCCTTTGTGAGTCTCTTGAAGCCAATCATTCAAGACTGGAAGGCCCCTTAGTTGCATAAATCTGCTAAGACAATCAGGACTTTCTGTAGCTGCAATAATATCAGCAAGCCTTACTCGACCAGCAAAGTCCATTTTTCGTTCAATTTGATCAAGTTGTATGAAATTAACTAGCTTCTCGACTGCTTCAACATGAGGTAGGCCATCCTTTTCTGTTATCTCTGAGATTTCGGATTTAACATTGTCCCCCTTAATATTTCCAGTTTCACTGTCATCGACCTTAAGGGGGCAATCACGGTCTCGCTTAGCTGGATCAATTCCTTGTTCACTTCTGTCCCTCTTCTTCCCTTTAGATGAACCACAATTTTGAGCACCATCTGAACCAGCCTTCAGTTGCTGAGAAGCTTGTGGAACATTTGGCCGCATTGGTGAAAGCCCACCTGACTGCACTGCACCATGCATTTCTAGCCCCGTTCTATATAGGAGCTGATTTATCTCGTCCTGACGTTCCTGGCCATAAGTTGCACACATGAACCGGCAAGTATAATAAATAGAAAAAAAGAAGGTGACTGTAGAACTTACATTAATATAATCCCTGTCGGTAAGCCACCATAAACACTTGTTGTCAATATCATACACACGCCGACATACAAACGAAGAAACTCCAGATGACAGCTCAGCACCTTTATGTAAAAAGGCAACTTTACAAGGATGGAGCAGTGAGACAGCAGATGTCTCGTCCTGGTGGAAAGAGTAGAAGACCTCGTTTGGAGCAGCGTTCAATTGTACGCCCTTGTTGAGCTTAACGTCAACAGGTCTATAAAGCCAACTCACTCGTAACTTGGGGTAGCTTTCTTCCTGTTCCTCAATCCAACGTATCAATCCAATGAAAGGAGGAACATCAACAGCCCGAAATAGAGCACAGTCGCCAACTCGAATCTCTCGTCCGTCCTGAAAATAATAAACTATTATTATTTGTTTTAGGAAGAAAATAATCTCCGTGTTACAAAGAGAACAGCAAGCCCATGAGCATAGTCTAATACTTCAGGAATCATGGAGTGAATAAGTGTAATTAAGCTTCATTATTTAAAGAAACATCAGTTTCCTTGTCATTGCCAAACTGCAAAACAATTAAGTTATCTTCTTGGTGCAACTTTGGAACAGCCAAAAAGTTCATGCAGCAAGGTCTGCTGTATAAATTTATCAATTATTGAGCAAGCAAAAGGTGTAACAGCATAATTCATTTGTTTCAGGCATCACTATTCTATAATGCGTTCATACAAAGGATGCATGTTGACCATGTAACAAAGCATTAAGGAACTCCCCAAAATAAGTACTGGAAAGTGGTTATCAGGCCGGTACCTTTGATCAATTGGAAAGCATAACCATGTTCAGGATCTAATCACAACATGACGACCTTCATTACATTCACTAGATATTATTTCACAGTAGGCCACAGCAATGCCATCATTTAAATGATTTAATTCCTAATAAGTGATGTGTTGTACTAAATTTGTGTCACTTAATTTGGAACGGAGTGAGTAACAATTTACGTAATACAGATATAGCCGAGTTATTGACGCATACAGACAGTATGTAAAGATGGTCCAAGTGTGCTATACAGTGGCGGAGCTACGGTAAGGCCGGTCTGGGCCACGGACAGCCCAGGATTTTTGGGAAGAATCAAATTATACATATGTATTGGTAGTTAGCCCACTAATACTGGCAGACCAGCAGTGTGTAGCGCATGATTTGTGTGTTCCTTCTACCCGGTCCGCCAACTTTTTCTTTTAAGCTCATGTATAGGTTGAATCATGCGAGTTTTTGTTTTGGTGTGGGTTTTCGACTTTTAGGTTAGCAACAATAAATACCATACATAAACATAGTACTTTATTCTTCCAAAAACTAACATACATGCATCACAGAGAACAACCAGACTAAACCGCAGACCTAGATATCAATATACTCACATTTAAGTCTGATTTCCCTCTTTTCCTCTTATTTTCCTAGTTTGAAATACAAGTTCAATAATCACTGGAGTAAATGTGTAGGAATTTCCTAGTATGCACTGCATCAGCAAAACAAACAATTGAAGATGTACAACGCACTCCAGGCTCGACACACAATGAGACACGCACGTCCTCACCAATACCCAATGTATTATGATTTATTACACATGAGAGGCATGTTCACGGAATACTTCTTGACAGCTGATCGTCGTAAAAACACCTTAAATAGAGTTGTGTTACTCCTCTAAGGCAAATTATATGCTCGACATAAATTTTAGCACCATCACCAACCCATATTTTAGCAAGTTACCATCTAGGCACTCCAGGCTCGACACACAATGAGACACGCACGTCCTCACCAATACCCAATGTATTATGATTTATTACACATGAGAGGCATGTTCACGGAATACTTCTTGACAGTTGATCATCGTAAAAACACCTTAAATAGAGTTGTGTTACTCCTCTAAGGCAAATTATATGCTCAACATAAGTTTTAGCACCATCACCAACCCATATTTTAGCAAGTTACCATCTAGTGCTAACACACTGTTGAAATGAATTGACCATACTTCCCCTCAGCTTGAGCCTTTGGGTAAACTGGTTAGAATTTGAATCCAACATGGTATGAAAAACGAGATGTCTCTAGTTCAAGACCTGCAAAATGCACGACTAATAAAATAGTTGAGGCCTACATCAATCCCACATCTAAACCTGAGGGGAGTGTTGAAATATATTGACCTACTTTCCCCCTCAGGTTGAGCTTTCGGGTTAACTGGTCTGTGCATCCCATTCAATAGATACAACTCAAGTTTAACAAGACATAATTTCCTTAAATGTTTGAGACCAGTAGCACTAATCTCACAAGCTCACAAAGCAATCCAGTTACCGTATATAGAAGGTAAGCAAGCTCACAAAGCAATCCAGTTACCGTATGTAGAAGATAATTTTCATGCACAAGCAGAACAGTAATCATAGTAATGTTGAAATATATCGAGCCCATTTCCCCATCGGCTTTTGGGCTTTTTGGTCGGTGCGTGCAATTCAATACGGTAACCAGAAAAAGAGGTTTTGAGTGCAAGGCTCGGCAACGCGTGATCAGTATAATAGCTCCGGCCAACAGTGATCCCACGTCTCTAAGGTCTGAAGAGCCTAAACCTGAGTGGAGTATATTAAACCATCTTTCACCCCTCAGCTTTGAGGCTTTGGCTGAGTTGATGTGCTCACGCAATTCAACAGATACAACTCAAATTTACTCAGCACAAAATCTCCCAAGCTTACAGTGTATCCTAGTAGTAAATTTCAAGGCATGAGGCAGAACAAGAATCACGAGATTATCAAATTTCCAAAGCGAATCCCGTCAGATGAGGCACCTTTACGAAGGAGGAGTCGGGTGGCACCGGGCGTGGAGAACGGACGAGCTGCTGCTGCTCTTGCTGCTGCTGCGGTGCTGCTGGGGTAGGAGGGTGAGCGGCTGTGAGCTGCGGAGGGACACACGACGACGGGCCGGAAGGAGGCGCGGTAGGCGGTCCGTGCGCGGACGACGGTGGAGCTGCTGCTGCCTCTACCGGAGGCATAGCCCCGCATCGGCCCCTCTGCCGGCGCCGCGCCGCACCATCACCAGATCGCCGGCGGTAAACCCTAGCTAGCCCCGAAACCCTAGATCCGCGGGGGCTCCCTCCTCCGAATTCGCGTCGGACCCACGCCGTAGGACGGCCGGCAACGGGCCACGGAGCTCGGATTCGGGCCGAATCGGGTCGAATTGCTTGCGCGCGGGGAGACGGCGCGGAGGAGTTCGGGGGGCGTGGGGCCGGAGGAGCGGGACGGCGGGCGAGGGGTTTGGGCGCGATCCGAGGCGGCGGGGAGGGAGAGGGGTTGCTGGGGATTTGGGGAGAGATCGCGGCGGAGACGGCGCGCGAGGTCGAGAAGGGGATGCGGTGGTGGTGGTGGGATGGAGGAGAGGAGAGGAAAGCAGGGGTGCTCTGCTCAGCTCTTCTCTTCTCTTCCTCAGCACGCTCTCACTTGGCTACCGCGGTCGCTGCAGGTGGGCCAGCGTTTTGACCTCGAGCGGAGCGTGCGCAGGTAGGTGGTGATTTTTTTCTTCTATGGTGCTCTCTGTACCGTTCAGGCATTCCCCGGTCTGGTTGGCCGGACGGTCAGTCGGCAGGTCACTCACTGATCGGACAACGTTAGCTGATTCTTGACGAGACGGACGGATACATACTGGTGCAATTTGACAAAATTAACCCTTTGGACAAATTTCAACAAAAAATAACCCTTTTCCGAAACAAATTTAAAAACTAACCCTTTTCTGTAGCGCCCAACGCCGGGACGCTACCCTCTCTGTGGTAGCGCCACATGCTGGGTCGCTACCATCCCGACAGCATGGCACCGTGGGACCCAAAGCGTAAAAGGTAGCGCCATGGTGTGTGGCGCTACACTTACATAAGCAACGCCGCGTGGCCGGGCGCTACACCCAGGATTGCTAACTGGTCACGATCTATTCCGGCGAGCTAGCTAATCGATCACGAACGATTGCAGGGCTAGCTAGGTGTAGTTGGAGTGAGTGTAGATCGAGTGAGTGATGCCTATAGCTAGCTAATCAAAACGACTACGGAGGCAGCAACTCGATCTTTCATACACATTCATGTACAAAAAAAATACACACATGCATGTATCATAGTGCAACTATATTTCTCCCCTATCTCTATATATATGTTCCAATCCGGAATATAAAATATTTTCAGCTTAAACTTTCAAACATTGTTTATGGATAAACCATGTTCAAATACAATAATTTTTAAACTGAGGATGTATAATAAAGCACACGCGATGTAATGGCCTATTTTCATAATTTTCTCAACAGTTTGAATTTTGCGCTCAAAACTTGGTAGTGAAATTTAAAATAATGTTTTTTCATGGCGTCCGCCCCTTGGATGATGACGACGACCACCAAAGGATTCAACTTCAGCGACTTTGTATTCAAAATTCAAACTACCGAGAAAATTATGAAAAATAAATCCAGTAAATCGCATGTGCTTTATTATGCGTCCTAATAAAATTTTGTCGTATTTGGACATGGTTTATACATGAACAATATTTAAAAGTTTAGACTAAAAATATTCTATACTAAGGGTTAGCACATAGATAAATAAATATAGAGGGAGAAATATAGTTGTATGAGTGTGCACCAGCTCGGACTCATTCTCGATCGCGCACGACCCGTTGTGGGACACGATTAACGGCGTCGGCATGTCGTTCCAGTTGTGGTACGATCGCATCAAATGGTGTCGTTGGCCACCGCCGAGCACGGTGACGGGTATATCTTAGATGTTGCATTGTGCGTCCTACAAACATTTTAAGAGTATACGAAGAAACATTTGCAATTTACTGATTTTTTTTTAAAAAAATACACTTTGAAATTTTTAGCAACGAATCTTGATCAATCTGATAGATTAGATCTCATACGAAGGACGAGGATAACTATGTCTCAATGATTTTGACAAGCAAAGTCGCTGAAGTTGAATCCTTTGGTGGTCGTCGTCATCATCCAATGGGCGGACGCCGTCAATTCACTACCAAATTTTGAACTCAAAATTCAAACTGTTGAGAAAATTATGAGAAGAGGCCATTACATCGCATGTGCTTTATTGTGTATCCTCAGTTTAAAAATTATGGTATTTGGACATGGTTTATCCATGAACAATGTTTGAAAGTTTAAGCTGAAAATATTTTATATTCCGGATTGGAACATATATAGAGATAGGGGAGAAATATAGTTGCGCTATGATACATGCATGTGTGTATTTTTTTTTTGTACATAGATGTATATGAAAGATCGAGTTGCTGCATGCTAGATTGCTAGGTACTCCGTAGTCGTTTTGATTAGCTAGCAGTCGTTTTGATTAGCTAGCTATAGGCGTCACTCACTCGATCTACACTCACTCGAACTACACCTAGCTAGCCCTGCAATCGTTCGTGATCGATTAGCTAGCTCGCCGGAATAGATCGTGACCAGTTAGCAATCCTGGGCGTAGCGCCCGGGCACGCGGCGTTGCTCATGTAAGTGTAGCGCCACACACCATGGCGCTACCCTTCACGCTTTGGGTCCCACGGTGCCATGCTGGCGGGATGGTAGCGACCTAGCATGTGGCGCTACCACGCGTTGGGCGCTACAGAAAAGGGTTAGTTTTTAAATTTGTTTCGGAAAAGGGTTATTTTTTGCTGAAATTTGTCCAAAGGGTTAATTTTGTCAAATTTCACTACATACTGCCGGCCTCCCGAATGTTCGTGTTGCCACGCGTTAAATGTAAACAGTACTTCAGCGTGAGCTCGAGCTAATTCCAGTGGCATAGCTTGATTGAGCTTGTTAAGGGAGACAGACATCCACGATTGTGGAGGTCATGAAGACATTATTTTTAATTTTTTAGTTTTTTCCCGTGTGTGCGAGTGTTTTTTTTCCTATGGCGGCTCTTTGAGCTTGCTCACTTCGATATTAGTCGAAAAACTAGCATCTGCATCACCAAGCCCTAGGTGTCACAACGGGCGACCTAAACAAAATTACTGTTACAAAATACTAAATTACTACTACCATTTTGGCCACTAATTGTTTTTCACTTTTTTTTTAGATAATAGGGTGCGGATCCCCGGCCTCTGCATCAAAATGATGCACACAGCCACCGCAATTATTTAAAATTGTTTTTCACATAATACTTATAAATATCGTTTCACCATGAAACTTGGCACACTTGTAGACATTTGTACATTTCGTCACCAACTTTCTTCATATTTTTTAAATTGAAACGGATACTATTTATCCTTTCTTTTTCTAGCAGGAGCATATGACCTCGGACAGCATTGTGAATTTCCGCCAAAAAAACTTGTAACTTAGGTTTTGTTTAGTGCGACGAGCAACTCACGTACAGATGTAGCTTGAGATAAACTTGGTTCCTCACTTCAACCTGATGTTCGATCATTTTCTTATCAACTTGTCTTTTCACTTGTTATTGAGCTCGCAACAACTTCTGTTAAAGGAGACGTTGCATATCATCCCTGTCTTTAACCAGGTTATCGAATCAGGAACAATAGCAGATAGTGCATCCAGAATACCAATTTTTGTAGGCTTATAACCATAGAGTAATCTTCCCAAAGTTGAATGGGATATATATTTGTATACCAAATTTTGCGAGTGATAACCATTTGGCTAGATGAGCTTGAGTCACGCATCTCAAATATGTTTCTAAACAATGATTATGTAGTTCGGTTTGACAATATGTTTATGGATAATAATTGAAGCTCGTGTTCATTGTACTAGCAGTAAGCTTGAATTTGTTGCCACACTTGGGCTGATAAAATTTGTAAATATGATATGCATGAATGTGTCTTACATACATAATAGTGTAGGGATTGGACAATGGAATTAAATGGCCATACTTTCTGAACTGTCAATAGCGATGAAGACGGTGTCACATTTGGCCGATCTTTGTAACACTTTCACAAACTATAAACTCACTACTTCACATGCTCTATTAGGAATAGCAATGGTGGTAACAGCTCTGGTGTACCTACATTATTAGACTTTACTTGTTGGCAAACAATGCAATGGGAAACATAGGTCCCCATATCTTGTTTTAGATTGGGTCGGGAAAGGAGGGCTTGCGCTTGTGATAGGTTGTTATGAAGCCAATATGCCCTCCCACACCAGCATTAATTATCATGCAAAGCAAACAAAAGAGCTCTCTTAGCCTTAGTATAATTGCCTAACCAAATCATGTCATAAAATTTATAATCCCATCATGTGAGGAGTAACCTTAAACATCATGAGTGGAGTAACTCCATTGCTTGAGAAGCATCCAGATAACTTTCAACACTTATTTTCAACCCTTTTGGCTTGCTTGTGGCATAAAAGTTACTAAGCTTTGTCACTTAGAAGTGTAGTGATAGCTTCACAATGCATTAGTTGTTGTATATGAGGTTCCTTATTTTTACTTAACATGATATAAATGTTGAATGGAGTTGGTAAGCCGTTGGGACTCCAGGTTGATCAAACTTGCATTCCACTAATCTATTGCCAAAGGATATCGACCCGAGGTGTAATTCTTTTTCTAGCCACATAGCTGGCCCGATGATCCATTTATCCACATGAATCCCAAGGGATATCGACCCGAGGTGTAATTCTTCTCACCTCTGACCGAGGTTTGGAGCACCTTAGAACAAAGTCCGGTTTGAGTCGTAACCGCTTATGGTGCATTGGCATCATGTAAGGAAATAGGTTCTTGTTCTCAAACGAGAACTGGTGCACCCATAGTGGTGAGCGTGCCTCTTATGTATCGGCAATGAGAGGGTTAATGATCTATGTAGAAAGTTTAAAACCTTATCTTGCAATCATTGTAGGTGAATGCTTCATAATGTTCACTTCTGAACCAAGCAATTCATCATTATTGAATAATTCTCATGCTTAAGAAAATCAATCAAAAAGTAAAATGAGACATTAAAAGAAACAAGAAAAAACTTGTTCCTTCTCTAGCTCATCGGCATTAATTGCCAACACTAGACACATAAAAAAGATGTCTTACAAGTCATGATAATTTGCATCCTAAACTTGAGAGCAATATCCATGCACTTCAAGTTCGTTGGCATCTAGTTCATCAGAACAGAGTCAACATAAGTCATACCACTTTTGTCCCTGCATATTACTATCAATGATATTGTTATTGGCTACGTGAAAAGATTCCTATGATGTTGTTTCGTCGCGTACTCCTCTTTTTGGTGCTTATCCTTTTCCACAAATCCATATTATTGTGATTCCTAAAAATGGTTCTCTTCGAACACAATGGCTTTACTCCGCACCTTACTCACAATTAACATCGTGTTTGTCATAAAGATATGTCGCGAAAGAGCTCCATTTTATCCCAGTTTTAATATCTGTAACAATCTTTGACTTAGTTTTATCATTGATATTGTTGTAAGTAAGATGGCACAGATTCATCTTAATGAGCACATTGGAAGAAAAATGCACAGCTAGCAGACATACAATTATGACATAAACTTGCTCATAGTTTTCATTGAGCCCCCAACATTCGTGGCGAATTGGAGCCAATTTGCGGTGCAAAGTAGGCGCCCACGGGCAAGTACACGCAGTTCCTTTTGGAAGAAAAGCGGGTGCGAGGCAAAAGCAGGAGGAGGAACGAAGGCGACCACTCTGCTTTTCCGCGTGTTTCCCTCCAGCCTCCTTTCCGTGCTCCTCTTTACGAAACTTACGCGTCCGATCCAGGGCCAACCACCATTATTCCCGCGCTACCATGCAGGGTAGATCCCGATCGATCGCTGCCCCTGGCCGGCCATGTGGGATTGTGAGGTGGGGGTTCATCATCGTACTACCAGTACTCGATCTCGTACCCCCACTCTGTTGCATTGCATGGGGGCAAGCACGTCGTGGGACGTTCGTCTGCAGACTGCAGTACTCATCTATCTCCGGCGGGTGCCGTCCCGGCCGGCGGCCAGATGCGTGAACCACTGCCCGGTGCCGGAGGAGATGGCCTCTTTCCAGAAACGCCGTTGATGGGAGTAATCTGGTAGAGCTTTGGCGATTTAATTCGTCACCGATCGACGTCCATCTCACATCAGCTTGAGCTGGTGGTAGTGCGAGTGGGACTGGACTTGGACAATGGACACCCTACCTACCAAACCCCCATAAAACAAAGCATGCCTTTCTAATTTGAGGAGAAGAAGGTCCGAGGGCCCGGTGAGCATCGCTTTACGCCCATGTGGGAGGAGGAAGACGACATGCGCGCGGCATAAACTCTGCCGTGCTCCGTGCATGCGAGCGTGCTCAGATGCAGTTCTATATTTTTGCCAAGACGATGCAGTTCTAGCTATATGAATGTTGCACTAGTAGAAGGTTCGAGGTAAACCACCGAAGAACAAACCCACTTGGCCACCTGCCCAGTTCCATTCATAACAAGAAGGGCCTACTTTGATAAAGTACGTCGTGGATCCCTAGGAATTTGAGGAAGTTGCATTTTCGCACTCTCGTATTTGATGTGTTGCAACCCACTCTAAACAACTCTATTGACGGCGAAATCTCTCCACGGGGACACGCAATAGCGCTTCAAATAGCTCTATTGGACGCGTTGGCACAAAATCGGCCCACAGCGGCGAGCCCAATAGGGCAAAACTTGTCGGTGTGCACCAATACAACGCTTGTAACCCCACTTCGTGCCTTGTTTATGTGGAGGCAAGCGGGGTGCCTCGACAACTGCAGCAACGCACGCCACGTTGGATCCCGACGCGTCAGCGACACGCGCCGATATACTTATTTTTTCCCTCCCCGCGTCCATTTTCATTCTCCTGCCAGTTGCCTCCCCCGCCCACCTCCTTCCCACCTTGGGCGATCCACGTCCGCCGATGTCTCCCCTCACGCACAATCACCATGGTGCTAGACGTCAGGGCGCTACTCAAGGTGGCGCTGCTCGCGGCGGTTATGATATGTCGGATGTAGCGTGGGCGGAGGAGCAGCAACAACGTTCGCTGGTCACCAACGACCGAAAAGGGCGACGCGTGTCTGCGACGGCCAGACATAAGCAGATTGATCTCGTGATCGCGTCGCTTGTGATCAATAGTGGCACATGCGCAAGTCAAGGGAGCGCACCAATGCTCTGTGTGGCGCGGTGCCGGCGAACCCAACGTAATTCGACGACGGTGGCGCCACTCCATGTTCAGGGCCACAAATCTCGTCCGGGTTCCGCTTCGAGTTGTCGGACATCAACCTCTGCGTCGACCTCAACCAGCCGTTTGTCGACTTCGCGCCGGCCCTGCGGAGGGGGCAGCCACGCCCAAGCTTCAATCCGAGCGGCCGTCACTGCCTCTTTGGCATGACCGGTGATGGTGCCGACGCTCACAATGGAAACGGACCCCGCGTGGTCGATGGAATGCAGACCGACGCAGACGACGATATGGTATGAAATCTATAATTGCTTTGCCTCATCCATCTCGGGTCCTTTGGCGATGATATGCACGTTAAGCGACCAAAGCCGGCACCAGTAAAGGGGGAGGATTATAGGGAGGCCTTCTGATGGTGGTAGGGTTAGGCCCCCAGGTCGCCACCAAAGCACGACATAAAAATTAAAAAGGAGATCGTAATTCCAATTGCCAGAGAAAAAATACAAACGGGCTTGATGATGTAGATGGCGACTGGGTGGACGTTTATTAGCTGGCTGTTCTTGACCGGGAGGTAAAATTATCTATCAGCAGCCGCTGTCACGAGAGGACGTTTATTAAATTGAGTGAAAGAGGTGACGGAGCCCAAGTCTAACAAGACAGGCAGCTGAGGAAAGCGACGGGAGAGACTAGACACCTACGTGGTGCTACTACTACGGACAGATGCACGCGGACCGCTCTTCACAGGAGCGAGATAGGAGAACGAAATTGCTGGCGATGGGGAGCGATGGATGGAGACGGGCGGGGAAAGAGAGGCGCGCGGTAGAAGCAAAGGATGGAGGGAGGGGAAGCAGAGGGACAAGGACATGGCAGCGTCGCGTCACGGGCCACACCACTGACCGCGACTGTCTCTCTCCCTCCCCCACAGCCTCTCTGTCGGCCTGTCGACTACCTCCTTTTTCCCCACCACACCGCTGCCTCGTGGCTGCAGTAGTTTACGTGGTTAAAGGGGCATCCTGTCCTGCTTCCTCCGGTGGAGGCCCCCCGTCGCGTCACGCCCGTGAACGCGTTGGGAGATCAGTCCAGAGTCGAGACCTGTGTCCTCCTCCCTCTTTCCTGGCTTTCAACGCCGGCCGGGCCGCTTGGCGCTTGCCCTCCCGTGTCAGACACTGCAGAAACAAACATGGTTTGCGTCACCAAGCTGTCTACGCAAGGAACTCATCAGCATCAAGGCACAGGAACACTCACCATCGTTCAACAGATGCATTGATGCAACTGACAATGCCAAGATAACTGTTCCTGCAAACTTAAATGGACAGTGCAACCAACCTCCAGAATAGAGCAAAATTATGAGATTACAAACGAAACAGCCAAGATTTTGCATGCCCAGGGAGCACATGGAGACCAACATGGAAACAAGGGGTTAGTCACAGCAAATTATTACTTCCTGACCACCTACTCATGTAACAACACTTCCCCGCAGAGTACATGTCACGGCTAAATCATATGTTAAGCTGCAGATGTGCTCAGCAATGTCAAGACGGTTTTATCATAAGAAACTTCAAAAAAGAAAAAAGAAAACTAATTACATCGGCTCCAGGTGTTTGAAGATGCCAGGGAGGGGCCATATTACCATCCCATCTCCAAACCCATACCCCCATCCTCCTGGGCAAAATAGAAGAAAGCCTGGGAGGTACAAAACTCTACCAAAGCAACTGCTGAAGCTGAGGAAAACTGTTTTTCCAGGGAAGTATCAATATGGTTAACATTTACAGCAATTACAGCCAAGTTTCATTCCTCCCACGATTCAAGTCATCACAGACGTGAATCCATGTGTGAGTCGTATATGTCCCAGCAGGGTCACACAGGTGCAATACATCGCCTGACTTCCACATGCAGTTGCCTCTGTAAATAAAAACACCCACTACTTCATTTAACAGGAAAATTATATGAATCGAGTCTTAAACCTGAATTGTAGTACAAACAAGCTTACCAGACACCGAAGTCGCAGCGAGATATATCCTTCAATTCTTACTGCCATGAAAATTGCTTGTACGATGACCTTTCGGCATCCCAGCTGCCTTCAGGTTCTTTCCTCTTTATTCCTACACCAGGCATTTGGTACATTCTCGTTTGATCCTCCACAAAAGCTTGTGGCGGTATGATCAAATTTTGTCTAACCGATAAAGGTACCCGTTCAACTTTGCCTTCTAAATCTATAGCTCCAGGGCCAGAATTAAGATCAAACCCTTGGCTTCTCCATTTCCAATTATTGTCGTGTCCATCGCTGCTGCTGCCTTCCGGACAGTTTATGGCATATTGCCTCGCATGTTGAGCAGGTAACGTACCTGTTGACCCAACAAGTGACGGAGCGATGGTTGGGAAGTACTGAACTCCTCCAGGGGCAGAACTGGGATACGATGTCGATCCAATTGGAAATCCTGTTGTCGGAAGGTGAACACTGGGAGGGAATGGAAATCCTGCATATTGATATGCAGGAGGGTGGAACACCATGGTTGGTGGTGCCGACATAACTGGAGCCCTGCAGGAATCGCTTCCTAATTGGCTACTGTCTGCCACAGACGCCATGATTCTCTGGGTTCCAGGTGCCGTATCTATTGGGTAAGGCTGTTCTCCTCTAGCTGGCAAGAACGGTTGCATAGCCACGGGAACATATGGGTTGGCAGAAGCAAACCATGGTGACATGTTATTGATTTCAGTACCATTCATTCTAAGGCCAGCAACTTGAGGTAAGAATGGTATGCTGCTAGCACCTTTAGATGATAGACTCCTCTGTGCAGGCTCTGTACTAGATTCATCAAGGCTAGGTCCATTATTGAGATCAAAGAAGTTCCTTGAGCTATTTCTATCATTCCTCGGTAAACCTCCTGTCAAAGGTCTTGCTGGCAACAATGTGACTTCAACTCTGTGAGAAGAGTTTGACATAAATTGATTATTCTCTGCGACTTCATCAGCCCTATTCAGGTCAAGTTCCATGCCAGCACTCCGTACAGGACCATCACGACTTCTAGTGTTGCCAGATTCAGAACCAGTTGTCTGAGCAGAACTCTGTGAGATATCTTCCTCGAGAATCTGGTCATCTGCTACATTAAGATCAATGTCAAATGCTGGGCGAGACTGCTTACCCGCAGCATCAGATGCGACAATACCAGGTGCAGTGAGAAACGTCCCCAGAGCCTTTCGTGGTTCCGCCGGGCGAAATGCACTTGTAGCAGCTGAGCCTTTCCAACCAGCCTCAGGCTTCACTCTTAGTAGGTTCTCAGGAGGGACAAAAGGTCCTTTAGCTGGAGCAGCGACTGTTATTGGGGCAGGCAGACCACTTAGAACAGGTGATATGAACGGAGAGAGAGTGGGTAAATGAGTCGCAGTAGAACATATAACAGGTGAGATAGCTGGCTCAGAATGATTCCCTTCATCCCCCAGTTCATTCAAATCAAAATCAAGCTTAGGGGTACCATTTGACTTGGCCTTGGCAGCTATAGAACCCTCATCTGATGAGACAAGGTCCTTTTTTCCAACCACATCATCACTCAGCTTCTTTGGACAGTGCTCAATATCCTGAGATGTGATAGCTCGTAGTTTTACATGGCTAGTCGATTCACTGGAACTATCTTTTGACTCTTTAATCCCATTTGCCACATCAGCTGGGAATAAAACTAGACTCTTGACATCAGCTGAAGAGGAAGAAGGCTCCTCTTTTTCTTCACCTTTGACCACTGTGCTAATAACCTCTTCACCTTTTTTCGGAGAAACAGTCACTGGAGACACTAAAGACTTCGAATCTAATTTACCACATGTATCGGTGGCTTCCGACTGATCTAATCCACCAGCAAGTGGCTTTTGATCACTTGACTTCAACAAGGCATGGGCTTGTTTATCAAGAGCACATAACTGCAACTCCTTAGGATGGCGTAATTCTGACTTCCGATTAGAAACGACTGAATTACATTGGCCACCTGAAGTAGTACCGACAACATCAGGGCTGCTTATGCGACCATCTCCAACTGTCCCACGGCTCGCACATGTATTGTGATCTTCACCTGCAGACGAATGCATGTTAGATTCTACACAAATCTCAATAAAGCAGAATTGGATATATTTGAGTTTTGATCACCATCACCTTGTGAATCAACCCCAGGTTCAGAAAAACATTTTGTTGTGCACTCCTGTTCTTGGTTTTCAGTCTTTGCTGAAGACTTAACGTGATTACAATCTGCACCATTTTTAGGTGACGGGCCAGTAGATGTGGTACATTTATCGGTGTTTTGCAATGATAAGTGGGTCCTCTGATTCACTTCCTCCTTTACAATCAAACAAGCATCACCTTTCTCTTGCTTCTCCACAATGACTTTCTGAACAACTGATGGTGCTTGACACTGAGACAGGACTGTGTCACATTCTAGTTTTAACTTCTCAATGCTGTCACCTTCACAGCCTACATTTACAGATGTATTTCTTGGTGAAGCTGATGGAGAAATTGATTCAGATTTAGATATTTCTCCAGCCACACTAGCAAGAAGATTCATCGCAGTATCATCTCCAGCTTGCAAAGAAGGACCAGCTTCAGAGTATTTTATTTCAATTAAAGCATTCATAGGGTTGAATGAGTTTCCCCTGGTTTCACTTGAGCAGACGCCTTTCTCATTCACTTGCAATGAACTTGCAGCACGCAATGCACATGCATCCTTACCAGCTACTTCAGCTGTCCTGTTGCCCTCCAATGTAAGCAATGCTGATTTATCGCTTTCCTCCAAACCTGCAACCCCTTTAATCTCATTGCTATGCCAAGACTCGGCATTAGCATCAGTAGCTAACTGAGGCCGAGAATTTTCAGTCTTCAATTTCACCCGCCGACCATTCTGTTCATGCTTATCGGCAAGCACAGGAGATGAAGATCTACTCCCAGTGACAGATGGGTCCTCAAATGAGCCACCACTCATACTTCTAGCAGGACTACGGCTTGGATTTGGAAAGCGAACTATCAATCTATGGCTATTACCGTTATCAGGAGGTGTGTCGCCTCCTTTCTCAGACGCCACTCCAGATTGTGCTGATTTTTCCTGGAATGAGGACCGATCGAGTGAGGTAGATCTTCCCACGGTAGCTTCTTTCTGTGTCCCAGAACCAATACGGGCACTCTTTGCCCTTCGATGGACACGTGAAGAACTCCCGGAAGTTTTACTAGCATTGCCAGATGCAGCAGTAGAACTTCTTGCATCCTCCTTCCAAGAAGAACCAAATGCTTTCGCATGATCACTTGAACATGAGTGACTGTTGTTCAGCGATTGGCTTGAGCTGCTGCTTTTCTCCTCTCTCACTGTTGGCAACTCAGAACCACCGGTTGACTTGCAGGATGGATCCTTCAAGTTGGTTACAACATTTGCTGGTTGCATGTGCTGCGACTTTAGAGAGCCAGCTGTGAGAGGACTCAATTTTGCAACAGCACCAGAAGCACCATGTTTAGCAGTCAGAACCTTTGAAGAATGATGAGATGCTGGGTTTTTGGGACTGGACTCACTCGAGCCGCTTCGTCTATTTCCACCATTAGTAACTTCTGCAACACCCCCTTTCCCTGACCAGGAAACAGCTTGACCTGACACTACAGGTTTTATTTCGGCATCAACACGCTTTTTCCAGTTTTCAACGAGACACTTCGCCCTCTTCTGTATCTCCACATTTTTATGGCCACGCAGATGGTTGACCGATTTACCGATACTGCAACTCTGCAAGGCATTCAAATTGATAGGCAATTTTGCGAGAGCACGAAGCAGCGCCATCAGAAATTCTTCAACACGCTTATCAGTTTCTTTAGGACTACCACCTTCACCAGATTTCCCTTTGTGAGTCTCTTGAAGCCACTCATTCAATACAGGAAGGCCCCTTAGTTGCACAAATCTCCTGAGGCAGTCAGGACTTTCTGTAGCTGTGATAATATGTGCAAGCAGTACTCGACCATCAAGGTCTATCTTCCGTTCAGTTCGATCAAGTTGCATTAACTGAACAAGCTTCTCGACTGCTTCATCATGAGGAAGTCCACCTTTGTCTGTAAACTTTGTCATGAACTTCTTCATATTGTCTACTTTTAAGTTTCCCAGTTCACTGTCGTCAACCTTAAGGGGACGGTCACGGTCTCTCGTAGCTGGATCAATTCCTTGATCGACTCTCTCCCTCTTCTTTCCTTTAGATAAACTACAATTTTGTGCATCGTCTGAACTGGACTTCTGCTGGGTAGACGATGGACTGTTTAGCCGCTTTGGTGAACGTCCACCTGACTGGACTGCGGCATGCATTTCTAACCTTGTTCTATGCAGAAGTCGATTTACTTCTTCCTGCCGTTCCTGATTGTAAGTCGAGACATGAGAACAGAGTATAACACGGAAAAATACGGAAATAATCTTTAAACTTACATTAATATAATCCTTGTCAGTAAGCCACCATAAGCACTTGTTGTCAATATCATACACACGCCGACACACAAATGAAGAAAATCCAGCAGGCAGCTCAACGCCTTTCCGTAAAAAGGCAACTTTGCAAGGATGTAGCAGAGAGACGGCAGATGTCTCGTCCTGGTGGAAAGAATAGAATATCTCGTTTGGTGCGGCGTTGAGCTGTATTGCCTTGTTAAGCTTGACGTCGGCAGATCTATAGAGCCAACTTACACGTAACTTGGGAAAACCTTCCTCCTTTTTCTCAATCCAACGTATCAAACCGATGAAAGGAGGAACATCAACAGCCTGAAAAAGTGCGCAATCTCCGACTCGGAATTCACGCCCGTCCTGCAAAATAGATAATACTATTGTTAAGTCTTTAAGAAACAAAAACATGGTCACATCGCCAAAAAAACAGTGAAGAAGGAAAAAGCTTAACATTAGGAGAACTAGCATCAACGGTAGAGACACAGTTCAGCATAACTGCAACCATAAATAGAGAAAACTCTCCTTATGAATACCAATCAGCTAAAATAATTAGCGTGATATCTCATCTTGACGTGTTGCAAATTAATGTTCGTGCAACAACATGTATTTCATTAAGCTGCCAGCTGCCAAAAAAAGCCGTTTCAACTCGTAAGACATTCCAGACGAGCCGTGTTTCTTATGTTAACATCCAATTTATACTTATAACTTGTAAGATGATACCCAATGGAATGACTTTGCGTGTTAAGCATGTAAACATTGAAAATCAAAACGCAGCGAACAGCAACAGTTGTCACGCTACAAATTTGGGCTACTGGAATATATACAACCCTTAGACCACAAAATTTAATGTCCCCACAATTTATAGGCAATGTGTGATGGCTCTAAATAAATTCATTTTTTCAATTCTCCTATTTTCCTCATTTCAAATGGAAGATCAATCCTTACTTCCCCTTGTATTATATTTGATAAAACAAATACCAAGGATATAGAGACGGTGGAGAAATGTGGTATCTTGATGAAGTCCATAACAAGAAAGACACAACGTGCAACACATGTAGAATATGTGGTCCAAAACTAAACTTACCGCGATTTATAGGTAATGCATAATGCCTTACAACCAAGTCTTAGGTTTGTTTTCATCTCTCCTATTTACTTTGTTTGGGAAGGAAAACAAGGATATAGAAATGGTGAGAAAAATACGGTATCTTGATGAGTGCAAAACGAGAAAAACACGACTTGCGTGACGTGTAGGGCTATGTGGTCCAAAACTACCACTATATACTGAGAGCACGCCGTTTGTAGAAACGCCTTCAATTCGAACAGTATAGATAGCATCACTCTATCCAATAGGCCGACGATACAATCCAAACAATTCTCACCACCATGCACGCAACAAGGGAACACGCCTTACATGTTTACTCAGCCAAATAGAGCCGCGTTGAGCTATTAAGAGGATAGCGCGTTAGCAAATCCTTCCCTACAACGGCACGACCAGCCGGGTACAGATATGTTTGCTCGGCCCGAAACTTCCCTACAACGGCAGACTACTACGGTGACCTCTCAATCCTTCTAGTTATTAATCTCTATGGATAACGTTTTTGAAGCAGAAACATGGTGAGCACCATTTACTGAATCCATCATAGTATTCGGGTTTGGTCTAAAACACACAGAGCTTAGCAAATCCCAAAGCGATTGATATTCCACCTTTAGGAAGGAGTCGGCTGAGGGGGGGCGGGGAGACAGGAGGCGGCCCTCCTGCTTCTGGACCGCTGCGGGCGGGGGAGTCGTCGGTGCGGGCGGATAGCAGGTCGTCGACCTCCGCAGCGGAGGAACAGGGGAGCGTGGTGGTGGTGGTGGAGGAGCTGCCTCTACGCGAGTTGCTGCTGGCCACATGTGCGGGACGAAAGGGCGCCGGCGGCCGTCGTCACCGCGCATAGCCTCGCATCTCCGATCCCTCCTCCTGGCCGACCGCGCTGCACCATCACCAGATCGCCGACGACCGGCGGGGACGGGAACCCTAGCTAGCTCCGGGGCCGCGGATCTCCCTCCATGCGCCGCGTGGGGATCGCCCGTATTGGGCCCGGTTCCGGGGGCGCGCCTGTCCGGGGGCCGCAGATCGGGGCTCGAATTCGGTCGATTCGACCGCGGCGCGGCGGGGTGGGGGGATTTGATTGATCGGGGATTTTGGGGGTCGGTCGGGACGGAGACGGACGGGGTGGCGAGCGGGCGGGCGGGCGGGGTCGGCGTCGATCTGTGGCGGGGGGGGAGGGCGGTGGTGGAGAAAAGAAATGGCGATTTGGGGGCGAGATTTGGAGAGAGATGGTTATATGGAGCACGGCAGAGAGAGAGGGAGACGGAGATGGGGAAGAGAGGAGAGGATGCGGGTTCGCGTCGTCGCGAGAGGAAAGAGGCGGGGGGCATTCCCGACATTTCCCCCGCAGGAAGATCGATCCCCTGTGCGGGCCGCCGCGCGAGCGTGCGTGCGAGCCCGACGCCACCTGTTGCGTGTCGCGTCTCGGTCGCTGCGCGGTGGGACAGGTGCGGCCGTAGCGGTTCGTTCGCGCGGGGGATGACGTGGACGCGGTGGGTGGACCGGGGCGAGTGGTCCGAACCGTGCGTGCTGATGTGCCGCTGACGTCGCAGGCCCGGTTTCGGTGGGCCCCGCGTGGTGGTGAGGCGGGTGGGTGGGAGTTCGGGTGAGGACGGCTGCGACGCGCCGTGCAAGGCGGAGCGGGTTATGGCAGACGGCCACCGCGGTGCCACGGACGCGCCTCACTGTTTGGTGGGACGCTGGATGGTGGTGGGTCCCGTGCGTCCCTTGCGTTTGCGTTCCCTGACGTAAAACTCTCTGTGCCGGATGGATGGGTGTCAGCGCTTGAGACGGGCTCGTGCTGCGGCAAATTCGACCAATCTGACTCTGACGAGCGAAACTTCAGCCCGAAATGCACCGTCTTTGAAAGTTTAGCACGATCTAACCCTTTTCGGTACCGCTCAACATGCCGGCGGTAGGCTTTCAAGAGGTACCGCCGGAGTCACGGGCGGTAACGGTCCTGGTCCACGTTCCACTCCAGCTCAGCTGACTTTGCTGACCTGGCGGTACCGCTTAGCGAACAGGCGGGTAGCATATGTGTGGTACCGCCGGGTATGTTGGCGGTAGCCTCTGGGACTTAATTCCCACCGCATCCTTCTGCCCGTGCCCTAGCACCACTCTTTTCCCCAACCCGAGACCTCAAGAACAGAAGGAGGCGGCGGCGGCGCGTCTCCTCTCTCCACCCCCATCGATCTGCCCCCTCGCCCCCCCCCCCCCCCCCCCGGCCTTGGATTTGTAGGGGATTTGCATCCCTAAGGTAATATCATTTAACTCCCATGACTTTGTTGGTTGATTTTGTGTCATCTTATTGCATTGGCTACTTTTTTCTCAAACCCTAGATTGGTCACATTCATTTGTTTTTACCTAGAACTAGTGTTGGTTAGGTTAGGTTTAGGGTTTCAAATGGTGGTGTGTTTGCTAACACAATTAATACATTTTAGATGGCAAGAATCGTCAATATCCATTATATTGACAAAGAAGCATTCTTTGTCAACAATGGGGAGTTTGTGGTCGATGATGATGAAAAGGTTTTGGTTTTTCTCGAGAGCCCGACATATGCCGAGGTTGTTGCAAAAGTAAGGGAAGTTTTGGTATGGATGGACCCGAGGGAGATAGTTGAACTAGAAGGAAGATATTTTGTTGGTTCGGGACATCGACCTCGAAAGAAAAAAAATCCAATTGCAAGCGAGTTAGATTGGGAGGCTTACAAAGAGGTTGTGGCGGCCTCCGAAGACAAGTCACTCGAGTTATTTGCTACAAAGGTTGGCGGTGATCGGTTGCATATTGATTTGAACCGGTGTGCCTCCCCCACCCATGAAGCAATGACCCCCACTAGAGATGGCTCAGTTGATAATGTTATTGAGTTGAATAATATTAGCCAACCTCCTATGAGCGATCAAGTGGACGAAGAAGAAGAAAATATCAATGTGGATTACGGTTTTGGCTTTGACAATGAGGATGAAGATAGGGAGGAGGAAGACATGGAGGGTGATATGTCCGAGCGGGAGGATGAGTATCATGACACTTATATTGGTGATGTAGAGACACAAGTTGAGGAGGAAGGCATGGACCGTGATAAATTTTACCGCCGTTGCTATGCCTCCGACTCAGAGGACGAGGGTTCAGAAGAATTGGATGAAGATGGGTTCACGGCGAGAGAAGCCCAAGCCTTTTTGAAAGTGGTAGGCCGGGATCACCGAATACCATTTTTTCGTGATCTCACGCTTGCCGATAAGGCTATAGTGGAGGGTGGGAAGTATAAAGATCTAGAAGCAACACCGAGCACAACTCAAGATGATGACGACAAGAAGTCCCGCATAAAGAAAGGTTTGAAGTTTCCGGACTTCGTGGAATTGCAAATGTGGCTTAGGGAGTATGCGGTGAAGCACCATAGGCCATTCATAGTGAAGCACTCAGACGAGAAGAGCCGGTACACCGTGATTTGTGACAAAAAAGGATGTCCATGGGTTGTCCGTGCAAGACCTACTCCCCACGGGCAATGGAAAATAACAAGTTGTGAAGCCTACCATTTGTGCAAGAAGCGGGGCCGGAATCCGTCCACAAAGCACCGTCAACTCACCTCCGATTTCATCGCTTATAGATTCATCACAATGATAAAGAATGAGCCAACCATGAAACCGAGACTCTTGATGGATCTTGTAAAAGAGTTCTATGGATATGACATCAAGTATGGGAAGGCATGGAAGGCAAAGCATGCCGCATTTAAGATGTTGTATGGTGGATGGAAAGAAGCCTACAACCGCCTCCCAATGTTGTTTGGAGGTATGGCTTATAGAAATCCGGGCATGAAGTATTTTGTCGAACAAGTTGATGGAGTTTTCCGGCGTGCCTTCTGGACTTTTGATCAATGCATCAAGGCATTTCTTCACTGTAGGCCGGTGGTATCCATAGATGGCACATTTTTGTCCAGCTGCACAATAACAAACATGTGAAATGAGGACAATGGAACAAAAACATGTGAAACAAGTACAATGGAAAAATAAATAGGAAACGAAATTTTTGCGAGCGAATTACCTGCCGATAAAGAAAAGCTAGACCGGCCGACCCCCAGCTATACTTCACGTCCCAGTCACGTAAGGGGTCAAGCCACATCCAAGAGGCCGTGTCGCCCGACCCATCTGGAAAGATCACTCGGGCTAACACATACCACACGTATCCCCGGGCAAACTGCTGTACCACCGCCTCATCGGCATCCACCGGGCATGGACCCATTTGGCGAAGCCACGAATACAAGACACCCGAGGACCGGGTATCTTTAATTCCTTCGGGCGGCGTGGGGGGTAATCTACCGGTGAGACCAAGAACCCGCTGTCGCCACCCGATACTTTCCACCCTCCCTGTGAGAGCGGCTCCATCAATCGGAAGGGTCGTGATCATGGCAAAATCCTGCAAAGTGACTGTCATCTCGCCACAAGGAAGGTGGAAACTGTGTGTCTCGGGCCTCCAACGATCAATAAGAGCGGTTACGGCCGTGTGGTTGAACGCCGGCGGCTTACGCTTGAACTGAAGGACAAAGGGTAGAAGACCCGCTCTCTCCAAGTATGGCTCGTAATGGACATCATACGGCATATCATCCGCATTGTGGCCTCTCATACGCATAGGGACAATAGGCTACAAAAATAATGAAACCAAGATGTTGTCACTATCTTCATAGTTGCAAACATTAGGAAAATAACAATATTGTTTTTTGTCTTACCTCAACTCCCTCCACATATCCCCTCTCGATGAACCGGGCACGATGTTCCTTGTCATAAACCATATCAAGCCCGGGATAGAAAGGCTCGTCCATCCTACCATTATAGAAAAATCATCTATTAATAAAATTCTCACATGTATATGAATGATTTCTTTTTACACGTGACAAAATATAAAGCCATTCATACTCTAACAAGCTAGTCAACCTACAAACTTGATTACTAGTCACCACATGAAACTAAATAAACCTAAAGAGCAACTACATTGCAAGAATGAATCAGGACAATTTTTAACAAGATCTAGGGTTTCGAAATGTGATGTTTTTCGGACGAAATCCATGGTTGAATTGAGAGAGGTGAGGGAGATTTACCTTTAGGACGATGTAGGACTCAGATCCCCTAGAAATCCATGGAGGAAGGGAGGGATTCGAGTGGGGGGGGAGAGGTAGCCGCCGCGCCGCCTCCTCTGTTCTTCTCCGCCTCGGAGGGATTCGAGTGGGGGAGAGATGCGTTGGGTCGGGCTAGTCGCACAGGATAACTTAAACGTCTACCGCCAGCGTATCCGGCGGTACTGCTCGTAATCTACCGCTAGGTGATCGGGCGGTATCGCCAGCTCAGCAAAGTCAGCGCGAGACGGATGGACCGTGGACCAGAGATGCTACCGCCAAGGACCCGGGCGGTACCCCGCGAAATCCTACCGCCGCCATGTTGAGCGGTACCCAAAAGGGTTAGATCGTGTTAAACTTCCGAAGACGGTTCATTTCGGGTTGAAGTTTTGCGTCAGAGTCAGATGGGTCGAATTTGCCTCGTGCTGCCGTGTTTGCTGCCATTCGTGTACACAATCAAGCTCTGTTTTTTTTTTGCGAGAAAAGCCGTAACACTGTGTTTGGATGTAGGAAAAATAGCCCGGAATCATGGAATCTGGAATTGGGATCAAATTCCACCGTTTGGTGTGCGTAGGGAATTTTAGTCTGGAAACTTGGACCAATTCCACGCGCAGCCCTCGTAGGTGTCCGCTTGGGCAAAAACTTTCCGAGGGTCAGGCCTCGGAAAGACACGGAAACACACCTCTCGCTACTCGTTCCCCTCGCTCGAGAAAAGGACCGGCTGCGACGGAGTGCATCTAGAGCTCGTACATCCCACGGCGGCGGCTGCCCGACGGAGTGCATCTGGAGCTCGCACCTCTCGCTCCCTATTCCCCTACCGTCCTCCGCTGCTCCTCCCTCTCCTCCGAGCACCGCCCGCCTCTCTGTTGAGAATATAAGCAATTTTCCGATTATATTAATCCAAGTATTAACTAAAATCATGACGCATATTGTGCTAATAACATACTGAAACTTAACAGTGTAGTCGTGTACTAGGCATATAGTAGATACATCTACGCAAATCACTAGTACAGTAAACAAGTAAATAACTAGGAGAGGTATAAACATATTATACCCGGCAGTTGGGCAATTGGCCGAAGCGGAAGCAGCAGCATCGTCGGTAGCCCTCTTGTCAGCGGCAGCCTTGTCAGCGGCGAGACGGCTGGAAACGGTCGTACTTAAGAGCACTTAAGACAGACGTTTCAACTTTGAATTCATTTTCCATTAAGGCAAAATGTTTCAGGACCGTTGACATTTTATTCCTGCGTTACAAAAAGAATACATCGGCTCGGCGAGATTCCCGCGACCCGCGTCGCGTCGCGTCGTGGCGAGGCGGGCGGAGGAGGAGGAGCGCGCGTGTGGTACACAGCCATTCTCCTCGTACCTCACACCAACTCATACTAGTAGGAGAATGGCTCAGTATATAAGCTGGTGTACATCTCACTAAACTAGCAGTATGGGACTAAACTCCCACCTCATGCCATGACAACATGGGGCTTAGGGATTTTCAGAATTGTTAAATGGGCTAAATGGCCCAATATTTCAGCACTCTCTCCCTCTCTCCGTTCCGGCGGCGGCAGGAACCAGCGATGTGCACGGCCGGCGGGAACCTGCGTTGTGCACGACGGCCGGATGTGCACGGCGGCGCTGGGATGTGCACGTAGGCGGGAACCTGCGATGTGCACAACAGCGCTGGGATGTGCACGGCGGCGCTGGGATGTGCAGTCCAGGAAGCATGCTGCCTGCTGCCCGACTCCTATTCTCTGTTCTTCTTCCATTCTCCCCCGTTCTATTTTTATTGATCGTAAAATTCTTCTCAGTTTTTCTCTAGAATCTGATGGTTGTTCGACACTTGCAGATTCCATGAGATTTGCAAGACTTGATTTTGAATTTTAATGTATTATGTGTGCACAAATATATCAATATTCATATACATACATATATATAATTTTTTCATAATATATCAATTCATATATATATATATATATTGTCAAATCTCAACAAAACTTCCAATTCCAAAGTTTACACATCCAAACAGGAATTGAAATCATATGCTATCATTGATTCTATCCATAAACTCCATTTACAACCAAACAACGGAATTAGAATTGGAGCCAATTCCTTTCCATCTTGGAATTGGAATTGCTAGTCCAATTCAATTCCCAGCAAGTTTTCCTACATCCAAACACAGCATAGGAGCATCTCCACCGAGGGTTTCTAAATCGGTGTCCAGCACCCCCAATTGGGGGTGCAGGCCGCCCACAGCGGCACTCCCCAAAGGTCCACCCCCAAACGGATGCAAACGGTCGAACACCTTGCGGGCGCACGAACCGCCGCCGATGAACAACAGAAACGATGAATGAAGGAGATATGCCCTAGAGGCAATTAATAAAGTGTCTTATTTATCATATCTCATTTGTCCATAATACGTCTCTGTGTCATGCTATAACTGTATTAAGCGGAAACATTAATACACGTGTGATACGTAAGACAACCAGGTCCCTAGTAGCCTCTACTTGACTAGTTCATTGTGCAATTGATGATCGAGGTTTGCCGATCATGTGACATGTTGTCAGTTGACAATGGAGTCATATCGTTGGTAGAACGATGTGATGGACATACCCAATATTTGTAGGACGTAGTCATTACACCTTTGACCGTGAGATCAACTCTTATTGCTATTCCTGAAAGATACTTTGATTGCATCAAACGTCATGTCTTAATAGTATGACAATAAAGGTGTTCCTCCGGGTATCGGAAGGGAGTATGTTGAGACGAGGGATCAAGAGCGGGATTTGCCAGTCCGCATAGCAGGATAGATACTCTAGGGCCCACTCGGTGAGATTATGTCAAATGAGCTTGCAAGCATGTGACTAGGTCACCAGGACATAATATCATGAACGAGTAGAAGATAGTGTTGTCGGTAACGAGATCAAGCTAGGTATGGCGATATCTATGAACGAGTCTCGGACACACTAAGTATCGCCATGGCAAAAGGTTTAAGACTCGACGTCCAGGTTCGAACGACAAAGTTATTCGTTATCTCACAGGGATTAATTCTGGGTATCCAAGATCCACGAATTAGTCATTGATCGGAGAGGTGTCTCGATCATGTCTGGGGAGATCTCGAACCGCTAGGATAACACACTTAAGGGGAGTCGACAAGTTTACCGGAAGAGAAATTAGAAGAGAGCACCGGGAGCGTCCCGGGAAAGATCCGATGGAGATCTGAGAGCGACGAAATAGTTTTCGGAGCCGGAATAAATTAGATAATGTGTGTTTAATATTAATTAGTGTAATTAATAGTTAAATACATTTTTATTTAATGATTTTCGGATTTTTAAAGGCAGCCCACCTTAAATGGGCCTTCCCATGGGAGAGAAGGCCCATAAGGGGGGGAATTCGCCCCTTGGTGCGCATGGAGGGAGGGGGCTGCCCTAGGTGGGCCGAATGGGGCCCACCTAGGCCGGCGCACCCCTTTGGGGCGGGCTGGTGTGGGATTAGTCCCACACCGCCCAGCCAGCAAGGCTGGCAGCCCCCCTCCACCTATATATATAGGTGCCCCCTTGGCCTTTAAAGCAGACAACCAATCTCTCTCTTCTTCTCCTTGAATAACGTGATTCCTCTATTGGAGTTGCGCCAAGGGTGAAGTTCTCTCCACCATACGCACACCGCCGTGCTGCTGGTCTTCCGGTCCAAGTCTTCCGCTGCTCGTCCCTGGATCGGAGCCCGGAAGTCGTCGTCTTCACCGTACGTGTGTGAATCCCTGCGAGGTGCCACGCTAGTGGTGCTCGAAGGTCGTCTTCGTCGGCTTCATCGACAACGCTTGTGCGGGAGCGTAATCCCCGTGTTTCGGTCTACAAGGGTATGTATATCGATCTCCTCTGTATTACTATATCTGCATAGTATAGATCCTGGCTGTTTTAAGGTTATCGTTGTTAGAATTTTTTTGTTTTCTGCCTGCGATCCCCTTCAGTGGTATCAGAGCCAGGTTTATGCGTAGATATAGCTGTATGCTTTTAGAACCCGTGTTTATCACGGGGACATCGTTCTTTTATTTGCTACCCTCTCGCGTGCACTTGCATTGCCGGCGGCATTGAGTTGATGAAGCGGCCCGGACCGACTTTACGCGTACGCTTACGCGAGACTGGTTCCACAACTGACATACGGCTTGTACCGTATATGTGGCTGGCGGGTGTCTGTCTCTCTCTCTCTTTAGTTGGCTTTGCATTTTCAATGGAGGGCCCAAGAGGGATAAATAAATATGCAATTATTTGATCGTTGTTGTGGTCATAGGTTCGTAGGTATGAAGCGGTTCTATTTACGACAGCCCCAAGCCACGTAAAATATGCAAAAGATAAAGTAGAACGCGTCTAACTTTATTTTGCAGGGGCAATGTGATATGGTCAAGGTAGGTTTATTAAATTGTTTATAAACTGTGGGCGCGAAGGAGACCATCCGCGCAAGGACCATGTCACGTCGCATTACATATTGATGTTTTGAGTGCATCTTATATTGTGTGTATATATATATTTATATATTAGTTACACGGCGGTGGTAATATAAGATGATCCCTCCAAAATACCATTAGTGTTCTCCCTTCGACGTGCACCACCAAGAAATTCTACGTTATGAGGCAGGCCGTGACGATCGGGTGTCATACATATCGTCGTTCACATACAGTGGGTGTAAGACATGTTTGCACAAGCGTATACGTTGAAGGTTATTATGGCGAGCCTAGCATGTACAAACATGGCCTCGGAACACGGTGACCGAAAGGTCGAGCATGAGTCACAGAGTTGTTGTGATTGACATTTCGATGTCTACCTTTGAAGTTGTGTTGCCGGCTCTGACGATGAGGGGTTGCACAATGGATTAGGGTCGTGTAATCACTAAAGCGATTAGAGGGATATTCGTTTTGAGTGGGAGTTCTTATAGTTATTTTCTAAAACTAGAACTCAAAATTTTATGGACAAAGTCTTATGTTTTTGCAAATTCCATTGTAGATGTCTCGTCCCACCTTTAACCTAGGCCTGTTCCTTGAGAAAGAAAAGCTTAAAACCAATGGGTCGAACTTCATGTCCTGGTTCCGCAACCTGAGGATCCTCCTCACTCCCCACTGGGTGGCTTACGTCCTTGAAGCCGCCCTAGGTGACCCTCCTGCAGACGATGCCTCCGATGATGAGAAGAAGGTCTATCAGACCAAGTCGGACGATTCCTCTGTTGTCCAGAGTGGCATGCTCTACGCCATGGAAGCCAACCTGCAAAAGCGCTTTGAGAAGATGAGTGCTTTTGAGATAATTTCTGATCTCAAGGCTGTCTTTGCGCCGCAGGCTAAGGCTGAGAGATATGAAGCTTCTGAGCTTTTCTTCTCAGCCAAGATGGAAGAGCATAGCAGTGTGAGCGAGCACGTGGTCAAAATGTCTGGCTACGTTCAACGCCTGAATGCTCTGGAATGCAAGATTCCTGATGAGCTGGCGATTGATAGGGTGCTGCAATCGTTGCCTCCTAGCTACAAAGGCTTCGTCATGAACTATAACATGCAGGGCATGGCTAAGTCCCTGTCTGAGGTGTTCGTGATGCTCAAGACTGCTGAAGTGGAAATCAAGAAGGAGCACACGCTGTTGATGGTCAACAAGACCGTCGATTTTAAGAAATCTGGCGGCAAGGGAAGTAAGAACTGGAAGTCTAAGAAGGATGGCAAATACGTTGCCAAATCCAAGACTAACAAACCTGGTCCCAAAACTGGCGTGGAATGCTTCTACTTTAAGGGAGATGGTCGCTGGAAACGCAACTGCCCCAAGTATCTGGAAGGTAAGAAGGCCGGCAAGATTGTCGGAAAAGAGAAAGGTATATTTGATATACATGTTATTGATGTGTACCTTACAAGCGCCCGTAGTAACACCTGGGTATTTGATACCGGTTCTGTTGCTCATATTTGTAACTCTCAGGAGGAGTTACGGAATAAACGGCGCCTGGCAAAGGATGAGGTGACGATGCGCGTCGGCAACGGATCAAGAGTTGACGTGGTGGCTGTCGGCACACTCTCTCTGCATCTACCATCGGGATTAGTTTTGGTTTTAAATAAGTGTTATTTTGTACCAAGTTTGAGTGTAAACATCATAAGTGATTCTTGCTTGTTGCAAGACGGATATTCATTCAATTCAGTATCAACTGGTTGTGCTATTTCGATGAATGATATCTTTTATATTAATGCTCCCGAGAGTAATGGTTTATTCTTGTTGAATCTCGATCGTAGTACTCACATCCATAACATTGATACCAAGAGGATTAAACTTACTAGCGATACCGCCATGTATACGTGGCATTGCCGTCTCGGTCATATTGGTATAAAGCGCATGAAGAAACTCCATACCGATGGACTTTTAGACTCGTTGGATTTTGGATCCCTCGACACATGCGAACCGTGCCTCATGGGCAAGATGACCAAGACACCGTTCAATGGTTTCATGGAACGGGCGTCGGACTTATTGGGAGTCATACATACAGATGTGTGTGGACCGATGAGCGTGTCGACACGCAATGGTTATCGTTATTTTGTCACCTTCACCGATGACTTGAGTAGATATGGGTATATCTATTTGATGAAACACAAGTCTGAAACATTTGAAAAGTTTAAAGAATTTCAAAGTGAAGTTGAAAATCAACTCAACAAGAAAATCAAGCACCTTCGATCCGATCGTGGTGGCGAATATTTGAGTTTTGAGTTTGGCACACATCTGAAGGCTTGTGGCATCGTGCCGCAGCTTACGCCGGCTGGAACACCGCAACGCAACGGTGTGTCCGAGCGACGTAATCGTACTCTATTAGATAGCGTCCGGTCTATGATGTCTCTTACCGACTTGCCCGTATCTTTTTGGGGATATGCGTTAGAAACAGCCGCATTCATTTTAAATAGGGCTCCGTCCAAATCCGTAGCAACGACACCGTATGAGATATGGCATGGCAAGAAACCTAAGTTGTCGTTTCTGAAGGTCTGGGGTTGTGAGGCGTATGTTAAGAAACTACAGCCCGACAAACTCGAACCGAAATCGGAGAAAGTCGTCTTTGTAGGGTATCCGCGGGAAACCATAGGATACACCTTCTACAACCAAGCCGAGGGCAAAACGTTTGTCGCGAAGAACGGCACCTTTCTCGAGAAGGAGTTTCTCGCCAAAGGAGTAAGTGGGAGGAAAATAGACCTCGACGAGATCGTTGATTCTGAACTCGAAATTCCGAGTGGCGCAACGGAAACTGTTCCGGAAACGTCCTCCACAGATGGAGTGGGAGAAAATGTCGAGAATATTATTTTACTTCGTAGGTCTGGGAGATCTCGTACCGCTCCTGAGTGGTACGGCAACATGGTTTGCACCGTCATGTTAATTGAACAAGACGAACCTACGAACTACAAAGAGGCTATGGCAAGCCCTGAGTCCGAGAAATGGCTTAAAGCCATGAAATCCAAAATAGAATCCATGTATGACAACAAAGTATGGACTTTGATGGAGATTCCCGAAGGGCGCAAGGCCGTCGAGAATAAATGGATCTTTAAGAATAAGACTGATGCTGATGGTAGTGTGACCGTCTATAAAGCTCGGCTTGTCGCAAAGGGTTTCCGACAAGTTCATGGAATTGACTACGATGAAACATTTTCACCGGTAGCGATGCTAAAGTCTATTCGGGTTTTGCTAGCACTTGCTGCATATTACGACTATGAAATATGGCAGATGGATGTCAAAACAGCGTTCCTAAATGGTAACATTGAGGAAGAGTTGTATATGGTACAACCTGAAGGTTTTGTCGATACAGAAAATGCTGGCAAGGTATGCAAGCTTCAGCGTTCCATTTATGGACTGAAACAAGCATCTCGGAGCTGGAATCTTCGCTTTGATGAGGTGATCAAAGGTTTTGGATTTGTCCAAAATATGGAAGAGACCTGTATTTACAAGAAAATGAGTGGGAGCTCAGTTGTGTTCCTAGTACTATATATGGATGATATATTACTAATAGGGGATGATGTGGATCTTCTGAATAGCATGAAGAAGTATTTAAGTAGTAAATTTTGAATGAAGGACTTAGGAGATGTTGCATACGTCTTAGGCATTAAAATCTATCGTGATAGATCAAGACGTCTATTAGCGTTGAGTCAGAGTACTTATCTAGATAAAATACTGAAACGGTTCGGTATGGAGACGGCAAAGAAAGGTTCTCTACCGGTTATCAAGAATAAAACATTGAGCAAGTCTCAGTGTCCGGTGACGGAACATGATAGAGCCGAGATGGCTAAACATCCCTATGCTTCAGCCATAGGATCGATCATGTATGCCATGTTAAGTACTCGACCTGATGTAGCTTTGGCTCTTAGCTTGACGAACCGGTTCCAAAGTAATCCTGGAAAGGATCATTGGGTAGCTGTTAAGAGCATTCTTAAGTATCTCAAGAAGACAAAGGAAATGTTCCTTGTGTATGGTGACTGTGAAGAAGAACTTGGCGTAACAGGTTACGTTGATGCAAGTTTCTGCACAGACCCAGATGACTCTAAGTCACAAACAGGATATGTTTTTAAGGTGAATGGAGGCGCTGTAAGCTGGAGGAGTGGGAAGCAACCCATAGTGGCCCAATCTACAATGGATTCGGAGTACATCGCTGCTTCTGAAGCCGCGAATGAAGCTGTGTGGCTGAGGAAGTTCATCATTGAGCTTGGAGTGTTCCCTAGCGCGCAAGACCCTGTGACCCTCTACTGCGACAACACGGGTGCTATTGCTAACGCGAAGGAACCAAGGTCTCACTCAACTGCCAAACACATTCTCCGACGCTTCCATGTGATACGACAGTATGTACAGGAAGGCGATGTGAAGATTTGCAAAGTGCATACGGATCTGAATGTGGCAGATCCTCTGACAAAGCCTCTCCTACTTGACAAGCATGTAAAACACCAAAATGCTATGGGTGTTAGGCTTTTACCAAGTTGTAATCTAGAATAAATTGTACTCTAGTGCAAGTGGGAGACTGAAGGAGATATGCCCTAGAGGCAATTAATAAAGTGTTTTATTTATCATATCTCATTTGTCCATAATACGTATTTGTGTCATGCTATAACTGTATTAAGCGGAAACATTAATACACGTGTGATACGTAAGACAACCAGGTCCCTAGTAGCCTCTACTTGACTAGTTCATTGTGCAATTGATGATCGACGTTTCCCGATCATGTGACATGGTGTCAGTTGACAATGGAGTCATATCGTTGGTAGAACGATGTGATGGACATACCCAATATTTGTAGGACGTAGTCATTACGCCTTTGACCGTGAGATCAACTCTTATTGCTATTCTTGAAAGATACTTTGATTGCATCAAACGTCATGTCTTAAAAGTATGACAATAAAGGTGTTCCTCTCGGGTATCGGAAGGGAGTATGTTGAGACGAGGGATCAAGAGCGGGATTTGCCAGTCCGCATAGCAGGATAGATACTCTAGGGCCCACTCGGTGAGATTATGTCAAATGAGCTTGCAAGCATGTGACTAGGTCACCAGGACATAATATCATGGACGAGTAGAACATAGTGTTGTCGGTAACGAGATCAAGCTAGGTATGGCGATATCTATGAACGAGTCTCGGACACACTAAGTATCGCCATGGCAAAATGTATAAGACTCGACGTCCAGGTTCGAACGACAAAGTTATTCGTTATCTCACAGGGATTAATTCTGGGTATCCAAGGTCCACGAATTAGTCATTGATCGGAGAGGTGTCTCGATCATGTCTGGCGAGATCTCGAACCGCTAGGGTAACACACTTAAGGGGAGTCGACAAGTTTACCGGAAGAGAAATTAGAATAGAGCACCGGGAGCGTCCCGGGAAAGATCCGATGGAGATTGGAGAGCGACGAAATAGTTTTCGGAGCCGGAATAAATTAGATAATGTGTGTTTAACATTAATTAGTGTAATTAATAGTTAAATACATTTTTATTTAATGATTTTCGGATTTTTAAAGGCAGCCCACCTTAAATGGGCCTTCCCATGGGAGAGAAGGCCCATAAGGGGGGAATTCCCCCCTTGGTGCGCATGGAGGGAGGGGGCTGCCCTAGGTGGGCCGAATGGGGCCCACCTAGGCCGGCGCACCCCTTTGGGGCGGGCTGGTGTGGGATTAGTCCCACACCGCCCAGCCAGCAAGGCTGGCAGCCCCCCTCCACCTATATATATAGGTGCCCCCTTGGCCTTTAAAGCAGACAACCAATCTCTCTCTTCTTCTCCTTGAATAACGTGATTCCTCTATTGGAGTTGCGCCAAGGGTGAAGTTCTCTCCACCATACGCACACCGCCGTGCTGCTGGTCTTCCGGTCCAAGTCTTCCGCTGCTCGTCCCTGGATCGGAGCCCGGAAGTCGTCGTCTTCACCGTACGTGTGTGAATCCCTGCGAGGTGCCACGCTAGTGGTACTCGGAGGTCGTCTTCGTCGGCTTCATCGACAACGCTTGTGCGGGAGCGTAATCCCCGCGTTTCGGTCTACAAGGGTATGTATATCGATCTCCTCCGTATTACTATATCTGCATAGTATAGATCCTGGCTGTTTTAAGGTTATCGTTGTTAGAATTTTTTTTTTCTGCCTGCGATCCCCTTCAGTGGTATCAGAGCCAGGTTTATGCGTAGATATAGCTGTACGCTTTTAGAACCCGTGTTTATCACGGGGACATCGTTCTTTTATTTGCTACCCTCTCGCGTGCACTTGCATTGCCGGCGGCATTGAATTGATGAAGCGGCCCGGACCGACTTTACGCGTACGCTTACGCGAGACTGGTTCCACAACTGACATACGGCTTGTACCGTATATGTGGCTGGCGGGTGTCTGTCTCTCTCTCTTTAGTTGGCTTCGCATTTTCAATGGAGGGCCCAAGAGGGATAAATAAATATGCAATTATTTGATCGTTGTTGTGGTCATAGGTTCGTAGGTATGAAGCGGTTCTATTTACGACAGCCCCAAGCCACGTAAAATATGCAAAAGATAAAGTAGAACGCGTCTAACTTTATTTTGCAGGGGCAATGTGATATGGTCAAGGTAGGTTTATTAAATTGTTTATAAACTGTGGGCGCGAAGGAGACCATCGGCGCAAGGACCATGTCACGTCGCATTACATATTGATGTTTTGAGTGCATCTTATATTGTGTGTATATATATATTTATATATTAGTTACACGGCGGTGGTAATATAAGATAATCCCTCCAAAATACCATTAGTGTTCTCCCTTCGACGTGCACCACCAAGAAAGTTCTACGTTATGAGGCAGGCCGTGACGATCGGGTGTCATACATATCGTCGTTCGCATACAGTGGGTGTAAGACATGTTTGCTCAAGCGTATACGTTGAAGGTTATTATGGCGAGCCTAGCATGTACAGACATGGCCTCGGAACACGATGACCGAAAGGTCAAGCATGAGTCACAGAGTTGTTGTGATTGACATTTCCCTCAGTGCAGCAGCAAGAGGAAGGTATGTAGTAGTGCAGCAGCAAATTTCCCTCAGTTGTGAAACCAAGGTTTATCGAACCAGCAGGAAACTAGAGATCTCCCGGAGGTTGTTGGTGGCGCCGTTTACGATAACCAACGTGGAGCCTGCACACAAAACAACCAAGGTACTTTGCCCAACTTAACAGTGAGATTGTCAATCTCACTGGCTTGCTGTAACAAAGGATTAAACGTATGTGTGGAAAATGATGTTTTTTTGCAGAGAATGAAAGTAACAGGATTGCAGTAGGATTGTTTATCAGTTTGAAGAAAAAGGACCGGGGTCCACAGTTCACTAGTGGTGCATAATGATGCATATACTATAGTTATGATGGCTAGTGTGATATTCATTTGGGCATTACAACAATATACATAGACCGTTCCAACCGCATCTATGACTAATAATCCACCTTCCGGTTAGCGTCCGCACCCCTTTAAGTATTAAGTTGCAAGCAACAGATAATTGCATTAGGCATTGTGTGTAATGTAAGTAATACAAATACCCTTAGAGAAAGTACCACTGTTTTATCCCTAGTAGCAACAGTACATCTACAACCTTAGAGCTAGCTGTCACCACCCCAGATTAAATAGAGACATGAACCTACTATCGAGCATAAATACCCCCTCTTGGAGTCACAAGCATCTACTAGCAACGGAGAGCATGCAAGATCATAAACAACGCACTCACAAGATATATTATGAAGCAATAACATAGTACTCAATATTCATCGGATCCCAGCAAACACAACATGTAGTATTACATAAAGATGATCTTGATCATGTTAGGCAGCTCACAAGATCTAAACATGGTAGCACAAGAGGAGAAGACAACCATCTAGCTACTGCTATGGACCCGTAGTCCATGGATGAACTACTCACGCATCAGTCCGGAGGCGGGCATGGTGATGTAGAGCCCTCCGGTGATGATTCCCCTCTCCGGCAGGGTGCCGGGAGGAGCTTCTGAACCCTCCCGATCTAGGGTTGACGACGGCGGCGGCTCTGGACTTCGTGGAGGAAAAAGGTGCGCGTCTTAAGTCTTAGATATCCGAGGGGTATAAGTAGGCGAAAGGGTGAAGGCGGCGGGGCCTCGAGGGCCCCACACCCTGTGCTCGCGCGGCCAAGGGGGGAGCCGCGCCGGGAGGGGGTGTGGGCCCCTCGGGGTCCACCTCCGTGTCCTCTTCGGTGTTCTGGAACCTCCCGGGGAATATAAGCACTTTGACGTTTCGTTTGTCCAATTCCGAGAATATTTCCTTAACAACTTTTCTGAAACCAAAAACAACAAAAAACAGGCAACTGGCACTGTGGCATCTTGTTAATAGGTTAGTCCCAGAAAATGCATAAAATGATATAAAAGTGTATATAAGACATGTAGCAAGTGGTATAATATAAGCATGGAACATAAGAAATTATAGATACGTTTGAGACGTATCAAGCATCCCCAAGCTTAGTTCTACTTGTCCCGAGTAGGTAAAACGATAACAAGAATAATTTCTGAAGTGACATGCTTCACACAATCTTGATCATACAATAATTTAAGGCTCATGTTATGAATGAAGTGATTCAAAGCAATGGTTTATAGTTTGCGAACAAATAGACAAGGAGTAAACAACTACATCATATAAGCAAAAACTTTTCATGGATAGTACTTTCAAACAAGCATCAAAATGATTCACATGAAAGTTAACTCATAAAGCAATAGTCTCTAAGCAAAAGAGTATTGAAGCAACACAAAGGAAGATATAAGTTTAAGCATTGGCTTTCAACTTGTAACATGTATATCATATAGATAGTTGTCAACACAAAGGAATATAACAAGTGCAATAAGTAAGCATATAAGAATTGTTGCACACAGTTGACACAAGTGTTTGCTTCTAAGACAGAAAGAAGTAGGTAAACTGACTCAACATAAAGTAAAATAAGGGCCCTTCGCAGAGGGAAGCAGGGATACAAACATGTGCTAGAGCTTTTTAGTTTTATAGGTTTTTGAAATCATATAGAGAGCATAAAAGTAAGTTTTGAGAGGTGTTTGTTGTTGTCAACGAATGGTAATGGGCACTCTAACCCCCCTTTTCAACCAGACTTTCAAGAGCGGCTCCCATGAAGGACGTTATTTCTACCAGCAAGGTAGATCATCCCACTTATCTCTTTTGTTTACACATATAGTTAAAAACTATTGTCATTGCTTGACTGATTGGATCAAGGCAAAAATGTGAAGAGATTGAAGCGGTTAAAGTTGTAGTTAATTGGGACTGGGCACCCCATTTGCCAACTCTTTTTGCAAAGTTAATGGATAAGCGGATGATGCCACTAGTCCGGTTGTGAAAGTCTGTCTAAAAGCAAACGACAAGGTTGATATCCGTAACACCACATACTTCCTCATGAGCTAATAAACATTGACACAAATAAGAGATAGTATGTTTTGAATAATAAAAGGTAGCACACGAAGTATTTGCTTGGAATGGCAGGAAATACCATGTAGTAGGTAGGTATGGTGGACACAAATGGCATGGGTTTTGGCTCAAGGTTTTGGATGCACGAGAAGCATTCCCTCTCAGTACAAGGCTTTGGCTAGCAAGGTTATTTGAAGCAAACACAAGTATAAACTATGACAACAAGACGTATATAAAAACATATTGCAAGCATTATAAAACTCTATATTGTCTTCCTTGTTGTTCAAACACATTTATTAGAAAATATCTAGACCATAGAGATACCAAACATGCAAACCAAATTTCAACAAGCTTTACGGTAGTTCTTCATTAATAGGTTTTAACTACATGATGTAAAAGCTTAAACATGATCTACTTGAGAGCTCAAAACAATTGCCAAGCACCACAACATACAAGATAACAATTCATAAGAGCATGTATATCTTTTTCATTATACCATCGACCACATTTAGCATTTTCTGTTTCCAACCAAACACTAATCAACTTATTTAAAAATAAACTCTCCAAGTATATAACAATGAGATATGAGAGTATAACATAAGAAAAACTAACAGCTCTAACAAGAGATGCATGAAAAACAAGAGCTGAAAGTATTGAAATAACATATAAGAATACTCAACAAATATATGTGAAGAATATGAGTATTTATAAGAAAAAGCGGAGCGTGTCTCTCTCCCACAAAGGAATGCTACGATCCATTTTATTCAGAGAATGAAAATAATAAAAACAAAAACAAAAACAAACAGACGCTTCAAGTAAATCACATAAGATGTGGCCGAATTAAAATATAGTTTCAATAGAGATGACCTGATAGTTTGTTGATGAAGAAGGGGATGCCTTGGGCATCCCCAAGCTTTGACGCTTGAGTCTTATTGAAATATGCTTGGGTGACCCTCGGGGGCATCCCAAGCTTTGGCTCTTTTATCTTCTTGATCACATCATATCATCCTTCTCTCTTGATCCTTGAAAACTTACTCCACACCAAGCGCAAAGTAAACTTCATTAGAGGGTTAGTGCACAAAAAATTCTTATATTCTGCATGAAAACAATTGCTACCAATGCTACTGGACATTAGCTACAGCCACTGATACTTTATGGAACAAAAAGATCCATTCAAAATAGTAAAAGAGGCATTGCAAAATAAATGGCAGAATCTGTCAAAAACAGAACAGTCCCTAAATACGAATTTTTTCGAGGCACTTAACTTGCTCAAATCAGAAAACTTAAAACTAATGAAAGTTGCACATATATCTGAGTATTACGCACAAAAAATCCCAGGTCCATCCGATTTTTGTGTAAAGAGTTATGAATTTAACGGTGGACAGCAGAAAATAGTTTCAGCACAACAATCCAAATTTAGCATCAACTTTCTACTAGAGGCTTAACTTGACACAACAATGCAATAAAGTAAATATACAAAGGAATTGCTACAGAGGTAGACATCTTCCTTGACTCAATAAAATAAAATAACAGAAATAAAAAGTGGGTTGTCTCCCATAAGCGCTTTTCTTTAACGTCTTTCAGCTAGGCACAGAAAGTGACATTCAAGTGTTATCCAAATCAAGAACAGAAATCCTCTCAACTATGCATTGTATTTTATCTATATAAGGTACAGAGGTTCCTTTTTCATTACCTTTGGGTTTACTACATTTATCAAATGGGTTTTGAGGAACAATCCAATCAAAATTTTCTTCCAAGCCTTCATGCATAGCTACAAGTTTAATAGGTATTGGCACTTTAATGTCCTCCCCCTTAGTAGGTTCAGTTTTACCCAATTTTTCAAGTGCATTAATAACATCTACACATGAGCCTAGCATATCAAAACGATCAAAGACTTTTCTAGTTTCTATAGCAACATCACCAAATTCATTAAGCAAGGTTTCCATAATAAAAAAATTCTTTTCAGCATTTTTAACATCATGAAGATTAAGAAACATTTGTTGTATTATCGGATGTAGGTTAACGAACCTAGCCTCTATCATGTGAACTAAATAAGCTGCAGCAGTTTCATAATTAGGAGCAAGTTCTGCTATGGATTTCTCGCTAAGATCCTTATGCTTACTAACATGATTAAAGAATTATTCAATATTCTCCTTTCCAATTATAGAACCACTACCTACTGACATGTCTTACAGGGTGTACTTAGGAAGCAACATTATAGCAAAAGTAAAACTAAAACCGAAATAACAATAATATGCAAACCGAAATAAAAATAGTAATGCAAGTAACTATTTTTTTTTGTATTTTTGATATTAAGCAAACAAGATAATAAAATAAATTGCAAGTAACTAATTTTTTTGTATTTTTGATATTAAGCAAACAAAACAATAATAAAAATAAACTAAGCAAGACAATAACAAAATAAAAAGATTGGATGTGAGAGACTCCCCTCGTAGAAGAACTCCAATTTCCCCGGCAACGGCGCCAGAAAAGAGCTTGATGCCCTCACGGTGTCAAGCTTCGGGCGCGTAGTTGGCGTGGGAAATGGATGCGGTGTCGATGATGATGATGATTACGTTCCCCGGCAACGGCGCCAGAAAAGAGCTTGATGCACCGGTGAGGTGTTGTTGGGAAAGCCCAAGAGGAAGGTATGAAGTAGTGCAGCAGCAAATTTCGCTCAGTTGTGAAACCAAGGTTTATCGAACCAGTAGGAAACTAGAGATCTCCCGGAGGTTGTTGGTGGCGCCATTTACGATAACCAACGTGGAGCCTGCACACAAAACAAAAAAGATGCTTTGCCCCAACTTAACAGTGAGGTTGTCAATCTCACTGGCTTGCTGTAACAAAGGATTAAACGTATGTGTGGAAAATGATGTTTGTTTGCAGAGAATGAAAGTAACAGGATTGCAGTAGGATTGTTTATCAGTTTGAGGAAAAAGGACCGGGGTCCATAGTTCACTAGTGGTGTCTTTCCATAAATAATAATAACATACATGCGGGTAAACAAATTATAGCTGGGCAATTGACAGAATAAAGAAGTGCATAATGATGCATATACTATAGTTATGATGGCTAGTGTGATATTCATTTGGGCATTAAAACAATATACATAGATCGTTCCAACCGCATCTATGACTAATAATCCACCTTTCGGTTAGCGTCCGCACCCCTTTCAGTATTAAGTTGCAAGCAACAGATAATTGCATTAGGCAATGTGTGTAATGTAAGTAATACAAATACCCTTAGAGAAAGTACCACTGTTTTATCCCTAGTAGCAACAGTACATCTACAACCTTAGAGCTAGACATGAACCTACTATCGAGCATAAATACCCCCTCTTGGAGTCACAAGCATCTACTTGGACAGAGCATCTACTAGCAACGGAGAGCATGCAAGATCATAAACAACACACTCACAAGATATATTATGAAGCAATAACATAGTACTCAATATTCATCGGATCCCAGCAAACACAACATGTAGTATTACATAAAGATGATCTTGATCATGTTAGGCAGCTCACAAGATCTAAACATGGTAGCACAAGAGGAGAACACAACCATCTAGCTACCGCTATGGACCCGTAGTCCATGGATGAACTACTCACGCATCAGTCCGGAGGCGGGCATGGTGATGTAGAGCCCTCCGGTGATGATTCCCCTCTCCGGCAGGGTGCCGGGAGGAGCTTCTGAACCCTCCCGATCTAGGGTTGACGACGGCGGCGGCTCTGGACTTCGTGGAGGAAAAAGGTGCGCGTCTTAGGTCTTAGATATCCGAGGGGTATAAGTAGGCGAAAGGGTGAAGGCGGCGGGGCCTCGAGGGCCCCACACCCTGTGCTCGCGCGGCCAAGGGGGGAGCCGCGTCGGGAGGGGGTGTGGGCCCCTCGGGGTCCACCTCCGTGTCCTCTTCGGTGTTCTGGAACCTCCCGGGGAATATAAGCACTTTGACGTTTCGTTTGTCCAATTCCGAGAATATTTCCTTAACAACTTTTCTGAAACCAAAAACAGCAGAAAACAGGCAACTGGCACTGTGGCATCTTGTTAATAGGTTAGTCCCAGAAAATGCATAAAATGATATAAAAGTGTATATAAGACATGTAGCAAGTGGTATAATATAAGCATGGAACATAAGAAATTATAGATACGTTTGAGACGTATCAGGCGGCTGCTCAGCCGCGCGGTCTCCAGCGAGAGCACGTAGGGAGGAGCGTTCTAGGCCTCCTCGCGCCACATGACTCGCTCGAACGCCTTGGCCATCTCCGCCTCCTCGTTGCGACGCCGGAGTTCCTCCAGCTGCTCGTGGCATTGCTGCCCGCCATGGTGGCCTATGTTCTTGGGGGAGAGGGAGAGAGAGGGAGAAGTGTTGGTGTGAGGAGACGAGGGCTGCGCTGCGTCGGGTTTTAAAGCGGCCGAAGGAGCGGGGTTGGGTGTCCTGCATTAACGCGGCCACCGCTTCGCCTGGCCGCGCATTGACGCCGACGAAGCGTCTGCAGGGCGCCGCCGCTGCGACTCCAGCACACGTCGCTTCCGTCTGCGGCGCGTGATGACATGCGTGGCGCCGTCTAATCGCCTCGACATTAAACGCGGTGCAACGGCCTCCTGCACAGCGTTTGTTAACACGGGACGGGCGCGTCGTGTGTATGACGGGTGGGTCAGCGCTGTCAGGGCCATGCCCGAGTCGATGTCCGGCAGGAGGCCCTCATGGGGGTGCCGGCCACAAAATCGATCGGGCCGAGTCTTTGGGGGTGCCGCTGGTGCACGTTGTTGGTGTCCGGCCCCCCAAAGAGCCTTTGGGGGTCCTTTAGAGGCCCCCGGTGGAGATGCTCTAAAGAGACTGGAAATCAAAATATAAACAAGTGGCAGGTACATATTTACAGAAAAACATAGAAACTGGAGAAGTTACAACGAGGGTCTAGAAATATACAGGTACTCCCTTCTCCATTTTTAAATATAACCTGTTTTAGAATTTATTCACATTCACATGTTTATAAATTTATCTAGACATTCACTCGCATCTAAACATCATGTAAAACAACTCAAACATCCTATATTTATCGGATGTCCCCGAAGGGACCAAACATCCTATATTTAGGAACCAAGTGAGTAGGGAGTCTAAAACTGAAAGCAGAAACTGATTGAGGCATTGGTCCAGGCCGTCGCATCTTGGAGGTAGAGGAATTCGGTGACTTTACTACACAACCTCACCGTGACATTGCCTAGTTAAGTGCCACGTATCACTGTGACTTCAGCACACAAGATCATCCAAAGGAAAAGAGTAACCGAGGAAGAACACCACTTCCCAGCAGGTCCAACTGGCAAGGGTGACCTCAACACAAAACTGACGTCACTGACAAGCTCCATCGGTTGTTGCGGCTTCCCATGCACGCGCGGCGACACACGCACAATCTCACTACACATCATTGAAACCAACATCAACAATACCCATAGGGACACTTATTTTAGGCTTAAGCATAAGCTTGTTTATAGATTTTGGTGGGGAAAAACTGTGCTGGGTAGAAACTCAAAGAAACTGTTCGGAGACTTCTTTTGGGCTTCTCAAGATTTGGCTTATTTGTTATGTTGAGTTGTGAGATGTCTAGAATGCCCCTGTATTTGATATGTATACTTAATAAAATGATTTTATCTTTAGTATACTTATTTTCTCTATTGAGCATAAGAAACTTGAGCAAGAAATAATATGAAAAGACAAAAGACTGTCATTTTTTAATTTTTAAGGAAAGATCATAAATATTTGATCGCACCATAAATGGTCACTAGTAGTTGTCCCATGCAATCATGCATGGATTAGGCGGCATGCGTTACAGCTGGGCCATGCGTATGCATGCAGTAATTAGCTGGCCCATGTGCATGCTTGCGGCAAGCGTTACGCTGATTAGAGGCTACCGCTCAGCGAGGGACGCGTCCAAGCGCAAATTGGCCGAGTGGCATTTGTGCAGTAAATAGAATGGCTAAAAGGGGCAAATTTCTGTACCTGCTCGAATCCTAGCGCAGAAGCTCGGGAAGCTGCCCAGAATCAGGTCCTTCTCAGTTTCTGGCTTCACACGTAAAACTGGATTTGCCGTGGGGAGAAGCTAACCAGAATCTATACACTTCTTTCACGCTTTTGCTTATGTGGACCTATAAGCCAATGTAGATGCCCAAAAGAAGTGTCCTAGGGGATGCAAAGCATCGCTGATCTCCATCTCCACCATCTGGCGATCCACACCGGCCACCGTCTGCTACGGGAGCCAAGCTCAATGAAATCTTTAGTTCCACGTTGTTTCAAATGAGTTGTTCTCCCTCCAACTTTTTCTCCTTTCTATTTTGATTATTTGGTTTTCTTTTTTGCTTGTTGTCTAGGAGTTAGAAACGACAGTGTGTTATATGAAAACTTTACTAAAAATAGAAACCACGTCCCTATCATGTCTATTTTTTGTACAACTGCACTCGTCACCTTGTGTGATCACACTTATATTTGGGGGTGATGAACGATGAACTATTGTTTTTTCTCCAGATAATCCACACAAGCCCTTTTGATTTCAAACGCTTCATGGAATATTGTTTCCTTTTAAATTTATTTTATGTTGACTCATTGCATGTGAGGGGATGGATATTTTCATGACCCCAGTGCTCCTTTAAAATTATTTCTTTTGATTTCTAGTGGTGCGTAAAAAAATTCTATGCTACTAGCCATAGTATTAAAATCACGTGGAACTCATGAAAGTGCATTCTTTGCACTCCTCGTTTTTGGTGACTAATGACAACACAAAAGATGGGTTTAATGTTTGTGATGATCTACGCAGGTATTAGAACAGGTGTGGTAACGTGTTTGAAAGTTTCTGGAACTTTCAGTACTGGACTCTTATTTATTTCAGTCGGAAATTCTTCAGCCCGGAAATTTCCGAGTCGCAGAAGATTTTTCACCAAGTCCAGATCGTCAAGCAGTACTGGATGCTTATTTATTTCAGTCGGAAATCCTTCAGGATGCCCGGAAATTTCCGGCTTCTGTCCGGAGATTTCCGAGCCCCGAAGATTTTTCACTAAGTCCAGACTATCAAGCAGTACTGCCTCTCAGAGCTTCTCAGTCGGAATTTCAGGCGGAAATTTCAGGTGTCCGGAAATTTCCGATGGGAGTCCGGAAATTTCCGAGCTGCAAGATCAAGATCATCGCCAAGTCAGAAGCTGAACTCGTACTGCCTTCAGTCGAAGATCCGTCGGAACTCCTTGCGGAGATTTTCGTAGCCCGGAAATTTCCGGTGGTCAGTCCGGAAATTTCCGAACTTAACTCGGAAATTTTCGAGCTGGCGGCTGCACAACGGTCAGATTTCGGGGAACCTCCAGCAGACTAGCTCTCAGATCCAAAACGCCCCCATTGCTGCTGAATCTCATTTCTCATGGATCTTCACATCTAGCCAACCAAATCTATTGATATTTGGAGATCCGAAGGAGAAGCCCCCGATCTACATCGTCACCGAAGGGATTTCACTTCCCCCCTCTATTTCTTGAGGGGATTCGAATCTAGGCCTACCTTTGTGGTTAGCTAGATTCATACATGTTGCTCTAGTTCCTTTATGGATCCTTTGTGGAATTGACCTCTTGTGGTCTTGGTGAGAGCCCCCGATTCAGTTGTGGGTGTGTGCCTCACGGATTTTTACGGGACCTTCTCCGCCCTTAAAGGAGTCCTTAGTGGAAGGGTGGATTCGGACCTTTGTGGTCGAATTCACCGGAGAATAGGGTGAGGCCTTTGTGGCGTTGAGCTGACCTTTGTGGTTGCTCACACCCCTCCAACGAGACGTACACCCATGTGGTGGAACTCGGGATAAAATCGCCGTCTCCGTGTTCCCTTGGTTGTCTCGTTCCACTCTCCTCTACTGTGTTACTTGTTTATCCTTATCGCATTGTTTCCTTTTGTCTAGTGATGTCTACGCACGCTTCTATTCTCGTAGACAGTGTTGGGCCTCCAAGAGCAGAGGTTTGTAGAACAGCAGCAAGTTTCCCTTAAGTGAATCACCCAAGGTATATCGAACTCAGAGAGGTAGAGGTCAAAGATATCCCTCTCAAGCAACCCTGCAATTAAGATACAAGAAGTCTCTTGTGTCCCCAACACACCCAATACACTTGTCAGATGTATAGGTGCACTAGTTCGGCGAAGAGATAGTGAAATACAAGTAATATGGATGATTATAAGTAGTAATTGCAATCTGAAATAAAAATGGCAGCAAGCAAACATGTAGCAGAACTTGTTGAAAACGGTGTTTCAATGCTTAGAAACAAGGCCTAGGGATCATACTTTCACTAGTGGACATTCTCAACAATGATATCACAGTTGAATAATAAATACTACTCTCAAACACTCTCTTGTTGGATGATAAACACCATTCATTGCGTAGGGCTATAACATCACCCTCAAAGTATGAGTAAACACACACCACAACGTCATAAAGGAATCACACACGGTGCACATACTGTCACCTTTACACCCGTGAATAACCCCGGAGTTCATATTAAAGTAACCTCTAGAGTGCATAATAGATAAAGAGTAGCATCACATATTCAACTAGATTACAAAGCTCGTGATCACATAAAGATCACATGGGAGAGAGATACAAACCACATAGCTACGGTAGAGCCCGCAGCCCCGGGGGAGAACTACCCACTCCTCATCATAGGAGTCAGCAACGGCTATGGAGATGGCGGTGGAGTCGATGGAGATGGCTCCGGGGGCAATTCCCCGTCCCGGCAGGGTGCCGAAACAGAGACTTCTGTCCCCCGAATCTTGTCTTCGATGGCGGCGGCGCAGCGGAACTCTTCTCTGGAAAAGGCCTCCGTATTAGGTCTTAGAAATCTGGGGGGTATAAGTAGGCGAAAGGGCGAAGGCGGTGGAGGCTCGAGGGCCCCACACCCCGTGCTCGCGCGGCAGAAGGGGGGCCGCGCCGGGAGGGGGTGTGGGCCCCTCGGGGTCCTCCTCCGTGTCCTCTTCGGTGTTCTGGAACCTCCCGGGGAAAATAAGCACTTTGACGTTTCGTTTGTCCAATTCCAAGAATATTTCCTTAACAACTTTTCTGAAACCAAAAACAGCAGAAAACAGCCAACTGGCACTGTGGCATCTTGTTAATAGGTTAGTCCCAGAAAATGCATAAAATGATATAAAAGTGTATATAAAACATGTAGCAATTGGCATAATATAAGCATGGAACATAAGAAATCATAGATACGTTTGAGACGTATCATCTAGCACCTTGTTTCACCTAGTAGCACATCTAGACAATTTACTTTTGCAAGCCTAAAACTGAAAAGGTTATAAAAATTGGTCACCACCTATTCACCCCCCCCCCCTCTAGGTGGTTAACTTCCGTTCAATTGGTATCAGAGCCAGGTTATCTCTTAAAAGCTTTACCGCTTGAGATTTTCCATGACTAAGGAAGTTGACACCGATGAGGCCGCAAAGGCGATGGCGGCAATGCAATCCAAAGGAGCCACTATGGCCGATATCAACGATTTGGAAACAAAGTTGACATCGGCCATGGAGGTTCAATTCCAAAAGATTCATGACATGTTTGAGGCACTCATGAATTCAAGGAATCCAAAGAATGCATCGCCCTCATCTCCTCCAACACCTCCGAGTGAGTCGATTGGTACGGATCCCGAAATGTCTAAGGGCATGGATGGAAAGGGTGATAATGATAGCTCCCCTAAAACCAAAGACTCTTCCTCCTCCAAGGACGGAGAGCCCAACAAATATGGCAATGTGCCACCACCCAATCATTACTCTCCCGATCCTCCCATTCCCTATCCTCATATCACTCTTAGAAATGATCCCCCTAAAATTAAAGATCATGCTTTTTCGCAATGGCAATTCCTAATGAAATCCCATGTGTGTAGCTCTTCGATCGAACTATGGAGAATTATTCAAGTTGGATACAAGCCACATGATCCGAGCAATTTGACAAGGTGAGAGGTGGTGGATGCTCAACTCAATGCCACCGCCCTCCACATGATCCAACAAGCCGTGGGCGTCAAGGACATGCCTCTCATCCAACCTGTCGTGGGATTGTCACGGCAGATGTTTCCGGGTGGAAACTTTGAGATGAGGGGCAAGGCGACTCTGGTGTTCAGGAGATTGTCTAGCTCTACGGGGGAAGATGTTTTTTTACCCAAGTTCGGGTCCCCTCGGTGAAGGATCCCTACGTCTTGCTATAAGTCACTGATATGATAATATGTTACATGGTGCGCCAATGGCGATCGCCGGGTTTAGATGACTCCGGCGTGGGAGCTCTCTCTATTTTGTCTATCTTACTTGGCCTCTGGTTTATTGTAGCCTCTTCTAACTTATCGACTTCTCTCTCTATGACCTAGGAGCCCGCTTATAAAGACATCCGGGTCTCCTGGTTTACATGGTAAGACTACTTGGAGTTCTACTCTAATTCGTCTTGTCTTTCGTATCCTCCAAGTCTTGGACTCCGTGATGCGTACTGCCTCCGGGTCTTCTAGAGCCTTCCTTACTTAGGCCGGGTTACCGACAAGCTCTCCGGCCTATCACTGAAACCCGACCATGCTTCACTCTTCATGGGACTACCGGGTTATGATCCCCCCAACACAACCCTTCACCACCGCCAAGGAGACATAGGACGCTCTCTCCGACTTATTTGTTGGAAATGAGAGCATGAAGAGAAATCGCTACGATGCCTTAGCAATGAGGCGGAAGGGTTCTATAAGTTGGATGGTGAAGATCATGAAGAGATGTACCGGAGGTTGATTTCTATTGCCACAAGCTTTCGTGACCTCGGTGCAACCTATATTGATGATGCTCGGATCAAGAGGAAGTACGTGAGCTCCCTCATGCCTTTCGAGGGCACGGACTTGAAGACCTTGCAAGGGAGACACAACTATGACCTCATGACCTCAAATCAAGTCATGGAAGAGATGACATCCTTCAAGGTTGCTACCAAGAATGCCGAAGATGCTAGGGCAAGAGCCATTGGGATGCAAAAGGGAGTAAACCTTGCATTGAAGGCAACGGTTGAAGTTGGAGGTGAAGATGACCTTGAGAGTTCCTCATTTTTGTCCAATGATGGTCTCAAGCTCGCATACAATGAGCATCTTGCTCTTGCGGCAAAAGGCTTTTGGGAGAATCCATCGAGGGCAAAAACTCAATACGACAAGCATCACTTCGTCGGATCCCCACAAGGTGGAAAGAGGGACATCTCCAAGGCTAGGACATGCTACAATTGTCAAGACAAGTACCACTTCGTCGCCGAGTGCCCATATGAAAAGAGGGAAGAGAATGGTGGAAGACTTATTCTCAAGGACAAGACCAAGATGCCTCCCAAGAAGGCGTATGTCAAGAACAAGAGGGCTTTCTTCAAGAAGAAGGCACCTCGGATCGTGTTGATGACTCAAGAGGAATATCCCACCGAGGATGAAGATGAGTCGGAAGAAGAAGAAACTCCAAATGAACTGGCGGCTATTGCCACTACTTCAACTACTACCTCGACCCATCAAGCTACTTCATCACCGTCAAGAGCTACTTCCTCAACACCAAGAACTTCATCCACGTCACCTAAAGCTACTACTTCCAAGCCAAGAACAACGGTGACTTCATCCTCAAGCTAGCTCTTTGACTCACCCAACGAGAACTTCCCCAACAAGAGTGTGAGATGTCTTATGGCCAAGGCATCCGAGGTACCTTCATCCTCTACTCACTTGAATGATATGAATGAGCTTGATCATGCCGCTAGCCTCCAAATAAAGGAGGAGCTTGTTGCTTTTGACTCTTTTATGGCTAACTTGCAAGGAGATAGCAAGAAACATGTGGGAGCTCTTATGAGTCGCATTGGCGAGCTCGAACACCTCATTGAGGAAAAGGGTAAGATTGAGAGAGAGGATGCTATCACCATAGCACATCTTCAATCCTCTCTCCGAGATGTTGAAGAGTCTCATGTTCGTCTAGAAGAAGAACTTGAGAACATTGAGGAGTCTCATAACTCTACGCACTCTAAACTTGTTAAAGAACGTGACCTCTACTTTGCTAAGAACAAGTTGGCACAAAAGGATAAGGCCGATTTTGTGGCTGGCCATGTGAGTCTTATTGAAGACATGGAGAAGCTCGTCAATGTCCATGCGGCATTGGAGAGTGAACATGAACTTCTTAAGAAGTCACATGATCAATTACAAACTCGGCTAACTAATCTTGAGAAACCAAGCACGTCCATTCCTATTTGTACTTGTGATCATGAAAATATTATGAATGAAAATGCTAGGTTGAAGGAAGAAATTGCCAAGGCCTCCTCCACTAAGATCATCCTTCTCAAGGGTAAGAATGTTATTGAGACTCCCACCTATGAGCCTCAATCTCGCAAAGGGAAGGAAGGTCTTGGCCATGTGAGGCCAAACAAGGTTGGTGCCAAGAAGCCCATTCCCGCACAAGGAAAGGTGAACAACATTGCAAGTGGGAATGCCACAAGGGGCAAGCCTACTCGCAATGACTTTGCGGGAGACACTAACCCAAACTATGCACTCTATGTGAATTACTATGGAAATGTTTGTGCTCGCTATGTTGGTCCCTTTGATGGTTTTATTGCTTACTCTATTTGGGTTCCCAAAACTCTTGTGGCTAACCTTAAGGCACCCATTGTTAAGCAATGGGTACCTAAAGTCAAGAATTAATGTCTTGTAGGGTCTTGCTCCCGGTGGTTCGAAATGGATTATTGATAGTGGGTGTACAAGTCATATGACCGGGAGCAAGGAGCTTGTCACGGAGATGAGGCCTAATGTTGATCAAGTAACCGTCTCGTTTGGTGACAAGTCAAGGTCAAAGGTAACCGGGCTTGGCAAAGTGGTAGTTGCCCCCGATGTTACTCTTATCAATGTTATGCTTGTTGAGTCTCTTGGCTATAATTTAATGTCGGTTCGTGCCTTAACAAAGTTGGGTATCTCAACTTTCTTTGAGCCGGACATTGTGGTTCTCTTGTGGAGCAAGTCCCTTCAAGTGGCCTTCGTGGGGCATGTCGAACATGAGCTTTACGTGGTTGACTTCTCCGGAGTCACCACTACTCATGAGATGTGCCTTTTCGGAAAGGCCGACGTGGGTTGGCTTTGGCATCGCCGACTAGCCCACGTAAACATGAGGACTTTGCAAAGTCTCCACAAAGGGGGCCACATCCTTGGACTAAAAGACAATGTTACTTTTTCCAGAGATCGAGTGTGTAGGGCATGTGTGGAAGGAAAGATGCATGACATTCATCATCCAAGCAAGACAATCATCTCCTCCACCCGGATATTGGAACTCCTTCATGTTGATCTTTTCGGTCCAATACCGGAAATAAGTCTTGGTGGCAAGAAGTATTGTTTGGTGATCGTGGACGACTACTCAAGGTATACATGGGTGTATTTCTTCAAGACCAAGGATGAGACTCAACAAGTCTTCATCGACTTCTCTAAGAAGGTTCAACGCCAACACAACCTTCCCATATTGGTGATTCGAAGCGACAACGGGTCGGAGTTCAAGAACTACAAGCTCAACGACTTCCTAAGTGACGAAGGCATTCGTCATCAATATTCCGTTGCGTACACACCGCAACAAAATGGTGTTGCGGAGAGGAAGAATCGCACTCTCATCGACATGGCAAGATCTATGTTGGCCGAGTTCAAGTCCCCAGTCAACTTTTGGGCGGAGGCCATTTCGACGGCGTGTCATTCATCTAATCGCCTCTTCTTCCGCAAAGGCCTCAAGAATACACCTTATGAGTTACTCACCGGCAACAAGCCCAACATCTCATACTTCCGAGTCTTCGGTTGTAAATGCTACTACCTCGTAAAGGGCACCCAGTTGGGTAAGTTTCACTCTAAAACTCTTGAAGGCATATTTGTTGGTTATGGCATCGAATCCCACACATATAGGATATATGACAAATCCTCAAGGATAGTCATAGAATCTTGTAGTGTGGAATTCGATGAAAATGACGGCTCCCAAGTGGAGCAAGTTGCAATAAGTGATGTAGGTGACGATCAACCCCAAGATGCAATAAAGAGAATGGGAATAGGCTTCCATCGTCCCATTGAAGTACATCAAGGAGTTGATCAAGACGGAACAAGCTCTTCACATGAAGAGCACTCACCATCACAAGAATCTTATGATACCCCACCCGAAGCAAATTGTGAAGCCTCTCAAGATCATCTTCAAGCACCTCCACAAGAAGAACAACTTCTTCCTCAACAAGATGCTCCATCGCAAGGACCGCTCCAACAAGTTCTCCATCCTCAAGAAGATATTGAGTCCCCATCCAAGTCAAATGAAGCAAGTATCTCGAGTGCAAGTTCCTCTCATGTGCAAGATCATCCCTCTCCCTCAAGTGAAGAACCAACTCATGATGATCAAGGCACTCATGATGGTCAAGGCGAGGATCCACAAGATCATGATGATCAAGAGATTCCCTCTACATCTAGAGAGGCAATCGAAACTCGCCGCCAAGCAAGATTTGGAAGATCTTTGGAACTAAGGGCTCTTTTCCTTGACAAGGTCATCGGTGACGTGAGAAGAAGGGTGTCCACACGGAGTCAATTGGCCAGCTTTAGTGAGCATCAAGCACACATCTCCATGGTGGAACCCAAGAAAGTATTCGATGCCCTTGAAGACCCTGATTGGCTTGAAGCAATGCACGAAGAGCTCAACAATTTCGAGCGCAACAAGGTGTGGAGACTAGTGGAGAAGCCAAAAACTTGCCGCAATGTTATCGGCACCAAGTGGATCTTCAAGAACAAGCAAGATGAACACGGCATCGTTGTGAGGAACAAGGCGCGATTGGTGGCCCAAGGCTTTTCTCAAGTTGAAGGCATCGACTTTGGTGAAACCTATGCGCCGGTTGCACGCCTCGAGTCGATACGTATTCTCATTGCCTTTGCATCTCATCATGGTTTTAAATTGCAACAAATGGACGTTAAAAGTGCATTTATTAATGGCCCACTTAATGAACTTGTCTATGTTAAACAACCTCCGGGTTTCGAAAGCCGCGACTTCCCGAACCACGTCTACGTGTTGGATAAGCCTCTCTATGGGCTTAAACAAGCACCTAGAGCATGGTATGAACACCTTCGGGAGTTCTTGTTAGACCGTGGCTTCAAAGTCGGGGTGATCGATCCCACTCTTTTTACAAAGAAAGTAAATGGGGAACTCTTCATTTGTCAATTATATGTTGATGATATTATCTTCGGTTCTGCTAATCTCTCTTTTAATGAAGAGTTCGCCAAGCTTATGACCGACAAGTTCGAGATGTCCATGATGGGTGAACTTAGGTTCTTTCTTGGTTTTGAGATCAAGCAATTGAGAGAAGGAACATTTATTTGCCAAGCCAAGTACATTCAACATATGCTCAAGAGATTCAAGTTCCTCGATCTAAAGGGCGCCGCTACTCCTATGCAAACCAAGTGCCACCTCGAGCTTAACCCTAATGGTAAAGAGGTAGACCAAAAGGTATATCGATCTATGATTGGGTCTCTTCTCTACCTTTGTGCATCTAGGCCGGATATAGTGTTAAGCGTTGGAGTGTGTGCACGTTATCAAGCCGCGCCTAAGAAAAGCCACCTAGTGGCTATCAAGAGAATCTTCCGGTATTTGATTCATACTCCAAGCTATGGGTTGTGGTACCCCAAAGATGGCACCTTGTCTCTTTGTGGGTACACCGACTCGGATTGGGCGGGTGACAAGGATGATAGGAAGTCGACCTCGGGAACATGTCAATTCATTGGAAGATCATTGGTGAGGTTGTCCTCGAAAAAGCAAAATTGCATCTTGATATGCCACAAGTATAGGGGATCGTGTGTAGCCTTTTCGATAAGTAAGAGTGTCGAACCCAACGAGGAGCTAAAAGTAGGATGAATGTTCTCTCAAGTTCTATCAACCACTGATACAACTCTACGCACACCAAACGTTTGCATTATCTAGCAAATAAAACTAGAGCAATAATACGGGCATAAGAGATAGCTTTGTAAGATAATAAATACAAGAAAGTAAATGTTAGTGCTGCAGCAATAAAATATACTAAGTAACCATAAACTAACAATACTATGAGTGTGGAAAAGTGGTGGTAATTGTGGTGGCTTTGTCCAAGATTAATTAGTGAAGATATTGGTTTCATTCTCTTTGATGCAGTTTTCTATGTGGGAGAGGCCAAATATACATGCACTCCACTACTTGGGATTACAAGTACTATATGATTGGATTGTTAGCAAACATCCGTAAATACTAACAATGCATTAAGGTTTCCCCAACGATAGCCTTAAGTTTATGGTCCTCTTACTCCCTTACGTGCAACTAACCGGTTCGAGTCCTCAGGTTTCTGTCACTCCGGCAGAACTACCCCCTTCCTTTGCACATACTACTAACCCTAGGGTGTTGATCCATGCGCGCACAAATATAATGGACACCAAAGGACAGTACCATATAGACATACAACTCTAATGAACCTCATGCATTCAACAAAGCAATCAAAAGACAAATAACTACGCAAACATGTCATAGATCATAGGATAAATATTATAGCATCAAACACCATGTTCACATAGTACGGTACAGAGGTTTGTGGGAGGATGGACCACTGAATACAAGGAGGAGTTGGTGATGGAGATGGAGGTGAAGACGGCGGAGAGGACAGCGAGGAGCGCAGGGCGGCGGCGGCGCCAGCGGCGGCGCGGGGAGGTGCTTCCCCGCCGCCGGCATCATGGGGTAGCGCCGCCCCTTAGCCCCCTTCCTTCATGGCTTCTTGGGAGCCCTCCCCCATGGAGATGGGATCCATGGGGGAGGCAAAAACGTGGCTTTTGGTGGCTGGAATTCGTGGTTGGAGAGGTCTCTCACGACATAGGGTTTCCTTCTTTATATAGACTCTCGGATTTCCGTCAACCCCTCTTGGGCTACACAAAAACGGGCATATCTGAAGCATCCGGACTCGGATTGGGCCGAATTTTTAGTCCAGATTTATTAAAATAAAATTTCCTACAATTTCCTCTTCTGTGTCACCTTCATTTGACGTCGTATTCAGCCCCAAACATGAAAATCTTCGAAAATAGTTTTCAGACAGATTTCTGAAAAGTCCCAATTCGACTCCAACAAGGTTTCCTTTTGTATGCTTGATAATTCCTACACATCAAAGTGTAAAACAAGAACATGGTGCACTTTTACAACTATTAGTAGGTTAGTCCAAAAAAAATCATAAACTTAATATAAAAACAAGTGCCAAAGGCATAATATTAACATGAAACAATCAAAAATTATAGATACGTTTTGGACGTATCAACATCCCCAAGCTTAATTCCTGCTCGTACTCGAGTAGGTAAATGATAACAAAATAATTTTTGATTGTAAATGCTATGATCAGGTCTTTAACCATTGCATGATGTACAAATAGTAAAACTTAGCATGTTACCCAATGAAGAGTATCAACCAACCAAGAGCTCATAACATGAAATTTATAAACATTAACAAGATTGTAATGATCATAATAAAGCATGATAGAGTGGTATCTCGCTTGACTGAATTTATACAGCAAAACATAAATGCCCGGGCACCTCTGAGTTCAAGAGAGGACTAGAAATAAAGATATCAAAGATAAAAGTATCAAAGTTATACCGCAGTTAACAGTATTCTGGGACAAGCACATTACACTAAGAATGACAACTATGCTCTCAAGAAGGTGCTCAAAGAAAGATGGTGACTCAACAATAAAGTAAAACATAGACCCTCCATGGAGGGAAGCATGGATTTAACATGTGCTAGAACTTTTCATTGTTTTGAAAACAGAGGCAAAATTGTTTTTGAGTGGTGATTGATTTGTCAACGACTGGCAATAGAGTTCCTGTTATCTTACATACTAAGCAAGTTGAGAGTGGTTCCGATTTATTTAAAAACAAGCATTTATAATATGCACCTTATTTATATAATTTGACACTCCTCCCAACCTTCGCTTTTCACAAACCATGGCTAACTGAATCCTCGGGTGCCAGCCAACAATCACATACCATGGAGGAGTGTCTATTTTTTTACTTTCTCAAATCTTTTGGAATATTATAGTGGTATAACCAGCTCTTTTGCAATATTAATGACGAGCAGATGAAACATGCAAGTCGATGGTTACTTAATTAGCATGGAAGATAACAAGCCCAACTACTACTTCCTCATGAGCTAAAACAGTGTCACAAAATGAGAAGTTGTTTGAAGGTTTTAAAGATAGCACATGCAAATTTACTTGAATGTTTTGAAATGCCATACATAGATATTTATGGTAGACTCTTTGGGATAACTTGGTTTTTAGGGATTTGAAAGCACAAGCATTTACAGCTTAGTACAAGTGGGGGCTAGCAATAGACAGGGAAGCGACAATTCAAGAGAGCAATAACCGTCATAATCATGCCTGCGACAAAATAAAATTAATGGAGGCATAAAAATGATACTAGAATTCTGAGGAAAAATAAATCATCAAGGCTTAATTGACTCTTTGTTTTCAGTCATATACATGTGTGAGCATTTGCCAAGTCGATTCAAATGAATTATTCAGAGGAGGATATCACAATGTCATACTCTTCTATGAACAGGACAATGCATGTTAAGATCAAAATGACATAATATACACTATTAGCTAGTTGAAACTAACCATAAGAAAACATAAACTACTAAACAATATCATTTACACATCATTTTTAAGTTTACCAAACTTTGAACCACCTCTTCAAACAGGAGATAAATAAAAGATGTGACGATCAACTTATTTTAACATAAACCCTCCAAATATTTAACAATGAAACAAGAGAGTATATCATATAAGAATTAACAGCTCTAAACAAGAGATGCATGAAAACAGGAGCTAAAAGCAAAAAGAATACTCAACGAATATAAGTGAATAATATGAGTATTCATAAGAAAAAGCGGAGCGTGTCTCTCTCGCACAAAAGAATGATAGGATCCATTTTATTCAGAGAATGAAAATAACAAAGCAAAAATAAATAAAAACAAACGCTTCAAGTAAAGCACATAAGATGTGATGGAATTAAAATATAGTTTCACTAGATATGACCTGATAGTTTGTTGATTAAGAAGGGGATGCCTTGGGCATACCCAAGCTTAGACGCTTGAGTCTCCTTGAAATATGCTTGGGTGACCCACGGGGGCATCCCCAAGCTTAGGCTTTTTCATCTTCTTGATCACATCATATCATTCTCTCTCTTGATTCTTGAAAACTTTCTCCACACCAAACTCAAAGTAAACTTCATTAGAGGGTTAGTGCATAATCACAAATTCACATGTTCTGTAAGGACACAATCATCACACATGCTACTGGACATTAGCTACAGCCACTGGTATTTTGTGGCGCAAAAAGATCCACTCAAAAACAGCAAAAGAGGCAATGCAAAATAAATGACAGAATCTGTCAAAAACAGAACAGTCCGTAAACACGAATTTTTTTGAGACACTTAACTTGCTCAGATCAGAAAACTTAAAACTAATGAAAGTTGCGTACATATCTGAGGATCACGCACAAAAAATGACAGGTCATTTTTATTTTTCTGTGAATTCTTACGAATTAAACGGTGGGCATCATAAAACTGTTCCTGCGCAGAAATCCAAATCTAGCATCAACTTCCTACTAGAGGCTTTACTTGACACAACAATGCGATAAAATAAAGATACAAAGGAGTTGCTACAGAGGTAAGCATACTCCTTGACTCAAATAAAAGAAAAATTACAGAAATAAAACATGAGTTGTCTCCCATAAGCGCTTTTCTTTAACGCCTTTTAGCTAGGCACCATATGTATCAACTAAGCTAAATGGGTAAAACAAGGTATTTTATTTTTGTTAAACTAAGAGACCAGAGGCTAAGAAATACTTAAACATGCTAGCTACAGCAAGGAAAACTCTAAATATAAATCAAAAGTAAAAAACCAAATAAAATCAAAATAGAGAACCAAACAAAGAAGCAAAACAAAAGAAACTATTTTTGTTGTTTTCAATTTATAAGTGAAAGTAAAGAAGTAATCAAAATGAAATAAAGAGGCTAATAAAACTAAAGAAGATAAAACCAAGACATATAAAGGCAACTATAATACAAGTTAACACAATACATATCATGTGGATGGGTAATATAGAGTATGAAGGAGACAACCTCATGTTAGTTGATGAATAGAGGGTTGACTCGGGCATCACCAAGCTTAGATGATCGTATCTTCTTGAATGTTCTTGGGATGCACCTACACATCCCCAAGCTTGAGCTCTTGTGTCTTCTTATTCATCTCATATCACCATATTGATTAGAACTTATAAGCTACATCCACATAAAACTTCACAAAACTCATTAGTAGGCTTAGTACTCATTAAATAAAATCCACTCATGTTCAAGTATTGTCAAATCTTATAATATTTATTAAACATTAGCCACTGTAATACCAAGGTTTCTTATTATTTCCGTTGTCCGTCGAAAAACTAAGGAAACTTTTAAACCCTAAGTATAATATTAAATAAACAGAATAGAAATCTGACAAAACTGAACAGTCTGTAAAGATGACACTCAACGAGATAGTTATGTAGCTCAAATGAAAAAACTTAAAGCTAATGAAAGACAGATTATGATCTCAGGTTGATGCACAAAAAAGTTCAGGTCAAAATAATATTCTGAGATTTATCACGATTTTTTACAGTGAAGCACAGGAAATCTGTCTAAGCACAATCAGTCAGTAAAGATCGAATTATTAGACTTATCTACGTACCTCAAATCAGAAAAGTCAAAACTAATGAAAGTAAGGTAATAAGCATTAATTTGCACTCAAGAAATTTCAGATCAACATCACGTTCTGTTGATTTTAAACATTTTATACGGTGAAGCACAGAAATCTGTTTCTAGTCAGCAAAGTGGCAAACTTGCATCATAAACAAACTAGGAGTTATCTATACATTTTATTTTTATGGTATAGAGTAATATGTACAATATATACACAATATATACAAGTTTTTAACTTAAAAGCTTCCATGTAAAGAATTGTTTTGATTTCATAGGCATGAACATCAGTGTTCAAGGTCGACCCCCACTTAAGCATTACTCATCTTTCCAACCCCTTTCCTTTTCGAAAACGTTTTTAGATAACAAGTACAACTTTTTTTTTGTATTTCGCATTCCCTATCCATACTAAGATATAGAACAACTTAAAACTGAAAGTAAAAAATACTTAGAGATAAAACAAACATGTGCACACAGGAATATTCACCCACACGCTATTGCTCCCCGGCAACGGCGTCAGAAAAGGTCTTGATATCCCACAACTATAAGGGATCGTGTGTAGCTTTTTTGATAAATAAGAGTGTCGAACCCAACGAGAAGCTAAAAATAGGATGAATGTTCTCTCAAGTTCTATCAACCACTGATACAACTCTACTCACTCCAAACGTTTGCATTATCTAGCAAATAAAACTAGAACAAAAATACGGGCATAAGAGATAGCTTTGCAAGATAATAAATACAAGAAAGTAAATGTTAGTGTTGCAGCAATAAAATATACTAAGTAACCATAAACTAACAGTACTATGAGTGTGGAAAAGTGGTGGTAATTGTGGTGGCTTTGTCCAAGATTAATTAGTGAAGATATTGGTTTCATTGTCTTCGATGCAGTTTTCTATGTGGGAGAGGCCAAATATACATGCAATCCACTACTTGGGATTACAAGTACTATATGATTGGATTGTTAGCAAACATCCGTAAATACTAACAATGCATTAAGGTTTCCCCAACGATAGTCTTAAGTTTATGGTCCTCTTACTCCCTTACGTGCAACTAACCGGTTCGAGTCCTCGGGTTTCTGTCACTCCGGCAGAACTACCCCCCTTACTTTACACATACTACTAACCCTATGGTGTTGATCCATGCGCGCACAAATATAATGGACACCAAAGGACAGTACCATATAGACATACAACTCTAATGAACCTCATGCATTCAACAAAGCAATCAAAAGACAAATAACTACGCAAACATGTCATAGATCATAGGATAAATATTATAGCATCAAACACCATGTTCACATAGTACGGTACAGAGGTTTGTGGGAGGATGGACCACTGAATACAAAGAGGAGTTGGTGATGGAGATGGCGGTGAAGACGGCGGAGAGGGCAGCGAGGAGCGCAGGGCGGCGGCGGCGCCAGCGGCGGCGCGGGGAGGTGCTTCCCCGCCGCCGGCATCATGGGGTAGCGCCGCCCCTTAGCCCCCTTCCTTCATGGCTTCTTGGGAGCCCTCCCCCATGGAGATGGGATCCATGGGGGAGGCAAAAACGTGGCTTTTGGGGGATGGAATTCGTGGTTGGAGAGGTCTCTCACGACATAGGGTTTCCTTCTTTATATAGACTCTCGGATTTCCGTCAACCCCTCTTGGGCTCCACAAAAACGGGCATATCTGAAGCATCCGGACTCGGATTGGGCCGAATTTTTAGTCCAGATTTATTAAAATAAAATTTCCTATAATTTCCTCTTCTGTGTCACCTTCATTTGACGTCGTATTCAGCCCCAAACGTGACAATTTTCGAAAATAGTTTTCAGACAGATTTCTGGAAAGTCCCAATTCGACTCCAACAAGGTTTTCTTTTGTATGCTTGATAATTCCTACACATCAAAGTGTAAAACAAGAACATTGTGCACTTTTACAACTATTAGTAGGTTAGTCCAAAAAAATCATAAACTTAATATAAAAACAAGTGCCAAAGGTTTAATATTAACATGAAACAATCAAAAATTATAGATACGTTTTGGACGTATCACATCTCTCTCTCCACCGCGGAGGCCGAATATGTCGCCGCCGCAAGTGGGTGTACTCAACTCCTTTGGATGCGGCAAACTTTAAAGGATTACGGAGTCCATTTGGACAAAGTGCCGCTCCTTTGTGATAATGAGAGTGCCATCAAGATCGCCTATAATCCGGTGCAACATTCAAGGACCAAGCATATTGAGATTCGCCACCACTTCATCCGAGATCACGTGGCAAGAGGAGACATCGATCTCTCCTATGTTGGGACAAATGATCAATTGGCGGATATCTTCACGAAGCCCCTTGACGAAGCCCGGTTTTGTTACTTGAGGAATGAGTTGAATATCGTGGATTCTCGGACTTTGGCTTGATAATTGTGCACACACATCAACGTTTAATGCTTTATTAGGTGTAGATGTACGCATGGACTTAGGGGGAGTGTTTTCCTAATACATTGGATTCTTCCTCCCCCTATTATGCATATAGCAATGAATCATTGATAAACTTCAAATTAATCCATAATTTGTGAGCTTAAATGATGAGTAGTAGTTATGGACCCAAGATACATCTTCGCGGTGCCATGCTATAACCTCATACACGGTGGCTTCGGCCACCACCTCTTCCTATGGAAGAGTTGGATCTCATTTGGTTTTTCCCTTGGATTTCATTCGCATTTTTGGGCTCTTGTGGAAAACACACTCAAGTTGGTCTTTCTTGTGTTTTATTGGTTTTGCAATTTGAGTGTGAAGTACCATCGACAGTTTGTGTCTCTATCCTAAGCCTTTCTCCCTCGCAAGACTTGCTTAATTCTAACTCATGTCCTTTTGTATCTTTTTGTTGTTGTGTTGGGCGGAAATCTCCGAGCCACATTCGGAAATTTCTGAATCACTAGAAATTTGCGAGACTAAGTCCTTTCAAAACACAGCACTGCACTCTGCTGGATTTTTGACCGGAAATAGTCTCTGAAATTTCCGGTGATCGGAAATTTCCGAGTCTCACTCGGAAATTTCCGGTCCCTGAGATTTCTCGGCACCTAAGTCCTTTTCAAATTCGGCACTGCACTCTGCCGAATTTGAACCGGAAATAGAGCCGGAAATATCCGGGGCCCGGAAATTTCCGAACCAAGTCCGGAAATTTCCGATGACTCCGTCAATTTCCACACTAATTCCATTTCAAAACTCGGTACTGCCTATATCGTGTTTTGAACCTGAAATAGTGCCGGAAATTTCCGAACCTTAGTCCGGAAATTTCCGAACCTTAGTCCGGAAATTTCCGACCCAAGTCTCTCCGGCTATAAATAGGGCACGGGTGGGCTGTTCGAACCGAACAGTTCATCCACCCCGTGCCTCTTCTCTCTCTCTCCAAGCCGGAGAAGAAGCTCTTCCCCGATCCGTCCCCGAGCCGTTTCTCCATCAATCTCTCTGGTTCTTCACCGGATCTGCTTCTCCTCGTCGCGGGGATCGTTCTCATCCACGCGGTTTTCGCCATCTCTTCCGGTAACTCCTCGTATTTCAAATCTAGGACGAAATCCTTTTTCGTTTAACCTAGCCGATTTAGGAGGTTGTTGCTCGATTCCTTTGGTAGAACTGCTCCTCTAGGCTGGCTCTACCTTCCTCGTGCACCGATCTGTTTTTCGTTCATAGATTTGGGTCAGTTTTTCAAAATTTCGCGCAGACCGGAAATTTCCGGTTCAGACTCGGAAATTTCCGGCCCCTCGGAAATTTCCGGACCTGACTCGGAAATCTCCGGCCTGTTCAAAATTCTGAAAAACAGACAAGTTCTGCGAACTTTTAACGGCTCGTGTACTATTCCCTTTGCCTTCCTGGACATGAGTGCTTATCCCCCTTGCTTTCTATATGCTCTATGCTGTTTGTTTGCAGGTTCTTCTACACGGGGAGGTCGCACCAAGTCAATGGCCATTCGTCCGAAAGGGGTTCACTCTCGGCCACCTAGTGATCCATCAAGTGATGAGAGTGAGCTCCCTCCTGCCGCATCTCTCAGAAAACCCAGCGGTGCCAACAAGAAGAAGAAGCCGGAGCTCAACATGTCTGATTTCAACAAGGCCAGCTTCCGCAAGTGGCGCAGTGAGCTGTCCTATGCAGTTGAGAAGGATGACCCCAAGTTCTACTGCACAGAGATGGCTTGGCTCTATCGGGAGGTATATCTTAAATTCTCAAATGACAAGCCCGTTTGCCCAATGAGATGGATCAACTTTGACAAGCTTATGAAGAAGGCTGATTATTTTGGGGGAGCTATTCAAGTGTGCAGAGTTTTGGGCCTGGAACATCTTATGAGGACAGAGTGCAACTACAATGTGTCCCTCATTCATCAATTCTATGCCACAGTGGTGTTTGATTCCTCCGAGGACATTGGGATGACTTGGATGACTGGGAGGCAGCAGTTGTCCTCCTCCTTCGTGAGTTTGCAAGAATTCTCGGCTGCCCTTTCAATGGTATGTCGGCCCAGTGGAATCCAGGGTGTGCAGGGCCCACTCTCCACAGCCCTCGCACGCAACAGTATCGAAAGATGACTAAGGACCAAGCCGAACGCTTGAAGAGACTCTCGAGGGGAGAAGCCCTCGAGAGGGCTTGAAGGGCAGCGGAGGCCTGAAGAGGCTCCCCCCGCGACTGCCCCTCCGCAAGGCACTCTCCTCTGGAGAGGAGTCAACATGAATCCCTCTACAAGGCCGCTCTGGCCCTGTAGAGATGCTTCGCTGAGAAGCAACCGCCGCAGAGCGCACATGGTCTTTGCTGCGGCCGCAGAGTGACGCGCGCGTCTGCGCGCGGTGACGACGACGCCGCAGTTGCCATTCTGGTGATTAAAGGAGTCAACAAAGCTGTGTCCCCCGCGCCGGACTACGAAGTTTTCCCCTTTGGTGATAAAGCAGATGGCCGGCGCTACGCTCCAACGACGACGTCACCATGGGCACCCCCACGATCTCTGCGGCACCAGCTGGCCGTCCTGCGCGGACGGTGGTCTTCCTGCCCCAAGGGCAGGCTTTACGACGATAGACCGAGACCATAGACAACCCAGCTGCGGTGCACCCCGCTCCTCCGTTTCGTCGCCATGTGGGAACCCTTCCGCTGCGCAGGGCGCAAGGATGAGGCCCGGGGCGCCTATAAAAGGAGAGGGAGCACCTCCGTAGCAAAGGATGGATGATTCAGACCTGGAGCTCTACCATAGCATAGCCTAGCCAAGCACGCTCGAGGAGGAAGAAGACCCTAGAGTTCCCTCCTTGAGCTCCACACTGCCGTAAGAGAGCCCTCGGCAAGCTCATTGTACTGTACCCTCTGCAGTGCAATACAGACAAGCAGGAGTAGCGGTGTTACCTCCTCCTGAGGACCGTGAACCTGGGTACGGGCCGGTGTCCTTCTCTGTCGTGACGTCCCTCCTCAGGCTCGACGAGCACCGTCGCCGTGCCGGTTGAGGGTTGATTGACCTCCGCGTTCAGCCCCCTTCGAACAATCTCTTCAGAGTGTGACCACCCCTGTCTCGTGGGAGTCACTCTCCGACATGGTAGCTCTGTGGCAGCTGGTGAGAGGATGCATCTCCATGGCGTTGCCTACAACAAACACGTCATGGTTGACCTATATATGCCTGGTGGCATGATTGGCTCGCAGCATGGATTGCTGCCCACCTATGACATTCTTCTACGCATGTTTCGCCACACTATTTCTCCCATCGCGGGCAACGCTGACAACATTGCCGGAGGCCTTGTGAACTTAATGGCCAAAGCCCATGAAGCATTTCAAGGCGAGTATGATCTAGACAAGGAAGAGTTGAAGATTGACATTATGGATTTCATCTTCGAGGAAATGAGCCAAGCCGTGTATGACAGGAAAGTTCCCCCCTATGCTCCATATGTGATGCTTCTCATCAAGCGCAAGTACGTGTTCTCTGAGGAAGATGGCAGCAATTTGGATCTTGCTCTTGGTTGCATTCCCCACACAGCTGCCAAACTCATTCAAAAGCAAGCTCATGTGGTGCAAAAGCAGGCTACACTTCAAGAGATCAATGAGGATGATGTGTTTGGTGGCCCAACTCGCCAACCATGTCACCCCAACATCAAGAAAAGTGTCAAGAAGAGTCGCCCATGGATTGTCCGTGTCGTGGATAAGGTGATGAACATGAACTGTTGACTTCATGGTGAAAACTATGCCATCTACCAACAGAACCACCGCATTCTCAAGCATCAGGAATAGATTCGAGCTCATTTGAAGATGCCTCCCCCCAAGAGACCCCTGAATCCCTTGGTGCCTTTTGATGAGTGGAATTCTCAGGAGACAGTGGGATTCACATGGGATAGCGATGTGCCTGAGGATGTAGATGTGGACCCAGAAGCTGCGGATGATGATGAGGACGATGAGGAGCACAGTTCCGACTCTTGAGTCTTGGGACGCTAGTGGATGCTTCTTCCCTTTTTGGTATATTGATGCCAAAGGGGGAGAAGTATTTCATATAGGACTCACGGGATTTGCATGGGTGGGAGCACTCCTTTCTTCTTTCGCCTCGCTTGCTTTGTTAGTGCTCCCAATCTTATTTGAACTTCTATTCGTGCCATGTTTGTGAGACATGAGATCCCCTAAACTTTTATTGTAATAACTCTAGTTTAATTTGGTGATCTTTGCATGTTATGCTATGTTTATGTGGTTATATTTGCTATGCTTGCGTGGTTTGTAAAATCTAGGGGGAGTGTTGATCCTAAGTTGTGCGCATTTTGTATTAAAAAACATCCTCAAGATAATGCACACACTTAGGGGGAGCCCGTCTATATTTTGCAAATCCGTTCTCCTTTTGTGTTGTCATCATTCACCAAAAAGGGGGAGATTGAAAGTGCATTCTTTGCACTCCTCGTTTTTGGTGACTAATGACAACACAAAAGATGGGTTTAATGTTTGTGATGATCTACGCAGGTTTTAGAACAGGTGTGGTAATGTGTTTGAAAGTTTCTGGAACTTTCAGTACTGGACTCTTATTTATTTCAGTCGGAAATTCTTCATGAAATTTCCGGTGCCCGGAAATTTCCGAGTCGCAGAAGATTTTTCACCAAGTCCAGATCGTCAAGCAGTACTGGATGCTTATTTATTTCAGTCGGAAATCCTTCAGGAAATTTCCGGTGCCGGAATTCTGTCCGGAGATTTCCGAGCCCCGAAGATTTTTCACTAAGTCCAGACTATCAAGCAGTACTGCCTCTCAGAGCTTCTCAGTCGGAATTTCAGGCGGAAATTTCAGGTGTCCGGAAATTTCCGATGGGAGTCCGGAAATATCCGAGCTGCAAGATCAAGATCATCGCCAAGTCAGAAGCTGAACTCGTACTGCCTTCAGTCGAAGATCCGTCGGATTCTGGTCTTCAGTCCGGAAATTTCCGAACTTAACTCGGAAATTTCCGAGCTGGCGGCTGCACAACAGTCAGATTTCGGGGAGGGGTATAAATACCCCTCCACCTACCTCCAGCAGACTAGCTCTCAGATCCAAAACGCCCCCATTGCTGCTGAAGCTCATTTCTCATGGATCTTCACATCTAGCCAACCAAATCCATTGATATTTGGAGATCCGAAGGAGAAGCCCCCGATCTACATCGTCACCGAAGGGCATCCCCCCTCTATTTCTTGAGGGGATTCGAATCTAGGCCTACCTTTGTGGTTAGCTAGATTCATACATGTTGCTCTAGTTCCTTTGTGGATCCTTTGTGAAATTGACCTCTTGTGGTCTTGGTGAGTGCCCCCGATTCAGTTGTGGATGTGTGCCTCACGGATTTGTACGGGACCTTATCCGCCCTTAAAGGAGTCCTTAGTGGAAGGGTGGATTCGGACCTTGGTGGTCGAATTCACCGGAGAATAGGGTGAGACCTTTGTGGCGTTGAGCTGACCTTTGTGGTTGCTCACACCCCTCCAACGAGACGTACACCCATGTGGTGGAACTCGGGATAAAATCGCCGTCTCCGTGTTCCCTTGGTTGTCTCGTTCCACTCTCCTCTACTGTGTTACTTGTTTATCCTTATTGCATTGTTTCCTTTTGTCTAGCACCTTGTTTCACCTAGTAGCACATCTAGACAATTTACTTTTGCAAGCCTAAAACTGAAAAAGTTATAAAAATTGGTCACCACCTATTCACCCCCCCCCCCCCCCCCCCCCCGCGCTCTAGGTGGTTAACTTCCGTTCAACTCAATACCCTGTAACATTTTTATTATGTACTACTTTCTATATTTTTTACACCAATCTGACTTTGTTGATTAAGTAGCCAAAAATACTCCATATGCGCTAAAGAAAAGCCCATACAAATAATATCACTAAAATTAAAGTTACATCAATATCTTCAAACTTGTCTTCTTTGTCTCTTTCTTTTGTGTCTTGACATTAACTATGACACCTCTGAAAAGCCACAAACACCAAATTTGCACAACATGGAATGATATAAAAGGTTTTCAAGAGCTCTTGAGTTGCTTGAACCTACTGGTGACAATTTAAGGTTGCCAAACGTTAATGGGAACAATTCGAGCCGCTAAAACCAACCCTTTGCAGAGCAATTGTAAATCCGTAGATTCGTCATCAAAAGTTCACAAACACGAAAGAACAAAAACATGAGAGCCACTCACCTACCGGATCAAAGTTGACACTACGATTACCGTCATCACGAGGAGTGCCAGACAATGAACGAATCGACAATTGACAAGAATGTCCACACTAGGAAGAGGATGGAGCAGCGGGACTGTTATTCCGTATGATGACGCCTCCACCATCGAGATCTCGTCAACTCCAACTCACAAACATATATAATTGAAAAAACTAAACACACATCCATAATTGAATCTGTTATATTGTCTTACGGTTGGGTGTTAGGAAACCCTGCGACTAAATTAGAGCTTCAATGCATAAACAAAAGATGATGCAATTGTGGTTTAATTTTAATAAAGCTAGCCATGATGGCCTTCCCTTAAAAAAAATCCTCTAAATATAAAAAAGATTCCGAGTCTGGGCCGGAGATCTTAATTGTGTTAATGTATCCGGGCTTCACGAGCAGGCCGTAGTCTTCCTCCACCAAGCCCCTTTTCACTGGCACGCGCATCGCCCCGCAGAATCTGCCGAAACCCCACGCACGCAGACACAGCTCCGGTCCGCACCTCCCCCCGGCCACTTCCTCCCCCCACCCCACCCCACCCATGGAGGTCGGCGGCGAGGAGTTCGCGGTCGGCGTGGTGATCTCCGCGAAGACCACCCTCGGGGACGAGTTCGAGGGCCAGATCGTCTCCTTCGACCGCCCCAGCAACCTCCTCGTCATCCATATCCTTCCCCGAATCACCCTCTGCTCTGCTCTCCTCTCCTCTCCTCCCCCCGCTTCAATCTCCATGCCTGCCGTTTACCTCCGCCTCCAGCTCTCTGTTTCTGTTCGGCGCGTGGTTTGCTTTGCTTTGTTTCCCATGACGGCGTAGATCACAGGAGGGCGTGGGCAGGGCGGAGAGGGGCGAGCGGCGGAACGTGAGGGTGCTCAAGGCCAACTACATCCAGGAGTTCTCCGTCGTCGGCAAGTACGACGACCCGCTCGACCCGGCCGGATGCGTGCTCGACCTCGCCGCCATCCACGCCAGGGAGGAGGCCGCCCTCAGGTCCGTCCTACTTACTGCATCCCGAGCCTTTTCTTTTTGGGTACTGCTCCTTTTAAATGAGTACTTTCTATAGTAGTTATTTGCTAGTTATGCATGTGATTTTATTTTATCTTGCTTGGATTTGAGATGCAGTCATGATTCGACCGTTAACTTGGAAAACATGAAAACAACAACAATTTTGTCCGGGATTCTAGTTAAATGTGAAATTGATGTTTGAGGAAATAAGAATCTAATATAATTACTTCTCACAACCCTTATTTGGCCGATATTTCAGTTCCAGAACTGGACCTGACTATTCTAGTTGGTAAAAGTGATACATACACAGCTGACTTGAGCTGATATAGCTGACTAGGAAGTAAAGTTGATGCTGATATAGCTAACTTGAGCTATAGCTTGAACAAGCAAACTAGCTATGTTTGGTTGAAAATCACTTGCACATTGCCACACATTTGGTTATGTCGTGTTTGAATGCACCTTCTTATGTTCGAATGCAAAGAAGCCTAAATGTTTCAAGGTCGGTCACTTTGATGAGAGAAGGCAGGGCGCATATGACAGAGAAGTTGCTTTCGTGCGTACCATTCTTGCATATGAGTGCTAGCCAATTCATCTCTCGTCGCTCTATTTTGGTCCTAATAGCTAGGATTCTCAACTTGTTCCTGTCACAAAGCTTTGCCAGCTTAGGCCATAAAACTTGTTGCTTTAGATCTAAACTTAACCCCAAAGCCTCTCATATCTAAAGTTCACCATCTTTATCTATCATGCATTCTTTCTTCCAAAGCCCATCCCTTTTAGCCACACTATTTGACCAGCTTCTGCCTCAATGTGAGTCAAGTTCACAACATCAAGTTACAACTCCACCTCTTGTAGTCTCCGGTCTCTTCAGAACCAGTCTATTCCCTGTGCTGCAATGCTTGGCGCTCCAAAATTCCATAAAACGATAAATTTTGTGCGGTTTTTGAGTCCTGGCACAGCAAGTGACAGGAACAAGTGCCAGTTCCTTGGTGTTCGTACCAGTTTCCTCAAAACATCTGCGCTAAGCTGCTGCAAACATTCTGCAATGTACATAATTTCTCATTATGGAATTACTCCACAAGGCAGCAGAATTAGCACTCTTAGTGCAAAGCACGGAAGATTTATCAGTAACATATTGCTTTTTAGGAAGACCGTGTCTAGTTAAAAGCTCGTTAGTGACAGCAGCTAAAAGAAAACATGAATGCGAAAAGTAATGGGCAGTTTCCAAATAGAAGATACATAAACAGGTGAGATCGCTCTAAAATTGATCACTGCATACGTAGATTGGATACTCTGGTCACCAGAAGCATTAAACTTCCAAATTAGAGTCTTCATCGGCAGAAAAATGAGCTGAAAAAACAATCTGAACTACCTGAACAGGCATGTTCATACTCCTTGGACACACATATCACATTAGATTGATTATAGATTAACCATTCATGCCAGAAATGACTGCATATGTCTCATTCACCAACACATCCGCACATACCCAACACTTGGTAGCCAGGTTGGATTCTCCGAATCAGTTGTCCTTCCAGATTTGAATGTTACCTTTTCATGCCACTCATCGGTTACCAAAATAAGCAGCTTTACTAGCCCAATAACACCTTTTTGGGAAGTATGACTAGTAGCACATACCGACATGTGAGGTTATCATGTTGAATGGACAACTGGTTTCTAATATTTCTTGACATCCGCCCTACATCTGTTGATCCAGGAGGCTTATAAACAGAGATTACGATCTCTCAAATTTTGTTGGGTGAGACCTAACGAAATAGATCCCACTTAGCTAGGTTGTACTTGTGGTGACTGACTCTCATAGTTTTCCTACAATTTGCGTGTTATTTGGCTGTTAATAGCATAGCCCAACTAGGCAACCTTGATATGTTGTTTCGATGGTTCCGAAGGACTGAGATTGGGTGTGTAAACTAAGGAGAAATGAAAGAATTTGGAACTGGTATTGGTACTGTAGATCTAGATCATAATATAGGAATCAGTTTGCTATTTGGTTGGAAATTCAGTTGTCTTCTGTAATGATCAGAGCCGCGCTGTCCTGACATTGTATGGTATGCCCCATTTTAGAACTAGGTGCTGAGTTGATCATGGTTACAAAATGGTCTGGGCAATTTGGTTCCTGAGTTGATCAAGTATAGTATCCTCTGCGGAAATATGCATGCACACAACACTGCTGAGTTTGCATTATTCACTTACTTGACAATATAATGTTTCAAAATTAGCCCTCCCCATCTTATATGTTGGAGATTACGGGTGCTTGTGTTGAGATCTCACACTGTTCATTAGCACCAAAGCTCATAACATATAATTTAATCTATTTTCTTAATGTCATCTTAAGAGAACTGTTAAGCTGGCCTAAATTAGAAAGCTAGGAAAGTGTTTGCTTCAAGGGGCATATAAATGCATTAGCACCCTTAATACTGGTGCCCTAGGCCATAAAAAACTCGTTCTTCTGAAATAATGTATGGCGTAGCAATAATACACATCTACACCACAAAATCGCGTACCAACTTTGATTCACAAGTTCATAGACAAAGAAGACAATTCAGGATATGAGTAGTACCAAATTCAAAGATGGACTGAATAGTATCCTGCTGTTACTATTCACAGACGGATTTGTCCTTACTATTTCTTGAGTTGTCGAATTTGGATAATTTTTTTTATGACATATTGTATGAATGTTGTTTTTTTCCTTACATTTTAAAGATTTTTTAATCTTAAATTAGTGATCTACTGTACTAAGGTGCTAGTGCACGTGCACCCAATATGCCCCCTTGCTACAGCCACTGAAGAGTCTTTTAGGTTATTCGGCTGTTAAGTTGATAGATGATCTTCAATGTTGTGTGACTAGCCTTTGGGTTGTCTTTGTGAGTTGGTGAAAAATCTACGATTTGTGTGGATATTATAATATTCTGGTGATTCGGGTAGTATATATAACTGTATTTGCTAGACAGGTCATACTGTTGACTAATGATGTGTATGATCACAGAGATGTCTCTCTATGTCATTTGGTTTTGTGCTGAAGAGCTAGCAAATTGTTGATCTATGATTTTGCTTTCTTTAGCTAGGTGATTTTGCGTATTACATTTGTCGGTAAGGATTTATCACTCATTGGCCTTGCTTTTGGTATTTTGTGGTTCTATCATTTATGGTGATACATTTTATCAAGCTTAATGTTACTTTCTAGAAGCTGACAATTGGCTTGCATGTTGTTGGCTTCTAAAACTGGGACGTCCTGGTTCTCACACTACATGTGATGCTGTACAGGCAAGCTGAGATTGAAGCAGAGAGAATTGGTGTTGGTGTCACCCCAGAAGCTCAAAGATTATTTGATGCATTGTCCAAGACGTAAGTTTGAACTGTCATTATCTATTTCAAGGACATCCATGTTTGTGGCCATTTTGCTATGAATCAGCATTTATTTTTGGCCACATTTGATTTACAGTAAATAGTCTATACGCTTCTTGAAACTCTATTATTCCTTCCGATCCATATTAGTTGAAGCAGAGGGAGTAACTTTTTCACATTTGTTAGCATTTTTATTAGTCCCCTTTAGTAACGCGGGATTCCCACCCTCTCTGTATTGATAATAGACTGCTGTTTTTTTCGCCCTACACCCACATACTTACTAAAAAAAACATTCTCAAGTCAACTTTCTTGTTCTGTTTGCTAAAAAATGAAGCAAATATACAAGCCTGTGTTTTTGTATTTTATTGCGAACCTTTTGGTTGGGCCTGTTCCCAAAAGCTGGAAGAACATCATTTTGAAAAAAACTTGCTGGCATGTGTGTCAACTTGTATTTTATGGGTGAATTCATGTTACTTAAAGATGTGCCACACAGAGGTATACTTAGTTTTGAGGGTTCTTTTGGGGGGGGGGGGGGGGGGGGGGGGCAATTGTTAAGCTGCTGTCGCAGTATGTTGTTTGATTTCCTGTCTGTTTCTTTTGTTATGTAAAACTCGTCTTGCTGACTTGGTGGAGGCTTTTCTAAAAAGCAGAGAAATATTTTGCTTGTGTCCAATGTTCAAAAAAGCGGAAAGCTGTAAGCGAGCGGTGAGGCTCCAATCAGAGGAACACCCGCTTAAGCGTTTTGTACCGACAGATCGATTCAGTTCAGTTCAGTTCAGAACTTCAGATCGATTCAACTGATCAATTAATCAGTAGCACAAGGCCAGCTCGGCATGTCTAGCACTAGATTGACAGCAGCAAACACACACCTGGCAGCTAGCACATACGACAACACACAAAAGCTAGCACATACGACAACACACAAAAGCTATCACATACGCAGCAGCTCGGGAGAGATTGATAGCCTTATCTGAGACGCGGCAGCCGGCGGCGAGTAGATCGAGCTCCCTTCAGGGCGGAGAGGGCGAGGGAAACAAGCTCAGCGGCGGCGGAGCAGCCCGACAGCTAGGCGGAGCAGGGACGAGGAGGATGTCGAGGACAGCGCTCGGAGTTGCGCTGGCAGTGGCGGAAATGAGCCTCACGTCCCAGCAGACTGCAGCAGCTCTGTCTCGGGCTTGGAATCCGGTCAATTTCTAACCCTGGCTCCCTGTATATGTCCGCTCCAGACCCCCCCCCCCCCCCTTTCTCCCTGAAAATTTTGTCTCCCGCACGGGGAATCTCCAGCGCACAGTCGCCGTTTTCCTCGCTTTGCTCCGCTTCAGCGCCGCTCCTAATTAAGCGTCCGCTTAATCGTTCCTTCCGCGTAATTGCCCTTTCAGGTCGTAATCGAAGCGCTGAGCCTCCGATGCGCTCACTTTCCCGCTTAAGCGCGGCTTAGTTACCGCTTTTTTTAACGTTTCTTGTGTCATTAAAGTGCAAATATAGAAATAACACATGTTTCCTGTTTTGAGGTATGACTAGAATCAGCTTCAACCTTGGCCTCGAGTGGTAAGAGATGATATATAGGTAGATAAGACCATGAATTGCTGAAACTTTCTGTACAGTCAAGGTTGCAGCGCCTTACATTTTGAGACTCTGTTCGAGGCGGTCATTTGGTTGTGGTTTGCTCTGAACAAATTGGTTTCACTGTATGCGGTTTGCTACGCGACAAATATTGTATCCGTTTACTATGATTGTGGAGCATCTCTACATTTTGAGACTCTGTTCGAGGCTCTGAGTGTTTCTGTACGAGTTAGTGGTGCTCATGTGTTGCATCTTTGTTGCGAATGTTTGGTGTATGTGGAAAATCTAAGGAGACTTCACTTCTGTCTCTAGTTCTTATACCGGAAAATAACAAGTCTATTGCTCCGACCACCAGGCTTCCAGTTCATTGGGACAAGACTGACATTGTTGTAATGAAGGAAGTTCGTGTATGCAGTCCATACCTGCCCGAAAATGTCAGCGGTGGAACATCAGCTGCTAATGAACGGGTGAAGAAAGTGGTAATGATTCTATTTGAATGCTTGTGTTTTTAAACGTCCGAACCAGGAAAACGACCCAACCATTTTTACCCTTGTTTTCGTTTATTTGTGTTTTGTGCAGGTGGACTTTGAAAGGAAAAGACAACATGTCCGTGTACCTGGCCAATTCTAACCTATTCGACTTGACAATTTTTCGCCTCAACTCCAGCTGTGCTCTGTCTGTAAAACTGACACTGTTTGTTTGTCTCATCTCTTGAATATTCTAAAATATGTTCCAGCATGTTCTTATTCTTACAAATGACCACACCAACTAGCTAGTTTGTACACTGTGATAGATGTCATATGTGCACTGGATAATTACAGAGCACCGTGCTGTCAATTCTATTGCTGATAGTAAAAGGTGTGTGGCTGAGACAAACCAAGGAAAGAAAATCAATTGGTGGCAGAAAGAATGAGTAACTGGAAAGAGATGTGAGTCAGGGAAAAACTTGAATTACTCTCCGAGTCTTTGTATTACTCCCGCTGATGGAATAAAACTTTCGGTCTGTTCTGTTGTACTCTAGCTTTCTTTCCAATATATGGTGTATTGGACTTGGAAAGTGAACTCATGTATTGTGATGGTGATTATTCATTTGTAGTACGCAGCTTGTTTTTAACTTAAATGCGGCTGCATTATTTCGTTCATGGTTATGTGATATAATGCATAAAGTAGCAGTCAAGTGATTCATATGCTTTTGATGTGTGTTATATGATCTGGAATTACTCTGTTTGCTTCCAACAGAGGGATTATTTTTGTTTCTAGAACTGTGTTATGACATTGGAATCGAATTTTATGGCACGACTAGTATATGTTGTACATATGCTACAATATTATCGGGAGTACTCCACACGTTGGATACATGGTATGTTCTCCCTGTTCTCCAAGGCAGGTACAGTTTCTAAATCTGGGAGTGCTCATTTGATTTGTGGGAAAGGAATCCATAAGAATTTTGAAGGAGTATTGTGTCGGGAGTGCTCATTTGATTTGTACGGAAGGGTCTCATAAGAATTTTGAAGGAGTTCAATGCTTTGGAATTTTTTCTAGTTGTGTCGTTTGATTTGTAGAATTCAGTCCTTAGGAGTTCTTTCTATTTGTGTCGTTTGATTTGTAGAATTCAGTCCTCAGGAGATTTTTTTTTATTTGTGTCGTTTGATTCATAGAATTCAATCCGTAGGAACTAAATTCCCTATAGGCATTCCACCTCATGTTGCTGTTCCTTTATTTTTCTCGCGAAACATTTTTCTTGACGAAAGCTCGTGTATGTTCTAAACTATGTAGGATTTAGTCAGACATGGCAGTCTAATCTCGAGTTTTTCCTATTCCTATGTTTCGAGAATCCAACGAATCATATAAGAGTAGGACTTCATTTCTAATTGATTAGAAGAGAAAATTTCTTTGATTACGGTCAATGAATTTTTGATGAGCTTAAACCTCATGTTATTTTTCTATGAAATTTACACTAAGTTTTTTTTCTATGGGATATGATCCTAGGAATCAAACAGTCAAAAATTAAAAATTGCATAGGATTTTAATCCTATACAAATATCTTAAAAATATACTCTCTCTATTTTTTTAATATAAGATGTTTTAGCTTTTATCTAGTCAAATGTATCTACTAGATATGTTTTATTGACTCAATCAAGTGTGCATCTAGTTAACATATGTAATGTCTAAAACATCTTATATTAAAAAACATAGGTAGTATATTTAACCTTTTGTCTTAAGTCAATTTTGAGGTCCAATCAATATGAAGCACACTTACTACACATATGAAAGTTTAGTTCGAGTAAAAAAAATATATCATTACATATTATTTCCTTACAGGAAAAATGATCTTTTATCCTCCAATTGGAGCATCTAGTGGTTCATCTAAATTTAGTCCTCTATACCTCCATATAGAACATCGTCTAAAAAGATTATGTTTTACATGTTTCCAGTTTTTCAGTGGAACGTCTATACCTTCTCTCCTACTCCCTCTGTTTTTATATATAAGATGTTTTAGCATTTATCCACATTCGAATGTATACAAATATATCTAGACACGTTTTTTTACATCTACACAATATGTGAACCACATAAAACATGTTATATTAAAAAACGGAGAGGGTATATTTTAATAGTATCCTATAACTAACTTTCAAGAACTATAATTTTCAGCGATGATGTTTGCAAGTCTCATGAATTTATCATCGCTTCACCAAGTCTCTTTATTTTGTACTAGTTGTATCTTATAACTAACTTTTAACATACAGTATATTTTACGAACTCCTTGTATGTGTTCCCTGCGGCCAAATCTAGGAGGCCCGTCTTGATTGGTACCGACACCGTTGATCCATCTCCCTCCCACTCCCTTCCCAGCTCGGCCTCTTGGTTTCCGGCTCCGGATGGGCGCAGAGCTCGCTCACTCGTAAACGAGCAGTTGGTTTCATATGGTTCTCCAAGCGCCGTTCGGATGTGGATAGATAGGGCGGGAGCCATCTTTTACTCCATGAGAGCATCTCCAACAGCAGCTCTGAACTTTGACGCAGTAAAAACCCCTTACAGCACGCTATATCCACTTTTAAAGCGCGAGACCAGCGAATTTCAGGCGCCGTAAAAATGTGCCACGCTGGCGATTCCGCCCAAAATACACAGCGCGCAGGAGCGTGCGCCCCAAATATGGCGCACACGGTTCAGCACGCTTAAAATATACACCGTGCTTTGCCGCGCCGCGCTATTTTACACCGCTGCTGGAGCGCCGTTTTCTGCCCGTGAGGCGCTAAATTGACGATTTTTTGTGTACGCGCTGCTGTTGGAGATGCTCCCATCCTCTACAATCGTTTGGACGTGCGAATAGACGTTCTACTAAAGGTGCAGTAACTAGTAGGTTAAGAAACGAGCTACAGCTACTGAGAATATGTGATGCCTCCTCGAGGAGCAACAAAGGAACTCACGCCGCACACGGTCGCTTTTATTCCAGTCACTTGTTCAATCTTCACCCTTGCGCAAAATTTGTAATGGCATTTCGCGCAAGAATCACGCCGTACACGTTTTGAGCACGAAGAAGCGATAATCTCGCCGCTTAATGAAACAACCATGAATGCGGAAGAAAAAAAAGGTTTGGCGCCACCGCATTTACTTGTTCAGGTTCCGAGCGGTCACGTCTCGGCCGCTTGTCCCATTTTGCTCTCTCCCGTACTGTGTACTGTACCCATCGATCGAACTGCCTAGTGCCTACTGTTGGCGCCATTGATGATGGCCGATGGGGCTTCAGATGAATCATTCATTCGCGTGCATACATGGCCGAGATCTCCATGCGGGAGCAGTACTTCCCCTAATCAATGCAACGATGTGGTACTAACCCGAGAACTAAGATAGTAGTAAATTAGTCTGGAAGGAAGTGGCCAAATAACCATCGTCTTGCCGTGCACTTTGCTCAAGGTAAGGACAACTAAGTTGGATTATCTGCAGCATGTGCTCTCCGTAGACTGGAGATTTGCACGCTGATGCATGAATAATAAATAGAGAAAAAGAGTAGAACTAATATAATTTATGACATTCAGTTACATGCCGTGGGAGCTAGCTTTGAAATTTTCTTCATCGTCCGTGACCGATCCAACCCAATCCAATCATCGTCGCCGGGACGAGAGAGAGGGACGATGGTCCAGCAAACAAATTGCTGCAGTAAACCGTAAACAAGGAGGGGAGGAGCACAATGATAGGGCGACTTGTACGGCGGCCCTGCTTTGCGTACAGTTCAAAAGCATCTCTGTCTGCTCTGCCCCACCTGCTCTCTCTTTTTTCACACATCCCCTCGGAACGAGACACGGGAAAGTGAAAAGAGGGCGGCCATCGCTCCCGCCATCCCGCTCGTGGTACGGCAGCCATTTCCTGGCGGTACAGTACAGCCACAATAATTCAGTCACAGGCCTCACAGCCTCTCTCGCACACACCCGGCATGGTTTGGTTTGCTTACTCCGTTTTCTTCTGCGCAATCTCTCTGCCAAGTGCCGAGTGCCAATGCCAAGGTACACCACTGTGGTGCGGTGCCGTGGGAAGGGGAGATGGAGAACCACTTTCTTCACGCACAATCCATGACCCACGTTCTTCTCTTCCCCTCTCCCACGGTAACGTCACGTCGCGAACCCGAAAAAACCGGAGCAGACCCGAGAGCCAGAGTTGCCAACAACCGAAACAAAGAACAAACGGAGACCCAAATCCGTCACTACGACCCCAAAAATACACGCCCACATTTTGAGTAAAATACATGGGAGACCATTTAACTTGTACATATAAACATCTTAAGTCACTGTATTCAAAGAAGTCGAATTTACGATAACTGAAGACGTGTTGTTTTACGGTCGCTGCAGACGTTGGCGCTAGGTCCGTGAAAATCTTACACAAAGGCACATGAATTATTGTGATTTGTGAAATATTATTATGGTTTGCGGAATATACCGGTCTCCACTAACTTCTCTGTTTTGTCGCCACTGTAGATCATGTCGAGGTAATAGTAAAAGGAGAGAAAGGGACGTCGTGGAGGACGGCAACAAGCGGCAGTAAGAGGCAGGTGACATCGAAATCTTCCGCATGTTTAGCTAGATCATGATGAAAGCTTGGGTAGTTTGAGAAGGATGATGTTGCACACCCTAGTAGCTCATCTTCCTCATGTTGTTAGTCCTATGAAGGTTAGGAGTAGTGTTGTAACGGGACCTGAATAAGCAAGTCAGGAACCAGTACCAATTATGGTAGTGCCACCTGAAGAAGCAAGTGAGGAACCAGTACCACATGGTAGTGCCATTGGAAGAAGCAAGTCAAGAACCAATATCGGTTGTGGCAGTGCCAATCCAACAAGATAGATAACATACTCACACCCCCAATGTAAAAAATCACAAGTTTTCTATCAGAAACACATACGAATAAAAAAAAAACATAACCATTTGGACATAAATTTAAGAACCTGTCAAATACAGCTCACAAACACGCCCATTTTGGCAGAAGTGTACTTACCCCATGCTCGATGCACATATAGAACGTCCAGCCTATATGCTCGTGGGTGGTGAAAAACCAAGCTCTTGACCTTTCGACCACAGTTGGGACAACACGCCAGCGGGAGCACGACGACGAGAAGACCCGGAGGAGTTGTTGTATGACATACTGGCGAGAGAGGAGCGACACCGTGATCTGCGACGACGAGCACGAGAGAGGTATATGAGAGAGAGAGTTTTTTAATTACTGGATTTTTTTTCCGCAATATAACCCCTCATGCACGTGCATTCATCACTTTTAAGCAGTTTAGCGACACGTTCGAGATCCTGCCACGTCACCCAGTACGCAGCTCCAACGTCTACGGTGACCGTAGGCGACGCACCAGACCCTAAGTTCAAACTTTTTAAATACGAATACATTGGCACAAGTGATTTATACGTATATTGTACGTACTCCCACATTTCCACTCCAGAGCAGAGCCCGAATCTATGCGATGCGACCCGAAATGCACACCCACCCTCATTTTGACATTTCGCTCCAAAACTCCAGAGGGAACCCCATTCCCATCGCAGGGGGAGATTCGCGGTGGGCGCAAGGGGTCACACACGCAGGACAAGGCGCGCATAAATGCGGTTTTGGACCGCTGCGTCTGCACTCTGCTCTATCTGCGTACGCGCGCGGTGGCGTGAACCAAGAGAGAGAGACGATGAGCCGACGCGGGGCACAACAAAACAACCGCTTCCTCCCTCCTTCCTTCCCCCCTGTCCTCTATCTCTGCACCGCAGCGGCCGTGCTGGCTGGCGTAGGGGCGAGGGAGCGCCTTTTTTGACCGCTTCTGCCTCCCCATCTCAGGGTACGCTACCACTACCGCTGTACCGCCCTTGCCACTCGCCCACTCCTACCCCTACTCTACCACCACCACCACTCCCCGCTCCGCTCCACTGCGCTGCTCGCCCGGCCTCGCATTGTGGCCGCCTTGCTTGCGGGAGGGAGGAGCCGGAGACGAGAGGAGGCGCGCGGGGCGAGATGGCTGGAGGTGGCGGGGGACAGAAGCAGGACGACCTCGCGCCGCACCCCGTCAAGGACCAGCTCCCGGGGGTCTCCTACTGCATCACCAGCCCCCCGCCATGGCGTAAGCACCACCCCTTCCCTCCCTTCCTCCGCGAGCGCGCTACTCGCCGCTCCCGCCGCAGGGTTTTCCGGGTGTTCCGTTCGCGTTTTCTACCCGCGACGCGGCCGTCCGGTGCCACGACGCTTTGCGGTTTCTCGCGTCGTTTTCGGGGGTGGATTCATGCGGCGGTGGTTGGTGGTAAACCCCGCTTCCGCTTGCTTTGCTGCTCGGCGACGGGGAACTACTGCCCGCCCAGATCTGCCTGCCTGCCTGCCTGGGCTTTTCCCCGGCCGGTTGCTATCTCCAAACAAAACTAATTAAAAGTGGATTGCCTTTTCGTTTTGTCCCACCGAAGTTGTTTATTACTGCGCTTTTAATGAGGTCCTGCGTTGAATTCAATATCCCCTCTCAGCTAGTTTCCTGCAGGGGTTTGACCCTTGTTGATTTCATGCTGGTACCGTACCACTAGCAGGGTCGACATTCATTCATTCGAATAAAGGGGATTCGCATGATTGTCGGACCCGGGTTTTTGGGTAACTCTGATTCATGCTCAAGCTGTATGCGGACTGGTTCCGAATCTGCGATCCAGTCTCGGCGTCGCCTTTGACTCATGTCGACGTCAACATGATTCTGGGACTTCGATTCTTATTAGCTGTCCGGGATGGAGGATTCAGGGAATCTGGTGCAAATTCGTAGGGTGATCTTGGGTTTGATGAACTCATTCCGCGTTGACTCTCTTCAGCCATACCACGTGCACCGGTTTTTTTTTTTGGGTACTACTCTGTATTGTTGCCTTGCCGATCTAAATTTAGTTCGCCTGTTCCACATCTTGTGCATATGCATCCATTGATTTTCCTATGTTTTTGCCGTGTTGGTAGGTGGTTCCAAGCCCGATGTCCATGTCCACACATCGTTGTCGCTCCCAGTTGCATTGATTTCTCGTGTGACTGGGTAGGTGATGATCTTCACTCTAATTTTCCACCTTCTGCATGGCCTCATACCCTGTTTGTTTTGGATAGCGTGTTCCCAAGCACGGAGCATCCTTGCTTCTTCAGTACAAATAGTTACAGTTATCAGATATGATCCATTTCGTACAAGAGCGAATTCTTGTTTGGTTCCAGTTCCAGTGTAAGACTAGCACTATAAATAAAGGGTGGGCTTCTAAGAGACCCACTCAGTTATTCTCCTAATCTTCTGTATGCTACTGGGTTCTGTACGCAGCAGGTGGGGGACATCTTTGTTACTAACAATCATTGCATGCCATATTGTAGCCATCTTCCTATCTCTAGTTTTTGCTCCAAAACCTTAAGTTCTAAGGCTCCAGACATGCATATCGATTAGTAATCCTTACACAAAGTTTACATGGGAGGAGGTGCAATCTTGAATTTTCCATATTGAGAAATGATGGACAGTGTCTGCTTTGTGTTCAGAAGATTGACTGAATCATATGGTCATATTGGCAATTATATTTTCGATGCATTCCTTCCAAGGTTGATCAACCACATATGTTTTGCCTCCATTAACTTCATCTTGTGGCTAGTATTGTCAAGTAGGTATATGGAAAGCAAGATACTTCTGCTATACGATTAGTTTATCTATACACTTCCACTTTACTCTGTATAACCTACGATCTTTTATGTGTTCAGTAAGGAACTTGATTCTGAAATTTGACTGTATGAAATGCTTCATAATGCAGCGGAGGCCATTCTCCTTGGGTTTCAACATTATTTGGTCATGCTGGGAACTACTGTAATCATACCTACTGCACTCGTTCCACAGATGGGAGGAAACAATGTAAGTTTGTGCAAGTCTTCAGTTCTGTTGCTTTGGCAAAACTGTCGTTTGAAGATTAATGGTGTTTCACTTTGTTAGGAGGACAAGGCGGTGGTCATCCAAACATTGCTATTTGTGGCTGGGATTAACACCCTTCTGCAGAGCTTCTTTGGTACCCGGTTGCCTGCAGTGATTGGTGGATCATTCACATTTGTTTTGCCTACCATCTCAATCATACTCGCGGGGCGTTATGCGAATGAACCAGATCCACACACTGTATGTTGAAAACAACGATAACTCTCTACTTCCGAATATTTTTTTCCTATATTGGGTCTGATGAAATTCACGCGGTTTTTTTTTTTTTGAAGAAATTCCTTCGAATCATGCGTGGAACACAAGGTGCTTTGATTGTTGCTTCTGCACTACAGATCATAGTTGGTTTCAGCGGCCTTTGGCGTAATGTTGCCAGGTAGGGAGATGAACAATGGGTAGTTCTTATTTCTCAACTCAGTAGCTGCTCCATAGTTCGTGAAGCAAGAAAGAATCTAGCAGAAATAGTGCATTTAACCTGCAATCTCTCATGAAGTTGCATTTACTGCTTTTGTTTCAGGTATCTGAGTCCATTGTCAGCTGCTCCTTTGATAGCGCTGGTTGGTTTTGGACTTTATGAGCTGGGTTTTCCATCGGTAAGATTTTGAGCATTTTTGTCTGTACTAGATATTGGTGTATGCTTGTATACTCCTTATGTCTGAACTACAAATGTGCAGGTTGCTAAGTGTGTTGAGATTGGTCTGCCTGAACTAATCCTCTTGGTGGTCTTTGCGATGGTTCGATTAATTTATATGCATGCGATTGTTTTGACCCTTTGTTACCTAGCATCTATATGTGCCCCGGCTGCACCTTTACCTTTTCCCCTCTTCAATTTTGCAGTACCTGCCAAATGCTATACACATGATGAAGTCCATCTTCGACCGATTCGCTGTTCTATTCACTATTCCCATAGTGTGGCTCTATGCTTATCTGCTGACGGTTGGAGGAGCATACAGGAATGCACCACCGAAGACCCAATTTCATTGCCGCACTGACCGTTCTGGACTAATTGGTGGTGCTCCCTGGTATTGCTGTGAACTTTTTGAAATATGCTCGTTCAATTGGTGCTAACCTTGCTGTTATAGTAACATGAACACTTACGTTCTTTCTATTACAACGACAGGATAAGAGTTCCATATCCGTTTCAGTGGGGTGCTCCATCTTTTGATGCTGGTGAAGCTTTTGCAATGATGGCGGCATCATTTGTTGCTCTTGTGGAGGTTTGACCCCATGCTTTTGGGATTATCAGTTTTCCACTCTTTTTTTGCTGTCACATGAGATTCTAATATAACGAGACATTCATTATCCTAACTCCTATATTTTTAGTCTACTGGTTCCTTCATTGCTGTTTCAAGATTTGCAAGTGCCACACCTCTCCCACCCTCTGTACTCAGCCGTGGTATAGGTTGGCAGGTAGGTGCTAAGTTTTAATGCGCCACATGCCAAGCTTGACTAGATAAATCTGCAAATTTGAATCCGTGCTAAGCGTATGTTAGTCTTCTTGCTACAGGGTGTTGGTATTCTTCTGGATGGGCTATTTGGGACTGGAAATGGATCTTCTGTATCAATGTAAGCATTATATAGTTGATAGTGCTATCTCTTTAAGGAATGCAACTTATTTCCATTCTTATACAACCACTATTCTTGTTATGGAATACATCTAAATCTAATCATCGTACCTCAATTATGCTTCTTGTCTGCAGTGAAAATGCCGGGTTGCTAGCCTTGACACGTGTTGGTAGCCGAAGGGTAGTGCAAATATCAGCTGGTTTTATGATATTCTTCTCTATTCTTGGTAAGTTTGCTTACCTCAAATCCCATATTTTCATTCTTTTGTTGGTAACTGGATGTAGCACATCTAAAAAGATTGTGTACTTAATTTAGTAATTAACAAGAGGAGTAAAATTAATCTGCGAATGTTTGTTTGTCTATGTGAATGTGTGTGTCAACTGTCAATAAGTGCACCCACACGAGAGATGAGGTTTTGCCTGTGCGTCACTACGCACTACGTATGTAATGGCCTTCTGTTTGCTTGAGATTCCTGCTTACTATTTTGTTATTGTCTCAAGGCAAGTCTCATCTGAAAACTGTATTGGAACATAAATATACTGATGTCTCTCCCTGAAAATTTCATGTCGCACTTGATGTCCATGAAGCAAATCTTTTCAGGATGTAGACATTACAAAATTACAGTATCACAATAGTTTGCCGAGTAAACGGAACTGTTTTAATCCAATAACCCTGGGTACTGGCTTATTTAGATATAAGTTGATGGGTTTTAACTTCTGAATATTAGTTTTTACTACATTTAGTGGAACCGTTGGTGGTGCTAAACTGCCTCCGTACCCTTTGTTTACTCTTATTAGTCAATTGGTAGCTTGTGCCGATGGACTGATTTAGGGAAAAATGTTTAACAGTAGGTGTCACTTTTCTAACGGATAAGTTGCCTATTTGTAGGGATCACTTTTCAAATAACCCTGAGTGTTACTTTTCTTTTCTAATGGAGAAGTTGCCTATTTGTAGGGATCACTTGTCCTATTTGAATGAATTAGCAACAGTAGGTGCTGTCACATGACTCTGATATTTATATGCTCGATCGGCTCCTGCTTGTTTTGCTGTTGAAATGTCTATGTTGGTGCATTTATAACTGAAAGTCATTACCGTGGTCTGCCAAATGTGCATATGTGTAGTACGCACTGTCTTTGGTGCCAGGTTTCTCAAAATATTCGAATACATAGATATCAAATAAAGTAAGAGAAATGTAAAATAACAATAAAATTACTGATATTTATTCAATTCTACCCAAAAGATTGTTAAATTATTATGGCATTTACATACCTTGCATCAGGGTATTTGCTGGCTGTGTATGTTTAGAAGTACTTCTGTGTATATTGTGTGGAAGTTGGGGAGAGAGGGTGAGATTTCTCTTTTCACTTAAGTATTCCACAAATTGGTAATGATGGTTAACATAATAACAGATGTGATATTTTTACAATGATCCATTGCTTCTTCTCATTTCAAATCGGTGGCTGTTTAAAGCATTGTGCATTGCAGATAAACTAGGTCCCACCTTAAGAGCAAGCATACTTGTGGATTTCAGATACAGTGATATGTACAATAATTAATGCTTCGTGTGTCTTCCCAGGGAAATTTGGAGCTGTCTTTGCATCAATACCGGCACCAATCTTTGCAGCTCTCTACTGCGTGTTCTTTGCTTATGTTGGTGAGTGAAAAGCTTCACATTACATATGTTGCAATTTCTTCTAAATTCCAAGATCTCACTTATGAGCGACAGTTTATAGTTGAGCTCATTTGTATTCTGTTAAACAGGTTCTGCTGGGCTTGGTTTCCTTCAGTTCTGCAATCTCAATAGCTTCAGGACAAAGTTCATCCTCGGGTTCTCACTGTTCTTGGGCCTTTCAATTCCTCAGTACTTCAACGAGTACACATCCGTCGCTGGTTTTGGCCCTGTCCACACGCGTGCAAGATGGGTAATGTGGCAGTATAACCATTCTCAAACTTTTATGTGAAGATATACAGATACTTTTTTTTGAGAGTACGCGAACCGTACTTTTATGGAAGGCAGAAGCTGTAATTACAAGAGATATGATACTTACCATCTGTTCCCTTTACTTCTGCAGTTCAATGACATGGTCAACGTGCTATTCTCGTCAAAGGCTTTTGTTGGTGGCCTTGTTGCATATGTGCTGGACAACACTCTCCACAGGCATGAGGCTACTGTCAGGAAAGACCGGGGATATCACTGGTGGGATAAGTTCCGGTCATACCGGACCGACACAAGGAGCGAGGAGTTCTACTCCCTGCCATTCAACCTCAACAAGTTCTTCCCGTCAGTTTGAGTGAGCATACTGTGACTAATGCAGGGCACTAAGGTTACTTGTACTGTCTGTCCATCCCTAAGTTATCTGGAACTGCGAACCCATCGGGCTCGGTAACAAGGTGCAAACCCAAGGGTACAAATGAAGTGTTTCGGTGCCTCCGCTATAAACTATCTTCCTATGTTAGATTACTGCTGTATATTCGTCACTATATGGGGGCAACGACTAGGAAATTTTTGGCAGCTCATTTGTCTGTGGACTAGATATGTTGGTTCAGTACTTATTGTAAAACCAATCTCATTCGAAAAAAATGATCTCAGTGTATTGATAGTCACTGTAGAGCTACTACGGTAGGGGTTACTGATGGAGCTATATTATGTATGTAAGCTTTATTAGAACAGTGAAATCGTATCCTGTCGAGGTTGGTTCTTTGCTTGTATTTTGTTATGCATTTCGTTGACTGTTGGTTTCCTGGCGGTAAGGATGTGAAAATGGGGATGTTTGTTTCACCTTTTGTCCATTTTATAATAGTTTAGAAAAAAGTGTGGATAAATATTTTGTACTACACCAGTACAGAATAAGAGAAAAGAGAAGTGGGACAAACAAGACCTGTTTTCGCATTCTTACCTGGCAGCTGATACTGACATCACCCATTAACTGTGGTAGCTCTGACTCCCTAGATTTCGTCACATTTGTTCAGTGGTCGATGTCTGATGATTTTCTTGCTGGGAATCTGATTTCCTGGTTTTATATCGTGTATTTGCATTATTGCATGGATGATTTGTAGTTTGTAGAGTGATTATTTATAGTGCCAGATTAGATTCTCAACATTCTCTTCCGGCTGCTAAAGCTTGGCCCTTGTGATAATTCTTAAATATCGTTCTCCATGTGATGTAACGGAGTGAACTACTGCAAATTATGTCATTTTGAGATCCTCCGATACAAGCGGGTTGCTATCACGGTTCGCCGGAGAGAAAGGCGAAATGCTGCCAGTCCACCCTGCTCGTGGGCAGTGTGCTGCCTCGCGGCCCGCCCTGCCCCGATCTCCTCCTCCGCCGGTCAGGCGGTGACCTAGTCGGCGCCGACTCAGCCACTCGGGACTCCGACTCAGGGTGGGTGAGGGAAAGGGAAGAAGAGTGGAGACACAATGTGCGACCGCTCGCACACGCGTAGAAGAGCGCTTCCGGATACAAGTCCAAGTTGGTTGTCATGTCACACACTTGTATAGTTTTATGGTTCATCCATCTCTTTCATAATTATAATAATATAAAATGCAGTTTACGGGTCATGCATGGGAAACAATTTTAGCGAGGATGCTCAGTGGAGATGACAATGTGATTAGAACATCTTAAGCGAAACGGGGGCGCGATTGCTGGAGTAAAGCTTCGTTATTTCGTGGAGATAGTAACACAAGTAAAAGTAGGAAACAGAGAGAAGAGTGCGAGACAAGACAATGATGCACCGGCTCCCCGGACCGGTGGCCGTTTTTCTCGGCACGAAATGACGAAACCAAACCAGCTCACGTACGCACTTTTGACTTGCGTCGCCGATCACGCGAGCGATACAAATGGCTGCCGTCCACCGTCGCCAGCCGAGACAGCATTTCAAGCTTTTGAACAGATGGCAGAGCTAGTGAAGATACAGAGATGGATCGTGGTCTTGTACAGCTTGCTCTTTGTGAAGAAGTAGAGGCCGGGCGGGAACGGAGAAGTGTGAGCTACGAAAGGTGGCTTGATTGTGGGTACAAGTTTCTGAAAATTAGATTTTGGGTGGACGAATATTTGCGGCTAATGATTATGTGTCGCGTTCAATTGCATTAAACGATGGTGACTACGATGACTGGATGGTGGATTAATAAGAAGGGCTATGCGTATGGTATTACTCTTTCTTCAAAAAGGCGAAAAATTTATCAAATAAAAAGAATGTAAAAATTGACCAAATTTATAGAAAAACTTCTAAAATCTTGCAGCTCGGGTTATATCAAATCAATATAATTTAATACATGATAAAATACAATTTCATTTTATATCTACATAAGATTATAGTTGTCAATAGTTTTATCACAAGCTTGATTATTGTCTTGATTTTCAAACATACTATACATCTTGTTTTTTTAACGGAGGTAGCAACATAATATGGCAACATAACATAAGTATATAACACACCTCGAGACCTAATAAATCTACAAGCTAATAAATAAAGCTTTCCTTTCATTTTGATCCTCTCCCATCAAACCCTAGCTTGCTTCCTCTCCTACCACAAGGGGCAGAGCTAGAGAAATGGTGAAAGGGCTGCAAGGTAGCACCCGAGCTGCAAGATCTTGTTTTAGGGGTAGCACACATGATAAAAAATATCTATTTAACAAACAAAATATATTTTTTACTCGATGTCATGTGCACTCCCAAGGTTGTACTTTGATCCACCCCTTGGTACCACCGTGGCACGCACAACTTCCTCGCTATCTAGCACTACCTTTTCCTTAAAAGTCAGCTACCCCTTGCTTTCTCGGTCTTGACCATACTAAATTACCGTCGCCATCCACATTGCTCATGCATGTCTCCAATGGCGAGAAGGAAAAGATTCCCTAAATCTAGTTTATAGTAGGTTTTTTTTTCTTTCCAAAATACACCCTAAAAGACAACATCGTTTTCATAAAAGAAAAGGCCGAGACGTCAGGTACAACCAAAGAAAAGCTCTAAACAAAGGTAAATCTAAAACCAGAATCGTATCATAATTTTTGCCAAAGACACTACGCAAGCCGTTCTCATGATGCCACCATAACTCTACTTGGTGATTACAAAAGTCATTTAATAGAGTACCTACAAATTAAGATACGTAGAACATGAAATCATGTCGAATATTCGTAATAGTACACTGTCGCGTACGGCAGAGATTATACTCGCTAAAGAAGGGGCTTTGAAGACGAAGTTGTGGTTGGTGAAGTCAAGTCGATAGACAACAACAAGAACCTATCAACCAATCATCGTTCGTGAAGACCAGACCGGATAAAAACTACTATGTCCGATCTGATTTAGTTGTCGATGAAAATGAGCTAGTCACGTATAGTTGAGTAGTACCACTCGTAACCACCTTTCTGAATTGGAGGTACCACTAAGCTTCATCACATCGCCAAACCAAGTGTCAATGAGAGTATGAGACTACATTGCAGCCAAAGGACCTTATCTGAGACAGCACCGCTATCATACGAGTTCTTTCTCCATCACGCCAAGCCCCCGTAGTCGTTGTAGTGTCGGGAGGCTGACGGGAGCGGAGATTGGAACAGAAAGTGTTGCTAGGAGTCCTAACAATGAAGTACCCTGCGTTTTGATATTCGAGATTCTAGCGATTTCTTCTCCGTTTCCACAGTGCTAGAGTTACAATGATGCATCGGCGCCTTGCGTACTTGCGTTAGGACAACCTCCTTTAATTAGCTAACAGATCCTTGAAGCACGCATCACAATCTATGCCCAAGCTTTTGCTTTGACGTTTGTCTCTTTCTTGATTTTGCAGCGGCAATTGTGGGTGGGTTCGCACGATCCGTGCAAGCATGCGACAACTCCTCCATGTCTCAATCATCATCCTGAATCGGGAACAAGTCCATACGGCATCTCTTCAGTTTATTTCTAGTATCTTAGTGCAGGACTGCAGGTGCTCCCTTGTTGCATTGGCATGGTGAGTTAGAAAGCAGAAATAAAGTATTAGTAGTAACACCAACGAAAACTTCAAATGGAACACGAGCTCCATAGGCCTTTCTTTTTGCAAAACTCAGAAAACCTCACTTGTTTCCCCTTATAAGAATCTTGAAAACAAGTATGCAAGTACATATGGATGTTTACGATGTTCGCATATAGTGTTGGAATATTCAGCAATTTTTGGAGGAGTTTGGTTGTAGACATCAACAACACATAAGCACTACTAAATCTAACCACATACAACAGACTGCACATATTTAGCAGATCCGCATATGGACCAAATATCTATTATATACTAAAAGCAATATACGGGTGTTGAATAAAGCCAAGACGTTAAGCCACATCATCTAAATTAATTCTAATAGTTAGATCTAAAATATGTGGTTAGGATTTAAAGAACTATTAGTGGTTACGTTACAGATCTGCACCACGTTAAGTCACATCATCTAAATTAATTCTAATATTTAGATCTAAAATATGTGGTTAGGATTTAAAGAACTATTAGTGGTTACGTTACAGATCTGCCTAACATATCTGACACGTTAAAAACAGCTGGGACATATCTACATAACATATCGGACACGTTAAAAAAACAGCTGGACTACCTACCTTAGCTGCTACGACAGCTGCACAAAAAAAAACACATACGGTTCCCTCCAAAAAAAAAAATCACGTCTCCTAAACCAATCACGTTTCTCTCTCAAAAAAAAACAGACCCGCACGTGTACACAAGACCAGCAGGTTACAGTTAGAAAAGCTGAGGTCCAAAATTCACATCACATGCTGTACTCCTTTTTGCATGCAATTAATTCTTTTATTATATAACGGTGTAAAATTCAGATGTGTACAATCCGGGCCTGATGTATCACGTGCTACATGTGAGTGTGACTCCTATGAACAACACTTATGCGTGCAGCTTGTACATTTGAGCGTTCACCCCACAGAGGCGATCTCGAACACTACCTATGATAATAAATCCAAAGTAAAGGTCGAAAAAAATGATTCAATCTGACTTTAACAAAAATAGCAATCCTCGAGTATACACAGCTATTGCTGATCCTTTGCGAGATCAGGATGAGACCCTTAAGGATTGAGAATCAATCCATGTTAGGTTCTTTATTTAGTTAAAGCAAAATTTTGTAAAGTTTGACAAATAATGTAGCAATAATATATATTTTAAAATAATTTCGTATAATATGAAAAGACGTTTATGATAATTATAAATAACAAGGATTTATATTTTAGATATTGATATTATTTCTATATATTTGGTCAAAGTTTGTAAAACTTCTTTTTTACTAGAACACAAGGTTGTTGTGAACATAGGATTACTTTGTTTTTATGATTGAGTACACATAAATGAAAATTTATTCAACTACCATCATATTACCTCTGTTCCAAAATGTAAGCTTTTTTAACAAGCTAACTATAGGTAGCTAAAAAGGTTTATATCGTGGAAGCGGAGGGAGTACTTAACCAAAGTACTCCCAAAACATATGCACAAGTTTGGAGTTATGAAATTTTAAAATTAATGAAGTCAGGACATTAGCCGAACTACGTACATTATTCTATTATTATTTAGTACACATAAATGACAATTTTATTTGACCACCATGAGACCAACACAGTCACAAAAGGCCTTTAGGGGTCGTGGAATTTGAATATTAATAAAATCGCATCATTACCCGCACTATCAACGGGAGCGTCCTCACAGTAAGGAAATTACAGAGTTAATGATAAACATAGAACGTAACCACTTATCACAAGGATGTGAATGTTCTTTCACTGAACGATTATTTTGACTTAATGAGACACAAAATTTCAAACTTCAAAATTAATGAAGACACAACATTAGTCAACACACTATCATGAGAATTTCCCTCACATTAAAATATTTTGACTTAATGATTTACACAGGGTTAACTCACCACACATTGCTATATTATTATGAGCATGGTGTGCCAATAATGTTTCATATTCAGTATCCGAGCATGGTGTGCCAATACTATTTTTAATTCGAGGATCTGAAAAGCGTACACTTAATTATTATGAAGTGTTTTCATGTATATTGCTTCGTTTGTATAGTAGACATATTTGTACTAATGTATATGTCTTTCTCTCAGTTAATAAAATCAACATGAAAGCACATGTCAGTTCAGTTGCACAACAAAATTGACGACCGGATAAATATTCATGAACTATGTTTTCTAAGGCATATAATCATTTTGCATAACAAGGAAAATGCATTTGTTCGCGGGCGTAGAACCACGAACAAAGATAAAAAAGTAAGATTCTGGATAGTTTGGATTTGTACTTCTCTAATTCTGAAAAACTATAAACATCTTAATGAATATGCTTAGAACATAATAATTTATCCTTAGCATTGTATTCATATAATAAATAATAGTCAAAGTTTCAACAGGTTCATGTGTGTAACCTGTTGCACATTATGACCTGCAGTGAGTAAATGAAAGGAATAACCATCAAAACAAGATAATTCTCAATATTTAATGTGATTTACCTATTAAGCAGGATAAACCGTTTTATCTTAATTCAACAATTTTTTATCAAAGGTAACTAACCTAACGTACTTGATCCAACATCATGTAAAAGTTATAGTTCAATTTACAATATCCAGTATCATTTACAATGATGTTTCAACATATGGCATAATAACCATTTGACCACAAATCTCAGAGTGCCAAAGATGTTATTGGCATAAGTGGTATATTGCGTACCGAAACTTTTGCGATAGTTGTTGGACAATTTTTTGTATTGTGACATTATTGAAGATAATGTGATTGATATCAGTGAAAACATATTTTTATTTCTTAAACACTTCCCGCCAACTACAGATGATGCCCTCGCATTTGCGAGGGCCACCATGCTAGTTAGCACAAACATAAAAATAGTACTGTAGCACTTACGTGTCGATAGGCTAATAGGATCCGACATATAATTTCACTGAGTTATGTGTTCACACGTGCTGTACAAAAAAAACAAATATGACGCCCAAAAATAAAATTATGAATGTCTATTTTTTAGTCAAATTATGTGTGGCCCAATTACATCCTGTTTGCGTGTTCGCAAAAATCATCTCTTTGTTGTAAAGCAACATAAATTTTCCAAACTTTGAAATACGAAATTTTAAAAAAAATGAAAGATTTTCTAGAATGTCCTGACTGTCGAGCATTCACTTTCTGTTTCGGTGCGAGACAAGGATGCACAAGCAGCACCGAGCGTGGACAGGACGAGGAATCGGTGGCGTTTCTCGTCCTCGGCACGAAGCGCTCCAGCTCACGCATCCAGTTTTGACTTGCTTCGCTGATCACGCGAGCTATAACCAACGGCTGCCGCCTAGCATCGTCAGATTGCCGCTAAATTGTGAGGCCGTCACGTCATTTTGAGAGCTTTATGTGCTGTACAGCTGGGAGAGCTAGTCGATCGTTGGCGACATCTCAGTTACCTTCAGTTATAGTCGAGTTGGAAAAGGATGATGTAGCTTCTATCTTATTTCTGAACTTTATTTTTTTGAGAAGTTTGCATTGGATGAACATACCGATTTATTCCATAAGTTTCGCAATAAAATATGTTTTAGGTATTTTAAAATGTTGTATAGATTCGAACCAAAATAAGTAGACATATGCACTAAACGTGTTTAGATACAGGTGAATGTTCAACAAGTCTAAAACATCTTATATTATGTAACGACGGGAGTGTATCTTTACTAGCAGGGTGGTGTAGGAGCAAATATCTAGCGAAAACCATGAAAAAACAACATTTAAAGTTCGAAAAAAATCTCAACAAGAATTCATTATGTTCAGAAGGTAGATTTCTATGACATTCAAATTTGCAATTTGGAACTTAATTTTCTCTAGAAGCTACGAAAATGACCAGTTCATCAGTCCACTATTAATGGTTGAATTTATCATTTTCATACCTCCTATTCCCTCTAATTTAATAAAAGTGGCGTGGGAAAGGAACTTGCCTAGTACAAATTCTTAGCTTGACTAGCGACACTTTTTCTAGAGCGTTGGGAGTTTATAATTTTGAGATTCAGTTTGCAAATTTGGATGTTTATAGAACTTACCTTACCAACAAAATGCTTACTTTAAAACAGGTTATTTTCGTGGTTTTCACTAAAAGTTGTTTTCCACCAAAATTTCCTGTGGCATTGTAAAATATATGAGAGAGAATATAAATGTTCTGAATATAGATCTTTTGCTAGAAACTTATGAGGTGTATAAACTAGTAAGGTATATATGAATATGTATATGGAGATCTACACTCCAAATTTCCACCTTCCGCTAGAGACTCTTAGAATGCTGATTCGATCAAGTGAGAGCTGGAACCAGGATTTTAGTCCTTCGCTTTGTATTAGATTCCACATGCTTGCTCAATCTTACTACTACATTTTGCAGTAGGACATCCTACAAACCGGATGCATTTGTATACAGCTAGCCGCTGAACGCAGCATTCAAACAACCAAAGAAACTGAACAAACAAACGAAGCCACCATCTAGTATGTTTCTTCTACCTAGTAAGTATGATCCAAGATCAGATCACCATCGAATCGGTCGCGCAATGTACACGTGATGATGCCGTATCAGTTGTTGCTGTCCTGTCGTCCATGGGGCAGCAGCTTGAGGGCCTCCATGAAGGTGATCTTGAGCCTGCCGAGGTGCGGCCTCACGTTCTGCTTGTCGAGGTACACCGTCTTGAGCGCGTCCCAGCCTTGCTTGTGGATGGAGGCCGGGTCCTTGAGCACGGGGTGGTCCTTGGGGTACTGCTCGCTCAGCGTCGTCTCGTCGAGCTGGATCATGTACTCCATGTAGTGGATCTGCATGTCCGCCGACGGCTCCTTGAAGGTGCCGCGGGCGAGCCACTCCAGCCCGCCGTAGGGCACCACCTGGATCAGCACGGCGCCGGCGGGGAGGAACACCATGTTGGTCAGCCCGGCGCCGTGCACGCCCACCATCACGTCCGCCGAGTTCACCAGCCGCGCGAACTTGGACACGTCCGTGCTGATGTCCGGCTCCCCGACACGCACGTCGAACCCCAGGCTCATGGCCATGTCCGCCATGGCGCGCTCGTTCAGGAACGCGCGCGAGCTCCGGCGGGCGATGATCAGCAGCCGCGGCCGCCGCCGGATGTCCCACCGGTCGCCGCTCGGCTCGGCCGCGGCGCGCTCCAGCCCGAACGCGCCACGCAGCATCGCGCGGAAGTCCACCATGGACTGCCCCGACGGCGTCTTCGTCGCGTCGATGCCGAGCTCCTTGTGGAACGTCGGCCCGACCACCACGTTCGCGTAGCACCGGACCTCGTCGTCGTTGTCGATGTCGATCACCTCGTACTTGCTCAGCTGCTGGAAGATCTGCAGGTACCGGTTGGTCCACCACGACTTGAAGCTGCTCACCAGGAACTGGACCTCGCCGGCGAACCGGTGCGCGGTGATGAACGCCGGGATGAGCACGTCCGTGTAGTCGTGGAACAGGTTCCCGGTGAACCCGCCGGTGGACATCACGAAGGCCGTCATCGTGGCGGAGTTGTTCACCGTGCACTGCGGTGGAGGAGTCGCCGCGCCAGCGCCGCCGGAGGAGAGGGGCCGGAGGGTCCACTCCTTGACGTGCGACTGCGCGAAGGCGTCGTGCTTCCGGCAGTACGGCCTCATCTTCCACTCGTGATCCAGCGGGCTGACATGGATGGTCTGGCTGCGGCCCTGCACGCGGACTTCGCCGGCGGCCTCGCACGTGTCCGACCGCCGGCTCGTCTCGTAGCACACCGGCTTGCTCACGCGGTCCGTGGGGGCAACGACGACGGCAGTGTTGCTCGTGCTTACGCCGCCGCCGCCGGACGTGTCGGTAGCTTTGGGGTGACTTTCTTCCTCCTCCTCCTCTGCTGCCGATTGCAAATTCAGCTCAACGTCAGATCTGGTGCTCCATTCAAGAGCTAACAAATTCATGTTACAGGAAGCAAGAGTAGCTTACCAGCTGAAACTGCAGCTCCATCGGTCGTCTCCATCTTGACACTTCCCTTGCTCACCATCCCCTGCTCCTCCTCTGCTTTGATGGCCTCCCCTGTCTTGCCTGCAGCACGGTACCCAGCCAAGGGAAAGGTCAAACCGCCGGCCAGGATCACCATTTCAGAACCAAGAACACAACAAAACAGTCAGCAGAAGCAAGATCCAAGCGTACCGATGGGGGAGAACCTAGCCCGGATGACGGAGAGCAGGAGGAGGGATCCCAGCATGAAGGCTATCAGCGCCGCATTCCCCAGCCTCCTCCCCTCCGCCCTCGACAGGTTCCTGTTAGTCTTCATGTTCGCTCGCCCTGACCTCTTCTTCTTCTCTCCCTCCGGGTGCTTTCTACGACTAACAATCAAATCTTTATCTGTCGGGGTGGTTCTTATACCGGTGGTGGAAGCAAGACGAGGCAAATGGCAGAAGAAACTGCGTGACCGAGCACTACTCCCTTGTCGTTGAACAGGACAAAGGTTGAAATGGTAATGGGGTTGACCGGAGAGGTGACAAGAACACGGTGACAACGAAAGCCTAACCCGCGACGATGATACGACGTGCTATATTACGTGGAAAGCTAACTTCTCTGGCAAATGGAAAATGGCAGGAGAGACTAGGGAGCGTATCCATCAGAAGTGACCTGAGCTGGGTGAGCTGCTGCTGAAATCATCTGTTCCATGGCTCCAAGATCACGCTGTTCTGTCCGCGGCGCGACAGTAACTAATCACACAACGTTGCTGTCGTCCGGTGGCTCCGGGATGGAGTACTAGTTTACTGGCTTCAAGGCAGATGGCACCGTTGGGGAAAACCGAGCGGCGGAACCCGATGTGACAGTAACTAATCACACACCGTTGCTGTCGTCCGATGATGGCCCCGGGATAGTTTACTGGCTTCAAGGCAGATAGCACCGTTGGGGAAAACCGAGCGGAAGAACCCGCAGCGAGGTCACTTCCATGACCATTTTAGCCATGGTACGGGTATTCGCGGGTACCGTACACACGGGTATGAGCATAAATTTTATACCCATGGGTAGCACCCATACCCTACCAGTTAATTCACGGGTAGGGCACGGGTATAACCTGCCCGTTTATATACCTTACATGTGGAGGTCGAACATTCATTCTTGTGATTTTGTCAACCTATGTTAAAATTGTCATCAATTATCAGTTTGAGTTGATATAAATGTTATGTATTTAAATATATGTTAGTGAGTTGAGTTAAATATTTTTATTTTATCAATTTGTTCTCGAGCATTGTAAATTATGTCGTACATTTAAACTATTTGATCTACCCGTTGGCTACCCAACGGGTATGGGTAATGGGTACGGATAAAGTTTCATACCCGTGGGAGCCAACGGGTATGGGTAATGGGTACGGATAAAGTTTCATACCCGTGGGTTTGGGTATGGGTAGAGTTTTGTACCCATTAACTATACGGGTATGGGTATGGTATTGTTCTACCTGCCTCATACCCTGCCCGTTGCCATCCTTATCCATGGCTCCAAGCTCCTTGTTTTGTCCTGGTGTCCTCCTCGCGACAGTGACTACTGATGAGTTTGCTTCACTATTCTCATAGTGTCTCAAGTCTCTTTTTTATTTTAAGAAAATGACTTTATTACTCCCTCCGATCCGCTTAAAATGTCGGAGAAATTGAACCTACAACGTACAAATCGATTGTTAAGCTGGCGACATGTAGTACTTTTTAAGTATTACATCCGGCCTTACGCATAGTTAAAATACACACAACCGTAAATCAAAGAAGTTAATCCTTTGCATGTCTTGATACTTGTTCAGATTTCTAGTAAGTCTGCTTAAACAAGTCCTTTCACTTGTCCAAAGTTTTGAACAGTATCTTAGTTTTCTTCCTATCATACATTCTGATATGACTAAGACAACAGTACCACTCAAGGGTGGAGTTAACTTGCTTTCTCAAGGATTTTAGATAAAAGATGTAACAACGATATTTCTGAGATTTAAAACTAATCATCCATGAAGGGAGTGATCCAAACATACTCTTAAACAACTTGGACAACTCTTGTTCACATAATTTCAAAAGATTATTCATCGCCTAAGGATGTGATATTATTACAATAATCTGCACCAAATCACATTTATTAAGTTCTCATAAATCTCAAAGTAAAAGTAGAGGTGGAGCCCCTGCATCGAGTTGAACCGGTTAGCAATCGATATGGTATCTTATACCAAGAGTTACTTGTGAGTATGATGTACATCAATAGTGTATAAACTTGTACCTTTAGTAGATTTCCTAGACTTCTTCTTAGCCAAGAATTTCGTACGGTTTCTCTTTCAGGTTCTTTTATTCTCGCAAAATAAGCATCCAGAGTTCTTTATGGCGTGACCAGACTTATCTGAGGTGCTAAGATCTCTAGCCTCCTTGAAGCTGGTAGTCTTAGCAACCATCGACACTTGGTTGTTATGTTTATGCATGCCAGTTTGGAGTTTCTCCATCCCTTTTATGTTGTAATGCATGATAAAATCGTCATAAAACGAACCGGGGAGGGGGGGGGGGGGTGAAATTAACATCAAATTTGTACTAAGCTCTTGGAGAATTGGGAAGCCCAACGACTCAAACCTAATACCATAACCAAACATCTTGATTGCATGTTCACTTACAGAGTCTCCTTCTGCCATTGTGACATGTCAAGAGTTCTTTCGTATCTCATAACGCCCAATCTTGACCCAAGTCCGGCACATGGCTTTGAGCGCTTCAATCATATTGAATGGAGACGTGTTGTTAAAGCGTTTCTGCAACTTAGTGTAACGCCCCGGGATTTATCCCCAATTAGATTTGTTTGTTTTTCTTTTTGCATCAACATGACATCATCATGCATCATTTGTATTGTCAATCTTGAATTCAAATTGTTGCATTTAAATTCAAATCACACTTTTAAATTCAAATGCAATTCAAATAATTCAAATGTGATGTTCAAATCTTTTGCAAGTTTTCAAACTAGTGAATCAAATAGTGTATTTTGAAACTATTAAAATTGTCTAAAAGTTTTCTGTCATGTTTCTTTTCTATTTTTGTTTTAAAAAACTACAAAACAGAAAAGAATAAAACAAAAAGAAAAAGAAAAGAAGAAAAAACCAGGAGAAACAACTCACCTGGCCGAAGCTGGGCCGAAGCCGGCCCATCTTCCAGCCCAAGGCCCCATCCTGTCCGTCGTCTTCCTCCACCAGCCAAATATGCATATAGGATTAATAGAGTTATTCCCCTAAGTGTCCACAGAGTGTCACTTGCCAGTTCCATTTTATATGGTTCTGACCCACCTTGTTGCAACATTTTTCCTGTTGCAGGTTGTTCCGACGACGAGTGAGAATTCGTTTAAGGGTTTCGAGTCTTCAACCAACATGTTTCGCCTGTGGCACATGATGATGTTTGGGACTCCATGAAGAAATAAAATTTCCGCTGTTTACTTTTCAAAGCTAGCTTTATGCTATGCAAGTTGTAACGAATATTTCCTAAGTACTAGATCTTCGTGTAATAATCGATACAATGTTGTGATATTTCATCTTAGACTGTGTGTGCAAATGAATCGATCCAGGGGTTTGCACTATACACAGGGATCATGCCAATTTTAAGTGCAGGTCCGCTACAGAGAGAGTGCATTTGTGAAACCATGAACCCCAGTCCATTTTTAATCATAAGAAACACCTTTCCAACACCATATACCACTTTTCTATTTTCAGCCATCATTAAATACGAAAATACAAAAATACTTTTCATCTTGTATACATCATTCAAAAACCCAAAAATATCATTTACCATTGCATCCACCATCATTGCATATTTATTTCTTGTTTGCATTCCATAACTATCTTGATATCATTCTTACACCTTGTGCTTGACAACCACAGGTGAGGTTGAGGACCAAAACATCTAACCTTATTTTGTAGGTAACCCAAAGAAGGATAAGAAGATATATCTACCACTACTGATTCCCCGAGAGTTCGATATTATACCCTCGAGTCACCCTCGTGGGGAAAACACGTCTTCCACTTACTATACACTCTGCACTTGGAGTCTCAACCTAACCCCGTATACTTTATCTTGCAGGTAGCTACTGAAGGCTATCACATCTACGGGTATCAAGACTGTTTTCTGGCACCGTTGCCGGGGAATCATAGCTGAGAGATTTATTCAAGGGTGTGCATCATCGCATTCATCTCACAACGAAGTCAACTTCACCAACTTGTGCTAACACTTAAGCTTGGGGAGGTTGCACCTACGTGAGCACCATCTTATCCATCTTTACTTACAAAGCAATTTATTTGTTTTGTCAGTGTCATTGCATATCATATTCCGCCTGCATATTTATATTCAGTTTTGCATCAAAAATTAAAAATACCAAAAAAACTTGCTAAAATGGGAGAAAGAACTAAGCTGTGTGACTACACAAACACTCCTAATGATGAATTTATCACAAGAGCTATTGCCACACCTGAGATTAAAGCTGATAGTTATGAAGTAAGTCCTAGTTTGTTGAACTTGATAACTAGGGAACAATTTGGTGGTAGTGCTATGGAGGATGCCTCTATGCATCTTCATGACTTTGTTGAAATATGTGACATGCAAAAGTTTAAAAATGTGGAAAGTGATATCCTTAAACTGAAGTTATTTCCTTTTTCACTTAGAGGAAAAGCTAAAGAGTGGTTGCATTCCTTGCCATCTGGTAGTATTAATTCTTGGGATGATCTAAAAGAAGCTTTCATTAATAAATATTATCCCCCTGTTAAAATTTTGCAAAATAGAAACAACATCCTTTCTTTTAGGCAAAATGAAAATGAACATGTTGCTATGGCTTGGGATAGGATAAAACTTATGCTTAGAACTTGTCCCTCACATGGAGTTAATGAGTGGACCATATTACACTCTTTCTACAATGGTTTAAACTACATGTCTAGAAACATACTTGATTCTGCTGCTGGAGGTGCTTTTATGAGTAAGACTATAGTAGAAGCTAAAAACATATTGGAAAGCATTTTGCAAAACTATAGTCAATGGTATACTGATAGGGCACCTAATCCTTCTAAGAAAGTGAACTCTATTGAAGAAACTAATGATTTGTCATCTAAAATGGTTACTATTCTTGCTTTGCTTAATAAACCTAATGTGGAAAATGTTCCTTTGCAAGAACTAGTTGGTAATAATTCTGAAAATATTGATGTCAACTTCATTAGGAACTATGGTAATAATGGGTATGGTAACAACAATTATAACTCCTATAATAAACCACCATATGTTCCCAATAATCGTCCTTTTGTTCCTTATCCTAATGCTAATGATAATAATTGGAAGACTATGTTGTCACGCAATGATAATTCTGAGGCTAACAGAATTTTCATGGAACAAGTTGCTAGTCATAATACCATGATATAAGAGTTGAATAAGTCTGTTGCTTCTATTAGTTCTGATATTAAAGGCTTACAACTCCAAGCTGCAGGACTAGACAAAGCTTTTTCAATACTAGCTGATAATCAAGCCACTTTATTGAGTATGTCTGCAGGGAAACCACAAGCATCACCTGTGGTTGGAATGAATTCTGTTAACATTGCTGAAAATGTTCCTCTCACTTTGGAGGAAACTCTTGATGAATTATTGAACTACCCTGAATATTTGTTGCCACTCATGTCTCAACTTGGTAGTTTAAAAGAAGAAGCTAAAGAAACTGAACATGATGAATCTCTTATGCTGATTGAGTTGGAAAAGAAAGTTGAGGAAGTTAAAATGCTTAGTGAAGTCAAGGATCCATTGCTTGACTTAGAAAATTGTAGCTTGCATGAATTAATATCTATCTTACAAAAGTTTGCAAGTGATCCTTCCATCAACACTAACAAAGCTGGTTTTGGTTCTTATATTGCTAATCATGTCTTGAAAGAAAAGATTGCTAGGTACAACAAAGAGGTTATGATACCACCTAAGCTTGGGGATGTTGAGATTCCTAAGGTACTAGTAACTATTGGAAAAGAGACACACCATGCCATACTTGATCTAGGATCTAGTGTCTCTGTTTTATCTAAAGAACTATATGAAGTGCTTGAATTGAAAAATCTTGAAAAATGCTCCATTGAACTTGCACTTGCTGATGACTCTATTAAACATGCTTTGGGAAAAGTAAGTGATGTTATGGTAGAGTTACATATGACTTTTGTGCCTGTGGATTTTCTAAACATGGACATGGGGAATAAAACCTCTAGTCCTATTATTCTTGGAAGACCTTTTCTTCGTACCACAGGTGCCATCATTGATTCAAAAGAAGGGAATGTGAAGTTTCAGTTCCCACACAAGAAGTGCATGGAACACTTCCCAAGGAAGAGGGAACCACCAAAGTTCAAGCTCCCTCATGAGCTTCGTCCACAATAAAACAACAAGTAAGAAGCCTAGCTATATGGCTATAAAGAAAGCGCTTTGCGGGAGGCAACCTGGTTATTTTTTTGTGTGATTTTATTTGTGTCCTCTTGCTGTCCCAAGAGACTTTGTTTATAGTTTAGATTCTGGAGTTTTCAATAAAGTGTCAAGTTTTACCCTTTTTGGTTTGAAAAAAGTTGCTTATAGCGTTCGGAGATTTTATTCCTGCACAAGTCAGTGCATGGTATGATTTTTAATTCTTATTCTGTAACTCCGAATGAGCTCATATTTGAACTGTAGTTGCAACGTTTCATCCTCCGTGTGCATGAATTTTTTCGGAATTTTTCGAGAAAGTTTGGTAGGGTAGAAAAATACGTTTTGCTGCTGTTGTTTTTCTGGACAGATTCTGTCCCATTTTGTTTGATGCATGCTTTGAGCTTTTAAGTTGAATCTTTTTGATCCAATTGAGTTTATGAGTAGGCATACAACATTATACACTTTATGGACATCTCATATGAATTTTTGTTCAAGGATTATATGCAGCAAGGAACCTATTTGTTTATCACTATTAATGCACCCCACAGAAAAGAGATGGGAGAAACGGTGTTTTGAAGTTTTTTCACAGGGATTGGAGGAGATGCACCAAGAGCTATCCAAGTATGGTGAAGACCATAAGCTTGGGGATGTGAAGACAACCCAACTGGACCTACACACTCTCGGTTTGCACACGTCCAACTTCTGTTTTTCGATCGAAACACTTTATCGCATAAACTTGGAGCGTCTTTTTGTTTTTGTTTGAGTTTTGAGAGACCACCACACTATCAATTATATATGAGAGAGCTACTGGAAATATGGGTTGAAATATGTTGGATTCTTTTATAAGATTGGGAAAAGGGATGTTTGACTTGATTTTTAATGATACATATAGTTGCATGATTCATGAGCTTGTTTATGAGTAATAGTTTGCAAATTCTTTATCAAGAGCTATCACTTATTCATGTTTTGGTGCTGATTGTTATTTTACATGGTTTAACATGGATTAGTTAGTTCTATGGACACTCATGCATGCATCTAGATGGTCAACTTTCTCCCTTTTGCTAGCCCAAAAACTCCAACAAGCAAAAACTTGTTTCCAACACCTTCAACCAAAGTTATTCCAGTGAGTCCACCATATCTACCTATTGGCTTTATGCTATTCCAAGTATGTTTAACATGTTGTTTGTGTTATCTTACCTCTGAATGAAAATGTTTATGTTATTGATTGCAATGGAAAAAAATTGGTTATATAGCTCTCACGAACTTGATGCACAATGTACTTTTATTGCATAATAAAACTTGACCCATTGTGATTAAGATTATGATGTTTGTGGCTTGATAAATGTTTTGGGTTGGAAGTTAGCCCATATGTGCTGTCGCATGGCAAGCTTTCAACACGTTCTTTATCTCATTTAGTTGATATCATGTGCTTTTGTCTATGGATACTTATCATGTTGAAATAAATGTGGAAATAGAGTGAGTTTAAATGAGTTTGTGTAAATGGTTAGAGAGACGCCTGGGCTGCTAATCTAAGCCATGCATCATTCATGGTGGAAATTACTTACATACTATGGTGAACCTTCTGTGATACGCCTTACAATAAAAAGCTATTCCAATGGTAAATAAAAAGGGTGTTGAGATTGTTCATTTTGTTTGATTGTCTTGTCATTTTGATATGGGCTTGTTCCATATCTTGGGACAAGAGGTACCCAAGTTGACGCTTTTGATGATACTATTATGCTTACAATGATATTTAATTGAACTTGCTTTGTTTCCCAAGTTGAGTAACACATGGTGTAAGTACTTGTATTCAAGGGGCATGAGACATTCAACCCATTCTTTGTCAAGCACACTACTCATATTTGCTTTCACTTTAACCTTAATCATTCAAGATGCTATGATGGGGGCAATGAGAGCTTGACACCAATGAATACCATATTGCAATCATTAACTTAAGTAGAAGAGTTTGGAGGTTGGATGAAACTTATGCATGCTTTACCTCTACTCACATATACACCTTTCCAAAGTGTACACCTTTCATATTCAGATTTTCATCTACACTCTATGACCATTGTAGGACGTTCAACTTATCATTATGCATACATGTGTTCCATATTACTTGCTTCTATGTTACACTTTGTGAAATATCAATGAACATCCTTGTCTTGAATACTTGATATCACTTCATAAACTATCTTGCATATTGCTACTCCTTTGAAGAATGAATCATTTGACTTTATGTAGCAATTGTAATCATCTTTGATATCCATTGAGGAGCCACGAGGTGGCCTCCTCACCCCTTGGCGCGGCAGGGCCCACAGGCACGCCGGGAGGTGAGGTGGGCCCCTCGGGACTCCACCGACGCCGCCCTTTCGCCTATATAAAGCTCCTGCCCCGAAAACCCTAAAAAGATCGACGATTTCTCCAGAAGAGTTCCGTAGCTCCGCCGCCACCAAAAACCCTAATTCGGGGGACAGAAGTTTCTGTTCCGGCACGCTGCCGGGACGGGGAATTGCCCCCGGAGCCATCTCCATCGACTCCACCGCCATCTTCATCGCCGTTGCTGTCTCCCATGATGAGGAGGGAGTAGTTCTCCCCCAAGGCTGAGGGCTCTACCGGTAGCTATGTGGTTTATCTCTCTCTCCCATGGTGTGATCTTTATGTGATCATGAGCTTTGTAATTGTCGTGGGATTGTCACGGCAGATGTTACCCGGAGGTAACTTGAGATGAGGGGCATGGCGGCTTCCGACATCAGGAGCTTGTCTAGCGTGGCGTGGGGAAACAAGGGTTTACCCAGGTTCGGCCCCTCGTCTTGAGGTAAAGACCTACTTCCTGCTTCGGCTTTATTGATTAGGGTTTCGGGACTCGGCGCCTTAGCTCCGGGTCTCGAGATTACAATGGTGTCTCTCCTATGACTTGTGTCGATTGAACTTGTGCTTGGAACCTAGATCTCTAGGAACCAGGAGACCCCCTTATATAGGCGGCGGGTCTCGCTGGAGGTACAAAGCCGGGTCCGGGTTCCTATCATACCCGGACTCTACTCTAAGTCCTCTAAGCCCCTTCTTTCCTTAGCAGGACTCCGTCTTGTACTTGGTCTCCAGCCTTCTGGATCCTTCTTGCTTGCGGGCCAAGGCATACGTTGCGCACCGGCTCACGTATCACCCGGCCTATGTCTTTATGCTTGATCCGGCCCAGGCTCATGCCAGGCCGGCTTATCTTCTATGTCGGTGGGCCTACCGGGTTATGATCCCCCCAACAGTAGCCCCCAGGATAACTTGGACATCAGACTGGACTTGCTTCACCTTTGCGCCTTAGAGCATATTTCTGGGGGAAGCCGTCAGTCCTTCTGTCCGGGTTATCTGAAAACAATAAACAACTTATTAGGCAAGCAGGCTCTCGGGTTTCCCGCTCAGCCGGCCTGATACTTGGTCAACCGCTCGTAACCCGGCCACCACTTGCCGGCTCTCACTTCTCTAAGCCTTTGACTTTCTCCTTTCTTTATTCTTTCTCTCGTCTCTCGGTCAAACTTCTTGGTCAACGACATATTTAATGTCAATCCATGCGCGAGAATCGAGGAGACAATAACCACCTCGGGGAAGCCAAGATTCTGTCAGGAATATCTTCTGTCTGTTAGATCTTGTCCCCCCAATATGATGATTATCCTCTTGTCTTTACCGTTTTACCCCTAGGTCAACTCCAAGGGCTATAAATAGCCAGCCGAGGCAGAAAATGGCTCACTCTCCCCCCGGGCGCCTCACTTCTTCTTCTACCCCGAGCTCTCCGTGAAGGGGTTCCGGTGCAGAAAACGATAATTTTTCTAGCGTATGAACACCCTAACTAGCCAGGATCTATCTATCTAGTACATGTGATAACGGTGGCGGAACGGGTTACATTACCTCCATGTAGACCAATAGCGGGGATTACGCTCCCGCACAAGCGTTGCTGATGAAGTCGTGCGTAGCCGACCTCAAGGTCGCGGAGAACTTGCCGCGATGATGTAGACGATGACGCCGGGGTGTCGACGATGACCTGCGTCGACGGGCGTTGGGCGGAAGGTGGCGTGGCGCCGGCAGACGAGGGGGGGTGGTGCCGGCGGCAGGGCAGCGACAGGGCTGCTGGGTGGGCGAGACGACGTCGCCCTGGCTCCTCAAATGTGGCGCCTCCGAGCACTCGCAAACATACGGAGCTTAACAACAACCCCCGGTCATTCAGATCCAGCTGAAATCGCAGGGGTAGAACTTTTCTGGAATCCCGCAGGGCAACGGTGCCTGACGGTATAGCTTTGGTGGAGAGAGGAGGCAAAGCGGGCGGAGAAACAGCTCAGCCGGCCTGCTACAATATTAATTGTATTTTCCATGTATTAATCCAATTAATATGCCTTGCTATATAAAGGGGGGAGGGGGTGTGCAAACTCCCTAGCTCCCCCATGTGGGACTAAACAAAGGAGAGGGGGGAGGGGGTTCGGCCTAGCATGGGCTGGCCGCACCAGCCATGGGCCCCACCCCCTCCTTGGTGTGGCTCCCCCTAATGGGCCCCAATTGGCCCATTAGGTGGGCTGCCCCTTTTTCCTTTTATTTTTAAATAATATTAAATTAATATAAAATACTATTAATTCATAATTAATATATTTATATATAATTTAATCTCCCGTGACTCCGAAACATTTTCCGGACCACCCGAACATCTTTCGGACATTCCTGGAACCATTCCAGACCTTCCCGGAACTCCTTCCGGACCACCGGAACTCTTTCCGGATCATTTCTCTCTCTCCAATAAAATCCTATATTATTCCAGAACCTTCTCCAGGTGTCGTTAAGACCTTAAGTTTGTTACGCTACGGTTCGAGAATACTCCAGACATGACCGAGACCCTCCGCTCGTCAATGACCGCCAGGGATACCTGGATGCATATGACGGTCCCTGTGCATTCTACGAATATCGTCGTTGAACCATAAACATGATATTCATTCCCTTTGTCTCTGCGATGCTACCTTGTCCGAGATGTGATCGTAGACATCCAATGTCCTGTTGCATCTCGTTACCGACATAGGTTATTAACTCGTCTGTGATATTACATCTCCATGACCTAGTCATAAGCTGCGCAGCTATATATAGATGCAATCTCACCGAGTGGGCCCAGAATATCTTTCCATTACAAGAATGAACAAATCCCGCTCTTGATCCTTACGTCTTAACATACTCTTTCGGGATACCCAAGATGGACACCGTTATTGTCATGCTATATAAGACACAACGTTTGATGCTCTCAAAGTACTCCTACGAAGTAGCAATTAGCACGATCTCACGGTCTAAGGAATAAGCTATCATATTACTTATCTATTGCAAATGACAAACATCGTAATACGATCTTGTTGCAATTCTTTGCGTATGTCCATCACCTTATTCTACTAATAAGATGACCCCATTGTCAACCGACGTCATTGTCCTTGATCGGGAATCTCGATCAACTGTTGCCCAATGGACTAGTTCATATAGAGGCTCACTAGGGACTCTGGTTGTTTATGTATCACACGTGTATTAATAATTCCGATTAATACAGTTATAGCATAATACAAAAACCTATTATAAACTTATGAGATAATGCAATAAATACTACTTATTTATTTGCATCTAGGGCATATCTCCTTCAGTCTCCCACTTGCACTAGAGTACAAATAAACTAGCTGCATTTTACTTCATCAAAAACCCCTTATCAAATAAGCGTTATATGATAATGCTTGCTTGTGGAAGAGTGTTACTCTGACAATCTGTACAATACATAATTGTGCGTTCTTTTGCGATCCATTGATATCAACTTGTTTGATACCAACATGTTATCCAATAACATATACACAAATACCGTAACTAAGTGAGACTTCTGTTTCCCAGCGCTTACTCTGATTCTGTTAACCAGATAATTGCCTTGAAAACACACTCAGTCATAGAGAGCTCCTTGTAACAATTACAACCTCGCGATATCTATATATACTTTCACACCTATGTAGAAAGCTCGACATTCCAATGCCAATCTAATAACTAATACACCTATACTTCCAGTAAATTCTAAATTTACTTTTACAACTGTTCTTCTTCTAAGAACATCGGTCATATTTCATCGAGCAGGTAATATGGTTTCTGTATGACGTCTAATATCACATAATAGACCAACATGTCATACAACCACCATTACCGTGTGTCATTACTCTTAATGATTAATCGGATTTCCAAGGACCATCCTTTGGTTTTAATCTATTCTGACTCCTCAGATATAATCCAAAACAACTCGACTAACTATTTAAAATTCCCGTTCTATTCCAAATAGACACTAACTTTCAAATAGTTTCACAACTTCATTAATTCTACTGGTACAATTCACAATGTGTCATTTACACAAGATGAATTCGGCTCCCACTCAAATTATGTCTCCACACATTTGAGAACACGAGCTCCCACTCAAATTATGTCTCCACACATTTGAGAACACGAGCTCCCACTCAAAAATATGTCCTTTACATATTCTACCCGAGTGAACTAACTTTGACTCCCACTTAAATTCATAATTTAATTCGACATTTTGGTCAAACCAAAATCATTGATCTCTTATCAATTCGAATTCAATACAAACTACAGTATTCCATTAATACAAATCCCACAGACTTCAAGCATGTCTACATCAATGTAGTCAACAATTTTGATCTTGTCCAAGACACATTTCTTGACAAAATATGCTTTCACGTCTTTCTTATAGTTACATTTCTCATATAACACTTTATATGATGATCAAGAAATCTTATTTCTCCAAAAGGAATTATAGCAACATTTACTGTTTTAATCCTTTCTAAATGTAACTTGGATTTTCAGGCTCAAAAGCCTTTGTTCGTATTCTGATATTTTCTCAACTTTCTTTGTATTCATAAGGTGCACCTTGATCTGTCAACAAGATCTGAAACACTTAATATTATGCTGTGACCTGACAGCAATATTAAATATAACGGCACTTTATTTAGAAGCTTCTTTCATGAAAATATTATGATCTTCACGAAGAGGATTGCAAGCAGAAAACAATTTTCTAGTCTCCTTCACTCTTAATCATCAACTTTTCATTTGTAGACATATATCTTTTGGAACACTTTCCAATATTCTACTTTTATGAATATAGGTCTGACACCTTATTTCAAGCTTCTAATTTTATTCCATTAACCATAATTCGAAAAATCATATTTTCCTCGGAATTACATAGACAACAATACAAGTTTTGTTTCTATTGGGTTTTGGAATACACTCTCATCCAATGTGAGTGATCTACAAAGAACTATTCGTGTATATTCTGAATTATCGTATAATCATCTATATAACGACACTATTGTCGATCACACGAATTACTGTTGAAAAACATCTACTTTCTAAAGTGGTCATCGACTATAATGTTTCGAACATATTAAGAGATTCTAAGACAGATTCTGAAAGACCATACTTTACCTAAAATAGAGTATGATTATAATACTTCACATATCACCATATATGATATTATAATATTGTGAAACGAATTTCCACAAGTCTTTTGTGTTGAAACCATAATTCAAAAATATTGCCCTTTTGATCGAATCTTGCGAATACGATATTCACAAATCTTTCTTCTGAAAAACCCCATTTGATCTTTTATCAAATTAATTTCAGACTCATGATTTATTATGCAAATACACTTATTTACCAATAATCATAGAAGAATTCGGATCAAGGAAAAATTCACCATATAATTAATTTAATAATCATTCGAAATGACTCTTAATTAATTTCCTTTCGTATTGACACTTCAATACTAATTTTAAACTTAATCAATTCGGCACAGGTAATACTTAAATAGATCAAAGTATCTATTACTTCTTACATTGCCTTTATGATCAAATTCGATGGTGTTTGTTCTAGCAACAAAATCTTTTATTCCTTGGACACATAATTTTATCATTCCCGCTGTTATAAATGTATATCATACGCATAATGTAATTGAGATGTGATACAAATTACTCATAATATAAAACAACTGCTTTGTTTCATAACATAGAACAACTGATTTGTTCTATTACATATATGAATAACTATGTCTTGTAACATTCAAGACACCAAACTAGATCACACTCTCACTATTACAAAATGTCTTATCAAAAACTATTGATGATAACTAATATGATATCTTGAGGACGTGAGCACTACTGGCCATCAACTTGTGCACTGTCACGTCACCCATCGCCGCATACTTGTGATGATCAGGGACTGTTTCATAAACAGAACAAGTATCAAATACTTTTCATCAAGTATGAGAAGAATACATTTATATCTTCGTATATCAAATATAACCGTAGCGTCGAAGAACTCTTTTTCGATGGAATCAACTTTTAGAGATTTGAACTTGTTCACGATCGTGAAGAAGCTCATCGTGTCTCTATAGCATATTCACGCACATGCTCTTCATAGCTAGGAGGCAAAGATATAAGCGCAGTCTCTATTGCACTAGAGTCCGCTATCTAGAAATCGTAGATATTCGTAAGCCTGAAGTAGATGTCATACAACTTCTTCAAATGAGTGTCCAGACAGGTATGCTCCCCATGTGAATGGTCCGGAACTTTCTAAGCTGTCTGAACTGCTCAAGACTCAATTCATCTTTGAAGTGTCCTTTGATCGCATCAATCACGACATATGGCTCCATGTGTTGAAACAACTTTCAACTCTGGTGCTAGGCATACGCTCATGACGACCTCCACTTCTATGAAAATATCATGATGCTTACGGAACTCATCATCTTCCTCCTTGCTAGGAGAATCATCTGGTCTATCTCCTAACTTATGTTTTAGGACATATAGGATGTTTGTTGTGTTGGAGAATGTTTCTTAAACCATTGTACCATCTGATGAAGTTGGACCCGTCGGCTTCTAAGTTGAAATCTGGATTCTTAAGGAAGTAACCGAAGTATAGTTCCGTCTACAGATATGATCGCAAAAGAGGTAAGGTAAAGTTTATAACATATGTGAGTTTTAGTTTTATAATCATATTATCAAACACACTCCACTAAAATTATTATCCCTAAAATAATAATAGCGATTACACGACCCCCATCCACTATACCACCCCCGATCGTCACGGCCGGCGGCACAGCTTCAAAGGTGGACATAAAATGTCGATCACAACAACTATGTGACTCATGCTCGATCTTTCGATCTTCCCGTGTTCCGAGGCCATATCTGCATATGCTAGGCTCGCCAATCAAACCTCGAAGACCCTGCGCGTGCAACATGGCTTACACCCACTGTATGCGAACGACGATATGTCTGACACCCGATCGTTAATTACTATTGTTATTGATGCTATTGGGTGGAACCGTTGAATTAAGGTTTATGTTCAGATTGTTACCCATCATTATATCATCTCTGATCATGTTCCAAATGATGTGTTGTGAGTAGTTCGTTGAGGTCTTGAGGACATGGGTGAATTCTAGATGTTAGTAGTGAACTATGTTGAGTAATGTTTAATGGTTTGATATTTAAGTTGTGGTGCTATTCTTCTAGTGGTGTCATGTGAACGTCGACTACATGACACTTCACCTTTATGGGCCTAGGGGAATGCATTGTGTATTCGAATATTAATTGTGGGGTTGCCGGAGTGACAGAAACCTAAACCACCGTTAATATCTCGATGCATGAGGGATAGCAGGATCTTAGAGTTTAAGGCTGTGGTTAGATTTATCTTAATTACTTTCTTGTATTTGCGGATGCTTGCAAGGGGTATAATCACAAGTATGTATTAGTCCTAGGAAGGGCGGTGCATTAGCATAGGTTCACCCACACGACACTTATCAAAACACTAAAGATTAATCATCTATATGAAGCGAAAGCACTAGACATAAATCCCGTGTGTCCTCAAGAACGCTTGGTCATCATAAGTAAACAAACCGGCTTGTCCTTTGCTCTAGAAAGGATTGGGCCCCTCGCTGCAATTATTATTGTTGCGCTTTATTTACTCGCACTTTATTTATCTGTTATATCAAAAACTCCTAAAAACCTGTCTGCTAGTATTTACAGTGAAATCCTCATCGAAACTGCTTGTCAGCACCTTCTGCTCCTCGTTGGGTTCGACACTCTTATTTATCGAAAGTACTACGATACACCCCCTATACTTGTGGGTCATCAAGACTATTTTCTAGCGCCGTTGCCGGGGAGTGAAGCGCTATTGGTAAGTGGAATTGGTAAGGAAAGCTTTATCTGTAAGTGCTGTTTTTATTTCTGTCTCCTAATTTGCTTAATTATGGAGAGAGGAACTATTGCTTTCCTGTTTGGAAAGGCTTCTACCACTGCTGAGGTATAAAATGAGGCGCCACCTAAAGAAATAGTGTCATTTAAAATACCTATGAAAATTATTGATCGTGTTTTGGATAACCGCTATGAAGGGGATGGAACTATCCACCCCGGTGATCATTTACTGTTTTTACATGAATTATGCGAGTTGTTCAAGTGTGCAGGTATTACAATGGACAAAGTCAGGAAGAAATTATTCTCCATATCACTTACTGGGAGAGCTGCGCATTGGTATAAATTGTTGAAGAACGGGAATTCTCTTGGATGGGAGGAAATCGTACCTCTCTTTTATTCTAAATTTTATCCCCCAAGTGAGATTGACCAAGATCGGAATTCTATGTATAATTTCTAGCCTCATGATGGAGAAAGTATTGCCCAAGCTTGGGGGAGATTGAAGGCATTAATGCTCAAATGCCCCATTCATGAGCTTCCTGGTAATATTATTGTTGATAACTTCTATGCAAGACTCTCCTTTGAATGTAAAACATTATTGGATACCTCTTGTGCTGGATCATTCACGCGTAATAAGGAGGAGTTTAAATGGGATCTTCTTGATCGTATTGAAGAAAATACTGAAGCATGGGAGAACGACAAAGGTAGGGAGTCAGGTATAAAATATGACTTCGAATGCATTGAAACTTTCATGAATACTGATGCATTTCGAAATATTAATAATGCCTATGGTCTTGACTCTCAAGTTGTTGCAAATTATTATAAATCCTTTGCTGCTTATTTCGGTTTGCCCAAGGAGGGCTTTGAAAAATATCATGAACCATATAAAGATAAATCTGTCACTCCTATAACTAAAAGCATTGAAGTTAATGTTGTTGATCATATTATTCCTGAACCCTATATTGAAAAGGTTCCTTTTCCTGTTAAGGTGAAAGAACATTCTGTTATGGCTAGTGTTGTTAACAAAAGTGAAAAGAAAGCTATACAACCTGATGAACAAATTAAAATTGAACCTCCTGTTGCTATAGTTAAAGATCTTGTTACTAAAAATGTTGGAGATGAGTATATTATATTTTGTGAGAATGCTTCTAATGTTGTTTCTCATCCTAAAAGTTCAAGGAAAACTAGTGTTCCTATGTTATCTGTTAAAATTGGTGATCATTGCTATTATGGATTATGTGATATTGGTGCAAGTTCTAGTGCTATTCCTTATGAGCTTTACAGGGAAATTATGCATGAGATTGGTCCTTGTGAACTTGAAGAAATTGATGTGGTTATTCAACTTGCTAATAGAGAAACTATCTCTCCAATTGGTATTATTAGAGATGTTGAAGTTCTATGTGGTAAGACTAAATATCATGCTGATTTTCTCGTACTTGGTGCTGCTGCTAGTAAGACTTGTCCTATCATTTTTGGTAGACCTTTTCTAAATACTTGTGGTGTTGTTATAGATTGTAAGAAAGAGAAAATATTTACTAAATTTGCTGGTGATTCGTATGAATTCAATTTTTCGAAATTTGCCAAAGTCCCTTATGAAACCGAATTGCCTAATGAGGATTTTAAAGTAGAACAGCTTGCCTCTATTGCTCTTGCTCCTAACAATGTTTTGCAGCAATTTATGGAAGATCATGAAAGTGAAGTCTTTATGGAAGAAAGGAATGAACTTGATGAAATATTTCTTCGTCAACCTATTCTTAAACATAATTTACAAGTGGAAGACTTGGGTAAAACACTTCCACCTAAAAAGGATCCTGTCTTTGATTTAAAACCTTTGCCTGAGAATCTTAAGTATGCTCATATTGATGACAAGAAAATATATCCTGTTATTATTAGTGCTAACCTTTCAGGCAAAGAAGAGGAAAGATTATTGGAAGTATTGAAGAAACACCGTGGAGCTATGGGTTATACTTTGGATGATTTGAAAGGGATTTCTCCTACTATATGTCAACATTCTATTAATATGGAGCTTGATGCAAAGCCAGTTGTTGAACATCAACGCCGTTTAATACCCAAAATGAAGGAAGTGGTAAGAAATGAGGTATTAAAACTCCTTGATGCTGGTATAATTTATCCTATTGCTGATAGTAGATGGGTTAGTCATGTGCACTGTGTCCCTAAGAAAGGTGGAATTACTGTTGTGCCTAATGATAATGATGAGCTTATTCCTCAGAGAGTAGTAGTTGGTTATAGAATGTGCATTGATTTTAGAAAGGTTAATAAAGTTACTAAGAAAGATCATTATCCCTTACCCTTTATTGATCAAATGTTGGAGAGGTTAGCTAATAAAACTCATTTTTGCTTTCTTGATGGTTATTCTGGTTTCTCTCAAATTGCTGTTAAAGCTCAAGATCAAGAGAAAATCACGTTTACTTGTCCTTATGGTACTTATGCTTATAGACGTATGCCTTTTGGTTTGTGTAATGCTCCTGCTACTTTTCAAAGATGTATGTCTGCTATCTTTCATGGTTTTTGTGAGGAAATTGTGGAGGTATTCATGGACGATTTTTCTGTCTATGGAACTTCTTTTGATAATTGCTTGCACAATCTTGATAAGGTTTTGCAGAGATGTGAAGAAACTAATCTTGTTCTTAATTGGGAGAAGTGCCACTTTATGGTTAATGAAGGAATTGTCCTTGGACATAAGATTTCTGAAAGAGGTATTGAAGTTGATAGAGCTAAAGTGGAGGCAATTGAGAAAATGCCTTGCCCCCGAGATGTTAAAGGTGTTCGTAGTATTCTTGGTCATGCTGGTTTCTATAGAAGGTTTATCAAAGATTTTGCTAAGGTATCAAAGCCTCTTACTAATCTCTTGCAAAAAGATGTACCATTTGTTTTTGATGATGATTGTAATGAAGCTTTTGAAACTCTTAAGAAGGCTTTAATAAGTGCTCCTATTGTTCAACCACCTGATTGGAATTTACCATTTGAAATTATGTGTGATGCTAGTGATTTTGCTGTTGGTGCTGTTCTTGGACAAAGAGTAGATAAAAAGTTAAATGTCATTCATTATGCTAGTAAGACTCTTGATCCTTCTCAAAAGAATTATGCTACAACTGAAAAAGAATTTCTAGCTGTTGTTTTTGCTTGTGATAAATTTAGACAATATATTGTTGATTCTAAAGTTATTATTCACACCGATCATGCTGCAATTAGATACCTTATGGAAAAGAAAGATGCAAAGCCTAGGCTTATTAGATGGGTATTACTGTTGCGAGAATTTGATTTGCATATTGTAGATAGGAAAGGTGCTGAAAATCCTGTTGCTGATAATTTTTCTAGATTGGAAAACATTGAATATGATCCTATTCCTGTTAATGATAGTTTTCCAAATGAACAATTAGCTGCAATAAGGGTGAGTTCACGAGATAGTCCTTGGTATGCTGATTATGCTAACTTTATTGTTTCGAAGTATTTGCCTCCAACCTTTTCAGCTCAACAAAGAAGAAAATTCTTTTATGATTTGAGGCATTATTTCTGGGATGACCCACACTTATATAAAGAAGGAGTGGATGGTATTATGCGAATATGTGTTCCGGAGTATGAACAACAGGAGATATTGAGAAAATGCCATAGTAGTGCTTATGGAGGACATCACGCTGGAGATAGAACTGCACAAAAGGTTTTACAATCGGGTTTTTATTGGCCTACTCTTTTTAAAGATGCAAGAAAGTTTATTTTATCTTGTGATCAATGTCAAAGAATTGGTAATATCTCTAGACGTAATGAAATGCCTATGAATTATTCTCTTGTTATTGAGCCATTTGATTGTTGGGGATTTGACTTTATGGGTCATTTTCCTCCTTCAAAGGGTTATACTCATATACTTGTTGTTGTTGATTACGTTACTAAATGGGTAGAAGCTATACCTACTAAAAGTGCTGATGTTGAGACATCATTAAAAATGCTTCAAGATATAATTTTTTCTAGGTTTGGTGTTCCTAGATATCTCATGACTGATGGAGGTTCTCATTTTATTCATGGTGGTTTTAGAAAAGTTCTTGCTAAATATGGTGTTAATCATAGAATTGCTTCAGCTTATCATCCTCAAACTAGTGGGCAAGTAGAATGATCAAATAGAGAAATTAAATCTATCTTGCAAAAGACTGTTAATAGAACAAGGAAGAACTGGGCTGATAAATTAAATGATGCATTGTGGGCTTATAGAACTGCTTATAAAAATCCCATGGGTATGTCTCCTTATAAAATGGTCTATGGAAAAGCTTGTCACTTGCCTTTAGAATTAGAACACAAAGCTTATTGGGCAGTGAGAGAACTAAATAGAGATTTTAAACTTGCTGGTGAGAAAAGATTACTTAATTTGAGTTCTTTAGATGAATGGAGAAGTGAAGCTTATGAAAATCCTAAACTCTTTAAAGAGAAAGTTAAGAAATGACATGATAGGAGAATTCTTAAGAGAGAGTTTCATGTTGGTGAAAAAGTTTTATTGTATAGCTCTCGTCTTAGATTCTTTGCAGGGAAATTACTCTCCAAGTGGGAAGGACCATATGTTATTGTTGAGGTGTTCCGTTCGGGTGCAATTAAAATTGCCTCACTTAAAGATGACTCTACACAAGTGGTGAATGGGCAAAGACTCAAACATTATATTTCTGGAGATTCTTATAATGAAGATGTTGATATTATTCAAGTTATTGCTCCGGAAACTTTTATCAAAAAGAATTTTTCTGAGTCTTCAGAAGCTGAATTCGAAAAGGTACAGTTTCGGTAAGAAAAAGTTCGCATTTTTAATTTTGGAAGACATAGAAGTTATTTTTAGAAAATATGGGAAAATACAAGACGAAAACGAGCGGGACACGGAGCACGAGGCGCCGACACCACGTGCTCGCGCGGGCCCCATCCTTGCCGCGCGAGCAGGGGGTCTGGACTCCTCGGTGTCCGTCGCCTACTCAATCTCATGTTGTTGCCTTCCTTTTTTCATGTATATTTTTCCTATATAATCTCCCAGAACCCCCGAGGTCCGTATATCGTGTTTTCGAAGTGTTTTTGTTTCGAGCTGTTTTTGTCCAGATGTCGTCCCAGGGTTCCTGTTCCGAAGACTACGCGTTGCGTCGCCAACGTGAACTCCTTCAGGATCTAGATCGAGGATCTTTCGTTGGATGGGCGGAGGAGGACAAAGTGAAGGCTAGGCGCAAGGACATGGACGAGAGCGTCATGGAGGAAGTGAAGAAGATGTCATCGGCCAAAAGAGAACGAGCAGGAGCAAGGGGTAGCAAGCCCATCTTTGTGGGATCCGTTAACGCTCAACGTGCCTTTTCTCATAACATGCAGGGACCCATACCACCTGTTCCAGATCTTAGCTCATTCCCGGATGCGGAAGACGCTCTTCGGATCACGGACCAGTTTTGTGATCAGTATCGAGTCCTGAGGATGGAAGTGGACATACTTCAAGAGGAGAACAACAGGCTTTGCAAGATGCTAGAGCGTTACCTGACCCCGTTCAAAGTTGTCCCACCATCACCACCAAAGGAGTAATTCATCATCGGTATTGGCCTCTCCCTTAGCTTGTTCCAAGCTTGGGGGGAGTGCCGCGGTATCACCCCACCATCTTTTATCTTTTATCTTTTATCTATTAGTAGTGTCATATCATGAGTAGGGAAGTTATCTTATATGATGGTTTGCAATGTGGAAGTATCTCTCTTTTAGTTGGTTATCTATGTATCCCTTGGTGTGAGTTGTCGTTATGAAATATTAATGAGAAGTTTTATCATTTATTTTCTGCACATCTTATTTTAGTTTGCAACTTCTATCATATATGATTGATCTTGTCATTAGTATTGTTATCACTTTCGGAGCATATAGTAAATCTTTTGGTTTTGGCGAACTTAGCATTGGTCAGTAGCTACAATACTTTGAGACTTAAGTGGAGGAAAGAATTACATGTAGATATAGTTTTCAATGATCTCTCTCACTTGTAGATGATAAGCTTAGTATTCACAATTTAAATTTTTTTGTGCCTCCAAGTAAGAATTGCATGATTGCCTTTAGTACATGTATATTTGTTTGTATCCATCAACTCTTATGCTTGCCACCAAACCTTGCTAGCCAAAGACCGGTATCGAGAGGGAATGCTTCTCATACTTTCAAACCTTGAGCCAAAACCCTTGCCAGTGTCCACCATACCTACCTATTATGTGGTATTTTGCGCCACTCCAAGCAAATACTTCATGTGCTATTTTTATTCAAAACTACTATACCTAATTTGTGTCAATGTCTATTAGCTCATGAGGAAATAATAGTTGAGTTTGTTATCTTCCATACTAATTAAGTAACCCTTGACTTGCATGCTTCATCTGCTCGTCACTAATATTGCAAAGGGCTGGTTAGACCACTATAATATCAAAAGGTTGAGAAAGTTAAAAATAGACACTCCTCCATGGTTTGAGATTGATTGGTAGGCACCCGAGGATTCGGTTAGCCATGGCTTGTGTAAGCAAAGGTTGGGAGGAGTGTCAAAGTTATCAAAATAGTTGTTTATTATAAAGGCTTGTTTTAAAATAATCGGAACCGCTCTCAACTTGCTTAGTATGGAAGATGACAAGAACTCTATTACCATTCGTTGACAACAACAAACACCGCTCAAAAACTTACTTTTATGCTCTCTATATGATTTTAAAAAACTAAAAGCTCTAGCACATGCTTGTATCTCTGCTTCCCTCTGCGAAGGGCCTATCTTCTACTTTATGTTGAGTCAGTAAACCTATCTCCTTCTTTCTTAACCAAGCATTTGAGTTGATTGTGATTCAACCATCTATTTAATAGGGCTGTTTTGTAGAGTAAGCTCAATATGTTCATTGTTCTCTAACCAAGAACGAAGTTTGCCAACACCAACTATGGTTTTCTCTATGCATTTTATTGTGATTTACCTTTACTTGTTACAAGTTGAGCTATATGAATGGAGTTGATATCTAAGATGACTTGTGTATTATTAAATGTGATGCTTCTTGTCCGTATATTCTTTATCGACACTTCACTCCATAAACCTGTGGTCATGTTTACTGAGCTCAGCTTTCGCTTAGGGACAAGCGAGGTCTAAGCTTGGGGGGAGTTGATACGTCCATTTTGCATCACTATTTTATATCATAATTTACTGTTATTCATTGATATATTTCATATTTAGAGATGATACTTATGTTATTTCATCTATTGTGCATGTTTGATGATTATTGGAGAATTGATCACCGGAGTCTGGAAACAGCTGGAAAAAGCACCGTCAAGATACATTATTTGCGAAGATCAAAATACAAAACGAAGACCGTGGAAAATATTGTTTTGCCAGATCATGGAGGGAGCCACGAGGAGAGGCCAAGGTGGGGCCCAGGGGGCCCACACCCCATCCTCGCGCGGCAGGCCCTGGACCCGCGCGAGCATGGGGTCTGGCCGCCCTGGCCCACCTCCTGCCGTGCCCCTTCGCGTACTTCATCCCCCCGAAAACCTAAGACCTTCTACGGAGAGTTAGAATTATTCCGCCGCCGCCACGAGGCGGAAAACCACAGAGAGAAGAAAGCTCTCCGGCAGGCTAAAATCTGCCGGGGAAATCCCTTCCCGGAGGGGGGGAAATCGTCGCCATCGTCACCGTCATCGAGCTGCACGTCATCGGGATCATCATCACCATCATCTCCACCGCCGTCACCGTCATCTACACCGCTCCACTCCGTTCCCGCTGTAACATCTAGGGCTGAATCTTGTGTGTTTGATAGGGGAAACTCTCCCGGTGTTAATTACTATTGTTATTGATGCTATTGGGTGGAACCGTTGAATTAAGGTTTATGTTCAGATTGTTACCCATCATTATATCATCTCTGATCATGTTCCAAACGGTGTGTTGTGAGTAGTTCGTTGAGTTCTTGAGGACATGGGTGAAGTCTAGATGTTAGTAGTGAACTATGTTGAGTAATATTTAATGGTTTGATATTTAAGTTGTGGTGCTATTCTTCTAGTAGTGTCATGTGAACGTCGACTACATGATACTTCACCTTTATGGGCCTAGGGGAATGCATTGTGTATTCGAATATTAATTGTGGGGTTGCTGGAGTGACAGAAACCTAAACCCTCGTTAATATCTCGATGCATGAGGGATAGCAGGATCTTAGAGTTTAAAGCTGTGGTTAGATTTATCTTAATTACTTTCTTGTATTTGCGGATGCTTGCAATGGGTATAATCACAAGTATGTATTAGTCCTAGGAAGGGCGGTGCATTAGCATAGGTTCACCCACACGACACTTATCAAAACACTAAAGATTAATCATCTATATGAAGCGAAAGTACTAGATATAAATCCCGTGTGTCCTCAAGAACGCTTGGTCATCATAAGTAAACAAACCGGATTGTCCTTTGCTCTAGAAAGGATTGGGCCCTCGCTACAATTATTATTGTTGCGCTTTATTTACTCGCACTTTATTTATCTGTTATATCAAAAACTCCTAAAAACATGTCTGCTAGTATTTACAGTGAAATTCTCATCGAAACTGCTTGTCAGCACTTTCTGCTCCTCGTTGGGTTCGACACTCTTATTTATCGAAAGTACTACGCTACACCCCCTATACTTGTGGGTCATCAACCCCTAGTCATATTAAATATCTGGATCTAAACGAACAGAACAGAAAAGGAAGTAAACATGCAACACCCAGCACTTCGGCGCCGTTGCCGGCCGGGATTGCCGCCGGTTCCTCTCCAGCTGGAGAAGATACGAGGTAATTCGTGTGGTGTGTAGACTGTGCGTGTGCTATGCGTGTGGTGTCCGGTTCCTCTCCAGCTGAATCTTAACTTGGTGTTGTGCGTGTGGTGCGTAGATTGTGGAACTATACTGAACCTGGTGATGTGCGTGTGGTGTGTAGATACTGAACCTGGTGCTGGGCGTGTGTGCCTGCAATATTCAGTACTAAACCTAGCTAGTGTTGCTTAGCTTTCTCAGATTTTTTCAACTGATTATATGTGTTGGCAATGGCAGGTAAATTGGTGCTGCAGAATGACAGAAACTGGTAATGGGTTGCCTCAAGTTGGCATGATATTCCGAGGAGGCTTGGCTTTTTTGGGTTGCATATGGGGGGCGTGCAGGCTTTGAAGTGAGGAAGAGGTATACCAATGTGAGTAAGTCTGATGGAAAGATTACCACATGCAGATTCGTTTGTGCCAAGGAAGGTTTTCGGAAAAAAGTACAAAGACAAACCCCTCAAATATGTTTCAGACCTGAAATAAGAACTAATTGCTCATATGACTCTTACATTTCGTCGCGTGACTGAAATTTTTGAAGTCACCGATTTACTTCCTGAACACAACCACGTCCTTCACTTGCCACAAACCCGCCACCTCATGGTGTACCAAAGGAAAATTTCAGAATTTCAAGCTTTTGAAATCGATGCTGCCGATGACTCTGGAATTATGCCTAAAGCTGCGTATGAGCTTGCTACTCGTAAAGTTGGTGGACGACTTAATCTTGGCTACACTTGTCGTGACCATAGAAATCATTTGCAAAGCAAGAGGCAGAGAGAGTTGGCTTGCGGTCAGGCGGGGAGCATGTTAAAATATTTTCATGAAAAATTTGCTGAAAACCCATCATTTCAATATGCTTTGCAGCTGGATTGTGAGGAGAATATAGCAAACATTTTCTGGGCTGATGCTAAGATGATGCTAGACTATGCACACTTTGGTGATGTCACGTTTGACACTACATTTGGCACAAACAAGGAATATAGGCCATTTGGTGTTTTTCTTGGACTCAATCAGTTTAGGGAGACTACCATTTTTGGTGTTGCATTGTTGTTTGATGAAACGTGTGACTCATTTAAATGGCTCTTTGGCACTTTTCTAGCTGCACATAATGGAAGGCAGCCTAGAACTATTTATACCGATCAAGATGCTGCAATGGGAAACGCTGGTGAGGCTGTGTTCAAGGAATCATACCATGGACTATGTACCTTCCACATTATGCAAAATGCTGTCAAACATCTATCTCCAATTAAGGGCGAAGGGAAAGATGATGGTGAAGATAAACATGAGGGAGAACACAAAGATGGAGGTGAGGAGGAAGATGAAGATGAAGAATCAAATATTCTCAAAGAGTTTGCTGCTTGCATGTATGGTTATGAGGACAAGGCAGCATTTGAAGAAGCATTTGATAATTTGAGGTGTAAAATGCATAAGCAAACTTGGTTAGATTATATCTACAAAGTAAAAGAAAAATGGGCTGAATGTTTTATGAGCTTCAGTTTGGGAGTGAGAAGCACGCAACTAAGTGAGAGCTTCAACAATTCATTGAAGAACCACTTGAAATCTGATTTTTCATATTATCAGATTTTTTAAGCATTTTGAAAGGACACTCGAAGTAAAAAGAAATAAGGAGTTGGAATCTGAATTTGAAGCAAGGAAAAATATACCAAGAATCAAGATGAGCACCCCTATGTTGGTACAAGCAAGCAAAGTGTACACTCCAATTATTTTTGAAGCTTTCCAAAGTGAGTATGAAATATCCATGGCTGCATGCACTAAAGTATTGGATGGAAACAAATATGTTGTTGCTATTGGTGGCGATTTATCTTTTGAGGATGAGCGCCTAGTGATAGGTGATCCTCTAAACCAAATAGCAACATGTTCTTGTCAAATGTTTGAAAGGGCAGGAGTGTTGTGTGGACATGGACTGAAAGTTCTAGATATGATGAACATAAAGACATTGCCGATGCATTATATCTTGAAGAGATGGACTAGAGAAGCCCGACAAGGAAGTATATTGGACAAGCAAGGAAGAAATGTAGTAGAAAATCCAAAACTGGAAGCTATGCTTCGGTACCAAGAACTATCTCATAAATTTGATTCTATGGCACATAAAGTGGCATACTCTACAGAATGTTGTTTGTTCTTGGAAAACACACTTGATTCCATTGTCCCAAAGCTGGAAGATATGCTAAATTCATCTACTAGTGCTATGAACGAACCAAGCAATGAGAAGCAAAATGCTGACCCAAACGTGGAGCAAACAGACGACTTGCTTAGAGCTGCGCGACTGAAGAAAAAAGAAGTGCAATCCAAAAATATGAAGAGAAAAAAAACTTGGATTGATAGGTTGCGCAAGGGCAAGCGCAAGTCAACTAAGCCTGCTGTTTCTACCAAAAAAGGATCAAAGGTATGTTCTAATCTGAGCATAACACATTCATTTATAAACTAATTCGCCAAACTTTCATTTGACAGGAACAAAAGAAAAAAGATGATCCACAACCTCTAGTAGAAGCAGAAGATGACGGCCACAAGAAAGAAGTTGTTGTAGAAAGTAAACAGTACGATGTCATCGAGAGTTTTACCCAACTCCTCACAGCTCCTCCACCTTGTGATGTTAGCCTGCTTTATGGTGGAAATCTGTTCTAGTGTATGTATGTTGGTTACATGGTACTTTAGGAGCTAACTAAATCTTTTGGAAATCTGTTGTAGTGTATGTATGTTGGCTACATGTATTTTGGGAGATAACTTATTGCACCAGAAAGGGAATGATATGCTGCATTGTGCATTATGTGAGCATTTTAAGCTTTGTACCAAATTTTAAACTCAAAAATGAAACTGTCCAGAAAATTTTGAAAAAATTCCAGTAAATGTAATATGTGACCTTATGCATTCTGACAAAGTTTCGTTCAATTTGGATAAATGGTTTGTGAGTAAACAACAATTTAATTTTCTCTCCCAAATTTTGAAGTCAAAATTCGAACTGCCCAGAAAATTTTGAAAAAATTCCAGTACATAAAATATATTGTATTATGCATCCTGGGAAAAAATTGTTTAATTTGGACGAACGGTTTGTGAGTAAACATCATCTTAAGTTTCAGCTGAAAACTACATAGTGTAGATGCCTTTGGTCGTTCGTGTCCGTTGGATCAATAATGAAGGGACCAGATGTGCAGAAGTCTCTCGGTGACTTGTAGTATACAGGTCACTGAAGCTCAGTCCGTCACCTTGATTTTTTTTTTAAATTACAAGTTTACAGCCTAATGAACCGAGGGAGTTTAAACAATAGATTTATGGTCACTGTATCAAGTCAACATCGCGCTCATCATCATTGTTCTTAATCACTCTCCGAGTCTCTTCTATCCTCTACAGCCGGCGCGGAAGTCACACCGGCGATGATGCGCACAGCCGACAGTTCTGACTCTGCAAGCCTTGTCACTGTTTTTCTCCGCAATAATAAGCGCAGAGAGCGACTGATTATCACGTAGGAGTATAAAATTTTAGAAACGAGCCTGCATGATTTGCATATGCCGTATATACTCCACGCTGTCGATCGCTCTCGAGCTTAGCTCGCATTACCTGCACCAGCACGAAGATATGGAGGTCGAAATCCTAACCCAGCACCGCGCGCAGCAGCAGGCCTGCAAGATCAAGGCCAGCGCATGGCATGAGCTCCCGATCACCGCCGCCAAGACGCTCCGCCGCGATCCCCTCCTCGCCGTCAACTTCTTGCTCCTGGTCGTCGGCACGGCGTGCGGTCCGCTCCTCCTCCGCGCCTATTTCGTCCGCGGCGGCACCCGCAAGTGGCTCTCCAGCCTGCTCCAGACCGCCGGCTGGCCGCTCCTCCTCATGCCGCTCTACGCCTCTTTCCTCTCCCGCCGCCAGCGCCGCCAAACCGCCGTCTTCCTGATGACGCCCCGCCTCCTGGCCGCGTGCGTCGTCGTCGGCCTCATGACCGGCGCCGACAACTTCCTCTACGCCTACAGCCAGGCCTACCTCCCCGTGTCCACCTCGTCCATACTCATCTCCACGCAGCTCGCCTTCACGGCGGGCTTCGCGTTGCTGCTCGTGCGCCACCGCTTCACGGGCTCAACGGTGAACGCCGTCGTGCTGCTCAGCGTCGGTGCCGCCATGCTGGGTCTGGACGCCGGAGGGGACCGGCCGCCGGGGGTGTCCGGTGCGCAGTACCGCGCCGGATTCGGCATGGCGCTGGGCGCCGCGGCGCTCTACGGCCTCGTGCTGCCCGTCATGGAGCTCAGCCAGGCGTGGCACGCCGCGCGCGCCGGCGCGGCCGCCCTGACGTACACGCTCGTCGTGGAGATGCAGGTCGTCATCGGGCTCACTGCCACGGCATTCTGCGCCGTCGGCATGCTAGTCAACAAAGATTTCCATGTGAGTTATCACTTTCAAACATTCAGGGCTATCAGTAATCAATACATACTTTTGTGGCTAGTGTTGTGAGTGCCGCTAAACCAGAGTCCTTTGTTTTCATCTGAATATTTTTGTTCAAATGATCTTGTGAACTAGAATCTGAATTTGATCCACGGCAGCAGAACTGAAGATTTTAATTTGAAAAACACGGCAGGCAATCCCAGGAGAAGCCCGGCGGTTCGAGCTCGGCGAGGCGGGCTACTACCTTCTGTTGGTCGGTACAGCCGCCGTGTACCAGTGCTTCTGCCTCGGCACAATCGGCGCCATCTTCTACGGCTCGGCGCTGCTCGCCGGAGTCATCATCGCCGTGCTCATCCCGGTGACTGAGGTCCTCGCCGTTGTTTTCTTCCACGAACATTTTAGCGCCACGAAGGGCATCGCTCTCGGGCTCTCGCTCTGGGGTCTCGCCTCCTATTTCTACGGCGAGGTGCGGACCAAGGCCCCGGATAAAGAACACCAGTCAAGTTTGAATACGGATCCTGATTGCGAAAATTGAGGAATGTTTAGAAAGAAGGAAACGTTAATACGTTATAGTCCAAATGCTAAATACAGTGAATATTAGTTTTTTTTGGAAGATCTAACATTACTGATCAATCAAACAAAGTACATCGTTTCGAGCACGTATTCATACTCAAACTTCATAAAGTTCGATTAAGTATCTACCTACAACATCAAATCAAAATAATTAGAACCATTATGAAATACAATTCATACACACGAATCGCTGCCGTCGTCGAGCAAAGCACGAGCAATTGACAACGGCGGCGTTCTTCACCGCTCATCAGAACACTTGGTGGTGGTCACGTGATTCACATAGGTCGCACAATCTCGAGGGTGGTGGGAATTGTCGTAGAGGCGGCCCGAACCGGCCCTGGCTTTAGACTATGTCCACCAGGACCTCTAAATGACCCTCCAAAAGTCTATTGGGTCCGGACGCAGGAAAACACTCCTAGCGACACCCCAAATCTCTGTCTCGAGCCATTTCGTATCCGGCACCCTCAATTTGGAGGCCCTCTCTGGGGTGTCGGACATGAGTTCGAGAGGCCCTTCAATAGGGTGACCCGTTTGTCATACACAAAAACAACGCCCAATGATTAATTAGTCCATGCAGAGGGCGTTCCACCTGATTAATGGCGAGGCGACAAGACGTCGCCGTCTGCCTGCACCAAGCGTAGGTGAAGGGGTATTTATAGCTCTCTCCAAAATGATGCGATTCATCGACGCCGTCAAGTTTGAATACGCCTCGCCATAACACCTGCACGCCTCGCCATAACACCAAGCGTAGAAACGATGCGACGCATCGACGCCGTCCCAGCAGCATCATTGTCACCGTGTACCAGGGCGGACGATGAAGCCCCACGTACCGGCTGCGGCATGCATCAAAGGCAGAGCAAACCCAACCATGCGCCGCGCCGGCTTTGAAGCACATGCTATATGCAAATTCCTCAAGGCCGAAACCGCCAATAGCAGACACTTCCGCCGCCAGATCATTGAGCATGCAAGTTCCTTGATGATCCGACGGTGGCAGAGTCTTGCATAACACCGGCGTCTCGACATCGGCGCAGGTAATGGTCGAGGAAAAGTTGTAGGTTGTCACCGGCGACATCATAAGCCTTCTTCTCTCCGCGTAGGTTTAGGTGTAAATTATAAGTTTGTCAAATTTGGAGCGCCGAGATAGGCCTCCTTCTCAAAAAAAAAATATTAAGTTTGTTTAAATTATTGTAAAAAAATTGGGGTGTGACTTTAGGGGACGCCGTTGTGGGCTACGACCTCCATTTGACCGGACACCTGTCCGGCACCTTTCAATTAGGTTCAATTTAGGGGTGCCAGATACGAATTTAGAGGCGCGGTGGAGATGCTCTTATGATAATGATAGTAGGGTATTGTGGACAGTGTTCCGATCCATTTGCAACAATGTCTACGACTCTACGAATATGTCCTTGACATGACATTTCTGAACTCTGAAGGCAAGATATTCATGTAGCCTGAAACAAAGGTACTACGCTGACGCAATACAGTTTGATTTGCCCCCAATCTGAAATTTGTGCCATCTCACTTGTCAGTGTAACTGATCTTTGTGTGGAAATGAAAAATGAAAAGGTTCAATTCATCTGTGAAGGACAAAATGGAACTATGTAAACGTAGAACTTAGAAATACTGACCATGCATGTAGGTTGGGCAACAGGGAAGTATTCCATTCACTGTTATAGGACTGTGAGATCGAATTCAGAAATGTTTTGAATTAGGATTGTGGAGCTGACAGTCGGCAAACCTGAAGATTGCGCACGACGTTCCGAAACAAAATACATGCATCTTCAGAATTCAGATGAGCATGAGTGCACGAACTAATCAACCGCAAATTCCATGGGATCAATCGACGGCAGGAGGAGACGGACAACGAGAGTACGAGACGAAAACAACGAACTATTAATCAATAAAGCGGAGATCCAAGAGATGAATCGATCGATCATCTACAAGATGGTGGCAAACGTCCTAAATCCAATTGCATAACTTATATATACACCGACAAGGAAACGACAGAGGCGGCGGAACAACGAATCGCCAAATGAATCGATCCGCCGACCGTCCGCCAGGAGCCGAGGAACAGAGGAGCCCGGCCGGCTAATACGACCCCGCGTCGCCGGCGCCGGCGTCGCCCTGCTTCTTCTTCTGCACCTTGCCCTTGATCCACTGGAAGCCGTGCGCGGTGCCCTCCTTGACCTTCTTCAGCCCCGTGGCCGCGGCCGCCTTGGTCTTCTCCACGCCGCCGCCGCCGCCCTGCTGCTTCTTTCCGGCGCCGGCGCTGCCGGCATGCGGGCTCGGGTCGCTGCCGTAGTCCCACTGGTCCGCCCACGACGTGCCGAACGAGTTCTTGCGCTCCATGTCCAAAGAGAATCCCCTCGAGAAATCAGCTGAAATCGCGTTGCTTTCCCTGCGGTGAATCGAATGGCCTGTGATCTGTGAATCCACCTCCGCTCGCCGGGGCAATGGCGGGTTTTATAACCGGAGATCTTCCTGATCTGGCGAATTGAAGACGCGTAGCAGGAAACGTACACGCGGACCAGCACGGTGGTTGGTCGGTTCTCGTAGCTGCACCTGCATGCCGCTTTTGACCAGCGTCGTGCGGTGCGTGTCCATTGCCGGGCTGCGGACTGCGAAGCTTCCAGAGGCTGGCCGGTGGGCCCACGTAGAGCCTGGGCCACTTGTCGGTGACTTTCTTCGCAGCCGCGAATGGATCCCGTTGGTACGCTTGTTACGGCGGCCTGACCGCATGCATGACGGACGCCCCCATGTCCAGAGGATGACATTTTTATTTCTTGGACGGGAGAAGGAGAACAGGCCGGTCGTCTGGTTTGATTTGTTCTAGAGAGGCTTTGCTTGTCTGGAAGCAAAATCCCAGTAAGCGCCTGTGTGTTAAACTTGGATTTAGCACGTGTGGAGTCGTAGGACACGAGGGGAATTCGTCTGATCAAGCAATGCGTGGAAGGTTCGTCCGAACATGAGCTGGCCTACGTGGAATTTGTACTTTTTCGGTACCCTCAGTTTCCTTCCTTTAAACAGCATCTTCACCGGAGGCTTTTGGAGGTGGGAGTCCCGACGCCTGAAAACGCCCCAAGCTCAGCATCCACCAGTTATAGAAAGGGCTATCAGTGGCGCACCAAAATCCACCTTTTGTGGCGCACTATGGGAAATGGTGGATGCGTCACATAATTCTCGCCACTAAATATAATTCTGTGGCGCACCCGCCCGGTGCACTACAGAAAAACCCAAAATTCTGTGGTGCACCCCACCATCATGCGCCACAAAATTATTTTTTTGAATTTTTTTTAAAAGCCGGCCAGATTCCTAAATCTGGACCTAGTGCCGCCCGATTTTTCGCCGGAGCCCGTGGTGCCCGTGGCCATGGTCGTAGGTGGCTTGGTCGGAAGTGGGTGGAGGAGGGGGGCGCCGAGGTGGGTGGTGGATGATGCACACGGTGGGTGTGTTGTTGGGAGACCCCAAGAGGAAGGTATGAAGTAGTGCAGCAGCAAGTTTCCCTCAGTTGTGCAACCAAGATTATCGAACCAGTAGGAAATAATGAACTCCCCCGAGGTGTCAACGGTGCCAGAAAAATCTGCGACGTAAGGGCGCCAGAAAATGCTTCCTAGGACGTAGGTGACGTGGAACCTGCACACAACACAATCAAGATACTTTGCCCCAACTTAACGGTGAGGTTGTCAATCTCACCGGCTTGCTGTAACAAAGGATTAAACGTATGTGTGGAAGAAAGATGTTTGTTTGCAGAAAGTAACAGGTTTGCAGTTTGTGGTTTATCAGATTAAAGAGAAGGACCGGGGTCCACAGTTCACTAGTGGTGTCTCTCCATAAATAATAATAACATTCATGCGGGTAAACAAATTACAGCTGGGCAATTGATAGAATAATGATGAGCAAACCAATGCATATACCAACGTTGTGATGTCTAGTTTGATATTCATTCGGGCATTACAACAATATACATAGACCGTTCCAACCGCATCTATGACTAATAATCCACCTTCCGGTTAGCGTCCGCACCCCTTTCAGTATTAAGTTGCATGCAACAGATTATCGCCTTAAGCACTGTGTGTAAAGTAAGTAAGTAACATCATCCTTAGATAAAATACTACTGTTTTATCCCTAGTAGCAACAGTACATCTACAACCTTAGAGCTAGCTGTCACCACCCCAGATTTAATAGAGACATGAACCTACTATCGAGCATAAATACCCCCTCTTGGAGTCACAAGCATCTACTTGGGCAGAGCATACACAAGTAACGGAGAGCATGCAAGATCATTAAATAGCACACACATGATATATTATGAAGCAATAACTTTAGTACTCAATATTCATCGGATCCCAGCAAACACAACATGAAGTATTACATAACGGTGATCTTGATCATGATAGGCAGCTCACAAGATCTAAACATGATAGCACAAGAGGAGAAGACATCCATCTAGCTACTGCTATGGACCCGTAGTCCAAGGGTAGACTACTCACGCATCAGTCCGGAGGCGGTCATGGCGACGTAGAGGCCTTCGGTGACGATTCCCCCTCCCGGCAGGGTGCCAGGGAGAAGTTCTGATCTCTCCCGAATTGGTGTTGACGACGGCGGCGGCTCGGGACCCGTGGAGGAAAATATGAACACCGTGTTAGGGTTTTTAGTCTGGGGGTATTTGTAGGCGAAAGGGCGAAGTCGGTGGCGCCCCGAGGGGCCCACACCTGGTCCTCGCGCGGCCAGGAGTGCTGCCGCGCGAGCACGTGGTGGCGCCGCCTCGGTGGCCCACTTCGTCTCGTGTTCGGCTTTCTGGAACGTTCCCGATGAAAAACTAACTTCAGAAAAGAAATCGTCCAATTCCGAGAACGTTCCGAGTAGGTAAGAACGATAAAAGAATAATAATTTCTGAAGTGACATGCTTAAACACAATCTTGATCATAATATAATGTAAGGCTCATGTTATGAATGAAGTGACTCAAGGCAATGATCTATAGTTTGCTAACAAATAGACAAGGAGTAAACAACTACATCATATAAGTAAAACTTTTCATGAATAGTACTTTCGAACAAGCATCAAAAAGATTTGCACAAGAGTTAACTCATAAAGCAATATTATCTAAGCAAAAGAGCATTGAAGCAACACAAAGGAAGATATAAGTTTCAGCATTGGCTTTCAACTTTTGAACATGTATATTATATAGATAGTTGTCAACACAAAGAAATATAACAAGTGCAATAAGTAAGCATATAAGAATTGTTGCACACAGTTGACACAAGTGTTTGCTTCGGGGATAGAAAGAAGTAGGTAAACTGACTCAACATAAAGTAAAAGATAGGCCCTTCGCAGAGGGAAGCAGGGATACAAGTATGTGCTAGAGCTTCTTAGTTTTATAGGTTTTTGAAATCATATAGAGAGCATAAAAGTAAGTTTTGAGCGGTGTTTGTCGTTGTCAACGAATGGTAATGGGCACTCTACCCCCCTTGTCAACCAGACTTTCTTAAGAGCGGCTCCCATGAAGGACGTTATTTCTACCCAAGGGCAGATCATCCCTCTTTTCTCTTTTGTTTACACATGTAGTTTAGAACTAGTATCATTGCTTGGCTGATTAGATCGGGGCAAAAATGTGAAGAGAATGCAGCGGTTAAAGTTGTAATTAATTGGGACTGGGCACCCCATTTGCCAGCTCTTTTTGCAAAGTTAATGGATAAGTGGTGTATATGCCACTAGTCCAGTTGTGAAAGTCTGTCTAAAAGCAAATGACAAGGTTGATATCCGTAACACCACATACTTCCTCATGAGCTAATAAACATTGACACAAATAAGAGATAATATGTTTTGAATAAAAGGTAGCACATGAAGTATTTACTTGGAATGGCAGGAAATACCATGTAGTAGGTAGGTATGGTGGACACAAATGGCATAGGTTTTGGCTCAAGGATTATGGATGTACGAGAAGCATTCCCTCTCAGTACAAGGCTTTGGCTAGCAAGGTTGTTTGAAACAAACACAAGTATAAACTATGACAACAAGACGTATATAAAAACATATTGCAAGCATTATAAAACTCTACATTGTCTTCCTTGTTGTTCAAACACTTTAACTAGAAAATATCTGGACCTTAGAGATACCAAACATGCAAACCAAATTTCAGCAAGTTTTACGGTAGTTGCTCACTAATAGGTTTTAACTACATGATGTAAAAGTTTAAACATGATCTACTTGAGAGCTCAAAACAATTGCCAAGCACCACAACATGCAAGATAACAATCCATAAGAGCATGTATATCTTTCTTTATACCATCTACCACATTTAGCATTTTCTGTTCTCAACCAAACACCAATCAACTTATTTAAAAGATAAACTCTCCAAGTAATTAAACAATGAGATATGAGAGTATGATATAATAAAGCTAACAGCTCTAGCAAGAGATGCATGAAAAACAAGAGCTAGAAAGCATTGAAGTAACATAGAAGAATACTCAACAAATATAAGTGAAGAATACGAGTATTCATAAGAAAAAGCGGAGCGTGTCTCTCTCCCAGAAAGGAATGCTAGGATCCATTTTATTCAGAGAATGAAAATAACAAAAACAAACCGATGCTTCAAGAAAAGCACATAAGAAGTGGCGGAATTAAAATATAGTTTCACTAGAAAGGACCTGATAGTTTGTTGATAAAGAAGGGGATGCCTTGGGCATCCCCAAGCTTTGACGCTTGAGTCTTCTTTAAATATGTTGGGGATGAACCACCGGGGCATCCCCAAGCTTTGGTTTTACTATCCTCTTGATCACATCATATCATCCTTCTCTCTTGATCCTTGAAAACTTCCTCCACACCAAACTTAGAGTAACTTCGTTAGAGGGTTAGTGCACGAAAAATTATGATATTCTGTAGGAACACAATTGCTACCAATGCTACTGGACATTAGCTACAGCCACTGATACTTCATAGGATAAAAAGATCCAATCAAAATAGCAAAAGAGGCATTGCAAAATAAATGGCAGAATCTGTCAAAAACAGAACAGTCCGTAAAGACGAATTTTTTCGAGACACTTAACTTGCTCAGATCAGAAAACTCAAAACTAATGAAAGTTGCATATATATCTGAGGATTACGCACAAAAAAGGACAGATTATTTGGATTTTTATGTGAGGAGTTATGAATTAAACGGTGGACAGTAGAAAACTGTTTCTGCGCAGGAATCCAAATTTAGCATGAACTTTCAACTAGAGGCTTATCTTGACACAACAATGCAATAAAATAAAGATACAAAGGAATTGCTACAGAGGTAGGACAAGTCCTTGACACAAACAAAATAAAATAATAGGAAATAAAAGTGGGTTGTCTCCCATAAGCGCTTTTGTTTAACGCCTTTCAGCTAGGCACAGAAAGCAAAACTCAAGTATTATCAAGAAATGAAGCATCAACACCATAATTTGAACGAACAATAGAATCAAAAGGTAGCTTCATTCTCTTCCTAGGGAAGTGTTCCATACCTTTCTTGAGTGGGAATTGGTACTTGATGGTACCTTCTTTCATATCAATTATAGCACCCACAGTTCTAAGAAAAGGCCTTCCCAACACAATTGGACAAGATGGATTGCATTCAATATCCAAGACAATGAAATCAACGGGGACCAGGTTATTATTAACCATAATGGGAACATCATTAACTCTCCCCAAAGGTTTCTTCAAAGCATTATCAGCAAGAAAAACATCCAAATAGCAATGTTCCAATGGTGGCAAATCAAACATATCATAAAGCTTTTTAGGCATAACAGAAATACTTGCACCAAGGTCACACAAAGCATTGCAATCAAATTTATCTACTTTCATTTTAATGATGGGCTCCCAACCATCTTCTAACTTCTTAGGGATAGAAGCTTCAAGTCTTAATTTATCTTCCCTAACTTTAATGAGAGCATTTGTAATATGAGTAGTAAAAGCCAAATTAAGAGAGCTAGCATTAGGACTTGTGGCCAACTTTTGCAAGAACTTAATAACTTCAGAGATATTACAATTATTAAAATCAAAATTATTATCATCAAAGCAAACCGAACCACATTCTCCCATGTTCTTAAAAATTTCAGCACTTTTATCAACACTAATTTCAGCAGTTTTGGGCAATTTTAAATTTTTGGAAGAAGTAGAGGAGACATTTCCAACACCAACTATGTTACCATTGATAATAGGAGGCTTACTAGCATGTGAAACACCATTATTTTCAGAGGTAGTAATAGTAAAAACTTTAACAATATTAGCATCTTTATCTAGTTCTTTCTCTCTTTCCCATCTAGCACGTAATTGGGATATTATCCTAACATTTTCATCTATTTGAACTTGGATAGGATTAATTTTAGCAAATGGATTACTGAAAGTGCATGGTTGCCCCCATGCGTGGTTTTGGTAATTAATGACAATCCTTATGGACTAATGTTTACATTGAGATATTCTTATAGATCTTGTCCATGGGAAATTATAGGAGTTCATGTGTTGGACTCTTCAAGATGACATAATGACCAATGCTCTATTCAAGGGTTTATATGAAGATAGATGGGATGATACGAGAATGATCAAGATGTTGATCAACACACAAAGCTACAAGATGTACCAAGTGGATCATGTATCTCTTGGGATGGTTAAGACGTGCAAGACCAAGAGAAGCATTTCGGAGATATCTTATGCTCGAAGCTTGGAGGTCGGAATGAAGACGAAGCTAATGGAGCTTGGAGATTGACATGAAGGCGAAGCTAAGCGAGGCTCTCCCATAATGGCGTATGGGGGAGTATTTGGAGAAGTCTTCATCAAGCATGTGCTAGCTAGCGCAATCAAGAAAGGTGGTCCACTTTGAGAGACCAAGATCGTCATCATCTAGCTCAAGTGGAATGCTCAAGACAAAGGTATGATCTTGATAGGGCTATAGGATAGATAGGCGTTCTATCAAGAGGGGCTCTCGAGTGAGTAACTTGATCGCATCTTTGTGGAGAGCTCAAACCTTTGCATGCTTGGCATATCATCTTTCTTGGTTCTTATTTGGTTTTTCTCCGTGTTGGGTTTCGGTCCTTGTCGTGATCTTCATGACAAGACCAAGTCCTTCGAAAATGGTTTTACTTTGAAAACTTGTTGCCTTTTATCCATGTGAGGATTTAGAGCTTGGTTTATCTCCATACTAAGCTCTAGTTCATCAAAAACAGATTTCGTATGAATATCTTGTTGCGTTTTTTATGAAGGAGGTTTTACCGGTTTGCATTGTTTAGGAAAGTTCAACCTTTCCCCATTTGGTTTTATCCTCACATGATGGACTGTGATGTTTCTATGCACATTCAAGTAGAGCTCGTTGTAACGATTCCAACGAGCCAAAAATCATCGAAAACGGAGTCCGGATGGAAAAGATATTGACGTTTTCGTGTTCGGTTTTGCTGCAGTTTTTATCTAGGCCGGAGTCTCCGGTCCTAGACCGGAGTCTCCGGTCCTCGCGAATCGATTTTTGTTCCAGCGGACGGCGCTTGCGGTATAGGGGTCCGGAGTAGGTCCGGAGTGACCCCGGAGTCTCTGGGGGGGCCGGAGTCTCCGGTCTCTGCAGACCGGAGTCTCCGGTGTAATTTTTCCTGCAACGGCTCTTTTTTCGTGGGACCTATAAAAGGCCCCCTTCTTCCCCAAAGAGACAAGCTCTTCCAAGCACGAAATTTCCCCCTCTCTCACCTCCATTGTTGACCTTGGAAAGCTTGCCCCTCTCCCATTTCCTCCCATGATTCTTGTATATCTTTGAGGGATTTGAGAGAGGAGATCTAGATCTACATTTCCACCAATCCATCTCTACTCTAAGTGAGGGGAACCTAGTAGATCTTGATCTTGGAGTTCTTGGTGCTTCTCCTCTTTGTTCTTCCTCTCTTATTCCCCCATAAGCATTTGTTGCTTTGTTGGAATTCGAGAGTGAAGGATTTGAGCACTTGTGCTCTTGCCTTTTGCATTTGGTGCATCGGTGTGCTCTCCACGAGGATTCGTGGAAGTTGAAAGTTTGTGAGCTTGTTACTCTTGGGTCCTTGGACCCTAGACGCCTTTGTGGTGGTTGAACCCTTGTGTGGTCACTTGAAGCCGTTCGGGAGCCCCCAATCCCATTATGGGTTGTGCCCCGGATTGTTGTTGTAGGCCGTTCGGGAGCCCCCAATCCCATTGTGGGTTGTGCCCCGGATTGTTGTTGAAAGGCTCCGGATTCCGCCTCGAAGGAATTCCGATAGTGGAAGGTGAACCAAGCCTTTGTGGTGCGGTTCATCGGAGAAGAAGGTGAAACCTTTGTGGTTGTTGAACCGTTGTGTCGGTTCACACCTCTCCAACGAGACGTACTCCCTTAACAAGGAGGAACTCGGGAATACATCCTCGTCTCCGCGTGCCTCGGTTATTTCTATACCCGAGCTTTTACTTATGCACTTTACATTGTGATAGCCTTCGTGCTTGAAGTATCTATATTGCTATCACCTTGTTGTTTGTCTTACTTAGCATAAGTTGTTGGTGCACATAGGTGAGCCTAGTTTATTTAGGTTGTCGACTTGTTAATTTAAACACCTAGTTTTATTCCGCAATTATCAAGGCTAAACCGGAAAAGTTTTAAACCGCCTATTCACCCCCCCCCCCCCCCCTCTAGGCGACATCATTGTCCTTTCAATTACTCTCTTTAGTTTCAGTAGGCATGATTTTAGATTTTAAAAGATCAACATCAAGGACAAGACTATCAACTTTAGAGGCAAGTATATCAATTTTCCCAAGCTTTTCCTCAACAGTTTTATTAAACAGAGTTTGTGTAGTGATAAAATCTTTTAACATGGTTTCAAGTTCAGAGGTGGTAGTCCTATTATTGTTATAAGAATTACCATAAGAATTACCATAAGAGTTCCCATTATTAGGAGGATAGGGCTTATAGTTGTTATTACCATAATTGTTCCTATAGGCATTGTTGTTGAAATTGTTGTTTTTAATAAAGTTCACATCAACATGCTCTTCTTGTGCAACTAAAGAAGCTAAGGGAACATTATTTGGATCAACATGGGATTTACCATTTGCAAGCATAGACATAATAATATCAATCTTTTCACTCAAGGAGGAGGTTTCTTCAACAGAATTTACCTTCTTACCTTGAGGTGTCCTTTCAGTATGCCATTCAGAATAATTCACCATCATATTATCCAAGAGTTTTGTTGCAGCCCCCAAGGTGATGGATATAAAAGTACCTCCAGCAGCTGAATCCAATAAGTTTCTTGAAGAAAAATTCAGTCCTGCATAAAAGGTTTGGATGATCATCCAAGCAGTCAGTCCATGGGTTGGGCAATTCTTTATCAAAGATTTCATTCTTTCCCAAGCTTGAGCAACATGTTTATTATCAAGTTGTTTAAAATTCATGATGCTACTTCTTAGAGAAATAATCTTAGCAGGAGGATAGTATTTTCCAATAAAAGCATATTTACATTTAATCCATGAATCAATACTATTCCTAGGCAATGAAAGCAACCATTCTTTAGCTCTTCCTCTCAAGGAGAAAGGAAATAATTTCAGTTTTATAATATCACCATCTATATCCTTATATTTTTGCATTTCACATAGTTCAACAAAATTATTTAGATGGGCAGCAGCATCATCAGAACTAACACCAGAAAATTGCTCTCTCATAACAAGGTTCAACAAAGCAGGTTTAATTTCAAAGAATTCAGCTTTAGATGCAGGTAGAGCAATAGGTGTGCATATAAAATCATTGTTGTTGGTGCTAGTAAAGTCACACAACTTAGTATTCTCAGCAGTACTCATTTTAGCAAATTAATTAACAAACCGAAATAAACAAAGTAATGCAAGTAACTAATTTTTTTGTATTTTTGATATTAAGCAAACAAGACAGTAATAAACTAAGCAAGACAATAACAAAATAAAAAGATTGGAAGTGCGAAAACTCCCCTCGTAGAAGAATCTTCAAATCACCGGCAACGAAGTTGACGGAGGAGTGTGAAGGTCTTCAAAGGAATTCTTATTTCCCCGGCAACGGCGCTAGAAAAATGCTTGATGCACACGGTGGGTGTGTTGTTGGGAGACCCCAAGAGGAAGGTATGAAGTAGTGCAGCAGCAAGTTTCCCTCAGTTGTGAAACCAAGGTTATCGAACCAGTAGGAAATAATGAACTCCCCCGAGGTGTCAACGGTGCCAGAAAAATCTGCGACGTAAGGGCGCCAGAAAATGCTTCCTGGGACGTAGGTGACGTGGAACCTGCACACAACACAATCAAGATACTTTGCCCCAACTTAACGGTGAGGTTGTCAATCTCACCGGCTTGCTGTAACAAAGGATTAAACGTATGTGTGGAAGAAAGATGTTTGTTTGCAGAAAGTAACAGGTTTGCAGTTTGTGGTTTATCAGATTAAAGAGAAGGACCGGGGTCCACAGTTCACTAGTGGTGTCTCTCCATAAATAATAATAACATTCATGCGGGTAAACAAATTACAGCTGGGCAATTGATAGAATAATGATGAGCAAACCAATGCATATACCAACGTTGTGATGTCTAGTGTGATATTCATTCGGGCATTACAACAATATACATAGACCGTTCCAACCGCATCTATGACTAATAATCCACCTTCCGGTTAGCGTCCGCACCCCTTTCAGTATTAAGTTGCATGCAACAGATTATCGCCTTAAGCACTGTGTGTAAAGTAAGTAAGTAACATCATCCTTAGATAAAATACTACTGTTTTATCCCTAGTAGCAACAGTACATCTACAACCTTAGAGCTAGCTGTCACCACCCCAGATTTAATAGAGACATGAACCTACTATCGAGCATAAATACCCCCTCTTGGAGTCACAAGCATCTACTTGGGCAGAGCATACACAAGTAACGGAGAGCATGCAAGATCATTAAATAGCACACACATGATATATTATGAAGCAATAACTTTAGTACTCAATATTCATCGGATCCCAGCAAACACAACATGAAGTATTACATAACGGTGATCTTGATCATGATAGGCAGCTCACAAGATCTAAACATGATAGCACAAGAGGAGAAGACATCCATCTAGCTACTGCTATGGACCCGTAGTCCAAGGGTAGACTACTCACGCATCAGTCCGGAGGCGGTCATGGCGACGTAGAGGCCTTCGGTGACGATTCCCCCTCCCGGCAGGGTGCCGGGGAGAAGTTCCGATCTCTCCCGAATTGGTGTTGACGACGGCGGCGGCTCGGGACCCGTGGAGGAAAATATGAACACCGTGTTAGGGTTTTTAGTCTGGGGGGTATTTGTAGGCGAAAGGGCGAAGTCGGTGGCGCCCCGAGGGGCCCACACCTGGTCCTCGCGCGGTCAGGAGTGCTGCCGCGCGAGCACGTGGTGGCGCCGCCTCGGTGGCCCACTTCGTCTCGTGTTCGGCTTTCTGGAACGTTCCCGATGAAAAACTGACTTCAGAAAAGAAATCGTCCAATTCCGAGAATATTTCCTTAAGTACTTTTCTGAAACCAAAAACAGCAGAAAACAGGGAACTGGCACTGTGGCATCTTGTTAATAGGTTAGTCCCAGAAAATGCATAAAACTATATAAAATGCATATAAAACATGTAATAACTTGGTATAATATAGCATGGAACATAAGAAATTATAGATACGTTGGAGACGTATCAGTGGAGGAGGAGGAGGTTGTCAGCGGAGGTGGTGGAGGAGGAGGGGGGCGCCGGAGGTGGGTGGAGGAGGAGGTCGCCGTAGGAGGAGGAGGTCAAGGCGCCAGAGGTCGCCGGAGTTGGAGGAGGAGGAGGTCGCCGGAGTTCGTTGAGAAGGAGAAGGGGAGAGGAGAAGTGGAGGAGAGGAGGAGGAAATGAGAGGAGAAGGGGAGAGGATAAGGGGGAGCCGGCCTCTCCATTTCAAATTTCGAATCCCGCACATATAATTCTGTGGCGCAACACCTCCCTGTGCGCTCACGGAATTATTTTTTCAATTTTCTGATTTTGTTAAAAAACATCTTATTTAAATAATTTTGTTTTCCTTTTGGAATTTCGAGGATCTGAGAAAAATTCACCGGGCAAGCCCAGGTGAAATCACTCTTCTTATTTTCTTTTATTTTTTGAGGTATTGAACGCATTTTTTTGACGTCGTACGCAAAAGTTGAGACCCAATTATTGGTGGGGGTCCCACCATATTTCTGTGGCACATCCGACCTCATGCGCCACATAAAGTCACATTTCTGTGGCGCATCCGTCCCCATGCGGCACAGAAAGTCACATTTCTGTGGCGCATGCAAAAGAATGCGTCACAAAAAATGCTTTTCTGTGGTGCGTCACAAAAAGGGCTCCACCTATAAGCCTTTTCCTACTAGTGCTCGAGCTATTTCGTGTCTGACGTCCTCGAGAGGGCCTCTAAATTTGGAGACTCTCGGGTATGTCGGACTCGGACATGAGTTTGACACCCCCTCCGGTAGGGATGGTCCGCCCGTCATTGATTAATTAGGTTGCGCAGAGGCCGTTCCGAGTGATTAATGGCGAGGCGACGAGGTGTCATCGTCTTTCTGCACGCATCGCAATAGCACCGCGCGTAGAAACGTTATGTCATTGGTGGGCGAAAAAACGATTCAACACGTCGACCAGCTTTGTCCACTTGTTGGCGTCGGCACGGCTCCCCAACGGCACCCCGCACACGCGTCTTCACCGTCAATACATGTCAGGCGAACCGACACTCGTTGTTAATTCGTGCACCCGAAGCAGGCAATAGCAAACACTTCCGCCGATCCGCTGCGAGATTTACATTGTACGCAAGAGAAGCACATGAAATACTAAACAATCAAATCATGGAGACATGCAGGTCTCTTGATGATTTCGGCGGCGCTTGAGTCTTGTTTAACACCGGCTCCAGAAGAGGAGGCGACTTGCTCGACATCGAGGCATGTAGCGGTTGGCGAGAATATGTAGGTTGTCGCCAGTGACGGCATAGGCCTTCTTTAGGTTTAAATCGTAAGTTTGTTAAATTTGTAACGCCGGGACAGGCCTCCTTCTCTCACTTTTAAATTGTAAGTTTGTTAAATTATTGTAAAAAATGTTAAGTTTGTTTACATTGTTGGGGCGTCGCCGTTGGCCGTGGCGTCCATTTGACCGAACACTTGTCTGGTACACTCCCTCAACTAGGGGAGCCTAACACAAATTTGGAGGCCGCCGGTGGAGATGCTCTAACGGTTGGTCTTGTAGTCATCTGGCCGGTTTATTTTGGAGCTGATCATGCTCGCTTTATTAGGCACCAAATCAAGTATTCTTTTCTACCTTTAGGGTCATAATTTTGTCTTTCATGTGGGCTAAACTATAATTACTATGGTATATATAATAACTTCTAATTACCATTTTGGATTCATTTGTTAACTTTGAAGCTTCTTGGAGCCTGGAGCCATTATGACAAACTTTGCCGGAGCCACCCCCATAACCCGACTTCTCCTACTAGCTCGAGCATTATGTTGTTGTCAACCTCCTCCACCTGTTGTCCTATGATAATCGGATGTTATGAGATAGTCCATCATTGTCGACTGCGAAACGGTATCATAGGCGTTGGTATTCTCGATTCGAATGCCAGAAAGCTTGTGGATTGGTGATCATATAAGTTATTTCGACTTTTATGTAAATCTTATGCTCCCTTTGTTCCTGACATATAAGGTGTTTTAAGGGAAATCCATAACGGATAGATCTTCACCCGGTGTCCAAAAGACAAATTTCAAATTATCAAAATATTATTAAAAATATCAAAATATTTTTTTGGATATACTTCAAGACATTTATAGATATATAAGAGGGTGTTTGGTTAGGCTTTTTAGTTGGCTTTTGGCTTTGGCTTATAAGCCAAAAAAGCACCTAAATAAGTGCTTTTGGCTTTTGACTTATGTTACACTATGGTATAAGCTAAAAGCCAAAAGCTAAAAGCACCTATTTATGTGCTTTTATGGCTTATAAGGCAAAAGTAAAAGTCAAGAAAAAAGTCTAACCAAGCACCCTCTAAGATATCTAATTGAACATATTTTGTCTAGATTCAAACTAAAATGAGTGTATAGGTATATTAAAATATATTTAAATATTATATTATATTATATTATGGAACGGAGAGAGTACTTTTAAATTTCTAATAAAAAGTCACGGAGCTATATCAATGCGTGCATGAACCAAGTGGACGGGCGACCGAACAAAGCATAGAATTTTCCGATGACATCTCAAAATTTCCTTTCCCAGATAGGACCGACACCGAGGATCCTGAATAGAATAGGTGAATCCAAACCAACGGCAGCAAGTACCGTGTGCCACTACCACACGACCCGATTGATATTGAAAAAGTAGTATCCATTGGTATACCTGTGGCATGAGTCATGACTAGTGACCCGACGGCAAACCATTTGACCAAAGAGAGCTCACACTTTGACACGCTAGGGAGTTTGACAAAGATATATGCAGTCAGCTACTGTATTTTCAAAACAAGACACACGTGGCCCGTGTATTCTAATTATTCTGTATTAAGTAGTATGTACAGAAGAATCAGTGACCAATCAGTCGGACAAGCAATCGAAGCTAGCTAGTAGAGGATAGAGCAAAGATGGACGTGCTCGTCACGGCGGCAGGCAAGATGAAGAGACAGTCTACCGAGGTAGTAGGAGCAGCAGGCCAACTGCCACAACTGCCCCAACGAACCCACTCCTGGCCGACAGCCGGAATTCCGCGCCGGCGCTGCTGTCCATCTCCCTGCTGCTCGTCGACGGCGACGTCGGCGCGACGCCCCTGAAGTCGGGGTTGGTCCCGTACATGCTCTGTATCCCCTGCACGTCGTCCGTCTCCAGCTCCACCTTCCTCGCCCCCGTCCGGATGGTCGGGTACATGATGGCGCCCTGCACCGACGAGTGGCCCAGCCCCAGCAGGTGCCCGATCTCGTGCACCGCCACGGACTCCAGGTCCACCGCGCCCGGGGCCGACGCCGCGTCACCGCCGTCCGCCGCCACCCACGCCTCCGCGGCGTCCAGGTGGAACCGACCGTCCGTCGGCGAGAAGGCGTGCGCCAGCGTGCCCAGGGGCCCGTCGAACGCCTCGCCGTCGCCGTGGTCACCCGCGTAGAACCCGATGGTGATGTCGGCGTCGGACTCCGACGCCGTCTCCGCGAACTGCAGCGTGGTGGCGGCCGACCACCGCGCGAAGGCGCGCGCGAAGACGGCGCTCAGCGTCGCCCGGTCGATGGACGTGGCCGAGGTCGCCGTGATCGCGTACTTGAGCTCGCGGCGGAACGGCGGCCACATGGGCTCGCCGGGGAAGTAGGTGTACAGGTGCCGGCCGTGGGCCGCCGACGCGTTCCTGTCCATGGTGGACGTGCCGTTGATGACGTCGGCCACGCCGCAGCGCGGGGCGACCATCTGCGAGACGGTGGACGGGTCCAGGACGCCCGTGGCGTCGAGGCCGAAGTTGCGCTGGTAGGTGGCGATGGCCGCCTCCAGGTCGGCGTCGAACGCGTCGCTGAACGGGGACGACGACGGCGCCTCCGGGAGGTACCCGAAGTGGCTGAGGTAGTCCTTGAGCCGCGCGAGGCCGTCCCGCTCGTCGCCCATGTGGCAGCCGGAGAGGTTCTGGAACGCCGACCACGGGTTCGGGAACGGGGGCTCCGGCAAGCCGGGCGGGAAGGCCGCTACCGGCGAGGCAACGATCACCGCCGCCGCCATGGCGGCAGATACCAACAGGACGAGGGAAGGAGGCGCGTACGCGGCCATTGCTGATGAAGATCTCTTGAGATAAACGAGGATGTGAAGCAAGAAAAACAAGCTGCTGTCAGGTAAGTTTTAAGGCCCCTGATCGCTACGCGTGCAGCAGCACGAAGCGGGAAACATCCCGTCCAGGATTAAACGAAATGTCTAAATTTGTTTCTGCTTTGCCAAAAGTTTCGTTCGGTCAAGCATGGATTATGTGGTGTGGTGTTCGTAGCATGTTGCTGTCAAAGAAACCGTCATATATATACTGTCGATTGTCGTCAGGATATATGGCGGCATGGGAGTTGGAACGCCTTTTGATCTCGTGAAAGCCTCGATGACCAGCTAACCGGGAATGGATGGAAGAAGCTTCTACCGGATTGATTTGTTTCCGGTGAGCTACACGCAAGAGATCGGTCTAGGATCGGACGCTGAGGTCACGGCGACATTGGATGGAATATCGTTTGTTTCTGTTTTCTTCCCGCTGCACCGGCCACGACGAAGACAGGAGACAATCGAGAAGCCAACGGAACAGACGTTGATCTTTGAATCAGCAGCTTGTCAATCAGAAATCTGTAGCAATGCCTCACCTTCCACTTCTTGTTATCTGCAGGTGGCCCACTGACCTACCACCCTTGCTCCTTCCATATGAAAAGAACTTCTAGTAGTTTACTGATTCAGCTAAACAAAGGTGTGAAAAGAACAATTCCGTCAATCTATATGAAAAGGCATTGGGGATTTTTCAAAGCGAACCGTCTGTTATTTGCTTTGAAACTGTTTGCGAGGTCCACGAAGTTGATCACCTTGTTTCAGTTCAGAATACGGAGATAAAAGACTGATCAGGACGTTCTTATAAATATTTAAAGGCATTGCAGCGGACCATAATCTATAGTGTGAGGATTGCGCCGCAGCTTGTTTCCTCAGCGAGGGAAATTGCACCGCAGCTGGCCGGTGCGATCATATGTTGACCTTCCGGGCTACTATCTTCTTATGTCAAGACCAACAGAAAGCGACTTCGCTAAGCAAAAGTAAATGTGGTCTGCCATTACACTCGCGATATCTTCTCTTTTAACCGATGCAAAACACACCGTTCTAAAACCGAACAACAAATGAGTCCACACACAACCACGGTGGGTTAGAGTCCTCGTCGAGGTTGTCCTCCGTGTAATTGTCATCGAGTTGCACACCCTGCAACGACTCCGACTTCCAAAGAAACCAATATGGACCATTACCGAAGCAGCGTCGAGAAACCCACGTCAGGCTATGCCAAACAGATTACTCTCTACGCAGAGGTAGACAACTCAGATTCTGATGATGACCTCCAGAAAGGAGATGTACAAGACTTGCGCTGAAGAAGATCTGCACCACTCGACCAGCCTCTGCAAGTCATCGTATGCTGCTTAAAGGAAGAAATTTGAGAAACATAGAAGCTCCGACTCCACCACTTGGGGAGACCAACACGGAGACTTTCGGACACGTTGGAAGAAAGCCGACTATTGAAGCCATTGCCACGACCACATCATTTCTCAACACCATCGTCGTTGCCAAGTCTTGACAGCACATGGAAACTCCACGCCACCGACCGATCACTTTTCAATCATGATGTCCTGCAAGTCCAACCCAAGGAAACCGTGTATGAGCCAATGATTTTCAAGACGGCGCCCTAAAGAGGGTCACAACATGGATGTGCCGCCACCGCTAGACCCCCTTCGGAGTCTAGGCTTTCGCCTGAACGAAATGGCCCGAGGATCGTTGGTGCCTGAAAGCTCCACAGTTGTGCATCCGTTGAGGACCGCGACGTCCACGGGCACCGCCACCACCGGCCGCAGAGGCGGAGCCAGGATTTAAGTATGAGGGGGGCGAAGATTTTTTCTTTTGCATATGTAACATTATATTGAAATAAAGATGAATTATGTATTTTTAAAGTGACTATTTTGTAGTGCCCGAAAATTAGTGTATTCTTAATATATTGTATAATATATGCTTTCAAATCAATTTATTCTCGACATAACCATTTTTATAGTACAACCCCACCCCCCCCCCCCCCCCCCCCCCCCTCTTATATCAAGAAAACCGAAGAACAAATTGACCTTCAGTCACTCTATTGCTTTATGTAAATCCACATCAGGAGACAAAGCATCACATGATTTGTAATTACTCATTAGATGTAATTTATCATGAATCCACAAAATACTAATTAGTAGTTCAACTTGCTGTAGTATATAGATTGTACCTGATCGTCGTAAGCGGCTCGGAGGAAGATGCACATCAACGACGCCATCATGAAGAACGCTGTTTGACGAAGGTTCAAGATGCAGCGTGAGGGCAGCTACATGCTATGTCCTAGCCTGTGCGGACGGCGACAATCATCTAAAACAAGCAGGGAGCAATGGATTGATCGCCTGATCCTAAGTGCATGCATCTATGACCAAACGCAACAGTTTCTATATGGGAGCTGTGTACCCCTATTTATTTTGCCTAATGGCCGAGCACTAATCACAATTATTTGTGATATGCCATACTAGTATAGTACTAAGTATTAATTTTGTTGAGGGGGGGCGAAGGTTGGGAGATTCTAACCCCTGGATCCGCCCCTGACCGGCTGGCAAGCCGGGCGGACCTCTTCCCGGAGATTCGACAGTCCACTACCCTGCACAGATGACGAGATCAACTCACATATCCGCTAACCTATGCACCTCCAAAATGGCAGCAGCGCCACAATCAGTCGGGAACCACCGATGTACCTCGCCTCCACCCACATGATAAGAACCAGCCGCTCAACGCCGACGAGAGACGATGCGTCGAAGCCACCTTAGATGCGCCCTGGTCGTCCGCTTGCATCGAGTCCCACCCCCAGCCTGACACCGGGTGAGACATGCACAAGTGATAGAGCCCGTCGGCCCAAAATATTTGGATAACCCAAAGCATCCCGATTTCAAAGTTCACGTACATGATCATGTTAATCAATGTTTGGACCTGATTAAAATAAATAAACAATTTACACTAAACTTTTATATTTCTATAGATCTCACATTTATCATTCGAGATTATTAACAAGTATAATTTATGTAACAATTTCATCATACTTAACCAAATATCTAGCAATGTTTCTAAGCATTAGTTGTACTGCTCTTTGTTATAAGGTTGTAATGTAATAGTGGAAACTACTTTTGAATTGTGATAATTTTTAACTTTATAACAAATTTTCTTTCGTGGATCAATTTTGACAATTACATAATATGTAGAGTGTCTACGTATTTGGAATAAAGACGTATAGACCATAACACCTAAAAATATATCTTAACGGTGGTTTCTAGGGTATGATTAGTTAGACTATTTATATAACTTATAGCGTATAACATGAACCTTGGCACAATTCTTAAAAATATTTTCAAATCCAAATTCGCTGTACAAGTTGCAATGGATTCATTAATAACTTGATGATACTTTCATTATATTTACTTAGTACTGAAGTATCATCACTTTAAGTAATCACTAATAAACATTTGATTAATTTTTATGTTGTTTGGTGTCATCTAGTGTATGCGCAGTGATCCTAACTAAACTTTTCAAATAAAGTATTTCATAAAATTAAACATGAGAGATGCGCATGATCAACTTGGTTAGTTCCTATGTGATAGCATTTTATTGTTTTAAGATATTAATATTTTTTTGTAGAATTAGATATTAATAAATAGTTTTGAATTCCATCGTGCTTGTTGCTTTTCGTAGGCGTAGCCCCATTCAGCCCATGTCCATTCACCAAGTAGACATAGGCCTGCCATTCTCTTAATCCCAGTGGGCCAATTGCGCTTCTTGTTTGTAGAGGTGGCGTGGGCCCATGCTGTGCTATATTACATCTGTAGAATCTTTTTTTTGAGATACACAATACAGACGCAGACGCTCACACACGTACGTACAGACACCCCTATGACCGCACGCACGCAAACCCTACCCCTATGAGCACCTCCGAGAGACTGGTCCGGCAAATCTTGAGGTTGACGAAGTCACCACGGGCGTCTCGCTGTTGAATCTGATACCAGCAGTCTTGACCAATGAGATACCTAGCTGCATACTTGTCAAAAAAGAAAAAACCTAGGTGCATGGATATCACGTACTGTTGAGCTCTGCATTACACTTGTGTCTACTTTGCAGGGAAACTTGTATAATCTTGTTTGAAGTAAGCATGGATCGAGATTTACTGGCAATTCGGCTCATGCACGCCTGAGAGTCCTCTAATTTGCCACTGGATCAGCGGGCATCCAGAATGATTCTGTTCATGGCCCCGGTTCTCCCGCATGCCTTTCATAAGATGAAAAAAAAGAAGCCGCAAAAATCACCGTCTGCTGCTGCTTGCAACTAGGCTGGAATTAGGCCCAGTTCTTTTGGGTCTTCTAGACAGCTTAGAGGTTGAAAAAAGCCTAAGCCCAAAAGAACTCAATTTCAAGCAGCTTTTTTAGACAGCCAGCTTCCACCAATTCTTCACAGTGGAGATAAGCTGGAGTACCCCTACTTCCCGCCGCCACCCAGGGCTTCGCGCAAGTGGAAACGAACCGTTTTTTTCCGTACCCCTGTTTGACACGGATATTACTACCAATTGCCACCGCGAGGTCAAAAGCGAACCGTGCGATTTTTTCCCTTCTTTCTTTTCCTCCCTTTCCAGCACACGACACCAGGAGCCGAACCCTAGGTTCCGGCCGCCGCCACCCGCCGTCCCCGCTCCCCAAGCCGCCGCCACCTGCCGTCCCGCTCTCGAGGTCGCCGTCCCCGCAGCGTCGAGCCGCTGCTGCCGCCTACCACCGCTGCCGCCAACCAGCACAGCCGTAGAGCTCGAGGTCGTCGGCCGTCGCTCCGCATCCTCCAGCCACCGGCGCTCCACCGGCTGATTTCCCCCCACGCTTAACTCTCGGTTCGCCCAGGACGCAGAGCTCGTCCAGGAGCGCGGCGGCGCGAATCCGACCTGCACCTAGCAGCGCCTCCCGACCTGGACCCGGCGTCCTCGTCCCGATCTGGACCTGGCGTCCTCGTCCCGAGCTGCACCTGGGCAGTGGGTGAGTGCTCGCCGGCAGCTCCTCTCGCTGGTGCCGGTGCGTTGGTGCCAGCCCCTGAATCCTGCGCCCTTGCTCAGCTATGAGTGATCCACCTTGTTTTGAGATGTTGACCGTATAGCTAGGTTTGATTATTTTGCCTAAAAATTCTTCTCTCTGTTTCCTTTCAACTTGTATCGGGAGGAGCAAGAAAAAATGCTGCAGATTTGTTCGTGAATGAGGAGATAACTTGAAAATTATAGGAGGAATTGTAATAGATCTACGAACTAATTTATTTAAAGTATTTCACATTCTCTTCTTTTTTTATTAAAAGCCGGTAAATAAATTTTGGAGTACCCGGTCAAAATATTATATCAAGATTATAGATGCAAAAGCAACACAAATAAACTTAAAATCTGCTAAGTTAGAACATAAACTTATCATAAGGGTGTTACAGACTTTTTATGATACAACTCAGACAATAAGCTAGGACAGGAAAAGGCTAAAAGAACTGGACTGCAGTTTCTGCTTAGCTTAAATCCACAGCTGCTTTTCTGGACAGCTCTACTCAGGATATCTTATGCACAAGCCGAAACTCAAAAGAACTGGGCCTTAGTCTTGCTGGCTGCGGGCCACGCTGGTGTCAATCATTCGCGATCTATTGTTCATCCATTTGGCTGTAATTAGACAGTCTTCACAGGTAAGCGGCGGGCCCTTGGTCCTGGATCGGTACACCCTGCCACAGTTGGCCTCTTGATCGTTCTGTCGTCGCGTTGCATCGGTCGATCGATCGACATGCCGCTGTGCTGTGCTGTGAGCTTTCTTCCAACGTTGTGTATGTCTTCTTCTGGACTCCGGAGGTAAATAATAATACTCTATTCTCGAATATGCCGCCTTTGCTTGGAGTGTTGAGCATGGTATCGAGGGGCGGAATGTACAGTTCTTCTTTTTCCAACTCGTTTGCCGCTCAAGATTTAAGCTGCTTTAGAGTGTGACATCTTGGTATCTTATACGGAGTACTATTACTTGGTATAGAGATTCAGTCAAAGCCAAACGATCTCTTTATTTTATTTTTGAAAACGATCTCTTTTTTTTTTAAGAGAACAAGTCAAACGATCCGATGTTTCCGAAACGTTACAAAGACCCCACGGGTCACCGAATCCACGATGAAATCTTCTTCCAGAGCTCCTACCTTGTGCACATTTTACCTCTATATCAATTACAGATGTGCCCCACCAGGCGTGGGCCACCCTGTCATTCCCAGCCCATTTGCCAAAATGGTACCCGTGGGCCGTTGGGCAATAATAGTTGAACCTCGAGGGCGGCAGACAGCGACACAGTGTGCTCAACGTCCGAGTCCGACGAGGCAGCTCGGCCCCACCTGTCGGCGCCTAAGTAATTCGTCTTGGTCTCTCCCTATCGCCTCTCCCTCCTCGCCCTCGTCTCGTCTCGTCTCGTCGTCATCTCTCTTCTCGCCACCGTCCCCCAAATTAGCAGCGCCCGGAGCTCGCAAGCCTCCGCTGCCGGCGAAATTCCTAGGGTCTGCGCCTCCATCTCCGTCTCTCGCCGCCTCCTACGGACGCGGCGGGTGGTCGGCGCGCTCCTCGCCGCCGCCGCTGCCGTAAGATCTGAGCGAGCTGCAGCAGCTGCTGCTGCATAGTTTTCGGGGGTTAAGGCTCCGGTTCGGTGGTTGCTGAGGGGGCGGGCGTCCATGGCGGGTCCCAAGTTCGGGTCGTTCAAGTCGGACAGCAAGGGGGACTCGGCGACGGCCGCGGCGGCGGTGGCGCAGAGGAGGGACCCGTACGAGGTGCTGGGGGTGGGGCGCAATGCCACGGAGCAGGAGATTAAGAGCGCCTTCCGCCGCATGGCGCTCAAGTAAGTCTAGCTCTCGGATTTGGGTATTTCTCTCCTGCTCTTGTAGTCTTGCTCGAATCAGCCGGTCTGGAGGACTGCGGAAAATTCGCCCATTTCGTATCAAACTGCGGAGCGCTAGCTGATTTTGAATAAAAATGTCGCTTCTAGCAACAGCCGGCACACCATTTCTGGGAGACTGGGACCTTTTTGAATTAGACTCGACCGGCTATGTAATAGTTTGATGAAGGGCCAAAGGCTGTTTGAGTAGTTTGCTGTTAACATTCGTCCTGCAGGTACCATCCTGATAAGAACGCAGACGACCCTGTTGCCTCAGACAAGTTCCAAGAAGCCACATTCTCCTACAACATCCTGTCTGACCCAGATAAAAGGCGGCAGTATGATTCCTCCGGATTCGAGGTGATCCGTGGAATCATTTGATTACTATGAGTTGCTTGTCTCCTGTCACTAATGCTTTTGTTGTCATTCAGGCCATCGAAGCAGATAGTCATGAATTGGAGCTGGACCTATCAAGTCTCAACACTGTAAATACAATGTTTGCTGCTCTTTTTAGGTAACTTCTTGAGGATATTGCTGCTTTATTCTATGATGTTTTTCTGTTTGTGACAGCATGTAATGCTAGTCATGTTTGTGTAGCAAGTTAGGGGTACCAATTAAGACCACAGTTTCGGCAACAGTTTTAGAGGAGGCACTGAACGGCTCGGTGGAGATTTATCCGCTTCATCTGGGAAAATCATTGTGCAGGAAGGTTGGCAAGTACCTCCATTCTTTCTTCTTGCTGCATTTTTTCTTGCCGAGTGAGTAATATTTTACACTTTACATGTTGGCAGGTGGACAAACAATCGGCTCATTTTTATTCGGTGGACATCACAGACGAAGAAGCCAAATTGGGGTTAGTGTGTAGAGTTCGTTCAACTGCTAAAAGTAAATTCAAGGTCAGTTGCAAACATGTCATTGCCATCTGTCTGTTATGTTCTTTTGACAACTTAACTACTCCATTACATTTGTTTGGCTGAGAAGCTTCATCTTCTCTTACTTGTAAAGTTGCACTTAAATAAGTGAACTGACTTATCTGTTGCTTTCTGGTTATCTTTTCACATTCTGAATAAAAAAAATTGTGCTGATAGGTACACCATTTTAACAAAACACTTGATTAGTTATTTCTCTTGAGATTATCATGGCACTGGATATCAAAATTTGGCAATAATCAAGGACACTGTATTTTGTATGGTCGCACTATAAGTTCAGCAAATTTGTCGGTTTCCCATGCATAGGTTCTTATTTCTAATGCATTTTCCCCCTTACAGTTGCTCTATTTTGAACCTGAAGAAAACGGTGGGTTAAGCCTTGCTTTACAGGTATGTTTTGCCCGACTTATCATTTTCTAGACTGAATAAAAATCAATTCCTACAATTTCTTCTATTTGCAACTAGTTTGTCACCTGCCACGCATGAATGGTAAAAAAAGCATGATTTGTTTGTTGACATCAGCTTTTGATCTTTCCTAAGTCTATTCTTTGGGAAAAGTGTGTGTCACATAGTCCAGAAGACATTCGGTGGTGCGTCATTCCATGTTTCTGTGTAATCTATATTTATTGCGTACAAACCTGTTTTATTAGAATCGTCCTTGTGTTAATATTTGGTTGATGACTTGACGTTTACTTTTATTATTCTTTTAACCTTGAGATTGTGTCGTAATAGTTGAAGCATGTGAAACCCAGAAGCTCTGCTTTGTTCTGTCTAATTAGTGAACTTAAAATTGCATTATGCAAATTCATGTAAATGTCAGCTATGTCCGCTAGCATCACCTAAGGTTTAGATATGACCCACATGTCCCCATGGGCATCAGCTATAAACTGCTTTCTCTAAATGGCCTGAAGGCACTAAACGTTAACTAAGTTTATTTGTGATTCTATACCCTATTCAGAAGCTTCCTTAAATTCTGGCACTTCACACACGTGTTGCATTCTCTGGCCTAACCATGTCTACTAGTGTGATGGGATTAGTCACATTTTCATGCGGTTAAATTTGTGTTGCATATATAATGTGGTGTCTTGAAAATAAACTTGTGTTAGTCCATGTTATGATTTTTGGTGCGCTAGATTTTGAGTCTTTAAGCATTATATGAGCTAACATCTATAACTCTGTTGCAGGAAGATAGTGCAAAGACCGGGAAAGTTACTTCTGCTGGGATGTTCTTTCTTGGCTTTCCTGTGTACCGTTTTGAGCATAATAATTCAGTGAGTATACAAGTAGTGTCATGTTGTCTCTCCTTGTGTGTCGCCTCTTTAGAAGCTCAAATTATTTCCAGGCTGCTGCTGCAAAGGACCCCAATAGTGCATTCTTTAAGAGATTGGATGGCTTTCAACCATGTGAAGTTAATGAACTGAAAGAAGGGACCCACTATTTTGCTGTTTATGGTATGCCACTTTATGTCACTTCCAGTAAAATTATCCATCGCAAACAAGTATAGGCTTAAATAATAATTAATCCATTAGGCGATAATTTCTTCAAAAGTGCAACCTATACCGTGGAGGTTGTATGTGCTGAACCCTTTACCGCTGAAAAGGAGAAGCTACGAAGCGTGGAGGCAAAGATACTTCAAAAACGCTCAGAGCTGTCTAAATTTGAGTCTGAGTATAGGGAGGTATGCCCTCACATTTTGAAAAACCTCTACTGAAATGGCTTGTTAAATGAAAACACACATCATTGTTAAGAGCTGAAATTGACAGGTTTTAGCGAAGTTCACTGAGATGACCAGCAGATATGCTCAAGAAATGCAAACGGTATGGGTAAATTCTGGAACATTTGTATCTTCTTTTCACCTTGTTCTGACATCGTGTTTTGTTCATAGATCGATGAGCTTCTCAATGAAAGGAATGCAATTCATGCATCTTACACCAACAGCCCAATTATACGGCAGAGTTCCAGTGGCAGCAAAGGGAGAACATCCTCTAAAGTGTCGAAAAGTGATGGACAAAGTGTGAAAAAGGAGAAGAAATCAAAGAGTCTGTCCACGGAGGCATCCGTGAGCGATGAAGAGGGCCCTAAAAAGGAAAAGAAACCTAAAGAGCGGCTTCGCAGGAAGAAATGGTTCAGCATCCATCATTTGAAAGTCGACAAGAGAAGACCCTGCTGAGAGATGTAATGTATTAATTGTCTAACTATATTATTTTGCTTTGATGACACCACTAGCATTTGTTCACCTTTCTTCCCGTCTGCTGTTATTTCTAGGTACTTTCTACAACTTGGTACTCCCAGGTGATAGCAGGGATCTGGTTTTGACCTCCGGAAGGACACAACCTTTCTCTCATCTTGTCCCCTGAATTTGTTTCCTGAAAAGTTAGGAATCTCGGCAGATTTGGAGATGTTGTAAAGAAATGTACATGTAGCATTTTTTAGGAGGGGTTACTGATGCTGCATCCATTCAGCCTCAACTTTTGCAGGCCTACTGTTGTGTGTATACAACTTGATGAACTGCTAGTAGCATGTAATGGTAAAGATCACGGCAGTCCAATGTCACATTCATTTATTATTTTGGTGATGTCAATGTTGATCTACTACCTGGCGTGATTTGTGACTGGTGCTGCATCCATTCAGCCTCAACTTTTGGAGGCCTACTGTTGTGTGTATACAACTTGATGAACTGCTAGTAGCATGTAATGGTAAAGATCACGGCAGTCCAATGTCACATTCATTTGTTTATTTTGGTGATGTCAATGTTGATCTACTACCTGGCGTGATTTGTGACTGGATCTCCCATTTAGGACAGTTTGCATCATTGCTTTTTAAAAAAAAATTGGTTTGCATCATTGCTATTGTTATTTCATGATAAAGTTAACTGTATCAGTATGGAACCTCAATGGAATCGGTGTAAGGTTGACACGGTAGCCTTGGATTCGCAACTTCAAGCAGACATCGATGGCAATACTTCTGTATGACTGTTCTTCAGTACAGAGCTCTGAGTAGTGGCAATCATAATGTAACGTTACTGAAGAACAATAAATCACCAATTCGTCAATAACTGTGCAATCAGGTCTAGGAGCTGGGCATGAATGTATGCAAACCTCCTGGAGTTTAATTTATGGAACCGATCGATTGCACAATGCAGGCTATGCAGCAACGTACGTAACAGCGCAGCCATAGCTAGTGGTGCTAAAGGTAGTAAATGAACAGAGCATTTGACACGTTATTTCAGACAAGGTGCATGTCTGTTCTCCGGCCTCGCCTTCCTCCTAGCTAGGAGCTCTCTCCGCCACTCCGTTCCCGCCATTTGCTCCCCTCCACCGGCTCCAAGAAACATCCGCTCCAAGTTCCCCGGCCTCCCCTCCCCTTCGCATTTCTTGGACCCCCACGCACCTCGGACGCTGCCTGCAAGGAGGGATCCATCCAATTAACCCAAGAGCCACACGCGCCTAGCTAGGAACGACGTACCAAGAAGCAGCCATGCGGCGCCTGTCCCTCCTCCTCCTCCTGGCCGCGGCTGCCCTCCTCGCCGCCGCAGTGAGCGCGGCGCCTGGTCCGGCGCCGAAGCTGTCGCCCGATTTCTACAGCCAGACGTGCCCCCGGGCTGAGCGGATCATCGCGGAGGTGGTCCAGTCGAAGCAGATGGCGAACCCGACCACCGCCGCGGGCGTCCTCCGCGTCTTCTTCCACGACTGCTTCGTCAGCGGCTGCGACGCCTCCGTGCTCATCGCGCCCACCCACTACGCCAAGTCGGAGAAGGACGCCGACATCAACCACTCCCTCCCCGGCGACGCCTTCGACGCCGTGGTGCGCTCCAAGCTGGCGCTCGAGCTGGAGTGCCCCGGCGTGGTCTCCTGCGCCGACATCCTCGCCCTCGCCTCCCGCGTCCTGGTCACCATGACCGGCGGGCCCAGGTACCCGGTCCCGCTGGGCCGCAAGGACTCGCTGTCCTCCAACCCCACCGCCCCGGACGTGGAGCTCCCTCACTCCAACTTCACCGTCGGCCGCATCATCGAGCTCTTCGTCGCCAAGGGGTTCACCGTGCAGGAGATGGTGGCGCTCTCCGGCGCGCACACGCTGGGCTTCTCCCACTGCCAGGAGTTCGCCTCCAGGATCTACAACTACCGCGACAAGGGCGGCAAGCCGGCGCCGTTCGACCCCAGCATGAACCCGACCTACGCCAAGGGGCTCCAGGCGGCGTGCCAGGACTACCAGAAGGACCCCACCATCGCCGCCTTCAACGACATCATGACCCCCGGCAAGTTCGACAACATGTACTACGTCAACATCCAGCGCGGCCTGGGGCTGCTCAGCACCGACGAGGACATGTGGTCCGACATGCGCACCAAGCCCTTCGTGCAGCGCTACGCCGCCAACAACACCGACTTCTTCGATGACTTCTCCAAAGCCATGGAGAAGCTCAGCATGTACGGCGTCAAGACCGGCGCCGACGGCGAGATCAGGCGGCGCTGCGACGCCTTCAACAGCGGGCCCACCACCCAGTGATCGTTGCACACGATAAGTTCCTACGTATGGTGGTACTGAGATTCACGCAACAAAATTATAGAGGCCGGGTGATATGTCGAGTTTAATTCATTCCTGTTCGGTCGAGTAATCCCTTCTAGTTTGTGTGTGGTGAAAAAAAAAACAATGACATGTTGGTTATTTGTATTCATTTTTCTTCTTCTTTGTTTCTTTCCATCTTATCCTCTAAAATCAGGTATGCCCTACGAATATATGATATCATTCCATATTGTCTCTTTAGGATATGTATAAAGTCACATTATTTAATATACAACAAGCTCTAGTGTTTTCTTTTCACTTTTTGTCTATATCATCACCAATAAGTGTTTATCTTTCATTCCATTTATGGTTTTTTAACAAAGAATATTAATATTAAGAAGATAGTAATTGCATCTGGTGGTCTCTGTAATGTATAACATCAAGTTTTAGTCAAGACATTAAATATGCACATAGTCAAAAGTACAATAAAACGGTCTTGCCGAAGTGAAGAAATGACTGCAGCAGTGAAAACATCCACCACCATTGGCAACACCTGTGAAAAGGTTCTCCAAAAATGAAACAATTAACAATATATCATTATGGTATATTAAGAAGATTCCAGAATTTTTGTCATGTTATTTCGTAGTACATGATATATGTTTCCTATTTCTTGTAACTTTCTAGTTCACATAGCATGACACTATAGAATCTGAATTTTCTGCTCATTAACATTAACTAGGTTTTTCTAGCGAAAACCTGCCAGCTTTATAAATTTATAACAACCGAAGATTCAGCAGCATGTAACAAGTGTTTCAGAAACGGAGGACTCTCACCTAGCCAAATAATAGAACTAGAATGAAACACAAGAGTGTACACTCATGAGTTACTGTATTGGCATATCTACAATTAAAGACGGCATCGATGTTGTTTTGTGTGATGATCCAAATTCATTAAAATAAATCTAACTTCGGACGAGCGAAGCGAGGCCCCCCGCGGTACGGTACGAGTTGTTTTCGGGTCGGACTGCAACCGACCTAGGATTTTGCCATGATATAAACATCTTATAAACCGTCGGTTTGGGATCATAGTGAAAATTTACTGGCTGACGCCCGTGATTTTTTCTCTTCCGCCGATGGAAGGGTTTTTCACGTTAAATCTCGTGTCCCCGTATGTTGATCTTTTGTTTGTTCATCATTTTATTGCCTATCATTTATAACAATCAAAACTAGAGAAAGCTAAACTGGGCTCACTAATCTGAATCTCAACCACTTGTAGCAAATTAGAGAACTGGGGCAACACGATCTTAACATCTTATCTAGTTTGATTGGAGTGAACCCTCGTGTTGCTTGGTGTGCAGATGGTTGACTCTGTATGGTCATCCAGGCTATTCTGGAGTAGTGGTGCCAAAAAAACAACAACAAAGCGTGTGGCACCACCCTGCCATATGCGATTTTTTTTTTTTTTTGCACAGCCATATGCGATCGATGGTGTCTATATCCTGTCTTCATATGTGGGTATGGTCAGACATGTTGCACTTGAATTTTTTATTTTAATGTATGTGGTGTTTTTACCCTTTTCATTTTGACAACGCTAACTAATACATTCTAAAATCAGAACTTACTAAATTGACCAAATCTATAGAAAATTATAAAAAACGTCATATTAAATAAGTACATTATATGAACATATATTTTATGATGATACTGATTTGATATTGTATAGATATTCATATTTTCTAAATTAAATTTGGAAGTCATCGACTTTCGACTAGATTTATACACCTCAATTTTTAAGCGGAGGGTACCACTCCTGCAATTGTTTGGTACTGTAGCATGAACAGATCTGAAATGCTTTCCATATAAAGATAGAGTTCGAAAAGAAAACCCTGTCGATCAGACCCGATCCCCTCAACGAACAACATCCAGTCCCACCCCGCGATGCCTTCTCCTTGGTCGCCCCGCCCCTCGCCCGTGCGGCTCGCTGCCGTGGCTCTTCTCCTCGGAGCTCTTGCCGCGGAAGCGGCTGCCGCCAGGAGCGATGGGTACGGGCACGCGAGGAGGCTGCGCATGAGGAACAAAGTCGTCGAGATGTGAGTACTCCGCTGTCACGAGCTACCTTTCTGCTCGATTTCTTTCGGGTTTAGCTCCAAAGATCCAATTTTTCTGCGAACTTGTGGGTCTGTCGCGGGGACGTCTGTGTGATCCGGAGAAGAAGATTGTACTAGCTCTCCTGTAAGCTCTGTCGTGATAGAATTCGCGTTGAAACGATGCAAGCTCTGTTCGATTTGCTGAGATCAGGGCCCGCGCAAGTTTCAGGCTGTAACTAATGTCTGTGCCCATGCGGTCGAGGAATCACTGCATGTCTGCATATAATCTCTCTAAAGTTGGGCGAAAGCTTGTCATCTGTTTCAGTTTGACTTTCTGAGTTCAGAGAAAAGCATTTCACTCACCAGACTACTAGAGGATCAACGTTGTGATGTCACTGTTATTCTGTGAGATTCTGGCCTCTTTAGTTTCTAAATAAGGCTTGTAGACTAGAGCCTCGTCTACACATGAGAAAGTGTTTCAGTTCAAGGATACTTTTTTAAAGGATAAATGTATACTGAGTGTTGTATTTCACTCATTAGCGCAGTACCTCGGTATATCAATACTGAAAACTTCTCATTGTCACCTCAGTGCTGCTATCCCACATAAGTGCGTAAATGTAATCTAGCCACTTGCTAACCACCATTTGGATACTTGGCATACAACCTGTATTTCCAGTTCTGTTGTTCTGTGGAAATGTTCGGGTTCTAGTAGTAGTAGTAGTACTGATCCATTTCCATCATTTTCAGGTTTTATCATGCTTATGACAACTACATGGCGTATGCATTCCCTGTATGTTCGTCAGATATTTTGAGATTTTTCTAAACAACCTTTGATTGGATGTTCATTGATAATCTAATATTCCGTGTGTTGGTCCCTTTTCAGCATGATGAATTGAAGCCTCTTAGTAAAAGCTTCACTGACTCACTCAGCGAGCTTGGCAACCTAAATGTATAAATGTGTCGATAAATTTACAGTTCCAGATGACATCACAACTCTTAAAACATACCATGGCATAATATCAACTCCTTGTTCCTTCTTGTAGCTTCAACATTTACCACATGATTATAATGGATCCGCACTGACACTAGTTGAGTCATTATCAAGGTACAGTTTATGAAGTTTTAACTTATATTGCATTGTTTCTTCAAAAGGGCACTTGTACTCGTAAGATTGATAGGTAATACCACTCTGTTTTGGCTCATGCAGTCTTGTTGTCTTAGGTAACTTCACAGAATTCGAGAGAGGGGTTAGCTGGCTTTCTGAGAACCTAGTATTTGATGTTGACGCTCGGGTTAACCTTTTCGAGGTAATGGCATTTGAGTTTTATCACAGTTACAACAGAAGAATGACAGGTTTGCCCAAAGATTTTAAGCAACACTCATATTCTTACACTTCCCCCCACCCCTTTTCATGCCTTCTTTTCTTCTTATCCAGTGTAACATAAGACTTCTTGGGGGACTCATTTCTGCTCATATTCTTGCAAAGGACTACAACAGTCAGCGTAAAGATGGAGTATATCAGGACCAATTACTACATCTTGCTGAAAATTTAGGCAGACGGTTTCTACCAGCATTTGAGACACCTACTGGATTGCCATATGCATGGATCAATCTTAAGGTCCATTCACAAACTTTTGACCTTTCTGATTCCCCTAGTAGTAAACCTCTACAAGCATAGATCATTCTACACAAAATAATACTGATAGATTGCAGTCTTATATATATTTATGTGAGGTTGTAAGACCACTTCAGATAACTTCATCTAGATTTTTTGTGTGGGTCCAGGGGTACTTTCAAGTTACAAATCCAACTGAAAATGAACTTGTGGAGGAGGTTACCAATTTTTTGTAGATACAGACTACAACCTAAAGGGAACTGTTTCTGGTGAATTATCATTGTCTGCACTGTTAACAAAATTTACTTGGAGATAACCAGCACATTTCCTGCTACAAGCTAAATAGTAGCCATGGTTTTTAAGGCGTCCGTAAGGTGACTCCTAGGCGTCAAGGCGCTCCCCCTCCGCTTTGCAAAAACGGCCGAAAGCGCCCGCCTAGGCGCCAAAGTGCCCCCTCCTGTCAAGGCGCCAAGGCGTCGCCTTAAAAACCATGACAGTAGCTGCCCTAGCATAGAACATAAAGTGCCAAGACTCATCTCGTCTATATAACAATCTTGCTAAGCATGAATTAACATGGCTTTTGAGCTTGTATTTTGTTAATACATCTTTCTAATACTATGAATACTTCTGCCAGTATGGAGTGATGGAGAATGAGACTACTGAAACAAGTACATCAGGGTGTGGTGAGTGGCACCGTATTCCTGCATAAATTTGTTATTCTGCTGGGTATCTTGAATTTAGTTAAAATTCATTATTCTCCAGGTTCCCTTATCCTTGAAATGGGTGCATTGTCGCGTTTGACTGGTGATTCCAGATATGAAGCTGCAGCTCTCCGTGCGCTTCGTAAGCTATGGAGTATGAGAAGCTCATTAAATCTTGTAGGCTCAACACTTGATGTTTTGTCTGGCAAATGGATTGAATATTCATCAGGCATTGGTGCTGGTACTACTCCTTACGCTAGCCCATGTGATTTACCAACCGTGTGCTTGTTTGATGTGCCGATGTATGGCATGTGCGTTCCATATGAGCGTATATCATGTCAGATCTGTAGCATTGTTGTTGCTTTATAACAAGTTAATCTTTTGATATTTCATGTAATTTTCTCTAATTAGACAATACATATGTTCCACTCATATTGGTATCTTGTACAACTTGTTTGCAGGAGTTGATTCATTTTACGAGTATTTAATCAAGGCTTACATTCTTTTCGGAAGCGATGAGTACTGGGATATGTTTCATTCCGCTTACCTTGCGGCGCAGAAGTATTTCCGCCATGGCCCATGGTACACCCTTTCTTCATGACATAATTATTCAAACTGTTCCATTTCATCCGAGTAACTTGTGTTGCTTGTACTGAACAGTGATAACCATCCGGATTGACAGGTATCATGAGGCTGATATCAGGACTGGAGAAGCAACACATTGGCAACTGACTAGTCTGCAGGCCTTCTGGCCTGGTGTTCAGGTTTGTTATACTCTGTTCATGGTTAATTTATGACCTTACTGGGGACTTTGATTTCCTTATTATTTGCTTACTGCTATCACTTCACCAGACACTTCTAGGAGATGTTGCTGCAGCAAATCTGTCGCATCGTGAATTTTACAATGTATGGCAAAGGTTTGGTGTGCTTCCTGAAAGGTATTAGTAACTTAAAGCAAAGTTCCTCTTGACCACCAATTTGCAATAGGAAAATAAAGTAAGAATGGATGTAGAAGAATGCTACCAAAACTTGCTTCGAGATTTACACTTTTTTTTTATTCATGGTTTGTATTTTGCAGGTATCTGCTAGACTATGGAATTTTGCATCCTACAGAGAAGTATTATCCTTTACGTCCAGAGTTTGCTGAGTCTACGTTTTATCTGTATCAAGCAACTAAAGGTGTGATCGGCGACAACCCGCAAATGTCATCTCTCACTAATCATTATTTATATTGCTGTTTTGCATCAGTACTGAGCAACTTTAGTAGTTAATTTGATACAGCCATTGTTAAAATATTATTAACTAATGAAAATATTTTCACAAAAATCCAATAGTTTCATTTCACCTGACCATTATAAGTAGCATGTGCTTATTTGTCAAAAGACAAATTGCAGATTGCATGTTTTCTGAAAACGTAGAGAATATTTTGGATGTAGTAGCATAGAGACTGTCTGCTACTATAGATACAGTAGACTACATTTTCTTTCCTCCATTCCCAGATAGTTAACACATACAATCTTGTAGATCCTTGGTACCTGGAAGTAGGCGAAGCTATCGTTGGATCACTTAATTACTATACTAAAGTGGAAGGAGGTTTTGCTAGTGTCAGAGACGTTTCAACAATGAAACTTGAAGATCATCAACACAGCTTCTTTCTCTCGGAAACGTAATTCCCAGTAATACTGCTCATATAGATCGATGAGTTAATTTTTATTAACATGAGAGTTGATAACTCTTTCTACAGGTGCAAATATCTTTTTCTTCTTTATGATGATTCATTCTTGAGGAACAAAAATTACGTATTTACAACAGAGGGCCACCCCCTTCCAGTAATGAGCACATGGCACGAGAAAATTCCTGGATCGGATGTCCCTAGCAATTGGACATTTGTCAAGGTGACCTCTCTTATGATTGATTCCATATATGAACTTATATTGGAACATAATTTAGATAACCATATGCTGTCCTAGTTTCCTATTGGGCATTTTTCTTACTTGATTTGTACCGTCAATCATAATATGATATCGAGAAACTCTCCGCAGGATGACGACCAGCCAATCCGTGCGAGCGCACTGTCATCCAAAGTTTGTCCAGAGACAATTTTTCGACAAACCGTTGTCTCCCCATGGGAGAGTGCGTGCCACGTACCAGATGTGCTCCCTACCCACAGATGCAGGGCCGATGATGACTGTGGGATAGAGTCAGTAACATGCAAGAGGAGAACTTGCAGTATAGCTGGCTACTGCGGCTTGTGGCTGGCAGTTCATTAGTCAATGTTGTTGCAGAGATACCATTCGTGCTCATGATGATATATCAACACCTTGAAAATAGAATGTCACCAGCAGGCTCCAAGTTCACATGTATCAAATACTCCCTCCGATCCTAAAAATGTGTCGCTATAAATGAGCTAGGTACGTACAAATTGCTAAACTACTTCCGACACTTAATTAGGATCAGAGGGAGTAGTATTATTTATTACTGGCTGATCTGATTATTTTTAGCGGAGGTGCACATTCTCCCCTCTCCGACTAGATGTTGTGCCAGGGTTGTCTTATTGATGCTGAAGGTGTTAGCTCAAAGATCTAAAATAGGGATAATAATACTCCCTCCGTTCCACTATGTAGGGCGTATAGTTTTTTGAGAAAAATTCCAAAATATATGGTTTATTGTGATTTATGGATAATTTTACCCATCCAAAAATGATTTTCAATCTCGAACGGAGTGATTTTACGGATTGTTTTCATTTCGTGCGACTCCTCTCTTTCGAATTTTTTTCAGAAACAAATGAATCCACTGTATGCCAAATACCATTGTCTTAATATTCGTGTAGAAAACTATACACCTTACATTCAGAAACGGAGGGAGTACCACATTTGATTTTTAGACTCAGGAACATCATTGCATACCCCATCGCCATTCAGTATCAGCTCAACCATGACACTGAAATGACGCACCTCATCACGTCGGTTACATATCATGTCTTTACCCACTCAGATATAACAGGTGTACTAGGTGGACGAAATTAGGACACTGGACCACTGTAGAAACCGACTACGACCACATGTACTCTTATTAATCTACGTCATTATCATTTTATTGAATCTACATCATTATACCGAGAATACATAACATAAACGAAATGCAACTTCAGCCTAATTCATGAATCTGCAATACTACAGCAGAATAATAGCTTTACCCTCATATAACTTGATCGCAACAGAAGTATACATGGCATAAATCTGAATCTACATCATTATACCGAGAATACATAACACAAACAAAATGCAACTTCAGCCTAATTCATAAATCAGCAATACTAAAACGAATATATATATAGCTTTACCCTCATATAACTTGATCGCTACAGAAGTATACATAGCATAAATCTCAAAGCATGACTCAGTCGTAACTTGGAAAAGAGACGTGACTAATTAGTGATGCAGCCTCATAGCAACAGGCGTGCACCATTACTAGGCACATACGACAGCAGCCTAGTCAGGCAACATAAGTATGTCACCCAGCATATATGTCTATATGTTCGCTACAAAATTGATCCAGTACGACCATGGCCAAAGCTAGCCTACTTAATAATTGGGCAAAGAGTCAAACAACAAAGTTTCTAGCACATTGATTCCAAGTTTCTACTTCACTACGACTTGCCACCACGCTGATTACGTCCCTGCGGTGGTGCGCGGCCACCATCTTTTCGCACACGGCTACTGGGAGCTGGTGGAGGTGTAGAGGTGTTACCAAACCTGACTTGCCTGGTCTGCATGGCTTTCGCTAAGCTGACCATCCGCCTCTTACTACCAGTCTCTGCTAAAGCACCAGGATTCTGTTGTTCAGAAGATGCACCCGCTTGAGCTGGGTTAGAAGGGGAAGGTTCACGTGCAGGCGATCTGCTTGGTGAGGCGTCCGCTCCACCTGATTGGGATAGAGGGCTTTGGTCTGGTTCCACCACAGCAGGTTCAGCAGTTGCCTCACCTTCTCCAGTCTCCTCTGACATATCTGCATCAACACGCAGGGGACTACTGTCCGACTGTAGCTCAGATTCCTCTGGCAACTCGCCCTCCTCCCTCTCGTCTTCATCGTCAGCGGCTGTAGCAATCTGTCCCTCTTCCTCCCCACCTTCAAGTTTCTGATCTTCATCAAATAATTCCACTACAGTCTCAGACTTGACGGGCTCATCTTCCTTGTCAGTTAAATTGTTGTCAATATTAACTTCAGTATCCTGGCTTTTAACTTCAGTATCCACCAGTGCACCTGTGTGTTCTTCCATGTCGTCATTACGACTCACATCGTCATCTCTTGTCTCCTCGACCTCTTCAATTTGTATGGACGTTTGATCCGTGTCCATCTCTTCTGCAAGCTGCTGCCCATCTTGGTTATCCATAGACAGAACAGGAGCCTGAGCCGTTACATCTTCAGGAGCAGATTTGTCATTTTTTAACTCACTGGCACCTTGTGAAATTTCCTCCTTAGGTTTTTTTGATGGAGGACTGGCATCATTAGCCTCTCCCTGTGAAGCATCATCTCTCACCTGCGAATACGAGATGTCACGTTTGCGACTAGAAGGCAATACAGACACACCACCAGAAGCTTCACGCTCCAGTGACGATCCTCCTTTCTCCTGACCTACTGTAGAACCTCGCTCCATTGACGCACCACCTTTCTCCTTAACAACTGTAGAACCTCGCTCCCGTGCCACGCCACCTTTCTCCTGTAATGTGGAACCTTCTCCAATTGGTGTATCAGTATCAGCCTGGGGTTGATCAAGAGTAGGCCGAACAAGCTTTCTTTTACGCAGTTCAGTATTTGGTTTGGTCAAAGTAGGAACTGTTTTCTCCTCTACCACTTTAACCTGAGTAGGCCTTGGCAGAGTAGCTACCGGCCGACCTGAGGAAAAAGAAGACTCAGTTAACTCCTACATTGATTAAAGGATAGGTAACAAATACAAAACATCCTGGTTGGCAAATACAAAACGGTGTGAATCCATGCAACCACACAACATGACGGATAAGTTGAATACCATGCCACATTCAAATAAATGTCTGATATGCAATATCATGCAGAAGCATGCATCTGTCCAGTTGGGGTGTACATATCAGCTCATTTAAGTTGCATGTCAAGTTTTTGTGATAACTAGTCCTCTTTAAAGGTTATTTTATAACTACTACAAAGCACACACACCAAATGTATTATATGATTGTTAGTAGAATCGATTAATTGCGCCATGTTTCAACTAGAAAGTACCTGCTGTAGCTGCATCGACAACGGGAGCTTCAATAAGTGGTGTCTGACTCGTTGAACCATCTTGTAACGGGCTACGAGATACCTCCAGTTTCTTAGCAGCGAGGAAATATGAACGGAAGTGCTGCTCCACAGCAGACCCAGATGGGATTTGAGTCGACTGTCCAGAATAATGCTGTAGAAAATACACATCAATTTCAAATTATGATGAGAAGATACTTGAAGGAAAAAGTATATATATATATATAACTTTGACAACCAGCGGCAATAAAAGGAAATGGAGCATCTCATAAACTGTACCTCAATCACCTCCTTCACAGCCTGCTTGTGCTTATCTATTGATTCCTCTATTTGTTTCTTCTCCTGTGACCAAATTTGAAAGAAAAAAAGTGAATGGATGGCACACGTAAAATAAACATGACATGAACCCTTCTGGCTAGAACATAAAACACATAAGCCTTAGAAAACATAAACCCCCTATGCTGCTGCATAATTTGCATGCTGCTAATCTTGGTTGTGGGCAACTAACTTCATGAATAACCATGGGATCCTTCCAGTCAAGAACTTGAAACTTTGACCGCTATCATAGGTAAAAGTACAGAGTGACTGTGAAAATAATGCAGTTGTATTTGGCTTGTATTTTCAGCTAACATATAATGATTAAAAAAAACACTGTCAAAGAGCACTGCAGAAACTGGAGTAGAAGACAACTAACATGGATGCACAGAGAAGTATTAGATACAAAAGAGACAGGGTGGACCAACACATCCATTTATCGTGTGTTTAACTACCAGGCATTACAAAATGGGCAAATCTATCTGTCAAAGACGGTGGAGAAGGAAGGCACCTTTGCTAGATTTTCCAGGCTGTCAAGATATGTCTTCTGAGCCTTTTTGCGAAGTACCTTCTCTTTCTTGTTATCATCTCTCTCCTTCTCCAACATTTTTTCCAGTGTCTATTAAATATGTTTATGTTAACAGCATGAAGAAGTATTGAATGGCATTAAACACAACATGCTAACCTGTATCCTGCTGTCTTTTTCTTTTGCAGCTTGATCATTTGCAGTTTCCGAAATAGTTTTCTGACCTGCTAAAGTATAACAGATTTACAAGTAAAGAAATCATTTATTTTAAAGCACAGGCAAGGATGGTGTCAAATTACTTGATTTAAGATCTTCAATCTGTTTCAAAAGGCTTTTATTTTCCTTGTTACTATCCTCCTTCTCTCTTGTCGACACGTCAAGCTTTTTCTGCGACATTAACAAGGTACTGTAACACATGAAAATGCATGTACATACCTTGCAAAATTAAAAGCAAGTCTAAATTCTAACCTTCATGTTGGCCAAAATCTTCTTGTATTTGTCAATCTCAGATTTCAAACTAGCCTATGGAAAGAAATGGTTTATTAATGCAGCCAAGAATAAAAATGTACAATACTGATATTACAAGATTACTCAATTCAGACCTCAACATCATTCAGCTTCCTTTCCCTGGCTCCCAATTCAGACTGACAGCCAGCAAGCTTCTCTTCCAAATTTTTTATAACAACTTCCCTCTCAGAAAGAATATTTTTTGCACGGTCAAGTTCAAGTGAATTCCCCCTCAAGGTCGCCTGTTAAGTACAAGACTTAAATTTATGACAGTAATCTAAGAAGTATTACTTTCTTTTAACTGGAGTGGGTGACTGGGCGTATGAGAAGGAACCGACAAGTGCATTCAGTTTGGTTCCAAAGAAACTGTGCCTCCAGAGAGGAACGTGTAAGTACATATTTGCAGCAAATGAGAAGGCACCGAGAAGTGCATTCAGTTTATTTCCAAAGAAAAATGACTTTAACCCTACCCAGAAAATAGGATAGATGAAGTATTATCTGCGTTTCTAAGGGGAAAAGGGACCCAAGGAAAAAGTAAAGGAGCCATTTCAGTAAAACTAGTACAAGGAAAAACTTGAGCAGGGAAAATCAAGGAGCCAACTTTTTAATGTAACGAGTACAGAGTTATATCTCAGGACTATGGAAGAACGATGTGAGAATGAGAAAACAAACCACTTACCTTGACATTTTGAAGCTCAAACTTCATGGTCTCATATGTCTTCAAATCGACGCCTCTACTATTTTCAACCAACTGTGCAAGACATTAAAATTTGAGAACATAACTACTACAGATTTACTTGTATCTATTAAATACAAAAATACAACTGAAGATGTGTTGGCAAAATGACCATAGATACCTCAATAATCCTTTGGTTTAGATTTGTTATTTCAATCTTCTGCATTTCTAGTTCTTTTCTACATATTTCAGCATCTGCCTGTTTCTCTAGTAAAATTCTATCCAACCTTTCAGCCTCCATTTTAGCCTTCTGAACTTCCTCACGGAATTTCTGTACACAGATATCAATAAGTTGACTATTAAGCACATCCAAACATGTGCCACACAAAAGAATAGATAATGTAGTCGTTTTAATATTTAGCTGACCTGGCATTCTTCAAAATTGTGTCTGTTTTCCTCTCTAAGCTGAATGTTGCTTTCACGAAGCAAATTAATTTCCCTCACCTGAGTGAATCCATTCCAAAAACAAAAGGCAAAGTTACAGAAACACAGCACCAGGTGGAAATGTACAGAAGTGCTGAATATTCACAAGATAGAAAGAATGGCACCTGGAGCTGCAGGGACTTGAACTCTTCATCCTTGAACATTGATGATCTTGCACTATCAGCTTGACTGCGGAGTAGGTCCTGTGCCTCCTTGCTGGACTTCAATGCACTTTCCAGCTATAGAAGCATCAGAATAAATACAGTGGATTAGAAAACACAATCAACTGGGACATCTTGGCTGAAGGGTAGAGGGGTATGCTAGGTTTGATGAACTTCACACACAATCTGCTACTCGTATAGCAGAAATCAAGTACAAAAAGGGGCGGTTCTCACTAAATAGATAACCAATTCACATCACCTAAAATGCACCAGCGGTTAATCTTATAGTTGAAATCATGTCTAAATATTAGTTCCCACTTCATGCAAACAAACAGGCTAAACCATGGCACCTACTTGCAGAAAGTGCAAAAAAAAACTTGCATGCACTTTCCAACCATTTTAAGCTAATCAAGCTCAACTATCACAGTTCAGCCAGGAGAAGGCATAAGATGGCAAAACACAACCTACTGAAAGAACAGAACAACATGCAATGATCACACATACTGCGGTAGGATCATAGGTGACAATTAGGCAAATAAGACAAGTTGGGCTGATGCGAGGAGTCTGCGCGCATTCATGATGAGCTGAGCACCACGATACCAAATGGGTTGGACACTTGCACTACTAACAAAATTTAAGGAATTGGCAACTAAAAATCCCAGTCAGTATGCAACACAATGTCCATTTTGAAAGCAGTTTGAATAACAGAGTGCAAGGGGGGCAAGTATATCTTACTTCTATCTGAAGCCGTGATTTCTCCTGCTTAAGCAATGATATTTCTGTTTCTGCCTGAAATAGTTAACAGAATAAATATTACCCCACAAGGAGTAAGGAATCACACAACAAAAACAATAAAACCAAAATGTGTACTCACTATTTCCTTTGATCTGCGCAAGTAGCTGACAACACCATGCAAATCATCCTCTCCATGTGAGTCAGTACGTTGCGACGACATACCAGCAATACCTCGTTCTTGCTCAGCTAATCGTATGTGCAAAGCTTCTAGTCGATTGTGCAGAATTCTGTTCTGCTCCCCAGAAAAAAAATCGTGAGATAAAATGCCACTCAAAGTAGTCGCAAAGAATAACAAGCAGAATGTACATGCATTGTCAACTGACTAGCACCACTAACCATTTCAAGTAAGAATTTGAATTAGACAAAAATCTTTAGAACATAACATTAACATAGCATTCTCTTGCAAATAGCAAAAAATATACCAACTTCAGCAGAGATATCAGGGGTCATTATCTTAGGAACACTTGAAGTACAGCAGGAGCTCAAGAATAAGTTATTTACTAAAACACAATTCAGAAAAAAATAGCTAGAACTCATTATCTTTAAATGAATTACAGTACGGCATGAATTTCAATGGAGAGAAACACTTGTCATCTTTGACACGTCAAAGTTTCCACACATCAACAATAGTCATCATCATCATCTTACACAAACTCATGCTGCGAAGTGCCTGGTTAACAGACACTTGCTAAATACAAACAATATTACTAAATATAGTCTATCCACGCTTAAGCTCCAGATAACTATCTACAAAGCATGAGCCTCAAATACGCTTTTAAACCTCGATACACCTGTGGTGTAAATAACTAAGTTATAAAGTCATGAAAGCGATCATTTAGGCTCAGTTTGGCAGCACAGTATTTTCTAAACTGAAGTATTTTCAAACCAAAGTATTCCAACGCCTGGCAAAGTAATACTTCATTTTTCTCTCCTTTCTCAGTTTCAAAAAAAGAGGGTCGGACTTCTTTCTTCAATACTTCAAAAAAACTACAGTTTTAGGCAATACTTCAGTTTTAAAACCACATTTTTTATTAGATCCAAACACCTTAAGGCTACGTTTGGTATCAAAGTATTTTTGAAGTATATAGAGAATACTTCGGTTTCTAAAAATACTGAAGTATTAAATACTTTAACGTGTTTGGATAAAATAAATAATGTGGTTTATAAACTGAAGTATTGTCTAAAAGTGTAGTTTTTTTTAAGTATTCGATATAGAGGTCCGACCCTCTTTTTCCAAAAACTGAGAAAGGAGAAAAACTGTAGTATTTGTTTGCCTGGCGTTGTAATACTTTAGTTTAGCAATACTTCAGTTTTGATAAAACTTTACTGCCAAACTAGGCCTAAAGTATTCAATACTTTAGTATTTTCAGAAACCAAAGTATTCTCTATATACTTCAAAAATACGTTGATGCCAAACAGAGCCTTAACTTTTCCCTCTGATCACTTTTAACTGTCACGGACCGAGAGCTCGTTTAGTACAAATGTGATGTACAGCTCGTGACAATTAATTCCGGTCAGAGGGAGTAGCTTTTATCTTTTAATTCAATAAAAGAATTCACACAAGAACACCAATAGCATCCAAGTAGCAATATTACACCAAAAATAAGACTTAGAATCAATCAAATATTTTTTTCCTTTTAAGAACAAAATACCTAGACTCAGAACAAGGATTTGAACAGAAGAAAAACATACTACAAGAAAAAAAAGCTTAAATAGCATAAGAACCTGGTCATTTAGCTCGTTATACTTTCGAAGGGCCTCATCCTTTTCTTTTACCAATTCTATCTTTTCTTGCTCACCAAATGTTCTTAGAGCATCCTGAAAATATTGCGACGTGAATTTCAGTTACAGAACAAGAACTAAGCACATCAAGGATATTACACATGTCATGAAAGATATCGTATAATGCACGAACGTGACAGAGGAAAATGATGCTGCCAGGGACATTAAATATGGACAAAGGGGTCAGATTCAAATAACCTTCGCAAACTTTTTGGTCCATTACTCAGGAAAACACATTACCATGAACAGCAAATACTAAACATTCGCTTTGGGTTACAGGCTTGATCTAACTAATAAAACACAGAGCAGCAAGGGCTCGGAAGTTAAACGGTCAAACATAGATGACATTCATACATGACACGCTAATACAAAAATATGAGGCCCAGTAAACCTGAAGGAGTACAGGATTATTAGGAAAGGGAGAGGGTGTCAGGCACAAGTAAAGTTGTAAATCTGGTCCTGCAAAATCTGTTGGGTGGGAGAATAATTTAAATTATATCAAGCCTACTGCCAGTCTGCCAAGTTAATTCATTATATTATCAGCCATGGAGAAAGTGGTCAAGAATTTGGTACTTTTACAACTTGCAAATGAATGGTGAGTTTCAAGATAGCAGGTAAGGCCTTTCAAACGAACTACCTGGACATGGCATTAAATTTTAGGAGTCAAATAAAATCCTGCAAGAACAAATACCTATGACCCAAAGGTTACTAATATGTTAAAAGTTAACTCGATCTTGATAAACACTCAAGACTAGTTAGTTCACCGCCAGCTGCCACAATGTTTTATGCCAGATAGATTTTTATGGCAACCCAGTAAGTAACCCCGTTATCCTTGATAAAAAAATACATTGCTGGTAAGTTACAGGCTTTTGGTTAAAACAAGATACATCAGGTCTCAGGAGCTACGTAAGTGTATATGCTACAACTAGTCACAAGCTAGATGTTAACCAAATAAAGTCAATTCACCGCAAAGGCACAAACCAATCAACCCTTTTGACATGGAAAACACAAACGATAGATAATCTACAAAAACAAACCCCAAAACAGAATAACATCTGTTCAAAGAATTGAGCACCATAATTTACATTTTCAGCCTTTTGTGCATCTGCTGTTTGTCGAAGAATTGCTATTTCCTGCTGCAGCGAAGATAGTTGCTTAGAAGTATTTGTCAGCTCCTGTATCGTTTCAGATTGCAGGATAACCTACAGAAGATGGATGAAGGTATATGTGATACCATAAATGGAAATACAAGGTCAATTACAAGCATTAAAAGTACGAAGGGTGCTCAACCATACGAAGTTAAATTTGTTTCAGTGAATTGATCACAGAAGGTACAAGCTTCTGGTTTGAAGTTTGGTAGTAACGGTAAGTGAGCAACTATATGGTATATATCAGCTATTGCTAATAATGTGAAGGAATGTGGAGGTTTAGAACCTTAATACACTGTGGCATGTATAGTTTGAAGTTAGATAACAAACATGCCAACAAATACAAAACTTATGCACAGGCATCGTTTGTATTAATATATATATATATATATATATATAGGTTAAATGGTTTCTACTCCCGGGTGTAACTACACCCACGTCTCATATAACATCATACGGAAGTATTTGTCATACTTTATCGGTTCGAGTATGTTCATATACTATATCTAAAATACCCCAAAACAAGTTTCATGGAAAAGTTGCAACTGTCCAAATATTTTACACTATATACTCGAAATATCGATATATGTGCATATAAAAGAGAAGTACGTAGAAATTTTCTACATACTACCAAAAAAGAAGTATCTATAGTACTAAAATAGCATAATATACTCCATACTACATGTTACATACCTCCCGGTATGATAGATACTCCATACATGTGTGAAACACACATGGGTGTAGTTACACCCGGGAGTAGTATGAATATGTCCTATATATATATATATATATATCAAGCAGGCACTGAAGAAAGATAGTAATTTTAAACAAAACTTATCCCAACAAAGTTTCCCATTTTTGGAAGTTTCTTAAAAGTGAGTGGATTAAGTAATTATTATTAACCTTAGGTATGAAATGGCAGAACCTAAAGGCCTTCGTGATACAATGATTGTCAGCTAATTTGACAGTAGAGAAGTATATTTTGAAGAAAGAGGTTAGAGCAAGAATGGTAGGGCCTGTGGCTCCAGCCTCAATCACAACCTCCATGTGCAACAAGGTGCAAAAGGACACTTAGCATGTTCCTATAGGTTTACTAATCAACAAACATTCATTTAGCTATTCTCAGATTAGGTCTATAAAAAAGGCCAATACCTGTCTCTCGTAATTGTCTTGAGCGCTGCGCCAACGCTTACACTGCTCATCGAGAGTACTCTTGGATGAAGCCAATTCAATTTCCAAATTCTCAGTTCGCGCCCTGTTACAGATAAGGAAAAACATATATGAACAAAATCTAGAGAAAAAAAGAGTACGCGTGCCTGTTTATAGGGTGAAAAAATGCTTACACTTTCTGGGTAACTTCATTTCGAAGGATTGCAATGTCATTCATGAGAGTAGTAATATCCTTCTCTTTAGCTTCAATTGCACTGGCAGTTTCTTCACACTTCATTACATAGCTCTTCTCCATTTCAGACAAGTTATTCCTTAACTTTGCAATCTCATCTTCCAAGCTTTGTTTGGCAATCTCAGACTAAAACAAATAACAAAAGTTCAAAGTGAACATCTAGTGAAGGTACATAAAACTTCCCTGGAATAATATGAACCATCATGCTTTTAATACCTCGGTTTTGTAATCCTGGTATGCAGATTCCATTTGCTTCAATGCAGCTTCATTTGAGCTTGCAATTTCTTTGTACTGTACAGGAATGCAATTGTATGACTTCAGATAGATCAGGAAATAAATGGAATTATTATAAATAAGAAAAATTCAGCAGAAAGAAATATTGCAGCAGAAATTGCAAGATATGAGGCGAACCTGAAGCATATAGTTTTTATTTGCTTGTGCTTCCTCCTTGTATTTTTCCAACTCCTCTTTCTGCCGGAACAGCTCATCATTCGCCTACAAGAATGAAGAAACAACAAGTATTAAAGTGAACAAAATACAGAACATGTGGAGTAATCACATATTGCACCAAAGCTGGATAAAGGTAGATGGTATAACAATTGGAGGCATAATTTCCGAATGCCCATGTTCAGTGCTACCCCAAAAAATACCAGACAGCATCGGTCTTTTCACAAAAAAAATATAGCATTGACTTTCTGATAGAAATTATGGACATATAGTGGCAGAAGAAAACCAACACACCTCAGTTGCTGACGAGTTATGATGACCACCATCCCTAAATATGATCTACAGAATAAAAGCAGAATCAAATGAGGGCTAACGTTACAACTTAAAATGTAGTCAAAATTCCAAAGATAAAGAAATTGTTAAGAATAGTGCATGCTTTTAAGTAAACAACAACACGGAAAATGATTCCCGGTGTAGTTTTTTTAGCAGGCAGGAGTTTCCATCTCGCACTGGCCTTTATCGGAATTCTACCTTGCATGACATCTAACCTGAACTAGGGACCATATATGTTACAACAGTCAACATTCTTTTACGAGAAGAAAATTACCATAAGACGCTTAAACTTACAACGGCAATGTGCCAACGTGCCCAACAAAGCATTGCTTCACAACTTTACTGGCAATTACGTGTTAGGAACAATTGCAATTTGGTCACTAGTAAAGAACAGACAAACTAACTATCTGGGCTATCAAGATTTACTTAAGACACCCCGCGGATTGCGGCGGTAATCTCTTTAGAATATTTAATGTATACATAAGTATAAGACAGAGAAATATGAAGTTGTCAACAAAAGTACGAGATATTTAATTTTAGTTAAGAGACTAAACTTAATTGAAGTTAAATTGTTTTGTACTTGAAAACAATCCACTGCTAAACATAGTACATTTTTTGGTTGATATTGTAATTTTGCTTATGAATAAATAAAGAGGTATTATGTGTGGAGAACTATTGGTGACATGAACAATTGTATGGCTTAAAACAATTGATGATGTGGATATCTTGCATGTAAATATATACAATCATTATAAATATTAGTGGGAACCCCGCACGTTGCGGCGGGAATTTTTTACAAAAATAATGGGATATAATACTATGGATATGAATTTACTTACAAAAATATACAACATATCACAATTGTCGAAAGGTTATACTATTTACTGTCTCTTTTTTTTGTATTTGATGTGACATGCAAGAAAATATTGGCTTTAATGAATTAGTTGGATGGCATGGACATTTGGTTGGCTAAAAGAATGGATGATGTGGATAGCCTGCATGTTGAGATAGAAAATAATTAATGCACTTAGTGGGGTTTTGCTTTATAAGAGATGGACATACATTACTAAAAAAATAAGTTCGCATGACATACAAAGTTCAACAGGAATCTAGGCAGCAACACAGACTGGAAACAGTTCACATCCTTAATCAACCAGTTGTCAAAGCATCTGTTACTCCAAGGTAGACTCTAGCTTTTAATCATTATAAATATGCTAATAACAGTTGCTGCCCTCAATTTTTACTGGGCAAAACTTATCGAATATGCACACGCCTTTTTGTGACCCAACTTTACCATAACCCAAATTTAGACATCCGAAATTTTGAATGTCAAAGATTTGGACTTATTTTATTTACCGTTTTAGATTTGAGCTTCGTCTCCAAATCAGAACACTTTGCCTACAGAAAGTACCAAGTCAAAACTGTCAGATAATGCCCTCACAAACTTGGTATAAATATACTTGAACGAACCTCTGCAACAGCAGCCCTCGATGCAGCATCAGTAGAAGCATTCCATGAGTTTTGTAGCTCTTTTCTCATATCCTCTACCTGCTTCATACAGCCATCAAAGACGCTTTTCTTATCAAGTGTCAGGACTCGAACATGATCGCGTTGCTCTTGGACCTCCTTTTTTAATTCAGCCCAGTCTCTCTGCAAAACAATTTAGATTTATAGTAACCAGGATAAAGTAGACTATATGTTGACGTAAGTAGCTGCCTGCCGTATTGCTGCTAAAATAGATTATTACCTCAAGCCGTTTGATGTGCTCCTGTTGATTTCTCTTTTCCATAGACCTTGTATTCTACATGATTCACAGATTAATAAAAAGGCATTCAAAATTCAAACACTTTCATAATTTATAAATTTATCTCAACACAACATACCTCCTGAACCTCGTCGGTAGTATGAATTGTGTCAATGGTGGCCTGCAATGCAACATATCTCAGAAAAAGTGAAAAGGAAGTTCAAGAAAATGCATCAAATGTGCCAAATTACAACATTGTAGAATTACCTCAATATTCAGAGAGAAAATATAACCTATTTACATTGATTATGATTGCAAATGAACAATGATAGCTAAAATAACTTGCTTTTTCACACAATACAAATTATTCGAAATTATACCATCGAACAGTGCGAAAAGCTATATCTAGTTGTCCATTATCAGACAAGAATATACTAACATGAACAAATACAAGGGATAAAAGATGGTTGTAGGAATACAGAATTGCATCTTCAATGCACGGACAAAGGATGGTTGAAAGAAAAGACAATTTGCATGTTTAATAGCAGAACAAATGGATGCTTGCAAAAGAACTAAATCACATTTTTTTGGCAACACAATCATCCAAAAATGCAAAACATCAAAAACCAAGAAAATGAGATTTCCAAGTAGCGGATGTGGCAACGGGAAAAAACCTGTAGACGGTGCACTCTCTCGGTTAAATCGTGGACTTCATCCGAAGATCTTCTCTCTGACTTGACTAAAATCTCCTTTTCATGCTTTAAAATAGATACCTAAAATTGGGAAGTTATGTCAGGATTCAAGATCTTTGAACTGTTTGAGGGATGTAATAAAACCCAACACACCTCCATTGAAAGCTTCCTTGAGTTCTCCTCTAAAGCTTGCATAGAATCTGCACTTTCACGAAGTCTTTTTTCATAATCAACAACTAAATGCATCAATTCTGCGTTTCTGAGCGACACAGAATTAGCTTCCTTCCTCTGTATTTACAAGTACGAACAAAATTAGGATGATAGTATAACAAGGAGTTATCTTGTTCTAAGGAGCTGAGGCACACAAAAGAAATATGAAGATAATAGCAGCACACAAAAGAACCTGATGATCAATCTCTGCCATATACCCATTAAGCCGATCACGAGCGAAATCAGCTTCAAGTACTGCCTTATCACGCTCAGATCGCAAAGACCCAAGATCAGTCCTAAATGAATAAGAACCATCATTCGTCAGATTTTCCCAAGAACGAAATAGAGCATCACATAGTGAACCTGGATAAGTAGGCCACCTAAATCGATATTAAGCAAAAGCGCTGAGGATGGAATAATATCAAAACAAGAGATATATGATTTGATACAGATCCAAATTTGACACAGGTGTTCATTAAATATCATGAGCTGCAAGCTTCTGCATAGTTCTTTCATGAGACCATTTGGGCCATTGAAATCTTTGTTTGTCATAAATATTACAAAGAGCAAGCTATGCAAAACAAGTAAATCAGAATGTCATAAAAAATATGATTCCTCAAAGGAAATTTTGCTGCCTGTGCTGTGAACACCAACAACCAAATATACTATTATGAACTTCCTAATCATCAATTTTGTTATCCAGTCAAAGAAAACAAAATAAATTTATGGGAAAGATTTTAGCAATGATTTTTTTTACACAGCAAACAAGGTATGAAAGCAGAGAAAAACAACCTCAACTTAGTCAACTCTTCGTCAAGTTTTCTGGCCCGCTCAGAGACTTGTTCATATGTTTTTTTCGAGACCTCCTGGGCAAGATTGAGTGGAATTCAGTGAGAACTAACAGAAACGCAAGGTAGTTACATATGCTCTGTAATTTGATGAGAATATAACCTGCGATCCTTCAAATAGTACCATCAGGTCCTTTCTGCCATCATCTAGAGAATGGAAAAAACCATGACATCAAGTTAATATGTTACTAGCAGTAACATGCACTAACTGCCTTGACACAACTTTCATCAGGGTATCACCACAGTAACACATCTCATGCAAGTAACAGAGAAATATATCCTAAATCTGGAATGAGATCAACATATCAACAGTGGCAACAAGAGAGCGAACCTTGCAGATTATTGGATATGCGTTCAACAGTGGAATGAGTCTTCTGTTGTTCTTCACACAGCTTTCTATACATCGCCACCTAACAAATCAACTACATTAGGGTTGATGTTACATGCAGTTTAATTGACATGTTGAAAAACAGAATATACTATGTCCGAAAGATTTTCCAGGTCGTGGCAAAATATTATTTAGGACGCACAGATCTATGAAGAGATTCAATCATTATTGCTTGTTCTTCAGATTTCTTCATAACTTTTTCAACTCTGGATGCAGCAGTGTCCGTGATTCTCTTCAGCTCAACTTGAAAGCTCTCCTGAGAAGGACAAAAATGAGCATGTGTTTGATGTTGCCAATGGCGAAAAACAGAATGGCCCGATACTTATGCATGAAAGATAAATCAAGACACCACCATACCCTGAGTTCCATGTCCTTTTTGTCAAGATCGGTAGAAAGCATGTGAACTTTATTTCGAAGCTCAACATTTTGCTGAACAAGCCCGTTGATATCATTAAATGACATCTGCCACAGATAATCAGATGGTTACATCATAAAATCACAAGGAAAATTATAATAAAATAGAAGATCTTGTAACAATGAGAATGAGAATTACATGTCCGTGACCATTGCTTTCATCATTAGACATGCCATCGCCTATCCTCATAGAAAAGGCACCACGACCTATATTTGGAAGACTAGAACCACATCGAAGCTGTATGTCTTGACATTCCTTTAAAAGAACAGCAACCTACAGATAATCAGATGATAAATCATACAATTAGCAAATCATGTTTTCAAATATAAGTGGTGTAAATATATATATATCCAAGTGTGACAAAAAAAACAGATATTCCAATAATAAATTTGATCAAATCATCAGAGTATCAAACTTGTCCCGATCATACAAATATTCTACTAAGCGAGTCCCTCTGATTCCAACTAATATTACTTTGGGTCAGACAGATATTGTGCAACCCAGGCCACATCACAGGAAGATTGGTGGCTGACCATGCACAAGCGCCTCCAAGAGAAAAGGAAGGATTTCGACTCCATGAGTATCCTAATTGTATAGTCCATCTGGCTGTGAGCAGAACAGCAGCGTTCCAAGGGGAGAGCAAAGGACCTCGTGTAGGTGGCTGATGGCATAATTGAAGACGTGCTACTTTCATCTATTGGTTCCGTTTACTGCCTGGAGGAGCAGCTAGGGTGTCTGTGTTGCTTGTGTGCTGTACGATCTATGGGGAAAATCATTAGCAAACTCTAGTAACCTAGTTTGCTTCTCCTCTTAATGGAAAGATGTGCAAACACTAAAACAAGATATTGTGGAACGGGGGTACATGATTAAGTCTCTGGTGTTAACCATCTTCTCGATGATAACATATGATGAGTGCATTTGCACCATCTGATATATTTGACTGGATCAGATTTAAAGCAACTGGAGGATGGGTAGGATCAGGGCTGCCAAGACCTCAAGACTCTCCATACCTTACCCGCCAATGTTGCACTCAACAATCAATGAAATGTTGGCAGTGAGATGCTAGCACAAATAATGGAGGTTGTTACTCCCTCCGTTCTGAATTAATTGACTCAGATTTAGTTCAAGTTGTACTAAATCTGAGTCAATTAATTCAGAACGGAGGGAGTAGTTGAGATTGTGACTACATATTATTTTAATACAATTTTTCAAATTCGGTAAATGCACCGAATAAATCAATGAGGAAACCTAGTGGTAAAAGACTCACTTGTTTTTGCAGGTCGCCTATTTCCTTGTCTGCGATAGTATGATCGCGTTCCCATCTTTTTAACTCCGACTGGAAGACACATTGAAGTTTTTTTAGATCAAAGACACATTGAAGTTAAAGCTTATTGTAAGAAACTTAACAAGCCATAATGCATGCATACCTTTAGGTTCCTTATGGTATTCTCAAAATTGTCATGCTCCAACAATGCCTGCTGTAATTTGTGATCCATTAGAGCATAAGCTTCGACCATCCTCTCATGCTCAGCTGAGGTAAGGGAAAAGGTTAAGCTAGAAAGGATAGTCTAAACTTTGGAGCATGCAACACCACACAAACATTCATACAATGCTGTTATATCATTAATCGATACACATATTTAACTGATGTATTAGGGGGTTAAGAAGAGTTCACCAGAAAAATTACCTCGTTCATCTAAGATAAGCTCGGCCTTCTCTTCAATTTCATGCAAAACCTATTGTGCACAAGTCAATTAAGTAATGCTCTAATAACATAACAGAGGAAATAAAAAGGATGCACTTCAAAAGAAGTAGAATTTGGTCTGTTCCCGTTTTATGTTCTGGAAATGCAATGTTTTAAGTCAAAACTATCAAAGAATGTGACTAGGCATGTCAAAATAAGTTCAAATAATCACAAACAAAAAAGGCATATGGGTTTCCCCTGTTCCTGCGGAGTAAAACCATGATAGACTTTCCAGAACTCAAAGATAGTGACAAGAACAATAATGTACCCTTTCCAGAACTGCTTCCGCATGTCTCCTTCCCCACCTCTCATGCCGTAAAGCATCAGTAGCTTCTTGATATTTCTCATATATCTTAGCAAGCTGATAATGCAGTGCATGTTACCAGGCAATACTTGTAATATGAAAAACAAAAACCGTGCAGTGTTGCACAGAAGACAAAAGGTACAAAGAAATAGCACATACACTCCAACCATCACGAAGAAGAGAAGCAGCTAATGCAGTTCCAGAAACACCACTGGGTACCCTTGGAACTATCATTAGGTCATTCTGATTTACAGCATTAGAAAGTGTCCTGCAGAACAGAAAACAGAGTGGAATCAAGAGTGGCAAATCAAAAGATGAATGATTGTTTCAAGTTAATTTGATGTACGAATTAATACGGTTAGCATACTTGCATGGTTTGCACTGGATAAGCCCCACAGATGATATCATAATTAGAGTGGAGGGACAAAATGCTACTCCCTCTGTTTTAAAATGTAAGATGTTTTAGGTGCTACACATGTTGTTTAGATACATAATACTAAAATGACTGAACATACACACCAAAACATGTCTAGATACATTTGTATACATTGGATGTGGACAAAGTGTAAAACATCTTATGTTTAAAAACGGAGGGAGCATAATCTAATGGGTTTAACAGAACGGGAAGAATGACATTTCCATTACAATGCATGCGTGAGCGTAAAGAAAAGAAACTCTCGGGAGACTAAATGGTAATGGATCCTGCTTCAGAGATCTTACTACACTATAAGAAGAGGCCATCTAGTTTAGAAATCATACATTTCTTTCATTGGTGTGTCTGAAAAGTCAGCAGCGTCTGCTGCAATGCCGGTCAACGGAACGAGGCTCAGTTCACCAGACTTTCTTGCATTTTCCAAATCAAATTCACATGCCCCGATCTTATGCTTTAAGTTGGCAACCTCCTGAGGGCGGCGGGGGGGGGGGGGGGGGGGGGGGGAAGCAGAGTGAGATCCAAATCTCAATCTCGAGTTGATAGAATGTACCAAATTAGGTATCAAAAAATATCTGCAAATATACCTTTTCAAGATCAATCTTGGTCAAGGTCTCCTTCTCAAGCTTTTCCTTGTAGTCATCTTCCACTTGGGTCAGGTGCGTCTATTTGCACAAAGATCACCAAGCATAAGAATTTCCAATCCATGTATGGGACAAAAAATACATGGATGAAAGATAAGCAAAGGTTTTACCTCCAATGCTTTAATAACACCTTCGAGTTCCCCTGCTTTCTTTGACCATTCATCAGAACTTTCTTTGTGAAGTTCAGCAAGCTTCATGACCTTTTTTCAGAATTTTAACCAAAGGATTATTAGAGACTAACAGCTGTATTAAAAAGGGTAAACTAACATTACATCCATTGCTTCCAGATATACAAACTGCAAACAGTGCCATAGACAGAACAACGATAGGGATCTTCGCAAGAAACTTCTAGACTGAGCTAACATTTTGTCAAGTGCACTGCACATGTCCTGACACTATTCACAACACCGAAGTCAGCAAAGTCAGCGATACGCCACACGGCAGACTATGGCCCTGGCATCCCCTCCAAACTCACTATGTAAAGAATTGAGTTCCATAACCATGCTCTCTGCAGTGGATCTGGAATCAGAGGGGGGCCTGTAATTTTTGTAGGAGGCCCTGTCCGTGCAAGGCCTGCTGGGTACAATCAAATCTGAGGCTTCCAATTGGGTCGAGGCTAGGCCTAAGAAGCTGCACGTGATTTAGCTCTCTGGTTTCTCTTACTCCTTTTTTTATCTTTGCTGTAGCCTTCTCTCAGGCTCGCAAGTAACTCATTCTTGTATATCAATACAAAAAATGCAATGCTAATTGCTTCTTCTCAAGAAAATAAAGAAAAGAAAACTTCAACACAATCTTCAGAGTGGTGATTGGCATACACGATTATTTAAAGTGAATTCCGTTCTTTAGCAATTACTAAACATACAGCTAACATGACTTCTAACACATACTATGTTCCACATATCTAACTGAAATTACTATCCAGCATTAAAGAGCTCTTTAAATTTCAAATGCTTGAAACACTCATAGGAGTTAATAGAATGCCTACCTTCATGTTATTGTAATACAAAATCATATCATACAGGTAACAAAATGAGACAAAAAACAAAATGGAGTGAAAGAAGGGGGCATACAGTTGACAGCTCGGCGCCAAGGCGCTGTTCATTAGCAGCTGAAGCATCCTTTGCAGAGAACAACTCCTTCATTCATCAAAAAATGAAATAGCAAAAGTTAGCTCATGAGAGAAAATGAGAAATAGCGGAATTATCGAGAAATAGCGGAATTATCAGTCAGGAATTTTACCTTCTCCATGTAGGATACTCTTTGCTCTAGTTCAGAAACTCGTTCTTTACTTCTCCTCAAGGAACTTGTAGATTCAGAAATCTCTCTTTCAAGCTGAAACCCAAAATTCAGGTTGATGCTTTTCTTTCCCATCTTTGTCATGTCAAGAACTAATTAAAGAAACTAACCTCTGCAATCTTTGCCGACATCTTGGACTCCTCATCCATATTTGCTTTCCTTATTTCAGCTAAATTCTTAACTTTTGCTTTCAGTTCCTCGTCAAGCCAGAGATTATGCTTTTCAAGAAGCTCCTTCTCCTGATAAGGGAAGAAAAACTAAGTAAGGAACAACAATGTTCCATAGGAACGTCGACATGGCTTAAGGATTAGGATAACATTGCAAACCAATGGGAAAAAGAGGGTGATGTCATACTGGAAATCAGGCTTGGTAGAACATTATGAAAAACCTTCCATGTAAACTTTTCAACATTACCTAAACCTTTATTCATGCATACCTGTGCAACGCGATTACATGTAGCCTGACAGTGAGTTAACTTAGCTTCAACCTCTTGTATCCTAGCCTCTTTACTAGCAGAAGAGTCGGCCTGATTTAGCTGAATAGAGGATACAATCAGCACATCCCGTTAGTTTGTGAGACACAATAGAAAATAGTAACACCTTCCAAATAGAGGGGCACAAAATCTCGTTTGTGTATTTAAAGGCTTAACTACTATAGTGCATTGAAAAATAATACTTCCCCTAGGTACAAAAATAATATAAGAGCAAGGTTAAAGGCAGAACTACATAGCTTAAAAAATCTCTACATATGGCACATAGAAGATCAACAAATCTCTACATTTAGAATTAAGTACGGTCTTTACATAGACAAATGAACAGCTGTAGTCCAAATTGTCCAACGGATAAGCTACAGATTAATTATTCAAGAAACAGAGTACGACTCCTGAATATGCCAGCTCCTGAATAGCTGCACTACAGTTTAACGACAAAAAGGTAGATGCGATGTTAAACAGAACATCACATGGAGTCAGTGGCGGAGCCAGGGCCCCGCATGTGATGGACAAATACTTAACAAAGCAAGTCCAGCTAAATTTTTCCCAGGCTAGAACGGCAAGCTGGCTCCGCCACTGCATGGAGTTATGAGATCTGAACACTGGAAACCATAATCATTTTAGTCTGTTTATTTGAAACAATGTTAAATTTACATGCCATAATGCTTGCATTATATATTATTTCCCTTTTACTATGGAGGCATTATATCGGTTCAAGCAAGCCAACAACTAGAAAACACAAACCAATAAGATTTTTAAAAAAATATTTATTAAAATCTACTCCCTCCGTTCCACAATATAAGATGGTGTATGTGTTGTACATGTTATCTAGATTCACACAAAAATAAGTGTATACATACACTAAAATGTGTCTAGATACGTGTGTGTACATGTGAATATGGAAAAAGGCTAAAACATCTTATATTGTGGAACGGAGGTAGTCATTACAGTGTAAGAGAAACTTCCTAAGAAGTACTATTAGATAAGTACTACAAAGATCGTCACTGTTTTACAAAACTAGCAAAGACATAAATAATGTAGGGCAGTTTAAGTTTCTACTGAGCCAGAGTTTGCCCTATAAAATACTTGGCTAGCCAAAATTTGGGCGAGGTTTTGCTCGCCGATGAGTTGGCTGTTAGCAATAAAAATAAGCTATGGTGGGAAAATAGGCACGCCAAAATATTGGCAATGATCCAAAGTTCCAAACAAATACCAACTATGGTCATGAATAAAAAAGGGTAGATCGTCTGTTGGGCCACAAACCAATCATACCTAAGAGATAGTAGAAATGTATATAAGTACAAGCAAATCAAGTTAAAATTAAATCTAGATAAAACAACATATATCATGATCAGTTGGTGGGAAATTTCTCGAGTCTAAGGTGATATGGCAAGAAATCTAAAAGAGTGGGAAATTTTCCTAGCAACAAGCAATTCGGTGATCCTGTACTCACAACCCGCTCTAAAACCAGTTTTCTGGTTGCTGCATATTACAACTACAACAAGTGTGGGGTCGTTAGAGGAGCTCACAATCTTATCGTGGTAGCTCTGGATGACGCCATCCTTCTCCCTTATCTCGGTGTCCCTCTGCTGGATCAACTCCAGCGACTGGCACTTGGACTTGTGCAGCTCCGAGATTTCGACTTTGAGACGCTCAACCTCGCCATCCTTTGCAATCTGTGCCGTCAGCAGCACCCGAGTGATCAGCGCAGGAAGCTTAAACAAAACACTGATCAGTGGACCCACACAAAAAAAATCTAGGGTTCGTACAGCTTGGATGCGGAGCTGGTGTATCTCGGCCTGGGAGGAGGCGAGATCGGCGGCGCGGCGCTCGGAGCCGGCGGCGAGCTCGGCGGCCTCGGCCTGGTAGCGATCGGCCTCCGCGGAGAGGGTGGTGAAGCGCTGCTCGAGGAGGGCGCAGGTCTGCTCGGCCGCGATGGACGCCGCGTCGGCCTCGGCGCGGACGGTGTCGACCTGGTTCCGGAGCTCGCGGATGGCGGCGTCGGCCCGCTCGGCGACCGCGGACACGTCCCCGCCGAGGAGCCGGAGCTCCTCGTCGGACATGAAGAGCGGCATCGCCGCGCGCGGCGGGGTGGAGCGAGCGGAGCCCTATCCCCCGCCGGTATTTGGGGGTGGGCGCCGGAAAAGGTGCTAGGGTTTTGCGGGGTGCCCGTGGGGAGGGGACGGGAGTGGCGGTGGCGGAAGCGGAGAGTGGAATTGGAGAACGGAGACGGTCGAATCGCGAAACGGCGGAAGCGGAGGCAGCGATATAGATCGGGGGAACCAGTGCTCTGTGCTCGGGCCTCGGGGCCTGCTGACCGACCTCGGGGCGTCGGGCCTGGATTTACGAAATGGGCTCGAAACATTCGCCACTGGTATTGTTGGGCTGCGAGAGCCCCGTGGTTCTCCCAGGGGGTCCCCTCTCTGGCCCGGGCGATCCCCTGCTCCCATTTCGCCCAACTGGGCGGCCCATTTAGTCTCTTTTTTCTTCCTTTCCTTATGTTTCTTATTCCTTTTTATTCAGCTCGTTCCTTTTTCTGTGGGGTCTGCTTGTCAGATAGTATTGTGTGTCTTCCTCTTGTTGTGTTGCTGGTACACGGGTGGGCGGATGGGGCTATTTAAGTTGGTGCAGGTGTCATCCAACTTCCGAGGTGGGACTAAACAAATGCGTCTTATACATTGCGTGCGCGCTATGCAGAATCTTCTCGGGAACAAAAATGGGGAACACGAAGGAACAATTGTGCCTGTTCGCGAACACAGAGGAATAAGATTCTTGTTTGGGAACATGGGGAACAAAACTGTTTCGTGATGCTTCTTGTCCCTTTGGTGCATACTTTTTGGAACAAATAGACAGAACACGAAGGAACAAATGAACAAAATTTCTTGTTTAGGAACACGGAGGAACAAAACTATTTCGTGATGCTCCTTGTTTCGTTTGGTGCACACTTTTAGAAATAAATAGGCGGAACACGGAGGAACAAGATTCCCTGTTTGGGAACACGGAGGAACAAAACTGTTTTGCGATGCTCCTTGTTTCGTTTGGTGCACACTTTTTGGGAACAAAAAATAGACGGAACACGAAGGAACAAGATTTCTTGTTTAGGAACACGGAGGAACAAAACTATCTCGTGATGCTCATTGTTCCATTTGGTGCACACTTTTGGAAACAAAATAGGCGGAACACGGAGGAACAAGATTCCCTGTTTGAGAACACGGAGGAACAAAACTTTTTCGCGATGCTTCTTGTTCCGTTTGGTGCATACTTTTTGGGAACAAAATAGGCGGAACACAAAGGAACGAAGGAACAAGATCTACAGAAGGAACAAAACTATAGACTAGCTAGAACAAATTGTATGTGATGTGCGAAGGAAAGCTGGACCGGCCCACGCTTCATATCCTTTAGCGAAACGGGGATACCAATCGCTCGGGCGATACCGAGGGAAATCCCTCCCAGGTGCCTTTGGTTTGCATTGCGTGCAATGGCCATCGTCACGTCGGACATTTCCGAATTCTAAAAAAAAAAGGTCGGACATTTCCGAGCATTTCTACCGTTTTCGTGACAAAAACTTGATTTCGGACATTTTCGACTATAATACAACATATTATGAATAAAACAAGATATGATAATAAAATAGTCTTTATTATTTCCTTTTAGGACATATCTCCAACAGAGGCGTCGCCAACGAGGCGCCGCCATGAGGTGCTCGGGAGGTCGAGGCGCCGCCGGAGGAGGACGCCGAGGCCATCTGTGTCATGGTTTTGATGGTCTCTAACCAGCCGGGCAAGTCCTTCTCCATCTCATTGACCGTGGCCCACAAGAGCCCGTCCTAGACCGGGGAGTCGTTGCCATGCTTCTTGTCCCGCTACGGCTGCATCTAGGGCATGTGGTAGCTAGACGGCACCACTTCCACCGATAACGACTATGTCTTAACCTCCCGCTTGGGGTGACGTCAGTAGAGGCGATCGCACTGTGGGGATCGTCAGGTGGGGACGAAGTTGCGGATCGTCGGGCCACCTCGTGGTGGCTCGCGGCGATAGCGGATGTTGATGTCATCATGACGTGGCGGTGAATTCTGCTACTCCTTCGCCGGCCGACAAACAGATGTCTGGTTGTTGCGGCGTGGCGGGACCGATGGCAGCAGTCTCAATGGGGTTGGTTCCGTATTACGGCATGCTAGTGGGCAGCCTCAATGGTGGAGGTGACCGTGTGGACACCACCCTTGGGTCCCACGCCTCTTCGAGGTTGAGGTTGCGACCGGCCCATTGTGTCGAGCTACTCGCCTTGTAGCTGCGCCATTGCGAGTGGATGTGAAGTGGGAGATGGGATGCAGGCGTGGTGTGCATTGTGAGTGGAGGTGCAACGAGGATTATATCATCGAGGCTCGATAGGCGGTGCGCCACCATCCACGCTGACGAAGTGTGTCAGCACTCGGCGGAAAAATCTGGATCACGACGCTCCCGGCTGGTGTTTGTAATAAGGGAGTTCGTCCATACGGCTTATCCAACGGCTGTCCGGCAACCCTAAGCATGCTCTCAGTTTCGAGACCCTTTCCGAGATGTCGGATAGAAATTGAGTCAGGCCGAACACTTGTGGTGTCGTTGTGACCGCTTTTCCTGTCCGGTATCCCATTAAGCCTCCGTGTTGCTTTGGCGACGGTGGAGATGATCTAAAGAAACCGTAGCTACTCCAGATCCAACCTGTAGCCAGCTTCATCCTCCTGAAACGAAAGCAAAGCACATACTAATCAGCACCGTTTCCCCAAAAATACCGATGTAGCCGAAGCTTGGTAGAGTTCCCACCTTTTTCAGCAGAACAGAATCGAATCCATGCTAAAGCAAATATTTCTTCCTGGTTCAGTCTGCAGGCAATGTCGAAAGCATGATCGATTATGCATACATAACTGACCTTTTAACGGGCAAAGCAACTAGTAGGGCTTTCTGGGATTACGCAGAGAGGCGCTGATGGTGTTTGGGCGGCTTGTCTCTTACTCCTTTTACGACTGTTAATGCACCGGTCACAAACATATACCTGTTCTTATTTTCCCTTGTGCATCGATGCTCAACAAATCTGGTTCAGGAGCCAAAAGTTGCCACATATGGAAGAACTCACCCTGCTCCAGAGACCGGATCTATTTGGTGCCGGCTGCATTAATTTGTGGTAAGCAGTAGCAGATGATGCTGGTAGTATTCAATTGCCGTGAGTTTTGGCTAGCAGTTGGAGCCTTCGTTCAGCTGCCTACGCTTACAAGTAAGCAAACAACTGGTCATAAATCTATGGAGGAGCTCCTGCGTCGTTGAGCGCAACAGAACGTTGCAGCCTGCGGAGGCATCTCCGGGCACCTAAACTCAGTTTAGGTATCATGGGCGTCAAACTAAAATATAATCTCTTGCGGTACAAGCATCACGGCTTAAACTAATGTGGTAGGCAGCGCCGACGCGAATCTGCGCAACGAGGCTTCCAGCCCAAAAGGCTCTCTCCATTGATTCCGCTGCACCACCTGCAGGTGCAACCGTCGTTGTTGGCATACTGAGCTCATGATTGAGAATTCGGCATCGAAGAACGATATAATAGAACACAGAGGAAGGTCCTCAAAAGCTGCTAATCAAGAGCATGAGATCGATGCACCACGCACAAGTACAGTACAGGGCATCTGTTGTAGTACAGTATAAAATTTGTAAGCTACTTTACTGGAGTTTGATCAACTTCTTTCATGCGTCAAATGTATCAAGAAATAGAGCAATCTCACTAATCAACAAATCCTGAGGAGGAAGAAGAAGAAACACTGAAGATGTACACGGATGATGACGGGTCCGGGACACGCTCCGATCGACCGAAGTCACTTCAGGAGCGGTCCTCTCGTCTTGGGGCTAATTAATCCATGGAGGCCGGACGAACGTCGAAAATACAGGCCTGGCTGGAATTAAATCAGCTCGCGGCCTCGTCGATGCTGTGCAGCGAGGGCCGCCACTGCCGGTGCCGGGCGCCGGAGCTCCGGTGGGCGTCTCCGTCCTGCCGTGCCAACTGCAATCAGCAAGTAGAGTAGAGTAATCAGAATTCAGAAGATGGAACATTTGCATGTGTTTGCCATAAGTACAGAAATACTAGTAGCAGGAAACGATTCGATCTCCATCCCCTGACAGTAGCTGCTACTGTTCAGTATTTTATTTATCCAATGATTCTTTTATCATTCTGTATCCCTTTGTTTTAAGCATTACTACTGAATTTCCTCATGGATGGTACGATAGCATCAATCAGTTGGATCCACAGGACCACACCCGATATACAATCTTGTTTTATGCGTATCAATCGGAGGTTGAGAATGTCAGGTAGTATATAGCTCTACATCGAGCTAAATTAGGGCCAAAAGATCTCTAAGATTGTGCGGCTGCAAAAAACCGAACGACAAATTCTCAGCTGAATAACTACAGTGTTGTGGACGAACTGAACTGATGAAGTCATGATAGTTGCGCCGAACAACTAACCAACTCTAGCTTGGGGCCTTGGGTGAGGCAATTAAAGACGCATCAATCATGCAGAGAACGTGCATGGGGGCATCAATCGCCGCATCGGGCGAGAGAGATGAGGAAAGTACTGTTGTTGGATTAAAGAGTGCGCGAGTGTGGTCAATGCAGTTAACTACCTGCTCGAGGCTCTCGTCCAGGCTCGCCTCGTCGTCGTCATCGTCGACGGCGTCGTCGTCCGCCGCCGCCGGCCGCGCCTTGCTCTGCCTCGACAGCAGCGACGACTCGAGCTGCTGCTGCAGCTGCTGCCGCGCCTTCCTCGTCTTCTCCTCCTGCCTGGCCTGCACGGCCTTGGTCACCTCTGCACCCAAGCACCAACAATGTCAGTCAGTCAGTCAGTGTTACCGAGCAGAGCAAGCAGGAGAGGAGGGAGGTTGTGGTAGCTGTTAGTTAGCGTACCGTGGGAGGTGATGAGTCGGTAGACGTTGCCGATGAGGAGCGTCTCCTTGGGCTTGAGGAGCTTGACGCGGGTGAGGCGCACGGTGCGTCGCGCGCCGGTGCCGTCGGCGTTGTCGTCGTGGCGCTCCTCGGCGACGCGGAGCGTGACGAGCGCGACGTAGTGGCCCGGGTTGGCCCGCATCACCTCCGCCGCGCTGGTGGACCAGTAGAGCCGCTCCACGCGCCCGCCCGGGTGCTGCACCACCGCCGCCGCCGCCTCCGCCGCCTGGCAATTCCCCATCCCGCAGCGCGCACACGCAGCTCGTGACCAGGACCCGCCCGCGCGCGCCTCGCCGCCTCTGGTGTGGGTCGTTGGTTGGGCCGGAGAAACGTGGGGCGAGCGAGCAAGCGAGTGGTGCGCGTGTGTTGTACCGTGTGGTGTTATAAAGAGGAGGCGGAGAGCAACGGGCTGGGGTGGCGCCGGCCGAGGCGGTATATAATCTTCCTCCTCCGTCCCGGTGACTGATGGCCACGTAGCTCAGGCTCAGCCGCCGTTCCCTTTCCTATTCCTACCTGCTGCTGCCTCCCGCTCTGGTATACTGTACTATATCTTCTTCCTCCGATCGATGCGTTGCATGTACACCACACCAGCGTACGGTAGTTACGGATCGTTTTCGCCTTCGCAAGCACCACGTGAACGGGCGTTAGTACGCCGTCGGCGTCAGCACAAACGGGTCGAGACGGAACCCGGCCGGACGCGTTGATCAAACCGTCGCTGTGCGTGGGGCGTCCAGTACGGACGATGGAGATCGATCTGTTGATTAGCCAACGTGGGCCCTCATTTTTTGCGAGTTAATGGAATCAACTGTTGTTGTGTAAGCTGTCTTGACAGTTAACACGGAGCTTCCCCCCCGCGCGCGCGCTTTTGCTTACAAGTTAAGATGAAATTTCTAGACAACGTAGACACGATTATACAAGCAAGGGAGCGAGCCGTATAGGTAGGTCGTCGTCATAGCCCCTCCTATATTAGAGTCAGGCAAACCTTGTTATTGATAACTGTCGGGATATTATCATGCTAAGGCTTCAAACTATCAGCACGATAGAGGAGCAACCGTCATCGAAAATTGGAAACGAGATCGAAAGAGTCATAGATACATGCAGCAACCGTCATCGAGAATTGGAAACGAGCTCGAAAGAGTCAGAGTCATACACACATGCAACCACACCCAACGAAAACGAACACCGGCCAGATCCTAGTAGATCCACCCGGAAGATAACTCCCCACACTCTCTGTCGACGCTAGACGAACTGCAGAGAAACCCTTATTTTTACTTTATGATGTCGTTGCTACAACACCCAAACGAAAACACTGAAACTATCTTTAAAAGACAAGAACCTTCTCACTGGCGAGGGGTCAGACGGGTGCCATAGCTGCAAGGCCTACATGGCCACTCAAGGTGGGACACTCTGGTGGTGTCGTTGACGATAGGGGCGAAAACCCTAACCTCGTCTAGATCTCCTTTCCTCTCTTTCATCGAACTCATTGCGTTGACCATGTACTAAACTTTAAGCAAATTGTTATGTTCAGCCGAGTGTCACCACTAAAAAATCCTGGTTCATTTCATGTCCATTAGCTAGAAAAAACACACAAAACCATATGTTGACGTACCAACACTATCCCCACATTTCATTGTCTGTCATTCGTGCTAGGCTTTTCAATTTAAACCTCTACATCCCATATATGATGCTTGCTGTTTTTTTCCATATAGCCCCTTCAATTTAAGGAAACCGGCCTATTCCGCCTTTGGAGGCTTTATAAATAGAGCTATCACACATATTTCAATTAAATCTCACAAAAAAATCACAAAAGCCTAAATGATACTCTGTTATATTTCACATAGGTATCTATATTCTACATAGTTACGTAGAGCTTATACAAATGTTTCATTCGAAGCATTCTAGTTCCATGAAGAACCATTAAAAAAATGAAATGACTGAACATTGAACATAGGTTCATATTATATGTTCTATCATGTTTTCACCAAGAACCACAAATGCACATGTGTGCGTGTGAAATTTTTACGAAATATGTGTGAAATTTTTACGAAATTTGTGTGAAAGTTTTACGAAATCTGTGTGAAAACTCAATGAGTCATTTGTGAAACCTCCCCGAGGTGGAGTGCGAGTTGATTAACCTAAATAGATGAAGGCATATGCACACAATTTGTCGTCAATCGATGGTAGATCTATGGTGGAGGGTTGGTTTTGTAAAATAGAAGTGTACACATGTAAAAAGTGTCAATTAACATATCTAAGGTGGAAAGTGGGTCGATTTTGAAGGGTTTATGGAGAAAAATATACACAGCCACGAATGTCGGAACAATGTGAGGCGTCATATAGTGTGGGACGTCAACGTGCATTTGCGAAACCCATTTTGTATTAGCTTCAGAGCACTGGCCACATTGGTATTCTGGGCCACCGACTGATAATAACTATCGAAGAAGAAAAGGTCCATAGCGGAGATTAAAGCACCACACACCAAAAATGACGTTAGTGGAGTACAACCATGATGAAGTCCAACTCGCATGAAACCCTTGCAGCTCCAACAATTGTTCCATAGATCAACGTTATGGAGAGGCACCATGATATAAATGCCACATATCACGGCTCAACTAGCACACTTGTATCACTAGTATATGATGATACTAGTATGATGCAGTGGATTGGCTTATAAATTCTCCATTCTTCATTCTTCTTCTTCTCAGCGCTGCCGGCCTCCTCCGTGATGATGCAGTGGATTGGCTTATAAATTCGGATGCCAATTCTCCTGCTCGCCTTCCAACCAGCAGCGTCCGGAAAACAAGCCAGGGTCCAACACATTATCTTACAGAAACCTGTTCCTCCCAGCATGTATGCATACTTCTCTTTCAAGAAAATTAAAAGATCGAAAACAGCGACGTGTGCTTCTTCTTTTTTCTATATAAATAATCTGAACAAATGCCGGTCGCTCGAAAAGAAATATAATCTGCAGGAATGCGGCTAGCTATATATCAGAGTCGCCGTCATGGCTAGCTTTCCTTATTGCCAGGGCAACCCATGCATAACCAGTTGATTAATTAAGCCGCTGATGTAGTATGCTTAGCAGGATACCCTATGTGCTCGGTAAGCAGCTAGCGTGTGTGTTACGAGCCGGTCAACACCACAATGTGGCAACGCAGTTATCGCGGCAGGTCGGGCGTCCCCGTCGACCAGCTGCTGTCCGCTGCGTGGCGTACGTCGAGATCGGAGCGTCGCGTGAAACCGGGGGACTACGGCCGTGCTAAATTTATGAGACCATGTGCACGAGTGCATCCATGGCGATGGCGTTTCGATCTACTGTGGCGGCCAGGATTCGTGAGTGACACGCTGAAGACTCGGCCGTGCCGGTGGCGGTGGCGGCGTGCGTAGAACGTGCAGGAGCGGGAAGTCTCGTTTCCAATAGGTTTCTGACGCCGATGCGTGAGGTGATATGTCTTGTCCGGATCATGAATCGATTCGTCTCAGCAGGGACGTACGCCGCCGGTAGCTCATATGGACTCCGGAAACCGGCCGGAAATCCTGCGCCGCCACGCCGCTGGTTTCAGATGCAAGCTACTAGCTTCGGTGAAGAAGACGCTTGGGGCGTCGACGCTGCCGACTATAGATTTCCTTCTTCTCTTTGGCAGGCATGCAATGCCGCGTGCCGTGCATCGGCAAAACAGAAAAAGAACAACGATGGAGATTATTCATTCCCACCGGCCACCGGCGACGATGGGTCCTTGTCCGTGTGGGCTCCTTTCTTCTCCCGTACGCGGTCGCGGTGGCCGCCACAAGCAAGTTGCGCCGGTGATGGTACGTGCATGTTTGTTCCGGTGAAGGCGATGGTACGTGTCTCGATTCGCCATGGATGGCATATGCATGCAGAAGAAACTCATAACCGCGGCATGCATGGGCCAACCCCCACATCATTTCCCCAATAATGGGCAGCACCCGTATAGACGCACCTGACCTGACCGGCCGGCCGTCTGTCCATCCAGACAAGCCTCGTCTCGCCTGGTTTCCACGAACCAACTTTGCGAAGAGATCCAAGAACAGCAAACTACTTATAAATCAGCATCCAGCAGGAGCAGCCGAACTAATCTAACAGTAAATTGAATCGCTGATCAGCTACCATATGATGGGTTAGTGGTTACTGGCACAGTGCTGCTACCAGCCGGCAGAGTAGTATCAAACCCTGCCAGCCTCGTCACTGTCGTGGACGTTTCTGCTGTACTGTCAGTGTGAGCCACACACCCGTGCCCGTGCAGTGCCGATTGGCAGCTTCCGGGGCGGCTAGCCGGCTACATTGTCAGGTTCTAGGGTTCACAACAGAACAGAAGTACAGACCACCCATCCCCTAGCTGTCGAACGGTGGACGGAAGCAAAGGTCGACTGTGGTGTGGTACCAAATGGGCATGCAGGCCGGCTCGTCTCCGTTGCTTCCTGCTGCTGATTGCCCGTTCCATTTGTTTCGTCATACTTTGGCGGCCGCATACACAGGTAAAACTGTTGAGCATCACAAGCTGAATTCGAGACCAAACAATAAAAACACATAGCGCTTATTTTGTTTGTTGTTTGGGTAAATTTTTGGTTCCGGGAGGTTGAAGTCTTCTCCATGAACAAACATAGCCACAAAGATTTGGTACCATATTTGTCATAAAGATCTGGAACCAAAGAAAGACAAGTTCTCAACACTATATACCAAACCAAGAGCAGGTATTTTCCTCTTTCCAGAGAGGTTGAACCTAGGTACTCACTTCGTCCCAAAATAAGTGTCTCACACTTATATTAGGACGGAGGGAGTAAATTCTCTCGTGTCAATCCCATCACTGGCGGACAGCGCCGGTATTCCGGAGCGAACAATCCGCTTTGCATCCATCGACCGTGTCATTGACGACCCTTCATGTTGTCGTTGTTTCGTAACCGCTAGTCAATTTTATGTAGCGAAATGCCGGTGGCAGACCTACCGGGTATGTCAGGTGGGCCATGGCATACCCAGTCCGGCCCATGTACATAGTAATACCAGGAAAAATGTACGAGTAGACAACAAAGGTGGCCTGTTAAGTGCTACTCCCTCCGTTCCAAATTAGATGACTTCTATTTGGACAAAAGTGGATGTATCTAGATATACTATAGATACATCCACTTTTTGATAAAAAAAAGTCATCTGATATGGAACGGAGGGAGTACAATCGATCGATTCCGGCCGGCCTCTCATACCATTCCGTCCGGACGTCCAGGTCGCGTGCGCGTCGATCGATCTCTAGGGCGTCCAGATCGCTATCACCGGCCGTCGCGACCCGCGATTGACGCACAGACGCAATTAGCCCTTTCCTGATCGGTATCGGGGCTGGGAAGAATGGTTGGGATAACAAACAACCATCAGGTTTGTACTTTGGATACCTCTATAACCATCAAAGATCGTTGAAGTGGCTAATTCCTCTAAATAGGGGGCGTTTCCGACTCTCCGTTCGTTTTAGTCAGGTAGATCGATTTATACATAGTACATAGATCGTTCAGCTAGGTTCAGCTATAGCTAAATTTCAAAAAAAAAAAAAAAGTTCAGCTATAGCTAGGTACGTGGCTAGCACCTAGCGGGCTTGAGAATCACTCGGTTGATGATTTATATTCTGTTACATGTACAGATTTGGACGTTTAGGTACATAGCTTGGTACTGTACTTGACTTTGGGAAATTCAGAACAAAGGGAGTACTTGATTTTGGGAAATTCTAGCTTCGCCGTTTTGTCGACAGTCGTAAACCAACAAGTTCATATTTCACGATCATTATGTAATTTATGAGTTTGGATACATCCACATGTGTTTATTGATATATGAAAGGATAAATGTTGTGCTCACCTTGTTTTTTAAATTTCAGAAATTTCAGCTATGAAGACAAGCAACGACATTGCGTCTCTCTTTAAAAAACACGCGACCATGTGAATTAAGACTTACATGTCCTTAAAGAAGGGTAGGTCAAACAAGTCCAACTAATACTATTGTAAGTTTCATTTATGCATATTTTGAACTATTATTGTGGGTTTTGAACTATTTATATGATCATTTATATAATTTTCGTATGTAATTTTTCAGTTACATATTATGTGTTGCTTTTATATCTTATTACAATACAAATTTAAAATGATTAATCAAATTGGTAAATACATTGTACAATATTGAATAGCCAAAAAAAATTGTGGCATACCCAAGGGTAAAATCGTAGATCTGCCACCGCGAAATGCTTGTAAATACAGTCAGAGGGCTAACAGTTTCAAACACGAAGTAGTGTATGCAGGTTCAGGCCCCGGATCGTTCCAGTAAAAACTTAGAGAGCATGGTGCTCGTATGTAAGGTTTTGGTAATTTAAAAATAATCCTTATGAACTAATGTTTGCATTGTGATATCCTTCTAGATCTTTTTCACACGAATACATTGAAATTTATGTGTTGGACTCTAAAAAATTATATGATGACCAAGATTCTATTCCAGAGTTTATATGAGCAATGGTCATGTGTAGAGCTGAGCATATTGCAAGTATTATATGATGATCAAGGTTCTACTCAATAAATTATATGAAGAATTGTCGTGTGTAGAGTTGAGCGTATTGCAAGTATGTCAGAATAGAACGACGTTGATATTCATTTTACCTTCAAGACATCATCTTTGTGAAGAGAAGATGAAACATACAAGGTTGATCAAGGTTATGTGATTTGGCTTGAAACTTATAAATGTTTATACATGATATAGCTTTTCCTGAAGATTTTTTTGTAAAAAAATGTCAAAAATCAAGTTTATCATTTTTCATAGCAACTAGTATGCATAAAAGGACTCCATGCCAGAGGTTATCATTTTTTAGGTTTTTTCACTTTTCTGTTTTTTTCCCGCAAAATGACCACTATGGCTATTCATCGAAACGAGTCAATTTTCCTAAAACTATCGATATTTTTGTGAAATAACCACTAATTGTATACCTTAGAATAATTTTAGAAAAAATCAGACCAAACTATCAAACACTTATTCAAATTTGGATTACTTTCAGAAAATTGGCATAATTTAACTCGGTAAAATTAGTTAGAAATCAAGAAAAATCTTAATACTTGGGGATTATCCATAAAATTTGTACTATGCTTTGTGAAAATTAGATGGGTGCCATTTGATACGCCATAAACGTATCTATAATTTTGACGTTCCATGCATGTTTTATATCATTGTCACATGTTTATATTGCATTATTATATTATTTTGAGATATTTTATGACCTAATCTATTAACAAGATGCTCAGCGTCAGTTTTTGATTTCTGATGTCTTTTATTTCTGAAAATATCATCGAAAAATTCCGCAAAAATTAGGGGAGAAGTTTTTCTTCACCAAGCGGGGAAGGGCTACATAATTGCGGCAGAGGCCCAAAGGCTTCTAGGGTAAGATGAGCAACCATAAATAGGTGCTTACATAAAGTCGAATAGGTCCTTCTCATGTTCCGCTACGCATGTTTTAACAACCGGAAAGAGAAGTAACTCGGGTGTATGACTTGGTACTGAAAGGTTCCCTAATGTAGGGCGGATCCAGGATTTAGGCATAAGGGGGTCGAATGAGAAAAGGATCACATAAAGTTTCTCTCTATATATATCAAGTCTCGCATAAATTCGATATATCTTTTGCAACAACTATCTATTATGAAATTCATGTAGGACAACTAGAGTGGCTCGCCAATAAACTGCAAGGTCATACGAGTTAATAATGTCATCATCGATGACCTAAGTCTAATTCTGATTTTGAACCCGAAATAAGTCCACAAAGCCCCCACAACTACTAAAGTTTGGACGCACCTAAACTTTAAAATGGCACAATAAATCCACTAATGTATCCAAAACCGGGCAATTGAATTGGGTCCTGATAAGCAGTTTTACGGGTCAATTTTGAGCTTGCAGCATGTGGTGGCTTGGAAAAGGAAACATGTCATGTTATTTTTCTCTAATCTATTCCCTACAAAAATATAGCTAACTAAATGAAAGACAAATCCCTACCTATAACTAAGCTCCCAGGAAATGGAGGCTTCTCCTTCGTCGTTGCGGAGGTCCCACGTTTCAGTGACGTTGGGGATTGTTGCGTGCGGCTCTGGGTTTGGTCCCGCCTGTCTGGGTGGTTTTGGGGCTGTCACTACGTTCCTTTATGCTGAGCGGTGGTATGGGTCATGTATTCAGGTCGGTTTGGTTCCTTCTGTGTACCGTCCGGCTGACGCGTGGTTTCCTTCTCCTCTACTCCTCGTTTGTGTCCTCTTCCTTTTCCGCTGGGCACCATTGGTTCGCGACGGCGCGGGCGAGTTCAGTCAAGGCGGCTATGGCGGTGGTTCTCTTCTCGGTTTGGATCTTTCTCTACCTTGCGATTCGTCCTTGCTGCTTCTTCTCTCTGTCATTGCTCTTAGATGCCTGTGGTGTTAGGGTTTACAGGTCCGGTTTTTTTAGCTCGTTGGATCTCGGAGCTCGACGGTGACGCCTTGTCGTTCTTTCCGGCAGCCGCTGCAGCGCTTCTGTTTATGCTTTGCAAGTTGTTTGCTTTTCATCTTTCTCTTTTTTATTTGGATCTTGTTCTTGTTCGATTTAGGGTTTCGTTCTTTTAATTTGTTTGCTTAACTCCTCTGTCTTTGGTTTGGATATTGTTCTTGTTCGATTGACGTGGAGTATCTGCTCTGGCCGATTCGAGTGGTACCAGGACGCGGAGGAGCTCCTCCGGCGGTCTGCGCGGTATCGAGGACCTGACCCCTTGCGTCCTCCTCTGCTTTGTTTAGAGGTCGCCGTCCTTGGACGGCGGATCTATTGCATACTCTGTTCTGCATCTTCTCGGGCCGACCGCGTGTGCCCGCCGTATCTGTCGTACCCTAAGTTTGCTGGTTCCGACCTAGCATCATGTAGCTTTTTTCCATGATCTGTGTTCATGCAGTTTAAAGTTGCGATTTTATCTTTTTTGTGATTTCTCCGACTTTTTTCTCTGGTGGATCCGATAGGTCTTCTTGGTCCCTGCTGGGACGTAGCGTTGCACGTGCTTGGGGTGGTCCTGCGGCACGAATTCACCACACGGACGGGCAGCGGCACAAGGTACTCTCCTCCCCTACCTCTATCAATCCCCTCCCGTCTCGGTGCAAATTGGCTGATGTGATGCTCAGATTGCAGTGGTTTGACAGTTGACATTGAGTATGTGTGGAAGAAATGCTTGTATGTTATCGTACATAATTTTGCAATCTAGGTAGATTGCTTATAATTATACATCCTAGGATGTGAGATGGCTCGGACTTGAGCATGAGTTGGTGCAAATTACTCTTTCACTTTCTCATTTTACGGTCAACATTAAATTCGAATTTGCCAACTTACAGTTTCATACTTCATCTGATTTTACCAAATTCCAGTAAACTGTGAACTGTTATCAGTGAGGTTGATATTTTACTTGTGATTCTAGGCTATTGTTGCACAACTAAGCCATGTCGACCCAGGTTAATTAACAATAGCTCGAGCAAGGGTGAGAACCAATTTTTTACTACTATCATCTTGTCCTAAAAAAAGTATCTTACATTAGTTCATATCATCTTGTCCTAAAAAAGTATCTTACATTAGTTAATATATGATCATAGAATCATGGAAATCATTAATCTTCTAATCTGTTTGAAACTGTCCATGGGGCTAGCATTTCATTGAAGTTACAAATTTTACAACTTTTAGTGACTGTGAATGACTTGAGAATGAATTTAAGCCTATTGTATATCTCAGAAAACCAAAGCAACTATACTCATGACTTATGTCGAGTGATCGAAGGAATTCATCTTGTTGTCATCTAATAAACATAGAAAGTAAAAGTTCCATATCCACGAGTTCAGGTAAAAGTCCCTTTCTCCTTATCCTGAAAGCCTATTCTAACAACTACATGCCCATTCAGGTGGTCCTCACATATATTTGATCTTTATAAACCTTCATTTGCATTAATAACTGATTGCAATTTGGTTTCGTCGCATCCCCATTTACTACTGCATGTCCTTAATAGATGGAGGCGCGTGCGGTAGCTTACTCGATCCAGGCTGGTAGTTCTTGATTCACCCATCAGCCGGGAGGTGGTGGGAAAATGAGGGGGAAGGTTGTATGTTTATGCTTCTAGAAGTGGCGGATTGTGCGCCATCACGGTGGTGAACTGGTGATGGTAGTTCTTGGGATAGAGGCTGAGGGGAGACGGTGGTGAAGCGTATGGGGAGGCACTGATTGCGGTGAAGGTCAAATTCTGTATGTTGCTCCCCTCAATTCACAAACGAGATGTGTAATCAGTTTCCTGTAATATGCAAGTTGTTTCTTATTGTGGAGTTCCCATCCACCCATTGATATTTCTTGCTACACCACATGATCCTGAAGTTCTGAATATTTTCTCATCTAATGAGGATGGATTTTTGATTGGAATGGTTGTTCTTGAGATCCTTTGAAGAAATTACAAGCATCGTTGTATCTTTTTATCTGGACAAATAAAGGCCATGTTGATGATTTTCTTACTGCACATATACAGTCAACCTGTTGCCCCGGTTATCTAACCTGACTTATGATGTATCATTCTTTCTTCCAGTTCATTACATGTGAGATTTATTTTTTAAATGATAGCACTATTGCAAGCGCGATATTACAAGTACACATAATCCGCACAGTTTTATCACCAATCAATTCTCAGCTTGCACATAAGATACATATGACTACATTGACTCTACAGTTCATGACCAGTTAATTTATCCAAAGTTTCATACCGAATGAACAAGCAAAAATACAATAGATCTCTCATCCATCTGTCCCGTGAATTTAATTGAAGCTTAACTATACTAGCACCAACCTTAGAGACGTACCATTCCCAACAAGAAATGTAGATCAAGGCACCTGAAGCAATCTAAGGTAAGGTAAGTGGTACTCTGAATAAAATTGATAACTAGCTTGCATGTGTGGTTGGACTTGGGAGAGATAAAGGGAGATCAGATTTTTCGTGGAATGTAACTATCTATCCAAGTTCCATATTTTCATTTGGTATTCAGCGATCTTGGTTTGTGCTTTACTCAGGTTTAGGATGATTTTATATTGCAGAAAACATGGGATGTATCGCTGTGTCACATTAGTTTAAAAATTGAGAGTGGGTTCACTTCGACAGAGGATGAGAAATTATGACAATATGTGATGAATAAATGTGGGGTTAGCGCATTTGTAAGCATAAGCATTAAGCTTAGTTCAGTTTTTTTATCAAGATAAGTAGAGATAAAAGCAAACCTGCTATTGTATATATGCATATATATTCACAGATATATGTAGGTACACAGGTTTGTACATGTAAGGAGTTATTTCCCCAGGCATGCTAGCTTCTACCATTTGATTTGTTTCCTCTCCTTCAGCTACATATATCTACCAAGATACAGTGAACACTTACTCATGGATGTTCAGAACTGCTTTGTTGTTGTCCAGTAAATAAATGCTCACTTTCTTGTTAATTTAGAGGTGTAGGGTGAGCTAAATTGAACCATAGGAGCAGATCCAGGTCATTCCGCTGCAACTTACTATGACACACTTCGGTAGGTTTATAAACGACATAGTGCATTGTTCTTCTAAAAATTGTTGCTCTCTTATAAGTTCGTCTAGCCAGTTGGTCCTTTAAATTGGGTAAAACATCTGACTATCTATAAGTATAAGTACGTCCACGTCTAGGAGGTAAAACTGAAGATGCTACCTATCGGTTCAATCTTGCACATACATTTTGGTCATTCATTTTCACAGGGGTAACACCGTTATTGTAGTATGTACATAGATTTTGGCAATATAATTGGGTGCAGGAAACATTTAGGTTAGCGGATTGCAAATATATTTTTAAGTGACACCTACAAATGCCTATGGTTTGCAGTGGTGAACTTCTCCCCTCTTATGCCAAGAGATTCTGCGTTTGACTCGGCCTCTCGGCATTGCACTTTGCAGGGGAAAGGCTTGACTCGTATAATTCTTCCCTATACCCCACCTTATGTGGGAGCTTCTAGCATTGGGTCTATTTTTTACCAATGCCCATGGTTTGCAACAACTTATGACCAAGTGAGACTAGGTGGAAGAGTTATAGGAATTAAATGATCAACTTAATGGTCCAATTATGTCAACATTAGAAATCTGCAGTATGACTAAAGGACTTTCACAAGCATCCGGTGTGCATTCTAGAACCTAAAACAACTTGAATGGTTCAGTTTTATTAATCTTCGTAACTAGATAAACCAAAGCTACGATAGGTAGCTCCATAATTCCAATTAGAAGTGTATAGTTGTACGCTTAATTTTCGAGTGGAATAGAGTTGCACATATCCATTCAATGTGGATTTTTAGATTCCTTATTACTTTCAATTCATAACTATTTGTTATTCTCTTGCTATATTTTATAATTCATAATAATGAACACCTCTCGGCATGTTTATTTTGTGGCATTTTTACTAATTATGTCACTATGTTATTCTTCATGTTCGGGAAAAGCAACCCTTTTGTTTTCCTTTAAGATGTTAAATATACAAGATTTTCGTCGTTCTTCTTTCTTTTGTTAGTTGTGTTGAATTTGTTGTTTTGGCTATGTTCTTTCTCTCATCCTACTCTGACCATAACAGATACGAGAGCTGTAGAACGCTAGATTTGTCCATATATCTTCATATTTACTCCATTCTTTATGATATTTCACAATAAAAAATACTGACACTCAAATAACCACATTCAGCTAACCTAGACATTCAAAGGCCTTTGCCCTCTCATAGATCTGGTTAATTTTCCTTTTCGCTATTCCAACCAAAGTAGGGAACTGCACTATTTTGTCGTTCTGAACCTAATTTTTTTTTGCATATCATGTTGTTAGGTCTTTCTTACATTGAGGATAAATTCCTATCAAAGAATGGCTCTGCAATACTGGAATTTAGATCCCTACACTAATCCAAAAGTTGGGGTTCCCGTTGCAATTTGCCTTCTATTCATGTCCCTGATATCTATAATTGCCTCATAGGTATAATAGGGAAAAATCCTTTTTAAATTTTTCATGTGTATGAGATGCTGGATTAAGGGCTTATTGTTTCGTAGTAATTAACGCTTAAAATCTGGTTGTGGAAAACTGAAATCCAAACTTTACACACCAATATAAAAAACAAGCTGATGTTTAGATGTCAATAAAGAACGGGCGCAGCAACGCGCGCCTTATCCTTCTAGTTAGATCTAAATCTGCTATCTCTTCTAAGCAAAGTACTACTCTTACAAACAAATGTGCATCTTAGGCGTTCGTAAAAAAAATGCACTAGACATTAGCTCATCAGAAGAGAATTTCTGCCATGTACGTACCTTGAGAAGTAATCTAGTGATGATTTCCCTAGATGATTGTCGAGGCATAGGAAACGGCAATGCCATGGGGGTGGCTAAAAGTGGGTGAGACCGATCAGGGTGCGGGCGATGGTGATTGCCCGGGATTGGGCACCTACGATGTGATCAAGATGAACACAAAGACGTACCCAGGTTCGGGGCCCTCGTGAGGAGGTAACACCCCTACTCCTGCCTGATCTCTGATAAGGAGTATACAGAGCTACAATGGTGCTCCTCGAGCCGTATGTGGTTCTGGGAGTGAAAATGATCTCAGGGTCCGCCCCTTGCTACGAGGGGCTCGGTCCACCTTATATAGGGCTGGTGGACCGGCTAAGAATACGGATGTCGGGTAGGAAACTTTAGCCTACCCGGTTAACAGCCTTCGGGCGTTGGGTCCGTCTTTTGGCTGTCTAGTAGCCTTTCCGTCTGTCGGGTGCTCTACCCGGCGAACACTGGTCACGTCCGTGCCTGGGTCTACGCCTAAACCCAGAGCGGTAGCCGTTGCGGGCTACAAAAGATAGGCACCTTTACGTCTTGTCCAACAGTGACGCGCATGTCTGTGATCTTCGATGATGTCCGAGGTTGACCGAAAGAACCGGAAGGGCGGCAGGCCTATACTTCCCGGTTTCCCGGTGCGTTGTCTCGTGCTCCGGCACGCCGCCCACGTCGCTGGTGTCAGAGCAGGAGCCGACACTCGTCCCGAGGTAACCTTTACCCGGCCCGAGGTAACCTTCACGTCCAGGCCTGGGGAGGCCGTTAGCCGGCTGAGGCATCAGCCGGTTTGCGTCTTTTCGGGGTAGTTGTTGTACTCCTTCGCCATATCCCCGACAATGATACTCCCTCCCTTTCTTGATATGTGTCTAGGTTTTTGATTCAAAATATAACGTGTATTGCTATTTATAAACAATTTTACTCATCGAAAAATGAATCACAATCTGGAGCACAGGGGTTCGACCAATTGTTTTCAGTTTATAACTATATAAGGAATTCCAATTCCCGTCCTCGATTTTTGTCTAAACAAAATAAGTCCACCGCATGCAAAATACGGACATCTTAACCTTATACACCTTATATCATGAAACAGAGGGAGTAGTACGGACCGAGCGAGAGGTCTGCAACAACGGTGAGGGTGGCTATCGAGGTATCATTGTGTGCGGATTTTATACACGGTGGACAAACAAAAATAATCGAATTATCATTCGCTTCCGAGGGGTGGCGCCTAAGGAATATGCCACATTGGGCGGCGATGGCAATCAAGTAAACCGTCGAGGGCTTCCCGCTCAGGCGCCCGAGGCCTTTCTTAAAAAAAAATTTAAAATGCATTGCATTACTCGAAAGGCATAGCAATATCGCTGGCCACAAAAACCTAAGACACCTTCGCACCATATGCGACGAGAGCGTCCGCAACCTTATTACAAGATCTAAGACAGTAACTTACATCAAAAGAAATAAAGTTTACAAAAATTGATTGTTTAATCTCGTGAATTAACACCGCAATCTGTCATCTCCCCTATCGATGGATTGTACCCGCAGTTGTAAATTATAATCAAGCTGAATCCGCGAGATTCCCCAAACCTGCACAATCTGCAAAGCTCGACTACAGGCTTCAGCTTCGGTTTGCAAAGCATCAACAGCAAACTGAATTCGTCCCGCCGCAGCTCGGAGAGCTTCACCTGATGCATCACGAACTACAAGGTAGTTGTATGTTTGTGGAATTCAGGATCATGCGAGTAGCAAGGTAGGCCACCAGTGTTCAAGAAAAAAAAAGTAGGCCACCTAATTCACTTGCTCGTTGGGCTTGGGCCATGCGGAAACATACTTGTGTGGTCTTAATGGCCGTAAATCTTTAATAAACCTACGGTAAAAACCTGCATGCCCAAGAAAACTTCTTATACCTTTGATGTCCCTTGGGTATGGCAGCTTTTCAATAGCTTCTATCTTTGTTGGGTCAACTTCTATTCCTCTTCCAGAAATCCGATGCCCAATACCCAGCATGTTTAACATGTTGTTTGTGTTTAACATGTTGTTTGTGTTATTCCTCTTCTATTCCTGCATGTTTAACATGTTTAACATTCCTGCATGTTTAACATGTTGTTTGTGTTATCTTACCTCTGAATGAAAATGTTTATGTTATTGATTGCAATGGAAAAAATTGGTTATATAGCTCTCACGAACTTGATGCACAATGTTCTTTTATTTGCGTTAATAAAACTTGACCCATTGTGATTAAGATTATGATGTTTGTGGTTTGATGAATGTTTTGGGTTGGAAGTTAGCCCATATGTGCTGTCACATGGCAAGCTTTCAACACGCTCTTCATTTCATTTAGTTGATATCATGTGCTTTTGTTTATGGATGCTTATCATGTTGAAATAAATGTGGAGATGAAGTAAGTTTAAATGAGTTTGTGTAAATGGTTAGAGAGACGCCTGGGCCGCTAATCTAAGCCATGCATCATTCATGGTGGAAATTTATTTACATACTATGGTGAACCTTCTGTGATACACCTTGCAATAAAAAACTATTCCAAATGGTAAATAAAAAGGGTGTTGAGATTGTTCATTTTGTTTGTTTGTCTTGTCATTTTGATATGGGCTTGTTCCATATCTTGGGACAAGAGGTACCCCAGTTGACGCTCTTGATGATACTATTATGCTTACGATGATATTTAATTGAACTTGCTTTGTTTCCCAAGTTGAGTAACACATGGTGTAAGTACTTGTATTCAAGGGGCATGAGACATTCAACCCATTCTTTATCAAGCACACTACTCATATTTGCTTTCACTTTAACCTTAATCATTCAAGATGCTATGATAGGGGCAATGAGAGCTTGACACCAATGAATACCTTATTGCAATCATTAACTTAAGTAGAAGAGTTTGGAAGTTGGATGAAACTTATGCATGCTTTACCTCTACTCACATATACATCTTTTCACGTAGACAATGTTGGGTCTCCAAGGCCGGCCATTGATGTCTACGCACGCTTCTATTCTCGTAGACAGTGTTGGGCCTCCAAGAGCAGAGGTTTGTAGAACAGCAGCAAGTTTCCCTTAAGTGAATCACCCAAGGTATATCGAACTCAGGGAGGTAGAGGTCAAAGATAACCCTCTCAAGCAACCCTGCAGTTAAGATACAAAAAGTCTCTTGTGTCCCCAACACACCCAATACACTTGTCAGATGTATAGGTGCACTAGTTATGCGAAGAGATAGTGAAATACAAGTAATATTGATGATTATAAGTAGTAATTGCAATCTGTAATAAAAATGGCAGCAAGCAAACATGTAGCAGAACTTGTTGGAAACGGTGTTTCAATGCTTAGAAACAAGGCCTAGGGATCCTACTTTCACCAGTGGACATTCTCAACAATGACATCAAAGTTAAATAAATAAACACTACTCTCAAACACTCTCATGTTGGATAACAAACACCATTCATTGTGTAGGGCTACAAGAGCACCCTCAAAGTCAGAGTAAACTAACACCAACAACGTCATAAAGGAATCACACATGGTGCACACACTGTCACCGTTACAACCGTGAATAACCCCGGAGTTCATATTAAAGTAACCTCTAGAGTGCATAATAGATAAAGAGTAGCATCACATATTCAACTAGATTACAAAGCTCATGATCACATAAAAGATCACATCATGGGAGAGAGAGATAGACCACATAGCTACCGTAGATCCCGCAGCCCCGGGGGAGAACTACTCACTCCTCATCGTAGGAGTCAGCAACGGCGATGGAGATGGCGGTGGAGTCGATGGAGATGGCTCCGGGGGCAATTCCCTGTCCCGGCAGGGTGCCGGAACAGAGACTTCTGTCCCCCGAATCTTGTCATCGATGGCGGCGGCGCTCTGAACCCGTGGAGGAAATATCGAACACCCCCTTAGGGTTTTTAGTCTGGGGGGTATTTGTAGGCGAAAGGGCGAAGTCGGTGGCGCCCCGAGGGGCCCACACCTGGTCCTCGCGCGGCCAGGAGTGCTGCCACGCGAGCACGTGGTGGCGCCGCCTCGGTGGCCCACTTCGTCTCGTGTTTGGCTTTCTGGAACGTTCCCGATGAAAAATTGACTTCAGAAAAGAAATCGTCCAATTCCGAGAATATTTCCTTAAGTACTTTTCTGAAACCAAAAACAGCAGAAAACAGGGAACTGGCACTGTGGCATCTTGTTAATAGGTTAGTTCCAGAAAATGCATAAAACTATATAAAACGTATATAAAACATGTAGGCAATTGGTATAATATAAGCATGGAATATAAGAAATTATAGATACGTTAGAGACGTATCAATGATGTGTTTTGTTATTGTCTGCCTTCAATGTTATGGTCGTTTCTTTGCTGGTATCATGACGAAGAGGACTAGACACACTTCTTTTGGGCTTCTGGAGCGGCTTCTGGAAGAAGCTTCTTCCTACCAGCTTCTACGAGAAGCCCAAAATATGAATGTGTTCTGACTTATAATCTAATTTGGTCAAAATTAAGTTATAAGCCAGAATATATATGGGTTTTGGCCTTCTGGGAGAAAATGGTTGGGAGAAACTCTTTTCAAAAGCCGCTCCAGAAGCCTAAAAGAAGTGTGCCTAGAGATAGATGAGTGATGCATTCTGACTTTCTGAGTAGGGGTGGGCAAACACGGTTTGGGCCAAAATCGTGTTAGAACAGCTAGTACACTTTTCTTTGTTGGACCTAGAAAAAAATTCCTCGTAGTACAAAATTTTGTATGTGACGATTTCACGGTTTTCACCGGTTTCAGATTTGCATACCATTAATTCTGAGCGTCCTTGTCAGCACGGACATAGCCAGCACCATCATCCCCATCTCTGCTTTTTTCTCAGGCGTTTTCGTCCTTCCTGCCGATTTGTACATCTATGAAGCAAACCCCTAGATACAAGGGACACCTTCGATTTCGCAAAACAAAGGGACAACTTCGGCTCTAGAATGGAAATAGCGTCCTCCTCACCTTGGTCATTCTTTCTTATGGATCGTCGTCGAGCTCTTATCATGTCGTATGTGTCTCGTCACCTCTGTCAATTGATTACGCATAACAGTTGAATCCTCGCTTATACGGACAGAAGGAGATACACGGATAAGTAGCTACTCCATCGGTTCCGTGTTTCAAATATTTTGACCACTTCAATATTGACTGATTATGGTAACATACTTAAATACGGTTAGATACCTACAAATAAAAGAAAAAACAGAAACACTTGTATCTAGAAACAGACGAGTACTTAAGTTAAATATGGGATTGACTTAGCCTCCTAATGTACACACTGAAGTGGGTCATCTTAGCCCCAAGTTTTTCAGCACTCCCCTTGGTTATTCATCCGTATATTCATGCCCTAAAACTCGGATAAAAACTAGTGCAAAAAATATAGCTACATGGTGTACTTTTTCTATATTGAACGAATTGCCTTGTTAAAAGACGTTGTAAGATATGTAAGAAAAACCCCAGTTAATGAAATGGAGTACAACTCATTCAACAATATTAACTACTTAATCATCGGGACCCGGATTTCGTTGGTAAAGATTCTCGCTCTCAACTTTACGTCTCTCATTGTCTTATCATACCAACTCCACGAACACACCTATCGAAATAAGATGCTGCAATGACTTAAGTATGCATGATTCTTACACGTTCAACTTATGCAATTTATGTGCATAAACTATCTTGGGGTTGATATGCATTATAAGATTTCTCTTCACATAACCCATTTGGACATGTGAAACACATTTGGCATTGTCTTCATATATAATGATGGAGATTTTTAATATGTTCATCCTCCATGTCAGATGAATATGGTCGATCATCTGTTGAATATGTTCATCCTCCATGTCAGATGAATATGGTCGATCATCTGTTGAATATGTTCATCCTCCATGTCAGATGAACATATGGCATAGACACACTCATCATGTTTAATATAATTCTGTGATTTCCGAGTGGTTCGTACAAGATTTTTCGTAAACGATTTCGAGCAAACCACAACTACACCACGAAGGGAAAAAAATGGACTGTGATACTGAAATATACAGGGCCGATAGGCCAACATCAGCATATCCCACAACTTATAGGTCTTAATTAATTCTTTCGGCAAAACAAGTCAAGCTCTTTGGTCCCGTTAAGGTATTTGGAAGCGGTGTCGTGTGCGGGCAGGTCGGAGCTCGGCCCAATGGGCCTGTCCCTTCGACCGCACACCAGAATTTTGTTTTTCAATACTACCTCCGATCCACATTAATTGTCGCTATATGTGCTAGTACAAAAATGATGCAGCTGCCTAGTCAACGATTTCGAGCAAACCACGGCTACACCACAAAGGAAAAAAAACGGATTGTGATACTGAAATATACGGGGCCGCCGATACGCCAACATCAGCATATCCCACAACTACCTTCTATCCACATTAATTGTCGTAAGATATGTACTACTCTCCGTCTAATAAAGGATGTCCCGACTTGATTAAAAATTAGATGTATCTAGACATGACTTAGTGTTCCGTCTAATAAAGGATGTCCCGACTTGATCAAAAATTAGATGTATCTAGACATGACTTAGTGTACAGATACATCATGACTTAGTGTATAGATGCTAAATTGAGACATCGAGTGCACTTATTTCGGTTCAGAGGAAGTACGCACGAACAAATGGATTTGCGACCCACAAAGTGAAGACAAAATTAATCCTGAGCCATCACCATCTGAAATTCACGCTCACAGAGCGTTATCCCTTTGTGCAAACAACTTTCTTCAGTCGCCTTCTACACAGGATTTATCTTTGGCAAACATCCAATAACATCCTTGCAAAGTGTACCCAAGTTAGTCACCATACCCAAACAACAATCGTGAGTATCTTTCACAAGCTCGATCTTATTTATTCTGCTGCTAATGTCATGAAATACAGTACCAAAGGCCACTGAAGTGGAGTGGAAAACACACATTACGGCAAGATGCCAAGCCTAGCTAGTGCTCGGTAAACTACAGGGTGAGCGACACAACAGTTGACACTTATTTCTGATGGTACCTCCCCTGCTCGACCCTCTGCTTGAACTCCTCCTTCTCGTCGCCGGACTCCCCCAGCACGGCCTCCTTTGTCTCGTGCATCGTCTCCTTCGCGCCTTCGCTGACCTCGTCGGTCTTCTCCTTGGCTATTTTCAGGAACTCCTCTGCCGTTGTTCTTGCCTTCTCTCCGATTTCGCCAAGTGTGTCGCTGTCATCGTGCTTCTCGGTTGAGTGATACTGCAAGATCACAAGATAAAGAAAGGTTATAGAGCACACCGTCAGAAGTAGTACTAGAGATCAATTTTAGCCGTATTGTAGTGCCGTCAATTTGCTTACGACAACTCAACATTCTCGATTTGCTACATGAACATTTATGCATCATATCTCTGTGCACTGACTTGCCGACTATTCTGCGCTCTTTACAGTTTATTTTCCTAGTTTTTTGTAAAAGGTTTCTTATGAAGATTTCGACTTCGAGCAGTCTTGACATCAGAGCTCTCCCATATATTCTATGCAAAAGGATACAAATTCACAACAATAAATTGCTCTTCTACTGATACTACTACTACTGCTACTGAAGACTCCTAGAATAACAGAAAATGGTAGTAACAGAGTAATGAGACGCTGAAGAAAGCATGAGAAAGGCAGCTGCGATCGGTGAACTCACCCTGGGTAGCAGAACGCTGTTGCCTACTGCAGGCACGGCGGAGGAATCTCCCACCAAAGGCCTGGAGGGGAAACCGACTCCCCTCCCGCCATGAGCAAGAAGCCTCTTCATCTCCTACGATCGAAGAAGTGGATCTCAACTTCTCAGGTCGCTGCTCGCTAGCTGCCGCTTTGCACAGATGAAAAAAAAATGGCTACAGAGCTTCTCAGACGACTTCCAAGCAAGAGATAGGGATGTGATGTGAGACCAGGAGCCGCCATTTCCGCTATAAGAAGTTGGAGGAGCGTGGAAACAGGACACGGGAGCTGGGTACGGGTGGTACGTGGCGGCAGAGCATTGCAGCACGTAGCGATTTAGCGTGCGAAGCTGTGCAGAGCTTTATGGCTTTTCTGATCGTGTGGCCTTTGGCTTTGCCTACTTCCTTGCGAGGCGTGGCTATGGCTGAATAAAGAAAGTTTACTGCGGCGATCAGGAATCCAATGTGGTGTTCCACGTTGATGCAAAGCGTGAACGTAGAAAGATCTCTGACGGAGAAAATTGCATATACAAATCGTTTGGTGTAAAAGTTATATAAAACATAAATACTATTAAACATCTTTTGTAGCTAGGCTCAATTTTTCGTCTAATAAGTTACATCTTACTTAAAACATTGATTTAATTGTTTAACATGTATCTGACGTGTGGGCTCATGATCATTATACTGTATTTTTATATTATAACATATATATTGTAATAAAAACAATTGATTATGCTATGGCATTGTTTATGTTTTCTGACCAGATATCATTTTCTACAATACCACCGTCAACATGTCATGACATACACCCACGCATAAGCTAATTAGTTTGAACCGCCTGCACATGTACATCTCTCTCCATGTTTAACATATTTTTTTCTTAACGGACTATTGACGCGCTAGTTTAATATCTATACACTCATCACATCCGATCAAACATGGGAATTGTTTCAGTAGCGAAAACACGAGAGTCTAAAAAGGATAACATAGACCGCTAAAAATAAGTGTACGCATACATGATTATTATGTACATAACGTCTTTTATGTTGAGATATTCCAACTTAATCGTGCCAACCTAGATTACGCGGTAACATATCTATAATTGTCTTATTAAGTATTAGCCATAAATTTTAGATCCGGACATCAAATAATATAGATGATGTAGATTCTCGTATAATTATGATATATGGTATGGAAATGCTTACGTTAGTTGACTGTTAAAATCCTAAATCAATATTCTGGGCTAAATGTGAAGGAGATATGCCCTAGAGGCAATTAATAAAGTGTTTATTTATCATATCTCATTTGTTCATAATATGTTTTTTGGGTCATGCTATAACTGTATTAAGCGGAAACATTAATACACGTGTGATACGTAAAATAACCAGGTCCCTAGTAGCCTCTACTTGACTAGTTCATTGTGCAATTGATGATCGAGGTTTCCCGATCATGTGACATGGTGTCAATTTGACAATGGAGTCATGTCGTTGGTAGAACGTTGTGATGGACATACCCAATATTTGTAGGACGTAGTCATTACGTCTTTGACCGTGAGATCAACTCTTATTGCTATTCCTGAAAGACACTTTGATTGCATCAAACGTCATATCTTAATAGTGTGACAATAAAGGTGTCCCTCTCGGGTGTCGGAAGGGAGTATGTTGAGACGAGGGATCAAGAGCGGGATTTGCCAGTCCGCATAGCAGGATAGATACTTTAGGGACACTCGGTGAGATTATGTCAAAAGAGCTTGCAAGCGTGTGACTAGGTCACCAGGACATAATATCATGGACGAGTAGAAGATAGCGGTGTCGGTAACGAGATCAAGCTGGGTATGGTGATATCCATGAACGAGTCTTGGACACGCTAAGTATCGCCATGGCAAAAGGTTTAAGACTCAGACGTCCAGGTTCGAACGACAAAGTATTCGTTATCTCGCAGGGATTAATTCTGGGTATCCTCGGTCCACGAATTAGTCATTGATCGGAGAGGTTGTCTCGATCATGTCTGGTGAGATCTCGAACCGCTAGGGTAACACACTTAAGGGGAGTCGACAAGTTTACCGGAAGAGAAATTAAAAGAGAGTGCACCGGGAATGTCCTGGGAAGGATCCGATGGAGATCGGGCAGCGACGAAATAGTTTTCGGAGCCGGAATAAATTATGTAATATGTATTTAATATTAATTAATGTAATTAATAGTTAAATATATTTTTATTTAATTTTTCCTGAATTTTTAAAGGCAAAATACCCTAAATGGGCCTTAGGGCCCATGAAAGGGGGAAGGATCCCCCCAAGGGAAGGGGGGCTGGTTCGGCATGGGGCCCACCTAGGCCGGCGCACCTGGCTTGGCCGGCTGGGGTGTGGGTATAGTCCCACACCGCCAGGCTGGCAGGCTGGGCAGCCCCTGGCCTCCTTTATATAGAGGGGTACCCCTGGCCTTTAAAGCACACACCAATTCTCTCTCTCTCTCCTTGGATCCCGTGACTCCCTAGTTTGGAGTTGCGCCGAGGATAAGTTTTCTCCACCATACGCACGCCGCCGTGCTGCTGGTCTTCCGGTCCCAGTCTTCCGCTGCTTCGTCCCTGGATCGGAGCCCGGAGTTCGTCGGCTTCACCGTACGTGTGTAACGCCCTGCGAGGTGCCGCACTAGTGGTGCTGGAGGTCTACTTCCTCTACACGACCTCGAGGTCTTCGTCGGCTTCATCGACAACGCTTGTGCGGGAGCGTAATCCCCGCTTTTCGGTCTACAAGGGTATGTATACCGATCTCCTCCGTATTACTATATCTGCATAGTATAGATCCTGGCTAGTTTAAGGTTATCGTTGTTAGGAAAATTTTTGTTTTCTGCATGCGATCCCCTTCAGTGGTATCAGAGCCAGGTTTTGCGTAGATATAGCTGTACGCTAGTTGCACCCGTGTTTATCACGGGGACATCGTTCTTTTAATTACTACCCTCTCGCGTGCACTTGCACTATCGGCAGCATTGAGTTGATGAAGCGGCCCGGACCGACTTTACGCGTACGCTTACGCGAGACTGGTTCCACTACTGACATACGGCTGGTACCGTATATGTGGCTGGCGGGTGTCTGTCTCTTTCTCTTTAGTTGGCTTTGCATTTTCAATGGAGGGCCCGAAAGGGATGAATAAATATGCAATTATTTGATCGTTGTTGTGGTCATAGGTTCGTAGATATGAAGCGGTTCTATTTACGACAGCCCCAAGCCACGTAAAATATGCAAAAGATAAAGTAGAACGCGTCTAATTTTATTTTGCAGGGGCAATGTGATATGGTCAAGGTAGGTTTATTAAATTGTTTATAAACTGCGGGCGCGAAGGAGACCATCGGCGCAAGAACCATATCACGTCGCATTACATATTGATGTTTTGAGTGCATCTTATATTGTGTGTATATATATATATTAGTATATATTAGTTACACGGCGGCGGTAATATAAGATGATCCCTCCAAAATACCATTAGTGTTCTCCCTTCGACGTGCACCACCAAGAAAGTTCTACGTTATGAGGCAGGCCGTGACGATCGGGTGTCAGACATATCGTCGTTCGCATACAGTGGGTGTAAGACATGTTTGCACAAGCGTATACGTTGAAGGTTATTATGGCGAGCCTAGCATGTACAGACATGGCCTCGGAACACGGTGACCGAAAGGTCGAGCATGAGTCACAAAGTTGTTGTGATTGACATTCGATGTCTACCTTTGAAGTTGTGTTGCCGGCTCTGACGATGAGGGGTTGCACAATGGATTAGGGTCGTGTAATCACTAAAACGATGAGAGGTATATTCGTTTTGAGTGGGAGTTCTTATAGTTATTTTCTAAAACTAGAACTCAAAATTTTATGAACAAAGTCTTATGTTTTGCAAATTCCATTGTAGATGTCTCGCCCCACCTTTAACCTAGGCCTGTTCCTTGAAAAAGAAAAGTTTAAGACCAATGGGTCGAACTTCATGGCCTGGTTCCGCAACCTGAGGATCCTCCTCACTCCCCATAGGGTGGCTTACGTCCTTGAAGCCGCCCTAGGTGACCCTCCTGCAGACGATGCGTCCGATGATGAGAAAAAGGTCTATCAGACCAAGACGGACGATTCCTCTTTTGTCCAGAGTGGCATGCTCTATGCCATGGAAGCCGACCTGCAAAAGCGCTTTGAGAAGATGAGTGCCTTTGAGATAATTTCTGATCTCAAGGCTGTCTTTGCGCCGCAGGCTAAGGCTGAGAGATATGAAGCTTCTGAGCTTTTCTTCTCAGCCAAGATGGAAGAGCACAGCAGTGTGAGCGAGCACGTGGTCAAAATGTCTGGCTACGTTCAACGCCTGAATGCTCTGGAATGCAAGATTCCTGATGAGCTGGCGATTGATAGGGTGCTGCAATCGTTGCCTCCTAGCTACAAAGGCTTCGTCATGAACTATAACATGCAGGGCATGGCTAAGTCCCTGTCTGAGGTGTTCGTGATGCTCAAGACTGCTGAAGTGGAAATCAAGAAGGAGCACATGCTGTTGATGGTCAACAAGACCGTCGATTTTAAGAAATCTGGCGGTAAGGGCAGGAAGAATTGGAAGTCTAAGAAGGATGGCAAGCACGTTGCCAAATCCAAGACTAACAAACCTGGTCCCAAATCTGGCGTGGAATGCTTCTACTGCAAGGGAGATGGTCACTGGAAGCGCAACTGCCCCAAGTACCTAGAAGATAAGAAGGCCGGCAGGATTGTCGGAAAAGAGAAAGGTATATTTGATATACATGTTATTGATGTGTACCTTACCTGCGCCCGTAGCAATACCTGGGTATTTGATACCGGTTCTGTTGCTCATATTTGTAACTCTCAGGAGGAGTTACGGAATAAACGGCGCCTGGCAAAGGATGAGGTGACGATGCGCGTCGGCAACGGATCAAGAGTTGACGTGGTGGCTGTCGGCACACTCGCTCTACATCTACCATCGGGATTAGTTTTGGTTCTAAATAAGTGTTATTTTGTACCAAGTTTGAGTGTAAACATTATAAGTGGTTCTTGCTTGTTGCAAGACGGATATTCGTTCAAATCAGCATCAAGTGGTTGTGCTATTTTGATAAATGATATCTTTTATGTTGATGCTCCTATGAATAATGGTTTATTCTTGTTGAATCTCGATCGTAGTACTCACATCCATAACATTGATGCCAAGAGGATTAAACTTAGTAGCGATACCGCCATGTATATGTGGCATTGCCGTCTCGGTCATATTGGTATAAAACGCATGAAGAAACTCCATGCCGATGGACTTTTAGACTCGTTGGATTTTGGATCCCTCGACACATGTGAACCATGCCTCATGGGCAAGATGACCAAGACACCGTTCAATGATTTCATGGAACGGGCGTCGGACTTATTGGGAGTCATACATACAGATGTGTGTGGACCAATGAGCGTGTCGACACGCAATGGTTATCGTTATTTTGTCACCTTCACCGATGACTTGAGTAGATATGGGTATATCTATTTGATAAAACACAAGTCTAAAACATTTGAAAAGTTTAAAGAATTTCAAAGTGAAGTTGAAAATCAACTCAACAAGAAAATTAAGCACCTTCGATCCGATCGTGGTGGCGAATATTTGAGTTTTGAGTTTGGCACACATCTGAAGGCCTGTGGCATCGTGCCACAGCTTACGCCAGCTGGAACACCACAACGCAACGGTGTGTCCGAGCGACGTAATCGTACCCTATTAGATAGCGTCCGGTCTATGATGTCTCTTACTGACTTGCCCGTATCTTTTTGGGGGTATGCGTTAGAAACAACCGCATTCATTTTAAATAGGGCTCCGTCCAAATCCGTAGCAACGACACCGTATGAGATATGGCATGGCAAGAAACTTAAGTTGTCGTTTCTGAAGGTCTGGGGTTGTGAGGCGTATGTTAAGAAACTACAGCCCGACAAACTCGAACCGAAATCGGAGAAAGTCGTCTTTGTAGGGTATCCACGGGAAACCATAGGATACACCTTCTACAACCAAGCCGAGGGCAAAACGTTTGTCGCGAAGAACGGCACCTTTCTCGAGAAAGAGTTTCTCGCCAAAGGAGTAAGTGGGAGGAAAATAGATCTCGACGAGATTGTTGATCCTGAACTCGAAATTCCGAGTAACGCAACGGAAGCTGTTCCGGAAACGTCCTCCACAGATGGAGTGGGAGAAAATGTCGAGGATACTATTCTACCTCGTAGGTCTGGGAGATGTCGTAACGCTCCTGAGTGGTACGGCAACCTGGTTTGCACCGTCATGTTAATTGAACAAGACGAACCTACGAACTACAAAGAGGCTATGGCAGGCCCTGAGTCCGAGAAATGGCTCGAAGCCATGAAATCCGAAATAGGATCCATGTATGACAACAAAGTATGGACTTTGATGGAGATTCCCAAAGGGCGCAAGGCCGTCGAGAATAAGTGGATCTTTAAGAAGAAGACTGATGCTGATGGTAATGTGACCGTCTATAAAGCTCGGCTTGTAGCAAAGGGTTTTCGACAAGTTCATGAAATTGACTACGATGAAACTTTTTCACCGGTAGCGATGCTAAAGTCTATTCGGGTTTTGCTAGCACTTGCCGCATATTACGACTATGAGATATGGCAAATGGATGTCAAAACAGCGTTCCTAAATGGTAACATTGAGTAAGAGTTGTATATGGTACAACCTGAAGGTTTTGTCGATCCAGAAAATGCTGGCAAGGTATGCAAGCTTCAGCGTTCCATTTATGGACTGAAGCAAGCATCTCGGAGCTGGAATCTTCGCTTTGATGAGGTGATCAAAGGTTTTGGATTTGTCCAAAATATGGAAGAGACCTGCATTTGCAAGAAAATGAGTGGGAGCTCAGTTGTATTCCTAGTACTATATGTGGCTGACATATTACTAATTGGGGATAATGTGGATCTTCTAAATAGCGTGAAGAAATATTTAAATAGTAAATTTTTCATGAAGGACTTAGGAGAAGCTGCATACGTTTTAGGCATTAAAATCTATCGTGATAGATCAAGACGCCTATTAGCGTTGAGTCCGAGTACTTATCTTGATAAGATACTGAAACGTTTCGGTATGGAGACGGCAAAGAAAGGTTCTCTGCCAGTTGTCAAGAATAGAATATTGAGCAAGGCTCAGTGTCCGGTGACGGAACATGATAAAGTCGAGATGGCTAAACATCCTTATGCTTCAGCCATAGGATCGATCATGTATGCCATGTTATGTATGCCATGTTAAGTACTCGACCTGATGTAGCATTGGCTCTTAGCTTGACGAGTAGGTTCCAAAGTAATCCAGGAAAGGATCATTGGGTAGCTGTTAAGAGCATTCTTAAGTATCTCAAGCAGACAAAGGAAATGTTTCTTGTGTATGGTGACTGTGAAGAAGAACTTGGCGTAACAGGTTACGTTGATGCAACTTTCTGCACAGACCCAGATGACTCTAAGTCACAGACATGATATGTTTTCAAGGTGAACGGAGGCGCTGTAAGCTGGAGGAGTGGGAAGCAACCCATCGTGGCCCAATCTACAATGGAATCGGAGTACATTGCTGCTTCTGAAGCTGCGAATGAAGCTGTATGGCTGAGGAAGTTCATTATAGAACTTGGAGTGTTCCCTAGCGCGCAAGACCCCGTAACCCTCTACTGCGACAATACGGGTGCCATTGCTAACGCAAAGGAACCAAGGTCTCACTCAACTGCCAAACACATTCTCCGACGCTTCCATGTGATACGACAGTATGTACAGGAAGGCGATGTGAAGATTTGCAAAGTGCATACGGATCTGAATGTCGCAGATCCTTTGACGAAACCTCTCCTACTTGATAAGCATGTGAAACACCAAGATGCTATGGGTGTTAGGCTTTTATCGAGTTGTAAACTAGATTAAATTGTACTCTAGAGCAAGTGGGAGACTGAAGGAGATATGCCCTAGAGGCAATTAATAAAGTGTTTATTTATCATATCTCATTTGTTCATAATACGTTTTTTCTGTCATGCTATAACTGTATTTAGCGGAAACATTAATACACGTGTGATACGTAAAACAACCAGGTCCCTAGTAGCCTCTACTTGACTAGTTCATTGTGCAATTGATGATCGAGGTTTCCCGGTCATGTGACATGGTGTCAATTTGACAATGGAGTCATGTCGTTGGTAGAACGATGTGATGGACATACCCAATATTTGTAGGACGTAGTCATTACGCCTTTGACCGTGAGATCAACTCTTATTGCTATTCCTGAAAGACACTTTGATTGCATCAAACGTCATATCTTAATAGTGTGACAATAAAGGTGTCCCTCTCGGGTGTCGGAAGGGAGTATGTTGAGACGAGGGATCAAGAGCGGGATTTGCCAGTCCGCATAGCAGGATAGATACTCTAGGGCCCACTCGGTGAGATTATGTCAAAAGAGCTTGCAAGCGTGTGACTAGGTCACCAAGACATAATATCATGGACGAGTAGAAGATAGCGGTGTCGGTAACGAGATCAAGCTGGGTATGGTGATATCCATGAACGAGTCTTGGACACGCTAAGTATCGGCATGGCAAAAGGTTTAAGACTCAGACGTCTAGGTCCGAACGACAAAGTATTCGTTATCTCGCAGGGATTAATTCTGGGTATCCTCGGTCCACGAATTAGTCATTGATCGGAGAGGTTGTCTCGATCATGTCTGGTGAGATCTCGAACCGCTAGGGTAACACACTTAAGGGGAGTCGACAAGTTTACCGGAAGAGAAATTAAAAGAGAGTGCACCGGGAATGTCCTGGGAAGGATCCGATGGAGATCGGGCAGCGACGAAATAGTTTTCGGAGCCGGAATAAATTATGTAATATGTATTTAATATTAATTAATATAATTAATAGTTAAATATATTTTTATTTATTTTTTCCTGAATTTTTAAAGGCAAAATACCCTTAAATGGGCCTTAGGGCCCATGAAAGGGGGAAGGATCCCCCCAAGGGAAGGGGGGCTGGTTCGGCCGGCCCTAGGTGGGCCACATGGGGCCCACCTAGGCCGGCGCACCTGCCTTGGCCGGCTGGGGTGTGGGAATAGTCCCACACCGCCAGGCTGGCAGGCTGGGCAGCCCCTGGCCTCCTTTATATAGAGGGGTACCCCTGGCCTTTAAAGCACACACCAATTCTCTCTCTCTCTCTCCTTGGATCCCGTGACTCCCTAGTTTGGAGTTGCGCCGAGGATAAGTTTTCTCCACCATACGCACGCCGCCGTGCTGCTGGTCTTCCGGTCCCAGTCTTCCGCTGCTTCGTCCCTGGATCGGAGCCCGGAGTTCGTCGGCTTCACCGTACGTGTGTAACGCCCTGCGAGGTGCCACACTAGTGGTGCTGGAGGTCTACTTCCTCTACACGACCTCGAGGTCTTCGTCGGCTTCATCGACAACGCTTGTACGGGAGCGTAATACCCGCTTTTCGGTCTACAAGGGTATGTATACCGATCTCCTCCGTATTACTATATCTGCATAGTATAGATCCTGGCTAGTTTAAGGTTATCGCTGTTAGGAAATTTTTTTGTTTTCTGCATGCGATCCCCTTCAAAATGCAACTTATTAAGCGAAACGATGGGCTAGCCGCAAAAGGTGTTTTATTTCCGTGTTCTGTGCAACTATTGCACCTAAGGTTGATGTTAGCACTAGTAGGAAAAAGCCTATTGCTGACGAACTCTTTTTGCCTAGTGTTGGCGAACAGAGCTTCGCCAGCACTGTCTCGCCAGTGGTAACTGGTACTCCTGGCGAGCGCAATCTGTTCGCCAGGACTAAGACTTATACTCCTGGCGAACAGGTGAATCCATTCGCCAGCGGTACGCTGGGATAGCCCTGGCGAATAGTTTCTGTTCGCCAGGGGTAGCTTCCCTGTTCGCCAGGCGTCAATCCTCTGTTCGCCAGGGGTGTATCTATTTGTTCGCCAGGAGTATGTTTTGGAATTATTTTTTTTTGCTGAAAAATGAAATTACGAGCAGCATATATAATTGCATATTTTGAATTCTACAGCAAATTTCAGTAACAAATTCATTCCAATAATAGGAAATACATTTCAATAGTCATAAGGTACACCAAATTCACATATTACATGCATACTCGATAATAAGGACACTAAGTTCAATAAGTTCAATAACACATGCGTCCATGCTAAGACAACACAGATAGCTAAGCTACAGAGTACCAATCACCAACATCGCATTGTATCTTGTTGTGCTGCTGGTTCTCACGGTCACGATGATAGCGCGCCCAACAGGGAGATCTCGGCTAGTATGGAACTCCTTCCACTTTTGAGAGTCTACGAGAATGCGACCGTCAGTCATCGTCTTGTACGAAACAGCGGTGACATATCCTGCCTCTCCGTGGCGTACACCGAGAGTACCTTCTGGTTCCATGGATCCAACCTCCGCAAATAACTTAGGTATTTTCTGAAACAACAAATCAAATATGTCAGTTATATACCCGCGACACCATAAACAAATATAAGGAGATGAGACATTTCATGAAAGAAGATGAGACAAATATACACCTACGTACCATAATATTACCCAGGATATTAGTCTCCGTCGGACAGTGCACGAAAGGTACACCTTTGTAGTTATGACGGGGAGGTAGTGTTTCATGAAGACGGTCCATCTCACTATTATTTATTTTGACTCTTTGGGACTTGACGACGTACTTTAGTGGACTAGGTCGGTACGTTTTCCCTGTATAGGTGTTGTAAACCTTGTTGTACACGTTTTCTCTTGTATATAATGAGCAGAGCCAGCCGTGGGGCAAATACGGCAACCGAATCCTCCGAGCTAGTATCCTCCTCATCCTCCTCCTCATCCTCATCCTCCTCCTCCTCCTCCTCCTCCTCATCCTCCCCCTCATTCTCGGAACTTTCATTGTTAAAATAGAGAACACTAATCTGAGGACGAGGTTGTCCTGACATCCAAAAGTGAAGCATATCACCTGGTGCCAGACGGTACGTGGTGATGAGGTCCGTGAATTCTTACCCGTGGAAGTAGGTGATGTTTCTTTCTTTCTTGATCTTGATGGAATACAAGGTCGCGTGAACATCAAATTCGACGATGTTGCCGACAAGCTCGTTAAAAGCCAACCGTATATTGCACGGTACAATCTGTGAACCAAAAACAAAAAAAGAAGTCATCAAGTCATGTTAGGTACATAGCAACATGAACACATGAGTTACAAATTGTTTGAAAAAAATAGATTTTCCTACCAGTCTACTAGTCTGAACTTCCACAAGGTGAACAAGGAAGCATGATGCCGAGGAGGGACTATACTTTCCACAATCGTTGAAGCACACCCCGCACGTCATATCCTATTATAAATGTTTAACTTCTTAAAAATGCAGTAGAAAGAACACCAAAAAAATGAGACCCTTGAGTTCAATGTTGATTACTTTCTATTCCGGCAATTCGGGTACTCCATAAGTCCTTTTTTTTAAACACAAGTCATACCAAAATTCACAGAAAATTTTGGCATGATTTTTACTTAAAATAAGACATATGGAATACCCGAATTGCCGGAATGGAAGTTAATCAACATTCCGACCAACTCAAGGGCATCATGTGTACCTACAAACATTTCCTTCACATACACAAGCATTCACATAAGCACCACCACATTCACATCACATATTCAACAAAGTAAGTGCATATCATTTACAAAAAACAGAGACAAACCTATGTTCAAAACTGTTAAAATGTACCAACTTTCGAGCCTCCGTAGATTATCAAATCTTCATAATGATACAATTTTCTTTAATGGCTATATTATACTAAGTTAGTACTTCATGCTAAACCTCAGAAACAATCTTTTTAAAATTTCTAAGACCTAAATACAAGTCCATTTTGAAGCTATTGTAAAACAGTGCCAAATATTTCTAGGACCTAAATACAAGTCCATTTTGAACCTAAATACTCTCACCAGATCCTAAACTAGCCTACACACTAATACTCACACTAATCCTAAACACACTAACACTCTCATCATCTCATCTAAATTAACCCTAACCCTAAAACAGTGCACAAAAGGTGAGGAGGAGGAGGATGGGAGGGAAATTAACCCTAACCCTCGGGGCGGCGACGGCGTGGCGCGGGGGTGGCCGGAGCAGCGCGTCGCAGTGGGGAGCAGGGGGAAGCCGGAGCAGCGCGGGGCGTCAGGGAGCAGCGCGTCGCAGTTGGTCGCCGTCGGCGACTCTGGCTACCAATTGGTCTAAACCCGCCAGAAAACGCCTCCCCGTGACGCCCTCGTGCAAATCCCTATCACCTCATGTTCAATTTTGTGCCGGATCGAGTGATTCGTGCCAGGGCCGGCCCTGGAGGGTGGCAGGGTGGGCGGCCGCCCAGGGCCCCCAAAATTCAGCGGCCCCACCCCAGGTATGTTGTATTATAGGTATATATACTTGTATAGAGATGTTTTAACAGAAAAAAGTGAAATGGGCCGGCATGAGGCCCATGGAAAGGAGCAGATCACAACACGCACTGAGTCCAGGTACGATCGATCGGATCGTCTCCTTGTAGGCCAGCGAACGATCGCGACGCGCCGACGCCTCGGCTCTCTCGTCTTGCTGCTCTATTCTGTTCCTCTCCAATCTCAATTTGGCCACGATTCGTGACCTCGTAAGCCCTAGACGCTCGCATCTCCACTCCCAGGACAGCGTTGCGCTCGAGACTCGGCCGCTGCCGTGACGCCCCTCTGTGCTCACCGGCTCGCCCGTCGCCGCCACCGTCAGGCCCAAACCACGACTTATGGTAAATTTCTTAGTTTGTGGGATCATGTCGTCGAGGAAGTATCAATCTGGTAGTGCTAAGGGGAGAAGAGCAAAACGTTTGGATGAATTGGAATAAATCACAGAGAGGAGATATCTATAAATTTTTCAGGAGTAATACTAGTGCTTCGACAAACCCAGATGAGTGGGCGATTGTTGCCGTGGACGAAAAGCAACCGTATATGAATTTGCATCAAGAAATGTTAGAAGAAAAATTTAAGGTAATTTGTATAATTTATTTGATATGCGTATTGTTTTGTATACATTCATGTTTTACTAAAAAAATTATACATATAATCGTTATAATCGTTGTTATTAGGATGACGTTACAATTAGGGCCCAAGTTTTAGGTTTGCCCCGGGCCCCGGAAATCTCAGGACTGGCGCTGATTCGTGCTTACCCAAGCTAGATTTCAGCCATGGCGTTGCTTACGTCAACGCAATTTTTTAATTGTTTTCTGGAATTTTTTATTTTAATTAATAAAATCTGACATGTCATCTAATACCGTGATGTACTAGAGACCGGTAACCGTAGATAAATCTTTGCTTTAGATACCGTAATCGCTTATTCTTAGTATGGTAACCTAAGTAAACCTGACGTACAAGTACAGGTATGTTATCCAGTCGCACATGGAACCAATTTTTTACTGGCTGTAAAAAAAAAAGACATTATGGGCCATACCGCTTCGCGACACGGCGGGAAGATCAGATACATACTGAATCCATTGGATCCACAGGTACAAGCAAACTGCCAACAGGCCGGGCTAACTTGGCCCATTTGCTTGATCAGATGCCGTGAGTGACACACGGACATTGATCGATAGCAGGAGCCGATACTCGAGATGGATTGGCGTGTGCAGAGGAGGCCCGGCTGCACGACGCCGTAACCGGCATGTATGCTCCCATGTAAATTTACTCTAACCCACAGACCTTTTTTTTTTTAGAAACACAGTACAACGCAAGCGCTCATATACACGCGCATACACTCACCCCTATTAACGCACGCACGCACACCCTACCCCTATGAGCACCTCCGAGAGACTGAGCCGGCGGATCAGGTATTGAGATTGACGAAGTCACCACAGGCGCCTCGCTGTCGACGGGAACGTCGCCTCCCACTGAAGAATATTCCGTCTAAATGAGAAACACCAGCGTCAAATCTAGGATTTGAACTCTGGTGGGCTGGGGGCACAACCACCCTCCTAACCATCTTGCCACAGGCAAGTTCTCTCTAACCCACAGACCCTCGAAACCCCACCTGTCAATGGAATAAGATACCCCTAATTTCCCTACAGCCACCCGACCCCACATGTCACTGAAACTAAAAAAAACCTAATTCCCACCCACGTCCCATGACTTCTATTCCCTCCCCACTCCTCCCTCCCGATTCCCAGCTGCGCCGCTTTTCCCCAACGCCTCCTTGATCCCTGCCCATGCGCCCTCCCTCACCAGCGCGGTGGCGCCGCTCCCATGCCCCTGCTCGCTCGCTCACCCGCCCGTCCGCGCTGCGCGCCGGCGCCCTGTCCGCTCACGCGCTCGCGCCGTCGCGCGGCCTCGCCCGCTCTCCCGCGCGGCCCTGGCGTCCCTCTCCGGCCATGGAGTCCGAGCCCGCCGAGCTGCAGCTCGATTCATGAATCATTTTTGGATCTTTGTTATTTCTGACTGCAGCTAATCTTGTTGGATCTTTGTTATTTCTGACTGCAGCTCGATTGATGAATTATTTTTTCTTTGTTAATTAGATCTGCTTTTGTGGCCGTGCTGCATCTCTTCTTTTGTTTTTCTTCTGTTCCATGCATCCGTGAAAGAGCACTGGAGTTGGAGTTGGAAGAACTTGCTGGAGCTTCTTTTCCTTTGATGAATTTGTTGTTATGAACTTGTTCGTTGATCGAGTTGTCTGATTCATGTACTATGGAGTTGCTGAAATTATTTCGAAAATGTTGCTGAAGTTTTTGTAAAATTGTTGCTGTCTAATATGCTCTGCAAAATCCTATTAGTCTTGGCGGGTACCCGGCGGGTCTCACAAACCCGGCGGGTGACGGGTATGGGGGAGTTTTGTACCCGCTGGCGGGTATGGGGGCGGGTGATGGGGGCGGGGAGAAGGGTCGGGTACGGGTATGGGGTGCCATACCCGGCCCCGTACCCGACGGGTGCCATCCGTACTTGCAGTACTGATCACGAGACGATCCACACATGCTTAATTAGATGCAATTACTAAGCAGAATCAATCGAGCCGTTTGCGGCCTTAACTTCGCTGGTGTACTATTCCCTCTGTCAGGTTCTAGCTGGTTCACAGAGATAATAATCTCTCCATAGCTTCCCTGTTACGCAGCCGCTCAGGTGCTACGTAGTGCATGGAGTACATGCCTGCGCGTAGCATAACAAGGAAGAGGAGGTTAGTTAATACATAACGTCAGAATGTGGTTCTATGTAGTGGCAGAGCTATGTACAAGTAAGGGGGCCATCGAGAACCACTAATTGTTTTCTTGTTTACATGGAAGAATGGGTATTTAGGGCATCTCCAACGGTCCGACGCATACGGACGTCCGCGATCATTTTCTGTCCGTTTTTTACCGGGGCCGGGAAAAACCTAGCCCAACGGGGCGACGCATTTTACCCGGACCGTCCGCGGCGACGCAAACGCGGCCTAAATTTGGGCTCGGTTTGCGTCGTCACGGACGGTCCGCTGTGTCCGCACGTGTCCACCCCTTTTTGACCTGGCCCCGCGTGTCAGCGACTCCGCCCCCTAATCTCTTCCCTCCTCTTTCTCATCCTTCCCGCGTCCTTCCCGCGACTCCGCCGCCACCCCCAGACGCCGCCGATTCCACCGCCCGCCCGTCGCCTCGCCATCGTCGTCACCACCCCGCCGGTGGCCTTTGCTCCCACTTCCCGGCGGATAGGCCACCATTCCTGACCGGCGGAGGCTTCGTTCGGGAGGTCATCTTCCGCGCCCGCGAGGTGTTCGACCATTTGCGCCGTCCGGTTTTAGGTAAGATCCCGGCCACCTTTCCCATATTAAAAGCGATGAAGGGCGCAAATATTCATTTATCGTGCGGTGTCGTAGATGGAGCTGAGCAAGCGCATCCGGAAGTTCTACGAGACCTTCATCGCGCCATCGTCGGACGAGGACTCCGACGATGATTTCGAGCTCTTGGTGGCCACAGCAATGGTGATTAACGAGTACACCTACTCGGGGCCGGCGCGGAGGGGCTCGGTGAAGGTTCGCGCGCCCAATCTCCTGCGCAACCGAGAAAGGGGACACTACCAGCTGTACCGCGACTACTTCCACCCTACAAATCCAGTCTTTGATGCACAAAGATTCCGACGCCGCTACCGGATGTCAAGGCCGCTGTTCTTGCGGATTATGAGTGGGGTGAAGGCCCAGGACAACTATTTCGTCGCCAGGCGCGATGCCACCGGTATGCTTGGCTTCACCTCCTACCAAAAATGTTCTGCAGCTATTCGCATGCTTGCATATGGAGTTGCCGGTGATCTCATCGATAAGTATCTACGAATGAGCGAGTCCACCTGCCTTGAGTCCATGTACAGATTCGTCAAAGCTGTCATAGATGTTTTTGGCGATGTTTACCTTCGAGAGCCCACAGTTGAGGACACCGCTAGGCTGTTGTCGATCAACAAGGAGAGAGGGTATCCGGGGATGATAGGAAGTATTTACTGCATGCATTGGGAGTGGAAGAACTGTCCATTTGCATGGCAAGGCCACTATACTGGCCACGCCGAGGGTTGCACTGTCATCCTTGAGGCCGTGGCATCACAAGATCTTTGGATCTGGCACTCTTTTTTTTGGCATGGCCGGCTCCCACAATGACATCAACGTGCTCCAGCGATCTCCTGTCTTTGCTAGACTAGCGGAGGGTGATACTCCGATGTATAACTATGAGATCAATGGCCATGCATATGACAAGTGCTACTACCTGGCTGATGGCATCTATCCTGATTGGTCCACTTTTATGAAGACAATTCGCGAGCCAGCAGAGGAGAAAAACAGGAGGTTTGCCAAGTGCCAGAAAGCATGCAAAAAGGATGTGGAGCGTGCATTTGGTGTGCTCCAATCTAGGTGGGCTATTGTTCGCCACCCTGCGAGGACTTGGAGCACAGAGGTGATGTGGGAGGTCATGACTGCTTGTGTGATGATGCATAACATGATCGTCGAGGATGAGCGTGACGATGGCCTCCATGACCAAGGGTGGGTATTTCAGGGTGAGTTGGTTGCGGCACATCCAGGAGCTGCTACATTTGAGGATTTCCTGCATGTGCACGAGGAGATCCGTGATCGTGGTACTCACCAGCAGCTGCAGAAGGATTTGATTGAGCACCAGTGGGCATTGGCAGGAATCATCCCCGGAGACAACTAGTTATCTTCCCCTTTGTTTATTTGAACTATATTTGTTGCATATATTTGTTGTATAAACTATGTTTTATCTTCCAATTGTTGGAGCACTCGTATTATTTGAATGTTCGAGTTGATGAATTTTGTAATTCTATACCACTCATTCAGTTTGAAAAAAATCAGAGTGGTCCAAAATGCGTCGGGCCGCTGGGCTGGGGCGCGACCCAAACAGACATTGGGACGGACATCACCCATTTCCTGTCCGCGGCCCGATGCAAACGGATCAAATCGGACACGATTTGGTCCCAAAATGCATCGGGCCGTTGGAGATGCCCTTAGTCCCCAGCCAGCTTGCATCTGACATGAACATGTGATCAGAGTTTCCATCCACATGTTGCTCGGTATTCTCCCATACCACCGTCCCATGCGCTGTTATGCATATCACCAATGTTTCAAATATGGGGCTATTGCAAATAGCGATAACCTTTCAAAACAGGTATAACGAGGAGGCTAAGGTCTCGACGATTGGAATGGTGTTTTTAGCCACCTGTTCTGGTCCCACTGAAAATACTGGGTAAGGCGAGTGGAACTTTACGGCTCCGAAAACTGTCACACCAATCCAATCGGGTCTAAATGACGCTATAGCCGGTAAATTCTATATCATGTCACTTAGCGCGCTAACAGGCTATTTAAAACTACGTTTCCACGCGCACATGCATCAGCATCACCACAAGTAGCTCCATTACATGTCCATCGCCCACTGGAGCGTGTCCTCTAGCTGGTCCAGCATAGAGAAATCGTTTCTCACTTCTCAGGTCCAGGCACGACGGTGCCTAACCCAAGAAAAAGGCATATGTATACATAGATAGCTCTCTGCATCCGCAGCGTGGCCACCACCGGCAGTGTGGCACTAACCACTAAACCGCACAACCGATCGATCGAGGGAATTCAGACACGTACGTACGTACACGCAATTCCTTCCTGTGTGTCTTGATGTGCGCGGCGGCTAGTGCTCGCCAGGTGCAACGGCCTGGCCCCCTAACCTTTCATTCGAAGCACATCGCCAACTAACTCGACCATCATGTGCGCTCTCTCGCGATCGGATCGGGCGTATACACAGCGTCTCTGCGGACGAACGACGAGCCACTCGCGATCGACTTTCTCGGGTCTCTCCATGGGTTAGTTGGTTACGGCCACAGCCCACAAGGATGATGCATGGGCAGTGGGCAGTGCATCATCCAATATGCTTGGCTAATAGCCTATTTGATTGGATATATGCCTACGACTTGCTCGCCATAGCTTCGGAGTTCTGATCTCTCTCTCATCATTTTTTAGTGATGGAGCACGTACAGTCGATCACCGGTTGTGTTCCGCTGACGGGGTGTCGTTCTCCATATACACGTACGTCTCACCTGCCACCTGTGCCGTCCTTCTCACCGGAGACACCAGATTGGGCGAGGCGGGATCGTTTTCTTCGAGAGACCATTACCTTGGACTCAAACCTCTTCTCTTTCCCAGGCTTGCGCAATGCAAGCAAAGCCAAGCAGAAGATCTGAGCTTTGATAGGAACTGGACGATCTCGGGATCGTGTCGTAAGTCTTTGTCCTGGGATCGATCCCGGCGAGGGGCAAAACTTTGTAGATCCACGAGAGGCTTATCGTTCTCCAGACTCCAGGTTGTCCTACGAGGATCGATGAAAATAGACACACATGCTGTGGCCGGCAGATCATTTCCCCGGGGCAATGCCTCGCAAAAGTATGGAATTAGACTCCGTCAAGTATTCCGCACATACTCTCGATTGAGACTTTAAGAATACGCATATATATATATACTTATTTATGCATGAGTGTCATGATGTAGTACTAGTAAGACAAATATGTTAAAATAAGGTTGAATTAGTACCAAACAAGTTCCAATTATTGAAAGCAGTCAATGATATGGGGGTAGGCGGCACACAGCATATTTTGCATGGACTATCAACCAATTCATGTACGCGTATATAAGAAGAAAACAAACTGCTAATACATCTAACAAGAGCCATTAGGTGCAGGTTTACACGGAACATGTTTGTGGAAATGGACTAAAAAGGTAGAAAAAGAGTCCAGTGGCACTTCAGGTCTCCCTTTGAAACACATGTTTGGACATTACCTTCGTCTCAGTTGCGTTTTGACGTCGTTACCCTTTGCACAAGAAAGCCGTATGTTGAATGTTAGCGTCAAGATTTCGACCGAAGCTTGTACTAATCGCGTGACGAAGATTGCTCATATTGTTGTTGGGCCAACGCAAACAGACCTCACATCCGGGCGATACATCCTAGAGGAAGGGTGGTTGTAAGTTTGTAACATAAAACCACCCACGAGCGTTTGTGCCTAAAGTAGATTTTGATAAGGTTACATTTACTTGTTATATATAGAGAACTTTTCACAAGAAGAGTTTGCACCACGGTTATATAACTGGGTTGCGGAGTTTGTTGAAGGTGTGAGCCTTATTAAGGCCAACTATACCCAGTGGCGGACCCAAAGTTTTAGTAAAAGGTATGCCAAAAAAGAGCTGTGTGTATTTAGGTAAAATCTACTTAACAAAAACATGATAAAATAAGTGGCACATACATCTCAGCATATGGGAAGTTGTGTCCTGGAGCCAATATGCCTTCGAGTGCGTGTGAGGTCACGAGATCATAACCGTTTTGAAGCTGCTTACAGTCTCTGTTACATGAGCCCGTCGCATAACAAACATATGACCTAATTTCAGTGGACATAAAGTTTGAACTCATGCATGGTCGAAAGGAGATAAAACCTCTTACTGCATTGAGTGTTAAGTGTTGAACTTTGTGGAGTGGTTTAATGCTAAGGAAAAATAGAATAAGAACAAGTATTGTTTTTTTCTTTCAATAATGATGAAACAATTGAAAACTTGTTGTGTGTGTTCTTCTGCTAGAGTATTAATTTTTTTGGAGGCTATGTATTGGATGTATGTGATGCTCATTCCACCGTGCAGATGTGCATGATCCTCTAGACTCTTTTGGTTTATTATTTTGGGATGATAGGACGTGCTTTGTTTAACCAATTTTCATGGCGGTGCAGCAATAAGATTATTGATGGATAAGTGCTACATATAACATTTGCTTCGGTTGTTCCAACTCTTCTACACTTCATGTAACATACTAGAAATTTCATAATAAAATGTATGCATCTGCGTGCAGAAGCCGCGGGCCTGTCTTCCATATGATTCAGAATTTGAAGTATTTTTTTATAAAATCCTTGTGAGTGCTTGACAAATATGACGTTTTGTCAGCGGATTCCAAAATATTTTAATTTTGTGGACTCGAAAGAACCGAGTATTTTGAAGTGGTAGCAGCCGTGTGTTAGGTAGCTAAACTGTTGAAAAGCAGATCAGTAGTCATGGTCTTGTATGTGCAACTGTTGCGGCGCCATTTAGGAAGTGGAATTGGTCATCACTCGAAGCCACGAAACTGCAAGTGACCAACATAAACCATCCACTCGTTTTTTTCTAAACGACTTCCATGGTGATGGTATCATGCATGGGCAAGGTCGAAGAACTCAAAAGAGAAGAGATGCCGCACGGTTCTTGCTACCGTGTATTTCAACGGATTGATCGCTTCATGGTCAAGACACCCACAGAGGCCTAACAGATTTGATGCCCCGTGCGTGCTGTTATTCATCGTATATATCGTGTATAAATAGACGAGGAGAGGCTGGGCTTTGCTCCAGCGACTCACAGGTAGATTGCCCCGCTACCATTCCAAGCACATATTCCCGGGCGACGGGCGTGGGCATCTACTACCAACTGCCTACCTTGCACTGCAATTTATCTCCTGCGCGCCTGTCAGCAAACCCACAATAGTGGAGTTGCTGGCTAGCTCGAAAAGCTGCGTACGAGCAAATCCATTCCGATTCCAATTGTGCAGACATAGCTGCAGGCGCCATGGTTGCCAATGGCAAGGCTCTGATGGTACTGGTTGCACTGTTCCTTGTCTGCGGCGGCGGGCTGCCGGCGGCAGTGGCGGCAGGACGCGGGGAGGTGCACCTGGTGCCGGCGGTGTACGTGTTCGGCGACTCGACGGTGGACGTCGGGAACAACCAGTACCTGCCCGGGAATGGCCCGCTGGAGCTCCCATACGGCATCGACTTCCCGCACTCGAGGGCCACCGGGAGGTTCAGCAATGGTTACAACGTTGCCGACTCCATCTGTACGTCCGTTGCGCGCTCGCATGCACTTGATTTTCGTTTCACTTGTCAAGCGAAGCAATGTTTTTCTTATTTATTGCCCATGAAACTAACGCAAATCTGCAATGGCGCAACTGGAATGCAGCGAGGCTGCTGGGTTTCAAAAGGAGCCCGCCGGCGTACCTGTCGCTGACGCCGCAAACGAGCCGGCAGATCCTGAGGGGCTTCCGTGGAGTCAACTACGCTTCCGGCGGCTCCGGCATTCTCGACACCACCGTGAGTGCAGTTTGGTCCAATGTCCAATACATGCATGATGCTTTCTGGTTATCTATGTCCTGAGTCCGGGTCCGGGATCGATCGAGTTACTAATTTCCGTTCATGTTTGCATGGATTCAGGGGAACACCCTGACGTTGACCAAGCAGGTGGAGCTCTTCGCGGCCACCAAGTCAAAGATGACCGAATACAACGGCGGCAACAGGAGCACCCTGGCGATCAACGCGCTCCTGTCCAAGTCCCTCTTCCTCATCAGCGACGGCGGCAACGACATGTTCGCCTTCATCTTGCAGAACCGGACCGCCGCCGACGCGCCGTCCTTCTACGCGGACATGCTGTCCAACTACACGCAGCACGTGCAGACCCTCTACGCCCTCGGCGCCCGCCGTTTCGGGGTCGTCGACGTGCCGCCTATCGGCTGCGTGCCGGCGGTGCGCGCAAAGTCCCCGGACGGCGAGACCGCCTGCGTCCCCGCCGCCAACGCCCTCGCCAAGGGGTTCAACGACGCGCTGGCCGAGGTGATGGCCGACCTCGCCGCCGCGCTGCCTGGGATGAGGTACTCCGTGGGGAGCTCCTACAACCTCGTGACCTTCCTCACGGCACATCCGGGGGCCGCCGGGTTGAAGGACGTGGCCGGCGCGTGCTGCGGCGGAGGGAGGCTCGGCGTGCAGACCGGGTGCGTGCCCAACGCCACCTACTGCGGCAACCGCAACGACCATCTGTTTTGGGACGGGGTGCACGGCACCCAGGCTACCTCCAACAAGGGCGCCAAGGCCATCTTCGCCGCCCCCGTCAAGCTCGGCTTCGCCGCGCCCATCAACTTCAAGCAGCTCATTTCTTCTTAGATGATCCACGCACGGTGTCGTCTCGCGTAGGTTGGCGTCGATAAATTTTGATGGCCCGACCTTACATCTGACGTGGCCAGGTCGGCACCGGACTCGTTGCGCCGAAGTACTGGGTGTTGCATGTTTGGGGGTCTCTATTGACTAGTCGACTAGGAAATAACCTTTTGCCCAGTCAATTCGTTTGCGGGAGGACTTGTTGGCCCAAAAAAGCAGGGCGCCCTCGTGGACCAATTTGTTGGGCTTTTTTCGTTGTCCGCCTTGTTGTTGGGATGTTGTCGTTGTTACTGGGAGAACAGAGAGAGAATTAGCAGAGGAGCAGAACAACAACGAGCAACGGAAACCGATCAACGCAAAATGTTACAGAGAAACAGAATCTGCAGCAGCTAGCTCGGATACTAACAAGCACGATCATCTCCCATATTCAAAAAAAGTACATCCATCCTTAACTCAAATTTTATATCATTTCGATGGACAGTGAAGTATTACGCTAAAACATATACTGACATGTTACGAGCATGTATGGATTAGTCCTTCTTGGGCTTATTTCCAGCATTTCGTAAAATCAGCACTCCTATGTTACAAAAAAAACATAATGCACTACTTATTTCTAGCATATATAGTACTGATCAAAATCTGCACCACTAATTCTCGAGCATATCTAGTACTGAACATATCTGAACCACTTATTTCACTAAAAAATATAGTTACTTCAAACTTATGAACTGAAAAAAAAAATGCCCAATTCTGCATCTCACACAACAAAAAATAACACAAATACACATGAATCTGCATAACGTCTATGATTGATTTGGACGGCGAACCCTAGCATGCACACACCAGTACACCACCAAGACATACAAACCCTGCAACTCGAAAAATACAGCATAACACACAAAACTGCACAAGCTGGCAGTCTGGTGACAAAACTAACTCCAATTACCATCGATTTTGTGGTCGAATCTACAAGGAGGGGGGCCGTAATAGGTTGCTGCAGCAGTACCGGCTGAAATTGAAGCGGGGGTGATGGAATTTGTGGCAGGTAATTCACCAGGACCACACAGAGTCGAATCCAAGCCTCCAACATGGGGTGACAGGGGGCAATCCATCGGAGTAGCCTACGGAAATTGGGACTCAGGTAGGAAATCTCTCTCGTCGTAACACAAAGTTTAGCTGAGACTAACCAGGACGAGGACGAGGGCGCGGCCGTCGTTGGATGACAGGACGCGACAAAAAATGGATGGCGTGCGGCCGTCGTTGGCGGGGCTTGCTGCGAGCTCCCCTTCACGGGGTCCGGCGGCTCCAAAACGGGAGGCGGAGACGGAGCTTCACTGCCGGTGGGGCGCGTTTTCGCAGGCACCCTCCCCTCCCTCCGCCCCGCTTTTCCCCTTTCCCCGCCGCTATTTCGAAAGCTACGCCGCGAATCCACGGAAGCTAGTTCTAGAGAGCTCCCGACACTATAAATGCAACGGACAAAAAAAGGTGGGACCCATATGTCAATATGTGTAAACAAAAAATTAAATCAGTTAGCAGAAAAGGTGGTCTATTTTGTGGGAATAACAAACACGTAAAATTCTTTTAAAAATTACAAAAAAAACATGGGACTTAAACAAAACATAAGGTCTCTCTACATTCCTTTGTACACACCGGCATGAATTGAATAACACAATGCCACACAAACCCAACCCCTTTCAAGAAAGCGTAATGCCGCACAAAAAAAAACACGGGTCATCTCCCCCTCCCTTTTGCCCGGGCGAAAGGAGAAAAACGAAAGCACGCCTTTCTTAGATAATACACCGACGATTTAGCAAAAAAAAAAAGGTCGAAGGCAAATGCCACACATGTTGTAAAAAGATCATGCACACAATCCTAAAGAATTGCGAACATAAAATTCCAGTCCAAAAAATATAAAAAAAGAAAAGAAAAAAAGAGTAAGTTCAGTCTCGATTTACAACTAACTATAAACATAGGATGTGAGTTGCGTGTCAAGTTGCGACTAACTACAACTACAATTATAGCGGGGCGTCAGTTGCAAGTCAAAGGTGCAACTGACTTTAGCGGGGGTGTGAGTTGTGTGTCAAGTTGCGACCGGCTAAAAAACAAATAATAGGAAAAACCGGGATGATGGTTGCAAGTCAAGTTACAACTGACTGCATAGAGGGGGTATGTGAGTTGCGTGTCAAGTTGCGACTGACTCCGAGGGGGTGATGACAATTGCAAGTCGCGTTGCAACTGACTCCGAGGGGGAGGGGAAAAGGGCAACTTCAACTTGCGACTGGCTACAACTACAAAAAAATGGGGGACGGAGATGTCAGTTGCAAGTCAAGTTGCAAGTGGCTGTAGCGGGTGTGTGTTGGTTGCAAGTCAAGTTGCAACTGACTACATAGAGGGGGTATGTGAGTTGCGTGTCAAGTTGCGACTGACCCCGAGGGGGTGATGACAATTGCAAGTCGCGTTGCAACTGACTCCGAGGGGAGGGGGAAAAGGCAACTTCAAGTTGCGACTGGCTACAACTACAAAAAATGAGGGACAGAGATGTCAGTTGGAAGTCAAGTTGCAACTGGCTGTAGCGGGGGGTGTTGGTTGCAAGTCAAGTTGCAACTGACTGCATAGAGGGGGTATGTGAGTTGTGTGTCAAGTTGCGACTGACTCCGAGGGGGTGATGACAATTGCAAGTCGCGTTGTAACTGACTCCGAGGGGAGGGGAAAAGGGCGTCTTCAAGTTGCGACTGGCTACAACTACAAAAAATGAGGGACAGAGATGTCAGTTGCAACTTCAAATTGCATGTCAAAGTTGCGACTGACTCCAAAGGGGATGATGACAGTTGCAAGTCGTGTTGCAACTGACTCCGATGGGGAGGGCAAAAGGGTATGGGGCAACTTCAAGTTCCGACTGGCTACAACTACAAAAAATGGGCGTGAGGATGTCAGTTGCAAGTCAAGTTGCAACTGGTTGGAGCGGTGGGTGTCACTTGCAAGTCAAGTTGCTACTAACTACATAGAGGGGATGTGAGTTGCGTGTGAAGTTGCGACTGACTCCGAGGGGGATAATGACAATTGCAAGTCGCGTTGCAACTGACTCCGAGGGGAGGGAAAAAAGGTATGGGGGGGGGGGGGGACTTCAAAGTTACGACTGGCTACAACTACAACTACAAAAAATGGGCGTGAGGATGTCAATTGCAAGACAAGTTGCAACTGGCTGGAGCGGGGGAGTTGCGAATCAAGTTGCACCTGACTCCAACGAGGGGGGGGGGGGGGGGGGGTGTGGATGGGAACGGGGGATGTCAGTTGCAAGTCGAGTTGCAACTGACTACATGAGAGGGGATGTGAGTTGCGTGTCAAATTTGCGACCGGATACAACTACAATTATAGCGGGGTGTCTGTTGCAAGTCAGGGTGCCACTTGACTAAGCGGGTATGTCAGTTGCAAGTCGAGATGCGACTGACTACATAGAGGGGATCTGAGTTGCATGTCAAGTTGCGACTAGCTACAACTACAATTATAGCGGGGGCGTCAGTTGCAAGTCAGGGTGCCGCTGACTAAGCGGGTATGTCAGTTGCAAGTCGAGTTGCGACTGACTACATAGAGGGGATGTGAGTTGCATGTCAAAGTTGCGACTAGCTACAACTACTAACAGGGGCGTCAGTTGCAAGTTAGGGTGCCGCTGACTAAGCGGGGGTATGTCAGTTGCAAGTCGAGTTGCGACTGACTACATAGAGGGGATGTGAGTTACAAGTCTAGTTGCAAGTCGAGTTGCAACTGAATACATAGAGGGGATGTGAGCTGCATGTCAAGTTGCGACTAGCTACAAAAATACAAAAATGGGAACAGGATGATGAAAAGTTGCAAGTCAAGTTGCAAACTGAACGGGGATGTTCGTTGCAAAAAATGACTACGGTGGGGGGGGGGGGGGGGGGGGGAGGGGTATGGGGCAGTTGCATGTCAAGTTGCGACTGACTACAACTACAAAAGCAAGGGGGTGTCATTTACGAGTCGGAGATGCAACTAACTAGAGAGAATGTGAGTTGCGACTAACTGCATCCACAAAAAATGGGAGGAGGGGTGTGTGAGTTGCGTGTCGAGTTGCAAAAATTATTTCCAAGAAAGACTGAAAAAAAAGTCAATTATGTGTGCATATGCCGATTTGCGACTAAAAAGAGCATCCACAATGCAGCGCTAAGCTGCCGACGCCAAGGTATAAGTCCTGGTCGATGCACGGTTGCATTAGCAAATCCGGGCGTCGGACGCATCAAGTTTCGCCGGACGATTAGCTATTTTTTTCCACGTACGTGAAAATCAAAAAAATGGATTTCCGCCCCCAAGAAGCCACTGCATGTAGCGGTTTCATTTGCATGCAATGGGAAATTTAGCTCCTGGGTTAGCACTCTCCGTTGCAGACCAATGACGTTAGCCATATAGTTCGATTTAATTTCTATTTTCGTTTTCATTTAAGCGTATACATAAAAGCATATACGTATACATAAAAGCATATACGGATGCTCTAAAAAAATAACAAAAAATCCAGAAAAATTAAAAAAACAACAGGAGAAAAAGACTAAAAACAAAAAAAGGCTCGAAAAACTCACCTCACACACAAAAATCCCCTACGGGCAGCTGCCTAAATTTTTTTTCCTAAGAAAATCGAAACTGCAAAAAGATGTAAAAAAAATCAAACTCACCACCCCGAACCTCCCAAAAAAAAAGACGGGGCTGAAACTCCTGCTAAAAACGGCCCAAAACAAACAACTAAAACAGCCACCACGGAAGAAAAAAAAGACAAAACCCCCAACATCCCCTACTAAAAACGGCCCGGTAACAAACAAACCCGGCCCAAAACCTGCTACGAAGCAACTACGGGCCGAATTGAACCTCCAGCGCCCCCGCACGGATCTTGGCGCGCGCAAAGAAAATGGACGGCCAGCCAGCTAGCTGCGCCGTAGCTTATTGCTCAGCTAGCTGAGAAATAGCAATCCCCTGCATGTTTACTTCTTTTTCCGTTCGTTTAGATCCAGGCATTTAATACGACTAGGGGTGCGTTTAGTAGTCTGGTCTCAATTTGTGTATATCTGGCGCAAGGAAAAAGGAGTCCCTACGCGTTGCAAACGGGCCATAAAAGGTCTATAGTTTGGTTTCCCGCGAAGGCATTTTCTGTATCCGAAAGAGAAGACAACTCACATTGTTTGGATGCCTGCAGAGACGCTTTTCTGCCCTGTTGATTCAACACACACCTTGTTTGGTTGCAGACGTGATCGTGTTCTGTTAACCCCTTCCTTTCAAGTGATGAGGTTACCCAGAATAACAACACATTTATCAAACATTCAGAGACTTTCAGCTCATATAAAAAGTACTGGTAATACACATCAAGTAGTTATCATACTGGGCGATGCATCACAAGTAAACCATCGTGATGCATCACAGGTTCATCAGACGAGGGGTTAGTATATATCTACTGAAGTGATATGAGACCACCCCCAAAATATACAATAGATCATGAGCATCGTCGAGAAGAAATAAGCACTCAGAGACCAGCTGAGAACGAGCACACCATCTCGCTAGATCTTGAAGGATGGATGAACTCGAAATGAGGGGAAATGGGGAATTTGGATTTGGTGGTGAGAGAGCCGCCCCTATGTACGGTGGCGAAATTTTGAGGGCGGTGACCGAATTCGTCCCACCGATTTTTCGCCGTTCCGCGCGAGCTCGCGTCATCTTCTCTCGGTGGCTCTGCGGGAATGTTGTGTTGTCGAATTTTTCGTAGACGAGGGCGGCTCGCTGGAAACGGCCGATTCGACCGTTCCTCTGGATCAGGCCCGGAGATGGTTTAAACCGTGATATGCAACAACGCGGAGGAGCCCAGTAAACCAAACGGCCCAAGTATTGCGTCCCGATGCGAGCTAAAGTCCTTTCAGTATATCAAACGCGCCCTAGATGCATATGCTGATTAGCTTTATGCATGAATGGCCCCGACAACTACTATGTGCAAATTAGAATGTTGGTTGTAGTCTCCGCATATCAGTCGGATAGTTTATTTAATCTTTTCGCTAATTGTTGCTAAGAAATTTAGCCCCATGATTAGTGAAAATTTGGAGTGGAGATTTTTTACTCTGAATTCCAGTGCTTTACTCAATTAAAAAAAGGAAAATCAAGTTTATGAGTTTTGAAAAATTATTGAATGTGTTCTGATTAGTAGCATATCTGGGCTTGCTGTACGTGTAGCAACGATCCATTGATATTTTTTAATCGACCATTAATCTTCGGCAGTTAGTAGATGATTAGTTTTGCATGTCGTCACAATTATATTTTAGTTACTTCTGTAAGCTTTTTTCGTATTATACTATGACCTACTTTATATAGTTAAATTGCCAGCTGCTCACTGCACAATTACAATTCACAATACAGTACTTTAACCTTACATATAAGCTGTAACAAAAAATAATGTAGTTCCTCCACAAGTAAACATTGACCCCGAGCTCGTGGTGTGAGCATATTTTGCAGTAACTGTTGTGCCAAACATTTCACTCGAGCTTAGTCAATTTATCTCATCCAACAGCTGCCACACTATATACAAAACAGGTTGTGAATAAGTAGCCAGCAACATCAGGTTCTGCTCCAGTTAAGTACAATAATTTAAAGTATAGGAGTACTAGATATATACTACATACTATACTTAGTCATAACAGCACTAGTCGGTCTATGAGGCGCCCTTCAGCGGAACAGACCACTACAGCCTGATACCGCCTTTTCTCCATCCGAGCTCTAGAGGCAATAAGACATTTTGAATCTGCAAAAAATCATGTAGACAGCATTAATCTCAACCCCTCTTTTGTATGGCACACAGCAGGAATCTCAAACGTCTCTTTGGTGCGAATTTCTATAGCTATAATTATTCGAAAGCCTCACAAATTTGTGTAGACAGAACAATCAGAAGTGTGGGATCTAATCCACATGATAAAATCCAGAAGCCTATATCAGTTTGTCTTTAAAGGAAGTAGTCGGAGCCTGAAAATGCCAATGCCATCCAACTCTCAAGAGGTAAGTTTACTGGACTATGACTTTCCCTGCGTTTGATATGTCGATGGAATCTTGGGAGCTTCATTTTTTTCCAACAAATTACTACGTGCTGTAATTAGTCAAATACATATGGACCTAAGATATAATTGTTCAAGTTCATTTGCAGGTAAAGACCATATAAGCATGGTTTGATGATCTGCAGCTAAATCCCACTCCATATATACTTTTCCCCAGCCCAATCAAGAAGGTAGCAACCAGAACAACTTGTTTTGTTTAATCTTCGGGATTATCGCTTCCTCGATGCTCTAAGAGATGTTCATTCATTTGTGTTGTAGCAGCCTCAGAATATTGACCAGCCAGAGTGTATGTACTCCTGGTGCTCTTCTTATAATAGTATAGAGATTCATATCTGAAATATGGAATAACACAGGGTGTGTGCTTCCTCTGTACAATTTTGATCGACTCATGCATGTCTAGCCTCCCCATGTATATGATGGGGATGTATATCCTGCCGGAGGGGACCCATGCTAGCTTTGACAAAGAGCTGGCTAGATTCTTCTGGCAGGCGAGGAATGGGAAGCAGAAGTACCATATGATGAAGTGGGCAGATATGTGCGCCCCCAAGGACCTTGGGGGCATAGGTATCCTAGCGTCTCGCCACATGAACAAGGCCCTGATACTTAGATGGGTGTGGCGGATTATGCGGGGAGAAGGGGGCCTTTGGCTTGACTTGGTGAGAGCCAAGTATCTTCGGGGCTGCCCACTCTTGGCTTGTGACCGCAAAGAGGGGTCTCAGTTCTGGCGTTCTATCCAATCCATTAAGGAGCACATCAGACTCGGGGCGGTTTCATCCGTAGGTAACGGACGAGATACGCTGTTCTGGCTTGACTCCTGGCTTGGTGGTAGGCCGCTACGGTTTGAGTTCCCGGATCTCTTTGCAATTTGCACAGAACCCATGTTGTTGGTCTCCACGGCCTTCCAACAGGGGTGGTGGAACATTTGGTTCCGCCGCACTTTCGGGCCAGGGAAAGTGGCGAGCTGGAGGTCCCTGCTTGAGTTGCTTCCCCTAGCCCTTTCGGACAGCCCGGATAGTGTCGCTTGGGGCCTTACGCCTGCGAGACACTTCTCCGTCGGCTCCGCGTACCGGGCCCTATTCAGAGGGCCTGTGTTGACTTGGACGACCCACTTGTGTAAGGCTCCACTTCCTCTTAAGATCAAGATCTTTACGTGGCAACTTGTTCGAGACCGCCTCCCTTCGGGAGTTGAGGTGGCGAAACGCTTGGGCCCAGGTGATGGCACCTGCCACCTGTGTGCGGTCCCCGAGACGGGGACCCATATCCTGTTCTCCTGTCCCGCAGCTCGTTTCTTGTGGAGCTTCCTTGCTGAGGCGTTGGGGCCTGAGTGGCAGGCCCATGACTTGGCAGAGTTCCTTGAAGTGCAGACGAACCATACCGGGAGGAGGAGATCCCTCTTCTGGTTGGTGTTCGCAGCAATGACCTGGACCCTTTGGACGATTCGTAATAAGATGGTCATTGAACATGTCCTTCCACGGCGGGCCGCTGACTCAGTTTTCAAATTCTTGGCTTTCCTGCAGGAGTGGCACCCGTTGGCTAGACAGCGGGACAGGCAGCGGCTGGACTGCATACTTGAGGATCTTCTGAAGGCGGCACGCCTTTTATCTTCGCCGACCAGCCGTTGAGCTCTACTTCGTAGAGTTTGTATCAGGAGTAGTAGTGAGAACCTTGGGCTTTATTTGTGTCGTGGCCCCAGCAAAACCTTTTTATTCTCCTACATTTGGAACCATCTGGTGTGTTGGTTGTAACTGTGGACGGTTGCTTTATTTATAAAGCGGGGCGAAAGCCTGTTTCGAGGAGGATGTGCTCTAACATATGTTCACTTCTTGCTGAAGGGAAGTGGAAACTCCTGTGAGTTTCGGTTCAAAGAGTGCAGATTTCAAATGAGTAACATACGAGAGTGGCATCACCTCATGGCCAGGGTGATTTCCATTTTTCTTGCTGTAGTGGTGGAATATATGTTAATATCGCTGATGACTGCTTGACAATGCTAAAACAACATGATATAGTCCATTCTGGTTTGATGCTTAGAAGGAAAGTGGAAACTCCTGTAAGTTTCAGTTCAGATAGTGCAAATGTCAAATGATTTACACATGTCAATGCGCATTTTATATTTTTTCTATCATGTAACTTCATATGAGATTAAGATTATGTGATTGTGCACTTATTTTGCCGCTGGTACATCTGTGCTTATGGGTGCCTTGGTTTAGTAGAGGGAAAGATGTGTTCGGAGTTATATTATTCCCTTCAAAAGTGTTAAATGAGACATTACTATCATCAGTCACATCTGACTGAAGACTGATGGAAGGGGCATTCATTCAATTTTGTAGAGGCGTACCTTTCCGGTAGATGCATTCAAGTAGAACTCCGAGCCTCCCAAGTAAATGCTTGTCTTTCTAACCAAGGATCATCTGTATGGCCAAGGAAGCTCGATGAAATGTCATGTTTGTTTTTTGAACCGATAAAAAAAAATCATGGGGCATACATCATGATTGGTAATTTTGGATCATTTCATGGCTTCCAGTGAATTAATGTCACATTTATTTTTGTAACCGGACACTGACCTATGTTGTTTCATGATATCCAACAATCTGGATTTGTATTATACATTTTGCTATATTAGTAGAGGCATACATTGCACATGCACGTTTACTTTAGTTGGAAACAGCAGAATATAATACAACAAAGATTACTTGCCTGCCACATTTTGGCTAGATTGCACCGTAGCAGAGGTCCCTTCTGTAGCAGTGATGGGGTAAGCCCCTACACAAATAAAAGCATCTCGGTTAAGACGAATGTTCTGCAAACATGTAAATTGAGAAACAAATTTCCTTTAATACACTTTTTTAGCATAATGTCAAGTACCTCTAAGCAATGCTCATAGTAACAATGCACGACAAGCTATAAATAAAAACGTTATCTAGTAGCAAAAAAGTTCAAGAACTTTCTTCTCAACCATGTTGGTTATACACAAGCGCCACTCCTGAAAATCAATCATCAACTACAAAAATGTCCAACAAGACTGTGTTTTAATAATATATGATACTCGATATTCTTAACATCGATGCAGGCATGTATTGGGACCTCAGTGTTCTCTTTAAGTACTGCTGCTAGTAACCACGGACATAGCTGTGAATTACCCCTAAACGAATATTCACTCTTTCGCTGAGTGCCCTTTTCGCTCGCTCGCTCACTCATAACATGACTGCTACATATAGAATTATGTTGAATGTTCCAAGTGACTTGCATCTGTAGAGAGAAGTCTTTCTACACTAACAAGGTTGATGTCCTACACATGTTCTAAGATGACACAAGTAATCTGTGTTGCAAGAATGCCAGAAGCATGACATGTTTGTGCTAAAAGATAAAGGAACAATTAAAAGTTGCAACATTTGTTTAAGAAGATTTGTTTTTATGAAAATTGTATTATGACTATTTTCATCTTCACTCAATAGAGTTGGGCGCTGGTGGTGGTTAATTCATTTCTCTCACCTATCTTGCCAACCTTGCTAACTGAAAAGCATCCGACAGAAAAGAACAAACTGAAACGCTAGCCCCTAAAATGTATCTAACAAAATAAAGTACGACACGAGTCACAAAAAAGTAGTAAGAACTACGAGTGGCTGCCGATTGAGCAAAAAAGTGGACCCTCTGACACCTGTCCAGCAGAACTCAGATAGCAAGCCGACATAGTGAGCAGTTTCTTAATATGATTGTGCATGAACAATAGCAAAGCATGATTGTGCATGAACATCAGAATTGATTATACGCAAATAAAAGGGAAGATGATTACTTCTTCTAATGACCTCTGCACCGTCTGATACGACAACAGACAAATTTATAGTCCTACGGAGACGTTCCTCCGTCAGAAATACTTGAATCTGTATAGTCGACAATATTATTTGTTTGTGCTATGATCGGCATATTTCAAGCAAAACATAATCAGAAGTAACATACTGAAACATCTATTTTGTCATTTAAGTGATTTCCTTGATCAAAATGGTCTCTGCATCTGCTCAGCAACATGTTTTCCAACTGAAAAAATTATAAAAGGTAAGAGCATAAAGTGTAACAAAAACATATATACTCTCATTCCATTTTACTTGAAACCAAATATATATACAATGCATCTACCTCAATTGTCGTAGAAATGCATTCTCCATTAAAGCGTTCAATGATATCACCAAGGCAGATTCCAAGTTTCTCGGCATGTGATTCATTCGACACCTAATATCCAATTAGACAATGATTACTCCATCATATGCATATGAGGAACTGTGAAACTAAATAACGGTAAATGCTAAATACCTCTTCAACGATAAGGCCATGCTCAATTTTATACATGCGCCACATCTTATCAATATGAACAGGGTCTAAAAGCCTGATAGAGCTAAACTTCATTCCAAGGTGGAGTCGAGGGATGCACCTTCACCAAACATAATCATTTCACACTACACATCTAAGAGATGGTATACGAAAGAATATGACTATTTTACAAATGATCCATTGCTTCAATCAAGGTGGAAATGTGTGAGCCGTGCATGAGAACATTCGTTAATCAGGTCAATTGTGTTTTTCAACTCCAATAACAAGCAGAAAAAAAGAAGAATGTGTTAGCTTAACCGCACTAGGGGAAAAGTCATACCCAAACTTCCACCACAAATCCAGGCACTTGTTCAGAATAGAAGAAGGTACAAAAGACTCTTCAAGGTCTTTATTAATCAATCCTACAACCTTCCCATCCAAAGCAATGACAGGCCCTCCATCGTCATCACACTACAGTAGTGACAAATATGGCAATTATAATTTACAGTAACAAAATATTAAAATTGAACTGCATAACATAGAGTTGCAATTAAGTAGTATTATGTACCAGATCATCATCATTTTCTTGATGGGAAAGATCATCATTTTCTTGATGGGAAAGGTACATGTAGTGATACCTCTCATCACTTCCCGGACTCCAATATTCAACCCTACCATGGGTTATCCTTAAAGTCATATTGTCATCTCTCCCAAGACGGAAAACATCTTGACCACAATTCACACTGCCATTGAAAAAGGGCACCTGAATCGGTTCATCCACTCTAACCTTAAAAAAAGCAAGATCATAATGCTCCTGGTGGTAGAGGAAGCGGCCTTTTGCAGTGGTGCCATCCAGCAAGTGAACAATGACCTGAAAAACACCAGTTCCAAACATTATGCCAATACACTACCATTTGAGTTAAGAAACTGAGACGTGACAAATAATTAATCCCAAATGCTTAAAAGAAACTTGTGCATGGTAGAGCTTTTCATGTGATTTGCATGATTTATCGAAGCATCTTTGGTTTCGCAGCATGATCTTCTCAGGTTTCACCTCTAGTTCGTGTTTTTTATGTGCGCTAGTTCTGTGTGTTCTAGTACCTGTAGATGGCAGAGATTTTCACTGGCATAATGTTTCTGTTTGTGCCGAGAGTTATGAATCAGGAGCCCAAATATGATGCACTTTTCTGGCATTTGTATTCAAGAACACTAGCATGATATAGCAAAATACCTGGCATGTTCAACCAAACATGAATCAAATCCCTGCATGCTAATCCAAACTGGATACGCATAGTGTTTGGGTGGCATGGCCTGTTACCAAACTGAATCCACATAGTTTTGGGGTAGCAATGTTTCTGGCAGCCAATTATAAGGGCTTAAGCTTAAACAATGCTAATCACTCTAGTAACTAGCTTTTTTGTGAATCTGCATAGCAAAATGTGCAGAGTGAGACTCCATAACAAGTGTTAGCTTACATTGCTTGCTGCAGTCTATTCTGCAGCCGGCAGTGCTGGGGGTTAGCTGGATACGTGTAGCAACATGTGATTGTGATCTAAGTGGATAAAAATAGGTGGGCAGATGCGACTTAGATAGGATAACGATTCCCATTTGCTTTCTTCGATCATGCAAGTCAATCTGCCAACCTTGAACCATAAGGAACTAAATTAACCAAGGGCGATAAAATAACAACTGTAGAAAAGAAAACACTTCAGTTTACTTAGTGCTTGGAGACATCAATAGTTGATTCATGAAAGATTTTTAACCGACAACAAGTCACAGAAACTTTCTTCTTGAACTGTGCGGAGATACAACTCTCCACAAAGAAGTTATGTGGTAATATAAATAGTCAAATAGGGACAGTTTTACTTCCAAAATAATGTAACAGTAAGAAAGATGACAAGCTGGACGAACTTGAAGCATTGGTATGCATCACCGGATCATACATAAAGTCCTGAAGCTAGCAACAGCTTGTCCCACCGATTGTAGAAAACCAAATCGACACCACAAAAGTTGTAAATTTAGACCATGTTGCGGCTCTTTGCACATATTTCAGACAACAACAATCAGTAGGATATGTAGGGGCGGAGGGCATCCACTGCCTGATATAGACACACAGTGAGCCCACTGCTTCATATAGGCTCAACAGTTCCTATGATCAATAGCCTGCAGATGCTCATCTTTTTTTTTAGGCAATGTTGTCCAAATTTGCGGGGAATGCTGTCTAAAATCGGCTAGAATGTATTATAAGTTGTTTATTTAAAGGGTGTACTTAACCGTTTTCCATGTGTGTACAGTACTTGAAACATATTTCTCCTTGTTCCAGATCGGCTAGAGATTCAGGCTGGGCAGGTTCGTCGTTTTCCAAGCCTCTCGTTTCGCCACAAGTAGCAACCATTTGCTTTCTAGCAGCGTCCATAATTAATATCAAATAACACAAACAAAGAAACACTAGTGAATGAAGGAAACAAATGCTACGAAAAGAAGCTCACCTTAGCTTTAGTATTGTACCCTTCCCAGCAGTTTTCTCTGTGATTCTTTGAGCGAATCAGATGTGCGGTTGTTAAAACAATGGCTGTCTTGCTCTCCTTATACCATTTAATCCACAAACCACAACAGTTACCCAGCGGCTTCCCGTCTGCAATATTAATCAGAAAATCACAACTTGGTCAGCTGAGGTCGCCGTTTGTCGTGATGTTACAACATACGCACCGACAGAAGATGAGAGTCGGATGATAGACTTGGCAGCATGAAGCACCGCCGTTTTTGCAGAATCACGAATTGGATGAAGATGTGGTTCATCAAATAGGCATGAAGGTGCCACCTTGCGTTTATGTGCCAAAGTGAAGAGACGACACCGATGAACTACAGAGAATCATATAATCAAAGCACAATATGAGGATGCAAACATGAGAATGATAAAGAGATTAGGATGGAGGCTTACGTAATTTCTCTTTGTATTTGACTTGGGCGTCCTGGAAGTTAGCGAGTATCCCAGGATAAGCAAATGCATCATTTAGCTCGTCAGGAATATAAGGCCTGCTGATTGGAGATTTGGGTGTAAAAGAGAGCTGCTCCTCCTCCTCAACTGCGCTGCCCGCCTTGGTCATCTCGTAGAATCGTGCGCATTCTGTTTCTGCCACACACTTGCCTTGCTCGTACAGAGGGTCTACAGAAAATCGCAGCACGAACAAGTAAAGACCCCACCTATGCAACAAACTATCACGAGCATGCAGTTTCCACCATATTTATGGAAAGTTTTTGCATGGATCATCGTTCTACATTTTTTTTGGCAGTTTCCACCACTTGTACGTCTAATGTGTTGCACATTCCCCTAGCTATTCGTTAATCCACCTATTTATTCTCTATTGATGCGTACTTAAATATGCCACTTTATCCTAGGTCCATTCCGTCTACAAATTTTATCTATGTTAGTTGGTATATAGTTTTTTATTTGACACATTTTATAATTTCTGGGTCAAAATTGGGTTCGCTACAACCTATAAAGCATAAAAAATCATGTCTTTTGGACAGACAGTTGTTTTAATATTATTTGTTTAGTTAAACACAAGTGTTTGTTTTGCAAGAAATAAGATAAAACATTTTTCAGTAAAGACTGATATTTCATATAAAATAAATCTTTAACAGGCTATAGTGCACCCATAAAAAACATATTTTTGCATGGACAGTTACTTTTAAAAAGTTTAAGCATTTCACGATTTTGTGCATAAATTCGGAGCACTGAGATGCGTGGTCTCATTAACGAAGATTCCAGTGAAGCCTGTGAAAACTAATACAATTTGCTCAACTGTACGTATGAGGAGGAAAATAGGATGGGAGCAAAGTTACCTCCAACTGCTCTCATGCCTGGACGGGCATGCTCGAGGGCGGGCTCGCACATCAAAGGGTCGGCCTCCTCCAGCTCCTCCCAGGACGACGACGGCGGCGACATGAGTCTCTTCTTCTTTGCCTCCCTCTCCGTCTCTGTCCCACCATCACGGTTACTGCCGGGCTTCAGCATCTTCTCAGCCCGGCGATTGCACTGGAGGCGGCGGACTAGGGCCAGGGATCGAGGGAGACGGTAGACTACGGGTGGGAATCGAGGGAGACCGCGGACTAGGGTTGGGGATCAAGGGAGACGGCAGACTACGGCTCGGGATCGAGGGAGGCGGCGCCACGGCGGACTACGTTTGGGGATTGAAGAAGACGTAGGCGCCCACGGCCCACCTCGCCGCCGCTGCCGAAGTAGAGCCCGAGCCAGGCGACGAACAGGGCGGCACTTTATATATAGTGAGCTTTTTTCAACAAGGTGCTCATATACACAGCGCATACAATTACCGCTATCAACGCACATACGCACACTCTATGAACACCTCTAAAAACTAAACCGACGGATTAAATTTTGAGATTGAATCTGAGATTTGAACTCTGAGCTCTTACAAGTTACAACACACTTGTATGAGCATGATAACAACGGAGAGCCTCTCGCGCCCTCCACCTCGCTCACCACGCTTCGTCGTGTCGCGGATGCGTATTTTTTACGATGCGTATTATTTTCCTGTTTAAGAACAACTTAATGAGCTAATGACCTATTAATTAACTCGGTTGTTTCAATCATTAAATACAACTGTTTTTATTCTTTATGATCAACAGTTTAATTCTTTATGATCATGGGGCGATGATTTACTTCACGGGCGAGGTCTCTGGTTCAACTCTACGATGGTCCTGGGGTTATTAAGACTTTAACGTGTGCGCCCATCGATCTACCGACCGCACTGTATATATAGGCTGGGGAATCCTAACCGTCACACACGTATCACATTGTCTCTCGCAGTTTCACTTTCAGAATATTGCGCCATCGTCTTTCAAGTATTCTCCATCACGTCCTTTTGACATGCATCAGTTGAAGGGACAATATGTCTCCGGAACCCGCCTACGGGAGAGGGGTGATAGATTTTTGGGAAGCACACTCGCGCAACTAGTGGCCGCGACTATTCCGAACGACGACTTATTCCCTGAGATCGACATAGCCGACAATCTAAACGCCAACAGTTCCGCTGCGGCTGCACCGTATGTGTTCTTAATTTTTCTGTTTGAGATACTACTAGAGTTTATGTTTTCAATATCTGCTATAGATTTGATCCGTTTTTTCTACTGTATCGGTAGATCGCAATATTAGTTTAATCTTTGTTATCTAGTCATAAATTGTTTTTTCATAGGTTATTATATGTTAAATTTCTTATATATTCAACACTGTGGACATAGAGTCTTGCCTCCAGCTCGATGGCCTTATCTCTCGGACAATTTCATACCATAGAACATACAGACAACCCCGATTTGAAGCGGAGGAGGAGGTTCACAGGGAGAGCAGGACACACATCGTCTGGCACCAGCATGAGGTCTATCTCGCCCAACACTATGCACGACTAGTAGCTACCAGCGGGCGGTGCCATTCAGCCATGAAGGTGTTGCGGTTGGAGTCGTTGAGGAGGACAGGGGGTGCCCGTCGGTCGATGGTGAGGCCGGGGAGGGCAGTGACGGGTTGTCGATGTTTGGGGAGGGAAGGCTGGAGGGAGGGAGGAGACGGATAACATGTGAGTGGTCGGTCAGTTTGTTGTAACAACTTGAGTTGTCCAATATTGAAAATATCTAATATCATTATGACCAAATATTGAACAACTGACATTTAATTTATCCCAACATGTTTGTATATTTATAAATACTAGATGATTTCGCATGTGTTGCTCCGGAACACATGCGCATACAAATTGATGTCAATGTTTATTCTCGCAATTTATCTGTTACAAGGAAGTTTTGGCGAGCAGGATATTTCGAAATATTTTTCTTTCAAGAATATTTAACAAAATCATATAAGTTTCATACAATATTTCAAATCAGTCTTTTCCCACATAATTTCGGAGAATCATACACCTCCCCAAATACAATGTGAAGAATCATACATGGTTCATGCAATGCCACATTCAATGACATTCACTGATATGCTCATGCATAGTTTACTCAACATTCTTTGGTCCATACACAAGCTTATACAGATACATAGTCCCTCCCAGCCTCCTTGACCAACGCGTGCGTATAAAAAAGTACATCTAGCAAGATCCGTATCGACCCGACCCAAACAGAATTCAAGACCAAAGTTACATACTCCAACATGTTCTGCACAAGATATTGAAAGAATCTCCACTGCACAAGGATGAACACCACAGAATCTTTATTGCAATACGATTTAGAAAATATAATTTTGAGGATAGTCATTCATAGGAAAATCATTGAAGAATAGAGCTGAGATGTTGTGTCAAAAACGGAGAAGGATTGTAAAATGGAGGCGGAGATAGTAAGTATTCCGTATCAGATATAAGATGCTTTTGTTGTCTTTTCTAGTAGAAAAGAAAAGGAAAAAAGAAAGGGCGTGAAAGCGCATACGGCAAGTACGCCTTGTTCTTTCGTGAGCAGGGGGACAAAACACAACTGTAAAATCAGCCCCCGCGCCGGGAACTCTCCAGTAGCCTCCCCTCCCCTCCCTAGCCGCCACGGGCCAACCTTCCCCCGCGGCAAAGCCTCGCCATGGCGATGCTTCTCCGGCGCCGGCTCCCACTCGTCCGCCTCCTCCGGCCACTGCAAACCTTCGCGGCGGCCTCCACCGCCGCCGCCGCCTCCTCCTCCCCCCAGCTGCTTCCTCTCCAAAAGCCTGTCGCCACCGCCGCCTTGCCCTCTGTCGCACTAGGATCACGCCTAGGGTTACCCAGTGCACGACCGCGCGCGTCGGCATCGAGCGCTGCCGCCTTTCTCGCTGCCGGCGCGGCCGCCGCGCTTGCGACGGTGCCCACGGTGGCCTACGCCGATGCCAGTGAGGAGGTGGGGTCTTTTGTTCCTTCTGCCTGAACTTACTACTGTTTCTGTTTAGGAAGTTGGCTTGGATTTGATCCGTGTTTACAGGGCGCAGTCGGCGCTGTGGCGAGCACTGATGCGGCACCGGTGGAGGATTTGGCGCCCAAGGAGAGGAAGAGGATAATGGAGCTGATTGAGAGCCGAGGAATGCCGCCCGGGTCGTACCCGAAGTTTGATGTTGCAATCAAGGGACAGAAGGTCGTCCTCCCTTCTTTGAAACATTCGAGTTATATTGGTCATACTGCCGAAAAATGTACGGTACTCTGCAGCCGTTAGTAAATCTCAGTAAGTTGTGCTTAACACATCAGTATGAGGGCAAGAATGAGGAGTTTGGACACCATTTTGATGTACATTGTGTCAGCCACTTTGGTGGGAATGCTGTGCGGTTTGGGCAACGGTTGCTCCGACTAGTGTAGAATGTAGGTGGATTTAGCACTTCACAGTTTCGAGTGAACTTAAGTACAAGTGTCAGCCTGCTTCAGAAAGAAGTGTGAATGTCAATAGTCGATAAAGGATACTGTTACTGTGAGATACAAATTTGTTGGAATGTTGCACGGTTGCCGTTAGAGCACAATCGTAGGGCGTTCGAGCTAGTATACTTTCTAGACTTGCACATTTTCGTCCCATCATCAGTAACAGACTAAAAACCACGTGTAATAGTTTTGTTAATAATTGCAGTTGATTTTCTCTGATTCCTTTCTTGTTTGCAGGTGGTTGTTAAATTCAACTTACCTTCAACCTGTAATATATCACGCCTCATTGTTGATCTTGTAACACATATCGGACTTGAGGCAGAACAATGTGTTGGTGGCTCAGAGATGCTATTGCGTGCTTGGGACAGGTTAGCAAAATAAGCAGGATGATGTTTAGTTTACTACAATGTTTGTGTTACCATTGCCTGGTGATTTAGTTCTGCCTAAGGCAATCATTATAGGTGGAAATAGTACTGTTTTAGAATTTATCCAAAACAATTTTCGTGTGTCCTCACATTCTCTACATTGATTTTCTGCTTAGTCAGAGTTCTTGGCCAATATTTCTCTCTTCTTGAACTGGCATACTAAGAGGTATCATAGTAGAAATGATACATTACCTCTTTAACTCTTTGTTGACAGTTACCTTCTATCCATCCAAACCCTCTTCCTATCTCTCTCTCTCTCACACATTTTTTCCCGAACGTTTTTCACCATATTAGTTGGATCCCAAATTTATACCCTTTAACTGTGAAAAAAGTGCAGCATCATTATCAAGGTTTTCCGTATAATCTCCTTACCTGCAAATTGCCTGGTGTTTAGTTGGATCCCAAATTTTTACCCTTTAGCTGTGCAAAAAGTGCAGCATCATTATCAAGGTTTTCCGTATAATCTCCTTACCTGCAAATTGCCTGGTGATTTTCTGCTTAGCCAGAGTTCTTGGCCAAATTTCTCTTCTTGAACTGGTATGGTTTCTTATTTCGTTAGTTGCAGATGTATCATTGATAGAAATGATACATTGCCTCTTAACTCTTTGTTGACAGTTACCTTCTATCCATCCAAACCCTTTTCCTCTCTCTCCCACAAGATATTGATAGAAATTTTGACATTGATAGAAATGTTTTTTTCACCATATTAGTTGGATCCCAAATTTGTACCCTTTAGCTGTGAAAAAAGTGCAGCACCAGTATCATGGTTTTTCGTATATGTTCTTACCTGCCAATTGCTTCGTGAATATTTTGGGTCAATTTCATACATCTAGGCGTTGCCATGTACCCATATTTATTGTGTTTTAATCACTAATTTTCTTTCCAGTGCAGCTGCACGTCAAATAACGTTGAATACTCCCAAAACTATGGCAAGCATTGGCGATAACGATGAAGATTCTCTTTGTGTTTTGATTTTTGAGCCACTTGTTGGATCTGAATATGCTGTTAGTCCTTATGTATGTAAACTTCATTAAGATTGCAAAAGCATTTTAACCTACACTCTTTCATTATATAAGATTTAATGCAATTTCTGGTCATTGTGTGTACTTTCAGGAAATTGAATTCATCAAGCCTGGCAGTTTTAGTTTGAAAGAACTTGAAGGTTTGGTCAGTGCTTTAAAAATAGCTGGGCAGAAAGATGTGAAGACATCATCAGGGAAAGCATCAACTAAAGGAAATGGCCAGAGATCTAAGCATGTACCCTCTATAGAAAAAACTGTATCTGATTTAGAGGCTATGGGTGTTAGAGTCTATGGATTTGATGAAACCGCTAGTGTCCCAGTGGATGGTACTGTCATGTGGGAGAACATTGCTGGATATGAACCTCAGAAAAGGTACAACATCGCCAGTTCACTGTTCTTTTTAATCTCAAAATCAGCAGATATTTTGTACGCAGAGTAAAAGGATTATATTGTTAAGTATGTTGATGTGTTTGTCAAGTGTAGGGACACGCATGGGCCATTCCTTTTACCTTTTCTGCTTATTTGACGAGTTTACTTGATACTTGACACATTGTGATTACCGCTCAACTGTGGAGCTTGCTATCAGTCTTAATATGCAACTGCTCATGTGTTATCTATCCTAAAAGTATAATTATTAAGGTTTATATATCTTTTGTTCTTTATAGGGAGATAGAGGATACTGTACTCTTGGCTTTACAGAATCCTGAAGTATATGATGACATTGCTCGTGGTACACGTTGTAAATTTGAGACAAATCGACCTCGAGCTGTTCTGTTTGAAGGTCCACCTGGTTAGTGATCTAAATTGCATTTATCTTCAATTGAAAAAATTATAGTGAAAATCATGTCGTTACCTTTTGTGCTATATTGTTCTACTCCCTCCGTCCCATATTACCTGACACTAAAATTGATGTATCTATACTTATTTTAGTGCTACAACATCCCTTTTAGCGTCAAGTAATATGGGATGGAGGGAGTAGATGTTAACAGTAATCGTAAAATAGTAGATAACTTGGTTATGCAATTTTGGAATTAAAGAATTTGTCAGATGGACCACTTACTGTAAGTGAGAAATTGCGACAGTTCAGTGCTTGCATTTCTTGATTTGAGAACACACATTGCCTCTTTATATGAACCAATAGTACTACGATTGCTTCTGTTTTTCTTGTTGTTTTTTTCGTGTACTTCACCGGTTAAGCGGTTACTGCTGCTTCATTATTTCAGGGACCGGTAAGACATCTTCTGCTCGAGTTATTGCTAAGCAAGCTGTAAGTCATACTCTTATACTTTTGATATTTCCATAAAGTAATTCCATGCTTTTCAATTTTATCAATTAAGTACTTCAGCAATTTCAAAGAAATTTTCTGCAGAAGAAAATGAACATGTTATCTTCAATTGTTTTCTCCTTATTTTAGGGAGTTCCACTGCTATATGTGCCACTAGAGATCATCATGTCGAAATATTATGGTGAAAGTGAGCGCTTGTTGGGATCTGTTTTTTCCCTTGCCAATGATCTTCCCGATGGAGGTATCATCTTTCTAGATGAGGTAGGCGACTTTATCTTGGTAGCAGCATTAGTTTGTTACGATAGTCCAGCAGATATGAAATGTATGGTGGACGGTTGTGTTTAACATACTGAGGCTTGTAGAATTTTGTTGTTCAAAATTTCAGAAAAAAGGTTATTTGTTTAGTTCAATATGAAATTTCCCCTTTTTCCATGATCATGCCTCAAAACAACCTAGGTCACTTTCATGCATAAAGGCTTACCAAACAACTAATTTCAAAAACTGAAACTAGAAGTTCTGTGTTGCCAGTTAAGCGATATTTTATCCTACTTTTTAAGGTACTTTGCTAATTCGCTTTTTAGTGACTTTGACTTTCCTGTTTATACTAAGATGTGAATTTTTACATCCTTTTAATTTATATCTTTGTATAGGTAGACTCTTTTGCTATTGCTCGAGATAGTGAAATGCATGAAGCTACAAGAAGGATATTATCAGTAATTCTGCGTCAGGTACAGTGTTTATTTATTTTCCTTTTAGGTGCTAGAGAACTAATAGTGATTGCCTGTTACCTCTGTTGGTGTGAGTAACGCTGAGTTTTTATGTACTTATCTCAATCACACATTCACTATGGTGACTGTTAGAGAGCGAGAGATAGACTCTGGGTATTATTTTTTCCAAACCACCAGTCAATTCATAGGTACAACTAAAGAAAAACTGGAGGAACATTACCTGCCGTTACATAAACTTTGCATGTGCACATTGTTTCGCATCATGTTTAACCAAATGCACCTAGACATCGCCAAATTGGCGAGGTCTCAAGCTTACTTAGCAAGTAAAGCATGCACCGAGCGAACGCCGCTGTAGTTGCCAGCTCTGTCACAACTGCTGTGCACAGTCCACCTGTCAGCGGCGAGTGCCCCGACCTTGGCACCTCAGCCAGTTTGGCCAGTTCAGCATAGGCCACGCACTCCACAGAATTTGCAGAGCCTGCCAGGAGATCGCTGAAGTTGTCACGCAGCATAACTGGACTTGTATCAGAGCTTACAACTCAAATAAAATAAGAGATGCAATAGTTTGAGACCCTTATTCTGCTGCAGAAACTGTGCATTGTAACACGTATGAAAGCACACACTCCTAGCTGGAGGACATTTCGTTTCATGCCTGGTTCTTGCAACGGTTATTTACTTAAGCTTTCTGTAAGCACTAACTTTAAGAAAGCACCTATCACTATTCTCGATTGCTGGTACCCAATCAGTTACCTGAGGAAGACCTGGATGCGGTCTCTTAGGTGCTGCTATTATGCTTATTACAACCGCTCAGCCGGAGTATATTTTATTGCTACTAAATAAAGTTCTTTTGTGAAGATCGACGGGTTCGAGCAGGATAGACGTGTGGTGGTCATTTCGGCAACAAATAGAAAGGAAGACCTTGATCCTGCTCTCATCAGGTTTGGCTCTATTGCCACCCCTTCCCTATTCCTGCAAGCAGTCCCAATTACTTTTCACACTGTCGAGTGAGTACTGAAGTTTCCATGCAAGAATGAGACCTTTGGCCATATGGCATCTTCTCAAAAGCCATACGTAACAGCAGAGAAGCTGCAAATAAAACAGTGCTGCGATGCTGAACTGAACTAAAGTACTTTAACTTTTAACATTTGTAAAACTTAGATATCGTGATCAGTTTGATCTTATCTTTTATTTGGAAACTGTATAACATTTCCCGTTGTTTATTTGCAGCCGTTTTGATTCAATAATTTATTTTGGCTTACCGGACCAGCAAAGCCGCGCGGAAATAGCAGCGCAATATGCAAAGCACCTCACAAAACCCGAGTTGGTTCAATTTTCCCTTGTCACTGAAGAGTAAGTACTTAATTCTGAATCTTCACTCCTATTAATTTCCATGCCCATGCGTTGCTATTTTTTCTTTTTAGAACAAAAAGAAAGTTTGCAAAACCACATCGACAACTCATTGGAAGAATATACTGTCACATTAGTAGCATATGCTCAAAAGAAAATACAAAAAGTGTAAATTTGATCATTATCATATGGGAAGTAACTTCTGCATGCTTTAACATTCAAGACTATTAATTCTTCGTAGCTTCATTGTGTGAGCCTGTGAGATATTAAGCACTATAATATCTCTTTAACAAGGATGTGCGTTCGTAAGGACATCTATATTGGTTCTTCGTTGGTCTGAAGAACATTTCAAGGAGAAAGAAAGGTCTCTAAAGTCAGTGGCGTAATGGGACGGAGCCCATCACAGACGTGGAATGCATGCACATAGGATCCTTGTGTGCCTGGAGGAGGCTAGAAAACTCTCTTTTGGAGTAGTGATATCATATACTTTAGACTTCAGGGGGTGTTGTAAATCTTGTACTCCCTCCGTTTTTTAGTATAAGATGTTTTAGCTATTGCACATGTTGTCTAGATACACACACAAATGAGTGAATATGGACACTAAAACATGTCTAGATACAAGTTTGGACATGTGAATGTGGAAAAGGCTAAAACATCTTATACTCCCTCCGTCCAATAAAGGATGTCTCAACTTGATCAAAAATTGGATGTATCTAGACATGATTTAGTGTATAGATACATCCAAATTTGATAGAAAGTGTGACATCTTTTGTTGGACAGAGTGAGTATTAAAAAACAGAGGTAGTAACACACAATTCGCGTAGGTCTCTGATTCACCACAACTCTTGTCTTGTTTGCAGCAGCAAATGTCTGCTTATCATTTGTTTTAAATGCTTGTGTAATGAATTTAGATCCTTAAATGTCGTACTAGGGAAAGCTGCATCAGTTCTAATTTTATTGCTGCCCTATTTTTGACTCCTGGGTCTTGATTCGGATAGTAAGGTTTGATGCGCAAATGTGATCATGTACCAAGCTACCAATATAGAGGCTGTTCTTCGTTCTTACCAGCTACACATGCTGCTAAAGTGCCTTTCAAGATAAGCTGCGTTGTTCTCAGCGTATTCTCTTACTTGTCCTAAAATTGGGTGCAGGATGGCAGGAAGAGATATCAGGGATATTTGCATGCAAGCAGAAAGACGTTGGGCATCGAAGGTAGGCTAAACTAGCCCACAGGTTATTTTCCCCTATCCTCTTTTGGGGTATGATCCAGCTTCTCACTTTGTCAACGTGTTTTGCCTTTCTTGTATAGTTTATCAGGGGACAAATTCAGAAAGACGAGAAGGGCGAGGCCCCTCTTCCACCAATTGACGAGTATGTCTCGTGTGCCGAACAACGAAGAAAGTCTTTGCCGGATAGTAGACCAAGACCGGCATCCAGATCCAGTCCTCTGAAATTAGCATGAAGAAGCCTGTTTTTTTATACGTAAGGTCTACTATATCAAATGTAGAATGTGTATATAGTAGTAAACTAGTTTTTCATGTGGCGGTGTAGTTATCCGAATTATGAGATCACAAGGCCCTTCCCCTACAAAACAGTGTTTGACTTGTGTCAGCTATTAGAGCAACTTGAGGCTACTCTGTCCACCACTTTGCCATGCTATCAATAAAGAAAAGTCCTGCTACATATTTCATGTTTGCTTCCTGGTGCTATTTTGATTTGCCAGGTTGCATAAGTACAAAAAATGTTGAGGTCGTCCAATTCGCATTACCGTCTTTTTTGAAACCAAGACAAAATATTTATTATTTTCATTAAATAAGAAGTTTAGACATTGTTGCTTAGGGAAACCCTAGGAGTTTACAACAAGGTGATTACTCTCTCGGTATTACATTTTCCAAATATTTAGCTCCAGCAAGGCACCAAGCTCTCGCCTCTTCTTTCATTCTTGAGATCATCATGGTCGCCGGATGTCGAAAAACTCTCGCGTTTCACTTGTTCCAAATTTACCACATTCGCATTACCGTCATAACACTAACACTATGGTAATAACGTTCATTTCAGTGTCTGCACATTTCCATAGGAGCGGGACCTAGCACTGTATGACCCTTGCACGTATTTGTCTGTGGCAAGTGCCCGGACCACGATTGTGGAACCATCGCGATGTTCATCCGTGCGCGAGACAAAAACGAAATATATTCCGTGAGCGTGATGTTCCGAGAGAAGACGCAGCATCCCACGTTGATCACTCACCACTTGGCCGGAAAGCAATCGGCTACCTAGCTAGCGCTTGTCTTGGACTGACCATCAACATCGGAATGAATGGCCGGTCCTGCATTTCCCTGTTGCATTCGCGTCGGCGCTTGCATTAAGTTTTCGCGAGGAGTCTCCAAACATCCCTACGTTTTGCAGCCTCGTGTAACTAACTAACTAACTAACTATAACTCGTCAATGCACGGTCGTGCTTTGCTTCACAAGACCAGTAGCTAACGCTTGCTGGATGCCGATTCAGTACTTGTCCCATGATCCCATCTCCTCCCCCTTGCACTCCCCAGATGAGCTCCGCTCATCGCGACTGCCGGTGCTGGCCGGCAATGCAGTAGTATCTGGATTCTGGAGGATTCAGAACCGATGCACATGCACGCCCTGATTGAACTGAAGGTAGACGATGACAGTATTCATCTGAAAACCACGCGCGCGCGTACGTACATGGACGGGACCGGAATGCGTATATCAGCGCAATCATGGCGGGATCCGCCGCGCCGTCGCTACGTATACGTATGCCCACTGATGGCAACCGCGCGGCAGGACCGAGCGTCCTCTCTAGTTTCTACACAGTGACGCGCGCTCGGCGCTTGATCAATGGCGGTTGGCGCCCTGCCGGCGCCATTGTATCAGCCTAGCTGCCAGGACGCGACGTATGTATCCCCGGCGACCGGGCGTCCTGCTGAGCGAGCACTGTACCTTGCAGTATTGATTCGTCCCGTCAGGCCGTCAGTGGTCACGAGGGACAATTGCGAGCGAGGATTCGTCGTGCTTTTTGTCAAGGTGTGATAAATTTAGGACCATGTCGAAGCATAGCAGTACAGTAATAAGTATGCTGTCCTGAGCATACTGGATGCTGTTTTACCGATGTAAGAGCATCTCCACCGGGACCTCTAAATGTGTGTCCGGCACCCTCAATTGGGCCTACTTTGGGGGTGCCGGACATGTGTCCGGTCAACATTTAGAGGTCGTCCACAGCGGCACTTCCCAAAGACCACCCCAAACGCGAGCAAACTGTCGAACACTTCGTGGACATGCCGTGGTCGTCGCCGATGAACAACATAAATGAGGAACAGGACGGCGGTGCATGCATTAATAGAAATGTCTCAAATGATGCCGGCAATTAAAGAGTTTTGCCGCGCCGGAGAGCAAGTCATCAAAAAAGGACTTGGCATAGTTTCGACCGCGCCGGAGAACAATCTCCAACGCCGGCCATCAAAAGGGCGCCTCCCTGGCGCAATGGTTCATGCCGATCATGCGGCCTCCTCCTGGACTTCCTCCTGGTCGTCCTCCGCCGCTTCGGCCTGCGCCTTCTCAGCCAGGATGCGCCTCCGTTCGGCCACGAAGTAGGCCTTCTGGTTGGGGCTCATGCCGGACGTGTTCGTGGCCATGACGAGACGCTTCTCCTTCTTCTCTTGGTTCTTGATCTTGGCCTTCTGCATCTTGAAGTAGAGCTTCAACTTCTCGTCGGACATGGCTTGCGGCTTCTTCTTCTCGGCCGTCGCCGCGGCCACCTCGACAACGTATAGCTTCACCGACTCTTGGATGCTGCATGCGGCGCCCGAGGCCCCTGGCTTCTTGCCAGCCCTGGCGGCCGCCTTGCACGCCTTCACTCCCATCTCGGGACGATCGGCGGTAGCAGCCGGCAGGTTTCTTTCATCTCCCTAGGCGGTGCCTCGGTCTTTTACATGGCTCTTCCACTTCGGGCATCCTTTAACCACCTCCCAAACATGCATGAACTTGTATGGCTTCTTGCCATCCGACTCCAAGTCAAGGTACAAGTACTTGGCGTCTTTGAGCTACACAAACAAAAGCCAACTTATGTATGCATGTAAACATGATGGGTAACAAGTTAAGATGATCGGCTAACCTTGTCGGCATCGTTCTTTCCACTCTCGTCTCTCATCAAGATTTGCTCATGGCATTGGTGAAACTTGGTAGTGAGAGACGAGATGACGCCCCAACGGCTCTCAACCGATTTGGCATTGCGGTAAGGCAATTCTACATGAGGAGGATACGCCCTTCTTTCGGTGTAGTCATTGTGAATGTGTGTCCAGTAGGCATTCTTCCTTTGGTTGGCGCCCTTCTCACCGTCCATGCTCACGTTCAGCCACGCCTCGGCCAACAAGACGTCCTCGCTCACACAACAAGTCTTGCCTCTGTTTCCAGCCTTCCGGACGCCATCCTCTTCATCGCCATCCTCTTCATCGACCTCCCCTTCCTGGCCCTGGGCGGCATCCCCTTCGTCGCCCTGGCCGAACTGATCAGTCTCGGCGTAGGCACTGGCGGCGTAGGTAGTACCGTCGTCGATGATTGAGGTCATTGCCTCGGCCAACGACGCGTCCTATCCAGCAAAAACCACAATTTGCATCGTCGACAATTAATGCACAATACAAGAATTTGCATCCGGCCGCCTGCAATAACTGCGCCCAACAAACAATCGGCCGGGGAACACAATAAATGAGGGGGATCAAGATTATAAATAGCACTCACATGTTCGTCGAAGCAAAGGCCACGGGAAGCAGTCCCATCTTGGCTCGCCGAAGGTGTCCGCCGCAACACCGGCGATTCGCTGAAGCAGTCCCAAGATGTGCGACTCTTCGGGGGAAAACCGCGACGGCTGCGACGCGTAGCCGGAGGTGCTGTCGAAGAAGGCCGGGACAGACGGCGACCCGGCAAGCCCGCTTTGACCGATTTGGCTGCTTTGGCTCATGGCGACCAACATCTCGGCGGTGGCGTTGTCGCTCGGCGATGACAGATCAGCCGACTTGTCCTTCGCCTTGACTCGTCGTTGTTGCCGAAGCTGGGAAGTGGCGTGGCGGAGCTGGTCCTGGCTCAAGGGCGCGGGGAACGAAAGCTCCTGCGGCTCCCTCTTCATCGGCTGCGACGCTGGCGGCGGCTTGCGACCCTTGGGTTTCGATAGGCCGGCACCCTTGGGCGGCATGGTGGCGGAAGGCGAGGAGGTCGCGGCGGCGTGGGCGAGGCGAGGGTTTGGAAAATGGAGGGAAGATTTTAGCGCCGGGGGCGGCAATGTAGAGGAAGAGGAATTGGGTGAGGCGCGACGTGTGTATGACGGGCGGGCCAACGCTGTCAGGACCATGCCCGAGTCGATGTCCGGCACCCCCAGGAGGGCCTCCAAGTATAGAACCCGATTTGGGATGCCGGATATAAAATCGCTCGGGGCGAGACTTTGAGGGGTGCCGCTAGTGGGCGTTTTTCGTGTCCGGGGGCCTTTATGGGGTCCCCGGTGGAGATGCTCTAAACGGCGCATATCAGGATGGTTTGGGTAAACGACGTAGGCCTCGTCGGTTTACTACTCCCTCCGTCTAACAAAGGATGTCTCGGTTTTGATCAAAATTAGATTTATCTATACATTAAGTCATGTCTAGATACATCTATTTTTTTTTTGATGATTTGAGGCATCTTTTGTTGGACGGAGGGAGTATTTCCTTGAGAATCTGAACCCGGCCGGCGGCAGTGTTCAGTCTTGCGTTTTCCTTTTCTTCAGAAAAAAACGACACTGGATGATGGAGCCGACAAGGCAATGAATTCTCAGATACGATCACTGATCGCACCTGTAGATGAAGATGTGAACAGATCAGTGGCACAACAGGAGTTACGCTAGTCCTGAAGTTCACGTGACGTTTACATGCTAATTAAGCACTCCCCACAACTTTAGACTCGTTATCCTGGCTACATACACACCGGTCAGGCGTAACATCAGGATCTAGCAATACTATGGGACAGATCTTTTTCTTAGAACAAGTCAGATCGATACTATATCTGTTCTTATTGGCAATACTCCGTTTACAGGCAAATCTCCGATGGAAATTAAAATGCATGCAGTTCTGCATTATTGAGTAGAGGGCAAGCAAAGACTGCACGTTTACTCGTCAATAAGACGCACGGTCAACTTGTCGATCCTCCACTGATCTTGCAGAAAGATCCCGGGGTCCAGAAGAAACGGAGACCTTTGAGGCTTTCTGGTAGGAACCGCTCATCTTTTTCATTAACATAACAAAAGGGGGTCTAAATAACTTTCCTTCGAACCCTAGTTACTCACTAATCACCCGTACGAAAGCCTTATTAGGTGGGGAACACGCACCAACAATCCTAAGTACTAAAGCCTTACTAAGTTAATCACACCCAAGTTGACTAATTGGGAACGTAGTACATACATCTGGTGAAAATCCCAGATGTTCTGATCGCAAGAAGATCATCAACCAAACCAAGTCTGTGTCCCAAACCTAATTGGGAAAGTAGTAAATATATCTGGTGAAAACTCCAGCTGATCTGATCGCAAGATCATCGACCGCTCATCTTTTTTCATTACGTAACAAAAGGGGGTCTAGTTAGCTTTCCTTCGAACCCTAGTTAATCACCCGTACACATATTGGGTGGGGAACACGCACCAGCAATCCTAAGTACTAAAGCCTTAGTTAATCACACCTGGGTAGCCGCTGAGTGTGACTAATTGGGAAAGTGGTACTTACATGTATCTGGTGAAAACCCCAGCTGATCCGATCGGAAGATCATCAACCAAACCAAACCAAACCAAGTAAAAAGATCTACCGAATAGGTATTGATAAAATTTCAAAAAAAAAGAATAGGTATTGACACAAATTACTCGAGATGGATAGGGATACATATTCATTAATAATATAGATGGAGTATTCATGATGAGAAGTGCTCCGGTGCTTTCCGGAAAAACAAGTTGTACGAATTTTAAAGCGCATCGACGGCTATGATTAGGTTCACAAAGTGATCTTTTTTTATAAACACACTACAACGCAAGCGCTCATATAGACGCGCACACATTCACCCCTATGAACGCACGCACACACACCATACCCCTATGAGCACCTCCGATAGATTGAGCCGGTGGATCAGGTCTTGAGATTGACGAAGTCACCACAGGCGTCTCGCTGTCGACGGGAACGTCGTCTCCCACTGAAGAATATTCCGCCTAAATGAGAAACACCAGCGTCAAATCTAGGATTTGAACTCTGTTGGGCTGGGGGTACAATCACCCTTCTAACCATCTTGTCACAGGCAACTTCTCGGTTCACAAAGTGATCTGAGGTTAGTATTAACTATGTGGGATTAGCACCCTTAATCTCCACCCCTGATCACAGCCATCGATTTGCTTTAAAATTTGTGTAACATGTTTTCTCGGAAAGCACCGGAGCATTTCTCTAAATAGAGACACTTGTTTTTATTTTTAGAGAAGGGTGGGTCAAAATCTCAAATTCTTTTCTTTACGGTACAGAAGGAGGTGAGATTAGGTTCCATTTTGTTCATTTTTGCAATTCTTGCTCCGAATATTTTGATTTCTTGCTTATCTTACTTTCAGACCTTTTTTATGTTGACAAGGATCTTACTTTCAGACCTAATGACCAACCAGTGACCGGTCGCTAACCTGAACCAAGAACGCTATTCGACTGGCATGGACTTGTGCTGAAACAGGGCTGTCGTGCATGACTACGACGCAGTATCGAAATTGTTCGGTTTATGCACGCATCAGGCCATCATTACAGTCCCTTGGGGTTTATTGAACTGAACCCTGAATATATGGTGACTGGTGAGCAGAGCACCACCGGTAAAAAGTTGATCTGCATTGAGACCGTGGTGAAGTGATCCTACCGATGAGGTTGTAACATCTGAACCGACACACCATTGCTTTGCTCTCAAGTGTGTCGACTAGCGGGCATTGTTAGTGTAGTAGGACAGTTGACAGCTCCCTCTCCAATCAATGATTCACCCTAATCATCGTCTCGCCATTGTTTCTTTTGCTTCTCCCTTTTGGCGAGCAAACAACTCTTAACAAGACCATTGCTTTCGACTAATGTATACAGGCTCAAAGAAAAGAAAAAAAATCTCAAGGCCGGACAATCTGCTACTCCCTCCGATCGGTTTTATTTGTCGCGGACGCTCAACTAGCACAGTACAAACTTGTATACAGCTCGCGTCAAGTAATTCCGATCGGAGGGAGTAGCTAGCAACTGTACATGGGTGCATTGCCGACCGATCGTGGCCGCTGATGAATGTTCCAAAGGTCCGGCCGGTGGTCCTCGGTGCATTATGTTAGACTGCTAGAAACTGTTAGGATTATATCCTATGCGGTAGAGACGCTATTGCATCGAGTTCATGTCATTGCATTAGAGAAACAGAGAGGGAGAGGAAGGATCCGAGGGGATACCTTCGCTGTGGCTTGACGAGCTCGAGCCGGAGGCCATGGTGGTCGACGGCGTCGGTGACGGAGCAGTGGCGGCGCGGTGGTGCTTCCCGTGAGCACTGCGCTAACCCTAGATCGGAGTGGTGTATCGGTGGGGTGACTGGCGGCACGGTGAACCTCGTACCGTGTGCCCCAGCCCCCACCTCTTTATATATAGCGCAGGTCACAGGGGCCCACCGTCCATAACGGAACGGGCGCCCCCGATCAGGGCGCAGTCAAGGGGATTCGTTCGAGCCGTTGGGCTCGTACGTGAGATCAATCTAACATTCTCCCCCTTGATCTCAACTTTTACTTTTACCTTTACTTTACTCGTTTCATCACGGATTAGTACATAGAGCATGTTTCATCGTCACAGCTCAATTGCCGATAGAATCAGACAGCCACTATACACTTTTCTGTTTTGAAACAAATTCTTTTACCTTTGGGCCTCTGTAATCCAGAAATCATAGGCTTTCCATTAAACCCATGCCGGCTGTGTGTTCCTTGAACACACTGGGTGGTAAGCCTTTCGTTAGCGGATCCGCAAGCATATCTTTTGTCTTTATATGCTCGAGACTTATAGTTTGATCCTGAATTTTATCTTTCACAACATAATACTTTATATCTATTGCCTTTGTAGCATTACTCGACTTGTTGTTGTGAGCATAGAATACTGCGGGCTGGTTGTCACAGTACATCTTTAGTGGCTTGTCAATGCAATCTACCACTTTCAAGTCGGGTATAAATTTCTTTAACCATACTGCCTGCCCCGTGGCCTCATAACATGCTATAAACTCTGCATACATCGTGGACGATGCAACTAATGACTGTTTGGAGCTTTTCCACGAAATAGCCCCTCCTGCGAGAGTGAACACGTATCCTGACGTGGACTTTCTATCATCTTTGTCTCCCGCAAAATCTGCGTCTGAATACCCTCTTATCTCTAGGGAATCAGATCTTCTATATGTTAGCATGAGGTCTTTTGCGCCTTGCACATAACGCAAAGCTTTCTTTACCATATTCCAGTGTTCTTGTCCTGGATTCTCTTGATATCTACCGAGTACCCCGGTGATAAAAGCTAAGTCAGGGCGAGTGCACACTTGTGCATACTGTAAGCTTCCAACAGCCGAAGCATATGGTACTGCTTTCATTCGATCGATCTCATATTGGTTATTGGGACATTGAAATTTTCCAAAACTGTCGCCCTTGACTATAGGAGCAGGTGAAGTACTACTTTTATGCATATTATACTTCTTTAGAACCTTTTCTAAATATGCCTTTTGTGATAGTCCTAACACTCCATTCTTTCTATCTCGGTGAATTTCTATGCCCAAAACATATGAAGCTTCACCAAAATCTTTCATATCAAAATTTGAGGATAAAAACTTCTTTGTTTCTAGTAGTAGACTAATATCACTGCTAGCAAGCAGGATATCATCCACATACAGAATTAGGAAAATATATTTCCCACTTTTAAACTTTGCATAAATGCAGTTGTCCTCAACATTTTCTTTGAATCCAAAACTTTTAACTGTATCGTTGAACTTTAAATACCACTGTCTAGAGGATTGCTTTAACCCATAAATAGATTTCTTTAGGCGGCATCCCATATGTTCCTTCCCCTCCATGAAAAAACCCTTGGGTTGTTTCATGTAAACATTCTCTTCTAAATCTCCATTTAGAAATGCCGTCTTTACATCCATTTGATGCAGCTCTAAATCAAAATGTGCAACTAGTGCCATGATGAATCCTTACATGAGACCGGAGAAAATGTCTCATTGTAGTCTACCCCTTCTCTTTGCGTAAAGCCTTTTGCCACAAGTCTTGCTTTATACTTTTCTACTTTCCCATTGGAGTCGTACTTTATTTTGTAGACCCATTTACAGCCTACTGTTTTGGCTCCTTTAGGAATTTCCTCTAAGTCCCAAACATTGTTAGAACTCATCGATTTCATCTCGTCTTCCATGGCCTCTAGCCATTTCGAAGAGTGAACGCTACTCATGGCTTCTTCATATGAAGTGGGATCTCCTTCCATATGAACTGTTTCTGTGTTATAAACTTTATAATCACTAGAAATAGCTGATTTCCTAGCTCTTGTAGACCTTCTAAGAGTCTCATTCTCTGGCACATCATGTGTTTCAACGTGTGACTCTTCTTCTAAATGTGGCTGTCGCTGCTCCCTTTCATGCTCAACAACGGGTTGAGTCGGCTCCTGACGGACAGGTTCCGAATCTGGCCTCGTTGTGGTCACGGGTGGAGTTACAACAGGTGCTTGCACCACAACCTCGGGGATTGTCGGTGCAGCTACAACAGGTAGTGCGAAAAATGGCTCTTGAATCATCGGAAAAGGTGCACACACCCTCTTCTCTTCAAGATCAATTTTCCGAGCTACCATGCTCCCCCTCATCATTTCGTCCTCCAAGAAGACCGCGTGTCTCGTTTCTACAAACTTTGTGTGTCTGTCTGGACAGTAGAAACGATAACCTTTTGATCTATCAGGATAGCCAATGAAGTGGCAAGTTACTGTTTTGGGGTCTAACTTTGCAATATGTGGATTAAAAACTTTTGCCTCAGCTGGGCTCCCCCAGACTTTCAAGTGGCTTAGAGAAGGAATTCTCCCTGTCCACAACTCGTACGGTGTTTTGGGCACCGACTTACTTGGTACTCTGTTGAGAATATGAATGGCAGTTTTTAACGCCTCCATCCATAATCCCAATGGCAGTGTGGAATAACTCATCATACTGCGCACCATGTCCATGAGAGTACGGTTACGCCTTTCAGCTACTCCATTTTGCTGCGGTTCGCCCGGCATAGAATACTGGGCGACTATTCCATTTTCCTGTAAAAACCTTGCAAAAGGTCCAGGTACTTGACCATATGGAGTGTGCCGACCGTAGTACTCCCCCCCACGGTCGGACCTGACTATTTTAATTCTTTTATCATGTTGATTTTCAATTTCAGCTTTGAATATCTTAAATTTATCCAGTGCCTCGGATCTTTCTTTAATTGGATAAATATAACCATATCGGGAGTAATCATCTGTGAATGTTATGAACGAGTCATAGCCATCCACACTTTTCACCGGAAATGGTCCACAAATATCAGTGTGAATAATTTCTAGTGTTGCTGTGCTACGGTTTGCACCATTTTTAATTTGCTTTACGTACTTTCCTTTTATGGAATCTATGCATTGTTCGATATCTGAGAACTCTAACGGAGGAAGAATATCATTTTTAACGAGGCTTTCTATTCTTCCCGTCGAAATATGGCCTAATCGACAGTGTCATAACTTCGACGAGTCATGAGTTCGCTTTCTTTTCTTTTGTTCTTTGTTCGACAAGGGAATTTGTTCATTCACATTGCACACAGAATGCACTTTTTCACGCAAGGATAATAAATAAAGCTTATCATGAAGTAAAGCAATACCCACACAAGCATCTTTAAACCATATGGCACACTTGCCATGACCGAAATAACATTCATAACTGTCTTTATCCAAGCACGATACACTTATTAAATTTCTGTGAATGGAAGGAACAAATAAAACATCTCTAAGCATAATATTGAAACCATCAGCTAGCTCCAAGGAGACGTCGCCAACAGCCTCAACTTCTGCTTGAACTCCATTTGCGACTTCAATACTTCTTTCGCTTCTTTGCAAAGTCCTTGTCGAATGGAATCCCTGTAAAGAATTTGCAACATGAACAGTTGCACCTGAGTCAGTCCACCAAGTAGACTTTGAAAACTGTGTATACAGGGATTCATTTACAAAAGAAACTGAGTCTTTACCATTCTTTGCCATTATGCTCTTGAGCCAATTTGGGCAATCATGCTTGAAATGCCCTTTCTTATTGCAGTAGAGACATGTGTCTTTGTCCACTGGAAGCTGTTGCTCATACTGTTGGGGACCTTTGCCATGTGGTTTGTACTGGTGGGGACCTTTGCCATATGGCTTTGAAGGGGAACCATTGTAGTTCCTGTTCTTGTTGTCCTTCACATAGTTCAAGGAGCCCCCATTCTGAGACTTGAGCCTTTCCTCCTCTTGAGACAACATGGCGATGGTCTTTTCAATGTCCCATTTTTCAGGTGACACATTGTAATTGACAACAAAGTTGTCAAACTGTTGTGGCAGTGAAGCCATCACCAAGTGAACTATAAGTGCAGGCTTGAGCTCCAGATCAGCCTCCATGGACTTAAGCTTAGCAGCCATGTTGCTCATTCTGAGAATGTGCTCCCTTATGCCATGTGTACCTCCATGATACTTTTCTGTTACCAACTGTTTTAGCAGTTGGGTAGCATATGTCTTTGAAGAACCAGTAAACTGGCTCTTTATCTTTTGGAGATACTCTCCCACAGAGGCACACTCTTCAATTGAGCCCACAATGGCGTTCTCAACTGTGTTCTTTATAAAAGCCATGCACTTTTTATTGGTATTCACCCACTTTTGGTTCTGTAGGGTGTATGCCATCTCTACTGGAGCATGGTCCAGCAACTTTTTCTGCCAAGCAGATTCATCATCAGTTGTCTCTTTTACTGGCTCTGCTGGCCTGACTGGCTGTGGAGCATTCACAACCCAGTCAACTTCGGCACAGACAAAGGCCAGTTCAACTTTCTTCCACCACTCAGCGTAGTTGTCACCCCTGAGCGTAGGAATGTCCTTGAGGCAACTCATCAGGTGAAAACTTCCTGAAACCACAAGGATGTGAGATAACAAAAACAATTGCATACGTTTAATCCAACGTTGGTATAAATTAAAGCATACAATTGTTGTGCAAATAAAACTATATCACCGTTGGGCAATAAAAGAAATAAATGCACCTTTTAACACATAATAAACAAATCATGATAATGCTATTAACAACGTTGGTCATTTAATAACAAAATCATAATCATCTTTAATATCACTTTAATCATGCTTTTAATCAATACTTTTAACTATTTGCAGCGGAAAATTATGAATAAAATTCATAAAACTTTATACTTTTCAGAAGCATTTCTGTATACTTTTATATTTTCTAAACAAATTTTCGTTGGAATAATTTGAATAGGAGAAACTATGCAAAATTCAGCACAAAGCTGCTAAAAATTGCTTCTGTAAAAATTAAAGAAACAAAAACTGTGTGAAAAATAAGAAACTGGCCCACGGCCCATCTACTGCGCGCGAGCTCCGCAGCGGCCCACAGCCCGTCTGCGCGCGCTCCGCTCTAGGCGGTTGATTGCGGTCTGCTAGACGCGGCCCACGGCCCGCCAGCACTTTCGGCCCAAGTGGCTCACCAGGCGCTAGGGTTTGCATCCTGGCCGTCCGTGGCGATCCGACGCTCCAGCGCGAGTTGCGCTCGATCAAAACGAGCGAACCGGTGGAGTCGGGAAACCCTAGCCCCATTCTGTTCCCGTTTCTTTCTCTCTCCCGTTTCTTTCGTTCCTCTCCACCGAGAAAAAACGGCGGCGGGGAGAGCCCACGGCCGACAGCACGCCGGCGACGGCGAGGGCCGGCTGCGCGGCACGAGTCCATGACTAGCACGGCCGCGACGAGCTCCTCCTCTCCTTTCTTTCTTTTCCCTTTCCTTCTCCCCTCCACCGAAATCCCGCAGATGCGAGCACGGGAGGAAGAAGCTCGGCGGCGCCTCCCCTGGCCCCCTTGCCGGCGTGTGCGTCCTCCCGAGGGTGGGCGCACCGCTGTCAAGCGGTTCAGCGGCGGTGCCCTTTTGCCCCAGTGGGGCTTGTTCTTCCTCCGACGCCTCGGCATGCCGATGCGCGTCAGATCGAGAGGAACGGCGCGGCTCTGCAGCGGCGCGACTTTGCCGGTGAGCCCGAGGCATCTCCGGTAAGTTTTCTTTTCTTTGCCCCTTTTCTTTTGCGTCGGGGTTCTACTGGAGGTTTCTTTCTTTTGATTTCAATTTGTACCGCAAAATAAATCTAGCATCTAATCGAGCTCTGATACCATTGTTAGACAGCTAGAAACTGTTAGGATTATATCCTATGCGGTAGAGACGCTATTGCATCGAGTTCATGTCATTGCATTAGATAAACAGAGAGGGAGAGGAAGGATCCGAGGGGATACCTTCGTTGTGGCTTGACGAGCTCGAGCCGGAGGCCATGGTGGTCGACGGCGTCGGTGACGGAGCAGTGGCGGCGCGGTGGTGCTTCCCGTGAGCACTGCGCTAACCCTAGATCGGAGGGGTGTATCGGTGGGGTGACTGGCGGCACGGTGAACCTCGTACCGTGTGCCCCAGCCCCCACCTCTTTATATATAGCGCAGGTCACAGGGGCCCACCGTCCATAACGGAACGGGCGCCCCCGATCAGGGCGCAGTCAAGGGGATTCGTTCGAGCCGTTGGGCTCGTACGTGAGATCAATCTAACACATTATGCATCGTAGCGTTCTGTATACGTGGTGCTCCCCCCTGGTATCGACGTTCTATTATGATGAGAACATGGACAAGTTAATGAATGGATGTGTTCGTTCGTTGATGCGTGGACTAATCTAGCTACAACTTGGCACATGACCATGACCACGAGCACGCAGTGTAGTGGTACGTGGTGGTGCTACTTCTTCCCGTTTGCAGCACGTTAATTGTCTCCGAATTCCTGTCGCCGATCCTTATGGAAAGTTGCAGAGATCCCTTGAAACCTGCAGCCGGCGTTATAATAGTGTCGCCCGAGCGAGCTGATATGGGGTAGCTTGCATCGCTGGCTGGTTGGCGATGATCGCCTCGCCGGGGAGTTTGGTCCAGGAAAGCGAGCACATGGCGGCGCGCTGTGCATGATCGCGCGCGCATGTGCCGATAATTGAGAGCGGCGCCGGGCGTGTTTGTGTGGGTGAGCTCGGCGCCGGCGTCGCACGCGACGGTTCCCCGGCGACATGGCATGGCATGGCATGGCATTCGTTTCGTTTTGTTTTGCTTTGTTTTCTGGAAACTTTTACAGTATGTATGGGGTACATGTACATGTGGTACGTGGGTTTCCGTTGTGCGGCGAGCCTTTCCTTTGCTCACCGGGGGCACCACGCCAGCACACACGGCAACGGCACATGCCTCCAGCCTGGGAGAGCCAAACCACCGAACGAGCGTCGTCAGCATTCAGGATTGTGCAAAAATCCCCGAACAATTGCCCATGGATTCATTCAACGACAGCACCCAGCAGGCGGCAGGCAGCACAACATAGATGCGCATGTTGAGACGTGCCCAAGTATACAGAAAGATAGATAGGCATGGGCACCATCAGCATTTGGACTTGAAAATATGGTCGATCGAGACACTGCATGTTGAAACTTGAAAATACCACTGTATACCGAAACAGAGACCTGAACAAGTGCTCTGTGAACAGCATCCTGACCAGACCTCCGACGGGAGTGGAGAAATTACCTTTCCAAAGCGCGTGCAGTGCAAGCCATCCAGGGATGAAGATGAAAGCTGCAGATCAGAGTGAATATTTAAGCCAAAAGAATGTTACTACGACTACTGGATGGATCCATATGTCTCGCTTTTGGTGGTCCTCTGGCAGCACGCGCAGGGCCATGATGCTTCTTATCTTTCAGTGCACTCACGTGATCGATCGATGCACCGCTCCGTCCGGTTACCCTGCCCTGCCCGCCCGGTATTTTAGCGCTACTGATCTACTGGTTTTATGAGCTCGATCTGACCGCCAGCTCCTCGCCAAGCCGTAGTACAGATGTGCATACACGGTTTTGGATCATGAAATCCGTCCCCGTACTTGGCAAACTATCTCCCTGAATGCATTAGATGTGCATACACGGTTTTTGGTAGACTGAATTCCACCAAAAACTCACTAGCATGCATTAGCATAATAATGTTCATGGTATAGAGAGAAGAAGCTGGCTCTCCTTGTTGCATCGATCTCGCTGAAGCACGCAGGGAGTGATGATGGATGTCCCGTTGGAGGCCTGACCAACATCCCCAAGTGACGGGCATCCACTTGAAGGAACCCCTGCATCTGCATGCCTAGATTCATCACCGATTTATGAAGCCCCCAGCCGGTGGATCCCATGCGATTCAATATCCACTACTACTACCATCTTCGGCCACCTACCTACTACACCCATGCTCTGGTACCTTTTTTTTTTTTTTGAAAGAAGGCAAAAGCTTTGGTACTTTGAGCAATGATCATCAGCCTCCGTTGCAAGAACCATGAAATGAATGTAGCATGAAGTATGAAACCTTGCACCTCGACAACCTTGGATAGAAATCGCCCTACCGTCCAGGTTCAAAGCCTGAGGGAGTTTGCCAATGGGTGCATACATGCACATGCAGCGTGCGGCGCGGTGGCGCCACGGGTGAAAGAGATGACGATCATATCGAGCTCCGGTCGCATGGTTGGCATGGCAGCGGCACATGCGAGAGCGCCGGAGCGACGCCTCCCTCCAGTCCACTACCACTACTGCTATTGATGGATCCATCCAGGTGCAAGGGACGTTGCCCGTTTCCCGCGATTGATTGATTCACACTTCACAGGATCGTGATATATGTCTACGGCCGACGGATGGATGGATGCATGCATATGGGGCCTCGATTCCATCGATCGTGCTGATTTGGACGCGCGCGATTTCGTTTTGGACGACTCTCGCCTCTCCGGGGACGGTTACCCTCGCGCGCGCGTCGCGGAACAGTGTCCACGACCGTGAATACCCTCCGGAGTACTACTCGTAGTAGCTAGTGTAGCACAGTGCTGAAACTCTGTTCTCCGGCCGTGCTGTGCCGGGTCGCTCGCAGTCGCACCCACCCACCGTCGTGCATGTGGAAGTGAAATAATAGAGGGCTAATCCTGATTAAACATACTAGTAAGTGTTTGCGAGCCAATTATCCACACCAATCATCCGTGCAGTGCAAATGCATGCATGACACCACGTGCCGTGTCATGGAAACGGATTGCACTATCTATATGTCTACATATACGTGCGTGAGCTGAGCTCTTGTTGGACGACCGGGCAAGTTCCAAACAAGGAAGGATAGTGCTACATGGAGATGAGAGTGGATGAGATTCTGATGACACAAGTTAGCTTTGCCTTTCTCGAAAAAATAACAAAGTAAACGTCTGAGCTTCGCATGTGACATCGTTTTCTGTTTGTTCACTTTGAGGTGGTACGATACAACTCTCAGGTCTCACATCACGTGTTTATATTCACCCCGTTTTTTTTCACTTTAAAGGCGCCACATTTGCTGCTTTACGGTGAAGCAGCTCCATGCATGGATCTAGCTTTTACCTTGCCGTATTTATACGTACGCTGGTACGCAGAACCGTGCTTTTTTTTTTTTCGAGCTTGACGGGGGGGATTACTCCCCACCGTTTATTTCATTACTTTTCTCGAAAAGGGCTTTGAGAGCCGTACATCAGGATGTTCATAGGCCGTGCCTAGATAGCAAGATTACAGGGGAGACAAGAGGAGATGACATAGGGAGTTTTAAAGAGACCTAGTTACAAGCTAGGGCATTCGGAGCCCAGGAAGTCACGCCAGGCGGTCAGCTCAAGTTGTAGCTTATCACAGCGGAAACGCCTCATCCAGAGATCAATGTCGGCAATGGCATAGCGCAGGACTCGACCAGCGGAGCGGTCCACCTTGTTGAAGACGAGGTCGTTGCGCCCTTTCCAGATTTGCCAAAGGATGATCATGACGATACAATCGTCCACAAGGTCGGACTTGCCGAACCTCTGCGCTCTGTTACACCACGCCCGCTGATCGGCAGGGGCGGGGAATGAGAAGCCAGCCAAAGCCCATATGGCAGCGCTCCGTTGGCAAGTGAAGAAGAGATGTGACAGGCTCTCTGGCGCGCCGCAGAACCGTGCTTTGGAGGCGCAAAGGCAGCGTGGTTCGTCAGTGGCGGGCCGCCAGCTTCGTCACCCTGGATCGTGGTCGGGATGAGATCGACGACGTCTCACTACTTCACTAGCTAGTGCTATACGCCTAGCGCGGCGGGCGGTGCACTGCACCGGGAGCGCTGAAAACGGCACGCGCGTGACGCGTCCTCAGTTGGAGCCACCCCGTACATTTGTCGCATCCCGAGTTTACTCGTCATGCCTAGTCATGTTCAACATGATAAATGGATATCTGTAGATAAAAATATTCACGTTTACATCGCATCAAATTGAGAAAAAAAATAACTGTAAATAGAAAATATAAACGTTCAGAACATATTGATTTGTTGTTCGGCTCGACTGGAGCAGAGACGTGCTCACATGAATATCATATGTATGTTACATATGGATTAGGATCGCTAATCTATCAGTATCGCGTGGTGGTGGGTCTACCGTCCGCGGTAAGTGAAACGAGCGATTTCTACCTACATTATGTAATATAACCTACATTCGAATTACGATCACGACCCCGTGCATAGGCCCTACTCATGTGTCGGTGCATGGCAACTCGACCCTATTTGTCAAAATTATAGATATGTACATGGCTACGCAAGTACGCTCCCCATACTCAGTACCCTTTCTACCTAATTGATAAGATATCTTTCTCTCTCCACGCGCTAAATAAACAAATTTTCCCGCGCGCTGCAAATTAGTCGTATTTGTTGGAGATGCTCTTAATTAGCCTTGATAGAGCCTTGGAAGAATTTAGTTGTGGGCACAAAACTGTTACTTGATATTTCATTTTCAATGGAAGTGGAACAGGGCGGGAGGACACTATTAACAAGGAGTGATGGTCTTCGGCTAGGAAAACCTAATGTGCTGGTTTTCGGTAGGTATCAAGAGCCACAATTGTGATGGTTTTACGCCATTCTCTCAATTAAAAGTTTGACTAGCAATTGTTCATCCATCTCTCTATCCACCAAAGGATTCGAACTCGCGTGATGCATTAGACGTGGGGGCACAACATACTTTGACAAAACTCTAGTTTTTGCCGGTCAAAAAAAAAATCTGGTTGTTTTTTCAGTTTTGTCCCAAATAGTATTAGGCCATGTTTGGAATAAAGGAAAACGGTAAGAATTTTGAAGAACAGGGAAATCCTATGGTGCCGTTTGAAACAAAGGAATAGAAAACTTGATTTTTTTTTTTGAAATTCCTATGGGATAGGCTATTCCATAAAAAATTTGGAGGAAAACGAACATGAGGTCTCACCTTATGTTTTAACCTTCTTATGTCTATAATTACTGTGTTTTTCCTGTGTGTCATCCAAACGAAACTTTGAAAAAATTCTATGGCTTTGGTTCATGTAGAAAACATGACAGTTCAATTTATGCGTTTCTTCTATTCCTATGTTTCACTTCATGTATTCCAAACATAGACTTAGTATTGTTTCTATGCATTTGAACTCACATGATTTGATACGCCAACACTATTTACATCTAACATGAACTCTGCATTTTAGGTAAATGTGATCGATATTTACTGTTCGAATAGATTGAAGATATTGACCTAGTTTATAGAAAAAATCGGGTCAAAAAATTATACAAATTGTACAATATCATATTTATAAGGAAACAAGGCGGAAAATCGCACAAATTAGGGGACCGTCGTCCACACGATGCAAGCCCACCAACCGCGTAAACACACCACCAACCTTGTGGCCGCTGTCCCGACTTGCACCACTCGACACCAAAGCTGCACACGAGTCACAATGCGGCACGACACCTCAACGTCGTCCCAAATAGTATTACTCCCTCTGTCCAACAAAAGATGTCACACTTTCTATCAAATTTGGATGTATCTATACACTAAGTCATGTCTAGATACATCTAATTTTTTATCAAGTTGAGACATCTTTTATTGGACGGAGGGAGTAGTATTTTCTAGGCATTTGAACTCACATGATTTGATACGCCAACACTATTTACATCTAACATGAACTCTGCATTTCAGCGTCATGGACATTGCTACTGGTTAATACTAAATCCTCTTTACCGTGAGAGAGTAGATAGTTAAAATAAGAAAATTTCTAGATCGACAACAGATGGTACTAGGTTGTTATAACAAACTATTTGATTCTGACAGTCACCAAAAGCCGCAGCTATATGTAGGGATGTTTTTGCGCTGTTTCACGTGACTTAGCAGTGCAGATTAGTCAAAGACGTACGTGTGCCAGTGTTTTTTTTACGTATGCTGGTTCGACAGACATCTCCAAGTGCTGCTCGTGTCATTTACTGTGCGTTCTAAATCAGTTTTGCAATTCCACTTACTCACGCTTTAGGATTTGCCTATGCAAGCAACACACTTGGCCTTGAGAGCTGGCAAATACTGGAATGCCGGCGAGAGGAGATCTGCTGAAAATGTGATAGCATGTCATCCAGAAATATATTTTTGAAAGTAAAAGGGGCAAAAGCTTTGCCCCATATATTAATTAAGAGGGAGTAACAAATAATTTGTCATGCAATACAAGAAAATGAAAAGGAAGTCCCGAGTGGCCACTACTCTCCCGGCAAAATGTTGCCCAAACCCTTAGCTCCCGCCAACACCCATAGTTTGGCTTCGGATTTTATCTTGGCGAGCATGGAGGGCGGCGACGAGTATTTGTTGCGGAAGACCCGAGCGTTACGCTCATTCCAAATCTCCCAAGAGGCGAGCAAGGTAATGGATGCCAAGCCCTTACGGTGCGGGGAAGGCCGTATGGTCATTTGCGTCCACCATGCACCCATCGAAAGGTTCGGCCACCCGGAGGTATCTATGGCGCCAAAGCCGAGCCAAGTTTTGATCATGCCCCACAATCTCGTGGTAAACCGACAATGCACAAGAAGGTGGTTGACCGACTCGGGGGCACGCTTGCAAAGCGGGCAAAGGCCACAATTGGGGCGACCACGCCTAGCAAGCCGGTCCGCCGTCCAAATCCTATTTTGGAGGGCCGGCCACGCGAAGAACTTGATTTTTGGAGGAGCCCAAACTTGCCAAACGAGTTTCTTCATGTCGGTTTATATGGCCCCAAGGAATTGCGCTTGATAGGCCGACTTTGTCGAGTACTCGCCGCTTGTCGAGAGGGACCAAGTAATGGTGTCCTCCACATTGTCATGAAGGTGGACATCTTGTATTTGTACCCAAAGGTTGACGAATTGTTGTAGATGCGGCATGGTGAAGTCGTCATCCAACTTAATTTTTTGGATCCACGCATTGTTGGATAGGGCATTGTAGATGCTCCAATTCTTCCTAGAGGAGATGTTGAAGATGAGAGGAGCAATGCACTTCGGTTTTTCCCCATTGACCCAAGGGGCCTCCCAAAACGAGGTCTTCTTTCCGTCGCCGATGGTGATCTTGGTTGAGGCATAGAAGAGGTCCATGTCTTCCTTTGTGCATGGGGTTCCCAAACCGGCCCAAATTTTAGACTATCTTTCCATTGAAGCCAAGGCCACCGGAGACGTAGGGCCCTTGCGAACTTGTCAAGATGTAGGGTGCCAAGCCCTCCAAACTCGGTGGGCCGGCAAACCGCCTCCCAATTGACCTTGCATTGCCCACCCGAGACCTTGTCGGAGGCCGCCCAAAGGAAAGCACGCTCAATCTTGTTGAGGTTGTGAAGTAGGGGCGGGGGGACAATGAGGGGCGTCAAGTAGTAGATTGCTTGAGAAGATAGTACCGACTTGACAAGGGTTCCCCGACCGACCGTTGTGATGTACCTACCAAGCCAAGGTGGGATTTTACCGGCACATTTGTCCACAAGGTGTTGGAAGTCGCCACGTTTGAGTCTCCAAACCGAAAGTGGCAACCCAAGGTAGCGCATTGGGAAAGTCGTTTTCACCACCGGAAGGCCTTGGAGAACGTCATCTAAGTCGACATTTGCACACCTAATTGGGACAACGGAGCTTTTTTGGAAGTTGGTGCAAAGGCCCGTGACCTCGCCGAAGCCATGGAGAATGGCCGCAATCTTATGTATGTCCTCTTTTATCGGAGCCACAAAAATGGCCGCGTCGTCCGCATAAAGGGAGGTCCTCAACACGGTGCCTCTCCCACGGATCTTGTGTAGAAGGCCAAGGGTGGTTGCCACCTCGAGAATTTGTTGGAGAGGGTCAATGGCGATGACAAAGAGGAGCGGCGATAAAGGGTCCCCTTGCCTTAGGCCGCGGCCATGGTGGATTGGCAAGCTGGCCACCCCATTCAAGAGAACGCGCGAAGATGAAGTGGAGAATAGAGCGGTTAGCCAATTCCGAAACTTAGGAGGGAAGCCTCGTCGTTGAAGTAGGTCCAAGATATACTCCCAACGGATGGAATCAAAAGCTTTGCGAATGTCAAGTTTGAAGAGAAGCGAAGGGGTCTTGTTCTTATGAAGCCGGCGTGCCAAGTTTTTGACATAGAGGAAGTTGTCATGGATGCTCCTTTTCTTGATGAAGGCACTTTGCGCATTGGAGACGAGGTCATTCATGAGAGGACCTAGACGAAGGGCTAGGATTTTGGCGATGATTTTTGCCACCCCATGGATTAGGCTAATGGGCCTAAAGTCGGTCCCCTCCTCCGCCCCTTCCTTCTTGGGCAAGAGCACAATATTTGCGGAGTTTAGCCAATGGAGATTGTTGACATGAAGGTTGTCAAAGCGGTCAATCACCGCCATGACATCGAACTTGATAGTGTCCCAACATCTCTTGAAGAAGGCGCCGGTGAACCCGTCCGGGCCGGGGGCCTTATCACTCGGCATTTGGTTGATTGCCGCTCTAACTTCTTCCTCGGTGATGGTTGCACCTAAGGAGTCCAAGTCCGGGTTCTCGAAGTGTAACTCTTCCCAATTGAAGTCATGGGAGCGGGGAGGGCCCTTTCCGATAGCCGCATTGAAGTGGCTTTGGATGATCTCCTCTTTCTCCTTGTGCTCCGTGACCCAACCATTGTTGTGCTTGAGCCGGTGTAAGTGGTTTTTGCGCCTACGCCAATTAACCTTTAGATGGAAGTATTTTGTATTTGCGTCCCCCTCCCTAAGGTTTGTGACTCTCGAGCATTGCTTCTTCCTTGCACGCTCAAGTGTTGATAGGCTAAGGACCTTTTTCTTGAGCCGCAACCTAAGGTCGTGCTCCTCCGCGGAGAGGCTCCTAGATTCTTGGGCTATGTCAAGTTGGAGAATGACAATGAGAGCCATGTGAAGGAGTAGCTTCGGCTTGGAGAAGAGCCTCTTCCCCTAAAAAGATAGGCATTTCCCAAGCCGCGAGAGCTTGTGAAAGAGGATGTGATAAGGCTCGGTGTGAGATGTTGGCGCATTCCAAGAGTTCTTGACAACGTCGTCGAAGCCCGGCATACGCAACCAAAAGTTCTCAAATTTGAAAGTTTTGGATCGCCTAGGTCCATTGTCGTCCGCAAGTAGGAGGGGACAATGATCGGACAAGGATGAGGAGAGCGCGTGAAGCACATGTGAATCGAAGCAAATGTCCCACCCCGGGTTGCAAAAGACGGCATCAAGCTTGCAAAGTGTCGGATCGCGACGCTCATTACTCCAAGTGAAACGCCGGTTCTGAAGATGGACCTCATGAAGCTCGCAATCGTGCAAAGCGTTCCGGAACTTAGTGATACGACTACGGTTGACGTTGCGTTTGTTTTTGTCCCTTGCCCGGTGGATTTGATTTAAGTCTCCAAGCGCTAGCCAACGTGTGCCGGTGGGCGGTTTATGGGCAATGAGCTCGGCGAAGAAGTCATCCTTGCGGTTAGAGGCCGTTGGCCCGTACACGGTTGTTATCCTAAAGTCGCGATCCTCGTTGATAATGTGGATGGTCGCCGAGAGGCAAAATTCGGTGGTGACGATATTAGTGGCTTGGACAACGCTGTTATCCCAAAGAAGCAAGATCCCTCCACGAGTTCCCACAGCTGGCCTCTCGGCGAAGCCTTTGAGCCGATTACCACCGATGAAATAAGCATCAAACGAATTCACATAGGCCAACTTTGTTTCTTGAAGACACACAATCTGGCAAGTGGAGGATGCAATTGTTTCGTGAACAGCAAACTTGCGATCGTCATCGTTGAGCCCACGTACATTCCAGCATAACAAGTTCATTAGGAAGCCTAACATAATTAGACAGAAAACCCAAACGCAGCAGAACAGGTTTGACAGCCGTCAAACATTGGCCGTGAGGTCGATCTCAGCACTGGCATCCAGCGCGTGTGCACCTCCATGGCTGATCATGGCCTCATCCAGAAATAGATACACGCTACTTTGCACCCAAAAATCTAAAATTCATGTCAAACATTTAAAGTCCATTTATATGGGAATTAATAACTATAATTTGCTCCGCTGGCCGTTGGAACCATGAGACATGTCGGCATCCCGATTTCCATGTTGTACACGACCGTGGAGGAGGTCGTGATGGATGGGATTTGAGGACCAGAGTTGGCGGAAGGGTTCTTCGCGGCGATGAGGACTTCACTTCGCACGAGCCGGCGTTCGGATCCAATTCGGACATGTTGAACGGACAGATGTCGCCTAGAGGGGGGGGGGGGGGGGGGGTGAATAGGCGATTTAAAACTTTTTCCGGGGAGCCGGAATTTCCGAGCCAAGATGGATCGGAAATTCCGGTATGCTTGATAAAGGCGGAATAAAACTAGTATTTTACTTTAGCAAGCATACAACCTAAATATACTAGGTTCACCTATGTGCACCAACAACTTATGCTAAGCAATACAAGTAACAAGGTGATAGCAAGATATATATATATATGACTTCAAGCACGAAGGCTATCACAATGTAAAGTGCATAAGTAAAGAGCTCGGGTATAGAAATAACCGAGGCACGCGGAGACGAGGATGTATTCCCGAGTTCCACCCAAAGGGTGTACGTCTCGTTTGGAGAGGTGTGCGCAACCACAACAGGTTAGCCGCAACGCCACCAAGGCTCACCTTCTTCTCCTGATGAACTCAACCACAAAAGGTTGCGAGTTCACCTTCCACTATTGATCCCCTTTTGGGCGGAGATCGAATCCCTTACAACAATCTTGAGGCACACACCCACAACTTAATTGGGGGCTCCCAAGTCTTGAGGCACACACCCACAACTTAATTGGGGGCTCTCAAGTGACCACAAAAGGTCTTGACCACAAAAGGTCTTGGCCACAAAAGGCGTCTTGGGTCCAATGACCCAAGAGTAACAAGCTCACAAGTATCACCACCACGAATCCTCGTGGAGGGCTCAAACCGATGCAAGTGCAATGGCAAGAGCACACGAAGTGCTCAAGTCCTTCACTCTCAAATTCCAACAAAGCAACAAATGCTTATGGGGGAATAAGATAGGAAGAACACAAGAAACCACAAAGGAGTCAAATCCTTCACTCCCAAATCCCACCAAAAGCAACCAATGCTTATGGGGGGAGAAGAGAGGAAGAACAAAGAGAAGAACCACAAAGAAATCAAATCCTTCACTCCCAAATCCCACCAAAAGCAACCAATGCTTATGGGGGGAGAAGAGAGGAAGAACAAAGAGAAGAACCACAAAGGAATCAAATCCTTCACTCCCAAATCCCACCAAAAGCAACCAATGCTTATGGGGGGGAGAAGAGAGGAAGAACAAAGAGAAGAACCACAAAGAAACTCCAAGATCTAGATCCACTAGGTTCCCCTCACTTAGAGGAGAGATGGATTGGTAGGATTGTAGATCTAGATCTCCTCTCAACTTTCCCTAAAGAATATGCAAGAATCTATGTAGGGATTGAGAGGGAAGTGAGCTTTCCAAGGTCAACAATGGAGTAGGAGAGAGAGGGAAAACGTGCTGCCTTGGTTTTTCTGAGTAAGAAGAAGGGGAGGGGTATTTATACCCCTGCAGGAAAAATAGCCGTTGGCTGAGTCGACACGCGGAAATTCCGGTTTAAGTGAGACTCGGAAATTCCGGTCACCCGGAATATCCGGTCAAAGATAATCTCCGAGCTGAATTTCCGGTAGGAGTCAGTGCCGAAAACAATTCTTTCCTTGGCCGTTTTCGCGAGGCTCTTTGAGGGCAACTCGGAAATTCCGGGTCATCAAAATATCCGACCACAATTTCCGGTTGAGTCCAGCACCTCTTTTCCTTCTTTCCTTAGCCGTTTTCTTGGACGAGCTGGGCAACCGGATATTTCGGTAGAGCGAAATATCCGGCCCCAATAATCCGGTTCAGCAGAACACCGAAACGAAAACAGCTCTAACTTTTGCAAATGAACTCCGAATGAGGTGAGACCAATTTTGTTGGAAAGATAGTGACGATAAGTACCCAAAAAAAATAGAAATATTTCATCCCATAAATATAGTAAAATCACCACACATGGCAAGGTGTGGGACTTTCCTCACGGTTGAACCGGCAATATTTACGCCACCGAAAACCCAACAAGTTTTCCAAAGTTAAACCGTTTTCGATGAAGAAGAGCTTGACATGGAGATGAACCAAGCTCTAGTTCCTCACCACCATAAAAGCCAAATAAGAACCAAGAAATATGATATGCCAAGTATGCAAAGGTTTGAGCTCTCCACAACGATGCGATCAAGTTACTCACTTGAGAGCCCCTCTTGATAGTACGCCTATCTATCCTATAGCCCTATCAAGATCATACCTTTGCCTTGAGCATTCCACTTGAGCTAGATGATGACTATCTTGATCTCTTCAAGTGGATCACCTTTCTTGATTGTGCTTGCTAGCACATGCTTGATGAAGACATCTCCAAATACTCCCCCATACTCCATTATGGGAGAGTTTCGCTTAGCTCCGTCTTCATGTATCCATTGCAAGCTCCAAGCATAGGATCTCTTCCAAAAGCTTCTCTTGGTCTTGCACATCTTATCCTTGATGACGATCACCACATGACGTCATCCTCCACGAGCTATATGAAATCTTCATTTGATGCAAGCCCATGGGAAGATACCTAACCTCATATAAAGATACCACACACACATATATCATGGGTTAGTTCACAAAGCTATACGGATAAGTGATTACCATCCCAAGAGATACATGATCCCACTTGGGACATCTTGTAGCTTTGTGTGTTGATCAACAACTTGATCAACCTTTTATCTTCCAATCTTTCTTTGCTAATATGATGTCTTGACTCCTTCAAGACATACTTGCAATATGCTCAAGCCAACACATGACCATCCATCATATACATCCTTGAATGGGACATTGGTCATCAAATAAGCTTCTAGAGTCCAACACATGAACTCCACCATTCCCATGGACACGATCTATAAAGATATCTCAATGCAAACATTAGTCCATAGAGGTTGTCATCAATTACCAAAACCACACATGAGGGAAAATGCTCTTTCACATGTCACTTGTGAGACTGTTGTTTGATGACTTGCAGGAACAACGTTGGCAAGTGGGGGCGGCAACACTGGAGAAAAATTTAGTGGCGCTCCTTGAGTGCTGAGTCTTGACTCTCAGGTTGAAAAACTAGGAACCAACCTTCATTGGTTATGTCTGATAATAGCCTTATTGTAGGTATTGTTTTGAGAGTTTAGACGTTCTTCAAGATGAAAATCTAAGATCTTGGATCAGACGACGACGCTTATGCATTGTTTCCCTCTTGGAGGCGTCGCTTTTGGAGAACATTTTTATTTCGGGTGTTGTCTCTTTAGTGGTGGTTTATTGGATTGCTGTTGTGAGGAGTTGATTATCGTGACAGGGCCTTTCTTTTTCTTTTTCTCTTTCGGATTATGTGCATCTTGAACGTCGTTTGTGACATTTTGTTGATGCAGAAACTGGATGTAATTGGTATCTTCACGATATTAATATATATTGTTATCAATAAAATGCACCGATTTTATCTTGAATTATGTCTTTGTCGTGTATAATTATTTACATGTGACAGCATGTCTATACATAAATATTATGGAGTTTATGGTCAAATTGCCATCTTGGAGTCTATGTAGTTGTCGTAAAAATTAGATTGCATAAATAGTATTTTATATTAAATTATGTGCATTGTTGATTTGTTAATCTCCCATATATTACCAATACAAAATCAGCATTTGACATCTTCACGCGGAGAAAAGATGTGAATAGGAAGTAAAAGTTTCTCATAAGGTAAGGCACTAACTCCACAATTCTAGAATCTTTAGAACACATCTTAATGTATATGTACATCATCTAATTTAGAGCTACCTATCCCGTTAAAGTTGGTTTCGAGTATATTTATGGGTCCGGCTATGTTTTAGTCGACTGATTTTCTTTTGGACAAGCTTGAGTTCAGTAAAAGGTGCAACTTACTTTTTTATAATCTAATAGTATTTTAAAAACTATTTTCACTTTTTTGAATCATTAAGACTAGTAAAACCAATATTTATGGCACAAGTTACCTTGGTGTTTGCTCTAAAGAGGTCCGGCTCTATGTGGTAGTATTTCTACACTTAGTATGTATTTCGTTGTTTTCGGCAAGAAACATGGCTGGCGCCCGAATCACAAGAAGAATTGGAATGGGATGAAAGATGAGAGGTACTAGTGAAGTTCTGGTGTGTTTGACAGGTTTGTAGGTTTTGGTAGATTGTAGCTGTAGTTGTGTAGTGTGGTTTCTCCGGTGGTTGAGAGTGGCCAGGAGAATGAAAACTTCTAATGTTTAAGCTCTGGTTGATACTCTTTTTTCCTGATGTTGTTCTGAGCATGTTGAGGAGGAGTGACATGGATGATCGGGTTGTAATAACTGACACTTTGGTTTCATTCTGCGATGAAATCGGGGGTAGAAGCCCTTTAATTCGAAAAAAAGTATGTATTTCTTGGGATGTGATAAATCATCTTATGGTCCTAAGTTATACAGGGTGAAAAGGCGGCTGGTCATTCGGTAGACAGTACACTAGTTGTTATTTTAAGTTAATAATTGAAATCTGTGTCTGACTATTGTTACACGAGTATAAATCAAAAATCAAAGCCAAAACGAAAACCTAAAACATGTTTGGTTAAGATGTTAGCTTTAAAAGTTGAAAAGGAAAGCCCAAAACCAAAAATATGTTTTGTTCAGATTTTATTATATTAGCTGAAAGCTACCCAATAAACTTAGCCGGATGATAATATACGCATGGAGCAATAGGACTGTGCTATTAAGGGCACGTGCCCCAGATTAGCTTTCTGTTGCCACGGGAAAGAATATGCCAACCAAGACTTGCATGCAGCAGCCATATAGATTCTTTTTGGATATTAGAGCTTAAAAATGTTTTATTTCTCAAACCATAAATCAAATTTCAAATCCGCTTTCATGGTTGACTTTGTCGCGGCGAGATCTTCGAAACTAAATCCCATCTTGATATGTTTTGACAACATTTTTTTCTGAACCAAGTTACCAGATTATAGTCACTTGGTCACCAGGTATTGTCAAGTTGGTTGCCAGATTAAAATCTAATGATTGCCTGGTTATTTAAACTTTTTTACTCGCCGACGTAATCCTTTCATGATGGTATTCCATGTTTTACGTGTTTTGAATGGATCATATACTCACTATTTGACGTGTAAATCATGGATATGACTAAAAAAACATATAAATTTTACCGTGTAACGAGGTATTATTTGGATGGTAAGTGTTAACTAGTAATATGGCAACTACGATAATATAGCCTGGTAACTAACGGCGACAAAATAGTTCGTCCAAACATATTAAGATGGGATATTGTTTTGAAGTTCTCGTCGATCCGAACTCGGTGAAAACGGATCGTCAATCGGATTAACGTTTAAAGAGATAATTTATTTTGAATTTTCAGTTAAGGAAAAGATTCCTTTTATGCATGCATGCCATTGGTCTCACGCCCTATAGGGAGATTCCTAACATGCACCCGCCGGACAGAGAAATTTCATAGGGCACGTACTCTAGATAGATTAACCGATTTATATATGAAAGTACGTCTGATTCGCGTCCAATTCCAGTGTCCACGTGGCCCCTTTAACGCTGGTCGTCCGATCGACGCGACGGACGGCCGAGATGCCTCCACATCACATAGAATAGCCCCGACACTGTTCACGGCCTATTTATAGCCAATCAGAAGCCGCCACGTCTCCACGTCTCCCGGTCGCGCCGGTACCGGCCGGTAACCGTGGCTCTTTTGCAGAAAAAACACTGACAGATCAACCCCGCGACCCGCAGTCTAGATTTTACCGCGTGGAGGGACCCGTTTGCATTTCCGCAAAACCTCATGGACTTTTTGCAAAATCAACCCGCACAATCACCCCTCCTCCTTTCTCTCTCCCGTCCGGCGCCTAGGTCGCCGCCGCCGCCGCCGACGCGCGCGCGCCGCCGCTACGCGCCTCCCCTCTCAAATCGAAGGAGACAGGGAGTTCCGCCGTCGCGCCGCTCCATCCTCGATTCCTCGCCGACTTTCGTGTGCTGGGATGCCGCACGCGCGCCGGAATCATCGCCGCCGCGCTCGGTGTCCACCGCCGCTTCCGCATGCCGTCGGCGACGCTCCGACGACCTAAATGCAGCGGTGCTGCCACTTCCGGCCACCCGGCATCCGCGCGCGTCCAACGCGCTGACCCACGCGTTGTGGCTTGCCCTGGCTGGACGCCGGCGAGGTCATCGCCGCCGCAGCAGATCCCCGCCATTGGTGACGTCATCATGATGTCCCAGTGGGTCCGGGCTGTCAGCGGCTTTCTCTCTAAAAAAGCAGGAAATGATTAAAACTACAAAATTAATATCTTCAAATATACCAATCCAAAAAATATGAAAAATGATCACAAAAAATAACCTAATTACTTATGATATAATAAAAAAATATTTGCAGATTTTAATACGGTGAATATTTGGAGAAAATTCAAATTCATTTCGTCAAACTATTGATTGAAATTAATAAATGCTTATATAGTATACTTCATCTGATTAGGTTGATTTCTATGGCGAAATACAAACCTACTATATGACAAAATACAAACCTACTATATGTTGTCGAAAAACAAATATGTTACAATATTCGAATTGGTTAATATTTGCAGAAAATCCTAATGCACTTCCTCTTTAGAACAATCTCTAGCACATGAAAAATATTTAACTTAATTTTCATATTCCAAATTTTTATATATCTTTGAAATCTACTCACTTTATAAACACAAAAGAAATTCAAATCTGACCACCGCCCCAACTTAAACAATTTTCAAAATCTAAACAATTTTTAGACGCAATTTTTTTTATTTCACTAATTTTCAAACCAACATAGTTTTTAAATGTACACACTACCAAATTTAAATTTACGGGCGCGGCAATGCCGCGCTAAGTTACCTAGACATACAAAGTTGATCGTCGATGCATGTAAAAGGAAGAAAGCAGCAAAGGTGAAAAAGGCTAAAAACAGATAAAAACGAAAGAAAGCATAAATACAGGCGCAATCCTGAATCCCCTCATCCTCCTCTTCCTCTACTACGGTAGTCGGTACTGCTCCCCACCCGCCACCTATTTCGCCGTAGCTCCTCCTCCTCGGTAGCTTCCATGCCACTCCTCGGTGCCGCCTCCTCCTAAAGCACCGCCCACCCCGCACCGCACGCGCCATTAAAACCCGCCCTCACTTCTCGCCGAGCCACACTCCACCGCGCTAGCGCCCGCGCCATGGGCACCGCCGCGCGCGCACCGCGCGGCGCCGCCGAGCCGCTGAAGCAGCGCGTCAACCGCTGCCTCCTCCGCCTCTCCGACCGCGACACTGAGGCCATGGCGGCGGCCGAGCTCGACGCCATCGCGCGCGCCCTCGCCACCGACGAGCTCCCGGCCTTCGTCTCTGCCGTCTCCGACGCGCGCCCCACCGACAAGACCCCGCTCCGCCGCCACTCGCTCCGCCTCCTCGCGCTCGTCGCCGCCTCCCACCCGCGCGACGCCGTCTCGCCCCTCGTCCCGCGCATCCTCGCCGCCGCGCTCCGCCGCGTCCGCGACCAGGACTCCTCCGTGCGCGGCGCGCTCGTCGACACCGCCCGCGCCGCGGCGGCCGCCTCCGCGTCCGCGTCCGCCGCGCTGGGCCCCCTCGCGGACGCGCTCCTGCACGAGCAGGACCAGTGCGCGCAGCTCGCGGCCGCGCTCGCCACGGCCGCCGCCGTCGAGGCCTCCGCGCTCACCGCCGACCTCGCCTCCTACCTCCACAAGATCCAGCCCCGCCTCCTCAAGCTCCTCCGCAGCAATGCCTTCAAGGCCAAGCCCGCCCTCATCACCCTCATCGGCGCCTCCGCGGCCGCGGCTGGCACCGCCCAAGTCACGGCTTCCATCCCCTGCCTCCGCGACGCAATCGCCAGTGACGACTGGGCGGCCAGGAAGGCCGCGGCCGAGGCGCTCGCCGCATTCGCCTTGGAATACAAGGATCTTCTCTCCACCCACAAATCCTCTTGCGTTGCCTATTTCGAGGCCAGGAGGTTCGACAAGGTTGGTCTTTCTTTTGGCTGGATCTGCGTGGTGTGACGTCTTCTTCTGGATCTGCGTCTGGATTCTTAGATTTTTTTTCCGTGTTCTTTTTCTTGCAATGTAGGTCAAGATTGTGCGGGAGTCGATGAGCAAGATGATCGAGGCTTGGAAGGAGATACCGGACATTGAAGAGGAAGAATCATCCTCTTGCACGGCACCAGCGTCACTGTCCCAACGACGATCCTCTCTTGCAGGTGATGTGCTGCATTAATGTGGAACATACAGTATTCTTTTGTAGTTTTGGTTGCTCGCTGTGCAGATCTGGCAACTTATGCTTGGGCTCTTGTAGTCTTGTATATGCTGCTAATACGCCACAGAATTAAAGGGTGTCTATGAAGAGGAAAATTATGCTGTACTACTGTTGATTTCCCTACAAAATTCTGAAGAGTTGGGCTTGCGCTATTTGTTTCTATTTTGACACAAATATCTTGTAATCAAACAGGGAGTGTAAGCGATGGGCGACATCCAGCTGCTTCTTTTGGCTCAAACTCAGTTCAATCCGCATCGAGGAAGACCAGATTACCGACAAGCAGGTCACCTCCTCCTGATGTGTCACCCAGTGTCACAAGAAAGCACAGCCCCTCATCCATCAGAAACAAGAAGCTCTCACCACCTTCATACCGCAAGAACCACGACTACAAGGTTGAGATTACTATTGCGCCTGACGCCACCCCGATCAAAGAGGTGACAGAGGAGAAACTTCTCAAAGGAGGTAATCTGAGATCAAGACTGGAAGCAAGTAGGACTCTTTTTCAGGGCAGTGAAGAGAGGGTGACCAAGTTGGTTGGTGCGAAAGCAGGCGCTCGAGTTGTTCCATATGAAGGTGGTGGTAACTTGGAAGAGATTTCTGAGGTTGAAGGTGGTTCGGAGAGGTTTCAGTCAGGTCACAAAGATGAGGGCTTATCAGAGATCAGGACGCAGTTGCTACAGATTGAAAAACAGCAGACTGGTTTACTAGACCTTCTCCAGGTGATTTTCCTTTGTTATGTTGGATATTATAAAAATTACAATTCAATTCAACTAGGACCTTAAAACATTCATGTTAAGGGGCAAAAGTAGCTAGTGCTAGCTGTTCGAGCAGGTTTAATATGTTTTTTACGACTTATATCAGCTAATGTTATATTAACAAAATGTATATTTGCTCCTTAACATTTACGCATGGTTTGTTAGTACACTAGATCTTTGTGCTTTTGAAAGAAATGCTTAAAGTTTGTGCATGGCAATTTAGTATTTCTTCCGAAGCTCATAGGGCTTGTAGCCATGAAACATGGCTGCTGGATTTAGTAAGTAAAAAATATTCTCATCTTATTGGCTATTTTACTAGTGAGTGAACTTCAAGAAAGTTAAGTTATGCCTAAAATGACCGTCTTTGGGATATTCAATTCATACATTTCTGTTGGTTGTGCGAAGAGAGGGGCATTTATTTCAGTATAAATGTCGTGAATATTTGTTCACGGCATGTGGCATTGGGCAACTCATGTTATAAAGGAAACCTGGGCAGGAACAAGACATATGCTATATGACAGTGTCTTAAATCTGCAATTATTTCGAATCTGACCATGCAAATGTATCATTTATTTATTTATTTTGGTTGATTTTACCTGCACCTTCCTTCCATTAATTTGCATCAGAAAATGCAGTCATTAGTCACCGTGATAAGAAGTGATTCATGCGACAATTTCCTGATATCCTCCATGTGTTTTTGCATCTTATCTGACATTGTATTTCATGTTAATTATCAGAAATTTATGGGGAAATCTGAGAATGGCATGAATTCTTTGGAGACAAGGGTCCATGGGCTAGAGATGGCACTGGATGAGATATCCCGTGACTTAGCCGTTTCTTCAGAAAAGATGTCAAACAGTGAGCCTCGTGTAAACACATGTTGCATTCTTAGCCCAAAATTCTGGAGGAGGCGCAATGCTGGTAGAAACTCTTCCAGGTTTTCTGCCTCCAGTGTTCCGAACAGCTCGGAAGGGAGCAGAAGTTCTTACAAGTGGGAAAGGCAGAAGTTTGGAGTTCAGGGTGGATTCGTCACAAACCCATTAGCTGAGCCAAACATTTCATCTGTTGGGAGAACTGTGGTTACTCAAGAAGGCAGGAGAAATAATTTGGCTTCACAGAAGTCAAGGTATTTTTTGTTCGTGTGCTAATTATGACCGTGACAGTCTAGCTCTGCAACTCAGTTGGTGGGATCACTTATGGTTGTTGGGACAATAAGATTTTCTTATATGACAAATTGCAAACTGACAATTACATAGCAACCTAGATACTGTGATTTTCTTATATATATGATATAACACACTAAAATGGTTGATTATTAAGCCATTGTGTCACCTCAGCACTATAGGTGTGCAATGCATATTGTTGAAACTTTCCTTTATGAGACCGCTGGGGTTTCCTTCTCATTCCCACCAACCCACGCATAAATTCCTGATATATCTTGTCTAGTACTAGTCTTCTCTGTTCAACTACTTGACAACTATTCGCAAAATAAAAACTACTTGACAACTAACTCATATTTCTCCAAATTTCTTCAGGATTGGTCAGGCATGACGAGGACATTTTGTTCTGATGTGTGAACTGCTCTAGTTAGAGCATACAAGCAGGCAGGTAAAATTTGCATCTTCCTCTGCGGCTTTTGGAGGTTTTTCTCCTTTCTTGGAGCTCGAAGCATGTGGGGTACATGAATCATGGAGATCTGAGTCGCTGCATGCACTCTCAAAACCCCTGGGCTGGGCATCAAGTCTAAAGTAGAACTATTGAGCTGCATCCTCACCTGAGGTTCCACTACCTCGCTTGTGGTTACAGTGACCGCGCCAATGTTCATCGAAACCTGCTTTTGGAGTTGGGGGCCTGAAAACGACCATTATGTTTTGTCCATTCTGCTTACTTAAGAAAGCGGCTACTTCTGTGTAAGAACGCAGTCACGATGCATGCAGCACTGTAAGGAAACTAGCGGATGTGTATATAGTTTGGATAATAAAACAGCTTGGCTGTGTTTCAGTTGTTTTTAGAGCTCTTCACAAAACGGCAGTGTTCCTAGTGAATTTTTGTTGTGACTTGTAAATGCTGCCTCTGTGTACCCTTTAAACTCCCAGGTGTGCTTGCTGACTCAACATGACAAATATCTGATGTAGTCAGTGGATCTAGAAAGTGTCACTCTCTTATTCCGAGCTGCGATTGTCCGAAGAAACAAGCGGGAAGCTCAGGTTTTGCTAGTTTGCTATCGTCTTTTTAAGAGATCATCGGTTGCCTACTGATCATTACATACAATTTCTGGATACTTTTAGGGAAATTTCTGGATGAATGCTTGTGTGCTAAAGCTAAAGCTGGCCATTATTTTAGCGAGGGAGGGTGTGCTTGACATTTTGTATAAATAAGTTTGCTGACCATACATATGGAATGATAGCCCATTGCTGTAGCCAGAAAACTTTGCCCGAAGGCCACCTGGATCGGCCCATTTGGCTGAAATTATGTGCAAGCTAGGGCTGACGATTGCATTCTGGAGAATAGAGCTTTGTGTCACTCTCGGCCCTATGTGGTGGAGAAATGGAGATTCAGAAGCGTCCAAAGACGTTTACTTTAGGTGTTTCCTTTAGGTCGTGTGGATTTCTCCCTCCGTGTGGTGTTGACGTTTGTTGAATGGTTTTCGCTCGTTATTCCGCTAATAAACTAGGACCCTCTTCTTAATTAATATTAGGGCGAAACTTTTGCCTTGTTAATATCTATATCTATAGCAGAGCATGTCTAGCAGTGACCCGAAAACTTGTGAAACTGAAAAATTTCGACCGTTTTATTGGCCTGGCCCTTTTTTGAACCTTAACAGATCCACTAAATCCGGCTTAACCTGTAAAATGTCCCTTCCGAGGCGCTAGCTAGTAGACGCCGCCATGCTTTAACGCCTGGCAGCCAATTTGACGCTTCGCGGCGGGCATCAGGTAAGAGCATCTCTAGCAAAACCTGTAAAAGGGGCGGAACTGAAAAATAACCACCGCTGACGGCCGACGCAGGTCGTGCTCCTCGCTGGGCGAATGCCGGGTCATTCAGATATTTCGACGGAAGGCGGCTTCGACGGCACGCGATTTCTTGATCCCATGCGCTGGCTCGGCGGAAGGGCCGGCATCGGAATCCGTTGAGGATTCAAGTGCCAGCCTCTCGGTAGCTTGGCGTCGCTCCAGGGTACGGGACACACATGTTCCCAGTACCACATGTAGTCCTTCTTCTGGACGTAGTCCCGATTCCGGGCGCTGACCTCGGCCACCTCAACCTCGACACCTGCATGCGCAAGGGAGAAAGGGACGGGAGGGGCCGAAGCGGGGGCCGGTGGAGGAGACGAAGAGCGTTGTGGGTGGCGGCGCTGGGCCCCGCCTCGTGGTCGTGCTTCGCCATCCCGGTGACGGCCACTGGAGCGGCATTGCGAGTTCGAGGTGGGCGGTGGCTAGGGTTTCAGCGCGCGTCGAAGTGGGAAAATGGCAGTGCCGTCTCTTCCCTCACGTCCACTGGCATTTAATATGACCGTGTGGGCACTGCTACTGTCGAGTGGGGCAGTGGGAGGACAAGGGCCGGACACATGCTCCGTTGCTGTCCGCGTAGACGCAAACCTAGCACAAATTTAGGTCAGGAATGGGTCAAGCCGGACCGCGACGGATAAAAAACGAACGCGTTCGGATTTTAACGTTTTCACGTTGCACCGTGAACTCGACGCAAACAGACAAGCACGAACCGGGGCGAACTGGATGGGTGGAGTCATCCTAAACTCTATTGGGCGCGCGGTGTTATCACAGGATTTCACATCACGTAGACAGGAAAGCGCAGCCAAGCAGGCACGGTAGGCACTAGCCAAATCACAACAGGCCAACTCGGCCACAAACCACGCTCCCGCCGCACGTGCCATGCGCGAGAATTGGCCAAAGTGCCCCGAGCTGGAACCCCGTCCTCGCGTGAAACGTCCCCAGATCACGCGGCCATTTCCGTCCATCCGTCCTCTCGCCGCGCGCGACAGCCGCTTAAATTTGAAAGCACAGGCGCGTGCCAGCCATCCCACCCACCGGACCCGTCCCGCCGCACCGCACCGCACCGCACAGCAGCGGCGGCGGAGCGCAGAGGGAAATTTTCAAAAGCGGGGGAGTCCGCCACCGCCGCGCCAATTCGAGCGCATCGGATTCGTTTCAACGGCCCTGCCAGCGCCCCCTCCCTCCCTCGCCCACCCGCGCCGCAGATCTCCCCTCCCATCTACTATAACAACAACACCGCCGCGAGAATTCCCTCCTCCGATCCGATACCACGCGACACAGATCCTGCATCTCATTCCTCGTAGACTAGACATCATCCAATCCAGCTCGCATCGGCGGTGATGGCTACGGCCGAGGCAGCCGCCGCCGCGGAGACGACGGCGCCTCTCCCCTGGCCGATGCCCATGTTCGCCGACGGCGGCGGCGCGAAATCGCGCCACCACGCCTACTGCCGCAAGCAGAAGTCGCTCGGCCTCCTCTGCTCCAAGTGAGTTGGAATCCCTCGCGTCCTCGCCTCCCTGGACCTGGAGAGATTCTTGTTTTCCTTCCTGACCGATAATAAAATTCTCGTGGGCGCCTCGCACTCGCAGCTTCGTGGCCTTGTACGACCGGGACGACGTGGAGTCCATCGGGCTGGACGACGCCGCCAGGCGCCTCGGCGTCGAGAGGCGCCGGATCTACGACATTGTCAACGTGCTCGAGAGCATCGGGGTGAGCTCTTTCTTTCTTTCTCTCTGCCCTATTCGTGGATAGACAGTAGACTTCTTGGTCCCTCTTTATCGATGGGGTTTTGACTTGTGATTCGTAACCCCGCGTGAGAACTGAAGATCCTTGTGAAGAAGGCCAAGAATCGCTACTCCTGGATAGGCTTCGGAGGGGTCCCAATGGCGCTGCGAGAACTCAAGGTCCTCATCTGCATTTCCACGCCATAATTAAACCAAGAACTGCCAGTGCAACCAAGAACTGCTAATGTAACCATTTCCCTTTAATTGTTCAGGAGAGGGCACTGAAGGAGAAGTCTGGCTTGGCTCCGCTGCCGGTGGAGGAGCATTCTGCTGCTAATGTATGACTTTTTACCTGCATCTTGCCTTTGAACCTATCCACGTTGTGCTTCTGTTTCCAGAATTTAGTTCCTAACTATGCTGTTCCTTATTCCATTCGATGTTGTAAAGATGTCCGACGACGAAGAGGATGACAAGTCGCCTGATCCGGAAGGCGACACTGAGAGTGAGAAGCTGAGTCAGACTGTTGTTAATCCTTCTGACAAGCCTGATGCACCTCGCTGCCCGCTTAGATCTGGTATAGCTGCTTATCCGTTTCAATGTTGGTGTCTTTAGCCACATCTTTTTTGTCATGTTAGGCTTAGAATGTTGGTTGTTTTCTTTCCAGATCATAGGAAGGAGAAGTCACTCGGGTTGCTCACGCAAAATTTCGTTAAGCTGTTCCTCACCATGGAGGTGTGATATTCTGCATTTCCTTGTTTCTGTTCTGAAGATTCATGGTTTGTGGAACTGTGGTTGATTGGTATGAAATCTGTACATCATGCAGGTTGGCAAGATCTCACTTGATGAAGCTGCAAAGTTCCTCCTCGGAGAAGGCCACCGCGAGTCCAATATGAGAAGTTAGTACTCGCATTTCCTCAATGTAGTTCTGCAGCTCCATGAGTAGTTGAGTACTTACTGATACTAATAAAAAAACAAAAGCTAATGTTATTTCCTCCATTCGTGATACAGCTAAAGTCAGAAGATTATATGACATTGCCAACGTGCTGTCTTCACTGAATCTCATTGAGAAGGTAGGCTGTAACAAAATAACTGATAAGTCAGCTATACTTCAATTGATAAGCAATGTTTCTGAATCTGTTCTTAAATCTTATCATTCAGACACATGTAGACACACGGAAGCCTGCATTCCGGTGGCTGGGCGTGGGGCAGAAACCAAAAGCACAAAATGGTGTCACAGTTGCTGTCTCCCCAGAAAGGAAGACTCTAGCGAACAAGAGAGCCTTTGGGACTGAACTCACCAACACTGACATAAACAGAAGCAAATTGGATTCAACAATCCAGAAGAAAGCAAAGCTGACACAGGATGATGGAGATATCTTGAATAGCTACAAAGTGGCCGTGCAGGGGCAGCTCAGGCAGGTTAACAAGAGTGGTTTTGTTTATGGTCCTTTCCACCCTTCCTGTGCAAGAAAACAGGAGCCTGATGATTGTAAGAATGCTGGACAAAGGAAGAGTGCCCAGGATTGGGAGAGCTTTGCTGATTCATTCCGGCCGCAGTACCAGAACCAAGGTGGGTATATATCAGCACTTTTCCATGGTCTTGTTCCTTGTCAAGAGTTGTGCCATTTAAAATAATGATTATCCTAACACTTCACTGCCATGAATATTAATTTCTTATAGGAAAATGCTTGCTGCTTGACTTTGATGCAAGTAGGAATTACACAATTACTTGCAATCTAGCTGAAGCTACAACCTGACGTCTAGCGAATATGACCTCATACACCTTTGGTTAATAACTTGCTATGCTTCCTATTTGGCACGCTTAATTTGGGAACAGAAAGATGCCATAGAAAGTAAAACGTGGTATTAAAAAACTGACTTCCAAATAATGCTACTAACCAGTAACCAATGCTGTAATTGTTGCATGGATGTGGATGCTACCATAATTGTCACATTCATACTAGGTTCTCCGACATTACTATAATTGTCACACTCATACTAGGCTCTGCAATATTTAGTTGGTATTGGTTAGTAGACTTGGGTCTATGCAAGTAGTTGTTCTCTGAAAGTTTGAATAATTTCCAACACGAAAGATGTGTTTACCTCTACATATATATGAATATCGTAGCTGTGAAACCTTGGAATTCAAATTAGGCTCATAGAAATAGTATAGTATATGAGCTCTCTGGAAGGAAATTCTGTGTTCTTTCAAAGCAAGTTATCTGTGAACATAGTAGGATAACCTACACTGATATTTATTGGCCAATTCTATTCTTTATGAATCGCAGAGGTTTAGCCTCTGTCGGGGATTTCTCAACAAAGAAAATCCTACCTTTGTCATTTTCATATAATTCTGTTGCTCGAACTTGGTACCATTGGGTCAGTACGAGACATTGAGTTTGCTGCATTATAATATTGAAAACTCACAGTATTTCCACAATTTTCTGAATGCAGCACTGGGTGACCTTTTCGCTCATTATTTGGATGCATGGAAGTCGTGGCAATCCGAATTTTCGCAGGGTAGCGGCATCATGCAGCAGCAGTTCGGCAAGCCTGTTAGCAACTGATTTTTGTAGGCAAACCAGACTCGAGCACAGCAGTTCTTAGTGCGTGTTAGGGTTTGACCTGTACAATTTGTCAAAATAGAAGTGGAGAGGAAACAAATAGATGACTTAGGCCTAGGCGTTCGTTGCATTTGCTCAATGCAGGAGATCTTTTAGGCTTTTCTAGTCAGAAAAGAGAGGGAAACATTTTTCTCATTGTCAATCTGTATTCTGTAACTTGTGTACTGTTCATTCTTGCACCTACAAGCGTGCATATCTGTCTGCATTCTAAATCTTCCGACCACACTGCTTAGATCATAACATTCTTTGTATGGGTATTGTTTTGGCGACAATCAACTGACATGATTTTTTTGATTCAGATACAGGCACATAAAATCATTAGTTTTATATATTTTAAGATACAACCTGGAAATCTCAGGTGTACAATCCATATGGAAGCAAACCAAACTATTAGTCAAATTATTAAGTAGTAAAAAAATCCAAAGGTCCATCCTTCCAGTCTGGTAATATTCAAATTCAAGCAAACAGTTAAGAATTACAATATTGTTTTTGAACTGGGGAATTACAGTAAATCACAGGGTGCTAGAAAGGAATCCATTTCGGCTTACCTGAAACCCGCACTAGTTTTGCAGTAAAAAAAAGAAAGACATCTTGTTGTTTGAACACTGAAGCTGTCTTTGCTTGCTTGTACACAAAGCTGAAGGATGATATGAAAGTGATGGTTGATGGAGCCAATGTATTGAACTGCCCCCTGGCTTATGCCAGGGTTGTTTCACTTGTTTATGATGGAGTGGATTGGTTGGTTTAGCTTTGTCTTCCTAATAACTAAACCTAAAATATTCCCAACGTCATGACAGCGGCACCGCATCAAATAACTAATTCTTGGCTGAACTTAATGCGACGTTCCCAAACTGCAGCGTATTTTATACAGAACACGATTCTTAATTTCCGACCTTTTAGATTCTTCCCAATCTTTTAAAGAAATCCTGATGCAGTTGGTCCAAAAAAAATTCCATACTCAATTGTCGTCTAGTAGTTTTTTTAGAGGATCTTAATCAATGTTGTGATTTTCTGCATTATCATATTAGCAGTCAAACGGGCCTTAACCAATAGAATCGCGTTGCAGGAGCACGACCGTACTACGAGATCGCTCTTCTCTGCGCTGCGCCGCCGGCCCGCCAAGCCCACCCACCACCAACCCATCCTCCTCCTCCTCCTCTTCCTCCCCTGCTGCAACCGTCTCCTCCCCTTAATAAGGAGAATTCCGCACAAGAATAATCTTCCCCTTTCCCTTTATCTCTCCCACCTCCCACCCACCCCCGCCGGAACCCTAGCCATGGCCGCGGCCGCCCTCCTCCGCCGCGTCCCCGCCGCGCGCTCCCCCTGCGCGGCCCTCATGGCGGCGGCGCGCCCGATCTCCGACTCCACCACGCCCCTCACCATCGAGACCTCCATGCCCTTCACGGCCCACATCGTCGACCCGCCCTCACGCGACGTCACCACCACCCCCGCCGAGCTCGTCACCTTCTTCCGCGACATGTCCCTCATGCGCCGCATGGAAATCGCCGCAGACTCCCTCTACAAGGCCAAGCTCATCCGCGGCTTCTGCCATCTCTACGACGGACAGGAGGCCGTCACCGTCGGCATGGAGGCCGCCATCACCCGCAAGGACTCCATCATCACCGCCTACCGCGACCACTGCATCTACCTCTCCCGCGGCGGGGACCTCGTCACCGCCTTCGCCGAGCTCATGGGCCGCCAAATCGGGTGCTCCCGCGGCAAGGGCGGATCCATGCATTTCTACAAGAAGGACGCCAACTTCTACGGCGGCCACGGGATCGTCGGCGCCCAGGTGCCCCTCGGCTGCGGCCTAGCCTTCGCGCAGAAGTATAGGAAGGAGGACAGCGTCTCCTTTGCGCTCTACGGCGATGGTGCCGCAAACCAGGGCCAGCTCTTCGAGGCCCTCAATATTTCTGCCCTCTGGAAACTGCCCGCTATACTGGTCTGCGAGAACAACCATTGTAAGTTAGTCCGCCAATTATTATGTTGAAATTGGGATTGATATCTGTTTTTCATCTGACGTGGTGCGATCTGGTTGCCATTTCCGATATACAGATGGGATGGGAACAGCTGAGTGGAGGGCGGCCAAGAGCCCCTCATACTACAAGCGTGGCGACTACGTGCCTGGATTGAAGGTGATTTCAGATTCCACCTGTTGATTTTGCCCATCATCGTGCATGGATTGATGAGGGTTGACTAGCATGGTGAATTTTATTTCTGGGTGGCATGTTTGCCTGCTTTTGATGAGTTTTATATGGAGGGTTTGACCTCTCTGTGTCTGTTTTTAAGTTGCAGAAGAGGGTGTTACTTGATAGAATGATATAGTCGGTCCATCATGTTTTTTAGCACGTATTTTTCTGTTCCAACATCTTCATGAAGAAGTATCTTAACGAATTTACCATGGCTACTACCTTAAGGCAACTTTAGTTTGTCCCCAGTTAATATGTTTGCAAATAGAAAGCTACACTGCTGTGTTCTTAGGAGTCAGTTTATACTTCTCAAATATGTTGTCATTTTCCTCTTATTGTGAATTTTGAGCCATTTTCTACCTTGAGTGCAGGGTGGTAACATAAGCTTGTGTGCCATGTCCATGACCTACTTAGTATTTCGTACTGACATCGTCAAATTATGTCTGGTGTAGGTCGATGGAATGGATGTTCTTGCGGTGAAGCAGGCATGCAAATTTGCAAAGGAGCATGCCATTGCAAATGGCCCAATTGTGAGTACATAAGAATATTTGTTTCTTCTGTTTTGAAGTGTGAGTGCATGAAGGTTGTTTAGGGGTAGGCCAAGCTGCCTAGGTTCAGTGGCGCTGCTAGGCTAGGTGATCTTTTGTGTTTCATATTAAGGATCAATACCTAAGACTACCTTAACTTAATTGGAATCCACTCACGTTCTCCTGAAAATATCATGTGCTATGCCTAAAACAGGTGTTGGGTCTTGCCTGACAATTAAACTGGCTGGTTTTGTCTATAAGAATTTGGCCTATCTTGTTAGTCTATCCCTTGTTGTCTGGCTAGAGTAAGTTGCTCGAATAATATGTAGTGCTCAGGTGGTGATTATGATTTTGGCAGCCGTTGCAAACAGATGTTTGCAGTATAGGAGGTTTATGTGTTGGAGACTTAGAGCTGAAATAAGTTATGTATTTTAATGATCAATCCATTTAAGATGGCACTTCCACCTTAGTTTGCCTTTGATTGTTTCCCATTGAAACTCTCTAGATTAGATCCCCAAACTACATCGTTGAGCTATGCCAGTATCATCGTTGAGCTACGCCAATATCTGCTAATACACCCTGGTCACATGTGAAATATTGAAGTAATACACACTAGCTTATGGCCTGATTATTACATCTTTGAACAATGATTGACATGATGCTAACTTTAATGCAATATCGTCTGCTCCTGATACCTTTTATTGCTAACTTACTAATAATGCATGGTTATGAGCTGAATGTACTTTAGTGTGGATGCTTATATCTTGATGCTACTTAATTTCACTGACAGTTACTCATTTCATATGTGTTTGTTTCCATTTTGCCTACCTGTTATTAATTATAAATAATATGACTTCTCAATAGTTTTTGAAGTGGAGCTATTTTGTTAGTAGTGAATGCTGGTTACTAATGTTTTCCTATTATTTAGGTTCTTGAAATGGACACCTACAGGTACCATGGCCACTCTATGTCTGATCCAGGAAGCACTTACCGTACCAGGGATGAGATCTCTGGTGTCAGACAGGTTGGAATGTTGTGAACTTTTAGTTAGAAGGTTAGGAGGTTTTGCCAAATGTATTTCTTTCAGACAATTATTTGTTTTATTGTTCCAACAGGAGCGTGATCCAATTGAAAGAGTTAGAAAGTTGCTCTTGGCTCATGACCTAGCAACCCCTGCTGAGCTCAAGGTATGAGATGATATTGAAATTTTCCAGTATGTTTACTGTAAATGGTCTTCAGTGATAATTATAAATACACAACTACTATTTCGTTCAGAGGAATGTCCTTATTCTTAGTATGGATTCATGTTTTCTTATCAGGACATGGAGAAAGAAATCAGGAAAGATGTTGATGCTGCGATTGCTAAAGCCAAGGTTACCATTGCATTTGGATATACACTTTTAGTCCACCTTGAATTACGTGTGCTTATCACTTACATATACACATATCTTTTGATATCCACAGGAAAGTCCTATGCCCGATGCTTCTGAGCTCTTTACGAATGTATACGTCAAGGGTTTCGGTGTGGAGGTTCGTTAATGTTTAATCTCTTATTGAGCTTCTTCAGAAGTGAATTTACCATTTTTTCTTGTCTGAAGTGATTCTGGAACTGTCATAGTGGTACTCACAGTTTTTAAGTTTGGAACTGGCATTTTGTTTAATATCGTGTTTCTGTTCATTTATATTAGTAGTAAGTTTACATAGAAACTAGATGAAGAACTAAGATTTTACTATTTTAGGTGAAGCTGTCAATTTCACATCTTGAAAACTTTTTTCCTTCACTAATACAATATGAGTCATAAGCTTCAGTTTTATACCATTGAAAACTTTTTTCGAATGGTAATTTTGTGTGTGGCATGTGACTATTGTATTAGTCAACTCATATGACTCATATTTTACCATTTAAAACTTCTTTCGAAATCGAATTCAATGCTATAATTTTTGTGGCATATGACTCATATTTTACCATTTAAAACTTCTTTCGAAATCGAATTCAATGCTATAATTTTTGTGGCATATGACTCATATTTTACTAGTCAACTTCATGCTCAGAGTTATGGTCAATTTTCAGTGTGGCATATAACTAGCAGTGTAAATCATAGTTGCACTTTGAATATTCAAGAAGATGAACCAGTTCTAACACACTCCTTGATGATGCAGTCATTTGGCGCAGACAGAAAGGAGTTGAGAGCTACACTCCCATAGGCCGCCAACCTGAAGAAGGGCACTCTTCTAATACGAGAGACATCGAGGAGAAATAAGTATTGCTGAACAAAACCCTTGGGCATTGCTGGCAGTTTTTGTTGCAAAACGAACCTGTATAGAGATGCGATGTCAGGAGGATCTGCTCCTTATTTGTTTTGCTTCTTTTTTTCTTCTTTTCATGCAATTCATTTTAACTGCTGCTGGTTGGCTTCGTATTGAGGCTAGTGATTTGTCCGCATAATTGCTTCTGTCTACAAAATCATGAGGTGGAAACTAAATGGTTGCTCGACTCCTTACGGCATGACAACCGTCTGTCATATCTCCACTAATATTAAAAGACAGAGTCTGTCAGATCCGGAGGATCTAAACCGTCCACAGCCTAAGATCCTGACTCAAACCATTCAATGATGTATGTTGAGCATCGTTTCCCCTCGACTGCAAAAAGAAAACAAATACAGTAGAAAAAACGAACGGTTCACTAGCGCACGAAGGAAACTTCCCGGCACCGACGCTCCATGCCTCCGACAACGCCTCGCTGCCGCATCCTGGTCCCTCCGCCACCGCGCCTCGCCGCCGCCTCCTGGTCCTGCCGCCCCCGTGCTGCCGCCTCCTGGACTCGCCGTCCACGCCTACTGCTCTCGCCGCCCCCGGCCCGCCACTGCCCTAGCCCCCCCCCCCCCCCCCCCCCCCCCGCAGCCGCATTCTTGCCTCGCCTCCAACGCGTCCTTGCTTCGACGCCCACGCCCCCGCCCCAGGCGCCGCGGGCGAGCTCTTGTTCCTGGATTAAAATTACTGACCAGAGGAGGCCATGAGGCGATGAGTTTATTTTCTCAAAATACATGAGGTGATCTTTCTTTGTTTTCCTCAGTAATTATCGACTAATTTAGTTCTGGGGTAGCTTGACAGATCACAATGTGTGCATTACCGACCAGCCAATGTCCCAATTATTTTTAAATTTAGTTGTTGTTGGGGAATTTTTTGGTTGCCGTGGGTGGGTTCTATGGATTTGTATAACATGGGTTCTTCTAATTTTTTACGGATAAATATAAGTTAACCACACTTGAACGGGAATCCGGCACCTAGAGGGGGGGGTGAATAGGTGCTATTACAAATTTTAGGTCTTTTCAAATTTAGGCTCAACACAAAGGTAAATTCTCTAGATATGCAACTATGGTGAATTTACCTAAATGACAACCTAAGCAATAACAAGATAAAAGCTAACAAGACAAGCAAGTAAGGGAGCAAGATAAAGGGAACCGAGTGAAGCACGCGGAGACGAAGATGTAATCCCGAGTTCCACCCAAGGGTGTACGTCTCGTTTGGAGAGGTGTGCGCTACCACAACAGGTTAGCCGCAACGCCACAAAGGCTCACCTTCTTCTCCGATGAACTCAACCACAAAGGTTGCGAGTTCACCTTCCACTATTGATCCCCTTTTAGGGCGGAGATCGAATCCCTTACAAACGCTTGAGGCACGCACCCACAACTTAATTGGGGGCTCTCAAGAAGACCACAACAGGTCAAGGACCACAAAAGGTCAAGGCAACACCAAGATTACAACAAAGGTGAACTAGGTTTTCCCACCGGAAACCCTAGCCACGAAATCCCCAAGTGAATGGGGAGGAAATGCAAATCCCTTCGGTGAAGATGTAGATCCGGGCCTTCTCCTCCAATCCTTCAAAGATCAACGAATTTGGGTGGAGGGATTGGGAGATCTTGATGATGTGAGCTTTCAAGAATAGTAGGAGAGAGAAAATCTGAGAGCTAGCTGTTCTTGAGTGAGTGAGGGGGTATTTATACCCCCTCCCAAAATCTGGCCGTTGGCTGCCTCGAGGACCCGGAAATTCCGGTATAAGTGACACCCGGAAATTCCGGGTCACTCGGAATATCCGAGTCTGTGAAAAATCCGAGTTGAATTTCCGGTTGAGATCAGAACGTCTTCGACATCTTGACTTAGCCAAATTTCTGAGGGTGACTCGGAAATTCCGAGTCAGTGAAATTTCCGAGCTGAATTTCCGGTTGAAGTCAGAACGTCTTCGACAACTTGACTTAGCCAAATTTCTGAGGGTGACTCGGAAATTCCGAGTCAGTGAAATTTCCGAGCTGAATTTCCGGTTGAAGTCAGAACGTCTTCGACAACTTGACTTAGCCAAATTTCTGAGGGTGACTCGGAAATTCCGGGTCAGTGAAATTTCCGAGCTGAATTTCCGGTTGAAGTCAGAACGTCTTCGACAACTTGACTTGGCCAAATTTCTGAGGGTGACTCGGAAATTCCGAGTCAGTGAAATTTCCGAGCTGAATTTCCGGTTGAAGTCAGAACCACTTCCTGACTTTTCCTTAGCCATTTTTCTGTTAGATATAGGAGACCCGGAATTTCCGATCCTGAAAAATTCCGGCTCCAATAATCCGATTCTGGGAAGAATTCCAGAAACTCTTTTTCTCTACATTTTGGCTTTGGGATATGTGGTATGCAACTCACACAAACTGAAATACTTAGCAATAGGATTAGTACATCATTGGTATTGTTAACTAACACACAAAACACTAGGGATTAAGAAATGTTCTTTCAATCTCCCCCTTTTTGGTGTTAGATGACAATACCAAGATTTGCAAAGAAACAAAATGCAATATCATGTTTTTGACAGAAAATAGCTCCCCCTAAACAAGTGCATGTATGAAACACAAAAAGACAAAGGATAGGAGCAATTTTATAATAACAAACACAAGATATCACAAAGGAGTAATGGGACAAAATGAAGGTTATTTTACCATTTGAGACTAGATAGATTTTCATACCTTGTGTAAATAGGATATGAAGAGAATACCAACACAATAACTTTGAAGTCTCAACCATAGGATAATGATAGCATAACATTGTCTCAATACACATAGATAATAAAAGAGTTCAACAAATAACCACAAATAAGATAAATGGACACAAGCGCAAAGAAATGGTAAACGCATATGCTTGTGCCCGAACCCCTGCAAATCCCCGAAGTCCTAGTAGAGCAACTTCTCCCCCTTTGGCATCAAAACGCCAAAAAGGAAGAGGAGCGATGCTACGTCCCGTGAAGGTCTTCAGTCCGAGGGGGTCTCCTCCTCATCATCATCATCCTCAGCATCATCATAATCTGCCTCCTCATCATCATCATCATCCTCATCATCATAATCATGTCCAGTGGTGTACGAGCTGCCGCCAAGGTCATGATCAATTTGAGTCCATGGAGCCAAAGAACCCTGGTTCCACTGAGCAAAGGTCAGAGGATCAGAGAGATCAGCAGGAGCAGGAGAGCCAGACACATGATGAAGGATCAAGTCTTGATTGTAGGCCAGCTGACGACGATCCTTGTAGGCGGTGTATTGCTCTTTGCGGATGTCCACATTCATGCACAGGATGTTGCGTTGGAACCAATTCAGCTTCTTCACCTTCGCATGAGTGGCCGGGACATAAGTAGGAGCAGCAGCCCTCCTAGCATCACCCATAAAAGAGCCACCCTGAGCTGAGCTAGAGGAAGGCACAGGAGGAGGCTTGACCACTGTCTTCTTCTCATATAGTGTCTTGAAGTCATGCGGCTCCAACTCATCGCCACTGAAGTTATAGTCAGGAACCTTGAACTTGATGAGTTTCATGATGTAAGGAGCATAGGGGATAGTGACTCTGGTGGTCATGGCTTCATACATCTCATTGTAGATGTAATCCATAACATCCACACTCCAGTCTTCATCAGAGCCCGGGTCCTCCACAATGCGGTTGGCATGAAGGAGCAAGTTGCATAGAGGGGTCACCACATTGTCGTTGTTGCCACCACTTGGTGCAATGTTCTCTCGGAGGATGCGCACAAGAACATCATAAAGAGGAAGCAAGTCTCGAGAATTGCCGGGTGTGGCTCCCTCACCATATAAGTGCACGGTCTGCTTCTTGTTGATCTTGTACGGGTGGTGCATGCGATAGCCTTGAGGATTGTTTCCATCAAACTTGTAGCCCAAAACCTTGGCAAACTCCTCAAAGTTGGACTCACAGAAAGATTCACCAGTCATCCACTTAATTGTCTTCTTTGAGTCACCCTTGATCACTAGAGTGGCAAAGAACTGCATCACAAGCTGAGGGTTGTAAGGACAACGAGTGAGCACTAGCCTCTCCAAGCCCATAGTCTTGACAAGATGTATAGCTTCAACAAAGGAGGCTTTATTCTGCAGAGTTGCAAGGTTAAACGGATGCATAGGCCGAATGGGCTTCGACAGAGAGTAGTAGAGGTCCACGAGTATGTGCTCTTGCTCTTGACACCAAAAGCTGCGATCATCCAGAGTGTTGTCCCTTGGCCTAAGGTACCAATCCCCTTGTCTGAGCTGAGAGTATTCAACAGAGTTCATCTTTGAATAGTTCTGACGTTGAGGAGCAGGAGCATTCTTCCTTTTCTTGGATGGTGGCTTGCTAACAACAGTTTTCTTCTTCCTTTGGACAGGTGGATTGCTTGAGGAGGCAGGACCCTTACCCTTATTGACAGGGATCTTGTGTACAGGTGCCCTTGAGGTGTACCTTGATGCCCCAGCGGACGGACTCCCACTTGAACCTGTGAATTTGAGCATAGTGGGTAGCAAAAGGTAAGTACACACAAGTCAGGAGAGGATACACACATTAGGTAGGCATTTGAGGAATCATATGTAGTTAAATATGAGTTAATCTTAAAACTGCAGTGTTCAGCTCGGAAATTCCGATTCAGACATAACCGGAAATTCCGGGGGACCGGAAATTCCGAGTCAGGCTGAGTCGGAAATTCCGACCTAAACAGAAACAGTGCAGATCTGAGATTGACTCGGTCTAAAACTAGATCGATCCAACACAATGCAAAACTAATGTATGTAGATGGCAGGGAATGAAGCTAGGAACAATCTCTACCAAGCAATCTTGAAACAAATAACTCCACAACAAGATCCTAGTGCAAGCACATAGGGAAGAGGAAAAGTGAAGTTACCCTCATCCATTGAGGCCATTGCACATAACCAATACTCGTCGTTTTAGCTCATTAGTCATGGGAATGAATATAGAGATAAAAGAACACTTGCTATCGGCATAATGGGGGGAGGGATGGTCCAATGTATTAGGACCGCACTCCCCCTATTTCCATGCCTACATCTAAACAAGATAAGATGCAATTACGCCCTAGGTGAGTGTGCAAGCGATCAAGCTAAGGACCTCGAATCAATGATATTTAGCTCATTCCTCAAAAAACAAAACCTTCCTTCCTCAAGGGGCTTCGTGAAGATATCCGCCAATTGATCCCTTGTGCCCACATGTAATAAGTCAATGTCTCCTCGGGCCACATGATCTCTGATGAAATGATGGCGGATCTCAATATGCTTGGTTCTTGAATGTTGCACCGGGTTGTAAGCAATCTTGATGGTACTTTCGTTGTCACATAGAAGAGGCACTTTGTCGCAAGCGACTCCGTACTCCTTTAAAGTTTGCCTCATCCATAGCAACTGAGCGCAACAACTTGCGGCGGCAACATACTCGGCTTCGGTGGTGGAGAGAGATATACAATTTTGCTTCTTAGAAGACCAACTTACCAAGGACCTCCCAATAAATTGACAAGCGCCGGAGGTTGACTTCCTATCATCTTGATCTCCTGCCCAATCGGAATCCGTGTACCCACATAGTGAGAAATTTGCATCCTTGGGGTACCACAATCCAAAGGTTGGGGTATAAGCCAAATATCTAAAGATCCTCTTGACCGCCATATCATGGCTTTCTTTAGGAGCCGCCTGATATCTTGCACACACTCCTACGGCTAGCACTATATCCGGTCTAGATGCACAAAGGTAGAGTAGAGATCCAATCATGGAGCGGTATACCTTTTGATCCACATCCTTACCCTTGGGGTTGAGCTCAAGGTGACATTTGGTTTGCATTGGGGTAGAGGCACCCTTGAGCTCAAGCAACCCGTACTTCTTGAGCATGTCTTGAATGTACTTTGCTTGGTTGATGAACGTTCCTTCCTTCAATTGTTTGATCTCAAATCCGAGGAAGAACTTCATCTCACCCATCATAGACATCTCAAACCTGTCAGTCATAAGCTTAGAGAATTCTTCGTTAAATGCTTTGTTAGTAGATCCAAATATAATGTCATCCACATATAATTGACAAATGAAAAGCTCTCCATTAACTTTCTTAGTGAAAAGTGTGGGGTCGATTTCCCCAACTTGGAATCCACGGTCTACAAGTAGTTCTCTAAGGTGCTCGTACCACGCTCGTGGGGCTTGTTTAAGGCCATAGAGTGCCTTATCTAACTTGTAGACATGGTTCGGATACTTGAGGTCTTCAAACCCCGGTGGTTGCTTAACATAAACAAGTTCATTTAGTGGACCATTTAGAAAAGCGGATTTAACATCCATTTGTTGCAACTTAAAGTTATGATGAGAGGCATAGGCAAGAAGAATACGAATAGACTCAAGTCGAGCCACGGGCGCGTAGGTTTCTCCAAAGTCAATGCCTTCAATTTGGGAGTAACCTTGAGCCACCAATCTTGCCTTGTTTCTCACCACCATGCCATGTTCATCTTGCTTGTTCTTGAAAATCCACTTGGTGCCGATAACATTGCGGCAATCTTTGGGTCTTTCCACCAACTTCCACACCTTGTTGCGCTCGAAGTTGTTGAGCTCTTCATGCATGGCATCAAGCCAATCTTTATCTTCAAGAGCTTCAAAGACCTTCTTGGGTTCCACCATGGAGATGTGAGTTTGATGTTCACTAAAGCTTGCAAGTTGTCTTCGGGTAGAGACCTTGCTTCTCACATCACCAAGCACCTTGTCAAGAGATAGAGCTCTTAATTCTTGTGAGGTGCCAACCCTATTCAAGCGGCGGATCTCGATATCCCTACGAGTGGTGGGAGGAATCGCTTGATCATCTTGATCATTCATGTCTCCGCCTTGACTGAATTGATGGCCTTGATCAACCATTGGAGTGACGTCCAGCTGTGAAGGAGAGGGTTGATCTTGGCCTTGCTGCGAGCTGCTACCGGGAATGTCAGCAGGACCGGATATTCCGGGTTCAGTATGGACCGGAAATTCCGAATCACCGGAATTTCCGACTCCAGTTTGAACCGGATTTTCCGGCCCTCCGGAAATTCCAGGAGCAGCTGGAGAGTCTTGTGCTTCTTCTTGGCTAGGCGTGTTGGGCACGGTGTTGTCGATGGGTGTTTCTTGTGTTGGGGTAGCCACCACTTGTGAAGAACTTGATCCTTGTTGAGCAACCTCATAATGGACTTCAACGGGGCGGTGGACTCCCAACCCCATTCTTTGAATAGCATCTTGAGGTTGATCATCACCTACAACGGAAACACCACTTTGCTCCACAAGGGAGCCGTCATTCTCCTCGAACATCACACTACAAGTTTCTATGATAATGCGCGAGGCCTTATCATAGACTCTATAAGTGTGAGATTCGGACCCGTAGCCCACAAATGTCCCTTCAAGAGACTTAGATTCAAACTTGCCCAAACGAACACCTTTGATGAGATAGAAACACTTACAACCAAAAACTCGGAAGTAAGAGATATTGGGCTTGTTCCCGGTAAGCACTTCATAAGGGGTCTTCATGAGTCCTTTGCGAAAGAAGAGCCGGTTGGATGAATGGCAAGCGGTGTTGACGGCTTCGGCCCAAAAGTTGTGAGGGGACTTGAACTCGGCCATCATCGACCTTGCCATCTCAATAAGAGTGCGATTCTTCCTTTCGGCTACACCATTTTGTTGGGGAGTATAAGCAGCGGAATATTGATGACGAATCCCTTCTTCACTAAGGAACTCGTTTAAGGTGTAGTTCTTGAACTCGGACCCGTTGTCACTTCTTATCACCAAGATAGGGACATTGTGTTGACGTTGAGCTTCATTGGAGAAGTCGATGATAGTTTGTTGAGTCTCCATCTTCGACTTGAAGAAGAAAACCCATGTGTATCTTGAATAGTCATCAACAATCACCAAGCAATATTTCTTGCCACCAAGACTAGCTTCCGGAATGGGACCAAAGAGGTCAACATGAAGAAGTTCCAAAACCCTTTTTGAGGAAATGATGGTCTTGCTTGGATGGTGAATATCATGCATTTTTCCTTCAACACAAGCCCTACACATCCGATCCTTCGAGAAAGAAACATGGTCTTTTAGTCCTAGGATATGGCCACCCTTGTGGAGACTTTGCAAAGTCCTCATGTTGACATGGGCTAGTCGGCGATGCCATAGCCAACCCAAGTCCGCCTTAGCGAATAGGCACATTGAGTGGGAAGTGGTGACTCCGGAGAAGTCAACCACATAGAGCCCATTCTCAACGTACCCAACGAAAGACACATTGAGAGACTTGCTCCGCATGAGGATAACCATCTCCTTTTCGAAGACAACGGTATAACCCAAACAAGTTAAAGAATGGACGGAGATCAAGTTGAAACCTAGGGACTCGACAAGCAAAACATTCACGAGTGTGATGTCCGGTGCCACTACCACCTTGCCGAGCCCTATTACCTTAGACTTTGAATTGTCACCATATGTAACGGTCATTTGATCATCATTGGGCTTCAACTCCGTTACAATTTCCTTGCTTCCGGTCATGTGACTAGTGCACCCACTATCAATTATCCATTTCGATCCTCCGGAAGCAAGTCCCTACACACAATCAATTCTTTGGTTTAGGTACCCATTTTGCAATGGGTGCCTTTTGGTTAGCAACAAGAGTCTTTGGGACCCAAATAGCATATTCAATGTAACCATCAAAAGGACCAATGTATCTAGCATAGACATCCCCATAATAATCAACATATAAAGCATAATTGGGGTTAGATATGCCCGCAAAGTCATCACGAGTGGGAGTGCCCCTTGTGGCATTTCCGCTTGCTATATCATCTTTCTTGGCTTGTGCGGGCTTGGTCTTTTTCTTGATCATCTTCTTCTTCTCCTTAGCAACATAGCCTAGACCTTCCTTACCCTTGTGGGGTACTCGCTCATGAAGAGGAGTAGTGAGTGTCCCCTTGCCTTTATCAAGGGAGGTCTTAGGCTCGGTTGCCATGGAGGGAACAAACAAGACCCTAGCTTTATCCTTGACAACATTTGCATTAGTATTCAAAGGAGTAGAAGTACTAGGTTTCTCAAGAATGGATATCCGAGTTTGGAGTTGATCACGAGACTTGAGGAGACGCTCGTGATCACTTGTCAATACCTTGTGAGTATTTTCAAGTGACTCGAAGTCTTCGCAAAGTCTAGCATGAGCAACCACAAGCTCGGACTTTTCATTTTGCACAATTTTACATTTAGCAAAGTAAAGATCACGATCCTTAGTGATCTTAGTAAGTTGCTCCTTGAGGAGAGCATGAGCTTCTTGTTCATCTTCGAGAGAGGATTGGAGGGACACCTTAGCGTGTGCATCCTCTCTCTCAATCTCACCTTTTAATTCAAGCTCATCCTCAAGCTCACCTATACGACTCATAATTGAGCCAAAGTGTTTCTTTCCTTCTCCTTGCAAGTTAGTCATGAATTTATCAAAAGCAATAATTTCTTCCTTGACTTCTAGGCTCATACCATCATCAATGTCATGGGATATAGGGGTGGGGGACAATTTTACCTCGGATGTCTTTGCCATAAGACATCTTGCATTCTTGATGATGGGGCTCTCGTTTGGTGAGGAGAAGAGTGACGGAGGTGTGGAAGAAATGGCTAGTGCGGCCACTTGCGTTGGAGTGTCCTCCTTGTCACTATCTTCATCATCGGTGGGATATTGCTCTTGAGTTACCAAGACAATCTTTTGGTTCTTCTTGAAGTAGGGCTTCTTCATGGGCATGGGCCCCTTCCCTTTCGTCTTGGCCACGAGCCTCCCACCATGATCCTCTCTTCTCTCCCATGGGCAATCTGCAACAAAGTGGCTTTTGTCATCACAGTTATAGCAAAGCCTCACCTTGTTGAATGGCTTTCCTCCATTGGAGGGAAACTTCTTGTCAATCCTCGCTTTGGCCCTTCCGGGGTTCTTCCAAAACGTTCTTGCCGCAAGACCCATGTGTTGAGTAAGAGTACTTGAGAGAGTCTCACTAGATAGCTCGACTTGATCATCATACTCCTCTTCATCCTCTTCTTCAACGGTGGCCTTCAAAGCAATTGAGGCATGCTTGTGCATCCCTATGGCTCTAGCTCTTGCATCTTGTGCAATCTTGGAGGCCACCTTGTATGCGGTCATCTCTTGCATGACTTCATTGGATGTCATCTTTGCGAAGTCATGTCTCCCTTGGAGTGTCTTCAAATCCGTTTCCTCAAAGGGCAAGAGAGCGGTCACAAACTTCCTCTTGATCCAAGCGTCATCAATGTAGACCGCCCCGAGGTTCTTGAAGGAGTTGGCAACCAACACCAACCTCCGGTACATGTCCTCGTGGCTTTCTCCATCCAACTTGTAGAACCCTTCCACCTCATTGCATAAGGCATCATACCGGTTCTTCTTCATGCTCTCATTCCCGACGAAGATGTCGGAAAGAGCATTCCAAACTTCTTTGGCGGTGGAGAATTGTTGAATGAGCGCCATGTCCTTCTCTCCAACGGCCATTTGGAGTTGATGAAGAGCGGTGGCGTTGAGTTGGCTATCAACCACCTCTCTTCTTGTCAAGTTGGTTGGATCATGGGGCTTGAATCCTTCTTCAATGATGCGCCATAGCTCAATGGAGGCACTACATAGATGAGACTTCATTAGAAATTGCCATTGAGAGAAATGAGTAGGTTTGAGCTTAGGAGGATCACTTCTAAAGTTTACATGAGGGTGAGGGATAGGAGGGTTAGGAGAGTAATTATGGTTGACATTATGAAATTCCTCTCCTTTGGGGGTGTTATGGGAGCTAGGTGATTCATCCTTTTCTGCCTTTCCGAGGGAAACACTTAGAGGAACGTCTTTGGACCCATCTGAAGATGACTCCTTAGAGTTCTCACCATGCTCCTTAGGAGGAGGAGAGGGAGAAGTAGCCTCGGGCTCCTTAGACTTCAAGAGTGCCATGAGCATCTCATTCATCTTGAGGAGTTGGGCCTCCAAGGACGATCTCATATCAATAAGATCGGCCATGGTTGCCCCTTTGGCTAACGCCTCCTTCTCCGCCTCTAATTTCTCACGGGCGGCCCTCTCGGCATCGGATTCCGTCATCGTTGCACTTAGGCGGTTAAGCCCTTAAAAGTGAACCTGGCTCTGATACCAATTGAACGGGAATCCGGCACCTAGAGGGGGGGGGGGGGGGGGGGGGTGAATAGGTGCTATTACAAATTTTAGGTCTTTTCAAATTTAGGCTCAACACAAAGGTAAATTCTCTAGATATGCAACTATGGTGAATTTACCTAAATGACAACCTAAGCAATAACAAGATAAAAGCTAACAAGACAAGCAAGTAAGGGAGCAAGATAAAGGGAACCGAGTGAAGCACGCGGAGACGAAGATGTAATCCCGAGTTCCACCCAAGGGTGTACGTCTCGTTTGGAGAGGTGTGCGCTACCACAACAGGTTAGCCGCAACGCCACAAAGGCTCACCTTCTTCTCCGATGAACTCAACCACAAAGGTTGCGAGTTCACCTTCCACTATTGATCCCCTTTTAGGGCGGAGATCGAATCCCTTACAAACGCTTGAGGCACGCACCCACAACTTAATTGGGGGCTCTCAAGAAGACCACAACAGGTCAAGGACCACAAAAGGTCAAGGCAACACCAAGATTACAACAAAGGTGAACTAGGTTTTCCCACCGGAAACCCTAGCCACGAAATCCCCAAGTGAATGGGGAGGAAATGCAAATCCCTTCGGTGAAGATGTAGATCCGGGCCTTCTCCTCCAATCCTTCAAAGATCAACGAATTTGGGTGGAGGGATTGGGAGATCTTGATGATGTGAGCTTTCAAGAATAGTAGGAGAGAGAAAATCTGAGAGCTAGCTGTTCTTGAGTGAGTGAGGGGGTATTTATACCCCCTCCCAAAATCTGGCCGTTGGCTGCCTCGAGGACCCGGAAATTCCGGTATAAGTGACACCCGGAAATTCCGGGTCACTCGGAATATCCGAGTCTGTGAAAAATCCGAGTTGAATTTCCGGTTGAGATCAGAACGTCTTCGACATCTTGACTTAGCCAAATTTCTGAGGGTGACTCGGAAATTCCGAGTCAGTGAAATTTCCGAGCTGAATTTCCGGTTGAAGTCAGAACGTCTTCGACAACTTGACTTAGCCAAATTTCTGAGGGTGACTCGGAAATTCCGAGTCAGTGAAATTTCCGAGCTGAATTTCCGGTTGAAGTCAGAACGTCTTCGACAACTTGACTTAGCCAAATTTCTGAGGGTGACTCGGAAATTCCGGGTCAGTGAAATTTCCGAGCTGAATTTCCGGTTGAAGTCAGAACGTCTTCGACAACTTGACTTGGCCAAATTTCTGAGGGTGACTCGGAAATTCCGAGTCAGTGAAATTTCCGAGCTGAATTTCCGGTTGAAGTCAGAACCACTTCCTGACTTTTCCTTAGCCATTTTTCTGTTAGATATAGGAGACCCGGAATTTCCGATCCTGAAAAATTCCGGCTCCAATAATCCGATTCTGGGAAGAATTCCAGAAACTCTTTTTCTCTACATTTTGGCTTTGGGATATGTGGTATGCAACTCACACAAACTGAAATACTTAGCAATAGGATTAGTACATCATTGGTATTGTTAACTAACACACAAAACACTAGGGATTAAGAAATGTTCTTTCAACACTGCATGAAGAATTTTCATTAGGATAGAACTTTCTCTGTTGCTAGCTAGGTCCATAGGAAAGGCTTATTCAGTGAGAGTAATCTCACGGGTTTGATAATTTTCACATGACCAAAAGTCAGACAAGATTTTTATTTGCAGAACCACAAGGTCTAAGCCTTCTAGGTAGTTCTACCTGACGCACAATTTAACCTTTCTAACCACCAGTAACACCATTGACGCCCACAAGTATTCCCAATTTGCTTCGAACTGATGTATGGTTTACTGATGCTGTTTATTTTGTTTCTCTCCGTTATGGTGTTAGGTTGATTTTAGGTCGGATATGGATAATTCTTCAGTACCATCTAAGGCGCGTTCTCCATTTAAAGACATAACAAACACATCGACAAGAACAGATGGAAATGCCACGAGTGGTGATAACACAGGAAAGAAAACAGCAAGTCGTCAAAACTGGTATGCCTGGCTGTCTTTAGGTTGATTTTAGGTCGGATATGGATAATTCTTCAGTACCATCTAAGGCGCGTTCTCCATTTAAAGACATAACAAACACATCGACAAGAACAGATGGAAATGCCACGAGTGGTGATAACACAGGAAAGAAAACAGCAAGTCGTCAAAACTGGTATGCCTGGCTGTCTTTAGGTTGATTTTAGGTCGGATATGGATAATTCTTCAGTACCATCTAAGGCGCGTTCTCCCTTTAAAAACATAACAAACACATCGACAAGAACAGATGGAAATGCCACGAGTGGTGATAACACAGGAAAGAAAACAGCAAGTCGTCAAAACTGGTATGCCTGGCTGTCTGATGAGAAGAAGGTCGAGTACCTGCAGAAGCTGCGTACGACTCGACAAAAAAAAAGCTGCAACTGTCTCTGAAAATGCAACAAATTCTCGAGCGAGTACAAATTCTCGAGCGAGTGGGCAAGAGCGGTATGCCAGATTGACGGATGAGAAGAAGGCTGAATATCTCGAGAAGCAACGGATATCACGTCAAAAAAAGAAAAACGATGCACTCAGCAGGAATTTCAAAAAAACTGAACAATCCTGTGATGTCACCTGGTAAATCTACACTAATAAGCATATTTACGTTCAAACTTCATATGAAGGCTCTTGCATGATAATCATTTGTCTCGATCCACACTGCAGGTGTGATGCATATCGGGTCAACACAGTCTTGCATTACACAACAAATGGGAACGCCAAATGCACTTGGTACGTATATGTCACCTACACAATGTTTATGCACCAGATCTCAATCTTTATTTTAATTATATCATGTACTTGACCGCGCAATGTAGGTGTGCAAGATTTGGGATTACGACAAACCAGAACTACTGAGCACATGGGAATACCTTGTACAGAAGGTGTATATCGTAGTAAACACTGTGTTGCAATGATACCCTGAATTTTAGTGCAGCACTACTCAATTATAGTTATCCTTTTCATGTATACAAGAACCCACAATCTGACCGAAAACGAACACATTGGCTGGCTTCATAGGAATGATACTTATCTGCGACCAACAACAACGGAGAACTACACAACTAATGGCATCGCCACTGCCTCATCTATTCCAAATGAAACTCAAGCCTCATGTTGCTCCATTCAAATGCTAGGTGATATCAGTACACTCAATCAGATTTTGCATGACAAATATGTGTTCGTAACATTCTTACTAATTCTCTACTTAAATCGGTTTCAGCTACACAAAGCTATGTGGAGCCAGATCATGGCACTGCATTTGAGAAGAAACGACAGCGGGGTAGGGAACACTACTCAAACATGTCAGCGGGACCACCTTAAAGCTATTTGTCTATAAATATAACCCAACAGGTATTCTTCACACAAACTATTTGTCTATCATTCTTCGTTGTTCGATTCTGGAGTACCACCTTAAAGCTTGCACAACACACATGTGCAAACTAAGAGGAATGTTAAATATGGATGCCATTTTTAAAATTATTTTTCTGGATCAACAATAACTCTTCTATATATCTTCTTGGAGTTTCATTTGATTTCCTTATTGGAGCAGATCGATTTTGAGTAATTTGTACATCATCAATAGGATAAACAAAAATAGACCACTGGCAGGATACTCTTATGACTTCTCTGTACATTTTTTTTTTTGTGTGCATGCGCTGTATGCATACAAATAAGTTAAATAAGATTTGTCACTGTGTTAAATTAGATCGTCTTAGCTTTCATGTGTTCAATCAGGTGATGAATAAAACATCTCACAAATTAATGGTACAAATAGTCCTTATTTACATCAATTTCCTAATTATGGAGTCTGATAATGTTTACCCGAGGGAGTCTTCTAACATTTCTCATGTACTGCTACAGGGATATTCAACATGGACAACAGCCCTGTCTCATCTTCTAATCAGATTCGACAGGGTATCTCTAAACAGGGTAGTCAAGAGTGGTATGCTACATTGACGCGTCAACAAAAGGTGGATTATTTACAAATGCAACGCATTGCCCGGGAAGAAAAAGAGGCTGCAAATCATATCGGTGTTAATTCTGTGGACGTGTCTCATATATCGCCGACTTCTGTAGCTAATTCATTACGTGCCCCGTTTAGCAACATCACCAACACACAAACAAGTACAAACAGCCTGTTTGATTCATTTTCAAGAATCATTTGTAGATGATATGGATTATTTTGAAATCGAAGGCGTTGCTGGTTAATCTCAAAATCTCCTCTCTTAAATTTCCATCTCCTTCTTTTCATACAACTTTTGGTGATCATATAATTTATGCAAATTAACCTCAAAATATCCTCTATTGTTTTTTATGTCAAGAGTTAACCAACCATTAGAGATGAAATCATTATAGCACTGGCTGCCCAGAATTAAGAGAGCTTCTACATGGTTAATTATTTAGATTATTGAATCCTTAACTACGTGCTAAGTTTGTGAACAGTGCAGAAGAGAAATAGCATAAGGATTCTATATTGGATACTTTCTCAACCAAAGTAGTGGTCACATTTTTAAAAAATCTGGAAAAGGAACTTCATGACTGTCAGCGGGCTACATTTCTTTGAAGTTCCAACAAATGAGAATTATGACATTTTTATTACTTTAGAAGTGAGACAAAAAAATAAAAGAAAATAATAAATTATATGATCGGCTAAAAGTTAAGGAATCATCAAGAAAAGTTAAAGTTAAGAGTTCCCTATCTCTCAGTTTCCGCAAGTTTATTTTTGTTTGCATGAATATGTAAACCAGTTCCTGTTTGCAACTAGCACACAAGTGTCTGCTTCAGAATTTCAGCTATTTACTATTTATGGTTACAACAAATAATTTTTGTTGTCAGATGGTTATATTTCCTGGTTATGTGTTTGTGGCAATTAACAAGGTAAGGAAAGTCATGTAGAACTGCTTGTAAGTTGTAAGACAATTTAAAGTATATAATTTTGTGTGTTAATCAAGTACTTTACTATGCGGCAAGCCAAGAGTTTCGTACCTTGTTGAGTGTGACAGGGGGGGGGGGGGGGGGGGGGGGGGGGCGCACCACGAGATATGGGCAACATTACTTGTGAACATTATGAAATTTAAATAAGAAAATAGTGTTTGCTGTTTAGTATATTAGTAAACGTTATAAAACTTTAAAAGAAAAATATTCAATTAAGTTATGTGTATTAGTCGCCATGTGCATTGCACGTGCATCCTTACCAGTCTAACAAATACCCCCCGTTGTTGGATATCACTGGCCGGTTAATTATTAGTGATTATTGCCTTTTCATTTTCACGCCACGCCATTTCCTGTAAGTTGTGGTTATTGTGTTTTTCTCTGTGAAACACCTAGCACAACTTGTAGAGAAGACTCGTGCTGATTGTTGCTGTCATCGTAGGGTAAACATCATGTACGAGCTACCCAGGTTAACCATTCTAGTTTTTGTGGATTAGTATATGTCTTTTGTTTTCTCCAACCTCCAGCATATGCCGGGGGCCAAAATGTGTTTGCCAAGGCTATTGTTTTGTACCAGTTCATATAGTTAGGATTAGATTATCTAGCTCCATACCGAGGTCTTCTGGTCGTACAAATGTGTGTACTTTGTGTATATACCCAACTTGATTTAACGTCGAAACGTGACAAGCTTATCCACTCTCGATCTATTTCAGTTACATCACGTTATCATGCATGCATAGTATATCTACCAAAATCGATTTGATTGCAGCGGAAGATCAAACTTGCCCTCGCGTTTGCAGGAAGAGCCGCTAGTTTTCTAGAAAGAAACCAGATGTCTTGGAATTGAATTGATAACAACATGAAATTAAGGGCCGTCATTTGGTGCAGAGAATTTTGTTTTGCTCCTGAGCTCAAGTGCTTTCTCCACTTAAAAGAAATTCGAAAATCATATAAAATTATTAAAAACAATTCTGATCTAGCCTATGGTGTATCCCACAAACCTCCAGAATATAAATTTTAGATACTATTTATGTTGAGATACAGAAAAATGAGAAATTTGTGGATCTTAATATGCGTGTTTTCGAATGACTAAAGCTCATAAGAATTTGTCGTTTTCATCATTTCATGTAGCTCATAATATAATGTAGTACTATTTAAAATTGATAATTTGCACCGCTGTGGCATAAAACATCTGCTATATCTGAAATTGTTTTCAGAAATTTTGAAACTCATAAATATGATTTTCGAATTTTATAAGTGACTAGAGAGCACTGGAGCTCGCGAAAAAACAAAACAAAAAACCACTTTCCGATTCACTTTTTTTCCCTGTGTGATTCACTTGTTTAAGGTCCAATCTAGCGCTGGAGCAGTTGGAGGCCCAACCCAACTCTGTAAGACAGCCTTTGGGCCTACAATCTCGGTTGCCTCTCACGCTCTTTTTCCTTATGCTATCTTGTGTCCCGCCGGGCGCGGCCGGAGCTACACGAACACGAACTGCCATGGTTGAACTTCCTTATCTAGTCATGTCGATCGAACTTCCTGACACTCGCAGCTGACCAGTGACCGCACGACTATGCACGCCCGTGGATCTAGGCCGATCGATCGAAAGTAGCCGTTGCGCGTTGGAGTGGAATATCCAGCCAATCGATCGCCTTCATCTCGTCAAGGTCTTCGTGGTGAACTGAATGGACCGACCCATTCAAAGTCGCACGTACGTACGGCAAGTTGCCCCTTCGCAGATTTTCTTTTCTGTTTACCATGGACCATCAAGTAGTACTCCGTATTAGAAAAATAATGGTTTATAAAAAATGAAAAAAAAACGATTAAGGGGAGAAAAGCAAAATGGACGCGACGTGTGTGGTAGCAAATGGTCGAAAACCTTGGATTTCGAAGACAGCATCGGGACGCAGGCGTCGCTATCGGGGCAGCCGACGAGATGTCAAATTAAGTGTGAGGCGCACACGTATGCATGTACACAAGCCAGCGGCTGGGGAAGCGGGAAAACGATGGTGATGTGAACGTCGATCGACGGCGAGTGGCCGTCGCTTTACCTGTACCGGCCGGGTTACGCTTGACTTTTTATAAGTTTCCCAATTAACCGCCAAAACGCCATGCATCTATCTACTGTAATAAGGAAGACTCGGCCTATCTTATTTACTCGATCGTGCGTGTGTGTGGGCTTAGGGGCTGCTGATCAGGGACGACGACTGACAGACACGGACGGATGGAAACTTCGCAACAGCAGCAGGACTTCTCTCTAGACTCTACCTAGCTAGCTAGTCTCCACGCAGTCGAAAGCGATTCCAACGTGCGCAAAAAAGAAGAACACGCACGGTCGGTCCTGATGTATCAACCGACACCGGCGACGATCAATATATTGCTTCGCACTGCGCGGTTGCCACGATGAACCCTTCCATCTTCTTCTTCTTCTGGAACCTTGGAGCTGCGCCAGGGCGCCGCCTCGTCTGCCTGCCTGCAGCAGCCGATTCGGCTTTGGCTTCAGCTCCCTGCTGCTGCTACTATGATGATATTCCACCTTTTCTATTCCCCTGTTGTTAATTTTGGGTTGCGATCAATGTGGACGTGTTCCTGCTACGTGTTGAATTCCTGCGTACGCGAGGCGGGGTCGCCGTCTTGAAGCTTGAAAGCCTCAGATTTTTACACGTACTAGTACAATCCGAGTTGTAAAACCGTGCAGGATCTATATTATTCGACGAATATATATGTCCGGTTCCACGACAACAGTCGACACTCGACAGCACGTTCCCGTCACAAGTTCGTTTCGTGCAGCCACCGTCCGTCGGCCCCGGAATCCTCTCGCCGGCGGGCTTAGCTTCCTGTACATTTGCTTTTCTACTAGCGGTAACCAATCGTGGTTCGCTTCCTCACGAAGGCTCTCGACATGACCATCCGCTGTTAACCAGGTCAGTCAGCAACTGGTTTCTGAAACCACACGGAGCCGCATGGTTTCAGGGCTTCTGAACCCCTGCGTCGATGGATCTTGCAGTGCCAAAACGCAACTGAAAAACCAGTTAAAGTCCGACAAAGACACCCATTGACAATTGGTGCACGTAGCCGATAGGGAGTTGCCCAAAACGAAACAGTTTACAACGCCGTGAGTAGATCTCTTCTGGACTCCAGACCAGGCAGGCTTGCTTCGTGCGTCCAAGCAGCCGGACCGGCATTTGTCTGTCTATCTATAGTTAAATGGGATATATAGGTTGAGCAGTCGGAATCGGGAACGAGGCGCACGATCGACCATGTTTTTGTTTGTCTGGGTGGCAGCAGCAGCAACACGCGCGCACGGAGAGGACGACATTTCGAGGTGAGTTCTGACTCTGCAAACGACCCCTTAACTGAAAAAATCTACAGTACATCTACCCTGTGTGCACCTCGAAATGTAGCTGCATATGTGCATATGAAAAAAACCAATAGCTGGTACCGAGTCATCAGGATAATCTCTTACAAACTGTACTGCACCGGTGGACTAAAATTTCATGTTCAGAGAGCAAGTTTTCTTTTTAAACAAGGTAAAAGATTTACATAAGCGCCCTAGGATTTCAAATAAGGAGTCACTCCGACAATTTTATTTGCCCGGGCAAACAAAGGTCAAGCCTGTAATTTGCAAATTACTTTAAAAAATACTCCTCGCTTCTCCACAGATTGAAGCCAATGATAATTTTAATTTCGCTAGCAGCATTGTAAAGATCTCGAAGACCAGCTCCGCCGTCCCCGTTGTTGCGGTGGCCGGGCTCTCCGCTCCGTGCACTTGCTTTCCGGCTGCCTGTGAGGAAGGCCGCGGGTGCGCTCGCCGCCGTGTCCCTGCCGCTCCGCCTTGGAGCACACTGAAGAAGCTACGCCCCACGCGACCATGGCGAGCAGAACTGGGCTTCCGCTGCCGCCGGCCTGATCTCCCTACTCCGGCGTCGTCTCTGAGCTCTGCGACAAGATCCGGCCTCTCCTCGACTTCCCGTGCATCCACCTGACATGTAGGGCTCCCGAAGCTGCCCATCCCATGGCCGCAACGGCGGCCTCCTCGGCAATGGCCGCAACGGCGGCCTCCTCGGCAATGGCCGCAACCGCAGCTGCTCTCGCCTCCCGCAGGTCCGACCCTGCAATTCGTGGCAGGGTGTTTGTGAAGCGCTCCGCTGCGGGGGTGCATACTGCCGTTCCGTCATCGCCGCCCGCCGCCCCGGCTCTTGTCACCGCCGTCTCCTCCGGCCCGCTGTCTACGGAGCTGCTTTGTGCAGGTTCATTCTCCCAGCCCCGGCCTACAGTTGAAGATCCTCCGCCGCACGCTGTATCCACTCCCCCTGCCGACGCCTCCTCCAGCCTGCTTTCGAAGTGCTCCCAGCCACAGTCAGCAGTGTCGTGGGGCACCCTGGCCTTGATGCTGGTTGAAGATCCACTGCTGCCTCTCCGCTTTGGTTCCATCGACGAGCACATCCCCGCCAAACTCTCCACAGGGGAGCTGCTGACCGATCCTGCCTTTATGATAGAGGGCCTCGGATACTTGACGCTGTCGCCGGCGACCTCGGGCAGCCCGGACTCCACGGAGATGAGCTTTGTTGACGATCACGATGATGATGAGTTGGCTCCACAGGTGTCGATGGACTCCACCAAAGGCATTGTTCCTGACTCGGCTCACGACAAGGTTCATGTGCGGCGTCCTGTTGAGGAGGCGACTGTAAAGTCATGTGATGGCCTCTTTGCTGCTGCAGCCGCTGTCGGTGATGACGAAGGTCGGGTGCAGATAGGTCGGGTCGGTCGTCTTGTCCACGCGTCATCATCTCTGTTTCGGGGTGAAGGCCTTGACCGTAGCCTCGCCTTCAAGCGTTGGGCTTGAGGGAGGTGTTTTCGGTGCCTCGAGCGTGGACACCAGGTCAACACATGTCGTGGACCTTTCAGATGCATCCGATGTCGTTGTCCTGGTCAACGAGAGCGTTTTTGCCGTGCGCGCTCTCCTGAAAGGACAATGATGTCGCCTAGAGGGGGGGGGGGGGGGGTGAATAGGCGGTTTAAAACTTTTCCGGTTTAGGCTTGATAATTGCGGAATAAAACTAGGTGTTTAAATTAACAAGCCGACAACCTAAATAAACTAGGCTCACCTATGTGCACCAACAACTTATGCTAAGCAAGATAAACAACAAGGTGATAGGAATAGAATACTTCAAGCACGAAGGCTATCACAATGTAAAGTGCATAAGTAAAAGCTCGGGTATAGAAATAACCGAGGCACGCGGAGACGAGGATGTATTCCCGAGTTCCTCCTTGTTAAGGGAGTACGTCTCGTTGGAGAGGTGTGAACCGACACAACGGTTCAACAACCACAAAGGTTTCACCTTCTTCTCCGATGAACCGCACCACAAAGGCTTGGTTCACCTTCCACTATCGGAATTCCTTCGAGGCGGAATCCGGAGCCTTTCAACAACAATCCGGGGCACAACCCACAATGGGATTGGGGGCTCCCGAACGGCCTCCAACAACAATCCGGGGCACAACCCACAATGGGATTGGGGGCTCCCGAACGGCTTCAAGTGACCACACAAGGGTCCAACCACCACAAAGGCGTCTAGGGTCCAAGGACCCAAGAGTAACAAGTTCACAAGCTTTCAACTTCCACGAATCCTCGTGGAGAGCACACCGATGCACCAAATGCAAAAGGCAAGAGCACAAGTGCTCAAATCCTTCACTCTCGAATTCCAACAAAGCAACAAATGCTTATGGGGGAATAAGAGAGGAAGAACAAAGAGGAGATGCACCAAGAACTCCAAGATCAAGATCTACTAGGTTCCCCTCACTTAGAGGAGAGATGGATTGGTGGAAATGTAGATCTAGATCTCCTCTCTCAAATCCCTCAAAGATATGCAAGAATCATGGGAGGAAATGAGAGAGGGGGCAAGCTTTCCAAGGTCAACAATGGAGGTGAGAGAGGGGAAAAATTCGTGCTTGGAAGAGCTGAGTGGCTGGAGGTAGGTGGAGGGGTATTTATACCCCTCCCAGAAAAAGAGCCGTTGCAGCCACTTAGACCGGAGACTCCGGTCTGGAAGGCCGGAGACTCCGGCCTGGACGGAGACTCCGGTCCCTGAGACCGGAGACTCCGGCCTCGAAAGATCAGGAAAAAAGTCGACGCAGGAAACAAACACCGGAGACTCCGGACCGCGTAGGCCGGAGACTCCGGCCCCCCCAGAGACTCCGGGGTCACTCCGGACCTACTCCGGACCCCCATACAGAGAGTGCCGACCGGAGGAACAAAAAATGGATCGCGAGGACCGGAGACTCCGGTCTAGGACCGGAGACTCCGGCCTGGCCGGAGACTCTGGTCCCTGAGACCGGAGACTCCGGCCTAGCAAAAACTGCAGCAAAACCGATAACGAAAACGTCAATATCTTTTCCATCCGGACTCCGTTTTCGATGATTTTTGGCTCGTTGGAATCGTTACAACGAGCTCTACTTGAATGTGCATAGAAACATCACAGTCCATCATGTGAGGATAAAACCAAATTGGGAAAGATTGAACTTTCCTAAACAATGCAAACCGGTAAAACCTCCTTCATCAAAAACGCAACAAGATATTCATACGAAATCTGTTTTTGATGAACTAGAGCTTAGTATGGAGATAAACTAAGCTCTAAATCCTCACATGGATAAAAGGCAATAAGTTTTCCCAAGTAAAACCATTTTCGAAGGACTTGGTCTTGTCATGAAGATCACGACAAGGACCGAAACCCAACACGGAGAAAAACCAAATAAGAACCAAGAAAGATGATATGCCAAGCATGCAAAGGTTTGAGCTCTCCACAAAGATGCGATCAAGTTACTCACTCGAGAGCCCCTCTTGATAGTACGCCATCTATCCTAAAAACCCGGTCTCCCACTAACACCATGAGACCGGTAAAATAGAAAACCTATCAAGATCATACCTTTGCCTTGCGCATTCCACTTGAGCTCGATGATGACGATCTTGACTCTCTCAAGTTGAAACACCTTTCTTGATTGTGCTTGCTAGCACATGCTTGATGAGGACTTCTCCAAATGCTCCCCCATACACCATTATGGGAGGGCCTCGCTAAGCTTCGTCTTCATGTCTCCTTTGCAAGCTTCAATCAAAAGATATCTTCCGAGATACATCATATTGAACTTGCACTTCATCTTCTTCTCTTGATATGTATGATGGCTTGGGGTAAAACATGATTGATCACTCAATCTTCTTTTCCAAGCCATACTTGCAATAAGCTCAACTCTACACATGAACATTCTTCATATAAACCCTTGAGTAGAGTATTGATCATCATGTAATCTACTAGAGTCCAACACATGAACTCCAATCTTTTCCTGTGGACAAGATCTACAAGTATATCTCAAAGCAAACATTAGTCCATAAGGATTGTCATTAATTACCAAAACTACGCATGGGGCAACACATGCACTTTCAATCTCCCCCATTTTGGTAATTGACGACAATCCCTTTTACGAGGGTTTATATAATGAATTAAGCAACCATGCATACAAAGAGCAAGGATGCAAGAGCATGAGAGGCAAATGCTTAAGAACAAACTAAAAGCATAAAACCAAATATCCTTAAACCCTCTAAACTTCTCCCCCATTGGCATCGATTGCCGAAATGGGAGGAAAATTTAGAAGGCCAATATAGTAAGAGCTCCCCCATAATGTGTGCATTTCTCATAATATGAGTGAAATCAAATGCACATATCCAACAACGAATAGTTGGGAAGGAGATCAAACTATATTGAGGATCCAAAGATTGCAAAAGAATATCAAAGAGAAAGAAACTTCAACAAAAGAAGCAAGCAATCAAAAAGATCCAAAAAAATGTTCTAAATATCAAGAGGGAACTCCCCAAGGTACGTGCACAAATAGGATTTGTATTTCAATATAGTGTGCACAACATGGAATCCTCACTCCCTCCTAGATAAAATCGAACACAAGCACATGCAAGAGAATATAAATGAGAAAAGAAGTAAAACAACTTGCAACAAATAAAATGTTTTGCAACATGAGCAAGGAGCGGCAAATAAAAGGATGGGTGTGAGATATAAAGACATTTTAGGAGACTAATACAAGGATGAGCAAACACATCAACATAGTCTTTCAAAAAGAGTTGCACATGGTGCATATCATGTCTTCCCCATTCCCACACACCAAAAGAGGTATAGCAAATAGCTCCACAAGCTTAGTAAAAAGCACCAAGCATAACACATGGAAAATAAAGCTTGAGCCTTTTAGAAACCACCAAGGAGTCAAAAGCAATAAGAGGTGGTAACTAAAGATTTGGAATATCAATTAAAGATGTACTATTTTCATGTGTATAAGTTCCTAAGTAGACACAAATCACTAAGATATGGGTCTACAAATAAACATGTACACACAAGATAGATACAAAGGTAGAGGTCATGATATCCAAGAGGAAGTCATAAATACACCAATAAGATCTTTGCTTAAAAGCATAGCACAAAGCTCAATTTTATCTTAAAGGGATATAGATGAACTTCAAACACACACTCATCATAGCATCAAACGTATCCACAAGGGATAAGGTGATAAACGGGATGCTCCGAGTAAGATAACAAGTCTCACAAAAGGCAAATGATTTTGAAACACATCAATATTACATATGCGAGACATAGAGTAGAAAGTGCTAGATTAACATATTTGGGATTGGTGAATCATGAAAATGATTATATATATTCCTCCCTTGATATGTAATCATCCCGGCTTACTCACATTTGCAATAAACACGTTTTGCAAGAATCAAAAGAATTGCAACCAAAGAGATTCATGCCATGAAATCAACCTACACAAGGTTGAAAGCTAGAAAAGTATGCATGAGGTAGATACTTGTTACCGAGATAGCATTGGTGATGTAGAAGATAAGAGCTCATGATCATCCAAGCTTGGCTCCAATAAGCACATGGTGACAACACATTCCTTTCAGATGAGACAAGCTTCCAATGCATCTCCAATATACCTAAAACAAATTCAAGTACAAAAAGGTACCCAAACTCATTGGGTGCAAAGTAGTTAGAGCAACTACAATACATAGGACAAACTCCACATAAATATGTGCATATTAATGTGAAATTGAATTTCATGCACATCTTAGCCATATAGGATTTGATGGAGTTTATCCTATATATTGGATCAACGAAAGTAAGCATGCCATAAGATATACATATAATAAAAATGCATGCACATGACTTTCAAGAACCAAATAAGATATAATTTGGAAAAAACACCAATTAAACCATGAAATCACACACAAGTGTGACAAGAAAAGGAATTGTCCAAATTATATCAAAGACCCAAATCAACACATGATTGAAGAAACCACTTTGAAAAGATAACAAATGAAAGCAAGAAACCAATTGAAGAAAATACCATCAAATAATAAACCAAACCCTCTACACTTTTCATGATGGCACAAAGTGCCAAGACGAAAAATGTTTGTCTTCCAAAGAGACACGTCATCGGGATCAAATACCAAATGAAGACAACTAATGTTCGAAAGCATATAGGATTGCTCCCCCAAGATGTGTGCATTATTTATGATCTTGCATTTGAATACAAAATGCACACAAATGAGATCATCACTCTCCATATATATAAACACTAGTCATATTCAAGAAAGGCAAGAAATTGCAATACCAATCTAAAGAATGATGTTTTACTCAAAGTAGGATAGCTTCCCAAAGAATAGTGCATTATTAAGAAGTATGACTTTTGAAGGTCAATGCACAAGAATTGGTTCATTGCTTTTCCCAACTCAAGGAAGCACAAAACAAATTTCAAGTAGAGCAATAAAGGATCCAAAAGATACAAGGAAGACAAATAAGAGTTAGATCAAAAACAAATCCTTGGCAATCAAATAAGTCAATACAAAGCAAGAACCAAAGTGAATATGATCAACATATTTACCCCCAAATATGATTATCACTTGTCAAGACAAGTAATGTATGGAGATATTTCTCGGTGGTGGATTGCATGAATATATTCAAGATCATATTCACAAAACATAAGCATGAGGCAAAGAATAGGAATTAAAAGCCATGCTTAGATAGATATTCTTGATAGATTCACAAATCATGTGATAATGCAAAGCAACTCCAAGGAGTAGCTTGAATCAATTGGCTTCCCAAAAAGATATATGAGAACATATTTAGGGAAAGCCATATCAAGAACATCCTCCACAAACAAGATCCAAAAGAGTGAGAGACAAAGAGCATTTAAGTAAATGGGAACTTGTTTGAGCAACATGCCACATAGGAACAAGATAATTAGCAATATCAATTCTAGGTGGCAAAACCTCACATTTTCACATTTTCTAGGCTTGTAATATGCACATAGCTTATTACTCCCCCATAATGTGATAATCCATTTATTTTAACACAAGAGGCAAACAAAAACAACTAGAGAAATTAATGGACATTATATAATTTGAATTTCTCATGAGCATGACATACCACAAAGAGAATAGATAATATTGATATATCAACACTAAGTGGTATTCCTCATGTACACACATTTTTAGGATTGTAAAGTGCACGAAGCATATCACTCTCCAAAAGTGGATAGTCCATTTATCTCTCAAAGAGAGCCAACAAGATAAGATAGCAAATAAAAGCAATAGGGCTCAAAACAAGTAGATGGTGTGCAAACCAAAATACACATACTTGATTTCTCAAGATAAGTAAGTAGAGAGCACAACACATACAAACACTAGCAAGGTACAAAACCTAACACATGCAAGGGTGCAAGCAACTTTCAATGTATATATGATTTAAATAAAAGTTACCGCAAGGAGGAACATTGGATATGAGATAGAACAATATAATCCATATGACTTGACTTGAGAGAATATAATTGATGAAGATCCCTTAATTTTTCATAGTGTAGCCAAGTCTCCAATGTCCTCCAACAACACCTATTGATCAAGTTTTAGCTTGTTGGTCCCCAACCACGTTGGGTCCTAAGAGGTTAGTCACAATAGGTTTGGCAACCCAAATGGTTCTTTTCTTGACACCACTTTGAGTACCAACATATTTGGCAAACACATTGCCAACCTTATCCTTCCGAAGAGAATAAACATCATCAACTATAATGGGGTTGGATAAGGTACCATTTGTGCATGAAGAAGCAAGGTGACCCTTCTCACGGCATAGGTAGCAACATCGACTTCCTCCTCTCTTTTTAGTTGGAGTCTTGACTTGAGGAGGGGTAGCTTGATTCTTCTTGGGAAGAGACCGTTCTTCAACTTGAGGAGCTTGAGTTTGAACTTGAGGCTTCTTCCCTTGTTGCTTCTCACTAAGAGCCTTCTTCTTCAAAGGGCAAGATCTAACATGGTGCCCTTCAACTTTGCACTTGAAGCAAACAATCTTGGCCGAGTCTTTGACTTGTTCTTGGCCCTTTTTCTTCTTAATGATCTTGGACTTGTTCTTGTTGTTTGAGTTGAATCCAAGTCCACTCTTATCATTGGGGCGTCTTTGAATACTCAACATATTGTCAAGTGTGGACTTCCCAACATGACGCTTTTCCAAGTCTTTCTTCAAAGAAGTGACTTGGGCCTTGAGCTCATTTAATTCCTCTACATGGTTAGTATCAACAAAAACACTAGAGGAAGTAGACGCTTCATTGTTAGAGCAACAAGGTATGGAAAGTAATTCATCACAAGATGTAGAAGCATTGTGAGTGGATGAATCACTCGGACTAGCACATGGCAATAAGGCATTTCTAGAAGAAGTTGTGCCAATATCCACATGAGGCTCACAAGATGTTACCTTTGTAGAGATAGTCTCATGAGCTAACTTTAGCCTAGCATGGGATGCTAGAAGATCATCATTAGAGGTAGAAAGCTTTTCATGACTTTCTTTCAATTTCCCATACTTACTAGATAGCAACTCAAGTTGAGCCCTTAGCTCAACATTCTCCTTCAAAATAGATGCTTCACAAGAGGTGGAGTTAGTAGCACAAGCACCATTATCATTAGAAATGGAAGAACACAATTTTGCAAGCTTATCATTATTAGATAGTTGAGTTTGGAGTTGATCATGAGACTTGATGAGGAGAGAGTGTTCACTTTCTAAAGCCTTGTGAGCTTTGTCAAGTTTCTCTATGTCCTCACTTAGTCTAGCATTGCCAACACCAAATTCAACTTTTTCCTTTGTAAACACTTTATATTTAGCAATAGCATGATCTCTTTCCTTAATGATTTTAGCAATAATAAGATCATTAGACTCATCAAGGGATTCAAGTTTCTCTTCAAGAGAAGACCTAAGCTCTTCTTCTTCTTCAAGAGAAGCGTTCAAAGAAGCTATGGTGATAGAGTCATCTCTCTCAATTTGACATTTCTCATCAAATTGACTTTCCAAATCCTCAATAAAGTCCCTACTCTTAATAATATAAGCAATGATTTCACATAGAGGAGGGATAGCTTTACTACCTTTGGGGAGAGCACCAAGTACCATCTCACCCATCTTGGTTAAGGATTCAAAGTCAAAACCTTCTTCATGAGAATCCTCATCCACATCATCACAATTTGGATTCGAGGTGGGAGACACCTCGGAATCCTTAGCCATAAGGCAAACATGATTAATGGTTGGGGGAGATGAAGAAATACTTGAAGCACCATTGAGGTCCATGTCTTGTTCCAACAAATGTTGGGATTCCTCTACATTGTTAGTCATGCAAATACTAGAGGATATGGAAGCATTATTTTCATGACAACAAGACATAGAGAGCATATCATCATTATATTTAGTTAAGCAACTATTACTTGATATGCAAGGACCATCAACTCTAGCATGTATGACATTTGGAGTGCTAGAAGAGTTTAAGTCCAAAGATAGAACATTACAATGTGATAGAGAAGAAGTATAATCAATAGTAAGTTCACCATCACCAATGCAATTTCTATCACCACTCACCATATCATTACCTTGTGACGAATCACATGTTGGTGAAGTGGAAGAAGTTGTGAACTCATCACGGCCGGAGGTGGAGGGAGAACAATCATCCTCAATAATTTTGGACACTTCATATATATCTTGAAGCTTGGTCCAAAGCTCATGTGCATTTCGAAAAGGCATGATTGAAGCAAGAACTACATCGGTCAAAGCACATATAAGACCATTAGTAACTTGAGTCTCGAGATGAGAGTTTATCTCATCCTCTAAAGATAACTCTTGGGAATCCTTTGGAGGAGATAAACTCACATCTACAATCCTCTTCATATAATTTGGACCCATGGCCCTAAAAAGATTAAGCATGCGAATTTTCCAAACATCATAATTTGTGCCATCGAATATGAAAGTGGGATCGTGCACTAATTCTCTAAACGACATCTTTTACTCTCTAGGCGGTAAAGCCCAAAAAGAGAACCTGGCTCTGATACCAATTGAAAGGACAATGATGTCGCCTAGAGGGGGGGGGGGGTGAATAGGCGGTTTAAAACTTTTCCGGTTTAGGCTTGATAATTGCGGAATAAAACTAGGTGTTTAAATTAACAAGCCGACAACCTAAATAAACTAGGCTCACCTATGTGCACCAACAACTTATGCTAAGCAAGATAAACAACAAGGTGATAGGAATAGAATACTTCAAGCACGAAGGCTATCACAATGTAAAGTGCATAAGTAAAAGCTCGGGTATAGAAATAACCGAGGCACGCGGAGACGAGGATGTATTCCCGAGTTCCTCCTTGTTAAGGGAGTACGTCTCGTTGGAGAGGTGTGAACCGACACAACGGTTCAACAACCACAAAGGTTTCACCTTCTTCTCCGATGAACCGCACCACAAAGGCTTGGTTCACCTTCCACTATCGGAATTCCTTCGAGGCGAAATCCGGAGCCTTTCAACAACAATCCGGGGCACAACCCACAATGGGATTGGGGGCTCCCGAACGGCCTCCAACAACAATCCGGGGCACAACCCACAATGGGATTGGGGGCTCCCGAACGGCTTCAAGTGACCACACAAGGGTCCAACCACCACAAAGGCGTCTAGGGTCCAAGGACCCAAGAGTAACAAGTTCACAAGCTTTCAACTTCCACGAATCCTCGTGGAGAGCACACCGATGCACCAAATGCAAAAGGCAAGAGCACAAGTGCTCAAATCCTTCACTCTCGAATTCCAACAAAGCAACAAATGCTTATGGGGGAATAAGAGAGGAAGAACAAAGAGGAGATGCACCAAGAACTCCAAGATCAAGATCTACTAGGTTCCCCTCACTTAGAGGAGAGATGGATTGGTGGAAATGTAGATCTAGATCTCCTCTCTCAAATCCCTCAAAGATATGCAAGAATCATGGGAGGAAATGAGAGAGGGGGCAAGCTTTCCAAGGTCAACAATGGAGGTGAGAGAGGGGAAAAATTCGTGCTTGGAAGAGCTGAGTGGCTGGAGGTAGGTGGAGGGGTATTTATACCCCTCCCAGAAAAAGAGCCGTTGCAGCCACTTAGACCGGAGACTCCGGTCTGGAAGGCCGGAGACTCCGGCCTGGACGGAGACTCCGGTCCCTGAGACCGGAGACTCCGGCCTCGAAAGATCAGGAAAAAAGTCGACGCAGGAAACAAACACCGGAGACTCCGGACCGCGTAGGCCGGAGACTCCGCCCCCCCCAGAGACTCCGGGGTCACTCCGGACCTACTCCGGACCCCCATACAGAGAGTGCCGACCGGAGGAACAAAAAATGGATCGCGAGGACCGGAGACTCCGGTCTAGGACCGGAGACTCCGGCCTGGCCGGAGACTCTGGTCCCTGAGACCGGAGACTCCGGCCTAGCAAAAACTGCAGCAAAACCGATAACGAAAACGTCAATATCTTTTCCATCCGGACTCCGTTTTCGATGATTTTTGGCTCGTTGGAATCGTTACAACGAGCTCTACTTGAATGTGCATAGAAACATCACAGTACATCATGTGAGGATAAAACCAAATTGGGAAAGATTGAACTTTCCTAAACAATGCAAACCGGTAAAACCTCCTTCATCAAAAACGCAACAAGATATTCATACGAAATCTGTTTTTGATGAACTAGAGCTTAGTATGGAGATAAACTAAGCTCTAAATCCTCACATGGATAAAAGGCAATAAGTTTTCCCAAGTAAAACCATTTTCGAAGGACTTGGTCTTGTCATGAAGATCACGACAAGGACCGAAACCCAACACGGAGAAAAACCAAATAAGAACCAAGAAAGATGATATGCCAAGCATGCAAAGGTTTGAGCTCTCCACAAAGATGCGATCAAGTTACTCACTCGAGAGCCCCTCTTGATAGTACGCCATCTATCCTAAAAACCCGGTCTTCCACTAACACCATGAGACCGGTAAAATAGAAAACCTATCAAGATCATACCTTTGCCTTGCGCATTCCACTTGAGCTCGATGATGACGATCTTGACTCTCTCAAGTTGAAACACCTTTCTTGATTGTGCTTGCTAGCACATGCTTGATGAGGACTTCTCCAAATGCTCCCCCATACACCATTATGGGAGGGCCTCGCTAAGCTTCGTCTTCATGTCTCCTTTGCAAGCTTCAATCAAAAGATATCTTCCGAGATACATCATATTGAACTTGCACTTCATCTTCTTCTCTTGATATGTATGATGGCTTGGGGTAAAACATGATTGATCACTCAATCTTCTTTTCCAAGCCATACTTGCAATAAGCTCAACTCTACACATGAACATTCTTCATATAAACCCTTGAGTAGAGTATTGATCATCATGTAATCTACTAGAGTCCAACACATGAACTCCAATCTTTTCCTGTGGACAAGATCTACAAGTATATCTCAAAGCAAACATTAGTCCATAAGGATTGTCATTAATTACCAAAACTACGCATGGGGCAACACATGCACTTTCAATCTCCCCCATTTTGGTAATTGACGACAATCCCTTTTACGAGGGTTTATATAATGAATTAAGCAACCATGCATACAAAGAGCAAGGATGCAAGAGCATGAGAGGCAAATGCTTAAGAACAAACTAAAAGCATAAAACCAAATATCCTTAAACCCTCTAAACTTCTCCCCCATTGGCATCGATTGCCGAAATGGGAGGAAAATTTAGAAGGCCAATATAGTAAGAGCTCCCCCATAATGTGTGCATTTCTCATAATATGAGTGAAATCAAATGCACATATCCAACAACGAATAGTTGGGAAGGAGATCAAACTATATTGAGGATCCAAAGATTGCAAAAGAATATCAAAGAGAAAGAAACTTCAACAAAAGAAGCAAGCAATCAAAAAGATCCAAAAAAATGTTCTAAATATCAAGAGGGAACTCCCCAAGGTACGTGCACAAATAGGATTTGTATTTCAATATAGTGTGCACAACATGGAATCCTCACTCCCTCCTAGATAAAATCGAACACAAGCACATGCAAGAGAATATAAATGAGAAAAGAAGTAAAACAACTTGCAACAAATAAAATGTTTTGCAACATGAGCAAGGAGCGGCAAATAAAAGGATGGGTGTGAGATATAAAGACATTTTAGGAGACTAATACAAGGATGAGCAAACACATCAACATAGTCTTTCAAAAAGAGTTGCACATGGTGCATATCATGTCTTCCCCATTCCCACACACCAAAAGAGGTATAGCAAATAGCTCCACAAGCTTAGTAAAAAGCACCAAGCATAACACATGGAAAATAAAGCTTGAGCCTTTTAGAAACCACCAAGGAGTCAAAAGCAATAAGAGGTGGTAACTAAAGATTTGGAATATCAATTAAAGATGTACTATTTTCATGTGTATAAGTTCCTAAGTAGACACAAATCACTAAGATATGGGTCTACAAATAAACATGTACACACAAGATAGATACAAAGGTAGAGGTCATGATATCCAAGAGGAAGTCATAAATACACCAATAAGATCTTTGCTTAAAAGCATAGCACAAAGCTCAATTTTATCTTAAAGGGATATAGATGAACTTCAAACACACACTCATCATAGCATCAAACGTATCCACAAGGGATAAGGTGATAAACGGGATGCTCCGAGTAAGATAACAAGTCTCACAAAAGGCAAATGATTTTGAAACACATCAATATTACATATGCGAGACATAGAGTAGAAAGTGCTAGATTAACATATTTGGGATTGGTGAATCATGAAAATGATTATATATATTCCTCCCTTGATATGTAATCATCCCGGCTTACTCACATTTGCAATAAACACGTTTTGCAAGAATCAAAAGAATTGCAACCAAAGAGATTCATGCCATGAAATCAACCTACACAAGGTTGAAAGCTAGAAAAGTATGCATGAGGTAGATACTTGTTACCGAGATAGCATTGGTGATGTAGAAGATAAGAGCTCATGATCATCCAAGCTTGGCTCCAATAAGCACATGGTGACAACACCTTCCTTTCAGATGAGACAAGCTTCCAATGCATCTCCAATATACCTAAAACAAATTCAAGTACAAAAAGGTACCCAAACTCATTGGGTGCAAAGTAGTTAGAGCAACTACAATACATAGGACAAACTCCACATAAATATGTGCATATTAATGTGAAATTGAATTTCATGCACATCTTAGCCATATAGGATTTGATGGAGTTTATCCTATATATTGGATCAACGAAAGTAAGCATGCCATAAGATATACATATAATAAAAATGCATGCACATGACTTTCAAGAACCAAATAAGATATAATTTGGAAAAAACACCAATTAAACCATGAAATCACACACAAGTGTGACAAGAAAAGGAATTGTCCAAATTATATCAAAGACCCAAATCAACACATGATTGAAGAAACCACTTTGAAAAGATAACAAATGAAAGCAAGAAACCAATTGAAGAAAATACCATCAAATAATAAACCAAACCCTCTACACTTTTCATGATGGCACAAAGTGCCAAGACGAAAAATGTTTGTCTTCCAAAGAGACACGTCATCGGGATCAAATACCAAATGAAGACAACTAATGTTCGAAAGCATATAGGATTGCTCCCCCAAGATGTGTGCATTATTTATGATCTTGCATTTGAATACAAAATGCACACAAATGAGATCATCACTCTCCATATATATAAACACTAGTCATATTCAAGAAAGGCAAGAAATTGCAATACCAATCTAAAGAATGATGTTTTACTCAAAGTAGGATAGCTTCCCAAAGAATAGTGCATTATTAAGAAGTATGACTTTTGAAGGTCAATGCACAAGAATTGGTTCATTGCTTTTCCCAACTCAAGGAAGCACAAAACAAATTTCAAGTAGAGCAATAAAGGATCCAAAAGATACAAGGAAGACAAATAAGAGTTAGATCAAAAACAAATCCTTGGCAATCAAATAAGTCAATACAAAGCAAGAACCAAAGTGAATATGATCAACATATTTACCCCCAAATATGATTATCACTTGTCAAGACAAGTAATGTATGGAGATATTTCTCGGTGGTGGATTGCATGAATATATTCAAGATCATATTCACAAAACATAAGCATGAGGCAAAGAATAGGAATTAAAAGCCATGCTTAGATAGATATTCTTGATAGATTCACAAATCATGTGATAATGCAAAGCAACTCCAAGGAGTAGCTTGAATCAATTGGCTTCCCAAAAAGATATATGAGAACATATTTAGGGAAAGCCATATCAAGAACATCCTCCACAAACAAGATCCAAAAGAGTGAGAGACAAAGAGCATTTAAGTAAATGGGAACTTGTTTGAGCAACATGCCACATAGGAACAAGATAATTAGCAATATCAATTCTAGGTGGCAAAACCTCACATTTTCACATTTTCTAGGCTTGTAATATGCACATAGCTTATTACTCCCCCATAATGTGATAATCCATTTATTTTAACACAAGAGGCAAACAAAAACAACTAGAGAAATTAATGGACATTATATAATTTGAATTTCTCATGAGCATGACATACCACAAAGAGAATAGATAATATTGATATATCAACACTAAGTGGTATTCCTCATGTACACACATTTTTAGGATTGTAAAGTGCACGAAGCATATCACTCTCCAAAAGTGGATAGTCCATTTATCTCTCAAAGAGAGCCAACAAGATAAGATAGCAAATAAAAGCAATAGGGCTCAAAACAAGTAGATGGTGTGCAAACCAAAATACACATACTTGATTTCTCAAGATAAGTAAGTAGAGAGCACAACACATACAAACACTAGCAAGGTACAAAACCTAACACATGCAAGGGTGCAAGCAACTTTCAATGTATATATGATTTAAATAAAAGTTACCGCAAGGAGGAACATTGGATATGAGATAGAACAATATAATCCATATGACTTGACTTGAGAGAATATAATTGATGAAGATCCCTTAATTTTTCATAGTGTAGCCAAGTCTCCAATGTCCTCCAACAACACCTATTGATCAAGTTTTAGCTTGTTGGTCCCCAACCACGTTGGGTCCTAAGAGGTTAGTCACAATAGGTTTGGCAACCCAAATGGTTCTTTTCTTGACACCACTTTGAGTACCAACATATTTGGCAAACACATTGCCAACCTTATCCTTCCGAAGAGAATAAACATCATCAACTATAATGGGGTTGGATAAGGTACCATTTGTGCATGAAGAAGCAAGGTGACCCTTCTCACGGCATAGGTAGCAACATCGACTTCCTCCTCTCTTTTTAGTTGGAGTCTTGACTTGAGGAGGGGTAGCTTGATTCTTCTTGGGAAGAGACCGTTCTTCAACTTGAGGAGCTTGAGTTTGAACTTGAGGCTTCTTCCCTTGTTGCTTCTCACTAAGAGCCTTCTTCTTCAAAGGGCAAGATCTAACATGGTGCCCTTCAACTTTGCACTTGAAGCAAACAATCTTGGCCGAGTCTTTGACTTGTTCTTGGCCCTTTTTCTTCTTAATGATCTTGGACTTGTTCTTGTTGTTTGAGTTGAATCCAAGTCCACTCTTATCATTGGGGCGTCTTTGAATACTCAACATATTGTCAAGTGTGGACTTCCCAACATGACGCTTTTCCAAGTCTTTCTTCAAAGAAGTGACTTGGGCCTTGAGCTCATTTAATTCCTCTACATGGTTAGTATCAACAAAAACACTAGAGGAAGTAGACGCTTCATTGTTAGAGCAACAAGGTATGGAAAGTAATTCATCACAAGATGTAGAAGCATTGTGAGTGGATGAATCACTCGGACTAGCACATGGCAATAAGGCATTTCTAGAAGAAGTTGTGCCAATATCCACATGAGGCTCACAAGATGTTACCTTTGTAGAGATAGTCTCATGAGCTAACTTTAGCCTAGCATGGGATGCTAGAAGATCATCATTAGAGGTAGAAAGCTTTTCATGACTTTCTTTCAATTTCCCATACTTACTAGATAGCAACTCAAGTTGAGCCCTTAGCTCAACATTCTCCTTCAAAATAGATGCTTCACAAGAGGTGGAGTTAGTAGCACAAGCACCATTATCATTAGAAATGGAAGAACACAATTTTGCAAGCTTATCATTATTAGATAGTTGAGTTTGGAGTTGATCATGAGACTTGATGAGGAGAGAGTGTTCACTTTCTAAAGCCTTGTGAGCTTTGTCAAGTTTCTCTATGTCCTCACTTAGTCTAGCATTGCCAACACCAAATTCAACTTTTTCCTTTGTAAACACTTTATATTTAGCAATAGCATGATCTCTTTCCTTAATGATTTTAGCAATAATAAGATCATTAGACTCATCAAGGGATTCAAGTTTCTCTTCAAGAGAAGACCTAAGCTCTTCTTCTTCTTCAAGAGAAGCGTTCAAAGAAGCTATGGTGATAGAGTCATCTCTCTCAATTTGACATTTCTCATCAAATTGACTTTCCAAATCCTCAATAAAGTCCCTACTCTTAATAATATAAGCAATGATTTCACATAGAGGAGGGATAGCTTTACTACCTTTGGGGAGAGCACCAAGTACCATCTCACCCATCTTGGTTAAGGATTCAAAGTCAAAACCTTCTTCATGAGAATCCTCATCCACATCATCACAATTTGGATTCGAGGTGGGAGACACCTCGGAATCCTTAGCCATAAGGCAAACATGATTAATGGTTGGGGGAGATGAAGAAATACTTGAAGCACCATTGAGGTCCATGTCTTGTTCCAACAAATGTTGGGATTCCTCTACATTGTTAGTCATGCAAATACTAGAGGATATGGAAGCATTATTTTCATGACAACAAGACATAGAGAGCATATCATCATTATATTTAGTTAAGCAACTATTACTTGATATGCAAGGACCATCAACTCTAGCATGTATGACATTTGGAGTGCTAGAAGAGTTTAAGTCCAAAGATAGAACATTACAATGTGATAGAGAAGAAGTATAATCAATAGTAAGTTCACCATCACCAATGCAATTTCTATCACCACTCACCATATCATTACCTTGTGACGAATCACATGTTGGTGAAGTGGAAGAAGTTGTGAACTCATCACGGCCGGAGGTGGAGGGAGAACAATCATCCTCAATAATTTTGGACACTTCATATATATCTTGAAGCTTGGTCCAAAGCTCATGTGCATTTCGAAAAGGCATGATTGAAGCAAGAACTACATCGGTCAAAGCACATATAAGACCATTAGTAACTTGAGTCTCGAGATGAGAGTTTATCTCATCCTCTAAAGATAACTCTTGGGAATCCTTTGGAGGAGATAAACTCACATCTACAATCCTCTTCATATAATTTGGACCCATGGCCCTAAAAAGATTAAGCATGCGAATTTTCCAAACATCATAATTTGTGCCATCGAATATGAAAGTGGGATCGTGCACTAATTCTCTAAACGACATCTTTTACTCTCTAGGCGGTAAAGCCCAAAAAGAGAACCTGGCTCTGATACCAATTGAAAGGACAATGATGTCGCCTAGAGGGGGGGGGGGGGGGGTGAATAGGCGGTTTAAAACTTTTCCGGTTTAGGCTTGATAATTGCGGAATAAAACTAGGTGTTTAAATTAACAAGCCGACAACCTAAATAAACTAGGCTCACCTATGTGCACCAACAACTTATGCTAAGCAAGATAAACAACAAGGTGATAGGAATAGAATACTTCAAGCACGAAGGCTATCACAATGTAAAGTGCATAAGTAAAAGCTCGGGTATAGAAATAACCGAGGCACGCGGAGACGAGGATGTATTCCCGAGTTCCTCCTTGTTAAGGGAGTACGTCTCGTTGGAGAGGTGTGAACCGACACAACGGTTCAACAACCACAAAGGTTTCACCTTCTTCTCCGATGAACCGCACCACAAAGGCTTGGTTCACCTTCCACTATCGGAATTCCTTCGAGGCGGAATCCGGAGCCTTTCAACAACAATCCGGGGCACAACCCACAATGGGATTGGGGGCTCCCGAACGGCCTCCAACAACAATCCGGGGCACAACCCACAATGGGATTGGGGGCTCCCGAACGGATTCAAGTGACCACACAAGGGTCCAACCACCACAAAGGCGTCTAGGGTCCAAGGACCCAAGAGTAACAAGTTCACAAGCTTTCAACTTCCACGAATCCTCGTGGAGAGCACACCGATGCACCAAATGCAAAAGGCAAGAGCACAAGTGCTCAAATCCTTCACTCTCGAATTCCAACAAAGCAACAAATGCTTATGGGGGAATAAGAGAGGAAGAACAAAGAGGAGATGCACCAAGAACTCCAAGATCAAGATCTACTAGGTTCCCCTCACTTAGAGGAGAGATGGATTGGTGGAAATGTAGATCTAGATCTCCTCTCTCAAATCCCTCAAAGATATGCAAGAATCATGGGAGGAAATGAGAGAGGGGGCAAGCTTTCCAAGGTCAACAATGGAGGTGAGAGAGGGGAAAAATTCGTGCTTGGAAGAGCTGAGTGGCTGGAGGTAGGTGGAGGGGTATTTATACCCCTCCCAGAAAAAGAGCCGTTGCAGCCACTTAGACCGGAGACTCCGGTCTGGAAGGCCGGAGACTCCGGCCTGGACGGAGACTCCGGTCCCTGAGACCGGAGACTCCGGCCTCGAAAGATCAGGAAAAAAGTCGACGCAGGAAACAAACACCGGAGACTCCGGACCGCGTAGGCCGGAGACTCCGGCCCCCCCAGAGACTCCGGGGTCACTCCGGACCTACTCCGGACCCCCATACAGAGAGTGCCGACCGGAGGAACAAAAAATGGATCGCGAGGACCGGAGACTCCGGTCTAGGACCGGAGACTCCGGCCTGGCCGGAGACTCTGGTCCCTGAGACCGGAGACTCCGGCCTAGCAAAAACTGCAGCAAAACCGATAACGAAAACGTCAATATCTTTTCCATCCGGACTCCGTTTTCGATGATTTTTGGCTCGTTGGAATCGTTACAACGAGCTCTACTTGAATGTGCATAGAAACATCACAGTACATCATGTGAGGATAAAACCAAATTGGGAAAGATTGAACTTTCCTAAACAATGCAAACCGGTAAAACCTCCTTCATCAAAAACGCAACAAGATATTCATACGAAATCTGTTTTTGATGAACTAGAGCTTAGTATGGAGATAAACTAAGCTCTAAATCCTCACATGGATAAAAGGCAATAAGTTTTCCCAAGTAAAACCATTTTCGAAGGACTTGGTCTTGTCATGAAGATCACGACAAGGACCGAAACCCAACACGGAGAAAAACCAAATAAGAACCAAGAAAGATGATATGCCAAGCATGCAAAGGTTTGAGCTCTCCACAAAGATGCGATCAAGTTACTCACTCGAGAGCCCCTCTTGATAGTACGCCATCTATCCTAAAAACCCGGTCTCCCACTAACACCATGAGACCGGTAAAATAGAAAACCTATCAAGATCATACCTTTGCCTTGCGCATTCCACTTGAGCTCGATGATGACGATCTTGACTCTCTCAAGTTGAAACACCTTTCTTGATTGTGCTTGCTAGCACATGCTTGATGAGGACTTCTCCAAATGCTCCCCCATACACCATTATGGGAGGGCCTCGCTAAGCTTCGTCTTCATGTCTCCTTTGCAAGCTTCAATCAAAAGATATCTTCCGAGATACATCATATTGAACTTGCACTTCATCTTCTTCTCTTGATATGTATGATGGCTTGGGGTAAAACATGATTGATCACTCAATCTTCTTTTCCAAGCCATACTTGCAATAAGCTCAACTCTACACATGAACATTCTTCATATAAACCCTTGAGTAGAGTATTGATCATCATGTAATCTACTAGAGTCCAACACATGAACTCCAATCTTTTCCTGTGGACAAGATCTACAAGTATATCTCAAAGCAAACATTAGTCCATAAGGATTGTCATTAATTACCAAAACTACGCATGGGGCAACACATGCACTTTCATCTCCTGCTGCTCGTTCTTGCTCTACAGATGCTCGAGCTCGTTCTCCAGAGGCTTGTGCTCCTTGCCAACGGAGTCGTTCTCCGTCCGCTCAGCCTCGTCGCCCCTCGTCGTCTCAGAGTTCGGTCGGGGTTGCGTGCCCCTTGTCGTTGCCTCCTTTGGTGCAGCCAAGGCACTCTCCTAGGAGTTGCGAGCTGTTCATTGACTCTGTCTTCCAGTCCCACTTTGCCTTACTGCGTTTGGAGCTCCGTCAGCTGGTCGTTGATTGCATTGAGGAGGCGTCTCGCCCCCTCCGTGAAGAGGTGGCAACTCTCAAGTTGTTGTTGGCAGATGTTGGTGGTTCTTTTGCAGCCGACGGAGGCATGTGCTTCTGATTGCCATGGGCTCACCCCTATGCAAGCTTCGTTTCCCCTTGACTCCATTGAGCAGAAGTCGTATGTGGTTGAGGAACCACTTCACTATGGTTGTTACTCTCCTCGTGGCAGTCCCTGCTCGTCGCCGCAGCTTGTTGCGACGGCTGACTCCGAGGGCGAGGAGACTGGTGGGATCTTGACGTCGGTACTGCGTATCACACCAGAGCTTCAGGAGTCATGTGAGAATTCATCTGTGGTTCCTCCGATGGAGCTTGGCTCGTCAGAGGCTTTGACGGTGCCCTCGACACTCTCTGTGGATAGTGGAGGAGTGTTGGCTCCTAACTCTGATGCTCTTTTTGCTAAGGAGTTGTGTGGCTTACTCGCTTGTTTAGAGGCGACTAGCCGTAGATATGGCGAGGACATTACTTGCGTCTTGGCAGGGAAAGCTTCTGAGGACGTAATCAGAAAGGTGGAGAAATCTCTTATGAAGGTTACTATCAGAGGCAAAATAAGAAAGAAGGGAATAGCAAGGAAAGCTTCGCGAAGGTAGAGGGAGGTGATTGCTTTGGATGTTGCTATGAGTTGTTTTGTGTGCTACTTTCTGTAGTGGTGGTGTTTGTTGTTTGGTCCCTATGGTGTTGGTGTTTGTTGTATGGTTTTCGCCCGGTTTCTTCCGTTAATAATCCGGGCACCTTATTCTTAATTAATGAATAAGGCAAAGCTTTTGCCTTAATTTTTTTAAATTTTATTTGCTTATTTATGATTTGCAAGTTTATCTAATTTTTTTGGGCATGACCTTCCCCATTATTTGGACATTTACAACGTATAGCAAACCATGAATAGAAAACAAACATACTAGTAGGGATGAAAATGGTACGGAATATTTCCGACTTTTTCGCGAAGAAACAGAAACGGAATGGAAATACAAAAACAGAAACGGAAAGTTTTATGCGTAAACGGAAATGAAACATCATATTCCGACAGAACAACTGCGGAAACAGAAATTCCGTTTTTGGTAATACAAAACTTTTCTTTCTTTGTTACGCGGTGATTACCAAATCCAACAGGCACAGAAAATTATCTGCTGAGAATTTTGCTTAGGACAATTTATTCGCATATCACCTCTCCCTTAGATTGTTCATAGTGCACAGTTGAAGATTTCGGTATTACCTACGTGCAGGAATTTGTTTCGAATCTTTTTAGACAAAAAGAATGCAGATTTTTTTTGGAGAACCGGATAACATATAGCTCACCAGTTTGGGCATACATATCGCTTCCTAAAAAGCTACATAATGCATGCAACATCACAGATTCACAACAATGAACAAAATAAAGCCGTGAAGGAAATTAAGATGATGTCTGCTGGCTTTGTCTCAGCTCCTTTTTGCCATGTTCATCGCTTGCACGAACTCCAGATAGACCTACCAGTTTCTTAGGCGGATCTACAATTTCTCATTTTGATATGTAATTCGTCTTTTTATATTTTGTTTACCGACTTGAGTGATGCTGAACTGGTGGCTGTGTGCATCTTAGTTATGCAGAGGCCGGGTGTAACGCTTAAACCTTTTAAGTAATAAAAACCCTTTATCTAAAAATTCTTGCACGAACTTGTAATCTTTCTAGTTCAGGTTATATTATTGATTATGCTCCGGAGTGTATCCGGAAGACTCTTTGTATTGATGTGGAATAATCAATAAAGTGGTGTTTATATACGTTAAAAAAAACCCGGTGACCACACGACTATGCACGCCCGTGGAGGTCGCCTTCATCTCGCGTCAAGGTCTTGGTCCCGAACAGAATGGACCGACCGGTTCCAAGTCGCACGGCAAGTTTTTGCTTTTACCATAGAGATGATCAAGTAGTAGAAAAATAATGGTTTCGAAAGGAAAAGTACGGTAGTGGTAGAAAAACAAAGGAAGTACTACTCTGATATACATACCATATATTCCTGCATTTTTATTCCGCTCCGTATTTTCTTTCAATCACTTTGGTGGACGTGTTCCTGCTAGTGTTCAATTCCGGGTCACCGCCTCGAAAGATCTATTCGTAGAATATGTCCGGATTTGCTAGCCTGGATCATATGTCGACAACACGTTCCCGTCAGGAAGTTCGTTTCGTGCGTGCAGCTCACGGAATCCTCTGCTTTGGCCTACACCACACGGTGCTAATTCAGTAATTCGCCCGGCTTGCCTTGGTGTGTACATTTGCTTTTCTACTATCGGCAATTAATCGTGTTTCGCTTCATCGCTAAGGCTCCCGATCGGTATATATGACCAATCAGTAAACTGGTTTCTGAAACCACACGGTGCATCGATCCACCGCTCTTGCACTGGCGAAACGCAACTGAAAAACCAGTCATGTCGGACAAGGACATCCATTGACGATCGATTGGTGCCTACCGTGATGATGTAATTAATCAGCTGATGATGATCGATGCTCCGTTGCACTGTAACCCGTATAGGATCTTAGATATGTGCTGGTCCTCAATGTGCTTGTAGCCGGCCTTTTAAACCTCAACCTCGATGATGTAAATAATCTGCTGCTGCGATCGATATACTGTAAATTATATTCGTGATGGAGACCATCCCAGACTCCCACCAGATAGTAGCTCTAGAATGCCGTGAATAGATCTCTTCTAGACTCCAGACCAGGCAGGGTTGCTTCGTGCGACCAAGCAATTGGACCAGCATTTGTTTTGTTTTATTATACAGTAGTTGAATCCATGTAGGTTGATCGGTCGAAATCGCAAACGAGGCGCACGACCGGCGATCAATCGACGATCGACGACGTTTCTGTTTGTCTGGGTGGCACTAGCAACACGCGCACACGCACGGAGGGTCGGTAGAATTGAGACTGTGACGTTTCGATCGAGATGGCGAAATATGATCTGACGATCATATATACAAGGAATTCATATCTAACCTTAATTATAACTTCTCTAGTTCTCTACAAACACAAACACATACAGTACAAAAAAAGAGCTACGGCTGCTGCTACATAACATACGTGTTGGTGCTTCCTTGCTTGCAAGTAAGCACGCGTAGGCAAAGATTGCGACGTTTTCAAAGGTGCCACGACGCATGCGGCCACCTTTTTTGAAAAGGACAAAGTTCAGACTTCTCTAGCTGGCATTTCTTCTTGGATATGAATTTATTCTCGTTATTAGAGTACGCTTTAGTTTGTCCCACCCATCGTGACCGCAACTATTTGTTATTTCTTGAATTCATCAACAACCATTTGTTAGAGTATGTATGTATGGCACTTTTCTATTAAAAGAACGGAAAAAATTATCGAACCGACGCGTTCGTTCTGATGCTGCAGAAGAATCCTTTATGCGCTAGACATGCAAAGCAACAAAAAACTAAACTAATTAAAAGCCATATATGCCTGCTAACCACCGCTATGTTCCACCTACTCGAATAGAAAACCAGAACGTGTCAAATCTTAGCGGCCGCCGGTGTATATATAGCATGCAGAGACAAGATCGATGGATCGATCGGGCCATCTGACCGACCGATTTGTCTCGATCGAATATATACTTGTGTAAAACTAATCGTTTATTAGCGTAATGCCACAAGCTGAGTCACAAATACTTAGCAGCCAAAATTGCGTGTGAGACTATTTTGAGGGACTACGAGTTGTGACCTATTGACCGTACACCTACGACGACCATTCTCGTCGGAAGCCTTTTCTTGGAAGCCACACTTCCCAGGGAAGGGCCAAAACAAATGAAAACGGGACCTCGGTATCATTGGACTCCATTGTTCCCTAGGACCCTCATCGCGTGTGAAAGGACAATGATGTCGCCTAGATGGGGGGTGAACAGACTGTTTAAAACTTTTCCGGTTTAGGCTTGATAATTGCGGAATAAAACTAGGTGTTTAAATTAACAAGCCGACAACCTAAATAAACTAGGCTCACCTATGTGCACCAACAACTTATGCTAAGCAAGATAAACAACAAGTTGATAGCAATAGAATACTTCAAGCACGAAGGCTATCACAATGTAAAGTACATAAGTAAAAGCTCGGGTATAGAAATAACCGAGGCACGCGGAGACGAGGATGTATTCCCGAGTTCCTCCTTGTTAAGGGAGTACGTCTCGTTGGAGAGGTGTGAACCGACACAACGGTTCAACAACCACAAATGTTTCACCTTCTTCTCCGATGAACCGCACCACAAAGGCTTGGTTCACCTTCCACTATCGGAATTCCTTCGAGGCGGAATCCGGAGCCTTTCAACAACAATCCGGGGCACAACCCACAATGGGATTGGGGGCTCCCGAACGGGCTCCAACAACAATCCGGGGCACAACCCACAATGGGATTGGGGGCTCCCGAACGGCTTCAAGTGACCACACAAGGGTCCAACCACCACAAAGGCGTCTAGGGTCCAAGGACCCAAGAGTAACAAGCTCACAAACTTTCAACTTCCACGAATCCTCGTGGAGAGCACACCGATGCACCAAATGCAAAAGGCAAGAGCACAAGTGCTCAAAATCCTTCACTCTCAAATTCCAACAAAGCAACAAATGCTTATGGGGGAATAAGAGAGGAAGAACAAAGAGGAGATGCACCAAGAACTCCAAGATCAAGATCTACAAGGTTTCCCTCACTTAGAGGAGAAATCGATCGGTGGAAACGTAGATCAAGATCACCTCTCACTTTCCCTCAAAAATTAGCAAGAACCATGGGAGGGATTGAGAGGAAGAGCAAGCTTTCCAAAGGGCAACAATGGAGGAGAGAGAGGAGAAAGACTTGCTCTAGAGCTTAGAAAACCATTGGGGAAGAAGGCCCCTTAAATAGCTCAACCCAAAATCCAGCCGTTGGGTGCAGATTCGCGCCGTAGCGGTACTACCGCTGGCCCTAACGGTACTACCGCCCCCCTAGGGAGTTAGGGCATCAAAACGGGCTGAAAACAGGCTTCCGTAGCGGTACTACCGCCCCGAGCAGCGGTACTACCGCCCCGGCGGAACTACCGCTCCCGGTACCGCTGAAAACGGCTCTCTGTTAGCTCCGGCGGTACCTCGGACGGTACCGCGGCGGTACTACCGCCACAGCAAAAAACAGCAGAAACTGGTAAACGAAAACGTCAATATCTTTTCCATCCGGACTCCGTTTTCGATGATTTTTGGCTCGTTGGAATCGTTACAACGAGCTCTACTTGAATGTGCATAGAAACATCACAGTCTATCATGTGAGGATAAAACCAAATGGGGAAAGGTTGAACTTTCCTAAACAATGCAAACCAGTAAAAACTCCTTCATAAAAAACGCAACAAGATATTCATACGAAATCTGTTTTTGATGAACTAGAGCTTAGTATGGAGATAAACCAAGCTCTAAATCCTCACATGGATAAAAGGCAACAAGTTTTCCAAAGCAAAACCATTTTCGAAGGACTTGGTCTTGTCATGAAGATCACGACAAGCACCAAAACTCAACACGGAGAAAAACCAAATAAGAACCATGAAAGATGATATGCCAAGCATGCAAAGGTTTGAGCTCTCCACAAAGATGCGATCAAGTTACTCACTCGAGAGCCCCTCTTGATAGTACGCCTATCTATCCTATAGCCCTATCAAGATCATACCTTTGCCATGAGCATTCCACTTGAGCTAGATGATGACGATCTTGACTCTCTCAGGTTGAAACACCTTTCTTGTTTGTGCTTGCTAGCACATGCTTGATGAAGACTTCTCCAAATGCTCCCCCATACTCCATTATGGGAGGGCCTCGCTAAGCTTCGTCTTCATGTCTCCTTTGCAAGCTTCAATCAAAAGATATCTTCCGAGATGCATCATATTGAGCTTGCACTTCATCTTCTTCTCTTGATATGTATGATGGCTTGGGGTTAAACATGATTGTTCACTCAATCTTCTATTCCAAGCCATACTTGCAATGAGCTCAACTCTACACATGACCATTCTTCATATAAACCCTTTGAATAGAGCATTGGTCATTAAGTCATCTTGAAGAGTCCAACACATGAACTCCTATAATTTCCCATGGACAAGATCTATAAGAATATCTCAATGTAAACATTAGTCCATAAGGATTGTCATTAATTACCAAAACCACGCATGGGGGCAACCATGCACTTTCAATCTCCCCCATTTTGGTAATTGATGACAATCCCTTTTACGAGGGTTTATATAATGAATTTAAGCAACCATGCAACACAAAGAGCAAGGATGCAAGAGAACCGCAAGAGAACAAACCCATATTCCCTTAAACCCTCTAAATTTCTCCCCCATTGGCATCGATTGCCGAAATGGGAAGAAAAACTTAGAACGCAAATATAGTGAGAGCTCCCCCATAATGTGTGCATTTCTCATAATATGAGTGAAATCAAATGCACATATCCAATGACGAATAGATGGAGGGAGATCAAACTATATAGAGGATCCAAAGATTGCAAAAGAATATCAAATGGAAAGATACTTCAACGAAAGAAGCAAGCAATCAAAAGGATCCGAAAAATGTTCTAAATATCATGAGGGAACTCCCCAAGGTACGTGCACAAATAGGATTTGTGTTTCAATATAGTGTGCACAACATGGAATCCTCACTCCCTCCTAGATAAATTCGAACACAAGCTCATGCAAGAGAATGTAAATGATAAAGGAGGCAAAACAACTTTCACCTAATAAAATGTTTTGCAACAAGAGCAAGGAGCGGTAAATCAAATAATGGGTGTGAGATAAAAAGACATTATAGGAGACTAATACAAGGATGATAGCATCAACATAGTCTTTCAAGAAGAGTTGCACATAGTGCATATCGTGTCTTTCCCATACCCACACACCAAAAGAGGTATAGCAAATAGCTCCACAAGTTTAGTAAAATGCACCAAGCATAACACATGGAAAATAAAGCTTGAGCCTTTTAGAAACCACCAAGGAGTCAAAAGCAATAAGAGGTGGTAACTAAAGAATTGGAATATCAATTAAAGATGTACTATTCTCATATGTATAAGTTTCTAAGTAGACACGAATCACTAAGATATGGGTCTACAAATAAACATGTACACACAAGATAGATACACGGGTAAAGATTATGATATCCAGGAGGAAGTCATAAATACACCAATAAGATCTTTGCTTAAAAGCATAGCACAAAGCCCAATTATATCTTAACGGAATATAAGTGAACTTCCAACACATACTCATCATAGCATCAAAAATTATCCACAAGGGATAAAGGTTAACAAATGGATGCTCCGAGTAAGATAACAAGTAACACAAAACGCAAATGATTTTGAAAATTCATCAATGTTGCACCTGAGAGACTTTAAGTAGAAAGTGCTAGATTGACATAATTGGGATCGATGAATCATAGAAATGAATGTATAGTCCCTTTATATGTAATCATCCCGGCTTACTCATATTTGCAATAGAGACGTTTTGCAAGAACCAAATTAATTGCAACAAAAAGATTCATGCCAAGATACAACCTACACAAGGTTGAAAGTTTAGAAACATAAGCATGAGGTAGATACTTGTTACCGAGATAGCATTGGTGATGTAGAAGATAAGAGTTAACGATCATCCAAACTTGGCTCCAATGAACACATGGTGACACCACCTTCCTTGTAAATGAGACAAGCTTCCAATGCATCTCCACATGTACCTAAAACAAATTCAAGTACATAATGGTACCCAAACTCATTGGGTCCAAAATAGTTAGAGCAACTACAATACATAGGACAAACTCCACATAAATATGTGCATATTGATATGAAATTGAATTTCATGCACATCTTAGCCATTTAGGATTTGATGGAGTTTATCCTATATATTGGATCAACGAAAGTACACATGCCATAAGATATACATATAGTAAGTATGCATGCACAAGACTTTCAAGAACCAAACGAGATACAATTTGGACAAAACACCAATTAAACCAAGAAAGCACACACAAGTGTGACAAGAAAAAGAATTGTCCAAATTATATCAAGGACCCAAATCAACACATGATTGAAGAAACCACTTTGAAAAGATACCAAATTAAAGCAAGAAACCAATTGAAGAAAATACCATCAAATAATAAACCAAACCCTCTACACTTTTCATGATGGCACAAAGTGCCAAGACGAAAAATGTTTGTCTTCCAAAGAGACACGCCATCGGGATCAAATACCAAATGAAGACAACTAATGTTCGAAAGAATATAGGATTGCTCCCCCAAGATGTGTGCATTATTTATGATCTTGCATTTGAATACAAAATGCACACAAATGAGATCATCACTCTCCATATATATATATAAACACTAGTCATATTCAAGAAAGGCAAGAAATTGCAATACCAATTTAAAGAACGATGTTCCACTCAAATTAGGATAGCTTCCCAAAGAATAGTGCATTATCAAAAAGTATGACTTTTGAATGTCAATGCACAAGAATTGGATCATTGCTTTTCCCAACTCAAGAAAGCACAAAACAAATTTCAAGTAGAGCAATAAAGTATCCAAATGATACAAGGAAGACAAATAAGAGTTAGATCAAAAGCAAATCCTTGGCAATCAAATAAGGCAATTCAAAGCAAGAGCCAAAGTGAATATGATCAACATATTTACCCCCAAATATGATTATCACTTGTCAAGACAAGTAACGTATGGAGATATTTCTCGGTGGTGGATTGCAAGGATATATTCAAGATCATATTCACAAAACATAAGCATGAGGCAAAGAATAGGAATTAAAAGCCATGCTTAGATAGATATTCTTGATAGACTCACAAATCATGTGATAATGCAAAGCAACTCCAAGGAGTAGCTTGAATCAATTGGCTTCCCAAAAAGATATATGAGAACATATTTAGGGAAAGCCATATCAAGAACATCCTCCACGAACAAGATCCAAAAGAGTGAGAGCAAAGAGCATTTAAGTAAATGGGAACTTGTTTGAGCAACATGCCACATAGGAACAAGATAATTAGCAATATCAATTCTAGGTGGCAAAACCTCACATGTTCACATTTTCTAGGCTTGTAATATGCACATAGCTTATTACTCCCCCATAATGTGATAATCCATTTATTTTAAAACAAGAGGCAAACAAAAACAACTAGAGAAATTAATGGACATTATAGAATTTGAATTTCTCATGAGCAAGACATACCACATAGAGAATAGATAATATTGATATATCAACACTAAGTGGTATTCCTCATGTACACACATTTTTATGATTGTGAAGTGCACGAAGCATATCACTCTCCAAAAATGGATAGTCCATTTATCTCTCAAAGAGAGCCAACAAGATAAGATAGCAAATAAAAGCAATAGGGCTCAAAACAAGTAGATGGTGTGCAAACCAAAATACACATACTTGATTTCTCAAGATAAGTAAGTAGAGAGCACAACACATACAAACACTAGCAAGGTACAAAACCTAACACATGCAAGGGTGCAAGCAACTTTCAATGTATATATGATTTAAATAAAAGTTACCACAAGGAGGAACATTGGATATGAGATAGAACAATATAATCCATATGACTTGACTTGAGAGAATATAATTGATGAAGATCCCTTAATTCTTCATAGTGTAGCCAAGTCTCCAATGCCCTCCATCAACACCTATTGATCAAGTTTTGGCTTGTTGGTCCCCAACCAAGTTGGGTCCTAAGAGGTTAGTCAAAATAGGCTTGGCCACCCAAATGGTTCTTTTCTTGAAACCACTTTGAGTACCAACAAATTTGGCAAACACATTGCCAACCTTATCCTTTTGAAGAGAATAAACATCATCAACTATAATGGGGTTGGATAAGGTACCATTTGTGCATGAAGAAGCAAGGTGACCCTTCTCACGGCATAGGTAGCAACATCGACTTCCTCCTCTCTTCTTAGTTGGAATCCCGACTTGAGAAGGAGTAGCATGATTCTTCTTGGGAAGAGGTCGTTCTTCAACTTGAGGAACTTGAGGCTTCTTCCCTTGTTGCTTCTCACTAAGACGCTTCTTCTTCAAAGGGCAAGATCTAACATGGTGCCCTTCAACTTTGCACTTGAAGCAAACAATCTTGGCCGAATCTTTGACTTGTTCTTGGCCCTTTTTCTTCTTGAAGATCTTGGACTTGTTTTTGTTATTGGAGTTGAATCCAAGTCCACTCTTGTCATTGGGGCGTTTTTGAACACTCAACATATTGTCAAGTGTGGACTTCCCAACATGACGCTTTTCCAAGTCTTTCTTCAAAGAAGTGACTTGGGCTTTGAGCTCTTTTAATTCCTCTACATGGTTAGTACCAACACAAATACTAGAGGAAGTAGAAGCTTCATTGTTAGAGCAACAAGGTATGGAAAGTAATTCATCACAAGATGTAGCAACATTGTGAGTGGATGGATCACTTGGACTAGCACATGGCAATATAGCATTAAGAGTAGAAGTTGTGGCATTGTCCACATGAGGCTCACAAGATGTTACCTTTGACATAATAGCCTCATGAGCTAACTTTAGCTTAGCATGGGATGCTAGAAGATCGTCATTAGAGCTAGAGAGCCTTTCATGAATTTCTTCCAATTTCCCATACTTGCTAGTTAGCAACTCAAGTTGGGCCCTTAGCTCAACATTCTCCTTCAAAATAGATGCTTGACAAGAAGTGGAGTTAGTAGCACAAGCATCATTAATATTAGAAATGGAAGAAGACAAATTGGTAAGCTTATCATTCTTAGATAGTTGAGTTTGGAGTTGATCATGAGACTTGATAAGGAGAGAGTGTTCACTTTCTAAAGCCTTGTGAGCTTTGTCAAGTTTCTCTATGTCCTCACTTAGTCTAGCATTGCCAACACCAAATTCAACTTTTTCCTTTTTAAGCACTTTATATTTATCAATAGCATGATCTCTTTCCTCAATGATTTTAGCAATGATAAGATCATTTGATTCATCAAGAGATTCAAGTCTCTCCTCAAGAGACACTCGAAGCTCTTGCTCTTCGTCAAGGGCATTCTCTAAGGATGCTTTTTCAATAGCATCTTCTCTCTCAATTTTACATTTTTGCTCAAATTGAGTATCCAAATCCTCAATGGTTTCTATACATTTAATACCACGAGCAACAATTTCACATAGAGAAGAGATAGCTTCACTACCTTTGGGAAGAGCACCAAGAACAATCTCACCCTTCTTGGTTAAGGTTTCAATGTCAAAATCTTCTCCATGAGAATCCTCAACCACATCATCACATATCTCGGGATTCGAGGTAGAAGTTACCTTGGAATCCTTAGCCATGAGGCAAACATGATTAATGGGTGAGGAGGATGAAGAATTACTTGAAGCACCATTGGGGTCCATGTCTTGTTCCAACAAATGTTGGGATTCCTCTACATTGTTAATCATGCAAATACTAGAGGATATGGAAGCATTATTTTCATGACAACAAGACATAGATAGCATATCGTCATTAGATTTAGTTAAGCAACTATTACATGATATGCAAGGACCATTAACTCTAGCATGTATGACATTTGGAGTGCTAGAAGAGTTTAAGTCCAAAGATAGAACATTGCAATGTGATAGAGAAGAAGTATAATCAATAGTAAGTTCACCATCACCAATGCAATTTCTATCACCACTCACCATATCATTACCTTGTGACGAATCACATGTTGGTGAAGTGGAAGAAGTTGTGAACTCATCACGGCCGGAGGTGGAGGGAGAACAATCATCCTCAATAATTTTGGACACTTCATATATATTTTGAAACTTGGTCCAAAGCTCATGTGCATTTCGAAAAGGCATGATTGAAGCAAGAACTACATCGGTCAAAGCACATATAAGACCATTAGTAACTTGAGTCTCGAGATGAGAGTTTATCTCATCCTCTAAAGATAATTCTTGGGAATCCTTTGGAGGAGATAAACTCACATCTACAATCCTCTTAATATAATTTGGACCCATGGCCCTAAAAAGATTAAGCATGCGAATTTTCCAAACATCATAATTTGTGCCATCGAATATGAAAGTGGGATCGTGCACTAATTCTCTAAACGACATCTTTTACTCTCTAGGCGGTAAAGCCCAAAAAGAGAGCCCTTGCTCTGATACCAATTGAAAGGACAATGATATCGCCTAGATAATTGCGGAATAAAACTAGGTGTTTAAATTAACAAGCCGACAACCTAAATAAACTAGGCTCACCTATGTGCACCAACAACTTATGCTAAGCAAGATAAACAACAAGGTGATAGCAATAGAATACTTCAAGCACGAAGGCTATCACAATGTAAAGTGCATAAGTAAAAGCTCGGGTATAGAAATAACCGAGGCACGCGGAGACGAGGATGTATTCCCGAGTTCCTCCTTGTTAAGGGAGTACGTCTCGTTGGAGAGGTGTGAACCGACACAACGGTTCAACAACCACAAAGGTTTCACCTTCTTCTCCGATGAACCGCACCACAAAGGCTTGGTTCATCTTCCACTATCGGAATTCCTTCGAGGCGGAATCCGGAGCCTTTCAACAACAATCCGGGGCACAACCCACAATGGGATTGGGGGCTCCCGAACGGCCTCCAACAACAATCCGGGGCACAACCCACAATGGGATTGGGGGCTCCCGAACGGCTTCAAGTGACCACACAAGGGTCCAACCACCACAAAGGCGTCTAGGGTCCAAGGACCCAAGAGTAACAAGCTCACAAACTTTCAACTTCCACGAATCCTCGTGGAGAGCACACCGATGCACCAAATGCAAAAGGCAAGAGCACAAGTGCTCAAAATCCTTCACTCTCAAATTCCAACAAAGCAACAAATGCTTATGGGGGAATAAGAGAGTAAGAACAAAGAGGAGATGCACCAAGAACTCCAAGATCAAGATCTACAAGGTTTCCCTCACTTAGAGGAGAAATCGATCGGTGGAAACGTAGATCAAGATCACCTCTCACTTTCCCTCAAAAATTAGCAAGAACCATGGGAGGGATTGAGAGGAAGAGCAAGCTTTCCAAAGGGCAACAATGGAGGAGAGAGAGGAGAAAGACTTGCTCTAGAGCTTAGAAAACCATTGGGGAAGAAGGCCCCTTAAATAGCTCAACCCAAAATCCAGCCGTTGGGTGCAGATTCGCGCCGTAGCGGTACTACCGCTGGCCCTAGCGGTACTACCGCCCCCCTAGGGAGTTAGGGCATCAAAACGGGCTGAAAACAGGCTTCCGTAGCGGTACTACCGCCCCGAGCAGCGGTACTACCGCCCCGGCAGAACTACCGCTCCCGGTACCGCTGAAAACGGCTCTCTGTTAGCTCCGGCGGTACCTCGGGCGGTACCGCGGCGGTACTACCGCCACAGCAAAAAACAGCAGAAACTGGTAAACGAAAACGTCAATATCTTTTCCATCCGGACTCCGTTTTCGATGATTTTTGGCTCGTTGGAATCGTTACAACGAGCTCTACTTGAATGTGCATAGAAACATCACAGTCCATCATGTGAGGATAAAACCAAATGGGGAAAGGTTGAACTTTCCTAAACAATGCAAACCAGTAAAAACTCCTTCATCAAAAACGCAACAAGATATTCATACGAAATCTGTTTTTGATGAACTAGAGCTTAGTATGGAGATAAACCAAGCTCTAAATCCTCACATGGATAAAAGGCAACAAGTTTTCCAAAGTAAAACCATTTTCGAAGGACTTGGTCTTGTCATGAAGATCACGACAAGCACCAAAACTCAACACGGAGAAAAACCAAATAAGAACCAAGAAAGATGATATGCCAAGCATGCAAAGGTTTGAGCTCTCCACAAAGATGCGATCAAGTTACTCACTCGAGAGCCCCTCTTGATAGTACGCCTATCTATCCTATAGCCCTATCAAGATTATACCTTTGCCATGAGCATTCCACTTGAGCTAGATGATGACGATCTTGACTCTCTCAGGTTGAAACACCTTTCTTGTTTGTGCTTGCTAGCACATGCTTGATGAAGACTTCTCCAAATGCTCCCCCATACTCCATTATGGGAGGGTCTCGCTAAGCTTCGTCTTCATGTCTCCTTTGCAAGCTTCAATCAAAAGATATTTTCCGAGATACATCATATTGAGCTTGCACTTCATCTTCTTCTCTTGATATGTATGATGGCTTGGGGTTAAACATGATTGTTCACTCAATCTTCTATTCCAAGCCATACTTGTAATGAGCTCAACTCTACACATGACCATTCTTCATATAAACCCTTTGAATAGAGCATTGGTCATTAAGTCATCTTGAAGAGTCCAACACATGAACTCCTATAATTTCCCATGGACAAGATCTATAAGAATATCTCAATGTAAACATTAGTCCATAAGGATTGTCATTAATTACCAAAACCACGCATGGGGGCAACCATGCACTTTCAGCGTGATATACTTCTTCCATTCATACTTGAGGAGTATCGGTTGGCTACCAATGTCCTGCGTTGCTAAACCATTATCTTCTCTTTGGCGAAACGATGTGGCTATTCTTACAACTATATTTAAAAAATATGTTTACATGTTTCAGAAAGCTCTGAAAAAATCCTGGATATTATCAATGATATGTTTTACGAGCATGGAAATTCACAATGGAAAATATTTGTATTGTGGTCTACACGAAGCTGAAAAAACTGATTTATTTTTGAAAATATTGATATTCAGATCGTTATTCTTATATATCACTTATGTGTAGCTCAGAATATAAAATATAAAATTGATATTTTCCATGTTTGTAGGATACACCATTGGCTACATCCTTTTTTTCTTCAAGGTTTCTAAAACTTGAAATATGATTTTTATTTTTATAAAAAAATTAAAGGACCACTAGAGCTCGGTAGCCATAAATCTATAACATTTTCGATTGTGGAACAAAGATCTGGAAAATTATATAACCATAACAATATTAACTCTCTACGAAAAATAAGTAATGCAATATTTAAAAAGCCCAAATAGAGTCGCCCCATTATTGAAATGAAACTTGACGTTTAAAAGTTCAAACAACTTACACACAGTGGTTATTAGCTCATAAATTTCTTCAGTGACTCAAAGTTTAGTCGCTCTCTCAACATTTCAAACAAATAGATGTAGTACATCAAGATCCACTACATATGGAGAATCAGTATTATTTAGAACTTAAAACCAAATTCTGTTTTGGAATAGAATCGATGGTTCACCGGAGATGGGATGCAAGTTATAGCCCCCCCCCCCCCCCCCCCCCCCCCTATTTCTTGATTTAAGGTGTATTGTTTTCTGCACGAATATTTAGACGCGTGAATTTGATATACCATGCACTCCTTTTCCTTTGGAAAAAGGTGGGCGAGAGAAGCCTCTAACAACCACAAATTTGAAACAGTCCGTCAAATCCCTCTGTTCCTATCTATGTGCTATACATATAAAATTGTCTAAAGATCACAATACACACTATATTTTGAATTTTTTCTTAAATAACTACACGTTACATCATGCTTACATTAAAAAACGGATGGAATATGGTACAAATTGGACTATTGGAGTAACTTCCGAGTCACTCGCAGAAAAAGTATTATACCGGTTGTTAGTCTAAACTATCCGAGCACAACGCTGCTACAGCAAGCAAGCAGCAAGTACAATCTGGTGTCATGCATCGCACCAGAAAGAAAACTTGCATGGGTTTGTGATCACTGATCAGCGACCCATCAACAGCAAGCAAATCTTTCTGGTAAACCCTAGCAATCTGAGGTAAATCTTCAACTACTCTATTAATTAAGCTAAAAATGCATTCTTTTTTTTGAGAAACAAGTACAAACGCAGACGCTCACATACACGCGCGCACATTCACCCCTATGAACACACACGCACACCCTACCCCTATGAGCACCTCCGAAATACTGAGCCGGCGGATCGAGTCTTGAGATTGACGAAGTCACCACGGGCGCCTCGCTGTCGACGGGAACGTCGCCTCCCACTGAAAGAATATTCCGCCTAAATGCAACACACAGACGTCAAATCTGAGATTTGAACTCTGTTGTGCTGAGGGTACGACCTCCCTGCGAACCATCTAACCACAGGTTGGTTTGCAGCTAAAAATGCATTCAAACTCCATCCAAAAACAACGATTTCAGCTTCCCTATCAATAATCAGCGTGGTATTAATTATGCACGCGGAAAAGGAGGCTAGACCGAAGAACATGGCGCCACGTTTATTCCAAGTGCACCAGTTGGTACGTACGGTGTACACAGCCAAAAGAGGTCACTGTTCAGTTGGCCCTACCATTTCGGGGCCCACGACGCAGTTTGTCAGCGACAGATGGGCCGTTTCTGAAACACGTATAGCACCGTCGCGTTTCGACGGAAAATCACGTGAAATTTCCGGCCAAGAACGGTAACCCCGGCCGGAACTGCTGTACAGCGCGTAGTACACACAATTTTTGAATACGCGGTTTTGCTCGGTCTTCTTAGTATCGCAGAACGCTTAGCTGAAAAGTTACAGCAGTACGCAGATTAGACTTGCTCAACACGGTTATATTGATGGTTAGAGGCGCACACCTTTTTTACACAACCAGAAGGAATGGAGACAAATATTGACCCATAAATACCTTCTATATAAAAATTAATTTAATTGACGGATTATCGGAGGTTTGATCATACGTAACACCATATTTGAAAAACACATGAAATTTCCAACGATGAACCGCTGCAGGGCAGGTTCCCTTTTTTTCGAGGAATGATGATTATTAATTGTTTACTTCAGATAGTACACACAATTTGCAAAGGCATGGTTTTACCGGGTCTTCTTCATAACGCAAAACCCATAGTTGAAAAGTTTAATCAGTACCAAAATTAGATTTGATAAACACGGACACACGGTTATATTGATGGACGAAGGCGCACAATTTTTTACACAAACAAAAGGTATATAAACAAGCATGCACTTATAAACACCTTCCATATAAAGACAATAAAAAATACACATTACCATCTTGGTTGTTTTTTTAAAAAAAAATAGTAAATGTTGCAAAAAAACTGAAACAAAATGGAGAAGAACATATACAATGTTCTACATACGTGCTAAGTTTCATGGTGAAATGACATCTGGGTTGTTCTTGCATTAAAGACAAGTTCATGGTCAAAATGGGATTTAAAAAAAAAATTAGAGCATTGATACTGTTATTTTGCATAGAGCACCACACATGTCAGTTCATCATGAATCTCGGCATGTATTTGGAAGACATGTATATGTTCATCACCCATTTTTTTGTCAGATTTTTTTGAAATGCTTTGCTATTTTTGTTTTGGATATTTATTCAACCATGAGCATATAAACCCGGGAGCAAAAACACTTTCCTCCAATATGATCCCTTTGATTATTATCGGTGGTTTGATCATACAAACTGTTTGATCATCATCTATATTGTCTAGGTATAGTTGCATGACACATAAACAAGTGGGAGTAACAAACCATTATGCAATTACGCGAATCTCTGTATCACCATTGAACGGCTAAGAAATTGATTGAGCCATAAGATAATTCTGGCTCGAGCAAAACCCGTTCACCGAAAACAATTAGAATTGAACTGCAGCTCTCGCCAAATCACATGTGTACGCATTATTATTTTTCTTCTTCTTGTGAATCGATCACATCTATAGGTGATTTGTTTTCGCTTTCTTTTGAGTGTACGCAATAACGTACCGTACTTCTGTATGGAGGTCACGGATAAAATACAAGAGCCGGAATACAGCAGAGAGACAGCGGAGACACCACATAACTCACATTCCTAGCCCTATCTCACACTAGGCTTAATCTGTTCCCGGTCGATCGTTGCACAAGAACAAACTTTTATTCTTGACACAGATCCAAATGTGCGTCCCACTTGGCAAATTGGAATACAACTAACCAACCCCGTCACGGGCGCACCGCACGCACATGCCTACGTGCTGTACCGCCGGCTGTCGTCTGCACGATCAAATTTCCCCAAAACTAAAATAAAAAATCCCCAAAGATTCCAATTTATTCATGTAAAAAATCCAGTTTATTTAGCCATAATTTTCGCTCTACTACTCCGAGTCGAACGAATATCCGCTGGCTAAGCAGTAAGCACGGCTTAATTAACCCGAGTCGACGGCGGAGCGGATTAACGCGTCAGCCCGATGGCGATGGGACCCACTCGCCTATATGACAACACGAGCATAATTGGTAACGCCACACGTATATATCTCCCCCGAGAAAACCATCGGAGTTAGCGAGCGAGCGAGCGAGGCCAGCAAGATTGGTTGGAACCAACGCCGACCACTTCCTCCCCCTTCTCTCTCCCTCCCGAACCAACAACAACAACAACAACCCAGCCCGACGGACGAAGAACCCAACCCGACTCCCCCGAGACCCAGCGACAAGGCCGGCGCCCGATGGGCGGCGCCACGCCGGCGATGTGGGCCGGGCTGCTGCTCCTGGCGGCGGCGTTCCTGGCCGCCGCATCGGGGGCATCATCGGGACCGCTGCCGCGGTTCGCGGAGGCGCCCGAATACCGCAACGGCGAGGGCTGCCCGGCGCCCGTCGCGGGGGCCGGGGTCTGCGACCCGGGCCTGGTCCACATCGCCATGACCCTCGACGCGCACTACCTCCGGGGCTCCATGGCCGCCATCTACTCCCTCCTCAAACACGCCTCCTGCCCCGAGTCCCTCTTCTTCCACTTCCTCGCCGCCGACACCCCCGCCGCCCCCGCCCTCCGGACCGCGCTCGCGCTCTCCTTCCCCTCCCTCCGCTTCGAGATCTACCCGTTCCGCGCCGACGCCGTCACGGGCCTCATCTCGCCCTCCGTGCGCGTCGCGCTCGAGGCGCCGCTCAACTACGCCAGGAACTACCTCGCCGACCTGCTGCCCCGGTGCGTGCCCCGCGCCATCTACCTCGACTCCGACGTGCTCGCCGTCGACGACGTGCGCCGCCTCTGGGAGACGCGCCTGCCCGCCGCCGCCGTCGTCGCCGCCCCCGAGTACTGCCACGCTAACTTCTCGCGCTACTTCACCGACGCCTTCTGGTCCGACCCGGCCCTCGGGGACCGCGTCTTCGCGGGCCGCCGGCGCGCACCCTGCTACTTCAACACGGGCGTCATGGTCATCGACCTCCGGCGCTGGCGCTCCGGCAACTACCGCCACCGCGTCGAGCAGTGGATGGAGCTGCAGAAGGAGAAGCGGATCTACGAGCTCGGCTCCCTGCCCCCGTTCTTGCTCCTATTCGCCGGCGAGGTGGAGGCCGTCGACCACCGCTGGAACCAGCACGGCTTGGGCGGGGACAACATCCTCGGCAGCTGCCGCCCGCTACACAAGGGGCCCGTCAGCCTCATGCACTGGTCCGGCAAGGGCAAGCCGTGGGATCGGCTCGACGCCGGCAGGCCTTGCCCGCTCGACCACACCTGGAAGTCGTACGACCTCTACATTGGCCAGGGCGATGATGCATCGTCGTCAGCATCTGCGCCGTCCTTGTCATCATCATCATCGGCATTGCCCGCCGCGGTGTTTTCTTGGTAGACAAATCCGATACAGCACACGCTACAATTTTTTCATTTGTGGTGGTGGCCTCAGTTCGTCGGGTGGCGATGCAATTGCCTTGCCGCGACCACCACGGCTGCCACCGCAGGCCGGCTGCCGCCTTCGGCTGTACAGCGAGGGGAGGGGCGGTACATTGCAGCGGCTGCGAAAGGAAGACCAAGAGTGCATAGGGGAAGCGGCGAACTCTTGTTCATTTCGCGATACCATTCAGATTGATTCATTGTGCTTTGCTTCAGAGGTGGGCTGTTGGAATTACTTTACTTGATTGGTGGTGTACAATTCTTGGATAGTAGGAAGATAAAGGTTTCAATTTTTTTTGTCTATTAGTTCAGGATTGTTTCATTTACATGTATGTTCAGTGAACCCGTATAAAAATATTGATTGAATTGATTTCAATAAAACAGAGTGGACCATATTCTTGTTGCAGTGCCAAGACTCTCTTGTATCTGTCACTCTTTTCATCCAGCAATGCATTCCATTCAGAATAGCCTAAGTTCTTGCTAGTAGTATTTGCTTCTTTCAAGAATGGACCATATTCTTAATGGCTATTACCAGTTTGCTTGCTCAGTTCATCCAGATTGGCCTAATAGGTTGCTGTTTCTATTTCGCCTACTGTGTTCATATGCAATGTACTAGTTTATTGCTGTTGCTTGTTCATCCAGAATAGCATATAATCTATTTAGTGCTGTTTCTACTTTGAATTTCATGTAGAATTGGCTTAACCGACTGCTGTTTCTATTTTGCCTGCTCTGCTCATCCAGAATTGCCTTGCCTACCTGTAACTCCAGTATCTCCTAATCTGCTGTTGCTGTTGGAATATTTTGCCTACTTGCTCATCTAGAATTTGCCTGCTGCATTGCTGATTATATAGTTCAGCATCTGTCATATCTGTTTCCTCTTCTCTGGAAGTTCCTGCTCCGAATTCGTTAATGGCATCTGAGAGTACCTTAGCAGGAGCATCAGTTCGAGCACTATACACCAATCTTTACAGATGTATCGCACACCACACAACTAGAAGAAGAAAGCAAAAGGAGCAATTATATCCTAGTTAGTTAAGATCAACTTTTATATATATCAGAGAAAGCGATGAGCACAAGTATGGGATAGGGACCTCCCAACAGACTCATAATACAGGGACTAAATACTGCTACTAATCCGCCAACGAACGCCACCTAGAATTCCACAGAACTAGCGATGCAGGTAGCCACTCTTTCCAATCTTCGTTGCTAGAATCTTGGGACCTGGAGGGCAGAGCAGGAATATAGGGAATTTCGGTTCTCAGAACTGTTAATTCGTTTCCTCCTTTTGCGAGGGAAGTTGAACTATTCGAAACTTGGGGGTGGGGAGGCATGGACCTTGCAAAGGCCGTCCGCTGCCATCTGAAATTGCAGCATTTGCAGCAGCATCTTGATTATGCTTTCTTGAGGTTTGTCAATTATGCTTTGTTTGCGATGATGATTGATGAGACTGAAACGCCGCGGCAGCAGAGTTATTGCCCATGATCAGCACCATGTTCTGGCAATTGTTTTTCTAAGCAGCTAAGTACTAGTTGCGGTTGGACACATCCTCAGCAATTCTAAAACTGAAGTAAAATCTGCAAGCTGGATTTGCTCAACCACAACATCCACATGGCGCCGTATGGAGGAGCATCGTCCGCCCGTCTCGGCGATCGGACGGCTCTCGGAGCCCCGGTAGCTGCCGCCACGTCGCTTGGGAAAGGCCGTGAGGGTTTCAGAATATGCAAACGCCGCCAGCCTGGACGGAAGCTGCGCCGATGACCCAACCCAGCTGGAGAACTGGGATGCAATGCAAGTGGTGTGGTGGCTCTAATGATTTGTTTAGGGTTTGATGAGAGGGTGAGAGTGCAGCTAATGATTGCGTGCATTCTTCTTGTTTCAGCTTAATTTGGCCTTAGTTTGCATCGCAGCTCGTTTCTTGTTCGTGAGATGAACTCCACCCACTGGCTGCCATCAACTGCCCTACCCGATCCCTATTCAATTCCTTTCACATGCTCCACGCCCGTATCCTCAAAGACTAACACGAGTTTTCCTTTCTTCCGCTCGTTCGTTTGTTCGTTCGTTTGATGGCCACTGCTCAACGAACGTATACGTACTACGAGGAGCACCTTTTCCAGCTTCGCGCGTGCGACCGTCCGTCCATCAGATGAGATGACGATCACCTTCGTGGCTCGTGCACTGAACCCTTCTGGAAGGAGGTGCCGGTCTTTGCCACTGTTATCGGCGGCAGAAGGTTGGTGCCGCGGCAGCGCGCAGTGTCGGCCACCGGATTCCATCTACCCAGCGCAGCCTGGCCGGCGACAAGGAGTTGAGTTTCGGTGGATCGGTGACCGACGGATACGGTGGTCCGGCACGGCCGCTTCCAGGTTTCACGACACGCCGCGACGCCCAGAAACTGGGGATATGTAAGGGTGGGCGATCGTGGCTGGCGGGTGCCGTTCGCGGCGTGGCACCCGTGCCGGACAGGAAAGCGTTCAGTTGCTCCTCCGCTCTGCGTTGTAGAGTAGATGGAGAGCAGCGAAAGGCGCCAAACTCTGTCCAAAATTGACCGGGGTTGGAAAAAATCCAGCCCAACGACCCGACGCATTTTCGCCGAGCCGTCCGCCTTAACGCAAACTCGGTCCAAATTTGGGCACAGTTTGCGTCGCCGCGGACGGTCCGCTGTGACCGCCCGTGTCCTCCCCCTTTGACCCGGCCCCGCGTGTCAGCGACCGTGGCCACTGCTTCGTCTCTCGAGACGTCCACGACTCGGAGGCGAAAGACTGCGGGGTCGCCGCTTCAACGTCTGCGCCGCCATCAATGGCGACGCCTCACTGGCCACCACCCTTCGTCGCCATTAATGGCATGAAAGACCGCGTCCTCGGCCGTCGTTAAAAGGACGCCGCCGCCACCTCGCACGACCGACACCATTCTCCATCTCCCTCTCCCTCTCCCTCTCCCTATCCACTGCCACCATGACGGGGTCGTGGCCGTTGAAGAAGGTGAAGAAGGAGTCCATCGGCGGCTTGTCCTCGTCACGCCGGTCGCCGCCGCCGCCCAAGAAGCCCAGGGACCGCCCTTATGTGGGCGTCCCTCTGGCGCAGGCTCTGCACCGGAGCAACCAGCCGGTACCGGTGGACAACATCCACGTGCCGAACGATTGGCAACTCAACTCGAGGCGGGTGCCAGTCCCGCCGGTGCCTAGAGCCGGCGAGAAGCGGATGCTGGAGATCCGTCGACGCTGCCACCTCCTCCCTGCCGACCTCCGAGAGGACGACCAGTTCCATCCGGACTCCCGGTGGTGGGATCGTCCAGGGTTCGAGCGCAACGCGAGGTGGCGCGCCGGCCTCCTTGGCGACCGCGACTTAGCTACGGCGGCGTTACCGTCTGGGTGCCTCCACCGCCGCCGGAGTGGGAGCCGGAAGAGCCGGAACCGGAGGCGGCCATGGAGGAGGAGGAGGAAGTCGAGCTCCCGTTGGCGGAATTCCAGCCACCGGGTCTCACAGAGGAGTAGGCCCTCCGCAAGGCCATGATCGAGAGCGAGCGGGAGGAGCTCGGGCGGTGGCCTGGCCTCAGCTCAATGTTGAGGGCCTCCGCGCTTGAGAGCGCCGGCGCATCCAGCAGCCACGGCCCGCTGCTGCTGTCGCCGAAGCAGGAGTGGGAGCAGCACTCGCCGCCGCGCTCTCCCGAGCAGTCGTCGCCTTGGCCGGAGGCGTCCTCCTCCTCCCAACCACCACTGCCTCCTCCTGCACCGGTACCCGCGGCGGCGTGGTCCTTCCCCTGGGCCCCGCCGCCGTTCTACGACCTCACCGGCGACAGCGACGAGGACTAGACGCCGAGGCCGAAGAAGGCCTAGCTAGGGCTTTTTTTATAGTTATGTTTTTAATTTATGTCTTTATTTTTTAGCCCCTATTTGTAATATAGCTATTGATATAAATCGGTTTTAGAAAAATATGCGTCGGGCCGCTGGGCTGAGGCGCGATCCAAACGGACAAGGGGAAGAACATAGCCCATTTCCTGTCCGAGTCCCGACGTAAACGGACCAAATCGAACATGATTTAATCTCAAAATACGTCGGGCCGCTGAAGATGCCCTTACTTACATGATTTTCAGTTGATTAAGGGCATAGCAAACTCAGTCTCAGACAGGCACCTAATGAGCAGCGATGGATGAACCACCGCTTGGCATTGGGCCGCCTCGGTCAGTCACCTAAGCTCCTGTCCTTACCTTGTTTGGCCATTGACGTTTAGTGGCGTCATTGTTGTGGTGTGCATTACATCGGCCAGCGCGCAGGCTAAGCAGAGGAGGCTAGCTGTGGGTGACAGTGACCTTTGTTTAGGTGACAGAAGATAGATATATAAGTTTAGCAGTTAATTAAGAGATGAAAGCTCACAAGTGAGAAACGAGGCATCGGTCGACACTACGTATGTCAGGATTTTGTTTGCGCCCGTAGATACATTATAATCCCCTCTGACTTTACATGTTTAAGAAAGCATTGTGGTTCTAACGGCTCCCAACTGCTGCTTCCTGTAGTTGTTAAAGAGCACAGGAACAAGGGAGCCGGCCTATCCGAGGCGTGGTGAGAAATTTGGAATGTCACGCAATGATTTGTGTGGATAGGGAGCGACGCATTTGATTGATTAACCAACTAACGGTAGTTCACCTAAGCGCGGGTGTGCAGGTGGCTCTTACTCCCTGCTGCTGCTGGAAAAGGAAATATCGGCTCCTGGCCTCCTGGGTTAGTTAGAGTACTTAGAAACAGTACTACAGGGCCGTCCCTGCCTGCATTTGCTGCACCAGATTGATCAATTAGCGTCCTGAATCTTGTTGACAAACAAGGGCATGCTGTGCAACGAGATGGTCGCAAGCCCCTACAGGACGACATGTCTGGTGAGATATCTGGTGTGAGATTCAGAGTTTGTGGCACCTAAATACAATAAAACTGAAAATGGACAAGATATGGTACAGAATTGGGGAGTAAGGTCTATGAAACTGTTCAGGGAACAGGTGAAATGTTAGAATCAGACGCCCATGAGGAAGGTAAAGTCTACTCAAAGTCTCGGAGGCATCGGATGCTTGGATTAGAGGCCGGGGCACCCTTGCTTGCCCCCGAAGTTTGTGGAATGTGCATGCAGAGATGCGAAGCCTCACGTTCCAGGGCGGGTCCTGCAGATTGCAGAACAAATCAAGCTTAGACAATTTGGGGAATAAAGCCATACTCCTAGGCATCGGTAACGAATGGGGAATGCTGGCAACAACAGCGATATCGTCGGCAGTTCTATGAACCTCGGCCAGGCATTCGCATTCCTTGCCTGATGGAAGCGAAAGAGCTGCCTGTACAGAGAGGCAAGCAAAGCAGCATCAATTCTTTCTGTGATCACTGTTTTTTTCTTTCTCTTGAGGACTTTCTTTGCTCACTGTTGCCGGGCCATGATTAAGACTGTTCGCGATCCAATCCAGGATCCACCAGGATCCAGCCCAGCATTAACCCACGCACAAGAGTAACCAACCACTCGCTGTTTGATCGGCCTAGCCCGGATAGGCCTGTGTTGTTCCAACCCGATCTGGCGCTCTTTCTCCCTGCACGGCCGGGCCGGGTCGACCAACCTCATTTTGTGCTGAAAAACATTGTACTACTCCCTCAGATACATAAAAGTTGTCGCCCATTCTGTACTAAGCTATTACAAACTTTATTCTAGATGAGCAACACTTTTTATGGATCAGAGAGAGTTCCTCTGATCCGAAAAAAGCGTCGGAAGTTCTACATATCGATTGTACTGCCTAAGTTGATTTCCGGCGGCAGTTTTAGTGGATCCGAGGGAGTAGATCCATGTGCTCAGACGCAAGGCGACATTCTGAATTCTAGTTTGCTGTAACCATACCTTGGGAAGTTTTTCCAGTACTTTTGATACTGAAACTCTTGTGGATGATTTGGTTAGTGAAGCCGGAGGTGGCGTTTTTTCTCTGAAATAGCATTGTTTATCATCTGTGATTCTGTGTCATGAAACTCTGGCTGTCAGTAAAAATTAAACATCGATAAACCGACAATTTAAGGGTGCGGCTAGGCATATCTGAATGGAACGGTTAAAAGTAAAAGGAAAAGTATAACAACACGACACGAGTCCTGAGGCTAAGCGAGAACTTGCCAGTGGCAAGATGGTTAGAAAGGTGGTTGTACCCCCAACCCATCGGAGTTCAAATCCTAAATTTGACGCTGGTGTTTCTCATTTAGACGGAATATTTTTCAGTGGGAGGCGATGTTCCCGTCGACAGCGAGGCGCCTGTGCTGACTTCGTCAATCTCAATACCTGATCCGCCGGTTCAGTCTATCGGAGATGCTCATAGAGGTAGGGTGTGCGTGCGTGCGTTCATAGGAGTGAGTGTGTGCGCGTGTATATGAGCGCTTACGTTGTATTTCTCAGAGTCCTGAGGCTAAGTGGCTAAGGTCAGACCGCAAGCTAAGTACTGGAATTTCGCGTCACGTAATTGGTATCATGTCTACTGAAATTCGCTGCTAAGGGCTCATAGCGATCCAAGGTAGCACCTTGGTTTTGTTCCAGACTTCCAGTACATTGTTGCATCCCTTGTTTGAACAGCTTTTCTGTAAGTTTGAACAGCTTTTCTGTCACAAGCGATTAGCAGGCTGTATGGAGTATGGACACATCGCTCGTTCTTCTCTCCTGCGAGAATTTCGAAGATGTTTTAACTGATAACTCAGTTCTTCCCTGTTTGGAAGATTATACTTGCGTCAATATATACAAATAATAAGCTGGTATGATGTCAGGCTTTATTCAGTGTCGAACATGGCTAAGAAAGAAACATGGTCGACATCCACCCACACTACACATATGCACAAGTGCACAACATATATAAAAGGAGAATAACGAGTACGAACTCGTTTTGGTTCTTCTCTCTAGAAAACAAAACTACAGTACATCTGGCTTTGCTTCTCCAACTTCCCGAAGGGGGAGGAGATAAAATCTAAGCAGAGCCCGGCGAAATCAGGCTGAGAAGAAGCCGTCGGCAGCTGCCAGTGCCAGCCTCAGCGCCGCCGTGGGCTCCTTGGGAGCCACCACAGCCGCCCACGGTCTCCACGCGCTGATCTTAGGAGCGGAGGCGCCACGATCGCCTGCGCCGGCGAGCGGCTGTTGGCTGCCGCCTCGCCCGGCCTGCTGCATCTTCTTCTTCTTCTTCGTCGTCGTCGTCCGCTCGAACTCCTCCACTACCAGCAGTGCTATGTCCGCCATTGCAGCTCCTGGCTGGCACACTCTGATCTTCTTCTTCTTCTTCTCTCGGTTCTGGGTTTGGCTTAGCTGTTGAGTGTTGAGCTGCTGGAGCTTGGAATTTCCTTGTGTTGAACTGTCTTCTTATACGCTGCCTGAAGAGTGAAGACTGATCGATCGAGAATTGGTTTGGATAAGCCTGACACGTCCCACCGACTATATGTATTTTCGGTCGCTTCGCTGTGAGCTTGCCGTGTGTTATGTCCGGGTCCGGTGTACAGTAGCTCATGTGGGATCTGGTTTTGTTTGGTCTGATCGCTAGGGCAAGGTGAGGTGGCCGGATAGTGAGGCGTGCCCCGGCTCACCGCCGACAGCTGGGCGGGGCTATGCAGATTTGCTCACCATGTCTATTTTTTGTTTGATCTGATCGCTATGCTAGGGAAGGTAATGTGCAATTTCAAGTTTTCAACTGATTTCCTGAATGGAGCAATGGCTATTCTAGCTAAGAGCGTCTCCACCGGCACTCTAAACCTTCAAAGATCTATTGGAAACTGGCAGGGTTTTAACGAGGCGACTTGCTGCTCTAATATATGAGGTGCTATTTTTTTTAGAAAAAATCTATTAGAGGCCCGGACGCCAAAATCGCCCACCAGCGACACCCCCAATGTCTCGCCCCGAGCAAAAACATGTCCGGCACCCCGAAGAGGCCTCCAAATTTGGAGGCCCTCTCGAGGATGACGGACATGGGGCGGACATGCGCCTAAAAGGGCTGGCCTGTTGGGGTTTCGCAGCAGATAACAAAAATTTATGCAGCTAGCGCTTCCCTTTTGCCCAGATCTATCTATGAAGTAATGCAACACGGAACATACCCTCGTAGACCAGACGCGGGATAACGTTCCCGCACAAACATGGATGATATAGACGTACGAGCCGACCTCAAGGTCGCGACGATCTTGACGAAGCTCGAATGGACGCCTCCCTCCGATGCAGCGCGTAGCCGACCCCAGGGTCTTGATAAGCCACACATGAACCCGAAGATCTTATGAAGCCACACACGAGTCCGAACATGAGTCCGAGGGCCACAAGTGTAGCCCCTCCGAGGGAGTCGCACACATACGATGTACAACGACAACTCCCGATTCCTCCGATCCAGCAGAGTTGCGGAAGTAGATATTCTGGATCGGATCTAGCAGCACAACGGCGTGCGTATGGTGGAGAACTCTCCAAACTAATCTCTTAGGTTAAGTCCCAATTGCAGAACACCATGGGAGAGAGGAGAGGAGAGGAGAGAAAGAGAGAGGAGCTCCCTCCAAACTTTTGGGAGAGAACTCTCAAGGGAATTGTGTGTGAGAAGGGGTGGAGGGGGTCCTCTATTTATAGGAGGAAGGGGGTGGCGGCTAGGGTTGGTGGGAGTGGCCGGCTTGGGCCCCTAGGGCCCATGCGCACCCCAAACCCTACGCCAAATTCGGCCAAAGGCTTCCCTTGCCTTGGGAGGCAAGTCTCCCCCTTCATATGGGCCTTCTCCCTTAGCAAAAAGCCCATTTAGTGGGCTCTTTTGTTAAATACGAATTTAATCATTATAAATTCATTAAAATAATATTAATTTATCAATTAACATTAATTTAACATATATATATATATCATATATAAAATATTTGCTCTCTTCCGGAACTTTTCCGAAACCCTCCGAACCACCTTCGGTTCTCCGATTTGACTTCGGATTCTCTCCCGAAACTTTTCCGGTACTTTCTCTTTTCTACTTCGATGATCTCTATGATTCCAAAACATCTCCTAGTGTCATTACACCCTTAAGTGTGTTACCCACGGGTCGGGAAATACTCCAGACATGATCGAGAAACACTTCTACGACCAATGATCACACGGGGACTCTGGATAGCCATAATGATCCATGTGCATTCCACGAATATCTTTTCTCCAAAAGAACTCGTTGATCCATAGTAAGACATATTCCTTTGTTATATGATACCTACAATATTCGAGATTTGACCGTCGGTATCTCCATACCTAGTTCTATCTCATCACCGATATTGCTCTTTACTCGTTCCCGGGATATTCCATCCCTTTGTGACCTAGTCACAGGCTAGCATGGATATAACATCACCGAGTGGCGCTAGAAGTATCTACCCCGTCACACGGGTGAACAAATTCCAATCTTGATTCACTACTCCTCAACATATCTCCTTTGAACACCCAATAGTAACCTATCCTGGTTGCTCCATTGCTAAGAAACTTCTGGTGCCGTCAAAGCATTCTCTGGAGATATCGATTATGTATGATCTCACTGACGAGGGGTGTCCCCATCAATACCCTCGACTGATAGCCTAGGGTTAGAGTTATGTGGTAGAGAACGCATAGTGTTAGTAGATTCGTCGGCTGACAAGCGGGATTTACCCAGGTTCAGGGCCCTCGACTGAGGTAACACCCCTACTTCCTGCCTGTCTGTATTGATTTGTGGAATATGCGGCGAGTACAATGTCCAGCGAGATGTCGATCTCGCTAGGGTTTGGTGGTTCTGGATGAGCCTGTCCTTGATCGGCTACCCTCCTGTCCCTTATATGGGGGTACAGGTCTCGGGTACGTAACCGACTAGGACTTCGTACATGGAAACTACAACCGACTATGCTAATCTTGGAAGGCAAGCTTCGTCTTGGGCCTTCCTTAGTGGACTTCTTCAACTTATTGACAATTGGGATGTAGTCATCACGTGCACCAGGTACCCACATGATGGGGTACCCAGATGGTATAACCTCGTCATTAGCCCCCGAGTGCTTGGCTAATTCAGAGAATCAGTCATGGACTCACTCAATAGTGCACGTCTCATGTTTTATGGTTTATACCATATGTTTCGTATTGTCTTTTCGACTATGAATTTTGACAAAGGATTTTGACTTAGTAGGTCTGGATTTACTTGACGAATCAAGACCAGTTAACTGCTCATTCGGGCAAAACCTTACTAGCCTTCATTCAAGCTCAAGTCCTTGGGCTTGAACCTGGAACATACTGGACAGACTTGACTCAGGCCATTGTGGTCTTATTGATTCGTTCTGCAGTTTCAACTGTGCTACCCAGCGCGTCCGCCGGGATTTTCATCGCGTCTGTTGACACGGAAAGAATAAGGACTTAGCACTGTCGGAGTGGTCCTCAGCCCAGCTCGACTGATCGGCGGGTCTTACCTTTGCACTTTACGCATGCAGAATCCGAAGTGTCATCGACTGACTTAATTCAGGAATTCTTTTGTATTTTTTGATTTTGACCGAGGCGAGTCTTTTATTTCGACTGCCTATTTATGCTTTTAAGAATCTATCGGGTGCGCGACAGCGCTCCCAATGGGAGTAGCCCCCGAGATTGTGCTTTATTACCTGTAATGAAGGGTAATCTCAAAATTTGCTTTTCCTTACTTTTATGCCAGTCGAAGACTTTTTACTCGCTCCCGATGGGAGTACACTCGATCATTCAAAGCGTGTCTGAGTTGATGCCTAATCGAGAAACATTTTGGAACTTCGTGCATGTTCGGCTAGTCGGCCATCTTTCGACTGTCATCTTATGGCTCTGCTGCTTCTGCTAGCTTGGGTGACGTCATGCATGACGTCTTTGGCGTGTGTGCAGAGCCTGTGACAAGACATGTCATTGTGGGCCCATTTGGTTGACCGCGGGAGACGCCGGTTCAGTTCTGATTTGACCGGACGTGGCGAAATTTCCGCGGGCGTGATCATAACTTCCTCGTTTTTCGTGCGTAGTGGGCGGCGTGGGCAGCGACGGTTGCCCTTTGATTATGACACGTGGCCAAGGGATCGTGTGCGGACGGCTGAGATCATTTCGCGTGATGTGGTAAATATAGATCTCGTCGCCGTTTACAATTTTTACCCCGCCATTTGCCTCTTCTGCTCCTCTGTTCATCTTCTTTCTTGCGCGCTTGTCTCCCCTACCTCTGCTTCGTCCACCTTGCGCCATGGCTCCCAAGAAGTCCTCTGGTGCAGCTGCGCCACCTTCCACCACCATCGCCAACAAGAAGAGGAGGAGTGACGCGACTGCGTCTGCTGCCGCGGACCCCTCCTCCGTTCTGAAGAAGGCCTCGGGGGACTGGGTCAGGTCCTCCGTTACGGAGAAAAGATTGGCGGCGCTCCGGAAGGAAGGTTTGCTGCTGCCAGCTGATGTGTTCGCCGCCCGCGCCCCCTCCAACAAGGAGGTCTTGCCCGAACCGCACGCCGGCGAACGGGTATGTTTCACCGAGTTCCTCCCTCGAGGGTTTGCCTTCCCGCTGCATGATTTCGTGCGCGGGTTACTTTATGCTTACGGGATACAGATCCATGATCTTGTCCCCAATGGCATATTGCACATTGCCTGTTTTATGGTGATGTGCGAGTGCCTTTTGGGGGTATCCCCAAGCTGGGCGCTCTGGAAATCCATTTTCCGGGTGCGTCACATGTGTCGAGAAGGCCGTGTCAACCCCGTTGGAGGAGTAGGCTTCCAGGTGCGGGGCGACTGTAGGTACTTCAATTTGAAGGCAGTCGAGTCCGCGCAAGGTTGGAGGTCCAAGTGGTTCTATGTCCCAGTCGACCAGGACGTGCGTCCAAGGTTCTCGACTGGGGCCACTCCTGTGAAGACGAAGGCCTGGGAGCATACCCTTTCAACTGAAGAGAAGAAGGAGGTTGCTCCCCTTTTGAAGAAGGTCAACGAACTGCTGAACACCGTTCGAGGTGTCCAGTTGATAAGTACATTTTTGAAGCGTCGTGTGTGTGCTCTTCAGCAACGCGCCCACCCCATGTGGCAATATGAAGGCACACATGACGTGACTCGGATGAGCGACGTGGAGCTATCGCCAAATGAACTCGACTCCCTCGTGAAGTCAATAACTAGTCACAAAGCCGGTGAGGTCATCGACTATGTGTTCTCCACCGCTCCTTTTGATATAACGAATGCTCTTCCTGAGGTGAGTGTTTTGTACTCTGTGTTCTGCTCTGAGTTGTTTGCCCTTTTTCTTTTGATATCTTTTTTTTTGTAGGGGCATTCAACTGTGACTTCGCTTCCTCCTCTTCCTGAGGCCGGCCCTGCTGAAGAAACGACTGTGCTGGATGAGGGGAGGAGGCCTGCTGACTCCCTTCCTGCAGCTAACTCTTCCTCTTCTGATGGGACCGAAGTCGAAGGGGAGGGCGAGGGCCAAAAGGATGGTGAGTCTGCCCCTGAGCCAGTCCACAAGCGTCATCGGGTGCTTCGTGAAGAGGCTTCGAGTTCTTCTTCGGGCGATGGCGGGCATAAGGGGCCTGCAGACTCTGGCACTTCTTCACTTGTGAAGAATGTTTCCGCTGGCTCGGCGTTCGCCACCACCTGCGATTGGGTTGACCGATTTTGGAGGCCCGTCCTTCAATGTCGACCCCAGCTCAGATGAGGATGAGGAAAGGTGAGTGTTTGAGTTTGCTTTTCCTGCGTGTTTGTCTTAGGCCTTGTACTTGCTTCTTTTGACTGACTTGCGCCTGTTAATATGACAACAGCGCCAGCGCCGAGCAGGTTCACGTCCCCCCAACTGCGGAGGAGACGGCGATGGCCTCCCCCCATGCTGAAGTTGCTGCGACTGCCTTGGCGGTCACGGCAGCTACTGCGGTTTCGCCGCCTCCTGCGACTGTCCCGGCTGCCGGCCCGTCTTCATCTGCAACTTTGTCCTGGATTGAACATGTAAGTACTTCGTCTTTTTTGTGTTCTCTGGGTGTGTCGACCCATGTGTTTAGTATGTATGACGTACGTCTCTCGTGTAGCCTGCCGTAAGCGGCCTTGTTGCTGCTGGGAAGGCTTTTGTGCAGTCGGAGAAAGAACGGATCGCCCTCCGCTCCTGTCTGGAAGAACTGAGCCGTAAGCTTTTGCACTTTTGTTGTTTCCAGTGTTTTTCCCTTGCTTGTATTTTGACATTTTGCGATTGTGTGCTATATCATTTTAGGGGATAAGACTACCCTTGAGAAGAGGTTAGCTGATGCAGAGAAAAGCTTTGCCGCCCAGCAGTCGCATGTGGAGAAAGAGCTCGAAAAAGCTCAGAACTCTGCCGTCACCCGAGAGGAAGAACACGCTAAGCGACTGCTAGGCTTTATGCAAGCTATAGATGGTTAGTAGATTTCTATTATGCCTGTATCATCCTTTGTCTTTGGCCTTTTTCTAATACTTTATTCTTTCGATTTTATGCAGGCTCTTCTTCTTCTTCCGCTTTTGATGGTGCGTCGAGTGACAACTTGTCACTCGACCGTGTAATCGAGCAGTTCGGTGTAGCCATCCACCACGCCAAGGATTCTTTGGACACGTCCACACAGACTCTTGGTGCTGTTTTGAAGGAAGTGCTGCCGTCGACTGAAGCCCCTTCTTCTGCGCAAGGATTTGCAGCTATGTTGGGTCCTGGCTCAGAGACTATGAAGGCCTTCGCGCGTAGCCTGACGGTACGCGGCTCGGCGTCCACCCTCCAGCTTCTTCTTGCTAACGATGTGACCATCGAGTATGAGCGTGTCCTGTCCGACTTCCCCAAGAAGGCAGCCGAGAAACCTCTGCCGTTGAAGAGGGTAGCCGAGCGCGCCGCACAGCTCTCCCAAATTTGCATCGACACTATGGAGCGTAGGGTAGCTGCATGTAGTGTCAAATCCAAGTCGCGCGGGGACAGATCTGAGTCTGCATCCCGCAACTAGCCAGCCACTTTTTATGTCTTGTAATCTTGACTTCCACACGATGTGTGTCCTTATTATACTTTTGCGATGTATGATATGAACTTCTTGATATGTTTACTTTGTCATATGTTTGTTTTCTGCTTCGAATTGTCCTTGCGTCTGAGTCTTGCGATCATGCTTTTGACAGTCAATTGACTCCAATCTGGCGGAGGCTTCTCAGTCACAGGTGGACCATTCCGCTGTCGCCAATGCAGCTAATGACGCCAGGGTCTTGGCTTACGCGAAGAAAAAGGTGGCGAAGCTAGAGCGGGAATTGAAAACTGCTCAGGCTGAGCTTAAGATACTCAAGGAAAGACCGGCCCTTGCTACTCAGTGGGAGGCGTATGTGCTTGGTGAAGTTGAACATTCGAACAGGCAGCTCGAAGGTATTAATCAGTCGACCGCCGTTTTTGATTTTCCTATGGTCTCTTTTCTGTTCTTCATCTTGAACTTTGCTCGTCCATAGTTTTTGTTGATGACTTTGAAGAGGAAACAAAGCGTGTCAGAGAGCGTCTGGATAGCGCGACTGATGGCCCAGTCACCGGTCAACAACACTTTTGGGCTGACGAGTATCACGCTACCAAACTTGCGACCCTGAAGGATCGAGTGTGGTGTGGTGCTATCTTACTCGAGCGTTGCCGGTCCGCCCTTATGCGCGTCAATCATTTCCTGTTCCCCGGAGGTCCACAACCTCAAAGGATTTATGCGCTAGTCGACTTGTTCCGTTCTGCGGAACCAATCCGGGAAGCAATAACTCGAAGGGTTGTTCTTGGAGCCAACGCCGCCTTTGCTTATATTCGTAGTCTTGATCCAAATCAGCGATTTCTTTCACCTGATTTTGGATCTCGGCTGGAGAAGAAAGACCTGGAGCGGACCGCCGTTGCGGCTGGCAAGCTGGTAGATCGTCTTCACGATCAGCTGATTGATTCTAACCTACCGTTGAAGGATGAAGATGTGTAACCTATGCGATGTACAGCTCCCGAGTCCGGTCGGAGGAAGTGTATGTATATGTGTATAACATGATTATGCTAACGTCCAGCCCCCGGGCATGTCGAGTGGGGTATGTAGAGCTATAATATGTATGTAAGCGTGTATGTGTCCCACTCCCGGGCATGTGGGGTGGGCTGTATGAAAATCACTTCATGTGATTGATATGCGACCAGGTTATTCTTGCCAGTCACTGTTGCTGATATTTCTCAAGCCTTTGAATTTGGCTGAGTTTTTATAGTTGCGACTCAGCCCCGAGTATTCGAGTGGGTGAGTGTTTGCTGATTATGGGAAAGGCTCAGCCCCCGAGTGTTCGAGTGACCGAGTTTTTGCTGATTATGAGTAAGGCTCAGCCCCCGAGTGTTCGAGTGACCGAGTTTTTGCTGATTATGAGTAAGGCTCAGCCCCCGAGTGTTCGAGTGGGGTGTGATGTTACTGTAGTAGTAAGCGAAAACTTTTGTGAGGAAATATCATCTTTATGGCAGATATTGGCCAGCAAGTCGCCTCATTAAAAACCTTCCAGTCCCCTTAGGTACCCTGGTAAGGAAAAGAGCGCGTCTGAAACCTGCTGGCCGTTTTAACATTTATGCTCTTTTACATCGACTGGATATATTGTCTAGCTATAGGAGTGACGTGTACTGGTCACGTTTCCTAGACCACATAGTGATCGTTCCATCTCAACCAGCCTCACTTTGCTTGCGTCGTCGTTGACGATTCCTGTTATGATGAAGGGTCTTCCATTAGTAGATGTAGACTTGTGTCCCTTCTCCCGCGTCAGTCGAAGTATCAGATTTCCTCCGAGGAACGATCTTGTCCATGGCCGCATGATGTGACTTTCTTGGCGATATTCGAATGGCGTTGCTGCCTGTTCAATGTGAGCCTCTTGAATGTGCCCGTCGATGATGATGTTGTTTGGGACACCCAAGTCGAAGATGATAATGTTGACTGCTGCAGTCGAAACCAGGTTTGTGCTTGGCATAGCTGGATAGCTTGTTTTTGAAGTTTCCCCAAGTGGAGGGTCATCCTTGTCTGGCTTCTTTCTTGTGGCAACGATTGTTGGAGTGGGCTGTGGGTGCCACCTTTTGATTGACCTATGCCTGACTCGTCTGAAAAAGGCGTCTGGCGGTAGTTGCGCCTTTGCTGACCCTATACTGGCCAATGTGTTTGTCTGCTTATTGTGCGTGCGTGCCACATGCTGCAGCTTACAGCTGCGAAATCTCTTTTGTAGCATGTCATAGAGGTCACTCGGCTAGGTTACCTGTCCTGGCTCTGCCGGCTGTTATTGTGTTTTGTACAATTATGCTGGAGTTTCCGCGGATGATGACATCGTCTGCTCCCGAAACTTCGGCCAGTCGCATGCCTTGGAATAGACCTTCGTAGTCTGATTTGATTTTTTATGGAGAGGCGAAATCTATCTGTAAAACATAATCAATCCGTTCACCGTTAGGTGTTATGAGCGTCGTACCTGCGCCTGCGCCTTTTCTTCCTTCTGATCCGTCGAAACATATTATCCAAGTATTGGATCCGTTAGGCTCTTCCACTTGCTGGCTGCCCTCTTCCTCCCCTTGTTCGACTGTCCATATTGCATGTACTTCATGGACGATGGTTGCGACTGCCTGCTTTTTGGGCCCCGGTTCCATTGCAGAGTCTCTTTCGAGTAAACGTTCATCAAGAGGTTGCTCCTTTCCAAATGCTTCTGAGATTTTGCTGAAATCTCTGTCGCAGGCATCTGATCTCTAGAAGTTTCCGTTGACTGTGATGGTTCCCTTTGGACCTGGCATCTTCAATTTGAGGTATGCGTAGTGTGGTACCGCCATGAACCTGGCGAACGCAGGACGTCCTAGTATGGCGTGGTACTGAGACTTCCAGTCGACGACTTCGAACTCAATTGTCTCTGTTCGGAAGTGCTTTGCGTCTCCAAATGTGACATCCAGTTGTATCGTGCCTTCTGGGATAATGGCTTTGCCTGGAACAATGCCATGGAAAGTGTTTGTAGACTGGGGTAAGTTCTCGACTGACCTATTCATCCTGCGTAGTGTGTCTGCGAAGATAATGTTGATGCCGCTGCCTCCGTCCATGAAGACCTTAGTCATAGCATATCCTCCGATCTGTGCATCGAGTACGAGGGCGGCCTGGCCTGGCCGATAAACGGATGGCGGGTGATCTTCTCGACTGAACGTGATTGCTGTTTCAGAGCCTCGCAAGAAGTCTGGTATGGCTGGTGGCGCCATAACTGCCATGTTAACATGTCGTGTGTGAAGTTTTTGCTGTCTGGTTGGAGGGACGCCCCTTCTGTATCATGTACATCTGTCCTTGAGGCTTTGGATACTGCTCTTCCGCAGTTTGCGGTATGTGATGTATGGCTCCTGCGATTTGGTTACTCGGGTTGTATGGTGGCGGTGGAGGCAGTGTCGCGACTGGTTGTACTTGTGGTGGTGTGGTGTATGCTGACGGGGCAGTCGCGGGTACATCCCGTCTGAGTTGTCGTGTGTAGTCTGCCACAATTTGTTCAAACTCCCGACAGTTTCCCATGGTGTGATTGGAGGTTAACCTTCCAGTAGCTGGGTCTTTGAATAGATGCAATCTGCATAGATCCTCCATCTTCTCTTGGAACGACTTTTCTGGTTTAGCATCTGATCGTTTGCGCCACTCTTGCCTTTGGTAGCTGCTGCTACGCTGGTCGCGATCCTGATTGTTGCGACGGTAATCCGATCGACTGTCGCGACGGTCGGCGCCTCGACTGTCCCGGCGATCGTTATGTCGCCTCTCCTCCCGGACGTGATCGTCCTGTGAAAATCCGGCTGCGACAAATTTTATCTTGTCTTTGTCGCCGTAGTCGCTCCTACGTCGCCGCCTTTTATCGTCTATGTCGCGACGGTCGCAACTGTCCCGTCGATCTTCTTGGTCGTGTGGGGAGAGCGGGCGCTTGGTCCTGACGGCGTCCTCTCTGTCTGCCCACTCAGTCGCTATTTTCATGAGTTCTGCCATGGATTTTGGTTTCTGACGACCGAGTGCCTCTCTGAAGTCGCTTCTGTAGACTCCCATAGTGAAGGCATCCATCGCTCTGTCTTCAGAGATTGTACCCACTGAGTTGCGGATAGCCGTCCACCTTCTGATATATGCCCGGAGTGTCTCGTCTGACCTTTGCTTGCAAGCTCGTAATTCTTCAAACGTTTTGGGTCGCTCGCACAGAGGGTCGAAGTATTTGATGAAATCCTCTTTGAAGTGCTCCCAAGAGTCGTAAAATCCTTCGGGTAATGCTTTGAGCCAGTCGCGGGATGTGCCTTCCAGCATCAGTTGTATGTACTGTAACGCTGTTGTGGTTGTTCCCCTTTGGCATATTACTGCCAGCTTGTAGTCCTCTAGCCAGCCTGAAGGCTCTTGCTTGCAGTTGAATTTTGGCGTCGTTGGAAGGCCAAATCTCTTGGGCATTCTGGCTTCGCGAATTCTTCGGGTGAAACATCGTGCTCCGCAAGGTCCTGTATCGCGACTATCTCCTGAGCTATGGCTTCTGGATCTGCTCTGCGACCTGTAGCGGTTTGAACTTCTTCTTGCACTACTCCTGTGCGGACTGCGACTGTGGTGGTGTCTTGATGTGTGCCGTGAGCGACTTCTGCTACGCCTCCTGCTGCTCCCCGACTGGAGCCCTTTTGCAGCCAATGCGAGTGCTTTGAGTTGTTGGTGATGTAGCTCTGCGCCTGGATCGTCTGATGGTGGTGCGGTTGCCTTGAGATATGCTCCGACTGATATCAGAGCGCCTTTGGGTGTTTTAGGCGCTAGAATGCCTTCTGTATCTAATGTGAGGAATGAGTTCTCGAGGTTGCGAACGATTTCTGATCTCTCGCCTTCCGGTATATGTGACAACCTAGATCGGCGTCTCTGTTCAGTTGCGCCCATAGAGCTGAGAGACAGCTGCCAACTTCGTGCACTCGAGATGCTGGCTTGCCTCCGTCGTTCTTCGAGTGTTGCCCGGTACTGCTTCAGTCGCATTGTTTCTTGCAAGTTGAAGTAATTATATGTCATAACCTCTTCGTTTGTTGCGTCCGCCGGCATCATTGTGCAGTCCGTGATGATTTTGTCCACCTTTGCCGCCATCTCCGCTGTGATGTTCAATTTTGTTACGCCATCTGGCAACGTAACTTCACAGGGAAATTCTGTAGGCCTTCGACTGGCTGCCGCCGCTGAGGTTTCTGCACTAAACGCGACGTAAACCTGCCGTGGTGTGACCAGAGGGCATGTGTTTGTGTTGACGATGTTGGTTACGGATTGAACTTCATCGTCCAAGCCCATGTCGGAGCTGATGCTTTTGCTAATCTGGGCGTCATATGTCTCGAGTGCTGGCTCAGGATGATCATCATAGTCGGAGAAGTGATCTTGATCCGCTTGGATCTCTGGCCCGATGAAGTCGGTGAGGTAGATGCTATCCTCCGCATCCTCCGTTTGCATGTGATTGGGTGGATTGCCGAGTGGGGCGATATGCTCGACTGTATTGACTTGACAGTCAGACTGTACCTAATCCTCTAGCTGCTCCTGCGCCATGAGATTGTTGAACTCTCGGGTTGTCATAGAGTCGATTGGAGATCTTGTCGTCGAGATCGAGTTGATCTGTGATTGAGTTACTTCCATGCTTTCTGGTGACTTAGCCTTAGTAGATGGTTCTTTGACTGCCTTGTCCCGATAGGTGGACTGGCCTTCATCATCAGGAAATTCCTCTGCCATGAGTCTGTTAAACTCTTGGGTTGACATGGAGGAGGTTGGGGACTCGGGTGGTGGGATCGAATCGATCTGTGATAAGGTAGCTTCTCTATCTGCTGAAGATGCGATCGCAGTCGACTGCTCCTTGTTCGCCTCAGTCGCGATTGTATCGGTCAAGTCCTGCACACCAAACTTATCGACAAAAAAGTTATGTTCTCCAACAGTTAGATCAAAACCTGAGTCGAGGCTAGAGAAAATTTCTTGTGCTTCTGGCGAGTATGGTTTGATCCTCCTTGGCGAGGTTGCTCGTGAAGTCGTCGAGTGTTCGCCTGTTGTTTCGACGTCAGTCGATTCCGTCGGCGTGTGACCGTTTGCAGATGCTGTCGGCGAGTTGCCGTTTGAAGCTAAAACCGATGAATCCATGGGTCCAACACTATCGATTCCCACAGACGGCGCCAATTGACGAGGGGTGTCCCCGTCAATACCCTCGACTGATAGCCTAGGGCTAGAGTTATGTGGTAGAGAACGCATAGTGTTAGTAGATTCGTCGGCTGACAAGCGGGATTTACCCAGGTTTAGGGCCCTCGACTGAGGTAACACCCCTACTTCCTGCCTGTCTGTATTGATTTGTGGAATATGCGGCGAGTACAATGTCCAGCGAGATGTCGATCTCGCTAGGGTTTGGTGGTTCTGGATGAGCCTGTCCTTGATCGGCTACCCTCCTGTCCCTTATATGGGGGTACAGGTCTCGGGTACGTAACCGACTAGGACTTCGTACATGGAAACTACAACCGACTATGCTAATCTTGGAAGGCAAGCTTCGTCTTGGGCCTTCCTTAGTGGACTTCTTCATTTTATTGACAGTTGGGCTGTAGTCATCACGTGCACCAGGTACCCACATGATGGGGTACCCAGATGGTATAACCTCGTCACTCACGGTCTAAGGAATAAGTCACTACGTTTTTCTAAGTTATTGCAACATGAACAACGTGACTCGGTCGTGTTGCAATACTTGCTTTGCGTAATGTCCATCACATCATTCTCTAATGATATGACTCCATTGTCGACTGTCATCCAATGACACTTGATCAGAAACCTCGATCAACAACCAACACCTGGACTAGTATATATAGAGGCTACCAGGGACTCTGTTTGTTAATATATCACACATGTATTAACGTTCTATTAATACACTTATAGCATGATATAAAACTAATTATGAACTTTCGGAAATATGTGAATAATACTACTTATTATTTGCCTCTAGGGCACATTTCCAACATGGCCCGCCCGTCATAGAGACATAGCAGCGCCACCTGAATCATTCGCTCCCCACCACGCTCCTTCTCTTTTCCTCTCGCCGACGATTCGAACCATCGCCGCCACTCTCGTCGCCGCCTGCTTGATTTGCACCTCGGGCACCTAGCCGGAGCGGCTACGTAGACCCACGTGCCGCCGTTCCCCGCCTGTCTGTGACCAGTCCAACGTCGGCGTAGCTACGGTACGCCTCTTCTTCCCTCCCACCGTGCCCGCAACCTGTTCGACCATTCGTTCGTAGGCTCATATGGTTGATTTTTCATTTGTGCCTTTGTTCCATTGCTTTCTTTCGTCCAATAGGCCATGGACAGCAACGACGCGGCCATGTTTTTTTGAAATGGTGAATGAGGATGCCGCCCTTGCGGCCGACATGGAGGAGAATGACATGGTCATGGCCACACTTGCACAAGCCGCGATCGACGAAGCAATGGCGCCGAAGTTTAGAGGATCAGCGAAGGGGCGGAGGGCCAACAAGGAACACAACAGAGCAACTAGGCACATGCTCTTGTACCAAGACTACTTTTCCGACAAGCCGACGAACTTGCCTTTCGCCGGCGCTTTAGGATGAGTAGGTCATTGTTCAGGACGATTGTTCATGGCGTTCGAGAATACGATGACTACTTCGAGCTGAAGAGGGACTACACCGACCTCTTTGGGTTTTCATCACTTCAGAAATGCACGACGGCCATACGGTGCCTTGCGTATGAGCTTCCCGCTGATGCATTGAATGACTATCTCCGCATGTCTGAGTCCACCGCCGTCGAAGCCACATATAGATTATGTAAGGCAGTTGTGAAGGTGTTCGGAGAGCGATATCTGAGGTCACCAAATGAGGCAGACACGGCTCGTCTCTTGGCACAAGGCGAAGCAAGAGGATTTTCAGGGATGATTGGCACGGAAAGTGCAGTGTTATACTTGAGGCCGTGGCAGATTATGATCTCTGGATATGGCATGCATATTTCGGCACCGCCGGTGCCGCCAATGACATCAACGTGCTCCAACAATCCAATGTGTTCAAAAAACTTTACGATGACCTAACTCCACCATGCAACTATGTGATCAATGACCATGAGTGCGATAAGGGATACTATCTTGCTGACGGCATCTATCCCACTTGGTCTACATTTGTGAAGACCATCCGCAACCCTCACGGCGAGGCAGATTGTCATTTTGCAAAGAGACAGGAGTCAGTTCGCAAAGATATGGAGCGGGCTTTTGGTGTGCTCCAGGGCAGGTTTGCCGTTGTTCGCTACCCTTTTCTTTCATGGTCGCTTGATCAAATGTGCGAGATAATGAATGCTTGTGTTATTATGCACAACATGATCATTGAAGATGAGCGTGATACGAGGAAGCAACTGGTCGAAGTGTTTGATTTCTAGGGGCCTATGGCCAATCCGACGCAGTATGCAGAATTCCTTGCCATACATCGGCAAATTCGTGATGGAAAAATGCATAAGCAGTTGCACGATGACCTCGTGCACCACATGTGGACCATCAAAGCGACTCAGCCGGCGGCTGTTTGATAGGTCATGGTTTAAACTTGAATTCGTATTTCGACTTTGTGTTTCGAATTTGAGCTTGTGTTGTAATATTTATTACACCAATTTGTATTGAAATGCTTAACCGCCGATGTGTTCACGATTTGATTTTTTTTTTGAATTGGCGTTTGGGGGGCGGGACTTTGGGGTGCGTCGTTGTGGGCGCGGTCGAAAACATGGGCGGATTGTGTCCCCTCCCCCCCCCCCCCCCAATTGGGCCTCGATTGGGGGTGCCGGACAAGAATTTGAGTGGTGCCGGTGGAGATGCTCTAATTTAGTGTTACCTCGCATTCTGTTCCAGAGTGTATCCAGGGACATTTGATCAATATAAAGCGACGTGTTCTACTGAAAAAAAATAGAGCTGTGTTTTTATAATAAAAGTTTTTTAATGGATTATTAAAAAAATGTTTAGTCGATGAGCTGCTGATAGTAGGCCGTAATGGTTTTCTGTGAGCCCAAACCACGACGGCCCTGTTCTGACGTGGGGCGGCTCAAGTGTTTCCGGATACATAAACATCATCCTTTTTTTGACGTGACATAAACATCATCCTTGAGGTTGAGGACTATAGCCCACATGTAGTATGCCCAGAAACATGCCCTGCTTCAACTGCCTCTTTTTATCAGTCTAGAAGAGCTTCCCAGAAAAAACTTCTCAAAAAACAAAATAAAAAAGAGCGCGTAGAAGAGCTTTAAAGGTTGTAATTTTGTTTTGATGGATATTTTGAATGAATGTCATCACCTATTATGTTAAAAATACTAAAATAATGTACTCCAACTGTTCAATTTTTTTCAGCATAATAGGTGATTACAGTAAAAAATAATACTGTAATTTTCCCAAAACTTTTCTGTAACATTTCCAGCATTTCCATGATGCAACATTTAACTAAAGTACTATCCAGGGATCATTTGATCATCACTCTTTTGCCAAATTGGTGTGTGCCATCCGTAAACATACATGGTTTCAAAGCCGACAGTTGCACAACCATCGGTATTTCGGTAATGCCAGTGTTCTACTAGCACATAGATTTTACCGTGCAATACTAATTTATCTAAAATACAATATTGTGTAGGCATAATGATTCTATCCGAGGGGCAGTCTCTTAGGGCATGTACAATGTCTGATGAGCATCATATGTGCGTGTCGAAGAGCTTCCCAGAAAAAAACTTCTCAAAAGAGAAAATAAAAAAGAGACGTAGAAGAGCTTTAAAGGTTGTAATTTTGTTTTGATGGATATTTTGAATGAATGTCATCACCTATTATCCTTAAATACTAAAAACAATTACTCTAGCAGTTCAATTTTTTTAGCATAATGGGTGATTACAGTAAAAGATACAGTAATTTCCCCCAAACTTTTCTGTAACGTTTCCGGCATTTCCATGATGCAACATTTAACTAACATACTATTCAGGGATTATCTGATCATCACACTTTTGCCAAATTGGTGGGTGTCATCCGTAAAAAGACATGGTTTCAAAGCCGACAGTTGCGCAACCATCGGTGTTTCGGTAATGCCAGTGCTCTACTAGCACATAGATTTTGCTGTGCAATGATAATTTATCTAAAATGCAGTATTGTGTATGCATAATGATCCTACCTAGGAATAGTCTCTTAACGTTTTCTCATATAGGTTGTACGAAACAACGACCCGAACTTAAATGGTAAAAACTGCAAAGCGGTTTGACAAAATGAAATCATCGTAATTGAGATTACTAGCCATAGTGGGAGTAACATAGGTAGTATCATGCATGCCACGTTGGCAAAAAGATGATGTGACACTGCAATAGATGACGAAAGAGATGATAGTGATATTATAGGTAGATACCGTAACATAACGCAATACTATATGATACCACAACTATGTTACTCCATATAGTGAAAATAATAACATAGACTAATATCATATACATGATACTAGTATATAATACTCAGCACTATGACTAGGTTGAACTGATCACGATCACGTTGCAAACACGTTCTAAGCATGCAAAGACCAGCCCAACGGTCACCAGCTAATTAAAGTGGTCATGTAATGGCCTACAGAAAATAAAACATAAACATCGATCAGTTGACAGGAATATCAAATACCCCTTGCTGGGTGACGCATTGCAGATTTGGTAGATTTGCGACACATGTGCTTTTGCTAAATTTCTTCTTTGTCCAGGTCAACAAATGGTAATGCAAAATGCCAGTCGCAGCATCAACGAGGATGGTAGGTATGGACCAAATAATTTACGTTTTTGTGCCCAAAGGTCCTCACAGGCAGTACCGCGAATGAATAGTTGTAGCATGTTAGGAATTATGTCACTATCGTGAGAACAGGCAACATTCCCATAAATGTGCATTTATATTGTCCGATAAATATGCAAACCAACTTGTGGTTGGATGGTTAGCAGGGTGGTTGTACCCTCAGCCCAGCAGAGATCAAACCCCAGGTTTGACGTCTGTGTGTTGCATTTAGGCGGAATATTCTTTCAGTTGGAGGCGACGTTCCCGTCGACAGCGAGGCGCCCGTGGTGACTTCGTCAATCTCAAGACTCAATCCGCCGGCTCAGTATTTCGGAGGTGCTCATAGGGGTGGGGTGTGCGTGCGTGCGTTCATAGGGGTGAGTGTGTGTGCGTGTATGTGAGCGTCTGCGTTTGTACTGTGTTTCTCAAAAAAAATATTGTCCGATAAATATATAATTACGAATAATTCAATCAGGAGTTGCAGTAACAGCAAAATGCATGATCTGAAACTTTTCTTAGCAAAGAATGAAGAAATAATATGAAAATGCAGAACACACTTGAGTAATCCAACTAAGTTTTTTTTAGAGATGGCTATCTGCCAAGTCCCAGTGAGTACTTTCCCTACGGTAGGCTGTAGCATGGTAAAAAAAGGTCCCAGTGAGTAATTTCACAAGCTTTGAGTGTTTTATTATCGTTTCATTAGTGGTCATTAGACCCCGGCAAGGTATACTTGACACCATATAAGTTTCTTACATCCAGGAAATCGGCTAAGTATATATGAGCAAACCAACCTGTGGTTCGATAGTTAGCATGTTGGTTGTACCCTCAGCACATCAAAGTTCAAACTCTAGATTTGACGTATGTGTGTTGCATTTAGACGAAATATTTTTTCACAGTGAGTCGTCCGTGGTGTCTTCGTCAATTTCAAGACTCGATCCGCCGACTCAGTATTTTCGGAGGTGCTCATAGGGTAGGATGTGCGTGTATGCGTTAATAGGGATGAGTGTGCGCGCGTCTACCTTTGTACTGTGTTTCTAAATAAAAAACTAAGTACAGCAGGAAAAGGAAATGGCACCTGAATTAGTCCAACCAATATACTGTTTATTTATGTAGGTCAACCCGTTGCATGTCAAACTTGAGGTTTTAAATGAAGCTAAGTAGAGAAATATCTTGACGTTGTTTAGCAAAAACTGTACCTGTTCTTTCGCATAAGTGACAGGAGCATTGTCTATTCACATTAACGAGGAATACAACTTGTCTTGTTATATCTTAACTCCAAATATGATACTCACTCCGTTTCATATTAGATGACTTCCTTTTGTCAAAAAGTGGATGTATCTACACTTGTAGCATATCTAGATACATCCACTTTTGTCCAGATAGAAGTCATCTAATTTGGAACGGATGGAGTAGAAGATATTGTAACTGTGTCCATCTTTGAATCGTTGCGAACCTTTGTTCCTCGAGAAAGAAGTGAAGGGTCAATAACAGAACATGCTAATGGACACTCCACTACTTCATAATCTTAAAAAGAAGGCAGAACATCTAAGTATTGGAATAACGAGGTGTCAATTAAAATGGTGTTTTTTGCCGTTACACCAAGGTGCAGAAAGTAACGGGAGACCTGCACTTGGATAATCTAGAGCAAAGCAGGCATGGAGTATTTATTTGTCACGCTAGGGTTCATGTCTTATTTTAATATTAGAATTGGGCTTGCTTCAATTCCATGTGAAAGCTCGAGGTTTATCGGCTAGAGATGGTGAATATGTGATTCTCAATTTTTAACCAAATTAAAACAAATATGAACTAATACAGTAGAACCTAAAGTACATTTAGTATCGAATGGAAAATAAAGTAAGTGAAGAAATAAAAGGCTTGATATAGCGACATAGGATGTATCTTCAAGTTGTTGGAAACATTTTTCCATCATCGTTCGAGAGGATAAGCACGCATGCCTTGAAGGCTAATTTTTTTAAAATAATCATTATTTTTATATAAATTTAGAAAATAATACTCGGTTTTTAAGATTTTCAAAAATAATATATCCTCGGCCACGGCGTGGCCGACTGGTACCTATCGGCCACGGCATGGCCGATTGGTGGCTTGCTGGCTAGCTAGCCAAGCTAGTTGGTACGTGAGTGATTGATCCATTCATGGACATATCGGCTTGGCCGTGGTCGATTAGTTATTTTTGACAATTCTTCAAAACGCATATTATTTTCCGAAATTATGAAAAAAAATATTTTTACAAAATTAGCTGCCTTGAAGTCACTGAGATTTCACATTCGTCCCCCTAGGCTCTGGTTTCTTGGAACTTGCTCAATAATTCATGAGGGAACTTGAGGTGATCCCCGGACCTTCACAAACTTTTCCAAGGTGGATCCACAAGTAAAAATCTCAAACAAAGTTTAGACGGCTAGGACTTTGTGAAATCTCCGAGAGTAAAAAGTGAAGATCTCTAGGCTAGACGGTGCTCTTTCTTGTTGCGTGACTAAGATCAACTTCCTTTCCATGTTAAAATAATCTAATGAATGAGAGGGCACTTTCTTGGACGAAGGGGGGAAACTGAAAGTCGTAACGGTCCGGTCCTTTAAGTAGACACATGTCATGAAAGTGATGTTGGTACAAAAGATTGTCACATTGGTTCCACGGGTACTTAAGCTTCTCATAGCAATATCATCCCAAACGATCAGAATTTTTCCGCTTTAAACTTTGTTGCCACTAAAAGAGCTCTATCATGGGTTTCCTTCACCTTAGATAAATCCAAGGCTTGGGTCTCCTCAAGAGACTCTCTTGAGAGAATGTTATTTTTCAAGAGCATCCTTAAGATCCACAATTTTATTAGCACGATGGTGGGCATGAAATTCCAATTCCACACCTCTCGCTCCTCAAGAATAGCATTGCATTTACCGAGTTGTCACAAGGAGACTCGGATCTTCTTTTTTTGTCCACACCACAAAATCTTGTCCTGAAAATGGCGGTTTCTTTCTCTATTTCCTGAACATAGTTCATCAACGAAAGGTTAGAGAAGATATGAGATTTGAGTGGAGAATTCACCTTACTAGGTTTGGCCATTTCTCACATGTGGGAGAATCTCTTGTTTTGAAGAGGGATGCCACAAACAAAGATTTTTTTTGGCAAATGGCAACGGATGCAACTCTCACTTTCCCACATTCTTCTCCTTCTTCATCGGAGTGTACTCATCTTGAGTGACTAAATCCTTTTGGGTCTTCTTCTTCATGAAATTCTTCTTCTTGCGGAAGTTCTTGTTCTTGTTCCTGCGTTGGCCTCCATTATCTTGCCTTCTTTTGTGATAGCTCCGCAACGAAGTTATCTCCACAATTATGGCATGATCATATTTTATCCTTGGAACTGAAATTCCTTGAGTTGTCCTTGGAATTTATTGGTTTGGAAATTTTCTTGTTAGCCCATAAATTTCTTGATGCGAAGTCCTATGCTCACTCCAAGCTCACTTCTTCGGCATCATAGCTTGTGTCATGAGCTGAGTTGTGTCTGGTGCATTTGGTGCTCTCAGATAGGTGGATTCAAACATTGCATTCACTAACCTGCAAAACCTGTAGTAGTCCAAATAATCTTCGGGAGCTCCATATGCAAGACACGGATGACCATTTTCCTGTATCAACTCAGGGTTATTGCAATACGTATAGTACAAATGTTGTATGCATGTTTATATTGTTTCCCATAGAGATCATTAGGAAGGCTACTACTAACCCCACCAACTACATTGTCAATACACCCGCAGGTATTGTTTTGCACCAAAACAGAGTATGGGAATAATCACTTAATATGTTGCTAGAATGACAATAATAAGAAATATTTATGAAGTAAAAAATTTAATTAGAACAAAAGTAAAATAAACAAAGCAATGTAAAACCTAAAATAAAATATGGGAGAGAGCAAAGGAGGTATAATGGGGAGTCTAGAATCTCCAAGAGTACTCATATTAATGATGGAGAAGTATTCTTTCTTAGATGCAAAATGTATATGGGCGGAGTCCCACAAAAAGGTGTGATCTGATTCTATCGAGGTAACATACCACATACAACCCTAGCCTCGGTAAAAGAAAAAACTGATAGAACGGACCGAGCCCCTAATAATTAAGGTTTTCCCTATGCTTGCGAGATAAGAGCTTGGATTTTCGTTATTCCCCCATTGATTTTAATCAAAAGTGAGACATTTTTTCCGTCATCGTGATACACACAAACATTTTGTCTCCGCCAACGTTAATGTCCTTTCACATTCCATAAGCAAATATTGTGCAATCGACATTCGTACAATTTGATGAACCACCATTAACACACACTAAACAGTTAAGACTAAATAATGAACCTGTATTGTTCCATTCTCTGAGATTAATGATTCTCAAAAGATCATCGTCTAACAACACAATCACCATTCATTAAAGAAACCAAATTGTTCCACCATTAAGCATCATTCCATGGACATTATCAGGTAGCGGTAACAAACAACAAATGGCGCTTCAGTGTGGGGGCACTTCCACACGCGTCCAACAAGACAAAAACACCAAAAACGGAGTTTGTATAAGAAAATGGCTTCCAAAACACTGAAAGCTATATGAGAGATATCAATTAATAGAGAAACTAGGGTTCATCCATTATCCCTGATTAATCTACTCAGGCATGGGGCACAAGACATCATGGGAACAAATATATGACTCATGTATGAATGATAAAACGTGTACACAAAGTAATACACAATAGGGTTTGAGACTACAAAGAGATGGATGGAGGAATCGATGATGGCGGCATAGATGATGACGATGGTGATGTAGATGTCGTGGCATATGCGCCCGAGCCTTTTCTTCTTCTCCCAAGGATGGTGTGATGACGTTGCAGCAACCTTTTAAGGCGACATATATGGAAGTGGATGGATGATTGGGGCCTAGGGCATTCCCTCCTTATATAGCCTCATCTTGATTTAAGGGTTTTAGATGAGTCTCTCAAAACCCCACAAATTGTTCATATCATTTAAGAAAATTTATGCCTCAAAAAGGACCGAAATCAGTGAAGGAATTGTATCATAATTTATATTTGTCCCAAGGGGCAAGGGATATGACTGAACTTCTAGATTTTGTGCCTGTGCGGGTGACAGCTGAAATGAATGAACTATTTGATAAACCGTACGAGGCTGAGGAGATTAAGAGAGCCTTGTTCCAAATGGCTCCCTCCAAAGCGCCGGGTGTGGATGGTTTCACAGCCGGTTTCTTCCAGCGGCACTGGGAATTAATTAAGGGAGACCTTGTGCCGGCTATCCTGGACTTTTTGAATGGTGGAGAGATGCCTGTGGGTTTCAATGATACATCTATAACACTTATTCCTAAGGTGCGTAATCCGCAGACAATTCTTCAGTACCGGCCAATTTCATTGTGTTCTGTTGTTTACAAAATCGCTGCAAAAGCTACCACAAACAGACTCAGAGGGTGTATGGAAGCTGTGATCAGTGAGGAGCAAAGCGCTTTCGTGCCTGGCCGATTGATCACCGACAACGTATTGGTAGCGTATGAGAGTGTACATGCAATGAGAAAACGGAAGAAAGGGAAGAATTACTCATGTGCGGTTAAATTAGATATGATGAAGGCTTATGATAGAGTTGAATGGCACTTCCTGGAAGCTATATTAATTAAGATGGGCTTTAGCATCAATTTGGTTCGGTTGATTATGAAATGTGTTACCTCTGTCAGATTCTCAGTCAGAATGAATGGGGAACTTCTTCCATTTTTCACCCCTTCACGAGGTCTGCGACAAGGTGACCCTATGTCCCCTTTCTTATTTCTATGTTGTGCAGAAGGTTTCTCCTCATTGTTAAAATTTTATGGAGGCGCACAAATTGATAGAGGTATAAGAGCAAGCTTTAGAGCTCCCTGGATCAATCACTTATTATTTGCGGATGATAGCCTCATTTTCATAAGTGCAAATGATATTAGTGCAGGGAGGCTCAATGCAATTCTTGAGATCTATGGTGAATGTTCTGGACAGAGGGTTAATAAGGGCAAGAGTTCCATTTATTTCTCTCCGAACAACCCAACAAATATCAGGCACATGATGAAAAGTATCTTGGGCATTACCTCCGAAGCTTTTAGTGAGAGGTATTTGGGTCTCCCCACTGCGATCGGCAAGATCACAAGTGGGACTTTTGATTTTATTGAAGAAAGGTTGAGGAGCAAGTTCCAGGGTTATGCTGAAAGGTTTCTAGCGTGTGCAGCAAGGGAGGCCTTGATAAAAGCTGTGATCCAAGCAATTCCCACGTTCAGCATGAGCTGTTTTTTACTCACCAAGAAACTGTGCAAGAAATACTCAGGATTTATAGCTCGTTTCTGGTGGAGTAATTTAATTGACAAGAGGTCGTTACATTGGCTAGCTTGGGACGTGTTGACTGCCCCAAAAATACACGGAGGAATGGGGTTCCGAGAGCTGCACCTGTTCAATGTTGCTTTGTTAGGAAAACATGGCTGGAGGATTATGTCTAACCCTCAGAGCCTCTGTGCGAGAGTACTTAAAGGGAGATATTTTCCTGATACAGATTTCTTGAGTGCAACTGTTCCGAAGGGTGCATCTGCAACCTGGAGAGCAGTAGTTGCCGGTAGAGAAGCGTTGAATATTGGTCTGATCAAACGTGTTGGCGATGGATCAACTATCAACGTTTGGACGGATAAATGGATACCAAATACTACTCGGATGATGCCTCTGTTCCGTCCCGGATATGCTACAGTAGAGACTGTGGCGGAGCTTATTGATGTAGATACATGGAGATGGAATGAGGGGTTGGTCCGAGCTCAGTTCTCACCACCAGATGCCGCAAATATTCTCAATATTCCTTTGCGGAATGGGGGCGGAGATGATCTTGATGCCTGGGCCTTTGAGAGGACTGGAGTCTATTCTGTAAAAACAGCGTACCGTGCTCTAATGAATCAGAAAGAGCTTTCTGCTCGAGATGAAGGGACGGTAACGGAAACCTCTGCGTCAACAGAAAAGATGTGGTCAACTCTCTGGAAGTTGAAGGTGATGCCTAAAGTGAGAGTCTTTTGGTGGCGAGTAGTCCGTGGAATCTTGCCTGATGAAGCTACACTGAAGCGTCGCCATATCAAAGAAATCAGTAGATGTAATGTGTGTTTTGCAGAGGAGGAGGATCTAATGCATGCTTTAATCAAGTGCTCCCATGCAAAACAGTTTTGGAATGAGGCGCAGACTGGTCTGAATGTGAGTCTACCTCGTTTGCATCCGGATACTTGGGCTCGGGATATCTTATGCGAGAACAGATTCAGTGCAGAAGATAGAGCCAAGATCATTTCAGTGATGTGGGCAATCTGGCATTCCCGCAACCGCTGGACTCATGGCGAAGCGGGTATGGATCCTGCCAAGTCGATGAAGCTTACCCGAGAGGCCCTTCAACTGCTGGAAATTCCTATTAAGCAGGCCTTGATTTTACCTGGCCATGGATGGCGGCCACCAGGGGAGGGCTCAATAAAGATAAATACTGATGCAGCGATAGATTTTGTGAGCGAGAATGCTGGGGCTGGAGGAGTTGTTCGATCTGCTGCGGGTTACATTGCAGCATGGAGCAAACCTCTGCCAAGCATTACCGATCCGCTGATCGCTGAAGCTTTATCAGTGCGAGAGGGTACTATCTTCGCAAAACTAAGAGGATTCTCGCATGTGATCATGGAGACAGATAGTCTGGAGGTTGTTCAACTCTGGGAAACTCGCCATAATCCGAGATCGGTTGTGGCACCTGTGTTACTTGATATTAGAGAGCTAGCTTCAAATTTCACTTCGTTTTGTATTCAACATGTAATAAGATCAGCCAATAATGCTGCTCATCTTTGTGCAAAGCATGCAAGCACATTGGTGGTGACAGATTGTTGGCTTGATAAGTACCCTAGTTTCTTGGCCTCCTCTCTGCTTGCTGATGAGGTCATGGACTGTTTGGTTGAATAAAGTTTTCTGATTCCCGCAAAAAAATCAGATTACGTGGGGGAGAGAGAATACTGAAAACTGCCCAGTCCGTCTGCAGAAATATAGTCGATCTATACCCGTGAAAGTCGCTGCAGTCCCAGGGCTCCGTTGCCATCGTGCGAGTTTGTTACAAAATCGTAGGCTCGTTCGGCCGGAAAACCGCTTCCCACTGTACCGTAAAATCTGCTGATTATAGACAGACTAGCAAAATGCCCGTGCGTTACAACGGGAGATGATTTATCATTCGTGGTAAAAAAATGTATATTGGCAGGATCCGTTAATTTTTTAGTTGAGAGTTAAAACTCGCTTGATTCTCATTATAATATTTCTTGCGTGAATTTGGCACGACCCATTGACTGGAGATCAGTTTAGAGACTTGACTACAGTTTTTAGGTGTTGCTGGCTTACTGAGTAGGGAACATAGTCCATGTGAATAGTTAAACTGGATCGAAAGAAAAAACAGATGAATGGACGATGAAGACCAACTAAACGACGAAAAGCTTGCTCTCTTTATAGTTATAGGAAAAAATGTTTGAGCGTTGTTAATAGATTGATTTTTATTTTGATATGCATGTAGTAATTCTGAATTAGTTGACTAATTCCCATAAGTTTAATCTCGGTTTGCCCTTTCCGTCATCATTTTGAGCGGAGCACGAGGAGCGACTTGTCACCTATTAACAAATCCAAGCAAAACGGCAAATTGATCTTCTATATGTTTATCTAGAGAACTCTCGAAGAAAATTGCTCGGCCCTTTGTCTAGGACACGAAAAGAATGTTAGGCAACTTATAAAAGGATAGAATAACAATGCACATGTATGCGAAATAGACCAACGTGACGTTTGGGAAGGTCTATAGGACATCACATTTTCGTCACAACATTCATATGTGGTATCGTATCTATACTATGCCTCGTTGTTTTCATATATTTTTGTGCTTGAACCTATTTGCAAGGTCGTTACCCTCAATCCAGATTGCAGTCACGTGGCCCTAGCGGATTTGCTTGGAGGAGTGGCTCTAGACCCTAGCCAGCCTGACGCCTTCCAGTGGTTGTGGGACGCCCGGGGAGCCTACTCCTCCCGATGCTGCTATGCGGCCTTGTTCCAAAGCTCGGTGGCCATGGCAGGTACCGTGGAGATTTGGCGTTCCAAGGCCCCGTCGAAGTGCAAGTTCTTCCTCTGGCTTGCACTACGGAGGCGGTGTTGGATTGCGGACCGCCTTGCGAGTAGGGCTCTCCCCCACCCTGCCTCCGGTGGACGAGTCCATTGACCACCTCTTGGTGGGATGTGTCTTCGCGCAGGAAGTCTGGTTTCGTTGCTGCTGCGCTTGGGGCTTCGCCGGCTGGGTCCCGGCGAGGTCGTCGTTTGGCGTAAAGACGGCAACACGATCGGAAGTCATTGTCGGAGAGTCGCCTTGACAACAACATGGCTGGGTGTGAATTGGCCCGCACGAAGATGTCGCTGGTATCGGCATGGACAGGAGTCGCCGAACATCGACAGCAAGCGAGATACAGAGACATGGACTGACACGTACAACGGTACAAGGATTGCAAGCTAGCCGAGCTAGCACACAAGCAGCTGGACGGATCTTTGTGCCCTGCGTGCGTAGCTAACTCAATGTGAGACCGGGTAATACACGTACACGTATCGTGGTAGATCGACGTGATCCGAGCAGGGGATGCGCGCGTATATATCGTGATCTAATCGTTATTTTCACTTATCGATTTTAGTGACGTACCATCGACAATCATCACCACCTCAAGCCGTATTAGATACTCCGTAGTAGAGAAGAGAAGAGATAGAGATTAATAGACTTCCTGTTGTACGACGTTATCTCTTAGGCTATCTATATATGATGTGGAGAAATAATGCAGACACCTATCGTGGGAACTAATGTACATGCCCTAAGGTGTTTGTAGCGTGATCGAGATGTGACATGGCAGGACGCAACAGACAGCTAGCCATCGTCAACCGTATCGGTATCGCCTTGTTGTTCCCAAAGAGTAGGTCGTGTTCCGACTTCCGAGTCCAAAACCTGGTTGAGCCCAGCGACTCCACGTCCTGCCCCCAACACAATCGCGCCCACATCCACCGACCACCATGACAGAATCGCCGCCGCGCCGCCGAGACTCGCCATCGGTGCTCCCTGACGAGCTCGTCGAAGAGATTCTCCTGCGCCTCCCTCCCGATGAGCCAGCATGGCTCCTACGCGCCTCCCTCGTCTGCAAGGCCTGGGGCGGCGCCCTCTCTCACCCCAGCTTCCGCCGCCGCCTCCACGAGCTCCACGGGACGCCCCCCGTGCTCGGCTTCCTCCACAATTGGCGTGACGGGCGTGTCCCCAACTTCGTAACCACCACCGCCCCAGCCTTCTCCCTCGCCGCTCCGGACCGCCGGCTTTGGCGGGCCCTCGACTGTCGCCACGGCCGCGCTCTCTTCCTCTCCAAGGGCGAGGAGGATCATCTCTTCCCGTGGGAGCCAATCACGGGCGCCAAGCGGGACAAGGATGCCCAGGAGGAACTCCTCATGCGGGAGCCAATCACTGGTGCCCAGCAGCACATACCGGTGCCCGCGACGTTCCGGACCGACCACGCGGTGCCTAGCGCGGCGGTGTTCTGCGCAGCGGACGGGTGCGACCACCGCGACTGCCACGGTGGTCCTTTCCGCGTGGTGTTCGTCTTCGCCGTAGTGTTCGCGCAGCACGACGATCGGGAGGACGAGTACATCACGTCGGCGTGTGTATACTCGTCGGAGACTGGGGCGTGGGGCGAGCTGACCTCGCACAGCGATCTTGAGATGGACTTCACATTTTCTTCCAGCGTGCTGGTCGGCAGGTCTTTGTTCTACTTCTTGTCCGACTGTGCAAGGATCTTGGAGTACGACTATGCAAAGCATGGCCTGACTGTGTTCGACCCACCGGACTCCCCCGAGTACTACGACGAGAGATTTAACCTCATGGTGGCGGAGGACGGTGGACTGGGAGTCACCCAGGCATTGGATCCGCAGCTCAAACTTTGGTCAAGGGAGGTGAGTGATGGCACCGATGCAAGATGGGTACTGAGCCGAATCATCAAACTGGAGAATTTTCTCCCAAATGATGCCATCGTGGATGGTTATCTTTATGTGTCGGGATTTGCCGAGGGAGCAAATGTCATTTTCTTGAACACAGTTGTTGGCCTCTTCATGATCGAGCTTCAGCCGGAGGAGCGCGTCACGAAGGTGTGTGATGATCTTGGCTTATGTAATTTGATTCCAGTTGTCAGCTTCTATACTCCTTTGCCCCGAATCAAGCAGCAGCATGCCCGGCTGTCGTTAAATCCTAGTGAGGAGGCAACTTGCAAGGGAAGGGGAGGGGGAGAGGAAAGAGCAGTAGAGCAGGAGCAGCAGCCCTTCAATGAAGGGTCCCGTGCCATGGAAGAGGGGGACTCTATCAACGCTTGCTAGCTTCATCCACGCTCCAGAGACCAGGTTAGGGTTGCTCCCAAACAGCTCCGCTACTCCCAACCATGTTGAAGCTGCGGGCAGACCGATGGATTATGTATTTCTTTCTTTAATCGGTGTTGTTTACGATCAGCTGTTCTTTTCACCCGTCCTTAATTAGTTGCTTCGAGTCTTAAGTTTCACAGTTTGGAGGATGACTGCTAGCTAGGTGCTTATGTTTCTTGTGTTCTACTTCTATATAGAGCATAACTGTTTGTGTTGCTGTTTTGAGGGATTCGGCAAGCCTAATTAGCTGTTAGTGTTATTCAACATAATTTTGGGATTTAGGTAAATTGTGTTCAGCAGCCAGAACGCCTATGTATGTTGGTGTTTGATGGATTCAGGGAGTTCAGTTAACCTAGGTGTCACTCCATAATTATTCCGGGGAGTTAGGACCTGTGATCCTTTTGTCATGATGTGTGTGGCTTCCAATGAGCATCGAATTAGCATGCACTTAAATTAAAAAAATCACAATATGCCTCTCTGGTAGTGGCTAGTTACAGATGTCTCATTCATGTGCAGTTTATTTGTATGGTACTGCATAATCATAATTTGTAAGCTATGCAAATAATACTAATTGTTCGAAAAGGAACTTGACAGAACAAATTACTATGTAGTGCCATCAAAATGGTTCATTATCATGGATAATTGTTGTTGTGTTGTTCTATGTCAGATTGCGGTCACTTTGATGGCCTCATATCATAACTTTATCAATGATATATTCCCTGCAAAAAAGGATACCATAAATTTACACATTTGTTGTCACCTAGGGTTCTGAGTTACAAAGAAAATGCTTTGGATTCTGAGTGTGCTAGCACTGAATATGGATGTGTTTTGCTACAGAAAGCTCAAGAGGTGGATGATCCTTTGGATGAAGTTCCAAAAAATTGTACCAAATGAAAAATCAGTGACAGATAGAGCCAACAAAGATTGTGATGTTGAGGATTCTGCTGCTACTTCCTGGAAAGGTGGTTCGAAAAAAGGTATTGTATATCATTTAGTATCACTTTCCAAGGACCAGTGAAGTTTGCATTATTCTTCTAGGTTCATATATGAAAGTATAGTTTGATCGATTTTTTCAGAAAGTTCTGAATGGGTAAGAATTCAAGAAGTCCGATACAATCTTTTTTCAGCTCGAAATAGTTACCATAGTTTTGAACACCATGTACAATGTCCATGAACACATTCCTCTTCATCGTGAAGCGCCGACAAAAATCATGATAATTGTGGTCTATGAACAAAAACAGTCATTAAAATGCAGCACATGACCCATTGTCTTTCGATGGTTCTTGTTGCCCGTCCTCAATCCTTCGCATTTAGTACTCCCTCCGTCCAACAAATGATTTCTCAACTTCATCAAAAATTAGATGTATCTAGACATAACTTAATGTATGGATACATCCAATTTTGATCAAAACTGAGACATCCTTTATTGGATGGAGGGAGTAGTAGCATCCATCTCTGCTTGTGCAACTAAAAGAACATGAGAACCATCTGATTCTCTTCATCATTCTCTTCATCATCGGTTGTAAGGTTGACGTCTTATTACATCATTTGGTGAAGCATAATTTTATCGGCGATATCTATACCATATTGAATAACAATCAATGAACAATTCAAGTTATGCAATGCATCAATAATAAAATAAATGATTAGTTGGCAAAGAGCGGCAGCGCATCTCCACTACTAATAAAACAGCAAACATGAATTCCCCTAAAGCCACACCACAAAGTGTACACAGGATAACCAGACCCCTTCGATCTAATCCATACAAACTAATCTAAGAGTCCATATTTCTTCGATGGTCTGCCACCCGATCGAACAGCTCATCTTCAATGTTTTGCCACAAATCCCCGCGATCCACCAGCAACGAATCCCCCACGACCCTCCCCACGATTCCACCTGCTCCCTGGGCGAGTCCCTCCCCATCGATCCCTCCACCCCTCTTCCGCGGCGGCGGCAGAGAGTGACGGGCTAAGAGGGTGGTGACGAAACATGCGGCAAAGGGCGGTGACGAGCTTTGAGCGGCAGCGAGCAGCCGACAAGCGCTGAATCGCCAGCATCAGATGCGGCCACTGCGGATGACCCGCGACGCCCTGAATCCCGATTCCGGCAAAGCTCTAAACTAGGGGGCAACCTGGGAAATCCGTATCCGCATTGGGATTAGGGACTTTAGAGGTTCTGGCATTAAAGTCGTGAAGATCCTCCTACTCCTAAACCTTTCGGAGTGACTCTCCTAAACCTCGTTGAGTAATTATGGTCACGCAGTTAACATTCTCCGTTTCAAGACATGGAGCCAGCCGGACTCAGCCCGGCAGATAGATTTTGGACGTTTGGCGGCGTCCTGCCACAACCAGCTAGCTCATTGTCGCGTCCTATCGCAGTCGCAGCTGTGCGTGTTTGTCGTCCCGGCCACCACCCAGCCATCCATCTGCCCATCTGGCATGTGCGTTCTTAACTGAAACCCCACCACTCACGGACGAGATTGAAATTAAACACCAAAGTATGTTCACCTGCCCACAAAATGCCCTCCATTGATCCCATTATTTAAAAAAGAATCAAACAAATTTACAAGTTTATTATAAAAAATTGAAAATTTTCTGCTAAATGTTGTTAATGATGTATCCTACAAATGTGTAAAATTTTAATTATAAATGTTTTATATTCAAAGCTACATAAAATGAAAAAAATGTGTGGATTTAAAATTTTAAATATACGGACTTTCAAAAAAATTCAAAAGTATACAAGACTTTACAATTTTCAGCGACACATAATACAAAAAAAACTAGCATTGTTATTTTACATGCTCATAGGATGCATCATCCACTATGTCTAGTTTTTTCTTCACATTTTTCTAAGACTTGTAAATATAGTTTTGATTTTCTTAAAATAAGATTCTGGCCAAAGAGATTTTTCGCAAGTTGTTTGGAACAACAACAAAACAGATTAAAGTATCGAGAGAGTTTTTTTTTTGCTCCTCGGTGCATATGCACCGGTTATTTGAAATGCATTATAAACATATTTTGAAAAGTCAAAAAATATTCGGGCATGCATTGCAACATCCAATGTATTCACGGAGTCATTTCACGATAAAACAATATTTTATATAGCTTGTGTAAAAAAAGATGGTGCTAAAAAATAAACCTTTCATGAGATAGTTTTTTTCATTTTTGCACAAGCCACAAAAATACCAGATTTTCGTGAAACAACTTTATAAACAATTAAACATAATATGAATATGCATCCGTGAAATTTTATTTCAGAACGTTTTGATATTTTAAAACATGTTTTTACCCCTCCTCGCATCACCCCTTCCAGCCCCTACCCTCCCGCCATCGTCGGTGGTAGCCGCCAAGCGAGGCTTGGGCTGTGCCGGCGGCGGTGACCGTCCTTTCCCCGCGCTCGGAGGCGGCCACACGGGGCAGCGAATCTTCAACGGTGTTGCGTTCTAGGGAGGCGGTGGTCCAGCCCAGCTGGGTGGTCAATGACCGGTGGTGCTGCCTTGCTCGGCAGGGCTGTGCAGGGCGGACATTGACGTGGTGGGGCAGAGCCGGCAATGCCATGTGGCCCAGATGTGGGCCCTGCGGTCCCAGATTGGTCGGGGCGGGCTGGCTTGCCCTGGTGAAAGAACATTTCTTAATCCCTAGTGTTTTGTGTGTTAGTTAACAATACCAATGACGTACTAACTATAATGCTAAGTATTTCAGTTAGGGTATGATTATAAATCATATGCATCAAAGCCAAAAATACAAAGAATAAGTTGTTCTGGAAAAGTTCCAGGAAGCGGAATATTGGAACCGGAAATTCCCAAGGCCGGAATTTCCGGATCCCCAGAACTTCGCAGAATTTTGACTAAGTAAAAGTTGAAAAGTGGTTCCGCCTTCAACCGGAAATTCAGCCCGGAAATTTCAGTGAACCGGAATTTCCGGGTGACTCTCAGAAGGCACAAGGATTTTGGCTAAGGAAAGAAGCTGAAGACGTTCTGCCTTCAACCGGAAATTCAGCCCGGAAATTTCACTGAACCGAAATTTCCGGGTGACCCTCAGAAGGCACAAGGATTTTGGCTAAGGAAAGAAGCTGAAGACGTTCTGTCTCCAACCGGAAATTCAGCCCGGAAATTTCACTGAACCGGAATTTCCGGGTGACCCTCAGAAGCTTCAAGGAAATTGGCTAAGGAAAGGAGACGAAGACGTTCTGCCTCCAACCGGAAATTCAGCCCGGAAATTTCCATTCGACCGGATATTCCGGGTGACCGGAATTTCCGGTGGTGACTTATACCGGAATTTCCGGGTCTTCGAGACAGCCAACGGTCAGATTTGGGGAGAGCTATAAATACCCCCTCACTCACTCAAGAACAGCTAGCTCTCTGACTTTCTCTCTCCCCATTCTCAAGAAAGCTCAAATCATCAAGATCTCCCAATCCATCCACCCAAATCCGTTTATCTTTGGAGGATTGAAGGAGAAGGCCCCGATCTACTACTTCACCGAAGCGATTTGTATTTCCTCCCCATTCACTTGGGGATTTCGTGGCTAGGGTTTCCATTGGGAAAACCTAGTTCACCATTGTTGCCTTCTTGGTGTTGCCTTGACCTTTTGTGGTCCTTGACCTGTTGTGGTCATCTTGAGAGCCCCCAATTAAATTGTGGGTGTGTGCCTCAAGCTTGTTGTAAGGGATTCGATCTCCGCCCCAAAGGGGGTCAATAGTGGAAGGAGAACTCGCAACATTTGTGGTTGAGTTCATCGGAGAAGAAGGTGAGCCTTTGTGGCGTTGTGGTCAACCTGTTGTGGTGACCCACACCTCTCCAACGAGACGTACACTCTTGTGGTGGAACTCGGGATTACATCTTCGTCTCCACGTGCTACACTTGGTTCCCCTAATCCTTACTCCCTTATTTGCTTGTTTCGCACTTATATTTATCTTGTATCTTGTTGAATTGCTTAGCTTGTCATTTAGGTAAATTCACCTTAGTTGCATATCTAGAGAATTTACCTTTGTGTTAAGCTTAAATTGAAAAAGATTTAAAATTTGTAATAGCACCTATTCACCCCCCCCCCCCCCCCTCTAGGTGCCGGATTCCCGTTCAATTGGTATCAGAGCCAAGTTCACTTTTAAGGGCTTTACCGCCTAAGTGATACGATGTCGGAATCCGAACCCGAGAGGGCCGCCCGTGAGTTGGAGTTGGCGGAGGCGCATGCCAAGGGGGCAACCATGGGCGATCTCAACTTGTTGAAATCGTCCATGGAGGCCCAATTCCTAAATATGAATGAATTGCTTCAAGCAATTTTAAAGTCTAAGGAAACCTCGAATGCTTCTCTCTCAACCCCAATATCTCCTAAGGAGAAAGGTGATCCCTCCAATGAATCATCTTCGGGTGAGTCCAAGGAAATGCCTCCGAGTACTTCTTTGGACAAGGATGGAAAGGATGAACCACTTAGCTCCACTAAACCCCAATATCCGGAGAGAAATATAATGAAGTCTTTCACACCTACTCTCCGGATCCTCCCATTCCACACCCTCAAGTTAACATTAGAACCGATCCCCCAAAGCTTAAACCTCACCATTTTTCTCAATGGCAATTTCAAATGAAGTCTCATATTTGCAGTGCTTCCATGGAGTTATGGCGCATCATCCAAGTTGGATACAAGGCCAATGACCCAACCAACTTGACAAGGAGAGAGGTAGTTGATGGTCAACTCAACGCCACCGCTCTCCACCAACTTCAAGTGGCCGTTGGAGAAAAGGACATGCCTCTCATTCAACATCTCTCCACCGCCAAAGAAGTTTGGGATGTTCTTTCCGACATCTTTGTCGGTAATGAGAGCATGAAGAAGAACCGGTATGATGCCTTGTGCAACGAGGTGGAAGGGTTCTTCAAATTGGATGGTGAAAACCATGAGGACATGTACCGGAGGTTGGTGGCCATCGCTACTACCTTTAGAAGCCCCGGTGCGGTCTACGTTGATGACCAATGGATCAAGAGGAAGTTCGTGAGCACACTCTTGCCCTTTGAGGAAGCGGACTTGAAGACCTTACAAGGAAGGCACGACTACGCCAAGTTGACATCCAATGAAGTCATGCAAGAGATGACCGCCTACAAGGTTGCCGCCAAGATTGCTCAAGATGCAAGAGCAAGAGCTATTGGGATGCACAAGCACGCATCGGTTGCCTTGAAGGCCACCGTTGAAGAAGAAGATGATTGTGATGACTCTATCGAGCTATCACATGATCATTATGAAGGTTCTCTCAACCAACATCTTGCTCTTACGGCGCGAACCTTTTGGAAGAATCCCTTAAAGGCCAAAGCAAAGATGGATAGGAAGTTTCCAAACAATGGAAAGAACCAAGGTAACAAGGTGAGGACTTGCTATAATTGTGATGACAAAGGCCACTTTGTTGTAGATTGTCCATGGGAGAGGAGAGAAGAGCATGGTGGGAGGCTCGTGGCCAAGCCCAAGAGCAAGGGGCCACTACCCATGAAGAAGAAGCCCTTCTTCAAGAAGAACCAAAAGATTGTTTTGGTGACTCAAGAGCAATATCCCTCCGATGATGAAGATAGTGACAAGGAAGACACTCGAAGTGAAGTGGCCGCTATAGCCACTACCTCCACTACTTCGTCACTCTTCTCATCCCCAAATGAGAGCCCCATCATCAAGAATGCAAGATGCCTTATGGCTAAGGCATCCGAGGTAAAATTGCCTCCTACCTCCATATCCCATGATCTTGATGATGATACTAGTCTTGAAATCAAACAAGAAATTATTGCTTTTGATGAATTCATGACTAAATTGCAAGGGGTTGGAAAAAACACTTTGGCTCTCTTATGAGTCGTATAGGTGAGCTTGAGGATGAGCTTGAGCTCAAAGGTGAGATTGAGAGAGAAGATGCCCATGCTAAGGCATCTCTCCAATCATCTCTAGATGATGAACAAGAAGCTCATGCTCTTTTTCATGAGCAACTTAAAACTCTAGTGGAGTCTCATAACTCCGATGTTGCCAAGCTAACTAAGAATCGTGATCTTTACTTTGCTAGATATAAACTTGTGCAAAATGAAAAGACCGAGTTTGTGGCTGCTCATGCTAGACTAGTGGAAGACTTTGAGTCACTTGACAATGCTCACAAGGCATTGACAAGTGAACATGATCTTCTTACCAAGTCCCATGATCAACTTCAAACTCGGTTGTCAAACCTTGAGAAACCTAGCACCTCCACTCCTTTAAATGATCATGCTATTATTGTTGAGAATGTTGCTAGGGTGAAGTTTGTTCCTTCCATGGCAACTACAGCTAAGACCTCTCTTGATAAGGGTAAGAAGTCACTTGCTACCCCTCTTCATGAGCAAGTGACCCACAAAGGGAAAGAAGGTCTAGGCTATGTTGCCAAGAAGAAGAAGAAGACCAAGAAGAAGGCCAAGCCCGCTCTAGCCAATAAAGATGACGTTGCGAGTGGAAGTGTCACAAGGGGCACACCCACTCGTAATGACTTTGCGGGCGTATCTAACCCCAACTATGCTCTATATGTTGATTATTATAGGGATGTCTATGCTAGATACATTGGTCCATTTGATGGTTATATTGAGTATGCTATTTGGGTTCCAAAGACCCTTGTTGCTAACCAAAAGGCACCCATTGCAAAATGGGTACCTAAATCAAAGAATTGATTGTGTGTAGGGCCTTGTTTCCGGCGGATCGAAATGGATAGTTGATAGTGGGTGCACTAGTCACATGTCCGGAAGCAAGGAGCTTGTAACGGAGTTGAGGCCTAATGATGATCATATAACCGTTACATTTGGCGACAAATCAAAGTCTAAGGTAATGGGACTCGGCAAGGTGGTAGTGGCGCCGGACATCACTCTTGTGAATGTCTTCCTTGTCGAATCCCTAGGTTACAACTTACTCTCGGTTCGTTCTTTAACTAAGTTGGGTTTCTTCGTTCTCTTTGAAAAGGATATGGTTATCCTCTTGCGGAGCAAGTCTCTCAATGTTGCTTTCGTTGGGTACATTGAAAATGAGCTCTATGTGGTTGACTTCTCCGGAGTCACCACTTCTCATACAATGTGCCTATTCGCTAAAGCGGACTTGGGTTGGTTGTGGCACCGCTGCCTAGCCCATGTCAACATGAGAACTTTGCAAAGTCTCCAAAAAGGTGGCTATATCCTAGGACTAAAAGACCATGTTTCTTTCTCGAAGTATCGAATGTGTAGGGCTTGTGTTGAAGGCAAGATGCATGATTCCCCCCATCCAAGCAAAACCATCATTTCGTCAAAGAGGGTTTTGGAGCTCCTCCATGTTGACCTCTTTGGTCCTATTCCGGAAGCTAGTCTTGGTGGGAAGAAATATTGCTTGGTTATTGTTGATGATTATTCAAGATACACATGGGTCTTCTTCTTCAAGACGAAGATGGAGACTCAACAAACAATCATCGACTTCTCCAATGAAGCTCAACGTCAAAACAATGTCCCAATCTTGGTGATTAGAAGTGACAATGGGTCCGAGTTCAAAAACTATACGTTGAATGAGTTCCTTAGTGAAGAAGGGATTCGTCATCAATATTCCGCTGCTTATACTCCCCAACAAAATGGTGTAGCCGAAAGAAAGAACCGCACTCTCATTGAAATGGCAAGATCGATGATGGCCGAGTTCAAGTCCCCAAACAACTTTTGGGCCGAAGCCGTCAACACCGCTTGTCATTCTTCGAACCGGCTCTTCTTTCGCAAACGACTCATGAAGACACCCTATGAAGTGCTTACCGGGAACAAGCCCAATATCTCCTACTTCCGAGTCTTTGGTTGTAAGTGTTTTTATCTCATCAAAGGTGCTCGTTTAGGAAAGTTTCATACTAGGTCTCTTGAAGGGACATTTGTTGGTTACGGTGCCGAATCCCACACTTACAGAGTCTATGACAAGGCTTCACGCATTGTCATAGAATCTTGTAGTGTGGTGTTCGATGAGAATGATGGCTCCCTTGTGGAGCAAGTTGGTGTTTCCGATGTAGGTGATGTTCAACCTCAAGATGCTATCCTAAGGATGGGAGTGGGTTTTCACCGCCCCGTCGAAGTCTATTATGAAGTTAATCAAAAAGGACCAAGCTCTACGCAAGTGGTAGCTACTTCCTCACAGGAAACCCAAGACAACAACACCGTGCCCAACATGTCCAACCAAGAAGATGGACAAGAACCTTCAACTGCTCTAGAAATTCCCGGAGAGCCGGAAAATCCGATTCAGTCTGATGTCGGAAATTTCGGTGGCTCGGAATTTCCGGTTCAGGGTGAACCCGGAATATCCGGTTCTGCTGAAATTCCCGGTGGCAGTTCGCAACAAGGCCAAGATCAACCTACTCCCTCATCTCATGAAGTCACTCCAAGGGTTGATCAAGGCCATCAAGACGGTCAAGGCGGAGACAAGAATGATCAAGATGATCAAGTGATTCCTCCCACCACAAGAAGGGAGATCGAGGTCCGCCGTTTGAATAGAGTTGGCACCGCTCAAGAATTGAGAGCCCTCTCTCTTGTCAAGGTTCTTGGAGATGTAAGAAGCAAGGTTTCCACCCGAAGACAACTAGCAAGCTTTAGTGAGCATCAAGCTCACATCTCCATGGTGGAACCAAAGAAGCTGTTTGAAGCGCTTGAGGATCCGGATTGGCTTGAGGCCATGCACGATGAACTCAACAACTTCAAGCGCAACAAGGTTTGGAAGTTAGTGGAAAGACCCAAAGATTGCCGCAACGTTATCGGCACTAAGTGGATATTCAAGAACAAGCAAGATGAGCATGGCATAGTGGTGAGGAACAGAGCAAGATTGGTGGCTCAAGGCTTCTCCCAAATTGAAGGCATTGACTTTGGAGAGACCTACGCGCCCGTGGCTCGACTCGAGTCCATTCGTATACTTCTTGCCTATGCTTCTCATCATAACTTTAAATTGCAACAAATGGATGTTAAAAGTGCTTTTCTAAATGGTCCACTAAGCGAACTTGTTTATGTTAAGCAACCTACGGGGTTTGAGGACCTCAAATATCCGAACCATGTCTACAAGTTGGGTAAGGCGCTCTATGGCCTTAAACAAGCCCCACGTGCGTGGTATGAGCACCTTAGAGAACTACTTGTAGACCGTGGGTTCCAAGTTGGGGAAATCAACCCCACCCTTTTCACTAAGAAAGTAAATGGAGAACTTTTCATATGTCAATTATATTTGGATGATATTATATTTGAATCTACTAACAAAGCATTTAACGAAGAATTCTCTAAGCTTATGACCGATAGATTTGAGATGTCCATGATGGGTCAGATGAAGTTCTTCCTCGGATTCGAGATCAAGCAATTGAAGGAAGGGACTTTCATCAACCAAGCAAAGTACATTCAAGACATGCTCAAAAGGTTCGGGTTGCTTGAGCTCAAGGGTGCCTCTACTCCAATGCAAACCAAGTGCCACCTTGAGCTCAACCCCAAGGGTAAGGATGTCGACCAAAAGGTATATCGATCTATGATTGGATCTCTTCTTTACCTTTGTGCATCTAGACCGGATATAGTACTAGCTGTAGGAGTGTGTGCAAGATATCAAGCGGCTCCTAAAGAAAGCCATGATGTGGCGGTCAAGAGAATCTTTCGGTATTTGGCTCATACCCCAACCTATGGATTGTGATACCCCAAGGATGCTCATTTCACTCTATGCGGGTACACGGATTCCGATTGGGCGGGAGATCAAGATGATAGGAAGTCCACCTCCGGTGCTTGTCAATTTATTGGGAGGTCATTGGTAAGTTGGTCTTCTAAGAAGCAAAACTGCATATCTCTCTCCACCGCCGAAACCGAGTATGTTGCCGCCGCAAGTTGTTGCACCCAATTGCTATGGATGAGGCAGACTTTAAAGGAGTACGGTGTCGATTGCGACAAAGTGCCTCTTCTATGTGACAATGAAAGTGCCATCAAGATTGCATACAACCCGGTGTAACATTCAAGAACCAAGCATATTGAGATCCGCCATCATTTCATAAGGGATCATGTGGCCCGAGGAGACATTGACTTATCTTATGTGGGCACAAGGGATCAATTGGCGGATATCTTCACGAAGCCCCTTGAGGAAGGAAGGTTTTGCTTTTTGAGGAATGAGCTCAATATCATTGATTCGAGGTCCTTAGCTTGATGGCTTGTACACACACCTAGGGCGCAATAGTATTTTATTTTGTCTAGATGTAGGCATGGACATAGGGGGAGTGCGGTCCTAATACATTGGACCATCCCTCCCCCCATTATGCCGATAGTAAGTGTTCTTTTATCTCTATATTCATTCTTATGACTAATGAGCTAAAATGACGAGTATTGGTTATGTACACAAGATATATCTTCGCGGTGACATGCCATACGCTCCTACATGGTGGCTTCGGCCACCGCCCTCTTCCTCTAAAAGAGTTGGTGCTATTTGGAGCTTATTGATGATTTTTGCATACTTGTTCATGCATGTGGGAAACCTACTCAACTTGGCGCTTTATATTCTTTTTGGTTGTTGTAAGTTGAGTATGATGTACCAATGACAGTTTGGAAATCTATCCGAAGCCTATCCTACCTTGAAAACATTTCTTTCTATTGCACACAAGTCATCCGTTTGAAATCTGGGATTTTGGTTCAGCAGGTCGGAATATCCGGTCTGTCTTCAGACCGGAATATCCGGTGACTCGGAATTTCCGGTGTAAGTTACACCCGGAATTTCCGGTCGGGCGGTTTGTCTAAAAAATATAAGGGCAGACTCGGTGTGAAGGGCTCATTCGTGCCCTTCTTCCACCCCCGACCTCCCTCTCCTCCAGCCGCCGCCCCTGCTGCTCCAAGACCCCTCCGGAGCTCTCCGATCACCGGGGAACCTCTCCCTTGGCCGGATCTACTCCTCCTCCGCCCCGTGGACCATCTCTTCCAAGCAGTTTTCCCCATGGACGAGGGTAACTCTCCTTTTCATCTCTCTTTAGTGCTTGCACTTTGGATCTAGATGTGGAGTAGTTTGTTTTGAGAATGCTTGGTGGTAGTGGTCTCTAGTGGTATGCTTAATGGTTTAGGTACATTAGATTAGATTTGTATTGGATCGATCTACTTTTAGACCTAGGTCAAATCTGAAAAACTGCTCTGTTCGTCAGATCGGAATTTCCAGTCTGAACATGGACCGGAATTTCCGGTCTGAATTTTTCAGAACTTTTCAGTTATTCTGATTGTCCAGGTTTAGGTAGTTTTGATCAATGCAAATCTTCTTTAATGTAACCCACTACTCTCCACTGACTTGTGTGTACTTATCTTGTGCTATCTATCTATGCTAACTTCACAGGTAACAGGAGTCCTTCTCCTCCCGAGAGGCTCTCAAGGCAAGTCACTCGGAAGGTCAACGGCAAAGGTCTTGCATCCTCTAGCATGTCCAAGTCCAAGCAAGCCACTGCCTCCTCAAGCAAGCCCGTGTCCAAGAAGAGAAAGAATGCTCCACCACCCCCTACTCGTCGTCTGCCGTACACCAAGTGGAGTGCTAATGATTATTCTCAGTTTCGTCAAGGGGATTGGTACCTTAAGCCGAGGGATGAAAACCTCGAGGATCACCGCTTTTGGTGCAAAGAGCAACAATACGTCCTCCATGACGTCTATGGCAGCTTGAAGCATCCCATCCGCAAGATGCAGCCCTACAAATTCCAAGCTCTACAGAAGAAGACCTCCTTTGTTGAAACCATTCATCTTATCAAGACTATGGGTTTGGAGAGACTTGCCGTCACCCGCTGCAACTACAACTCTCAGCTTGTGCAGCAGTTCTATGCCACTCTTGTGATGAAGGGTGACACAAAGAAGACAATCAAGTGGATGACTGGCGAGACCGCCTGCGAGTCTGACTGGTACGAGTTTGCCGAGGTGTTGGGCTACCGGTTTGATGGTGCTAATCCTCAAGGCCACCGCATGCATCACTCCCACCGCCTCAACAAGAGGGACACCGCACATCTCTATGGTGAGGGTGGCATTCCCGGTCTCTCAAAGGACTTCCTCCCTCTTTATGATGTTCTTGTGCGCATTCTCCGGGAAAACATTGCTCCAAGTGGTGGGAACAATGACAATGTGGTGACTCCTCTCTGCAACTTGCTCCTTCTTGCTGACAGCATTGCTAAGAGCACCGATGAAAATATGGATTGGAGGGTTGATGTGATGGATTACATTCACCATGAGATGTATGAGGCCATGACCACCACGGTAACCATTCCCTATGCTCCATACATCATGTTGCTCATCAAGAAGAAGTTTCCGGATTATGACTTTAGTGGCCGTGATATGGTGACTCATGAATTCAAGAAGCTCTATGAGAAGAAGACGGTGGTCAAGCCCCCAAGTGTGACATCTTCTAGTTCTGCTCGCAGTGGCTCTTTCATGGGTGATGCTAGGAGGGCGGCTGCTGCTCCTACTCGTGTTCCCTCCACTCATGCGAAGGTCAAACAGCTGAATTGGTTCCAACGCAACATCCTTTGCATGAATGTGGACATCCGCAAAGAGCAATACACTGCCTACAAAGATCGCCGCCAGTCAGCCTACAATCAAGAGTTGATCCTCCATCACGTGTCTGGCTCCCCTGCTCCTGCTGAGCTCTCGGATCCTCTCTCTTATGCTCAGTGGAACCAGGACTCCTTGGCTCCGTGGACTCAGTTTGAGCATGATCTTGGTGGCAGCTCCTACTCCACTGGCCAGGCTTACGAGAATGATGATGACGAGGATGATGATGAGGTTGATGATGATGATGAGGATGAGGATGAGGACGATGATGAAGAAACCCCTTCCGAGTGATGTTCTTCATGGGACGTAGCATCGCTCTTCTTCCTTTTTGGCGTTTCGATGCCAAAGGGGGAGAAGTTGCTCTATTAGGACATCTTCGGGGATTTGCATGGGTTCGGGCACAAGCATATGCGTTTATCATTTCTTTGCGGCTTGTGTACATTTATCTTATTTGTGCTTGTTGAACTATTTCCTTTAAGTGCTTGTTGAACTATTTTCATTTATGTGAACTTTGTGTGGATTGAGACAATTCCCATGCTATCTATGACTTTCATGGTTGAGACTACAAGATTATTGTGTTGGTTTTCACTTCATAAATTATATGCACAAGGTATGAAATTCCCTCAAGTCTCAAGTTATACCATGGCTATGAATATTGTCTCATTACTCTTTTTGATATCATGTGTTATCTATTGCAAAAATGCTCCTATCTATTGTGCTATCCGTTGTGGTTATATTTTTGAGTATGCACATGTTTAGGGGGAGCCATTTTTATCATGAACATGATATAGCATTGTTTTTCATTGCAAATCTTGGTATTGTCATCTAACACCAAAAAGGGGGAGATTGAAAGAACATTTCTTAATCCCTAGTGTTTTGTGTGTTAGTTAACAATACCAATGACATACTAACTATAATGCTAAGTATTTCAGTTAGGGTATGATTATAAATCATATGCATCAAAGCCAAAAATACAAAGAATAAGTTGTTCTGGAAAAGTTCCAGGAACCGGAATATTGGAACCGGAAATTCCCAAGGGCGGAATTTCCGGGTCCCCAGAACTTCGCAGAATTTTGACTAAGGAAAAGTTGAAAAGTGGTTCTACCTTCAACCGGAAATTCAGCCCGGAAATTTCACTGAACCGGAATTTCCGGGTGACTCTCAGAAGGCACAAGGATTTTGGCTAAGAAAAGAAGCTGAAGACGTTCTGGCTTCAACCGGAAATTCAGCACGGAAATTTCACTGAACCGGAATTTTCGGGTGACCCTCAGAAGGCACGAGGATTTTGGCTAAGGAAAGATGCTGAAGACGTTCTGTCTCCAACCGGAAATTCAGCCCGGAAATTTCACTGAACCGGAATTTCCGGGTGACCCTCAGAAGCTTCAAGGAAATTGGCTAAGGAAAGGAGACGAAGTCCAACCGGAAATTCAGCCCAGAAATTTCCATTCGACCGGATATTCCGGGTGACCGGAATTTCCGGTGGTGACTTATACCGGAATTTCCGGGTCTTCGAGACAGCCAACGGTCAGATTTGGGGAGAGCTATAAATACCCCCTCACTCACTCAAGAACAGCTAGCTCTCTGACTTTCTCTCTCCCCATTCTCAAGAAAGCTCAAATCATCAAGATCTCCCAATCCCTCCACCCAAATCCGTTGATCTTTGGAGGATTGAAGAAGAAGGCCCCGATCTACTACTTCACCGAAGCGATTTGTATTTCCTCCCCATTCACTTGGGGATTTCGTGGCTAGGGTTTCCATTGGGAAAACCTAGTTCACCATTGTTGCCTTCTTGGTGTTGACTTGACCTTTTGTGGTCCTTGACCTGTTGTGGTCATCTTGAGAGCCCCCAATTAAGTTGTGGGTGTGTGCCTCAAGCTTTTTGTAAGGGATTCGATCTCCGCCCCAAAGGGGATCAATAGTGGAAGGTGAACTCGCAACCTTTATGGTTGAGTTCATCGGAGAAGAAGGTGAGCTTTTGTGGCGTTGTGGTCAACCTGTTGTGGTGACCCACACCTCTCCAACGAGACGTACACCCTTGTGGTGGAACTCGGGATTTCATCTTCGTCTCCGCGTGCTACACTTGGTTTCCCTAATCCTTACTCCCTTACTTGCTTGTTTCGCACTTATATTTATCTTGTATCTTGTTGAATTGCTTAGCTTGTCATTTAGGTAAATTCACCTTAGTTGCATATCTAGAGAATTTACCTTTGTGTTAAGCTTAAATTGAAAAGGAGTTAAAATTTGTAATAGCACCTATTCACACCCCCCCCCCCCCCTAGGTGCTGGATTCTCGTTCACCTGGCACACGCACTGCAGACGGCGGCGAGGTAGATGGTGTAGCAGGGGTAGTGACGACGGCGATCGGCCTGCTGCGGAGTGGTGGCGGGCTTTACGGTTCCGATTTGGGCCTGACTGGACCTTGTTGGGACTAGTCTGCCTCCACGTGGCTTTACGAGCCTGCTGGGCCCGGCCAGACCTGACGGGGAATGGTGTGCTCTGTCGCTGCGTCCGGTCGACTACCGTCCTTGGAGGTGGAGGGCGTTCCAATCCGCTCGTCCGACGTACGGTTGTTCCCGGTACAAACTACCCCTTGCCTTCGTCTTGGAGACCTCGGGACGACGACTTTGGTGCGACGGTAATAGCCGCTTTGTGACCGTGGTGGCACATGTTGGTGGGCGGCTAGTTTGGTGACGGCAAGGTGGCTCCGGTGCTACGGATCGTCCGGGGGTTGTGTATAGGGTTTTTCGGGAGAAATAGCCGACACCGACACGATGCCTCCTCTAGGTTGTTATTTTGTATCCCGCAACTGTTGCGTTGCCGTAGTAATTCAAGAGAGGAGCAGTGGTCCTCTTTTCCTAATCAGGGTACCGAAAGGGACTGGCAGGGTTTTAACGAGGCGGCTTGCTAACCTAATATATAAATTTTCAAAAATAAAAAAGGAGGAGTGGTGAGTGGCGCTGTTGGGTGAATCGGCCGGAACCCGCTCCGTCAGTTCCGCGTCCATCGAAGCAGGCGACAAAATGGAAAAGCAGCGCGCGCATGCAACGCAACGGCAGGCAGGCCCACGCGGACGCGCGGTTTCCCTCCTTCCGCGCACACTGCAACAGCACACACAAGTTGTGACAACGCAACGCGTTTCTCTTCTCCTCTTCCCGCACCCAACCCAACCCAACCATCGTGCCGTTCGGCCGCCGGACCCAGTAAACAAAACCCCGAACAAGTCAATGCGCAGGCGCAGCACCAAGTAGTCCCAACCCAAATATCACAGGACAGCGGCATCCATTCCGCAAGTCAAAATCCCGCCCGCCTCCGCCTCCGCCTCCGTCGCATTTCCATCCTCCTCCTCCTCCCACGGCCACGGCGATGGCTCCCTCCCCTCCCCTGCCCATCCTCCTCCTCCTCCTCATCGCCGCCGTCCTCTGCCCCCTCGCCGCCGCGCAGCAGCGCAACATACAGACCACCTACCCCTCCTTCCCCACCCCGGCCGTCGGCGTTCCGCCGATCGCGTCCCCGTCTCCGCCCCCCACGGGCTCGCCGCCCATCCTCCCCCCTTCCTCAGCCTCCTCCTCCTCCTCCTCGTCATCCACAAAGGGCAGCGACATCGCCGTGGCAGTCGTCAGCACGGCGGTGAGCAGCTTCGCGGTCTCCGGCCTCGCCTTCTTCCTCTTCCTCCGCCACGGCAAGAAGAAGGACCTCACGCGCGCCTCCGGCGCCGCCGCCGGGTATTCCAACGGGCGCCACCATGCCGGCAAGCTCCCCGAGAGGGCGCCGAAGCAGCCGCCGCGCGGCGGCATGGTGGACGAGAACGGCCTCGACGCGATTTACTTCAGGGAGTACGACAAGGACGGCGGCGGCGGCGCTGGTGGCCGGGGCAGGAGGCCGGGCTCGGGCGGCCGCCCGCCGCAGCCGCCGCCGTCCTCCTCCTCGCGCCCGCAGAGCCGCGCCGAGATGAGGTCCGAGGCGGCGCACGGGTCGTCGCCGGCCCCGTCCCCGCCGCGGCCGAGGAAGGGCAGGGTGGATCGGGAGCCGCTCATACCCCGGGGATCCCTCGACTCGGCGGCCAGCGTGTACGACGACTCGCCGCACGCGCCCTCCAGCTCCAGCTCCTCCTTCTCCGTGGAGGCGTCGTACGCCGCGCGGCCGCCCCCGCCGGAGCTGATCGCCGTCAGCTCCGTCCCGCGTCCGTCCCCGCCGCCGCCTCCGCCGGCACCCCTGGCGCCCCCGCCGGGGAGAGCCAGCCCACCACCGCCGCCACCCCCAATGGCCACCTCGTCGCCACCCCCACCAGCACCTAGAGGCCCGCCTCCGCCACCAGCGCCTAGAGGCCCGCCCCCGCCGCCACCGCCAGGAGGAAAGAAGGGTGGGCCGCCGCCGCCACCGCCGCCTGGGGGGAAGAAGGGAGGGCCGCCTCCGCCGCCCGCCTGGGCGTCCTCGAGGCCGCCGGCGGCGCCGGGCATGGCGTCCGGCTCCGAGGACCAGCAGGCGAAGCTGAAGCCGCTGCACTGGGACAAGGTCAATGTGGCGCAGACCGACCACTCCATGGTCTGGGACAAGCTCACCGCCGGCTCATTCAAGTACGCCACTCACTCCTGAATTCAACTCTTTTTTCCCATTCCAACTGATCGTGCTTACCACTAGTATTGCCGTAGACATAGTAGGTGTTTAATTCTCTGAGTGCTTCTTGTGCATACTACTCCTACAGTATTCAGTGTTCATTGGTACGAACAGTGATGATCACAGACATAGGAATGTCGTGCTAGCCAGGTTGAATGCCGCTGGGAATAGGAATAGGATAGCTTGCATGGACCCCTGAACCTTGAAGATGGTGTACTATTACAAAATTTGCATTTGAAATAGGACCGTCATTCAAACCAATTAGGCATAAACCGAGGAAATTACATTGGCATTGCATTTTCTGAAAGATCATCCCATTAGCATTCAAGCTGTGGCACTCGCAGAACATGCTAGCTGAAGAACTTAAACTGGAAAGACCCTTTTGAGAGCCGGATTTTTCGATAGGAATGGGATCACACAATCTAGCACGTCGCTTTTTCGGCGGACTCACGTCGCAGCATCCTCGAAAGGGTGCCCAGATCCCGGGGCGCCTTTTTGTGCGCGTATGTTCGTTCCATCTGGATCCTGGACCCTGATGTTGTTTTTAATCAACGACAGGGACGGATGGGTACCACCGTTGGTGTTATCTTAATCCTCCTTGTCCTGACTTTACACCAGCTACGGGGTTTCGTAGAACGAGTACGCGGGAACGGGTATAGGAGTTGGCCAAGCATGCTTTTCGTTGAACGGGTATAGGGAAGTTCACATTCGTCTCCCTGACGGAATCAACCATATGGTATATAGATTACTGCTACTGTTAGCTTGTTTGATCGTGAATAAATCTAGATGGAGACGGGCAAGCACCTGTTAGAAAGCAATGATGGGGGGATTTGGGAAGAGGTTGTTGGGGCAAGGTACACCTTCAAGTCAGTCAAGATGGCACCCAGTTGTCTATTGTCAGCTTGCGCTAGCTGGACAATGGCTTCTCACGGCATCCCTCCCAAGTCCCAATGATAAGAGAATCACAGCCAGGAAAAAAAACATGGGTGTGATTGATACTTACTGCATCATTTCTTTATTCTACATGATTGATAACGATATCAAATAAAAATAGAACACTGGTTTTTCAGCTTTGTATATGTAATCGATCCAAAAACATTCTGCTAACCGTGCTACTCTGGCGTGTGTGCAGCTTGGACGAAGGCACCATCGAGGCCCTGTTCGGCGCCGGTGCAGGGGCCGCGAACCGCAAGACCAAATCCGCAGACTCCAACGACTCGTCGAGCGGGCTAGGACGCACGACCTCGGAGGAGCGGATATTCCTGATCGACCCGCGCAAGTCGCACAACATCTCCATCATCCTCCGCTCCCTCACCGTGGGGAGGGACGAGATCATCGACGCCCTCCGCGATGGCCACACCGAGCTCACCACGGAGGTCCTCGAGAAGCTGTCCCGGCTCAGCATCTCCAAGGAGGAGGAGGCCACCATCCTCAAGTTCTCTGGGAACGCCGACAGGCTCGCCCCCGCGGAGGCCTTCCTTCTCCGACTCCTCCTCGACGTGCCCAACCCGTTTGCCCGCGTCGACGCACTGCTCTTCAAGATAAACTACGGTTCTGAGGTCGCTCAGCTCAAGCGGTCGCTCCAGACTTTGGAGATGGCGAGCCAGGAACTGAGGACAAGGGGGCTCTTCTTTAAGCTGCTCGAGGCGGTGCTCAAGGCAGGAAACCGGATGAACGCTGGCACGGCACGGGGGAACGCGCAGGCCTTTAACCTTGCAGCGCTGCGCAAGCTCAACGACGTGAAGAGCACTGATGGAGCCACCACGCTGCTGCACTTCGTCATTGAGGAGGTCGTGCGTGCGGAGGGGAAACGCCTCGCCGTCAACCGCAACTATAGTATCCGCCGCTCTGGGAGCCTCTCCAAGACGAGCACCGAGGGTGGCGTTTCAGCGGCAGGCTCCACATTTCAGGGTCCAAAGCGTGAGGAGAGGCAGAACGAATACTTGAACCTGGGATTGCCGGTCGTTGGAGGTCTCAGCAGTGAGTTTGCCAATGTGAAGAAGGCTGCGACTGTGGACTATGATGTGGTTGCCAATGAGTGTGCCATTTTAGGCGGCCGGCTAACAGGCATCAAGAAGCTCCTGGAGATCTGCGGGGACGATGGATTCTCAAGAGGGTTGAGAGGGTTTGTCAACGCTGCGGAGGAAGAGCTGAAAGCACTCACTGGGGAGCAGGAGAAAGTGCTTGATCAGGTTCAACGCACGACGGAGTACTACCATGCAGGTGCCAAGGACAGGAACGCGCATCCCCTCCAGTTGTTCGTCATTGTGAGGGACTTCTTGGGGATGGTGGACCAGGCATGTGTGGACATCAAGAGAAGACTACAGCAACAAAAGAAACCACCGCCCTCATCTTCACAGCCAACATCGCAGCCAGCAACTGCGGTGCCTGCAGCGGCGGCTGGTAAGGGGCCAGCTGATGGTGCCACGGGGCCGGCAGCTGATGGTGCAGCAGCAGCACCGGCTCAGAAACCACCACCGGAAGAGGCAGACAGCAAAAGTAAGAGGGTCATGCCAAGATTCCCAAACTTGCCGGCACACTTCATGAAGGACAATGCAGAATCGGATTCAAGTAGTGATGAGGAATAGAATGTATCAAAGATGTAAATGATGATTGTTTGCATTGGTTTGAATTGGTTGTTTTGGTCTTTTGGGGGTATAGGTTAGCTGCAGACTGTACATAATGAGATATTTGTTCTTTATATTCTACAGTTCTTTATATAAGATCCATGTCGGTCAACAGTAGGTACAGCTCTTTCAGAAATTGAATTTGATGTGAAGATATCCACAATCCCTTACAAAATTGGTAACCATTTTACCATGGTACAACAAAGAATTGCCTACCTACAACAAATGACCAATGTGGTACTTACAGTTTCCAGGCTTTCAGCCAGCAAGTTCACTTAGCGGTACTCGATCCATGACGCTGCAAGCAATTTGTGCATTTTTTTGGAGAACCGGATCTATGTCTGGCAATTTTGGAATCTGGAACAAAATTTAGAGAGTATTATGTAATGTAATGCAAATCATAACATAGAGCTTTAAGGACTGGGGGGTTACCCAGAAAAATCAAGAAAGAACGGCATTAACATAATATATTATCACCAAACCTGAACCAGAATATCTAAGAAAATATGGTATTAACATTGTAAAACGCCAACAAATTTCACAGCACACTGGAGGTGCACGGAATCTACGTGCCCAATAATATACCTGAGCTAGTAAATCCATCGTTCGTCTGAGCAGCCGGGCTAAATCTCCATCATCCATTGCAGAGTCCATCATTATCTCCCTCCAAGTCAACCCTGACGCCCAGGCTTCAACCATTCCAGCAAACTGGGTATCTATTTCACAGGGTATCTGTAAACCAGAGGCAGGCGGATGAGAATGGTAACTGGAACAACAATTGATCTCTTGATTTGAAAACAGTACGATCATGTGCCAAACCTCTACACCATGTTTCTCTTGGAGATCGAGGAGTGAGTTTCTCTGCTCTTCTAAGTAGTTTATAACACCAATAACAACTGAAGATGGTTCATATACATAACTGCGAAATCCAAAACAATCACCACAATGTGCAGGAAAAATTATCAGGATGTGTTTTTATTTTAAAACATTAAGACATTGTGGACTGGATATTGCATACACCGAGCTGATGTTCTCGCTTTAAGTAAAGGAATAATAGACGAGACTACTTGACATCAACCTATTTTTGCAGTTGGTGCTTAATATCGTGTACATTGTTCTAAGTCTGTGATCCAACAATTTCAAGGACACCTTTTAGTAGTACTGCTCATTGACCCTGTGTAGCTGTGTGTCACTCTGTAGTATGTTGACAACTGCTTGGATGGACATATTTTATTGTTGGAGCAGGTTGGTCGACAATTTGGTATGTTCAGATCCTGAAATAATTATGAATTGCACCAATATAAACCATATTTGAGGCAGCCAATGTGCTTGTCCACAACAGTACGTGAGACTGATGGTCCGACTGATTTATGTTATATGCCAGTTTTCAAAAATTTGGGCGGCACCAACAAAGGATAGGGACCACTGTACAGAGATAACCATGACATAACAGAAGGCTTTACAAGGAATAGGCATAAAAGGTTGTAAGCATGAGAAACAGGTGGGTTGTTGAAGTTTGTACCTGCTATTTTTCCAAGGACGTAATTTGATCCCTTCTGACACTAAGCTTCCACATACTGCTGCCAGTTGAGCTGGCTTCAAATCCAAAAGGACCTTGTTCCTAAGAACCATAGCAAGCCAGAGTTCGTTTTCCCCTCGTATGGCTGCTGCCGTCTCACCCAAAGGATAGATTACCTGGGTATTGACATCTAACACTCTAGCCTCTTGTATGACTTTGCTAATCTGGTAAACATCAATAAAAAAAGATTCTGAGAAACTATTAATCGATGGCAAGCATAAGGCCGTAACTTAGTATTGTATAGTCATACTAGTACTAGTTATCTAAAAGATTCTGAACACCCTCATCAAATCATGCCATTTTCTAGAGAAACAGCATAGATCTTCAATAAAGTATGGAACAGCTCAGAGGATTTAGTTATTCTGTAAGCGCTGGTGTAGTAGAAGAATGGGAGAGTGGACAAGGAGCACTGGCTGGGCCGAAAGGGAGCACAGTCAGAAGCAGCAAGAGATGCTAAAGTGACTTGAGTATATTTCTATCGCATTGGTTCAGCTACATAGTTACATCATGCATGAAGTGGAAGCAACTACCTCAATAAAGTGTATAGAAATACTGCTTTCAGTAACTATATAGTTCAATTAGATAGGTTCATCAAACATAGAAATAATAGATGGTTACCTGCAGAAATTCTTTCCAACCGGTTGGTTCAATTTGCATTATGCGTCTAGTCAAACGCCGGGATCTGGCTTCCAAGCGCTCAATCTTTTCTTTTGTAAAGTTTCTCATGTCAATTATCTTTTGAAATTCTCTAAAACCCTTAGTACTCCTGATTGTTTTCTTCAATTGTGAAACCTTCCTCCTCTGTTTCTTGTGAGATTCTACAGCAGCTTGATGTTCCTGGGTAAATTGTTCTACCTGTGAAGAGTAATAAACAAAGTTTAATGCAAGCTAGCTAAAACGTCAACAGAGCTATAAGTTGCAAGTGATAATTCGTAACTTCATATCAGACACAATTTGAGAAGTATTACATGAAATAAGCATGTACATGTTGCATTGGTTATCTATCGACTTTAAAAAGGATATGTCAGTTGTACGGTATATTACTCCTATGGTCTTACCACTATGATTGACTAACCTATCAGAAAACACAGATGGGATAAAGGAAGACTTCGTCCGTGAAGCTTTTGAGAAATGGATATCTTTTAAAGATACCAACAGATGACTCTAATTTACAATAACCCTAGGACAAAATATCAGGAAGGTCAAGGAGTAAGTACAAACCGCATCATCTTCTGAGAGGCTATTAAGCACAGGAACATTAAGACTCCATGACCATGTGTCTAGGGATCCATCCATGCATAACAAAGAACCATGTTCTGATTTTGCGATTTTATCCCACATCATATCTTCACGCAAAAGGAGCTGCTTCAGGGTTTCTCTAGGGAGTGGCCCACCCTCCACTGAAGGAACAGCAGGTAGACCTGTCTGGTAAACAGTTTTTATCCATTTTTCCGTGAATAGATACCATGCATTATCTGAACTCAAAGCAACGTAGTAGGATGGGCAGTGAATCTGTTCCCCACTATCAACTGATTCAACTTCCCGCCTGCCTAGACCAGTAGAATCGTCTTCTAGCTGCAATAGTTGTGTCAAGGAAGGACATAATCACGAAGACATATACAGAACTTCCATTATTCAAATCACAGGGCATGCCCAACAAAATTATAGATAACAGCAAAGGATGTACACTGCTGTGCTTCGGCTCTCATATTTTAACAGATATCTAATAATTAATGCTTAAAGTTCTTGGACAAGAATGTGAACAATAAGAGACGTAAACAATCACATAAGTAAAACCACACAGTTTTCCCCTCTACATTTTGCATACAAGAGTATGTAACTTACTTACTCACCATGCTCACAATCTTTTGATCATCAAACGAGCTGAGGCTTCCAATAAAAACAGCAGGAATCGTGTGGTGAACTGAATCTTTATCTTTATACTGTAAGCAAATGAAAGGAAGGTGACCACTTTCAAACTCTTCTAACCGAGTTTTCCATGCAGCCATTCTCTCTAGTTCCATCCTCTTTTTCAGTTCATTTCTTAACTTCTTCTCTTCCTGTGGAATAAGTATTCAGAATATATAAGGTATAATAAATAATACAGGATGAGCAGTACCTCAATCAACAGGTTATGAAAAGACACCTTTAATCATGTAAATACCTTTTACTCGAATTTTCGGAAGCGGCCATGGCTTAAAGTAATAGTGGATGAGTCATTTTAGGTTTTAACTTTTAACTTCTATAGACAAAGCCGTATGTCAATATTAACATGTTAAGTAAATTCAAGTACCCTAATTCGCAAAAAGAAAAGTAAATTCAAGTACCCACATGGTGTGGTTTTATCCAGAGCACATACGATGGCTGGACATCTTTTGCATTAGGATAGAAAGGGTTTCAGTGTGTGTCATTTTGGTTTCAGTTACAACATAAAAAACAAAACAAAAGCTACAGCTACAGCTACAGCTCTTTCAAGTGAGATAAATGGCCTGGCAAAAGCCCCAACCCCCAACTTAATCCTAAACTGAGCCCTGAAAGAAACAGAAGTTGATAGCCACACTGAAACCAGAGGACTGCTAAAATAGAGGGGATATGTGTATACTTAAGATAGCCTTGATTTTAAAGTGTTCTCGAAAATGCCTTAAAGTGCGAGGGTAAATTATAGTTTTTCTAAACATGCAATCAAGTAATGGTAAAAAGAACATGCAGTATATACAATTCTCAAAGAGCCATGGTAATGTGTCAACCCATAAAATATCTACGCAGATCATGCTTATTTTGTCATCGATACATGGAAACAAATAATTAAGCATTTCTAAGTGGAGTTATTATCTACTACTCCCTCCGTTCCATTGATTAGGGCGTATATATTTTTTGCAATTTTCGTCAAAAAGTAAGGCGTGGGTGTGAATCTTGTGTGGTTCTTCCCAGCCTACCCCTCCCTAGTTTACTCGCATGCAGCTGAAGTGGCCAATAGTTTGCCGTGCACGCATCTTTAGAAAAAGCAACTGTGTGCATGCAACTGTAATTGGGTGTGGGCAAAACGAGCGGGCGTAGCATGCGGGAAGTGGGCAGTTAAAGTTCTGGAATATGAGAGGAAGGCAGTAATTTATGAGGGGTAAGTTGGGAAACTAATCTCACTGCATGACCTCCTTAATCGCCGTGCCAACTTTTTTCCGCCTTATTTACAGGAACGGAGGGAGTACCTCCGTTTTTTAATATAAGATGTTTTAGACATTGTACATGTTGACTAGATGCACACTTGAATAAGTGAACATGCACGCTAAAATCAGTGGCGGATGCAGAACCAAAATGTAGGGGGGTGCCAACTCATAGTTCTTAGCTTAAACTCATAATGTACAATTATTTTTAACATATTTAATACACCTAAAATAAGGCTAGTTGATTATTAGATTGCTAAATGTGCATTTTTTTAGGGGGTGCCATGGCACCCATGGCACCCCCACTGGATACGCCACTGGCTAAAATAGGTCTAGATACATGTGGATACATGTGAATCTAGGCAAAAGCTAAAACATCTTATATGAAAACACAGAAGTTGATAGCCATACTGAAACCAGAGGACTGCTAAAATACAGGAGATATGTGTATACTTAAGATAGCCTTGATTTTGAAGTGTTCTCGAAAATGCCTTAAAAATGTGAGGGTAAATTATAGTTTTTCTAAACATACAATCAAGTAATAATGGTAAAAAGAACATGAGGTATATACAATTCTCAAAGAGCCATGGTAATGTGTCAACCCATAAAATATGTAGGGAGATCATGCTTATTTTTGTCATCGATACATGGAAACAAATAATTGAGCATTACTCCCTCCGTTTTTTAATATAAGATGTTTTAGACATTGTACATGTTGACTAGATGCACAGCTGAATAAGTGAACATGCACACTATAATAGGTCTAGATACATGTGAGTCTAGGCAAAAGCTAAAACAGCTTGAGGGAGTATTATCTAAGAAGGTGGGGTTGTAACAATATCAGATACATTTGATCGATTTCCATGTTATTGAATTTCTATAGAGAAACCAAATCAAGCAATTTACCTTTAATTTATTTTGTAGAAGGGAAATCTCATTATAGTCTTCCACTGACAGCTCCTCCCTGCATTTCCTGTCAATAAATTCATCCGTAATTTCAGAAGAGAGATGCTGTATTTCTTTCTGTATTCTCTCAAGCTCTTCTTTAGCAGCAACCATCACATTGCTCCCAACATAATTCCCAAAGCTTTGCTCCACTAACTTTCGAGCTTCCTCTAATGTCCTTCCAGAACGTTTAGCCTTGACATCACCCGATTCTTTATGGTTATGAGTAACTTTCGAACCCTGGATGACACATTACGACCCATCAGAAAAGGACAAGGAGAAAACAAGAAAAATGCAGATACACTATGGCAAGATACATACCGCAAGGAGATTCAAAACCATCCCGTATGATGCGGTAAATTGTGAAACAAGTGGCTCAAGTCCAGCAAAGATAACGTCACAACATTCTTCAGGCCCTTCAGAAGTAGTCTGAACAAGGACAGAATGCCCAACTGTATCAATCCCTCTCCTTCCAGCACGACCTGCCATCTGGAATAGGTTATTTGGGGTTAAGAGCTGGCGTCCGGCATCAATTCTTTTGCTGAGAGAAGAAATCACAGCTGTCCTAGCAGGCATATTGATCCCAGCAGCAAGGGTTTCGGTCGCAAAGACTACTTTAACAAGGCCACGCTGAAACAGTTCTTCAATGAAGGATTTCCACAGTGGCAAGCAACCAGCATGATGGGCAGCAACTCCTCGCAAGAGTCCTTTCACAGCATTTTCCCGGATAGCATCAGGATATTGCATCCTGAACCTCCTAAGTTCCAGTTCAACTTCACTAGCCTCACAATCATGCAAAAGTCTACAATCCTCGAGATATTCAACGGCTGCATCACATCCTCTTCTACTAAAGATAAACCAAACAGCTGGAAGCATGTCATTTTCCCAAAGCTGTGACAAAGTGTCACGGATTAGTGGAACCTGCATAGGAAGGTAATCAAGAAATGACACCCATTAGTCACAGCTCAGAGGCTAGGGGTAATAAAGCTTACATTTTCTATATAAAAAATAGCACGCTTCTATCTGACATGGTCTACGAAAAGCCGTGGAGCAGTTTAAGCCATTATGTGAAAATGCAAGGCATAAAAAGGGATTCTAGTCAATGCCTGGGAACGCCGCATATTGGTGACCTCATGCTTGGACAATTGAACTTGTTTTGATATGTCCAACGGGCTTCTGCTACCTTGCTCATTTTTATTTGTTCTAAGCTTCCTCTTTCCTTTCACATAGTAGTATTCACTTTTGGGAGATGATATGTTCTGGACGTGAGACATTCGCAATTTCCTGTATGATAGAACAAAAGGATATATAGATGACTTAGCTTAGGTACTAACATCAACAATGTGCATGAAGGCAATATTAGAATGCACAAGAGATATAGTCCTAAAATGTAACTTCAGAAATGCCATACAAAGCACAAAAGCATAACCAGTTGCTGGTATGGATGCCAAACATTATCAATCTTTACTATGGTGGTGGTTCATCCCACCTTCCCCTCATCCCATCTCCCCACAGAAAGGAAGGCAAGAAAGAAAGGAAAGAAAATATTGTCTTAGATTACAAGAAAAAGGTGTTGTTATTCGTTTTCTTTTTGGGAAGGAAAGAAGTAATCAGCAAAGTTTGGAAACATGGATGAAAAGAGGAAGGGTTTTCTCTGTAGCATCGCATGGGTATTTAGCTAGTTTTGATAAAGGATGAATAAGAATACAAAGTACACAACCAGATAGAATCTGAAGAACCTAGAGGGCTAGCTAGGTGTACAGCTTGTTTTCCATTTCTCTATTTTTCCTTTGATGACCTAGGTTGTTTTCTTTTGTTTTCCTTTCGATTTTGCTAATTTGTAAGACTCCTGTATCAGAACTTCTTCTCCTAATACAAAATGACATGCACTTTGGTGCATGTTCTCGGATTTTTTTTGGAGAAATCATTTATGCCTTTGATACTTCTAACAAAATAAACTCAACCAACCGGCTCTAGGCCTCCAGCATCCCTGGCATTTTCAATAGTGAAGAATGGTCTTTTTTTTGTCATGGCTAGCAAACAAACTTGTCAGAATCAACATGCAGGCATTTTATCCTTCACAGAAAAGGGTATAAAGCATATACGATAGAAAGTAGACAGACAGTTAACTACATTTCTAGGATTTTTACAATAATCCATAATATTAACCCGGATGAGTATAGCTAATGGTGTAGGCAAGGCAGACCTAAGTAGGCCCTACTAGGTTGAGAGGACCCCCTTATTTAGCAGCTGAACCTATTATGCATAGTGCCTGCCTATTTCCATTTAAGCGGCCTAAAGGTGCATCTAGCCACCTATGTTATTACCAAATGACCAAACAAGGCAAGTACCAAAACATATCAATAGACATTAAACTGTCGTTTATATGTCTTTTGCCTGACTAATCCTGGTAATCATTTAGATAACGCCTGGCTTTGATACTGAATTATTGGTAAATCAAGCGTGCACACACACACGGACACATAGAGGAAACTACAAGAGTAAAAATTTCAATGAAGAATAGATGGTTAGCGTTTTGGCAGATAGAATCCATCTATCCGGATTAAACAATGGCATTTGTCCACATTCTGATGGGATGGTCAATTTATCAAAGGGGTGAACATGTTTAAAAACTTAAAATAAACAAGGCAGTTGGATCAATATTGCTATTAACACTTCTTTATAGGCGTGTCGTTTAAAAATTAAGGTAGTGTATGGTGCCAACAAGAACAAGGTGACTACCTATTCATTTTCTTTCCCTTTTCATCAAGAAGGGGTAGAAGTGCAAATTTCTTCGAGAAGTGCCAATTTAGTGGAACAGGACGTTTGTTCGATGTCACCAGCTCTGTTTTTCCATGGATCTACAAAGAGACTGACATAAGAATGATTTTGCAAACATAAATTCATGTGTTGCAAGATAAGAAATAAAGGAAGATCACACTGTATGGACACAGCATTTGCACATGCATGAGCACACAGATGATCACAGTGAACGCATAAATATACCGCGTGTGCTTGTGAATGTATTTTGAACGAACTGTGCATGTATTTCTGGTGCTAATCACCAAATACATCCATTTAAAGTAGGAAGTGGAGAAACTCTTACACCTAACATGCTACTGCAAAACTGGAAGCAATGACAACACAGGTAATCCACTATTTACGTATCACTGCAAAAGAAAATTAATACAGCACTAACTGAGATGCGAAAGCTACAGTTACCTGACCTATCCAGCCGGCTAATTCATCAGGATTTGCAACAGTGGCAGACAAACATATAAGCTGGACTTCCTTTGGACAATATATCACCTAAGGATATGGTCCAAATAGTTAAGTCAAATGACCAATATGAACTCATGGAGACGAGAAAGAGAGCAATAAAGTAGCATACCGTTTCTTCCCAAACAGTACCGCGTGAGATATCACTTAAGTAATGGACTTCATCCAAAATAATGACATCAACTTGAAATAATCTACCTTCGGATGCTGACATACCAACACTGCAGTTCGAATAGAAGACATCGGGATTCTTTCAGAAACAGGAGACGTAACATTTGTTACAATCAAATAGTTAACTACCAGCTTAATCTCCCCATTCCCCGTTCCCCACCCCAACCCCCAAAAAACTACCACAAAGGCTAGAGAAGTAAAAACAAAAGAAACCGTGATTTTCTCAACTGCAATTGCACATGCACGACTTGGAAAACACTGAACACACATAGGTAAAGTTGAACTATGATATAGTGTAACTGTTTCTGTCATAGAATGCTCTGCAATTTTGTTTGCAGTGGTGGAAGTAGCAAATTGTCAAACTAGTAATGGTATGCTACAGCGTGAATACTTGCAGAATCCTGCTTATATCACATAATATGTCATCCGTGCATAAGTACCTTTGATAAAGCATATTACGCAGAATCTCTGTTGTCATTATTAGGATCTGAGCATCTTTATTGATAGCAGAATCTCCTGTAAGAAGACCAACATTATGATCACCAAAGGTATTCCTGAAATAGTTATACAACGGAAATGTGTCAAAATAAATTTACTACTCAGTATCTGACCATCTAGGCAAATTATATAGCACTCTCAGTCTTGCAGTACCCTAATACTCAAACAGTTCAACAGCCCAGCTGATGGAATTTTCCAACAGTCATAAATGTTCTCCAGAAATCATCATGTGGATACTAGAGTGGACTTGCCACTCTCTAGAGTTTCAACTTACACCTGAATTGATAGTGTGCAAGATATAACTTTACAACATAGCAAAATAACTACTCCCTCCGATCCGGTATATGTGTCGGAGGAAATAAGCTGGTTACGTACAAATCAATAATACTACCTACGACACTTTTTTAGGATTGGAGGTAGTAGATATAACATGCAAGAGCATCTTCCCCTTTGCGGTTTATGCCGCCAGATCCGGGTTAGAGTTTAAGGTATTCATTTCATTGTATGCGTTAATTTTATGAATAAAAAGGAGGCGGTTTGCAAGGCTCCCCATCAGTTGGGAGCATGAGGACGCCATTAACACAAGACAAAAGGTAACTTTTGCAGGTTTTAGTCACAATTCACAAACCTGCAAAAGGAAGGACATGAATCATGAAAGTAGCATTTTACCGGAAATCACGGAACTTCTGATTTGACAAGGCCTTCAACGGCGTTGTGTAGAAGATACGCCTTCCTCTGGCAACTGTTGCAACAGCTGCAGCTTCTGCGATTAGTGTCTTTCCACTACTTGTAGGTGCAGAAACTACGACAGACGAGCCTCTTAGAAATGCTTGTATAGCCAGGCGCTAAAATAAGATGGGAAACAGTGTAAGAACTAAGAAGAACGAAAACAATATGGTCTAGCCCACGATAATTAGTATATCAAGTGCCTAAAATTCAGAAACGAATGTTCAGTGTACTATGCTTTTTGTGTACAATAAATTTTAGCATCCGGCTTCCAAACTTTTTACTATTACCAAAGGGGAAGAGGTAGAGATTTGTTTGCAGAAATCAAAGCAACAGGTTTACCCCTACCTATTTCAGTGCCATCGACTACCTATCATTTTTCAAAATTTATTCCAGTTAACTTGAAATGTACTCAACATTACCATAAACAAGGACATGGAGAAGATCTCCTAAATGACACCACCTGGAGCACAAATTACTGAAAGATATCTGCTGCAAGGAAATACAGTAGAGTTCATTGCTTATCACAATCATTTATCGGCCAGTGCAACTAAGTTTTTTAGGTAACAAGAACATGACACTATTTGTGAGCTCTATAATGCTATAACTAGGAAGTGTGTTGCAGTACATGACAGTATGACACAAGAGATGTCCGCCATGAATACACGCATCTACCGTTCCAACTAGCAGATTGGACCGCACAATTGTGTGGTAGATCTTGTTATAGCATAGGGGCAACACTCTCTTCGTAATTTAACTTCTGAAAAAAACTATTGTGCAAACAACATACAGTTTGGATATTTAATTTGGAAAAAGTTTTTTTTGGGCCCTCAACTTCTCACAGAGTTTGCTCCTCGAACAAGACACATTTGATCCTGGACCAGAGCCAAAACGATTTTCTAGCTGATGTTGTGTGGTTCATTACCCAAGCTGACACGTGTTGGTCCAAGTTGGCATCTATCTTCTGCAACTCTCTTTTTATCTGATGAGCATTTCCCCGAGAAGTTGGTGGTAGCTAACCCATTTCAACAACGCCGTTGAAATCCCGTTAACCCCCGAATAATGCCTGTCCCGCCAGACCGACACCAGTGTTAAAATCCTGTGCCTGTCCCAATCCATCACCATGTCCGATCGCCGGGGGTCTCTACCACTCGGCGGCCGAGTCGGGTTCAGGAAAGAATGGGTCCAGTTTGAGAAGATGGGGGGCGAAATGTCTATGAATTTTTCTTAAGGGTCCAAAAGCAAACTCTACAACTAGGTGAGGGGGCAAAAAAGCCTTTTCTCATTTCATTCATGTTTAACTAGCGTGATTTATTTGAGATCTCCTTCCCATTATGGGAAAGATGGGATTGAATTGTAGCTAATGCATTTACCTCTATTCTATCTCTATTGTCTAATCACTACGTTCTTAAGCTAACCATTGAATATAAGCTTTTAAAAATCAGGTTCAACTAATTCAATGTAAGTTGTTTCCCGTAATCTTATATCTGTAGCAAACTATAAATATATGTTTTTCAAACTATGGTTCACCAAATCAAGGGTTAGGTTTTTTATTTTTATAAATTTTAGCATATTGCTCCCTTTTTTAGCAAAAAATTAGCATATACTAGATGGAAGGGTTAAATTTTCTTTGATAAATTTTAGCATATTTCTCCCTTCCATAAGCTGATTTAAAGCAATTGTCATCGGTTTTCATCCTTGTCCAACAGATGGATGGAACCGATACGTATCCTTGAAAAAAAAACAGATGGGTGGATTTGAGAAACAACAAACTTAAAATATACTTAAGAGAATCACATGTGCGTAGCTGCTGGCTCAAATTGCTAACCATTTCGGTACTCCAAAACTCTCACCAAAGCCCAACACAGCTTCATTCAGAAACCAGAATTAACTCATCCAGGTCGGTCAATTACCTGAAACTTGTCGATGGGGAAGTCGTAGATTCCGGCGAGCTCATTGTAATCGATCATATCCTCGCCGAACTCCCGCACCTCGGCGACCAGCTTGGCCACCTGCTGCGACTTGTACTCCTCCGAACGCTGTCTCCGCGCCGCGGTTTCCTCTCGCGAATCCTCCGCCGCATCCACGTCCTCGCCGCCACTCTCCTCTTCCAGCTCCTCGTCGCCATCCTCTCCTTCCCCATCCTCGTACTCGTCGTATTTCCCGTCCGCGTCGGGGACGTCTATCTCGTCGTCATCCTCCTCGTCGGCCTCATCGTCCTCGTCCTCGTCGGACACCGGCGCGGCGGCGCCGGAGGGGGAGCGCGCGGAGGGGATGTGGAGCGGAGCAGCGCGGGACGGCAGGAGGAGAGGGGGCAGTGGGGTTTGGGGAAGCGCGTGGCGGGAGGCGGTGGGGAGTGGGAGGAGGAGGAGGAAGTGCGGGGCGAGGCAGTGCATGGCGGGAGGGTGTGGTGATTCGGCCGGAACAGGCGGGGAAGACGAGATAATGCTACCATTTTAATCTTCGCTTTTTCCACTTGGTAACCCGAAATGCGCCAATGGACACTGGGTTTACGCCATACAATCCTCCCTCCTATAACTACAAACTCTATTTTCAATCCTCAAATCCATCTACAATTATTCAAAAACACAAATAAATAGGGAGTAGTTCAGATTAGAACATACAATTATTGAGAGTGGATAAATAGTTCAAATTATTCGTAGTCCGTAACTCAAACATAAATTCACTAATTTTCCATATGGATGCACGTATGCTTCACAATTAACCAGTTAGACGTGGGCTTGTTGATTTCGAAATTATCGATACATTGTAAGAAAGTCCATAACATGTTATGCATCTTGTTTTGGGAAGTGAACATTTTCTCTAGGATTTTCAAAAACATTTGTGCGGACTATCTATTCTCTCTCGTTCCCTCACAATTATGTTGTGCAAGATTACACAACAATTATCACCTTTCATTGTTTTTCAATCCCACATCAGTGCAGCTCTACGAGTAATATCACAAAGAATTCGGAGCACTCCAAATGTTCTGTCAACTTCCGAGCAAATTCTTACATAGCTATAGAGTGAAATCACTTTTGATCTTGAGGCACACGGAGAATCGATACCATCGGTAAGATAGAATCACATGGTATAGTCATGCTCGTAAAAGGTGTAGTTGCACGCGGAATCATTCCCATCGCAAATTCTTTTGAACATCATAGAGCACTGAAATACATTAATATCACTGTGGGAACCATGCATACGAAAATATGCTTGCAAAATTCACAAGTCTTTTGATGCCACTGCTTGAAATATGATTGTCTCCTACGTGGTGTGGCCTTGGTATTGCCCAATAAAATCAGTTGGGCAGTTTTTACATTAGCAGTACATGCAATCGATTGGACCAAGACTACTCGAAAACCTCTTTTATGTTCCGTTGGCCATTAACTTTTCGGTTTCCTTGACATTTGGTTCTCTTGGATACTCTAGTATAAACACATTCATCATGGCGTATGCAAATTTACTATAGCATCAATGCATGTGCTCTCCCTCATTCAGACATACTCTTTAATGACATCCATATTTTTATCATAGGCAAATATTCTAAAAAATATTGTGCATTTTCGCATAGGAGGGAAGGGAAGTTGTCTGTAACAATCTTGTCTCAACATGAACTAGGTATAAAACTTCGTCACACCTTTCACTATGTGATGGAACAAGCTTGAACTCATCTAAAAGCGATGCCAAAAAAACCTCATGAAATATCGGTTCAAGTTTGAATTAATCTTGATCGCTGTAGAGACTCTGTGCGTTCCTATCAGGTGGAACACCTATACTGCTTTTATCGAACCCTTGAAGTTGAGAACATGCTCCTCTTTCTTCTATTTTTTAGAATGCTCATCATTACCGTCAATTTTTAAAATTCATAGTCATCGATCTAGCAATCATCGTCTGCGATGGACTATTTGTACATGAACGCATCAAAATTCGGGTAATCAAACTCATCATCCGACAAATTCCTGCCTAGAAATGAGCAAAACAATCAACAAAAAATTGTAACAATTTCTCGAACACATGACGAGTGTGGTCTATATTAGGCGGTGTAAACAAGTTGGGGGCGCGCCGTATGGGGTGGCGACTGTGTAGGGGTGGTGGCGAAGTACGGCGTATTTGGGGCGGTAAACTATAGGTGTAATTTTTTCATGTCTCCGTCCATTTACATACCTAGACCAGTGGCGAATCTAGAATGAAAATGGAGGGTGGGCGGAAAAAAACTACTAAATAAAATAAAAAACACTCCCTAATTTAAAAGTCAAAATTGCGACACACAGTGCAATATCAATATTGTGCAACCAGGAAAATCCTAAATTTGACATGACTTAACTTGCAAATTTTGACACAGCCTCTAGGAGTAGAAACGTATGACAAGTTGTCAAGCTCAAGTGAGTTGCAATCCGCCAATGTTGATAATAAAAAGAAGAATTGCGCGGAAACTAAATTGGCAAGATTATTGTCTTCTTGATGCTATATTGAACGGTTATTTACTATTAAGTTTTGAAATAGATAATAATACTATCGAGCACTAAATTTATAATCTACATATATTAATAGTAGACACAATATTGCTAAAATAGTCGATTGGCTGGTAATTGCAATACTCGATCAATCTGCTTATTATGTGTTATGTTTTGAGTATTTTTTGCTTTTATTTCATTTTTATTTATTCTGCTTGCTTGTCTATACATTCATCATATCGTGATAAACATGATTTGGGAGAGACACACATTCGTTGGTTATTTGTATAATGCTCTTTATGCTTCACGTGTATCTATTGAACTATTGTTGTTTATTACTGCTATTGTGCTCAACTTATATTTGTTAGCGCAATGAGGTGTTTACTTTATAAAAAGGATCAAGACTCTCTTGTTTCAATTATACCCTTTTGGAGAGTTCGATAGCAATTGGACTGAGTTTTGGAATACCATGTTGGACCTAAAATTGATGGGTGTGTAATAATGGTCTGACTAAAAGCTTACATGAATTTGTAGACGATCAAAGTTCCATAACTTGATTCTTTGCAATTGTTTGAGACATCGATGACTTGGTGCATACTTCGTAAGTACATCCAAACCCTGTAAAAAACTTCCTCTTATTTCTGTACACATGTGTTATATTTCGAGATTACCGCCTCGCTCTCTCTCATGTTTCCGCTCATATACGAGGAGAGTGTGAGTGAGTATTTGGAATGATCACATATGCAACTACTTCTATCCGAGGACGATCATCCTTATTAATGTTGAGATCTGGCATCTCTTTAACGGCCTGTCGACCACGGACTGTCAAAAGTGTCTCGGTGGTCTGCGAGCATCGTGTGGATTTGCCGATGCAAGGTTTGGAGACCACCCATCGAAGATCCACCATTAAGCATGTTTTACATTACAAGTGTCATTTACGCCGCAAATTTTATAATCTCCTATTCCCCTCTTAGTCGTCATATCATTTTTTTTAAATGTAGTCGTCATATCTCGATGTTTCATAAAATGTTGCAACCATGGTGTAATGGGAAAACCCTCGGTATCGCCCGAGCGATTCCGTGCTGCCGTTTCGCCCGCAGCTGTGAGCAAACTGGGCCGGCCCATGTTACTGAGCTTGATCGCTCGCGTTAGCATTTGCGTGTACTGGGCACTTTATGTATTGCAGAGCAATCCATCGTTGCTGGTATTTACGTGAGTGTTTTTATTTCCTACAGTGTGTACGTGCATGTGTTTTGGTATATTTTTTTGTTTCCTTTTTCTTTCATACGTTTCTTTTATTATTTTTATTTTTTCCTCTTTCTTTCGCATATTTCTTTTTTCCCTTCTTTCTCTCACATTTTTTGTTAACATGAACGTTGCATTTTGTTCCCTATATATAAGATTTGTTCAATGAACACTAAATTTTCTTCACCGTATACGAGAACTATTCCCGAGATATTCTTTCGTTAAGATAAGATTTGTTCCACGAGAACTATATTATTGTCCATGTGTGTACACGATATTTGTTCCACTGCGCTACATTTTTGTTCCCTATGTGACGAGATTTGTTCCACAAACACAATATTTTTGTTTTTATGTAGACCAAATTTATTTCTCAGACACACGTTTTTTGTTCATATATGAGATTTCTTCCACATACAGTACATTATTGTCCCCTATCTGTAAACGGTATTTGTTTCATGGGTGCTACATTTTTGTTCCCTATCATGTACGTGAGATTTGTTCCAAAACACTATATTTTTGTTCTTGTGTAGACAAGATTTCTTCGTCAGACGATTTTTTTTGTTTCAGAATACTACATTTTTGTTCATTGTGTAGATGAGATTTGTTCCATGGCACTACATTATTGTTCCCAGTGTGTATACAATATGTGTTCCGCGTGCGCTACATTTTTGTTCCCTATGTAGATGAGATATGTTCCATGAACTCACTATATTTTTTCCTTGTGTAGACGAGATTTATCCCGGTGCTTTTTCTGTTCCTTATGTATATGAGATTTGTTCGACTAGCACTACATTATTGTTCCCAACCGCTATATGTTTTCATGGGTACTAAATTTTTGTTCCACTTCTAAATTGTGTTCCCCTAGTATCCATAAGGTTTTGTTCCATTGCATTTTAAAACTTTGGTATGTTTGATCTAAACTTTTTGTTCTACGTGCTCTAAAGTTATGATCCAAGTATGCAATTTTCTTTTCCCGCTACCAAACTCTAAGAGAGAGGAACATTATTCATGGAGTTTTTTTTCCTAACTCCATGAATCCTTAGATACTTGTTCCCAAATCCATGGAGTCTTGTTCCTCTTTATGGAGTTTTGACCCTCTAAATAGGGTTTTTATGCAGGTTTTTATGCCATTGGATAGACTTATATTCCTTTTTCTTAGAGATTTGTTCCCTTATAGCATTTTTTATTCCTAAATCTACTCTTAGCTTTATACCATTAACCAGGAGTTTTTTTTTGTTCCTACCTTCATGAATCCATATCTATTGTTCATAAATCCCATGGAGTTGTGTTTGTCTTTATGGAGTTTTGTTCCACTAAATAGGAATTTTGTTCTTATAAATAGTACTTTTATTCCTATATATAGAATTTTTGTTCCATTTTAATAGAGGTATGTTCCTCTCTCTTAGAATTTTGTTCCCATGTAGCCTTTTTTATTTCCTAACTCCAATGGAACATATCTCATCTGGGCGGTCTGCCCATCTGTAGCGCCCGAGCGATTCAGAGCACCATTTCGCAAAAGGAGTAGCGATCATGGGCTTGGCCCATTTGACGTAACTGCTTCGCTCCTCTGTTCCTCTGCTGTTGTTCCTTCGTTCGTCTCCCGCTTCTTTTTGTGCTCTGAATCGCTCGGGCGCCTGAAAACATAACGATGGAAGGAACAATGGAAGGGGACTAAATGGGCCAGCCCAATTGGGCGAAACGGCTCGAAATTGTGTTCCCGAGTTTTTGTTCCAAGAAGCGTCTGCCCAGCTCGCGAACAGCTTCAGGCGCACAGTGTACATAGCATCAGGCGCGTTTATTTAGTCCCACCTTGGAAGTTGGATGACATCCGCAGCAACTTAAATAGCCCGGTCTGCCCATCTGTGTACCAGCAAGACAAAGTCACACAGTACCATCTGACAAGTAGGCCCCACAGTAAAAGGAACCGACTAAACTAAAAGGAACGAGTAAAAGGAAAAAAGATGGAAACTAAGTGGACCGGCCCAATAAAGCGAAATGGGGGGACCCGGTGATGGGCTTCTGCTGCCAAGGCCGGACGGACCCGAAGTCCCGAACGGCGCCGACCAGCCTAGCCCATTCCCGCTTGAGCTGAGCACAAATCCCTCCGTGAGCCAGATCTGAAATCCGAACCCGACCGACGCGCCCGAACAAACAAGCGCGCACCGCACCGCAACTGGTGGGTGGTCCCGTCACTTGAAAAGCAACTGCACGTCCGCAACGACTCTCCTTCCCCATCCCCCGTGTCAAATCCCATTCCCAATTTTCCTCGCAAAACGCAACAGCAGCAGGGGCAGGGCTCCCACACCCCGAGATCTCCTCCCCGACAGGCCTCGAGATCCCTGCGCCCATGTCGTCCTCCGCGGCCATGGACGCCATGGACGAGCTCGTCCAGCTTTCCGAGTCCATGCGCCAGGCCGCCTCGCTCCTCGCCGACGACGACCCCTCCGACGACGCCGCCCCGCGCCGCCCCTCCACCTTCCTCAACGCCGTCGCGCTCGGCAACGTCGTAAGCCCCCCCTTTTCTCTCTTCTCCAAACCCCTCGCCCGCCCCGCCTCGCCCGCGCCTGATCTGACTCATCGATCCCGCTCGTGCAGGGGTCCGGCAAGTCGGCCGTGCTCAACAGCCTCATCGGCCACCCCGTGCTGGTGAGTAGTGCCCCTCCTCCTCTCTACCTCCCTCCCCCCCCTGCCCGCCGCTTGTTTTAGCCATTCCGTTGCGTGATGCGCCGTGTGGTCCGTGCGTGCAGCCGACGGGGGAGAACGGGGCCACGCGGGCGCCCATCGTCGTCGACCTGCACAGGGATCCGGGCCTCAGCACCAAGTCCATCGTCCTGCAGATCGACAGCAAGTCGCAGCAGGTGTCCGCAAGTGAGTGAGATCTCCCCCCTGCCCACCCAGATCTGACAATGGGCCGCGCGCGCGCGCCTGCTATGCTTCGTCTCGTCGGTGTGCTCAGTCGGTTTCGTGACTCCTCTTCTGTTGGCACGCATGCAGGTGCGCTCCGGCATTCGCTTCAGGATAGGCTCAGCAAGGCCACCGGACCCGGGAAGAGCCGAACTGATGAGATTTACCTCAAACTGCGAACCAGTACAGGTTTGTTGCTGGATTGCGCACTAGTACCAGTACCAGTTTGGGCAATGTTTGAACAGTTTCCAGACTGTTTCTCTAGTTAGTTGTTGGACATTGACAGCTTCAATTTTATGTGCTGCGGTGCTGCCTAAGGCTGAAATGGTAAAACCGTAAGGTTGTGAAAGCTGCGCACCAAGAGGGTGTTCTGATATGGTTATTGCTAGTTACCAAAATGTGTCCTCTCTTGATTTTCCAACGACACAGATCAGTATCTGATAGTTATGCTACGTGATGTACATTAGTTCCTTCTCCTTCCTTTGCAAATCATTTCTCACTGCATCTCGTTTTTTTCCCCAGCTCCTCCACTAAAGTTGATTGATTTACCCGGTATAGACCAACGAGTCATCGACGATTCAACAGTGAGTACCGCTCAAACAATATTCTTATCTTTACTCCTAAAGTAGTAAACAATGTCTGTTTAGAGTATCAATAGTCCTTACGGTTAACATATGACTGTGCATTACGTTAACCAATATGATCTGTAGTAATTTGTAACGTATAGGAATGCTGCAAAAAAGCAGACGAGTAACAGCATGTCATGCACTTGAACTGAGAATTCACTTACCGCATGGCATAGCTACGCTACTACAGTCCCCCACTCCTACTCCACTTACAAACATGGAAGAGAAGCACCAAAATGGCAATTTTATGTATCATGTTTACTATCACCTCATGTCGTATAACATACCGTTGTTCAAATTTCAGATTAATGAGTTTGCTGGGCACAATGACGCAATATTGATTGTTGTGATACCAGCAATGCAAGCCGCTGAGGTTGCATCATCTCGAGCCCTACGACTAGCGAGGGATATTGATCCAGAAGGTCTGTCATTTGAATCTGATCATACATCCTCTGCAACAATATATCCACTCTCTTCGTAGGAACTGATGTTTCTTCTTATCCTTGTTGTAGGAACCCGGACGATAGGAGTCTTGAGTAAAATCGATCAAGCCGCGGCAGATGCAAAAACAGTCGCATGTGTTCAGGCCATTTTGTCTAATAAGGGTCCACGCGCAGCCGCCGAAATTGAATGGGTTGCTTTAATAGGGCAATCTGTTGCAATTGCGTCAGCTCAATCAGGGTCAGTTGGGTCCGAGAATTCACTGGAAACAGCTTGGCGAGCTGAGGCAGAAAGTCTTAAATCCATCTTAACCAGTGCTCCACAGAACAAGCTCGGCAGAATTGCTCTTGTTGATACCATTGCTAAGCAGATACGTAAACGGATGAAAGTGCGACTACCTAGCTTGTTATCGGGGTAAGCATCGTGCACTATGGTTGACACATCTTCTTGCTATAAAATGTTAAAGTTATACCATCTTTCAAACTCCCCACCAAAATTTGCTATGACTACTGAACGGCTCTGGGAACCATCAATTTTCTATTTATCAATCCAGCTGATCATAAATGCAGCATGAACATAGATATTTCTTGTCTCGTGTCCTTTAATGTAAAATTTGACCCGATTATGATTTCTGGAGTTTGACTTGGTGAATATCTGCACCCTTGTTCTATTTGTCAGGCTTCAGGGCAAGTCTCAGTCAGTGAAAGATGAACTTTCAAAGCTGGGGGAACAGATGGTTACAAGCGCAGAAGGAACCAGGGCTGTTGCTTTGGAGCTGTGCCGAGAGTTTGAAGATAAGTTTCTAGCTCATGTTACTTCTGGTGAGGTTAGTGATGCACTTGAGTTATGCTATTTTGTCTATAACCAATTTAACTCTTGCCAAATAAACTGATAACAATACCATCATACTGTTCTCAATCAAAAGGGATCTGGTTGGAAAATTGTTGCAAGTTTTGAGGGCAAGTTTCCGGATAGGATCAAACAGCTTCCGTTGGACAGACATTTTGACCTGAACAACGTCAAAAGGGTAATTTCAAAAGCTCTTCTAGATATACCAGAGTGGACTTTGGCCTATGATGAACATCATTCCCTTCATATATTCTAGATTGTCTTGGAAGCTGATGGTTATCAACCATATTTGATATCTCCGGAGAAAGGTTTAAAATCCTTGATTAAAGGAGTACTTGAAATGGCAAAGGAGCCATCACGGCTATGTGTTGATGAGGTACGTCTCGGTATCTTATGCCTTTGGATGCAGAACAAGAAAAACAATGTAATACTACTTTTGATGAGTTACTTGTAGATGCTAATATTTATATATTATGCTTTATCTGTAAAGTACTGCTTGCACGAGTATGCAACTGGCTGTGTAGCTTTTCAATTATTATGTTTGCCAATAGACTAGGTATTGGAAAATCTAAACATGCTTGGGCCCAGACAAACCATTTGTGATTACCTAGGCCTATAGTTTGGCTTGAGCTCCGGTCAAATACGCACACATGTGCTATACATATTCATCTTATCAAGCTGATCTCAAGCCTATAATATACTCATATATGTACGCCTATAGAGTTGCATTGTTGAGGCTAGCTCGAAGCTTGAATCCAAATGTAGGCTAACTCTAGCTCAATCTTGTAGGGTCTATTCTACTTTCTACATTGGTAGATATTGTCTATGTAGCTTCTGATATATCAGTTTTTTGTAACTAGGTGCACCGTGTACTGTTAGACATAGTAAATGCTACTGCAAATGGCACACCAGGGCTTGGAAGATATCCTCCATTTAAACGCGAGGTGCCACTTTGTTCTATATCAACATACTCCACCTTTTCTTGTATATATTGTTCTTGTTTACTCTAATTTCTAAGCACAACATTCCACCATTTCTTGTCGCAAGATCATTGAAATTGCATCTAATGCATTGGATACATTCAAAAATGACGCAAAAAAGATGGTGGTTGCGCTTGTTGATATGGAGCGTGCCTTTGTCCCCCCGCAACATTTCATCCGTTTAGTACAAAGAAGGTAACTCTAGCTGCGGCCTCAGTGAATATCTTGACAATTGGTTTTATTTTATTTGACCAGCTTTAGTGTAACTTTGGCAAATAATCTGCCATACTTCTGTTTCTGTTCTTGGTAAATTGACAAGATAAGTTTTTTTTAGATCCTTAACTTCATTAGTTTTTACCAGAAAATAGCTAATGTTGAACCATATTAGTGACATAATAGAGTAACATCGTCAACCTAAATTAGACTGTCAAAATGCTGAAGCTTTCCCCTTACAAAGTGACACACCGTTGAAGTATACCACTTCATTTTACACTTTTACTTAAAGAAAACTAACCGTAACGAATTTTCATACTATCGGCAGTCTACAAGTTAAAATGCCTTTTTGGAGTTTTCATGATCATATTCACATATTCCCATTTTCTTCTTTTGCCTTGGCATGGTATTTACAGAATGGAAAGGCAGCGTCGTGAGGATGAGGTGAAAACTAAATCATCTAAGAAAGCACAAGATGCTGAGAAATCCATGATGAACAAGGTCCGACTTATGACATCGTTTCTTGCACGAATCTGCATACCTACAAAACGTAACACAGATCGACCACCATTCATTGATCTGGTCATTCACATTAGTTGTTTTTTCATATTAGGATTCAAGCGCACAAACAGGTTCTGACCAAGCTGGTGGTAGCATGAAATCGTCGAAGGACAAATCCAATCAGCAAGACAAAGATACAAAAGAGGGATCTAATCTGCAGGTTGCTGGTCCTGGTGGGGAAATAACTGCAGGTATAATACCGTGCCATATGTTGGCTCAGCTTTATCTTTTTTGGGAGCAATTTGGTAGCACTTCTGTTTCACTTTCACTCTGATTATAAAACATAAAATCATGCAGATTTATTTGATGTACCCACCATGTCATTTTTATCCAGTAATATGAAATGAGCATTTTTGAAGAATTACCTGCTTGTTAACTCTATGCTGACCGTAACATAATCTTCATTTTGCAGTATACAATGCATGCATGCAGATGTAATAAGTAACTGTACATGGTTTTGATGATTTCTGTTACAATAATTATGGTTTGATTTTTTGATAAACAAGTATATGTTTTCTTCTCTCTTTAGGTTACCTATTGAAAAAGAGTGCAAAAAACAATGAATGGAGCAGAAGGTGGTTTGTCCTAAATGAGAAGAGTGGAAAGGTTAATCAACCTGTGTCCTGATGTCCACCAGCCTCGATTGTTCTGAATGCAATCCTTCGATAGTATTCTTGACATTTCTTGCTGATTTTTTAATATTGAGTGGGACAGTGTCATTTACCGTAACCTTTCCCTTTCCAGCTTGGATACACCAAGAAACAAGAGGAGAGGCATTTTCGTGGCGTCATTGTCTTAGAGGTGTGCATATTTTTTATATGTTACTCTATTTGTTTATTCTACCTGACATTGAGTAATTGGATGCACTACTTTACCATTCATCTTTATAATCAGTAAAACGTTTTTTCAAGTCATTCTGGATGGATCCAATATATTTTTGAACTTGTCGTAAATAGAAAGATATCTGAACTCACAAACATCCTGCGTGCAATTATGGCTGTCATACAAACTATTCTAGTAACAGTCTGTTGCGTGATTCAGGAATGTAACATGGAAGAGATAGAGGAGGAAGATATTTCTAAGAATTCTAAGGATTCAAAGAAGGCGAATGGGACAGAGAAAGGCCCAAGTCTTGTATTTAAGATTACTAACAGGGTCGCCTACAAAACTGTGCTGAAAGGTTGGTGCCTCTAGACCAACTATCCCGATGTTTACTCTGATTCGCTACTGATGCTTATTCCATGTTGCAGCTCATAGTGCAGTTATACTGAAGGCTGAGAATATGGCTGATAAGATTGAGTGGATGAAGAAGATAAGGGGTATAATTCAGAGCAAAGGTGGGTCTGTCAAGGGTTCAAATACTCCCGAGGGTGGTTCCATAAGACAAAGTCATTCAGATGGATCCCTTGTAAGCTCCACACATGCCTGACTTGTGTCCTTATACAGTTATACTTGTATAGTTGTATTCATTGTGAAGCTTCCGAATTTCTGTTCAAAGTTACTTGCCTCAGTCTATGTGTCTGAAAGTTCTCTCTTGTGCTCATGCTACCTTAGAGTTAGCATGTTTATTGTTTGAATGTGTGATGTATCAAACAAAAATTCACTTATTGTTACTTTGTTCTACCATTCCACTGAACACTATCACACATTTTTTTCCTTAAGGATACAATGGCCAGGAGGCCTGCTGATCCTGAAGAAGAACTCCGATGGATGTCTCAAGAAGTTCGTGGTTATGTTGAGGCTGTTTTGAACAGTTTGGCAGCAAATGTTCCAAAGGTATATTTGTAGTTTCAGTCAATTATTTAATCATTGGGGCGTTCATTATCTTATGCATGACCAATTGATCAGGCTATTGTACTTTGCCAAGTGGAGAAAGCAAAGGAAGATATGCTAAACCAGCTGTACAGCTCAATAAGGTTGGATGCATATTCTCTGTTCTGAAATAAATCTGTATCCTGGTCCTATGCCCTGTTGTCCATTTCATTAGTGTTCTGTTTCTTTTACTCGATTCACTAAAAATGGATATGCTGGGTGGAAGAGCATCTTCACCGGCACTCCCGGAAATGTGTCCTGCACCCCGAAAAGTGTCCGCTATCGGGGGTGCCGCACACATATCTGCCTATATTGGAACGACTGCCCCTAGTGGCGCCCCCCAAATGGCCGGCCTATTCAATGTTTTGCCCTTTTTTATTAACATGTTCATATTTCTATCTCAATGACATACAACTAGATTGCATAGTTCAACAATAATTTAAACATAGAAATGATATATTTCACTAACATAGAAATGATATATTTCACTAACCTTGACCTTGTCATAATTTTCCCTTTCAGTTCACAAAGCAATGCAAAGATTGAAGAACTTCTTCAAGAGGACCACAATGCTAAACGTAGACGGGAAAAAGCCCAAAAACAATCATCTCTTCTATCAACACTTACTCGTCAGCTCAGTATCCATGATAACAGAGCTGCAGTTGCATCATATTCCGATGATACTTCTGGCCCGGGTAAGCTGACTATTTCAAATATCTGCTTCATGCTACAAATTTAATGGTTTTCTCTGCTTGTGAGTTTTCTCCAATGATTATAGCTACTCCCTCCGGTCTGTAGTTAGTGTCGGGACCTGCAGCAGTACTTTGTACTAGCTTAGTACATCCTCCACGACACTTAATTCGGACTGGAGGGAGTATTATTGTGTGTATTATGAATGGAGTGTACACAGTACCGCACAAACACACACATGAGCACCCACATGCACTGGGTAATTTGATGGTTAAGTGCTGTTCCAGTTGCTTGTTAGCTTGCATAAGCCAATGGGAAATGTTACTATGATGTGGCCATGCCTGTTATGTTGTCTGAATCACTATTCTGATGGTCGTGCTCATGGGGCCACGTCCATATTTCAATGATACATGGACAAACACACTTGCTTAATGATCCAGTTGCAGAGTGTGTGCAGTAACGTCCCCAATCGGGGTAGGCATTAAACTCAAGAGTAATTCATCAGTATTGGTTACTTCTATCAAGCAAGGGTCAGTAATGTTCTTATTTTTTTTGTACTTTATGCCAATTTGCTGATTGTTATCACTGTCACCCGGACAAGCACTTCTTGAAGGTTACTTACAATGCTTGATAATTTGAGACTTTGTTTGGTACTAACTTGGAACATATGAGTATGTCCTTGTTGCCTGTGCTCGCCTTTCACTTGTTTTCCATTGCTAGTGTTGTCTGCTCAAAACTTCAGACCTGTTCTATTTGCAAACAAACTAGGAGCACTACAGTATAACAGACTTTCACACTAGGTGAAATGGCGCACGTCTTTGGCGAACACTTTGGAGGGGCAATATGCTTGCGTTAGGTTCAGGGCCTCAGGGGCTTGCAGTCACCACTTGTGAGCATCCTAGTTGAACATTCTGGTCACTTTGAAAATAGTTGATTTATGTTCTTTTGTATAAATAGCTTCCGCCAATCTAGCAAGATAAATAGTCGAGTTCACGCATAAAATTTTCTGGACTATACTGCAATCTGTTTGAGCACACAAGTCATATTTTTTCGAGCACTGGGATTAAGGAGTTAATGAAACCAAGAGTACTACAGGGATGATATAAATGTCTTCGGAATTAGATATAAGTTAATGTGTTACCCATAAATATGTAGGGGAGGGTGAAAATAAATGAGGAGAGAAAGTGTCATTAAATTTACATGCACCTTATATTTCGAAACGTGATTACAGAAATTATGAACCTTACCAAGAAGCTACTGTCTATCAGTGCAAGTAATTGGCACCATATTACTTTCCTGATGCAGAAATGTCTATTGTCTATTCTGCTTTCCTGATGCACAACCAAACACTTAACCCTGACAAATAAAACATCACTTGCAGAGAGTACCCCACAAAGCCCTGGCCAGCCAGGTGAGGACTGGAGGTCTGCCTTCAGTGCTGCAGGAAATGGCTCTGTTGACCGATCCAGTTCACAGAACGAATCAAGATCGAAAAGTGCTGACAGTCGTGGTCGGCGGTATGAAAATGGGGACGCAAATGGTGCCAATTCAGGCGGCCGACGCCCAAATCGGTTGCCACCGGCACCACCGAAATACTAGGTGTGTTGATGGGCATCTATGAAAACCATATTTTCATGGCAGGCTCTCACTCCCTTAAGATATTGGTGGAAAAAGATTATGGGATTGAAGAATAGAGAGCTGACGACATGAGTGACGTGTATCAAGAGGACCTCAGTTGTTTATAGAAATACGTAGGTTATCTATGGTGGTTGTTTCACGATCATTTTCCCATATTGATCTGTCTGATGCTCTCTCAGCCTGTGAGATTTTGTTGCCACAGATCAGTTGATCTTGGTTCTAAACTCTGTTGTTGTAACATGTAAGTCTTACATCGAACTGGCAATGTATTATTTTCACCCATTGGTGTATTATATCTTCAATTCTTTTTTAAGCTCATGTTTGATACTGCATTTGAGATGGTATATTGTTGTTTATTTAAAACTAAGCATCTTTGATCTATCTGGATCAGCATTCTTTGATTAGCCAGAAGAAATTATAAGCATCCTTATTGGTATCACTTACGTATTCTTATGACCACATTTCTGCATTTTTTTTACCGGAATGTTGGTACGTTTTATGAGCTTTGACAATATTCCTGGTCCGTCCTTTGACGTTAGGCAACACTTGTGTTCGCAGATTTGAAGTTTGTGATTACCGATACTGTATGTGGAACTTTATGGAAAAACATGTTTCTTACATTCTTATAATGTGGCCAACTCATGGTCATCGGAAGACCAGACTGGAGGGACGAGAAGTGGATTCGGTCGCAAGGAGAGCGATCATCAATCGGACAACGAGCACAATAGACCGGGCTCACGGTATGCGCTGACCTGTTAACCACGCTCGAGGCAACAAAAACACCTTCCCCGGGCCCAACATTTGAAGGCAAGGCAACATTCGAGACGTTCCCTTATGTCTCAGGAGGACCTCGTGCTGCTGTCCACTCGTTCGTTGCGTGTGTCGGTGCTGCCAAGATCCCCATCTGGATGTTGCAAGGATTTCAATTCCAGCGTCTTTTTGGTCTCTACTTTGGAGTCCGAGTTTGCCCTGCTACGTATGGGAGCTCCTTTTTTTTCTCGAGGATAACGGGGGAGGAGCCCCACCGCTTGTATATATCTCAAAAGCCGACCCTTCAAAATGGGTCAAGGTTGTTTACAAAGTCACAACATCCCGGGGGGGGGGGGGGGGGGGGGGGGGGGTGAGGATAACAGAGGAAGGTAAAAAAAGAAAAACAACAGTAATCAATTACATAGCACGGGAGAGGAGAAGGCTACGCAGCTCTAAAGCAGAGGCGCGGCGATCCTGGGGAAGCCTACACGACCAAACGGACAGATCTTCGACGGCGCGACGAAGGACATCCGAGGGCGAGCAGGAGCGGTTGTTGAAGACGACGCCATTCCGAGCTTTCCATATCTGCCAAAGGACAGCACCGGAGCACAGCTCACGGACGGTGGTGTCAGCGTCGAGCGGGGAGGCGATGTTCCAAACCGTAGAGCAGTCCGAGACGGGGCAGCCGAGACGGCGCCAGACCTCCGAGGGGAGGGTGCAGGCAAACATGGGAGCTCCTTTAAAAGGTTGAGTCTTCGTTTTGAGCTTCACGACGCTCTAGCTAAGCTCCAAGTTATAACGGTTGTGTCTCTGCCACCTGTTCCCCAGATTGATTCCATTGATGAGGAGGCCGGTTGTTTCTTTGGAGAATTTTCTCCTCGTGCTCCACATGCCACACCGTCTAATCTTGAGTGCGCAGTCATCACTAAGGTTGTGGCTTTAGTTCCAGTCATCACTAAGGTTGTGGCTTTAGTTGAGCAGCTTTTGACTAAGCTGCAGGAGTTTTATGGGGAGTAATTTATGGTGCTTCCGATGTAGTTGGGCTCTTTGGAGTACTTGGGGGTGGACATATTGCCGTCACCCCCTCTGTCTGAGTCTTGTCGACCGGCCTCTATGGGCAGTGGAGTCTTGATTGCTTCTATCACTTTTCTCATCTTTGAGTGATCAGGTTGACGAGATAGTTGTGCTGACGTTTAACTCTGAGACACTCTTTGGCAAAGAGCTTTGCGACCTGCTCATCGATTTGGAGGTGGTTTGCAGCGTATATTGCTTATGTCATGTCGGGAAAGATTTTGAAGGGTGTAATCATGAAAGCGGGAAGTCTCTTTGCCGGAGAAGAAAGAATTACCGCAACGAAATCTTCTACTTTGCTTGATTGTTGGGCCCATTCCAGATTGTCGTGTTGTTAATTCGTGGTTCATGGTTGTTGTAGGTCGGACAAGTTCGTCGCCGGTCGGGTATAGAATCAGCGATAACTACTTGATTTTTTTTGCTCCTCTCGTATGTACTGGCATCGACTTTACATTTTCATGCAATGCGTCCACCTTTTTTGCTCGTGTTCTAAAACTAATTTCATCCTGTGTAAAAGAGCTCCAAATAAGAAGAAAAAACGAACCAAAGAATGGGGAAAATTGTACAACCCCCTCGATCTATAACCTACTGTCCCTCTATTTATTTACACCGCCGCTGCCGTGGACGTGACCGGACTTGTCGCCGTCGCCACTCTCTGCTCCCTCTCCTCCCGGGCCATCCGGTTGAGCTTGGCGAACATCCCAACCATGGGCGCGGTGTTGTACGTGCACGCCTCTGTCTGCATGTAGTTCTCCCTGTCGTCCCTGAACCTGTCCTTCCGGTCGGGCCCGCCGACGATGGCGCCGACGAGCACGTTGGGGTTGGAGCTCCGGCGGCCGAACCAGTGGTCGAAGCCCTGCGTGCAGCCGATGAACTCCTTGCTGTGCTTGTACGGCACGATGGAGGCCGCGCGGTGGTGCACCCTGGCGGGGAACTTGGCGCCGTAGCCGACGAGGTAGCTGACGCCCCTCGGGTTGGTGCCCAGCACGTACTCCACCTGCGCCCTGGCGAGCGCGGCCACCTCGGCGGCGTCGGCGGCCTCCCCGCCGGCGCAGGTCACGGTCTCGACGCCGGCCTCGGCCAGGTAGTCGGCGTAGGTGGAGAGGAGGAACGCCGCGTTGGTCACGTACTGCATGTTGTTCCACTGCCGGATGTAGAGCATCCCGCCGGGGCTCCGCTCCACGTTGGCCTCGTCGCTGTCGTCGTCGGCGCCGGCCGCGTTCCGGCCCAGGCACGCGCACACGTAGTGCTCCGCCTTGGCCTGGTACCGCTCCAGCGTCTCCTTCTGAGCCGCCGTGTGCTCCCCTCTCAGCAGCAGCTGAAACACACACACACACAAACAGTCATTTTCGTCAGCGATCATCAGAGATCAATCGAGACAGTTAACTGTCAAAGTGCGTTGTAGTATTGTAGTGTGTAGGGACTGTTGGTTGCTTACTCTTGCGGCGAGGATCTGGACGCCGGCGTACTTGACGTCCCAGCTGAACTCGGTGATGGCCCAGCCGGTGCCGCCGAAGTCGTGTGCGTTGTGGACGACGTAGTCGAGGTAGCTGGGCTTGCCGGTGGCGCGGTGGAGCCACAGGGCGGCCCACAGGAGCTCGTCCTTGTACCCGCTCACCGACGCGTAGTAGCTCTTCACCTCCGCGATGCTGCTGTCGTATTTGCCCCTGTACTTGTCCGCAAACTCGAACAACTGCAAATGCAAAAGAACACTAAACATTAGCCAATATACTAAAGGTTGTAGGAGTATATTATCCATTCAACTTTTATTATAGCTAGCCAGGTTAGTAGTGGGTGTGAACGCGGACCGGTTCAGTAAGAAGCACATGACATGACGACCATTTCTTAGCTCCTAATTAAGCCGCTCGAATCCATCGATCATGTGATTGAACTGGCGACCTAATCATGGAAATCGGGAGAAAAGTTTTCCCATCCACCAGATAGACGCTCCTCTTTTCTTGCTGTTTTTATTCTCCGTTAGGTTGTTGCGTGCCGGCGCCCTGCAGACCCCACACGGCAGCACCTACGACTGCAAGCGAGCTCGCCGACGATCGGCAGAAGAGGAAATATCTCTTTTCCCGCTCGACGTCGATCGTGTTAAAAGAGTTGTTGACAACTTGGCATGTGCGGCGCAGGGCACAAGACGCACCTCTTCACTGGAAAAAAACTAGCTACGTTCCAAAATTCGGTGGAATTTATTCCAATGAGATGGTTTGATCTTCCCAGTTTTTCCACACAAGAGACTTTGAACGAAGAGAACGCGTGTATTAATTCAAGGCAAGCAAGCCTCTAGCGTACCTGCTGGGCGTGGTGGAGGAGGAGGTGGGCGTAGTGCGGGTTGGAGTCGCGGAAGACCATGGATGCGGCGGCCAGGGCGGCGGCGGTCTCGCCGGCGACGTCGGAGCCGGGGTGGTCGCGGTCGACCTTGTACGCCTGGCGCGACGTCGTCATGTCCTCCGGCCGCTGCCAGCAGTAGTGATCCGTGTCGCCGTCGCCCACCTGCGCCCGACAAAAAAGGAAAGGGAGATTATATTAGCGAGTGATCCTGCTTCCGACCGACGAAGCTCTTGTTGAAAACGTATGCACGCACACGCCATGTGGAAGAGGCGCATTGTTTACTAGTGCTTGCCACTCGTACTACGTACGTACGCTCATTGCTGGCCACCTAACACGCTTGTTGCTATTCACCAGAAAGAAAAGAACCTTTCTTTTCTTCCTCTTTTTTCATACAAAACCTTTATATGTATGTATAATTGAGCTACCTTAATCATCATGTTTATAGTGTTTTGGAAAAAAGAGAAACTGATTAGTTGTTGAAGTACGTGCAACACTAGGTAGCAAGCATAATTGAATTGGTCTCTTTCGATCGACCATTCATTAATTATTAATTCAGTTTGTGTGCACCAGCTAGCTAGCTAGCCATCATCTATGAAGATGAAGGCCAAGTCAGTCACGATGCAGGAAGCTGGAAGTAGAACTGGTCTCATGATCGATCGATGTATCCTCCGATCGAGATGTTCGTTACTCCTACGACGTAGCAGTATGTAGTCCGACGATGTTGGTTGGTTTGGTTACCTCGGCCCACAGCTCGTCGGGCTGCGTGTGCGCCTTGACGAAGTAGTCGGTGCCCCACTTGATGGCCTGGAGCGCGTGCGCGAGCTCGCCGGCGTCGGCCACGTCGCGGCCGTACTCGACCAGGCTCCAGGAGAGCATGGTGACGGTGAAGGCCATGGGGAGGCCGAACTTGACGTGGTCGCCGGCGTCGTAGTAGCCGCCCACCAGGTCCACGCCCTGCTCGAGGCCGTCGGTGAGGCCCGAGTTGTCGCGCCACGGCACGCGCTGCCCGTGCGGGAGACGCCCCGACCGCTGCGCCTCGAAGTAGAGCAGGCTCTTCCGCAGCGCCTCCTCGTAGTTGTGCGCCCTGGTGCTCTTGGAGGAGCTCCCGTCGGATGACGACGCCGCCGAAGAGGATGAGGATGACGCGAGAAGGAGTAGGAGGAGCACAGCGGCGGCGGTGGCGCCGCCTGATCTCATTGCGCGGGAGGAAGAGGCTATCGTTGCCGGTGTGCTCGCATGTGGCCGCCGCCCCTGCGCCGCTGCGCGCATGTGTTTGCTTTGCTTCCGGTGTGTGTGTGATCTCTCTGCCGTCTTGTGCTGTGTTGTGCGGCGGGGAGGGCAGGGTTCAACCTGAAGCCGCGGCTTGGCGGGCTTATATTCGCACCCACGCACGCACACGCGCAGCGCGTTGAATCGGTTCGGCTTTCACCACAGGACAGGACGGGACGGGAGAATATAAATTACTACTGTATAAAACTTGTTTTTGTTTTTGAGAGTAGGAGGATATAAAACTTGCGAGGTAGAAGAGGAGCAGGAGATCAACGATATAGGCGAGCGAGAGCGAGAGGGAAGCTGCGTGCGTTTGTGTTGGAGTTGGAGGAAGGGGTTGGACTCGTTCGGTTTGGTGAAATGGTTTGCAATGGGGTTAGCGACGAACGCAAGCAAGCAAAGAAAGGCAAGCGGAGCAGATTTTGACCGGGACGTGCAGCTAGCGTGCCTGCCCTGCCGCGACGGCCTTTTCAGAGCTGAGCGCGTACATGTGCATCCGTTGGGGCCGGACACATGGCAAAGCACGAGCCCCGACTGGAACACATCAACCGAGTCATCAACCGACCGATGCCGATGCCTACGTATCTGCTACTCCCAAAAATTTCCATTAAGACTTATTAATAAGCTAAAACTAGTTAGCTAAAAAAGACTTATATTATAGAACATTATATCATAGAACGAAGTGAGTACAATGTAAGAATTTAAGGTAACTCTAATGGCCCGACACTATTCGTCCGATATCTATCCGGTTGGGATAAACCCAGCACCCAAGGGACAACGTAAACGGATGTCCGGAGACCGGATGCGTTTAACTCGACCCTTTCTCAGCTCATATTTGGGACATAAATGTGTGGCAACGGACACTGCCCCGAGGTTGCACCTGGCCCGGCTGTCAGCCTCAACCACTACTTTTATTCGGCGGTCGAGCACCTTAAATGGACGTGTGCGAGTCAAATCATAACCCAAAACCCTGGCATAGCCCCCATCCTCTCCTAGCTACGGCTGCCGCATGTCCCAGCTTCTTCTCTGGCCTCCGAAATGAGCAGGCGAGGAGGGCCATGGAGTCAATGTACTACGACATCCCTGACCTTGAGGAGGAGACGTACGCCGTGAGAATCGTGAGAACCGCCCTTGCCGCCACACCCGCTCTTGACGCGGAGGAGGACCCCAACTTTTACTGGACTAGCGAGGAGGACGTCGGGCAGGAGGAGAACGTCGTCCACCCGTACATAGATGTAGAGGTGATGAAGCGCTCATTCAAGACTCTGAATCTCAAGCAAGCTGCCAAGGGCGGCCCGTGAATCGCGTACCAGCATGTGCCGCCGCAAGTATGCGCGTGAGACCGCAGCGGGTAGAGCCATCTCCTCCCATTGAAGCCCAATTACAACAGGGAGTGCCACCTACGCGTGGCCAATTTTTTGTAAAAAATGTTCACGCCATTACGTAATCCCTACCAATTAATAGAAGGGCAGGAGGAGCCCGCTAGTCCACCACCAGGCCAGTCGTGCCGGAGGAAGAGCCATCAAGCCCTAGTGTCGCCTGCACGCGACCAATTTTGTTAAAATTGTCGGGATATCCACCACCCTTATCAGAAGAGGACGATGATCGAGTAGTTGGCCAAATATTATGTGTAATCTATCTTGTAGATCCAATGTATGCCCTGTTTATGTAATGTTTGAAGTTCAAATCTATATAAATTTGTTTAAATATTCGGATAAAAAAGAAAGGAATGGATGGACCAAATAAGCCGTTATGTTGGATGCAGTGACCAGGAAAGCCGGACAGCGGTCAAACGCATGCCCGCCTAGTGAGACAAAAGATTAAAAAAAAAAGGGAATTTTGTGTTAGTTTGGGTCGTAGCATTGGAGTTGCCCTAACGGTCAAAATGGTTTGGCAGGTAACCGGCCATTGTTACCAAATCTAGCATAACATGTAAGCTAGCTTGATGCATATAGTTCAAATGATGTGAAGTAACGTTCAGTAGTTGTAACTTGTAATTGCCGGTTGCCCCAAGTTTAACTTCTGGCAAGCCCGTGTTGTTCCGACATGATTCTGCAGGGCGTGATTTGTCGGGGACGATCGAGCATGTTAATTTTCTCAACCATCGGTTGGTCAATCGTCTAGAGATCTGACGGTTGCGCCGAGCATCAGATCCTTTCCTCCCCCCATAATAATACACACACATCCATCACTAGATTGCTGATTATTAGCGTCTTTTCTTCCCTGTGATGAGCTGATTATTAGAATTAGTATTTTATCATAACATTAGCAAATTAGTGACCAACTTCCTTTGAGGAATACGCCTATACATATACTAGCTGTTTCTTTTGCTGAAACTACAAGCATGCGTCTTTTTCTCCACCTAGCCATCTACCTCTAAACCCCCCGTCTTTGTGCGTGTACGTGAAACTGGTGATCCATTTCCCCGTGTCAGGACAGGGACTCCCCGGCTGTAACGATTTTGACGCCTCCATTTTCTTCATCTTCCGGCCTCCATCGCTTTCTTCATCGGCTGCTCGGCATTGCCATTGCCATCGTAGTAGACAGTAGATACATCCATGGTTACATACATCCGGTAGGCAGGTAGGTAGATGCCGATTTACTTACTTATGTGGAAGCTTCTTGCCTGTCTCCGGTACGTAGCTCTCGCATTCATGGATAGCGTACTAGTCAACAATCATCGTTCCTTACCCAATTAAACCACATTTTGACCGTGTGCTTTTGGCACTCGTCTTCGTCGTTTTTTAATCTTGACCTCGACCAATCGATTACGATGTGCTTATGTATATGTATGCATGATTGTGCCAGGGACAAAGATGCTAGTAGCTAGTTAGCTTCCTCTCCTGGTTCCTTTTTTCCAGGGCTTTCTTCCTCTGATAGTTCAACAGAACGTATGTTCATTTTTTTCTCATGCGGTTGGGAAGTCCTCCTCTCGCCCGCCGTAAACTGTTTTGTTAAGCAACCGGCGAAATTTAAAGGGAAGCTGCTAAGCTAACACCACATCATCGCCTTCTTTTCTGTACCTGGTTAATTAGACCGCTAATCAATGCCTGGCTAGCTTTTAGCTAATGATGTTGATATACTAATCCAAAAAAAAATCGAGTAACAAAAAGAATCAATTCACTGTCCAATTCTATGGAGTATATGTTTTGTAGGCACGAATTTTGTGTACCCTTTGGAATTGTTCTTTAATTTTGGCTTCCTAACCACACTTGCAGAATTATTATTGTACTATAGCTATAGTATTATAGTATAATTTTTCCTCTAGACAAGATATCGAGTGACGGAGGTTGATTGAACAAATGACCTACCTCTTGTTGCGGTGATAAAGACTTTCTTCCTTCCAAAATGCTTTTCCGTGAGAGTGCCTTTTCCATTCGTCGTTTTCAAATTCCAGTGCGTACGTGATACCAGGTGTGTGCACAACTACATATACGAGGTCCACCTCACGTATGCAGGGGCGCTATAGTTTCTTACATGGTTTATGATTTATGTTCTTTTTTATTAAAGTGTGGTGACATTGATGGATAATTTTTGTCGCTGCTTCATCAAACTACACTTTGTGTATCTTAATAGTATATGTGTTTTATTACATATTGACGCTATTGTAGAACATGAACTTGTATGATTACATAACTAGTATAAAACCCAGTGGTTAGTTATAATAATTTTGATGGTCTCTGTTTGGTGCGCTTTCACTTCATGGGTCAATACTTACCGCACCATTTAAATCCTAAATTCACTTTTACTCCCTAGTTGTGATTTCTGTGACGTGTTCATCTAATTTTAAAACTCCTGCCATATTTACTGATTATTTGTGACTCTTGCGATGGCTCATTGACCCATTTTATTATTTTCCCTAAACCGACAAGCCGGATCCACATTTTAGGACAACGTACTACCTGACTGGATGTACAACTTGAACCATATAAGTTTGGGTGTATCCATTGAGCCATGCTGCCTTTTTTTTTTTTTGATAAAAGGAGATTTTGTAAACTTAATAGTTCGCATCAAGTCGATATAACCACAAGACTTACGTCCGGTCTCTGCATAATATAGTTGCACACAGTAAAAAAACGCCTAAAAGTTTAACGTAGATTCTTAACATGGAGCGCAAAGGGTAGGGCTCCTTTGACTCACAAGAATTTTAAATGATTTGTGCAGGATTGAAATCTTAAGAAAAATTTCCTTCAGAATCCGTTGATTCATATGATCATATCCCATGGAGATAATCTGCAACATAGAAGGAACTACAGAGTCATAATGGCCAACATAAGCGTGTCATTCCAACAAGGATATCTTTTTTTATATCTTGATGGTATTCCCCATAACCAATTACGAAACATGTTTACAGTTGAGCATGATTGGTACAGATTTGACGCAAATCGAGGATATATCAAGCCGCACAAGAAAATTTACAAACATGTGCCTGATTGTGCTTTTCATCACAATGACAAAAACTACATTGTTGATAACCATGCCTATTCCGCTTCGCTAGAGTCAGCATGACACCCTGTTTTGGTACCACAAAACAATCTTAATTTTCAACGGGACCTTCAACTTCTAATTTTTCTTATTATTAATTGTCCTATCAACCTAGACTAGCAAGTGGTACATAGACCTGGCAGAAAACATGCCATTGTTTTGCAAGTTCGATTGGAAAATATCAAGTCCATGGGTCAGGAAATTTTGCTCATAAGATATCACATAAAATCGTACATTAACCGCTTTAAATAATATCATACAATTTGCATAATTATCTACACCTCCACCTTCTCCCTGAAAAATTCAAGCACCAATCTTCCATCCGTATGCTGCCATGTAATTGTGACAAGTGGGTCCAATTAATCAGTTTGGGAAATAATAAATTGAGTGAAATGTGTCACAAAGTTACAACTAAATTAAAATACAACAGTATATTTTGTAAATGGAAAAAAAAGGGAACAAAGGTACAACTAGGGGGTCACATATGTAAAAACACTAGGTGGTCACAAAAATGGAACATACACTCTTTACGGGTGTACGGTACAATATTCGATACACAAGATTTCTGACTCCTTAGTTCCAGTGATCCCTCTATTTACAAAAAATCGTAAATCATATTTACAAGCTCTAAAAGTTATTTTTTTATGGATGTACAAAGTAATGTATAGTTCAAATATGAAAAATTTCAGTTTGAAATATTTTGTATTCTGAGCCGCACAAAAAAAGAGATATGAGTGTAGTGAACCATACATATTTCTAATTCCATAATCTACCAGACAGAATTCAAAGAATTTAGTGTTTCAATTTGTATGATAGTATGTTACATCATTAACTACATCCCATTTTTTTCATAGTTTTTCAAAATTGTAAATATGATTTTGAATTAAAAATGAAAATATCACTGGAGCTAGGATCCAAAATGAATTTTTTCCGGTTGCAACAAGACGCTATCTAGTACCCCCTCCGTTTTTTAATATAAGATGTTTTAGCTTTTTTTCACATTCAAATGTCCAAACTTGTATGTAGACATGTTTTAGTGTCCATATTCACTCATTTTTGTGTGTATCTAGCTATGTTCAAGATATCGTTTATCGTTTACTGCTCGGCCGACCTCAAAATAGAGATTAATCGCTTATCGGAAGATTTATCGATTTTATCGGTCGACTATTTATTGGTCAGCTTTTTAAATCTCAAATTACAGCAGTACTTTTTTTTGTAAAACTCAAATTACAGTACTAAATATTCCAAACTACTAAAATATGATATGCAAAAACTATACATGAGTAATGGATAGAAGTTCTTGCATTGACAGTTGACACACGTAGCAAGCAAATAATGTCTTGCAACCCATACTATGTAACCTGGTCCACGGAACACAAATAAATAAGGTCTTGCATAGACAGAATAGTTGCATGAAAAGTAAACTAAGGAAATAGCAACCAACACACATAGTTCTTAGTTCTCTGATTTCGTCTGGGCCTGATGGGCTGCGGCCGATTTATCGGTTTTACTTGTCAGATCGATAAAACGGCACAGACGAGAAACACGAAAGATAAACCAAAATCATAACACTCCCTACCCGATAAGCGATAAATCGACCAATAAATTAAAATATTAGCCGATATTTAGAACATTGGTATCTAGACAACATGTGCAATAGCTAAAAGCCTAAAACATCTTATATTAAAAAACAGAGGGAGTACCTGCTTGGCAAATTGGCACTCTAAGCTGGCAACATGGCTTTCATATTTTATCTCATCAACTCTGCACACAGTATGCCCCTTGATTTGAGAACACTTGTTCACATATGCAATGCATCAATCAGCAATCAGAGATGATTAAGTGACAGTGCGGGAGATCACAATAAACGGAACGGGTCTCAGTTTAGGATCGTGATTCTTGCACCTAGCTAATTGTTCATCCACGTATCGTCCGTACTCACGTCCATACATATATGTTTCAATAAACTTCTGCTAGTGCTGTCCAACCAATAGCCTGGCTGGATACGAACATGACGATGTAGATAGACGGATCGATGATGGGTGTGTCCATATGGACGACCACGACGACACCAACCACTACCAGTATAAGAGTATAATCCTGCTCCATACTGAAAATGAGAAGGATTCCTGCTCAAAAGCGCGTCAGGAGATTGCACGAATACACATGTATGGTCAGGTTCTGTATAGAGTATGTATGGTTCAGATTTTACTAAAAGAAAATCTGACTAGACAGCATATATATATGTATATCATATAGGAGTATTTGCTCGGTCATATTCGATTTGTTTGCTGTATATATGATGCTGTTCGGCACAGCGCCACCACCGCTACTTTGTCTGCATGCATATTAGTTCGGCAGCCGATCTGCGCGCATCACGACGATCGAGCTGGCGATCGACGTTGTCAACGGATGAGACGGTGCGGTGGCCGAACAGAAGAGTTGTCTCCGTGTGCGTGCTGCATGGGATCCATGCATGGGAGCAAAGAGTCAAGATGGGACACGTACAGAATGACGATATATGTACGTGTGTCTGTTAGGCAAAGCATACATGCATCAACGGCGCTACTGAGCTAGGTTGACGACTCGAGAAGATCCATGCATGCTACCAGTAGTCTTCTTTCGTTTGGTGCTTTCCTCCCAGCTTTTTTGGGGAAAATTCAATCGGTGGTGCAGCGACATGCATCAGCCACACGCAGACCCGCTTGTCAAGAATGCCCAGAAATGTGGTTGTTTTTTCCAACAGGTTTCATGCATGGTGATGTACGCTTGTTTGGTTAGGAATTAATTTGTTCTAGGTCGACCGGCCTGGCCTGGCCTTGCTGGCTGCTACTCAGAACCAGAATCGATCGATCGACCACGCATATATCAATCAGTGTGTGTGTGCCTGGCGTTGAACGGCTCTTTGGACTCTTGACAAGAGTCAAAAGAACTGTTGGAATAGTTTTGGCTACTAGTTGGACTTGGTTACATGTTCTGGAATAAACCAGAGACGAGTCATAGTCTGCTTCTACAGTGGCACTCACCTAAATATCTTCATATATTCTACCGGAAACACTGCTGTGAGCCTGTGACCCGGCCGCCTCCTCGCTGGGCACATATATAATCCTCCCATGTATACTCCTCACCTTCATATTGTGCATGTTCGCTGTTGATTGACTAGATGATCATGTATATACTATGCAACTTCACCAGTGACATAGTGACCAGTGTTAAGCTGGTTATAGGAGGGTCGATCCACAGTCAGTCTGAACTGCCGGCCAGCTGCTACTAGGCCATGTTTTCCATGGCTCCATCCACCGCATCCATGTGGAGTTTTGCAAAGCCTCCGTCCTCTCCAAACCCGGGAGACCATCAAGAAGTGTGTGAACAGGTTCATGCTGTGTCGTGCTGGCCTCACGGTGACGCATCAAGCAGCTTCGCCGCCAACTTGCCGAGAGATTCCACACCGTCGTCGCCTGCCAGGCTGCCACGGTGACTCTCGTCCATGGAAGAGAAAAGTTTCCGCAGATAGTCCGGCTCAACAGCAACATGACGACGTGAACTTACCATTCTCGTCGTTAATGCTTCTTCGTTTTGACACTAGACAACGATGTGACAAAATTGACATCGCTAGACTATAACAGCTCTCTCTCTCTCTCTCTCTCACCAAATTGAAACGTGTACTGTTTCATGCAAATTGATTTGACAGTTTGAATCTTCTATTCACAAAAACTGTGATTGAGGAGCCCCCAAAAAAGATGAGAATTCAAAATTGTTGGTTGCAACGGTCTATCGTATAAGTGTTAGTCAAACTAGGCAACTTAGCGCGGCAATGCCGCGGCCGTCTAGTAAATAAAATTTAAACTCGGTAATTTGAATATTTTGAAATTACGTAGGTTTGAAAATTTCACCCGTCTAGTAAATAAAATAAAATTTAAACTCGGTAATGTAAACATCTAAAAAAATTGTAGGTTTGAATATTACTGAAATTAAAAGAAGTTTGCATTTAAAAATTGTTTAGTTTGCAAAAAAAAATCAAGTTGGGGCGTATTTCAGATTCGAATTTGTTTTATGCCCGCAAAATGAGTAGATTTGAAAGTTATTTAAAATTTTGAAATATGTCTGTGTCGTTGGAAGAAGAAATATCCTGGCGTAAAATTTAATTTTATAATCGGATGGAATACATTATATGAGCATTTTTTAAATTCAATAACTTGAGAAAATGAATTTGTTTTTTCAAAATATTCACTTTATTAAAACCTTCAAATATGTTTGCATTGTGCCATAAGTAATTAGTTTTTTTGTGATCATTTTTTTTCGGATGGATATATTTAAAGATATTAAGTTTACAGAATTAATCATTTTATTGATTTTTTCCTGGGAGAAAACACTGACAGCCCGGACCCACGGTGACGTCGTGCTGACCTCACCAGTGGCCAGGCTCTGCCTGACGCGGCCGCGGCGGCGCTGAGCACGCCGGCGTCGAATCCCGGCAAGCTGGACCGCGTGGCTGGGCGTGCTGGACGCGCGCGGACCGCGGGGTGCCCGGGAGCGGCGGCGCCGCCGCTTCTAGGTCACCGGAGCGTCGGCGGCGGCGCGCAGACACGGCTGCGGGTGCCGAGCGCGGCGCGGACGATTCCGGCACGGACACGGCGTCCCGCAAGCCGATCTTCGGTGTGGATGAGGAGGAACCGGCGGTGCACCTCCCCGTGCCCGTCGATTTGACCGGGGAGGCGCGTAGCAGCGGCGGCGTGCAGCGGCGGCGGCGACCTCGGGGTCGCGGGAGGGAGAAGAAAGGGAGGGGGGATTTTGCAGGAGTGTTTTACAAAAAAGTATCTGAAGTTTTCCGTATTTGCCACCAGGTCCTTCGCTGTGCTAATTTGTGGACTGCGGGGCACAGGCTCGTTTTGCGAGGGGGTTGTTCTGCAAAAAGGCCAGGTGACCAGTGGAATCGGGGGCGACCAGCCGGCGACCGGGCGACGTGGCGGCATCTCATTGGCTAAAAATAGCGGATGAACAGTTGCAACTCAATTTGATCCATGAATTGCAATCTAGGCCGTCAAACGGGCAGATCGGACGCCCGGCGGAAAGGGGCGACGTGGATAGCAGATTGGACTGTGAATCCATCCAACTTTCATATATAGGTGTATTGGAACAATAGTTCCAGAACCCTACAGTCGACAAGGCATTGTTTTCTACTATGCAACACCTCAATATATGGCTCATCTGGAGCACTTACATTCTTGGCATGTCGTACAAGGTGAGCTGATAATGTGAACCAAAGTGCCTATTACCCTGAAGAATACATGCACATTTCAGACTATGTATCTGAACCTATGTTCTCCCTCCGTTTTTTAATATAAGATGTTTTAGGCGTTTCTACATATATTGTTTAGATACGTACTAAAATGAGTGAACATACACAGTAAACCATATCAAGATACATTTGTATACATATGAATGTGGACAAATGCTAAACCGTCTTATATTTACAAACAGAGGGAGTAGAAGCTAAAATGATATTTCATCTTGAAAGCACATATCTACCCCTAAATAAGTTTGTTGTTGATAGCATATGCTTAAGGGGAGATTTGTGATTAGAAACGCGTCAATTGGAGAGAGGTGCATCAAGGATTGGACCCCCATCGCCCCATTCTTCTAAGGGAAAAGAGGCCAAAGTTTATTTTTCACTTTCTTGTATGCCTTATTGAGTCTTAGAAATATCCACATTATTAAGAGAGATGCTTGTTGCGCACTTTGGGGATGATGTTTGGCCTTCTCTCTAACCTTAAACCACTTGCATCAAGACACACTCATGTTGAAAAAATGTCCTAGAGTGGGCCCTCGAAGCACCGTCGACTAGATCTAGAGTTAGCAGATTTCCTATGTTGTCATAAGTAATGTAATAGTTCTTGAACTTGCATCATGATATTGTTGTCGAATACATGATTTGATTGTGAAATTATATGCTTGTTGTAAACTGCTTCTAGTCGATAAATTTATGAGGACACTTAATTCTAATTAGTGCGTTACGTCGGCTGATGACCTGGTTCCAATAGTCGTGGGCATGGTGCTGACAACCTAGCATGCACAAAGTCGGCCAAACGAGTTTGGTAAGTCGAACCAACCCATTATGAGATACAACTAGCTAGTTGTCATTTGTGAGTCTCATCGATCTATGCCATAATCCTTAAACCTAATGTCCTTGTTTGATTATGAATTGTGTATCCGTCGGCTTAGGGTCTATCAAACGCTATATGTAAGACGATGATTATCAAGGTAGATTTCGTACTGGCTAGGAAGCAAGCTGCGGGGCATAGTTGACCAATATGGGATTTGCCTCTCCGACTCGGAGAGATGTTCTTTTTACCCACTTGTGTGACTTGATTTGAAAAACATGGCCATTTGACAAGATGAGAGTTCGTCGACTAGAATTAAGAGTTAATCCAATTATCAATGTCACCGGTCGAGAGTCAAACTATACAAGGGATGATAACTTTATCCCCCATAATTTTGGCAAGGTACATCGTGAGCAAAAGGGTACAAACATATGCCACATTTGACATGAAAGTCTTTATGACTTTACGTCTCTCGGGAACCGGGAGCCACACCACCGACTATCAACACCAAAATAGGGGTTTCATGTTTTCTAGAGTTAGACACCATATAATGTAGCTACTTGCGAAATCATGTAAATCGACAAAACATTGGTTTTAACTAAATTTATGTTGCAAATATGTTGGATATTAACATAATAATTCTGACTCATAGATACGTTTCCGTCATATCACCAAGTCAGTTTGCGTGTAGGAAGGTAAAGGTGAAAACTCTAACCAACTAATTTAGATCCTATGTTAGCATTTTGGGTATTTCGGTGTAAGATATCTAGACTTGTCTCGTACTTCAAGATGATGAGGTATCCCGGTGTTCGTGTTATGCCAAGTCTCATTATCGGGTTATGCCAAGTCACATTATCATGAGCCGCATGTGCTTGAAGGGCCTCGTTTAGTCTCCGTTGTAGTACCTGAGTCCCATGACATTGATATGAACCAACTAAAAGCTCGGCTCCACGATTGACTCACATGGTGATACCGTACACACACTTTTTCACTTTAGGTCAATTCCTAGTGAAAATATGAACATATTGATGGATTCAAATCTTTTTTTAGTTTAACTAATTGTTTTTGGAAGAATGGTGTGCGTCATGCGTCATCCACCAAAGAACATGCATGTCGCATCGATTTCTTTCTCTTATTTCCATGCCATTTAAAATAACTTGGCGTTATCCGGCACTAGGACCTATGGTCGACGGCGGTTGGCTCGGCATGATGGCAGCAGCACATGACGGTTTTGGTTTGAAGGTGCACTATTCGAGTACTGGTTCTCCGTCTTTTGGTGAAAACCCTAAGTCTGATGGTTGTACTTTGTAATGTCGGTCCTTACTTGGAAAGTAGTTGATGTTCACCACTCCCCTATTTGTGTCTTCGTTCATGCTTCAATATGATATTTGGTCGTCATGTCCTTTTTTTCTTCTTCTTTTGTTAGTAATTTGGTTGTGTGTGCTTCAATGTCTCGGCTAGATCTCGGCAACTTGGTATTAGTGTATAACCTTTTATGGAATAAGCTGATATGACAACCAATATTAGTCATTGTTTTCTTCATTAGAGCATGAGAATAGGTTTGTGCAATTCAGTTGCGTAGTCTGTAGGGCTGTGATGTCACTGCAAAAGTGGCCGGCCTACGACACCTGACCCTGATTGTGATCGCCCTTAATCATGGAGAAAGCAAAGCTTTTCCTTGAGGAAAGGAAGAAATAAAAAGTAAAGAAAGATGTGTTTGATCTAACAAAGCGTACGCAATGCGTGCATTCAAAAAAGAGACGATCGATGAGACGTCCTGCAGGAGCACGGGCATCAAATGCCTCTCGTTAAACCTTGCACAGCAAAGACACGAGGCATCGATGCTGCGGATTCGACATGCATGCAGTCGACAATCTCGACGTGGATATCGCAACTGATCGTCGATCGATCCGTAGCTCAATGGAGACATGGAGTTACAAGTGCCGCATATCAGAGTCCCAAACTGAATGATCCAGGAGATAAACAACTGCTCACCGGCTTGATTTCTCCGGTAAGAATATGATGCCACACATAATGGCTGTCTATGGCAGCATCATATAAACACATCTATAGCAAATCTACTCCAAATCTTATCTTCCTGATACAGGTAGTACATGCATAATTTTCGGCCTGACATGGGTGGCACTGGAGTTTCCTGCACCTCCTCTCTTTAATTTGCTAGTAGCTAGTACAGCAGCATAAATTCCGAGGCTAATAAAACACACCCAAGCCGCATCGGTGTAAACGAAACCTATTCCAAAGATAGAGCCCGTCCGGATGTGCTGTCCCCCTCGAACTGACCTCTGCATTTTATTCCTCCTGTTGCACATGGAACCTGCTCCCTTTTGCACCAAGATTAAGAAAAAGCAACAGAGAGTTTGGTGCTCTCCATCCGGTCTGGGTCGCCGTCGCACCGGTTCCGGTATCACGAAACTAGCGAGGTTGCTAGCTCTCTGACTCTCGCCGCTACCTGGCGTAGGTCGCAAGATAGTGGCCGGCCGGCCGTGTGGTGAGTCGCCGCTATCCGGCACCAACCGCCGGCGAGCGAACGCACGCGTACGTCTACTCGGACGGCGATGCTTGCTGCAGAGCCTGGCTGTTGGCGCTGGGTTCTACTCTAGGCTTTAGGTGGTGGGCGGTGCTTTCTCTTTAATTCGAGCGATTAATTAACTCATGATTTGCGTCCACGCCTGCTGATCTCAAGTTTAGTAGTCACGGTTGTTTTAATGTGGCAGGACATTTTTGTCTTGCTGGTTGAGAAAAATGGGGAGTAGGTCGTGATGATCAGTGTATTCTAACCAACGCCAACGGTGGTGGCTAAACTAGCTAGTGGCCATTAGAGTGGTGGAATTCAATTGGAATGCTGAAATATTATTAATGTGGTCCGCGTGTTCTGAGGAGGTTAGAAGTGCCTGGATTACACTGGTGCCGGTTCTGATACGAGTCATATGACAGGGAGATTGGCATTGACGAGTTGCATATTTGGTGAGGGGGATAATCAAGTTGACATCTTGGTTCCGGCCGGAAAATGTCTTGAATGATGCAGGAAAAAATGATTGAACTATCTACTACCGTTGCTTGTTCTAGTAAAAGGACAAACAGCGATATGCATTAAAAGAGAAGGATTGATGTGTTCAAGCTACTATGTACAGAAAATAACCCAAAGTAAAGAAAGAGACTGCTACGTCATTCAAAATAAATCACGAAAAAGTCATTCAACATAATGCCATACACGCTTCGTATGCGAGCACTACGTGACTGTGTCAACCTACTAAATAGATGGATCGACACACTTGCTACGAGGTGTCTAGTTGGACTTGAGAAACTTCGTTGCTAGATTTACTTATCAAGAAGTATATCTTCATAATAATATAGTAACTCAACATGTTTGCACAAGATTGTGTTATGTTGAAAACTCCATAGCTTTTCTAAAAGTCTTGCATTTTGGGTCGGAGGAGGCACTATAGACGAACATTGACCCAGAGGCAAAGATTCTGAATTATGAACCCAGTGCCTGCATCTCCGACCACTAGTGATGTTATGCTTTGGATTTCCCAGCAAATTACAATGCTTCGCTACAAGCCATGGCCAATCCACACAGAGGACAAGAGGCGGAGCCGCTCGTGCAAAAAATTGACAGGAAAACCACCAAATGTTGCATTTTCGAGGGCGATAAGATACACACCCAGTTTATCTAGACTGAACATTAAAATTTCCATGTTGAGTCGCAACAAATATGACTAAGCTCACAAGTTTTTTTTTTTTTTGCAGTATCGCCAAACCAACCATGGTCTCTCTAAACTAGTACCACTGATTTAATTTTCTTGCGATATATCAGCGTGTGGTGCCAGTAGAAGGGCCAGAATTACCCAGGAGCGTTCTCATAGATAACACAGATTGCAGTGAAGGCTAAGAGATCGGCTGACATTTTGTTCCAAGTTCCAACCGGGGAAATGTCTTGGATCATCGATACAGCGAGAGCTAATGAATAATGAACCAGTCCCCGTTGCTTGTTACATCAAAAAATGCCACACAGTGATATGCAATAAAGAGTACGTTCAAGATTCAAGAACACTGTTCTTCATGTAAGCATAAAGGAAGATAACTAGCACGTGAGACCTACGTGCGCAAATATTGATCGGAAGACACACAAGTACATGCATGCGCGCATGTTCGAACCATTGCTTGTTCATGTAAGCTTAAAGGAAGGAATTTTTTTTTTTTTAATGATCAGCATGTTCGAACCAACGCCAACGGTGGTGGCTAAACTAGCTAGTGGCCATTAGAGTGGTGGAATTCAATTGGAATGCTGAATTATTATTAGTGTGGTCCGCGTGTTCTGAGGAGGGTAAAAGTGTCTGGATTACACTGGTGCCGGTTCTGATACGAGTCATATGAAAGGGAGATTGGCATTGACAAGTTGCATATTTGGTGAGGGGGATAATCAAGTTGACATCTTGGTTCCGGCCGGAAAATGTCTTGAATGATGCAGGAGAAATGATTGAATTAGCAACTACTACCATTGCTTGTTCTAGTACAAGGACAAACAGAGATATGCATTAAAAGAGAAGGATTGATGTGTTCAAGAAGACTGTTCTGGGCTGGTGTAAGCTACTATGTACAGAAAATAACCCAAAGTAAAGAAAGAGACTGCTACGTCATTCAAAATAAATCACGAAAAAGTCATTCAACATAATGCCATACACGCTTCGTATGCGAGCACTACGTGACTGTGTCAACCTACTAAATAGATGGATCCAAGTCTGTGGCCAACGTTTTTGGTAACTGGTTGCATGGGATAGATAAAAAGTTGAGAACGGTTATTAGGGTGGGAGCGATTGCCGTTATATGGGCGCTAAAACACTTATTCTTCGAGTGTAGTTTCGCATGTTCTATATGGTCATCTATCCAAATAGCGTCAAACTTATATCCACCCAAGTCTGTGGCCAACGTTTTTGGTAACTGGTTGCATGGGATAGATAAAAAGTTGAGAACGGTTATTAGGGTGGGAGCGATTGCCGTTATATGGGCGCTTTGGCTTAGTAGAAATGACAAGGTTTTCAATGACAAAGATGTTTCTCTTTTGCAGGTAATCTACCGCTGCACGAGTACTCTCCGTACGTGGTCCACCTTACAACGCGTGGAACATCAAGACCTCTTTACGGAGGCTTGTGCAAGACTGGAGGAGGTGGCAAGGGACATTTTCTCACAACATGGGTGGCCGCTTGATCACCGGATTGGACCTCCATAGGCTGATGAGCTTGCTATGTCATAGGCGTTTTATATTATCCTGCTGATTGTAATTCGTCTATTATTGCACTTTTTACTTTTTCAGTTGGATTGCGGATGTGTGCATTTGTTAAGCAGAGGCCGGGTGTAATACTTAAACTTTGAGTAATAAAGCCCTTTATCTAAAAAAAATAGATGGATCGACACACTTGCTACAAGGTGTCTAGTTGGACTTGAGAAACTTCGTTGCTAGATTTACTTATCAAGAAGTATATCTTCATAATAATATAGTAACTCAACATGTTTGCACAAGATTGTGTTATGTTGAAAACTCCATAGCTTTTCTAAAAGTCTTGCATTTTGGGTCGGAGGAGGCACTATAGACAAACATTGACCCAGAGGCAAAGATTCTGAATTATGAACCCAGTGCCTGCATCTCCGACCACTAGTGATGTTATGCTTTGGATTTCCCAGCAAATTACAATGCTTCGCTATAAGCCATGGCCGGTCCACACAGAGGACAAGAGGCGGAGCCGCTCGTGCAAAAAATTGACAGGAAAACCACCAAATGTTGCATTTTCGAGGGCGATAAGATACACACCCAGTTTATCTAGACTGAACATTAAAATTTCCATGTTGAGTCGCAACAAATATGACTAAGCTCACAAGTTTTTTTTTTTTTTTTTTTTTGCAGTATCGCCAAACCAACCATGGTCTTTCTAAACTAGTACCACTGATTTAATTTTCTTGCGATATATCAGCGTGTGGTGCCAGTAGAAGGGCCAGAATTACCCAGGAGCGTTCTCATAGATAACACAGATTGCAGTGAAGGCTAAGAGATCGGCTGACATTTTGTTCCAAGTTCCAACCGGGGAAATGTCTTGGATCATCGATACAGCGAGAGCTAATGAATAATGAACCAGTCCCCGTTGCTTGTTACATCCAAAAATGCCACACAGTGATATGCAATAAAGAGTACGTTCAAGATTCAAGAACACTGTTCTTCATGTAAGCTTAAAGGAAGATAACTAGCACGTGAGACCTACGTGCGCAAATATTGATCGGAAGACACACAAGTACATGCATGCGCGCACCTGACTGCGTCAAGAAACTATTAAGCTCTTAGTGTGATGTTGTTGAGTTGGACACTTGGACTTGAGAAGTACACATATACTAGTATGTAATAATATATAAGCTAGTCAAAAGGAAAAATTCGTGCAAACCAGCCAGAGAACATGCGGTCAAACTTTCACACACTGACTTTATTCATAGTTGCAGCAATTGCATATACATAGTTTTGGATCAGTTATCCAAAAAAATAGAAACTAACTACTACAACTAACGATTATTACAATGAAATCTCTTGCAGGCATTTTCACCGTTTTATCAATCTTTGCAAAATGAAAGAATACACCGACTTGAACTAAGAGGCTGAAATTGGACTGTAGCAACAATTTTGTCACTGTTCGCCTGCACAAACCTGATTACTGGCCCATCCAAAAATATGGGAAACCACGAGCGATGAACTTGCTTGCACCGGGGATGATCCCCTAAAAGTGCAGGTCGTCGAACCATGAATTCTTAACAGTAACGCGGGTGAAGAAAATCCACAACGAATCAAACCAACGGAAGCAGCATGACAAAACTCACGAAATCAGAATTATCAGATCTATGACTAAGATGACTGCCGAAAAAATTAAAGAAGTTTTATTCGCAAAACACTACGATCACCACTAAACGTTGTGGCGAAGAACAAAAAAAAATTGAGTCTTCCCCACCTCTCAGCGCCAAGATGCCAGCTGGAGGCGAGGGGACAAAAAGAAATAATTTCCAGCATCGGCGGGTGTCTTCAGAACCCTAGGTTAGTGCTCGTGGCGAAGCCTTTTTTTTGTGTGTGCATCGATCTGAGGCTTGGCCACAGAGGGTGAGCAATTTGTCGAGTGTAGTAGGCTCCTAGTTCTAACTAGTTGGTAGTTGGAAGGAAATTGCACATTCTAGCACCCCTTTCTCCATGTGTTGCACAAACCACCACTCACACAGAATTGTTTCGGTTTCCACCATGCGGTGCTCTAATATGTTGCAGATTTCACCACTTGGTTATTTAATCAACTACTTATGCCCGTTGACATCAGAACCAACAGCTTGTCCCAAATGGCAATGTTCCAATTGATGTCAAAAAGTGCATAAGATTTTAAAAATCATAAATATAATTATTCATCCAAACTTATGATTTTTTTGTGTGGATGCACATCATGATGTAATGGGAACATTAAATGAAGCATCAACGACAAGTCAAAAAAATTATATAGTTAACAAATCAAATATTCCTAACACACTAAAAAATAAAATAGGAACTTGTTGTCACGTGAATTTTTCTATGCTTAATTGTTTTCATTTTATATGTTTATTGCTTCATGAATTATTTGTATTAAAATGTAAGCCTAAAACGGTTGTAAAAAATGTTGTTGCAAATAGAATGAAATCGATTACAGACTCTTTATTTTAAAGGAATATCATAAGATTTTTGGAGAATCCAATCCTATGAGAAATTTTCATGTAAAAGTTGTCTGGTTTATAGGATTATGTCAGTAACTAGTCCCGTCCAAATAATGGTTTGTGCAACATTTTTTTTTTTTTTTTTTTTTTTTTTGAGAATAGTTTGTGCAACAAATGGAGCAGGAGATGGTGGAAAGTGCAATTTCGTCTACCTTGGGCCGGCCAGACAAAAAACATGGGCCGATGGTACGTCTCACAGGGTAAGGCCACAGTTCACCTGCAGCATTTCCTCAAAAAAAAAAGTTCACCTGCAGTGTGCATTTTCTCAAGAAAACAAGAACAAGAACTGCGGATGGACGCCAATATCGCGGCGGCGGCAAGGGCTGGCTCGGTTCAGTCCGTCAGATCGAGCAGAGCAGTAGGCCGTCGCGTCCATCGGAAGGTTTGCCACCAGCTGCTCCGCCGGTGAGACCTGAGAGACAGAGAGAGGGACAGTCCTCTGCGGCCAGCTACCGCGCCGACGCCGCACATGAAACCTGTCGCCGATACGATTGCAGCGCTGCAGTCTAGTCTGCAGGAGCAATTAAACGCACCGTGTACAGTTTCCGCCGTGGCCAAAAGTCAAACACCATGGCAGAAGCCAGATACTCAGATAGTGATCACGTCCTCCGTTTCGTATCAAGCACACAGTAGCACCGATAAACATCCACCCGGATCAACGGCCTTTCGGCGATCGATCCATTCCCCAGCAAGCAAATGTACAATGCTCCAACTACAGAGACTAAAGCGGAAGAACACCAGGTAGGCACTCTTCCTAACACAAGAATGAGGGCAACCATCACAACCCAAGCAAGCTCTGTATTTTGGCACAACAGTTTCACGACACATCCTTGATGGACAGGACGCAACTGAAAAGTCGACCACTTCTTCCATTTCACGGGGCTCTGAAACTCGAGGGAGTGCAGCACAGAGATGTTATATATTTTCAAAGAATGAACAGACAGAGGAGATACAGCAACATACATCTGCCTACCCTACCAGCAACAAACCAAACCAAAAAAAAAAACTAATCTACCTATCTCAAAGGTACCTTCTTCCTCGTCTCCCCTCCTCCTGGGCTGCAGCAGATGTGTCGATCATCGTTACCGTGGCTGCAACCACCTTCACCAGCTCAAGGTACCTTCGCCTTCACCTTCACCTACTGTAAGAGTCAGAGTCAGCTTGACATAGGGCTGGATCACGCCAACCGATCAGATCATGAGGCCGGATCGGTTTTCCCCACCACTAATCTGGAGACTGCTTGGTACAACTGCTGTTCATCAAACGGTTTGGACACGTAGCCATCCATTCCTGATTCTATACACTTGTCGTAGGTTGCCTGAATAACATCAGCAGTCATCGCCAGAACAGGTAAATGCCACTCCACAAACGGAGAACCTTCCGATGAAGCCTTTGACTGCTCTCTCTTTTCCTCGTTCGCTTTCTTCTCTATTTCCCTTATTTGTCGTGTTGCCTCAAACCTGGAGAATATATCGTTGGCAATCGGTGGTCAGTACGTTTGAGATTGTATCAAGCATGGAAAGTGGACACTAGATACAATCTCAATCAGCTACCGACTGCAGCTTCTTTTTCAATGTGAGACATTTGAACGTGAATTATGGAAACATTCTAACAATTACTGACTACCATAATTGCAACTTCAAATGTCCCAACTTCAAATATCTCACGCTGATGCAATTATGTTTCCAACTTTCTTTTGCAAAGTGAGACATTTGAATGGGCCAAGCAGTAAGAAGGCATAAAGCTAGAAATGACGATTGCAGCAGACTAATGAAGAGCACAAAATCTTACCCATCCATCTCAGGCATTTGAACATCCATAAAGCACGCGTCGAAGCAATGTGGTGGTTGAAGTAGGGAGATAGCATCTTTGCCACTTTCAACGCAATGAACCTGGGCACCGTACTTCTTTAGTGCGGCTTGAGCAACTCGCAGATTTACTTTATTATCATCTACAACCAATATGTTCTTCCCAACCAACAAACTACGGAGAAATGAAGGCCTGTTTTGATTTTCTTTCCTTACAGGTATCTCCACTTGTAGCAACTGTTGAAGACAAGAAGCTATTGTGCTTGCTCTGATAGGCTTACACATCACAGCATTGAATGTGGATCCATACTTATCCTTGTCAGCTTCAGATGTGACCAAGAGAATCAACTTGGGTAACTCGTGCACCTGACCATTCATCCGGAGAGTATGTAAACGATTCAATAACTGAATATCTGTCTCAGGCCTCCAGATGTCATCCTCAATAAAAAGCATGGACCGTTTTTCTCTGCGAGAAAATAAAGTAATCGTGAAAAGCAGAGTCAGCAGGCGTCCAAGAAGACTTTATGGTGCATGAATAGTAATAGTAGCAAGGATCAGTTCTCGTCGTTCAAAGGTCTTATATTTCACCTATAACCATTTTTTGTTAGACAAGGACCTGCTCTGCCCAAGTGTTTTGCATGCAATACAACAGCGCTGTCATCGTCTACCACAAGTGCACGTCTAGCCGCATAGACAGTATCTAAACTGAGCTTCTTACTCACATGTTGTAAATCTCAGCCTACTCACTCACTCAATACTATACTCTATGTAAGGCCGCATTGAGATGGAATAAGTACGCACGGTGATTGTATCATTCTTGCTTTTCTTTCATTTCGCTCACGAAGAATTCCAGAAATTTCATCAACTAAAACTTGCCAAACACCCTGCACGGTTGACTAGGTATTATGATACATATGCCTACATCTACAGTAAGACAATATTTGTTCATAGCACTAGGAAATACGTACTTCCTATAAAAGATTATATGAAAGTAGTGTAAATCTTTCTACCTCCCTACCCCTGACTAATATTGTTATTTTAGCCTCTCAGAGCCATATGAAATATCTTCTTGTATTTGTAGTAAAATATTATTTGCTACCTTTGGTCCAGCTTATATCATTGGACAGGTTGATGATATAGCTAGTAATCAGTTAAGCTATTATTTGTCCTTCTCTAAAATGTCAGTGACAAGTTATGTTAGGAACTGAAAATGACAGAACGGAAACTCACCTCGACTTTGTTGCACCGTTTTGCCCAAAGGCTTGAATTCCCATACTCATACTATTCACAACTTTAACAATTATGCCCAATCTGTTAAGGTGATATCTAGTGACAGCACTGCGTACAGGTTTCCCATCTACCAAAATCGCCTCCATTCCCCTAAAGGCAGTTGGTAGTGCCTCGCACATGCTTCTCTCTGAATCATTTGAAGTATCTCTGGATGTACGCTTCACAACGGCTGAGAATGTAAATGTACTCCCAATGTTAGGACGGCTAGTGAAACTTATTTCCCCACCCATAAGTTCGGCCAAACATTTGCTGATGCTTAAACCGATGCCAGTTCCGCCATAGTTCCTTGAAGTTGAACTATCCGCCTGCATAAAAGGCATAAACACACGATCTTGTGCTTGCAGTGGGATACCAACACCTGTATCTTCAATGCTTATCATCAAGGTCACGTGATCGGCATCCACTTGGTTCGATTTTCCACAATCAAGCTCATCCGAGAGAAACTCCTTATCAGAGAGCAGCAGCTTAAAATATTCCCAGCTATTTCGTTCATCCGCAGCTTGAAACCCACTCAATGTATTGAAGGCACCATTAGCTGCAGTGTCAACTTTACAATCTATTCCGTTGAGAGTTCCATTAAGGACCCGATTCGCCTCTGTATTTGGGTTCCCAGCCAAAGAAACCCGCACAAAAACATGGCCCCGTTCTGTGAACTGGACAATTAAGAGTGAACTCAGAACATTTTCTAAGGGTGTTTGTTAACAGAATTAAATATAGAAAACAAATAAATGAAATATTATTGATAAAGTATGCAGACAGCAGTAAAATGCCATGGTATCAAAAGTTTTCTGCTTACTTTGACTGCATTGCCCACTAAATTTGTTACTATCTGTTGAAATCTCCAAGGATCACCAATGACAAGTTTTGGAACATCGTCACACACAAACACTGCAAGCTGTTGTAATAAGAACATTAGGAAATTATGTGCTGCAGGATAGGAGATATATGAAAGATGGGTATGTATGTAACTGAATCATCTGTTCGCAGTCAACTGCAAAAAATGACTGCAATAGTCCATGGCCATTATAACTAAGAGTGCAGAGGAACCATACTTAATGTTCTATGCTTATAATACTCCCTCCCTAGTGCATCTAATATAAAAATATATTCCATGGTAGTTCTAACAATATTGATCCGATATTGTAGATATCGATACATATACCTGATCAAACTTTGTACAGTTGACTTTCCACCAAAATTATGGGCAAGATATTTTTGGAAGGAGGGAGGGTAAGTATGGTACCTCTATGCTCTTCTCTTTTAACTTAGAAGGAAACAAAGAGATCACATCGTCCATGAGTGATCGCAAGTCAAAAGGCACCGCCTCAAGTTCCAGCCTTCCAGCCTCAAACTTTGCTCGATCGAGGACATCATTTATCAGTCTTATCAAACTTTTGCCACAGCCCTGTGCAGTCTGAGCAAAATCCTTCTGAGTCATAGTCAGATCGGTCCCCAAAAGCATGTCCAGCATTCCTACAGTGAAAGGTAATATTTTCAGATTGCCTAGCCCCCGGAGTAGAAATATATAGGTACCTGAAAGGAAAATATTCGTACCAAGGACGCCATTCATAGGAGTTCTGATTTCATGTGATACTGTTGCCAGAAACTGCAAATAAGAAAACTTGCATCAATATATAACTTCATCTGTATGCAAGAAAGCCAAGTAACTCAAAATAGCAAAAGACAAACCTGAGACTTTGCAATATCAGCAGCTTCCGCTTGAGTTTTGAGCTCTTCCATCTTTCTACAATCCTCTGTAACTTTGTCATACCGAGACCATGCAGCACAAATTATATACCCCACAAGCATCCATATGACAAAAGCGCCCAGAGGATTACTAATGGCAGACACCGGCAAAGGAGGCGTTTGCATATAGCTGCACGTGTTACCAGCATTAGTGGAAGGACAAATGAGGCAACAAAGTTAGTGTCACAGGAAGAAGCTACCCACCTGCACCTCATTTCATGCCTCCTAAATGGATCTCCAAAATCAAGCATGCTAACATGCAAGAGGTCAACTTTATCATCTGGTGTTTGAGATCCGTACATAGCCATAGGTTCTGAAGCATTTGTGACATCGTACACATTCACCAATATATCCTGATTGCCAGCAAGTTTATTCAGCAAATTCTCCACAAGCGTCTCCACATCAAAAGCTCCACCAAGATATCTGTTAGTGGGGGATTCGATTAGAAGAAAATCATAAACTCACACCCAATAAACAATTAAATTGGCATCCATGGTCCATGCTATGTTTATGGTAGTAAATATGCCAGGTCGTCGCACTAGAAAGACCTCAATTGCTGAATGAGACAAAGAGGGACAATAAGCTAAGATATATGCTATGTTTGGTTTTGAGCCAACAAAGTAAGCCCTGCTAAAAAATTGGCCTGCCCATGACCCTTTCGATGTGGTTTATTTGGACGCACAAAAATTGGCTAGCCCAGAACAGCATGATGCCGCAGTGTATTTTGGGTCAGTTACTCAGTTCAAAGGGAAACCGTGGGCGGCCGAATGCTGAGCCAAAAAATTGGTCACCACTAACTATTTGTGCTGGTTGGGGCTGAAAGCAAATGTAGTAACGTACCGATAATGAAATAATGATACACTAATGCAAGTTCTCTAGGTTATCATAGGTTATGTCAAATTATCCAACTTATCATCCGCTTTGATGCATCTGAGTATTGTATAGACAACACTAAATTATGGATATACAACTTCAGGGGCTAGAAGTGACAAACTTTGAAAGACAGTTTAATAATCTCACCCGGCAGTTGCTTCCACACGTTGCTCAACTGACGCATCAGCCGGTAGATCAGGCCGATACACGGCAAACGTGAGCACTACCCCCAAGTGGTTTGACCCAAGAAGACGAAATGGGTTTGTCAATACAGGTTTGCCGGTAGTCCTCGCACGCAAGATGTTTTCTCGGTCCTCCTACATGAGAAACAAATATATCAGCTCCACTAAAAAAAAAAAAAAAATGGCAACACAACATCTCCCCTGCCTCAATTAACTAAGGATCGATAAACAGGAAAAAAACACCAGTCCATAAGAATTCGCACCTCCCCTGACATCATGTCCATGCGCGCAAGGTATGAGACCGTGTCCTGCGAGAAGATCACCGGGGCATACTCATCTTGGAGAGCTGCCCCTTCTCGATTCATCGTTTTCATAATCCATCCATGTTGTCTTTCAAACATTTCCTTCTCATCAGGGAAGATGCGTTGTGCGTATGCCACCCCATTCAGCAACGGACGCTCGAATGATGTCATTGCCGTATATTTTGCAAAAGTATCCTGCATCAAAATTTCACCAAAATGTAGAGTAAAACAAACTGGCAGCAAACTGATGTACAATAATTAAATGACCAACAGCATCCAACAAACAAAAGAAATAATCAAGTTAAAGCTGCACGTAATCCATGTGAAGAAAGAACGAAGCCATCAAACAAATGAGATTCCAACTAGGGCCACCAACCAAAATTAGGGCATTCCTCGTTGTTGCCTGTTGCAACAACCAGAATGTGGCTTCAAATACCATATTGCCTTGCCAAGACAGTACTCCTAAAAGTCTAAAGCTACAACAAATAAATCAACAAAAGCGGAGGTTTAGGAACTCGGCCAAACACCTTTAGGGAGCTATTTTAGGAGGAAAAAGGAGGATCAATCAAGAACGCATTCAGTGGGCAACCGCAGCCAGCGATACATCGCTACGGTGGTGGCATTTCCGTCTCAGCATAAACAAAAGGAGTCAAGCACATTGCCTAAACCCAGCCATTAATTAACTAGTCTATCATCTAAAAACAAAACAATGCTAGTTCCACCAACCTAGCAGTTCGGAGGAGACGTCTCTGACCGAACTCCCGAGCATTTAGAGAGAGAAAAAAACGCAACCGCTCCAAGAATCAAGAGGCCCACAACGAACCGACTAACCAAAAACAATAATGTGGCGCTAGCTAAACGACTAGGCTGCAAGTCTGTAAGCATCAATCGAGCCACCACGAGGAAATACGCTTTGTTTAATACTGTAGCTGGTTTAGGATCCCACGGGGGAGGGGTCCGCCATTGCCGCGGCATCGGGAGCACACAGGCCCGAACGAACGCATCGAGGAGTGAGGAACAAACAACGAATGAATCTGCAAGCTGGTTTGTTAGAAACGTTGGTTACCTGGTCGATGGCGGAGGGGTTCTTCTCGAAGTGGAAGATGGAGATGAGGATGGAGAGGGCGTGGACGTGGTTGACGGTGACCCCGAACTGCTCCTGCAGCATCCTGGCCCGCTCCTCGCACATGTTGACGAGGCGCTCCTCGGCGCGGTCCATGGTGTCCCGGCGCAGGTGCCAGCGCACGGCGGCCGAGCAGGCCACGGCCAGCGCCAGCCAGACCGCCACCGCCAGGCGCCGCCACCTGATCCTCGCCAGGAACCGCTCCATCGGGCCCCCCTCCCCCCGCATCTCCTCCTCCCCCAACTTACAGTACCTGCCCATCCCGCCGCGCAGTGGGCGCTACCATATGCTTGTGGGAATGCGCGCGCGACGACCGCCGTGCCGAGCAGCCAGTGGCCAAAGCAAGCAAGCGAGCGAGCGAGCGCTGGTACCCAGAAAGAATAACGAGAGAGGAGCGGCGCGGTGGGGAGGAGGGGTTGGGTGGAGGGGGCGGCGACGCAGAGGCAGAGGCAGAGGCAGGCGTGGGTCTCAAAAGAAACGAGCTTTCGCGAGTTCCCAACGGGGATGGACAGACAGACTCACAGACAGCTGCGCTAAAATAATTAGCCCGCCCGCGCACTAATTAAAAAAATCACAAGCCGCATCGGCAGCGGCAGCGCCTAGCTCTCCTCTCTCGCTCTCTCTGCAGTAGCACTAGCATCCGCCGGGGCTCGCCGCTGGGAGTGGGAGGGGCGCTTGCCGAAACGGATTTTAAAAATCGGGGAGGGATCGCATCAAAAGCTCTCCTTTTTTCTTCTTCTCTGCGCCAAATGTTGAGGACAACCCCGGCCGAGATTAAAACCTGCTCCCTCCTGCGACAATGGAGCCGCGGCCAACGGAGCGCGAAGCGAGCTATAGCTACCGCCTAGCCCCGGACGGAGCGGGAGGAGGAAGCGGGGCGGCGGCGGGCAGGGCTCTTTTCTGGTGGGTGGATGGGGAGGAAAGGGTGGCGGAGGTAGCGCGCGCGGCGGCGGCGGCGGCGGCGGCGGGAGGAGGAGTTGACACTTGACGGACGCTGCTGCCTCTACCTGGTACTAGCACAAAGCTACAGCTGGAGGAACCGGGGCTTTTGGAGGTGATACTGCGACAGCGACGGTGGCGGGGGCGAGAGATCGGGGAAGCTCGTGGCCTTGCCTGCGGGACCTGGCCTGGCTGCTATGCTAGGACTCTCTACTCCTACTGGCTACTCCTCCAAGCAAGCAAGCTAGCAAGTCCTTTTGGATCACGTGCGTGGGCGTGGCGGGCAGAGTGCGGGGTGGCCAAACCAAACGCACCCGTGGTCCAATGGTCCATCCATCCATCTGATTCTGAACTTCTGATCGATCCAACACCACCAGACCAGGAGGAGTCTCCGTCTCGGGTGGTTTTTCCTTTTTGTTCTCTTGCTAATCTCTCTCTCTGTTGCTGATTTTCCCTACGCTACGCCAACACGCAAGCTAAAAGCCACGAACGACGCGGATTGAGATCCTCTAACTTTACCAACGCTAACTTTCCCTAACTTTGGGTCATTGACACATGAGGCCCAACACACATATGACCTACACGTCAGTGACTCAAAGTCAGGGAAAGTCAGGGTTACAAAGTCAGAGGATCCGGCTCCGACGAACGACGCTGCTGTCAACCCTCCCCTCCCGCAAAACGTACACAATGACAACAAAAACGCCACCTCCCCGCAAGCAATGATACAACACGCAAGCTGAATAACCAGGAGGATTTAGCAAAAATGTTGTTAAAGAAAAAAGCCTTACCGGGTCCTCGTGTTATGTATGGATAAATAATGCATCCCGAACCGAGCTTCACTGTTCCCAGTTGATTAATGTCGTGGCTTAAAACGAGCTCTCCGTGTGCGCTTCGTGGAGTAAATGGCACGTAGGGTATCGTGGAGGTTATTGAATGGAAGGGTACTTTGGCCAATAAATCTGCTACCACCAAGTACAACAACACAACACGGAGTACGTGTATCTGGATTTGGTGAAAGATGTTTACTGTTCCGCCTGTCTCGCCAAAAGAAAAAAGGAAATAAAAAAACGCACTCCACACCACGGCTGCTGCCAAGTACTAGGCCGTTGAAGAACACCCGCCGGAAAAGGCTTGCTTTGTCCGAGCTCTTGAACTTGATTGAGCATTATGAGTCCCAAATCTACGGTCTGATTTTCTTATGATCAACTTGGCGACGTGTTTGCTCCCTGCTTAATCGCAACTGAGACTTAATTGTCTTCTCTTAGAAGATCGAGTCCACGGTTGATCTATCCTCCCACGTACCGACATTACTGTTTTGTTAATAGTAGCATCACGGCTGATTCTCTGAATGGAGTAGCAGAGATGCATGGCCCGTGGCACCTCCATTAGTCCAACTCACATGGCCACGATGCTATTAAGACATTAAGACGTGATCTTGAGATAAATCCTTCTGTCGCTTCCGTTGGAAACGTTACTATGTAGTCGTAATCACGTTATAATTGGCGACTCGCACATCACCAGTAAGGACCGCTGATGCATTGATCATGCCACAATCGAGTCCATCCTAGCGGAAACATCACTGTTTTTTTTAGATAAAATACATCAAGTGCATACAAACTAGTTAGAAGAAACATGTAAAGTCACACAGAAAAATTAAATGCACTTGTAAACCTTGAGAACATGAGATAGATTTTAAAAAACTGTCGGCCTCCGCAATGCTCCTATTTGGCCGGCTTGAGGCGTAGATGCGCTTTAGCTCACTCAGAATCCTTGGCTTGTCCTTCGGGTTGCAGTGGCGGGCCTAGGGTATTGGGTTAGTGGGCATATATAATTGGGCTAGGATGAACCAACATTGGACAATTGACATAATACTGGGATATTTTGGACATTTTATTTATTTTACCATTATAGTGGGAAGTTAAGAAATTCTAGGGACACCTCCCCTCGCCCCTAGATCTGCCTATGTCGGTTTGGCATTCGTGGATCACATCCAAACGATCATATACTTGTAGATAACATCGGCCAGATAATTGATCATTTTGTTCTTGATAGTAAGTTTGTTACAAATAGGCCACAGCGCTCAAGATTGTGCGATAAAAATCATCGCCAACATCCTCAAGGGTTGGCGCAAGAAAATTTCTCTATTAAATTACACTCATTTTGACACACCTGTACTCAATAAAACTCTCCCAAATTATTTCTTAGATTAACATGCTCCAGAACAATCTAACAAGATATATTGATATGCAAGGGTACTATAGAACACAAGCACGTGAGGCAGAGTTAGAAATTTCAGTATTGACCACCATAGCTGAATTTGCCGGCAAATATTTTAAATTGCTTAGCTCAAGGTAAAACATTGTGTAATAAAAGATTAGCTTATGTGCGATAAAAAAACATCCACGAATCCTTCGAGGCTGACGCAAGACTACTTCTCTATTTAATTACACTTAGTTTGATACAATTGTACTCTATAAAAGTCTCTCCAGATATTTTTCAGACTCACATGATCAAGAACACTATAACAATATATTTTGATATGTAAGGATACTATATAAACATGCACATGATGTGCGCTCGAAATTATAACATTGACCACTATCACTGAATTTGCCAACGAATATGTTTACTTTGCTTAGACTCAAGGTAAAACATTGTGTAATAAACTATTAGCTTATTGAACTCCCCAAACTATAATTTAACAGATTAAAGTATTTTTTTTTACTAAATGCAATATGGGTTCAACACCATAAAACTTATTTGTAATAATAGATAATCTGTGTCACATAAACATGATTTATTTATGTTTTGGGGCATAGTTAGTTAGGTCATGGGTCTATTATATAAAAAAACAATACTAGTTTACATAATGTATTGACTTATTTATGAATATTAAAATTATACTACCTTTAGAGATGGAACAAGTTACATGAAGTAAAAGTGTTTAGTATAACTATATGAGAATCAACACCATGATCTTCAACGTTGCCTCTGTGGTCGGAGTGGCGTAGAGCAGCATGGATGTGCAGTAGCCGTGGAAGTCACACACGACATGGACAAACGTCTTGCGGCTTAAGCTCCACCGTGTTGAGATAACCACGGGTGATCGTGCTATGATTGAAATGAAGGGGCGGTTGCAACGATTTCTTAGGTGCTCCGAGCCCACGAAGCATTACTGTTCATACTCTCCGTTAATGATCGCGACGACATAAAGATTCTCCCAGGTTCATCGTGCTCTCGGCCTCGTCCTCGTTCTCGTCACCCTCAGCCACCAGTAGATTGATGAGAAGTCACTTTGGCTGCTCCAACCGTGGCCCCACCGCTACTCGGAGACCCTTGAGCATCTTGGTGCTGATTCTCGTCTTGTGCGAGATGGAAATACGTCTTGAATATGTAAAACCCCTACCGATGATGTCGACAGACAATGGAGCCAAGGACTGTGACCTTACTAACAAACAGAGGGGGTAAATTGGGATCCATCATAGTTGCATATCCTGAAAAGGGGACCGAAAACGATTTGAGAAAATTGTGTGTATTAGAGATTTTTTAATCGAGCACATTTGTAAATGGTCTCTAAACGAATGCTGAGTTCCCCAAGAAATATGGGGCAACAATTTCCTCCCAATTTTGTACTTGCGCAGACCTAGTAGTAGTACCACCATGCTAGATATGAAGAATCACGCGGCGACGATACGGCGAATCCAATAATCCCCCAAATAAAGAGCGGCTCTTCTCGAGCACGAACGTACTCCCTTGCCAATCCGCGACACGATGTCGGAGCGAGCGGATACTACACAAACAAATGGCAATAAATCGCTACTCATCCTGCTAACCACTACCGCCATGCTATGGCGTGGTAGTACACTGGTGTACCCCATGGCACAGCACAGCCTTGAGCCCAGCTACTCGTCCAGCACTCTGCCTCCGGCCTCCGCGGCAATGGAAAGTTGAATTCCTGCGAGTCAACTGTGCTAGCTGCATGCTTCGAGAGCCTTTTAACTACACGAACTGAAACCACAGCGCAGTACTAGTAGCACCAGCTTGATTGATCAATGTGACAGAATGTACGCCCGTTTCAGGGATCTTGTAATATGGTGCCTCTAGCTTCGTTATGCATCGGTGCATCACAAATAAGGACTCCACAAGTCAAATGCATCTGAGTAAAAACGCTAGAGAGGCGATCTGGGTTTTCCCCCTCTCGCCGGCGAAGCTACTGGTCCTCCCGCCTTCGGCGGCCCTTGGGGCCTCAGAGGTGTGGCGGAAAGGTTTATGTTCTTTTAGGTTGACCGATTGTCTTCTTTAAAATAGTGTGGCAGCGGGAACATCTTGAAAGCAGAACAAGGTCCTTTCTGTCTTATCCTTGCTTCGACCTTTCAAATACCACACATGAGTCACGGGACATACGAGTTTGATGTATCCCATTTGATATCTTCGTATCCGAGAATCCACAAATTCTACCCCACATTTTTGGCGAAATATTTCGTCTTCGTTTTCAGCTCCGCTCGCTCGAGAATTGCCACAAGCGCCAATTCCGCTTTTTACGGGTCCAAAGATTCTTTCGCAAAACAATTCATCTTTTTCGTGTTTATCGGTTTTATAATGAATAAGTATAGGGCCTTGTACTTTGCCAACGACTTCTCCATTAGGTACGCTTTTGTTAGCCCAAGCCTTTATTTGTTGAGCGGAAACGAGTCCAATTTGAAGTTGTTGATGTTTATAATTTTCAATCATAAAATAGAAATAGGAAAATAATTTATATTTATTCCGATAAAACTTCCTCCCTAGTAACCTGAAAGTTCTTCTCAGATACAAGGAAATGATTCAGTTCTAGAGCTAAAGATCGTAGTTCTCAAACAAGCACTCGAAAAGATTCGGGAGGATCCTCGTGATTAGGTATTCTTTTTCCCCAGATCATAGCATTAAGTATTCCTTGGAGAGCTATAAGATGGTCAGATTTATAACTAAGTAACTCTTGTAAAATATGAGTAACATCAACTCCTTCGGAAGCCGAAACTTCCATTTTTGCTACTCGTTGTCCCCGTTGCTTGGCTCTTCTACTAACGGGTTGTTGTGTAACAAGTCAGTAAGGCCAAGTAGCACGCTCATGAATTTTTTCATCAACTTGAAGAATTAAATTTATGATATAGGACTTTCCTATTAGAATAGGTTGTTCGAAAGGGTCTCCTGTTTTTCCATCAAATATTCTGCTTTTTCCCGAGTGCTCGGGTTAAAATACCCATGGTTTTTTTTGTTTCTTTACTGGCTTCATATAATTTTGAAAACACAAGTTTTCTTGAAGCTTCTTGCTCATATCTCTCGTCAAAGGGTGCTATTCTATTATGTTTATTTAGCAGATCCCCCGCAAATCCGAGCGAGCTTTCAAATATTTGTCCCACATTCATTCGGGAGGGAACTCCTAAGGGATTGAAAACCATATCAATAGGTGTTCCATCTTGCAAATAGGGCATATCTTGCCTAGGCAATTTTTTGGAAATGATCCCCTTATTCCCATGTCTTCCAATTACTTTATCCCAACTTTGATTTTACGTTTATGTAAAATATATACACAAACCATTATGTCGATGGGTCCCTATGGATCCATTTCACATCGATAACGCGCCCTCTTCCACCTATAAGTAATTTGAGAAAGTGGGTGCCTCAAATAAATTAATATGGCCCGTAATAATCCAGCTTCCGTGATATACGACGATTCACTCGCTATCGGAGGCGTTAATTTACCAACTAACCGTATCACTAGTTTCTATCGAGGATCCCAACCTAACCACTCAATTTCTGTCCAAATTACGGCGTAAATGTTCTTCTAGATGTGTTATTTCTTTAGTGATTTTCTCAATGGAGCCTTAGCTTGTCGTATTCGTCTGAATTTCATATTTCTGGATGTGAAAAGAGTTATAAATATCCTCATATACCAAACGTTCGCTAATTAGTACCGGGTCTTTAAAAGGGTAACCTTCCCTAGGCATATAAGATACTAATACGTTTTTTCTTAAAGCAAGCCCCCACTGTAGCAGCTCCCTCTGCTAAAATTTATCTTTGTTTAATGGATTTACCTCGTGGAGCCCACGTTTTTTTTTTGAAATTGAGCCCACGGTTTTTGGTGCATACAAGCATTTTTGTTAGAGTGACGGTGGTAACTAAAGGAATACTTAGACTCTTCCCAGGATCTTATGACTAATATGCCTAGCACCGACCGAGGGCGTGTGGAGTTGTGTGTCCGGTGAGTCTCATTGGATCTGGTCCGTTTTCGTATTGTTTCGTGTGGTTGTACGTCTGGCTATTCCGACATATGGTTGTCATCATTGATGAGATTGCTGCTATGCAGCGTTGGTCCTTCACGGGTCTAGCACGACAACTTTCCGTCCGTCTAGCATAACAAGCTTAACGACAAGTTTAGTTCTGCTCTAGTGAAGGAAGACGGCACGCCTTCAACTCGCTACGCTGCTGCTCTTAGGGCATCTATAACGGCCCGATCGCATTTTGGGACCAAATCGTGTCCGATTTGTTCCGTTTGTGTCGGGTCGCGGACACAAAACGGGCCATGTCCGCACAAATATCCGTTTGGGTCGCGCCCCAGCCCAGCGGCCCGACGCATTTTTTCAAACTTCATAATATATATTATATATTGCGACTGAAATTAAAAACGGAAATTAAAAACTAGGGCTACATCGGCCGCCGCCGGCGATTACTCATCATCGCTGTCGCCGGTGAGGTCGTAGAAGGGCGGCGGGTCCCAGGGGAAGGACCACGCCGTCGCCGACACCGGAGCTGGAGGAGGAGGTGGCGGCGTCGGCGCGGAGGAAGACGCCTCCGGCCATAGCGCCCACCGCGGCGGTGGCTGCGAGGAGGAGGGCGCGCCAGGCCATGGCGCCCACCGCGGTGGTGGTTCCATGACCTCCGTCTTCGGAGGCGGCAGCGGCGGCCCGCGGCTGCTGTACGCCCCGCTGGACCCCCCAAAACGTGCCTCCAAGGCGAAGGCTCTCAGCGTCGGGAAGAGGCCGTCCCAGCGGCTAAACTCCTCGAGCTGGCTCTCGTCGATCGCCCGCTGGAGGGCCTCCTCCTCGCTGAGCTCGGGCGGCTGGAACTCCGCCACGGGCAGCACGTCCTCCTCCTGCTCCTCCTCCTCCGCCACCGTCGGCGCCTGCTGAGGATCATACCCCGCCGCCCACTCCCATTGCGCCGGTTGGCAACGTACGGCGTCGTAGGGGTAGCCTTCCTCCCCGAGGAGCCCGGCGCGCCTTCTCGGGTCGCGCTCCGCAGCCGGGTGATCCCACCACTCGGACTGAGGGTGGAACTGCACGTCGCCACGGAGGTAGTCGGGCAGGAGACGGCGGCGGCGCAGGATCTCGGCGGTGCGCTCCTCGCCGGACCTTGGTACCGGCGGGACCGGCACCCTCTTCGAGTTGAGGTGCCAGCCGCCCGGTAGGTGGACGTCCTCCACCGGCACGGGCTTGTTCCTCTTCCACAACGCCGTGGCAAGGTCAACCGGCATGTACGGCCGGTCCCTGATCTTGTTGGGCGGTGGTGATCGGCGTGAGGACGAGGAGGAACCACCGCCGTCGGTCTCTTTCTTGGGCCTCCTGAATGGCCACAGCACCATGGCGTCGAGTTGGAGGCGCGAGAAGGGAGGTGGCTAGGGTTTCGGCTCTGGGTTGTGGCCTCACCTCGCCGTCCCTTTAAAAGGGAGGCCGAGGACGGCGTTGTCTTCCAGGCCATTGATCACGGGCGCGGCAGAGGCGGTGGCGCAGTGGCTTATCGCCATTGAAGGCGGTGGCGCAGGCGCTGAAGCGGCGCGGCGCAGCCTTTCCTCGAGTCGTCGCGGCCTCGGGAGACGAAGCGAAGGCAACGGTCGCTGACGCGCGGGGCCAGCTAAAAAAGGGACGGACACGTGCGGACACGCTGGACCGTCCGCGGCGACGCAAACCGATCCCAAATTTGGGCCGCGTTTGCGTCGCGGCGGACGGTCCGAGCAAAATGCGTCGCCCCGTTGGGCTGGATTTTTCCCGTCCGTGGACGTCCGTTTACGTCGGGCCGTTGGAGATGCACCTGGTCGTCGCTAGGTGGTGTAAAGACTTATTTTAGGATTCATTGTACCACATTGCGTATGAGCCAGTAGTATCAGCGTGGGCAGCACCAAAACAATGTATGTTGTGGTCAAAACGATAATGGCAGCCGCTTCTGAATCTTCGTGACAAAGGTGTGTCCTGTACAGGCTGCTGCAGCCGCCATCATGCATCTCAGTTTTTAAATCCTCATCTAAAAGATCTCAGTTTTAAATTTCACATCAGCAAAGCAACACGTTCGCTCGGACACCAGCTACTCCGTTTTCTTTAACATTCTTTAATACTTAATGATCAGAGCAGGCTTTGGCCTTGCTTTCACCTCCGCATATCAATTGATTTCATTTCCTCCCATCTGCTGCCTCCCGCATTTCTTCTCTGGCACGGAGTGACCGATAAAGGCCACCACCCGTCGCCATGATTATAAACTCCCAAAACTCTCCTGACCCTGACCACTGCGCATCATCGGTGCATGCCAATGCCAATGCCAATGTGCGGGTGGAGACGACGAGCTTTTCCCCAGCGGCGCAAAAGCTCCTTCCTTCCAGTTCGGGCCATCTATTCTGGGTGCCCCTCTCTCTCTCTCGTAAAGAAAGAAGCAAGGGCGGGCAGTCAGGTCAGCCAGCCACAGCACTGTGCTCCTCCTGGCTGCATCGCTGCTGCCATGCATGCGTCTGTGTCTCCAAGGCTCTCATGTGATTCCATGGAGTACCATGCATCGTCTTCATCCATCTTTCATTATGCATCGCCATGACCTTTCCCTTCTCGATCAGCATATATATTTATGTGGGGTTGTGGTTGTGGGTGCCATGATGATGAAGATGATGATGAGTCTGTTGATGCATGGCCGTGTCAATGCAAAGCTGCTGGCTGCTGGCTGATGTAGTGCGGTAAGTACTGTATGACGGTACCTTGCATTGACCTTTCTACGCATATGGAACTACGGATCGGTACTTGCCGAGGGAAGATTTTGGCGCAGTCGCGCAATAGCGAGTTGACAGATGCATTTAACTAACGAGCGGGCGCCGGGCGGCAGTAGTAATAGTAACAGTACATCGATCGATCGATCATGAATGATGTGTGAAATTAAACTGTTTGCAGAGCCCACTAGTACACTACCAGAGCAGCTTCTTTAACCACATCTACTACGTGTCTTCTTCTTCTTCTTCTTCTAGTGTGGGGGCAGCACATATACCGGGCCGGCGTTGCACTGTCACCTCACAGCACAGCATAGTACCCACGGCCGGAGGCATACGCGTATGCATGCGCTGCACGGCCGGTTGGCCGATATGATATACATGGGATTTTTGTCTAGTAGGTCACATGCAGCGCCGCAGCTGACGTGCCTCTGCTCTGCATTGACTAGCTGCCTACATCTACCTAGACCTTGCATGCATGCAGAAATATATACATATGGAAAACAAACGAACAAACAGTCGCATCAAACGTCCTCCCTTGCTCCCGTCATGCATGCCCATCCGGCGACCTCGTCGTGAACAGAATATGATGAGAGAAATTCAGAGATAGAGAGGAAAGTAAAGAGGAGAATAGCAAGGAATTGTCTACTTTCGCCGCGGCTGCCTGCGTCTGCATCATCATACAGTGATAAGCCTGTATACCTGAGTAGACGTTGCGCTGCCATGTACCGCAGGAGGAGGCCATGATCATCGAGTAGGTTAGCTGTCAGCTAGTGGACGTAGGGGTAGGAGAGGATATATATATATATATATCTTCGACTTGTTCGTGACAGCGTGTTGCCTTGAGGTATGATCGATCAAGGAACTGCCGGCTCCTCCATTGATTGCCGCGATGAGGACGCGCGAGCATCGGTCCTGCGTGTGGTTGTGTGGATTGGCCACGCCCCACGGCAGTGTTTTCCCAAGGAGCACTCACATTTCTAGGTCGAAAACTATGGATACTTTTTTCGCTCATGGACACTTGGAATATTTAGTGTTTGACTGTCTTTTAGAGCAACAATCCGTCTTTATTACGAAAATCATTACGATACATGAGGTATGATTTAATGGCAAGAACAAGAGCAGAAAAAATCCACGAGAGAAACATAAGGTACATTGAAAATGGCATTTTCTCTAAATAAAAGTTACTCACCCACTTTCGCCAAGTGAAATAACCTCCAAGCTTTGAAAAACCGCACAGAGTCACCCACTTTCTGCCCTAGTGTTACTTGTTTTGTTTTTTAGGGAATAGTGTTTTTGTTTCGTTGTTGGACTCTTGAGATGAGTTATTGTAGATTGGGCCTGGCAAGCTACATAGAGCAGATAGTTTGACGAAATGACTATACGATTTATCGATTTAGCCCATAAAAAATACGTGCATTATCTTACCCAGGCCCATATTGCAAGGGCTAGGCCTTAATATGTAATCTGTGCTTTTTATTTCCTTCACAACGAGCTTGGCCTGATGCACAAAAACCTGGATTTTTAAAAAAATATATTTTTTAAAATTTATTCGACAAGTTTTTACTCAACTTCAAAAACAGCGTGAGCAATGCGGAAACCAGCTTTTCGGCAAGGTAATGGCCGAATGTTGGCTGAGCCTAGCGTACATGTTCGCTTCCTTCACGATTCTTTGACTAAAATAAAAGTCGCTCAAACATGTCACGATCAAGATTAAATATATACGAAATATACGCGCGTCGACGAGTAGGTCCCATTCCCATGATTGGTTTTAAAGTCAAAATCGTGGCGGAAGGGTGAGATACATCTACTCGTGAAAGGAAATTTCATACGGTTGAATGGGTGTGATGAATTTTACAGAATTCGTCGAATGAATGTATAAATTTTGATCTAAAATTAAGAAGCTAGAGTCGATGAAACTCAAAATACAAATCAAAGGAATGGAACAACGTCCATAAATCTTTGTATATTTTATCTCGAAATATGGCTCGATTGAGAGACTTTTGTTTTAATCAAAGAACTGAGAAGAGAACGCAAGGCTCAACATACTTTCGGCTGCACTCGTGAGGGAACAAGCTTTTTGCAGGAACCATGTCGAAAGACTAGTCTCGATGTTAACCATACCGATAATGTGCTATTTCTGAAATTAAACAAAAAACATGTGCTCCTTGTCAAATAAATTTTAAAAAGATATTGTTATTTTCTCCCAAAAAATCTGAACCTGAAACTATAGATCATTCATGAGTTCATGTCGCGTAACTGTTACTATATCAGCCTACAGTTGACCGCGTCGAGTCTGAGGTGGTGTGATCTTGGATCACGCTTCACAGGTGCTCCGGTCAGGTGCAGCGTGCATGGCAGTGGCAGACATGAGCTGACCCGGTGAAGAAGCCGTAATCGAGTGGCGTCGTGTCGTGCGGTGCAGATGTCAAAGCTCCGTCCAGTCCTTACGGAATACGCGCATTATAGTCCTCCCATATCATCGCGTCCTTGAGACCTTGACCCAGATTAGCGCGCGTTAGCAGATGAGATCGTGCAATTGCACATGTCTCAACGAAAAAAGAAAAAGATGGTGCAATTGCATTGGGTCAGAGTTTTAGAGAAGCTATGCATGCCCGGCCGGACTGTCACGTCTGGATCTGGCCGTGCGTGACATGACGGGCGCACCCGTTACTTGTCTCCGCTGCATGCGGACGGTACGTGCTCATCGAAAAGCCGCGGAAAAAGTCCAAATAGGTTTCAACCTCAAATTTGTAATCCGGAAATAGGCGTACTAATTTCGATCTATTTTAAACCTCGAGCATACCTGAAAGGATAGAGTACTAAGTTGACACCGAATTAGAGGTTCCCACACAGTGGCGGCTCCAGGAATTGGGGGCTGGGTATTCATAATTTTTTTCTTCTCTAAATTCAACATATGAACCGAATAGTGCAGCAATAGCAAAATATGAAATAGGAAACAGTACGACATAGCAACAATAGCATTTTTTCAATATATCAGACCTGACAGACCATAGTAATTAATATAAACATTCATACATAAGTACCTTTTGATTGATAAATGGATGATATCACATCTTACAATATAACTTTACGGTTGCCTTGTTGGAAGAGATTGATAACATCCTCATCCTTTACTTGCTTGAAAAATTCTCTCTCAACAAATGTAACCAAGCAATTGTTCAGGTAATCATGACCCATTTTGTTCCTTAGCTTATTCTTCACATAAGTCATTGAGGAGAAAACCCTTTCAACACTTGCAGTAGCTACTGGCAGAATTAATACCAACTTAAGAAGCTTGTAAACAATATGATATTGTTCATGCTTGTTTGTCTCCACAAGCATAACTGAAAACTGACACAAATTTTTCAAGTTTTGAAACCTTTAATCTCTACGCACACGAGCAACATACATGTTTAGTTGCCATGGAAGTCTTGCTAGTTCCTCACTTGTGAAATCATTAGCATAAAACTTTGTAGCAAGTCTAACCAACTTCTCTTGATCATAAGCAACAAATAAACGAAGTGGACAAAATGCTGCCATACAAGTAAGTAGCTCTGTGTTTAACTCATCAAATCTGCCATTTAGCTCACATATTTGCCTATCAATGACACTCACGTACATATCAACTTTGAAGCGGTGGTAATTCAATGCACCTTTATGGAAACCCCTTCTAGGCCGGCCAACAGGAATGTAAGGACCATCCATATCAACAACTTTGATCTTATGCTTTGTACAGAAAAGTGTGAACTTTTGGAGAAAACCATCCCATCCAGAATCATTCCTCATAACCTCCAAGTAAAACTTTGTGCTATCAACAAGGTCAATAGCATGAACAATATCTTCTTCTTGCGATTGCAAAGCTCTAGACAACTCATCCGTTTATCCAAATATTTCTTGCATCAAGTGTGCCATGAACACAAATTCAAATGATCGAAATGTTGTCAATATGGATAGAGCCGCTTGTGCCTCCGCACCATGGTACTCGTCTCCAACCTTGATGAGGACTCGTCGTAGTGCACCATACATAGAGATGACATGGTTCACGGTTTTGAAGTGAGAGCCCCAACGTGTATCACATGGCCTTCCCAAACCCATTTCCTGATTCAGCCCACTCCCTGTTTCTACGTCTTCCAATTCCAATGCAGCAATGAGTTCTTCAGCCTGAGCTATCCGAAGCATTCTCATCTTTTTACAAGACATGCTAAGAGCATTTAACAATTGTGCAAGTTGTTGAAAGAACCAAGTACAATCACCACTTTCCTTAGCAACAGCAACAAGAGTTAACTGTAGTTGATGGGCAAAACAATGGACATAATAGGCAGAAGGGGACTCATCCATAATCAGTTTTTTTAGGCCATTAACATTACCTTTCATGTTACTAGCTCCATCATATCCTTGTCCACGAACCATTGCAAATGTCAAATTGTAAGTCATAAGCATTTGCTGAATTGCAGCTTTAAGTGTTAGAGATGTAGTATCTTCAACATGAGCAAGACCAAGAAATCTTACAACCGCCCTTCCTTTCTTATCAACATAACGCAAGCAAACAGCCAACTGTTCATTCTGATACACATCACTAGACTCATCTGCAAGTATTGAAAAATAACCACCATCAAGTTCTTCAATGATAAGTTTAGTGGTCAACTGGGCACAACATTTTATCACCTCATGTTGTATATCATGGTGAATCATCTTGCAGTTATGTGGAGCATTCTTGAGAACAACACTGTCAACCTCATCAAAATTTCCCGCTAACCAATTTAAAAGCTCAAGAAAATTTCCTTTATTTAGTGAGTTTTCACTTTCATCATGTCCTCTAAATGCCAAGCCTTAGTGCAACAAAAATCTCACACACTTGAGTGTCCATGTCAAACGCTGCTTATACAAAGCCTTATATATTGATGTGTTTGAAGCAAAAGACTCCCTAATTGATGCTTGTGGTGTACAGAACATATCAAACTTCTCTTGTGCTTCCGAATGAACACTACTAACATCACCTTCATGTTTATCACCTTCATGTTTCTTCAATCTCAACTTCAAGTTCCAGTTCTTAAATCCATTCTTCACAAATGCATCTCCACCGGGACTTTTTGTCTTATCCTTGAACAAATAGCAAACAAAGCAGAAAGCCCTATCTTTTTCCACACTATACTCAATCCATGGAAATTCTTTAAACCAAACAAGACAAAAGCGACGGTCAACTCCACTTATATTTGTATACTTAAACTTATGGTTCTTTGGTTAACATGGCCCCATCTCAATAAATCTCCTTCTCACTCTATCTTGGTCATTGACAGCATACATTGAGATGGGCATCCGCTTCCCAGGATCATGTTCAAGTGCTCCTAAATCTGCCTCCACTGGTTCAGCTTCGGCATCTTCATCATTTGTTTCAAAATCATCTACAATTGGGCTCGGTTCAGCTTCTGCATCAGGTGCTTGCACTAATGCCAATTGCAAATTGTTTTCAACCTGAACATGACAAATATTTGATGCTGCAACAGTCTGATTCGGTGTGGATGTATCATCTGTCTTCTTTGCTTTCGAAGCTTTTTCCCACAACGAAAATATGCTACTGCCAGCAGCTCCACCTTTTTTCTTCATCTACACTCTACGGTACAACCTAAATAAGGCAGGGGAAGACAGAACATAACCTCAGTCCTAACTAGAAATCGAATCGAATCGAAACTAGAAATTGAAGAGGATTGGAAGGGGGCAGGGGCGCCATACCTCAGTCCTGGGCTCCTGGCTCCTGGCTGCTCCTGGGATGTGCGCCTGTGGCTGCAGCAAGAGGAAGAGGGCGGGCTGCGGGCAGGCGCCAGGCGAGGTCGCGAGCGCCGCTTGTCGGCCGTCCGGCGTGGAGGCGGCGTCAGATCCGCGCCGCAATCTGAGATCGAGAGAGAGGGGCGGCTCCAGGATGGAGATCGAGGCCGGTTCATGCCGCAGTCTGAGATCGAGAGAGAGAGGGGTGGCTCCAGGATGGAGAACGAGGCAGGTCCGTGCGTGACTGCCTGGTGCGAACAGAACATGTACGCTTCCTTTTTCTCTGTTGGGCTGGGCTGTGTATTGGGCTGACATGTAGTGTAAAAAAAATCTGTCAAAAATAATGGGTATTCGTACGAATACACCTGAATACCCCTGGCGCCGCCCCTGTTCCCACACAAACCCTGTGATTTAAAAAGCGATAAACTTATACGGTTGAGACACGCATCCACAATTTAATTAGAAACTCCTGACTAGTCCCCGCGCCTTTCAAAGACACAAAGACGACCAACCTATTTCCATCAAACCACGAGTTAAGCTTTGTTTGATTCGTAGAATAGAAAAGACATAGGAATATAAAAAGTATATGATTGCTATGTAATGCACACTTCATCCTATAAGATTTGATTTGTCTCAAAGTTTGTTTAATTTCACCAAAGGAAATGTAAGAAGAGCTTGGAGTGGATGTTAAAATTACTATAAAAAAGTAGTATACAGATTTCTATGGAAAAAATTCCTATAGAAATTAATCCTATGAATCAAACCTCTTGCAAACAAAAAAGAATTATGGGATAAAATCCTATAAAGTTCCTTCAAATCAAACAAACCCTAACAAGTTCCTCAAAGGAATGGTAAGGGAAATCAAATCGGTTTGATGAAAGTGTAGATATAGGTCAACTCCCATAAGTTATAGAGGGATAATGTATTTGAGTGAATAGGGAGAGAGAGATATAGAGATTAATTTCAAGTTTGCAACAATGGTGGGAGAGAGAGAGAGGGTGCCGGTCGGGGTACCCTTCTCAAGGTAGAAGAAGCCTTTACATAGTTTCTAGTCATCGTAGGAAAAAACTCCGGAGTCTTTGACCTGGACATAGTCTCCGGTCATTCCAGCACTACAACACAAAAGGCATGTAGAGACGTCTATTTTATAGGTTTGACGCGCTTTATTTTGTCTCTAAAGACTTGTTGGGCCGCTATTGTATAGCGTCTCTCGAGCGTCCTCCCCTCCACCGTCTCAAAGCTTAAAAACACGCGGTGTCAAGCGTGTCTACGAAAATGTGAGACGTCTAAATTGCGTCTCTAGTCGTTGTAGAGATGCTTCGATATATGCCAGTCTATCTCGTCTCTACTATTGGTAGTGACGCTTTCCCTGTGTCGATGCAGGTTTATTTTATTATATTGAGTTCTGTATTAAGATTTCAGCTTAATAACTTCATCCAATATAAATATGTATTTTCCATATGATGTCGTTTCAACATAGATCGATCCGTACATATTTAAAAAAAATCGCTTCACGGGAGCAAACAATTTTTTATTATTGAAGACAAAAACTGGAATTAACCAAGCATACCAATACATATACATCTGACATACAAATACACCGAAATATAAAATTACATTTGGTACATTTCTTGGTTTAATATACTACAGAGTACAAATAATTAAGAGGTTTCCAAATGACCATATGCACCGGATTTCTTCACTATTCCCGCATTTGTATAATTGCTTCTGTCATCCTGTAAAGTACATTTGAACAAATAAATTTAAGGTAAGTAAATAACGCCATCAGTGAAAAAATCGTTCACTTATATATAATTACCTAAAGAAAAGGTCACGTTTTGCCGCTTGCATCTTCGTGGTTCTGCATGTAACTTCATTTCAAAGGATAAACTGTAGTAAATTAAGAGGTTAAACAAGAGCAAATCATATTGAAATGTTTCCTACTATTATACCATGTGACGCCAGCCTGATGAGGAAAGAGAGAGAGAATCATAAGTCCGAATTCAATAATAAATGCAGAAAACAATGTCAGGTGAATGATCAGTTCAGCGTTGCAGTTCAGTACTGCATAAACGAAGGAACATTAGACATAGTTTGGCCTTTTAATCAGACAGCTTGCAAGACTAGTCGAAACAGATCCGGCACAATCGATCAAAGAATATACAGTGGACAAAACATAACAACTTAATCCTTCCGTTGAACTGAGTTTACCTTATTGACTGAATGTAGATGACTTGAAAAGATTTCTCTGCAACAGCCCGCCACACTCTGTATTGAGTATTGACATCTACCGAAGGAGAAAAAACTACAAGAACATCAGAGGGCAAGCCATGGAAAGCGAGAAGAACAAACTAACATACCTGCAAAATTGAGTGTTTGCAGGTAACGCCGGCACACCATGTGCAGCCGGCACAGCCACGCAGGATGGAGCTTTGCTGACCAGATCGGAGAGTCGATCGTCAGGCGGAGGGTGGGTCTAACGGAGAGTCGATCGTCAGGCGGAGGGTGGGTCTAACGGAGAGCAGCTGGTTAGGATGGAAGGAGATCATAGATGACGGAATTTCTAGATCAGAGCGGCGGGCGGTTGCTAGATCCTCCAATACTGGCGGCGATTGAGGCAGATCAGGGGTGCGGAGGAAGGTTTTCTAAATGGGCAGGGGCATAAACATTGAGACACGTTCTAAAACATCTCGTGAATACGTGCCGATTGCATAAAATAGGCTAGAAAAGTTTCCTAGCGAGTTAAGACTTATGGTTATCGTGTTAATTTTGAGCCGATTTGATCAGCATCTCATAAAACGGGTCCCTAGGGCCTAGATGGTACTACACGTAGAAACATGATAAAAGGCGTCTAATAGAAAACGTCCTTATGTGCTTAATTTGTTGTAGTGCAGCCAAAACAGAGACTTGCAAAGTCCGGCCATATTCCGGAGTGGGTATCAGAGGCTTACGCCAAACGCTAATAATATTGGCCCAACTCCAACATAAATAGGCCAACGTCTCATACTGTCATGAGTCAGAAACTCCGGTGATTGTATGTTCGAGTAGTCTCCGGACTATTTTCCAACATCCACTGAAAAATTTCGAGACACTCTTCACCAATATTTATCTGGTGTAGAAATCAATATATGCAACACTGTGATTATGTTGTTAACAAACACATAAAACTAAATAGCAGAGAAATGTCATTTTATAAGTGATGGAACGGTATAAAACCGTGTTGAAATTTTTTAAACGAAATAAGGTTGGTTACTCAACAGAGAATATTCTCCATAAATGTGGAATGCACCCATTTCTCCAACTCGGTTAAATTTCCCCGCACTCGCTCACCTCCTCTACTCTCTTACCAACAATGTCAACATACTGATTAATCTATCCGAAAAAGAACTAATTATAATCTACCTAGCCTACAGTGAAGCAAAGACCCGAGAGATCCCAAGTCTTGGATCGCGCTAAGCGCGTACGTATGTACACAAGTCGCAGGTTCCATCCTACGAGTAATTTAATTAGCGCTTGTACGTAAGGAAGTATAGTATACCCTGTATACAGACAACCAGGACATGGTCTGTTCCTGTGCAAAAACGGCATTTTGAAACTGAAAAAAATCAAACCAAAGAGCGTGTTTTTTCAGATGAAACAAGAGGCGTGTTGCAATCGACTTAATAATAACTAGCGAGAAGTCCAAAGTCCACGTAAAAAACTTGAGAAGACGAAGCGCGAAATACAGATCAAATCGCATGGCGACAATAAGGCAGTTCGATCGAGTTCTAGGAATGGAAGGAATATTCTCCCTTTCGGCTCACTGTCTCGCCGCTGCTGAGCTGTGACTCGTGACTTGGACCGGACGGGAGTAAGTTGCCCACTGGATCCGTCGAGATCCAGCCGGAACTGTCGCACCGACCCAGCCGAGCCGTCGTCAAAGTCGCCGGTCGTCGCACCGCCGGCACGCCCAGGCACGGCGAGTCACGTTAAAAGACTTGACTGGGAAGCACGTACATGTACAGCTATCCGCCACCGTCTCTGCTCAAGAGCAACGGGATCGAGATATGATTACAGGGCCGGCTCTCATGGCGAGCGTTCTTTGCTGGAGGCATCACCCTCCACACAATATGCTGAAAACGTTTTAACTCAATTCCATTGGTATCTTGGAGGACTATATTTGATATAGGAGGGACCATTTTATGTACATATATATTGATTGGTTTGTAATTTTGGAAATCATCTGGAGTTCTCCGATGAGACACCTGGAACCTTCAACACACCATCACTACTGCATGAAGGATCAATATTGCATACTCCTAAAATAGATGTCCTCTGAGAAATGATAAGTCAATTTTCACCGGGAGCCTCTAAACGACCCCCAAAGGCGCTTTGGGGGCCGGACACGAAAAACCGTCACCAGTGGCACCCCCAAAGACTCGCCCCGAGCGATTTTGTGTCCGGCACCCCCAATAGGGGCTCCAAGTTTGGAGGCCCTGCTGGGGGTGCCGGACATCGCCTTGGGCATGGCCCTGGCAGCGATGCCCCGCCCGTCATACACACGACGCGTCGCGTCCAATTCCCCTTCCTCTACATTGCCGCCCCCGGCGACAAAATTCGCAATCTTCCCTCCATTTCCCAAACCCTCGCGCCGCCGCCGCGACCTCCTCGCCTTCCGCCACCATGCCGCCCAAGGGTGTCGGCCTCTCGAAACCCAAGGGGCGCAAGCCGCCGGCGGCGTCGCAGCCGAAGAAGAAGCCGATGAAGCGGGAGCCGCAGGAGCTTTCGTTGCCGGCGGCCATGAGCCAGGCCCAGCTCCGCGCCGCCGCTTCCCAGCTTCAGCAACAACGTCGAGTCAAGGCGAAGCACAAGTCGGCTGATCTGTCGTCGCCGAACGACAACGCCGCCGAGATGTTGATCGCCATGAGCCAGAGCAGCTCTAGCCCAGCATCCGTCGGCGGGTTTGTCGGGTCGCCGTCTGTCCCGGCCTTCTTCGACGGCACCTCCGTCTACCCGTCGCAGGTGTCGCGGTTTTCCCCCGAAGAGTCGCCCATCGATCTGAACGCCGCGCCGTTGTTCACCATGGCACCGCCGAGGGAGATGAAAGAAAGCTGCCGGCTGCTACCGCCGAGCGTCCCGAGATGGGAGTGGAGGCGTGCAAGGCGGCCGCCAGGGCTGGCAAGAAGCCAGGGGCCTCGGGCGCCGTAGGCAGCATTCAAGAGTCGGTGAAGCTATACCTTGTCGAGGTGGCCGCGGCGACTGTCGAGAAGAAGAAGCTACAAGCCAAGTCCGACGAGAAGTGGAAGCTCTACTTCAAGATGCAGGAGACCAAGCTCAAGAATCAAGAGAAGAAGGAGGAGCGTCTCTTCATGGCCACGAACACTACCGGCATGAGCCCCAAAGAAGGCCTACTTCGTGTCCGAACGGAGGCGCATCCAGGCTGAGAAGGCGGAGGCTGAAGCGGCGGAGCTCGAGGGATCCGACGAGGACGACGAGGAAGAAATCGAGGAGGAGGCCGCCGCGTGATCGGCATGAACCATTGCGCCAGGGAGGTGCCCTTTTGATGACTGGCCTTGGAGACTTGTTCTCCGGCGCGGTCGATCCTTTTTTAATGGCCGGCGTTGGAGATTGTTCTCCGGCGCGATCGAAACTATGCCAAGTATCTGGCTTGCTTTCCGGCGCGACAAAACTGTTTGATTGCCGGCATCATTTGAGACATTTTTATTAATGCATGCACCGCCGTCATGTTCCTCGTTTGTGTTGTTCATCTGCGGCGACCACGGCATGCCCGCAAGGTGTTCGACAGTTCGCTCAAATGTTGGGGGTGTTTGGGGGGTGGGCCTTTGGGGAGTGCCGCTGTGGAGGGACTCCAAATGTTGCCCGGACACATGTCCGGCACCCCCCAAATGAGGCCCAATTGAGTGGTGCCGGACACACATTTAGAGGCGCCCGGTGGAGATGCTCTTAGTCTACAAAAAGTTTTATATTAAGATACAAACGAAGTAGTAAATAAGGTCAAGATAATGCGAATGCTAGTATTACATTTCATACTATTTTCACATAACAATACACACTAGTCAAAAAGTAATCGGGGTTTACTGAGTGTACAGTCAATGATGAGATCTTACTTTCAGATGCTTGAATTGCAGTACATGCAAAACACAAATAAAGTTACTCGGAGTCCGTTAAAATGTTAAACGACAACATTTTAGTACCCTCTCCATTCTCACATGTAGGATGTATCAGGTTTCGTTAAGTAGGGATTTTGAATATGTGTTACTTTATTATTTGTACTTTATGTCATGAACCGCTATTAGTGGATTATTTTGAAACCTGTTTGATGATGCCTGTAATTTTAAAATTTACATAGTATAAGGCACAATCTGACATCAAAGTATTTTTTGAAGTATGCATAGAATACTCTGGTTTCTGAAAACAGAAGTATTAAATACTTTAACGTGTTTGGAACTTTGGATCAAATAAATAAGGTGGTTTTGAAACTGAAGTATTCCTCAAAACTCTAGTCTTTTATAAAGTATTTGAGAAAAGGCCTAGTCCTCTCTTTTTGAAACCGAGAAATGTGAGAAATACTTCAGTTTACAAAATACTAACCTACCAAACGGAGCCTAAACTATTTAGCAATGCAGTAATTCTTTGTTGAACCCTTGTGTTAATAAATTTTTGTTTTAAAAGAGTATATAGATGCTCATGAATAGGTTTATCTTAGGACCTTAAATCTACATGTATCATATTATTGTTTTCTATAATCTTTTACACATTTATTTATTTTTGTGGCACATCAATGGAAGATCTCTTGGTTACATTTTACAAGTACGTAGATCTCACCTTGATATCTTTTTTTGGAGCATATTGAGATGTATGTGCAACATGTCTTCTAAAAAAATTCTATTCACTCAGGGAGTATATTAGTTCTCTCCACGGTCCACGTCTCTACTCTTCTTTAAATATAATTTTTCGTAGTATTTTTGGTGTACTGAACCATGGGTTATCTCCCGCTAATATCAAGAATGAGAACTCGTGAATCATGTGGCAAGAACATCCACGAAAAGCATATTCACGATTATGCTACTACCTCTGATCCAATATGAGTGTCGTGAGCAATGTACTGTCATAGTACAAAATACATACACAGATCGCGTAACTTATTTCGGACCAGAGGGAGTGTTTTTCATGCTTTCGTATATGGTTCCCTAATCTTAAATCTTGAAGTGTGTGTCAATGTTCAAACTTCAAGCGTTTTCCTGTGATAGGCTGGTTGTATTACTGTTTCGCCTACTCTCTCCATTTACATTTACATGGATTATGTATGAAATTTGGTATCTGGTTCATGTTTTTGGAAAATATTCACTGATAAATGTGATTGTATAATATAATTATTTTTGTTAAAGTCTTAGCTTAACGAAACCTAACAGATCGGAGGGAGTAGGATTTGAACGATGGGGCAAGAGACAACCGACAAAGATTTAGCACTATTAAAATAACACTCCTCCGCTCCATAATATAAGATTTGATGAGAGGATGGAGTATAAGAGGGGTTTAACCTTTTCTTTTTTTGACTTGAGAGGGGGCCAAATTGATAAAGAAGCAAGTCCCAAGTATCATAAGAGTTTCCCCGTTGCACGGGTCTCTGAAACATTTGAAAATGCCATCAAAAGAAAACAAGGATACAAATAGGCCGACACGGAGCCAACTACCATTCTCCATCTCAAGCCAAAAATGCCCTTCTCTATCTCAAAAACAATAACAAGTGTACAATTCAAACTTCAACGGTCAACATTCAAAACCCAATCCCAAGGAACAAACCCGAGCACCCCAGTCTCCGCCCCATTCTTTCTTTCTCTTTCCCTCCCGCCGCTATTCAAACAAGCGCACACGCTCACGTTCGTTCTCGTTCAACTTTGCCGTCCACAACCTATATATCACCGCACTTTCACCTCGCCCCCACCCAAAAGACCATCGTCATCCGATCCGCCGCCATCTCGCGTCAGTCTGCTCTTGCGCTATCCACACGAAGAGATGGTCACGCCGGTGCCTCGCTCCCGCGCTCGCGCCTTCCGCGGCGCGGCGCGTGGTGCGCCGGAGATACCGCTCGCCGTGAGGCGGACGTGGCAGGACACCGGCGAGCCTGAGCCCGCCGTGCCGACGCACTTCCTGTGCCCGATCTCGCTGGACATGATGAGGGACCCCGTGACGGCGCCGACGGGGATCACGTACGACCGGGAGAGCGTGGAGGGGTGGCTGGAGCGCGGCCATGCCACCTGCCCCGTCACCGCACGGCCGCTGCGGCTGGAGGAGCTCGTCCCCAACCACGCCACGAGGAGGGTCATCCAGGACTGGTGCGTCGCCAACCGTGGCCTCGGGGTGGAGCGGGTGCCCACGCCCCGCGTTCCGGTCTCCGCCTTCGACGCGTCCGAGCTCCTGGCGGCCGTGTCCGCGGCCGCGAGGCGCGGGGAGGGGCCGAGGTGCCGGGAGCTCGTGGCGAGGGCCAGGGCGCTCGGGAAGGAGAGCGAGCGCAACCGTAGGTGCTTCACCTCTGCGGGCGCTGCCCGCACGCTCACCTCGTCGTTCTGCCATCTCGCCGGCCAGCGCGTGGTGCCGGTGACGGCCCTAGAGGAGATCTTGGCGGCGTTGGTCGTGTTCTTACCGCTTGACCAGGATTCTAGGCGCTGCATTGCCTCCCCGGCGGCACTGGACGCCGTTGTGTCCATCCTGTCCCACGGCGAGCTCCCGGCGCGGGTCAGCGCCGTCGTCGTTCTCCGCGAGATCGCCTCGTCGTCCGATAGCCAGTGCCTCGAGGCGATGTCTAGCACCAACGGGATATACCCCGCACTCTTCATGCTCTTGAAGAAGACCGTCTCGCCGCAGGCCACCAAGGCGGCGCTGGTAACCGCCTACTACCTCGTCGCGCACACCGAGCTCGCTGCATCCCGCCTCGTTGACCTCGGCGCAGTGCAGCTCCTGATCGAGCTGCTGGTCGACGCCGACAGGGGCACCACGGAGAAGGCGCTGGCCTTGCTGGACAGCCTGCTCCTCACCGTCAAGGGCCGCGACGCGGCCTACGCGCAGGCGCTGGCCGTGCCGGTGATCGTGAGGAAGATGCAGCACGTGTCCGACATGGCGACGGAGTTCGCGGTGTCGGCGCTGTGGCGGCTGTGCAAGAACTTGGCGGCGCACGACGGTGGGTGCAAGGCCGAGGCGCTGCAGGTCGGCGCGTTCCAGAAGCTCTTGCTGCTGCTGCAAGTGGGCTGCGAAGGCGTGACCAAGGATCGGGCCAGCGAATTGCTCAGGCTCCTGAATGGATCCAGGGACGGCGCCGAGTGCATCGACACGCTGGATTTTAAGGCGCTCAAGAGACCCTTCTGAGTGTGCATAGCATATCCAAATTTGATCACGATGTGGATAGAAACTAGAACCATGCACTGTAGATAAAATTAGGTTTAGGTTCCCTCTTTCTTTTGGAAGAATTACAGTACCCGCGACACGGGAGCAGTACTTTCGGAGCCTAGGAAGATACGACCCCGTTCAAAATTAGTGGTAAAAATGACACTTAAAAGGCCACAAGTGTCAAAAATCATGTAAAAATACCATATGCATATATATAAAATAATTGGTATTGGCAAACTGTTCAAAAAGCACAAAATGGGTTATCCTTGTCCAAGCAACTTATTGTGAAAGAATACCATAAACTGCATACCTAAATGCTCCTATTTTTTTAAGCAAAATTAAAGCGGATATGTTTAATCTATGGGCTATGTGTATATGACTTTCACCATGATTGTTGAAAATTTGAAGCATGCAATTTGCTACATTGCAAGAAGAACATAAAATCGTAACAATGATCTAACACTATTGCAATTATTATTTGCAAAAATAAGCACATAATATAACTTCCTTGCTCTCGCCAGAGGACCATTTGAAGCCAGATAAAATAATTAATATGTTAGATCATGCATGTATTGTGGAAAAATGCTGTTATCTATTCCCGAAAATATTTTTTAGGGGTCGTCTATTTCCTCCTCTTTGTTTGCTTCTGGGAAAAGTCACCGTCAACAAGTTAGGGTTTTAATAGGTTGTAAACCCAGCCTGGGCCTGCCTTTGGGGTTCAGAAAGCCCAGCCGTGCTGAACTTCAGGTTGCCCTTGACAAGATGGCCGGCGCGCTGAAACCATGGAAAGGAAAGCTAATGGATCGAACGACGAGACTAAGGCTCGTGAACACCGTGATCACCGCCAAGGCTACTTATCTCCTCACGGCCTTCGCTGCGGACAAATGGTTCATAAAGAAGATGGATAAACTGAGGAGAGGTTTCTTCTGGAGTGCGGAGGAGGAGGCGAAAGGTGGACAATGTCTAGTCAATTGGAAGAAAGTCTGTGCGCCGAAGAAATTTGGAGGGCTGGGAATCAAAGACATCGCGGCTTTCGGTCGCGCCTTGCGCACCCGCTGGCTCTGGCACGGTTGGGACACGGTGGACCGCCCCTGGAAGGGCATGGAGGTGCCATGCGATGGCACGGATAGGGCTCTCTTCGCGGCTTGCACCGACACGGTCCTCGGTGATGGGAACGTGGCAAAATTCTGGCACGATCAATGGTTGCAGGGGGAGGCACCGAAAGCAATTGCGTCGACGCTCTACAACCTCGCCTTCCGCAAGAATCTCTCTGTGGCTACGGGTTTGGTAAATGGGCAATGGATGCGAGGCTTGCACCGCATCGGCAGCGGGGAGGATCTTGAGCTGTTCGTGAGTTTGTGGGACAGAATTCAACTCGTCCACCTCAGTGATCAGCGAGACTCGGTGATCTGGGACAAATCGGCCACCAAGCTGTACTCGGCTTCGTCAGCTTACCATGCCCAGTTCGTCGGGAGGACCGAGGCTCCGGACCTGGAGCGTGTTTGGAAGGCGAAGGCGGAAGACAAAGTGCAGTTCTTCATCTGGCTTCTTCTTCAAAATCGACTGTGGACTGCAGATCGCCTGGCCAAGCGTGGGTGGCAGCACGACGACCGCTGCTGCCTCTGCGACCAGGTCATGGAGGACGCCCAACACCTCAGCCTGCAGTGCAGTTTCAGCAAGCAGGTGTGGCAGCGTTTCCTGCCGGACGAGTCGCAAATCCTGCAGGTGTTCCTCAATGCGGCAGATGTCCACGACTGGTGGGACAAGCTGAGCAAGCTCAGAGGCGTGGCTGCTAAGGGACAGGTTTCAACCTCAATGTACATAAGCTGGAACATATGGAACGAGAGAAACAGGCGTATATTCAAACATACGGAGGCCACGGCTACCACGGTCGCCGATCTGGCTAGACAGGAGATCAACAGATACAAGGCGGCTCACCGCCTAGAGTAGTCACTTCTTTATGTGCTGTGTTCGTGTGGTGTGTTTGTTGGTCGATCAATCTGATTGACAACACATTGTTGTAAAACTCTCTCTTTTCCCCCTATGATGCAAAGGCAGAGCTCCTGCCCGTTCGGTTAAAAAAAAAAGGTTGTAAACACTCCAATTAGTAGGTAAGAAAGATGGATGGTGGTTTTCTATTATGACGGGTGGATGAGGGGCTAGGGATGACGCCAAGTGACCAAGGTATATTGGGTTAACGAGCTTGGACCACTGGAGGCTAATCTGTCGATCGCAACCATGAAGAATTAAGCCCGATTGGTGGTAAGTTTGACAAAGACGCTTTTTCTGAAACGGAGAGAAACATTATTTCAAACGGAGTATTAATTAATAGAGGGGTTTGACAAGAAATTTTAAAATATTACAAACCGGATTACTCTCCTGACATTATTTCACCCAAACATTTTACACCCGCAGCTACCTAAAGATGTCATTTCACTCTTTATCTCCTGAAGAAGGACCAAAGATGTGGTATATTTGTTGCGGAAACCCGAGCATTCCTCTCATTCCGAACATCCCAAGAAATGAGCATAGTGATGGGTTGCTTTGCGGTTTGGGTTTTGGAGGTGGCCATTTGTAGCCACCAACTCTTGAAAGATTGGTTCGGCCATCGGTGGGTCAGTGTTATAGAGCCCTAGCCAATATTTGGTTGTAGAGGACAACCAAATAATATGGGCGCCCTTAGTAATTTTGGTGAAGTGCGTGGTCCAAGCCCAAAACTTATAAATAAACTACCATAAAATCCGGTTGTGAAAAAACAATAGCACAAGGCCCGTTCGTTGCTACGAGTGAAAACAAATCATGTAAATACCAAATTATCTATATCCGGTCACATTTGAAACCATGTGTCGGATCAAATTAACATGTGGTGTACTGGCCCCAACTTGACCAGGCCGCCATAATGTTCGCTATAAAAGTAAACAGGAAAAGTGTTTTGAATTTACAAAGGGAGTGAGTGTCCTCCTTGAGTCAGATATAACCACTGGCTCCTGGTTTTTTCTCATTGCGTTGAGGTCGTCTCCGCCGTGTTGGTGTCGGTCATGGTTGCTAGGGTAGCATGATCGTCGACTAGATTTTGGAGCGTGGCCTTGAGACCGGCGTGGTGTGTTGTGTTGTATGTTTTTCGGACGGTTTCCCTTATAAACCGTCCAACTTGTTCTTCTTCTTTTTTATCAATATAAAGGCAAAGCTTTTGCCTCGTTTCAAAAAAAAAAAACCTCCCCATGACAGTTTTTTTCATGGCTCATGGACGAATGGAGTAGGTGCCAAATTGTCACGCTGGTTCTGAATTCTTCCTGGTTCTTCAAGTGCGGCCGTATGGGAGATGCCAGATATACGTGCCGGTTTTCCCACAACTTCGTTCGGTTACCCGTCCTATCCTGTCCGTCCATGCTGTGCAGATCCGGAATAAGCGGGTGCCTGGCGCGGGCCGGTTGACTCGGCTAATGCGATGAAAACTGCCTAAGTCACCTGTCTAAACTGTACTTGGAAATTATGACCTCCACCGATTCTGTCCTCTCCTTCTCCGACGCGCATGTCTCCGGGCCCCCTCCTCTCACCTCGCACATCTCCGGGCCGTCATGGACAGTTGGGAGAGACGGCATCTCACCTTGCTTGGCGGCGGCCGCCCTCCACCAGGCGCCATGGAAGGGGCGGGGAGCTACACTGAGATCCTCTCTAGATTCGTTGTACCCAGAGCCCCGCGGTGAGTCCTCAGATCTGTTGGAAAACCTCGCCTAACTCGTCCAGATTCGACTCAAAAGCTATCTTCTTCCCCGCGCTCCTCCTCGCTCGCCGCCGTCCGCCATGGACAGAATATAGTCCTACACCAAGCTCCTGGCTAGCATTGGTGTTTCTGGATTCACGAAGTTAGGGCCCAATCTCTAGCGAACCCGCCTCCTCTCACTCTGGTTTTGTCGCCTTAGAAAATTTACGGTTTTATTTGCTTTTCGTTCTTTCAGATTCGCCGAAATCGCCTTCTGAATCGGCGCAGGCGCAGGTGGCGGCACGGTTACACGAACGGTTAGAACAAAAATGCAAGAGAGATGACAAGAAACATTTGGAGGCACTGGATGCCTGCGTCCTTTGCGGTACGATCAATAATTCCTCGTGAAAACACCACTTAGAAGATGTAATTTTTTCGGTTGCATTTGTGTTTCATTTGCCGGGTGTTCCCTCACCAAAATTGAGCTATTAGGGGGTGGGACTAATGCAGACAGCAGTTCTTGACGGTGACGGCTGGCTCGGACCAATGTTTAGGGACATGTTCACCTTGGGTACAAATATAGCAAACTGCAGGATGGTAGATGTCCTCTGACGTTTTTTGTGTCTGGCGCATTATTCAGTAGATGTCCTCTCGTTTTGTGTTTTACATAATTCAGTAGATGTCCTCTGACGTTTTTTGTGTCTGGCGCATTATTCAGTAGATGTCCTCTCGTTTTGTGTTTTACATAATTCAGTAGATGTCCTCTAATGTTTTTTGTGTCCGGCGCATTATGTACAAAGGGGGAAAAGAATCTGAAAAATTTACCCTTGCACACAAAAAAATATTTTCCTGTGGCTCGAGTGACTTGGCGTTCACCTTCTTGAACAGATCATAATGGCGCTTCCAAGGAATGGGCGGTGAGCGTCATATGTTTGGGATTTCTTGGAACGGTCGATCAGTGTACTTGATCCTTATCTCCAGCACACCTCCGTTGGCCAACTGCAGTGGGAGCACGACGACACTATGAACTGCCTCCACCGGGCTTTGTTTCACTGCATAGAAGCATGGTTGCTGTGGTGGGCTGTGGACCGTCGCAATTGGGAATACAACCATCCGATTGCACTTGGAAGACGTTGTAGTGAGTGAGTAATTCTAAAACCCGATGCACGTACTAGTTGTGTGTCTTTTGCTTAAAATTCATCGTCCCAATGCGAAAAAAGAGTGGTTTATTTTCAGTATCTAAAAAAAACATTTTGTGTCTTTGAATCCTGTAGATACAATACTGGTGTTTACGCGATGCATTATGCCCTGTGGTTTGATGGAGATGATGTGGTGGACTTGACGGTTGAGGTAAGGGCATAATCTTCTTGTACCTATTGGTAATAGAAAGCATCAAATGCAAAAATAAACCCCTGATCTAGTTTGCCAACACCGAAAAACGACTTACAACTGTTTCTTGCTTTCATTTATGCAGGATAACAATTACATCGTGAGAGGTGGGGTGCTTCATAAGATGTTGATGATGCCAGGGAATACCGCCGACCTGCCCGCATTCCTGCCCGGCGCTGTTGCATGATTTGTGTGGAGCTGTCTATGCATATGTTCCTCCCACTACATGAGTGGTGTGTTTTGCTAGACATGTTATTCTGAAGAATCAAAACATCCTCAAAAAAGGTTGAAGGCTGGAGTTGTTTGCTGTTTTATTTTGGGCACACCATCGACTTGATATTTTAGGTTAAAACTTTATTACCCACCCTTCCAGACCACTGTGTTATGTAAGAGTTGTTTCCCCAAAATGAGTTGGGACAGAATGATGTACTGGATATCTGCTTAAAAACCTGTCTTGTTGTTTCCTTTGTCACATGTTGCGGGAAAAATGCTTATGTGTTCCCTGGGCTAGAAGGGGTGACCTGGTTGCGTACAAACCAGTTGACTTATTTCTTAAATGTTTTTCCTGATCTTGAGTTCATTCTGTCCATGTCATTGTGAAAAGGATGGGAAACATCATGAAAACATCATGCCTGCCCGGTGGCTTGTACTGTCTGTGTCAGTGCACACCGTTCAGTTCGCTTTGGTGCTTGCCGGTGTTCTGAAATGGAGAACATCATGAAAATGTTAGAAAAGAAATAGACATGGCCTAGTCATGATGCCACACAGGAGATGAACGCTCACGGTCGTGTAGGAAAACCCATTGTATGTCCATCCCCTGTTGTGCAGAGTGCGCGAAGCTATGAAACCCAAAAAACACAGGAGATGAACGCTCACGGTCTTTTAAGTGGTGTCTCTGTCGATGGATCTGTTTAAGTGATGACTATGTCGATTGTAGCGTTCTTTTTTATTTCATTTGAAAAGATGTTGGTTTGTCGACTATTTGTTTCGTATCCGTTCAAAATGTTGGACATCTTTCAGAATGGTTATTTTTTCTCCGTGTTCACACTAGATTGGTGTTGAATCGAGACCAAAAAAGACTGATTTGCTGGAATAACATACTCATACATTTAAATCCGATCAGTACAGAATGTTCTCGTCGCAAACCGAGATAGTATCTGTGTAAATCTGCTGGAATACCATAATAATGAATATCACATGAACAGAATGATTACCCCAAAGTGTTATATGACGAGAACATTAGTACTGATATGGCGAAAACACATCACCACAACGTTTATATGGCGAGAACATTAGTACTGATCTCGTGCTCAGTGTTCCAGATGTAAAATGATTCGTAAAAATATAGGTGTGCATAGAAAACTTAGTTTGTCCAGATTGAAACATTTTGGATAACATATTGCCTTAGACAGATACTGCATTGCTAAGAAAACTCATGAAATGAGTTCAATAGAAAGCAAAGATAACAGCCAATGTATGGGTCTAACAGGAAAAACATAAACACATATTCTCGATCTCTAGTCTTCAATTGTGTGGAACCTTTCCTTTGTTATCCTCGATCGACATCATCTCGTACACCATGTGTTTCTTTGAATGTGTTGATCGATTCCTGCCAATGCTCTCTTGGATAAAGTTGGGCATTCTTCGTGGAAGCAGAATGACTGCCGGTAATGTGGTTCTGCATAGCTGCGATCTTGAGTTCGAGCTCACTGATTTCCTCCTTGTGGACTCTCTGGATGCAGCTAACAGTCTGAACCTTCTCTGCTAGCTCCTCCTTCATGGACGACATCTCCTGGTCCAACGTCTCCACCTCAACATTTTGCCTGAGCTTGATCGCCGTTACCTCCTGTCTCGGCAAGAGAGAGATGAGATGGGGAGAACGAGACAACGCAGAAGCCGTGAAGAAGAGAGCATCGGCAAGGAGGAGGTGGGGCGGGATGCCGGACGGAGCCACGCCTGGCCGGAGAGGGAAATGGCGGGAGGCCGGAGTACCCTCGCCGCCGGTGGCCGAACGGGAGAGATGGAGCCTCGTGCCTGCGCCGCCGCCGCGTCGCTTGGCTCTGCTTGCTCGCGAACAGGTACAGAGGCAATCTCCTTCCTCGCGGCCTCCTTCACCCCCTTGAGCACAGCCTTGAGCCGCTCCTCAAACTCGCCGCGGTACTTGGCGCGGTACTTGGCGCCGGCGACGAGCGCGCCCATGTTGAGCGCCCATCACCGGAGGTCCCCGGAGGCGGAATCCACCTTCCGACCTTCGCTGGTGCCTCGCAGCTTCTCGAGCTCGGCACGCACCTGCGCCGCGGACACGCCGGCCTCCTTGACCAGTTTAATAGGAGAGGACATGGATTCGCCGGATTCGGCGGACATGGATTCGCTAAAGGTGGCGGCGGCAGCGCCGGAGTTCGGAGAGGTGAGGGGATGGGGTGGTGGAGCGAAGCGGTGGCGGCGGGGCCTGGCTGTGGTGAGACAATGGCGGGCGACGGCCGGTGTCGAACTGGTGAACGGAGAGGTGGGAGCAAGGCGGTCGTCCGGAGGGGAGAGGCTGTGGCGACGACCGGACCTGAGATGATAAGACGATGAGCGATAGGTGAGAGAAAGGGTGTGCGGCCATGACGTCTGGTCGGCGAGTGTGTTAACAGAGTGTCCTCTCTCGCGATGCCGGTTTGTGGACAGTAACACCAAATGGCGCAGGCGTGTGGAGTCGTTGACCAGCTCGAATCTTACAGCACATGGGTGGTATGGATAGGCCGGGTACCCGAACGAATGTGTGGGATTGCATTTTCGTTCCTTTCGGCCACCTGCTGCATGCGCTCATCGAGTTTCTCAAACCGCGGACACAATTTTTGACCAGGACGAGGGGAAACGCCACAAATTTCCAATATACAACTGTAGCATGGCCGGCCGGACACGGACAGTAGATTCAGTAAGATTATTGGTGTGGAGTTGTTGCGCATTTGGAAGCCAACATTCAGAAAGGCCAAGGGACAATTCTCACGCCCTTCCATTGCTAGCAGCTGCCATGGACGTACACATGCTTGGAGCTATGCCATGGACTAACATAAATCTCTTGTGATCGATTCCTGCACGTTGATCACTACACATGCGAGAGAAGGAACCCATGCTGATATAGACATCGATCACAAGAGATTTATGTTAGTTCCCTCTTCCCTGCACTAGCTACGTACTGTGTGCTCGACGTAGCTATTTGGAACCTGGTTTCGATTCCAGGAACAAACACTATCCGTTCCGTGTGCGCTATAAGACTGACTATCTCTGTAGTATGTGTTGGCCGCACAAACATTCCCTTTTGCTTGCTCGAGTCTCCTGGAACTTCTTTAGGACCGAACTCCCTTGGCTTTATCCGTTTATTAGGCAGGAAGCACAGAACTTTCTTTGCCGATGTAATCCATGATCTCCGGCAGATGCCCAAGAACAAAAGTTTCAGGAGATACGGATTAAAGAGAGATACGTGGTGGGATTCATGAGCTGATCATGGGACTTTAGTGGCCGGTTAGCCCGCGTCACTTTCACCTAAACCTCTAATTTTCACCGTCAAAGCTTCATGCGAGACAAGTAATCCGAGACGATGACGACGAGACAAAAACTAGCTGCATGAGGTGGAGTGCTGCATGCTTACCATTTCAACTAGCAATAAGACATTTCCCGTTCGAGTATGGCAAGTATAACTGCACCCAGAACGTCTGGACTCTGGACTAGACTAGCAGATCAGTTCAAAGTCATGGAGTTTCCCCATCGCTCGACTCTGGACCGTTAGTATAAGGCTAATAAGCACGTAGTAAAGTTCAGTAGGTGCAAACACGGCGGCAGACGAAACAGATTTCCTCGCTGACGCCTTAACGTAACCAAGGAGCAGCTTGATCAACTGGATCGAACAAGTTCATTCAACAGTCAACACCTAATCAATTTACGTACTGCTACCATGGATAGACCGATCGATGGATCGACAGCAACCTGCCGATGGAGATCGCGGCCGGTCGACGCACGTACTTGGGACCGGAGAACCGATCTAGTAGCTGGTCACGCACGCCTCATGCTACTTTTCTGCACAGAATATGCACGCACGTACGGAGTATGTCCGTCTCGATCGCCATTGATTGGCGGTCACTGTTGGGTCCTGTTCGTTGCGCTAGCTGATGATCGATCTCGGTGAGACCAATTCTTGACGTGGATTGACGGGGTGCACGCACGCTAGATCGATCTTCATTCGGAATTTTGGACTGTCCGACGCCAGTGGGCTGTAGTGGCACTGTGTAGACTTGGTCGTAGCAGGCGTCCTTGTTGAGCATGCTTCTTTCGGTGGGCAGCCAACGAACTGTCTGGTTGAGCTGAATCGCAACTAACCAGTCACTGTGGAGAAGCCGCCGGATCTAAGAAATACTCCATGATGCAAAAAATTGTTTAGTAGAACTTGGAATGGCAGCAATATACCGTAGGTAAAGCGAGGGAAAGGCCTGTACTGCACAAGATGGGCGATTGCCTCAGACTCACGACATGATGCAAAGAGTGGAACGAAATCAGAACCTGCTGTCCTCCGACCAAGCGGGCAGTGTGCTTACATCCAAACGGCACCCTTTTTCCAGCAGTTTTTTTTTCCTTCTTTTTTTGAGAATCATTCCAGCTGTGCTGAGTACTACAGTTGTCAACTAGACTACTAGTCTAAGTCAGGGTCCACGCACCACGCTTCGTTGGCTCGGTATAGTGCCAAACTGGGCTGTTGTAAAATTTCGGCCCAGTAGAAGACCATTTGGATGTATGATCGGGTCTTCCTCCCTCACGCTCGGGCGTTCCCTCGCTCTCGTTTCGCCTTATTGGGCCAGCCCATTTAGTAACATTTGTTCCTTTCTTTTCACGTTTCTTGTTCCTTTTGATCAGTTGGTTCCTTTTCTGTGGGGTCAGCTTGTCAGATGGTATTGTGTGGTCTCGTGTTGCCGGTACACAGGTGGGTAGACTGGGCTATTTAAACTGGTGCAGATGTAATTCAACTTTCGAGGTGGGACTAAACAAAGGTGTTGACGTTGTGTGCACAGCGCGCGTGACGCTACGTGCATGCTGCGAAGTTGCTTCTTGGAACAACATACCGGGACTAGAAGAACAAGTGTGCAAGTTTGCGACTGGGAAGGAACGAGCATGTTTTTTTGTTTAGTTTGTTGTATATTTCTGGGAACAAATAAGTGGGAACATGAAGGAACAAGCCTTGTTGGGAACTCGGAGGAACAAAAATGTTTCTGATCCGTGGTGTTGCACACTTCTCGGGGACCAAAACCATATGATAGAGGAACATTACTAACAAAAGTTCCTATTTAGAGAAACACATCTTCTTATATTTTAGGAACAAGAGTTTTATATTTATAGAATTAGGGACAAAACTCTAGTAGAGAGAAACATTACTCTATTAAATGGGGCAGGAACACTTGAGAGAAGAAACAAACTAAATATATGAACAAAAACTACTATATAGAGAAGCAAAATTTAAGAAGGGGAACAAATCTCAATTGATGTAGGAATTAAAAAAACTAAAGGTAACGAAACTCTAATAAAGAAGAACATTACTCTATTAAATGGAACACAAACACTTGAGATAGAAATAAAGCTGTATGGAGGAACAAAAACTACTCCATAGAGAAGCAAGAATTAAAAAAGAGGAACAAGTCTCCCTTTATATAGGAATAAAAAATATAAGGGAAAAAATTGTAAGAGAGAAGAACAAAACTCCATAAAGGGGAACAAAAGTCTATAAACGGGAATAATAAATCCTATTTAGGGGAACAAAACTCTATAAAGAGGAACAAATCTCCATTTATTTAGGAACAATATATAGTTGTGGATTCATTGATTTAGGAATTAAAAGCTATATGGGAACAAAACTGTTGGAGATATGAACATACCTCTGTTAAATGGAATAAAAGAATTACTGAGAGAAAACAATTCTATTTTGAGGGACATATCTCAATGTATATAGAAATAATAGTATGTATCTTGGAGGTAAGAAGAAAAGTTGTAGGGAGACAAAAACTATAGGATAGAGGAACATATCACTATTAAATGGAACAAAAGCTCCTATGTGAAGGAATAAATCTCCATAGATTTTAGGAACAAACAATTTAAAATTTGTAGAATTAGGAATAAAAAAGCTATACGGGAACAAAACTGTAAGAGAGAGGAACATTAGTCTATTAAATGGAATAGGAACACTTGAGAGAAGAAAGAAACTATATAGAGGAACAAAAGCTACTATGTAGTGAAGCATAACTTAAAAAGAGGAACAAATATCTATTTATTTAGGATTTAAAAAAATCTATATGGAACAAAAAACTTATAGAGAGGAACATTACTCTATTCAATAACACACACATTTGAGAGAAGAAACAAACCATATGGAGGAACAAGAACTATTATGTAGAGAAACAAGAAAACAATAACAAATCTCCATCGATATAGGAATAAAAAAAAAGCTATAAGGGAACACAACTGTAAGAGAAAGAACAAATCTCAGTAAAGGGGAACAGAATCTATAAAGGGGAATAATACTATCCTATTTAGAGGAACAAAAATCTAGAAATAGGAAAATATCTCCATTGATTTAGGAACAATGGTTAAGGATTCATGGATTTAGGAATAAAAAAGCTATAGGAGGAACAAATAGGAGAGAGGAACATACTGAAAGGAAAGACGTCGCCTAGAGGGGGGGGGGGGGTGAATAGGCGAGGTACACTTTTTACAATTTAGGGTTGATAAATGCGGAATAAAACTTAGTGTTTAACTTATCAAGAACACAACCTAAATATACTAGGTGAACCTATGTGCACCAACAACTTATGCTAAGCAAGACAAGCAACAAAGTGATAACAAGGTAAATGATTTCAAGCACGAAGGCTATCACAATGTAAATGACTTCAAGCACGAAGGCTATCACAATGTAAAGTGCATAAGTAAAGAGCTCGGGTATAGAGATAACCGAGGCACGCGGAGACGAGGATGTATTCCCGAGTTCCTCCTTCTTAGGGGAGTACGTCTCGTTGGAGAGGTGTGAGTGACCACCACAGGTCCGACTCAACGCCACAAAGGCCTCACCTTATTCTCCGATGAACTCGACCACAAAGGTTCGGGTTCACCTTCTACTATGAACTCCTTTGGGGCGGAGAACAATCCCGTACAACAACCTTGGGGCACACACCCACAACCGAATTGGGGGCTCCCAAAAGACCACACAAGGTCTTGACCACAACAGGTCCAACTTGACCACAAAGGTCCCAACTAGCCACAAAGGCCTTGACCACAAAAGGTCCTAATCGACCACAAAAGGTCTCCGCCACAAAGGCCGGCCACTAAGGCGTCTAGGGTCCAAGGACCTAAGAGTAACAAGCTCACGAATTTCACCACCACGAATCACGTGGAGGGCTCAAACCGATGCAACCGATGCAATGGCAAGAACACAAGTTCTTCACTCCCAAATCCCACCAAAAGCAACTAATGCTTACGGGGGGAGGAGAGAGGAAGAACAAAGAAACCACAAAGGAGTCAAATCCCTCACTCCCAAATCCCACCAAAAGCAACTAATGCTTGTGGGGGGAGAAGAGAGGAAGAACAAAGAAGGAGAACCACAAAGGAATTCCTAGATCTAGATCCACTAGGTTCCCCTCACTTAGAGGAGAGATGGATTGGTGGAAACGTAGATCTAGATCTCCTCTCACTTTTCCCTCAAAGATATGCAAGAATCATGGGAGAAATTGAGAGGGGGCAAGCTTTCCAAGGTCAACAATGGTGGGAGAGAGAGGGGAAAGTCGTGCAAGCTCAAGGAAGAAGAAGGGGAGGGGTATTTAAACCCCTTCCACAATTCTAGCCGTTACAGCAGCTTAGACCGGAGATTTCCGGCCTAGGGCCGGAAATTTCCGACCCCCGGAGATTTCCGGAAAGATCTCCGAAGTTTTCTGGACGAAAACAGTACTGAAATTCGCGCGGTTCGGAAATTTCCGGCCCAGGTTCGGAAATTTCCGAGCTCCCAAAAACTGCAGAAATACCAACACGAAAACGACAATATCTTGACCATCCGAACTCCGTTTTCGATGATTTTTGGCTCGTTGGAATCACAACGAAGAACTCTACAAGATAATGCAGAGAAACATCATAGTCCAAGATGGGAGGTTAAAACCAAATGGGGAAACATGAAACCTCTCGAAAAAGGAACAACCGGTAAAACCTCCAACATCAAAAACCAAGAAGCTTTTCATACGAACTTTGTTTTTGATGAACTTGAGCTTGTTATGAAGATCACAACAAGCTCCGAAACCTCACAACGAGAAAAACCAAATAAGAAACAAGAAAGATGATATGCCAAGTTCGCAAAGGTTTGAGCTCTCCACAAAGATGCGATCAAGTTACTCACTCGAGAGCCCCTCTTGATAGTACGCCTATCTATCCTATAGCCCTATCAAGATCATACCTTTGCCTTGAGAATTCCACTTGAGCTAGATGATGACGATTTTGATCTCTCCAAGTGGACCACCTTTCTTGATTGCGCTTGCTAGCACATGCTTGATGAAGACTTCTCCAAATACTCCCCCATACTCCATTATGGGAGAGCCTCGCTTAGCTTCGTCTTCATGTATTCATTTTGACCTCCAAGCTACAAGCATAAGATATCTCCGAAATGCTTATCTTGGTCTTGCACTTCTTAACTTTGATGACGATCACCGCATGACGTCATCCTCCATGAGCTATATGAGATATTCTTCTTGTTGCAAGCCCATGGGAAAATACCTAACCCACATATAGATACCACACACACAGTTGGGTTAGTTCACAAAGCTATATGGACAAGAGATTACCATCCCAAGAGATACACGATCCACTTGGTACAACTTGTAGCTTTGTGTGTTGATCAACATCTTGACCAACCTCGTATCATCCCATCTTTCTTCATATAGGTGATGTCTTGACATCTTCAAGACATACTTGCAATATGCTCAATACAAACATTAGTCCATAGGGATTGTCATTAATTACCAAAACCATACATGAGGCCACATGCCGTTTCACATACCTCTATTAAGTGGAACACAAATATATAAAGAGGAACAAAAAAATTATCAAGAGAAAAAATTCCTCTTTAGAGGACACATCTTAATGTATTTAGGAACTGTAGCTATGTTTCATGGAGTTAAGGAGAAAAGCTTAGGGAAACAAAAAACTATAGGATAGAGGAACATACCACTATTAAATGGAACAAAAAGCTCCTATTTGGAGGAAAAAATATCTTGTTTGAAGGAACAAAAATTTTGTATTCGTGGAACAAATCACGGTTACATAAGGAACAAAATTTTGGCCCCATGACAAAGCACGATGACAAGGGGAACAAAATTTACTTCACATAACAAATCACCACTATAAGGGGATCGAAAATTTGCGCCCGCAAAACTAATCAGTGTACAAGAGGAACAAAACTACGAGTATCTGGAATAAAATCTAGCAACCGTGGAACAATAATTTAGTCCAAGGAACAAATAATGACTATAAGTGGAACAAAATTTTGCAACCATGGAACAAATCATGATTACAAGGGGAACAAAATTTTTGTTCAGCGGAACAAATCACGATTGTAAGGGGATCAAAATTTTATGGCTGCAAAAATCATGATTACGAGAGGAACCCAATTTAGTCCATGGAATTGCTCACGAATAAAAAAGAAACTAAATTATATACCAAATAAAAAATAAATGAAATAAAATGTAACCAATCGTGAAATATCCCACCTATAGATGAAACATAAAATTGAGGCCAACGGAACACATCGCCCTAAAGGGAAATAAAAACGTAGATAAAATGGACACCTACAAACAATGAATTGAAAAATGGAAACCGGATCTAAACTAGAACCAAAAAAAATTTAAATTGGGAAAAAAACATAAACAGAAAAAAGGAGAAAGAAACATAAAAAACTAAGTAGAAAATAAAAACAAAATAAAAAAGAACAATTGGAAGGAAGAAAAACGTGAAAAGAAGCATACAGTACTAGTGATTAGGTGAGAGAGAGCACATGACGGCGTGAGTTGTTGTGATTGGATGAGAGCTAGATACGCGTAGGTAGCATGCATGCAGAAGAAAAAAGGAGAAAGGAACAACTCTCATCGTTGCTAGCGAAGGAGGGCAGAAGTAGCGCACTGAACAGGCCGAGCCCACAAATGAAATCGTTAAGCGAAACGACGGTAGCAATCGCCCGAGCGATATCGAGTGATTCCCGTATGATCGACTATTGGCACAGAAACGCACAAGGCCGCAGCGTCATATTTGCGGTCCAGTAGTCCTATATTTTCTACCTTTTCTAATACGAGTAAAATAGTTCTAATATTTTTTGGGGATGAACTGGCCGTTTGGGGATAAAAAACTAGGCCACACTATCTTCTACCATTGTCTACATCATCAAGCTGACGTTTTTATGCTAGTTGGGTGTGTTCTCGGCGGCGGGGTGTTTTTTTTTTGAAAAGCGGGGTGTTTCCATAACTTAGTAGGTGTGGTGTAGAATATTGGTCTCGTAGCTCTATCATAGCTTCATTGTGAGCTTCTCAAGCGTCATTGTGTAGCCAGTGGTGTTTTAGTTTCTCTCGTGTGCCATCTTATCGTGATAATGGTCTTCTCTTTCAGCCAGTGGTGGAGCAAACCAGTCATCTTAACCTGGGCGAACCTGCTTGTGGCCATGTAAGAGATATTTTTCCCAAATGAATCCAAACCATTTAAATTAGATCGTTGTTTTCTGGCGGATGAACACCGACACCCGTCTGAGATCGTTGGGGAAATTATCGACCACTGCTTTTGGCATCTCAGCGATGAAGGAGTGGTTCAACAACCTACTTCGTGAGTTGTAACATTTTGTTCGACGAGTTGTAACATTGTAATTGCAAGTAAAGTAAATTGCCAGCTAAAACAATAGCATTATATTACGGAGATAACCCCAATAATAATATGTATGATACCGATCTGTATTTATTTAGCAGCATCTCGTATCACATCATCAAAGTATTTCTACGTTTGAGCAACTCCAATGCACTCGATATATCACTCAATACGGTTCCAATAGACGCGGCAAACAACTCGGCAAAAATAGTGGTGCGGCAAATTCGCTCCTCCACTCGTCACTTTCTGTCAGTGCCAGCCACGAGATGGTAAAAGCGGTCATTGCCTCCTTTCTCGCCCACCAGAAGACTAGTAAGTCGAATTCGTCGAGCAAGGTTTCTCGCATCCTTCATTCACGATGGAGAGAGGGAGGAGTTGGCTCCACTGAGGAGAGGAGGCTCAACTTTAGAAAAAACAATTAGGAAGAATGTAGAATGAGCCTTTGGACTTGTAGAAGCTCGAACTCACTATAGCGTGTGTCATCATGGCCATACAACCGAGCTTGATAAGCTTATTTACTCTCATCTTGCAGTCAAGAACACGGAAACACACTAAAAAATCAAGATGATCCAGTCGGTAAATATGACCATAACTCGGTGTGGTTGTACTCTTTAAACTATTATATTAATATTATTATTTTGATTTCATGGGTGGACCGCCTTATTATTTTGTCGTGGACTAATCTGTATAGATAAATTATTTTGTGTTAACGAGAGCTCGAGATATGTTGTATTAAAAGTTGTGTGTGTGAGAGAGGGATTTTGTAGAAGAAAAATCAATAACATACGGTGAGTGGTATAGAGAGTGAGATTTGAAAATTCCATTGGAGTGTACGGATAAATGGGACACAAGTTTAACAAGCCCAACAAATGAATTTATAGAGAGTAAAATTTCCAGCTTGCTATGGCTATAGATCTATTCTGTGGCGTACCTGTAGAATCATTTGAATCCCGCTTTTATTAATGACCTTGAAGTCAGAGAGAAGGCTTCAATTTTACAATTCGAATTCATATACTCTAAACGTTGTTGAAAACCTGCTATCAATCAACTTAATGGGACTTATTATATGCCAGCTGATACAAGTGATGAACACAATATATAAAGTACTCCAATATAAAATTACGAAGGCATGCATGGGTGCAACTGTGGAGATCGCCACCACTTCATCGATCTTCTCCCATAGCTGCACTCCCAACAAAGAGTACTTCTATGTCCGTTCTCTTGCAAGACATATGCTGACAACAATTCCTGGTGAGTTCGCCACTTGCAAGACATATGCTGACAACAATTCCTGGTGAGTTCGCCACGTGCATACAGCGTTCTTTGTCTGTCCCTACGGACATCTTATGTTAGGATCATAGGTACTTCCTTTACACGATGGGCCTGGTCCCGTCTTCTTCTCGAGCAGGAGCAGCGGTAGTTGCGAGGTCGGCGACGGCAGCACAACGTCGGCAGAACCGCCGGAGGATGGTTCCCCGGCGTACGCTTGATCACCTGGCAGCGGCCTCGCGGCCGCATGGGTCCATGGGCCGGACATAGCCATGAGAACCAAAAGCACACACTGGTAGAAAACGGACCTTTGGTCCAGACTTGTAGTCCCGCACCAATTTGCGGCCGGTACTAATATAACATTAGTACCGGTCCCAGCGGCCGGACAGGCGGTAAGCAACCTTCAGTACCGGTTGGTGTAACCAACCGGAACTAAAGGATTTGGGGCTGGCGCTGCAGCGGCGGGTCCCACGCCGAGAACCTTTAGTACCGGTCTGTGTTACAAACCGGTACTAAAGATGGACATTTAGTACCGGTTTGTGTTACAAACCGGTACTAAAACATTTCGCTATAAATTCCATCTACTTCCTCCAGCCCGAGCTCACTTCACTCTCTGCCTCCTCATTTATTTCTCTCTGTTGTTGCTCGAGCTCGGTGGTGATCCGGCGATTTGTCCAATTTGGTGGCACCATTTTTGGTCAAAAAGGTTAGAAACTTGTTTCTCTTACATTTAATTGGAAACTTCAGTTCATTTAGTGCTAGTTTGAGCTCATTTAGTGTTAGTTTGACCTAGATAGAAAAATGTAGAAAAATCTAGAAATGTATTGTTAGTTTGACCTAGATAGAAAAATTTAGAAAAATCTACAAATGTAGCTTATTTAGTGCTAGTTTCATCATTTACTTTGTGCTAGTTTAGCTAATTTTGTCCTAGTTTAGCTCATTTAGTCCTAGTTTAGCTCATTTTATGCTATAATTACGTAATTAATTGTTTATAGAATTATTACTTGTATAATTTTCTTATTTGTGTAACTTTTTGTTATATATAGTGTCATGGTTTTGACATCTGTCCACACTGGCTCTCGCCCGCTCTATTATTCGGATGTGGTACGATTGTTTGTTATAAGTATATGTTTGTTTAATTTCGTGTTTACAAAAATTATACCGACCAACTTAACGTAGATATATTTTTATCTAGGAGGTAGTTGAACCGGAAAATGAGCCCGACCCTATTTTCGAGTTTTTAGTAGAAGAAAACAATGATTTGAAAGCTAAATTGAAAAGAAGTGAAGATCTTCGTCTCGAAGAGAAGATGAAATGGGAGTTGAAGATTGCCGACGTCGTCGATGATAACGAGATCAAGATGGAGGCAATGCGCTTGGATCACAAGATCAAGATGAATGCAATGCGCTTGAAGCTTAAAAAGTTTAGAAAATATGTCATTAGTCAAGAGGCTTGGTATCATTATGCTGTTGGTTCAATAATTACCTTAGTTGCGATTTTGATCGCATTTGTCGTTGGATTGAAATTCTTTAGCTAGTTCTATGTTAGTTTCAATTAATGAATGTTTTATGAGAACTATCTATTAGATTTGTTTAAATATGGTGAACTTGTATTAATGAATTGGTCACGTATCTATCTATTCATGGTAGATATATATATATAACTATTGTGTAATGGTTTTGTATATATTTACATAATGCAGATGAATCGACAATGGATGTACGTTGACCGACGCACTCCGGAGTTCATGACCGGCGTGCTGGATTTTATCCGTGTTGCTGAGGCAAATAAGCGGGATGGTTTTATGTATTGTCCATGTTGTGCTTGTAAGAATATCAGGAGTTACTCCAACTCAAAAACCATTCACATCCACCTGTTTCAGTCCGGTTTCATGTCCGGCTATAATTGTTGGACCAAACACGGGGAAACAGGGGTCATAATGGAAGACAATGAAGAAGAAGAGGACGATGACAACTATCCTGAGTTTCCTGAATACGACGGTACTACAATGGGGGAAACTGGAGAAGACGCGCCTGACGAAGAGGCGCCGGATGAGCCCGCTGATGATCTTTCTCGGGCCATTGCTGATGCACAGAGAAACAGCGTAAATCAGAGGGAGTGGGTCAAGTTGGAGCGCATGTTGGAGGATCACAAAAAAAAATTGTACCCAGGTGTCGAAGATGACCAGAAAAAGCTGGGTACGACGCTGGATTTGCTGCAATGGAAGGCTGAGAATGGTGTATCGGACAAGGGGTTTGAAAAGTTGTTGAAAAAGATAAAGAAGATGCTTCCAAAGGATAACGAATTGCCCGACAGTACGTACGAGGCAAAGAAGATCGTCTGTCCTCTAGGATTAGAGGTGCAAAAGATACATGCATGCATTAATGACTGCATACTCTACCGCGGTGAGGAGTACGAGAATCTGAATGCATGCCCGGTATGCGGTGCATTGCGGTATAAGATCAGGCGAGATGACCCTGGTGAAGTTGAGGGCGAGCGCCCCAGAAAGAGGGTTCCTGCCAAGGTGATGTGGTATGCTCCTATAATACCACGGTTGAAACGTTTGTTCAGCAACAGAGAGCATGCCAAGATGTTGCGATGGCACAAAGAGGACCGGAAGAAAGACGCGATGTTCAGACACCCCGCTGATGGATCCCAGTGGAGAAAAATCGAGAGAGAGTTCCCGGACTTTGCAGATGACGCAAGAAACTTAAGATTTGGTCTAAGTACGGACGGCTTCAATCCTTTTGGAGAGCAAAGCAGCAGTCATAGCACCTGGCCTGTTACTCTATGTATTTACAACCTTCCTCCTTGGTTGTGCATGAAGCGAAAGTTCATTATGATGCCAGTGCTCATCCAAGGACCGAAGCAACCAGGGAGCGAGCTTGATGTGTACCTCAGGCCATTAGTTGACGAACTTTTAGAGTTGTGGCGGGAAGAAGGTGTACGTGTGTGGGATGAGCACAAACAGGAGGATTTTGACCTTCGAGGGTTGCTTTTCGTAACGATCAATGATTGGCCTGCTCTTAGTAACATCTCAGAACAGACAACTAAGGGATACCATGCATGCACACACTGTTTGGATGATACTGAATGTATATACTTGGATAATTGTAAGAAGTGTGTGTACCTGGGGCATCGTCGATTTCTTCCGGTCAGGCATAACGTCCGGAAGCAAGGAAAACATTTCAAAGGTGAGGCAGATCACCGTAGGAGGCCTATGGACCGTACTGGTGAACAAATATTTGATATGGTCAAGGATCTAAAAGTAATCTTTGGAAAGGGTCCTGGAGGACTAAAGGTTCCGGATGACGCAAACGGGCACGCACCCATGTGGAAGAAGAAATCTATATTTTGGGAGCTACCATATTGGAAAGTCCTAGAGGTCCGATCTGCAATCGACGTGATGCACGTGACGAAGAATATTTGTGTGAACCTGCTAGGCCATTTGGGCGTGTATGGGAAGAAAAAAAACACAACGGCAGCACGGGAGGACCAGAAACGTTTGAAAGAACGAGACGGCCTGCTTCTAGAACATTATGACGGTCCTGCCAGCTATGCTCTAACCAAACAAGAGAAAGTGATATTTTTTGAATGTCTGAGCAGTATCAAGGTCCCGTCTGGCTTCTCGTCGAATATAAAGGGAATAATAAATGTGGCACAACAAAAATTTCAAAACCTAAAGTCTCATGACTGCCATGTGATTATGACGCAATTGCTTCCGATTGTATTGAGGGGGCTTCTACCGGAAAATGTTCGAGTACCCATTGTGAAGCTTTGTGCATTTCTCAATGCAATATCTCAGAAGGTAATCGATCCAATGATCCTACCAAGACTACAGAATGATGTGGTCCAGTGTCTTGTCAGCTTTGAGTTGGTGTTCCCCCCATCCTTTTTCGATGTTATGACGCATGTCTTGGTTCACCTAGTCGAAGAGATTCAAATTCTCGGTCCCGTATTTCTACACAATATGTTCCCATTTGAGAGGTTCATGGGAGTCTTAAAGAAATATGTTCATAACCGTGCTAGGCCAGAAGGAAGCATCTCCAAGGGCTATGGAACCGAGGAGGTCATTGAGTTCTGTGTTGACTTTATTCCTGACATTAATCCGATTGGTGTTCCACAGTCGCGACATGAGGGGAGACTGAGTGGAAAAGGCACTCTAGGGAAAAAAGTATTTGTATGTAGGGACGGACCTTCTTTCAGTCAAGCGCACTACACAGTTCTACAAAATTCCTCATTGGCAGCTCCGTATATCGAGGAACACATGAATATTTTACGATCTGAGAACCCGGTGGAGGATGAGTTCTGGATTAAAGATCAACACACGGCGAAATTCAGCGGTTGGTTGCAAACACATCTCATGAGTAACACCGAAGTTGATGTTGAGCTGTACTTGTTGGCCAGGACACCATCTTCGACTATAGTCACTTTCGAAAGGTACGAGATAAATGGGAATACATTTTACACGATCGCTCAAGATAAAAAGAGCACCAACCAAAACAGTGGTGTCCGCTTTGACGCAACAAACAGCAATGGGCAAAAGGACACATATTATGGTTACGTAGAGGAGATATGGGAACTTGAGTATGGACCTTCTTTTAAGGTCCCTTTGTTTCGGTGCAAATGGGTCAAGCTGAATGCAGGCGGGGTAAAGGTAGACCCGATGTACGGAATGACAACGGTGGATCTGAACAATCTTGATTACAAAGACGAACCGTTCGTCCTAGCAAATGATGTAGCTCAAGTTTTCTACGTGAAAGACATGTCTACCAAACCGAAGAAAAGAAAAAATATGGAATCGAATACATCAGACGAGGCAAAACGCCACATAGTTCTTTCAGGGAAAAGAAACATCGTGGGAGTGGAGGACAAGACAGACATGTCAGAAGATTATGATAAATTTGATGAAATTCCGCCCTTCAAAGTCAACACTGACCCAAGCATCACGTTAAGTAATGAAGATTCTCCATGGTTCCGGCGCAAAGTTAAGCAATCGAAGAAAAGGAGGAATAATACAACAGATGGGAATGTTGGTGATGTGTAATCCAGGAATGATATTTATGAAATATGAGGTCTTTATCACAAACTATGTTGTTGAAATGAGCATAACTTGGTCATTTGTCTTGAAACTTCTAGATGTTCATACATGATACACCTTTTTTGTTAAGACTTTTTTTTGCAAATTTTGTCAGAAATCAAGTTTCTAGAACTATCAATGTTTCTGTGATATAACCACTAGTTGTGTAGTTCAAAGTTGAATTACTTTCGAAAAATCGACATAAACTCAATTAACTAGGGAAAATTAGGTAGAAATCAAAGAAAAAACTACTACTTGGGGATTATCCATCATATGTGGACTAGTTTCCATGAAAATTAAATGGGTGCCATTTTGCATCATATTTTTGGTACTTTGTTCACAAAAAAAGTCATGATTTAAAATGGGGATTATCAATTCCCTTTATTTTAAATGTTACATTTTTTAATATCTAATTTTTGTAATTTATTGAAAACATGTTCTTCAATATAGACATGATTTTTAGTAATTATTACAAACTAATTAAACAATTACATCAGTAGATATAAAAAAACAGAAAGGAGAAAAGAGAAAAGAGAAATACAATGAAAAAGATCTTTAGTACCGGGCCGTTCTAACAGCCGGTACTAAAGGTTTTCGTTTCGCGCCAGTTTTCTGGGCGCCCAAACGACAGACCTTTAGTACCGGGCCGTGCTACCAGCCGGTACTGAAGGAGCTTTAGTACCGGTCCGTGCCATAGACCGGTACTAAAGGTGTGTGCCTTAAATGCAAGACTTGCCCAGATCGGGCAGTTCATCTCCCACACACAGACGTACCCCGAACCCTCGACGACGAAGACGACGCAGCGCCGCCGTGCCACCCTGACGCCGTGCGGCTCCTCGACGAATCGACGCTCCGCTCCTCGACGAATCGAAGCGCCGCTCCCCGACGCCGCGCCGCCGTGCCACGCCGCCCATTGTCTCTGTCTTCTCCCTCGAGTCCGCCGCGGCGCCTCCATTGATTCCGGCCATCTCCGACCTCGCCGAGCGTCCCTGACCCCTCCGGCATATTCAGGTGAGCACACTGGTCCTCCTGGACCCCCTCCTTTCTCCTCCTCTTGGTGTAGTTGGTCGGGCCGCGGTGTTCCCCTCTTAGGCCGTTGCCCGAGATCGTCGCCGGAGATGTTGCGCGTCCATTTCAGGGCGGCGCCGCTACGGTTTGGTCGCGGGCGACCATGAGCAGCTCCTCACCGAAGCCGTGGTCGCCGGAGCCGTGCACGCGACACCGGCCGTGGTGTGGTGGCCGTGACGACGTGGTGACGTCATCGTTAGATAGTTAGGCTATTTTTCGAGTTAGGAGAAAAAATTAGGTATTCTTTGAATTAGGGTTCAAATGCTACTGTTTAGATTCATTGAAATTAGTTCAAATCCTACTATTTTCTAATTCCTAGTTCAAATATCAATTAAGTTGCTAGGAATGTAAATGAGAAGATGTTTAAATGTGAATTTGTTTAGTTAATCATTTTAGAATTGCTAGGAATTGGTAGGAAATTGATAGAAATGCTACTGTTTTTAAATTGCTATAGGAAATGCTAGTGTTTTAGATGAATTGCTACTGCTTTAGTACTATTTAGTTGATTAATATTTGTGCAATGTGTTGATTAATATTTGTGAAATGTGCAAAGGGTAGTGTAATAGTTTTAGAATTCAAGTGTTAGCACTAATATACTTGTGAATTCAAAGAGCAATTTTATTTGATGCAAAGAACTTATGCAATTTTATTTGATGCAAAGTACTTATGCAATTTTATTTGATGCAAAGTACTTGCAATTTTTGCTACTGTTTTAGGAAGTTTCTAAATTTTGGCCGATGATTAGATGGTTGCACGTTGCATCTTCAGGGAGGTGTGAGTGAACCATGTTGTCTGAACATATATGTAATGTTCATTCCACGTTGTTCGCTGACACCATCCCTGAAGCAATTCTATACGAGGCCTTGCTGTCTGTTTTGCAATGTTAGGAAGTTTGTAAATTTGGATTAATAGAGTGGATGCAAAGTAGTTGTGCAAAGTACTTGTGTAATTTAGGGTAATTTTATGGATGCTACTATGTAATTTTATTTGATGCAAAGATTAAAATGCTACAATGTAAGTGTTAGAATTTGTGAAATAGTATTGTGAAAATGCAACCACAATTTTCCGCGGCAACGCGCGAGGAATGCAACCACAATTTCCCCAATGCAAAGTACTTGATTTCGTCGATCCCTCGCCTCACCGTTATAACTTGACATCATGTAGGAATCTCGCCGTCTATCCCTCGCCTCACCGTCATCCTGTCTGTGACCTTCCCGAGTCTCGTTGATCCCGCGCCTCACCGTCGTTCCCGAGCATCCCCTCGTGCCCTCCCCCGCGGTGAGCTTCTACCGTGCGCACATGTTATTTCTTTACAATAATGCCGCCGCCCGATTTGGCACTAAATTGTTCTATCTTTTTTTTTTTGTATTAGTTAAGCTATGGACGGCAGAGCAGGGGAAGATCAATTGTTCGACATCATCAGAGATGGTGAAGATGATGGATCGCAATATCTTAACATGTCCGGTGGTGAAATGGAGGACGAGGAGATTTATAACTTAGAAGCTCCTCCATCCGCCTCGAACAATAATGCCGATGAGAATGTAGCGCAGAATACCGACGAGGTATACATAGCTTCTGGTGATAAATTAATGATTTGATATGTGTACATATACATGTTTTAACATAATATTTCTTCTTTTAGCCCTCCGGATCGGGATCGAGCAAGTCTGTTAAAAGAAAACGAGGCCCGGCCAAAAAGTTAAAAGAAGAAAGATTTGATATCGAAGAAATCTCTGAAATTGGCGAACCGATTGCTCCGAAAGAGCACGCACGTAAATTTGTGAGTCAGTGCGGAGTTATTGTTCGGGACAACATTCCGATCACCATCCGAGAATGGCACAAGCCGAAGGGTGGAGGAGAGAGTTTTGTGTCAGATATTTGCAAGAGGGAACTTCTGAAGTCCGTTTTCCACAATTTCGCCCTACCGACAGGCCTCGGAGATGCCGAGAAAAAGAAAGTCTTCCAGTGGACTCTAAAGAAAATGGCCGAACAATTCATGAACTACAAGAAAAGGTTATGCCAGCAATTCATCAAGACAAAGAAAACCCCTAATTTTCAAGACGTACAGTACAGGAGGATAAGAGATCAGTGGCAAGAATTCAAGGACTACAAGGAATCAGAAGAAGCTCTGAAAAAGTCGGCGAAAAATAAGTTGAATGACGACAAAAAGCAATATTTCCAACGTTTGGGGCCAGGTGGCTATAAGACCGCCATTCCTAAGTGGGAAGAAAGGGACGCCAAGTTAATTGCTGCCGGGGTCACTCCATGTACATCAAGCTATCCCGCAAGGGCGAGACATTGGGCGTTCAGCGTCGGGCTGGAGCCCGACCCAAAGACAGACCTTCTTGTGTTGAAGGAAAAGGTTAAACCAGGCCCCGAGGGAGAGCACAAAAGAGAAAAAATTCGGAATAAAGCCAAAGAACTTGATGATGCAGTAGTTGCCGCTCGGGAGGGAAGGTTCACGCCCAATAGAGAGAAGGACGAGCTGTCACTCGCCCTCGGGAATCCTGAACACACTAGGCGAGTACGAGGCGTGGGCGTCGTCCCTTGGAAGGTTGGGTTCCCCGAGCATAGGGACACCTACAGGAGTCGCGACAGGAAGAAGAAACAGGAGGCAGAGAAATATCAGCGGTTGGAAGACATGATAATAGACCTGCGACATGAAATGAGGCAGAAAAAGGCATCTGAGCCGCAGGAGGACCAACTTGATATGGCATCTCAGCGGAAAAGCAGCGTGGCTTCCACACAAAATGTCCAGCCTGATGACGCAACATACCCCGTGGATCAGATTCAGGGGCGAACAAACTGTGAGCTGCACATCAAGATGAGGAACCTATCCATAAAGGTGGCGGTCGGCTTTGCTTTAGAGAATATACCCGGAGCAACCCTTCATGGCGGTCAGATTCCAGCTGGCTACGCGCGAGTCGGGGTGGACGAAATTATGAACGGATTCGAGGACCTAGAGCTTGACTTTCCTGGAGCTGAAGGGGAGACGACACTGGGAGAAGTGTTGCGCGGAATCATTCTATGGAGAAAGGAACACATCGTGTTTCCTGGAGAATCGACGCGTAGGCCACCAACCCCTCCGAGTAGCAATCAACCTCCAAGTCCACCCCGCATTGAAAATATGGACACAGAGAGGGAACCCAGCGCGACTCCATCTCCCCGGTGCGCGAGTCCAACCCAGCGGGAGTCCACCCCGGAGCGTGCAAAGAGTCCACTCCAGCGGGAGTCCACCCCGGAGCGTGCAAAGAGTCCACTCCAGCGGGAGTCCACCCCGGAACTTGCAAAGAGTCCACTCCAGCGGGAGTCCACCCCGGAGCTTGCAAAGAGTCCGCCCACCGGCAATAGGATCTTCTCAATGAGGCAGAAGATGCTTGCCGGTGCGTCGAGTGGTGCTCCAAAGGACACCTACAAGTACGGGCCGTCGTTGAAGGATCTTCCGGTGTTAACTTACCACCGGACCGTTGAGGAGAATGCTCCCTTGGTCAAAGCTCACAATGCCGCACACTTTGCGAAGAAAGTGCCCGAGCCAAAACAGGTACTAAACCCTAAGGGTGTTAAACACTTTTTAGACATCGTCTGTGATCCTGACCGTAGAACTTTGCCTGATAACTATGAACGCTCTATCTCGAAGAGTTTTGACACGCAAGAGGAGAATAAAAAGAAAAGGGTCGCTGCACAGAAGAAGAAGAAGGGGAAAAAGGTTCCCCAGCTCGGAGAACAGAAAGTACAGTCGGTCGCCCCGCTGAAGGTTCAGACAGACAAGAGTCCCAACGTTGGGACAAATGTTCCTGTTACTGACTACATGGACGATGATGCATTTGACGCACTTTTCCCCAAGTCGACTGAGATAGCACGGACGTTTGTCTACGGGAAAGATCTTCTCCCTAGTGATGAGATGGTGCGTCTAGCTTTTCAAATGCGGAGATTGCATGACTGGTACATGAAGGTTGCAAAGGACAAGCAACTCGTGTTTTACGTGACATACCGAGAAGACCAATTCTTCGTCAACCACGAGATATGTATCGAATTTGATGAATTATGGCAGTTATACAACCGGCGTGCTCTCGACGCAACTATCATGAGTTGCTATGTTCTGTAAGTGTTTTTTCTAAATGTCTAGCTGAGCATGTAATTATCCTCACTAATTGAGCCTGTAATTATCTGCACTATATTCTTTCGTATGCTATTATATATGCAGGTGGATGCTTATCGAGTGCAAAAGGAAAAGACTCTGGGAAGTTGGGTTCATTGACCCATCTATCGTTAACTGCAAAAACTTAGAGCGGAAGCCCGGGGACTGCGAGGAGGCATTGTTGAGGTCGCTATTGAGCCAAACACATGCGGCAGATATACTTCTTCCTTACAACTTCAAGTGAGTGTGACTGTCTTCAACACATTTCTATATTGCTAATGACTAGATGTTAAGTTTAATTGATGAGTTATATTCATGCCTCACTATATAAACGTGTGCAGCTTCCATTGGATTCTACTGGACATTATCATTGACAAGGGATTAGTTGAAGTATTTGACTCATTACGCAAACCACAATCATACTACCAGGACTTGATTGACATGCTTCAGAGGTAATTTCAACCATTAACTCCATTTCATGATATCAAGTAATCATAACACATTTATTCATTTGCTTTTGTGAGTAGGGTTTGGAAAATATTCATCAAGAGAGAGAGGGGTGAATGGAAACCAGAGCTGACTATTAAACATATTGATGTAAGTGTGCTACTATTAAACATAGTCTCTTTAATTCATCATCATTTTGAATTATTATTTAATTAAGTTATATTCTCGTAAAGACCATGAAGCAGCCTCCGGGAAATGAATTATGTGGATTCTACGTCTGCGAGTTCATGAGGACCTTGAGCGTTGAGCAGGCGTCGAGTGAAAAAATAATGGATGTGAGTGTGACTGTCTTGTACTATATTTCAATCTTATTATGATTTGATATATATATATATACACACACAACTAATATATTCATATTGATCTCGTTTAAAGCTTAACGACAAGCGGAACGCCATCCTACCACATCAGCGCGTAGAAGCAATTCAAGAGGAGATAGCGGGATTTATCCTTGAGGAGGTCATGAATCCAAAGGGAGAATACCATAATCCTAAATATAGCTATGCCATATGAAAGAGGAGGATGTATGACATTATTGCGATCTCTATACACCGGATTGTATATATGTATATATGTATGTAATAACGTAGTATGAATATGTCCTATATCTAAATTATATTATATATCAACGTTTACCGTATGTAGTAGCGTAGAATACATATACGAAAGTATATTACGTATGCATCAACGTGTACCGTGTATATATATAATACCGTATGAATGTATAACAGTAGATGAAAAAGAAAACATAAAATAAAATTGCAGTGAAGAAAAGAAAACAGATAACAGAAAAAAAAGGAAACGAAAAATAAATTGCAAAACCCTTAAAACCTAAACCCTTTAGTACCGGCCGGTGTTACCGACCGGTACTAAAAGTTCTCCGCACGAGCCCGAGCCCCACGCCCACGTGGGGGCCTTTTAGTACCGGACGATAAGAAACCGGTACTGATACTGGGGGGCATCAGTCCCGATTGCGCAGTACCGGTTGCGAAACCGGTACTGATGCTCCTCCCCGACCGGTACTAAAGAGCCGTTTTCCACTAGTGACGGTCACCACAAGCTTTCCCACCATTGTGGACATAGGGATTCGAAGATCTAAGTGTGCACTGTTGTCTCTCTCTCAAATTTGACCTATGGATCGACGGATTAAACCAGTAGCTTGCTAGGCTTTTCTTTGCAGCTGCGTATGTGAGCTGTTGTTCGAAGATTGATGTGGTCGGTTATTTATAAGCTAGCTAGAATTCTCTTGTAATGCTCATATGCACGCAGAATATATGCATTAACTGCGAAATTTTCCACGGTTTTTTACGTGTGTGACCAGCCGGTTAATTTGACAGAGTGTACTGGTTCAAACTTGCAATTCATCTACGCGGTTTCTTCTTCTAGGGGGACTATACAGAGTACTGAACTTCACGTACGCATGCATGCTTTGGAAGAATTCTCGCGAACAGATCGAGGTCGGTCGACGCATAGGACTTGGGACTGAAAGCTAGTTCAGTTACCGAGTGCACATCGGCTACTCTTCTACGACGACGCATATCACGTAGCTTTCAACCGATCGGTCGCTTCGTCTCTGCCGTGAACATTGTGCCTATCTCAACTAGTCACGGCAAGGAAGTCGCATTTTTAGGATTTTTCTGCACACAAGTATTTAGACATGTTTTAGTGTAAAAAAATATGAATCTTACACTAAAACATGTTTAGATACATATGTGTAGAAAAATGATATAAATACTTACATTTAGGAATGGAGGGAGTAGTATCAGAGAGAAGGTAGAAAGAGAGACTTTGGAGTATAAGAGAGATGAGTGGATATCCCTTGCTTACTCTCTTTGCTGCACTTAAGTTTACACTTTGTTAGCCTAATTCTGGACCGACCAAGACTTTGGAATAAGAGAGGGAGAAGAAAGAGACCACTGGATATCGAGTGCTAGCTTACTCTCTCTTGGCCGCACTTTCTCCTACACTTTGTTAGCCTAGAATCAGTCGGTTGCAGCACAACTCACTAACAAAATGAATCACCACATAAATTCAGTCGTTAGTGATATTTTTTTCTCAGTTGTAACATGCTTACAACTTTAGCACGAATTACGACGCAAACTCAATGGTTCACGAGTTAACCAGACAAATTTATTTTTCAGACGATAAAAAAATACTACCTCTGAACCATAAAAACTTTCGTGGATGGTATATGACTTTTGTAGTGGATGGTATATGACTTTTGTACTAACGTAGTTGATTCTTAGCGACAGTTAATTAGGATTGGAGGGGGTAGTAAAGCCGAATATGTAATTAATGATAATCCATGCTCTTGTACCACAATTTAGCAACCGGCGCAGTGATTCCCCCTCTCCCGAACACGCTCTAGTGCTTATATAAATATTCACTCAATGTCAAGTTTTTTCGACGAAGAGACTATACTAAAATAGATAAGATACCAATTACACCCCACTTCTGCACTAAAAACTAGGGAATTTCACTTCGAGTCTCCATAACTACGGATGCACAGACCCTTCTCCCTCAGCCACCATCCCATGTTCTGGTTCATGTCTATTCCGTGATCCTCGCCAACCTGTCTCGCTACAAGCCAACGAGACTTATAGCCACGCCACACGCGCACACCTAACGCACCCAGTCTGGATCAGCTAGGCGCATGTCGGAAGCTTCTTCTCATGTGCTGGCCTTTTCATCGGCCCATCTTGCTTCTCGTCGAGGCCCATCTTCAGTGTCACGTCTTGCTTCTCCTCAGTACTGCTGACACTCATGTGTCGTCATGCATGCTCTGATAGTCTGATGCATTGCAGCATGCGTACCAAAGGAAGTTTCCATGGTTTTTACTGTACGTGTGTGTGACCGGCCACCCAGTTATTTTGACAAGCAGGAGCTCAAACTTGGGATGCACCTACGCGGTCATCTGTGTTCCTTCCGTGTGTGTATGTAGTAGCCGATCGATCCATATGTTCTCACTAGCTTGAAGCTTGAAGCTTGAAGCTGGCAGCTGTAACTAGTTCCAGTTAGCGAGACTACGTACGTGAGGTCGAGAGTACACATTCTTCTACGACAGATGTTGCTTTCGGTCTCTTCGTCTCTGCCGTGAGCATCGAACCCATCTCACCAAGTCACGGCATGCAGGGAAAATTGGAACACCGTCCTGCACGGAAGACGAACTGAAAGTGTCCGGAACGCGGGCGCATACGTTCAGATCGACCCGGAGAAAATGACACAGATCAATAGAACCATATCTACCGATGTATGCTGGTTGATTGCCTAGGGAGCACGGCCGGCCGGTGCACACATACTGTAGCCTTGTGAATACTTCTCCTGCATTCACAGAAGAAAGTTCTGAGAAACTTTACGCTCAATATACTATTATCATTTTATGCGATCCATATACAGTAGCTAGAAAGGAGCAATTGATTGGGAAGAAGAAGATGCCGCGGTAAAACGTCGACGAAAATTCAACGGGAAGCTCGAACCACGGAACCAGCATTGCAACATGCAGGATGGGAATTGAAGAGGAAAGATCAATACGTTGACTTTCTTAATTTACTTAGCTACAGTACTACATGTGAAAAGAACGTTCGGGTAACATTAGTTAAACATGAACCTTTTTTCACTTGACATTCAAAAGTATAATTATTATTTCAGACATATATGCTTACCATGAATATTTTTAAAGCATAAAATCTATGTATTGGTCATTGTTTGATTTGCTTTTTGCAGTGAATGTGCATAACTGAACAAACGTTATAACTAGTGTGTTTAATAAGCACATAAGGATATGGACAATAATATTTTAATCAGGACGATTTCCGAAACAAAAAATGGATGCTAATCTAAAGTAGGCAACAATTAATTAACTAAGATGCAACAAGTACGACCAGTATGCAAATAATTATAAGGAAATTAGAGTAGGGAAAAAGTATAAGAAAATTAGAGGAGGGAATAGGAAAATGATATTTTTAAATGTTTTAATTAGTCGTACAAATATCCCAATATAACTCGTGCATTTTAAATATTAATTAATAAGTTGATATTTAATACTTCAGTTTAGTTTTTTATTTAGGATTCCGAGATCTCATTGATATTGCGAGAAATAAAAAAAATACAAGGTTTTCCACCAACAAATGACACTCACAAAAAGAGTAACAAGCAACAAAATCCATTGTCATGTGTGGTGCTCACTCCTCCTCCTGCGGCCTTGACTCCGGAGGGAAACCTCGGATTTGGGATCGGGCAATGGAGGCGCTTTTGCGTCTCTTTCCTTCTTGGGGGCATCGGCTCGGAGTCGCCTAGGGGTTCGATGAAGGTGGCTGGTTGTCGGATAGCTGTGCAAGGTCCAAGTGTGCAGTTTGGCAAAGAGGATGCTTTGGGCGGAAGATGGGTCGCGGCTGGACTTTGGTAGTCGAGTCTCTCGGCGTGTCCGATGGATCCTTCTGCTCCGTTGTGTTGATGTGGAGTCGGAGCTGCGGTGGAGGGTGTCCAGGCAGCGACGATGACCGGCCACCGGTGGCTTCGCAGAGTTCTCGATCGGCACAGGTTCAGCATAATTCCCTTGTGAAGCTCGTCGCCAGATTCGGAGCTGTCTGTCCTTGGCGTGTGTGGCCAATTGTTGGCATAGGCCGGCATGGGCTCCGATGCTTATGTGAGGCTCCGTTTGGGAAGCTGCTGGTGAAGTCGGAGTCGCTAGCTCGCGGAGAAGTGATGACGATGAAACTTCATGGCAACCTCGACACGGTTTCCTTGTGTGTTTGCGCTTCGTGTAGGTAGCCGGGTTGGCTGTGGTGGTCTGCCCAGTGTGGTCGTATTCCATGACGACATTGGTGCATTGTACGGGTTTTCGGCCGGTTCCCCTACGAATGAACCGGTCAATTCTCTTCTACTTTTTAAAATCAAATGACGCAATGTTGCCCGTTTTGTTCAAGAAACAAAATCCATCTAGCTAACCACAAGATTGACTTCTTAGAATGGGATTCCAACTCATCGCGTTCTGTGTTGAGGTTTTGAGAACAGATGCTCTTTAAAGATCACATACGATGAAAGTTATAAGTTGTCTTCGCGCCATGGCGGGGTGGAGAAAGCACCAGTTTTACATACGCCCACTTTCTAGACCTATGACTGTCTACTTTATCTTCACAATGTACTACTTGGAATCCATGGCAGAAAGTTAGCTCATGCGATGTGTTGAAAACCTCAACTTAGAAAACAAGCGAAATTCCAAATACTAAGAAAATTGCACAATAGAATAATTTCTGGTTCAGAAACTACTGCACACTTTAATCAACATAGCAAGTTATATTTTTGTTAGCGAATCCTTCTATATATATGTTGGTTCGATTTATGTCTGAACTTACAAAAAGATAATCCTATTGGATTATTTTATGAGGTCATTGTGTCTGATGTTAGTCACGGAACTCTGTATTTATATCGATGTCTATCAGACTCAGACCGAGTCCGACATCAACAGATAGAGACCTCAAATAGAAGCCAACACATGACACCATCGTCCCGACAATTAGAAATTGTGGATCTTCATAGGGACGCTTGTGGTCCATAGACACATATAATCATGTCCCCAAGAAATATTCCATGACCGAAGTTGATCACGTTAGAATCTCGCATGTGAGTATTGGTTGGAAGGCCCAACAATCTCAAGATGTTCTAAGATGTAATGTTCCATGGTTCTCGCAAATGAGGCTTACACATATTCGTTGTCTGAGTGGTGTGGGACACAACATGCATGTACATGCGTATGAGCGTCTATGTGTGTTTGTCATTGTTAAGCTTAGAAGGCATGGAATTGGTGGTCAAGAGGATGCGAAAAAACATCGCAACTGAGTATTGGTGGTGCTACTTCAATACCAAGACTGGAAATTCAAAGTAAACTAGAAAGATACCCCGCGCGTTGCAGTGGGACCTTAAAAGAAATTATAAGAGTATGAAGAAAGAATATTTGATGCAAAAAGTTCTTGGTAATATAGAAGATTTGATTAGTCGAAGATTTAAATTTAATTAATATGGAGTGTTCATATATTTAAAAGCTAAAAATTGATGATGTGAAAATTGAACGGCTAAAAGAATTCTGAATAACTTGCATGCATTGATATATCACTAAAAATATGGATGGCATGGATAAATAAATGTCTCAAATAGTGGATGACTTGGTGATGACATGGATATATGATTGGCTCAAATAGTGGGTGATGTGGACACCTTGCATGTAGAGATAGACTAATTTAATGCATCTTAGTGGGATTTTGCTTTATAAGAAGTATAGATCATGTAGACGTCGTTACCTTATTGGACGCATTACATTGAATTTGTTCAGTTATACTCTCAGGATGAAAACTTGTGATCTAGTCTTTGACTTGATTTGGTGACAGTGGCACTTATGAGAGATTACCTTACTTAATCCATTGTTTTGGTAGAACCTTTTCACGGCCGTTATGTTGTCATGGCAGTGATTGTTGCCGATATTGGTTACTGCGTGGTTTAGAAGGGTTCATAGTTGGATTTTTCTACTGTGGTTTTTATTCTGTGTCTGTGGTTCTCCCGCCTCTTTTGCAGTTTAACGATGAAAAAGCGGCTAGGAAATCTGTCTCTTTAAGAGAATTTTAGTTAACTCACAAGTTCGCATCAAGAACACACAAGCAAAATGAGTTTACACCTGTGCAGTCTGTCTAGCTAGGAGTATGTCTTCAGCCGCAATGCGTTTATCGATACTACGCCTTTATATATATCTTACATTTGGCGGCTGCCAGCTCATTGACTCTTTAAAAAGGAAATTGTTTAGTCAGTTACTGAGCATGGCATTAGTGGTCATCGCACGCAGAGAAGTACATGTATGGTACACTCGGCCGTACTAGACTTCTCACACTGTCACACCAACAAGGGGCCGGTTGAAAGACACGGTGTCTAAGAAAATATGGAGAACTCATGCTACCAAAACAAGCTGATTTATTCATAAATCATCAAAAACAAACATGAAAGAGAATCGAGACACTAGAGTATCAACTTATTGTATAACATGACGTCACAGAGACGACAAACATCAACCGATATACCTATATATAATGCGGTGTACGTCTACCTTGCTAGCTACGGATGGCAGTTCGGGTTGTTCTTGTCATACGTCGTACAGGGGCGGGACGCTCTACATTGATTGTGGGCTCCGGGGACAGAGCGGGGGAAAGGCGACCATGGCGAGGCTGGCCTCGTGACGCCGCCGCCGGCCGGATCTCTCTGCTCCGACCTCTACTCCGACCACCACGAACAGATCCTGCATCCCCTCCGCGCGCTCTCTCCAACCAAGTGCGCATCATGTAGGGGCGGGACTTGCTGTCGCCGGGAGCTGCTGGTTCTCCGCCGCTGCCGCCAGCCGCTCGACCGCAGCCCGACCCATGGACTGGGGGTTCGGGATGCCACGCGTTCCGGCAACCTGCCAAGCCGCGGCGGAGGCCGCCGCTCCGGCACCGCCGACCGCAGCCCTCCCCTACCTCCTCACCGTGCCCAGCTCGTCACCGCCACAGTCCTCGCCTGAGGTAAATGCTGGGATTGCTGGGGCCCTGTCGCCGGCTTCCGCGGCGGATGCCGGCCTCGCTGGCCTCGTCGTCCAGGCCTCCTCCCACCGTCCGCTCCTGGCGCCGGCCTCGCCGTCCACGCCGCTCTCCCTCCGCCCCCACTGGATGCTGCCTCCGCCGCCGCCCGAGCTGCCCCGGGATTTTGTCCCCCAGGTGCTGCGGCCCCAGCTCCGTTCCGTGGTGGTCGGCGGGCCGTGTGTCCTGCCCAGTCCGACCGGGATGGCCTCCAGCGTGGAGTTGGACAAGGAGTCGGAGCTTGCTGGTTGCGCCATCAGTGTTGCGCCCGCTGCCTCCACTTGCGTTCCTGCGACCTCGGCATCCCCGCGGAGCGACGCTGATGGCCTTGAGGATGGTGGGCGGCCTTGGCAAGTGGTTCGGCATCAACAACCCCGGGTCCCCGCGCCCGCGCCCTCTACTCGCACACCTGCCGACCGGCCACGCCGTCAAATTCCTCGGCACCTTCGCGGACTCTGCTTCAAGTGCTTGCAGAAGGGGCATTTCATCGCCGAGTGCACGAACCAGATTTGCTGCCGCCGTTGCTCTCGTTCGGGTCACAAGGAGAAGGAGTGCCACGGCGAGCGGGGCTCAGGGCAGGTCGGCCAGGCTCCGCCTTGCGGTTCACCTGCGACGCCCTCTGGACCGCTCCTGGGCTTCTGTGGCTGCGCATCCTACTAGTCCGGCAGCTCCGCAGGCCGGGATTCTGAAATCTTCCTTCGAGGAGCAGGCAATGCTACTGCGGGTGGAACTGCAAGGCATGGTCGCGTCGCAGCTTGAGGAGATGGCTGCTTTGGAGCTCAGGAGGACGGAGGCCGTGCAGGGCTTGCTGGAGAGATTTGAGAGCTTGTTGGAGCGGGCTGAGATTGCTCTAGAGAGGCTCTGCTCGACACAGGGTGTTGTGCAGACGTTTTCTACACCACATTCGCTTGCTGGGATCGGTGTTGGTTGTGCGGCTGGTAGTTCTCAGCCCTTTGGTTGCTACTCCCCTAAGAAGATGACCAGCCCGGTGGGAGAGCTCTTCCATGAGCTTGCTGTCATGATGTCGGGCGACGAGAGGCGCGGCTGCCGCTTGGACCGAGAGGAGATTATGCAGGAGATACATGTAGAGCTTCCACACACAGGGACAGGGGAGGTGATCTCTCGACAGGAGATGCTCGATGGTGTGTCCTGTGAGGGGGGGCACGTTGACAGGGAGGAAGAGGCTGAGATGGATTTTGGGGAGATGAAACAGATGAGGTCTAGCCTGGCAGACTTAGGAGAGCAGGTAGTGGTCCTGAACGATGAGGAGGTGAGCATTGACGACCCCATGATGGGTGTCGTCCCTCTCACCGATCAGGGTGTGACCGGGCAGCAATTCGACAAGGACGCCCTCATGCCGACGCAAGCTAGCTTTGGAGAGCAGGATGCACCTATGTGCTCCTTGTCGGGCTTCCTTGCCCAGGTCGTGGCGCCGATCGAGGTCTCCGTTTTGGGCACGCCGGCCGCGACGCTGGTCCACGAGAAAGAGGTGGAGGCGGCATCTACGCGGAGGAGCGACAGGTTCGCCAAGCTTCACCCGGGTGGCGCGAACATGGAGCAACTGGCCATGGAGGCCGTGGCGAGACGTCTGGGCTCACGGCCTGAGGAGGACAACACCTCTGAGCTTCTGCGCCGGGACTACTTGGCTCTTTGGGGTGAGGGTAAGAAACCCCTCACGGACCAGGCGGTTGCGGCCATCGATGACCTTGTCCTCTGCATGAAGAAAACCAAAAAGAAGAAGGTGTCTGGAACCGGGGTGGCGTGGCAGAAGCCGTCGGAGATTGCCTAGATGACAGCGACTAGAGGAGCCATCATCCTTCCAATGTGGGAGATATGGAAGGAGAAGAACCGGAGGTTTTTTTGCAGCACGGAGATCCCTTCGACGGAGGTGGTAGATTTGGTGCGGGTAGAGATGGCGTTGCGGGCTTTCGTCCACACGCAGGATCCGGGAGATTTTCTTTTCTGTTTTTGCATGTAGAGGGAGTTTTCCCTAACCAAAAATGCTGTAAATAACCATCTATTCTATCTAATCGGACGGCGAGATCGACCGCCTTAAGCCTCAAAAAAAAAAAAAAACGTCGTACATGAGTGTCCTGCCCCTGACAACTGCTGCATGTAAAGATGCTGGAGAAACTGTACGATAGGATTCTCGGCGACGCCGGAGGTGGGTTCGCCGGCCCAGTCGCCGCCTCCTCCCAGCCGCCGCGCCGAGCCTGACGCTGCCAACAGCATCAGCACCGCTACCATCAGTGGCAAAGCAAACCTGCACCTCCCGGCCATAGGTACGATAGAATGCTAGCTCTCTCCGACAGTACTGGTCTAGTAGTGTGTCCTTCTTCCTTGTTTTCTTTCCTTCTCATTGTTTTGGTAGAACCTTTTCACGGCCGTTATGTTGTCATGGCAGTGATTGTTGTCGATATTGGTTACTGCGTGGTTTAGAAGGGTTCATAGTTGGATTTTTCTACTGTGGTTTTTATTCTGTGTCTGTGGTTCTCCCGCCTCTTTTGCAGTTTAACGATGAAAAAGCGGCTAGGAAATCTGTCTTTTTAAGAGAATTTTAGTTAACTCACAAGTTCGCATCAAGAACACACAAGCAAAATGAGTTTACACCTGTGCAGTCTGTCTAGCTAGGAGTATGTCTTCAGCCGCAATGCGTTTATCGATACTACGCCTTTATATATATCTTACATTTGGCGGCTGCCAGCTCATATGACTCTTTAAAAAGGAAATTGTTTAGTCAGTTACTGAGCATGGCATTAGTGGTCATCGCACGCAGAGAAGTACATGTATGGTACACTCGGCCGTACTAGACTTCTCACACTGTCACACCAACAAGGGGCCGGTTGAAAGACACGGTGTCTAAGAAAATATGGAGAACTCATGCTACCAAAACAAGCTGATTTATTCATAAATCATCAAAAACAAACATGAAAGAGAATCGAGACACTAGAGTATCAACTTATTGTATAACATGACGTCACAGAGACGACAAACATCAACCGATATACCTATATAATGCGGTGTACGTCTACCTTGCTAGCTACGGATGGCAGTTGGGGTTGTTCTTGTCATACGTCGTACATGAGTGTCCTGCCCCTGACAACTGCTGCATGTAAAGATGCTGGAGAAACTGTACGATAGGATGCTCGGCGACGCCGGAGGTGGGCTCGCCGGCCCAGTCGCCGCCTCCTCCCAGCCGCCGCGCCGAGCCTGACGCTGCCAACAGCATCAGCACCGCTACCATCAGTGGCAAAGCAAACCTGCACCTCCCGGCCATAGGTACGATCGAATGCTAGCTCTCTCCGACAGTACTGGTCTAGTAGTGTGTCCTTCTTCCTTGTTTTCTTTCCTTCTCGTACGAGCTTGTATTTCTTGCTAGCTGGCTTCTTCAATCTGATCGATGCCAGTTAAGGCTCGATTTATATGGCTATATATAGGAGGTTTTGCGAAAATTCCGTGCTCATTCCATGCGTGACTTGACAACGCGATCGAGGGCGGTGCTGATCGAACTGACACGTACGTATGCGGTACGGTGGTACGTAGCTCCTCAAGACCACAACGAGTACTCCAAGAAATAATCTACGGTCTTAAATTTGGATGTGAAAACTCACGGCTTGGGTCACAGGTCGTTCTACCCATTTGCCGGAAACGCGACCGTTCAGCGCTGGGTGTCCTCTGCCGTGGGCTGGGAGCTAGGCTTGCCGCGCAAGGCGCGCAACGTCGTCACGGGCACACGGCCATCGCGATCGGGGTGAGAAACTCCCTGACCAGATCCTGCATACGTTAGTGGATGATGCTGGGGTGTGTCCATGCCTCCATGGCGATGTCAGCAAGTGTGTGTACACGAGCGCGCACCATCGATGATAGCCAACTTGCAATTATCGTGCACCCTGTGCACCCGTGTCCTGTTTACCACCCACAATATTTTCAAAAAAGTTAAAAGTTTGATCATTATATTAACGTGACATCATCGGAAAATTTTACATCTAAGTTTGAAACACAACATCAGCGCTAAAAACCTCAAATTGGTTATGAATACTGTCAATGGGCCAAATTCAAAACCCAACTTGCATTTTGACACTATGGTCGGATTTATCTGTTTTATTTCTTGATATGATGGGTTCTGATTGAAATCTTGATATGATGGGTTCTGATTGAAATTTATGCCATGTTAGATATATGTATGAGTACTACCAATGTCCAAACTTTTTTCTGGATTTTTTGAAAATATTTTAGGTGGTCAATTAAAGTCGGGTGCACCAATTCAACTGTTTCACGAGATAAGTTCTCGGGGGTTGTGGTCACCCAACGGAGAGTTGTTCAGTAATCTAATGTGTGACTTGTTCGCTCTCAATTTCATAAAGTCGATCCTTGCCACATCCTACTTGAACTAGGACGAATAAAAAAGAGCGACATGCGTAAGAACTAAGAAGTGCCGAGGAGCTGAGAAGCATGAGAAAATTATGAAAGTAGTGGCGGGGAAAGATTTTATTTCTTGCGTAATCATGCTTTGTCTTTCATAGAGTTTTGCTAAATTTATTGATGGTCCTCAGAGGTCCATATTTTGGCGACAAACATGGCTAATTTTAAATACTTATTTTGTGAATGTATGGCTTACTTTCTCAAGCTAACCAAGATGTTCTTAAGATCTCATATGTTCGGACTACGTGATTCGGAAGACCAGAATTTAACATATGTATATCGAAACCCACTTGTAATATTATCAATGAAAACTTTACAAGAAAAACGATGCAAAATTTTAAATTTATATTGTAGCATTAATATTTTCTCATTTTCATGGAACTTAGCAAATGGCCATATCACCTTCCGAAAAAATACATGGGTAAGTTCATTCAACTCAATGTATGTGTTTGTGGGTTTTTTTTCGGAATTTAAGAGTACTTAAAATACCTCATCCGAGTGCATGTGGTGTTTATTTTTCATGTTTTAAGACTAATAATACATGTTGTAATAAAAAATTGAAACTTATAAATTTTATTCAAATACAAATTTAATACTATAACTTTCATGGCATATAATCAGGCGGAGCTCCCATTAGGGCAAGGTAGAGCAGCTACCTTGGTTTTTGACAACCATATTCATATGCATGTGTTTGTCCTGAACGATTTGAGTGCTTGAACGTAAAAAAAAGGCCTCTGTATGAGAAAATTATGCTTATTTTAGTGAAACCGATTCTAAAATCAAAAGGCTAGAACTCCAACTCTTATATACGGTGTGCATGTGGTTCTACATTATTTATCTCTTCGCATTTTCTTTAAAGTTCGCCCTAACGCTATTTTTTCGTCCTCCGCCACTGCATATAATCCATATTTCGTTGGTCAAACTAAGGTGTGTAGTTTTTTAAAAAACTAACTAAGGTGTGTAGTTACCCATACGAACATCTGGTTTCATCCGAAGATCCAAGGTTCATGCTTTTTTTATTACATGAATCCCAAAGGGGGTTTACCAGCAGTTCAGATTTTGGCCACATTCGTGTTTCGTTCCAGTTCATACTTTTCTAAGGGTCTGTCTGCATGTGTCGGAATAATAAAAATAGTATTCCTACTAGGCTAGCTTGTACAATAGAGATGACGATTGTTTAGGATAATACAAGTTACATGCTCCCATTGTAGATATGCGTTTTAAAACATATCAAAATGTCAACAAAATAAATCGAAGAACATTTGGGTGTATATATCTGAACATTTTTATGTTCGCACATAAAGTTTAATGAAAACAAAATATTTTTGGTGGCCTGTGGTAAAACAAATGTTATTTTGGAGCACTCAAATTTATCTCTTCTTTTACACTGGCTATAAGTGTCTTTTTCGCACGAAACATTGTTTACAAACATGGATGTACACCCAATTTATTTTTGGAATTTTGTAACATTTTCACATGCATTTTGATGCAGTGTGACTAGATACTCGTATGTGGCAAAGAGGATTTCCCCACAAACGCCTTGTCTCATTGAGGGAGGCATCAATTCACTCCTAACACGACTGGTCGAATTATCGTGTCAATGTCAAGTTCTTATGTACCGTGCGGCGTTCTTCTGCGAGTTTCAATGGTATCGTGCAGGTGAATCGGTCATAGGTCGTGATGTGATGATGTCCTATTGTTTGGTCACTTTAACTCTTATTTGTGCTCTACACGTGATCATCTCTAAGAAATTGTCCTGCCACTCATGCGAAATACGGTTCTGCTATTGCTTTGGTTTTCGATCTACTGTGGGTTGTGTGTCGAATGAGATTAAATACAGGTTGGAGTTGGTCCTGTATTTCCGTCCAAAAAAAATATCTATGCCGCATGTATCATTGTATCCCCGTTTGTTACCTGAACAGCTCACGAAAAAACAGTCCAGTGAAAGTCATGAAACATGGGTTCACGTGTATTTGGCGTAGCAACCCCGTCAGAGCATTCCATTCGAGTCAAAGTCTATAGTTTAGTCCGACTGTTCTTTTGGAGCTCGACACTCCCGTGATGGCTACTTTGCTCTTGCAACGAAGGACTTCTTTAGACATTAATAAAGGAGCTTTGAAACACGCTCAAGCAATACTTTTTGGACACGACTACCCAGTGGTCAGCCACTATTGGGCCTAAATAGTGGTCAGTCCGGACAAGCAAAACGACAAAAGCCCGTCGCTGAAAGCCGCGCGCGATCCCAGGTTCGGACACGCGACGACGCCGTTTTCCTCGTAGCCGCCGACGGCGCGGGGCGCCCCACGCCTCCTTCCTCCTACCCACCGACGGCGCGCCCTGCGCCTCCTTCCTCCTACCCACCGACGGCGCGCCTGCGCCTCCTTCTTCCTTCCCTGCTCGGGCCTGAGGCCGCGCGCTCCGCCGATTCCTCCCCTGCTCTGGCCACCGCCGGCGCGTTCGTCGCCGTCTGCACGGCCGTGGACTACGGCTCCCTCGTCGTCTCCAGCGCGGTCGTCGTCACCGGCGCGCTCGCAGACCCCCTCGGAATTCGCCGTCACCCCCCGCACTCGCCGTCGTTTCTGTACTTGCCTCCCCTGCGCGGTCGTCGTCTCCATCGCAGGCGTCTTCTCCCGCGCGCTCACCGCCCCCTCCGCACTCGCCGTCCCCTGCTCGCCTCATTCCTCTAAGCCGCTGTTGGGGCGCCCCTGCACAGCTCTACCAGCTGTCGCCCCGCACAATTCTTCACTGCGACCTCCTCCGCCGTCAGAAAAAACTTCAGCAGTAAAAAAGAAGCTCCTGGAGATTACTTTTGAAGAACATCATTGCTGTCTACAAAAAATGCAGTAAGAAAACATACCCCTGATACATCTCCTTCTTTTCTCATAGTGATCTTGGATGTGCATGTAAGTTTCCATGTAATCTGCCTGTAAAAATCACCCTTTTGTTCTCTGGTTCCTATTTGCACATGTAAAAAAGTTGTAAAAAAATGATGTTAGTCATGTTTTGTTAATGTAACATGATCATCGCTTGCTGCTGGTGCTGTAAGAATTACTTTACTTAGGCCCATGATGTATCTTTAGGGTTAGCCCAATAGGTTGCATCTGATGTATGTTCCAGTTTTAAAAACATGGAGAAAACATACATACATGTTACATAGTAGATGTTACGTCGCAAAAAATGTAGTGCTGAAGACCTTCTGAACAAGTTACATTGAGGGAAAAAATGCAGTATTATAACTTATCTGCACCAGTGGTGGTAGATAGTAGGGAAAAAGGTGCAACATTCTGAACCAGCAGCAGTGAGGAAAATTAAAGAAGTTGCAAAACTGACACTTGCATCAAAGATTTCAGGCATCAAAAGAGTTCATACATCCAGGGTAAAAAACTTGATTCAGAAGCACTATAGATTGCTTGGAACCAAGTATACTTGCAGGGTTGCAAAAAAGTAGTTACATTCAGGAACAAGTGCTACTTTCCCCAAAGAGCAGTAGTTACATTCATCTGGAAACAACGGTTAAAAATGAACGGAAAAACAATTAGTTGTTGGATATAATGCATATGATTATAACATGTAAGCTTGCGGTTACTTTTAGTTAGTTTCCATGTTAAAGAAAAGAAACTTCAAGATTCCAGATTGTGCTAAAAGTTACTTCGATAATATGTGAACTGCTGTGTTTGAGATGTAAAATAACATTCCAGATTGTGCTAAAAAGTTACTGCAAAACATTATGTAAACTAACGTTCGACATTTCAAATGTGCTAAAAGTTACTTAAACGATATGCTTCAGGGAATTTAAACTGACATTTAAAAATGGCTAAGTTACTTTGTACCAGATGCACATGTACAACGACTCCGTGATTTCTGGACTTCGCTACTGCTACATTGTGTCAAGTTACTTTAGGTCTAGTAAAAGTTACTTCAAGAGCAGGTAAACTACACATTCAGAAAGTTACTTTGAGAAAATGCTAAAAGTTACCTCAAAAGTAGTTAAACTAACATTTGAAAGGTACGCACGTTTCAAAAAACATTTGAAAGGTACTTTGAACAGAAAATTTACTTTCAACAATTGGTGCTAGTAACAATTCAGCTAACATTCAAAAATTTACTTCTAGAAAATGCTAAAAGTTACTTCAAAAGTAGGTAAACTAACATTCAAAAGGTACTTTGAACACAAAATTTACTTTGGACATTTGGTGCTAGTACCAATTCAGCTTCAATTTCAGATACTACCAGTACTTGCACAATCTACCCCCTCCTAGCAAAACATAACTTAGACTGAGATACTACCAGTACTTCCACATGCTACAAAGTAATTCTACATCATGAAACATTCACAGGAACTGGCAAACCTGCATCTGCAGAATTCCTTAAACTAAACCAAAATCCACAATGTAATTCAATTCCACATACCTTTATCTGCTGTATAATCCTCGAAGTCGAAAACTACACATCTCTGAAAAGCAAAACACAGCTCTAATCTACTTGCACATACGTCGACCATTGCTGAAAAATGTGGGAAGCTAGGATGAACTGACCGTGTTCGTGCAAGCCCACTCCCCACCTCTTCGGTTCGCTCAGCAGCTCGTCAAATCGAAACCTATATGGTGGTACACTGAGATAACCAACAACAAAAAATAGAATCAAAACCGGCACAGGTGGGTGATTTTGAACCAAAAACATCAGGATGCGGGGGATGTGAAAGAGAAACACAACAATACGAGCTGACGCTAACCTGATAGATCTTCGTGCGAAATCACAACTTCGTCGATTTCTCGCGAGCTCGTGCAGGGAATCGAACACACCACCGGTTTCGTCGCTCGAAAACCAACACGAAATCCACCGCCGATGCGTCGCCAGAGCTTTCCTCGCAGAAACTACGAACGATTCGCAGTTCGCCGGACCAGAACACCGCCTAATCTGCACGTGAAACCTAGTAGAATGGTCGAGGTGGAAGAAATTTCGAGGGCGATTGGCAATGGAGAAGGGAGCGGCGGAGAGGAACGAAAGGGGAACGGTGTTTCTCTCTACGGGGCGCAGTTCCCGACATTCGAAACGACGATGACGACCCTGGACGGTGGGCCACGGAAGGATTAAAGCGGTAGGCGGCAGGGCGTCCGATGAGCATCGCGCGGTCACGCGCGTGAGCACTTTTTGTCCCGGATGGTGGTCAGCCAGTTATTAGATTTTGCGATACTTTTTTTATGTTACAAGTCGCCAAATAATCAACAAAACGGTAAATGTGTACTACTGGCAACATGAAAACAAAACATAGAAAATGTGCCGTAAAGAAACACAATTGGAACATAAAAATGTACCATTCACAATAGGTCCTGGATTCATTTGCAACTTGTCTTCCGTGTATAGCGATACACACTGGCAGCACTCACTAAATGACAAATGCAACATACTCCAAACCGACCTCCGCTCAGCCCATGGTTGTAGAGGTTGAGATGGGATAGAACACGGTGCTGCCTAGAGGGGAGGAGAAGTCGCGGTTGAAAGGAGAAGGCGCTTGTGAAGGAGAAAAGGGCACCGTACTTAGGTGGAGACGAGACACTGATGCGCCCTTGTGTTGTCACCGACATATCTAGGCATGGACATTGAGGCGGCTTTACGACATCCTATGGAAGGACAGTTGCCTACGGAGGTGCTCCTAGGAGGGTTGAGTCAGACTAGACCAGAGCGAGGTGCCATTAAGGGCGGAGCGAGACAAAAGTTGCAGTGGGAGCCACTCGAATGGCTGGGGACATTTCTAGTACAGAATCAAGATTTTTGAGTAATATTCGTTTGAAGTATTGAAGTACGAACACATTATATTAAAATTCAAACGTTTGAGTGGGGGCCACTACCCCCACTTAGCTGTACATAGGTCTGCCTTGGGTTCCATCAATGGCGATCATCATCGATCCCTTAGGTATTGTGCGGTTATGGGGCAATGTTTATTTTTTGCACAGAGGGCAATGCCAGGTCTAGTTGTATACATCTGCCTAACATCCTTCACAATTCTATTGGTGGGAATCGACCGTAGTGATTAGATGGAGGGACGGTGAGACACCCACTAGTCGTGTCCGATATTTTCTCATACGGGACAGATGTGCCTTAGGCTTATCGGTGTCGGTTGTCATTAGGGGAATGTGTTAGCCGGCAAGAAAAGTTGGCAGTATAAGTATATTCAACTATTCAACGACATGTATCCATCTTATCCGGGTGTAATTAACCCCATGATCTCGCCTCTCCAAAAAGATTAGGAAGCAACGCGCACATGTGTCATGCTCTTGTGAAGGGTCTTGGCTCGGAGCTCTAATGCTAATCCCAGATTTGATCTTTGGTTGGACCCAACATTAACGACATACAATCATTTCGTGAAACCGTTATCTAAGAGTAAGAGTACCGTACTTTCGGTGTGTCACGGTGTTTGGTTAGTGTGGTAGATTTTTTTTTCCGAAATGGGAATGGTAAGCCGACTTGTTGGACCTCAATACTTTGCATGCTTTTAATAAGCAGACTTGGGTTATTAGGATGATGCACATGCCATGAGGTTTTGTCATCCTATCCGAGAAACTGTGAAAAGAGAAGCAAACTGAATTATTTTTGTGAAACCCCCAAAACCTTAACACAAGAAATAATAATAATTCCTTACACATATTAGGATCATGCTAAATATTCTTCAATGAAAAACTAGAATATATTTTTGTGAAAACAACAACTGGAATATCTGTACGACATATGTTTATAGTTACAGGCTTACAGCCCGATCTATAAACTTATAAATGAATTATATCACGTTCTTTGCTGGGCCACGCCGTTGATTCAAACTTATCAACATCCGCCGTTTGGGTTCCAGGTCGAACACGAGTGGCTCGGTCCTTGCAGCTGCTGCAGATACACCTGCCGGATGAACCTGATGACGGAGTTGCCGGCGGTGGCTTCTCCGGTCCACTCCTCTCCCGCCAACGGCCGAGCCGTGCCAAGAACCGCCAAGAACACCAATACCATCACGACCACCGGAAGAACGAGCTTTGCAATCACGGGGGCCATGATCTTGATCCGGTGATCTTGTGTGTCGCTCTCTTCTCGCTCTCACTTAGCTAGAAATAAAGAAGTGGGGATGGAACATTAGTGTGTGAAACTCTATAGGCATCCGGCATATTATATATAGGGCCTTGCATCAAGGGAGGGCCGGAAGCTGCTTGCTCTTTTACATGGACGACTTGGCGCGTTTGTTTGAAATTTGAAAAATTGATTGATGAATAGGAACTTCACAGCGAAATGTAGATATATTGGTTCTGGGCCGGCACGTAGACTAGAATTCCAGGTCATTTTAGTCAAGAGAAAACCTGTAAGCGATCGAAGACATAACTTTGCTTCTTGTGACTTTAAGTTGCATGGGACGCACGAATCTGGTCTCTGTGATCATGTGCATGGTCAAATACTTGTATTTCCTACTATAGAGTACGACAGCTTGTGTACACTGTACAGTACACTCTCCTTCGTTCCACTGTTGTTCGTTGGTCAGAGTCTGATGTTCGATTTTGTTTACTTATATTCAATTCAAACTCTTGGTAATTTTCCGAGGAAATGCCGCGTGATTTCTTTCCGTACGTTTCAAGTGGAGAAGTATCGCTTGTTAGGACGAGTGCTTAGCACAGGATGTATGCATTAATCTTCTAGCTCGTACATGTATGTATTATTCCACAGTCAACAAGTCTATTTCACGCGCTTAGACATATTTTCTCTTTCAAGTGGTCAACAAGGTGTCCGTATCATGCCCTTAGAAGTTGACTTTAGGATCTAAGAAAAATCCAGCATGAGATTTGACCTACTACTGGTCCTACTTCTACTTGCAAATCCAAGAAAAATAGCTGCTTCCTTCAGTTCCTTAATAGGGCCCAGTTTTGAAGTTTCGGGAGTGGATCTCCTCCAGAACGGCGAGGGGGAGAGGCGCCAGGGATTTGTGGACGGCGGTGGCTCTGGTGGCATGGTCCATTTGGACCCAACACAATGACATCGTTTTCAACGGGGCCCCACCTATAGTGGGTGCGAATGTGCGATCGTAGTCTCCATCAGAGTAGAGGTAGATATTTGGAGAGCGGCCGGTCTCTTTAGGGTTAGCCTAGGACGGGCGGAGCGGTAGAGGTTTGGCGAGTAGTTATCTATGTAGGTTTACCGCTTTTAAGCGTGGAGTGCGTGTGTGGCGCCTGTGTCACCCCGCTTTTTAGCCCTGGCCGCTTGGCCCCTTCTTCTATGAAAAACGATATGCCCAAGGCATATCCTTGAAAAAGTTTAGAAGTTTCAAACAATTCCGAAATCAATTATGTGTATACATATACATGTTATCTACACATGTACACAGTTTTGTACAATAATACATTGACTTGTACATTTGGTTTTCTTGTGCATATCACTTATAAAAAAAAATCTCTGCACATTTGGTTGTAAATAATAAACATGTATAAGTACTTGTATGTCTTTTCGAGAATATTTTGAGACACAAAATAATATTTTCGATTTTTTTTAAAAGATGGGGAGCACTTGTTAACTTTCCTTTTTTCGCTCATCGGCGTTGCAAACAACCAAACAGAGAGTTCTTGTCAGTTATGACCTTTGACCGACTATGGGCTGAGTTTCTAACACATGTGGGATCCACTTAAAACTTATAGGTGGGACCTAGTATAAACTTACATGCACCGTGTCTATGTCCCAACCCTTTGTCGTTTCGTCTTAGACATGTGGGTACATGGCGCTCTCATGCGCGTATATGCAACTCACCTTTTGCGAATTACTGCGTGCCTTCAGCGAGTTGGTGGTGTCGAGCAGGCACTCCAGCATGCCGGCACCTGCTTGCAAGCGTCGAACGACAATTTATAATAGGGTTCTGCCTCTATATATACATTTTTTAAGCCGTCGGTTGGGATAAGTTGCCCAAGTTGTAAATCCCCGACGTTTATAACCTCATCCGATTATAGTGAAGATTTGCTGGCTGGCGCCCGTGGTTTTTTCTCTTCCGATGTTGGAAGGGTTTTCCACGTTAAATCTCGTGTCCCCGTTGTGTTGATCTTGCTTTTGTTCATCACTTCTTTGCCTATCGTTTATAACAGTTGGCCATGAAAGTCCTTTTCTTTTTGGATTATTAACTTAATTCTTGTATTCTTCTAACAGAACGATGGAGAGCAGCACCGACCGCAAAGCAGCGCAGGGCCCGAGATTGCATCAACCAGGATCTCACGCTGATGGCCAAAAGCACCACGCACGCGAGGGGGTCAAACCCTAACGCTGCCGCCCACCACCGGGCTAAGCCCGACGGCGTCCTCTAGCGGCGGAGAGTGTGGACGGCGCGAAAAAGGGGCTTGGCAGCGGCGGAAAACTAGGGTTCTCCTTAGTCATCTGGGAGGCGACGCCGGGGTTGGGGCTAAGTTCCTGAGTTCACTTAGAAAATGAACGATAATTACGTGGAGAACAAAGACGGGGCAAAAAAGTCTAAAGTACCCACGAAAAGAGAAGCAAACATAAGTACAGAAGTAACATAATGTAGTTATAAATTCCAATGTAATATTTCTGTACAGTTGTAATTCACTTAAACAAACTTCTATACTAAGGTACAGTTTCAACAAGGGACCTTCTATAGTCCTTAAAAATCTTAACGAAAGAGAGAATAATGTTTGTCTAAACATACGTTTCCCTCTGAAATTACACTAAATTATAGATCTCCAAAGAACAACTAATAAGTTTAACAACACCTGTTGAGTGTTAATAAAACCCACTTTATAAACCTCTAAATGAATATAGGACGTTCTGGCTGGGCCAGCCACGTCAGTGATCACTAGCTTCGTCGTCGCATGTTTCTGCGAACGTATCAACATCCGCCGTTCGGGTTCCAGGTTGAGCAGGAGTGACCTGGCCCTTGCAGCTGCTGCAGATACACCTGCCGGATAAACCTGACGACGGAGTCGCCGGCGGTGGCTTCTCCGGCCCACTCCTCTCCCGCCAACGGCCGCGCCGCGCCAAGCACAGCCGAGAACACCAACACCATCACGACCACCGGCAGAACGAGCTTTGCAAGCACGGGGGCCATGATCCTAATCCGTTGATCTCCTTGTGCTTCTCGCTCTTAGATACTAGGAAAAAGAAGTAGCTATCACTTTCTTTCTCTTTTTTGAGGAAAGCTATGGAACTTTACAATGTGTGAATATCTATAGGCTTCCGGCAAGTTATATATAGGGCCTTGCACACTACATGGAGGGAGGGTCGGAAGCTGCTTGCTCGTTTACATGGGCGACTTGGCGCGCGTTTGTTTGAACTTTGAAAAATAGATTGATGATGAGTAGGAAGTTCACAGCGACATGGCCGGCACGTAGACTAGAACTCGAAGTCGTTTTAGTGCATGCATGAAACCTTTTTAACTGAACAGCAAGAAGAAAGTAGTATCGCCCGATCAACACTGCGACGGAAATCAATGTAGAAACGACGTGTGCTTGCTTTGCTGCTGAAAGCGAAGACCTGTCGCTGTGTCTGTTCTGACTTTTAGATTACAGCATATAGATGGGGGACACACAAATCTGGTCAATGACGACGTAATGCATGTACTTTATTCACAAGATGCTTGCCCGGCCCTGGTCAAGAACTTGGATTTCGTATGGAGCTCGTCACTGTTGCTCGTTGGTCAGAGTTCCCTACGCGTTCAGTTTTGTTTACTTGCTTAAATTCAAGTCAGAATGTTGGCAATTTTCCGAGAAAATGCCGCGTGATGTTATTTCCGTGCGTTTTAAGTGGAGAACAATCGCTTGTTTTTTTTTTTTTGAAATTTAGATCAATCGCTTGTTATGCCGAGTGCTTAGCAAGATATATCCAGGATCGTTATCGTACATATTGATATACTCCACACTAGGGCTGGACATAAAACTCGAATTTCGTTAAGCTTGTTGAGCGCTCGGTAACTCGACTCGTTTACGCTCAACTCGTTATTTTAACGAACCGAGCCGAGCTTTAGTTTCAGCTCGTTAATACTAACGAGCTTAACAAACGAACTAACGAGTTTCGTGAGCTACTCGTTAAGATCGTTAGACAACAGGGCTATAAATCTGCTGGCATTCAGCAAGTTAGTTATATTTATTTTCATTTCAATGTGTGGCACTTCTATGAGTCTATGAACTATTAGCTGTCGATTTGACATTTTTAAGTACTTTTATTCGTTTTACGGCTGAAATCTTGTCTACCTGATGCATTTTAAGTTTTTTACATCTTCTTAACGAGTCTTAACGAGCTGCTCGCGAGCGCTCGTTAACAACTAACGAACCGAGCCAAGCTTTAGTTTCAGCTCGTTATTCTTAACGAGTTTAACGATCCGAGCCTTAACGATCACGAGCCATAACGAGCCGAGCCTTAACGATCCGAGTAGCTCGTTAGTCCAGCCCTACTCCACACGGTCCAACTTTCTACTGCACCCAATTAGAATTCTTTCTTTGTTCTCTATCAAGTCGCCAACAAGGTGTCCGTATCAAGCGCTTCGTAGTTTGGACTTTAGGATCTACAAAAAAAAATCACTGGTTTCTATCGGTTAATCTAAACTAAAGCAGCTGACTCATTTCATACATACTTCACGCCAAAGGGCCAAAATTCCCGACTTTTGAAAATTTGAATATCAAAATTTGTAGTTTTAGAATTCCTAACTTTAAACTTTTTAACTTTCAGAATTTTGAACTTTAAGAAACCAAAACTTGCTGTTTTCTCAAAAATATATGGAAATTTCTTACTTCTAAAGTTCAAGTTCCAAAAAGCTTAGAAATTACAACAACTTTGTCAAGGTGTCGGACACGGTGCAGGGTGACAAGAGGCCGGCTTCACAAGTCTTAGCGAGTAGAGATAGCTTGACCAGTTGGCCATTGTGTTTGGATATAGGTTTGGTAAGTGTTGTGATAAACCCAGAAATCTGTCCACATGCTTTTGGACCCGAGTACTCCTCATTTTCACTGTGGTTCAGTATTGGTTTTCCTTTCTCTTTGGCACATGTAGGTGGGTATATCGGGTTTTGCTCGTGTGCCTCTTGATTTTGGATTTCAAACTTCCATAAATTCTAAGTTTTCAAAAAAATCTGACAAGTTATGAAGACTTGTGAACAATGCAAAGTCACAATATCACAAACCGTGGTATTAAAGGTTATAACCATTCAAACTTGGTGTGTGGCCTGAATAATTTTTGTGATTTTTGTACGGATCACAAATTTTCATATTTAAAAGTTCTAAAATTACACGTATGGCCAAAGCGAGAGAATCGAAGACAAACTCACCACCAAAACTACCAACAGAAGAAGTGAACTTTAATTCGTGACGTGCAAAAGGTGTTTCTTTTTTCCTTTTAGGTGTTTATCTACCGCTAAGGTAAACAGAGTTGTCAAACTTTGGCACCGCCTCGTGCAGGTTGCTCTATGTAAAATGTTGTTGGACATGAATGAAAATCCTCCTGTTCCAGAAAATCGTCCTTTGCGAGTATCAGTGGCTTGCTAAGTGGATATTTTGTATAGTTATTATTACTCCTGCGTCCATCCCCATTTAAGTATAGTTCTAGTTTTAGTCTAAGCCAAATCTTTATAAGTTTGACCAACCTAATAGAAAATTATAGTAATATTTACAATATGGAACTAATGTTATTAGATGTACATTGAAATGTAGTTTCATAATATACTAATTTCGTTTCATAATATTGTTACATTTGCTTATAAAGTTTGCGAAATGTAAAAATGTTTGACATCGTATACAAAAGTAGAAGTAGAGACGGAGAACGTATTGCTGTAAAATATGACTTCGTCTCACAAAAGGCTCATCCTGCTCACATGGCCCTCCCGTTCCCCAATCTCCCGTCCCGACTCCTCACGCCTCTCTCGCGCACGGACTAGAGTGGGGCACAGCCGCCGTCGCCGCCGCCGCCTTGGTCGAGGGAGAGCTCCCTCGTCCCCGGCGGACGCCCCCGTCCCCGCCTCCCTCCCATCTTGCTCAGCCGCCCTCTCCACAGGGACTCGAGCACGACGACCTGCCGCGGCAGTTCCACTCCTCCCCCGAACTTGCTGCATCACCGTCCCGGCTGGACCACGAGGAGCAGGTAAATAAATTCCTAAATCTGTGTGACTTGAGATACGCTAGTTACTTGCGAATTAGATAATTTAGTGTATGCATCTTGTATAGCAGCATTACAAAATTACTAATTGGCTTGCTTATGAAATGATTGTGTGTATGTTAACAAATGCTAAGATTTGTATGGCAGCACCATATGCATCACCAATTTTCCTTATATGCCATGTTTTAGTTAATGCCGCTAAACTTCAAATGTGACTCACATTGCCTCAGTAAACTAAGCATAAAGTAACACTCTGCAGCCAGAAAACAATCCCCAAGTGATTTATCTCGAGAGCATGTTGGCCTCGGCCAGCTCCAAACCCATCCCCAATAAGCACATCTGGCAAAAACAACTACTCCTACTAGCATGCAAAGAACAGTGAATTTGCTAACACTGAAGCCTGTGAATTGCATATGCGTAACACCGAGCTACTACTGAATAAAAAGGGAAGAATAATATCATTCCCCAACTTGACCCCCCGTGTCGCACCCTCTGGCGACACCGGGGGCGACACCCAGCGCCGCCGCTCCCCTCTCCCTCACCCCGCCCTCCTCGCCGCTGCCGTCGCCGGCCTCTGCGCCGCGGCGGTGGCGGCCTCCCTGCTGCCACACAACTGGCGGCAGGGGTGTCCCTCTCCCTCCTCTTAACGCGGCGACCTCCGGGGCTGATTGGGCAGCGATGGCGCGTCGCCGGCGTGGGCACGCCGGAGCGGCGGCTCCGGGGCCGTGGATCTGCGGTGGGGCGGCGGATCCGGGGCCCTAGCGCCCGGATCCGGTGGGTGCGTGCTCGGGCCCGGCTGTGTGGGCGGCGGGCCAGAGTCGCTGGCGTCGCGGCGGTGCGGGCACTGGCGCTCGGCCGGCCGCGGCGTGGCTCCTGCGGCGGCTTGGGGCGGCGCGGGAGGCGGCCGGGGCGCGCAACGGCGGCGGCGGCGTTCGTCTGGCTGGGCCTGCGCGGGCCCCATCTGGGCCGCGTGGGCTAGCGTTTTCGCGCGGCTTCGACGACGACATGGCGGCTGGGATGCGCCGGCGGCGCTGCGCCCCTCGCTTTGGCAGGGTTGTGGCACGGGTGGTGGATGCCGGGGCGGCGGCCTCGGGGCTGCGGCTGTGGCGGTGTCGCAGGTGGCACGTCGCCTGCCGTGGCGAGTGGTTGCTACGGCGGATGCGGCTTGCAGAGATGGTGGCCTGGTCGACCCTTCTTGGGCGGTTAGCGGGGTTCGCAAACCATCGCCGGGCGAAAGTCCTGCCCCACTTGTCGGCTGGGACCGACGTCGGCGACGTCCTCGGACGTCGCACCCTTCTTGAAGGCGTCGTCGAGGCGGTGGTGTTGCCTTCCTACTGCCGGGTTCTCCGGGGGAAACCCTAGATCCCTCGCGGGATTGGGCGAGCGCGGCGCTCTGGTGTCGTTTTGTCTCTTGGGGCCTCGCCTTGGATGTTCCCCGGCCAGCGGGGTCTGAGGTGAGCTGGTGGTTTGGCGGTGGCGAGTCTTCGCCCTCGGCTTGGGGTTGCGCGGTCCTGGGACCGGCGTGGACGCCGGAGCGGCGGCTCCGGGCTTCGCCTCCGCCGTGCTGCGTTGAGGTGGTGGAGCGTCGACTTTGGTCGTTTGGACGTCAAGGTCGCCAGCTCGGATGGAGTGCAGCTTTGGAGCTGGCGTGGATGTCGAAGCGGCGGCTCCGAAAGCTTCGCCTCCGCTGGGAGGTGTCGAGGTCGCCTCCGCATTTTGCGTCGAGGTCTCTTGGTGTCGGCTTTGGTTGCTAGGGCGTCATGGTCGTCGACCCGTGTTGGAGCGCGGTTTTGGAGCCGGCGTGGACGTCGGAGCGGCGGCTCCGGTCACTCTCCTTCTTGTGAGGGTTTTGTTGATGTCGGCCTTGGTTGCTTGGGTAACTGGGTCGTCGATCTGTGTGGAGCGCGGCCTCGGGGCCGGCGTGTTTGAGTTGTATCTTTTCGTTTTGAGCCCTTGTCCTCTTGTTTGCTCCTTCTTTATCAATATAAAAGGCAAAGCTTTTGCCTTGTTTCAAAAAAAAAGGGAAGAATAATGATTTGCCTCTGGGATCTAGTTGAAACTCACCTGCCAACTCCAGATATAGTGATGATTCTACAGGGGATTTGTGTCTAACAGATGTCCCACGGGCCCAATCTCGCAAGAAATCAGGTAATACAGGAGTGGTGGGTTGATAATTTGCTCCACAGATTGCAGTTCAAGGCATATGCGTGGGATTCCAGGAAACAAAAAAAGAAAAGAAAATCAATGACGCAAAGAAGAGATGGAAACACAAATGCCCACAACTGTTTTCAGATAAGCCAAACCTCAACCAAACACAGCCTGAGTGTCACACTCGCCTCTTAGTGTTATTTAAATGCTTTGTACTAATAGCTCGGCACTGCCATGAGAAGCGCCTTCAGACCCACCCCTGCAATCACCCACTGCCGGGCCTCGCGTAGTCGATGACGGCAACGTTTTGTTGCTTCCAGATCCACGACACCGTGAGCATAATCACCAAGGCCGTTCCATGTCATGGCTGGGCAGACTGGATAGTTTGGTGCCACCACTCCACAAAGCCTTCTCTGATAACCGGAGGCCTAGAGGTCAATCGGATCCACAAAGCCCAGAATTACAATGCACCCCTCCTAGGTGAACCGTTCCAAGTGCCCCCCCAGTGGTTTGGACGGAATTTGCTAGCATTCTGATGCATCCATCAGGTGCTACCTAGAATTTTCAGTCATTGGAAATGGCTATAGCTAACAGTAGGATCGCCAAGGACATCCCTGAATTATCAGTCTTTGCAAAGGACACCAAAATATGTTGCTTATTCTTTCTTTTTTAGATTAAAATTGCTTATTCTTTCTTTCTGCTTGGCCCACCCTAAGATTTCATTACAGCATATAAGTCAGTGAAGAAGAAGAAAAATCTCTAAAATCCAGCTCAGATACATCAAAAGATCTTAGTTGCCCTAACAAAACTTTCTAGACCCGCCACTGGTTACTTGAGCTCAGATACATCAATAGATCTTTTCACGTATTCGTACTTGTTTTCTACTATTGATGCAGCAGCAAGCCAGCAACTCTAATTACATTTATGTGCTTTTACCGAATGAATTTTTTCTCAGGAGGTGACAGTGTTTCGTATGACGTGTGCTTGCAATTATATTGCCATTGGTCTTCCCAAGTACGGGTTATATGCGGGGAGAACGATACTCTCACCGGGCCATAAGAATTTCCTCCGGAAATCCTCTTACAAGTTTCTCAAGGTCCGTGCCCTGCAGGGAAATGATGGCCGTAGAAGGCTGATTGACATAATCCGAATCATCCCTGAGCTTTCAAGAAACTATTTCAAGAGCGGGTCTAGGAGAGCCCTATTTGGCGGCATCTCGCTCTTGGGTGGCTTCTATGTTGCGCAGACAATTTCCCTCTCATTTGGTGCTTTGGGTGTGAATGATGTCATTGCAGCAGTTGTGTGTGTCCTCCTGACCGAGTACGTAACGAAGTTCTACTATAGCCGCCCTAAGGTTACCTTCCCCGTTGCACTCCTCAACAACTTCAAGATGGGTTTCACATATGGCCTCTTCATCGATGCTTTCAAGCTTGCTAGCTGAGCTGCATTACCTCCTGCGGGTGCTGACTGCTGCGTATATACTCTTCGCCACGGCAAGTGGGCACTGGGCAAAGATAGTGAGAGAACACAACACCATGCGATGTGTTACGGCGATCCATACTTTTCTTCATTGTTCTTGTATTTCTGTGTGAATATTGGCTTATTGGTAGTATAGAACTTATGACATGTAACGATTTGCAACCTGCAGTGAGAGCTTGCTACCAGAGGATGTCACGCAGCTTAACCTTGTTCGTTTACGCTCACACATCGATCTCTCTATAAGGGCCCGTTTGGATTGTCTTTCAGATTTCCGTTCCGTGAAACTTTCCTGGCCTATCAACGTGATCATTCGGATTTCCACAAGGTTAGCAGGTCCGTATTTTGTCCCGACCGTTTCTGTTAGAAAACGATCATCCAATCGAGCCCTTAGGGACATTTGTGCATGTTATGATTACAAAGTTCAGTTTAACTTCCAAAATAAGTGTCTCAACTTTGATAGAAAGTGGATGTATGTATTTTGGGACGGAGGGGGTATTATTAAACTGACGTGCTTTCTCATAGTCATGGCCCATTCGTCATATAGACACAACGTCGCGCCCGTTTTAATTAGGTTGTGCAGGAGGTTGCCTGAGTAATGGCAGGGCGACGAGACGGTGGAACGTCTGCCAGCACACGTCGCAATATCGTGGGCACAAAATGAAGCGACATGCCGAGCCGGGCTGTCCACATGTTGACTTCGCTGCGGCTCCCTCGGCGGTGCATGAACATGTGTCGCCGACGTCAGTGCGAGCCAGAGGAACCGGTGCTCGCCGTTAATGCACTCCATCCAACCCCGTCCCTCGGCAGTCTTTTAAACGATGCGCATCACACCTCTCCTCTCGTCACACAGCCTCCCTCTCATTCTCCCTCTCCCAAGTCCATCTTGTCGCCAGTAGATCCGTCGTCCAGCATGGTTGGCAGCCACGAGGAGCCGGAGGAACCCGAGCTTCACCTTCATCGCGACTTCTTCTCCCCGGAACGTGGGCATTGCAGCAACGAGTGCCACGACGAGCAATCCGCAAGCAACTAGAGCAACGCCGCCACAACGAGGAGCAACAGATGGCCACAGCATGGCACCGTGAGATGCTGCACGAGGAGGCAACCAACACGCCTATACATATGTTGACGGCGAGAACACACAGATTTACAACCGCCACAACATCTCAATGCTATACGGTGTTCGCCTATTCTCACAAAAAAAAATTCATTTATATTTTTCGAAAAAGTTTAATAATTTCGAAAAAAATCCAGTTTTTGAAAACTTTTAGATTTTTGAAAATGTTCAAATTTGAAAATTATCCGGATTTAAATACTTCTCGATTTTGAAAATGTTTGAATTCAAATAATTGTTAAAATTTGAAAATGTTCACCTTAAAAATTGTTCGGCTTTTGAAAAACCTGCAGATTTAAATGTTGTTTAGATTTAAAAATGTTGAGATAAAAAAGAACCGTAAAACACAAAAAGAGGAAACCAAACTATGATTTTTTATTGGGCCGCTCAAAAGTGGCCCATGAAGCAGGTGACCAAGGCGATTGGCCGCCTGAGGGCGTCATGTAGGAGCTCCCTGCGACTGCGATAGGAGCGACAGGCTTGCTCACGCGAGCCCACGGTTACAAAGACCTGGCAACAAGCGGGGGTGTTGATCCACTCAAACCTCTCCCTCCGGTTTCCGGAGAAAAATCATATTAGACAGGGTCTATCGCCTCAGCGGGATAGACCCACCTCGATGGATGACATCTGCCTATAAATCCGTTATTCCCGATTCCCAAACCTCTCTTTCTGATTTTTGCTACTGCCTAGACATCTTCTTCTACATGGAAGCTCTCGTCAGAAGCAACACGACAAAGAAATACGAGGCCGTCTTCCGAACTGAGACGCCGCGAGACGCATCACGCTCCTCCTTTAGGCCACTGGCCGTGCCAGTCATGGCGGAAAACTCCTGGTCAGGTGCAAGTGCCTATCGTGGCTGATGACATTGATGATTATCGATTATCCTTCGTTTCTTGCTCCACTGATCCAAGCTCATGGGCACACACAACACCGTCCACTATTTTGCGATTGGATTTGTACGACAAATTTTGAGGGGTGACACATCTTCTAGTCATCAGCCGATCAAAAGAAATACGGGACTCGAGATCATCACTTTGGAAGCTCGACCTGGAGTTTGCAGCCAGGACCGGCGGCGGCCGAGGATCTCGATGCGGCTTGCGTCGTCGCTGCTGTCAACGAGAATGTCTCGTACTGCTTTTGTATCGTTCCTGATGACGAGGCCTTGCCGCGCGGCCGCCATGGATCAGAGCAGGGTTTGATCAGCGGTGGTGAAAAAGGAAAGGGATTCAGAGAATCGGGAATAACATATTTGGTGCTTTGAGATCGTGGCGAACAGATGTCCTCCATCAAGGTGGGTCTATCCCCCTGAAGTGATAGACCCGGTCTCATAAGATTTTTCTCCCCAGTTTCCAACCTTCCAAAACGCGGTATTCCCTTCTCTTCCAGCTCCCGGAGCAAACCAAACTACGGACACGACTCCCGACCCGGTGACCCCGATGCCGATGCGTCGTCCTGTCTCCTCGCCTCCCCACGATCCCGTGCCTACTTGGCACAAAAAGAAAAGAAATTGCTGGACTACTTGGCACTACGGCCGACCCAGTCGCCTCCAAGGTCCAAGCCGGCCGGGGGTATAAATACAGCTCGCCGCCGCCACAAAGCTTCTCAGATCAAACCGCAAGCGAGCTCAGCAGCCATCTCAAAGTCTCCGACAGCGCACACGCACACTCAAGCAGTCCAGCGACCAAGGTGAAAGAACATTTCTTAACCCCTAGTGTTTTGTGTGTTAGTTAACAATACCAATGATATACTAATTCTAATGCTAAGTATTTCAGTTAGTGTATGACTAAATATCATATGCATCAAAGCCAAAAATGCAAAGAAGAAGTTGCTCTGAAAAAGTTCCAGGAATCGGATTATTGGAGCCGGAAATTCCCAGGGCCGGAATTTCCGGTCCACCAGAACTTCGCAAAAATTGGCCAAGGAATTTTTGGAAAGTGGTTCTGGCTTCAACCGGAAATTGTGCCCGGAAATTCCAGTCTACCGGAATTTCCGAGTGCACCCAGAAGAGCCCCCCCCAGAAACGACTAAGTCAAGTTGAGAAAGCGTTCTGCCTTCAACCGGAAATTGTGCCCGGAAATTCCAGTCTACCGGATTTTCCGGGTGCACCCAGAAGGACCCCCAAGAAACGGCTAAGGAAAGAAGAGGTTTCGGTTCTGGCTCCAACCGGAAATTCTAGTCGGATATTTCAATATTCCGGATATTCCGGGCGACCGGAATTTCCGGTGGTGACTTATACCGGAATTTCCGGGTGGTCGAAGCAGCCAACGGCCAGTTTTTGGGCAGAGCTATAAATACCCCCCTCACTCCCTCAAGAACAGCTAGCTCTCTTACTCTCTCTCTCCTCAACTTCAAGAAAGCTCAAATCATCAAGATCTCCCAATCCCTCCACCCAAATTCGTTGATACTTGGAGGATTGAAGGAGAAGGCCCAGATCTACTACTTCACCGAAGCGATTTGCATTTCCTCCCCATTCACTTGGGGATTTCGTGGCTAGGGTTTCCTTTAGGAAAACCTAGTTCACCATTGTTGCCTTCTTGGTGTTGCCTTGACCTTTTGTGGTCCTTGACCTGTTGTGGTCATCTTGAGAGCCCCCAATTAAGTTGTGGGTGTGTGCCTCAAGCTTGTTGTAAGGGATTCGATCTCCGCCCCAAAGGGGATCAATAGTGGAAGGTGAATTCGCAACCTTTGTGGTTGAGTTCATCGGAGAAGAAGGTGAGCCTTTGTGGCGTTGTGGTCAACCTGTTGTGGTGACCCACACCTCTCCAACGAGACGTACACCCGTGTGGTGGAACTCGGGATTACATCTTCGTCTCCGCGTGCTTCACTTGGTTCCCCTAATCCTTACTCCCTTACTTGCTTGTTTCGCACTTGTATTTATCTTGTATCTTGTTTAATTGCCTAGCTTGTCATTTAGGTAAATTCACCTTAGTTGCATATCTAGAGAATTTACCTTTGTGTTAAGCTTAAATTGAAAAAGAGTTAAAATTTGTAATAGCACCTATTCACCCCCCCCTCTAGGTGCCGGATTCCCGTTCAATTGGTATCAGAGCCAGGTTCACTTTTAAGGGCTTTACCGCCTAAGTGATACGATGTCGGAATCCGAACCCGAGAGGGTAGCCCGTGAGTTGGAGTTGGCAGAGGCGCATGCCAAGGGAGCAACCATGGGCGATCTCAACTTGTTGAAATCATCCATGGATGCCCAATTCCTAAAGATGAACGAATTGCTTCAAGCAATTTTGAAATCTAAGGAAACCTCGAATGCTTCTCTCTCAACCCCACTATCTCCTAAGGAGAAAGGTGATTCCTTCAAGGAATCATCGTCGGGTGAGTCCAAGGAAACGCCTCCGGGTATTTCTATGGAAAAAGATGGAAAGGGTGAACCACTTAGCTCCACTAAAACCCCACCATCCGGAGAGAAATATAATGAAGTCTTTCACACCTATTCTCCGGATCCTCCCATTCCACACCCTCATGTCAACATTAGAACCGATCCCCCAAAGCTTAAACCTCAACATTTTTCTCAATGGCAATTTCAAATGAAGTCTCACATTTGCAGTGCTTCCATGGAGTTATGGCGCATCATTCAAGTTGGATTCAAGGCCAATGACCCAACCAACTTGACAAGGAGAGAGGTGGTTGATGGTCAACTCAACGCCACCGCACTCCACCAACTTCAAGTGGCCGTTGGAGAAAAGGACATGCCTCTCATCCAACATCTCTCCACCGCGAAGGAAGTTTGGGATGCTCTTTCTGACATTTTTGTCGGTAATGAGAGCATGAAGAAGAACCGGTATGATGCCTTGTGTAACGAGGTGGAAGGGTTCTTCAAATTGGATGGTGAAAACCATGAGGACATGTACCGGAGGTTGGTGGCCATCGCTACTACATTTAGAAGCCTTGGTGCGGTCTACGTTGATGACCAATGGATCAAGAGGAAGTTTGTGAGCAATCTCTTGCCCTTTGAGGAAGCGGACTTGAAGACCTTACAAGGAAGACACGACTACGCCAAATTGACATCCAATGAAGTCATGAAAGAGATGACCGCCTACAAGGTTGCCGCGAAGATTGCTCAAGACGCAAGAGCAAGAGCTATTGGGATGCACAAGCACGCATCGGTAGCCTTGAAGGCCACCGTTGAAGAAGAAGAGGATGATGATTGTGATGACTCTATCGAGCTATCACATGATCATTACCAAGGTTCACTCAACCAACATCTTGCTCTTACGGCTCATAAGTTTTGGAAGAATCCCTCGAAGTCCAAAGCAAGGATGGACAGGAAGTTTCCAAACAATGGAAAGAACCAAGGTAACAAGGTGAGGACTTGCTATAATTGTGATGACAAAGGCCATTTTGTTGTAGATTGTCCATGGGAGAGGAGAGAAGAGCATGGGGGGAGGCTCGTGGCCAAGCCCAAGGGCAAAGGGCCACTATCCATGAAGAAGAAGCCCTTCTTCAAGAAGAACCAAAAGATTGTTTTGGTGACTCAAGAGGAATATCCCTCCGATGATGAAGATAGTGACAAGGATGACACTCGAAGTGAAGTAGCCGCAATAGCCACTACCTCTACCACTTCATCACTCTTCTCATCCCCAAATGAGAGCCACATCACCAAGAATGCAAGATGCCTTATGGCTAAGGCATCCGAGGTAAAATTGCCTCCTACTTCTATATCCCATGATCTTGATGATGAAGTTAGTCTTGAAGTAAAACAAGAAATTATTGCTTTTGATGAATTCATGACTAACTTGCAAGGGGTTGGCAAGAAACACTTTGGCTCTCTCATGAGTCGTATAGGTGAGCTTGAAGATGAGCTTGAGCTCAAAGGTGAGATTGAGAGGGAAGATGCCTATGCTAAGGCATCTCTCCAATCTTCTCTAGAGGATGAACAAGAAGCTCATGCTCTTCTCCAAGAGCAACTTAAAACTATTGTGGAGTCTCATAACTCCGATGTTGCCAAACTAACTAAGGATCGTGATCTTTACTTTGCTAGATATAAACTTGTGCAAAATGAAAAGGTCGAGTTTGTGGCTGCTCATGCTAGACTAGTGGAAGACTTTGAGTCACTTGACAATGCTCACAAGGCATTGACAAGTGAACATGATCTTCTTACCAAGTCTCATGATCAACTTCAAACTCGGCTGTCAAACCTTCACAAACCTAGCACCTTTATTCCTTCAAATGACCATGCCATTGTTGTTGAGAATGTTGCTAGGGTGAAGTTTGTTCCTTCAATGGCAACTACAGTCAAGACCTCTCTTGATAAGGGTAAGAAGGCACTTGCTACCCCTCTTCATGAGCAAGTGACCCACAAAGGGAAAGAGGGTCTAGGCTATGTTGCCAAGAAGAATAAGAAGACCAAGAAGAAGGCCAAGCCCGCTCTAGCCAAGAAAGATGACATTGCGAGTGGAAGTGTCACAAGGGGCACACCCACTCGTGATGACTTTGCGGGCATATCTAACCCTAACTATGCTCTATATGTTGATTATTATGGAGATGTTTATGCTAGATACATTGGTCCATTTGATGGTTATATTGAGTATGTTATTTGGGTTCCAAAGACCCTTGTTGCTAACCAAAAGGCACCCATTGCAAAATGGGTACCTAAGTCAAAGAATTGATTGTGTGTAGGGCCTTGTTTCCGGCGGATCGAAATGGATAATTGACAGTGGATGCACTAGTCACATGTCCGGAAGCAAGGAGCTTGTAACGGAGTTGAGGCCTAATGATGATCATATAACCGTTACATTTGGCGACAAATCAAAGTCTAAGGTAATGGGACTCGGCAAGGTGGTAGTGGCGCCGGACATCACTCTTGTGAATGTCTTGCTTGTCGAATCCCTAGGTTACAACTTACTCTCGGTTCGTTCTTTAACTAAGTTGGGTTTCTCCGTTCTTTTTGAAAAGGATATGGTTATCCTCTTGCGGAGCAAGTCTCTCAATGTTGCTTTCGTTGGGTACATTGAAAATGAGCTCTATGTGGTTGACTTCTCCGGAGTCACCACTTCTCATACAATGTGCCTATTCGCTAAAGCGGACTTGGGTTGGTTATGGCACCGCCGCCTAGCCCATGTCAACATGAGAACTTTGCAAAGTCTCCAAAAAGGTGGCCATATCCTAGGACTAAAAGACCATGTTTATTTCTCGAAGGATCGAATGTGTAGGGCTTGTGTTGAAGGCAAGATGCATGATTCCCCCCATCCAAGCAAAACCATCATTTCATCAAAGAGGGTTTTGGAGCTCCTCCATGTTGACCTCTTTGGTCCTATTCCGGAAGCTAGTCTTGGTGGGAAGAAATATTGCTTGGTTATTGTTGATGATTATTCGAGATACACATGGGTGTTCTTCTTCAAGACGAAGATGGAGACTCAACAAACAATCATCGACTTCTCCAATGAAGCTCAACGTCAACACAATGTCCCAATCTTGGTGATTAGAAGTGACAATGGGTCCGAGTTCAAGAACTATACGTTGAATGAGTTCCTTAGTGAAGAAGGGATTCGTCATCAATATTCCGCTGCGTACACTCCCCAACAAAATGGTGTAGCCGAAAGGAAGAACCGCACTCTCATTGAAATGGCAAGATCGATGATGGCCGAGTTTAAGTCCCCAAACAACTTTTGGGCCGAAGCCGTCAACACCGCTTGCCATTCTTCAAACCGGCTCTTCTTTCGCAAAGGACTCATGAAGACACCCTATGAAGTGCTTACAGGGAACAAGCCCAATATCTCCTACTTCCGAGTCTTTGGTTGTAAGTGTTTTTATCTCATCAAAGGTGCTCGCTTAGGAAAGTTTCATACTAGATCTCTTGAAGGGATATTTGTTGGTTACGGTGCCGAATCCCACACTTATAGAGTCTATGACAAGGCTTCACGCATTGTCATAGAATCTTGTAGTGTGGCGTTCGAGGAGAATAATGGCTCCCTTGTGGAGCAAGTTGGTGTTTCCGATGTAGGTGATGTTCAACCTCAAGATGCTATCCTAAGGATGGGGGTGGGCTTTCACCGCCCCGTCGAGGTCTATTATGAAGGTGATCAACAAGGACCAAGCTCTACGCAAGTGGTAGCTACTTCCTCACAGGGAACCCAAGACAACAACACCGTGCCCAACACGTCCAACCAAGAAGATGGACAAGAACTTTCGACTGCTCCAGGAATTTCCGGAGAGCCGGAAAATCCGGTTCAGCCTGATGTCGGAAATTCCGGTGGCTCGGAATTTCCGGTTCAGGGTGAACCCGGAATATCCGGTTCTGCTGAAATTCCCGGTGGCAGTACGCAACAAGGCCAAGATCAACCTACTCCCTCATCTCATGAAGTTACTCCAAGGGTTGATCAAGGCCATCAAAACGGTCAAGGCGGAGACAAGAATGATCAAGATGATCAAGTGATTCCTCCCACCTCAAGAAGGGAGATCGAAGTCCGCCGTGTGAATAGAGTTGGCACCTCTCAAGAATTGAGAGCCCTCTCTCTTGACAAGGTTCTTGGAGATGTAAGAAGAAAGGTCTCCACTCGAAGGCAACTAGCAAGCTTTAGTGAGCATCATGCTCACATCTCCATGGTGGAACCAAAGAAGGTGTTTGAAGCGCTTGAGGATCCGGATTGGCTGGAGGCCATGCACGATGAACTCAACAACTTCAAGCGCAACAAGGTGTGGAAGTTAGTGGAAAGACCCAAAGATTGCCGCAATGTTATCGGCACTAAGTGGATATTCAAGAACAAGCAAGATGAGCATGGCATAGTGGTGAGGAACAAAGCAAGATTGGTGGCTCAAGGCTTCTCCCAAATTGAAGGCATTGACTTTGGAGAGACCTACGCGCCCGTGGCTCGACTCGAGTCCATTCGTATACTTCTTGCCTATGCTTCTCATCATAACTTTAAATTGCAACAAATGGATGTTAAAAGTGCTTTTCTAAATGGTCCACTAAGCGAACTTGTTTATGTTAAGCAACCTCCGGGGTTTGAGGACCCCAAATATCCGAACCATGTCTACAAGTTGGATAAGGCGCTCTATGGCCTTAAACAAGCCCCACGTGCGTGGTATGAGCACCTTAGAGAACTACTTGTAGACCGTGGGTTCCAAGTTGGGGAAATCGACCCCACCCTTTTCACTAAGAAAGTAAATGGAGAACTTTTCTTATGTCAATTATATGTGGATGATATTATATTTGGATCTACTAACAAAGCATTTAACGAAGAATTCTCTAAGCTTATGACCGATAGGTTTGAGATGTCCATGATGGGTGAGATGAAGTTCTTCCTCGGATTCGAGATCAAGCAATTGAAGGAAGGGACTTTCATCAACCAAGCAAAGTACACTCAAGACATGCTCAAGAGGTTCGGGTTGCTTGAGCTCAAGGGTGCCTCTACTCCAATGCAAACCAAGTGCCACCTTGAGCTCAACCCCAAGGGTAAGGATGTGGATCAAAAGGTATATCGCTCGATGATTGGATCTCTTCTTTACCTTTGTGCATCTAGACCGGATATAGTACTAGCCGTAGGAGTGTGTGCAAGATATCAAGCGGCTCCTAAAGAAAGCCATGATGTGGCGGTCAAGAGAATCTTTCGGTATTTGGCTCATACCCCAACCTATGGATTGTGGTACCCCAAGGATGCTCATTTCACTCTATGCGGGTACACGGATTCCGATTGGGCGGGAGATCAAGATGATAGGAAGTCCACCTCCGGTGCTTGTCAATTTATTGGGAGGTCATTGGTAAGTTGGTCTTCTAAGAAGCAAAACTGCATATCTCTCTCCACCACTGAAGCCGAGTATGTTGCCGCCGCAAGTTGTTGCACCCAATTACTATGGATGAGGCAGACTTTAAAGGAGTACGGTGTCGATTGCGACAAAGTGCCTCTTCTATGTGACAATGAAAGTACCATCAAGATTGCATACAACCCGGTGCAACATTCAAGAACCAAGCATATTGAGATCCGCCATCACTTCATTAGAGATCATGTGGCCCGAGGAGACATTGACTTATCTTATGTGCGCACAAGAGATCAATTGGCGGATATCTTCACAAAACCTCTCGAAGAAGGAAGGTTTTGCTATTTGAGGAATGAGCTCAATATCATTGATTCGAGGTCCCTTGCTTGATCTATTGCACACACACCAAGGACGCGATAGTACCATATTTTGTCTAGATGTAGGCATGGACATAGGGGGAGTGCGGTCCTAATACATTGGACCATCCCTCCCCCCACTATGCCGATAGTAAGTGTTCTTTGATCTCTATATTCATTCTTATGTCTAGTGAGCTAAAACGACGAGTAGTGGTTATGTACCCAAGATCTATCTTCGCGGTGACATGCCATACACTCCTACATGGTGGCTTCGGCCACCGCCCTCTTCTTTTGAAGAGTTGGTCTCATTTGGAGCGTTTTTGTTGCCTATTAATTTCTTGTTCATGCATGTGGGAAATCTACTCAACTTGGCGCTTTATGCTTTGATTTGGTTGTTGTAAGTTGAGCATGATGTACCAATACCAGTTTGGAAATCTATCCCAAGCCTATTCTTACCTAAAAACATTTCTCTCTATTGCACACAAGTCATCCGTTGAAAACTGGGATCTTTGGTTCAGCAGGTCGGAATTTCCGGTTCCTTTTGGGTCGGAAATTCCGGTGACCCGGAAATTCCGGTGTAAGTTACACCCGGAATTTCCGGTCGGGCGGTTTGTCCAGAAATTTATAGGGCAGGCTCGGGGTGAAGGGTTCATTCGAACCCATCTTCCACCCCCGACCTGCCCCACTTCCCAGCCGCCGCTCCTGCTCCTCCAAGCCCTCCCGGAGCTTTCCGGCCGGTGGAGACTCTCTCCCTTGGCCAGATCTGGTGCTCCTCCGCCCCGTGGACCTTCTCCTCCAAGCTTTTTGCCCCATGGACGAGGGTAACTCTCCCATTCATCCCTTTTAGTGCTTGCACTTTGGATCTAGATGAGGAGTAGTTTGTTTGCAGATTGCTTGGTTGTAGTGGTCCCTAGTGGTATACTTACTAGTCTAGATACATTAGATTTGATTTGTATTGGATCGATCTAGTTTTAGACCTAGCACAAACTTCAAACTGCAATGTTTCGACAGACCGGAATTTCCGGTCTGAACTGAACCGGAATTTCCGGTCTGAATTTTTCTGAAATCGGCAGTTTCCAGTTTTTCCAGGTTTAGCTAATTTTGATCAATGCAAATCACCTTTAATGTAACTAGTTTCTCCCCACTGACTTGTGTGTACTCATCTTGTGCTATCCATCTATTCTAAATTCACAGGTAATTTGAGTGGGAGTTCTTCTCCTTCCATGAGTGGAAGACTCTCAAGGCAAGTCACTCGAAAGGTTAAGGGCAAAGGTCTTGCATCTTCTAGCATGTCCATGTCCAAGAAAGCAGTTGCCTCCTCTAGCAAGCCCAAGTCCAAGAAGAGAAAGGAAGTTCCTCCTCCTACTCGCCGTCTGCCGTACACAAAGATGAGTGCAGTTGACTATGCTCTGTTTCGTCAAAGGGATTGGTACCTTAGGCCGAGGGATGATGACCTCGATGATCGCAGTTTTTGGTGCAAAGAGCAAGAATACATCCTAAAGGACGTCTATTACTCATTGAAGAAACCCATCCGCAAGATGCAGCCCTACAACCTTCAGGCGCTACAGAAGAAGGCCTCATTTGCTGAAGCCATCCATCTTATCAAGGCTATGGGGTTGGAGAGACTTGTGGTCACCCGCTGCGACTACAACTCTCAGCTCGTGCTGCAGTTCTTTGCCACTCTTGTGATGAAGGGTGACTCAAGGAAGACCATCAAGTGGATGACTGGCGAGACATACTGTGAGTCTGACTGGTATGAGTTTGCAAAGGTGTTGAGTTACTCGTTTGATGGTGACAATCCTCAGGGTTACCGCATGCACCACAACTACCGCATCAACAAGAAGGATACCGCTCATCTCTATGGCGAGGGTGGAGTTCCCGGTCTCTCCAAGGACTTGCTCCCTCTGTATGATGTCCTTGTGCGCATTCTCCGGGAGAATATTGCTCCAAGTGGTGGAAACAATGATAATGTGGTCACTCCCCTTTGCAACTTGCTACTTCATGCCCACACCATTGCTATGAGCACAGATGATAGTGCGGATTGGAGTGTGGATGTGATGGACTACATTCACCATGAGATGCATGATGCCATGACCACTACGGTCACCATTCCCTATGCTCCATACATCATGATGCTCATCAAGTCCAAGTTCCCCGACCATGATCATAGTGATGATGACTTGGAGGTCCATGACTTCAAGCAACTTTATGAGAAGAGGACTGTGCCCAAGCCCCCAAGTGTGCCATCCTCTCGGTCCACTCGGGGTGGTTCGTTCATGGGTGATGCTCGGAGGGCTGCTACTCCCTCTTATGCCCCCTCCACCTCCGGACACGTGAAGAAGCTGAATTGGTTCCAACGCAACATCCTTTGCATGAACATCGACATTCGCAAGGGGCAATACTCAGCCTACAAGGACCGCCGTCAATCTGCCCACAATCAAGAGATGATCCTCCATCACATTTCTGGATCTCCCGCTCCTGCTGAGCTCACACCGCCTCTCTCCTATGCTCAGTGGAACCAGGGGTCTATGGCTCCGTGGTCTCAGTTTGAGAACGATCTTGGTGGCAGCTCATACTCCACGGGACAGGCTTATGAGGAGGTTACTTCTGATGATGATGACGAGGATGAGGACGATGATGAGGATACCCCTTCCGAGTGATGTTCTTCGGGACGTAGCATCGCTCTTCTTCCTTTTTGGCGTTTCGATGCCAAAGGGGGAGAAGTTGATCTATTAGAAACGGGGATTTGCATGGGTTCGGGCACAAGCATACGCTTCTACCATTTATTTGCGCTTGTGTCCATTTATCTTATTTGTGTTTGTCAAACTATTTATGCTTGTTGAACTATTTGTGAGAACCTTTGTGTGTATTGAGACAATTCCCATGCTATCTATATTATCTATGGTTGAGACTACAAGACTATTGTGTTGGTATTCACCTCATATGTTATATGCAAAAGGTATGAAATTCTATCAAGTCTCTAGTTATACCATGGCTGTATATTGTCTCATTACTCCTTATGATATCATGTGCTCTCTATTGCAAAAATGCTCTTGTCTATTGTGCTATCCGTTGTCTAGCTGTTTTCAAGTATGCACATGTTTAGGGGGAGCCATTTTTTACCATAAGCATGATATAGCATTGTCTTTTATTGCAAATCTGTGTATTGTCATCTAACACCAAAAAGGGGGAGATTGAAAGAACATTTCTTAACCCCTAGTGTTTTGTGTGTTAGTTAACAATACCAATGATATACTAATTCTAATGCTAAGTATTTCAGTTAGTGTATGACTAAATATCATATGCATCAAAGCCAAAAATGCAAAGAAGAAGTTGCTCTGAAAAAGTTCCAGGAATCGGATTATTGGAGCCGGAAATTCCCAGGGCCGGAATTTCCGGTCCACCAGAACTTCGCAAAAATTGGCCAAGGAATTTTTGGAAAGTGGTTCTGGCTTCAACCGGAAATTGTGCCCGGAAATTCCAGTCTACCGGAATTTCCGAGTGCACCCAGAAGAGCCCCCCCCAGAAACGACTAAGTCAAGTTGAGAAAGCGTTCTGCCTTCAACCGGAAATTGTGCCCGGAAATTCCAGTCTACCGGATTTTCCGGGTGCACCCAGAAGGACCCCCAAGAAACGGCTAAGGAAAGAAGAGGTTTCGGTTCTGGCTCCAACCGGAAATTCTAGTCGGATATTTCAATATTCCGGATATTCCGGGCGACCGGAATTTCCGGTGGTGACTTATACCGGAATTTCCGGGTGGTCGAAGCAGCCAACGGCCAGTTTTTGGGCAGAGCTATAAATACCCCCCTCACTCCCTCAAGAACAGCTAGCTCTCTTACTCTCTCTCTCCTCAACTTCAAGAAAGCTCAAATCATCAAGATCTCCCAATCCCTCCACCCAAATTCGTTGATACTTGGAGGATTGAAGGAGAAGGCCCAGATCTACTACTTCACCGAAGCGATTTGCATTTCCTCCCCATTCACTTGGGGATTTCGTGGCTAGGGTTTCCTTTAGGAAAACCTAGTTCACCATTGTTGCCTTCTTGGTGTTGCCTTGACCTTTTGTGGTCCTTGACCTGTTGTGGTCATCTTGAGAGCCCCCAATTAAGTTGTGGGTGTGTGCCTCAAGCTTGTTGTAAGGGATTCGATCTCCGCCCCAAAGGGGATCAATAGTGGAAGGTGAACTCGCAACCTTTGTGGTTGAGTTCATCGGAGAAGAAGGTGAGCCTTTGTGGCGTTGTGGTCAACCTGTTGTGGTGACCCACACCTCTCCAACGAGACGTACACCCGTGTGGTGGAACTCGGGATTACATCTTCGTCTCCGCGTGCTTCACTTGGTTCCCCTAATCCTTACTCCCTTACTTGCTTGTTTCGCACTTGTATTTATCTTGTATCTTGTTTAATTGCCTAGCTTGTCATTTAGGTAAATTCACCTTAGTTGCATATCTAGAGAATTTACCTTTGTGTTAAGCTTAAATTGAAAAAGAGTTAAAATTTGTAATAGCACCTATTCACCCCCCCCCCCCCTCTAGGTGCCGGATTCCCGTTCACAAGGGTTTCTCCTGCTTGGCGCCATTCGAGCGAGATCAGGATTCAGGGGTCTTTAGTTAAGCCGTCGGCGGCTCGGCGCTTCCTTCGCTCTGCTCCGCGTATGGCAACGTCCGCGGCATGCCGATGGCACCATGCTGCTTCGTCGGGAAAGGGGAGCGGGGCGCCATGGCCGCGCACCCGCGCTACGTGCCCAAGAGGGGGAAGGTGTTCCGGGCCGTGCTGGGGGTGCTCCTGAGCTGCTACCGCCCCGCCAAGACAGGGCCTCTGCCACGGTGAGGCTCGTCATCGGAAGTGCCGCAGAATGGGGACTCAGTGACAGTGAGTCCGACTCACAGCGTTGGTCCGCTTAAGCTCCGCCTGCTAACACCTTGTTGGCCGTGCGAGCTTCACATTCTTTTCTTTTTCCATCAAATGTTTAGTTTGGTTTGAACTTTGAAGCACATTGCTCTGAGTTAATTTCATCTTGCCCACTGAACCCATGGCGTTCCTGAAGGCAGTCTTCCTTTGTGAAATATGAACGTCTGAATTCAATTCGAGGTGATTGATTACTTACTGACAGTCTATAAGGAGAAGGATTAAGGAACGGTAGATTTAAAAATAACCAAATTTGCATACGTTAATCATAGTATTTACACCCATCCTTCCTGAAATTCAAACTTGATTTTTTTCGAAACTAGGACAAGAGATTTGCCCCATTTCATTAAATAAGGCAGAGTTGGGATAACAAGTAAAACAACATCAAATAAAATTATTAGAATCGGACTACTCTCCCGGCATTAATTCTAATTCCCCAAGATGTTCGCTCCGCCAACACCCACAATTTCGCCTCATGTTTGATCTTAGTAAGGATGTTGATAGACGAGGCGTGCTTGTTGCGGCACACACGAGCATTCCGCTCGTTCCAAATTTCCCAAGCAGTGAGAAGGAGAAGGACGAGGGATGCCACCGCTTTGAGGTTTATCATACCCACACCGGAGACATGTGACGCCACCATTTCATAAGGGAGAGGGCCGGTCAAAGTGAAATATCAAAGATGTTGTAGCCGAAGTCAATCTTTCAATAGGCTCCAAACCCTTGTAGTGAAACGATAATGGACTATGAGGTGGGAATCCGATTCGGGAGCCTTTTGCAAAGCGGGCAAAGGCTGCAATTTGCCAACCGCGACACGACCAAACAGTTTGCCGTCCAAAGGTGGTCTTGGAGAACAAGGCAAGCAAAAAAAATCATTTGGAATTGCGCCTAGTAAGCCGTTTTTGCCGAATATTCACCATTTATAGAGGTTCCACACGATGGAGTCCTCTATGTTATCCTCATGATTCACATTTTGTAGCTTGATCCAAAGGTCAACAAATTGGTGCACGTGGTCGGCGGAGAAGTCTTCGATCATGGCACTTTTCCCAATCCAAGCATTGTTGAGGAGGACTTGGTGGATGGTCCACTTATTCGTGCATAGTAGATGATATGGAAAAAATGAGTCGCATGCTACTATTGGTGCATAGTAGATCTGAAATTCACTTCCGGGAAAGATCATGCAACCGAGAAACATATAGAATGTGCCTACTATGGATAAGAATCTTTGTTATTAGCTCCCTACTATGTATTAATGTAGAGATGCATTTAAAATAGTAATAGAGTCCAATAAATAAGTTATGTCAAAAAAATTGGACAATACATTGTTAAAGGCTCCTAGTGCAGAGGCTTGTTCCACTTTTCACTTTAAAAATTTTGCAATAAGTTTGTGGTAGTGTTGATTCAGATGGTAGTGTTTGTCTCTCGTATTTGTGCCACCTTAATTTTGGAGAGAAGGACTAAAAAATCCATACAATGATTTGAACAAGATAATTATGTGGAACACCGTCATTGTCAGATTTGAATGTCGAATGCCAGACAAAGGATTTTCACCCTGGGGCTCTAGTACCGGTATAGTAGTAGCACAACCAAAACTCAACTGCCATCCACCTCCATGTTTTCTATCTTTGATGTTGTTGAACATAGGTCACCGACCAGTCGGTAAAGATATGTGCATAATTCTCGTGCACAAGAATGACATCTAACTTTTTTAGCTTGATGTTGAACCTTCCAACATACGCTCACAAATACGGTTCTGATGTGATCAACTCACACGAACAAAAATATGCACGTATGAGCTTATTGATGGACGACGATGAGACTGACAACTACCGCTGAAACCCAGGCTAAGTGCCCCTTCGACGGGAACGGATTGGCTGATTTTGTTACGTGACTTCGAGTCATTGTCATGTGGGCCCCAGCATGTATGAGTCCACATGTCATTGACACAAAGTCAGCCAAAGTCAGCAAATGTAAAGTCAGCCAATCTCATTCGCCCTTCAACATGCCCATGCCATCCTCGCCATCAGCGGACGACAAATTTGGGAAAAGAAGGAATCCTTGAAAAATCCCTTCCGTTCTCCCGCTGTTGTGTTATCATTATTTAGAGCACCTTTCTAACAGAGCCCTTAAAATGCGAAGTGAGCCTATCTCAACTGGTTTGGTTTCTTGTGGTGGAACCATCCCACCCAGGTTCAAGTCCCAGACTTGGCATGGGTGCTCGCATTTTCCTGGATTTTCCAGGATTTAACCGGCGCTATGCTTTCAGCGGTAGGTGACGTGCCCGTCAACAGCGAGACGCCCGTGGTGACTTCGTCAACCTCAAGATATGCCGGACCAGTCTCTCGGAGTTGCTCATAGGGGTAGGGTTTGCGTGTGTGCGGTCATAGGGGTGTCTGTACGTGCGTGTTTGTGAGCATCTGCGTCTGTTCTGTGTTTCTCAAAAAAAAAAGAGCCCTTAAAATGCAAAACCTTAAAACCTGTTTACGGTTCACAAATGTCACATTTTTTTTTGATAAAAACAAGACGCACCATAGCAGAAACCGTAAAACCGAACCTTAACATATAATATTCTGTAGAATATCCCTTCGCCTTCTTCCTTTGGCTCCTTTCTTGTCTGTTCCTCCACCGAGAAACACGCACCGCACCCCACCCCACTGTTACACCGCCGTCAAAGACTTGTCCAGGAGCTGCGCCTCTTCGCCACCTCGCTCTTCCCCGAAGGAATCGGGCTGGCGCCGCCGGAATCGGACACACGCGTCCGTTTCTTTCTCGGCACCGGCGACGCCCACCGCCGCAATTCTTCGCCTACGGGCCTCCCTGGCAAGAACCACTACCGCGAGAACACTCCCCGTGAGCCCCTCTTTCGAATCCCCCTCTCCCCCTCTCGAATTCATGTCACATCCCTCGTTTTCGATGCTGTGGCGGCGGGACGTGCGGAGGGCGAGGATCTCCGGCGAGTTCGGCCACGGCGCCAAGCTCGCCTACTTCGTGTCCATGTTCCTCTACGCGTCGCTGGTGGTGCGCGTCAACCTCTTCCGCGGGTTCAGGTTCTCGCTGGCGTTGTGGGCCTACACCTTCCCCGATGATGAGTGCGGCGCTGACCACGGTGTTGTACACGTCGGAGGTGGACAACATGCTCACGCGGGCGCTGGCCGTCGGCCTGTCGGGGGTCGTCGCCGTCACGGTCACGACGTGTCCATCGCCATTACGCGGCGGAGACCCAAGTTCAGCAAGATCCTAGCACACCTGCGGTCGTCCAGCTCCGACGTCAAGGAGCTCGTGCTCTCGATTCCCAGTTTCAGCTCGAATCCCAAGGTCGGCGCCTACTCGGGCGACTCCGGATCCAACACCATGACGAGCAACAGAGGCTAGCTATCTAGCGCCGGTGAGTCTCCGACGATGGCGCACGGGCACGACAGAGCGGGACGGGCGCGCCGTCGCTGAGCGATCCCATTCCGGGCCGGTGACGTGCGGTGGAGATCATATTTTCTGAGCGTTGACTAGATCTCAGGCACCCTCAAATAGATCGTCAAACAGCCTCCAAATCTGCGTATTCACAGGTCGTGGCTATGAATTCCCAGTCCCCCTTAAACGTTTTACGGGTTTGACCACTTTTAAGAACTCTATCCGGGGTTTTTTTTTTTGCAACAATAACTGTAGACGTCCGATTTTTAAGGGTTTGACCACTTTTAAGGGCTCTATTTGGGCTTTTTTTACAACAATAACTGTAAACGTCCGATTTTTAAGGGCTTGACCAGTTTTAAGGCCTTTGTTAGAGATGCTCTTACTCTATTGTTATTTTCTATCTCATATTATATATTATTTTGATTGTACGATTCGCCTATTTATTTACATGTGTAACATTTCCACCCCGATTTCACTCTATTTCCGTTACGAATGGTCTAAATATCCGTATTTAAACCACAACAGGTCATTATCCAATGTGCTATAAATCTGACGAAAAATATGGTACTGTACGTAAAAGACATGATAAGAAGAATTCCGATCATATCCGATCTGTCTACATTCGTAATTGTCTTCCATCGGAAAAGAAGTTCTCTCTCCCTGGCTCGCGGCCACGGCTCCCGAGACCCGGTGCGAAGCGGAGCGTTGATCCAATCAACCATCCCCAACCTTTTGACAACGCGGTAATCCCCGTCACCGTCTCTGCCAGCTGCCCAAGCAAGGCAGAACTGCGGCCGGGGACGACCTCCGACCACGATGCCGATGCGCCGTGCTCTCTCCACCCCAGCCTGCAGCCCTGCCTCCCTGTCCGCCGATCCCGAGGCGCGCTGACACACCCCCGAAACCCTTCCACGTCTAGAACAAATTTAAATGTCCTCCTCTGCGCCACTCCGGCGACCCAGTCGCCTCTTCCCGACAGCATAAATACAGCTCACCGACCCCGCAGAGCTTCTCATTCAAACCGCAAGCGAAGCGAGCTCACCGCAGCAGCAGCCATCGCTCCCAAGTTTCCGGCACTGCACGTACACCGCACAACGGCACAAGCACACTCCACCGCCGAAGCAAAGCGTACCTACCTACCTGGCGCCATTGCTTCCACCGAGGGCAGCAGGGATCTAGCTATAGCTTACAGGTGAAGCCGCGCCTGCTCTGCGTGCGGCAAGCTAGCCGGCGAAATGTGCCGCATGGCAGGCTGCTTCGGCGGGAACGGGAAGGGCGGCGGCGGTGCCCGCGCCGCGGCCGCGGCCAAGCCTGCGCCGGCGCGTCCGCCGCGCTACGTGCCCAAGAGGGGGAAGGTGTTCCGGGCCGTGCTGGGGGTGCTCCTCAACCGCCCCGCCAAGACCCGGCCTCTGCCGCGCTGAGCCTCGCCGGCCGCTGCTCTTGATCGGCTCGCGCCGGCCGGTGACCGGGCGCTCAGGCTGTTGGTCCATCCATCCATCCATCCACGACTGTAGCTCTGCTCGACTTGCCAAACACCTCGTTGGCCGCGCGAGCTTCACTTCCACGTTCACTTCGATAGGGTCTAGGAATCACTAGGATATTCAATCTTGGCAAACGCAATAAGTTCAGGCCTTTTTTCTTTTTCTTTTTTGCATCAAATTTGTAGCTTTGGTTTGAATAGGCACATTGCTTTCAAATTCCGATTAATTTTATCTTGCCCTCTTGGCACCTGACCTGAGTCCATGGCGTTCCTAAACGCCGTCGTGCCAACTCTGAATGTAAAGTCAGTTTCAGGTGTTTGATTACTTCTACTGAAAGTTCAGTCTAGTACAACGAAAAGGGTGGGGAACGACGAGAGATTCAAATATGACCAGATATTGCAGCTCGCGGCAATGATTGTACGGAGTGGGAGACCATTTCAACGGAGACCATTGTTTGCGTCGACCGGAGAGGTGTCTCTCTCGACACATAGTCACACACAGAAAAGCATAGGACAAACAACAAGTGATGGGCAAAGTCAGAGGTCAAGGTCAGCGTTTTGACCTGAATTTTGGCATCAGACTTGTTTAGTACTCCTTGCCCCTCGTGGTCTGTTGCAATGGCTGGTTGCCTTGTCGGATCTGAAATTGCATTGGCATTCACCTGCATTCTAGAGGCTTAATCAGGTGAGAGAGACTGGACCATGAAAATTCAGCACTGGAATAATAATTGAAGAAGATTGTTTGATTGCTTCTAGGCCACATCTTAGCTGAACAGACCAGAGTCCACATTTTCTCAACTTGTTTGCACCACAACTTCATCGCATTTTGCAGCACAAGAAAATAGACACACAATTTTTTCCAACGAGCAACATGTAGAATCAAGCATATCTATGCTGTCAGGAAAGATGGCACAAATATGATGGTATTATAAACAAGAAGTCGACAGAAACACGTAAACAAACACGATGTCTAATCATGTGGCTCCTACAATTCTTCTTCAGCTCGACTCCAATTTGCAACCCAGATCACTGTGTCGAATCATATTTGGGGCCATCACCGTCTGCGGCCGATGCGTTCCCGCCATCGGTCGCAGACTCCACAAGCTCCATGTTATTACCATTGCTGTAATCCCGGTTGGTGCCGCTCGCCGCACCTTCTGCTCCTGCACCAGACACCACCGAACTGACCAAACTCCCCGCCGACGCTCCATCACAACCGCTCGTCGCCGGGAGGAACGTCCGACCACGCTGGTAATCCGGCACGGCTTCGCTAGCGTTATGGTTTTCAAGCGGGAACTGATGTGCCATGGTCCCCGCGTGATGATGATGGTGGTAGGCTTTGGCGCCGAGGTTCGGCTGTTGCTGCTGCTGGTGCTGCCTGAAAGCCATCATCGACTGTTGGTGCTGCTGCGTGGACGCCGTCATCGGCCGTGGCTGCTGCTGCTGCGTGGGTGCCATCATCCGCCGTTGCTGCTGCTGCGTGGGTGCCATCATCCGCCGATGCTGCTGCTGCGTGGACGCCGTCGTCGGCATTTGCTGCTGGTGCGTGAACGCCGTCGGCCGCTGCTGGTGCTGCGTGAATGCCATCGTCTGCCGCTGCTGCTGGTGCGTGAACGCCGTCGGCTCCTGCTGCTGCTGCTGCGCCGCGTGAGCTGCACTGTCAAGTGGTCGCATCAAGCTCCTCAGCCGGTAGAGTTCCGCGATATTCTGTCGAAGCACTCGCATCTCGCGCATCTCGTCCGTCTCTGGCTGCTTCTGCGTCAGTGCAGGCCGTGGCACGACGGACGACGGCGAGTTCACCGCTTGGCCGGCCGGGTACGGAGGCCGCGGCATCATTGTTTGCTGCTGATTCTGAGCGAACTGCGGCGAGGGCATCAGTACTGGCGCCCGCGTCATCTGGCTGTTACTGTTATACGCCACCTGCTGCTGCCGCGGCACCGGCACCTGACCGTTGTTCGCCACCTGCTGCCTCGGCGGCATGAGCACCTGGCCGTTGTTCGCCACCTGCTGCCGCGGCGGCATCAGCACCTGGCCGTTGTTCGCCATCTGCTGCCGCGGCACCGGCACATGTCGGTTGTTCGCCATCGGCTGCCGCGGTACCTGCCCCTGGCCGTTGAATGCCGGTTGGCCGTTGTTGTACACTAACGGCGGCCTTGGCATTGGTGCGCGAGCGTGATACCCCATCGGCCGCCCGGGTCCACCGCCGCAATATCCCGGCGCCCTGAGCGGAGCTTGCAGGCCGTTGCCGTGTAGTGGTGGTGCTGGTGGTCCGAGGTTCAGGCGGTCCGGTGCGGGGCGGCGAGCCCGCTTCGACGCCCTCCGCTCCTGCGCGGGCCTCTTGCCCGCCTGTTTATCCGAAAGCTTCGAAGGCCCAGCCTCTTGGCCGCTCACCGCCGGCTCGGACTGCGTCCCGCTGGGGCCTGCCTCGTCGTCGTCCCCGTTGAGCCTATTGGTCTCGTAGATCCTGCACATCACGTACCTGTCCAGCTGCAGCTGCGTGCGTGCAAACCAAAACTCAAAGTAATTAGGCCCGACGAACCCAACCAAAAATCGCATGCACGCACGCACGCGGTAGATTAGATTAGATTAGATCGAGTGACAAAATTAGCTCACCATGTCTGCGTCGCCATCACCGCCGTTCTTGCTGCGCTTCATCTCGTACTCCGGGATGGTGAACTCCTTCATGAGCCACTTGGACTTCTTCTCGCCCTTGATGGGGCCCTGGTGGTAGGTGAGGGTGCTCCTGAGGTACTCGGTCTTGCCGTCTCCGGCCACCTTCAACACCGTCGACGGAGACGACTTGGTGATGGTCTTGCCGCTGTCGTCGCTGACCACTTTCTTCTTGCCAGTCGAGGCCTTCCACCGCCCGCTCTTGTCCTGTGTGGCACGCGACGGCCTGTTCCCGTTCCGGTACTTGCGCGCCCTCGGCGACAGGAAGTACCAGCTGTCCTCGCCTCTATCCCTGTATTTATCTGCGATCGCCCATAGTACCAAGGTTCAAGTATAAGTATGATGATCATGCATGGTGTTGTGGGCTAGCTAAATGCAACTAAAATAGAAGGAAGTCGCACGTAATTAACGTACCTATAAGCTTCTCCGGGTGGCACTGGTAGACATTGTCCACGATGATGTTGTTGTTGGGCACATGCTCCCTGCCCTGCAGCTTGGGGAGGAGATAGTACATGACCAGCTCGTTGTGATTCGGCTTGAACCGGAACCCCGGCGGCGGAAAAATCTGGCCATCGTTCCTCATCTCCGCCTCCTTGTCTCCGCCTGGTCCGACGAGGACGATTTTCTTCTCGTCGTCGTCTCCTGCTCCGACGACCTTCTTCTCCTCGTCTCCTCCTGGTCCGACGAGGACGATTTTCTTCTCCTCGTCGTCTCCTCCTGCTCCGACGTTCATCCTCTCCTCCTCCTCCTGTCCTTCTGCCATGTCGGCGAGTAGATAGCAGCAACGGGAAAGAATAGGAAATCGATCGATCTGGTCGCGCGCGAACGTGCGTGATACTACCTAGAGTTCGATTATGGCCCTGTTTGGCCGCATTATGTACTCCGCTTGTACGTACCGAATCTGTGTTCGCAACGGTCGGCTTGTGCTGAATCGACGACGAACACGGGCAGGCATCGAATCCACTACAACGCAGATTCCTAAGGGAAATAGAACACCAGCTAGCAGAAATCGATCTGCCCCTTTCCGGATCCGCTACAAACACGGCTTGCTCGGTTGTTCCTCTGCCCCCGATCGTTCCGTTGAATTACCTTTGTCAACGGTTGATGTTCTTCTCAAAATCGTTTGCATGGTGCTATGCACAGTTGCACACTCTGCCTCTAGTTCTTCAGAGTGCAGACCGTATGAACCAAAAAGTTTGCACAAATATCACCGGCACCGCGGCTCCCTTTCCTTTTTGCCGACGAATGGCGGCATGCCAGTGACTGGGGAAACAACAGGACCCGACCAACCATGAAACGGCACCCCCATTTCCGAAAATACAAGACCACATAAAGGAGCATGGCCCCCGCACAAATTATTCAATGAATCTTCAAACAACAACGCATTATCAATAATTTTTAGATTTATATAATTTAATTTTTAGATTCATGTACTGACCATTTCTATACATGCATTGATAAAAAAAAAATTAAAACCACGCATTAACATATTTTTTATTTAATCAACACATCAGTTAGCAGGAGTAATATCGTTCGTCGGATGCAAAATCAACGGTCATGATAACCGGGTGAGATCCTCATAAGTGTGGGAAAACTGCATTGCCCCATTTCTCTGCGGTCGGAAAATCAGATCCCAACGGGCTCTCCCAGGCGAACACTCTCCGCATCCATTCACCCGCCAGTCAGGCACAACACAACACACACTCTTTTATATCGAAATAAAAGGCAAAGCTTTTGCTTTGTTTTATAAAAAGACATGTTAAGATTTGTAAAGAAGTCATTTATTCTATCTCATTGTTTCTCATAACTACAAGTCTTACAAGTTTTGTCTCTTTTCAAGCCGATGTATGATGACAAACCTTTCCACTTTACACATTGTCGTCGAGGATACATCAATGCCCCAAGTGGATTGATCTCATTGCTTCACTCAAAATCTAAGCTGACAAAATGACAACTCTCAAGGGAAAAAAATGTGATGACTAGAAAATCAATAATGATGAAGAGACCACCCCAAGTAGGGTATGTCGTTTTGTTCGGTCGAAGGGGAAGAAGGAATTGCAAAGATGCCTTGACGCAGCTTTATCACTTAGGGAGTACATTGTAAAATCATTGAAATAAATGATAACCGTTAAAAATGTGTGAAATGAGACGTGAGATATAGATGGGAGATAAGAGAAAACTAGAAACGCTCCAAAAGCTTCGTGGAGATGCAAAACAAAATAGCTCTAGATTAAACCGAAGTTGACACAATCCTGGGTTGGAACCAATATTCAAGTAAATGGAAATTAACCTTAAGGTTTTCACCCAGAAGGCCCACATAAGGATGGAGTATCATGGATGACATGACAAGGCCTTGGTATGAAAAAAGGAATGCCTTGATTACATGATTGATCTCTTCAAATATTGTGTGTTTGCATGTCCCTTTTAAGATTGTCTTTTGAATTTCGATGATGGTGCCTGACATGTATGCAATATCAAATAAATATGTGAACTCGTAAATGTATGATGTCATTGACTTTTGTAGTGTCGAGCAGAAAGGAAGCGCCTATTAAAGAAGTATAACATTGGTCAAATTTACACGTCTTACTCATTGAAACAGAGGGAGTATAAGATAGGCCAAAATGAAGAAAACAATATGTGAAATGGTGGCTTTGTCGGGGTCGTCGTGTGATGCACCAAGCGGAACGGTCCACACCTAAAGGATAAAAAGGACAGCCGACGGACAAAAGCAGACAAAAAATGGAGCTTTTTTTTTTATAAAATATAGTACAACACAAACGATTACATACACACCCATACGCCTCACCCGCTCACCCGTATGAATGCACACACCATTCCTCTATTAGCACCTCCGAGAGATTGAGCTGGTGGTTCTGGTCATAAAATTGACAAACCACATGCATCTCGTTGTTGATGAGAACGTCACCCTCCATTAAAAAATACTCCGTCTAGATGAAAAACACTAACCTCAAATCTAAAATTTAAACTCTAATGAGCTACAATACAGCCACCTTTCTAGTCATTCTATCATAGGCAGGCTCTCGAGACAGTATGGAGCTGCCCTGGGTACATCTCACCTGAGCTTGGTCACGTCCCTTTCGAGCCAGTTCGCTAATTTCTCACAAGTCTCTGCACTGCACTCCGCACAAGTGACACCAAATTGCTGACTGCCTGACTCTGTTCGATCGATCCGTCGTCGTAGGTACGAAAAGGCGAAGGGTGGATGGGATCGTGCGTGCGTAGTTGTTGATTACAGAAAGGCTCCCTTTTGGTCCGCCGCAATCCGGAGGGGCCGGGCAGCGGAGCTTTCACACACGGCAGAGCCCAGAGGCGCCACCTGCCCGCCCGGCAGCTCGCCGGAATCTCATGTTAGAAGTTGAGTTCGGGAGCGAACGAGAGAGGAACAAAATGAGGAACAGTTGGTTTCATTGATAGAATATTGGGTATATATATCCTGGTACAAAGGCAGTTACAAGGAAGCGGTTGCCAAATGTGGAACCGACATAGCAGGGATTTAACCCATTAATTAAACTAATTAATTAATTCCTAACACTCCCCCTAATCACTGCTTGTCTGTAGAGTGTTCTTCGCGAGGATGTCCTTGTAAACATAACGTCCTTTATAGATTCTATCATCTTAAAATAGTCTCCTCCAAAAACCATGTGGGAAAAATGTGAGGAGGGTTGTGTGTATGATATGTTGCTAAAACTCCTTAAAACCTAGTGGGAAACAAGGAGAAAATGATGCAACATATAATGTTTATTGTCTCTTTGATAACTCATATGAGAAAACCTTAGAAAGGAAAAAACCCATATGTGAGTTTAGAGAGCAATAAATATGCCTTGTATACTTCCTTTAAAAACCCCGGTGGGGAAAACAAGAAGTATGACATATGATGTTTGAAGTTGGTAATTTCTCCCCCAAAAACCCTTTGGGAAAAATGTGAGGAGAATGGTATTTGATATGTTGTTAAAACTCCTTTAAAACCCGGTGGGAAAAGTAAGGAGAAAATGATACAACATATAATGATTATTGCCTTTGTCAACTCAATATGAATGAAATCCATAGAGTTTAGAGGACAATAAATATGTCGTATATACTTTCCTAAAAACCCCGATGGGGAAAACAGAAAGTATGACATATGATCTTATGTTGATATTACCTCATTAAAAACCTTAATGAGAACCTGGAAAGTAAACTCATAAAGGGAAAAAGAGTGTAATATGATGCTTTGAACATGTTATTATCCAGGAAGATTCTCCCCCTGACCCTTGCAAATCACGAAGTCGTCGATACCAATCCCATGAATTAATTCTGGAATGTTATAATTGGTAGAGACTTTGTGAATACATATGCGAGGATATCGCATGATTTGAATTGCAAGGTGTTTATTCCCTGACTCTTGAGGAGTTCATGGGGATAAAACCATTTAGCGCAATATGCTTGACGATATTGCTCTTTATGTAACATGTTTGCATCCGTGCAACACAAGCAACATTATCTTTATAGATAATGGTATCTTTATAGATAATGGTAGGTGATTCGAGAGAATCAATACCACATGAATAATGTATGTTGTTTATCATTCCGTGAAGCCACACGCATTAATGCGGCTTTGTATTTCAGAATGATTGGTAGGTTTAGTCACCGAAGTCTGTTTCGAAGACATCAATGAAGTGACAGTTCTACCATGGAGGTACACATTGTGGGGATCATTCAAGTAGCCAATATCAGTGTATCCTGATGATATTGGAGTTCAGATTTCTCTGAAATTACAAGAACATGTCAAATAATGTGTGGTGTCTTGGAGATATCGAAAGATATTCTTGATTCCCAACCAATTGTTTTGGTGGGTCCAATGGCACAGTGATATGGAACTATAAGTCCCAATATCCCTTCTACACCATCCCGTGGTTTGAGTGAATCTTTCTCTACGTCTAGAGATCGAACAACCGGCATGGGAGATAGACATGACTTGTCCATTTTAGTTTTCTCCAATATTTATAATATAGGCATCTTGGTGTACCATAATACTTGAGTGAAGTAGCCTGACTTGTGTAGTATCAAGCACTGTTTGGGTTAACCAAATCCTTCATCTCAAATTTCGTCTTTTAGATGATCACGTGCTTCGTCATTTGCAGGAGTAATCCTTGTGTATGACAAACACGCATGGATAATCATCATTATAGGAGTAATCCTTGTGTATAAGGAACTCACTACGTCGGTTGTACCATAATATACCGACAACAACAAGCCATGTAATGACTCACTGATTTTACACAATGCATGTTGTATTTACATTTCGATTTGGATAGAGATTCCATCCGGGAACCATACATTTCCAAATCTAGTGATCCACATGAAATGTAGTCACTACATCTATCAACTGCATAGATAGACGATTTTGCACTGCCAATGATATAATTATCGGAAAATTTTGAGGATTTCAATCCTCTATGGAGAGTAGGTCTCGAATCTCTGTGGAAATCCGACCTTATGCTACAAGCCTTGCTTTCTCACCACCTTGTTGTTCTCATTCCGTTTATAGAAGAAAACATATTGAATCCCGTATAGAGAATTCAATTGGAGGAGCGAGGCTAATTCTGCTTGGATTGCAACCTTTGTTTATTTCAGTCCGAGCGAGTGTTTACACTCTGCCATGGCCATGGTCTTTGGATCTGAATCATTGTGAAGGATATTTGCAATCATACAAGAGAAATGTTTGTCGACAATTGTAGGCTTTTGTTATATAATTCTCCATAGTCGATATTGTAGGAGGAAATCTCATGCACCTATGATGACTCTTCGTGATTTCCCAATACGCGTGAGTCCAGGTGTTCCGATGTCCCAGCCAGTGTGTGCAAGCTGAAGCTGGGGTTGTGGAGGTTTCCCTTCCACTGGGTGTATACTTCCCATAAGGTGTTTGTCAACGCTAGGTTGACTTGCATTTACTGATTTAGAGGATTTCTCCCCAGTTTTCTTTGTTGCTTGCAAGAAGCTAGATCCTGGTCAGAGGCCGTACTACTCCCCCTCTTTTTACGAAATAGGGAGTTGAGTGGTTTTTGCTGGTACCTCCACTCTTTCGGGCGCATTTCTAGCCGGATTAGGAGTTTGTAACACCTTTGAGATCAGTAAATGAATTTGGCAGGTTATTTGCATGTGATGCAAATTTGTGAATCCGAACATAGAGTACAGATTCTTGAGTACGTGGATATGAGGAGGAACGTGAAGTCCCAATGGATTTCCTGGCATTCAATGTGGTACTTGAAATCTCCCCCTAATGCCTGGAAATAATCCTCCTTAAGTATAAGCAATCAACGTACTGGGCTATGAAAGCATCCCTTATGAGGGGTTCAAGGTACTAGGTGATCGACGGAGATCTGTACCCCACATAGATCCCTCATATGTGGACCCATGATGTACGTTGCGGTGGTGAGATCGGTAAGCATGAAGCGCTTCCGAACTTACGCAGATGGGAAATGCTCGGAGGATTTCCACGTATCAATTGTAGAGGGGAAGTACTGCGATATGCAGTTAGTCAGCAGTGTGTAAAACTGCATGACACCAACGTAAATTGGAACTCATTAACATGGGTCACGCAATGAGAAAAATCCTTTTGATCAGAGATAAAACCAAAAACAATTGTGTATGGACACATAGGACATTGTGCTGAAATTCGATCCTTAGAGCCGTGCACTAAATAGTGGAGGCATGTGAAGAGAATTCTGCAACAATATTTGTCCATTCGAATTGATTTAATTCGATTTTAGTCCAAACAATGGTTGGTTGAGAACACAAATATCACATTGAATGTGTTCAAGGGACTGAAGTGATCTGTTGGCACAATATGTCCAAACTAAATCTCATGAATAGGAAAGTTTAACTCATGTAAAACATGACCGATGGAATTGCATTATATGCAACGTGTGCTACGAGTAGGATGTACGTCTAGTACAATCCAGACAATAGAGTGGGTACATTCTCATATACTTGTTCCACATCCATCGGATTGACACTCGTAGAAATCTATATATAGAATTGAAGAAGTTCCAATATGGAAATCTTTGTCAGATATATAGAATGTATACAATCTTATTTATATCAGAGTGCTGATACAATATATATGTTCTATTACAAAAACACACATGGACATTAATTAAACGACCATTGAGGAGATAGTGGGACTAGACGAAGTCTCCAAACATGTCAGTTGATGTATGTTCAACCATCATGTTCTCCATGGCCATATGGTTATTTGACAGCTGGAGAGTCACGGTATTGGTAGGTCCAGGAGGATCATCTAGCGAACAACCGAAACTTCCTTGGTGTTGTCTGGATGAAGGTTGAAGTGAGTTTCAAACCTTTTTCCTTGACCTCCTTTGCATCGTTGGGGTTGCTGATACAGAATGACCAGATGTTTTAGGGTCTTGCACTTGTTAGTGGGATGCGTGTAGCAACCACACTTGTCGCAAAGCTTAGTTTTGGTCAAACTTGGGCTCTGCGATGCATTTCCCACAGTCTGAGTTTCTAGGCTTCTGTTCCGGTTGCGCTTTCGCTTACCATTGAAATTCAAAGGCTTGTCGTTGAAGGCACCATCAAACTTTCGTCCGTTCGCGACATTCATATGAACTTCAGGTAGAGGTTGGGAACCAACCGGGCGGTGAGAGCCATTCTTAGCGAGAAGCTCATCATGCATTTCAGCCCGAAGTAAAATATGAATAAGATCGGAATAGACTTGGTAGTCGCGAGCACGATGCTGCTGCTCCTGGAGGATCCTGTCAGATGTGAGCATAGTAGACAGAGTTTTCTCTATCTTCTCCACATCAGTAGATTCCTTCCCGCAAAAGCGCAGTTTGGAACTGATCTTATGAACCTCGTGATTGTACTCTCTGACAGACTTAGAGTCTTGGAGTCAGAGTTGAGTCCAATCATGAAGTGCTTCAGGCATGACAAATGACTTCTGTTGTTCATACCTCGTCTTGAGGGCCTGAAACAAGTGAAAGAGCATTTTCCCTCATGTGTGGTTTTGGTAATTGATGACAACCTCTATGGACTAATGTTTGCATTGAGATATCTTTATAGATCTTGTCCATGCAAATAGTGGAGTTCATGTGTTGGACTCTTGAAGCTTATTTGATGACCAAGGTTCCATCTAAAGGTGTATATGATGGATGGTCATGTGTTGAGTTGAGCACAATGCAAGTATGTCTTGAAGGAGTCAAGACATCATATTAGCAAAGAAAGTTTGGAAGATAAAAGGTTGATCAAGTTGTTGATCAACACACAAAGCTACAAGATGTCCCAAGTGGGATCATGTATCTCTTGGGATGGTAATCACTTGTCCATATAGCTTTGTGAACTAACCCATGATATGTGTGTGTGGTATCTTTATGTGGGGTTAGGTATCTTCCCATGGGCTTGCATCAAATGAAGATTTCATATAGCTCGTGGAGGATGACGTCATGTGGTGATCGTCATCAAGGATAAGATGTGCAAGACCAAGAGAAGCTTTTGGAAGAGATCCTATGCTTGGAGCTTGCTATGGAGACATGAAGACGGAGCCTAGCGAGACTCTCCCATTATGGGTATGGGGGAGTATTTGGAGAAGTCTTCATCAAGCATGTGCTTGGACGCGCAATCAAGAAAGATGATCCACTTGAAGAGATCAAGATAGTCATCATCTAATTCAAGTGGAATGCTCAAGGCAAAGGTATGATCTTGATAGGGCTATAGGATAGATAGGCGTACTATCAAGAGGGGCTCTCGAGTGAGTAACTTGATCGCATCTTTGTGGAGAGCTCAAACCTTTGCATACTTGGCATATCATATTTCTTGGTTCTTATTTGGCTTTTATCCATGTGAGGAATTAGAGCTTGGTTCATCTTCATGCCAAGCGCTAGCTCATCCAAATCGGGATTTCATTCGTTCATCTTGTTGTGTTTTGGATGATGGGTTTTGGTGCTTGTCGTGTTCCTCATGACAAGCCCAAGTGCTTCGAAAACGGTTTTACTTTGGCAAACTTCTTGCGTTTTCGGTGGCGGAAATATTGCCGGTTCGACCATGAGGAAAGTCCCACACCATGCCATGTGAGGAAAGTCCCACACCTTGCCCTGTGCTCGTCGCTATCTTTCCAACAAAGTTGGTTTCACCTCATTCGGAGTTCATTTGCAAAAGTTATAGCGGTTTTAGTTTGGCTGTTCTGAACCGGATTATTGGGGCCGGATATTTCGTTCCACCGGAATTTCCGGTTCCCCAACTCGTCCAAGAAATCGGCTAAGGAAAGAAGGAAAAGAGGTGCTGGACTCAACCGGAAATTGTGGTCGGATATTTTGATGACCCGGAATTTCCGAGTTGCCCTCAAAGAGCCTCGCGAAAACGGCTAAGGAATGTTTGGTTTTGGTTCTGACTCCAGCCGGAATTTCAGCTCGGAAATTTCATGGACTCGGAATTTCCGGTTGACCGGAATTTCCGAGTCTCACTTATACCGGAATTTCCGAGTTTCGAAACAGCCAACGGCTATATTTCCTGGAGAGGTATAAATACCCCTCCCCTTCTTCTTCCTCAGCACATCCAAGGCAGCACGTTTTCCCTCTCTCTCCTACTCCATTGTTGACCTTGGAAAGCTCACTTCCCTCTCAATCCCTCCATAGATTCTTGCATATTCTTTAGGGAAAGTTGAGAGGAGATCTAGATCTACAATCCTACCAATCCATCTCTCCTCTAATTGAGGGGAACCTAGTGGATCTAGATCTTGGAGTTCCTGAAAGTGCATGGTTGCCCCCATGCGTGGTTTTGGTAATTAATGACAATCCTTATGGACTAATGTTTACATTGAGATATTCTTATAGATCTTGTCCATGGGAAATTATAGGAGTTCATGTGTTGGACTCTTCAAGATGACTTAATGACCAATGCTCTATTCAAGGGTTTATATGAAGAATGGTCATGTGTAGAGTTGAGCTCATTGCATGTATGGCTTGGAATAGAAGATTGAGTGAACAATCATGTTTACCCCCAAGCCATCATACATATCAAGAGAAGAAGATGAAGTGCAAGCTCAATATGATGCATCTCGGAAGATATCTTTTGATTGAAGCTTGCAAAGGAGACATGAAGACGAAGCTTAGCGAGGCCCTCCCATAATGGAGTATGGGGGAGCATTTGGAGAAGTCTTCATCAAGCATGTGCTAGCAAGCACAAACAAGAAAAGTGTTTCAACTTGAGAGAGTCAAGATCGTCATCATCGAGCTCAAGTGGAATGCGCAAGGCAAAGGTATGATCTTGATAGGTTTTCTATTTTACCGGTCTCATGGTGTTAGTGGGAGACCGGGTTTTAGGATAGACGGCGTACTATCAAGAGGGGCTCTCAAGTGAGTAACTTGATCGCATCTTTGTGGAGAGCTCAAACCTTTGCATACTTGCCATTTCATCTTTCTTGGTTCTTATTTGGTTTTTCTCCGTGTTGGGTTTGGTGCTTGTCGTGATCTTCATGACAAGACCAAGTCCTTCGAAAATGGTTTTACTTTGGAAAACTTGTTGCCTTTTATCCATGTGAGGATTTAGAGCTTGGTTTATCTCCATACTAAGCTCTAGTTTATCAAAAACAGATTTCGTATGAATATCTTGTTGCGTTTTTGATGAAGGAGGTTTTACCGGTTTGCATTGTTTAGGAAAGTTCAACCTTTCCCCATTTTGTTTTATCCTCACATGATGGACTGTGATGTTTCTATGCACATTCAAGTAGAGCTCGTTGTAACGATTCCAACGAGCCAAAAATCATCGAAAACGGAGTCCGGATGGAAAAGATATCGACGTTTTCGTTTACCAGTTTCTGCAGTTTCTGGACACTGCGGTAGTACCGCGATTTCAGGCAGTACTACCGCCCATTCCAGAAGGTTTCGCGTTTTCTGAGTGCACAAAATGCCCAGGCAGTAGTACCGGGTTTTGGGGGGCGGTAGTACCGACCCTGCGGAGAAAAACTGCATAACGGTTGGATTTTGGAGGCCCTATTTAAGGGGGTCTTCTTCCCCCATTGAACCTAAGCTCTTGACCACGTTTTTCTCCTCCATTGTTGACCTTCTTGAGCTTGCCTATCTCTCATTCCCTCTATTGAATCTTCCATATTCTTGAGGGAAAAGTGAGAGGAGATCTAGATCTACAATCCCACCAATCCATATCTCCTCTAAGTGAGGGGAACCTAGTGGATCTAGATCTTGGAGTTCCTTTGTGGTTCTTCTACTTTGTTCTTCCTCTCTTCTCCCCCCATAAGCATTAGTTGCTTTTGGTGGGATTTGAGAGTGAATGATTTGACTCCTTTGTGGATTCCTTGTTCTTGCTCTCTTCTCCCCCCATAAGCATTAGTTGCTTTTGGTGGGATTTGAGAGTGAAGGATTTGAGCACTTGTGCTCTTGCCTTTTGCATTTGGTGCATCGGTGTGCTCTCCACGAGGATTCGTGGAAGTTGAAAGTTTGTGAGCTTGTTACTCTTGGGTCCTTGGACCCTAGACGCCTTTGTGGTGGTTGGACCCTTGTGTGGTCACTTGAAGCCGTTCGGGAGCCCCCAATCCCATTGTGGGTTGTGTCCCGGATTGTTGTTGGAGGCCGTTCGGGAGCCCCCAATCCCATTGTGGGTTGTGCCCCGGATTGTTGTTGAAAGGCTCCGGATTCCGCCTCGAAGGAATTCCGATAGTGGAAGGTGAACCAAGCCTTTGTGGTGCGGTTCATCGGAGAAGAAGGTGAAACCTTTGTGGTTGTTGAACCGTTGTGTCGGTTCACACCTCTCCAACGAGACGTACTCCCTTAACAAGGAGGAACTCGGGAATACATCGTCGTCTCCACGTGCCTCGGTTATTTCTATACCCGAGCCTTTTACTTATGCATTTTACATTGTGATAGCCTTCGTGCTTGAAGTATTCTATAGCTATCACCTTGTTGTTTGTCTTGCTTAGCATAAGTTGTTGGTGCACATAGGTGAGCCTAGTTTATTTAGGTTGTCGGCTTGTTAATTTAAACACCTAGTTTTATTCCGCAATTATCAAGCCTAAACCGGAAAAGTTTTAAACCGCCTATTCAACCCCCCCCCCCCCTCTAGGCGACATCATTGTCCTTTCAATTGGTATCAGAGCCTGGTCTCTCTTTTTGGGCTTTACCGCCTAGAGAGTAAAAGATGTCGTTTAGAGAATTAGTGCACGATCCCACTTTCATATTCAATGGCACAAATTATGATGTTTGGAAAATTCGCATGCTTAATCTTTTTAGGGCCATGGGTCCAAATTATATTAAGAGGATTGTAGATGTGAGTTTATCTCCTCCAAAGGATTCCCAAGAATTATCTTTAGAGGATGAGATAAACTCTCATCTCGAGACTCAAGTTACTAATGGTCTTATATGTGTTTTGACCGATGTAGTTCTTGCTTCAATCATGCCTTTTCGAAATGCACATGAGCTTTGGACCAAGCTTCAAGATATATATGAAGTGTCCAAAATTATTGAGGATGATTGTTCTCCCTCCACCTCCGGTCGTGATGAGTTCACAACTTCTTCCACTTCACCAACATGTGATTCGTCACAAGGTATTGATATGGTGAGTGGTGATAGAAATTGCCTTGGTGATGGTGAACTTACTATTGATTATACTTCTTCTCTATCACATTGCAATGTTCTATCTTTGGACTTAAACTCTTCTAGCACTCCAAATGTCATACATGCTAGAGTTGATAGTCCTTGCATATCATGTAATAGTTGTTTAACTAAATCTCATGATGATATGCTTCATATGTCTTGTTGCCATGAAAACAATACTTCCATATCCTCTATTTCTTGCATGACTAACAATGTAGAGGAATCCCAACATTTGTTGGAACAAGACATGGTCCTCAATGGTGCTTCAAGTTTTTTTTCATCTCCCTCAACCATTAATCATGTTTGCCTTACGGCTAAGGATTCCGAGGTATCTCCCACCTCGAATCCAAATTGTGATGATGTGGATGAGGATTCTCATGAAGAAGGTTTTGACTTTGAATCCTTAACCAAGATGGGTGAGATGGTACTTGGTGCTCTCCCCAAAGGTAGTAAAGCTATCCCTCCTCTATGTGAAATCATTGCTTATATTATTAAGAGTAGGGAATTCATTGAGGATTTGGAAAGTCAATTTGATGAGAAGTGTCAAATTGAGAGAGATGACTCTATCACCATAGCTTACTTGAACGCTTCTCTTGAAGAAGAAGAAGAGCTTAGGTCTTCTCTTGAAGAGAAACTTGAATCCCTTGATGAGTCTAATGATCTTATTATTGCTAAAATCATTAAGGAAAGAGATCATGCCCTTGCTAAGTATAAAGTGCTTAAAATGGAAAAAGTTGAATTTGGTGTTGGCAATGCTAGACTAAATGAGGACATAGAGAGACTTGACAAAGCTCACAAGGCTTTAGAAAGTGAACACTCTCTCCTTATCAAGTCTCATGATCAACTCCAAACTCAACTATCTAAGAATGACAAGCTTGTCAAATTGTCTTCTTCCATCTCTAATATTAATGATGCTTGTGCTACTAACTCCACTTCTTGTGAAGCATCTATTTTGAAGGAGAATGTTGAGCTAAGGGCTCAACTTGAGTTGCTATCTAGTAAGTATGGGAAATTGGAAGAAAGTCATGAAAAGCTTTCTAGCTCTAATGATGATCTTCTAGCATCCCATGCTAGGCTAAAGTTAGCTCATGAGGCTATCTCTACAAAGGTAACATCTTGTGAGCCTCATGTGGATATTGGCACAACTTCTTCTAGAAATGCCTTATTGCCATGTGCTAGTCCGAGTGATTCATCCACTCACAATGCTTCTACATCTTGTGATGAATTACTTTCCATACCTTGTTGCTCTAACAATGAAGCGTCTACTTCCTCTAGTGTTTTTGTTGATACTAACCATGTAGAGGAATTAAATGAGCTCAAGGCCCAAGTCACTTCTTTGAAGAAAGACTTGGAAAAGCGTCATGTTGGGAAGTCCACACTTGACAATATGTTGAGTGTTCAAAGACGCCCCAATGATAAGAGTGGACTTGGATTCAACTCAAACAACAAGAACAAGTCCAAGATCATTAAGAAGAAAAAGGGCCAAGAACAAGTCAAAGACTCGGCCAAGATTGTTTGCTTCAAGTGCAAAGTTGAAGGGCACCATGTTAGATATTGCCCTTTGAAGAAGAAGGCTCTTAGTGAGAAGCAACAAGGGAAGAAGCCTCAAGTTCAAACTCAAGCTCCTCAAGTTGAAGAACGGTCTCTTCCCAAGAAGAATCAAGCTACCCCTCCTCAAGTCAAGACTCCAACTAAGAAGAGAGGAGGAAGTAGATGTTGCTACCTATGCCGTGAGAAGGGTCACTTTGCTTCTTCATGCACTAATGGTACCTTATCCAACCCCATTATAGTTGATGATGTTTATTCTCTTCGGAAGGATAAGGTTGGCAATGTGTTTGCCAAATTTGTTGGTACTCAAAGTGGTGTCAGGAAAAGAACCATTTGGGTTACCAAACCTATTGTGACTAACCTCTTAGGACCCAACATGGTTGGGGACCAACAAGCTAAAACTTGATCAATAGGTGTTGTTGGAGGGCATTGGAGACTTGGCTACACTATCAAGAATTAAGGGATCTTCATCAATTATATTCTCTCAAGTCAAGTCATATGGATTATATTGTTCTATCTCATATCCAATGTTCCTCCTTGCGGTAACTTTTATTTAAATCATATATACATTGAAAGTTGCTTGCACCCTTGCATGTGTTAGGTTTTGTACCTTGCTAGTGTTTGTATGTGTTGTGCTCTCTACATACATCTTGAGAAATCAAGTATGTGTATTTTGGTTTGCACACCATCCACTTGTTTTGAGCCCTATTGCTTTTATTTGCTATCTTATATTGGTGACTCTCTCTTTGAGAGATTAATGGACTATTCCATTATGAGAGAATGATATGCTTCGTGCACTTCACAATTTTATAAATGTGTGTACATGGGAAATACCACTTAGTGTCGATATATCAATATTATCTATTCTCTATGTGGTATGTCTTGCTCATGAGAAATTCAAATTCTATAATGTCCATTAATTTCTCTAGTTGGTTTTATTTACCTCTTGTCTTAAAATAAATGGACTATCACATTATGGGGGAGTAATAAGCTATGTGCATATTACAAGCCTAGAAAATGTGAACATGTGAGGTTTTGCCACCGAGAATTGATATTGCTAATTATCTTGTTCCTATGTGGCATGTTGCTCAAACAAGTTCCCATTTACTTAAACGCTTTTTGTCCCTCAATCTTTTGGATCTTGTTTGTGAAGGATGTTCTTGGTATGTCTTTCCCTAAATATGTTCTTGGTATGTCTTTCCCTAAATATCTTTTTGGGAAGCCAATAGATTCAAGCTACTCCTTGGAGTTGCTTTGCATTATCGCATGAATTGTGAAGCTATCAAGAATATCTATCTATCTACCATGGTTTTAATTCCTATTCTTTGCCATATTCTTACTTGTTGTGAAGTTGGCCTTGTTTATCATTCCTATATACCATCGAGTAATATTTCTATATTCCTTGTTCATAACAAGTGATACTCACAATTATGGTGGAATTTGTAGACCATCTTCGTTTTGGCTATTGCTTTGAATTGACTTATTTGATTGCCAAGGATTTGTTTTTGATCTAACTCTTATTTGTCTTCTTTGTATCTTTTGGATCCTTTATTGCTCTACTTGAAATTTGTTTTGTGCTTTCTTGAGTTGGGAAAAGCAATGATCCAATTCTTGTGCATTGACTTTCAAAAGTCATACTTTTTGATAATGCGCTATTCTTTGGGAAGCTATCCTACTTTGAGTGGAACATCATTCTTTAAATTGGTATTGCAATTTCTTGCCTTTCTTGAATATGACTAGTGTTTGAATATATATATATATATATGGATATATGGAGAGTGATGATCTCAGTTGTGTGCATTTTGTATTCAAATGCAAGATCATAAATAATGCACACATCTTGGGGGAGCAATCCTATATGCTTTCGAACATTAGTTGTCTTCATTTGGTATTTGATCCCGATGACGTGTCTCTTTGGAAGACAAACATTTTTCGTCTTGGCACTTTGTGCCATCATGAAAAGTGTAGAGGATTTGGTTTATTATTTGATGGTATTTTCTTCAATTGGTTTCTTGCTTTAATTTGGTATCTTTTCAAAGTGGTTTCTTCAATCATGTGTTGATTTGGGTCTTTGATATAATTTGGACAATTCTTTTTCTTGTCACACTTGTGTGTGCTTTCTTGGTTTAATTGGTGTTTTGTCCAAATTGTATCTCGTTTGGTTCTTGAAAGTCTTGTGCATGCATACTTACTATATGTATATTTTATGGCATATGTACTTTCGTTGATCCAATATATAGGATAAACTCCATCAAATCCTAAATGGCTAAGATGTGCATGAAATTCAATTTCATATCAATATGCACATATTTATGTGGAGTTTGTCCTATGTATTGTAGTTGCTCTAACTACTTTGGACCCAATAAGTTTGGGTACCATTTTGTACTTGAATTTGTTTTAGGTACATGTGGAGATGCATTGGAAGCTTGTCTCATTTACAAGGAAGGTGGTGTCACCATGTGTTCATGGGAGCTAAGTTTGGATGATCGTTAACTCTTATCTTCTACATCACTAATGCTATCTCGGTAACAAGTATCTACCTCATGCTTACGTTTCTAAGCTTTCAACCTTGTGTAGGTTGTATCTTGACATGAATCTTTTTGTTGCAATTAATTTGGTTCTTGCAAAACGTCTTTATTGCAAATGTGAGTAAGCCGGGATGATTACATATAAGGGGAATATATATTCATTTCTATGATTCATCGATCCCAATTATGTCAATCTAGCACTTTCTACTTAAAGTCTCTCATGTGCAACATTGATGAATTTTCAAAATCATTTGCGTTTTGTGATACTTGTTATCTTACTCGGAGCATCCGTTTGTTAACCTTTATCCCTTGCGGATAATTTTTGATGCTATGATGAGTATGTGTTGGAAGTTCACTTATATTCCGTTAAGATATAATTGGGCTTTGTGCTATGCTTTTAAGCAAAGATCTTATTGGTGTTTTTATGACTTCCTCCTGGATATCATAATCTTTACCCTTGTATCTATCTTGTGTATACATGTTTATTTGTAGACCCATATCTTAGTGATTCGTGTCTACTTAGAAACTTATACACATGAGAATAGTACATCTTTAATTGATATTCCAATTCTTTAGCGACCACCTCTTATTGCTTTTGATTCTTTGGTGGTTTCTAAAAGGCACAAGCTTTATTTTTCATGTGTTATGCTTTTTGCATCTTACTAAGCTTGTGGAGCTATTTGCTATATCTCTTTGGGTGTGTGGGTATGGGAAAGACATGATATGCACTATGTGCAACTCTTCCTGAAAGACTATGTTGATGCTCTCATCCTCGTATTAGTCTCCTATAATGTGTTTTTATCTCACACCCATTATTTTATTTGTCGCTCCTTGCTCTTGTTGCAAAACATTTTTGTTGCAAGTTGTTTTGCCTCACTTCTCATTTATATTCTCTTGCATGAGCTTGTGTTCGAATTTATCTAGGAGGGAGTGAGGATTCCATGTTGTGCACACTATATTGAAATACAAATCCTATTTGTGCACGTACCTTGGGGAGTTCCCTCATGATATTTAGAACACTTTTCGGATCCGTTTGATTACTTGCTTCTTTCGTTGAAGTATCTTTCCATTTGATATTCTTTTGCAATCTTTGGATCCTCTATATAGTTTGATCTCCCTCCATCTATTCGTCATTAGATATGTGCATTTGATTTCACTCATATTATGAGAAATGCACACATTATGGGGGAGCTCTCACTATATTTTCCTTCTAAGTTTTTCTTCCCATTTCGGCAATCAATGCCAATGGGGGAGAAATTTAGAGGGTTTAAGGGAATATGGGTTTGTTCTCTTGCGGTTCTCTTGCATCCTTTCTCTTTGTGTTGCATGGTTGCTTAAATTCATTATATAAACCCACGTAAAAGGGATTGTCATCAATTACCAAAATGGGGGAGATTGAAAGTGCATGGTTGCCCCCATGCGTGGTTTTGGTAATTAATGACAATCCTTATGGACTAATGTTTACATTGAGATATTCTTATAGATCTTGTCCATGGGAAATTATAGGAGTTCATGTGTTGGACTCTTCAAGATGACTTAATGACCAATGCTCTATTCAAGGGTTTATATGAAGAATGGTCATGTGTAGAGTTGAGCTCATTGCATGTATGGCTTGGAATAGAAGATTGAGTGAACAATCATGTTTACCCCCAAGCCATCATACATATCAAGAGAAGAAGATGAAGTGCAAGCTCAATATGATGCATCTCGGAAGATATCTTTTGATTGAAGCTTGCAAAGGAGACATGAAGACGAAGCTTAGCGAGGCCCTCCCATAATGGAGTATGGGGGAGCATTTGGAGAAGTCTTCATCAAGCATGTGCTAGCAAGCACAAACAAGAAAAGTGTTTCAACTTGAGAGAGTCAAGATCGTCATCATCGAGCTCAAGTGGAATGCGCAAGGCAAAGGTATGATCTTGATAGGTTTTCTATTTTACCGGTCTCATGGTGTTAGTGGGAGACCGGGTTTTAGGATAGACGTCGTACTATCAAGAGGGGCTCTCAAGTGAGTAACTTGATCGCATCTTTGTGGAGAGCTCAAACCTTTGCATACTTGCCATTTCATCTTTCTTGGTTCTTATTTGGTTTTTCTCCGTGTTGGGTTTGGTGCTTGTCGTGATCTTCATGACAAGACCAAGTCCTTCGAAAATGGTTTTACTTTGGAAAACTTGTTGCCTTTTATCCATGTGAGGATTTAGAGCTTGGTTTATCTCCATACTAAGCTCTAGTTTATCAAAAACAGATTTCGTATGAATATCTTGTTGCGTTTTTGATGAAGGAGGTTTTACCGGTTTGCATTGTTTAGGAAAGTTCAACCTTTCCCCATTTTGTTTTATCCTCACATGATGGACTGTGATGTTTCTATGCACATTCAAGTAGAGCTCGTTGTAACGATTCCAACGAGCCAAAAATCATCGAAAACGGAGTCCGGATGGAAAAGATATCGACGTTTTCGTTTACCAGTTTCTGCAGTTTCTGGACACTGCGGTAGTACCGCGATTTCAGGCAGTACTACCGCCCATTCCAGAAGGTTTCGCGTTTTCTGAGTGCACAAAATGCCCAGGCAGTAGTACCGGGTTTTGGGGGGCGGTAGTACCGACCCTGCGGAGAAAAACTGCATAACGGTTGGATTTTGGAGGCCCTATTTAAGGGGGTCTTCTTCCCCCATTGAACCTAAGCTCTTGACCACGTTTTTCTCCTCCATTGTTGACCTTCTTGAGCTTGCCTATCTCTCATTCCCTCTATTGAATCTTCCATATTCTTGAGGGAAAAGTGAGAGGAGATCTAGATCTACAATCCCACCAATCCATATCTCCTCTAAGTGAGGGGAACCTAGTGGATCTAGATCTTGGAGTTCCTTTGTGGTTCTTCTACTTTGTTCTTCCTCTCTTCTCCCCCCATAAGCATTAGTTGCTTTTGGTGGGATTTGAGAGTGAATGATTTGACTCCTTTGTGGATTCCTTGTTCTTGCTCTCTTCTCCCCCCATAAGCATTAGTTGCTTTTGGTGGGATTTGAGAGTGAAGGATTTGAGCACTTGTGCTCTTGCCTTTTGCATTTGGTGCATCGGTGTGCTCTCCACGAGGATTCGTGGAAGTTGAAAGTTTGTGAGCTTGTTACTCTTGGGTCCTTGGACCCTAGACGCCTTTGTGGTGGTTGGACCCTTGTGTGGTCACTTGAAGCCGTTCGGGAGCCCCCAATCCCATTGTGGGTTGTGTCCCGGATTGTTGTTGGAGGCCGTTCGGGAGCCCCCAATCCCATTGTGGGTTGTGCCCCGGATTGTTGTTGAAAGGCTCCGGATTCCGCCTCGAAGGAATTCCGATAGTGGAAGGTGAACCAAGCCTTTGTGGTGCGGTTCATCGGAGAAGAAGGTGAAACCTTTGTGGTTGTTGAACCGTTGTGTCGGTTCACACCTCTCCAACGAGACGTACTCACTTAACAAGGAGGAACTCGGGAATACATCGTCGTCTCCACGTGCCTCGGTTATTTCTATACCCGAGCCTTTTACTTATGCATTTTACATTGTGATAGCCTTCGTGCTTGAAGTATTCTATAGCTATCACCTTGTTGTTTGTCTTGCTTAGCATAAGTTGTTGGTGCACATAGGTGAGCCTAGTTTATTTAGGTTGTCGGCTTGTTAATTTAAACACCTAGTTTTATTCCGCAATTATCAAGCCTAAACCGGAAAAGTTTTAAACCGCCTATTCAACCCCCCCCCCTCTAGGCGACATCATTGTCCTTTCAGTTCCTTTGTGGTTCTTCTCTTTGTTCTTCCTCTCTTCTCCCCCCACAAGCATTAGTTGCTTTTGGTGGGATTTGGGAGTGAAGGATTTGACTCCTTTGTGGTTTCTTGTGTTCTTCCTCTCTTATTCCCCCATAAGCATTTGTTGCTTTGTTGGAATTTGAGAGTGAAGGACTTGAGCACTTCGTGTGCTCTTGCCATTGCATTTGCATCGGTTTGAGCCCTCCACGAGGATTCGTGGTGGTGTTACTTGTGAGCTTGTTACTCTTGGGTCATTGGACCCTAGACGCCTTTTGTGGCCGGCCTTTTGTGGCCAAGACCTTTTGTGGTCAAGACCTTTTGTGGTCACTTGAGAGCCCCCAATTAAGTTGTGGGTGTATGCCTCAAGACTTGGGAGCCCCCAATTAAGTTGTGGGTGTGTGCCTCAAGATTGTTGTAAGGGATTCGATCTCCGCCCAAAAGGGGATCAATAGTGGAAGGTGAACTCGCAACCTTTTGTGGTTGAGTTCATCAGGAGAAGAAGGTGAGCCTTGGTGGCGTTGCGGCTAACCTGTTGTGGTTGCGCACACCTCTCCAACGAGACGTACACCCTTTGGGTGGAACTCGGGAATACATCCTCGTCTCCGCGTGCCTCGGTTACTTCTATACCCGAGCTCTTTACTTATGCACTTTACATTGTGATAGCCTTCGTGCTTGAAGTCATATATATATATCTTGCTATCACCTTGTTACTTGTATTGCTTAGCATAAGTTGTTAGTGCACATAGGTGAACCTAGTATATTTAGGTTGTATGCTTGCTAAAGTAAAACACTAGTTTTATTCCGCCTTTATCAAGCATACCGGAATTTCCGGTCCATCTTGACTCGGAATTTCCGCTTGACCGGAATTTCCGAGTCTCACTTATACCGGAAATTCCGGCTCCCCGGAAAAAGTTTTTAATCGCCTATTCACCCCCCCCCCCCCCCTCTAGGCGACATCTGTCCGTTCAATTGGTATCAGAGCCAGGTTATCTCATTATTAGGACTAACCGCCTAGAGATAAAGATGTCGTTTAGAGATCTAGTGCACAATCCCACTTATAGATTCGATGGCACAAATTATGATGTTTGGAAAATTCGCATGCTTAATCTTTTTAGAGACATGGGTTCAAATTTAGAGAGTATTGTAGATATGGGTTTTTCTCCTCCAAAGGATTCACAAGAATTATCTTTAGAGGATGAGAAAAACTCTTATCTCGATACTCTAGCATCTAATGGTCTTATATGTGCTTTGAGCGATGTAGTCCTTGCGTCAATCATGCCTTTTCGGAGCGCTCATGAATTATGGACAAAGCTTCAAGATATATATGAGGTGTCCAACATTTCCAAGGATGATTGTCCTCCTTCCACATCCGGTCGTGATGAGCGCACGTCTTCTTCCACTTCACCGACATGTGGTTTGCCACAAGGTAATGATATGGTGAGTGGTGATAGAAATTGCATTCTTGATGGTGAATCCACTATTGACTATACTTCTCACCCATCTTATTGCAATGCTCTATCTTTGGACTTAAACACCTCTAGCACTCCAAATGTCATACATGCTAGTGTTGATAGTCCTTGCATATCATGTAGTAATTGCTTAACTAAATCTCATGATGATATGCTTTCCTTGTCTTGTTGCCATGATCAAAATGTTTCTATTTCCTCTAGTACTTGTTTGGCTAACAATGTAGAGGAATCCCAACAATTGTTGGAACAAGACATGGACCTCTTTGGTGTTTCAAGTAACTCTTCATCGTCTTCATCCACTACTCACCTTTGCCTTATGGCTAAGGAGTTTAAGGTATCTCCTACCGTGCACTCCAATATATCTCATGATGATGATGATGATGATGTTGATGATGATACTAGTCTTGAAATCAAACAAGAAATTATTGCTTTTGATCATTTCATGACTAACTTGCAAGGAGTTGGCAAGAAACACTTTGGCTCTCTTATGAGCCGCATAAGTGAGCTTGAGGATGTTTTTGAGCTAAAAGGTGAGATTGAGAGAGAAGATGCCTATGAAAAGGTATCTCTTCAATCATCTCTAGAAGATGAACAAGAAACTAATGCTCACCTTCAAGAGCAACTTGAAACTATCATGGAGTCTCATAACTCCAAAATTGCTAAGCTAACTAAGGAGCGTGATCTTCATTTTGTTAAATGTAAAATTGTGCAAAATGAAAAGACCGAATTTGTGGCTGCTCATGCTAGACTTGTTGAAGACCTTGAGTCACTTGACAATGCTCACAAGGCATTGACAAGTGAACATGATCTTCTTATTAAGTCTCACGATCAACTTCAAACTCGGTTATCAAACCTTGAGAATTCTAGCACCTCCACTCCTTTACATGACCTTGCTATTGCTAAATGTAATGTGCTTAGTAAAGAAAATGCTAAGTTAAATAATGAGCTTGTCATGTTGTCTCCTTCCATTTCTAATATTAATGATGGTTGTGCTACTAACTCCACTTTGTGTGAAGCATCTATTTTGAAGGAGAATGTTGAGCTAAGGGCTCAACTTGATTTGCTAACTAGCAAGTATGGGATATTGGAAGAAAATCATGAAAAGCTTTCAAGCTCTAATGAGGATCTTCTAGCATCCCATGCTAGGCTAAAGTTAGCTCATGAGGCGGTCACTACGAAGGTAAAATATTGTGAGCCTCTTGTGGTCACTAGCACAACTACTACTTCTAATGCTTTATTGCAATGTGCTAGTACTAGTAATTCTACATCACATACTATTGCTAAATCTTGTGATGAATTACATTCCTTGCCTTGTTGCTCTAACAATGTAGCATCTACTTCCTCTAGTTTTGGTTCCTCAATGCAAACATTAGTCCATAGAGGTTGTCATCAATTACCAAAACCACACATGAGGGAAAATGCTCTTTCAATCTCCCCCATTTTGGTAATTGATGACAATCCCTTTTACGAGGGTTTATATAAGGAATTGAACAACCATGCAATGCACTAAGCGAAGCAAGGATGCAAGAGAACAAACACGTATTCCAAACACGTATTCCCTTAAACCCTCTAAATCTCTCCCCCATTGGCATCCATTGCCGAAATGGGCGAAAAAATTAGAAGGCCAATATAGTAAGAGCTCCCCCATAATTTATGCATTTCTCATGATATGAGTGAAATCAAATGCACATATCCAATGACGAATAGATGGAGGGGATCAAACTATATTGAGGATCCAAAGATTGCACAAGAAAGATACCAATTGAAATCCACTAGAAGGATACCAATTGCAAAGGAAGGATGCATTCACAAAGAAGCAAGCAATCAAAAGATCCAAGAAAAACAATTGAGCACAAGAAGATATTATGATAAGATCAACCAAGTGTTCTAAAAATAAAGAGGGAACTCCCCAAGGTACATGCACAATGAAAGATTTGTATTTCAATATAGTGTGCATAACATGGAATCCTCACTTCCTCCTAGATAATTTTGAACACACACAAATGTTGAGCAACAAGAAATAGAAGTGACAAATGAAGACTTGCTCAAACAAGAAAGGATGGGTGTGACATGGAAATACATTTTAGGAGACTAAAACAAGGATGAGCCAAGGCATCACTATAGTCTTTCAAAATATGAGGCACATAGTGCATATCATGTATTTCGCATACAAGCACACCAAAGAGGATACATCAAATAGGATCACAAGCTTATTAAGAGGCAATGTGATACTAATAGAAAAACAAAGCTTGTGCCTTTTAGAGATCACCAAAGAATCAAGAAAGTAATAAAAGGTGATCACTAAAGATTTTGAATACCAATTAAAGATGTAACTACACTCATGTGTATAAGTTTCTAAGTAGACACTAAGTCCACAAAGAAACATGCACACACAATGTAGGTACATGGTAAAGCACATGGTATCCAAGAGGAAGTCATAAATACACCGATAAGATTTTTGCTTAAAAGCAAAGCACATAGCTCAAATTATTCTTAGAGGGTATAGATGAACTTCCAACACCAAATTCTCAAAGCATCACAAATACCCACATAGGATAAGTGATAGTTGAGATGCTTCGAGAAAGATAACAAATATCACATAAGGCAAATGATTTTGAGTATTCATCTATATTGCACATGAGAGACTTTGAAGAAGATTTGCTAGATTAACATATTGGGGATCGGTGAATCATGAAAATGATTATATATATTCCCCTTGATGTGTAATCATCCCGGCTTACTCACATTTGCAATGAAGATGTTTTGAAAGGAACTTTGCAAAAACCATATTAAATGCAACTTAGAGATACTCATGCCAAAGAACAACCTACACAAGGTTTGAGAGCTAGGACTATATGCATGAGTTAGATACTTGTTACCGAGATAGCATTGACGGTGTAGAAGATGAGATTTCACAATCATCGCTTGGCTCCAAGAAGCACATGGTGAAGACGTCTTCTTTAGTATGAGACAAGCTTCCAATGCATCTCCCATGTACCTAAAATAAATCAAGTACACCATGGTACCCAAACTAATTGGGTCCAAAGTAGTTAGAGCAACTACAATACATAGGACAAACTCCACATAAATATGTGCATATTGATATGAAATAGAATTTCATGCACATCTTAGCCATTTAGGATTTGATGGAGTTTATCCTATATATTGGATCAACGAAAGTAAGCATGCCATAAGATATACATATAGTAAATATGCATGCACAAAACTTTCAAGAACCAAATGAGATACAATTTGGACAAAACACCAATTAAATCAAGAAGCTACACAAAAGTGTGGCAAGGGAAAGATTTGTCCAAAATATATCCAAGACCCAAATCAACACATGATTGGAGATACCAATATGAAAAGATATCAAATAAAAATGTAGTCAAGGAATGACCATAACCCTCTACACTTTTCATGATGGCACTAAGTACCAAGACGAAAAATGTTTGTCTTCCTAAGAGACATGTCATCGGGATCAAATACCAATTGAAGACAACTAATGTTCAATAAAATATAGGATTGCTCCCCCAAGATTTGTGCATTCTTTATGATCTTGTATATGAATACAAAATGCACACAAATGAGATCATCACTCTCCATATACATTGTTAAAACATTAGTCATGTTCAAGAAGAGCAATAAGATACCAAACCAATTTTAAAGAATAGTGTTCTAAAGAGTATAGAGTAGCTTCCCCATGATTAGTGCATTTTTAAGATCTTGTATGTAAATACAAAATGCACACAAGTGGGATCATTACCCTCCATATATCTTTTTGAACACATAGTTCAAGAAAATCAATAAGACCCGATATCAAATAAAAGGATGATGTTCTACTCAATGTAGGATAGCTTCCCCAAGAATAGTGCATTACTTAGAATTAAGTCTTTGAGTGTAAATGCACAATAATGGGATCCTTGCTTTTCCTAACTCAATAAAGCACAACACAAATTATGAGTAGAGCAACAAAAAGATTCAAATGAAGCAAGGATGACAAAAGGGTGGTTAGACCAAAACAAACTTGGCGATAAAATAAGACAATTTATGAACAATAGCCAATGTGAAGATGATCAATGAATTTACCACAAATATAATTATCACTTGTCAAAGACAATGATTGTATGGAGATAGTTCTCGGTGGTACATGACATATATGTATTCAAGATCATATTCACAAAACATAAGCATGTGGCAAAATAAAAGAATTGAAAAACATGCTTATCTAGAGATTCTTGATGGCTTCAAATAATCGATGATCATACTAAGCATCAAGAAACTCTCTCACAAACAAGATACCAAAAGATGGTTGAACAAAAAGCATTTAAGCAAATATGGAACTTGTTTGAGTACCATGCCACCTCGGAACAAGATAATCAACAATATCAACTCTAGGTGACACTACCTCACATGTTCACATTTTCTAGGCTTGTAATATGCATATAGCTTATTACTCCCCCATAATGTGATAATCCATTCTTTTTAACAAGAGGCAAAAGAAATCCAAGAGATAATTAATGGACATTAGAATTTGAATTTCTCATGAGTAAGACATACCACAAAGAGAGTAGATAACATTGATATATCACCACTAAGTGGTAGTCCTCATGAATACACATTTTAGAATAGTGAGTTGCCAAAAAGCACATCACTCCCCCAAAATGGGATAGTCCATTAATATCCTAATAAGAGCCAATTAAGATGAAAGCAAATAGGCAAGAGGCTCAAAACATACATGGTGTGCAAACCAACATACACAAGCTTGATTACTCAACATAAGTAAGTAGAGTGCACAACACATATAAACACTTGTAAGGTACAAAACCAAACACATGCAAGGGTGCAAGTAACTTTCAATGTATACATATGAATTAAATACAAGTTACCGCAAGGAGGAGCATTGGATATATGCTAAGACAATATAATCCACTTGACTTGACTTGAGATAATATGGATGATGAAGATCCCTTAATTCTTCATGATGTAGTCAAGTCTCCAATGTCCTCCACCAACACCTATTGATTAAGTTTTAGCTTGTTGGTCCCCAACCAAGTTGGGTCCTAAGAGGTTAGTCACAATAGGCTTGGCAACCCAAATGGTTCTTTTCTTGACACCACTTTGAGTACCAATAACTTTGGCAAACACATTGCCAACCTTATCCTTCCGAAGAGAATGAACATTATCAATTTTAGTGGGGTTGGATAAGGTACCGTGAGTGCATGAAGAAGCAAAATGATCCTTCCCACGACAATTGTAGCAAAGTCGGCTTTTACCTTTCTTCTTGGGAAGGGGAGGTTCTTCAACTTGGGAAGCTTGAGTTTGGACTTGAGGTAGCTTCCCTTGTTGCTTCTCACTAAGAGGCTTCTTCTTCAACGGGCAAGATCTAACATGGTGCCCTTCAACCTTGCACTTGAAGCACACAATCTTGGCCGAATCAATTACTTGTTCTTGGCCCTTCTTCTTGATGAACTTGTGCTTCATCTTGTTCTTGGACTTGTTATTGTTATTGGAGTTGAATCCAAGTCCACTCTTGTCATGAGGAAGTTGTTGCACTCTCAACATGTTGTCGAGGGTGGACTTCCCTTCATGACACTTCTTCAAGTCTTTCTTCAAAGAAGTGACTTGTGCCTTGAGCTCTTTGAGTTCCTCTACATTTCCGAGTCTCACTTATACCGGAATTTCCGAGTTTCAATTACCAAAACCTCTATGGACTAATGTTTGTTGTCGAGGGTGGAATTTCCGAGTCTCACTTATACCGGAATTTCCGAGTTTCGAAACAGCCAACGGCTATATTTCCTGGAGAGGTATAAATACCCCTCCCCTTCTTCTTCCTCAGCACATCCAAGGCAGCACGTTTTCCCTCTCTCTCCTACTCCATTGTTGACCTTGGAAAGCTCACTTCCCTCTCAATCCCTCCATAGATTCTTGCATATTCTTTAGGGAAAGTTGAGAGGAGATCTAGATCTACAATCCTACCAATCCATCTCTCCTCTAATTGAGGGGAACCTAGTGGATCTAGATCTTGGAGTTCCTTTGTGGTTCTTCTCTTTGTTCTTCCTCTCTTCTCCCCCCACAAGCATTAGTTGCTTTTGGTGGGATTTGGGAGTGAAGGATTTGACTCCTTTGTGGTTTCTTGTGTTCTTCCTCTCTTATTCCCCCATAAGCATTTGTTGCTTTGTTGGAATTTGAGAGTGAAGGACTTGAGCACTTCGTGTGCTCTTGCCATTGCATTTGCATCGGTTTGAGCCCTCCACGAGGATTCGTGGTGGTGTTACTTGTGAGCTTGTTACTCTTGGGTCATTGGACCCTAGACGCCTTTTGTGGCCGGCCTTTTGTGGCCAAGACCTTTTGTGGTCAAGACCTTTTGTGGTCACTTGAGAGCCCCCAATTAAGTTGTGGGTGTATGCCTCAAGACTTGGGAGCCCCCAATTAAGTTGTGGGTGTGTGCCTCAAGATTGTTGTAAGGGATTCGATCTCCGCCCAAAAGGGGATCAATAGTGGAAGGTGAACTCGCAACCTTTTGTGGTTGAGTTCATCAGGAGAAGAAGGTGAGCCTTGGTGGCGTTGCGGCTAACCTGTTGTGGTTGCGCACACCTCTCCAACGAGACGTACACCCTTTGGGTGGAACTCGGGAATACATCCTCGTCTCCGCGTGCCTCGGTTACTTCTATACCCGAGCTCTTTACTTATGCACTTTACATTGTGATAGCCTTCGTGCTTGAAGTCATATATATATATCTTGCTATCACCTTGTTACTTGTATTGCTTCGCATAAGTTGTTAGTGCACATAGGTGAACCTAGTATATTTAGGTTGTATGCTTGCTAAAGTAAAACACTAGTTTTATTCCGCCTTTATCAAGCATACCGGAATTTCCGGTCCATCTTGACTCGGAATTTCCGATTGACCGGAATTTCCGAGTCTCACTTATACCGGAAATTCCGGCTCCCCGGAAAAAGTTTTTAATCGCCTATTCACCCCCCCCCCCCCCTCTAGGCGACATCTGTCCGTTCAACAAGGTACTAGGGGATTCTTACTCCAAGTACTCAGATTTGATATCTGGATGAATATGGTGCCTTATGATGTATAGGGCATCTTATTTTTGCAAATCTGTCAGCGGCGTCACTCCAGCCGGGGGTGGTTCCACCGGGGTCTGGATTGGACGCACTAATCCACGGGACGCAAGGGCGATCTTGATGTCCATGGGTAAACCAGAGAATATTAATTTACATTCGGTAAATTAAATCCATCATGATTATGTTGTAATAAACTATGCAAAATAGATGAATATTCAAGAGATGGGCTTTAACTCATCAGTGTGAACTTCAAATTGTTAAGCTTGACATGTTGTAGACAATCTCCAAAATAAATTTTGGACTATATCTATCAGCATTAGCGGAGTATAGTGTACTCACGCTTCGAATGCCTTATGTCATAACTTAATTAAATGTATGGGAGAGCACATAGGCAATCATAATGTCAAAAATGACAATATGTAGGCTTAAATAGCAGGTGTAGATAAATCTACACACTACCTCGTGATCCCAAAACATCAATATGAAGAAGTCACTTTGAGTTTTGCATCTCAATTCGTGCTCATATCAAAGCCAAAGGGCTCAATTAAGACGGTGAATTGATCTTATTCGCAAGAAATTGTAAAATCTCAATTGCAAATAGACGTATTAATCTCGACATGTGACGACCATGGAAATATATACATCTCAGTAAGATTCCGGAATACATCATACTCGACAGAAAAACAGTACTATAGGTACTGAATTTAGTTTGCAAGAAATTATAAATCTCAATTGCAAATAGACGTGATTAATCTCGACACGTGAAAACGTGGAAACAAACTACGTCAACTTCGCATCTTGAATACATATGTATTCAACGGAAAGCAGTACTAAAATATATATACTGAATTAACAGGATCTAAAAACAGGAATTGAGTCACTGCTAGAAATTAGTGCTAGATGACTAATATGACTGCGGCAAATTGCTACTGCGCTGTATTAAACAAACAGCAAACAGCAAACAGCAAACAGCAAACAGCAAACAGCAAACAGCAAACAGCAAACATGGATAGTTTCTGGCCAGCACGCTGTACGCATGCACATGGGCAGAAAATAGCCATCGTCTAGTACTACATCGCTCCGGTCAACGAGCGGATAAGGAGAGCAGAGCGACAGGGAAAGAAAAAATCCCCAATTTGCTCCATCCCCAATCCATCGATATGACGGAGGTGCAGACCACCACAACGCAACCTCCGCGTGCGGCCGCATCAGCGCTCACCGGCGGCGAGAGGTGCTCCCGCCGCGCCCATCATCGGAGGAGGAACCACCGGGGAGATGGGTGCCGGGCGTGACGCCATTAGGGCTTGGCGGGCGAGCCGGGCATGGGTGCCCCGCCCGGCACTGCCTCGTCCTCGACGGCGGGCGTCGGTGATGGGGGCGCGCGGTGGTGTGACGGAGACGGCAGCCGCGGCGCTCGTTGGTGCCAAGACGAAGGCGAGGGCGTCGCCCAGCCGCTGGTCGTAAATACCAAGCGCACCGCAGGGAGCAGCACCGCATTGGGAGGCCGCGGTCTCGGGTGCCGGCGCACCGCCAGGATGCAAGCCGTCGATGCCGCGAGCATGGCCAACGCCGGCAGTCTGCATCGTGGGATGCCATGTTTTGGCTCACCTTGGTGTGCAGAGGAGTCGCCGGTGGTCCGCCGTCGTCCGTCGACGGTGTGGTCTGCCCGCTGCTCGTTTTCCTCTTCTCGAAATCGCTCAGATGGAGAGCGTGCGTGCTGATAACGTGTTAGAAGTTGAGTTCGGGAGCGAACTGAGAGAGGAACAAAATGAGGAACAGCTGGTTTCATTGATAGAATATTGGGTATATATATTACAAAGGCAGTTACAAGGAAGCGGTTGCCAAATGTGGAACCGACATAGCAGGAATTTAACCCATTAATTAAACTAATTAATTAATTCCTAACGTCTCAAACCGGAAAGGCCAGCGCTTTTCTGAAGAAACTTCCACTCTCACCAGGTAGTGATTCACTTCACTTCACCTTCACCTCACCGTCCAGCTCCAGCTCCAGTACGTGGGCGCCTAGCGATCGCCATCTCGAGCCACTTCCGGTCCAGTACTCGCCTGCTTCCCGCCCCTTTCCTCGCTTCGCCATCTCGATCGGCCTACTCTGCTTCTGCTATATAACCAGCAATTTGGCAACGGCCGAGGCACCGGTTCCTCTGTCTTGATCACCACTCTCCCTGCCAGAAACCACATCAAGTAGCTACCGGCCGGCCGCCATGAGATGCGGCGGTGGAAGCGTGGGCGTGGACGGCGGCGGCCAGGAGCCGACGCTCGCGCCGTCGGGAGCCCACCCACGCTACGTCCCGAGGAGAGGCGCGGTGCTGAAGCGGATCGTCAGCGGCGCGCTCCGCTTCTTCCTCTCCCAGATGAATGGGATGGTGCCGGAGAGCCGCGTGAGCCCGGGGCCGCCGGACATCCTGGGAGCCGATGGCGCGGCGGAGCAGGGGAAGTAGAAGTAGGTGTCGGGGTCTGTCCACGGTGTCGATGGTGTAAGTTCTTCCACGGGCCAACCTTTTATCCGGTCCGTCCATCATGTGATGCTCTGTATCTTGTATGTTAGCCTTCGATTGTGTTCTTCTTGCCGTGGAGTAGATGATTTGAGGATTAACGTTACACACAGCGCCTCTAGTAGTCTTATCAACTCTTCCTCTTCCTAACCCATACACTACTTATGTTAAACCATCTCCTTGAAAATGTTCAACGATCTCTTCAGGGGAAGCTTGCAAGTTCTTCTTCTTCTTCCTAACCCACTCACTACTTCTGTTGAACTGTCTCCTTCTCTATTTATTTTTTGGACTGTAAGCAATGTCCAATTCTCGCACGAACACAAAGTACAAACTGTACAGGGGAAAATGTTCAACAATCTCTTCGGGGGAAGCTTGCAAGCTGCTAGTACAAGCTTGACTTGAGCATCAATCAAGAGCCACACTATGCCTTGAGAAAAACTGTCAAGGTACCAATAAGATCACAAACTGCAAAGAGGAATAAATATTGTATTTTCTGCCATGACGAAAATGAGGAGAGATACAGTGCACCACCCAACAGAACGAATATTATAACCTTCTCCCGTTGCACTATCTACTAGTATATCACAAAATTCAATTGCATCCTTGATTACGGCTATGTATGTCAGCATATGCTCAAGCCAGTAATATAATAACATCCTAAAGGAGCCTCCCGAAAAAGATGACCAATGCTGCAACCATTTGTGTTAGGACCTCGGTATCTGGCTGAACTGGGGACTGCTTTCTGTCCCTGCTTGCCTTAAACCCCATCTTCGTCGAATATCTCATGGGCCCACGACTGCACATCAGTGGGCATGCATATGGTCTTTTTCCCAAGCTTCCAGGTTTTACAGTTTCAAACTTATGTGGATGCGCCCTGGTAGAGAAGAATAAAACGGAATAATCAGAAATAATTTGCAAATATGTACGGTGATTAAATACAAAAATCACGGGCTGGGGCACAGATGATTATATCAGCATGGTGCTGATGCAACAAACGAATTCTGTTTACATCAAATCAAAGACAAACATCTGCAGCAGCTACTTGTTATACTTATGATGAGTCTTCTCAACTAGTAATTGGTATCAAGAACATTGCATTGTTACTTTGTACCTATTTCATGGAAGTAGAGAGCAACGTTGGACGAGTGATTTGTGCAGGTTACCTCATGAAAAATGTATTCCACAACAAATAAGCTTCTGACAGTCTCTGCTTGAAACCGACTACCCCTTAACTTTCTTGAACCTCTTCGGGAAAAGTTCATGTCCCTTGAGCCGAACTTCTTGGTGCATTTGTTCCCATATTGCTTCAAACTGGCTCTGATATTTACCCTGTATCCATGCCTGAATCTCAGGATAAAGAAAATCTGGATTATTACTCCATTCATCTCTTAATGCTGTCCGTCTGTCTATTAATTTTCCACCAATCTTCATCCTGCTAAGAAGATCTCCAACTCTTCTTTGGCTGGCAGGCCCAAGGACAGCAGATGGTGACAGAGCCAGAAACTTCTGAACCACCCTTAGACATGGCAGGACATCCCCTTTCAGCAAAGCCCATGCAAATATCTGCAACCGCTTGGTGGGGTCTTCGATGGGTAAACTGTGCAGCGGGAGCTGCCAATTATGTCGAGAAAAGATGGGACTAACATAACAGTAGACCTGGTCATTCTGAGGCTCATAATAGGGTTTTGGATCTTCCAAAGGTGCTGAGAAGGTGCAGAGGGAGCTAGCATATCTCAAAAGCCATCCTGGCTTTACACTGGTCACACCATGCATGTAAGATCTCTTTGTATTTAGTAGTTCCGAGTAAACTACAAACTCTGGTGGAATCTGGGCAACAAAAGATGATCGGTGGAGATATATTGTATCATCGAGGATGCAAGACTGATAACGTGCAGCTCGCACCTTTCGATCCTCTTTCGACAATCCAGAAAAGGTGTTAATCTTCTTTGCAACCCTATCGGCCCACCCAGCACATATTCCTTGCACCAGAAGTTCCTCCTCATTCAGTAGTGGTTTTTTGTCGGTCTCACTCCTCCAGGCCTGTTCAACATCTTCAGAACTTCCATAATTCCAAGCAAATTCATCACAAATTTTGCTATGGTAAAATATTAATCGAAGAAGCTGCTTTCTAAGTTTCGACATCTCTTCCATTGTTTTGAGGTGAAGTGAGTAGTCTCTGCAGAATTCCACTGGGTTCCTTGAACACTCAAATGACCGCAAAGCATGAGAAATGGTTAAAGCATCACTACTAGGGATGGAAAAATCTTTACGGGCCTCTCGAACCATGGCTTTGAGCTTCTTATGTCTCTTTCTGTCATGTTGCTCCTTATGTTCTGGATCAGAGCCATCCTGGTTTGATTCTCTACTAGTGTCTCCCTGAATGAGAAAAGGATTTGCATAACTCAAAGCTGATGCAGCAGCAGTTGCATATCCCAAAATTAAGTTAGATCTGGCACAGCCTTGCTGACTCTTCAAAATTTTAATTATTGTGAGAAGAAGACGTGAATGCCGTGGGCTCATGGGGTATTGCCCCATAGCCTTTCCCATTGATGTAAGTTTTTCGTTGCTGTCAAGTGCTTGTAATGTCTTCAAGCAACACACAGCTTCATCCAAACTATCCTTGTTAGGAGGCGTAGGGAAAGGAAAGTTTTCAACCTGCAATTATCATATTTGCATGAAAATTAGCAAAAAAGGCAACACATCAGAAATGAAGAATAAAAAGGATGAATAATTTTTAAGCGCATTACCTTATCAATTTGCATAAACTTGAGCATAAGCACAATGCCATCAACTGGCATTTTCTTGATCTCTGGCTCAGAGAACTCAGGAAATAAATCATCTTTACCATATGCTGCACCTGAGTAGAGACGGTAACAGTGCCCAGGCCCGGTTCTTCCAGCTCTCCCAGCACGTTGGGATGCTGACGCCTTGCTTATCCACTGGACTTCATAACTCGCCATCCCGGTAGCATGATCGTAGTTCTTAACCTTTTCTTTTCCAGTATCAACCACATATGATATACCAGGAATAGTTAAAGAGGTTTCTGCAACATTAGTTGCCACAACAACTAACCTTTCCCCTTTGGGAATATCGTGAAACACTCTAAGCTGCTGCGAAGCTGGTAGCATTGCATAAAGTGGTAAAACACGAAGCCTACCACGTGAAACAGATGTAGGTTCTGTACCTTTACTGAAAGAAGGAATAGAAGGGCTTGACCTTTCCGCAATTATCAAATTGCTCGATTCCTCAGCAGATTCCAGTTCTCCTGATATCCCTGATATAGCTTGAAAAGATGCCTTCAGTACAGATGAACTCTCAGCACGTTTCAAAAATGATAAAACTGGTCCATCTTCTGTGGTTTCATGCGCAGTGGTATCCTCATCATCACTGTCAGTATCCACCTCACTCTCTGTTTCAGGATCAGAAGAATCGACATTTGGTCCATCATCCATTTCATCTTCACCATGTAAGGAGAACATGTCGTCTTGGTGCTCAGGTTCAGTTCTATCAATATCATATGCTTCAAAAATTTCCTTCTCATCTATTTCTGGTCTTGAACCATACTCATCTACAACCCTTTCAGGCTTCTTACCAATTTGCTGTTTGGATGCTCTTTGCAGTTTCTTACATAAATAATCAACTTCTCGTTGTCCGGTAACAAATACAAGGATTCCACCTGGTGGTAGACTCTTGTGAATTGACAGAACCTTTTTATAAGCTTGTGCTAAGTAATCATCATGTGTCCTCTTTGTGAAGTGAACTGTTACTGGAAATTGTCGTGCAGGTACCTCTACAGCTGGTGGAATCACATCAAACAATCTTCTGTTTGAAATAAATTCCTTTAACTGCAAGGTAGCACTCATAAGAACCACTTTCAGCGGACTAATCATATCTTCTGGCTTAACGTTCCCTCCAGAGAGTATTTTTTTCTGTTGATCTGCAATGATTATCTTTGACAAGCACAGAAGTCAGCCATGCATGCACGTTTTAGCTTTCATCAAAATGAAAATGGGATAAGCTCTTGATATTCTAACCTTGCGAAGCTTTATAATTCTAGAAAGCATCCCGATAAGTATATCTGTGTTCAAACTCCTTTCATGTGCCTCGTCCAAGATGATCACAGAATAGTCCTTCAACAGAATGTCACTCTGCAAAAGATCAGTAACATGTGAGTTCCAATCTTTGTTATGTCAGACATAGATTCAATTATAAAACACAAAACCACATATGCATATCAGAAGAACAAATCACTTGATGTATAGATAAAATTTGTAAATTATACAATTACAGCTAGACAACTGACTATGCAATTATATAAAATTATGGGAGACGACTAACTGAGAGACAGACTAAACTATTAATAGCAAGTTAAAACCTCACTAGAATTATTTATATTTTTTTGTCACCTGCAGTTATGGCCTTAAAGTGTCAGATATACCACTTTGTTGCATTTTTGGTCATGGGTTCATCTTTTTTAGCACAAGTTACACAAAATTTTAACGGTTGAACAAAATAGACTGATAGGAGTAACCAGCAAAAGTAAACATATACACAACCTGGATCTCTCGCAGCAAAATGCCATCTGTCATGAACTTGATGGAGCATCTACTTCCAACCTTTTTATCATGCCTAACTTGAAAACCGACCTCCTTTCCTAGCTTAAGTCCTAGCTCGTAAGACACCCTCTTGGATGTGGCAAGAACAGCAACACGTCGTGGTTGGGTGATACCAATCATCCCTTTTCTGTCTGCTCGATTGCTTGTGCCAAAGCCAGCTTCATATAAGAACTGCAGAACAAATATAATATAACATAAAGAGCAATAAAAAAAGTTGGCAGCTACTTAACACAAGCAGATTTGGATCAGAACTCCTCATTTAAACCAATGCTTTAAGAGACACCATGTGTGGGCACACTCACCTGAGGGACCTGAGTAGTTTTACCACAGCCTGTTTCTCCACACAGAATTACAACAGAATTTTCGTAGATAGCTTCCATTATTTCCTGCTCCATCATTATTATTGGGAGATCCATCCTCGCCTTCTCAACCTCAGGTGGTCTTGACACAGGCACCACAATTGGAGGATTGAAGCACTCCTGTACAGCAGCTTGACTTTGTTGTGTCTCTTTATCCTAACAAAAGGAAATGGTTGAATTAACTCATAACATGGCACCGGCTTTCTGATTCCCCGCCTCTTACGGAATAGGAAAATTTAGCAAGCGTCTAGATCAATTAGACATACACGAGCAAAGAATAGTTGAGATGTGGACCAATTACCTGCAAATCTATCTCTGCGGCAGAGCAATTTGGCACAGATGACTGAACTGTCCGATGTGCCAACATGTTGGTATCATCATTAGTCTCCTCATTTTTTTGTTCTGGAATGCTCTGATGTACCAAAATGCTAGCATTATCATTAGTCCCTTCAGTTTTTTGTTCTAGAATGCTCACGTCAAGACCAATTATAGGTCTTGCTGAAAATTTCTCATGATTCTTTTGTTCACTACTAGGATGACCAAGTTGTGCTGCCTTAATAAATTTCACTGGGGAAGCTTCTTGCATAGCTTCACTATCTTCAGGAGCTCCCTTCTGATCACTGTTTTTCTTGAATAGCGAAAGTTCTTCAGGAACATCTAAACCGGCCTTGGAGAACTGGACAGAACGCCTACGTTTTTCTTTCATAGTCTCAGCCTGCAGTATAAAAATACAATGAGAGCAACAATTTTGCAGTGAAAAAGGAACCAATGCAAGTGTTACGGATAGATCTACTGTACTTGACCAATAGACCCCGTAGTGTGCAGCAGTGAATATACATCATCAGCAATCCTGTGCTTCCTATTGCGCAGGGCCAGTTTCAGACACAGTTGTCAGAGGAAACACAAAACAATCACAGAAAATAGCATGACTCTAGACCGAACAAATTAAGACAAGCATACTGCAAAATCTCGATGCTTTCGGCTTGCAGTGCCTTCTTTTGCTTTTCCTCCTGGGAACAATTAGGCGGGCATTAATGCTGATATAGACACTAAAGCTAATTATGTAAAAGAAGTCTACTACTTGGCAAATGGCAAGGTAAGGAAGCGCACCACTAATTTCTGTAGTTTTTTTAGCTGAGTCTTGCTCATCTTAGGGTCTTCCTTGCTCTTGTTTTTCTTGCCATCCTGACAATTCAGAGGTTACAGGACTCCCACAATCACATCCTAACATCAGGTGAGAAGGAAACCAAAAAAAGAAGGTCCAAATAAATCTGACGTTACCTTGCCTTTCTCTTTCTTCTTCCTCTTGCAGGGTAAAATCAGAGCGTTGCTATCCTCCTCCATGCTCGAACTCTTGTTTTTCTTGCCATCCTGACAATTCAGAGGTTACAGGACTCCCACAATCACATTCTAACATCAGGTGAGAAGGAAACCAAAAAAAAAAAGAAGGTCCAAATAAATCTGACGTTACCTTGCCTTTCTCTTTCTTCTTCCTCTTGCAGGGTAAAACCAGAGCGTTGCTATTATCCTCCTCCATGCTCGAACTGCAACTGAAGTAAATTCACAGAAACGTGAGATACTGCGTGTGAGGGTTGTGGAGGAGCCAGGATTCGAGCAAATCCACATGCCCAAAAGTAATCACTTACTTTGCTAGATTTCGTTTCAGTCTGTAAAACTCTGGTTTCATTTGATAAATGGAACTGGGCTCCCTTCGAGGGCCCTCTTGCTCTAAAAAAAAGTAATCACTTGTAACATTGCAAAAAAAAACGTACCCACACGATAGTAAAAAAATAAGTACCGCTCGATTACACAACAGTTATATGATTTGAACTCTGCCTAATGATCAACCGAAATAGAGAAAACATGGCAAAAACAATAAGAATTTATTTGATCTCTTCATAATTTTATTTTATAATTATGAACTGACAAGAAAATACATGTATTCAAGGCTTCAAGCTATATTGCTATTGCTATAATAACTATAAAAAAAGGAAATCGGAGAAAATCAGCGAGACACTGAGAACTCGTTGGGGATTGTGGTCCTGGGGAATCACCGTTTACAAAAGCCTAGCGACGATACGGTGGGGGAACGCGCTCGACCAGCAGGCAGCCGCGGCGGCGGGGAGGATGCGGGGAACGGCGCGACGGCTGAGCGGAGGCGGCTTAGCGGAAGCGGGTGCGGAGGCGTCCCAGCTTACCGGATTAGTTCTCTCTGTCTGGCGCAGCGAGAGCGAGGGAGAGAATGCTTTCTTACGGACGGCGGCGCTCACGGGGAGACGGAGGAGGGACGAGCAATGGGACTGGCGGCGCCGGCGCGGCTCAGGCCTGTTGATTGAGGAAGATGAAGACGAATGAACTGGGTTATTAGGCCCATATATGGGCCGTTGATTGGGCCCTTTCCTCCTCTGGACGCAAAGCCCAATACGGCCCTATTCCCCAGTATCTTCTGCTCCGGTCTATTTTTTCTTCCGGTCGTCGAACCTCGAACCAGTCGACGACGGCCTTCGTCTCGTCCACTCGCCGAAGCCTCAGATCGCCGCCGCGTCCGCCATGGCGGCCGGCTTCGCGGCTCCCCTCCTCGCGGCCGTCGCCGGGATCCTTCTCGTGTTCCTAGCTCCCGTCGTCTCCGGTGAGTCGGCCTCTGTTTTTATCCCCGCCTCCTGCAAAACCCTCTCTCGAGAAAAATCCTCCCCTAATCACTCTGTTGATGTCGAATTTATCCTTTGTGTTTATATAATCGAGACGTTCTCACGCTTGCTTCGGACTTACTACTTTTCTGTGGCACTGAGCTTCTATGGGGAATCTATATAGGGCTTAGGTCCGTCTCAGTGCGACCTTGAGGTGAATCAAGTAGCGAACTAGTAGACCTAGTTAGTTAACTGTAAGCTCATCTGCTGCTGTGCGTGTAAATTGAGCGTGGGTTCGATCAAGCTTTGATATGTGTACCCGACGTGGGCTATCTCAGTTCTGAAGTTGTTGCTATTCCTAGAGTGCTAAACTAGACCAGACTACACTTTCGTATTTATTTATAAGAAGAACGGATGCCTTGTAAGTGCAATTGTTTGAGTACAGCGTGGATATCATGTAATTATTCTAATATTGTATCCGTAGAATGTCATCATGTGATGTTATGACAATCGATTAGTTACAGAACTACTATCATGCCATCTGCTTCAGCTATAAATTATGGATGGTAGATCACTTTGAAAAATAGTATGATAAATTGTGGCTACTCAAAAGTTAGTAGCTCTTTTAATTTTATTTTCTCTCACTCCTGTACTCTAGCAACTAGCAAGAGGTTCATGCTGCCCTTATGTTTTTCTAGGAGATGGTGCCACACTGGAATCTGTTCCAGACCTCGTTAAGGCAATGTATGTAGACATTGAGAGCTTCCCTTGCGTGAGGCTGCTGAATCTATCTGGTGAAATCGGCTGCTCTAGTGAGTATCTTGCTTTGCTCTTATGCTATATACTAAAACTAAGAGGACCTCATGTTTTGTGACCATGAAAAACTAAAAAGCTCTGCGTTGTAGATTGTAATATTTTTGGCGCTTCTTTTATGTAATCAGATCCTGGGCATGGCCAGATTATTGCACCGGTTGTAAGATTCAACAGCATTGACCAGTTGGTTCAACCATCTGCAGTTCTTCTTCCCTTAGATCAGATGTCAGATTTTTTTCTGAGGTAAGATCAGATTGTTGAAATCTTGTTTGTGCATGGCAGTGAAAATACGAAGTATGTTTTTGTGTCCCTCTTCCTTTACGGGAAAACATAAATACTGAAGCTGTTACATTATATTTTTGGTTTTCTTTGAAGCTGCAATGTTGTTGACGCCTTAAGAGATGAGAACATTTGGTAATGTGTATGTTATTTTTCAGGGTATCCAATGATCCAGAACTTTACCATAATGTTGCTGGCGTACTGGTTGAGTCAACTGGTGTGCATAGCAATTTACTAGGTCAGTGGCAATATCTTTCTATTATATGTGTTTGTATGTTTTGTTGCCTTTTCTCCATAAGAATATACTGTTTCTGACTCTGTAGAGTTGTCACCGGATAGAAAATTTCCACAAGAGGATTTTGCACCATACTCAAATGTCAGCCATGAGTGGAATCCTGCTGTAAGTGTTTGGTTCTATTGGAACGATACCACCCGTTGAGAGTTAAAACATATTGTCCCTCTTATAATGTAAAAGCTGCCATTTTGCTTCAAGAATGCCTTTGTTAGCTACTTACCTGTACAGTTTTACTGTGTAGGGGTCAGGTATTATGTGGAACAGATATGACTTTCCTGCTTTTCTACTTTCAGAGGAGAGCACACAGACTCTGAGAAAGGTAGTCAGCCTGCTTTTTGTAACTGTATTCTATTTTGGTTCAAAATTATTTTTCTGAACTCTTGCAACATCACTGTAACACCATAAACATGCCTATATAATTGGTCATTGCTGTCAATAACAGATTGCAGACAAGAATGAGAAGTCTAACAATGGATATCAACCAAATGTAGCGGAATTTGACCTTGTTATGCAGGTTTGAGGTTTCTTCTTATCATTTTCTCTTTACTTCTGTCAGCACATCTTTATCGATAGTAGACGCATTGTCACTGATCGTATTCTTCTAATTGACATGGACTCCAGACAACAAAAGCTGAAACACATGACTCAGAGTCCTGCCTCAAAGCGCAGTCATGCTTGCCCTTAGGAGGACAGAGGTCTGTACTTATTTTCTTGCATAGGCGTTAGCTCCTATGTTCGCAATATTATGTATACGATAGAGTTCCAAGATAGCTTCTCGCAGTTGTTAACATCATATCTACCTCGTGTGTTCTTGTATCTATGTTTTATGTCAACTCTTGATCCTCGTATTTGAAGGGCAGTGTTTGGACTTCGTTACCACCAATGAGCAATGCATCTATGGAGCATCAGAAACCAATTATAATGGTCGTTGCATCCCAGGACTCTGCATCGTTCTTCCGGGACCGTAGTCTCGGTGCTGATTCTCCCATATCAGTAAGTATTAGAGATACATGATTGTCTTATTTGTATTGCTTATTTGCATGGCAAAATAATATAAATTTCTACACAGGGATTGATTGCTTTGCTCACCGCTGTGGATGCTCTTTCTCACCTTCATGATCTAAGCAAACTCAAGAAACAGGTACTCTACCATCCGAATTTTTTTATTAATTGCTTCCATGTTATCAGTGGTATCCTATAGGTCTTCTCACCTATTTATATTTTCTTTGATATACTTATTTCGAATGTGCATCCTCTGTCTATGTTTAAGTTATTAGTTATTGCATTGGAGCAGTAGATTCAGTGTGTTTGACATCTAATTTGGCACAAATTTGTGGTGGTTGGTTCCTAAACCATCATGGTTCTTTCTCCTGACATCATCGCACATTTTTTGCAGCTTGTGTTTGCTGCTTTCGATGGTGAAGCCTGGGGTTATCTTGGTAGCAGAAAATTCTTACAGGAACTAGATGAAGGCGCTGATTCTGTGAATGGCATTAACAGCTCAATGATCGAGCAGGTGAGTCTCAGATCGAATTGCATTGGCAACTGCATCTTCACACTGCTATATGTTTCCATACATCGGAATTTTCCAACGGACATCCTTTCACTCTTCATGCATGGACCTTGTGCATGTTTTTTGTGTGTGGGCGATATTTACATCTGTTTACATCTGTCGAGATTACTGTATGACTTTGGTCTCTGCGTGCTTTATCTTCCTGTTATTACATAATTCCCCAATCTGCCATGCTTAATTTTTGTAACAATCCCTTTGAACATATTTCAGGTACTGGAGATTGGTTCTGTTGGCAAGGGTATAAGCCAAGATCATCCATTATTTTATGCACATGCTGCAAAGGTAACTATTCTTTGAATCACTGCATCGTGCAGTCAATATATTGCTTGCTATCATGGCATTATTTTAGCTTAACCCATACTGGCCATAGAGATTGTAACTATTTTTTGCTCATTGTTCTTAACATATTCTGAAAACTGATTTTGTAAATTTATGTTGTAGTGGTAGCAAATCTACTTTGGAGTTGTCAAAACGTTTGATAAACGGATATCTTTTTGTGATCCATGGGAGTCTGTGGGGCGTCTCTAGTTTGTACTCCCTCCGTTTTTATTTATAAGACGTTTTAGCTTTTTGCTATATGCACATGCATCTACATGCATCTTGACATCATTTAATATGCATGTTCATTCACTTTATTGTGCATGTGGACACCATATAGAAAGTCCAAACGTCTTATAAAGAAAAACAGAGGGAGTATAATGCTTGTCAAATTTATGAGTAAATATGTTTCTAAATATAACTTTATGAAGCTATACTTCTGTGATTTCTTAAGAGTAATCGTTGTTTCTTTAGTTGAGCACAACTGGGAGTCCCATCTAATGGCTTTACATGTTTTTGAGATTATACTTTTTTTGTATTTGGAGGCTAAAAAATAAGATACTGCTTCATCTTGTTCATATGTAGTATCTTCTGCTTTTACAGAATTCATCAGTTTCAAAGAAGATGTTGGATGCTCTCCAAAGTGGCAGTGACTCACTTGGCTCTGATAATGTTAAAGTAAAACCAGCAGCTACATCAAACCCTGGTGTGCCACCATCTTCATTAATGTCATTCATGAGAAAGGTATAACCGTTGGCTTCTTCTGTAGCAAAGTTCAATATGCGGGTAGATGACAGTCTTAGTAACATTTATAAGTTTTATTTAACTTTGTGAACTCTTAATTTTTCAAGATATTCTTTCTTATGACTGTTGTGTCATGATCTGTTTTTGTCGACCCATCCATGTAGAATGCATCAATTTCTGGAGTTGTGTTAGAGGACTTTGATTCCCAATTTTCCAATAGATATTACCACAGCTATTTGGATAACCCTGGTAAGTTGACCATTCACCCATGTGGCAATTTATCTCACCCAAAGGCAGTTGTAAACTTGTAATAATGTTTTTGTTTTCTGCAGCAAACATCAATTCTTCATCAATAGCAGCAGCTGCTGCTTTGGTTGCCAGATCATTGTACATTCTTGCTACTGCTGACATGCCCGTCGATCTCATGACGCTGAACACTATAAAAGTGAATGTTACACTGGTAGAAGAACTGATTGGATGTCTACTGACCTGTGATCCCGGTCTCTCTTGTGGCATCGCGAAGAGCTTCATTTCTACAAGCAGTTCCTGCCCAAGTCATTATGTTGGTGTTTTCCAGGATTCACCTTCTAGTACGCAGTTTCCTTCGTATGCAGATGATACCTCCCGGTTTGTATGGAACTTCTTGGCAGACAGAACTGGTACTTTGGCAGGCAACACTAGCTCATGCACTGGAAAGTGCAGTGATGAAAGTGAAATATGTGTAGGGGCAGAAGTGGAGGGTGGAGGCAGGTGTGTTGTATCTACAACAAGGTAAATCCCTTTTATGGCCCACATATCTTTTTTTAAATGTTGAAATCGGATCATTGGTGTTGGGTATTCTTTGTGGTTTATACATAACCTGTTTAGTGATCATTGAACCAAGGCATCTATAATGCAGCAAATTTGTCTATTATGCTCACCTGCTACGGAGGAACAGTAGTTGCCTTACTTGGAGGTTCGCTGATTGCTGTGATTTGCATCACTTGTTAGGTATGTCCCTGCCTATTCAACCAGGCTGAAGTTTGAGGACAATGCCTGGCATGTTCTTCCAGCGAACTTGTCAGATCCTATGGGCGCTGCAGATCCTGTGTGGACCGAGAGCTACTGGAACACTATCAGTCTGAGGGTCTACGCGGTGCAGTCTGCGAGTTCTGACTGGCTCGTCCTTCTCGCGGGGCTCATTGTCACCGCCGTCTCGTACCTTGGGGTGATCATCGGCAGAGCATACCTCTCAAAGATCACCAAGCGAGACTAAAATTTTACACTTGGTCCACTAGTTCTGGGAACCTTGGTATAAACGTATACCATGATGCTGCTTTAGGATTCCTGACATTTGACCTGTAACGCACGCTTCTTATACTAGGATTTTTTAGCCAGAGAACATGAGTAGTTTCCTCAACACGGAGAGCCGGATAACCTGGGTTTGTCGTGAGATGTATGGACGTTGTTGGCTGTGTCCATCGTTGTTGGCGGATGCTTCTGGAAATGTACTTGGACCAAGTTAGGTCTGTGTATATACTGGACAGGTGGATGGAGTACTACGAGTACTGTTGTACGCACGCGTTTCAGTTGTTGTTGTGTACGTCTTCCCTTGCGACTTTATGGATCTGTCCAATTATTGTACTCCCGCTTGATGAGATCATGAGATGGTTTATACTAGAACCAAATCTCTCCCTTTGGGTGACCGATGATGAGTTGCTCTTATCCGGCTCTGCTTCGCCATGTGCAGCGTGAATCATGATATATTACAATTCTTGAGCCTGAGTTTTTATTTCTTGTAATTAGGTTGCAAATGATGTACGCACTTCTCGTTCTATATTTCTGTACCATACCAAGACATAAAGGTGTGAGGATAACTATTCGATAGGAACTGTTTATCCACGTTTCATATGATTTTCTGAACGCATATCTACTAAAATATTGATGTTGAGTAAACTTTTAATCAGAGAATAGCAAGCTGAGCGGTTGTTCCATGGTGTTTGCATGCGTTGAGAGGGACGGCCGAACAAGAGAACAGATTGGGAGATTCCGCTGTGTCCGCGAGCCGATTGCGCCAGCTCGTGACAACGAAGCTTTCGATCCGGCGTGATGCGTCCACTACAGAAGTATAATATTCCGGGTTCCTAATCCGGCTCGCAAGACGAGTTTAGCCACCGTGGAGAATCTTTATTTGCTGGACATGCACAGTTAACATCGTTTCTATTTCACACGCTAAGGTTTCTACTTCCGGTGCAAGTCGAACTACCTTTCTGGAGTAAAATGGCCGTGGTTATCTATCCGGCTTGTTCAAATTCACACATCTTAGTATCTTTATTCTTAGCCTAAATCGTCACTGTCAAGAGGGAAACATTGGCCTCCAATATTACTAACTTTTTTACTCATCGTGTTCGGTTGCTTTGGTCATGCGTCGCACTTCTTAATCATACACGTAATACTTTGATAAATGGTTTGTGAGCAACTATAGGACTCAATCGAGTGAGAACTAGTCAGATGTGTCACTCAATTGCATGTGCAGCTCATATCTAATCTGTGTAACTGAGAATTTTTCTCTCGTGACTCATGTGTAACTCATTTGTAATTTGAAAACTTTTATTGCAATTCGTGTGTAAACCATGTGCGACTGAACAAATTTCATATGCAATTCATGTACAACCCATCACTAACTGAAAAATCTTTAATTATGTGTAATAATCAACATACAACTAAACAAAATTTGAGTTACATAAATGATGTGCCGCACGAATCACGATTCAAATCTACGGATTAGAGAGTTGAGAGAGATCACACGAGTGGCAACTTAGAAAGCTGTTATAAAAAGGTTTCCTTTCTCCCTCACCGGTGATACTTCTCAGTTCCCACAGATTCTTATCGAAGAAAAAAAAAACCGAGACCGCCGAGAAAGCAACCAACCTTGCCATGGAGTCGCTGACGCTCCGCGCATCGCCGTCGACCGCCACGCCGCTGCTCCGGCTCCCGGTCCGGCGGGCGGCGTGCGTCCGCGTCTCGGCCTCCGCGTCCTCCAACGGCTCCGGCGCCGGCGGCGAGCCGGACCTGTCCGTGCGCGTGAACGGGCTCAAGATGCCCAACCCGTTCGTGATCGGCTCGGGGCCCCCCGGCACCAACTACACCGTCATGAAGCGCGCCTTCGACGAGGGGTGGGGCGGCGTCATCGCCAAGACCGTAATCCTCTCACACACCCCTCGCAATTGCTCCGATAACTCGATCACCTTTAACTAGTTGCCGTCTAGTTTTGCTCTAATGCGCCGTCGTCGCGGATGGGATAGAATCTAGGAGCTGTAGTTCCGAGAATCGTGTTAGATCACCTCGGAGGTGATGAGTGCGCTTAAAGCCATTGCCATTTTGGCCGTATGATTCCGATTTGGGATGGATATGGAGTGGGTGGGGCAGTTCAGTCTACTGGAGAACCAGTAGATCCTAATCTCATAAGCTGGGGCCAGAAAAAAGTGGGTGCCATGTGTGCTTCTCTGAGGAAAATTGAGCACTAGAACCGTGTTTGATGCACATCAGATTCATTAGTTTTGCGATGGATCTTATGATACTATGTGTCTGGAAGAGAATTAAGGCAGTAAAATGGCTGGTTAAAATTTGTTTTCCTGCATATTCTAGGAGAATTTGTTCTACATTCTTCTTGTGGATCGATCATGTTTTTCAGCAGACGATTGAGAAGCTCTGCTTCATCTCCTGACAGCCCACTTGCTTCAAACAATGTTGATCTGCACATGAGCATTTCATTTCCACTTCTGAACATGAAGAAACAAGTTTTAACTGTTAGCTTGTCCCATTCTGCATTATACCGTCACAGTCATCACTTTCAAATTGCTGATCTCATTATGCATTGGACCTATGCAATCATCAGTTTCACCAATGGCGTGCAATACTATCTTTTTTATTCTGTAACATTGTAATTAACTGTTGGTTTTTAACTATGAATGGTAGGTGTCCTTGGATGCTGGAAAGGTTATCAACGTAACTCCTCGCTATGCCCGGCTCAGGGCTGACCCTAATGGAGGTAACAAGAGCCCTATAATTGGATGGCAGAATATTGAACTTATCAGTGATCGGCCTCTGGAGACCATGCTTAAGGAATTTAAGCAACTGAAGAAAGAATATCCTGATAGGATACTCATTGGCTCAATAATGGAGGAGTATAACAAAGCTGCATGGCATGAGCTTATTGAGCGTGTTGAGGAATCTGGAGTGGTAACATTTTCGTACCTGTATTTTGATGCATACTTGCTCAGAGTTATGATACTGAAGTGCTACTGATCTGTTTTTTTTATTTACCAGGATGCTCTTGAGATAAATTTCTCATGCCCACATGGCATGCCTGAGCGAAAAATGGGTGCCGCTGTTGGACAGGACTGTGGCTTGTTGGAGGAGGTTTCTGGCTGGATAAATGAGAAGGCTACTGTGCCTGTTTGGGCTAAGATGACTCCTAACATTACAGACATCACAGAGGTAACTTTAGCATATAAAGCATCCATCTAATATTAACAGTCACATATCTTCTGTGAGCAATTGTTATTGTATGAAAAATTGATGATGTCCTGAATTAGATTTTATCCCTACTTACTTTTCATATACTTAATTTAGCTATCCAGATTGTTCTAAGTATTTTGGTTCTCAAATCATGCATTTTTTATCCTTTAGCAGAATCTAGCTGAATAGCAACGAACTGTTTCTGTAAAAAGTTGTCTAATATTGAGTTGTTCCACATATCGTCCATGACTTGTTCGACAATAACTGGTACAGGGTAGGAGATTGTAGTGGGATTAGGAATGGGAATTCTGTTTTTAGTCTTAGTCCCATGTTAAGCAAGACAGGCAGAAACTATGAGTTGCTGATTTGTATCTTGAAAGACACCCTAGGATGATTCATGATGAAATGCTTAGATATATCAAAATTTTAAAATTGGTTGGAGTTTGACCCTCAAACTTCTAATCGCCATTCCCACCTAAGTTCTCAAACCCAAGGAATGGTCCTTATATCCCCCTCTCCCTGAACTCCCATTCCCATCCAGCCAAACTAGCTCACTGTTTTTCGTTTCCATTTCTATTCTTTCTCACACTGATTTTAAACAGCGAGTTATGTTCATGTGAATTGCTGAGATCGGATATATAGTGCTCAACTGATAATAATCTTTCACAGTATAACATTGCTACCCAGTTTCTCATGTGTCATGTTCCATGGTATCAGATTTATTATTCTCTTGGACATCTCACAAAGCCCTAGCTTTCATAACTTGTACTAGTCAGTAGTCACTGAAACATCAATTACATATTGGCATCTCTGTTCATTTTGGATCCTAGAACAAAGGGCATTTTTATAAAGGTAGATGAGATTAATACCAGCAGTTGTGCCGCCCATGACTTTCCATGTACTACTTTTTATTATATTTAAATATTTGTGAATTTCGTCCATATTTATTTCTCACAGTTTTCACTTTTTTTCTCGACACTGTACAGCCTTCAAGAATTGCTCTTAAGTCAGGATGTGAAGGCATTGCTGCTATCAACACAATTATGAGTGTCATGGGAATTGACCTCAAAACTTTGCGCCCAGAACCTTGTGTGGAGGGGTTAGTTTCAGTTCCCTGGGTTATTTTTTTGAGCTTGTCCTTGTACTGTTACTAATCTGAAACAACGTTCTGCTCCACAGGTATTCCACACCTGGAGGCTATTCTGCGAGAGCTGTGCACCCTATAGCACTTGCAAAAGTCATGCAGATAGCGAGGCTGATGAAAGAGGAATTTGCTGATGGACAGTCCCTCTCCGCCATTGGCGGTGTTGAAACTGGCAATGATGCTGCTGAGTTTATTCTGCTGGGCGCAGATACTGTACAGGTGAGCTCTTAAACTTGATAAGCAGCATATTCTCCAATGTTTACAATGTGCATCCTTCTGTGTGCTGCTAGTACACTTTTTTTAACGTACTGGTGGTCTGGTACACACTTGATGTTCATTTATACTGTTGATTCTTCTGAGACATCATTTTCAGTAAAGTAATGACTGATGAATATTCCTCACAGGTATGCACAGGTGTAATGATGCATGGTTATCCTCTTGTCAAGAAGCTATGTGCAGAGCTGCAGGATTTTATGAGAATGCACAACTTTTCAACTATTGATGAATTTCGGGGGTACGTCCGCTTCACTTATTTTTCTTTGTGGTTGATTTGGTGTTGGAAAGAGGAAACCATCTAGAGGAACTACCTTTCTTTTCAGTACTTTTAAGACATAACTTGACTATGGTGCTACCTTTAATTCTCTCGAAACAGGCTTTCGCCCCGCTTTATAAATAAAACAACCGTCCACAGTTAGTGCTACCTTTAATTCAGGAAGCTTCCTTTACATTTTTCGTTCCACATGTTACCATGTACTACAAGACATGATTAGACTAGCCACAATGGGAGTATCATAGGTGGTATCATAGATGCCATGTTGGCAAAAAGATGACGTGTCACTGCAATTAATGAAGAAAGAGGTGATAGTGGTATCATAGGTAGATACCGTAACATAACGGATTCCAACGCAAGATGAGTCTACAACGTAATAAATGTAATCATATATGATACTACATATATGTTACCATGCATTGTGGAGGTAGTAACATATAGTAGTATATGATACTCCCCATTGTGAAGGACCATGTCCCTTTTTAATACAGGAACATACATAGTTTTCGTGAGAAATGGAAAAATAAAATATGTTTTGCGTAAATGAGGTGAGGGTAATCAACTAATCATTAACAGGAAAGACTTAGAAGTGGTATCAATAATCATTGTTAGCTATTGCCTTCAACCATAATTATGCCTCCTATTGATAACCTTCCCTGGGCCGCTTAGCACGCCCAACCCCACCGTGGCACCATGTATGAATGGTAAACTTGAAAGTTTTGTGCAGCCTGTGATGATTAATTCTTCGTCAAGTTGACCTTGTTTTACTCTGCCTTGAGGGTGAAGTGCCTGTATTTTAGTGCTAAATGTGTGCCCCGCTTCTAGAGGATGCGTGCCATTACCTCCTTTCAACTGTACATCTACTGCTGATGTGATTTATGTTTTCTCTCTTCTGGAACAAGATCACTAACCCTGGTCTTCTCATTGTCCCAGGGCCTCCCTCCCGTACTTCACCACGCACACCGATTTGGTACAGCGGCAAAAGGAGGCGATCCAGCAGCGGAAGGCCATCAGGCTGGGCCTGCAGTCAGACAAGGACTGGACAGGTGACGGCTTCGTCAAGGAGACCGAGAGCATGGTCTCCAACTGATGCAGCTAGCTCTGATCTGATCCCCGCACCACCAAATTCACACAACCTTCCACCATGCTTCAACTTGTGATTAAACCAGAACCCAGAAACGAAAAAGTGAAAAAGGAAACCGTGGGAACTTCTGCTCCATCTTATTCAATAAAGCGTACTGAAAATTCCTTCTCGCCGTGTTATATGTATTCAAGGCGTGATGAGCATGGCAGTCCCGGTCTTGTGGACTTTGGGTCTTCGGGCTGGACCAAGTCAGGGAGTTCATAGGTCGTTCTTGGGATCTCTGATCGTATATATGCAACCACCAGTCTACCAGACACATTATGTGCTGAGTGACATGTGAACACGATCGGCAGCAATGAGCTTTGGAATATGGGAACTTGACCTGGAGACTTCAAGTCTAGCGGGGAGTCTCTGGAGTCTGTATCTCAGTTAAGTGTGAGGAAATGATGGCCTCAGCCTCGGTCAGGCTCAGCAGTGCTGTTCTTCGCCAGTACTCTTCCACGTTTGCTTCCTTGCGTTCCTCGTACTCATGGATCATCATGATGCAGTTTGGAGTGACGCTGCGTGGAATCACACGTCCTCTTCGGATTGGACGGGGCTGAGCTTCAGAAACGGAAAAAAAAAGGCAGGTTCACAACCAAAATAGGAACAGCAGCCAGCAGGTGGACAGTGCCTGGTTTCAGGAAGTGCCGTTGTCCCCTAGCTCGCCCAGTCTTGGGGTTTTTTCGTTGGTTCGGCCCGTAGAACTATTCAGTTGTCCTTTGTAGTCTTTCACTTTCCTCACTTTTCTCCTCCTCTTTTCAAATTAGGCTCGCAGACAACCAGATTTTTATTAGCTCATGCCCCTAAGATCCAGGCATGCCAGGACCCTCATAAAACTTACAGGTGGGACCATGAGATCCGTGAATGAGCGAGTCCCTCTTAAAACTTAGGAAGAGTGGAACCTTGAGATCCGAGCATCGTGGGACCGACTTCACCCTTACATGGCGGGACACACCTTATAGAGGGATCTTACATGGCGAAATCCACTATCGGCACCATGAATCCGTGTGAGGGGTTGACAACAAGATAATGGATGCAAAATTGGGGTGTAATTTAAGACGGTCGACTGTAATTGGGACTACCCGCCACAAATGAAAGGCCTCCACCCTTCCATCAAAGAACAATGATCCTCCATCAAGTCTCCTAGAAAATGTCGTACAATGGCGAATCTTACCAAAAACATGCTCATCGCTCAGTCTGGTGGGAAACTGCCACGACACTCCATTGTGAAGCACAAACTCGGAAAATGGGCCATGGCCTTCATCATAGGAGGATCTCGACCCGTTCTGAAGAAGATCCCTTCTAGAAGAGCTTTCAAGATGGGATGTAGCCACCAACTTAGAGAAACCCCGAGAAGATGAACAAAAAGGAGGAGTAAAACACTGACCATGACACCTTCTTCGACGTGGAGAAGAAGGACAAGGTCAACGATGGAGAGCAAAGTCTCGTCAGTCTGATGCATGAAACATGTCGGGGCAGATGGCGCAAACAAGTATTACGTGGGCGCCGATGAAGGCGTCATGAATCAATAGTGGTAGTTGTTAGGTTTAAGTCAAAAAATATGTTTCAGTTCATAAATATTTGTTTAGGTATAAGTTACCGAGTTAAGACTATCCTTGATGTGGAGTTTATTCCCAATATTATGCATGGTTATGTTTGTTTCGTGTTTCTTGTTTAGTTTATGTATTCCATGGTTGAGAGACGTCATCCTACTCTTTTAATTAGTCGTTGACCTTGTATAAGTTTTTCAAAATGACGTGAATTTACAACTTACCAGGGTTATACAAATATCATGTCATTTGCATAGCATTTTTTTTTCAAAATGACGTGAATTTACAAGTTTAAACTTTTCCTAACAAGTAATTTAATTTTTCACTAATCTCTTGCACATTATCTAAACTTGTACATAGGTAGTCAAAAGTTTTTGAAGCATATTATGGTACCTCCAAATTAATCCCAACAAGTGTATTTAAATTCATTTGATCATAAATACAAAAAATAGTTTAAAAAATCTAAAACTCATGGATGACCAAATGGTGGTGTTTAAATTGTACAAAAACTAGGATATGTTCTTTTCTACCAAAAATTATCAAGGAGCTTCACATGGTTGCCTTAGTTAGATATTAAAAAGAAGGAGTTTGTTTCGTAACAAAGTGAAAAAAAAACTCGTATTTGCTAATCAAAAGGTGAAAGCAAGGCGTGGCTAAAAGACGAGGTCAAAATAATGACGCAAAAGTTCAACGGTGTACAAACTTGAAAGTTTGAGTTTAAGTTCAGAGAACATCCTAATGGGAGTACATCTATGAAAAAGCATACTAAAAAGTATAATAACTTATGAGCTTTTGACCTACACATTTTATAAGATAAACATCATAAGAGGTAAGTGCATATGCGAAGAAGTATACACATGTTGGGATTACAAGGTAAACAGTAGGCATAAGTAAATATTAAACATATGATTTGACAATTCATAAGTGTGTGATGAGTCTTCATAGCACCAAAACCATACTACCGTCGTATCGTAGATTAAATTTTCTAACTTTACCACTATTTTCCCTCGCGGAATTGCCTCGGTTACTAAATATTTACTAGACCAACGTTGTGGTGACTCTGCACACCACATCATGGTGTAGTGTGCCAGTCGTTGATATAACATTCATGAAACAAATCCCACAAGCATTACATTCCTCGGAGTAGTATACTGGAAACATTAGGGGTCAATGGTAGAATCATATTAATAAATTTCGATAACATACAAAAATCTGGAGCACTTCCTTGGTACGTTGAGGTAAGTTTTGTAGAAATGAAAGACAGAAAGATCCCATCATAGTACTAAGATGGATATGAAATCTATATATACTACTTAATCATCTAGTGATGTAGCTACATCACTACTCTACTAATACTGTTGTTTTACTATTTAGGGCTTAACTCCTCCATCTAATTTTAGTCATTCACACCATTGGCGATGTATCTGTTGACTCCTTTGACTTTCCTATACATATATTACTCTTTGTTGTAGACATTTTTACGTATGCTGGATAACTGGTATCTTCCTGATCGTGCCCAAGTCAGCATATTCAAAAAATTCATAACGAGAAAGGTATTTGGAATTATCTACCTACAAAAGTAACAGTTGGTTAAACCTTGATGCAGTTTTTCATACTCTTTCTTTCGAAAGTCAAGTTTTATTCCAAAAAACTATGTCATGGATACTCCAGGGTTGTGAGAATATTATAATTTACTTTCCGTCGTGATCCTAGATCTTTGCCCATAAAAAGGAGTGACAAGCTACAATACACTCCGCAGAGGTGTCCTACTTTTTCCACAAGAGTTCCCAAACCCTTTTTCCTTGCCGAGAAACTATCCCGTCCACACTTCCTTGGTATTAGGTTAGGTCTGAAATTTCAAGCCAATCACCACCCTTATCCATGAACCCGCATCCGCCCAATGTAATGCAGTAGGTCCTTGACCGTACCCGTTACCCCTACCAAGACACTAGTACCAACACCCTGCAAGGTGGGGACGAAACATGCTCCTATGATGTTGGCCTTCGCAACAGCTCAACCCGGTTACGGATGTGAAAACAGGATCCGCTTGTCCCATTTTTCTCTCATTTTGTACTAGACTAGTATAAAATGGAGAAAAAGTGGGACAAACATGGAGTTGCCCGAGGATAAGGGAAGGAAGAATGTCCGACTGAATCATCTGCCCCGACACATAGTTACCACTATCTATACGACACAACGATGCTTGAGGACATTTTTGTTTATCCTATATGAATATACCATGTACTATGGATCTCCACCACATCAATCATTTCCATGGTTATATCACCCACCACATAGGCAATTCACAATTATAAGAAAATAATTTTCGTTTAAATTTGATAGATTGATAAAACTAATCAAGTGGAATGAGCAAGAATGAAGTTGCCTCAGATATAAGTGGTAGTTCAACCCTTTCGTTGTTCTTGGGTTTTCGTTAAAGCTCAGATTTCTGAAATTAGAAATGTAGGCCGATAAGGACTACTTGAAAAACTGAAAGGCCCTATTATGCATAATCATGAGATGCATCTAGAATTGCCCCAAAATTACCCAAGTGTGAATAACTTCATTTTTGTTCTATGTGATTCTACGATGTCCTCGCATTTTACTTGACTTACAGATGATTCGCTGCCTTTGACAAGGATATTCGTTCTTGAAAAATAGTTACAATTTGGAATGATAAACTATATAGAGTTTTAGGATTACATAGTATTTTCCATGAATTATTTGATTATTAAATCCTTTTAAATGATATTTTTGTTTTAATGACATTTTTATAATTATCCTGATTTTCTTAATAAAATACATGGTTTATGAAAATTGATAAACTAATTTACCTAATTCAATTCAATATAATCACATAATAATGATGAAATAAGGTTTAATGCGTGATCACATTCTCTTTAAATCAAAAATTGATGAATATAGGATAAAAATATAGATTACATATCTATAATTTATGACTTATTTATGAATTTCTGAAGTGTAAGAAAATTTTGGAATTTCAATTAATGGATAAATTTTGATCTAAATTTTATGTTACTGTAGATACATTCGTGCTCTGGAAGGAAAATACTAACACTCCGGTCGACCTTTACCCCGTCCTTAAACCCCAACAGCAAAACTTGGTTAGTTCCAACTACAACTAGCACTATCATGGGCACATACAACTATACAAGTCCTGATCATGCCCATGCATTTCTGTTTCCATATAAAACAAACCACTGATCTCTCCTGATTCAAACCTCAAGAACCAGGATCGTTTCAAGTAAAATAAGGGAGAAACAGAGAGAATCATTCTCGTTTTGATTGGAGAGAGAAAGTGGCATATCTTAGTTAGTTTCACACCAAGAGCAAACCCATTGACATATCCTTGTAGGCAACTGTGTCTCCCTTCATACGTCAGTTTCTGGACAACTTCCCGGCACAAGCAATGGGAGAGCACATATATAGTCAACTAGCTAGCCAGCAAGTCATGGCTGGGGGCGTAGGGGAGCAGCCATAGAGCTGATCGAGAGGCGAAGACGGGCCGGCCGGTCGATCGATCTGATGGCCGCGGCGGCGGCGGAGAAGGCGGTGCGGTGCCTCGGGCACGGGTTCGACATGACGTGCGACCTCAGGCTCAAGTTCTGCAAGGACTCCGGCGGCTGCGTCGTCGCCAGGAGCCCCGGCGAGACGGCGCACATCGCCGTGCCGGGTGTCGGCGTGGTCCGGGACATGCCCCCCGACGTCAAGTGCGGCAAGGGCGACCGCGTCCGGTTCAAGTCCGGCGCGCTCGAGTTCAACAAGGTTAGCATGCCGTGTGTGTGTACTGCTTCTAAGCATTTATTCATTCCGCATGACCTGCTTGTCGAAGTGATCCATCATCTGATCCATTCTTGCATTCGAGCTTCCTTTTCATTTCACAAGATTGCGTATGCAAAGTGTTGTTAATCAAGCATAAGAAACTGGAGCAAAACGAAACAATATGAATTGAAGTAAAAGTTAAGCTGTTTATTCTGAACATAGTCGCTGGTTCTGCAGCTAATATCTCTGAAACTGCTGCTAGATTAAGTGTTGCTGAATAAGCACAAGAAACTAGAGCAACGCAATGAAATTGAAGTACTAAAACTGAAGCTGTTTATTCTGATATTATCAGTGTCTCTGTCTGAACTTAATCATGCCAAGGGTTTTTCCTGTTCGGAAAGTTGTCTGAAACTCTGGTGCATCACAGAAATGGAAAAGCATCATAACTTCATAAGCATTTCGTTGAAGAAACTCCAGCAGCCAGATTAAACTAGTCGACCCGAATCGGGAAAGCAACGCGTCTACGGTTGGTGTGAACGGCTGCTGCTTGCAGTTGTAGGGAGAGCTTTCCCTCCATTAAATACCGAATTAGCGGTGTTGACCAGCGACCACGCCCTACGTGATACTCACGATCTGAACCAATCATCGACAATGTCTTCATATGTATGTTGTCCTTATTGCGGTTCACTTGTCGGCGTCAAATACTCTGCGTTGTATAGATATCAACGGTCCAAAACAAGATTCGTTAGATTTGGCCAGTCTAGTCCAAAACATTATCCATTATACATTTGTTTGTAAAGTCAAGTCAAATTGCCTGCACAAATGCATGTCGACGCCCGTAGTATAAGCAACAGCACCTCGAATCGTGGCATTGTGTGCACTGGCTGACTTTTGACTATGCATAGGAGATCCTTAAGGCATAGATGATCAGTAAACTGAATGATAATGCAATAGTTGGATCATGGAAACTACTGAGACCAATCCTGTTGCGTGTTTCTCTTGTGCAGATGTCGGAGGTGTTCAACCAGCGGAGCTCGGTGGAGGGGAAGATCCCGTCTGGGCAGTTCAACGCGTGCTTCGACCTGGACAGCGGGTCCTGGGCGCAGGACGCGTCGTCCACCAAGTGCCTCGCCATGGACGGCTACTTCATCTCCCTCTTGGACCTCCGCCTCGACCGCCGCCAGCTGTGCCTCGCCGCACACGTCCTCGACGACGTGCCCGCCGCATGGGACCCCGCCGCCATCGCTAGGTTCGTACGTCTCCCAGTACGTACGTACGACTTTGACCCGTTCCAGGTCCAGGACGATCGATCCGGCGCCAAGCCTGTTAGATGTTCATACTACTGCCGACTATTATAAGAACACCAACGAATTACTACAACTACTGATCGGCAAAAGGAAGAGAGATCTTCTGTTGCGTATTTTAATGCCACTGTCGTCTTTAATTTCTTCGTCCGTCCGTCATTGTTGAACCTACAAGTGGAGCTCCGAGCTCTGAACATGTCGCCATTGACAAACCGGAGCGTGACACATGCAGCAGAGCAGAGCTGAGCTGAGCTGGTTTGGTTTTGTATTATCAGGCAGACCCGTAGTTTCTGGACACTGAACTGACACCGACAGTAATACTCCTACTAGTCTGGACACCGCCGCCGCCGCCGCCGCGTATGAAACCGGTGCATGAACGCCGCTGACTGACGGACTTACTTGTACTGCAGCTTCATCGAGAAGTACGGGACGCATGTGATCGTGGGGCTGAGCATGGGCGGGCAGGACGTGGTGTACGTGAGGCAGGACGCGTCGTCGGCGCTGTCGCCGTCGGAGATCAGGGCGCACCTCGACAGGCTCGGCGACCAGCTCTTCACCGGCACCTGCGCCGTGCCGCCTCCGCACTGCAAGTCCAGATCAAAATCCAAGGTAAATAAAACTCCTGATAAATTAACTGATTCAATAGCTCGATCGATCGGTCAAAAGGTGAAAGAAATCTCTGATGGCGACGTCACATCTGAATAACCTCTGATGGCGTACGTGCAGATGCCGGAGGCGTTTAACGTGTTCGACGCGCAGGTGGCGCAGCAGAGGCTGCAAGGGATCACCACCCTCGTCTCATCCAAGGAGGTAAGTACTAACTAATTACAGCTATTAGCTAGTGCTCTGGTTGATCCTGTGGCCGGTTAACAATGTGAAATTTTACTCAGTTTCTTACACTGATGATGGATGCAGGGAGTGACGGTGATCTACTCGAAGCGTGGAGGGAACACGACGGTGAGCAGCCACTCGGAGTGGCTGCTGACGGTGCCGGCGGCGCCCGACGTGATCAACGTCAAGCTCGTGCCCATCACCTCCCTGCTCAGAGGCGTCGCCGGCACCGGCTTCCTCTCCCACGCCATCAACCTCTACCTCAGATGTCAGTCCTCTGTCCTCATACATGCCATTGCACTCTCTTTCTCTTGCCTAATTAAATCCTCTGTTGACTGTTCAGTGCTGCGTGGAAAATGTCTTTCGAGAATTAGTACTACCACTGCTTAATAATTAATTACATCAATAGTGACGAGTGATCTACCGAATGATTGTTTACAGATAAGCCTCCTGTGGCTGACCTGCGCTACTTCCTGGATTTCCAGCATCACAGAATGTGGGCGCCGGTGCTCGGCGAGCTGCCCCTCGGCCCGTGCTCCAACCGCCAAGGTTCCAGCCAGGCCCTGCATTTCAGCCTGCTCGGATCCAAGCTCTACGTCAGCTCAAGTCAGGTATTTCAGAATTCAGAGACCTTCTCAAACAGTCCTCTGATATGATAGTACGAATTATGATCCTACTAAAAAGCATTTCCAACTGAAATTGCCTAAGTAGTTTACACCATATGACGGTGGACACGGATGCCTCCGCAAACAGGACCCGACCACCCATTCCCAATTTTCAAACCTCAAACTCATGCAATGCACATATAGCATATTACGCACTCCCTCCGTCCCAAAATAAGTGTCTCGAGACACTTAATTTGGGAGTACTTAAAATTATTTGGAGTCCCAAATGAATATTCAAATTACAACGTTCAATTATTCGGAGTGTATAATTTAAACATAAATAGTTTAAAGTATTGAGAGTGTAGTCGTGCATTTCTGTTTAGGAGAAAACGACAGTTTTCCGCAACAATTTTCCTCAGTGTGAAGTAGGGATCAACCTCTTCACACTCCCGACTATGTTCTTTAACTCGTCCGAAAGGGACGCTAGAAAACACACTCATGGAAAAACAGATCCGGCTGGAAATAGTTGCGGTAGAGATCCCTTGCGCTCTTAATTCTATCACATGGAAAAAATATCCTGCCCTAGATCGAACCCCTAAAGTTGAGAACATGTTCCTCTTTCTTTTCCATTTCTTCAAATATGCTCATCCTCGCCATCGTATCCATATCTCCGTCGCCATCTATCTAGGAATCAAACGAATCATCAATGAACTCATCGTATACGAACTCGTCGAAATCCGAGTAATCGAACTTATCATCCCGCGAATCCATCGTTTCTTACAAATGAGCAAACATACTCCAATAAACAACTCCGGCATTTTGTCAAACACCGACAGAGTAAAAAGTACTTGTGTCCAGTGGGTCGATGTTCACTCTGTATAGTCGTGTGACAAAATGTACAAATGTTAATGCAGGTGACTGTGTCGATGTTGCCGGTCACGGGGATGAGGTTGCACCTCGAGGGCAAGAAAAACAACCGGTAAGCTTGCTTATTCGTGGCATGTTCGCCATTGAGGCAATCAGGCTCAAATTTAGTTACTGACTTGAGCAATTTGCGGGCATCATCAGGCTAGGAATCCACCTGCAGCACCTGTCGGCCACCCCGACGTTCGTCGCCTCGGTCCAGCGGTCCAGTAACAGACCGCCGTCGTGGCGAGGCTCCGAGACGGTCTCCGACGACGACCACCGCTACTACGAGCCGGTGCAGTGGCGGATGTTCGCGCACGTCTGCACCGCGCCCGTCAAGTACGACCGTCGGTGGCACCAGTCCGATCACCGCCGTGCCGCCACTGCTGCCGCAGCGTACATCGTCACAGGCGCGCAGCTCCACGTCAAGGCGCACGACTCCACCACCGTGCTGCACCTCAGGCTGCTCTACTCCGAGGTTCCCGGCTACACCGTCGTGCAGTCCAGGTGGACGCACGGCACCGCGAGGACGTCGGGCAAGGCGTCGAGCTTCCTTTCAATGCCGTTCTCTGGGTCGTCCTCGTCGTCGGGCAGCGGCGGCGCCAAGGAGGGGCGGCAGCAGCCGGGCACGCCGCCGGTGGTGCTCAACATAAACTCCGGCGTGTTTGTCGGCGCGCCGCCGGTGCCCGTGGGCGCACAGAGGTTGCTCAAGTTCGTGGACACCTCGCAGGTAACCATGGGCCCCCAGGACAGCCCCGGGTACTGGCTCGTCACCGGCGCGAGGCTCGACGTCCACAAGGGCAAGATCTCGCTGCACGTCAAGTTTTCCCTGCTAGCCCCGGCCTCCTGACAGTTGCAGAGTTTGTGTACAGTTCTTCTGGCGCCAAATGCTAACTTGACCACTGTAATTAAGACACCGTTTGAAAGTTTTGGTTTTGGTTTGGATTCTGTAAATGTTGCTGTGCAGGTGCAACGAGTGTAAATGGAAATCCTAGGCTTTGTTTGGGTACTGCAAGTAAAAAGATTCGTTGGTCCTAGGCAAAAAATATCAAGCTGAACTTGAGGTTTCAACAACACCTGTCATGCACAGGATTAGTGTGAACATGCAGTTACTTATCAAGCAATATGTATAACTGCATCAAATATAAATACTAAAGGTTCGTGGACACATCTACATCACCAGATATCCGATGTTTAGCAAAAATCAAATGTTCAATAGTTCAAATCGAAATGTTTGCCTTCTTCGGCGAAGCAAGAATCGAAATGTTCAACTCTATGTATAGGAAGAGCAAGAACAACCTGATGGCAGCACTCAGCCGAATATCCTGTACCGTCCCATGCTATTCTGGAGAGCGAGCGTGTCAGCTGGCTGCAACCTCCTGATAAGATTTTTCCTCTGCTTGATGTGCAGCAGCTTGTCATAGACACACCAGGGAAAGCTGATGAGGTGGTGGGTCCGATGATCGTATCCTTCGTTGTACATACCCCAGTATTCCGGGTGATAGGTGACATGGTACCAAGCGGATGCCTTAGCATACGAGGCCTCATGACCGTCTCCATCTCCACTCACATCGCTGAACCATGACCTTGCTTCTTTCCTCAAGGATTTCACTGCAAGTCTGATAGCGTCGGCGTCGCTGCTCTTGGTGAAATTCTTAGCCATCTTAAGAATGCATCCACTTATTATCTCACCCTCGCTTTTTATTCCGTAGTGCTCCATCAGGTTACCCAGCTTGAAGTCATATTCTTCCTTGCGCCACACAGCTACGGAGATGTAATCTTCGTAGCCATCAACAATCAGATCAGTGTCATAAGACCGCCTTGCCACTTCCTTTGTGAAGTGCCCTATGTGAGGGTTCTGCTTCTTTATCTCCCGGTACAGCTTCCCTATTACTCCCTTGGATTCATACGTAACTCTATCCAGCTTCTCCATAAAATCTGGATACTCCCTCACATGTAGTTCAGATGGAATTTGAGCCGGCACTCCCGTCTTTGGGTAATCAACAGCAATCGAGAAGAGCTCCGCCAGCTTAATACACGATGCACTTTCGGCCTTAAGATATTCCTTATCCGCAAAGACTACATGCGCATTGGCGATGATTCCCAGACTCTCATTAACTATGTAATTTGTGAAATACTCATGTAGTTCCTGCACATGCACAATATTAGAACATTTCCAAAGCAGGGTCAGATTTGTATTGGAAAGACGCTTCAGATTTCGTTCAAAATAAGTAACTGACTTGACTATTCGTCAGAAATGGTAGAACAAGACTCAAAAAGAAATTCAAAACCAAAAGCAGTACATGACAGTTCATGGCATCACATGTACAAGCATTACCACGACTGGCATGGATATGAAGAATCTGGACTTAAAAGTTAAAACAATACCTCCATCATAACGTCATGATCTAACGTTTCTGTTAATGCTGGAGTGTAGTCCATTGGCGGCACCATACGAGTTGGAATAAGATCATGATCCCATGAAACAAAATATATGTCCCCATCAAGATCACTCCCTGAACACTCATTCGGATGAGGCCTGCACAAAACAAATTCGACAGTGATTTCAATAAAAGAGGACAATTAAAACAAGAATAGGACATCCAAGAAAAATAACGAATCATTTATGTCATCAATGAGGAGCACCTAACTTTGCAAGAAAAAGGTTCTTCAAATTAAAATGTACAAAACTGGGACCTAGAGTAGTTTTTTTTTTTTTTAGGGAAGACCTAGAGTAGTTTCTGATCATTCACCAATTGTTCTTGATCTTGCTTTGACACAAGCAATAATAGAAAAACCTTCCAAATTTGAGCTTTGTTGATTTCTTAGAGAAGATTTAGAGTCAATAGTTGGAATTTTTTTTGCAATATTTTTTGGCGAAAGGGCAACTTGTACTAGAATGTGCGAGACACATAGAGAGATTGAAGAGAGCAGCCAGGAGAAGTGCTTTCCATCGGTGCCCTCCTGTGCCTGACTGCTTCAGTACGAAGGGGAGTGAGGTGTAGTGTTGTACTACGGCTCCTGCTCCTGTTGTTTGCCTGTGTTTGTGAGGTGGTGCTGCAGCTATGGGAGAGAATCAAGGACTGCACCAAGTGCTTGAGAAGTTGGGCGCAAGTTCCTACAGAGAGGACGGGTGGGTCATCGGCCTCAAGTAGAGAAATGATACCTCATACTGAGACTGTGAAGAAGATAGAATTGATGCCAAATGATACTAATTTAGTGGGGGTGACAAATTATTTGAGTTGGTCGCGAAGGGCTTTGTTGATCCTAAAAACAAAGGGGCTGGAGAACTTTGTTGAAGGAGAATCAGTTGAGCTGGCGGACAAGACTAACACACAATGGAGAAAGCATGGTTGTTATCTTCCTTCTCTACGACAATGCTGCGGCCGTTGAGACATTGTGTGGCTAAGCTGTGGAAAACTTTGTCAAAGTTGTACTCCAGAAAAAGGAATGTGACACTGATGGTTGATACAGAGAGAGTTAGTCGGGGATCCGCACCCCCTTATCTAAAAAAAAACAGAGAGAGTTAGTGAACTAAGACAGGGAGTGCTCCGTGATGTGACACTGATGGTTGATACAGAGAGAGTTAGTGAACTAAGACAGGGAGTGCTCCGTGATGGATTATGTTGCTGAGTTGCAACGATTGTGGGCTTATCTAGATCATTATGGTCCTCTTGATTTGCCTCATGCAGAATGCATATGCACCGTGAAGAGGTGGTAAGCGTGGGCAAGTGATAGAATTTCTTAATATGCGTATCCAAGTGCATATTCTCATGATTTGACTCTTGATTATTGTGTTTTCCTGTTACTGTTTTCTTGTTTCTTGCCTGCTTCCACAGAACGAATTGGTGCTAGTCTTATCGGTTTCATTGTGCAATGAAATCGGGAGCTTTGGGCTCCTTAATTCGAATAATATATTCACAAAATGAGACTTTGCTAAAAAAAATATACTGGTAAGCGTAGGAAAATAAGTTAGTAAATACTTGCCTTGGCCCCTGCTGTGGAAAGACAACACAGTTAACCATGTGGTCCAGAGCAGGATGATAAACAGCCTGGAGAATACGGATATCACCCGGGTGGAGGCAAGGGTTTTTGGCAACAACAACTTTTCCAGTTACAACAATTTTGCCACGATCTTTTGCATTATTAGAAGCTTGAATGAATACTTCTCCATACTGCAATGTGCGGGTTTCGTCCAAGCATCCCATCATCGCTCGTCCTTTCGGGATAAATATCCTTGACTTCGTTTTCAATTCTAGCAACTTGGATGCTCTGAAGGTTTCTAGAAGCATAGAAAGAAATGGCTCATGATCAGGTTGGTAGCCACACAACAGCAATTCCTTAACAATATTAGATATTTCTCCCATGGGCATAAGTTCAATCGCGTCAATAGCAGCTTGTGGTTCAGTTACCATTCTGTTCAACTGCTTCACAGCCTCTTGTTGCTTCCGTTCAAAGATGTTATCTCTCACTCCTAGTGTTGAAAGAAGAGTGATTAACTGCCGATTGAGGAAGCATGGCTGGTACTTGCTGTATGCAAGGACATCTAGTGTGATGTTTTCCGATTGAAACTTCAACATGCTTTCTCTTAAAGAAAGTTTCCACTCAGATCTTGGATCAATAGCAACGACACCTTTATAACCTCCATATCTTATTTGGAAAGCAGAGGGCGTGAAGCTATTCAATTTGCACTTCTTAGAAACTTCATCTGCAAAATCAGCTGAAATGGTTCCAATTCCATCGGAAAATACATACTTCGTACCATTTCTTATATCTGGAATTTCTTCCACCTCATACTTCTGTACTTTCAAGGTTTCTGTTGAGGAACTAAAAGACTGACCAAGCCTTGCAGCATACTTTGCCACATTTCTAATATTACGGAAGTTCCCCATCCACTCCCTGATGTCACTGGCAGATAAACCTGGCCGAGAAGCAAACATCCATGCAGAGTTATCTCTGAGCTGGCTTGAAGAAAAAGCTAGAAACTCAAAGTGCTTGTCACCGATGGTGATGCCATTTGACAAAACCGACAGAACTCTGTTGAACAGAGCAGTTCTCCTTGCATTATTTCCTGGAGCAGAACGTGGTGATAAATCTGTTGATCGGAGCTTCTCGCAGTCCTCGTCAACAAATGAAATCCGAAGAAAGTTATCCAAGTCAGCAGCGAAATGTCGTACAACACGATTGGAGACATTAATCTCAGGACCATAAAAGTACACTTTCGCAGGAGTAACTTGAACCCTGTAGACATAGACCAACCCATCATTATCCAGAGATATGCTGGGTGATGTTACCATGTGTGGTGATCCCTGCATTTTTGTGTAGATTCCAGATAACCAATTTACTGGATTCAAGACAGTCCTTTTCTGGTATGACATCTTTTCAAGTGCACGCTTTATATGGTCAATACGTATAAATCCAGTGCTGACCAGACGGAAGAAGTTGTCATCAAGTGTTGGCCCACTAAGTGTTCCATTTTGAACAAGGTGGTTGATCTTGAAGAGTATCTCATACGGCACACCAATGTGACGAGGAGGTTTCACAACTGGAACAAAGCAAGTACCCGCAGAATATGAATATCCACTCCGGCACTGAAAGTCATAGTTATGTTCTTCATAGTAAACAAAATACTCTCGGATATTCGGCATATCACAAAAATGTGCTAGCTCCAGACATAGAATATATGATTGCCCAATGCTTCCTGATGGAGTAAAATCAGTTGTTCTGGTCCATTGATCATCTGTGTCATCCCTAAAATAGTTGAATAATGGATCTTCGTACATGATGCCAGAACGGGGTGGGTTTTGCTCATATATTTTTGGAGCGGCCTCAACCTGAGCAACAATAACATTTCTCAAGTTGAGGTTATCAAAACTCGAACACCAAGAGTTAAATAAACAGAAGAAACTACTAGAAGTAACAAAAAATGATTAATGAGGAGGATCAGAGTTTTGAAGAGGTAATGAGGTATGCTACTATAGAGGAAATAATGGAAATCGTACTACAGCAGTTAATGTTCCCATTCGATCATCGTGGACTAAATGTAAAACTCAAGTAGCATAACTTTTTTATATAGATTGATTGTCACCTTAATATTACCTCCATTCCATAATTCTTGTCGTGGTTTTAGTTCTACTCTAGGAAATATTGCTGCCCACTTAACAACACAAAGATATCTTCCCAGTGTAATATAATAATTAGAAAAACACTAGCAGTAAAGCTATATCATACAAAATACCAATGGACTTCCAGCACTCCAAAGACGGCATAATGATCATTGACCAAAATGCAACGGAATAAAATGTAGCAATTATATTGCTGTTGGAACAAGGTTGAAAAATGTGAAGACAGAGTTATGTACTTACAGTCTTACATTGTAAACAACAATTCACAACAGCAGAAAAAGTAAAATGAATTACTAACAAGTAAAGTAAAATGGAATCATGAAAAGCATGTTCAACATAGTTACATATATACATAAGCTTGCGTTGTACAGCTAAACATACCTGAATCAAAAGGAAGTTTTTTTGTGACCCTGGTGGACGGTGAAGCTGGATCTCCCATATGCTCTCGTACGAAAGTTCAAGTTTATATTTCTTTGAGTTGTAGGACAGGTAAAAGTATATCTTCTTCATAGCAAAACCAAACTCAACCGAGACATCCCTGCTGCTCCACATAACAGATAGAACTCTTTCCTTCAGAAGGCAGCCAAGATGCAGTGTTGCACCCTGCAGATTAAACATCGCAGTTCTAGGTCTTGGAACAATGTCACGTTCCGCGGGACGGGCCTTCAGATAATTAAATCCACTCCTAAGTGCACTCCTTCTAGCCGCATTCTCCACCAGTGAAGCATGCGCCTCGGTCTGGAACTGAACAATAGCAAAGGATCTCGACGTTGCAGAGATGTTCTTTGGAGGCCTGAGCTTGATCGCAATGACGTTGCCAGTACCAACAATTTGTTCCAGCAAATCCTTGACATGGTCAGCAAGGACAGTTGCAGGAAATCCTGATATGTGAAGAGTCTTGCCACCCATGGCAATGGTGCATACCAAAACTACAGCAGCGCATAACCATGATAAAAAAACAGTTAAGTCGTAGGAAAGGTCTCTCTTTGAGGCAGGTATATGGCAGGTCTCACTTTTAGGAAGAAACTCAGGTTGCAATTAATAACTAATAAGGAAGAAAATAATGTATGTCGTGTGAACTACATCCAGTGCACTGATATGATACATGCTAACCTTTTTTAGGGTGTGAATCAGACATCTAATTTAATATTTCAGACGTTTTCCACTTTCCTGTATTATGTTTGCCTTGTTTGTAGGAGAGTACAGTTTTAGGTTCGCTTTCAATAGCCTAGCCTCGATGTTTTGATATACACAAGGGTTTCACCCAAATAAAGAACTACTCTGTTTTGTCAAGAGACAATTCTATTAGAGTGCAATAGCATAAACATGTCGAGGAAACAAACAAACAAACAAACAAACGTCCTCTTCATCAAGCTCTAGCAGACGATCATATCGGGTAAAACAAGTACAGGCAAAAGAAAACAATAAGGGACTTTATTATATATCCTACGTACCCTGTTTATTACTTCCAGAAAGAAGTGCAAAAGTGAGGGCAGCACACACTATTATTGACAACCATGGGCGGACTAAACGTGTGGGGTGGGTTGGGGTTTAACTTGGGAAAATAAGTGGCGATCGTACCTACCTAGCACAGAATCCCATCGGAGCAACCAACTCTCTGATCGATCTAATCTACGTACTACATAATATATACTCTGATCATACATGCAGTGATGCAGGACGCAAACCGACCCCGACTGATTCGTATTCCAGTTGAACAATGCCACGGAAACACCGAAAGAAACCCAACAAAGACTCCAAGCTACCGGCCGGGAAGAACTCATCAGATCAAAGCTTAGGGTTCCTTACCAGCAAAACGTGGAACCGAGAACCGACAGTACCGGAAGTGGCTTTCCCGCGTCCCCTCGCCGCCGCCGCCGCCGCAAAGTGTGAAGAGGAAGAAGAGAGCGGCGCCGGGGATCGGAGAAGGGAGATGGATGGGCGAGGGAGAGTGGGGTGAGTTGAGGAGTGATCGACGCTTTTGTCGCGGACGCCAACAACTCCCAAAGGCGATGGCGGGGCGACGACTGGGGTCGGGGAGAAAAAGAATTATCAGAACGAGCGGGGCCCGCGTGGTGGGGCCGGGAGGAATGGGATAAAGGGGGCCGGAGGAGGAAAGTCTGCACCGAGATGCTGTCAGGGATTTCCAGGATCTATAAAATCTTTCGGTGCTGGTACCTATTCTAGTGGAAAAGAAAGGGGGTCTCTATGGATCAGCTAGCTGGGAAATAAGTTTATTCCTAGTTAACTATTGGCAGGGCTGACCGGTGGCCCACTTTGTCCCTGTATTTTGTTGTTGGTCCTTTTCGTTCACGGAAGAGTCTGCTCTGGCCACGTTGGTTGATCAAACGAACCCCGCGCGATAGGACGTCAGCCCTCGTGCGTACGATCGCTCCATTTGTGCCTGCGAGCAGCGCATACAAGCAGTAGCTTGTACGTACGGCCGGCCGGCCGGCGGCGCGTGGTACAACCAACCAAGGACACCGTGCAAATTATAGAACTGATCCAGTTAGTATGACTATAGACGAAAAAAAGTACATATTATTAGGAACTAAGAGCACATGCTATTGAAACTAAACTAAGAGCACATGCTATTGAAACTAAGAGTACAGAATATTATTGTATACAAAAGTATATAGATTCAGGTAGTACAATTAACCAGAAAATAATATACATATTATCAGGAGCTGAGAGTACATGGTACCAGAACTGAGAGTACATAATACTGTTGTACAAACTACACATAACTGGAAGTACAAAAGTACATAATACTATTGTACCCGCTTCACCCCCTGGGCTGCCATCGCACTTCTCGTAGCCGGTGTTGGAGCGGCCGCTCCTCCGGCACGTCAGCTAGCCGCTGAGGTACGGGCACTCGGCCGCCTCGTACAACGGTAGCCCGCCGGGTTGTGCACCCACCTCCTGTCGAATAGGTCGCACTCCTCCCCATCACTGTTCTACCATGCCTGATGGCGCCGGTGTCGGCGTGCTGCTGAGTGCCGGCTCCTCCTCCTCTTTGCCCCTCCTCCTCTTGTCCAATGTCATTGGAGCTGCCCACGATGGGCGTCGGCGCTACGACGTCAGTTACGTGTGGAGTTGCAACTGAAGATTAAAAAAAGACAACAACCAATGAACACGATCCTCAGTTACAACCCTAGTTGCAACTGACTCCCTCTACAGTTGGGGGGATGTCAGTTGCGTGTCGAGTTGCTACTCAAGACAAAAAAAAAGACAACGACCCATGGAACATGATCCTCATTTGAAACCCTAATTGCAATTGACTCCCTTCAATAATCAACACAAAATGCCAGTTGCGTGATGATTTGCAAGTGACTCTCTCTACGGTCGGACGAGGGGATGTTTGTTGCATGTCGAGTTGCAGCTGAAGACAAAAAAAAACGACGACCATGGATCACAATCCTCAGTTACACCATGAGTTGCAACTGACTCCCTCTACAGTTTCGGAGGTTCCTTCGAAATATCAGTTGCTTGTCGAGTTGCAACTCAAGACAAAAAAAGACAACGACCCATGAAACATGATGCTCAGGTTCAACCCTAACTGTACCTGACTCACATTGATAATCAATGTAAAATGTTGTTTGCGTCTTGAGTTGCAACTCCCTCTATAGTCAGGGGGGAGTGGATGTTAGTTGCGTGTCGAGTTGCAACTGAATACCAAAAAAACACAACGACCACACGATCCTCAGTTACAATCGTAGTTGCAACAAACTCCCTCTACAGTTAGGGGGGATGTCAGTTGCGTGTCGAGTTGCAACTTAAGACAAAAAAGATGATGACCATGGAACACAATCCTCAATTACAACCCGAGTTGCAACTAACTCCCTCTATAGTTTGGGGAGGTTCCTTTTAAATGTCTATTGCATGTCGAGTTGCAATTCAATACAAAAAAACGCAACCGACCCATGGAACATGATGCTCAGTTGCAACACTAACTGCAACTGACTCACCTCGATAATCGATGCAAAATGCTACTTGCATGTTGTGCTGAGTTGGAACTAACTCCCTCTACAATGCGGGGGGGGGGGGGGGGGGGGGGGTGTCAGTTGTGTGTCGAGTTGCAACTCAAGATACTCCCTCTGCCGCCGACGTCGACAGCCGATTGTGGACAAGGCGTAAAAGCCACATCCATGCACGGAACCGAGCGCCGGTGGCTCGCCCATGATACTGACCATGTTTTGCACATCGACACAAAGAAAAAGGCATTGCGGCGCAATCATCACACCGCATCCACGACTTGATCATGATAGGATCGTGTACGAGCGATTTGTGTTCCATTTTTTGGTGCATCATAACACGCATCCCCGTCAAAATTAAAAATAATAAAAAATTACTACAAAAAATAAGAAATAATCAAAAAATTAAAATTAAAAAATCAATGGCACTTGAGTCTAAACGCCCCTAAAAACAAACAAAGAACAAAAATAAAAAATGCTACAAAACATGGGACAAGTACAGAAGGGGGAATTTTTCGCAACTCTTCTTCATCTCCCGGAAGGTACGGAAGTGCTCTGCTCTGCCAACACGGAAAAAAACACCTGACCAAAAAGCAACGGAACAGGAAAAAAAGAAGTAGGAAATCAAAGTAAATCTGGATCTGAAAAATAAAAACTACAAACGCAGTTCAACCAACCGGGTATCACAAAAACGCGGCCCAAACAATTAAAAACCGCACAGTAAGAAAAAGCCTAGCAAAAACTGCTTGGTAGAAAAAATCCGGCCCATTAAAACTACAAGAGCGCGAAACGGACCGAAAAAAGAAACTCACTGCAGCCCGCACGGATCTTAGCGCGGGAAGGATCGGACGGTGCGTGAGTTAGCTGTGCTGTAGCTTATTTCCCAGCTAGCTGAGAAATAGCAATTCCCGAAAAGAAAACAAGATACTTCCCTTCCGTTTCATAATATGAAATGTTGGAGGTATTGTTTAGATTCACATTAAAAAAGATGTACACATAAACTAAAATGTGTCTATATACAGTACATATGAATGTGAACAAATGGTAAAACATCCTAACTTATCGAAACAGGGTGCATATGTTGTGCCGCCGCAGCAGTAAACTATAGGATTGGTTATGTGATGAAAACTTGTTGAATACCCGTGTGTTATTATGGATGTATGAATTTTTCGATTCGTCTTATTTCACGAATGTATTTAGCTTTCTCCTCGTGTCTTATTTTCCCATGTTTTAAGGAGAGAACATGTGGTTTTCTTGCTCTTCATGCCCACTAATCGGTCACGTATAGCTGATAGCCATAAAAGTGTAGAACCGAATGATAAGAGAGCATGTTACCTTGCGTGACCGACCCAATTGAAAATCGACAACGAAAAGGGACCAAAGAACAAACAAATGCCAGCAAAGCAACGCAGCCGGGACCGTTGCTACAGCCGGTTTGCCCCAAGGACGCGCAAGTCGCTTTACGAAACGAGACATTTTATGGGAACATGCATGGTCCAATTGGATGCTTTGTTACCACGGAGTACTACTTTTATCCCGCTTTTGGCTAGCTGCTAGGGGATGTGTGATCCAGACTTGCTGCATGCTGCTGTCTTCCGGTCATTCATGGTAGAGCAGAGCTCCGTATATGGCACCACAATATTAAACATAACATAATGTACATGAAAATACTACTGTCACATTTTTCCTGTGTATGTAGAAGAAAACGTAACATTGTTTTGTAACATTTTTTTATGGATCTGTTAAAACTTGCGATGTGTAGCAAGAATATATTGTAACATTTTGCACCGTCATGTAGCAAAAAGCAGTCTCTAACGTAACAATAATTTTCTCTGTATGTAGCATTTTTGGAGATGTAAAAACTTGCAAAGTGTAGCAAAAAAACAGTTGTAACATTTCAAACATATTAATGTAGTAAAAATCAACATCCTATGTAACAAATCCTCATTTAATTGTAGCAAATATAAAAACATGGCTCTCCATTTATAACAAAAAAACTCATCCAGCATTTAAAAAACATGTATGTAACCTTAGATAAATCTCTATGTAGCATACTCACAAAAGCGCAAATGTACACTTGTCCGCGCGGACAGCCAAACTGGACCAAACCTGGCCCAAGTTTGGTCCAAGTTTGGGGAGGCGAGGACACAGCGCGTGTCCTCCCCTTATCCGCCCTGGCCCACGCGTCAGCGAGACCGGCCGCTTGGCCTGATCTTATTAAATGGGGTGGGTGGCCGGGGTCGCTATCCACTCCACTCCATCTCCCACTCCGGCGCAAACCCTAGCCGCCCCGGCCACCGCCACCACCACAGCCGCTCCGAGCTCGCCGCGGTCCACGCCGATGAAGCCTTTCTGGGTGAAGGGCGGCCGGAACAACAACGAGGCGTCGAGCTCGCGTGCCCCGCCGCCACCACGCTCTGTCCCTGTCCCCGTGGCTCCACGCCGCGCTCCGGCCGTCACCGCCGATGCAGAGGCCGCCCGCGCCGCTCGCAACGCACGCCGCCGGGCGCGCCGCGCCCGCGTCCAGCCGGAGGTGGCCGCGATGTATTGGGAGCGGCGGCAGCCGCTGCCGTGGGGCGATGTCCACCTCCCCGAGGGGTGGCATCTCAACCGGCTCCGCGTGCCCGTGCCCCCGGTGCCGCACTCCGGCCGTGAGCGCACGGAGGAGATTCGCCGCCGTCGGGCCCACTCGAGCAGGCGCGCCTGGACGAGGCGTTTGCTGCGGCCGAGCAGGCGCGCCTAGACGAGGAGCGCGCGCTGGCAGGTGTCGTGGTCGCCGTGGCCAGAGCCCGGCGAGGGCCAGGCGTACGTGCCCCCACCGGCATGGCCTCAGGACCCCGAGGCGCCAGCCATGCCTCCACCTCCACCCGCGGCGCCACCGGCGTGGCTGTACTCGCCGCCGCCCTACATCATCCTCGACCCCTCCAACGAGGATGAGTAGGCCGGAGCCGCCGCCGCCACGACGCCAACAGGCCGGAGCCGCCGCCCATTTTCAACTCCGACAACGCCGGCGCCGCCGTCCCCGCCCTAGTTTTTTTCTGTTTATATTTTGTATGTCTCACTGGCCACTGGGCCCTACCGAACTAAATATATGTTAATTAAGTTTATATTTTGTCCTCTCTTTTTTTGCGCTGGGCCGTTGGAGGCACTCCCTCCCCAAAGAGGACAGAGGCCCAAAATCTGTCCGCGGACAGCCCAAAACGAACAGAATCGTTCCGCTTTGACTGTCCATATGCGGAGTGCCGTTGGAGGTGCCCTTAGCAGAAAGCTAGGAGTAAATGCACCAACGGCTTGTGCGGATCACTCACGACTCACGTGGGAAGGCAGGGAAAGTTAGTACTCCTAGTATTTTTCTCCCGGGATGAGCACCGCGAGCGCGTGGTCACATGGACGGAGGGCGCGAGGCAAGGACGCGCGCGTCGTCGGAACCGGCTGTAGCTACAGCCGGTTGTAAGTTAGCGTTTTCCGTTCAAAATTCCTACGAGGAAACTCCACTCGAGTATGCCTGGATGAACCGCTTCCTATTCGCTCTGGCGTAACAGAAAATCGAATCATAGACGAGAGCATTGTTCCTAAATCCTAAATGGACCTTTAACTTTTGTGAAAAGGATCCTGATATTAAATGAAATACCGAACAAGACAAGGCAACTCAATAAAAATGAAAATTAAAACAAAATTCGTGAGATGTCATTCGTGTTTAACCTCTAGACCGTGTCGACGACGCGTCGCTGCTGCCGCTTCTCCGTGAGCCGGCCTGACGTTGTTGGTTGCGGACGGGAAGTCACTGGACGGATCTAATTAAAAGACCACATCCGCCCCGTAGAAGAAGAAGAAGAAGAAGAAGAAGAAGAAAGAACTTTCAGTCAAACAATGCCTTCAACGAGGAAACGACAAGAGAGGCGTCGTTGCCATGTACAACCAATGAAGTTTTTAACCTGGAAACTAAGACGTGGAGCTAAAAGAGCATCACCAAGAACAGTCATCCTATGTGTCGCCGCTCCCACTTGTCGAGCTGCTGCAATTCGCTAATCGTCCGGCTCATAGTCATCACATGCACGCATTTCCATAAACATATGCACAGAATGAGCATCGGACCGTCATCTTTTCCCCATCCAATGTGAATACTCCGTGGAACAGCCACCGACTGTAGGTGATATGGACTCAACACGAGCATGTGAGATACAGAAATACCTTTGGAGTCTAACCAGTCTTCAAGCACGATCGCCTTGAATCCCCACATCAAAACCTTGGAATCGGGGCCGTAGAGGTGTTGATTCTTTTTGCTGATGTTTCTAAGTTAGCGACAATCTACGATTGACAATCACCAAACATCCGAACACGCAACCTTCTACGGCGTCGATGCATCCGAGGCTGCCGTGGCAGATCAAGAGGCAGGAGGCGGTGTCCTTGGGAAGCAAAAGTAGACCGGAACCTTGTGAGGGCACCACTCGACCCGATAGAGCCAGCGCAGCCACGCCGGTACCGCCAAGGTTCAGGTGTGACATGGATGAGTGATCTTGTAGGGGATCATTGATCCGATCTATGGTAGCTTAAGTGTAACTGTTCAGTGGAAATTCATACTCTCTCCGTTCACTAAATGAAAAGCATTCTACTCCACTACATACATACTGAAATGAGTGAGTATGTGTACAAAATAATTCTACTCCTAGATGCATTTGAATCAAGAAAAAGCTAAAATGTCCTGCATTAATGAACGGATGTAGTACTGAAAACCAGAGGTACTCGTACAGTCAACCGATCTGAACTTGGATTAACTGATGCTAGTAATACAGTCAGTCTGAAGTTGGGTCTTCCATACATTTTCATGCGACAGTGCATTCACAATATTAACATGAACATGCGCTACGTATAGTAGTAGTCAATGACTTCATCCCAAGGCCAAAAGTTCATACACACACGAGAATCGACAGGTTCAAACCAGCTCTGTTAGATTGTAACTAGCAACTATAATTGCATTCAGTGATCATTCTAGCATGAGAATCGACAGGTTCAAATATATGTACAAGAGAACCCTGCTGGTAGCAGTCAGCTGAACCTCAAGTTCCGGTTCATGCTATTCTGGAGATCGAGCACATCAGGCTGCATCTTCCTTAGAAACTCTGCCCTCTGCTTGATGCGCAGCAGCTTGTCAAAGACACACCAGGGAAAGCTGATAAGGTGTGGCCGAACGAGTCCTTCATTGTAGCAGCCCCAGTAGTCCGGGTGATAGGCAACATGATACCAAGCGGATGCCTTGGCATACGAGGCTTCATGACCATCCCTGCTCTCATCTGCGCTCATCCCACTGAACCATGACCTGGCTTCTTTCCGCAATGATCTCACCGCCAGTCTGATAGCATCGGCGTCACTGCTCTTGGTGAAATTCTTTGCCATCTTAAGAATGCATCCACTTACTATCTCAGCCTCGCTTTTTATTCCGTAGTGATCCATCAGGTTACCCAACTTGAAGTCATAATCTCCCTTGAACTCCACAGCTTCAGCAATGTAGTCTTCATAGCCATCAACAATCAAATCAATGTCATAGGACCGCCTCGCCACATCCTTTGTGAAGTGCCCTATGTGAGGGTTCTGCTTCTTTATTTCCCTATACAGCTTCCCTATTACTCCCTTAGATTCATACGTAACTCTGTCAAGCTTCTCCATAAAATCTGGATACTCTCTCACATAGAGATCGGACGGAATTTGAGCCGGCACTCCTGTCTTTGGGTAATCAACAGCGACTGAGAAGAGCTCGGCCAGCTTAATGCACGGCGCACTTTCGGCCTTGAGATATTCCCTATCTGCAAAGACTACGTGTGCATTGGCAATGATTCCCAAACTCTCATTAACTATGTAATTCGTGAAATATTCATGTACTTCCTGCAGAATAGTTTCAAAGCGGGTGTCAGATTTGTTTTGAATGATGCTCCAACCTTGCAAAAAGAATTAACTAGCTCAAAAAAACAATTTATTGCTTCGTACAAACAAACTAAATAAAACCCAGTAGGACTAGAGAATAGGTATAAGTAGTTGACTCTTCAGAAATGCAAGAACCGGATTCCAAAAGAAATTCACAATCAGAAGCGCAACTTTATGAAAATTCATGATCTAACGTTTGTTGTCATGAATGACATGAAGAGTGGGTTAGAATACCTCGATCAGAACATCATGATCTAACGTTTCTGTTAATGCTGGAGTGTAGTCCATTGGCGCCACCATACGAGTTGGAATAAGATCTGGATCCCATGAAACAAAATATATATCCCCATCAAGATCACTCCCTGAACACTCATTAGGATGAGGCCTGCACAAACCAAATCCGACGGTTATTCCAATAACAGAGGACAAACAAAACAAGAAAAGGATATACAAGAAACAATAATGAATCACATATGGCATTCACGAGAAGCGCCTAAACTTCACTAGCAAAAGATTCTTCTACTCCCTCTGTCCAACAAAAGATGTCACACTTTTTATCAAATTTGGATGTATCTATACACTAAGTCATGTCTAGATACATCCAATTTTTTATCAAGTTGAGACATCCTTTATTGGACGGAGGGAGTATTTAAAATGTAGAAAACTGTATCATCTTCCACTGTTGCAATCTATCAAACATAACATATTTACCGAAATGAGACTTCGCTAAAAAAACATATTGGTAAGAATAGGAGAATAAGTCACTAATACTTGCCTTACTCCCTGCTGTGGAAAGACAACACAGTCAACCATGTGGTCCAGAACAGGGTGATAAACAGCCTCGAGAATACGGATATCACCAGGGTGGAGGCAAGGGTTTTTAGCAACGACGACTTTTCCAGTTACTTGTTCGATATCACGGTCATTTGCCTTGTTAGAAGCTTGAATGAAAACCTGTCCATACTTCAGCGTGCGGGTTTCATCCAAGCATCCCATCATTGCTCGTCCTTTTTGGATAAATATCCTTGACTTCATTTTCAGTTCAAGCAACTTGGATGCTCTAAAGGTTTGCAGCAGCATAGAAAGATATGGTTCAACATCGGGCTTGTAGCCACATAATAGCAATTCTTTAACAATATTTGTAATTTCTCCCATGGGCATAAGTTCAATCGCCTCAATAGCAGCCTGCGGGTCAGTTACAATTTTGTTCAACTGCTTCACAGCTTCTTGTTGCTTCAGTTCAAATATGTTGTCTCTGACGCCTAGTGTTGAAAGAAGAGCGATTAGCTGCCGATTCAGGAAGCATGGCTGGTACTTGCTGTATGCAAGGACATCTAGTGTGATGTTGTCTGACTGAAACTTTGACATGCTTCTTCTTAAAGAAAGTTTCCAGTGCGATCTTGGGTCAATAGCGACTACACCTTTATAACCACCATATCTTATTTGGAAAGCAGAGGGGGTAAAGCGGACCATCTTGCACTTCATAGACACTTCCTTTGCAAAATCAGCTGAAATGGTTCCAATTCCATCAGAGAACACATACTTTGTACCATTCGTTATATCTGGAATTTCTTCCACCTCATACTTATGTACTTCCAAGGTTTCTGTTGAGGAACTAAAGGACTGACCAAGCCGTGCAGCATACTTTGCCACATTTCTAATATTACGGAAGTTCCCCATCCACTCCCTGATGTCACTGGCAGATAACCCAGGCCTAGAAGCAAACATCCATGCAGAGTTATCTCGGAGCTGACTTGAAGAAAAAGCCAGAAAGTCAAAGTGCTTGTCACCAATAGTGATGCCATTTGAAAGGACCGCAAGAACTCTGTTATACAGAGCAGTTCTCCTTGCATTATTTCCTGGAGCAGATCGTGGTGATAGATCAGTCGAACGGAGCTTCTCACAGTCCTCGTCAACAAAGGAAATCCGAAGGAAGTTATCCAAATCAGAAGCGTAATTCCGTACAACACGATTCGAGACATTAATCTCAGGACCACAGAAGTACACTTTCACAGGGGTAACTTGCACCCTGTAGACATATACCAACCCATCATCCAGAGATATGTTTGGTGATGCTAACACGTTGCGTGATATCTTAATTTTTTTGTATTGTTCAGATAACCAGTTTGCTGGATTTAAGCAAGTCTTTTTTAGGTATGCCATCTTTTCAAGTGCACGCTTTATATGGTCAATACCTATATATCCTGGGCTGACCAGACGGAAGAAGTTGTCATCAAGTGTTGGCCCGCTAAGTGTCCCATTCTGAACTAAGTGGCTGATCTTGAAGAGTATTTCATAGGGAACATCAATGTGACGATGAGATCTCACAATTGGAACAAAGCAAGTATTGCTAGAATATGAATATCCACACTGGCAATAAAACTCAGAGTTGTATTCTTCATAGTAAACAAAGTACTCGCGGATATTCGGGAAATCAGTAAGATATGGTAGCTCCAGACATAGAATATATGATTGACCAATGCTTGCTGATGGAGTAAAGTCGGTTGTTCTGGTCCATTGATCATCTGTATCATCCCTGAAATAGTTGAATAAAGGATCTTCGTACATAAAGCCAGAACGGCGTGGGTTTCGTTCATAAATTTTTGGAGCAGCCAGAACCTGAAAAACGAAGACATTTCTCAATTTGAAGTCATCAAGAGTCTAGAAAACTAAGTGTTCGACGAACAGAAACTAGAAGTAACTAAAAAAAGTTCCTGCCATAGATCAGCATTTTGAATAGGTACACGACTATCGGGAAATAATGGAAACGGTATAACAGAAATTGGAGTTCCCATCTTGGAATATCAATTTATAAGTTATAACACACTGGAGAAGCACTGGTCTGCACTTAGCAACACATATAATCCATATAAGAACAAGATTAGGAGCTATCTAGCAAAGCTACATTCCTACAAAAGTTCCAGTGAACTTCCAGCACTCCAAGCACGGCAAATGATCATTGACAAAAAGGCAACAGTACGAAATGTAGCAATGATATAGTTTTTGGCAGCAGAAGAAAACACATGTGCGTACGAACGAAAACATCCAAAAGTTTATTCATATAGAAGCTGTAATGTGAAGACAAGAGTTACACACATGAACCATGTGAACACAGAGTTATGTACTTACATTATAATCTACAAATCTAAAATCTAAAGAACAAAAAAGGTAAAATGAAATAGCAAGCATAAGTAAGCTATCTAGCAAAGCTACATTCCTACAAAAGTTCCAGTGGACTTCCAGCATTCCAAGCACGGCAAATGATCTCATTGATAAAAAGGCAACAGTATGAAATGTAGCAATGATATAGTTTTTGGCAGCAGAAGAAAACATATGTGCGTACGAACGAAAACATCCAAAAGTTTATTCATATAGAAGCTGTACTGTGAAGACAAGAGTTATACACATGAACAATGTGAACACAGAGTTATGTAGCTGCATTATAATCTACAAATCTAAAATGTAAAGAACAGAAAAGGTAAAATGAAATAGCAAGCATAAGTAAAATGAAATCATGAAAAGCGTATTCAAGCATGCATAAACTTGTGTTCCACAGCTTATAATACCTGAATCAGAAGGAACTTTTTACGCGACACAGGTGCACTGTGAAGCTGGATCTCCCATATGCTCTCGTAGGAAAGTTCAAGCTTGTATCTCTTCAAGTTGTACAAGAGGCAAAAGTCAATCTTCTTCATAGCAAATCCGAACTCAACACAAACATCTGTTCCGCTCCATAGAACAGATAGAACTCTTTCCTTCAGAAGGCAGCCAAGATGTAGGGTTGCACCCTGTAAGTTAAACATCGTAGTTCTTGGTCGTGGAACAATGTCACGTTCCGCGGGTCGGGCCTTCAGATAATAACCTTCATAACTCAGTGCATTCCTCCGAGCCACATTCTGCACCAGTGAAGCATGTTCCTCGGTCTGGAACTGAACAATGGCAAAAGATCTTGAGGTTGCAGAGACGGTCTTTGGTGGCCTGAGCTTGACCGCATAGACGTTGCCAATACCAACAATCTGTTCTAACATGTCCTTGACATGGTCGGCATGGACAGTTGGAGGGAATCCTGACACCTGAATAGTCTTGCCAACCATGGTGATCGTGCATATCAAACCTACATCAGCGCATAATCATGATAAAAACAGTCAGACATTGGAAAGCATGGACAGATCTGTAGATAGATGGCAGTCATGTTTTACGAAAAAAAACTCAGGAAGCAGATTCATCTTCAGAGTTCCGTTTTTCTCAATTTCTAGAATAGTGGTGAAGTGAGCAATGTATGGCATGTCAAAATTCAAATACTGACATAGATAAACAATACAATGCACTGATATCATGATACGACACACGAGGAATGCAAGACTTTTTTTGGGTGTGAATCAGACATCTAATGTGGTGTCTTGAAGAACCAACCAACCAGCTAAGTAGATTCATACACAGGGGTTTTCATCCAGAATTAAAAACTCGTTTCTCTCTGAGACAGATCCCGTTACAATGCAATAGAATAAACATGTCGAAAAAGAAGAAAAAAGCAGACGTCCCTCTTCATCAAGCACTGGCAAACATGCATCTCGGGTAAAGCAAGCAAGAACAGGTAAAAAGGTCAACAACAAATAATATAAGACCAACCCCAAAAAAATATGCCAATACAACAATCAGGGGTCGTGCATTGCATTTCCCCAGCCTCTACTGCCGCCACGCTTCTCAACGAACGGACCTTGTTAATTCCTCCCAAAAAAAACAATTACAGAAACACCTCTAATAATGGCAACCACCATGTGCGGACTGAACGTGGGGGGGTTGGGTTTGGGTTTGCGGGGGTTTAGTCGAGCCCCTAAAAGTTAGGGAAACAGGCTGCGCTCGAATCCCGTCGGACAAGCTCTAATCGACGTAATCCAGACGAACAGAACTCCGATCGATCTCGCGCGCCGCACTGCGAAGGAAGAGGAAGAACCTGACGGACGACGCAAAAACAAATCGGCGCCCAACTGCGAGCGACAAGCCGACAGCTCGGGTTCTGGTTGCTCGCTGCGACAGCAAAGCAAAGGCGGCGGAAACCCCGGGAAGCAAGCCCAAGTCTCGGAAGAGTCCGCCCGATCGAGCTAGGGTTCCTTACCGGCGAGACGAAGGGGTCAGTCAGTCCCGCGCCGTTCCAGCACCACCGGCAGGCCGCATTCCGTCGCCGCCGCCCGTCCGCGCAACGAGATGGGAAGGAGGAGGAGAGGAGAACGGCGGCGGTGGGGATCGGAGGATGAACGGGCGAGAGGGAGGAGGGGAGTGCTGGAAATGCCGGAGGCGACTGGGGGGAGAAAGGAGGCGGACCTGGGTCGGCGCTGGTCAATGTGCACGTAGCATTTAAACCAACTGGGACCGGGAGATTCGGGGACAATGGAATGGGACGGAACGGTAAATGCAAAATAGAACATTGTAAAACGCAGAAAAATTATATGAATAGTCGTTTGGATGAAATATAGGAAAAATACAGGAAAAATGTCTAGATCATACGCACTTGAGTCTAAAAAAGGAGGAAAAATGTCTAAATAAAAAAAACATTGGAGTGTATGTTTATATTCCTTTGAAATTGAGACATAGGAATTAAATTCATAAAATTTTGGTTCCACCATTCCTTTAAACCAAAGACAATCCATAGGAAAAATTCCTAAGATTTGAAATCCTATAAAAAATCTTTTGAAATTTGAGTGTTGGATTAGGCGGCGCCTAGGCAGCGCTTAAGCACGCTTAGGCACTAGGCGATGGACAAACGCCTCGCCTAGACCATAAGCGGAACTCTAGGCAACACAACTAAGAAATTGTCTTCTCTAGCAAGAAATTCATTTCTTATTGCACTTACAAATCATATGGACCTTAATTCAATGACAATTCTTGTTAGTTTACTCATTTATATGCGCTAAATTAGTATGTATAGATATAGAATAACTCAATTATACACCTGATGGGAAAAACTATATACCGCCTAGATCACGCATGGAGCGCCTAAGCATATCGCCTAGTCGCTAGGCGAATGCCAACCGCCTCGCTTACGCCTAGCGCTTTTTCCAACCTTGACAAATTTCTACAATCCAAAGAGACCCTTAGTACAAGCATAAAAATGGAAAAATTATGTGCCAAAAAATGCCGCTGCAGTGGTAGAAGCACGGATTGGATCGTATGATATTCACGTTTAGAAACATCCAAAAAACAACTTTTTTAACTTAATATAAGGCCTAATGAGGAAATCGCACATTAGTCAAGAAACCCTTAATCAATTAGTAGTTTGGTCATTAAATTGTCAAAACTTGTCAAAATGGACGCTAACTCTGTTTCAATGTACGCCGGTAGACATCACAACAAAGTGACGCCTCCATAACATGTTGACTAGTCTATTGACCTGCCCACAAAAAGCCGATTTCTTGCGAAAAAACCTTAAAGAAACTCTCCTGCACATTAACATCCTGAACAAATCACACTTTGTCTTGTCTCCGAGCCACGGCGACATGCGCTTGACATGGGAGGTGCTTCATGACAACGGGCGGAAGCAGGACCGAAAACGGAGGAAAGACCTACACTATCGCACCGTCGAAACCTCAAAATCCATGGAAATGGAAGAGGCGTCAAATTACGGTTTGTTCATTATGTCCTCTCTGTCAGACACCTCCTCGTTGCAATAGATTAGGTAAAACTTTGATAATGGATGTGTTTAATCTTTAGCGGGTTGACATGTGTGTGCACAATTTTTGTGCCGTATGGTTGAGCTGATTAATTTGTGGTAATAGGAGATACGGTTTGATCACTAAAACTAACTTTTTTGTCTATGTAGGGATTCTCCGTTTAGCTTAGTAGTTTTTCACTTTGTTCTTCAACAGTATCTACCAAATATTTTTTTGAAACTTCAAAAACCAATTTTGTTTTGAGATCTTTCCATAAATTTTGTATTGAGATCTTTCCATTAATTTTTTTGAAACTTCAAATGCCAATTTTGTTTTTTGCAAATACCGAGCTGCATGGAGCTTGGCCTTCCCCACCCTCCCAAAGGACAATCAACTTATGTAAGGAGACACCACAGGTGACTCCATCGAGTCTCAGTAGCTGGACCAGCCGGAGAACCATTGTGGAAGCCGAATCGGTTCAGGTTCCAGGCTCCAGATATTCTGGTTGCCATGACAATAGAAACAAATACTCCATGTCTCTGTGCAGACATCATACAGCACACACAAGCTGCAGAACGAACTCGCTACGTGTCATAGATATGCAACAGGTGTAGCAAATTACCAGCAGTATCGTTAAACGCAATACACAGATCACCTCGTATTAGACGCCTTCCATTCTGACTCGGCTCGATGCTGAAACGAATGCACTAAAACGGTATCCCAAGCCAAAAAAAAAAACGATTCCAGCACAGGCAAGGGTAAACTCAGCCACAACAAATGAATGGTACCGCAGTAGATGATAAAATGATATTCACAAACCACAACCCAGACAAGCAAAACGAAACAACGCTAGCTAAAATTACAGATAGGAAGAAGACGTCGGGTCTTCATCCAGCCTATACAACCACAACGTGCACTGCCTTGACAAAATGAGAGCGTGCCGCAAGGTTAAACCTTACCGAAGGGTTACCTTCACTGCATTCAGCAAGTCTGTGTCAGATGCAAGCCTACTCTTTCCCCAATCTAGGTATCAGAGGGTCATCTGTGCTATCTCAATCGCAAAATTAATAGGGGCGGAAAGGGGGAAGATACAAGGGAAAACAGAACCTATCAAAGAATTTCATGCTGCCTGGTGTTAGAGATACGTTATTGGGTGTTGCGCGTCAACCCACCACGTGGTGCATTTCTGCAACAAAACAACAGAATGGAAGGTGATTTACGAAGGCGCATAAAAATTAAAACAACTATCTAGGTTACACAAAAGCACACAAACATCATACCAAACAAAGGTAATACTCCAGCTGTTTAGAAGAAGGGTATTTCTTAAATTCTTGGTAAGGTTTTGGTATTTTAAACTAAATATTGAAACTTTACCAACAAATATTCATCTTTCAAACAGATTGTAATGTTATTTTGTCAGATAATGCCTGTAAAAACTAATATTTGCAGAAATGATGTCAGCGGGACTAACAGAGCAGTATTTAACATTTCAAGTTCATTGCTTACTAGCAAACAAATGATCAACCAAGGCATATTGTTGAGCATGAGACTCAACCCAAAAAATATTTTGTAAGGCTTAGAACCAGACAGCTAATGAAACATCTGAACCAAACTCTGAATCTAACTCACTCTTCTTTTTTTAGAAACCATGCAGGGAAACTGCACCTCAATGCATGAAGATATAACATGTTTTGTTTAAGGAATAGTGTGAGTATTGTAAAAATATGAGGGGACATTGCAACAAAAATTATGAGAAATGACCCCATGATGGACCAACCATCCTAGGCTATGGTGGTCCCTCGAGCCTCCCCATAAACTGACTAGAGGTAGTCAGCCAGCTAAAAGACATTAAGCAGGACTGTTATAGAAATACGGTGTGTAATTGAAGTCGTTAACACTTGGAATTGTAGCGCATATGGCATACTTGAAGTTTAAACAAAATTTCCAGTGTGTGAGGTATACGCTGAAATATTAAATTCTCAAAATGCAAGGCATTCATAGATTCCTACCTTCCTGGAAGTGCCTGAGAAGTGTTACCAGGTACTCTCACACTCCCAAGCCGCTTGGCCTTGTTCTCTTGTTCCTTCTCAAGGCGTATAGCAGAAACTTCTTTCTCCATAGCAGCTACTTCTCGCCTCATCTTTTTTGCTTCCACTTCCATGGCTTTGGTTAGTGTATCTACTTTCTTTGCTAGCATCTGTAAATGAGGGGGTAAGCAAAGAAGCATAGTAATGGTGTCCCCTCAAAATACAATAAGTAGAAACTCCAACATCATACCTCAATTGCATCATCCTTGTCCTTTAGACTTTGGTCTCTCTCATGGCACGTCTTCCTCAATGAAACCACCTCCTTCTGCAGCATGTCATACAGTACACCAGAGACCATATCAGTTGAATCACTATTTGTAGTTTCAGTACTTTTCTCTTCAGCGCTAGCCTTCCAGTTATCGGTAGCCTCACAATCTTTAACGGCATCTGTAGATCTATTGAGTAAATGAGGTACATTCACAAGAACTTTTCCCCGGTCTAAAGACCTCGTACCACCATCAAATGACCTTGAAGTTCCTTTTGCATGCTTGAGGACCAAGCTGCTACCAGTAGAAAGAGAGGATCTTGAATTGAAGGATGGAGATCTCCTTACTAACAAACCAGTCGGGGAGACTTTGGACAAATTATCAGTTCCACCTAGCGATAAACGACGGGAGGATCCATTACTTAAACTCTTTCCTTCTGTAGGAGGACGACTAGAACCACTTGGTGGCCCCCTCAATCCATCTTCTAGAACTTTTAGTCGCCACTGATACTTTTCCTGAGTACAAAGAACGTATGAGAACTCTTTCTACAATTAATAAATAAATAAATAGGTATCTTAAAAGCTTAGCTCAAATTGAGCATAATAGCCATCTCACCTTTACTTGAGCTTCGGATCGAGCAGCTCGCTCTGCAATAACAAGTTTGTCACGAAGTTGCTGCATCTCACCCTGTAGAAATAATTTTCATTGCATAAAACAACGAAAATGCATAACTTTACATACACAACTACGGGTGTGCTTCAAGAAACAAAGAAACTTAAAAAAATTACCTGCAGGAATCTGCGCTCTTCAAGCCACTGTTTAACGGGCATTACTTTGTCATTACCATCTTTCCACTCATTTGCAACTACAACTGCAACCCTGTTTGCTGTAACTTTTGTTCGAGCAAGTTCGCGGTCCAGAACTTTTCTTTCATCCTAGTGTGTCATGATCAAAAAATAGCATGGATAAAAAAAAATTGCATAAATAACCAATGACGATTTGCAGAATATGCAATAGTTGAAGGGTAGCATGTTACATTCATTTCCTGGACTTTCCTCTGGTAATCCCTAACGGCATTAGCAGCTGCACCACCAGCAAGGACAGCTTCTTCAAGCTCTCTGACTGTTTGACTAAGTTTTTCTACTTCAGCAACTTTTTGGCGGTGCAACCTATCCAAGATCTTATTTTCTTCCTGCAATCAGTCATGAAAATCACTCAGCAACCATATTAGAATAACTTGGCAGAATTATTTTCATCCAAAAAAACTTCAAACTCCTTATACCTGGCAGATCTCAATTTGCTTCATCAGATCTTGGTTCTTGTTTTGCATGTCATCAACCATAGCAGCTTTCGCTAATGCAGTTTGTACAGTCCTTTCTGCTTCTAGCAGAGCAGCCTCCTTTTGTTTTGTCAAACGATCTAAAGCTTTGTTGTCCTCTTGGAGCTTTGCAATCTGAAAATAACCAAGTTATGTTTTTTGTCAATTATGCTGATTGCTGAACATGCATCCAGTACACAAGAATTTAAATCAGTGGATATGGTTGGTGCAAAGTGTGAGAAAAATATGACAACTTAATCAGGGTGAACAATAAGAGATAAGAGGTGGATAACACAGTATTACCAACCTCTTGTCGAGCAAGCTTTAGCTCAGCTTCAAGTGGTGCAAGAATGGCTTCAATAGGCGGCATGTCATCATCCTTTTGGGCTGCATGGACTCTTCGCAGTGTTGCTTCTGCTGCAAACTGAGCCGCCATAGCAGCTTTTTTCTCATCATTTGTTTTCTTGAGTTCTAGATTCTGTACAAGTAAAATGAATATTTAGTAGAGAGCACACAGAGAGAGGAGGTGGGCAAACCAAGTATAGAAAAGGTAGGAAATGTACTTTGCTATCAAGGAGAGTCTCTGTCAACTTGAGCTTCTCATCCAGCTTCTCCAATTCAGCAGTGAGCTACCATCACAAGATCAAAAATCATTATTATCTTGAAAATGCTGAAGAAGCATCAATAATTGAAATTTCAAATATCCTTGCTTCGGTTTTCCTTGTTTCATGGCAGGGAACATCCCAGTTTTCAGACAAGCAAATAACATGCATACTATACAGGTACAGCTTTAGCTAACTTCACAAGTAACATAATGCATTGATGCTAGTCTTGGTATGGGTGTCAGGTCATCTTAACAAAACTTAATGAGATGGACACTTCCATTGTAGAACGAGTCAAAACATAATCACAGCTTACTAACCAATTAAAAATGAGCATAAACTAACCAATTACAAGGAACCAGAAAGACACTAAAGATCAATCGGTGTCCAAATGAAGAAAAAAACTACAAATGGCTCTTTAACTGATCCCAACATCACAGCTTGGTTGACTCACTTTTTCAGGATATACTCCAGTTTAACAACCATTTAGGTGGAATCATGTTAATCATGATTTTTTTCATCACATCTTAAACCTCAAATAATTAGCAATTCTTAGTTTACCTTGTCTCCGATCAAATTTATGCACAAATCCCTGTTTTCAGAGAGGTATATTTTAAAATACTCCAAGAAGTACACATCCTACAAAACTTATATGCCAGTTACGCTACCAAGTAGGACCCACATGTCAGACTACTGTAGTTGACAGGATTTAACAGCCGTGTCGCTTATCAGAATATTACATTGTAGACCCGTCATATGTGTAGCGTAGTTATGTTAAACGCTGACTAGAATGCACAGTTTTCTACAGTTGTACGAAAGCCTGTGTTCTTATGTGAAATTTGGTGTAACATTATGGCACTAACAAGGTATGGTTATCTTCCCATAGACAAGATATTTCATCTGATGGCAGCACCTAAGAACACCAGAGAGTCAAGGAAAGGGATTAACCTTGATACCTCCATTTATTTGTTATATGTGTCCTGCTTGTCAAACTAACATTAAAGTGTACCTCATATTCATCCATTGGGTATATTAGGAAATCTGAACTGAATTGGGCGAGCTCGATAAATATACAAATTACAGTTGCATGCCTACCTACCAAATAAGTTGCAACAAAGACTTAACATCAAATGATTCAACACCCAACATCAAAAGTGCTTTGACTGCCATAGACACTAGCACGAGTAGAAATATTGACGATTCTATGAACTACGATCAAAGGCGGCTTTAACTAGTTCTCACTCCTGAAGACCTGACACATTTTTTAAGTTAGCATAGCTTAAATTTTTGGGGAAAAAACTCCTGCAGAAAATGGAGATTTACCCGAACGCCAAGACTACTTAGTAATCTCTGCCTACAACAAGGGTATAAGATGAAAAAGAAAATGAAACCGTATCAGAAGCATCGCGTTGTCACATGGATACTCATATCAAGTCGGCCAACAAAAAAAAGACGCAGCATAGCGCCATAGCAGTAAAAAATACCAAATGCAGTCCTGCTAACCAAATACATTTTGAGTAAAACAGCGAGCTTATGCTGAATTTCCAGTATAGCGCAAAAGGAAAGACAAAGAAAACGCTCTTAATCCATGAATCCAACGAAATAATATCCACAGCCAAAACAAGGGAAGATGCCTATCTTGTCCGTAACACTCCGCCAAAGTCACCTCTGCGCGGGGCAAACCTTTCCCCAACCCGTCCAAAATCTCCTCTGCGTGGAGCACCGACATGATAGGGTTACAGCAATTCTCTCTTGGATTACTAGCAGCGAATAGGTTCAGATACAAGGTTTGATCTCCGAAATTAGGGTTACAGAGAGAAGAATTGGGGATCGAGGAAGAGAAGGCTCAAGGAGAGAATGTTTCGCCGTGATCCAACTGGATGCCGCTGACTCCGTCCGAGCGAGTAGATGTAGGCTCGCCCTAGCTCAGCGTCTGGAGGTCTTGGGCCCAACCCAGGTCGGGCCTGCGTAGCGTGGGTTGGGCCTGTGTTCACGCTGTAGCCTTCCTGGTGCGTCCGCAGTGCTTGGGCCTGACGTGGTGCTGCTGACAATCCCCCCTCCTTGAGTTCCGGCTTGTCCCCAAGCCGGCGCCAACGGAAACTGCCGGCGAAGCTTGTCGACGACCTCCCAAGTCGCTTGTGTCGGTGAAGCATAGTTCCAGACAACGAGAGCTTGCTGGTGAGTCGATCCGCTCGACGATGGCGGTGTCCTGTACTTCAAGATCTTGACAGGGAACCAAGCGCTAGCTTCTGGAAATCGACGATGAAGATCCTCTAAATCCTCCCAGGTCGCATCATCAGCATTGGAATTTGACCACTCCACCAATCCTTGCTTCACCATACCATTTGCCTGCTTACTCCATCGATACTCCTGCACACTTACCGGAACTTGTAAAACATCGGAAGCTGCAGGTAAAGAAGAAGTCACCTGGTGTGGCGGATGCTTTGCTGGTTTGAGTTGCGAAACATGAAACACCGGGTGAATCCTGGATTCTTTCGGCAGGTTCAGTTTATACGCCACGGCTCCCACTCGAGCCACCACCTCATACGGCCCATAAAACTTGAACGAGAGCTTATGGTTTGCCCTCCTAGCCACTGATGATTGGACGTACGGCTGTAACTTGAGGTACACCTTGTCTCCCACACTGAAATGGCGGTCAGATCTCTTCTTGTCTGCCTGTTTCTTCATCCTCGACTGAGCTCTGTTCAAATGTTGCTTAAGCAGATCCAGCATCACTTGCCTCTCCTGTATCCAGACCTGGATGTCCGCAACTGGAACAACATCCAGTGGAGAGAGACCCAATTGACGTGGTTCCTGGGCATACAGTGCTTCGAATGGAGATTTACCCAAGGAAGAGTGACTGCTTGTATTGTACCAATACTCCGCAAGCGACAACCACTTGTACCACTGCTTCGGGCAGGCATGAGAGAAGCAGCGCAAATAAGTTTCAAGGCACTGATTCACTCTCTCCGTCTGGCCATCCGTTTGTGGATGATAAGCTGTGCTCATTCTCAACTGGGTTCCCGACAATTTGAACAATTGCTGCCAAAACTGGCTCGTGAATACTTTGTCTCGGTCTGACACTAAAGCTTGTGGCATACCATGCAGTTTGAAAACATTGTCGATGTATGCTTGAGCTACGGACTGAGCCGTGAAAGGATGTGACAGGGGAATAAAATGAGCATACTTCGTCAATTTGTCCACGACCACCAAAATGCAATCAAACTTAGCTGATCTTGGAAGACCCTCGATGAAGTCCAGCGTCACCACCTCCCAGACAGATTCAGGTGTAGGCAACGCCTGCAGCAGTCCTGGATAGCGAGCTCTGTCCGGCTTAGACTGCTGACAAATTGAGCACCCTTGGACATATTGCTTGATTGCCGTTCTCATGTTGGGCCAAACGAAATGCTTCTTGATGCGTGCATACGTCACCGGAAACCCAGAATGGCCCCCAATAGGACTGTCGTGCAGGGAATTGATGATCTTGTTGTGTAACTTGCTGTCATTCCCCAACCAGATTCTGTTTTTGCATCTGATCAAGCCTTGCTGCAAGGAAAATGGCCCACTGCCTGGGCTCACTGCCAGTTCAGAGAGCAGTTTTTGGGCTTGAGGGTCATGACTGTAACTAGCAAGCACATCTTCCAGCCAGGCTGGTTGACATTCAGAAAGAGCGCACAAGTCCTCTCCTAACTCATGCGATCTCCTAGACAGAGCATCTGCTGCCTTGTTATCCAGTCCTCTTTTGTAACAAATCTTGTACTGGAGGCCTAACAATTTGGTGAAAGCTTTGTGCTGCCAAACTGTGGTCAATCTTTGCTCCTCCAAATGGACTAGACTGCGCTGGTCAGTTTTGATGATAAACTCGCTGAGTTGCAAATAAGGACGCCAATGGTCAACTGCCACTAAAATAGCCATGCATTCCTTCTCGTAGGTTGATAGGCCGCTAGTACGAGGGCCCAGAGCCTTGCTGAGATAAGCAATGGGATGACCTTCCTGTTGCAGGACTGCTCCAATACCACGGTCACACGCATCTGTTTCTATGACGAATGTTTTGTTGAAATCTGGCAATGCTAACACAGGTGCTGTCACCATAGCATGCTTCATGCGTGCAAATGCTTCCTCGCACTCATGTGTCCACAGGAACAAGACACCTTTCTTCAACAAGTTAGTCAAAGGACGACATATAATTCCAAAATGCTGAACAAATTTCCTGTAATAGCCAATCAGACCTAAGAAGCTGCGAAGCTCCTTAAGGTTGGTTGGTGTAGGCCATGCCAAGACAGCAGTGATCTTCTCCTTCTCTGTTGCTACTCCATTTTTGCTTATCACGTGGCCGAGATACAACAGTTCTTGCTGGGCAAACGAGCATTTGGATTCCTTAACCTGCCATTTGTCTCGCTGCAACAGTTGCAGCACTGCTTCTAGATCCCCAAGGTGTTGATCCAACGTAGGGCTGTATATCAAAATGTCGTCGAAAAAGACTAAGGCGCATTTCCTCAATAAAGGGGCCAGTGTTGTGTTCATAGCCTTTTGAAAAGTTGCTGGAGCTCCTGACAACCCAAACGACATGACCTTGTATTCAAAATGCCCCTGGTGTGTCTGAAAGGCAGTTTTGTAAGCCTCTCCCTCTGCCAACCTGATCTGGTGATAGCCTGCTCGCAAGTCAAGTTTGGAAAACCAAGCTGCTCCAGCTAATTCATCCAACAACTCATCTATCACAGGCAAAGGAAATTTGGTTTTGCAAGTCAGTGCATTTAAATGCCTGTAATCGATGCACAACCTCCAGGTGTTGTCCCTCTTCTTCACCAAAATGACTGGTGACGAAAATGGGCTTTTGCTGTGTTGGATTACACCTGAGTCCAATAACTCCTGTACTTGACGCTCAATTTCGTCCTTCAAGGCAGGGGCATGCCTGTAAGGACGAATGGAGAAGGGTTGAGCTCCTGATATCAAGGGAATGTTGTGATCGCATGAACGTTCTGGTGGCATGCCTTTGGGTTCAGCAAACACCTCTTTGTACTGTTCCAATAGAGCCCTTGTTATCTCTGAAGAGTTTTGTTCTCCTGCCACTTGCACCTGACAGATCTGCACCCAGTTGCCCTCTTGCAAACCCTCATTGCTATTTGAATTGACTGTCACTTTTGTCTTGCCCAGATTAGTTGTAGCTGACAGCATTCCCTGGAGTTTAATCACCATATTGTCATGTTCAAACTCCAAGTACTTTTTAACCCAATCCACCTTCATGGGGCTGTAAAATTCCAGCCAGTCCATACCCAGAATGATATCATAGCCACCTAATGGAATTACTTTCAGGTCACAGCAAAAGTGGTATCCTTGAGTCACCCACTGACAGTCTGGGACAAAGTGAGTGCACGCTAACTCGCCCCCATCAGCAACCTTCACCTTCAGTCTTGAGGGTAACAGCTTTGTGATTTGTTTGTCAGACACCAGTCCTTTATTGATGAAGGATGAAGAGCTACCAGAGTCAATCAACAATCTGACCTCCTGGCCTTCCCAAACGCCCAATAACCTCAGAGCCTTGTTGGATTCCGTACCATTGACTGCCTGACAGGACAATGCTGCTATCAATTCAGTTGTCGCCGACTCTTGTACTTGGCCACCCATAGACTCCGTATCCCCACAGTCCAACATCTGCAACAATTCTTCTACAACATGCAACGACACAGAAGTTGGGCATCTGTGCTCACGCCCCCAGCGCTCACCGCAGGTGAAACACAATCCCTTAGCTCTTCTGTACGCCTTCAATGTGGCTACCCGGTCATTTTCAGGGCGGCCACGCGCTGCATCCGTTGTTCTTCTGTCTTCAGCGCCTCCCACACCAGTTCTTCCAGGCGGCGCCGGCAATGGCAATGGCACCCCTGTTTTGGTGTTTGTTCGACCTCGGAAGGGCTCGAATCGCTTGTACTTGTCCCTCTGCGACCCTTCCAACACCTCTTCCTGTAACATTGCAAGAGAACAAGCTGTCTCCAAGTCTGCTGGCTGTTGGATGATCACCACAGCTCGAATATCTTCGCGGAGTCCCTCGACAAACCTCGTAAGAAAATACAAAGGATGTATCGCCTCAGAGTATGATAGCAAGTGATTCATTAAAGAATTAAATCTCTCCACAAATTCAGCTACTGTAGTGATTTGGCTAGCATGGAAAAATTGCCGGATCAATTGCTGATGTTGATCCCTACCAAACTTAGACCCCAAAAAAGCACAAAATCCTTCCCAATCTAGTCCAATCAGCTTTTTCTGCACGGACTGAAGCCACACTGCCATATCACTACTAAAATTCAGTGTCGCCATATGCAACCAAATCGACCTATCCACCGAGTACATGTGAAAGTACTGCTCACACAAAATTTTCCACAGCCTAGGATTGCTACCATCGAAAATCGGAAAGCTCATGGTGGGAATAGCCCGCCCCAGAGTTCCCGACGACTGCGCTCCTCCCAGAGACGCCAACGGATTTGCGAGAGGAAAAGTGAGACCAGAAGAATATGGTAACGGAGCCAGACCTGCTGCCGGGGCAACCGTCGAGGATCCGAAGAACCCAGACGGTGTACCCCGGTTGACGGATGACTCGCCGTGGCCTTGCCCAGGGGACGCCCCCAATTGCGCCGCACCCAGAATTCCAGCCGATGTGGCTCCCGCCGCGCCATGGGGTGCGGTACCCGGCGCTGGCGGCATGTCGATGGCGACGTGAGGTTGCTTCGCGAGCGCGGTCTTCTGGAGCTCGCCCACAGCGGTGTGCAGCTCCTGCACCCGCGCCTCTAGCTCCGGCTTCCAGGACGCGAGGCCGTCGACCTTGATCCCGATCGAGGCGACCGTCGTTTTGATGTCCCCGGTAACATCGCTCATGAGCGATCTCATGAACTGCTTGGCTTCCTCGTCCATAGCCGCCTTCCTCTTGTCGGATCTAGTCTGGATAATGGATTTGATAACCGGAGGGGCCAGATCGGAGGCGAAATTGAGAGTGGAAGGGTGGTGGGATGGCTCTGATACCAACTTGATAGGGTTACAGCAATTCTCTCTTGGATTACTAGCAGCGAATAGGTTCAGATACAAGGTTTGATCTCCGAAATTAGGGTTACAGAGAGAAGAATTGGGGATCGAGGAAGAGAAGGCTCAAGGAGAGAATGTTTCGCCGTGATCCAACTGGATGCCGCTGACTCCGTCCGAGCGAGTAGATGTAGGCTCGCCCTAGCTCAGCGTCTGGAGGTCTTGGGCCCAACCCAGGTCGGGCCTGCGTAGCGTGGGTTGGGCCTGTGTTCACGCTGTAGCCTTCCTGGTGCGTCCGCAGTGCTTGGGCCTGACGTGGTGCTGCTGACACGACACTACTCCCAGCTCGAAATCGAGTGAAAATGATCATCCAAAACACAACAGAAGACACTTAATACACGAATCTTCAGCACATTCGGTGATTACCTCTTCGACGGCTTTCTCCCGCGCCCTCTCCGACAGGCGCAGCGCCTTTATCTCCACCTGCGCCTCGCCCAGCTCCCTATCCTTATCTGGAACCAGCGAAAAAGCACCCAAACAATGCCCTCTGAGATTTCCAAAAAAAAAAACAGCGAAAAATCCGCCGAAGAGAAGCGGTCGGGGACCCCGGAGCCGCAGAATCAGCTCACCTCTCACTTCGTTCTCGAGCCGGGTGAGCTCGACCTTGACGGGATCCGAGCCGTGCATGAGCGTGAGGAGATCGTCGGCGTCCAGGCCCAGCTGCGCCGCGCCCTGCCTGCGCGAGGAGCTCCTGTGCACCGACGCATTCCCCTCCTCGCCGCCGTCGGCCATCTCAGATCTGAGCCCCGGCGCCACAGCCCACCACCATCCAAATCAGGCGAGACCGAGCTGAGAGCACCGCCCGGACGAATTCGCCGCGCCGGTGGGCGGTGGCGCCTCCGCAATGCAGCAGGGGCGGGGGAAACCCTAGGCCGCGGTGTCGGCCTCGGGTTGTTGCTTCTGGGGTCGGGCGCTCTGCTTTGCCTTTGCTTCGCGTAGTGTTGTGTTGTCTTGCTCGCGACACTGGTGTGCTGTTTGAAAACCGGAAGGTCAGGGGAGGGGGTCTTTGGGGACGATTTAAAGCGTCGGCTTTCTTCAGGAGTGATTAGATAAAACCTAAGCTAACTAACATCGACCTAATCAAGGTGGTTATTAGTAGCTAACCAAGGTTTACGTTTTCTTGTAGAAGCTTTCAAATCCTTTTTTTTTAGATGACTTCAAATTGTCCCACGTATCAGATTTTCATCTGGGTTATCCATTGTTGAAAGTTTTGTGCAGTTTACTAGCGAGCAGGCCCTGATGAACTAAATCAGAAGGGAATGTAAAGTTCTCCTTCCGAGATGACCAACTGCTCTTCCTTGCCAATCTACTTTAGAACATTTCCCATAGATTGTCCCACTTATCAGATTTCTATCTAGATTGCACTCATTGCGAGTTTTTACCCTTTTTAAGATTTAGCGGCCGATCTGGAACCTAGATCTCGTTCAATGTCATGTGTCGCTTTTTCTTGCGCTCGAACAGGTTCAGACACAAAAGAGAATCCAAGATATAAACTGCAAAACTTTCAATAAATAAGATAAATATGAACGAAAATATGCTAAATGCGGTAGCGTGTGATGAAATGAACTATGGATAGTATGATCGACGTCTACGACTTTATTGAAACTAGCAAGGTGGCCCTCGTAAATGCGAGGGCATTAATCTTTAGCATGTTAAATATGTTCGAAAAAAAGTTAGTGCATGCTTTCACAGATAAAAGAAAAATGGAATCTTAAATCTAGAATTCTTTAGCTAGTGTAAACATAATGTTAGATAAGACATGCCATTTATTTTGAATCACCTTTTTCGTGGGGGCTACTTTGAATCACTTCAATGTGCAGATTGATTAAACTTTCAAAGATAGCATGCCACATATTATGTGATATGTTGATTACTTTCTTCCTCCTATCCCGCCATTAAGTAAAGGTGTTCCAAAAGTAATTATTATACCATGCAAAAGTGAACACATATTTGACAGGCACACAGTTTCAACCTCTTAATCGTAATCAATTTATTCCATGGTCTCATGCCAGTAGTCTTCATAATACCGTTGCATCACCAAATTATCTGCAACCGGTTATCACCAATCCTGATAGAATTGCCACACTGCCTAACACTATAGATAAGTTGTTGGTTTAAAGATAAAACACAGAAAATGAAAAACCTCGATTGTAACAACACACACGCACTTTAATCTTAAAAAACATGCCAGCACAAAAAGTTTAATTTGGTTGCATTAGAGAAACTATATATGAACTCATTTAGTCAGCAGCAAAGATACTTATTACTCCCTCCATCACAAAATATAAGGCGCCTTTTAATATCGCTGGTCAACGACTTACAACTTTGATCATAATTTGTACTCATAATATGTTCATAAAATTATTATAAATATATATAAAATGAAAAAATGTGTCTAGACGAATCCAATGGTACCGTACATTACCAGTCTATATATTTTGGTATATATTGATGGTAAGAATTGAGCATAAAAAACCAACATAAAAATAGTGTGTCTTATATTTTGGGACGTGGGAGTATCTTAAATTTTATATCCAAGGAAAGTTATAGTTTTTACTTTATTGTGATACAAAAATCTGGTGAGTGTATTCTTCTCATTTCAACCCATCGTATAGGCGTTGGTACTTAACCATTAACCATATGTTAGATACCAACCTAATGTATTGGTATTCATTTCAGTATTATGTTAGATCCAAATAAAGTCACCTCACAATTGATCTATTTTTTATTGACACCAAGTATGACATTAGGTTACTACTCTACCATCAAGAACGTACAATTACTATATACCTGCAAGATTAGGAAGCGTGTGCCGTAGACGTTGGCGCTGTGTCATGATAAAAGGAATTAGTAAGCGAGAGGGACTTTATTTTCTTAGACATTGGACTAACGTGCAGTGTCATACACGTATTATTCTCGTAAAACCCTAGCCTAAACGATAGATCTATCCGTGTGAATGTGGTGCCTTTCAAAACCCTATATATTTTAATCATAACCGTTAAAGCATTTTAAACTTTGCATATTTAAATCATAACTGTCAAATACAGATTTAATTATCAAAACTTGGTCTCTCCAATTGACCTGCAATACATTTTTTTAAGACATACAACTCCAGTAGTTTATTTATTTTTTGATGCATGTACTATGTGGAGCTGTCTGAAATTTTCACTTTATATTAGATATCAGTTATGCTGACAGACAATCATTCAATAAACTAATATTGTAGCACTATTGTCGTTTTAAATATTGGTGGTGCCTAGAAAAAGGCTATTTCTAATACCAATATCATGTACAACTATGGTATTTGTTAAATCCTTTGCGATCTATTTCTAAATATATATCTACAATCTAAATAGCTAAACACTTGTAGATCTGCAACATCATTTTTCATGGAGGTTCTACGTGATGAAAGTAATTCTTATGTGAATATAAATTGTTAGGGGTGAACCACAAAAAAGATAGCATTAAACCACTCATAGTTGAAAATAAAATCTTACATTCTCTTTTTTGGAAGTTATTCTCTTAATTAATACATATGAGGTCAACTCATCAGTAGTCCTATACATTCAAGAAACCACGCTGCTCCGGTAGACCCTGCAGACGTTGGCTACGATTTGGGCACAAAAGTAAATATTGATACACGGAGAATCGACAGAAACATCAATGTGTTCACGTTTTTAGATGGGAGTTCAACAAAATCATATTACCACATATACGTATGTATACCTCCACCTGATTTCCCATAGACCGTGAATGAAACAACGCCTCTATCTTATGTTAAATACATCCGCAGAGTGTTGCTTACGGCGGCAGGGCTGCATTGACGTCTGTCAAGATGAACTAACTTAAACTGAAGATCTAACCCTTAAAGGTAATGTGAACCTATGTAACGTTCCACCTATCAGCAGATTTTAGATTGGCGGTGATAACTGCAAGTTTTTACAGTAAAAAGAACACTACAATTTATAACCATGAATTATCATTCAGGCTGGTAAAAAAATAAAGAGCAGGACGTAGTTATTGATGGAAAAGTTTCTTTGTGTAAAGATCAGATTATCAGGTGCGCGCGTCTCACGTTCATGCATGCATGTGGCTGTCCAATCTCGTATTGTACGCTGTGTGCTCCTAATCAATCGATCGATCAACAAATCAGCTTGCTTTTAAGCTATCACGTGTGTGTGCGTTTGCGTTTCAGTTCAGGTTCCGCATCAGCTTAGACGTGGAAGGAAGCAGGAAACGCTAGCCGGCGGAACAACGACGATGGCCGGCCACAATAGGCTCGCTGGCTATTAGCGTGGCGACTGGTTAGATCGTACATGTTTTTTTTTAATAAATGTCAAACGTATTTCCTATTTGTGTTTTGACACGTACGTGAGCAATAATGACTCTTTGTTGGTACGTGACACCTTGTAAATTTTGGTACATGCATGGTTACGTAATTAATAACATTTCATTAAATCGTAACCATCGATTTTAGATCTAACCGTTTAAATAATTCTAATGATGTGGATTAACGCGGTGTCTCTATTTCAGACCCCCGTATTGTGTTTTAGTATATAATAGATAGGGGCTTTTGACGTCAGGTCGTCTTCCGAGACCTAAAATTGCACTCCATATGTATCATAATATATAAGACGTTTTGGGTAGCTGTTTTACCTGCTCAAAACGTCTTATATTGTGATACAGAGAAAGTAATTCATTATATATTATCCGTCGGCAGGTACCTAATGCTACTAATGTCAGTGTCATTGGTTCCACATATGTGGGATTACACTATTCCTTGGTCTTCCCGGATCAGTTTTCAACATGGCCGATGATGTGGATTCTCTAGCTGGGAGTTAGGTCGAACTTGCACTTTGAAAAACACGTCGTTTCGATCCTCCCCTGCCAAGTGCCAAGTACTACTAGTACCCATCACTATTCAAACCCCATTTATGAACACTCTTTCGGAGAGATCGAATGAGACGTGCTCTTGTGCACGTTGCTTTGCCGGTGGGGGATCGAGCAACGTTAGTTGACGATTTCGAAAGGAACGGCCGGCCGCCGGGGGATCAACTAACGTACTAGTACGTGCAACGGAAGCGACCGGACTCGATCGGAGTGTGTACGCACTTGACTGTAGTGTACGTTTTGTGCATGTTGCTGTCGATGTGTGTGTGCTTCGCCACGTACAGTACAGCAACGTTTGTGTGCGCCGCAAGACACGTTTCATGTCGCCGATCGAGCGACGAGCATATTAGGTCAAAAGCTAGGATCTAGAATGCAGTGCCAGTGATGGTGCACTTGGTCGTGGTCTGTCGTTCGATCGTCATGCATTTAAGTACTGTAGTACTTTCCACTGTCGATCACTAATAACATCGCCATCATGCATGTATGGCTGCAGTAAGGGTTGCTGGGCTGGGATCATGTTAATTGGCGTACGTGTTATATATGTCCCATCGTACAGGGGGAAAAGAACCTTAAATTAAATTAAAACTCATGTGTCGATCGAGCCTACCTCAAAAGCAAGATGTGGATATGGAAAAGAAAAACTCCACAGCAAGATCAGTCCTGTGATGATCATCATAGGATGCTCATCTCATCCAGAAACTATAGAGCCCCACGCGTACTGAACGCGGCGCGGTCTCCAGTGCGCCCGAGAAGTGTCAAAGAGAGAAAAGGCTAGAGGCCACCACGTGAGAAAAAGCCTTTGGATTTGGATAGATCTCTCCACTCTCAAACTAAACCATCAGCGATTGCCGCCAAAAAAGGATTTACTTACCACATATCAACCGACACGATGGTTAGCTATCGTCGAGCTCCATCACGCCATGTCGAGATCCTAATGGCAGGCAGCGGAGCAGAGGTGATCACATGCATGCCGATGCCGATCGATTCGATTCGTGCCGTAGCGGCAACCATTGATCGGGCTTAAGTATTACTGTATCAGGGAGGAAGGCGACGTTGCCACAGTGCCTTGATAGCAAGATCCCTCCAGCTCCCTCCTGTTCGCCGTGCATTTTCTTCTTTTTCGGAAACAAACAATGTTAATTTTGCCACGCAAATTGACGTACGCGCGATGTCGCCAACCGGCGCGCAAACGTACGACGTGATCCAGCCACGTACGCCGGCTCGGCTCTGCCCCGCCGCATTTACACGGCTGTCGCCGTCGCCGCCGGCCGGTGGTGCTAGCTATCCTATCATCTGGCTGCGGGCTGCATGCACGCATGTGCCGCTCGGCTCAGATCCGCAGCATTCAGGCTGTCCGTACGAGATCGGCATACGCTGTATCTGACGCCGACCGGCTCGATCGCGCGATGCCGATCTTGACTTCTTGTCCACAGCCACAGGTACACACACCGCATCGATTAGCCGACGGGCGGGCGCCTTCGTTTCCAGATCAGATTAGCCGACGGCGTGTACAGTGTACTCCGGTTTAGCTAGCTAGCCGGCCGGCGGCCGCTGCTACCTCGCCGTCGATCGATGCCGTAAGCTGGCTGTGGCCGGCCGGCCAAACGCAGCACGGTGAGCAAGGCAGCGCGTTACTTCGAAGACGAGGACCACCACAAGGGTTACGGCTCCGACGTCGTTGATCGGCAAACGCTCGAGTGCGATGTGCCCTAGTTGTAGAAACCATTGATGGGACGAGAAAAGGCAGCTGCCTATTTGCCAATAGCAGAATAGCTTGTTTATTCGACATCAAACTATATAGTATACCGGACCGACGACATTTCGGGCTTGTTTGGGAATATATAGTACGAACTCTTAATTTGAGTAAGCTGAGTCCTCTAGCAATTACTCCGAGACAAGTTTTAACTTTCAACTGTAAATAAAATGATTTCCGCTGCATCATGCAAGGAAAGAAATTAAACTTTTCCCGTTGCTTCAAGTTACAACGTACCGAAGCTCTCCCCAAAGCGGAGTGAAAGCGTCCATGCGTCCAGTGGACCACCTGTAACAACGATGAGTGATCGAGACGACCTGGCTAGTGCAGCTTGGAGAGGATCCGAGGTGTGGTGAAAGCTGGATCCAGTCACATCGATGGATCATGCATCGGAAGAGTACCGCCTAATCATCCCTCGTATAGGCATACCCTATAGCCAGGGCCCTAAAGTGAGATGCTATCTGATAATATCCTTTTGGGACATATTGTAATCCATCGACATGTTAAGCTTCCTGTGAAATCAACGTTTCCATACTAGCTAGTGGTTGCTGCTCTCCATCTTTCGGTGCTTGCCAACGTTGTTGGGCTGTGTTTGGCTGCACACCTGTTGATCGGTACATCGTTACTACTCTCTACAAAAAAAATTGGGTCCTCGATCAGTTTCTACTTCCGAAGTTTTTAATACGTGTTGCCAATAATGAGCAAGTAGATTGCTCTTTGTCTAAAGACTACAGTGTACCGGATATGAATAATATATGAGATGAAATAGTGAATAAGTTTTTCTAACAAGGCAAGAGCTTTGCCTATTTCATTGATTAATAAGAAGAAGAGTTTAAGTTACAACTAGCAATGTCTTTTTTTTTTTGAAAGAGAGGATCACCTCCGATTTCTATTATTAGAAACCAGACTACAAAATTCAGGTGCATAGGCAGTAAAAACTGTCCAAAAACGAAACAAAAATAGAGAAAAGCAGCAATTGCTTACAATCTCACAGACGAGATCACTGTAAGCTGAGACCTAGATAACCCGAGCCACAAAACAAACTACAGGAAATCTAATCCTCACAAAACATAGCGCCATCACAACTAGCAATGTCTACTATCTGTGACATAATGCGATAGCCACTAAAGATAATCTGGCAAAGAGAAACTGGAATGGAAGCATCAGATGCCAATTTTGTGATGAGCATGAATCTATTATTCATTTGTTTTTTACTTGCTCTGCTGCAAAATTTGTTTGGAGCTTGATTGCGCGTGCTATTGGGGCACCCGATCGCCCTGGATCGTTTTCGCAGTTCTTTTGGTGGATTCCTCAACATCTTTCTGTTAGTAGGAATGTGCAGATAACCTTAGTTGCTGCTGTCAGTTGGGCTATTTGGAAAACCCGAAACAATGCTTGTTTCGAGGGGAAACTCATTTCCAACCCTAACGATCTTGTCCTTCTTGCTTGTGTTTTCATTAATTACTGGGCAGGTCTACATGGAGGATCGGATCAGGCTGCTCTCCGTGAAGGTGCTGCGTCTCTGTTGGACCTGGCTTCATCTTCTTGCCCTCCAATGGTTCAGCAAAGAAGGATTGACGGACCCTGATGCTTTTGGCTGAGAAGACGTTCGCAAGCTCGCTTTAGCTCTGGCTCGGTTTTTAGTTTGGCCGTTTCTAGTCCTGTAATCGTTAAAGTCTGGATGATCTTTGCTACTGTTTTGCTGGAGGCTAGCTCCTTAGCTACGTTGTCTTCATCCCCGGCCAGACGCAGCTTTGCATCCCCGGCCAGCCGCAGCTTTGCTGAAGGCTGAAACGCTCATCACCTGCGAGGGCCGGTGCGAAGTGAAGATGAAGAGAGAGAGAGTGGCCAGCCAGCAGCGCCATGAGCCGTGTGGCAGACACCCACCGTGCTGCAAGAAGCGAAGCCGCACGACATTTTATATGGAAAAATAAATTTAGGCGATTCTCCTCATATGCCTCCACCCTGTTTGTGCAATTATATCTCGGAGAGATAATGGGGAAGAAGAACTGCAAGTGGATTTTGCGTCTTTGGTTGCCGGTGCCTGTAAGTCTAACTGCAGCCAATTCAAAACGCCCTTAATTCTTACTGCATGTAAGCGTAGGTTACTGCATGTTCTTTGGTTGCCGACGCCTCTAACTGCAGCCAATTTAAAACACCCTTAATTCGTACTGCATGTAAGCGTAGGTTACTGCATGATGCATGGCCTCCCAGTGTGTAGATTGGACGGCTATTGTGAACCAAGTTAGTATATCTAACAGCTACACTAATCCAGGTGACGTGGCTCAAGGAGAAGGCAGAGAATTCCATGTAGGGGGCGTTAGCTATTTAGATATAGTAGATTAATTTAGAATTTAACCGACGCTCCGTCAACTACAACACGTTCATGGTGATTTCGTCAACCTTAAAATTTGTCGGAAGAGTCTCCCGAGATGCTCATATGATATGAATAGGATGTGCGGGTGTGCGTTTATAATGTTGTGTTTTTCAAAAAGAAAAACTATATTAAAATGAGAGACGTCGGGTTCCGGTCACCGTCCACGAAAAATAAGTACTAGTAGCACAGAGGAATAATGATGATGACTAGCAAGCATAAGATAACTCACCGGCCTGTCAGTGAGCATGATCACCACAATAATTTGACAGGTACGTACGCACGGCCTGCCAGTGCCAGGTACTCCGTGTAAAAGTCGGCGGTCAAGCGTAAGTCAAACAAGCCTGTCAGCCAGCGATGGCATGATCATCAGCTTCCTTTGATCCTTTCCCTCTGCGCAACTGAAACCGTCCACGGCCAGATGCATGTGCTTACAGTGTCCACCTGACAGATCTTCAACCTCAATCACCACCCAGATTGATCTGCTGCGCTGTGTTTGTTCATGAGTGTGTGCTAATGAACTGCTTGTGCTTGGCGGTGCATGATTCCAAGCTTGTTCTTGATGCAAAAGCCTCGTTTGAGCACAGGCAGCAGTGCAACTGTGCAAGGACACAGGAATGCACGCGGCTCCGCTGGTCCAGTCCAGGCCACCAGCAACAGCAACGCTTTCCGGGAAAGAGATACTGCAGTAGCTGCTGTCAAAGTGTCAATGGCCCCGGCCCAGGGCTGGTGGTGTTGCCGTCGTCAGGGAATACTATGCCGAGCGCTCAAGTGCGGGCCGGCGATCACGATGGTCCACCGGCGACCGGCCTGTTACACGTACGTGCCCCGGCCGCCGAGCTTGGCCGGCCGGCGGTATGGGACGGAACGTCGGGGCACGGTCGCGCCGCCGATCCCGGTCCTTCTTCTCGATGAAGCAAGCTACCAAAGCAAAGCGCTTTGGGCAGCAGCAAGCAGTACCAAGGCAAGTCGCCATCGCCGACGAGTCACCAACCGCAACCTTAAACAGCTCGGGCTTCAGGAAAGGACTTTGCAAACAAGGCTGCCGACGCTTGTAGTTATCTATCTAATCTCTAATCAATCACGACGATTATCTTGTCGGACTAGATCAAGCAGTCATGTGTGAGATTAATGAGGCCCATGCCGTGATGAATGGACGCTCGATCGACCGGTTGCTCACACGGGGAGCAACGGGAATTGCTTCGGTCTAACAGAACAGATGGATCGCGAGTTGCTTTCCGGTCTAGCTCGCCTGTCAAGCTGGAGTGTCGCCTTGCGCTTGAACATGGCTAGGCTGTTTTGACCTGCTGGCGTGCAATCCAACTCTTTGAAATGTTTACCATTCAGGGCTAGAGTGTGTAGGTGTAGTTTTCATCCACTTTGGCAATGAAGGTGTACTCCCTCCGTTCCTTATTAGGTGACTTCAATTTGTATAAAAAGGATGTATCTAGACATGTTGTAATAAGTCTATATATATCTATTTTTATACAAATACAAGCCATCAAATTTGTAACGGTGGGAGTACTTGCATTTTCGTTTTCAGTTAATTACTTAATTTACATATTTATAACCATGTCAAAGCGTGGCTAGAAGGGTATAGAAAAAATTAAAAGAATTATTTTTGTCAATCAATCAATACCATGATATATACTATGGCTGACTACACCGATTATAAAACAAAATCTAAAAATATAGAAGTCGTTTTTCTTTCATGATACCAAACCACATACTTAAATAATATTGGGGTTCTCCCATAATTTTAATTTTGAGCTGTAATGTCAAGTTAATCAACCAACAATGGTAAGAATATGAAAACACCAATATTTCAAGGACATGCAACCAAACAGACTGGTCGATGTCGCTGCGAGCCGAAAGTATAAATCACCGTTGTGGAGGACATAGCAGTTGTGAGGACAATCCTCCTAACGGCAATCATGAGAAAAATATATCCATAATCGATCTAGCGAAGCAAGCTCTGAATGACCATGCCTAGACAAACTATGTCATCCAAAATCACCGTTAACGTGGGGAAGGAGATCCCGATGTCGAGCGAATGCCCGGGGATCGGTTATTAACTTATTATAGATGATGTCATCTACATTGATGAAGAAGACGACTATAAAAACCCTAACCAATTTATTGAAACACTCCTTTTATTATGAACTCCACCATAGATCGGATTCCCGCCCCTCCCGACACCGATAAAGCCGGCCGGAGTAGGGGGTCCGAGCTATGACGGAGGAGGAGGAGATGGCGGTGGCTAGGTTTTCAGGAGCTCTCGTAACTTAATACCGGTTAGAAAGAAAAGAAGGGTGAAATGCTAAAAAGGATGACTCTCTCTTCATATTTGAAACTTTTGATCCCCTCACAGGATTTAAGTAGTGTCATCAAATAAGGAATTCTCTCAATAAAATTTGGCAGAATAGTTTGCAAACTGTTTCAAATGTTTTTTTGGCGAGACAAACTGTTTCGAACCATGTATTCCGTGAGATGTTGGGCCACTAAGTTTGTGCGCCATGCGGCCATGCTTCATAAGAAGTCAACACAGGCCATCCATTCAGAAAACTGAGCCCATTCAATTCCTTGTCTTGCATGGGCTGCTTAAACCCTAGTTCGACCCGCCGACAGTTTCTGCCGAAGTAATCGAGGCGGGAAGACCTGTATACCGTCGCCGCCACGGCCGTCTTCTGGAGGACCTGCCGTTCTGATGGTGCCTGGTTCTTCGGCATGCACCATGTTGTGAGCTATGAACCTACGATACATCAAATCTGCCAAGTATTAAGTGTTACAGCAGGTGTCTGCATGCATGGATTGGAGCTCCAAAATTAACATCTCCCTGTGGCTATGGCTCAGTCGGTCGATCACATGAGACATAGTGATCAATCGTTTTGTCCCGACGGCATAACTTGTAAGTAAGCATGTAGCAGGAGCGTACCTGCAAAGGCTGGAACGTGGCTTCAAGTCCTGAGCGCTACTCTTCCATATTGAGCAAAAAAGATGATCGAGCTAGGTGGTACTACTCTTGGGCTTTTGGCAGGGCGCGAGTGAAGTCGTGAGGAAGCATTAGATCGATCTATCATCTATGAGAATTGAGAAGGAGCATGCGCTCAATTTTTCTCGAAGTTTCTTGACGGACTCAGGAAGTGGAAGAATGAATTGCAAGATAACATTTTTTTTGGCGAACGAGCAAGATAACATATTTGTACTATTAGCTAGCGACACTAGTGGTATGTAGCTATCGACCGAACTCGATTAATGTGCTGTCTCCGTGTCGCTCTCGTGCATAAATAAACCTCCACGTTCGGTGCGTGCGTGGAACCTCGATCGTTTTCAATTTGATCTAGCTCACTACTGCAGTACTGCTACTAGAGTTGGTAGTTTGCACGAGGTGGTAAGGTTAGAAACGGAACAAAACTATATATACGACTTTTTCTTGAAAAACAAAAATGAAATGAAAGTCTGACAAAAAGAATCTGATGTGACCATGTTTAGATGTTACGTATCAACATAATCCGTCTTGAGTCGTTCTAAGTTCCACTAGTAGAAAAAGGACTTTACGTCCGGAGATTTAGTCCTGGTTGTGTTTGCGGCCGGTACTAATAAGTATCAGTACCGGTCCGAACGGTCAGAGAGGAGGGGGGCAGCAGTACCGGTCCGTAAGGTACCAGGTCTGTGGCATGGCAATGGTCGCGCGGGACTGGGCGGGTGGAGCTTTAGTACCGGTTCGTGTTACGGACCGGTACTAAAGCCCTAACCGTTCGACTCCCGCCCACGATTTTACACGCGAGGTTACGGGCGAGTGGGCAGTTCTCATTTTCCTCTCCTATTTTTCTTCCTTCTCCCCGGCCGGCGATCCTCTCCTCTCTCTTCTTCCTTCCGGCCGGCGACCCTCACCTCTTCTTGCATCCCTCCGGCCACCATGAATCCGGCACCACCAATCACTCGCTACGGGCAGGTGCTTGCACATGGCAACACCTATCTTAACGTCGTGTACACGAACGATAGCGCTAAGGTGGCGGGTTTTCTCTACGATTTCAAGTATTGGCTTGGCGAAGCTCGGGAGCAAGACAAGTTCATGGGTCTTGATCTCGAGTACACGGCCGATCAAGAATATGTTGCGGTCATCCAACTATGTTTCAAGAAACGTGTCATGGTCTTCCAATGGGCAAGGTAATCCAATGTTGGGGCTTATTTTCTTTAATTTGTTGATTCGTAGGATAGGAAAATTGCATAGGATATCAATTTCTCTTTAATTATAGTGAACATAATTATATATATTGGCCGAAATGAAAGTTGCATTGCATATTGTTGTTATTCTTATATTATACATGATCTCAAATTATATAGTGGCCGAAAATCAAAGTTGCATATTGTTGTTATTAATTCTTATTATACTCGATCTCAAATTATATATTGGCCGAAAATCTTAGTTGCATTGCATATATTGTTGTTATTCTTATTATACATTATCTCAAATTATATAATGGCCGAAATAAAAGTTGCATATTGTTGTTATTCTTATTATACATGATCTCAAATTATATATTGGCCGAAAATCTTAGTTGCATTGCATATATTGTTGTTATTCTTATTATACATGATCTCAAATTATATAATGGCCGAAATGAAAGTTGCATATTGTTGTTATTCTTATTATACATGATCTCAAATTATATATTGGCCGAAATGAAAGTTGCATATTGTTGTTATTCTTATTATACATGATCTCATATTATATATTGGCCGAAATGAAAGTTGCATATTGTTGTTATTCTTATTATACTTGATCTCAAATTATATATTGGCAGTATTTTTAACATGTGTTCCATTTGTTGTTGCAGTAGTGACAAGCAATGTCCAATACTCATGTATTTTCTTCGCAGCGGCATACATTTTGCTAGCGTTGATATAACGAATGACAAGATCAAGATGAGACGCACCTGGGGTATTCAGATACCATCTGCCTGCCACATTGATCTGCAGGACTTGTTCAGGCTTGACCATGTCAAGACTGGAATGGCTGATATGGCAGTCGCCGTGATCGACGACGCGTACGCTGATATGAAGACAGGATTCGACAAGGAGCGGCACAAATTTTGGGAGAAGACCCCACTTGACGGTTGCAACATTGAGTATGCAGCAAAAGATGCGTACGTTGCATACGAGTTGTACCGCAAAATTAGAATCGTCAATTATGGGCAGCGTCACCTCGTACCGCGACCAGTGCGCCATGAGTCTTCAGATTCGGAGAACGATTTGTACTAGTGTTTGTAGTGCTTGAGGGTCTGCTCATGTGGACGAGAGTAGTGTTAGTGCAAACACTTTATCTCTCTAATATTTTGTAGTGCTTGAGTGTCTACTCTTCTGTAAGAGAGTAGTGTTATTGTTGCAAACAATTTATCTCTAATATTTTGTAGTGCTTGAGTGTCTACTCATCTGAAAGAGAGTAGTGTTATTGTTGCAAACAATTTATCTCTAATATTTTGTAGTGTGCTTAGTGTCTACTCATCTGGAAGAGAGTAGTGTTATTGTTGCAAACTATTTATCTCTAATATTTTGTAGTGCTTGAGTGTCTACCCATCTGAAAGAGAGTAGTGTTATTGTTGCAAACAATTTATTTCTAATATTCTGTAGTGTGCTTAGTGTGTACTCATCTGTAGAGAGTAGTGTTATTGTTGCAAACTAATTTCAAGATTTCCTTTGACATGGTTGTTTCTTATACCAATATGCACCTATTTGTGAAATATGAGATCTTTATCACAAACTATGGCTTGAAAATGACCATAAGTTGATCATTTGGCTTGAAACTTCTATATGTCTATACATGATAGACCTTTTTGTGAATACTTTTTTTGAAAATTTTGTCAAAAATAAAGTTTATCATTTTTCATAGCAACTAGTACACATATAAGGTCCACATGCCAAAGGATTTCTTTTTTCGAAGTGTTTATCACATTATTTCATTTTTTTCATAAAAAAAAGTCAAAGCGGTCGCGATGACAATTCATCAGAAGATGTAATGTTTTCTAGAACTATCAATGTTTCTGTGATATAACCACTAGTTGTGTATCTTAAAATGATTTTTCCAAAAATTTCAGACCAAGCTATCAAACAGTTGTAGTTCAAATTTGAATTACTTTCGAAAAATAGACATAAACTCATTTAACTAGGGGAAATTAGGTAGAAATAAAGTTTATCATTTTTCATAACAACTAGTACACATATAAGGTCCCCATGCCAAAGGATTTCTTTTTTTGAAGTGTTTATCACATTATTTCATTTTTATTTCAATACTTATTATTATATAATCATTTTTAAAAATAAAGTAATATTTATTTTATCATTATTTATTTCAATATTATTATTATATAATATTTTTGTTTAATCAAGTAAAGTTTATAATATAAGAAATGAAAAAGTGTTTCATCATGACCGAGTGGTTAACATGATTGATAAGATAGAACTATCAGTAAGTTCTCAGTTCTCTCTTAGTATCTAGTTTGAAAGGAATCTAAATGTTAAACGTGCTAGTGTTATAGCAGTCCCAAGATGGGTGACCGATCGGGAAATAGATTAAGTGTGTAGTCTTCGCAAAAAAACAAAGAGATTAAGTGTGTGGGAAGGGGAAAATTAACTAGATGAATTGTGTGGGTTAGTGGATAGTTAAGTTAGAAATTTCGAAATTTTAAAAAAAAATTACGTACTAAAGGTCTCCAGACGAAACCACGCCCTGCGGCCGACGTGGATGCCGATTGGGCAGTACCGGTTGCGAAACCGGTACTGATACCCCTACCCGACCGGTACTAAAGAGCCGTTTTCCACTAGTGTTCGTCATTTCATAGCCACAACAGGGTTAGAAATGATTCTAGAATTTTTGAGAATAGCAAAGTTAATAACTTATGCAGGCAATCATGATATATTCTTGTATTTTATATCATCTTAGAAACTCGATAAGTTTGTTGGTTTGGTTGAATTTTCTTGTATTATTCAAAACTAGCATGGTGGCCCTCGCAAATGCGAGGGTTGCGACTTTAATATGTTGAAGGCTACAAATGAAGTAAATAGTGTTGTCATTGATATCACATTTTGTACTCAGTACTAATACGGCTAGACCAACACAAATTTAAATATGACATATGCATATACGTCTTTTAAAACCATTAATTTCTAGGCCAATAATTATTCTGTTATTTCTATGAACACCAATATATGTTATTTGTTTGATATTATACATAATTATATTTTCTATATGATCTTAGATTATTAGGTGAGGTTAAGGTCGGTATTATATATACAATTAGAAAAGTTTTCCTATTTCAGTTGCAATAACAATAATAGTTTCGAATACATCCACTTATTACGTTGAAAGATTTCTAGAAATGAAATTGTGTGTTACGAACATCACATTATGTGAGAAGAAATAGTACGGCTCTAACACAAAAAAAATGATACAATATGTTGGCAATATTTTCAATTCTTAGCCACAGACTATTGTGATTTGGGGTATACTCAATATTCACCATTCATATGCCCTTTTATGTTTCTGAATTATAGTTAGAAATGCACATAGATTAGAAACCTAATATCTAATTGTATGGCAAAAAGGGAGCTTCTATTTCTAATCACCACATGTCAATAACCTCGATACTAACAATTGTGAGGTTCATTAGGATCCCACGCCAGACCTATACTAACGCTAGATCATGTCTAGCATCATAGCTCCTCTTTATGCCTTTTGCTACTTTGTATGCAGAACCATCACATTTTTCATGATCGATGTCAGTTCTAATTCCACATATTATTTGATCCCTACTTTGTATGTGTCTCTATTTCTATTTTTTTTTCTTTTTTATGTATTAGTGGTAATACTTATGAATATATATTACTTAGGTTCTACATATTGTATAAAAAAGGATCCAACAAATCAACAATAGGAAGGTTGGCGTTTTATGTTATCTCTCCGTTTTTCAAAAGGATGTTTTTCATGAGTTGCTTTCAATCCATTCATCAAATCTGCTATGTTTCAATCTCAAAATTAGAAAAGTAGATGCATCAGAGAACAAATGGTGGTCGGAAAGGTAGAAGGGTGGTTTTCCCCCACACGTCAACACCCTAATTGTTTTGTCTAAACGTCTCATTAAGTGAGATTATCTTTTAAATGGAAGATGCCGCTTCTTATTTGTATGTTAGTGGTGGCTTCGTCCATGTTGAAACCTCGCGACTTTGTCGTTCAGTATAGCTTGTGTGATTGTGGGCCGGGGTTGACTAATCCTTAAAATTATTTTTTTCTCTATTGATTTTCAATATTTTTGTACATATAAATTAGATAGAACAATTATTTTTTGGAGAACCAATTTGTGTTTAGATGAGTAGAAAGATGCTTGTTCCGAACCCATCAGGAATGAAACATATGTTTTTGTACCATGCGGGTCTCGCTAAAGCAATTTATCTTTAGAACGGCAAAAAACATTGCCGTCGATAGTGGTGACTTTGCTAATATCGAATCTCCCCAACTCTGTTCATTAGACTATCCGTGAGTGTGAGTACATATGGTGGTAGTGTACCCGTGTTTGTGTCGATGTCGTTTAATTTAAAAATGTATGTAGTTATCTTTTTATTTTTGATGCACTCATACACAAACACATTACACATATATATTAATATGTATGCTCAACTACTACCGTAGAAGTAATTTTCCTTTCTAAGAAAGAAAAGAAAAGAAGTTGATTTTCTTTCGCATTTTTTAAATCACGACGAGCAGCTATTTTTTTTTGGAGGAGCAACTTGACACGATGCTATGAATTGTACAAGAAAAATACGTCCAGATTTTTTTAGATCAATATGCCTTGCCAATCGACGGAGTGACGTGCACGTGAGCTTTTATAAGAGGATCTCAAATATTTTCAGCCGGCCGGCCGTTGCTCTAGTTTGGATTTCTTTCTATGTGACTCGTCTATCTACATCTACACTACTAATAAAAGAGAGAACTTGATCTTTGCTATGTCCACCAAAACAAGTGCACACAGATTGATTAGAACCCTTCGATCACGCCATCCAAGAGCCCATATTACCCTATGGTCAGTCAAACAGGGCAATGGTCTGGATTGATCCTGTCGACCGGCAGAACGCGTCCTGCCAAATCTCCACCGTCCGCCTTCCATTCCCACACGCTGTCCCTCAACTGTAACCAGCGACCCGCCAGTCGCGCCTTGATTATATCGTCTTAATGGCTAATTAATGCAGCACTAATTTTCCCATCTCCTCACAACGGAGCACCGGAGCGCGGCCTCGGCGACACGACGCGACGGGTAGGCTGGATGCGCGGCCACGGCAGGCGCAGCCGGTCAGGGAGGCAGGGGGGCGAGCGGGGCACGGGCGAGCACTGGAGCTTGGCCTCGGCAATGGAGACGGGCGCGGCCGGCCAGGCAGGAGCTGGCTGGATGTACGGCTTCGGCGACGGCGACGGGGAGCGGTCGAGGGCACGCGGCCAGCCGGGGAGGCGACCGGTCTAGGGCCCCGACGAGCACGCGGCCGGCCGGGAAGGATCTTGCTGGATGCGCGGACGGCGGCGCTGCACGGCGTTGGCGTTGGCGGCGGCGCTTCACTATCAAGGTTGCCGTGCATCCCAGCTCTCTCTGCTGCCGTCGACCTCGCCGCAGCTGCTGCCCCGCCTCCTCCATTGCTCTTCCCCCGGGGCGACGAGGCCACCCTATGCACGACCTCCGACCAGCTCGGGTGTATCCTCCAGAACCGCACATCCGATGCCCCTGCACACGGCCGTACATCTCTGCTCGGCCACCATCTACTCCGACCCGCAGTAACGCCTCCTGGCACTGGTACGCTTCCTGCAGCTACCATTCGTCTTCGATCCGATGTTCCATGGAAACATTGGACAGGCTGGCCGCTTGAGGGCCTGTTTCGATGTTGTGAGGCTGATTCCTGAACGAGATGAAGGGTTTCTTCTTGTGCTTGTAATGATGTTCTGCTACTGGATGAAACCAGGTGCCTTTTTTACCCTTGTTTTGCACGATCTCAAGAGTGTCCTATGTTTGGTTCATGTCAGATCATACGGAATCATAGGAGACGCACAATTTCATTTATAAAATCAGTTGTATTATGCGTTATCAGGTACAGTCCGTTTATTCTGCAGTTTCACTCTTAGCAAGCACATTAATAGGATATGCACAATTTTTACATGATGCATATGAGACAATACAACCACTACCGCTTCCATATTTTCGTGGGATTAATATATGTCTTTCTAGCACCAATAATGGCCACGTTTGATGTATAGTTGGAGAAGGCACAGAAAAAACATTTGGTCATCGCATTTGGTAAATTATTCTTTTGATTATGCATGATATTCCTTTGTTTTTATGCCATTATTGCTTTGCAAGAGCATATTTTATATCTCACAGACTCTCAAAACTGCAGGGTAGAACATTAAGTACTATCACCGGAAAATTCAAAAAAAAAGTACTACTCCCTCCGTCCCAAAATAAGTGTCTTAACTTTGATAAAAAGTGGATGTATGTAGACATGTTTTATGTCTACATACATCCACTTTCTATCAAAATTGAGACACCTATTTTTGGACGGAGGGAATTGTGGATCCTTTTATCCTTCAAGTGAAATTAAAGTAAATCCAGTGTGTTGCTACTGGAGTAATTAATAAATGGATGCATGAAATTGTTTGTAGCTTACGCAGACTTAGGAGTATTGTGCACATAAAAACTTCATGTTGGACATAGGCACTGGATATTTTCCTAACGAATTGAGACTGGTCTCAACTTTGAAGCTTGGCTTGTGACTGGCATAATAACTCAAGCCAAATCAGTCATCATCCATGTGAATTATATCAACAAATTGTGCGCCTGATTTTCATGTACCGATCCATTTCTAGGTGCACAAACAAGTGCATCTATTCAATTTCTGAAGCTTACATTGAGCCATTTAATATCTTAGTAGTTTGTGTCCACTTAAGATGTCTAAAGACAATTTTTCTAACTTTACATCTAACTGAGACTACATGCATCCAGATATACCATGACGGGACTCACTTCATAATCCATGATTATAACGGGCAACAAATTATGATGTTTGAGCTATCTCCAATCTTGCTGAGTGCACTTCTTGAAGCGCATATGGTAAATATAATAATGATGTTCGAGCCATCTCCAATCTTGTATAGTGATTTATCCGAAAAACTGGCATCTTAAACATGTTTGCCCAGGCAAGATGAACATAAATCTGAAGATATCATAATTTTAATTTTTGAATCTTCTTGGAGTTCCCTCTCCAGGAATTTGGTTTTTATTGTTCCAGTATATTACCTTAATTTATCACTTTAACTGATGATCTTTACTTTATTTGAAATCATTTAGATATTATTTAGATTTGATACACAAGCTTGCAAATTTTCAACAAGAGACAGCTTCATGGTTGTAATAAAATTATAATCATTTTAACCATGTATGATAAGCATGTATTGCTATGAAAATGGCGATACGATTATCTGTCCAATCAAAATGTATTATAATAATTTCAATGAGGCGTGCGTTGCACGTGCATGTTAACTAGTACGTAAAAAGGACTCAGCTGGTATACCCGGCCGGCTGTTTTTTCTTTTCTTTTGACAGTATCCGGATGGCCGTTTAGTATTGGATTAGATACGTAGAATTGTTTTTTTTTTCCTTTGACATACACGTACGTTATGTAGATTGAACGTGTCAAACTGGAATTTGCGGGTTACGTAACTACAAACCTCTTCTTAAATCTTAGCCATGTATTTTAGATCCAACCATCAAAATAATTCTGATGATGTGGATTAACGTGGTGTCTCGAAAAATTAACTCATTTTGCTTTTAGTATATAATAGACGACTTTTGATTCCGGTGAATATCTGCTTTTTATATCAGGTAGGCTACGTATTTGGTTTGTATATGTTTTACTCCGGAGTATACCTGGGCATGGGCAGCCCGGCCCGAAAATACCGGGCTTGGGCCCGACGGGACTGACCACCGGGCTGGGCTCGGGCCTGATTTTCAGGCCCGACAGTCGGCCGGGCCGGGCTCGGGCCTTGCGAAAACAGCAAAACAGGAAGGGCCGGCCCGGGCCGGCCGGGCTTTTTCGGGCTCGGGCCTCATTTATACAGCCCGACAGTCGGGCCGGGCCCGGCATTATGACATCGGGCTTTTTCGGGCCGGGCCCGAAGCCCGGGCCGGCCCGGCCCATGGCCAGGTATACTCCGGAGTAGGTTATATCTGTTTTTTTTATTATTTTCTTAGTGGTTTCTATATTCATTCATGTATCCGTAAAATATGAATATAAAGGTGGATCTATTTCATCCCTCGTCCGTATCCGCACCATTCTCATCATCCCACTAGTCACTAGACAAGTGGTAACTATAGTATTGGTTTGACCTTTTAAGAGCAAAGAGGTAGTTTGACTTAGAGATGAGAGCACATCCGCGTTGTCAGATGCGTGGCGCGAGAGCCGCGCGGGAGACGTGGTTTGTTGAACGACGCGGGAGTTCTTCGAAGGCCGGCACCACTTGTAGTTATAGGTCTAAATTAAGTATCGAGGCTCGAGGGTAATCTTATCACTGCGCTGTCTGCACGTTGAGAGCCCCTAAACAATCCCGTAATTGATCCCTTGATTACGTCGTGCTCAGCAGTCCAGCTAACGCGACCAACTAATCATCCCCATCGAGTTGTCGCGCGAGACCAACCCTTTAACTTTGACCGAGTGTTTATGATGGTTTGCCACCATGAACACATCCATGAATGTTTGTTACCCTACCTCAGCACTCCCTAATCCCTACCTAGTACTTTTATATGTAGTCCCTGCAGCTAGATTCTCCCCTAGCAGGTTACACATTCATTCAAATTTAAAGTTAGGACCTGCCGCTTGAATTTAGCTATGTTTCCCGAGCCGTACAGATCGGAGAGGATGCATGAGTACCAGCATGTAGGAGAGATGTACGTTCGTGTTACAATATACGAATTTGAATTTGCAACACGGATTCAGCCATCTTTTCAGCAGCGCCGGTTGCAACGAGAAACGGAGAAGATGAAGCCTGAAGGGCGTGGCGACCGCTTCGCCGGCCGGCGTAAACAACAAACAGCGTGCCGCACGCACGACACGCGGAAACCCTAACTACTCATCAGAGTCAAAGAGTGAGGTAGCAAGCTAGCAGATCGAGTTGACCACGTACGCGTGGTACCAGACTCACGCTGCATGCATAAATAAATGCGTATGGCCCCACGCTGTCAGCCTCTCTGCACGCCTGCTTTAAAGCCTCCCCGCCCGACTTGACTTCTCCTCCATTTCCCTTCCCACCAATCTCATCTCCACTGGCTCGCCTCTCCGTCGCCATGGCTACACCCGAGACGAAAGCGGCGGTCCCGCCGTCACCGGAGAAGGCGGGGAAGCCGACGACGCTGCTCGACGTGCACGAGGTGGAGTGGATCACGCGGGAGCTGGAGAGGCTGCTCGTCAGGGAGAGCGGCGCCGGCGCCCACGCGGACGCGCGCCACCAACACCACCACCACCACCACATGCGGAAGAAGGTCAAGGTGGTGAGCCCCGTCCGCAGCCACGCCAAGAAGGGAGGCTTCCTCAGCGATCTCCTCGGGAAGCACGCCGCCTCGATCTGCGGCGATGGCGCCGGCGCCGTGGTCAGCGGACGCCGCCGGAGGGGCCGCGTGGGCTTCCGGGAGGTGGAAAAGGTCTAGATAGATAGCGGCCTCGATCTCGAGCGTAAGTCTAGTTCGTCAATATATCTGTCAATGGCTCTGCGTAGTTTGCGAGGGGTACGGCCGGTGTCGCCTTGAGCCGCTAGTGGTTGATCACTTGCAGCAAACATGGTAGTGCTAGTACTTCTGTAAGAAAAAAATGCAGTTGTTCTGCTGTCATCTACTCCAGCTGCAGCTGCACGATTCTCCTGCTATATCCGATATGTACATACGAGTGTGAAATGTCACTGAAATTTGCACGAGTTTCTATTGGTTCAGTTATTTTTTTTTGAAAACTATTGGTTCAGTTTTTTGCACGAGCTGCATGACTAATCTCAATTGCTATCTGCTGCTGATGTTTCGTTGAAAGGAAAAAAACGGACTACCGGAGTCCCGCTTTTTCCTGTACAACGGACGGAAGAGATTGTTGTGTGGATCTGCCGCAATTGTAGCTCTGATCTTTCGCGTCCCGTGAGCTCCGAATCCATGACATTTCAAAACAGATGTTGGGGGTTCCCAAGAAGCACGAAGTGAGTGCTGCAGTTAAGACTTGAGATGCTATAACTTCCATTGTTGATGGAGGTGGAGTGTTCGAGTTCGATCGTATTCGGATCGCAAACCAGTACAATTGTCTCGTCTAGAACGCCGAACCGTAATCATCCTTGCAAGTTCGAAATGCTGGCTCAAGGTTCAAGATTGTAAACCTTAGCCAAAGATTTTGCCACTATTTCAACAGCAAAAAATGTTACTGTAGTTTCTCCATTTTTCATCGTCACTTTGGGCTGATGTACTCTAGCCCACTTTGAAATGTATAAATGCGATCCGTGCTGCACGGCCCAGGCAAAGCGTCCTAGGGCCTAGGGTACGGCATTTCCAGAGCCGCTGGCCAGTTCAGGCCGGCCCAAGAGAAAAAGTAGAGACGAATCGGTGGAGTAGAGACAGCAGGCGTACGTCACGGACGGACGCGCACGGAAGTGACTCCCAACTCCCAAATGGAAGCGGCCGCCTCGTCCCCGTCGCCGGAGCAGCCGCTGCTCGGACCCCCGACCGCCGGCGAGCCCACGGGGTCCGGCAACCAGACCTCTCCTCCCCAGTCCTCGGCAACAGCGGCGGCGAGGCCTAGCCGCCTCGCGGCGCTCGTCGGGCGCGCGGCGGGGCGGCGCGGGCCGTCGATGCTGGTCCGCGAGACGGCGGCGCAGCAGCTGGAGCGGAGGCGCGCCGACTGGGCCCACTCCCGCCCCGTCGTCGCGCTCGACGTCGCCTGGAACGTCGCCTTCGCCGCGGCGGCCGCGGCGGTGCTCGCGGCCTCCGCCGCCGAGAGCCCCGCCAAGCCGCTCCGCCTCTGGCTCGTCGGCTACGCGCTGCAGTGCGTCGTGCACGTCTCCCTCGTCTGCTCCGGCGCACGCCCCCGCCCCGCCGCCCGCGCGCGGAGCCCCGACGTCGAGTCCGATGCCGCCAACGCCGGGCCCAGCAGCTCGGACAGCGAGGGCGGCGGCGACGACGAGGATGAGGCGATAGAAGAGAGGATCAGGTAAGGCGAAAAGGGAAACCCCCCAATTCTTTCTTCCTCGGGTTTTGCTGTGTGGTGGAAGCAGGACTAGGGTTCGTGGATTTGTGATACAGTATGTGCTTAACTGAAAATGACCGCTTGTCTCTGCCTGCTGTTGATCCACTAACTGTATTTTGTTGATCTTGTTACTTTTGCAGCTCTACCGACCGCTGTGAGTCGGTGAACACTATGGTGTCATTCCTGTGGTGGATCATTGGGTTCTACTGGGTGGTTTCCGGTGGCGACATGCTCGAACAAGGTGCTCCAAGGCTGTACTGGTACCGTCGCTGCACCCATCACTCACTAAATTTTTGTTTCGGAATCACAGTGACTAGTTCGCAATTACATACTGGTAGTGGTAACCAAGACCAAAAGCTAGTGTTGTAGTGCTATATGCCATCTGGAATGCAAAGTAGAACGCAAGACGGCAATGATCCTTTTTCTTGTTGACAAAAGCAGTGCACATAAGCTCAGAGCAAGTGCACTGACACACTAATTGACTATACTAGTGGATGATATGAATATGAGCATTTGAAGTTCTCAAACCTATTCGCTGGGTAATAATAAAGAGCTGTTATGTTTGCTAGTAAATGCTTCATGAACTGATACATATAGCTAGCTGGTGAGTGCTATCTACATATTATACCTAACAGAGTTACCTGGTTTGAAATTTTGTGCAGGTTAACCGTAGTTTTCCTAGCGTTTGATGTCTTCTTCGCTGTTTTTTGTGTTGCTATGGCCTGCTTCATTGGGGTTGCACTTTGCTGCTGCTTGCCTTGTGTAGTCGCAATTCTGTATGCTCTGGTTGGCCAGGTAATTGAAATCATTCTGCATTTGGGAAAGCATCTACTCATGTACTACACACACTGTTACAACTTATTGCTCATCATTCTCTCCTCTCTTATGTCTGTAGGAGGGTGCATCAGATGCAGATATTGGTGTTCTCCCCAGATACAAATATTCTAATCCAAGTGAGAATGGAGAAAAGGAAATTGATGAGGGGGTTATGATCCCTATCCTCAATAATAGTGGAACATCAACAAGTGAACGAATTCTCCTTCGTGAGGATGCTGTAAGGATTATGTTTTGTGTTTTTTAATTTGTGTATAGTAAAAGTTGCTTTCTTTACATGCATACTTATTTACATTTTGTTAACCTTCATATATCTGTAGGGCATTTTCATTCAAAGTGATTGTAAATTTTACCGTTACACTAGAGAGAACTTTGCGAGTTATCCAGTTCAAAAAATTCAGACAATCTATTCTCAGAAACCAAACTATGTTCTGAACTAACGATACAAATGAGAACGGTGTTTAGTTTATCTTGTTGTTGTTTTGCTGACAGTTTTTTCGTTCTATCAGGAATGCTGCATATGTCTATCATCATACGAAGATGGAGTGGAGCTATCTGCTCTCCCTTGCAACCATCACTTCCATTCAACATGTATTACGAAATGGCTACGAATGCATGCAAACTGCCCACTCTGCAAGTACAACATTCTTAAAGGCAACGAAAACTGAGAACTCATGGAGGACCTATGATGCTGACATAACTTTCATAACCAAAGACTATGCATGGACATCCTGGAGCAAGCAGCAACTGTGAAGCTTTGTTTGTGACTCCCATCTGTTTGTAAGCTGATGATACTGGTTTAAGAGATTTTGATCGTTGTGACTTGTGAGGGTTGGTTGTGCCTTTTCTGTTTAAGATGTGGGCCTGTATATGTGTACATGAATGAACCATAACTTCAAGTGCGATGTTTTCTGTATAGGAATGTCTCTGAAATGATTTGCAGTTTGCTTTTGAACCCATCTTTTTTTGGCAAAATACTAGCTGAATGTTTATGTGTTGCTGTGAGAAATGATCATCAAGCCCCTGATTTGTTGATGCTTCTAATCTCTGCTATGCTTTGCTGTTCATGGAAAATGCGAATCAGTTTCCAGGGGAAACGAAGAGTAAGTTTCCTGTTGGAGATAAAATTACATCGACAGTGAAATGCAGAAGCAAGCAGGAAATGCGGTGCACTGTTGCACACAAAATTGTTATCAGAATCAGAATTTCACCTACACTCTTGAGTTACAAAGTGGCACAATCAAATTCTTCACCATCCTTTGAGATTTCCGAGAGCATCCCTCGCTCTCCCCCAGACAACAGATAAAGGGCGCGCACATCAACCACACCAGATACTACCGATTCAGTCCGAGTTAACATTGAAACCCTCATTTCACCACCAGGTCAACGGAAGTTTGTGGCAAAAACAGACACTCCATTTTTTTTTCCAGGCTCCGCAGTATTTAAAGTCTAATAACATCTTTTTGGCAAAATACTAGCTGGACGTTTATGTGTTGCTGTGAGAAACGCTCATCAAACCCCTGATTTGTTGATGCTTCTAATTTCTGCCATGCTCAGCTGATCATGGAAAATGCGAATCAGTTTCCACGTGAAATGAAGAGTAAGTTGCCTGTTGAAGATAAAAACTACATCGACAGTGAAATGCAGAAGCAAGCAGGAAATGCAGTGCACTGTTGCACATAAAATTGTTATCAGAATCAGAATTTCACACTCTTGAGTTACAAAGTGACACAATCGTTTGATCTATAGGATTGCCAACGGATTTGTATAGGCTTAGAATCCTATGGGATTTTTTCCTTCAAAGCCGTTTGATTCATAGGACCATTTCTCATAGAAAAAAATCCGAAAGGAATCTTGTAGTACAAACATTCCAATGCTCTGAAACTCCTATTCTTACACTTTCTCTATCCTCCGAATCACATAGGAGCCCTAAAATTCTTCACCATCTTCTGAGATTTCTGAGAGCATCCCTCGCTCTCCCCGATACAACAGATAAAGGGCGCGCACATCAACCACACAAGATACCGATTCAGCGCGAGTTAATATTAAAACCCTCATTTCACCACCAGGTCAACGGAAGTTTGTGGCAGAATCACTCAATCCATTTTTTTCCACGCTCCGCAGGATCTAAAATCTAAAAACATGTGTGCTCGCATCCACAATGAACACGAATCTGCTGCACATGTTCCTGGGGTTAAAAGCTGGGGCAGTTGCTGCACTACCCCGTGACTAGCTGACCACCGGCTACTGTTTCTCTTGTCTTCAGATAAAGTAGCCATCTCCATATACCTTTGAGAATGCATCATTCACATACAAATTCCTCTCCTGGATCATTGAGCAAACATTTTCAGCTTCTTTCCATTGTCTACACCTGACATACATGTGGACAAGTAAAGTTTGTAGTACCACATTCGTTTCAGAGCCCATCTTGATGAGATGAGCATGTATCTCTCTTCCGTGACGCAGAAACCCTTGGTACCGGCAAAGGCTTAATAGCCCAGCCAAAGTGTATTGGTCAGGTCTAATGCTAGCCTGCTCCATCTGACGGTATATGTTTATGGAAGCAGCAGGTTGTCCATCCCCTACATAACCTGCGAGCAGAGCATTCCAGGATATTAGGTTTCTCTCATTCATCCTCAAGAACAGTAACCGGGCGACCTCAATGCAGCCACACTTTGCGTACATGTCGATAAGCTCAGTTTCCAAAACTACATTCATCTGGTACACGGCCTTGATGGCATGTGCATGAATTTGCCTTCCATATTCTGTATACCTCCTGTTGCCACAAAGCTTCAGAAGGTTCACAAAGGTATGTTGGTTAGCCTTTATGTTTGCAGACTCCATTTTCCGGAAAACGCCGAGTGCCAAATCCACCTGACCATTTTCAACGTAGCCAGACAAGAGTGCATCCCATGATACATAATTTCTCTCATCGATCCTGTCGAATACCGCCCGAGCAAGTTCTGTTAAGCCACATTTCCCATACATGTCAACAAGTGCGCTGCCCCGGATAGCATCAGCATCTAATGCTCTTCTAATCAAATAACCATGAAACGCACGGCCATTGTCAATGTCAGCCAAATGGGCACAGGCTGCAACCCCGCTGCCAAGGGTGAACCGATCAACAGTGAAACCACATTGCTGCATTTGGACAACCATATCCAGCGCCTCTTCACAAAGACCAAGACGAACATAGCTTGAGATGATGGTATTCCAACTCACCTGATCCCTGTCTACCATTGTCTCGAAAACTGTCCTGCAACTATCCATGTCGCCACACTTGCCGTACATGTCGACGAGGCAGTTCCACACAGTGGTATTCCTTTCAAACCCGAGGGCAACCGCCAACGCATGCATCTGCTTCCCACGAACCAGGCACAGCAAAGCACTGCACACCTGAATTGCCATCACAAGAACTGAATCAACCGGAAGCATCCCAGCACGCTGCATGGCGGAGAAAGCATCCCAGGCCTCGCCCCACAGACAAGACCGGACGTAGCCTCCAATGATCACACTCCAAGAAACCATGTTGGCCTCGTCCATCTCAGCGAACGCGCTCCCCGCATCATCCATCAGTCCACAATCAATATACGCGCCGACCAGTGCAGTGCCCACGACGACATGCTGGCACAGGGCGCACTTGACGACCAGGACATGCACCGCGCGGAGCATCCTGCTGTCCCGGAGGCGCGCGCAAGCTTTGAGGACGCTCGGGAGCATGAACCTGCTGATGGGCACTCCGTCCCACTGCATCCTGCAGAATAGCTCGATGACCTCCGTGTGCCTGCTGGCGTGAGCCAGCGCCAGGATTGCCGCGCTAGCGCTCTTCTCGCCGCTCCTGGGCGCCCTCCCGGGCAGGCCACGTTCGGCTGCGCCCTTGCCGCTCCTGGGACGAGGCATTTCGTCGAACAGGTTGCCCGTCGTGGAAGCCGTGACGCTTCCCTCCTGCATTCCGTCGAACAGCCTACGGGGGTTCACTCTCTGGGAGGTTCTTGGCACGAGTTGTTCCTGTAACGTGAGCGCGGAGACCTCCATGCGCCGGCGGCGGCGGCGGCGGCTGCAGCAGGGGCCCCATTTGAGGTGGGCACGTTGGGAGGTGGAAGGAAGAGGGAGCGGCTGTGGATAAGGGTGCAGTAGGCGGGAGTCCATCTGTGTGGTGTTTCGCTCGCTCAAGGGAGCTCTCCCCAAGTACTTCTACAAGAGCAATTAGCTACTCCCTCTGGCCTCTGATAACAAAAATGTGTCGCAAGTTTTGTACTAGTATTACGTTGTACTTAATCAGTTCATTTCCGGCAGCAGTCATACGGTTTCCTTTCAAGTTTCAAGGCACATTGAAATTAGTATAAGTTTTTGTTTTGTTTTGCAAAATTAAATCCAAGAATGTACAGAAGCAGCTCATTCTACAGTAGCAGCAAAAAAAGAACTAGGGAACTAGTGTAAGAAAATGATTAGCCACTACTCCAAATTTTAACCCTAAATTAAAATTTGGAATAAAGCTTGTCCCACTAGCATCTTACGAAGGCCAACAGTTTCAAGCCCCTTCGTTTTATATGGGAATTTAAGTACTCGTGTGGCAATTAGTAGATGTATGACACATTGACACTGTCCGTAAACTGCAATAGGTGCAGCTCTTCATTCTCCAGCATTATAATTAGCAACATTACAAGGATCCAATGATATAGATCAGGTGCAGAGAAGGGTCTGCTTGCTGTACCTCACACCACTGACCTAAAACAGCCTGAGAGAGAACCGAGGCATAGTCCAGATGGTCAGGAGGTGTTGATGCCTCTCTGCGCCCGCGAGGTCGTGAGTTCGAGCGCCAGCGCCCACTCCCTCGTGCATACTCACCGAATTTCTTCTAACTAAGTTGTTTGGAGGACCGTCTAACCCTCCAAACCGCATTTTTATTTTTTAAACAGCCGAGAAGATATATACAATGGCGATTGTTTTCTCCCAACTAACCTGTACTTAATGTACATGCGTCTACAGCAGGATATGTGACTCGCTACAAAGCATAGATTTTCTTCTCATGGTCTTCCACGGCTTCCAGGTCTGACAAACCTTCACGCATAGACCAGGAGAAGGACTTACTGCCGCTCGCCCTCTTGATGCGCCGCTGCCTGTCTTCGCCAAACTTGAATCGCGGGCGCAACAACAGATAGGCGAGGAACAAGAGGGTCCCGATCATGATCGGCCCTCCCACGGCTGATATGGTGAAAGCCATCCAGGCATGCTCCGGGCCAACTACAACATAGGCCAGTGAGACAAACGCAGCACACGTGCTAAGGCATGCTGACCACATCAGCTTATTTACAATCTTGATAATCTGCTTCTGCGCACCCGTTTCCCAGGCGACCAGGGTAATCTGCACCACCACCACCGCAAGTGAAATGAAGAGGGCGATGGCATTCAGAAGACAGAACACACGGAAACCGGTGAGCTTGGATATGTAGGCCTCGCCGATTTCTCCCCCAGATTTAGCATCCTGGTAGTATTGACCTGGCAGATTGAATATGGAAACAAATGCGATGGAGGCGATCAGGGTTGCTACCAAAGTAACCGAGTTGATGGTGTTCTGAACTGCTTCTCTGTGTAGTTTCCTCAGTTCTTTAGCAATCCCTGTCACTCTTTTGTTGGTCTTGGCGTTTTCATTGAGCTGTGCTTGAACATTGTGCTTGATATCACTCACAGTTCTCCTTAGCTCTGATGCTTCATCAACTTTACCTACATTTACGGCATTCTTTGCACCAGCCTCTGACAGCCACTCTATTATTTCCATTTTAGACTCGCCATAGGGAACTTTCTCAGCCAAGTCCATAGCTGTTTCATTGTGATTATTGATAGCATTAACTTCAAGTGACTCATAGCTAAGCAGAAGCTGAACCATCTGGAGACCAAACAATAGGAAGAGAAAGGAGTCAATGGAAGCATGCTCGGACATAAACACCAAGAAGTATTATGAGCTCAAGTGAAAACATTGGATCTTCCCATGAAGGAGAAAAAGGTGTATATTCATAGGTTTCTTTCAAATTTACTTAAGACTTAAGATGCACACTGCAGCTGTACCAGTTCAACTGGATATCTTTGTTTTGGTAGTTATTGATTTAGGGACCAGTAGCAAATCATCTAGAGAGCAGTTAGATAAACTACAGCGCCCTTGTAACTGCACTCAGTGTCTTCCAACTTCACACACAATACCAACTGAAAAACAACTTAGAAAATTCATGCGTTTCCTGATCTTAGCTTTATAGTTAGTCCAGCTGGCATACAAAAGTACAACTAAGATGTATTGGGAAATAGCTAGTGCAGAAAGTCAACAAAGACAAGAAATGCCTCCATAGTGCTTCATCCTTATATAAGATGGGCACACGTTTTATGCTATATTTTGTAATTCACTAGATACTCCATCCACCATGAACAGCAAGATGGCTTACCAAAAAGTATATATGCTACTTCGAGAAAGTCTGGAGTTACTCAATTTTACCCATCCTAGAGCATGATGTAGCAAATGGCAGAGCCACTGTATTATTGTCTCATAATATAATCTCTATATTTGGTTAAGTCTGGTCTAATATATATTCTCAGTAGTATGTAATCCTCCGACGTAGTGTCTAACCACTTGTTACCCAGTGCTGACATCCTGGTGCTAGTATCCTCCTTAGGAAGCAAACAGATGTCCAAGACCCTATGCCCAGTTGCTCATGATATAAACAGTCCTCTTTAGTACGTGCATCAACTAATATATCAGGCCAAATATACTGCAGAAATTTCGATGCTAACAGTCATATTTAGGCATATATTTTTCAAGCAAGGTAGGGTTAACCAAATATATCAAGCAAACAAGATAAGATGATCTATTGATGTACATAATTTTGGCAAGAACTATACCTGGGGCCTCCATTTTCGTGTAGCGATATGTAAAGCTGTGTTTGCTTTCTTGTCACGCACGTTGAGGATAGAAAGATCAGCCATCAGCAATTCTTCCACCACGTCTGTGTTTTTACCCTTGACGGCCATGTGAAGGGCAGTTTGTCCCTTCCTATCTCTGATCGGAACAATCCCTGGATCCCTCTCTATGAGTGCTTTGACAATGTGATGATACCCAATTCTAGCAGTAGTATGCAGTGACGTCTTCCCATTTCTCCTCACAATCCTTATGCAGCTGTCATCGGTGTCCAATATAGCATTCACCACATCCAAGTGGTCCTTTACGGCAGCAGAGTACAGCGGACTAGTGTTGGAAGAGTCGCACACTGAGCAGAGCTCAGGCCACCGCCCCAGAAACTCCTTCACAACCTCTGTTACGAAAGCAACTCGTCAGTCTACTTGACATGAGAAAAGAACAGAGCATGCATGCCTCGTTGAAACTTAATCAGCTGCTGCATCAGCAGAACCTTAAGAAAAATGTCGGCTTTCTTGCAAAAATAAACGACAATAGAACCTAAGTACATAGGTGGAGGTAGTTCATGCTAGCTAATACCATTTTTTTTCTAGGAATCTTGGCTAGATCAGACACATCAAGGCTTCCAATTTCACAGGTGCAACCATCGAACCAGAACCCTTGCGGTATCACATATAGTGGCATACTGTAGTAGCCAATTCGATCTTGGATCGAAATGTAAAGTATAAAGCAACTCAAAAAAGCTAGGTACCCTGAATCAACTCGATCTAGCTAAAGCGAAGGCAACTGGGCTCGCCACCTAGAACAGGATCAGCCCATCGGACTTGGAAACATCAAATCAAAGACTTGATGCAAGACCCCAGCGGAAACGATCGAGTGAAAGGAAGTGCTGACCAGTGTGGCCCTGCTTGGCAGCGACGTGGAAGGCGTCGAGGTCGAGGCGGGAGCGGAGCGCCGCGGCCTCGAGGTCGTAGAGCGGGAGGAGGAGGCGGACGACCTCGAGCGCGCCGGCCTCCGCCGCGACGTAGAGCGCGGACTCCCCGGCCTCGGTCTGCGCGGCGGCGAGCGCGGCCGTGGAGCCAGACGCCTCGGCGTCGGCCAGCAGGCGTCGGACGGCGCCGGCGTCCGCGGATCGGACGGCCGCGAAGAGCGCCTGGTGGGAGAGCGGCGGGAGATCCATCGGCGAGCGAGGGGGACGAGCGAGCGGCTGCCGTGGGGAACCGACCGACGTGGCGCTGCGTCGCGGGGGTGGGTCGGGAGGGACGGGGAGGAGGAGGCCGTCGCTGTCAGCAGAGTCCAGTGATTGGTGAGGGTGGACTCAGCTCATGAGCTCAACTCAAGGTGGTTCGGGATAAAAATCATGCTCATCTTTTCGTTCTCATCTTTTTTACTCCACAGGACAAGTGGGGAAGAAAGGGGAAGGGCAAAAGCAGCGACGGGTTGCCCGGCGGCATGTGCTCGTTGGATTTCCTTTGGCGTCGTTGGTTTCGGAAGAACAAAACGTGCGCTTCGTGTTGGCATTACTTTACTTTCTTATTTTTCGACGAGATTGTGTTTGATACACTTTCACTTGAAGCTCGTGTGATGGGATCAGGTGATTCAGATCGTGAAACTTTGCCCATGCCTGCGCTGTGGCGAAGGGAATTTTGCCCATGTTCTTACGGTGCTCCCAGATCGCGTGGGTGGTCTGAGATACTGGGTGGGGCGAAGGTTTTGGGCGAAAGCTGAAAGCCGAGTGTTCCGGACGCCGATAGCGGCGATGTCTACGGATATCGTAACCTCTTGGGAACGTTGTTGTGCTGTCTCAGGACTCCGGTGAAAATCTTGGCCTTCGGTTTCGACATTGGCGGTGAATGGTGATAGCGTCGTTTCCTTATCGTGGGTTTAACCTGGAGTTTCGGTATCTTTAGGCTTAGTTTCGTTGTTACTAGTGGCGAGTTTGGCTCCCTGGTGTTTTTTCTCTTTATTTCTGAATAGCTTTGTAAGAGATTCTCCTTATCAACGACGTAGAGGGGGAGGAGTGGTTGAAGTACCCTCAATGGTGCCATTCTTCCCATCATTACACAACACACGGCGAACAAAAACATTGAGGAGCAGGAACGACCAAATACAAGGTATGTTTCGTTTTCCATTATAGCTAGCTGAATATTCTTATAAGAAAAGAAACTATTCCGTGCCTACTGCTCCATCCATATACAAGTTGATGCTCTCAAAGTTTGAAAAGATGCACGGAGAGGGCTCAAAATTAAAGTGCTAGCGCAATTGTGATAAAATTAGTGTAAACTTATGGTGAGTTTTAAAGCAACACGGTATAAGTGTTGTGCATTGACTGTTGTTGTCTCACAATTATATGTCCTACTACACTTGCAATTATATACGACAAATACATAGTCGAGACTTTAATGACAACGAGAGAAAAGATTCTACGGATATGGCATCATCTACAGCCGGATGTTGTCCGCCAACACTACAAGAAATATGCTCACTTGTGACCCCCCATATTGGTCACTGAATTGTCACAAAGTTTCATCTATGACCTTTTTATGACCAAAAACAGTTGGTCAAAAGCTGGCAGTCACTAACGAAACTACGTGACCTTTTTTGTGCAATCGTCATAGACGCTTATGACCAAACTAAAAGGTCACGAATATTATGACCAATTTTTTGGTCACTGACCATCTGGCCTGGCCACGTCAGATCCAACATGGCAAAACTGACGTGGCAGTCGAAAATCAGCCCGGTCCGTTTCAACCATTTATATGGGCTGGCCCAATAATTTAGACCATTTCGATTTGTTTATGGTCTGTTATTTTTAGACGGTTAGATGGGCCAAGCCCAATAACTTGGCCTCTAAATATCAAGGCCAGGGCCTTTTTACAGTCCACTAACTTTCAAGTTTCAGCCTTTATATTTCTAAATGAACCCACTGGTAAGAGGGTACCACTAGTCAGATTCTCATATACTGGCCCCGCACGTCAGAAATTTCAGAATTACACTGTCAATTTTATAATTGCATCAGAACCGACTAACCATGTTTCCATTTCACACATTTCAAATCACATACATACTCAGTATTTCAAACAAAACAAGTGTACTTCATCAAATATCACTAAATTACTCTATTACAATCTGTTACAATACTAGTCTTATATTACATTCTATTACAGACAAATGGATCAGGCAGCTCCTTGATGAGTAGGCTTGAAGGCTTCAAACTTCGAATTTCTTAGGCCTAGAGCTCCTGTAACAGAGGGAACACAAAGGCAACCTGCATTAGAGTTTACTGCTGCTAAGGCCAAAATCAAATTACTGCACAGGCAACACTAATGTAAGCAGCACAGCATATCCGTGTAGAAGTCCAGCATGCTCTCCCGTCGGCATTCACATAGTAAAGGCCTGATTAGACCTAAGTACAAAAGCAGTGTTTGCATCTAAGTGTAGTACTTGCATGGAACACTCGTAAGTATGGTAAGCAACTAAGCATCAGGCATCAGGTCATCAAGCACATGCTAGATGCATCTAGCATATATATCCATAGGGAGCACATGATACGTCATGTATTAAGCATTAGGACAATATCTTTTATTGAAGATGAGCAGTAGATACATGACTTTATGTTGATACCGTGGATGGGACTGTAGTTAAAGAAGATCAGATCCAAATCGTCGCTGATGATGGCTGTTGATGGTACTCGTCCGCGTAGAAGTCCACCATGCGCTCCCGCCGGCATTGACAAAGAAAATAATTTGAGGTACATTCTCTGCAAGGAAAGTTTGTAACAGGCTAGCTGAAATGCCAACATTCCGATTTACTAGACTAGTCCTACACACAGAAATCAGATTCAGTTCCATGCAAACAGTTAACTAACTGAAGTAACATAAACATTGTAGAGTTTGAGTCTGACCAGCAAGGCATGTATGTAACAGAGCAAGAAACGGACACGGTTTAAGAACTTTTGAAGCATTAGGCCAATACACATCATAGTTTTTAAGATGCACACGATGTCGACGCACACCATGGTTTAAGAACTTTTGAAGCATCAGGCATATTTCTCCACAACCTCTAGTAATCAAGCACACACGCTAGCACAGTCTACACTGCCTACTCGTATCAGTTAAGGGACAATGGCAAGCATATAGCAGATGTAAGTGCAACAGCAGAAACATCACCTTGAGATCGTTAGTTAGGCTGGTGCAGGGGTGCGAGAAGGAGGCCACATGTCCCCTCCTAGACACGAGGATGTCCTTCATGCTCCACCTCTTCCCTTTACCAGATCCATGTGCTCTGCTCTATAAGTGAAAATGTAAAAGTCAATAACAGCAATAAAAGATACTCTATTAGTGAAAATTGAAAAACAAACAGTATAGGCAATTAACACCAAGCTAAGGGCTACTAGACATGAAATGTAACAAGGAGTCTCAGCATGAAAATATAAATAGAGTAGACAAAAAGGCACATAATAGATAACATACAGCAGTGAAAATATACACATAGTAGGCAACAAGGAGTATAATAGATAACATGCAGCAAAACATATACTCCCTCTGTATCAAAATGTAAGATGTCGTGGCCAGTTTTGATCATTATGCATCTAGACATGTTTTAGTACAAGGTTCAAATGAACCTTGTATTTAAACGTGTCTAGATACATAATGATAAAAAATGGCCATAACTTCTTATATTTTGATACGGAGGGAGTAGTAAATGAGGCCAAAAGTGTAGGATTACCAACAACAGTATCTATACCACAACAGTTAGCTTATTACGCTACATATTGAGGAAATCTGCTATCATTTCGTTGTTACAAAGGAAATGACATGTGAGAGGCATACAAGGCAGTCCTGATACATCAATCTGTTCATATACACAAGAAGCTTCATAAACTAGTCATCGTGTGAGATGTAGTAAATGTTCAGTTATGTTTCTAATATATACCAATACAAGATTCTAGCAACTATACTCATCAAATACCTCCAAATAACCTATGTAACTGTTCAACTAACATATCCTATTGTTCAGCTAAAGGATCTGCATTTGGTAACTCAATCAAAACGCAGATAATTCTGCAGATTAAACTAACAGAGATTGAAGCATAGACCCAAGCGAACTTGGGCCAAGGAGAAGCTAGCAGAGTTATTACCTGTGTAGAGGAGGTTGGTGTTGAGCTCGACTGGGTCGTACGTACAGATGGGACTAGCGGGGAAGGAGGAGGTGGAGTTGGCGGCGTTGGTAGCCGACTGGGAGGTGGTGGAGTGGCCGGCGTTGGAGACACACCGTGGCGAACGACGTGCAAGAACCCTCACAGATCGGCGCACGGCTCCGTCGCCCTCGTCGCAGCGAAGTACTCCCTTGGGGGCCTGGAAGTATCTGGATCCGGCCTTGAAGTACCTGGATCCGGCCTAAGCGTTGAAGGGGAGGCGCGAATCCGGGAGCCGTGTTGTTGGGGAGAAGGGGATCCGGCAGCGGCTTGTCGGAATGGCAGATCCATAGGCTCGGGGCTCGGGACGAGGTGCCGCTGACCTCCTGTTGCCAAGGTTCCAGTGGCGACCTCCTCTGATCAGGGTGGGCTTGGTGGAGAGCGGCGGCGATGGGGAAATGGTGGAGGACCTAGCTAGGGTTTGGGACGATTCGGGTGGGGTTATTTATTGGTCGGAATACATTTACGAAACTGCCCCGGTTTATTTGTCTCGTGCCGACGATTCGTGGTAGGGTGACTCTGTCATTTCGCGTCCAAAAACTGGGAGGCGGGAGTGGGCGAAATTTCGACGAATAGAATTAAAAAAAAAATAAAAAAGATGTGAATCCTTCGCCAAGTGTCATCATATGTGACCTAGTATTGAGGAAAAATAACAAACTTGGAAAAAGGACGATATTTTTAAAAAATGTTCACAGAAATGACCTCTCGTGTACGAAGATTCGTAGCTTTCAGCCCAAATGACCAATGTTATGGCGATAACCGTGACATAGTTTGTTTAAATGTTCCCATATTATGCACAAGAGTGCATATTGAAATGGGGAACAATGTTGCCGAACAAAGTTTTCATTTTCTTTGCACAAAAAAAACATTTATCATTTTCCGAGTGTAAAAAAAGGGTTTTTTTGTGAAGGGCCTACCAAAAATATGTTGCAAAATGGGATATAACCATTTTTATAAAATATTAGACCACATTTAATGTACAAATAACCAAATAGTTGTGTCTGAAAAGCTTTCCATCCACCCATTTCCAAAAAGACAAATTCCCGCCGATTCAGTTGAAAACGGGTCAAATTTGAACTACAGGTGCCTCATAGTTTGCTCATGATTTTTTGAAAAACTCATTTCTAGGTACAAAAGTAGATGTTTCATCAGAGATACACCAAGAGTTTCACAAAATTCAACCCCTAGCTACAAGCAGTCGTGTCGCCAATTTTGACATCATTTTATTTCAAATTACACTAACCCAATATTAATAATATATAAGCTTAGTGATATTTGTATATAATTTTGACTAAAAAATAGTCCCTTAAAGTATATAGGAACCAAGGTTATATTCCCAAAAAAATCAAAATAATTTTGAGTTAAATTGGAGTTGAAAATCAAATTTTATAAAATCAAATAGTAATAATAAAGAAAAAAAGGAAGAAAAAAAAGAGAGACCCAACGGACTAAGTTAGGCCGGCCCAGACCAGCAGAGGTAGGATGGGCTTTGCCTCAGCAAAGATGGTGGCCTCACCAACCAGGGCCCAAGTCCAGTCGCATATATATTTTAAAGCCTCCTGAGTGGAATTATAGCATCAACTTTGTTGTGGCCTGTTGGTTATGTTCGATGGAGAGTATGGTGAGGTCGCGGGTTCGACTCCTGCGTCCGACGTTTTTGCGATTTAATTGAGAAATTGAGACTCTTTTGCTTGCGGGTACGGGTCTACCTGTCAGTGGCGGGGTCGGTCCCACATGTCAGTTGTGGTGCCGAACCCTCACACCAGTGTCAGGTATGGGTGGAGTGGGTGCAGGTCCCACTTGTCATGGGTGGGCCGTGTCCCACATGCCAGGGGAGGGTGGGACGGGACCCATATGTCAGTGAGGGTGGGCTGTGTGTGGCCTGCCTGTCAGAGTAACACGTAGGCGAGATAAATGACTTGGCTGTCCGGTCAGATTAACACGTAGACAAAAATAACACGTAATCACTGCCACGTAGACGATATTGCTGAGTTGGCTGTCCATTAATGTGAATGACCATTTGAATTGGTCAAAAAAAAGTTCATTCACCACCAATATCTCGGTTATGACCAATTCATGTAATGAGATTATGACTTTTCTTACAAAATTGGTCAGGCTATATTTGGGTTTAGACCCTCCAAAGCAGGATATGACCAATTAGTTCAAAATGGTCATAAATCTATGACCAATATTTTGAAAGTCATAGACAAAAGGTCACTAGTTGACATATTTCTTGTAGTGCAATACCAACGAGTACTACCAACAGTACCACAATAATGCAAGTATAGTTTATGGAGCTACTCCTTCTGACATGCAATGTCATGCGCAGTGTCCAATGCTTCGATAAAGGCCCGATTGCTTATCCAGCGTTCCAAGCCACGTGCCCCGCTGTGTAACATGTCGATACCTTTACGTGACATTGTCACAACTCGTAGTTTTTTTCCTGTTAAGTTTCTTTCTATGACACCAACGTATACAGAGAGACATCAGACATGCCAGAATAGATAGAAAAGAGGGTACCCAAGGTCTTTCGCTGACATATCTCATTAATCGATTATAAATCCTGCACAACATCCTGCCGAATTACATTAACATACCATTAATTTATACTTAACATGTTTACTTGTTTATAACTATATAAATATCTAAATTCTCAATATTCTTTCATATATACAACACACATCTTAATTGATAACGAACTCCATGTGACAAACGCATCCATTTATGGAACAGTCTGAGCCACTTATATGTATCATAGTGCATTTATATATACTCCATGTGACAAACACATTCATGCATGGAGTAGTATCTTCAAATATCTTAGAAAGTACTTACGAATATCTTTTTTTAGCAACCATAAGGGTTTTATTCAACGACAACCATAAGGAGAATACAATCAGGAGGCTGGGCCAGCCACAAACGACGACCAAAAGAGATAGCTAAAGAATTCCTAGCTATGAAATGTGCATCACCATTACTCCCTCTACCCTCATGATTAAAGATAACTTCCTCAAAACTTCTACCTCTCTCTTTTATTTCTTCTACAATACTGCTGAACCGACAAAGATTTTTGATCTTTAAGCTTTTAGTCACTTCCAAGCAGTCTGACGCAAGCACCTAAAGCCTCAGGCCCAAATCTTCAGCTAAAGCCGGTCCTTCTGAGACCGCAATGACCTCCAAAGCTCCAGTGTCACTTATGCCCTTGATTGTTCATTTGTTCTGGAGGACGCTCCCGGAAATAACCCAGCTGCATCTCTGCATATGACCCTAACTGAACCATGATCTTCATTTCGGGAGACAGCTGCATGCACATTAATCTTCATTATCCTGTCCGGCGGACTTATCCATTTGGCTGTCAAGCGTTGTACACTTGTACTCTCACTGATGGTGAGTTGGTTCTTACAATTCAACACTCTGCCTCTCCCTGATCTCGAATAAACCTTGCAATAAAATCGTATGTGCTCAGGGGATTTTGAAATATATACCTTCATGGATTGTTTTACGACGTGCTGTCCAGATAGCCCATAAAGTCACCAGTAGCATCACAAATTCCGAGTGATTCAGACTATCTTGCATCAGGAACAACCATTGTTTCAGGTCTGGAGTTCATTGCGAAATGGTGAGTGATAGCCCCATTCACCAGAGCCGACACCTTGCCATGTTAGCAGAGTCCAGTGATAGTGAGGGTGGACTCAGCTCATGAGCTCAAGGTGGTTCAGGAAAAAAAATCATGCTCGTCTTTTCGTTCTCTTTTCTTACTCCACAAGACAAGTGGGGAAGAAAGGGAGAAGGGCAAAAAGCAGCGACGCGTTGCCCGGCCGCATGTGCTCGTCCGATTCGAAAGTAAAAAAGATGCAGCCGCAGCCCACCAACAAAGCGTAAAAAAGTGACTACTGAAATCGACTAATATGCCGTCACGTGGGTTGGAAGAAAAAAAATCTTGTGCCATCGTAAGAAGACGCGTGCACCCAGACAGCATGAGGTCCCGCTGGTCCGAAGGAAACAGGAATGTCCAGAGTTGGATCCGGTGCGCCGCCGAATAAGTAACCTGTAAAACATTAGAACATTCTTTCTTTTTAAAAACGAGATCATATCTATAACGCCAAATAGACCAACAACTCTGTGATGGAATCATAGAATTAGACGATTCAGATTATGAAACTTTGCCCATGCCTAGCGCCGTGGCAATGGGAATTTGATCTTTAGCACCATGATATCATGTTGGACGAGGATGATTTGCCCTCCTTTACACATTGGGACCGATGATTCGGCCCACTTCTTAAAATTATGTGTGCCACTAGTTTTATATGAACTAGCATGTTAATGCGAGGGCATCTACTTCCTTCAATTATTTTTAACTGTCGCTGAAAAACAACGGCGGAAGTAGAACTCGGTAGCATACTAGCGACAATTATTTCGGATCCAAAGGAGTATTTTTTAAAATAGATCTATTTTTAAATCTTTTGAAATATTTTTCCTCCTCTGCTTCATTAAAAGAGGATATCGATATATTTTTCGGAGGCATGACATATGAACTTTAGCGACAATATCATCATGTCAATTCATTTTCTTTTCAAATTTACTGCATTTCAATAGGTAATAGGGTCTTAACATATTTTTTAATGGTGGATCTTCCTTAGTTTTGGCGGCCTCACTGCCTTCTGCTGCTTCTGGATCGTCGACCTTGTCGACCTCCGTTGCTTTCTCGTTTGCCGTCAAGTCGGTAAGGTTTGCCATGAAGACTTGCTAATTATGCACAAAAGAGCTAGTTGTTGCCTTGGAAGGATGTGGCTCATCCGCCTTAAAGCACCCCTTTACTTTATGCTCGGACATGCTAACAGAGCCCTCATCGGAATCTTGATCTCCCTCGGCTAGGCGGTAGATTTTGTTCCAGCATCAGACATCTCCTCATCCTGAAGGGCGGGGAGGATATTATTATTGGATTGGGAGTCTCATCCCGATCCCACGACGCTGATGAATTGTATATATGAGTTTGCCGACTCCTAGGAGGTAGTGGACTTGGATCGGTCTTGCGAGTCTATCTCCGGGTGGTGGGTGGGCGACGAAGCGGCATAGGCTCCCAGAAAACCGCACACCTCAGGGTAATGTCGATGAAGAGTTCGATGTGGACGATTGGGACAAGGGTGTATCCGACGAGATAGTCATTTGTCGAAATCCAGGTCTCGTCGTCTTGAACGTAGATGCCATAGCCGAAACATGAGGCGCGGCTGACGGCGATTGACTCCCGAGGCCGCCAAATGTTCCCGTCCGGTGACGACATATGCCTTAGACCCCACGGTGGGCATCAACAGTCATATTATCGGCATAATTGAGATGACATGAGGGCGGTCTAGACGACGGTGAATCATGGGGGTGAAAGGATCGAGGAGTCGTCCGGGACGAGATTGAACACGTCGGTTTACTCAGCTTCGGATCTAAAACGGAGTCAATACCCTAGGTGTTGCTATAAATTGACTATAAGGTGATAGTCATTTGTATGTTACAATGAGAGTGTGCCTCTAAGGCTCCCAAGGTCTAGCTTATATAGGCGACCAGATCTAGGGGTACAAGCGATAGCCTTGAACGGCAAAAATCGAGAGTCCTATACCTGTCTGGCGAAGTTAAGTTCCACCCTAAGTTGTGGATTCATGGGCTTTAGTCTTGGATATTCGTTTAGTCTGCACACCTTCGTCTTGCATTTCGGCTAAGTGAGCGCGTGACAGGCATAAGCCTTTCCACCCGTGAGCCACCCCGGTTAGCCGGATTTTGATCCATGTTGGAGATATCCTGGTACGTCCCCAACATACGTATTAATTTCAGTATAAGTATTGGCACCATATTCTCATATGAAAGGAATGTTCGCGTTGTTTCATTATTTTCTTTAGCATCATTGTGCTAAAATATTAAAAATGTGATAATATATTTAGTTGGCATTATAAACATATCTTGTGGTGATATGAAAAACTGATGACACATAGTAATGAAATTTGCATTATTTTATCATGCTCTCTCTCCCCCTCCCTCCCTCCCTCCCTCCCTCCAATTAAACAACGGTCATATTGTTGCCATCTAGATTCCACTTATCTCCTGAGGATCCATATTAGCATTATGATTATGTTGATCCTTTTCCAATTATGTATTTTTATTTACTCCAATCCCCCTCCACCAGAATTTATCACATAAACAATATATTGTGCCATAAAATAAAAGGCAAAGCGGGTATCAACACTTTTCACATATAGAGAAATATGTCGACAATGCAAAGTAATAAAGAAGAGTTTGGTTGATTATATTCTATTATTCCAACCTCACATATTTTGTCACTTGTAATTTGCAAGTAAGAAACATCTTAAGAATATCGACATGTTCTAACTTGGAACTTGGAAGTAAAATGAACCAAGTAAATATTAGTTTACACAATGACATGATTATTCCTCTAGGCAGCACACTGTGAATATGAAACACAAAAGTATTCAGACGGAAAACTATTGAATGACAGAAAGTGTACCAGTACATCATATTCATGTTTCGACTCAAACAGACAGGACAATTACATCCCGTCTCCTTATTGAACCATATAAAACTTAATGCTACATCGGCCTAATTAAGCAACTAGCTATACATGAAAGCAAGGCTACAATATATTATTCGCATACATGATAATATGATATGACGATGGTCTAGAAAAGGAGCACCCATGCAAGTAGCAGGGAGGCTATCGCCATGAGCGACACCTGCAAGGGCACCGGAGCTGCCGCGCCCTTCTCGAACGTCAGTTGCCTGCCACCGACATCATAGATCATGTTAGTGCCCGCCTGCAGCATGATTCCTAGGATGGAGCCGACCTCCAGATCCTCCTCCGTTGGCAGCATGGTGAGGCACTGCAGCCCAGTTTCGTAGTCCTTGTAGAAGTAGTGGACCGTCGTGAGCTCCATGGCCGGCGAGTCCACGCCGTCAAACACCAGCGTTATCTTCGGGAACTTGAGCTGAGCCACAGACTGCATGTTGTAGCACAGGTCGAACACTTGGTCTTGGGTCCCTGAACTGTTCACAGGTATCGCCCCGATCTTGCTCACCAGCGCCTGCCTCAGGGCCTGGTAAGCGCCGTTTTGAAGCCTGGTCACGGCGATGGTGGTGCTTAGGACTACCCCGCCGGAGTTGCCGTCCGCCGCGAGGTCAAATGCTCCCGCTGGGATGTCGGTCAGTGTCTCTCCGTCGACCTGTATGTTGGTGAGTTTAACATAGTATAGGTCGGGGAACACGTTGCTCTGAAGTAATGGCGTGGAGTGGCTCCGTTTCGTCTGTGGCACAGCTTCGTCACCCAGGAGGACAACGCTCGTGGAGTGAGAGCTGTTAGAGTCATCGGGTGTCACGAAGTAGGAGAACCTGCGGATGCAAAAATGGAAGCTCAGGACAAGCATTGTTCGACATTAACTTGAAGTCCCATGAAGGTGGGTGTACCGGTTATGACTTAATTATGAGTTTCTACAACTCACAACCTCTCCATTTCCATTAAAAAAATCTCTATCTCTGACTGTCTGTTCCCGATTGAATGGCCGAGATTTATCGCGTTCAATAGCGGGAACGGACTATCGACATTTGGGTTGTGCGTCATATGAGTTATAAAAATATCGGAAACTGCCAATGGCTCTTAAGTTAGAGTGAGCTCGTTTTTTTTTTGAAAAAATGAAAACATCTCTTTTGACTTCCCAAAAATGAGAAAATTTCCAAGATGTAGAAAATGTAGAGATGTACAAGCATGAAAATTTCGAACTCAAAATTCATTACACTTTGGGCTGGCCCCAAAATTTCAAGTTTTTTAAACTGTATACTTTACAAATTTCACCACTCAGATCCACCGATTTGTCATTTCTGCCCAGCACACAATACCACACAGTTTGATTTAAAAATTTGCACAGTTGTAGAACCTATCATTATCTACATCTGGGATTCTTTTCTCGATTTTTTTTTGAAACGTTAAAATATCAATTCAGATTTTTTTCAAAAAACAAGCTCCATGTATCTCGGTAGCCATTTTGTCTTCTCTCGTCGGATATAAATTTGGTACTTTATGTTCCACAATATAGTTTATACTAAATCACAATAACAAAAATCTATAAAAAAAATGATGAGTGTAGCAAACGATAATACTACGTCACACAAAATTATTGGGATGGCAAACATATAGTATCTAGCCTACGAAATAACAAGTGGTCGTAAATATATTTTAACGTGAAAAATTATCATTTTTCTTTTTTTGACGATAATTATCATTTTTCTTTTGCCCATCAAACCGCACAACTTATTAACCTTAAATCACATAATAATATAACTATTGTAGTACAACATTTAATATTTTATTAAATTTTGGTAGACAAATAATGTCTAAAATGAGTAAGGATTTAGGTGTACCCTAATTGGAAAAACTCATCTCTTTCTATAGGAAAAAAAGTTGTAACCGAACACCATGACATATACATGCTCACTAATTTTTCATGTACTTCTTCTATACTACATAACAAAACAAAAAACAAAAAATGGATACGTTTAGTAATATGTCACAAAAAATTATTCAGATGGAAAACTTCTAGCACTTAGCCTGCCCAAAATTTACAAGTGGTAGTAAATATATTTTAATCCTTTTTTTCCTTGAACGGCACAACTTATTGATCCCAAACTTCACAAATCAATACAAATTTTGTAGTAAATGTATCAATTTTTTTAAACTTTTTGGTACACACCAAGAATGTCTAAAAGAAGTGAGGTTGCAGGTGTACCCCTACTACAAACAACTCATCGGACAAACATAGAGCTCGCTCAGTGGACTAAGACTTAAGTGGCGACGTAATCCAAATCTCAGTTATATCTCACTTTCTGTTCATGCTCATAGTCTAACACGAATCAGTTTAAAGCTAACGGGTGTGTTTTCCTCGGTTACATCTCATGTGTAACTGAAAAATATACCACTGGAAAACATAGATGCAACCCATATGCTGATATGCACAACTCACGAGTCACGACATAATCAAGACGCAATCTAATCGCACAAGACCTAGACTGAGATTTAATTGATTTTCTTACTCGAGTGAGAGAATTAGTAAAACCGTTTTCCATAAATTTGAACCTGGAGATGCCGAGCTGTGAGAGGATGGAGAGGTTGCCGTTGCTGAACCCGATGGCGCCGGTGTCGCCGTCAGGAGGCAGCGTGGTGCTGCAGCCGAACACCACGCTTCCGGTGATGGGCGTGGTCTCATCGCCACCGACAGTGAACGTCTCGTTAGCCAGGTAGCCGGTGGTGTTGGTGCCTGAGTCGGTCGACCCATAATCGTACTCGCAGTCGCCACCGCCGGTGACGCTACCGTCGCAGTCGTCGGCGGTTATGTCTAGCACTGCCAGGCAGGTCGGGCTGGAGCAGGGAAGACTGGAGAATGCCGACGCCGGGCACTGCACCCAGAGGAAGTCGGTGAAGATGTCGACGACGCCAGAGATGCTCTGCCGCGTAGACTGGGCGGTGAGGTTGTACACGATGGTGCCAGCGTTGTCGGCGGCGGCGCCGCCCAGCTGGCTCCCGTCACTGGAGCTGCGGAGCGCTTCCTTGATAATGGCCTTTTCGCCGGTGGTTACTACCTCTTTGACCACAATTTTGGCAATCTTTTTTACCAACGGTGATCTGACAATCGCACGCAGCGCTGCCCCCTGATATTGCGACGAGGCAGGCGGCGGCAGGAGGAGGAGCTGCAGAACGAGCAGCAGCGTCGTCACGGCGACCGCGCCACTAGCTCTTTTTGTTTTTGTTAAGCGACCCATACTGAATTACTGATCACATAAACACTGGCACTACTTATTCTACCTAGCTATAGCTCTTTATAGTGTGCTGCTAGCCTGCTACAGTAGATGTAAGGATAGGAAAATCTCGACTATCGAAACTGAATGTGGAATAGTCACTGTCCAATGTTTGTACTGTAGTATGCAAGTGTACACACCCTCAGTGCCAGCCTTTTTATGTACACGCGTACATACTGTATACTCCGTTCGCCGTTGACTGACCCCGGCAGGTCGACGCCTCTCAAGTCACGAGTCAATAGGCTTGTCACTCTGTCTTCGTCCTCGAAGAGCTGACTGCTGTCTGATACCAGAGAAAACAGCGTGATCTGCCAAGTTGCACCGTTAGATTCCAACGGCCGTCTGGAGACAATTCTATCCCGCGTCGTGTGACCGTTGGTTCTTTCGTTCGATCTAACTGTGAATATAAGTTCCTTTTTTTGAAGCCAGCTGCCGATATATATTCACTCTGAATAATTAATTAAGCTGCTGCATTCCCACTTGTAAGAGCAGTCTCCACGGCAGCAAATACTCATTCCCACTAATATACTAGCCTAGCCGCCAACTCGTTTTTTTTTTTAATTTGAACGGTGGAAAGGAGTTTTTTTTTATAAACACAGTACAGACGCAGACACTCACAAATACGCACGTACAGACACCCTAAGAACGCACGCACGCAAACCCTACCCCTATGAGTACCTCCGAGAGACTGGTCCGACAGATCTAGAGGTTGATGAAGTCAGCACAGTCGTCTCGCTGTTGACGGGCACGTCACCTACCACTGTGTGGGCTGGTTCCTGTGCTTTTCGGAAGGAGTGGTGACTGTGCATTTTGCACGGAGGAATCTGCACATGAGAAGTGCTCCTGTGCTTTTCAGAAGTTCTTTTATATATACGTATTTTAAAACGCACCGACGATTACGATTAGGAGCGGGACATGAGCTTGTACCATTACCACATCGCTGATTTAACCAGGTGGGATTAGCACCACCACTCTTAGATGTTAGTACGTTTTAAATTGTGTAGAAAGACTTCTTGAAAAGCACAGGAGCACTCCTCTCTTCACATACAAAATTAGCCAAGTCCTCTTTTACAAACTGGACCCTATAACAAACATATAAAAAATCAATCGAGTCCAGGGGGACCGATCTCGCGTCGAAGCTTGCAGCCACGGCTCACCGCTCCTTCATCGGTGACTACGCCACTTGGGGCGTAGTAGCCGAAAAACACCGCACTTTTGCAGCTAGAAAGCCTCCCTTTTGGCACATTGGCCTGGAGGTTGAAGATGAGCTGACTCCGTCAAAGGACCCGAAGATCAGCCGCGCACATCAGAGCTCGTAGCAGCCGCCTACCGGTCATGAGAGTCGACGATAAACCGGTCAAAGACTGACAAATAAACGCCTCCGAGGATGAGCTCCATATTTCAACATCAGCCACAAACTTCCCCGCTGTGCACATCGACCCAAAGCGGAGCCTTCCCTGTCTCCACTCCCATCTCCTCGATGGCAACAAACGAGAGAGGAAGAATCTGACTTCAGGGGATCTGCCCGACATACCACAGAGCCAGCTTATTAGGAGATGAACTTCCGCCAAGCCCGATCTCCGCCTACGCCCACCATGGTCGTCGATGAGCAGACCAGATCTGCCAAATCCCAGTACCGCCCGGCTCTACCAGAAAACAGCTAATCACTTATGTGACGTTTTTTATGTTACTGTCAGCAAACGTAAACGAGGGTAAAGTCACGCCAGTGCTATTTGGGATATCCACTGACCGGGGTGGACACGCAGGTAGTAGTATATTACCACCGGCGTGTCCCAACACCCAGTGGTATGTATTTTCAGAAAAAAAATATAACGAATAGCTGCATAACAAATAATAATAATCAACAAAATTCATAAAAACGAAAGAATTACTAGAAATAACAAGGGAAATAGTTGCGCCACTCAATAAACATATATGAGTCGCAACTATTTTATCTCCACCGTGCAAGTAAATATATATATACTAACTAGAAATGAACTTGCAATTTATTGTCAATCTCAACGAACTAGCCATCGATCTATAGATAGTTGATCACCAACAACACATCCAAGTTGTGTCTGTCACTTGTTCTTCAGAGAGAGAAGATTGTACTGGCCAATCTCCAAACCTCTGGGCAAATGGAACTCCCTTCATGATTATGCATGAGAACCGAGGACGATGCAGCCATCAGGAACGGCGGTGATGAAGGAGATATGCCCTAGAGGCAATTAATAAAGAGTATTTCTTTATCATATCTCGTTTGTTCATAATACGTTTTTGTGTCATGCTATAACCGTATTAAACGGAAACATTAATACGGGTGTGATGCGTAAACAACCAGGTCCCTAGTAGCCTCTACTAAGACTAGTTTCGTTGCGCGATCGATGATCGAGGTTTCCCGATCATACGGCATGGCGCCGGTCGGCAATGGAAGTCATATCGTTGGAGAACGATGTGATGGACATACCCATATTTGTAGGACGTAGTCATTACGCCTTTGACCGTGAGACCAACTCTTATTGTTATTCCTGGAAGATACTTTGATTGCACCAAACGTCGTATCTTAATTAGTATGACAATAACGGTGATACTTTTGGGTATCGGAAAGGAGTAGTTGAGACGAGGGGTCAAGAGCGGGATTTGCCAGTCCGCATAGCAGGACAGATACTCTAGGGCCCACTCGGTGAGATTATGTCTAATGAGCTTGCAAGCATGTGACTAGGTCACGGAGACATGAAATCATAGACGAGTAGAAGATAGCGTTGTCGTTAACGAGGTCAGCTAGATATGGAGATATCTATGAACGACGCTCGGACACGCTAAGTATCGCTATGGCAAAAGGTTTAAGACTTTACGTTCAGGTTTGATAGATGAAAGTCATTCGTTATATCACAGGGATTAATTCATGGGGTCCAGGCCTACGAGTTAGTCGTTGATCAGAGAGGAGTCTCGATCATACCTGTTATTATATCGAACCGCTAGGGTAACACACTTAAGGGGTTTCGACAAGACAACCGGAAAGGAAAGAGATCACCGGGAACGTCCCGGGAGAGGTCCGATGGAGATCGGGCAGCGACGAAATAGTTTTCGGAGCTAGAATAAATTATATATAATATGTTTGATATTAATTAGTGTAATTAATGTCCAAATATGATTTTATATATTTATTTTCGAATTTATTAAGTCTGATTTTCCTAAATGGGCCTTCTGGTGGAAAGAAGGCCCATGGGGGGAAAAATCCCTAAGGGAATTCGGTGGGGGGGAGCATGGCCGGCCGAGGTGGGCCAAAAGGGGCCCACCAGGGCCGGCGCACCTGCTCATGCCGCACCAGGCATTTGGGGGTTAGTCCCACATTGCCTGGTTAGCAAGTTGGCTCCCTCCCGGTAGCCTATATAAGAAGGGGCACCCCTGGCCTTTTAATTCATCCAATTAATTCCCAATTCTCTCTCGATTTCGTGATTCCCTTTGTCGGAGTTGCGCCGAGTTGAGAAGGGGATCTCTTCCACCATAGCCCGCTGCCGCGCTGCTGGTGTTCCGGTCCAAGTCTTCCGCTGCTCGTCCTGGACTGGAGCTTCGGAGGCCGTCGTCTCCACCGTACGTGTGTAACGCCCTGCGAGGTGCTGCGCTAGCGGTACTGGGAGGTCTGCTTCCTCTACACGACCTTGAGGTCGGTTTCGTCGGTCTTCATCGACAACGTTTGTGCGGGAACGTAATCCCCGCTTTCGGTCTACAAGGGTATGTATTCCGATCTCCGTTCGTACTACTATATCTGCATAGAATAGATCTTGGCTTGTTTTAAGGATATCGTTGCTAGGAATTTTTTTGTTTTCTGCACACGATTCCCTTCAGTGGTATCAGAGCCGATCTATCGTAGATATAGCTGTACGCTGTTAGAACCCGTGTTCTGCATGGGGGCACCGTTCCTGTTATTTGCTACCCTCTAGCGTGCACTTGTGATTCCAGCGGCATCGAGTTGATGAAGCGGCCCGGACCGACTTTACGCGTACGCTTACGCGAGACTGGTTCCACTACTGACATACGGCTTGTACCGTATCTGTGGCTGGCGGGTGTCTGTCTCTCTCTCTTTAGTTGGTCTTGCATTTTCAATGGAGGGCCCGAAAGGGATGCTTAAACATGCAATTATTGGATCGTTGTTGTGGTCATAAGGTTCGTAGGTATGAAGCGGTTCTATTTACGACAGCCCCAAGCCACGTAAAATATGCAAAAGATAAAGTAGAAGCGTCTAACTTTATTTTGCAGGGGCTATGTGATATGGTCAAGGTAGGTTTATTAAATTGTTTATGAACTGCGGGCGCCAAGAAGACCATGGCGTAATGGACTATATCACATCGCATTACATTTGATGTTTTGTGTGCATCTTATATTGTGTGATTATATATATTAGTATATATTAGTTACGCGGCGGTAGTTGTATATAAGATGATCCCTTCAAAAATACCACTAGTGTTCTTCCTCCAACGAGCACCACCAAGAAAGTTCTACGTTATGAGGCAGGCCGTGACGATCGGGTGTCAGACATATCGTCGTTCGCATACAGTGGGTGTAAGCCATGTTGCACAAGCGTTACGTGGAGGTTATAGTGGCGAGCCTAGCATATGCAGATATGGCCTCGGAACACGGAGGCCGAAAGGTCGAGCATGAGTCACAGAGTTGTTGTGATGGACAATTGTCTACCCTTGAAGTTGTGCTGCCGGCTCTGACGATGAGGGGTGGTGCAATGGATGGGGGTCGTGTAATCGCTTAAACGACCAGGAGGGATGTTCGTTTAAGTGGGAGTTATGTTAGTTATTTTCTAAAAATACTATAACTCAAAATTATTATGAACAAAGTCTTATGTTGTTGCAAATTCCGTTGTAGATGTCTCGCCCCTCGTTTAACCTAGGTCTGTTCCTTGAGAAAGAAAAGCTTAAGACCAATGGGTCAAACTTCATGGCCTGGTTCCGCAACCTGAGGATCCTCCTCACTCCCCATAGGGTGGCCTACGTCATTGAGGCCGCCATAGGTGACCCTCCCGCAGATGAAGCCTCTGAGGATGAGAAGAAGGTCTTCCAGACCAAATCGGAGGACTCCGCCTTTGTCCAGAGTGGCATGCTCTACGCCATGGAAGCCGACCTGCAGAAGCGCTTTGAGAAGATGAGTGCCTTCGAGATAATTTCTGATCTCAAGGCTGTCTGTGCGCCGCAGGCTAAGGCTGAGAGATATGAAGCTTCTGAGCTTTTCTTCTCGGCCAAGATGGAGGAGCATAGCAGTGTGAGCGAGCACGTGGTCAAGATGTCTGGCTACGTTCAACGCCTGAATGCTCTGGAATGCAAGATTCCCGATGAGCTGGCGATTGATAGGGTGCTGCAATCGTTGCCCCCTAGCTATAAAGGCTTCGTCATGAACTACAACATGCAGGGCATGGCTAAGTCCCTGGGTGAAGTGTTCGTGATGCTCAAGACTGCTGAGGTGGAGATCAAGAAGGAGCACACGCTGTTGATGATCAACAAGACCGTCGATTTTAAGAAATCCGGTGGCAAGGGAAAGAAGAGCTGGAAGTCCAGGAGGGAAGGCAAACTGGTTGCCAAGCCCAAGACTAACAAATCTGGTCCCAGAGCTGGCGTGGAGTGCTTCTACTGCAAGGGAAAAGGTCACTGGAAGCGCAACTGCCCCAAGTACCTGGAGGATAGGAAAGCTGGCAAGATAGTCGAAAAAGAGCAAGGTATATTTGATATACATGTTATAGATGTGTACCTTACATCCGCCCGTAGCAACACTTGGGTATTTGATACTGGTTCTGTTGCTCATATATGTAACTCTCAGGAGGAGTTACGGAATAAACGGCGGCTGGCTAAGGATGAGGTGACGATGCGCGTCGACAACGGATCGAGAGTCGATGTGGTGGCTGTCGGCACGCTCCCTCTACATCTACCATCGGGATTAGTTTTGGTTTTAAATAAGTGTTATTTTGTACCATCGTTGAGTGTAAACATTATAAGTGGGTCTTGCCTGTTACAAGACGGTTATTCATTTAAATCAGTATCAAGCAGTTGTGCTATTTATATGAATGATATCTTTTATGTTGATGCTCCCGAGAATAATGGTTTATTCTTGTTGAATCTCGATCGTAGTACTCACATCCATAACATAGAAGCCAAACGGATTAAGTGTAGTGATGATACCGCCATGTATATGTGGCATTGCCGTCTTGGTCATATTGGTATAAAGCGCATGAAGAAACTCCACTCCGATGGGCTTTTGGACTCGTTGGATTTTGGATCCCTCGATACATGCGAACCATGCCTTATGGGCAAAATGACCAGGACACCGTTCAAAGGTTTCGTTGAACGGGCGTCGGATTTATTGGGGATCATACATACAGATGTGTGTGGACTAATGGGCGTATCGACACACAATGGTTATCGTTACTTCGTCACCTTCACTGATGACTTGAGTAGATACGGTTATATCTATTTGATGAAACACAAGTCTGAAACTTTTGAAAAGTTCAAAGAATTTCAAAGTGAAGTTGAAAATCAGCTTAACAAGAAAATCAAGCACCTCCGATCCGATCGTGGTGGCGAGTATTTGAGTTTTGAGTTTGGCACACATCTGAGGAGTTGTGGCATCGTACCCCAACTTACGCCTGCTGGAACACCGCAACGTAACGGCGTGTCCGAGCGACGTAATCGTACTCTACTGGATAGTGTCCGATCTATGATGTCTCTTACCGATTTGCCCGTATCTTTCTGGGGTTATGCGTTAGAAACAGCCGCATTCATTTTAAATAGGGCTCCGTCCAAATCCGTTGAAACGACACCGTATGAATTATGGTATGGCAAGAAGCCTAAGTTATCGTTTCTGAAGGTTTGGGGTTGTGAGGCGTATGTTAAGAAACTACAGCCCGACAAACTCGAACCGAAGTCGGAGAAAGTCGTCTTTGTAGGATATCCGCGGGAAACCGTAGGATACACCTTCTACAACCAAGCTGAGGGCAAAACGTTTGTCGCGAAGACCGGTACCTTTCTAGAGAAGGAGTTTCTCGCGAAAGGAGTAAGTGGGAGGAAGGTAGACCTCGATGAGATCGTTGATCCTGAACTCGAGATTCCGAGTGGCGCAACGGAAGCTGTTCCGGAAACGTCCTCCACAGATGGAGTGGGAGAAACTGTCGAGGAAAGTATTCTACCTCGTAGGTCTGGTAGATCTAGTATCGCACCAGAATGGTATGGCAACATGGTTTGCACCGTCATGTTAATTGAACAAGACGAACCTACGAACTACAAGGAGGCAATGGCGAGTCTAGAGTCCGAGAAATGGCTAGAAGCCATGAAATCCGAAATAGGATCCATGTATGATAACAAAGTGTGGACTTTGATGGATATTCCCGAAGGGCGCAAGGCCGTCGAGAATAAATGGATCTTTAAGAAGAAGACTGATGCTGATGGTAATGTGACCGTCTATAAAGCTCGGCTTGTCGCAAAAGGTTTCCGACAAGTTCATGGGATTGACTACGATGAAACTTTTCACCGGTAGCGATGCTGAAGTCTATTCGGATTTTGTTAGCAGTTGCTGCCTATTACGATTATGAAATATGGCAGATGGATGTCAAAACAGCCTTCCTAAATGGAAACATTGAGGAAGAGTTGTACATGGTACAACCGGAAGGTTTTGTCGATACAGAAAATGCTGGCAAGGTATGCAAGCTTCAGCGCTCCATTTATGGATTGAAGCAAGCATCTCGGAGCTGGAATCTTCGATTTGATGAGGTAATCAAAGGTTTTGGATTTGTCCAAAATTTGGAAGAGACCTGCATTTACAAGAAAATGAGTGGGAGCTCGGTTGTGTTCTTAGCACTATATGTAGATGACATATTGCTGATTGGAAATGATGTGGAACTTCTGAATAGCGTGAAGGATTATTTAAACAGTAAATTTTCCATGAAGGACTTAGGAGAAGCTGCATACGTCTTAGGCATTAAAATCTATCGTGATAGATCAAGACGTCTATTAGCGTTGAGTCAGAGTACTTATCTTGATAAAATACTGAAGCGTTTCGGTATGGAGAAGGCAAAGAAGGGTTCTCTGCCGGTTATCAAGAATAAAACATTGCGAAAGGCACAGTGTCCGGTAACGGAACAGGATAAGCCCGATATGACTAAACATCCTTATGCTTCAGCCATAGGATCGATTATGTATGCAATGTTAAGTACTAGACCTGATGTGGCATTAGCTCTAAGTTTGACAAGCCGTTTCCAGAGTAATCCTGGAATGGCGCATTGGATTGCTGTTAAGAGCATTCTTAAGTATCTCAATAAGACAAAGGAAATGTTCCTTGTCTATGGTGGCTGCGATGAAGAACTTGGCGTAACAGGTTACGTGGATGCAAGTTTCTGATCAGACCCCGATGACTCTAAGTCACAGACAGGTTATGTGTTCAAGGTGAATGGGGGCGCCGTGTGCTGGAGAAGTGGGAAACAACCCATCGTCGCACAATCTACAATGGAGTCGGAGTACATTGCTGCTTGCGAAGCCGCGAATGAAGCTGTGTGGCTGAGGAAGTTCATCATTGAACTTGGAGTGTTCCCGAGCGTGCAAGACCCCGTGGTCCTCTTCTGCGACAATACGGGTGCCATTGCTAACGCCAAGGAGCCAAGGTCTCACTCCACCGCCAAACACATTCTCCGACGCTTCCATGTGATACGACAGTACGTACAAGGAGGCGATGTGAAGATTTGCAAAGTGCATACGGATCTGAATGTGGCAGATCCTCTGACGAAGCCTCTTCCGCTTGACAAGCACGTGAAACACCAAGATGCTATGGGTGTCCGGCTTTTACCAAGTTGTAATCTAGATTAATTTGTACTCTAGTGCAAGTGGGAGACTGAAGGAGATATGCCCTAGAGGCAATTAATAAAGAGTATTTCTTTATCATATCTCGTTTGTTCATAATACGTTTTGTGTCATGCTATAACCGTATTAAGCGGAAACATTAATACGGGTGTGATGCGTAAACAACCAGGTCCCTAGTAGCCTCTACTAAGACTAGTTTCGTTGCGCGATCGATGATCGAGGTTTCCCGATCATAGGGCATGGCGCCGGTCGGCAATGGAAGTCATATCGTTGGAGAACGATGTGATGGACATACCCATATTTGTAGGACGTAGTCATTACGCCTTTGACCGTGAGACCAACTCTTATTGTTATTCCTGGAAGATACTTTGATTGCACCAAACGTCGTATCTTAATTAGTATGACAATAACGGTGATACTTTTGGGTATCGGAAAGGAGTAGTTGAGACGAGGGGTCAAGAGCGGGATTTGCCAGTCCGCATAGCAGGACAGATACTCTAGGGCCCACTCGGTGAGATTATGTCTAATGAGCTTGCAAGCATGTGACTAGGTCACGGAGACATGAAATCATAGACGAGTAGAAGATAGCGTTGTCGTTAACGAGGTCAGCTAGATATGGAGATATCTATGAACGACGCTCGGACACGCTAAGTATCGCTATGGCAAAAGGTTTAAGACTTTACGTTCAGGTTTGATAGATGAAAGTCATTCGTTATATCACAGGGATTAATTCATGGGGTCCAGGCCTACGAGTTAGTCGTTGATCAGAGAGGAGTCTCGATCATACCTGTTATTATATCGAACCGCTAGGGTAACACACTTAAGGGGTTTCGACAAGACAACCGGAAAGGAAAGAGATCACCGGGAACGTCCCGGGAGAGGTCCGATGGAGATCGGGCAGCGACGAAATAGTTTTCGGAGCTAGAATAAATTATATATAATATGTTTGATATTAATTAGTGTAATTAATGTCCAAATATGATTTTATATATTTATTTTCGAATTTATTAAGGCTGATTTTACTAAATGGGCCTTCTTGTGGAAAGAAGGCCCATGGGGGGAAAAATCCCTAAGGGAATTCGGTGTGGGGGGGGGGGGGGGGGGGGGAGCATGGCCGGCCTAGGTGGGCCAAAAGGGGCCCACCAGGGCCGGCGCACCTGCTCATGCCGCACCAGGCATGTGGGGGTTAGTCCCACATTGCCTGGTTAGCAAGTTGGCTCCCTCCCGGGAGCCTATATAAGAAGGGGCACCCCTGGCCTTTTAATTCATCCAATTAATTCCCAATTCTCTCTCGATTTCGTGATTCCCTTTGTCGGAGTTGCGCCGAGTTGAGAAGGGGATCTCTTCCACCATAGCCCGCTGCCGCGCTGCTGGTGTTCCGGTCCAAGTCTTCCGCTGCTCGTCCTGGACTGGAGCTTCGGAGGCCGTCGTCTCCACCGTACGTGTGTAACGCCCTGCGAGGTGCTGCGCTAGCGGTACTGGGAGGTCTGCTTCCTCTACACGACCTTGAGGTCGGTTTCGTCGGTCTTCATCGACAACGTTTGTGCGGGAACGTAATCCCCGCTTTCGGTCTACAAGGGTATGTATTCCGATCTCTGTTCGTACTACTATATCTGCATAGAATAGATCTTGGCTTGTTTTAAGGACATCGTTGCTAGGAAATTTTTTGTTTTCTGCACACGATTCCCTTCAGGTGACCCTTCCCGTCTCTTCATGGCGTACGCCAAGAGTACCGTTATCGTTAGCCTGAATATCGGCGCTTTCGGCTATAAATTTTCTTAGTACACCAAGAGTACTGTCAGATTGAAATTTAGTTAATTTTCTTAGTTGCTTGAGAACTAAAAAACCGTTTTCTAAAGATTGGAACCCGAAGATGACGAGTCGTTACAAGATGGAGAGGTTGTCGTTGGTGAACCCGATGGCTCCTGACTCGCCTTCAGGAGGCAACATGTTGTTGTAACCAAACACCATACTTTCGGTGATGGACGTGGTCTCGGCGCCACCGACAGTGAATGGTGTTGTAACCAAACACCATACTTTCGGTGATGACGAGTAGTATTGAGTTATCCGATATTCACCATTTATTCCAGGGTTATTTTTGGACAAAGCACTGCATAAGTGATCATGAAACAAATCTGATTTGATTTGCTATTGGGCAATTGTCCCGTGAATTGATATTCCAATTATACTTATCATGCATATGGACTCTCTAGCCTCATTTATTTATCCTCCGCTTGGTGATACCATAAGTTGGCAAATTGTGTGAAAGAAAAGAAATAAATAGCTAATCATGCACGTTCGTGTGAAGTAGTGAAACAATGGTATGGTTTTGGTCACTTGCAGCATAACTCTTGCATTATGGAAAAACTAGTTGAATGCCCGTGCGTTGCTACGGGTGCCTCAATTTTGTTTTGCTACAAATGAAAAAAAATGTATAGTAGAAGATATAGCCAAATGATATTCAATAACAATAAGATTTCTCTACTTTTCCAAATCATTTCAATTAAAACACAGAAACAAAAATTATCTTTGTGCATAAAAACAGTAGGTGCCCATGCGCTTGCAATGGGGGCATGAATATTACATTAGCTTAATCCATAGCCATGTGTACATTACGAGAAAATTTTGGTGAGCTTCCAAATATGTTGATTTAATATAGAAGTCGGAAGCACAAAGGAGCAAAAAGGGGACACTAATCTTTTTCAAGCAGGAGAGAGAGCTAAATACCTTGCGTGCATTTTTAAAAACATATTGATAGTAGTTCATTTTGATACATAAGATGGCTACATAGTATTCTGGTTCTTCGAGTCAGCTGTGCCTGAACTGTAATTACACTTGAAGAGAAGATACCTTCGACACATTGAAGCTTTACAATGTTGACACAACATTTTGTATACTCGTTTAAAAAAACGTATTTTGTACTCCCTCCGGTCGGTAATGGTTGTCGCATGCTGGTATAGTTTTTGTGCTACGGCAACTTAGTTGCTGCGAGTACCGACGGCAATGGGTACCCATTACCCGCATACCCGGTGGGTTTTTACCCATTAGGGTGAGGGTATGGGATAAAATCATTACCTATGGGTAAGTAAATGGTAAAAAATATGCACCCGTTGGGTATTGCGGGTGCGGGTATGGTAGATCAAAACCCATACCCGTGTACCCACCTACCCGGTATATCGCACATTTGAGTCCATAAATTATGCATTATGTAATTCTGAAAAATAAAAATCCCACCGACCCAGGCACCCAGCCCTGCAATTATGTTTCTCATTGACTTAAGGATGGATTGCTCGCATACCCAACCCAGCCATAAACGCTGGCGGCTGGACCTTGAGGCTGCCGCTTCGTTTCCTCTCCCCAATCTCTATTCTCCTCGAATAGCGATGAGATTTCGCATTCTCCCTCCCCATCCGTCACCATGGAGTCCGACGCAGGGGAGCTCCGCGTGGGTGACGTCCAGCTGCAGCAGGAGGAGATGGAATACGAGCAGGAGCTGGAGGAGATGGGTGACCGCAGTCTGCCGCAACCGATGTCCGGACGTGGGCAGGAGAACACCGGCAAGGAGGGGAGTAGTTCTAAGGCGGCGGCATCTCTCGCTGCACGGCTCCGGCATCCAGCAAGCGGACAAGTTCTCGACCGTCACTCTTCGACACCGAGTGGAGGTCGTGGCCGTGGTCACAAGGTGGCCCAGACCAGCCAGCGTCAACCAAGCACCAGGACCAGGAAGCCGCCATTGCCGGCACGCAAGCGCCCAGCAGCCATGGCGTGGTAAGTTTGTTGTTCTCGTATGTGTTGTGTGATTACTAAATAATCTGTAGTTCACGTGACTTGTAGTTTTGGGGAGAAATTCTGGACATAAATTTTATCTAGTTTTGGACAGAAATTATCTAGTTTTGGCCAGAAATTTTACTTAGTTCTTGTGCATGTAATTTCTGAATGAGGTTCACTGAATATTTTTCCTTTGTAGCGACACAACGATGGATGAAGAGGGGAATCATTCTGGAGATAATGTTATTGATTTAGATGCTGATAATGGAGAAGACGTGGAGAAGGAGATGAGTGCTGCTGCTAAACGCAGGGTCACTTCTAAAGTTTGGAAGGAAATGGAGAAGTTGCTGATTCGTGGAGAGTGGAAGGCAAAGTGTAACTATTGTCACACTTTACTTGCTGCAGGGCCAAGGGCTGGAACTAATCATCTTGCCATACATCTTAAGTCATGTACACTTCGGAAGATAAAGACTAGGACTGGCAAAACATTGAGCTAATCATCATTGCTGTTGAGTGCTCAAGATGATGGACCAGTTGGAGTAGACAGCTACACTTTTGATCAAGCTTATGCTAGAGAACAACTTGCTAACATGTTGGTCTTGCATGACTATCCATTGTCTATGGTTGACCATGTTGGTTTTAGGAGATTTGTTCATGCACTTCAGCCCCTATTCAAGCTCCATACGAGAAATACCTATAGGTAAATATGCTATTTCTTTTATTCCATTTACTTCTGTTCATTTACTTCTGTTTGTACCCTATTTGCCTGTACTATGCAATACGAAAATAACATATGTCCTCTTATTTTATTTGGTAGGAATGACATTTTGAGGAAAGGTACAATGTAGAAAGACAGAAGGCTATTGAGTACATGTTGAGTTGCCAATCAAGAGTCGCTGTTACCACTGATATGTGGACTGCCGACAACCAAAAGAAGGGCTATATGGCTGTTACAGCACATTTCATTGATGAATCTTGGAAACTTAGGAGCATTCTGCTCAGGTATATTGCTCACAAGTCCCTATTTCATGTTTTAAGTTGTTCATTATGTTTTTATGCTCTCTAATTGTTTAACTTTGTGTAAATTGTAGGTTTATTTATGTCCCAGCACCACATAATGCAGATGCTATAGCTGAACAACTATATGAGTCCTTGGTTGCTTGGAATCTTGATGAAAAGTTGATGACCGTAACTGTTGACAACTGCACAACAAATGACAAGGCAATTGGGTTTATTGTGGACATGATAGGGAAGAAAAAGCTCCTGTGTGAAGGTAAGAAAGTTCACATGCGTTGCTGTGCCCATATCCTAAATCTTATAGTGAAGTATGGGTTGGATGTATTGAAGTCAGCTATTGATAACGTTCGTGAAAGTGTGGCTCATTGGATTGCCACAGCTAAGAGGTGGGAGAAGTTTGAGGAGATGGCAAAATTTAAAAAAGTCAAAATAACTAGAAGGTTGAAACTTGATTGCAAGACTAGGTGGAACTCCACTTTCATAATGTTGGATATTGCTTTACCTTATAGAGCTGTGTTTGAACGTGCAAAATCAGTTGACAAGCAATATGTGTCTCTACCTAGTGATAAAGAATGGCAGTTTGCTACGGATGTTGTAGATAGACTTACATTGTTCTATGAAATAACCGAGCTATTCTCAGGAACTGATTATGTGACTGCCAATATTTACTTTCCTAAGATTTGTGAAATTAAAATGAAAATGAGGCAGTGGGCAACTTCTAGCGACCCAATTATCAAGAAAATGGCAGAACAGATGAACATAAAATTTGACAAGTATTGGAAGGACATTCAAGGTCTAATGGGCATAGCTATACTTCTTGATCCTCGATACAAGAAGCAGATGTTGGTAGCTTGTTTTGCCATGCTTAATGGAGTTGAGCCATCTTCATATGACTGAAGGTAACGTGATTACTACAAAAACTCCTGCAATCATGAATGTCTTCCACAATATTGTAGCTCAACAAGCACCTACAGCAGCTAGACTTCAAGGTGAAATTGAGCAGTACTTGAGCGATGCCTTATTGCCTTATGTTGAAAAGTTCAATGTATTGGACTGGTGGAAGGTTGCTGGAACAAGATATCCAACTTTGAGGAAGGTAGCAAGAGATGTATTTGCTATTCCTGTCACAATTGTTGCTTCAGAATCAGCTTTTAGTACAAGTGGTCGAATAATTAATGAGCATAGGAGCCGTCTTACATCTCATATGTTGGAGGTCTTAATGTGCTCACAAGATTGGCTTAGAAACAAGTTCAAAGGTAATCAAATAGTGCATTTTATTTACAGCCCCTCTTATTTTTCTCGATGCTCATACATTCATACTCCTCCACTTTATTTATAGATGCTCATGATGGAGAAGCTAGCTTCTGGACATGTCTTCAAGACATCCAAGAGGGGGTGGAGGTTTGTACTTACAGTTTACCAACAAATCTGTGTGTAATTTAAAATTTCAAATTGTTATCATGTTCTCATGTTCTGCAATTTATTTTTTGAACTAGGATTTGGCACTTTGACTTGAAAGGACTTGGAGACTTGCGTTGGTTTGCTTGCTAGAGACGTGGAGAATTGGAGCAATTTATTAATATTTGATGAACTTAGTTATATTCTTATATTCCTTGTCATCTGAACCTTTATTGTAATCGTTAAATTGTGAACTTCTAAAGTTGATTGTGTTGCCATGTGACTGCTTTGCACATGTATTAGCCGAAGTTAGAACTACATATATTTGTTATGCTTCTATGCACCTTATGTAGTTATGTTGGGCTGCAGCCTCTGCATTAATGTTATTTTCGAATTACATAGTATTGTTATTTTCATATACGTAATACATAGTTTGTCATGTTGAGTATTTTTTGGTGGGTTTACCCGTGGGTTTTTAGTACCCACGTGGGTGCGGGTATGGTATAAAATTTGTACCCAGACGTGGGTGCGGGTGCGGGTGTGGTTAAAATTTGAGTACATGGGTGCGGGTTTGGTTGAGCTCTACCCACACCCAATGGGTGCGGATGCCGTCAGGAGCTGCGACAATCAAATCCGGCCGGAGGGAGTACCAAATAGGATACGATCCCAACTCCTGCCTGAAACATGACAATGCTGCCATAAATCGATTTTTCTTTCCTACAACCTAACTCCTGCAATGTGGCACCTAATTAACTTTCCTTCACAGAATCAAACTCTCTGGTGAATGCCTTGCTCACTGTACCCAAACTCTCTGGTGAACCTTGTGTACACTTCAAGCTCCACCTTGCTCACTGTTGGTCTGTGCCTCACAAGAACCTTTTCGAAGTCTGACCTATAGCTTGGAGGTAGGGTAATTTACACCAAACACCATGTTAGCAAATAAAAAAAGAACAAAGTGAGAGGCAGTAAAATATGCAGTAATTTACGTCACCACAGGGAAACACCATCGGAGCAAAAAACAAACAAAGCAAGAAGCAAAATATGATGATATTGTATACCTTGTCAGCCATGCCATCTGCCGCGAGCTCCTCCATGATATTCTAGTATTCTGTACGACCACCAGTTTGTTCGACCCGCACGGCGTACATGAGACCTGCCATTGTCTGTTATGAAGAAGAACACGGTGTTCTGCCTCCTGCACACGGATTTGGACAGCACGACAACATCTTTATTATGTGCAAGAAAAGGCTGGGAGAAGTATGGCACATACACAGATAGCGATGTCCGAGACGGAGAAGCCATCTCTTCAGTAAGCTAATATCTCAAAATTGCTCCGGATTAGGCTGTGAGGGGTGTCGCCAAGATGGACCTGCAAAGGTGGAGTTGAGTTAACTGAACTTATTACTATATGCAATTATGCACCGATCTAGCAGGTAGTTTTCTTTGCACTATCCCTTAGCTGTTGTTCTACAATTATGCACTGACCAAACTAGGAGGCATGGATTATTCCAACTCACTGGAAGATTTACACACATATCAAATCGATGGTGACCTTGGAAAAATCATGTGCAGATTTGGAGGTTTACATTTGTGCGCCAAATTGCCAAAAATAAAAATGTGTCCTGCCGAGATGAATAGAAAATTGTCGTCAACTGTAATAAAGCGAAGTGGTAGTACAACAAGCCTGTCTTCGAGAAGTGTTGCAATATTTTCTTAAAATTTGATCAACCATCTGTACTAAATCCATTTGCAAAACAGAAGATGTCACATTTTTGTTAATAAGGCCTAAACAAGAACATAGTTTCACATTTCATCTCTTGGTAAAAACAAATTAGTTCCACAACATATCACATTTCACATAAAAATATTTAGTAACCAAAACAACTACATGCCTACTCATTAGAGATTAAGTAGCATCTTCATCTTGACCACACAACATAATTTAGTTCCAGTACATAGCATAGTGTCCGTACATGGAACTGAACTAGCAGTAAAACAACTAACACGACATAGCAAAGAGCTGAGTGATAGAACACCACCTTGCTTGCTGGATGTGCAGAATTCGACATGGCCAGAACCAGCTTCGACAGGTAATAAGAGTTGAATTTAAATACAGTTCATTTTAGCAAGGAAAAATAGCAAAACAATTCATATCTATTTTTGCAAGCTGGCACTATCGAAAGATAAATGGAATAGATCAGCTTTATCCTTTTTGTTTCATACCTGTTGAAGCGAGAGCCTTGATTGTGGTTTCAGACATAAGAATGATGAAGAAGAACCGACGAACTGGAAATGCACTGCTTTCAGAACTTGTAGCATGAATCTCAATTACATGCAAATGAAAATTGGATTAGGGTCAAACAAGAAAAAAATGCAATCCAAATAAGAAGATGGGAGGACAGCTTGTTGTATGTGTTGAGAAGGTACCAGTCGAGGATCATGATCTTGAGGGAATCTGGCTTCCATCTTCCCTCGACCAATAGCGAAGTCGCTGCCCTTCTGGTTGAAACGCAGTTCCGGCTTCCATCATGATCTTGAGCGGAGGACAGGGAAAGAGAGCGGCTCCAGCGTACAGACTCAGAAGCATAGCAGGATGAGTTCTCTACTCTTTCCCGCGGAGAGGAACGGGAGCAAGGGCAGGTTGTGCCATGGGCAGCGCAGTTTGAGATGGAAGCGAAGCCGGCAGGCAGTGCTGGCCGGCGGCGGGGAGATGGCGACATGGCGTGCTCGCCGGTCGGGGGAGGTGCGATGTGTGTCCGCCGGGGTGGCGCGCTACCCGGTCGGAGGAGGCGCGTTGGGCGTCCGCAGGTGTGGCGCTTGGTCGGTCGGAAGCGGTTGATGCATGTAAAATGCATACATGAACTTTGTAGTTTATTATGCTAGAATCCTTATTTATTTGCAACTTTATTATATTTATTGGAACTAACTTACTAATAGTTGCAAAAGTGCACAAATCCTTGTTTTACACTTTGTTGTGTAGGGAATAAACGAATATGAAAGAAAATCACTCATTAAGGTGAAATTTGGAGTTTCCTTAAATCTGTCCCTGCAGATAAGTTTTCAAAGATTGCAACGTACACCTCCGAATACGACGTCAAATGGAAAAACATAAAACTAGAAAGTTGTAGGGAATTTGATTTCCATATTTGTGTACTAAAAGTTTGGCCCAATCCGAGTACGGACGTGATCAGGAGACCCGTTCCACCGAAGGCAAAGATCTGATTACGGAAATCTGAAAGATTGTGACTTTATTGACTCTAACTCTTACCAAATTTGTTGGATTCGGCCAAGCCACGAATTGGGGCCTCATTAGGGCTGAGAGAGGTTCATAGGAAGTTTCTAGAGGTGCCCAAGAGCGCTTGGATCAAAGGGGCATCCATCACATATCATAGATTGCATCTCCACCTCTATATAATGAAGGGAAACCCTATTTTCCAACCAAGCCACCAAAAGCCACGAATTTTCCTCCTCTTGGCAGCCGCCAAGGAGGGGGAGGAGCTCCTCCATTGCTGCACCATCACCAAGGAAGAAGAAGGGGGAAGGAGCCTCCGTCTCCTAGGGCAACCTCTACCGGGGTGGTCTCCATCTTCTCCAACATCTCCACCATCGCCACCATGATGAAGGGGGAGTAGTCCACCCCTTGGACTTTGGATTTGTGGTGGTAACTTGATCTAATCTCTCTATGTATGATCATTGTTGAAGTCCATATGATGTGCCTTGCATGATTATGGATCTATCTATGTAATTCCTATGGTGGATATTGTGGTGTGAGATGATATTAGTTATGCATTTACCGTTGTGTTGGATCTTTTATGGCTTGTCATACTTTGGAGATATTCTATGATGCATGTGATGGTTTGAGTTATGCATAATGCCTTGTTTATCCTTGTCATGAGGTGATTGACACCACCAAGTGTAGATAGATGAGAGAGTTGTGGTCATGCACACGAAATATGAATCATTGCACTAGTGTTTAGAATACTATCCATTATGAAATATGATGTATGTGGGTACGGGATGGCCAATGTGACAGAAGGCATAGGTATTGAGTGACACAGTACCGTCCAACATCCTTTATCTGAGGGTAAAAAGGGAGAAGTATGATGTGGGTGTGACAGCAACCACGCTAGCCTTACGAGGGTGACACTAGCAACACAAATGAGTATTTCTTTCATCTATGTGTTTTAGGACATATAGCCGTCATAAAAGCTAGCATTAAAACATGAAAATTGTGTGTACTTTATCTATAACATGATAATCACCATAGATGGGAGAGAGAGAGGATTGAGTGAATCCATGAACCCATGTCCATTGTTCCTATAAGAGAAAACCTTTGTCTTGTACTCTTGCATTGAAGAGGATTGGGACACTTTTACATTCTTGTTTTGTTACATTAAACTTCCATCCATTAAAACAATCATCTTGTTCTTTAAACTTGTTTAGTGCATAATCAACTAAAACTTGTGACACTTTAGTTGTAGAGAATAGATAACTTTTCCTTCTTGCTCCTGCGGATCGATACCCTACTTCCACATTGAGAGGTACTACAGTGATTCCTTGCTCTTGGGGATTATCAAGTACTTTTCTGGCGCCGTTGCCGGGGAGTGTAGCGCTTAAGTTTTTATTCTTGTTTGCACTAGATATTTATTTTCAGTTTTTCATATACTCTAGTTTACTTTCAGTTTTGCATTTAGTTTACTTTTACTTTCAGTTATATATATCGAAAACACAAAAAAATTGAAAATGGAAAATACCATAAAAACTTTTAGTAAGGAATGGATGGATGATTGGTTATCTTGGCACATGAAAGATCGTAAAATTGCTAAGGAATTTAGAGAGTCAAAAGAAGGGATAATACTAAAAGGTTTCATGGAAAGATTAAATTATATTGCTGGAGAGTGGCTTTTATTCCATAATAAAAAAACTTGTTGCTTGGAACAAAGAAATAGACACTTTGCATTTCAATGTAGGTTCCATAAAGAAAGTGTCATAGCAACTTCCCATCAGCTATTATACTATACTCATTTGGGGATGGAACAAGTAGAGGAATTTGTTACTTATTATGCATCTTGTGAATTGTACACCTTTGCTTATGAAAATAAAACTTGTCCTAGAGTTAAGAGATTCGAAGGAGAGGTCACTTCTATTCTTGAATATTGCATAGCTAACTTCTCTCAAAATGTTTATGTTGTTGACTATAAAGAGAGGAGAAAAGCTGCCCTAGAAGGTACTGATGTTTTGCAGGAAGAAGAGGATAAAAACCTAAGCTTGGGGATGCCCATGCAACCCAAAGAAGATGATGAAAATGATGAACAACTAGAGAATGAAGAGAGGGAACTTCCACCTTCACCACCTATGGATGAGGGTAACTTTCAATATATTGCTGATGATACACTTTGCTTTTGTGATTCTGATAATGATGAGGAATATGAACCTATGCCTATTAAGAACATTATTGATAATAATTTTAAAAATAATGAGGAGTATGGTTTAGACATGCTATATGACAATGATTTATATGATAATGCTCTAGATGATGGTTCTATGCTTATTGATAATCCTTCATGTTTAGTTGTTACTACTTTTTGTGAGGATAAAAATGATATACTTGCTACTTGTGATAATACTCTCACTTATGAGAGTCCTACTTTATCTTTGAACTCTCCTATTAACACCATGGAGGAGAAGTTTTTATATGTTGAAAAGTACTTGTGTGGGCTGGAATTATCTTGCACTGATAACCATTCCACCCACAACCACCATGTTTATGGTGCTTCTTGCAATTATTATGAGAGGGGAAAACATTATTCTAAACATTTCAATATTATTACGTCACCTCTCTTTAAATTGAAAGTCTTGAAATTGTTCTTTTTTTATCTTCCTATGCTACTTGCTTTGTGTTCCAATGATTTATTTTCTTACAAGATCCCAATGCATAGGAAGTGGGTTAGACTCAAATATGTTTCATATTTTCCCCTTGATGCTCTCTTTTGCTTTTCAATTATTATTCCTATGTGAGCATCATGAAAACTATCATGGCTGTCCACAAAACAGATTCCTGATCTTCACTGCGAAAAATGTTAAAAATCACAGAAAAGAAATTTTGATCTGACCTTTCACGACAGCAATATTCAGTTATTATTACACATTTCATTAGTTCAAAGTTTTATGATTTGAGCAACATAAGTGCCTCTAAAAATTCACTCTTTACAGGCTGTCCAGTTTTTGACAGATTTTGTCTTTATTTTACATTGCTCTCATTACCTGTGTTTTGTGTGATTCTTTTGATCAAGGAGCAATGCACAACCATATCAACAGTAGCTAATGTTTAGAATCAACTCATGATATGCCTTTGCTGTACCTATGTGGATTTAATTTATGGAGACACTAACCCCTCTAATCAAGTTTATGATGAGTTTTGTATAAAAAGAATTTTCAAGTGGAAGAGTTGAGCGAGATAAACAAAGATCAAGAGGGACAAACACTCAAGCTTGGGGATGCATCCCCTAGGCTCACCCTATATATATCAAGTAAGTGCAGGAATTCAAGCTTGGGGATGCCAAACCACCTCACTACAACCATCTTGATACCAAGTAAATAAGCCTAGCTATATGGGTATAAAGAAAGCGCTTTACGGGAGGCAACCCGGTTGTTTTTATTTGTGATTTTCTTTGTGTCCTCTTGCTGTAACAAGAGACTTAGTTTTTAGTTTTGTTTCTGGAATTTTCAATAAAGTACCAAGTTTTACCCATTTTGGCTTGAAAAAGTTGCTTTTTGTATTCGGAGATTTTATTCCAGCACGAATCTGTGCACGGTATGATTTTTCATTCCTGTTCTGTAACTCCGAATGAGCTGAAATTTGAACTGTAGTTGCAACTTTTCATCCTCTGTAAGCGAGCATTTTTTTTAGATTTTTTCGACATATCTAAGTGGGGTAAAAAAATGCGTTTTGCTGCTGCTGTTTTTCTGGACAGATTCTGTCCCATTTTATTTTATGCATTCTTTGAACTTTTAAGTTGAATCTTTTTTATCCAATTGAGTATACGAAAAGGAATACAACATTATACAATTTCTGTACATGTTTCTTGTGTTTGTTTAAGGATTTCATGCAGCAAGCAATTCAATTGTTTTGTGCCTACTAATGTCACCCCAAAGAAAAGAGATGCGAGAAAATTTTGTGTTGAAAGTTTTTCACAGGGAGTAGAGGAGATGCACCAAGAGCTATCTAAGGATGGTGAAGACCATAAGCTTGGGGATGTCAAGGCACCCCACTGGACCAAACACTCTCGGTTTGCACACGTCTATTTTCTGTTTTCTATCAACGCATCACTATCGTATAAACTTGGAGCGTCTTTTTATTGTTTTTATGTTTGTTTTGTTTTTAATAAGATCATCATTATCATTTATGTTATGAGAGTGGTGCTGGAAACTTTAGTTGAATTAAGTTGGATGCTATTAGAAATATTGGGAAGATGATGTTTGAGTTGATTTAAAAAGATACATATAGTTGCATGATTCATGTGCTTTTTAATGAGTATTAATATGCAAGTGTCTTATCAAGAGTTATATCTTATTCATGTTTTATATGCTGAATGATGTTTTACTTTGTTTAACATGCAATGGTTAGCTCTATGGACAGTTATGCATGCATTTAGACAGTCAACTTTCTCCCTCTTGCTAGCCCAAAAATTCCAACAAGTAAAAAGCTTGTTTTCCAACACCTTCAACCAAAGTTTTTTCAGTGAGTCCACCATATCTACCTATTAGCTAATATGCTATTCCAAGTATGTTTACCATGTTATATTGTTTTATCTATGCTTCCAAATTAAGATGCTTATGTTATTGGGATTGTCATGGGTTAAGTTGGTTTAAAAGCTCTCACGAACTTGATGCACACATTACTTTCATTGCACTTAATAAACATGACCCATTGTGATTAAGATTATGATGTTTTGGGCTTGACAAAGGTCTTTGGTTGGGAGCTAGCTCATACGTGCTGACACGTGGCAAGTTTTCAACACTGCACTTTATGTTTTATAAAAGTTGATATCATGTTCTTTTGTTAATGGATGCCTAACATTGCGTGAAATGAAGATGGAAACTTAGTAAGTTCGGGTGAGTGGTATTAATGGCTAGAGAGACACCTGTGGCGGCTAACCTAATCCATGTGGTCCATGGTGGAAATTTGCAACATAACCATAGTGGAGGAATCTATGATACATCTCACAACAGAAAAAAGCATTTACAAGAAAAAAGCATTGGTAAAAGAAATAGATGTTGAGATGTCTACTGTTTGTTTGCTTTGTCATTTGGACATGTGCCCACTTCCGTATCCTGGGGCAAAGGGTACCCGGGGTGATACTCTCTATGATGCCACTTTTACTCACAATGACTTTAACCTTCACTTGCTTTGTGGCCCAAGTTGAGTAGCCAGTCGGAGAGGTTTTTGTTTTCATGGGGCATGAGGCTTTTGACCCATACTTTGTCAAGCACATAACTCATATTTGCTTTCACTTTCAATTATTAATCACTAAAGATGCTATGATAGGGGTAATGAGAACTTCACACCAATGGACACCACATTGCAAACATTAATTTAAGTTAAAGCATTTGGAAGTTAGATGATACTTTTGCATGTTATACCTCTACTTATTTATCTATCTTTTCAAAGTGTCCACCTTTTATATTCAGATTTCTATAATAATACTCTATGACCAATATAGGATATCTTTTTATTTTTCATTATGCATTCATTTGATCCATATAACTTTTCTTCTATGTTACACTTTGTGAATTATCATTGAACATCTTTATCTTGAATATTTGATATCACTTGATAATATATCTTATATGTTGCTACTCCTTATTAAGAATGAATCATTTGACTCTATGTAGCAATAGTAATCATCTTTGATATCTTACTATAGTGTTAAAGTGCAAAGTTCATGTTAGTTTTTGTCACCTTCATACTCGAGTACGAGCATGGGTTAAGCTTGGGGATGTTGATGCATGTAAAATGCATACATGAACTTTGTAGTTTATTATGCTAGAATCATTATTTATTTGCAACTTTATTATATTTATTGGAACTAACTTACTAATAGTTGCAAAAGTGAATAAATCCTTGTTTTACACTTTGTTGTGTAGGGAATAAACGAATATGGAAAAAAATCACTCATTATGGTGAAATCCGGAGTTTTCTTAAATCTGTCTCTGCAGATAAGTTTTCAAATATTGCAACGTACACCCCCGAAGACGACGTCAAATGGAAAAACATAAAACTAGAAAGTTGTAGGGAATTTTATTTCCATATTTGTGGACTAAAAGTTTGGCCCAATCCGAGTACGGACGTGATCAGGAGACCCGTTCCACCGAAGGCAAAGATCTGATTACGGAAATCTGAAAGATTGTGACTTTATTGACTCCAACTCTTACCAAATTTGTTGTATTCGGCCAAGCCACGAATTGGGGCCTCATTAGGGCTGAGAGTGGTTCCTAGGAAGTTTCTAGAGGTGCCCAAGAGCCCTTGGATCAAAGGGGTATCCATCCCATGGCCTAGATTGCATCTCCACCTCTATATAATGAAGGGAAACCCTATTTTCCAAGCAAGCCACCAAAGCCACGAATTTTCCTCCTCTTGGCAGCCGCCAAGGAGGGGGAGGAGCTCCTCCATTGCTGCATCATCACCAAGGAAGAAGAAGGGGGAAGGAGCCTCCGTCCCCTAGGGCAACCGCTACCGGGATGGTCTCCATCTTCTCCAACATCTCCACCATCGCCACCATGATGAAGGGGGAGTAGTCCACCCCTTGGATTTTGGGTTTGTGGTGGTAACTTGATCTAATCTCTCTATGTATGATCATTGTTGAAGTCCATATGATGTGCCTTGCATGATTATGGATCTATCTATGTAATTCCTATGGTGGATATTGTGGTGTGAGATGATATTAGTTAAGCATTTACCGTTGTGTTGGATCTTTTATGGCTTGTCATACTTTGGAGATATTATATGATGCATGTGATGGTTTGAGTTATGCATAATGCCTTGCTTATCCTTGTCATGAGGTGATTGACACCACCAAGTGTAGATAGATGAGAGAGTTATGGTCATGCACACGAAATATGAATCATTGCACTAGTGTTTAGAATATTATCCATTATGAAGTATGATGTATGTGGGTACGGGATGGCCAATGTGACAGAAGGCATAGGTATTGAGTGACACAATACCGTCCAACATCCTTTATCTGTGGGTAAAAAGGGAGAATTATGATGTGGGTGTGACAGCAACCACGCTAGCCTTACGAGGGTGACACTAGCAACACAAATGAGAATTTATTTCAACTATGTGTTTTAGGACATATAGCCGTCATAGAAGCTACCATTAAAACATGACAATTGTGTGTACTTTATCTATAACATGATAATCACCATAGATGGGAGAGAGAGGATTGGGTGAACCCATGAACTCATGTCCATTATTCCTATAAGAAAAAACATTTGTCTTGTCCTCTTGCATTGAAGAGGATTGGGACACTTTTACATTCTTGTTTTGTTGCATTAAACTTCCATACATTAAAACAATCATCTTGTTCTTTAAACTTGTTTAGTGCATAATCAACTAAAACTTGTGACACTTTAGTTGTAGAGAATAGATAACTTTTCCTTCTTGCTTCCGTGGATCGATACCCTACTTCCACATTGAGAGGTACTACAGTGATTCCTTGCTCTTGGGGATTATCAGCGGTTCGCTGGGCGGCGGCGGGGGTGGCGTGCTAGCGAGGTAGCCGGGCGGGGCTGCGCCATGCCGGATTCGGAGCAGAGCGAGGGAAGGAAAGCCGCGGAGGTTGGAGCCTAGGACATGGATCGACGAGCGGAGAAGCCAGCCAGCACCGAGAGGAGAAGCCGGACGGTGTTGTCGGGTTCCTGGGATGCGGAGCAACGAGGGGAGAAGGCAGGCGGGGGCAGACGATCGTTCGGAGGCGGCGGCAATGGGAGTCTGGGATGGGGGACGGCGAGGGTTGTATGCGCTGGGGCAGACGATCGTTCGATCGGTCGCTCGCGAGGCAGGACCGCTCGATTCCACTTCCACGTCCTGGGCGATTCGATCGCTCGCATCGATCGCTAGCTCGGCTGACCACGGTCCGGAGCGAACGTATGACTACCAACTCCCATTTAATAGTAAAGATATTACATTGCTCGACCATATTTAGAAACTCCTTGTAAGGAAATTCATTTTCGTTGGAGTTAGTAAAGTTCGACAAGTGTGTCGGCTGGGGATACTGTGAGTGCGGTCACCGTTGCCGTCCTCTTGGGACCGGCTGCACCCCAACGATGGTCCCAAACTCCCAAAAGGTTTTTCAAAAAAAATTGAGCTAGTAAACGAAACTAGGAAGTTTCAATCAAATTAGTATTATTTTACATATTTAAATAACATTTAAACTAATACAATCTAATAAAATCCAACGACACCGACGGCCCACCGCACCCCCTAAGTTTAGTTTCTACTCGCAGACGCCGCCGCCTCTGCTACGGCCAATCGCTATGCTAAGGCTCAACCCCCATCGAGGAAGGAGACGAGCGTGAGTCGCCCTTACAAACGTGTGCATCCTACGAGTCTTTGCATGCGTGTAAGGAAGCATTTCTGGGATTGTTTGTACGACTAAACTACTACATCCGTTTTTTAATATAAGACGTTTTAGCCTTTTTCCACATTAATATGTCCAAACTTGTATCTATACATGTTTTAGTGTCCATATTCACTCATTTTTATGTGTATATAGACAACATGTGTAATAGCTAAAACATCTTATATTAAAAAACGGAGAAAGTAGTCAAAATAGAGAAGCTATTATAAGGAATGTTAAGTGAGGAAACTATTTTGAGGAAATTTCCTGTATCAGATGGCTCTTTTTTTTCAACTGCCGAATCTGGTATTTGGTGGAAAAGTACTGTTCATTTGGTGAGCAAGTATTGATCCATTTAAAAAATTGAATCTACGAAATATCACGCAACAGTATCCCTACCGTAAATAGCATCCAAGTCACGGGGCAATAGGCTTGTCACTTTGTCAGAGTCATTCGTCTTCGAACATTGGACTGCTCTCTTCTTCTGTTTTTGCACAAATGGACTGCTCTCTGAGACCAGAGAAAAACAGTGTGATCTTCAAAGTTGCACCATTAGGTAGGTTCCAACGACAGCATCACCATCAGGATACCATTTGATCCCGATTCTTGTGACCGTTCGTTCGTTTGATCTGGCGGCGAATTTGTTTACTTCAGCTGCGTGCATTCCTAAACGTAAAAGCTGTCTTAATATACAAAGCAAACACGCACTCCCACTAATATACTACTCCCTCTCTTCCTAATATAAAATGTTTTGAATATTTTAATATGAACTACACATAGATATGCGTGAACTGATATGAATCAAATAATGCTAAAACATCTTATATGCATAGACTAAATCAATTGGTTGGGGTAGATGTACAAACCTACTGATAAAAGTTTCGGTTCCTATACTCATGCAATTAATGATGAGGACCAGACTTGTTTATTATCAAGATAAAAATCTCGATACCCATAATTAAAATATTGTGTTCATCATACCCCTACTTAATATGATGAGTTTCGATTGAATCTTTCGAAGAATGATATTTTTAGTGGATTTTATGTATGAAGCTTTGGTCCAGCCTTTGGTACTAGTTGATAAAAAGAAAAATATTTGGAAAGTACGTATACCAGTGAAAATAAAAACTATTGCGTGATATTTCGCAAGGGTGTAATCCTTACAAAAGACGACCTTGTAAAACACAATTGACAGGAAAGCACATTTTGTTTTATCACCATGATGAGACAATCAAACACGTATTCGTCCATTGCAAATTTTCCCGTTCTCCCCTTCCTTGGAACACTACGACAAGAAGAGCTTCGAAAGAAACGTTCGTACATCTACCTCGCTGTCTCAGGAGGTGGAAACTTGCGTGCTACCTACTCTCTCTGTTCCATATTAGATGACTTTAATTTGTATAAAAATGGATGTATGTAGATTTGTAACATCTCTACATACATCCACTTTTATACAAATATAAGTCATCTAATATGAAACAGATAAGTCATCTAATATGAAACAGAGGGAGTAATTGCGTGCAACATGGAGCACCGCCTCCCTCTTCGATCCCATGTCCATCACCACGACCACTAGCTAGGGGAGAACAAACAGGGAAACAAATCTCCATGAATCCAAGCACCAAGAGCACGCTTATTCGAGATACCTCCTTTTGAATCGAGCAACAACCGCCACCGTCCACCATGGGCCACAGCCCCCAGAGCGGAAGGAAGCGTTGCTGGCGTTGCCTGAAAACGCCATGAGCAGAAGGCAGAGCGACATGACCCCAATCACCGCTTGGGACCAAGTCACGCAAGCCGTAACCCTAGATCTACAAAAACTAAAGATCGAATATAAACAAGGGAGCGAGGCAACCCTCATCCTCGCACCAGCCAGCGGAGCCAACCGAGGAGGACGGGGGAGGGGTCGAGAGTTGATAGTGGACTCTCAGCGAGAGGGGCCAGGGGAGGAGGAGGGGAACATGGTGATTGTTGGAAGTGGAACTGGATATGACTAATTGATTGTCTCTAGCAGACATATCAGAATTTTCATCGGAAGTTCCTACACATAAGCCAGCTTACAATAACCTTGATAAAAGTCCAAAGTCGTAGACGTAGAATGAAATGTCAAACTGTTCCGGTGCCAAATACCAAGGGTTCGTCTCATCATGGTGAATACCTTGCTTTGATCGCTATATGGAATTGAGGTTGCCACCCAAGAGAGTATTTTGCGGTTTGATATCCAAAATTCCAAATGACTTACCCAACTCGAGCTAGGGGATCATTGAGCCGCTGTGAGTAGGCTAGGCATGGGCAGCCCGGCCCGACCGGCCCGGTGATGGCCCTAGTTGACAAGGGAACTTGATGCGGCGTTGCTTCCAGTCACCTGTGTCAAAAAGAGTATGGGTTAGGTTGAGGCTCCAAGTGCAAAGTGTATAGTACGGGAAATACTAGTTTTACCCACGAGGGTGACTCGAGGGTTTATATCGAACTCTCGGAGAAATGAACCAAAACTTGTTGTCTCCTTATCCTTCTTTATGAAACCTACAAAGAAAGTAAATTGTTTTGTGCCCTCAACCTCACCAAGTGGTTGTCAAGCACAAGGTGTAAGTAAAAGATTTTGAAATAACAAATGCAAAACATAAATAAATATGTAATGATGGTAAATAAATATGCAAGGATGGTATAAATGATAGTGGATGATGTTTTTGTGTTTTGTATGGTGTTTGCAAAATATAAAAATATTTTTGTATTTTCGGATTTTTAAATGGCAGAAAATGTAAAGTGCTAATAAAGTGTTGGAAAGGTGTTTCTTATGATTAAAAATGGACTGGCGTTCATGGTTTCACAAATGCACTCTCTTTAATATAGTGGTAGATAATGGAACATAGAAATTGACATATGAGATTGCAACAAGATAAGTTATTAATAATATGGGCATCACATCCTAACATAGAGGTCTTTTGGTTATTAACCTCTCTTATACTCCACCAAGATGCGAACTAAATCATAACACCTCAGTAATTAAGATAAACAGAGTATAGCTTTAAGTTCTATGACATGAAGTTAGAATAAGAACATGCTAGATCTAGTCATGGAGAAAATGGCAAGGTCACCCATATCCCCGGTAGCATGGTATTCCTTTTTATCCCTATTGAGGCAACAAAGTAAGGTAAACACTGATACGTCTCCAACATATCTATAATTTCTTATGTTCCATGCTATATTATACCAAGTTATCACATGTTTTATATGCATTTTATATAGTTTTATGCATTTTCTGGGACTAACCTATTAACAAGATGCCACAGTGCCAGTTCCCTGTTTTCTGCTGTTTTTGGTTTCAGAAAAGTAATTAAGGAAATATTCTCGGAATTGGACGATTTCTTTTCTGAAGTCAGTTTTTCATCGGGAACGTTCCAGAAAGCCGAACACGAGACGAAGTGGGCCACCGAGGCGGCGCCACCACGTGCTCGCGCGGCAGCACCCCTGGCCGCGCGAGGACCAGGTGTGGGCCCCTCGGGGCTCCACCGCCTTCGCCCTTTCGCCTACATATACCCCCCGGAACAAAAACCCTAGGACGGTGTTCATATTTTCCTCCACGGGTCCCGAGCGCCGCCGCCATCGAAGATAAGATTCGAGGGACAGAAGTCTCTGTTCCGGCACCCTGCCGGGACGGGGAATTGCCCCCGGAGCCATCTCCATCGACTCCACCGCTATCTCCATCGCCGTTGCTGACTCCTACGATGAGGAGTGAGTAGTTCTCCCCCGAGGCTGCGGGATCTACGGTAGCCATGTGGTCTATCTCTCTCTCCCATGTGATCCTTTATGTGATCATGAGCTTTGTAATCTAGTTGAATATGTGATGCTACTCTTTATCTATTATGCACTCTAGAGGTTACTTTAATATGAACTCCGGGTTATTCACGGTTGTAATGGTGACAGTGTGTGCACCGTGTGTGATTCCTTTATGACGTTGTGGTGTTAGTTTACTCTGACTTTGGGGTGTGCTCTTGTAGCCCTACACAATGAATGGTGTTTATCATCCAACATGAGAGTGTTTGAGAGTAGTGTTTATTTATTTAACTTTGATGTCATTGTTGAGAATGTCCACTGGTGAAATTAGGATCCCTAGGCCTTGTTTCTAAGCATTGAAACACCGTTTCCAACAAGTTCTGCTACATGTTTGCTTGCTGCCATTTTTATTACAGATTGCAATTACTACTTATAATCGTCCATATTACTTATATTTCACTATCTCTTCGCATAACTAGTGCACCTATACATCTGACAAGTGTATTGGGTGTGTTGGGGACACAAGATACTTCTCGTATCTTAATTGCAGGGTTGTTCGAGAGGGTTATCTTTGACCTCTACCTCCCTGAGTTCGATATACATTGGGTGATTCACTTAAGGGAAACTTGCTGCTGTTCTACAAACCTCTGCTCTTGGAGGCCCAACACTGTCTACGAGAATAGAAGCGTGCGTAGACATCAAGCTATTTTCTGGCGCCGTTGCCGGGGAGGTGAGCGCTTGAAGGTATCTCCTTTAGATTCTGCAGTTATTACTTTTTGTTTCTTGTTTTTATTTTCACTAGTTAGGCTAATGGAAAACAACAAAAATATTAGAGATCTTTATAGTATTTATCTTGAGTTAGGACATGAGGTGTTTGAAGAGAAAATTAAAAAACCTATGGAACTTTATTTGCATGCTAGTAGCAATGTTATTAGTATGAATTCTTTGAACACCATTATTGCTAATGCTATGGAAAAGTCTAAGCTTGGGGAAGCTGGTTTTGATGACCATGATATTTTTAGTCCCCCAAGAACGGAGGAGAAAATTTACTTTGATGATACTATACCTCCAATATATGATGATTACAATGATGAATATGATATTTTCAGTCCACCTACTATTGAGGAGAAAATTAATTAAGATTACAATATGCCTCCTATATTTGATGATTATGGTGATGAGAATAATAATGATAGCTATTTTGTTGAATTTGCTCCCACTACAATTAATAAGAATGACTATGCTTATGTGGAGAGTATTAATTCTTTTATGCATGTGGCTCAGGATAAGAATGTTTTATGTGATAGTTATGTTGTAAATTTTATTCATGATGCTACAAGTGAACTTATTGATGATAATGATGAGTATTGCTTAAATATGCTATATGATAATGCTTTAGATGATGGTCCTATGCTTATTGATGATCCTCTATGTTCAGAAGTTATTACTTATTTATGTGAGGATAAAAATGATATAATTGCTGCTTGTGATGGTACTCTTACTCATGAGAGTCCTGCTTTGTTCTTGAATTCTCCTAATTACACCATGGAGGAGAAATTTGCTTATGTTGAGAAATACTTATGTGGTTTGCAATTGTCTCTAGTTCCAAATCTTTGTTGCAACCATGATCTTAAACTTGATATTGATCTTAATAACTATTTTGAAAGAGGAAAGCATGCTAATGAATTCCAAAATAAATTTAATGATCCTCTTTATGTGCCTATATTATCTAAGTTGAATGATTCTTGTGGTTATATGGTTGAATTTATTTCTACTACTTGCAACTACTATGAGAGAGGAGAATATGGTTGTAGAAGTTTTAATGGTACTAAAACACCTCTCTCTATGTTGAAAATTTTGAAGTTGCACTTGTTTTGCTTTCCTATGCTTATTGCTTTGTGCTTTCATAACTTGTTTCTTTACAAGATTCCTTTGCATAGGAAGAGGGTTAGACTTAAAAAGTGTTTGATATTTTCCTCTTGATGCTCTCTTTGGTTTTTCAACTCTCATTTTTATGAGAGCATCATGAAAATCACTATGCCTATCTTAATGGCTATAAAGAAAGAGCTTTTGGGAGACAACCCAATATTTTATTCCTGTTATTTTATTTTGTTGAGTCAAGGAACATGTCTACCTATGTAGCAATTCCTTTGTATCTTTACTTTATTGCAAAGTTGTGCCAAGTTAAGTCTCTAGTAGAAAGTTGATGCTAAATTTGGATTCCTGCGCAGAAACAGTTTTCTGCTGTTCACCGTTTAATTCGTAACTCCTCACAGAAAAATCCACATAATCTGCCCTTTTTTGTGCGTAATCCTCAGATATATCTGCAACTTTCATTAGTTTTGAGTTTTCTGATCTGAGCAAGTTAAGTGCCTCGAAAAAATTCGTCTTTACGGACTGTTGTTTTTTTGACAGATTCTGCCATTTATTTTGCAATGCCTCTTTTGCTATTTTGATTGGATCTTTTTATCCTATGAAGTATCAGTGGCTGTAGCTAATATCCAGTAGCATTGGTAGCAATTGTGTTCCTACAGAATATCATAATTTTTCGTGCACTAACCCTCTAATAAAGTTTACTCTAAGTTTGGTGTGGAGGAAGTTTTCAAGGATCAAGAGAGAAGGATGATATGATGTGATCAAGAGGATAGTAAAGCCAAAGCTTGGGGATGCCCCGGTGGTTCATCCCCAACATATTTCAAGAAGACTCAAGCGTCAAAGCTTGGGGATGCCCAAGGCATCCCCTTCTTCATCAACAAACTATCAGGTCATTTCTAGTGAGACTATATTTTAATTCCGCCACTTCTTATGTGCTTTTCTTGAAGCGTCGGTTTGTTTTTGTTTTTGTTATTTTCATTCTCTAAATAAAATGGATCCTAGCATTCCTTTGTGGGAGAGAGACACGCTCCGCTTTTTCTTATGAATACTCGTATTCTTCACTTATATTTGTTGAGTATTCTTCTATGTTACTTCAATGCTTTCTAGCTCTTGTTTTTCATGCATCTCTTGCTAGAGCTGTTAGCTTTAGTATATCATACTCTCATATCTCATTGTTTAATTAATTGGAGAGTTTATCTTTTAAATAAGTTGATTGGTGTTTGGTTGGAAACAGAAAATGCTAAATGTGGTAGAGATGGTATAAAGAAAGATATACATGCTCTTATGGATTGTTATCTTGCATGTTGTGGTGCTTGGCAATTGTTTTGAGCTCTCAAGTAGATCATGTTTAAGCTTTTACATCATGTAGTTAAAACTTATTAGTGAGGAACTACCGTAAAACTTACTGAAATTTGGTTTGCATGTTTGGTATCTCTAAGGTTCAGATATTTTCTAGTTAAAGTGTTTGAACAACAAGGAAGACAATGTAGAGTTTTATAATGCTTGCAATATGTTTTTATATACGTCTTGTTGTCCTAGTTTATACTTGTGTTTGCTTTGAACAACCTTGCTAGCCAAAGCCTTGTACTGAGAGGGAATGCTTCTCGTGCATCCATAATCCTTGAGCCAAAACCTATGCCATTTGTGTCCACCATACCTACCTACTACATGGTATTTCCTGTCATTCCAAGTAAATACTTCATGTGCTACCTTTTATTCAAAACATATTATCTCTTATTTGTGTCAATGTTTATTAGCTCATGAGGAAGTATGTGGTGTTACGGATATCAACCTTGTCATTTGCTTTTAGACAGACTTTCACAACCGGACTAGTGGCATATACACCGCTTATCCATTAACTTTGCAAAAAGAGCTGGCAAATGGGGTGCCCAGTCCCAATTAATTACAACTTTAACCGCTGCAATCTCTTCAAATTTTTGCCCTGATCCAATCAGTCAAGCAATGACAACAGTTTTTAACTATATGTGTAAACAAAAGAGATAAGAGGGATGATCTACCTTGCTGGTAGAAATAACGTCCTTCATGGGAGCCACTCTTGAAAGTCTGGTTGACAAGGGGGGTAGAGTGCCCATTACCATTCGTTGACAACGACATACACCTCTCAAAACGTACTTTTATGCTCTCTATATATGATTTCAAAAACCTATAAAACTAAGAAGCTCTAGCACATGCTTGTATCCCTGCTTCCCTCTGCGAAGGGCCTATCTTTTACTTTATGTTGAGTCAGTTTACCTACTTCTTTCTATCCCCGAAGCAAACACTTGTGTCAACTGTGTGCAACAATTCTTATATGCTTACTTATTGCACTTGTTATATTTCTTTGTGTTGACAACTATCTATATGATATACATGTTCAAAAGTTGAAAGCCAATGCTGAAACTTATATCTTCCTTTGTGTTGCTTCAATGCTCTTTTGCTTAGATAATATTGCTTTATGAGTTAACTCTTATGCAAATCTTTTTGATGCTTGTTTGAAAGTACTATTCATGAAAAGTTTTACTTATATGATGTAGTTGTTTACTCATTTTCTATTTGTTAGCAAACTATAGATCATTGCCTTGAGTCACTTCATTCATAACATGAGCCTTACATTATATTATGATCAAGATTGTGTTTAAGCATGTCACTTCAGAAATTATTCTTCTTTTATCGTTCTTGCCTACTCGGGACGAGTAGAACTAAGCTTGGGGATGTTGATACGTCTCCAACGTATCTATAATTTCTTAAGTTCCATGCTATATTATACCAAGTTATCACATGTTTTATATGCATTTTATATAGTTTTATGCATTTTCTGGGACTAACCTATTAACAAGATGCCACAGTGCCAGTTCCATGTTTTCTACTGTTTTTGGTTTCAGAAAAGTACTTAAGGAAATATTCTCGGAATTGGACGATTTCTTTTTTGAAGTCAGTTTTTCATCGGGAACGTTCCAGAAAGCCGAACACGAGACGAAGTGGGCCACCGAGGCGGCGCCACCACGTGCTCGCGCGGCAGCACCCCTAGCCGCGCGAGGACCAGGTGTAGGCCCCTCGGGGCTCCACCGCCTTCGCCCTTTCGCCTACATATACCCCCCAGAACAAAAACCTTAGGACAGTGTTCATATTTTCCTCCACGGGTCCCGAGCGCCGCCGCCATCGAAGACAAGATTCGGGGGACAGAAGTCTCTGTTCCGGCACCCTGCCGGGACGGGGAATTGCCCCCGGAGCCATCTCCATCGACTCCACCGCCATCTCCATCGCCGTTGCTGACTCCTACGATGAGGAGTGAGTAGTTCTCACCCGGGGCTGCGGGATCTACGGTAGCTATGTGGTCTATCTCTCTCTCCCATGATGTGATCTTTTATGTGATCATGAGCTTTGTAATCTAGTTGAATATGTGATGCTACTCTTTATCTATTATGCACTCTAGAGGTTACTTTAATATGAACTCCGGGGTTATTCACGGTTGTAACGGTGACAGTGTGTGCACCGTGTGTGATTCCTTTATGACGTTGTGGTGTTAGTTTACTCGGACTTTGGTGTGTGCTCTTGTAGCCCTACACAATGAATGGTGTTTATCATCCAACATGAGAGTGTTTGAGAGTAGTGTTTATTTATTTAACTTTGATGTCATTGTTGAGAATGTCCACTGGTGAAAGTAGGATCCCTAGGCCTTGTTTCTAAGCATTGGAACACCGTTTCCAACAAGTTCTGCTACATGTTTGCTTGCTGCCATTTTTATTACAGATTGCAATTACTACTTATAATCGTCCATATTACTTGTATTTCACTATCTCTTCGTATAACTAGTGCACCTATACATCTGACAAGTGTATTGGGTGTGTTGGGGACACAAGATACTTCTCGTATCTTAATTGCAGGGTTGTTCGAGAGGGTTATCTTTGACCTCTACCTCCCTGAGTTCGATATACCTTGGGTGATTCACTTAAGGGAAACTTGCTGCTGTTCTACAAACCTCTGCTCTTGGAGGCCCAACACTGTCTACGAGAATAGAAGCGTGCGTAGACATCAAACACCCAAGTGGATCACGGTATTGCTGTCAACTTACCGCACTCACCACTCCGTTACTCCAACTAATGCACACGTTCCCCCTCACACGCCCTGATACATATGTTAAATCAGAACACATAAACAAGAACGGGGTACATAATATGCATCTACTTTCATAACAAAGACATACCAATTGCAATCATCATAACATATATCAACTTAAGAGATCCATCACAAAGGTATTACATATATGACCATAATCATGTTCAACAGCTCATATGGCACTAATTAGTGAAGCTCAAGAGAGAGGAGAGATACATAAGTTACTTCAACAAACCCATAGTCCAGGGGTGGACTACTCCCTCTTCATCATGGAGACGGTGGAGAAGTCGTTGGAGAAGGTGGAGACCACACCGGCAGCGCCCCGCCGGAGTTTTCCTACTCCAATCTGCAGCTCCAGGTCTCTGTTTCGTGGTTTCTGTGTTTCTGCGGCGCTCTTCTCCGAAAGGGCTCGGGGGAGTATTTTTATAGGCGTTTTTAGGTCAAGACGGAGGCGTGGAGATGAAGATCGACGGCATCGGAGCCACGAGGCTCCAAAAGGTGGGCCCCACGCGGCCAAGGAATCTGGCCGCGTGGGCTACCCCCTTTTGGGCCTCAGGCCTTCTCTCGTTCGCTTCCTTGGCTCCTACTCCTTCTTCCTTCCAAAAACTGATGTTCGCGAAGTTTCAGATCATTTGGACGTCGTTTGGGTCCCTGAAACATCAAAATATAGAAAAAGGGGTTTTCTGATAGTCCAGGGTTAATTCCAAATAAATAGGAAAACTGTGAAATATTCCCCAAAACATTATAAAACATTGATATAACCCTTATATGATAAAAATATGAGTAATATAATGCAAAGTTCATGTATGCATTTTACATGCATCAACATCCCCAAGCTTAACATATACTCGTCCTCGAGTATTAAGGTGATAAAACTAAACATGGACTTAGCATTTTATTACTCAACAAAGGATATCAAAGATGATTGTTATGGCTACATAGAGTCAAATGATTCATTCTTACTAAGTAGTAGCAACATGCAAGATATATTATCAAGAGGTATGAAATATTCAAAACAAATATATTCAATGATAATTCATAAAGTGTAACATGAAAGAAAAGTTCTATGGACCAAATGAATGCATAAATGAAAAATAAAAAGATATCCTATATTGGTCATAGAGTATTCTTATGGAAATCTGAATATAAAAGGTGGACACTTTGTAAAGATAGAAAAATAAGTAGAGGAATAACATGCAAGAGTATCATCTAGCTTTCAAATGCTTCAACTTAAGTTAATGTTTGCCATGTAGTTTCCATTGGTGTGATCTTCTCATTACCCCTATCATAGCATCTTTAGTGATTAATAGTTGAAAGTGAAAACAAATATGAGTTATGCGCTTGACAAAGTATGAGTCAAAAGTCTAATGCTCCTTGAAAACAAAAACCTCTTCGACTGGCTACTCAACTTGGGCCACAAAGTAAGTGAAGGTTAGAGTCATCGTGAGTAAAAGTGGAATCATAGAGAGTATCACCCCGGGTACCCTTTGCCCTAGGACACGAATGAGCACATGTCCAAATGACAAAGCTAGCAAACAATGGACATCTCAACATCTCTTTCTTTTACTAATGCTTTTTTCTTGTAAATGTTTTTTCTGTTGTGAGATGTATCATAGATTCCTCCACTATGGGTATGTTGCAAATTTCCACCATGGGCCACATGGTTTAAGTTAGCCGCCAAAGGTGTCTCTCTAGCCATTAATACCACTCCCCCGAACTTACTAAGTTTCCATCTTTATTTCACGCAATGTTAGGGATCCATCAACAAAAGAACATGATATCAACTGAAATGAGATACAGAACACGTTGAAAGCTTGCCATGTGACAGCACATATGAGCTAACTCCCAACCAAAGACCTTTGTCAAGCCCAAAACATCATAATTTTAATCACAATGGGTCAAGTTTATTAAGTGCAATAAAAGTAATGTGTGCATCAAGTTCGTGAGAGCTTTCTAACCAACTTTACCCATGACAATCCCAATGACATAAGCATCTTAATTTGAAAGCATAGATAAAATAATATAACATGGTAAACATACTTGGAATAGCATATTAGTTAATAGGTAGATATGGTGGACTCACTGGAAAAACTTGGTTGAAGGTGTTGGAAAACAAGCTTTTTACTTGTTGGAATTTTTGGGGCTAGCAAGAGGGAGAAAGTTGACCATCTAAATGCATGCATAAGTGTCCATAGAGCTAATCATTTCATGTTAAACAAAGTAAAGCATCACTCAGCATATAAAACATGAATAAGAAATAACTCTTCATAAGACACTTGCATATCAATACTCATTAACAAGCACATAAATCATGCAACTATATGTATCTTTTTAAATCAACTCAAACATCCTCTTCCCAGTATTTTTATAGCATCCAACTTAATTCAACCCAAAATTACAGTAGCTCTCTCATAACATAAATGAAAAGTGGTGGTCTCAAACAAAAAACCAAACCGAAATAAAAAAGAACAAAAAGAACGCTCCAAGTTTATGCGATAAAGTGCAACGAACGAAAAACGGATGTTAGACATGTGCAAACCGAGAGTGTGTTGGTTCAGTGGGGTTGTCTTCACATCCCCAAGCTTATGGTCTTTACCATCCTTGGATATCTTTTGGTCCATCTCCTCTAATCCCTGTGAAAAAAGTTCAAAACACCGTTTCTTCAATTTCTTTTCTTTGGGGTGACATTAGTAGGCACAAAACAATAGAATTGCTTGTTGTATGAAATCCTTAGACAAACATAAGAAACATGTCCAGAAAGTGTATAATGTTGTATTCCTTCTAATAAACTTAATTGGATAAAAAAGATTCAAGTTAAAAGCTTAAAGAATGCATAAAACAAAATAGGACAAAATCTGTCCAGAAAAACAGTAGCAGCAAAATGTATTTTTTACCCCACTTAAATATGTCGAAAAAATCTGAAACAATTCACGCTTACAGAGGATGAAAAGTTACAACTACAGTTCAAATTTCAGCTCATTCGGAGTTACAGAATAGGAATTAAAAATCATACCGTGCACAGATTCGTGCTGAAATAAAATCTCCGAATAGAAAAAGCAACTTTTCTAAGCCCAAATGGGTAAAACTTGGCACTTTATTAAAAATTTCAGAACCTAAAATAAAAACAAAGTCTCTTGGTACAGCAAGAGGACTCAAAGAAAATCTCAAATAAAAACAACTGGGTTGCCTCCCGTAAAGCGCTTTCTTTATAGCCATATAGCTAGGCTTCTTACTTGATAGTTATTGTGGACGAAGCTCATGAGGGAGCTTGAACTTTGGTGTGTCCCTCTTCCTTGGGAAGTGCTCATACATAATACCAGGGTCCCATGGTGCTCTCAAGCCAAGCAAAACAATAGTCAAGTTGAACCCTAGTAGAGAGAAAAACAAAACACAAAAGTAATAACAACTAAGTCTAACTTCCTTTCTATGCATTGGCATTTTGTATGTGAATGAATCACAATAAATAGAGGCTTTCCAATGCATATTAACAATAGTTACTTGCAGCTCATAATTATTAGTAACATAAAGAGGGATCTTATCACCTCCTCTTTCATAAGAGTTGCAAGTAGTAGAAGTAAATTCATCCATATAACCATTAGGATCATCCAACTTAGATAATTTAGGTATATAAAGAGGATCATTAAATTTATTTTGAAATTCATTATCATGCTTCCCTCTTTCAAAATAGTTATTAACATCAATATCAAGTTCAATATCATGGTTGCAACAAAAATTTGGAACTAAAGATAACTCCAAACCATATAAGTATTTCTCAAGATAAGCAAATTTCTTCTTCATGGTGTAATTAGGAGAATCCGAAAACAAAGTAGAACTCTCATGAATAAGAGCACTATCACAAACAGCAAGTATATTATTTTTATCCTCACATAAATTAGTAACAACTAAACATGGAGGTTTATCAATAAGCATAGGACCATCATTTAAAGCATTATCATACAACATATTTAAGCAACACTCCTCATTATCATCAATAAGTTCAGTAGTAGCATTAAAAAGTAAAGGAGCATTATTAGTTTCATCATAATAGCATGGGTTATCATATAGGACCATAGAATTTTCAGCTTCACACTCATCATAACATGGGTTCTCATAAATAACAAAAGATTTTTGAGTTTGAGTGTTACTATCATTTGTTGAAGGTGAAGTTGGGAGAACCAACTCTTCCCCAAGCTTACGATGGACCATATCCATTTCAATCTCATATTCATATCCTTCCTCTTCCAAGCTCATGTTTTCATCATCCTCTTCCTGCAAGATATTAGTACTTTCCATGACAGCAAGAGTTCTTACATAAACATTATCATTAAATTCTTTGCAAAGTTGGAGAATAGTAGAAATGTGTCCTTTCATCACACGAGCTTCATGACTAGTTTCAAAATAAGTATCAATAAGAAAATTTATCTCATGTGCTGCAACATAAGAAATATATTTCTCAACTTGTTCTATATCATGGCATACAAATTTATTCTCACGATAGCAGGCAATTATAGGATCACTATTATGCTTACATTGATAGTGAGAGTGTTTGTAGTCTTTTCTAGTGCAACAAGTTACATCATGTAATTCATAAAACTCAGTAGCCATATCATCGAGATGTTCAAGTAGTTCAAGCATTCTATTTCCTTCTTTGGTTGATCGGTATTCATAGTAAGCTCCATTAGTTTTAACATAACCTTCCTCCATAGCTTATCACACATATTAAAAGCAACACTAGTTTTTATGTGTTTTTAATTTTTTAATGCAAAACCAAAAATAAAATGACACTAAAACAATGTAAACCGAAATAACAAGTGCAAAACAAAATACAAAACTGAAAATAAAATAACAAACCGAAAATAACAATGACAAAAACAAAATAAAATAAAATGCTTTGAAGACAAAAAGATGGGTAAGATGATGCTCACGCAGGTGCAACCTCCCCAAACTTAGTTGTTTACACAAGTTGGTGATGTTGACTTTGTTGTGAGATATCCTTTCCACTTGTTCAGCAACAACACCAGAAGATCTTGCATAGTTGATGAAGACTTGTGGGACAACTCTTTACTTGCTCACATCCCCGGCAACGGCGCCAGAAAATAGTCTTGATGACCCTAGTTGACAAGGGAACTTGATGCGGTGTTGCTTCCAGTCACCTGTGTCAAAAAGAGTATGGGTTAGGTTGAGACTCCAAGTGCAAATTGTATAGTAAGGGAAAGACTAGTTTTCCCCACCTTCCTCCATAGAAGGTGGATCGGTATTCATAGTAAGCTCCATTAGTTTTAACATAACCTTCCTCCATAGCTTATCACACATATTAAAAGCAACACTAGTTTTTATGTGTTTTTAATTTTTTAATGCAAAACCAAAAATAAAATGACACTAAAACAATGTAAACCGAAATAACAAGTGCAAAACAAAATACAAAACTGAAAATAAAATAACAAACCGAAAATAACAATGACAAAAACAAAATAAAATAAAATGCTTTGAAGACAAAAAGATGGGTAAGATGATGCTCACGCAGGTGCAACCTCCCCAAACTTAGCTGTTTACACAAGTTGGTGATGTTGACTTTGTTGTGAGATATCCTTTCCACTTGTTCAGCAACAACACCAGAAGATCTTGCATAGTTGATGAAGACTTGTGGGACAACTCTTTACTTGCTCACATCCCCGGCAACGGCGCCAGAAAATAGTCTTGATGGCCCTAGTTGACAAGGGAACTTGATGCGGTGTTGCTTCCAGTCACCTGTGTCAAAAAGAGTATGGGTTAGGTTGAGACTCCAAGTGCAAATTGTATAGTAAGGGAAAGACTAGTTTTCCCCACGAGGGTGACTCGAGGGTTTATATCGAACTCTCGGGGAAATGAACCAAAAGCTGTTGTCTCCTTATCCTTTTTTATGAAACCTACAAAACAAAGTAAATTGTTTTGTGCCCTCAACCTCACCAAGTGGTTGTCAAGCACAAGGTGTAAGTAAAAGATATTGAAATAACAAATGCAAAGCAGAAATAAATATGTAATGATGATAAATAAATATGCAATGATGGTATAAATGATAGTGGATGATGTTTTTGTGTTTTGTATGGTGTTTGCAAGATATAAAAGTATTTTTGTATTTTCGGATTTTTAAATGGCAGAAAATGTAAAGTGCTAATAAAGTGTTGGAAAGGTGTTTCTTATGATTAAAATTGGACTGGGGTTCATGGTTTCACAAATGCACTCTCTCTTTAATATAGTGTTAGATAATGGAACATAAGAATTGACATATGAGATTGCAACAAGACAAGTTATTAATAATATGGGCATCACATCCTAACATAGAGGTCTTTTGGTTATTAACCTCTCTTATACTCCACCAAGATGCGAACTAAATCATAACACCTCAGTAATTAAGATAAACAGAATATAGCTTTAAGTTCTATGACATGAAGTTAGAATAAGAACATGCTAGATCTAGTCATGAAGAAAATGGCAAGGTCACACATATCCCCGGTAGCATGGTATTTCTTTTTATCCCTAGTGAGGAAACAAAGTAAGATAAACAACCAAGTGGATCACGGTATTGCTGTCAACTTACCGCACTCACCACCCCCCGTTACTCCAACTAATGCACACGTTCCCCCTCACACGCCCTCATACATATGTTGGATCAGAACACATAAACAAGAACGGGGTACATAATATGCATCTACTTTCATAACAAAGACATAACAATTGCAATCATCATAACATATATCAACTTAAGAGATCCACCACAAATGTATTACATATATGACCATAATCATGTTCAACAGCTCATATGGCACTAATTAGTGAAGCTCAAGAGAGAGGAGAGATACATAAGTTACTTCCACAAACTCATAGTCCAGGGGTGGACTAGTCCCTCTTCATCATGGAGACGGTGGAGAAGTCGTTGGAGAAGGTGGAGACCACACCGGTAGCGCCCCGCCGGAGTTTTCCCCCTCCAATCTGCAGCTCCAGGTCTCTGTTTCGTGGTTTCTGTGTTTCTGCGGCGCTCTTCTCCGAAAGGGCTCGGGGGAGTATTTTTATAGGCGTTTTTAGGAGAAAACGGAGGCGTGGAGACGAAGATCGACGACATCGTAGCCACGAGGCTCCAGAAGGTGGGCCCCACGCGGCCAAGGAATCTGGCCGCGTGGGCTACCCCTTTTGGGCCTCAGGCCTCCTCTCGTGCGCTTTCTTGGCTCCTACTCATTTTTCTTTCCAAAAAATGATGTTCGCGCAGTTTTAAGTCATTTGGACGTCGTTTGGGTCCCTGAAACATCAAAATATAGAAAAATGGGTTTTCTGACAGTGCAGCGTTAATTCCAAATAAATATGGGAACTGTGAAATATTCCCCAAAACATTATAAAACATTGATAAAACACTTATATGATGCAAATACAATATGAGTAATAAAATGCAAAGTTCATGTATGCATTTTACATGCATCACCCGGCCCGGCCCGAAAATACCGGGCCTGGGCCCGATGGGACTGACCACCGGGCCGGGCCTGGGCCTGATTTTCGGGCCCCGACAGTCGAGCCGGGCCGGGCTCGGGCCTTGCAAAAACAGGAAAACATGAAGAGTCGGGCCGGGCCGATCGGGCTTTGTCGGGCTCAGGCTGGGCCTAGGCCTCATTTTGCTGCCCGACAGTCGGGCCGGGCCGGTCTCGGGCCTGAACTTTTCTACGTCGGGTTTTTTTAGGCCCGGCCCGGCCCGAGAAATGGCCAGGTATAGCTGTGAGTAGCCAAAAAAAAGAGACTCAACTTGTAGTGTGCCGCAGATGGGCCTCATTTGACGACTAACTACTGTACTACGTCAGAATACACAACCTTTTCGACAACCAGAAGCCCATACGTACGGCCCATCGTCACCAGGCTTCCGCCCATCGTCACGCCGCACGCCTGTCTGTAACTCTGTACATGAACGCCGGCACCAGGAAGTAGGAAGGTTCCAGAAGAGCTGCAAGTCCAAGAAGAACTGTTTTTTCCTTGACAAAAACAGTACGCAATTGGAAAAACCGTCAGGCTTCATATATAAAAAGCGACGTAATGAAAAACGGTAGTTAACAGAGCAAGTATACATCTGCCAACGTCAAGTATACATGGCCAGACCCAGACCGACGACTTGGGACCTGTGACTTGCTCGAAAGCAAAAGGTAAGTAAGCTGGCGATATCCAACAATCAAGAAGAGTCATTAGCCATCCAGAGCCCTGCACTGGTTCAAAAAAAATATATTTTTTAAGCAACTGTTCAACTCTTCTAAACCAGTGGTGAGCCGTAGCTTGTGATCACCAGGTCTACTGTCCAACAACGACGTGGCCGCGTACGGCGTAGGCTGATGCCTGATGAGATACAGATGCGTATCCTCGTCGATCACGCCAAGGAATCGGCAGGTTCACTGCATCGATCGGTACGTACGTGAAAGCGATCGCAAATGTATTATACGGATTCAATCGACGTATGCAGCTATATATACAGTAGGTTCTTGCGTTACTCCTTGGACCTTCTCCCCTTCCATGGAACACTGCGACAAGAAGATTCATTAAACTTGGAAAGGAACGTCCGTACGTTCACCTCGCTGTCTCGGGAGGTAGAAGCTTGCGTGCTACCTGTAAGTGAGCACACAGGTCTGAACACTTGTGTGGTTTTCAGGCCAGAGTTTAGGCAGTTCCATTTCGGACTAGAACGCATTGTTCTGGCTGTCGATAGCGCAGATGAGGACAACTGAAACTTCAATGTCACATAAGTTTGGCTGTTGGCTCCAAGGTGTTAGTAAGATCAGCAGAGGAAATAAATTAACATAGCTCTGTGCCTCTTTGGATGACAACATCAAGAAGGGTCAGGATTCGGTTTCAAAAAAAAAAATCTTATAAAATCGGTTTCAAAAAGAAGGGTCAGGATGATGAACAGCAGGCCAGCCCAAGATGATAATATTAAGAAGCATCGAGATAGGAAAAATGCAGATCAACATAGCTGGCATGCACATGAGCCATTCATTACGCAGGACAGAAGATGGTAGTATGAAAAAATTGTATTTCCTTCCAGCAATCATCTTTCACCACTCCCATGATTATTGTGCAGGGAATATTCCTGTTAACTTATCCAGCAATAGTTTAGAGATATCTGGATCCAGGCATCTCTAGGTCAAAGTCAGAGCTCGATAGTTTTTTCACCATTGGAAACGTTAGACGATGCATCGCAAAGTAAAACATGTTCATGCGAGTCGCATGGCAGTATGTGGGCACGCAGGTCTGAAGTTTTAGACACCCTTGGCTGATATTCAAACCGGATATGCCTGCACTATGGATTTTTTGTCGATCAGATCAGTTTCAGACTAAAGAGCATCATCATAATCGAAAGCCAGAAGATTAATCTGCCGTACACCTCTTCTGCAAGTGTCACTACACCATTCGAGTATGGAATATGGTGTTTGCGTGGCTCGGTTTCACTCTGGTGGTCACTACCCGGTGGCACTCCTTTTCCTCCACCGAGGAGTGGTGGAGGTCCGTCATCTTCAACAACGGTACCCGGAGGAAGTCCATGGCCTCCCTCATCATGCTCGCGTGTTGGGAGATTTGGAGCGAGCGTAACGCACATGTCTTTCGCAAGTTCTCTATCATGCCAACGGTGGTCGCTACCCGGATTAAGTCCGAGGCGGTAATGTGGTGCTCCGCGGGAGCTAAGCACTTGGGCTCTATTATGCCGGAGGATAGTTGCTTTGTTGTTGTTTTCCCTTGGCGTTGGGGGTTTCTTGTACCCCTTTGTGTGGGTTTGTAAAACTTCTTTTAACTCCTCCTTTTTTAATGTGATAAGGCAAAACTTTTGCCTTCGTTTCAAAATAATCGAAAGCCCTGATGAAAAACCACTTAAACTTCAATGTCTCCTCCAACATATATTTGTCCGTTGGCTACAAGGTGTTGACAGCTAGGAAAATACTGAACATCATACTAGCTAACATTCACATAAGTCAACCGTATGGAGCTGTATTTTCTCGTGACAATTGTCCTTCACGTATTGATTGTTTTTTTTGTATATATATGCACTCCAGCTTTCAACATTATAATCACGTCTACTGAAAAATGATCCAGGATCGTTTCAAAAAAGAAAAATGAGCCAGGTAGCATTATGCTGTTCAGTGTCTGGATCTTGGAATCTCTAGGTTTTTTTCTTTTTGCTCATTAAAGGTCAGAAAGCTCGATGTGCGATGCACTACAATTCAGCGGCACGCTACATGCGCGATGCTCGGTAGACTAAAACAACAATGTACGTGTGATTCGCCTAGCTGACGATATCTAATTCAGAATTCAGAACCTCAGAACAGATGCTCTGAATCTTTTGTTCTAGCGTGCGGACGACAGCACATGGATACACGAGTGATCTGCCGCTGACTCCGCGCCGTGCACATCACAGACGTGCACCGCACACCAAAGCCACGAACTTTTCAGCTCCGTCCCAATCGGATTATCGCTCCCCGTTATATATTCGTTATCTGAAGTTCAGAACCATTCTACCAATGGATTTGCATGAACATCTCCTGCATCCAACCAAACCTGATGACTGACGTGGACGGCTTCGGCAGAGGTTAACCACGATGCGTCTGCTTTGTTGAAATCTTCAGAATACGCTACGATGCGGCCAAGCATATTTTCTTGTCGCACTCTGCATCCGGCCACATTTTGAAACTTTTGTATAGTACATGTACTGAAGATGTCAACAAAATAGCTAAGAAAGCGACGCCTTTTTCCTTGTTCGCGGCACGCACGAAGCCATGGCCGCATTGGCCAGCAGATCGAGCGAGCAGCACAAGCTAGCTCAGCTGCCGATGTAAACTAACCAAGTCTACCTGAACCTGATCCATATGTACCCTTGTAGACGACGAAGAGCAAAGGAAACTCAGTTCGAATCACATGCCTTCCAGAAGAAACTTTGTTCTAGAAGGAATGAACAAAAAGATTCAGGAATTTCATCACTCTTCAGTCGTCACGGCCTAATTAATCCCAACGCGAGTTGAAAGTTGAAACTGAAGGCTAAATCTTGTCTAGTCAGGCCGCATTGCCGCGGTATTGGAACGGGAATAGGTCCGGCACTGAGGGAAGTAGCAACTGATTCTGATGCGATTCACAGCAAGTCGTGGTACAATCACCTCCCATGGACTTTGGAAAAAAAACAGCTTAATTAGATTCGAATCACACGCAGATGCAACTCAGGAATCTTTCTGAATGGGATTCGAATCACACGTAGTAAATGCAACTCGCAGGAATCTTTCTGAATGGGATCCAGATGCAGAGAACATTAGTACTATTATTACTATTATTTTTCATGCGAAGAAAAATCTTAACGAGATTTGGGTGAATTGTTGTGTTCTCCAAATGAATATCATGCGGGAATACTCTAATTTTCCAGGTGCAGGGAAACGCCGTGTCAATGACGCAAAATCATCAAGAGACAAAACCGGAATTATCTAATGTAACGGAGACAGGGAGCGATCATTTCAACCATGGGCAGCGCGCACGCGAATTGTTGGGGAGTTGATTCCATGAGCGTGGCCATTAGAGGACCACAAAAGCATGATTACGCATCGTCCGACTTGTATCTCACTAGACCGACATTCTACATTGGGAAAGAGATTTGAATTAATAATCTATTTTTTAGGACAAAATAATAATCTACTGGTAATATACTTATGTACAAGGTGAAAACTAGATATTTTTATTTTTGTTATTATTCTGATAATCACGTGACACATTTTTCCTTTTATAACACACCTGATGTCAACTAACGCGCCCCGTTGGACTAACCACATAGAAGCACATACACTCCTCGCGCATTGAGATGTGAGACATTGTTGGCGTCGAGACAGAGATGTTGATTGTGATGGAGCAATGATGTCGACAAATTCGAGAGACGATACCTCATTGAAGCACTTCAAGATTAGGGTTTCGAAGTTGTCCGAGAGCTGCGGGAAAATGAAGGCATCAGAGTATCCACTAGGTGGGCAATTGATACAATTTACGAAGTGAACCTTGTAGCGTCCTCAAATTGCACAAAAACATATTTTTCAATCTCATTATATCTCGATTGCCCTATGATTTACGTTGTACAACAATATATCCACTACTAAGCCATTGCTGGAACGGTTGTGTGGCGTCACAGAACGATACTTCTCTCGTCAAGCTTGCGCTATGGAAGACCGTTTCCATTCTACGGTGAGGCTAGTTAGACGACATGGCCACCTCGTCATGGTGATGTGCATCCCCGCAACCCTATTGTTATTCTCCTCCTTTTTTTCGAGTACTAGTGTGAAGCTCTCCACCTTTAGAGGAATTTGGGAATTTATAGCGGTGAAGCTCTCCACTTCTGCTCGATACATAATCACGATCCAAGTACCATTACGAGTTTCTCTCCCATAAAAAATCCCTAATAGTCAAACGATCTAAAGGAAGAAAAATAAGAGAGAGAAACTTCAGAACCCCTATCTCACGCTTGTTAGGGAGGTGCAAGGCATGATCATTGATTCTTGAGAGTTGACTAAGTGTATGGAGAGGTGCAACCATGATTGTGGAGCACATATCCATCAATTCATCGACATAGGGGTCCATAGTGCAATTGTGCCTCATCCCATCATCAAAATTGATTATGCCTCTTCTTTATCCATGCAAATGCCAACAATAGTGCATCGACAGGGGAGTGCGGTGTTTTGGAGGTCGAACTACATGAAGCTCGGTTTATGACAAAGTCAAATTGACATTTTTTATATATTAAAACATTAAAAATAATTTCTAGGTGTATATAATGTTGAAATGTTGCATTGTGCAAATCTTAAGGAAACATTTGTTATATTTTGTCTGGGGAAAAAAGAAAATATGTAGATCGGGATCGGTGAACAACGAACATTTTAAAATTGGAAATTTGTCCGGTTTATCTTTTTTGTGCTGCCTAAACTAATACAAATCAAGCACTGAAAAATTTATATAGTCATAAATCTTGACACTATCTACATGTAGAATTTTTTGAAACACGAAAACGCAAGTTTTGAATTTTTAAAACACCAAGCTCCACGGAGTTTGGCCTGTAGATGGACTTTCCGATGAGTTGGGACGTTTCACACGATATGTTCTCTATCAGTTACGCTAACCAACCGGTCGTTTGCTAACTAAAAATCTTGTACTCCTAGCCTACATTTAACAAGTAAAGACGAAATACAATCTGATAGATAGGGTCTTGCAGTTTCTTCTTATATCCTGGATAAGCTATACGATCGGGTTAACTAAAACTAACTTAGGGCAATACGCACACGGAAACATCCGCCGACAAGCCAACCGAGATCAAACGTGGAAAGATAAGATGAACCGCATCCGTGACACCGGAGTACCGGACCCAGGCACCTTGTACTGTACGTACCGCTGCACATTGGGTCACGTTTCCGCTGCCGCTCCACGCGAATCACGCCCCAGCTTTTTTTGCCCAATCTCCACACCTTTTCCGTCCTGTTCCGTACCACAAGTCCACAACGTCCAGTTGTATAGGATGTTTGGTTCGAGGGATTTGGAGATCCGAAATGGGAGTTTAACCAAGCGTATGGAGACATTGATTGGTTGGGTGGAGGATTGCTGGTAAAATCGGCAACAATTAATCAACTCCTAATGAAAACAGTGTAATTATGGTAGGCAAAGATCCCTGGCCTGGCTCCGTGGAGATTCCAGGAATCTGCACCCCATGCTCAGTGTGGTGTGGTGTGGGTGGCTGGCCAGCATTATTGATTGCGTACACTTAATGAATAAATAAATCCAGCGAATTCTGCAATCAATTAGTAATGTTTAGTTTATTCCGCCTGACTTTGGAGTCGTCTCGCTCAAAGCGTTGGAAAAGCGGGTTTACCGCTATGCTCGGAACTCATAAGAAAATCGGCCGAGAAAAGCTTCCGTCCAGAACTCTCACAGACCGATGGGCCCCGTCGTCGTCTGGTCCCGCTGTCATCGTGAGCGGCGGCAGAGGTTGGTGAGCGTCAGCGCGCACCTACCCCCGGTGCGTCGATCTCATCAAAACAACCCTGGTTTCAAAAAACAACAACAACAACCCGAAATATTTTATGCCCGGAACTAACCAAAGCCGCAAAGATACACCACAAGAGAATCCAATTATTCTTATTTTATTTTGTTTATTGATAAAAACGAAGAAGGATATACATATACGGTACATCTTTTCTGGGGGTTCGAAATCGGAAGACGTATAGCGGCGGTGATGTGCACGGATACGTCAATATTTTTCTGAACTGTTTTGTACACGGATACGTACGTACGGCTTACACGAGGGACGCCAACAACTTGCTCTGGGTCCGTCAGACGCGCTTATATAGCCGCCCTCCCGATCTCCCCTACCAGCACGCACCGGAACACCCCCTCTCCCCTGCCTGCCTTCCTTCCCTCCCTCCCTCCCCTGCTCTCGCTCGCCCTCAGTCCTCCCACGCACGCCATGGCGCTCCTCACCGATCTCCTCAACCTCGACCTCTCCGACACCACGGAGAAGATCATCGCCGAGTACATATGGTACGGCCCGCCCGCTTTTGCCTCCTTCTTCTCCGTATCTTGGCCGCCTGCCGGAAGATCGGTTTTCTTGATGATGCTGAATTCGGGGGATCGTCGGAGCCGGCGGGGTCCGTCGTCGTAGCTTGCGTCGTTCCGCAGATTCGTCCTAGTGGAGGAGTAATAGTACTACAGTATATTTTTTCTTTATTCTCGCTTTTCACGATCCGTGTGGTGTGATCAGCGGCGGCCGTGCTCGTGCGGCGGCCACCTTTTTTCCTTCTCTTTACCTCCGATATGTTCATGTGGGGGAGAAAAGTTTGATTTTTTGCCGTGTGAGAAGCGGTTTTCCGTGTCGATTTGCGCTCCATATGCGGACGGATGTGCTTAGGATCGTACGATACGAGAGCGGTACTAGCAGCCGTGGTACGTCTCCTCGGGTTTGTCCTGTTGGGGAGGATCTCTCCAGTGGCAGGCTCTGCTGTCTGCCACCGCCTGGTCCTCCCCTGCGTATGTGCTCTGTTTCTAACTACAGTATCTCCTAATCTGGTGATCCAACCATTACTTTTTAGAGATGCAAACAGTTCATCTTTGATCATAAAAACTGGAACCATGGTGATCTGTCGTCAGCAAAAACTCAAACCATGCAGTCATAAATTTGTGCTGGTGATTAATCTTGCATATTCTCTCTCGTTTTAATGCAGGATCGGTGGATCTGGCATGGATCTAAGGAGCAAGGCCAGGGTAAGATGAAAAGATTTGGGTTCCCAGCACAGCAAGGACCCCATGTTCCTTGCCGTGTCTTATCACCTTTTGGCCAGTTATCCACTGAGCTGAGCTGCTCATCTGCTTATATTGGCTAACTGTGTGTATGTATACTGTTCTGGTTGGTTGGTGCAGACTCTCCCCGGTCCGGTCACCGATCCCAGCAAGCTGCCCAAGTGGAACTACGACGGCTCCAGCACCGGCCAGGCCCCCGGCGAGGACAGCGAGGTCATCCTCTAGTAAGTGCCACTCCAACACTTAACTCAGTTTGTGAAGGTTTTTCATAGCTTGTTTAGCTGGATCCGACTTCCGAGGAGTAATTTGTTCCATCTTGCAGCCCACAGGCTATCTTCAAGGATCCATTCAGGAGGGGAAACAACATCCTTGTAAGTGACCACCTCCACCTCTAGTGCAAGTGATCTGTACCTGTATTTGTCACTGCAGTTGACTGACCTGAATCTTGAGGTCAACTATCCATGTCGCCAGTACCATCAGGAGGGGAATCACCTTTAATCTTTTCTGATGTACTGCAAGTTGAATTATTTCGGTCCACTATGTTTAGCTATTACCAGTATCTGCCGCAAATTTCTATCAATTCTGGGACCACCCGGGAAAATTAGATGTGAGTATCTTTGGTTTAGTAGGCGTGCTTGTCTGGTCTACCTAACTACAGTGAAGGAATCCAATGGTCGTTTTGTCAACATCCTTAACAATCGTGATCCCCTAAATTAAATTCGAACAACTTGCAGGTCATGTGCGATTGCTACACTCCAGATGGCGAGCCGATTCCCACCAACAAGAGGCACGCCGCTGCTAAGATCTTTAGCAACCCTGCTGTATCTGCCGAGGAGCCATGGTATATTATATGCGTTGTATTGGATTAATAACTATCGCCACGCTTGAAATGATGGTCATCTTACAGTTTTGTGATGATAATTGATCGACTGACCTTGTTGTTTTGATGATAGGTACGGTATTGAGCAGGAGTACACCCTCCTGCAGAAGGATATCAACTGGCCTCTTGGCTGGCCCGTTGGTGGGTTCCCCGGTCCTCAGGTACATTTACTTGCAGATTGGCTGTTGAAATCGATAATAAGATGTCGGAAGTGTGACCTTAACTACTAATCTTAACTTTATGTATGCGTAGGGTCCTTACTACTGCAGTATTGGTGCCGAAAAGTCGTTTGGACGTGACATAGTTGACTCCCACTACAAAGCTTGCCTCTTTGCCGGCATCAACATCAGTGGCATTAACGGCGAGGTTATGCCCGGACAGGTGAATACTACTACTATATGTTAATCATCTTCTGTACGCTTCAAAAAATTACTGTCTTTTCTGACCATGGTAAATTATGATTGTGTTTTCAGTGGGAGTTCCAAGTTGGCCCAAGTGTTGGCATTTCTGCTGGTGACCAAGTGTGGGTTGCTCGCTACATTCTTGAGGTAAAATATTCTATCAGGATGGTGATAGATCATATCTTTGAGATTGAATGTTATCTAAAACAGCATTAGTTGTCAGTTAAAATTATTGTGATATTAAATGGCACTCTCCCTTTCTTCAGAGGATCACCGAGATTGCCGGAGTCGTGGTCACATTCGACCCGAAGCCTATCCCCGGAGACTGGAACGGTGCTGGTGCTCACACAAACTACAGGTAAGATGAGGACCCTTCAACAGTTCGAAGCGCTCTGTTCATTTTATTGTGCCACTTTGCTGATCATCGCTGCTGTGTTGAATCCAGCACCGAGTCGATGAGGAAGGATGGTGGGTTCGACGTCATCGTGGCTGCCGTCGAGAAGCTCAAGCTGAGGCACAAGGAGCACATCGCCGCCTATGGCGAGGGCAACGAGCGCCGTCTCACCGGCAAGCACGAGACCGCGGACATCCACACCTTCAGCTGGGTACGCACACGCCATTCTCTCTTCGGCGTCACCTCAATCCATGTCTGTCGTGTTATGAGATCGGTACTGAAATTGTTTCTTGCTCTGCAGGGTGTGGCCAACCGTGGCGCGTCCATCCGTGTGGGCCGCGAGACGGAGCAGAACGGCAAGGGCTACTTCGAGGACCGCCGGCCAGCGTCCAACATGGACCCCTATGTCGTGACTGCCATGATCGCCGACACCACTCTCCTGTGGAAGCCATGAAGCGCTCCCTGACTTTGCTCTTCCGCTCGCCGTGTGATCAGTGGGTTTGGTGTTGGCCATTGGAAGGTTTGGTGGTGGCATTGTGGTGTGGACAAGATTCTTCCAACATTTCCTTTCCCGTTTGGTTGCATACTAGTCCAGTCCGTTTAGTTAGGTTCAGGGGTGTGGTCTCTTCTCTTCGGGTGGTGGGTGGCAAGAGGCGAGCATTGCCATTGTTTCTCTTGCCGTCTGGTCGTCTGTAATCAATCAATTGATAATAAACATTGTCCGTACTTCATCCGTGGTACCAAACTAGATGTCTCATGTTACGGATGGTGGTGGCCTAGATGATTATCTTTAGTTGTTGCTTTATTGCTAGTGATGCAACTTTGTAAGGCACTTGTCGCACTTCCAATGGTCGTGGATGAAACTAGGTTACGCTAAATTATTAGTGCGCGATGAGTGGGTGGCAACATCGTAACGAGTGTAATGAGTGACGGCTTTATTACTGAACAAAGAGAAGAATGGCTACAAACTGGAAATAAAAACGGTATAATCTAACCACTGCTCCCCTTTCCCCTCAATGCAATGTACAGAACCCTGAGCCTATTCAGTCATGGCAATCAAAACAGGCCCTCGATATGAAAAGCATCAGCGGCGAAATAGAGAGATATGGAAGAGATAGCACTCGGTTGATAAGAGCTGGGTGTCCCGGAAAAGCTTCCGCAATACGCATACGCTCCTCCTATATCATAGAGCAGCACATGATCGTCCCGTTCCAAAGCGAATCAACCAATCAGAGATCTCGATAAGCTCTGCACGTTCCTGATCCGGTACAGTGCACTCGCTTTGGTCTCCGCTCCCAAAAACGACGTCCCACGATCCCCAACTAGGGTCTAGAATCCCGACTCCCCTCATTCCTGTCCGTCCATGGCCCCAGTCATCTCAAGGAACAGTGGTATGCACCCTCATCTTCCTCCCTCCAACCACTACTCCCGGACAATCCATGCCATTATTGTGCACTCCTTTCTTTGACGTGTACAGCGCTTCCTCACCAGCTCCTCCCAACTTTGTAAGTACTTCGTAGTGATCACTTTCCAATTTTACATTCACATCTTGAAATTTCCAAGAATTAGCTAGCCCTAGTCGCCGCTGGCCTGGCTGGTCAACCTGTTGCTGTTTTGATATATAGCTCCTCGGTCTATCACGGCACAGCAAAAGTTGCCGGCCGGTGTTCAAGCTTCGTCTGCGCCGGTCTTCGTCTCTCCTCTCGGGGCCCCCCTTGATTCCAGCGTCAGAACACGATCATCACTTGGTCAAAATGCAGTGCGAAATTGCGACCCAAGCGGCGAACAGAAGGCCACCATCCTTTAGCTGCCGGAAAGGTCCCGTTGTTAGTCCAAGTCCAACACAGAGCAGTATATATTGTACTCCATGGATTGATGATCGCCGTGAACAAATCAGCGAGCGACACTTCGTGCACCGAAAAGCTAACAGAACCACCTTAATCACTCCCTTGTAGTGTGCTCCCAGATTATTGTATCTACTGTAGTGTGGTAAACTATTGCGTTTCCGAGGAGAGCATTGTATATGGCAGCAATTTGCAGAGATCTGGTAGGAGAGACGCCAACGGAAGAGACGAACGAACGTCGATGGGGGAGATCTTGAAGACTTAAAGATAATCGCCCAGATAGACAGATCTTCAAGTAATCGATCGTGACAAGGGGACCAGAAGTTGCGGTACCCCACGCTACATTCTGTTCGACGCTGATGCCATGCCAGCCGAACGTGCATGATATCGGCGAGAGGGAGGCCCCTTGGCTCCACGGTGAGAAGCCGAAGCACATTGCACCGCTCATTTTTAACGCATCCTCTAGAAAGAAATGGACCATTCGCCAAGCCCTTCTTGGTAATGCTTGGATTGGAAAGATTAAAATGGATGAGGATTTCTCCATCCAACATGTCGTTGAGTTCGTGGACCTATGGAGAAAAATTCAACATTTCACCTTTGTTGAAACCCTTGAAGATAGTATTGTTTGGAACCTCACCACGGAGGGTGAGTACTCGGCTAAATCGGCCTATAGGGCGCAATTCTTGGGAACCCCCGCCTCCGATATGAAGCGTCTTGTGTGGAAGATTTGGGCTCCCCCCAAAACCAAGTTCTTCGCGTGGCTCGCCCTCCAAAACCGTATTTGGACGGCGGATCGCTTGGCGCGGAGGGGTTGGCCAAATTGTGGCCTTTGCCCACTTTGCCATAGGGCTCCCGAAACCACCGCACACCTCCTTTTGCATTGCCGCTACACGACGAGAATTTGGACCTCCTTGAAGGAATGGACCGGCCTCCACGACCTCGACACTACTACATGGCCAACCCTCTCGCTCCCGGATTGGTGGAGTCGCATGACGAGCCGCAAGTCTTTGGCCTCCCTTCTCCTTCTCACCTCTTGGGAGGTGTGGAATGAGAGGAATGCTCGGGTCTTCAAAAATAAGCACTCCTCGCCCCTCACCATCCTCGCCAAAATAAAGAACGAAGCCAAGCTTTGGGTGCTTGCGGAAGCGAAGCGGCTAGGAGATTTAGTGCCGGGAGAGTAATCCGTTTTTGTTGTTCGTTACTTTGGCATAATTTTCTTGTACCAACTCTCTCTTAATCAATATAAGGGGCAAATCTTTTGCCCCACAGTTCTAAAAAAAGATATCGGCGAGAGGGTTGTTGGGTGATGGCTCGTGCAATTTGGAATCTTGAGCAGGTAGACACAAGTGTATACATATGCAGGAAGTAGACGTGTAACGGGTGTATCTATTGACTAAATACGAAGTACACGAGCACGCCAAGATTGCAAGAAAAAACTAGGATAATTAAGGACTGAACATTATTCAGTTGTGCAACTTGTGTGGTTGGCTACTTACCAAAAGGAAAATAAACTTGTAGTATAGTTGAAATCTGAAGATTCCATGCCTATAGGCTATAGCTGACCACTAGCTCAAGTGGATGACAAAAAAATTACTCCCTCCGTTCCATTTTAATTGACTTGGTATTCGCTACATTTGGATGTATCTATACATGTAACATGTCTAGATACATCCATATTTGGTGGATAGCAAGTCAATTAAATTAGAACGGAGGGAGTACTTTATCAACATCATCAGAAACATCCATAAACGGAAGGAAGCCTATGAGGACACCAATTATTGACAGCGATCATCTAATCTTTTGTTTTTCTAATCACCGATGAAGCAGCTACATTCTGCTACAGAAATGTAGGCGATTCATGCGTAGAAGAAACAGACAATATCACGCCACATAACGGACATCTTCAGGCACAGAGTACGCTCTTCTTACAGATAATAACTGTGCAGGTAACAAGAGCACGTTTCTGCCGTTCTGCGTCAGGTACGTACTACGAAGATAGAACCTAGAGGAAACCTTCGATGCCATGGCCAGCACGAGCTTCTTTGTATAATTGCAGCGCCTCCTCCATTACCTGGGCTCGTGATAAAAGCTCGGCTCGTTTCTGACTGGAAGGATGAGTGGAGAGGTAGTTTTGCAGTGCTGATTGACTTCCCGCAATCTTTCCTAGCTTCTCATAAACTTTAGGAGCAACGCGTGGGTCGAAACCAGCAGAAGCTTGTAGCATGAGTCCAATGTGATCTGCCTCTATCTCCATCCTACAAGGGTAAGCATCATCAGAAGAGCTTCTGTCACGAAAACTTGCATATATTTGACGACGAAATAACAAGGTCGAAAACTGTACACCACGCGAAATATTCTAATGACATACACTAAAACATACTGGCATATTACAAGAACAAGAATTCAGCTAAAGAGCTCACCCCATCTATTTCAGTGGGCACAGCTATGATCATGATAGTTCAGTGAAGTAGGCCAGCAATCCCATTCATCATGTTTGATCCCCATAACCCCTTCTTTCTTCTTGATCCTTACCAATAAATATTCATTCTTTATACGTTAGGTTGGGTTTCAGATGTATCAGGAATGAGACTAATCTAGTAAAGGGGAAGAGCCTTTCTTTAGAGAAAGAACCGTCAATTCAGGCAATAACACTAGTGCACTAGGCATCTTGTTTCAAGACAACTGCTAACTTCATATAGCTAAACATCCTAGCTCCTATGATGCAACATTTCAGATGCACTAAATGTCTGTACTTGCTCGCTTGACAGCAGTGTGCAATGGCCATGCTGTAGATCAGTTCAAAGGTGAGGCCCCCAGCTGATCATAGCAAGCACCACGGATAGCTTGTACTGACGAGTCTCAACAGTTAATATTCCATTATAGTTGAGTGTGTATTTCAAATAATTGTTTTTCCTAGAATTGGTTGTACGGAGTATTTTATTTTCAAACAAACATACGCAAGAAGATATGAATAGTATAGATGTATACAAACAGAGAATTACTATGCTCCTTGAATAATTTTGAACAAAAACTTATTTTAGGTTTACTTCTTTACAAAATTTCCACAATTTAGTCAGCCCTGGGAAGTTTCAATTTTTCCCATCAATGAAGATCCTAACTGACTAGTGCTTCATACTGGAACAACAAGAACTTGTCAAGGAGACTGATTTTACCCCAAGTCAACAGTACAAATTACAACCTTAAATAGTAAATGCCTTGTGCATCTCAAATATACACTACCCCAATCCTCGGAGTGATAGATTTTCACATATGACATATGTGTTATAAAATGATTCTTACGTGAAATCTGACAGAAAATCAATGGACAACCGAACTTTCACGCACTTTAAACGATGATGCAATGGTAATGTGATTCTAGTAATTGTACAAGAAAGACATCATCCTTGTCAATTTTGGTGGGAGTTGTAATAGAACTATCATATTATCATTCTAATCAGTTTAGTGTTTGGCGATAAATTCCATGCATATCCAGGCCACGTATGCTATTGTAAAACTTATTTAGCCCGGAAAGGGCAAATGGCACCTGAGCTACATGCAGCTCGGTATTTTCAAAAATTTGAAATCTGCATTTGTTAGGTCTCAAAAAATTCGAAAAAAAATTTCTAGGTGTAGACAATGTCGAGATCTGCCAGTGTGCAAATTTTCAATGCCAAATTCGTATTATTCTAGGATACACAAAAATGACAAACTGGGAAAATTTCAAGTTACTGAAAATGTGCATTGTTTACCAATCCAGATCTACACATTTGTCGTTTTTCTCCAGTCCAAAATACAACCATTTTTTCATGAAGATTTTGCACACTAGTATATCTCAACATTATCTACACCTAGGATTTTTTTTCCGAATCGTTTGGAACATCAAATGTCGATTTTGAGTATTTCAAAAACCGCACGCTTATCCAGTCTAGTTTATATGAACCGATGAAAATAGTTATTAAGTCCATCAAAATGGATTCTGCCAGCCATTGAAAAAAAAGCTGTGAGAACAGGGGGAACTAGATGTCTCTCAATGTTGAATGTTGCCATGGGTTTTATTACTTCAAACGTTACCACTGTAGTTATTCCCTAGCAGATTAAATAGTACTATGTGCCTCAAGGATATGATCTAATATCTCGAGAACACCCCTAGCTTCATAAAGATAGAAACCTGGATTACAGGCATATAGTTAAGACTTTAGAGAATCTGCCAAGTCAAATGAAAATTGATACTAGTCTAAGCTTTTTTTAGTTTTCGATACAACTTCGACGTCAGTGAAATTGACCAGAGTTAGCAAACCTTTTAAGTTGTTAATGTGGTACAGGGATCACTTTGCCTAGATAGATTCTTGTTAAGTTTCATGCACTAGTAAATTGGTGTTTGGCGATCAATTCTATGCATACCCAGGTTTCGTTACACTACATATAATATTGTAAAGATTAATTAGTTTAGTTCGTAAAAATTGATGCAAATAGTTAATAAGTCCATCAAAATGTATGCTGCCAAGTGCCAACCATTGGAAAAAAAAGGTGTGAGGACATGGGAAGCTAGATGTCTCTCCAATGTCCAGTTAGGGGCAAGAACTAACAGTAACAATGTCATATGTTTATTTCTTGTAGCTGCTTGCCAGCGTTGTTGCGCGCTAGGCGGTTGTGCCTAAGCCCGCGTTGTAATTCTGGCCGCTTGGCCTTTCTTCTATGAACCCCGATATGCCTTTCCAAGGCATATCCTTGAAAAAAAACAATGTCATATGTAGGACAATCGAGGGGTTCTACTTCAAATGTTACCACTGTAGTTAGTCCCTAGCAAATTAAATAGGTGCCTCAGAGATGTCTCCATGAAAGGATATGGTCTAATATCTTGAGAACACTCCTTCCTTCATGAAGTTAGAAACCTGGATTACATGCATATAGTTCCGAGAATCTGCCAAGTCAAATGAAAATTGATACTACTAGTCAAGTTTTATTAGTTTTCGATACAACTTCGACCTCAGTGAAACTGAGCAGATTTAGCAAACCTTTTAGTTGTTAATTAATGTGGTACAAAGATCACTTTGCCTAGATAGATTCTCACTGATCTGTGGTACAATAAGCTGAAATGAGAGAGATGCTCACATTAGCTTAGGGTGGCGTACATGGAGGCGCTAGAAGCAAGACTGATATACCTTACAGAAAAATGACATATCTACACAATTCAAGCTTATTGGTGACATTTTATTGTCCTTTCAGTCCTATATGTAAGTTATCACACGCAGAATCAATGTAAAGACCATAGTTTCATGAAATATGTAAAAATGCAGAAATGAATACCTTCGTGAAAAGGGTAGCCTGAGAAGTAAATTCGACATTGCATTAATCAAGTCTGGCATGTAAATAAACTGTAGGACGATAATCTGCAAGATATTTAACCACAGGCCCTTGGTAATCATCTCTGGCAAGTGCCTTGCTATAGCGTGCCCAATCTAATAAAACATAGAAGTACCAAAGTAAGTTCAAATATCATTGTAAAAACCACCACAAATTATACATGAGCCCGAGATCCAAGCAGCACAACCTACCTCATGCGAAACCACTGTTGCAATCTCACCATCTGTCTTGAAATGGTCGAGCAATCCAGTGAAGACTACAATCTTACCACCAGGCAAGCACATTGCATTTACATTCTTATCTCTGACAACAATCACCTCCCAATTGAGCTCATTGAGATGCTTGGTCTGCGGCTGCGCACCCCGCGCCTTCCCCCGTTTCCGGCTCTCGGCGACCCACCTGTCATCAAGCAGCTCGTCATTCCGCTGAGCCGCCGCGGCGGTGTTCTCGTCCTTGTCAGGTGAGAAGTGGCGCATCACGTCCTCGGCCTCCATCTCCATGTCGCGGTTCTTGATGGCGAGGTCGGAGGAGATGTCGCCGTAGGAGGCGTCACCGAAGTCCTCCCTGCGGCTGTCGGCGAGGCCGCGTTGGAGGGCGCGGACGATCTCGGTGGCGATGAGGCGGACGCGGACGCTGTCGGGGTGGAGCGGGGGCAGGATCTTGGGGGCGAGCTCCTTCTTGAGGCCGGCGAACTGGGACTCGCCGAGCTGGCGCTCGAGCTCGGGCGAGACGAGGACGAAGTGGATGCGGTTGGTGTAGGGCACGGTCTCGAGGTTCCCGAAGTAGACGACGACCGCGCCGCCGCCGGCGACGAGGACCGCCGCGGTGACCTTCCGCCGGTCGTGGTACCACCGGGCCCCGCTGCGGCGGCGGGTGAAGTGGATGACCTGCGGGCGGCGCGAGGAGTTGACGTAGTGTCGGAGAGGCGTCGCCTGCGCCGGCGGAGGTCGGTATACGGCGGCGGGAGGCTCGTGGCGGAGGAGCCCTCGGCTGGACGAGCGGATGACCCCCGGGAGACGCGGGGAGGCGTGGTAGTGCCGCGCCGTCGGGACCCCCGAACTCGCTCGCAGCGGCGGCGGCGGATGGGCGGCTGGGTTGTACCGGAGTAGCCGGGAGAGGGAGGAGCGCGAGTTCTTGATGTAGTTCATGCCGTTTTTATTTTTCGCTATTTTTGGTTGGATTTTTGGCAGCGGTGTGTGATCGTGCAGACTGGGGAAGCTGGGTTTGGTGGGGGTTTGTGGATGTTTCCCAGATGGCACCGGGGAGAAGAGCGGTGTGGCAGGCTTTGGGGGGTGGGACTGGTATTATACGAATTATTCGATATTCGTATTCGAGAAATTGAATGTGAAATTGGTAAATATTTGAATCCGACTGAAATAGAAATAGAAGTGGTAAATATTTGGATTCTTTTTATATAGATACAAAACAAGTGTGGTATTGAATTTTGAAATAAACTAGTAAAATTGCCCGTGCGTTGCACCGGGAGATAAAAAATTATGACATTATATCTAATTGATTAACATATTTGAAAGCAAAGAAAAGGCTTTGATGCATTTTGCCTTAAAAAAAGAAAAACCATCTATCTCTCCAGTTCTTAAATCCAAAGATCTGTGCACTGACATATTAATATGGACCAAAACCTTTTTAAATTGTAATAATTACATGGCTTTCATGTTTTTTTATCTCGAAGTTGTCCCGGATAAAGAGAAGAATTTTATTTTATTTTAATAAAAATAGAGAGAAGATATGTTTGAGAATCGTTCTGAAGTCCAAAGATTTGTGCACTGACATATTAGTACGGAGCCAAAACTTTTATAAATTGAAGTAATTACTTGGGTTTATTTTTGATTTTTTCTTGAAGTTGTACCGGACAAAGAGAAGAATATTCTTTTGTTCAATAAGATAAAATGAGAGATAGTAGGTCTACGGCACGTGATATAGGACAGGACAGGAACAAAAAATGTTTCTGTTAAACCATCATTTTGACTTCAGGTTGACATAAAAAGCTGATTCACTTTCAACGCACAAAATCAGAATTATTAGGCAAGCTAGCATATGAAATACATTAAAGTATACATCTACAGTTTGACAATGGTTACGACCCACACTCTTTAATGGTTACGACCCACACTCTTTATCCGGGGATGTACCTGAATAGCGCTCCTGGCCGGCAAGGCTGCCTCTATTCCATCCAATTTTTCCCCCGGTAGCAATAGAGGAACAAAATCTGCAATGGATAAGGTGCAGAGCACTGCTACCTCAGGGTCCAGATCAATCTCTCTACTCTCGCTCCTATTTTCCCGTTCCTCAATTTCCCCAAGATGCGCGCCGGCCAGACCATCCTCCCGAGCATCTCCAGCCTTCTTCTGCGCGTGCGCCGCCGTCCCAGCTCGCCTCTCCCTTGAAGACAGTCGCCGACCGTGGCCCTCGCTTGGGCGGTGTTGATGCTCGTAGTCTTGCCGGCCCTTGCGCTGCTTGTTCGCCGGACCCTGCGGCGCGTCACCGCGCGGAGGTAGTAGGTGTGGCGCCTAGCGCGGCTGGCCGCGGAGGAGTCCGAGCTGGTGGAGCGGGCCATCACGGCACGACCAGCTGTTACCGCCGCCTCTTATCCAGCTGTTGTCGCAGACGGAGGAGCCACCTCTTCCTCCTACCGTGGAGGAACAAGGAGGAGCACGGTAGTACTGCGGATGCGACTGCGGTGCACATCGACCTCGCCCGGGGTGGCAACGACGACGTCGCCCCGGTCGCGGCCTTGGTGCTTGAAGTGCACACGTGATGCGGAACGGAGGAACCCGGAAAGGGGCAGCGATACATGCCTACATCATGAGTCCACGTGCGGCGGAGGCGGGCATGAGGTGTGCTGCGGCCCGGCGAAGCGCTATATGACGGCAGCGTCGGAGCATCGGGAGGAGCACGGGGTCGACGTCGTGGTGCGTCCGGGGAGAACCGCAGCGGCAACTGCGTCGGGGTGTTGGGAGGAGCTATGGCTCGGCGTTGTGCTGCGGCCAGCGGCCGGACGAAGCCCTACAGCAGCAGCAGGAGATGGCCGTGTTGGCCGACGAAGGAAAAGAGACGCGGACAGATAAAACGAACCGTTATTCCACCACTTGGCGGTGGCAATTTGAGTAAATACATGATTTTATGCGAGGGCATATCGGTAAAATCGTGACGGACGAACCAAGAAGCTTTAGTGCGCTTTAGTGCCTTTATTATTATTAGTATAGGTATAGATAGATATGGAAATGGATATATTCGTATGCAAATAAAATTATGCTAACCAGTTATGATAATTCTAACTTGATATGTCAATTAACCAACCTAAATGTGCAAGGAAGTGGTCAAATATATTTTTCTAAGGGGAAAAGAGTGAGACCACGCTGCCACCGACGACGCCCAGGCTTCGCCCTGACGACGGCGAGGAGGGGAAGGAGGTGGTGAGGGGCTGCTAGAGGCGGTGGCACGTGGGGTTCCCAATCGCTTGCGGGAGCGACACGGGAGCAACTAGGGTTGCGAGGGTGTCCTGGCTATAAAGGAGCGTCGCTATATGTTAGCTACACGGGAGCAACTAGGGTTGCGAGGGTGTCCTGACTATAAAGTAGCGTCGACCTATGTTAGCTAAAAAAAAAAGAAACAAATGCGTGGACGCGTTGAAATTGCTTTTTATAGAAAACTGTTGGCACTAGATGTGCAACATCCAACAGTGAAATGTGCAGAAGTAAAACTGAATAATAATCGTGCATGTCAAAATGAAAAGGCTCCTAAATTCACATGCTCCTGGGCAGCCCCTCTTGCACAAAAAAATCAATTGACATAAATGTACTATTTTCCTAGAAAAATCAGAAGAAACATTTACTTTCTTTGCCTGCACTTGCTTCTATATATAGTTCCACCGCTTCTTGCATGACCATGTGTTCCGATAGGAGCCGCGCCCTTTTTGTGCTTGAAGGATGAGTAGAAATAAAATCGAAAACTCCTAAATCCCCGTCTATGTTTCCTAGTTTCTCATAGACTGAAGGGGCTATACGTGGATCAAAACCAGCGGCGCCTAGAAGTAGGATTCCAATATGATCTGCCTCTAGCTCCATCCTACATCATAAACATGATCAGAATAACTCAACATGGAATAGTTACATGAGTAGATACAGCTACAACGAAGTATTAAACTGTACATCACAGATGTTAATATATTGGGGCAAATCTTTTGCTCCCATTTCAAAAACAAATATGAAGAAGAGAGTTTGAACTGCAGAAGCCAATACCTTCGCGAGAATGGTAACCGGAGTAATGATGAGATTTCACCCATTTCCTCTGCTGACGCGTCACAAAAAATCAGGAGGAAGAGCTGCAGGATCACAAGCCAGATGTTCTTGGTGATCTTCTCCGCGGCGTGCCTCGCGATGACGTGCCCAACCTATACATAGAGAAAAAGCAGTACAAGGTCAGGAACCTCAGTTCGGATCCACGTGAGCTAACCCAGTAGTAGTAAATAAAATACCTCATGCCCTAGCACTGTGGCGACCTCGGCATCGGTCTTCAACTTGTGGAGCAACCCAGTGTAGACTATGATCTTGCCACCGGGCAAGCACATTGCATTCACGCCCTTATCCTCCACAACGATCACCTCCCAGTTGAGCCCGTCGAGATGCTTGGTCTGCAGCGGCGCCCCCTTCGCCTTCCATCGGTTCCGGCTCTCGCGGACGGAGACCCACCTGTCATCGAGAATCTCCTTGCCTCGCCGGGCGCCGTCGTCGACCTCTGTATCGTTGCCAGCTGAAGAGTCACCGGCGTACGATTTCTCGCTGCGGGCAAGGCCGCGGCGCGCGGCGTCGACGATCTCCGTGACGAGGCCGTTGACGCGGTGGTGCCGGTGGAGGATCTTCTTCTTCTTGTCCAGCTTCTTCTTCATCTTGTTGAACTCGCCCTCGCCTAGCCTACGCTCCCAGTTTGGGGTGACGACGATGAAGTGGGTGCGGTTGGAGTAGGGCACGGTCTCGAAGGTGCCGAAGCAGAGGGTGACCGCCACGGCGCAGGCGGTGGCGACCGCCGCGAAGACGATCCGCTCGTTTTGGTACCACTTTAGCCCGGCGCGGAGCGGGTTGCGGATGAAGGAGCCCCACGACCATGAGGAGTAGTTCATGGCAGAAGCTTTAGCTACGCATCGAAAGAGTCCTCGATCGGCTAAGCTGTTCATATTGGGTGCTGTTTTCCGTAGATTGATGGGTTGGAGGAGAGGGACCGATCGATTGTTTCCTGTACCGCCACTCTTCCTCGATGTTTCGTGTGCGTCTTGGCGTGCTTGAGAAATTGACATGGTTTACGTACGACTCGTTGTCGCCAATATGGAGATCCCGGCCGTAGACCGGAGTTAAGTAGAATTCGGAGTATATATACCGATCAAAATCACATACTGTAGTATTTTATTCAGGGGGTTCTTTAGACTTATCTTTGTAACAAACTAACCATAATAATGTAATTTTCAACACACACAGCCGTTTTTATTAATAACTAGCAAGGTGGCCCTATTAAATGCGAGGGCATCATTTATAATGTGTTGAAATGAAAATATCTGGTTTACGTCAATTACAAAATTTATCACGTAAATGCAGTTGCTTTGATCTAAAAGGGTTGCCTTTTTTGTTATTTGATTTAGTAATGGACATGAAGATCTATCAACTGTGGTGTACTCATAAAAGAGGGTCAATGTTTTTTTTTTTTGACGGTAACTAGCAGGAGCTCTGCTTATTCATTGATAGGGAGAAAGAGTGTTACATTTTACAAACAACCACAAGGGTTCAACCTAGTATTTAGTGCTATACATCTATGGTGCTCCTCCTGATGGAAAAGCCATCTGCAGCATATCCAAGTCCGTGGAGACTAGCTCACCCACCCTTGGGGCTGACATCGTTTTCTGCTGAAAAATCCGCCTACCCCTCTCCTTCCAGATATGCCAGATAACATATACAGAAGTTGTAATCCCCTTCTTCCTTTCTGTGTCCAACTGTCCTTCATGCAACTTCTCCCACCAGGCAGAGAGGCTTGTCGCGGCCGTCGCAATTTGCACCTCCCGCGGATGTTGCATGGCGAATTGTGCCCAGACATCCTTTGCGAAGGGGCATTGGAGGGCAAGATGGAGTGCAGTTTCCAATTGTTGGTCGCAGAGGCAGCAGCGATCATCATGTGGCCAGCCCCTGCTCTGTAGCCGATCAGCTGTCCAATTTCGGTTCTGCAACAGAAGCCATAAGAAGAATTTTATTTTACCCTCGGCGCGAATGTTCCAAACCTTCTCGAGGCCGGGTTCCCAGATACGCGCAAGGAATTGGGCAGCGTATGCAGATTTTGCAGAGTACTTCCGGTCCGCCGTTAATTTCCAGGCAAAGAGGGTCAATGTTGATGGTATTCTGTGTGTGTTGTTCTTTTTATGAGCCAGAGCCGGTGACCGCCTAGGGGAATGGGCCGTGTCCACATGATGTGGATGAAGGGTTGATGATGGAAATCAATGTCTTCGCCTTCCGGATGGCAACCGTGATAGTGGTGGCAGTCTTTTGCTCACTCCCCCTCTATATCCTTTCCGGAGGCTAAGGTTTCTCGACTGTTTTCGGTGTGGCGGCTGCTCTGCTTGTCTGACTTGAAATCCGAGGGCACATGGTTATAGTAGTTGACGAGTCGGTCGTGCTAGAGGTGGTACAAACATCGGTACGCTCGGGGTTGACTGTATCAGTGGTCGCTATCTCTCCTGAAACCGTCCAGATGGGTGTTTTCTTCTTCTCTTTATTTCCAGCAGTTGTTCTTCCACAAGGAAGGATTTAATCGCTCCTAGTTAATCAACATATTTCCTCCCATACTTCGTAGAATTACCATATATTGAATTTCTCGTTAATATTTTAACTTACTGCATACATGGACATAAAACTGTGTGATGGCGCAATAAAATTCAAAAGACCCTAGCTCTACAATGAACCATTAAAGTAAGAAACTATAAAATAGATGCATCAACATGTATGATATTTTTAAAATAAATTATGTGACAATTTTGTATTTACAAAAACTACTTACTAAATTATGTTATTCATAACTTGCAACAACAACTTTCATACCACACCGAGTGAAGAATGCACATTGTTGTTCTCTATTGGACCACGAGTCTGACATGCGGGTCCGCCACAGGGGCCACGTGATGGCCGTAGACACGTGGAAGAGCAGGTGCGGAAAAAAATGTTTCGTAGATGACAGATGGTTCTATTTGCAATTGTTCAAGTACACGTGTGGAATGGAGTTTCTCTTGTCCGGATATGTGGGTATGTTTGCAATATCTTTTGGACGAGTGGCAAAAATGTGTGGGTCCTAATCTGGCAATGAGGCATTGGACATAATGTACGTGAATACGACCCCATATTGGGTGGGATCCATGTGTGTCAGATGTTGAAACCCAGTGACGGTTTATGCCCGGATGCGTTATGTTCAGCCCACCAAGTAGCTTGCGATGGTAAGCCCTAGAGATCGGTGATGTTTAAGTCCCTTTCGTCTGATTTTTTCAGGGTCCGAGCGGGTATCGCATGGATCCGTCACGGAAAATACTAAAGACTTTATAACGTGTTGTAGTAAGAATGAATCACTTTTTTATAGAATGTTATTTACCGGTCCTTTTTATTCCCGTTTATCAGTTATATTGGTAACTTCCTTGGTTGTACCAAGCTCCACGTAAACCGAAAGCTACAAGTTTAAACTCATCGTTTAATGACACCTAGTATGTCATTCAACACAGTAAGAATGTAACATAATGTCGAGCCTAACGATACATCTAAAACTACACGAGACCAAATATTGTCATGAATGAAAAAAGAGAGTTATATCTATCAAACTTCATGTTTAGTGTTTATTATCTCTATCCAATTCCATGTTTGCATCATGTGTTTACGTTATTAGTTGTATGTCTACATATATAGTGTTTTACAAACAAGTCACATAGGATCCCCCATTTTAGAAGACACATTACCAACAAATCAGGAGCAGTAAACAATATTGTTACCCCTATGAATATTATGACATATAGATATTTCCGACAAGTGTAATTTATCATGATACATTTTTTTATAGATAAAGGGAGCTTTATTACTTAAAAGTATAAGTATTACACCCAGGCTCTGCATAACCAGGATGCACACAGCCGAAAAAGGTCTGAAGTTCGAAACAAATAAAAATGGCGAAATACATATCAAAATGATAAACTGTAAGATCGCCTAGGGGGGTGGAGGGCCAATCCGCAAATTATGCTGCCATCCATGTCGGGATAAAAAATCTCTCGCCGTATCCTCTAGTCTGGTACACACCTCCATAAACAGGTCTCGATGCACCACACGTTGCAATTGAGACCACGAACGGAGAGTGGCAGTAGTCCTGTAGATAACCTGCATAAGAGAACAATTTTTATCATTAAAAACCTTGTCATTTCTACATTCTACATAGCCACAGCGACCATATTACGACAAGCGCTACTATCCTAATAAGTTGTTTAAACCTATTATCCACCCCATTCAGCCAGTTGCCAAAAATATTAGCAATGCTTTTGGGTGGATAAATAGTAGAACCTATCTGGATAATGGACCATATAGAACTAGCAAACTTGCACTCGAAGAATAAGTGTTTGATCGTCTCGTCTTTATGACAGAAGACACACTGTTTACTTTCATGCCAATTGCGTTTTGCAAGGTTGTCTTTAGTAAGAATAACCCCTCGACGAAGATACCACGCAAAAACTTTGTTTTTCAGTGGAATCTTCATCTTCCAGATTTTCTTATTATTATCAACCGGCACATTTGGTTGGATGACAGCTGTATACATTGAGTCCACTGTGAATTTACCACTATTGTGTAAATTCCACCGAAATTCATCAGTCCCTTTTATCAAATTGACAGTAGGTAGACGCTGAAGCAACTCGTGCCAAGCGACCAATCTGGGACCAACAAGATCTCTTCGGAACGTCACAGTTGGAATATGGTCTACCAACACTTGAGCAAGCGTATCACTCTTATGACGTCCTTGGACTATAGCGTATAATGCCGGATATTGTTCACGGAGAGCGGTATTACCCAACCATTTATCCTCCCAGAACCTTATCTCAGATCCATCCTTAATGGAGAAAGAACCATATGGGAAGAAGAATTTCTTCGTCGCCATTCGGCCAGCCCAAAAATGTGAATCACCTGGTTTCCAAGAAACATGTGATAAAGCACTCGAGCCAATATATTTCCTTCTAAGGAGAGTTTGCCACACCCCATCCTCGGTCAGAAGCTTGAACAGCCACTTTCCAAGTAGGGCTCTATTCTTGATCGCAAGATCATGAATCCCTAGACCGCCATGGTCCTTAGGGCGGCATACTACATCCCATTTTGCCAGCCGATTCTTCTTTTTTTCACTATCCCCTTGCCAAAAGAATCTAGATCGAAAGTAGTCCAATCGATATAAAACTCCCTTTGTTAACTGGAAGAAGGAGATCATATACAATATAAAACTGAATTGATGAGCACCAACCTACCACCCAGGTATAACAATTTTCCTTTCCAACTACTCAGTCGTTTTTGTAGTCTTTCCTCAACATGTTTCCATTGAGCTATCGTTAGCCTCTTAAAGTGGATTGGAATGCCAAGATAGTTAATTGGAAACTGGCCAAGCCCACAGCCGAATAACTCAGCATATTGGGCAGCCTCGTCATGAGCATCGCCGAAACAAAACAATTCACTTTTATGAAAATTGATTTTTAGACCGGAAAGTTGCTCAAACGCTGATAATATTAATTTCAGGTTTCTAGCCTTCTCCATGTCATGTTCCATAAAAAGAATTGTATCGTCAGCATATTGGAGAATGGATAATCCGCCATCCACTAGATGCGGAACCACTCCAATAATTTGCCCATCCAATTTCGCACGTTCAATGATTATGGCTAGCATATCAGCAACTATATTAAATAATATAGGTGATAATGGATCGCCTTGACGTAATCCCTTTTTCGTTTGGAAATATCTACCAACATCGTCATTCACTTTGATGGCAACACTTCCTCCGAAAACGAAATTATGTATCATTGCCCGCCACTCATCTGAAAATCCTTTCATTCCGAGTGTTTTTTGTAAGAAAGACCATTTGACTTTATCGTAAGCCTTTTCAAAGTCAATTTTAAGAATGACTCCATTAAGCTTTTTCCGATGTAACTCATGTACTGTTTCGTGAAGGATCACAACACCGTCAAGTATATTGCGACCTTGCATAAAAGCAGTTTGAGAAGGGCTCACAACATGACCAGCCACCGAATTTAGTCTAATAGTAGCGGTTTTCGTGAAAATTTTGAAGCTAACGTTCAGAAGACAGATAGGTCTATATTGTTGGATCCTTTCTGCTCCATAACAAAATTATCTCACCGAAATTTAGACGAAATAATTCGAGTTGTCCAGCATGCAAAGCATGAAACATCTCGATCAAGTCCGATTGGATTACATCCCAGAAAGTTTGATAAAACTCCGCAGGAAAACCATCCGGACCCGGTGCTTTGTTGTGTTCCATTTGGAATACCGCTTTCTTAACCTCCTCCACAGAATAGGGGGCTGCAAGATGAGCGTTTTCCTCATCGGATACCTGCGGAATGTCATCTGTTTGGGTTTCGTCTAGCGTGAAATTATCCGCCTCCGGTTCCCCAAACAAATTTTTATAATACTTCGTGATGTAGGATTTTAATTGCTCGTGTACTTCAATCGTGCCCTCCTCTTGGACAAGAGAGTGAATGAGTTTCTTTCTATGTCTGCCATTTGCAAGAGTATGAAAGTATCTCGTATTCGAGTCTCTTTCCAAAATAAATTGGGCCTTTGATCGTTGGTACCACTTGAGTTCCTCTTCACGAAGCATTCCCACCATCTCGACATTTGAACGATTTTTTTAGATCGATCTCTTGTGTTGATAGCGGTCTAATTTCCGCAAAAGCCTCTAACTCATCAATAATAGATGACAACCGAAGCTTCTCATTTTTTAGTTGACCTAACATATGTTTAGCCCAACCTCTCAGGTGTTTACGCAACGCACTTATTTTATTATTCCACCTTTGGATTGGATTAAAACCAGGCACCGGTCTTTCCCACAACATTTTAACCATTTCGAAGAAACCTTCTCTATGTAACCATCCCAATTCGAATTTGAATCGGTGTTTACGAGATGGATTAGGCGTTCCCGTGGTTAATAGTATGGGTGCATGATCTGACAACGCCTCGATACGTTCGGGGACCCGTACTGAGGCCATTGGGTATTTAAGTTCCCAATCCGAATCCATCAGTACACGGTCCAACTTCTCGTATGTTGGCTCTGGGAGGCTATTAGCCCACATGTATTGTCTCCCAATCATCGATACCTCTCTTAGACTAAGGCTGTCAATGACAGCGTTAAATAAGAGGGGCCATCGGTTGTCAAATCTAACTCTACTCTTCTCATGAGGGAACCTTAGCAAATTGAAATCTCCACCTATAATTATAGGATATGGATTATCTTTTACTAGGTTGACCAACTCCCTGAGAAATGCAGATTTATATTCATCTTGGGCGGCTCCGTACACAGCGACAAGAGTCCATGTGAAATTGTCGGCCTTGTTGCGAATGTGGAATTTAATATGAAAGTCCCCATCCAAACTAGCCAACACATCCATGGTCTCTGTTCTGACGTCTAGTAAAATGCCCCAAGACCTACCACGTGGCGGATGTGATCTCCATGTGAATTCTACACCACCGGACAAGCGGTTGAGTAGAGTCGCAGAAAAGTCACGTTTACCAGTTTCGGAAATTCCCACAAAATCCAAACGATGATCCCGAATAGAATCAGCAATGCGAGCATGTTTAGCCAAGTCACGAAGACCTCTGCTATTTTCGAATATGCCATTCATCGGGAAACAATTGGAGGTGTGGAGAATTTCGCCTTTTTCCGTGGCGTTTTAAAAATTTTCTTCTGAGAATCAGCTTTGGACTTTCGGTCAGATGCTTTTAGATCATATAATGAACTTAGCATCGCCTCATTTAAGCCAGCCTCCGAAACATCACCCACTAGATTTGAGAGTAGTTGGACATCAATTGTGTCATTTAGCTCCTCCTCATCCGTGTGAGTGTTTAGCGACTTACACGAGACCTTTGGGGTGACTGTTAACCGGTCATATTCCAAACGTTTTAGTGCATTAGTTGCCAAAGCAAATTTTTTAATATTATTACCCAAAGAAAAACCTACACTATTCAATTTAGCAGCTATGCTATTATTTGACAATGTAAGAAAGGACTTCGAGAAATTACTCGTCCCAGTTTTGTCCAGGCTGTGTTCCACTTTGCGACGCATAGCCTTCGTCATGGAGTCCTCATCCGTAGCGGACGAGCCATCCATGGCCACCACATGTCTCTCGCTCCTCCCAGCATGGTCGGCACCGGGGAAGGCATAGGCGATGTAGAGCCCACCCCGAGTGTCGATAAGCAAGCATGCGTCGTCTGGTCGTCAATTAGCCGACCCGCGCCTGGTCGCTGCAGCATAGCAGCGTGCTGTCCATCAACCAGAGACGAAGCCGCAGCCGGCGACTCTCCTTGTCCGGCCACTGTAGCCAGCCCAGCATGCATGCACGCCAGTCCAGCATGCACGCACGCATGCTCCGCTGTAGCACTAGGCGACTCAGTGTTAGCCTCTGTAGTAGCAACGATTGGCCTTCCGAGCCTGTCCGACGACCCTTCTGGTCCGGCATGGAAATGAAGCCAATCGCGCTCGCGCTGCAGCAGCACCTGTCCGTCATCGGCAAGCGGTCCAGCCGGCGCGCGCGGCGTCGCACCCAGCGCAGCTGCAGCCCTGGGCGACGACAAGACATGTCCCGCCCGAGGCCCATCAAACGCCGCTGCGTCTCCGCTGAACACCTGCCCCGCCTCCTCGCTGTTAGCCGCACTAGGCGACGTCGAACGGCCCAATGGGGACCGAGTGATATCCAGCCCTATGCCGCCTCCAGCCATCGCCTGGTCCAACATTGGCGACCCAAGCTGCGCTTTACGGATTCATGTTAAACGGAGTTACCGCAAACCCCTGGCACCCATCTGCCGAACCAAATAACCCCAGCGATGAACTCCCCGGCCCCGTAGCATTAGCTTGGGGCATCGGAGTGTCCTTGTCCGCGGTCTTCGGCGGTTCATTGGTGCGTGACTCGTCGGCATCTTTTTCTCCCGTTCCTTTTGCATCATCATCCTTCTCATTCCCTCTCCAAATGTAGGGTACAAAATCTGGTTCCGCAACATAGTCCGATGCCTCCTTGTTGAACCGAAAAGAGTATCCTTTTAGCAACAAAAAAGCATCAGAGGTAACCTCCTTTGTTTCAAACAAATTGGGGTTACGGATGGCCACCAGAATCCTGACCACATTGTGTCGCCGGAGAGCCAACAGATCCACATCCAATGTCTTTCCAATGAGAGTACCCACCGCCCATAGACCCAGAAAATGACGAGCCGAATTTGGTACTCCGCCCACGTGCACCCAAGTAGGTGTCAACTACGCTATCGGCAGGATATCCTCCGGCTTCCAAATATCCACTGAGATCCATGTTTTCTGTTTTGGCACCCCAAGATCAGAACCATTCATCCTCACTAAATCCGCCATCGAAGGAAAATTTACCAAGTAGGTATTCTCCTGGTGCGGAATAGCCTCCCAACGCTACACAGACTGCAATGGACAGAAACGAGCTAACAATGTCTTGATCATCTCTCCCGACACGGGCTCTCCGGTCACAGTCACGAGGGCCACTGGAGTATTACTCGCAGCCAGGTGAGGCCTGAAGATACCATCAGGAAGGTGACTAAACATAGTGTCCGCGCTCCCAATCCCTGCCATCCCGGCATAAGGTTTCGGCACCCTAAGTATGGGGCACCTAGCAGTCGGATGAACAACCTTGTCACAGAAATAGCAGTACCGATCGATCGAGCACTCCTTCGTCTCGTGAGAGTCCACTTTGCAATTGGAACACCTTTTCCTCTTTGCTGCAGCAGCCCCTTGAGCAACGTTGGGGACCACAGGGGCCTCCGAAGCCGGAGCTGCAGCAGCAGCAACCCCGACAGTAGTACCTTGACCGTCCACAGCACTAGTGGTAGCCACGGTCTTCTTCTTCTTCTTCTTCTTCTTCTTCTTCTTCTTCTTCTTCTTCTTCTTCTTGCTTTTCTTCTTTGCAGCACCTTGCCCAACCACGAAAGGCACGGTCTGTCACTGACGTTGGGTTGAGCAACACGGGCTCCGTGACCGCCGTAGCCGCAGCACGCGGTACAACCGCCGTGGTCGCAACGACACGCGCAGGCGGCGGCCCGCCCGCGGTGCGCACCGGAGCCGAAGACGCAGTAACTTGTCCCGTCCCAGGTCCCGCAAACCGGCCGAATATCATCGGAGGCCTCGTAGGCGGGAGCTGAGCAGTATAGCCCGAGCGCCACTCTGTCCACCACCACTACCCGAGCCGCTCGCATCCGTCATCGTTGCCGGCGACGCTGCGACCTCCGCGAACGAACGCGGCCACGAAGTGCGTGCAGGGGAGGGGCTTGAGGGCACAACGGACGGCGGAGCAACCGGCGTGGGTGGTGGCGAGTTGGAGCGATTGGAGACACAGCGAGACGACGGCGTGGAAGAAGACGCTGGAACCCTAGCCCCGATGGGTTTCCACAGGCCAGCAAATCGGTGGCCCAGATACTCCCAGGGCGATGAGCGGCTAGGATCCGCTGGCGTCTGGGCCCCACATGGCGGAATTTGAATTTCTGTGATCCCCGAGTCCATCTGATCCGCAGCCGCCGGACCGGAAGACGAAGCCTCCGTCCCTCCGCGGTGCCGCCCGTCCGAGCTGCAGGCATGAACATCCCCAGCACTGCCGACGGCGTGATCCTCGGCCTCGGTAGTGGGCCTCGCCAACCTAGGCGCACAGGTTTGGAGACAGCCGCCCCGAAGGCCGACGCCGGCGGCGAAGTACGGCCGCGCATGGCATTAGCAGGCTTCGTGGCCTGCCTCCCTTCCGAGCTCGACGGCATACCCAGCTCCGGAACTGCAGGCAGCGGACCCGGATCAGCTGAAGCCGGCGAAGCAGATCGCCTTTCCCAAAAACGGGACGCCGGCGTCGGGAATCCAATATGATCCCAGAACTCCTGCTGCAACTCCTCTTCGGATCGCCGTCCCCGCTTAGTCACGGTGGTCCAGGCCTCCGGCGAGTCCACATCTTCGATTTCCTCGACCAAAACCTCCATTGCCGCCTCGAACGGGACCTCCGATAGGCAGTCCTCATCGTCGGAATCCTGCCTCTCGAGCAAGCACTCAAAGCGCGAGTCACCCGCCGCAGAGCTGGGCGAGTACCTCACCGGCGAGAGCGCCCCCGGAGCGAGAGTGAGCCTCCGCCGTGGCAAGGCTCCGGCCATCGCCTCACAATCGCCACAGTTTCTTTTCTCCGCGAACGGCCGTCACGCGCACCTGCAATCTAAGCTAATGAGAGCTTGCAGACTAGTTCGGGGTGGAATTAGCTAGGAATATATTTTGTTGATTACTAGTTTGCACTGATACACCAATAAAGTATAGGAAAAAAATGGATCAAGGACATCGTCTCTCGCACAACAAATATATGATTTGACATAAATGCATTTTTTCCTAAAAATATCGGAAGAAACCTTTGCTTTCTTTGCCTGCACTTGCTTGTATATACAGTTCCAATGCTTCTTGCATGACCATGTGTTCCGATAAGAGCCGTGCCCTTTTCGTGCTGGAAGGGTGAGTAGAGATAAAATCAAAAAAAATCCTAAATCTCCATTAATCTTTCCTAGCTTTTTATAGACTGAAGGGGCTATATGTGGATCGAAACCAGCGGCACCTAGCAGCAGAATTCCAATATGATCTGCCTCTAGCTCCATCCTGCATGGTTAACATCATCAAAGTAACTTAACATGAAATAATTACACGAGTTGATAAAGCTACAACGAGGTAAAACTGTACATCACACAACTCAGGACATATGCCTCCCAGAAAAAAGATAAAAGGATACTTTACCCGTACCAAACAACAACAACTCAATTTTTGTTTGTTGCTAACTAGTAAGTACCCTCTGGAGAACAGCCTTATGTTGCGATGAACATACACAAAAACCAGGAGCATGTGCAAGCAGAGTTAAGGTAAATCACGTTTTTTTGCCCTCTAGTTAACATTAGCTTTTAAGAGAATTATTCTTTACACCTCATATCTGAGCTTTGTTCCTGTAGTATTTACCCGATTCAATTATTTTCCCCGAGTGACACACACATATGCAAATACTTGTTATTGTTTTTCTAGAATTTATTTCCTATTATGTTTCAAAATAAATTTTCTATTCAACGTTGCTGTTTCTGAATTTTATATAGTTTAAAGTGAATCTCAAAATCCACACAAACGTAACAACAGTAAATTAATATTTTGATATGATTATAGTTCTACTATATTCTTTTTGGTCAAGCAAGCATCACCTAATTTAGAGTTTATGTCGGCAATAATTCAAGTCTTACAAGGTGCACAATGTAGATCAAAAAATGAAGAACAGTTCGAAATGCAGAAAAGCCAGTACCTTCGTGAGAACGGTAATCGGAGAAGTAACGATGAGATTATCTTAACAGCACTTGGTGACGCCTCACAAAAAAATCTCGATGAAAAACTGCAGGATCACAAGCCAGATGTTCTTGGTGATCTTCTCTGCGACGTGCCTCGCGATGACGTGCCCAACCTGTGGAAAAAGAAAAAGGAGTAGAAGGTCAGGAACCTCTCAGTGCGGATTCAAATCAGCTAGGATCATCATACGTGAGTTAACCCAGTAAAATACCTCATGCCCCAGCACTGTGGCGACCTCGGCATCGGTCTTGAATTTGTCGAGCAAGCCAGTGAAGACTATGATCTTGCCACCGGGCAAGCACATTGCATTCACGCCCTTCTCCTTCACAACGATCACCTCCCATTTGAGCCCGTCAAGATGCTTCATCTGCAGCGGCGCACCCTCTGCCTTCCATCGGCTCCGGCTCACCGAGACCGTTTTTTCATCCAGAACCTTCTTGCCTCGCCGGGCGGCGTCGTCAACCTCAGCTTTATCCTGCTGCCCAGTAGAGATGCCCGCGTTCGCAGAGGCGTCATCGACGTACAAGTTGTCGTGGCGGCGGCGGGCAAGGCCGCGGTGATCTTTTTCTCCAGCTCTTCTTCGTCTCGTTGAAGTAGCTCTCGCCTCGACGACGCTCCCAATTGGGGGTGACGATGATGAAGTGGGTGCGGTTGGAGTAGGGCACGGTCTCGAAGGTGCCGTAGCGGAGGGTGAGCGCCACGCCGCCCGTGGTGGCGACCGCCGCGTAGACTATCCGCCGGTCTTGGTACCACTTTCGCCCGCCGCTGAGCGGGTTGCGGATGAAGGAGCGCCACGACCACGAGGAGTACCACCGAGGGATCGCCGCCGCCGGTTCACGGTTTATGGCAGGGTTAGTTACGCCTCCAGAAGGTCCTTGGTTAGGTTGCAATGTCTTAGGTCGCCGGCGCCGTGGTGAAGAGTGGTAGCACCGAAGGGACGGCCACGGAAGCTTTGGCCGGAGGACGGCGGGATTGTAGCGGAGTATCGGGGAGAGCGTTCGGCACAAGTTCTTCAGGCTGTTCATATTGCTGTTTTCGTGGATTGATGGGTTGGATCGAGGAGAGACTGATCGGCGAAGACGAGTCGATTGTACCCTCCTAAGCAGGGCTCTTCCTCTGGCTGTTTCTTGTGCGTACGCGTCCTGGCCTGCTTGAGATCGATTATATTGCCATGGTTTAGGGCATCTCCAGTCGCCCCCCTCAGAGCCCCCCAGGAGGCCTTTTTAGCGCCGGCGTAATCCAAAAGCGCCGTTTTCCTACCACTCGCCCCCCAGAGGCCCAGTTAGCGCCGTTTCGGCATTATTTCGCGCTGGCGCACCCAGGCGAAACCCAGCCCACTGGATTCGGCCTGGGGGGGGGGGGGGGGGGGAATGGCGCGAAACGAAAAGCGGGCCAGCGCTGTCAGCGACGCGGGAGAAAATGGCGGGAACAGAAACTGCCCGTGAGGCCGCGTGCTCATCCCCTCGGCTCCCGCGTCGGTCAAAGGCTGCCGGAGTTAAGGCGTGGCGGGCGGCCGAGCCAGTCAAAGCCTGCCGGAGTAATGGCGTGGCGCGGCGGGGCTGCGACGTCCAATCCGAAGGGTCACGCGGCGCGCTGCCGGAGTAATGGCACTCCCTTCTCTCCCCTTCGCCTGCCACCGCGCTATAAAACCGCCCCGAGACCTCGCCGTCCCTCCCCACACTTCCTCTCCCTCGCCGCCTCTGCCTCGCACTCCCTTCTCTCCCACCCGCCACCGACGATATGGCTTACGACGCCGCCGCCGCCGCGAACGGCTGGGGCCGCCGCCACCTCCACAAGGACGAGGCATGGGCCCTGCACCAGGCGGGGTATCCGTGACCCCCGGACATGCGCGTCCCCAGCGCCTCCGGCGACCAGGGGGCCTGGCAGCTCAGCGCGGGAGGCGTCCCCGTGCCCCCTGTCCCTGCCGGCGAGCAGTTCAGGTGGGCAATTGCGGAGGTCCGCGCCGGACTGACGCCAGAGCAGGCCGCGGAAAGGCGCTGGAGGGCAGAAGGCAACGACGTCTTCTGGACGGCGTACTTCCAGCGCCGGCACGACGAGGACGTCGCCGACCGCGGCAACAACGGCCCCGTGGAGGGCCGCTGCAACTCCACCGGGCGGAAACGGTGGTGGGGCGGCGAGAACCGCACTCTCCAGTGGGTGCTCGACCACATCTACGCCGGCAACGAGCCCCGGCTGACGATGCCGCCGCGGACGTGGGTGCCGCGCCGGATGGTATCGGGCAGCTCCTCCTCGGCCACCTCCTCTTCCTCCGGCGCAGCGCGGTCGACGTCTCCGTCAGGTACCCGCTCGGTGTCCCTTACGCCTCCCCTCCTCAACTCCGGGCGCCCTGCCCCCATGCGCAGCGGCACCCTGCACATCGGCGAGCCGCGTCAGCGACGAGCGGCGACTCCGGCGTCGCACCAGCGCGTCGTCAAGCCAAAGCTCGAGCCCAAGCACGAGCCGGAGGAGGAGGAGGAGTGGCCCGGCCTGAAGGAGGCCCAGGAGGCCTCCTTCAACACCGTCCCGCCGACGACAGACGACTTCGCCGAGGAATGGAGCCTCGGCGAGTTCACGGCGCAGGAGATGGAGCAACAGCGCCAGCTCCTCGCCGAGGCGGAGCGCGACCAGCAGGCCGCCCGCCGCCGCCGCGTCCCTCCTCCCCCCGTGGCGGCGCCGATCAAGTACTACATCCTCGACCCCGACAGCGAGGAGGAGGAGGAGGAGGACGAGCCGCTCCAGCGCACCCTGCAGCAGAGCGGGTGGTGGGGCGACGACGCCGGCGCAGGCCCGAGCAACCGGCGCAAGGACGACGACGGCTCGGACGACGACGGCGGCGACGGCGACTACAGCCAGGCGATCGCGGCAGCCACGGCCTGAACTAGGCGATCGCCCAGCTGAAATAAAATTTAGTTTTTAGTTTAAATTCGCACTTTGTAATCGGCGAGTTTGCCAAATATGAATGAAATCGCCACTGTTTGCGCCAAATTTTGAATGAAAATCGCCACTTTTTCTACCCTCCATTTTTTGAAACGCATGGGCCGAAACTTGGGCTGGGGGACAACTGGAAACCGCGCCCCCAGGTTCCAGATTAGCGCCGTTTGGCGCCGCGGCGGCCCCAAAACATCGGCGTTTTGGGCCCTAGGGGGGGTGGGGGGGCGAGACGGCTGGAGATGCCCTTACGACTCATTGTCACATATCCGTAGGAAGGAGGTACCGAAGACCTAGGTCAAGTAGGATTCAGACAAATGCGCTCCTATAGGTCAGGTAGGATTCGGACAAATGTACTCCTAGGTCAAGTAGGATTCCACTATTTCTCACTTTATTTCAAATAAAGATGGAGAATTTTGGTTGTAGTTCCTTAAGTTTCGATTGGAATTGTACTTTTCCGTTAATTGAGGAATATTTCTATTTTTTCTGGGTCTAGAACCCGTAATTATGGAAATTGACTGGGCTTGAAATTGCTTTTCGTTCTCATAGTTACGAAAAGGTAAGAAAGATAAAATAGTAATTAATCGTTGTTGTTTCAAGTTTAATCTATTTATTCGTACACCGGCTGGACCAAAAAGGGATTAATACTATTTCAAAGTAGAAAATCCGGTAACCGTGACCGCCCTAAAACGAAGCGAACAGAACTACACTTCAAAACGGAGTCAGTTAGAAAATGGGTGAGATAGCTCAGTTGGTAATAAATCGCATAGGACTCAAAACTTTTGAAAAACGATTGAAAAGAGTACAATCTTATCGTGTTTCCCAACTTAATTTTGAGTTCTTGTCTAAAGTGAAAAATCTGAATGTTGAATATTGGATATGTAACTTTCTTCTGTACCCACAAAAAAAAACTTTCTTTTCTTCTGGTTGCAAAAAAGGCTGAGCAGCATATTCTAGTTGCAGAAATGGCTGAGCAGCATACTACAGAAGACTTCACCATGTATAGTCCCTTTTATCCATTTTTTGCTAGTTGATTCTTGCAGCCACGCGCTGATCCTGAGATGTATTAAACTTAAACACATTACTGTGCGACTTTATTTTAATATAACAGCTGTGTGCATCATCATGATACAAAGGCTGGGGTTTCGCTCCCATTTCGGAAGAAAAATATATTATCATCAACAATGTGAAAGGCAGAAGTGAAGTATATACCTTCATGAGAAGGGTATCTCAAAGAGTAATTTTGAGACACACTTGACCCAACTTGGGCTGTCAACCGGATGCCAATTCGCATGAACATGGAACAAGAAGCTCTTGCCCCTTCTGCCGTGTGCCTTGTGATAACGTGCCCGACCTGCAAAAAATTAAAGCCAATGATTTCTTTTTAGATTCGCATGAAGGAAATAAATCTACCTCATGCCCAAGCACGGCGGCAACTGTGACATCTATTTTGAAATAGTCGAGGGAACTAGTATATTCTACGATCTTACCACCTGGTGTGCACATCGCGTTGACATGTTTATGTTTTACAACAATCACCTCCACGTCGAGACAGTCATTGGCGGCGCCACTCGCGCGTTCACCCAGTTGCTGCACCTCTTGGCCATGTAGCTTTGTGAAGAATCATTCCCAATGGAGGCTACAATGCCAAATTGTGAACTTTGTGAAGACCCCAATGGCAGGCGACATGGCCATGTAGCTTTGTGAAGACTCATTCTCAATTTGGCCTTGTAGCCTCCTTTGTGAGTTGGCCAACCGGTTCCGTTTGAAGACCTCTTGGCCAACTCCCAATTTGGACATGTAGCTTTGTGAAGAGAACTCCCATTTTTTTCATGAAGACCTCTTATTTTGTGAGTTACCCTTCTGTGTTCCGTCAGGTGGCCACGAGTTAGCTTCCCAGCTAACTATGACTTTCCAACCAGATATGAAAGTTAACTTATGGTCAAACTTTTATCTTTCGCTAGTATTCAGAAAATATAAAACCAACTTTTAGAAATCCAGCCCCCATCATTTAGGATTTTGGAACTAAAAAAATCAAATTTGGCAAAATTTCATAACTTTCAGAAGTTTGAAGTTTTGCAATTTCAAACTTCAAGAAATTCAAATTTTGGGAAGTTTAATCTTTCAAATATTTCAGGGTTTGAAACTTTCAAAAAACTTCCAACTCAGGAGATAGACACCATTGACCTCACATCTTTAAACTAAGTTGATCGGAGGTCTTCCTACTAGGCACGAGCGGTCCCTCTTAGCACCATTTCTCGTCTTTGGTATCCATGTGCAGCTGCTACAAGCGCCGGAACGAGTGATCCCGCTCGTACCGCGAGAAGTCCACATTGTTATTTACGAGCATTTACCTCACATAGATCTTATATGCTGATCCAACGTCAATTTGTGTTCAATTCATTTTTAGCGTTTAAAACAAACTTAAGCGCTTGTGGCGTTTTGTGACGGGAAAACTAAAAGTGATACCAAATGGTAAAATTTGCCTAACAAATGATGGTTCTATGCTATTTTATCTTTAAGTACGCATGAGGCATGCAGGCTTCAAGTTGCAGCGCATGTCATTGGAAGGATCTGCATACCTTCATTAACTTCGGGACACACACCTGTACGAAATGTTCTTCAAGTCGTACCAATTTGCACCTCACCAAATCGGAACTACACCAAGCCTAACAACAACATCAATCTGTACGTCTACGCCTTAGATGACGGGTTAGTCCATCAGAGTCGCATTTGATGATGACAGAGAAGAGTAGAAGGCGAAAGCACTGGACTTCAAATGCAGCCGCAATCGTCGATTTTGCTTCGGCTATGAAGGAGTAGGGTGTTATAATACGTTTACATGTAGAAATTAGAATACATTAGGATTTTGGACCTTGTTGTACTCCAAATCTACCTCCCTCATTGTACCTCTCGTATCACACGACGGTCATGACAATACAATTTCAAGTATCATGGAAAACAACAATTTAATACGAAACTGCAGACACCCATTTTACACGTTGCCTTTGCTTGCCCCTAAACCAGCAACGTGTATCGAAAGGATCAGAAATGCCGAAACATTCACCTTCTTTGCCGGGACCATTTTCTCTATATAATTCCATCGCCTCTTTTAAGACCTTATCTTGCAATAGAAACTGCACTCTTTTCTTACTAGAAGGGTGTGTAGAGAGGTACTTTTGAAATCCTGAATCCCTTGTGAGATATCCTAGCTTCTCTTCAACCTCAACGGCTATGTGTGGATCGAAACCAGCTGCTGCAAACAGCAACATTCCAATGTGATCTGCCTCTATCTCCATCCTGCACAAGGTAACACACTACCAAGATTCAGGAGAGCTACTAGCATGACATACTTGCATGGATTTGATAGTATGCGTTAACAAAGTAATAACTGTACGCAGCACACAGGTTAATCGGAGAACAACGGTCACAGCGGGAATACATAGATACTTCATCTGTTCCATAATATAAGTGCTTTTAGCAAACTATAAACTAGCTTTCTAAAAATGAGTTAGTCAAACATTTTCTACAATTCGACTAGCACCTAGATATATAAGGTCACCCCTAATACTTGTTTTCCTAGCACATATCATATACAAAGTTTTGATGATCCACCATAATTACCAAGGAAAGAGAACACTGTTGTAGTTCCTCCGTTCAACCGTTCCAGTAATTAAAGTGTTACTACATGTTTTTCAACCTTTTGCCGTGAAGATAGGTGTAGGGAGCAAATAAATGCTGACATCCCGAAAATACACATACACCTGGTTCCCCTTTTCATTCCCTCTTCCTCCGACATGAAGTACAGCGCCCACCGAGGGCAGTAGGAGTCGATGCCACCATAGGATGCAATGGTCACTGTGATGGCGTCGGGAGAGCCGAGATCCGCGTCTGCCGTGTGAGAGTCTCCGTTGGAGGGTAGGAACAACGTCCTCACCGCCTCCTAATGCCAAACGACACGACGCGGTTGATCCGGGGAGGGGCCCCGAGAGGAAGCCTCGCTCGATGGGCTCGGAGAGAAACCTGCCACCGGAGAAGAAGGGCGTGGAGATGGTCTCGAATGACGTGGCGGTGAATCGAGGAGTCGTCGGGAGGGGCAGCTACACGGAGGTTCATACCAGGGTGGATGTATTGGTGGAGAGAGCGGCCCGCAAGATGGCCTGGAATGTGGTGGCCTACAACCTACGTCGACCGATCGCCACGCCAGGTCGGTGACAAGGTCATCGTAACGCGGCACCACTCGTATTGTTGAGGTGCGAGCTTTTGGGACACAAAAATGGAGTTACCAGGGGCAATTTAGGAAGGAGTTTTCTAGTGGGAGTGACAATAATCGCAACGCCCAAACATACCGAGTGTTGCATGCAGTCATAGGTAAAAATAATTATTGCACCAATCACATTAAAGTATCAGACGTAAAACACTAAATGCAAACTCCCTTAGAGCGAATATATGTAAGTAGGATAAAATATTTTTTCTTTGATGACATGGAAGATAGAGATGATAAGTGGGCTCTCATATAAAAGCCAACTCTAGCACGTGCTCTTAGGCACTTGGTAAGAGTGAGAGATGGACCATGTCTTAATAAAGTAACAAATTTTAATAACTAACTATGGTACATGTTAGCTATATGATTGGCTATACATGATGTGACAATGGACAATGCCTTGTAGGCTTGTAGCTCTACTATTAAACTTGCACTTAGACTCACGATGTAGTGGGGTGTTTGTCTCTAAATTCAACTATATACTACTCACTCTGTCCATGAAAGGGTGTCTTACCTTTAGACAAAGTTAAATACATGCAAATTTAGACAAAGTTAAGACATCCTTTTGTGGATGGAGTGAGTACTGGGATAGCACCCCTGAGAAGCAATGTGTTGGGAGATGCATAACTCTCACTACAAGTAAATCATTTAGTTTGATAAAAAACAAAAGAAACTGCAATTTGGAGAATACATAAGTGCTCGATGCAATTTCCCTCATTTACAGCTTATCACATGCATGCAGAATGTAGATCAGCATGAATGAACAATGTTAATTGCAGAAATGAATATACGTGTACCTTCGTGAGAAGGGCAGCTTGAAGAGTAGCTTCGAAATACTTTTGACCAAGCCGGGCCTGTCAATGAACTGCCGGAAGACAATCCGCCGAAGGAAAGAACACAATTCCTTGCTGACCGTCTCGGCCGTGTGCCTTGCTATAATGTGCCCGACCTGCGAGAAAACAGCGGCGGTTTCAGTTTGGATTTGTTACAGGCGCAAGTGTTAAACGAAACCCACCGGCCCCTAGATCACATGGTAATTTTTGTTTTAATGATCACATGGTAATTAATGATCAACAGTAAAATATGTACTATTGTTATTGTTACCTCATGCCCAAGCACAAATGTAATCTCTGCGTCGGTCTTGAAATACTCGAGCAATCCAGTGTAGACGATAATCTTGCCTGGGGCGCACATCGCGTTGACCTGCTTATCATCGACGACGATCACTTCCCAGTCTAGCCCATCAAGGTGCCTCGTCATTGCCTTGGCCCCGTAGCTCTTGGCCATCCACCTGTCGTCCAAGAGCTCCCCGCCTCGCTTGCCAGGCGCAATGGTGCGGTCGGCGGCGCGGAGGATGTCCGAGGTGACTTTACGGACGCGGAGACTGTCACGGTGATCCGAGGGAAGGATCTTGGCGGCGTGCTCCTTCTTGAATTCGTCGAACATGAGCTCGCCGAGCCGCCGCTCGACCCACGGAGGGAGGATGACGAGGTGGGTGCGGTTGGTGTACGGGACGGTCTCGAGGTTGTGGTAGTAGGCGGCGGTGGCCGCGGCGCCGGGCAGGAGAACCCGCGCGGCGACCTTGCGCCAGTCGTGGTACCACGGGGCATGGCCATGGCGGCCTCGGGTGAAGTGCATGAGCTCCGGGCGCCGCGGGAAGATGTAGAAGTAGTACTCAGCTAGCGCCGCTGTCTGCGCCAGTAGTGGACGGACGGCAGGACATTGGCCGGAGAGTCCTCCGGATGAGGTGGTGCCGGCTGACTGCGAGACCGGCTGCTGGCGCCGCCGGCAGGCGCGGTAGTGCCGAGTGGCCGTCTGCAGCGGCGGTTGTGGTCGGACGGGGCCCGGCTTGCTGCTGCGCAGGAGGAGACGAAAGATGACGAACCCCGATCTCTTCGAAATATAGTTCATGTTGTTTGTATTTCACTCTGTCGTATCGTATGTAAAGCAATACGTAGATTGGTTTCGGGAGAGTAAACTCGATACCACGGACGGGTGCGGCTACCTCAGTTTATATATTAGCGATCAGATCGGTTACAGCACAATTTACAATCGGTATCGAGACCGTACCCAAACAGGTTAGGCTAACAGTGTAGTATTTCCTAATACGTATTCTATCATCGTAGACGTCAGATTGATCGGAGAAGGGAGCTATAGCGTCCGGTGCGTGACGCCGGCGAGGTTGGCGGTCGCTGTCGTCGAGATCCGTCGACTTCCTCTGCTTCGTCTATGTGGGTATGCTCCGAAAATTGGCGGTACATAAACCTTAACCTACTGCCATGGAATTGCCAACGATTCCTGTTAAAGAAAGGAATTATGAACGATTGGGCCACGTAGCATTGTGGCTCATGTCTGCAGGCCGGGTCTCCTTTTCTCAAACTGTACGATTGGGACACATCATTTCTAAAAAAAAATGTACTTTCTTTTAAGGTCTTTTTTTACAGCCCTTTATTTAAGTTCTTGTTAGTTCTCGGATACGCTTAGTTCGTCCTTCCCCATCTAAAAAACATAGAGCTGGGCACTCGCCGCACCGTCCCAACGATTTGGCATTCCCGGTTGTCGGATCTTCACCGCGAGGCGATCTCATCCGTTCACTCAGCGTTAACTGATGGTGGCTGGTTTTGGCCCACCCATATTCGCACTCTGTTTTTTTTGCTAAAAAATATGTAAGGGCAAAAAATAAAGAATGAAAAAAGCCGATCTATAGGCAACCAACCCGGCTCTTCTTAAATATGCGATGACAAACGATTTCCGATATGAATCGTGTTTATAGGGTCTACGCGGGTGTGATGTATCTTACAAGAGCTCAGAATTTAATAAAATACGAGAGTATTCACACATCCATAAATTTAACTAAAAATGTGCATACAAAACCTGCTACTAATCCGGGCTGAACTTAAGGATAGGAAAATTCCAAAATTGCCTAGAGTATGAACTAGGAAACCACATGACCACAACCTCTAAGCCAAAAGCTATCAACTAAAGCTAACTTTTTCTGAAGAAAACATAAAGAATCCTCCCGTTTCTTTGTTGCCATTATCATCTCTATATAATGACATCGCCTTGTTCATGACCTTGGCTTCAGATAAAAGCCGCGATCTTTTATCACACGAAGGATGAGTGGATAGGTACTCCTTCTTTTTAGATGAATTCCCGCTGATCTTTCCTAGCTTATCATAGACCGTAGGGGCTATGCGTGGATCGAAACCAGCATCAGCGAGCAACATGATTCCAATATGATCTGCCTCTATCTCCATCCTACATAAGCAACATCGATCGTCATTTTTTTTTTTTTTTTTTTTTTTTGAAATGGGGTGAAGCCCCAGCCTCTGCATCACGAGGATGCATACGGCTATTTTATTACAGATTTTGAAGTTTCAGGTCCTCAAAAGTACACATCATGCGTCTGAAAGAGTGGCAATAAACACTAGCCAACGGAAAATCAAAAGAAAAACGAAACACTTATGCATCATTTAATCTATTGAAGATCTGCCAGCCAGCGAAGTTGGAGAAAGCTCTGGCGACCTCCTCAAGCCGGCCGCACCCAGTAGTCACCTCCGCCCGTTGCTCCATAGGGAGGAGGAAGGACCACGCACCAAGCAGGGACGTAGCCTTGAAGATAACCTGCAAGTAGTTCATGTGTTTTGTCTTGTTAAAAACCAGATCATTTCTACACGTCCACAGGGACCAAAGTATAGCACAAACGCCTACTCGTATACGTGCTTTATCATCTTTTTGCATCCTTCTCAGCCAATTCCCAAACATATTTGTGATATTAGCTGGTGGTGGTAAATTAAATGTGAATTCGATAATTCTCCAAATAAACCGTGCTAGAGGACAAGTTATAAACAAATGTTCAATTGACTCCGTTGAGTCACAGAACTCACATTTCGTACACCCCTTCCATTTTCTTTTAAACAAATTGTCTTTAGTAAGGATTACCTTCTTATAGACAAACCACATAAAGATCTTAATCTTTAGCGGTACTTTCAATTTCCAAATATACTTTCTCAAAAATACAGTATGATCATTAACCAAATCAAGATACATGGATTTAACTGAAAACGTCCCATTGGGGGTTAAGTTCCACACAAATCTATCCAACTCATTGGACAGTTCAACTTGCATTAGACGTTGAATCATGTGTGTCCAACGTACCCAATTATTTCCATTCAAAGTGCGCCTAAATTCAATATTTATAGGAGATGTCGAAAACACTTGTGTGATCAAAACATTTTTATGTCGCACTAGATTATAAAGAGAGGGGTATTGGATAGCAAGGGACGTATTCCCTAGCCAAATATCCTCCCAAAAGCGAGTGATCATGCCATTGCCTACAACGAAATGACCACGCGAGAAAAAATCTGCCTTTACCGCCATGAGGCCTTTCCAAAAGGGAGAATCCGTTGGGTGACTTGTCACCTGTGACAAGGTTTTATGTCTTAGGTACTTATTACGCAGAATTTCTTGCCACATACCTTCCTCATTCAACAACTTGTGAAGCCATTTACTCAGTAGACAGTTATTCTTAATATCAAAAACCTCTATACCCAAACCTCCCTGATCCTTTGGTCTACAAACAATGTTCCACTTAGTTAAGCGATACTTCTTTTTAGTACTATCACTATCCCAGAAAAAACGAGACCTATAAAAGTCCAATCTCTTGCGTACCCCTTTTGGTACTTGAAAGAAGGAAAACATGAACATCGGTAAGCTAGTGAGCACCGAATTAATAAGAATAAGCCTATCTCCGTATGAAAGAAGCTTTCCTTTCCAGCACCCAAACTTACGTTGGAAGCGGTCCTCAACTAGTTTCCACTCACTATTGAGCAACCGCCTATAATGAATTGGGATTCCTAAGTATTTAAAAGGCAATGAACCGCATTCACAGCCAAAAATCTCTCTATATGCATCCATCTCATCTAGAGCTTTACCGAAGCAGAAAATCTCACTCTTATGGAAATTAATTTTTAGACCAGACATTTGCTCAAACAAACATAAGATTAGTTTCATATTAACAGTCTTTTCTAAGTCATGTTCTAGGAAAAGAATCGTATCATCAGCATATTGTAGAATTGAAACGCCCCCTTCTACAAGATGAGGTACAAGTCCGCCGACCTGGCCATCTACTTTGGCTCTATTAATAATGATAGCAAGCATATCTGCCACAATATTAAAGAGAGTAGGAGATAGCGGATCCCCTTGACGCAACCCTTTTCTTGTTTGAAAATAATGGCCAATGTCGTCATTAACCCTTATTCCCACACTACCAAACTGCACAAAGTCCTGAATCATTTTACACCAGCGCGTATCAAAGCCCTTCATACGCAACGCTTGTTGTAAGAAGGGCCATTTAACCTTGTCATAAGCTTTTTCGAAATCTATCTTAAGAAGCACCCCATCCAATTTTTTCCTATGGAGTTCATGAATTGTTTCATGCAAAACTACCACCCCCTCGAGAATATGCCTTCCTGGCATGAAAGCTGTTTGTGTCGGCTTGATAACTTTATCAACAACGTTGGAAATCCTATTTGTTGCAACCTTCGTAAAGATTTTGAAACTCACGTTGAGTAAACAAATAGGTCGGTACTGCTGAATTTGCATCGCATTTTCCTTTTTGGGAAGCAAGGTTATGATACCGAAATTTAACTTATACAGATCAAGCTCGCCTGCTTTCAGCTGTACAAACAAAGTCATAAGATCGTTCTTAACAATGTTCCAACACATTTGATAAAACTCAGCAGGAAACCCGTCTGGTCCTGGAGCTTTATTATGTTCCATTTGCATAACAGCATCATACACCTCCTTTGAGGTAAAATCTGCTGTAAGAATATTGTTCTCCTCATCGGTGAGTTTTTGAATATCCTCAACTGAATTTTCATCTAGACTAACGTTACTAGGAGCCGGTGCTCCAAACAATTTTTTGTAGTAGTTTGAGATATAGAGTTTTAGATTATCATGCCCTACAACAATCCCCTCTTCTTGCTCCAGCTGAAAAAATTTCTTTTTTCGATGCTTGCCATTAGCAATTAGGTGAAAGTATTTCGTATTACTTCCCCCTTCTTGGATGTATTTCACCTTGGCCCTTTGTGCCCACTTAATTTCCTCATCTCTTCGAAGTTTGTCTAATTTGAGAGAGGCACCTCTTAAGGTGTCCCTTTCCTCGTTATTTAGAGGCAAAAATTCAGCTTTTATATCTAATTCATCGATGATCCGACAAAGTCTATCTCTCTCCTGCCTATAGACACCACTTTTATTTTTGGCCCATCCTCGAAGAAAACGTCTAAGGTGTCTAATTTTATGTTGCCATACTTGAATTGGAGTCACTCCCGTATGGACTGAATCCCATTCCCTCTTAATCATGTCATAAAAACCTTCTTGACTTAACCAAGAAAGCTCAAATGAGAATTTACTAGAATTGCCTAAGTAAGATTGATCTCCGGAATCAATTAACAAAGGCGTGTGATCGGACCCCGACCGCGTCAAGGCGTGGACCGAAACAAGAGGATACTTTTGCTCCCACTCCACCGTAGCTAAAACTCTATCTAGTTTTTCATAGGTTGGTGTCTCTCTACGGTTAGCCCATGTAAATTGCCGGCCCGAGAGATCGATCTCTCTAAGACTTAAGCATTCGATGATTGCATTGAACAAGATTGGCCACCGGGTTAAGAATCTGTCATTGTTCTTATCTTGGGGTCGGCGCATGATGTTAAAATCTCCCCCGACCAGCATAGGCAGCGGTTGATCCTCACACATACGAACCATCTCAGCTAAAAATTCTGGTTTTTTAGAATCTTGGGCTGCACCGTAAATAGCCACAAAAATCCACTCAAACCCATCAACTTTAGAACACAAGTGAACTTTAACCATATAATCTCCCGTGTCAACTTTTTTGACCGCAAGAGAAGTAAAATTAATGCCAATTAGAATACCTCCAGAACGCCCATGTGGAGGTAAACAGAACCACGTGTAGTCCCTTCCCCCCGACAGGTGATTCAAATAGGATACCGTAAAATTTGACTTCCCCGTCTCCAAAATGGCAATCACATCAAGATTCCGCTCTCTAATAGATTCCTGAATAAACCAAATCTTACCCGGGTCTCCAAGGCCCTCACTATTCCAGATAAATGCTCTCATTATCAAATAGACTTTTTATTTTTAAATCGAGCACTACGTCTTACGTTTGACAAATCAATTTTCTTCTTAGCTCTACAGATCTTAACTCTCGAGGATTTAGTGGCCAGATCCGTATGATCTTCCAAGACCTCTGCTTCTTCCTCCTCTAAATCTTCACAAAGTGCTGATACTTTGGAAAGTAACAGATTTTTAGGTTGTTCTTCTTCAGCACTTACATTTTTCTGTAAAATTGTCAAAGACCTCTCATTTACTAATGCCCTCACAGAATTAATAGTAACCGCAACCTGAGATGTAGACTGCCCTAAAGACACCCCAATCGCACTAGCATTCTGAACTAAAACATGATCTGAGAAATTAAGAAATGAAAACTTGGACTTTTGTTTTGTACCTGAGTGAATAGGTGAATCCCGTAATTCAGCCAAGTTCATCGCCCTCTCCAGCATGGGAACATCGGCATTCGGTTGTGCCCGGAGACGAGTACTCGAGCGCAGACCCGCCGAAGATGGGTCAGGAATCCCACCAAACGCAACAATATCCGCAGCTGTGACCTTTGATGGAGATGAATATCTGTCACCCACCCCAAGCGCAGGTGATGGCGTAGCAGATTTTTCTGGGCAGCGGGTCTGATTTCCCATGGTTATCTTCTTGACGCCAGAGCCAGGAGAGGGTGCCGCTGCTCGCAAACCACTCGAAGAAGATGTCATCCTTTGAGAAGGTTGCAAGACCGGGTGAAGTAAGCTCGGTTCAGAGAGTACCGAAGTCGGAGACGAAGGTGCATCAATCTCGTTAGTAGCAGTATTCAGGAACGGACCGGCTGGCTCGCAAAAGTCCATCTTCTGTTTCGTAACAACATCAGCAGGGGGAACCACAGTATCACCTTTGAAAGAGCACTTGTCAGCTACCGCAGCACCCTCAGCACTTTTAGTGACAACAAGTTCATTAGGCAATTTTGTTGGGGCGTGAAATAACCTTATTGTAGCCATCTCTTGCCCCTTGTTCGCTAATGCAGTCTCCTCTTCCTCTACCATGTCAGCCCACCTATTCGAGAATGAACCAAACCGTATTTTTGGTTCGAGACCCGTAGAGCGAGAAAAAGACGTGGGCAATATGACTCCAGCCTTTGGAGAAGTACATGCCTTGGTTCCTTTAGAAGTAGTAGCAGACCTTTCACCCACAGCGTTCTGTTTAGGGTCCTTCACAGTGTTTGACTGATCGGAAGTTTCATCTTTTTTAGGCTCACTTTTACCAGCTTTCCCATCTGAGTCTTCTTCTCTTTTCTGTCCAGTCCCAGCTGATCCATCATCCTTCTTGTCCTCAGTAGCTTGCAGCATGTCTTCGTCTAAATTCTCTACCTCATGTTCCTCTTCTAGTTCAAAAGACAACCGATATCCTTCTCCCTTGAAAAGAATATCCTTGTGATATGGTATGGCAGAGATATCTCTTACTCGATACAGGCCACGGACAACATCAAATCTCCTCGTATAAGCCATGTCCAATTTCTTCGTCTTTCCCAGCAAATCTCCAAGCGCCCATAAAGCCAAGTAATCCTGCCTCAGATCATCCGGCACACCATGTATCAACACCCACACATTCTCCAGCTGGAACGATGGCTTAACTTCAGTTTTCCACTCCTCAAACTGAACTGAACACTTTCCATCTTTAGTGTCAAATTTGCCAAACCGTGTAGCTCGAATTAATTCCATCTTGCTAGGAAATTGTGTCTTATACACATTGTCTCCCGCCAGCTGCACATCCCACTGGAAATCATCATCAATTACGATCCATCGCAACACTTCAACAATTTGCTGGACTGACAAAGTACCTCCAGATACAGTAATCCGACCCATCCGACCATTATCAGATTTAGGTCGAAACCCTGGAGTAGCATGTGCCTCAATAACCATTAGATCTCCTTTTTTCAACACTTTTATCTTTTTTCTCTACAGCTCTGGTATGATCGTCACCACCTGTAACCACCTTAGCAGCAGCAGTCACAGTATGATTCTGAACCACGGCCGGTTGGGATGACTCTGAAATATCTTGCTGTGGTTTAACAACTGTAGGTGAGGCAGAAGGGGTACGCCTCGGTGGTGGACGACGGTGAAAAGTGCGTCCACGTCGATCAAAACCTCCAGCTCCAGGGTGAAAACCGCCAGGGCCGCCGCCTTGGAAGTTTCCGCCGTAGTTCCTATTCCCCTGAAAGTTGCCCCCATTGTTCCCATTGAAGTTACCTCGGTTCTGATCGAAGTAGTCTCCACGACCGTTGTCGTTTCCACCCCGGCCATAATCAAACCCTACAGATCTGTAGCCACCGCCTCCTCCATACCCTTGATGATTGTTGCCACCACCTCCACGACCATTGCTTGGCCCAGCTCCAGGATCACCCCCACCCTGGAAACGGAAGAGAGGGCTTAATTATAGCAAGAAATATGTTATAGCTAGGTTAGGAACAAGGCAGAACACATGTTATAGCTAGGTTAGAGCAAGGCAGAACACTATACAACAGACAATAAGTCCTGGAAAAACCCTCACGAAGGAGATACACTGAACTATACCGTACTGGGAAAAAAATGTTTCGCTAACCATTAAGTACCGTCTGAAAAACATCATATGCTTTGTAAGGAAGATGGGAAGAAGCCAGGACCTTCCCACGCGATTGCTATTTACTCTCGAAATAAAATAAACAAGGACATAGTCACATAGGTGCAAATATATATCTATGACTCCTCGCAAGAAACAAAATAACGAACTAACTGTGAACAGAGAGTGGCATATATAGTGCAAGACTACACGATCATTCACGATGAAGAGGATCCAATGCGAACTCATTTTCCAGTATAATGTAAGTATTTGTTTTGCGGGAAAATGATAGTATATAAATTGTTGATATGTCAGTGCAGAATCTAAATAACCATGAGCATTTCATGTGAAATACAGAAACAGAACTGCAGAACACAATACCTCCGTGAGAAGGGCAAACTGAAGAATATCGTCGTCATCTCAAGCATCTCTTTTGGCGCGTCAGTAAGAAGCACGAGGACAAGCCGCAGGAGCATAACCCACATGTGCTTCGTGAAGGTCTCTGCGTTATGCCTTGCAATAGCGTGCCCAACCTACAAGAGAAAGAAGCGACAGCGAGCCACGTCAGTTGGAATCCTCCCCCCGTAGTCCCGTGTATCTGGTACAGAATCAACCAAAAAAAAAACTTCAGGGTCGTGTCACACCTCGTGCCCAAGCACCGTGGCGATCTCAGCGTCGGTCTTGAATCTGTCGAGAAGCCCGGTGTAGACTACGATCTTGCCGCCTGGCATACAGAACGCATTGACAATGTTTTCTTGAACAACAAGCACCTCCCAGTTAATCCCATCGAGAAGCTTCATCTGCGGCTGCGCTCCGTCCGGCACTGCGGTGGAGGATTCGGCGAGGCCGCGGTGGGCGGCGCGGATGATCTCCTTGGCGAGGCCGCGGACGCGGACGCTGTCCGGGTGGGTTGGGGGCAGGATCTTCTTGCCCTGCTTCTTCTTCAAATTGCCGAACTCTTTCTCGCCAAGCTCGCGCTCATACTCGTGCGTCACGACGATGAAGTGCCTGCGGTTGGTGTAGGGCACGGTCTCAAAGCTGCCGTTGGAGATGCTGTCTACCACGCCGACGACGATGACAACCCCGGCGCCAACGACCCGGAGCAACATCTCGAACTCGGAAGGCGGCTTTCGTCGTCTGGAGTAGTACCGTGGGAACACTAGCGCATGCGACGGTGGAGGTCGACAGACCACCGGGTTGCGGCCAAAGAGTCGAGGTCCGGCCGATTGCACGACCTCATGGTGGGATCGCCGCGTTGACGCGTGGTAGCACCGGGTGGTCGACGGCCACGACGGTGGGCGGACGGCGGCCGGTCTGTACCGGCCGCGTAGGCCGGCCGAGACCAGATTCTTCAAGCAGTTCATGCTCTTTCAGTCGATTGATCCCTTGGATGTTTTGTCAATTGTCACTGGCTTGGAAGAGAAATTGGCATGCCGCTGCCCTCCGGGATTTATTTATTTTGATTTTGACAGTTCGCCTGGATGCCTGTAAATAGCTTCGCGCGCTCTTGTTCCATTTTGTGTACGTCGTGGCGTGCTGGAGAAGTTGCCATGGATTACAAATTGGATCTTTCATCTCACCTATTTTCTCGTCGTCAAGACCTTCTTGCCATTTCGGCCAAGAAAACTAGACCCTTTCTCCAAGATAAAGAGCACCGAAGATCCGAATAATTTGCCTCCCCTACGTGCGACATGGGAATCCCCGGTCACCGGAAGTCCTCGCGCCATCACCATGCTCCCGCCGCATATTCCTCCAGCTCCGGCCACCGCTCGAATGCTTGATGATGCTGGACTTCTCCGTGCATCTCACCGAGGAAAACGTACGGGGAAGATCAGGTCGATCGTCCGAGACGACGACGATGGTCGATGGGGGTGTCCCACACAAGACATTATCACGCTATCATGGATATTACTGGGGTAGACCGACATCGGAGCCCTTCGGCGACAGCCACTTGTTCTGGGCTGACTAGGCTTGCAGTTCGTCGACGTCGTCGCCGAGTTCCCAAAGTCCAGGCGGACGCAGGGCCAGCTTCTTCTTGCGCTGCAGCCGCAGGACTCCTACAAGAAGTCAGGAGCGGATATAAACCTGCATGTCATCGTCATCAAGTCATGGCCATGGTTACCCGGAGTGTGGTTCCTCGCTATTCCCTTCCCCATGGATCGTGGATTGACCGACGGCCCGAGATCCAGCCCGGCGTGTGTGCATCACCGGCGACGAAATGATCAAGCCCGTCACTGACGCTGACGGCGTACGTGGGCCAAACCGTGCATGACAGACACGTCTCCCGTTCGAATTTGGCCATCAGAATACACACTGGTCAGCCTCAAGCAGATGCGAAGGCGACGAGCCGACAGTCGGGAGCTTGGCTAACCACCTGGACCCGAGGTATCCTCTGCTTCAGATTGAGTTCAGTGTCAGGAAGAAGGTGCTTGGGGTGTGTAACCTCCATATCAACGTTATGGAAGAACAACGTGGTGGCGACTGCAGGGCCTGTACCGCCAAATGGGCAAAAACCTTTTGTGCCCGCCAGCTTCGCCGAGTATTTGCGCAATAATTCCACCAGAAGTCCTGAATTCAGCAAGAAGTCATAGGAAGCAAAACTAGAGCGAGATATATTACAAAACGAGGTGTTGACTAGACTGATTGAATGAATGTAATGGACTGGAACTGAAAAAAGGCCCAAAATGGTAGAAGTTCAGGGATCAAGTAATCATGAAGTGGTAATATGCATTGGTCGTCTTGTACTGATGGAGTAGTGGTCGCTGTAGGTTTTTGGCTGGTAATGTCTGTTGGTTAATCTATGTCGTTTGTTCTTAGCCATCTACTTAAGCTCTGGTTTGCAAGACTCCGGCCTTCTTTGAGGCATGTTAATCCAAAACTCATCTTCTAAGATGTTCCTCAGAAACCAATAGATATTCTAGGGAGCCCAGAAACTCCTCTCCCGAGCCGTGCGCGCGCGGCTCCGGGGAGCCCCCAACCCTAGCAGCCGCCACCTCAATCTCCTCCTCCTGGCCGCTGCCGCCGTCAGCGCCGGCGGTGGCGGTCGCGCCTGGCCGTCAAAGGCGGCGGGCGAGGGTGGGGCACGCCCAGACGGGCTCCTCTCGCGCGGGGGGAGGCGTTCTCCGGGCGGCGCTGGGGGCGTTTTGGCGGTGGAGCTGGCCGGCGTTCGGCAGGAGAAGCTGTGGAGAGGAGAGGTGGATGCGGCCACGGAGGAGGGAGCAGGGCGAGGAAGGAGGTCGAAGGGGCTGGAAGGGGGCGACGAGGCAAACCCTAGATCTGGAGGTGGCGGCGCTTGCTGCCGGGCGGGCCCCTAGCGCATGTCTGGCCACCTCCAGGACGCGGGCGAGCGGAGGCGCGCTCCTGACGGTGCCGGCGAGCAGCAGCGTCGACATCAACGGCGGGGAGCGAAGAGACAAAGCCTCGACCTTGGAGGCTGCGGCGCTTGCGGCCAGGGGGCCTGGCGCACGTTCGGCTACCTCCTGGACGAGGTCGAGCAGATGCGCTCTCCCGACGGCGCTGGAGGTGTGGAGGACGCCAGCATTGGCGAGGTGAGCCCAAATCCTTGGGGCGGCGGCGCTTGCGGCCAGGAGGTGCTCCCGTCGCGCGCTTGGCTACTTCCTGGATGCGGGCGAGCAGCGGCGCCCCCCTGACGGCGCTGGCAAGGAGTTGGGTGGCGGAGTGAAGTCCCAGGTCTGAACTGAGGGCCTGATCTGGGTCTCCGGAGTCGGTGTCGAGGCCGTCGGCGAGCGACAGCGTGGTCACGACTCTGGTGGTGGTCTGCATCCCAGGAGGTGTTAGGGCAGCGTTTTCCTCGGCTGAGCGGGGCAGTGGTGGACCAAGGTGTTGGGGGAATCATAACCCGGTAGTCTCATGAAGAGGGAAGCATGGTCGGGTTTCAATGATGGGCCGGAGAGCTTGTCGGTAACCCGACCTAAGTAAGGAAGGCTCTAGAAGACCCGGAGGCAGTATGCATCACGGAGTTCAAGACTTGGAGGATACGAAAGACAAGACGAGTTAGAATAGAACTCTAGTAGTCTTACCATGTAAACCAGGAGACCCGAATGTTTTTATAAGCGGGCTCCTAGATCATAGAGAGATAAATTAAGAGAGGCTACGATAAGCCATATGCGAAATAAGATAGACAAAATAGAGAGAGCTCTGAGGAGAGAGCTCCCACGTCGGAGTCATCTAAACCCGGCGATCGCCATCGGCGCACCATGTAACATATTATCATATCAGTGACTTATAGCAAGACATAGGGATCCTCCACCGAGGGGACCCGAACTTGGGTAAAAAACATCTTCCCCGTAGAGCTAGACAATCTCCTGAACACCAGAGTCGCCTTGCCCCTCATCTCAAAGTTTCCACCCGAAAACATCTGCCGTGACAATCCCATGACACAAGGCGTGGTGACTTCTTTGGCGGGGTGCTGCGGCGGCGGCGGTGTGAACGACAAGGATGGCGGCCACTTTCCGGCGGTTGGGTGGGAGGTGCTTGACAAGCCGGACGAAAGTCTTGCCCGTTTTGGTGGAGGCGGCGACGACGCTCGTGGGCGTCGTTCCCCTCCTTGGAGGTGTCGCTGAGGTACGTCGGCACCCCGCCCTCAATCTGGCTCGGATGATGCCTCCGGGTGAATGCCTAGGTTCGATGGAACCGGCGCGATGGCGGCGTTCTTGACGTCGTTACTCTCTTGTGAGCTTCGTGTTGGAGACTCGGGGGTGGTGCTCCTAGGTGTGCTCCTCCGGTGCTCGCCGCGATCCAAGACTGGCTTTCTTAGGCGCCATGTACGCCGTCGAAGGGAGCCCTTTGTGGGGACCGGATTCGGTCGAGACGCGGCTCTGTTTGCTTAGTCTAGGACAAGTTCTTCGTTTGAAGTTGAAATGCCTTGGTGTGTGGTGTGTAGTTGTGTGACAGCGTTGTACGCGGGGCTGGTTATAGACAGAAAAAATCTATTCTTTAATTTCCGGTATTTCCATCTTGTTCATCTTATATGTACTTATCAATCATCTGAGCTCGGCACAAGAGTAAGAACAAAATGATCAAAGAACTATCGAGCTAGAGGGTGCATGCCATTCGAGTAGGTGCCTTCAGAGTTTCAACGGATCCTAGTAGCTTAAACATTGCAAATATAATTACCACTAAAGGTTAGCTGTTCAGAGATTTCCCTAGACAGTAAAGACAGCAAAGCATTCTAATAACTGAACACCAGGAACATCACAGCAAATCTACGTTTAACCGAAATCCCACTGAAGAATTGTCAGCTTCATCAGATTCTGAAGAATTGTCAGCTTCATCAGATTGTATGAAACCTCGCACATACGTTTGTTTAGCCTTGATGGATTGTATTATGGGCACACCTCAAACTCCTCCATCAAGCCCAGTTTTGAAGTAATTATACTCCGTACTGAGGAACAACAGAGATTACCTCCCATTGTGCCTTCAAAATTCAATTAAATTCGATACTCACAAACGATTCCAGTTCCCATGCGGCCCGTGCTTAATTTCATAAGCATGTGAAAAGACAAAACTGTAAACAGCACAAGAACATTAACAAATCACAAAAAAACATATATTGAAGAACAGAAGATGGATTAATTTTCAATTAAAAATACAGTTATAAGAACATGAAAGTACAGAAGATGGATTAATTTTCTGAAGCTGCTTCAGATATTGAAGATCTTATGCTCCCTCCTTACCAAAATAACTTAAAGTTCTATGCTAACAAGTTTCTGGAAAAATATCAAAATACAGAAAACCAATTTAGTTTCATTAGATTCTTCATACAGTATATTTATGTGCTATATAAATATGACGTTGTCAATATTGACACTTTTCTATGAATTTGGTAGAACATACAGAAGTTTTACTTAAGACAAACGTTGAAGTTAAATTATTTTGGAATGGAGGCACTCCTCACTATGTCTAAACCAGAATCATAAAGAAATAGATCAACAAATCATGTTTAAGTACTACATCTATTTTGTAGAAATAGAGCTGTAGGTTCACAAAATGCAAGTTTGGAAGTCTAGCTTTTTCAACTATGTAATCACCAAAAAAGGAACTGGTATTCTCCATCTTAACATGAATCAAAACTCTACCAATCCTAGGGTGCAATCCAGGTCATGCACGCGATTCCTGCCTGTTCAAAACAATATCCTTCCTTCAGGTTACAAGTCTAGCACTTGCCAGACAAGTAGCCCGCACGGCCCAAGTATCAGTGCTTGCTTGCATCTTGGGCTGAAGAATGACTCCCTTTAAGAGGTGATTATGTTCCCCCATTTAACAAAAATCAAATCATATTGAGCTAGACAACTAGCCGCACGACCTGAGTCGGAAACAACAGAGATTAAATCCATCACAGCCTTTTCAATTCCATTAAATTCAATACTCACACACAATTCCGGTTCCCAATCCGTTGTGCTTAATTTCAAGAGCATGTGAGAACACAAATGGATCAATATTACTGAGAAGAGAAAATATCATTGCAGATATCCAAATTAATTATTGGGAACAGATGAAAATATGATTGCAGATATCCAAATTCATGGTCGGGACTCTCGGGAGCAAGATTTGCAAGAACACTTTATAAGAACAGCGTTCCATAACGATGTTTACCGCAGAAAGATTGACCTATTTTACTCGAACTAGATCTGGAGCAGATACTGAACACTCAAATCCGGATCACGATCTTGAACATCCACGCTACACCGAAGAAAGAGAAACACGGAACACATGCATCACAGGATCGATGTATCTAGTAGTAGGAACATAAAGGGGGTAAAGGAGGAAGAAAATCGACACCGTCGTCCGGGTCCGTGATCCACCGAAGGGGTGCAGATCAGTCGTCGCGCTTCTTGAGCTTGTCGACGCGCTTCTGGAGGGCGTCGAGCTTGACGACGAGCGAGGTGACGGAGAAGAGGATCCAGTAGAGGAGGAGCGCGGCGAGGATGAGGAGGCCGTTGCGCTGCGACTTCATGATGGACTTCTGGTGGCGGAGGTGCTCGGAGGGGGTGCAGGCGTGGTCGTCGTCGCAGGTGGGCCGCGTCTCGTACTTCCAGTAGATGTCCATGAGCAGGAAGAGGCAGAAGGGCACCACGGACATCATCGGCTTCAGCGCACTGCGCACCACCGAGAGCATCCCGTGCCGGAGCGCGTCGAGGCCGGGAAGGGTCAGCAGCAGCAGCATGATGGCCTCCGCGCCCGCCGCGTACCCCAGCACCACCCACTCCAGCGCCATCGTCGGACGGATCGGCTCGCCGGAGATTGTTTAGATTTGGGAGATGGTGAACAGGTTGGGAGATTCGGGTGGGGGATTTCGGCTTTAGCGAGGGGAGCGGAGGGCGGTGGATCAATCTGGGAGAGTTTTGGGGTGGACACGGTCTATGCCTCTACGTGACAGGATGCTTAGAGGATGGAGAGGTTTGTGGGCGGTTCATGTAGACGCGGTGCAGGCAGGCGCGCCAGATTTAGATGGACGACACGTTCGAGGGAGTCGATGGCTGAGTCAGTACGGGCGCTAGAAGCTTCGTGCCGACCACCGGATCCTCGTGGACGGCTCTGATCGGACACGTCGGACACGAAGCAAAGAATAGTACAGGAAGGATTTTTTTGCTTCGCTGTTAAGGTTAGGATCTCAGCACGACTGCTCAACACTTCTAGAATCTTCCACGCTATTATTAATTCTAGGATTCTTTTTTTTAACAGGTTATATGTAGGATTCAAACTCACCATGATATTATCCCATGTTACTTATGTCTTTGGAAATTTGTCATCTAAATGCCACGTCTTTTATATGCCAAATTTATTGTACTATTTTTGTAATATAAGTGGATGCTAGGAAAAGCATAAAAAAATAAGGGACAAAAGAATTTATTGCTGAAATATTTGAAAATAAAGTGTATGACACTGAGTAGATATTAATTGTCCCTTGGATAATAACACTCATTTCTTCTAAGAAGGCATTTACCATCATTCTTGGTCGATAAACATGACAACAAGAATGAATTATTTATTTTGAGAAAAAATAACCATACCGTGAATCATATAGTCAAATTTGATAAATTAAGTGTTGTTGTTCTCACTATCAATAACATAAAACATTGAGTTAAAGTTGTTGACTAATTTTTAAATAATAAAAATCGTTAAGTATAATCTAATAAAATTTTGTTCCTGAAATTGGAAATATGTTAGCACAAACAAAAGGCAAGTCTAGTGAGTTAAAATCTTCAATAAACAACAATTGTGAACAAAAGCAAATATGTTAGCAAAACGACTCATTTGTTGTGTTGTTGTAACGAGTGGCGGAGACAGGCTCTAAGCAACACGAGTGTGACAAAAAATGTAATCTAGATCTGTGGAAGATTTTGATGGAATGGTTGGTTAGCATTATGGAGGCAGTTTATGGATCCCACTTCCATCAAGTCTCTCAATAGGAAAACAAGCAAATTCTTCAAAGACAAATAGATAAATCCACCTTTTATGTAGCAATTCCCGCATACATTATCTTTCCCTGAAATTGAAGATATCGACTAAGGAAATTAATATTCATTGTTGAGTATGATATTTATGATCACTTCCACCTTGCACTTTTCATTATTGCATCCCATAAACGTGATGAATTTTACTCATTCTCCATAATCATATGGAAGAAAATGTAAGGTGATTCATGTAAGAAGGTATATACAACATTGGCAACAGGTGACCCAACACTCGCGCCATTCCAATAGGTATGGAAATCCAGATTTCTTCCCTGACATAATTTCTTCTTCTCACTTCTATTATTGGACATATTAAACATGAGCGGCCTCTTGACCAAGATTTTTTTTTCATGGTGAATCAACCACCTATGTTTTATGCCAAGATTTCACAAGTGAGATTATGCAATATCTTTTTCTCTTGTGTTTGTTCAATGATTCTGGTGGAGGCTAAATTTTGAATGGGATTTTAATATCTCTCATGGAACTCATGCTTCATGAAAACACCAGATTAAGATCCATACGCATCAAGCAAAGCGTCATCAGTGCTGGTTGCTGGAGCTTCTGAAACCACGGAAAAGGGAAAGTGTACATGGAGGACACGAAGTAATTAAAGAATGATGTAGGAAAGATTGCTTCGATGGTAAGGTTAGGATCTTGGCACTTTCGTGTTATTCTCATAACTAGTATTTATCATTCACCATCGAGCTAATTTATATCATTGAAATGACATACGTCGTCTAGAGGGTGGGGGGGGGGGGGGGGGAGAATAAGCGATTTTTTTTCCCGAGGAGCCGGATTATCCGGTCCAAGATGGATCCGGATATTCTGGTATGCTTGATAAAGGCGGAATAAAACTAGTGTTTTACTTTAACAAGCATACAACCTAAATATACTAGGATCACCTATGTGCACCAACAACTTATGCTAAGCAAGACAAGTAACAAGGTGGTAGAAAGATAAATGACTGCAAGCACGAAGGGCAACACGATGTAAAGTGCATAGATAGAGAGCTCGGGTATAGAAATAAACAAGGCACGCAGAGACGAATATGTATTCTCGAGTTCCTCCTCGTTAAGGCAGTACGTCTCATTGGAGAGGTGTGAGCCACCACCACATGTCGGTCTCAACGCCACAAACAGGCTTCACCTTCTTCTCCGATGAACCGCACCACGAAATGTTTGGTTCACATTCCACTGTTGATCTCCTTTTAGGTGGAGATCGATTCACATACAACAATCTTGGAGCACACACCCATAACTTAATTGGGGGCTCCCAAATGACCACAAAAGGTCTTGGCCACAAAAGCCTTCTAGGGTGCAATGACCCGAGAGTAACAAGCTCACAAACTTTCACTTCCACGAATCTCGTGGAGAGCACAAACCAAAGCACAATGCAATGACAAGAGCACACAAAGTAATCAAGTCATTTACTCTAGAATTCCAACAAAGTAACAAATGCTTATGGGGGAATAAGAGAGTAAGAACAAAGAAGGAGAAACACCAAGAACTATTCATCGATAACTTTGGATCTATTATTAGTGGATGTGCTTGTCCATAAAGAACCAAAATTTTCACTCAGAGAACATCCTAAGGAACAACTCAGAAAGTTAGATATCTAGATCCCAGCCCCGAAGAGCCGATTAAACATAGTCAGGGGGCTTGAAGGCGGAGATTAGGTCGAGAGACATTCGTCAGTTTGACATGAAATTGGTGCTAGTGCTCATTCTTTTGACCCATAAAGAGCCCTGATCGATAAGGTTTTGGTTATCGAAATATCTTTTTTCCCGAGGGGGCTCGGGATTCCCGATTACCGCGGTAACGAGACATATAGGATGGTTACCGCATAAATTTTAAAATAATGTTTGAATTCAAATATTCTCAGGAAAGGTTATTAACCAATTAAACTTGATGCACAAAACCTGATAGCAGCGTAACGTCATATCTCTGCTAGGTCTCCGATGCCGCTAGTAGGTTGCGGAGCATTGTTTTACACTTTTTCGTGTAATTACGGAGATTTAATGTTAAACAAGCGGAACAACACTAAATAAAACGTAAAAAACAAGGAACTCGAACCTTAGACCTCGGGAGAGAAAAGAGATTTCCTACAACCGCCCTACTACTGCTGGCTTGTACACCTATCGGTAATATGTTGTATTTATTTGGTTTAGATGTTTAAATTCAAAATTTTCAAAGAAGGACGACATAAAATTGTGCCTATTCCCTATCCATATGGATACGGTACCAACGGGTACCCGTAACATGGGTAAAAATTGTCATCCTTGATTTGAAACAATCCCAGAAATGTTTGGTCGGTAAGCATACCGGTTACACGACAGTAACCAAATATACCAATCGGTAAGCAAAATCTTGCTAATCGATGAGGACAAGGATGTAGGGATGGAATTAAAACTCGAAACTCGCGAGCTAAATGATGAGTACCTCGGAACTCGACTCCACTTGGCTCGAACTCGTTGTGAAACGCGCCGAGTTTTCATTTTAGATGTTAAACGAGCTCGAGTTAAACAAGCCGAGTTCCGAGCTACTCGGTTAGCTCGTTTGACTCGGTAAAAAAACTTATTTTTACCTTTGTGGGTTTTTTGGAAATTATTGCAGTTTAATGACTAAATTGTACTTTATAGTGTCATACTAGCATTAATTGTTGTCATAATTGCATAGTACATCCGAATAATTAGAAACAATTATATAAAAAACTGTAATGCATGTCAACAGTTCTACCGAGTTAAACGAGCAAACTCGCAACTTCAGCAAACCGAGCCGAGTTTGAGTTTTGAACTCATTTGTTAAACGAGTCGAGTCGAGCTAACTCGTGACCGAGCTCGAGTCGCCGGTCGGCTCGAATTGCAGGCCTACAGGGACGGCCAAAGGATAGGCCAGCGTTCGAGCAAGTTGGTTCAGTCATAGCAAACCGGTGGGCATCCTACGATCAGTTTTTGCTTGCCGCATTGCAGTGAAGAGCTACATGTAAAGGATAACCGCTAAAGATCGCAGCGAATCATCGTTCGTACATGTATGTTAGCTTAATCCAAAGTACCATCCTTTGTTCACAGAATCACAGTTACGTTGCACATGAATATTGCCTAGTAAACAGTGAAAGATGGTTTAGACCTTTGACTGCTACCAAAAGCTTACAAAAAGCAAGAACCACGCACGCCACTAACGTCGTGCTGTAGGATACCAGAGATATCCCTACATTATTTCAAATTTTGATCGTGCAAAAGCTGAATCATTTGAATCCGCTTTGCGATATACTAATAAAACTGGAGCTGAGTCCAGTGGCACCAATTAATAAAGCGAAAGCTAGCAAGAAAAAGCTCGGGACAAAGATTAAAAGAGGACAAAACTAAAGCTCTTCTTTATCCACTCTGTGACATTCCTTTGAGAGCGCAGCATGATGTGAGTCGGTCCAGGAAGGATTTGCATTCTGTCTATTCGTGCTTCGTAGTATGTGTTTTTCTCTTTACACTGTTATATGTAGGGTCTCTGAATGTTTTCCAGGAGGCCGTAGTTGCTATAGATCATTGAGCTATATATTTGACTATTTGAGATCCTTTTTTTAGATAAATAACAATTTGAGATCCTTTTTTTAGATAAATAACAATTTGAGATCCTACAAGAAGCGTACATTGATTCGGCACAGATACGTACTAGTTAGAATTTGGAAATGTGACTAAATAGAGGAATACAAACATATATAGTTACATACTTTACCAGATCAGATTTACAAATGCACACGTTTAGAACCCCTGCTAATGTAAATTACAACTTACACGTACGAATACGACATTTTGCTAAGCACAAGAACAGATCTGCACTGTATCATACTACAACATAGCCACATAGGTGTTGGCAATACATAACATAGCTACTAGCAACATAGGAGTAGTACGGAGTACACATTGATCTTCGGGAACCGCAATACTGCAAGCCTGCAACTACTGTAACTACGCGAGCACGAGCCAAAAGTAGGCCAACGAAGCGAAGAAACCGCCGGTGACGGCAAGAGCCAGCCGCTCACCGTGCACAGCAGCGCCGCTCGCAAAGCCGCCACCGTTAGACCAGAAGCGGGCGTAGCACTTGCCGAGGTACACCTCGCCGGCGGTGGCGGAGCCGCACCCGGCCTTGAGCTGCGCTGACGCGGCCGAGACGCAGTCGGAGCAGGCCTTGGCGTCGAGGTCCCCCACGCACTGCGACATGGCCTGCACGCCGCCCGACCCGCCGGCGCGGAATCCTCCCCCGGCGGGCGCCGCCGCTGCAGCCAGCGCGCCGAGCGCCGAGTCCCTCATGGCGACGCCGCCGGCGTCCCCGGGCGAGCCGCCGCACTTCTTGAAGAGCACGGCCGTGTTCGGCTTCCCGACGAACGACTCGTTCCCGTAGCGCACGAAGCAGTCGTGCAGCTGCACGGCGCCGCCGGTGGACCAGGAGCAGAGGGACGAGAGCCTGGAGATGGAGGAACGGACGCAGCCGGTGCATACGGCGGCGGGGAGGTCGGAGCGGCACTGGTAGAGGCCGGCCACCGGTGCTGACCCCGACGGGGAAGTGGTGTTGGCGTAGGGGGCGTAGGGCGCGCTGTTTGCGAGGGAGGTGAGCACGGAGTTCACGCCGGACTCGTACTGCGTCCCGGCGTCGTAGCGCCCCTGCGAGCAGCCGGCGTACACGAACGCCGAGTCGTCGTCGGTGGCGCCGGTGCTCGCGCGTAGCACGAGCAGAGAGAGTATGGGGAGGAACGTTGCCGTGACGCGTGCAGCCATGCTTCTTCTTCCTGCTCTCGCCACTCTACTGCTTGCGTCCAGTGAACTTTGTGATTGCAATTCTGGAAGTGCGAGTGCGTCGCGCTTGCTAGTGTCGTATTTGTGGAGAGTTTTGTGGGCTTCCTGGTGAGTCTCAATCGTTCAGCAGGCCGAAATAGGCCATATACGCAGGCTTTCTTAAGAGTTTAGCCACAATGCGTGTCAAAAGGCCGAGTGCCCATTCATTTCACGTATTGATGCTGGGCCAATCGTACATTGACGTGGTCTGTGCTGAGCAAAATGTGCTAGTACCTCCCCATCAGGTTTTTGTTTTGGCAACTTGGATTAGGATTCAGATGAGGTAGTAAATTCAAAAAAAAAAGGATTCAGATGAGGTAGTGACTAGTGAGATTACACATGTGATGTACTCCCTCCATTCCTTAATATAAGGTGCCTAAGGTTTTGACACCGATATTAAGACGCCAATATTTTGCATGCGGTGGACACATTTTCTCATGAAAAAATTTGAGAGAGAGGAATCCAAAACAGTCTCAAATGGAAAATAATCGCTTAAATCCCTCCGTTCCAGATTCTGACTAATTTTTTTATGAGTAAAATTATCTATAAATTGCAATACACCTTATATTTTGAAATTTTTCTGAAAACCTTAGACACCTTATATCAAGAAACGGAGGGAGTATCATTTAGGTTATGTCCTAGTACCTCCCCATCAGTCTTCTATTGGTTCCAAGGTTCTGTACATATTAGCTGATCTCTGATTACTCTTGATATAGAACTACTACTTTCCTGAATAAAATCTAAATGTTAAGATGTGAGTAGATATAGATCTTTCATGATTATATCAACACTGTGCATATCACATATTCACATGAGTAAGATGTGACTAGATAGGACAAAAGTATTGGACAAAACCCAACAATGTAGTCAGTAGATATGACAAAAGATGTGTGTAGATATAGATGTGAGTCGATATTACACATGTGATATGTCAGAATTAATAAGGACTAGCCAATCCCCATATGACAAAAGTTTACCGACCCAACTTGCTAACTTCATTTCAAACGGTCTTCTATTGGTTACTAGCATGATTATATCTTGGCTTACTAGCAAGAGATCCCCATATGACAAAAGTTTACCGACCCAACTCGCATGCAGCTAACAAACTCATCGGGCTACTATTTGCACAACCTTCGCACCAACTTGTTTATGTGCAACGCCGATTCACATGACATCATGCATCTCATCATCTACGTCGGATCGCACGAACATCTCTGACATCTCGCCTTGCACCCCCGTAACCCCATTGAGTCAAAGCAGGGACAACATGAACTACATGCAAATAAACTAAACATGCAGATGTAAAGAAAATCAAGATTATAGCTAACACCACCAAATGCCTATCGAATTTGAAACCATATAGGGGAAGGACTTGTGGGAGAGGTGAGCAGATAATCAGTCAACATGTTCCAAAACTGCTGAAAGAAAAGACATTTGACAAAATTTAAGCAAAGTCTGTGTCTCTGAAGCTTGGAGTCTATTGTCTCTTTTGGCCAACTTTCTTCTATCAACAAGGTCCGTTGTCATGATGTGATCGCGCAATACCTGTCAGGCAAAGCTTTCACACTCTGGAGTCTAGGGTATGTTTGGATCGTGGTAAGAGCTACTCCCTCCGTATAAAATGTAAGATGTTTTAACCTTTTTTTAGTCCACATGTATCTAGACATGTTTTAGTACAAGGTTCAAATCAATCTTACATTTAAACATGTAGACCAAAAAAAGGCTAAAAAATCTTACATTTTCATATGCAGGGAGTACCTCCCAATATTGCAGTCATGACTAGAAGTTTCTTCTTGTCTTGTTGATTAGCATATTTTTTGCATATGAATGCTCATTTGTCCACTCTCATAAACTTTTGTTGTCAATGTTGTCTAAACATGAGCAAGCAAAGACATTGATCAAAATTCTAGCTAGCAATTTTTTACATAAATTACAACCGTAAACTCTCACGTACCCTCATCTTTATAAACGCACACACAATCTATCTCTATGAACACATCCGATCGAGGGACCGAGCTAACGAATCTTGTGACTGATTAGAAGGCCAATCATGGGCTAACATAACACACTTTAAGCTTAACTGGTGTGCGCTTTCCAAATTTGGCCAGCCTCGAAGCGGTGGAAGGATCCGATGTACTGAAGCTCGTAACCCGTAAGAAGACATGGACAAGGCTAAGAATAAGAGTTCTCCTAATACAGTTATACTACAACTGTGCGGTACACAGTTGTATAATTGAGAACTATATAATCTTCCTCGCATCATCTGTTTGGAGCAACCCTCGCACTGCATCACTGGAGAGTCCACAACCCGCCACTGCCACTGCACCTGCTGGCATGATTGATGTTTAAGAACTCACATGCATGCCTTGACAGCCGCGACTTTCCAGCTAATACAGTCCAATGTAACCAGTTAACAGTGCCCACGAATCAGGTGAGGAGACTAACTAAACACTGTGGTCGTACAGATAAAGAAAGAACAACGGGATCTTTTCTGGGCAGGCGAGCACGGGAAGATAACGATGACACATGACAAAGACGTAGCACGTTAATTCCAGCATACGCACTGAACTTAACAAGGGGACACGGACAAAGATCACGGGCAGGAGACGCCAAACAAGCTGTTGGATTGCCAGCCAAGTCACTCATGTTCACACAGCAATATGATACAGTACTTACATCCATATGATTCGTCCACGAGATGATACAAACAAACGGACCACCTCGAGACATTCGTCCCATCTGAATATGCCGTTCACACATGCTCACATCTGTATGTAACTAGACAGTGACCTAGGCTGGCTGGCTGACTAGATTTCACCTTGGTCGAAGCAAGCAACGCCATGATCGATCATGCCTGGTTTCCCTGGGCAATCCTCCTCCTCCTCTCCTGCACCACCCTGGCGAAGAGGCTGCCGTCGTAGACGTCCCTGGCGGCATCCTTGCGCAGGAGCCCGTCCTTGTCCTTGCCGATGCTGTACAGGATCTTCCACTCCCCGGCGGCGCCGGCCCTGCATTATGTGCCGCAAGCGAATTCAGCAATGGTGTGAGAAACTACAGGAGAGAAGTTCGAAGATATGAGAGGTTTCACTTACCATCCTGCGTAGTCGCTGGGCTGCCTGTTGGCGCTGATCAGCTCGTCCACCTCGGCGGACGTCAGAGCGTCGGGCACCGTCTTGGCGTGCTTGGCGAAGATCGCCTCGAACTTTTCAGGGACAAACCTGCAATGGTTAATTAATTAAGCACAATTAGTCACAAAGTGAAGCCAATCACTGCCAGCCATCGTGTCACAGAGTGAAAGTCGATGGGCGTGCTCACCTTCCTTGGGAGTCATACGCGCCTGTATCACTCCCGTGGATTCCCCTGTGGATGTTCTCTATGTAGACGGATAGGCGCGACGTATCGTTTTCCTGCAATGAATTCGATACGATTTCAATGGTTTAGCACCTCCGCTTATTCTTTTAGAACAACATGATCGGTAAGTTTCTTTGAAAAAACAGAGTATAACACTAGCTACTCCTGTCCATAACTTAAACAAACGTAATGTCGACATCAGACGGCTGTTAGCCTGTACTGTCAAAGTCTGAAACCAGATAGTACTCCTTTTAACTTGCAGTAAGTACACATTTCTTGGCTTCCCCTCATCTCTTATCAGACATGGAATTACTTTTGCCTATTATATCTGATAGTACACTCATAAAAGGACTATCGAGAACTGAAACTTGATCAAGAATGGTAAAAGCACAGTAAAAGGTGTATCAAGATTTCAACACACCAACTTTTATGGTTTAGGCAGCTAGCCTAACATGCGAAATGGCGCGTGCTTGCGTTGCCTTCTCAGGAAAGCAAGGTTAGGCTGCAGCTGCAGTGACAAGCTAGCTAACTATAGTAACCTTCTAACTCACACACAAAAAATATGGTTTGTCCTGCGGACGGAATCGTTACCGGTCTGGTCTTGGGGCCGAGGGCGCCATTGATGAAGCTAGCACTCAAGGTGGAGGCGGCGATTCCAAATCCAAACTCCCGAAACGCTGTACCAATGCAAGGAGGACATTCGTACGTCAGACAACGGTTAAGGAGCACGCTCTGATTAAATGGAGTATCAACCGGAGAAATCTCTTGAACAGAAAGAAACTGAATTAATGACGCAGGAAAGATTAAGAATGGGGGGAAAATGGTGGGTCACCGTCGTATGTCTCGGAGAAGGTGACGACGCCGTCGTTGTTGGCGTCGAAGAACGCCGCGTGCTTCTGCAGCGCCGTCATGCCGCCGGCGCCCGACGCGTCTCCATACGCCGAAGCTCCTGCTTTCCGACCGGAGTCAGAGGAAACGGATGTAAAGCGACGAAATCGACGCCGGAGAAGCGAGGACAGCCATGTTACCTAGTAGTAGGAGAGTGGAGAACAGTAGCAGCAGGGACACGGCCGCCGGCGAGGACAGTTGCCGTCGCGCGTCCATCTCCGGCGATTTCTTTCTTCCCCGGCCGGCGCCGCCTCGCTGGTTGTTCGTTGGACTGTTGTCCCCTCCGCTGTATCTCTCGCTCCCTTTCGTAGGCCGCGCTGCGTGTGGTGTGCACAGGTGGCACGATGTGCGCCGTCCGTTTTATATAGGGTCTTGGCGGTGGGGCCCTTCCAGCGGTTGGGCAGTTTTGGAGCCGCACGAAACGATTCCACAAAAGGAGACGCGCACTCTTCAGATGCGTGTCCTGGGCTCGTACCGTGCCTCATGCCCCGGAAAGAACCGGTCCACGTCGAAAGTATTATGCGATGTCACGGATTTTATTACGCGTGTGTTCACATTGTCAACACGAAATTTGATTTGGTTCATACCCACTCCGTTTTACAATATAAGATGTTTTATATGTTACACATGTTATCTACATTCTGGGTAAAAAGAGTAGAATGCTGCAAGTATAATTTCCCGTGTATGAACCTCTTCAAATAGGGCTTATTACTATCGATTTGATGATCAATATAGGACACACTCAGCACGAGTTAATTATTGGGGACGGACGGATTGGCAACACGTACACATATGAAAGTGAAAATTGACTAAAACATTTTATATTATGAAACGGGGAGAGTATTACCTAGGGATGGCAATGGGGCCCTGTTCCCGAAAACCCGTGGGGAATTCATCTATTAGGGGAGGTGAATGGGGAACTTTGATCCCCGTCATCTAAAATGGGGACGGGAATAAAAAGCTCTCCCCGTCCCCATTCCCGCCTATACCCGTTATGTATAAATTGATCTATTTTGTATGAAATATGATGTAATATTGTGTCTAACATAAAGGTGTGTTTTAATAGTAGTAAGCATATGATCCAATCTTTTGCCCTTTTTACCGCATACGTGTTATACAAGTTGTGTATTTCCCTCTCTCGGAAGTGTATGTTTATAAAATTGTATCAAAATTATTTGAATTTAACCGCTTAGTGGGGAACCCGATCCTGATGGATGGGGAATTGGGGATGGAGAAAAAGTCTCCCCGATTATTAAATGGGGATGGGGACGAGAAGGCACTCCCCGGTGGCGAGCAGACCCGTTGCAGTCCCTACCTAACCTTTCCTTCTCCTCGACGATCAAAATCCGTATGCATTTCCTTCTCATTTGACTAGATTTCACCACATTGACTCCAAATTTTCTAAATAAATACAAATATCGGTAATTTTTATTTCTCTCCTTTCTTTCTCCCACCTTTTGCTTTGTCTGAGAGTCGTCTTCATCATTCGGATCCCTCTCTCTTCTTCATTCGGCGGCTCTTGCCAGAGTGGAGACGGGAGAGGTGATCGACATCACTCTAAACGTAGTAGGGTGTCTATATTAATATATGTCGTCGTGGCGAACAACAGATGCCTAGGGGTAGGCTAATCTTTGGGGCCGATGGACGCTAGAGGATTCGGGGAGGGATATCGCGCTGAGAAGCACACACGGAAGAACACATGAACACGGGGATTTACTGATGAGGGGTGAACCTCTTGGGGTGCCCGATCTTCACGGATTGACGGCGGATTCGGACGAACACACACAAGAACACGAAGAACGCGAAGAACACAAGAACACAAACACGATACAAGGACACGTTTCCCTCACCGGTGTGACCAACCGGGCCAATAGAATCCACAAGAGGGGTGGGAGATTGGCAAGCACTTGGTAGAATCAAGGAAGGAAATCCAACCAAGAGAGACTAAGTACAAGGAGGGATCTTGATACAACTCAATAGATGGATGATCTAAGGAGAGGTCTTGAATACACAAGAGGGATCTTCTCCACAAGAGGAGGCATCATCTCCACAAAGGGAGGGGAGAGCACAAGCTCTATCTCATCTCATATCCTTCCTCCTCTCTAGAGTGGGAGGGGAACTCCTATATATAGTCTATGCCTAAAGGGGTAGGTGGGAGAGGGGATACAAGGGCTGTTTAGCCTGCTGCCCACGCAGGGGCGGTAGTACCGGTCTTCGGGCGGTAGTACCGTGGTAGCGGTAGTACCGGCTTGTAGGGCGGTAGTACCGTCGGTTCCAGAGGCGTTGGGGATGCCGCTCCAGCTCTCAGGCAGTAGTACCGGCTGGGGTGCGGTAGTACCGGTGTGGGGCGTGGCGGTAGTACCGCTCGTCTCGGGCGGTAGTACTGCTGTTTGGAGCTTCTCCCTCATCAGCTTCGTCACCTTGCGCAGCAGCTGGTTCCTCTTCCTTCTCCTCTTCCAAGTCACCGTCTTGTCGGGTTCCATTCCTCGTTCACCTTGGTCATCCTCTCGTGTAGATGTACCCGTCATGGCGAACCTAGTATCATCAAAGGACGGCACATGACGTAGCATACCACTCAAGAGGATGGGGAATGAGTTCAAGTAAAGGAAGGGGTTCACCTTTGAGGTTCGTGGCGACTTGGGCCATGATGGAGTGCATGACATGGTGATAACCGTGGGTTGCACTACATCATTTACCCTGCTTCGGGGCTCTTGTGAGGAGATAAAACCCCTACTGCAGCATCTAGCCTATCTGGTATATTTCTCTTTGGTATCTGCGCGGTACACATGCTCCATGAGCTGAGCAAGAAATGCCTCTAAGAGGACTTGGGGAGGAAAAAGCCCAAGGGGCAAATGAGCCATGTGCCCGTGGCTTGTCCTGAGCTCTCCCCCTGGTGCTCCTTATATAGAAGGAGCCCAGGGGACAAGGGGTGGCCCACCACGCACTATACACGATTTGACTACTGGGGTCACATCCGCACTGTTCCCTGCATCATGATTTATACTCTTGTCACATCCGTGGTACTGTAGCCACGATCGGTCACTTCCTGGACAGGCACGACCCGTGTTGCCCGCACCCTTGCTTTGTCCACTTGCGCGTGTCTTTGGGATCGCTGGGCAGAGCATTTGCACTTGTCGATGAAGGACTCAACATGAGATGCCGATTGATGCTGTCTCTCGGTCGAGGAAGTAGCCTGGCCTTCTTCTCATCTTCTAGAGTTGATGTCAGTATCGATTGCTGGAGATGCAGGCGTATCGGACACAGAGGCAACGATCTGTTCGATCAGTTCCTGCCAATTGCAACCGAGGTACTGATATGTCGGCACGAGGCTGCTGCCGAGTCGCCGGGATGTCGGCCCGGCCCGAGATGGCGATGCCGGTGACGACGCCGAGGTGAGGTCGCGCCGGGGAGGAGGCGGTCGAGGCGAGGTCGGCCGAGACTGGGGCGAGTCGGGTGGCGAGGCGTGGTCGGTGCCGGAGCAGGTGTTGCTTGGGGCGTCGCGGTGGAGGTGAAGCCGAGGCGTGGACGGCAAGGTCGCGGAGGCGAGGCCGAGCTCGGACGGAGGCGCAGGCGAAGTCGGGGACACGGCCATGCCGGAGAAGAACTCGGGCGGCGCCGGGATGTCCTAACTCGGGGGCGAGCTCGGCCGTGGCGCGATGGTGTCGGCGAGTGCCGAGATGCCGAGTTTGCCGGGGTGTCGCCGAAGTCGGGGACGAGGTGCCGTTGGTGCCGGGATGCCGAGGTGGTGCCGGAGACGCTGCCGAGGTGCCGGAGATGTCGGGGGCGCGGCCATGTCGGGGTAGCCGGAGCGCAGACGAAGGCGAGGCGGTAGAGTCGCGCCCAGGCGGGGGCGAGGTTGGTGACGACGCGGGTGAGCTGGAGGCGAGTCGGAGGAGACCGAGGGCGTCCGGGGCGAGGGCTTGCCGGCACAGCCGAGCCTGGGGGGCGAGCTCGGTCATGGCGCAGTGGTGCGGGCGTCGGTCAGCGCCAGATGCGATCGAGGAGACGGTGTCGGTCGATGTTGAGGACGAGGCGGCTCGGTGCGAGGAGATATGCTGAGTCAGAGCGAGGTGGGCCGGCCCACTGAGGCTGAGGTAACTCGGCCCACCGAGATAATACAACCTTGGCCCGACTTCGGACATATCGGTCTGGACTGTCTTAAATTCGGCCTACGCTGCCTATTTATCCTCTTTCTTTATCCTTTACCTATTTACAACCTCTTCTTACCCTTTGTATTAACATAATCATCCTGTAACTTTGGGGGACTCGCAGAGTCGCGCGCAGTCTTACAAAAGCCAATAAGAATACCAGAGCCACTCTCAGAACCAAATAAGAATTACCAAAACCGGATGCCGCCAACACTAGCTGGACCGACATGTAACCTGCACAGACATATCGCATATGTCTCGATATCCCGGCCTCTCTATAGGCATATCTCATATGTCTCGGTACCTCGGCCCCTCTGGGCATATCACACATGTCTCGGTACCTCGGCCCCTCTGGGCATATCGCACATGTCTCGGTACCTCGGCTTCTCTAGGCATATCACATATGTCGGTCTTTGCCACTCTGGGCGTTTACCGATATAGATGTCTCCAGCCACTGCTGGTTTGACATAGGGGTACCTCGGGTGTCTCGGATGTCCGGTAGCCATTCTGGGCACTTACCAACATGGACGTCTCCAGCCACTGCTGGTTTAACGTAAGGGTACCTCGGGTGTCTCGGATGTACGGTGGTCCCTCTGGACGCTTACCAACATGGACGTCTCCATCCACTGCTGGTTTAACGTAAGGGTACCTCGGGAGTCTCGGATGTCCGGTAACCACTCTGGGCACTTACCGACATGGACGTCTCCAGCCGCTGTTGGTTTAACGTAAGGATACCTCGGGTGTCGTCTCTGGCAAATGAAAAGATGATTCAGAGATATTACACGATGCCGCGATACATCACACATGTCTCCTTTGGCAAACCAACACAAACAATGATCGGGGATACAGGATGATGCCATGATATGTTGACGAACCGAATAAACGACGATCTGTGATATGGATAGATGCCGTGATAATATGACAAACCGAAATAAACGGTGATCCGGGATATGGAATGATGCCGTGATACTGTGGCAAACCGAAATAAACGGCGATCCGGGATATGGAATGATGCAGTGATACTGTGGCAAACCGAAATAAACGGCGATCCGGGATATGGAATGATGCCGTAATACTGTGGCAAACCGAAATAAACGGCGATATAGGATAACCAATATCTCGATTTGAGACACCTACATGATGCCATGATACTCGGGCAAACCAACATAAACGGCGATCTGGAAATATTGCATGACGTCATGATACATTGGCCTGCCGACATAAGCGACAAATTGGTATGACATGCCATTTATAACTCGGCAAGCCGACATCAAAGTCTACACGCGATATACTTTGAGACCAGAATAAATATAAGATGGATCCGAGATAACCGACATAATCAAGACCTTTGACATGAATATTCTCTCGGTAAAACCGACATCACCTTTCAATGTTAGTTCAGGCATACGTATATAATGAATATCCAACCGGAGCGACAATTCTATTTAACCGATCAAATTAAATCTTACCGACATAAGTGATAATAGGGTATAACGTGCCATTTATAACTCGGCAAACCGACATCAAAGATAGTCCGTGATATACTTTCAGGCCATAATATATATAAGATGGATTCGAGGTAACCAACGTAACAACCGACATAATCAAGACCTTTGACATGAATATTCTCTTTGGTAAAAGCGACATCACCTTTCCACGTTAGTCCAGCATATATACCATGAATATTTAAATGTAACAGCAGTTCCACTAACAGAGGCAACGAACTAAAAGTATGCCGGAAAGTAAATCAAGTATCAAAACTATGCACGAGGAAACAGACTCGGTTTCTAACAAGCCCCGACCTACTATACAGATCTAGAGGTAAAAAACAGAACCGACTAGTCGGCCAGTCCCCGGGTCAAGACATCTCACTCCCGGGGAAAACGCACAGACAACATTAAAGGGCAGCCTCCGAGTTACGACACTTCGTTCCCGGGATACACAAACTAGGCGCGGGGCAGCCCCGAGTTACTCTACAGATCTAGAAAACAAAGCTAAACTCGACTGACTATCCAGTCCCCGGGTCAAAACACTTTGCCCCGGGGAAACACTAAGCACGATTCGAAGGGGCAGTCCCCGAGTTACTTTCAAGACTAGCCAACTGCACGGGACAGACGAAGATACTCACGGAGCACTGGTGCGGTTGGGATCGACAGAGCCGACATGACCCGGGCAACTGGTGGGTAATTGCCCGAGATCTGTTGATGATGAACGCCGGTGCGGACTGCGGCAACCACTGCCAGCAGCGGCACGCTAGAGCGTGGGATAATGGTGATGTCGAGTCCCCGCGTTGATGAAAAAGTTCCCGTCCGAATTTAATCCAGCAAGCGCCACTGTCAGCCCCACGGTGGGCGCCAACTGTCGTCGTGGCGAACAACAGATGCCTAGGGGTAGGCTAATCTTTGGGGCCGATGGACGCTAGAGGATTCGGGGAGGGATATCGCGCTGAGAAGCACACACGGAAGAACACATGAACACGGGGATTTACCCTGCTTCGGGGCTCTCGTGAGGAGATAAAACCACTACTGCAGCATCTAGCCCATCAGGTATATTTCTCTTTGGTATCTGCGCGGTACACATGCTCCAGCTGAGTAAGAAATGCCTCTAAGAGGACTTGGGGAGGAAAACGCCCAAGGGGCAAATGAGCCGTGTGCCCGTGGCTTGTCCTAAGCTCTCCCCCTGGTGTTCCTTATATAGAGGGAGCCCAGGGGACAAGGGGTGGCCCACCGCGCACTATACACAATTTGACTACTGGGGTCACATCCGCACTGTTCCCTGCATCATGATTTGTACTCTTGTCACATCCGTGGTACCGTAGCCTCGATCGGTCACTTCCTGGACAGGCACGACCCGTGTTGCCCGCGCCCTTGCTTTGTCCACTTGCGCGTGTCTTTGGGATCGCTGGGCAGAGCATTTGCACTTGCCGATGAAGGACTCAACATGAGATGCCGATTGATGTTGTCTCTCGGTCGAGGAAGTAGCCTGGCCTTCTCCTCATCTTCTAGAGTTGATGTCAGTATCGATTGCTGGAGATGCAGGCGTATCGGACACAGAGGCAACGATCTGTTCGATCAGTTCCTGCCAATTGCAACCGAGGTACTGATATGTCGGCACGAGGCTGCTGCCGAGTCGCCGGGATGTCGGCCCGGCCCGAGATGGCGATGCCAGTGACGACGCCGAGGTGAGGTCGCGCCGGGGAGGAGGCGGTCGAGGCGAGGTCGGCCGAGACTGGGGCGAATCGGGTGGCGAGGCGTGGTCGGTGCCGGAGCAGGTGTTGCTTGGGGTGTCGCGGTGGAGGTGTAGCCGAGGCGTGGACGGCGAGGTCGCGGAGGCGAGGCCGAGCTCGGACGGAGGCACGGGCGAAGTCGGGGACACGGCCATGCCGGAGAAGAACTCGGGCGGCGCCGGGATGTCCTAAGTCGGGGGCGAGCTCGGCCGTGGCGCGGTGGTGTCGGCGAGTGCCGAGATGCCGAGGTTGCCGGGGTGTCGCCGAAGTCGGGGACGAGGTGCCGTTCGTGCCGGGATGCCGAGGTGGTGCCGGAGACGCTGCCGAGGTGCCGGAGATTTCGGGGGCGCGGCCATGTCGGGGTAGCCGGAGCGCAGACGAAGGCGAGGCGGTGGAGTCGCGCCTAGGCGGGGGCGAGGTTGGTGACGACGCGGGTGAGCTGGAGGCGGAGGAGACCGAGGGCGTCCGCGGCGAGGGCTTGCCGGCACAACCGAGCCTAGGGGCGAGCTCGGTCATGGCACAGTGGTGCGGGCGTCGGTCAACGCCAGATGCGATCGAGGAGACGGTGTCGGTCGATGTTGAGGACAAGGCGGCTCGGTGCTAGGAGATATGCTGAGTCGGAGCGAGGTGGGCCTGCCCACTGAGGCTGAGGTAACTCGGCCCACCGAGATAATACAACCTTGGCCCGACTTCGGACATATCGGTCTGGGTTGTCTTAAATTCGGCCTACGCTGCCTATTTATCCTCTTTCTTTATCCTTTACCTGTTTACAACCTCTTCTTACCCTTTTTATTAACATAATCATCCCATAACTTTGGGGTACCGGGGATTACATCCCGACAATATAAAAGGCAAAACTTTTGCCCCGTTTCAACAAAAGTAGTGTGTCTAGGGCAGGTTTAGGTGTGTGATTGCCCCTAGTGGATTTTGATGTCATGTCGTTGTAGATTTTGATGTCATGTCGTTCTGGAGTCTGCTGCTACAATGCTGAGATGTGAGATGCATGCTGGATGTACAGGTTCATTTGAAGCCAGTCCTCTTCCTCCCTTCTCGTGCCATTGAGGTTGAAAGTCTATTACTTTGCATTGATCTGCAGGGCGGGGAGCTATTCCTAGTTTGCTACAACCTTTTGGAGCCTATTCTTGGTGGCTTCTTCCCGACCTTATGTGATTTGATTGTCGACCATGATAGTTGAAGGCTAGCTGCTCCAAGCATCTCTCCGGTGCCAGATCTAGATCAACCTCCAGGTCGATGTGCCAAATAGGAGGTTTTGTTGCTTCAACATTGTCTTCACTATCTTTTGCAAGCCTCCGCACCAAGTGGCCTCGTCCCCGTTGTCGAAGGAAAGTTTTTGACCTCCGGGCAGTTAAGCATGCATCTGAATTCGGACTATGGGCTTGCTAATTGTAAAGGTTTTTTTTTATATTTTCTGCGCAATTAATAATTTGAACTACAATTTGAGTCTGAGCTAGATTCGAGCTGAATTTAAACCCCTAAAAGTCAAAATTGATCAAAAACAGGAGTTCCTTCGTTGAAGTTTGATGGGCCGAACTGTCGGCATGAAATTAGATTTTTTGCGCCTAATTTTATTTTTATGGCTTCATGATGTGCCGGACTGCCGATGCAGTTTGGCGACATTCTGTATTCGTTCATTAATAACGTGCAATGCAACTATGCAAGCCCGTTTAAAAGTGCATACATGTCAGTTGTCAGTACGAGTCACACTTGTGCTAAGTATACTAATCCAGGTGATGCAACGCAAGAAACCTCAGAGCAAGTAAGCAAGCCTAGGACGCTCTCGACCGGTCGTCCTGGTACGCTAAAAAAAAGACCAGACGTCCTGGGAAGAAAACGTAGGAAACAAGCAGCAACAGGCCATGATAAACAGAGACCTCTGGACTCGCAGTCGCAGGGAGCAGCCATGCCAAACGGAGCGTAAATGTTTTCTTAGTTAAGAGTCACTTTTATAGTGCACACAGGGAAATACTACACATAACATAATCAATCAATCAACGACACTGCAAGTACAGATCATGGTGTTGGTTAATTTCCATACGAAGAACCACCGTTCTTCTGGGCCAGGGTCACGAAGAGGCTCCCGTCGTAGACGGCCCGCGCGGTGTCCTTCTGGAGGAAGCCGTCCTTGTCCTTGGCGAGGCTGTAGAGCATGTCCCACTCCGCCTTGGACGCCGCCCTGCATTTTTCAAGCAACGGCCGGCCAACTTAACTAAACTAGCACGGCGATGTCGATATGGATGATATATCTGAATATATAGATTCAGGCTAGAGATGGATAGGTAATTACCATCCTTGGTAGTCATTGCTCGCTCTGTTAGCCTGACGCATGTCGTCCAGCTCGGTCTGGTTCAGGGCGTTCGGCTCGGCCTTGGCATACGTCGTGAATATCGCGTCAAACTTCGCCTCCACAAACCTGCCAAGTTATATGTAGTATAGCAGAGATCAGACGATGCCACGATCGATATTGTCATTTGCATTTGAAAAAATGTACGTACTACAAATTGATCAGGACCGGACGTCTGCATTGCATACCTTCCTTGAGCATCGTAGGAGCCCGTGTCACTGCCATGGATCCCGTTCTGGATGTTCTCTATGTAGATGTCCATGCGCGACGTCGTAGCATTATCCTGCACGCGTTGAACATTTTAGAAACTGTCGACCAAACAAACTGAATTTGAGCAGCGCACGCGAGCTAAGCTGACGCTCTGAAGTCGTAACTGTCCTTGGACCCTCTGCGCGAGCAGGAGAAAGAGGTGACGCCATTTGCTAGACCTTCAAGCCTGAATGGCGATTTAGTTAACCTCTGTCTTGTCTGAAGTTTCGGTTAAGTTGGAGTATCACACACGAACTACTGTGTCAGCTTGCCAAGTTGACAAGTTATAACCCTGATATGAACATGGATTAGGCGCCTAGGGGGACACAGAGACGGCATGTTGTGTGTGCTGTCTTCTGATCAGTGGAGCGAGGTTTCCCCGCAAGCCACACGCTAACCAGAACCAGACACCTTAAACACCGATCTGAAACGACAGAGACTTCTGTTCTACTACTAATCTCCTAGTCAGCATGCGCAAGAAACAGGGACGGGAAGAGTGAGAGCGCGCGCACAAGAAACAGGGACGGGAAGGAGAGCGAGTGAGAGATGGAGCATGATCTTACGGGTCTGGTCTTGGGTCCAATGACGCCGTTGATCAAGGCGGCGGCTGCCGTTGCCGTGGCAGCTCCAAGGCCGATGGCACGGAGCCCTGCAACCGACCATGCACACAACAGAAACGCCAAAATTAGAAGTGTGCATTGGCCATTGATAGGTATAGATGTAAAACTAACGAAGAAAGGAGCGGGGAGCAGAGAAGATGCGGAATTGATGATGCTCATCCGGCCGATTGATCACCTGCTTCTGTCTCCGAGTAGGTGACGATGCCGTCCTTGTCGGCGTCGAAGAACGCCACGTGCTGCTGCAGAGCCGTCGTCCAGGCCGGAGCGCCGCCGTCCGCCGCCACGGACGCCGCCTGGCTCCCTTCCCAGGAACCAAAATCGAAACAGATAAGCAAACAGGCCACAGAATGTGCCACAACAATCGTATCTCCCGGTCGAAACCATGCATGTTCTTACAGAAGGACACGGCGAAGAGGAGCAGGAGAGGCACGGCGCGCAGGAACGGCCGAAGTTGCCCAGCAGCCATGGCGTTGGGCAAGGGCAATGCCTCCTCCTCCTCCTCGTTCCTGTCTCTCGGGCGCTGACTCCGATCCTGGTCTGTTCTGCTCTGATTTTCTTCTCCCCTGAGGCTGCGTCTTTGTGCGTCTCCTTCCTGCGTCTGTGCCTTGATCCGCGGCGTTGCCCTCTATTTATAGGATGTGCTGACGGCCTGCTCTTGGTAGGAAAATGCGTGTGGCGGTCTCGTCATCATAGACTGCCATTTATTTTAGAGGGTCGTCATCATAAGGCGCCAAGGAAGATCTCTCACGATTGCACCAAGGCAGCGGCAGAAAAATGTGGACCGCTCTATCAGAACGGGAAACGTTTGAAAGCAGTTTTGAAAGGGAGCACAAATCTGAAAACGCAGGTGCGAAAATCGGCGCAACTTATTCACACAATGGAGGGCCGCCTAGCAAGTTGCGGCTGCGTCTCAAAAAGAAATAAAATTGAAATCGCCAAAAAGGTTCAAATTGCATTAAAGTTTCTGATATTCTACAAAGGTTCAAACGTAAATGAAACATACCGTAAACCCTCCGCCTAATTACCATACCACGCGGTGCCTCGCCGGATTCGGTGGCGGACGAAATGACTATGATTGGGGCCTCCGTACCGTCACGATGGAAGAGGCCTGCCTGGGTAGAACCACGTCCGTTCGACGACGTACTTCTCCGGCGCAAGTTCTTCGGTGAAGTGTTTGAGTGTCGTATCTCGCTCCAAGTGGAAAAGTGTGGCGAATATGATTTGTCGGTATAATATAGCAGTTACAAAGACAACCGGCTGCTTGTAACCGCAGTAGACCTATTTCATCATTTGAAATCGTAGAATTGTTCAAATTTCATTCAATTTTTGGATATTTTACAATAGTTCAAACAAAAAGTGAGCCTGCCCTAAACTCTCTGCCTACTAACCCTACCACACAACGCCTCGTTGGATTTGGGGTCAGACGAAATGACTATGATGACGGCCTTTGTTAGCTCACGATGAAGAGCCATCCTGAAAGGTGCGTTCGGACACTAACAAGAATCGTGTCCGCTTGACGATGTTCTTTTGCGGTGGTGGATGCTCGCATGTGAAGGTGTTGAACGCCGCCTCTTGCTCCTTGTGCAAGATCATGGGCCAGCTTACAGCGGTGGATTGTCATCTTCGGCGGCGCGATGATGCTACATTTAGCGAGCTCAGTGATCTCGCGATAGGAGATACACTTCATATTCACATCCATGACAAGAGTGGTGCACGAAATATGTGTTCCTGTAAAAGGAAAACAAAAAATAGTGAAATGCCATTTCTAATTCCGTGAATCCCTTCTTCATTTCTCTCTCATGGCTGAATATGTAAGTCTTCAGTCAAAACAGCGTCCGCAACTAACCAATTCCTCCATACTCAGCTGTAAATATGTCGGGAGATTTAGAGTAGCTCCACAAACCCCCAAAGACCGGGCAAGATATGATAGGAGGGGTCTTCATGTCAGAGACAGTCGCTCGGTCAGCTGACGTGTAGAACGCCGGTTCACGCATAATGGGGACTGATACGTCTACAACGTATCTATAATTTCTTATGTTCCATGCTATATTATACCAACTTATTACATGTTTTATATGCATTTTATATAGTTTTATGCATTTTCTGGGACTAACCTATTAACAAGATGCCACAGTGCCAGTTCCCTGTTTTCTGCTGTTTTTGCTTTCAGAAAAGTACTTAAGGAAATATTCTCGAAATTGGACGATTTCTCTTCAGAAGTCAGTTTTTATTTGGGAACGTTCCAGAAAACCGAAGACGAGACGAAGTGGGCGACCGAGGCGGCCACACCACCTCGTGGCGCGGCAGGAGCCTGGGCCGCGCCAGCAGGTGATGTGGGCCCCTCGGGGCGCCATCGACCTCGCCCTTTCGCCTACATATACCCCCCAGACTAAAAACCCTAACACGGTGTGCAATATTTCCTCCACGGGTCCCGAGCGCCGCCGCCATCGAAGACAAGATTCGGGGGACAGAACTCTCTGTTCCGACACCCTGCCGGGACGGGGAATTGCCCCCGGAGCCATCTCCATCGACTCCACCGCCATCTCCATCGCCGTTGCTGACTCCTACGATGAGGAGTGAGTAGTTCTCCCCCGAGGCTGCGGGATCTACGGTAGCTATGTGGTCTATCTCTCTCTCCCATGATGTGATCTTTTATGTGATCATGAGCTTTGTAATCTAGTTGAATATGTGATGCTACTCTTTATCTATTATGCACTCTAGAGGTTACTTTAATATGAACTCCGGGGTTATTCACGGATGTAAAGGTGACAGTGTGTGCACCGTGTGTGATTCCTTTATGACGTTGTGGTGTTAGTTTACTCTGACTTTGGGGTGTGCTCTTGTAGCCCTACACAATGAATGGTGTTTGTTATCCAACATGAGAGTGTTTGAGAGTAGTGTTTATTTATTTAACTTTGATGTCATTGTTGAGAATGTCCACTGGTGAAAGTAGGATCCCTAGGCCCTGTTTCTAAGCATTAAAACACCGTTTCCAACAAGTTCTGCTACATGTTTGATTGCTGCAATTTTTATTACAGATTGCAATTACTACTTATAATCGTCCATATTCCTTGTATTTCACTATCTCTTCGCATAACTAGTGCACCTATACATCTGACAAGTGTATTGGGTGTGTTGGGGACACAAGAGACTTTTTGTATCTTAATTGCAGGGTTGCTTGAGAGGAATATCTTTGACCTCTACCTCCCTGACTTCGATATACCTTGGGTGATTCACTTAAGGGAAACTTGCTGTTGTTCTACACACCTCTGCTCTTGGAGGCCCAACGCTGTCTACGAGAATAGAAGCGTGCGTAGACATCAAGCATTTTTCTGGCGCCGTTGCCGGGGAGGTGAGCGCTTGAAGGTATCTCCTTTAGATTCTGCAGTTATTAATTTTTGTTTCTTGTTTTTATTTTCACTAGTTAGGCTAATGGAAAACAACAAAAAAAATTGAGATCTCTATGAAATTTATATTGCATTAGGACATGATACTTTTGAAGAGAAAATTAAAAAACCTATAGAAGTTAGTTTGCATAATAGTAGTAGTAATGTTATTAGTATAAATTCTGTGGACACTATTATTGCTAAGGCTATGGAAAAGTCTAAGCTTGGTGAAGCCATTGTTGATGAATGTGTTATTTTTAGTCCCCCAAGCTTTGAGGAGAAAATTTTCTTTGATGATACTTTGCCTCCAATATATGATAATTATAATCTTTGTGATATTTTCAGTCCACCTACTATTGAGGATATAGTTTATGTTGATTATGATATGCCTCCTATATATGATGTTTACAATGATGAATATGATGTTTTCAGTCCATCTATTATTGAGGATAAAATTAATTGTGATTATTCTATGCCTCCAACTTATGATAATTACAATGATGGATGTGATAGTTTTACTCCCACTATTACTAATAAAATTGATTATGCTTATGTGGAGGGTAATGATATTATTATGCTTATGGATCATGATAAGAATGCTTTAGGTGATAGCTATATTGTTGAGTTTATTCATGATGCCACTGAAAATTATTTTGAGAGAGGAAAGTATGGTTATAGATCGTGTTACTAAATTTCTTCTCTTTATGATGAAAGTTTTGAGCTTTCTCTTGATTTGCTTTTATTTGCTGGGTACTTTAAGACCCACTGGTTATTATGAGAGAGGGGGACATGGATTCATACATCACAATAATATTAGGTCTCCTCTCTTTATGTTGGAAGTTTTGAAGTTGGATTTGTTTCATCTTTCTATGATAGTTGCTTTATGTTTCAATAATTTATCCTACTACAAGATCCCTTTGCATAGGAAGTGGGTTAGACTTAAATGTGTTTGATATTTACCTCTTGATGCTCTCCTATGTTTTTCAACTCTCATTTTTATGAGAGCATCATACGAATCTCCTTGCCTAGCTAAAAGGCTTTAAAGAAAAGCGCTTATGGGAGACAACCCACTATTTTATTTCTGTTATTTTTCTTTTATTTGAGTCAAGGAGCATGCTTACCTCTGTAACAACTCCTTTGTATCTTTATTTTATTGCAAAGTTGTGCCAAGTTAAGTCTCTAGTAGAAAGTTGATGCTAAATTTGGATTCCTGCGCAGAAACAGTTTTCTGCTGTCCACCGTTTAATTCGTAACTCCTCACAGAAAAATCCAAATAATCTGCCCTTTTTTGTGCCTAATCCTCAGATATATATGCAACTTTCATTAGTTTTGAGTTTTCTGATTTGAGCAAGTTAAGTGCCTCGAAAAAATTGGTCTTTACGGACTGTTCTGTTTTTGACAGATTCTGCCATTTATTTTGCAATGCCTCTTTTGCTATTTTGATTGGATCTTTTTGTTCCATGAGGTATCAGTGGCTGTAGCTAATGTACAGTAGCATTGGTAGCGATTGTGTTCCTACAGAATATCATAATTTTTTGTGCACTAACCCTCTAATGAAGTTTACTCTAAGTTTGGTGTGGAGGAAGTTTTCAAGGATCAAGAGAGAAGGATGATATGATGTGATCAAGAAGGTAGTAAAGCCAAAGCTTGGGGATGCCCCGGTGGGTCACCCCCAACATATTTCAAGAAGACTCAAGCGTCAAAGCTTGGGGATGCCTTGGGCATCCCCTTCTTCATCAACAAACTATCAGGTCCTTTCTAGTGAAACTATATTTTAATTCCGCCACATCTTATGTGCTTGCTTGAAGCGTCTGTTTGCCTTTTGTTTTTGTTTTTGTTATTTTCATTCTCTGAATAAAATGGACCCTAGCATTCATTTGTGGGAGAGAGACACGCTCCGCTTTTTCTTATGAATACTCGTATTCTTCACTTATATTTGTTGAGTATTCTTCTATGTTACTTCAATGCTTTCTAGCTCTTGTTTTTCATGCATCTCTTGCTAGAGCTGTTAGCTTTATTATATCATACTCTCATATCTCATTGTTTAATTACTTGGAGAGTTTATCTTTTAAATAAGTTGATTGGTGTTTGGTTGAGAACAGAAAATGTAATGTGGTAGATGGTATAACTAAATGATACATAATCTTGTAGACCATTAAATTGTGTCACTTGAATCATTGATGTTGTTTTGAGATATTAATTTGCTTAATGGTAAACATGATGGTTTGGTAAAGTGGAATGATTAATGGTTGGTCTAGAAAAACTTGAAGCTGTGCCACACTTAAATTTCCAGTTGATAGCATAATGATATATGACTTCTATTTGCTAATGGCAACCGTAATGACTTTGTGTTATGCGCTACGGTCGGGTCCCCAACAGTGACTTGTTCATTTGCCACAGCACCTCTTGGAGTGATTTTCATTATGCCTTGTAAGATCATATTTTTATTTGGAATCTTTTTACTTGTGAGTTCTAAACCTGCGGTTTTCATGGCACTTCCACCACCATATTGCTAGCCTCTTCGGTACTTTGCATTGCCCTTTCTCACATTGAGAGTTGGTGCATACTTCGCGGGTACATCCAAACTCGTGGGAGATCTTCATCTTGTTCTCCTACACATAAGCCAAATATCTTCCTCAAAACATCCACCATACCTACCTACTACAGCATTTCCATAGCTGTTCCGAGATATATTGCCATGCAACATCCATCTTACATTACATGACTTGTTGTCATTCATTACTTATATATTGCTTTGCATGATTCTATAAAGCTGATGTGTGGTTTTACCCATGTTACGCTAGATCATTGCATAACCTGCTACACTGGCAGAGGCACCGTTGTCATATACATATTATGTCTCATTCATATTAGCTACTTGTATCATCAGTATGTTGTCATATCATCATTAGTGTGTTGTCATATCATCATATTAGGATGCTTGCCCCTAAAAGTGAAAAGAGCCATGGAGGCCATCGAAAAGAGAAACAGAAAAAGAAAAAAAAATAGAAAAAAAAGAGAAAAAGAAAAGAAAAAAAAGGGGGCAGCATTACTATTCTTTATCACACACTTATGCTCATGTTATAGCACCATATCATTTATAGTCATCACTTGTGCTCATGTTATAGCACCATGTCATTTATGATCATCATTTGTGCTCATGTTTAGCACCTTTACTCCATATGAGAGAGTTTTCATGTCTTACTTGCATAACTATGTGGGGAACTTTACACTATAGATCTTGACTTGTATATTCCAATGATGAGCCTCCTCAAAAGTGCTCTAGGTCTTCGTGAGCAAGCAAGTTGGATGCACCCCCACTAGTTCCATTGGAGAGCTTTCATATACTTATAGCTCCATGTGCATCCGTTGTGTGGCAATCACTACTCCTTGCATAGCTTCGATTATAAGACTTCCTCTTGTCTAATGATCACTTGCAGCTTTGTGAGACTTTCTTCCGTTGGCCTTCCAAACCCTCCTTAACATTCTCTTAGCCAAAACATCCTGGTGCCAGGAACCAACGTTGAACGCTTGCTTGTTTCTTTTGAACAAATAAAGAGTTGATCTTCTACGTGCATATTGATATTGCTTGACTTGATCCTTTCACAAAGTTGTCATGTTTGTTGGAAGCATTAGATGATTATATTGTTGTGCTTGAAGCTTAAATCATCTCTAATATCTACTTTGCACAGCTGATTGCTATCTAGTACTATATCATTGAAAGCTTTACTTTGCTTTGCCTACTTGTTTATTTATTACTCATTTGATATCAATATAAACTACAGCCCTTATTCATTTGATCTCAGTTTACATGCCTTACATTATTATGTGATCAAGATTGTGTGAAAGCATGTCACTTCAGAAATTATTCTTCTTTTATCGTTCTTGCCTACTCGGGACGAGTAGAACTAAGCTTGGGGATGTTGATACGTCTCCAACGTATCTATAATTTCTTATGTTCCATGCTATATTATACCAACTTATTACATGTTTTATATGCATTTTATATAGTTTTATGCATTTTCTGGGACTAACCTATTAACAAGATGCCACAGTGCCAGTTCCCTGTTTTCTGCTGTTTTTGGTTTCAGAAAAGTACTTAAGGAAATATTCTCGGAATTGGACGATTTCTTTTCAGAAGTCAGTTTTTATTTGGGAACGTTCCAGAAAACCGAAGACGAGACGAAGTGGGCGACCGAGGCGGCCACACCACCTCGTGGCGCGGCAGGAGCCTGGGCCGCGCCAGCAGGTGATGTGGGCCCCTCGGGGCGCCACCGACCTCGCCCTTTCGCCTACATATACCCCCCAGACTAAAAACCCTAACACGGTGTGCAATATTTCCTCCACGGGTCCCGAGCGCCGCCGCCATCGAAGACAAGATTCGGGGGATAGAACTCTCTGTTCCGGCACCCTGCCGGGACGGGGAATTGCCCCCGGAGCCATCTCCATCGACTCCACCGCCATCTCCATCGCTGTTGCTGACTCCTACGATGAGGAGTGAGTAGTTCTCCCCCGAGGCTATGGGATCTACGGTAGCTATGTGGTCTATCTCTCTCTCCCATGATGTGATCTTTTATGTGATCATGAGCTTTGTAATCTAGTTGAATATGTGATGCTACTCTTTATCTATTATGCACTCTAGAGGTTACTTTAATATGAACTCCGGGGTTATTCACGGATGTAAAGGTGACAGTGTGTGCACCGTGTGTGATTCCTTTATGACGTTGTGGTGTTAGTTTACTCTGACTTTGGGGTGTGCTCTTGTAGCCCTACACAATGAATGGTGTTTGTTATCCAACATGAGAGTGTTTGAGAGTAGTGTTTATTTATTTAACTTTGATGTCATTGTTGAGAATGTCCACTGGTGAAAGTAGGATCCCTAGCCTTGTTTCTAAGCATTAAAACACCGTTTCCAATAAGTTCTGCTACATGTTTGCTTGCTGCAATTTTTATTACAGATTGCAATTACTACTTATAATCGTCCATATTCCTTGTATTTCACTATCTCTTCGCATAACTAGTGCACCTATACATCTGACAAGTGTATTGGGTGTGTTGGGGACACAAGAGACTTTTTGTATCTTAATTGCAGGGTTGCTTGAGAGGAATATCTTTGACCTCTACCTCCCTGAGTTCGATATACCTTGGGTGATTCACTTAAGGGAAACTTGCTGCTGTTCTACAAACCTCTGCTCTTGGAGGCCCAACACTGTCTACGAGAATAGAAGCGTGCGTAGACATCAGGGACTAATTCGCTAGGGGACGCGGCGCGTTCCCCATGTGCTGCGTGAAGTCACTATGTTGGCATCAGGCGACACGGTGACGTTGCTCCTTCCCACACTAGCATTAACGCCGGCGCCACCGTCCCTCGACATACGCAACGGTATATAAAAAGAGCCCCCTCGCTGCTCGTATGCATCTCTCCCTATTCCCTCACGTCGCTTATACAAGTGTACATGACTAACTAACATTTATTCTAACATTTTTTTCGTACATGCAAATTAATTTTCATTTTATCTATAGAATCATTTATAATTTTATTTGCATAGATCTAAGAAACAAAATTGTAAAACACAAAAAAGAGAACAATTATATCGACATAGATGAGCTGTTTATTTTTGTAACATATCGTTTTTTCTTATTATTAAAATTTTGTCTTCAATAATAAATATGAATTTTGAGATTCACAAAAATTGCACTCTAAGACTAGGCACATTGGGTGGTAACTTCAACTACTAGTTATTAGTCTATAGTCTATGTTAGTGCCCTCATAGAACAAAGTAATATAAAGGTAGTGTATGATCTTATTTATTACTATATACACTCTTTTTCCTTTGAAAATTGTGATGTGATAGTAATTAGCTAAGTTATTCTATTTGTCTTTGTCCTCATTAATTACATGTCACGTCATCTTTTTTACCTAAATGGCATCTATGTTACCACCTTACTTACTCCCACTCCCAATGCGGATACTCTAATGGGCTACACATAATAGGGTCTTCAGGCGTCGGATCTAAAACGGGAAGTGTGTATTTCCGCTTTTTGACAAGCGATTCCTATTGGCCGCGTACAGCGGGCACTATCACCGTGTCACCTTAAAGGACTCTATGGTGGGTTGTGGCCCATTAACGCACCTTTTATATGTATAATTTTTATTCCATTTCCGTTTTTCCTTTTATTGTCTTTTCTGTAAAAATACCCACGTTGTGAAAAGAATGTTCACAATTTTAGAAAATCATGTCCTGAATAATTATGTTTGGGTTCCTAAAAATATTCACAGGTCGAAACATTCTCCAAGCACAGTAAGTGAGGTCCATAAAATTATGGCCTACATGGTGTCCGTACTCTGTCTGGTTTGGGCCATGAGAAGGTCATTTTGGAGCAGGATTGTGCATTAGTTGTTTCTGCACTATGCGCCCCCAGGTATGGACCGGTCGAAAATCTGGGCTGCAATCGACGACACCAAAAGACTCTTGAACAACGTCAATGAGACTCGTATCACCCATATTAAAAGAGAGAGCAACAAAACCACTGATGCACTAGCAAAAATCGCTAAATCGGCTGGAAGATGTATCTGGACCACGCTGCCTCCTGATGTCGTGGTTGATTTTGTAACACGAGACTCCAGCAGGGGTGGTACCACTATGAGGTTCTTCCTGAAAGCTCTCTTTATTCTAAAAAAGATGAGGTCCATAAATAAATTGAAACTAGAATTTTTTAATATTCTATTAAATAAAATGGCGTTCCTTCTTATTTGGGGAGCATCCTATTTGACTCAACGACTATCGAACAGGACCTGCCTGAATTTCTACGTTTTTCCTTGTGTTGTTTATGTGCTGATGAATAGACACAGAACCATTCGTATTGGTTTTTATTTTATTTTTTGGGAGCAAAACCATTCGTATTGGTGCCCTGCATTCAGCGGAGGCCCAGACCATCTATTGCAAAATGACAAAAGGCCGGTCCAGGCCGAACATGCTACTCCAATGTGTTCCGTTCGTGTGAGAAACAGAGATGGATTAAGTATAGATTTCACCCCCAAATGTTATGATTTGGCTACTTTTCACCCTAGACTTTAAATTTGGCTAATGTGTACCCTGAACTTTACCAAACCATAGAATTCAAACCCTGGGCGGTTTTGCACCAATTTGAGTGGTTTTGAGGGATGACGTGGCGATGACGTGGCGCTGACGTGGCAATGTTGGAAGAAAACGTCCGTTAGGACTTAACGTGGGCCCACCTGTCAGTGTCTATTCGAACCGTTTTCTTACACAATTGCCCCTGAACTAAATGTGTCATAGCGTGGGTCCCAGTTTTCAGTGGCTCTGAGGCCGTTTTCTTGCACATTTCCCCCTGGATTAAATGCTCTGGACAGATCGGGTACCTTACCTGAGGCATTAAATCGCTTAGACTAGCCGTATCGATCCCTTCTCTCGATCATTCTTCTTGTCGCGACGAACCCTAGGTTCCGCTCGATCCCCATCTCTCGATCTCTCCCTCTCGCCCGCTCCCGCGACGAACCCTAGGCCGCGACGAGCTCCTCCAGTCCTCTGACCCCGATGGCCGCGTCGAGCTCTGTCCAGTCCTCTGACCGCCGCCCGGCCCCGTTCATCCCTCTTGTCGGCTGCCCCGACTGCGGGAAGGAGGTGCAGCGGCGCCGCTCGAACACAATCGAGCACGAAGGCTGGATCTTCTACCAATGCAGGACGCATAAGGTATGTCCTCAATCGCATCTGGTTCACGTTTATTTTGTTGGGGCGAAAACGGAAATTTTACTAGTCTTTGAAGCATTGTTCTTTCTTAATAAACAGAGGGGGTGCAATTTCTGGCGTTGGGAGCTGCAGTACGTGATCTATTTGATGGAAGCTGGTTACATCATGAAAGCATCTGAAGCAGAAACATTTGGATGGGCAGAGGAAAGGAGGGAACAGCTGGAGCTCAAGAAGAAGCAAGCTGAAGAGAGGAGGGGCCAAGGGGTGCAGGATGAGAGGATGATGAAGAGCATTGTGTCGGTGGGGGAGCAACTTACAGAAGCAGTTGTTCTTCTGAAGCTTGTTGTTGCTCTTATGGTTGTGGGATGTCTGCTGCTTGTCCAGAAGAACTGAAGCGTGCAGTATGTTTATGAGATGTGGTAGTTGGAGTCAGCTTAGTGTATGTATGTTGGAAGATGTAGTATGTCTATCAGTTGCAGTAGTTGGAAGGTGTAGTATTATGTCTGAACCTGGAATTAATGAAGCCTGTACTGGCATGTACTGATGCTTTTGTTTGTGTAATGAACCTGTGAGAGATGAATATGTATCTGTTGTTGTTTGTGTTTCATTGCAAAGCACATATCTAGCATACAGTGTTCATAAATTTTGATGGTGCACACATTTAGTTGCATGGTGAATCAGACATATTATTCCGAACAATGTAAAAGCACAATGTTGAAGGAAGGTGTCATTTTTACATTGATAGAACTGGCACATATACTTGTGCTTCTCATATTACAAAAAACAGTTTCAGTAGACAAATGGCTACTTCCTTTGCAGATCTTTAGCAGCTCTGTATGCAGCAAGACTGAAAGTGGTATGCTTAGGAGGAGCATCAGGCTTGTATTTGGAGAAGCTCTTCTGGTGGGGAATGTCACTTGGTCTGGGTGTCACAAATGGCTGCTGACAGAGGTTTACAATTTTCCTGTTGTCCAGTTGGCTGGGCTGGGAGGTTGGTTGAGAGCTTGGCTGGGAACTTGGCTTCCATCTTGGCTGGGAACTTGGCTTTTTTATTGGCTGAGAATTAGGCTTGCTGATTGTGTTGTTGTCTTGCTCTTTTCTTGCCTTTGTACTTGGCTGGATAGCTTGTTGGGAGTCTCTCCCAGGTATCTTCAGTCCTGTAGGCCTGGTTCTTAATGCCTTTGCTACTGCCTCTTCATGCACCACAACACTCTTTCCTTTCCTTACTCTTGCAGCATCATCATTTTCCTGTATCAAGTGCAACAATTGTAGAAGGTTAGTGGCAAAATAGTAAGTAGATAAACCTTTCTGTTATCCAGTTCAGTTGTACCTTAGCTCTCTTGTTAGTTTCCAACACAAATTCATGTTGTTGTTGCCTTCTTTTCTTGGTTCTATCTCTGACTATGTGTGCATTGCCATGGTGCTTGGCAACAGGATTGTTTGTGCAGCTGGACATATTGTGTCCCTTTCGCTTGCAGTTACTGCAAGTTATTTTTTGGCCAACTCTGCTCAACTTTGAACCCTTGGGTCCTTCATCTGGTGCCCTTCTCCTTTCAGTTTTGGGCCTTCCAGGAAGTTTAATAAAACCAGGGGGGTTTGGTCTAGGTTGTTCAGCTCTTGGCCAGCTCTCTTCACCCTCCATTGGCTCCAAGCAGTGATCATATATCTTATTGTAAACCCTAATAGAGTAGCAGTCAGCAATGTAGTCATCAATCTGTCTTGAAGAAGCATAAATTGCACTGACTGCATGACAGCATGGGAGGCCAGACAGTTGGAAATATCTGCAAGTACATGTTCTTTTCTCCAAATTGACAGTGAACCTATACTTCTGATATTCTTGCACCTCAAACCCCTCCTTTCCATTCCACAGCACCTCAACGTTTGTTGACCTTGTGATGTTCATTTTGAGTTTTTTGAATATGTTTGGACAGATAGTCCCTTTCCATTTTGCTGACTTGGCCATGTTTTGCTGAACCCTGACAGTCATCTTGCGTCTTATCCATTCTAGCATGGACACAACAGGCAAGTACCTAGACTCTATTATGTAGTTGTTGAAGCACTCACACATGTTATTGTCCACAGAGTCACAATTGGATCCAATTTCCATGAATGCCCTGCTCCAGTGTTGTGGATCAGTGTTCATCATATCTTTAGCTCCATCCACAGTGAACTGAGCCAGTTTTGCTCTGTTGTAGTTGAAAAGCACCCTGTTTGGCGACTTGGCACATCTCCAGAACAATTTTTGCAGGTCATGATTTGGATGTTTTTTCTTCCAGTTTGAGTATATGTGTCTAGCACACATCCTATGCTCTGCCCTGGGCATTATGTCCTCAATTGCAGCTAGCAAACCTTTCTGTTGGTCAGATATGAACACCCAACCTGCTGCCTGATCTGCAATCTTCAGGTCTTTGTTCAGCAAAGCTAGAAACCAGAACCATGATTTATAGTTCTCCTTTTCCACTACTGCCCAAGCAATAGGGTACATTTGATTGTTGGCATCCCTTCCTAAACCACATAGCATCTGTCCAAAGCAAGCTCCTTTGAAGAAGCAACCATCCAAGCCAATTACTTTTCTACACCCTGCAAGAAACCCTTTCTTCAGAGCTGCAAAGCACATGTAGAACCTCTGGAATACATGACTACCATCTGGTTGATCAGGGTCCATTTTGACAGCAACAGTACTTCCTGGATTCATATTTAACAGTGCCAGCTGATAATCAAATACTTTTGAGTATTCTCCTTTGGTTGAATCCATCAATTTTCTAAACACAAGCTGCTTAGCTCTTTTGCACTGAGCTTCAGAAACATCTACCCCCACTTCTTGCAGCACTGTCTGCTGAAAATGCTTGATCTTCCAGGTTGGATTACCTTTTATCAAGCTGCCAAACCTCTTAGCAAGATAAGTAGAACTGACCAATTTGTTGTCTCTCCTAGGAACACAGTGGTGCTCATCAACTAGAGTAGAAACTTGGAGCCACTTGTTCTTGCTAGTCCTTGATGCATATATAGTCCAAGGGCAAATATTCCAAGAACATCTTGCTCTGACTTTACAATGCTCATCTTTTGTGAAAACTAAATGGTGCTTCTCCTTGATTCCATACCTAATCAAAGCCTTCTTCATTTGCTCCTTGCTTCTGAACACCATCCCTAGCTGGAATTTTTGTTCCTCTTCCTTGCTGTTGTATCTTGGCCAATTGCTCTTCTTCAGCACAGTTGTCTTTCCACCTTCTCCATCACTCTCCTCTGTATCTGAATACTGGTCATCACTGTCAAAATACTCAGTTTCAGATTCAGAATAGGCAACACCTTCATCTCCAGATCCATGTGCTACAATTGTATTGTCTTTGATGATATGGTTTATACCTCTTCCAAGTTTTTTGTTTCTCTCATTTAATCTTATCTCCCTTGAAAGTTTTCTCATCTGCTCAGCCTCAGAATCCTCACCAGAACTGGCATCAGGAATTGGCTCATACTCAGTGTCTTCATCTGATCCTTGGACAGGTGGTGCATCTTCTGTCACACCTGCATCAACTACATGCTGCTCCAGTGTTTCAGCTACCTTTGCTCCCACTTGCTTTGCTTCTTGAACTGGAATCACAAGGTCCATGCTATTATAGTTGTGGGATGTGTATGTTTCAGTCACTGCTACTTCAACCAACTTATCTTCCTTCTCTGCCTCAAGCATAACCACCTCTTCAATATAAATGTCTGCATTTTCACCATGTACAATGCCCATATGAATCCTCTTGATGGCATCATTGTCTCCCACAAACATGAGGCCATCACTAAGAGTTTTACCTGGAACAAGCCAATGCAGCTCTAGTGCAACCTTAAAGTCCATTCTACCCAGTTCAGAGTGATAAATATCCTCTGCATAGCTCATCAGTGTCTCCAAACATAGATCACCTCTGTTCATATCAGTTTCAAGACATGCGTCCTCCCCCACATAGTCAACACTGCATCCATCTCTTCTAAAGTAACCCATGGCATGGAACCTGGCAGTAATGCTTGGAATGATTGATGTGCATACATCACCCCTCAATCTCTTCATGAAGTTTGTATGGTCAACAATCAGGCAAAGTGATTTATGGCCTACACTTACAGCATTCAACATCTCAACTATGTCTGCATCTGACTGTATGCACAACAGCCCATCGATAAGATCCTTCCCAGGCTTTTGCCAGTACACATGCAGCACTTCATCCCTCTCATACCCCAACTGCTTCAACATTTCGTCGATCCATAGAATAGACCAAGTCTCTGTGTTACAGTAGTCCACAGCAGAAGGAGTTCCTTGATAGTAATCCAGATCCTCACCTAGGCCAACAAATCTCCCGTTGTGCTCGATTACAACAGTGAAGCTGCAGTCATCACCGTACTCCGGGGGGTTCTCCTCCTCCCAAGAACGGAGATGAGGCTCACGAGGCATGGCGTCCAAACCTGAAAAAATTCAGAAAACTGTTAACTGACAGAGATTTGTTATCTGACAGCTAAAACCCTCAGCTTTGAAATTCAGAAACTCACCGTGATTGTCCAATTCGATGAAGGAAGCAGCCGATTTTGGTTGTGCGGTTGCGCGGAGGACGGAGCGCTCGATGGCGAGGTTGTGCGGCGGACGGACCGCTCGACGACGAGGTCGAGGTGTTGGTCAAGAATCAGGCGGAGCTCGAGGGCCGACGGGGCAGACCGACGGGGAAGCAGGCAAGAACACGGACGGCGAGGGGGACGGAGAAGCAGGCAAGAATCTGGACGGCGAGGTCGCGTTGTTGACGGCCAGGTGGAGGTTGCGCGGCGGACAGAGCCCTAGACGGCGAGCTCGAGGTGGTGGTTGCGGCGACTGAAGCAAACGACGGAGGAGCGCATCGTCATCAGCATGGCATCTGTCGCGAAACCATGGGGCACCGAGCGGTGGCGACGTAGTTCTCGTGGCGGAGGACGGTGGCGGCGTTTCCCATGGCGTCGTTGTGGTTCTGGTGGTGGTGGAAGAAGCGGGGCACGCAAGGAAAAGGTGGGAGAAGCTGTGCTCTCGTCGTTTTGTCTGAAAAAGTGTTAACTGAAAGCCTGTCTGCCTCGGAAGGGAAGGGATTATTTGCAAAAAAAGAGCAAAAGTGGGAGGTCTTTTCTGCAAAATTGTCGCACAGACACACCTTGGTCTGAAACTTGACGCTGCTCCGCCGTGCATCTTCGTCTGCTCGAGCTCGCAGCTCCGCCATGAACTGGCACCCGCTCTGCTCAAGCTCTAGCTCCGCCCTCCTCGAGACGCCGCTAGCCCAGACGCCGCTCGCCCAGCCTGCTTTGTACCTGCCTGAAGTAAGTCCTCCACCGCGACTCCGCTAGGGTTATGATTCCACGTTTGTGTCTGAATTTCGATTCCCATTCTTTGATTCAACCTTCGATTCCCAATCTTTCTGATGAATTTTGCATGCCGGTAGATCACGTACAGAGCAGACGCGCCTGATTCAGTGAAGGACCCTGTATTTTGTGGGATTGATGCCGACGCCAATGTTTTATGTCGAATCCACAAGATGAAGCCCGAGATATTTGTTGCTTTCGAAGGAAACCTGACAGGAAGACGTTTCTACAACTGTGCACTCAAGAATGTGAGTGACACAAATGCATCTCACTGCTGAATTTTCACACTAACTCTGAATTTGTGTCAGTTAACACACTAACTCTGAATTTCTGTCAGTTAGCACACTAACTCTGGATTTCTGAATTTGTAGGAAGCTGAAAATTGTGGGTTTGTAGGATGGATTGATCCTGATTGGCATGCAGGTTTGCAAAATGCCCTTGCTAGGTTGTGGGCTATGCATCAAGCAAGTGAAAAAAGTTTAATTCAGATGAATCACCAAAATGCCACACTGCTGCACAATATTTCAGAACAGAAGAAGAATTACTCCAATCTTTTACAAGATATGGACAACTGGATGGATGAAACTCACCAAGAGATCAGTAAAAAGGTATTGGAAGAAGCCAAGGCATCAAAGGTGATTGCAGAGAAAGAACTAGATGAGTTGAAGAAGCAAAATGTTCAGATGCTGGAACAGTTGAAGAAGATGGAAAGAATGAAGCTGAATGGGCAACTAGAAGTGGGGAAAGTGAAGAAACAAAATGCTCAGTTGCTTGAGCAGTTGAAGATGATGAAAGCTGTGCAAAAGGGTGAGCAGGAGCAACTGAATGAGTTGGAGAAGCAGAGAGCTCAGTTGCTTGAGCAGTTGAAGAAACTGCAGGAGGGTGAGCAGGAGGAACTACAACATGTGAGGAAGCAAAAGTCTCAGCTGCTAGAGCAGAATCAGTTGCTTAGAGCAAGGCAGAAGGATGAGCAAAGGAATTTGGAGAAAGAACAGAAACAAACAGCTAAGCTGCTGGAGCAGTTTGAGATGATAAAAGCTATACAGAAGGGTGAGCAAAAGGAATCAGAGGAGCTGAAGCAACAAGTCCTTGAGCAGAAGAAGTACATAAAGAAGCTAGAGCACAACCTCTATGACTTGTTCAACATCAGTGAAGCATCCAGAGACAAACTGAACAAAATCAAGCAAATATGTACTTCAGATGATGTGACCATTTAGTTTCTATTGAATAACTTTGTAACACCTGCTACCATGTAGTTCCATTGCAACATTTTGACATGATGTAACACCTGTTATCAAGTTGTGTATTTCTAAGTTGAACCATTCTGTTCAAACAAGTAGCACAACACATGCATTTTTCAGTTCAACCATTTTAGACACTAACTCTGAATTTCAGGGATAGAACAACATATGGTTCATTACATAACAAAAGGAGAATTTCAGGGATAGAACAACATATCACATAGCTAGCACCAACTAGTTCATTACAGAGATAACACATAACAAAAGCAGAGCACAGGGCTCACAAGTCTGACCAGAGAAGCACTACCACTAAGACCAACATATGGTTCATTACATAGCCGATTAAGCAACATCACCGGAAGACCAACACATGTTCATTACAGACCATTTACTACTACTAAGAAGGCTAGCAACCAGGTCACAACTATCACTGTCCAAAAGAGACTGGTTTAGTCAGTCCAAACCCCTGTAGCTTCATCACTCTTCCCAGACACGCCAGTGCTCCTCTTCATCTAGCCCAAATGCACCTGGCAAGATCTTGTCAACATACAGATGAACTCCTCTCTTTGAGGCACTGCGAAACCAGAACATGACAACATGGTGGGTTGCCTCCCACTGGGTGACATCCAGGACATCTGTCCAGTTCTTTGTCATGATGGCAAGCTTGTCAAATTTTCCGATCTTCATCCTGACTGCAGTTCTTTCAGTGTTCTTTTGGTAGTGGACAATCACATCAGTACCAGCAGCATTAATCTTGGGACTAATATGCTGCCTGGTGAACTCCTTGCTGAAGTACTGCACCACAGATAGTTCAACATTTAGATATGGAAAAGACACTAAAAGAACCTCACTAGCTTTAAAACACGTCTGCACAGAAGTACTCACCATTTTCCCTCAGCCATCCCTTAGCACCTGTCCCTTCTTCATCAAACACACATAGATTGGTGTCTTTGGTGCTTGTTCAGCACAAATGTGCCTCAGAAGCTTTACTTCACGAGGAAACAGGGCAACTCTGGTTGGAAACACACAGAGAGGGTCGAAACTGTCTCTGCCTGGATGATTTGGACCTGCAAACAACCAACAACACAGTTTTCAATCAAATTGATACAAATTGAAAATCACAAGATCAACAATGTATAAATAAACAACCTCGGATAACCATGTTGTTCTCACGTTCCCAGATGCATGTCTCACAAGTGCACTCATTCTGAACTTCAGAGGATGATCCATCTTCAGACGACTCTGAATCCATCGACTCATCTTCAGAGGATGAACCATCTCCAGACGGGGATGAATCTCCCCCAACCTCTACCATTGCATCAGTCGATGAATCTCCCTCACCAGATCCAGCTCCCCCAACAACCACATGAACCCCTTCGTTCTCAGAGTCGGTATCATCAAGAATGATCCACTCGGTCTTTGGCGGCATGGCGGACTAGCAAAATCAAAACCAGAAATCGAAGGCGTAAGATTGCTTCAATCATCAAATACGCATCTAAATAAGCTACATGAGCGATGGACCTACTGGACGGGCAAGATCCTAAACCTAATCGACGGCCGTCGAACCACCGCATCGGAAACCTTATCTGCGCCGCCACGGAGATGGATAGGAGAGCTACAGGATACCAATGAGTCGAGCAAACCTACCTTCCAAGAACGGCCGCGGTGAGCCGCGATGGATGCGAGCAGTCACGGCGGCGAGCGCAGGCGGAATGGATGGTCTTCTCCGCCGGCGAGCGAGACGACGACCAGCTCGAGGGAGGGAAGGAGTCCAGCGGTGAGTCACAGCGGTGGGTGAGTGAGTTAGTGGGGGGGGGGGGGGGTTAACTGGGGTTTGTAACCGCGTCTCCAGTCACTGACAGGTGGGGCCCAACGTTCAGCCTAAAAACATGTCTGAAAGTGCGTCTCCAGTCGCTGACCGATGGGACCCATTGGTCAGTAACGGCGTCAGTTTCACTTGCCACGTCACCGCCAGGTCACCAAGTCCAAAACCACCCAAATTAGTCTCAAAACCGCTCAAATCGGTGCAAAACCACTAGCAGGGTGTGAATTCTACGGTTTTGTAAAGTTCAGGGTGCACATTCTCCAAATTTAAAGTCTAGGGTGAAAAGTATCCAAATCGTGACATTTGAGGGTGAAAAGTATACTTAATCCAACAGAGATTGCACCGGGTGACTGGACGAGATCCAGCCGGAGCCTGCTATAAGAAACACGGGACCAATCAACTGGGCTGGGTCCAGCCCAGGAACCAGACAACGGGCCGCCGGTCCAGTCCAGCCGGGGTTGGTGTTCTTCCCCAGTCCTGCTCACCGCGCGCGGTCGCCGTCGCCGCCGCCAGTCCGGCCACTAGATCTTGCGGACTTAACGTTGAATCCGTCAAGCTGCCACTAGACCTGCTAAGCCCGTCCGTCGTCTTCTGGAAATGGAACGGCTCCGCAACCGGACAAGGATCGGGTCGGAGCCGCCTTAGCTTGAACGCTCCTCCGTCAAACCGCGAACGTTCTTCCCTACCCTAGTATGCAGCTTAGCCAGTGGGCATGAGCCGAATCAGGATAGCACTGGTCAGGGTTCAGCCAGCGATGCCAGCCAGCCTGAACAACAGGAAGCTGCCCGTGCATGCATGCTCGATCGAGCTTCATTCTGGTTTGACTTCATGCATGCATGGCACGATCGAGCTCTCGAGAAAGTAAGTAATCTCTGGAGCATTCGTATGGAACGATCTTGATTCTCGACGGAGTGACACACACCACGTACGTGATGCTCGATCGATCTGGCGGAGTAATAATCCTCCACACAACACATCAAGTCGCCGTGCAACGATCTAGTACAGTATATGATCCCTGCAGCGCAGAATCTTCTCCTGCGTTGCGATGTCACCGTCGCCGGCCCGAGCAACCGATCCGTCTCATTCTCCTACCGGTGAAAAGAGGTACCGAAAGGAAGCTAGTTGCAAAATGACATCGTTGCAAAGAAATCTCTAGGGGGGGGTAAGGTAAACCGTGGGCACAAGCAAATAAACAAAACGAAGGGCGGGCGCCAACCCCCTGTCACAATCGCCCGCTCGTTCGTCTCTTTCCCTGTCGTCCGACGCAGCAAAAACAACTTGTGCCAACTTGTTTTAAGTTATCCGGGAGGATCGGAGTCGTCACGCTCTGTGTTTTATCTCGAGGGGGGTACCGTGCGTGGTGCGTACGTGGACCGGCACCCTCGCCACTAGGCGCTCAGATTAATCAATCACCCCCCGTCTCATTCACCTCCCGAGCATATTGTGAGCAGGAGTAAGAAATCTCCAACGGCAGCCACTGAAACTCGTCCATCACATTTTTACATGAGTTGGATGGTGCCAAACGGCACCTAAAAAACACACGAATTAAGTGTTAAAATTTGCATTCAAGTTTCATTATTTTACAAAGTTTGTGTGAAATTTACCGAAACCGGCCTCACCTGCATCCTTGCCTTAATCCTAGTTCAAGACGAGGCCATCCTAGTCGACACCGTCGCCGCTGTCCTCAACATCGACGTAGACAAGGGCGGAGCATGAGGCTGGGGAGGTGGAGGCGCAGCATCTCGAGATCTGGTGCACGACGTCGAAGCTCCGCAGCTTCCACTCCTGGAGAAGGGCTGCTAGGCCGTCAACTCGATGGTCTTCATGAAGCCAGGCGAGTCCTCCTCAGGGATTTGGTTACCGATCGAAATACCGCGGTTACCGGCCGGTAACTGGATTTCTCGGTGCCCCCCCCCCCCCCCCCCCCCGGTAAATGCGATTTTATCCTTTAAAATATTTATTTGAATTCTTTTTGATGTTTTATGTTTGAATTTCTCGGTGCCCCCCCCCCCCCCCCCCCCCGCGGTAAATTTGGAACGGAGGGAGTACTAGTCAAGAAAAACGCAAAAAAATCTAAGTCATTTGAAATAAGCCATTTGTATGGCGCTTTGAGTCAGAGTAAGCTCTCAAAGTGAAAATGGCTTATCCAAACGACATAGAAAAGTTTTACGTCTCTCTACCAAAGTGTATTATGTTCCAAAGATTTTTAGAGTCTGACATTTTAAAAACGTCTAAGCCTATGGCGTTATTTAAAAGGGTCGTAGTTGGCTAAAATTTATTTGAATGGCAATAATGAGCTGAAGGTTTGTAAAAGAATCATTTCATAAAAAAAACCTAAGACGGGTCACGATGGGGAGTAACATATGCATTTTACGAATGTATGTTATTATCTCCATAATGGGTAGTAACATATGTGTTGTGTCATGCATGGTCTTATTAATTAGGTTGTACACATATATTGTTTTAAAATATGTGATATTATGATAACATAGCTATGTTACTCTATTTGTCTTTCTTCATTAACTACATATTACACCATTATTTTACCTATGTGACACTTAGAGCATCTCCACCGGGGGTCTCAAAAGGACCCCCAAAGGCTTTGGGGGGCCGGACACCAAAAACGTGCACCAGCGGCACCCCCAAAGTCTCGCCCCGAGCGATTTTGTGTCCGGCACCCCCAAGAGGGCCTCCAAGACATCGACTCGGGCATGGCCCTGATAGCGCTGGCCCACCCGTCATACACACGACGCGCCCGTCCCGTTTTAACGAACGTTGTGCAGGAGGCCGTTGCGCCGCGTTTAATGTCGAGGCGACTAGACGGAGCCACGCCTGTCATCACGCGCCGCGGACCGAAGCGACGCGTCACAATAACGCCGCGCCGCTTCCAATGGCGCAGACGGAAGCGACGCGTGTTGGAGTCGCAGCGGCGGCGCCCTGCAGACGCTTCGTCTGCGTCAATGCGCGGCCAGGCGAAGCGGTGGCCGCGTTAATGCAGGCCACCCAACCCCACTCCTCCGGCCGCTTTAAAACCCGACGCAGCGCAGCCCTCATCTCCTCACACCAACACTTCTCCCTCCCTCTCCCTCTCCCCCAATAACATAGGCCACCATGGTGGGCAGCCCCGGCGGGCAGCAACGCCACGAGCAGCTGGAGGAACTCCGACGTCGCAACGAGGAGGCGGAGATGGCCAAGGCGTTCGAGCGAGTCATGTGGCGCGAGGAGGCCGAGAACGCTCCTCCCTACGTGCTCTCGCTGTCACCGAAGAAAGGGGCGGCGCAAGCCGAAGAGGCTTCCCATCAAACGCCACGACGCATGTCACGGCGGTGAATCAAAAACGACGCGCCGACAATGCCAGAAGCCTCCAGGGCTCAGCCGAGGCTATGGGACCGCTTCTAAAGGTTGTAGCCGATGGGAACGGTGATGAGCGATGGCCAGAAGTGAAGCGCCGTTGCTTCCCTGGCTTGGTTCGCATCTTCTTCCCCTCGCCGGCCACGAAGCGGCATCTCTTCTCCTCGCCGGCGCGTGTAGCACAGCATAGGCCTTCTCTCTCTCACCTTCTAGTTTGTTAAATCTCGTTTAAATTCGAAATTGCAAGTTTGTTAAATCTCGTCTAAATGATGTTTGAATAAATGGGGGCGACCACGGCATTTGTGTTCATCGTTTGTGTTGTTTATCGGCGGCGGTTCGTGCGCCCGCAAGGTGTTCGACTGTTTGCATCCGTTTAGGGGGTGGGCCTTTGGGGAGTGCCATTGTGGGCGGCCTCTAAATGTTGACCGGACACATGTCCGGCACCCCAAAGGAGACTCAATTGGGAGGTGCCGGACACCGATTTAGATGCCTAAAGGACCCCCTAAAGGCCCTTTGGGGGGCCGGACACGAAAAACGTGCACCAGCGGCACCCCCCAAAGCCTCGCCCCGAGCGATTTTATGTCCGGCACCCCCAATCGGGCCTCTATACTTGGAGGCCCTCCTGGGGTGCCGGACATCGACTCGCGCATGGTCCTGACAGCGCTGGCCCGCCCGTCATACACACACGCGCCTCTCCCCGTGTTAACGAACGCTGTGCAGGAGGCAGTTGCGCCGCGTTTAATGTCGAGGCGACTAGACGGCGCCACGCCTGTCATCACGCGCCGCAGACCGAAGCGACGCCTCGCAATAACGCGGCGTCGCTTCCAACGCCGCAGACGGAAGCGACGCGTACTGGAGTCGCAGCGGCGACGTCCTGCAGACGCTGCGTCGGCGTCAATGCGCGGCCAGGCGAAGCGGTGGCCGCGTTGATGCAGGCCACCCAACCCCGCTCATCCGGCCGCTTTAAAACCCGACGCAGCGCAGCCCTCATCTTCACACAAACACTTCTCCCTCTCTCCCTCTCTCCCTTTCCCCCAAGAACATAGGCCACCATGGCGGGCAGCCCCGGCGGGCAGCATCGCCACGAGCAGCTAGAGGAACTCCGACGTCGCAACGAGGAGGCGGAGATGGCCAAGGAGTTCCAACGAGTCTTGTGGCGCGAGGAGGCCGAGAACGCGCCTCCGTACGTGCTCTCGCTGGAGACCGCGCGGCTGAGCAGCCGCCACCAGCTGCCAGTGTCCGACGACGACACCCTTCCGGACGGCTGGGTGAGGAGCGCCGCCAACATTCCGGTGGCGCCGCGGCTCAGCGGCCAGGACCGCGTCGAGTTCGTCAGCCGCAAGTGGACGGAGATGCCGTACGAGCAAAAGCTCGACGCCAAGTACTCCATCTCGGCGCCCTACTGGCACGCCGTGGTGTACAAGGAGTACGAGGCGCGTCGTAGCGGTCGATGAGAGCTGCCCGATCTGCCTTTACAAACGACGACGCCATCAACAACGTCGCCGTCACCGAAGAAAGGCGCCAGCGACGAGCTGCTAGCATCTTGGTCAGCAGCGTCGCCGTCACCGAAGAAAGGGGCGCCGAAAGCCGAAGAGGCTTCCCATCAAACGCCCCGCCGCATGTCACGGCGGTGAATCGAACACGGTGCCCGCGAGGCCAAAAGCCTCAGCAGGCTCAACCGAGGCTACGGGACCGTTTTAAAAGGCTGTAGCCGATGGGAATGGTGATGAGCAATGGCCCCCTGGCTTGGTTCGCATATTCTCCCCCTCGCCGACCACGAAGCGGCATCTATTCTCGTCGGCGCGTGTAGCACAGCATAGCCCTTCTCTCCCGCACCTTCTAGGTCTAGTTTGTTAAATCTCGTTTAGATTCGAAATTATAAGTTTGTTAAATCTCGTTTAAATGATATTTGTGTTGTTCATCGCCATTTGTGTTCATCGTTTGTGTTGTTCATCGGCGGCGGTTCGTGCGCCTGCAAGGTGTTCGACAGTTTGCTCGCGTTTGGGGTGAGCCTTTGGGGAATGCCGCTGTGGACGGTCTCTAAATGTTGACCGGACGCATGTCCGGCATCACTCAAAGTAGGCCCAATTAGGGGTGCCGTACACACATTTAGAGACCCGGTGGAGATGCTCTCTTACCGCACACTGTGATCAATCTATGGACGCCAACCAGCCGCAATTTTAACTCTACCCTCGTCCTTTCCGGCTCGATCGGGGCCCAGCCCAGGACAAATCCTACTGTCCGAAAAGTCAAGTCGGTCTCCGCATTATCAGATGTGATCGAACGTCGTGGGGCCATGGGGTGGGTGACGGGGCACGTCGCCGTCCGGCGGCAGTGATGTGCGCTCAATTCTGGCTCCTACTCTCCTATTGATTGGAGCTCCACCAAGAAATTATGAGGGCACATGGGTGCTCTTATCTGCTAAAAAACGGCATGGGCTGCACGACACGTCGGCCTAGCGTCACGCGGGGCCGCAATGGAAACTCGGAGAATCAATGCTCCTGTTTCTCTGTAATACAAATGGAAGCTCCAGGAGCAAGATGATGATGAGCATGCAGCAAGATACGATGCTCCGAGAGAAAACACGCCGAAAAGACCGAGCGTACGCAGGGCCGGTCCTGAGATTCTGGAGGCCCGGGGCGAAACTAAAATTTGTGGCCCCTAATATAAACATCGTAATAATAATAATGAATGTATGTATTAAAAAATATGTTGTCAATATCTTGTAAATGCATTTATAAGCGGTATGCGTATTAAATAGATTTCTTCTAACGTATACACAGGTAATATATATATAGGTAATATATAGTATAGTATATAAAGTTGGGGGCCCCTAGATTTTGGGGGCCCGGGGCGGCCGCACACCCTGACCCCCCCTCCGGACCGGCCCTGAGCGTACGTGTACGTGTGCGTGGGACTGTGGCCTGTGGGAGCCGTTTGTTGAGCAGGTTATAATTCAAAGAGCTGCCTGTTTAACTTAACGGCGGTTGATTTTATCTACTCCGTATAGTATTTTTTGAACAAGGTAAAACAGTGTTTGATACTTTGATGAACATTTCTGCAACAGCAGCGCGAATGAAGCAGGCTACTATTGATTCATTCATCACATCAAACCGCCAAAGAAGCGGTTACTACAATTAATTTACATTTACACTCTCTTCTGTTGGTGCTCACAAAGCGGAGCCAGCAGAAAGAAAAACTTGGTTCTGCTTCCGTTAAAGAAATCCGTGGTCGGCTTCGTTCTCTACATTTTTAATTTTAATCCCCATTATTTCCTGCGACGACTCCGGCCACCACGACAGACTCTGCAGCCCGCACCTCCAAGGAGGAAAGAGTCGCCAGCGTCGGCGCGCGCGTGCGTGCACGTCGTCGTGGATCTCAATCGTAGCTCCTCCTCCTCCCCGGCGAGGGCGGCCAATTACATGCTCCGACGATATCCGGTCTCGTTAGGCGACCGGAAACGCCAGCCGGCCGGCCGGCCGGCCTGCCGCTGCACCAAGGAGTTGAACAGAGAGATGGCGAAGGCGTGCGCCGCCGGCCTCTCGCTATCGCGAGAATCACAGGGCGGACTGCAGCTTGGCGTGCCGGTCGACGAGCTGCTGGAGCGCCTCCCGCATCCACCCGTGCTGGCATCCGTCCATCACCTGCTGCACCGTCGCCTGCTCAAACCAAATCGCAAAAGCAAACGTTTAGATTACATGTCCTCGCTTCTTCTTTTTCTAAAAAAAATGTTCAAGAAGCTGCAGTACTCACCCAGGTGCGCTTGCGGGACGCCATCTCGGGCCACTGGTGGAGCTGGTCGGTGACGCGGAGCGGGAACATGTACCCCTCGTAGGTCTGCTCGTACCGCCGGCTCTGGTAGTGCCAGTAGCCCAGCACGCTGCCGGTCTCGCCGCGGACGCCGGCCTCCTCCAGGGCCTCGCGCCGGGCAGCGTCGTCCATGGACTCGTCCAGCTCCCACCCGCCCTTGGGGAACATCATGCCGTGCCCCTTCTGCGAGCTGATCACCAGCACCTCCAGCTCGCCGTCGTCGCGGACCAGGTACGGGATGCACCCGACCACGATGCGGCCGCCGGTGCGCGGGCTGTACCGCTGGAGCTCGCGCCCCTGCCTCGCAACAAGAACGGCCATCGATCGAATCTTTGTTTGTGGTGGGGAGTGGTGTTCGCTAGGCTATTGTTTAGCTCCAGGCCGGAGAAAGAGGATGAGATGAGAGATGGATGGATGCTGAAGCAGCAGCTGTTGGTTGCGGCCATGGAGCTTCGGATCCGGGGTATTAATAGGCGATAAGCCTGAGGTCAATGGAGCTCTGGCTAGCTGCTGGGGCATCGTTGCGGGCGGGCGGACGAGTAGGTAACATGGGGTGGAGCTTGGCTATGGACCAGCACCAGATTAGCTTAAGCTGGGGCCGTGGACGCGGTGCACAGGTCCGCCATGGACGATAGGCGTCGCTCGTGCAGGCCGGCGGGCCAGCGCGCATGTGCCTGGTCTAGGGTTTCCGCTCGAGTTGTTTTTTTAGGGCCCCATTGATAATCAATTTTCACCGATAGCGATGGGGAAGACAGACAGAACGTCAAAAAACAAAGTGTAAAATGTATACGTACTACAGGTGCACAAGTTTTTCCGGGATACTTGAGTTAAGTACACCTGTGAGCGTGATGTTTTCAAATAGAGAAAAACTTCGATAATGGTCTTTTCCTTTAAGTATAGTCCTTGTTCTCTATTCGTACTCTGGCACTTGATCTTGAAAACACGATCTAGTACGAAAAATTTGCATGCACTTGCATCACCTATGATTTAAATAGTGTATTTTCGAAACAAAAGACAAGATGTTTTGTTGAAACATTGGAGTATTGTGCACTATTTTCAACTTTGGAGGCTTGGGATGAGTTGTGTGCGTTCATACTACATCATTCCGTTAAAGAAGAATCTGCTACGCGGTGGAGCAATGTGAAGCGATGGTCACCACACAAATACAAGACATATATCTCTCCTCACAAAGAATGTAAATATGTTTTTTTTGTGTTGTAATTATGTTTTTTTAAGCATAACAACGCGGGGCGAAGAGCCCACCTGAATTTTTCATTATATATATAGTGAGTTTTACATAGCTTCCTCAAGCCTGAGGAGAGGATGGCGGGGGAGCTATCTCTCTATGTCATTGCACCATTCAAGATGTGCGGAGCAGTCTAGTCTACGTGGGGCGCGACACACCCACTGGCGGGCATGTGCGGCGATCTCATAGATAAGGCAAGCAAAGGTGGTATTAATCCCATCGAATACCATCTGGTTTCGAGCTTTCCACATGTTCCATATCACGGCGCACATAGCTATGGCGGGGACGTCCACCGGTGCCGCACCGAAAATAGCTAGGGTGTGTTTCTAGAGTTTCTCCAGATGGGGTTCGCCATCGGTAGCCAAGGGGAGGCTGGGTGTAATTATGTTGTGAAGAGATGTATAATCAGTATGTTTGAAAATTAATGCATGTAATTACCTATTATGGTCTAATAACCCTTAATATTTGGAGGGTATGCATGTTGATAATATGAATCTATGTTTTCCATGAAATATGACAATTAAATTTTATATTTCGTGGGTATTCGCCATGTCTAATATCTGAGACAAATGTGAATGTGAACAGAGAGGATATGATGTTGTGATGGGTAAACTTAGTCGACAACTAGTACTCCAAACAGATTGTTGATCAGGAAAAGCTCATGGGCTCATACCACACCCAACATAAAGTTGATTCGCAAAGATAATTCCATTAGAATGTTAATCGACAATAAAAGGTGGTGGGTAAAATAAGAGTTCCTCAAACAAATATGTTGGTCGGGAGAAGTTCCATACTCTTGACAGACACACGTTTGGTAAAGAGATGTTGGTTGGGAAAGGTCTTTGCCGACAGATATATATTCAGCCGGCAATGCCCTTTCCCGACCGACTTTGTACGGTTGAAGCCCATTTTTCCCAACCAACTTGACTGTAAAGGTTTTAGTGTTGCCGGTGCGCGGGTTGTACTAGAAGCAATCTTGTTAGAAAATTTGTTACCTCGTTATACATGCATCCGTAAAAACGATTGGTTTATGTGAGGCACCACCTTTTCATAATTGCCAAACTCCTTAATTGCAACGACGTTTATTCAAGAGCATGTATTTTCAGCTCACAAGCGCATACTATATTTGATGTGAATGTATTTTTGTATTTCCAGTGAAAAACAAATGTAGATAGATATAATTATGGTTTTAAGAATTTAAAAGGGCACCGAAGTTTGTTATTTTTGTACAACTCCCAGTTGAATTGTGATTTCACAAAACATGAAATCTAGAAACGAACTAAAAGTTGTTTGCATATAGCATGTTTAATAATTTTTGGCATTATTGCAAATTATTTTTCAAAAGGAAGAATGTAATTCAGCATGTTATCTTATTATTTTAGGACAAAATTTTTGGTGCTAAAAACTCTGTCTAACAAAAGTATTGCGTCTAAATTGGTGGGTATGGCAAACACCAAAGGAAATCGGGCATCACCATCAATCCACCATGGCACCATCTACACGCATGATAGTGATCGCGGTCCATAGGCCGTCTCGACCGAAAGCAGTAGCTAGCTTAAAACGTTGTGGTATTTTCTTTTGTCAAATATAGCCCTAGCGTAAAATAATATCCAGCGACGGAGGGAAGGGGGACAAGCAGGGGCTAAGCCCGCCCCTAACAATGTTCATTTAGTTCATAATCTGTTCACACATATGTTCATACTAAGCACAACTCAGTGCATTTCGCCACCTCCATGTCTCTCTGCCCCCTCTATGCATGATTCTTGGCTCTGTCCCTGGTAATATCATACCTAATCTATCGGCGAAACTATTTTCAAATCAGTCCTCTAAGGTCGATACCAATAGAGATGGAGCCGAACGTGTGAAGGTCGGCGCCAAGTCATTTTGTTGTCTGAAAGTTACGAGGGGTCGGCACCAAAGGCCATGGCACGAACCTTTGTTCAGTGATGAAAACGGCTCCACCTCCGTTGACGCAGACCTCAAGGTGTCAAAATATGATAATATTTTTGTCTGTGGGCCAGATCTAATATCTAGGGGCGATGATTTGGCAAAACAAAATTTTGTAGAGGACGATTCGAGGTGAGAAGAGCGAGCGGGCAAAGCGCGTCCGTGTACGTTGCCCTGTGCTCCACAAGCTGCTTCTTTCATTTTCAGCCTAGCTATAGCTCCCGCCGTACGCGCATCCGCGTACGCAGACACGCTAGCTTGATCTCACTGTCCCTGATCTTCCTCTCTCCCTGCTCACCTCCCATGCATATGACAATTGACAAGCCTATCGACTATCGACCCTGCCATGTCTTTGTCTTTGTTAAACAGCTAAAGTCCACGTACGGATGCGTATGGCCAAGTCCATCTTCTCCATCAATCAGTGCGACCCTAGTCCCCTGTTTTATCATATCTATCGTTGTACATACGTAATCGTCCTGGTCGATATAATTATATCCTGAACGAGTCCTGGTCTATATACGTATATGAAATGGAAGTAATCGTCCGAGTGATTATCTTCGCATTATACTCAGCAATCATGTTGAAATGTTCACACACTGCTCTGAAAATAAAAGAAAATACATGCAATGAGTGCGCTGTGTCCAACTCTCGTAGGAATGCATAAGATTCTTGAGGTAAGAATGTGTAAGATTCTTGTTTTAGCATCAATGGCTAGTACTAATCTATAGCCACACGTGGTAAATGCAGATTATATATATACGCACGGTGCTATATAGTACGTATTGATAAATATGACCACGTTTTTCGGACAATGTGAATGAAAGTCCGGGTAACTTTTCGCGGGTGTGCGACGGTGGTCTAACTCAGCTGCTTACCTACAGTACCTAATGTGACACCGTCATTGATTCTAGACGTTCTTGCCACCGACCCGACGTCGCCAAATTGGGTAGAAGAACGGCGCCGCCGATCGGAAACGGGGCGAATTTGTGGCTGTATATGTTGCGGAAGCAGAACCGGGTGCGGGCAGTTTTCCAAAAGGCAAAAACCGTTGGTGGATTGTCGCCGGAAGTACCTGGATAGATATAGACTGGTTGGTAGCCGTTGCTGAGTTCAACCACCGACGTCGTCCACACAGACACAGTGGTGATCGGCACGGAAGTTGCACCAAGTACTAATCGTCTAATCATGCTGAAAGAACTGCAGAAAAGGTGGTGGATAACTACTACTCTCAAGACAAAGTCACGGCCCGAGCCTGGCTTGCTAGAAATTCAAACCAAGACGTCAGAAAGACATAAACCCTTGATTGTATAGTTTTCGTGTCCAGGGATGTTGTTCTAGTAACATAACGTAGCATAGCAGCACATAATTGACACGACTGGACTCTGGGCCCAAGCTAGCCTAGAGCGGGGACAGCCGCCAGCGCACGGTCTCGTGCCGTCAGAACATCTCCACCGGCGTCTTTAAAATTTTGTCCGAAGTCCGCCAAGTTGTGTTCGTTTTGGAGTGTGTCGAACACTTGTTTGGTCAATCCCAATTTGCCGCCAGTACCGGCACGCTCAAAGGGCAAGCCTATTTACATTTTAATTATTTTCTATTAATTTGCAATAAAAATTCGTCGACCACATCGTAGATAAAATTTTAACGAGCGGCATTTAAGGTTAAATGGAATTTAACTTGCGAACATTTAATTTTAAACGAAAGTTAAACTAGTCCTAGATCTAGCGGCGCTTCCGGCTCTGGCGTGGGGAAGTTGGATGCCACTGGTTTACCGCCCACGTCGATCCTTGTCGTCGGAAGGTCATCGGCTATTGGCGATAGTGGTCTTGACGAGGTTCCTCACCCACCCCTCTGGTAGCTGACGACCGCCTAGCACCGGGATGTTGTGGCGGAGAGTGCGCCTGGCGCTCGAGACGAGGTTGCCTCCTCACGCTGCATCTCGCGCTACCTCGTGGCTCACATTGCGGCCAGGCATGTTGGGTGGTGGATATGCTGCCGACGAGAGTTAGGAGAGGGAGAGAGATAGGTGTGTGAAGACCAGAGGCGTGTCACGACATGTTCTAAAGTCAGTCGGAGGCGCGGGGTTGGGTGATGAACATTGATGCTCACGACACGCGTTCATCCGCAACGTAAACACATGTACGGCGCGGATCGACGTGTCACTTGCGCCCGCTAGGGAATCGATAGACCATTGAACACTGCAATAATTTGGTCGTGTTGTGTCTATGGCAGATGGGCTCCACCTGACGAAAGTCTTACCGGGCTCCTGTCCAGCGTCTTCGAGCAAGCCCCAAAGGTTGAAGACACGGTGCCGAACAAAAATTGGTTTAGACCAGACACTTGGACCCCATTTGTGCCTTGGGATGCCGGTTGGAGATGACATGCATGTCCTGCCGCCGCTACCCTAGGACGAGACGGCCGGCAAGCGCGACGGCGTCATCCATCCCTTCGCCCACCAACCGAACCGCCGAGATCGGTCGATCGGAAGTGGGGTTGGGCAGGCACGCCATGTGCATGAGTGAGATGAGATATGTTTCTCGACTCTGATTGCTCGCGCGTCCAGTTTTGATCAGCTATGATATGCATGCAGGGTCTCCACCAACATGGGCATGCTTCGGTCGATCGACCGATCCGACTAATTAAGCTACGTGCATGCAGGCCAGGAGACAGGTGTGCGGTGCCGCTTGCTCCATGCTCAGCCTCGCAATTCAAGGCCGGCCGCAACAGCCGACATGTGTGCGCAAGTTGTTGCCATATCGTCTCTCTTTTTTGTTCTCCGGCCGGATTTTGTTCTTGCATCGGGTTCCTCTTTTTCTTTCTTTCTTGGAAAAGGTCTATTTTCAACCCTGAACTCGTAGAGCTTCGGCGATTTGAACCCTCAACTTGAAATCCCTGTCGTTCAGACCCTGAACTTACGATTCCCGGTCTAAAATAAACCCTATAACTGTTTGGCACGCCGGGAAACAGAAAATCCCGACCGGGAATTTGCAGCGTCTCACTGACAAGCAGACCCACATGTCGGAAACAAGAATCCCGGCCGAGCGTCGCTGCGCCTCTGCTCGCGACCGAGGGCCGCCGCACCCCCTGCTCGCTCTGCTCCCTTCCAAGCGCCGCCACGCCCCTGCTCGCTGCCAAGGGCCACCGTCTGTCTGCTCTCCCTGCTCACGACCCTGCTCTGAGGGCCGAGCGCCCCCGCGCTCCGTGCTCGCGGTCGAGCACCACCGCGTCTGTGGGCGTGTAAGGCCATGTACATCGCTAGCCTCTTAAGTGGGGCGCTTAAGCAAGCGTCTCCCGCCGGGAGTAGTAAATTCTACGCAAAAAACAAGCGCCAGGCGCCTACATATACGTCGTTGCTTAGAAAACGGCCGGTATTTATTTCCTAGCGCCTGGCTAAGCGCCCCGCAATGTACATGCCCTAAGCAATGCCCTGTGTGGCCCGTGTGTGCATGCATAGGTTAGTTGCATGCATAGGTTAGTGGGAGAATTAGTCGTGGCCGTTGGACGCCGGCCGCATAGTGCATGCATGAGCGCGTCGTGCGCGGCGAACAGATCGTGAGCTAGGTGGGCAGTCGTGTGTGCGTCTGTATGTGCCTATCCTGGGTATAAATACCTCCCATGTACCGATCGTTGTAAGTATCGAGTGTGAGCGATGTAGCCATTGTCTAGAGTAAAAAGATTCGGGCGTTCGTGCGCCGGCCGGAAAACCTTGTCTCGTGTTCTTCTTCTTCCTTGTTCGAGCGAGTGAGTTGAGAGAAGAGAGGTGCAGCGTTCGGCTGCACCAACAGCGTCTCCTGCTCGCGGCTGAGGGCCTCCGCGCACGATCCCAGCTCGCTGCCTCGCTCTAAGCCTCCATGCTCGCTCTGCTTCCATCCGAGCACCGCCAGTCCGCCACGCTCCCTGCTCACGGCCGAGGGACTGTTGGTGCAGCCCAAGGCTGCACTCTCACCCTTGAACCTCTGCACTCGCACTAACAAGGAACAGGAGGTGGGAGATGATGACCAGAGTTAAGACGCATGGAGTTTTCAGTGGCCGGCGCCGGAGCGCCGCCACGGGCACCCGAACGCCCCTCGCGCTCTGCTCTAAAGTGATTTAAATCTTCGTCTGCTTTGACTTGCCACGTGAGTGTTTTTAGCCACGTCACCGTTTTTCGTCAAATCCCAACATAAGGTTCGATTTAGACCGGGATTGTATAGTTTAGGGTCTGAACGACAGGGATTCTGAGTTGAGGGTTCAAATCGCCGAACCTCTATGAGTTTGAGGTTGAAAATAGACTTTTTCCTTCTTTCTTTCTACGCGCAGCGGCACGAATGTAAATGCATGAGCCCTAGCTACAGCTCCTGCATTGTTTTCTCTGTAGGCCTCGTTTGTTAGGGGGGAGTACATTGGTTTCTTTGAGATGAGAGGATTGGCGATGAGAGAGGACTTTATGAACACCAAATACCCATAAATATGCTTCCCTCACCAGTAATGCTAAACCTACGAAAATATACTTACGGAAAAGGATTACGGAATGACGTGGAAAGCTAACGTGCAGATCGCGTCCGCATTCACCGTGCCCCCACGCTGCCGTCGAGCAGGCTAGCAGCCCGCCCACTAGCTAGCATTGACGCCGGGCAACCGCCGGCCAGCTTTCTCCTCTCGGACCTCTCCGGCCGGCCCATTGCTAGTACTTTCGGGTGCACCCAGTTCGTGAACGACGGTTCTGGTTGCCGTCATTATTTTTATCGCCAGAGCGCCGCCTCCTTCCTTTAGTCGCGATGATGGCAGAATTTAGCCGCACCGCCGCCTGTACAATAATCTCAACCCACCTTCGCCTGTGTCCAGCAGCTCGCCGCCTTACCGTGCTCGCCACCCCGCCGCCGTGACGCCGCCTTTGACAAGGAACTCGCCATGCCGCTGTCGATCTGAACGCGAAACTGGTCGCGCCGCGGCCTGAACAATGAGCCTAACCCACCTCCGCATGTGTCCATCAGCTCGCCACCTCCCCGTGCCACCAAGGGCTCGTCACCCCGCCGCCGTGTACGTGCAAGAACTCGCCGTGACGCCGTCTTTGACAAGGAATTCGCCATGCCGCTGTCGATCTGAGCGATATATAGCTGCTGTCACCCGTGGAGATGGGATTGGGGATTTATGCACTAGCTTGCTGCGTGAGAATTTTGCTCCTTAATTTTCGAGGAAAGGAGCAGTTTCCTTTCCACGTTCTCTCCACGTCTTGAGACATGTCAGCGCGTAGGCTCTTCCGTAACCTCTTCAGTCCGTAGATGTAGCATTATTGTTCCCTCACAATACACTTGCATGTGTTATAGTTTGTATTGTAGGTAAAAATAAGGTGGTTGGTGAGGGTTATTTAGAGATTAAAACCCTATCAATAAACATATTCTTTTCAATCATTAAAATATACCAGAAGTAAACAAGCCCGTAATGTCTTATACAAAACGCAACAACTGCGTTTTGGTGACGACACCAGGCGATCGATTCGACCAAAAGTACATGCGCATGTACCTGCAAAGTCTTCCTTGCAATTGCCAGGCATGTACCGCCTCAGCTTTATCTCACCGCCGGCCGGTCCACGTTCGTCAATCGATACATGCATGTAGGAGTGCCTGCATGGACTGCCATGCACGTGCATTTGTTGATTTTACGTCAAATTTTTTTTGCCTCCTTGAGCTCTCGATCGCTTCTTCTGCCTGGTTTTCTCGCTGAATCTTCCTTACCCCGTGCGTGCTACCGATCAGAGAACTTTAACTAATGCATGTATATGAAACTAAGAACACGCCTTTGAATAGTTGCACTGATCGACAAATTAGCTTACGGCCAGGAGAAAGTGATTATTAGTATACTATTCGGCTAATTTGGACGCATGAACACTTGTGCACTTGGCACTTTTGAAGCCCTGCATGTGCTAAGAATAGGCTCATCTGACACAATGAAGAATGTCTATCCCAAACAATTACCCCATCCGTAGATAGGCTCCATGTTCGCAATTGGCCTAGGCATCCCGACTCCCGACCTTGATCAGTCGATAAGCTCCATTTATTCGCAATTGGCTTTGGCGCCATCAACCTTGCGTGTGGGTTTTTTTTTTTTTTTTTGCTAAAAATGGCCCCTTGACGATACTAATGTCACCTCTCCGCGGAACTATTTTTAAATCTGGTCCGGGTCGGCGCTAACGAGAATGGAACCGACATAGTGCAACACGGTGTCAAAGAAATTGCTCGCCGAAGTGAGGTCGGCGTCGAACCCCTGAATCTCCAGATGCCACGAAAATCTTGGCGCCATGCTGCACGACGTCGACTCCATCCTCGTTGGCGCCGACCCGAGAGGTCACATTTGAAATAGTTTCGCGGAGAGGACACATACGTCATTAGTTTCGCATAGGGACCATTTTTGGTAAAAAATACGCGTGTGGGTGTCTCTGGGAGGTGTGTGCCATGATGACCATATCATGTGTTTACCATCCGGAGAACATGGCTGGACGACTGAACCTTCAGAATGCAACCATGAAAAATCTCAGGACTCCTTTGATTCATAGGATTACTAAATGATTTGTATAGGATTGAAATTATATGGGATTTTTTCCTTCGAAGCTGTTTGATTCATAGGAACATTTCCCATACAAAAAGTTCTTATAGGAATCTTGTAGTAAAAACTTCTTGTTCCCATAAGATTCAATTAGACATGCCATTCTAATCCTATAAAATTCCTCTTCCTACACTTTCCGTATCCTACGAGTCAAAGGAGCCCTCAGTCTTGTTCGTCGGATCTTGTGTGTGAAGTTTTTCGTAATCGTCACAGAGTGATCCAAACACGTGTATCTGCAACCATATGTCTGTTTGGTTTGTGTTTCTCAAGGCCCAAGGTTGGAAGGTGGAGGCACCATAACAAGGTTGATTGAGATTTGGTAGTACTACATGAGTACCTACTTTGGACTCTGGGATACAAACTCTTGTTATGACCTTTGTTGGTTATACCTGGTAAAGGCGGTGTTTAGGTATTGTTATCTTGTTGAAGACATTGCAGGGAGTTTTCTTAGGCTCCTCGTCATGATCTTGAAGAGGTTGCTTTGGAAGAACCTTTCTCACAACTTATATGCTGCTCGGGACAATGGTTGATGGCGCTCTTGTTGTTTGTATTTTCTTGCTTCGGCATAACGCTTGGGTGCCATGTTTTTCTTTGCCGTTTCCCTTGTTTTTTAGTAATTTGACTGTGTGCATACTCAATGTCTTGACTTGTTCTTGATTGATTTGTTGTAGAGGCTGTGTGTATTTGGTGTCAACTTGATATTGATATGTTTCCATTTGTCAACAAAGAAGGCCACGCCATCTCTTCTCGTGATCGTCGCTTGGGAGATTTGTAATGATATGAATGTTCCCTTTTAATATATTTCCATTTAATACATTTCCGATGATCTAAAAAGAATGTTCCTAATTTCTCTTATCTCATATATGCCTTTTCTACCATTAAATGTGATAGGGGTCACGTTGTGGGTCAAGGAAGAGGCCTCCCACCTTGGTGTTGTAATCACGAGAGAGTAATCTGTTGTGTTTTTTTCCGGCTTTGTTGTGTTTGTAAATATCTGAAGCTATCCTTTCTTATTCAACCGAAAATTGAAACGGCGGAGGTCGGTGGCTAGGAAGGATAGCCACGGGAGTATCGGGTTTGAATTCCTTGATCGGTCCGTAAATCCTAACTGTGCATGTACTATAGAAAACGAATCAACAATGTGAACTTTCCAAAGTTGAGACAATATTGTGCTCCCTTCAGTACAGTTTACAGGGACGCACAAGTTAAGAAAGCAATTTGACTATTAATTTGGTAAATACAACATAAATTATGCATACCAAATTTTTTTTTTGAAAACTTCTTTTGGACATAAATCCAATGGTAGAATTTTCATGACATATAATTTATATTAAAAATAATAATGGTCAAAGTTTTTCTTAGACTGCGTGTGTACCCTGTAATGTATTGGAAAAGGAGTAGAAACAATAATCAACTCTACAATACCAAATAAATATCATATAAATACATATTTAATAATGTATATCAAATGATACATTGTTCGATCTTTTTCTACATATCTTAAAACGTTGACCCCCGGGGAATGATCCATCGCGGGCATATACGTTGTTAGATAGATGAGACCTCTCCAGCAGCGTGCACACACACGCTCGGATAACACCCAGTTTAATTCGGTCCCGTGGGGACTCGAACTCGGGTGGGCAGCGTGCGCACACACACGCTTGCCACTAGGCCAGTGCCTAGTTCTCCATATCTTACCCACAACAAGTTTGACTTACACAAAATTTTATATGCCATGTATTTGGTAGGAAAAGGAGTATGTTTGTATGTGTTGCCTCATTGTCTGTTTATACGGCCGGATGCGTTTTTTTAGATATTTCACGAATCTCGGGCCGGATGATTTAACTCTTGTTCTCTCGCCCTTGACAAATGAAATTGTGTGTAATCATTACAGTTCCCTAATGAGAGGAGTTCTGCGCCGAATAAAGAGTGAGTAGCAGTAATGTCAGCCGTGGGACTAACATGATTAGTTTTTTTTCGATAGTAGTTAGTCTTATGGATTATGTTCTTTCATGTGATCTGAAATCTCTATTTGGTTTGTCCTCTCGAGTTTTGTTTACAAGCTCAGCGTCTTTCAGTTAGATAACCACCCAAAAAAAGCCTTTCTTGTGGGACTTGATTATGCACAGCTAATTGTCCATGATTTGCGGCTGGTACGAACTAACGATCTTTGGTGATGCATCAACAGTTCCCCTGAATATAAGTATAAGTGAGATTCGGTCAGACTATCGACTATCAGATTGGCAAGTTTTCTAATCCATGCATGATAGATGCCTGGGAACCTTAACTGACCATGCATGCATCTACATGTTCCTCGGCCAACTATTATCGATCATTTCCTCTCCTGTTATAACCAAATTGAATATTCTTTGATTCTTCCATACTGACCGATCGCTGAGCAACCACTGTGTAGTATAATCTATCACTTCTCTAAACGAAAATTAATAGTAATGCACGTGACTGCGTGAGTTAGAAGTCCAGATCTGGACGCAGTTTCGCGCAAGAATACTGGAAATGAAGCAGAACTTATAATGCATGAACAATGTTTCTGATGCGACACCAAGCTAAGCTAGTGACTTTCCAAGAAAGCACTCCTACTGGCTACTATATGTGGGGCTATATATTAGGCTTGGTTAAGTAAACGCTCGATCGAATCATCAGCTAATAATTAGACTATGTAATTTGCAAATAATTGGAGTTAGCATATAATGGAGGTGGTTGATAAATGAACAACAACTAACTAACACGAATCAAGAATTCAAGACGCGATCGATCAAGCGAAATGTAACACTTGACCAACCTTGTCGACCAAAACCGATCGATTGACGTGGACACGTGCAATTAATACTTATACAGGGAGCTACAGCCCAACAGATCTCCCAACGGTTCAAAATCATAGCAGAGCGCTCAAACCTAGCCGCAGCCACCACCACTTCCGGCTCAAAATAGGTCGGTTTCCCCTCCTCCGGCCGGCCTCGCCGACGTTGGAGCAAGGGCGGAGCTTAAAAGAAGAACCTGGACGGACCAAGCTGAAAAGGAAAAACAAATAATCGGCTATGTGCTGCTAGTGTGGTAGTTTTCGTGGGCTAAGCTCTGCCACTGGCTGACAGGGGTGGGGAAACTAATCTATGTGTGATGTTTTTAGTAAAAAAGAAGTGTTTTAAATTGTCAGGGTTTTGGTATCCATCTTTTTGATTAATGGAGATATAATTGTCTACAATATGTAATTTTCGGCTCTTCGTTCGACGATAAGATCTCCTTCCTGACGTCAAAGTTGGTGTTGAAAGATTAAATTTGTTTAGGTTTGGTCCTTCGGATCTTGGTTCGTCAAATAAATTTTGGATTTTTTTCTTAGTTGCAGTGAGGAGGATTGGCCTTACAACATCTGTCCCGGCTGCTATGTCATTGATAATGGTGATTCGTTCTGTCGGCTCTCAGCGACGTCGACCGGGCTGTCCGGTTATTTTTCCCTGAAATATTTGTGTTGGTACTTTCGGCGACGTTGGTTGATTACTTCACTAACTGGTGCGTGCACGTACTCTTGGCACTACGGCTAAAAAAATTATGGGAGAACTCTCGTTTGTATTTGCAGGTTTGTGGTTTGCTATCTTTGTTGTTATGCGATTATCTTCAGAAAAGTATAAGATTGCGTCATAAAAAAGAAAGAGTTTTAAGATCTCCAAATTTTTCTTTTGTTTCTTTTAGACTTTATACTTTGTAATTTCTGCAATCAATCAATGTATCTCTACCATATGTAGTGTTCCCCACTATAATATATCATGATATTGATTGTGAAATTAGAAAAACTACAAAGAGAGTAGCATGCACTGCATTGATCGGCCGTTATACTACGACTTTGAGTCTCACATGCATGTAGTCAAGAGATGAGCGTCTGATCTGCATGGCCGATTCATATTCTTGCATTGCATGCATGTGAGTTGCTTGGAATGTGAGACAGTGAGAGTGATAACTCGCTTCCATTCTGAAGACTTTGGAGCCCATCTCACGAGGCTCGATCTCATGAGGATCGAGTAGGGGGTCGACATGTGAATTTGTGTTTAGGCATGTGCATGGATGGCGATGGATCGATGAAGAAGGCGTGATCACGTTGCGCTGAGTCATGTATACAGTGCTATTGACATGTAGCACTTGCGATGTTTCAGCATTGCCAGCTCTGATTAAGCTGCTGGTTCAGCTGGCTGGTAGCCAGCTGCCGGGTTAGGCTTAGTGATCGATGAACTGACGTACATTCTCCGGTGAGAATGAGTGGCTGAAAGAAGGTCCTGCATGCATGTGGCTTGATCGGCCGTCTGCGGCCCGCTAGCTGGTCACGATCAACCGGCGGTGGGAGGAACTAATCCTAGGCCACATGCATGTAGACTGTTACGGCACTGGATCCGTTTGACAAGGTCGCTTTTTTCTTCTTCCCCCCTTTTTTTTTTTGCATCAACGATCGATCCAGTCATCCAGAGCCAGTTCTGCCGTGGCAAATACAAATTAATTTACAGCGTGTTGATGACTATATATAGGCGGGACTTGGAAGAATCGATCGAGGGACTACTCATCATGCTCTGATGAAGAAGAAGATGGCGAGACGAGGAATCGGAATGCTCGTGAAATCGCGGAATGGATGGCCACTTGGCCAGACATTTATCTTAGATTAGACGGGAAGCTGAAGAAGATCCACACAGATCGATCAAAGTTGCAGACCAGGAATTTACAGTAGAATGGCACCGGCCGGTTGACGCATGCATGCCGTCGTCCACGACGTACGGTCACTACCTGAGAAATGCATGCATTGACTGGTCCGATCGAGTCCGATCGACCCGGGCACAGCTCTGGCCAATCGTTCTTTCCATGCATGCACGCCGCGCGTGGACTCATGGTCTACTCTGGCGACCCAGTGAATAATACAGTTCAACCGTGATATACTTCCGGATCAAGATTAATTCAACGGTCGCCACGAATATTATGCCAGTGAAAACGAGACTAATCCAACAGCTAGCAGAAAGTTCAGAAGATCCCAAGCGAAACCTGTTGCAACCTTCCAGCAATTATCCCAAGAGTAGAGAGATCCCTCGATCCGGTGTTAGGCGTAGTAGCAGTTACGCCTAGAGCTAGAGATCTCATGGCCATGTCGCTGTTACAGCAACCTGGGGAAATAATTAATCGTGGCCAAGAAAAGTTGGGGCCGGTCCAAAATTACTGGAAGTAGCAGAACCAACACGTTGCACACACAACGGCCAATTGGGTAGACATCAAGGACTGATGGTTATGCGTCGTGGTCGAGTGGTAGATACAACCGCATGATTTACGACTTGGTCGCGGAGCTACCGAAGAATCCGGAGGTAAAAGTTGGAACGATCGTTTTGCCAACGAGCGAGTGGCGTGGCGTGGATCGATGGCGATTGAAGGTGACTGTTTAGTTTTCTGAAGATGGCTGAATATGTCTTCTGAAGATCTGATTTTTATCCCGTCGGATATAGAACATCTGTTGTAGGGTGCGTTCGAGATTACTATGAGTTTGGAAGGCGATGTACCGTGTCCGTGGCCCTTTACATATTTACGCGGGCTACGGCTGGTGGACGTCGACGAATTGCTTGAGGCGTGTTTGGCCCATGGGCCTCCGAGATGCGGCCCCACTGCCTAATGCATGTTGTCGAGACATATGGTGAAAGGACATCCGGTGCTCCTCCTTTTCCTCTCCTTTTTCGGGCAGCCGGTCACAGTGAGGTGGTCGGTTTTTTTTTGTTTTGCATATTGGTCTAAATTCCCGGTTAGGGTTTATGATTTAGAAGTTGTAAAAAAACTCATCGGCGCTTCGTCACCGGCAGCCGGCTCCCTGTGTATGCAAATCTTTGAAAATGAAAAAAATAAACTACCGGACAAACTCGATGCGTCGGTGCATTGGGCACCGTGGCCAGAAAAGAGCGGACAAGAGGCCGAAACCCTATCCATTCGACGATCTAAACGGATAAAAAAGAATAAAACACATGTCCGTTTGGTTCAACCCGTTAAAGTCATCCTTACAAACGCCGCTGAATGTGACGTCCGCGGATCAACCCTTTGAGACAGCAAATCGACACATGAAAAGGGTTCAACACGGTGCCTAGTGAAGCAGGCCCTTTCGTGGCATCTAAAGTTCTACACGTGTCCGTCCGGCCATGGGAACGTACTACGTCGGCCGACGCTTTGCGGCCACACTCGTCCTCCATCGACACTCGACAGCCACGGCTAGCTTCAACTCGTTTCTCTTAGGAGTAGTCTTTATCCAAATTAATTCCACGCGTTTCTCTTTGGAGACGAGGTGGCCCTGAGGTTACCGTTTGTAAGAGCATCTTCACCGGGGCCTCTAAACGTGTGTCCGGCACCTCTCAATTAGGCCTTCTTTGGGGTTGTCGGACATGTGTCCGGTCAACATTTAAAGGCCGCCCACAGCGGCACTCACCAAAGGCCCACCCCCAAACGTGAGCAATCTGTCGAACACCTCGCGGGCACACTGTCGAACCTTTGCCGCCGATCAACAACACAAACGATGAACACAAATGCCGACGAACACAAACGATTCAAACTTAAACGATTCAAACGATTGAAATTAAACTACACGATTCTAATCTAAACCCTAGCCTAGTCCTCCAGCCACGCCACGCCATGTCGCAGTCGTCGCCGTTGTCGCCGTCGTCGTCGTCGTCGACCACGATGTAGGCGGAGGAGGAGCCCAATCCGCCCAGATTGGTGGACGCGCCGTCATGGCGAGGCGGTGCACGGCTGCAGGAGGCGCCGCCGGAGGAGGACGAGGCCGCCGTTGCCACCGATTCCGCGATGGCGGCGAGGTAGCCGAGGCTGTCGCGCTCGATGGTGGTCACCGAGTTCGCGATTGCGGCCAGGAACCCTGGCGCGTCGCCGTCGTGCTTGTTCCGTAGCGGGGACGGCACGTCGTACCCGTACGGGATCGTCTCCACGGGAGGTGGAGGCGTCCTGGGGCGGCGCAGGTACAACCGTCCGCGTGGTGGCGAACGCCGTTGTTCGCGGCGTTCGCGGATGACGATGCCGGTGCCTCCACGACGCGGAGGCGAGCGCGGCTCTGAAAGGGCATGTGCCCTCTTATATGGTTTTGGTAATTGATGACAATCCATATGGATTAATGTGTGTGTTGAGCATATTGCAAGTATGTCTTGAAGATGTCAAGACATCACCCATATGAAGATAGATGGGAGCATATTGCAAGTATGTATTGAAGATGTCAAGACATCACCTATATGAAGATAGATGGGATGATACGAGATTGATCAAGATGTTGATCAACACACGAAGCTACAAGATGTACCAAGTGGATCATATATCCCTTGGATGGTATGCCATTGTCCATATAGCTTTGTGAACTAACCCAAGTGTGTGTGGTATCTATATGTGGAGTTAGGTATCTTCCCAAGAAGTGCAAGATCAAGAGAAGCATTTCGGAGATATCTTATGCTTGTATCTTGGAGGTCGAAATGAAGACATGAAGACGAAGCTAATGGAGCTTGGAGATTGACATGAAGACGAAGCTAAGCGAGGCTCTCCCATAATGGCGTATGGGGGATTATTTGGAGAAGTCTTCACCAAGCATGTGCTAGCAAGCGCAATCAAGAAAGGTGGTCCACTTGGAGAGATCAAGACCGTCTTCGTCTAGCTCAAGGCAAAGGTTTGTTTTTGATAGGGCTATAGGATAGACAGGCGTACTATCAAGAGGGGCTCTCGAGGGAGTAACTTGATCGCATCTTTGTGGAGAGCTCAAACCGTTGCATGCTTGGCATATCAGCTTTCTTGGTTCTTATTTGGCTTTTCACCTTGTTGGGTTTTGGTGCTTGTCGTGATCTTCATGACAAGACCAAGTTCTTCGAAAAAGGTTTTAGTATGGAAAACTTGTTGCGTTTTCGGTGTGGAAATATGACCGGTTCAACCTTGAGCAAAGTTCCACACCTTCACATGTGTGGGGACTTTGCTCTATTTTTGTAGCTTTCTCCTTATCGGTACCTTTCCAACGGAGTTGGTTTCACCTCATTCGGAGTTATTATGCAAAAGTTATCTCAGTTCTGGTGTTTCTGCAGTTTTCGGACGGGCGGAAATTTCCGGACCCCAGACCGGAGATTTCCGACCCGGAGAATTTTTCGCCAAGTCTTAAAGATTTTCTGCACTGCACTCAACTGGCTCTCAGTCGGATTTTCCGCCGGAAATTTCCGGTCCCAGTTCGGAAATTTCCGAACGACCAAGTTAAGTTTTTCGCCAAGTCTTATTTGGTATCAGCACTGGTCGCTTTCAGCTCTCAGTCGGATTTCCTACCGGAGATTTCCGGGGTTCGGAAATTTCCGGACTTAGGTCCGGAAATTTCCGGCCGTCAGTCCGGAAATTTCCGAACCAAGTTCGGAAATTTCCGAGCTGACGATTCCCAACGGCTAGAAAACTGGGAGTGCTATAAATACCCCTCCCCTTCTTCTTCCTTGAGCTGCTCGTTTTTCCCCTCTCTCCTGCCATTGTTGACCTTGAAAAAGCTTGCCCCCTCTCAATTCCTCCCATGATTCTTGCATATCTTTGAGGGAAAAGTGAGAGGAGATCTAGATCTACGTTTCCACCAATCCATCTCTCTTCTAAGTGAGGGGAACCTAGTGGATCTAGATCTAGGAGTTCCTTTGTGGTTCTCATTCTTTGTTCTTCCTCTCTTCTCCCCCCACAAGCATTAGTTCCTTTTGGTGGGATTTGGGAGTGAGAGATTTGACTCCTTTGTGGTTTCTTTGTTCTTCCTCTCTCCTCCCCCCATAAGCATTAGTTGCTTTTGGTGGGATTTGGGAGTGAAGAACTTGTGTTCTTGCCATTGCATCGGTTGCATCGGTTTGAGCCCTCCACGTGATTCGTGGTGGTGAAATTCGTGAGCTTGTTACTCTTGGGTCCTTGGACCCTAGACGCCTTAGTGGCCGGCCTTTGTGGCGGAGACCTTTTGTGGTCGGTTAGGACCTTTTGTGGTCAAGGCCTTTGTGGCTAGTTTGGACCTTTGTGGTCAAGTTGGACCTGTTGTGGTCAAGACCTTGTGTGGTCTTTTGGGAGCCCCCAATTCGGTTGTGGGTGTGTGCCCCAAGGTTGTTGTACGGGATTGTTCTCCGCCCCAAAGGAGTTCATAGTGGAAGGTGAACCCGGAACTTTGTGGTCGAGTTCATCGGAGAATAAGGTGAGGCCTTTGTGGCGTTGAGTCGGACCTGTGGTGGTCACTCACACCTCTCCAACGAGACGTACTCCCCTAAGAAGGAGGAACTCGGGAATACATCCTCGTCTCCGCGTGCCTCGGTTATCTCTATACCCGAGCTCTTTACTTATGCACTTTACATTGTGATAGCCTTCGTGCTTGAAGTCATTTACATTGTGATAGCCTTCGTGCTTGAAGTCATTTACCTTGTTATCACTTTGTTGCTTGTCTTGCTTAGCATAAGTTGTTGGTGCACATAGGCTCACCTAGTATATTTAGGTTGTGTTCTTGATAAGTTAAACACTAAGTTTTATTCCGCATTTATCAACCCTAAATTGTAAAAAGTGTACCTCGCCTATTCACCCCCCCCCCTCTAGGCGACGTCTTTCCTTTCAGGCTCGTCCTTCACCGGGCGGTGGCTGCGGCTGCTGCACCTCCTGGTGCCATGGCCGCACGGGCAGCAACCGCAACGGGGTGGCGTTCCCCGTCCTTTCGTGCTGGCGCGTGGCGGCGATGGCGGACTCCACCGTGTGGCCTGTGGTGTCCCACCACCGGTGGCGACCTTCCGCGTTGTGGCGGCCCGGCCTTCTCGGGCCGTCGTAGAACGCGAGCGCCTCCGTCTGCTCGCGCTCGAAACGCCGCAGCCACGCTCCCCAGTTGTTGTAGTCGTACTCGGGGAGGGTGCGCTCCTGCGGGGTCAGCCAGGACCAGCGACGCACGATTTCGCGCCGGATCTGGTCCTCCGTCTCCGGCAGCGCCGGCACGGGGAGGCCGCCGAAAGGGGACGTGCGCCACCCTGCGGGCAGACGCGCGTCCGGTGGCACCAGCAGGCCGTAGCGGTACAGGTCCCACGCCTCTTCGGTGGAAACCGTGCGCCCGCTGCTGCTACCCTCCCAGTTGTTCGCAATGGACGCAGAGGTCGAGTACGGTGTGGACGACGGAGGGTGTCGGAGAGGTAGAGAACAGAGAGCGGTGTGGGAGAGAGAGCGCCGTGGGAAGGGGATTTAAGGGCGGCAGGGGAGGGGGCGGTGCCCGAGCATCCGCGTCGGCGTAAATGCGTTGCGTTGCGTGGACTGCCGCGCACGCTGTCGCCGGCGTTAATGCGACGCATGCCGGCAGGCCTGCCGCCGGCTGTCTCGTCGCATCGCCTCCTGTCCAGTCCCATCGCCTGGGAGACTGCCCGGCGACTCGTCGACATTAAACGTGGCGGAACGGCCTCCTGCGCGCCTTCATTAAAATGGGCGCGGCGCGTCGTGTGTATTACGGGTGGTCCAGCGCTGTCAGGACCATGTCCGAATCGATGTCCGGCACCCCCAATAAGGACCTCAAAGTATAGAGACCCTATAGAGGTGCCGGACATAAAATCGTTAGGGGCGAGGCTTTGAGCGGTGCCGCTGGTGCAAGTTTTTCGTGTTCGGCCCCAAAAAGCCTTTAGGGGTACTTTAGAGACCCGGTGGAGTCTTGGAGATGCTCTAAAGCCTCCTGATCATACAACATCCAGACATAAACCTTCGTTTTTAATCCAGCATATAAACCTGACGCGATCACAGCGATTAATGCGTCTCACGTGTCTTCACTGAAAAGAGCAAAGCCTTGCGCCACGTAGGTGGAGCAATTCGTTTTTGTTCGTGCACGGACGGCAACTTTAACGGGCCGATCTAAATAGGATAAAAATGTGTCTATTTTGATCCGTGTGAGTGACAGGTGAACATCTCTTGTCCGACCCTTGTCTTTTGGTGCATCCAACTGGTGACCCATTTCAACATTCTTTTCATTTTCCGATTTAAATAATTATACATAGGCAGTCAAAATACAATGAAAAATAAAACTAAATAAACATATAGATTTAAATAATTAACTAGGGTTTGCGCCGCCGATAGAGCTTACTTGTGCCGCGGAGAGTTCTCCCATGGTGATGACAACCGATGGTGACCAGGTCACGACGGCGCTGGCATCGGTGGCCGGCCGGCCACGTCGGTGATGCCGGTGATGCCTCTTGATGCTCGGGCTCATCGCAGACCCACACGCACATATAATAAGTTAATAACCAACTACCTAAATTAGGAAGGAAATTGGAAAGAAGGGTACAGGTAAAGGAGTTCCACATTTTTTTTAGAAGCCCGTTTGGATAGAAACTCTATCCAAACAAGCCTGAATCAGGACGCGTCGTCTACGACCGTATGGATAGACATAGATGTTGGGAAACCTGGGCCGAACGTGGCCAACGAGAGCCCACTCGGTGGAGTTTACTTGCTGTTTGCTGTTCGTGTGTGTGCCTCGCGTCTTCGACTACTTCGACTACTTCCTCTACGCTACACATCCTCGGGACCGGCCAGCCGGCAGAGGTTGTGTAACACGTTATCAGCACCGACTCTCCGTCGAGCCTCCGTCGAGCATACGTCAAGCAGGCTCCCTGCATCGATCGCGAAGGTATAATCACAATCTGATCGCAAAAATGGATCCGTATCGAGTTTTCTTTTCCGTTTTTGCGTCTATCGTAATTTTTAGTTAATACCTACGGTGTCGATTTCTCTCCCGAGAGCTGAGCTGACGAACACGTCGCCGACCAATGTCGATGCTCTCGGATTCATGGGAGATTTGATGACGACACTGTAGAGAGTCGGTACGGACGTAATCCAGATGATCACGGTACCGCCGCGGCACACCGGCTGTGCGACGCGCCGTCATTGTTCCAGATGAATGAGACGAAGAAATTTGACTTCCGTATCATTGTTGCGCCGCTATCTGCGTGAGCCCCGTTGGACGCGCCGCTGCGAGCTCCGGCCCCGCTGGCCGCCGCCGTGTTCGCCTGCCGTGCGAGCCCTGCTAGCCCTGTCACCGTGCTCGCACACTGGCCGCCGCGGCGATGGTCGCCGTCGCCTGCACGCGCCGCGCCGCCCGGCCCAGCTGGCCGTCGTCGTCGCGTGCGCGCCTCGCCCTGGCCGCGCTGGCCATGGCCGCATGCGCGCTGGCGCTGGCTGCTCTGGCCGTTGCCTGCTGCTGGCCATGCTAGCACATGCATGCCAAGCTGCGTGCTGCATACTGCTGGCCCTGCTGGCCATGCTAGCCGTCGCTGCTGCGCGCCCATGCTCGCACGACGAAGCGCACCGCTTGCTAGCCGCGTCCTGCTGCCCTGCCGCTGCGCCGCGTGATCGCCCCGCGCCCCGCGCCCTGCTGGCCGCCGCCGGCGACGATGCAGCTCCGCTGCCGCCAGCACTCTGCAGTGCTAGGGAACCCTAGCGTGATGTCCCTGCTGGACACCCGCGAGATGGGCCGGCCCAGCGCGAGCGACCGGAGATGGGCTGAACTCGGCCCGTGAAGTCTGCGCATGAAATTTGCATTTTCGCACTTGTACTTTTCCAGTTTATTATATAATTTATTCCTGCTGAATAATTTATGTTTAAGTCCCTGGAACAGTCTGTTTTGCTGAAATTGTATATTTGGGCATTAACAAGTCACGGAATGTCATTTTTAGGACGAAATTTCACGTATAGAATGCGCTTAGCATAATATCTATATGTACATGCTTTTATATCATGTTTTACTACAGTAATTATTTGTTTTAATACTTAGTAGAGCATTTTCAGCATGTTCTTTTAAATTTTGAAACGCCGTCCTATTGAAATATTTGTATCAACATCGCTTTATGCAATCGATTACCTGTTGTAATCTGATGTATTTTTGCATAAATCGCAGATGGCCGGAATCATGCACCGGGAATTCGAGGAGTTGGCCCAGAATGGGATGAACTACCTGACTTGGTGAACGGATAGACGTCGCCTGGGGGGGGGGGGGGGGGGGGGTGAATAGGCGATTTAAAACTTTTTCCGGGGAGCCGGAATTTCCGAGCCTAGATGGACCGGAAATTCCGGGGAGCCGGAATTTCCGAGCCTAGATGGACCGGAAATTCCGGTATGCTTGATAAAGGCGGAATAAAACTAGTGTTTTACTTTAACAAGCATACAACCTAAATATACTAGGTTCACCTATGTGCACCAACAACTTATGCTAAGCAATACAAGTATCAAGGTGATAGCAAGATATATATATATATATGACTTCAAGCACGAAGGCTATCACAATGTAAAGTGCATAAGTAAAGAGCTCGGGTATAGAAGTAACCGAGGCACGCGGAGACGAGGATGTATTCCCGAGTTCCACCCAAAGGGTGTACGTCTCGTTGGAGAGGTGTGCGCAACCACAACAGGTTAGCCGCAACGCCACCAAGGCTCACCTTCTTCTCCTGATGAACTCAACCACAAAAGGTTGCGAGTTCACCTTCCACTATTGATCCCCTTTTGGGCGGAGATCGAATCCCTTACAACAATCTTGAGGCACACACCCACAACTTAATTGGGGGCTCCCAAGTCTTGAGGCACACACCCACAACTTAATTGGGGGCTCTCAAGTGACCACAAAAGGTCTTGACCACAAAAGGTCTTGGCCACCAAAGGCCGGCCACAAAAGGCGTCTAGGGTCCAATGACCCAAGAGTAACAAGCTCACAAGTAACACCACCACGAATCCTCGTGGAGGGCTCAAACCGATGCAAATGCAATGGCAAGAGCACACGAAGTGCTCAAGTCCTTCACTCTCAAATTCCAACAAAGCAACAAATGCTTATGGGGGAATAAGAGAGGAAGAACACAAGAAACCACAAAGGAGTCAAATCCTTCACTCCCAAATCCCACCAAAAGCAACTAATGCTTGTGGGGGGAGAAGAGAGGAAGAACAAAGAGAAGAACCACAAAGGAACTCCAAGATCTAGATCCACTAGGTTCCCCTCACTTAGAGGAGAGATGGATTGGTAGGATTGTAGATCTAGATCTCCTCTCAACTTTCCCTAAAGAATATGCAAGAATCAATGGAGGGATTGAGAGGAATCAAGCTTTCCAAGGTCAACAATGGAGTAGGAGAGAGGGGAAATTCGTGCTACCTTGGTTGAGCTGAGGAAGAAGAAGGGGAGGGGTATTTATACCTCTCCAGGAAATATAGCCGTTGGCTGTTTCGAAACTCGGAAATTCCGGTATAAGTGAGACTCGGAAATTCCGGTCAACCGGAAATTCCGAGTCCATGAAATTTCCGAGCTGAAATTCCGGCTGGAGTCAGAACCAAAACCAAACTTTCCTTAGCCGTTTTCGCGAGGCTCTTTGAGGGCAACTCGGAAATTCCGGGTCATCAAAATATCCGACCACAATTTCCGGTTGAGTCCAGCACCTCTTTTCCTTCTTTCCTTAGCCGATTTCTTGGACGAGTTGGGGAACCGGAAATTCCGGTGGAACGAAATATCCGGCCCCAATAATCCGGTTCAGAACAGCCAAACTAAAACCGCTATAACTTTTGCAAATGAACTCCGAATGAGGTGAAACCAACTTTGTTGGAAATATTGCATCCCATAAATAGAGCAAAGTCACCACACATGGCAAGGTGTGGGACTTTCCTCATGGTCGAACCGGCAATATTTCCGCCACCGAAAACGCAAGAAGTTTGCCAAAGTAAAACCGTTTTCGAAGCACTTGGGCTTGTCATGAGGAACACGACAAGCACCAAAACCCAACATCCAAAATACAACAAGATGAACGAATGAAATCCCGATTTGGATGATCTAAAGCTTGGCATGAAGATGAACCAAGCTCTAATTCCTCACATGGATAAAAGCCAAATAAGAACCAAGAAATATGATATGCCAAGTATGCAAAGGTTTGAGCTCTCCACAAATATGCGATCAAGTTACTCACTCGAGAGCCCCTCTTGATAGTACGCCTATCTATCCTATAACCCGGTCTCCACAAACTACATGAGACCGGTAGAAAAGAAAACCTATCAAGATCATACCTTTGCCTTGAGCATTCCACTTGAGCTAGATGATGACTATCTTGATCTCTTCAAGTGGATCTTCTTTCTTGATTGCGCGTCCAAGCACATGCTTGATGAAGACTTCTCCAAATACTCCCCCATACACATAATGGGAGAGTCTCGCTAAGCTCCGTCTTCATGTATCCATCGCAAGCACCAAGCATAGGATATCTTCAAGAGTCTTCTCTTGGTCTTGCACATCTCAACTTCAACACATGACCATCCACCATATACATCATGGAATGGAACCTTGGTCATCAAATAAGCTTCAAGAGTCCAACACATGAACTCCACTATTTGCATGGACAAGATCTATAAAGATATCTCAATGCAAACATTAGTCCATAGAGGTTGTCATCAATTACCAAAACCACACATGAGGGAAAATGCTCTTTCACTTGGGCCTCGGACGTTGGACTCGTCCTCGAGGGCCGCAAGCTTAAGGGAGTGTTGGACGAGGGGACCCGGACGGCCCCCAGCGCCACCACTCCGGCGGAAAACGCCCAAGTACTGCACTTCCTCCGCCATCATCTGTGTACTACCCTGAAACAGGAGTACATGGCCGAACGGAGTGCTTCAGCCCTGTGGACCGCCCTTGAGGCACGGTTCGCTAGGCTGAAGTACACCATTAAGCCACGGGCGGAGGCGGACTGGATGCGTCTGAGGTTTGCGGACTTCAAGACGGTGGGAGAGTATAACTCAGAGTTACACAAGATCACTACCTCTCTTCAGTGCTGTGGTGTCACTACCACGGATAGTCAGAAGATTGAGAAAACTCTCTCCACGTTCCATCCATCAGCTCTCCAGAGTGCGTGGAACTACCGCCAGGAGAAGTTCACGCAGTACGCTTTGCTTATCGACGCTCTCCAGGTGGCTGAGGCGCAGGATGAGGTTCTCAAAAAGAACTTCAACTCGCAGCCTTTCGGAGGGGGTCCAAGTCAGGAAGCTCATGCAGGCGCATATAAGGTGCGCCAGCCAAAGTTTAAGAAGCGTGGCAAGAACGGCATGAAGGGACCTAAACCTCCCCACCCGGCCAAGCACCAAAAGGCGGGTATGGGGGAGGCAAGGCCCCGGGATTGCTTCCGTTGCGGCTCCAAGACCCATTTCTCCAGGCAGTGCCGGGTCCCAAAACACGTCGTGGACGCGTACAAGGCCAAGAAGGCGCGCGAGACGCACCTTGTCCAAGTGGTGGCACCACCGGCGCCCGCTGCGGCGCCCGTGATGATCCCAACGCCCACTGTCGCACCCATTGCGGCGCAGAGTGAGGCGCTTGTGGAGGCACCTGTGGCGGTTCCCACGAACGCTACCGTGTCCATGGAGGTTGAGCACACCGTGCCCCCTCCAATGCCACAGTTGGACATCGATTCTGCCGCGGTGATGATCGCTAATGAAGAGAAGATCAGCCAGCTCGAGATTGCAGCTGAAGTGAATGGATACTTTGTTGAATCCACCTAGATTCTCTTCATTTACTTATGATTCCTTTTATGGCAATAAATTGATACAATTATTTCGATTTGTTTGTAAGCTCTATGAGAGCAATAATATTTGTTTCATCAACATTTATTTGTTTATCGGCGATTGGATGACTTTGTTCTCATTCATTTATTCCATTATTTAATAGAGATGTTCATGTTATGTTCTGAAATATTTGAGCGTTTATTTATTAATGTAGCATCTTCCTCGCTTCATTTTATTAATTAGACGCTATATTTTAGAACACGTGTGGCGCCCTCATGGAGGAAACGTGCCTTGCCGATAGCGGCACCACTAATACCATCTTGAGAGAAACAAAGTACTTTGAGTCCATCACTAAGATTGAGGGGAATATTACGACGATCGCCGGATGCGGTCCTCATATAGTTGGCTCCGGACGAGCCACTATTATACTCCCCATGGGAACAACATTGATCATTAATGATGCATTGTTGTATCCGGAATCGACTCGTACTCTCTTAAGTTTTAAAGATATTCGTGTGAATGGTTTCCATGTTGAGACCTATGATGATGACACGGGTAAGGAGTACCTAATCATCACAAAGCACGATGAAAATGGTAAACATGTTGTCGAAAGGCTTCCTTCATTCGCTACTGGGTTGTAGTACACCAAGATAGTAGCACTGCCCATGTACACTACCCTTAAAACTGTTTTTAGAAGCTCTGAACTTTTCAGCCTCTGGCATGATAGGTTAGGCCATCCCGGTCTTAGAATGATGAGAAATATAATTAACAACTCGAATGGTCATACTGTCAATGTGAAAAATTTCCCAAATCCAGATGATTTCGTGTGCCCTGCATGCGCTACGGGGAAATTAATCATTAGACCATCGCCCCTAAAGGTGAAGGATGAAATCCCCGCGTTCTTGGAGCGTATCCAAGGGGACATATGCGGTCCTATTCAGCCCCTCTCGGGACCGTTTAGGTACTTTATGGTGCTCATCGATGCTTCCTCTAAATGGTCCAATGTTTGCCTGTTGTCAACAAGGAGCGGGAAAGCTAAAGGACCTTGCTCCTGGATTGGGAAATCCGGTGGAGAAAGGAAATGTGCCTGATGCACCCCATGACGAAATGGCCATTAACTATGTTAATTCGGGTGAGTCAATAAATAGAGCCATGGCAAATGTCGACATATATTTTGCCACTAAAATTGCCTCAATCATAGATCCTGACCCCGAGCCTAACACGCTCGCTGAATGTAAGAAGAGGTCGGATTGGAAAGATTGGCAGAAGGCAATTACTGCTGAGTTAGTATCTCTGAACAAAAGAGAGGTGTTTGGACCTGTTTGTCTAACTCCTTCCCACATTCGCCCCGTTGCCCATAAGTGGGTTTTTGTTCGAAAGAGAAACGAAAATAACGAGGTAGTACGGTACAAAGCAAGGCTCGTTGCTCAAGGTTTCTCTCAGCGACCAGGTGTCGACTTTGAGGAAACTTACTCACCTGTCATAGATGGAATTACCTTTAGATATTTGATCTCAATGGCAGTAAACTTGGACTTGAAAATGAAACTTATGGATGTTGTCACCGCTTACCTATATGGTAACTTGGATTCGAACATATACATGAAGGTACCCGAAGGTATCCCTGTTCCGAACCAAGATAGAGCAAATAGAAGTTTATACAGTGTTCAACTTAAGAAGTCACTGTATGGACTTAAACAGTCTCGTAGGATGTGGTATAATCGTTTAAGCGATTTCCTTCATCAGAAGGGCTACACGAGCAATGAATCTTGCCCATGCGTTTTTATACGGAGATCACAAGATGGTTTCTGTATTATATCGGTGTACGTGGACGATTTAAATATAATCGGTACACCTAAGGATATTGAGGAAGCGAGTTCCTACCTGATGTCGGAATTCGAGATGAAGGACTTAGGCAAAACTAAGTTCTGCCTAGGTCTACAACTTGAACATTCCCCTGCTGGGATCTTAATGCACCAATCAGCCTACACCCAGAAGGTGTTGGAAAGATTTGGATTTGATAAGGCTTATGCTTCTAAGACCCCAATGATAGGGAGATCTTTACAGCGGGACAAGGACCCGTTCCGGCCTAAGGAAGAGGGGGAGGAAATTCTGGGACCAGATTTTCCTTACCTGAGTGCAATTGGCGCACTCATGTACCTCGCAAATTGTACACGACCGGACATTGCGTTCGCCGTCAATTTACTTGCTAGGTACAGTTCCGAGCCTACCAATAGACATTGGAAAGGGATTAAGGACATCTTCCGGTACCTCCAAGGTACCAAAGATCTTGGCTTGTTTTACCGAAGGAACCAAGACCTTTCACTTGTGGGATATGCTGATGCTGGGTACATGTCAGACCCGCATACTGCTAAGTCTCAAACTGGATATGTTTTCCTATGTGGTGGAACCGCAGTTTCCTGGAAATCGTCTAAGCAAACTTTAGTAACGACTTCGACGAACCACTCGGAAATCATAGCATTATACGAAGCATCACGAGAGTGTGTATGGCTTCGACGGATGATCGGCCACATCCAGCTGACATGTGGGCTGAACACCGTCCAAACCCCAACTATTATCTATGAAGATAATGCTGCTTGTGTTGCACAAGTCCAGACGGGTTATGTGAAGAGCAACCTCACAAAGCATATTGACCCCAAGTTCTTCTATGCACATGAATTGCAAAAGATGAATGAAGTAAGAATCTTGCATACTAAGTCGTGTGAAAATCTTGCAGATTTGTTCACTAAGTCATTACCGGCATCTTCTTTCGAGAGATGTGTCCGTGGAATGGGTATGATGAGACTTAGGGAGATGCAAGGTTCAGGGGGAGAATCTTCACAAACTCATCGCTGAAATCTCGATCCCGATGATTGAGTACTTAACTTAAATGTTAAGTGAGTTGTACTCTTTTTCCCTTTAGTGAGTTTTTATGAAGTTTCTCACATAAGGTTTTTAATGAGGCAATTCGTGCAACATAACAAAAGTATACCATGTACTTTTCTCCGTATTTTTCCCACTGGGTTTTTCGGAGTTTTGAGTCATGGATATACGGATAAACCCAAGGGGGAGTGTTGGGAAACCTGGGCCGAACGTGGCCAACGAGAGCCCACTCGGTGGAGTCTCCAAAGTCCATGTTAGGCTAGGTCAATCCCACGTTTAACGTTAAGTGGGTCTTATCCATCTATCCTCTCACCTCTATATAAAGCAAGGCATTGTACGTACTGTTCACCAGTTCTAGAGATAATAAAGAGAGACTTTGCCTATACCTTGTGTCAATTTACTTGCTGTTCGTGTGTGTGCCTCGCGTCTTCGACTACTTCGACTACCTCCTCTACGCTACACATCCTCGGGACCGGCCAGCCGGCAGAGGTTGTGTGTAACAATAGACACCATATACCCGTCGCCAAAACGGCAAAGTTCACGACGTACGCCAACAAACCTATACACACGGATGATGGACGGATATGCGCTTACCATACCAGACCGGGCAAGCACGTACTTGGCCAAAATAAGGAGGAAAAGATCGCCGAAGAAAGCGACCTCGGAAAGAAATAACCCAATGGATATGCGAAGAAGGAAGAAGCTATCTGCTGCTGCTGCCGCGGATCGGGTAAACCGGGGTGGACACTGCCCTCCCTCCGCTCGTCTTCCCCAGCAATAACGGCGGCGCGTCTGTGTGGGAACCGGTCACGCCATCATCCCCGTTCACACGAACCCCACCTATCTATCTATCTATCTATATATATATATATATATATATATATATATATATATATATATATATATATATATATATATATATATATGTATATATATATACACCCCACCTCATGCAACGCAAGGTTTGACACGGTTCGGTGATCGTCATCCTCTCATCGAGAAGCACAAGAGAAATACTAGGAAGCTACTACCGCGTACGTCGAGATCGATCGCGTGAGGTTCGGAAAGATGGATCGGGAAGAGGCGGCGGCGGCGCGGGTGGCGCTGCACAGCCAGGTGAGGAAGATCAAGGAGGAAGAAGGCGAGAAGGTGAAGGTGCACGAGACGTACCAGCAGCAGCAGGCGGCCGAGATGCGCCTCGTCATCCGGGACCTGGGCAGGCAGCAGCGCTCGCGGTCGCCGCTCGGCAGGGTCGGACGCCCCGCCGCCATCTCCATCGGCGGCGACTCCTAGACCTTTTTTCCCGCATCCTCTCTCTCTCTCTCGTCGTGTAATTAGGATTTTTGTTTTCTTTGGTTATATCTCTTAGTCCTCTCGGTCTCGGATGGGCCTTTATCCAGGCGACGATTTTCTCTTGTCGGGGATGTTGTTCCCATCTCGAAGATGATCATGTAAATACTTGTGTCTGAGTTCTTGTCAGTCTCTTCCTCTTTTATTTTTCTTCTTTCGATCCAGCAGAGATATCCTGAATAGATCCTTAGATTACATTTCTGCACGATCAACACGTATTGTACGCCTTTTGCCTAACGCGGATCTCAACGATGCGGTTCAGTTAGAAGGTCTCTCCTATTCCTTCCCGAAGAACTGGTTCATTGGAAGAAGACATGATCTTGTTAGTTACATTTCTTTCAACATTCTTTGGCCTGAAGATGTCTGTGTCCTATCTGAAAATGTCTGAACGATGCGACTCAGACATCATTTTATACGAAATTACATTTCTTTCAACAAGCATTATGCGGAGACGGTTTGAGAAATTATGATAGGATAATTTAACATCTCTCCTGATCTATCTGATAACGTCACACATGGACAACAAAATACATGGAAATGATGAAGGACCAAAAATTGGGGAATTGTTTTATCTCCAGTAAATGGCAGTACAAAATGATAGTGGATTCTCCGCCTAAGTTATCCCGAAATGTTGATATCCTACACAGTAGATTTCTCTGCAGATAGCATCTTGATTCTCCGACTAAGATTCTGCATCACATCGACCAACATCAGCTTCTTCTGCAATCTAAACTGAACTGCCAGCTCAGTAGTAAGAGGGGGTTCTCCTTTTAAGATAGCCTGGTCATCCATTATCTTGGTGTGGAAGTGTTGGAGAGCAATGGAACAAAGTGCAAGAACAGTTCGGAGGGCCGAGGCTTCAACGGTAGGGCCTAGAGGAGCTTTCTCGTCAAGTGACATCAAACTTTTCAGATCATGCTTACCCACAGTTTCTGGGTCAGCCGCAAGAAGAACTCGTAGAGCTGCTAATAAACGCCCATCTACTATGCCTGGACCTCCTAAGCTGACCTGAAGAGAAGAAGAAAAAAGCAAGCAATTTCATTGCAAACCCATCAGGTTTGATACACGAAAACTGCAACTAGTAGACCTTTTTTTTTCCAAGAACATGTAGGATTCTGCGTGCATTTTCATAAAAAATGGAAGAAAGAGTAATTTACAAGGTCTGTAAGGAATCCAATAGATTTGAATTCAATCAAATCACAAAAAAAATCGTACTGCAAGAATGTGGGGGATACCTTCAGAATAGCACCCTTTCCATAAAGATTTAGCTCTGACAAGATATCTTGTTGCCACTTGGCTGGTGATGAAAAGTTGGGGGAGGAAACTCCTGCTGCCATGCTAGCAGCATCAAGAAGATTACCATCATAGCTCAGTTCTACTTGATCGTACGGATTCGATGTTACTACAAATCCATAATCAAGAAGGTAGAAATCATTGGGGTAGCAACCATAGTTCAGCGTAACAGCTGCATTTTGATCAATTTGCGTTTCAGCAACAACCTGCAGCACACCGTAAGGATGATTAGACAGAAACACTTCGCCACTTTCCACAAGTAAAGACACCATAAAGTACAACCTACAAGTAATTAATATATTAGCTGATTATATATATTTAGTTGCCACTTCTGCCAAAATTATATTACTAACCAAGGGAACTAATTGTCTCTAGGAACTACACTACTAGCTTAAAGAGCAAGAACAAATACATAAACTGTAAGCTGATAACTGCAAACTGAATCCAACAATGACCAATGTACACCCACACACTTACACTACTAGCTTAAAGAGCAAGAACATGGGTAATAACAGATAACCACATTAGAAACTGCATGTGAAGCTACCAAATAAGGCAACCGGCACATGACAGTCAGAACTCACTGGCTAGCATGCCAGTCAAGAGTATCCCCGCACAATGAGATATGTAAGAGAGTCTTATGCACCGTTGATATGTTTTGATATATCTAAGAGAGTGTTATGCACTGTTGATCTGTTTTTACACGCGATAAGGTAACAAGATAGTGCATCAACATTTGTGAAGCAAGTGTGCAAATAAAGGATATGGTGACTGATTAAAGAACAGAAACCGGCAATTCATGACAGCAATAACAGCAATCTAGAGGTGAGGGAGCAATAACAGCAATCTAGAGGTGCAATGTTGCACAAGACTTGCCTTAACTGACATATCAGGGCTATCAACATCTCCAACCTGGACAATCCGAGCATTTGGGCTAAAACTATGGTTACACATATCAACAAGAGGCAACAACATTGGGATTTCACCATGAAGACGGAATGCTCGTGAAGACGCTGCTGACATAGCCCATCCAAGGGAAGATGAGTGTACACTTTGTCCACAAAAAGGATGATCTCCTAAGGGCACGGTATCAACCTTCTGTGTTACCTCTTTCTCAAACTCAAGAAGGAAGCGGCATCTTTTATTGATCTACAATAGCATCAGTCAGAAAAAAGGACAGGAAATTCCATAAGTATAGCTACAAAGGTCACTATAGCTTTTAACAACCTGGTGGAGGAGAGGAGCATATTGTAAGTTCTTTATATCTTCCCCTGGAAAGAAGATTGGTACTGTAAAAGTCTCTGGGAGGTTTGCGATATATGGCCACCAAAACGAATCCGATTTTGTCCTTTCTTGAAGCAACCTCAAGCCCAGTCTCATTGCCCACAGTTCCTCTGTCACATGCTTCCCAAAGGATTGGATTTACTACTTAGCAATAGACATGTGACTAACTTTGCAGAATGAAAATATTCACTCAAAAGCCAATACAGAATAAAAACAAAGGTAGTATTAGAGCTTGAGCAGATGAATTTTCCATCATGCAGCTATTCAACCAGAAGCCAACATCAGTCATACAGAAGAATGGGTTATAAAACAATTTAACAATAGGAAACATGAGTCCAAGCTAACTCAATTCAATATGCACAAAAATGGGAAGGGTTTGTACATTGGCGTAGAGTGGCCTTCAATTGAAAAGCAAAAGAACTTGGGGCTTCAGTTGAGAAGCACCAGAAGGTCTTACCCAGCCACCCCACCCCCACGAGGGGACAACACAGGAGTAAGCGCCTTCCCTCGGGTCACATGGAGACCCAGGACGGGTTGAAGGCACAACCCATACACGAGAAGCACCCCATTTAAGTGGTACGCAGTAGCGTCATGGACCCCAGCGTACAAGGGGAATCATTCTACCTAGTTGCAGATCCTCGTCTCTGACTTTAAGTCACCGGTGGCTCGCCTAAGAAAGGCGAGCAGTTCGGGAAAAGCGGCCCGTAAAGAAGCTCAGAGAGCTGAGCCAGCACGCTCATAGCTTGAGAATCTTGAGGCGCCCTGCACAGAGGTCACTCATGGGCTTGCTCGCCTTCAAAGTGACCATCTGTGCCTGGAGGGACGTCTTGCTGACCTCGCGACCCTCCGCAAGAAGAAGGAGGTCGCTGAGATACATAAGGAGCTAGTGGCGGACGTTAGGAGCTTGAGGCGATCACTGGTGGCATGGGAGAGATATACACCCTTCCACTGAGCTAGCCATGCCAAGAGGAATTGACCAAAGCGCCATATATATTACGACATTTCTCGTGAGGGGCCTGGGCCTTGCACAGGGAAAGCTGATGCGGGTCTCCACCTTCAACCCCACAACACACGGTTGACATCTCCTCGGAAGAAGCTGACATGCTCATGAGATACCATGGGGAAGTGGTTGCCTTCCCAGCAACTGCAACAAGCATGAGGATCAGCATACGCAGGCCACGGGTGGATCCTCCGCACAAGTCGCAACCATTATGTTCTACATGCCTCTGGACTGAGGCCTTGCAGGATTGACGCCATCATCCTTTATTAGGCTTTATCAGTGAAGAGCACCACATTAGCTTGAATCCATTTCATCTAGTTTCTCTTAGTTCCGATGTGATTTGCTTCATTTTATTCCATCCAACATCCCAGCATTTATTCCAATAAAATGATGATGGCTTCCTTATAACTTTTGTGTGTATGTTTTTCTCTTCTTTTCCTTGTTTCATGCCACGAATAATATATACCGTAATGTCATGCTGAGCAAAAAGCTATTTTAATACCCAACACCAGTTGTGATCACGGAGACGGCTTCGGCGACACACGCTGCAGTTTCATCAGGTTGGTGCAGTATCGTTTTTCTACAGTGTATTGAAATCAATCATCAATGCATGGAGCTTCAATGCCACATGGTTGACCCCATCTCCCTTGCTAGGGCAACAAGCCACTGGTTTCTCTCACGAGAAAATCTTACTCTTTGTTATTCCTTGACTTGCTCTTGTAGCATCGAGGCAAGAATCCTGAGGAGTATGCTGGCATGATCTAGGTCACACATAACTTCTTCCTTGCTTTCCTTTTTTCACTTATTATCCTTTCCCCCAATGCATGAGAAAAGTACACTTCCTTCATTCTCTGAATTAGTTTTTTTTCATGTCAAACATGGAGTCTTTAGAAAATAAAGAGTGACGCGTGTAAGAAATATGATATTCACTGACTCTGGTTTTTACATTTTTAGCCAAACGACCTACAGTTTCAAAGCCTCATATAAATTCAAATCAGAATAGCGTACTAATTACAAGGCCCTCTTCTCGATCTTACATTATAGTTAAGCTGGAATCTAATCAGTTTCATCAACCATGAATTTTCATATCAACAACTGGCAGCTTACAGAAGCAAACATCAACAGTTCAGAACATAATTTGGCCTATGGTTGAATTGTAAGCCAAGAAAAATGCATTCATCGACGCTATGCTTTTTTTTAGGTAAAAAGTTAGAGTGTTGATGATGAATGCATTTCCTTTATATTTGGTAGGCTATTTAGGGCTCGCTTGGATGGCTGTTTTCAGGGCGAAAAATGTTGGGAAATAATACAGACATCAGTAGGTCCGTGTATTTTAGAGGTCTGGATGGGTGGAGAAATACGGTGGGTAAAAGTCCACAACCTTTCCCAGTGGGGCCTTAGGAGTGTTAAAAAATGGGTTTTTTTACTTGGGATGTTTGGCTAGTTCAACAAATAGAGAGGGGAACAGTGATGGGTTTTTCACGGTTTATTTTGAAATTTCTATTTGAGAAGTTAATAATACTCCAACGAATTTCCACAAATTAACATGAGTACAATCGTTACACCAGAAGATTTCCAATGAACTTTTTTCCTCAATGCAATTTTTTTTTCGAATTAAGGGCATGAAGGCCCCGAGCTTCAATTTTATTAGAAGCTGCAATCCTTAATGCCAATAGAGCCGCCTTGTTACCAGCAATGCTCTGAGTTTATTATCAAAATACGTCTTACGTGTGCTGCATTCACAATTACAACTACGAATGATCAAGTTACCACATTACTTCTACTAGAATATAACGAACCGAATTAATAGAAGCAGATGAGCCATTACCGGGAACTTTGTCGGTGAGCTGCATCAGTACTGCGTCCGCAGCATCGGCGGGGCGGCGGAGTCGTAGCGGGATGCGGCCAGGGAGATCGATGAGGACGGCTCCGGGGGGTATAACGCCGTCGGCCGCCGTGGCGGACACACCGAGACCGTATTCGGGATGATCGGCCACGCGGAGAGCTGGGTGCACGAACCCTCCCTCGCGCTGCACCCACCGGAGTAGGTCGGGCGGCTGGTCCGCGATGCGCGGGGCGGCGGCCGATGCGGCGGAGCAGGAGAGGCTGCGGCGGCCGCGCGCGAGTGAGGAAGAGAGGAGGGTGGAGGTCGTGGAGAGGAGGGCCTTCCTCGCCGTCGTTGGCGTCGCTCCCGCGGCGGCGGCGGCGGCCATGTGGGCGGAGGTAGGTAGAGGCGCGCGCGCAGCAGTTGGAAGCGTCGGGGGAGAAAATGAGCTCCCGATAAGAACGATGCTGTTTTCTTGCCTTGTTGGAGATTTTCCGCTGGGCCGTTCGATTCAAGACCGTAAAATTCAAGTCAAAGTTTTTTCCCCGGCAAAATCAAAGATATAACCGTCGTGACGACGAAAATCCATCTAGGTTTGTAGCAGCAGATGCTCGAACCTGGCTGCCTGTGGTAAAATGTTTAAAAGGATGGTTGTACTCTTGATGCTCTGTTTGTTTGGATGTTTGTATTGGATGGATTAGAATTGAATTGAAGCTAATTTCAAATCAATGGTTGTATTGAAATGAATTTTCAATTCCAAGTATATATTTGGTTCTGCAAGATATTGGTAGTTGGAATAAAAAAGAGCACTCAATTCCAATTTCATGTTTGGATGTTTATCTATTAAATTTGGGCATCAACATGAGAAAGAAGTAATTCCACCCAATTCAGAGGGGTGAGACTCTGAATTGAATAAGGCATCTTTTAGTTATAGTTTAATTGGATGGTCAATTCCAGTTTTTAATTCTAAACACAACCAAACAACAGAATTCGAGAAACAAAATTCCAATTTCCAATTCTATGTTGGAGTATGGACATCCAAACAAAGCCTTAGCATAATAGAGTTTAAACTCAGAGTAACGCTCCTGCTTCTCAATTAAACGAAATATTTTTTAGTGAAATGTGACGTTTCTGTTGATAGCAAAGTACATGTGGTGACTTTGTCAATCTTAAAACCTTAGCCATTGGCTCAGTCTATCAGGGTGCTCATAGGATAGGATATGCGTGTGTACGTTTATAGGGAGGGATGAAGATCTACACGTGTACGTGAGTGTTTGTGTTTGTACGTTGTTTCGTAAAAAGCCTTGTCTGTCTTCGATTGAGAAACACTCTCTACAGGTTCTATCCGCGCTTGGACCTCCCACATGGCCAAGTTTGTCACTATCTTCTCAACGGGGTGTGCCATAATATGTTTGAGTCAAATTGCATCTATATATAACATGTAGACCCATAGATGATGGCAGACCGTCCAATCCCACATATCGAGGATTTTGTATACATATGTATACATGCACAAACAACGATATATGGATGCAGTGCTCGTACCTCCACATGTGCCATGGACATGATGTCCACATAAAACCCACATATACTTGCTTCTTGATAGAATGATAGATGTATGGGACAGAGGGCTTGTGGTACCTGCTGCCCTATCTTTCCTTTTGTATCCTCTTGTTCCACTACCGCCATCGTTTCACTCCTACGACTGAAGTCGCACTATAGGACCCCCATACCTCGAACGGCTTCCACTAGATGGTAGGGGGATTCAAAATATCCCTCTAGGTAGTAGTTCGCTTGTTTTGTAAGTGTGAGTTGCACTTTGTATGTTCAAATGATTCACATATAGTAAGATGCAAAACATGTTGGATTTACAATACTACCTAGTCCCAAGTTTCATAACATACACTTATCCTAAACATTCATAATAAATGTATTTATCTTAAATAAGTTAAGTTATCTCTGATATATCATCCTTCTAGTGCCATATCTTGTCGGACATAGATGACTTATTTCACGGCGCATATCATCACATATTCTTGTAGTATGAATAAAGTACTCGAGAAATGATTTTTATATTTATGTAGGACTGCACTTATGTGTCGGCAAAACCATAGCCAACCTACCGTCTCGTGATTAATTTGTACACAAAAGAAACCAAAACATATCTACAACCATACCAAATGATTAGATCAACTTCACTTTCTAAAATATTACAATATGTGATTATATTGGGGTCTAATTTTAAAACTCATTCCACCACATTTACATCACAAACCATGAAATAATAGACCCTCTCGGCATAGGTGTTGCACTAACAAAACGTCACATTATTTCAGAAAAGAACTTGGATCTTAATTGTTTGGGGCGAGGGTTCCCGTCGTTAGGGGCGAAGTAGGATTTTTTTTACCATTGGTGTCATTCTCCTGAATCTGCCCGTGTCCTTCTCAATTTCCAACAACTTTGCTTTGTTCTAAAGAGGATTACGAAACAATCATTGGTGTAATTTGACACCAATGGTTGTGCGCTAGCTTCGCCCATGACAGTCGTGCTCCCCCCCCCCCCCCCCCCCCCCCCCCCCCCCCCCCCAACCCCGAGTTGTATGGTGGACACGTATGGCCCAAAATTCACTTTTAGTAGTATCCAATTTACAAGTGTGAACTACACTTTTGATTAATATGTGTATAGGTAATTTTTTTAGTTATTAATTATGAATGGGATTAGTCCATCAACAATGTAATGACGAGAATTAGGGTTAACTGAAGCAACAAGAAAGATATATGTTGTAAATTCTACAAAATCACAAGTAGGTTACAAAATTGAAGTCACTTAAAACTTAAGAAAACACAGTTTTACCCTTCGTTGATATAGGCAGTTTATTTTTGGGAGGTGAAATATCATTTGGTACTAGAGAGTTTGTTTCATTAAATGCTCCTATATTAATGTAGAAAATATTCTAGATCTAGCGACAACCATAGCCAGACATTCTTCAGATTATTAATTCTTCTCCATAAAAAGGAAGAAACAGAAAACATATATACAACCAAACATAAATAGCAAGATCTAGGTAAATGTCCAAAGATTTCCATCACGAGATTTCCTAATTTGAGATTTGTATTTTACCAAATTTATTATGTGCCAACCTATCCACAAATTCACCCATCTAATCTTAGGTGTAAATCAAGGGGCAAGATGCAACTTGATCAAAAGAAGAAAGATATCCCTTTAGGTAGCGCGAGGTTGTAAGTGTGAATTACACTTTGTATTTTCAAATGATTCACGTATAGTAAGATGCAAAATAGGTAGGATTTACAATTATACCTGGTCCTAAGTTTTAGAATAAACAATTATCCTAAACCTTTCATTATAAATGTATTTTAAGAGAAGTTAAGTTATCTCTGATATATCATCCTTCTCATGCCATATCTTGTCGGACATAGATTACTAATTTCACATATTCTCGTAGTGTGAAGAAATCACTTGAGAAATAATCTCTGTATTTATGTAGGACTGCACTTATGTGTCGACAAAACCACAATCAACATATCGTCTTGTGATTGATTTGTACACAAAACAAACTACAACATATCTACAACCACACCAAACGACAACATCCACTTCACTTTATATAACAAACCAGAAAAAAAATGATCTCGACATAGGTGTTACACTAACAAAACGTGACACTATTCCAACAAAAAAAATACATATTTTATGTAAGTCCCGGATCTTAATTGCATGTGTTAACTACACTCTGGATGGTTATTAGTATAGGCAACTGTTTTACAATTAATCTTGAATGAGATCAGTCCAACAATGTAACCACTAGATTAAGGGGTAAATGAGGCAACAAAAAAGCTAGAAGTTGAAAATTCGACAAAATCACAAGTAGTCTACAAAATTGAAGTCACCTAGAGCATCTCCAATAGACGCGCTTAATTTGCAGCGCGCGGGAAAAACCGCTTGTTTATCGCACGGAGAGGGTTCACGCGTGCTCATGCGGGCATGGGAAAAAAGCGTACACGCTAAAGTATTTCCCGTGTGCTGGGAATACTCGGCTTCGCTTTCAGCGCGTTGTATAAGCACCGCCGCTGCCCACGTGCCCAACTCCTCCTCTCCCTAACCGCGCTCGCACCGACAATACCTCCCCACCCCCTGCACTGGTGCCGCTCAATTTCCCCTAGTGCTCCCCTCCGCCGTGATGCCTGATACGTCTCCAACGTATCCATAATTTCTGATATTCCATGCTTATATTATACCAATTGCTACATGTTTTATTTACACTTTATAGAATTTTTATGCATTTTCTGGGACAAACCTATTAACAAGATGTCACAGTGCCAGTTCCTGTTTTTTGCAGTTTTTGTATTACAGAAAAGTTGTTCTGTAAATATTCTCGAAATTGGACGAAACAAAAGCCCAGTGCCCTATTTTTCTGTCATGTACACGGAGTCCGGAGGAGAAACGAAGACGGGCACCGAGGCGGCCTCACCACGTGGCGGCGCGAACCCACCTTCTGCCGCGCCGTGACGTGGTGAGGGGCCCACAGGTGCCCACCGACGTCGCCCCTTTGCCTATATATTCATATGTTCGGGAAAACCCTAGACACCCGAGTCATATTCCCCGAAAAGTTCCGCAGCTCCGCCGCCATCGAAGACAAGTTTCGGGGGGTAAGAAGTTCCTGTTCCGGCACCCTGCCGAGACGGGGATTGACCCCCGTAGCCATCTCCATCGACTCCACCGCCTCCACTTCGACTCCATGATGGTTTGTGAGTAGTTCCCCCATGGACTACGGGTTCTTGGCTGTAGCTAGTTGGTACTCTCTCTCCCATGTACTTCAATACAATGATCTCATGAGCTGACTTACATGATTGAGATCCATATGATGTAATTGGTGTTGTGTTTGTTGGGATCCGATAAATTATGGAATTGTGATCAGATTGTTCATCATGTTAGCATACTATTGTTTATTTAAGATCTTGCATGCACTCCAGTACTTGTAGTTACCCTGATCAAGTACTTGCCTGTATCTCTAAGAGTGAGTATTTATGCTAGATAATGGGTTCAGTCTCCATTTAATCTGGGGGAGTGACATGAACCTCTAAGGTTGTGGATGTCTTGTTGCCACTAGGGGTAAAACCACAATGCTTTGTCCAAGGATAATTATGTTTTTTAGATTATGCACTTTACTTAATGCAATAATCTGTTGCTTGCAACTTAATACCGAAAGGGGTGCGGATGCTAACCTAAAGGTGGATTATTTAGGCATAGATGCATGCTGGATAGTGGTCTGTGTATCATGTTGTAATGCCCAATTAAATACTACAGTAAACTGATGTGCAGGGAGTCGATCTTCTCCTTACAGTTGGGAAACCCCAAGAGGAAGGTATGATGAGCACAGCAGGAAGTTTTCCCTCAGTACGAAAACAAGGTTATCAATCCAGTAGGAGACGAAGACTCTTCTGAAGGTTGTTGAAGCTGACGTTGGCAGGGCGCACTACCGGTGTCAAAACAACGAACGTGGAACCTGCACACAACACAAACAAGATACTTTGCCCCAACTTAAAAATGAGGTTCTCAATCTCACCGGCTTGCTGTAACAAAGGATTAGACGTATAGTGTGGAAAATGATTTTTGTTTGCAGAGAATGAAAGAGAACAGTGTTTGCAGTAGGTTGTATTATCAATGTAAAATAATGGACCGGGGTCCACAGTTCACTAGTGGTGTCTCTACATAAATAAATAATAGCATACATGTGGGTAAACAAATTACAGCTGGGCAATTGGCAAAATAAAGAACTGCATAATGATGCATATACATGTCATGGTGTCTAGTGTGAGATTCATTTGGGCATTACAACAATATACATAGACCGTTCCAACCGCATATATGACTAATAATCCACCTTCCGGTTAACGTCCGTACCCGTTTCAGTATTAAGTTGCAAGCAACAGATTATTGCATTACGCAAAGTGTGTAATGTAAATAGCACAATTATCATTAGACAAAGCACAACTGTTTTATCCCTAGTGGCAACAGTACATCCACAACCTTAGAGTTTGATGTCACTCTGATGCACACGGTGGGTGTGTTGTTGGGAGACCCCAAGAGGAAGGTACGAAGTAGTGCAGCAGCAAGTTTCCCTCAGTTGTGAAACCAAGGTTATCGAACCAGTAGGAAATAATGAATTCCCCCGAGGTGTCAACGGCGCCAGAAAAATCTACGACGTAAAGGCGCCAGAAAATGCTGCCTGGGACGTAGGTGACGTGGAACCTGCACACAACACAATCAAGATAATTTGCCCCAACTTAACGGTGAGGTTGTCAATCTCACCGGCTTGCTGTAACAAAGGATTAAACGTGTGTGGAAGAAAGATGTTTGTTTACAGAAAGTAACAGGTTTGCAGTTTGTGATTTATCAGATTAAAGAGAAGGACCGGGGTCCACAGTTCACTAGTGGTGTCTCTCCATAAATAATAATAACATTCATGCGGGTAAACAAATTACAGCTGGGCAATTGATAGAATAATGATGAGCAAACCAATGCATATACCAATGTTATGATGTCTAGTGTGAGATTCATTCGGGCATTACAACAATATACATAGACCGTTCCAACCGCATCTATGACTAATAATCCACCTTCCGGTTAGCGTCCGCACCCCTTTCAGTATTAAGTTGCATGCAACAGATTATCGCCTTAAGCACTGTGTGTAAAGTAAGTAAGTAACATCATCCTTAGACAAAGTACTACTGTTTTATCCCTAGTAGCAACAGTACATCTACAACCTTAGAGCTAGCTGTCACCACCCCAGATTTAATAGAGACATGAACCTACTATCGAGCATAAATACCCCCTCTTGGAGTCACAAGCATCTACTTGGCCAGAGCATACACAAGTAACGGAGAGCATGCAAGATCATTAAATAGCACACACATGATATATTATGAAGCAATAACTTTAGTACTCAATATTCATCGCATCCCAGCAAACACAACATGAAGTATTACATAACGGTGATCTTGATCATGATAGGCAGCTCACAAGATCTAAACAAGATATCACAAGAGGAGAAGACAACCATCTAGCTACTGCTATGGACCCGTAGTCCAAGGGTAGACTACTCACGCATCAGTCCGGAGGCGGTCATGGCGACGTAGAGGCCTCCGGTGACGATTCCCCCTCCCGGCAGGGTGCCGGGGAGAAGTTATGATCTCTCCCGAATTGGTGTTGACGACGGCGGCGGCTCGGGACCCGTGGAGGAAAATATGAACACCGTGTTAGGGTTTTTAGTCTGGGGGGTATTTGTAGGCGAAAGGGCGAAGTCGGTGGCGCCCCGAGGGGCCCACACCTGGTCCTCGCGCGGCCAGGAGTGCTGCCGCGCGAGCACGTGGTGGCGCCGCCTCGGTGGCCCACTTCGTCTCGTGTTCGGCTTTCTGGAACGTTCCCGATGAAAAACTGACTTCAGAAAAGAAATCGTCCAATTTCGAGAATATTTCCTTAAGTACTTTTCTGAAACCAAAAACAGCAGAAAACAGGGAACTGGCACTGTGGCATCTTGTTAATAGGTTAGTCCCAAAAAATGCATAAAACTATATAAAATGCATATAAAACATGTAATAACTTGGTATAATATAGCATGGAACATAATAAATTATAGATACGTTGGAGACGTATCAACATCCCCAAGCTTAGTTCTACTCGTCCCGAGTAGGCAAGAACGATAAAAGAAGAATAATTTCTGAAGTGACATGCTTAAACACAATCTTGATGATAATATAATGTAAGGCTCATGTTATGAATGAAGTGACTCAATGCAATGATCTATAGTTTGCTAACAAATAGACAAGGAGTAAACAACTACATCATATAAGTAAAACTTTTCATGAATAGTACTTTCAAACAAGCATAAAAAAGATTTGCATAAGAGTTAACTCATAAAGCAATATTATCTAAGCAAAAGAGCATTGAAGCAACACAAAGGAAGATATAAGTTTCAGCATTGGCTTTCAACTTTTGAACATGTATATCATATAGATAGTTGTCAACACAAAGAAATATAACAAGTGCAATAAGTAAGCATATAAGAATTGTTGCACACAGTTGACACAAGTGTTTGCTTCGGGGATAGAAAGAAGTAGGTAAACTGACTCAATATAAAGTAAAAGCTAGGCCCTTCGCAGAGGGAAGCAGGGATACAAGCATGTGCTAGAGCTTCTTAGTTTTATAGGTTTTTGAAATTATATAGAGAGCATAAAAGTAAGTTTTGAGCGGTGTTTGTCGTTGTCAACGAATGGTAATGGGCACTCTACCCCCCTTGTCAACCAGACTTTCTTAAGAGCGGCTCCCATGAAGGACGTTATTTCTACCCAAGGGCAGATCATCCCTCTTTTCTCTTTTGTTTACACATGTAGTTTAGAACTAGTATCATTGTTTGGCTGATTAGACCAGGGCAAAAATGTGAAGATAATGCAACGGTTAAAGTTGTAATTAATTGGGACTGGGCACCCCATTTGCCAGCTCTTTTTGCAAAGTTAATGGATAAGCGGTGTATATGCCACTAGTCCGGTTGGTGAAAGTCTGTCTAAAAGCAAATGACAAGGTTGATATCCGTAACACCACATACTTCCTCATGAGTTAATAAACATTGACACAAATAAGGGATAATAAATTTTGAATAAAAGGTAGCACATGAAGTATTTACTTGGAATGGCAGGAAATACCATGTTGTAGGTAGGTATGGTGGACACAAATGGCATATGTTTTGGCTCAAGGATTATGGATGCACGAGAAGCATTCCCTCTCAGTACAAGGTTTTGGCTAGCAAGATTGTTTGAAACAAACACAAGTATAAACTATGACAACAAGACGTATATAAAAACATATTGCAAGCATTATAAAACTCTACATTGTCTTCCTTGTTGTTCAAACACTTTAACTAGAAAATATCTAGACCTTAGAGATACCAAACATGCAAACCAAATTTCAGCAAGTTTTACGGTAGTTCCTCACTAATAGGTTTTAACTACATGATGTAAAAGCTTAAACATGATCTACTTGAGAGCTCAAAACAATTGCCAAGCCCCACAACATGCAAGATAACAATTCATAAGAGCATGTATATCTTTCTTTATACCATCTACCACATTTAGCATTTTCTGTTCTCAACCAAACACCAATCAACTTATTTAAAAGATAAACTCTCCAAGTAATTAAACAATGAGATATGAGAGTATGATATAATAAAGCTAACAGCTCTAGCAAGAGATGCATGAAAAACAAGAGCTAGAAAGCATTGAAGTAACATAGAAGAATACTCAACAAATATAAGTGAAGAATACGAGTATTCATAAGAAAAAGCGGAGCGTGTCTCTCTCCCACAACGGAATGCTAGGATCCATTTTATTCAGAGAATGAAAATAACAAAAACAAAAACAAAAACAAACCGACGCTTCAAGAAAAGCACATAAGAAGTGGCGGAATTAAAATATAGTTTCACTAGAAAGGACCTGATAGTTTGTTGATGAAGAAGGGGATGCCTTGGGCATCCCTAAGCTTTGACGCTTGATTCTTCTTGAAATATGTTGGGGATGAACCACCGGGGCATCCCCAAGCTTTGGCTTTACTATCCTCTTGATCACATCATATCATCCTTCTCTCTTGATCCTTGAAAACTTCCTCCACACCAAACTTAGAGTAAACTTCATTAGAGGGTTAGTGCACGAAAAATTATTATATTCTGTAGGAACACAATTGCTACCAATGCTACTGGACATTAGCTACAGCCACTGATACTTCATAGGATAAAAAGATCCAATCAAAATAGCAAAAGAGGCATTGCAAAATAAATGGCAGAATCTGTCAAAAACAGAACAGTCCGTAAAGACGAATTTTTTCGAGACACTTAACTTGCTCAGATCAGAAAACTCAAAACTAATGAAAGTTGCATATATATCTGAGGATTACGCACAAAAAAGGGCAGATTATTTGGATTTTTCTGTGAGGAGTTACAAATTAAACGGTGGACAGCAGAAAACTGTTTCTGCGCAGGAATCCAAATTTAGCATGAACTTTCAACTAGAGGCTTATCTTGACACAACAATGCAATAAAATAAAGATACAAAGGAATTGCTACAGAGGTAGGACAAGTCCTTGACACAAACAAAATAAAATAACAGGAAATAAAAGTGGGTTGTCTCCCATAAGCGCTTTTGTTTAACGCCTTTCAGCTAGGCACAGAAAGCAAAACTCAAGTATTATCAATAGATAAAGCATCAACACCATAATTTGAACGAACAATAGAATCAAAAGGTAGCTTCATTCTCTTCCTAGGGAAGTGTTCCATACCTTTCTTGAGTGGGAATTGGTACTTGATGGTACCTTCTTTCATATCAATAATAGCACCCACAGTTCTAAGAAAAGGCCTTCCCAACACAATTGGACAAGATGGATTGCATTCAATATCCAAGACAATGAAATCAACGGGGACCAGGTTATTATTAACCATAATGGGAACATCATTAACTTTCCCCAAAGGTTTCTTCAAAGCATTATCAGCAAGAAAAACATCCAAATAGCAATGTTCCAATGGTGGCAAATCAAACATATCATAAAGCTTTTTAGGCATAACAGAAATACTTGCACCAAGGTCACACAAAGCATTGTAATAAAATTTATCTACTTTCATTTTAATGATGGGCTCCCAACCATCTTCTAACTTCTTAGGGATAGAAGCTTCAAGTCTTAATTTATCTTCCCAGCTTTAATGAGAGCATTTGTAATATGAGTAGTAAAAGCCAAATTAAGAGAGCTAGCATTAGGGCTTGTGGCCAACTTTTGCAAGAACTTAATAACTTCAGAGATATTACAATTATCAAAATCAAAATTATTATCATCAAAGCAAACCGAACCACATTCTCCCATGTTCTTAAAAATTTCAGCACTTTTATCAACACTAGTTTCAGCAGTTTTGGGCAATTTTAAATTTTTGGAAGAAGTAGAGGAGACATTTCCAACACCAACTATGTTACCATTGATAATAGGAGGCTTACTAGCATGTGAAACACCATTATTTTCAGAGGTAGTAATAGTAAAAACTTTAACAATATTAGCCTTTTTATCTAGTTCTTTCTCTCTTTCCCATCTAGCACGTAATTGGGCCATCATCCTAACATTTTCATCTATTTGAACTTGGATGGCATTAATTTTAGCAAAGGGATTACTCTCTTTAGTTTCAGTAGGCATGATTTTAGATTTTAAAAGATCAACATCAAGGACAAGACTATCAACTTTAGAGGCAAGTATATCAATTTTCCCAAGCTTTTCCTCAACAGTTTTATTAAACAGAGTTTGTGTAGTGATAAAATCTTTTAACATGGTCTCAAGTTCAGAGGTGGTAGTCCTATTATTGTTATAAGAATTACCATAAGAATTACCATAAGAGTTCCCATAAGAGTTCCCATTATTAGGAGGATAGGGCTTATAGTTGTTATTACCATAATTGTTCCTATAGGCATTGTTGTTGAAATTGTTGTTTTTAATAAAGTTCACATCAACATGCTCTTCTTGTGCAACTAAAGAAGCTAAGGGAACATTATTTGGATCAACATGGGATTTACCATTTGCAAGCATAGACATAATAATATCAATCTTTTCACTCAAGGAGGAGGTTTCTTCAACAGAATTTACCTTCTTACCTTGAGGTGTCCTTTCAGTATGCCATTCAGAATAATTCACCATCATATTATCCAAGAGTTTTGTTGCAGCCCCCAAGGTGATGGACATAAAAGTACCTCCAGCAGCCGAATCTAATAAGTTTCTTGAAGAAAAATTCAGTCCTGCATAAAAGGTTTGGATGATCATCCAAGCAGTCAGTCCATGGGTTGGGCAATTCTTTATCAAAGATTTCATTCTTTCCCAAGCTTGAGCAACATGTTCATTATCAAGTTGTTTAAAATTCATGATGCTACTTCTTAGAGAAATAATCTTAGCAGGAGGATAGTATTTTCCAATAAAAGCTTCTTTACATTTAATCCATGAATCAATACTATTCTTAGGCTCAAGGAGAAAGGAAATAATTTCAGTTTTATAATATCACCATATATATCCTTATATTTTTGCATTTCACATAGTTCAACAAAATTATTTAGATGGGCAGCAGCATCATCAGAACTAACACCAGAAAATTGCTCTCTCATAACAAGGTTCAACAAAGCAGGTTTAATTTCAAAGAATTCAGCTTTAGATGCATGTGGAGCAATAGGTGTGCATATAAAATCATTGTTGTTGGTGCTAGTAAAGTCACACAACTTAGTATTCTCAGCAGTACTCATTTTAGCAAAATAATTAACAAACCGAAATGACCAAAATAACAAAAACTGAAAATAAAATAGCAAACCGAAATAAACAAAGTAATGCAAATAACTATTTTTTTTGTATTTTTGATATTAAGCAAACAAGACAGTAAAATAAATTGCAAGTAACTAATTTTTTTTATATTTTTGATATTAAGCAAACAAGACAATAATAAAAATAAACTAAGCAAGACAATAACAAAATAAAAAGATTGGAAGTGCGAAAACTCCCCTCGTAAAAGAATCTTCAAATCACCGGCAACGAAGTTGACGGAGGAGTGTGAAGGTCTTCAAAGGAACTCTTATTTCCCGGGCAACGAAGTTGACGGAGGGGTGTGAAGGTCTTCAGAGGAATTCTTATTTCCCCGGCAACGGCGCCAGAAAATGCTTGATGCACACGGTGGGTGTGTTGTTGCGAGACCCCAAGAAGAAGGTATGAAGTAGTGCAGCAGCAAGTTTCCCTCAGTTGTGAAACCAAGGTTATCGAACCAGTAGGAAATAATGAATTCCCCCGAGGTGTCAACGGCGCCAGAAAAATCTGCGACATAAAGGCGCCAGAAAATGCTTCCTGGGACGTAGGTGACGTGGAACCTGCACACAACACAATCAAGATAATTTGCCCCAACTTAACGGTGAGGTTGTCAATCTCACCGGCTTGCTGTAACAAAGGATTAAACGTATGTGTGGAAGAAAGATGTTTGTTTGCAGAAAGTAACAGGTTTGCAGTTTGTGGTTTATCAGATTAAAGAGAAGGACCGGGGTCCACAGTTCACTAGTGGTGTCTCTCCATAAATAATAATAACATTCATGCGGGTAAACAAATTACAGCTGGGCAATTGATAGAATAATGATGAGCAAACCAATGCATATACCAATGTTATGATGTCTAGTGTGAGATTCATTCGGGCATTACAACAATATACATAGACCGTTCCAACCGCATCTATGACTAATAATCCACCTTCCGGTTAGCGTCCGCACCCCTTTCAGTATTAAGTTGCATGCAACAGATTATCGCCTTAAGCACTGTGTGTAAAGTAAGTAAGTAACATCATCCTTAGACAAAGTACTACTGCTTTATCTCTAGTAGCAACAGTACATCTACAACCTTAGAGCTAGCTGTCACCACCCCAGATTTAATAGAGACATGAACCTACTATCGAGCATAAATACCCCCTCTTGGAGTCACAAGCATCTACTTGGCCAGAGCATACACAAGTAACGGAGAGCATGCAAGATCATTAAATAGCACACACATGATATATTATGAAGCAATAACTTTAGTACTCAATATTCATCGCATCCCAGCAAACACAACATGAAGTATTACATAACGGTGATCTTGATCATGATAGGCAGCTCACAAGATCTAAACATGATAGCACAAGAGGAGAAGACAACCATCTAGCTACTTCTATGGACCCGTAGTCCAAGGGTAGACTACTCACGCATCAGTCCGGAGGCGGTCATGGCGACGTAGAGGCCTCCGGTGACGATTCCCCCTCCCGGCAGGGTGCCGGGGAGAAGTTCTGATCTCTCCCGAATTGGTGTTGACGACGGCGGCGGCTCGGGACCCGTGGAGGAAAATATGAACACCGTGTTAGGGTTTTTAGTCTGGGGGGTATTTGTAGGCGAAAGGGCGAAGTCGGTGGCGCCCCGAGGGGCCCACACCTGGTCCTCGCGCGGCCAGGGGTGCTGCCGCGTGAGCACGTGGTGGCGCCGCCTCGGTGGCCCACTTCGTCTCGTGTTCGGCTTTCTGGAACGTTCCCGATGAAAAACTGACTTCAGAAAAGAAATCGTCCAATTCCGAGAATATTTCCTTAAGTACTTTTCTGAAACCAAAAACAGCAGAAAACAGGGAACTGGCACTGTGGCATCTTGTTAATAGGTTAGTCCTAGAAAATGCATAAAACTATATAAAATGCATAGAAAACATGTAATAACTTGGTATAATATAGCATGGAACATAAGAAATTATAGATACGTTGGAGACGTATCACACTCCCCCAGACTTAAATGGAGACATGAACCCACTATCGAGCTTAAATACCCCCTCTTGGAGTCACAAGCATCTACTTGGCCAGAGCATCTACTAGCAACGGAGAGCATGCAAGATCATAAATAATGCACTCACATAATATATTATGAAGCAAATGACATAGTACTCAATATTCATCGGATCCCAGCAAACACAAAATGTAGTATTACAATAAGATGATCTTGATCATGTTAGCCAGCTCACAAGATCTAAACATGATAGCACAAGTGGAGAAGACAACCATCTAGCTACTGCTATGGACCCATAGTCCAAGGATGAACTACTCACGCATCAGTCCGGAGGCGGGCATGGTGATGTATAGCCCTCCGGTGATGATTCCCCTCTTAGGCAGGGTGCCGGGAAGAGCTGCAGAACCCTCTCAAACTAGGGTTGATGACGGCGGCGGCTACAGGATGTTTCGTGGAAAAGTGATCGGGTGCCTTGGGTTTATTTGTCGGGGGGATTAAATAGGCAAAAGGGCAACATCGGTGGAGGGCCGTGGGCCCCACACCATGTCTTGGCATGGCAGGGGGGACCCGCGCCGCCAACAGGTGTGGGCGCCCTGTGGCCCCCCTCTTGCCCCTTTTCGGTGTTCTGGATGCTTCCGGGGAAAATAGGGTTTCTGACTTTTGTTTTGTGCAATTCCGAGATTATTTCCTTAACAACTTTTCCGAAACAAAAAATAGCAGAAAACAGGGAACTGGCACTATGGCATCTTGTTAATAGGTTAGTCCCAGAAAATGCATAAAAGTGATATAAAGTGTATATAAAACATGTAGCAATTGGTACAATATAAGCATGGAACATAAGAAATTATATATACGTTTGAGACGTATCATAAACTTTATCTTATCATAGCATGCATTGTCATGCCCTCACAATTATCAATTGCCCAACTGTAATTTGTTCACCCAACACATGTTATTTGTTTGGAGAGTTACCTCTATTGTAGATAGCTGGGAACCCCGGCCCATCTGTCATCATCAAATACTCATTCGGTCCTACATGCCATTAGAAGTAGTATCAAGTATTTTCTGGTGACATTGCCTCTGTGTTACTGCTACTGCTGCTGTGTTACTATTACTATTGCTCTCATATTACTGGTGCTTTCACATCACCCCTGTTACTAGTGCTTTTCCAGGTGCAGCTGAATTGACAACTCCGTTGTTAAGGCTTATAAGTATTATTTGTCTCCCCTTGTGTCGAATCAATAAATTTGGGTTTTAGTTCCCTCGAAAACTGTTGTGATCCCCTATACTTGTGGGTTATCAATGCCTCCATGCTGCTGGAGCAACTCCCGCTACTGTGACGTGTCCGCGCGTCCCAATGACATCTTCTACGCCGAAATCCGTTCAGGTGACGCGCACCTGCCGCTTGACACCTATGAGACAGCGCACGTGGTGGCCCGCGCCTACGACGCGGCACCGTGGAGGCTCAGGCGTTCACATCGCGAAATGAATTTCAATGACGTGTAGGAGCGCGAGCAGGCGCATAAGCTCGCTGATGTGGTAATACCCAACGGGTATACCCACGCTATTGTAACAAGGCTTAAACTACCGGAAGGCCCACCCAGTGGCCCATAGAGACAACCTTGCAAGATGGCGCAAGGCAGCCCGATATGGCTAGAGTGCGGCTCAAGAAAGAAGGAGTTGTACTGACTTAGAATTGGTCATATCTGTAAATCGAGTTGAACTCAAACTCCTGAGACCTGGCCGCTTATAAAAAGGCCAGGAGGGAGCCTACAGAAGGGACACGCAATCACACCCTAGAAACCCTAGCGAGCTGTTAACTCGCCGGGTATCCATTGTAACCATCTTGGGATCCTCAGATCGATAATCAAACAAGCGAAAGCTTCGCTTGTTACCGTCCGAACTCACCAACACCCATATACCGATTCCTTTAGATATAACCCAGGTGCTTAACCATGGGATTTGCCGAGTCCATGACTCGTCAATTGGCGCCGTCTGTGGGAAGAACTGGTGTTGGATTCACGGGTTCGGCGGACCCGCCATCTACATCATCGACTTCGTCTTCAGCATCCGCGGTGGCTCGGGATCTGCCAGATCTGCGGAGGCCCTACACCCTCGGCACCTTCGACTTCCGCCCGCACTCGGAGTCCGAGCGATCAGTGTTCGCCGATATTCACTCAGGTATGGATCTGACGTTCGGCAGTTTCCGTTTCCTTGTCAACCAGTGGGGAACGCTCGACGTGTCAAATCCTGCCCGATCTCCGAGGACGGAGGCAATGATCGCGCCTGCGGCAAACGCCATCGACTTCGCCCCTGCATCAACGTTGAGTGCCGCCGACTCTACTCCGACTCAGACTCCAGTTGTCGTCGACTCCGCGCCTGCAACGAGTCCGACAGCTACCGACTCTACATCGTCATCAACTGGCGGCTCTGACATCACTTGCTATTGCTCCGACTGCACTATCTTTCAGGTGGCAGCCGTCTTGCGCGGCATCGACTCCACATCAAGCGATGATGGCGATCATCGCCACGAAGGACGCAACGCGCGTAATCGTCCTACTAGCCAGGTGTTCGTAGTAAACGGCGCATCAGGCACGTTTACGACCCCACCGCAGCACAAGGAGCCGGAGCCCGTTCAGTACCCGCTGATGGTCCGACTCAGCGCTGACAAGGAACTCTCCATCACAGAGGAGATGGCAGTCCGAATCCAAAACGTCGTCAACAGCGGAACCGTAATGCCAGAGAACTCCCCCATGGACGACTTATTGGCTTATCAATATCTACTGCGCAAGAAAAATCTGGAGCTAATTGCGTTAGAACGTGAACTCGCCGCGAGACAGGATCGGGCCGACTCAGCTAGTGCAAGGCGACAGGCCAATTCGTCGTCCCAATCGACAAGATACGAGCCAGGAACTGCAGAACATGTGAGAACCCGCCCCCGTATGCCCCAGGCGACTGCGGCTGGTTTCCAACCGTCAAGCATCAGACAGAGATTCATGACAATTGCGGACGACGGTATACCGGTACCACAGACAACTGCAGCAGCAGTCGCTTCGATGGCAACTTACCTGAGATCTACATTACCTGCAGCAACTGACCCGCGGTATGGCCTTCACATGGCACAGATAGATGCTCTGGGCACTGTCGGGACAGCATTGGTACCCGCAGCCCCCACGCCAGGCCGTTCAGGGATCAGCCCTGGCCAAAACCTGCCCAGCACCGGCGCCCGAGCAAACGCCAGCAGGCCGACAGACACATCTACCCCCCAGAGCGATGACACGCATCACGGCACTCGACGTCGTGAGGACCGGGACCACGATGAACCAGGAGGAAGCAGATCCAGGCGCCGTCACCGTGACGGGCGTGACAGGGACGAGCCGGAAAGAAGCAGGTCCAGGCAGCGTCATCGCAGCAGCCGGGAGAGGACCGAAACAGAAGAAGAGCGAGCCACTCGCCGCCGCCGCGAGCGAGAAGAGCGGAGGCGCGATAGAGAAGAGCGTCAGCAACAGCAGGCCGCTGGTTTCGAGCATGACTACGTGGAGGAAGGAGTCGACGCACGAAATTATATCACCCAGCGAACAGTAAATAGGCGGAGGCACCAGCGAAGGCAACGCAGTCGAACCCCGGGTTCCAGTCGAAGCACCTCGTACACGGACTCGGAGGTCGAGCCATGTGGAGCCATGTGCTTCACAACCGCTGTTCGGGAAACTCGCATGCCCAATAGGTTCAGGCTAACATCAGAAACCCCCAAGTTTGATGGAACCCAAGAGCCATCAGCTTGGCTGGAAGATTACACCACGGCGGTCGCTTGTCAGCGAGGGAACACAACGACCGCAATGCAGTACATACAGTTGATGCTCACGGGATCAGCCCGAGCGTGGCTTAGGAGCCTGCCGCGCAGCTCGTACGGAACATGGGACGCTTTCTGCAGCGACTTCAAGAGGAATTTTTCCTCCACCTTCCATCGACCCGCTTCTTTTCAACAACTCAGGGCCTGCAAGCAAAAGGCCGACGAGTCTCTCCGCGAGTATATTCAGCGTTGGACCACATTGAAAAATTCGGGAGCAGATATATCAGAGGACAATGCCATCTTCGCATTCATTCAAGGAGTAAGGCGCAACGACCTTCAGGAGGCACTGGGACGTGAGAACCCCAGAACAATTGCGCACCTGATGGAGATAGCCAACAAGTGTGCCGATGGGGAAGATTCCGTTCGAGCCGATAGGGTCCCCTCACCCGATGATCACCAGCAGGGCAACTGGGGCCGACGCGGTCGAAACGACAGACGCAGACAGCGGCCGTACGGCGAGACAGATGGGATCGAGCAGGTCGCAGCTGGTTTTCAGGACACTCGCAATCGAGGTAATCCCCATAATGGGGAAAATCTGCGCGATGACCGCGGCGACAGAAACCGCGAGGACAGAAACCGCGACGACGGGAGCCGGAAGCGCGAGTGGAAGCCCAGAGGAACCCGAAGGGAGGAGCGCCCATTCCGAACCCCGGCTGAACAACTCAACGACCCATGCAGAATGCACATGTTCAGGGGAGACGATGGTAAACTCACGGCAACCCACCTCCTCAAGGACTGTCGGGATTTCATAGCGCTGCAGGCGGAGATGCGAAGAAGCGCAGGATTACCATTAGCACTGCCAGCACCTGAAGGGCCACCTCCCCCTCCTGCTGGGCACATGGCGGGAGCAATCCACTGATACGTCTCCAACGTATCTATAATTTCTTATGTTCCATGCTATATTATACCAAGTTATTACATGTTTTATATGCATTTTATATAGTTTTATGCATTTTCTGGGACTAACCTATTAACAAGATGCCACAGTGCCAGTTCCCTGTTTTCTGCTGTTTTTGGTTTCAGAAAAGTACTTAAGGAAATATTCTCGGAATTGGACGATTTCTTTTCGGAAGTCAGTTTTTATTTGGGAACGTTCCAGAGCACCGAAGAGGAGTCGAAGACGGAGCCCGAGGGGCCCACACCACCCCCAGGCGCGGGAGCCCTCCTGGCCGTGCGAGCACGTGGTGTGGGACCCACGGAGCTCCACCGCCTTCGCCCTTTCGCCTACATATACCCCCTAGACTAAAAACCCTAGCACGGTGTTCGATATTTCCTCCACGGGTCCAGAGCGCCGCCGCCATCGAAGACAAGATTCGGGGGACAGAAGTCTCTGTTCCGGCACCCTGCCGGGACGGGGAATTGCCCCCGGAGCCATCTCCATCGACTCCACCGCCATCTCCATCGCCGTTGCTGACTCCTACGATGAGGAGTGAGTAGTTCTCACCCGGGGCTGCGGGATCTACGGTAGCTATGTGGTCTATCTCTCTCTCCCATGATGTGATCTTTTATGTGATCATGAGCTTTGTAATCTAGTTGAATATGTGATGCTACTCTTTATCTATTATGCACTCTAGAGGTTACTTTAATATGAACTCCGGGGTTATTCACGGTTGTAACGGTGACAGTGTGTGCACCGTGTATGATTCCTTTATGACATTGTGGTGTTAGTTTACTCTGACTTTGGGGTGTGCTCTTGTAGCCCTACACAATGAATGGTGTTTATCATCCAACATGAGAGTGTTTGAGAGTAGTGTTTATTTATTTAACCTTGATGTCATTGTTGAGAATGTCCACTGGTGAAAGTAGGATCCCTAGGCCTTGTTTCTAAGCATTAAAACACCGTTTCCAACAAGTTCTGCTACATGTTTGCTTGCTGCCATTTTTATTACAGATTGCAATTACTACTTATAATCATCCATATTACTTGTATTTCACTATCTCTTCGCAGAACTAGTGCACCTATACATCTGACAAGTGTATTGGGTGTGTTGGGGACACAAGAGACTTTTTGTATCTTAACTGCAGGGTTGCTTGAGAGGGTTATCTTTGACCTCTACCTCCCTGAGTTCGATATACCTTGGGTGATTCACTTAGGGGAAACTTGCTGCTGTTCTACAAACCTCTGCTCTTGGAGGACCAACACTGTCTACGAGAATAGAAGCGTGCGTAGACATCATCCACGCAAACCAGAGGCAGGACAGCACAGCCGCAACTCAGGAACAGTACCCGCAGACCAGGGGGGCCATGTACATGATACAGAAGGGACGACCGTTAAACCGGTGTCAAAAGTTAATCAGTAGGCAGGTCCATCTAGCTACTACTTCACCCCCGCCCGCGCTGGAGTACCTTCAGGGTTCGGAAGTTCCTATTGGCTTCACCCGCGAAGATCACCCTCCACGAGTGCCGCGACCGGGTCATGCTCCCCTGGTTCTGCACGCCCTAGTCGGAGGATTCAGGATGAACAAGGTGTTCATGGATGGTGGCAGCGGCATCAACATTGTCTTCGCAGACACGTTGCGCAAAATGAGCCTATCACTCACCAACCTGAAACCATCAGACAACACTTTCCATGGCATCGTGCCAGGCAAGGCGGTATATCCTTTGGGGTCACTCTGGCTAGACATCGTCTTCGGAGACGCCGATCACTTCAGGAAAGAAAGCATTGAGTTTGAAGTCGTAGACTGGAAGTCTCAATACCATGTAATCCTTGGGCGACCAGCGTTCGCACGATTCATGACAGTCCCGCACTACGTGTACCTAATGCTAAAACTCCCCGGGCCCAAGGGGGTCATAACAGTCCGCGGCGACTTTCGAAAGTCAGATGACTGCGACAGAGAATTCAGCAAAATCTCCGAGTCTTTCGGTGCACAAGAACAGCTTGCAGAAATCGCCCTGGACAACGACCGGAGCCTATTCCCCATAGGCAAGAAGCCTGCACCCGAAAATTCTTTCAGCGCCAACAATGACACAAGAGCACACCTGGTGCACCCGACGGACAAGGACAAGACAGTCCTCGTGTCATCGAGCCTAAATAAAGCATAGGAAGACGCGCTCGTCGAGTTCCTCCGTGAGCACTGGGAAATTTTCGCCTGGCACCCAACTGATATGCCAGGTATTCCTAGGGAACTCGCCGAGCACGCCTTGCAAATTTATCCAGGCACTAAGCCAGTCAAGCAGACAATGAGGCGATTATCCGAGCCGAAGCGGTTGGCAGTCGGAAGAGAGATAGACCGGCTCTTGGATGCCAAGTTCATCCGGGAACTTAAGAAGTCAGACTGGGTAGCGAACCCAGTGCTTGTTCCAAAGAAAGGAGTCAAGAATGGGCGCATGTGCATCGACTTCACATCGCTCAACAAGTGCTGTCCTAAGGATCATTTTCCCTTACCGCGGATCGATCATATCATGGATTCCACGGCAGGCTGCAAGCGCCTCTCGTTCTTAGATGCGTACTCTGGGTACCAGCAGATCCAGATGAAAAAGGAAGACGAGGAAAAAACGGCATTCATCACCCCTCATGGTGTGTACTGCTACACGAAGATGACTTTCGGGTTGAAAAACGCGGGAGCAACATATCAGCGCATGATGCAGAACTGCCTGAAGGATCAAATCGGCAGGAACATACAAGTATACATCGACGACATCGTCGTCAAGACTCGGCAAGTCGACACCCTGATCGAGACCTTCGCAGCTCTCAACAAGTACAGAATTAAACTTAACCCCACTAAGTGCGTGTTTGGGGTGCCATCAGGGCAAATACTAGGATACCTCGTGTTTGCCAGAGGCATAGAGGCCAACCCAGACAAAATCCAGGCAATCTTAACAATGCCGGAACCAGCGAAACTGCGCGAAGTCCAGGGACTCGCGGGCCGGATAGCAGCTCTCAGCAGGTTTATCAGTCGCATGGGTGAGAAAGCCTTGCCATTCTACCGGTTGATGAAGAAAACAGACAAATTCGAATGGACCGCAGAAGCACGAGCAGCCTTCAGCGACTTAAAGCGCATGCTCACAAACCCACCCGTCCTTGTGGCTCCCCGTGAGCAGGAAACTCTGTATCTGTACATAGCCGCCACCAACAGGGTGGTCAGCTCAGTACTTGTAGTCGAACGGCCGGAAGAAGGAAAAACGCAACCAGTCCAGCGCACCGTTTATTACCTAAGCGAGGTACTCTCACCCTCCAAGGAGCGCTACCCGCACTATCAAAAGCTCGCCTATGGCGTGTTCATGGCATGCCGCAAGCTCGTACACTATTTTACGGAGCATCCAATCGTGGTGGTAAGCAGCGCCCCGTTGGCTGATATCCTAAACAACTCTATGGCGACAGGGCGAGTCGCTAAGTGGAGTATCGAGCTTGGACCTCGAGACATTACATACAGGCACCCGAAAGCCATCAAGGCACAGGTCCTCCCAGACTTCACATGCGAGTGGGTTGAGTCGCAGTTGCCGCACGTCCCCGACTTGTCCAATTCCTGGACCATGTACTTCGACGGATCCAAGCGACATGATGGCGCAGCGGCTGGAGTAATCTTGACTTCTCCCAAAGGCGACAAGTTGCGTTACATACTCCAGATGGATTTTCAGAGAGCCTCAAACAACGAGGCAGAGTATGAGGCGCTGCTGCACGGCATGCGTATGGCCAAGGCTTGTGGCGCGACACGACTGATGATATACGGCGACTCCAACCTTGTGGTACAGCAAACGATGAAGGAGTGCGACGCCAATGCAGATAACATGCAGGCGTACCGCGACATGTACAACATCATGGAGGGAAGTTTCGACGGCTGCGAACTGCGACACGTAGGCCGGGAAAGCAACGAGGAAGCAGACATACTAGCCAATATCGGGACCAAGAAGGAACCCGTCCCACCCGGAGTTTTCTTCGAACGCATCAAAGAGAGATCAGTCAAGATAAAACATCCTCCAGCAGCAGCACTCGAGCAAACACCGGCTGAGCAGCAGCCCGACAATGCATTGGCCGCTCCGCCACCGGTTGAAGTCTTTCTCATAGAACCTTCATGGACGAAGCCTTTCCTTGCATACCTCCTCCACCAGGAGCTACCGGCGGATTCAGTCGAAGCAAAGCGCATCTCCAGGCGCTCCAAGGGGTTTGCGGTAATCAACAAGGAACTCTACAAAAGAAGTATCTCCGGGGTCCTCCAGAGATGCATCGCACCCGAGGATGGGAGTGCAATACTACTAGACATTCACGCCGGGACATGCGGACATCACGCGAGCAGTCGGGCGCTCGTGGAAAAGGCCCTGCGAGCCGGTTTCTATTGGCCCACAGCTATGCAAGATGCATAGGACATAGTAAAGAAGTGCCTGGGTTGCCAAAAGTACGCGACCAGGCCACATGCCCCAGCATCGGAACTCAAGACCATCCCACTAGCCTGACCCTTTGCCCAGTGGGGGCTCGACATGGTCGGTCCTCTGAAGAAGTCGTCACGGGGTGGCCACACTTTCCTCCTAGTGGCAGTCGACAAGTTTACCAAGTGGATTGAAGCAGTTCCAGTCACAAACGCCACAGCAACCTCGGCAATAAATTTCATCAAGTCCATCATTTTCCGCTTCGGGGTGCCCAACAGTATAATCACAGACAACGGAACCAATTTCACAGCTGAGGAGTTCCAGGACTTCTGCAGGACTCAAGGAATCAAACTCAAGTACGCATCAGTTGCTCACCCGCAGTCCAACAGGCAGGTGGAGAAGGCCAATGGCCTGGTATGCAACGGTTTGAAGAAAAGACTCCTAGTACCGCTCAAACGCGCGGCAGGCGCTTGGGCCGAGGAATTACCCGCCGTACTTTGGAGTCTGCACACGACGCCCAACAGATCCACACAGTACACGCCCTTCTTTTTGGTGCACGGAGCCGAAGCGGTCATGCCGTATGATCTCAAGTTCGACGCACCTCGAGTAGTGGCCTACGATGAGCAGGATGCCGAGGCCGCACTTGAGGACGACGTGGACACACTGGACGAGGCACGCGACATCACCCTCGCCAGAACAGCGACCTATCAGCAAGCATTGCGGAATTACCACAGTCGCCGCCTTCGACCGCGATCGTTCGCTGCAGGCGACCTCGTTCTTCGCCTAAAGCAGAAGAAAGTTCACAAGCTCGCATCGCCTTGGGAAGGACCCTTCATTATCACAGAAGTCATCGGCAATGGAGCGTACAGACTGAAGCACGCCGAGACAGGGGAACCCTCCCACAACCCGTGGAACGCAGCCCACCTTCGACGATTTTATGCTTAGCAGCATAGCACCCTTCGTTTAGTATAGTTAGAATAAAATAAAGGCTGCACTCAGCCGCTTTTGAATCAGACAATCCTCTATTGACCAGCAATAAAATACAATGTTCCTCCATAGGAATACGGTACAAAATCTTTACAGTCTGCACAATTTCTAGTTTTTTACTCGCAATATCAGCCTGGGCCACTCCCGGCTCCATCTACATCAAGAACAATGACAACTCTAGGGGACGGTAGGAATTACTGGGCACAAGCGGGCTCGGGGGCTGCACTGGGATGAACGCAGGGTCGTTACTAAAAAATACGCTGCCCTACAGTGGTTCTTGCTTTACCTCAGCTGTCAGTCGTCGGCGATCAAGTTCCATGTCCGTCTCCTTCTCCATCAGTCCTATTATACAACTGGCTGGACCATGTGCAGCTTGGTAGTGCTCTTCCATCGAAACAGTACCCGCACCCTCGGGGGGACCAGCTCCGACTGTTGCCAAGTCAATATTAGGATGGTGCAGGCGCAGAACAGCAAACGCCGTGGTCACTCCGGCAACCAGTTGAAGGCGAATGAAGTCGCGAATCGCATCTCCTTGACGAAAACGGCTTAGCAGAGCAGTCAATCCGTGCGGCTGTTCATTAAGGGGAAACAGAGCCTGGTGTACACGCGATAGCACGGAGGTACATAGAGCAGCAAACTCAGCAACTTGAGCGACTCGGTCCCGTAGGGTAAGCAGCGCCATCGTCTCGCTACGCATGGACCATATGGACGATGTGCCTCGACCATGCTCAGCCGCTACGTCAACAAACCGAGATCGGACTCGACTTTGTTCGGCCGCCGCGTCAGTTTGGACACCTGGAAAAAGCAGAAGTAGTACAGATGAAGTCGTCAGGACTCAGAGTCATCGGTAAAGGGACAAAGCGAGACACTCGGGCGCTTGGGCGAGTAACTCACATAGTAAACCAAGGTTCGCGTGTTCGATTTCCTTCATCAACACGGTCTCTCGTTCAACGGGACGAGGTTGTTTCGACTGGAGTATGGCCAATGCACCCCGAGTCACCCTCAAGTCTTGTTCGGCGGTCTCGCAGCGCACTTTTATCATATTGTACAAGTATTGATCCCGTGGATCAAATGGCGGCACAACCCCGGAAGAAGTGGTAGCAGCAGACTGCAGTTGAAACAGCAGGAGGAGATCCGCAAATCAAAAACAAATCTCATTCGGGCAACTCCAATAAGATGGGATCAAACTCAGCATATACAAAGGACTCAGGGGCTGGGTTTTTCGCCCTTGGTAGCCGCCAGAGCTTAAGTCATAATACAAGGGTCAAGTTTTACAGGGGTAAGTGCGCGGCAGGCGCACAGTGCCAACAAAATAACTACAGCTGGAATATCCTAGTCTACTAACTACTTCATGCTTGGAGCACTCGACGTAGAGGCGGATCCTTTTTCTTGCGCTTCGCGATTCTTTGTTCAAAAGTCGCAAGAAGGGAGTCCGCCAGTCTTGGCTGAGGGATACCCTCTTGCCAGCCGAGTCAAGCGGAAGAGCAAAAACGAGGCTACCCAGATCGACAGCCACCCCATGCCCAAGTAGCATCTTGAAAGCAGTTGCGGATCCACATACCGTCTGCTCGCGGATGAACTTGGGAAAGGAGTCGCCTTCGGGCCGGAAAGTCTCGGCTAGCGTCGCAAGGTCTCGAGGCACCTCCTGTTTCGGCAGAACAAGTCGATCGAGCGCCGACAATGCAGCAGTCGACGCCGAGAGAACAGCGGAGAGCTTACTTGTGAAACCTTCAGCCGAGTCAACTGCAGCCTCCAACGGAAGGTCAGACGGAGGTGCATATTGATCGGCATGTAGACCAAGAGTCTCTGCCGCTCAAGTCAACAAAAATTCGGTCAGCGGTCAGGAAAAACGCAGTGACAATTGTTCGGGATAAAAGCATATAGGAATTAGGAGCACTTACTCGCCAATGAGTTGCCAAACGCAAGCAGGCGGCTGGCTAAAGTACGGTCTCTCTCAGCGTGCTCTTGCTTCAGGCGTTCCTCGGCTTCTCGTAACCCGTCAGCCCGCGCAGCCTTAACTTGGTTCGCTAGGTCCTGTTGCAGACGCTTGACCTCAGCATTCAGATCCTTCGCCAGACAGCGGGCCTGGTCTCTCTCTTGCTCAGTCTTCGCCAAGGCATCTGTGGTAGGAAGGTGCGCTTAGCAAGTCAAGATGCGCAATTGAAAGACTCGTGCACCAATCAGTGTAATACCTTCGAGATTGTTGAGTTGCTCCTGGAGTCTTTTGTTCTCGGACTCTAGTTGAACGAACTCTTTGCCAATGTCGAGCAGTCGGCGAACGGTAGGCTGCGTGGTCAATCAGAGCAGTTAACATAGATACGGAATTTCATTTTTTGAGCCTGCACCCAACTACTGGTAGTTGAATACAGGCTCGGGGGCTACTCCCATCGGGAGCGCTGTCGCGCTCCCAATAAGGAATAAATTACAAAAACAAGTAAGTCGGAAAGGTAAAAGGTCGAGGCAGTATTCAGAGGGAAAAAAGAAGCTCACGTGGTCAGCACTTGGGGTCGGAGCCTCCGAATCGGGTTTGGCACTTGGCTGTATTTCTACAGCCAGCCCCACAGTCGGAGTCGTCAAAAGAGGACCCTCAGCCATGACTCCAGTCTCCTCCTGCTGGGTGGACGTTTCCTCGTGAGGAGATGGAACAGGCGAGTCTTGGTCTGTGTCCTGTTCGCTACTCGAGCTAAAGAAATATTCGACGCATCAGTGAGTGAACCAGTCGCATTCTAAAGGACAGAGAAAACAAAAAGCAGAGAAAAGAAATAAATTTACTTACGAAGCCAGCCAGGGCGCGACATCTTCCAGGCTACGGGGTTTCGGAGCGGCAGGTGGTATGAAGGATAGAGGAGTGGCAGCTAGTACAACAGTTGTTGACACAGCAGCCGACGACAGATCAGCATCTTTATGAGCAACATCCACCGCTGCTCGTTTTCTCCTATCCCGGGAATCGCCAGAACTTTCAGTCGGCGATCGCCCTCGTTTCGGGTTTGCATTCTTCTCAGTCGCGTCTTCATCAGAATTTGCGGTGGCGACTGACGGTTCCGAGGCAGGCCCTCGAGTGTCCGTCGCAGTAAATTCTTCCTCCAGTATAGTCGGTTCGGACACTGGAGGAGCATGACCCTGGCAAAGAAAGATGTCATACAACATTATGCAGATGCAAATGAAAAAAAATAGATTAGTACGACTAAGTCGTAACATACCTCAGGTACAGGGTTCTTGGCGTCATAGGCAGCGACTGGTGAGGTCAGGTCCCCGATTCTGGCAGATTTCAGGCCAGTCAACTGCTTAACTATCGCCAGTAGCTCGTTGTTCGAGTAGTCTTCAGTCGACACTCGAGTGCAGTCGTCCGCTCCAGTGTATTCAAACATCGGGTGAGCGCGATCCTGCAGAGGCTGGACTCGGCGGCGAATGAAGGCAGTAACAAGGTGCGCGCCAGTCAGCACCTTTCCTTCGGTGGATTGGAGCTCTTCCACCCTGGTGAGCAGCGACCTCGCATCTCGCTCTTCACTAGCCGTCATGGGGTGGATCCAGGAACGCTTCTTCTGAAGCTCGGCATTCCCGTCAAAGGAAGGCACACCAGAAGATATACCAGGAGCAACTTCAGACTTGATATAAAACCAGCGGCCGCGCCAGTTCTGCACTGACTCCGACATCGGGATCTTGAAGTAACCCGACCTCGGACGAGCTTGTATCCCAAGGCCGCCAGGGCCACTGCCGGATCCTTGCCCCTTGACGTTGAAGCAGAGTCGGAATAACCCCCAGTGAGGGGCTATTCCGAGGAAGCACTCGCAGAGGGTGATGAAGCATGCGATGTGGAGCACGGCGTTTGGAGGCAGGTCATGGAGTTGCGCGCCGTACACGCACAGCAGGCCGCGAAGGAAGGGGTGAATCGGGAAGGACAAGCCCCGATTCATGTGGTCAAGAAAACATACCCACTCGTCGCTTGCGGGTTTGGGCTGGTTCTCGTCGCCGGGGAGGCGAACGAAGTTGTCGGCGGCGGGCAGCATCGCCCGGAGAGATTCAACGTGCGCCGCCTTCATCACGGAGCGGCACCACGCGCCTTTCTCCACGGTCTCCGCGGCCGTGGTGTCCTTGTTTTTTCCAGCGTCTTTGGTCCTCGAGGACATGGCTTTCTTCATTGCAGCAGCAATGCTCGCAGCGGAGGCAAGGGTGGAGAAAGGAAGTGCGCGAGGAAGAAGATGAAGTGCAGGCGGCGGCGGTGCAAATGAAACCGGTGAAAATGGAAAAGGAAAATCCCCACAGTTTTTATAGGATAAAGTGAAGCGATGCTAACCGTCCATATCAAATCTAGGACGCGTGGCACTCATCCAGGCGGGCACGGCGGAGGGCAACCGTCGCCACACTACGCCCACGACGCGCGTAAAACGAGGAGCTCGTCATCATCATGCCCCGTTTTTCGAACGCGTCGTGCGGTCAAATCAGGCCGGCAGCGGTCGCCTCTGCCAGTGAGGGCCCACAACCGGTCGCGTCCTGACAGTGGCAGTGGAATAAAATAATGATCGCTCAGCTTCAATTTATACTTCCGTAATAACGTGACACGACGCAGCATTGGAAGGAGAGCAACCCGAAGAAAGGTCGACTTAAAGGAGCAGAGCGAATATTTATTAAAGAAAGACAGTCGATGAATTTCCTGGTCAGTTCACGGCATGCCAGAAAAATGCACTCCCATCGGGAGCGATAAATGGTAAATATCAGTTCTTCTATTTTTAATTTTTAGAATAAGTACAATTACAAGCAATTGCACTCAATCTCGGGGGCTACTCCCATCGGGAGCACTGTCGCGCACCCGATGAATTACGTTGACGATCACCGTCAGTCGAAGAATAAGCTCACTCGACAAATCGGAGTCACTCGAAGGCACATCAATTGCAAATACGAGACATTCATAGTCGAGGCCCAGTCGAGTAACTCCTGCGTCGCATTCAATTACCTAAATAACAATTCCCGGGATGTTCCAGCCTAGACTGGTCCTCGGATGCTGTACAAGCAAGTGCAAAGGTAAGACCTGAATAAAGGCCGGGTGGCCCGTACCAGCTACGTGGACCTGATAACTTTCCGTGCCAGCAGGTGCGATGCAAAATCCCGGCGGACGCGCCAAGGGTACTCTAAAATATGGCCGGGTTACGACCAGTAAGTCCCAGCAGGCTTGAGTCGAACTTAAACGGTCTTACCGGATTCGATAGAAGGGAGTCGAATTTGAGTAGGCTAGTAAGGTATCTCGCCCGAGTCGCGAGTTAACTTGACCCCGATCCGTCGGTTGAATCAGGCCTACTACGCCATCCATCCTTTCGAAATGACGAACGGAAAATATATATGTGTTATAACGAGTAGTGAGATGTTTTCTCCCCGTTGTTATGTCCTTGTGAGCAGGTGTGTCTAATATCATCAAAGAAACGACTCGACAGATTAAAGAGTGGTGAGTCCCTACACGATCCCTTGGAGTCGAATAGGCACTCGGGGGCTACTGATGTGGTAATACCCAACGGGTATACCCACGCTATTGTAACAAGGCTTAAACTACCGGAAGGCCCACCCAGTGGCCCATAGAGACAACCTCGCAAGATGGCGCAAGGCAGCCCGATATGGCTAGAGTGCGGCTCAAGAAAGAAGGAGTCGTACTGACTTAGAATTGGTCATATATGTAAATCGAGTTGAACTCAAACTCCCGAGACCTGGCCGCTTATAAAAAGGCCAGGAGGGAGCCTACAGAAGGGACACGCAATCACACCCTAGAAACCCTAGCGAGCTGTTAACTCGCCGGGTATCCATTGTAACCATCTTGGGATCCTCAGATCGATAATCAAACAAGCGAAAGCTTCGCTTGTTACCGTCCGAACTCACCAACACCCATATACCGATTCCTTTAGATATAACCCAGGTGCTTAACCATGGGATTTGCCGAGTCCATGACTCGTCACTCGCTCCGCCGCCGCAATTCATCACCGCCAAAGACCGGTGTCGCGACCGATAGCAGGAGCGCCGCCTCCTCCTCACCGAGGCGGACGAGCGCGACATGGAGACGTGGAGGGAGTGCTACCCGCAAGACGTGGCGGACGAGCAAGCCTTTTGGGCGCAAAGGAGAGCGGAGAGGGTCGCGCGTCGGGTGGACAAACGGGTGCGGAAGCGTTTCGCCGAGGAGAAGTTTGCCATGCCCGTCTCCACCATTAAAGACCCGGGGTGGGACGACATTTGGACGTCGTCGGACTACACCACCGAGGAGGAAGACTAAGGTAGTTTAGTTTAATGTCTGCAACCTGTACTTTTTCAGTCTATATCAATGAACTATGTGTGTATGTCCTATGTTGTATGAATTATTTTCAGTATTTTACAATTTTTTGATCTTCTTTTGGTTTGAAAATATGTGAAAACGTGTTTGTGGCGTGCTACTGTAGCCCGCTTGGACAATCCACAACTCCGCGCGCTATACATAGCGCGTCTGGAAAATCTCTCCACCGCCCCTGCATGAAACAACTTATTTGGCGCTTTAGAAAATTTAGCACGCCAATTAAAAACTTAAGAAAACATACTTTTACCCTTTGATAATATAGGCAATTGGTTTGGGGGTGAAATATCATTTCGTAGTAATTCATTCGTGGTAGGGAGATATTTTCATTAAATGCTCCTATATTAATGTACAAAATATTATAGATCTAGCAACAACCATAGCCAGACATTTTTCTGATATTAATTATTCTCCATAAAGAGAAAGAAACAAAAAAAATTATACAACCAAATATAGCAAGATCTAGGTAAATATCCAAAGATTTCCATCACGAGATTGCCTAATTTGAGATTTGTATTTTACCGCATTTATTATGTGCCAACCCATCCACAAATTAACCCACATCTAATCTTAGGTGTGAACCAAGGGGCAAGATGCAACATGACCAAAAGAAGAAAGAAACGTGCTCTAGAATCAGTCCCGAGTAGCGCATCCCGTTGGTATCCCGTTGGTGCTACAGCAAAGCGCCCCCAGTTAGCTCAACAACAGCTGTGCACCTCCAGCATATATATAAGGGCGGAAGGGCCTCCCTTCTTGCACCAGATCAACCATTTGTCCTGATAGCAAACCAGTTTCTCCTGCCACGCATAAGAGAAAGGAGCCGGAGACTTCGTCCCCAGCCAAGAACATGGTGCATAGCGGCGCCAGGCCGCCTCCCACCATGGTCGTTTTAGCTCTGGAAGCCCTGAACATCAGCGCCAGCAGATCCCTTCGCGGCCGTGGCCGGGCTGGCGGTAGATCTGGCCGTGGTGGCAGGTCCGGAGGCGACACTGTATCCGGCAGCGGTGGAAGTTCTGGAGGTGACAACATTCCAGGCCATGGTGGCAGGTCTGGAGGCGACACCATATCGGACCGCGGTGGAAGGTATGGAGGCAATATCATGGCAGGCCGTGGTGGCGGGTCAGCTGGAGCCGACACCATATCTGGCCGCGGTGGAAGGTTTGGAGGCAACAGCATGCCAGGCCGTGGTGGCAGGTCCACCCGCGGCCGCGGCCGCGGCTGCCACCCCAGGATTCCAACGATGAAGAAGGTATACATGTTTCTGTTTCGTTGATAACTCATAAGTGGCTAACTAAGAGAAAGGTACATCTCTAACAAGTGTTTTTCTCTGCACCAGAGAAAGCAACTACTGCAAGAGAAAGCAAGAGAAACCATCTGTATTGATCTTGCAACTATGTCTATGAGAAGGGAGCCCTCGTCCACAAGCGGGAATATCTCGGTCGCCCTCAGCCCTGAGAATAATATAGCTGGTATATAAGTCTCTCAAAACCTGCAAAGCTACTCATGTAAAGAACTATAACGTATGTTAAATTCGTCTAAAAAATAGTATTATGTATGCCATGTGACATGCCCCTCATCTTTATCGTCGAGAACAATTTAATCTGAGCCCTTCTAAATTCGCTTGTACTGCCGATTTTGTTGTGGCTTCCGTTTCATTATGTTCGCTGGTTTTAGTTCTAGAGTCTAGTTTCCCATTTCTCCGAGATCTGGTTTAGATAGGGGCTCAAGCGCCTCACTGGCCATTTTCCCTTAGATCTGTTGCACCTGTACCAGAGGTGTGTTTCACTAGGCGTTAAGGCATCTTTCCTTATTACGTGAGAAACTAGTTTAGTATCAGTTCTATTATAGATGGATTATTTTTTGTGAACATATGCTTGACCAAAATGACGTGTCGATCTGAAAAAAAGAAAACCGAGCTATGAACAACATACATCAGAAAGAGTGCAAATAATGTCACAAACAGAATAAACATTATCTATGTACAAGAAAACGGCAGCATGTGTTCATTATGCTAGCTATTTTGAATATACACGATAAAATTTCTCACATACCTATATGAATTGGTATATAATTTGAACTTTATGACCTTGGTTTTTTCAGATCAGGGCCTCCCTCGGTCAAATGCCATGGTGATGATCCGCCAAAGCGAGGCTGGTGAGATTGAAGCTTTCGCAAATGCACCTGCACCGGAGCTTGAAGCTTCAGCACAGGCAGATCCCTCCATTGAGCCTACTGGCAGCGGGAAAGCCGACAAAGTTATGCTGTCTATAAAGTCCCTTGAGCCCATCGATTAATCAAAGGTATACAAACGAAAAAGAATACATAAGATGTCTTTCTACCTGGAATTAGTTTATATTGTTTTAGTTGCTTGGATGACGGATTTTTTTATTTAAAGACACGGATAACAGATTATTTAACTAGGATATAATTAGTGTTTAATTTTGCTCTTTTCTACTCACTCCGTAACAAAATATAAGATTTGAGCTACCAAAACGTTTTATACTTAGATACAGATGAAGTAGTAAGCTACCATGGAAGACTGAAATTGCAGTACCGTAATACTTGTTTTACATGCATGAGTAAGTTTTGTTACTCGTCTTTTTTTTAGGGAAGTTAAACCCATGTTTAAGAAATGGCAGTTAACTATTTAATTTTCAAAATAGGATCTCGTACCCACAACTGTCTCTTCAACCTTCAGGTGTCCCATTTCTGCATCCGTTAACTAAAACAAAGAAATACTAACTCTCTTTCATTTCTTTTGACTTTTGCGTTAAGGATTAGGGAACTGAGAAAAAAAGAGCTGGCTTGGCTGGTACATCAAGCATATATATAAGTGCAATGATAACTTTGTTCATTTTTCAACCTATTTCCAAGACACGGCATATACATATATATTCTTCTTACTGGCTATAAAACAATTCTTCCGTACCTGCTTTTTAAACTAGCTTATATTCACCGCATGTAATATCTATCTTTATTGATGTGATAACAAATCCAATCTGCCCGACCTATATTGTTCTAGATCTTACATGCAAGTAGCTCAACTGTCCTAGCGGATAGATCTTAGTATCTTACATGCTATCAGTACTCTGTAGTTGTGCATCTATTGGCATCGTCAAAATAAGGTTCCATAGCACCCACACCCAGCCTGGTGCAATTTTGTTGCCGGTGCGCTAACAATATAAATAATCTTTAATACACCTAAATTGGTCTTAACAAAATCTACACTTTTGTTGCATTATATCTTATTTATAGAATAGCTTTTAGACTTAATTTAAATGAGAGGAGGTGCACAAAACACAAGTACATTCATGATGTACGTATGTATAACATGACCAATATTGATTTCAGAGAGAGAGAGAGGTAAAAGTATCTTTATGATTAACCATGGAAAATTATATTTGCATCTGAATAAAGTAAATAAATTTGTACTAACGTCCACATAGTGTTTTTTTCCATTGTATAGATAAAATAGCCCCCTTGTTATACATGCAATAAGCAAACCATGCCGTTTATTTTTATTGTATTACCTTACATGATTTAAATATATTTCTCTAACTGAGTGGGAAATAGTTTCATCTTAACCAATATCTAGGAATGCAAAGTTGCCTTGGGGGTAAAAAAAGGTAGAATATTTATTTAAATCCAGGGTCTATATCACAAATGTTTTGCATTATCTGTATTGAGTAAAGCCACTGATAGTTTCTGCTTGATGACAGTGTGTGTCTGTATGCGTGCTTGCAAGCGCATTCCAGCTTGGAGTGTAATCGGTAAATTTTTGTACTGAACGGTGATGTACAAAACTTAGTTGTATATGTACTAGTGAACATTAAAGTAAAGATGAAACAATACTAAATACTTCTGATTCTCATGCTTACCTAACCTATAAAACAAATTGTAGATCTTTATATGCATTTCCTGGTATACAAAAGTTACTATTTTAAAATATTCTCCATTAGAGGATCAAGATCAGTATTCGTTTCAAAATATCTACCTGATTGTAGGATGATATTTAGTAGGAACCGAAATGGTTTCATCAAGCCTTTCTTATATGTATTAAGTACTGTTTGTGCTCGTTGTGGGTGAGAAAATACATATCTAGAGGAACCGATTTTTTTTGAACCATTTCACTTGTTCTTCAGTTGCATGCAAGTGCCCTAAGCGTTGAAGAACTGATATATTTCATGCAACATAAATTTCTTACCTTTACACACCCTTATATTGGATGTCAGCAACAATTTGTCTGAGTATTAAGAAATTGAAGCTTTAGTTCCAGACCTCATTGTGAGTAAATTATACAGATAAAAATAAGGCTCTTTACGTTGCTAAATAATACAGAGATCTTACATTACATGTCTAAGCATCAAGCTACAGTATAAAGGAAGCACACACATGCGCCTGCATGCTTTGCTACTCTTCATGTAGAATTTTCACTTAGAAAATTGGCGAAGCAACTTGTTTTTCTAATACTCCATGGCTAGTTTTAGAATTTCATATGACAATGAAAACCCCAGTTCAACGTAATTTCCTGCTGCCTGCATTAAGAGAATCTAAGTACTTCACTAGATGTAACCTTATGAAAAATCGAAACTCATAGGTTCAACTTTTGTCTTGGAAAAAAAGGAATAAGGAGAGGAGAATTCTGGTGATTTCTCCCTTGTAATGTTCATACTAGGCTTCCTGACTTTAAACTTGAAAGTAATTTATGATATCAATATTTAAGGGCAATAGGTTTGTGTGCAGTATCTTTGTTTTTGTTTCACATATGCTTTAAAGGGCATACCACATAACCAGCGACCATTAAAAATTGAGTTATGTTGCACCCGAGCTTTCTATTTCTTTGGATGTCCTGATCTTTCTATTAGTTATGTACTGTTCTATCCTAACGGAAATAACTAGGCATTTGGATTTTTCTGAAGTTTTGCATGCCGTCCTCTTTCAATAGTCACATATTAGATATATTTTTCTTAGTCTTTCCATCTGACCGTACTTTATTGCTTAGTTTTTGTATACAGAAAGAGCAAATTTTGCCAAGTATAACTGCAGAGTTGATTAATTAGACTATTCAAGTTTTTCACTACTCATTTAAGTTGCTGTCTTTTTCAGGTGGAGGTTGAAGTATCAGATGTCAGGTTGCTGATGTGCGAATAAAAATTGAGAAGAACATGAAGATTTAATTTATTTCCAGCTTGAAGGAAGATGATTGTTTGAACTGCTTATTCGGAGAAACAAATAGCAGTGCTAGTCAATTCCCGTTGGTCATTTATTAATTATGCTTGGACCAAATTGTAAGATTTTTTTTTTTTGAGGAACACGGTACAAACGCAGACGCTCACAACACGCGCGTACACTCACCCCTATGAACGCACACACGCACACCCTACCCCTATGAGCACCTCCGAAATACTGAGTCGGCGGATCGAGTCTTGAGATTGACGAAGTCACATCACGGGCGTCTCGCTGTCGACGGGAACGTCGCCTCCCACTGAAAGAATATTCCGCCTAAATGCAACACACAGACGTCAAACCTGTGGTTTGAACTCTGGTGGGATGACGGTACAACCACCCTGCTAGAGTTAAAGAACTATCATTGTGGATTTAAAATATTTAGTCTCATTTTGGCATTTGCATATATGCCCTCCAGCCTATTTAAGTAAACCAGTGTGGGGATTTTGATCAGTATAGAGTGGGGATTTTTTAAACTGGCCGGTCGTACCAGGAGTACACTCCTCAGGAAGGACTGTATGACATGTTCGCCAGTTCTTAAGTTAGTTGTTAGGCCTCTTATTCGTTTATGAGCTAAAGCCTAGAGATATACAGTTGGTAGTTTTTTTGTTCAAAAGGGGAAGCCCGGCCTCTACGTAGATTGATACATATGGTTTTATTTTTTAAAATAAATTCAAAGTGTTTATAAGGTCAAAGCGAAGGAGCACGCGCATCCCCAACGTTTGAGCTGCTTCGCTTTGAGCTTCACGACGCTCTAGCTAAGCTTTAGGTTACGACGGTTCTATCTCTCCCACCTGAGCCCGAGATTGGTTCCATTGATGAGGAGTCTGGTTGTTTCTTCGGAGAATTTTCTCCTCGTGCTCCACATGCAACGCCGTCTGATCTTCAGAAGGTTGTGGCTCCAGTTGGGCAGCTTTTGGCTGAGCTACATGAGCATTGTGGCAAATCAGCTACGGTGCTTCCGATGGAGCTTGGCACTTTGGAGTCCTTGGCGATGGACATAGGACCATCTTCACCTCTGTCCGAGTCCTGTCAGCCACCCGCCTGTATGGATAGTGGAGCATTGGTTGCTTCTGTCACTCTCTCGTCTTTGAGTGATCAGGTTGATGAGACATTTGTGATGACGTCTAACTCCGAGGCACTCTTTGGTAAAGAGCTTTGCGACTTGCTCGTCGATTTGGAGGCGGTTTGTCCTGGATATGGCAAGGATATTGCTTCTGTCTTGACGGGAGAGGCTTCGGAGGATGTTATCATGAAGGTGGAGAAGTCTCTTTGTAGGAGAAAAAAGAAGCATCGTACGGAAACCTTTCGCTTTCGCTTTACTTGATTGGTGGGCCCTTTTTCAGATGCTGTGTTGTTAGTTCGTGGTTGTTGTAGGTTGGGTATGTTCTTCGCTGGGGGGTTGTTGTTGGGTAGAATGAGGTTGTCGTTTTGGGTGTTGCTTATTTTAGGTGTTGCCCGGTGTTGGCTCCTCCCGTGTTGTTGGTGTGTTATATGGTTTTTGCCCGGTTTCTTCCACTAATAAACTGAGCACCTTCTTCTTAATAAATGGTTGGGGCAAAGCTTTTACCCCACAGTTCAAAAAAAAAGTGTTTATAAGCTCAAGGGTCACATAAGGTGGATACATTTTTTTTAAGGGATAAGGTGGATACATAGATCAACCAACCGAAATGAGAAAACATGTAAAGCCTACGCATCAACATGTAATTCTTTTGTTCAACCACGAGCCCCACCGGTGGAACAAATACCGTACAACTATTTTCAAACAGTTTCACCCAGTATCCATGGCCCCTGCTTCTCGACTAAATGGAGAAAGTATCGCATACAAATCCAAAGGGTAGAAAAGGGATAACCTGCAACAAAAAAGGACACTATTAACATGGCATATTTCGCAAAGCAAAGTACACACTTTAGCTCGAATAAGAGTTTTTTATTTTCTTGACGGTACCATTCAACAAATTATTAAACATATTCATGATATTAGGTGATATATCAAAAGTTAAACGAACAAGATGCCAAGTAAGGTGGGCGAAAATACAGGAGATAAAATCGGTGTTGTATTGTTTCCTCTGCGTCACAAAAATAACATTTCTTATCACATGCCAATTTCTCGTACCAAGGTTATCATTAGTTAACAAAACAAAGTGAAGGAACCACATAAAAAAGTTTGTTTTCAGAGAAATTTGAAATTTCAAATATTCTTCTAGAATCAAATGTTACCGGTCATTTAATCTTAGTACGTCGATCTAACAAAGAGGGAGGGGGGGGGGGGGTGTCCCATTTGGCTCCCGGACTCACATGTTTTTTTCCTGAATAGAAAACGAAAAATAGTAAGACATTTCAATAAATTGTGAAACTAATCGTTGATAAACATATACAAGTGTTCTAAATATATTCCAAGTTTTGTGATAAAATGACATATGTGTTGCTCTGTGCGACAAAAACAAAATCAGTGTTCTCAAAATATGTTTTCAATCTGATTTGTCTTCTGATATTTTTTTACCTAGCACCACAAATTTCATTTCACCACGTAACTTGGTATATTTGTAGAACACTTGTATATGGTCATTACAAAAGAAAATTAGAACTTTATTAAAAAAATTACTATTTTTTATTTTTAAATTCGGGAAAGAGCATATAACCTCGGGAGCAATTGTGAATTTCCGCTAAAAGGTTCCTACTGTTCGTGATACCCCAAGTGAAAGTGCCTAGGTCCTTGGAAAGGTGAACATGCATCGACGATGCACCAAAAGAGGCCTCAGGCCATGCACTATGTGGTATCGGTTCAACCAAAAGTTGTCAGTCAAGGAATCACATTAGTTTTTTTTGTTATGTGTGAATTGAAGGGGTTCCGCAGCAGAAAATAATAATTTTTCTAGCTAACGAATACTGAAACATGCCAAGATCTATCTATCTAGTAATGCGGTAACGGTGGGCGGAACTGGTCACATACCTCTTGTAGACCAAATAGCGGGGATTACGCTCCCGCACAAGCGTTGCTGACGTAGACGCCGTAGCCGACCTCAAGGTCGCGGAGAACTTGGCGCGACGAAGAAGATGATGATGATGACGGCGGTGGCGATGACGCTGGGCAGCAGCACCGGTGGCGCCGGGCAGCGACGGCGGCGGCGGCGCTGGGCAGCGGCGGCGGCAACGGTGGCCGCGGCTAGGGCGCGGCCGTGGCGAGATGATGTCGCCCTGGCACCTCAAGTGTGGTGCCTCCGAGTACTCGCACACATACGGAACTTAACGACAACCCCCGGTCACTCAGATCCAGCTGAGATCGCAGGAGTAGAACTTTGGTGGAATCCCGCGGTGCGACTGGGCACTGCGGTATAGCCTTGGTGGGAGAGAGAGAGAAGCGGGCGGAGAATTAACTCAGGCCGGCATATACAACATTAATTGTATTTTGGATGTATTTAAATCAATTAATATGCCCTTCTATATAAAGTGGGAGGGGGTGTGCAAACACCTTGCCTCCCCCATGTGGGACTAAAAGAAAAGCAAGGAAAAAGGAGGGGAAGGGGGTTCGGCCGGCCAAGGCTTGGCCGTGGTGGCCATGGGCCCCACGCCTTGCCTATGGTGCCCCCCACATGGACCCAATTCGGCCCATTAAGTGGCTGCCCATTTTTCCTTCCTTTTTAATTGATTTTAATTAATATTAAATTAATATAAAATATATATAATTCATAATTAATATATTTATACATTATTTAATATCCTGTGACTCCGAAACAATTTCCGGACCACCCGAACTACCTTCGGACATTCCCGGAACCCTTCCGATGTTGCCGGAACTTTTCCGGATTATTTCTCTCTCTCCTATATCTATATTATTCCTAATAATATATCATTCCAAAGTTCTCTCTGTGTCGGCAAGACCTTAAGCGTGTTACCCTACGGTTCGAGAACACTCCAGACATGGCCGAGACCCCTCGCTCGCCAATGACCGCCAGGGAGACCTGGACGTCTGTAACGGTCCATGTGCATTCCACGAATATCGTCGTTGAACCATAAACATGATATTCATTCCTTTTGTTCCTTCGATACTACCTTGTCCGAGATATGATCGTAAATATCCGATGTCCTGTTTTATCTCGTTACCGACAAGGGTCAATTAACTCGTCTGTGATATTACATCTCCATGACCTAGTCATATGCTGCGCAGCTTTATAGATGTAATCTCACCGAGTGGGCCTAGAGTATCTTTCCATCACACGGATGAACAAATCCCGCTCTTGATCCATATGTCTCAACGTACTCTTTCGAGATACACAAGATACACCTTTATTGTCACCCATTTATGAACTGACGTTTGATGCACTTAGAGTATCCTACGGAGCAGCAATAAATATGATCTCACGGTCTGAGAAATAAGCTATAATATTACTTTCCTATTGCAAATGATGAACATCGTGATACGATCCTATTGCAATACTTTGTTGGGTATGTCCATCACCTTATTCCACTAATAAGATGACCTCATTGTGAACCGACGTGAATGTCCATGATCGGGAAATCTCGATCAACAGTTGCCCAATGAACTAGTTTATATAGAGGCTTACTAGGGAGTCTGGTTTGTCTATGTATCACACGTGTATTAACAATTCCGATTAATACAGTTATAGCACGATACATAAACATATTATAAACTTAATGGGATAATGCGATAAATACTATATATTTATTTGCCTCTAGGGCATATCCCCTTCAGTCTCCCACTTGCACTAGAGTACAAATAAAATAGCTGCATTTTACTTTTAATCATACCAGCTTATCTAATAAGCGTTCTATGATAATGCCTGCTCGTGGAAGAGTGTTACTTCAACAATCTATACCATATAGAATTGTATGTACTTTGCGATTCACTGATATCACCTTGTTTGATATCATCCTGTTATCCTGATAACAAATGTACACATACCGTAACTAAGTGAGATTTTTGTTTCCCAGCGCTTACTCTGATTCTGTTAACCAGATAATTGCTTTGTAAACACACTCAGTTGTAACATGTACAATCTCGCGATATCTATATACGTTTCATATATATGTAGAGTTTCGACATTTCAATATCAATCCAGTGCCTAACACTTTTCTACTTCTAGTAAATTCAAAATTTACTTTGATAATTGTTCTTCTTTTAAGAACATGAGTCATACTTTTATCGAGCACATAATATGCTTCATATATGATGTCTATTATCACAATATAAGAGACCAGCATATCTTGTAACCACTATTATTGTGTACCAAATACACTTAATGTTTTAATTGGATTTTCAAGGACCTTTCCATTGGTTTTATTCCATTCTGACCTTTCAGAATCCAATCCAAATAAAACAGCTCGACCTTCCAATTTAAAATTCCTGTTCTATTCGAAATAGACACTACCTTTTAAATCATTTCACAACTTCATCTTTAATTCCACTGGTACCATCCATAATATGTCATTTACATACGTGGATTTGAGCTCCCACTCAAAAATATGTCACTCACATATTAAATTTGAGTAAACTAATTCGACTCTCACTTAAATTAATAAATGGTTTAAGCTCCCACTGAAAAATATGTCTCTCACATACTAAATTGAGTAAACAATTCGACTCCCACTTAAATTAGTAAATCCACAATTTCTTTCGATATTTTGGTCAAACCAAAATCATTGATCATTTATCAATTCGAGTTTTAATTCGACTTGACAGTATTCTACCAATACTTATCCCACAGACTTTAAGCATGTCTACACTCATGTAGTCAATAATTTTGATTTTGTCCAAGACACTTCTTGACAAAATTTGCTTCTAGTCTTTCTTATAGTTGCATTTCTTTCATATAACACTTTATATGATGATTAAGCAATCTTATTCTCTTAATAAGATTCAGAGCAACATTTACTGTCTTAATCATTTTAAATGTAACTTGGATTTTAAGACTCATAGCCTTAATTCGTATTCTGATATTTCCTCAACTTTCTTTGTACTTTTAAGGTGTATCTTGTTCTGACAACAAGATCTAAAATATGAATATTAAGCTGTGACCTGACAGCAAATATTCATAAAATAACACCTTATATAAAAGCTTCTTGTTTGAAAACACTATGATCTCTTATCATAAAATTTTCATTTCCATCTGCAGAGATATTCTTTTCGGAACATATTCCAATATTCTACTTTCATGGAAAAAGGTCTAATACCTCATCTTAAGCTTCTAATTTTATTCCATTAACCTTAACTCGAAAAATCATATTTTTCCTTTTGAGTTACACAGACAGCAATACAAGTTTTGCTTTTGTTGGTGTTTGGAATACACTCTCATCTTAACAAGAGTATTCTACAAAGAACTATTCGTGTATATTCTGGATTATCGTATAATCATCTACACCACGACACTTACTGTCGATTACACGAATCATCGTTGGAAAATCATCTTATTCATTCCTAAAGTGGGTGTCGACTATAATGTTTGAACATATTAAGAGATTCCAAAAGGACCACACTTTAATTATAATATTCCATATATCACTATATATGATATTATAACTTGTGAAACAAATTTTCACAATTCCTTTTGTGTGAAAACCATAATTCAAAAATATTGTCCTGTTTCATCGAATCCTGTGGATATAATTCCATCCACCTTTCTTCTGAAAAATCCTTTGATCTTCTATCAAATTGTTTTCAGACTCATGTTTCCTTAGGTAAATACATTTATTTACTTAGGATCATAGAAAGATTCGAAATAATGATATTCACCACTTATTTGATTTAATAATCATCCAGTATGACTTTCAATCAAATACCTTGTATATTGACATTTCAATATCTAATGTACTCCAATCAATTCGGCACATGTAACTTTGATAGATCGAAGTATCTACCTTTCTTACACTGCTTTTATGATCAAATTCGGTGGTGTTTGTTCATGAAACAAAATCATTTAATCTTTGGACATTTAATTTTATCATTCCTGGTTTTATAAATGTATATCATGTTATCATTCGAACAATGTAATCGAGATGTGATTGCATGAAAACTTTATTCATAATATGAAACAACTGACTTGTTCCATGACATAAAACAACCGGTTTGTTTTATTACAGATATGAATAACTTTGTCTTGTAACATTCAAGACACAAAGCAAAATCACACTCTCACTATTACAAAAGGTCTTATCAAAAACTATTGATGATAACTATAATGATAACTTGAGGACGTGAACGCTACTGGCCATCAAGTCCTTTGATTGCCATCACTTGCGCACTGTCACATCATATATCTTCGCATACTTGTGATAATCAGGTCCTGTTTCATAAACAGAACAAGTATCAAATACTTTTCATCAAGTATCATGGGAAGAGTACATTTATAACCTTGTATATCAAATATACCTGCGGCGTCGAAGATTTCGCCTTCGATGGGTTCAACCTTTACAGATTTGAACTGTCTTATGAACTCGAAGAAAGTCATCGTATCTCTTCTTATAGCATAGCCACGGACATGTTTCTCATAGCTGGGTGGTAACGACATTAACACAGCAGCTATCGCACATGAATCCGCCATCCAGTAGTCGTAGACATTCGTAAGTTTGAAGTAAATGTCATACATTTTCTTCAAATGAGTTTCCAAACAGGTATGTTCCTCCATCTGGAGTGAATGGAACTTCCTCAGCTGTCTGTATTGCTCATACTTAATTTCATCTATGAAATGCCCCTTGATCGAATCTATCATGTCATAAGGTTCCATATGTTGAAACTGCTCTTTCAACTCTGGTACCATGCTTATGACCATGATGGTTTGAACTTCTATGAAAATGTCACGACGCTGATGAAATTCCTCATCTTCTTCTTCGCTAGCAGAATCATCTGGTTCATCTACTAATCCTTGTTCTATAACATAGAGTATATTATTGTGTATGAGGGCTTCTCTAAGTTTCTTGTACCGGTGGATGAAGTTAGACCCATCAGCCAACAGGGACTGACCTCTAAGGAAGTATTCGAAGTAGAACACCATCTACAAATATGATCGCAAAGTAGGTAAGGCTAAGTTTATAATAATATGAGCTCAGTTTATAATCAAATTATTTAAACATGCTCCACTAAGATTATTATCCCTACAATAATTTTAGCGATTACACGACCCCAATTCACTGCACCACCCCTGATCGTCACAGCCGGTGGCACAGTTTCAAAGGTGGACATCAAAATGTCGATCACAACAATCATGTGACTCATGCTCGATCTTTCGATCTTCCCGTGTTCCGAGGCTATGTCTGTACATACTAGGCTTGCCAATTAAACCTCGATGTTCTTGCGCGTGCAACATGGCTTACACCCACTGTATGCGAACAACGAAATGTGTGACACCCGATCGTCACGGCCTGCCTCATAACGTAGAACTTTCTTCGTGCTGCACAACAAGGGAGAACATAATTTTCGTATTTATTAGGGATCATCCTATTATAGTTACCGTCGTATATCTAATACACATATACATAAGCACTCAATAGGATGCACACACAACAACACAAGATCAAATAATGTAATGAAGTGCGATATGACATGGTCGTGCGCCTGGACTTCCATGGCGCCGTGCGCCTGGGCCGGGCGCCCCGGCATGGCTCCGAGTCTACGGTGCCTCCTTTGCCTCCGACATTACGAATAATTCAAAAACTTACCGTAACCATGTCATATTTAAATGCCTCTGCAAAACAAAATTAGACGCTTCTAGCTTTATCTAGTTTTGCAAGTTTTACGTGGCTTTATAGGCTTTCGCGAGAGAACCGTTCTCTACCTACGAACATGGTACCACAACGTCGATCCAACAATTGCATGTTTTGAAGGAGATATGCCCTAGAGGCAATTAATAAAGTGTATTTCTTTATTATATCTCGTTTGTTCATAATATGTTTTTGTGTCATGCTATAACCGTATTAAGTGGAAACATTAATACGGGTGTGATGCGTAAACAACCAGGTCCCTAGTAGCCTCTACTAAGACTAGTTTCGTTGCGCGATCGATGATCGAGGTTTCCCGATCATAGGGCATGGCGCCGGTCGGCAATGGAAGTCATATCGTTGGAGAACGATGTGATGGACATACCCATATTTGTAGGACGTAGTCATTACGCCTTTGACCGTGAGACCAACTCTTATTGTTATTCCTGGAATATACTTTGATTGCACCAAACGTCGTATCTTAATTAGTATGACAATAACGGTGATACTTTTGGGTATCGGAAAGGAGTAGTTGAGACGAGGGGTCAAGAGCGGGATTTGCCAGTCCGCATAGCAGGATAGATACTCTAGGGCCCACTCGGTGAGATTATGTCTAATGAGCTTGCAAGCATGTGACTAGGTCACGGAGACATGAAATCATAGACGAGTAGAAGATAGTGTTGTCGGTAACGAGGTCAAGCTAGATATGGAGATATCTATGAACGACGCTCGGACACGCTAAGTATCGCTATGGCAAAAGGTTTAAGACTTTACGTTCAGGTTTGATAGATGAAAGTCATTCGTTATATCACAGGGATTAATTCATGGGGTCCAGGCCTACGAGTTAGTCGTTGATCGGAGAGGAGTCTCGATCATACCTGTTATTATATCGAACCGCTAGGGTAACACACTTAAGGGGTTTCGACAAGACAACCGGAAAGGAAATAGATCACCGGGAACGTCCCGGGAGAGGTCCGATGGAGATCGGGCAGCGACGAAATAGTTTTCGGAGCTAGAATAAATTATATATAATATGTTTGATATTAATTAGTGTAATTAATGTCTAAATATGATTTTATATATTTATTTTCGAATTTATTTAGGCTGATTTCCCTAAATGGGCCTTCTGGTCGAAAGAAGGCCCAAGAAGGGAAAAATTCCCTAGGGAATTCGGTGGGGGCTTGGGTGGCCGACCCAGGTGGGCCAAGAGGCCCACCAAGGGGCCGGCGCACCAGCCATAGCCGCACCAGGCATGTGGGATTAGTCCCACATTGCCTGGCTGGCAGGTTGGCTCCCCCCTGGGAGCCTATATATAGAGGGGCACCCCTGGCCTTTTAATTCAACCAATTAATTCCCCAATTCTCTCTCGATTTCGTGATTCCCTTTGTCGGAGTTGCGCCGAGTTGAGAGGGGGATCTCTTCCACCATAGCCCGCTGCCGCGCTGCTGGTGTTCCGGTCCAAGTCTTCCGCTGCTCGTCCTGGACTGGAGCTTCGGAGGCCGTCGTCTCCACCGTACGTGTGTAACGCCCTGCGAGGTGCTGCGCTAGCGGTGCTGGGAGGTCTACTTCCTCTACACGACCTTGAGGTCGGCTTCGTCGGTCTTCATCGACAACGTTTGTGCGGGAACGTAATCACCGCTTTCGGTCTACAAGGGTATGTATTCCGATCTCCGTTCGTACTACTATATGTGCATAGAATAGATCTTGGCATGTTTTAAGGATATCGTTGCTAGGAAATTTTTGTTTTCTGCACACGATCCCCTTCAGTGGTATCAGAGCCGATCTATCGTAGATATAGCTGTACGCTGTTAGAACCCGTGTTCTGCACGGGGGCACCGTTCCTGTTATTTGCTACCCTCTAGCGTGCACTTCTGATTCCAGCGGCATCGAGTTGATGAAGCGGCCCGGACCGACTTTACGCGTACGCTTACGCGAGACTGGTTCCGCTACTGACATACGGCTTGTACCGTATCTGTGGCTGGCGGGTGTCTGTTTCTCTCTCTTTAGTTGGTCATGCATTTTCAATGGAGGGCCCGAAAGGGATGCTTAAACATGCAATTATTGGATCGTTGTTGTGGTCATAAGGTTCGTAGGTATGAAACGGTTCTATTTACGACAGCCCCAAGCCACGTAAAATATGCAAAAGATAAAGTAGAAGCGTCTAACTTTATTTTGCAGGGGCTATGTGATATGGTCAAGGTAGGTTTATTAAATTGTTTATGAACTGCGGGCGCCAAGAAGACCATGGCGCAATGGACTATATCACATTGCATTACATTTGATGTTTTGTGTGCATCTTATATTGTGTGATTATATATATTAGTATATATTAGTTACGCGGCGGTAGTCATATATAAGATGATCCCTTCAAAATACCACTAGTGTTCTTCCTCCAACGAGCACCACCAAGAAAGTTCTACGTTATGAGGCAGGCCGTGACGATCGGGTGTCAGACATATCGTCGTTCGCATACAGTGGGTGTAAGCCATGTTGCACAAGCGTTACGTGGAGGTTATAGTGGCGAGCCTAGCATATGCAGATATGGCCTCGGAACACGGAGGCCGAAAGGTCGAGCATGAGTCATAGAGTTGTTGTGATGGACAATTGTCTACCCTTGAAGTTGTGCTGCCGGCTCTGACGATGAGGGGTGGTGCAATGGATAGGGGTCGTGTAATCGCTTAAATGACCAGGAGGGATGTTCGTTTGAGTGGGAGTTATGTTAGTTATTTTCTAAAAATACTATAACTCAAAATTATTATGAACAAAGTCTTATGTTGTTGCAAATTCCATTGTAGATGTCTCGCCCCTCGTTTAACCTAGGTCTGTTCCTTGAGAAAGAAAAGCTTAAGACCAATGGGTCAAACTTCATGGCCTGGTTCCGCAACCTGAGGATCCTCCTCACTCCCCATAGGGTGGCCTACGTCATTGAGGCCGCCATAGGTGACCCTCCCGCAGATGAAGCCTCTGAGGATGAGAAGAAGGTCTTCCAGACCAAATCGGACGACTCCGCCTTTGTCCAGAGTGGCATGCTCTTCGCCATGGAAGCCGACCTGCAGAAGCGCTTTGAGAAGATGAGCGCCTTTGAGATAATTTCTGATCTCAAGGCTGTCTTTGCGCCGCAGGCTAAGGCTGAGAGATATGAAGCTTCTGAGCTTTTCTTCTCGGCCAAGATGGAGGAGCATAGCAGTGTGAGCGAGCACGTGGTCAAGATGTCTGGCTACGTTCAACGCCTGAATGCTCTGGAATGCAAGATTCCCGATGAGCTGGCGATTGATAGGGTGCTGCAATCGTTGCCCCCTAGCTATAAAGGCTTCGTCATGAACTACAACATGCAGGGCATGGCTAAGTCCCTGGGTGAAGTGTTCGTGATGCTCAAGACTGCTGAGGTGGAGATCAAGAAGGAGCACACGCTGTTGATGGTCAACAAGACCGTCGATTTTAAGAAATCCGGTGGCAAGGGAAAGAAGAGCTGGAAGTCCAGGAGGGAGGGCAAACTGGTTGCCAAGCCCAAGACTAACAAATCTGGTCCCAGAGCTGGCGTGGAGTGCTTCTACTGCAAGGGAAAAGGTCACTGGAAGCGCAACTGCCCCAAGTACCTGGAGGATAGGAAAGCTGGCAAGATAGTCGACAAAGAGCAAGGTATATTTGATATACATGTTATAGATGTGTACCTTACATCCGCCCGTAGCAACACTTGGGTATTTGATACTGGTTCTGTTGCTCATATATGTAACTCTCAGGAGGAGTTGCAGAATAAGAGGCGGCTGGCTAAGGATGAGGTGACGATGCGCGTCGGCAACGGATCGAGAGTCGATGTGGTGGCTGTCAGCACGCTCCCTCTACATCTACCATCGGGATTAGTTTTGGTTTTAAATAATTGTTATTTTGTACCATCGTTGAGTGTAAACATTATAAGTGGGTCTTGCCTGTTACAAGACGGTTATTCATTTAAATCAGTATCAAGCAGTTGTGCTATTTATATGAATGATATCTTTTATGTTGATGCTCCCGAGAGTAATGGTTTATTCTTGTTGAATCTCGATCGTAGTACTCACATCCATAACATAGAAGCCAAACGGATTAAGTGTAGTGATGATACCGCCATGTATATGTGGCATTGCCGTCTTGGTCATACTGGTATAAAGCGCATGAAGAAACTCCACTCCGATGGACTTTTGGACTCGTTGGATTTTGGATCCCTCGATACATGCGAACCATGCCTTATGGGCAAAATGACCAGGACACCGTTCAAAGGTTTCGTTGAACGGGCGTCGGATTTATTGGGGATCATACATACAGATGTGTGTGGACCAATGAGCGTATCGACACGCAATGGTTATCGTGACTTCGTCACCTTCACTGATGACTTGAGTAGATACGGTTATATCTATTTGATGAAACACAAGTCTGAAACTTTTGAAAAGTTCAAAGAATTTCAAAGTGAAGTTGAAAATCAGCTTAACAAGAAAATCAAGCACCTCCGATCCGATCGTGGTGGCGAGTATTTGAGTTTTGAGTTTGGCACACATCTGAAGAGTTGTGGCATCGTACCGCAACTTACGCCTGCTGGAACACCGCAACGTAACGGCGTGTCCGAGCGACGTAATCGTACTCTACTGGATAGTGTCCGGTCTATGATGTCTCTTACCGATTTGCCCGTATCCTTCTGGGGTTATGCGTTAGAAACAGCCGCATTCATTTTAAATAGGGCTCCGTCCAAATCCGTTGAAACGACACCGTATGAATTATGGTATGGCAAGAAGCCTAAGTTATCGTTTCTGAAGGTTTGGGGTTGTGAGGCGTATGTTAAGAAACTACAGCCCGACAAACTCGAACCGAAGTCGGAGAAAGTCGTCTTTGTAGGATATCCGCGGGAAACCGTAGGATACACCTTCTACAACCAAGCTGATGGCAAAACGTTTGTCGCGAAGACCGGTACCTTTCTAGAGAAGGAGTTTCTCGCGAAAGGAGTAAGTGGGAGGAAGGTAGACCTCGATGAGATCGTTGATCCTGAACTCGAGATTCCGAGTGGCGCAACGGAAGCTGTTCCGGAAACGTCGTCCACAGATGGAGTGGGAGAAACTGTCGAGGAAAGTATTCTACCTCATAGGTCTGGTAGATCTCGTATCGCACCAGAATGGTATGGCAACATGGTTTGCACCGTCATGTTAATTGAACAAGACGAACCTACGAACTACAAGGAGGCAATGGCGAGTCTAGAGTCCGAGAAATGGCTAGAAGCCATGAAATCCGAAATAGGATCCATGTATGATAACAAAGTGTGGACTTTGATGGATATTCCCGAAGGGCGCAAGGACGTCGAGAATAAATGGATCTTTAAGAAGAAGACTGATGCTGATGGTAATGTGACCGTCTATAAAGCTCGGCTTGTCGCAAAAGGTTTCCGACAAGTTCATGGGATTGACTACGATGAAACTTTTTCACCGGTAGCGATGCTGAAGTCTATTCGGATTTTGTTAGCAGTTGCTGCCTATTACGATTATGAAATATGGCAGATGGATGTCAAAACAGCCTTCCTAAATGGAAACATTGAGGAAGAGTTGTACATGGTACAACCGGAAGGTTTTATCGATCCAGAAAATGCTGGCAAGGTATGCAAGCTTCAGCGCTCCATCTATGGATTGAAGCAAGCATCTCGGAGCTGGAATCTTCGCTTTGATGAGGTAATCAAAGGTTTTGGATTTGTCCAAAATTTAGAAGAGACCTGCATTTACAAGAAAATGAGTGGGAGCTCGGTTGTGTTCTTAGCACTATATGTAGATGACATATTGTTGATAGGGAATGATGTGGAACTTCTGAATAGCGTGAAGGATTATTTAAACAGTAAGTTTTCCATGAAGGACTTAGGAGAAACTGCATACGTCTTAGGCATTAAAATCTATCGTGATAGATCAAGACGTCTATTAGCGTTGAGTCAGAGTACTTATCTTGATAAAATACTGAAGCGTTTCGGTATGGAGAAGGCAAAGATGGGTTCTCTGCCGGTTATCAAGAATAAAACATTGCGAAAGGCACAGTGTCCGGTAACGGAACAGGATAAGGCCGATATGACTAAACATCCTTATGCTTCAGCCATAGGATCGATTATGTATGCAATGTTAAGTACTAGACCTGATGTGGCATTAGCTCTAAGTTTGACAAGCCGTTTCCAGAGTAATCCTGGAATGGCGCATTGGATTGCTGTTAAGAGCATTCTTAAGTATCTCAATAAGACAAAGGAAATGTTCCTTGTCTATGGTGGCTGCGATGAAGAACTTGGCGTAACAGGTTACGTGGATGCCAGTTTCTGCTCAGACCCCGATGACTCTAAGTCACAGACAGGTTATGTGTTCAAGGTAAATGGGGGCGCCGTGTGCTGGAGAAGTGGGAAGCAACCCATCGTCGCGCAATCTACAATGGAGTCGGAGTACATTGCTGCTTGCGAAGCCGCGAATGAAGCTGTGTGGCTGAGGAAGTTCATCATTGAACTTGGAGAGTTCCCGAGCGTGCAAGACCCCGTGGTCCTCTTCTGCGACAATACGGGTGCCATTGCTAACGCTAAGGAGCCAAGGTCTCACTCCACCGCCAAACACATTCTCCGACGCTTCCATGTGATACGACAGTACGTACAAGGAGGCGATGTGAAGATTTGCAAAGTGCATACGGATCTGAATGTGGCAGATCCCCTGACGAAGCCTCTTCCGCTTGACAAGCATGAAAAACACCAGTTAGCTATGGGTGTTAAGCTTTTACCAAGTTGTAATCTAGATTAATTTGTACTCTAGTGCAAGTGGGAGACTGAAGGAGATATGCCCTAGAGGCAATTAATAAAGTGTATTTCTTTATCATATCTCGTTTGTTCATAATATGTTTTTGTGTCGTGCTATAACCGATTTAAGCGGAAACATTAATACGGGTGTGATGCGTAAACAACCAGGTCCCTAGTAGCCTCTACTAAGACTAGTTTCGTTGCGCGATCGATGATCGAGGTTTCCCGATCATAGGGCATGGCGCCGGTCGGCAATGGAAGTCATATCGTTGGAGAACGATGTGATGGACATACCCATATTTGTAGGACGTAGTCATTACGCCTTTGACCGTGAGACCAACTCTTATTGTTATTCCTGGAAGATACTTTGATTGCACCAAACGTCGTATCTTAATTAGTATGACAATAACGGTGATACTTTTGGGTATCGGAAAGGAGTAGTTGAGACGAGGGGTCAAGAGCGGGATTTGCCAGTCCGCATAGCAGGATAGATACTCTAGGGCCCACTCGGTGAGATTATGTCTAATGAGCTTGCAAGCATGTGACTAGGTCACGGAGACATGAAATCATAGACGAGTAGAAGATAGTGTTGTCGGTAACGAGGTCAAGCTAGATATGGAGATATCTATGAACGACGCTCGGACACGCTAAGTATCGCTATAGCAAAAGGTTTAAGACTTTACATTCAGGTTTGATAGATGAAAGTCATTCGTTATATCACAGGGATTAATTCATGGGGTCCAGGCCTACGAGTTAGTCGTTGATCGGAGAGGAGTCTCGATCATACCTGTTATTATATCGAACCGCTAGGGTAACGCACTTAAGGGGTTTCGACAAGACAACCGGAAAGGAAAGAGATCACCGGGAACGTCCCGGGAGAGGTCCGATGGAGATCGGGCAGCGACGAAATAGTTTTCGGAGCTAGAATAAATTATATATAATATGTTTGATATTAATTAGTGTAATTAATGTCTAAATATGATTTTATATATTTATTTTCGAATTTATTTAGGCTGATTTCCCTAAATGGGCCTTCTGGTCGAAAGAAGGCCCAAGAGGGGAAAAATTCCCTAGGGAATTCGGTGGCGGCTTGGGTGGCCGACCCAGGTGGGCCAAGAGGCCCACCAAGGGGCCGGCGCACCAGCCATAGCCGCACCAGGCATGTGGGATTAGTCCCACATTGCCTGGCTGGCAGGTTGGCTCCCCCCTGGGAGCCTATATATAGAGGGGCACCCCTGGCCTTTTAATTCAACCAATTAATTCCCCAATTCTCTCTCGATTTCGTGATTCCCTTTGTCGGAGTTGCGCCGAGTTGAGAGGGGGATCTCTTCCACCATAGCCCGCTGCCGCGCTGCTGGTGTTCCGGTCCAAGTCTTCCGCTGCTCGTCCTGGACTGGAGCTTCGGAGGCCGTCGTCTCCACCGTACATGTGTAACGCCCTGCGAGGTGCTGCGCTAGCGGTGCTGGGAGGTCTACTTCCTCTACACGACCTTGAGGTCGGCTTCGTCGGTCTTCATCGACAACGTTTGTGCGGGAACGTAATCCCCGCTTTCGGTCTACAAGGGTATGTATTCCGATCTCCGTTCGTACTACTATATCTGCATAGAATAGATCTTGGCATGTTTTAAGGATATCGTTGCTAGGAAATTTTTTGTTTTCTGCACACGATCCCCTTCATGTTTATGTATCCCTTTCGGGCCCTCCATTGAAAATGCAAAGCCAACTAAAGAGAGAGAAACAGACACCCGCCAGCCACATATACGGTACCGGCCGTATGTCAGTAGTGGAACCAGTCTCGCGTAAGCGTACGCGTAAAGTCGGTCCGGGCCGCTTCATCAACTCAATGCTGCCGACAGTGCAAGTGCACGCGAGAGGGTAGCAAATACAAGAAAGACGTCCTCGTATTCAACACGAGTTCTAACCGTACCAGCATACTACGCATAGATCGGCTCTGATACCACTGAAGGGGTTCCGTAGCAGAAAACAATAAATTTTCTAGCTAACGAATACCGAAACATGCCAAGATCTATCTATCTAGTAATACGGTAACGGTGGGCGGAACTGGTCACATACCTCTTGTAGACCAAATAGCGGGGATTACGCTCCCGCACAAGCGTTGCTGACGTAGACGCCGTAGCCGACCTCAAGGTCGCGGAGAACTTGGCGCGACGAAGAAGAAGATGATGATGACGGCGGTGGCGATGACGCTGGGCAGCAGCACCGGTGGCGCCGGGCAGCGACGGCGGCGGCGGCGCTGGGCAGCGGCGGCGGCAGCGGTGGCCGCGGCTAGGGCGCGGCCGTGGCGAGACGATGTCGCCCTGGCACCTCAAGTGTGGTGCCTCCGAGTACTCGCACACATACGGAACTTAACGACAACCCCCGGTCACTCAGATCCAGCTGAGATCGCAGGAGTAGAACTTTGGTGGAATCCCGCGGTGCGACTGGGCACTGCGGTATAGCCTTGGTGGGAGAGAGAGAGAGAAGCGGGCGGAGAATTAACTCAGGCCGGCATATACAACATTAATTGTATTTTGGATGTATTTAAATCAATTAATATGCCCTTCTATATAAAGGGGGAGGGGGTGTGCAAACACCTTGCCTCCCCCATGTGGGACTAAAAGAAAAGCAAGGAAAAAGGAGGGGAAGGGGTTCGGCCGGCCAAGGCTTGGCCGTGGTGGCCATGGGCCTCACGCCTTGCCTATGGTGCCCCCCACATGGACCCAATTCGGCCCATTAAGTGGCTGCCCCTTTTTCCTTCCTTTTTAATTGATTTTAATTAATATTAAATTAATATAAAATATATATAATTCATAATTAATATATTTATACATTATTTAATATCCTGTGACTCCGAAACAATTTCCGGACCACCCGAACTACCTTCGGACATTCCCGGAACCCTTCCGATGTTGCCGGAACTTTTCCGGATTATTTCTCTCTCTCCTATATCTATATTATTCCTAATAATATATCATTCCAAAGTTCTCTCTGTGTCAGCAAGACCTTAAGCGTGTTACCCTATGGTTCGAGAACACTCCAGACATGGCCGAGACCCCTCGCTCGCCAATGACCGCCAGGGAGACCTGGACGTCTGTAATGGTCCCTGTGCATTCCACGAATATCGTCGTTGAACCATAAACATGATATTCATTCCTTTTGTTCCTTCGATATTACCTTGTCCGAGATATGATCGTAAACATCCGATGTCCTGTTTTATCTCGTTACCGACAAGGGTCAATTAACTCGTCTGTGATATTACATCTCTATGACCTAGTCATATGCTGCGCAGCTTTATAGATGTAATCTCACCGAGTGGGCCCAGAGTATCTTTCCATCACACGGATGAACAAATCCCGCTCTTGATCCATATGTCTCAACGTACTCTTTCGAGATACACAAGATACACCTTTATTGTCACCCATTTATGAACTGACGTTTGATGCACTTAGAGTATCCTACGGAGCAGCAATAAATATGATCTCACGGTCCGAGGAATAAGCTATCATATTACTTTCCTATTGCAAATGATGAACATCGTGATACGATCCTATTGCAATACTTTGTTGGGTATGTCCATCACCTTATTCCACTAATAAGATGACCTCATTGTCAACCGACGTGAATGTCCATGATCGGGAAATCTCGATCAACAGTTGCCCAATGAACTAGTTTATATAGAGGCTTACTAGGGACTCTGGTTTGTCTATGTATCACACGTGTATTAACAATTTCGATTAATACAGTTATAGCATGATACATAAACATATTATAAACTTAATGGGATAATGCGATAAATACTATATATTTATTTGCCTCTAGGGCATATCCCCTTCATGAACCGCATCAAACAGTGAAGATGGGGCCAGCAGAAATTAAAGAATGATTACTTTTGCCTCTTTCCCATTAAAAGGACCGAGTAGGTTGTCTAGTGGGGTGGGGGGGGGGGGGGGTGATGCACACGGTGGGTGTGTTGTTGGGAGACCCCAAGAGGAAGGTATGAAGTAGTGCAGCAGCAAGTTTCCCTCAGTTGTGAAACCAAGGTTATCGAACCAGTAGGAAATAATGAATTCCCCCGAGGTGTCAACGGCGCCAGAAAATTCTGCGACGTAAGGGCGCCAGAAAATGCTTCCTGGGACGTAGGTGACGTGGAACCTGCACACAACACAATCAAGATACTTTGCCCCAACTTAATGGTGAGGTTGTCAATCTCACCGGCTTGCTGTAACAAAGGATTAAATGTATGTGTGGAAGAAAGATGTTTGTTTGCAGAAAGTAACAGGTTTGCAGTTTGTGGTTTATCAGATTAAAGAGAAGGACCGGGGTCCACAGTTCACTAGTGGTGTCTCTCCATAAATAATAATAACATTCATGCTGGTAAACAAATTACAGCTGGGCAATTGATAGAATAATGATGAGCAAACCAATGCATATACCAACGTTATGATGTCTAGTGTGAGATTCATTCGGGCATTACAACAATATACATAGACCGTTCCAACCGCATCTATGACTAATAATCCACCTTCCGGTTAGCGTCCGCACCCCTTTCAGTATTAAGTTGCATGCAACAGATTATCGCCTTAAGCACTGTGTGTAAAGTAAGTAAGTAACATCATCCTTAGACAAAGTACTACTGTTTTATCCCTAGTAGCAACAGTACATCTACAACCTTAGAGCTAGCTGTCACCACCCCAGATTTAATAGAGACATGAACCTACTATCGAGCATAAATACCCCATCTTGGAGTCTCAAGCATCTACTTGGCTAGAGCATACACAAGTAACGGAGAGTATGCAAGATCATTAAATAGCACACACATGATATATTATGAAGCAATAACTTTAGTACTCAATATTCATCGGATCCCAGCAAACACAACATGAAGTATTACATAACGGTGATCTTGATCATGATAGGCAGCTCACAAGTTCTAAACATGATAGCACAAGAGGAGAAGACAACCATCTTGCTACTGCTATGGACCCGTAGTCCAAGGGTAGACTACTCACGCATCAGTCCGGAGGCGGTCATGGTGACGTAGAGGCCTCCGGTGACGATTCCCCCTCCCGGCAGGGTGCCGGGGAGAAGTTCTGATCTCTCCCGAATTGGTGTTGACGACGGCGGCGGCTCGGGACCCGTGGAGGAAAATATGAACACTGTGTTAGAGTTTTTAGTCTGGGGGCAATTTGTAGGCGAAAGGGCGAAGTCGGTGGCGCCCCGAGGGGCCCACACCTGGTCCTCGCGCGGCCAGGAGTGCTGCCGCGCGAGCACGTGGTGGCGCCGCCTCGGTGGCCCACTTCGTCTCGTGTTCGGCTTTCTGGAACGTTCTCGATGAAAAACTGACTTCAGAAAAGAAATCGTCCAATTCCGAGAATATTTCCTTAAGTACTTTTCTGAAACCAAAAACAGCAGAAAACAGGGAACTGGCACTGTGGCATCTTGTTAATAGGTTAGTCCCAGAAAATGCATAAAACTATATAAAATGCATATAAAACATGTAATAACTTGGTATCATATAGCATGGAACATAAGAAATTATAGATACGTTGGAGACGTATCAACATCCCCAAGCTTAGTTCTACTCGTCCCGAGTAGGCAAGAACGATAAAAGAAGAATAATTTCTGAAGTGACATGCTTAAACACAATCTTGATCATAATATAATGTAAGGCTCATGTTATGAATGAAGTGACTCAAGGCAATGATCTATAGTTTGCTAACAAATAGACAAGGAGTAAACAACTACATCATATAAGTAAAACTTTTCATGAATAGTACTTTCAAACAAGCATAAAAAAGATTTGCATAAGAGTTAACTGATAAAGCAATATTATCTAAGCAAAAGAGCATTGAAGCAACACAAAGGAAGATATAAGTTTCAGCATTGGCTTTCAACTTTTGAACATGTATATCATATAGATAGTTGTCAACACAAAGAAATATAACAAGTGCAATAAGTAAGCATATAAGAATTGTTGCACACAGTTGACACAAGTGTTTGCTTCGGGGATAGAAAGAAGTAGGTAAACTGACTCAACATAAAGTAAAAGATAGGCGCTTCGCAGAGGGAAGCAGGGATACAAGCATGTGCTAGAGCTTCTTAGCTTTATAGGTTTTTTAAATCATATAGAGAGCATAAAAGTAAGTTTTGAGCGGTGTTTGTCGTTGTCAACGAATGGTAATGGGCACTTTACCCCCCTTGTCAACCAGACTTTCAAGAGCGGCTCCCATGAATGACGTTATTTCTACCAGCAAGGTAGATCATCCCTCGTATTCTCTTTAGTTTACACATGTATATTTTAAAAACTTGTTTGACACTCCTCCCCTCCAATGCATACACAATCCATGCCTTCCAACAATCACATACCATGGAGGAGTGTCTATATTAAATTGTATAACAGTTTGAAGCATAATAAATTTTTGCAAAACCATGTGAAGAGAATGATGATGAAAGTTGTAATTAATTGGGACTGGGCACCCCATTTGCCAGCTCTTTTTGCAAAGTTAATGGATAAGCGGTGTATATGCCACTAGTCCGGTTGGTGAAAGTCTGTCTAAAAGCAAATGACAAGGTTGATATCCGTAACACCACATACTTCCTCATGAGCTAATAAACATTGACACAAATAAGGGATAATAAATTTTGAATAAAAGGTAGCACATGAAGTATTTACTTGGAATGGCAGGAAATACCATGTAGTAGGTAGGTATGGTGGACACAAATGGCATAGGTTTTGGCTCAAGGATTATGGATGCACGAGAAGCATTCCCTCTCAGTACAAGGCTTTGGCTAGCAAGGTTGTTTGAAACAAACACAAGTATAAACTATGACAACAAGACGTATATAAAAACATATTGCAAGCATTATAAAACTCTACATTGTCTTCCTTGTTGTTCAAACACTTTAACTAGAAAATATCTAGACCTTAGAGATACCAAACATGCAAACCAAATTTCAGCAAGTTTTACGGTAGTTCCTCACTAATAGGTTTTAACTACATGATGTAAAAGCTTAAACATGATCTACTTGAGAGCTCAAAACAATTGCCAAGCACCACAACATGCAAGATAACAATCCATAAGAGCATGTATATCTTTCTTTATACCATCTACCACATTTAGCATTTTCTGTTCTCAACCAAACACCAATCAACTTATTTAAAAGATAAACTCTCCAAGTAATTAAACAATGAGATATGAGAGTATGATATAATAAAGCTAACAGCTCTAGCAAGAGATGCATGAAAAACAAGAGCTAGAAAGCATTGAAGTAACATAGAAGAATACTCAACAAATATAAGTGAAGAATACGAGTATTCATAAGAAAAAGCGGAGCGTGTCTCTCTCCCACAAAGGAATGTTAGGATCCATTTTATTCAGAGAATGAAAATAACAAAAGCAAAAAAACAAAAACAAACAGACGCTTCAAGAAAAGCACATAAGAAGTGGCGGAATTAAAATATAGTTTCACTAGAAAGGACCTGATAGTTTGTTGATGAAGAAGGGGATGCCTTGGGCATCCCCAAGCTTTGACGCTTGAGTCTTCTTGAAATATGTTGGGTGACCCACGGGGGCATCCCCAAGCTTTGGCTTTACTATCCGCTTGATCACATCATATCATCCTCTCTCTTGATCCTTGAAAACTTTCTCCACACCAAACTTAGAGTAAACTTCATTAGAGGGTTAGTGCACGAAAAATTATGATATTCTGTAGGAACACAATTGCTACCAATGCTACTGGACATTAGCTACAGCCACTAATACTTCATAGGATAAAAAGATCCAATCAAAATAGCAAAAGAGGCATTGCAAAATAAATGGCAGAATCTGTCAAAAACAGAACAGTCCGTAAAGACGAATTTTTTCGAGGCACTTAACTTGCTCAGATCAGAAAACTCAAAACTAATGAAAGTTGCATATATATCTGAGGATTACGCACAAAAAAAGGGCAGATTATTTGGATTTTTCTGTGAGGAGTTACGAATTAAACGGTGGACAGCAGAAAACTGTTTCTGCGCAGGAATCCAAATTTAGCATGAACTTTAAACTAGAGGCTTATCTTGACACAACAATGCAATAAAATAAAGATACAAAGGAATTGATACAGAGGTAGGACAAGTCCTTGAGAAATAAAATAAAATAACAGGAAATAAAAGTGGGTTGTCTCCCATAAGCGCTTTTGTTTAACGCCTTTCAGCTAGGCACAGAAAGCAAAACTCAAGTATTATCAAGAGATGAAGCATCAACACCAATAATTTCCTCCAAAACATGGTTGGTTGTAATAGGTGTTTTTGGTATCCAAGAGTGTGTCCTATTATGTAAACCATCACTTTTAGGCATATTGGGAGGTTTGGGTTTGGGAATATAAATAAACTTTTGCTCTCTTCCTACAAAAGCCTTATCTTTCTTAGTTTTAATAGAGGCATAGGTTGAACTTAAGGTCTCCATAGCATCTTCTAATTCATCAATTCTATGATTATGAGTATCAAGGGTGTTGCTAGTTTCTAAAGCAGTGATTCTTCCATTAATGTCATCTAGTGATTCATTACCCTTGCTAGTATTATCAAGAAAAGTTTTCTCCATAGAATCCAACCTTTTAATAATATCTTCCAAAGTGATCTCAGTTTTAACTTCTTTAGTAAGGGGTGGTGCCCCTACCAAACTTTCAATTAAATTGCAGGCTTCAAAAGCAGGTGTACCAAGAAAGTTACCCCCCGTAAGAGTATCAAGAACATACCTATACCAACTAGAGATACCAACATAAAAATTCCTAAGGAGGATTAAAGTAGAGTGCTTTTTAGTGCATTTTTTGATGAGCATCATTTATCCTATACCAAGCATCTTTTAAACTTTCTCCTCCTTGTTGTTTAAACGAACGAACTTCAACTTCAGGACTACCCATTTTCAGCAACTTAAATATCAAACCGAATAACCAAAATAACAAAAACTGAAAATAAAATAGCAAACCGAAATAAACAAAGTAATGCAAGTAACTATTTTTTTGTATTTTTGATATTAAGCAAACAAGACAGTAATAAAAATAAACTAAGCAAGACAATAACAAAATAAAAAAGATTGGATGTGTGAAAACTCCCCTCGTAGAAGAATCTTCAAATCACCGGCAACGAAGTTGACGGAGGAGTGTGAAGGTTTTCAAAGGAATTCTTATTTCCCCGGCAACGAAGTTGACGGAGGAGTGTGAAGGTCTTCAAAGGAATTCTTATTTCCCCGGCAACGGCGCCAGAAAAATGCTTGATGCACACGGTGGGTGTGTTGTTGGGAGACCCCAAGAGGAAGGTATGAAGTAGTGCAGCAGCAAGTTTCCCTCAGTTGTGAAACCAAGGTTATCGAACCAGTAGGAAATAATGAATTCCCCCGAGGTGTCAACGGCGCCAGAAAATTCTGCGACGTAAGGGCGCCAGAAAATGCTTCCTGGGACGTAGGTGACGTGGAACCTGCACACAACACAATCAAGATACTTTGCCCCAACTTAACGGTGAGGTTGTCAATCTCACCGGCTTGGTGTAACAAAGGATTAAATGTATGTGTGGAAGAAAGATGTTTGTTTGCAGAAAGTAACATGTTTGCAGTTTGTGGTTTATCAGATTAAAGAGAAGGACCGGGGTCCACAGTTCACTAGTGGTGTCTCTCCATAAATAATAATAACATTCATGCGGGTAAACAAATTACAGTTGGGCAATTGATAGAATAATGATGAGCAAACCAATGCATATACCAACGTTATGATGTCTAGTGTGAGATTCATTCGGGCATTACAACAATATACATAGACCGTTCCAACCGCATCTATGACTAATAATCCACCTTCCGGTTAGCGTCCGCACCCCTTTCAGTATTAAGTTGCATGCAACAGATTATCGCCTTAAGCACTGTGTGTAAAGTAAGTAAGTAAGTAACATCATCCTTAGACAAAGTACTACTGTTTTATCCCTATTAGCAACAGTACATCTACAACCTTAGAGCTAGCTGTCACCACCCCAGATTTAATAGAGACATGAACCTACTATCGAGCATAAATACCCCCTCTTGGAGTCACAAGCATCTACTTGGCCAGAGCATACACAAGTAACGGAGAGCATGCAAGATCATTAAATAGCACACACATGATATATTATGAAGCAATAACTTTAGTACTCAATATTCATCGGATCCCAGCAAACACAACATGAAGTATTACATAACGGTGATCTTGATCATGATAGGCAGCTCACAAGATCTAAACATGATAGCACAAGAGGAGAAGACAACCATCTAGCTACTGCTATGGACCCGTAGTCCAAGGGTAGACTACTCACGCATCAGTCCGGAGGCGGTCATGGCGACGTAGAGGCCTCCGGTGACGATTCCCCCTCCCGGCAGGGTGCCGGGGAGAAGTTCTGATCTCTCCCGAATTGGTGTTGACGACGGCGGCGGCTCGGGACCCGTGGAGGAAAATATGAACACCGTGTTAGGGTTTTTAGTCTGGGGGGAATTTGTAGGCGAAAGGGCGAAGTCGGTGGTGCCCCGAGGGGCCCACACCTGGTCCTCGCGCGGCCAGGAGTGCTGCCGCGCGAGCACGTGGTGGCGCCGCCTCGGTGGCCCACTTCGTCTCGTGTTCGGCTTTCTGGAACGTTCTCGATGAAAAACTGACTTCAGAAAAGAAATCGTCCAATTCCGAGAATATTTCCTTAAGTACTTTTCTGAAACCAAAAATAGCAGAAAACAGGGAACTGGCACTGTGGCATCTTGTTAATAGGTTAGTCCCAGAAAATGCATAAAACTATATAAAATGCATATAAAACATGTAATAACTTGGTATAATATAGCATGGAACATAAGAAATTATAGATACGTTAGAGACGTATCAGGGGGGGGGGGGGGTGAATAGGCAACTACAATTTTTTTTTCTTTTAATACAATTAAGGTATTGCTCAAATATAAGTTCTCTAGATATGCAACTAGATGAACAATCCTATATGAGGAGCAAGATACACACTAGCAATATATGATAAACAAGATAATAAGCTAGTAACGAAGTAAAGATAAGCAAAAAGATAACCACACGGTGACGCGGAGATGTATCCAAAGTTCACTTCCAATGGAAGCTACGTCTCCGTTGGAGCGGTGTGGAGTTGTCGTGGTGGTATCACGGCAGATGCCATAGGATGGCTAATTGTGTGGGGCCGATGGACGCTGGTGGATCCGGGGAGGGCTAGCGAGCTAAGGAGCTCACACAAAAGATGGCACGGAATAAACCAAAACCGACTTAGGCAGGGAAGAAACCGCAAGAACACACGAAGAACACACTCAAAACCACAAGCAACCACAAACACGCACGATGTACCCAGGTTCGGGGCCCTCGTGAGGAGGTAACACCCCTACTCCTGCCTTGCCTCTCTCTATACGTGTCTCACAAGATCTACAAAGGTGCTCCTTGAGCTGTTTTACCTCTCTCTAGGATGAACTCAAGAACCAGGATGAACTACAAGTAGACGAGGAGTAAATGCGCCTATAGTTTTGGCCCTCTTCTTCCTCTCTTTCTCACAGGAGGAGTTATGGCGCTATTTATAGAGGTCCAGCCGAGTTGCCCGGGAACCCTAGCCTCTCCGGGCCCCCCCCCCCCCCAGACAACAGCTTCACTCCAACGTTAATGTCGACATCCCTACCACGACCTAGCAGCCGGGCTATCCGACATAGGCCGTGATAGGTCATGATGCGCCTTGCCGTAGTCGCCGCCGGCTCAGGTAATGATGCTTCCCCTGCCAGAGACAGGACGTGCCTTCTCCATGCCTTGTCTCCTGTCAGTCAGTTGCCAGTACAGTGGAGTAGTCACGTCGCCCTTGTCTTGTACCCTTTGTCCCGCGCCCGTATCAGACGGGAGGTGACCTTACTTCCGTGTCAGGCGGGTCAGTGTCCTGCGTTCGTACCTGCCCTTGACTTGTCGCCCGACTTAGGGTATGTCGGACACATCCTCCTATCCCGGCATCCGTATGCCGGGCTTCTCTCCGTGTGCCGGCAAGGCTATGCCGGGCCTGGACCTCCGACATACCTCACCCGGCCTAAATTGGTATGTCGGATTCTCTTTCCTGCACATCACATACAAATAAACAACTCGAACATGGTGATGTCGGTTAGAATAAGCTCGCTACTCCTCGCCTTTACCCTACCCGGGGGTAGCCCCCCGACACTAGTCCCCGAAGCTGGTGTAGTCCTGCAGCCTCGGATGAAGGGCTGCATCAGATTTAACCCAATAATTGCCTCGAACCAATAGCAGACATAAGTATGTTGGGTAACTCCATTGCTCCGACTTGCTCAAGTCGATCCTTTTTAAGGCCCTCCGACACCACCATGTCGGGCTGATAAGAAAACTCCGGCATGCCTATCCCGACATACGGTAAAATCATACGACATGGCCATCTTGGTTTGACACTGAGCTCTCAGCCATCCTTGGTTCTTGTTCCGGTACCTCCGACATCAACAAATCTTGCCGCAGATCTCCTCCCGAGACGTGTCATATACTTGCTGCACCATCCCGAGAAACTCGCCACGCGGCCTGACGAACCGTCACCAACACGCCGCACGGGTCCCACCAGCTGTCATATCCCGCAGACACTCGAGTAGTTTGACCCCGAGGCGCCTCCTCGATTTCCGGGCTAGCAACCGCATCCGATCCGCAGCTGACGGTTCCCATACTGTGGCCCGCTGTGCGGCCGATCGTGCGGCCATAACCGCTCCACCTCCGTGAACCGCCGCATACACGATCCCACTACCCGCTCAAAACCAACGGGCGGGAAAAAACGGGCAACCGCCTCGCCACCTTCCCTCTTAAATAGCCTCGCGCACGATTCCCTCGCCCCTTCGCCTCCATACTTCCCATCTTCTTCCTCCTTCACTCTCCTCCGCCGCCGCTGCGCCCGAACGCCCGCGGCCGCACACCGACGACCTCGCCGCCGTTCAGAAGACGCAGCCCGGAGCCGCCGTCGTCACCGTTCCTCCAGCGCGAATCGCGATCTCCGGTGAGTTTCTTTCCCTCCCCGCACCCGATTAGATCCCCTAGGACCTCGCCGGCGTGCTCGTGTCCGAAGCTTTTCCTCCGCCCCTGCCTCTACTCCGGCCACCGGAGGGGAGCGAATGGTCCCCGCGCCTTCCAGTCTTGCTACTGCTCCCTAGATCTTCCTTGTTCAACTTAGCAATATTTAGGCGCCATACTCACGGTTCTTCTCCCTTAGCTCCTAGAAAGGTTTTCCTTTATTTCCATTATCCATATCTCCTGTGTGCCTTGTAACCGACACAACTCTGTTTTCTCCCCGGCATTCGACGACTGCTATCCGACTTACTCTACACCTCGGTCTATAACTCGGCATCTGTTTTGCAGATAAGCCGACATGTCTTCGAGCCATTCCTCCGAGCAACCCGACACATCCGCGGAAGGAATCCGAGGAGGCTGGGAAGGCTCCGACGTAGTGCAAGACGACCTCGATTGGCTACGTCGCACGCGCCGCGTCCCGGCACCAATCATCTGCCGACTTCCTGGCGACGAAGTTGAGCCCGCGCCCCAGGAAGGAGAACGGGTGGTGTTTGTCGCGCACTTCGAGCGCGGCTTCGCCCTTCCGACAAGCAGGTTCTTCCGAGCCTTCCTCGACAAGTTCGAGCTACAGCCGCATCATTTGCCGGCAAACTCCATCACGGTCCTCTCGGCATTCGTCGCCTTCTCCGAGGGGTACCTCGGCCTGTGGCCTCTGGTCAGCCTCTGGGCGAAGTATTTCGTGCTTCGGAAGCAAAGCATTCCGAACAAGGGCGTGAAGGACAAGGAGATGACGGCGTGCGGGGCCGCCACCATTGCTGCCCGGAAGCTCTCCGACTTCCCCAAGGTCACCGGGCTGGAGTCCTGCCGTAAGTGGCAGCGCAGCTTCTTCTACGTGAAGAATCCGGACTCCGCTGATAACGCCAAGGGGTATGACTTCCTCAACCTCCCAGAGTTCCGACTCGACCCGCCCTATTCCCAGGCGAACTGGGGCTGGGATCCGTCGGGCAGCGACGCAGAGACCCAGGCCATCCACAACCACCTGCTCTCCATCAAGGACGATCTGACGGCGGATGACCTCCTGAGGACCTTTGTCGCCCGCCGGATAAGCCCCCTGCAGAACCGGGTGCACAAGATCTGCCATATGAGTGGGCCCCAAGACCCAACTCGGATCAGCTCGTTTGAGCTGGACAAGCCGGCGGTGCGCAGACGTGTCCGAGCCATCGCCCAAACCTCCATGGGAGACGACTGGGAATGGGGACTTGAACCCCACAGTCGCGCCAATCCTCCGCCCAAGGTAAGCTCTAGTTCTTCCTCTCCGACCTCACCATGCAACCGACACAGCAGCTATATTACATTCTTGCCTTTCTTGTTTCCTTAGTCAATTCCCGCTACCTTCCTTTTGCAGAGGTTTGACCGTCAAGCCCGGGAGGACAAGAGGTGGGCCAATGGTGGTTGGCGGGCAGACAACGCCGTGCCGGCAATTCCGCTCACCGAGGACCCGGATGACGAGGACCACTTGTCGATCCCGGTCTCCCGCACCTCCGGCCCGGGTAAGCCTCGAACTCGGTCTTGTCCCCAAGACGAATCTGACGACGACGATTGTGTGATGCTAGAGATCACACATGCCACTCCCTTGGCCTGTGCTGACCCTCTGCCTCCAACACCAGTCGCGCCGACCACCCAAACAGCTACGCGCAAGCGCTTGGGAGCCGGCACCTCTGCCGCGGACAACCCGGGGGCCAAGAAGGCCAAAATCACCAAGAAACCTTCCCGCAAGAAGATCCCGACCGCTGCCGGGTAAGCATCTTTCCTTTCGTTTTTCGACCTCTTTGCCTCATCCACTCTAACCTTTACTTCACGCGCAGAGCCCCGCTCGAGCTCGACCAGAATGACTCGGCGACTCCGACAAACGCCGGAGTCGGCAGTCCACCCCGGGCGACACCCGCGGAAGCCGACATAGCCATGTCCGGCGCCTCTCCGCCGATACTTAAGACCGCAGCGGAAGGGAGCCGAGCGAGCCCGGACCGAGATGTCAGGTCTGGCGGCAACCAATCGCGTCCCGTCGCTGCACAAACCGAGACCGCGGCGGTGCCGGACGCACCCCCGCAGCAACCAACGCCGCCGGAACCACCATCTTCCGCTGTAAGCAAGCAGCCATCTGCACAACAACAGTGCCGGGCACCAACTAAGGCCGCCAAGAAGAAAACTGCCCCGACCCCGGATCAGTTGGCGGCCAAGAAAGGTCAGCTTCCTCCGGGTAAACTCAAAGTGGTGCACCCTCCTCGCACTGCCGTTAAGACGGCGGCCCTACGCATGCTGGAGGCCACCGTCGACCGAGTTGCCACCGCTGCCGACTTGGAGAGTTCAGGTTTCCTTATGCCCAGTGCTGACTCTTCAGGTTCGATGGAGCAGTACAACACGGATTGGAATGCCGCCGACATCAACGAGGCTACCTCTTCCGACCCAAGTATTGACCATCCGGCTGGGCCCGGGAGAGTTGCTCAGTCTCTGCACGCACTTCAATCTGCGGTCCTTCAACTAACAACCGCTGCAGAGGTAAGCTCTTCCAACATCCACTATCTCTAGTCCCCGAGGTTCTGGTCGAATGGTTAAGACTTGACCGAGTTAAGACCATTCGGCGAGAAACTTCAACAAACACTTCTCTAACACTTCGTTTTCTATCCCAGTCATGTAGCAAGGAGCGCACCCGGGTTTTTCAGAGGCTGCTGGTCGAGCACGGGTCCCTCCGAAGGTGGTTCAAAGAGCTTCAGGCTGCACACCAGGGCCATGGTACACTCCCTTGTCTCCGACATATCCTTCCCTTCTCTAGGTTCTCTTCACCATTATAACCGACCTGTTGCTTTTTCAGCCGACACCGCCGCCCGAGTTGCCGCCGAGCACAAGCTCGAGTTGGAGAAGGAGCAGGCCAACTCAACTCGGCTCCAACAAGAACTGGAGAAGGCCAAGACGGAGAAGGCCGAGTTGGAGAAGACCCTGGCGGATGCCGTGCGGATTCAGGGTGAAGTGCTCGAGCAAACTGAGTGTCGCGCCACCTTGGCCGAGAAAAAACTCAACACCCTCAAGTCCCAGTGCGACATCTGGCTGGCCGAACTGAAGAAGATCAACGACCAGATGGATAGTGAGTTTCTCCAAACTTTATCCCTTCTTGCTTGACTTTCTTGCCGATATACACCCTATATCGGCCCGCCTTCTGACTTATCAACAGCTTTCTTCTCCTCAGAGCACTTCTCCCACACGCACACCGTTGCGGTGAAGGCCATCAATCGGGCGCGTGCGAAGAGGGCTGAAGTCGGCCCCATCTCTGGTGAGTGGGATGTGGAGGACCACCTCGTAGCACTCAACGCGCGCTTCGCGCCGCTCAAGAGTATCGGGATGGAGCTCCTTGATGCCGGCGTTCACGTCTATCGGAAGCTCTGGCCCGGCGCCACGCCTCCGGACAATGTGTCCGACTTGGCCCAGGAGTTGATGAAGACGGAGCGTCGCCTCCGGGAATGGAGATCCTCCGCAGCCCGTGCCGGTGCGGACCAAACCCTCTCCTTCATACTATCCTGGTATGAAGGGATCGATCTTCAGAAGGTGCGGGCGCAGCGTGAGAACTCAGCGTGGACAACCGATCCCGCCAAGATCCAGCTCCGACAAGACGCTGCGCACTACTTTGCCAGCTACTCACAGCCCCACCAATATGTCGAGGGCGAGGTCTACTCGGACGACGAAGACTATGCCGACGACGATGAGGACGAGGAGGAAGACGCCGAAGAAGAAAACCAAGGCAGTCTCACCGGCAAAGCCCAGCCATCCGGGAAAGCTTCCACCTCTGGGACTGCGGACTTAGCCAGCGAGGACGCCGCCGCCGACATTACCAAGTCGGCCTCGACCGACCAGCCGAAAACCGCCGCTGAGGTCAACGTCGAGCTGGGAGCTGCCGACACCACCGAGTCCATCGCTGCTACCGAAATTCCTGCTGCCAAGCCTCCTGTGTAAAACCTTAGAGAACAATTCTATCAAATCCCCGGAATGTCGGGTTCATATGTAATATATACAAGTTTAAGTAGGATACTCTGTTATCTGGCTTATTGAATTAAACAAGCATCGAGCCATGTCGGATCACTTTACACCGAGTCCCCGAGTTTACTTTCTCGTTCACTATACTTGGTGATTTTTGCTCTTGTCTACCATACAGGCGTTCGACAGTCGAGTCACAAAATCACGACTATAGCATACGATACTAGAAAATGCCCGGATTTAGGTTCAAAGGTATCCGACATAACGGAAGAAAAAACTGACATACAGGATTAGTACACAACACGTGCCGAATTGCTTTTACACCGAGTTCCCGAGTTCGTTTTCGTGTTTACCACCTTCCACTATCTTTGCTCTTGACTACCACTTTGGGCATCCGTCAGTCGAGTCACAAGATCATTTCACATAGCACACATTACTTGGCTTTGAAACAAGGTTGAAAATTTATTCGGCACGTGGATAACAGGTACGAAATAAACAAGGCAGTCCCCGAGTTTCACCTCGAGACGCCAGCATGCAGGTAACGAAGGAATAACCGAAATACAGACATAGATAAAGATCTGGCAGTCCCCGAGTTTACCCCGGAGTGCCGACATGCAAAAGACATAAAAAAAAGAATCATTACGCGGATAAGGCAGTCCCCGAGACTTTCTCTGGGATGCCGACATTTCACTCAAAAGGGACCGAGATACATACACTGTGCCCTTTACGCAAAAAAGGGACGAAGTAGAGCTACATTCCACGGTCGTTTGGTTTCCTCGCCGGCTCTATCCATTACACCCTTTCTGGCTTCCTGTGCATCTACCAGATAATATGAGTCGTTGTGCAGGGCTTTGCTCACGACAAAAGGTCCTTCCCATGGAGGGGACAACTTGTGCATGCCGGCAGTGCACTGTATCAGTCTCAGCACTAGATCTCCTTCTCTGAACACCCGGGGGTGTACCTTCCGGCTATGATAGCGTCGGAGGTTCTGCTGGTATATTGCTGACCGAGACAGGGCCAACTCTCTTGCTTCCTCAAGCAAGTCGACATCATTCTCTCGGGCTTCTCTTGCCTCAGTTTCTGTAAACATCGCCACCCTGGGCGAGTCATACTGTATGTCGGTTGGCAACACCGCCTCAGCACCATACACCATAAAGAATGGTGTATACCCGGTGGATCTGTTGGGTGTGGTCCGGAGACCCCATAGCACCGCCGGTATTTCCTCTATCCAGCATCCCGGAGTTCGCAGGAGTGGTTCTATCAACCGGGCCTTTATGCCGGCCAGCACCAATGCGTTGGCCCTCTCAACCTGCCCATTTGCTTCTGGGTGCGCCACCGAGGCCACATCAAGCCGGATTCTCTTCTCCGCACAGAACCGAGCAAACTCCCCCATTGCAAAGTTGGTGCCATTGTCCGTGATAATGCTGTGCGGGTAACCATATCTTAGTATGATATCCTTCAAAAATGAGACGGCTGTAGCTCCATCACACTTCCGAATCGGCTTCACCTCGATCCACTTGGTGAACTTATCCACCATGACCAGTATATGAGTCATGTTACCTCGCGCCGGTTTGAACGGACCCACCATATCCAAGCACCATACCGCAAACGGCCATGTGATGGGGATAGTTTTCAGTGCTGCCGCCGGCATGTGTACTCTGTGTGCAAACCTCTGGCAACCTCCACACTTCCGGACAATATCCTCTGCTTGCTGCAGAGCCGAAGGCCAATAGAACCCGTGCCGGAAGACCTTTGCCACCAGTGCCCTTGAGGAGGCATGATGACCGCATTCACCTTGATGTATCTCGAGCAGCATTTCTTGCCCTTCCTCCGTGTCAACGCAACGCTGCAGCACCTCCGTGACACTTCTCTTATACAGCTCTTGGTTGATCACCGTGTAAGCCTTGGCCCTTCTCACCACCTGCCGGGCTTCCACTTCATTGTCCGGCATGGTCCCATCCATGATATATGCCATGATGGGTAGCGCCCAATCCGGTACCGGCCTCACAGGGAAGATTGGGGCATCTATTTCCATAGGCTCGGCTGACATCACCTCTGCCGACATACCTTGTACAGTCCCCGGGTTTAGCCAAATGCTCCCGACATCAACCTCCATGGGCACGACTTCTGCCTCTGAGCTCTTCGGGATAAATATGGACTCCGACTCGGGTGATGGCTTGATTGACGGCTTCTTTAAGTGTTCCAAAGCTATGCCGGGTGGGATCGCGTCCCGTGATGACCCCAGCTTGGACAATACATCCGCAGCCTCATTCTCTCCCCGGGGTATGTGCTTGAACTCGCATCCTTCAAAAAATCCGGAAATTTTCTGTACATGGAACCGGTATGACGCCATGTTGGCATCCAACGCGTCCCAATTTCCCGACACCTGCTGCACCACCAAATCCGAGTCACCATAACATTCTACCCGCCGGATGCCGATTTCCTTAGCGACCTTGAGGCCATGCACGAGTGCCTCATACTCAGCCACATTGTTGGATGCCGAGAAATGAATCTGGAGCACATATTTCAGTACATCTTGCTTCGGAGAAGTGAGGACCACTCCGGCACCCAACCCGATTTTTGCCTTGGACCCATCAAAGTGCATCTTCCAAAAATTGAAGTCGGGCGGGGGAGGCTCATATTGCATCTCGGCCCAGTCCACCAAGAAGTCCGGCAGCGCCTGCGACTTAATGGCGTCCCTCCTTTCGTAAGTCGGGGCGTACGGAGACAACTGGATGGCCCATTTGGCAACTCGGCCGCTGGCATCTTTGCACCCTATAATCTCGGACAAGGGAGCCTCGCTCACCACTGTAACCGGATGCTCTTGAAAGTAGTGTTTCAACTTGGTGACCGCCAGGTATACACCGTAGGCCATCTTCTGGTAGTGCGGGTAATTCTGCTTGGAGAGGGAGAGCACCTCACTCAGGTAATACACGGGCCTCTGCACCACCCTCTTACCCTCTTCTCTTTCCACCACCATCACCACGCTTACAACCCGGTTGGTAGCCGCGATATAGAGCAACATCGGCTCCTTGGGTAAGGGAGATGCCAACACCGGTGCATTTGAGAGTGTCTTTTTCAGGTCATTAAAAGCTGCATCTGCTTGTGGTGTCCATGTAAAGGTTTTACTCTTTTTCATGAGTTGATACAAAGGCAAAGCTTTCTCTCCTAACCGGCTCACAAACCGACTTAGGGATGCCAGGCATCCGGTGAATTTTTGTACATCTTTAAGGCGAGTGGGCAGTTTCATGCTTTCGATAGCTCGGATCTTGCCCGGGTTAACCTCGATACCCCGGCTAGACACCAGGAAACCGAGTAACTTTCCGGCCGGTACACCGAAAGTACACTTGTCCGGGTTAAGCTTCATTCGAAACTTTCTCAAGTTAACGAATGTTTCCCTTAGATCATCGATCAGAATGGATTTTTCTTTTGTTTTTATGACTATATCGTCGACATACACCTCCGCATTCCGACCTATTTGCTCATGCAAGCATTTCTGCATGCATCTTTGATAAGTGGCACCGGCATTTCTCAACCCGAAGGTCATGACACGATAGCAATAAGCCCCGTACGGGGTGATAAAAGCAGTCTTTAATTGATCAGCCGGGTTCAATGGTATCTGGTGAAAACCAGAATACGCATCTACAAAAGACAAAAACTCACACCCGGCAGTGGAGTCGATCACTTGATCTATCCGGGGGAGCGGGAAAGGATCTTTCGGGCAGGCCTTGTTGAGGTTGGTGAAGTCGATGCACATGCGCCACACCTTGGCCAGGAGAGGGTCATCCTTTTTCTTCTCTACCAGGACCGGGTTAGACAACCAGTCCGGGTGCAGTACTTCCATCACAAATCCAGCCGCAAGCAATACGGCTAGATGCTCCATGATCGCGGCTCTTCTCTCGTCCGAGAGACGTCTTGTCGGTTGCTTCACCGGCTTTGCATCCGGCCTCACGAATAACGAATGCTCAGCCAACTCCCTCGGAACTCCTTGAAGGTCGTCATTCGACCAAGCAAAGACATCCCGATTCTCACGGAGGAAGTCGGTGAGCTCGCCTTCCTATTTGCTGTCCAGGCTGGTGCCGACGATCACCCGGTGCTCTGGGTTAGCCGGGTCTACTACGACCTTCTTGGTCTCCTTTGGTGGCTGGAAGGAAGCATGCTGCTCCGGGTTCGCCATCCCGGGTACGCCGAGTTGGGAGGCTTGGGCCAGCGTCACCACTTGCTGGATTCTCTTCTTCTCCTCGGCTATGACCAATGACTCGGCCAAGCAAGAGCCGGCCGTAGCACACTCGATAGAGCGCTTGTAGTCCCCAGCGATAGTGATTATACCGTTCGGACCTGGTATCTTCATTTTCAGATAGCCCATGTGAGTGGATATCATGAACTTGGCCAGAGCAGGTCGACAAATCAGGGCGTGGTATGGGCTCTCCAGGTCCACCACCTCAAACTCGAGACTTTCGGTCCGGCAGTTCTCCCGGGTTCCGAACAGCACATCTACCCAGATCTTGCCCATAGGTGAACACGAAACGCCCGGCACAATGCCGTGAAAGGTTGTGTTGGTCGGCAGCAGCGTGTTCAGGGACACTCCCAACTTAAGCATTGTGTCCTTGTACATGATGTTAATGGCACTGCCATTGTCCACCAGGACTCTGCTGAACCGGACGTTGATACTGGGCCCGATGAATGTCGGGTCCACCACCAAGGCGTACCCTCCCGGCTTAGGCATAACCCGGGGGTGATCCTTCCGACTCCAGCTGATCTCTATCTCGGACCAGTGCATAAACTTGGGTACCGCCGGCATGACGGCGTTCACCTCCAGAGCGCGCTGGCGCTGGCTTTTCTTGTCAGTGGGCTCGGTCACAAAGATCACATAGCTCTGATGAGCTTCCTGATAGTCACCCTGCGGGTAACCGCCCTGGTTGCTAGGACCGGCATTGTTGTTACGCCGGATGTTCACCACATTTACCGGCCTTGCCGGTGGTCGCCTCTGTACTGGTGGGTTTACCCGGACAGCATTGGCCCCACTTACTGGTGCCGGAGGTCTTGGAGCTGCCGGCTTTTCAGGGGCAGTTACTAGAGATCCCCCTGGAGCACCCTCTCGCCGCATGCGCTGGTACCAGCTACACTGCCGAGTTGTGTGGTTGGCCGGTCGGTTGGGCTCGAAAGTGTGATAGCAGCAGGGCTTGTCCAGCATGTCCTCATACGTCAAGGGTTTCCTCTGCTCGGCCCAAGTTTTCTTCACCTCTGCCCAACCCTGACCATCCGTCTTCTGCCGCTGATTGCTACCGGTATTGCCTTGTTCCCCGGTTACCGCCGCCACCTGCTGCGAGGCGTAGTAAAAGTCGGGCTCCCTTCTCTTCTGCCCGAAATCCTGACGGTCATTGTTCCTGCCCGACCCGGACCTATTGTTCCCCGGGTTCCTCCTACTCGGTTCTACCGAGTCCAGCTGAGGTTGCATTGGGTCACCGAGAGCATAGCTGTCGGCGATTTTCATTGTCTCGGCCAAGGTGGCCGGCATCTCCCTCTGCAGTTTCTGCCAAAGCATGGAGCCATGTCGGCATCCCTGCGCAAACCATGAAATGGCTTGGGCCTCCACAACCCCTTCACAGGAATTGCGGATCGTGCTCCACCGAGTCAAATACTCTCGGTCAGTCTCACTGTTCCTCTGCCTGCACATCGCAAGCTGCTGAGGTCGGTTTGGTCTCTTGTAGGTGCTGGAGAAGTTGCTGACAAAGGCTTCCTCAAAGTCCAGCCAGCAGTTGACACTCCCCTCTCTCAAGTTGTTCAGCCAGATTCGGGCTGGTCCCTCTAGCATCTGTGGGATGTATCGTATCGCCCACCGACGATTTCCCCCGGCAATGTGCACTGCTGTCACATAGTCGGTTAACCAGTCCTCTGGCTTGGTGCTGCCGTCATAAGTCTTGGCTCCCCTGTTCAACTGAAAGTGGGGGACAGGCTGCTTCGACATGATTCTGGGCCCAAAACAGGAAGGACCAGGTGGGCCTTGCTCCTCCATCTGCTCGGATCTATACAACCGATCCAGCTTGTACCGGGCATCATTTGGATCTAACTGGCGGGTTCCCAGTCGAGACCCCAGAGCACTTTCATAAACATGGTACCCGGCCTTGGCCATGGCCGAGTTGCCGTCATCATACCGGTTCAGGTCTTGCCCGCCCATCTGCCGGGGCTGCATTGCTCCAACAACTTGACGCCTCGGGGCCTGATTAGGCGCCAGATATCGGGGTGGGTATCCCCGACCAACCGAGTTGGCATTTCCGTCATGCCGATTACTCGGAGCATGTCGGCTTCTGCTCTGGGCTTGCCCAACGTTGCCCTGGCCTGCCATCTGCTTTCCGGCATACGCCGGGTCATACGTCAGCATCTGGAGCTGCTGATTTCCCCCGGGGTTCCTACTCCGGTCCTGGTTTCCCCCGACATGCGGAGAGGAAGCCTGTCCTCTGGACACGCCGCTGGGAGCTCTGGTCGAGTGGACAATTTGAGATCCACCCCCGGCCCCATTGGCCTTCTTGACAGCCTCATTCTGCCGGGTTGCCACTTCCACCAGTTCATTGACTCGCTCTTGTTGCCTACGGCGAGCCTCTCCGGTTAGACCGGATAACTCGGCCCTTGCTGCCTCGGCAGCCCTGAGGGTCTTGGCCGGAGAGCTGTAATTCGGCCTAGCCGCCGACATTACGCTAGGAGTCACATTGGATGTAGCCCTGCCATCCCTATCTATCTCGGCATTGAGGCCCTTGCCTCTTCTGCGTACCTCGGCCTCACGGTTCGGCCGATCTCCTATCGGCGAGAAACCATGAGCCGCGTCATACTCACGCTGAACTCGGTCGAAGTCCCTCCGGACCTCCGCTAACTTCTCTGCCTCCTCCAGCAAGCTCAGCCGCTCTGCCTCTAACTCAGCTGCCCCCGGCACAGTCAACCTCTCTACTGTCTCTCTAAGAGGTTCAGTCCTTACCGGGACACGGGATGTCTCGGCGCCGCCATGGCCCTGCCTCTCCAGTGCCTGCTTGGCCCTCCGGGTCGACCTTGCCTCGGGCTCGAAAACAGGGTCTTCTGCCGGAGGAGCCGTCACCCCGGCCATCATGACCGCGCAGCTCTCGGGGCGAGTGGTACGCTGGCCGCGAGCCGCACAGACAGCCGGGGGATCCTCGGCCACGAGCACCTGCGCCGGGTACTCGCAGACGAGCTCGGTGGCGACATAGGTGGCGAAGGTGCCGAACTCTATGACGCAGCCGTTGGCCGGAAATGGCCTGCCGCGGAAGCAGCCGGCGTTGTCGCTGACGAACTCCATGTCGCCGAACTTGACGACGAGGCCGGAGAGGACTCGCACGGGGCCCGTCCGGATGAGTACACCAGCCAGCGCCTCTACCTGCCCCACGGTGGGCGCCAACTGTCGTGGTGGTATCACGGCAGATGCCATAGGATGGCTAATTGTGTGGGGCCGATGGACGCTGGTGGATCCGGGGAGGGCTAGCGAGCTAAGGAGCTCACACAAAAGATGGCACGGAATAAACCAAAACCGACTTAGGCAGGGAAGAAACCGCAAGAACACACGAAGAACACACTCAAAACCACAAGCAACCACAAACACGCACGATGTACCCAGGTTCGGGGCCCTCGTGAGGAGGTAACACCCCTACTCCTGCCTTGCCTCTCTCTATACGTGTCTCACAAGATCTACAAAGGTGCTCCTTGAGCTGTTTTACCTCTCTCTAGGATGAACTCAAGAACCAGGATGAACTACAAGTAGACGAGGAGTAAATGCGCCTATAGTTTTGGCCCTCTTCTTCCTCTCTTTCTCACAGGAGGAGTTATGGCGCTATTTATAGAGGTCCAGCCGAGTTGCCCGGGAACCCTAGCCTCTCCGCCCCCCCCCCCCCCCCCCCAGACAACAGCTTCACTCCAACGTTAATGTCGACATCCCTACCACGACCTAGCAGCCGGGCTATCCGACATAGGCCGTGATAGGTCATGATGCGCCTTGCCGTAGTCGCCGCCGGCTCAGGTAATGATGCTTCCCCTGCCAGAGACAGGACGTGCCTTCTCCATGCCTTGTCTCCTGTCAGTCAGTTGCCAGTACAGTGGAGTAGTCACGTCGCCCTTGTCTTGTACCCTTTGTCCCGCGCCCGTATCAGACGGGAGGTGACCTTACTTCCGTGTCAGGCGGGTCAGTGTCCTGCGTTCGTACCTGCCCTTGACTTGTCGCCCGACTTAGGGTATGTCGGACACATCCTCCTATCCCGGCACCCGTATGCCGGGCTTCTCTCCGTGTGCCGGCAAGGCTATGCCGGGCCTGGACCTCCGACATACCTCACCCGGCCTAAATTGGTATGTCGGATTCTCTTTCCTGCACATCACATACAAATAAACAACTCGAACATGGTGATGTCGGTTAGAATAAGCTCGCTACTCCTCGCCTTTACCCTACCCGGGGGTAGCCCCCCGACAGGAGTCACAAGTGATCTCCAAGATGCCCAATGGCCACCGTATTCTCCCTCGAGTTCCTCCTCCAATGAGGATAACCACGAGCCACTATATGATGCCCTTGAGGTCGGCAACAAACCTTTACAAGGATGAGGCACACTCCACAACCGAATTGGAGGCTCTCACCAAATCTTCTCGAATCCCAAATCCGCGAAGATCACAAGGCCAAGGCACACATCCACAACTTAATTGGAGGCTCTTGGCTTGTCCCCGTAGCTCCCAAAGCCACGAAGAACACTACTTCCGTCTAGGGTTCCAACGAACCCAAGAGTAACAAGAACCGCAAGATTCGGTGGGGGGGGGGGTTTGAAATTCCTTTGGTGGAAGTGTAGATCTAGATCTCCTCAAAGTATCAAAGTGTTTGGAGCAAAGGAGTGGGAGATCTATGAGTTTGAAGCTTTTCAACAATGGTGGAGAGAGAGAGTAAGCTTAAGGCTGAATGGGGAAGATGACCCCCTTATATAGCTCTCTCCAATAAGTGACCGTTTGACACAGAAAACGTGTCAGCCGGTACTACCGATCGGAGCCGGTACTACTGGCTGGTCGGTACTACCGCGCAGGTACCAGATAACACTGCCGAAAATGGCTGGGAGGGGTCAGTACCGATTTTGTAAATCGGTACTACCGGCGGGCGCCGGTACTACCGATGGACCCCAAAGTCGGTACTACCGAGCAAGTACCAGGCAACAAAGTGAAAACGGCAGGAGGATATCAGTGCGCATTTTGCTAATCGGTACTACCGGCCATGGCTGGCCGGTACTACCGGTAGGCAAAAAACACACCGACTTATATTGTGTAGGATGGCTGGTGTGTGCATATGGGGTTTGTGCATTGTATTAGTAAGATCAAATCCCCACAAACCTTTTCTGCGGATCCCCCTTGATAGTAGGATAAACATATCAAAATACAAAATACCCTAGAAGACTAAGTCTTCACGCTTCCATGCTTGTCGAGACGATGATCCAATATACCGTGCATCAATTTACTTATGCCTGCAACGCTTTAGCACACTATTAGTCCGCTCATTGTGTTGTTAACAAACATCAAAACAGATTAGGACTAGGCATGTCCTTTCACCCATCCCTTCCCGTGGACACAGACTTCTTCCCTCTCAGTTTGCCTCGGTAGAAAAGTAGTTGTTTATGCTTATGAACCGAACCAAATTGTTGGTTCGCTTCTTGTGTCAGAAACTATGATTCGATGCTCCACTATGTGATGAATCGGTTTAAAAGACTCTATGGTTCGCTTTTGTGCAACATAGTGCATGGTCTTACGCTCATAGGGCCTTTATTACAGGGAGTCATCTCATGGTCCCACAAGTAATTCATGCGTGATGTTGATGTGAGTACCCCCCAGAATAATTCATGTCTAATGTTAATGTGAGTACCCCATAAAAAATTCCACGTAAATGACAATGTGACGACTGTTGGTAACCCCAAAGTGGAACCAAAGTGAAAAGTATGATACAATGCACCCAAAAGGTCCTCTTAGTGAAAAATTAAGGTTTAGCGAACCAGTATGAGATCAAAGTCTAGCAAACTTTGAAGTTGACATACACAAAAAACACAAAGCTCTTTGTCCCCAATGTTTCATCAAGGTTATTAAACTTCTCATCTCGCTAAAAATAAAGAATTAGACGTATAGTATGGAAGATAATAATAAATAACACAAAAGTAAAAAACGGACCAGCGAGCTAGCAATGGTGACAAGTACGTACAAGAGTTTGTAAACAATGTAAAAGATATGGACCGAGTGTCATAGTTTCACTAGTGGTGTCGCTTCTTAAATAGAAAATATTGTTGGATAAACAAATTATAGCTAGACAATTGAGAAAAGTATGATCATGGTATTATGAAAAAAATGTACAAGCTAAATATATATGTAAACATCACGTCAAACGTACATAGACCGTGCATCATCACCACATGAATAACTAATACTTCACTTCGAGAGCGATTCTATGATTACCTCTCTAAGAATTTAAGTTGTAAACAATACAGTATTGCATCAAAATCAGTACATAATGGAAGCAATATTTATTATCAATAAGTAGAAATAAACACCATTATTTTACCTTAGTAACAACACATCATTACCCTTAGTCGTTTCTGTCAACTCGGGCCCATAAATGAACGAGGCATGAACCCACTACCGAACATATACTCCCTCTTGAAGATTTGAAACAACTGGCCAAAACAATCATATAATCGGAGAGCATTTAGGAACATAATTAGAGGAATGTCATTATATATATCATGCACAGTCTCTAATATCATAATTTATCATATTCTAGCAAACATAACAACTAGTATACATCCGATGAATCCTTATCATGTAAGTCAGCGCACGAGACCCTTGCACTGAAGCACAAGGAGAAGAGATCACCATCTAGCTATTGCTATGGATTCGTAGTCTAAGGATCAAGTACCCACACATCGTCATGGAGGCAACAATGATGGTGTAGATGCCTTTGGCGATGATTCCCCCTCTTGCAATAGGGCTCCAGAATTCCAAAATAGGATCCACCCGATGGCTATTGCTCGGTATCTCCTTTCACAAAATATTTTCCGTCCCTGAATGTTTTAGGGTTCAAGGCAATTTATAGGCGAAGACCTCTCACGAGGTGGTGAAGGAGGCGGCCACGCGGGTTGATTTCATGGGTGCCCTATGAACCCTAAGTGGAACCAGCGATCCCACCTCGTGGCTCCCCTCGTATCGCCCTTTGGTCATCGCTCTTCTTCTTTGCAATAAAAAATTTCCATAACTTGGCCTTCTTTTTCGACAATATTTCTTTTCTAACTTTTTGAAACTTAAAAACAACATGAATCAGAAAGTGGCACTTGGCATTTTTTAACCTTAACTCAGCATCTTGTTAATAGGATAGTCCTAGAAAACTTCATGAACTGATATTAAATCACAATAGTTAGAAATATGTGCCAATGATATAAAGTAGCATGAAACAATCAAAAATTATATATACATTTTGGATGTATAACAATGCATGCTTATATAACACGCGGAATCCACCATTGCAAACATACCAATCCCACATATGATGTAGTTTTCATGCATGTGATATAAACATCCTTTTAGGTAGTAGTTCACGAGTTTTGTAAGTGTGAATTGTAGTTTGTCTGTTCAAATCATTCACATATAGTAAGATGCAAAATATGTAGGATATTTATAACACTACTTGTTTCTAGGATTAAAGTACAATTATCCTAAACATTCATAAAAATCTAAATGTATTAATCTTAAGATACGTTAAGTTATCTCTCATTTATCATTCTTCTCTTGTGCCATGTCTTGTCGGACATAGATGATTAATTTCATGGCGCATATTGTTACATAATTGTTCTTGTTGTATGAAGAAATTGCTTGAGAAATGGTATCTATATTTGTGTAGAATTGCACTTATATGTCGACAAAACCATAAGCAACAACCGTTCATCTCCTGACTAATTTCTACACAGGAAGAAAATCAAAACATATCTGCATACTAAAATGACAACATTGAGTTTCTTTTGTCAAATATTCCAGTATGTGATTATATTAGGGGCTAACTTAACAACTTACTACACCACATTTATGTAAAATACCGTGAAAAGATAGAACATCTCAACATAGGTGTGACATAAATATTGTTTAATTGCAAAATACCACGCCTAGGGTGACATTTATGGTCCAAAATTCCACTTTCGGTAGTAGCGATTTTGAAAGTGTGAACCGCACTTTTGATGGGTATTTTCCTAGGCAACTTTTTCGGATTAATCTTGAATGGGATTAGTCCCACGACAATGTAACGACTAGGTTTTAAATTGAAGTCACTTCAAAACATAAGAACATACATATATAACCTTCAGTGAGAAAAACTGTATATCATTGTGTACCACATTGTTTTCATGGTACCATATTTATCTTGATGATATATGCGCTTAGTTTATGGGGTCAAATATCTCTTCTAATAATTCATTGGTAATGGGGAGAAATTTTGCATTAGATATACTCTCTATATTGATGTAGAAAAGGTGTCTAGACCCAGCGACAACCATAGCCAGCCATTCCTTCTGATTATTAAGTTCTACTCTATGAGAACAAAAAAACTGAAACGACTATACAAGCAAACATAAATAGCAAGATCTAGTTAAATTTTAAAAGATTTCCAACACGAGATTCCTTTATAGGCTAATTTGAGATTTGTATGTTACCGCATTCATGTGACAACCTATCCACAAATCCATTGATCTAATCTTAGGTGTGAACCAAGTGGCAAGATACAACTTGATCAAAAGAAGAAAGAAACGTGTTGTAGAAGCAGTTCCGAGTAGCGCATCACCTTGGTGCTACCGCAAGAACCAGCCACCCCATTTCGTTCAACAACAGCGGTGCACCATCTAGCATATATTTAAGCGCCTTCCTCTTGCACCAGATCAACCATTTTTCTCGAGACGAAACTAGTTTATCCTGCCATGCCTAAGAGAAAGGAGCCGGAGACCTCGTCCGGCCGGAGAACATGGTGCATTTGCCTTCGCAGCCGGGCGGGCAGTAGATCCGAAGGCGACACCATATCCGGCAGCGGTGACAGGTCTGGAGGCGACAGCATGCCAGGCCGTGGTGGCAGGTCTGGAGGCGAGAGCATATCCTGTCCTGGTGGTAAGTCCAAGAGCGACCGCGGCCGGCGACAGGGAGACCAAGGTACCGCATACCACCATAGTCTCAGGCTTCCAACGAAGCAGCAGGTATACATCTTTTCTCCACATATCTAGTAGTACTCACAACATGACTAAGGTACATTTTCAACAAGTGTTCTTATGTACACCAGAGAAAGCTACTATGGAAACAGAAAGCAAGAGAAACAATCGGTATTGATCTTGCGACCATGTCTACGAGAAGGGAGTCGCGGTCTACAAGCATTAGTAGGCCCAGTTCTTTTGGTACTTCTAGTCAGCTTAACTGTTAAAAAAAGCCTAAACCCAAAAAAAACTCGAATTTAAGCCGTTTCTTTGGGCAGCCAGCTTCCACAGTTTCTTCACGGTGGGAAAAACCCACCCGACCCCTACTTCCCGCCGCCGCCCGCGGCTTCCAGCTGAGTGGATCGAATCGTTTTTTGTGTTGCCCTTGACAAGAAAATTACAGCAATTTGCCAAATCCATTCATTTTTCCTCTCCTCTCTCTCCCCGGACGAACAGTTCCTCTGTTCTCGGCGCTGACGCCACCAGGAACAACTCTGGCGCCGCCGCTGCCGCCGCCTGTCGCTTCCACGGTTGCCGCTCCTGAGCCACCCCCAGCCCGCGACGACCCATCTCGTGAGCCGGCTCGATTTGATTTTGAGCTGCGCGGCCGTCGGTCCGCCGCGGCCCTGCTCCGGTCAGCCTGCTTCTCCCGACCTGCGGCAGCTGAAGGTATGGCCCGACCTTCTGCTCCCTTTGCCACCCGCCAGCTCAAGGTCCTGCGTCGGCCCGGATCGAGCAGAGATCTAGCTCATGGGTGGGGATCCATCCAATTGCTTACTGATACGATTGATCTGCTTGCCGACGGGATCCATCCGATTGCTTGCTGATACGATTGATATGCTTGCCGGCCGGCCCGCCGGCCGAAGCTCGCCACTCTAGGACGCTTCAACATCATGCATCGGTAGAAATAACTTCCAATTTCTTTTTTGTTTGAATTTAAATAACTTCCAATTTCTCCATTGGAGCCTCAAGATCCTGCGATTCATTGCTGTCATGTACAGTGCGTACAGTAAATTCTGGATTTTTTCTTTCTCAAATTCTGGAAATGTTTTCTTACTCAAATTTGCAACAAAAAACAATAAGAAACAACTTAATAAAGATCCGAGTTTGGCATGCGAGTTATTCTACGTATTAACAATTAAACATGTTTCGAGTTATTCTATTTGAGTTGTAATCAACTAACAATGAATCTTTTTTTCCTATTTAGTAATTATATGCGAAAACAACATATTTTCATAATTTGAGTTCAAAATATTATATTCTGATCATACACACGCGAAAACAGCATAAAAGCTCAAAATATGTTTAAGTTAGAAAATAAATTTATTACAAGGGCGTTACGGACTTTTCATCGGAAGACTCAGACAATAAGCCAGGACACCGGAAGCCTAAAAGAACTCGACTAGAGTTTAGGATTAGCTTAAATCCACAACTGCTTATTTGGACAGCTCTTCTCAGGGTGGCTTATGCATAAGCCGAAGCTCAAAAGAATTGGGCCGTAATTGGGTCGCCCTCGCCCCTAAGAAAAATAATACAACCGGTAAAGCCTCTCAAAAGTTGCAAAACTACTCATGTAAAGAACAATAATGTATGTTACATTCTCTCTGAAAAAATGTATTTTACATTCTCTCCGAAAAAATGTATGTTACATCCGTCTCAGACACTTATGTATGTTGCATTTTTGGTTCTACCTCGTCCGTCTGGAAACATGGTGCATTTTCCATCGCAGCCGGGCGGGCGGTAGATCCGAAGGGGACACCATATCCGGCAGCCATGAAAAATCCGGAGGCAATAAAACAGCTGTGTGCATCACTTGATGTAGAGGCTGGGGGCTTCCCCTTTTTCTAAAAAGAAGTGAAAGATGTGGAGGCGATAGCATGCCAGGCCGTGGTGGCAAGTCCAGCCGTGGAGGCAGGCCTGGACGGCCGTGGCTGGCTAAGGTACATTTCCAACAAGTGTTTTTCTGTGCACCAGAGAAAGCTACTGTTCATTCAAAAAAAAATCTACTATTGAAAGAGAAAGCAAGAGAAACAATTGGTATTGATATTGCGACCATGTCTATGAGAAGGGAGTCACGGTCTACTGGGCCGCCCTAGGGCCTAAGAAAGCCTCTCAAAACTTGCAAAACTACTCATGTAAAAAACAATAATGTATGTTACATTCTCTCCGAAAAAATGTATGTTACATTCGTCAGACTTATATATATGTTGCATGCATTTTTGGCTCTACGACACAAAACAAAATAAAATTCCATTTACATGTGGCATCCGGCGTGCTGCTCATCTTTATCATCGAGAATGATTTAGTGTGAGCCCTTCTACATTCGATCGGGTTGTACTGCAGCAAGGATTTGTAGTGCCGGCTATTTCATTATATTTGGTTCAAGTTTTAGAGTATGGGGTGTGTTTGGTTACATGCATGTTTTTGGGCCATTTGCATCCGTGGTTCTGTGGGGGTGGGGGTGGGGGGCTTGCAAAAACGAGGCCCCTAGCCACGTTGTGCATTCCATTTGGTTGCTCACAAAGTGTCGGCCAGACCCGTTTCACTCGCAACGAGTTTAATCCTTGTTGTTTGGTTTACATATGTTTTCTGTGTACTCCAACCTCATACTTACATGGTGTTCTTACCTCACACCATCACAATTGAACCATAACATCACTGTGAGAAGCGGCGTGCATGAGAACGGCGTGTTGTACCGCAGAGGCGGCATGGGATGAGGTCGTTGTAGGATCTTCGCTGGAGGTTGTGGTGAAGGTTAAAAACACACATACTGTATATTAGTCGTTGCGGTGACGATGAAGTTAACGCAAGGAGCATTGGCGCCTCGGCGGAGACGACAAAGATGCTAAAAAGTACACGTACAACAAGTGAAGTAGGTACTGCTGTGAGAGTGGAGTTCATGACGGCGACAGAGGTTGAAGAAGACATTGAGCTGTAGTCCAAACACGTAAATAGCTCGGTACAATATCTACAGTCGAAATACAAAAGTTACAACGTGAAAGTTGTGCGAAACGTTGTTCACACCCACCCAACCGGGGTGTCCACAACAGAGTTTGGGCGCAGAGCCAGAAGACCCGGCTGGGAGGCCGGAGGGTTTCCTCCCGAAGATTGGCCCCGGGAGAAGCGGGTGCGGCCGTGCCTGGGAGGGATCCCGGGGCTCGACCCGGGACCGACAGTCCCTGCCGGGGTTTGACGCGGTAAGACGGCCACGAAGCGTGGTGGTGCAGGTGGCGTTACCACCAACCGTCATCAGGAATGCCGTGCCACTTGGTTGGCGGCTGGTGACCCGTGGCAGAGCGCGTGTTATGGCGGACGACGGCTCATATTCCCTATAAAGCTGGTGTCGAAGAGGAGAGAAGGAAGAAGATCGGGCGAAGGCGGTACCGTCTGAAGGAAAAAGAACACCATTATCGATAGGGCGAGGAACCCAATAAAAAGAGAACCACTGTACACATATCACACTCATAATAGAGTACCCGTATTCTTAAATCCTATGGAAAACATGAGGTGTCGATGAAACTCACGATGATGAGAAATATTACACTGATTACAAAACATGATTTCGTCTAAAACGTTTTTATCGAAATTATTATGGTATCGCAAATACAATTGGCTTTTATGCAAAAGAACCATACATCTTTCCTTTTTTTTTATAAACACAGTACAAACGCAGACGCTCACATACATGCGCGCACACTCACCCCTATGAACGCACACACGCACACCCTACCCCTATGAGCACATCCGAAATCCTGAGCCGGCGGATCGAGTCTTGAGATTGACGAAGTCACCACGGGCGCCTCGCTGTCGACGGGAACGTCGCCTCACACTGAAAGAATATTCCGCCTAATAATGCAACACACAGACGTCAAATCTGAGATTTGAACTCTGGTGGGCAGAGGGTACAACCAACCTGCTAACCATCCAACCACAGGTTGATTTGCACCATACATCTTTCCTTTGAAGCTACATGTAGCTATTATAGCTTTGCATGGGGGCACGCTTTATGTACTCATATTTTAGGATTCATAAGATTACACAGGGGGTCTGGAAATTAAGTTCCGGTACTCACACCATATTACTAATGGCTGCACTTGAAGCAAATTGGAGTAACTTCAAATCTCTTTGTTCCTATGTGGCCGACCGAAAATCTATTTGGCACATATTACCGCAACTCTATTTGGCACATATTGTGAATGCTCTAATAATCCAAATTTTCCGCGAAATTCATTTGAAAATATGTCCAGAGTCGGTGTAGCTCTTGGTCGAGGTAGGCAATGCTCACTGGCTGCTCAGTGCCAAGTGCTAACGAACAGTAGAGTCAACGAGCGCCTTGAAAGTCGCTTATTATAAGCAGGGTAGGCCTTTGCAGGTTTTGCTTCTACCCCACAGCACCAGCCAAAGGGCTCAGAGCTCGAGCATTCACTCATCCCACCGGTCACGGACAGGGGCCGGCCGCCGCAGGGCTCCTTGACCGTCGTTGCCCTGGTGCCACTGCCACCTCTTGTGTCCGCGTCGTCTGGCAGCCCATAAAGCAACGCCACATCCCGGCCCGCCAATATATCGACCTTCGCCGTCGGTCGTCGGAAAACAAGGATCTTGCAAGCACATCACCATTGCACTGTCGCCCTCGTCGTCTCCTTTGTCTGTGTCTGTCCCACCAGCTACAGCATCCTCGCGTACGCTCTCGGCGGCCGGAACGGGGAGGACGTTCTCGGCGACCGGAACGGGAGGAGATGGACAACGATGCCGGCATGGTGGTCCCCTCCTCGCCCTCTACCGAGACATCGTCTTCTTCCTCCGACATCGACACCGAGGTGATCACCAAAACACATTTGTTATGAATCAATCTCCGTACGTATCTTATCCCCATTTGATTTTTCCATGAGCGAAATCATGTTGACATGCGTGGTGTGTTGTGCTGGCACAGTCCACGTGCTCCTTCTTCCGGGACCGGAGCACGACGCTGGGGACGCTCATGGGCGTGTCCTTGGCCGACGGGGAGGACCGGCCTCAGGAGACGGCGGAGGAGGAGCAGGAGAGGGGCACACCACCCGCGCCAGCTCCGGAGGAGGAGGGGTGGAGGTGGCGACGGAGGTGGAGGCCGCGGCGCGGCGCCAGCTGGTGGCGCCTGTGCAGGGACGACGTTGGCGGCACGACCCCGCTGGCCCACTTCCTGCACATGGAGAGGCAGCTCTCCAGGGCGGGACTGCTGTGCGGGGGCGGCGGTGAGGCGACGGCGCCGCTGTTCGAGAACGGGAGGGTGCTGCCCGCGGCCGTCGGGGAGGAGACGGGAAAGTGGAAGCTGCGGAGGTCCGCCCAGGCTGGGTCGCTGTCGCTGGCCAGGCTGCCGGTGCTGCTCACCGGCATCTGCAGTGGCGGAGCTTGACACTCTACTGCCTCATTTCTTCTCTGCTCCATTTCTTCTCCTTAATTTCGCCATGCAAGATGAGCGACGATTGTACTGCTTCACCTCACGTGTGAGTGCATGGAATTGCTACGGCAAAATTCACGCAATGCATTTGAAACTGTGGTGACATCTTGCACTGAACTAGCAAAACACTGAAGCGCGATGACGCGCGATCCCTAATTTCCTCTTTCTTGCTCGGATGATCGAAGAATTTCATTCCGTTCCGTGTGACATCATGTAGCAGCAGCAGAGATCGATGCATTCCATTGCCATATCGCGAGATGAAAGATGCTGATCATGTCAGTGTATCAGGAAAACGAGGGCTACCAAGAAGTAAGAGACAAAAGTACCGCTATGAACTGCAGGAAAGGCTCGTAAAAGGCCAAGCCGCGGCCACCCGTGAACAGATCGAGGCTCGTCATGTGATCTCTACGGCTGATAGCTGCAGTCAGCGTCTTTTTTTTGTCTTTAGATGTTGCTTTAGCCTCCCGTGAACTACAAGCACTCGTATATGAATTCAACTCTCTCTTTTTCGAATTGAGTAGTATTCCCCTGATTTCATTGAATATGAAACCGAAAAACATAGTGCAGAAATTCATTTTTAGGATACTCTCTATCAGAGCACAGAAGCCCAAGCAACCTTGAGACATAAACCAGAATTTAGGCTAGCCAACCACACTAAAAAAAATACAGGCGATTGCACAAATCGAATTTCATTACCAAAGATAACGAAATTACAAGGGTCAGGCAGCATCCATGTGCACGAGTTTTAAAACCGATCATCAAAACCAAAACAAAGCTAGAGCGAGCCCGAAAACGAGAAGGAAAACTCGCAGCCATAGCACGACCATCCTCCAGGTTACGCTGATCGTAAAGCCACCAAACACAAAGGCGGCAAAACACTTCTATATTACAGCAAGAGAAACAAGTAGCTTCCAGATCTTCCTTCATCATCTTACATGAAGTAGAAGGGGTTCAATTCCTGCGGGCATCTTCCAATTGTCTCTGCAGTGGAGTTGATGCACCAACGTTCCCAGATGTAGCCAAGTTTATCAAAGCGTCTGCTCCATCATTCAAATCTTCTTGATATGTAAGACTATGCAACCTTGTCCAATATTTAACAAAAGCACACAAAGAGCAGATTATAATATTAGAATTCTCAATCAATTTCCCCTCAAAACAAGCTTGATTGTGACTTCTCCAAATTGCCCAGCACACAACTGCTACTACAGCAATCTGCACATTCCTGATAACAGGCAGGAACTGAGGAATCCACCAAAAGAAATGTGAGAAAGATCCAGGCCAAGTTGGGGCACCCATAGCATGAGCAATGATAGACCAAACATATTTTGGCAGCAGAGCAAGTGCAAAAGATGTGATGAATGAATTCTTCTTTATCACAAAACTGACAAGTTATAGGACTAGTCCAATTTCTCTTCGGTAGATTATCTTTTGTTGATATAGCATTATGCCAGATAAGCCAAAGTCAGATCTTAATCTTCAAGGAAATTTTAGCTTTCCACAAATGTCTAAAAGACATGTCCACTGCTACATTACTGAGATTGAGGTACACAGGTTTAACACTAAATTGTACATTTCTGTTATTTTTAAACTGGTTTGTCTCTCTCCATATTCAGAACCACTCCCATCAGTAACTCTTGAAGTTTTGTGAGTTAATTTTGCAAAGGTACAGTCAACCACCTTCTAAAAGAAAATCTCCATCTATTGGCAGCAGCAGCCACAGTAATATCACACTCATTGCAAATCTTAAAGAGATCTGGGAATCTGTCCTGGAAAGGCAGAGGGCCACACCATTCATCTGCCCAGAAATGAGAATGTTGACCATTACCAACTAACATTTTCCTTCCACAAGGATATACCCTTTTGATATGTAATGTAACAGATCAGACCAAAAGCCATATTCAGAAGTCCTGTGTTTTACAACATGTATACGAGCAACATTCCCCAAATACTTATTCCTCATGAAGGCGCACATCCCCTGTTTCCATACGCCGCCACCACCGCCACCACCAAAAAGCAAACTGATATTAAAGAGTAACATTCTTGATACCCAAACCACACAATAAATTAACTAATCTCGTATATGAATTCAACTTGCTACAACATCTTACACAGTGTGCAAATATACTTACTACCACGCTCATTTAATTAAATAATCTTACAAGTATAGCCCTACCATTATAGACAGCCTATCCATTGATCCCTGGTCTTCCTTTCTTCTCAGGTTAGGAGGTGGCTGTGGGTGCGAATTAACACTTACGGTTACCTAGTCTAGAGTTCTCTCAATGAATTATTATTACGTCAGAAGGACATCTATATCTGACTTTTAGTCGTCGGCCCACTCGGCCGGGTTGGGGTGGGCGGAGAAGTAAGCCAGCAGGCCCATGAGCGGCGCGTTGATGTACGTGGTGGGCTCGGACTGCTGGAACTGGGCCCGCGCATCGGGGAACGCGTCGGTGGCGTCGGTGGGCCCACCGACGACGGCGCCGACGAGCAGGTTCGGGTTGGGCGCCGCGCTGCCGTAGTAGGCCGAGCCGGCCTTGCAGCCGATCCTCGCCGGGTGGGCCGCGACGGACGGGATGGAGCTGGCGCGGTGGTGGATCCGGCGCGGGAAGCGCGGGCCGTAGCCCACCATGTAGGACATGCGCAGCGGGTTGTCGCCGAGGATGTAGTCCACCTGCCGCTTGGCGACCTGCCGGAGCTTCGCCGGCGCCGCCGTCCCGCCGCCGCCGCAGGCGACGTGCGCGCCGGCGTGGCTCAGGTAGTTGGAGTAGGCCAGGAGCAGGAAGGAGAGCGACGTCACGTGCTGCATGTTTGCTGTCCCCACCTTGAACAGCAGCCCGCCTGCAAGCAAACAAATGTTGCATTTGGCAGTCAGTTGATGAGTTCACAGTGGTTACTTGATGCCGGGGAGGAGGGTTGCACAAGGAGCTTCGTTTCGATGTGAAAACCACCTGGGGAGTACTGGATCTGGGGGTGATTGGAGATGCCGGGGAGGAGGGTGCACATGAAGTTGTTGGCGTTGGCACGGAAGGACTGGAAGTACTCGTCCTTCCCCATTAGAACCTCCTGATCAAGAGCAACACAAAGGAATTAGCTACTAGTGTTAACATCAAGTGCTTATTCATGCTAATGGGGAAGAACACGGGGGATTCTCGAGTGGCACGAGAGCCAAGACTGAAGACCCGTGAGCCCCTGAAAAGTGTGGGCGCCTGCTACCGTTTGTTGCAACATGCGGAGCACACGGACCTAGGGGAGACAAAGATAAACACACAAGCATCCTCCTCGTCTCCTGTTCTGTGGTACCACCACCACCTGCGCTACCATTATCGGAATACTGATGCTAGACTAGGTAACATTAGTTTACTGTAACTGTCTGGTCATTGATTAAATCATCCTAGATTCACTAGCACCTGCCGTCAGGGAGGGTAATTTTCAGAATGGCTGATCCGTTGGCAAGATATGGCATCATAAAGAAACTATGTGGATCCAATCCACATGCAAAGCTAAAGGTTTAAAGCAGTAAAACAGTGGATCATCATTAGATCAAGTGGTAGATGGATAAAAGAAAGATGCATGTTACTCTCTCTAACACAGAAGATGGCGATTTTGTACAGGCGAAACAGCCAAAGCGCCAAAATGGCAATGCTTCCTCTTTCTCGGAATGGAAGTATGGAACTAGCGCAAATCGCAGAGAGACAATGGCTGAAACAATCGTTGTGACATTACCTTGGAGATGAGGACGTTGATGCCGGCATGCTTGTTGTCCCATCCGAACTCGTTGATGGACTCGCTGGCGCCGAGCGCCACCTCGTTCCTCTTGATGTACTCCCGGTACTCCCTCCGGCGCGACGCCTTGTGCAGCCACGCCGCCGCCCACAGCAGCTCGTCCTGGTACCCGTCGAAGTCGCAGTAGCAGGGGCACACCGCGTCGTGCAGGCTGCCGCTGTAGGCGCCGCGGTACCTGTCCGCGAACCTGAACACGGCCATGGCGCGGTCGAGGAGGCGCTGGGAGTAGACGGGGTCGGCGTCGCGGAAGACGATGGAGCCGGCGGCCAGGGCCGCGGCGGTCTCGGCGGCGACGTCGGAGCCCGGGTGCGACGGGTCCACCTTGTAGACGGTGCGGGGCGTGTCCATGTCCTCGGGCCGCTCCCAGCACGCGTGGTCCTTGAAGGCGTCCCCCACCTGCACGTACACCGTGTTGGGCTTCGCCGTCGCCTTCAGGAAGTAGTCCGTCGCCCACCGCACCGCCTTCCGAGCCTCCTCCCTGTGCGGCCCGAAGCTGCGGCCGAAGTCGATGAGGCCCCACGACATGAGCGTCGCCGTGAACGCCATCGGGAACCCGAACTTCACGTTGTCGCCGGCGTCGTAGTACCCGCCCGTCAGGTCCACCTGCAGCATTGCCACGAATTAATGATCATCTTTTCAGAGAGAGAAAGGTAAAAACAGAGACGAATGAACGCTGGTAAGGGTGACAGTGCGTACGCCGGCAGCTGCGCCGTCGTGGAGGCCGGAGTCGCGGCGCCAGCGGAGGCGCTGGTCGGGCGGGAGCCTGCCGGAGCGCTGTCCCTCGAAGAAGAGTATGCTCTTGTGAAGTGCGTCGCCGTAGTCGTGATGCCCGGCCGACGCCACCACCGCTGCCGTTGACAAGAGCAGCACCACAAGCACAGCCGCAGGCACCGCCATTGTTTCCCTGCCACCAACGGTGCCGCCGACGCTGCAACAGGAGGCACTTAGCGAATGCGATGGCAATGCACAGCTAGCTAGCTTGAGCAAGCACTCTGCACTCAGCAGTTCGATCGATTGAACTGCTGGAGCTGCTCGAGCAAGCACTCTGCACTCAGCAGGTCGTGGTTTAATATAAAGCCGGAGGAGGTGAGGTGAGGTGAGTGAGGTGGTGGCCGGCGTCGAACGGGCGGGAGGTTTAATATGGCATGTGACGGCCGCAGACGTGAGCTGACGGTGATGATGGGAGAGGAAGCAGGCCTTGGATGCCGGGCAGAGGCCAATGCGGTGCCCACACGTGGACGTGGCGAACGTTGCGGCGCCGGTACCTTGGAAGGTTTTCTTCACTCACCGGTGGCCCTGCCGTCGGTTGGTTTGTTCGTTTTGGCCGTTGCTCCTCCATCATCGGAGAAAGTAATGACAACGACACTCCATCGGCGATTGAGCAGTGATCGACGCAGCATGCCACTAATCACAGGATATTACAGGGCGGCGGTGTTGTAGATGGTGCTCAGCGTGGATCATTGCTGTTCTTTCACCGGGTGTCACCAGAGCTCTCTTTTTCGTGATTAGCTCTAGTTAGTAGAGTACTCCATACCTTGTCGGAAAAAAAGTAGAGTACCCGGGAAATGTCCGTGATTCCCGAGTTAAGTGGTGTTCCCTTTCATTCTAAAAGTATTATAAAAGTTACAAGTTTCACAAAAATCGGCAAATAAGTTTTGGACATAGTCAATGGTATATCCTACAATTACCCGCAAAAAATGGTATATCGTACAAGCATGGAAAATCGTAATATCAAGTTGTTTGTAATATGCACGTTCGTGGGATATACCATTAGGTACACCTCGATTGTGTTTTAATTATTGTTTCAACTTATAAATAGGATTTTTGAAAGAAAAAATTCTAACATGGATCGCTTGTACCCGGGAATAACGAATCTCCGCCCACCCCACACCTTTCTATAAGGAGGCTTGCTAGTTGTTGGGCATGCTACCAATAGAGCTATAGAGCATCTCTAGCAGACATCGTAAACTGTCGTGCTCAAGACGTTTTTACGGCCTAGCGGATTAGAAACAAAAAAAAATGGTACTCTAAAAAAATTCTTCCACATTGGCCCATAACTTTCCCCATGCATTGTGCAAGGTGGACTTTTTCCCATCATTTTCCTCCACCTCCTCTCATAATTTAAGAATGAAAATAATAATTCTAATGGATTTTATTCTTCTTCTTCGGATTCAAAATAGAAGAATAAAAGACGGAACGACCGCATCGCCAGCGTGCCTGCCAGTGGTGCTCCGCGGGCTGGTCGCTAAACCATGGAGCTCAAGAGTTGCTCGGTGTGGATGCCCGCCATGGAGGTCATCTGTCGTGCCTTAGTTTGAATAGCCAGAATTTGGCCACGATTCCGTCATCAAAATCAAGACGACATAATAAGAGATAGCTGGAACAAGGATGGTGCGGTGTAATATGGTGCGTCGAAATGGGGGCGGTTCAACGGCGGCAGTGGGACGAACTCATCCTAGAAATTCGGTGACACCAAGCTCTCCGCTTATGCGGTCAACTCTAAAAATCGAGCGGGGAACTGTAATGTGAGATACGCGAGGTTCGTTTTCAGTTTTTCCCTTTAAAAACATTTCAGCTAGATTTGTGTATTCTATTCGGTGCATTTTTCTTGGACTAAAACTGTAAAAATAAAATAAAATATTTAATCGTTCATTGTAGGTTTGACGGATAAAATGTCGTCATGGCTGCAGCCTGGATACTGTACCATAGTAACCGTGAGTACTATAATCAATGACTAGCGATCGCTTTTGGCTGTGAGCCCAGTCGAGCCGAATGATCGATGGTCCATCGATACAACCCGTGCATTGCAATCTACGATAACATGAGGACAATCGCGATCTTGTCACTAGCGTGCTCAATCATGTCTAGTAGCAATTTCGTCAAATCTGACCGTTGGGCCTGGAGGGAAAAGGGGACCGCCCGCTTGTGCAAGAAGGGTACGACGGGAGGAGATGAGAGCCGTTGAAGCAAGCGTACGTGCTGCCACGGAAGAAGAAGCTGTAGAAGAGACTGCTGACAGATCGATGCCGCTCGCTCTGCCGTGCGTGAGGGAGCATTGATTGAAGAATGATCTGTGTTGTAAAAGCCCCGCCGTGTCTTGGATTCTTCCGGTGATGGCCGATGACGGAAGGCAAACGGCGTCGAGAGCACACGGCGCATGACCGATCGATCTCCAACGGCTAGGGAGAGTGGCCGGATGCTAGTCCCGGCGGCCGGAGCCACTTGGCATGCATGCGAGGCGGCGGCTGCAGCCATAGGCCATAGCCATGGTTTCTACTGTACCTCGAGAAAGGCCGAGCGTACGTCGCATGCCTTTTGACGTTTATCCGGTGACCGGACTGCCTACTGGAAAGCCGGAGAGACATGGGAGACTTTTGCTGCTCCTGCTACAGAAAATCTGCGGAACGTAGGAGGAACAGAGTAACGGTCATCCTTCGTTTCAGAGGGAGTGAATGCCGATCGATCGATTTTGGGCAGTTGCTGCTACTGCTGCTCTTGACTCTGCCGGGTGACCCGAGTTTACTGCACCCGCGTAGATCGACAGGAGGCCAACGGTCTGATCCAACACCGTAATGCAGCACGTACTCCCTCCGTTCTAAATTAATTGACTCAGATTTAGTACAACTTAAACTAAATCTGAGTCAATTAATTCGAAACGGAGGGAGTACGTAATAAGTACAGGATAAGAAACCGCCAAGGTCAGACCGCTTGATGCTGAACAGTCATCCACTCATCCCGTCACCCTCCCGGATCGCATGCGCGGGCGACCGCGGGGGGACGAAACCCTAGCGAGCGAGCCGCCTTCCCGAGCATCTCTGGCCGCTGCCGCCGCCGCCGGCCCTGGCGGGGGTGGCGGCCCCCTGGTCGTCAAAGGCGGCGAGGAGGAGTGCGCACCGTCGGAAGTGCCGACTTCGCGCGGGGGAGGGCTTCCAAGGGCAGCGCACGGCGGCGGCGTGGTGAGGCGGCGGGCGACGAGAGGCGGGTTGCGGCGGAGCAGATCGTTGGCTGGTGGAGGATCCGGAGCTCGGAGGGGCGCACAGCTCTGGAGGCGGCGGAGCAGGCCTGGAGGCGACGAGGCTGAGGCAGCGACGCGAGGTCTACTTCCGCGTGGCCTCCTGGGCATGAAGGCGGAGCTGGCAGCGCCGCGGTCGTCGGTGGTGCTGCCTGGAGGCGGCGAGAGCCACGGAGGTGCAGCCGCCGGCGACCATGGAGTTGGTGCTGCGGGCCAGATCTGGGCCCAGCCAGGGCCCGGTCTGGGTTTGGGGGCGGCCCTGCACGGCAGCTGTGAGAAGAGTGACAGCAATTGTGCGGCGGCTCCCGACCACGCAGGAGGTGCTTGTCGGTGGGGGCTGCGGGTGCTCGGCCAGTTCGGAGTTGGTTGCAAGGTGGACTCTCGTTGTGCGGCGTGCGGGTCGCCGGTGTGCCACGACGCATCGGCCATGACAACGATCTGCTGCAGCGGCGGCGGTGTGAACACTATGGATGGTTGCCCCATTCCGGTGGGCAAGGGGGAGGTGTGCGATGCTATAGACGAAAGTCTTCGCCCGTCTTGGTCAGGGCCGGTGACGACGGCGCCCGTGGGTGTCGTTCCCCTCCTTGGAGGCGTCACCGAGGTGTGTCGACACCGAACTCGCGTTCCGGTTTTGTTGATGTCTCCGGGTGAAAGCCTAGATTTGGAGTTGTATCGGCATGATAGCGACGTCCTCGACGTCGTCTCTCCGTTGGGAGTATCGTGTTTGGAGACACGGCTTGGAGGTCCCAGGATGCTTCCTCCGGCGCTTTCTGCTATCCAAGATTGTGCTGCTAGGGCGCTATGCACACCATCGCTAATGTGTTCAAGACGACGCTTTCCTTGAGACGGACCAGATCACGCCATTCACCCTCTTAGGATGGTGCGCCGACGAGGGAAGTTAAGATGGAGTTGTTCTTCTTGTTGACGGTGGCATCGGTCGTGACGCGGCTTTGTTGCTCGGTTTAGGTTAGGCTTTTTTGTTGTTGTTGTTGTTGTTGTTGTTGTTGTTGTTGTTGTTGTTGTGTGGGGCTGTCTTCGGACTAGCCGGTGTGGAGTGGTGTGACAGTGTTGTTCGCAACTGACTGTCAACTTTTTGTACTCAAACCTCTGCCGTCTATAAAAGTATAAAAGTACGGTACGCATTTGCATACTCTCTATAAAAAAACCAGGGGTTGTCATTCTGTCGTAGCTCCAAGAAGATTGGAGAACTAAACTGGCACACAACAATAGTGAGTGATACAATACCGCGTGGTTCCCTCCCACAATCCGAACTTTCCTCTACGCCGATGATGCGTCTATCTTCATGGTTCATAAAAAAGAGGACATTAACTCCTTGCCAACACCTTGGCCCAATTCGGTTTGGTGACCGGTCTCAAGTGGCTCAAATACGGTGTGATGGTATAGACCTCGATGATATTTTAGAAGTTTTTCCAGCAGCTCACACAAGCTCCCCAATGAAGTATCTTGGCCTCCCTTTTATTGGTGAGACGGCTAAAAAGATTTTATTTTCACCAATTGGAGGACAAGGTGGCCGCCAAGCTCATTCCATGGAAAGGGAAACATGTCACAATGCCGACCGCACCGCCCTAGTCAAGTCGGTGCTCACAATCGGTATCATCTATTTCATCACCGTGCTAAACGTTCCCTTGGAGGCCCTCTTGAAAATTGATAGTATCCGTCGAGCTTACCTTTGAGCGGCCGGCGAGAAAGTCATTGTGGGAAAATGCGAGGTGAATTGGGAACAAGTTTGTAAACCAAAAGATTGTGGAGGTGTGAGGGATATAATCACCGTATACAGATCAACATCAACAAAACGCAAATATACAAGCCCCCTGCTGGCAAACTCGACCGGATGGCCGAGCAGCCGGGCCCGCTCAGCTGGACTTAGGCTAAGTCTCAACCGGTCTCCTGCCAGATCAAGCTTACAAGCACAAGTCAAAGTCTAGTATGGGTCTACGTGTTAGGCTCATCGACAAGACGTTGGACGGGAACGAAGTTGAAGATGAAGAGAGGAGGTCGGGGCTCAGAGGAGAGGGAGGGACATACGAGCGGTACCTGGCCACCCGATGTCGCCGTCTGGGTCGAGCTCTAGATCCGTCGGAGCGAGGGAATGGAGCGGACGCGAGCTTCTTTTCTCGAGTGAGGGGAACGAGCAGATGGGAGCGAGCGAGCCTTTCCGCGACTTTCCGAGTCTCGACCCTCAGAAAGTTTCGGGCCAAGGCAACACTTGCGGTGGCTCGGCTCGGAATTGATCCAAGCTTTCATGTCTATATTCTATTGTCAGTCCAAACGGGTGGAATTAGATGTCCTATTCAAAATTCCCCAAGTTCAGGAAACTTTCCTAATCCAAACGCAGTGCGAAGATTTTTTGAAAAGAAAAGTAAAACAGAAGAAAAAAGATAAACAGAAACAGAAAACGAAAACAAAAAAGGACGGGACTACACGGCGGCGCCGCATTTCTTCTCCTTTGTGCGGCGGCTCCTTTGCATGCATGCATGCAGTGACGTCACACATGACATCGCTTAGATTCTCTTTATTTTTTGGATTGAAAATGATTTATCTTTCAAATAATTAATCTGATTCAAAATCCGTTTTCACCGTTGGCTTAGTCGTGATAAAATCTTCAAAACTAGATCCCATGTTGCCATGTTTTGAGAACTTTTTTTCTTCAGTAACTACCAGATTATTATAACTAACTTACCATATTATAATAACTTGGCTATCAGGTACGCCATTCTACATCTATATAAGACCGAAATGATACTGATTTATGTGAAACGCTGTTATTTCTTGGGTCTTGGAAACACTGAAACTCTTACTCACTAGCGGTATACATCATTGCAATGTGTAAAATATTTACAAAATTATATAATAACCATGTATAGTTATCATGATAACTATGCGATATAAATCTGGTAAATATAGTGTTTAATCTGGTAACTGATGTGACGGAAAAAGTTCGTCCCATCTGCTTGTAGATGTGTCACAAGTGTTACAAAACATTTAAAAATTCATCTAGACTTATCTTGATAATTGTTTGTATTAATGTGATAGCTATAGCATCGCAATCTGGTAACTGGTGCATAAATTTTATTTTTATCTAAACATATTAACAATGGATTTAGTTTTGAAGCCCTCGCCGAGACAAATCTAACGGTACAAACGGATGGTTAATCGGAATAACGGTTTAGAAGATAAATCATTTTGAATTTTCGAATTTGGTAATTAATGTGATGATGTCACTCACACTAGTTCATGCATGCATGTGCTCTCCCTATAGGGGAAAAGCTATGGAATCACCCGCCGCATGCGGAAGCTTGGGGTGCGGCGCCTTATGCTAGCTTTTCCAAAAAAAAAAGCAGAAAAGAAAAAGAAAGAAAAACGCCGAATGGGTCGGCCCACCCTCCCTTCGGGCGACGCGAGCCTGTTTGCCCAGCCAGGCAGCTAGCCCACCGTGCGCATGCACTCATGGGCCATGGCCCTGGCTAGCAGCCTCCGCATTTAGGGAGCTCATGGCTCAAAAAAAAAAAGGGAGCTCGTCGCTCAATGTCTCGTCCCCTACGCGCGCGCCTTGCCGAGCGGCCGAGGTAAAAAAATACGCCGTGCGCCGCCCTGGAACGCGCCGTCGGTGATCCCACTGGCGGGCTTCCCGCGCAGAGAGAAAACAAAACGTAAAAGATGCAGAGTACCGCGCCAACTTTAACGAACCCCGACGCGCGACGTCCTCTCCCGTCCCATTACAAAATGCCGCCCCAACCGCCGCACACTACTAGCGCCTCCTACGAAGAAAAAAGGAGGCCATCTCAGCTCAGCTCGTCTCCGGCTTCCCCTCCCCCTCCCCGCTCGTCGACTCTCCCGGCGCTAAGCGAGTGCCGTGAGCATGAGGGAGCAGGAGGCCGGCGGCGAGGCGGGGCGCCGGGGCGGCGTCATCAGGTCGCTGCTCGGCGTCGCCAGGCTCGCGGTCGCGGAGGACGACGCTGCCGATAGCGGCGGCGGTTCGAAGAAGAAAGCCGCGGCGGAGGCCCAGCGGGACGGCGGCGTGGAGGGGAACAAGGCGGCGGTGGTGCGGGTGGTGGCGGCGGACATGCCGCCCGCGCTGCAGCGGCGCGCCTTCCGCTGCGCCCGCGACGAGCTCGCCGCGATGCCGCACTTCCCGCGCCGCCTCGAGCCCAAGCGCCTCGCGCTCGCCCTCAAGAAGGTAAATACACCGTGCACTGTCTGCACTACTGTTGACAGATTGCTGCTAGTTTACATTGTAGCACAGCTTAAGCTTAGCCGGGATCACCTACATTTGCCTACTTATGTTCTGTTATGATCACGGGTTAGAGTAGCTGAGGATCTTGCTTGGCTGGTGTACTGATTGCAGTGACTCTATGTGCATTCATGTCCATGTTAAATTGCTGATAGGTTGGTCAGTACCCCCTGTTAGAATATGAATACGTGTACAACTAGAAGTTAAAGATAGACTAGTATTAGACTTCTTGTACTCCAAGTTTACCTCCCTCCTTGTACCACTATATATCCCTTGAGGGTCATGGAAATACAACCATAAAGATTAGGGATTCTATATTTTCTACACCCCCTAATGAGCGTGTTGCGTAGTACTCCGTAGATGAATTGTACCGAGTCGGTTGGTTGCCCCTGCAGCTTTCTCAATACAATCTGAAACCAAAAATAGGTTTGTTGTTTTGTCTGGCGTGTCATTGGCAGTTGAAGTATCAGGCTCTCAACACCTAGGCGATGGCCGATGGGGTCAAGCCGGATGAAAGTTTCATCATGAAACACTCATTCGCGTGGCTAACCACCAATTAGAGTGCAATGGACAATCACAGGGACGTGCCATCATGTGGATGTCAGTGTCACTGCACAAGAGGCTAAGCAAGTTTGACCAGAAATTTGGACTGTTCTAGGAACTAAATATTCACGCCTACCACGTTTAAATTCTCAATGTCTGCCAACTCACAATTGCTTTTCTAATGCCATTATACAATTATAAATTACGTCGATATATCATCAAGCCAAGTTTATGCTAGTGCTTAGGATACTTCAGAGAAGCGGTCTCTCACAATCAAATGGCGTAGGAGTTGAAGATAATCAGCATCCGACTATCCAGAAATGTGCTAGTTCAGAAATGCAGTAGTGTGAAACAGAGAAGACACTTGCCTCTCTTAAATTAGTCTAATCCTACATTGCTAGTACCTTATCTGTCTGACCAATTATTTACGTACCTGAATCTCCCACCGTCCTTAGATATTCCAACCCCAATTTTAGCCAGAGAATCGCATTATTTGTTCGATCACTCTCAAACTTTGCATTGCTATCCCAGTACTGTATAAATGATGGGAGCTTATTGTCCTTTTTGCTGACAGGAATTCGACACTGCTTACGGGTCAGCTTGGCACTGCATCGTAGGGACAGGTTTCGGTTCGTATGTCACGCATGCCAGGGGCGGATTCTTGTACTTTTCCGTTGATAAGGTATATATACTGCTGTTCAGGACGGCCGTGGAGCCCTCGCCCCACTGACGATGAGCACAGAACCAGGCAAATGGCTCACGAATTGTATACACTGGAGACCTCTTATTTCCTGTCCGTGAATCAAAATTCTGAGAAGTCCATGGTGTAACCTGTTGCACTTGAACACTGTTATGATCGGTGTGCTTCTCCGTGTGCCAGAGGTTTCTAATGCTTCATTAGATGGCTAGAAACGAACAAAAGTTGGACAGGGAACACAGTTTGGTGTATATACAAGTGCTAGCTTTCAGAATTTACTGAATGAGCTATTATAACTCAGTTTCTATTGTTGTGCAATGCATGATTTACTGCCTCCCTGATAAAGAAAATGTTCACGCATAGCACACTGCACCATGCGAGAAATATCAGCATTAGTAGTGGTCATGTAATTCCTCTGATAAAGAAACATATGGCAAATGTTGCATCTGAAACAAACAAACAAAACTTACCCTATTATCCCCTTTACTGAGCTAGTTCCTGCTATATACATGGAGTACAATATGAATCTATGGTCAGCCAGAATGGGGCGTGAGGTTTTCTCAACCTCAATCATAGTTCATAGACAACATAAATGCCACAGCTATCATTCAGACGACCATTTCAGCCTCTCTCAAACTGGAGGGAATCCCTACATCTAGTCTCATTGTGGCTTTGTACTTCTCCGGCACTTCCGCGCCACCCTGAATGCATATCTCAACAACAGCCGGTGCCTGCCCATAGAAGCTCTTCAGCTCCTTCTGCAACTCCCCAGAATCTGGCATGTGCCAAACATACCTAGGAGGTATCAGGTCATCGAGCACTGCTGCCTGCCATCCATGTTGTCCGTTCCTCTGCTGGTGCTTGAAGGCTCCACAGTTGCGTGCTTTATGGCCGCTTGACCCGATATGCACCTCAGGGCAGTATCCACAAACCCTCACCGCGTAACACTTCAGAAGCCTCAAGGCACCATTCCGGACAATCTCCCATGTTTCAAGTGTTTCCTCAGCAAGAAGAGCCGTCTCCTCTGGGCTAGATGGAGGAATAATCTCATCGTCGGGTAGTTCTTCAAGAAGGGGCTGCTTAAATCTTTCGTCTGGCTCAGGATCTGGTAGGTCATCTTCATTGGCATCAACAAACTCTGTCCTTCCAATCTTAATAATCGGCTTTCTTCGACGCTTCGTGGGGTACTCAGGGAGGTCAACACCAGCTTGGATGCACAGCTCCACAAGAGCAGGAATACGGGGCACCTCAAACCTCAGGTCATGAGGGATACGAGGGCCTAGACGGTCCTCTAAGTGGTATGCTTCGACTGGCAAGAAAATAGCTTCCACCAAAGTATTTCCCCAGTCATGTTCTCCCTTACGTTTATCAGAGGACATTCCTCGGCACGTTCTGAAAGGGTGTCCATCAGATCCAACATGTATCTCACTGCAATATCTGCAACAGAAACATGCATTACTTCCTCATATAGAAAGAGAATAAAAGTCATAGATCTTCATTTAAAGAATATTCATATGACAACTTAAACTCTTAAAGGCACATAAGTTGGCAAACTGCAAACTAGTCATGGGTGCATTCATACAACACAACATTTGGAACCACATGGAGACACATCATTATGACTTATGAGCCAAATTATTTGAAAAAAAATCATCCAGTGCCACTATGAGGTTCACTTTTGATATGAACATACATTTCTTTGGGAAAGAAACATGAAGGCAAAGGTCACCCTGGCTTAATGCAGATGTCTACCTGACTCTCATCAAACAAAATGGAGTATGAACTGGAATCAATATGTACAGACACATGTAAAATGCATATCATCAACATGATACTGATGGCATGCCTTATAGAGCAAGTACTGTGGCATGTGTTATGAAGTGAGCTTCTGTATATTATCGGGGCCAACAGGGCCAGAACATGTACATAAGGGAAATAAGCAAAGAAGCCCCTATACAATATGCTAACTACACACACAGCTAACAACCCTGTTCTAACACCCCCCCCTCAAACTCAAGGAGGGTCTTGGACACCGAGTTTGGACAGGAAGAAGCTGTGTTGTGACCGTGTTTGAGCTTTTGTCAGAAAATCAGCAAACTGAAGCTCTGAGGGCACATACTGAAGGTCCACGGTCCTCTCTTGCACCTGAGAACGCATGTAGGAGGCATTAGGGGTGTAAACGGATCGGGTCGGATCGGATTTTGCTCTTACCATATCCTCAGCCATATTTTTTTACCGGATTCGGATCGGAACGGATAGTGACCGGTTGCGGATTCGAATGCGGATATCAGTCGGGGCGGATTAGGTACCGGAAGCGGTGCGGACACGGATCGGAAATAAAAATAGGCGGATAAACCAAAATACATGATGAATTAAGTTCAACGTTATGTTCAGTACTTAATTTTGGTAGTAGCACGCAGTACAATAAAACAACACGTGACATCAATACTTAACGAAATATTCCTATGCTATGCTAACGTAGATGCATGTAGAGTATCGTTGTGCCATCCCGTGGTTTGGCTTTGCAACTGTAGCGTTTAGAACCTTGGTGCGTTGGACGCAGGGAAGGCCGGCTGTTTGTCGCCGAGTCCGTGGTTTTTCTTTTCCCGTGGACCGTGGTAGAGTGGTTGCTCTGTGCGTCAGTCCGTTGTTGGGCTGCTGGGCCTGGGATGCTGGGGCGACAGGCTCTGTCGGATAATTCCGATTCCATTCGCTCGGATACTCCGCCGGCTAATACGGATAATCCGAATCCGAGGCATGTTTTGACTACTGTATCCTACACCACATCCGATACTTTAAATCCGAATCCTAATCCGAATCCGACGGATACCACCAAACCGGATATGGATATTGTTAAAACGGGTTCGGCGTCGGGTTCGGAACGGAAATTATCCTATCCATTTACACCCCTAGGAGGCATCAACACCGATGTGCTTGGTGAGCTCATGTTTCACCGGATCACGGGCAATGCTGAGCGCCCCAGTGCTGTCGGAGAGCAAAGGGGTGGGTGCAGCCGTGGAAACACCAAAATCCCGAAGAAGCCACCGTAGCCAAGTGATCTCAGCTGTCACCGACGCCATAGCTCGCAACTCAGCTTCAGCGCTGGAGCGAGATACAGCAGTCTGCTTCTTGGTCTTCCAGGCAATCAGCGAGGAGCCAAGAAAAACACAATAGGCAGAGAGAGAGCGGCGGTCGGTGTGGTCGCTGGCCCAGGTCGCATCACAGTAGGCATGAAGCTGAAGAGAGCTGGAGCTAGAGAAGAATAGGCGGCGAGTCACAGTCCCACGAAGGTAACGCAGAACACGAAGAAGGTGACTGTAGTGAAGCTGAGTGGGAGCTGAGACAAACTGACTTAGAATATGGACAGCATAAGAAATGTCCGGGCGAGTGATGCCTAGATAGACAAGGCTACCAACAAGATGACGGTAGCGAGTGGGATCTGCAAGAGGTTCACCCTCACCAGGACGAAGATGAAGACCAAGTTCCATAGGAGTGTCAGCCGTGCGCTGATCAGTGAGGCAGGCACGAGCGAGAAGATCTTGTGTGTACTTTTCTTGAGAGAGACAAATGCCCTCAGGGGAAGAAATGATCTCAAGTCCAAGAAAGTAGCGAAGAGAACCCAAATCAGTCATCAAGAATTGCTCATGGAGACGTTTCTTCACAAAATCAATGAATTGGTGGTCATCCCCCGTGATAATCATGTCATCAACATAGAGGAGTAGAAGGGTGCGACCACGAGGAGAAGTGTGAACAAACAGAGCAGGATCATGAGCACTAGCAGAGAAACCAACCCCTGTGATGACAGAGGAGAACCGTTCAAACCATGCACGGGGAGCTTGTTTCAGCCCATAAAGAGAACGCCGAAGGCGGCAGACGGTCCCATCAGAGACGGTATATCCAGGAGGCGGCTGCATATAGACAACTTCTCGCAGCTCACCATTCAAGAAAGCATTCTTGACATCCATTTGGTAAATGGACCACTTCCGAACAGCAGCAACAGCCAAAAGAGTTCGAACAGTGGTCATGTGAGCAACAGGAGCAAAAGTCTCATCATAGTCACGACCATACTCTTGCTGGAAGCCACGCGCAACAAGTCGAGCTTTAAAGCGCTCGAGAGAACCATCTGAACGTGTCTTAACCTTGTACACCCACTTGCAAGTGATGGGTCTAACACCTACAGGAAGGGGTACAAGGTCCCAAGTATGTGTCCGTTCAAGAGCAGCAATCTCTTCTACCATGGCATGCTGCCATTCAGGATGAGTAGCCGCCTCACGATACGTAGATGGCTCAATAATAGTGGCAGCAGCAGCATAGAAAGCAGGACGCTTGAGAGTGTTGCGATCACGCAGATTATATCTAGAAGCAAGGGGAGTGGGTGGCCCTGAAGGAACCGGACCCAACAGGGAAGTAGTGGAATTGGAAGATGGCACATCAGAGGGCAAAGGCAAAGGGTGCTGAGCACGACGAGAGTAGGTAAAAGGAAATGGAGAGAGAGTGAATGGCTCGACCGAGGTAGGGGAGCCTGGAACAGAAACCTCATCATGTGTAAGCTGAAGCTCATGAGCAGACACAGTTGAAGGGTGAGTAGTAGACACAGGTGAAGGGTGAGTAGTGGACCTAACAGGTGCAGGAGAAAGTGGCGAATCAGGTAGAGCCAAGAAAGAGAGAGGCTCAACTAACGACTCTGCAGTGGCAGTAGAGGACTGATGAGGGTAGAAGGAGCGAGACTCATCAAAAGTTACATCTTTGGAGATCCTCACTCTACGAGCAATAGGATCCCAACAGCGGTAGCCTTTGTGTTCTAAACTGTAGCCGAGGAAAACACATTCAACAGACTGAGCAGTCAATTTGGTGCGTTCATGAGGGTGGAGAAGAACAAAACAGGCACAACCAAAAAGACGCAAACCACTATAATCAGCTGGACCATCACCTAGATGATCAACCGGTATCCCCCCCTTGAGAGCAACAGAGGGCTGAATATTAATGAGATACACAGCAGTAGAGACAGCCTCGGCCCAGAAGTGTGGGGGAACAGCCGAAGATAAAAGAAGAGCTCGAGCAGTCTCGAGGATATGGCGATGTTTGCGTTCAGCCACCCCATTTTGAGCATGGGCACCAGGACATGAATATTGAGGAAGGGTGCCTTGTTCAGCAAGAAAACCACGAAGGGCACGAGATAGGTACTCGCCAGCTGAATCAGCACGAAAAACTCGAATAGAGGAATCATACTGAGTGTGAACCATGGTAGCAAAAGACTTATAAATTTGAAGCACTTAACTGCGAGATGACATAAAGTAGATCCAAGTGTGGCGAGAAAAGTCATCAATAAAGATTATATAATATTTGTGACCCCCTTTCGAAACAAAGGGGGCAGGGCCCCATACATCAGAGTGAACAAGTTCAAAAGGTCGTTGAGATACAGAAATACTAGTGGGGTAGGGGAGTTGTATTTGCTTGCCAAGCTTACAACCAGTACAATTTAGTGAACTATCACCTGATACAGACCCTAGAACACCACTCCTAACCAAAGAAGACAATCGAGAGCCACAAATGTGACCCAACCGATGATGCCACTGAACGAAGGAAGTGGTGGAGGTGACAGCTGAAGCAAAAGGGTTGGTGACGTCCGACTGGCTGGAGGACGCAGCGGAAGGAAGGCGCAGCCAGTCGAGCTCCCAAAGGCGCTGAGAGTCATGGCGCCGAGGACCGATCCCAACCAGAGTCCCCGTACGACGATCCTGAACACAACACGAGTCAGAATCCAAAATAACACGACACCCCACATCGGTGAGTTGACCAGCAGACATAAGTTGCATAGTCAGTTTTGGAACATGGGAAACAGCAGGGACATGAAAAGAAGATGTTGAAAGAGTTCCCCGTGCTGCAACAGGAAGACAAGTGCCATCTGCGGTCTGAACTGTAAGTGGAGAGGGTACAGAGTTGACAGCACTAAGGTGATGAGTGTGTGGTGTCATGTGGAAGGAGGCCCCAGAATCAAGAATCCAAGGCAAAGTTGTACCTGAAGAAGAGTGTGGTGTCGGACCAGACGTCTGACCAGCAGAACCAGCAGAACCTGAGGAGGGTGCCGATGCAGCAAGGCGGCGCAGCAAGGTGAGCATCTCCTGGTGTACCTTCTCAAGGGAGCCCTCACGAGAATCAGAGGAGCCTCCCGAGTCCTTATGAGGACGGCCACCACGGCGATTCTGTTTCTTCCTCTTTATGCACTCCATGATCACATGACCATCTTGCTTGCAGTAGGTGCAGAAGGCTCTTGTGGAGATCCCAGCCACCGGTGCAGGAGAAGGAACAGGTTGCGGCGGTGGTGAAATGCGTGCAGCCAGGACTGCTGAAGAGAACGGCAACATCCCCGTGTTTCGTAGACGCAGCTCCTCGGAGCGCACCTCAGCAAGAGCCTCCAAAGTAGAGAGCCGAGGATGGCGTGCCAACAGCTGGGCACGGCTCTGCTCGAATTCATCTCGGAGACGAGTGAGGAAGTCATAGAGGCGACGAACCTCTAGCTTAGCTTGTTGCCGCAGACAACATTGACATGTGCGACACACATCAGCTCCGAGAGAGTCTAGTTGGCGCCATATTGCTGACAGCTCTTTGTAAAAGTCATCAACTGTGGCATCTCCCTGTTGTAGCTGTTGCTCTTGACGAATAACAGAGAGATACATGGCATCCCCCGTAGGCTCGTAGCGACGACGGAGATGTTCCCACATCTGATGACAAGTTGTAAGGGCCACCACGTCCATGGTGAGATCAACATCCATGCTAGAAACCAAGATAGCAGAGGCCCGAGCATCATCATCTGTCCATTGCTTGTACAGGTGGAGCTGATTTTGGTACCCTTCAGTGGCCTCCTCAAAGGCATCCAGCACCTCACGTTGCTTGGTATCATCAGCACCAGCAGGGAAAACCACCTCAGCAGGAGGAGTGGGCAGCGAAGGACATGGCAGAGAACCTGTGAGGTATTCCCAGACCCGCTGACCCCTCATGTGCAGCTTCATGTGCTGCACCCAGTCTCTGTAGTTCTGTCCGTTGAAGATAACAGGACATCGGGGAACTGGTACAGCACCGGTGGTGGTGGAGGGCGCCATTTCAGCAGTGGCTTGAAGAAAACTAGCAGCAGCTGCCAGACTGGAGGCGGCAGCGGCCAGGAAGGACGCCGGAAGACAGCGGCGGCCTGGAACGGCGGCGGCGGCCTAGCAGATTGAAGAAAAGGGGAGAAGCTCGATGGAGAGAGGGTGCAGGCGTGCAGCGGCGGCGGCGGCCGGAGGCGGCGACGGCGGCGGCAGGGAAACCTAGCCCCGCTCTGATACCATGTTATGAAGTGAGCTTCTGTATATTATCGGGGCCAACAGGGCCAGAACATGTACATAAGGGAAATAAGCAAAGAAGCCCCTATACAATATGCTAACTACACACACAGCTAACAACCCTGTTCTAAACACACACAGCTAACAACCCTGTTCTAACAGCATGGACTCTCAAACAAATAATCAAAACACCGTGCAAATGCTAATATTAGAGGTCTCATTCACTCGTAATGCTGCGAAGTTGTTTTTTAGCATTCTATAACACAGAATCATAAATGATTGTAAATATAATGGGCATCTAGATACCTCCATGATTCATGTCAGATGACCTGATGACAAAAGATGTTGATTACATAAATTGGCAGGAACTAATTTCTATTTTTATTCTAATGGTAAACGTGGATGTGTGGTATTTCGTCAGTCCTTTATATGCATTCTATCATCCTATGTTGGTTTGTACAACATGAAAGCAGACCTCTTTTGTCAAATGTGCAGGATATGTAATGAAGCATTACCATAATTACCATAAACATGGTTTTCTAGGGAATAATTATCACCAAACGATGGGACAAGAGAATTACTTGCAGCCTTTGACTGGTACTACTTTCATCAGTCTCTTCAAGTTGTTGATCAGCAAAATTCTTGCATTATACACTCTGTATGCCTCTGGTATTAACCTGTGGACTAGAAGTCCATTTTTCGGAGGTGGCAATGATCGCTTGGGCTTTCCTTCAGCTTGCTTCATCCTCTGTCTTGCTCGGCGCCGTAACTCGAGTACAGGTATGGGAAATGGTTTCTTCTCCCGTTTTGAGTAGTTACGCGGAAAATCAGCATTCTGAGAATGGTCGTTTCTAATGATGATGGCCCTATGACAAGGATGGGACGCACTTGAAGCAGGTGCTCTGTAAATTGTCAGAAAAAAATACAATGAAAGGAAATTCAAATCACCACAGCTGACATGTGCAGGATGTATCTTATGTCCATCGACCATTGGACCAACTTATGTAAAGGTCAGAATCAAATGTTATTACTCACTGGGAACATTAATTTTGTTCAATTAAGGTGAATTTTCACCACGCGTATCAGCTCAACGTATCAAACAGATTCACATGGAAATACCTTGCAAATGTTCTGGACTCATCGATTTTATTATGTATTATTACAAGTTTATGATTTGCTACTACCTGACCAATTACCTGCTCTGGCTGACATGTTGGTAACACCGTAGTTTATTGCTAGAGGTACTCACTACCACTAGTACCAGTTAATTATGAGAACATGTCAGAGTTGCAAACCACCAGAGCAAACTAGCATAATTACTTTCGAGCCCAGCTGCACAGCACCACCACAGAGGTTTCTTCGAGCCATCACACTAGACAGTAGACACTCAAGTACTCAACTCGTGCTCTGTTTAGTGAACTCTATTTATTTCAGCAAGTTTACGATTTGCTACTGATTGATCAATTTACCTGTTCATAACCCTTTAGTTTATTCGAGACATGTAAACCAACCAAGCAAAGTAGCAGCATAGTTACTTATTTTTCCAGCGTAACTGACCTGAATCGCCCATAGCAACCTCGCGTGCCACTGCCGGTTCCTGCAACCGAACTCAACTGCTCCCTGACCTGCGCCAGCCGTGCAGCACAATGAAGCATATAGAAACAATACGAGAAGACAGAGTATCCACCACACAGTGCCGCGTTTATCAGGTCCTCTCCGCTAGTGTGTGGCCCAGCAATTAGCCGCGGGGACGGGGACGTGGTTCCATGGGGAAGATCGGCGGCAGGCGTACCTGAACGCGGGGGGCGGACCACCGGAGGCCGACGAAGCAGCGGAGCAGGGGCAGGCGGGATGAGCAGGTAGGGGGAGGCGGGAGAGGGTAGGGCGAGGAGGAGGGCCTCATGGCCAGAGCTTCTCCCATGGCCGCGACGAGCGGAGGGAGGGAGGGAGAAATGTGTCTGGCGTTGAGCTTATCCGATTCCTCAGGAAGTTCTTAAAAAAAAATTCCTTCGCAAAGGTCCACGCGCGTGCGCTCCGGTGCTGATGAGTGTCGCAATTTCGTTTGTTTCTGCTCCCACCTTTTCTCCACGCGGTGACAAGTGGCGGCTCCCTGGTGGTGGGCAGAGGGTTGTATATGCATTTATTTTGAGATTCGTTTTTTAAAAACGAAATATCTTGAGAACCGTTTATCCGATTTACGAACCGTTTTCACTTTTGAACTCCTCGCGTCGAGATCTTCAAAACTAGATCTCATATTGATAGGTTTCGATAAAAAAAAATTGTACTTCGGATTGTGTATGGTTTGTACAACCTAAGTGTAGTCGTACGTACAAACTGAATTTTGTAGTTGTACGTACAACCTGCTAGGTGTAGTTGTTCGTACAACCCGAATATAGTTGTACGTACAACATGTTCTCTGTTGCTGTACAACCCGGTCTGTGTGTTGCTGTACAATCCGGTTTTTGTTGCTGTACAATCCGGTTTTTGTTGCTGTACAACGCGCTCTGCGTTGCTGTACAACGCGGTCTGGGTTGCTGTACAACCCGGTCTGTGTTGTTGTACGTACAAACTGATCTGTGTTGCTGTACAACCCGGTCTGCGTTGTTGTACAGCCCGGTCTGCGTTGCTGTACATCCCGTTCTGCGTTGATGTACTATCTTAGTTTGTGTTTTGTACAAGTAACTGAACCGTTACGTCCGGTTAAACTAAAACCAATCTCAGGTTTACAGGCAGTTTATACCGATATCGAGCGGAGCTTGTACGAAGACAGCTAGCTAATCTATCGATCGATCGAGGTGTACCAGCAAGCTACACAGGAGTCAATTGTACACGGGGAACTAAAAGGATATACGCGCGCGGGGAGCGGCCGGAGCGTACGGCCGCGATGGATGCTCCACGTGGCGGCGTGACCAGACACGCGCGAGCGCGACTCGCCACACGCGCGAGCGCGACTCGCCCTTCCGCAAAGGCAAGCCTCTGGCCTAGCGATACCCGATTCCTCACGCTCGCTCGGTGGGGTCTTTCGCTTGCTTTGCGGGTGGATTCCTTGTGGGCTAGGATTGTTTGTGTCCCCTACTTTTGGCCCAATATAGCTCACGTATAGGCCTGGCTAGGTTGGGCCCAATATACTAACCGAAATGATCTTCAAATTTTCGCGTGGGCTTAAAATGTAGGGTTGTCTCTTGAGCGACCGAGAATTTGTTAAGTCAATCAAGTCAAAAAAGTGTAGTTTAAAAAAGTGTAACTAAAACGTGTTACACTTTTTTGTTGAAATGTGCATGAGTTGTATATTTCTATCGGAAAAATGCAACTTATGCACATTTCTTTATTGACCGAGACTTTAGAGATTCTCACACGTCAAGGATTAGCAAAACGGTAAAAAGTATATTGAAATAGCTCTATTTTCATTGCAAAAGTATCTGAAGTACTGTATACAGTACGGAGTACAAAAGTATACAATCATCGAATTCTTGCTTGGAGTAAAAAGTTATACTGTAATTAGCTCATGGCAAAATTATCCGAAGTACTGTATACAGTACAAAAGTATACAATCGTCAAATTCCTGCTTGGACTAAAAAGGTATACTGAAATTCCGAATTATGAGTATATTAAAACCCAAAATACAAGTATATTAGTTTTGTAAGTACAAAAAAAGTTCTTTAACACCTATCCCATTGAACATTACTGAGTAATAAAGATCGACCGCTCTTAAAACACAGGAGATACTAAGAACTTATTTCGTGACCCCAGCGACCCCAAACGCTCAAATCATGAGAATATGATGTCGGTATCTCCAATTGCAAGTTCGCCGGCATTCCTAACCATATGAAACATTTTCGATTTAAACAATCAGAATTGCTTCTAGCAACTTAGCAAGGACACCACGAGTTCTTCAACTACCTCAGCTACCACGTCTGTCCCCACTGCCAATTCCTCTGTTTCCCATCGCCACACCGTCACAGGGAATTAGCTGTGAGCCTGAAGTTCATCGCACTACACTCAAACTGGAAAGTTAAACCGTTTCACCCTTAGTAAACCCAAACTTCTAGAAAACGACATGACTTCATACTTCCCCGACGCTATAAATCAGCGCCACCTCGTCGTATGCAAATCAACACAAGCAAATCAGCAGCAGCAGCAGTTAGCACACCAAAGCACAGACACTAGCTTCAGGGATCAGGAAGCAACAAGCAATGGCAGCTCTCGCCGCGCTCGTCGTTGGCATTGCCGTCGTCGCAGTAGCGCATTGTTCAGTCGCCGGTGCCACCGCCGCGGCCAAGGGCCCCGTGACGTACGTGTTCGGCGACTCGATGTCCGACGTGGGGAACAACAACTACTTCCAGCTCTCCCTCGCCAAGTCCAACTACCCCTGGTACGGCATCGACTACCCCAACGCCGTCGCCACCGGGAGGTTCACCAACGGAAGAACCATCGGGGACTACATGGGTAAGTGACAACGTCAATCGATCAACTCATGAATCGTGTTCGTGTACGCATATTCGTACGACCACGAGATCGAGTGGCACTGGCATGAGGAGTGTAAATGATGTTTGGATTGATGCAGCTGCCAAGTTTGGCATCCCGCCTCCGCCGCCGTTCCTGTCCCTGTCCATGGCCGAAGACGACTACCTCGGCGGCGTCAACTTCGCGTCCGGCGGAGCCGGCATTCTGAACGAGACTGGCGTCTACTTTGTAAGCCGCATTGTTACATAAGTACTTCTCGCCGGCAGTCGTCACTGATCACTCCAGGAGAGTCACTGACACGGCGGTAAAACGTGGCACTCCAATTTGCAGGTCGAGTACTTCTCGTTCGACCAGCAAATATCGTGCTTCGAGAGCGTGAAGAAGGCGATGATAGCCAAGATCGGCAAGGAGGCCGCCGAGGAGGCTGTCAACGCAGCAATGTTCCAGATTGGGCTCGGTAAAGCAACTAACCTCTTCATCTCAGTCTGTCCGATTCACCACGTACGACGCGAGCTCATGGGATAATCTGTGCATTCCCCTTGCTGTTCTGAATCAGGGAGCAACGACTACATCAACAACTTCCTGCAGCCGTTCATGGCGGACGGCAAGACGTACACGCACGACCAGTTCATCCGCCTCCTCGTCGCCACTCTAGACGGGCAACTCAAGGCAAGAACTGACACACTCCAGCTGTCTCAGATGATTAGCTCATACTGGCTGACAACATGACAACCGGTCGATTTGTTCCGTATGCAGAGGCTGTACGGGCTCGGCGCGCGGAAGGTGGCGTTCAACGGGCTCCCCCCGCTCGGCTGCATCCCGGCGCAGCGCGTCAAGTCGGCCACGGGGGAGTGCCTGGACCACGTGAACCGCTACGCCGTGCAGTTCAACGCCGCCGCCAAGAAGCTGCTCGACGGAATGAACGCCAGGCTGCCCGGCGCGCAGATGGCGCTCGCCGACTGCTACTCCGTCGTCATGGAGCTCATCCAGCACCCACAGAAACACGGTAACGCAACCGGGCTGTTCGGCCGGTGTTTCGTTCGATCGATCGTGCTTCACGCCTTTTTCTCTCTGCCGCTCCCTGACAATCTCGTGGTGCGCCATTGGCGTCTGTTGCTTGCAGGGTTCACGACGTCTGACACCTCGTGCTGCGGCGTGGACACGAAGGTGGGAGGGCTCTGCCTGCCGGACTCCACGCCCTGCCGCGACCGCAAGGCGTACGTGTTCTGGGACGCGTACCACACCTCGGACGCCGCCAACCGGGTCATCGCCGACCGTCTCTGGGATGACATGGCGAGCGCTCCCGCTCCTCGCGCCAGCGCATACGGCCCAGCCGCCGCGCCGGCACCGGCACCGTATCGGGCGTAACATGTATACATAGTCGACGATGTCGGTGGAGCTCTTATGTTCCGTTCAAACCGTGTTCTAGTTAAACAGTGATGATATCTAATCTGGGTGGAGTATACCGTCGTAGGAGTTGTGTACTTGTGTTTAATAGCGAGAACGGAAAGCCGGAAATCGGGAAATGTATACGAGATTTAATTTACATGTGCTTGTATCTTCACACATGGTTCATCTTTGAGACTCGGTTCTAGAGGTGTCCTGTTTCAACGTGGCGATAACACTATTCAACAGATCGTCGAATTTGTATACAAGAAAGGATATGATTCTTCTAATTGATGTATTGATAAAACAAAAATCATGTTAATGTGTGGTTTTACTTCTTTTATAATGTAAGTCCTGAAAATTCTTGTTAGTACATGAATCTAAAAAATAAATTATAGAAGTCTGAAAATTATTGCTAATGCATCGATATTTGTGCACAAATTTTAAAGTAATTGGACGTCTTAGATAAGCGGGGCGTCCAACTAGGTGAGAGGAGTTACATCTTTATCATATTTCCATACATACTAAAGTTAGTGCCATTAATACCATGGTGCACATTCATAGTGCATTTGTTAATGTGAGAGCCTTTATCTTTCTAAATCCCAACTCATATATTTTGGTTATTTCGATCATTCAAGTGGATGGCAAGAAGACGAGGAGTCTACTTGGTTGATATCCATGCCTCTCGTACCTTCCTCACCGTCCAGCAATCTAAATCCGTCCTGCCGAGTCTAAGTCCTCAATCATACTAGGTAGGATATGCGGAGGAGCTTTGCGCTAGGCCATTTTTTATTAAACTTATTCACAGATCAATCAAATATCACCACAACCACAACTAACAAGAGTTTGGTTGTTACTTGTGTTCATCCAGAGGCCTGGAAGGCTGGAATTGTATATGTTGTTGCGTCCCCTATGTGCTACCCATCAAATCTTGGCTGCATACTATGGTATAAATATATTTCTAAGAAAAAAATCTTGACACAGCCTAAGTTGCTACCTGGGCCACCTATATACTCCTATGCTGGGTAAAATATGACCTATATACTCCCTCTGTCCATAAAAGAGGATATTTCAACTTTATTTAACTTTGTATGTATCTACGTAATAAAAGATATCTAGATACATGAAAGTTTAGACAAATTTGTGACATCCTTTTACGACGGAGGGAGTAGATGCCACCATGAAGAGCTCCTTGTGCTCAGTTCGTTGTAGATGTGACCACGTTTGGGCCCGCGACAGGCACTTTCGGAAACAGCAACAAGTTTAGTTGTTCTTGTTCGAAACAAGAGGAGTGATTCCCTTGCGGGAAGCACTACTCGATCGTGTTGGGCACGCTGCAGGCGCCTCTTCGAGCCTGGCCGGCAGCGAATGCCAGAGGAAGGATAAGGGGAGCCTACACCAATGTAGTCTTAGCCCTAGAACACATGGAGCTTGGAGCACTGATAATAAGTCTGTCTGGTTTTAAAGGAGTTTATGAACAATTACCACATCCATATTGAGGAGAAAGCTCACTCAGGCTAAATACTGTTGCGCTCATGATAGGGATTCCGTTTACGATCACAAAAAATGAAATATCTTATACACCAGCACCAGGGCTATACTCTAAATCACTGACTTTCAGGTTTGCTTAATAGAACCTTCCTGACAGGCTTACTACTACAGCTACAGAGCTAGAACCAGTGGAGCCGGTACATGAGTAGTAGATAATATGCATTAGAAGTGATATTTTCTTTTTATCAAACACAACTTTATTCCGCAAAGTCACAATACCTAACGTAGAGTCGTCGGTCCAACAAGGATATGTTTTCTAAAATTTTGAGGGAGTTACCCATAGCCACTTGCCCACTTGCCAAACAAATTGGAAACATAAAAATTGATGCAACATGAACACTAGAAGTCCAGAACATGCAGGCCCAACAAAATTTGCATTTGAACAACATATATCTAATTACCTCGTCCTGGTGATAAAAGTAACACTGTTTTGCTCACATGCAAATATCTCCTTCGAAGATTGTCTTTTATTAAAATATCATTGTTTACTTCTCCGATTCCTGCGGCTCACCCCGTTCTCCTCCAACTTTGAAGCCTGTGATAAACCGTCGGAGCCTTCTACCAAGGTCGGGCCCGAGTAGAATCACTGCCGTAGCCACCTATGCGCCTTCACCGCCGGCTTGAGCCCTTACCACCACACACGTCCGACAGCCAACCACCGAAATGGAATGCACGTACGTCGAATTGAAGTCCGACACGGTGAATCAAAGACCTCGGTCGGGATAGGTAGGATATGTGGCGGTGCTCTTCGATGACCTTGTGACGAAGGTAAGAGGAAAGTGAGAAAAGTAAATTGAAAAAGGGAGAAAATAAATGAAAATATAGATTTATTTTGAACTTTAATATTAAACTATGTAGTTGAATCAATGTCATTTTCAATAATCGAGAGATATAGTAGACACCACAAAAAAATGCTATAAAAATTGCACGGAAATTTTAATAGGAGCCGACATAACAATTATAGAGGCCCCAATTTAAGATGTTTGCTAGATATGGTCTAAAAGCGCACAATGCCTCGATGGACGAAGATGGGTGATGACACTAGTCCACCAACCGCCAACAACGTGAGTAGAAAGTAAATTTGAAAGGTGGTAAGGTGATAAATGTAACTAGGTAGGTGGGGGGGGGGGGGGGGGAGCGGTATACCAAAAAGAAAAAGAAAGCAAAGTGTTCATTAGGCTTATTATTGTCATTCAAAATTTCTCTTCACAATTAAAAACACATCTACGCCATAGGATGGCATCGGCCTACCGCTGTCAGTTCCAAGGGTCTAGCGCCCCTTTCAGCTACCAAACATTATGGACGACCAGAGTGGAGTCAAAATGCCGATTGTTTTCTTGGCTTGTCATACACTAGAAGGTACTCACGGCACAAAACTCGCGATTCGAAGATGACAGCATGACCCTATATGCAAGCTTTGCATGATCCAACGGGAGACAATGCAACATCGGGCGTCGACACCATGAACTAGGAGATACATCAGGGTAGGACGACACCATCGCAACCCTTACTAAAGAAAAGTGAAGAGAGGCAAGAAGACACACCTTCATCTTTGTCATGTGGGGTGTATGGAAAGAGAGAAATAAGAGGGTGTTCCACAACACGGCCATCCTACATTAAAAAAAAACACGGCCATCCTACCCATGGTGTGGTGGCAGACTTGGTGCGCGAGGAGATAGCGCAACGGGCTTATTCCCACACTTAGGATCCCGGGGTGCAAACCGTCGCTTGTTTTCGGTTTTATTACACATAAAAACTCTATACAAAATACTCTCTTCATCTAATCAGATGGCAGAACGACTGAGCTAACCTAAAAACACACACTTTAATATGTGCCTTTTTTTCTTCTGGATATTGACTTATACCATCATCATGTAATATCCGGTCTTCCCAAAAAAAGGGAGGGGGGAGGGGTAAAAGTGAGCGCACCCCTAGAAAGGTCAACACAATATGGCAGTCAATTTATTTTTGGCGTTGCCCAAACATTGACTAGTCGATTTTCTTTGACGGTCGAACTGTGGCACTAAACCAAAAAGACGAATCGATCATTCTGCTTCGTGTGGCGCCGTGCCCTGTCGCTCAAACCTGTACCCAAAGTAGCGGCTCAGATCAACAGCAAGACTACAATCCCACCGTCAATCTCATCCCTCCCCAAACGCGAACGAAAGCACCAGGCTGCTTCACACTGCGTTTGTTTTCAGTCACGTTCCTTCTAAACCCTTTCCGTCACGTTCCCCTCCCCTCCCGGTCGACGCCGGACAGCCGCACGCACCGCTCGCCGGCGATGGACGGGGGCCACGGGCAGAGGCAGCCGCTCTCGCCGGTGATTTCGGCCTCGGCGCTGCCGCCGCACCAGCGGCAGATGCAGCTCCACCAGCACCCGGCGCGGCCGGCAATCGCCGATCTCTTCACCCTATACCTCGGCGTGCGTGCCCCTCCCCTTCCCCTTCCCCAACCCCTCACCTTATGCGCCCGCGACAGCTGCTTCTGACCCTGTGTGTCCGTGGCTTTGCAGATGAACTCGAAGCAGCGAGCCGAGGACCCGGCCAAGGAGACCTCGTAATTTGCTTTCCCTCTTGTGGATTTCGAATTGTTTTTTTTCTTTTCTTGAGGGGAACTGTACTGTACTCCGCGCGAATTGGGTTGGATTTATATTTTGTACAATACCGGATTGTTTGGTTTATAAGGTCATAAGATAGATGATGTCAGATTACCTATTTCCTTACTGTGCTTAGCGTTAACTGAGCCCATCGAGATGATGCTTCTTCAGTGCTATATTATGCTGAAATTCTGAGTTAGCTCGTGCTATTTTGGTAGCTATCTGTCTTATAGTACATTATCTTCTTGCACCTGTTCTGTAGTTTGATCACGTGAGAAGCTTCTGCCAAACTGAATGAAAATTGCATTCTTCAGGAACAAGCTGCAGAAGAGAGTATCCGCTCTTAACAGAGATCTACCGCCCCGCGACGAGCAGTTCATTTCGGATTTTGAGCAGTTGCGCACGCCGTTTCCAGTAAGCAGAAGCATTACACAAACATAGCCGTTTTGACCAGAGGACAGAAACATGAGAAACTGATTAGATTTTCATGTTCCTGTAGGACCAGGAGCAGTTCCAGGCAGTCACGGAATCAGTTGTCATCTCATTTGTTCTGCAATGCAGTAGCCACGCTCCACAATCCGAGTTCCTGCTCTTTGCTACGCGGTGCCTGTGCGCTCGTGGCCACCTTAGATGGGACAGCCTCATTCCATCTCTACTTAGTGCGGTTTCCTCCGCTGAGGCACCAATGGTGCAAGGGGGTTCCGTGACTGTTGGTGGCCCTGTATCTTCTTCTTCATCAGCTATTGTAGCTCCAAGTGTTCCGAGCTTCCAGGCTTCACATCCTATGTCTCCTTTGTCAGCAATGAACACTATAGGATCTCCTACTCAATCTGGTATTGACCAACCTGTAGGTGCAAATGTGTCACCCATCAAGCCTGCTGAGTTCTCTGCTCTTGGGCAGCTTGGTACCACAACAAGAGGTGACCAGGCCCGCAGGGGAGCAGAAGTTAGCTATCTGCATCATTTATCATGTAGAATTATTTTAGCTGGGCTGGAGTCCAATTTAAAGCCAGCTACCCATGCCGTGACATTCCAGCACATGGTAAATTGGCTGGTTAATTGGGACCAGAGACCCCAAGGTGTGGATGAAGCTAATGCAACGCAAAATTATAGGATTGAAAGACCCGTCCATGAATGGATGCATCTATGCTTAGATGTTATCTGGATTTTAGTTGATGAAGAGAAATGCCGTGTTCCATTCTATGAGCTTGTTCGCAGCAACTTGCAGTTTCTGGAGAACATTCCTGATGATGATGCACTAGTTTGCATTATTATGGAAATTCATAGGAGGAGGGACATGGTGTGTATGCACATGCAGATGTTGGATCAACACCTTCATTGCCCAACATTTGGAACTCATCGGTTCTTGTCACAATCCTACCCAAGCATAGCTGGTGAATCTGTTGCTCCTTTACGTTATTCTCCCATTACTTATCCTAGTGTTCTGGGAGAGCCACTGCATGGAGAGGTAACATTACTTTTTTTTCTTTAAGTAGCCACATCTTTCCTTTTATTCTTACCTTTCCCATACTTGTATGCATTTTCATCTTATACATGCGTTGAAGCCTTCTTTCAAGCTCGTAATGTTACTATTCCCTCCCTACAGAAATTATTTGCTGGAGATTATTTTGACTTGAGTTACATATCATAAAAGCTATAAACTTAAGAAGCCAATGACAACAATAACTGAAATGCCCTCGTAAATCCTTAGGATAATTAGGGGGTGATAATTGTGCTCTCTTAAAGCCACTCTATTCAAAATTTATTTTGAAAAAAATATGCTCTCTATTTGGCATTGGATGGATTTAGGTTTATTTTCACTTCTCAGTCTCCCACATAAAGGTCCTACGATTCATCTGTTGTATGATGTAATTGTGTCAATGCATTTTGGGGATAGATTCTTCCAATGCCATTTTCATGTGGCTGTAATAGATACTTTATGTATAGTTTGCAATTCCCATGTGCCATGTTAGATGTATTAATATGACTAAAGGTGGTATAATTCGAGCGCAAACTTTTTCAGAAGGGTTTATGATTGGTTACAAAGGGATCAGTATTAGTTGGCTTTAATGGCTCAGTACTGCGGTATTACAATTAATTTGTCGGTATTTTGCATGTCGATGATGCAATATTCATCATTCTAACTGATCATAATTATATGCAAGAAGCATGAAGATTTTAAGTGAAACAACTCAGAACTGTTCGGCAACAAACTTGGCAGGATGCTATACATATTTACTTTTCTAGTTTCTCCATAATATTGTTCTGGACAGGATACCAAAGCTTATATTGCATTGTTGTTTAGGATCTTGCAAACTCTATTCCTAAAGGGGGTTTAGACTGGGAACGTGCTCTGCGTTGCTTGAGGCATGCTCTCCGCACAACTCCATCACCTGATTGGTGGAGACGTGTTCTTCTTGTTGCTCCTTGTTACAGACCACATTCTCAAACATCAACGCCAGGAGCTGTTTTCTCACCGGATATGATTGGTGAGGCAGTTGCTGATAGGACAATTGAACTACTGAAGTTAACTAACTCAGGTAGCATCTATGTGAGCTTCACTATTTGTCTATATTGAAGTACAAAAATTTCTTTCTCAAGTGTGTAGCTGATAGGATCCAAGTGTCCATGGATACACACCCCCCTTTACTAAATGTCTTTTTATGGCATACTACTTGTGCTGCGAAAGATATAAATCTGCATGTTGGATATATGATGGAGGTTATTAGTTATTGGTTTCTAGCTGCATACTCATTGCTCTGCCCTACTATTGCAGAGACTCAGTGCTGGCAAGATTGGCTATTGTTTGCTGACATCTTTTTCTTCCTAATGAAAAGCGGCTGTATTGATTTTCTCGATTTTGTGGACAAGCTTGCGTCTCGAGTAACAAATGGTGACCAACATATTCTACGTAGTAATCATGTCACCTGGTTGCTCGCACAGATTATCCGTATTGAGATTGTGATGAACACACTTAGTTCAGACCCAAGGAAGGTATTACACTCTTGTATGATAATCTGTATACATTTTTTTCTTTTCTAGTTTATTTAGATGCAATGGTTTAGCTTTTTAATGGAAAAACTTTAGGGGAGGCCTGCCAGTATTTTATAAAAACTAAAGAAGAAAATACTTATAAGGTTGAGATAGTATGTGCAATCTCCTCCATTCTAAAGGACAGGAGATAAATATCTCATTTATTTAAACAGAAAATACCAAGAACCTATACTAGTAGGGTTTATGTATCAAAAGCTTTGTGCATTCCTCTGCTTTGAGATGGTCAAGGCTGCTACGATGAAAGCTTCCATGAAGAAAGGCCTGCAGAAGTGCGTGTTGGCCGATTGAAAAAGATGATGTGTATATCTGAGTTGATGTACAAAGATAATCTGATGCCATAGACATGACGTGCTGAAGGGGCATCTCCAGAAAAGATGATCGCTGGTTTTCAGTTCTCCTAAGTTGCAGAGCACGCAGTTTGAATCGTAAGTCACATGGATGTTATGCCTAAGAAGCAGTGGTGTTGAGTCTATCAGCTAGGAAGTGCTGAAGTGCATTTGGAGTTCTAAATTCATTTTATAGGTGCTCGAGCTGCTGAAAAATTGAATAATAGTATCTGCTGGAGGAAAGGAAGTGCTGCCCTCATGGATAGTGCCAAATATCATTGCTTTCCTGAGTAAAGTGATGGTTGTGGAGGAATTTTCTGAGATCATGAAGTATTGAAGTTCATCAAAGGCCTGGGATGAAAGGAGGAGGTTGAGCGCACTTGTTTAGTTGACGACTGCATGCTGGAAAAGGCAATTCCCCTGTGGATTAGTAAGGACTGAAGAACTGTTATAATTAATAACAGTGCTCAACAAAGGCTAACTTCACGTCTGAGCTATTAAAACTTAAATGGTTACCAATTTGTTTTATTGGATAGTATTTTGTATGCTTGTTTTGTTACATGTCTTATTATATGTGCCTTAGTTTGCCTGTTGCATGTTCATCTTCTATAAAACTGTTCTAATATTTCTTGTTTTATCAGGTTGAGACGACACGCAAGATAATTTCATTCCACAAAGAAGACAAGAGCCTTGATCCTAATAATATCAGCCCTCAAAGTATTCTTCTTGATTTTATAAGTAGCAGCCAAACTTTGCGCATTTGGTCTTTCAACAGTTCAATTAGAGAGCATTTGAACAGTGATCAGCTTCAAAAAGGCAAACAGATAGATGAATGGTGGAAACAGATGACGAAAGGTACCTGTGCCATATATTTACCATTATGCTTCTGTTTTGCAATATTCCTGCCAAATCAAGGTTTCATTGAAAGGAATATGCGTAGATAGGTCGTTTGAACCAATTAGTTTTAGGAAATTCTTGTTGTTTGAACTTTGGACTATACATAGTAGTAGCACCAGAACTGGGAATTCAGGCGATGCATGTTATTCATTGAGAGATCTTGGCGGCAAACCATTATTACAATTTGCAATTTTGCATTGCTTCATGTATCTGTGTAATTTAGAATGCATTTTTTCCTTCGAAATAATAGCTTCAGGAGAGAAAATGATAGACTTTATGAACTTGGATGAACGGGCCATGGGCATGTTTTGGGTTCTCTCATTCACCATGGCACAGCCAGCATGCGACGCTGTCATGAACTGGTTTACATCTGCTGGAGGGACAGAATTCATGCAGGGGCCCAATATGCAACCAAATGAAAGAATGACCATGATGCGTGAAACTTCCCCTTTGTCGATGTCGTTGCTTTCTGGGTTGTCTATCAACCTTTGTTTGAAGCTTGCTTTCCAGCTTGAAGAGACTATATTTCTTGGCCAGGTAAAACTTAAAAAAACACTGCTGCTACTACCCTAGTTGATTTTACATCTCTGTTCTGTATTTCTATTTTAAAGCCTACTGCAACTTTATTGCGACAAAGGCTTTGTGACTGTTGATTTTATATGTATAATTTGATAAATAACAGAAATGGAAAATAACTTGGTTCACATATTCTTTCATGTGACTAGAAGAATTCCTCGGCATAATTTCCTATTCATGTTAAATCGCAATTGAAAAATATGTAATATATTATGGTTTTGCTAACAATATGTGAACCTGTGGCTCATCTCGCTTAAATTTGTGGCATCATCTGCAATATTCCTTGGAAATATATCTTTCTATAAGTATGCACGCAATCACAATTGTCTGTTCTTTTGTTGCCATTGCTAAACCTGTCTTCAGATTCTCTAAGTTGTATACTGCTACCCTAATCTAGCCTCTGTTCTTTGATAGGCTGTTCCTAGCATTGCTATGGTCGAAACTTATGTCAGGTTGCTGCTTATCACACCTCACTCATTGTTCCGTCCACATTTTACGGTAAGTTCTGCTGCCTGTTAAGGTGACCTGTATTCAGTATTCTTCATGCAGAGCTTCTGCCAGACTATGACTTATGTTTTCCTCATTTCTGAATTACTCTCTGTAATTTTCAATTGTAAGCCTAAGATGTCCCCTTTTCTCAATTCATGCTAATCATATTCGTACTATTTGAACCTGGCAGACATTAACCCAAAGATCACCATCTATTCTGAGCAAATCTGGTGTATCTTTGCTCCTACTTGAGATACTGAATTACAGACTGCTTCCTCTGTACAGGTAATTCTCTACTTAATGTAGTCTTTGGTTTCTTCTTTACAAGGCTGTAGCTTATTTGGCTCATTAAAATATTGGATTCTTGAATATTTTTTTATTCATATCCTCCTTTGACAGACTTCTATTTCTTGGAAAATGCTAAAAAAGTCTGCCTTTTATTCATATCATTGCACGTTTCTTGTTGGCTTACATCAATATGGATCTATTTTAGGTATCATGGAAAAAGCAAGGCATTGATGTATGATGTCACAAAGATAATATCTATGATTAAGGGGAAACGTGGAGAGCATCGCCTTTTTAGATTAGCTGAAAATCTGTGCATGAACTTAATTCTCTCACTGAGAGATTTCTTTTTGGTGAAAAAAGAGTTGAAGGTAAACAAATACATGATTTTCTTTGGAAATTCGACTATCACTATTCTGTGGACTGAATTTGTATGTATGTGTAGGGACCAACTGAGTTTACTGAAACGCTTAATCGTATAACCATAATAAGCCTTGCTATCACCATCAAGACACGTGGAATTGCTGAGGTTGAACACATGGTTTATCTGCAACCACTGTTAGAGCAAATTATGGCAACCAGTCAGCACACATGGTCAGAAAAGACTTTACGCTATTTCCCTCCCCTTATTCGTGAATTTTTAATGGGAAGGATGGATAAGAGGGGACAAGCTATCCACGCATGGCAGAAGGTATCATTTCATATGTTTTTGGACAACTGTTTGGCCATTTTATCAGCATGCATCTTTGATCAACATTTTGGTCAGCCTATAGTTCATCTTTATTGCGGATTGCCAAATTGAGCTTTTATTTCTTAACATTTTGGTACTATTAGCATTAGAAATGTCATTAAATTAGTATTAGAAATGTCATTAAATTCTTACACCTCTAGATGATATTATTACCTATAAGTACTTTGGTACTTGGTGATTAAGTTGAACAAATAGTGTTTCAGTGATCTGAAAATACGGTATTTCTATGTACTTGTTCTGGCCGTGTGTAAATGAGCATCAGATGTCCAAAGGTCTTGAATTCCAAACTTAGCATAAATTTTTGGTTCCTTAAGTTTCTGTCACATGTTTATGAGATGAAATACTGTGCCATGTATCGTTGTTCTTCGCCTTTAGTACTGACACTATTCTCATTTCAGGCAGAAACTACAGTCATTAATCAATGCAACCAGCTATTGTCACCATCCGCTGAACCGAACTATGTCATGACTTATTTGACCCACAGTTTCACTCAACATCGTCAGTTTCTTTGCGCTGGTGCTTGGATGCTAATGAATGGACATCTTGAGATCAACAGTGCAAATCTTGTACGATTTTTTTATTACTTTGATATTGCTGTTTCTGTTACTCTATATGTGATGCTTGATCTTAACGCAGGCTCGTGTCTTGAGAGAGTTTTCACCTGAAGAAGTTACGGCAAACATTTATGCAATGGTTGATGTTCTTCTGCATCATATCCAGCTTGAGCTTCAACGAGGGCATCTAGCACAGGTGATCCAAGATATCTGTTTTTTTATACACAAGTTTCTCTTTGGCTATTAATTTATGTGGTTTTCCTTTTTAGTAGCTAGCGTGTAATTTTTTCTGGTAACTTTTGTTATGCAGGATTTACTTTCCAAAGCAATCACAAATCTTGCATTCTTTATTTGGACACATGAGCTTGTTCCACTGGACATTCTGCTGCTAGCTCTTATTGATAGGGACGACGATCCTTATGCTTTACGTCTTGTGGTAAGTCCTCTTACAAATTTCAGGTTTGCATCCCATTTTTGTAAATCCTGCCACTATATTATAAGTTCTGCAACCATTGCTTAGTTACTATTTTCTATTTACCAATTGTTAGATAGCTTACATTTCTACTCAAAACCAGTTCAACCTTTTTTCGTGATTAATATTAAAGCCGCTAATAAAAAATTTCAACCTTTCACTGATTTAGTCCATGCATTGGTAGTGACACGGCACACAAGTGGCATCCACGTCAACTGAAACCACTTGCGAAATCACCCAAGGGTGAGGTGGGCTGTCTCGTTGGTTTGAGGTTCTCAAGAATGATTTCAAGTTGGGGTTTAAAAGTAGACTTCAGCCATAGTTGTGCACTTGTGGATTAAAACTAGACCATTTTTTCTATCCTATTTTGCAGTTTTAATAGCTCGTACGATTTTTAGACACATGGCTATGGCAACATGTTACAGTTTCTGTTTTATTCCCTCTGTTTTTAAATGTAAGATGTTTTAGGTGTTTCACATTTTGTCTAGATGCATACTAAAATGAGTGAACATACACACTGAAACATGTCTAAATACATTTGTATACATGTGAATGTGGAAAAAAGCTAAAACATCTTATATTTAAAAACAGAGGGAGTAGTTATCAAAATAGTGACAAACGGGCAGCATGTGAATGCCTTAGGGTAACACGTGGATATACCAAATGTTGAGGAGTAGGCATGGAGTACCTTACCGTATATGTAAGTATAACTTACTTGAAAATTAGCCATTTTTTCTACCCTAGTGGCAGTTTTTAAAGCTTGTGCAAGTTGTAAAACACTTGGATGTGGTAACATGTTATTGTTTTTGTATTAGTCATCAAAATAGTAACAGATGGAAACATGTGGATGTCTTATGGTGACACATAACTATATCAAAATGATGTAGAAGTACCGCATAGAGTACCTACTCTATGCCTATGTATAGCTTAGTCTGTGGGTGTATAACTGTATATCTATGCCACTACCAAGCATGATTATCAAGAGTTGGTACAACAGTCGATACAACCGTATGTCCGTGTACCGTGTACATGGCCCTATTTGTTCAGACCGGAGTTTACCTGAGAAGCCGCTGGAGCTAGTAAGAGTAAGAAACAGCTGGAGCTGGTCAGCTGGTGGACAGTGACCATAGCCTGAGATAGATTTGGATGCATATACAAGGCTTTATTGCATCCCATGGACTTCGTAATCTTCTATTCGTAGCTTCAGAATGCATCTGACGTCAGGAAGACGGTCAGCAAGAGGTGACAAAAGGGACGACGGGAGGGCACCACCGGCTGAGGGTGGACGCGATCTTGTGGCACGGAGGATGGGAACTCGCAGCAGTCGGCGGTTGAGCTCCAGTTCTGCATAGGGCTCGGAAACCTGGGCAGGAGCTCGGGGACCACAGATGGATGAGGTCTCCATAGGCCGGTGAGGACTGACAGATTAGGGCTCTTCAGCTTCCACGTCGTCTTCTCTGAAAACTTAAGTACCTCATGGGAGATGGGAGGATATTGGATTGAGAATGAGGAGAAAACTATGAAGGATTTCTCTTTATATATGCACTGAAAGTTTTCTTGTATGCGAAGTGTGAGTTCATCTTGTGTGGGTAGTGGTGGAGCCAGCCTGGACGGATAGCCTGGGCATACTGCAACTGCTCCTGGCCAACGGCTTTTTGCGTATGGAAACAATTTTTTAATTCGTCATTATCTGCTATAACTTTAACGATGGGTCCTGGGCAGAGCTGGGGCGGCTGCCGGGATCATCGGGCTGAAACTTCTCCCCTGCTCGTGGGGTGGTCTGCGAAGCTGTTGGGGGATGTGGGAAGCACCTCTTATGGTGTTTCTCCACTCTAGTGTAAAACTGATAAGTGCTTCTGCAAGCCTAGTTAAAACATTAGGTGTTCGTTAAGTTGGTCCTTCGAGAGGGCTAGAAGCACCACAACTAAAGCACAAGCCCAAACAAACAGGGTCTTTGAGAGTATCAACCAGTGCCCGAACTGCCTAGTTTCTACTAAAACTGCCTAGCTTTTCTATTTTGCATACTAAGGTGCTTAGAAGGAATTATACTTTGATAAATTTGTTGTGTTACTACTCACTAGTTGCTTACCTGTGCATGCAAAAACTTGGGACTTCCTTTGATAATAGCTTAACATTACAGATTAGTCTGCTTGAAAGACCGGAACTTCAGCACAGAATTAAAGCATTCTGTACTTCTCGTACTCCTGAGCATTGGCTAAAAAATCAACCTCCAAAAAGAGCTGAGCTCCAGAAAGCTCTTGGTAACCATCTCTCATGGAAGGACCGGTAATTGAATCTTTTAACTGATACTCAAGTCTAGTGTATTATTTAATTTTGCAATTATGTATCTCAAATTGAATGATATATAATGTATTCGTTTAACACATGCATATTTGTCTATTGAATAGAAATATCAGCTCGCTGTTTCATTGCTAATTTTCTTGTTAAACAGATTGCCTGATACAAAAAAATCTGATTTAGTTTGGAGCTCTAGATAATTGGAGGGCACTGTGGTACTTACTTTTGTATTTAGTCAGTGCCGTTTTTCTACTATGGTTCATGTGTATTTGTCCATTTATTTTCTCAGCCTTAAATGGAACCATCCTCATATTGTCTCAATCTCGCCAGTTTGGGAAACCCTTGTCTTATTCCCAACTATATGGGCACTACCTTTGACTTGCTGATTTCTTAAGTGTAGATGTAGGATGCTTTTCCCTACTTATTGCTGCGATTAGATTTTACTTTAGCAACGGGCTATAATCTATTTTACTAGCAAAAGAAACATATCTACTTTTTTCTTCTAAAATCCTCTTGATTTTTTAATCCACTCATGCTTGTCATGATTCAAATTTCAAGTAATTAGTAATGCAATATACAGGTGTACCGATAGGAAAATGATATCTTTAGATTCGTATTTGGAAGTACTTTCTTATGAGCATGATTTTGTACTACTAAGAATATTGTAATGAAATTGGTCAAGGTTCAGTTTCATTAATTATTCTAATATGCTGCTCGGACCATGCCAATATTCTGAGTATGTTGCTCCTGATCAGAGGGCCGAAGCGCATTCGTAAAAAAAGTACAAAGCGAGCCAAAGAATTAGTGGTTCTCCAGTTTGGGGCACAGGGATTAGTGTGAAGGCAGTGCAGTGAGTTACCCTCTTGACGCCAGCGGGACTTGTAAAAATTAATCAGGGGAATGCTAGCCCGAAGCCCTTGGCTGATAAATATCTTCTGATAGTTTCTTACTTTCTATGTTTATGCGATCTTGTAGGTTTGTAGCATGACATATTGTGTTGATTTGGGTATATTTGACTCTTTAAACCATATTCTGTTAGTGCATTTTTCCCTTTTAGGGTCCTATATGCAAGTTATAGAAAGTTGATTCACGATAATTTATGGTGTCAATGCAGCTATCCGCCCTTTTTCGATGACATTGCTGCCCGATTGCTTCCAGTCATTCCGCTGATAATTTATAGGCTTATTGAGAACGATGCTACAGATATTGCGGACAGAGTTCTTGCATTTTATTCTTCCTTTCTCGCCTTCCACCCACTGAGATTTACATTTGTGCGGGATATTCTTGCATACTTCTATGGTAATCTTCCAAGCAAGCTAATTGTCAGGATCCTCAACGTGCTGGGTGTTGGCACCAAGGTAAAACCCTGTTTACGCTTTTCTGTTGAAACTCTTCTACCTATATTATTTTATTCATACTAATTGTGAGCATTTTTACAGACTCCTTTCTCGGAATCCTTTGCTCAATATTTAGGGTCCTCAAATTCTTCTATTTGCCCACCACCGGAATACTTTGCCAACCTTTTGCTAGGCCTTGTTAATAATGTCATACCTCCTTTGAGTAGCAAGTCCAAATCAAATCCAACAGATGCTTCTGGCAATACATCACGCACAAGTTTCAGCAAGCCTCATGCATCTACGCAAGCTGGTGGAAATAGTAGCGCCGATGGTCAGAGGGCATTTTATCAAAATCAGGATCCTGGGTCATATACACAGCTTGTTTTGGAAACAGCAGCAATTGAGATTCTCTCACTTTCTGTGCCAGCTTCTCAAATAGTGTCTTCTCTAGTCCAATTAATAGCACATATACAAGCAGTGCTTATACAGTCAAATACTGGTCAAGGACTGTCTGGTGGTTTGGGCCAAAACTCTGGGCTGCCAACTTCTCCTTCAGGTGGGGGTGCTGAATCTGCAGGTGCCAACCGACCAAACACTTCTGCAAGTGGAATCAGTGCTAATTTTGTTTCTAGAAGTGGCTACTCCTGCCAACAATTGTCAGTTCTGATGATTCAAGCATGTGGCTTCTTGCTGGCACAACTCCCACCTGAATTTCACATGCAACTATACTCGGAAGCAGCTCTAATCATAAAAGATTGTCGTTGGCTTGCTGACAGTTCGAGACCTGTTAAAGAGCTTGACTCTGCTGTTGGTTATGCACTTCTGGACCCAACATGGGCTTCTCAGGACAATACATCGACAGCGATAGGTACCATAAGCCCTTTTAGTTTTACTGTGTTCTTTGCACCTGTTCAACTTTAACATTTGGGCCTATTCAGCTGAGCATTAATTTAATATGTTGCTGCTGTTTTGCGTTCACACCGTATGTTTCTTCTGCCATGATTACAGGTAACATTGTTGCCCTCCTACACTCATTCTTTAGCAATCTTCCACAAGAGTGGCTGGAATCTTCACATACTGTCATCAAGCATCTTCGGCCAGTGAATTCAGTTGCCATGCTGAGAATTGCCTTCCGCATATTAGGTCCCTTATTGCCCCGTCTAGCCTTTGCTCGACCTCTATTCATGAAGGTATGCTTGCTGTTCCCTTCCTACTTCCTAGTTACCAAAGAAAACATGTTACAACTTCGTTAAGATCACTATTTAAAAAACGTGGCCAACGGGGGAATGATCCCTCCCTTGACTTTACGTTGTTAGGTAGAAGGTGAGATGCCCGGTTTCTGAGAATTCATCGCCGCAGCCTTTTTGGCGCAGCTAGGACTCGAACCCGGGCCGGCTAGGCGCGCACTCGCAGCCTCTGCCACTGAGCTAGCACTCAGTTCTCGTTAAGATCACTATTTAAAGTGAACTATGTTGTGCCTGTAATATACAACGCAATAGATCATGTTCGACCATTTGAGAACTTCGTGGCTTCTATTTGCGAACCTCTTTGGAGTGCATTACGTTTCGACCAGCTCTTTTCTATCTTCAAGTTAGACCCATTCTATCACATGGCACGTGTGTTCACAGATGTCACATGCACGATTTCTTCTCTCTTCGCATGGCGGTGCTTTAAGGAGATTTGGGGGAGACTTTGGAAGAAGGGTTTTTCCTCATGTGGAGAGCTTCATGCATGCCACAGGGGTGGCTACGTCCCATAGCATCGGGGAGGGGTTATTTGGCGATCACCCGTGCACACAGTCACTTCTGGCAGCCTTAGAGGTTAGAGGTCTTAACGCGTCACCTTCCTCAATCCCCTCTAACTCCGGCGACCATTTTCACTGAACCTCCCAGATCCAGCGCCCCTGCAACCACCACCTTTCCCGCCCACCAACACGGAGCAAGTCCACTGCCACCCCGGCCATCCCTCTAAGACCTCTCCACCCACACCACTTCTCCAATGCGGGCGACTTGCACCCTCGCACCCCTAAGTACGGCAATGGCGACCGCACTCTGACCCCGCAAGGAAGGTGGAGAGAGAAAGGGATAAGGGGGAGAGAGAGGGCACACGTGGCATGGGTAGCGACTGTTAGACATGTATAGCCTAGTTTCCTGTATATCCCCGTTGTATGAGGGGTTTCCTGCATATTGCACACATGTACATGTAATGGCCTTTGGCCCCTGTTAATGTTAGTTGCTCATTCCACAACACGGTATCAGAGCCTAGGCTTTGCTCTCCTCTCCGCACGTAGCAACTCCGTGCTTCTCTCCACCACCGTCGTTGTTGCTGTCGATCTCCGTCGACTGCTTGCTCGGAATCGAGCTTTTGCTTGCCCGACCGTCCCATCTTTGTCGCCGTTTTCTCCCTTTTTCTCTCTCTGCACGAGCTGTTCGTGCTGCTCCCCGGTCTGCCACGTCGTCGCCTCTCCGGCCCGCCGCACCGCCGCCTCTCTGGCCTGCCGCGCCGCCGCCGCTGCCGCCTCTCCGGCCAGCTGCCGCGGTCGCCCGCTTGAGCCCGTCGGTTGGCCGACGCTCATTGCGGCCTTGCTTGCCCTTGCCGGCCGCCCCTCGCCGGCCGCTGCCCCTTGCCGGCCGCCCTTCGCCGGCCGCTGCTTCCTAGCCGGCCGTCCTTGTCCGGCCTGCCCAGCCTCCGCTCGTATCGAGCTGTAGAACGCACAGGCTGAGGTTGTGAGATCTATCTCCTCTCTCCTCGTTGACTTCAAAAAAAAAAAAACAGAGAGCCCAAGATGTCTTCTTTGGGCTATGTTGCTGTCCCTCGGTGCACCGTGATCTTTGCGGGCACCAACTATGCAGAATTTGTGGGCTTTATGCGTATCCACATGCGCGGGCTTATGCTTTGGGGCGTTCTCTCTGGCAAGGTCTCCTGTCCGCCGTGCCCCGTCGCTCCTGTGGTGCCTACTCCACCAGTGCCATCTGTTCTTCACGCCGATGCTTCTCAGGCTGCTAGGGATGCAGCTAAGGAAGTTGATGATCGTGCAGTTGAAGCATATGATCAGCAGGTATCAGATTATTCAGATGCTCTTTCCATCTATCGTGATGATCTGACTGTTTACACTCAGTGGTGCAATGATGATGCTCGTGCTGCTGCTGTCCTTACTGCTAGTGTTCTGCCTCAGTTTTCTTCTGAATTTATGGGTTTGGGCACTGCTGCTGCGATGTGGACTTATCTCTGTCAGCGCTATCAGCCCTCTGGTGATGCCCTCTATCTGTCTGTGGTTCGCCAGGAGCATGAGCTTCAGCAGGGAGATTCTACTGTTGATGAGTTCTACTCACAGAGCTCTGCCATATGGCGCCAGCTTGACTCTCTGAGGACTGTTGTTTGTGGTACTTGTCGCTGCTGCCAGACAGTGAGGTCAGATTCGGAGTTTCAGCGTGTCCATGAGTTCCTGTCTCGCCTTCGTGCCGAGTTTGAGCCTCGGCGTGCGCACCTCCTTGCTCGTGGTCGTGTTCCTATATCAGAGGTGCTTGCAGAGCTTCGAGCTGAGGAGACACGACTCCGCTATGCTGGTTTACTTGTGGCTCCCACTGTACTTGCTGCCCGAGCTCCTGTGTCGTCAGCTCCACCGCTCCTACCAACTCCTTCACGGGAAATGGGCGGGCGCCCTGCAGGAGCGGGTCGGCCTCGTTCACGCATGTTCTGTGACTACTGCAAGAAGTCGGGTCACCCAGTGTCTGACTGCTTCAAGAAGGAGCGTGACTTGGGTCGCTCCTCTCCTGCGGCTCGTATGCCTCCGCCGACTTCGTCACTCACTGATCAGGACATTGTGCGGCTCAAGCGTCTGCTGGCTTCCTCAGGCTCTTCCTCGACGGGCACAGTTGCCTCAATGACTGCTTCCACTACTACTACTCCGCCACCACCGCCTACATAGTCAGGTACATCTCCATGGGTTCTGGATTCTGGAGCTCTTTTCACATGTCTTCTGATTCTTCTGCTCTTTCTTCTCTTCGACCTCTTGATTCCCCTGTCAATGTCCTCACTGCCGATTGAACATCTCTTCCTGTAGCTAGTCGTGGCACCCTTTCTACTCTGTCTTTCTCTGTTCCTAGTGTTTCTCATGTTCCTCGTCTTACCATGAACCTTTTTTCTGCTGCCCAACTCACTGATTCTGGTTGTCGTGTCATTCTTGATACCGACTCTTGCTCTGTTCAGGATCGCCGCACCAAGGCTCTAGTTGGAGCTGGCCCTCGGCGCCGTGATGCTCAGGGCCTTTGGGAGGTCGACTGGCTTTGTGTTCCTTCCGCTGCCACCACACCCGCCAGTTCACATGCTCTTGCTGCCTCCTCTGCGCCCTTCCAGCAGTGGCATCACCATCTTGGTCATATATGTGGCTCACGCTTGTCATCGTTAGTGCGTCAAGGTGTCTTAGGGTCTGTCTCTGGTGATATTTCTTTACATTGTAATGGTTGTAGACTTGGCAAACATACTCAGTTACCTTATCCTACGAGTGAGTCAGTCTCTCATCGTCCCTTGGACTTAGTTCATTCTGATGTGTGGGGTCCTGCCCCCTTCGATTCGAAAGGGGGCCATCGCTACTATGTTTTATTCATTGATGATTTCTCTCGCTACACTTGGCTCTACTTTATGAAATCTCGCAGCGAGGTTCTCTCTATATACAAGCGATTTGCTACCATGGTTCACACCCAGTTTTCCACGCCCATTCGTGTTTTTCGTGCTGACTCGGCTGGTGAGTACATCTCCCAGATGTTGCGTGGTTTTCTTGCTGAACAGGGTACTCTTGCCCAGTTCTCCTGTCCTGGTGCCCACGCTCAAAATGGTGTTGCTGAGCGCAAGCATCGCCACCTTCTTGAGACGGCTCGTGCGATGATGATCGCTGCCTCTCTTCCTCCCCACTTTTGGGCAGAGGCTGTTTCCGCATGCACCTATCTTATCAACATCCAGCCTTCTGCCGCCTTGCAGGGTGGTATCCCTATGGAGCGTCTCTCCGGTCGTTCTCCTAACTACTCCGCTCTTCGTATGTTTGGGTGTGTGTGCTATGTTCTTCTTGCTCCACGAGAACGCACCAAACTGACTGCGCAGTCGGTCGAGTGTGTCTTTCTTGGATACAGTGATGAGCACAAGGGTTATCGGTGTTGGGATCCTGTTGGTCGTCGGCTGCGTATTTCGCGCGATGTGACTTTTGATGAGTCTCGTTCATACTTCCCGCGTCCTACCTCCTCGACCTTTTCTGTTGAGGATATCTCCTTTCTCATCCTACCCGACACATCTCCCTCAGTGCCTCATGTTACTCCTCCACCCCCAGTGAGTCCTCCTACTCCTAATACACCACCGACGCCACCCTCCTCCCCTCCTCCTTCGTCACCTATAGCTCCGGTGCGTCCTCTTTCTCCCTTTCCTCTCCACTATACTCGTCGCTCTCGTGTTGTTGATGATCCTTCCGACGAGCCTTCCACTTCCGGAACGCCTCCTTCCCCGTCTACACCAGTTCATAATCTTCGTGCTCGGCCTTCATTACGGTCTCCTGATCGCTATTCTCCTTCTCAGTACGGTCTTTCGGCTATTGCTGAGCCCACTTCCTATCGGGATGCCATGACTCAGTCTGAATGGCAGCTTGCGATGGCTGAGGAGATTGCTGCCCTTGAGCGCACTGGCACGTGGGATCTGGTTTCCCCTCCTCCGGGTGTCCGTCCCATCACATGCAAGTGGGTCTATAAGATCAAGACTCGCTCTGATGGTTCTCTTGAGCGTTACAAAGCTCGTCTTGTGGCTCGTGGTTTTCAGCAGGAGTAGGGACGCGATTATGATGAGACTTTCGCTCCTGTAGCCCACATGACCACAGTTCGCACACTTCTCGCCGTGGCTTCTGTTCGTCACTGATCTGTGTCTCAACTTGACGTCCAGAATGCTTTTCTCAATGGTGAGTTGCGTGAGGAGGTTTACATGCAGCCACCACCAGGGTACTCTGTTCCTGATGGTATGGTCTGCCGTCTTCGGCGCTCCCTCTATGGCCTTAAACAAGCCCCTCGCGCCTGGTTTGAGCGTTTCGCCTCTGTGGTGACTGCTGCTGGTTTCTCGCCTAGCGACCATGACCCCGCGTTGTTTGTCCACACTTCACCTCGTGGTCGGACGCTTCTCCTCTTATATGTTGATGACATGATCATTACTGGCGACGATTCTGAGTACATTGCCTTTGTTAAGGCCCGTCTCCGTGAGCAGTTCCTGATGTCTGATCTTGGTCCACTCCGCTATTTTCTCGGGATTGAGGTTTCTTCGACCTCTGATGGCTTCTTCATCTCCCAAGAAAAATACATTTAGGATCTTCTTGCTCGTGCCACTCTTGGTGATGAGCGCACTGCTTAGACTCCTATGGAACTCAATGTGCAGCTTCGTGCTACCGATGGTGATCCTCTCACAGATCCCACTCGCTATCCCCATCTCGTTGGGAGTCTTGTCTATCTAGCTGTCACTCGTCCAGATATATCTCATCCTGTCCATATTCTGAGTCAGTTCATCCTGTCCATATTCTGAGTCAGTTCGTTTCAGCTCCCAGTTCTATTCACTATAGTCACCTCCTCCGTGTTCTGCGATATCTTCGTGGCACGATCTCTCGCCGCCTTTTCTTTCCTCGCTCCAGCTCTCTCCAGCTCCAGGCTTACTCTGATGCTACGTGGGCCAGTGATCCTTCTGATCGCCGCTCGCTGTCTGCCTATTGTGTCTTTCTTGGAGGTTCTCTCATTGCCTGGAAGACGAAGAAACAGACTGCAGTTTCCCGCTCGAGTGCTGAGGCTGAGTTGCGAGCGATGGCTATGTTGACGGCTGAGGTGACGTGGTTACGATGGTTACTAGAGGATTTTGGTGTTTCTGCTTCTGCACCGACTCCCCTGTTGTCGGACAGTACAGGTGCTATCAGTATTGCCCGTGACCCAGTGAAGCATGAGCTCACCAAGCACATTGGTGTGGATGCCTCCTTTGTGCGTGTTGCTATGCTGGATCAGGTTCTCGCTCTTCAGTATGTGCCCTCTGAGTCAGTTGGTGGATTTCTTCACCAAGGCATAGACTAGAGCACAAACCAAAGTTTCTTTATCTCCAAACTCAATGTTGTTGATCCACCATGAGTTTGGGGGGGGGGGGGGGGGGTGGTGTTAGACATGTATAGTCTAGTTTCCTGTATATCCCCGTTGTATGAGGGGTTTCCTGCATATTGCACACATGTACATGTAATGGCCTTTGGCCCCTGTTAATGTTAGTTGCTCATTCCACAACAGCGACCTCTTGATATATGCTCATTTTCACAATTTCCGCCTGTTCCGCTACTGGTTTCGCCCAGCAATTGTTGTATGAAGTACACTTATTTTTGGTAGTACTAATTTTCTTGTGTTGCTGGGATCTTCAGACATTGGCTTTGCTGTTCAACGTGTTGGGGGATGTCTTTGGGAAGAACTCTCAGGCCTCACCTCATGTAGAGGCAACAGAAATTGCAGACATCATCGACTTCCTGTAAGTTAATTTCCATCTTTCTCTTTGGAGATTCTCTGGCATGCTCTATATTCAAGTTCTCGTTCTGCGTTTCAATTGTTCGTCGTTCTCCTTTTATTTTTGTGAATAAATTATTCGTTCTCCTTATATGCTTTCTCATGAACCACTTAATTTCTCGTTGATAAAACAGGCACCACGCGGTCATGTACGAAGGCCAAGGCGGCCCTGTTCAGAGTACTAGCAAACCCAAAGTGGAGATACTGACGTTGTGTGGGAAAGTGGTGGATATCCTTAGGCCAGACGTGCAGCACCTCCTCTCCCACCTGAAGACTGATCCAAACTCATCAATCTACGCAGCGACCCATCCAAAGCTAGTAGTGCAACACCCATCGTAATGTTACATAACAAAACATGGATGATGTAAAACACACCGGGACCGCGGCTCGGCACAGTTCGCTGTACAGGCCTGAACGGCAAGCATCTGTAAACCTGTAGCCTCCAGACTATAATCTGGATTATCATCACACAATGGTTAGAGACAGGTTACCTAGCAGTGTTGTGCTAGTACGTTAGTCCACATCTCTAATTTACAACAGAACCACCAGTTGTTAGTCTAAACTTATTTATCCGGAAGTCTGCAATCTACTGGCGGGAGTTAGTGGCGGTGAGTTATTACGGTTGCAAGTGGGATGGGACTGGGATGTCCGTCTCCACCGGAACTATTAATCCACCTTTCCCGTTGTCCCAGAACCCACTTACCCAACAAACCAAAATAGTGGTGGGATTGAACGGGCTGTCCTATTTGTCCCGTCAAAATCCCGTTGATTGCGGCAACAACGCGGATCAGCTCGTAGGAACCATTGACTACGCCATTAACCATGTACGCCGGCTTCATCGATGCGGACTAGCTCCAGTACGAGCTCAAGGAGACTGGTTGTCGGCTCCCATGCGAGGTTCTCGACGACCCCCGGATTTCCCCTCCGCTGAGCGGCGGCGAGGTCCCTGTCTCTAGCCTGGGCGAGGCCGTGCTGCGCCATGAGGAGATAGCGGCGGCGGTGGCGGCGAGGTCCCCATCTCTGGCCCAGGCGAGGTCCCCGTCTCCGGCCCAGGAGAGGTCCTGTTGCGCCATAAGGAGGAGATGGCGGCGGCGAGGTCACCGTCTCCGGCCAGGCGAGGTCGTGCTGCGCCATAAGGAAGAGATGGCGACGGCGAGGTCGCCGTCTCCGGCCCAGGCGAGGCCGTGCTGCGCCATAAGGAGGAGATGGCGACGGCGAGGTCCCCGTCTCCGGCCAAGCGTCGTCGCTATGCGCAGGCTCAATTTCGCCGGCAAGAACAGCCACGATCCATCTTTCCTGGGCGCAAGGGGTCAAACGTGTGTGGCTCTCAGATCTTACATCCATCGGGATTCATGGGCTTTCGTTGGGCTAAGATGGACTTGTCCCAGTAAACCCGTTCGGGATTGGTGGGCTGATAAATCGGGAGAGGTGGGTCAGATTCGGTGGGATGGGACACGGGACGAGTGGCATGTCCATCCCACCTGCAACCTTATGAGTTATGTACCTGTCTGTTTTTGCTTGATGGCGCAACACATGTTTCGTTTGGTTGATGGTCACGGTCAGGACTAACCATTCTGACGCCGATCTGACAGAGCAGAGCAGTTGCATTGCATGCTATGTAGCTTGCAGGGTTTGGCACGGAGCTGCACCAGGCGCCAATGTACCCACATTCCGAGCCATGGACATCTTGTCACAGTGGACCGCGGCGTGCACGGCATCATATCTCCCTCTCTCAGATGATGATCTGCACGCACTCCTGTGCAAACTACAGTTGTAACAGTGAGCACCTGACCCGAGTCGTAAACATCAGAGGTTACTTCTTCCGAATTGAAACAACAAGGTTCAGTCAGAACCACACGAAGCAATGAAGTTCCGTGTCGCGCTACTGCATCCATGGAGGTTCAAAAAATCGCGACACTCACATTCGCAGGTCCACCCGTGGACGTTTTAATCTGTTGCAAGCAAGTCTAATTATCTTGACAGCAAGCACTAATAACCGCCAGCCGGCAGCAGAGGTACAGCACAGCACACTGATCGTCTTTATTTACCCAAGGGCACGCAGGTAACATCGACAGTTGTAGCAGTGAGGACTTCTTGGCCAGTGTCGTAAACATCAGAAGGTTACTTCGTTCATCGTGAAACAAGTGAGGTTCAGTCACTTCAAGCAGTTGAGTTGCGTGTCGCGCTACTGCATTGATCCATTGAGGTAGTAAAAAAAACACGATGCTCACGTCAAGTGGTACATGTCAGCAGAAACTCGGCATATTTCTCGATCTCATTCAGTTCATTCAGAGAATAGAGAAAGAATCTCCAAGAATCCATTACTACTCTGCCTCTTCCTCGAAAATATTGCCGTGTTGGTTACCAAGGCCCACGTACCTGGTAATCCGTGGCCCGTTTTCCTGACGGTATGGCGTAATCCGTGGCCTCCGGCTCCGGTGGCGGTGCACCCTAGCTAAGCTAAGCTCAGCTAAGCTAGCAGAGTAGCAGGTCATCCGTGTGGGTGAGGTGAGGTCAGGGGCTGGCTAACACGTACGACTGGCCCCTGACACGTGCGCTTGGCCCCATCCCATTTCCACTTCCGGCCGCGCCTATTAATCCCCGGCGCCGCGCCTCCGCTCCCAAATCAAGAACCACGATCGATCGACACTTTTACTTCCTGCCTCGCCTACCTAGCCTTGCATTGGCCATCGAGACCCACCTGGTGAGGTGACACCACCACAGACAATGGGCAGGCAGCCGTGCTGCGAGAAGGTGGGCCTGAAGAAGGGGCCGTGGACGGCGGAGGAGGACCAGAAGCTCGTCGCCTTCCTCCTCTCGCACGGCCATTGCTGCTGGAGGCTCGTCCCCAAGCTCGCGGGGCTGCTCAGGTGCGGCAAGAGCTGCCGCCTCCGCTGGACCAACTACCTGCGCCCCGACCTCAAGCGGGGGCTCCTCTCCGACCACGAGGAGAAGCTCGTCATCGATCTCCACAAGCAGCTAGGCAACAGGTATGTACTCCTATATATCATCCATCATGCTCCTCGATCTCCTACGCTCTTCACAGCACTTCCCTGCATGTCGCCACTCGCGTCTGAATTGTGGTCTTCTGTTGCGCCGGCCAGGTGGTCCAAGATCGCGGCGCGGCTGCCCGGCAGAACGGACAACGAGATCAAGAACCACTGGAACACCCACATCAGGAAGAAGCTCAAGAAGATGGGCATCGACCCCGCCACCCACCAGCCGGTCGCCCCCCGCGCCACCCAGCCCGATGGTGATGGTGGTGATGATGATCCACCCGGGAACCTGCAGTCGACGGATCCCCAGCACGCCCACTGCGATGAGCCACCCAAGGCTTCGTCCCAAGAACCGGCAGGCGCCAGCGCGGACGAAGAAGACAGCGAGGAGGCGCCGACGACCGCCGAGCCGAAGCTGCAAGGCGCCACCGCCTCCGTGTCCCCTTCCTCCTGCAGCTCCTCCTCGTCCGCCTCGGCCTCCGTCGGCGCGGACGTGGTGGACTGGCCCGACCCCGTCGACCTCTTCCAGGTCGACGCCCTCATCGACATGGACTGGGCCAGCATCTTGTCCGGCAGCGGCGGCGGCGACATTGGCGTCGATCTCTTCGACCATTGCTCCGACGTCGGCTTTGACCAGGAAGTGTGGATGTGATCGTCGTTTCAGGGTTAGAGTTAGATTTGGGTCAGGCAGGTCACCTCAGTTCATTCATCCTTCTGGTGTCCCTCTCACTCACTAGTCGCTCTGTGCTCTGTTTTCTTTGGTTTTGTATCCTCATAGCAGAGAATTCGTCCATGTTCATGTGTCCATGCATGCATGCATTGTTTTTTTTTTTTTTTGAAATTTATGCATGCATGCATTGTTGATAAAGAATGGTTTTTTGGAAATCGGTGACACGAAAGAAAGTCAATCAGTTCACTGAATCCCACCGACACTCAGTCATCACGGTATGTTAGTTTAACACCTCGTGACACGATCACGCACGCGCAAGAAAAAGAAAGAACATTTCGATCCGACACCTTAAAAATATTCGATCATGAAAGCGCAAAGGAAAGCCTTTTCTTTTTCAGAAATATTTGTTTTATGCGCTTTGTGCATGCTCTAATACCAATAGTCTTCGGCAGAGTCTCCCTCGGATATCCAGGACAAGTTTGGGTTATACCGCTTGATGAGGAGTACTCCCTCCGTCCCGGTTTATAAGTCGTTTATGTATTCCTAAGCTATCTAGGATATCTAGGATGGATCCCAACTTCAGCGATCAAAAGTCTTGATTGGGAGATACTCCACTCTCCAAACATTATGCATGCTGAGCAAAATAGATGGCAATGTCAATGTCACACATGTCATGAAGGATGGATATTGTCATCTTTTTTGCTGTTTTCACACAATTCATGACATGTTATAGCTCAATCATTTATAATACCATATAATGTTTCTCTGTAACTTTTTTTCAAAAGTCAAACGATAGAGTTTTTACAGAAAATGATAAAAATTATAATACCATATATGGCTTGATCAAACTCTACATAGCTTGACTTTTTAAAAAAATGCCTTCCTTTAAGTAACAATTTCAAGCTGCCTTACAGAATATGATAAAAACTGCGAACCAACATGTGGTTAGATGGTTAGCATGGTGATTGTACCCTCAGCCCACCAGAGTTCAAACCCCAGGTTTGACGTCTGTGTGTTGCATTTAGGAGGAATATTCTTTCAGTGGGAGGCGACGTTCCCGTCGACAGCGAGGCGCCCGTGGTGACTTCGTCAATCTCAAGACTCGATCCGTCGGCTCAGTATTTCAAAGGTTCAGTATTTCAGAGGTGCTCATAGGGGTAGGGTGTGTGTGTATGCGTTCATAGGGGTGAGTGTGCGCGCGTGTATGTGAGCGTCTGCATTTGTACTGTGTTTCTAAAAAAAACTATAATACCATATAGATATCAGATGAGGTGTATTTCATGGCTTGATCAAACTCTACATAGCTTGACTTTTTTTTTATGAACATGCCTTCCTTTAAGTAACAATTTCAAGCTGCCAATTTTCTTGGCCATACCATTGGGACAATGCTTTAGAACCGGGCGAATGACTTACTAGTAAAAAACTTAACACGACTGAAGGTAGAATATCGTATAATAAAAATAAATAACGTAGAATACATAGAACGTAAAAGGTGGAATGCTCTCTATTGCCATTTTTCTTCGGCAGTACGAGTCAGGTTTTAATGCAGAGATCGAGACAAGTTGTTTGTATCGGGTTACACTATCCTATTACGACAAAAGAAATATCCATTGTCATAGAACCATGTTTCGTCATCCTATATATTAGTGCTAACCTTTTCTTCGAGATTTTGTCGTCAGCCGTAAGCCAAGGAGGCTTGAATTGGTTACTCTAGCAACTTGATCTCTCCGAAAGGTTTTCAATTGGCCATCGTCACACGTGAAAAATTACAAAAAAAGTATTTTATAAAAAAATTAATATCAAAATAACTCTATCCGGCTCTCATCCTCAAAGAGTCGTACTCTATAACATGACACCCTGACCAAATTAACAAGCCATTGAGGAGTCATGGTCCATGATCTAGACCATGGAGATATGCTATAGAGCATGACGTTTGGTGCAAGACGTAATGAAAAATAGAAGTACCAATTTATTGGCTGAAATCCACAAGTTTTGAGTGTTACTATGCATCTAGTTCGTTGCTATCTCACGATTGATAACTAGAATCGCTAATAGTTGTCAAGTCAAACAATTGAATTTATTTCCAAATAAAGGTTATTTTATGCAGATTTTCCAAAAAAAATATATGTTGAAATCCACTCAGCCGCCGTGGGGATTTAAACACGGTATATGTGTGCGACGAATATTCGTCTTGCTATCTTACTTTGGATGTCATTTATCTTGCTATGTTTTGTACGAATCCAATATTTTGGTGTGTTCCTCTTGAAACAATATTAGAGTTTTTTTTTGTTAGAGGTTAGGCGAATTTGGGTTCTTCTTTTCATTTGGGTTGTGCATGCTGCACGCGTTATCGGTAGATGCCAAGAAAAGAAGAAAATCCATTTATCTAGAACAAACCAAACAGCACTGAAAGATGCACGGTTCCCTGGCCGATATATCGGCGTCAACCTTTTTCCGAGGCCGTGCCGTCAGGCGTCAGCCGGTAGGTGCCCGGTCACTCGCCGGCGCCGTGCAGATTCCGGCGAGCGACGACCGGATCGGCGCCGGCCGGCTTCAACTCGGCGCACGCGCGCAGATATGCCCGGCGGGAAGGTGATGGAGGATGGCCGGGAAGTGGGCTTTGGGAAAAGCTGACGTGCCGCTGTTCCATCAGCGTTGGTCGGTCTTGATCTTCTGCTAAAAGCTTACTAGCTAGGTACGTGGCCCTACATCTGCTGATCGTTGCAGCAGTTGCTGCACTACCTTGAGCAATCGTCTCACTGTTGGGCGGGCGTGACCTCAGCATGGCGTCATGACCATGTCACACCTCTAGTGTCCGTATTTGCGTAAGTATGGTGTTGGCGCGTGGCTCTGTGTCCACGCGTTCAATCAGGTGATTTGTTCATCGTCTGCGGTCTGTTTCTCTCCCAAAATGACCGGGGCCGGGGAAAAACCAGTCCAACGGAGCGACGCATTTTGCCCGGACCGTCCACGGCGACGCAAACGCGGTCCAAATTTGGGCTCGGTTTGCATCGCCGTGGACGGTCCGCCGTGCCCGCGCGTGTCCTCCCCTCTTTGACCGGGCCCCGCGCGTTAGCGACCGTTGCCTTCCATTCGTCTCCCGAGGCCGCGACGACTCGAGAAAAGGCTGCGCCGCGCCGCTTCAGCGTCTGCGCCACCGTCATCAATGGTGATGCGCCACTACGCCACCGTCTCTGTCTTCAGCGCCCCTGATCGATGGCCTGGAAGACCGCGTCCTCGGCCTCCCTTTTAAAGGGACGGCCAGGCAAGCCCAGCACCCACGACCAAAACCCTAGCCATCTTCTCACCGTCTCCAACTCGCCATCATGACGCCGTGGCCGTTCAGGAGGCCCAAGAATGAGTCTGACGGCGGCTCCTCCTCCTCACGCCGATCGCCACCGCCCAAGAAGGTCAGGGACCGCCCGTACATGCCGGTGGACTTGTGCACGGCGCTGTGGAAGAAGAACAAGCCCGTGCCGGTGGAGGACGTCCACCTGCCGGTCGGCTGGCACCTCAACTCGAGGAGGGTGCCGGTCCCGCCGGTACCACCGCGCGGCGAGGAGCGCACCGTCGAGATCCATCGACGCCGCCGTCTCCTGCCCGAGTACCTCCGCGGCGACGTCCGGTTCCACCCTCAGTCCGAGTGGTGGGATCGGCCTGCCGCCGAACGCGACCCGAGGAGGCGCGTCGGGCTCCTCGAGGAAGGGGACTACCCCTACGGCGCCGTACGTTATCGGCCGCCTAGTACTCCGCAAGGGGGCGCGCCGGAGTGGCAGCCGCAGCAGGAGGCGCTGGAGGAGGAGGAGGAGGAGGAGCAGGCGGAGGACGTGCTGCCCGTGGCGGAGTTCCAGCCGCCCGGGCTCAACGAGGAGGAGGCCATCCAGCTCGCCATCGACCAGAGCCACCTCGAGGAGATCAGCCGCTGGGACGGCCTCTTCTTCACACTGAGAGCCTCCGCCTTGGAGGCAGGCGGGGCGTCTAGCAGCCGCGGGCCGCCGCTGCCACCTTCGAAGACGGAGGTCATGGAGCCGCCGCCGTGGTGGGCGCCATGGCCTGGCGCGTCGTCCTCCTCGCAGCCACCGCCACCTTCGCCGCCGCGGTGGGCGCCATGGCCGGAGGCGTCTTCCTCCGCACCGCCACCACCTCCTCCTCCACCGCCACCAGCTTCAGGGCCCGCGGCGGCGTGGTCCTTCCCCTGGGACCCGCCGCCCTTGAACGGACAGACGTCGCCTAGAGGGGGGGGGGGTGAATAGGCGAGGTACACTTTTTACAATTTAGGCTTGATAAATGCGGAATAAAACTTAGTGTTTAACTTATCAAGAACACAACCTAAATATACTACGTTCACCTATGTGCACCAACAACTTATGCTAAGCAATACTTGTAACAAGGTGATAGCAAGATAGATGACTTCAAGCACGAAGGCTATCACAATGTAAAGTGCATAAGTAAAGAGATCGGGTATAGAAATAACCGAGGCACGCGGAGACGAAGATGTATTCCCGAGTTCCACCCAAAGGGTGTACGTCTCGTTGGAGAGGTGTGCGCAACCACAACAGGTTAGCCGCAACGCCACAAAGGCTCACCTTCTTCTCCTGATGAACTAAACCACAAAAGGTTGCGAGTTCACCTTCCACTATTGATCCCCTTTGGGGCGGAGATCGAATCCCGTACAACAATCTTGAGGCATACACCCACAAATTAATTGGGGGCTCCCAAGTGACCACAAAAGGTTTTGATCACAAAAGGTCTTGGCCAAAAAAGGCCGGGCACAAAATGCATCTAGGGTCCAATGACCCAAGAGTAACAAGCTCACAAGTATCACAAGCACGAATCCTTGTGTAGGGCTCAAACCGATGCAAATGCAATGACAAGAGCACACGAAGTGCTCAAGTCTTTCACTCTCAAATTCCAACAAAGCAACAAATGATTATGGGGGAATAAGAGAGGAAGAACAAAGGAAACCACAAAGGAGTCAAATCCTTCACTCCCAAATCCCACCAAAATCAACTAATGCTTATGGGGGGAGAAGAGAGAAAGAATCACAAAGGAACTCCAAGATCTAAATCCACTAGGTTCCCCTCACTTAGAGGAGAGATTGATTGGTGTAAAGGTGGATCTAGATCTCCTCTCTCTTTTCCCTCAAGATGTAGCAAGAATCATTGGAGGGATGGAGAGATAGCAAGCTCAAGAAGGTCAACAATGGAGGTCAAAACTTGCTTGAAAGGTTAGGGGACCATTGGGGAAGAAGGCCCCTTAAATAGGTCAACCCAAATTCCAACCGTTGGGTGCAGATTCGCGTCGTAGCGTTACTACCACTGGCCCTAGCGGTACTACCGCCCCCCTAGTGAGTTAGGCCATCAAAACGGGCTGAAAACAGGCTTCACGTAGCGGTACTAGCGCCCCGGGCAGCGGTACTACCGCCCCGGCGGAACTACCGCTCCCGGTACCGCCGAAAATGGCTCTCTGTTTGCTCCGGCGGTACCGCGGCGGTACTACCGCCACAGCAAAAAATAGCAGAACACCAAGTACCAAAACGGGCAAAACTTTTGCATCCGGACTCCGTTTTCGATGTTCTTGGGCTCGTTGGAAACGTGACAACAAGCCCTACATGAATGTGCAAAGAAACATCATAGTCCAACAAGGGAGGTTTAAACCAAATAAGAAAATGTAAGACCTCTCGATAAAAGGATAATCGTTAGAACCTCAAACACCAAAAACGCAACAAGATATTCATGTGAAATCCGTTTTTGATGAATTAGAGCTTGACATGGAGAAAAACCAAGCTCTAAATACTCACATGGATAAAAGCCAAATAAGAACCAAGAAATATGATATGCCAAGTATGCAAAGGTTTGAGCTCTCCACAACGATACGATCAAGTTACTCACTTGAGAGCCCCTCTTGATAGTACGCCTATCTATCCTAAAACCCGGTCTCCACAAAACAACATGAGACCGGTAGAAAAGGAAACCTATTAAGATCATACCTTTGCCTTGAGCATTCCACTTGAGCTAGATGATGACGATCTTGATCTCTTCAAGTGGATCACCTTTCTTGATTGCGCTTACTAGCACATGCGTGATGAAGATATCTCCAAATACTCCCCCATACTCCATTATGGGAGAGTCTCGCTTAGTTTCGTCTTCATGTATCCATTGCAAGCTCCAAGCATAGGATCTCTTCGAGAAGCTTCTCTTGGTCTTGCACATCTCAACCTTGATGACGATCACCACATGACGTCATCCTCCATGAGCTATATGAGATCTTCATTTGTTGCAAGCCCATGGGAAGATACCTAACCTCATATAAAGATACCACACACATATATCATGGGTTGGTTCACAAAGCTATACGGACACGTGTTTACCATCCCAAGAGATACATGATCCCTCTAGGTACATCTTGTAGCTTTGTGTGTTGATCAACATCTTGATCAATCTTGTATCTTCCTATCTTTCTTCACTATATGATGTCTTGAATCCTTCAAGACATACTTGCAATATGCTCCACTCAACACATGAACATCCATCATATACACCCTTAAATGGAACCTTGGTCATCAAATAAGCTTTAAGAGTCCAACACATGAACTTCACTATTTCCATGGACAAGATCTATAAGGATATCTCAATGCAAACATTATTTCATAGAGATTGTCATCAATTACCAAAACCACACATGAGGGAAAATGCTCTTTCAGCCCTTCTACGACCTCACCGGCGACAGCGAAGATGAGTAGTCGCCGACGGTGGCCGAGGAAGCCCTAGCTAGGGCCTTTTTAAAATTATGTTTTTAAATTTCTATCTTTAATTTCAGTCCCTATATGTAATATATATATATATCTATTAATATTAGGAAGTTTGAAAAAAATGTGTCGGGCCGCTGGGTTGGGGCGCGACGCAAACGGACATTGGGGCGGACATAGCCCATTTTCTGTCCGCGGCCCGACGCAAACGGACCAAATCGGACACGATTTGGTCCCAAAATGCGTCGGGCCGTTGGAGATGCCCTTAGGATGACTCCAACCCTAATGCCCAAATGGATAGGTTATTTGTTCGTATTTTCTTTGTTTGAGTCGTCGAACAGACATGTCATATCGAACGACACGATTTTCATAGTGGCGCCTCTTGTGATCGTAACACAATATGTCGTGTCTCCGGTACTGACGATACCGATGGTGAGTTTGCATATGGCACCGCTGGGACCGGCCGACACCTCCCTTCACCTTGCATTTCCCACGGTGAGCACTAAGTCGCGCACCCAGTCGTAGCTGCACGGGACGTGCACCACCTGACCACACCCTTGATTTGATGGAACTGGTCGGCGGCTGCTCCTGCTCCGGCGTCGGCGGGAGCGTGGGGACATGGCTAGTCCATGCCCAAGACTGGCCGACTAGCCCTTCGAGCATGGGGACATGTAGCATGAGTGTGACCTCGAGGAGGTTGGCGTCACAGAATGAGGAGAAGGACATTGAATAATAGTGTTGTAACACATTGCAAAGAGTAGAACATTGAGAAGGCTTGAGGTATATGAGGAGAAAAATACAAAACGTTGGATGATAGATATGATTAACGACAAAAAATAAGTGAATCAAGCTACCCATGACTTTGGGCATGGTCGGTGAGACGTTTTTTATAAAAGACAAAACAAGGTAGTAGTTTGTGATACATGTACACAGAGTAAACAATGTGAGTGGCAGTTCCTAAATTTTCTAATATTGCCTCATATTTCGTCACAGTATCAATTCTTGATCAACTATTGAGACATAGTTACGCTAGGAAACAAAAAAGATATAAAATATAGTTACTCATGTTTTATATATAATTAAATCCCAATGATGCATTTGTTTATCAGTGGCAGTATTACTCATAGGCTTATATGGTTTGACTTGTTACGAGGTGCGCGCCAGAAAAAGAGTGAACATACGACTATAAATTCAAATCTTTGTAAGTAGGAAAGATCTAAGACGTTACCGTCACTACGTAAGAGTTGACAAGTAGAAATTATTTTTACATCTTATTAAGGCCGCACAAATTTATAAAGAAGTCAATTCTAAGCTTAGTAGTGTGCAACTTCAGTTTTTTTTTTTGTAGAACACCTGAAATCACCAAAGTCCAAAGGCATTGTATTATTCAGGTAGTACATGGAGATCAGTACTCCATCACATATAATGTGTGACGTGAGGAGATAAGGCCGTGAGCCCCATGTTTATGTCCCCTGCTTTTGTTTTCTTTTCTTTTGTTGAACAGGACAATGTACCTGCCAGATCGTTCATCCGTAGCTTGGTGCACAGGCAAGACAAGTGTCGTTCGGAGGGCCTCATCTACAGCTCCTGCATCCTGGTGGAGCCTGGTGGGAATAAATGGCACAATCGCACTACGCTTTAGCAGCAAACTCATCGATCAGCCTAGTGTGCATCTTGAGAACAAACCAGTGGGAGCTTGACAGCTGAAGCATGCTTTGCCAGCTCCTCTGAAATACATACATCGATCCATCTGTAAAGAAGAGCAGGGTACATCATTCACATCTCGAGCTAGCTAGCGCACTGTCGAAGAATGGCATGATCGATGGACGCAGCCAGCCAGCCAGAATGTCTGCCGATGATGTTGATCGACAACATATGATGCTGAGAAATACGCCACAGATCGATGCATGTGAGGGTCGATCGATCGAGTGTGTGTGTCAGGCGGATGGCTGGCCGTCGTCGAGCGGCCGGCGAAGGACCAGGTGGCTGGCGGCGGCCGGAGCGGCGGTCCTCCTCCGCGCGCGGCGCGCTTTTCTTTCTTCCCCGCCAGCCCTGGAAGTGGAGGGGGCTCACGTAGAATGGGCCAAGTTAAAAGTGTTTGCCTTTTGTATATGGGCATGCAAGATGAAAGGAAAGGCGGCCGGCCGCGTGTGTCAAATGCTGCAATGATGCGACAACGAACTGGGATCCTGGGCCACATCCACAGCAAACAAATACCTTTAATTTTGATGTTTCTCTTCTTTTGTATGCTTTGGATATGAGGTTCGGTCGGTTTGTTTTTGTTTAGTATTAATCGAAGATGAATAATGGATTGGCTGAAGATGAACGATTGCAAGATTTGTGAGTGGAACCATGCGGTGTTTGTTGCCTGCGCCCAAAGTTGGGTGCCGTCTTTCATGGGGCGGTGCTCTCCCATCCTTAACTTCCCAAATCCGACCTGTGTCAGTCAGTCAGCGGCTCGCCAGCTCCCTTAATCCCAACGACTCCTCCGGTTAGTGTTGATTAATCAGGCCGAAAAGGGCACCCACAAATCTTAATGAAATAGCATAACCAAAAGTGTCCCAACCGACGAGGTGAGTCAACCGCGTAAGCGTAACCAACCTTTTTTGACACGTGCTAGGAACATGTTTTAGGTGTTCCACATATTATTTAGCTGCACACTAAAATGAGTAGACATGGCAATGAACAATGTGTTTTCCAAGAGACCGTACAAGGAGCTCTAGGAACTCTAAATAGTAGTTTAAATACCGAATACCCACTAAAATATTTCTAGATATAATAAATGAAGCTGAACAAATATGCTTACCCGCAAAAAAAAAGGTTAACAAATGCTAAAACTTCGTATTTATTAGGAACGGAGAGAGTAGTATGTTTGAGCTCGCTCGTGTTCAGGTAGCATGCATTTTCGACCAAACACCACAACACGCATATATATACACAGGTAGCTTTTATATATTTAGTACTCACTCTGATCCGTTTTAATTGACGTGGGAAATGAACTGAACATGTAGAAATTGGTGTACAACCTGCGACGATTAATTAGGATCGGAGGGAGTAGTAAAATAAATAGCGAGCTACTGTGGTCGACGGACTGCGACGGCGACGTAAAGCGAGGAAGAAAGTGCGATCGAGTGCGGGTGATTGAGTTTGGTAACGAAAACACCAGAGCTCGCTAGCGCGTGAGAACTTACTTGGTCGATGGCGATGATCCGGGAGGGACGCGACACGAGATCGACGCCCGTGATCACATACGATACGACCACAGATTAGCTCAACAAATGCAAAGCGAGGCCAGCATCATGATGCCAGAGATTGATCGCTAGTGGTTTCCGGTGGATCTTGCCCCGCCTTGGATCGTCTCTTTCTTTTAACTAGCTTATCCTCATCTCCCCGGCCGCCGCCACCTTTTCCTCCACTATCATCTCCATCGATCCCATGGCTTATAGTATCTGCATGCAGTGTGCCGTGGCAGCAGCTGGCACTAGGGGTGGGCATAAAAACCGAAGACCGAAAACCGAAACCGAAAAGACCGAGACCGAAACCGAAAAGACCGAGACCAAAAAGACCGTTAGAAATTTGGGTAGCAAATTAGAAAAGACCGAAATTATATCAGTAATTCGGTCATCACTTATACATAACCCGAATAGACCGAAAGACCGATTTTATTTTATATTGAGAGAATTACGTACGAAAGCAATCAAATTTGTGTGTCAGCCTAGTTTATGTACATATATTCTATAGTCCCAACTACGGAACCAAGCATACCATATAGTCTCTATGCCCAACAACTGAGTATCCTAGCCCTGTGCAATGTAGATTCTCCCGTGCGCGAGAGACCAGTCGATCGCTTCCCACTCTCCCATTACCAGGCGCCGATTCCTCTTCTTGCGCACTAGATTTTGATCTATTTGGTCATGACCGAAGACCGAACCGAATAGACCGAAGACCGAATAACACAAAACCGGAAAGACCGAATTTATTACGGGTATCATTTCCTAGATGACCGAAATTGTTAAAGACCAAAAAGACCGAACCGAACTAATCGAAAAGACCGAACGCCCACCCTTAGCTGGCACCGTGTTTGCCCTAGCACGTACGCATGCGCTAGATCGACCGACCGTGATAGACGTGCACGAACAGTGAAAAGGGCACGCGGTTCTGCCGTGGTATGAAGCAAGCTCGGCCGGCGCTGCCGCGTTGGTGGGCGGTCGATCGATCGATGCGCGCATTGGCATTTGGATATCTATATATGGAATCTGTGTGTGGATACGGTGGTGGAACAGGTGTGTGATGGATCGAGGAGGACGAAGGGAATGTTGGCGCCGGCCGACGAGTGGAGAAATGGTTCGCAGGTCGCTAAATAAGTCAGCGTGAGTGCTTGGGGAGTGATGTAGTGGGAGTGCGACGTTTCGATGTCGCCGTCCGAAGCTCTACCACATCGGGGCAATAACGCCTCTTCCTTACTGCGTGCGTGTTCATCTTGCGTTTTTGGTGCCCTGTTCCAGTGCTTTGGAATTTCAACTGCGCTTATATCCATTAATTCATTTAGGATTTTTATTCAAACTTTTCTAAACCCATCTTCATCGCTACGGAGTGTTGTTCGCTTTGATGACAAATTCCTACCCATATATATCTATCTATGTCTGAGGTGTTTGGATTTTGCAAAACTTCATACACACGCACAAGAAAAAAAAAGTATTTTTTGATATTTTTCATAGACTATTCGACCAAAGCTAATTCTGACATTTTTTTGTTATGACAATTAAGACAGAACCTCTTTACGAAAAAACTTATCCATTTTGCAAGCAAATCGTTACACCAATATGGCTTCCCCTCAATTAGTCGCAAAACCTTTTTGTTTACATATTTTTTCTACAAAACTTCCTTATGAGCGTGGCACAAGTAGAATTACCGTACACTGACAAACCAAAACTTATCATGTTTCCTGAACTTTACACCTTTGTGTTATTTACTGGGGCTAGTTCATGCAGCCCTGCATCTGCGCATCAAATTCCTCCGTTCTCTTCTTGATTTCCAATAGTATTTGACCTACGGAGTAGGAAAAATTGCACACAACACCAATCTTAGGTGCAAAAGTTGCACAAAACACAGAAATCAAACATCTTTTGCGGCTAGCCCCACTTTTGGTTTAATAAGTTGCATCTAGCCCAAAACATTGATTTAGACTCTTAACACGGTACCTGACATGTGGGCCCATGATTATTATACTATATTTTTATACACTATATCATAATTATACGATTTATTATAAAATAGAGTCGACATGTGGTATCGTATATGTATATGTTTTCCGGCCAGATTTCGTTTCTACATTGTACTGCCGTCATCGTGTCATCACATACATACCCCACATGTAAGCTAGTTTTTTTTTTGAAAACAGCCACATGTAAGCTAGTTAGTTTGGACAGCCCTGACATGTATATCTCTCTCCCTGTTTCAGCCTTTCTTTTTAAAGGACTCAACTATTGTATATTTTAGTATCTTGAGACGCAAGTTTTAATATCCTTACACACTTTCCACGTCGGATTAAACATTTTACATAGCGAAAACATGAGAGTGTAAGACGAATAAAACATACTGTTGAATGTGTCCGCGTACGTGATTACTATGTACGTAACGTTTTGTATATTTAGAGTACTCCAAATTAATCGTATCAACCTACATTACGCGGTGACATAACTATAATTATTCTATTAAGTATTGGTCATAAATTTAAATCCAACAATAAAATTACATAGATGATATAGATTGTCGTATAATTATGAATTATGATATGAAAATACGGTACTCCACATGTCAGATACCGTGTTAAGAGTCTAAATCAATGTTTTGGGCTAGATGCAACTTATTAAACCAAAAGTTGGGGCTGACCGCAAAAGGTGTTTGATTTCTGTGTTTTGTACAACTTTTGCACCAAACGTTGGTGTTGTGTGCAATTTGGTCTACAGAGTAGTATCACTTTTCGGAAGTTCGATGCATAATAACCTTTTTTTTTGGCTTCTGCGTAGCCGCCTGTTCGCCAAACCTGGCGCACAGCCAATTCTCCATCCCTGAGTGCCCAATCTACCTTGCGTGGGCTGCAATATGGCCCGTCTAGCATGATAGTCACGGGAACATAAATTCCTTGCCCACGCACGGGGTTTGTGGCCTGGCGAGAGCAAATCAACCCATGTCGCATTGATGTTCCACCTTGCATTTATTTAAAAACGGAAGATTCGTTGCCTCTGATCTCTGCACCATACTTATTTTTAGAGATAGCAGATGAATGACTGTCAACTCTACTCTCAAGAAATGAGTTTTTTTACATGTTAACGTTTTGTGCAGGAAACAAGTAGCCAAAGTTGGCGCACTTAACATGTCCCCCTTACCTCATACTTGCTCAGGTTACTTTTTGAAAAGTGTCGTATGAAATTAGTGCAGAATTCATTGATTCGGTTTGTCAAAATGACATGTGAAATTTACGTGTGATGCACGTGCATGCTAACTAGAAAGGAGTACCTCATGATTTCACACTCTTGGTGTTAAAGCTTTGTGTTATGGTGTGTTGCATGAGCACATTTTGACATGTGCATGAGGGCCTCTTGAAATTTCTTGTAAAGGATCGTTCTCTTGGTATTAAACATTGATTCCATTAAAAAGTTAATTTACTCCAATGATCCTTTACGGCTTTAAAGTTACTCAAATGAGTCACAATCCTTTGACTTGTGTGCGTAACAATATTGAAGCCCAAATATGACGAGGTTACGGATCAGCCTGGGAATGGGGACAAATCCGCGCCAAACCCAAACCAGACCATGAAGTAAATCATCCTCCGCCCACACCAATCCACCCCACTAATTAATTTCTAGCACCCAACCCGCACCAGCCCGCAACACATTTTGCTCCAAACCGCACCGCACCATTTGCTTGCTGCGGGTTTGAAACCCAAATCACAGCCACGGGCCAAACTAAATCGCAGCGCGGCGACCTCCCACTCCAGCTCGGCGTTGCGCAGCCGCACTTGTGCTCCATATGACAGTGGGTCCCACATTATCTTCTCCTTACCCTGTTGGTTCTTCTCCGCATCGTCTCCTCTGTCTCACGATTTATCCCCAAAATAGCACCGTGAGCGCTGCTTCCGATCGGCCCGTGAGACCGCCGCCGGTGACCTCCTAGAGCCTCCTCCCACCACCGCCCCTAGATCCCCATCGCCGGCGCCGACCTTCCCATGAACCACCGCCTTCTCATCCGCAACGGTCTTCTTGCTGCTCTTCCAGCCGCTCGAGGCTCGGGGCCCGAGCTGGGTCGCGGCGGAGCACGCTTTGAGCTGGGAAGCGGCGCTCACCCCGAGCTACGGTGGCGCCTCTCTGCAGATGGGCGGCCGGGCTCGTCTCCTTGGCGCCCCGCACGGAAGTGGGATTTGGGAAGTATGAGCTGGGATTTGGTGACGGAGCACCCTCGGCGGCAACAAGAACTGGGTTGGCTCGGGCAGCCTGTAGAACAGCCGGCATGGCGGGGGCGTAAGAGGCCGCATGCCAGAGGCGGGTGGGAGAACCTGGGTGGGACTGCAAGCCGAGGTCCGCCGGAGTGGAGCCGCGCGACGGCTGGGAGTAAAACAGGAGGAGGTAGTTGCAGCGCTGGCAGTTCAGCGCAAGAAGCCGGCGGCCGGGAAGCGCATGGAGGCGGCGGCCATCGGCGGCGCGGGCACGGTCTGGTCGCTATCGCCAGCTTCCGCAACACAAACGTCTCCCGCGGGTTGAACCCATGGGTTCAGCCCGTTTGTGTCTTCTTTTTTCACGCCCACCCCGCACCGCACCGATCCGCTTTTCTGATAAGTCCACACCGCTCCAGCCCAATTATCAATTGAAACCGTTTTAGCCCAAACCAATCAGCCCCACGGTACAACCCGCACCAAAATCCCCGTTCCCACCCGCACCATTCACAGGCTGACCTGTAGAACAGCCGGCATGGCGGGGGCGTGAGAGGCCGCATGCCGGAGGCGGGTGGGAGAACCTGGGTGGGACTGCAAGCCGAGGTCCGCTGGAGTGGAGCCGCGCGGCGGCTGGGAGTAAAACAGGAGGAGGTAGTTGCGGCGCTGGCAGTTCAGCGCAAGAAGCCGGCGGCCGGGAAGCCCGTGGAGGCGGCGGCCATCGGCGGCGCGGGCGCGGTCTGATCGCTATCGCCGGCTTCCGCAACCCAAACGTCTCCCGCGGGTTGAACCCATGGGTTCAGCCCGTTTGTGTATTCTTTTTTCACGCCCACCCCGCACCGCACCAATCCGCTTTTCTAATAAGTCCACACCGCTCCAGCCCAATTATCAATTGAAACTGTTTTAGCCCAAACCAATCAGCCCCACGGTACAACCCGCACCAAAATCCCCGTTCCCACCCGCACCATTCACAGGCTGAGTTACGGAGGTATAATGGCCAAGCATGAGTTTGTGTGTAATGCGGTTTCCCCTTGCTTTTCATGCCAGGTGTGCCCGTGGTCTATACGTCTATACTATACCACATATATTCTCTATTGTCTATGTAATAAAAACTAAAAGTGCTATTAAACTGAATCATAAAATGTGTCATGTGGTGAGTAAAACAGCTATTAAACTGAATCATAAAATGTGTCTTATAGAGACGTGCCACGTGCAAAGTTACTAGTGAGAATAAAAATTTACCCCAACTATATTTTAACGATTGATTTTAAAAACGTGCTTACATGATTACTAGTTTATTTAAAAACGGAAGATTCGTTGCCTCTGATCTCTGCACCATACTTATTTTTAGCCCCCCTTAATTTTTTTCTTTAGCCCTAAAAAAATAGAGGAAGTCATCACGGCACACTTTATTTGAAGTTACGACTGTACAAAAGTTTGCTCAAAATAAAAGATAGGGGTATGAGCCGGTGCTAAAATGTTTTGTACTCTCTACATGACACGAGGTCGGGGTATGAGCCGAATAACAATTCTAAACTAGGAAAAACCTAGTCTTTGTTCCATTGGGTTGTGTCTTGTGCTTCTGCCAATAAGACAACCCATATCTGGCTTGATATGGCTTTTGGATCCTCTATTGTAACGCTTTGCCTCTCCACGTCGAAGTTGGCCCACCATCCGACTCCTCATGAAACCGGGTAAATAACGTGATTTGCAGGGGCAGCTCCATTTACCGTTTCGATTTTTAAGTTGCAAGCCGCGGGAAGCTGCGGCAAGTACCTCTAGACCCGCTTTTGGGCTTGTAGTGTAAACTGGAGAAGCGCTTAACAAAGCCAGGACCTAAAAATAAGGTGTTTGGCCTAGCTTGTGCTTTTGAAGACCCAAAAGCTGTTTAAGCTCAAGCTCTAACCCAAACAAACAGGGCCTAAAACCAGACATGTCCGCCTAGTTTGAGACTGCCGCAAGATTCCTCACCCGATTTGGTTGCGTGCCAATAATGAGTACCAACACATGCCCCTGTTTTTTCTAGTAGAGATTAGAAGATAGAAAATAATCGTATAAATTGTGTGTCTAAGGGTGATCTTAAGTATATTAGCTGGTAAGGGCGTCGATTGTACACATGCTTTAGGGCACCACACATTTGTCTAGACAACACATTTGTCTAGACATTTTTTCAGATATATACCGTCCATTGACAATCCAGGTCATACGTTCCCCTCCATTGTCCCCGTCAAATAAGAGTTACCGGGTAGATGGAGCTCAACGATGCCGAATACGGCCACATAAATCACTTGATAGAATCAAGATTATATGAGCACAGAGAGTTCAAGCCATATTTTTAATAAGAGTAGAGTTTGGCTTTGGGACTGCTGCCTTTTAAATCGTTTCAAAACTCTAAGAAAATACGATATTGAAATTAGTCGCATGCAAGCAAGTTTTTAAAGAAAAAAAATCATTGATTTAATATCCAAGTTAAAATGTTGAGCTAGAATACTTTTTTTAGGATTTAAAAATCTGGTCAAATTTGTTTCTTTTTTCTCAACTCACTAACGAAATTTCTTAGGGTACTTGAAATTTAGAAATGCACTTGACCCATGATTGTGTTTTCAAATGTTTTAACGTTTGTTACATTATTATTTAAAAAAGGAAGCAGACCCTCGTACTTATAAGTTTGTCCTCTTTTCTACCAGAAGAAAGAGATGTTTAGTCTTTGTTTGAACGAGAGGGGTTTCAAGAGGATCTAGTAGCTTCATTCATAGCGCTTGTGTACATAGAGGACCCCCCCCCCCCCCCCCCCCAACAATGAAAAAATACAACATGGGCTTCATATTTTGAAAAAAGGCCCTCACAAAGATTTATAAAACGCAATTTGGTCCTTCTCCACCGATGCCATTGATAGGACCTCAAAGCAACGACCGCCGATCCAACCATGGGGGGAAGAGACCACTTAGGGTGGAGTTGACGATGAGCGCCGCGTTGGAACAGAAGATCCTTCAAACCCGCGGGGGCGAGCAAATATCGGAGCAAGAAACTCTGTGGTGTGGAGTGGCCCCATCGACCAAGACTAGTCGTAAACTCGTCGTCGCTTGGATACTCTACTAGGCGAAGCTGCACAAGCCTCTCCGATACCGCGAGATCCCGTTGTTCCCAGCTCTTTCTCATCTACACGATGGCATGACCTAAGGGAAACACTAGTGCCACGCCGCATCCCAGGCTTATTTAGGAGGGGAGCAAAAGAAGCACCACCACCCATCTCGGTCTCCACTCTCGAGATCACGACGACCATCATCAACTACATCATCCACCATTGACGACATGCTAGATGTCTCGGCGATGAACTTTCCACCGGCATATCCCCAGACTAACCTAGACATACTACTAGTAGTACTACTACGCACAAGGGGGCGGCCTCCTCCCCTATTGTCTCCGGGCGGTGAATAGAGGGGGAGGAACCAAGGGTGGCGGCGAGGCTTTCGAAGAAAGGGGATGAGGAGAGGAGGGGGAGGGTTTATACTTTATCGAGTCTACCCAATATCGTCGTGTGTGAATCGACGGCCAAAAAGAGTCGTACCACATGAATCGACGGCCAAGCGGTGTCCAAGACGGTTCCCCACAAACCATGATAGCTTCGGATTTGGATTATTCGCGTGCGCCGCTTAACGCCCGCCCGTGACACCGAGCCTCCCCTACGGTGTCCGTCTCCGGCCAACGCACGTCTCCTCTCGTCCTCGTCTTCCTTGCTTCCTTCTCCCTCCCCAATCGCCAATCGCGGGATTCCCTCCTCCTCGATAGATCCGGCGGGCGCATAGGCGACGCTCTCACGCGGCGACATGGGGCTCTTCGACTCGCTCCTCAACTGGCTCCGAAGGTTCTCTCATCTAGCTCCCTTCCCTTCCTATTCGCCGTCTCTCGCGGCTCCTCCCGGCGGAAATTCAGTTTCCGCCCGTCGATTATTTCAGCTGTAGTGTGGATTTCCGTGGGATTAGGTTTGGATCGGATCGCCTTGCACGGCGAGGTGGCGCGGCTGGGATGTGGGTTGGAGTGGGATGTGTGCTATGCGCAGTTAGATAGATCCAGGGCAGATCAAAGTTAGTGTAGCATGGAGTTTCATGTACCAAGTTAGGATGGATACCTGTAGCGCAAAGGAAGAAATTTTGAACCTGATGATGTTATTGAGCGCGTGGTTTGAAAGACAGTTCCGCAATTCGTCGCAGTTTCAAGCCAATTAGGGTATTATGCTAGCAAATGTAATTGTAGATGTTCAAGCTTCGAAATTACTGTTTTACTAGGTTTCACTTGCTATAGTGACGGACACGCTGCTACCTTTTGAAGGTTTAGTTTGTTGCGCTGCCCCCAAATAATTACTAATTTTATGCTAGGGTGAGCGTGGATTGTGTAGATTTGATTTTCAGGACCGTATCCTGGATAATTTACCCTGTTCTGCTTCAAGTTTTAACTTTCAGTTTAGCTGTTGCGTATGAGACAAGTTCTGCTCCAGTTTAGTTATGCATTTTTTGTGCTATCCAAGACTGCTCTTTTTTCCCCTACCAATCATAAAACTTGAAGATGCCTCGGTTAAATTACATACTTAACTCAGAATATGTGTTTTATCTGTTATATATGTAGCATTTTATTATCTTTGAAGAATAAAAAATCAAAATTATACACAATGTAGTAACTATTTCTGCTTCATTTCAGCTTGTTCTTTAAGCAGGAGATGGAACTGTCCCTGGTTGGCCTGCAGAATGCTGGAAAGACATCTTTAGTAAATTCAATTGCTGTACGCACCAACTTACACAACTTAAGCGATATTATACTTTCTCTCTATTGTTTTGATATTCATTCGTGGCCGCTATGCTTCTCAGACAGGTGGCTACAGCGAGGACATGATTCCAACGGTATGTAGAGATCACCATGTTTTATGTGTATCCTGAAGTAATGTCTTGGTTTTCAAAGTGAACTTAACTAGATATGTTCCTCTGCTGAAACCAGGTAGGCTTCAATATGCGGAAAGTCACGAAGGGAAATGTCACAATTAAACTTTGGGATCTTGGAGGGCAACGGAGATTCCGAACCATGTGGGAGCGCTACTGTCGTGGAGTTACTGCTATTCTGTAATTTCCCTTGCTTCCCCTGAGATATCATATTGTTGATATTACTACCGTTTTTCCAAAAATACATGACTTATCCTAGAATGCGTGCAGTCAAACTTCTCTGTCATCAACAACTAACACAAAACTATTTGGATTTATTAGGTAAATATTGTACCACTAACTTTTTCATGACAAATAGTTTCAAACAAGATTTTTTTTGTGGTAACGTACACATATGGGTCACGATTTTCAAATTTGTATCTGGAAACTGTGACCAGATCTAAAACTTCATATATTTTGAATGGAAGGAGTATCTGAGTACTCAGTTTTGTGATAACAGATTAGTGTGGCAACGTGCAATCAATAACATCCACATGGAAGTGTGTTTTGCTGTTAAATAATTCTGAAATATAGTGTGGCAACGTGCATTTTGATGATAAAATATGATGTGATCATGTATTCTGGGGGGAGATAGTAAAGTATAGATTGTATAAGACTACTTCTATGATATGCTTGATAGCCGTCCAAACATATTCGCTTAATGTATTTCTGTAAGCCTCATTAGGGTCAGACTTGAAGCACTGCTAGTTCTTTCTAACTACCAATGCCGTGTTAACAAAATGGGGTGTATTGATGTTGAGTTGACCATGTGTCCAAAGAGCTCAGTTATGTAGATACATCATGTATATTGTCTAGTAATAATATTGTCTAACAATAGTATTGACTCATCATATATGTACTTATTGTGATCTTTTTGTATGCATGATGCCTGTTACCATTTTTTATCTCTCTACCTTAGCACTCTGATTAATTGGAGTCATTAATGTGTATTTAATGCCAGGTACGTTGTCGATGCTGCTGACCGAGATAGCGTTCCGATAGCTAAAAGTGAATTGCATGACCTGCTGACGAAACAATCTTTAGCTGGGATTCCTATACTTGTTCTTGGCAACAAAATTGACAAGTCGGAGGCACTTTCTAAGCCAGCATTAGTTGATCAACTGTGAGTAAAATTCATCTTTTTATGGATATTACACCTTTTTAAATGATATTTGAACTTAGGTGTCTTTTGTGTTTTTCAGAGGTCTGGAATCTATAACGGACCGTGAAGTTTGCTGCTACATGATCTCTTGCAAGGACTCTGTGAACATAGACGTTGTCATGGATTGGCTTATCAAGCATTCTAAAACAGCAAATTAGGGTCTTTGTTTGCTTGTGTCCCTTCATGTGTGCCGAGATGAATTTAGTTTGCAGTTTGCACATCTCCGGTTTCATGACCCGGAAGGGGAAGGTAAAAGGTGACAGCCTTGTAATGTGTTGTGATATATCTTTGGTGTCGCTGATGAATAGTGTGGAGTCTAGTTCTTGAGCCTCAAATCTTGTATTATACTTTGTAAATACCTTTACTCTTTGATTATTCTTTGGTGTGCACGTTATGTGTTGTTTGCCTCAAATCTTATTCCTTTGGTTTCCACTGCTTGTGTCAACATTTCCTTGCCTGATCCTTGTCGTTGAGTTCTCCTTAGCAATTTTTTCTGACAGTTCTGTCCTGCGAGTTTTACTATTCCAATTCATATTTGCTACTCCAAGAATATGATTCCTGTCCTGTCCTGTGAGTTTTACTATTACAAATATTTTGGAGTACATACCAAAATGCTGTAGTGACAGTTTCTCCTCACTAAACTATCGCCATCTCCATGGAGGCAATTGTAAGTGGGAACCTTGCCATGGTCAACTTGCTAAACTGATCTGAAGCGTCAGCTTCACAACTACACAATTCATGTTTACCTATTTTCTGCCGCCGAAAAAAGGTAATTCTTTGGAAGCAGGAGGTGAATATTTTCACATAAGAACAACATAGCTACTATATCTATCTACTATATATGAAAGTAGGATCGATTGGCCCTCCAATTCGTTGTCCACGTCGCCTCCTTTTCGAGGGCCGTCCGATCTGTTCAATAGACGGTCAGGATTCAAATTGGCGGACCAAATTCGACCGCCACTGTTCATCTGGTAGTTTTATCCAACGGAATTGCGCCACATCGCCCGATCACCGGCCGGTCAGCTCCGGTTCCTCCGGTCACCGTGCATATTTCACATACAAGCCACTCAAAAAAGAAAACATTAACCCGCAGTCCAACTTACAGTGCTGTGCAGGACCTATTCGGAATTACGGAAAACCCTAAATGCTTTTTTGCAAAAATACCCCGCAGACGTCCCCCTCACCCTTCTCTCTCCCACGACCCCGTGCTCGCCGGCAACGCCGCCGCACGGCGCACGCCCCTCCGCGCCTCCCTGCCCAGATCCGCGGACGCAGCAAGCTCCGCCGCCTTCTCCTCTATCTCCTTGCCGGTTATCGCGTGCCCGCACAGCCGGAATCGCCGCCAGTCCACCGTGTTTCGTCGCCGCCGTTTTCACCATCCGCCGCCGCATATTCGGTCGCCGGCGGCGATTCCGACGACCATTTGGCACGCCGCGCCGCCCGGTAGGCTCCCCTCGGTGTCCTCTCTCGGATCTGCGTGCTCGAAGCCCCGCGCCACCGCGCGACCACGAGCTCGGCAGCGTGCTGCGTCGTCCGCTGGCGGTGACGTCCAGGGCTGACGTCACCGCGGTCTCGCTGACGCGTGGGCCCCACCCGTCAGAAATTTTCCAATTACAGAAAACCGTTCAAATTCAAAAAAATATAACTTTCGATGTACAGCTCAGAAAAATACGAATAAAATACCTTAATTTGCAGAATAAATAGCTCTTTGCGGTTAACACATCTCCATGCATGTTTAAATAACTTACAAAAAAATTACAACAAATGGTATAGTTTTCTTCTATTAATTATAAAGCTTACAAAAGACATGTCAAATTGCCACAACATCTTCATGCATGCTTAGATAATTCCCCAGAAAATGATTATAAGAAATAATGTACCTTTTCATATTAATTATAGAGCTTATAGAAAAACATTTCAAAATGCTACCTGTACAATATTCTTTCGATTAAATGCCCTCGCAAAAATAAACGATAACTACTTGTGCCACATAACCGAATTTCGAATTTACATATTCCACAACTTCAAAAACTTTGAAAATTACTCATTTTACGAACGTTAAAACGTTTAGAATCTGAAAAGCGCCACAACTTGAACAATTTTCAAAGTCAAAACATTTTTTAAACTCACACTTCTTTCAATTCCACTAATTTCCATGCCTATACGCACATATTAGCAAAATTCATAATTTTCTACTACACGGGCGCGGCATTGCCGCGCTAACTTACCTAGTATTCATTAAGGCGGGAACAGACGAAGACGGAAAATTGTTTTGTTCGTTGCAGAAATTGCGCAGTCAATGTTGATACTCATGAGATACATCAAATCATCTCATGTTCAAAACGGAAGGAAATAGAAAACTCTCACCGGTCAAAACTACAGGATATTCCTACCAGACTGGGGAACAATCTGAACAGACCCATAAATCGTTCTGCGGGGACGTAAAGCCGAAAAAAAGAAGACGATGTTTCCAGTTCCAGGAGGAACTGTGAGTAGACATCGTCTCTGAACTCAAAATTTAAAGGAGAAAAACCTATGCCAAGCTCTTGTTGATTAGCAAAAGCTTTTGTCGTCGTCAGTTCGATCATCCACCCGGCCGGCCTGATCGAAAATTCGGGCTCGTATTGTGTGTTTCTTGTGATCAGAACCCGATGTTTAGTGCCGAGTGCTACATCTTCAGCTCCGTGTCCAGTGCCTCGCCATCGCGGCTTCCCTTTTCGTCTCCGAAGAACCATGACAGTTCGGTGTTGCCAGAGAGTGTTGTGTTTCCCGGAGAAAGCATAAGGAAAGTGTCCATGCTGCCAGGAGAAATGTCCCTGCGAGAGTATGGTGTTGCCTCATTTGCTGCCCTGCAATGTAAGAAACAAGTTCGTTTAGCACATATATACTCCGCTATCTTCAGATTTAGCACATACTCCGCAATCTGGAGAAAATAAACCGGCGGTTTAATTTATGGAGAGTTTTACAGTCACGCCGCTATCTTCAGAGTTGCTACTACTTCATTCAGTTCACATATAAATTTAATAAGTTTGACAAGATATTCGAGATGTAACGTTGATCGCTAGTTTAGGTCCTGCTACTGCAGAATATAAATATTCGTAAAATAGTTATCTATAGATATGATCTCAATCTAAAAAATGTAAAACAGTATTAGAAGTCAAAGTTATTAGTGTGTTATATGTCCAAATCCTTATGCAAGCTCATTATATATATACTAGAAAAAGTTCAAATCCTTCCGGAATCCCTTCTTTCCTAATTGATAACCCCAAACATAGCAAGATCATCAGTGCTCTGCTCACACCTTTGCTTTCGCTTGCGCCTCTCGAGGAAGCGGGCGAGGGACGCACTCCTGGCCAGCGGAACATCTGCAGCGGGAGAAACACAGTTAAGTCGCGCCAATGCAAGAGACGGCAGGCACATTTCATACATCAACTTCAAAAAGCACAGATCGAGGAACAGCAACCTCTAGGCGGCAGGATGAACAGTGCCTGCGGCGAAGTGTTGTCGACGATGCCGCCGTGCACGGCGTCTGGGCTCAGATGCACCGGATCGCTACAAGCTCTTGCCAATGGCGCGATCTGCCTTTCGTCTAGGACGGGAGCTGGAGCTGATTCCGATTGCCGCAGCGGCAGGCGAAAAGGAGGGCTGCTGCCTGCTTGAGCCTCCTTGGAAGCCACGAACATGATCTGGTCAGCCTGCACGGCGCAACCCACGATGTCTTCAGCAACTATGCACGCCCACGTACGATGATCGCCAGAATTTGGTACCAGCAGATGTTAGTTACCTTTTCCTTGGTGACATTGTCGAACACGTGCACGGAACCGGCGTAAAATATCGTCAGTTGCGCGGCGGGGCACCTGTTTTGATAGGCGGAACAATTTACCTCGTACGTCGATCGATATGATCTGCCAAATCTTTGGCCAACTAATAAGGGTGGCGTGATTAGAGATTTAGTATTACCTCTGATCGCGCGTGGGCGCAGCACTGTGCAGCACTCCTACCTGGGAGCCTTGCAGCTGATAAGAGGCGGGAATGCCGTACGGGAAGGGCCGAGGATACGGCGACGGCGGCGGCACGCGCGCGCCGACGTGATGAACCTGACAGACAGATCATTATACGTGCGGGAGATGCGCGCGATCGAGGGGTGCTGATCGAAACACAAACCTCGGAGGAGAAGGGTGCCGTCGGGTGGCGGTGGCCCGGCGTATGGATCATCGGCGCCGCGGCGAGACGCCAGGGCTCGTCGTCGACGTTGCTGCGTCGCGCCACCGCCACGGGCGGCATGGCCTGCCACGGCGACGAGCGGGGGCCGAGGAAGTCCATCTCCATCCGCGCTGCGCCTCGATCGGGGAAGACGAGACGATCAACACAACGAACGTACCTGCGTCGTCGCCGGTGGTTGTGGTGGGCCGAGGATGGAACGGTTCGCCGCTCCCCGTGCGTGCAGATATAGGCAGCGCAGGCGTGGGGCGCATGCATGTTTCTGTTAACATTCACCACAGTCGCGCGCGCGGCTGGGAGCGAGCTGCACTGGCTCAAAACCAGGTGTGCGCATGCATCCCTCAGTATCGGGCGTCAGGTCTACGACGATCAGGTACTCCCTCCGTTTGTTTATAATTTTTTTAATGTTACATATATACACCGTATGTTGTCTAGATGACTAGATGTACACTAAAAATGACTAGATACATTAATTTTTTATCAATATTGCATCACACACATTGATTTGTGGAGAAAGCGTTTGTTTACTTTGCTTAGATTTGGGGTAGAAAATATCTTTTCAAATCTCTCAAGCTCAGACAACAGTGTTGGAGCAAAATAGGTTTCTATTTCAGCAAAAAAAAATATATATATATATATACTCAAACATGGTGCATATGCAGGATGAAAAGTTGTAACTACATTTAAAATTTGATCTCATTCGGAGTTACAAAATAAAAATTAAAAATCATACGGTGCACAGATTCGTGCAGGAACATGTAACTCCACATATAAGTTCCAACTTTGAAATTCAAAACAGGTAAAACTTGCTACTTTATTAAAAAAAATAGAACTAAAATTAAAACTAAATTCTCTTGTTACAGTAAGAGGATAAGAAGAAAATCAAAAGTAAAAAACAACAGGGTTGCCTCCCGTAAAGCGCTTTCTTTAAAGCCATATAGCCATATAGTTAGGCTTACTTACTTGATAATCAAGAGGGTTGAATCTCGAGGGAGCTTGTACTTTGGTGTGTCCCTCTTCCTTGGAATTTTTTTTCATACACTTTTTGTGTGAGAACTGAAACTTAACATTGAATTTCTTCAAATCAATTTTTGCACCTGTAGTACGAAGAAAAAAATCTTCCCAAAATAATAGGACCGAAGCTTTTACTCTCCATGTCCATAATAACAAAGTCAACGGGAACAAATGTCATATGTAGCTCTACCATTACATTACTTAGTTTGCCTAGAGCACATTTAATAGAATCATCGGCAACTAGTAAATCAATGTGTCACACCTATCTTCTAGATAGGATTACAGTCATATCTTGAAAATTATTAACCTTATACAATTCTACGCATTTGTGACACATCACCCACATAAGTTAATATGCCTCCTTATACAATAAATCATAAAATGATTGGTCCAAAAGTCATGTGTGTTACAAAAATCTTAAAAATTATAGTAGCATTAATGGGTATTGGTTAAAATATCTACTTTATTATGTTTCATTAATGAAATGGTTCGTTCGTTATACAAAATGGCTTTAATTATACAACACGGAAAATTATATCATACAGATAGAGACACATCTTTGAGATAGAATATCAACATTGTGTCACACATATCTTCTAGATAAGATTACAGTCATATCTTTGATAAATTTTTTTCCGTCTTCCATCATCCATGGCTATAAGAGATGGCATACCCATTTCGATGTCCTTCTATTGTGTTCTGTCTTACTTGCCTTCTTGTCCACTACTCGAGACATGGGTGCCCTCAACATGCCAAGCCTTCTATGCTTGCTACTGCTCGCGTCACTCCATTCGGCTCCTGGTAAATATTTTCTAAGAAACCAACTCGAAGAAGATTCACTTCCTGAATGCATGTTCTATATATACACATGCTAGTCATATATAAAATTATACTCCATTACTGTATCTTCCTTTCTTGTTTCACTTGAGAACATTATAGGATATATATATTTGTGTCCTAGATCGTATTTCGATTTATGTTTCGTAGGTTCAGAAGCCAAGACTTGCACACAGATCAGTAGGACATATCCCTCTCCTTTATGCAGCGGGGATGAATGTCTTAAGGCCTGCCACAAGGAGGGATTTAACAATGGGAAGTGTGAAATTGTCAGCGTCAGACCCCTTACGATTTTTTGTTTCTGCGATAAAGAGTGTTGAAGAAAATTGTGTTGGAACTATCATAGGATGTGATGTAATAACTAACAAGATTGATTAGCAAGGAGTTATATGATTCCTGACTCTTCCAAATAGTTACTTAAGTTTGTCTTAAAAGTATGATACAAATATCCAGCTCTTGTCACCATGCCAAGTTACATGCTACAGATATTACATTCATGAGTCGATGGATCCTAACTTTCCAACATCAAATGGTAAGTGTTGCAAACTAGATGCGGTTTAAGGTCTCCCGACATGTATACATCTCTTTATTTCAAGAATTAGTGAATGTTGAGTCATCTATGTCCGCTGGCTTGAATCACATCATCATTGATCTACAACGGCCGCCCGCTCATAAATAACATGTGACGTGGTTCAAAACTGGTCCAAATCATCCTGGCACGAACACATCTTATTTTTGCAAAAATACGTTGTTGATCAATTGCCAACGTGTATACTTACCTTACTTCAACTACGTTTGTCTAACATAACATAAGTACTAGTGTATAATTCGGCGAAAAAAATCTAGAAGATTCTTCTAAAATGGGTTGTTGAACTGCTTAAACTAAACTAGATAATTATGCAAACTTATAAACTTACTTAGCAATTACGGTCTAAGATGGTGGACCTAACTATTGATATTTATTTGGTAATATAGGTATGGGAAATAGTGGGCTACCATTAGGGATAGTTATGCAGCATACCCAGCCACATTGGCATGCGTAGCTACCACCCACGGTAGCAAATCCATGTTGATACAGATATTCAGATATTTTTATATATATCTAGTTGACCTTATAAATTATTTACCTTTTGACTAAATTTATACGTCGTATATTTTTGGGACGGTATGATGAAGTTTCACCTCGTTCCATACTTGCAAGTTGCATTCTCCAACATGAATACACTGAGCAAAGCACAATAAAACTACTAAACGGAATACCCTTAACACAGATAAATTATTTCCACACGCTCGGAATACCGCACATCATCAGATCATCTGATACAGCAATCATACATCTAGTTAGAATCTACTAGTAGTAACTTCAATCAGGACACCCCGAACTAACTGAAAGCTCTCAGCAGACACCGATCCAAATCACATATTTTCTCTGCTTATTTAGTCGAGCTTAACTGGCAAGCTAGTTCACCACACGGCAGTTCCGGCGGACCTCACCGGCGGCGCGGCCTCCGGCCGGCGCCAGCCTCCCCATCCTAAGCATGGAGGCCGCAAAGTCGTCGAAGAAGAGTGACGCGTCGAACGCGTAGTCGGCAACGAGCGCCGCGACGTCGTCTGCGCCAGCGGGCGAGGCCAGCGCCTGGTCAGACGGCAGCAGGCCGTCGCCGGAGAGCAGGTTGATGTAGTACTGGTTGTCGAAGGTGGCTGGCGTGGCCAGGTCCAGGTGCGCCAGCGCCGACCCTGCCGACCCCGCGCAAAGCTGCTGTAGCTCCTGCAGGAACCCCATGTCCCCAGGGGACCCGACCGAGACGCCGACGCCGGCAATGCGCGTGCTGAAGGTCGTGCACCGAGCTTTGCCGATGGTGTGGGCGCCTGTGTTTGCGTCGTGATTATCTTGCATGCGTCTATAATTAACTGTGCGCCTACGTACAGAGACGAGAGTGGAGAGCCCAGTTGGTTACCGGAGAGGGCGACCATGTCTTTGGCGGAGAGGCCAACGTTGGTGAACTTCTGCACGAGCGTGGCGACACCGGAAGTCGGCGCGGGGAGGTTGCTGTTGGCGGCCTGGAGGTTCGCCGTGCGGCTGTCCTTCCGGCCGACTTCCACCTGCCAGCTCGGCCCGCCAGACTGCATCGGCCACCGGAAAATCACACTTTGAACCTAAATTTGCACGAAATGTGAATTGTATGAGAAAAGTACTTACGGCTACCACGGAGTCCCGTGCGGCGATGGCGAGGACGTCGGCGCAGGAGACGGCCTCCGGGCACGCCTGCTCGAGCTCCGCCTTGATGGCGTCGATCACGTCGAACCCTCTCAGCGAATTTGCGTTCGGTCCCGCCGTCTTCTCCCCGACAAAGAAGGGCTGGTCGTCAAGCAGCACGGAGCCGTCGCAACCCTGGCAGAAATAACAAAAGCTCACAGTTGCCGGTCCGGGGGCCGGCACGCCTCCATGCATCACTAGATCAGAGTTCACTTACATTGACGAAGCAGTCGTGGAAGTGAAGGCGGAGGAGGGAGGCGGCCATCCTGGGGTCGGCGGCGACGGCCCTCTCGACGGCCGCGCGAACGATCTCCTCGGCGAGGGGACAGTCAGCCCGGTACGCGTCGCCGCCGAGGGACACCCCGACGCCGGCGCTGGCGGTGGCCCCGCCGTATCCGATGCTAACGGAGGCGCCGGCGCCGCCGGTGACGCAGGACTTGTTGACGGTGGCGGTCTCCGCCGCAGCGGCAAGCAGCGCTGCAACCAGGAAGGCCAGGGCCACGTTGGTGGCGGTCTCCATGGCAGTGCAGACAGTGCCGCGCAGGACAGGAAGGACGAGGTGTTGTGTGTGCTCCTGTCGTGTTTACAACCTTGTGTTGTGGTGATGGGGATCGATAGGTCGGTGGCCTTTATATAGAACATGATCGGACAGTAGGTAGATGGCAGGCCTCTTGCGTGACTGTCGAATCATTGGTCCTTGTGTCCACTATGCTCAGTCAAATTACCCGTTTGGAACGAAGGAAAAACATAGAAATTTTGAAGGATAGGATTACTACTGTGCGCTTGGAAGTTGGAACAAAGTACTGGGAATTTTAGATTTCTTTGATCTTTCAACGGAATGGGCTGTTACGCAAAAAAATTAGAGGAAATCTAACATGAGGTCTCACCGCATGTTTTCATCTCTTTGTGTGTTTACGATTCACACGTTTATCATATGCTACATTCAAACGACACTTTTGAAAATTTCTTGTTGTTTTTGGTCATGTAGAGATCCAGGTACATGACATGTCAATTCCTGCATTTTCCCTATTCCTATGTTTTGAGTTCGTGCATTCCAGGATCCTTAGGATATTTTGCACTAGTTTTTTTCTAATACACCCCAGAAGGTGTATTAATCATATAGAAGAAAGGCCTAGACTGCGGTACAACGCGAGGAAGGCTACAACTACACGCACCCACCACAATATGCCAAACATCGATAAATAACGCACCTAGTACGGACCCGGTGATAAACAACTCGTCTTACCCAACATCCTACCAAGAATGGTGAGGAGATGGAGCACATGGTTCCGGACCGCGTCACGAACCAAGCAAAACACCGCCATAGCTCGACTTCGACTCCAAGTCAAACCGGATCAACACCGACATCACCCCAAGCCCAACAACATGTCACCACCGGCACCACCTCGGTGTCAAGCCGAGAGGCCTGCCCCAACCCAGGGGCCATGGCACCTTGCCGCGGATGCATGGGTTGCACCAACGTATGGAGGAAGTTTCTATCCCCGCCATCGTCGCCCCGCGGAGCTGTCAACGGAGATCCACAACGCCGCACCGCCTATCCCCGCCGCAAAACCCTAGCGCAAAGGGCGAAGGGACCGCCACCACCGCGACCGGCAGAAGGCCGCCACCGGGAGATTGCACTAGCTTGAACTCACTTTTCCTCCCAAATACACTAATAGTAATTATAGTAAAATGCTACGTAGTAGCAGCTAATTAATCTCCCCCGACCTGGTCTTGGTCCAGTCACACGAAATTCACTCATGTGATGGATGATGTGCATGCGTACGACGAGGATGCTGGATAGTACTCCTACTACAACGTACGTAGTGGTTCTGTGCTTCATGATTGAGGAACTGGAGTTGGCAGAGAATGCACAGCTTTGGGAGCGTGTCTACGCACGCATGAAGTGGTCAAACAATAGCGACGATCGGTAGAGGTGTAGAGAGAGAGAATCCCATGATGGATGCAGCAAGCAGCAGGGTGATGTGAGGAGACCGTGTCTTTGCTCTTGCCGTTCAGCTTCCGCATGCATCGCGCTGCTCGAGCGTACTGTATTAGGTGGTGTGCATATGCTAAGCTGAATCTTGCTACTATCCTCCTGAAGACCGAGAAGTTACTGGCATTGGAAAACAGGTTAATTTCCATATATATTTGCTTCAGCCCATTGCATGCATCAGTAATGAAAAAATACCCAACAAATTTGCGTGGGTAGTACAACAATCGCACCAAAGAGGTCACAATCATTTTTGAAACACGGTGACATAAAACAACTTATGGATTTGGCATCCTTTTTTTTTTTTTTGCATACTGGTTCCATATATAAGGACATTAATTTGGTTCAGAGCTCTACCTTGTTTCAATACACTGTGAGGAAGGATATGGAAATGGTATTTTGGAGTGCTCCAAACTTGGTAGGGTAGGCCGACTCGGGCTTCTCGACGTCGCTTCGGCAATAGTCTCCTTGGTGATTTTCCTATGAAGTCAAAGTGTGCAGCTTGATGACGTTGACACGGAGGGCCAACCTTGACGACTCTAGATTCAGTGGTGTGTGTGTGCAGTTTGTGTGGGTAGCCAGGGTGGCTGTGTGCCCTCGCAACGGCCGTGTTCCGTGACGGTTGTCGAGGGCGTTGTTTCGGTTTTAGACCGGTTTTCCGCTAATTAACCGGTCAATTCCCACTTCTTCTTGATTAATGAAAATGAGAAATCTTTTGCCTCGGTAAAAAAAAATGTTTGTGGAGCTACCATGATGTGGAATTCGGATTAGAAGGTGACGATTTATTGTGTAATTTTGCACAACATGATTGTGGAGAACGAGAGAGAAGGGGCACCCGCAAAAATGATTTGGACAACACTAGAGAACATGTCCGCCTTCTGGAACAAATTGTAGAGCATGTAAATTCTGAACTTTTTTTTAGATGCATCGACGGTTTGAAGATCAACAAGCGCACACGCAACTACTCGATGATCATGCGAGGCATATGTTGATCCATACCGGAAACCATTCGACTCATGTTTGAATTATGCATTGTGAAGAATCTGAATTATTTTATGTTTGAACTATGAACTTCGAATAATTGTATGTTCCAATTTGATCTCACTTCAAATAATTTTAGATATGTAGGATGACATATATGCATGTTTTGCATGGATTTGAAAATTGAAAGTGCGTTGTGCAAAAAAAAATTGAAACTGCAGAGTGTGGTCGTAAGAGGGGATATAATGGAGGTGGTTGTGTCCTATCCACGGATGTTTCAACTTCACGTTACAAACACGACGATTCCTGTGCAAACTCCCGAAAAAAAGTCCGAACGCATTTATTTATTTGAGCAATCACGAGGTGAAGCCTGGTAGAGGTAGCCTAGGTCAGAGTGCTGTAACCTTTTTCATTTCCAGCCCACTCAGTCCCAGGTAGCCCAATAAGCACAAATCCATACTTACTTTTGTACTGTACTACGTAGGATTAAAGTCCCAGCCTGGCCTACACATTCCTTTTCATTTGCTTTGCAGGCCACTCTATCCCAAACCGGGCTAGGTAAAATTGCAGTCCTACGTAGACTACTTAGTATTGGATAATCTTTTAATTGCACCACCCATATATAAACTTGTGTGATGACTGGTAAACCGTGAGAAAAGTTGTTGGATAGAAATCTGTATTCCACACACATATACAATCACCGGAGATTACAATATATAGGAGAGGGAGCGAGGATCTAAACCCTAACCCTAACCGAACCGGTATACAACTCAACCCCCCCCCCCCCCCCCCCCCCCCCCGCAGTCGAAACGTGGCAACGTTGAGACTGGTTTGGAACTCCTCAAACACATTAGTGGGTAATCCTTTGGTGAAAATATCGGCATACTGTAAACTTGTGGGAACATGCAATACCCGAGCTTCGCCAAGAGCAACGCGATCGCGAACAAAATGAAGATCGTTCTCAATATGTTTTGTCTGTTGATGCTGAACCGGATTGGTGGACAGATATGTGGCACTGATGTTGTCACAGTATACAACAGTGGCATTCCGTGCTGGTTGATGCAACTCAAGAAGAAGTTGGCGAAGCCAAACAGATTCAACCACATAGTTTGCCACGGCTCGATATTCCGCCTCGGCACTGGAACGAGAGACCGTCGGCTGCCGCTTCGAGGACCAAGAAACCAGGTTTGTTCCGAGGAAGATACAAAACCCGGATGTAGACTTACGAGTGTCAGGGCAGCCGGCCCAATATGCGTCGGAATAGGCCACCAAGTCCAAGGAAGAGCCGACATACAGTTGAAGGCCAAGATGAGCAGTCCCTTTGACGTAGCGCAGAATCCGTTTGATGAGTTGGAGATGTGCAGCACGAGGATCATGCATGAACAAGCAAACCTGTTGAACGGCATGTGACAAATCCGGTCGAGTAAGTGTCAGATATTGGAGAGCACCAGCCAAACTGCGGTATTTAGAAGGATCAGCGACAGGCAAGCCAGCATCGGCAGGAAGCTTGCTTTTGGTGTCAATGGGGGTGCCTATAGGGTGGCAGTTGGACATCTCAGCCCGTTCCAAGAGATCGAGGGCATACTGCTGTTGTGAGAGGAATAGGCCACGAGACGTGCGATGCACGTTGACACCAACACTAGTAAAAAAGGCTTATAGGTGGATCCCTTTTTGTGGCGCACTAATTAGTCATGCGCCACAGAAAATATTTCTGTGGCGCATTGTTTTCCATGCGCCACAGAAAATCTCATACGCCACAGAAAGTCATATTTCTGTGGCGCATACAACCTCATGCGCCACAGAAATGTGACTTTCTATCGATGCGCCATAGAAAGTCACATTTCTGTGGCGCATGTGGCTGCATGCGCCACAGAAATATGATTTTCTGTGGCGCATCTGAGCATGTGCGCCACAAAATATCATTTCAGATCCAGATCTGCCAGATCTGGTTTCTCTCTCCTCTCTTTATTCACAAACCGGTCAAACGCCAAAGAAATATCTCACCCACCTCTCTTCTCTCTCCCACGACAGTGCCCAGACATCTCACCCACCTCTCTCCTCTCTTTCTTCGTGCCGACGATTCCTCCTCTCCCATTCCCTTCGCCGTCACCTACCAACCGCGTAACCACCGCCGACGATTCCTCCTCTCCCATTCCCTTCGCCGACGCGCGCGCGCGAGAGAGGGAGACGAAGCCCGGCGGCGCCTCTCTCTTCCGCCGCCCGGCCGTGCCGCCTCGTTCCCCAACCGTCACCACCTCCCTCTCCCGGGTCCTCCCCAACTCCACCTTCCTCCAGCCCCACGACCGCTTCGTGCTCCAGGGCTACTCGCTCGCCAAGGGCATGGGCAAGGGCTCCGGAGCTCCCAAGAAGATCCCCGTCCCCGACACCGGCGAGCCCGCCAACGGCGTCCGCGTCACCGACCGGGGCCTCGCCTACCACCTCGAGGGGGCGCCGTTCGAGTTCCAAAACGACGACCTCTAGCTACACAGAGGCCCCACGAGCCCGCCCAGTCGCGCTCCGCGAGGCTCCGTTCCTGCCCTTCGGCCCCGAAGCGACGCAGCGCCCGTGGACCGAGCTGTTGGCCGAGCGCAGGCAAGCACATCGCCAGCGAGCCTTCGCCGTCGGCGGCTACCAGTGGTCGATCTACTTCTACCCCGAGGATAACTCCGCGTACGTCTCCGGCCGTCTTCATCGCGCTCGCGTCCGAGGACCTCGAGGGAGCCGGCGACTCCTGCAAGGCACCATCTGGACCACTACGGCGGCGGCGCGTGGATGAGAGGGTGGAGGAGCTGCATCAGCTCCGATGCCCACCTGGTTTTTTTTTAATCTGAAAAATGATTTCTGTGGTACATGCATTTGAGTGCGCCATAGAATGTGGATCTTTTTGTGACGCATATGGTTGGTGCACCACAAAATTTAATTTTAGTGTCGACGTTTTTGTGGCGCACCCAGGGTGTGCCACAGAATTAAAAAAAAAGGTGCGCCACTGATAAAGTATTTTCTACTAGTGCAAGAAAATGGTGAAGAGCACCTAAGTCACTCATGGAGAATTCGGAGTGAAGTGAGGCAATGACTTGCTGAAGAAGGGTGGCAGTACTGGCGGTGAGAATAATGTCATCCACGTAGAGAAGCAAATAGGCAGTGGCACTGTCGGAGTGTAGGATGAATAGCGAGGAGTCACTCTTGGAGGAGATGAAGCCAATAGTATGTAGGAACTTGGTGAAGCGCAAAAACCATGTGCGAGGAGCTTGCTTCAGACCATAGAGGGACTTCTTCAGTTTGCAAACATGATCGGGTCTAGCATCATCAACAAAACCTGCTGGCTGGGTACAGTACACAGTTTCCTCAAGTTCACCGTGCAGGAAAGCATTATTCACATCAAGCTGATGAAGTGGCCAGGACTGAGAGGTGGCAATATTGAGAACCACGCGCACAGTAGCGGGTTTGATCACTGGACTGAAAGTTTCCCCATAATCAACACCTTCTTGCTGAGTAAATTCGCGTAGAACCCAACGGGCCTTATAGCGTGCCAAGGAGCCATCCGGATTCAATTTGTGGCGAAAAATCCATTTACCGGTGACCACGTTTGTACCTGCAGGACAAGGAACAAGAGACCAAGTGTCATTCCGAATTAGAGCATCAAATTCATCAGGCATAGCGTCGTACCAATGAGTGTCTTTTAGTGCTGTACGGTACGATGATGGGATGGGTGAGGGTGTAGTAGAGATAGAAAGCTGGATATGTTGTTTGGGTTGGGCGAATCCTGTTTTGGCGCGAGTGCGCATTCGGTGTGCATTGTCGGGTGGATCTATCGGAATAGCACCAGGTGGAAGAAGGAGAGGACGTGGCGGCGTGTTAGTGGTTGGAGGAGAATCTCCTGGCGCGGAAGAAAAGGGGGCGGTCGGAGAGGGTGTGCGAGGCGAAGGAGATTGAGCTGGAGGGGTGCGACCGGGTGGGCTGGCGGGAGAGGTGCGACCAGGTGGGCAGTCGGGAGGGGAGGGACCAGGTGGGCTGTCGGGGGGCGTGATGCACCGGGTGGTGTTGTTGGGAAACCCCAAGAGGAAGGTATGAAGTAGTGCAGCAGCAAATTTTCCTCAGTTATGAAACCAAGGTTATCAATCCAGTAGGAGATGAATGTTCTTCTGAAGGTTGTTGGTGGCGCCGTTTACGATTACCAACGCGGAACCTGCACACAACACAATCAAACTATTTTGCCCCAACTTGAAAGTGAGGTTGTCAATCTCACCGGCTTGCTGTAACAAAAGGGTTAAACGTATGGTGTGGAAAATGATGTTTGTTTGCAGAGAATGAAAGTAACAGGATTGCAGTAGGTTATTTTATCAGTTAAAGGAAAAAGGACCGGGGTCCACAGTTCACTAGTGGTGTCTCTCCATAAATAATAATAGCATACATGCGGGTAAACAAATTACAGCTGGGCAATTGACAGAATAAAGAACTACATAACAATGCATATACAAGTCATGGTGTCTAGTGTGAGATTCATTTGGGCATTACAACATAATACATAGACCGTCATCCAACTGCATCTATGACTAATAATCCACCTTCAGTATAGCATCCGCAACACCATTCAGTATTAAGTTGCAAGCAACAGATTATTGCATTAAGTAAAGTGTGTAATGTAAGTAGCACAAATATCCTTAGATAAAGAACTACAGTTTTATCCCTAGTAGCAACAGTACATCTACAATCTTAGAGGTTGCTGTCACTCCCCAAGATTAAATAGAGACATGAACCCACTATCGAGCATAAATACCCCTTCTTGGAGTCACAAGCATCTACTTGGCCAGAGCATCTACTAGTAACGGAGAGCATACAAGATCACAAATAACGCACTCACAAGATATATTATGAAACAAATGACATAGTACTCAATTATTCATCGGATCCCAGCAAACACAACATGTAGCATTACATAAAGATGATCTTGATCATGATAGGCAGCTCACAAGATCTAAACATGATGGCACAATAAGAGAAGACAACCATCTAGCTACTGCTATGTACCCGTAGTCCAAGGATGAACTACTCACGCATCAGTCCGGAGGTGGGCATGGTGATGTAGAGCCCTCCGGTGATGATTCCCCTCTCCGGCAGGGTGCCGGGAAGAGCTTCTGAACCCCCCCCCCCCCCCCCCCCCCCGAACTGGGGTTGACGACGGCGGAGGCTCTGGAACGTATCGTGGAAAAGTGTTCGGGTGCCTAGGGTTATTTTGTCGGGGGGTCTTTATAGGCGAAAGGGCGAAGGCGGTGGAGCCCCGAGGGGCCCACACCACGTGGCGGCGCGGCCAAGAAGCCTGCCGCGCCACCACCAGGTGTGGCTGCCTCGTGGCCCCTCTCCGTCTCCTCTTCGGTGTTCTGGATGCTTCCGGGAAAAATAGGGACTTTGGCTTTTGTTTTGTGCAATTCCGAGAATATTTCCTTACCAGCTTTTCTGAAACCAAAAACAGCAGAAAACAGGGAACTGGCACTGTGGCATCTTGTTAATAGGTTAGTCCCAGAAAATGCATAAAAACCATGTAAAGTGTATATAAAACATGTAGCAATTGGTATAATATAAGCATGGAACATAAGAAATTATAGATACGTTGGAGACGTATCAGGGCGCTGGAGATTGGGTTGTCGGGGAGGTAGGTCGGGGTGGGGGCAGGATGGCAGGTGGCGCGGTGCGATTGGCTGGAGGATGTGGGAGATGAGGGGACACGGGCGATGGGATCGGTGCTGGTGGGATTGGTGTAGGCGGGATGGGATCATGTGTGAGAGGGTTTGGTGTAGGTGGCGGTGTGGTAGCGGAAAAAGGAAAAGAACTTTCGTCAAAAATGACATGACGAGAGATGATGACTTTGCGTGTTGTTAGGTTAAAACATCGGCAACCTTTGTGTTCGCGAGGGTAACCGAGAAGAACGCACTGTGTGGATCGTGGAGAGAGTTTGTGATCAATGGAGTGGGAGAGATTAGGAAAACAAAGACACCCAAAAGTGCGGAGATGATCGTATGTGGGATGAACACCGTAAAGAAGAAAGTATGGTGTGAAATTTCCAATGGAACGGGATGGTCTAATGTTGAGGAGATGATTAGCAGTGTTAAGAGCTTCGGCCCAAAAATGTGGTGGTAAAGAGGCTTGTAAAAGGAGAGTTCGGACAACGTCATTGGTGGTACGGATCATGCGTTCAGCACGGCCGTTTTGGGGCAAGGTATATGGGCAGGAGAGGCGCAAAGAAACACCGTGAGAGGAGAGGAAGGTGCGAAGGGTAGTTGTGAGGAATTCGCCACTGTTGTCACATTGAAGGCAGCGAATGGTTGTATGAAACTATGTGCTAACAAACGAGAAGAATCTAAGCAACGTATCACATGTTTCAGATTTAGCGCGGAGGGGAAACACCCAAGAAAACCGAGAGAAATCATCTAAAATAACAAGGTAATATTTGTATCCTGAACAACTAATGATCGGGGATGTCCATAAATCACAATGTATAAGATCAAAAGGTGATAGTGCATGAGAATGCGAAGCATGGAACGGTAATTTGGTGTGTTTCCCTAGTTGACAAGCATCACATAAAGTTTGAGTGGCACTACTTTTATTACAAGTTGAAAGAAAATCCAGCGGTAGAGACGAGAACGTGGAGGAGTTGGGATGACCAAGCCGGCGATGACAAAGATCACTGGAGACGGCAAGGGCTGCGGTGGTGGTGCCTCCATGATCACCAAAAAACGGGTAAAGGTCGTCGGAGCTATTAGAACGCATGATGACTTTCCGGGTGAGAAGATCCTTCAAGGAGAAACCAAAGGGGTCAAATTCAATGGTACAATTATTATCGCGAACAAATTTACGAGTGGCACAAAGGTTTTGGATGATGGAAGGAGAAACAAGAACATCGTTAAGAAGGAAAGGGCGAGACGTGAGATGGGCAGTACTGGTAGCAACAACAGGAAGACGAGACCCATTACCGACGACGATATGATGAGAATTGACATCTAAAAGGGAACGAGACGAGGTCAATATAAATTGGTTGCCGGTGACGTGGGAGGTGGCACCGGAGTCCATGATCCAATCACTGGCTATGGGGGGGGGGGGGGGGGGGGGGCGGACGCTGCGCCATAGCTTGGAGCTTGCTGGTAGAGGGCGCCGTGTTCCCATGATGGCACCGTCGATGGTGCAGGAGGAGTGGACGGGGCGTGCATCAGTGGGTACGCCTGTTGTGGCGCTGGAGGGCGGGGACCGAGAACGCTGGAGGCGTTTGGCGGGATCCATGGCAGGCGCGAGGGGAACGGCGTCCCCATAGGAGCAAAGTAACCTAGCCAGGGTGCCTGGTTGCCACCACCAGGCGAAGCACTGGGCTGGCCACGGCCGCGGCCACCTCCACCAGATGAGAACGGGGAGCCGTGGGTCGTCTTCGGAGCACCATGCTGATACCCTGGAATAGGGTTTTTGCCACGGTAATTGGGGCTGACGCCGGGAAAGCGGGGGTGCCCACCTCCGCTGCTAGGGCCGCCGCGACCAGTGGAGGGAGGACCGCCACCGCTGGGCGCTCCGCGACCGCCGGTGTGCACAACCATGGCCTGGGCGCTGGCTTGTTTCTGCTGTGTGTCTTCGTCGATCTCGGCGAGTTGGAGACGAGAGCATGCATCCGCGAAGGAAGGTACGGAGGTTTTCAGAATTTCAGCCTGGAGCTTGTACTTGCGTCCGAGACCGTCGAGGAATTGGAGGGTGAGGTCGTTGTCGCTCACCGGATGACCAATGGCAGCGAGATCGTCAGCTAGGTTCTGTAGTTTGCTGGCGTAGGTGGTGATGGAGAGGTCGTCCCGCTGAGTGTTGCGGAAGGCTTTGTTGAGGTAGATGTAGCGTGTTGCCTCGTTGTTGATGAAGAAGCGGAGCAGGCGTGTCCAGGTGGAGCAGGTCCGGCCGTCGGGGTGATGGACGAGGCGGTAGAGGTCGTCACTTAGCGTGGCCATGAACCATAGCGAGATGTGGATGTCCACCGCAAGCCAGTCATCGCTAGGATTGACCGGTGCGGCGCCCTCCTGGATGTGATCTAGCGTCTTGTACATGGTGAGAACGCTGGTGATGATTTGGCGCCACTTGGGGAAATTGGCACCGTCGGCGGTGACCTGGAACTTGATGTAGTTGGAGATGTGAACGCCGAGAATTGGGTGGGAGAGGGTGGGCGGTACGGGTGGAGGAGGTAGAACTAGGGAAGGCGGCGTGTTGGAGAAGATGGTGGTGGTGGAGGGTAGGGTGACGGAGAGGTTGCTGAGGTCGAGGGCATCGGAGTTTTGGAGGAGGGCATTGGTGGTGCTTGGAGGGAATTGTGCAACGGAAGCAATGGGGAGGGTGGGCGCGGCAGAGGAGGAAGAAGAAGACGAGGTATCCATTGTTGCGGCGGCGCAGAGGCGGCGCGCGAGGAGGCTCTGATACCAAGCTGTTGGATAGAAATCTGTATTCCACACACGTATACAATCACCGAAGATTACAATATATAGGAGATGGAGAGAGGATCTAAACCCTAACCCTAACCGAACCGGTATACAACTCAACAAGAAAGTGATACATAAGCTTGTCTATGCCGTGCAATTTCATACACAACCTATTTCAAGAAAAACTTCACACATATATGGAAAATTCAGGTGGCACTTTGTCCCCCAGGTGAAAATTCAAAAAAGAAAAACTTCTACGTATTTGGGTGCTCTGGAAAGAGGAACGTCAGGTGTTCCAGCGAACTGCAAAGATGGTGGCCGCGGTCTGCCATAAAATTGCTGACCAATAATTCAGACCACGATACACGCGACACTGTCTCCTTCCCCGCGTCGTCCTCCTCTGGGCGGCTCGGGGGAAAACCCTAGCCGCCGCCGGAGGGGCACCCTCTACCCCAGCTCCGCCTCGCCCCCGCCGGAGGGGCCGCCGGCAAAGCCGCGCGCGCCCCTGGGATGGTGGCGGCGGGGCTTTTTCTTCTCTCCCGAGCGAGCAGCGGCGAGGCAGTGCGCGCGCGCGTGGGGCGGCGGCGGCGAGGCAGTGCGCGCGCGGGGGGCGGCGGCAGCGAGGCTGCGCGGGTGGGCTGCGGGGGCAGCGGGCGTGCGGCGGCGCGGTGCGGCTGCAGCGGGCGGTCGGCGGCGCGGGCCGTCCGGGCCCGATCTGGGCCGGACGGGCCTCGGCGTTTTCTTGCGCTCTGCCCTTGTCCCGGAGGCGCTGGAGGTCGCTGGGCACGGTGGCGGAACATGGCGAGCTGCTGCCCGTGGAGGTGCTGCCGTGCTGGGCAGGCGGGCTCTGTTGAGCATGGTGGCCGGTTGCGGATGGCCGGGAGCTGCAGGGCGGAGGCACCGGCGCAGTGGCAGGGGGTGGCCTCTCCTGCCCGTGCTCCGGTGTCGGGGGTGCGTGGAAGCCGGGGCGGCGGCCCCGGACCGGAGTTGCTGCGGAGGTGCGAGATGGATGCGGAGATGGCCTCCGTGGCAGGAGGCGCCACGGAGGGGTTCCGGCCGGTGGTCGAGCTCGGTGGACGACGGTTGGGCGGCACTGCTCGTGGCGTCGCTCCCTTGCTTTGCGGTGGGGACGGCCTCCGGGCGAAAGCCCTGTTCCGACTTGGTCGGAGCCGGCGACGGCGGCGCTTTTGGGCGTCGTTTTCCCTCTTGGGGGCGTCGCTGTGGAGTGCTCGTTCCCAACCGACGTGGGTGGTGCTAAGATTTCCGGGTGAAAGCCTAGGCTCCATCGGGAGCGGGCGGCGGCGACGGACGCGTCGTTTCCTTGTTGAAGGTGCCGCCTTGGATTTTCTTAGCCTCCCACGGTGTGATGGACTCGATGTGCCCGAGGAGGGCGGTTCGGTTGTCAGGGGAGCGGATGACCGGGGTGGCGGCCCCGGACGGTGGCGGTGCGTCGAGACGGCGGTCTCGGTATCCCACGCTACGATGGTTCCATGAGGCGGAGCCGTTGTCTAGCGGGGGTCTAGGTGGCGACCTGGATGAAGACTGCATGGGCAGAGGGTTCGTCGATCTGACTGGATCACCTTCGGGCAATGCGAAGGCTGATCTGGTTGCTACGCCGGGGCGGCGGCTCCGGAGAATGGTGGTTTTGGTGGCAACCTTGATGAAGACTGCGGGGGCAGAGGGTTCGTCGACCATGACTGGATCGCTTTCGGGCAATGCGAAGGTTGATCTGGTTGCTTCGCCGGGGCGGCGGCTCCGGAGCGGGTGGTGTGTGTTGTGACGTTTGTTCGACTTGTGCCGTGGGGGCGGCGGGTCGCTTCGTCCGTGTGATTCTTTTGTACAGTTTGTATGGTTTTTGGACCCGGTTTTCCTTATAAACTGGGTCATTTCCCTTCTATCTATTCGGGCAGTGGATATCGACCACTTTTACCTCAAAAAAAAAAATTTGCTGACCAGATCGAGCTCTGTAGGGCTGGGACAAGTCTGGAGATAGCACGCTAGGTCTTATTTTGGGCGTTGTTTCTTTTTTGTGTGTACGCAGTCGCCCGCCACTTGTAATCGCATCCGTTTGATTCCGGAGACGTTGTAGCTCCATCTTTTTTTCTTCTCTTATATCTATCAAAGTCTACACGCAAGACTTTTGCACGTTCGCAAACAAAAAATTAGTATTGGATGGATTTATTGCTCTTCCAAAGAAGTATGGTTAGCAATCGAAAAGTCTCTTTGGACCACGGGGTACATGAGGCCTGTTTTTTGAAGAATAAATTTTAAATTGACATTTTTAAGCTTTCAAAATAGTCCAAAAACTTTTAAATGTTGGCAATGCCGTACTCTACGATCCAACATAGTTTTTCAACGCGAAATAGTTTGTATTCGGGCCTACACCAAAATAAAGAGTTCTTTTTTCCAGTGAAAAGGGCTTTCATTAATCAATTATAATGTCTTTACAATCATTCAGAATTAACTACAAAAGAGCAGGTGGTGCATCGATGATCCAAATGGAATCCTTCAAAATTGCTATAAAAGTCCTTCAATCCAAAAGAGGCATATCTCTCTTTACTCTCTCTTCTCAATCCCGTAAAATTAGCACTATGTTTCTATGCACCATCCAAAGACACGGCTACAAAGATTCATGTGTTTCCAAATCTTATAGTAATTCATCATATGTGGCATCTCAATCATGTGGTTTTCTTATTCCTACGCTTCTAAATGATCCAAACAGAGCCTCAAGTGTATGCATATTCTTCTGACTTTCTCGCACTGAATATAAGAATGGCAGTAGTTCAGATCGACCGTATAGCATGTGCAAGCTTCCTGATGATTGGCTGCAACATCATTATCCGAACCTGGGTGGTTTGGGGCAAGAAACACCCCCCGGCGCACGGTTTTGTAAATGATATTTGCATGTGCCAGGTTGCCCGGTTCAGAAACATCCCCATTATAATCCATTATACTTACGCAAATCATCTAGCCAGTTCAACGCAACGATCCATTATTAAGAAGTATATATCAGTCGGCACGTCTGTTACAGGATCATGCGGGAAACGGAGGTTAGCATCTTCCAAATCATGCAACAAAGTTGACCAACACAACCGGCTCGTCCAGAGCATGAGACAGCACAACATGGTGGTGGACTAATAATAAACCACCAGAGAAGAAAGCTAACACGAAAACGCACAAGAGAGGGGAACAGAATCCAGAAACATACAGTACTAATCAGACGCGAAATCAAGGTGAACTGGAAGCCATACGGCGGCTTCTCTGTCTTCAGACCATAGTTCGTTTTCTTGTAAGAGGGCAACAATGGAACTACATCTCAGCCTGAAGATAAATTTAAACTTTCTATCTCCCGGCCGGTCTGACAATCACCCCAAGCGTGGTTGGAACAGTAGGAATTATGTGTTAACTCTCGTCTTGGTCAAGGAAACATCAGTCATGCTATCAGCTCATCCGGCAACGCCACGAACCTTGCTCGCTTCTGAAACATGAAAACAGGAATAAGATTAGTCTTCAGCAAAGGGCCGAAAGGCGACGACTATGTCACAAATTTGTCTACAGGTTCTATGAATACTTTGGCGTGGTATGAACAAAAAAAAATTGCAACTTGATGGATGGCCAGAGTCTAACGTTAGTCTATTCACAACTAGAAATGAAGAAAAGATAAAAGAAAACTTCATGGGCTTGGGAACTTCGTCGCTAATTAAGAGAAATTGCGTGCTCCTAAATTCAATACCAAAAATACAGTTAAAAGAATGGCAACATCATTTTTCTTCATTTTTCCCATTGTACTAACCGTATTTTTCTTTACAGATCAGGGATGCTTACTTGTTAAGTGGCAAGTTGGGTGTGGAACCGTGAAAGTGTGTAGGTTGTTCCCCGCAATGAGCGGAGAAGAGTTTTCCAAGTCTAGTGCTCCACTGAGACAGGATACATGTTCTCTGCAGATACAAGAAAACTCTTTCTCGCTGCTGTGCTCACTCATGACGCCGGATCTGACATTCTGCAATTTCGCGAACCTTGCTAGTGGTAGTGGGCGCTTTTGTGCTACGGCGAGCAATGCGCAAAACGATCTAGTAACAAATCACTCAAGAAGTATATACGAGCACTAAACATTTCTAGCCAAGGACAATTCATAAAGTGTTCTGTGTCAGATTTTTTTAGTTGCATCTCAGCACTAGAAGCTAAATTAAGGGATTCTAGCAAGTAAAAAATGTACTCCTACTGTACTACACTAGATAGATAGATAGATCTTGTTCGGAGCTGTGTCGCAGATAATGGTTTCTCTTTCACGCAATGTGCGATGTGAACAAGGGAACACGCAGTGATGGAATGCACATGGACAGTAATGGGCGTTAATCGCAGGTGTTGTTACCTCCTCCCTGGTGCGGGGCAGCGAGGGCCACCGCTGCGGCATCTTGGTGGCCGCCGGCGCCGGCTTGGGGAGCATGAACCCGGAGCCCCACTCGGGCGTGGCCGCGAACCTCGGGCTCCGGAGGATCCCGGGCGGCGGCGGCCTCTCGGGCGTGACCTTGGCGCTGCCGAGCGCGGTGCAGAGGTCCATGATCTTGGCGGCGGCCTCGGCGGCGTCCCGGCTCTCGCCCATGAGCTTCTCCACCTGCGCCTTGGGGAGCCGCATCTTGAGCCGCACGGGGGTGCCGGAGGGGCCGGTGAGCGGGGAAGTGGGCGCGGAGGCGGAGGCGCCGTGGTGCTGGAAGGAGGAGAGGTCGGAGGTGGAGCGGCGGGCGAGCATGAGCGACTCGAGCCGCTCGCGCGCGCCGACGGGGCCGACGCGGAGGTTGCCCGACCAGGCGCGCCGCATGGGGCCCGAGCCGGCGGTGGGGCGGCGCGGGAGCGCGACGAGGAAGTAGAGGCGGCCGCGGCGGAGCGGCGCGTCGGGGGAGAGGGGCCGGGCGCGCGCGCCGAGGAGCTTGACCTCGTCGGCCTCGAGGAGCTGGAAGCCCGGGTGGTCGCGCAGCACGTCGGCGGCGGACGCCGGCGGCTTGACACGGAAGGAGGTGCCGTCCAGCTGCATCACCTTGGCGCCCTTCCGCTTCGCCCCGATGCTGTTCCCCATTGGTGGTGGTGGTGGCGCGCGCGGCGTTGCTGCTGCGTTTTGATCTTGGAGGTGTGTCGTCTGGGGAGCCGCGGCGTATTTTCATTTTGTTTTATATAAAAGAGGAGGAGGAAGAGGAGCCAAAGCCCAAAGGTGGAGGGGTCAAAGGTGACGAGAGAGTTTTTTTTCTTCTTTTTTTTCCCCGGGGAGATGCCAAGGTGGTGTGCTTTTGTCTCTCTTGCGTTTTTTTTTTCTGTTCACCAGCAAGATCATCTTCAGGGTGCCCCACGGCCGCAAAAAACTTTTGAGGCATGCCAGACATATTTTTGTTCTCACTCGTGAACTCTAAAATCGTTTTCTGTCCGACACAAATTATTTTTTGTCCGACATGTTGTTTTTTGATGATCCAATTCGTACGTCCTGACAAAGACCTGCTTATAACGTAGGAGAGCGCAGCGTCACGGAGTCAGAAGACCGTGCGGAGGGCTGGCGTCCACGATCATGGCAAGGAAGGAAATTCAGCTAGGAGTAGGAGTACCAAAGTAAAGCAGAAGGAAGTGCGTGTGCATGTGAAAGCGTTGGGATGAACGGAATCTGTGCAGGGGAATATCAGGACTGTCTTCCAACATTGTGGTTCCGATCACAAGATCTACGCGGGTTCTTTAGCTCTTTGCAGCTCGCTCGCTGCCCAACTGTGAACTGTAAAGCTACCCACAGCTTCTTTTCCATCCATCCCTGGCGTTAATGTGAAGGATCGATCAGACACCGCCTCTGCATATATGCTTCTAGAAATGTTAGTAGTAGTAAGTATAATTCTTCTACGTACAGTTGGTCGTCGCCTCGTTGGTGTTTGCAGGAGTCGGCCATCGGGAGGAGAGGGGCTTGATTGTTTCCCTTCTCTGGTCTGGGAAGAAGCGACGTGTAATGTAATGTAACTAGGTCAAACCGTAGACCTCTTAAAACCACGGTAGGATTGTCAACTGAACCTGCGTTGGGGGCTGCGCTTCTTCCAAGGGCCTCCTGTGTCGGCAGGTTGTACACTGCAATCCAAATCGTTCTTCCCCTCGTACGTTTTGTCAGATTCGAGCCTGCCACATACTACTTTGTTGCGCCACTAATCCAGCTCTCTTGGAGCCTCAGTGCATATATAGGGTGACATCAACACTTTGCCTGTTCGTCTACTCTCTCACAATGTACGTACATCTGGCGCCTTCGAAATCCAAAACACTAGTATCCCTTGCTTCATTTGGTTGTCTAGTACAGCTAGCTGCCTGCGTAATACAGTACTAGCTATACTCATTAGTTTTCTGTCGCTGCCATGACCTTGGATGGTGCAACACGTCGTCACAAACCGACAGATCGGCCGGTAACCACATCGGTGTTACAGACGAAAGCGAATCTCACCAACGACGTGTACTACTCTGCTCCGAAAGTGCGGTACTGTTTGACCGATGCGAGTACATCATTTCTTTCACAAGTGTCTCACGGCTACGGGCTCTGCGAGCAGATGCTCTGAGCAGTCAAATGTTCACAAGGGCAGCGAACGCAGCATCCCAGTCATCAAGGAAAATCAGTCGTCACACACATATCGCCATCTGTCCAAGTCACCCTCACTATCCATTTCCTGAACGAGGAAGATCTCGGAATCGAATGAACAAACACAAATGTCACGGTTCCCGTGTGGCTTTTCAAACCAGAATCACCTCGTTGTTATCCTGTTCAGATGAAATGAATTGGGGGGACTTCTAATGAATTTCTTGCGACGGATGGTGATGTGGGATTATGGCGGCCCTGGGTGCCGTCCAAATCTCTTTTTTTGAGTAAAAAATAAACAAGATACTCCCTCTAATCCTAAATAAGTGTCGTGACTACTACTAGTAGAGTAATAGATTGCGGCATAAAAAAGGTATCTGGTTAATGTCACGCTGATATCTTCGAGCTAAGAAGTCATGAATAGATATGTCGATCGAGATTGCCAAAAAATTGTGATGTGCGCTGAAAGGTTTTTTTTTTAGAGAGTACGCGATTGTGTACTTATTTTTATAGAAGGAGAAGCACAATTACAAGATCATATCCGGCTGCGAGCAGCCAGAGAACACCACACGCCAACAGGGTAAAGAAAAGCTACTACTCGCTAACAATTCCACCAACACCGGCTAAACCCGCTAAACCTCTCAGAACCTGCTGCTCGGTTCCTCTTTTAGCCATCAACCAAAGTCGGATCTCATCCAGGATCCTTGCCGAAAGCTGCTGGACCGAGAACTGCTGATTGGTGTTATTGAACGCCCATGCGTTGCGATTTTTCCAAAGACTCCAGCACACCAAGCAAACCAACATGTCGAACCCCTTCCTATCCTTCGCATGAACATGAGACATGGACTGAGAACTGCTGATTGGTGTTACTGAACGCCCATGCGTTGCGATTTTTCCAAAGACTCCAGCACACCAAGCAAACCAACATGTCGAACCCCTTCCTATCCTTCGCACGAACGGTGCCCCATGCAGATGAGATGAGCAACAACACATATCAGATTCAGCGGCAACAACCCTTTTATTGTAGCCATCAATGAACACATTTGAGGTTGTCTGAAACCTGACCACCAGCCTACTAATTTCACACTCAATAAAAGACAAAGTTACAGTTTTTGTATGTATACGTACACGTCGAACACACGCACACGTGCAAAATGGTATGCGATGGGCAAGGACTGCTAGAGCACCTGCAACTTACTGAGATGCTCCAGGAGAGAAGTTGCCTTGCGCTTGGCTCTGTCCGAGCCTGTCCTGGAGAGCTCGGTTAGTGGTATTTGAGCACCCAGCCTTCCTATGCAAGCAAGATTCTGTGCATCCTTCTTGCAAAGGGCAAGTAAAATAGCAGCGGCATTCTCCTTGTTGCGGGCCTGGCTTGATCTTAACAAATCGATCAAGAAGGGAATGGTGTTAGCCTTGGCTATGGCAGTTTTACACTCGTGGTGACTAACGAGAACTGACAAGATCGTGAGTGCTTCGTCAGTAGCTCCATTGCTCGATGAATCTTGCAGCATCAGAACCAGGGGTGACAATATTCCTGCTCGAACCGCACGGACCTTGTTTGCTTGATATATGCATAGATTGAACAGTGCTGTCGCTGCATCTTTTCTACCTCTTGAACTACCACTCTTCAGCAACTCAACCAATGCTTCAATCGCCCCAGGGGTGCTTCCTATCATTATCTTGTTATCGTCGATTAGTGACAAGCTGAAAATAGCCGCTGCTGCATTTTCTCTTGCCTCCATACTACCCATCTTAAGCACTTGTATGATTGGGACAATGGCGCCACCAACCACTATCAGTTCCTTGTTTTGATCATATATCGAGAGGTTCAAAAGAGACGTAACTGCATGTTCTTGTGTTTTGGGGTCTTTTGACGACAGAAGTTTCACTAGAGCAGGAATAGCACCGGACTCTGCTAGAAGCATACGGTTGTCTGTACTTTTCTTGGCCAAAGATCTTATTTCAGCAGCAGCAGATTTCCGTTCATCCAACGAGCTGCAAGCGAGATTGCGTACTAGTGCTTCAATTGCTAATCTCTCCTGGCCCACCTCTACAGAAGAACCTTCATACTTTGATCTCGTAGGTGGTTCAATCCCTTTTTCCTCACACCACTGCAATATCAAACTTCTCAAAACATAGTTCGGGGTTAATGTGAGGTTTTGGAGCTTCTGTTGAGTTTTTGGACAGGTCCGGTTCCCACAATCAATCCACCTTTGAATGAAAGCACGCTCATATGTCTACAACATTAGCGAGAAAATTGTCAGCAGATACCAAACTATGTTTGAAACATAAGCAGAAACACTCTAAAGTGCAGTGCGAATGAATAATAGGTGATAGTGTTTAGTGTGCAAATTTACCTGCCCTGTTGACACAATGACAGGATCTCTCATCAGCTCAAGAGATATTGGGCAACGAAAATCTTCAGGCATAGCTACAGATTCGGGCTTCTTAACTTCATCAGGTGGGCTTTTTGCTTCGGCACTTGTTTGGCTATCAACATTGATAAGTTCTGCAGAATCAGCAACTCCAGTGTTTTCAAGTTCTTCAATCAGCTCAGATGTTATTTTCTTGATGTCAGCTTTAGATATCCCGCTAATTTCTGAAACTAGTAAAGCAATATTTTGCAACTCCAGGTGATCACTGGTGAAGTTTTCCGTCTGCAATGTCTCTGGCTGGTCGTGTGGTTCTTCAGATTGTGATCCAACAGTATCAGCGTGACGAATAAAGATATCATGAATTTTCGAGAAAATGTTTACATCAAGGGCTCCCTTCTTCTCCATTTCTCTTTTAAGCTGACCCCGCACTAAATCAACCTACAGATTTATAAAATCAAAAGCTACGATTAATTAATGAGGGAGCAATCTTTGAAAAGTATCAGTCAATCAGGTTAAATATACCTCTTCTTGAACTTCATCAGATATTTCAAAACAGTTATGTGGTAGGTTTGTTAGAGCTGCTTGCAACTGCCAAGTCACATACTTGAACTGAATGGCAATATTCTTCTCGATGTCATCCTTAACAATGAAAATAGGGCATAAAGCAGGTCAGCCTATACACAAATGCATTGATAATTACATTAAAAGGCTGTAACTAATTGGGTCAACGGACATGCAGGTATCAAAACAAGCCATCAGAAATCACATCTAAGTTGCCAGCAACAAAGGATGTCAACGCGATATGCAACATTTGAAAGGATAATGAACTATAATGGATGCCAAGACGTGAGGTACAGATTTCATACTCACACACTGTACGTAAATTTTAACATCTGTTAAACATGGAAAGTTAGCCTTAGGAATTAACAAGGTGTACCAGAGAAAAGATCTTTCTACAACCATTACTCCATTGGTATAATCATATGCTGGGCTTCTCCGAGATAGGTATGCAAAGGAATGTGTGCGGCTTATTTCATTCAAAAATATAACCAAGTACAGAGAACAACTCTGCAGGCAACACAAGCTACAAGTTTCATAGTATTGTGCTTCCTCTGAGGAAAGAATCTAGTGATAGTACAGATTGCTTAGATTAAAAGACTGTGAGTGTAACTCCTCATGTAAATAGCAACTTGAGGACAAATAGCCCATAGAAGTAAAACCTCCAGGGAAATTAGAAAAGGAAATGTCAAGTGACAAACACTAATTCACCGAGGCAACCAAAGCTTGACATGCTACTTCTCAGAGGTTCAAGGAAAAAAAAAGAGAGAAGGGTCTAACAGCATATGATCAACCTTGGACGATTTCAGGAGAGATGATTTCAAGGAGTACGATGACTCGCTTATCTACTTCACATGATACGGAGTCACGTAAGCTCCCCATTGTTTCTTAAGTAGCAAAGTGTGGTCTTGAGGTCCAGAACTAATTGGGTGTGTTCTGGCCCTTCAGGATGAAAACTGGCAGTGTTTTACGCCGCTCAAGTTCGGATGTTCTTCTGGATCCTACGTCATGGGAAGACGAGGACACGCGACCCATGCACGCGGTGTCTAGCAACACTGCGATGCTGGCACTCCTGTGGGATATCTGGAAATCCCGGAACCGCATGGTGTTCAACGCCGTTTCGATGCCTCCACCACCCGGCTCTGGGTAGTCCATGCGCCACGCCATGTCGACACAGTGCCACTGCTTGCCTGCTGTGATTCCTCGGTTTTTGATGGTTCAGTGGGCATATCACCCCCCGTTGATTCCTCAAAACAAAAAAAGATCCACAACTAATTTGATGAACTGCAAGACTAGATCCGTATCAAAAGCCTCCAGTAATAATGTCAATTTAGATACGAAAATCCTAATACATAATTTTCAGCAACCCAATTTATGTATGCAATGAGCTATCTATAGTGGCGTAATATGCTTAATTACTCTTTAGACAATGAAGGTTGTAAAGTGGCTTTTCTTCTGATAATGTTGAAAGATTTCAGTAATCAGCAAGCAATACGGATTGGCAATGACAATGATCATTTCAGAGAACAGGTATGGAAGGAAACAAGGTCGACAAATTGACACTGTAATCTATGGCCCTCGGCTCATTGCTAAGCATGCTAAGAAGTTGCCTGCCACCACCTTTGTTGTCCTTGGTCCACATAAGTTTAAATTCATCTATGATCGAGACAACGTGGAACAAGCTTTGATTTGACAAACAGTATCACGATGTATAGGAGTCTAATTAGATCCGCAGAACTTAAAAGATACTATCATCACAGTGTGATAAAAGAGTAGATGCTAGTGGAGCTCGCAGCGATCTATTATGCAAGAGAAACTACTACTACTCATCACGTGTATTTGCCGAATACTGCCCGACACACCAATTATTGACGAAAGCGGACTAGGATGATGCAAGTAGCAAGCAAACGGAAAGGAAACAATCGCGCTCCAAGTGTTGGACGGCAATGCAGGTGGCGCGATTCAAACAAACGGTCCCCGGCAGTCACCTGATCCGCGGCATCCGTCGCGAGCGCGGGGGCGGCGCGGCCGAGCGCGATGAATCTGGCGGCCGCCTGGAGCGCCCTGAGCAGGTCGCGCACCCAGGCCGCCGCCGCCTCCTCGGGCCGCCCCGACGCGGCGGGGGCCTCGGCGACCTCCGCGAGGAGGTGCGGGAGCAGGGAGACCTTCCGCGCGAGGCGGAGGCAGTCGGCCCGCAGCGGCTCGGGGGCGGCGGCCAGGTCGGCGGCGCCCACCGCCGCGATCTCCCGCACGATCTCCGCCGCCGCCGCCGTCGCCATCGCCACGAGCGCGCCCGCCGACTCAGGCAACGCGCGCGCGTGTCAGGACTCGGCGTGGATAGGATGGGGGAGGCGAGGTGGCGGTGGCGGTGGGGGAACGGAAGAAGGGGCCAGCCAATGTCAACGTCGCGTGGTGTGGTAGTACTAGTGCACAGCAGCACAGGGGAGCGGAGCCGCGTAGTGCGGGGGAGCTCAGGGGAGGGGTGATGGATGGGGCTGTGGAATAATGAAGGAAATGCGGGGGCTGGCTGGGTTGGCGGCAGCTAGATCGGTAGCTAGCTAGCTGGGATCGATCGCCGTCCGGCCGGTGCGGCCGTGCGGGGAGGAGAGGGGAAGGGGGAGGTGAGCTGGCGGCCGTTAGCGTGAGGAGAGATTCCCGGCCGCCGCAGACCGGAGTAAACAAATCGGTGCCCGCCTGGCTGGAGACCTCGCCAGCTTCCTTCCCAGATTTGGTCCCGCGGTTTCAACCGCCGATCCGGATCCCGTGTACCAAGCAGCATGCATCCACACGTGCCTCCAGAATTATCACTTTGCCCTCCATCATTTCATTTTATTTGGTTCATTTCATTTGAAAAGTGAATTGAAAGAAAAAGGTTAAATATAAGAATTGGTATAACTTACCATAAGTATTTGATGGAATTTCAAATAAATTGACATGGTAATTCCATGACGGATGAATAGGATGGATGTGGAATCACAAATAAATTTCATGATCCTGTCTTGAAATGATGTGTGTCAAACAAGCCCTTATTGTCGTCTACTCCCTCCGTTCTGAATTAATTGACTCAGATTTAGTACAAAACTTGTACTAAATCTGAGTCAATTAATTCAGAACGGAGGGAGTAATAGTTAATGAGAATTTATTAAATTTTAGTGTGAAATTATATTAACAAGGGAGGGTCTTCTCTTAGTTTTTAAGAATCATCTTTTGGCTAAGAAAAGACAACCCCCTCTCTCTTCTCGAATTCATACAAAACGGTTGACTACTACTTCAAATATAAGATTATGTAGAATATTTTAATAGAAACGGTTGAGAACAGCTCTTGGTCGCAAGCCGCCTCCTCCTCCTCGCTCTCTCCCGACCTCACAAACGCAAGCCCCACCAGGCCACGACAAGGCCCCGTCCCTCCCTGGTCCTCCTCCCGGCCTCGCTACCTCCGCCTCCCCACCCTCTCTCTTCATTCTCTTTGCTCCAACTAAACAAAAATCCGACGTGGCGAGAAGGACATCACCCAACTAATTGTGCATGCCCTTACAGCAGCTCTAGTCGGACTTGCCCAATTGGACCTCCTACTATCATGGACACGTCTCGGAGGATCCACAAACGGAGCCTGCCACCCCTTATATATCAGTGCCCACATCCAATTTCTTCAAATCTCACCCTCCCAGGTCCATTTAAGCCCATGCAAGATTACGCCCAAGCGAAAAGCAGCTAGTTCACACATCATTGTTCACCGGACAACTCAAATTCATACAAAACAGTTGACTATTGCTACGAAAATAAGATTATGTAGAATATTTTTAATAGAAAAGGTAAGTTGCATCAAATATAAATGGAGAACTTGTCATCTGCGGCATTTGGATAAACATTAAGGAATAGTTGTTCGACCGTTCTATAGGAGGGCCCGCCTTTCTTATTGGAGATGTGGCAACCTTTGGTTCACCTCCAACACTATTGCTAGTATTGGAAAGAGTTCCTAGGGTCAATCTCCTTTCGAGTTAGTGGCCACAACATTATGAGTTCTTTTTTGCTCTTCGCCTTCATCCAATATACGTTCGACATCCCCTTCCTAGTATGGGTTTTTCATCTAACTTTTTAGGCGGTAAATTGCTCAAAATGTGTTCTTGGTTCTGATAGCAATTGAAAAGATAGACATGGTAACATATAGGAGGTGAATAGGTTTCTATAAATATTAATCTTCTTTTCAAATGTATTAGCCTATGCTGATAAATAAGTTGAGCCTAACAAATAGGTGGAACGCGCTATAGGAAAAAATACAATACTTCAAACTCGAAGGGTATAATAAATGTAAGTACATTAATAAAATTCTTTGGACAGAAACAACCGAGACACGTGGAGCTAGAGGTTTAACCTGGTGTTAGTTTCAACTTCTTGAGCCTCCCCTACCGAGTAGTAGCTCAATCACTAGTGGCTTGTTGTAAGTGTAGATTTAGATGTCTTTTTTTTCTTTCGTAAATGGGATTTGATTTTGGATGGAGGAATTCGGAGATCCTAAACTTTTGAGGTGCTCAACAATGGTAGAGGGAGAAACAAAATATTCCGTTGTAGCTTTGGAAATTGGTTCCCCTTAATGAAAGAAGGGACTATATAAATAGGTCCATCAAAAACTAGAAGTGTGAGTCAGTTCTCTTTCCTTCCAAAGTCGTTCCGAAATTCCGGACGTTCGGAATATTCGAACTCATTCATACTGGATTCCGACCAGACCATAGTATGTGTGCACCTTAAAAATCGGATTCATTTGCTCGGAATTGATTCGTAATATTCTCACTCACTCGAAAATCCACCCGGAATTTTGTCCTGAGAAAATTTGTCTAAAATGCAAGTTTTAAGCATATACATCTACCTTCTCTTTTGTACGTGCATAGGATGGAGAAAAAACAGTAATAATACTTTTCATGAACATCCCCTATTGTCCAATAAGAAACCCCTCTTGATAGTGCTAAAACATCATATATTAAAAATAGAGGGAGTATGATTGAGAGGGGTGTGATACGATTTGGAGCAACCCAAAGCACAGATCAAGGCATACGCCTCCAAGAAGGTGCATGGCGCGAAAACGCGTCAACGTCGTCGGCAAGGACCGAGGTCCTACAAAGTTTTCACCTAGACCCCACACCACCCACCCCTATGGCTCGGGAGAGCACGAAGGGTGATCCACGAACTACCGGAGAGGCGCGCACACCGCGAGGTCACCAGGAGGAGCAATTTGAGGCGAAGGGACGGAGACCAACACTTCTGATCGGAGAATCCTCATCGAGGCGCCTTCAACAAGGGAACGACACCCGGAGGTGACGCCGTCACCGACTCTGGCTAGGGCCAGGCACAGCTTTCGCCGGAATCCATCCAGATCAAAAAATCCGGTCGCCGTGAGGACGGAGAGCAGACACGACAACGATCACTGCCGCACCCCCAACCTAGAAAGCGCTAGAAGAGCGCGACCACGAAGGTCGGAGGGGGAGCCGCCGCCGCAAAAGCAGCAACAGCCTGGGCCGAAGCCCGAAACACTAGGCCCAAATGTCCCAGATCTCGCCGGCACAAGCGCCGGCAGCACGCCGCAGGACAGAGTCCTGGCCGTGGCTTGCCTCCGCACAAGCGGGAAACCACCACCACTACGAAGGGAGCACGACGCCACCATGCCCGCCATCTGCGAAGCCATGGCACCAGCCAGCCCAGCGGCACCCCGCTGCAGCATGATGGCCGAGAGAGAGGCGGCGGCCCTCGCGAGCACCGGGAAGCTCCGACGGCAGCTGAGGGAGGCGCCGGACGCGACCGGCCCGCCCGGCCCATCTGGGGCCCAGATCGGGCCCGGGGGAGACAGCCGCCCTGGCAGTCCGCAGCTGCAGCGGCGGCGTCGCCCGAGGGAGCACGCGGAGCGGGGGGGGGGGGGGGGGGGGGAGGGACGCCGGCGAGGGCTGCCGACGGCCACACAGGGTTGGGGGAGTCCGGCAGACGCCGGGCGGTGGTTTCCGGATCCCCGCCGCCCCCTTCACCGGCGGCGCGCGGTGCTGGCCGGCAGCCGCCTCCGAGGACGACGAGGGAGGGAGGAGAGTGGGGTGGGGAGGTGGCGGCGCTAGCTAGGGTTCGCCTCCCCGGTCGCCTGGAGGGGCGACGCGAGGAGGCCGAAGGGTCTCTGGTCGTAGGCCATATCGATATTCGAACTCATTCATACTGGATTCCGACCAGACCATAGTACGTGTGCACCTTAAAAATCGGATTCATTTGCTCGGAATTGATTCGTAATATTCTCACTCACTCGAAAATCCACCCGGAATTTTGTCCTGAGAAAATTTGTCTAAAATGCAAGTTTTAAGCATATATATCTACCTTCTCTTTTGTACGTGCATAGGATGGAGAAAAAACAGTAATAATACTTTTCATGAACATCCCCTATTGTCCAATAACAAACCCCTCTTGATAGTGCTAAAACATCATATATTAAAAATAGAGGGAGTATGATTGAGGGGTGTGATACGATTTGGAGCAACCCAAAGCACAGATCAAGGCATACGGGATGAATCCAAATCCGCATCGAGTCCGGTACACCCGTGACATATCTAAAATTTTCGATTCATTGTTTTTTTACTTCTGAGATCTAATTAATTAGCCGTAGAGCTACATGTGTGATTAATTATTTTGCGTTAGCACTGCCCACATGATGCTCGTTTAGCTCTGTTAAACAATTAATGTGGACGGACGTAAGAGTGCAACTAAGTGAAATGGACATTATCCACATGACATGGTTGAGTATTTCTATAAACCTTCATCGTCACCCACGGTGATATGTCCAGATAAACTGGCTATCACCAACTAAAGGAGAAGACTAAACCACCTAGACGCAGACATCAAATATAAATCACAGAGGTGAATCGTGGCCTTCTTATCATGTGAGACATAGCCAATCATGCATCGACATGACAAGGCAATCTTGACATAAGGTGACCATATCAACTAAACCGGGAATACAAATGTCGTGGTCGCCACAGTAAAATATGCACGACAGGAGTAACACAATGCGTGGAGAATAAGTCGCTCCCGTTAAGCTATGGATCCAGCACACGTTGGAGCACAGAAAAGGGGGCGCTTGAGATAGGGGGTGCTACGGGAGGGGAGGAACGGTCGGACGGAGGGATTATATAGTTGGGGACAGGCAAACGAGGCGAGGTCAGTCTGGCCGGGCATGCAGCGTTATAGTTGCCGTCCGGCGTGGTGCGCGTCTACTTTGGCCGGTCCCGGCGACGCCTTTCGATACGGCCAGGTGCGGAGAGCCGAGTCGACCGGCATGGATGGATCCATCGGATTGGGGGTGGCGCTGCCGCCCATTATTTGTGGGCCGAACAAGGGAACAGAAACAGACGACTGACCCGGCTTGCCTTGCTAGTTTCTCTACGATGCTTGGGCTAGCTAGGTAGAGTACTGTATATATACCTCGTGGCCGTGTTCCCCATTACATGCTGTTGTCGTTTACGAATCATCACACGGTATGCACAATTTTTCTTTTGAGAAGAAGAAACACACTACCATGTTTTGTACGAATCATCACACGGTATGCACAATTTTTCTTTTGAGAAGAAGAAACACACTACCATGTTTTGTACGAAACACGATGCACATGTAAGGATGACTTCAACGGGTCGACCCAATCGGGTAGGTCTTTTATCCGTTTTTTATCCTTTTGGGTCGCCAAACCGACATCGGTCCGATCCATGTCCGTCACTTTCTGGTCACTGCCCCCAACGAGTCTTACTTCTCATTTCCAACGAGCTACATGCATTTCCGGCCACCGGCGACGCATCGCCGACAAGTTTTAGGACATCTCTAAACCCTAAACCCTAAACCCTAACTAGACAACAAAGTCCCCTAACAATTAACAACCAACTGCCGGAGTTAGGTCGGCCGGCGGAAAAGGGGAGGAAAGGAGGAGCGTTAGCATCGGCCTTGAGGACCGTGTAGCTCTTGTTGGACCCCGTCCACCGCGGGCTTGCTGGCTCTTCCTACTCCGTGGACAGGGCCGAAGCTGGAGTACATGGCTCCTCCTCCTATTCTCTTTCGGAGCTACGAAGCACGTAGCGGCAGCGGCTTCATAGGGAATTTTGTCGCGCATAGGCGGCGCCGCCGGCGGGAGTATGGCATCATTGAGAGCTTCCTGCTCCGGCTCTGGAGTCGGCTTCCTTGGCCACCTTCCTGTCGCACTTCCATTTGTGCCGAGATGCGCGCGTTGTAGACTCTACAGCCATGCGCATATTTATCGAAAGGGGTCGATTGTTTCAAAACTATCGATATTTATGTGATATAACCACTACTTGTGTGCACTAAAATGATTTTTAAAAAACAGAGCAAACTATCACACAGTTGTAGTTTAAATTTGAATTACTTTTACAAAAATCTGCATAGCGAATTTATGTAGAAAGCAAGAAATTTTCTATTTTTTCTAGATTGTCCATCAAATATGAACTACTTTGCTTGGAAATTACATGGGTGTAATTTTGCACCATGTTTTTTGTACTTGCTTCACGAGAAAAGCCATTTTTTGCACTTATAAAATAAAAAAGATATTAAAAAATAATTAAAAAAACTACTTCAACACTGTTATTTCCTAGGACCAAAATACACCTATTTGTCGAATATGGAAACTTTATCACAAACTATGACGTGGTAATGACCATGTTTATCATTTTTATACATTATAGACCTTTTTTGAAGACCTTTTATGAAGATTATTTTTGAAAAGTTTGTCAAAAATCAAGTTTATCATTTTTCATAGCAACTAGTACACATAAAAGGACTCCATGTTAGAGGATTTCGTATTTTGATTTTTTTTTCATTTTTCATTATTTTGAAAAAAAGATTAAAATGGCCACCATAGCTATTCATCGAAAGTGGTCAAAATTTTCAAAACTATCGATGTTTTTATGGTATAACCACTACAGTAGTGTTCCTTAAAATGATTTTAAAAAATTCAAAGCAAACTATCACACTGTTATAGTTCAAATTTGAATTAATTTTGAAAAATCAGCATAAAGTCATTTTAAATAGGAAAATTTAGGTAGAAAGTAAGAAAATTCATAATATTTCTAGATTGTCGATCAAATGTGGACTACTCTGCATGAAAATTAGATGGGTGCAATTTTACACCATGTTGTAGCGACAAAAGTGTTTTGCTAATACTACAAATCGGAAAGGAAACTCTGTTTTTTTTCTCAGAAAATATATATTGTCAACAGCTCCTCTAACCAGTACACTGGGTAATTAGCAGGCATGTCAAGATTGGATACATTCCCAATATCATACACGCGCCAATTTCACTACATTCAAAAATCAAGGGAACTACATCTCCTAGTGTCAGTTTGCACACTTTTAACCACGACTAGTAATTATGCAACACATGCACCGCAGCCATCCATTTCCCATGGGGGCGGCTTCTTCTTCACCACCACAGTGAGTAAGACACCTGCAATCAACAAAGATATCGGCTAGCTGCAAGGAGGTGGATGCTGAGACAACATGTCGACATATGGCGAGTGTGTGCCAGATCTCCCACCCATAGCTCAGCAGAGGTCAGGGTCCGTGCCCTCGAGGTAGCAGCCGCTGCACGAAATTTTCCACAGGTGAGGAATGTCCGCGAGTAGCTAGTCAAATCAGTGTACACAGATAGATAGACAAACAGTTAGCTACCTAGATTTTCCCTATGCATGATCTATAAAAAAACATGCATATATCCCATGATTATTGCAAGACAGAATGATAACAATCGATTTGAGGGCAAACAAAGAGTTGCCTTTGGATGTCCATGTCAACGAGCAGCTTGACATACTGCACGATGTAGACGCCACACCCAGCATTATATTCCAGACTGTTTGCTGGTCAACAAGGTGCTTACAAAGTGATTCCAGCATCTCCCTAGTGTAAATGTCCCAAGCATTCTCAGGTTTACTCTATGTAAGCCAAAAAGACCCTTGGATCAGCACAGTGTCATGATACACATACTAACAATGCAGAACGTGACTAGAGAAACCAGGAGAATTCTCTAAAAACAAGACATACAAGTAGAACAACCACTAAATTGATAATTTTACATGTATGTCCAAGTACTGGTACAAGTACTTAACTGATCAGCTAGTTGTATACTAGACATGTTTTTATCCACTGAACTGGAACAAGCAAACATCACAGCAGCCTATACTAGACATGGCATTCTTTTTTTTTACGGGTCACACATGCATGGCATTCTTAAGCACAAAACAAACATGTTTTTTATACATCTCACATATAATTCAAAAAGAAAAGGAGGATAATTATGCCCAGCACATATACTGATCATAAGAAGAGCAATACTACACATAAAAGTTCCTGGACAAGTAGAAGCAACAGTAGATCTAGAATTCTAGCATAAGCAAATAATTCCTTTATGTGTATAACCAATAGCATGAACACACTACAACATGAGTGGTCGAGCATTAACAAGATAGTAAAATCGTAACAACATGAGTGGTCAGGTCCTAAATCCTCAGCATGACAACAAAAATTTCAGTACAAATTAAACAGAATAGTATCCTCATGCGTCGGAGTAGCCAGTTTGTCTACATAGACAGCTACCCGACCTAGATTACACAGTATCAGCTAAGAAATCCATCAAAAGGTTTCTTTCTAGATGAGTAAATACTAGAGGGAATGATCATACAAGTTCACATCAATGTACTTATGAATCGAATTAACTAGATAGAAGTCTAAAATTTAAGAAAATGGACAGAGTGAATTCTAGAAATCAAGGTAATGGATCGAAACCATAACCACATGACTCTAGATGAGCCAAACAGGCACGTACAAATTCACCCGGACAGAGGTGATGTCAGCGCCACCACGGTTGCGGCGCTATGGCGAGGCACCCACCCAATTTTTTTGCTAGGATAGTTGAGTATTTCAACAAGAATCACAAGAACCAATCAAAAAGGAAACCAAACCAGTCATGAACCTACCTATACAAGCCCAGCATGTCCAAGATATCTAGCTCTCTGACAGGAGCAACCAGAGGTGATAAGCTGTGAAGGCATAAATGCAGCCATGTCATCGTCACTGCAGAAGAGCCCTCGCCCCCACCGTTGCCAGGGCATACCCAGATCCCATCATGAAAAAGAATCCAAGTGAAATGGGGTGGACTAAAACAAGAAATGCACAAAACCTATTTTGAAAAATTGTGAATCCAGAGACTAAAGTGTGACTTCGTGAGAGACTACACGTTAAGTTTCCTTTGCCACAAAACCGCAAAGATGAACGATAACACAAAAAGCATTATGAGATATTCAAGAATTCACTGAAAATCATTATTTAAACCTACACACCAGGAAACATAACTCAGCCGAAAAGGAGACACAACGGGCTGGAGCTAGCTTATTTCAGTTCTTCCTTTTTATTCCATTCGATTGATTCAACTCTTGCGGATACACATGGTTAAGCTCTACTGCACCAGACAACTACACAAGTTATTACATTCAACTTGTTGACATAGTTATTTGTATCCAGAACTTTTATTTCTCACCTTGCCTTATCAGCAGCAGGTGCAACTGTAATTTGGTGTGCACTCCTTCCTGAACAAGAAGATCATGTGTAAGTATGCCAAGTGCAACTGTAATTTGGTGTGCAAACCAAAATGATTAACAATTTAAGATAAATGAGCTAGCCACTAAGTATAGTATATATTCAGTTCACAACTCCACATGGCAATTAACATTGATAGTGAGATATTAAATTAAACAAAGACATGAACTAGCAGTCACTACTTCTAGAACAAGGGAAACAATGCAGAGAACTAGCAATCTACTACTCCCTCCGTTCAAATTAGATGACTTCCATTTGTCAAAAAGTGGATGTATCTAGACTTGTAACATGTCTAGATACATCTACTTTTATACAAATAAAAATCGTCTAATTTGGAATGGAGGGAGTACTAGATACAACACTACTCAAACAGAACAGAAGAGACATTCATTCATAACACGGTAAAACCCTTGAGCCAAACATGCATAGCAAAATGTGCTGAAGCAAGCATGCATGGAAATATAAAAGTTGAGAAGGCATACATCAGGCTTCAACTGAAGATTAACACAAAAGGATTAACCATCCAGAAATCACAACATATACTAATAGTCCAATAACAGATCAACTGTCTAGATAACTAGTCCAAATACGGTTCTACACATCAACTAAGTCCACAACTGGTGTACCTTTGAATTTGATGTCGACGAGCTCCTGAATGGCGCCGGCGAGGTCACTACAGTGGGCCTTGGTGGCAAGCCAGTTTGAGTTCCTGCATGCTCCCCAGCCGGCCTTGGGAGCGAGCAACTCATGCTTCCTCTTGGCTGGCCCGATCCCTCCCTAGTGAAAGGTGTGACAACAAAATTCAGTCAACTCGATACTATGAATAGGTTATGACTTAACTTCTCAACAGCAAGGTAATAAATGGCACCATCAGCCCAGTGCCACATAAATGTCCCCAAAATTAGAAAGTTACATCACTTTCTACTCATGTACAGAGTGATGGCACACTGCAGTGTTGTATGTGCATAAGCTACAATGCATTGCATCCCCCCAAAATAAATCTCCAGGACCATCAGTGGATTCTTGGATTCCTGATTCAATGAGGATCTAACATACTATGAACGTAAAATTCAATGCAAAGCCCAAGCACTTTTTTGTGTTTTTCATCTTCTCATTATTTAGCCAAAGAAATGCAGCTAATAGATTCAAGTAGCAAACCTTGCCCATCAACACAAGATTGGCATTGTTCCATGTGTGCTGGATTTGGAAGCTCAAGAAGATCCACCCTACAACTGTCTGCAAAGCGTATACATAGTAAGACCATTACAGATCAAAACATTAAGCAATAAGCACATGCATGGATAACATAATGAAATTTTCATCACATGATCCAGTGGGAGCAAAAAAAACTTAATTCATGACTTAGAAATAAATTACCCTATCGTTGGCGTGATTTCAGTGGACTTAACTGCAGATAATCATACATATGGCTGATCCCGCCTATGCCTCAGGACTTTCTGATTCAAGACAGAAAAGGTCAGTACATCTGGTTTTATTCCCCTATCGACCATTTCTTGAAAAAGATGTTCCGCCTTCGCTATTTCTCCCTGGCTGCAATATCCATTTATAAGAGCCGTGTATGCATAAAGATCAGGAGCAAGTCCTTTCTGCAACATTTCATCAAACAGTCCCCGGGCTTCCTCTAAATATTCTGCTTTGCACTGTCCATCAATCAATACAGTGTAACAGGCTACATCAGGTTCGATTTCCATTTCTTTCATGGAGCTGAGCAACCGGTTCTGCTTTGCTCTAAGAAGAAAGCCCCTTCTCTCCTTACTAATGCCCTGCCAGCATCTCTGCAGGTCCTCTTTCAGGTGACCATCCAGTAGCACCGTATATGAAACCACGTCAGGCTTAATACCTAAACTTGTCATCTGAACAAATAATGTGTAAGCTTCTTGCAACTGGCCAACCTTGCAGTAACCATTCATTAGTACAGTGTACAAAATAACATCAGCAGAAATTCCTCGGTGAACCATATCATGGAACCATCGACGAGCGTTGTGCATATCTCCTTTATGACAATAGGCTGATATGAGCTTGCTATATGAAATTAGATCAGGAACAACATCCTTTTCTAACATGATGTTGCATACAGTTGCAGCTCCCTGGGCATTTCCATCCCTACAAAGATCATTTATCAACTTCGAACGTGAGAAACGATCCACAAGTTTTCCTTGCTTAGCAACCCTAAGAAAAAGCACGTAAGCATGATCAGCCCAGCCAGAATTTAAATAGCCACAAACCATTGAGCTGTACAATACTTCAATATGATCAATTCCTCTCTCTTCAACTATATTAAATAACACCTCTGCTTCACTAAGGTTGCCTCTTCTACAAAACCCCTCAATTGATATACCATAAGTAAGTGAATTAGGCTCTAACCCTTGATCCTGCATATGGTCGAGAAGGTCAAACACCTCCGTGACAAGACCACTCTTGCAAAATCCACTGGCTAAAATGTTATATGTAACCACATCTGGCTTTACATTGTCCTTCAGCATCTCTTCAAACACTTGCTGTGCATTTGGTATGTCTCCCTTTAAACAATAACCCTTGATCAGGCATGTATAGTGGATTCTGTCAGGTGACACACCCTCAGTCTTCATTTCTCCCAGTAGCTTAACCGCCTCATCCATGTTCCCGAGCTTGGAATAAGCATCCATAGCAATGTTATATAGAACTCCATCAAGGCGGAGTCCTGAATCTCTAAATTTCTGGAAATGCTCCGTAACATGAGATGCCATGCCTCCCTTCGTAAAGCATTGGAGAAGATAACTCGCAATGTGGCAGTTTGTTTCGAGACCATGGGATACCAGTGCTTGATAATGATCCAACACCTTAAGTATGTTTCCAGCTTTGCAGTAACTCCGAATGAGATAGCTATAACCATATATATCCGGGGTGAATCCTAGTCTGGTCTTGCTCTCCAAGAGCTTTTCAACCTCCTCCAGTCTCATTTCCTTGCATAGTGCATCCATGACCTTGTTATACGCCATGGCCTCAACTTGAACCCCCTCCCTGATGATATCTTGCAGAATAGCATAAGCTATATCAATCTTTCCACAGTCACACAGACTAGTTATAAATGATGAGTATCTATTTATGTCTGGTGTCACTCCCATTTCAATCATCTCAACCCACACTTTGAATGCCTTGTCTGCCTTCTTTTCTTGAAAAAGAGACCTGGTGATAATGCGTAATGCATGAGCATCCAAAGTTACGCGAAATAACTTCATTTGCTCATAAGCTGATAAAACAATCTCCGAGCCACCACTCTCAGCCACAAAGTTGAGAAGTACATTGCAAGCCCGAACTGTCGGGGTCACTCTAAGCTTACAGAGCTCACCAAACAACCATATCGTGTCCTGTGCATCGTGGCAACTGATGTACGCCGCGATTAAGCAATTAGTCGCAGACAAGAGAAGATATGAATCAGTGCATGTCTTCCTGAGGTGATCCATGAGCGGCAGGATTTCAGGACCGCCGCCATTGGTCGTCGGCGAGACGATCTCGCTAAACAAGGAAAACAGCATCCCCCCCTGGCCCGAATGGGACAAGATGATGATGATCTCTGCATATGTAGACACGTCATGGCTAAAGCCGATGCTCGCAGTGTCCTTAAAGTAGGCGAATGCAACATCAGGCCTCCTCTTGAGGTACTGAAGATTCTCGACGACTCGGGCAGGGCTCAGACCGCGGATTCTTCTCTGGACAGTTTCACTAGGAGCAGAGCTCGGCGTCTCGTCAGCATCGTCGCTCTCGCTGGAGGTGCCGCAGGAGGTGTAGTCGGCCGGTTGCGCTGCAGCAGCGAGCGCGGAGAAGCGGCAGAGAGGGGACGGTTCAGTAGCTGAAGCTCTGACGTGTCTGCACCATTTGCGCTGCTGCAGCCGCCGCAGGAGCATGGGAGATGCGATTTACAGCGACGGATACAGATGGGCAGTGGGATTCAGCTTACCGCCGGACGGAAGCAACCTCATACCTCAAAACTCGATGTCCAGAGACGCCGGACGGGGTGGAGACAGCAGGAACGCGCGCGATGTCCCGCGGAGGAAGAACGGGGACAGCGGTCAAGGTGCCGGCGGCGCGCGCGTGAAAGGCGGGGGCGGCCGGGAGTGCTTCGTGGTGGGTTGGGGAGGGGGGGGGGGGGGTGATTGAGGCGCCGGCGGCGACGCCAAGGCACGGCGGCGCGCAGCTGTAGGAGACGGCGGCGGCAGCGATGCCAAGGCACGGCGGCGCGCAGCTGTAGGCGGCGGCGGCGGCGGACTATGTAACCTGAGGGCTTTAGAAGAGATTTATTTCAGTGCTAAAACCTTCTTTTTTTTAATGAGTGCTAAAACCTTGCCAAGTCCTTTTGATCAAAATTCGATGCCCGCTCGTTTATTCTCCAATTTTATTGCAACCATCGTTTTCGTAAAGAAAAATCAAGACAAGGAGAATAAAAAATTCCTGACAAATATAGTGCATGAAAATAATAATTTCATAAAGGTCAATCCATTTACGCGCGACAAAAATACATCCATGAAGGTTAAGTCGACTCCTTCCACAACCAACACCACCAAAAGAAGCATAAACTTGTGCATCATCGCTGTGTCCGACCTAATAACACAAAGCAATTTGTGGTACCAAATCTAACCAATCGATGTCAGATGAACACGAAGATAAGGCTTTAACAAATAGACGACACAAATATGTGGTTGTTAGACCCAATCAGTGAAGGTGGTGAGGCCGCATGTTTTCAACTCGAATATGAAGTGGTGTTTTAGTAAGTGTCTAATGATAGATCTTCCAATAGCTTGTCCACTTATCGCCTAGTGTCTCCCAAGATAGCCGGTACGGCCACCACTCGAACTCCCCTGGATCATGCACCGACTTGGCCAACATTGATGAGGACATCCCAAACATTGACGTAACACCGACCATGGGGTATCACGTGCGATGGGATATCACAGTTTTTGACCTATTTTTAGAATACCTTGTGAGAAAACTCAGAACAACCATTTTATTTTCGACTAAATGTCAACCACTAATTGATGGACAAATTGAAATTCATCATGGCATATGCATGTGATGCTACGAGCAGTCCTAAATAAGAACTTCAAGATGTGGGATGAGTGTCTACCTCATGTGGAGTTTGCATACATATGGTGGTATATTCGACCACAAGCTTTTCCCTTTTAAGTTTGTTATGGTTTCAAAACTATTTGCTCTCAAGACCTTTTTGGCCTTTGCCATTGTACAAACAAACTAACCTTGAGGCAAATAAGTGTGCTAATAGTTTTTAAGAAACTTCATGAGAAGCCAAAAGAGACAATGAGAGCAAAACTGACCTACATACCGCCAAGACATTGCATCGATCAAATGATGACAAGCAAGCACAAGTTCATATGCACAAATAAAAATGGCCAAGGGTAGGAGGCAGAGGTATAGATCCATGACCCATGAAGGTTAACAACACCATCGTGGTGGCCTCATAGGCTCACAACACTAATAACAGGGATTTCTATAAATCACACACCTGAGTAGTGAGCACCAACCTGAAGCGGCAACAGAGGTCCCTCGTGTTCGTGTCGTTGTCGGAATTTGAAGGACGAGGGAGATGTCGGAGTGACCGATGCACAGCCTGTGACGAGGAACCTGAATTCACCTTGCGCAGCAGGTGGTCGCCAAAGCTCATGCTGCTGCCGCCGCATCTTGGAAAGCCCATGGATAATCGTGGAGTGACGTCAGAACCGGAGCCTTGCGATTCAGATCGAGATAGAGCCGCAGCCAACGGGTGTAGACACGGAGCTGAAACTCCGCCCGGATGGACGTGAGAGTTGAGAGAGGAGCGACGCGCCCAGAAATCCCACCACCACCATCTCCAATGGCGTAGCTGCAGGCCACGCCGTGTACTCGAGGCAGTCTGGGCTAATTGATTTGCTAATTACTCCAGGAAATAGCCTCCTGAATTCGTTGCGGATATTTATGATCACGGATTCGGAACCAAAAAAATAATCGCTCAACAATCTAATAACAGACCATGTAAGTGAGTTGTTACTCAACAGATGAACTCCACAACTAACTAACTACAAATTATGACTCTGTTAGTATAGAAATTTCGGTAGAAAATTGAATTATTTGAATAATAACAGTCGGATGCTCAAGCTCGAGCTCAAGGAATATAAGGTCGTCGTGAAAGAAAGAAGTCAAGATTGCATAATCTTGACTACGACATCTCAACCGTAGACGAGCCGACACTAGTAGAAAAAGGACTTTACGTCCAGAGATTTAGTCCTGGCTGTGTTTGCGGCCGGTACTAATGAGCATCAGTACCGGTCCGAACGGTCAGAGGGGAGGGGGGCAGCAGTACCGGTCCGTAAGGGACCTTTAGTACCGGGCCGTAACACGAGCCGGTACTAAAGGTCTGTGGCATGGCAACGGTAGTATCGGCTCGTGTTACGGCCCGGTACTAAAGCCCAAACCGTTCGACTCCCGCCCACGATTTTACACGCGATTGGCTATGACGCAGGCAGTTTCTTTCCTCTCCTCTCTTCTTCCTTCGGCCGGCGCGACTCTGCTCTCTTCTTTCCAACCGGCGACCCTCTCCTCTCTCTTCTTACATCGATCCCTCCGGCCACCATGAATCCGGCACCATCAATCACTCGCTACGGACAGGTGCTTGCACATGGCAACACCTATCTTAACGTCGTGTACACGAACGATAGCGCTAAGGTGGCGGGTTTTCTCTCCGATTTCAAGTATTGGATTGGCGAAGCTCGGGAGCAAGACAAGTTCATGGGTCTTGATCTCGAGTACACGGCCGATCAAGGAGATGTTGCGGTCATCCAACTATGTTTCAAGAAACGTGTCATGGTCTTCCAATGGGCAAGGTAATCCAATGTTGGGGCTTATTTTCTTTAATTTGTTGATTCGTAGGATAGGAAAATTGCATAGGATAGCAATTTCTCTTCGATTATAGTGAACATAATTATATATATTGGCCGAAATGAAAGTTGCATTGCATATTGTTGTCATTCTTATATTATACATGATCTCATCAAATTATATAGTGGCCGAAAATGAAAGTTGCATATTGTTGTTATTAATTCTTATTATACTTGATTTCAAATTATATATTGGCCGAAAATATTAGTTGCATTGCATATATTGTTGTTATTCTTATTATACATGATCTCAAATTATATATTGGCCGAAATGAAAGTTGCATATTGTTGTTATTAATTCTTATTATACTTGATCTTAAATTATATATTGGCCGAAAATATTAGTTGCATTGCATATATTGTTGTTATTCTTATTATACATGTCTCAAATTATATATTGGCCGAAATGAAAGTTGCATATTGTTGTTATTCTTATTATACATGATCTCAAATTATATATTGGCCGAAATGAAAGTTGCATATTGTTGTTATTCTTATTATACTTGATCTCAAATTATATATTGGCCGAAAATCTTAGTTGCATTTCATATATTGTTGTTATTCTTTTTATACATGATCTCAAATTATATATTGGCCGAAATGAAAGTTGCATATTGTTGTTATTCTTATTATACTTGATCTCAAATTATATATTGGCCGAAAATGAAAGTTGCATTGCATATTGTTGTTATTCTTATTATACAAGATCTCAAATTATATAATTGGCCGAGAATGAAAGTTGCATATTGTTGTTATTCTTATTATACTACTTGATCTCAAATTATATATTGGCAGTATTTTTAACATGTGTTCCATTTGTTGTTGCAGTAGTGACAAACAATGTCCAATACTCATGCATTTTCTTCGCAGCGGTATTCATTTTGCTAGCGTTGATATAACGAATGACAAGATCAAGATGAGACGCACCTGGGGTCTTGAGATACCATCTGCCTGCCACATTGATCTCCATGACTTGTTTAGGCTTGACCATGCCAAGACTGTAATGGCTGATATGGCAAGCGCCGTGATCGACGAGTACGCGTACGATGATATGAAGACAAGATTCGACAAGGAGCAGCACAAACTTTGGGAGAAGTACCCACTTGACGGTTGCAACATTGAGTATGCAGCAATAGATGCGTATGTTGCATACGAGGTGTACCGCCAGATTAGAATCATCAACTATGGGCAGCGTCACCTCGTACCGCGACCAGTGCGCCATGAGTTTTCTGCTTCTAGGTATTCAGATTCGGAGGACGATTTGTACTAGTGTTTGTAGTGCTTGAGGGTCTCCTCATGTGGAAGACAGTAGTGTTAGTGCAAACACTTTATCTCTCTAATATTTTGTAGTGCTTGAGAGTCTCATCATGTGAAAGTGAGTAGTGTTATTGTTGCAAACAAGTTATCTCTAATATTTTGTAGTGCTTGAGAGTCTCCTCATGTGGAAGTGAGTAGTGTTATTGTTGCAAACAATTTATCTCTAATATTTTGTAATGCTTGAGTGTCTCCTTTTACATGGTTGTTTCTTATACCAATATGCACCTATTTGTGGAATATGAGATCTTTATCACAAACTATGCCTTGAAAATGAATCATTTGGCTTGAAACTTTTAGATGTCTATACATGATAGACCTTTTTGTAAAGACTTTTTTTGCAAATTTTGTCAAAAATAAAGTTTATCATTTTTCATATCAACTAGTACACATATAAGATCCCCATGCCAAAGGATTTCTTTTTTTGAAGTGTTTATCACATTATTTCATTTTTTTAATATTTATTATTATATAATCATTTTTTAAATAAAGTAATATTTATTTATCATTATTTATTTCAATATTATTATTATATAATATTTTTGTTTAATCAAGTAAATTTTTATAGTATAAGAAATGAAAAAGTGTTTCATCATGACCGAGTGGTTAACATGATTGATAAGATATAACTATCAGTAAGTTCTCAGTTCTCTTAGTATCTAGTTTGAAAGGAACCTAAATGTTAAGCGTGCTAGTGTTATAGCAGTTTCAGGATGGGTGACCGATCCGGAAATTTGACATTTCCAAAATAGATTAAGTGTGTAGGAAGGGGGGAAATTAACTAGATTAAATAGTTAGACTTGAGATTAAGTGTGGGTTAGTGGATAGTTAAGTGAGAAAATTCGAAATTCTAAAAAAATGTTTTTTTTTCTGAAAATTTCAAAAAGAAATTAATTTTTTTTGAACATCTTTAGTACACACCGACCGGTACTAAAGGTCTCCAGCTGAAACCACGCCTGCGGCCCACGTGGATGTCATTTAGTACCGGTCGCAACACGACCGGTACTGATACTCGGGGGTATCAGTCCCGATTGCGTAGTACCGGTTGCATAACCGGTACTGATGCCACTCCCCGACCGGTACTGGATGTCCGTTTTCCACCAGTGCGACGAAGACGGCGCACAACATGTTCCGTTTACTGTTTAGCCATCGTTCAAGAACTAAGGCTTGTCCCGGCTACAGCTACCCTGCGACGGGCACTGGGATCGGCGACTTCGGCGATACGACGACATCTGATTGCAGGGCTGCTTGTCAGTGGGGTGCCTCATGCTCGACATATTTGCCACACGTCTGCATACATTCAGATGAGTATCCGACTGTTTTCGTCAAAAAAATACTGTCACAGGGACGGAGCCAGCGGGGGGCGGGCTGGGGCCATGGCTCCCCCCATGCGGAAATTATTTACCGGACCCCCACTGATTTTTTGTGGAGTAGAGCTACAAATCTATGTGTGTGGCCCCCTCTATTGTTTTATATGTATACTGAGTTAGATAGATATGAGCACAGAAGATCTAGTTGTATTCCCAATGAGGCATGGAGCAGAACTTTTTGACTTTGGTGTCCATGTGCTCAGGGCCTGCATGTGCTCTCATCAAAGCAAAAAGGCATACAAGAGCTCCGGTTCTTCACTTCTCACCTTTTTCTTTTCCCATCTCTCACCGCAACGAAGATCTTAATAATCAGATCAAGAAATTGGGGATGGACTGAGAAATTATCAGATCTTTGAAGATCCGAATCCCCTCCTCCCAGACCTGCCTCCTCCTACAGTTTGGCTTGGCGTAGGTAAATTTCAATATCTTCAGTTCTTCACTTTTCAGTTCTTCGTGTCTTTGTATTCTGGCAGCTAGATTTTCGAAATTAGCTACAAACTCAGATAATCTATATTTTTCCTCTAGGATAGTCTGGTAATATACATTGAGAGGGAGATTGCATTGGAGTTCACAACTGACAAACTCATAGATGATTTTGATGCAAGGAAAAAACGTCGAGTAGACTTCAATTGAACTCCACTTATTTTAGTTATTCTGATGATCTGATCCTCATATTTTATCTATTAATGTAACCAGTATACCTGAGAACAATATCATGCTATTTTGTCATATTTTGATATAAATATGATGGTCTTATTTTAGTTATATCTTTTTTGTAAGTTGTGTTATGATGGCTTGGCCCCCCTCAAACAAATTTCCTGGCTCCGTCCCTGACTGTCAGCATCTGCCAAGAAGCCAAATTTGGCGATTTCGCCCGTATATGTACATCACCATCTTTTCTCTGGGAGCCAAATCACCACACATCACATTTATATCCATGCAGCAATCCATGCATTCCATTCGCAATGGCACACATATGCAAATTTGGCAAGACAGATCTCCGCAGAAAAAATGGCAAGACAGACAAAAAACAAGAGAAATGTGTAGTCAAGGAAGCGGGTGGCTCCTCGTATGCATGTGCCGCTACAGAAATCAGATATATGCATGTGTTGAGATCTGGTGTCGCTTGCTCTGCTGCACACAAGCGGCCAACCCTAGCGAATCGCCGATAGCCGGCGTGTCTGCTCGTACTGAAAGCGATGCAAACAGCTGTGGCAGGGCGATGTTTCTGAGGCAAGAGAACAGAGGAAGAAGAGATCTCCTTTCAGTTTCAGGTTCAGGTTCAGGTTCAGATTCGAGGCTGTTCTTCCTCTGAATGGAAACCATAAAAGGCAAACGCATACCAGCCGGTGGTTGGTGCCCATGTTTCTCCGTGCTTCTTTGTACCAGGTAGTGCATGTTTGGATCATTTACTCTGTTGCCGCCGCTGTAGCGGATATGGTTGAAGCTGCACATTCATGGCGCCGACGCCGCCGCTCCGGCGAAGCGGTGGGCCGGACAGAAGACGGCCGCAATATGGAGTTCTGGACACGCGTCGGAGACGGCCGCCTTCTGCGGTCGCCGACGGCATGCCGGGCGCGCGCTCTCGACGCCACGCCACCGTTGGACTTGCCGATACGCCGAGCGCATGCATCCGTTGCTGCAGTTAGCAAGCAGGCGAGCGAGCCAGCGGCATTGATTGAGCTCGCACGGTCGCGGTCGAGCGCGACACGTACGTACGCCTTGCTGCAGGCACGTAACGCAACGGTCGTCGTTGGCGCCGCGACGGGGCCGTACCGTACGTGGGTGGACTAATAAAACCGTGGTGACATGTCAAGCCCTGACGGGCACGGAAAGCTCAAGCGGTGGGTTCAGAGTTTCAGACAGCGATCTCATCCGTCCAGTCACCGACCTGTCACCGCCACGTGTGCAGGGGTAGACACTGAGCAAATACTACAGTACGTGGAGCTAGCCTTTTATTATCGTTTCATCAACCCAAGGACAAGGTAGCATCGCAGTAAGAACGTCATCGAACCTGAGCCAGACACAGAAACGGAGGGACTTGTGTGCACGACACTGATCACGCAAAACGAGCGTACATACGGGTATATGGTCGACAGGAACAATCAGGCCCCGGTACAGTTGCGCGACGAGGTCCGGCTTGCTATCCACTTCCACCTCTCTCCACGAGGAAGTGCACCATGAGCATTTCGGGTCCCCCTACCTTCGACTTCTCCCTCGCGCGGCCAACAATAGCGAACGTCCGCTGATCAGCAGAGCGACGAAGATCGTGACAGTGCAAAGAACAACATATATTCATCTCGATGCCCTCCTTGTTCGAGTTGTCATAGTTTACCATCCGATTGCGCCATTAGGGATAGGGTTTGTCGTGAGATTTTCAGTGTGGTTTTAGCTCAATTTAGTCCTAGATAATGTTCTGGAATAGTGTAGTTTGGTTAATTTTGTTCCCATTGTTTATTTATTTCAGTGAAATCATGGACCCAAGTGAGATTTTGAACATGCGATTCCATTTGGATGGACTATGTTGGAGGAGATGAAGCAATGTTAGAGTTCAAGAGGGAAAATCTCATTGTAGGAGATAATAAGCAGCCCAATGAAAGAGAGAACAAAACCACATGTGGTTATTGATGATGTAAATGAAATGATTAGGAATTAACTAGCACTTTCTCATGTTTTGGATCCAACGAAGCGAGTGCATATGTCTCTGCATCTAAACCTCACAGGCTAAAACCCGCTTTTCAATAGGTTGACGATAGATCATACCACAGATAGATCATACCACAGGCTAATTGTTCATTCCGGAGCTCGAGTCTCATAGCACGATGGAATTGTCCGCTTGTAGTTGGGTACTTTCTGATCGCGGGTTTCATTTGAAAAACCCCAACACCTTCCGCTAGCTAATTGGTTTGCCGAGGTGTCGTTGCTTGTTCGTTCCAAGGTCAACTCAATAGAACGAGAGCATGGGGCATGACCAAATGGTCACACCTGCTAGTGTTGGAAATGTGAGTGCTTGTTCTGACTCGAGATTTGGAAAATGACACTGAATACATTCACATACCGATGAGTAAGGATGAAACAGAACGAAAACTTTCCATCTTATTCACGAAAAAATATAAATAAAATGGAATACGGTGATGAAAACTTTTAAGCGGAGATGGAAACAAAAACTTTTATGCAGAAACGGAACGAAAGAGCGTATTCCAGCGAAATGATCACGGAAACAAAAAACCCGTTTTCCAGAATACGTAACTTTTCGTTTTTGGCTACGCGATGATTTTGAAGTCTAGCAGGCCCAACAATTTTTGTGGAAAGTTTAACCATAACCAAAGATCTTAAGAAAAATAAGGAAAATGATCTGAAATGACCGTGCTTAGAGCATCTCTAACAGAGCCCTTAAAAGTGATCAAACCCTTAAAAATCAGACGTTTACAGTTTTTGTTGCAAAAAAAGCCCCGAATAAAGCCCTTAAAAGTGGTCAAACCCGTAAAACGTTTAAGGGGGGACTGTGAATTCATAGCCACAACTCGTGAACATGCAAATTTGGAGGCTATTTGAGGATCTCTTTGAGGGTGCCTGAGATCTGGTCAACGCTCACAAAATGTGATCTCCACCGTGTCTTCTCCATCCTACGGCCGCACGTCACCGGCTTGTTTTTCTTCCCTGTTCTTCCCTCCCGAGAGCACCTCCATGGCCGGAGCAGGGAGCTCCACCAACCCGACTCCATGGTCTCCTTCGGCCCCTCCCGAGCGCGGGAATTGAACTGCCGCTGCTTCCTCTCCGTCCCCGCTGAAGAACCGGTGGTGGGACCGGTGGTAGCGCCGCCGCCGAGCTCGTCTCGTCTGCGCCGAGAGCTCGTCGCCCTCTCCTTCCCGGCGCCGTCTCTGACCTCTCCCCGGCCCCGTACCACGCCCCCGGCCACCCCGAGGTGAGCCGCACCTCTGGGAACCCTTTCCCCTCAATGCGCGCTAGTCCAATGGTGAAGGGGATCGCATGCAGAAAACAAAAATTTTCCTAACATCGATAACCTTAAACTAGCCAGAATCTATACTATGCAGATATAGTAGTACGCAGGGGGTTCGGTATACATACCCTTGTAGACCGAAAAGCGGGGATTACGCTCCCGCACAAGCGTTGCTGACGTAGACGCCGTAGCCAACCTCAAAGTCGCGGAGAACTTGGCGCGACGAAGAAGACGATGACGCGGCGATGTCGATGAAACCGACGACGACCTCGAGGCCGTGTAGAGGAAGCAGACCTCCAGCACCACTAGCGTGGCACCTCGCAGGGCGTTACACACATACGGTGAAGCCGACGAACTCCGGGCCCGATCCAGGGACGAGCAGCGGAAGACTGGGACCGGAAGACCGGCAGCACGGCGGCGTGCGTATGGTGGAGAAGAACTTATCCTTGGCGCAACTCCAAACTTGGGAGTCACGTGATCCAAGGAGAGAGAGAGAGAGAGAATTGGTTGTGTTTCAAAGGCCAGGGGTGCCCCTCTATATAAAGGAGGCCAGGGGGCTGCCCAACCTGCCAGGCTGGCGGTGTGGGACTATTCCCACACCCCAGCCGGCCATGGTGGGTGCGCCGGCCCTAGGTGGGCCCCATGTGGCCCACCTAGGCCTAGGTGGGCCCCATGTGGCCCACCTAGGCCGGCCGAACCAAGCCCCTCCTCCTGGGGGGGGGGGGGGGGGGACTTTCCCCCCCTCATGGGCCTCTTTGCGCAAAGAGGCCCATTAAGGGATTTTTGCCTTTAAAAATTCAGGAAAAATTAAATAAAAATATATTTAACTATTAATTACACTAATTAATATTAAATACATATTACATAATTTATTCCGGCTCCGAAAACTATTTCGTCGCTGCCCGATCTCCATCGGAACTTTCCCGGGACGTTCCCGGTGCTCTCTTTTCCTATTTTTCTCTTCCGGTAAAATGTCGACTCCCCTTAAGTGTGTTACCCTAGCGGTTCGATTATCTCACCAGACATGATCGAGACTCCTCTCCGATCAATGACTAATTCGTGGACCGAGGATACCCAGAATTAATCCCTGCGAGATAACGAATACTTTACCTTTCGAACCTAGACGTCTGAGTCTTAAACCTTTTGCCATGCGATACTTAGCGCGTCCGAGACTCGTTCATAGATATCTCCATACCTAGCTTGATCTCGTTACCGACGCTGCTAACTTCTACTCGTCCATGATCTTATGTCCTGGTGACCTAGTCACACGCTTGCAAGCTCGTTTGACATAATCTCACCGAGTGGGCCCTAGAGTATCTATCCTGCTATGCGGACTGGCAAATCCCGCTCTTGACCCCCCGTCTCAACATACTCCTTTCCGACACCCGAGAGGGACACCTTTATTGTCACACTTTGTAAGATATGACGTTTGATGCAATCAAAGTGTCTTCCAGGAATAGCAATAAGAGTAGATCTCACGGTCGAAGGCGTAATGACTACGTCCTACAAATATTGGGTATGTCCATCACGTCATTCTCCCAATGACATGACTCCATTGTCAACTGACATAAATGTCACATGATCGGGAAAGCTCGATCATCAATTGCCCAATGAACTAGTCAGATAGAGGCTACTAGGGACCTGGTTGTTTATCTACCACACGTGTATTAATGTTTCCGCTTAATACAGTTATAGCATGGTATAAAACATATAATGAACAATTGAGATATGACGAATAAACTATATTTATTAAGTGCCTCTAGGGCATATCTCCTTCAGTCTCCCACTTGCACTAGAGTAACACTTAATCTAGTTTACAACTTGGTAAAAGCTCAACACCCATAGCAACTTGGTGCATGCTTGCTTTGTGGAAGAGGAATACAGTCAACAGATCTCACACATTGAGATTTGTATGTGCTTTGCAACACTTCTATGTCAACCAGTTTGACATCATCCTGCATCTAACGATGATGGCGAAATATATCTTAGTCGATGGAGTGAGACTCAGTCCAATCACACTTGCTACTTCTGAAGTTGCCATATATTTCTATACCTATTATGTAGATTATGCGACAGTGCATCCATATGCGACTTCACAAGCTAACCATGTCTTTCTTCAAAACAAAGGACATCTCCTATATGAGATTTCTAGTCGTATGGGTCAGTGTCATAACTTGCATCATCGTAACCGTTTTACGGCAAGTTGTCTTACCACTCTTACCCTTTACTAGAAAACATATCTTCAGTTCTCACAGACACTGAAGAATATACTTAACGTTTGTTCATTGATCCACACAAGGATCACTCTAGAACCCGTTCTTCAACCAAGAACGTGGGTCACACCAAGTCGAGCTTTCAGTCTGATAGAATCTATGTCTGAGGCATAGAGGATGTCGAACATCATTTTTCTTTCATCAGATATCACTGAAAATGCCAAGATAAACTTAATATTTTACCTAGTCATACAAGCAAGAACCTCTTTCTTTGCTTGTTCTATTCTGAAACACTTCAGAATCTTAACCTAGGAAAATATTTCGACCTAATGTTATTAAGCCCCTTTTGATCTATACAATTATAGATCGAATGCCTAATACTCCTAACTTCATTCATAGAAAATTTAATCACTTAAATAATCCTTTATACTTTGCTAGAGGATCTGTATCATTCTCAATATGTCGTTACATAAAATCAGGAATGACACTTAGCTCCCACTTAAATACGCCATCCGTATATAAGACCAAGGAATTTCTTTTAGCTCCCACTCAAATATGCCATTCACATATAAGATCAAGAAAAGCTACTCAGCTCCCACTCACTTCTTTGCAAATGCAAGTTTCTTCAACTATTTTGGACAACTCCAAAATCTTTTGATCACATCATCAAAGTGAAGATTCCAGCTCCGATATGCTTGCTTCAGCCCATGAATGGACAGCTAAAGTTTGCATATATGTTTAGCATCCTCAGGATCACCAAACCATTTCATTGTACTAATTACAACTCTTTCTTAATGATACCATTAAGAAACATGGTTTCCTTATCCATCTATCAATTTCTCAATTTGAAATTATAGTAATTGCTAAACGACCCCGAATAGATTTAGGCTTCGCCACTTGAGACAAAATCTCGTTGTGGTCAACTTTTGAATCTGTCGGAACTGTTTCACGACAAATCGATCCTTATCAGCGTCTATTCTTTCATAAAATTCCATATTCCATTAACAGCCTAGATGCCATCAAGAAGATCTCCCAAGTCATTACCTGGTAATCGTATATGGATTTTATCTCGGATCATATATGACTCATAGCCATTTCTCGGACTTAGGTCTACCATCTCTTCTTCGTAGTTCGTAGGTCTGTCATATTCCATTAACATGACCTTCATAACAAGATTGTCGTACCACACAGTGTGGAACACAACCTCGTACGCCTACGTTCTCAGTATGAGCTCAGAGCATCGTGATCTTTATCATCAGCTTCTTTCAAGTTGAGGAGCATGACACCGGAAACACTTTCCGTTGCGCCACTCTGATGTCTGGAGAGAAAGTTCATTAACTTTGTCTTGCTCTACTTTCTTTCCCACTTATACCCTTGGACAAGAAACTATTTCTTTTGCAAGGTATATTCCGGCAACATTTTTGCCTATGTCGTCAGACATGTACCCAACTCATTCTTTAGGTACGGTACACTACAAAGATTTATCCATTTTAGGTTTGATCACATCGAAACACTAAATTGCTGAAACGACAATCTAGGCTAAAAGCCATGCCATCACTCATATGGTATTGTCTCCATGGATTTAAATGGTTTCCCTGTTATCTAACGTGAATGTTATGTTTCTACCATACTACTCCAATGATCACAATAATTCGGTAAGAGATTTATTTACGACACACTATCCGATAGGGTGCGATTACGACGTCCTAACACACCATAACACTATGGTGTTCCATGCGACGTAATGTGTGGAACTTTTCTCACAAGTCTTCCAATGATATGCCAACATTACAACTCAAATCTTTATTCCTCGATCTGTATCGTAGAAATTTGATTTTCTTGTTAAATTTATTTCCTACTGTCGTGGTGGTATCACGGCAGATGCCATAGGATGGCTAAAGTGTGGGGCCGATGGACGCTGGTGGATCCGGGGAGGGCTAGCGAGCTAAGGAGCTCACACGAGAAATGGCTAAGTGCTGCCGAAACCGCCTCGGGGAGGGAAGAAACCGCAAGAACACACGAGAAACCTCAAGAACACAAGCGAATCCACAAAGAACCACAAACACACACGATATACCCAGGTTCGGGGCCCTCGTGAGGAGGTAACACCCCTACTCCTGCCTTACCTCTCTGTATATGTATCTCACAAGATCTACAAGGAGCTCCTTGAGCTGTTTTGCCTCTAACTCTAGAAAGATCTCAAGAACAAGGATGAACTACAAGGAGGAGTGTCGGGGGGCTACCCCCGGGTAGGGTAAAGGCGAGGGTAAAATATCCGAGTTTACAGTGGTAACTATCCCTTGCCTGGCGCCAAAGGTCATATGACTCTTCGAGAGGTAAAGGGACGCCCTTTGGAGGGAGCGAGGGCCAGGCTGTCTCCCCTGGTGGTGCTATAAATAGACCCCCGGCCCCTCACTCTCATTCAGGCAAAGGCAGAGATTTCTCCTGAGAACCAGCTTCTCGAAGATGTCTTTGGGAGCAAGCCTAAGACATCTTCGTGTAGCTGGGCCTAGGGGCACTCTCTTGTGCAACGCCCGAGTTCCGGTGCTGGTGTGCGGGGTCCCGGCTAGACCAAGTTGTCTGCTTGGCCGACTTGAACTTATGTCGGAGATGGCCGATATGTTCTAACCGGCATAACCATGTCCGAGGTCTCTATTTATATGTGTTGTGCAGGAAGGAGGATCCGACATACAGGTACGGGACAGGTGAGGTATGTCGGAGGTCTGGGCCCGGCATAGCCATGCCGGCGTACGGAGAGAGGCCCGGCATACTTGTGCCGGGATAAGAGGATATATCCGACATATCCTATGTCGGGCAGGAAGTCAAGGGCGGGTACAAGGCCAGGACACTGTCCCGTCTGACACGGAGGTAAGGTCACCTCCCGTCTGACACGGGCGCGGGACAAAGGGCACGAGACAAGGACGACATGACCATACCACTGTACTGGCAACTGACTGACAGGAGACAAGGCATGGAGAAGGCACGTCCTGTCTCTGGCAGGGGAAGCATCATCACCTAGGCCGGCGGCGGCTGAGGTAAGAGGCATCATGGCCTACCTCGACCTATGTCGGATAGCCCGGCGGCTAGGTCGTGGTAGAGGTGTCGACCTTACCGTTGGACGGGGGCTGTTGTCCGGGGGGCCCGGAGGAATTAGGGTTCCCGGATAACCCGGCAGGAACTCTATATATAGCGCCATAACTCCTCCTGTGAGGAGAGACACCAACCGGAGAGCCAAAACTATAGTCTCATTCACTGCTAGAGCATTTACTCCTTCCTTACTTGTAGTTCATCCTAGCTCTTACCAAAACAGCTCAAGGAGCACCTTGTAGTTCTTGTGAGATACATATAGAGAGAAGCAAGGCAGGAGTAGGGGTGTTACCTCCTCACGAGGGCCCCGAACCTGGGTACATCGTGCGTGTTTGTGGTGTCGTGTGTGTTCGCTTGTTCTCGAGCCGAACTCGGTCGGCTCGTGTTCGTTTCTTGTTTTCTCTCGCGTGAGCTTTTTAGCTCGCTAGCCCTCCCCGGATCCACCAGCGTCCATCGGCCCCACACTTTTAGCCATCCTATGGCATCTGCCGTGATACCACCACGACAGTTGGCGCCCACCGTGGGGCAGGTAGAGGCGCTGGCTGGTGTACTCATCCGGACGGGCCCCGTGCGAGTCCTCTCCGGACTCGTCGTCAAGTTCGGCGAGATGGAGTTCGTCAGCGACAACGCCGGCTGCTTCCGCGGCAGGCCATTTCCGGCCAACGGCTGCGTCATCGAGTTCGGCACCTTCGCCACCTATGTCGCCACCGAGCTCGTCTACGAGTACCCGGCGCAGGTGCTCGTGGCCGAGGATCCCCCAGCCGTCTGTGCGGCTCGCGGCCGGCGTACCACTCGCCCCGAGAGCTGCGCAGTCATGATGGCCGGGGTGACGGCTCCTCCGACAGAAGACCCTGTCTTGGAGCCCGAGGCAAGGTCGACCCGGAGGGCCAAGCAGGCACTGGAGAGGCAGGGTCATGGCGGCGCCGAGGCATCCCGTGTCCCGGTAAGGACTGAACCTCTTAGAGAGACAGTAGAGAGGTTGACTGTGCCGGGGGCAGCTGAGTTAGAGGCAGAGCGGCTGAGCTTGCTGGAGGAGGCAGAGAAGTTAGCAGAAGTCCGAAGGGACTTCGACCGAGTTCAGCGCGAGTATGACGCGGCTCATGGTTTCTCGCCGGTAGGAGGACGGCCGAACCGTGAGGCCGAGGTGCGCAGAAGAGGCAAGGGCCTCAATGCCGAGATAGATAGGGATGGCAGAGCTGCATCCAATGTGACTCCGAGCGTAATGTCGGCGGCTAGGCCGAATTACAGCTCTCCGGCCAAGACCCTCAGGGCTGCCGAGGCAGCAAGAGCCGAGTTATCCGGTCTAACCGGAGAGGCTCGCCGTAAGCAACAGGACCGAGTCAATGAGCTGGTAGAAGTGGCAACCCGGCAGAATGAGGCTGTCAGGAAGGCCGGGGGTGGATCTCAGGTTGTCCACTCAACCCGGGCTCCCAGTGGCGTGTCCAGAGGACAGGCTTCTTCCCCACATGTCGGTGGAAACCAGAGTCGGAGTAGGAATCCCGGCGGGAATCAGCAGCTCCAGATGCTGACATATGACCCGGCATATGCCGGGAAGCAAATCGCCGGCCAGGGCAACGCTGGGCAAGCACAGAGCAGAAGCCGACAAGCTCCGAGTAATCGGCACGCCAAAAATACCAACTCGGTCGGTCGGGGGTACCCACCCCGATATCCGGCGCCTAACCAGGCCCCGAGGCAGCAAGTTGTTGGAGCACTGCAGACCCGGCAAGTGGGCGGGCAAGACCTGAACTGGTACGATGACGGCAACTCGGCATTGGCCAAGGCCGGGTATCATGTGTATGAGAGTGCTCTGGGGTCTCGACTGGGGACTCGCCAGTTGGATCCAAATGATGCGCGGTACAAGCTGGATCGGTTATACAGATCCGAGCAGATGGAAGAGCAAGGTCCACCCGGTCCTGCTTGCTTCGGGCCCCGAATTATGTCGGAGCAGCCTGTCCCCCACTTTCAGCTGAACAGGGGAGCCAAGACCTATGACGGCAGCTCCAAGCCAGAGGACTGGCTGACTGACTATGTGACAGCAGTGCATATTGCCGGAGGAAATCGCCGATGGGCGGTACGGTATATCCCGCAGATGCTTGAGGGACCGGCCCGAATCTGGCTGAACAATTTGAGGGAGGGAAGTGTTAACAGCTGGCTGGACTTCGAGGAAGCATTTGTCAGCAACTTCTCCAGTACCTACAAGAGACCTAACCGACCTCAGCAGCTTGCAATGTGCAGGCAGAGGGACAATGAGACTGACCGAGAGTACTTGACTCGGTGGAGCACCATTCGCAATTCCTGCGAAGGAGTTGTGGAGACCCAAGCCATCTCATGGTTTGCGCAGGGATGCCGACATGGATCCATGCTTTGGCAGAAGCTTCAGAGGGAAATGCCGGCCACCTTGGCCGAGACGATGAGAATTGCCGATAGCTATGCCCTCGGCGATCCAATGCAACCACAGCTGGACTCGGGAGAACCGAGTAGGAGGAACTCGGGAAACCACAGGTCCGGGCAGGGCAGAAACAGTGACCGGCATGATTTTGGCCAAAAAAGGAGGGAGCCCGACTTTCGCTATGCCTCGCAGCAGGTAGCGGCGGTAGCCGGGGAACGAGGCAATGCCGGTAACAACCAGCGGCAGAAGACTGATGGTCAGAGTTGGGCGGAAGTCAAGAAAACTTGGGCCGAGCAGAGGAAACCCTTGACGTATGAGGACATGCTGGACAAACCCTGCTGCTATCACACTTTCGAGCCCAACAGACCAGCCAACCACACAACTCGGCAGTGCAGCTGGTATCAGCGAATGCGGCAAGAAGGTGCTCCGGGGGGATCTCTGGTGACTGCCCCCGAAAAACCCGCAGCGCCCAGACCGCCGGCACCTATGAGTGGGGCCAATGCTGTCCGGGTTAACCCGCCAGTTCAGAGGAGACCGCCGGCAAGGCCGGTAAACATGGTGAACGTCCGGGGTAATAACCGTGTCGATACTAGCAACCAGGGCAGATACCCCCAGGGTGACTACCAGGAAGCTCACCAGAGCTATGTAATTTTTGTGACCGAGCCCACTGACAAGAAAAGTCAGCGCCAACGCGCTATAGAGGTGAACGCCGTCATGCCGGCGGTACCCAAGTTCATGCACTGGTCCGAGATAGAGATCAGCTGGAGTCGGAAGGATCACCCCCGGGTTATGCCTAAGCCGGGAGGGTACGCCTTGGTGGTGGACCCGACATTCATCGGGCCGAGTATCAACGTCCGGTTCAGCAGAGTCCTAGTTGACAATGGCAGTGCCATTAACATCATGTACAAGGACACAATGCTTAAGTTGGGGGTGTCCCTGAACACGCTGCTGCCGACCAACACAACCTTCCATGGCATTGTGCCGGGGGTTTCTTGCTCGCCTATGGGCAAAATCTGGATAGATGTGTTGTTCGGGACCCGGGAGAACTGCCGGACCGAAAGTCTTGAGTTCGAGGTGGTGGACTTGGAGAGTCCATATCACGCCCTGATTGGCCGACCTGCTCTGGCCAAGTTCATGGTCTCCACTCACATGGGCTATTTGAAAATGAAAATGCCAGGTCCGAATGGCATAATCACCATCGCGGGGGACTACAAGCGCTCGATCGAGTGTGCTACTGCCGGCTCGTGCTTGGCCGAGTCATTGGTCATAGCCGAGGAGAAGAAGAGAATCCAGCAAGTGGTAACGCTGGCCCAAGCCTCCCAACTCGGTGTGCCCGGGATGACAAACCCGGAGCAGCATGCTTCCTTCCAGCCGCCAAAAGAGACCAAGAAGGTCGTAGTGGACCCGACTAACTCAGAACACCGGGTGATCATCGGTACCAGCTTGGACAGCAAATAGGAAGGCGAGCTCACCGACTTCCTCCGTGAGAATCGGGATGTCTTTGCTTGGTCAAATGACGACCTTCAAGGAGTTCCGAGGGAGTTGGCTGAGCACTCATTATTCGTGAGACCGGATGCAAAGCCGGTGAAGCAACCGACTAGACGTCTCTCGGACGAGAGAAGAGCCGCGATCATGGAGCATCTAGCCGTATTGCTAGCGGCTGGATTTGTGATGGAAGTACTGCACCCGGACTGGTTGTCTAACCCGGTCCTGGTAGAGAAGAAAAAGGATGACCCTCTCCTGGCCAAGGTGTGGCGCATGTGCATCGACTTCACAAACCTCAACAAGGCATGCCCGAAAGATCCTTTCCCGCTCCCCCGGATAGATCAAGTAATCGACTCCACTGCCGGGTGTGAGCTTTTGTCTTTTGTAGATGCGTATTCTGGTTTTCACCAGATACCTTTGAACCCGGCTGATCAATTAAAAACTGCTTTCATTACCCCGTACGGGGCTTATTGCTATCGTGTTATGACCTTCGGGTTGAGAAATGCCGGGGCCACTTATCAAAGGTGCATGCAGAAATGCTTGCATGACCAAATAGGTCGAAATGCAGAGGTGTATGTCGACGACATAGTCATAAAAACAAAAGAGAAATCCACTCTGATCACGGATCTGAGAGAAACATTCGCTAACTTGAGGAAATTCCGGATGAAACTTAACCCGGATAAGTGCACCTTCGGTGTGCCGGCCGGAAAATTACTCGGTTTCTTGGTATCTAGCCGGGGTATAGAGGTTAACCCGGGCAAGATCCGAGCTATTGAAAGTATGAAATTACCAACTCGCCTTAAGGATGTACAAAAATTCACCGGATGTTTGGCATCCCTGAGTAGGTTCGTAAGTCGGCTAGGAGAGAAAGCCTTGCCTTTATATCAACTCATGAAAAAGAGTAAAACCTTCATATGGACGCCGCAGGCAGATGCAGCCTTTAATGACTTAAAAAAGACACTCTCAGGTACACCAGTGTTGGCATCCCCGTTGCCTAAGGAGCCGATGTTGCTCTATATCGCGGCTACCAACCGGGTTGTAAGTGTGGTAATGGTGGTGGAAAGAGAAGAAGGTGAAAAGGTGGTACAGAGGCCCGTGTATTACCTGAGTGAGGTACTCTCCCTCTCCAAGCAGAATTACCCGCACTACCAGAAGATGGCCTATGGTGTATACCTGGCGGTCACCAAGTTGAAGCACTACTTTCAAGAGCATCCGGTTACAGTGGTGAGCGAGGCTCCCTTGTCCGAGATTATAGGGTGCAAAGATGCCAGCGGCCGAGTTGCCAAGTGGGCCATCCAGCTGTCCCCCTACGCCCCGACTTACGAAAGAAGGGACGCCATTAAGTCGCAGGCGCTGCCGGACTTCTTGGTGGATTGGGCCGAGATGCAATATGAGCCTCCCCCGCCCGACTTCAATTTCTGGAAGATGCATTTTGACGGGTCCAAGACAAAGATCGGGTTGGGTGCCGGAGTGGTCCTCACCTCCCCGAAGCAGGATGTACTGAAATACGTACTCCAAATTCATTTCTCGGCATCCAACAATGTGGCCGAGTATGAGGCACTCGTGCATGGCCTAAATGTTGCTAAGGAAATCGGCATCCGGCGGGTAGAGTGTTATGGTGACTCGGATTTGGTGGTGCAGCAGGTGTCGGGAAATTGGGATGCGCTGGATGCCAACATGGCGTCATACCGATTCCATGTACAGAAAATCTCCGGATTCTTTGAAGGATGCGAGTTCAAGCACATACCCCGAGGAGAGAATGAGGCTGCGGATGTATTGTCCAAGCTGGGGTCATCACAGGCCGCGATCCCACCCGGCATAGCATTGGAACACTTGAAGAAACCGTCTATCAAGCCATCACCCGAGTCGGAGTCCATATTTATCCCGAAGAGCTCGGAGGCAGAAGCCGTGCCCATGGAGATTGATGTCGGGAACATTTGGATAAACTCGGGGACTGTACCAGGTATGTCGGCAGAGGTGATGTCGGCCGAACCTATGGAAATAGATGCACCAGTCTTCCCGGTGAGGCAGGTACCGGAATGGGCGCAGCCCCTCATGGCATATATGGTATATGGAACCCTGCCGGAGAAGGAAGTGCAAGCTCGGCAGGTGATAAGGAGGGCCAAGGCTTACACGATAATCAATCAAGAACTGTATAAGAGAAGTGTCACGGAAGTGCTGCAGCGTTGCGTTGACCCGGAGGAGGGGCAAGAAATGCTGCTCGAGATACATCAAGGTGAATGCGGTCACCATGCTTCCTCAAGGGCACTGGTGGCAAAGGTCTTCCGACATGGGTTCTATTGGCCTTCGGCTCTGCAACAGGCAGAAGATATTGTCCGAAAATGTGGAGGTTGCCAGAGATTTGCACACAGAATACATATGCCGGCGGCAGCACTGAAAACTATCCCCATCACATGGCCGTTTGCGGTATGGTGCTTGGATATGGTGGGTCCATTCAAGCCGGCACGGGGCAACATGACTCATATACTAGTCATGGTGGACAAGTTCACCAAATGGATCGAGGTGAAGCCAATTCGGAAATGTGATGGAGCTACAGCCGTCTCATTTTTGAAAGATATCATACTGAGATACGGTTACCCGCACAGCATTATCACGGACAATGGCACCAATTTTGCAGTAGGGGAGTTTGCTCGGTTCTGTGCGGAGAAGAGAATCCGGCTTGATGTGGCCTCGGTGGCACACCCAGAGGCAAATGGGCAGGTTGAGAGAGCAAACGCCTTGGTGCTTGCCGGCATAAAAGCTCGGCTGATAGAACCTCTCCTGCGGACTCCGGGGTGTTGGATAGAGGAAATACCGGCAGTGCTGTGGGGTCTCCGGACCACGCCCAACAGATCCACCGGGTACACCCCATTCTTCATGGTGTATGGTGCTGAGGCAGTGTTGCCAACCGACATACAGTATGACTCGCCCAGGGTGGCGATGTTTACAGAGACCGAGGCAAGAGAAGCTCGAGAGAATGATGTCGACTTGCTTGAGGAAGCAAGAGAGTTGGCCCTATCTCGGTCAGCGATATACCAGCAGAGCCTCCGACGCTATCATAGCCGGAAGGTGCACCCCCGGGTGTTCAGAGAAGGAGAACTGGTATTGAGACTGGTACAGCGAACTGCCGGCATGCACAAATTATCCCCTCCGTGGGAAGGACCTTTTGTAGTAAGTAAAGCCCTACACAATGACTCATATTATCTTATAGATGTGCAGGAAGCTAGAAAAGGTGTAATGGATAGAGCCGGTGAGGAGACCAAACGACCATGGAATGTAGCCTTGCTTCGTCCCTTTTTTGCATAAAAGGCAAAATGTATGTATCTCAGTTCCTTCTGAATGAAATGCCGGCGCCCCAGAATGAATCTCGGGGACTGCCTTGTCCGGATGGTGCTTCTTTTCTTATGTTTGTTCGCATATCGGCACTCCGGGGTAAACTCGGGGACTGCCTGACATTTATCTTTATTTGTATTTTCTTTAGTCCCTGGATAACTGAGTGCCGGGGTCTCGAGGTGAGACTCGGGGACTGCCGGGTCTTTTTCGTACCTGTTGCCCACGTGCCGAATGAATTTTCAACCTTGTTTCAAAGTTAAGTAATGTATGCTATGTGAAATCATCTTGTGACTCGACTGACGAATGCCCAAAGTGGTAGTCAAGAGCAAAGATAGTGGAAGGTGGTAAACACGAAAATGAACTCGGGGACTCGGTGTAAAAACAATTCGGCGCGTGTTGTGTGTTAACCCCTTCTTTCAATTATTCCTCCATTATGTCGAATACTTTTGAACCTTACCTCGGGTATTCTCTAAGTACCGTATGCTATAGTCGTGATTTTGTGACTCGACTGTCGAACGCCTGTATGGTAGACAAGAGCAAAAATCACTAAGTATAGTAAACGAGAAAGTAAACTCGGGGACTCGGTGTAAAGTGATCCGACATAACTATGTGCATGCTCAATTCGATAAGGCAAACAGCAAAGTATTCTACTTAAATTTGTATATGTTACATATGAACCCGGCATTCCGGGGATTTGATAAATTTGTTCTCTAGAGTTTTACACAGGAGAATGGGCAGCAGGAATATCGGTAGCCGCGGTGGTGTCGGCAGCTCCCCGCTCGACGGTGGCCTCAACGGCGGTTCTCGGCTGGTCAGTCGAGGCCGACTTGGTGATGTCGGCGGCGGCGTCCTGGCTGGCTACATCGGCGGTCCCCGAAGTGGAAGCCTTCCCGGATGACTGGACTTTGCCGGAGGTTTTGGAGGTGTCGGGGCGGTTGCCTTGGGCTTCTTCTTCATCGTCCTCCTCCTCGTCCTCAACGTCTTCGGCGTAGTCTTCGTCATCCGAGTAGACTTCGCCCTCGATGTATTGATGGGGCTGGGAGTAGCCGGCGAAGTAGTGCGCCGCGTCTCGCCGAAGCTGAATCTTGGCCGAGTCGGTTGTCCACGCCGAGTTCTCACGCTGCGCCCGCACCCTCTGAAGGTCGATCCCCTCATACCAGGATAGTATGAAGGAAAGGGTTTGGTCCGCACCGGCACGGGCGGCGGAAGACCGCCATTCTCGGAGGCGCCTTTCCGTCTTCATCAACTCCTGGGCCAGGTCGGACACATTGTCCGGAGGCGTGGCGCCGGGCCAGAGCTTCCGGTAGACGTGAATACCGGCGTCGAGAAGCTCCGTCCCGATACTCTTAAGCGGCGCAAGGCGCGCGTTAAGTGCTACGAGATGGTCTTCTACGTCCCACTCTCCAGAGATGGGGCCGACTTCAGCCCTCTTCGCACGCGCCCGGTTGATGGCCTTCACAGCGACGGCGTGCGTGTGGGAGAAGTGCTCTGCGGAGAAGAAAGCTGTTGATGAGTTAGAAGGCGGGCCAGTATAATGTGAATGTCGGCAAGAGAGTCGGGCAAGAAGGAGTAAAAGTTTGGAGGAACTCACTGTCCATCTGGGCATTAATCTTCTTGAGTTCGGCCAGCCAGAGGTCACACTGGGATTTGAGGGCGTTGAGCTTTTGCTCGGCCAAGGTGGCGCGAGACTCAATTTGCTCGAGCACTTCACCCTGAGTCCGTGCGGCGTCCGCCAGGGTCTTCTCCAACTCGGCCTTCTCAATCTTGGCCTGCTCCAGTTCTTGTTGAAGCCGAGTTGAATTGGCCCGCTCCTTCTCCAACTCGAGCTGGTGCTCGGCGGCAACTCGGGCGGCAGTGTCGGCTGAAAAAGGCGACAAGTCGGGGATAAATATAAAGGCAAACTAGGGAAAGGAAAGATATTTCAGAAATAAGGAAGTACCATGGCCCTTGTGCGCAGCCTGGAGCTCTTTGAACCGCTTCCGGAGGGACCCATGCTCGACCAACAGCCTCTGGAACACCCGGGTGCGTTCCTTGCTGCATGACTGCAATTGAAAGCGGAGTATTAGAGCAAGTTGTTGAAGTTTCTCGCCGGATGGTCTTAACTCGGTCGAATCTTAACCATCCGACCAGAACCTCGGGGACTGGGGATAATGGATGTGGAAGATATTACCTCTGCGGCTGTTGTCAGCTGAAGGACCGCAGACTGAAGTGCATGCAGAGACTGAGCAACTTTCCCGGGCCCAGCCGGGTGGTCGATACTCGGGTCGGAAGAGGTAGCCTCGCTGATGTCGGCGGCATTCCAATCCATATTATACTGCTCCATTGAACCTGAAGAGTCAGCACTAGGTGTGAGGAACCCTGAGCTCTCCAAGTCGGCAGCGCTAGCAACCCGGTCGACAGTGGCCTCCAGCATGCGCAGGGCCGCCGTCTTAACGGCGATGCGGGGAGGATGCACCACTTTGATTTTACCCAGAGGAGGCTGACCTTTCTTGGCCGCCAACTGATCTGGGGTCGGAGCACTTTTCTTCTTGCCGGCCTTGGGTTGTGCCCGGCATGGTGGTGATGCAGAGGGCTGCTGGCTTGCAGCAGAAGGTTGTGACTCCGGCGGCGTTGGGTCCTGAGGGGGTGCGTCCGGCATCACCGTGGTCTTGGTGGATGCAGCAGAGGGACGCGGTTGGTTATCGCCAGCCCCGACATCTCGGTCCGGGCTGGCTCGGCTCGGTTCCGCTGCCGTCTTAAGTGTCGACGGGGAGGCGTCGGACCCAGCTAAGTCGGCAGCCGCAGGTGTCGCCCGGGAGGGGCTGCCAACTCCGACGTTTGTCGGGGCAGCCGGCTCATTCTGGTCGAGCTCAAGAGGGGCTCTGAAACACGGAGTAAAAGGTTAGAAGGAACAAAGCAAAGAGGTCGGAAGGCCAAAGAAGGGAGGCTTGCCCGGCAGCGGTCGGGATCTTCTTGCGGGAAGGTTTCTTGATAATTTTGGCCTTCTTGGCCCCCGGGTTGTCCGCGGCCGAGGTGCCGGCTCCCCCGCGCTTGCGCGTAGTTGTTTGGGTGGTCGTCGCGACTGGTGTTGGAGGCAGAGGGTCAGCACAGGCCAAGGGAATGGCATGTGTGATCTCTAGCATCACACAATCGTCGTCGTCCGATGCGTCTTGGGGACAAGACCGAGTTCGAGGCTTACCCGGGCCGGAAGTGCGGGATACCGGGATTGACAAGTGGTCCTCGTCATCCGGATCTTCCATGAGCGGAGTTGCCGGCATGGCATGGTCTGCGCGCCAACCACCGTTGGCCCACCTCTCGTCCTCCCGGGCTTGTCGGTCAAACCTCTGCAAAAGGAAGATAGCGAGAAGTAGTTAAGGAAACAAGAAAGGCAAGAGTTTAAGGTAGCTTCTATGTCGGTTGCTAGGTTATGTCGGAGAGGAATAACTAGAGGTTACCTTGGGCGGAGGATTAGCGCGGCTGTGTGGTTCAAGTCCCCATTCCCAGTCATCCCCCATGGAGGTTTGGGCGATGGCTCGAACCCGCCTGCGCACTGCCGGCTTGTCCAACTCGAACGGGCTGATCCGAGTTGGGTCTCGGGGCCCGCTCATGTGGCAGATCTTGTGCGCCCGGTTCTGCAGGGGGCTTATCCGGCGGGCGACAAACGTCCTCAGGAGGTCATCCGCCGTCAGCTCGTCCTTGATGGAGAGCAGGTGATCGTGAATGGCCTGGATCTCTGCGTCGCTGCCCGATGGATCCCAGCCCCAATTCGCCTGGGAGTAAGGTGGATCAATGCTGAACTCGGGGAGGTTAATGAAGTCGTACCCCTTGGCATTGTTGGCGGAGTCCGGATTCTTCACGTAGAAGAAGCTACGCTGCCATTTACGGCAGGACTCCAACCCGCAGACTTTGGGAAAGTCGGAGAGCTTCCGGGCGGTAATGGTGGCGGCCCCGCACGCCGTCATCTCCTTGTCCTTCACGCCTTTGTTGGGAATACTCTGCTTCCGGAGCACGAAGTACCTCGCCCAGAGGCTGACCAGGGGCCATAGGCCGAGGTACCCCTCGGAGAAGGCGACGAAGGCCGAGAGGACCGTGATGGAGTTTGCCGGCAAATGATGCGGCTGCAGCTCGAACTTGTTGAGGAAAGCCCGAAAGAATCTGCTTGTCGGAAGGGCGAAGCCGCGCTCGAAGTGCGCGACAAACACCACCCGTTCTCCTTCCTGGGGCGCGGGCTCGACTTCGTCACCGGGAAGCCGGCATATGACCGGTGTCGGGACACGGCGCGTGCGACGTAGCCAGTCGATGTCGTCCTGGCACGCGTCGGACCCTTCCCATCCTCCCCGGACTCCCTCAGTACCCATGTCGGGGTTCTCAGAAGACATGTCGGAGCTGTCCTGCAGCATAAGGAAGATGGTAAGTCGGGGGCACCAAGAGGAGACTTGCGATAAGTCGGGGCCTCCCGGCGCTGAAACAGAATCTAGGCCCGAGTAGCATGGAAGAAGATCTACCGAGACCATTTAAAAGGAAATTAAATGGTTCTAGCAAGGAAGGACCGCTAGCAGTACAATGGTGAATCGCTATTGAAAAGGTATGGCAAGATCTGGTGAAGAGAAACCTATAGCGGTATGGTGGTGACGAAAACAACGATCTACGAGGAAGCTAGCCCTAGTTCTAGCCTGTTCTAGCGAAGAACGGGGATGAACTACCTCGGCCGAACCATGAATCAATCCAATCGAACTTCGGGAGAGGGCCTTACCGTGAAGAAAGGTGTCGCGGAGCGAGAGTTTCTTGTCCCAATGGCAGCGCGGTGAACCTCGGTCGCCGGCGTCGATCTCCCCAGCGTGCGGTGCGTAGGCGGCGTGCGTCGCGGCGGCGATTCGCTCGGGAGCAGAAGGGAGGCAAAGAAGAAGATGATGCGGAGGAAGAAAGAAAAATAACCCCGCCGCCGTATTTAAGAGGGAAGGAGAAGAGGCAGTTGCTAATTTTTCCCGCCCGTTGGTTTCGAGCCGATCGTGGGATCGTGCGTGCGGCGCTTCGCGCGAATGGAGCAGTTGTGGCCGCACGATCGGCCGCACCAGGGGTTACAGAATGGCGACCGTCGGCGGCGGATCGGGTGCGCTCGCCAGCCCAGGAATCGAGGAGGCGCCTCGGGTGCTCAAACTACTCGAGTGCCTGTTAGATGTGACGGCTGGTGGGGCCGGCACGGTGTTTTCCGGACAGCGTGTCAGACCGCGTGGAGCGTTTCTCGGAATGGGGCAGCGTACGTGCGACACGTCTCGGCGAAGATCTGAGACAAAGATTCAGGGATATCAAGAATACCGGAGCGTTAGCCCGGGTTGGCTAAGAACTCGGTGACAAACCAAGACGGCCATGTCGGACGACTTTTACGGTAAGTCGGACAGGCATGCCGGAATTTTCTCATCAGGTCGACATCGTGATGTCGCAAGGCCTTAAGTGACCAACTTGGGCAAGTCGGAGCAAAGGAGTTACCCGACACACTTATGTCTGCTATTGGTTCAAGGCAATTATTGGGTTAAATCTGATGCAGCCCTTCATCCGAGGCTGCAGGACTACACCAGCTTCGGGGACTAGTGTCGGGGGGCTACCCCCGGGTAGGGTAAAGGCGAGGGTAAAATATCCGAGTTTACAGTGGTAACTATCCCTTGCCTGGCGCCAAAGGTCATATGACTCTTCGAGAGGTAAAGGGACGCCCTTTGGAGGGAGCGAGGGCCAGGCTGTCTCCCCTGGTGGTGCTATAAATAGACCCCCGGCCCCTCACTCTCATTCAGGCAAAGGCAGAGATTTCTCCTGAGAACCAGCTTCTCGAAGATGTCTTTGGGAGCAAGCCTAAGACATCTTCGTGTAGCTGGGCCTAGGGGCACTCTCTTGTGCAACGCCCGAGTTCCGGTGCTGGTGTGCGGGGTCCCGGCTAGACCAAGTTGTCTGCTTGGCCGACTTGAACTTATGTCGGAGATGGCCGATATGTTCTAACCGGCATAACCATGTCCGAGGTCTCTATTTATATGTGTTGTGCAGGAAGGAGGATCCGACATACAGGTACGGGACAGGTGAGGTATGTCGGAGGTCTGGGCCCGGCATAGCCATGCCGGCGTACGGAGAGAGGCCCGGCATACTTGTGCCGGGATAAGAGGATATATCCGACATATCCTATGTCGGGCAGGAAGTCAAGGGCGGGTACAAGGCCAGGACACTGTCCCGTCTGACACGGAGGTAAGGTCACCTCCCGTCTGACACGGGCGCGGGACAAAGGGCACGAGACAAGGACGACATGACCATACCACTGTACTGGCAACTGACTGACAGGAGACAAGGCATGGAGAAGGCACGTCCTGTCTCTGGCAGGGGAAGCATCATCACCTAGGCCGGCGGCGGCTGAGGTAAGAGGCATCATGGCCTACCTCGACCTATGTCGGATAGCCCGGCGGCTAGGTCGTGGTAGAGGTGTCGACCTTACCGTTGGACGGGGGCTGTTGTCCGGGGGGCCCGGAGGAATTAGGGTTCCCGGATAACCCGGCAGGAACTCTATATATAGCGCCATAACTCCTCCTGTGAGGAGAGACACCAACCGGAGAGCCAAAACTATAGTCTCATTCACTGCTAGAGCATTTACTCCTTCCTTACTTGTAGTTCATCCTAGCTCTTACCAAAACAGCTCAAGGAGCACCTTGTAGTTCTTGTGAGATACATATAGAGAGAAGCAAGGCAGGAGTAGGGGTGTTACCTCCTCACGAGGGCCCCGAACCTGGGTACATCGTGCGTGTTTGTGGTGTCGTGTGTGTTCGCTTGTTCTCGAGCCGAACTCGGTCGGCTCGTGTTCGTTTCTTGTTTTCTCTCGCGTGAGCTTTTTAGCTCGCTAGCCCTCCCCGGATCCACCAGCGTCCATCGGCCCCACACTTTTAGCCATCCTATGGCATCTGCCGTGATACCACCACGACAAGGAGAAGAGTAAATGCGCCTATAGTTTTGGCTCTCTGGTTGGTGTGTTTCTCACAGGAGGAGTTATGGCTCTATTTATAGAGGGTCGGCCGAGTTGGCCGGGAACCCTAATTCCTCCGGGCCCCACCGGACAAGGGCTACCGTCCAACAGTGATGTCGACACCCCTACCACGACCTAGCGCCGTGCTGTCCGACATAGGTCGAGGTAGGCCATAATGCCTCTTACCGTAGCCGCCGCCGGCATAGGTGATGATGGATCCCCTGTCAGAGACAGGACGTGTCTTCTCCATGCCTTGTCTCCTGTCAGTCAGTTCCCAGTACAGTGGAATGATCACCTCGCCCTTGTCTTATACCCTTTGTCCCGCGCCCGTGTCAGGCGGGAGGTGACTTAGCTTCCTTGTCAGAGAGGTCAGTGTCCTGGCAGTGTACTTGCCCTTGACTTCTGGTCCGACATAGGATATGCCGGACAACCTTGCTCTACCCGGCTTAGTCATGCCGGATCCTCCGTCGTATCCCGGCAGGGATATGTCGGGCCTGCTTACTTCTGCCCGCCCTCCAGAGTCCCGGCGCCCCTATGCCGGAACCTCCTTCCTGCACACAATAAGTAGAGAGATTACGCCGACACGCTTATGCCGGTCAGGTTATGTCGGTCCGACCCATGCTAGTTTATCAGCGTCTCCTGCCTCAGCCTCTCCCGCGCCGGGTGTATGTCGGCTACCTCCGACATACCTCCAAGCCGACTTTACTCATAGCCCGAGCCACCCAGGACCCTGCTCACTAGCACCTGTTTCTGATATTTCACAAGAGAATGCCCCTAGGCCCAGCTACACGAAGATGTCTTAGGCTTGCTCCCAAAGACATCTTCGAGAAGCTGGTTCTTAGGAGAAATCTCTGCCTCTGCCTGAATGAGAGTGAGGGGCTGGGGGTCTATTTATAGTATCGCCAGGGGAGACAGCCTGGCCCCTGCTTCCTCCAAAGGGCACCTCTTGACCTTTTCCAAGAGCCACCTCCTGCGTACCTCCAAAAGGCGTCCCTTTACCTCCCGAAGAGTCATAATACCTTTGGCACCAGGCCAAAGATATTTACCACTGTAAACACGAGTATCTCACCCTCGCCTTTACCCTACCCGGGGGTAGCCCCCCGACACTAGTCCCCGAAGCTGGTGTAGTCCTGCAGACTTGGATGAAGGGCTGCATCAGATTTAACAAAACCACTGCCTGGGATCAGCCGCCGACATTGCTATGACGGGCTGACCAATCACACCGAGCTGCTTAAGTCGGTTTCCATACAGCCTGTCCGACATCATCATGCCGGCCCGACAAGGAGCTTCCGATAGGTTTTATTCGACATATCGCGGAGCCCCCGACCTCAACAAATCTTTTCCCGGATCCTCTTCTGAGACGTGTCATTGATCTGCTGCACCATCCCGCGAATTACGCCACGCGGCCTGACAAACCGTCACAAACGTGCCGCACGGGCCCCACCATCAGTCTCGTCCATCAGGCACTCGAGCGGTTTGACCCCGAGACGCCTCCTCGATTTCCGGGCTGGTAACCGCACCAGATCCGCGGCCGACGGTTCCCATTCTGTGACCCGCTGTGCGGCCGATCGTGCGGGCATAACCGCTCCACCCATGCGAACCGCCGCACGCACGATCCCACTATCCGTTCGAAACGGGCGGGCGGGAAAATCGGTAACCGCGCCTCTCCACTTCCTCTTAACCGCGACGGCGGACGAACTCCTCTTCTTCCTCCGCAATCTCATCTTCCTCTTCCCTGCTCCCTGCACGCTCCCGAACGAACCGCCGCCGCCAAGCACGCTGCGCACGCCGGAGATCCCGACGCCGACGAACGGGAATCGCCACACCACCATTGGGACGATAACATCCCGCGCCGCGTCTCCACCTTCTCCGGTACGCTTCCTCCCGATCCTCTCTAGATTCACCCCATGCTTCGGCCATGGCGACCCCTCCTCTTCTGTTCTTCCCTAGGATGAACGATGCCGCACTGCATCTCCCCGTAGATCTTCGTAGTTGTTCTTGTCGAGGCCCTCTTGACTCTTGTCTTCCTATATCTAGCGGTAGATTCCACTCCACGCTCCCGTAGCATTGCTAGGGTTCTTCCTAATTAAACTCATTTATTTTTCTTTTATTTGGCCCTGGTAGATCTTCATTCTGGCATCTCGATAGTAAATTCGGTTTACAGTCGGAATGCCCCGACTTACTGTCTGTCTCTTCTCGGTGCCCCCGACTTAACATACTGCTTATGCTGCAGGCCAGCTCCGACATGTCTTCCGAAAACGCCGACATGGGTACCGAGGGAGTCCGGGGAGGATGGGAAGGCTCCGACGCGAGTCAGGATGACATCGACTGGCTGCGCCGGACTCACCGCATCCCGGAGGAGGTCATTTGCCGACTTCCCGAGGGAGAGAACGAACCCCAAGTCCAACCCGGGGAGCGGGTAGTCTTCGTCACGCACTTCGAGCGTGGCTTTGCCCTCCCGGCGAGCCCATTCTTCCGCTCTTTCCTCGACTACTACGGTCTGCAACCCCACCATCTTCCGGCTAACGCCATCACCCTACTCTCCGGCTTTGTGTCCTTCTCGGAGGGATACCTTGGCCTCTGGCCGGTGGTCAAGCTCTGGGCCAAATACTTCCAGCTTCGAAAGCAGAGCATACCCAATAAAGGCGTCAAGGACAAGGAGATGACGGCCTGTGGGGCCGCCATTGTGGTTCCTCGGCGGGAGTCCGACTTCCCTCGGATCTCGGGCCTAGAGTCTTGCCGCAAATGGCAACGGAGCTTCTTCTATGTGAGGAATCCCGACTCAGCTGAAGGCAACGAGGAGGAGGAGGCCGAGTTCCTCAATCTTCCCGAATTCAATATTGCCCCTCCGACAGCCCAGCTTCACTGGAGCTCCGACCAGAAGATGTTGGACTCGGAGGTCACCGAGATTCATGAGTATCTCCTGTCGATCAAGGATGAGCTCACGGCCGAGGACCTGCTCTGCACCTTCGTCAGCCGCCGGGTTTGTCCCCTCCAAGCCCGGGTTCACAAGATTTGCCATATGAGTGGCAGGTACGACCCGACGCGGGTCAGCATCTTCACGCTCACTCAGGAGCAGGTATATCGGCGGGTCCAAGCCATTGCCCAGGCCGAGATGGATGCAGACTGGAACTGGGGCTGAGGCCCTACTCGCGCTCTCGTCCCCCACCACAAGTAAGCTTGCTCACTTAACCGACTTAAGCAATTCTCCGACAAACTCATACGATGTTCCTTCTCTTCTTTCGCAGAGGTTTGCCCGGCAGCTCATTGAAGATCAAAGCCATGCCGCGGGGGAGTGGCATCCGGACCTTCCCATCCCGGAGGTTCCACCGAGAGAAGATCCGGATGACGAAGATCACCTATCCATTCCATTGGCTCGCGCCCCTGCCCCGGGTAAGCCTCGTGCCCCCGTTCCAATCAACGAGTGGTCTGATGACGACGAGGATGAATGTCGAATCATAGACGTTATTGACGCTACTCCTCTCAACTTCGCGCCCCCAGCGCCTCCGACAACTGCTACCTCCACCAAGCGAGCCGAGACTCGCAAGCGAGCTGGCACCGGTACGTCCGATACTGGCGGCTCTGAGGCTGGGGCCAAGAGGGCCAAGATCGGCAAGAAGCCGGCAACCAAGCCGCCCAAGAAGAAGAAGGGTCCTCCGACTTCCTCCGGGTACGCCGATCCCCTGAGATTATCTACTCTGTGCCACTTGAACCTTTCTGATAGCACCTTCCGAGTTAACACACCATTGCCTTGAAACAGCGCCCCACTGAAGCTGAACCCGACCGGGCCCCAAGGTCGGAGAGACACCGAGGATGCCGGGCCGACCCGCGCAGAAGGCTCCCCGACACGCAGCAGCCGGGCTGCCACACCGCCACGGAGTGGCAGCGCCGCGACCGGGAGAGACAGAGGGGCCTCCGACCGGGATGTCGGATCCGGTGGGGATGTCCACTCCCCCCCGTTGGGGCGACCTCAAACCGCGTCACCCCCGCCCCACTCGGGAGGGGCCCGTCAGCCGCTGACACAACGCCCTACGCAGCAGCAACAACCGCAGCAACGGCCACCGCAACAGCCGCAGCCTCAGCAACAACAGCAACAGCAACCGCAACCGATCTGGACTCAGCAACAGAGGCGCCCGCCGACCTCAGACGCTAACACCTCCAAGGTGATCACCACACATTCCGGGTCGGCCGTCTTGAGCAAGCGTGACGGGAAACCCGCGGCTACCGGGAAGACCACGGATCAAAAGAGAGGTGAGGTTCCTCCGGGCAAAATCCTAGTGGTGCCTCCTCCTCCCGTGGCAGTCAAAACAGCTGCGTTGCAAACGCTAGAGGCCACTGCTGGCCAAGCTCCTCCTGCTGCCGAGTTGCTCATCCTGGGTGATGACTGTTCAGGTTCGCTGGAGCAGTTCAACTTGGACTGGAACGCTGCCGATACTAGCGAGGTATCCTCCTCGGACCCGAACATCCGACATCCTGCCGGCCCCGGGAAAATTGCCCAATCACTGCATACCCTTCAGTGCGCAGTTCTCCGGATGACCCGGGACGCCGAGGTAAGTCTCTTAAATATATACACCCCCACTAGTCCCCGAGATTCGTGTGGAGTAATCGAAAATCGACCGAGTGAAGATTACTCGGCGGGAATCTTCCCACAAATGAGTTAACGCCTAGCCTCCTTCCAGGCTTGCAACAAGGAGTGGAGCAAGCTGTTTCAAAAGCTGCTCGTCAAGCACAGCGGCCTCCGGAAGAAGTACAAGACTCTTGAGGCGGCCCAAGGTACTCTTTCTTCTCTACCGACATACTTTCCCTTTTTCTACTTCCTCTCCTGATATCCCCGACTCGTCGACCTTGTCAGCTGAAAAGGAAGCCCAGGTTGCGGCTGCGCATCGGACTGCGCTTGAGAGAGAGCAGGCCGAGATAGTCCGGCTTCGCCAAGAACTCGCGAAGTCCAAGCATGAACAAGCCGAGATGACCAAGGCCATGAATGAAGTAATGGAGGCGCAGGAGACGGTTGTGACGGATCTCCAATCTCGCGCCAGCCTGGCCGAGAACAAACTGTCCGTCCTCATAGCCAAATGCGACACCTGGTTGGCCGAGTTGCAACGGATCAACGGCCAAATGGACAGTGAGTCTCCTCCCTTCTTGCTTATTGGGTTTTCAATATTACCCCGTCACTGCCGGCTTGCCTTGTAATTCGACAATAGCTCTTTTCTCCTCAGAATCCTTCTCGCACTCGCAACATGCTGCTGTCCAGGCTGTTAGCAAGGCCCGGGGTAAGAGAGCGCACCTCGGTCCCATCTCGACTGAGTGGGACGTTGAGGATCACCTGATTGCCCTCAACGCACGTCTTGTCCCCCTGAAAAGCATCGGCTTAGGCCTGCTCGACGCCGGCATTTCGGTCTTCCGGCAACTGTGGCCCGGCATCGAGCCTCCCAAGAATGTTTCCGAGTTGGCCGAAGAAATGAGGAAAGCCGAGCTAAGACTCCGGGAGTGGAGATCCTCCGCTGCTCGTGCCGGGGCGGACCAGGCCTTGTCCTTCGTACTATCTTGGTATGAAGGGATTGACCTGGACCAAGTCAAGACGCAGCGCGAAAACTCCGTCTGGACCACTGACTCGGCCAAGATCCAGCGCCGCCAAGAAGCTGCCGACTATATGGCCAAATACTCGCGCCCGCATGAGTTTGTTGCTGGCACTGTCTATCCGGACGACGATGAGTCTGACACCGATGTCAGCGAAGCCGAAGATGAGGAGGAGGAGGAGGCCGACCCGGACGAGCACGCCGGCATGGACGCCGAGGCGGGAGTCCCCGAGTCCACCGAGCAGACCCCTGAGTCTGGGACCGTGGCTACCAACCCCGAAGAGCCTACCGCCGCCGTGTCCACGTCCGCTGCCACCGACATCACCGCTCCGGAAGCGACCGACGTCACCAAGTCGGCCACCACCGACACTGGTCACCCGGAAGCGACTAGCTCCGTCGTGCCGCCTGCCCCTGAGATAGCCTCCGCGCAAACTTCTGCTGCCGCCTCTGCATCGGTTTCCACTCCTGCTGCCGAGACTACTGCGTAAAACCTTAGAGAACAATTCTGTCAAATCCCCGGAATGCCGGGTGCATATGTAATATATACAATCTTAAGTAGAATACTCTGCTATCTGTCTTATTGAACCGAACAAGGACTTAGTCATGTCGGATTACTTTACACCGAGTCCCCGGGTTTACTTTCTCGTTTACTATACTTAGTGATTTTTGCTCTTGTCTACCATACAGGCGTTCGACAGTCGAGTCACAAAATCACGACTATAGCATACGGTACTAGAAAATGCCCGAGTTAAGGTTTAAAGGTATTCGACATAACGTAAGAATAATTGAAATACAGGGTTAGCACACAACACATGCCGAATTGCTTTTATACCGAGTCCCCGAGTTCGTTTTCGTGTTTACCATCTTCCACTATCTTTGCTCTTGACTACCACTTTGGGCATCCGTCAGTCGAGTCACAAGATCATTTCACATAGCATACATTACTTAACTTTGAAGCAAGGTTGAAAGCTTATTCGGCATATGGACAACAAAAACGAAACATACAAGGCAGTCCCCGAGTTTCACCTCGAGACGCCGGTACGCAGATAACAGAGAAATAACTGAGATACAAACACAAATAAAGATCGGGCAGTCCCCGAGTTCATCCCGGGGTGCCGACAGGCAAAAGACATAAGAGAGAAACACTCATGCGGATAAGGCAGTCCCCGAGATTCACTCCGGGGTGCCGGCATTTCATTCAAAAGGGACCGATATACATACACTGTGCCCTTAAGTCTGAAAGGGACGAAGTAGAGCTACATTCCACGGTCGTTTGGTTTCCTCTCCGGCTTTATCCATTACACCCTTTATGGCTTCCTGTGCATCTACAAGATAATAAGAGTCATTGTGCAGGGCTTTGCTTACAACAAAAGGTCCTTCCCATGGAGGGGATAACTTGTGCATGCCGGCAGTGCGCTGTATCAGCCTCAGCACCAGATCTCCTTCTCTGAACACCCGGGGGTGTACCTTCCGGCTATGATAGCGTCGGAGGTTCTGCTGGTATATTGCTGACCGAGATAGGGCCAATTCTCTTGCTTCTTCGAGCAAATCGACATCATTCTCTCGGGCTTCTCTTGCCTCGGTTTCTGTAAACATTGCCACTCTGGGCGAGTCATACTGTATGTCGGTTGGCAACACTGCCTCAGCACCATACACCATAAAAAATGGTGTGTACCCGGTGGACCTGTTGGGTGTGGTCCGGAGACCCCATAGCACCGCCGGTAGTTCTTCTATCCAGCATCCCGGAGTCCGCAGGAGTGGTTCTATCAACCGGGCTTTTATGCTGGCCAGTACCAATGCGTTGGCTCTCTCAACCTGCCCATTCGCTTCTGGGTGTGCCACCGAGGCCACGTCAAGCCGGATTCTTTTTTCAGCACAGAACCGAGCAAATTCCCCTACTGCAAAATTGGTGCCATTGTCGGTGATAATGCTATGCGGGTAACCATATCTCAGTATGATATCCTTCAAAAATGAGACGGCCGTAGCTCCATCACACTTCCGAATCGGCTTCACCTCGATCCACTTGGTGAACTTGTCCACCATGACTAGTATATGAGTCATGTTACCTCGCGCCGGCTTGAATGCACCCACCATATCCAAGCACCATACAGCAAACGGCCAAGTGATGGGGATAGTTTTTAGTGCTGCTGCCGGCATGTGTATTCTGTGGGCAAACCTCTGGCAACCTCCACACTTCCGGACAATATCTTCTGCTTGCTGTAGAGCCGAAGGCCAATAAAACCCATGCCGGAAGACCTTTGCTACCAGTGCTCTTGAGGAAGCATGATGACCACATTCACCTTGATGTATCTCCAGCAGCATTTCTTGCCCTTCTTCTGGGTCCACGCAGCGCTGCAGCACCTCAGTGACACTTCTCTTGTACAGCTCTTGGTTGATCACCGTGTAAGCCTTGGATCTTCTCAACACTTGCCGAGCTTCCACTTCACTGCCAGGCAAGGTCCCATCCAGGATATATGCCATGATGGGCTGCGCCCAATCCGGCACCGGCCTCACAGGGAAGATTGGGGCGTCTATTTCCATAGGTTCGGCTGTCATCACCTCTGCCGACCTATTCTGCGCAGTCCCCGGATTCAGCCAAATGCTCCCGACATCCACCTCCATGGGCACGGCCTCTGCCTCCGAGCTCTTCGGGATAAAGATGGATTCTGACTCGGGTGATGGCTTGATTGACGGTTTCCTCAAGTGCTCCAAAGCTATGCCGGGTGGGATTGCGTCCCGTGATGACCCCAACTTGGACAGTACATCCGCAGCCTCATTCTCTCCCCGGGGTATGTGCTTGAACTCGCATCCTTCAAAAAATCCGGAAATTTTCTGCACATGGAACCGATGTGACGCCATGTTGGCATCCAAAGCGTCCCAATTTCCCGACACCTGCTGCACCACCAAATCCGAGTCGCCATAACATTCTACCCGCCGGATGCCAATTTCCTTAGCGACATTGAGGCCATGCACGAGTGCCTCATACTCAGCCACATTATTGGATGCCGAGAAGTGAATTTGGAGCACATATTTCAGTATATCTTGCTTCGGGGAAGTGAGGACTACACCGGCCCCCAATCCAATTTTGGCCTTGGACCCTTCAAAGTGCATCTTCCAGAAGTTGAAGTCGGGCAGGGGAGGTTCATATTGCATCTCGGCCCAGTCCACCAAAAAGTCCGGCAGCGCCTGCGACTTAATGGCGTCTCTCCTCTCGTAATCCGGGGCGTACGGAGACAACTGGATGGCCCACTTGGCAATTCGGCCGTTGGCATCTTTGCACCCGATGATCTCGGACAGGGGGGCCTCACTCACCACCGTGCCCGGATGTTCTTGAAAGTAGTGCTTTAACTTGGTGACCGCAAGATATACGCCATAGGCCATCTTCTGGTAGTGCGGGTAATTCTGCTTGGAGAGGGAGAGCACCTCACTCAGATAATATACGGGCCTCTGCACTACCTTCTCACCCTCTTCTCGCGCCACCACCATCACGACGCTTACAACTCGGTTTGTGGCCGCAATATAGAGCAACATCGGCTCCTTGGGTAATGGGGATGCCAACACTGGTGCGTTTGAGAGTGTCTTTTTCAGGTCATTAAAAGCTGCATCTGCTTGCGGTGTCCACACAAAGGTTTTGCTCTTTTTCATGAGCTGGTACAGAGGCAAAGCTTTCTCTCCTAATCGGCTCACAAACCGACTTAGGGATGCCAGGCACCCGGTGAATTTTTGTACATCTTTAAGACGGGTGGGCAGTTTCATGCTCTCGATAGCTCGGATCTTGCCCGGGTTAACCTCAATGCCCCGGCTAGACACCAGGAAACCGAGTAACTTTCCGGCCGGCACACCGAAAGTGCACTTATCCGGGTTAAGCTTCATTCGAAATTTTCTCAAGTTAGCGAATGTCTCTCTTAGATCATCGATCAGAGTGGATTTTTCTTTTGTTTTTATGACTATGTCATCGACATACACCTCTGCATTCCGACCTATTTGTTCATGCAAGCATTTCTGCATGCATCTTTGATAAGTGGCACCGGCATTTCTCAACCCGAAGGTCATGACACGATAGCAATAAGCCCCGTACGGGGTAATAAAAGCAGTCTTTAATTGATCAGCCGGGTTCAAAGGTATCTGGTGAAAACCAGAATACGCATCTACAAAAGACAAAAGCTCACACCCGGCAGTGGAGTCGATCACTTGATCTATCCGGGGGAGCGGGAAAGGATCTTTCGGGCATGCCTTGTTGAGATTGGTGAAATCAATGCACATGCGCCACACCTTGGCCAGCAGGGGGTCATCTTTCTTCTTCTCTACCAGGACCGGGTTAGACAACCAGTCCGGGTGCAGCACTTCCATCACGAATCCAGCCGCAAGCAGTACGGCTAGATGCTCCATGATCGCAGCTCTTCTCTCGTCCGAGAGACGTCTCGTCGGTTGCTTCACCGGCTTGGCATCCGGCCTGACGAACAAAGAGTGCTCAGCCAACTCCCTCGGAACTCCTTGAAGGTTATCATTCGACCATGCAAAGACGTCCCGATTCTCACGGAGGAAGTCGGTGAGCTCGCCTTCCTATTTGCTGTCCAAGCTGGTGCCGATGATCACCCGGTGCTCTGGGTTAGCCGGGTCCACCACGACCTTCTTGGTCTCCTTTGGCGGCTGGAAGGAAGCATGCTGCTCTGGGTTCACCATCCCGGGCACGCCGAGCTGTGAGGTTTGGGCCAGCGTCACCACTTGCTGGATTCTCTTCTTTTCCTCAGCTATGACCAATGATTCGGCCAAGCATGAGCCGGCAGTAGCACACTCAATAGAGCGCTTGTAGTCCCCCGAGATGGTGATTATGCCATTCGGACCTGGCATCTTCATCTTTAGATAACCCATGTGGGTGGAGATCATGAACTTGGCCAGTGCAGGTCGGCCAATCAGGGCATGGTATGGGCTCTCGAGGTCCACGACCTCGAACTCAAGACTCTCAGTCCGACAGTTCTCCCGGGTTCCGAACAGCACATCTATCCAGATCTTGCCCATAGGCGAACAAGAAACCCCCGGCACAATGCCATGTAAGGTTGTGCTGGTCGGCAGCAGTGTGTTCAGGGACACTTCCAACTTGAGCATGGTGTCCTTGTACATGATGTTGATGGCACTGCCATTGTCGACCAGGACTCTGCTGAACCGGACATTGATACTTGGCCCGATGAATGTCGGGTCCACCACTAGGGCGTAGCCTCCCGGCTTAGGCATGACTCGGGGGTGGTCCTTCCGCCCCCAGGTGATCTCCATCTCGGACCAGTGCATGAACTTGGGCACAGCCGGCATTACTGCATTCACCTCCAGAGCGCGTTGTCGCAGACTCTTCTTATCAGTGGGCTCGGTCACAAAGACCACATAGCTCTGATGAGCTTCCTGATAGTTACCCTGGGGGTACCCGCCCTGGTTGCTGGGACCGGCATTGTTGTTACCTCGGATGTTCACCACGTTTACCGGCCTTGCCGGTGGCCGCCTCTGAGCTGGCGGGTTAACCCGGACAGTATTGGCCCCTGTTACCGGTGCCGGTGGCCTTGGAGCCGCGGGCCTCTCCGGGGCAGTCACCAGAGATCCTCCTGGTGCGCCTTCCCGCCGCATGCGCTGATACCAGCTGCACTGCCGAGTTGTGTGATTTGCTGGCCGGTTGGGTTCGAAAGTGTGATAGCAGCAGGGCTTGTCCAGCATCTCCTCGTAAGTCAAGGGCTTCCTCTGCTCGGCCCAAGTCTTCTTTGCCTCCTGACTCTGGCCCCAACCCTGGCCGTCAGTTTTCTGCCGCTGGTTGCTACCGGCATCTCCCTGCTCCCGGGTTACTGCCGCCACCTGATGCGAGGCATAACGAAAGTCGGGTTCCCTCCTTTTCTGGCCAAAATCCTGGCGGTCATTGTTCCTACCCGGCCCGGATCTGTTGTTCCCCGGGTTCCTCCTACTCGGTTCGCCCGAGTCCAGCTGAGGTTGCATTGGATCACCGAGAGCATAGCTGTCGGCAATTCTCATGGTCTCGGCCAAGGTGGCCGGCATTTCCCTCTGCAGCTTCTGCCAAAGCATGGAGCCATGTCGGCATCCCTGCGCAAACCATGAAATGGCTTGGGCCTCCACGACCCCTTCGCAGGAGTTGCAGATTGTGCTCCACCGAGTCAGGTACTCTCGGTCAGTTTCGTTGTCCCTCTGCCTGCACATCGCAAGCTGCTGAGGTCGGTTTGGTCTCTTGTAGGTGCTGGAGAAGTTGCTGACAAAGGCTTCCTCGAAGTCCAGCCAGCTGTTGACACTTCCCTCTCTCAAGTTGTTCAGCCAGATTCGGGCTGGCCCCTCAAGCATCTGCGGGATGTATCTTACCGCCCACCGGCGGTTTCCCCCCACAATGTGCACTGCTGTCACATAGTCGGTCAACCAGTCCTCTGGCTTGGTGCTGCCGTCATAAGTCTTGGCTCCCCGGTTCAACTGAAAGTGGGGGACAGGCTGCTCCGACATGATCCGGGGTCCAAAACAAGAAGGACCGGGTGGGCCTTGCTCCTCCATCAGCTCAGATCGATATATCCGATCTAGCTTAGACCGGGCATCATTTGGATCTAACTGGCGAGTTCCCAGTCGTGACCCCAGAGCACTCTCATACGCATGATACCCGGCTTTGGCCATTGCCGAGTTGCCGTCATCGTACCGGCTGGCTTCCTGTCCGCCCATCTGCCGCTGCGGCATTGCCCCAACAACTTGACGCCTCGGGGCTTGATTCGGCGCCAGATACCGAGGTGGGTGTCCTCGACCAACCGAGTTGGCATTTCCGACATTCCGATTACTCGGTGCCTGTCGGCTTCTGCTCTGTGCCTGCCCCATGTTGCGCTGCTCTGCTATCATTCTGAACTCAAATCTTTCAATGATATGCCAACATTATAACTCAAATCTTTATTTCCTTTATCTGTATCGCAGGAATTTGATTTTCTTGTTAAATTTATTTCCTACTTCATTCTGAACTTGTTTGATCGAATAAAAATTTCCAGATTAACATTCCCTAAGTGGATATCCATATATCTACTCGGAATATTCATAAAGTCTATGAAATAAAGACTTCCACTATACGTTAAAGTACTTCATTGATTCACATACACCCATATGCATGATTCTCAACAAATTATACTCAAAACGTTCAGTGAAGTTTATGAAATAAAGGTCTCCACTACACGTTAATTACTTCATTGATCCACATACATCTATATGCATGATTATCAATAAGTCATATGACCGCTTTCTGAAAACGGTGTCTTAGTTATCTTGCAAGTGTCAAAAGATCAAATCTAAAGACTTGTAGATCCATCCGTATGGAGCTTCTTCACTGACTATAACATTGACATGACTTAAACGGTAGTGCCACACGAATGTGGTGTCTTTATTAAGTTTGTATCCTTTGGCATTAATATTATGAATGTGGGAGCTTCTACCATCTAAATTCAAATCGGCTTATGATCATTACTTCATAAATATAGGACAACGATTTTGTCACTAACATATATGAACAATTGTCTTGCTAGAGAAGACATACTTATAACGATCATACTAACAGGCGATCATAAAAGAATTTATTCAAATGGTAGATCTAGAGGGAGAGTGTCTATGGCCATCACAACATTTTGTCTGCCATCATCAACACACATTGTCGCCTCATCCTTCCAAGCTATTCAAGCAGTAAAACTGGTTTTCATAAAACATGACTAGTATCAAAAACTTAGTCACTACTGCGAGTACTTGCTTAGGTAAAACATTCATAACGTGTATATCATATATATACACCATCATCATTGATGACTTCCCGGCGATCTGTTTCATCTTCTTGATTCTTCCAACGCAACCAAGAACCATGAAGGTGAACGATTCCCCTTGTATGACATAGTCTATGACAAAGCATTTGCACCTGGCAACGTCGTCTGTCATCCAGTGATCGAGCTGAGCGAGGCGTCTCAATGTCATCAAATATGACCAATGTCATCGAGTATGACCAGTGTCATCAATTATGACTGCCACGTGCTCCTTCAATGCGTGTATTCTCTTCCATCTTGGTTGAGAAGAAAAACAGTCAACATACTGTTAAACTTCATCAACCCAACTTTAGGTGTATCCCGAGTTTAGCGATCATCTCATATGTTCGCGATCTAACAACTCGTACCCACCGTCAATGCTCTATGGCAGAGATCACAGCATACACTGGACTATGATGATATTATCCGCACAAAAACTTGATAATCCAAATTATCATTTAGTTAGCGGAATCTCCGGGTTTATCTCCTAGCGGGTATTGTATCACAAAGAGCTAATGGTTTAAACAAGGAGTATCCTCAAGCTAAAGTATAAAACTATGAAGTTTGGACCCAACCTTTTAAGTTTCTCAATCGCAGGATTGCTCCTAATTTTTAAATAAGGCTATCACATTGGTTAATATCTACAAAGGTTTTGCAAAACATAAAGACTTTGTTCATTATAAAATAGGGTTCAAGTTTTAATAAAATAAAACTACCAGAACTCCCACTCAAAACGAATATCCCTCTAATCGTTTTAGTGATTACACGATCCTCATCCATTATGCAACCCCTCATCGTCAGAGCCGACAACATAACTTCAAAGTTAGACATCGACATGTCAATCACAACAACTTTGTGACTCATGCTTAACCTTTCGGTCACCTTGTTCCGAGGCCATGTCTGTACATGCTAGGCTCGCCATAATAACCTTCAACGTAAATGCGTGTGCAACATGGCTTACACCCACTGTATGCGAACGACGATATGTTTGACACCCGATCGTCACGGCCTGCCTCATAACGTAGAACTTTCTTGGTGGTGCACGTCGAAGGGAGAACACAAATGGTATTTTGGAGGGATCATCTTATATTACTACCGCCGTGTAACTAATATATACTATATATATTCACACAATATAAGATGCACACAAAACATCAAAATGTAATGCGACGTGATATGGTCCTTGCGCCGATGGTCTCCTTCGCGCCCACAGTTTATAAACAATTTAATAAACCTACCTTGACCATATCATATAGCCCCTGCAAAATAAAGTTAGACGCCTCTACTTTATCTTTTGCATATTTTACGTGGCTTGGGGCTGTCGTAAATAGAACCGCTTCATACCTACGAACCTATGACCACAACAACGATCAAATAATTGCATATTTATTCATCCCTTTCGGGCCCTCCATTGAAAATGCAAAGCCAACTAAAGAGAGAGAGACAGACACCCGCCAGCCACATATACGGAACCAGCCGTATGTCAGTTGTGGAACCAGTCTCGCGTAAGCGTACGCGTAAGGTCGGTCCGGGCCGCTTCATCAACTCGATGCTGCCGGCAGTGCAAGTGCACACGAGAGGGTAGCAAATAATAAGAACGCTGTCCCCGTGATAAACACGGGTGCAGCTAGCGCACAGCTATATCTACGCATAGATCGGCTCTAATACCACTGAAGGGGATCGCATGCAGAAAACAAAAAAATTCCTAACATCGATAACCTTAAACTAGCCAGAATCTATACTATGCAGATATAGTAGTACGCAGGGGGTTCGGTATACATACCCTTGTAGATCGAAAAGCGGGGATTACGCTCCCGCACAAGCGTTGCTGACGTAGACGCCGTAGCCAACCTCAAGGTCGCGGAGAACTTGTCGTGGTGGTATCACGGCAGATGCCATAGGATGGCTAAAAGTGTGGGGCCGATGGACGCTGGTGGATCCGGGGAGGGCTAGCGAGCTAAGAAGCTCACGCAAGAGGAAAGAAGAAACGGACACGAGCCGACTCAACCCGGGTCAAAAACAAGCAAGAACAACCAGGAAAACTCAAGAACACGAACAAACCCACACGGTACCACAAACACGCACGATGTACCCAGGTTCGGGGCCCTCGTGAGGAGGTAACACCCCTACTCCTGCCTTGCCTCTCTCTATATGTGTCTCACAAGATCTACAAGGCGCTCCTTGAGCTGTTTTGGTAAGAACTAGGAAGAACTACAAATGAGGAAGGAGTAAATGCCCTAGCAGTGAATGAGACTATAGTTCTGGCTCTCTGGTTGGTCTCTCCCCTCACAGGAGGAGTTATGGCGCTATATATAGAGTTCCTGCCGGGTTATCCGGGAACCCTAATTCCTCCGGGCCCCCCGGACAACAGCCCCCGTCCAACGGTAATGTCGACACCTCTACCACGACCTAGCCGCCGGGCTATCCGACATAGGTCGAGGTAGGCCATGATGCCTCTTGCCGCAGCCGCCGCCGGCCTAGGTGATGATGCTTCCCCTGCCAGAGACAGGACGTGCCTTCTCCATGCCTTGTCTCCTGTCAGTCAGTTGCCAGTACAGTGGTATGGTCACGTCACCCTTGTCTCGTGCCCTTTGTCCCGCGCCCGTATCAGACGGGAGATGACCTTACCTCCGTGTCAGACGGGACAGTGTCCTTGCCTGCACTTGCCCTGCACTTGTACTTGCCCTTGACTTGTTGCCCGACATGCGGTATGTCGGACACATCCTCCTATCCCGGCACAAGTATACCGGGCTTGTCTCCGCATGCCGGCATGGCTATGCCGGGCCTGGACCTCCGACATACCTCACCGGGCCCGCACATGTATGTCGGATCCTCCTTCCTGCACAACACATATAGATAGAGATCTCGGACATGGTTATGTCGGTTAGAACCTGTCGGCTACCTCCGACATACGCTTAAGTCGGCCAAGCATACAACTTGGTCTAGCCGGGACCCTGCACACCAGCACCGGTTTCGGGCGTCGCACAAGAGAATGCCCCTAGGCCCAGCTACACGAAGATGTCTTAGGCTCGCTCCCAAAGACATCTTCGAGAAGCTGGTTCTTAGGAGAAATCTCTGCCTTTGCCTGAATGAGAGTGAGGGGCTGGGGGTCTATTTATAGTATCACCAGGGGAGACAGCTTGGCCCCTGCTTCCTCCAAAGGGCACCTCTTGACCTTTTCCAAGAGCCACCTCCTTCGTACCTCCAACAGGCGTCCCTTTACCTCCCGAAGAGTCAAAAGACCTTTGGCACCAGGCCAAAGATATTTACCACTGTAAACACGGGTATCTTACCCTTGCCTTTACCCTACCCGGGGGTAGGCCCCCCGACACTAGTCCCCGAAGCTGGTGTAGTCCTGCAGCCTTGGATGAAGGGCTGCACCAGATTTAACCCGATAACTGCCTTGAACCGAAAGCCGACATAACTATGTCGGGTAACTCGATTGCTCCGACTTGCCCAAGTCGGTCACTTAAGGCCCTGCGACACCACGATGTCGGCCTGATAAGAAATTTCTGGCAAGCCTGTCCGACTTACTGTAGAATCATCCGACATGGTCATCTCGGTTTGTCACCGAGTTCTCAGCCACCCTGGGTTATTGTTCCGGTACTCTCGACACCACCAAATCTTTCTCTCAGATCTCTCGCCGAGACGTGTCACATACATGCTGCACCATTCCGAGAAACGCGCCACGCGGTCTGACAAGCTGTCCCGAAAACATCGCACCGGCCCCACCAGCCGTCACATCTAGCAGGCACTCGAGTGGGTTGAGCACCCGAGGTGCCTCCTCGATTCCTGGGCTGGCAACCGCATCCGATCCGCCGCCGACGGTTCCTATGCTGTAACCCACGGTGCGGCCGATCGTGCGGCCACAACCGCTCCACTCGCGCCAACCGCCGCACGCACGATCCCACGATCGGCTCGAAACCAACGGGCGGGAAAACCTAGCAACTGCCTCTTCTCCTTCCCTCTTAAATACGGCGGCGAGGTTCCTCTCCTTCCTCCGCATCATCTTCTTCCCTGCTTCCCCACTGCTCTCGAGCGAAACGCCGCCGCGACGCACGCCGCGCACGCACTGCACGCCGGAGAGCTCGACGCCGACGATCGGGAACCGCCACGCCACCGTCGGGACGCGAACCTCTCGCGCCGTACCTTCGCCTTCTCCGGTAAGTTTCCTCTCGAGGCTTGAACAGATCGAACCGTGGTTCGGCCGAGGTAGTTCATCCCCGTTTTTTGCTAGAACAGGCTAGAACTAGGGTTAATTTCTCCGCAGATCATTGTTTCCGTCATCACGACACCGCTATAGGTTTCTCTTCACCAGATCTCGCCATACCTTTTCAATAGCGACTCACCATTGTACTGCTAGCGGTCCTTCCTTGCTAGAACCATTTAATTTCCTTTTAAGTGGTCTCGGTAGATCTTCTTCCATGCTACTCGGGCGTAGATTCTGTTTCAGTGCCGGGAGGCCCCGACTTACCGCAAGTCTCCTCTTGGTGCCCCCGACTTACCACCTTCCTTATGCTGCAGGACAGCTCCGACATGTCTTCGGAGAACACCGACATGGGTACCGAGGGAGTCCGGGGAGGATGGGAAGGGTCCGATGCGTGCCAGGACGACATCGACTGGCTACGCCGAACTCACCGCATCCCGGAGGCGGTCCTCTGCCGACTTCCTGATGGCGAGAACGAACCCCGAACCCAACCCGGGGAGCGGGTAGTCTTTGTCACGCATTTCGAGCGTGGCTTTGCCCTCCCAGCAAGCCCATTCTTCCGCTCCTTCCTCGACTACTACGGTCTGCAACCCCATCATCTCCCGGCCAATGCCATCACCCTCCTTTCCGCCTTCGTGACCTTCTCGGAGGGATACCTCGGCCTCTGGCCGGTGGTCAAGCTATGGGCCAAATACTTCCAACTACGGAAGCAGAGCATCCCCAACAAAGGCGTCAAGGAGAAGGAGATGACGGCTTGCGGGGCTGCCATCGTGGTTCCTCGGAGGGAGTCCGACTTCCCCCGGATCTCGGGCCTAGAGTCCTGCCGCAAATGGCAACGGAGTTTCTTCTATGTCAGAAACTCCGACTCGGTTGAAGGTGACAAGGAGGAAGGGACCGACCTTATCAACCTTCCCGAGTTCAATATCGCTCCCCCGACTGCCCAGCTTCACTGGAGTTCGGACCCGAAGACGCTGGACTCGGAGGTCAACGAGATCCACGAGTACCTCCTTTCGATTAAGGACAAGCTCACCGCCGAGGATCTACTATGCACCTTCGTCAGCCGCCGGGTTTGTCCTCTCCAGGCCCGGGTTCACAAGATTTGCCACATGAGTGGCAGGTACGACCCGACCCGGGTTAGCGTCTTCACGCTCACTCAGGAGCAAGTATACCGGCGAGTCCAGGCTATTGCCCAGGCCGAGATGGACCCATCCACCTGGGCCTGGGGGATGAAGCCCCATACGCGCTCTCGTCCTCCTCCACAAGTAAGCTGGTTCACCTGACCGAGTCAAGCAATTCTCCGACATACTTATGGTACAACCATCTCTGTACTCACATGTATCTTTTGTTCTCTCACAGAGGTTCGCTCGGCAGCTCCTCGAAGACCAGATCCATGCCGCGGGGGAGTGGCATCCGGACCTTCCCATCCCGGAAACATTGCCCAGCGAGGACCCGGATGACGAAGATCATCTATCCATTCCCCTGGCTCGCGCCTCTGCCCCGGGTAAGCCTCGCGCACCCGTTCCAATCAACGAGTGGTCGGATGACGACGAGGATGAGTGTCGCATCATAGATGTTATTGACGCTACTCCTCTCAACTTCGCGCCCCCAGCGCCTTCGACCACCGCCACCTCCAGCAAGCGAGCCGAGACCCGCAAGCGAGCTGGCACCGGTACGTCGGATACCGGTGGCGACGAGGCGGGCGCCAAGAGAGCCAAGACCGGTAAGAAGCCGGGAACCAAGCCGCCCACGAAGAAGAAAGGTCCTCCGACCTCCACCGGGTGAGCCGATTTCTCGAGATCCTTTGCCCTGCTACTTCGACCTCTCTGACAGTACCGTCCGAGTTAATATGCCAATGTCCTGAAACAGTGCCCCCCTGAAGTTGAATCCGACCGGGCCCCAAGGTCGGAAAGACACCGAGGAGGCCGGGTCGACTCGCGGGGAAGGCTCTCCGACCCGCATGAGCCGGGCTGCCACACCGCCGCTGAGTGGCAGCGCCGCGGCCGGGAGGAACAGAGGGACTTCCGACAGGGATGTCGGATCTGGTGGGGACGCTACCTTCGACACAGTGAGGCGACCCCAGACCGTGTCACCCCCACCCCACTCGGGAGGGGTCCTTCAGCCGCCGACACACCGCCCTCTGCTGCAGCAACCAACGCAGCAACGGCCGCATTCACACCAGCAACAACAACCGCAAGGACAGCGCCAGCAACCTCCACCTGTCCGGACTCAGCAGCAGAGGCGTCCGCCGACCTTGGACACTACCACCTCCAAGGTGATCACCACACCATCCGGGTCGGCCGCCTCGGGCAAGCGTGATGGGACCACGAGTCAGAAAAGAGGTGAGGTTCCTCCGGGCAAAATCCTAGTGGTGCCCCCTCCTCGCGTGGCCGTCAAGACAGCTGCGCTGCAGACGCTAGAGGCCACTGCTGCCCAAGCTCCGCCTGCCGCCGAGTTGCTCATTCCGGGTGCCGACTGTTCAGGTTCACTGGAGCAGTTCAACCTGGACTGGAATGCTGCCGACACCAGCGAGGTGTCCTCCTCTGACCCGAACGCCCGACATCCCGCCGGACCCGGGAAAATTGCCCAATCTTTGCACTCTCTACAGTGCGCAGTTCTCCAGATGACCCGGGACGCTGAGGTACGTCTCTTAATTATTCCCCCCCACTAGTCCCCGAGATTCGTGTGGAGTAATCGAAACTCGACCGAGTGAAGATTACTCGGCGGGAATCTTCTTAGAACTGAGTTAACGCGTAACCCCGTTTCAGGCTTGCCACAAGGAGCGGAGCCGGTTGTTTCAAAAATTGCTCGTCAAGCACAGCGTCCTCCGGAAGAAGTACAAGACCCTTGAGGCGGCACAAGGTACTCTATTCCTTCTGCCGTCATACTTTCCCTTTTCTTATTTCTTCTCCTGACATCCGCGACCTGCCGACTTCGTCAGCTGAAAAGGAGGCCCAGGTTGCGGCTGCGCACCGGACTGCGCTTGAAAAAGAGCAGGCCGAGGTATCCCGGCTTCGCCAAGAACTCGCGAAGTCGCAGCAAGAGCAGGCCGAAATGACCAAGGTGATGAACGAGGTGACGGAGGCGCAGGAGACTCTTGTGACGGATCTCCAATCTCGCGCCAGCTTGGCCGAGAACAAATTGTCCGCCCTCACGGCCAAATGCGACATTTGGTTGGCCGAGTTGCGACGAATCAACAGTCAAATGGACAGTGAGTTTTCTCCCCTCTTGCTTACTGAGTTTCCAATGTTACGCCGCTATCTCCGGCTTGCTCTCTAACTCGGCAATAGCTCTTTTTGCTTCAGAATCCTTCTCGCACTCGCAACACGCCGCTGCCCAAGCTGTTAGCAAGGCCCGGGGCAAGAGAGCGCACCTTGGTCCCATCTCGACTGAGTGGGACGTTGAGGACCATCTGATTGCGCTCAACGCGCGTCTTGTCCCGCTGAAGAGCATCGGCGTAGGCTTGCTCGACGCCGGTATCTCGGTCTTCCGGCAGCTGTGGCCCGGCATCGAACCTCCCAAGAACGTTCCCGAGCTGGCCGATGAGCTGAGGAAGGCCGAGCTGAGACTCCGGGAGTGGAGGTCCTCTGCTGCCCGTGCCGGGGCGGATCAGGCCTTGTCCTTTGTACTATCTTGGTATGAAGAGATTGACCTGGATCACGTCAAGACGCAGCGCGAAAACTCGGTGTGGACCACAGATCCGACTAAAATCCAGCGCCGCCAAGAATCCGCTGACTACATGGCCCAATACTCGCGTCCGCACGAGTTTGTCCCTGGCCCTGTTTATCCGGATGAAGACGAGTCTGACTCCGATGCCGGCGATGCCGAAGAGGAGCCGGAGGAGGAGGAGACCAACCCGGACGAGCCCACCGGAGCGGACGCTGAGGTGGGAGTCCCCGAGTCCGCCGAGCACGCCCCCAAGTCTGGGACTGCGGCCACCAGCCTCGAAGAGTCTACTGCCGCCGTGGCTACATCACCTGCCGCCGACACTGGTCTGGAAGCAACCGCCGTACTCCAGTCGGCCACTCCTGACACCACGACTGCTGCTGCTGCCTCTTCACCGACTTCTGCCCCTGCTGCCGAAAACACTTAGGCAAATTCTTTAGATCCCCGGAATGCCGGGTGCATATGTAACATATACAATTTTAAGTAGAATACTATGCAATTTGCCTTATGGAATCGAGCAAGTACATAGTTATGTCGGATCACTTTTTACCGCGTTCCCGAGTTTACTTTCTCGTTTACTATACTTAGTGACTTTTGCTCTTGTCTACCATATAGGCGTTCGACAGTCGAGTCACAAAATCACGACTATAGCATACGGTACTAGAAAACGCCCGAGTTAAGGTTCAAAGGCATTCGACATAACGGAAGAATAATTGAAAGACGGGGTTAACACACAACACGTGCCGAATTGCTTTTAGACCGAGTCCCCGAGTTCGTTTTCGTGTTTACCACCTTCCACTATCTTTGCTCTTGACTACCACTTTGGGCATTCGTCAGTCGAGTCACAAGATCATTTCACATAGCATACATTACTTAACTTTGAAACAAGGTTGAAAATTCATTCGGCACGTGGGCAACAGGTACGAAAAAGACACGGCAGTCCCCGAGTTTCACCTCGAGATGCCGGCATTCAGTTATCCAGGGACTAAACAAAATACAAATACAGATAAATGTCAGGCAGTCCCCGAGTTTACCCCGGAGTGCCGACATGCGAAAAAACATAAGAAAAGAAGCACCATCCGGATAAGGCAGTCCCCGAGATTCATTCTGGGGTGCCGGCATTTCATTCAGAAGGAACTGAGATACATACATTTTGCCTTTTATGCAAAAAAGGGACGAAGCAAGGCTACATTCCATGGTCGTTTGGTCTCCTCACCGGCTCTATCCATTACACCTTTTCTAGCTTCCTGCGCATCTACAAGATAATATGAGTCATTGTGTAGGGCTTTACTCACCACAAAAGGTCCTTCCCACGGAGGGGATAATTTGTGCATGCCGGCAGTTCGCTGTATCAGTCTCAGTACCAGTTCTCCTTCTCTGAACACCCGGGGGTGTACCTTCCGGCTATGATAGCGTCGGAGGCTCTGCTGGTATATCGCTGACCGAGATAGGGCCAACTCTCTTGCTTCCTCAAGCAAGTCGACATCATTCTCTCGAGCTTCTCTTGCCTCGGTCTCTGTAAACATCGCCACCCTGGGCGAGTCATACTGTATGTCGGTTGGCAACACTGCCTCAGCACCATACACCATGAAGAATGGGGTGTACCCGGTGGATCTGTTGGGCGTAGTCCGGAGACCCCATAGCACCGCCGGTATTTCCTCTATCCAGCACCCCGGAGTCCGCAGGAGTGGTTCTATCAACCGGGCCTTTATGCCGGCCAACACCAATGCGTTGGCCCTCTCAACCTGCCCATTTGCCTCCGGGTGTGCCACCGAGGCCACATCAAGCCGGATTCTCTTCTCCGCACAGAACCGAGCAAACTCCCCTACTGCAAAATTGGTGCCATTGTCCGTGATAATGCTGTGCGGGTAACCGTATCTCAGTATGATATCCTTCAAAAATGAGACGGCTGTAGCTCCATCACACTTCCGAATCGGCTTCACCTCGATCCATTTGGTGAACTTGTCCACCATGACTAGTATATGAGTCATGTTGCCCCGCGCCGGCTTGAATGGACCCACCATATCCAAGCACCATACCGCAAACGGCCATGTGATGGGGATAGTTTTCAGTGCTGCCGCCGGCATATGTATTCTGTGTGCAAATCTCTGGCAACCTCCACATTTTCGGACAATATCTTCTGCCTGTTGCAGAGCCGAAGGCCAATAGAACCCATGTCGGAAGACCTTTGCCACCAGTGCCCTTGAGGAAGCATGGTGACCGCATTCACCTTGATGTATCTCGAGCAGCATTTCTTGCCCCTCCTCCGGGTCAACGCAACGCTGCAGCACTTCAGTGACACTTCTCTTATACAGCTCTTGATTGATTACCGTGTAAGCCTTGGCCCTCCTTATCACCTGCCGAGCTTCCACTTCATTCTCCGGCAGGGTTCCATATACCATATATGCCATGAGGGGCTGCGCCCATTCCGGTACCTGCCTCACCGGGAAGACTGGTGCATCTATTTCCATAGGATCAGCCGACATCACCTCTGCCGGCATACCTGGTACAGTCCCCGAGTTTATCCAAATGCTCTCGACATCAATCTCCATGGGCACGGCTTCTGTCTCCGAGCTCTTCGGGATAAATATGGACTCCGACTCGGGTGATGGCTTGATAGACGGTTTCTTCAAGTGTTCCAATGCTATGCCGGGTGGGATCGCGGCCTGTGATGACCCCAGCTTGGACAATACATCCGCAGCCTCATTTTCTCCCCGGGGTATGTGCTTGAACTCGCATCCTTCAAAGAATCCGGAAATTTTCTGTACATGGAATCGGTATGACGCCATGTTGGCATCCAGCGCATCCCAATTTCCCGACACCTGCTGCACCACCAAATCCGAGTCACCATAACATTCTACCCGCCGGATGCCGATTTCCTTAGCGACATTGAGGCCATGCACGAGTGCCTCATACTCAGCCACATTGTTGGATGCCGAGAAATGAATCTGGAGCACATATTTCAGTACATCTTGCTTCGGGGAGGTGAGGACCACTCCGGCACCCAACCCGATTTTTGCCTTGGACCCATCAAAGTGCATCTTCCAAAAATTGAAGTCGGGTGGGGGAGGCTCATATTGCATCTCGGCCCAGTCCACCAAGAAGTCCGGCAGCGCCTGCGACTTAATGGCGTCCCTCCTTTCGTAAGTCGGGGCGTACGGAGACAACTGGATGGCCCACTTGGCAACTCGGCCGCTGGCATCCTTGCACCCTATAATCTCGGACAAGGGAGCCTCGCTCACCACTGTAACCGGATGCTCTTGAAAGTAGTGCTTCAACTTGGTGACCGCCAGGTATACACCATAGGCAATCTTCTGGTAGTGCGGGTAATTCTGCTTGGAGAGGGAGAGTACTTCACTCAGGTAATACACGGGCCTCTGTACCACCTTTTCATCTTCTTCTCTTTCCACCACCATTACCACACTTACAACCCGGTTGGTAGCCGCGATATAGAGCAACATCGGCTCCTTGGGCAACGGGGATGCCAACACTGGTGTACTTGAGAGTGTCTTTTTTAAGTCATTAAAAGCTGCATCTGCCTGCGGCGTCCATATAAAGGTTTTACTCTTTTTCATGAGTTGATATAAAGGCAAGGCTTTCTCTCCTAACCGACTTACGAACCTACTCAGGGATGCCAGACATCCGGTGAATTTTTGTATATCCTTAAGGCGAGTTGGTAATTTCATGCTTTCAATAGCTCGGATCTTGCCCGGGTTAACCTCTATACCCCGGCTAGATACCAAGAAACCGAGTAATTTTCCGGCCGGCACACCGAAGGTGCACTTATCCGGGTTAAGTTTCATCCGGAATTTCCTCAAGTTAGCGAATGTTTCTCTCAGATCCCTGATCAGAGTGGATTTCTCTTTTGTTTTTATGACTATGTCGTCGACATACACCTCTGCATTCCGACCTATCTGGTCATGCAAGCATTTCTGCATGCACCTTTGATAAGTGGCCCCGGCATTTCTCAACCCGAAGGTCATAACACGATAGCAATAAGCCCCGTACGGGGTAATAAAAGCAGTTTTTAATTGATCAGCCGGGTTCAACGGTATCTGGTGAAAACCAGAATACGCATCTACAAAAGACAAAAGCTCACACCCGGCAGTGGAGTCGATTACTTGATCTATCCGGGGGAGCGGGAAAGGATCTTTCGGGCATGCCTTGTTGAGGTTTGTGAAGTCTATGCACATGCGCCACACCTTGGCCAGGAGAGGGTCATCCTTTTTCTTCTCTACCAGGACCGGGTTAGACAACCAGTCCGGGTGCAGTACTTCCATCACAAATCCAGCCGCTAGCAATACGGCTAGATGCTCCATGATCGCGGCTCTTCTCTCGTCCGAGAGACGTCTAGTCGGTTGCTTCACCGGCTTTGCATCCGGTCTCACGAATAATGAGTGCTCAGCCAACTCCCTCGGAACTCCTTGAAGGTCGTCATTTGACCAAGCAAAGACATCCCGATTCTCACGGAGGAAGTCGGTGAGCTCGCCTTCCTATTTATTGTCCAGACTGGTACCTATGATCACCCGGTGTTCTGAGTTAGCCGGGTCCACTACGACCTTCTTGGTCTCTTTTGGCGGCTGGAAGGAAGCATGCTGCTCCGGGTTTGTCATCCCGGGCACACCGAGTTGGGAGGCTTGGGCCAGCGTTACCACTTGCTGGATTCTCTTTTTCTCTTCTGCTATGACCAATGACTCGGCCAAGCACGAGCCGGCAGTAGCACACTCGATCGAGCGCTTGTAGTCCCCCGCGATGGTGATTATGCCATTCGGACCTGGCATTTTCATTTTCAAATAGCCCATGTGAGTGGAGATCATGAACTTGGCCAGAGCAGGTCGGCCAATCAGGGCGTGATATGGACTCTCCAAGTCCACCACCTCGAACTCAAGACTCTCGGTCCGGCAGTTCTCCCGGGTCCCGAACAACACATCTATCCAGACTTTGCCCATAGGCGAGCAAGAAACCCCCGGCACAATGCCATGGAAGGTTGTGTTGGTCGGCAGCAGTGTGTTCAGGGACACTCCCAACTTAAGCATTGTGTCCTTATACATGATGTTAATAGCACTGCCGTTGTCAACCAGGACTCTGCTGAACCGGACGTTGATACTCGGCCCGATGAATGTCGGGTCCACCACCAAGGCGTAGCCTCCCGGCTTAGGCATAACCCGGGGGTGATCCTTCCGACTCCAGCTGATCTCTATCTCGGACCAGTGCATGAACTTGGGTACCGCCGGCATGACGGCGTTCACCTCCATAGTGCGTTGGCGCTGACTTTTCTTGTCAGTGGGCTCGGTCACAAAGATCACATAGCTCTGATGGGCTTCCTGGTAGTCACCCTGGGGGTACCCGCCCTGGTTTCTAGGACCGGCACGGTTGTTACCCCGGACGTTCACCATGTTTACTGGCCTTGCCGGCGGTCTCCTCTGAACTGGCGGGTTAACCCGGACAGTATTGGCCCCGCTCACAGGTGCCGGCGGTCTGGGCGCTGCGGGTTTTTCGGGGGCAGTCACCAGAGATCCCCCCGGAGCACCTTCTTGCCGCATGCGCTGATACCAGCTGCACTGCCGAGTTGTGTGGTTGGCTGGTCTGTTGGGCTCGAAAGTGTGATAGCAGCAGGGCTTGTCCAGCATGTCCTCATACGTCAAGGGCTTCCTCTGCTCGGCCCAAGTTTTCTTGACTTCTGCCCAACCCTGACCATCAGTCTTCTGCCGCTGGTTGTTACCGGCATTGCCTCGTTCACCGGTTACCGCCGCTACCTGCTGCGAGGCATAGCGAAAGTCGGGCTCCCTCCTTTTTTGGCCAAAATCATGCCGGTCACTGTTTCTGCCCTGCCCGGACCTGTGGTTTCCCGAGTTCCTCCTACTCGGTTCTCCCGAGTCCAGCTGTGGTTGCATTGGATCGCCGAGGGCATAGGTGTCGGCAATTCTCATCGTCTCGGTGAACAGACAGATGCCTACGGGTAGGCTAATGTGTGGGGCCGATTGGACGCTAGAGGATTCGGGGAGGGATAGCGCGCTAAGTAGCACACACGAATAAATACAATTGACACGGGGACACAAGGATTTACCCTGCTTCGGGGCTCTCGTGAGGAGATAAAACCCCTACTGCAGCTTCTATCCTATTTGATGTATTTCTTCCTCTGGTACTGGCGCGGTACAAAAGATGCTCCACGAGCTGAGTGCTAAATGCCTCTAAGAGGTCTTGGGAAAAATAAGAGCCAGGGGGGAAATGAGGCTGCCCGTGGCCTGCCTCTTGGTGCCTCCCCTGGCGCTCCTTATATAGAGAGAGCCCAGGGGACAAGGGTGGCCCGCATGTCACTGTCCTCGCACTGTTCACGATATGACCACCGGGGTCTTGTCACACTGTTCATGCATCATGGGGTGTACTCTTGTCCCATCGGTAGTACTGTTGCCACGTCCGGTCAGGTTCTGGACAGACCGTAGCCGTGTGTCCCGCGTCCTTGCTTTTGTCCGGTACCTCACGTCTGGCATCTTTATTTATCTTCTCCTCCTTATCTCCTTGGTCATACCGAGCCATCGATATGCATCACATAACCGAGAAGAAGTAGGCCATAGCCTTGTCGAGCTACCGGGTGACGTTCTGGTTCGACCGAGCTGCAGGTGAGGCCGGGGTGGCCACGCGAGGAGACGTCGGAGTGGGGCCGAGCTGGTGGCGTCGGTGTGTCGATGAAGTCGGAGGCGAAGGCGACGCCGGGATGTGGAACTCGGCCGATGTCGAGGTGGCGTTGAGGTCGGGCCGGCCGGGCCCGAGGCGGCGAGGTGCGGGCATCTCCGAGACGGCCGAGGTCGGGGTTGGGACGAGGCCTCCGAGGTCGGAGTTGCGGCGCCGTCACCGAGGTCGGGGGCAAGGTGAGCGCAGCAGAGGTCGGCGGCGAGAAGCTCGGCCGGCGGCGAGAAGCTCGGCCGGCGACGAGATGCCTGAGAGGTCGGGGGCGGCGATGCCGGGGATGGAGTCGGGCGGCGAAATCGGAGCGGGGCCGCGTTGGAGTCGAGGTAGGAGACTGTCGGGGTTGCTGCTGTCGTCGGCGGCGATGTCGGGGGAGCAGGGGCCGCAGTTGGGTGGAGGCGCGGGTGGCCGGAGGAGGCGTGGGCGTCCGAGGCCGGGGAGCGCCGGGTCGCCGGACTCGCCCGGCGCCGGCATCTCGGAGGAGAGGAGGCGCAGGCATCTCTCCAAGATGCGGCCGATGCGGGACGGAACGAGCTCGAGGGAGGAGACGCGGTCGCGGGCGACTCGGGGTCGAGGACGAGAACGCGCTCGTGGGGAGCAGTTGGAGACGACCGGGGTGCATGATGCAGTTAACCCGGTTTGACCGAGATGCAGATCTCGGCCCGCAGGGGAAATCGGCCCAGTTTCGCATGTTGACCCGGGTGACCCCAAATTCAGCCCATCTAGTATTTCTTTGCCCTTCTCTTTATCCTTTAACCATTTTGTCTCTCCTTTTACCTCCGAAATAACCACAATAACCCCACGACTTTAGGGTACCGGGGATCACATCCCCGACACTAGTCCCCGAGGCTGCGGGGGACTCGCAGAGTCGCGCGCAGACTTAGAGATAATAACAACACCACCATCTTTACCTACTCCACCGTGTACCTGCAAAAAATACAATCATATGCCGGTGCCTTAGCCGCTCTGGGCGTTTTACCGACATAGATGTCTTCGGCCACTGCCGGCTTGACATAAACATACCTCACATGCCGGCTTTTAGCCACTCTGGGCGTATACCGACACGGACGTCTCATGTGCCGGCCTTTAGCCACTCTGGGCGTATACCGACACCGAGTCTCATGTGCCGGCTTTTAGCCACTCCGGGCGTATACCGACACAGACGCCTCCAACCTCTATTGATTTGACATAAGTGTAACTCGGGTGTCTCGGTATCTCGGCCACTCTGGGCACATCACATATGTCTCGGTATCTCGGCCACTCTGGGCAACTCACACATGTCTCGGCCACTCTGGGCAACTCACACACGTTGCCCTTGGCTAACCCACAAACGATGATCTGAGATATGAAAAGATGCCGTGATACAGTGGTGAACCGAAATAAACGGCGATCCGGGATATGGAAAGATACAGTGGCGAACCGAAATAAACGGCGATCTGGGATATATGTTCATGCCATAATAAATATAAGATGAATCCGAGATAACCGACATAATGACCGACATCACCAAGACATTTGACATGAATATACTCTCGGTAAAACCAACATCACCTTTTAATGTTAGTTCAGGCATATATACAACGAATATTCAACAGGAACGATAATTATATCCAGCAGATAAAACTAAGTCTAGCACAAGACAGAACTTACGATAAGTTGCGAAGCTAAGCACTATGGTGCCGACTCGGTTTTCACCGAGTCCCCGAGTTATTTTGCTTAACTAGGAGAGCACGAGCTTCCGAATAAATGGACAGTCCCCGGGTCTAAATGCTTGATCCGGGGGAAAATAAATTAAGTGTGGGTAGTCCCCGAGTGACCTTTAAGATGATTTATAAAGTGTGCAATCTCTATATACTGTAAATAATCATACAGCTACTCTGACGCCGGATAGATGTTACCGTTTATGTCGTCGCAGTGCTCGATCACCGCCGCAGAGTTGCTGCAGTCTCATCGAGTCATGATGTCGGCGCAACGAAGATATCTCGGTTCAGCTGGGAAGCAACCTGCCGACTTGAGTACCCACACCTGCAGTTCTTCCTTTCCTGCTGCCACCAGCCGGCCGACATAGGCCACATGCCGGTTGATCACTTCTCCTATCATTTCCTTCTACTTCTCTCTCCTACCCGACCGATCCAATCCGGTTTCTCTTTCTCTCTTGCCTTCTATTTTTCTCTGCTACCTTTTTTTCTCTTCTACCCGATCGGCCGGCCGACATAAGCATTACCCGGTCAATCATCTCTTTCTCTCTCCATTATCTTTTTCTACCCGGCCGACTCGGTCCTCTCTCTACCCGACTGGCACAATCTCCTCTCTCTCCTCTTTTTCTTTTTTCCTTCTTTTTCTTTTTCTATTTCTTCTCTCTCCGAGCGCTCGGTCTTCTCCTTGCTACAGCGACCGAGCGAGGAGCCAATCCGGCGACCTGGGCGCGCACCCGGCGATTCGGCCGCCTGCGACCCGGGCGGGGGCGCAGCTGAACGTGTGGAGGGCCGGGCGCGGCCGTGAGCGGGCAGTCGAGGGCGCAGGCAGCGCGGTGAGCTGGGGAAGGGCACAGGCGCAGTGGGGCGCGGCTGGAGTAGGGCGCGGCCTCAGCGGGGCGCGGGTGCAGCGGGTCGCAGCAGGGGCGTGCCTAGGCGCGGGCCGGTCGAGCGTGAGGGGCGGGCGTAGGTAACCGAGGAGGTCGTTTTGCTAGCGACACGGCGCCAGGGCGCGGGCTGCGGCCGGAGGCGACGAAGTGCAGGCGGCGTAATGAGTTGGGCGTGGAGGAGCCTGACCCGGCGCGCGGGGGCGCGGCTGGGCACCTACCGGAGGTGAGCGGGGCCCGGCCATGGCCTGGATGCGGAGAGGCTGAGGACGCGAGGGCGTACGGCCTCGGGCGCTCAAGGCCGAGGACGCGAGGGCGCCCGCGCGCACGAGCGCAGACGGGCACGCGGGCATGAGTGACGGCGTTGACGAACTTGGGAGGAGGGGCGAAGCAGAGAGCGCTCGGGTGCCGCGACGGCGCCTAGCTCCAAGCTCCTTCGGGAGAGGCTTGTCGATGGCGAGAGATGGTGACGGCGACGAGCCTCCGGAATGCGCGGGGAGCAACGGTGACCTCGAGTCCCCGCGTTGATGAAGAAGATCCCGTCCGAAATTAGTCCAGCAAGCGCCACTGATGCCCCACGGTGGGCGCCAACTGTCGTGGTGGTATCACGGCAGATGCCATAGGATGGCTAAAAGTGTGGGGCCGATGGACGCTGGTGGATCCGGGGAGGGCTAGCGAGCTAAGAAGCTCACGCAAGAGGAAAGAAGAAACGGACACGAGCCGACTCAACCCGGGTCAAAAACAAGCAAGAACAACCAGGAAAACTCAAGAACACGAACAAACCCACACGGTACCACAAACACGCACGATGTACCCAGGTTCGGGGCCCTCGTGAGGAGGTAACACCCCTACTCCTGCCTTGCCTCTCTCTATATGTGTCTCACAAGATCTACAAGGCGCTCCTTGAGCTGTTTTGGTAAGAACTAGGAAGAACTACAAATGAGGAAGGAGTAAATGCCCTAGCAGTGAATGAGACTATAGTTCTGGCTCTCTGGTTGGTCTCTCCCCTCACAGGAGGAGTTATGGCGCTATATATAGAGTTCCTGCCGGGTTATCCGGGAACCCTAATTCCTCCGGGCCCCCCGGACAACAGCCCCCGTCCAACGGTAATGTCGACACCTCTACCACGACCTAGCCGCCGGGCTATCCGACATAGGTCGAGGTAGGCCATGATGCCTCTTGCCGCAGCCGCCGCCGGCCTAGGTGATGATGCTTCCCCTGCCAGAGACAGGACGTGCCTTCTCCATGCCTTGTCTCCTGTCAGTCAGTTGCCAGTACAGTGGTATGGTCACGTCACCCTTGTCTCGTGCCCTTTGTCCCGCGCCCGTATCAGACGGGAGATGACCTTACCTCCGTGTCAGACGGGACAGTGTCCTTGCCTGCACTTGCCCTGCACTTGTACTTGCCCTTGACTTGTTGCCCGACATGCGGTATGTCGGACACATCCTCCTATCCCGGCACAAGTATACCGGGCTTGTCTCCGCATGCCGGCATGGCTATGCCGGGCCTGGACCTCCGACATACCTCACCGGGCCCGCACCTGTATGTCGGATCCTCCTTCCTGCACAACACATATAGATAGAGATCTCGGACATGGTTATGTCGGTTAGAACCTGTCGGCTACCTCCGACATACGCTTAAGTCGGCCAAGCATACAACTTGGTCTAGCCGGGACCCTGCACACCAGCACCGGTTTCGGGCGTCGCACAAGAGAATGCCCCTAGGCCCAGCTACACGAAGATGTCTTAGGCTCGCTCCCAAAGACATCTTCGAGAAGCTGGTTCTTAGGAGAAATCTCTGCCTTTGCCTGAATGAGAGTGAGGGGCTGGGGGTCTATTTATAGTATCACCAGGGGAGACAGCTTGGCCCCTGCTTCCTCCAAAGGGCACCTCTTGACCTTTTCCAAGAGCCACCTCCTTCGTACCTCCAACAGGCGTCCCTTTACCTCCCGAAGAGTCAAAAGACCTTTGGCACCAGGCCAAAGATATTTACCACTGTAAACACGGGTATCTTACCCTTGCCTTTACCCTACCCGGGGGTAGGCCCCCCGACAGAACTTGGCGCGACGAAGAAGACGATGACGCGGCGATGTCGATGAAACCGACGACGACCTCGAGGCCGTGTAGAGGAAGCAGACCTCCAGCACCACTAGCGTGGCACCTCGCAGGGCGTTACACACATACGGTGAAGCCGACGAACTCCGGGCCCGATCCAGGGACGAGCAGCGGAAGACTGGGACCGGAAGACCAGCAGCACGGCGGCGTGCGTATGGTGGAGAAGAACTTATCCTTGGCGCAACTCCAAACTTGGGAGTCACGTGATCCAAGGAGAGAGAGAGAGAGAATTGGTTGTGTTTCAAAGGCCAGGGGTGCCCCTCTATATAAAGGAGGCCAGGGGGCTGCCCAACCTGCCAGGCTGGCGGTGTGGGACTATTCCCACACCCCAGCCGGCCATGGTGGGTGCGCCGGCCCTAGGTGGGCCCCATGTGGCCCACCTAGGCCGGCCGAACCAAGCCCCTCCTCCTGGGGGGGACTTTGCCCCCCCTCATGGGCCTCTTTGCCCAAAGAGGCCCATTAAGGGATTTTTGCCTTTAAAAATTCAGGAAAAATTAAATAAAAATATATTTAACTATTAATTACACTAATTAATATTAAATACATATTACATAATTTATTCTGGCTCCGAAAACTATTTCGTCGCTGCCCGATCTCCATCGGAACTTTCCCGGGACGTTCCCGGTGCTCTCTTTTCCTATTTTTCTCTTCCGGTAAAATGTCGACTCCCCTTAAGTGTGTTACCCTAGCGGTTCGATTATCTCACCAGACATGATCGAGACTCCTCTCCGATCAATGACTAATTCGTGGACCGAGGATACCCAGAATTAATCCCTGCGAGATAACGAATACTTTACCTTTCGAACCTAGACGTCTGAGTCTTAAACCTTTTGCCATGCGATACTTAGCGCGTCCGAGACTCGTTCATAGATATCTCCATACCTAGCTTGATCTCGTTACCGACGCTGCTAACTTCTACTCGTCCATGATCTTATGTCCTGGTGACCTAGTCACACGCTTGCAAGCTCGTTTGACATAATCTCACCGAGTGGGCCCTAGAGTATCTATCCTGCTATGCGGACTGGCAAATTCCGCTCTTGACCCCCCGTCTCAACATACTCCTTTCCGACACCCGAGAGGGACACCTTTATTGTCACACTTTGTAAGATATGACGTTTGATGCAATCAAAGTGTCTTCCAGGAATAGCAATAAGAGTAGATCTCACGGTCGAAGGCGTAATGACTACGTCCTACAAATATTGGGTATGTCCATCACGTCATTCTCCCAATGACATGACTCCATTGTCAACTGACATAAATGTCACATGATCGGGAAACCTCGATCATCAATTGCCCAATGAACTAGTCAGATAGAGGCTACGAGGGACCTGGTTGTTTATTTACCACACGTGTATTAATGTTTCCGCTTAATACAGTTATAGCATGGTATAAAACATATAATGAACAATTGAGATATGACGAATAAACTATATTTATTAAGTGCCTCTAGGGCATATCTCCTTCAAATGGGCGGTGCCGAAAGAAGAAGACGAATGGATATTCTACAGAATATTCTGTTTTAAGGTTCGGTCTTTCGGTTACTGCTATGGCGTGGCTCGTTTTCACGCAAAAAACGCGCCGTTTGCGAACCGTACAATGGTTTTAAGGTTCTGCGGTTTGAGGGCTCTGTTAGAGATGCTCTTAGACCTTATGTACTTCCATGTCATCTCCCCCTTGAGTCCCAGCTCGCCAAAGTGTTGCACTCGAATTAAAGACGATAGTAGGTACTTTTAATGTTGCCAAATTTAGTAAAATATGATAACTCTTATAAATTATTTAATCTTAAAAATCTGACAAGTTTGTCGGTTTCCTTGAAATTTCCTGTATTATTTAAGGGTCTCTTGATACATATGCTTCTTGCTTCTGTTCCGTGTGCGCACCATATTCAACAATATTTATTCCAGCTTCCAAACAAAACATGAACATAACTGTCTCCTCAAACTCGAGGAAATTGCATCCTCCACCATCCTCTTCCCACTTCATTGCACAAACCACCAGGTATACACAATTTTTGCACTCTCCACCAGTTTTTACATCTAATTGTCTAGACCCTGTCTAAATGGCCAGTTTATCACTGATGGCAGCCAAACTGATGGATGGGTCCCAAATGGATACTCGCCTTCCCTGAGCTGCCTTCTTCATCTCCCGAAAGGCCCATGTGGCGACGGCGGCCGGCCAAATCGTCGTCGAACTGCTCCTCAGCGATGGACTCAGACCCACAACTTTATTATGTGTTATGTAATAGTCATACGGTACTGACTTTGATGTTATAACTTGTTGGATGCATCTATATTCAACAATGGTAAAAAAAAAATCAAAAGTAATAAAAATTGCACACAGGTCTTCGGACTACCTAGCGATGACTAGAAACACTAAAGCGAGCCGAAGTCACGTCGGCGTCCTCACCCCTCCCTCATTGGAGCCAGGTAAAACTTGTCATAGTAAAGCTTTTTGTAGTAAACAGACGGGAAGTCGTCATGCTAGACCAGCAACCATCGCTAATGATGAAACCGTAGATCGGAAGAGCTAGGCCTGCAACCACACAGACGGAAACGAAAACGGTGATCCCAGGAGATCCGTCGGACACACACCTCCACGCGCCCTCTGTTGGCGCTAGATGCACCATCAGCGCGAGGACATGACCGGAAAGACCTTATTCTGACTTCAAGATGCAGTTGTCGCCTCACCATATTAAAGAAGACACTAAAAAGACCTAAACACATGACGGGAAACCTTCATGTCGATGAGAGGCTGTAATCCGTCACGCCTCCAAGGCCCTAACGCCACCGGAGGCAGAGCAGACCGGCGAGTGGGATGAGTTTTAACGATCGCCCTATCACATGACTATCTTTCATCTCAGGTAAGGCTAATCTTGATGCGGGTTAGTTAAAGTTATTTTTAGTTACAATGGGCTATATAGACTGTGTTAAAACGATCAAATGTAAAAACTGGTGGAGAGTGCAAAAATTGTGTATACGTAGTGGTTTGTGCAACGGAGTGGGATGAGGCTGATGGAAAATGCAATTTCCTCCCTCAAACTCAAACCCCATCGCCAGCTAGTCGGGATGTGAATTAAACCATTTGTAACAACGATGACCGGACACAGTTGTAGCGCTATAGCACCGGCACGTAGAGGTGGGGTGGGGAAGAAGATAAGAAAAAGTGAGAAAGATCCATCCATCAATGCAACGTGCAGAGAGCTGGATGCATGCAGCAATGAATGTTCTTACGTAGGACTACGTACATAGCCACAGACCGGTGGTGGAGTAGCTACTGACCTACTAGTGGCTGGCTAGTGTGTGCCTGTCTGGGCGTTCTTTGTGTAGCGACTCTTCAACGTGTGTGTACGAATGTGCACGAGACGACGACCACAGAGCCGAGCTGGGCTGCCGGCGGCGGCGTGGGCGGCTAATGCTTGAGCACGTTGGGGATGTCGACGGGGTACCGGTGGGCGCAGGCGGCCCATGGCCCGTCGGCGCCGCCCTCCACCTTGGGCGGCCGGATGCACTCCCATGCGGCGCTGTTGCACTTGAACCCGGAGCCGAAGCCGATCATCCACAGCCGGTCCCCCTTGCGCATCCTCCCCTTGGCCTCGATGTAGGCGAGCTCGTACCAGAGCGAGCTGCTGGAGGTGTTCCCGAACCGGTGCAGCGTCATCCGCGACGCCTCCACCTGCTCGTCCGACAGCCTCAGGCTGCGCTGCAGCTCGTCGATCACGGCGCGCCCGCCCGCGTGGATGCAGAAGTGCTCGAACGCCGTGCGGAAGTCCGGGATGTACGGCCTGATGACCCCGCTGTTCTGGGCCACCTTCCGCGCGATGAAGGACGCCGCGAACAGCAGCTGCTCCGACGCCGGGAGCACCAGCGGACCCATCGCCGTGATGTTCGCCTTCAGCGCGTCCCCCGCGACGCTCATCAGGTCCTTGGACAGGTTGATCCCCACGTTGCCGCGCCCGTCCTCCTCCTGGTACACGCACCGGTACGCGCCGTCCTTGCCGCCCGTCAGGGTGCGCACCACGCGGGCGAGCCGGAACCGGGCCTTGGCGCCGTCGGTCGAGAGCAGCACGGCGGCGCCGCCCATGCGGAACAGGCAGTTGGGCAGGAGCATGGCGCGCTCCTCGCCCATGTAGTAGTTCGGGGTGATGGTCTCCGTGGACACCACCAGCGCCTTGGACCCCCGGGGAGCCACCTGCAGCAGGTTCCGGGCCAGCCCCACGGAGATGAGCCCCGCGCTGCAGCCCATCCCGGCGAGGTGCACGTTGCGCACGTCCTCGCGGAGCTTGTACCGGTGCACGATCATGTCCGCGAAGGACGGCGTCGGGGCGAACAGGCTGCAGTTCACCACCAGGATGTCGATGTCGCCCGGGGAGACGCCCGTCTTGGCGAGCAGGTCGTCGATGGCGGAGAAGATGATGAGCTCCGCCTCCGCGCGGGAGGACGCCAGGTCGCGGGACGGAGGGATGTAGTGCTGCGCGTACGGCAGGCACGTCTCCTCGCCCAGCCCCGACCGCTCCAGCAGCCGCGACATGAACCGGACGCTGCGCTCGTTCAAGCCGGGCCACACGCGGGCGTGCTCGTAGAACGTCGCGAACGGGACGCGGCAGTTGGGGGTGGTGCGGAAGCACGCGTAGTCCACCATGTACACAGCGCGCGGCCGGAGCATGAGGTAGACGGCTGTCGCCGCGGCCGGGACGAACGTGGCCAAGAAGATGTGCACGGGCCGGAGCGCGCGCAGCCGGGCGAGCAGCTCATCGGGCCCTTGCTCCGCCGCCTTCAGCACGACCAAGGCGGCGACCGGCACCGCCACGACGGCCAGAAGGTTGCTGACCACGAGCTGGAACAGCCGCTTGAGCTGACCCGACGAGATCATGCTAACCATGCGCACTCTGTCTGTCGTTGTTTGCGTTTGAGTCTGTACTGGAGTGCTGGCTTCCGGTCGTGTCACCTTGCGGTGGGGAGCAAGAAGAAAGCCGGGAGGCAGAATTTAAAGAAGCCAAAGTCCGGGTGCCGGACCCACTGGTGGACCCCGAGGTTGTCGCTCAGAGGCAGTGGAGTAACGATGATGACTTAATGAGTCAACTCTTCGAGTAGGTAGGTGGCTCCTCCGCCTGAATTAGCCAAGTAGAGTACTACTTCACCCATTTTCGAATTAACCCTAATTTTTTTTATATTAAATTAAATTCAACTCAAATTTTCTTTTAAACTAATTTAAAATTGGCCAAGTCTAATTTAAAATCCCCTGTCGCAAAACACAAGACAAAAATATGAACCATCTACAATTAAAGATTAATAATACTATAAAGAATTCTATCAGAAAATATATTTTATAGTATCTTTATTCAGTATTTGTGTTGTAGATACCTATATTGTCTTCTTTACATTTCTTTGAACTTAGCAAATTCTGACTTTTCACTATTTTCTTGAAACGGTGTTGGTATATCAAATATCTACGCATCAAATTAGCAATTCATGACCATCATATAAGTAAAACGTTCATTCTATAAATGCATTTTTACTACTACCTCCGGTCCGATTTAACTGTCGCTAGGAACTAAATTGACTAGTGAAAAAATGTACACTGCCCACGACACTTATTCCGGATCGGAGGTACTATTTGTATTCTGTTGTACATGTTAGCACATTTTTCTATAAATATGGTCAAACTAAGAGAAGTTTGATCTAGTATACAAAGGTAGAGCTTCAACAACTAAAAGAATAAATCAAATGGAACGGCTTCTAATTTATTGTGAGAAAACTATGTATCAAAAGGTTCGTTGACCTGCCTTGTTCCAAGAAGGTTTGGCTACGGAATTAAAAAATAACAAGGAAGAAGATAGCAACGAGGTGATTTACAAGGCGACGGGTCGAGGATATTAATTAGCAACCTATTGTTTTGAGTCCAGTTCAGAATATTTTTATATAGATGAAAACATGGATTTTTCTGGGTGATTTTGGATTTGCTAAACGTTAAGGATCGACTTTTCACTTGAATTTGATGATGTATAATTAAAAGTTTGATAGAATTGAAAATCATTGCATGTACTAGTCCCATGGCTTAAATATTTCGACCGAACTAAAATTATTTCGTATCTACAGAAGTGACTATAATTTTGATATAATTTCATCCAACAGGAATTAGCACATGTATATAGAGGTGACGTTGGTGCATTACTTGATGATGGTGTCGAATGGCATGACAAATGGGGTGTGTGATACTGAATTCGATTCCACCCTACGTGGCTGAATCGGTTAACGTTCAGATAGACTATAACGAAGTCTATAACCATACAACTGAATTTTAAGTAGCTCACGGCCAAATTTCAAAAAATATATATGAGAAGAGGCAGCGGTGGGTGGGTGGGGGGGGTAGCGCACAAAGAAAATGGGTGTTGTGTTGTTTTGTTTGTGTGAGCTTATCACGTGTACCACGCGATAAAATGGGTTTTGTGTTGTGCTATTCGAACGGTCACACACTAGAGTGAACCTCTCGTTTGAAAGGTTCCGGCTTGTATATTATTTGGATTGTGGCTACAATATATATTACCTTCAATGGGTGTTTTTTCTTTAAAAACTGGTCCATCTTTGGATTGATTTCAATGTTTCGAGCTTGCAAGTGCTGCTGTCTCAAAACTAGGTAGGGTAAGTTTGGGCTAAAGCAAACAGGTCTAATCAGGAATCTGGTCGACAAAAGAGTTATCGAAGAGGAAAGAAGACAAACGTACGGAAATACGAACTCTCAAAACTTAACATAAGAGGGATGTAGCTTACGCGTTGAGCTGTAGCTTACGTGTTGGCGACAATAATGATAACAATGGTCAAATAAAAACCGCTCGATTCACTTTGTTCCGGTATTTTGCTTCATTGTAATCTCGACATCAAATGGTTACAGAGACCATCTTATGTTTCTACCCTTCGTTTTTAAATATAAGATGTTTTATTTTTATTTTATCCACATATATAAAAATATATCTAGATATATTTTAAGGTGTATGTTCACTCATTTTATTATGCATCTAAATAACATGTGTAACACATAAAAAATCTTACATTTTAAAACGGAGGGAGTATGTAAACCGTTTTCTCCTTAATATTTTCAGGAAACACAGATTACAACGTAGACACACACACACGCAGACACAACCACCATTCACATACACCCACACACCAGCACTAGGTTTGTAACTTCGATTCCTAATGGGCCCGGCCAAAATGTGATTATTCTCTTAACCATTCAACCACACGTCACTAGTTTTAAATTTCTCCCTCATTTGGGTAGGAAAAACAAGGCACTGTAGTGAATTCGTTGCAAACGTACACACGAGTATTGAAGGGAGGAGGACGATGTTGGGGGGTAGGCAAAACAGTTAAACAGCGGACAAGTCTATGGAAGAGGACATGAAAGAAACTATGATAATTAAAACCCATTGGACCAGCCATTGTGCGGTCGCGTGCACACAAGAACAAGTACGGTTGCATGCCATTCCAAACGCAAGGAGTAAAATTTCTGGTACGGCCACGTGCTTGTGCTTTTATAGAGCGTGATTTAGCGGCGAACGAGATGAACAGGAACAGGAAGCATAGCTGCTCCTTCCATGAACAGTCACTCCAACTGAAACTCTCGGTTAGTCTACTCCGAGCGAAAGTGTTTTTTGAAACGAAACAGAATGCAGAGGCTGGGATTAATAAAATTTCCTTTTCTAAAAAAAAAGAAGCGAAACCAAAATAAACTGGTCGCCGAGATGATAATAGCTAGTAACACTAACTTGCAGCTATTTTAATAGTGTCTTTTTTTTGTTATGCACCATGGCTATAAATAATTGAGTCTTAGGCGTTGGTGTCAATTGCCACCGCATACATTGTAACTCCGCCCGTGAGTGTTTTCACATTAATTTCGAGAGAGGCACTTGTGCCATTGCTATGCTACTCAATCCTGGTCGAGTCAACCTTCAGGGAAATAGGGGTAAGGCGATTGCCTCACTTCTCGTTCTCATCTCTAGAGAGTTATGGAATGAGCACAATGTAAGTTTTTTTTTGACATATCCCCACGCCCCCTACCACTCCTCTTGTGTTGTAAGTTAAGTGTAAGGCCACCTTTTGGGGGATTGCCCGTGCGAAATACTGTCATATACTCATATCTTTTATGCCATGAGAATAGGCTTTTGTTATTGTTTGTCATGTTCTGTCAAACTTTATTTTGAATCCTTCTTTACTAATAAAACAAGTCATTCTTTTGTATCCATTAATAAAAAAAACATAGGCACTCCTTTCATGAACAGCCACTCTTTGTCCCTTGAACAAAACTAATCCTCTTGGTTGGCCTACTCCGAGCGCAAGTGTTTTCATATTAATTTCGAGAGAGGCACTTGTACCAGTCCTGCGATACTCAATCCTGATCGAGTCAACCTCAAGGGAAATAAGCGCAAGGCGATTGCCTCCCTTCTCATGCTCGTCTCGTGAGAGTTATGGGATGAGTACAAAATGAGGGTTTTCTTGAATGTTCTCCCCCTCCATCCGACTTGTGTTGTAATATTGAACGTGCAAACCTTGAGATATTTGATGCCATTAGAGTAGGCTTTGTGCTTGTTTGGCATGTTTTACCAAACTTTCTTTAGCACCATTCTTTATTATTGATAAAATGAGTCAAATCTCTTGAATCCATTACTGATAATTAAAAAAACTCAGCCGCTACTTCAGTAAACAGTCACCCTTGTCCATTGAAGAAGACTGATCCTCTCGGTTAGCCTACTCTGAGCATTAAGCGTTTTCACTTTAATACCTGGAGAGGCACTTGTACCGGTCCTATGCTGTACTCCATCCCGATCGACTGAACCTCCATTTCAACTGCTGGGTCCTCTGCCATGGACTAAAGTGCCCAAGACGAGGTCTAAGAGTCGGACATGAACACAATAAAGGTTTCACAAGTCGTATCCACTTGCCCGATGTCAAATTTGCATGATCAGCTGCCTCCATGCACACGAAAGTGGATTAAACCGCGCCGAGGTTTTGCAGAATGGGTCGTGTCTGGCGGCGGCGCCGGAGACGATATGAGGCGAGTCTCCAAAGTCTCCAGTGTCGAATTTGCATAGATCACCATGCGTCTGACCGCACTTATCAGGGAGGCGGGAGGAGGGCGGTGACAGTTAGCAGGAGCCAAACTGAACTGAACTGTGTACATTGGCCATCTGACAGGACGGCAACTTATTACCTGGTCACGAACCAGACCAATAGGGCTATTTTCTAGTTATCGACCTCGATCAGCTGGAGACCTGGTTAATGGCGGCAGGCTTAGTCAGCAGTGTGTCAAGATCAACGATTCAATGTCCTCGCACCAAGAACTTTCGTGTTCGTGGCGCTGGCTGGTGAACTGTCTTCTAGTACGAGTAGTGGTTACTGAACTCGTTGTTGCAATGTTGCTATATCCTTTTTATGGGAAACAAGATCCACCATGTTGCTTTCATCTTAATGAAACGCATGCTGTCTAGAACACCAAGTTTGTTTCGATTTAGGCTGGCCGTACCCTTGATTGCCATTGATTAAAAGCTCGGGCTGGACCATGGGTTGCTTCGGCCTGATGGGTTGCCTCCCTGGCTGGACCATGGAAGTACAGTTAAAACAAGTACTGCAACCGGTTGGGGACTTGTTGCAGCAGCCATCGATATACACGTTTCAGTCGTCTGGAGGAAAGAGGAATCGAAGATGATCGTAGTATTTAAGGTGCCCATCGAGATGATGGCAGGCAACCAACGACAGTGTTTGAGCATTTGTGGCCATTGGGCGTTGGCACAGGGAACTCTGAAGTAAAATGGTACTCCCTCAGTCCCTCCGTCCTAGTTTCTAGGGTATAATTTACAAATCTTTTAGCCCAACGTGTTATTTGATTGGAGCTAATAAGCTGCATACATTGGTCGTAGAGGCAACCGGCAACTAACTGAGAAGCAATTAATGCAATTATGCCTAATAGATGGGGGTTTTGTAGGACAAACTGTTTTTATGATTATGCCCTATAAACTAGGACGGAGGGAGTAGCGTGTGCAAGACATATTCTCTTTTCGTATTGTTCGAACCACATTTATCTTTTTACAAATGACACGTACCTGTATGTACTCTGAACCTCCATTTCGGACGTACCTGTATTCCTGAATATAAGTAACATTTTTTTTGCCCATAATCAAACAATGCTAAGGTTGGTCAAGTTTATATAGAAACTACAACAACTACAATAATATTTTGATGGATTCATAATTTGTCTAACAGTACTACATGCCTGGCAATATTGATTTGGTATTATAGATGTTAATAGTGTTTTGTACGAACTTTACATATTTTGGCTTCTGGAGAAAAAAATGTTTGCTTTTTTTAGGGGAGTGCTTATGTCTCAGTTGACAGATTTTTTCTTAAGTCTCAGTCGACTCAGAAAAGTGCATCTGTAGTTTATAAAAGTGCAACTCGTGCATTTTTTTGATGACTCAGACTTAAGAAAATTTCAGGCACATGAGAATTAACAAAACCGTTCTTTTAGAGATAGCGGGAGTAGGAGCGTCCAAGGGAAGAAGTCAAGGTGCAACGGACATTCTTTTTGTTTTGTTACGTCCAAGAACGGAGCAGTAGGGGTTCTGCCCTACTGTATTTGTATAAAAAAACGTCCAACAACGGATATTGATTTACCGCAGTTAAGCTTGGATTCCAGAATCTACAAATCGGAAAAGTAAACTAGCAAAATTCGTAGTAGACTACTACTCTTAGTATAATCAGTTTTTTATTATTTTTAGTGGTGATCTGCATGGGGCTGGTCACTTAACATGGGAGCTCCTAGCTATCGCTTATAGCGAGTCCGACAACCGGCCGTGCTCTTGTGTCGGGTTCTGACTTTCGCACTAACAGATACAATATTATCTTGTTATTAATTTCGAAAACAAGATTTGGTTAATAAATTGTTTACATTGAAACAAGTCTCCACCCATGATAAATTATTTCCAATATTTGTTAAGAAATCCATTAGTTTTAAAATATATGCACTGATGTTAAATGTAAATTTCATGTTAATAAAAATAGTTTATGTCTTGGAAAAGATATTTCATGATAAATCAAAAGCGGCCATCCATGATAAAAAGCGGTTCATGAATTTGGACAAAAATGGTCGCGGGTTCAAATGAAAACGTTCACGGCGCAAAATAAATATTTGCAACCTCGAACAAATGTATTAGCAAAAAAACAAAGGGCACCGAAAAATTACTTGTATATTACTCAAAAATAAATATGCAATAAAAGGAACGAAAATAAACTTAAAGGAAAGAATGTAAGGAAAACAGAACGGACAAGAAAGATAATGACGAAAAAGAAAGAAAAAGGAAAGAATAAAACGTGTTACTGGGCTGCGGCCTACGTAAGATTTATTACTGGCGACGTGCACGTTCCGACTTCGCTTAAACGATAGGTAGCCTGGATTCTCCAAGCCTCCAAGGCCTCCGTATCTCAAAGGGCTTGACAGGCTGAGTGATTAGAGTTAGGCCGATCTAGTTCACATCAGCCTCCTTGGGAGATCGCCAGATCGGCATTAATCTATTAGGGGGCTTTGAATGGAGAGAGGTTATTTGGAGGATTTTTTTTTGAAATTTCCCAAAACGATATTTTCAGTTTTTTAGAAAATGTAAAGAACGTTCCAGATGTTGACAATGATTATTTACACTAGAGCGCAAAAGTTCAGCGCCATATATATATTGGGCTGTGTAAAAATGACAAATTTTTAGATCTGAGATGTGAACTGTGCAAAATTCAAATTTATGCAGATTAATCATTTATTTTCATTTTTGTGTAGGCTAGAATACAAACTGTTTTGGATTTAAAAATTACAAAACATTTGAATACATCATCTCCAACATCTAGATTTTTGTGGCACAATTTTCTCAAACTTGAAAATGTGAGCCCGTGGTCCAATTTTTTTATAGAAAAGGGTACCCAACATCTAGACTTTCCGGCTTTGAAGAAGGCTTTACTTCCATTCGGCTAGTAGACTTTTCATGCACGTACGTTTACATTGCATCTTTTTCTCTTTTATTTTCAGTTTCATTGTTTACTTTTCCTTATTTCCCGTGAAGACATGATTACTTTTCTTGAGGCACATGGAGATCTTGTTAGAGCACTAGAGCATATTGGTGAACATTATTTTTAGAACCAATGATTCTTTTTCCAAAACTTGCACATCTATTAGTACATGAACAATTGCAAAAGGTGTAAGCACTTTATTTTGTAATACACAAACATTTTTTACGGGAATTGTAATACACAAACCTTCTTAGCTATACGTGTATATTTTTCATGATTTTCGCAATAAAATTTGTGTAACTTCCAAGTTTTTATTTCAAAATTTAGTTACGTTATTCTCTTAAATACATGAAGTTTCTAAATATTTTTTCATGCACAAACTTTTTTACAACACATAGAATTTTCCCAAGCTATACAACCGGCTATATAAAAATAGTTAAATATATTTGGTTATTAATATAAATTAATAAGAACTATAACTATTAACGAGATGGACTAAAAAGATATGACCTCTGCAGGTGAACTCACTATTAAACTTTATTCCCTCATGTCACCATTGTTCACGACATGTGGCAAGTACACATAGACGAGGTAACTGTAGACGATTGGAAAAGAGTATCTTTGGAGGAAGTGTTCTTTTTTAAATGATTGGAAAAGAGTATGTTGGTTTTGATGATAATCTCCCACATTTTTCTTCCTTATTTCTGACCGAGAAAATTGCACATAACACTAAGGTTTGGTGCCTTTGTTGCACAAAACAGATAATCAAAGCAAAGTGATTTGATTCTCTTTAGTGCTATGTGCAATTTTCTCTTTCTGACCCGAGACTTCATAAATGACATGACAAGAAATGCCAGTGATACTCTTAAGAACGCATCGTTGAATAGTTGTAGTGCAAGAAATGAATTTTGAACCTTCAAACTTTTATCTAATGATAGGATCATTTGTGTTACGAACACAAGAAATAATTTAAAGCTTCAAGATGTGTTGTAGGTCACCGTTTTTTTTACGCATACCATAATTTGGTATATTTTTATGCAATTTTGCAGATTTATATATTTTTAACCTCATGTAGCTTTCATTTCATGATAAGATAATTTGTATTATGAACACAAGAAATAATTAAAATACTTCAAGATCATGCTGTAGGGCACCGTTTTTTCACGCATACCATAATTTGGTATATTCTTGTGCAATTTTGCAGATTCATATACCGTACTACCTCCGATCTGAAATTAGTGTCGAGTGAAAAATATTTTTATGGTGTTGAAATCGGACAATTTTGTCCAGTGAAAACGGCAATGACCGAGGACTGAAAATAAAGAATAGACGATGGAAATTTTAACTGCTCGGGCGTTCCCCGAAAGGCCAAAGCAAACAAAGGCTGTGAAAGTGAAACAACAAGGTAATGTTTGAGATAAGCGGGACCGTATCAACTAGCCTCCGCATCAACTAGCATATACTACCTCCGTTCCAATGAATAAGGCTTATATTATTTTAGAAAAGTCAACCCATGTAAAGTTTGACCAAGTTTTTATGAAAAAATATTAACATGTAAAATATAAAACTAATGTCATTAGAAACATCATGAACTATATTTCCATATGATATCTATATAATATCATATTTGTTGATAGATTTTTCTAAAAGTTTGGTCAAATTTTACTGACTTGACTTTTACAAAAAAATATAGGCCTTATTCATCGGAACGGAGGGAGTAGGTCTCTGGACTATAGAGTATCGACAGGGACATGAATCGATTGGATAAACACAACCGACCTGTACATGGAAGTGGTGCCGGCAGTGGTAATGGTGAAGGGAAGACTGGGTAAAACTTGGTGAAGGCGACGGGTACCGGCCGCATGTGGCCAAGATTGTGCGGAGTTGGCTGCAAGAACTCCCATGAGCCCGGCCGGAGCGTGGCGACGAGCTCACCGTCGTCTTCTCTCTTCGTCCCGGAAGGCTGGACCGCTGGGAATCGGGGATGGGCGCACTCCCACTTGGGCGGGGCAGGCTTGACGTGGATGTATCTCCAATTAAGCCTCGTGCTGTATTAGATGGAGTTCAGAAGAACACCATGCTAAATATAAACTGTACTTTGTTTTAGAGATTATGCAGTAGCCTATATCTATACTCAGTCACCAGTCATGGAAGACGGTAGGGTTTGTTCGCCATGAGTAAGTAATCACTCCGTCCCAAAATAAGTGTCTCAACTTTAATATATAAAGTGGATTCTATCAAAGTTGAAACAGTTATTTGTGGACGGAAGGAGTAGAATTTTTGTGAGGAGATGAAGCTGCGGTATTAGTTCAGCCACGGAGTGCCATTAAACAACCAGTAGTCTGTATGTTTCCACGTCGAACAATCTCTTGCCTTGCCTAGTGTTAGTTGAGTATACGACGCCCTTGGATAACAAAACAAATATCTATATCTGTATGTCATTCGCTATATGTACGGACAAATACGTAATATGGAGCCAGGGAGGACCCTTCTGGGAGAATGCGACTTGTTCGTTCTCATTTGCAACGGTGCCGGGACTCGATGCAGTATCTGTAGGGCTGATGAAACATGGCAAAAGCATCTCTGAACGACGACATAGTTTCCTCGGTCGTCCCTTTAGAGCATATCTAACAGAGACCTCAAACAGCACAAAAATCGTAAAACTCCGACGACTTTACAGGTTTCGGCATTTTTTGGTCATAGCAGAGCCTGTAAACGTCGGCCGGCCCGTAAATTGGATAAGGGCGCCGTAGCTGCGAGCCACCGAACGGCACATTTCCGAGGCCGAAACCCTTATTCCCCACCGCCGCCTACGAGAAATCCGCCGCGCCCCCCGTCTTCTCCGACGACAAATCCACCGCCGCAGAGCCAGATCCACCGCCGCCGATGGCCCCCAAGCGCGAGTACACGTCGCCGCCGCCGAGCCGCGACCCTTTCGAGGGAGACTACTCCGACGAGAGGCGCACGGAAGCGATGAAGAGCGACGGAGCGCGGAAGCGCGCCACGTGCTTCTACAGCAACCGCGACATGCCGATCCCGCCATCGCACTTCCGGCGCGAGGTCGTGGAGTTCGACCGGCTACGCGCCGAGCACGAGGGCCGCCGCCGCCGCGCGTGTATCGCCGGTGAGGGAAGCTCAAGTGGCGGCGCGAGCTCCTCCACCGCGCTGGTGGCTCTTCCTCCGGCGGAGGAATACGATGCCACCGTATTCGGGTCCTCCGATCCGTGGCGGCGGAGGACTTCATCACCGACGAGACACTTGAGGCCATCACTGCTCAAGTGTTGCTTCGGTCCGTGCACGAGGCGGAGGAGCGGAAGGCGCAGCTCACCCGCGACGAGGAGATCGAGCAAATCCTCCTCCACCAGGGGCTCGAGGCAGACCGCCTCGCCGCGGAGAAGAAGGCCTACTGGGCGGCCGACGCGGAGGCCGTCATCGACCTCGTCTCCGACGAGGACTGAGCTCCTCAGCCTCGACCTCGTCGCCGCCACACCTGAGGCTCCGGTGAGCCGATTTTTGGTACTAGGGTTAGGGCGGCGACGATTTAGTGTTAGTTTAGCTTTTGGATAAGTTAGTTTTTATGTAAATTCCGTATGAATCGACGATGAACTCCTGTATGCAATGAATCGATGAAGAACAAGTGTTTGTTCCCGCCTAAATTAAAATATTTGCATTTTCGTTTACGGTTTCTGCTATGCGCCGATCGTATCTGTGAGCAGGATTGCTAAAAAACGTGAACTGTAAAACATTTTTGAGGTTTCATGTTTGAGAGCTCTGTTAGAGATGTTCTTAGAGTTGCAGCGACGGTGTTTTCTAACGAGCCTGACATTCTTCTGCATGCAAATCTACTAAAACGAAGACACATAGTACAATGGAATTACGCTGGGAGGATTAAACTGCACGCCGCTTTGAGACATGAGTATAAATACAGAGCATGCAACTCGTCAATTCTGACCCCGCGTCGCCCGCGCCTGGCGACACGGGGGGAACCCTAGCCGCCGCCGGCGAAGGAGGCTCCTCCCCGCCCACCACCGCTCTGCCCCCGCCGGAGGGAGCGACGGCAAAGCCGTGCGCGTCCGAGGATGGTGGCGGCGGGGTGATTGATCCATTGTTCCGCCCGGGCCACGCGGGCGCGGCGTGTGCTGCCGGGCACGGCGAGCTCGTGGCGCGGCTGGCGTGTAGCGTGGAGGTCGGCTCGCGGCGGAGGGCGGCGCGGCGCGGGCCTGCGGGGCGTGGAGGTGCGCTGCTGCGGGGCGTGGAGTTGCGGCGGCGGGTGGTCTGCCCGGGCTCGATCTGGGCCTGCGGCGGGCCGTGCGGGCCGCGGCCATGTGGTGCCGGTTGGGAGGCCGGCCGAGTCGGAGGCTGAGGATCGGTGCGGACGTGCGGTGCAGGCGTTGCGCTCTCGCGGGCGTTCGGGCGTGCGGCGCTGTGCAGCGGATGTTGGGGTCCAGAGGAAGCCGGGGCGGCGGCCCCGGACCAGCGGCTGCTGCGGAGGCGTGGCCGGCAGGGCCGCTGCCGTGGCGTGAGGAGCCACGGTAGCTGCTGCTTGCGGAGAAGATCGGTGGTCTGGCCGGGCCTCATGGGGCGGTTTGCGGGGCTCGCGGCACATTGCCGGGCGAAAGCCTTGCCATGGTTGTCGACTGTGGCCGACGATGGTGACGCCTTCGGGCGCCGCGTCCTTCTTGGAGGCATCGTCGAGGCTATGTTGCCGCTTCCCCCTAACCGGGTTCTCCGGGGGAAACCCCAGATCCCTCGCGGGATCGGGCGAGTGCGGCGCCCCGGCGTCGTTTGCCTCTTGGGGACTCGCTTTGGATGTTCCTCCGGCCAGAGGGACCTGTGGAGAGCTGGTGGTTGGCGGCGGCGATTTCTTCGTCTTCGGCTAGGTGGTGCGCGGCTTTGGGGCCGGCGTGGATGTCGGAGCGGCGGCTCCGGATTTCGTCAAGCGTTGAGGTCGCCTCCGCCGTGTTTTGTGTCGGCTATGGTTGCTTGGGTGACATGGTCGTCGACTTGCTCTGGGGCGTGGCCTTGGGGCCGGTGTGGATGTCGGAGCGGCGGCTCCGGGTATCTCCTTGCGTTGAGGCTTTGCCTCCGCCGTGTTTTGTGTCGGCTATGGTTGCTAGGGTGACGTAGTCGTCGACTCGTTTTTTGGGGCGTGGCTTTGGGGCCAGCGTGGTGCGTTGTGTTGTATGGTTTTTGGCCGGTTTTCCTTATAAACTGTCCAACTCTTTTCGACTTTATCAATCAAAGGCACTGCCGAGGTTCGAAAAAAAAAAAATACAGAGCATAACATTGTCCGAACAGGACAGATCGGGTGTTTTGGCTTGTATCCAGTGGAGTCCGGGTCTTTTCTGAACCCATGCTCACCTCTCTGTCTCTTTGTTACATTCCAAGGCGGCAAAACCTCTATACTCCCTTGGTTGCTTGGCATCAACTAACCGATCTTCCTGCAAGCGATGCAAATCTAAAATCACCGTATCCAAGAAAATGTTTCATCCATGCATAATGCTACAGTGTACTCAAAATTCATGGAAAGTAATTGTGTGGCAGTGCGAGCTGTATTTTGCAGGATGGCACGATAGGTTTGGCTTTCAGCTTTGTAGACGGAATAACTAGAGTTTTGTGGTATGATTTGTCCTAAAAGCCCTTTTAGAAACTTTCAGCACTAACGGCCCCTTAAGTTTTTTTTTCAGCGGGATCTGGCCCCTCCCCTAAAAAACCTTTTAGGATGGCGCTTTTGACGGCCCAAACTCAACCAAAAAATATATAAGTCATTTCAAATAAGCCATATGGAAAGACATATTTAAATCGGCTCTGAGCTTCAGAGATTACCCAAGAATCACCAATACGAATGACAAATTTGAATCTCAAAGGCTCTGGAAATGCCAAGAACACCAATGCAAACGGCATATTCTGTGTCTGACGAGAATCTCACTCTGAGAATGTCAAAACGCCAAGACGATTGGCTTGTTTGAACTGATTTTGCCGTTCAGTTAAGTTTGAGCTATAAAAAATGCCAGTTTAACATACATTTTAGGAAGAGGGGTCATATCTAATTGTAAGTTTGTTTTGAATAAGTAGCAATTAGTGACACAAAGTTTGCCAAAGGGCTATTTAAGAGAAATTATACAGAGTTTTGCGATTTGAAACCGTTTCTCGTACGTCACCACTGATTTCCGCACGGAATCTAAATGCTAGTGACATGGTAACATATAAAGACACATATATGTTCATGAGTTTACTTGTTTGATTTCTTCATTTCCACTTGAACGTGATGGCTGTTGGCTGATGTGGATACATTCAGGATATGGCTTTTCAGCGAGGCTCGTTCGGTCGGGGAGCTCATCGTCTGACGTGTCGGTATATCCAGGTAGGTGGGCCCGTCCAAAATCTGGTGGCAGCCAATCGCAGATCATAGAATCGGATGAGGTATTAGCAGTAAGCCAATCAGATTCCGGATAAGGCCTGCAGGTGGGGCCGGATCTAGAAGCCTAAAGCGCAAAGCACACAAGGTCACACCGGTGAAAAGAGCAGCGCTGGGCCACGTCGCCCTAATAGCGGAATATCCTTCAAAGTCGGTCCAGTGACACTACCTTTTTGTCATTTTATTATCGCACGCAATCTTCTCGTAGCTAGAGCATCATCGTGCCAATACGATACTAGAAACAAACTGGGTTATTTGGCAGAGAATTTGCAAGATCTTTGGGGCAGTGGAGGTATTCTCTGCTAGCTCTGTGAGTTTTGTTCAGAGATGGGTAGCTCGGACCAGAGGGCGGCCGTGGGCGGCAAGACGGCGCGCGCGTGTGACGGGTGCATGCGGCGGCGGGCGCGGTGGTACTGCGCGGCCGACGACGCCTTCCTGTGCCAGAACTGCGACACGTCGGTGCACTCGGCGAACCCGCTCGCCAGGCGCCACGAGCGCCTCCGCCTGCGCGCGGCGTCATCAACGTCTCCGCTCCACGCCGAGTGCGCCGCGGAGGCGACCAAGAAGACGACGACGACGTCGTCGTCCAAGCGCCTGCGCGTCGCACCGGCGTGGCTGAAGCGGAAGGCTCGCACTCGGCGGCCGCCCGTGAAGAGCGTCGGGCAGCTGCTCTCGAGGCGGCTCGTGGTGGTGCCCGAGGTGGGCGCCGGGGAGTCCTCGGACGAGCGGAGGGCGACGGAGGAGGAGCAGCAGCTGCTGTACCGCGTGCCGATCTTTGAACCCGCCCTCGGCGAGTTCTGCTCGCCGCCGCCGATCGACGAAGCTGTAGCCACGCCCTCATCAGGAGGCTCCAGGGATGACGTCGACAGCGCCGTTGAAGACACGAAGGAGCCCCTCGTCGTCGCGCCGTCCCCCGTGCAGGAGCTCCCCGATTGTTTCGCCACTTTCGGCCCGACGGACGCCGACCTCAGGGAGTTCGCGGCGGACATGGAGGCACTCCTCGGGCAAGGCCTGGACGACAGCAGCGAGCTGGGGGACTCGTTCTACATGGAGGCGCTAGGGCTCATATCGCCGGCTGGAGACGGCGGGCGGGTAAAGGTGGAGGCCGACGGCAGCGTTGTTTCTGGCTCGGAGTTGAAGCCGGAGTTTAACCTCAGCCCGCCGACATTGGTGGATGACGACGACAGTTTAGAATACAAGATGTCGTCGGCGAGCAACGGCGCCGACGCCATTGACGACGCCCAGTTCTTGAAGAGGAGCCTGGATCTTAGGCTGAACTACGAGGCAGTCATCGAGAGCTGGGGCAGCTCGCCGTGGACCGACGGCCAGCGACCGCACGGCCAGCTCCACGACCTGTTGCTCCCTGACCACTCGGTAAGTACCGTTCGGTTCGATGATATAGGGTGTAAGTGACACTGTATATAACTGTGTCGTGTGTGCATGGTGCAGGTCATGTGGGCGGCGGGGGGAGGGCGGCAGGGTGAGCCGGCGTGGACGCCGAGGCCGAGAACGGACGGGTGGCGGGAGGAGCGAGTGTCGCGGTACCGGGAGAAGCGGCGGACGCGGCTGTTCGCGAAGAAGATACGCTACGAGGTGCGGAAACTGAACGCGGAGAAGCGGCCACGGATGAAGGGACGCTTCGTCAAGCGCACCGGCGCCGCCGCTGCCGCCCCGTGCGCCGTCGCCTGACCTAACATCTCGCTGTCCGTGGACTAGTGCCTCCTGTTGAACCGTCCGTGTCACCTCGACACGGCCGTTCATGCGCGCGTGCTTGTCACGGGCTCGCCATGAAATTACACACACACAAAACTTGTCGAAGCTGCTTTATTTAGTGTCTCTATTTTTGTTCATCATGAACGACGCTGCTCTTTATTTTTCATTCGAGGGTTTCGGCACTGGAGATCGGTGCAGGGCCGGGGGCGTTCGAGGGTTTTCTTAGCTTGTTAGCTCACTGTGAGAAATGGTTTGGCTTTGCGGTTTTTGCGACCTCTTCCTCTCTTGCTTCTGTTCATATATAGTAGAGAGAATTAGGTTGTTCTTCATAGTACGTTGTACTTGTTGTACATTTGTACATGGTTGTAATAAAGTAATAACATATATAAACTGGTTGCTGGGCTATTGCAATTCATACTTGTACCACACAGATCAGCTGAGTCGCTATATAGACTCCGTTCTAAATTAGATGATTTACATTTATACAAATATATATACCTCTAGATATGCTACTGGAAGGGCATGGCGTCCCATGTATGATTTTGGTAATTAATAACAATCCCTGTGGACTAATGGTTGCATTGAGTGATATATACTTGTAGTGTTTGTCCATAGACCTTGCTTAATGTTGATCCAAGGTTGATGTCAAAAGATATTGATATAATGGAGTATTTGGTATCAAGATCACCGAGTTGCATGGATATATTTGAGATGATCAATTAGAAGATTATGTGATGACTAAGTTAGGGTTTGAGAAGTTATTTGATGTTTGTTCAGATTAGAGTGGAGCATATTGCAAGTATATCTTGAAAAAGGATTATGGTTATTTTCAAGACATCATCTAATTAAGAAAGAATAAAAGATACAAGGTTGATCAAGATGATTGATCAACACACAAAGGTACAAGATGTATCAAGTGGGATCATGTATCTCTTGGTATGATAATCACTTGTCCATATAGCTTTGTGAACTAACTCATGATCTATGCGTGTGCTATGTCTATGTGGGGTTAAATTCATTTATATGGGGTTGCATCAAATGAAGATTTTATATAGCCCATGAAGGATGACGTTAAGTGGGGATCGTCATCGAGATTGATGTGCAAGTTCAAGAGAAGCATCTCGATTTTTTTTATGCTTGAAGCTTGCTGGTCATTTGGAGAAAATGGCCATGTGAAGATGTCCTAAAATAGGCTCTCCCATAGTGGAGCTTGGGGGAGCAATATCTGAGTCTTCACCAAGCGAAGCGTAATCAAGAAAGATTATCCACTTGAAGAGATCAAGATCTTTATCATCTACCTCAATTGGAATGTGTAAGGCAAATGTATGATCTAGATAGGGTTATAGATACCGTACTATCAAGAGGGGCTCTCAATTAAGCTTTAGCATATCAATCAAAGAGATCTCAAACCTTTACATTCGCGACATCATCATCTTTCTTAGTTCTTATTTGTCTTTTATCTGTGTGGGCTTTTTGAGCTTGTTTTAATCTTCATAACAAGCTCAAGTTCATCAAAAACAAATTTCGTATGAAAGACTTGTTCAATTTTTGTTGTTGGAGGTTTTACCGGTTGTTCATTTATAGAGAGGTTTTACCTTTCTACATTTGGTTTTATCCTCCCATGTTGGACTATGATGTTTCTATGAATGATCTTTTAGAGTTCGTTGTGGTGATTCCAACGAGCCAAAGAACGTCAAAAACGGAGTTCGTATGTGAAAGTTATTCCCGTTTTGGTGTCGCTGTTTCTGTAGTTTTTACAATAGTCGGTAGTACCGGCCGGAACCCGCTGGTAGTACCGGTGGGCGACGAAAACTCCATTTTTGGTACTGGACTTTCTACTTAGTTGCCTGGTAGTACCGGCCCCGGTGCTACCAGTGAGCACCTCCCGGCCCAACGCGAAAATTAGTCAACGTGCAGATATGCCACTTACCTATTTAAGGGTTCTTCTTCCCCGAGTAGACCCCAACTCTTGAGCTCGTTTTAGCCCCCATTGTTGACTCGTTTAGGTTTGCTAGCTCTCTGTTTCTCCATGATTTTTGCCTCCAATTAAAGGGAAAATAAAGAGGAGATCTAGATCTACCATTACACCAACCAATCTCTCCTCTATGTAAGGGAAAGCTTTTGGATGTAGATCTTGGAGGGATTTTGTGTTCTTCCTTGTTCTTCCTCTCCTCTCCACCCATAGTATTAGTTGCTTTGGTGGGATTTGAGATAGAAGGATTTTGAGCACTTCTTGTGTTCTTGTTCATTACATTAGTTTCATCGGTTTGAGTTCTCCACGGTGATACGTGGAAATCGAAATTGAGAAGCTTATTACTCTTAGTACTTAGAGTGCCCCAGAGCTTGTTCCTCTTGGGTATTTGGAGTGCCCTAAACGGTTGTTGTTGATCTCAGAGTTTTGGTGACTCGCGGGATTTGTTTGGAGCCTCCAATTAAGTTGTGGAGTGTGCCTCAACCTTGTTAATTTGTGTGGCTCTGGGAGCCGCGGGAATTCGGTGGGAGCCTCTGATGGATGATGACACGCCTTCTCGTTGGGACTCAAATAGGAGAGTATTATAGTAGTGGTAGTTTTCTCCACGAAGGTGACTCGAGGGTTAAAATCGAACTCTCGGGGAATTGCATGGGAATGATGTATTTTTCCTTCCTTCGTCAGGCAACCTACAAAATAAGATACTTTGTCTTGTGCCCCCAACTTCACCGTGTGGTTGTCAAGCACAAGGTGTATATTAGTAATCTGAAATACAAATGCAATGAAAGTAAAAACAATAATAAAACTAAACTAAAGTATGCAATGATGATAAAAACAATAAAGAATGATGTTTTTGAGTTTTGGTTTGTAAATGCAAGAAAGAAATATGCTTTTTTATTTTCGGATTTTTAAAATTGTTGGAAATAAACAAGTGAAGGAAATATGTTGGAAAGTGTTTTCTTACTGAGGAACTCCTTGCCGACTGCTAAGCCGGAGGGAATCCTTGTCTACGTAGGTGATACGTCTCAAACGTATCTATAATTTCTTATGTTCCATGCTTATATTATACCAATTGCTACATGTTTTATATACACTTTATATCACTTTTATGCATTTTCTGGGACTAACCTATTAACAAGATGTCACAGTGCCAGTTTCCTGTTTTCTGCTGTTTTTGGTTTCAGAAAAGTTGTTAAGGAAATATTCTCGGAATTGCGCGAAACAAAAGCCAAAATCCCTATTTTCCCTGTAAGCATCCAGAACACCGAAGAGGAGTAGGAGGGGGGCCACAGGCCAGCCACACCTGGTGGCGGCGCGGCTCCCCCCTCTGCCGCGCCACCACATGGTGTGGGGCCCACGGGCGCCCACCGACGTCGCCCTTTCGCCTATTTATACCCCCCCGACAAATAAACCCTAGGGACACGAACACTTTTCCACGAAACATCCCGTAGCCGCCGCCGTCGTCAACCCTAGTTCGGGAGGGTTCTGCAGCTCTTCCCGGCACCCTGCCGGAGAGGGGAATCATCACCGGAGGGCTCTACATCACCATACCCGCCTCCGGACTGATGCGTGAGTAGTTCATCCTTGGACTATGGATACATAGCAGTAGCTAGATGGTTGTCTTCTCCACTTGTGCTATCATGTTTAGATCTTGTGAACTGCCTATCATGATCAAGATCATTTTATTGTAATGCTACATGTTGTGTTTGCTGGGATCCTATGAATATTGAGTACTATGTCATTTGCTTCATAATATATTATGTGAGTGCGTTATTTATGATATTGCATGCTCTCCGTTGCTAGTAGATGCTCTGGCCAAGTAGATGCTTGTGACTCTAAGAGGGAGTATTTATGCTCGATAGTGGGTTCATGTCTTCATTTAATCTGGGGGAGTGACAGCAACCTCTAAAATTGTAAATGTACTGTTGCTACTAGTGATAAAACAATAGTGTTTTGTCTAATGATAATTGTGCTACTTACATTACACACTTTACCTAATGCAATAATCTGTTGCTTGCAACTTAATACTGAAAGGGGTGCTAACCGTAAGGTGGATTATTAGTCATATATGCGGTTGTAACGGTCTATGTATATTGTTGTAATGCCCAAATAAATCTCACACTAGACACCATGACTTGTACATGCATCATCATGCAGTTCTTTATTTTGTCAATTGCCCAGCTGTAATTTGTTTACCCGCATTTATGCTATTATTTATTTATGTAGATACACCACTAGTGAACTGTGGATTCCGGTCCATTATTTTACATTGATAATACAAACTACTGCAAACTGATTTTTTTTCATTCTCTGCAAACAAAAATCATCTTCCACAACATACGTTTAACCTTTTGTTACAGCAAGCCGGTGAGATTGACACCCTCACCGTTTCGTCGGGGCAAAGTATCTTGATTGTGTTGTGTGCATGTTCCACGCCAACTTAGCGCTCATCAAGACTTTCTGGCGCAGTTGACATCTTCAGAAGCGTCTCCATCTCCTACTGGTTCGATAACCTTGGTTTCATAACTGAGAGAAAACTTACTGATACACTCTCCACACTTTCCTCTTGGGGTTCCTAATGTGCCTGTGTGCATCAGTAGGGGACACACATTGTTCCCTCGCTCTCCTGGGCGCACACCACTGGCGCGTGCTCGTATTGCACTTCTCGTGGAAAGCTCTGACTGAAGGTAGCTTCCATGATGATTCGGTGATGCATGCGCAACCGCCACGATGCACCGGGTCGCCACCACCACTGACCCATGTCTACATCGACCTCACTGGCAGTGACAACTAGGGGTTCGTCCATCACGTGAGCGGCCATACCCTAATTAATTAGATTTAGGGTTTATTAATATTATAAATTATAAGGGACTTTCGACGTGTTCATTTCCTAGTTTAGATGAAATATTAAGTCTAAATTTAGTCAAAAAATAGTTGAGTTCAAAATTACCCAAAAAAATTAAATTCCAGCAAAATCAAAATTAGCAAATGCTAGCCGTCAGCCGGTTATAGTTTGCCCTCCGTACAGCCACCTTCAGAATCGTCGGATTCACTTAAGTTAAACTATCTCGCGTGTCCGATCTATGTAGCATTAACGTTTCATGTGTAGCACTTTGTGTCCGTGTATGTAACATCGCATGAAGCAAAGCAAATTCAGAAAATGTTGCTAAAATGTACCAAGAAGAAGTCAAACACAACATTTTTTCATCGCATGTAGCACCGTGTGTAGCAAAAAAATTCAGATATGTAAAATGTACGATCGTGCAGCAAATAATGTTGTAGCATTTTAAACCCAACCATCTAGCAAAACCCAAAAGGCTATCTAACAAATCCTCAATTAGTTGTAACAAAACGTCACCAAAACAAATTAGTGTAGCACTTTGTACATACTCACAAAACAAAAAAAGCTACACTCATGTAGCAAAAACGCACACTACATGTAACATTGAAAAATCCCAAGAAAAGCTAACCTCCATTGTCAGTAATGGAGGCACCGCCATGGCTGATTCGACCTCGCCGGACACCAATCTGCCACGCCGGAGATCGTGAAGAGCCAGATCGAGAGAATCCCCACCAATCTGACTGTAAAAAATCGTCTTCTCCAATTCGTCCATGGCGAGCGGCGGAGGGAACGGATGTGCGCTGGGCGGGGATGCATGGAGGAGCAGCGGCGATGGCAGGAATCTCGTCGGAGGCTGCGGGTGCCGGCAGCGGCCGAAGTGGCGTGGACAGGGGCACTATGCGGGAGCCTTGGAGTATGCTACGAGCTCGTCGCTGACCGGCGCGAGATTGGGAAGTTCGAGAGGAAGCACGGCGGTAGCGGTGCTCGGGGGGCGACCGTTGGGTGCTCTTGCGTAAGAGAGTAGGAGCGCCCCGAGTGGATAGGCGTGAGGACTGAGGAGGGATGGCGAGGTGGGCACGATGGTCGACTCGATCCCGTGCGTGCGCGCTCGACCCAGCTGTAGCTACAGCCGGGTGACAAATAGCATTTCCCATCAAAATTAGCTTGTTTAATTGTCTATCAGCTATGGAGAACAATCCAATCAATCATCCAGCAGTCCTGCCAGATACTCATTAGTCATTCCACGCAACAGTTTTTTTTTTTTTGAGAACAATTCCACGCAACAGATGGAGCTGTACGCGAGAGCAATATCCAAACCCAATTACAAAATTTGGAAATAAGACCAGCCAGCACGGAAAGTAAAGTGGAAACCAAGAAACATTGAGCCGGAACCGGAAACGGCCCAAGTTGTATTGGGGGAAATTGACGGAAACCGAGTCCGACTCCCGCTCTTGTTCTGCTTTCACGGGATCGATATATAGCTACAGAGCCAGATCCATCTCCTCGCCACAGTTCCAAGCCGCGGCTCAGCCCCAAGCATCGGTGCAGCCAACATGATGACCATGCGGCCCAGCTTCCCGGCGTCCATGGCCGGCCCCTCCCTTCTCTCGCTAGCGTCCGGCCCCGCCTCGCCGCGGCTCGCCGAACCTGAGGTCGATTGCGCGGCGTTCAACGAGGACGAGTACCAGGCGCTGATGCTCGCAGAGTTCGGTCCACTGGAGCCGTTGCCATCCCACGACGAACTCCAGGCGATGATGATGCTCGCCGCCGCCGCCGACGAGGAACTCCAGTCTCAGGCGCCTCTGCTGCTGCCGGAGGACGAATCATCGCAGGCGATGCTTGGCAACAACAAGAACGGAATGCAGTCGTGCCTGCCCGTCCCGCCGTGCCCGTGCCCGGGCGACAAGAAGAGCCGCAAGAAGAAGAGGAAGAATCGGCCACCTTCCACGGAGGACGACGACTTCGAGGAGCCGAGCCCACGGTCGTCCAAGCGGGCCAAGGACGAGATGGAGGAGCTGCCGTCGCCGCGGGCCACGAACAAGATGATGGCGAGCTGCCTCCTGGAGCGGCGCCACGCCGCGCCCGGGCCCTCGGAAACGAAAGGGCAGACGATCATCTTTTGCCGGTGCAAGGAGCACCCCGGGGATTCCCCGTGCTGTCCTCTGCACCAGAACGTGCGGTTCTGGTCGTGGATGCTGGAGATGGGCGACGGAGAGATCCCGGCCGCCGGAAGCGGCGACGGCGTCGTGGTGCCCACGAGGCGTACGGAGAGCAAGAAGAAGGTCCTCACGTACATCCGGTGGCGCAGCAGGGTGTGGATGCCTAGCCGCTTCTACCTCGAGTCGAGCGAGCATGCCCAGGCGGAGATGGCGCGACAGGAGTAGCAGGACCTCTGGACACTTCGACTTCGCTAGTTCAGACTATTATTAATACTCCTATTAGCATATTGTAATCTTTTCTTGTCAAGATTGATTAGTGCTAAATGTGTGCAAAGCCGGGACTTGATGCATTGTGTATAAGCACATGACCCGGCAAAGAACTTGTCATCTGCAGACATGGGCGTGCGGTTGTGCACGTCGTGTTGTGCTGCTGTCTCTGCACCAGAGTGTAAAATAAGAGGCTGCAATGTTTTAGCAGTCCAGAACCTGAAACAGAAAAGAAGTAGGGTGCTGGAAACCAAAAAATTGACTCTGAAATCTCTCTGCTTCTCCTCTCTGTTCTTGAGTGTGCTCACTGCCAACGTTCAGAAGTGTAGCGACTTCAGGACTGTCAACTATGTTGTGGTCGATCGTTGACTCTCTTGCTGCGTCAGTAGATAGAAGGCCCAGTAGAGAACTAGGAGCATCCTGCAACCACGCATCCGTCATGTGCTCTACTCTCGAAATGTTAGTTACTCGATCTGCAATTGCAATTCTATTACAATCACGATTAATATGCATCACAGTGAACTCCCTCTCTCCGGATATGAAGTCTTGCACTTCGTTTACCAGATGCCTGTACCATTTGTTAGACTCCATCTCCTTTAGATAATTTACCACATTAGCAGAGTATGTTTGAATCTGAACGGGCAAGGCCGCATATGCTAAAGTAGCAAGTATTCCTTCTCTGACTGGAAGTAGTTCGTCTTCAAAAGGGTCTGTGCATGTTTGGTATGAGCTTGCAGCACAACGCAATATTATCACCAGCCAAATCAGGAAAGACCGCACTCGTATCTGCTCCAATATCACGCAAGACAACGGATCCATCTGCCGACATTGCCACCCAGCCCGCCGGTGGTCGTGGCCACTCCTTCCTCCTATAGCCCGCCAGGAGGATTGTCGTAGGATGCTCATATGGCTATGTGTAATTCTTTTGTCGGATGCTCATATATATGGCTATGTTATTTCTTTTGTTGGATGCTCATATGGCTATGTGTTTGGTCTTTCAGGTAGTGGATTCTCCATTTCATCTATTTATACTCTCTGTATACATCTCCGTCGGGGTAAGTCGCTGATCCGGTCCTCCAAAATAGTTGAGGTTAGTTAAGCTTGTGAATATTTGATCGCAAGAGGCATGAAAAGAATATAGAGATGAACATAGTGAAACCAAATATGACAATTTTGAATGATCTTGATTTAAGATTGTGTTGTCTGTTTTTTATTTTAGTCTTTTATATGCTGTATTTTGTTTACTTAATCAATACTTAATCGTTTAATATTGAAAATTACACTTGTGTGATTCTTTTTCGCTTATGTTCTTATCCCAAGTGCATAATTTAAAATCGTATATAGTACTTCAAAAATCGTATAAGAGCTTTATGTACTTTCGTGAAATTCCGTCGATGATATCTTGTATTACTACAAAATTCATATCTACTGTTGGATAATTTTTTTGCTTTGGCCGTACCTCGTAATATCGTATACGCACTGGCGGAGTGGAGGCCAACATGGGCCATGGCCCCAAAAATCAATTAAATATTTCATACTAGTACTAGTATTACTACAAAATTCATCTCCACAGTTGAATAACTTTCTCGCTTGGGCTATACCTCGTAATATCGTATACACACCGGCGGAATTTAGTGGAGAACAACATGAGCCATGATCCACCAACTTAACTAAAATTCTCATGCCATGTTTAAGCCTTTTGGACCGGGTGTATATGTATATAAAACTCTTTTTTTTATCAAAATAATAAGCAAAATTAGACCCAAAAAATTAAGAAGTCCTTACGAGCCAAAAGGAAGAAGTACCTTTTCGCACTTTTATTAGAGGAATTTGGCAAGCATTTGTTCTCCTTTTATTGGGATTCGTGGAAACAGAATCCGGCAAAGATTTCAGACACTAGGGTATTTAACATACGGATGCGGCAGAATTAGTATGCGCTAAACAACAAGTAGGTCCTCTGATACGCGTTGTCGAAAGAATCGTCCAACAAAAAATCTGCACAATGACATTTACTTTCTTTACTCTGCATCTGTACCAGCAATGCTTTTCTTCAAGGACTCGACGTCGTCGGCCAACTCTTTCCTGCTTTCCTGATATCGAATTTCATGCAAGAGACACATGTTAGCAAAGCTGCTAATGCTACCAACATGTTAAGTGAGCACCTAATCTACGCACGAACCTTGAAGAGGAGGTAGCGGTAGACGAACCATCCTGTGTACCCGAGCCCAACAAGCTCCATGATCTTGGGAAGCTGCAGCAAGAGGATACGTACATGTTAACGTAAGTTTCAGTGGGACAAATGAACAATGAATGATCCTAGACGTGTATGACCAGTGGTGATCGGCGTACCAGAGGCAGGGAGTTGACGGCGCCTACGACAACGGACGAAAACCAGAGGCCGACGATGGCGCCGCCGGCGTAGGTGAGGACGGTGGACTTGTTCTCGACGGCGTCCCACTGCCAGAGGCAAACAACGCGCACCGTCACTCAAACTGAGTCTATTTCACTCGGCATTCTAGCCAACTGCGTCACTGTCCTCTTTTGAGCCATACCTTGGCTTTCAGGTCGTCGACGAGCTCGTCGCCGCTGGCGGCGGAAGTCGAGGTGTCATCGGAGGAGGCCTTCACCCGGAGCAGAGAAAGCCTTGGTGCATCTGATTAGCATTAGCATCGCAGCTGTTAGGGCAGCTACTCACGTACACAAGGATCGTTATTTCTGCAGAATGCACATGTTAGTATGTTACCGTCCGCACCATGGAGACGAAGAGGAGAGAGGTTACGCCGTGGCAGAAGGACGGAGGCTGCCGCGACGGCGGGGAGGCGGGCAGCTGCTCCGCCCAGAAGCGCCGTGGAGTACGCCGTTGCGGCCATGTCCGCTCCCCTTCTTCCCTGCAAGCTCTTCTTCTCTGGCCTACGCTTCGAAACGTCAAACAATGCTCCTGCAGGCTCCTAGGCCTCTTCTCTATTTTTCTCGTGTCCCGGGCTTCCAGCTGCTCTCCAGTCTCCACTCCACTCCTAGATGGCTACATGATGCTTTTGCAGCCACATGGCAGGATGATAGGCTCTCATTGGCTGGTTTCTTATCTTAGAAATCTGTCGCTGGCCTCCCAGTGTTTATGGTTGGCCCTCCTAGCAACACAGGGGTCTGAACTCTCGATAAGTCGATCTGGAGTCGGTTTGTTGGATACTAATAATTCGTTCAAGTGATTAGTAAGAGTTTGTTTCTTCCCAAAGGATGACCTACGGACTTCGTACGTGTGTATCTTGATCTTATGAACGGAGACACAATTTATTTTTGTCATATGTTAAAATAAAAATACCACTGAAAATTACAATTTTAATGCGTTTTTTCTCATGGTTAAGTTGGGACAGCAAAAAATATATATGGTAATAATAGTGTGTCTTTGGAAATCGGTTGACTGTATTGATAAGAAAGGTAGAGTCCAAAATTTGTGTGTTTGTTTGTGCCATGTTTTGGGCAATATGGAATGTTTACAGTAATTTTGTTTTTAACAAATCAAAAGCTCTGTTGATGTGAGGCGTGTCAGTTCAACCTCATCTTCATAGCATGTGTTCATATTATTATTTAACATCTCCATGTCTATGACTTACGAATCATAGGCATAAATGAATAAATGTGCTGGTCTAAAATTCACGTGTGTCTTTAAAATGAGTTCTACAAACAAGTCACGCACTTCCCAGTCAATATAAATTTATTATTTCTACATAAAAAAAAATCATGGACACATCGAAATCGTATATATGATTACCTCTTGGTTACATTTCTAACAACTATGGCAAGATGGATTTAACCCCGACGTTAGGAGCTAGGCTCCTTGTATTTGAAACTAACCATGGTCACTAGAGTTTCATGAAAGATAAAGTGCCTTTTGAGGGCTTTGAGCTCTTGTTACCTTTTCTAGACGTTGCTGCAGTTACCGACAGGACCGGTTAGCGATTGCAAGGTCTGGTGTTGATCCATACTCCCCCATTGTCCATGATTCTCTTAGACAATTTTTGCATAATGAAAGTTTCCAAAATTTGACTAATATATCAATCTTTGAGTAAACAGAGATGGAGTAGGTTCATCATAACCAAAATAGAAGGATGCTATTTAAAGTGTAGCAGCATGAAAATCCTATCAAGTGAGAGTATGAGTTGATTATTATGAAATAAAAGATTCCAAATAGGCTACAACCAAGCTAACATACATCACCAGTAGGAGCATCAAAGAACTCTATGCTCAAAACGTACCGATGGTTCTTGAAGTATTTTTCATGACACACCTTCATATTTTGCCTCAAACTTTACGTAAATCCTCATCTTTTTCTCCTCCAAGATTATGTCTCAACCATCATCGTTAATATCTACATAATAGAAAACCAGTTACTAATAAAGCAACTAGGAACCTACATATAATGTGGCCAGCGATTTTGCTGTGCCGGTCTAATGGAATAAGATCGTTCCTTCTCAAAAAAAAAAAAAAAAAAGGAACCTACATATAATATAGCTTAAGTTAATATTATGTTTGAGGTTCTCTGAGAACTGAAGTACAAGAAGCAAGTGAAAACCAGGTAAGACACATCGCAATTTTATAACATAAATTTTTGGCGGCACTACATCATCACCCACTATTAACACCTTTGTTGAAGTTCGCCATGAAATCAAACTAGGCTGTGTTTTTGCCGGAACCTCTGGCTGTGCCATTTTTCGGTAAAATGGAGACATCCAATCATCCTGCGTACCTAACTGTTTGCCAAAATAAGTACCTGTTACCTTAATTTCATAGTAGGCCAGCGGGATCTGTGCAAGAACGACATGTGGTTGTTACATCAGTTACTACAAAACCATGGGACCATGGATATTTTGAAGTCTCTTGTCGTGGCAAAAGAAATAGCTGGACGGTGGTATAAAATAAAAAAATAGTTAAGATTCAGCATACTTGGAACCAACATGTAATGGGGTTATGATGGAATTACCATCGACAATTTGACTTCACACTTCTTCAAAATCGTTACAATGTATTAATCGGAATCTCACTCCAACGAAAGCTTTTTTTGTATTAATTTAGACTGCTGGATGATAATGTGTATACATTGGTTCTCGTTTGAAATTTTTAGGAAAAACTATTGACAACATATTTATACTAATTTATTTTACTTCGACATCAAATATATGGGCATAAAATGTATACATCAATATTTTATTTGATACATTATCAATATACTATCTCGATGATATTCTCTAGTATATATCTAGTGTAACTTACAATGTAAAACTGCCTATATATATTAACCATGTAATTTATATGTAACTGTAGCATCAATCCATATAAAAACGTGGGTGCAAAACTGAACTATGTTTTGACCTTCAAAAATATATTTAAGACGTTTAAGAAAATCCTTTGTCAAAGTTAAATTATCTATAAATCTATGTATACTGAAATTGTCACATTATTTGAACTAGTATATCCATTACTTCTTTCAATTGCATTTATGTGTGTGCTGAACATAGTTTCTTAAATATATAGAGAACTATATAGTGTTTTAGCATGTATAGTAAAGTAAAGAGAACAAAAATCAGGGGACTCTAGAGTGTTCTCTCCAAATTGTTTTGGCCAGAAAAGTTAAATCAGTTATATCCCATATGTAGTCGTCTAATCTACACCGATAAACAAGCGCAAAAGCCATACTGGTACAAAACAGGGTGAGATCCTCTAACTTTGCCAACTATGACGTTCCTTGGGGCGCCCACCCGATGTGGAAAGCCACCTATCACCCTAAGTCAGGGAAAAACATACTTGAAAATGTTAGAGAATCCGGCTCGTACAAAACGTGCTCGAAGGCTCAAAAAGTCACATTGTAGCCAGGTTACATGTATCCTGGTTTTTTAACTTCTTTTGAAATCACCATTTTAAAGTTTGAAAAAATCCGGTAAGTATGCTAGACGTTGACGATTACATGTTCTACGCTTCTACAATTCTACAACTCGAAAAGATTGTATTCCGGGGTACATGAAAATTAAAAATTCTGACACTTTTGGGAGATTTTGAATTTGTCGCTGTTTAGCACCCGAGATTCAGAAATTCGTCCTTTTTACACAACACAGAATACACGATGTGTCACATTTTTTTACACACCGGTATAAATTGTCATCTATATATAGAATTATTTTAACAATTTTTTAGAAACTTAAAGCTTTTTAAATTTCGAATTTTCAAAATATCGGGCTATATGTAACCCAGGAGACAAAACACCGCACACCCCAATACCATACTAGTACGAAAGAGAGGCGTCGGTGCCGTTCGAGGAACCAGTCTTAGCGGAAGCTCAGAACCAGACCACAGTGGTCGGGTACCAGGTTCAACCTTTCACCTTTGCATATGCGATCTCATCTCGATCATCTCGTCCCCGGCGGCAGCGGCGGCAACATCTCGAGGCGGTTCAGTGACGGTGTAGCCCTAGGACTTGACTGCGTTTTCGTAACTTCTTCAAAGATGTGTTCTGTAAATATGTTATACTTAGGTGAAAATTTCTTTATTCTTGAGATCCACGCTGTGGATAAGTAAGGCACCCTCCGGGTCTTTTACCTTTCAAAAAAAAAAAAAAATCATCTACGCGAACACGGCGGCCGTCACACACCCGAAGTTGGCCCCATGCACGCCTTTGCGTGTCCACACGGCATGCACACACCCAGCGGACCCTCTCGACGCCTAGCGTGGCGTGCACAACAACATTGAGGTCATCACAAACCACCCGTGATTGATCACAACCCCGCATTAAGATGTTCCAGTGGCAGTGCTAGTTACATTTCGAGCAGAGTCAGCGGACCAATTATATCACACACCCATGGCCGCCGGAGAGAGTGAATCCATGGCCGCCGGCGCGGCGAGCAGGCGGTACATGGGGCCGCTCCTGTGCATCAACCTCGTCATGCACGCCGCCGTCCTCGGCATCGCCGGCTGGTCGATCAACAAGTTCATCGACCGCGAGACCCACCGCCGTACGTTCAGCTAGCTAGCCCCTTACCGCCGGCGACAGGTCGGATATGATTAACGCGACTCATCGGTTCATCGCCGTATGTGCAGATTTAGGAGGCAACACGGCGACAGGGTACCTGCTCGTCTTCTCGCTGATGGCCGGGGTGGTCGGCGCCTGCTCCGTGCTCCCCGGCGCGCTTCACGTCAGGGCGCCATGGCGCGGCGAGAGCCTCGCCACCGCGGCCTCCACTGGGCTCGTCTCCTGGGCGCTCTCTGCCCTCGCCTTCGGGTTATACACCACACTCGCACTGGCTGCTAGCTACTGCACAGATTCAGACATACTACAGTACATACAGTTCAGCTAAACTAGCTCACAATGCTGCCATCTTTTCTTGATCATTTTACAGCCTCGCCTGCAAGCATATCACCCTGGGGAATCGAGGAAGGCGCCTGGTAGATATAATACCGTCGTTTATCACTTGCTGTTCCTGTTCTTATTGGCATGTTTTTCGCTTGACGATTGTGTGTTCACGCGTCGAGCTTGCAGAGGACACTGGAGGCGTTCATCACGATCTCGACGCTCACGCAGCTGCTCTATCTGGTCCTGCTTCACGCCGGCACCATAAGCGGCGTATTTGGCCCGGGCAGCAGGAGCCGCGACCACTCACGCTGCTGCGAAATCTCTCGGGAAGAACAGGTCGACACGAAGCACGAGCAAGGCGCCCCTGAGTTTTCGTCCTCGGATGCATGACCAGCGTCAGGCCGTTCCAGTATATGCCGCTGTTGGTACGATTTTTTTTCTGCGAAATGTACGAGAGCCCTCTATAACATCTGTTCATACGCCAATTAATGCTTAGTATTTCTGGATGATATACCCGTGAATATTATACACTAGATTACGTCAATGCGATTGGTCTGTGATAACATGAAAGGACAATTTATATGTAGTTTGGATGACCGTGTGAAGTGTTTGAGTGAAAGAATTAATGCCGTGTGAGTAGTCGCTTTGTTTTAATCACCTTTTACTTTCTTGTAAAACTCCTTCTTAATCTATAGATTAGAGTAAAAAAAATTACCTCCGTTTCAAAAACATTACTTTACGGATGAAGCTGTTAGAATATTAAACAATGTTTGATTGGGTTTAGTTAAGAAAAAACAATGATGCACTAGTAAATTAATCTAACCATGTGCAATAATTTTGGGTATAAATAACATATTTACATATGGATTAAATACTAGTGTAAACACGGAGAAGGGTAGCACATATGTCGAGTCAACCGGGTAGTTCATTTTGGCAACATTGTCGTTGTAGACCATTGTGGTGAAGAGGATGCACACGTGTTTTGACGTAGAGGAAGTAGTCGAGCAGTCACGGTGAGACGCTCCCCAATAAGTTTATCGGCCCTCTACGTGTGTAAGTTTTTTATTGGAACTGGGTTTTGGAGGTTTGCTCTCCTAGCGACCATGCACGTTTTTTTTATAGAAAAGGGGAGTCCGGGCCTCTGCATTGATGCATGCGGCCTTTATTTATTTATTCAAAAGTATGTTACAACAAAACAAAATGGACAGTGGCTAGACAATAATGAGTGGTGTGTTTTGCGTCTATTCGTTATGTTCTCTCTTTTATAGTCTGAAATTTGACATAAAACACAAATGGCATGCGGTCACAAAATCAGGGCACATGCCACACATGAAAGCGACTCTTGACAAGTACACATATAGTTGATGTATCAAGAAAAAAAAATCTTACACCCAAACAAGTTCTAACTGGAATCTTGACACGCTTATATGATGCGTGGCGAGGCAGGTGACGGATGTGTAGTGTGCTTGAGCTGATCCTATCCTCACTCACTTAGAGGGTTAAAGATTTGTCTCTATAAACAGGACAATCTCTATTCGACACTAGAAGTGTGGGACTAATCACAGTCCCACTTTTTATATATGTCATGCAACCGAGTTGAATGAGTCTTTGAGATTTTCTGTATTTGCTTGGCTAAATGGGCCTAGACGCATAAAATCCAATAACCCCCCACCACATTTAGAGGCACATATGATTGCACTCTAATTTCATGTTGTTCTTTAATATACCTGCAATTCAGTTTAGACTGTTAAGTTAAAGTTTCACCTAGGTAAAGAGCTACGCTTGACAACAAACAACTGATCATTGGGTTAGGCCTTAGATTATGAGTTTTGTGCATCAAATTTCACTCAATGTCGTTGCGGGTACTACGCTGTCGAGACTACCCCGTGGTTGGAGCATATAAGTCACACTTCTAAGCCTTTCACGAACTTAGTAAAGATCACACAAATCTCATCACTATAAGCAACAATGTGGCTCATATAGGCTTGCTCTATCAAGATCGCTCCGTTGGAGAGTGTCTTTGATCATCAAGAGCCAAACTGAACATGTTAACACATATTCAACCTGCCTTAACAATATTACATGAGAGAATTAAAGATGAAGCGAAGTGGGAGTTTATTTAAGGTTAACTCGTCCAACTACAGCTTTTTTTTCGTGCCATACTTGTGGGATTTCGATCACGTAGTTTGGGTTACCCCTCGGCTGTTGAAATTGATATCGTCTATCATATTGTTTGCTAAACCTTTGTAAAAGGACCAGTCAAACTCTTACTCGTTTGGACATAATCCAATGCTATAACTTGAGGGTCTTTCAATTTTCCATCAATATATTGTTTATCATATTTGGGTGTATCTTGGTCAACGAGTGGTTCGGTGTCCAAAGTATTCAACGATTTAGGCAGCGGATTTTCTTCTTATTTGTCGTTTGCCTATGCGTGTGTGGACTTTTATGTTGTTGTCCTCAACACTTAGTAACATTTGGCCCTTTAAATTTATTAATTCTAAGTCTAACAATTCGTGTATTTTATAGAAAAAACAGCTAACAGACACAACTGCTCTACTAGATCATGGCAAACAACATGCTAGTTGCACGAAGAATGCCAGTTGAGCAGAAAATAACACAACAAGAACACTTCTTAAAATAAATCAGACTCTTACACGGTACGGTGCACGTACACATGCTGAAGAAACTAGTAAAACGCACGCCACTAGATTAACGAAGCAAACTAACAGTTGATGTATGCATTAAGCGGAACCAGCTTCGACTTGGAAGCTTTTGATCGATCTGGATCTTGCCATGTACTCTCTGATTACTACAGTACTTAGCTAATCCACTAGATGACCCTGACGGCGATCTTCATGTTGGCCTGGCAGTGGCCGGGCACGGTGCAGACGAAGTAGTGCGTGCCCTTGACGAGCTTCACCTTGTCGTGGCCGCTGCGAAGCGCCCTCTTGCCCTTGGGCAGCACGCAGCTCCGGTACGCCGCCGCATCCACCGCCGCCACGTTGTGCACCGCCCCATTATACTTGAACTCTGCACAGTGAACAAGCTCGCGCGTCAGGCAAGTTGCTGCATCCATCGTGTCATGACTCATGAGTCACCAGCATATACGCTTGCACAGATTTCACTCACCGAGCACGTCGCCGGCGCGAAACGTCTTCCCTTTGGTCCACCCGGCAACGTTGAACTTCCAGCCCCCGTAGTCGCCGACCGTGTACTTGGCCGCTTCGGCGAGCGCCGGGCCGCCGCTCATCACGAGTAAGCCGATCAGCAGCACCGCGGCGCAGAGAACGATGGCGCCGCCATTGCTCGCACTGCCTCTTCCCAGAGCCATACCGCGCGACGTTGACAGTGAACTTGAACTTGAAGAGAAGATAGATGGAGGCAGCTGCTTGTTGCCACGCACAGGTCTGGCCTTTTATAGCGCGTTCTACTAGTTCTACCTCGGCGGAGGAACGCAGAAATGCAGGATTAAAAAGACAGTGGTACTTTGGAGCGAGCGCGAGTGGGGTTGGTGACCGTGAACCCGGGCGGGCGGCGCTCCGGCATTGGCAAGTCGTCGTGCTTTGAGCACCGAGATAAGTACAGTAATAATCACAAGTCCAGAGCTAGTCGGTGGCCTGGAGCGGGGACACGCAACAAAACAAGACGATGAGCTCTGTCCCAGGAGTAAAGTAACAGTCTTGTCCTTGTACCGCATCGAGCTCTGCGGTGCTGGCCTTCACATCTAGTCTCCAACCGAGAACAAAAATGTAAGCAGTGACTAGATGACTTTGACGCCACCGGCCAAACTACTCGAGGATTCTGGTGTGCGGACCAGATGATTTACCTCGCGGAGATGTGAAGTTTACTCCCTTTCATTCTCGGGTAGAATCATCGTCAGATGCAGGAATAACATGCATGCGAAAAAAGTATATGCGCTTTAGATCGTTCCATCCGTGCATTCTCTTTCTGAAGGAAATTAAAGATCACTGAATTCATTATCATGTGTGGTCATGTTAATCTAGAGCATTTATATGTCTATTTTTTTTGTTAAAAAGCTAGGTTGATATCTTCATGAACGTTGGCTACAAATGCACGCAGGGGTCTGAAATTTGAATTTACGAATGTTAACTCATTCTGTTGTAAGACAATTTTATGTTAATAAAAATAAATGCCGCATGCATCAATCGAAGTGGAGTTTGGAAAAGGGAACGGAATGCTCAAACCGGAACTGCTAGAGGGGTTGTGGCCGGGCTGGTTGTCGTAGAGGGCTAAGCTTGTTTCTACTTGTTTGAGGATCGGCGCAGAATGTTGCGTAATCCTACCACTAACTATGGAGAGGTAGAGGCAACGCCTATTCCGGTTGTTCTCAATTCGGAGAGCTTCCTAGGGTCGGGTCAAGGCAACCGAAATGGGCCAAGAGATTTCAACGTAGGCAACATCCGAGACCAACAGTGGAGCGATGTTGGCTAGTCTATTACGCGCTTTGGCGCTACTTACTAGAGTAGTTTTTATGAGTGAGTGAGCCCGCCCTATCTGGCCCTTAGCTTTAGTACTGGGCTAGACTATACCTTTTTTTCTTTAAGATTGCGGAATAGGTTTTCAAACCATGGTGCACGTTTACAAGATACCTCTACCAGGCAGGCCAATTCAGTCTTTTGCGAGCGCATAGGCCCGATGCTACACCGATTGGACAGAAGTCACTCCCCCTCAGCCGGAAATAAGGATTGCCATACCACTCATGGGCCAAGCCTGCTCTTTTTTTTCTCAGTTCCCTTATCCTTAGCGCAAAAGTCAAAAGAAAATGAAAGAGAGTTTGTATTTGCAAATGAAAATGAATATGGATCTAAATAAATTAGATAACCAATCAATAAATAAGAATTTGAATAATAGAAAAAATATCCTTTGCCCCTTATCTCTTCATCATCGTCGGTTCCGTCACTTGTGGTATTTGTTTAGAATCTTGTTGACCCTACTCGCTTAGTCCTATTTTCCTTTTTTTTTTTCGACATAATTAATTCGAACTTTATGGAAAGAATGGGGTTCTCTCTGGGGGGACGCACCCTCCCTTCCTTTTTGAGAAAGATGGGCTTGTCCAAGCAAGAGTAGGGCGACTGGGAGGACGAGCACTACTTGGTACCGCAACAAGAGGAGTGCGACCAGTTGGACGAGCACTACTCGATCTCCAGCTGTGCCCGGGATGCATACCTCAGCCTAGCAACAAGGGTAGCTACAGGACTAGGGTAGCTGTTTCATGGTGTTCATGGACAGGGGTGAGCTTGATCTGGAAAACGGTCACATTCGGGCGTTTTGATGCATTCGTGATGGGTTCATGCCCAACGGCGTATTAGCTATGCGTGATAATTTTTCTAAATTCAATCACATTCAAGAGCATTTCGATAGGTCTCAACAGTAGATACAACCTAAGAAAACGAAAACTTTCCCAATTTAGCTATCATTCTACCAAAGAAACTGGTATTTTGATGGGCTTATAAAGCACTGGATATGGAACTATTGAGACTACCACTGCTGTAATAAAAGAAGAGAAGAGGTAAGAGGAAATTAAACAGGCTTGCCTACAATCCTTTCCTTGTCAGAAAAGCAATTTCACCCCTAACTTAAGATGCTTACCTACCACTACTACTGGCTGGAGGCAATGGCTTTAGGATATGCCCTGACCAAGCTACGTATCCTTCCTATGGGCAAGACCCAAGGAGGAAAATCAAATCAAAGTACTAGGAAGAAGTGTGCTTTTTGTGCTGTGCTTTTTTTCTAGCAAAAGCAAATAATCTTGCTGCCATATAATTTGGCAAAAGCTTTCAAAGAAAAAGAGCAAAAAGGAGCTTCAAAATCCCACCTCCTTGTTAGGAAGGAAAAGCAAGAAAGCAAAGAGGTTTGGTTTACGTATGGTGGAAGGTGACATTTTCCAGTCGGAACGACGGAGCTCTAAATAAAAGGTATGAAATCCAATCCCTTATCTTTCTTAAGCGTAGGGATGAAAGCCAAGAATGAAGTCGTCTCATCTCGTATGGTAGCCTATTCTTTACCTCTCGTCCCCCCCCCCCCCCCCCCCCCCCCGACTGTCCCTATTAATCATTACTCTGATCCCGAAGGCCAACACAATAGGACCGGAATCCTATGATGTTATCCCATGCTAATGTATCCAGAGCGATGGCTTGCTTTGAGCACTCTAATTTCTTCAAAGTAACGATGTCGGGGGCACGACCCGGACAGTTAAGGCTAGGAGCGCATCGCCGGCTGAAGGGTCGAGTAGGTCGGTGCTCGCCGTGAGGCGGACCGGCCGACCCGGCCCAGAGTCCAACTACGAGCTTTTTAACTGCAACAACTTAAATATACGCTATTGGAGTTGGAATTACCACGGCTGCTGGCACCAGACTTGCCCTCCAATGGATCCTCGTTAAGTGATTTAGATTGTACTCATTCCAATTACCAGACACTAATGCGTCCGGTATTGTTATTTATTGTCACTACCTCCCCGTGTCAAAATTGGGTAATTTGCGCGCCTGCTGCCTTCCTTGGATGGGGTAGCCGTTCCTAGGCTCCCTCTCCGGAATCGAACCCTAATTCTCCGTCACCCGTCATCACGCCTAATCCCTTCCTTCTCTTTACTTCACAGAGCACTAGTATAGGTATCAGCCTTCCGGCAAGTCCTAGGCTTCACCCTTTGTAAGATAAGTGGGTCAATTGGGCCAAAGCGGGCCAAAGCGGAAGAGAAACATGTATCTATTGATGGCGAGCCTGGGATGAAGAGGCCGGGATGCCCTTTTTCTAAAAAAACGAATGTTAACTCATGGAGAAGTTTGCAGGCGCAGCATTGTCAGGGTGGAAGCATGGTACCAGACTGAAGTTCTATGGCAGTACAGTTGGATCGATCCTGGAAGCCGATCTTTTCACTAACTTGTCGTGTACGCGAAGTGTTATTATTGCTTACCCAGTGTGTCAGTAATTAATAATCCTTTGCCGTAACCACATATGTGTCCGAATGCAGACGGTCTAAGCTTCGTAAGGGGATTAATGGGTAGAAATCAGCTGCACTGCTCTTGTCATCTTTTAATCATGATCCTCTTCTTTTTAGTTACTCTCGTAATCTTCTTTTACTCTCACGATCTGCTGATTTTGCGGCTGCCCTCTCCAGTGATTTTTTCATGGAATGAAATTGGGGGCGATGGGCTACTTTGATAAAAAAAACAATTATGCCAAGCTGTTATGGCCTTAAACAAAGAGGCCCAATGTTTAATGCATGTGACGAGCGGTCTCTGAATCAGTCGATGATAAGCAGGCAGACCCGAAAATGAAGCCCAACCCATATGAATTACGTGCCTCCCTCTCTACGATTCCTTCTTGCGTACAGCAACTAACTAGAGAACCCTAATAGTTTCAAAAAAAAAGAAAAAAAAAACTAGAGAACCCTAATAAAAAAGAGCAGAGAGTGGTGAGACCGGGCGGCGGCGGCAGTGTCAAGATAGTGATGGACTGGCCGGACGGCGTTGAGGTGAAAATATGTGAAATACGGATGGCAGAGCGGAAGAAGCGGGTGAAGTTGATGGAGTAGACGAAGACAAGGAGTAGGAGGGGCAGGAGCCAGAGGAACCGGAGCGAAGACGACTACTTTGGTAAAACCATTCTCCACATTCGAGGATAATAGCAAGGGCATCTTCAACGGCCTCACGCAAACGGACCGCGGACGTCCGTTTCTGTCGAAAATGGCCGGGATGGGAAAAATCCAGCCCAACGGCCCGACGCATAATGTCCGCGCTGTCCGCGCTGACGCAAACCGCGTCCAAATTTGGGCTCGGTTTGCGTCGGCGCGGACGGTCCATGCTGTCCGCCCCCTTATATGCCTGGCCCGCCTGGAAGTGGCTCGAACACCACTTCCACTCCCGCCATTTGCCAAAAATTCCCCGCGCCTCCCAAACCCAAAACCCTCCTCCCCCGGCGCCGATGGAGAACGCCGCCGCCACCACCGACGACGACGTGGTTGTGACCGGCGTTGTCGCGGCCTCCGCGCCATCCGGCAGCACGGCTACCGCCGCCACCGGGAAGAAGGCCAAGGTGAAGAAGGAGCCGCTGACCGCGGAGGAGAGGAAGGTCGAGAACGCCAAGCGGCAGGCGCGGCGGTTGGCCAAGAAGGCGAGGGCCGCCGAGAAGGCGAACGCGGCAATTGAGGAAGAAAAGCAATGGCGGCTGGACATGGCGGCGGCCCGGGTCCAAGAGCTCGTCGGCGAGGGCAAGATAGACGCCATCGCCGGCGCGGCATCATGCAGTTCCGTGACGTCGCGCGCTCTCCTTCCTCCCGTGGCCCCCCGCTCCCCCACGACGCCGACGGCGACAGCGCCGATTCATCACGCGCTGGCGCTGTCCCGTTTCGGAGCGACATCGCCGTAGTTGCCGCCGACCATGTTGGGTGGGGCATCGCCGTAGCAGCTCGACCTCAACCACACACCCGTGCCCGTGGACTCTGCCCCGCCGGCGCGCAAGCGAAGCCGGGAAGGCCCTCCGACGAGCTCCACGAATGCCCGCGCCCTGTTCGGCAAAAGGCCGCCCTGACCCCGGACGATCCGGTACAACCATTCTCAATTGCCATACGTTCGATCATTATGCATGTGTTCGGCATAACGTCCGGTTGGTCGCAGGCGTTCTTCGCTGAGCAAGGCGACGGCGACGACATCATGCTCGGCTTCATCCGCGGCGGCGGCCATGGAGGCTTTAGGGCGGAAGGCACCCAGGCCGAGGCAGTCGACATCGACGGCCATCCCCTTTTCGAAAATGGAACGGCATCGGCCGTCCCCACGGTCATGTTCAACGAGGGCCAAGGAGATGAGGAGGAGGAGGAGGAGGAGGCTGACGATCCGGACGCCGAGGTTCCTACTTCCGGCACCGCCGCGGCCAAGAAGATATCGAAGAGGACCACGGGCTACACGGACGTCGAGGACAAGTTCCTTTGCCGGTCTTGGCTCGCATCGAGCGTGAACGCCCTTGTCGGCGCCGAGCAAAAGGGCAATGCCTATTGGAAGAGGGTGACCGTAGACTTTCATGAACGCCGGCACCTCAAGCCCTTCGTCATCCACAGCGACCGCGGCCAAGTATCCATCCAAAAACGATGGTCGTACATCCAGGCCGAGACCAACAAGTTTTGCGGTGCCCATGAACACGTTGTGAACCGCCCTATATCAGGCGTCGGCATCGCCGACATGGTACGTCCTTCATCCTCATCGTTTTGAGCTGCCCTCCTCCATTGTTTGTTGTCGTGAGTGGCCACGGTTCCATGTCCTATGTAGATTGCGCAGGCCTTGGAGTTCTTCAATACCGACCATGAGGGCAAGTCCTACCACTTGATACATTGTTGGCTGGAGCTTAAGGACCACGAGAAATGGAAGCAAACATATCAAAGCTATAAGAACGGCTTGAAGAATGGCCAAGACCCGGCCACCGTGGAGGCGGAAGATGACGGCGGTGACAAGGCCGCTGTTTCCAAAGGAAGGCCGAGGGGACACAAAGCCACGGCAATGGACATGAAGAAGGATGCCAATGTGCAATCTCTACCGAGACCTTGAAGGGCTACATGGCCAACAAGGAGGAGGCCATAGCCGTGAGAGAGGAGAGGAAGGGTCGCGAGAGGGAGGAGATGGTCGCTCAATTCTATGACCTCACAAAGAAGGCGGTAGAAATGGAAACGAGCCACGCGAAGGCGAAGATCATGGCCGAGGAGAGGGCCATCATGCTCGCGGACACCACCGACATGGCCGAGTACCAAAAGGCTTGGGTGATGAAGCAGCGCGCCATCATTTTAGCTCGCACCGAGTGATCGAATTCGCGCCAATTTGCTTGTAAATGGCCGAGACATTTTGCTAGTGGAAACAATGCAACCAAATTCATAGAATTCGTAATGAAAAAAAAAGGGCGCGGCCAAAATGCGTCGGGCCGCTTGGCTAGGGCGCGACCCAAACGGACATTGGGGCGGACATCACCTATTTCCTGACCGCGACCCGACGCAAACGGTCGGGCCGTTGGAGATGCCCTAAGTAGCCTATCCTGTCATGGTTTATTTTTCTCCTGATTCATACACCAATGGCCATCTGAATTTTATTAACAAACTAGTACTCCAAGTTGTGATCAACGCAGCTAGTATCCAACCAATGCGTTACGTATTCAGACTATGACATTGGCCATGCTCTGGACACCTTCTCTTCTTTTCAACCAAACTGCCGTTAGATGCTACTCCCTTCATTTTCTAATATAAAATGTTTTACCTTTTATCTAAATTCATATATATCTATATGTATATTGTGTGCTTGTTCACTCATTTAAGTGTATATCTAGTCAACATGTACAATATCGAAAACATCTTATATTAAAAAAGTGAAGAGAGTAGTTTAGAGTTTTTTTAAACGAAAGCAAAAACTTTGCCTTACCATTAAATCATTAATTAAAAAGAAGGTGTCTTGTTTATTGCGGGAGAAACCGAGGGAAAAGTATACAATGAACTATAACAACAACACAACAAGGAGAAGGCGAGAAGCCCACACACCATAAAGAGCAACACCTAGAACGCGCAACAACCATAATCAAATAACTACTCACCCAACCTACCGCTACTAGCTTGGAGTTGCAACTGAAGGCGTATGGTTTCGTCACCGTATGTGACATCTTGGATCACAAGCGCATGTGATTTTCCATGTGACAGAGATAACTGCGACCATCACAAAACAAGTTCTCCGCTAACATGTCTCTGTCATCACTAGTCAATAAATGCTCTCTCCTTTTTATTCGGTTTTATCAATATGAAATATTCACTCGTCCTTGGCATTGTTGCATTTACTTACTGATTCTAATTCGTATTTGTAAGCTTGCATAGCCCGTGGTATGGTAATGCATATCTTATCTGTAGAATTGGGATTGCTAAAAGAAGAACGTGAGAATCATCTGATCATGCATGGACGACGACTATGTGTCAACTGTGTGGGAGGATAGGTAAGAGCTACCGCATGGTTTGTACTCAAATGGGTATGTTAGTTACCTGCAGTTTGTGTACTACGTTTCCTACATAGTTTAAACATGGTGATGGTGTGTCTTCTCTTTTCCTTTGTGTGTCCGGATAGTTTGTCTTGTTTGTTTAATTCAATCGGGTTGAATGTTTTTCTTCATTTTCCCTACTCTGATTGTTTGATGTCTGTATGTGGACCTTTTGTAAAAATGTTCGTGTTGGGCAACATTTACAAAAAGTGAAACAGGTCAGGCGCCGACGGCCAGCTACCGTCGGTGTAGCCCACGTTTATCGTTGGTGTAGGCGGCAGCTCGGCGTATTGTCGTCGGCGTCTTACCCACCGTCGGCATAGTATTTTCCAAAAAAAAAAAACTTTTTAAAAAATATTTAATTTTTAAAATTCTATTCCGAAATTTCTCACGTAGACACACATTTAATCTCTGATTACATAGATAATTTAAGGTCAAAACTTCCTATTCGGTTACCCATTTTCAAATTGTTCCAACCCAAACACGCTTGACTTTTTAGTTCATTTCAAATTAGGTTCCATGTAGGAAGTCATAACTTACTAATATTAATATTAGTATCTTATCAATCATATTAACATCTGTGTCATGATGTTACACTTCATTATTGTTTAAATTCTAAAAACTTATTTGAACAAATAACAATGATTATGTATTTTTTTTGAATAAACAACAAAAATAATGAATTTTACTTTATTTTTCTTTTTTTACATTTAATATGGAATAAGTCATATCCTTAAATCCGTTAATCAAATTTTGACAAATGAAATGTCAAAAATGATTATAAAAATGAGAGGAATCCAAATATGACATCCATTTCATCTTTTGCATCACAGAAACATTGATAAATTTCCTATGAAAAAATATCTTCTAACATGGAGCCAAATGACAAAGTTATGGCCATTCCCACGATATAGTTTGTGATGAAATTCTTATATTCGAAAAATAGGTGTATATTTGTTTACGAAACAATGGTTACGATGGGATTTTTCAAATTATTTTTTATAAATATCAATTTCCGTTTTTTAAGTGGCAAAAATGACTTTTTGTGAACCAAGTACAAAAAATATGGTGTAAAATGGCACCCATCTAATTTACACAAAGAGTAGTCCACATTTGATGGATAATCACCTAGTATTAGGATTTTTCTTGATTTCTACCTTATTTTGCCTAGTTAAAATTGTCTATGCCAATTTTCTGAAAATAATCCAAATTTGAACTACGATTGATACTTTTTTTAATAAAATCATTTTAATGTACACAAATAGTGGTTATATCACAAAAATATCGATAGTTTTAGAAATTTTGACCTGTTCTGATGAATAGTCATGGTAGCCATTTTGATTGTTTTTTCAAAAAAATCAAATGAAGTAAAAAAAACTCAAAACAAGATATCCGCTAGCATGAAGTCCTTTTATGTGTACTAGTTGCTATGAAAAATGATAAACTTGATTTTTGACAAATTTTTCAGAAAAGATCTTCACAAAAAGGTCTATCATGTATAAACATTTATAACTTTTAAACCAAATGATCAAGTTATGGCCATTGCCATGACATAGTTTGTCAGAAAATTCTCATATTCGACAAATAAGTGTATCTTGGTATAGGAAACAATGTTTCCGAAGGGAAAATATTTTATAAATATCATTTTCTTTTTTAAGTGACAAAAAAGACTTTTCTATGAACCAAATAGAAAAAATATGGTGCAAAATGACACCCATCTAATTTTCACAAAGAGTAGTCCACATTTGATGGATAATCCCAAGTATTGGAAATTTTCTCTCCCTAATTTCGCCTAGTTAAATGAGTTTATATCGATTTTTCGGAAGTAATTTCCCCTAATTAAATGAGTTTTTAATATTCAAACTATAATTTAGTTGTCATATTTGGATTTCTCTCATTTTCTAATAGATTTAGACACGACTTACAGATTTAAAGATATGAAGTATTCTATATTTAAAAAATAGAACAAAAATGAAAAATAGCTAGACTGACGACTTTGGCATAGATAAAAAATCTGTGCAGACGGTTTTGTCGTCGGCGTAGCCCGTCCTACGCCGCCGACAGCTAAACTACACCGACTGCCATTATGCTGGGTTACCATGCTCGGATCCTATACCAACGACCCCGACAAAAAGCTGTCTACGTAGGAAAAGGCCGTCGACATCTTGGGATTTTCCTGTAGTGATACATTGAGTGCAAGTTGCTCAATGATCAGAGAACAAATAACAAATCAGGATCGCACTTTATAGTGTTTATTATACGAACACAATATTGTAAGTATATAGTAGCCTGAGCGTGCGTATATAGCCTCAACTGAAGGTGCTGCCCGCATCGATTCTTGCTATTTATCTTATTTGATTGGTAGGAGAGAACGTCTTTTTTTGCCATGTCACATTCGTCCTAGTTCTTTATCTTTAACAACCGCGCGCGCGCACAAGGTCCCTCGGTCGTGCACAATCCCACGCTTTATTCGAAAACGTCAAAGGTTATTCGACCATAGAAAACACCATTATTCACGAGCCTGTCGATCTGATTAGATGTATCCAAAATATGAGAAACCTCGCTCAGCGTGTATAAGGTCCCACGGATCAATTTATACTTCGACCAAACTTGTGTGTTAGTTAGGCACAGAAGAGCTAAAGTATGGGGAGATATCGGAGGAGAAACATGTACTATGATTTATGTTTAAGTAAATAAGCCTAAATCAAATGGTCTGGGTATTTTCATCCAGTAAACAAAGGGAGACCGGGCTCTTAGAGCATCCACAATGCACCAACGCTTAAGTAGGCGCTTGCATAATTAAAATAAATCGGATGAAATACAAAAGGTAAGGAAGCAGCGACCCTCTCAACGCTGGGGCGCTTTGCTAGACGCTAATTAATCGATCCCACCCGCATCCTATCTCCACGAGCGAGCCACACCAGCTAGCGTCAGGCGATAGAAATTGCGCCCGACGCCCGGGATCGCACGGCTCAACTGTCAAAGGACCGGAATCAGAATCCTAGCGCCGACATTTAGGCGCCGCGCTGTGGATGCTCTTAGAGGTTTAGCTAGGTAAGTAAGCCTATATTCAAATTGTCCGGATTTTTTCATCCGGGTAAACTCATTTACTCACGGAGGGAGAGACAAAGAGAGACCAGGCTCTTAGAGGTTTAGCGTCTACCGCTAGTTTTCAAACAGAAACTTGATCTTCTTTTTTTTCGAAAAGGGGTGTACCCTGCCCGGCTCTGCATCAATTGATGCCTACATCCATCTTCATTGTAAAAGTTTTTCATCCAAATCATTGCACCACTTATTAGATAGCGTCCATACAAAAATCGACCATCGGAATAAACGAATCATGAAACACCTATGCATTATGAAATCTATTAGTGGATTGACAATTTGACACCCACCTAGATGGAAGATATCATGTGCGACCGTTACGAGCTGACCCGACGGGAGAAGATGTGCCCACATCTCAATCCAAGGCGCGGTCATGTTGATAACATGTAGAAGTGAAAAGCCCATGTCTTGCTAAACACATACAACAATACTAGAATACGTCCAATATCAAAAAACTTTAGCTGAACTCATATTTGATTTGTAGCCTTAATATTTGAATAATCACGATTCAACCAATTTCCAAACATATTGGTCACGTTGCTTTGTGGAGACAAATTATAATTAATACGAACGACACGCCAAAAGAGACTAATGCACTATCAAGAGAAGTAAATGATGAATAGTCACATCAGAAACAACATTTTTTTAACCATTATAAATTTGTAGTAAGAATTATCTCTTTATTAATATGAAACTACATTTTTTTAATCTTTAGTGTCATATTTATTCTCCGTAGATACCTACGAAGAAATTAATCTCGCATGACCATTCGTCATAAGATCCTCATACAGGATGTCACCGAGGAAACCCCAGAGGTCGTACGGCTTACAAACAAATTTATCGGTTCATTCGAGAAATTCACCATCACCAATATTTGACATAAGTGCATAGACATATGCGTTGAACAATATTATATAAATATGGATATTATTGCGAGAGTGGCATATCATCAAGTAAACTATCCTTTGAAAATATGTTGTTCATTTCATCTTCTACTTGAAGAAGGCTCTGCTAACAAAAACCTGTTTAACTCTTGTAAGAGTTTTTGAGAGAGGAGAATCATTTCCCTTTTTCTTTTTGCGAATGAAGAGGAGGATCAATTGTGTGGAAACTCTCCAACCCCAGCGGAGACCTACTTCGAATGGGCATATATGCCGCTATATAAGCTAGCACCCATGTCTATAGTTCGCGTATTCAAGCCCCATTTTAGACACCAAAGCTAGGACTAATGGCAGAGACGGAGAGCTCGCCGAGATCTCTGCCTAAGCAATTAGATCAAGAAGCGCAACCTAAGGGAGACAGTAAACAAGGAGGATGGATCACTCTTCCCTTCATAGCTGGTTCATGATGTCCCTCTCCCTCACGGAAATAAATTCTTGTCCTGACTGACACATGGGAGTCTTATGTGAGCATGTGCTGCAGGGAGCATGCTTGGGATGGGGCTGGCCATCAACGGGACGACCACCAACCTGCTTGTTTACCTGATCAAGGAGTACAACGTCGAGAGCATCGACGCGGCGCAGATCGCCAACATTGTCCGCGGCTCTCTCAACCTCGTGCCCCTCGCCGGAGCCATTCTCTCCGACTCCTACTTCGGCTGTTTCCCCGTCATCCTCGCCGGCGCAGCCATCAACGTTCTGGTGCGTGCACGTAAAGTGATACCTGCCTGCCCGGCAGGCGGCAGCCTCGCTGGACCTTAATTCTCTCTTCCAAACGACACTTACCTGCTACGGCTTATACAACTGAAAAATATTCGATGAGATGGCGCTTTCAACCTTTATTCTCTTGTTTTTTCTTGCTTATTGCATCCCATCGAGTCAGAAGTGGAACGTAGCGATTATGCAATCCTTCGTGTTATTAGTTTGTTACTCGATAATTTACATGACACTAGAACATCAAAAGCCCATCCAATGCCGTCATTTTGCAGTCCTTCGTCCTGCTCACGCTCACCGCGGCGCTGCCTTCCCTGCGGCCGCCGCACTGTCCGACAGCATCAGACGCGTGCCAGCACGGGACGCCCGGGCAGTTCGCCGTGCTCTACGGTGCCGTGTTCCTTCTCGCCATTGGCACCGGCGGGACGCGTTTCAACATGGCGAAAATGGGCGCGGACCAGTTCAGCAGCTCGCGCGACCAGGACACCTTCTTCAACTGGTACTTCGTGTTCCTCTATGGTTCCTTCCTCGTTGGCGACACGGCTATCGTCTATATCCAGGATGGCGTCTCATGGGCCCTGGGGTTTGGTGTCTGCCTCGCCGCCACGGCCATCAGCTTGGCCCTTCTCCTCATGGGCGCGCGGTACTACCGGCTGCCTCCGCCAAATGGCAGCCCGTACTCGGAGCTGGCCCGCGTCGTCGTGGCCGCGGTCCGCAAGGGTCGCGTCCACGAGGGCGCACAGTACTATGTGAGAGACGATGCAGTCGCGGACTCGGCTAGCAATCGTGCTCCGAGCAAAAGACTAAGGTTCATACCATTCCTTTGTCCCAAACCTGATCAGGATGGTGGCGTTCCTGAATCATATGTTGATTACATCTTGCAGATTTCTGAATAGTGCCGCCATGATCACCGCAAGCGACAACTCCATGGAGACGTCTGGCGTCCGTCGCACCAGCGGCTGGCGGCTTTGCAGTTTGCAGCAGGTCGAGGACCTCAAGTCCGTGCTCGCCGTCTTCCCGCTATGGTCCGCTGGCATAATGCTAAGCGTGTCGATTGGCGTGATGATGGGCATGATCATCCTGCAGGCTCTCACCATGGACCGCTCCATTGGCCACCGCTTCAAGATGCCGGCAGGGGCCATCAGTGTTTGCTCACTCTCAGCTTTCATCCTAGTCACCCCAATCCTGGACCGCGCCGTCTTCCCGCTCTGGCGCCGGATCACCGGCATGCCCCCGTCCGCGCTGCAGCGCGTGGGGCTTGGTCACGTGGTGAACATCGCAGGAATGGTGGTCGCGGCGCTGGTGGAGCGCCGAAGATTGAGGATCGTGCACCTGCTCCATGGCGCCGACGAGGCGGCTGGGTGGGTCACCCCCATGTCCGTGTTGTGGCTGATCCTCCCTCTTGCTATCGTAGGCATTGGGGAGGCCCTCCACTTGCCAGGAAACATGGCCTTGTACTACCTGGAGTTCCCCAAGACGTTGAAGAGCTTGGCGACGGCTATGGCGCCGCTGCTCATCGCCATGGGGTTCTACCTCAGCACCGTGTTCGTCGACGTCGTGAGGCGAGTCACGGCGTGGCTACCGGGGAACATAAATCAGGGGAGGATGGACAACATGTACTGGACCCTGGCTGTGGCAGTGACTATCAACTTTGGCTATTTCCTACTTTGTGCCAACCGATACAAGTATCAGAACCAATCGGCCACGATGGAAATGTAGATGCGGCCGGACTGCCAGGGATCCATCTTGTGTTTCTATCTACAAAGGCTTGGTTCTGTTAATTATCTGCCGAACGGTTAATCAGCCGACCGATACTATGATTAAGTGTGTGGTTATACTTGGTTTGTGTTTTGCACCTCCCATTCTTTCTTGCACTTCCTTGTGGGCTTTTTTAGTGTGCTTCTTCATGTCCACTCGGTGTTAATTAGAGTATATGTTGATTACTTTACCTAAACAAGACATAAAGAAGATGCCATTTCATTGATCAAATTTACCACTTAATAAGAAAATTGGCCGAAACCGAAATCCGACACAACATGGCGCTGCACCCCCGAGGCTGCCCACCATACGAGCAGATGACTCGTCCACCCAAGTGACCAAAATTGTCTCCCTACATACCAAAGTTGCAGTAGCCGCCGTTCTGAACCTCCACACCTGCCTAGCTGACGGCGAAGCTGCCAAGCAACATAAGTCAGCAACAACGAACAAAGCTCAACTGACAAGGGCTATAAGAGCATCCCTAGCAGAGCCCTTAAAAAGCCAAACACTTAAAAATAACTGCTTTTTTACGGGTTTTGGAGGCAATTCGCGGACTAGCAGAGCCCTTAAACCCTCAAACCCGTAAAAAAATTTAAGGTTCGACCCCGGTTTCATCCTCCCAACCTGTACAAGTGAGGGTTGGAGGGGAAAAAAGCCCCCAACCCGCACTCTCCTCCCCACGCGCGCGGGAGGGAAATTTCCCACCGGTCCGCCGCCGTCGTCGCCTCCCCGCCTCCCGCGCCCCGCCGCCATGTCGCGCCCGCCGGCCGCGCCCGCCTCCGCCGCTGCGCCCCCGGCCGGTTCCGCACCTCCGCCGCCGCCGCGCCCCCCTGCCCCGGCCGCCCCTCCCGCCCCGGCCGCGAGCGACGCGGAGGTCGCTACGGTGGTGGCGGCCACCCACCCCGGCGCGAAGAGGCGGCGCGCGGGCACGCACGTCGTCGCACCCGCGGCCGCCGCGTCCCCCGCCCCGGCTGCCGTGCCCGCCGCCGCCCCGCCTCCGCCTCCCGCGCCCGACGCGCCCCCCAAGCGCCGCCGTCCCGTCCCGGGCCTGGGACCGAAGGCTGCTGCCGCCGCGAAGGTGGCTGCGGGTGGCCCGACGGTGAAGAAGGCCACCGCACGCCCCAAGGTGAAGAAGGCCCCCGTGCCCGCCGTGCCTCCGGTCGCCGCGGACGAGGTGCTCGATGAAATGTCCGCACCAACCGGGTCGTACATGGGGTTGCTCAATGACGCCGAGGTGGACCTCGGGGCTCCTTCTATTCAACCATTCGGCTTTGGAGAGGAGGATGAGGGGGGAGGTGATGATTTGGAGGAGGAGGAGGAGGAAGAAGATGATGTGACCGAGATAGAGGAGGGACAATTCGCCGCCGGTGGCAAATCTCGGTCCACAAACTATAGCGATGTTGAAGATGTTCTCTTGGTTCGTGCATGGGGGCTTGTGGGGATGGATGCCGGTGTCGGCACGGATCAAACCGGCAAGCGCTATCGGCAACGCATAGAGGACCAATATTGCAAGATCAAACCGAAGACCGGATCATTGATACATCGTTCTTACCGGTCGCTTCAAGGCCGGTGGGAGTTGATGAAACCCCATTGTGCACGTTGGAGTGCGGCAATGGACCAAGTGAGGGCGGCACCACCTAGTGGAAGCGTTGAGAGTGACTATGTGAGTATATTTCTCAACAACTATGCTACGTTTGTGTGTTTATTATGCTATGTTTGTGTGTTTACTATGCTATGTTTGCGTTTGTAGGAGTCATATGCCGACTTGAGGTACAAGGAGATGGCCGCTTCCAAAGGCAAGCCATTCCAATATAAGCATGTTTGGGCATTGCTTAAAGATCTTGACAAGTGGAAGCTTAGGGATGAAGAGAGTGCACCAAAGAAAGCGGATATGCTAAAGATGGATGATAGTGAGGATGAAGGAAGGAACAATGCAAAACCCGAGGGAAACAAGAAGGCAAAGGAGAGGATAAAGTTGGAAGGAGAGGCATCAAGCTTGAGGGAGAAGATGGGGGAGATGATGAAGGCCAAGGAGACATTGACAATGAAGACATTGGAGACAAAGCTCCTTATCACCGAGAAGAAGAAAGAGGTCAAGCTAGCACAAGTTCAAGCAAGGCGGGAAGAAGCTAAGCGCAAGGCCGACTTGGAGGAGAGGATGATCAAGATCAAAGAAGCAAAAGCATGGAAAGAACTCATGGCCGAGGAGAAAGAGCATATGATGATGCCTAAGAAGGACATGGACGAAGACCAATTGGTGTGGTGGAAGGAGACCAAGGAGGACATCGCGGAGAGGAAGAGGCTACTACGTGCCTCGACCTCTACTCATCGAGGTGAGTCGGTGATGAGTGGTGGTGGCGATGGTGGCGTGGAGGACTCCACCGGTAGAGGTCATTGATAGATGCGTATGTGGTTTAGGAGATGGCGCCGAGGTGCAACTTTTTGGTGATGGTGCCGATGGGTAGGGGGAGATGATGCTTTTGTGATGTAAACTATAAACCATGCATCAATGATTCTCATGGAGTACTTTGTTTGAAGGAAGATTATATTTTGCTAGTGATAATCCTATGTACATGTGAAATATGTGAAATGATAGTTTTAAGGGTTGGGGTTGGGGTTGTGGCATTTAGCAGTGCCCTCAAACCCAACCCTTAAAACGGAATATTCTGTTATAAGGGTTGGGTTTGAGGGTACTGATATTTTCCCTCTTTTTCCAACCCTTAAAACATCCAATTCTCGACCCTTATTCCGTTTTTAAGGGTTGGCTTTTTAAGGGCTCTGCTAGTGATGCTCTAAAGGGGCTTCTCCACAATGCCTCCAAGGAGGGAGCGACAACTGATAACGCATCGATCGATCGAGGTAAGTGTGGGTCGCTGAAATTAATGCATGCCTTGCAAGTCATACTTGGGCTGGCCTGCGTTGTTCTCGCTGCTGTGCGAAAGGGTCATGTCTTCATGGGTGCGAAAGAGTTTTGATATTTTCAAAATAAAATAAATTATGTGATGTTTTCAAAATAAAATAAATTATGTTGGTAACATGTTGCGCGTATTATGGTCCTAGTATTAAAATAAATAGTGTAACAAAAAGAAATTTCGTGAACACACGGTAAATTTCACAGTGATAAATAGGGTTTGATATTTATTTCCTATTGATTTATGGGTACACATATCAAATCAAATGAACGAATCAATGTTATTAGCCTTGATTTTTTAATGTAATTGATAGCAGGGTTCCTTCTGTTTATATCATCTGGTCTATCTTATTTTAGCCTCTTTTCGTCATATTCCTCTATTTTCTCGATCATGTCGTACTAATTGGCTATGCTTGGGTATGACTTGCCAAGCCATGACTTGCCAAGCCATGACTTGCCAACCCATTCTGGCCGATGAGACTTGCGACCAACCGAAATATGGAGAAGATAATCAAATCCCTAAAACATAAAGTTTGCTAAAAAGGCCTTAGTTCAGACACAAACGATATCCATTTGTCTGTACACTATTTCTATTGTTTCTTGCTCTCTATGTTTTCTTTGCACACTTTCTTGCTTAAACCACCTCTCACTGGTCTACGTAACCCCCTAAACCGAGCTTGTTGTTACCCAATAGTGAGATTTTCCTCAAACCAATCAAATCGTTGGGGGAGATCCACCCTAGTTAGATTGATTCTTGGAAGCACACAGATGTCATAGTGGCTCAGTCCCTGCTAGAGGCAATCAAGTTGAATCCATTTTTAGATGTCTAATCATGTTATTAGATGGCGTTATAGGTACAGTAACCCTACGATTTACACCCTAATCTTATTTTAGATGTTGGGTAAGCCAATTAAAAACTTACATCATAACGAAACTGGACATGTGCGACCACATGAAAGTATGGGCCTTATGATCATACCCTTGTCAAAAAAATCGTATACAAACTTACTTCCAGTGGAAAAATTATTAAAGAAATTATGTCAAACGTCTTAAAAAAGAGATGGAAGATGGTGCACCTTGTACTGGGTTCATGGCAGCGTCTCGAAGTTTGTGGCATCGTGTGCCCGTCGATCTTTCATTTTGGCGGATTTAGGATTTTTTATGGCGGCGGCGACTCCATCATATGTGTTTTTTCTCATGCTCTATCCCCGCTGTTGTGGCGTTTTCTCCAACGTCATAGTGGAGCAGAGGGGTTTGTTCAAGAGTATGTGCAAACGGCTGTCTATACTGATGATAAATGAAAGATGGTGCATTTTGTGTTGGGTTCGTGGTTGGAGGTTGACGATTATGGTTCCCTACTCCGACATCATCGTGTGTGGGTGTCAGTTACAAAGTTCGATGGCGTGTCCGGGGTCGTGCTGCCCCGGCCTGATTCTTTCAACTGTAATGGTTTGCCCTATGTGGCAAACTACTGTGGAGGTCCGATAAGCTGCTGATCAGCGATGGAGCCGCGGCAACCTCGGATGAAGAGGTGATATGTCTCGCTTCACTTTAATGGCTACTATGGCGGTGCCAAAGAACATGAATAGGCGTTGCTACTTTCAAGAGGATTAACTTCCATCCAAGCGTATTTATCCAGAAGTAGATCCTCTAGATTCAACCTCAACTATGTTACAGCCTCGGATTGTTGGCAACGAACATTATGAAACTGCACAAAGAGTTAAGAAAACTTTACAACATTACAAAGAACTTCAAGACATTATCGCTATTCTTGGGTTGGATGAATTATCAGAGGATGATCGTTTACCTGTAGCAAGAGCAAGAACAATTGAGCGTCTCTTATCACAACCGTTTTTTATGGCAGAAGTTTTTACCGGTTTCGCAGAAAAGTATGTTGGTCTTGAAGGAACTATCCCGGACAGATATATAAGATCGATGTGTAGGTGCTTGTTTTTCGTATTACCTTGAATTTTTTTTTTGGCAAAACATAGAGAAAGAGAGCCATTGCGTGGGGCGTGCCTGTTGGGCCGTGCTGGGCTGCGTCGGCTCGTCCAACCGCTCGCCCTTCTCTCCTCTACTCGCGACTTCGCGTGACCGAGCAAGGGTGGAGAGACCGAGCGAGAGCACCTGCTGGCGGCGTTCTGAGACCTACTGTAGGAAACGGCGGCCGGTCCGGCCAGGCGAACGGCGGTGCGAATGTGCGATGAGACGACACCGCGGCTGCGTGGCTAAACCATATGCTCTGTCCGTCCGTGAGCATCAAGGCAGTTAAGCCTAGCACCATCTCTTCTATTCTCTGTGTGTTGAATTGATAAATTTGTAATATAATGTCCTTGATTTCAGTATTTATTCGAGACTCCAGAGAAGCATAGGCAAATCCCTTTAAAATTTGTGTCCTCTCACTGCGAGTTGATGTCTTCCACCTGTTTGTTGTCCTGCTTATGAGAACTGGAACCATGTGTTTCATGTTTTTTCTTAGTTGTGAGATGGCTAGATCCCATAGTTATCTAATTCTTGATCTTGGTAAAATTAAGGAAGATTTTAAAAAGGGAGTGCCTATGTCTCAATCGACTGATATTTTCTTAAATCTCAGTCATCTTAGAAAAATGTAACTACAGTTCAAGTTTCAAAAAAGCGCTAAGCGCTAAACAGAGGAATTGAAGCTTAAGCGAGTTTAAACGTAGCTTAAGCGTTTTGTACGGACAAGAAACAGAAGACTATAGCAACATTAGCACAGCCTCACCATCAGCCTCGGCATCCATTCAAGCAATAACAAAGAAGATGCGCCATATAGCGCCACGAAGCAGCACGGAGAGGGAGCGCGGGCGGAGGTCTGAGCTAGAAGGACGGGGTCGGAGCTGCGCTGGCGGCGTTGGAGGTCGGAGCTGCCATGGCTGCGGCGAAAACAGCCTCGCGTCCCAGCACCTCTGTCTCGCGTCCCAGGCGGGGAGGAGCTTCCCCAACGGCTGCTGGAGATGCGCTGGTTGCGTGGAGGATCTTCCCGACGGCTGCTGGAGATGCGCTGGCGGCGGCAGCGGAAAGTTTCTCGCATTGCAGCAGCGCTTACCGCATAGTGAGGCGCTCAGGTCGAATCGACGCTGGTTGGCTTCGCTTCGCTCAAATTTCCGCTTAATCGGCGCTTTTTGAACATTGCTACAGTTTAAAGAAAAGTGCAACGGTACTTTTCTGAACAGAAAATGTGATTGCACTTTTCTAAAAGGTGACTAGACTTAAAAAAGGCAGTCAGATTGCCTGGGATTTCTAGATGACATTAAAGGTAAATTTTTCGGTTTGTTTCTAGCTTCTACTTCTATTTAAATATGTTGCTATTTTCATTGTACTAAGTGATTATGCATATGATCATACGAGAAATGCTCCGGTGCTTTCTGGTAAAACATGTTGCACACATTTTAAAGCAAATCGATGGCTGTGATTAGGGGTGCTAATCCCACATGTTTAGTACTCATCTTAGATCACTTTGTGAAACTAATCATAGCCGTCAATGCGCTTTAAAATTCGTGCAACATATTTTTCGGGAAAGCACCGGAGCACTTCTCGGCCCGCAGAGTGCTGCCAAATCTGTAGCTAGATTTTGGGTTTCTAATTCTAAGAACTCAGCGATGAATGCCACAAGTGCTACAGTTCTGTGGAACTTACGGAATGCAGAAATGGTGTGGTCGTTCAAAATGTTTCATGGACAAATATCAAACAATTGTGGCAAAGAGAACATTCAGCGATGGAAGATCCTCTTCCAGGAGGAAGCTCTGCTGAAGATGGTAAGCTTCCGTAGCTTTCTCTCTCTGAAGTTGATTGCTTCACTGGCTCTGGAGTCTGGACAGTGGCTGGATCCCAGCCCTACTCTCCACCTGTGACTGGGAGCCTTTCTGATGACAGACCGGGTGCTTGAAGATCTCTGATGACCAGCATGCCACCCGCCCACCGCCAAACTCTCTTGCCCGAAGCACCAACATATGTGACAAGAAAGACTACACTCAGTCTAGCCTCTCTCTAATGTTAGAATTGGGCCCATTTGATAATTTCAAAAAAAAAAGAATTGGGCCCATTTGAGGGCAGCCTAATTAGCAATTTCTGAAATCTCAAAACCTATGGAAAAATGGCAGCTCACATGTGAGTGGTGTGGGAGCTAAAGTTTAGTCCCACATTGCTAGGTTGAGAGGAGTGGCACCACCTTATATAGTGGAGTGTTGTGCTACTTGGTAAACTTGTGAGAACATTAGGCTCTCTCACGCACTCCTCCACCGCCGCCGCTCGCATGACCGCCCGTCTCGCCGCGCCGCGCCGCGCTGCGGGTTGCGGGAATCTCGCCGAGCCGAGCTTTATTTTTGCAGTACAGAAAAACGGTTTCGACGGACGTGTCGTGGTTAGTCGGTTCGGGTCCCTCCAGATCGTGGGCTACCAACCGACCTAAACGTGTGCGGCGTGGACCGTTAGGGTTTTCCTCCGATCTGCGCTATATAATGCCCTGCACTGCGTGCGCTGCAACACACCCGAACCAATCTAGGTTTTGCCAAACTCGTGTCTTGCGCCGCCACCGTAGTCTACTCCATCCCGATCGCCGGCGTGCACCGGCGAACGGGACAGCAGGTTTCCGGAACCGCTCGCCTTTGTGATCTTGTACGGGAGAGGGCGAATAAGGTTTTTGGCAAGCGCTCCGCGCGACTAGTCTCAAGCTCTTTATCACGGCTCGCTGATGTCTACGCACACTTCTATTCTTGTAAATAGTGTTGGGCCTCCAAGAGCAGAGATTTGTAGGACAGCAACAAATTTCCCTTAAGTGAATCACCCAAGGTATATCGAACTCAGGGAGGTAGAGGTCAAAGATAACCCTCTTGAGCAACCCTGCAATTAAGATGCAAGAAGTCTCTTGTGTCCCCAACACACCCAATACACTTGTCAGATGTATAGGTGCACTAATTCGGCGAAGAGACAGTGAAATACAAGTAATATGGATGATTATAAGTAGTAATTCCAATCTGTAATAAAAATGGCAGCAAGCAAACATGTAGCAGAACTTGTTGTAAACGGTGTTTCGATGCTTAGAAATAAGGCCTAGGGATCATACTTTCACAAGTGGACACTCTCAACAATGACATCAAAGCTGAATAATAAATACTACTCTCAATCACTCTCTTGTTGGATGATAAACACCATTCATTGCGTAGGGCTATAACAGCACCCTCAAAGTATGAGTAAACACACACCACAACGTCATAAAGGAATCACACACGGTGCACACACTGTCACATTTACAACCGTGAATAACCCCGGAGTTCATATTAAAGTAACCTCTAGAGTGCATAATAGATAAAGAGTAACATCACATATTCAACTAGATTACAAAGCTCATGGTCACATAAAGATCACACCATGGGAGAGAGAGATAAACCACATAGCTACCGGTAGATCCCGCAGCCCCGGGGGAGAACTACTCACTCCTCATCATAGGAGTCAGCAACGGCGATGGAGATGGCGATGGAGTTGACGGAGATGGCTCCGGGGGCAATTCCCCGTCCCGGCAGGGTGCCGAAACAGAGACTTCTGTCCCCCGAATCTTGTCTTCGATGGCGGCGGCGCAGCGGAACTCTTCTCTGGAAAAGGCCTCCGTAGGTAGGGTTATTTTGTGGGGGGGTATATGCAGGCGAAAGGGCGAAGGCGGCGGGGCCTCGAGGGCCCCACACCCCGTGCTCGCGCGGCCAGGGGGGCACCCGCGCCACGAGGGGGTGTGGGCCCCTCGGGGTCCTCCACCGTGTCCTCTTCGGTGTTCTGGAACCTCCTAGAAAAAATAAGCACTTTGACGTTTCGTTTGTCCAATTCCGACAATATTTCCTTAACAACTTTTCTGAAACCAAAAACAGCAGAAAACAGGCAACTGGCACTATGGCATCTTGTTAATAAGTTAGTCCCAGAAAATGCATAAAATGATATAAAAGTGTATATAAAACATGTAACAAGTGGCATAATATAAGCATGGAACATAAGAAATTATAGATACGTTTGAGACGTATCAAGCATCCCCAAGCTTAGTTCTACTCGTCCCGAGTAGGTAAAACAATAACAAGAATAATTTCTGAAGTGACATGCTTCACACAATCTTGATCATATAATAATGTAAGGCTCATGTTATGAATGAAGTGATTCAAAGCAATGGTTTATAGTTTGCTAACAAATAGACAAGGAGTAAACAACTACATCATATAAGCAAAAACTTTTCATGTATAGTACTTTCAAACAAACATCAAAATGATTCACATGAAAGTTAACTCATAAAGCAATAGTCTCTAAGTAAAAGAGCATTGAAGCAACACAAAGGAAGATATAAGTTTAAGCATTGGCTTTCAACTTGTAACATGTAGATCATATAGATAGTTGTCAACACAAAGGAATATAACAAGTGCAATAAGTAAGCATATAGGAATTGTTGCACACAGTTGACACAAGTGTTTGCTTCTAAGACAGAAAGAAGAACGTAAACTGACTCAACATAAAGTAAAAGAAAGGCCCTTCGCAGAGGGAAGCAGGGATACAAACATGTGCTAGAGCTTTTTAGTTTTTATAGGTTTTTGAAATCATATAGAGAGCATAAAAGTAAGTTTTGAGAGGTGTTTGTTGTTGTCAACGAATGTTAATGGGCACTCTACCCCCCTTGTCAACCAGACTTTCAAGAGCGGCTCCCATGAAGGATGTTATTTCTACCAGCAAGGTAGATCATCCCTCTTATCTCTTTTGTTTACACATATAGTTAAAAACTGTTGTCATTGCTTGACTGATTAGATCAGGGCAAAAATGTGAAGAGATTGCAGCGGTTAAAGTTTTAATTAATTGGGACTGGGCACCCCATTTGCCAGCTCTTTTTGCAAAGTTAATGGATAAGCGGATGTATATGCCACTAGTCCGGTTGTGAAAGTCTGTCTAAAAGCAAATGACAATGTTGATATCCATAACACCACATACTTCCTCATGAGTTAATAAACATTGACACAAATAAGACATAGTAGGTTTTGAATAATAAAAGGTAGCACACGAAGTATTTGCTTAAAATGGCAGGAAATACCATGTAGTAGGTAGGTATGGTGGACACAAATGGCATGGGTTTTGGCTCAAGGTTTTGGATGCACGAGAAGCATTCCCTCTCAGTACAAGGTTTTGGCTAGCAAGGTTATTTGAAGCAAACACAAGTATAAACTATGACAACAAGACGTATATAAAAACATATTGCAAGTATTATAAAACTCTACATTGTCTTCCTTGTTGTTCAAACACCTTTACCAGAAAATATCTAGACCTTAGAGATACCAAACATGCAAACCAAATTTCAACAAGCTTTACGGTAGTTCTTCATTAATCGGTTTTAACTACATGATGTAAAAGCTTAAACATGATCTACTTGAGAGCTCAAAACAGTTGCCAAGCACCACAACATACAAGATAACAATCCATAAGAGTATGTATATCTTTTTCATTATACCATCCACACTAGTAGAAAATGGGGCTTCGGTTTTGAGGTCGGAGCACATTTAGTCCCGGTCAGGCCTGGAACCGCGACTAATGACATCAATAGTCGCGGTTCGAACGGTTAGGACGGCATCACGGGCACGGAAACCTTTAGTCCCGGTTCCATAGGAACATTTAGTCCCGGTTTCTAATACAAACCGGGACTAAAGGTATTTGTCCCGGTTCGTGTTTCAAACCGGTACTAATGATCTGTGGAATTCGCAGCGGTTTGGAAACTGATCAGCCCGCCGCGCTTTGGAAGATGATCGATCAGCCGCGCTTTGGAAGATGATACACACGAAATTAATCATGGCGCCGTGTGGAACGCGAAGCAGCGCCGCGCCGCCGCCCGCCGGCCTCCTGCTCGGTGACCGCCGGCCTCCCTCTCCGCGCTATAAAAGGAACAGTACAAAAATGCCTAATCACACACAAAATCTCCCTCTCCATCCTTGCTCTCTTCCATTCCAATGGAGTCACTCGGACACATCACGGCGTCTCGGTTATTGTTCTTCTCCAAGGAAGGCATGGACTTCAAGGTATGGGTCACCCTCCGTGCATCACGCGTGGAGCGGTGGATCCGACACGTGAAGAAGGAGTATCTCGACGGCGCACCGATCAAGGGGGTTGGACTCGACTGCGAGTTCACCGACGCACTCCCGGGTCGTCGCCAGAAGGATCTTCCAGAGGAGCAGAAGCAGCGCGCCGCCGTCATTCAACTCTCGGTGGCGACCGAAACTCTTATTTTCCACATTTGCAGGGCTGATCGGGTGCCGAAGCTACTCATCGATTTCTTAGGTGACAAGACTGTCAACTTTTACGGCGTCGCAATCCAGAATGACGTGTGGATGCTGCGATAGTACGGAATTACAATTCCGTCAGCGGTCGACCTCCAGAGGAATTGCCGGAACCCAACCGACAATCCTACCCCGAGCATGTATGCTCTCTCCAATGCTGTCGTTGGGACAAATCTGGAGATGAAGAAAAAGAAGAAGAAGGACGACAAGAAACGGGCCGACGACGAAGAAGGAGAAGACCTAACGAGATATTGGGCCGCGGTTCCATTGAGCTACGAGAGAGTCGTATATGCTGCTCTGGACGCTCGCCTTGGCTACGAGATTGCACGGAAGTGGTATTTAGATTGATATGATTAGTAGACCGTTGTGTGTCTCAGCTATCTCATGCATGTATTGGAAATGCTTGGATTCTTATATATCGGTTTACCGGTTTATTAATATAAATATTTCCATTTCTAAGTAATTTCGGTTACCGGTTGAAAGATTTGAATATTTCCATATTCAAAGATTAATATATGATTTTTCATCCGATTTTATGGATTATGTCACTAGTAGAAAACATCCCTTCGGTTTTGAGCCCTTCGGTTTTATGGATTAATATGATTATATGGATTATATGTATTTTATTTTCCATCCGATTTTATGAAACAATAAGGTTAATATGATTATATGGGTTATATGTATTTTATTTTCCATCCGGTTTTATGAAACAATAAGGTTAATATGATTATATGGATTATATGTATTTTATTTTCCATCCGATTTTATGAAACAATAAGATTAATATGATTATATGGGTTATATTTATTTTATTTTCCATCCGGTTTTATGAAACAATAAGGTTAATATGATTATATGAATTATATGTATTTTATTTTCCATCCGATTTTATGAAACAATAAGATTAATATGATTATATGGATTTTATTTTCCATCCGATTTTAATGTTGAAATAAAATGAGTTGATTAGTTATTCAAATGAGTTGATTAGTTGAAATAAAAACACCCCTTTATTTTTATAAAAAGAAAATGAACGATTTAGATTAGTTATTCAAATTCAAATAATTTTCATGTTGAAAGTATTGTCAGAATCCAAATATATATTCAGAAGTTATTCAAATGTAGATTCAAACTCTTTTGAAATTACAAAATGAAAAATTAAGCACGGCAGATGTCTGAAAGTGCAAAATGAAAAAAAAAATGAGTTTTGGCGCAAAAAGAAACATCGTGGTAGTGGAGGACAAGACAGACATGTGTCAGATGAAGAAGATGCTCCCTGGTTCTGACATATAGAAGAACACAAGAACACCAAGAACACAAAACCAATACCTCGATCTACCCAGGTTCGAGGCCCTCGTGAGGAGGTAAAACCCCTACTCATGCTTAATTGTGTCTCTCTCTAGATGTATACCACAAGAGTTACAAGATGCTCATTTTTGAGCTGTGTGAATCTCCTATATATGGAGATGAACTCACGAGGTAGTGAGGATATGAATTCACGAGATGACCACTCTCTCTTCTCTCTTCTCTTCTTCTCTAGATCTTGCCAGAGCAACGAAGAGGAGGGAGCAGCAGGCGGCAGACCGGCTTAAGAAGGTGGAAGAAAGGAACGAGCTACTCTTTGCGATGTATACGAAGATGCAGGAGAAATTTTCAAGCCGTCCAGAGGCCGATCAGATTTACATAGATCCTGCAGCTGATGGCCCATCTAACCGGAGGAGCAGTGTGGCTTCCACGGGGTTGCATGACGATGATGGAGAAGTTGATGCGTCACCGATGGATCGCTACCCCATGGATAATAGCGAAGATAAGACTGAATGTGAGCTGCACCATCCAATGAAGAACATATCTGTGAAGGTGGCCGTCGGCTTTGCTTTAAAAGTTGATCCTGAAGTGCGTTGGCATTGCCGCGAGGTTCCAGCTGGGTATGCTCGTGTTGGGGTGGAGGAAATTGTACCTGGATGCGAGACATTGGAGATTGACCACCCTGGCCCTGAAGGGGAGGCGACCCTGGAAGAAGTCAGGCATGGAATCATTTTATGGAAAAAGAAATACATCATATTTCCAGGCTCGACGCAGAGGCCACGGTCTCTCTCACCTCCACCACCTCCAAGTCCATTGAACTTCGATAGGGACGACGACGACACCTACATGACTCCACCTCGATCTTCGCCGCCGCGTCAGCAGCCTGAACCTTCTTCGCCTGAACCTTCTTCGGCTGAGTACAGGGCGGGAAAGCGGAAGATCAGCCAGGTCAAGTGGGGTAACTTGACTAAGTGCCCGCCTCCGCCTACTAAGGCGAAATTGTCGCCGCTTCCAAAGGTCCCCAAGAGTCCTCCAAAGTTTCCTTACCCTTATAAGCCCCCTGTGGAAAACATGCCAGACGTATCAATTGATCCGAAAAAAATAGAGTACTTCCTGAAACATTGTTTTCAACCACCCCAATATGTTTTAAACTTACTATCGGACTATGATCGTTGTATTGACAAGGCATATAATGAGGGGCTTGAGAAAACAAAGCAGAAGAGACGCGACGTTGCTCCGCTGAAGTTGGCATCCAAGATTGTAATACCAGAAGGGTATGAGATTCCTGGTATGACCTACGAAGAAATGGTGGATTTGATAGAGGCCGACATTGCTCCCGAGGCATTGCAATATCGCCTTGGGAAGGATCTGGTCACGAAGGAGGACTGGGCCAACCTACCTACAAGAATGCGAGCATTACATAAATGGTACAAGGATGACTCAGCAGACGGGGACGAGATACTGTCTGTTAAACTTAGAGATGAGCATTACTTCATCGGAGAACAGACGATTCATATTGACTTTGACGAACTCTTTCAGTTATTCAACCAGAAGGCCCTCGACAAATCTATTATCAGCTGCTATTGTTTGTAAGTGATTAATTAAAGCTAATCTCTTATCATTTTCTTATAATATAACTGTCCTCACTACATTCTTTTGTACGCTACTATGCAGAATGAAGATTCTTGAGTGTAGGAGGAACCAGATTTATCAAGTTGGGTTCGTTGACCCTGATCGAGTTCATATACATACCTTAAAAATAAAACCGGGGGAAACGGAGAACAACTTGCTCAATTTTTTTGGAGAAACAACATTTCAAGAAGAACATATTATTTCCGTACAACTTCAGGTTAGAGTGTTACACGTTCATTTTTCCTCGTACTCGATTTTGATGAGTTAGCTAGAGACTTAATATTTACTGAATTCTCTTCTATGTGCTGATGTGTATGTGCAGCCACCACTAGATTCTCTTCAACATTGAAATTGACTTGGGGAAAGTTCAGATCGAGGACTCATTACATCGACCCATGACGGATTACTGGAACATTATTGAAACGCTCCAGAGGTACTATATTGACCTCTTTTCTTCATTTCCTAAGTTCCAGTTATGAATATATTCTTTATTCATTTTCTTTGCCGGGGCAGGGTATGGAAGCGGTTCATAAAACGTGCCGGAGAAGGTCAATTTAAACCAGAGCTGACCTTTCAGCTAATCAACGTAAGTAGATTACTCTATTTAGTTCTAGTTTCAATATCAGATTGTCATGTTTGATTATTACTTGATATGAACTCTATTTTCGTAAAGTGCGAGAGACAGCCACCGGTGACAAATCTGTGTGGATATTACGTTTACGAGTATATGCGCATGTATGTCAGTGAGCGGATGGATATGGTGGTACGTAAAGCATTTACATATCAATTCACAATTTAACTCTTGATGCATTTATATTGACCGTCTTCTCTTGATATATCCAGCAAATGAATCAACGAGCGCATCTCACTCCATATCAACGCTCTAGAGGAATTCAAGAGGAAATTTGTGGATTTCTGCTTGACGAGGTCATAGCCCCAACAGGAGAATACAATATAAACCGTAAATAATGATTTTGATGTAATAATGATCGTGTTAGGTCGACACTTACGTATATGATACATGTTTAACTTGATACGAGTCTCGTTGGTATGGATCAATTCTCGTTAGACACTTCATATAATATATGCATCGATGTGTGTAATTGTAGCTTACAAACAATAGTTTAAATCATAAATAAAACAGAAAACAAAATAAAAATGCTAAAGCCAAAACCCCTCGAACTTATTAGTCCCGGTTTGTAATACAAACCGGGACAAAAGGTCCATCGCCGAGCAGCTCGCCTGCGCTCCCACGTGGATACCTTTTTGTCCCGGTTGCAGATCCTACCGCGACTATAGGTTGGGGTGTTTAGTCCCGATTCCGCAGTCCCGGTTGGTAAACCGGGACTGAAGGCCCTTACCAACCGGGACTGTTAGCCTGTTTTCTACTAGTGCCACCACATTTAGCATTTTCTGTTTCCAACCAAACACCAATCAACTTATTTAAAAATAAACTCTCCAAGTATTTAACAATGAGATATGAGAGTGTAACATAAGAAAAACTAACAGCTCTAACAAGAGATGCATGAAAAACAAGACCTAATAGTATTGAAATAACATAGAAAAATACTCAACAAATATAAATGAAGAATACGAGTATTCATAAGAAAAAACGGAGCGTGTCTCTCTCCCACAAAGGAATGCAAGGATCCATTTTATTCAGAGAATGAAAATAACAAAAACAAAAACAAACAGACGTTTCAAGTAAAGCACATAAGATGTGTCGGAATTAAAATATAGTTTCACTAGAGATGACCTGATAGTTTGTTGATGAAGAAGGGGATGACTTGGGCATCCCCAAGCTTTGACGCTTGAGTCTTCTTAAAATATGCTTGGGTGACCCACGGGGGCATCCCCAAGCTTAGCCCCTTTCATCTTCTTGATCACATCATATCATCCTTCTCTCTTGATCCTTCAAAAATTTTCCACACCAAACTCAAAGTAGACTTCATTAGAGGGTTAGTGCATAATCAAAAAAAAAATCTTATATTCTGCATGGACAAATCATTACACATGATACTGGACATTAGCTACAGCCACTGGTATTTTGTGGAGCAAAAAGATCCACTCAAAAACAGTAAAAGGAGCAATGCAAAATAAATAGCAGAATCTGTCAAAAACAGAACAGTCCGTAAAGACGAATTTTTTCGAGGTACTTAACTTGCGCAAATCAGAAAACTCAAAACTAATCAAAGTTGCATACATATCTGAGGAACACGCACAGAAAATATCAGGTCATTTGGATTTTTCTGTAAATAGTTATGAATTTAACGGTGGACAGCAGAAAACTGTTCCTGTGCAGGAATCCAAATCTAGTATCAACTTACTATTAGAGGCTTAACTTGACACAACAATGCGATAAAATAAAGATACAAAGGAATTGCTACAGAGGTAGTCATGTTCCTTGACTCAATATAAAAGAAAATAACTGAAATAAAACGTGGGTTGTCTCCCATAAGCGCTTTTCTTTAATGCATTTTAGCTAGGCAAGGAGATTTTTATGATGCTCTCATAAAAATGAGAGTTGAAAAACGAAGGAGAGCATCAAGAAGTAAACATCAAACACATTTAAGTCTAACCCACTTCCTATGCAAAGGAATCTTGTAATAGGATAAATTATTGAAACATAAAGCAACTATCATAGAAAGATGAAACAAATAAAACTTCAAAGCTTCCAACATAAAGAGAGGTGTTTTAGTAATTTGAAAACTTTTACAACCATATTTTCCTCTCTCATAATAACTTTCAGTAGCATCATTGATAAAATCCACAATATAACCATCACATGAAACATTCTTATCATGATCCATATGCATAAAAGTATCATTATTTCGCTCATAAGAAAAGTTCTTCTCATTAATAGCAACGGGAGCAGGATCATCATAAAGAACTTGAACATGATAGACAAGTTGTGTATTGAAAGTATTGGTTTGAGTAATTCCTCTATAACTATGACAAGTTTCAAAAGGATAATTGTAATAGTAACCTATGTCATAGTATTCTCTATAATTATCAAAGACTGGAGGCATAGTATCATCATAAGCAATAGAATAGTTATCCTCCAAAGTGTGTTTATTTGTAAACATATCATCATTTTTAGTAGAAGGAGAGGTCTCAAATATATAATCATTAGTAGCAAAAGGATTTTCAAACACCTCATCCCCGAGCTCAGAACTTTCTATATCATCATGGGAAGGAACATGGATAGTACTAATAGTGTAGCAATTATTAACATCATCATTTTCAGAATTAGTGTCCCAGAGATTTTCAATATCAAAAGAAGTGTGCTTTTCCCAATTGTCGGAGAGTGATTCCCACGGAACAGGGATAGTCACACTTTGAAGAGAAGTTCGTGAAGGGGGACTGAACACGTTGGTCTACAACCCGCAACCGGCACGGCGACGGTGCTCGTCGAGCCTGAAGAGGGACACCACGACAGAGATGAACACCAGCCCGTACCCAGGTTCACGGCCCTCAGGAGGAGGTAAAACCGCTACTCCTGCTTGTCTGTATTGCGCTGTAGAGGGTACAGTATAATGAGCTTGCCGAGGGCTCTCGTGCGGCAGTGCGGAGCTCAAGGAGGGAAGCTATGGTCTTCTTCCTCCTTGAGTGCGCTAGGCTAGGCTAGGCTATGGGGGGGGGGGGGTGTTGATGGCTTGAATGATCCTTCCGGGTTCGATCTCGGGGCCGATCCTTTGCTACGGAGGTGTTCCCTCCCCTCTTATAGGCGCCTCGGGCCTCATCCTTGCGACCTGCGCAGCGGAAGGGTTCCCACATGGCGACGAACGGAGGAGCGGGGTGCGCCGCTGCCGAGCTGTCCATGGACTCGGTCCATGGTCGTAAAGTCTGCCCTTGACGTAGAAAAGCCACCGTCCACGCAGGACGGCCAGCTGGTGCTGCAGAGATCGTGGGGGTGCCCACGGTGACGTCGTCGTTGGAGCGTAGCGCCGGCCATCTGCTCTATCACCGAAGGGGAAAGCTTCGTAGTCCGGCGCAGGAGGCACAACTTTGTTGACTCCTTTAATCACCAGAATGGCAACTGCGGCGTCGCCGTCACTGCGCGCAGACGCGCGCGTCACTCTGCAGCCGCGGCAGAGGCCATGTGCGCTTTGCGGCGATTGCTTCGTGGCGAAGTATCTTCATAGGGCCTGGGCGGCCTTGTGGAGGGATTTGCGTTGACCCCTCTCCCGGGAAGAGGGGCTTGTAGAGGGGCAGCCTCGGGAGGAGCCTCTTCAGGCCTTCGTTGCTCCCTCAAGCCCTCTCGAGGACTTTTCCTCTCGAGGGTCTCCCCAAGCGTTCGGCTTGGTCCTTAGTTGTTTCTTGATGCCGTCGCGTGCGAGGGCTGTGGAGAGTGGGCTCTGCACACCCTGGATCCCACTGGGCCGACAGTAGCCCCCGGGCCCGTGATGGGCACGGCGAAGCCCACTAGGCTAGCCGAAGCGTCGTGGGCCCAAAGTGTCCGGCCGGCCTGAGACACGCGTCGATCTGTGCTGAGTTTGCGGCGACTCGGTTTCTCCGGCAGAACGTGCGTCGTGGGGGGTCCCACCACGTCTTGGTAACCGCTCTGATGGGGCATAAAGCCTGCGCGCCGGTCCGAGCAGCAGTTACTACTCATTTCCGCGCTCTGCCTTCTGCTCTCGCTCTTCCAGCTTTCCTTCTCCGGCGAACTCCTTCCTGTTCCTCGTCCTTCCGCGCCCTTCTCCTTTTCCGGCGATGGGCGGATCCAAAGGCAAGGCGGCGATGACGACGCTCCCCCCGGACGCGCAGGGGGAGGAGGCGCTCGGCCCCGCCCTGGTCGGGGAGCGCGTCAATGCGGCGGCGCTGGACAAGATCCGGCACCTGGTCGCCGGGAAGACCAACGAGCATGGCACCAGCGCCATCCAGGCCGCGCAGCTCGGCCGCTTTCCGGCGGGGTTTTTTCCCATTTTCCTTCACACCATCTACGCCGGGCTGGTGCCTCCGTACTCGCCCTTCCTGGAGGCGGTTCTGGAGTTCTACCAGATCCATCTTCTTCATCTGCACCCCAACGCCATCCTCATCCTCTCCATCTTCGCCTACCTGTGCGAGGCCTACTTGGGGGTGCAGCCTTCGGTGGCCCTCTTCAGGAGCTTCTACGCGCTCCGGAACTCCGCGAAGCTCGAGCGGACGGGATGCGTGTCCTTCCGCATCGTGGACGGCATGGGGGACGTCTACATCCCCATGTCATGGAGCGGTGAGAAGCCCGTCACGGCGGTGGTGAAGAAGGTGGACGACTTCAGGCAGAAGTGGTTCCTCATCGGCGTCAAGTCGCAGAGCTCCTTCCTCGACACCCCGGAGGCGCCGCCTGTGAAGAATAACCATTGGGGCAAGCAGGTCTTCCAGGGCCCGCTGATAGCCGACCTCGTGGGCCGCATGAAGATGCTTCGGGAGAACGGCCTCACCGGCCAGATGATCGTGGAGGACTTCGTGAGGCGCCGCATCGCGCCTCTACAGGCGCACAAGAAGCCGATGTGGATGTACTCGGGCCCCTCGGATCCGATGCGACTCCACCCCTGCGACCATCGCCCCGCCGTCGTCGCCACCATCATGGGCGGCCTCTTCATCAATCCCGACGTGCCCGTGGCGGTTGCTGCGGAGCTGAGGCCTCTCCATCAGATGAACTTGGCTCCGCGCCTGGCGATTCTAGAGCAGATGCCCACATTCACCCCGCTAGGCCTGGCGGGGGAGGAGGAGGAAGAGATGGCCGTCCCTGTGGCGAAGGGGCCAGGGGCCACAGAGTCGCCCTACGCATCGGACGCCGAGGCAGGCGACGAGGTGGCGAAGGCGAACCCCACATCCGCCGGGGCGAGCTCGTCGAAGGCTGCGCCTCCCGCCGAGGAAGTCCTTGTGGTCTCGTCCAGTGACGGCGAGGAGGCCGAGGCAGGGCGGCGGGAGCCCCGGTCGAAGGCAGCCCACGACGGGCCTGCCGGGGAGCCTACGGGTGCTCCCCTCAAGAGGAAGGCCGAGGGGGCTCCTGAGGGGGCTGGAGCCAGGGCCGCGCCTTCGTGGCGCTCGTCTGGCATGGCGTGGGTTGACACCCGCGCCAAGAAGACCAGGTAAGCGTTTTCTCTTGCTTAGTATCCCTCCATTGATTTGTTCTTGTCCATTCTCCTCTGACACTTCTTCACGCTCTTTTCCAGCGACCCGGTGCCTGCGAAGCGCCGCAGGCTCCGCAAGGACGCGGAGGTGAAGAGGGCGGTGCCAGAGGCCGTGCCAGAGGCCGCAGGCGACGAGGCCGAGAGGCCTATGGAGGAGGGTCCCACAGGCCCTCAGGAGGACGCGCCCCAGGCGGGGGCGACAGCGCCTCCCCCGGAGGAGGAGCACCCTAAGGAGCAGGCGGAGAAGGAGCCTACTCCGTCTCGCGCCGCCACCCCTCCAGCGCAGCAGGGGGCCGTGCCAGAATCGGCCCCGACCCAGAGCCCGCTGAAGGCCGGCGAGACGGAAGGGGAGAACCTTCCTCCGCCCCCACCGAGCCCTGCAGCGGAGGCGGAGACCGCGGCTACGGGGCAGGCCTCTCCTGCCCCGGAATCTCGTGACGAGGTGCCGCTCGGGGGCGAAGACACCGGCGCGCGGGGCGCGGACGCCGAAGTGGAGATGTCACCGCCACGCCCCCAGGCTCGCGAGGCTGCGGGGCATCCCGCGGAGGCTTCCTTTTCCAAGCTGGACACAGGTGCAGGGGCCTCCGCGCCGCGCGGGGTGTCGCAAGCCTTCGTCCTTAGCAGCTGGGACTGGAGCAAGGGACGCCGCGACGTCGCCTTCCACCTGGTGCGGGAGTCCCTGGAGGGGCTGGAAGCCCACCTCGCCCTCGAGGACGGGGAGCTCGCCCGGCAGCGGGACGAGCTCGCGGAGGCCTGGGCCGCCTTCCACGCAGCCATGGAGGATCGCCGGGGAGCGACCAGGCCCTGCAGGCAGAGCGTGAGGAGGCTCGGGGCTTTGCCGAGGAGGTCCGCGAGGGTGCCGTGCGCGAAGCCGAAGAGCTCCTGCAGCCCTTGAAGGCCGAGCGCCGGGCAGCGGCAGAAGACTTGGCCGCAGCTAGGGCAGAGCGGGAGGCTGTGGAGCACTCACTGGCGGACAAGCACCGCGAGCTCGTCCAGCTCGAGGCCAAAATCCTCGCCGACTCTGAGACCATGCGGACCTCCCTGGAGGGGGTCCGCGCGAGCTTGGAAGCCAGGGGGCAGAGTCTGGGCGAGCGCGAGAGCGACGTGCGCCGGCGCGACGAGCAGCTGGCGCTGGCGGAGTAGGAGCTGTTGGGGCAGCGCGCCGCCCTCGAGGCCCGCGAAGAGAACCTGGCCGGAGCGCTCGGCAAGCACGAACGAGAGGTGGCCGCCCACAAGGCGAACGTGGAACGCTTCAACGCGAGGCTTGCTGAGCGGAAGGAGGAGGTGGCGAAGAAGTTCCAGGAGCGGGAGAAGGAGTACCGCGCCGCCGTCTCTCGAGATTATAATGAGAGGTTCACGAAGCAGGAGACCCGCTTCAAGAAGAAGCGCGCGGAGGACAACGCCCGGATCCGCGAGCTGGAGAAGGAGAACGCCACCCTGAACGCCCGGGTGAGGCGCGAAGCGGATCGCCGCCGCGTTGCTGAAGAGGCTCGCGAGCACGCGGCGCAGGACCTCGCCTCCCTCATGGCGGACATGGAGGAGATGAACCAGCAGGTGGGACCTGCTGTGGAGAAGGTGGTGGAGGCTGCCGAGAGCGCTCAGGCGGCGCGGGTGCTCTCGCAGCAGCGGGGGCGCATGTTCCAGTCCTTAGTGGCTCGGGGCAACGAGCTCGCCGCGAAGCTGGGAGCGGAGGCGCCGCCCGTCCCCATTCAGGGCAACTCCGACGCCGCCGCGTACCTCGCCTACTTCGAGCAGCTCTTCACGGCGCTCGAGGGCCCGGCCGCGGAGCTCCGCGACGTCGTCGAGGAGGAATGCCGCCAACTCCTGGCGGTAGCGGTCGACCGCATCTTCGCCAACCTCCAGCGCCTCCAGCCTGGCTTCGATTACTCCACGGTGACCGAGCCTCTCGAGGGAGAGGAGGGGTGGAAGATCTCCAACTCCATCCGCGACCAAGTCGACGACTTCTGCAGCCACTTCAAGCGGGCCGAGGCGGAGGATGATGACGGCGAGGAGGGCGACGACGAGGAGGGCGAGCCTGGAGAAGAAGGGTCCGGGGAGGACAACGACGGGGCTTCTATCTGACTTCCTTCTAAAATGTAATGCGCTTGTAGAGCCGTAGGGATATTTGTCTTAAAGACTTTTGCTCCATAGTTTGTAACAGCATATTTTTAAGCATGTACTGCTAAGTTTGTGTGTGTGCCCCTCGAGGGCCTCTTTCCTCAACTCCATGCCCTTTTTCGCTCTGCGTCGCTAGGACCCTTCTCCTTGCGCTATGACTCCGCCGCTGCGGTATGCTCGAGCAATGACTCGGCAAGGCCGGGGGGAGTTTAAGGCTTAGAGAGGTAAGAGTCCTCGAGGCGCGATGCTCAAGGGCCCCCCTTTGATGTGCAAGCAGTTCATGGAGAGTGAGGGAAAAGAGAACGCTCGAGGGACGAGGAGTGCTCGTGAGAGAGATGAAGAGATTCTCTTGGTGTGAGCAGGGAACTTAGCTTCGCGAGGCTTTCGCTCTGCGTAGGCTTTCCTTGGCGATGTGTTTTCCTTCAGGGGCCGAGTTCTTCCTCCACACGCTTGGAGGGACTCTTGTTCACTGTGGAGGTTAGAGAGGCGAACTCAAACGCTAGAGCATGGCAGCAAGGACTCATGCGCGCTTATAGGTTTCCTCATGGGTATCTCGCGAGGAGAGAGAGTACCAAGGTCCTTTGGAGAGGTGGCGTGTATCCGGGAGCATGCCCTTTAGCCAGAGCTCGGGTCCCTTGGATTTTGCAGTGCTGCTGGGGTGCTCTTGAGGCACAGGCACCGTACTCAGCCCCCGCTCGCGAGGTGCGCATGGGAAGAATATAAGCGCACATGAAAAAGTAAATGACGAAAGTAAACTTGCCGTCGAAATATTACACAGCGGCACCTCAGCGCAAAGTTCACTTAGGAACGAAATGGCGCCTTAGCGCATAGTTCACTTAGGAACGAAAATGGCACCTTAGCGCATAGTTCACTTAGGAACGAAAATGGTTCATTACACTTGGGTTTGCCAAGCTAACGTTCCTTCCATGTCGAGGCATGGGGACCACCCATTAGTGGCTGAGATTCACTGCGGCCTGCGGTGGCTCGTTAGCAGGAGAGCTCGGAGGGCTGACCCTCAGGAGAAGCTTTGAGAAGCTTGGAGGCGAAGCCGTGAGCTTCCCTCTAGAGACAAAAAATGCCTGACGTGACAATGATCACGGGTAGAACTTGCGTAGATGTGCGATGTTCCACGGGTTCTTGACGGGGATGCCGTCTTCAGTCTCGAGGCGTACGGCGGCAGGCCTGGCGATGTGGGAGACCCTGTAGGGGCCTTCCCACATCGGCGAGAGCTTGTGGAGGCCTTCTCTGGAGAGGATTCGCCTGAGGACGAGGTCGCCCGCCTCAAGAGTTGAGGAGCCAGGACAGCGCGGAGTCCCTGAGCGCGTGGGAGAACCAGTTGGCCATGACCTTGTCGTCTCCCCCTGCAGCCTGGATGGAGGTGGTGTAGAGCTGCAGGAACTCGAGGGGATTGCTCGACCCGTCGAAGCCCTTGGGAAGGGCAGGCCTGAACTTCTGTGGCCAGACCACGCGACGCAGAGCGCGGGTGAAGGCCATGCAGCCGGTGGCATACGTGGTGACTCCTCCCTGGAGAGCCCTGCGGTTCTGCTGCCCCGCCTGGCCGAGTTCCTCGACGAGGCGGTTCTGGAGGTCCCTCCGGCGCTCCATTCCCACCCGCGCGTCAGGCGCGGTGCGCTGCACGATTTGGCAATCATGCGGCGAGGAGGCATGAGAGGGAGCCCTCTGTGCCGCGGCCGGTGGAGGTCCCGGCGGGGGCGGAGGTGCATCCGGCGCGGCCGTTCCCGCGCGGCCAGAGTGGTGGACCAGCGAGCGCGACGGGGCGGGGCGCGTCGTCGCGACGTCGACGAGGTGGTGAAGGCGGTCGAGCCACTGGTCGTGGGCCTCCGCGCTAGGCCAGTAGCGGAGAAGCTCCTGGGCCATGACAAGCGCGGTGTGCGGCGTGGGCTCCGGGCGTCCCTGAGAAGACGCGCTTTGGCGCCGAGACGGATGAGAGGACTCAGCATCGTCGTGGCGCTCCGGGGAGACGTCCCTGTCGTCGCGGTGGTCGCTGCCACGGTGCTCCTCGCTCTCGGGTTCCTCCACGTGCGGGCCGGTGTTGGCGCGCTCCGTCGTGCGAGGGCGGCCGCGGCGGCCGCGAGTGGGGGCGGTGCCGGGCTCGGTATGAGCCCTGTCAGCTGCGCGCCTGTTGGCGCGCGTCATGCGGGTGTCCGTCATGGCGTGGAGACCGGCTGGAGGTTGAAGACGCGCCTCAATCCCCCTACCTGGCGCGCCAAATGTCGGAGAGTGATTCCCACGGAACAGGGATAGTCACACTCTGAAGAGAAGTTCATGAAGGGGGATTGAACACGTTGGTCTACAACCCGCAACCGGCACGGCGACGGTGCTCGTCGAGCCTGAAGAGGGACACCACGACAGAGATGAACACCAGCCCGTACCCAGGTTCACGGCCCTCAGGAGGAGGTAAAACCGCTACTCCTGCTTGTCTGTATTGCGCTGCAGAGGGTACAGTACAATGAGCTTGCCGAGGGCTCTCGTGCGGCAGTGCGGAGCTCAAGGAGGGAAGCTATGGTCTTCTTCCTCCTTTAGTGCGCTAGGCTAGGCTAGGCTATGGGGGGGTGTTGATGGCTGGAATGATCCTTCCGGGTTCGATCTCGGGGCCGATCCTTTGCTACGGAGGTGTTCCCTCCCCTCTTATAGGCGCCACGGGCCTCATCCTTGCGACCTGCGCTGCGGAAGGGTTCCCACATGGCGACGAACGGAGGAGCGAGGTGCGCCGCTGCCGAGCTGTCCATGGACTCGGTCCATGGTCGTAAAGCCTGCCCTTGACGTAGAAAAGCCACCGTCCACGCAGGACGGCCAGCTGGTGCTGCAGAGATCGTGGGGGTGCCCACGGTGACGTCGTCGTTGGAGCGTAGCGCCGGCCATCTGCTCTATCACCGAAGGGGAAAGCTTCGTAGTCCGGCGCAGGAGGCACAGCTTTGTTGACTCCTTTAATCACCAGAATGGCAACTGCGGCGTCGCCGTCACTGCGCGCAGACGCGCGCGTCACTCTGCAGCCGCGGCAGAGGCCATGTGCGCTCTGCGGCGATTGCTTCGTGGCGAAGTATCTCCACAGGGCCTGGGCGGCCTTGTGGAGGGATTTGCGTTGACCCCTCTCCAGGGAAGAGGGGCTTGTAGAGGGGCAGCCTCGGGAGGAGCCTCTTCAGGCCTTCGCTGCTCCCTCAAGCCCTCTCGAGGACTTTTCCTCTCGAGGGTCTCCCCAAGCGTTCGGCTTGGTCCTTAGTTGTTTCTTGATGCCGTCGCGTGCGAGGGCTGTGGAGAGTGGGCTCTGCACACCCTGGATCCCACTGGGCCGACACCAATCATGATCACTAATATAAATAACAGGCATAGGTTCATCATCAAGTTCAGAATCATCAAATTCAGAATTATAAGTATCAATTGTAACAGGAGCAACAAGTTTGGGAGAAGATACCGTTTCCTCTCTCCTTTAACTCCTCTTCTTCTTCTTCCTCTTCCCCTTTTTCTTCTTCTTTTCCTCTTTAGGAGGGAGAGGCTTGAAAGGAAGCTTCTCCACATAACCTGGTTTAGTATTAGAGACAATGGAAGAAACTTGGGGGAATTCCTCTCTTTCATTAATAAGCTCAAAACACACATTAGTCCTATCATACTTTGGTAAAGTCTCATCCTTTATAGTATTTTGTATGTAGGTGTTAGCATGGCAATCATTAACACAATAGAGATAACATCCATGCAACAAATCATTCATATCAATATCACTCATCTTTAACAAAGAAGTTTTTCTTGATAACTCTTCACACCCCAAAAATAATGTAAGTTCGTCATGTTGATTAGGAGTGATCATGTTATCACAAAATTCTCCTACAATATCCTTATTAGAACCTGAGCATTGAAATTTGAAATGACCTTCTTCATAGCAAAGTTCACAAATAAAAAGATAGGTGGCACAAACTTTTCACCAAGATCCCTTAGAATCTTATACCAAGTTCTAGTATTTTCATTCCTATGATGGATACAATATTCATCTTCGATTTGATTAATTCCACAAGGTCTATGTATTCCACAAAAATTAACATGCTTATAAGAAATAGTATTTTCAGAAGTTTGAGCATGTTTATTGCAATCATTAACAATAATTTCATTTTCCAAGCAAGTGTCTTTGAAAGGTTCATGATACACGTCCCAATTTTCTTTAGGAACATTAATATGAGAAGCAAAGGTTCTAAAATAATCAACAATAATATGAGAATCAAGACCATATTTAGTACTAAGCTCTTGAAAACCAGCAGTTTCAACGAAAAACTTAATGCAATCATATTCATAGTTTATACCTGATTCTTTACCTTTGTCATTCTCCCAATATTCAGCATTGTTTCGAATTGTTTCAAGAAGATCCCATCTAGATTCAACCTTCTTACTTGTGAAAGAGCCCTCCGAACAGGCATCTAGATAATCCTTGCAATGTCCTGAAAGTCTTGCATAAAAGTTATTAACAATTATTTTATCAGGAAGCTCATGGTTAGGACATTTGAGTATTAATGTTTTCAGCCTTCCCCAGGCTTAGCAATGCTTTCTCCTTCATGAGGCCAGAAATTATATATAGAATTCCGATCTTGGTGAATCTCACTTGGAGGATAAAATTTAGAATAAAAGAGAGATACAATTTCCTCCCATCCAAGAGAGTGCCTATTCTTCAACAATTTATACCAATGCGCAGCTCTTCCACCAAGTGAGATAGAAAATAATTTCTTCTTAACTTTGTCCATTGAAATACCTGCGCACTTGAACAACTCGCATAATTCATGTAAGAATAGCAAATGATCACCAGGATGGACAGTTCCATCCCCTACATAGCGGTTATCCATAACACGATCAATAATTTTCATAGATATTTTAAATGGCACTATTTCTTCAGGTGGCTTTAGAATATCTCAAGCATTATTAGAATTATCACATATTGGAGGCAAAGCATTATCAAGGCAAAATAATTCCTCCAAAGCTGAGGAGGAAAAAAGATTATTTTTATTTAAACTAGCTTCCCCAAGCTTAGGCTTTTCCATAGCCTTAGCAATAATGGTGTCCAAAGAATTTATACTAATAACATTACTACCATTATTATGCAAACAAACTTCCATAGGTTTTTTAATTTTCTCATCAAAAGTATCATGTCCTAATGCAATATAAATTTCATAAAGATCTCTAATTTTTTTGTTGTTTTCCATTTAGCCTAACTAGTGAAAATAAAAACAAGAAACAAAATGTAATAACTGCAGGATCTAAAGGAGATACCTTCCAATGCTTACCTCCCCGGCAACGGCGTCAGAAAATAGCATGATGTCTACGCACACTTCTATTCTCGTAGACAGTGTTGGGCCTCCAAGAGCAAAGGTTTGTAGGACAGCAGCAAGTTTCCCTTAAGTGAATCACCCAAGGTATATCGAACTCAGGGAGGTAGAGGTCAAAGATAACCCTTTCGAGCAACCCTGCAATTAAGATACAAGAAGTCTCTTGTGTCCCCAACACACCCAATACACTTGTCAGATGTATAGGTGCACTAATTCGGCGAAAAGACAGTGAAATACAAGTAATATGGATGATTATAAGTAGTAATTCCAATCTGTAATAAAAATGACAGCAAGCAAACATGTAGCAGAACTTGTTGTAAACGGTGTTTCGATGCTTAGAAACAAGGCCTAGGGATCATACTTTCACAAGTGGACACTCTCAACAATGACATCAAAGCTGAATAATAAATACTACTCTCAAACACTCTCTTGTTGGATGATAAACACCATTCATTGCGTAGGGCTATAACAGCACCCTCAAAGTATGAGTAAACACACACCACAACGTCATAAAGGATCACACACGGTGCACACACTGTCACCTTTACAACCGTGAATAACCCCGGAGTTCATATTAAAGTAACCTCTAGAGTGCATAATAGATAAAGAGTAACATCACATATTCAACTAGATTACAAAGCTCATGGTCACATAAAGATCACACCATGTGAGAGAGAGATAAACCACATAGCTACCGGTAGAGCCCGCAGCCCCGGGGGAGAACTACTCACTCCTCATCATAGGAGTCAGCAACGGCGATGGAGATGGCGATGGAGTTGATGGAGATGGCTCCGGGGCCAATTCCCCGTCCCGGCAGGGTGCCGAAACAGAGACTTCTGTCCCCCGAATCTTGTCTTCGGTGGCGGCGGCACAGCGGAACTATTCTCTGGAAAAGGCCTCTGTAGGTAGGGTTATTTTGTCGGGGGGTATATGTAGGCGAAAGGGCGAAGGCGGCGGGGCCTCGAGGGCCCCACACCCTGTGCTCGCGCGGCCAGGGGGGCACCCGCGCCACGAGGGGGTGTGGGCCCCTCGGGGTCCTCCTCCGTGTCCTCTTCGGTGTTCTGGAACCTCCTGGGAAAAATAAGCACTTTGACGTTTCGTTTGTCCAATTCCGAGAATATTTCCTTAACAACTTTTCTGAAACCAAAAACAGCAGAAAACAGGCAACTCGCACTATGGCATCTTGTTAATAGGTTAGTCCAAGAAAATGCATAAAATGATATAAAAGTGTATATAAAACATGTAACAAGTGGCATAATATAAGCATGGAACATAAGAAATTATAGATACATTTGAAACGTATCACTCGCCTTCCTGTACGCTCGCCGGATTCGCGAGCGGCTCGTCTTCAACGTCGCCATTGTCTTCAGGAAGCTGCTGCCGTCGCTGCTGCAACAACTACTACGACTACGACGACTACTACGACTACTTCATCTACAGTTGTTCGCTGCTGTAATAATGTTTAATATACTGGAATTAATCATGGAAATTGTGCCTAATAATCCAACAATCCAAAAACCTTATTTGTGTTATAGGCAATTTCCTGAGTTAAACATGGGACATCTATCTGATGCACTGAGGCCGGACAAGTTTGCCGGTGCGGATTTTAAGAGATGGCAGATCAAGACAACGTTGTGGTTGCGATCTCTGAAAGTGTTCGAGGCTAGTGAGGGTTTACCTGAAGGAACTATATCTGACGAGGATCAGAACAAATTCAAGGATACCAATACTGCATTTGTGGGACTCGTTCTGAGTGCTCTTAGCAACAAGCTGTTTGATGTGTACATGCACATTACAGATGGCAAAGAGCTCTGGGAGGCACTGAACGCTAAGTTCGGTGTAGCAGATGCTGGCAGTGAACTTTACATCATGGAGAGCTTTCATGACTTCAGGATGGCTAACAACCGTTCTGTAGTCGAACAGGCTCATGAGATACAGTGCATTGCTAAGGAGTTTGAGCACGCTAAGTGTGCCTTACCTGACAAGTTTGTGGCTGGGTGCACTATTACAAAGTTGCCCTCTTCATGGAGGAACTTCGCCACAATGCTCAAACACAAGAGACAGGAGATATCGGTTGAAAACCTGATAGCGTCTCTTGATGTTGAGTAGAAGGCTCGGGCTAAGGACACTGCTGAGAGAGGTGGTGAAGGTCAGTCTAGCGCCAACATGGTGCAGAAGAACCATAACCACGGCAAGAACAAAGGAAAGAACAAGCCTGCGTTCAATGTACCTGTCAAGACTAATTCTTTCAAGAAAAAGAAGAAGAAGGTGAACAAATCTGAGCTAGGTTGCTATACCTGTGGAAAGCTCGGCCACTTCTCTGTGGACTGCCCAGATCGTGTAGACAAGAAAGCCAAGAATGTCAACGTCGTGACCGCTAGCAATACTGATGGGTATGATAATTTACCATTTGTGCTTTCAGTATTTCATTCTCCATGTTGGTGGATTGATACGGGTGCTAACGTTCATGTGTGCGCTGACATCTCTTTGTTCACTTCTTATCAGGTCGCTCGGGATTCTTCCGTGGGAATGGATCACATGCTACTTTTCATGGTGTTGGCACGGTAGATCGGAAGTTTACTTCGGGTAAGATTGTGCAGCTGAGGAACGTGCAGCCTGTCCCTACTATGAACAAGAATCTCGTTAGTGGTTCCCTTCTATGCAGAGATGGATTTAAGTTAGTCTTGGAGTCCAATAAAGTAGTTGTATCAAAGTTTGGACAATTTATTGGTAAATGTTATGAGTACGGAGGCTTGTTCCGTTTTTCACTTTCAGATTTCTGTAATAAATCAGTAAACCATATTTGTGGCGGTGTTTCTGATGATACCAGTGTTTGGCATTCTCGTTTATGTCACATTAATTTTGGTTTGATGTCACAGTTGTCCAGTATGAGTTTAATTCCGAATTTCATTATTGCCAAAGGTTCAAAGTGTCATAGTTGTGTGCAATCAAAGCAACCTCGAAAGCCTCACAAGGAAGCCGAGGAGAGACACTTGGCACCGCTGGAACTCGTACATTCCGATCTATGTGAGATGAATGGCGTGTTGACAAAAGGTGGAAAGAAATATTTCATGACTTTAATTGATGATGCTACTAGGTTCTGTTATATATATTTGTTGCAAACTAAAGATGAAGCTTTAGACTACTTTAAAATTTATAAAGCCGAAGTAGAAAATCAACTAGAGAGAAAGATCAAACGTCTCAGGTCGAATCGTGGTGGCGAGTATTTCTCTAAAATATTTGATGTATTATGTGAGGAACACGGTATTATTCATGAGAGGACGCCTCCCTATTCTCCCCAATCAAACGGGGTTGCCGAGAGGAAAAACCACACGCTGACCGACTTGGTGAACGCCATATTGGACACTGCTGGTTTATCTAAGGCATGGTAGGGGGAGGCTTTATTGACTTCGTGTCATGTTCTGAATAAAGTTCCCAACAAGACTAAAGAGAAGACCCCTTACGAGGAGTGGTCTGGGAGAAAACCATCACTTTCTTATTTACGCACTTAGGGGTGCTTGGCGAAAAAGTCAATGTTCCAATACCTAAGAAACGTAAACTTGGACCAAAGACAGTGGATTGTGTCTTTCTTGGTTATGCTCAGCGGAGCATCGGCTATAAATTTCTAGTGGTTAAATCTGAGATACCTGATATGCATGTTGATACTATTATGGAATCTCGTGATGTAACATTTTTTTAGAACATGTTTCCTATGAAGAATATGCATAGCACTGCTAGAATTTCTTCTGAGATATTTACTGAATCTAGTACATCTGTTGATCATTCTAAACAACCACATGTTGAGAAAGTCCTTGAGAAGGATGACAATGAAGCTCCCAAGGGGAGCAAGAGACAGAGGATTGAAAAATCCTTTGGTGATGATTTCATAGTGTACCTTGTGGACAATACTCCTACGACCATTGCAGAGGCATTTGCATCTCCTGATGCGGATGACTGGAAAGAAGCTGTCCATAATGAGATGGACTCGATTCTTTCTAATGGAACTTGGGAGTTATCTGAACGACCATACGGTTGCAAACCTGTGGGTTGTAAGTGGGTGTTTAAGAAAAAGCTAAGGCCTGATGGTACTATTGAGAAGTACAAGGCACGGCTTGTAGCCAAGGGCTACACCCAGCGTGAAGGCGAAGATTACTTTGACACCTATTCACCTGTTGCTAGACTGACCACCATTCGTGTACTACTTTACCTGGCTGCCTCCTATGGTCTGATCGTTCATCAAATGGACGTAAAGACAGCTTTACTTAACGGTGAGTTGGAAGAGGAAATCTATATGGATCAGTCTGACGGGTTTGTAGTAAAAGGTGAAGAGAGAAAGGTGTGCAAATTGTTAAAATCTTTGTATGGGCTGAAGCAAGCACCTAAGCAATAGCATGAGAAGTTTGACAGAACTTTAACGTCTGGAGGCTTTGCCATTAATGAGGCTGATAGGTGTGTTTATTATCGCCATGGTGGGGGCGATAGTGTCATATTATGCTTGTATGTTGACGACATACTAATTTTCGGTACAAACATGATAGTGATAAATGAGGTCAAGTCTTTCCTGTCAAAGAGCTTTGATATGAAAGATCTGGGACAAGCTAATGTGATTCTGAACATTAAGCTGATTAGGGATGAGAGTGGGATTACGTTAACGCAATCACACTATGTTCAGAAGGTCTTGAGCCGATTCGGCTTTACAGACAGCAAGCCTTCTCCAACACCCTATGATCCCAGTATAACACTCAGAAAGAACAAGAATGAGACGAGAGATCAATTAAGATACTCTCAAGTGATCGGTTCACTCATGTACCTTGCGAGTGCGACGAGACCTGATATCTCTTTTGTTGTGAGCAAATTGAGCAGGTTCATGTCTAACCCGGTTACTGATCATTGGCATGCACTTGAAAGGGTCATGCGCTATCTGAACGGTACAATGAGCTATGGGATTCACTATTCAGGGCACCCTGCTGTGCTTGAGGGATATTGTGATTCGAACTGGATCTCAGATGTTGATGAGCTCTACGCCACCAGTGTATATGTGTTTATTCTTGGAGGTGGCGCAGTATCATGGAGGTCTTGTAAACAGACCATATTGACGAGGTCAAACATGGAAGCAGAACTTACTGCTTTAGATACAGCTTCTGTTGAGGCAGAATGGCTGCGTGACCTCTTGATGGACTTGTCGGTGGTTGAGCAAACATTACCGGCCATCCTTATGAACTGTGACAACCAAACGGTTATCGTAAAATTGAACAGTGCTAAGGATAACGCGAAGTCATCAAGACACGTTAAAAGACGTTTGAAGTCTGTCAGGAAATTGAGAAACTCCGGAGTAATATCTGTTTCGTATATTCAAATAGACAAAAACCTGTCAGATCCCTTTACGAAGGGACTATCACATAATGTGATAGAAAGTGGATCGAGGGAGATGGGGTTGAGACCCATAAGAGTTGCTCCATAGTGGCAACCCAACCTATGTGATCGGAGATCCCGTGAAGTAGGACCTGAAAAGAACAAGCTAGCGGTGTGACAGAGAAGAGTTATTACCTAACCCTCTCTAGGATGCAAAACTCTCAAAATCTGTAAGGCATGTTGGCAGCATGCCTTAATGTGTTTCTGTTGGCTATTCATAGCAAAGATGCTGTTCTACAGAGCATTCTTGAAAGAACACACCTATATGAGTCAGATTGTTAAACGTCGCAATCTATGAGATTTGAGTGATCTCTAGTAAACTCATAAAGAGACCAGGTAGTATGACGCATATGCTACACCCGCGGGGTAGGCTATTGGCAGCCAAGTACCAGTTATGATTTTGTGTGAAATCTAAAAGCACCAAACTTGCAATTCAAGGTTCGTCCATTGTTCAAGTTGCCGATAGACGTAGCTCAAGATTCTAGGCGGAAGTTCAACTTAACAGTCTCTGGTATATAAACAAGACTCGAGATCTGGCAAATATCTCTAAATGAGGATTTGAGATCTGGTGGGGGATTGTTAGAATTGGGCCCATTTGAGGGCAGCCCAATTAGCAATTTCTAAAATCTCAAAGCGTATGGAAAAATGGCAGCTCACATGTGAGTGGTGTGTGAGCTAAAGTTTAGTCCCATATTGCTAGTTTGAGAGGAGTGGCACCACCTTATATAGTGGAGTGTTGTGCTACTTGGTAAACTTGTGAGAACATGAGGCTCTCTCACGTGCTCCTCCTCCGCCGCCGCCGCACGCACCGCCCGCCCGTCTCGTCACGACGCGCCGCGGGTTGCGGGAATCTCGCCGAGCCGAGCTTTATTTTTGCAGTACAGGAAAACGGTTTCGAAGGACGCGTCGTGGTTAGTCGGTTCGGGTCGCTCCCAGATCGTGGGCTACCAACCGACCTAAACGTGTGCGGCGTGGACTTGGCCCACTCCGTACCCGTTAGGGTTTTCCTCCGAGCTGCGCTATATAATGCCCTGCACTGCGTGCGCTGCAACACACCCGAACCAATCTAGGTTTTGCCAAACTCGTGTCCATCCCGAGCGCCGGCGTGCATCTCGGCGAACGGGACAGCAGGTCTCCGGAACCGCTCGCCTTTGTGATACTGTACGGGAGAGGGCGAATAAGGTTTTTGGGAAGCGCTCCGCGCGACTGCTCTCAAACTCTTCATCACGGCTCGCCTTCCTGTACGCTCGCCGGATTCGCGGGCGGCTCGTCTTCAACGTCGCCAGCGTCTTCAGGAAGCTGCTGTCGTCGCTGCTGCAACAACTACTACGACTACGACGACTACTTCATCTACAGTTGTTCGCTGCTGTAATAATGTTTAATATACTGGAATTAATCATGTAAATTGTGCCTAATAATCCAACATGTAAGACCCTGGATGCTGGTCGGTGGTCGCCATATGCTGTGAGCAAGGCGCTTAAGAAGCTAAAACAAGACATGTCGATGGTTCCATTTTCTTCAGTCTGCCTTACTGTCGTGCCATCTGCAGAGGTTTTTGGTTTAGCTCTTGCAGCTGTCGTCACAAAAACTACGGAACCGGGGAAGACCTCCCTTTTGCTCTAGAAAAAAGATTGGACATTATATGTCCATTTGGTCCGTTTTTGCACGTACTCACGTGCAGCTTGACGATACCGATTTCTTCTCGTCTTCGTCAACCATGTTCAGAGGTGTCACAGATCAGTGTAAGCTGTAGACAACCTGACGGGAATTAGAGGGGCAGAGCAAAGCATGGCCTTCTTCACTGGACAGTTTATTGTACACCTAGACATCGTCAGGTTAACATACAAGTGTTCAACCCAGCACACGATAAGGAGCGCGACAAGTGTTGCCTCCTGATGAGCTACTTCCCGATGTTCTGATACTTGTACAACTTGGCGCATGTAAGGAAGTACCCGAAGTTGACGGCGACCATCGCGGTGAGCAGCCAGTAGAGGTTCTCCAGCCTGGAGGCGTTCATGTTGTCCGGCAGCCACGTCGTGGCGCGCTGGATAATGTTGATGAGGGCGGTGCTGAGGTAGAACCCGAGCGCGACGATGATGGCCATCATGCCCGTGCCGGTGTTCTTGAGCGACGGAGGGAACTCCTGGTAGTAGAGCGTCACCTGTGCCGGGAAGTGGAACGCCTCGCCCGCTCCGGACACGGCGAACGGCAGGATCAACCACATCGCGGACAGCGGCGACACCCACATCGGGTTGCCCTCCTCGCCGTGCTCGTGGACGGTGGCGGTGCGGCGGCGTTCCACGATGGCGGACGCGGCCATGCTCAGCACGGTCAGCGCGTGGCCCACGCCGACGAGCTGCAGCGGCGTCGGGGTGTGCCTGGTAAGCCGCTTCCAGAGCGGGAGGAGGATGCGGTCGAGGATGCCGAGGAATATGATGACGGACATGAGGCTGCCGACGAACATAGAGCCCGCCGGCACGGTGAAGCGACCGACGGCGCGGTCCATGACGAGCGCCTGGAGGACGGTGAAGTTGATCTGCACGCCGATGGAGATACTGAGGACGATGGCCGCGCTCCAGAGCGGCAGGATCCGCAACACCGTTTTGAAGTCCTCTACCTGCTCCACCGTGCAGATGCGCCAGGGCCGCACCAGTGAATAGTCTGCGGCGTCCATGTCGCCGTCGGTGATCAACGCAGCACGGTTCAGGAAGCTGCACAGTGTGAAAATGGATGTTTGTGAGTTCTTATATCATTATTATCAACCAGTCGAACTCGAGAGTGCCGTTTTTTTTTTTTTTTGAGAAACACAGTACAAACGTAGACGCTCACATACACGCGCGCACACTCACCCCTATGAACGCACACACGCACACCCTACCCCTATGAGCACCTCCGAAAACTGAGCCGGCGGATCGAGTCTTGAGATTGACGAAGTCACCACGGGCGCCTCGCTGTCGACGGGAACGTCGCCTCCCACTGAAAGAATATTCCGTCTAAATGCAACACATAGATATCAAACCTGGGATTTGAACTCTGGTGGGCTGAGTGTATAACCACCCTGCTAGCCATACAACCACAAGTTGGTTTGCGAGAGTGCCGTAATTAATTGCGACGATTCATCAATCTTACAGTAACATGATTCTGTGTGTCTTATCAGCAATTAATCGCTGCCATTTTTCGTTACCATATCGTCAAGAGCCGTGTGGTCACAAGTGATGCTTTCATTTTTTAAATGCTCTAACCTCCAACCTGCTATCATGGACACAATATATATGTTGCGTCGTACTACCTGTAGGTGCGACTAATTTGCACAGCTGAAATTTCAAAGACACCGAACCTGTTGGTTTAGAGTGCATTTTTGTCGTGAGCTTCAACTTTATTCGTTTAAGCCCTCGTGAGCTTCCACTTTATTGCATTTTGACCTATTTTACTAGAGGTTTTGGATTGCTGAATCTCCGTATACATGTTACTTTCATGTGCCCAAGAGCATTGACATTTTCGACGATTCTATTTAATTTTAGTATGTGGACCTTTTAATTGTAAGTTCGTATTTCATATGAGTTTTACTTATGCTCCTAAGCAATAGGAAGATCAGCGTCAACTTCCGTTGTCAATCGATAAGATTGATTTGTAGATACGGCACTGGGAGCTTTATTGATATTTGACGAACCTACTATATGTTATGCATATTTCATAGTCGGAAATCTTAGCTGAAAAGACATGTATAGAAAACCAGTTTATGTTACCAAATTCATTTTTGAATTGAAATTAACCAACATAAACTAGCAATTCTATATTAATTCGTTTGACTGCAATGTGCACTTATGAAATACCAAGGTCAATGCAACTTTGCTTGCGTACGTGTGTACACATGAATGTATAAGTAAGCATAAACAACATCTTAGGAAAATATGTCGACACAAGCGAATACTGGAGAAGATAGAAGGCACACACTGATTTTTGGAGGGTATGTCACGGATGTTTGGAATAGTTGGAGATCACTAGAATCAAAGAGTACATGCATGGGTATGAAGTATTTATTAGTCATAAATGACATCGACTAAGACAATTGAGATGGATGCCCAAAACACCATAACAAGATGAGCATATCTATTTGCAAGGGATGAATTGCAGTCATACTCATAAGTAACACAAAAGGTTTGGAATGAAGAACAACGAGGGTGAAAAGAGAATGTTACAAAAATATTTAGGGAAGCTGCAAACAATCGAGCAGTGTGAAAACTACTCCCCCGATCCTTTACTAGGTTGTCTCGTTACAAGGCGTCGGGATAGGGCGTAAGATCGGTGGTTTTCACGCACGATCATTCAAGATCATCCTAAGATGATGTTTCCCAAAAATCTGTCTGTGATAGGATGGTTAGGAGGGTGATTGTATCCCTAGCCCATCATTGTTTAAACCCCAGGTTTAGCGCTGGTATTTTTCATTTAAGCGAAATATTTTTCAGTGGGAGATGATGTTCCCGTCAATATTGAGGCCTCCGGTGTAACTTCGTCAATCTCAAGACATGATCTGCCGGTTCAGTCTCTCAGAGGTGCTCAGAGGGGTATGGTGTGCCCTACCCCTATAATGTAATGGCAGAGCTCCTGCCCATTTACTATTAAAAAAAATCCAAAGATGCTGTGTGGGAAAATGATCATGTCGCCCTAAGATGTTGTGTGGGAAAATGAGGCGAATGTCCGTTATGCAAGTGGCAGGAATAAGCTAACCGGGAATAAAATATTATAAAAAATCATTTTATTGTCAAAAATTCAAAAATCTAGAATGCTACTAGATGAGTAGGAAAGTAAAAAAATATAGTAAATCATTTCAAAATAATACAAATAAAAAAGTGGCAGCAAACCTATCCGAGTGTTCTACGTAATGATAAGAATAAAAGAAGATCATGTGCTAACAATATATAGAATTTGTTGGTTTATTAACACATTTTTTAAAGAGTAATTAACATAATTTTTAAATCTGTACTGAGTGATGACATATAGTAATTAAGTCAGCCTATAAATAAATGCAATATTATCAGCTAGATTGCTTAACATTAATTACTTTTAGTTAATTACATACACAATTATTTCACATGGCAACATCGTATTTCATTCAATCTTTCACCCTTCCATTCACGCAACGGAGTTTCTGAAGAAATTTCACGCTACAACCAACTCTTTTCTAGTTAATTCCTACTAAGATTGATGATATATAGTACAGTAATTAACCCAGTATATATTAAAAAAATGCAAACAAACCTTTTTCTTACCTAAAACTGTCGCTTGGAGCCAGGACGACGTCGCCAGTCTTGCTGTCCTCATCAGTCCGACTTAGCCGCCCGTTGTAAAATTTCAACTCCTGTGATGCCCCAACATTGACCTTTCTCTTTCGCACGGCGGCGACGACCACCCTGGCGAGCCCCGTGAACGGGCTGCCCTGAGCGGCGGGATGCCGGTAGTATCGTGCGCCAAGGAGCAACGCCCCTAGACCGACGACGGCTGCGGCGCATGAGATGCCGAAGCCTAGAGTCCAGGACACCGTGTCCTGGAGGTAGACGATCACCGTGGAGCCAAGCACGGAGGACGCGTAGAGGAAGATGAAGTACCAGTTGAAGAAGATGTCCCGGTCGGCGGCGGTATCGAACTGGTTGGCGCCCATGGTGGCCTGGTTGAACCGCGCCCCCGCCGCGCTCAGGCAGAGCAGGAACACGCCGGCGTACAGAGCCGCCATCTGCCCGGCCGAGGCCTGATCGCACGGGCCGGTGCCGAACTGGCACGCCGCTGGCCGCAGGCCCCGAAGGCTCGCCGTGAGCGTGAACACGATCAACGACTGCACGTACGCACGCGAGTGGAGCAATTAATAGTGTAGACGTCAAGACCGACATATACGTACATCTGCACGCACACAGATCATCTTTCCAGAAAGTAGGCACACCTTTCCATAGACTTACCAGGACAGACATGCCCATGCCGATCGCGACGATGGGGTAGCATCCGAAGAAAGCGTCGGCGACGATGGCGCCGGCCACCGGGGCAACGCTGATGGAGCCGGAGATGATGGTGGAGATCTGGGCGGCGTCGACGCTCGGCACGTTGTACTCCTTTATCAGGTAGACCACCAAGTTCCCCATGGCACCTCCACTCGCCAGCCCGAGACCCAGGATCGCAACTGCAAAATCAAATCACAGGAACAAGAACATGTCGATATGCCTGATGCTCAACAGTCCACACAATCCACATACGTATAGGCAGAGCAGAAGTACACAAACCTGCAAGGAAGGGGAAGGTGGTCCATCCCCCTTTGCTGTTCTTGGGATCTCTCGGTTCCTTGAGGGACTCGTGATCAATGCTGAGGTTGGAGTGATGCCGGGGATTCTCCTGCGACCCGTTTGCCTCCATACCACCGTCTCTCTCGTTGTCTCTTCCTCACTGCTTGCAATAATTGAGCTAATTCGGGCGCAGATACAACTTCCACAAAACAGTCACATATAAGCACACGGGTGTGACCGTGTGAGTGAGTGAGTGTGAGATGTAAAGTGACTAAGTGAGACATTCTCAAGGTTATTATTATATTATCACACACTCACGCAGGCAGACGCAGAATGGTCATAGTAGACGCAAATCCATAGTATACGTGGAGTTGGCCAGCTATCTCTTTTGATAACAGGAAGAAGCTGGTGAGAGTGTTTAAGCTCAAATCTAGGCACAACTGTCGTGTGAATGCAGTGGCCCTCCCTTCTCAAAATGATAGTTATGAATGTAGGAATATATCTTCTCTATGGCAAAATTAATAAATTTGCTTGAGTATAATGCAACCAATTTCATTTGACATGTAATGTAACTATCTGTTTTTTGACAGCGGTATTTAGCTTTCCTTTTAAAATTACAGGACAAATACATAATTTGGACGTGATAGTTTTTTTTTTTTTGAAACGGGGCAAAAGCTTTGCCCCATTCGATTAATTAATAGAGAAGTTTTCAGGAAAATTAAGGTGTACATCTCCTGCTGGAATCTTTGTTTTCATGGAGCACGTCAAAAAGGAAAGGAGCCCCTAAGCATTCATACGGTGATCTGTTACAAATTTCGTGACAACTAAATGAAATTTTGTTTGACTACTTTCATAATCATCAATACCCCCTCCCTCCCATCATGCTTCTGGGATGCACCGGGTGTTAGCCCTATCCGAGGACACTACATGAAAATAAGAGCTATCAGAAGAACTTGGTCTTCGTACCAAATGTATTAAGAGGCATATATATTAATACCAAATAACACAACCAGTATCCGCTCCAACTCAATATTAGTCAAGACATAGAATATGCAGACAGTGATATCAATGAAGTCTTATTTTCATTAATGTAAACTTTTTAGATTAAAACGTACACCAACTTGCCACGGATGTGCGCTTTGGTCACCAAGTAGTGAAACGCGAAAAGCGGGTCAACAAGTTGCAACACGCCAGCGTTTTGGTCACTCCTTACGGCAGCCGTGAATTTGCATACATGGCAGATTTTTTTTTGCAAATTTGCCCTTAATTTTTATTATTATTCCAATTGCTATGTCCTTTTCAATAGTTTTGTGTTTGCCTTTTAGGGCGGATTTGCAAATAAAGAAAACTTTAGTGGGCGGTTTGTAAAAAGTCTGCCATGTATCTAAAATTCTAAACTAACATCCGCGCGTCATGGAGTCACCAAAACGCACATGGCAACTTGGTGACCCGCTTTTCGTGTTTCACAACTTGGTGTCCAAAACACACATTCACGATAAGTACTACACCTGCATTTTACTCGACTTTCTATATATAATATGAAATGGCGAATGTTGGCCTGGCTTACACAGGAATGTGTGCTTGTCACGTCACGTCACGTAACGTCGTGTCATGGTCTAGCAGTTTGTTCTGGACGTCCGTGAATCTGTGGAGATGTGATATCTCGGCGCATTTGAATTGATCGGGCAGAAAGTACGTAGTAGCTTTTGGTGCTGGTGTAGTGGTGTGTGTACTGTGCGATGATAGAGCAACGAGCACTACAATACCCAGCCGAGTAGCTGGGCAAAGGCGGATAAAAGCTAGCAATGTCGTGGCAGGCAGATATGCATGCCTCCATCAACAATCAGAAGCGTGCCTGCGGATGGATCATGTTCATGTATGGGCGGCCACCGTGGTTGTTGAGACATGCGAGTGTGATCCTAGCATAGCACGCATCTGTGCATGCATAGTATATCCCACTAACTACACCTTTTACAATCTCTCCGAAAATAGAAAAACTAGCAAGAGCTCATATATATGGTGTTGTGGGCACGCGTAGCACGAGAAAACGGCAGATGAACTAATAGTTGACATGTTTTTAGTGGTAGGTATAACTACATGCCCCGGCCGGGCACGCTTGTGTTCATGTCACCTGCAGAGTGAATGATTGATACTACGGAGTAGATGGAAAAGTATTCCCGATGGTCAGGAGGATGCAAAAAGATCTGGTAGTGCTACACGTGAGGCAAGAAGTTGGATTTACCTTCATCAAAGTCCAAGTACTAGTGATGCAAACGAGCCGAAGGCCAGTAGCCTCAATACATATGCAGCCAGGGGATGGATTCAGATGCATTCAAGTATTAGATACACTCAGTGACGGATGCAGGACCAAAAAGCAGGGGGTGCCAACTTAAAATTCTTAGCATAAACATATCGTATACAATTATTTTTAACACATTTAATACACCTAGAATAAGGCTAGTTGATTATTAGACTGAAAATTGTGTATTTTTTCCCCACTGGATACGCCCGCTGGGTACACTCATCCTTTTAGCAACCATGGGCTTGCCAGGTGTACATTATTGTGGGAAAAGCTAGCAGCTGCTCATTCTAGAGCGAAGGAAGTGCCGCCCGCCACACAAGACTTTTTGGGCCAGCCCAACAAGTAATTTTTAATGCGATAAAAAGTACTCCCTTTGTTTTCTAATATAAAATGTTTTAGACATTATGCATGTTAATTATATGCACATTTATTTAAGTGTACATGCACATTAAAACATATCTAGATACAATATACATACATATGAATTTAGGGGAAAGCTAAAACATCTTATATTAAAAAACAGAGGAAGTAGTAAATTAATCGCCACACAATCGCATTGAGCGTCCTCTGGATCCACCGCCTCCCGGACCGTCAGATTAAAATGCTTCCAGCCCGGCGTCCCGCGTTGCGCATGGCTCCTCGGCCCTCTCTCTCCCCAACCCCATGTACACAATCGTTGAGATCAATTGCCCCACACAAGAAAACCCTTTGCATTCAAGCATAAATCGTACATATTTTTTAAAAGAAAACTCGTAAAACCACACGTATTTGACATCACATATTTGAAATAGCATCACCGTCTTCAGGTTCTTGCTCTGCCACAACATGCACGCCCATGTTGTTTCTCTGAGCAACGTTTGTCGCCGGAACTCGTTGATGTTTGTGTCTGTGTGCATTATCTGAGGCAAACTGATTATTTCCTTTATATGACCTTCCCTTTTATTATGAGGCACTAGACACCATTTATATTGTTAGGCCGATGATTACTGCCTTATGTGTGTGTGTGGGACAGTGGGAGTGCCCCAATTGTTGTTTGTATTGTAGGCAATTTATGATTGGACATCTCATACACATTGCAAAAATGAGAGGCACTTGCACACCATCTCCACTGTTATTTTGACATACCCAAGGATTGATATTGCCACAATTAATTCTAGGAATGTCAAATCACTCATGCAATCCCTTGATTATCTCTTGAGTTTTGTGATTGTTGTATGGGACTTTGTTGTTTACTTTCTTAATACCAATGATTAAACTATGACACTTTGTGCGTTGATTGGATAATCTGCATTTACCTAGCATCGTGTACAGCCACAATGGTTTTGCATGTTCCTTGGTAAATGCTCGATCATCTAATTATCTTTACTATATGCATAAGACAATGAGTAAAATATGGCACAATATTTGTGCAATTGGTGGTACTTTTTTCTCTTCGAAATGGGGATGGCCCTGGTCTCTGCATAAAAATGCGCTGATGGAACTACATACCTTGTGCGTTGTCCAAGCATATTTCTTGTGCATGTTTCTTGGTACAGTAGAATCATATATTTGCATTTTCTGGATTTCTTTGTGTAAGGCACTTTCTTGTTGATGTTCAATTTATTTGCCATTGTTTGTCATGAGCGAATTATTATGTAGTACATTTGTATCAGAAGGATGATGTAATAGGACTAGAAGCTATGTATAAGATTCGATGTGCGTGTCTTTTAGTTCCTTTTGCATCAGCTATATCAAATGTGTGTTCTTGTTATTCTGAATCAATTTGTTTTATTGTAGGCTCTACAAATTGGCGCACATGTAGATGCTGCTGGAGAGAGCTCTGGAAAAAAGGGGGAGAGCAAGGTCGGCCAATGTTGGCCATTTCAATGAATATGTGCCACTTCTGCACGGTGCAGATGGCACCTATCTTAGGTATGATTCCTATCACTGACAGATTGATGCCTACTTGGGAAATGTCCTGACAAGATCATCCCCCAGTACAACCACTACATGCAACCTAGGATATCAAGCTGAAGGATGTTAATGGAAAAGTTGTGCTTGATTAGTGTTGGTCAGGATTTGTCATTGCCCATGAGTTGCGGATTAGATACTTCCTATTTTTTTTAAAGCTCGGTCTAACAGAGTGCGGAGTGGTCATCTTTGACTACTCTTACTGTGAGGTGGGGAAGAAGTACTGTAGGCACTAAGTAGCCATGAGGAGGATCGTTGTGGAGGGGGGAGGAGTGGCTGATTGATGTCGTGTTGTGACTTGTGACCTGGTTGTTTATTGTATTGATGCTCGTTAAGTTTGTGTTGGTCTTTATATTAAGTATGGTACAGATTTTGTGGTTTGTTTATGACTACTAATTCATACTTATCTTTGTTTGTCGCCTAATTTTGTTCTCGTTCGTACTTGTCTTTGATTCCATGCTATGTCTGGTAATCTCACCATTATGGACAAGAGTTTAGCATAGCGGTGATTATGCAGCCAACTAAATAAACATATACACATATAACCAAATAACACATCTAGTTTTTTGAACGGTGTAAAAGAAATGCAATCGACCAACAAACTACACAACATGAGTTTAGAACATACTAGTCCACGAGAGTCGAAAATCATGCCCTAAAATGTGTGAACGAGACCATATATCTCCAATGCGGCACCCCAAAAGGAGGAAGTGAGAGCCGCCGACAAAAGCTAGGACACTTAATTCCGAGTATCAAGAGACAACGCACCCTCTCGCCGCCGGCCAAAACCATAACCACCAGTGGTATATATGTGTGACAGTAACCCTCCAAGTAACTTAATCCACACTTTATCCTTTACACACTAGCAAAGCCTTATACATGAACCAACCTAAAGACATCCTAAATGTTTCTCGACGTTTCGAAGTTCCACTCTGGCGGGTTCCATGATTAACATACTAAACACAGACGAACCAAAGCATATAGAAAGCCGGAGCCCCATTGGGCGACGCTCCGGTCCCCGACACCTGTTCCATTTAAAATCCGGCGCGTCGACGTGGCCACTGTCCCTCCAGCGTACCTCCCAAATTAACTAAGCGCTAAACCCTCCTAATCTCTCATCTAGCCGTTCCTCCTCCCCCTCTCGCCATGCCGGAAAGCCAATTCTCCTCCCCCCGGAATTTTCTATCTTCCACTTGCGGGGTTCTAGACCGATCCGGATCCTTCCAGACCCTTCCACGGCCTCCGTTTTATAGGCCCGTGAGCGCCACCCCACCAGCCAACCCCATCAGCGCTCGCTCGCACGCCCGTGGAGGATTCGAGGTAGCTTTTGCTTCTACACCCCCTAGTGTGTACTACTACTGTTACTGCTGCTAGATCTCGCTCCTCGATTCGATTTCATGTTGGAACTGCTTGCGTCGGTGTTGGATCTGGGGGTTGGTTTGCTGCTGCGTTTCGCGTGGATTCCGTTGCTAGTGTTCAAGTATTCGAGTTTGAAAGTGGCGGATTTGGATGCGGGTTGCTGTTACTTCTAGTAATATTTCTAGCAGATACGGTAGATTCCTCTAGGCTGCAATGCAGATTTCTTTCCTGATCGAAAAAATTCTAGTTGAGTTGCTACATAGTCTGTGTTCTGGGAGAAGATAAGTTAAATCATTATTATTGTCATTTAACGATAAGCGGCTAAAAATTCTAGCCCTGATGAATCATTAGCTTATTCTCATTACATATGTAGTAACTCTTTCCCTTTTTCGTTATCTCTGCTAGCCATGTTACGTGCTCCTTTCCCCATTTGTCAGTGTACATTGCTCAGTTGACATCGCTTTACTGAATTAATGTTACTGACGTTTATGGTCCTTTTGCTTGGCTAGATGTTGCATGCGGCGGCACCAAGCATGAGGTAGCAACTGCATTACTTGCGGGGAAGGCGCAAGTGACACATTGGAGGATTCATTACTAGTGGGAATGGCGCAAGTAAGACACCGGAACATGTTATAATTCTTCATCTCAGTATGTATTACTTCAGCGGTTTTATCATAGCGCCAAGCTATTGATCCGCAACTGGTCGTCCCTTCCATGTATTATTAACTACCCGTGCGAATCTTGTTAAATTCATTCTCCTCTAGAGACATATTCGGTGCTGTAATAGACCTTACTGGAGACTCTCTTCTTTATCCTTACATGTAGGAAGTGTAGCCATGGTTATCATATCTGTCCATGTTTGTAGATTTGAACTTACCAGCACCAACTTGAAGTATCAACCAACCAGCATAACTATCGCTTGTGACAAGAACTAGACAAATCAATGGCGATTATATGCCTTTAGAAATACATAGTACGTACCTATTTTAATGCCACATGAGAGCAGAGGCAAGCATTCCTAGCTATGAAGGGACCGAAACTCTGCATTTTTTAAGGATTTTATAAGTGTTGTGGAAATCGCACTAAGAAGGAGCAATCTGCACAGGAGGGGTTGAGAATCCTCTGGAAGACACACACGATCTATTCCTTCCCCATCTTACATATACACTCTTCATTTTACATTATAGCCCTTCTTTCTTTTCTATCCTACAGCTAAGCCCCTACAACACTCCCCCTCAAGATGGGGCGAAAATGTCTAAGAGCCCCATCTTGCCACACAGCTTCAAAAAGGATACAACACTCACACCCTTTGTTAACACATCAGCGAGTTGATCTCCAGTTTTGACAAAGCCTACTTGGAGTTCTCCCTCATCAAGCTTCTCCTTAATGAAATGTCTGTCAATTTCAATATGTTTCGTTCTATCATGCTGAATTGGATTGTTTACAATATTGATTGTGGCCTGATTATCACAGTAGAGCTTGAGAGATCCTCCTCGGAACAACCGGAGTTCCGTTAACAATAATCGAAGCCATAGTACCTCACATAGACCTGTAGCCATGGATCTTAGTTCTGCTTCTGCTGTAGACCTGGCAACAACACTTTGCTTTTTACTCCTCCAACTAACTAGATTTCCACCCACAAAGGTGCAATAACCTGAAGTGGATCTCCTATCATCCAAGCATCCGGCCCAATCAGCATCTGTATATCCTGCCACTTCTAAATGTCCATGATTTGAAAAGAGAATTCCTTTTCCAGGACAACCCTTGAGATACCGTAGAATTCTGTTTACAACATCTAGATGATTTGATCGAGGATCATGCATATATCTACTCACCAAGCTTACGGCATATGCAATGTCAGGTCTAGTATGGGATAGATAGATTAAACGCCCCACAAGTCTCTGATATCTCCCCCTATCAACAGGTTCCCCTGAATTGGCAGTGATATGGAGATTTGGTTCAATTGGCGTGGCAGCAGGTTTACTTCCAAGCATCCCAGTTTCAGCAAGAAGGTCTAGTACATATTTCCTTTGAGAGAGATAAATACCTTGAGCTCCGTAAGCTACCTCAATTCCCAAGAAGAAGTGAAGGAAGCCAAGATCTTTGACCTCAAAAGATGTCGCCAACATTTTCTTCAAGTTCCTTATCTCCTCGTCATCATTCCCTGTAATCACAATGTCATCCACATATACGACCAAAATGACAGTTTTGCCTTGGTGGTGCTTAAAGAAGAGGGTATGGTCAGCATTGCTTTGTTGAAAACCCAAATAAAGGATTTCCTTACGAAACCTCCCAAACCAAGCCCTTGGCGATTGTTTAAGTCCATAAAGTGATTTCTTTAGTCTGCACACTTTACCTTCTGTCTCAGGCCCATGGAACCCTGGTGGAATTTCCATATATACTTCTTCATTCAGATTTCCATGAAGAAATGCATTCTTCACATCTAGCTGGAATAAGTTCCAATTGTTGTTTGCTGCCACTGATATTAAAGCTCTTATGGTGCTCATCTTTGCAACTGGGGCGAAGGTTTCATCATAGTCCACCCCATAGGTCTGGCTATAACCTTTTGCCACAAGTCTTGCCTTATATCTCTCTACTTTACCTTCTGGGGTTTGTTTTATGGTGAACACCCATTTGCAGCCAACTACCTTCTTATCAGCGGGAAGTGGAGTGATTACCCATGTATTATTTTTGTCAAGAGCAGCCATCTCCTCTAGCATTGCTTCCCTCCACTTTGGGTTCAGTTTGGCCTCCCGCCAATCCCGTGGTATAGGTTCTACGTACTCCAATGCTGAAATAAATGCCTTATAGGATGAACCAACAGTGTCATACGAGACATAGTTAGAAACATTATAAGGATCCAATTTGGAGGGCAACTTTCCAGCATTATGGCGTGGTTGTTTTCTCTGAGCTATAGGCACATCAAGATCATCACATTGAGGAGAGATGTTACCATTATCTAAGGGTAGCCCAGTATCATCAGTTTGACCTTGACTATCACCTCTTTGGTCAACCTGTTGCTCCTGATGTTGTCCATTCGCCTCACCTTCAAGTTCTACTACTTGTGTCTCTTCACTATGTCGTCTTCGTGCATATACTCGAATCTCTTTTTCTTCATTTGGTTTTGGCCATCGGAGCACCTCATTTGACGAGTCACTTTCCTCTCCTTGTCTTTGTTCATGTTCTACTCCCGCTGGAATTACCCCGATTATCATCTCTCTTGATGTTGATGTATCATCTTCTTCTACCTCATCTCCCCCTGCCTCGCAATCTTCACTTGAGATTTCATTACTCATCACATCAGGAAATACATCGGTTAAGTCTGTTGGTTCACCGTAAAATGGTATGTGCTCCCTAAATACCACATCTGAACTCACAAACATTCTCCTTTCAGAAGGACACCAACACTTATAACCCTTTTGTTTACCGGAATAACCCACAAATACACACTTCAATGCCCTGGGATCGAGTTTTCCAACAGATGGTCTGTAGTCCTTCACAAAGCACACACACCCAAAGACCTTCGGTGGAACCACATATGTTGTCTCACCGGTTAGACACTCTATTGGGCTCTTATATCCAAGTACCCTGGATGGCATTCTATTTATCAAATAAGCAGCTGTCATCACAGCGTCACCCCACAGAAACTTTGGAACATTCATAGCCGTCATTATGCAACGAGTGATCTCTAGTAGATGTCTGTTTTTCCTTTCTGCCAAACCATTTTGCTGAGAAGTACTTGGGCAAGTTGTTTGATGAATGATCCCAAAACTGGATAAGTACTTATCAAACTCCTTGTTCACATACTCTGTGCCATTGTCAGTACGGAATACTTTCATGCATGCATTATATTGTGTCTTGATCATATTATGAAAATCAACAAAGCACTCAAACACATTATCCTTGCTCCTCAATACATAAACCCAAGTGACTCTGGTACAACAATCAATGAAGGTAACAAATGAGCGGTAACCATTTAAAGCGGCAACTCCACTAGGACCCCACACATCAGAATGTATAACCTCAAGTGGTGTGTCACTCCGGTTATCAGATGACACATAAGAACTCCTAGTTTGTTTTCCAAATTGACATGCGTCACATACTAGGTTTTCCTTCTTAACTTTATTGTAGAGATTCGGATAGATCTGGCCCAAGGTAGCAAAAGACATGTGCCCTAACCTGCGGTGTTGAAGTATAAACTCTTCTAGTGGTGAAGGAGACATAACAGATGCAACTGAGGGAGAAACCTCCTTGTCCAGATAATACAAGCCATTCCGCAGAGTCCCTGTCCCTAATTCCCTTCCACTTCCAAGTTCCTGAAATATGCATCTGGTTGGAAGAAAGATAGCAGCGCAATTAAGATCACTGGTGATGCAACTAATTGACAAAAGATTAATTGGGAACGAGGGAATATGAAGCACTGACGATAGGGTCATGTTTGGGCTACATTTAATCTTTCCCGACCCTGTAATACTTTGGACAGAACCATCAGCAAGTGTGACATTCTGTTCTGTAAAATCAGGTTTGTAATCATAGAAATCCTTATAAGATCCCGCCATATGTTTAGATGCACCGGAGTCTATTAGCCATCTTGCATTGGAGCAGCTGTGGCTGTTCAAATCCGATTTACCACTGCAGCTTGCTTCCTTAAACCTTTGCCATTTTTTCCATTCATCAACCGTCATTTGGACCGTCACAATGTGTGAAAATTCCCCAGCTACCTCAGAGCACACTCTTTCCATTGGTCTTCTTCTAAAGCAACTCCCATTTGAACTAGTGACTATATTATCTGCAGCTGCACTGTGATATCCCCTTTTATATCCATAGAATTCACCAATACCCATCTGGTTCTCCACGCTAGCACAACCTGAGCCTCTCCCACTGCTGTTTTCACCAACAGAACCTCAAACAAATAGGCTTCGTTCACACCTCCTAATTTCTGCAGCCTCAGCTCGACTACAAACTTCTGTTCTCCAATCTCAGCTGCAACCACGACCCAACTGACCAACTCCCTGTAGGAAAAAATCGCCACCAACCACCTCGTGAGCCTTCAACCAACTCCTCCCTTGCAAATCCCAGCTAAAATCCTGCAGTTGCTTCCTCCAAGACCCCTTCTCTTCCCTGCTGGAACAGAGCCGCAGCTCCTTCCTCTTCCTTGACAGGAAGCTTTCCCAGTAATCACCAATCAACCAAGTGCACTTCTCTGCACCCAAGCTCTGCTGGTCCCTAACCTGCTGCAGCGCCGCTACTTCTCCTGGCCGCACACCGCCACCAGCCGCTACCACGAAGCTCCGATTCAGGGCAGCAGCACGTCCCGATCGAGCGCCGCCGGCATGGGCTCTGATACCATGTTGTGGAAATCGCACTAAGAAGGAGCAATCTGCACAGGAGGGGTTGAGAATCCTCTGGAAGACACACACGATCTATTCCTTCCCCATCTTACATATACACTCTTCATTTTACATTATAGCCCTTCTTTCTTTTCTATCCTACAGCTAAGCCCCTACAACAATAAGCACTCCACGTTTGCCTCTGAAGTGCAGTTGCGAGCATTTTAATACGTGTTTCATCCATGCTCCTCTGTTAAATACTCCAGATTTATTACAACCCCAGTGCCTCAAAAAGTTTCGATCACTAACAAGTGACAACTTAAGCACTTCTGCTAACAGCAGCCACCATACATGTGAACCAATGAGGTATCATCTCAAAGTTGCAACCTGCAGAACCTTCCAAGCAAGGGCCTTACTTTCTGTGAGTGTAAGCCCATAATGATTTATGGTTGACAACATAGTTTGAGATAGAATGACATCAGGATTTAGGACACCTTCCATTTCATGTAGAGGCGTATGCTCAGGACTGTTTGTTAGGTGGGTTGCGTAGGCTGTAGCGTCACGCAATCAACGGGCATTAAATTCAAGGACATCGGGTGTTTTGTGTTTGAATAACATATAGAGATTAAGATGCACACGACAAACTAAGCAACGCAAACAATACACGTGTAACCATGTATAACTCTAGCTTACGGGTATAGCATAGTGGAGACCATCCAGGGTCGTGGGCCGTCCTTACTTCTGACTATTTCCTTTAGATTATGTATGAGTTTGTGTGCATATAGTGATTCTGTTTGTGTTGTTTGTATGTGTACAAATGTTCACCCAATACTGAAATGTCTGGCTTGAGGTTGGGCCAATGGTCCCTGACCAACCTTCCTTATCGGGGAACGGAGGGACACTGGAGTCCAAAGTAGGCCCTAGGCTGACGCCCGCGCGTGCCGTGGCGGTCGACGGCCGTCCCGTCTACGGCGGCGACGGTGGCCGCGCCCCACTCCTCCTCTTACCCCACCCCCTCCCGACCACCTACGGCTGCGCCTTAATCCTCGCGCCTAGTGGCTGCAATGGAGTTTAGAAGCTCTATGTGGCGGGTCTGCTGTGCCACCATCGATGGCAAGCTGTGGTGCTCCCCCTGTCCCCCGATGCAGCAGCACGATGGCCTCTGGTATGTGCAGGCGCTGTTTGCTCGTGTTCGTGCGAGGAAGGTGGAAGAAAGGCTGCGCCTTGGGTGCTTGTCTGCCGCAGTGGCTTCGGCCGATGCGTGCGGATGGTCGAGGGCTGTGGCGCGATGATGCCTGCGCCTTCCCCAACATGATGTTAGAATGCGACGACAGGGGGCTGCCGCGGCAGCGGTGTGGAAGGCAAGGACGGCGAGCCCAGTCCGGATGGTACGGTGGGAGGTGGATCGCAATACGGATGAAAGTCTTGCCCGTCTTCGGTTGGTGCCGGCGGCGATGGCGCCCGTGGGCACCATTTCCCTCCTTGGAGGCGTCGCCGAGGTATGTCGGCACCTCCCTCGCCCTCTCTCGGTTGGGTTGAGGTCTCCGGGCGAGAGCCTAGATTCGGTGAATCGGCGTGATGACGACGTCCTTGGCGCCGTTCCTTCCTTGGGAGCATCGCGTTTGGAGACACCACGTGGTTACTTGCTACTTTCCTCCGGTGCTCGTTGTTGTCCAAGGTTGGTGTTCCAGAGGCGCAATGCACGTCGTCGCCGGTGAGTCCAAGGAGGTGCCTCTCACGGGACCAACCAAGCCCAACCATCTACTTGCCACCTCTTAGGCACTTCAAGAGTGGATGGTGCGTCGGCAAGGGAGGTCTAGTTGGAGTTGTCCGTCTTCGGAGGTGACTAGCGTTGGTCGAGACGCGGCGATGTTACACGGTCTAGGACAGGCTCCCTTGTCTGGTAGTTCTGATGTCAGCGGTGGCTCTCCTCGGGCTAGCCGAGTGTGGAGTGTGCACTGCGCTTGCTGTTCGCGGCGAGATGTAGTCGTTATACTCTGCTGGGTTGTGTTGTATGGGTGGTGTCTGCTCTTTCTTGAGCATGTAAAAACATTCTTTTCTATCAATGAAACGAAACGCAAAGCTTTTGCGTTTTCGCAAAAAGTAGTATAATTTGAGCCCACTAACCCAAACATCAGTGAGCAAAGGAGCGTTCTCTTTGGATATGGGTTGACATATCACTTGGCAGCCAGAAAGGAAGGTGTACTCATTCTGTGTAACAAAGTAACAAACACTACTAGTCCCTTTCCACCCTTATTCCTAGAATGTATAAAATATAGTTTCAGCACAAAATCACGGTTCCGGCTAATGATATTACAACCAGTATCATTACAACAGCCATTTAGTTCATGTTCAATACAGTAGAGACTCTGATAACATGACAAGTCATGTCTGTAGTCTGTATAATAGAGGAGCTTGTTTTGAAAATGTGGAATACCACAACATTGTCCAGCCCATACCAGATCATCTTAGGTCAGTTGAAGTCTGCTACATTTCAAAGCATAGGTTCTTGATTAAACTTTGGAACACATCGTGGAATATTGCAATGTTTAGATGCTAGAAAAGAATATTTACCCCAATTCAGGAACACCTGTTTTGTTGTGATCGTGTTCCTTTCGTTGTGATTGAGTCGGTTCAAGATCAGCAGGAATATTTGCAGTTTGTACAATACAAAAGCTGTACGGAGTGCTAGAGCTTTTATTTGCTGCTTGACAGCTCTGAAGCTGAAATTTAAGTCAGTTAGTTTCACCTGTTTCTAACAATGTTCCATCATTTGGTTCAAGCTTCTGAGGAAAAGTCGTGCATTGAACCTGTCTAGACAGTTCCATTTTTTGTTGTGACATGATGTTCAAACTTCGACATAGTTCCATGTTTTCCTGGTGGATTAGATTTCCCTGTTGCACAGGTAGTTTAAAATTAGAATGTTAATACAACGTACACGCTTTCTATTCGCAAAAAAAAGTACACGCTTTCTACTCTGCCGATTTCTTTGAAATATTTAAGGTCATTGATTATATACTGCACTGACAAACCTTCCTGTGTAGATCTTCGATTTCATTTATCATAATGTTGTCCTGTTTGGTAGATGTTAGCTGCAATGTTAGATTGAAGCAAACAGGAAAACTAAATTACAGATAATGATGAACGCATGTAAATATGTAATGACCTTCCTTGTTTTGATGCTGCGTAGACTCATTTCAAGCCGGTTCTCTAAACCCTGGAGGTCTGTCACATCTAGGCCAGAAAGCTCCTCCCCCATTAGTTGCCTATAACAAAGCAAACAATTTTAAGTGAGTCACGAATTACTGTGAGAATTTTCTCACAGTAATTCGTGAATACGCTTGATGTGACAATGTTGCCTATAACTTCGACATAGTTATTAGTTGCCTATAACAAAGCAAACAATTTTCTCACAGTAATTCATGAATACGCTTGATATTTCACTTAAAAATTTCCCATTAGTTGTTCTAAGTGAGTCACTGTCAATCACTCAATCTCCATTACGGAGCAGTGATTACTCTGAGTTCCATCTGTAAAAAATATCTTTGTCCTAACTGGTGAAGTATTTACTTCAGTTTGGGCACTTCTTACAGAGTTTTCCATGCGATCTTCAAATTATGTATAAATTACTCCCTTGCGACCTTTAACGGTGGTTTATTTGCATTGCAGAATCAATAGAAGATTATCATACTTGTGGCTTTCTTGCAAGTTGTGCAGTTGCTGCCTCAAGCTTGCTGCCTCCCTTTGCCAGAGCTATCAGCAAAACAGAAAGATTCGTCGGTTTCATTGAACTACAAATTTTATATCACATACTTAATCTACAAATGAATGGCATTATCTCGTTTAATGATAGCCTACAGCTACCCAATAACTGCATGTGTGTTCATCATAGCATTATGCAAGTTTGATCTACTTGCAGTACATACAGGTATAACCTTCTCTAATTTGTGTTATGGACCAGACATTGACCACTGATCACCTTGTTAGTACAGACTCAACCTCTGTAATTACATTATCCATTTACGTACAATCTTGGTATATTTCAGGGTTTCAGATTCGCATAATTTGCTGATAAAAATATTAGTAATTTAATAATTGTAGAAAAACTCTATGCAGATGCTATTATACATACATGTGGTTCCTCTAAGTCTCAGCACGATTCCTCTGAAATAAAGACAATATAATTTCCATCTTGAGTCATATGCCTTTGCAATGACTCAATGTTGTAGCAAAATCAGGTCCTAAATAGCTTCAGGTAAAAATAACTTCCATCTCCAGAGAGTACATGATGATGGGCTTGAATTGAATGCACATGAAGGTACGTTAAGCTCAGTTCGGTCTCTTCCTTTTGGCTGTTATTGTGATGAGTCAGACATTGCCTCATTTTTTTGGTGTAGTTTGATCTTTGAAGTATAACGATGCAAAATAAGATCAGAACACATGTGGATGTGGACATGATTCTGCATTTTTTCTTGACATGTAGCAAAATGATAACTAAGCAATGCCAATATGGGATAATGTTTGGAATACACAGAACTTAACAAGTTATTTAAATATCTCTTCATGTCTCACTTGTGATTCCATAACATAACCACGTAAATATCATAAGCAAGCTTCTGCTGATCAATGGTTCTTTCAAACATTGTTATCACTATTCATCATTGTTCCTTTAGTTGCTGATCTTCGTACCAGATCAGATTAATTCTTTCAAGGATCATGGGTGTTCTACATATTAATAGTTTACGACATGTTTGCTCGTACAGGGTGTCATTTGAATTTGTGGAGGCATTCTAGTGCACGTCGTAATAGAACATCTGGCAGCTATTCCGAACTTCTAAGTTGGCACAACTGGTATGTGGTCAATTGGCTTCACTGTAAAAGTCTGGATGTAAGACATCCAGCACATTCAGCATGTGCTGTGTGATAACTTTTGGTTGCACACTTCCGTTACAGAGTAGCAAGGTGCACTGCAATCAGTGTTCTTCAACAAGGGGCGCTGCATCAAACACAGTGTATGTATAAAGTCAAAAAAATCATATTGTTGTTGGAGCATTTCCGTCTACTCATGTACTGTATGATAATGTATTGTTGATATGCCTCCCCAGGACCCGGATTTGACCCTGTTTCCAAACAACAAGACGGGTCATTGGCAATAAGTTCTCATATGCTAAGCTGCTTAAGTGTGGCTTCATTAGGAAGCGGGCAACGGACAGGCGGTGTACCATTTAGTTCATGACCTTATATGACGTATGATCAAGTACCAGCTGCCAAAGGAGAAAGGACATGCTCTCATTCTCAGTCAAAAGCCAATCGTTCAAAACTGTCTGGGCTTGTTGTAATAACAGTTCGGTTGTAGTCTTTCTGCAAGACGTCACCAGCATGGTGCAACAAAATTCCTGAGAATTTATGATGAACCGGCAAAGTGCTATGTTGTTTTGCCATTCCAGATACAGTCATATACAACTGTTGTATTTTCTTGTCTTGGTTTGATGGATGACATATATATGCTCCTAAAACCTTCAGACCACCTTTGCTGGCTAGCTGGTACTGTGGACGCCAACTAAATAGTACATCAGTTTGCGTTGTCTGGAGGTCAGCATCTCTAATATGGCTTTTATCTTTTGAGGCTTCTAAGTACTAATCAAGCCAGATAAAATGGAAAAACAACGATGGCCACAACCTATATATGTCCTTGTTGGAGTAGCAACGTCAATACGAGCATAAATGGTTGTTCATCAATTGGTTGCAGCTGCAAAATTTCCATGTTACGACCTAAGTCCTAGCAAGTTTGTATATATATGATATAAACTGCACCATAAGTGTAAAATTATGGGGTTTAGAGTCTATATAGAGATATGATTCTCGTCTAATCTGCACCGTACGAATGTAAAATGTTAGTCTTCTCAAAGGATCTTCAGGTGTGTGGATGAATAAATTAAGTTCAAGCCAACAGTTGAACATGGAAAAGCTTGCTAGCATGCAGTCAGTTTTTGATCTGTGAGACATATTTCTGGCCTTGTCACAGCCTTAAACAATAGAAACCACACACATTCTGGATGGTGTATGCATGCCTGAAATACATCGCAGCATACCAGCAAATCTAGCCCGACAGCCGCGTAGTTAGAGAAGAAATTTAGAAACTTTGAAGCCTGGAAGGCTAGCTGTTACTCAGACTAACATTACATGCATATGCGTTAATTCTCCGATCACGGACATCAGTAAACAGTGGATACCTTAGTCTGTGATGTTGCATTCAAGCCAGCTGGCTGCTCCTCTTTTGCCTTGGTATACCGGTCTATCACAGATTTCATGCTGGCAAACAAACAAGCAAAACAACAAGAATGGTCAGTTTCCGTTTTCTGAACTCTGCAGCTTCAAGTGCACTGTAACTGTAACACATTCGAACTGTCAATATAAATGTGTTATGTATATATATCACCACTATTAGTTAAAAAATATTATTCGAGATACTAATAGTGTGCGTTATTCGAACTACCTCTTATATAACTATTTATTTTCTTTAGTTGAACCGTTCTGGATTACTGGTTGTGTGCGTTATTTGGAGGCTGGGATACATTAATTCCTATTTCTAAAACAATGTTCTGAGCATCTAAACTCAGAAATTATCCTACCAACTTGAGTTATTTTATCTGCTTTACAAGTTAGTTGATACTCCCTCCATCCCAAGATATAAGAGGCCCTTGATTTTAGCTGGCCAACGACTTACAATTTAGAATATGATTTGTACTTATAATATGTCCATAAAATTAGTATAAAGATACATGATAATTTAGCAAGACAAATGCAATGCCATTTATAAATTCTCAATTCACATAATTTAGTATATATTACCAGTCAAATTCATGCGTCAAAAGCCGGCAAAAAATAGCACACTTTAAGCCGGAGAGACTGCTAAAGTGAGGACACGCATTTTGGCTCGCTGTAGCATCTAGTCTCATTATGGTAAGTGCAAAAAAATCTGAAGATAAAATTTCGGGTGTATCTCTGGACATTTTATGTTAGCACAATTAGTTTCACGAAAAAAATTGTGTTTCGTATAAAAAAAGACAAATTTGGTGCTCAAAATAACTTTTTGCTAGGCATTTTATTTGTCAATTTGCAGGGCCTAAATATTTTTGTTTTTTTTACAAAAACATGTGTGCCTATACAATGTTTGTATGTACATCCGAATTTGTTTTTAAAATTTCTTGACATTGTGAAATATGTTTTTCATAATAGGAGCATCTAGTCCTACAGGCCTAAATGGAGTTTCACTAAAATAACAAAAACATAGACACGATAGAAGGATCTAGATACAATATACAAAATTCAAGAGGTATTTGGCAACTCTGTGATATTACTCATCACAAATTTGCATGATGCACCATAGTTTGAATCACTTAGTGAGATGAAAATATCCGATTGGTTAATCTAGAAAAGTGCATCACATGCATTTTGGTTCGTAAATAACAATTTCACAATATTTTATTTTTCTAACACAAGTAAAAATATGAGACACGGGCAGGTGCCAAAGCCACCATCATCTTCTTCCGGAAAATATAGTCGCCAAAACTTCGTCCCTCCTTCAGTTGGTTTCCCCTTATCTAGGTGTCCATGTCGTGTCAAGAGGAGCCAAAAACCTGATCTATGGGTGAATTTTTTTAAGAAATTAGAAATTTCAATAGATTAGGTTAAATTTTGCATGAACTGTCATTTAAACCCTTAGTGAGATGAGAATATCCCATTGATTAATCTAGAAAAGAATATCATCTTTTGGTTCGTAAATAAAAATTTCACAATATTTTCCTTTTTTTAACACAAGTACATAAGGAGACACGGAACATGTGCCAAAGTCGCCGCCATCTTCTTCCAGAAAATCTAGCATAGCCAAAACTCAGCCTCCTCCTTCAATCGGTTCCCCCTTATCTAGGTGGTCTTGTCGATGTCAGGAGGGGTAGGGAACCCGATCTACGGATGGAGTTTTAGATCAAAATATTGCTTTCAGCATATTAGGTTAGGGTTTGGTAGTCATCATCCTTTTGGCGACCGTGTCAACATAGACGAAATCATCTATAGTAAGTGATTTTCCACCCTTCATTCGACAACGAGATCTTCGTCCTACGTATGTTTTGGAAGATTACATTTCTATAGGTATGCATTTTCAAATCTTGATTCGCCCTCAAGAATTCTGAAATTTGTCTCATGGTTGTCACGAGGAGATGATCCTCGCAATATTTTCTCCGGATGGTGTGTCTTCAACAATGGTGGTTCGTGCCCTTGATTCCCCTGTGATGTCGACAAGGTAGTTCGGTTGTTTTTTTCTTCTGTAATACCCGTCTTGATTCTATTTCCGATGTTGGTTAAATTACTTTCATGGCCGCGTTGAGCGCATAGCCGTTGCATTGTGGCTCATTTTTTTTGGAAAACCCTCGTTGGTATTCTCATGTCTGTTTTGTTTGATTTGTATGTCAATTTATTGCGGCTTCTTTAAGAGAAATATAAGATTGTGTGAAACTTTGAAGAGCTCAATGATTTGTAGTTTTAGAGTTCATTTTATAGCCGCAGGAGACAATTGTTTTATTTCTGATGTGTACTACTCTCTTCGTTTCTAAATATAAGATGGTTCAGACTTTATATGCCTCCACCTTCGCATGTATGTAAATGTATCTAGACACGTCTTAGTGTATACTCCCTCCGTTTCATAATATAAGATGTTTTAGTTGTAACTGCACGTGTACACTAAAATATGTCTAGATATACATGTTTGTACATATGAATCTGGAAAATGGCTGAAATATCTTATATTGTGAAATGGAGGGAGTATGTTCACTCATTTTAGTATGTATCTAGACAACGTGTAGAACATCTTACATTTGAAAACAGAGGGAGTATAATTCACTACTATAATATATCGTGGTATTTAACAGTTAAAAAACACAAGTACCTGATGACAAATCTAACGATTTCTTGTAAAAGTACACAAAAAATTACATATCTTTGTGATAAAATTAGATTTATTTTCACTCACCCAGATCGAAAAGCTGAGAGTCTGGTCAACCCCTACACAAAAACCCACACAGAAGCCTCGTACACACTTCCCCTTCTCGCCGCACACACACGTCGCTTAACTATAGACCTTGTTCTCATCATCGTTGGGCTTCTCCAGTTCTCCCCGTCCCGGTAGCTACCGGCTCTACAACCGCTACCTATATCTCCATCACTACCACCGGGCGCCGTCCACCATTCTCCTTGTCGATCGAATTGCCCTTATTAGAGATCGAGTTGTTTGTCGCTTGTCGGCTGTATCGTAGGCTGCGACCGGCAGGCGGCAGCGCTACCAAACGACACCATCGCCGCTGGCTCTACTAAGCCGCGGGGGCACGAGTGCATCCCACCATAACTCATTGGAACCCTAACCCCTAATTAACCTCTCCGGCCAGAGGTCACCAACTTTGGCTCGGCAAGGCTGCACGCTCTTTGCTCCGCCGGTCTGTCTTGGCTCTTGGCTATGTGTCAAGTATCAAGTGTCAACGGCACCTTCACCCCACACAGATCTAACGAAGTTCCAGTGAGATCACACCCTGCTGGACCCAAATAGGAAGAAGAGGTAGTTCGAGCACGTTAACTAGAACAAATGAAAGTTCCAGTCAACTACTCTACAAATCCGCTCCAAAAAAACTCTTGTAGGAAGATACAGATCCACACAACTGATGTATATACACATCTAGCTAGTTGGAAGAACAAAATGTCAAAAAATAAGAAAAATGGCACAAGAAGAACAAAGGAGGGAACGAGGGACGCGCGCGGCGGAGCTAGTACAGGTCAAAGCAAGCCAGGAAACAACCTAAAGAACCAAAGCAATCAGAGGATCCAAGGTTCAACATGACACATATAGTATGAGAGAGATACATATATCCAAAACGAGTTAATTACTTGGTGCTGCAGAACTCGTAGAGCCTGCCGGTGCTGGAGAAGACGACGAGTCCGACCTCGGCATCGCAGAGGATGGAGAGCTCCTTGGCCTTCTTGAGCAGCCCGCCCCGCCGCTTCGAGAACGTCACCTGCCTGTTCGTCGAGTTGTCGATCCTCCTTATCACTATCTTCCCCCTCCCCATCTTTCTCTCAGATCTAACAGCAGATCACAAAACCTAGCTCAAGATAGGGAACACCACCGAGAAGCAAGAAGATATAACTAGTGGCAGAAACGTACAAGGGGTACTAAGAAGAAGAGGTAGATGGGAGAAACTAAAGCTTCCAATATTCGTCTAGCAGGCTGTGCCTATGGTGAGAAGGATACAGTGCTGATTAGGTTTTATGCACGAACGGCTGCAACCTGCAAGTGGCTGAACTTTCAGTCCTTCTCTATGCATAGCTCGCTCGCGCTCTTCCCATTGGATCCGGCCGGTTACCTTAATTTGTGCCTTAATTTGTACACAAAAACAATAGGGCCAACTCCAAAGGTGGATGCCAGCATGGTCAAAATTCCTACATATATACTCTCTCTCATTCAAAAAGTGATTTGTGTAAGGTAAAAACAAAGGTATGTTGTTTGACCATGAAAATAAAAATAATTACCATAGTAGACATATCCCATGGATATAATTGGAGTACTAAGCATGTTTTCATAGCGTGAATTTTCTGTGAGGCAGAACATTTTCGTCACATGGAAAAAGATCGCCATGCACTTCTGGATCGTGTCAATGCTCAAAATCACCTGAATTTGACATCAAGAAGGTACCGCCTACGTTATGAAATAAGTGGCACTGCATTAGTTCAAATTTAAACTAAAACCATGCCACTTATTTCGGAACGGAGGGAGTACATGTACAATATACGCAGGAGTTGTGTGATGTACCTACCTCGTAAACATGTACGAGTTAGACTAGTCAAAATGGGAGTAACTAATAAGATGGTAACATAGATACCACCTAAGCAAAAAAGATGACATGAAATGTAGTTAATGAAGAGAGAGGGAAATAGAGTAACTTAGCTAGTTACCATGACATCACATTTTTCAAGAGAAAATAAGTGTATAGAGTAATAAATGAGACCATATATGACACTACCTCTATGTTACTTTGTACTATGAGTTGGGTCGCCGGTAGGTTCGGATATTTCCACCATTAATTTCTAGTTAGCCACGTTCAGACTCAAAAAAGTGGGTTTTGAAAAGTATACAAATAATATATCTCCCGTTTTTAATGGTGATATTTTCATACATTGCCTTTCCTTCCATGCAGAATGCGCATTGACCCTATCTCCGATTGTTATTGTTGAAATATATATAGTTCTACTTCCTTATAAGATCTAGGGAAACCATGAAAATTAAAAATATTATCAAAGATACTACTATCATGATACTCATTATCCGAAAGTTTATATGTAGCATGCTAAATATTTCATCTTAAAGAAAGGGTTTCTCTGATATCAATTATCCGAAACCAGCAGTCTCCGGTGCTTTTTTTTTTTGGAGTACGAGGCTATGTAAAACATATCGACGGCTAAAGTTCCTAAAGACAATTTTTTTAGTCTCCGTGTCTTAACAGGCAAATTTTAAACAAATAAAGGGATCATGTGAACATATATTGTTCAATATGTGTATAATATGCCTGCAAAAGAAATATATAATATGTTCTCGCTTGTTGCTTAACATGGGAGCTTGTCCTTTGGCGACTTTGCTTCTTTGAAGTGGCCTTTCACGACTTGGAAGGCTTTATTCTAATTAACATGGGAGATGTCGACATTCCTACCAGCTTACCTCGTATTGTAATCTTGAGATGAACTTTCTTTCCCTTCAAAGGTCGTGCCACCATGCTAATTTATCAACAGATTTGGATTCCAACGCATCTTATAATAGAAGTACGCTAATTCTATACACATCAATGGCATCATGTTTCTTCCCATTCATGGCTACTAAAACTGTGTCAGATCGCTTTGGTGATAATTTTTTATTTTAGTACTGTTGGAGCATGAGCTAATGCAATCATCTTATACTCCCAAAAAAGGTTTAAAGTGTTTTTTTTTCATTGTGACAAGACCACTATAAACATGTCCTTGTGTTAGGTCCGCTCTATATTGTCAGTCATGTAAATGGATTCAAATTTATATCCGCCACATAGTGCTAAAAATATATTTTACTAAGTTGTTGTGTGGCATCAATCACAATTCAAAATCCTCATTAGGGTGGGAGTTCTTTTCGTGATATGATCGCTATGATGACTATGTATAAATGATATGGTTTACATGACTGGAGTAGATACATGCAAGCTATCCACATCACCCATTTTTTTAGCCAATCAACTGACCATGTCATCCCACTAATATTCATTAAATCCAATATTTTTTTACATGAAACATATCCATGTCATTTACTTTTTATCATTCAATTGTCCATGTCACCTATTTTTATCATCAAATACAGAACAAAAATCACGTCAACTAATTTTACCTTTCTGACATTTGTAATATGTTGTATATTTTTTTAAACAAATTCATATACATGGCTCTTATCCCTTTATTTACATAATAAAAAATTAAAATATTCCCGCCGCAAGCGCGCGGGGTATGTTTCTAGTATTTAGTATAATAGAGCTCTGTCCCAATGCTTTGTACTATGGAGCATGAGATCATTGATGAGGGCACCCATGCTATGAAATACGGTGCTCTGACCATTTGAAAAATCTGACATTTCTTGGAAACTTCAACACAAAATGAACTCTCTTAAAATATTAATCATATCTGACCATTTATGTGGTTTCGACCTGACACCTGGGACAGTGAGTCATGTCAGAATGAAATTATTTTTGAAAGGGTTATTTTGGGATCAAATTTTGCAGATCGCAGGGGCGTAGCCAGTAGGGGGTCGAGCCTGGTCGGCCGACCCGGCTCAACTCAGCACGAACAAAACCAGCCCAGGTCGTGCGTCTCGTGGGAGTTGACCGAGGGTCGAAAAATCCCCAAATCGATCTCGATCCAGGTCGGGCGTCTCGTGCGAGCTCGCCGACCGCCGCTCGCATGCCTCTCCCGCCGCCCACTGCCACGCTCCGCCGCTGGCCGCCTGCGCATCCTCTTCCGCTGCGACGCCACAGCTCGCCTGCACCTCCTCTCCCCCCGCGTCGCCACGCCATGTCCGCATCCTCTCCCGCTGCGACACCACAGCTCGCCTGCGCCTCCTCTCCCAACCGCTTGCGCCTCCACAGCACGCCCTGCCGGCCGCCTGCTCTGTGCCTCCACGCCTCAGCCCCTCCAGCTCTGCCCCGTGCACACACAGAAATTGGTGCGGCCAGTCCGACACAACACGCCTCGCTAGCCCGCGGCAATTCCTCTCGTTAAATTTGCAGCTTTGTTCACAGATGTGATGGAAAATTGTCGATGCATCTGTGTGGTTAATCTTGCCCCCAGTCGATGGGAATAAACTGGACGTTTTGGGGGGCTTGCTTTCTGTATCCTTTTGACATAGGCTTTGCTGTATAGGCCTTTCTCGCTTTCTTTTTTTGCGTTAGTAGATCAATAGGGCCATGTTGTGTACCTCTTTTTTTTCCCAGAAAGTCTTGAATTGTGTACTGTTAAGAAGTAAGAACTGCAGATTGTGCATAATAAAAATCAGAGAGTTCACCCTACTTGTCACAACAAAAAAAATCTAGTAAATGTAGCACTATTTTTATTTAGTTTTCTTGTTCTTTGTATTCAGTTTGTAGGTGTGCTCGATGAAATATGAAATTGAATCTGTTTGGACCTTTCAACAGAGCTGCCTATAGTTGGTTAACGAGCCCATCACATCACGGTCAGACCAATGGGAGTTCAGTTTCGCTGGCACCAATCGATGCTCAAAAGACTTTGCAAGTTCCGAGGTTTCACTTTGAGGAAAGCTAGCGAGGAATCAAAGGCAAAGGTTTGCTTTGGAGCTTAATTTGAAATTAAGCATATCCGCCAAGTGCACGCGGGCACGATCCCGTTGGTGTCGGGGAAAGCGGCACTGCACATCTGCATGTACAAAGATGGCCGGACAAGTGTCAATCATTGCCATATGATGAGGCAACACCTGTCGAGAAAGGCTTTGGGATGCCTGCCTGGGTGCCGTGGGCAAGCTCTCGTATCAAAGCAACCCAACGTGCTGCTGATTCACCTGTCTGGAGTGTGTAGCCATGCATGTGATCATGTGATCATGCGTTCATGTGGAGTACTCTCGTACTGTGCAAATGTAAATGGCCCTTTTGCAGATAGAGTTTACTACTCCATTGGGAGTAATCTACCGGGAGAGCACCGTACTCCAAGTCAGTCCTGACTCCAGTGTAGCCTTTTGCAGTCCAAATTACAGCAATCAGCGAAGTACTTCCTCTATAATGAAATATACGAAATGTAAGACGTTTTGGTAGCTATATTTGAACTACCAAAACGTTTTATATTAAGATATTTTTTTACTTACTTATTACTCTCTTCATATCTTTTTTTTCGTAAGATATTTTTTTACTTACTTATTACTCTCTCCATATCCTTTTTTTACGTGCCCGGTCGGAGCGGAGGACGAGCTGGAGGCGCTCCTTGCAGCACGGCGGCGGATCTGGAGGTGGCGGCGGCGCTCGCAACTGCTTGCAACGGAGAAGCAGTGGCGACTCGGGCCCAATCTGGGCAGAGCGAGCGGTAAAGGTGCACTTCCTCGTGTTGCTGTTAGGTTTTGGCCCAGGGACGCGGTGGGTGTTGCGGTCTTTTCATCTCCGTGGAGGGCTCCAGCGAGGCTGGTAGGGGGTGCGGTCATGGTTCTGCCAGCCCGTTCTTGGGAAGCGGGCCCTTCTTTTTCGAGCTCTACTACACTCGGGCCAGATCCGATGCCAGGGGGATCGTCATGTTCTCTTCAGCGGCGCGGAGCTGGGACGTCGGGGTTGCGGACCTAGACGATGGGAGTCCTTTCGGTTGGTGGGCGTGCCAGGGACTCAGGTGCTGGCCGTGGCCGGTGACCTCGGCCACGGGATGGCGTTGTGGCTGGCAAGCGACTTGAAGTGACAGTGGTTTGGGTGTCGCCTATCAACGTTCGGTGCCTTGTGTAGAAGGTGGTGAGAGTTTGCTAGGGGGAAACCCTTGCTCGGTGTCTTCTACAGGTGTGGCGGTGACGTTCATGGACGTCGCCCCCTTCTTTAAGGCGTTGTGGCGGCTTCTTTCGGTCCCTCTGCGCTCCATATGAAAATTCAAGATCATTGGATCAGGCGGTGGCGGCACTCTAGCGTCGTGCTCTTCTTGAAGATGTTGCGTTGGAGTTTACGACGGGTTGTTCTCCAGAGGTGGCGTGGTGATGGTTACGGCTCTTGTGCGATAGCTTCGCCATGCTCTTTCCGCAAAGCTTGTAGCATGCTCTGCACCTTAGCCTTTTTTTGGTGTTTCTGTTGAGCCCGTCTGCAATCCTGCGGATAGTGGCAGTGATGATCCTGTTGGTGTTGCCTTTGAAGGTGTAGTTGCTTTCGGCGGTGTGCAGCGTGTGTTGGCATGCCCGTACTCTTGGTGAGCTCCGGCCCGACACCTTTGTGCCCGCCCTGTGTGCAGTTCGGTGTTGCAAGCTGGGTTCGGTGTTGCAAGAGTTTTAAGCATTTTGGCATATGGAGCCTTTATTTAGAACACATTTTAAAATTCTAAAAAGATGTTCACGCTTATATTTTTGCATTTCACAAAGTTGTTAGACAAAACCTCCTTTTGTGGCCTATGTAAAAAGGCATTTTTTTTGTGCTAACAAAAGCCTTTCACAAGACATATTTTCATCTTTCCCGAAACTTTACATGCGCATATAGAACGTGGGGGTGGGGGTGTATGCAAAGATTATTTTTCAGAATTTTTGGACATCCAAAATATCTTTTTTTTATAACAGGGAGCATATAAGGCAAAGTGAATTTATGAATTAGTATCGCGCAAGTAAGGCAAGTATTGTTCCTCGGTAGTGGACTACACGTCGTGTAGCGACCCGACACTTGCAGCGAATTTATTGGGAGCACTGGTAGAAATAAGGCCTTTGGTTCGACCTTTTTGGGACCGGTTATAATGGAACCGGTACTAAAGAGGCATTAGCACCGGTTTCAGAGGCGATTCGGCCGGCCGGAAACAGCACCGGTTGGTGCGGACCTTTTAGTACCGGTTGTTAACAACAACCGGTACTAAAGGGTTGGGGCATGCGGCTGTAGTGGGGGGCCCCACGGCTAGACCCTTTAGTACCGGTTTGTAATAACAACCGGTACTAAAGGGTCCCCCTTTAGTACCGGTTGTTATTACAAACCGGTACTAAAGCTTTGCCCCACGCGAGCACAACTCCATTTTTCGTTTAATATGAAATAATTCATATCTTTAAATTCATAAATTGAAATTTAACAAATAAAATGTCTAAATCGATTAGAAAAATGAGAGGAATCCAAATATGACAACTATATCATCTTTTGCATGATATTTTTTATACTTGGTTCACAAAAAAAAATTGCTATTAAAAGATGGAAAATGATATTTTTGTGAAGTCTTATTTTGATACTTTTGTAAAAAAATCAAGTTTATCATTTTTCATAGCAACTAGTACACATATAAGGAGCCCATGCCAAAGGATTTCATTTTTTGAGATGTTTATCAATTTATTTCATTTTTTCTTAAAAGCGATCAAAACGGTCGCGATGACTATTCGTCGAAAGAGGTAATATTTTCTATAATTATCAGTGTTTCTGTGATATAACCACTAGTTGTGTACCTCAAAATGATTTTTCCAAAAATTTCAGAACAAACTATCAAACAGTTGTAGTTCAAATTTGAATTAGTTTCGATAAATCAACATAAACTCATTAAACTATGGGAAATTAGTTAGAAATCAAGGAAAAACCTAATACTTAGGGATTATCCATCATATGTGTACTAGTTTCCATGAAAATTAAATGGGTCCCATTTTGCATCATATTTTTGGTACTTTGTTCACAAAAAAAGTCATTTTTTTCACTTCAAAAATGGAAAATAATACTTATGGAATTAATTTTAAGATTTCCTTTGGCAAGGTTGTTTCTTATACCAAGATACATCTATTTGTGGGATATGGGATATTTATCACAAACTATGCCGTGGAAATGACCATAACTTGGTCATTTGTCTTCAAACTTCTAGATGTTCATACATGATAGATCTTTTTGTGAAGACTTTTTTTGCACATTTTGTCAAAAATCAAGTTTATCATTTTTCATAGCAACTAGTACACATATAAGGAGCCCATGCCAAAGGATTTCATTTTTTGAGATGTTTATCAATTTATTTCATTTTTTCTTAAAAGCGATCAAAACAGTCGCGATGACTATTCGTCGAAAGAGGTAATATTTTCTAGAATTATCAGTGTTTCTGTGATATAACCACTAGTTGTGTACCTCAAAATGATTTTTCCAAAAATTTCAGAACAAACTATCAAACAGTTGTAGTTCAAATTTGAATTACTTTCGATAAATCAACATAAACTCATTAAACTATGGGAAATTAGTTAGAAATCAAGGAAAAACCTAATACTTAGGGATTATCCATCATATGTGTACTAGTTTCCATGAAAATTAAATGGGTCCCATTTTGCATCATATTTTTGGTACTTTGTTCACAAAAAAAGTCATTTTTTTCACTTCAAAAATGGAAAATAATACTTATGGAAATAATTTTAAGATTTCCTTTGGCAAGGTTGTTTCTTATACCAAGATACATCTATTTGTGGGATATGAGATATTTATCACAAACTATGCCGTGGAAATGATCATAACTTGGTCATTTGTCTTGAAACTTCTAGATGTTCATACATGATAGATCTTTTTGTGAAGACTTTTTTTGCACATTTTGTCAAAAATCAAGTTTATCATTTTTCATAGCAACTAGTACACATATAAGGAGCCCATGCCAAAGGATTTCATTTTTTGAGATGTTTATCAATTTATTTCATTTTTTCTTAAAAGCGATCAAAACAGTCGCGATGACTATTCGTCGAAAGAGGTAATATTTTCTAGAATTATCAGTGTTTCTATGATATAACCACTAGTTGTGTACCTCATAATGATTTTTCCAAAAATTTCAGAACAAACTATCAAACAGTTGTAGTTCAAATTTGAATTACTTTCGATAAATCAACATAAACTCATTAAACTATGGTAAATTAGTTAGAAATCAAGGAAAAACCTAATACTTAGGGATTCTCCATCATATGTGTACTAGTTTCCATGAAAATTAAATGGGTCCCATTTTGCATCATATTTTTGGTACTTTGTTCACAAAAAAAGTCATTTTTTTCACTTCAAAAATGGAAAATAATACTTATGGAATTAATTTTAAGATTTCCTTTGGCAAGGTTGTTTCTTATACCAAGATACATCTATTTGTGGGATATGAGATATTTATCACAAACTATGCCGTGGAAATGACCATAACTTGATCATTTGTCTTGAAACTTCTAGATGTTCATACATGATAGATCTTTTTGTGAAGACTTTTTTTTGCACATTTTGTCAAAAATCAAGTTTATCATTTTTCATAGCAACTAGTACACATATAAGGACCCCATGCCAAAGGATATCCTTTTTTGAGTTGTTTATCCTTTTATTTTATTTTAAAAAAAATCTGTCAAAATGGCCACCACGACTATTCATCGAAAGAGGTCGATTTTCTTAAAACTATCGATATTTGTATGATGCAATAGATGATATGGGTGTCATATTTGGATTCCTATATTTTTTCTATTTGATTTAGAAATTTTATTTGTTAAATTCTGATTTCTAGATTTAAAGATATGGATTATTTCATACTAAATAGAAAAGGAAAAAAAAATATTTTATCATTATTTATTTCAATATTATTATTATACAATCTTTGTTGTTTATTCAAATAAATTTTTGTAATTCAAACAATGAATAAGTGTAACATCATGACCGAGTGGTTAATATGATTGATAGGATATTAATATCAGTAAGTTCTCTGTTCTCACTTGGTATTTAATTTGAAAGGAACTCAATAGTTAAGCGTGCTTGGGTTGTAGCAATTTGAGGATGGGTGACCGAATGGGAAGTTTGACTAGCTTGAGTACTTTGACTTGAAATTAAGTGTGTAGTTAGTGTATAAGTGTGTGGGTTAGTGGGTAATTAAGAGTGTGGCTAAGTGTGAGAAATTTCGAAATTCAAAAAAAAAAGTTTCAAATTTTTTCAAAAAATACAAAAACTATTAGTACCGGTTGGTAATACCAACCGGTACAAAAGGTCCTTCGCCTGCGCGCGCTCAGCCGTGCCCACGTGGAGGCCTTTAGCACCGGTTTCATAGGATTCCGGTGCTAAAGGGGTACCCCTTTAGTCCCGACCTTTTAGCACCGGTTGCACAACCGGTGCTAAAGGGCCTTTACAACCGGTGCTAAAGGCCATTTCTCTACTAGTGGAGCATCGTGGATCTTTACAAGTTTATTAATCTCTATCGATGGATATCGGCCGGAAGCTAAATACACATTGGTCAGAGGAATTAGCGTTTTTAGTCCCACAACTTGCATGCTCCGGACGTTTTAGTCCAACAATTTGTAAACTGGACATTGACGGTACCACAGCTTGGTAATTCAGAATTAATTAGTCCAAAGTTGCCATGTACGATGCTTACCGGGCAAAAAAATTTCAATTAAGTCCGTAAAGTTGGGAAAAATTACATTCCAAATCCTTCCAGAAAGGAACCCCCTAAATTCTATTACTATTCGCAGTTAGGTCCCTGGTCTCTTTTCCAGGGTCCCAAATAAGGCAACCAGAACCTACCTCGAGAGGTTACGCCGCGGCGGCGTGCATCCTCCTGCACCGAGCGCCGTGCTGTGGCATGCCCGTGGCGTCGTGCATCCTCTCGGCTCTCCTCACGGGTCAGCGGTTGACAGGACTCTCCCCCTCCTCCGAGTTTGCCTTCTCCCCCACGCTGCGTCGCGTCGGATCCCCAATCCCGCTGCGCGCCGGTCAATTTGGAGGGTTGTAGCTGCAGGCGGAGGTACCGGAGGCTTGGGGGCGACGATGGTCGTGTGCATATTTCCTCGTACAAGGTCGTGGAGGCTTGGAGGCCTGGGATTTGTGAAGGCGAGGTGGGCCGTCTCCAATCCCATGTCGGCGCGGGGCCGGCTCCAATTTCTCCTCAGCGTTGGTCGCGTGGTATGGAGCTCGATGTGATGGTGCGCGCTGTCTGATGCAGTCGGCCTGTGCTGGCCATGGCCTCCTGCACGAGAGTGCGGTGGTAGGCTGTGGTTGGCCAGGCCGCTGATGCAACTTCTTCTACCTCCGCTTCGGCCAAGATCCATCTAGAAAAATCATGCTTTCAATCAGCTTCATGCTTTACGAGGGCTGACATTGGAGCTTGCTTAATTCTGCTCATGTAGTGATGCTGCCTAAGAAATTGGGGGCTGCGCGTGCTTCGGATTTCCGACCTACAGGCGCTTCAAAGCTGCTGCCTAATCGTCTTGCCCCAGAGCTGCCCAAGCTAATCTCGCAGAGCTAGTGTGCCTTCCTTAAAAGGAAGGAGTCTCTATGCAGCAAGCGCAAGGACCACTCTGCATACGATCTGCTGTCAACTAGTGAACAGTCTTTATTCAGAAATTATAATGTTTCTGACGAGCTCAACGTGAGAATAGCTAGCGTCCTACAAAGTAAGGTGGATTTTGGGAAGGATTTGGAATGTGATTTTTCCCAACTTTATAGACTTAACTGTAATTTTTTGCCCGGTCAAACTTTGGACTAATTAATTTTGAATTACCAAGTTGTGGTACCGTCGATGTCCAGTTTACAAGTTGTGGGACTAAAACATCCGGAGCGTGCAAGTTGTGGGACTAAAAGCGTTAATTCCTCCATTGGTCACAGTTCACGCTCTTGAAAATATTTGTGAAGCAATATCAACTAGTTCAAACCCTTGGTTCATCAGTTCATCGACTGTTCTTCTAAAATTAAATGCATGGTTAGCACAATCATATTCCTCTGTAATTGTAGAATGACATAAAGATCCTAAAACTGCAGCAATGCCCAAACCAGATATTTTCCCAAGATTAAACATTATCACCTCTACCTAGTTTAAGAATGACAATTTTATCCATGTAGCCAGATATTCACGGATACTGGACCCGCTGTATAAGGGTTTGGAGGGCTGATTTTGTTCATGTATTTCGTGGGCGGATATCTGCTAACTCATGGGCACGGGTAAAGATTTTGCTACACGGATATCTAGTGGATACCCGACTAACATGTGGGACCCACATGCCAACTAGACAATGTTTTTGTTGTCTTTTAATATATTATTATCTCTTGAATGCATGAATTTTCGTGTTGAAAACTTGTAATAAAAATTATTGGCTACATTCCGTGAGATTAAGATGAGACAATCATGTGCTTTTATGGTCTAATTGTGTGAGATTCTACATATTTTGGATATGGGGTGACATCCATACCCATGGATACTTTCATGGGCAGGGCATTATGACGGTGATGGATTTAAATTTGGATCTGATTTTGATATATCCATCTAAACCCGCCCATTGCCATCCTTAGCCTAGTTGCCGCAAAGCTAATAATTGATATCAAACAAATCTTTCTGAAACCAACCAAAACCCCTCCAGTGGCATCGTTTCTTGAAATGTAAGACCAAACAAACTCAGAATTACTCCCTATGTTTCCAATATAAAAGTTTTGGATGATTAAATGTGGACTACATGTTGACTGGAATAAGTGAACAGAGACACTGAAACACGTCTATATAAATGCGATTTGGAAAAAAAAATGTAGAACATCTTATAATTTCGGACAGAGGAAGTACCTCCTAATATTTTCAAACATGCATCAGAATCTAGGTCCTCATATGCATGACAACTGCACTAAGTCCTTACATTTTGTGTATGTTTCTCGTGTTTTCTCCACATGTGGAATTTCTCTTTATCTTTTGTGATGACGGCGTCGCCCTCGTCACCTCCCCTCCTAAGAGCGTCGTCTTGAAGATGATGATTCCTGCGTGTTTTCACATAATTTGGACTTACACGATACTGTGGTTGGCAGCGGCCAATTGTCGATGTGCATCGGTGCACTGTTTCCTGTTCTATGACCACGGAAAACCCCGAATGGGCACTGTTTCCTGTCCATGTCGCAGTAACCGGACCGTCCGTCGGTGCGAGACCGCTCTAATGAGCCACTCAGGTTGCGCGCTCCTCTCGCCAGCCACCTCCCATTTCCCGCCAAAGCCCTCGCGCTCCAACCGCGCCTCCGATGCCACCGCCACCAAATGCCGCGCCGCGCCGCCCTCGGGCGACGCCGCTCTCCGCGCCTTCCGCGCGCACCACGTCGCCGGGCGCGCACTCGGCACCAACCCGGCCCTGATGCCCGCCCTCGCGGCCTGCGCGCGGCTGCGAACGACCGCGGCCGAGGCCGAGCAGCTCCACGCCCTCCTCGTCAAGTCCGGCCTCGCCCGGTCCGTCTCCGGCGTCTACGCCTCCACCTCCCTTGCCCGCTCCTACGCGTGGCTCGGCCGCCTGGGCGACGCGCGGAAGGTGTTCGATGGAATGCCGGAGAGGACGGCGGTTTCCTGGAACGTGCTTCTCGATGGCCTTGTCAGGGCCGGCGACCTGGACGCCGCCTGGGAGGTGTTTGCGGAGATGCCGGAGCGGAACGTGGTTTCCTGGAACACCGTCATCGCTGGCTTCGCAAGGCACGGGTGGGCCGAAGAGGCGGTGGAGCTCTTTGTTGAGATGACTGCGGTTTACGGTGTCACGCCAGATGAGGCCACGATGGCTGGCTTCGTAACGGCTGTTCGCGGTATCGGTCTGCTTGGACTTGGGAGGAGCGCGCACGGGTATGTGGTGCGGCGGGAGTTCTCGTTGGGCGGCGCTCTCGGGGTCGCTCTGATCAACATGTACACAAGGTGTGGGAGTATGGGTGCCGCGTACCACTGCTTCTCAAGCGTTATCGGCAAGAATGTGGAGCACTGGACATCTGTCATAGGGGGTTTCGCAGCACATGGTCAACCAGAGATGGCACTTAAATTGTTTGCCAAGATGAGGCAATTCGGCGTCCAGCCTAATGGTGTCACCTTCGTGGCCGTCTTGAATGCCTGCAGCCATGGTGGTCTTGTTGACGAAGGTTTCAGGTACTTTGACCTAATGAGGAGCATGGGTGTTAGGCCATCAATCCAGCACTATGGTTGCTTGGTGGATCTTCTTGGTCGTGCTGGGTTCTTGGAAGAAGCCTTCAACCTTGCTAGCAGTCTACCAGAAGATCCCGGCTTTGTGACATGGAGCTCACTGCTAGCTGCCTGCCAGAGCCATGGCAATGTTGACATGGCAGAGGTTGCTGCCCGGAAGTTGGCAGATGCAGAGCCAAACCATGGTAGCTCCTATGTCTTGTTATCCAACGTGTATGCACATGCTGGACAATGGGAGGACCTGAAGAGGACGAGGAACAGGATGGATGAGCATAGGGTGGTGAAGAAGCCTGGGCTCAGCTGGATCGAGATTGATGGCAGTGTGCATTCCTTTGTCACTGCAGACAAGACACACACTGAAAGCAGAGATATTTATCTTATGTTGGAAGACTTGAAACTTAATTTGACATCAGCTGGATCTGAACCTGAAACATTTGCACTTCCTGAAGTTTGATTCAGGAAGTCGTTGCTGCTTTGCTTTGAATGTATCATATATAATCTCAGAAGATTGCATTATTTGTTAATAGAAATGCAGCATATGAGAGATTTGTTCAGCAACTCATATGAACAAGCAGCACCAGACGATATTGTATTGATTTGGTAAATTTCAGGTGCTTTTACACTCAACTGCATCTACATATCATGTGGCCCATGCTAAAAGGGAAATCACTATAATTTCCCTCAACCATCAGAAGAGTATGGCACATGAAAATACAACTGGGCCCAGAAACTGACATTCACCCACTACAGGTTACTTAATCTCTAATATCTAGCTGTCAAAATTGCATGCGACGAAGCTTCATCTAGAATGAAAATGTGGCCGAAAGCTGGATGCACCGGGTGGGGATTGACGGTCTCTTGATTTAGTTTTAGCAACATCGACAACTATCATCCAGCCATTTATTATCTGCACATAAAGTATAGATGCAAAGATTAAGAGATAAATCGACGACATGTAAAGGCTATCAGCAAACAGACTTTTGTCAGCTACCTCTCCATTCATTGCTTTCAGAGCAGCACCTCCAGCTTCTTCTGTGGTGTATTCTATGAAGGCATACCCCTTTGATCTTTTAGATATCCTGTCCATTATTATCTTAACTGCAATGATGTAATTTCATCATATTCAGTATACCAAATGAAATGAGGTAATGGATAGTTACAAACATTTCTGTGTTAGTATCACAAACCTTCAACCAGCTCACCGAAAGGCTCGAAGGCTTCCCTCAGAGTTTTCTCAGATGTATAAAATGAAAGCCCTGCCAATTTAGACCAAATTAGTGACAGCACGATTGAAATATAATTGATTTTACCACACTACATTAGTTATCCAGATTAATTGTTGCTTATCTTACAAAAAGGAGCACTAGAAGTTTATGATTTGACCAAGTGTCCAAGACTCACTTATTTCAGTCTGACTTCTCTTTCTATTGAACCAATATGTCTAAGTGGTGCTTAGCAGGTTTAAATTTCAACACTGCACCTCAAATTGGGTCGAATTGTCTAATTCGTACAACTTAAATTTCCACGGTATTTAGTAAATTAGACATATGATTTATGACTGAACTTCCCATTGGAAAAAAAAGACACAAAATACTACTTCAGAGCAAGGCAGAGGGCATCATCCAGGTGTAACTGATAGGTGATTAACCAAATAAGCTAAATGTGTAGACATATATAACTCAAAATTTGTTGTTTCAAAATGAATAATATTAATAATTGCCTAGAGAAAATAGTTTGTCCTTTACCTGTAACAAAGAGCCTTTTAGTTTTGACATCAGTGATTTGGGTAGCTTCTGAGGATTTCAAGCTATCATCACCTGAAAACATAAAAAGTCTTACAGTCTGGCTCTTTCCAGCATGCTTTCTTACAAAATTCAAGTTCTGTACTCCAGAGTGCAGGCTTACTAGCTATGTTCTCGGTGAGTATAAGATGTAAAAGGAGATAGATCAGTTCTATCTCAGATTAAGACCCTAGGGCTAACAATATCATGGAATAACAAGTTCAAAATAATATTTCATGGAACAACAAATGACGCACATATACCCCCACCCACCCCCAGTCAAGGAAAAAGAAGGATCGTGTAATATGAACCTCAGAAATACTAGCTCATCCCTTAGGTTTGGAGTTGGGACTGACAAAGTGCATTTTCTTTCAAAGAACTACTGGGGGAATGAGAATGAAAGGGATAAAATTTGGAAGTACTTTATATTGAAGGCTTAGTATCTCCCCATACTGCCATACAGTGAACCACAATTCTGCTTGACAATGATACCCGCAATATTATAATGGATGAACAACTATGATGCTAGGATTAAGTACAAGCATAATTAAATGAATGGGAGGTCATAAGAAACAGAAGTGATGACACACACCTTTGTAATCTTTGTTGTCTGATCCAAAGTTTGTATCTGGCAAAACAGACAAGACTCCAGGAATATCTGGTGCACAAAGCTAAATTGTTGGCATCGCTAAATAAAGGCAGAATCTCCTTTAAAGAAAACACTCAAAGAATTGTCTACATAGTAGGGCAAAGCACGCCATGCTCACCAGCTAGCTCCTTCGCGCATTCTTCGTCAATCTGACAGCAGAACCCATAATTCCTCTCCCATGAAACGTGATAAATGCTGACTTGTGCATCCTTTTCACTAGAAAATTGAAAATAGACAGTAGTCTTATCATCCACAGGGCACACAGATAGCAAAGTGGTAGCCAAGTTGCAAAGGAGACTCTACATACTTCCCCACCACTTTCATGAGGATTCGGGCATAGTGGTCTACCATTTGCGCTTTTGTCACAACTTCAACCCCGGGCTTCTCCATTCGGACAAGCCAAAACTCACTTTTCTCAGTAGAAGAAGAGTGATTACAAGCAGCATCACTCAACCTTGAAAGACTAGCCGGTGAGAGGTTCGAGCTAAGGTCATTCTTCTCTGATGTGTCACCCTTAACCATCCTAACAGTCAAGACCCCAGGCAACTCTGCAAATGTGGAAGGGCATAAGAAGCTGGCATACACGACTTCAAAGCATGTTTACTGTTTATTTCGAGATTTTAGATTCCCTTGTACACGGTCATGAGTAGTACATGCTCGTGATTCGAAGTTACTACTTTCCCAATTTTACGGCATCTATCATGATGGATTTCGAAACTTGCACTGCCCTGTTATCACTTCAGTCCAGCAAAATCGATTGTCAAGATTTAAATTCGGTAGCAGTAAATCTGCTGTATGTAATATCTGTCAAGATTTAAATTCTGGTGCTTAAATTTTTGCTTGGTATTTAAATCACCATGATCTTAATGGTGCATCTTATATCCTATACGGTACTAACTGCCGAGTGACATTTAGTTTGTTTGTCAATCAATATTGGGCAACCCAATGCATCAGCTCGAGTGCTCTACTGGTATAATGTTAGATTTAATAGTAGCTTGATCAAATTTACTCTGATTTCATAATCCTTACTTTGCAATATATTTTGACTTGATGATATGACAGATTGTTTGACTTAATGATATGACATAATGTCATCTTCTGGCTGCAGGAGAAAACACACCATTTCAGGACCTAAGCAACTCCCACTGCTCAGGTAGTGATGGACAACTAATCGCTGGAGTGTGCCAATACAGACCCGGAGGAAATCTCTTGTTTTTTTAACGATGAATATATATGTGATTCTGATTGCCTACATAGAAATGATGTGTATTTTCAGCAGCAGCTTCTATCAGTATTTGGCCCCAAGGGAGCAAGGTTAAGAAACATTTTCTGTCCTTGATGGAAAGGTTTTCTTCAACCGTCTCTATACATGTTTCCTGTTAGGTTTGGTAAGCATTTCAGGTATCTCTTCATCTATGAGTTTGGACTTACAAGATGCACAAATAGAAGAGTACCAACAAGGAAAGGGATTCATTTCTACCAGACCATTAAAAAACTGCAGTTACAAAGAGGGTCGCTTTCTTCTTGACATTTTATATCGACATTTGGATCATTGTCATACATTCTTGTTGATCCATCATGCATGGCTATTTGATATTTCGCTTTCTACAAAGAGAAGTGAAGAATACATTCGATATCATGTACTGTGTATGTTTTTGGTCAGGTTTATGTGCTTTGAAGCAGATTACATATGGTATTTTTTAGGTCTTTGTATCTTGATTTTTTAGCCAGGGTGGTGCATCCGATTTTGTGTGATGAAATTCTACCATTAAAAAAATGGTTGTATCATGGATCTTGCTGCAGATATTTATCCTACAAGTTTTCTTTAAGCAAATTGTGGCTTGCATAGAAGATTGAATAGTCGTCTCTTTAGGCTCAGATTTCAACACTTGAAACTAATAAAAGATGTAGATGGAGAAAAGTTACACAAATGCAACTCATAAGGGTGGGAGACAAATTATCTTACAAAAAAAAAGTAATTATGATACTTACTACTTTCTTAAGATTACAACACGTGCGTTGCACGTGCAAGATTACTAGTTAACTGAAAACATCTAGTATCACCCTAGAAATCAAACTTTGATTTTAAAAATAGCTCATTACTTTGCACAGTTTAATGCACAGCAGCAATTCAATACTACTAGTAACATACTCGCAAGCTCCTTCGAGGCCTCTTCATCGATCTCGCAGCAGAATTCGTAGCTCCTGTCCCACGAAGCATCATATATGCACATCTGCGCCTCCTGCTCACTGCATTTTTCTTCGAAATCAAGAGAGGGCAAAAGAGACAAGAGATCATCCAATCCACCTATTATCATCTGATTACAGAAGGCATCAGAAAAACGTGTAATCAATCACCTTCCCAGCACCCTGGCCAGTGTGGCGACGTAGTAGTCGACGGCCTCCGCGCGGGACACCTCGCCGCCTCCCTCTGGCGCGGGGGGTGCGCTCATGACCACTATCCACCTGGAGCAGCGCGAGTGGATCGAAGCGGCGGGGAGTGGCGACGGGGGTGATGCGGCTGCGGCGAGGCGGAGGAAGCGGCGGCGAGTGGGCCAAGAGAGAGAGGATAAGGGAAGGTGTGGGATGGATGTGGCTTGGGAGGTGGCGGTGGAGACAGTGAGGCTGCCGCCGAGGAGGAGGGAGCGGACGGCGTCCATGGCCAGCGGTGGTGGTGGGAGCTTGCGGGAGTGGCTGGTTCCGCTGGTTGTTGCCGGCTAGCTCGGAGATGACGAGATTTGATGGGCCGGTGAGGAATATCTCGCTGCGGGGTGAAATTGTGGCCCGTTCGCGAGCAGTGACTCGGTGAGCCCAATGGACCTCAGGAGGAGAGCCAAGAAGAAAGAAGGGAATGTAGTACTCCGAGCTAGCCTTCAGGAGGACCTCACGAGTACCTAGTAGGAAACGTACGTGAAGGTTGCGAGAGAAAATCTTTACAAAAAGGCTTTTCTTTGCGAAGGAATCCAGCGAACCGTGCGACAAGTGTCAGCTTTTCCCTTTTCCCTTCTCATGGTCCCTATGGGTGATTAAATATGTGACAGGTGGCAGCATGAGAGAAATTTGGTGAGATTTCTGCTTCCGCGCGGGAGGGCTGTATATGCATTTATTTTGAGATTCATTTAAAAAAATGAAATATCTTAAGAACTGTTTATCCGAATTATAAACCGTTTTTACTTTTGAACTTCTCGCGTCGAGATCTTCAAATCTAGATCCTAGATCCCATATGGATAGGTTTCGATTAACTTTTTTCCTGTACTACCGACCGTGTATAGTTGTACAGCACGTGTCTGTATAGTTGTACAACATATGTTTGTACAACAAGTGTCTATGTAGTCGTACAACCTGTGTGTCTGTACAGGGTATGTATATTTGTACTCCCGGTTAGTTAGTTGTACAACATATGTCTGTATTATTGTACAACCTATGTGTGTGTGGTTGTGTACTTCGTGTTGTGTTTACTTGTACTTCATATGTGCGTAGTCTGTGCTCGCAGTTGTTATAATGTGTACATTATACTTTTTATGTGTAGTTTGTACGCTAATATGGTAATGTGTACATTATTTTCTGTGTAATTATACTAACAGTGTCGGTATACTTTTGTATTTCCTATTATATTTAATCTGTACTCCTTCTATGTAGTTTGTACACCGTTTTCTGTATACTATGTACTTCCAATTCTACTACAGTAATATGTACATGTGTGAGAGCAGACACGGGCTTCGTACAAGAACATACGCGGCGGGAAGGCCTCACGTACAACGTGCGGGTTTTCGTACAACAAGACGTACGCAGCGCCGTATGGGGCGCGCGGGATTCGCTCGTATATGCATGCGGATGCGCCGTGGGCTTCCTGTTGTACACGGTCACAGGGTGGGTGTCGCAGGGCTGCTCCCGATCGAACACGTGGTCAGCTCTCACGCGGGGGGCGTGGGTGAAGATCAAACCTTGACGTCAGCGCGCATGGAGGTAGTGGCCCCCTCGACATACGCACGGGCACGGCGGCGGAGTAGATGCGACTGCGGCCGTTCGCGAATGCATTGGCCGGATATTAATTCATCGCTGGGGAATTAATGCAATCAAGGGACACCGCGGCATGCATGCACCCCCGCGCCGGCGCGTACTCTGGATGCGTGTACGGTCTCGCGCCGTGGTGTGCCGCTCGGTTTTTTTTTTTTTGGAAAAAGTCTATTTTAAATCTTAAACTTGTAATGGTCTGGCAAATTGAACCCCAAAATCAAAATCCCTGTCGGTTTATACCCTGAACTATTGAATCCCGGTTTGGTCTAAATTAAACCTTGGACATGTTTATCAGATAAAAATGTATAAATTAAAATAAATACACTCGCAGACAATATTGACCCACATGTCATATTCATTTTTTCCTTAATCTTTATACTATAATCTAATTTGCTTTGTAATCTAATTTGAGCGGCCGACGACACACGGGAAAAGCTCGGTGCCGACGGCATCACTGGCTGCGCCCGCACGCCGCGCACCTGTGCCTGCTCGGCGACCATCCGGTGGTTGCTGGCCGCCCCGCTCTACCGCATTCATGCGCCTATTAGCCACGCCGCCGGCGGCGGCCCTAGGCCTGCTCGTCAATCATCCCGCTCGGCTAGCCGTGTCGACGCAGTCACTTGCCGCCCCGTTCAAGCTACAGTAGCTATTGTTGCTTGCGCGTACGGGAATCTTGACCAGCCAGCCTGTGACTCCCCCGCTCTTCCCAATCGGCGGCCAGTGCAGGCGGCAAAGAATTGGTCGAAGAATTCGTAGAGCGCACGGTGGAGGCGGCGAAGCGGGTGGTGCGAGCCGCCCACGAGCGCAGCGACGGCGGGAAAGACCGTGGTGAAGTTGAGATCTAGCGCCGCCGCTGCAGCCAGCGCGGCGCAGCACCGGTGCGAGATGGCAAAGGCGTAGGCAGCTTCGAGACGATCAGGCCGAAGCACCGCACCCATGAATCCCTCGAACGGGTCGGCGACGATGTTCTCATAGGTGAGCCCCGCGGCGTGGTTGGGTATCAGGTGCTTGGTATGCATGGCGCTCCGCTCCGCCCTCCACCACGCTGGCTGCTGTGTTTGACCTGCGATTCGGAAGAGATATTCGGGATGGATTTGGATTTGGGATTAATAAATTGGGGGGGCTGGGAGAGAGACCGGGAGGAGGAAGATGAATATGACATCTGGACCCCACTGTAATCCCGGTCGGGATTTTTCTTTCCCAGTGCACCAAACAGCTCTAGGTTCGATTTAGGCCGGGATTGAAAAGTTCAGGGTACAAACAACAGGGATTTCGACTTCAGGGTTCAATTCACCGGACCTCTATGAGTTTAAGGTTTAAAATAGACTATTTCCCTTTTCTTTTCTTTTGCACGAAACCGATCGAAATATAACCGCCTCAAAACCACTGTCTGCACGCGGACGTGTTTTCTCTAACTGGCCGATGGAAGACATCTCGGCCCGACGTGATCTTGAACACGTTTGGCATATGCTCAGGGTTTGACCACGTTTGGGCCTAGCGTACGTACGTGATGCTCCATCCTAAATTCCTAACCCCCATGCAGAATCAATCAACCAAGCTAAGCTCGGGTGCATGCATGCTCTTACATACGTACCCTGGGCCAGCTTGCTTGTGGAGTACTGGTTTGATCAGACTACTCCATCGGCATCTCAATATATATTTTTAAGCCTTCTATTTGCTCACCTACAAAAAATGGCGCGCTGCGCTCAAAACATGCTATAAACTAAGATTTAATAAATCAGTGGCCAAAACATGCTAAATAAAGAACTAAACAATATAATATGGGAAAGTACTCTAATCGTAAGTCTGTGCACTTACGTGCTGGAGGGCCTGCCACAAAACAGAAGGTATCAACGAACTGATAAAGTGCTACCCCTTTATCAAAAAAAAGTGCTACCCTAGAGGCAAATGTGGCAACAATTAATAACCTATGGACACACACATGTGTAGGGCTCGCGGCGGCGATGGGTGTGGTGACTCTGGCAGGAAAGGCAGGGTGATGGGTCCTCGACTGGGCCGGCATGAAAGGAAAAGGTCTATTTTAAACCCTGAACTCGTATAGGGTCCGTGAAATGAACCCTGAACTTCAAATCCCGGTCGTTTGAACCCTGAACTTGCGAATCCCGGTCTATATCGAACCATGCATTTTACGAAACATAGGTATATAACTAACAGGTCCTTAGATTTTACGAATAGGTCCCTAACAATTTTTTTAAAAAAATGCAATCGACTCCCCAATCGTTGGAGCTAGCTACCAGCACGAAGCTCGACATGCATGGTCCCCTTCTGCCCAGACTTCAGGGCTTTCTCCGCGTCAGTGCGGTTCTTGGTATTGTTCTTCTTGGTGATGGCCATCTTGGCCGCCACCTGGGCCACCACCTGAGCCACGAGCTCAGGCAGCACCCCATTACCGACAGGGTCAGTACTCACCTCCGGTTGCGAATCCGGAACCTGCGACGGCATCAGACTGGAGTCCCCGACGCAGACTAGGGCCTGACTAAAGTCGTCACAGAAGGAGTAATACACAGATCGTTCAATGCAGACCGTAGCAATGGCATCAGTAAAGATCTACCATTATCGGACGTGTTCAACGCAAACCGTAGCAAGAACATCACAATGGCACCATCTAGCATCAACATCTACCAAGATCTACCATGACCAATCGCGACATCTAACCGAGCTACGTGAGTAAGAGCAACCGGGGGTGAGTGTTTCCTTACAGTCATCGCTTCCGGTGAAGACAAGCTGCAGGAGCTATAGCCGAGCTTCAGTCGCCGCCCTCGCCCCCGCCGACCGGAGATACCCTCGCGCCGCCGAGCTGCTTGCCGACCGGAGGTGGAGCTCGAATTTGGGAGGAGAGTGGATGGTTCAGACAGCGGTGAGTGGGGGTAGAAATAGAGGAGGGGCCGGTGGGAGGTGACGAAATCCTTCCCGCCCCCTTTTCGCTTTTCGCCTGGGCGCTAGGGAGCTCGCGCCATCTTTTCCGTTCCGGCGCCGCGTCCCTGCCCGTGTAACTTTTGTATCGTCTCGGCGCCAGATTTGCCTGCATCGCTGAAAATGGCCGTAACGGGAGTTCCTCCCGGGCCTGGCCCGTTGCTGCTTTAAGAATCATGCTATGCAACAACGCGGCCGAACCCAGGTAACCAAACGGGCCGATTTTTTCTCCCCCTTACGAGCCAAAGGCCTCGCAGGCAACCAGGCAACCAAACGTGCCCTAAATAACTCTAGAAACTGTTGAGTCTATACACGGCCATTGGTGATTCCACACAACTTGATGCTTCCAAGGACATTGAAAAAAGGAAGGGACCAGAAGTTTCTGGAGGCATTAAATGGCCGGAGTGGAAACAACTCCGGATACTGTACTTTCTTAAGACCGGAGGCTCAAGATGAGCCCGGCTTTAAATTAATAAAGCGACCACCAACCACAGAGTTCGTACAAGCCGTAAAAAAACAGCAACACAAGCACGTAGGCTCGAAAGATAAAGAAACGCCCATGGCGCCCAAGTAGAGGAAAGGGACACACACGCTACAGATCACTAGGTGCGGTAACAGACCCCACAAGGCTGGAACCAGAGCACTCTAAGCTACCAAAAAAGGGGGACGGCAGGAAGGACGAGAGGTTTAGGAGGGCGTAGCCTCCCGCTCCTGGGTGTAGAGCTGGCGAATCCTGCTGATCGTCAACTCCACAATCTCGCGGTCCTGTCTCCTAGCCACTGGCTTCCACACCTGAAGATACATAGAAAGTTTGTACAGGCCGTCAGCGGGTTGGGCGGGAAAAACCCCCTGATTGGTGAACTTGTTCCTAGTCGTCCAGATAGACCAAACTAGCGCTGCACAACACGTCCAAAGAATCTGTTTTGCTTGGTCTGTGTGTTGACACAGTTCCCGGTAGACGTCCGAGAAGCAGGTGGGGTTCCAGGAACACTGGAATATCTCCCTCACTACGCTCCACATGAACTTGGCAAGTGGGCATGTAAAGAAAATGTGGGTGGTGTCCTCCAACGCCCCACATAAGGCACAGTTGCCTTAGAAAGGTCCATGCCGGTGACGGATGTTGTCGTTAGTCGGCAGCCTCTTCCTAATCAGTTGCCATAGGAACACCCTTATCCTCCTGGGGATAGCAATCCTCCAAATCTCGCAGAAATGCCTACGGGGGGTTCCCTCGCAAAGCTTGCGGTATAAGGATCTGACTGTGAACCTCCCCGAAGGTTCCAAGGCCCAGCTTAGCCTGTCGGGTGCCAACGATAACCTCGTGCCACTAATGACACTCAAGAGGTTAACCCATTGGTTCTGCTCCACCGCCCCAAACACGCGCATGCAGGGGATGTCCCAATCCTCCACGAGCTGAGCATGGATTGAATGCGTCAATGAAGTTTCTCCTTGGTCCCAGTGTATTGCCCAGCTAGATTATGGACGTACTGTAACAAGGAGTATTTATGTCTCTCTCAATTGGACAGTTTTTTTAGGATGCCATACGTATAGAAAAAGGAGTCCATAAATACCCTTGATGCCAGGTCATCAATCCGTGTCACTACGAATCTCAGCCCTTCATCGCTTCCAGCAAGCCATAACGAGAAAAGAGGACCAAAAACACACCCAGTCTTCTCCCCGCACTACCTCCTCTCCCTGTCTCCCGCCCCTATAAGTAGAAGGCCGGGTAACAAGAGCTGCGTGCGGTATCGCATGACTTGGCGAGGCGAGGAGTAGGAGTAGGTGATGCGAACAAGCAGAGGCCACGGCGACCTCCTCATCGTATCAGTATCACCATGGAAGCTTTACTCAAGCAAGTAAATCACGCGGCCTCTCTGGTTTCTCTACCTCTCTTTAGACAAAGAGACTAGATTTGCCAGCGCTCTGGTGTGACAATACGTGCATGTTCTTTGCTTCGCTGCTCTTGTGCTCTGCTAGGAGACGAAGGCAAGGAAGAACGGCGCGGAGCTTCGGCCGGACGGGCACTGGAGCCGGTCCGGGCACCCGCCGACCGAATTCCGTCAGAAAAACACATCTCCACACGGCCTTCAACAATCTTTTTTATGCTATGTAAAAAAGACAAATCTCGGTGAGGCGAGGTGAGGCGAGACGTAGGCGTAGGCGATGCAAACAAGTCAGTATCAGCACGGAAGCTTTCCCCAAGTAAGTAAATCTCGCGGCTTCTGTGATTTCTCTCCCTCTCTTTAGACAAGGAGACTACATTTGCCAATGCTTCTTCTGTGGTGTATTCTATGAAGGCATATCCATTCATTGCTTTCAGAGTAGCACCTCCAGCTTCTTCTGTGGTGTATTCTACGAAGGCATATCCCTTTGATCTTTTTGATATCCTGTCCATTATTATCTTAACTGCAATGATATAATTTCATCATGATCAGTATCCCAAATGAAATGAGGTAATGGATAGTTACAAACATTTCTGTGTTAGTACCACAAGTCCACAAACCTTCAACCAGCTCACCGAAAGGCTCGAAGGCTTCCCTCAGAGTTTTCTCAGATGTATAAAACGAAAGCCCTGCCAAATTAGTGAGAACACGATCAAAATATAATTAATTTTACCACACCGTACATTAGTTATCCAGATTAATTGTTGCTTATCTTACAAAAAAGAGCACTAGAAGTTTATGATTTGAGCGAGCAGTGTCCAAGACTCACTTATTTCTGTCTGACTACGCTTTCAATTGAACAAATATGTCTAACTGGTGCTTAGCAGATTTAAATTTCAACACCGCACCTCGAATAGGGCCGAATTGTCTAATTCGTACAACTTAAATTTCCACGGTATTTAGTAAATTAGACATATGATTTATTGACTGAACTTCCCTTTAGAAAAAACGACACAAAATACTACTTCAGAGATCGTCCAGATGTAAGTGATAGGTGATTAACCAAATAAGCAAAATATGTAGACACATATAACTCAAAAAAATGTTTTTTTCAAAATGAATAATACAGTACGTATTAATAATTGCCTAGAGAAAATAGTCTGTCCTTTACCAAAGAGCCTTTTAGTTTTGACATCAGTGATTTCGGTAGCTTACGTAATCATGACACGGGCGTGATCATCACTCCATTATTGCCTCACTCATCTTCCCAACCCCCGCCCCCGGTGATCCCCACGACCCCACCCCACCACGATGACGACAGTAGATACGACACCCCGACGTCCCTCCTCTGCCTGCTTAGTTATAAGTAACCCGGTCCAGCCAAAGATAAACCACCACACCACACGCACCATCCACCAGGAGGAGGAGGGAAAGCAAATCTTCCCATCTCGAGAGAAAGAAAACAATGGAGGCCAACGCCAACGGCGTCGTCTGCGACGGCACGGCGGAGTCCCCGCACGTGGCGATGCTGGTGACGCCCGGGATGGGCCACCTGATCCCGATGGCCGAGCTGGCGAAACGCCTCGCCGCGCGCCACGGCGTCACGGCCACGCTCATCAGCTTCGCCTCCACGGATTCCGCCACGCAGCGCGCCTTCCTCGCCTCCCTCCCGCCCTCCATCTCCGCCGTCTCCCTCCCGCCCGTCGACCTCTCCGACCTCGCCCCCGGCTCCGCCGCCATCGAGACGCTCATGTCGGAGGAGTGCGTCCGCCTGGTGCCGGCGCTCACGGGGATCCTCTCGGGGCTCAGGGACACCACGCGCCTGGTGGCCTTCGTCGCCGACCTCTTCGGCGCGGACTCCTTCGACGCTGCCGTGGCCGCCGGCGTGCCTAGGAGGTACCTCTTCTTCCCGACCAACCTCCACGGGCTCACGCTCATCCTGCACCTCGCGGAGCTGGACGTCTCCCTGCCCGGCGAGTTCAGGGACCTCACCGAGCCTGTCAGGCTCCCCGGCTGCGTGCCCATCCCGGGCAAGGACATCCTCGCGCCGCTCCAGGACAAGTCCGACCCCAGCTACCGGTGGATGGTGCACCACGGCAAGCGCTACCGCGACGCCGACGCCATCCTCGTCAACTCCTTCGACGCCGTGGAGCCGGACGCCATCGCGGCGCTCCGTGTCCCGGAGCCTGGACGCCCGCCGGTGTACAACATCGGGCCCCTCATACAGACCAACGCCGCCGCCAGCCCCGCGGCGCCGCGCGCGGCGTGCCTGGACTGGCTCGACCGGCAGCCTCCCAAGTCGGTCATCTTCGTCTCCTTCGGCTCCGGCGGCGCGCTGCCGACGGCGCAGATGCACGAGCTCGCGCTGGGTCTGGAGCAGAGCGGGCAGCGCTTCCTGTGGGTGGTGCGGAGCCCGAGCGACGAGGGAGCAGTGAACGCCAACTACTACGACGCCGAGAGCAAGAAGGACCCACTGGCCTACCTCCCCGACGGCTTCGTGGAGAGGACAAAGGACGTGGGCCTCCTGGTGCCGTCATGGGCTCCACAGATAAAGGTTCTGGCCCACCAGGCCACGGGAGGCTTCCTGGTGCACTGTGGCTGGAACTCGGTGCTGGAGGGCCTGGTGTTCGGCGTACCCATGCTGGCGTGGCCCCTCTACGCCGAGCAGCGACAAAACGCCGTGATGCTCACCGACGGGATTGGGGCGGCGATACGGGTGCCGGAGACCAAGACGAAGGAGGAGATCGCCGCGGCGGTGAGGGAAATCATGGTGGGCCAAGGTAAAGGCGCAGAGGTACGAGCCAAGGTGGCGGAGCTGCAGAAGGCGGCGGCGGAAGGTCTTGGCGAGGGAGGTGCCGCCACAACCGCTCTGGATGAGGTGGCGCTAAACTGGATAGGTGGCCAAGACAACTAGGTGTCGCCGGCCGGGACACTTGTCAATGGAGCTGGCACCTCCGGTGTGGGTTTGCAATTTTTGTGTTTTCATGAACATTGTAAGGTGTGACTATTCAAGCACACTTGATATTAATATGAAATGTATGTCATGCCACTGTTAGAGTATAAACGCTGATTGATTATGCTGATCCGGTGATTACATATGGTGACATCTTGTGCGAAAAAACTTAGATAGGTTTACTACATAAAATGAAAGCCCTGCCAATTTAGACCAAATTAGTGACAGCACGATCAAAATATAATTGATTTTACCACACTACATTAGTTATCCAGATTAATTGTTGCTTATCTTACAAAAAAGATCACTAGAAGTTTATGATTTGACCAAGTGTCCAAGACTCACTTATTTCTGTCCGACTTCTCTTTCTATTGAACCAATATGTCTAAGTGGTGCTTAGCAGGTTTAAATTTCAACACTGCACCTCAAATTGGGTCGAATTGTCTAATTCGTACAACTTAAATTTCCACGGTATTTGGTAAATTAGACATATGATTTATGACTGAACTTCCCATAGGAAAAAAAAAGACACAAAATACTACTTCAGAGCAAGGCAGAGGGCATCATCCAGGTGTAACTGATAGGTGATTAACCAAATAAGCTAAATGTGTAGACATATATAACTCAAAATTTGTTGTTTCAAAATGAATAATATTAATAATTGCCTAGAGAAAATAGTTTGTCCTTCACCTATAACAAAGAGCCTTTTAGTTTTGACATCAGTGATTTGGGTAGCTTCTGAGGATTTCAAGCTATCATCACCTGAAAACATAAAAAGACTCCAGGCCTGGCTCTTTCCAGCATGCTTTCTTACAAAATTCAAGTTCTGTACTCCAGAGTACAGGCTTACTAGCTATGTTCTCGGTGAGTATAAGATGTAAAAGGAGATACATCAGTTCTATCTCAGATTAAGACCCTAGGGCTAACAATATCATGGAATAACAAGTTCAAAATAATATTTCATGGAACAACAAATGATGAACCTATACCCCCACCCACCCCCAGTCAAGGAAAAAGAAGGATCTTGTAATATGAACCTCAAAAATACTAGCTCATCCCTTAGGTTTGGAGTTAGGACTGACAAAGTGCATTTTCTTTTAAAGAACTACTGAGGGAATGAGAATGAAAGGGATAAAATTTGGAAGTACATTATATTGAAGGCTTAGTATCTCCCCATACAGTGAACCACAATTCTGCTTGACAATGATACCCGCAATATTATAATGGATGAACAACTATGATGCTAGGATTAAGTACAAGCATAATTAAATGAATGGGAGGTCATAAGAAACAGAAGTGATGACACACAGCTTTGTAATCTTTGTTGTCTGATCCAAAATTTGTATCTGGCAAAACAGACAAGACTCCAGGAATATCTGGTGCACAAAGATAAATTGTTGGCATCGCTAAATAAAGGCAGAATCTCCTATAAAGAAAATAGTCAAAGAATTGTCTACACAGTAGGGCAAAGCACTCCATGCTCACCAGCTAGCTCCTTCGCGCATTCTTCGTCAATCTGACAGCAGAACCCATAATTCCTCTCCCATGAAACGTGATATGTGCAGACTTGTGCATCCTTTTCACTGGAAATTTGAAAATAGACAGTAGTCTTATCAGCCTCAGGGCACACAGATAGCAAAGTGGTAGCCAAGTTGCAAATGAGACTCTACATGCTTTCCAACCACTTTCATGAGGATTCGGGCATAGTGGTCTACCATTTGTGCTTTTGTCACAACTTCAACCCCGGGCTTCTCCATTCGGACAAGCCAAAACTCACTTTTCTCAGTAGAAGAAGAGTGGTTACAAGCAGCATCACTCAACCTTGAAAGACTAGCCGGTGAGAAGTTCGAGCTAAGGTCATTCTTCTCTGATGTGTCGCCCTTAACCATCCTAACAGTCAAGACCCAGGCAACTCTGTAAATGTGAAGGGGCATAAGAAGCTGGCATATACGACTTCAAAGCATGTTCACTGTTTATTTTGAGATTTTATTAGATTCGCTTGTACATGGTCATGAGTAATACATGCTCGTGATTCGATGTTACTACTTTCCCAGTGCAGTTTCAGAATCAGCCATACTCACGATACTGAAAACTTATCAAACCATAGTGCAACACACCAACCTAGTTTCAGAATCAGCGTTGCACGTGCAAGATTACTAGTTAACTGAAAACATCTAGTATCACCCTAGAAATCAAACTTTGATTTTTAAAATAGCTCATTACTTTGCACAGTTTAACGCACAGCAGCAATTCAATACTACTAGTAACATACTCGCAAGCTCCTTCGAGGCCTCTTCATCGATCTCGCAGCAGAATTCGTAGCTCCTGTCCCACGAAGCATCATATATGCACATCTGCGCCTCCTGCTCACTGCATTTTTCTTCGAAATCAAGAGAGGGAAACAGAGAGACAAGAGATCATCCAATCCACCTATTATCATCTGATACAGAAGGCATCAGAAAAACGTGTAATCAATCACCTTCCCAGCACCCTGGCCAGTGTGGCGACGTAGTATTCGACGGCCTCCGCGCGGGACACTAGCCACCTGGAGCAACGCGGGTGGATCGAAGCGGCGGGGGGCGATGCGGCGAGGCGAGGCGGAGGAAGCGGCGGCGAGTGGGCCAAGAGAGAGAGGATAAGGGGAGGTGTGGGATGGATGTGGCTTGGGAGGTGGCGGTGGAGACGGTGGGGCTGCCGCCGGGGAGGAGGGAGCGGACGCCGGACGGCGTCCATGGCCAGCGGTGGTGGGAGCTTGCGGGAATGGCTGGTTGCTTGCTGGCTAGCTCGGAGATGACAAGATTTGGTGGGCCGCCGGCCAGCTCGGGAATGGCTGGTCCATGCCCAGGGCCGGTGAGGTACCTCGTGCTGGGGTGAAAGTATGCCCGTTAGCGAGCAGTGACTCGGTGAGCCTACTTCAAAAAAAAAAAGTGACCCGGTGAGCCCAATGGACCTCAGGAGAAATATTCCATGTCCTCACGGATAATATCTAGCTTCTCATTTCTCAAAAAAAAAAACTAGCTTCCCTAAAAAAAATATAATAGTTTCATGTGTTGATCAATTTGAATCAACTCTTTCCACTTTATATTTCTCAACCATATGTATTTTCTTCTCTCTTCGTTATGGTGATGTTCTGAAGTGAGACATGGACGATTTGTGGTCCCATTGTCTGCTCGTAAGATGTTTGGACTGCTCGCCTTTGCTACATGTCTACATGCACCGGTCTGCATTGTTGTTTTTTATTTCAGATCTTGCATGATCTTTTTATCGGTGTGTGTACGAACTATGTTGGTCTGGTGGCTTCAAATTAAAGTAGGGATCATTTGGAGCCTTGATCTCCCTCTATCCCCTCTCAAGCTTCCCTCCCCCGCTTTCGCCCCCCTCCTATCCTCTATCAACAAAAGACTCTAAGGGTGGCGCGCTTCCCTTCTCTCCTCCATAGGCCGCCTCGTCCTCTGTAATTTTGTTCTGAACAACCTACCTTGTGCTCTTTCCTCTGGCCCTCTTGTGTGATCGAGGCCATTGAAAAAGGGCGCCGCGCGTTTTTTTTGGACGGGGAAAGACTCGGTTTCTGGTGCTCGTTGTCTAATTGCCTAGGATAAAGTTTTTTGTCTACGCGGGTCAACGGCTTTGGGATTCGAAACCTTCGAAAGCAAAACTCGTGCATGCTCCTTCACTTCATGGACCGCCTCCACCAACCTGATGAGCTGCCGTGGAAAACCTGATTTTTTTCAACGGCTAGCACGAGACCTCCGCGACGCTCCCCAAATGCTATCCTTCCTCGACAAAATTGTAGCCTCCGACCTCCCAATTTATCGTGCTCTAACCCGTGTTAACCTTAGGGACGGTTGGTGTTGTGCTTTTTGGTTTGACAGGTGGGCTCCAGGGGGATGTTGTACCAGAGATACCCCACGCTCTTCTCCCATTACACCCGTCCCATGCGATGGTTGCTACCACCGTCCTCTACGGCCTCGAGCTCCAGCCCCACCTCACGGTCGCTGCCACACGGCCGAGCTGGTGGACGTTCAACACATCATCGACGTGGTGGCCTCCCTCTCACCTAGTCATGACCTCCGATACATGGCTACGAGAGGAGAGGGGCGGGCGTCGATCACCTCACGTGTGGCCCACCTCCGGACCGGGCGTGTCACCCCTGACAGCTCTCTAGGATCTACAGACTGGCCCCACAGATCAACATTGGTCTTTTCTACGCACTTTGTCCTCACTAGTGTGCACCTGGGAAAGACTTCCCGATCGGTCACCCATCATCAAATCGCTCCGGACCAAGCACGCTTAACCTCGGAGTTCTTTTCAGATGAGCTTTCGGAAAAGAAGTTGTAACTTTTTAATATGAGTATTCTATCAATCCTATTAAGCCTTGAGCCAGGATCTCACAATCCGCCCGTGCCGCGAAAAAATATAGCATTGTAAGCGGTTTGGGATGTGTTCAGGCTACCGATGCTTATTTACTTTGTACTTAAAATATATTTTCAATATACCTAAGAAAGGAAAAAAAATGTCAAACAGATTAGAAAAATATTTGTCTGTACAGATAGTCGTTTCATGAAAAATCGGCATTTTTTACCAACCGTTGAGATGTATTACCCACCTATTTTCCGTTGACGACCGGTGCCACCAGAATCGACGTAAGATCTCGCTAAACATACTTTAGGGAAGACAATAGAGACAAAGAAAACTTGTTTCTCACATGTGCATCTCTTTCTGTCGTGGTTACTCACCTCTTTTCACCGGTGCGATGGTCGGCGTGTATCCTTGTTACCGTCGATCGCTCCTCGACTTTGTCCCGTGAATGAACGAATAAGGTGACCCGACGTGTGCAGCTGCTCTGTACTCTACCTTGTACGGAGCGTATTACCGTGTATGAAAGCGGTAAAAGAAACGGGAACCAACCAAATCTTTATACGTACTCTTATACGGCTGTACTTGCTGCTAAACGTCATTCCAGTTTCCAGCTGCTCTCCGTAGTACGTCACCGCGGACCGGTTCAACGCCACACCTGACCTGACCTGACATGCATGATGCATTTATTACTACTTGTCGCGGTCCCGATATCAGTCTCGCTGTCTGCATTCTCCTGACTCCTTTTCATGTCATGGTGCCGCGATCATTACGTACGCATGTGTCTCTATTTTATCTATTTAGATATATTTGTATATATATAAACGAGTGAACATATATACCAGTACCATCGTTGGTGGTGAATCTGGATGCTGGCGTGGGCTCAAGGTGCAACTGTGCCACCCACCTAGCTTCGATATCAGTATAACGAGAATCGCCATGAGATTTTGCCAAAAAAATATGTGAGCAAGAAACTGAAAGACCGACGACGTCTTAGGGCAACCTTTTCACACATGCTATGTTAGCCCAACAAGTTAACCAAAAATCAAATCCCTGCTTTTTCAACCTTTCTCCGGTTAATGAATAAACTGAACCCAGGTGTGCTGCTCCTTTTTCCACTGAACGGACCGTAGTCGCGAAAGCGTGCAGTGCAAAGTTGAGCTGGCCAACCAAATTCAGTTGCTCGTGCTAGAGGTCATTGCATTCCAGGTGCTCCGTACGTACAACGTCAGCTGGAGGACTACTCTGGCGCCGCCGCTCAAGCGACGGCGGCGGACCAGTTCAACGAACGCCACACTGCCGGTGCCCGGCGGACGGCGGTGCATTCACTGCTTGCTTGTCCCCGTCCCCAGCTATCCCGGCTCACTTGTCTTCTTACCTACCTCCTCTCCCTTTCGAATCTACGTACTTATATGTGTCCGATCATCCGTGTCAGTATTCATTTGCGAATTCAGATAGTCTCTCTGCTCAAGCTCAACTCGAGGGCTCGATCGACCATGTCGCTGATCGTTGCCACTTTCACAGTCCTCGCTCTGAGCTTCATCCATGCGCCGGGCGACGCGGCGACGGCGGACGCAGTCTCGGCGAGGCGGCCGCTGCGGGGCAACGACACGATCGTGTCGGCGCAGGGCAAGTTCGAGGTCGGCCTTTTCAGCCCCGCTGGCAGCTCCGGCAGGTACTACCTCGGGATCTGGTACAAGAACATCCCCGTCCAGACCGTCATCTGGGTCGGCAACCGCGCGGCTCCCCTCTCCGACGTCGCCTCCGCCCAGCTCCGGGTGTCCGCCGACCACGGCAACCTCGAGCTCGTCGGTCTCGCCGCCAGCCCACCGTCGTCCGCGCCGGGCGTCGTGTGGTCGTCAAACCTGACGTCGTCCACGTCGTCGTCGTCGTCTGGGTCGAACCACACGGCGGTGATCCGCGACAACGGCAACCTGGTCCTCCTGGACGGCGGCAACGCCTCCAACGTGCTGTGGCAGAGCTTCGACCACCCGACGGACACGCAGGTGCCCGACGCGTGGCTCGGGGAGAACAAGCTCACCGGCGAGTACCAGACGCTGACGTCCTGGCGGAACGCGCAGGACCCCGCGCCGGGGATGTTCACCGAGACGGTGGACCCCGACGGCACCAGCGAGTTCTTCATCCTCCGGAACCGGTCCCGCGTCTACTGGCGGAGCGGCGTCTGGACGGGCCGCGTCTTCGCCGCGGTGCCGGACGCGACCAACAACGTCCTCTTCAACCAGACGTACGTCGAGACGCCCGAGTACCGCCGCGTCACCGACGTGCTCTACGACAACGCCACCATCACGCGCATGGTGCTCGACCTCAACGGCCAGATCAAGCAGTACATCTGGGTGCCCGCCAGCCAGAGCTGGAACTTCTTCTGGGCGGCGCCCACCGTGCAGTGCGACGTGTACGCGCTCTGCGGCGCCTTCGGCGTCTGCGACCGGAGGAGCCAGCCGCCGTGCACTTGCCCGCCCGGGTTCGCTCCGGCGTCGGAGGGGGACTGGACGCTCAGCGACTGGGGTGGCGGCTGCCGCCGGAGCTCGCCGCTCACGTGCGCGCGCAACGGGTCGACCTCGACCACGGACGGGTTCCTCCTGCTCAGTGACGTGAGGCTCCCCGACGACTCGGTGGCTGTGGGCGCCGCGCAGAGCCAAGCAGAGTGCGAGTCGGCTTGCCTAAAGAACTGCTCTTGCCAGGCCTACACCTTCTCCGACTCCGGCGGGTGCGCCGTCTGGCAGGGCGAGTTCCGCAGCCTTGAGCAGCTCCATACGGACCCCGGCAGCTCCGGGTCAGGCATGTATCTCCGGATTTCAGAATCAGGACTGCGTGATCTTCGCAGCGTGGAGGGCAGAGGGAAGAAAGAGAAGAGAACAGTATGGCTTGTTCTTGGCATCGCATTGGCAGGTGTTGCAGCATTGGCCGTGTCGATATTTCTGGCCTGGAGGATTGTCCTTGCCCGGAGGAGCATGTCAATCGAGAAGGGCTCTTCCCTGGCCGTGTACAGCTACGGCGACCTCCGCGCCGCCACGAAAAACTTCTCGGACCGGCTGGGCGGCGGCGGGTTCGGGTCGGTGTACCGCGGCGTCCTGAAGAATAAGAAGAACAAGGGAGACGTCACGACGACGACCCAAGTGGCGGTGAAGAAGCTGGAAGGTCTCCGGCAGGGCGACAAGCAGTTCCGGACGGAGGTGAGCACGCTGGGGAACATCCAGCACGTGAACCTCGTCCGGCTCCTCGGGTTCTGCTCGGCGGGCGACGACGTCATGATGCTCGTCTACGAGTACATGCCCAACGGCTCCCTCGACGGCTCCCTCTTCCGCGGCGACAGCTCGTGCCTGAGCTGGAGCGACCGCTACGGCATCATGCTGGGCGTCGCGAGAGGGCTGTCTTACCTGCACGACGGCTGCCGCGAGTGCATCATACACTGCGACATCAAGCCGGAGAACATACTGCTGGACGAGGGCATGTCCCCGCGGATCGCCGACTTCGGGATGGCGAAGCTGGTCGGGAGGGACTTCAGCCGCGCCCTGACCACGATGCGGGGCACCATCGGGTACCTGGCGCCCGAGTGGATCTCCGGCCAGCCCATCAGCGCCAAGGCGGACGTGTACAGCTACGGGATGGTGCTGTTCGAGATCATCTCGGGACGGCGCAACTCCGACGGGTACCACCGGCATGGTGCAGGGCATGGCAATGGCGACGACGGTGACTGTGAGGCGGAGGTGGCGGCGTCAACGTTCTTTCCCGTGTGGGCTTCGGCGAAGGTGGTGGAAGGGGAGGTGGGCGCCGTGGCCGACCCGCGGCTGCGCGGTGACGTGAGGGCGGAGGAGCTGGAGCGGGCGTGCAGGGTGGCGTGCTGGTGCATCCAGGACCAGGAGGCGCACCGCCCCACCATGGCGCAGGTCGTGCAGGCGCTGGAGGGCGTCGTCCACGTCCACGCGCCGCCGGTGCCGCGAGCGCTGCAGCACCTCGCCTCACTCGCGTAGTAATAATCCACGCGCCGAATGTGTTGTTCATTTCAGAGTTTTGTACATCAATAATGCTAGACTTACGGAAGAAAAGCCTACGGACAATGCTTACGGATGGACGTGTCCAACCGTGATTAGTTCACGGCCCTCCCTGATTTTCACTGCGGCCCACCCCTGATAATCTCCTTGACACAGTGCTAATCCCGTAAGCATTCTCTGTAACTTTATTTGTACATTACTGCAGTTTTTAAAAAGTGGTCCACAGTAAGGCTCCGTTTGGCAACGTTTTGGCAGCTCTGTATTTTAAAGTATTCAAAAAATATTTTAGAGCTAGTTTGGCAGCAAAAGTAATTTTTGAAATATTTTCAAAATACTACGGTTTCTCAAAAAACACAGTTTCAAATTCTTTGATGCGTTTAGCTTGACTAAATGCTTAAATATTAATACTTTAGTATACCTCAAAACGTGCTACATTTTTTTAAGTATTGGAAATCAGTCTGGACCACTTTTTATAAAACTGAAGTATTACTATGACATGCACATGAATACGAAGTATTACTATGCAGGGACAACCTCTACTACTTTGTTTTTTTTTTAACTTTGCTGCCAAACTAGCCCTTAGTTTCTAAAAATATTGAAATATCAAATACTTTCAAGTGTTTGGGTTTAGTTAAAACATTTATATACTTCAATATCTAGTAAACTACACTATTTCTTTGAAGTATATAAAAAAGAGGGTTGGACCTCTTTTTTCAGTACCAAAGTATTGCTTCGCTATGCATATGAATATTGTAGTTTCTATTATGTCCAAAACTTGTTGTTTTTGTCTTTAGTTTATAAAACATAATATTTATGGGACCCAAACGCTTTGAATTACTTGATAATTCGGTATCTTTAGAAACTGAAGTATTATCAGAAGAAATGAAACTCCCGAACGGACATAAGATGTTTCAACGGTTCAATCTCTACTATTGAATGCAGAGACAAAAAACATACTCCCTCCAGTCCAGTAAAATTGTCGTATAGATCACACTGTAGTAGTACGAAACATCTATGTACAAGTTGCGACACATATTATAGATTGAATGGAGTAATTAGGTCCATCACAATCGGTAAAAATATCGGAGGTGGCCCATCGGATATTGTGTGAATACAATTTTCCATGCGACACACAATAGCCTCTCTTAGCTTTAGCTTATGATCGCTAGAAAAATACTGTCGTGTAGGTAGAGGCAATGAAAATAATAGTATGCGTAGAGCTCCGAGTATGGTAAGGTACGACAAACGCCCTACCTTAAAAATTTTGGTGAAAAGTTTCGGATGCACATGCTTTCCCTGAACAATTTTGAGTGGTTGTACAATCGAAACAAACGCCTCATGAGAAAGTTACGCTTATTTTAAGCAAAACTGATTCTAAAATGAAAACTAATTCCAGTCTAGTAAAAAATTAATGCTTTACGCGATCTCAAAACCGAACCAATCAACAAATGCAAATCCTCAAACCAGAGAAGTTCCTCAAACCGAAGAACCTTCTCGAGCCGAAGAAGCTACCCGAGCTGAATCAACTCCTCTAGGTGGACCTTCTTTCTCGAAGGAAGTCTATTTTGCATATCTTGTTGCCAATGTCAATACTTACTCGTCTCGGAGTAGGTATGGATGTTATTGTTTCGGATCCCCGTCTTAGAAAACACCCATTGAGGACTTGGATGACTTCTCCATATATGAGATTTCTTTTTTCCTTAGAGACCAACTTGAGACATTTATTGCTGTTGTGAGAGGTGATCCAAGTTTTGCGAGTTGTCATGATCTTTTTAATCTTACTGTGAAGATGGTTTAGACTCATGATAGACACACGGTTTTTCCTTTAGTGTATCGACTGATTGAGTTGGCATTAATTTTACCTGTTGCAAAAACATCAGTAGAGAGGGCTTTCTCAGCTATGAACATTTTGAAGACTGAGTTGAGGAATAAAATGGTTGACGATTGGATAAATTATAGCATGTGTGCTATATTAAGCTAGATGTATTTAAATATGTCAATGATGATGATATTTTATATCGTTTTCAAACATACGAGGAGTCACGTAGAGGAATTTTACCTCCTCGGTTGTTTTGGTAAGTTCTTATATAATTATCTTGATTGATTAACTATTTCACTTGATGTTTGTGCCTCTCTTTTTAAATTATTATTGCTTTCTTGACGGTATCAATTCTACTTCTGGTGTTCATGAAATTGAAGAGGATCAAATTAAATAAATCATTGGTGTTAACATTTGGTACTATCTTTGGTATCCCCATGCAACTGTTTGTAGCTTTCAGTCATCTCTTATCCATGCTAGTTGACGGGTAAACAATGGATTTAAAATTATATGTTCATTTTTACAATTGTACTAAATATTTTATATTTTTACAAAGTTTTTTTAGTAGGAGTTTTTTACGCTTAATTTTTTGCCCGGGTCTTTGCTCCGTTTCAGGATCCGCCACTGTACCAATGATGCATGCATATGTTCGCAAAACAAATAAGAAAATGCACATGTCACCCGCGATTATTCAGAATAATAATCACACCAATGCGTAAGCCAATCCGCGTCGCTAATGTTAACAATCACGAATTCACGATGGTAAGGTGAGCCGATGAATTTATCCACCGAAATTTTTCCAATTATACACCGTTCCGTTCTAAAAGTCAAAGTCAACGATCCAATCACAGTATCCCGAGCTCCGCACGCCAAAACCACCCCCCCTTCCCCTAGCCGGTTTCCTCCTCCTCACTTGCCCTCCCCGTCGCCGCCTCTGACCCCACCGCCACCACCGCAGCGCCGCCGGGATCTCGACCGGCGATGCCGCCCCCGCCCCGCCCACCGCCGCCTCCGCCGGAGCAGCCGCAGCTCCACGGCGTGGTCATCATCACCCTCCCTCCGCCCGACCAGCCCTCCAAGGGCAAGACCATCACCGCCTACGCCTACACCGACGAGCCCCCGGCCTCCCTGTCCCCGCCGCCGCACCACCGGGGCGCGCCCGCGTCGGCCGCGGCGGACTCCAGGCGGTCGAGGCGGGTGGTGTCGCCGCGGCGGGCGGCCGCGATGGTCCTCGTCCTGGGCGCGCTCGCGCTCGCGGCCTACTACTGCTTCTACTCGGACGTGGCCGTGCAGTTCCTCGGGATGGAGGAGGAGGCGCAGGAGGAGAGGGGCGACACCAGGTCCTTCCTGCTGCCGCTCTACCCCAAGGCGCGCCAGGGGCGTGCGCTGCGGGAGTTCGGCGACATCAAGCTCGCCGCCAAGAGGCTCGACGACGACGGCGGCACCAGGAGGGTCACGAAGAAGCTGGATGTCAAGGGGGCGGCGACATCGGCCGGGACCAACTCCACGGTTCTGCTCCCGATCAAGGGCAATGTGTTCCCCGATGGGTGCGTACTAACTAATTCAATTAGCCATGAATCTGATTCAATTCGTGTCACCGATATTGCTATTCCACGTTATGATTCAATTAAATCAAGGGGATAATGGTTCTACTCGGCTTGGAGGTTGCTTCTAATGATCAAATCCAAATGTCGATAGCATGGTCCATGGATCTGGTTTGGGGGAGGGATGGGCTATGCCATCTTATAAGTAGAATCTAGATCCGTCTTAATGCTTATATGACATAATTGGGTTCAGTTTCGTCCTAAAAAAAGATTTAGATGATGTGATGAGGTTTAGATTTAGTAAGTACTAAAAACAGGTTTGGGCCTCTTTGGATTACAGAGTTGAAAAACAGAGTAATAGGAAAAACATAGGAATCCGACAGGTTTATCAGTGCAAAACAGAGGATTGTAAAACGCAGGAAAACTACAGGAAAAGTGTCTCGATCCTAAGCGCTTGAGTCTAAAAAAGAGGTTGGAGTGGATGTTTAAATACCTATGAAATTGTGGCATAGGAATCCAATCCATAGGATTTTGATAGCACCATTCCTTTAAACCAAAGGCAGTCCATAGGAATAATCCCTAAGGATTGGAATCCTATGAAAATCCTACATTCCAAGAGGCCGTCGAAGTTTGCCTTTCGTCCAATTACACCTCAGTTCTAGAACGTGTTGAGAGTATACTATATATATCTAAGCCGGAAGTCCAGTTATATAGTGAAAATACACTTCTTCGAAGATCATGTCCGTACAACTATTCAGGTCCGAGTATCGATCATCCTTAGTTCAAGCTAGCATCTTCAGTAGACTGAACTCTGTATTCTGATTGAAAAACGATGGCTGCTATTAATGTTAGCGTCTCTGTAAATATGTCATGCTTGGCCTGTTAAGGCTAATATATTACCTTACACTAAACGCAGGCAGTATTACACATCCATCTTTGTTGGCAATCCACCAAGACCTTATTTTCTTGATGTTGATACTGGAAGTGATTTGACGTGGATCCAGTGTGACGCACCCTGCACAAACTGTGCCAAAGTAAGCAAAAAATCCGTCTCTGTACATCAATATATAATTAGGCTTACTGTTCTTCCCAAGTTTATTGCACTGCTCTTGAACAAATTTGCTCCACGATCGCAGGGACCTCATCCTTTATATAAGCCAACAAAAGAAAAGATAGTTCCTCCCAGGGATTCGCTGTGTCAAGAGTTGCAAGGCGACCAGAACCACTGTGCGACTTGCAAGCAATGTGACTACGAAATTGAATATGCTGATAGAAGCTCCTCTATGGGTGTCCTAGCAAAGGATGACATGCATCTGATCGCTACAAATGGCGGAAGAGAAAAACTAGACTATGTATTTGGGTACTGTCAAACCTTCAAAGAGATTGCATGTTTCACATGCATGATATGTTAGATTGATTTAATTCACCAAGTATCTAACTGATTTCCCCCCCTACCAAATAGGTGTGCATATGATCAGCAAGGCCAGCTTTTGTCCTCACCAGCAAAGACTGATGGGATTCTTGGTCTTAGCAGTGCAGCAATAAGCCTTCCTAGTCAGCTAGCCAGCAAAGGAATTATTGCCAACGTTTTTGGTCATTGTATCACCAGAGAGGCAAATGGTGGTGGGTACATGTTTCTGGGTGATGAATATGTACCCAGATGGGGATTGACATGGGCTCCTATTCGAGGTGGTCTAGAGTAAGTCACATCATTTGTCTTTTTTAAAGTTTACTTGCATGTGTTGCCATATTTAGCACCCCTTTCTCATTTGGCTTCTAAATCAAAGCAGAAATATAGTACTAGCTTTTATTGCTAACATTCCTCAACTCTCCTCAATGAATTTTTTATTGCCAGTAACTTGTACCACACACAAGCCCACAACGTGAATTATGGAGATCAGCAGCTCAGTTTGCACGGGCAAGCAGGAAACTCTGTTCAAGTGATTTTTGATAGCGGAAGCTCATATACATACCTTCCAGATGAAATATATAAAAACATTGTCGCTGCTGTGAGTGCTGTTATTGCTTTTACTTATGGTTGAATCTATCCAATCTCATTTACTAACTTTTGTTCTAATTTCATAGATTAAATCTGACTCGCCCGGTTTTGTCCAAGATGACTCAGATACGACATTACCTCTATGCTGGAAAGCTGATTCTTCTGTGAGGTAATAGGCTGGAACTGTAATAGATCATCTCTCCTAGTAGGGGAGGTTCGACAGGAAAATCCCCGTAGCAGAAACAACTTGCCCTTTCCCTAACCATCTCCCAATTTTTCAGGCATTTGGGAGATGTCAAACAGTTCTTCAAGCCGTTAAACCTTCATTTTGGGAGAAGATGGTTTGTTGTGCCCAAAACATTCACCATTCTCCCTGACGATTATTTAATCTTGAGTGTAAGTCTTGATGTATCTTTATAATTTTCTGTTACGTCTTGTAGCATCTATCCACATATCTAACATGAGTTCGATGCTGAAAATCCCTGTTTATGTTTTTTTCTCGCTGGACTTATTTCAGGAGACGGGCAATGTTTGTCTGGGGCTGCTAAATGGAACAGAAATCAACCATGGGTCAACAATAATAGTCGGAGGTATATGGTTCTCTTCTCTTGCTCTCCAATCAGTAATTATGGCTGTGTAATCTAACGGATAATTTTGTCGAGCCTGTCATGATAATTTGCTGAATTTATATGTAGATGTTTCTCTGCGCGGCAAGTTAGTTGTGTACGACAATGAGCGGAGGCAGATTGGATGGGCTAATTCGGAATGCACCAAGCCACAATCACAGAAGGGTTTTCCCTTCTTCCTCTGACGAGCATAGCACAACAAACATGGTTAAGTGATACTCTACTACATAGATAATGCCATTGGAGCTGCTCTATCGATAGCAGCTGCCATTATGTGCCATATCTCGTCGAGTCACTGACCGTAAGCCCCGCTGTCCGTTGTAGTACTATTTGTTTGTAATGCACCGTATTGTATATACCCAAGAAGAAATGTATGTATTATTCAGCTGAAGAATGCCTGAATGACCTTAAATACACGATCGAAGACTGTATTGTATGTAGTTCCACGGGCCTGTAGACCTAGAGTTATCCATGTAGAGTATATATATATAGTTCCTGTCACCCTGAGAACTTGGTAACTTGTATTTACATGGTAACTTTTATTACACTCTCTGATTCCCATCTCTATTTACATGGTAATAAATTGTAATGCAGAACCGGTCGGTTAATTACTGTTTAACTTCTTTAATTAGTGTTTAACTTCTTGCTACACGCCTCATCTATTCAGTCTAAAAAATCTTCGTATTCTGCCTACGAGACTCTCCTCCCGGCCGGCGGCAGAGGGCTCCTCCACGGGATCCTTGAAGCCGGCCTTGTCGCTCAGCTCCTCGACCGCGTCGACGAGGTTCCGGAGCCGTGCCACGAACTCGATGAGGAGCGACGCGAACGTGGCCAGCGACAGCGCGCTCGCGCTCTCGTACGTCCTCGCCTCCGCGGCCTCGAACGGCAGCCCCGGGTGGAGCGGCGGCAGCCGGAAGGGCCAGGACGACTGCGGCTTGAAGAGCAGCAGCCCGTCCGCCGCCAGGGCCGCCGTTGACGACGACGCCGCAGAGTCGAGCGGGCCGAGGGACGTGTTCGAGTCCGACTTGTGCATCCCGCTCGCGCTCGCGCTCGCCCCGCCGACGTTGGCGAGCACGGCGTGCCGGGCGAGGGACGTGCTCGAGTCCGACTTGTGCATCGCGCTCGCGCCGCCGCCCATGTTGGCGAGGACGGCGTGCCGGGCGAGGGACGTGGTCGAGTCCGACTTGTGCACCGCGCCCGAAATGCCGCCGATGTTGACCACGACGGCGTGCTCCGGCGGTGGCGGCTCGTTCTCCCTGGCGGCTCCGGCTCCTTCGTGCCGCTTGCAGGCGACGACAGCCTCCCACCGCTCCGTGTTCACGAAGAGGTAGGACCGCTGGTCGATCTTCTTCTGCAGCTCCTCGGCGGCGTGGTGGACCTCGGCGAGGATGTTCGGTGAGCTCAGCCTCGTCATGGTCTTCACCCGCTGCCCGAGCTCCCGCAGCACCTTGGCGGATTCATTGCCCACCCTGTGGAGCTCCGCGCTGAATACCTTCCTGCTCTCCGGCGGCGACTGGAATTTTTTTACAAGGAAATGTTCAGTCAGGAAACTGATACAATCAGTCAGTTATTCGCTAGTGTCATGGGAAGGAAATGCACGAACCTGGATCTCCGACAGGATGCACCCGTGCAGCGCCATGACGGCGAAGGAACAGTGCCTCAGCGCGCCGCCAACTTTAGTGTAGTTCTTCCAAGGATACTTCATCATCTTGTAAGGCCCGTGCGGTGGCTCCCATATAGCAAATCCCAGCTGCAAATTAACACAGCATTACACTATCGTTAACATTTATGCAAGGAGAAGTAATAATCCTAGCTAGAAACATTGAGTCTGGAGCAAAAAGGCAAGAACATATACATACCAGGGTTTCCTCTTGTGCTTCAGACTCAACAGCTGCCCTGTACCCGCTGTACAGAGGATCATCAGAAGCCTGGTAAGTGAGTATCTTGGAAGGAACCCTCTCGTACTCCATACATGTCAGGTATCCATCCACGCATCCTGCAACAAACAACCAACAGCAAAAAACCGGTTGGAATCATGTCCAAAGAATTCTAGCGTTGGAGACTGTTGGAAGTTGGTCATGATAAGCCGTAGTAAATACCTTCTAAGGACTCTGCTACTCTGGAGAAGTTCTTGGCAACCAGGTGGTGCAGATCTTCTCCTGCCCAGATGGGGTATATGCCTATGTTCACCGCCAGACTCACGGCGGCGCCGATGACGATCAGCAGGAACCTGCTCACGGCCGTGCCGGTGAACTGCCCCGTGTTGTACCCGGACACCGTGACGTAGCAGAAGGTGAGGAGGAAGACGCGGAGCCCGTACTCGTATGGCTTCGTCTTGGGGTGCAGCTTTATCAAGGTTGTACCAAATCCTGGCAAAATCACAACGTTCAAACATCGGAATTGCTACAGATTGTGCATGACGATTTGGGATTTCAGCATTTTCTTGGTAGTAATTTACTAACCAACAACGAAAGTGGAGATGATGAGAAACACTACGTCCAGATTGCCAATGTGCGTGGCCAATTCAGCTACTGCTAGAGCAAGCCCTCCTGCAGTGAGAGTCCCCAGTCCCCTGTTCAGCCCTTTGCTCAAGGTTGCACCTGCGTGACAAAATAAAACCCATTTAACCTCCTCTGAACACATATATTGTGCAACGTACGGGCAGGGCACCAGGTTCATAACCCAATTTCCTTTTGAGATGAGTTCACAGTGTCTCAAAGTATTTCCTTCGTCCAAGAACATGAGTATTATTGTGTTTGCAGACAATTTTTTTTTATTTTAACCACTAGTATGCGCAAGAGTATATGGATTGCGCAAGGCAAGAGCAATATCAGGTATATCACTGTACATGTTTTGTAAAATCATGTTATGTTATACTGTAGTCAAAATCACACATGTCCAAAGGATCTATGGTGCGCATCAGAAAAAAGTTAAAAGTTGTGCAGCAGAGATCAATAGATTTATTTTTATTTATTTTGCCGGGAGATCTTTTGAAGTTTTATTTGCAAATAGGGCAGTGCCCACACTACAAAGATCGATTATACTTCCATGGTGCTCTTTGGACAAATTCTAGGATGTGGTTATGTGTTGTTCATTTACAGTTTGTTGGAAAATATCCCCGACTCTGAGTAACCATGAGCCTTCTTCCATTGCCAGAGATGAATATTTAGAGTACATGTTCCTTCCACCATCACAAGTGTATGAAGTGGCAATTCTAATGAGACTAACTTGTAATTCGCCCGTTTACCATTGCTGGCAGTGACAGGCAGTGGACGGAAATTCAAAACTTTTAGCATATATTGTAGCAATCGTAGTCTCCTAGTACGTACAGTAGTACTACTGCATTTGCATGCTCACGTCTAGCTCTGTTGAGTAGTTTCAAAGGAAAATCTTTGCTATAGCTTATTGCATCTATATGCAATTCTGCATAGTACAATTAATGGTAAACTAGATGGAGAGATTCAGAAATTAATTTGCTCTGGCCCGTGCAATGCAGAAAAGAAAACGAAAGAATAGAAGCGGCCGCGCGCGCATCAGGGTACGTAACGTACCACAAGGATCGCAACGAACACAAAGATCGTCGATCGGTAGTGTGAAATTAAGGAACGGAAAGAGATTAAGAGAAGGGAGTCTGACCAATGCTGAACTCGAAGACGACGACGACGGTGAGGATGGCCCAGACGGAGTGGCCGACGATGTCGCTGGGCTCGCGGAGGAAGACGAGCAGCGTGATGAGCGCGAGCGCGGTGGCCACCTTGGCCGCGAACACGGGCTTCCTGGGATCCTTGCGCGCGAACGCCCACATCTCCCTGCACCCGGCCCGCACCGCCTCCGCCGCCCGCCGCAGGGGTCCTCCCCGCCCCTCGGCGGCGGCGCCGGAGGTCCCCGGGAGGACGCCCCAGTCGGACGGCGGCAGCAGCGGGTCCCCCAGCCCCCGCTGCTCCAGCGTCGACCGCAGCGTCCGCAGCTCCGGCGGCAGGGGCGCCAGGGGCGGCAGCGACGCCATGATCGACGTACGATCGAGGTCCTCCCGGCGGATCGATCGTGGTGCCTCGATCGTACGTGGGACGCCAGGAGTCCGGCGCTCCGTCTTGCTCGGAGCTATTTGTTACAGTGTTCTTTTACCAGGCTTGCTTCCTTGCGCTCGTGTGTGGCTCGGACACGAGGAGCTCCCGTGCGCGCGTCGACTTGACGTAGCGGGCCATGGAATACAGTCCACTTCCGATTTAAAACCAACGAGGCCCATCAAACGCCGTTTCGGGCCAGCAGGAACACCTCCCACGCCACGGCCCACAATCCCCGTTTGCGTCCAGGACTTCTGGAGCGAGCGAGCCCTACTCCTACTCCTCTCCCACCGTCGCCGTCTTCCTCCCATCCGCGCCGCCTCATCGGCACCCATCCTCCTCCCCTCCACCGCCGACCCCGCCGCTCGCGCCGCAGCGTAACCCAACAACGAGACGCGGTAGCCATCCGAGCTTACAGGCAGTAAGCGAGCGATGTCGGAAGCGGCGGCAGCGCCGATCGGCCTGTCGTGGGCGCCCAAGCTGCCATCCCTGTCGACGGCCGGCAGCGGCAGCACGAAGGGCTCGGCGCCGGCCTCGAGCGTTGGCGCGCAGGATCCCCTCTGGAAGCCCAGCGGCGAGCTCGTCGACGGCCTCTTCGTGCCGCCGAGGGACCCGAGGAAGATCAACAAGCTGGCCAGGAAGAACCTCAAGGACACCACCGGCAAGGGCTGGTGGGTTGCGCTTGCGCCCCTCTTGATACATTACTACTAGAATTATTCATTCGGTCGATTTTTTTGTGTGGATGGGTGCTTATGATTCGTTTTTTCAGGTTCGACATGCCCGCGCCGACCATCACGCCTGAGCTTAAGAAAGACCTTCAGATTTTGCAGGTATGGTGTTACAACGCCCGTGTATTGTTATGTTATCAGAAGTACGTACATAGTAACTAATTGTTGCTGCATTATGTAACTGTTAAATCATCATCGGGCAGAGAGCTACCTGTTTAGTTTTGCATTTAGGAAGGTGATACTGAACTCCTGATGGGCAAGCAAGCATCACCCATTTGATAATTATGTAGTAGCGCTACAGAGAATGTAGAATTGTAGATTATGCCTACTCATGGATTGTCTTTTTTCTTGCCGTATACATACACTTACACCAAGGACAATAGATTTCTCCGGCAACAAAAGTTAAGTGTTTTCCTTTTGTGTGGTCTTAGTAGGAGAGAATTAAGTATTAACCATGAAGCAAGCATGCATGCTTTAAGGAACACTTGGTGTTACATCAGTATTTGCTTGGTGACATGCACCGTCTTTGCATAGCATTACAATCTGATCGTACTATTTTACTATAAAAAAAACAGATATTGGAACTTGAAGTAAAATGTAAATTTGAATGTTGAAGCATGATGTTTGTTGAGGCTTTACTTTTTCTTGAGTGTTTATCCTTTTGACCCACCAGCTTAATATGCTCGGCTTATATTTCGCAGCTGAGGCATGTGATGGACCCCAAAAGGCATTTTAAGAGGTCTGGTAAATCCAAGGCCCTTCCGAAATACTTCCAAGTAAGTGATCAAATCACAAGCTTTATTAAATATTTTGGATATCTCACTGTTGAAAACTTATGAATGTTCATCAGTAGTTAGTGTGCTGAATATCTTGATAATGGATTTAGGTCGGAACGGTTATTGAGCCCGCATCTGAGTTCTTCTCAAGTAGGCTCACAAAGAAGGAGCGCAAAACAACCTTGGTTGATGAGCTATTATCTGACCAAAAACTCAAGGACTACAGGTAAGCCTGTGCCACTTTTTTATGCACATGCACTGTTACTGGAATGCTCACTGTCTTTATTCCTATTGTTCACTTGTCGATGCAAGTATTTGTGTATATATTGCATATGTTTGGATGGCCCTTTGGTTTCTGAGAGTTCAGGGGTAGTTATACAACAGCAGAACCATATTCTAAAAGTTAGAGTCGAGCCTTTCCCTTTTTTTTGGATTTGGATTCAGACGCAGTGTTCCAGCGCATGAACTACTGCCTGATCTAACATATTAGAAGTAGCTCCAGTCTGAGAAAAGAACAAGACTGAACTTATTTACTTCCATTGAAATTACTGAAGAACTAGGTAGAGAATGTATCTTTTCCACTTAACTAGAGCAATCCTGAAACTGAATGCCATCACTCTCCGTCAAATTGCAGGATGCGTAAGGTAAGGGAAATCAAGGAGACCCGGGCGCCAGGAGGCAACCAGAAGTGGAAGAACAAGGGCAGGCAAACATTCAAGAGGGCCAAGGATAGGCGGAAATAGGATCCAAGAAGAACTGAGAAATGGAGCCAAATAGAAGTACCTCGGCACATTGGTATTGCAGCCCAGTAAACTTTTGTTATTTGTGCACTATGGATTGTGACTCCAGTGTAATGTGGTGAACTCGACGAAGGCATTTCTACTCCTATATGTAAGCAGCTGTAACGGAACGGGAGAAACTATCTCTTCCCTCGCTCTCTAGTAATGAGATCAGAGCTTGAGAGATTATCCAAGCATATCTCTCTTGCATGAACGCGAGCCAACTGTATTTGTCATCATCGTATGCAAATCTGGAACAGATGCTTCAACTCGATAAAACCATCTGGTGGATTCATCTCATTTCGTTCAGAACTGTTACAGATCAAGTGTGTCATTTTGATACATTCATGATTCCAGAATAGTTTACGGCCACTTCATGCTAGAGATGATTGCTGGGATCGGGTCGTGTATGAAATGATGGAAACAAAAGGACACAACTGAGAACTGTGGATGTAGGGCTACGGAGTATGTGTTTGTGTCAATCTGTTGCCTGGGTGCGGGTACGGACCGCCTTGTCCCCTTGCGCAGCACCGTAGTGTAGTGGCGCATGCTGAAGGACACGAAGCAAACGAGCCAACGCAGCGTGTGGCTCTCATTCTACCCTCGGACTGGCTGGCCCTCCCCATGAACAAATCACCGTTGCCTGTCTGCCATGCCACCCATGAGCTCCTCACGGCACATGTTCTAGCACAGTTCCTCCGACCTTGTCGGTCGGTGCGACAAATCATCTGGGCAACGAATTCAGTCAAGCCACAATTCATGTACATACATACATACATATATATATATATATATATATATATATATATATATATATATATATATATATATATATATATATATATATATATATCTCTTACTACCCATTAATACTATATATTACTCCAAGATCACAACATTCTTCTAGCAAAAATCCGGCATTTCCATGGACGGTTCAACCCGGAGAACGGGTGCTTGCTACATTACTCCCTCACTCTCTCTTGTTGTCACAGCCTTACAGGTACTACAATAGAGGTCGCAAAATACAGAAATCTAATCATCATATGTAGCTGGCAAAAAGGAACAGCTGATCCTATAGCGGATGCCGCTGTGTTCTTAGCCCATGTAACCGCTGCTGCGGTACCGCAGCCCGTTCTGCTCGTAAACCGCGTCACTGTAGCTGGCACGGCGAGAGCTGTCCCCCTCCTGCACGGCCCCAAAGACGATCTCGTTCGTCGCCTCGCAGCTCGGCTCGTAGAATGTCTGCGGTCCCATGGAGTACTGCCTGTTGTGTTGCAGGTACTGCTGGTGGTGCACCTGTTGTTGTTGCTGCTGCTGCTGAGGCGATTCTCCGCTCCAGCCGTTGTATTGAGCCCGGCCCTGCCGGATGTGATGGATCTTCTCTGGCTCCTTTGACATGAATGCGTAGTTCTTGCGAGGGGTTGGCGTTCTTGAGTCCAGCGCTGGAGGCGTCTCGTCGCGCGGGATGGCGTAGCTCTCTTGTACTGGCCAGGAGTTTGCTCTGCCCTGCTGATAGTGATGGATGTTTGCGCGCTTCTTCCTTGAAAATGCTGCACCAATGATCTCTGCGACAGATGATTTTGCTCCTCCGATTAGTTTGCCGATTGAGGTGAAGAACCCCTCTTCAACTTCTTGTTTCTCGGATTCATCCTCGTTGGGGATTAGTGGGGGTCTAAGGGAAGGCTTCAGTGGCTTCTGAATCTGGTACGGAGGAATGCTCGCGATGCTGGCTTTTGGTTGTATCTGCGGTTCCTGCAACATAAAATTTTCATTCAAAACAATGTTGTGCACGAATTTACTAGTCAGATCCCTGACAAGAATGTAAGTAACAAAAGGCGTGATTTTAAAGTTAAGTCATTGGAGAAGGATACAATAAACCCACAGAATTATGCTGTTCATCGTGTTATGTTTTCAAATATATTTCATACTGAATGATCCTTCCAGAATAAACAAACTGGAACTTTTATGCAACCTTCACATATCCCGCCTAGTTAATAAGAAGCAGCTCCCGATAGGAACACTAATGTACATATGCACTGTCAATTTCCCACTAATATGTTATTCTACCCACCAAATTCAACTAGACTGATATACTAGTGCACTAGCTATACACGAGCTGGTAACCGTGGGCTATGTGTGTGCATAGGAAAGAAGCAGGCTGGGGCCAATGAATGATGAAAATCAGTACCAGGAGTGACAAAAGACTGATAGAAACACATTCATGTGCTGTCCTGCTGGGCTACAGCAGGTCCATGGTCCAGTGTAGCCCTTTGCCTTATTTGCCAACTCAGCCAATCTGGCAGGTATGGCAAACGATGTCTTTTACTGGCAAACAAAGAAACAGTAAGTACTTACATCTTCTGTTGATACCATCCCTAAAACCCGGCGTTGGAGCAATGCAAGCATGTAGCCGAAGAAAGCAGCAGCAAGAAGCAGTGCTACACCTGTAAGGATAAAACTTTATGTAATTAGCTATGCTGTACAAAAGTTAAAAGCTAACTAACGTAGTACTAGTATTCAGGTCACGTAACAATTGCACAATATAGGATGACTATACCTAGAGGAAAACCAGCTTCGTACTGGTACACGCAGTCATCAAAGTTGAGCTGAATCTCCCGAATAGCTTGGTTTCCTCTGTCAATCACCAAAAGGGAGCAGCTACTGGCAATGTAACGGACTTCAAAATCAGTAGAAAATTTTGCATCATCACTTGGTCCATCAACATGCCCTCCTCTGCTTGCTTTCCCACCAGCAATAGTTGTAACTCCTAAATGCCAGAACGCAATATGTCAGGCACTTATTTTACAAGTGAAATAGATAAGAAAAGGTAAGCATAAGGATTGATTGAACTTTAATGCAACCAAACTTGAAGACTGTAATATAGTTACGCATTGTACGAAAATTCAACTGTACTGAGCTGTCACCACACCGTATAAAAATTGGTGGATTATAAGATTAGATGAATAGGCAAATTTGGGCACGCGGTTACAATGCAAGCAAAAATATTGTGCTAACAATGTCAAGTAAAAGTGTTATGTGGGGATCATTTGTTGTTATGAAATAGATGAGTTAGCAACTTAATCAAGTTATAAAAGCAGATGGGTTTGGAATAAATTTCCTATGCAGCTTTAGAACATTATAATTTCAATTTTCAAGAATAGCTTGGTTTGAATACAAAAGAGCTGTCATGGACTTGCGGTGTACTATATCATTTCTTGTCTCCAGTTGTGCTCTTCTGTGCTACTAACTTTTATAAGCAAAAACATGTTTCTCTTCCATTTTCGCAGATCAAGTGTTCTATATACACAAAACTTTCATGAGGTTACAGTTTGTTCATTACGATGACTTGCAGAGATCACTCTAATCAGATGTACAAAAGCTGGGTAGATAACCTTTGATATTGACATACACTTTTCATCCTTCCAAATGCAATTTTTTTATGCAGGTGCCGTGTGCTAAATGCATGCTGCAGAAACCCAACAAATGCCAAAAGGCAGACATAGGATGCTCAAGGAACAGACAAAACCATGTGCACATACCCCACTGGACATTTTAGTTTACCTGTATCACTGATCTTTCTAACAGCCATGTTCATAGCATCAGCCACGTAAATGTTACCCCTTCCGTCCACCGTAAATCCCTTTGGATGGTTCATCTTCGCCTCTCGCAGCCTCCCATCAATATGACCAGGAATTCCTTCTGGTGAACCAGCAATGAGCTTTGGTCTGCTATCTGCATTGTTCAGCCCAGTAACACAAGATGAAACCAGGTTCAGCTTAGCTCAAAATCATCTGTTGCTGAACATGATAGCCATATCATCATCACCATACTGAAAACGTACAGATCGAAAAGGTAGATCACAGGGCATGAGGGTAAAGGTATAGGACAATTATCATATCGAAGTCAGGATACCATCATGCCAATTTGTCCTTGCCAATGATATAGATTATATGATCAACTTGAAAAGATTACTGACATGAGCTTTTTAAATAACCCATAGTGGATACTTAATAATTTCGGACCCAGATTCCTACTTTTAAAAGGTGTAAATTACTGATGAGATGTTTTAGATGGTAAGTTACTGATGTTGATTGTTTAGCCAGGTCTTTTCAAGTGAAACTAAGAAGGTTACATGAATAGATGAAAGAACATTGCAATTAGAGACTGCTAACTAACAAAACATCGCAATCAAGAGATAGGCCAGACCAGAATTCATGACTCCAACCAACCCACATCATCAGCAGTTCCGCAGCAACCCCCACCAATTAGTTCGCGGACATCTGATTAGTTCATGAATCCCAGTAGGCACAAACACCAGCACACGCCAAATCTAGGGAGGACTAGACAGAGAAAGGGGCTCACATCGGGACAGCGGCAGCGCGATCCTGTAGATATTGCTGTTCATGGAGTCCATGACGAGCAGCTCGCCGCCCTGGGTGACCTCCACGGCGTAGGGCTCGATCCCCAGCTTGCTGCCGTCGAAGACCGTCTCCACCGTGTACCCGCTCTCGTACTTCACCATCGACTTGGCTCCGCTCGCTGCTCCCCACCACCCAGAGAGAGCAACATTGTTTCAGGAAAAGCCCGAATCGAGAAATCTGGCGAGAACGCGTAACAGTACGAGAGAGATTTCAGGAATCACCTGTCTTGGTCGTGGATTTGAGCGACCACAGCCGCTTCATCACCGCCGACGCTGCATTGGTGAGGAACCCGGTCACCACCTCTGCGACGAAAACGAAAGAAACACTGGTCAGAGACGCAGGATCGAACCAAATCAAGAAACGCGGAAGGCAAGCGAGCAAGAACGCGGGGCTCACTCACTTTGGGGGTACGACGACGCGTCGGCGGGAGGGGCGGAGGCGGCGAGGAGGAGCGCGGCCACCAGCAGCGCCGAGACGGCCCTCGCCCTGCCTCCACTGGCAGCCATTGGCTATACAGCAGACCCCCCGCTCCCGAGCCCCCGACAGCGCGCCGCCTAAGAAGCGGGGAAGGCTGTGCCGGCGGGGGGATTCAGTTGAGTGGGAGCGGGAGGCGGCCACTTGGGGAGGACAAAAGCAAGGCAGAGTCTCAGATCGAGGAGGGGAGTGGGGGGAAACCACCAGGAATCCGAGCTTTTCTTGCGGGAAGAGAGGAGAAAGAAACAAGAGAGGCGCTGTTCGCCTGCCTGCTGCCGCTGCTATCGCCACTCCACTCGCCGCCTTCTTCTTGCCCTGCGCTTCGCTCTACGGAATTTTTGGCTGGGGTTTAGGGGAGAGAGATGCGACGGTGACGAGAGAGAAGGAGAGAGTGGAGAGGTTTACGTGCAGAGAGAGTGATGTAGGTGGTGTTCATCCGTCATTCCGGCGTCTACTTTAAATCCATGGCCGCCGCCTTTTCATTAGAGGAATCCGGGAAGAAAGCAGCTTTTTTTGTTGTTTAGTAAAGGTAGTACCGAACATTAAGCGCTAATAAATCATGTCTTTTTTAAGTAACTCGAGTGTAAAATCATGCTGAAGATGCCTACTGTCAAGGAATCAAATTGTCCTATTTTTAATTCGCCTAAATTCCACACATAGTATACCCACTGGAAATAATCGTTTTGATTGTGGACCAGGTGATACGCTATTCGTGGCATATATATTAATTTATGTTGATCAAATAAGGTTCAAAGCTTTTTAAACAACATGGTCTTGCTAGGAGGAACAAAGAAATCATAGTGCTTTTTGATAACATAAATGAAGTACTGAAATTCGTCAGATGCTATACTTTCGTTATTTTGAAGTCTAGCACACTGACATCTTTTCTGAGTCTTACTTGGTAAAAACAAATCTCCACGGTTTGGTAATCATCATTTCGGGGCGGAGTTTGAGACTCCATAACGCGATGTGTTTGGTTGTCATGAAATCAGAATTGAAATTCCATCGAATTGGTCTAAAAAAATCGCCTAATGTCGTGTTATGTTAAATCAACTCATGTACCCCAATGAAATGATGGTATATGTGTCCTTTTATTTTATTTCTGACAAGGGAAATAAAATCAGGGTTGTCCAACGAGTTGTAAATAGTTTCGATTTTTTCTTTTTTCTTTTTTCTTGGAACACCGTGCATGTCGCCCCATGTCTGCCACGAGCCCTGGAACCACGTGTCGCATCTCACCGGTATTAGTGATGTACCCTAGAGTTGTCCTCGGTGCGTCATCTACACCTATCATCTTGGAGAACTATTCACATATTATTATTTTTTATGGTCATTCAAATATTATTTCTCACAATGTTTTCTATTGTTGGTCCAACCACATGGTAGTCAGGCTGAGTGTTGAGACCTCATATAGTCTGTGCATCTTTTTATCATGGAACATTGGTTCAGATAAAGGTGTGAGCAAAGAAGAGCGGAACCTAGTGAAGTTATTGTAATTCGCCTTAGCTACTTTCTTTATTTATTTTCGACTGCTTTGGTTGTGTTCGTCACAGCTATGTAGAGTATTTGTGTAATACTTTTAGGACTTCTTTAGATCGTAGGAATTTCAAAAGATTTTCGTAGGCTTCAACCTATGGGATTTTTTCCCTATCTATTACCTTTGGTTCAAAGGAATGGTACTATCAAAATCTTATGGTTGGATCCTATATCTCTTCTTTAGACTCCAACTATGTAGGCTCGAGCCACTTTTATGCGCTTTATCCAAATGGCAAATTTTCCAGTTTTTCTTTGTTTTAGAATCCACCGATTTGCACTTGCATACCTAGGAAATTTCGATGTGTTTCTTATTCCCACAAAAACTAGCTTTAAACAACATTGTCGCTTCTTTTCACCGCATCAACCAAACGCGGAGACCGAATTTGACACCTAATGACATCTGTTGTATTCACAGATCAGGTTGGTGGGATCGACGAGAGAAATGAGATGATGAGCAAAAAAATGACCCAAAGAGACAAACGAGATATGGGGATTCATATTTGTTTGTATTATACGACGATCAGATCAAAGTGGACCCGGTGATACGCTATTCGTGGCATATATATTAATTTATGTTGATCAAATAAGGTTCAAAGCTTTTTAAACAACAGGGTCTTGCTAGGAGGAATTGACGAAATCAAAGTGCTTTTTGAAAACATAAATGAAGGAGTGCTGAAATTCGTCAGATGGTATACTTTCGTTATTTTGAAGTCTAACACATAGACATCTTTTCTGAGTCTTACTTGGTAAAAACAAATCTCCACGGTTTGGTAATCATCATTTCAGGACGGAGTTTGAGACTCCATAACACGATGTGTTTGGTTGTCATGAAATCAGAATTGAAATTCCATCGAATTGGTCTAAAAAGATCGCCTAATGTCGTGTTATGTTAAATCAACTCATGTACCCAATGAAATGATGGCATATGTGTCCTTTTATTTTATTTCTGACAAGGGAAATAAAATCAGGGTTGTCCAAGAGTTGTAAATATTTTCAATTTTCCCTTTTTTCTTGGAACACCGTGCATGTTGGCCCACGTCTGCCTTGGGTCCTGGAACCACGTGTCACACCTCACCAATGTTAGTGATGTACCCTAGAGTTGTTCTCGCGGTGTCATCTACACCTATCATCTTGGAGAACTATTCAAATATTATTATTTTTATGGTCATTCAAATATTATTTCTCACAATGTTTTCTATTGTTGGTCCAATCACATTATAGTCGGGCTGAGCGTTGAGGCCTCATATAGTCTATGCATCCTTTTGTCATGGAACATTAGGTCAAATAGTTCTATATGTTGCATATGTATGTTTCACTTGTCTATACCTCGCCTTTTAGGATTTTTTAGGTACCCAAAATCTGGAAAACCGATTCAGATAAAGGCGTGAGCAAAGAAGAGCAAAACCTAGTGAATATATTGTAATTCGCCTTAGCTACTTTCTTTATTTATTTTCGACTGCTTTGGTTGTGTTCATCACAGTTATGTAGAGTATGCGTGTAATACTTTTAGGACTTCTTTAGATCGTAGGATTTTCGAAAGATTTTTGTAGGCTTCAACCTATGGGATTTTTTCCTATCTATTACCTTTGGTTCAAAGGAATGGTACTATCAAAATCTTATGGTTGGATCCTATATCTCTTCTTTAGACTCAACTACGGAGGCTCGAGCCCCTTTTTCTGCGTTTTATCCAAATGGCAAAATTTTCAGTTTTTCTTTGTTTTACAATCCACCGATTTGCACTTGCATACCTAGGAAATTCCGACGTGTTTCTTATTCCTACAAAAACTAGCTTTTCTTTCTCTGCATCAACCAAACGCGGAGACCGATTTGACATCTCATGACATCTGTTGTATTCACAGATCAGGTTGGTGGGATCGACGAGAGAAATGAGATGATGAGCAAAAAATGACCCAAAGAGACAAACGAGATATGGGGATTCATATTTGTTTGTATTATACGACGATCAGATCATACACATACTCCGGAGTTTATATCAACACCATACATGATCGCCTGGGCGGACGGCACACTCACGCGTCCCAAGCTAGGTAGGTTCCAGCTCGATCTCCCTTCTCTGAATTTTTCTTTGACAGTTCCTCAGTTCAGGAGCCGCATTTCTCCAGCACTAATAATTAATGTGGGATTACTGGTTCTGGTTGATGCCATTGCCACCTAGAGGCTAGAGCATGATCAAGCACGATTTGTATTCAGTAGCCGTTTCACACGATTAGACGGATGTTTCCAACAAACAAGTGGCAGGAAAAGCAGGTCGTCCAAAGATGGAGATGTTTTCTTCTTTCACGCATGCATGCGTGTGCTTAGCTGTCCACATTTCCCCGACCGTCGCACACGTTCCAAGGCGCCGGCCGGCAGCGTCTCTGTCCCCGTCGGCCATGTTTCTGAATCGTGATCACACCCATCGTGGTCATATTATCTGCATTTTAGTAACCGTACCTCGTGTCGATTTTCGATCTGTACTCTGTCCCATCCATAGAAAAAAAGTCCAATTCAAAAACTTGTACGTAGATGAAAGATAAATTGAACGCTGAATTTTGAATAGTGAGAATTGGCACTGAAATATGAAATTACGGACTATTTTCAACTTTAGATCTGTTTGACGCGTTGAAAAAGCAGCGAACCATATCGGCATAACATGGTGCTCTCATTAAAAAATACGAGTACACCAGACATGGATTTGATAAATATCGAAAACTCGGGAAATGACTCGTCGCAAGCGGTGAGGCCGGACAAGGGACGAGTGACATTTCCGAGGACCACCGTGTTCAGGAGGGTATAGGTGCTGACGGGAACGACTTCGGCGAGCCGCGTTCCGTACGACAATGGTGGCCGTCTCCTAGAGTCAACCTCTCGAACCTTTTCTCGATCTCTTGGTGAGCTAGGGTAGGAACTAGGGGCAGCAACATTTCCTCCATCAAGTTAATCAAGGAATGGATCTCGAGCTCGATCACTATAGTTCGAGGACCAGTGGTTATTTTTTCCACATCCTTTTATAAGTGGAACTAGAGTGGGGGCGCTACGGCTCGAAAAGGTCCCACCGCGTGCCATGGATGCTCCTGCTCTAAACGGGGCATGCGCCACCGACGGTGCTCGGGATGGGAGGCGCCAGGGGCGAATCCAGGGGGGATGCCATGGCACCCCCTCCAAAGTACAAGTTTTCAATTACTTATTAGTATTTTGAATGAATCATATGTCTATTCTTGGCTAAATGTGAAGTCCAGAAGCTTAATAGTAAGTTGGACACCGCAGCTGATCTGATACTAGATCCGTCATTGGGAAGCGCTGCCGCAGCTTGCGGCATCCCTCATGCCACCGCTGCTTGAGATGCGAGTCTATGTAGGTGATATTGTGCGGATGAGGCCTTCCCTCGTCTAGTTGTTGCTGGTGAGCGCGCACCGCTGACCGAAGTGTGCCAGCCTTCCACTCCATCCCCTACCTGTGAGTACGGGATTAGAGAGAATTGACTTGAGAGAGATTAGAGATGAAAGATGTCTATGACAAGTGGACCTTCTTTGTTGACGAGAGCAACGAATTATTCAGTTTATGAATTAATATATTTTCCACCCGCCAAACAGACCTAGAGTTTCTAATAGACTTAGAGGAAGGCCAATGTTCCCCCAAAAATCAGAGTGTTTACGTGGAAACTTGCCACTGAGTCACTTGCTGTTCAAACCAACCGAAGCAGGAGACTCCCAAACCAAGTCCCTACTTGCCATATCTGCGGCAGGGGGGGATGAAACTGGATACCACATGGCTTTAGAATGCACCCCTGCCAGAGCTCTCCGCAAAGAGCTGAGAAAAATTTGGTCCCTTCCTTCCGATTTCGCTATGAGATATTCTAGCTGTGATTGGGTGCTCATCCTCTTGGACAGCCTAAAAGATGAGATGAAAGCAAAAGTCATGTTCATGTGGTGGAGAACCTGGCATCACCGTAACGACTGCATCTTTGGTAAAGGGGACGCTAGCTATACTCACTCAGCCGGATTCGTGAACAACTACCTGATCTCTATGCAGCAAGTGAAGAATGGTGATGTGAAAATTGATGTTAAAGGGAATAGACCTATGTTTAATCTGGACATTATAGAGGAGAATCAAAGACCAGAAGAGAAAGCAATCTGCTGGGAGAAACCTGAGTCTGGATGGATTAAGGTTAATGTGGATGCAAGCTTCTTAGAAAACCTGAAGACGGGATCTTGGGGTGCGGTAGTCCGTGAGAGCTCTGGTAGAATCATTTCGTCGGCATGGGGCCGCTGCATCAATTCATGCCATTCTGCCCAAGTCAGTGAGGCGATCACCTGCTATGAAGGCCTGAAGCTGGCCATCAACGACAGTTAACAACATAATTGTGAAACTGACTGCCTGGCGCTGATACAAGCCTTTGATCCTGGAGGTGTGGATAGATCGGACTGCAGACTCATTGCGAATGACTTCCACGGAATCATCCCAGCCTAAGTAGCACCGATACGGCGAGACAGACACGGCGATACGAATTCGGCGATACGGGATACGGCAGTTTCAGAAAACAGCAATACGGCGATACGACGAGTATATATATAAATAATAAAATCCTGGCGACGGACAAGTGTGGAGGCTACTCTAGGTGGCAGAGATGTGCAAATTCGAGTAGAGAGAATCAAATTTGGGCGTGACGACACGATTCCGGGCGGGAGCGGCGCGATTTCAGCTACGGCGGGGCGATTCTAGGCAACGGCGGCGCGTGAAATCTACTCCAGTAGAGGTTTGGAGTATCGGAGAGTATCGGCCGGATACGATTATCGGATAAGTACGGTACGGGGAGACGTTGAGGTTTGGAGTATCGGTGCTCCCAGCCGATAAAAATGTCAAGCTGGTGCATATGAATAGAAAAGCGAACAGTCTAGCTCATGAGATAGCTAGGTTCGCTGCCAAAGAGTTGAGTTCTGGAGTGTTGCATGGTCATGTTCCAACCTGCGTGCTGGAATTGGCCTTGCGTGATTGTAAGAATGCTATTTCCTTTTAATTAAACACTGAAAATTCAAAAAAAAAAAAAACCGTTGGATTTGGATGTCGTACAGGAATCGAATAGAAAATGCGGATGCAAAGCAATTCCGGTAGATGAAAGCCTAAGTTTGAACGCTAAATTTTGAATCATGAAAATTGGCACTAAAATATGAAATTTTGGTCTACCTTTTCAATAGTAGATCTGTTTGACGCACTGAAAAAGCAGCGAACCAGATCGGGATAACATGCTACTTTCATTAAAAATACGAATACACTAGACATGGATTTGATAAATACCGAAACTCAGGGAATGACTCGCCGCAAGCGGCAGGGCGGGACAACGGACGAGGTGACATCTCCGAGGCCCACCATCTTCAGGAGGGTATAGGCGCGTACGGGGACAATTTCTGCGAGCTGCGTCCCGCTCTTGCCTGTACGACAGTGGCGGCCATCTCCTAGAGTTGATCTCTCGAACCTCCTCTCAATCTTTTGGTAAGCTATGGCAGGAATTAGGGGCAGTAACATATTCTCCATCTAGTTAATCAAGGAATGGATCTCGCGCTCGATCACCACAGCTCGAGGACGAGTGGTGATTTTTTCATAGCCTTTTTCGATTCAATTTCATGAGTGGAATTGGAACGGGGGCGTTGCAGCTCGAAAAGGGGCCACCGCCATGGCTGCTGCTCTGAATGAGGGCATGCGCCACCGATGGTGCTCGGGGTGGGAGGCACAAGGGGCGAATCCAGTGGAGATGCCACGACACCCTCTCCAAAATACAAGTTTTGAAAAAAAATGTTTACGAAACACGGTACAACGTAAACGTTCACGTACACGCGCATAAACCCATCCCTATGAACACACGCACGCACACCCTACCTCATATGATCACCTTTAAGAGACTGACCGACGGATCATGTCTAGATTGATGAAGTGACCACAAGCACCTCGTTGTCAACGAGAACGTCTCGCTTGTCACCTAAGAATATTCCGGCTAAATGACAAACATCAATGTCAAATCCGGGGTTTAAACTCTGATAGACTGATAGACTAGGGGTACAACCACCCTCCTAACCATCCTATCATAGGCAGGTTCCAAAATACAAGTTTACAGTTACTTATTAGTATTTTGACTAATCATATGTCTATTTTTCGCTAAATGTTAAGTCCACAAGCCCAATAGTAAGCTCGACACCCTTACCCATTCAATTTCATAAGTGGAACTAGAATGGGGACGTTGTAGTTCGAAAAGTGGCCACCATGTGCCATGGCCGCTGCTCTAAACGGGGGCATGCGCCACCGGCGGTGCTTTGGATGGGAGGCGTCAGGGGCAAATCCAGTGGCGATGCCATGGCACCCCCTCCAAAACATAAGTTTTCTATTACTTGCTAGTAGTATTTTTTTTACTAATCGTATGTCTATTCTTGGCTAAACGTGAGATCCACGAGCTTAATAGTAAGCTTGACACCCCACTGATCTGATAGCGTTGTCGTAGCTTGCGGTATGAGGGATGCCACCACTACGTGAGATGGGAGTCTCTGACGGTGATACTGCGCGAATCAGGCCCTCCTTAGTCTAACTGTTGTCGTTGCACTACCGATTGCTCGTCGTGCCGTCGTGGTGCGGCGGACTGAAGGGAGCCGGACTTCCACTTCATCCCCCTTACCTGTCAGTATGGGGTTAGAGAGAATTGACTTCGGAGAGAGATTAGAGTTGAAAGATGTGTATGACAAGTGGACCTTCTTTGTTGGCGAGAGCAACGAATTATTCAGTTTATAAATTAATGTATTTTTCACCCGCCAAACAGATATAGAGTTTCTAATAGACCTGGATATGACAGTTTGAATAAAATGCCAATTTCCAGCATTCAAATTTCAGGTTTCGACTTAGCTTTCGGCTAGTATAAATTCAAGGTTGTTTTCGAGAGAGAAATCCAAATTGAAAATTCCCTCGTGTTGTTCCGATGGACTGCCGTGCCGGCCCACCTCGTGCTACGGCTTGGAAGTTGGAACCAACCGGAGTACTAGGTCAGGTACGTGTACTCCGCTGCTGAATTGACAGGAAAATGATCGGATGTACCGGGTGGTGGGATCGAGGGTTCCATGGAACGTAGAGCTCGTACCACCGCAGGGCGCAGGCCGATCGAGCTTGATCGCACTCCTTTGATGCGGCACTACAGTTGGCTTTACTCGGCTCCTTCCTCACCGCCGCCGTGCGCTCCATGTGAGGGCGTCTGCCTGCCTTTTTCCCCATGTCCTGCATGCTCGACGAGAGAGAGATGCGCTGGGCGACGGAAAGGGTAGGGGATCGCAAACAAAGATCGCATCCAATCCAAAGTGACGTTACGTCGCGCCGGCATTCCAAGAGCCACTTCCATTCCACTTGGATCGCACATCATACGTACTACAAACATGTGGGCGCTGGAAGCGAAACGAGTCATCGTTTTGGTAATGGATGGTCGAATTGGTTAGGTACGTTGTGGTGAAACCAGTCCACTCAAATTTAAGGCAACTCCTAACTGAACTTGGCATCATTTATCTGCATTTATTCATGGTTTAAACGACGATATATTTTCTGTGGTGGGTTGTTTTTTCTTTTTTTTAGGAAAGTATGTGCTCGTCAAGACGACTGTGTTGACATTGCCAGTTTAAGAGATAAATTCTCATTACGGGGTCTCTCATACTTGGCAAGAGCGTTGTGACCCCGTAATTTAAACGTTAGAGGTTCAGCTTCCCTACTAAAAGCGCACTCTGCATTTCTATCATTTCAGGTCGAAAGGCCATCCAAAATACCGTACGAGCAATTTGTGTGCTCGTTTGTGTGTTTAGTCCATTATAAAATACAATTTTTAGGGTGCCCAGTTCCCATAAGAATAAAAATAATGATCGAAGCTCAACACTCTGGTGCCAATGGCGCATGAGAACTGTGTAGTCAATAGACTACCCAGTATTTTGACTAACACAAGAAAAAGTATTGCAAAATATATATATGACTGAGACAAGTACGCTGAATTTACTACACAACTCTGCATTGATAGCACAAAGTTCAAGCCCGGGCTTCGCCACTACAATGGCGACCATGCATGCGGGTACGGTTACCCTCCTGAGGGCGCTGTTGTGCGTACCTTCGACGCGTCAAGGCTCCGGCTGAAAACCTTGGCCGATGACACCAACGTGCCACGTTGCTACCCTCTCGGGGTGTTGTCGTGGAGCTCCGGTATCCCATGGGCATGTTCTGGTATTCTTCGGTGGCAAGTTTGTTGTGCCTTGTAATTTTTTTTTTAATCTTTGATATGCTTTATAAGAGATCCTCTTATCACTTTATACCGATTCGACTCGGTGTGCCTTTAAAGCGGAGTTACGACCTGTTTCAAGGAAGAGACCAGAATGTGTTTTTTTAGAATTAGGAGCAGGTGAGACGGATGAACAGGGTAGAGTATGCGAGGACGGGCCCAACGGTGTACCGAACGAACCTAGATGCACGTACGGTACGAGTATATGCTAAGGGCCAGGTGGGCCGTGTAGAGCCCACGGCATGAGGGTGCTCTAGACTCTGGAGATGACTATTGCCACAATTCAAAGATCATCATAATTTTGTGGGTTGATTGGAGGTTGGAGCCACAAGTCGTGTGGGCGACGACGACGTTGGTGCCGGCATGGCGACGGGGCTAGGGAGGCTGCACAGGTGCGGGGATTCCTCGTCGTCGTCAGGTTCGTCCCAGAAGAGATGCTTAAATTTCAGCTTGAAGATGACTGGATGTGGCGCTGCGGCGCAGCGGCCATGGCCGCATTGGTTTCTTCGGCGCCGCCGGAGAAGGAAGATGGGTTTTTTTGTGTCGGAGATTAAGCAGTGGAAATATTCAGAACTCGCTCTAGCAAATCACGACCTCTATCCTCGTAGGCAACGACAGATCTCGCGCTTGGAAGGACTACTTCAATTTTCAGGTATGGACTAAAGTAGGCCAACGAACGGGAGATAATGTGTCCTATAGACCATTTCAATTCTTGTGATTTGATGCGTTGCCATTGCAGTCGCAAAACATGAAATAATGGTTAAGAGTACCTGAACAAAACTAAACCCAACCTTTGTTGACTTGCAGTTCCACCAGTAAAGCAACACCAATAAGCCTCTTTGGTTCAAATGAATTTTATTGCAATTTCAGAGGACACTATTATTTAGAAAAATATTCTGTAGAGCTTGCTTGGTTGATTGGTTTCGTTTTATTTGGATGATTTGACACTATACGAACGTTTTCAAAGGCGTAATTTGCGTTCAGTCCTATATCAATTTTTCCTTCGGTCCAACCTCGCAGTAGAAATTTCCTTTGTTTCTATGACATACTCACAATCTTTCAGAAAAAAAAATCCTTATTTTTTCCTCATCCTACCAGCCAAACAGGCAGATCAAGCAAACCAGAACAAGGGCCAAGCAGGCACAATGCCAATTCTCGTGAGTATGCTGACAGGTAATCAGAATAAAAGTTTCTAAACATAAAAATTTCTATCTCTAGTCACTTCTTACAGACTTACAATTCCACCAGCAAAGCAACAAGAGCAGCAAACAGATCCAGGAAAACCAAAAACTAAGAGCCAACTCAACAAAAAGCTTGACACTCGATGGACAAAAATGCACACTTACTCTAGGGCTCTCCAAAGACCTTGTCAGCTGCCTGTATCGTTAGCCCATGGTGTGCTCCAGCATCTACTGCCATCACCGGCTGTCGTGTTAGCAGTGTCGGTGACGGGAGGGGATATATACAGAAGGAGAAACAACAACTCATCTGATCTCTCTACCTTTCATACAGCTGCTACTATCAGATTTGGTACACCATCCCTACCTCTAGCGTGGAAGCATGAGGTATGTTAGCGGCATAGGATGGGCCGCGGCTGTTCCTCCTCAAGAACTCGTAGACGAAGTTTATCACGATTCGCTTCACGAAACTAGACCCGCTCTTCGCCTTCATGTGGGAGTGCCCCAGGATAAAGGACATGCCGGCCTCCCTTGCATCCATGAGGTCCTGCAGCTCGCTCCGTACCTCACCGTCCAACGTGGCACTTTTTGGTAGCACAAACCTGGCTTTCTTCCTCTGTTGTGCTACAGTCTGCTGGTTTATCTCCTTATTCGGAGACGCTGATCCATCAATTTCACCGTTCTCTTCCCACAATGGAATGGTACCGCTCCTAATGGAAGAGAGTTTGTCTGCACCTTCGACAGAGCCATTCTGGTCAGAACCGCCGCTGCGGATGAACTCTGCAATGCTGTTAATCAGATCCTTCTCAAATTCTAGGTCATCCTGCTGCACATCACGGTACCCATATCTGGCAATGACCCTGTATAGCCTGTACTCTTTCGGACCAATGCGACCCACCAAAAATCTTTCTTCTGGCTCCACATGTGGCACTGGAACTGATTTAACACACAGAAAGACCAGTACCTGATAAAAATATAATTATAAGCACTCTAGAAGATTGACGTGCAAATCGATTGGTGGAATGCCCTAGTTTATCTAAATTTCTGAGAGGTACAGTTCAGACAAATTGCCAGAAATTGATCTACAACTACGCTAATGAACTTAGATGCAAGCTGAATAGGAAAAATATGGTAAGGTGCCTACCTGGTGAAATGCAGGCAAATTTGTTACGAAATGGGAGAAAATGGCGGGAATCCCAGACATAAGCTCTGTATGTATCAGCCCAATGCCTCGAACACGAACAATTCCCAGCGAAGGACCAAGATTCAATAGCCAGTTTACAGAAACCTTGTTTTGAACGTCAAACTCGTACTTCTTTATTGTGCCGTAGTGCCACACAGACATGACTATCATAAATATGACAGAAAGGGTAATAGGGACCCAAGCACCTTCATGAACCTTGACAAGGGCAGCTGAGAAGTAGAGTACTTCAATTGAGCCAAAGAGAAGAAGAAAACCAAGGGCAAGGAAGATACTCTTGTTCCAGCAAAGCACAATAACCAATGACATTAAACAAGTGGTGACAAGCATAACAGTTATGACTGCGAGACCTGCAGTTGGGAAAAGCCACCACAATTATATACGGAAATTCAGTGCATGAAAATACAACGAGAACACAAACTAGATGTAGCATGCGCAAAACATGGTGTCCATAGTAAGAATTGTCTGCGTATTAACTTGTCTCACCTTGTGCGTTCGCCAAGTGCTTTGTGTTATTGAAGCCAATAGTAACAGCCAGGCAGAGTATCATCAGGATCCAATTAATTTCAGGGATGTATATCTGACCGTGCTTCGTAGAGGATGTGTGCACAATCTTTACACCAGGGAAGCAACTTAGTGCCGAGCATTGCTTGATAATTGAAAAGGTGCCAGTAATAATCGCTTGACTTCCGACTACAGCTGCTAGTATAGCAATCACTAGGACAGGCCATCTGAGTTTTTCTAAAAACACAGTTGTATACATCAATGCTAAAAATAAGCAATTCTTATACTATCAACTGCTTTACAAGTAAAATTAGAAATGGAAAAAGGCAAAACCAAAAGAGTACCTGGTACGGACACATAGAACCCAATATGATAGTTATTCTCAAAGCTGTGGTGTTGTGAGATATAAGCAGCCTGTCCCATATACGCCAGAACAAGAGCTGGATAAACCACAGATATGAACGCAATCTGTTCGAAGCAGAAACATGCCAATAAGTAGTTGATGACAATCTACTTTTAGTTTTAGAATTGTGAGTAGAACATGTCAAACATACAAAGATCACAGAGTAACAAGGTGAATGTTGTAGAAAGCAGCTCTAAATATAGGACTGGGGTGACAAGGACTGAATGTACATACAATGTCCCATATGCTGGATCAAAATTGATGTATTTCTCAAAATAAACAACTGACTAATTCTGTATGGCCTAAATCGGAGGGAAACACAAAGATCACCGGGTATCAAGGAAAGAGGTACATCTGAACAGAACTGAAACAATGATTGACCTTTTGAAGAGATCAATTCATTAGTATTGTCATTCACATGTAATCTCCACACCTATACAGAAAAAATATATACTTGGGAACCGCTGCTTTTAAACATGTTTACCTAACAAGGACCTGACCAGCTACCTAGAATTGTTGGTCACTAAACAGGGAACAAACAAATTATAGGTCAGATGAAATTGGAAGGGTCATACTAAACAAAGGGCGGAAGATGGGAGGTTGAGGAGAAGTGGTAAACATAAGGGGCATCACTAAAAATCATGTGTACATTATTGCTCTATAAACGATGTTGTAAGATACTCATCTCGTACCTGAATTGATCTTTGTGAGAAATGCCCAAGATCTGCATACATAGCTTCCGAGCCTACAGATAAATATCATTTCAAGTGAGTCTATTTTTCATTGTGTAATCCATCGAGCAGAGGTATAGCTAAAGGCAGTAGCCTAGCTTATCCGTACCTGTCACGCAGAGAAGGATTCCACCTAGTGACTTCCAGCCACCTGTTTGAGTCTTCTTGAGAAACTGATACATGTAATACGGCGAAAGGGCTCGATACACATGGGGGTTCCAGTAGATGATATTATAGAGTCCTATCGAGCTTATGCAGAGAAGCCAAACCCAGACGATTGGCGCAAAGATAGACCCAACTCTGTGCGTACCATAGTGTTGCAGAGCAAACAAGCATATAAGTATCGCGCACGTCACGGGAAGACCTACATCTGCACATTGACTTGTAATCGTAAGCATCTCGTATGCATGGTCTAATCAAGCATAACCAATGGTAGCCAAATACTTGTTGGCTAGAGCTGTAAACCCATCTCAATTGGCTTTAGAAACAGCTGTAAAACCATCTCAAGGCAAATAATAATTGTTGATGCAATTGCGCTGCCAATCTAGCTAGCAATAGAAACAGCAACATCTGAAAAAAACAAGAGAGCGAGCCTACATTTGTGTGTCTCCTTCTCCATGGAAAGCTCGAGGCCCGAGACGGCGGAGAACACTGAAAAAGGGCGGACATAACATAAAGAAGAGAAGCAAGACAATGCCAAGAAGACTGTGACGGGAGAAGGGTCAAACCGGAGACCGCAGGGGTGAGCACGCCGTCGCCGATGACCATACAGGTCCCTAGCAGCGCGAAGAAGAGCAGCAGCCTCTGCAGCACCCTGTACCTCTCCAGCAGCGTCTTGGCCCTGGACACGGCCAGGTCGCCACGGTGGCCAGCGGCGGCAGCGGTGGCCTTGTCGTCCGTCGACGCGAGGTCCTCGCTGGTGCCGCCGCCCGGCAGGAGGCCGGCGCGGACGTGGCGGCAGATGAGGGAGTAGAGCGCGAAGGTGCCGCCCTCGCCGCCGTCGTTGGCGCGGAGCACGATGAGGACGTACTTGAGGAGCGAGATGAGGGTGAGCGTCCAGAAGACGAAGGAGAGGACGCCGTAGATCTCCTCGTTGCCCGCGGAGTGCGTGATGTCGTCGCCCGCGAACGCGCTCTTGAAGACGTAGAGCGGCGAGGTGGCCACGTCGCCGTACACCACCCCGAGGCTCTGGTACGCCAGCAGCAGCACGCCGCCCCACGACTCCCCGCGCTGCTGCTGCTGCCTCTGCGCAGGAGGAAGAACAAGAAGAAGCCGACCAGCTCGCGCGCGTCAGGAAACCCGGTGGCCGACACGCACGCACGCACGCACGGAACGTCGGAACCCAAGAAAGATGACTGCTTTCACGCTTGCGGAACTCACCTTCCCCCGTGCCGCCCCCGCGCCGCCGTGCGCGAGCTCCAGATCCATGCCGCGGTCTCGGTCTCGCTCGCCTCCTCCTCAATGCGCCGCGGCGCCCATCGGCAGGCCCAAATTCGCTGCAAGAAAGAACACACACACAGAGACGCAGACACGCACGATTCGCGAGGGGACCCGGCAAATGGTGCGCCAAGATTTATGGGCTTGGACGGTTGCCCGACGGACGGAGAGCCCGGAGAAGAAAGGGGGACACTCCTCCTCCGCCCCCACTTCCAGTAGCTTCGTCCAAGTCCAGCCCACACTCCCCCCACCCTAGCTGCTGAAGCTAGCAGCTACTCCTCCGCTCGGCTCTCGCTGATTAGCTCGGACTGGCACGAGACAGATTGGTAGTAGTGGGACTACTGGTAGAAGTAGGAGGAGTGGCCGCTTATAATTTTCCTCTCCAAGAAGGCCGCAACAAGTCAAAGAAGGATTTCCGGCGGAGAGACTCGAGAGTGTGTGAGAGCAGCCGAGCCAACCAACCAAGCGAGCGAAGAAGAAGAAGAAGCAAGAGGGAGATTGTAGATAGGGATGTGGTGCCCCGGCGGGCGGTGGGCTCCCTCCTCCCGCTCGCTGCTTGAGGAATTTGGTGTTTTCGCGAGAAAGAAAATGAATTTGTGTGGAGAGCGGAGCAAAAGCCGCTTCTTTCGAGACCGGAGCGGGGCCGGTGGGTTTCGAAGGTGGCCGGAAAGAGACGAGAGCGAAGCAAAACAGAGGCGGGCGGGGAGAGCGCGTGCCGGTGGGCGGAACGGTACGCGTGGGTTCATCGCGTCGGCGATGATACGTCGTTGCGCCTTTTGTGGTGTGCTGCCCTGTCTACAGTGTCTGCTACGGTCTACTCCGTATGTATTTGCGCCTTTTGACGCCGGATCATGCGCTTTTCAGTGGTGTCTGGTTACGTACGTACCTTTTGCTGGCTGAGCTTGAGTTATTAGTGAGTGAACAGCAGATTACACTTGTTCGATGGAGTAGGAGTCTAGCATACCATGACGTTGTCCAATCCCAAAAGCGCATGAATTGACTTCACATGTACTCACTCAATGCATGAAAGGATGTCATAAGTTTGCCCAAACTTATATATATCTAGACATTTTTTATAAACGGAGGGAGTAACCGGCATTCATAGAATTCAAAATGGAATGATCACTTTGATTCCATGACATCCAAACAAGCTAGGTACGTATCTCAGTTTAATTTCATGATTCCTCCTCGGAATGGTGTTTATCAAACAACCGCGCTTTAGGTCACAATAGACATCCACCCTCCTCTCTTTATTACATGTTAGCATGGATGTAGTGCATGATTAAAAGAATATTTTGCATTTTGACACCCGTGTATAAGTATAAGATCTTACGTAATAAGATTCTTCCAAAGGATTCAGCTAACGAGTATCACCAAAACATTCAAAACTTTTCTTTCCTTCTTCCCGAACCTCGACCTTGTTCTTGTCCACCAATCTTCCAAACTTCTAGTAACCAATGGTAAGGCTCCTAAGACTCTTGGTTTGTCTCGTGCAAAAATACATCATGGATTTCTCGAAAAATAGATTCTCCAGACATGAAATTCTAGGATTCCTAGAATAATAATAAGAGTTATATAAGTGATGTACTTTGATGGTTCACATGACTTTTTGGAGAAACAAAGACATATAAAGAAAAATAAGCACTTGATTTTTTAAAGGTCAAACAAATAAATATTTGTTACCTCTTGTTGGTTTGTCTATGAAACTGATCCCACGTAGTGAAGTCCATGATAATTTAAGAATTGTAGTCATATACGAAAAGCCCTGGTTGAATGAAAATATTGAATATATAAATTCCCCAAAACAGTTTAACTCTGATGGGCCGTATCAAAAACTAATTCCATGTAATAAGCACATTCGGAACAACGTAGATACGATACGCACGAAGTTGCAATTCTGAATATGGCCTACACCTCAAGAATCAATAGGGAAATATATTTTTTGTAAATGATTTATGTGCCTGGAAATTGTTTCATGGCCTTTTAAATGTCGAGACAATCTGATTGCACCTTTTCACCAAAAAAGTAGCTCGACTGCATACCTTAAGCTATAATTGTATCCACAACTTTCTATTAATTCCTAACTACCGAATTTTCTAAGATATATATTATTTGTATAGATGCAAAGCAGAAGAGAGACTTTTCTACGTGCTGTAACTTGTTCTACTATCAACCCTGTAAAAGCATGGTAGACAATTCTTGTATAACTTGACCCGATCAAATATCCTTTTCACAGGGGAACATATTTTATCTTTTATGTGAGAAGGAAACAAAAAAAAAGAGACTTGGGGGTTAGAAAGCCCTCCAAGCAATTTTTTTAGAAGAATTTCGGTGAGTACGCGCGAGGGAGCGGGCGCTAGCGCTCAAACTCGAGACCTCGCAGGCACAGGAGGTATCAACACCTCTTAGCCATCTGGGCCAAGCCTCGGTTCTCATGTGAGAAGGAAACATTAGGTATGCCCACTTTATACTGCTTATGTCCGTCTTATGATAACCTGTCTCCCGATTGTATGGGACACATGTAAAATAAATAAATGTGGGGGATAAGCACGGATGTGTACTTCGTGGTGGAAAGCTACATCCGGGCAGCAAAAGAAAAAATAGAATGGTCGAAAGCTACGGGACTATGATGGCCCAAGCATATGTGGAAAGATTCGCCCTCTAGAAAGAGGCATCTGCAATTCTGCATCCTGAAAATGATGTTAATTGCTGTTTGCTAATAGCAATGGTTTATGTCCTGCCGCACTTTGCATATATGCACGAGAGATCTTCGTTCCGTCGACTAATAAGTGTGGTGGTTTTATTATATTTGCTGAAGAAGAAACGTCTCGCATTTTGACAGACTGAAAGCCTGTCTCTGCTTGTATACCTGGTAAGTTGGCAGTGGTCTTGAGCTCTTGAAATCACACGAAATGAACCACTTAAACGTATTCAACTTAATTAGTAGGTAACCTGTTAAGGAAGTTCTTCTCAACTACTACGATCGAGCTGGTAGCCTTTCTGGAAACACACGAAATGACACGGAAAAACAAAGTGTCACCTACTCCCACAGAGCCACACATGACAGATTGACAGTCATTCGGGAGTCAAAAAAATCGTCAAATCAAACGGAATATTTACAGGCCAAGATACTGATCTAGATGCGATGACACATGGGGAAGCCAACTAAAATCACAAAGTTTATTGATTAATTCGATCCAAAAGCTGACTGTAAGACTCCATATACATATAACCCTCAGATTTACACGTGGAGAAGACGTGTGTGCAAGGAGAATCTGAAGTCGGCAGATGAAACTTTTTTGCTTCCGCAAGTCATTAGGTTGGTGAGCACACACGGCCGGACACTGCTACAAGAAAAGATTGATACCGGCCGAGAGTTACTGTAGGCATAATTCTTCCACGAAAAGAAAGTTTCTAGGCATATCCATAGCCATAGGTGCCACGTTAAGATCTAAATTAAGCTTCTTTTTTGCAACCTAGCAGCTTGGTTCAGCAAGAATCCTTAATCCTAGCTAGCTCTTGTTTTACATGATTCTAGAATTAGCTAGCAGCGAGAAGCCGAGAACCTGAATTTGCATCTCTGATTCGATTTGGAAACCTACAATGTGCAGTGATCTTTATGGAGCTGGTGATGTTCTGTTGAGAAACTTCAGGTATCTCACCGGCACTGAACTTAGGGAGTTATGGTTGAGTATCTTTGTCTTGGATCAGTGCCCTTAACCTTATGTTTTTTTTTTTTGAAAGCAACTTCCTGGATATATTAATAAGCGTGAGAGTACAGGAGACATCCAGAAGCAGCACAGCTGTTCCGAAATTTACAGAGAGGATCCTGAAAAACAAAGAAATTACAAACAAACCCCTGGGACCAACTCTGCAGAGACAATTCCGCTGCCGCTCGAACTGCCGTCGTCGCACCGCCGGAGAGGAAGACGAAGACACCCGAAGCCCTTAACCTTATGTTGGCCAACCACCATGCATTCTGAAGTTCCAAGAGCATGCCCCATTCAATTTGCCTGCTTGAGACGGACGAATAATTCGCGCTTGCAGATTTACCATGACAGTGGCAGATTCCAAATTTCCAACCACTAGTAGGAAAAGGCTTATTGCTGACGAACGAATTTTGGCTACCGCTAGCGAACAAAGCTTCGTCAGCACTGTCTCGCCAATGGTAACAGTTACTCCTGGCAAACAAAATATGTTCGCTAGGGGTATCTCAATTAGTGCTGGCGAACGGACGCTGTGTTCGCCAGGACTATGTTACCGCTGCCTACCGCTGCCTAACTTCTGTTGTTCGGCAGGAGTAGATATTTCAAAATAAAAAAAATGCACCAATTTTTTTTGCACGTTGCAGGCCGAAGCTCGATTATATTGTCCGGTGGATACAATGATACATAAAAGCATTATCGAGGCCTGCGTCTTGAAGTTCTTGAGCACCTCAGACTTCGACAACCCGAAGCTATCTCAACTGGTTTGGTTCCTTGTGGTGGAACCAGTCCACACAGGTTCAAGTCCCAGACTTGACATGGGTGCTCGCATTTTCCTGGATTTTCCAGGACTTAACCGGCGCTATGCTTTCAGTGGTAGGTGACGTGCCCGTCAACAGCGAGGCGCCCGTGGTGACTTCGTCAACCTCAAGATTTGCCGGAGCAGTCTCTCGGAGGTGCTCATATGGGTAGGGTTTGCGTGTGTGCGGTCATAGGGGTGTCCGTACGTGCGTGTGTGAGCGTCTGCGTCTGTACTGTGTATCTAATTTTTTTTTTGGAAAATGCCAGTTTTCGCCGCCATGTGCCCGAGCTAACGCTGCACATCGCACAGAAGCAGTACAGGAAGCGCGAGTCTGAGATGCTCATACCCATCTCCTTCAGTCCGAGAAGTAGTACAGAAAGCGCGTGAGGAGGATAGGCGCGGTGGAGGTCAAACTGCGCGGGGAGGAGGCGGCGTGAAGAGGTCGAGCTCCTCGCCTCCGGAGGGCTCGTCGGCGGCCGCGGCCGCGGCGGCGAGCGGGGGCGGGCGTGCCACGATTAGCGCGTCGATGCGGGGCAGCTGGTCGACGGGGGTGGCGACGCGGAGGCAGGCGACGTGGGCCTTCAGCAGCCACTCGTACAACGGGTGGGCCGCGACGGCCGTCTTCTCCCTCTCCCCGCCGCCGCCGCTGGGGGAGAAGCTAGGGTTGGGCGAGAAGGCCGCGGCGGCGTCCATGGCGATGTCGTGGTCTGGGTAGTGGAACGACATCGGGAAGTGGCCGTGGCCGGAGTCCCCGGTGGGCGAGGGAGGGGGCGCGGTGGGGGGCTGGGAGCTTGCTGGGGAGGCGCAACGACCTCGGCGGCATGGCGCTCCTGCGGCCGATGGAGAGAGGATAAGGAGAGAGGGGATCGGGTAGGGAAAAGAGGATAAGGAGAGAGAAAGGGGATCAGGCAGGATAAGAAGAAAGAGATGCGCCGGTGCGGGCGGGGCTAAGTGAGAGGGGTGCGCCGGCGAGGGTGTGGGGGTAGAGTTAATTTAGTCCTGGCGAACGTCGCTCGGGTTCGACAGGAGTAATTTGAACAGGTGATGTGCGCCAGGAGTAAGTCGGGTAGTGCTGGCGAACATGAGGGCTTGTTCGCCAGCGGTAACATGTTTCATCAGCCACTCCTAGTCCCGCTTATAGTCCTGACGAACAGGCTTTACGATGCGCCAGGGGTAAGTAGCATACTCCTGGCGAACTATAATTTTGTTCGCCATCACTAGTTACTCCTGGCGAACGTAATATTGTGTGTGTCACAAGTAACTTGGTGGCTATAAGCCTTTTCCTATTAGTGAACCATCTTTGCTTACAATAGTAAAAAGGTTTAAATGGGCTAGTTTTGCTGCTATGTGTTTACTACTGTCACAACTGTGGTGCTGCTAGAGTTTACGTGCCATAAATTTAAGTTGCCGCACCTGTTTTGGTCTCTATTTTTTTCAGAGCAACTTAAGAAAAAGCCACATCTTGGTCTTTTTCTCTGGCCACAAATCCTGTGCCAACCCAAGATCTCAGCTGGGACGAGCTTCCACATTCGGCGTAAGCTTAGTTAGGACGAGCTTTCTGCGACCATGACATTGTCTGGTCGAGAGGAAGAAAGGGGAAGGTGAGACGTTGTTGTCGGCCTGTAGTACGGTTTAATAGACCGGCCGGGCGGGCGTTTGTACGTATCCTCCCAGTTAACAAACACAGCCAACTGTACATGGAACACTTCGAATTTGACAGCACCTAAGCGAGAATCACTTGAGAACAATGTTTCGATACAACTTGTGAGACCTGATCTGATGCTGCAAACATATCGGCACTGGTACAAGCAAAACTGCGCTAGCTAGCTAGCTGCAACGATTGAACGCCGGCGTGGCGAAAAGTTTGGCTCCGGTCACATCATCGTCGCCTGCCTAGCTAGCTTGGACCCTGCGCACGTACGTGCCTAGTGCAAGGGCAAGCTTGATGTCGACGCGACCGCGACGGGAGCACGACGCAGAATCTTCTAATTTCTGCTTTACCACACATTAATCTTACAGTCTTACTCTTGGTCTTTGATCTGGACATTTCGTGTATGTGTTAATTTTTGACTTTTTACCTTCACTACTAAGAAGTCTCAACGGTCGAAAATGACCCACTTGTCTCCCGCGCCCCTCTTGTGGAAATTGGAAAACATTAGTTCACCCTCCGGGGGCCCTCCTCCACCATCTCACCCCTTCCCGTGTCGAACGAAAAGGCCGAGTGAAGTCCTTGTTACCGAAGACATAGTCGGGGTGTTCTCATGATTTTTATTTGCGAGATGATGGTCTTCCTCGACTTTGGATCTGACATACATGTAATGGTGGCACAAGGTGGTTGTTGCTGTATCGGCCGGTCGACGTGGTAGAAGACCCAAGCCATGCCCCGCGAGGTGCTGCTGAAGTGCCTGAGTACCGATTTCTGCTTCGGGCCCGACTAGCAAGGCCGTCGAGGCTGCACATTGGTTGCTTGGAGAGATAGGTTGCATTGTGTCTTGGTATCACCATCTAAATCTGGTGTAGTGTTCCCCTTTGTCAAAGATGTTGAAAGATGCTCTTCCCACTCGAGCGCGGGTCCCTTCCTTTGACGGTCTTCAAGTTGGGCAGTTAGCTAGGGTCGAGGTGAAAACATCGGATCAACATTGCTGACGATAACAGGGATCCCAGAGGGTGCCATCTCCTCAAAGGAGGCGTGGTAACGGGGGGAGGGACCTTGGTCTAGCGTTGACAAGATTGCACGTGGAGTTCTAGAAATTGATTTGGAGACATTATCAGTGCTGAGGGTGTGGACTTCCAGATTAGTAGTTTTCGCTCGTAGCTTTGCCCTTTTCTACTTTGCTGATGATAATGTTGTTCTGGTGGTTGCATGCTAAATGCTAATGGAAACGAGGCCGAAAAGCCATATTTCTCTAAAAGTATGCTTCTTTGTATCAAAATATAAAATGTTTTGGATAGCTGTTTTAGCTTCTTTAAGCGTCTTATATTGTGGTACAGAGTGAGTATGACATTCCTCTCCGTGGTGTATTTTAAAAGAACTTCAAAGAGTCTAGTGATTTGTGGTTAGTCAGGGTTGACAGCTACATGAAGCATGCGCCGTGCATGCATGGCAGTCACACAATCGTATGTACGACTTGTGGATCCGGTCGGCCTGCCGGTGCGAATTTCCGTGCGTATACGTCCGCGCCGTAGAACGAAGTCAAATTCACGTGTGAATATGTAGTAGAGTAGATTTGTTTTTATCATGATGTGGACATGTGCGTGGTTGAGTGCTCCGTTGTTGCTCTTAATTTCTGGGTTTTGTTAATCTCCACAACTCCCACATGTTTGGAGTTTCTCCATTGTACAATCCATATATCTATGCGTGATTGGTCTAAAAAAAAAATCTATGCGTGATAGATAGTACATGCTCTCTCTGTTTATAAATATATATATATAATACTCACTCCGTTCCGTAATGTAAGGCGTATAGTTTTTTGCACGAATATTAAGACGAAAGAGTTTTGTATACGGTGGACTCATTTTCCCATGAATTTTTTTTGGAACAGAGGAGTCCCTAACAATCATATATTGAAAACAATCCTTTAAACCTCTTCGTTTATAGATTGAAACTTATTTTAGAGGCATAAATTTGTCCATAAATAGCAATACACCCTAATATTTTGGAATTTTTCTAAAAAAACTATACGCCTTACATTACGGAATGGAGGGAGTATGTTTTAGTTGTTGTACATGTTGTCTTAGATACGCACTAAAATGAGTGATTATATATAGGCTAAAACATGTCTAGATGTATGTGAATGCGAAAAAAAGTAAAACATTTTATATTAAAAAATCGAAGGAAGCACAGTACTATTTTTTGTTTTCACCAATATAAAAAGAACCACCGGTATTTTGTAGACCCAACAAAAATTGAAAAAACAGAAAAGGAGACTTCAGGGCACAATTTCACAACAACTTTTTGGTAGCTGTTTCTATATAGTAGAGTAGGGCCTCGAAGCCACACAAATTGTTGTTGCCGCGAGAGTAATTACTTACAATATTTGGCTTTTCATGGAATACAGCACAAACTCAGACACTCACAAACACGTGCACACGCTCACCTCTATAAACGCCCAACCACCGTAGCTGGCCATCGGGCCGGCACGGCACGGCACGCTCCGCCGCCGGCACGGCACGCCGCCGGCACGGCACGGATGCGGCACGCCTCCAATCGTGCCGTGCCGTGCCGGCACACGGGCTTCAACTCCGGCCGGGGCACGGCACGATGAGCACGGCGACACGGCACGGCACGGCCGGCCCGCTTTCTCCTCCACCTCCGGCGTCTCCTCCACGGCAGCGGCAGCAGCTTCTCCTCCACTTCCGACGTCTCCTCCACCTCCGGCGTCGATCTGATGTGCTCAAGTGGAGGGGAATCGAACGGGGAGAGGAATCTCTTACCTCCGACGGCGCTCTGGTGTTCACGGAATCGAACGGGGAGGGGGAGGAGCGGCGGATTCGCCGGAGTCGGGGGCGGCGGCGGCGGCACGGCTGCTAATCGTGCCGTGCCGTGCCAGCCTGCGTGCCTCGACGTGAGGTGGAGCACGGGCACGGTGCGTGCCGGGCCGAGGCACGGCACGATTAACACGGGCCGGGCCGTGCTTGGGCCGGGCCAAAAGTTCCGTGCCTCGGGCCAGCCCGTTTAGCACGGCCCGTTTGGCCAGCTATACCAACCACACACCTTATCACTATGAGAGACTGAGCCGGCGGGTCGGATTTTAAAAATTCACCACAAGCGACTAGCTGTCGACAGAAATGTCGTTTCCCACTAAAAAAAAGAATTCGTTCAAATGAAAAACACCAATATCAAAGATGAGTTTTAACCTCTGGTGGTGGGCTAGGCTAGAGATACAACAACCATCATACTACTCGACATGTAAGTCTGTATAAGATTTGGCTCTAATCCTCCTTGCATATCCACGATGTATTTCGAAGGGGAATAGTTATTGTGGCAGGGAAACAGAAGCGTTGTCATTCCGGGCGAACTGAAGACTGAAGTGGTGCCACTTCCGTGTGGCTCAGATCCAACTAAGCTACACCCATCAATCATCAGTACTCACCACATATCATCTATGGGATTTCATCGAGAGTACCATGGGTTGATCAGCATCTTGGATTCACAATCATATATGTAAGAAGCGTGCAAGTTGATGCTGTATCAATTACGGCGAATCGCTGTCAAGAGGACGGATACAGCATGGAAAAAGAAACATAGCTACTGCCATGGAATCGATCGAGTTATCCTTATCCAGACCAGTAACGCATGCATGATCTGATCTCGATCGATCACGCACGCTAAATTGGGCAGCAGTACGTAGTGCCGCCAGCAGCTAGCCTAACCCGTCGAAAATCATTGCTGACTGACTGAGATGGAGGATGGGTGTAGGCCGGTGTCTCCCTGAACAGAAACCCAAGGGAAGGGCCACAACGAATCATTGCTGGCTCACTGAATCATGCATGCATGCATGCATCTGTTTCCTCCAAAGGAAGAAGATTATCCTTTGGTTGCCCGATCTGAAGCTAGAAGATCGGATGACGAACTCGTATGACTAGGTTGCGATCGAGGAGAGAGAGAGAGACATAGTTCTATCGCCTACTGTACGCTGACAGGTCGTAGAGGCGACTGACTGAATCACTGATTGATTGCCGACGCGTAGTCGTAGGTAGCGACGGCGATGACGATCGAGTCGAGTCGGCAGGGTCGAGAAAGCGACGGAGTGGTCTGGTGGATGCACACGCGTCCTCCCGTCCTTGGCAGGCCGTGTCTCCGGCCATCCCGCCCTGCGGACGGAAACCATTGGTGTCGGAGGAGTTCTCCGGTACGGTTCCTCCCACCTTTGGTATGCCGCCGCCGAGTCAGCACGGTGGACGTATGGTGAGGGACGGGAGGAGAGATTTTTTTACAAATATGACCCTCTGCCGAACGGATTTGTCAAAAATGACCCCCTCTGAAAATCTTTGTCAAAAATGGCCTGGCGGGTAGCTAAAAAGGCGACACGTGTCACCTCCCTCCATACCGGATGGCGGGATGTTCTTCCCTCCATGGGGAGTGGCGGGAGGACTGTTGCCGCCACCTGCAAGGACTGGACGTGGTGGGCCCTGCGGCTGCCCGTGGCGGGAGGCCAGCGTGGCAGCGCCACGTCATCCCGCCAATGCGGTTGGAGGGAAGCGGGTGGGCCCCGTGGCGGGAGGTTCCTCCCTCCCGAGGGAGTGGCGGGATGTGCTGGCCACGCACGTCGGCCGGACGGAGCTGCATGCAGGGGACAGGCGCGGATTCTCTCACGATGGGACGGTGCGATGGCAGGCATTCCACTGAAAAAAGAAAGATTCTCCCGCCTCTTTTTCCTGTATGTGACCACCGAAAGCAGCTAATTTGTTCCCGCGCTGTGCCTGGTTCTCGTTCTATAAAACCCCCTCGTCGGCGAGATGTTTCATCGTCCAGTGTAGTAACTCAGTATTCAGTTGAGTTTGTTATGTCGAAGGGTAAGGGTAAGAGTGTTACAATGGGTTGCTGTGCGGATCGTCGTTGGCCGAAAGGCATGTCCTTGTCTCTTCTTGATTTTTCCACAGAATTAAGGGTAGACAACAAAGAAGTTCCATGGGAGGAACTAATTAGTGGTGATGATAGACATCTCGCGGAGGTGGGGGCGAAATTATGCCAAAGCGGATGGCCATGGCGGCACCCCCAAGAAATTCGTGAAGAACTTCTCAGGATGCATGGAAGGTATAAGAAGCGAGTTGTGGCGGGGAAATTTAGGAGTGAAGCTGAGCGTAAGGAATTTGAAGACCATCCATCGTGGTGGATTAGTGATAGTGAGGACGAAGACGATATCTTCATGCCGCCTGGTGCGTTATCGTTGAAACGCAAGAGTGTTGCATCGTCGAAGGGAAAGAGTTCCGCCTCGTCGAAGGGTAAGAGTGCCGCATCATCGAAGGGAAAGAGTGGAGCAGCGTCGAAGGGTAAGAGTGGTGCATCGGCGGATGGTGCCGGCTGCATCGACGGAAGATAAAATCGTGGAGCTAGGCGGAGTTTTTATTTTAAGTTCTATTGTTGGTATTATTCATGTATCTTCATTGTTGTTGTATCTTAGTTTTATATTGATGTGTACTTTAAAATAGTTGTGTAATAATAATATGTGTAATGGTACGAAGATCTAATATAAAATAGTGTCATTAATATGTCTCATCCGATATACAAACATAGGTAGACATAAAACGTAGGTAGACATAAATAATCCCGTTCAGTTTCTCGAGCCCTTGTAAATGTGATTTGAAGGGTAACTCCATCGATTAGGTGGGCCGGTATTTGAGCGAAGATGGCGCGGTGATGGTGTAACATATTCTTGTTGGTCATTATCTTCTCGTTGGTCGGAATTTTGATTAAGATCAAACAAATTATCGAAGAAGTCGGGCTCAGCTTGTGGTTGCGACGGCCCTGCGTAGTATTCAAACTGGCGTTGCTCATCTGTCTGTGACGGTCCAGCGTCGTTGTATGAAGAATAGGGACGATCGTGTGTATCTTCATACGAATAATGGGGCTGCTTATATGTCATGTGTGACGGGTGGATGGGTGGCATGGAAATATTAAGTGCAACGTCTTCATCATCCCACGCTTCATCCGGCGTCCCCTGTACGTCATTATAATGTACTCATTAATAATTTTCTCGTGTAGCAGTAACAAGTAAGAGTGGAAGTAAAAAGTCATATAGTAACAAGTAAGAGTGGAAGTAAAAAGTCATACAGGGGTTTCGTCCTGGAATAATCCTCTAGATGTCTCTGGGAATTGTCCGCGACTGGTTGGTAGATGTGTCGACTCATAGTCAATCTGAAAAACATTTTGTTAACATCTCATAATAATAGTGCATAGACAGATAGGAAAAAATTAAGAGTCTCACATGTGGCGGCTGTACTGAAGAGATAGGATTAGCGCGTTGCATGATAGGCCTCGATGTCGTACGAATTAGAGTTGCATCATGTCTTTCCCTTACCTGGGTGGAAACATTATTATAAATAAATGCGGGATTGGATGTATTTCATATATTTTAAAATACGTACAGGCTCACGCATTGACAAGCTGCGTGTAGGAGGTCCCATGCTTGGCCTCGCCTCGCTCGGCCTCGACGAGAAAGCCTCAGGCATGTTGTACTGGCTTAGTTGAATATCGTCCGCTCGACCACAACCCCACGTCCTAGAAGTTTTTAAAGCATTTCTGAAAATACGTACCAACTTAGTCTTTATAGTCGTTGGCATTGTACGAGGACTCTCGCTAACAATCTCTCGTACGTCTTGCATAATCTGTCGTTGCCTAGTTAGCTGAAAAGGGATAGAAATTGTTAATCTCATTCAATATTTACTAACAATTGAAACTATCTGAAAAAATGTATACCGTGTCATCACGGCGGTCGGATGTACGACGCTCCATCCTTCCTGTAAGTTGCTCTGCATGTGTGCGATGTTCTGGTCTACCAGGTGGAGCGCGAGTGAGGTTACAGCGCGTGCTACTAAGGTACCATGTGATGTAAGCATCTGATGTGGTCTCGTTGTAAGGGCTGCATGTTGACCGGTATTAAAGACAGTACGAAGCAGAAAGAGTAAAATAATCGGTAAAAAATACCTGAAGGCGATAGGTAACACCGTGCGTGCCGACGAATTCCATCGGTCTATCCACTGCTTTTGGGTACGCAGCCAATCATGATTCTTTTTGCCTTGATTGGTTTGCCTGAAATACACTATTTTAAATTTATTTTTTGATCAGAATAATTACAACAGTATTGAGTAATTATAAGTTCAGAACGTACTCGTGAAATTGGGACTCGAGACATCTCGGAGGCGGGGGAGGGACCTGTTGGACTTTTCCTAACTGCCGCATCACACGCTCAGGGTTGTACGGCTCAACCATATGGAGGCATACAAGGTGACAGTTGGTGAACCAGAAGTCCTGGTCTCGGAAACACTCGTCTGAAGCATCAATTGATATCACCGGTCGACAGTAACAAAACGCTTGTTTAGTTTGGGCGAACGACCAAAATATACGGTCCAATATGAAATGATTGGGAGTACCACTGGGGTGTTCCCTCTCCATCCTTACGACAGATGTCCCGGGGTTGGCTTCAGCAATCTGATGAAGCATTCTCGGAACACCATTGTACGCCTCCAGATAGGTGCCATACATACCCTCCAACACAGACTCCTTGGCACGCCTGGCCTTGCCGTAGCTGATCGGGAAGCCAATCACATCGGCTGCACCTTCTTGTAATGACTTCACAGAACAACCGATCTTCTCTTTCACCATGGATGCCACAATCTGTGCAACATATGAGGCACTGACATTGCGGTGTTCTGCCAAAGTACCGGACTGCTCACAGGTATGGGGAACCATACGAGTTATCGTCCAAGGCTGGGATATGCCGGCACGCTGCCGAGCAACGATTCTTCCGTCGCAACCGGACTCCCGGTGCACACAAAAAACCTTCAGCAATTGTGGATTTGATTTTTTCACTTTATGCTCGCGAGATATGGAGATGGCATATCTCCGGATCGCCTGGTCTACAGACTCCTTCGACGGGAATTGTTGGTTCTCCTGCAGAACAGTAGCTCCGACTCCCCGGACATAGTCATCATCCCCACCTATGACTAGAGCCTGTATGTCCTCGGGAGCCATTGGTGGCGCTAGTGCCCTCGTACGAGGCGGTCCACCTCCTTCGACCTCATCATCATCATCGGATGCATCTGCACGGTCGTCATCACCAGAATCAAGCTCGTCCGACAGTCCCTCAATGCGTTCATTGAGGTCAACTATCGCCATGGAATATGGTCCGATGCGAACATCCTCATCTTCCACATGCACATCCTCCCCTACCACCGTCTCCGTATTTATAGCCATGTTGGAGATCGACAGCTGGAGCGCACCTGCCGCGGTGCTACTACCAGGTTCATCGACGGCGTCAACGAACTGCACATACACCATTGGTTGTTCATACACAGCTGCACCGGGCGTGCTAGCAATTTTCATGTATGAACCCCAGGAATTTTCGCCTTTCACCGGGCGTAATGCCCAGCGGTAACCTTCTGAGAATCTCTTACAGATGACAGCCTCAACAATCATCTTTTTTCTAGCCATCTCCGGCCCAAAGAGTGTGCAAATGCGCCTTCTAACATCTCTGAAACTAATTTCCTCCATTCCATCCACCGTAACATACTGTGATTGACATCGCGACAGATCAAGCCCTTGAGGCCCATCACGTGTGATATCATCACCATAAAAGACACACAAATTGTTCATCGTACCTAAACGCAACAATTTTTAAAATCACAAAATTAATCCAATAATTTATCATTATCATACACGTTACTATCAAATAAACACAAGACATTAAAAGCATATTTACGTAGCTAAGTATGACCTAATCTGGACAACAAAACCATGTAACAGATTCGACTCACATGCATGCATGCATCCATCAACTTAACTTATTATAATAGTGATCTGCTACTAACTTCAACTTATATCTCATGCATCAAGAACTAGATCAACTCACGTCTGTACATAGCTAATTGCATACCTAATATCTCACTTAAATACAGATCACCACGTATGTACTTAGATTTTCGTACCTAAACGCAACAATTTTTAAAATCACAAAATTAATTACAAAAAACGAGAGCAATTAATTATTCCTGGTAATATTTAAATCACAAATGTACTAACACAGATTATTAAGCTAATTAGTACGTAGTATTTTACGCTTCTGTCGTACCTTCACGATAAGTTCTTCACATACTTTTGCTCAAATATTAACGCCAGCTGATTCGAGATGACCCTTCAAACTGCTAATCTCAACCTATAACACCAAAATATATTTCGTTACGACTAAATTTACACCTACAACAAATCATGCATTTACGAATAAGTACGCATTGTAAAGTTTTTACCTTGATCTATCCTTTCTTCCACTATATCAGCCTGTAAATCTCACTCCTAAACCATCTCAAGTGGTTCAACTTGGTATTGTGTGTGTTCTTCACAGCAATCAGAGAGCAGCTCTCTCTGCTCACGAACTGCGTGAGCGTAGTATGTGAGACTGTGTTGCGGGGCGTCTTTTTAAAGACACAGATGAAGAACTGATCGGAAATCACGGATACAAAGCAGACATAAAATGAAACCGTCGGTGGTCACATACAGTGAAATAAAGCCAAAAGAGAAAGGAATCAGTGCACTCATTGCTGGAAATAGACAAAAAAGTGCAGATTCTTATGCCAAAACAGTGCCTTGCGTCACGTCTTGCTCCCCGCATGCGCGCACCAGCTGCAAATCCCATGCGTGAAGCATCACATGGCTGGCCGGGTACATGCACATCGACATCATCTCCTCAAAAAAGAATGCATGCATGCATGATTCCCATAAACCATTCCAACCGTCACAATCCATCCCATGTCCACATCCCGCCACTCCCTCGGGAGGGAGGAACCTCCCGCCACGGGGCCCACCCGCTTCCCTCCAACCGCATTGGCGGGATGACGTGGCGCTGCCACGTTGGCCTCCCGCCACGGACAGCCGCAGGGCCCACCACGTCCAGTCGTTGCAGGTGGCGGCAACAGTCCTCCCGCCACTCCCCATGGAGGGAAGAACATCCCGCCATCCGGTATGGAGGGAGGTGACACGTGTCGCCTTTTTAACTACCCGCCAGGCCATTTTTGACAAAGATTTTCAGAGGGGTCATTTTTGACAAATCCGTTCGGCAGAGGGTCATATTTGTAAAAAAATCGGGAGGAGACAGACGCGGCCGTCCCGTCGGTCGAGATCTGGACCGGTGCTCAGTTCCGCCTTTGGTCTTCTCTGCTCGCTGCACGACACGGAAATTAAGGCAGACTCGAATCCGCCTTCTCTTTCGTCACACGCATCTTGGCCAGATGCCCGCACGTTTTTTTTTTTCGCGTGTTCGATCGAAGAGGGTTGTTTTGTTTGCGGCTCGCACCGGCGACGACGCATTTGAGCATCTGAGCGTAGGCCGGCCCGTCGTTGAATGGGCCTAGCTGGAGGCACATGCTACACGGCCCATTTTTCTTTTCTCGGTCTGAATCAGACCTGGAAACAAATTCGGCCCACGTAGGCACCTCCTCGCCAGCCATCCTTAATAACAAGACAAACCCTCCTCACCGCAAACGAAAACACAACGAATCCACCGCCGTACGCGCGCGCATGCAGCCTCCGTCCCTGGTTGCCGTCGCCCTCGCCGCGAGCTGCCCTCTACGCACGCCGGAGACAAGAAGACCACAGCGTCGATCACGGTGAGCAGTACTTCATCTCTCACCTCCTGTTCGGTCGTTCCGCGTCGGGCTGTTGATCTTCCTCGATCGTCTGGATCTGCCTGACCACCGATTTTGCGAGAGGGACTTACTTTTGTTGGATTACGACTACCTATGTGGATTGTGAGGAGTACCACTGTTGTATCGGTGCTGAATTGCGTGTGCCATCGATAGTTTTAGTTTCAGTGGGAACCTAGCTAGCTTTTCAAGCGGGGGCGATTCCAGTCTAAATATTTCCAATTCGACTGTCCACTTTTTATTGTATCCAATGAGCACATATATCACTTGTTATCCTGTAGGAGCAGGAGTAGCCACGAGCCCCTTTCTGGAGAGGATTATTTCTCAAGTTTGTAGATTAACCTGAATAAACTGATCTGGCACCTACATCTACATCGATGTGTTTTTAGTTTTTTAGTACAATCTTAGATACCTTGCAAGTGTTTCTGCTTCTCTTAATGTTTTTTGTAGAACCACATTGAATGAACTCGTTGAGGAACCGTTTCTTCGATATCTCAGGCCTGGAGCATTTTGGATTGCTCATTGCTCCATCCTAGTATTGGGTGGTGGCATATCTTTTGCTCCTATATTGGTTGGCTTCTGATGACTACACACTAAGAGTTATTGTGTGGACAGATACGGGTCAGACATTTGTAACGTATTTCACGATTCGCGTCAGACTTCATATGTTTGTTTTTACCAAATGAGTCCCCTGACATAAAATAATGTCTTGTTAAGCTAGATGGATCAACAGTTCTATTCTAAAGGGCGGGACTGTAAGCTAAGATTCACCGCGAATAGTATTTGAATCCAGTTTGGTTTTATAGTGTTTTTGTGGTTCTTGGATATTGCCCCATAATTCATAACCTTCTTTTGCTGTAGAATTTTCAGTACTACCACTTTGGTCATACAATTATTCTAACGTGCCCTTTGCCTGATCGAAGTATGCATTGATACTTCATATTAGACGCGGTCATTCAGTTATGCAGAGTCTCATTCCTTTGTGCATTGCTATACTTCATTACATCCAAAGTCCGCATTCAGTTATTCACAGAAAGTTACTCCTTGGTGCTAACTAATGATGCTTTTCAGGCTAGCCTTGCTGAGTCTTTCTTGGCCGATCTTGACGAGCTATCGGATAATGAAGCCTATCAAGTGAGCTAAATTTCATTACTACAAATAAATTATCTGCTATAACGACATTTTCTTTGCTTCCGGCACATGCACTTACCAAATTTCAGGAAGAGGAAAATGCAGAGGCTGTGAATATGGAAGAAGGATCTGGATGGCAGCATGTCTGGCCTCATGTCTCTTAATTATGACGGTCTTGATAACATCTCAAAGCTTCAGAAGACACAATATTATACTAACATCATGCAAGTAAGTGCTCTAACTCTTAGAACCACATTTGTTACATGAAAATGCAATAAGACGGTCGTGGCGTATTTTTTCTGGTGCATTTCTGGTTAACAGATTGACCATATCAGTATATGGCGGTAGGCACGCTGGTTCCTGATTCTTAGGACTTTCAATGAGGTTTCCAAGTGTTTTTCACCGATGGATAAGCTACAAAGTTTAACAAAAAAAACTCCATCACCAGTTTGTGCCAGATTCGGCCCATAGTCTTTCGCTAATTTTTCTTTAAAAAGAACTAGGATGCGGTGCGGGCCAGTGTAGGGCTTGTATTGGCCCATTTTTGTCCTGCTGCTAATATGGACCGGACTGAATAGAGTCTACAAGCGGAATTTTAAATTTTAGCACTTACACTTTTCTAGTTCTTTATATAACTTTATTCCCGCTAAATAATTTATGTATAAGTCCCTGAAATAGACCTTTTTTTGTTGAATTATATATTTGGACATTAAAAAGATACATAAAGTTATGTTAAGGCCAATTTTCACGTTTAGAACGCGCTTAGCATAATATCTCTATGTACATGCTTTAATATCAAGTTTTACTAAAGTTTTTAATTATTTTAATACTTAGTAGAACATTTTTAGCACGTCCTTTTAAATTTTGGAACGTCGTCTTTTTTTTGTATCAACATCGCTTTATGCAAACAATTACATGCATATTTTTGCATAAATCAGATGCCTTGAATAATGTACCGGGAATTCGAGGAGTTGGCTCAGAACGGGCTGAACTAGCTGACTTGGTCCTCAGACTTTGGACTCGTCCTCGAGGGCCGCAACCTTAAGGGAGTGCTCGATGAGGGGACCTGGACGGCCCCACTCGTCCTCGAGGGCCGCAACCTTAAGGGAGTGCTCGACGAGGGGACCTGGACGGCCCCAGCACACTGTCCTGTGAAAAACGCTCAAGTACTGCACTTTCTCCGTGATCATATGTGTACTACCCTAAAACAGGTGTACATGGCAGAACGGAGTGCTTCAGCTCTGTTCACTGACCTTGGGGCACGATTCTCTAGGATGAAGTACACCATTAAGCCACGAGCGAAGGCGGAATGGATGCGTATGAGGTTTGCTGACTTCAAGACGGTGGGAGAGTACAATTTAGCTTCACACCGGATATGTACCTCTCTTCTGTGAATGTGGTGTCACTATCACAGATAGGCTGAAGATTGATAAGACTCTCTCCACGTTCAATCCATCAGCTCTACACAGTGCACGAAACTACCGCAAAGAAATTCACGCAGTATGGTTTGCTAATCAACGCCCTCTAGGTGGTTAAGGCGCAGGATGATGTTCTCAAAATGAACTTCAATTCGCAGTCTTTCGGATGGGGTCCAAGTCAGGAAGCTACTGCAGACGCCTACAAGGTGCGCCAATCAAAGTTCAAGAAGCGTGGCAAGAAAAGCAAGAAGGGACCTAACCCTCCCCACCCAGCCAAGAGACATTTCTCCAAGCAGTGTCAGGCCCAAAACACGTCGTGGACGCTTACAAGGCCAAGAAGGAGCGCGAGACACATCTTGTCCAGGTGGTGGCACCACCAGCGTCCGAAGTGGCGTCCGTGATGATCTCAACACACCCACTGCGGCGCCCATAGCGGTGGCGTTCGTGGGAACCACCACATGTGTCTCCACAAGCGCCTCACTCCGCGCCTTTTGGTGCTTGGTTGGGTGGGACGGTTAGGTCCCTTCTTCCCTTTCTTGCCACGTTTCTTGAACTTTGGCTGGCGCATCTTGTAGGCGCCTGCATGAGCTTCCTCATTTGGACCCCCTCCAAAGGCTACGAGTCGAGGTTCTTTTTGAGAATATCATCCTGCGCCTCAACAAGCTGGAGGGCGTCGATAAGCAAAGCATACTGCGTGAAGTTGTCCTGGCGGTAGTTTCGCGCACTCTGGAGACCTAATGGATGGAACGTGGAGAGTATTCTCAACCTTGTGGTAGCGACACCGCATTGACAGAAGAGAGGTACAGATCCGTTGTAAAGCCGGATTGTACTCTCACGCCATCTTGAAATCAGCAAACCTCAGAGGCATCCATTCCGCCTCCGCCCGTAGCTTAATAGTGTACTTCAGCCTAGAGAACTATGCCTAAAGGGCGGTTCACAGAGCTAAAGTACTCCGTTCTGCCATGTACTCCTATTTCAGGGTAGTATTCTGCCATGTACTCCTATTTCAGGGTAGTACACATATGATGACAGAGATAGTGCACTACTTGGGCGTTTTTCGCCGGAGAGGTGGTGCTAGAGGCTGTCCGGGTTTCCTCGTCCAACACTCCCTTAAGCTTGCGGCCCTCGAGGACGAGTCCAACGTCCGAGGCCCAAGTCAGGTAGTTCAGCCCGTTCTGAGCCAACTCCTCGAATTACCGGTGCATTATTCCGGCCATCCGCGATTTATGCAAAAATATTACAATAGGTAATCGTTTGCATAAAGCAATATTGATATATTTTTAAAATAAAGACGACGTTCCAAAATTTAAAAGGACATGCTAAAAATGTTATACTAAGTATCAAACAATTAATTACTTTAGTAAAACATAATATTAAAGCATGTACATAGAGATATTATGCTAAGCACGTTTTAAACATGAAAATTTGCCTTAAAAATGACTTTCAGTATCATTTTAATATCCAAATATACAATTTCAGCAAAAAAGGGACTATTCCAGGGACTTATACATAAATTATTCAGCGGGAATAAAGTTATACAGAAAACTGGAAAAGTGTAAGTGCTAATATGTAAAATTCCGCACGCAGACCGTATTCAGTTTGGTCCATATATATTAGCAGCGTAACACGGGCCCGCACCGCATCCCATTTTTTTAAAAAAATAGACAAAAACTATGAGCCGAATCTGGCACAAACTGCCGAATAAGGTGGGCTGACCCAACTCCAGGGACAAACGCGAGGTTGTCGCCGCCGCAGTCGCTTCAGCGACCAACAGGGCCGCGTGGGGATCGTGTGTGTGGGAAAGGGAGGACACGGCGGGGAGCTAGCGAGACGGAGGCGGCCAGCAGCGGGGCGTGCGCGGCCGGCTATGGCGCTGATGTATGGCCATCGCTTGCTCGAGCGGCGGCGCCGTAGCCGCACCGTCGACCAGCATGGCCGCACGGGGAGCTGCGTCAGGCCACGCCGGCGTGTGTCGGCAAGGAGCGGGGCGCGACGAGCAGCCCTCAGCGCGGCTAGCGGGGCTTGTGCAGGGCTGGTGGCAACGCGGCCAGCGGCGACAGGCAATGCAGGGGGCGAGGCGACGGCGGATAGCGGGGCCGGAGCTCGCGGCGGTGCGGGCAGATAGAGTCCACATTCTCTCCATTGAATAGGTTGTCGAAGTACTCTCGCCACCTACGCTTGATCTTTTTGTCCTTCACGAGGAGTTGATCCGCTCCATCCTTTATGCATTTGACTTGGTTAACATCCCTCGTCTTCCTTTCCCTCATCTTGGACATCCTTTCGCCTTCCTTTGTGTTTAGACTTTGGTAGAGGTCTTCATATGCCTGCCCCCTAGCCTCGCTCACCGCTCGTTTTGCGGCCTTCTTTGCCCCCTTGTATTTCTCCATGTTGGTTGCCCTCCTATCCAGATATAGACTTATGAAATAATCCTTCTTCTGCTTAATAGCCTTCTGGACCTCATCGTTCCACCACTAGGTATCCTTAACATCGCGTCTACTTCCCTGGTCACCCCAAACTCCTCTGAAGCCATCTTCCGAATGCAAGTCACCATCCCCATCCACATACTGTTTGCATCGCCTCCCTCCTCTCAAGGGCCCTCCTTAATAACCCTCTCCTTAAAAGCTTGAGTTGCCTCCCCCTTAAGTTTCCACCACTTTGTTCTAGCAACTTTGGGGCGTTTATCCCGCCGGACACGAATCCGAAAGCAGAAGTCAGCCACCACCAGCTTATGCTGAGGGACAACACTCTCTCCAGGTATCGCCTTACAATATTTTAAAGAAAAGGTCAATTTTTTTTGTAAGATTCGAAGTTTGAAGATTAATTTACATTAGGAAAGTTAAGTAAATTGAAGAGGGATCAAAGCCAACACGTAATATTACACTAGTTACACCATCTACCACTACACTAACTTATCACTTGTGCCGAATACTTGCTCTTTTTTCTCTATGATCATCTTTCTGGTTTTCCAAATTTAATCGAAAATTTCACCAAGAATTATGTTTTCTCGTCCCTCACCAGAAACCGTTCTTTCTCAAAATTCTTTGGAAATTTGACGATTTTTTCCATGAAGCCTTTTTTTCTAAAAAAAAGTTTAAAACTACATTCTAAGATTATTTTTTTTTGTAAAAAATCATAGATGTAGACACTGATTATTTCTACCTGTATGAAAAAACCAGTCTAAAATATTCTGTATTTCTACTGTACAAAAGACAAATTTCTGGATCGGAGTTAGTGAAGTTCAAAATTCAAAACATTCCGATTTGCCATTTTTCTGTAGGCCGAAATACAAACTTTTTCGGTTGAAAATGCAGTACCATAGAATACGGTATTGTCAACATCTAAGTTTTTTATAATTTTCAAAACTTTTAATGTTGATTTCACATTTTTTTTAAAGGCTCCATACTGGACGGGTACCACGTATGATCCACAATATTTATAGACGTGTGTGAATGTGTCAAGTTGTTAGCTGTACAGGAACTGTCAGAAAAAGAAGACATATGCTCAACCTGGATTTTACCATCTCGGGTACTTGTGATGGTTTACTTTCCAGCAAATCTTTCAGTCGGCACCTCAAGCATAGAATTGGATTCTGTCTTTTACTTGACTTGTAGTCCAATCTTCTTCTGTCATGCAATGCAATTGCATGCACGTGCCACTTGAAACAAATACATCGTCAACACGCAATGCCTGCCTAACGAAATCCCAAGATGTTTCAGTCTTAGCTTTGCTAGTAGGAGATCTATCGAGGAGCTGGGTAGCGATCGATCGACCATTGCCAATTGCCATGGCGACGAGCCTACTGAACCTTCTCCTTATGGAGGTGGCGGCCATCGTGAGCATCATCCTCCTCGCTCTCCTCGTGGTGCTCAGCTCCAACCGCCGGCGCGCCGGTCATCGGTCATCCGGCGCTCCGGCTCTTCGTGTGGGCCGCGTCCACCCTCTTCCTCCCGCTCGTCTCCTACGCGGTCTCGGCGGCTGCCAAATGGAACGCCGCGCGCGTGCCGCTCCTCCTCGCCTGGACCGTCTTCCTCCAGATCCTGCGCAACACCATCGACACCGCCCGGTCCTCCTCCTTGACCATCGACAGCAATGGCGGCTCCGGCGGTGGCAGCAAGCTCCGCCCCTCCGTCGAGCAGCTGGCGCGGATGGGCTGGGTGGCGTTCCTCATCATCAGCAGCGGCGGAGCCGCAGGTAGCCCTGAGCTCACCGGTATGCTTCTTTGGCTGTGGGTGCTGAGCCTCGTCAAGCTCATTCACCGGCTCGTCGCTGCAGAGCTCGCCAAGAGCTCCTTTGCCGTCGGCCTCAATGCTTATCTCATCTCGGATTACATGAAACAACTCTACTGCCAAGAGCAAGGAGAATACTCAGACAGCCCGCAAGATGGCGTGCCGCCGTACTTGGTGATGGGCGAGGAGAAACTGCATGTCGAGGCCAGGCCGCAGGGGTACCGAATTGGCCCGGCGCCGTCATTGTCCGTCGATGCAGGGCATGTTGTCACCATGGACAGGATATGGCGGCTTTCTACCGCCGGAGACTCGCTACTCGCGTCGCATCCGCATGTCAAGGATCTCTGCCTTTCATTTGCCCTGTTCAAGCTGCAACTCCGGCGGTTCCTCGGGTGCCACCTTTCCGAGGTGGGCTCTCGCCGAGCTTTGGCATTCGTGCAGGACGGCATCCTCGGGCTGAGCCCCGAGAGAGCCTTCGGGGTGATCGAGACCGAGCTGTCCTTCCTCGCCGACTTCCTCTACTCCAAGCTCACCTCTTTCTACGCGAGCGGGTGGTCGTTCCCGGTGCTCAACTCCATCCTCGTGCTCGCCACGTGGGTCAGCTGCCTCGCGACCGGCGGCGCCATCGTGCACGACATGACCAACCAAGGCACGGTGCTCGCCCAGGACTATGAGCAGCTCAGGAATTACCTGCAACACCATGACACAGTGTTCCACGCCATCTTGGGCCTCGACCTGCTGGTCACCGTGTCCTTCATCGTCGCCATCGTGTTCACGGAGGGGTGGGAGATCGCCACCTACGTTCGATCCGACTGGATCAAGGTGGCCACCGTCTGCGAGTATGCGCGCCGGCCGTCGTGGCGCAAGTCACGATGGACTCGCGGTAAGCTCGGCCGCGTTCTCCGGTTCGAGGCCGTCCAACGCTGGGACGACCGGTTTGGTCAGATGTCCATCCTGCAGTCCAGGCTGTGCTACTGCGGATGCGTTTCCCGCCAGGTCGACCGGATCTCGAAGACATCAGTCGTCGTGCCGCCGTCGGTGAAGTCAGCCATCGTGGCCACGCTGAGGACAAACCAAGGAACACTCGGAAACGGCGTGATGTCGTTACAACGTAATGGCGTTGCCGATAAGCTCATCTGGGCATGCCGCGTCGTCGGCGCCGGTGAGAGGAGCATCTCCGAGCAGATCCTTGTGTGGCATATCGCCACAAGGCTAGTCGAGATCAAGCGCTCGGAGGGAGCTCATGGCATCGGCGACCATGACAGCGACACGGTGGTCGTGGCGACACACCTTTCACGGTATTGCGCCTACCTCGTGGCGCAGAAGCCACAGCTGCTGCCGGACCACCCGGCGTGGACGGAGGAGCTCTACGAGGGCGTCGTGGAGGAGGTGACGAGGGTGCTCGCGCGCTGCGCGGGGCCGCTGGTGCGGTACGACCGTGCGACGACGTGCCTTGGAGGGAGCATGAACGAGACGCTGAGGAAGGCTGCAAAGCTCGCCCGACAGCTGGCGGAGGAGGTCGGCGACGAGGAGGTGGTGTGGATGGTACTTGCAGAGTTCTGGACGGAGCTCCTCCTCTTCCTGGCGCCGTCGGAGAACGTCACGGCGCATGCCAAATCGCTCCGGCGTGGTGGGGAGTTCATAACCGTGTTGTGGGCGTTGCTCGGGCATGCCGGCATTGTTAGCCGGCCCGAGGGTAATGTCTAACAGTAACAGTACATATGGCTGATAATAATACCCCCTCCAACCTACAAAAAGTGTCGTAAGAAAACAAGTAACATGTACAACTCTCCGTTACACCAGCGAGATATTTTGGTGCGGAGGTAGTAACATAATTTTATTTTCGTTTGTTGTTAGTTCTTGTATTTTTTTTACGTTAATTAGGTCTTGTATGATGAATATAAGTTTTTAATTAGTCATGTACTTCGTTTGTTCGATTATGCTATTTTCTTGGTAATCCAATTTTTGTTGTTGATCTCGACCCTCTAGGCCATATGGGCAACATTGACCCTCTAGGCCACGAGAACATAGCGTTTGATCTTGGCTCTGTTCACACTGGATTTTCAAGAATTTAAATGTTCCCGAAGGCTTCATTCTCCGTGATCAATGGCATCAGGCCCCGTAGGACGACGTCATTAGCATGCTCAATGCAATGGCCAAGCAGCTGACTACTCCCTCCGATTCAATATAATTGTCGCTGAAATCGAACTGACCTAGTACATTTTCACATAACAACTTGCGACACTCTTTGTGGATCGGAGGTAGTAGATGAAATGCGATGCCCCTCAATTTCATTAACAAAACTCAGAGTTCTACATACTACATCCATAACGCAGCCAAACCATCATGGAGTTACTCAAACCGGAGGAGAACAGGGAGAAAAGAAAGGCACCACAACAAGTGCTATTGTTTTTTTTTTCTTTTCGAAATGGAGGTTGAGACCCCCTCAGCCTTTGCAAGTGCTATGAAAATAAATGTGACTGTTTACTAAAACTCTTTCTCGCCAAAGACCTATTCATTCTTCAAAACCAGAATCTCCCTGAATTTGCTCCCATCCTTAGCCTCGGAGCCCATGTCGCCCATCTTCTTCTAGCACCAAATACTTACATTGCCACCTATTCCAGTAGCTAAGCGAGATAGATGAGTTTGTCCTTTGTGTCTAACAGATTCATTTTTACCACAAAAAAGGCACGTTGCTTCCCATCTCCCTCCCCCTGTGCAAAAGCACATCGCTGGTTAAGCTACTTTTCTTAAGGAGGGGATCAAAAGAGGGGGTCAGGGAGACCGGTTGCACGCTCGAGAGAGTGGGGAGGGAGTGGCAGAGTATGGTGAGTTCGTGGGCTTCGTGGTCAGCGGGAGGGTAGGGAAAGATGACTCGACCGATGGCCCCCACCTGTGAGAGAGAGGAGTGACGGTAGGATGGGCTGGTGTTGGGTTCGGCCCATTTAACTTTTTTGTTCCGATTCTTTTTCTTTTTCCTTTTCTGTTTTTCTGATTTCTTTAATATTTTTTTGCTTTAAGTCTCCAAAGTAAGGCAATTCAATTTTTTTTTTTTGTAGAATAATATCTAGCTTTAAAAAAATATTAAAGGAACCTTTTCCAAAACATTTCAAACTTTGAAATTCAAAATATTGCATAATTGCTTAATTGACACTTCATTCAATTTTCAAATAGGTTTTCATAAAAAAAATTGTGGCTTATTAAAATCCAGAAAAAATATCACAAATACCTATGTTGGAAATAAGTTATTTTAAACTCAATTTTCAAAATAAAATATTTGAAACAAAACCATTTAAAACATATTATGTGCATAAGATAATTTAAAATAATTATTTAGTGTTTATTAAACACACAAATGTAATATTTTTATTTTTATTTATAAAATTTAACGAAAGCCATTTTAGGAAATAGTTTTACTTTAAATAATTTAAAGCACGTTGCAAATATGATTTTAGGGTTTAAAAAATATTCAAAATATTTGTTCATAGCTGAAACCTCAAGTTTGAAAATAAAATATTATTTGATTGAATTAATATCCTAATACTTTGGAATATCATAACAATCCTTTTTATTTGATTTTATTGGATATTTATGATTTTACTTTAATAAGAAACAAAAGTTTTGTGCTTCAAAAAATAACAAAATTTTAAAATTTATTGATTTTTTAAAACATTCAAGTGTTTTTTTTGAAACACAGTACAGACGCTCACAAACACGCACGTACAGACATCCCTATGACTGCACACACGCAAACCCTACCCCTATGAGCACCTCCGAGAGACTGGTCCGACATATCTTGAGGTCGACGGAGTCACCACGGGCGTCTCGCTGTTGACGGGCACGTCACCTACCACTGAAAGCATAGCGCCGGTTAAATCCTGGAAAATCCAGTAAAATGCGAGCACCCATGCCAAGTCTGGGACTTGAACCTGGGTGGGCTGGTTCCACCACAAGGAACCAAACCAGTTGAGCTAGGCTCACTTCGCAAACATTCAAGTGTTTGGGATGTTATTACCCTCTCCAATGACCCACTCGACACAGGTTGCATGCCGATGTCGTGAGAAGAGCACCCGCTGCTAACGAACCAAAATGATGGACACAACCAACCAAGATGACCTGCTTGTCCGCCCATGATTTACACAATAATGACAATGTTGGACTTAAGATTCGCCAAACTGATATGGTGCATATGGGAACAATTCACAAGCGCGCATGTGATCTAGTCGTCACACTCACACATATACCTATGAGAGTGTTAAGCAGCTCAGGCTGAGTTTGCTTAGCCGCGGTAGGCACCATCGGTCGTTTTTTGCTTGTTTGAGGGAAGACACCACATATTCTTCATGTTAGAACACATCAGACCATGTCCATGAGACCATGTCCATGGGAGAGGTAGTTGCACTCTATGGGAAGTAAAAAACAGTAGATAAAAATCTTAGAATATGGTACAAAAAGTGTGGTCCTGTTTTCGCAGGTAGATACAACAGTTTGGTTATTTTTTGATTTCCTTTCTAGTATAGTAATTACATAATTAATAACCGATCAAAATGCTCCAAAAAATTAGAAGGGGTAAAAACGGCACAACTTTTCTATATATGTTAATTAGTATTAACAAGTTCTAAATGAGGTAACTAGTGTCAAAATATCAAACTAGGGAGTAAAAGCCGGAATTTACTCGACAATTTATATTGAACTTTTCTAGTTTTAGAATCTTTGTTGCATGTTGTAATAGTAGCCCATATAACCTTTTGGTACTTATTGGGCACAATTAACGACATACAATTTATGCTAGGTTTTAGTTATATTATCCTTTACTGGATTATTATAATGTACTCCATACTATGGCGCAACATTTTTACTGCCTCTCAGCGATTCCAGCCGCGCGCGAGCAGTGGCCGTCCGATCCACGCGTTCGACGCCCCAGATGCGGCCACGTCAGCCTCGCGCGGGGAGCCGCGCCCGCACGATTTTTAGCGCGCGACGGGCTACTGGCTGCCCAGACGGTGACCCCTCGCTCGGCACGAAAATTAGCGCACGCGCGAACGCGCGGCCACCCGGTGGCAACCGGTCACCACCCTCGCGCACTATTTTGACGCGCGGACAAGGGCGTGACCCGGTCGTCCCAGTAGCCTTTTCCTGCCGCATTGCCTCGCCGTCGCGGCACTATCTCCGGCTGCCCCGGTCCAGATCGACGCCGCCGCGAGCTCCGCCGTCATCTCCTCCTCCTCCTCTTCGAGTTGGGATGGCGTACAGTGCGAGATCGATGACTTCTTCACCTCCGGTCGAGACCGCCGCCGTCCGAGCTCCCCCGACCTCGCCGTCTATCCCAAGATCCTCCAACGCCGCCTACCCGCTCGGTGCTGCCGCATCGCCCTCTCCGACGACCTCGCTCTGCTCCGCTCCTCCCTTCTCTCCCTTACATCCTCCTCCAACGCCGCCTCCCCCGACGACCTCGCCTTACTCCGCTTCTCCCTCGCCTCCTCCTCCTCCAACACTGCCTCCCCGCCCTTCCTCCGCAACAAGCTCGCCCAGCTCATCTTCGTCCTTTTGGGTCGGTCCTCCAGTCTTATCTTCCCGTGGGGGTTGAACAGGGGGTATCTTTCTCTGTTTTACTCTGTCTCTCTGCCTCTTTTCTTTTGGATTTAGACCTATTGCTTGTGGCCGCTTCCTCCCAGCTGAATTGATGCTATTTCAGAATTTGCAATGTAGAGATTTGGAGAAGATCCGGATTGGATTGGTATCCCAGCTCACTGTTGTATTTGGGATTTATTCTGGTACCTCGAGATGACGTTATTGGAAGTAATATTAGAGCTGGATTGTAGGTTAGTACTCAGTTTCAATATTACCATGATGTGGATCTCAGCTTGCAGGATTCCAATTGATTGTATGAACTCCACAAGAAGTTTACTGATTAGTGAAGACCCCTTTATTCTATTCAGTCGGGTGACAGCATTTCAACTTACATTAGTATCATTTTCATGTGCAAAGAAATATTGGTCTCAGCTTTATGATGTACATATATATCTACAACAACTCAGTAGTTTGATAGGTTGTACTGTACCAGAAAAAATAGCATGCCTCTTATTCTGTTTTTTAACTGGTTGATCTGAAATGTTATGAATAAGCTAAATGGTAGTGGCTACTAATACTTTGGTTGGGAGTCACTGGAACTCTGGAAGACCCTCGATTATATTGCTACTGCAAGTCAAAACATCATTGCCGTGCAAACAATAAAACTCTTCCACAAAGGATGCAGTTCAAGCATTCTTCATGGGACATACATTTTCAATTTTATTGCTTCATGAAACATATTATGACTTTCTGTACTATTAAGATTACATATGCTAAGTCCGGCAGCATATGGGACCTCAAAGTTCCACTTCGTGTCTATGGTGAGTTGTGGCGAACGAACCAAACAGATCAATCTGCGACCATGATTCATCTCTTTACATGTAAGCATATTTATGGTCTCATATACACTTACTTTTGCACTGAGTTTATTTTTCACATTTTATGTCTGTCACTAGAAATTCTTAAACTGATGCATGTACTGACTGAAACTATCTAAGTGATTAGCACGCTCCAGTATGTGTCTTCCAAACAATGTGAGTGAATTCTGGATTTTTTTGTGTGGAGGTACTTTATCACATTCTTCTTTCATATCTCATCAGCCAAACAGTTTCCTGAGGTGACGCTATCAATAACTGCAGTAGGGTCTACTTTTCTATTAATGTGTACACTAGCATATTCCAGTGTTGCTCTTTGAGACTGAGCATATTGTATCAACGAGGTGTTATACATATCAGGTTCTTCGTAGATGAAACAATTTTTTTACTATTTGTCACCGAACATTTGTATTCCCATTGTTGTCCTTGAACAACTACAAATCATTTCTGTTATATTTTGTCTTACAATGTAGATAAAAAGTTTGTATACACATTTATGCTACTGATGCAAAACTACATCTCCTACAATTACGTATATCGCGTGTTCATATCCTTCTTTATAAAATGTAGGGTGTTGCTTAAGTTTCAGCTGTTATTACAACTATAAATAACAAATATTTCCGCAGTAATGTGTTCATCAAGCCTGCTGCAACGCACGGGGGTATCCTTCGTGGGTGGGTCGGCGCGCTGGGTTGTTGCCGGCGGCCTCATACCGTTGCTGGGTGTAGTCGTCGTTGCTTCTGGGGTGTGACGTCATTGTTGCCTGAAGTTGCTTCCTTCAGGGGCCTTGGTCTCTGTTGGGGCTGTGGCCACAAGGTTTATTTCTTTGTTGTTCATTGTCGCGTTCCTTTACTCTTTTTTTGTTCTCTGTTGGCACATTGACTTATCTCTTTACCTTCTTTTTTGTTCTTGATCATCTTTTTACATGCAGTACAGGTTGCCGCGAGGATCGAAGAGCTGTTGGATGTCGCTGCTTCTCTTCCGGCTTCCGGTGATGCCTCTGTTCTTTTTGTTGCCGTGGTGTGGCGTGCTTTGTACAATTTTGTGGATTAGTTGTTTTTAGATCTGATGACCTGTTACTTGCCGTTGTGGTTTATTCTGTTGATTATCGTTCTCCTGCTCCGCAGGTTTGCATGTGGTTCCTTTGCCTTCAGCGTCTATGTGTTTCTCTGTTGCTGGTCCTGTGTCATGGGTCCTCGGTAGATGATTTGTCATATACATTTTTTCCATATGCTTCATTGCTGGTTTCTAGAGATCTGTATAGAGCTGCCTGCAGGCGATTAATTTTTTCCCCGTGTGTCTGTTTCAATGTCTTGGCTGAAGATTTTCAGCATTGGCTGTAATAATTTAGAAGCCATTCTTCACCGATTAACTGTTCGACGCCTCTCTTTGATTTCAACCGTCATTTCTCGAGGATTATTGTTCTGAAATAATTTACCCGTGAATTCTCAGCCGGTAATTTTCATCGATAGTTTCCAAAGGTACAAAATAGTGATCTTCACCTGATGGGTTAACACCAGGACTGGTACTTTTCAATAATACTCGAAACAACGATCTTCCGCAGATGGCTGAGTTTCTTCCATATTTTCCAAACGGTACCAAAACAGTGATCTTCACTAGATGGGTTCACTTGAAGGCTGTCGGGTACTTTCCAACAATAGTCAGGCTAATGCATCATTGGTTCGACACTTGGTGGACTCCAAATTGTACTTCCACGTGCTTTCGTTCTCTGCTCAAGCCTGTGGGCGTTGGTAATGCAAATTCAGCTTTATGACTTTCAGTTTTGCAGCATGCTATTTGAGATCCATTCTACTTATTTTAGAATCAGTTTCGTACCATTATTTGTTATCTTAACAGTTTCCATATATTTTGTGGTCACCGAGTCTTTCTTTATCCCTAGGGGTTACCATATCTTACATTGTAAAACAGGAGCTCTGCTCTACCACTTGCTACTCCATAATAGGAATTTTTCCTTTTAAATCTCATTCTTTCACCAGAATGTATATTCTACTATGTTGTTTGCCCATTGTTTGTAAAACACCTATGCAGTTGGCATAACTATGTATTTGATCTGTCTAGAACTTATCTTAGAAAAGAACTATGAAAAGATTGTCCATGCATGCCACAACTTTTGATTTAAACTATTTCATTTGTTTTGAATAGCATCAATGAGAGTACCTATCAACGGGTGTTTGTGTCCTTGACTTTTTTTTCTCGTATATTTGAATGATATGTGAGTTGTGCTTAATTTACTTTGTAACAAAAAAGACTTCTTAATTTATTTTTGAACAACCCTATATATTATATATATGTTATGTTGGAAAAATCTATAAAGCGTACTGCCTATAAATATTTTAATAGCATTCTGTAGAGCATAACTAAATCTAGCTATTTACACTATTGGTTCATTCCTACTTTGTACACGGTGTGTGATTTGTCCCTCTCCTACAAATTGAGAGTTTATTAATTTGCAAATAGCGAACAAGTGGCATTGGTGATTTTTTTTTTGTCCTTGGTGGAATAAGTTAAAGACTGAATTTTGATCGTGGCGACACAAAATTTTACTTTGACCTCAAATCAACACAAATTTATATACATCAAAATTTATATATGCCACATGCTGAGACTTAACCTTGACTCTCCCATCAATATATCGTCCTAGGAAATATCCATTATAGAAGGGACGCACCACTCATGTCAAGAGGTCCCACCAGGAGAGGGAGCGTACCATGGTGCACGTGGCGGAGCACTAGTACCAGCGCCCCACGAGGAAGTAGCTCGGACCCGGCTACGGGGAAGGGATCACGAGTTTTTTTTTTAAATAATACGATTTTTTAATATAAATTCGGAATCCAGCGCGCGGAATCGGAAATTCGCAAAATAGCGCGCCGTCGGCGTGACTCGTGCCGATCGGCACGGCCCGTGCCGAAAGGTACCGGTCGGCATTAGCCGTGCCGACGGCTGCATGATCTGCGTGAATCAACTGCCGACGGCACGTTTCGGCACGGCCCGTGCCGATCGGCACGGCTAATGCCGAAATGTGACCAGCCTACCATTTTTTACCCCTCTAAATTTCCGGTACGCGTTATGTTCTGTTGTCGGCGATTCCCGCCAATTTTCGCCCGCCTCTTTTCTCCCGCCACCGTTTGCCGCCACCGATTTCCGCCAACCTTGCGCGCACAATATTTTCCCGCCACAGTTTCCCGCCAGAAATCTCCCGCCACCGTTTCCCGCCTGTTTCTCCCGCCACCGTTTCCCGCCTGTTTCTCCCGCCACCGCTTCCCGCCCACTTGTCCACCAGTTATCCTATAAAACCCACTCGAAGATAGCCATGTGAGTCAATTGAGCGCAAGCATGGTGTGTATTGTTCCTTGTGAGAAGTGTGTGTCCGGGTTTCACATAGCCGCATCCGAGCATCTGGCTAAGATTTTCGAAGAATTGAAGGTAGATGGTAGGATAGTTCCCATCTCAGAAATTATTGGTAGTGAGAGACATCTCGCTTTGCTTGGGGCGAGACAAATTCGAGAAGGGTTTCCGTATAGGACCCCGCAACAAATCCGTGCAGAAATCCTGAGGCTTGTAGATAAGTATGATAGGAAGGTTACCAATGGTCCGTATCTCCGGACCGAAGATGACCGCTATTTTTACGGTGAGTCCTATCTTTGGGTAGTCTCCAGCGATGATGATGACGATTTCATGCCGACATCAAAGGAAAGGAGGGCTGAAGCATCGAGGAAGGGTAAGGAGAAGAAGGCCAAAGCATCGAGCAAGGGCAAGGAGAAGAAGGCTGAAACATCGAGCAAGGGCAAGGGAGCTAAATCGGCGGATGGTGCAGGGTGCATCGATGGGAGATAGGTAGAGTTGTGTTATTTCATTTCTCGTGTGGTGTGATCAGCATGTACTCGGCTTGTGTTCTATCTTATTTTTATTATCTTTATTTATTATGTTGTGTGGAGAGTATGGACTCGGTTTGTGTTATATCTTAATTTTCGTACCAATTTATTATCTAGTATGTTAATCGATAGATTTTTAGAAGTTGTAGTTTTTGAACTACCGAGTATGTTTACCTAATCATATGAATATGTATATGAATATGTCTAGTACTGTCGAACGGAACACGGAGATGTCTCGTACATAGAAATATGTATAGTACATAATATCGAGTAGCACATAGGTAAAAGCACCACTCCTCGTCGACCTGACGACGGTACCCGCGTCCTCCTACGCCGAGGCCCGGAAGGTGACAAACGCGTGGGAGCGTGGTGTTGCCGCATTCCGCGGCCTTGCAACGGCGTATCGTCCTGCTCGTCCTCTGGCTGTGCTGTCTCCGGAGGTGGTGTCTGCTGAGTGGGCATCGGTGACGAAGGCGCGTATGCCTGAGTGGTGTCCAAGTCGTACTGCGGAGAGTTGTACGCCTGATCTGCACCTGCACAAGATAATATGTTAGTGCGTGCTGTTGGTGAATAAACGTTCTATGTATTAGAAATAATAATTTCTAACCTCCGTGCATTAGTTGCTGAGAGTACTGGCCCATAAGATTGGCCATCTGCGGCTGGTGTGATGCTCCAACGAACTGTGGTCCGCCCTCGTAACCGTACGAATATGGCATCCCGGTGTACGGTGGTGCATGTGCCTGCCAGGATGAACTACCCGGCATAAAGAGTGGAGGCTGTGAAGGACCCGACATAAACAATGGCGACTGTGAAGTTGCCGGCATAAACATAGTCGGCTGTGAAGGACCCGACACATACACTGGAATCTGTGAAAGAGGTGGCTGGGATGGACCAGGGTCGATAGCGTCCGGCTGGCGAGAGGTAGACGCAAATGTGTGGTCTGTGGGACGTGTGCAAGGACCGGTTCAGACTCATCAGTTTGTGCCGCTTGTGCTGCCGCCACCTGAGCAGCTACTGCCGTTGCCTGTGCAGCTCTTCTTTCCTTCACTTGTTTCTGCGTGAATTCAGTTAGCCTTTCCCACAAAAATTCATACTTTCTTTGCTGATTCACATTGCAGAGTCTTTTAAACAAATTCATAAGACGTTTACTCTTAAAACAAGAGTAAAAGTTAGCAGCCAGATGTCTCATACACCATCGGCTCTGCACATCAGTCCACGGAGTTTCTTCGTCTTCAGCTGGGTGCTGCAGAGTCTTGATTGCCTTCAACAGACCTGCATGCCTGTCATGAAGAATACACACGTTCGGCCTATCCTTCACAACCCCCTTTTTCAACTGCCTGAGAAAAAATAGCCAGCTTTCATAATTCTCACCCTCAACAAAGACAAACGCAATAGGACGATTTGTCCGTTGCCGTCCACTCCTATTGCAATCAATATCACCCCCTTGTACTTGCCGGTGAGAAATGTGCCGTCGATGCACAAGACTGGTCGGCAGTATTTAAAAGCTTCAATGCAGATGCCGAAGGAGAAGAACAACCGGGCAAACACCACCAACGTAGGATGGTTGTTCCAATGAGAACATTGAAATTGAACCTCTGTACCAGGATTTTTCTTTTGCAGTGTGTCCACCGTGGCAACAACGCTGTCATAAGCATCATAAAAAGTCCCGAACCTCTCTTCTAGAGCCTTCTGCTTAGCTCTCCAAGCCTTCCCATACTTAATACTGGTTTTCCATCTACTCTTAACTGTCAACTGAATGCTTCTCGCGGTCATGTCTTTCTTCTGCACTATCTCGCTGAACAAGAGGCGTGCAATGAGAGTTGAAGACAGGTTTGGATGGTCCGTCACCGTACTAGATATCTCACAAGTGTGTGGCTGAAAATCAGACACCACCCACAGCACGTCGTACTTCGGTACGTGAGCGTGGACCCTTGCAGGACAGTCGATGTTAGTGCAGCTCATAGTCAAATATCGACTATTTGACACATCAGTACGGAAAACCCTTTGCGTTGCCAATGCCCACTCAATCACGGCTTCCCTCAGCTCCTGCTTTGTGTTATACTGGGCTCCGATTCGAATATTATTCATTCGATACTCCCATGCCGCAGAATATCCATCGTCCACAGTTGTCATGTTCGACTTGTCCATATCCCAGGAGTGAGGAATCGGCACATCTGCAACACTATCTTCTTCATCATTAGCAATATCATCCTGATTTGCGTCATCTTCATCATCCGAATCAAGATCTTCTTCAACACCATCCTCATCTTCAACCAGCATCTCTTCTTGCACAGTACCTTCGTACTCATCCGCATCAGCCTCTCCGACTGGCGGAGGTCCTTCCGAGTCAACACATAGTGCTGGCTCATACCTATCAGGAATATCCACATTTTGTGAATCAGCACCCTGACTGCTCTCTCCATGCTGAAAACCTCCGCCACCTTGTTCTACATTGTTCTGCTTCGGATAAAATATCAGCAGGATTTCTGGTCGGGTACCTCGACGTTTGCATGATGCTAGCCAAGTTATCCACTGACCTGTTCGATCCAGCGGTAACAACTCCCGAAAAATATTTGTACGGGATTTCGACCATACTGACTGAATCTTAACCGTAAATATATTAGGATCATACCCAAAATTACCAGTGAAATACTCCTGCACTGCAGCTATTCTAGCTCTCTCTGGGTCTGGCAACTGCATCACCATATTATTATATTCACTAAGATCAACCCCAGTCTCTGTAACGCGGACAGTACCGGCGCCGAAGTGCACAATGAAATCAATCACTTCCATTACCTAAACAATTTATTGCGTCAAATACTACATAAACAATTATTACTACCACCCTAAATATTACCAATATTACTAATACTCCTAAAATAGTAACACAAAACCGACATTCACCGATAAATATCGACCGACACAGCCACCGAAATCCACCGACAAACGCATCCATCCCATTAAATTATTTATACAACTACTATATTAACACATTCATCCCGTAAATATCCACCGACAGTATGAACGCATCCATTTAACATATATCTATACTACAACTAACGCATTGTTCGGACAATTTTTTTAATACAACTATATTAACACAATAACCAACATCCACCGATACAATATTTTACACTACAACTATCACATCCACCGACACAAATATTGTACAACTAACACATACATAATAAATAAATCCACTAAATAAGATAAACAAGATTCATCTAGTGATTACTTAGGGTTTACCCTTGACGCGTGGAAATCCCGTTTCTTCCGTTCCTGGCCTCAATCTACCGCCACCACTGCTCAACCACCACACCTCCTCCTCCAACACGAGCTCCCACCACTGCTATCCACCATTGTTGGCCTCCATTGCTTCCAATTCTCCACCTCCTCTCCTTAAAACGAATCCACGAAAATTTACTGCATGGACAGATCCTTGATGCCCTAGTCCTCCTCTCTTGTTTTCTAGCAATCTAACCTTCTCACACTAATTTTTTGGGCAAGATTTCGCAGTGTATTCGTGGGGGGAGGAAGAACAGAGCTCACAGCTCTTGGGTGCGACGGGAGGAAGAAGAAGAAGGAAGAAAGGAAGGGAGCCGGCGCGGGGCAGATATCTCGGCCCAGATCGGCACGAGCCGTGCCGATCGGCGCGAGTAACGCCGAAATGTGAGGGCCCGGCCTGCGCGCGTCTGCCGCATGCAGCCGTCGGCGTGGGTCCCGCCGACCGGTACCTTTCGGCACGGGCCGTGCCGATCGGCACGAGTCACGCCGACGGCGCGCTATTTTGCGAATTTCTCGATTCCGCGCGCTGGATTCCGAATTTATATTAAAAAATCGTATTATTTAAAAAAAAAACTCAGGGATCACATCATCGCAGTCTCCAACATTTCCCACCAATGTGATCACATTCGAACCTAGAGTTAAAATCATCGCAGTCTCCAACATTTCCCACCAATGTGATCACATTCGAACCTAGAGTTAAATACGCTAAGAGTCCCTGTACTTGGGTTGGCTCAGTTTAGTCCTCATACTTGGAATTTGCTGAATTTTGCCCATGTACTTATGAATTGAGCTCGATTTAGTCCAATTCGATGTTTGTCATCGAATTTGAGCTGCCACGGATGACACGTGGACTGAAATATTATAAGAGCACCCTCCGCATTTGAGAAAATTGCAAAAAACAAACACAATTATGGCTAGGGCTTAAAAATAGAGGACATACATATCACATTACACGACTTGCTCCATTGGTCTTATCCCTCATCAAGACAAGCCAATATGATTTCGCCTTTGGGGCCCATGCCTCTGGCAGGGTGGACGTTGACGGTGGCACGCCGTCGCTGCTAGCCATCAGCAACGAGGTGCTAGTGCATGGGGTGCCCGCCTCAACGACGCGTCAGAGCCCGTCCCTGGAGTTCCTTGGCGAGGTCGTTGTGTCTGCGCTGCATGCGCTCGCCGGTGGGAGGTGGTTCATGGGCATTACTTATTTACTTTCCAACGGGTCCACCCAAATAAAACATGTTATCATACTAACATTGTCCGGCCTGTCAGAAATAACATTAAAGCGACTAAACTTGTTCATCTATGCTATCTGCAACAATTAGAGGGTTTTTTAATAAAAGTTTGAATAGTGGTTGCTTTTTAAAGCCTATTGCAAATTGTGGTCATTTTTTTGCAATTTTCTTGAATGCGGGATGGTGTGCTTGCAAGATTACAGTCCACGTGTCGTCCGTGTCAGCTCAATTCGACAGCAAGCACCGAATTGGACTAAATCGAGCCCAATTCACAAGTACACGGGCAAAATTCAGCAAATTCCGAGTAGTGGGACTAAATCGAGCTAGCCCGACAAGTACAGGGACTTCTGGTGTATTTAACTCTTCGAACCTACTACGAGTGGGTCCTACACGAGGAACGTTGGTCCGTAAGTCAAAACGGGAAGATTGCTCCCTCACAAGGTGCATGATGCACCCAGCATGCACCTATCGGAGGCACACCAATTCGGCATTAGGTTATGAAGGACACTCTCGGTTTCATAGTTTGTGTAGAAAAGTTATTGATGTAGTTTATGGTGTTTGTATGCTTCATTATCGGGAATCCTAAGACTACTCTATCCAGAATTCCCCTACTTCTCCCGTCTCTCTCGTTCGCCACCCCTCCTCTGTATATGGCTCCTTCCTCCCATGTCTGGGCACCCACCCGTGTCTCCCTTGTCATTCTCCCCCTCACCAAACCGTAGCAATGGATGGATACAAGAATGAGTTTATTCATGGGCACGAACTCAGTGAAGTCTACGTGCTAAGGGGAATGGATCAATAGTAGAACAATATGGTTCCAATATGGCTCCCACATGCCAGATCCGTTGCTCAATCCCGGTGGGAGGCGAGCTCGGTGCGTCCCTTCTTGATGGTGGAGTTTAATGATTCGTAGAACAAGAAAAGGCAAGAATCCAGAAACCTCAATTCTGATGAGAGATTACTTCACTCTGGCCTAAAGAAGAGGGTCATGGGTCTCGCTGCTCTTGAGCGCTCTCGGAAACGTCAGGCCTCCCGCATCACGCACCTCCGCGAAGGCGACGCCAACACTAAATTCTTCCACCTTCGAGTTAACTCTCGGAGGCGTAAGAATCATATTCAAAGGCTCAAGAAAAACGAGGGTTGGGTAACCAACCACTCCGACAAGGAAGCAGTCATCCACGAGCACTTCGACAAGGCCCTCGGCCGGCCTCCACCAAGACCCCTGGACTTTAACTGGGCAGTCATGGATCCAATGGTTGAAGAACTTGACGACCTCGGGCTGCCTTTCTCGGAGGAGGAGATTAAAGCCGCCATTGAGGCATTGCCGCTGGACAAAGCTCCTGGGCCGGACGGCTTCACGACGGCCTTTTTCAGGTTTTGCTGGGAAATCATAAAAGGGGACCTCATGCATGTTATCAACGACTTCTCTGAGCTGGCCACTCCAAACTTCCACATTGTCAACACTGCAAACATCGCCCTGCTGCCCAAGAAAGATGGCGCTGACTCGGTTTCTGACTTTCGGCCAATCAGCCTGATCCACATTATTCCGAAGATTATCGCCAAGGCCATGGCCACCCGGCTGAGCCCAAAGATGGACGACATTATCTCCCACAGTCAAAGCGCTTTCATAAAGAAGAGGAGCATTCATGACAACTTCATGTTCGTTCACAGTGCAGCCAGGCGCTTCCACCGTGAACGCACCCCTGCCTTGCTAATCAAGCTTGATATTGCCAAAGCTTCCGACTCCGTCAGATGGGATTATATTTTGGACGTCATGCAGCGCACCGGCTTTCCCCAACGCTGGCGTGCTTTGATATCGGTTCTCCTCTCTACGTCCACGTCCAGAGTCCTCCTAAATGGGATTCCTGGGAAGACCATCCTGCACGGCAGAGGATTGCGCCAAGGGGACCCGCTGGCCCCCTTACTCTTCGACATTGCCATTGACCCCCTTCACAAGGTCCTGGAGTTGGCCACGGAGTCTCACTTGCTTACTCCGCTGCCAGGACGAAACCATGTTCCACGCATCTCCATGTATGCTGACGATGCCGCCATTTTCCTCACGCCAACTGCTCTCGACGTTGCAAACCTTGCACCTATACTTCGGAATTTTGGCGAGGTCACAGGCCTGGTTACAAATGTGAGCAAGACTTCCATCGCACCCATCCGGTGCGCCGAGATTGACCTGCAAGCCATCCTCACGACTTTACCCGCAGCCGTCACAAACTTCCCAATCAAGTACCCGGGCCTCCCGTTGTCCTTAGGCAGGCTCAAGAGGGCTGACCTGCAACCCTACATCGACAAAGTTGCCTCACGTCTCACTCCCTGGAAAGGAAAGTTCATCAACTACGCTGGGTGTGATGCCATTGTCAAGTCGGTGCTCACCTCCATGCCTCTTTTTCTCCTGACCGCGCTCAAGGTGGACAAGGTTATCATCAAGGCTTTTGACAGATACAGACGGGGTATGTTGTGGGCTCGAGATGACAAGGTCAGCGGGGGAAAGTGCAAAGTCAACTGGTCCAAAGTTTGTCGCCCTAAGAGCTTTGGTGGCCTCGGTATCCTCGACCTAGAAAAATTTGCCAGGGCCTTGCGGCTGCGTTGGCTATGGTACGAGTGGAGAGCTCCGGAGAAGCCCTGGATAGGCTTGGAAACCCCAAACGACGACACTGACAGAGCTCTCTTCACCGCAGCCACTCGTGTCACTGTTGGAGACGGCTTGACGGCTTCCTTCTGGTCCTCCTCCTGGTTGGACGGCGCCTCCCCGAAGTCGGTGGCCCCGGCGATCTTCTCCGCCTCCAAACGGAAAAAGCGCTCGGTACACGACGCTATGACTGGAAAAAAAATGGATAACTGACCTAAACATGGCTGTCTTCACCCTGGACCACATTAATTGTGCAGTTCGTTAGGCTATGGGAGCTGCTGGAGCCCATCGCCCTCTCACCGGACTCTCCTGACAACATCATCTGGACTCTCTCGGATAGCGGAACCTACTCCACGGGATCAGCCTATCTCGCTCAATTCGCCGGCTCCACACCTTGCTCTTTCAAGAAGATCATCTGGAAGACCTGGGCCCCCCCAAAATGCCGTTTCTTCGCTTGGCTGGTGGTTCAGAACCGGCTGTGGACCTCGGACCGTCTGGCCATCCGCGGATGGCCGCACCAGCCAACTTGCCTGTTGTGCAACAGTAACCGTGAAACCGCAAGACACATCCTCTTCGAATGCAGATACTCCAAGCGCATCTGAGCCGACGCGGCAATCTGGCTGTCTTGCCCTGACCTTCTCATGTGCCTTGGCTCGGGAAGACCCACGGTCCTACAGTACTGGCACGCTATTGCCCAAACCCCTTGCAACTCTCCCAAGGGCCTGAAGACGGCCATCATCCTGATCACGTGGGAACTTTGGAAGGAGCGGAACGCGCGGGTCTTCAACAACAAATCTACAAGTCCAGGGGCTCTGTTACAAAAGATAAAGGATGAAGGCAGGAATTGGACTCTAGCTGGCGCAAAAAAGTTCTCTGAGATTTCTGGAACTTAGCATCTTTATTTTCCGTGTTTTTAATTTGGTTACTATGGCTTAGGCCCATGTTTGCTTCTCCTATATCAATATAAAACGGCAAATCTTTTACCGCGTTAAACTTCAAAAAAATGATTCGTAGAACTGTTGATGTTAGGAAAGATGTTTCGATTTGCTGAAATCTCATGTGTCCTATTCTACATACACTCATGCAATAAGTTGCAATGATTTGGAGCTTCTGTCTGTGATGTTATCTACTCCCTCCGTCCCAAAATAAGTGTCACAACTTTGATAGAAAGTGGATGTATGTAGACATGTTTATGTCTACTTACATCCACTTTCTATCAAATTTGAGACACTTATTTTGGGACAGAGGGAGTACATGTTTCAATGATTTCGGGCATGTTTGTGATGTTGCCTTCATGCTGCAAATATGTTACAATGATTTTGGTCATCCGTCCGGGATGTTGTCTTCCTAATGCAAAGTTTATGTAGTGTTATTGCATTTTGATGTTTCACGTTGTATATGTTACGATAGTTTTGTCTCAAATACAACGTTCATTGGGACATGCTCGCGATCTCACACTTCTGTAAGATCCCATGGATCAGGAGGCGGCGTTTTATTTTCAACCAACTAACGCCTCATGTAGGCTTTAATTATCTGGTTTGGCCATTTCATAAGCAGTAATAAGAATTGACATTATATGGATCGCGTGTCATGCATGCATGGAGTGAAATACTTTTCCTGTTAACAAAGAATGTAAAGAAAAATGTTTCAGTTTTACAAGTCTGGGAACCATCCTTGTACGTAAATGTCCTTTATCTAGTTAACCCTATCATTGGACAAATATGCACGGCGCCCTCGCCCACCCTTCTTGAAGTGCACAACAGGGTTCTCATGCTCAAGGCTTCAACATGTATACACGTCACATATATTTTTTGTGAATGGACACGAGCTATGTTATTCCACAATTTAAAAAATTAGCATTTATGATTTGTTTGAAAAAACACATTAGTAGATACGTGTGTTGCACGTGTGCGCTTACTAGTAAGTTGGAATTCACATAACTAAAACCGAGACATATACCCTGTATTGCGTATTTTCATTTCACTCTCACTCCCCTTGTCTGTTGCGCCAGCAACTGCAATCATAGTCACACCAAGCTCGCAGCCTAAGCGCAAGAGCACTTGTACACTTGCTTCTTGAATAGGCCCACAAGGAGCGCAACTCTGCAAGGAGATCATCTCAACACTCCCCTACTCCACTAGTAGCCTCAAAGTGCCAGGAGAACATATACTCCACCATTGCTGAATCACTTTACCGGTTGTGACAGAGTTGGCCATGGCGGCAAGAAGGGCTACTTTCTCGTTCCTCTCAGGCCGCCGCCTCCTCACGAGGACTCCTGCCACCTACCTTCTCAGAGCAGGTGAGAGGAATCTGTGCTTGGACCTTCGGGATTTTCGCACCCCTGCTTTAAGTTTTTATTTCTCTTGTTAACCTGTAGTGTTTGATCTTCATTTCCCATATTTTTGAAGCAACTAGTTCTGTTGTTTAAGTTCGTTTCTTTTGACGATTTATCCTCCTGATTACCGGTGAATCCGTCAGTGTATTGCATCCTCTTATGTCTTGAGCCTTTTCGTTTTGTTCCATGGCTTCCGTCTTCTCCATTCCCCCCCGAAGTCGACGTGTTCATCTTTCGATAAGCGATTGGGGAATCAGTGTTCTTCCACATGACGATCAGCACGTCTCGCCGCTGCGCCGCCGTGATGTTGTTTGGCGTCCTCTTCTTTTCTTCCCCCAAGTTTTGTCTCCTTCCCTGTTTTCGTCTGTCTATTTCCTAGTATTGTGACCGACGATGTAACATATGACGCCAATTACGATTAGCTGGACCTTTCCTCCCATGGTTGGCTTGAGATGAGGTTTCGGCGTGCCTCTCTGTACCCAATTCTTATCAAAACTAGGACGCGCCAAAAGCAGTTTTGCGTCGCTCATGCAGTACGTCTTCCCATTTCTGTTTCGTTTCCAACTCCAACTCCAGTGCCATGCATGCCATCAGTTCCATGCTCTCCTTGTCCTGTGAGATTGTGAGAAGATCACACCCCCGTCGTGCATCAACGGACAAGTTTCTCGATGCATCAAGCACGCATGCTTTTTTGCATTCCGGAATACTTGAATAATTCGATGGAGTCCCCTGCCTTTTGCATTTTGCGATATATGTAGTGAACAGAAAATAATATTGCTGCACTGATTGAACATACTTGTGCATTTAGACAATGCACGGCATCTGTTGCCCGGAGCACTTCGCAGGCTCGGCACGGCACCAGCTCCCTCCGCCGACGAGGAGCCGATCAAACCCTCTGTGGAGGTGAAGTACACGCAGCTCCTCATCGACGGCAACTTCGTCGATGCAGCATCCGGTATGTTAACCCTCACTAGTTCACAACAGATCCTCGATCGTATTCGTATCACGCCACGCGGTCGTGCTCACTGTCAGGCGCATTTCTCTGCAGGAAAGACGTTCCCGACGGCGGACCCCCGCACCGGCGAGGTCATCGCCCGCGTGGCCGAGGGCGACGCCGAGGACGTTAACCGCGCGGTCGCCGCCGCCCGCAGGGCGTTCGACGAGGGCCCCTGGCCTAGGATGACCGCCTACGTACGTATACCCTGCTCTACATTGTCACGGCCGGTGGACGGCAAAGAGGTAGCCAGCTAGCTAGCTCATGTCTTGGATCATGGATGGTACTCGCTTGTACAGGAGCGCTGCCGGGTTCTGCTGCGTTTCGCGGACCTGCTGGAGCGGCACGCCGACGAGATCGCGGCGCTGGAGTCTTGGGACGGCGGGAAGCCGCTGGAGCAGACGACGCACGCCGAGGTGCCGATGGCGACGCGGTGCATGCGGTACTACGCCGGGTGGGCGGACAAGATCCACGGCCTCGTCGTGCCGGCGGACGGCCCGCACCACGTCCAGGTGCTGCACGAGCCCATCGGCGTGGCGGGGCAGATCATCCCCTGGAACTTCCCGCTGCTCATGTTCGCCTGGAAGGTCGGCCCGGCGCTCGCCTGCGGGAACGCCGTCGTGCTCAAGACCGCCGAGCAGACGCCGCTCTCCGCGCTCTACGCCGCCAGCCTCCTCCACGAGGCCGGGCTCCCGGAGGGCGCCCTGAACATCGTCTCCGGCTTTGGGCCCACGGCCGGCGCCGCGCTGTCCAGCCACATGGGCGTCGACAAGGTAAACTGCGCCTGTAAACAGATCGATCCTCTTCGTGATGTCGGGAACTAACAAGTTATAAATGGGCATTCTTTTTGCTTATATATAGCTGGCGTTCACCGGATCGACCGGCACGGGCAAGATCATTCTTGAACTGTCGGCGAGGAGCAACCTGAAGCCGGTGACGCTGGAGCTCGGGGGCAAGTCGCCGTTCATCGTCATGGACGACGCCGACGTCGACGAGGCCGTCGAGCTCGCGCACCGCGCGCTCTTCTTCAACCAGGTAGGTCTCTATACATCGATTCCATGTGTGGGATCAGCCATTGCATGCGCGCACAAGTAGATCAGGACTCTGAAATGTCTGCCCATTTGTGAGTGACAGGGGCAATGCTGCTGCGCTGGGTCTCGGACGTTCGTGCACGAGCGCGTGTACGACGAGTTCGTGGAGAAGTCCAAGGCTCGCGCTCAGAGGCGCGTCGTCGGCGACCCGTTCAAGCAAGGTGTTGAGCAGGGACCTCAGGTGATGCACACTCTTGCCCCATGATCAGCTTAGCCACACATTGATCATCCTCCTAGGTTTGTAACACCGGCGAAACCGTCTCTTAATTTTGGTGCATGGATCAGATCGACGGCCAGCAGTTCAAGAAGATCCTGGGCTACGTCAAGTCGGGCGTCGACAGCGGCGCCACCCTGGTGACCGGCGGCGACAGGGTAGGCGACAGGGGCTTCTACATCCAGCCCACGGTTTTCGCCGACGTTCAGGTAAGGGACGTGTGTCAGTCAGATGCATGCACCCACCCATACACATCCAACTTGCTGACGAATCCGTCTCGTTGTGGCAGGACGAGATGAAGATCGCTCAGGAGGAGATATTCGGGCCCATCCAGTCCATCCTCAAGTTCAGGTACCACTAGCTAGCTGAAACTGAAAGCAAAGAACCAAATCTGTGGCCACCACTGAGACTGACGGTGCTGTTTTGGCGCAGGGAGGTGGGGGAGGTGGTGAGGAGGGCGAACGCGACGCACTACGGGCTGGCGGCGGGGGTGTTCACGAGGAGCCTGGACACGGCCAACACGCTGGCGCGGGCGCTCAGGGTGGGCACGGTGTGGATCAACTGCTACGACGTCTTCGACGCCGCCATCCCCTTCGGCGGCTACAAGATGAGCGGCATCGGGAGGGAGAAGGGCGCATACAGCCTCCGCAACTACCTCCAGACCAAGGCCGTCGTCACGCCCCTCACCGACCCCGCCTGGTTGTAGCTAGCTACCGGCGGACGAGGCCGGCCGGTGGCGAGCCTGCCTTGCCTTGATTTTGTTTTTCTTTGAGGAGGAAGCCTTGAATAAGTAAAACTTGTACTACCCGCTTCGACGTTATCAGCCACTGGCGGAGCTTAACAGAAAAATCTGGGCGGAATGGGACATATGATGCTAATGTGGTAGATTTAGTGAGCTAAGCTGTAATTTCTTGGGTACAAAAGCTTGTTCCCAAAATTTCTGGGCGGGCCATGACCCATGTTGGCCTTGCTCCACTGTTATCAGCCCAGATATATAACGACTACAGCAGTGTTGAGCCAAACTGGCCAGTAAGTTTTACATAGGAGGAGCTATACTAGTTACTACCCCTGTCCAAAATAACTGTTGTGGAAACAAATTAAGGTTAGCACAAATTTCCACACAAATCACCACAACTAGCTAAAGTTTGGCTACCAAGACGTCTTACATTTTTGATAAGAATGGAGTACACCCTAACGTGAACACATACGTTAAAGATAGCTACCAAGACGTCTTACATTTTTCGAGTAACTTCTCGAGGAGGGCTGGGTGTTCCTGCAATTCGTATAGAAGAAAGAATTGACCCAGTTTATAAGGAAAACCGGGTCCAAAAACCATACAAATGCCTTGTTTATGAGGAAAACAAGGCCGAAAACCGCACAAGCGAGGGGACCGTGACCCACACGACGCTAGCCCACCGACCGCCATAGAACACACCACCAACCCCGGGGCCACCGCCCCGATTTACACCACTCGGCACCAAAGCCGCACACGAGCCACAACGTCGCACAACCCAGCCGCCTCGTAGCCCATGCTACCCTCGCCGAAGACCGCTTGCGGACCTTGACATCACTCAAAATCCGGGGCATAGCAACCAGATCAACTTCGCATTGCCCCGAGTCGAAGCAGTCGGGCCGACACACTTGCTGCCCTTGCAGCACTAGGTGCCACCCAAACCTCGCTAAGAGAAGGCCCCGCCCCATAGGACCATCGCTGTAGAGGGGATCGAAGCCGCCGCCTTGACGTACCACCACCGCCCAGAGTCGCCATCCCGGCATCCGCCTCCCCCAACCACAAAGCCAACCTGCCCAACCGCCGCGAAACCGACGCACCGCGAGGGCCAAGAGCTCCAAGGCGACGCCTACAACAAGGATGCGACGCGTCTGTCACCGTCGCCCGCTCCGAGGGAGCTTGGAATTTTGTCTGAGGATCTTGGAACCACTCTTGCCGATCAGGATCAGGACTCCACGATGACGCAAACAAGAAGGGAAGCGACATCCGAAGGCGCCGCCGTCATCGGCACCGTCCGGAGTCAGATGCAAGGCTTTCGCCTGGAGCTTCATCTGCACGTGAAGCGCCGGGAGCGGCAAGGCAAGCAGAGAGACGTTGTGGCTCCTGCTATCGTGCGCCGGAACCAAACCGTGGCGCCTCCTGCCACGGCGGCTGCCGCTGCACCATCGGCCCAAGACCTGGGGCCGCCGCCCCAGCCTACCTGCAGCACACCGACCGGAGTCAGATGCAAGGCTTTCGCCCGGAGCTTGATCTGCACGCAAAGCGCCGGGAGCAGCAAGGCAAGTAGAGAGGCGTTGTGGCTCCTGCCATCGCGCGCCGAAACCAAACCGTGGCACCTCCTGCCATGGCGGCTACCGCTGCACCATCGGCTCAAGACCTGGGGCCGCCGCCCCAGCCTACCTGCAGCGCCACGGCCTCCGCCCCTCCGGAATGGAGCCTCCAGAGCTGGCCGCACCACCCCACGCCGGCGCCAGCCCCACCGCGCCAAGGGCCGGGCCGCGCGGCCCAAAAGCAGCCTGACCGCACCCCGCCACCTCACGCTCCCAGCACAAAACGGTCCTCGTCGCCACGCTCAACGCCGACAACCGCCGCCATTTCGCGCCTTCTCCAGATCGAAGCGCGGGAGATCGTCGATTGGAGAAAAAAACGCCCGCCGCCACCTTCCTTAGGGTACGCACGGCTTTGTCGGCCTCCCCTCCGGCGGCGGCGTAGCGGAGGAAGCTGGTGGAGGGCCTGCCGGCTGCTGGTTCTAGGGTTTCACTCGAGTCGCCCAGAGGAGGGGCGACGTGGGGGCCAGGTGTTCTGCGGCATCCTATATTTTGATACAGAGGAAGTAGTTGGATTTTTTCTTTGTTATTTTTTCATTCATGTGTTTATTTCCTATTTCTCTTTCTACTACCATTTTTCTTTAATTTGTCACTTTATTTAAGCTCGATCTCTGTGATGTACCGTTTTGTTCCCATATGATTAACTATTTGTTCCTTCTTTTAAAACAATTTTTCCCTCATAATTTAGAAAAATAGTTACACAAATCTGTTTGTTCCTGGATGTACTTTTTTGTTCCTTCGCTCAAACGATTTCCTACTTTTACTCTACAAAATTAGTTCTACCCAATGTAACTTTTGTTCACTGTGATGTACATGTGGTTTCGTTCCTCGTGTGTCTACACTTTGTTCCTGTTGGTCTAAACTTTTGTTCATGTTATACTTGTGATTTGTTCCTAATGTACAAATTTGATCATGTTGGTCCCAACTTTGTTCCCGTTGGTCTAAACTTTGGTTCATCTTCAACTTGTGAGTTGCTCATGTCGGTGTAAACTTTTGTTCCTCTGCCAGTTGCGATTTGTTCCTAATGTGTCCAAAGTTTTGTTCCGATTGGTCTAGTTCCTTTTCTACTTGTGATATGTTCTTGTTGGTCTAAACTTTTGTTCCTCTCCTACTTTTGATTTGTTTCTAATGTGTCCAAAGTTTGTTCCTGGTGGTCTAAACTTTGTTCACGTTTCTAAACTATTTTTTCCTTGTTAAAAAAATTGTTCCTTCGTTAAATTTTCAGTTCCTCTTGCTCTACAAAATTAGTTCCACTAAATTTTTATACCTAGATTTATCTTGCTGGAATGTATATTTTGTTTCATGTAATATATTTTCTCCCTTTTTTTTGTTCCCGAGACACAAAACGAATATCATGGTTTGCAATTCTGATTTATTTCTAGTTTATTTGTTCTTATAGAAAATGTTTTGTTCTAAAGATAATTTCCAATGAAGACATGCGTACATAGCTTGGATCTTCTAAAACTTCACCAATGAGCTATTGCTTCCTTTGTAGTAGAAATCCGGGATTAGCTCGAGAGTGAGAGGAAGAAGATGAATTAATGACACAAGGCTTTTTTCGCTGCCTAATGTGGCACAACTTTTCTGCTTTGTGTCCTTCCCTTTATTCTGAGTAAGGTACAACGAAATGAGCTAAAACCTCGCACCACGATTGTAGCGATTGGTGCCATCCCACAGTTTGACCATGTTGCGAGTGGACTTGGCGTGTCGGCTATGGCGGGCCTAATCCTTTTGCCACGCCATCCCATCACCAGATCAGGCCTAACGGCTAAACTGGCAGCAGCTAACTTACTGGAGAGAAAACTAACACTTCACTTAACTGAAACTCGCACGCAGGACTTAGAACTCCCAACTCCAAAACTAACTAACAAAACTCACAAGGCTTATTCAACAGTGTTAACCATACATTTGAATATTGCATTTCGATACTTTGTATGGAGTATGTACATCACTCGTTGAGCAGTCAAACACTGAGTATTTGTGTCTTAGTGAAACCAGATCGTTTTCGTTTACCTAACCATATTGCACACATTCATCAACATATCAATCTTTACAAGATTTTCAACATATCAGTCCTATCACCATTGAATGAAGTGATGTATTAATTTCATAAGAATGAACCAAATCCTATCATACACACTAAATTCACATATGTATAAATTGCTATGCCACTATCTACTTGTATATACAGTTGTATCTTGTATGTACAAGCAAACAAAAGTCTGAGTCAAAGAATTTAGTACCGATCTGTACCTCCCACTCTTTCAGCGACGACCTCCGAGGTGGCGGCCTCGTCGGCCACCAAGGCGGCCGCCTTGCCGCGGCCGGCAACCTCAGTGCGGCAGACCGGGCACCGGCGGCTCTTGCGCAGCCACGAGTCCACGCACAGCGCGTGGAACCCGTGCTGGCATCCTGGCAGCACTCGGCACCTGTCACCCGCCTGGAATGCCTCAAGGCATACCGCGCACTCACCGCCGACGCCATCCGCGGCGGCCTTGAAGTCCTGGCACGGTAGTTCGCCGAGCTCCTCGGCCGTCAGACCTGCTGCTTCCGCCCGCTCCTCGTCCCGCAGCAGCAGCACGGCGCCCCGCCTGATCACCCAGATGACCACGAGGACGTTCATCACCAGCACCAGCACGACACCGGTGATGAGGAAGAACACGGCAGCCGTCACACGCGCCATGCATAAGCGCAACCTAACCTCCGCGAAGGGAAGAGTTTAAAGCAAAGACCTGCAGAAGTAGACAAATGATCCAAGCTGCAAGCTGGCAAGTAGAACCAGTTTTCCCATTGCTCCAAGCCAGGTCAATTACCGATCAATTGCATCGCTCCATATCTTCAACAGTTTCATGCTTATCTTGTTCTACACTTTGACCAAACGGCTGCCCATGAAAAGGGACATAATGTGTATGCTACTCCGGATGTCTTTATCAGTTTGGCATTTCTGGCCGAAACAACATTTCATTGCATTGACCAGTTATAAGTAGTAAACGATGTGAATGATGGGTGAACGACGTGTTTATCGGAAAGAAAGCGACCACACAATTTTGACTAGCCATGTGGTCTAATTGCTCTTGTGATTTGACAATCAACAAGTTGTAAACTGTAACTATAAATAAGAATAAAAATTGCAATTTTACGCCATCTCAATACATTAACATTGTCTAGAATCCCAATGTCCATCGCAGATTGACTTGTACTTTTACCCCCAAAAAACTATTAAAATGGGTCCATAAATTCTATATAAGCCACATATAATCAAAATCTCAGTTAGACACTTCAATTTTATTATTTTCCAAACATGAAACTATGAAATATGTGCACATATATTATATTACTGTGCACATAATTTTTTTATGGCTGTGATATTATAGTGGCTTAATAACATAGAGTAAAGTAACATACTATCTAGCATTAGTATTTATTATTTCCAGCCTCTAGCATGAGTACATAAGATATACTCTAGCATAAGACGTTGGTTTTAGAGTAATCTTATTTATAAGTTTGGAGGAAATATCTAGCATATGTGTAACTGGGAGTCAAAGTGTGTGATAGCTATAATTGTATAAATTGGTTGGATTTTAAGTTGATTCAAGAATGTGGTGATGTTGCATGTGCCAAACTCGCCTCAACTTACTACCACATGGAATGAGCAACTTCATAGTGAACATTCACTAGTATACTGACCAGCACACTTTAAAACTAAGTGTGCTAAAGAGTGCACATTTACACAATATAACTGAATTAAGCAGTGCAGTTAAGACACGAGTTGCTTCTGAAATTATGTAGTTAAGAATATGCAGCTGAGACTTGAGACAAGAGTTGTAGTTCAGACACTCATGCATTTCACACGATGGGGCTGAGATATTATTATAGTTATGTGTTATAACGATGCATTTGAGACACCAATTTACTCAACTACTTTGCTAACTCAATTCTAAAGTGGTTTAGTAATTCTCGTCTATTTGTACTAGACTTTTAATTTTTCGCAGTTTAAGACAGCCACCAAGAAATATTGTATGAAATTTACTAAAAAATACAGTACACTATTATGCTGGTAAATTTTAATTTGGTTGGTTTCGCACTAATTAGTTGATGCCTACCATTGAAAAGACAGGCATCCTTGACATGGCCAAGGTTGACGCATAGAACCAAGAGGTGGTATGCCAGAAGCCTGCAACGCCTCGTGGTCACGGATGGCTGAAATGGATCCTATACTTGCTCGGGTACCATAGGATGGCTAAGAAGAGAGGGTTATGATATCATTCAACAGTCCTAATGTTGTGGCGTGCCTTATACTCCCTCCGTTCCAATATATTGATGGTTATTCTTAATCTGGGTAAATTAATTTGAAACAGAGGGAGTACATATACTGTCGCCAGAATATGTAGTACAAGTTGTTACAGTAGCCAGAATGCAAATATCTAGGAAAGAGCCTAACAAACCTGACACAACAAAGCTATATCTAGGGGACCATCGTCAAGATGGACAGGCCGCGCAGGGGGATGTTTTGGAAAGCGGCGGCTGCGTGTTTGGGCGGAGATTGCCAGGTGGCTTGGGATTTCGTCTGCAGGTTAAAGTCGGAAGGGGGGCCAGAACACATGTTTACTCCTGAAAAACCTCCATGGCCTCTTCTCCGGGCGAGACACGCCGTGGACGCGCTGGGTGCGTCGAAGCTATCTGCCACCGCACCCACAGCCGTCGACCCCGTCGTGGCGACACTTTGAGACCTTGATCCCCCTGTACCGCTCCATCACTCGGGTGGCGCCAGGTGACGGAGCCTCTACCTCGCTCTGGCGAGACTCGTGGTCGCCGTGGGGGTCCTTCTCGGCCATGTTGCCCGCCGCCTTCTCGCACAGTCTACTCCCTGACGCGACCCTCGCGGATGCCGCCTCAGGTGGGCAAGTACATGTGCCCGTGCAGGGGCGGCTGACCCCCCAAGCCGCCGCGGAACTCGCCTTACTTCAGTCGCAGTTGCGCTCTCTTCGGCTCTCGTCCTCGCCTGATGCCCGCGTTGTCGCCTTCGGTGCCACGGGCGCCTTCCGCACCGGGGATGTCTACCGTGCGTTGCACTCGTCCGGCGTGGTTGTTCCGCTCCAGGAGGTCAATTGGTCTAACTTCGCCCCCCAAAGGTGCGAGTGTTCTTTTGGATTCTCCGCCTAGGCAAGACGAGGACACGCGACCGCTTGTTCCGCCATGGGTGCGTGCCCGCCCCACACTGCCCATTCTGCCCCGGTCAAGTTGAAGACATGGATCACCTGTTCGTCCACTGCCCTCGCTTGTCTGGACTATGGGAGCGCGCCGCGCCTGGGCTGCGCCTTTCCCCTGAAGATGGCATCACGACGCATGTGCACGGGGTGGCCGCCCATCTCCCCCCGATGCACCCCCTCGCCCGGAACACTGCCCCGTTGGTGATCATGTGGTCGATGTGGAAGTCGCGGAACAGCATGGTGTTTGACGCGGATAGGCTCTCTCTTGCCCGGATGCTTGGACTGGTCGTGGACCATCTGAGATTGTGGGTGTGGTGTGACGTCCTCTGATCTCGACCGCGCTGTAGGGGCTCTTCCCGCTCTCTCTCTCCCTCCCCCTAAATGTTGTTCTCCTGGGGTGGTATGCCGCCCCCTGCGCGCGCCGCGCCTCCCGTTTTTGTGTGCCCCCCCCCCCCCCATGTATTCCCTGTGTTTATATATATAAAGACCCGTTCAGCTGGGCTATCGCTCCCGGTTGTTTGCTTTCAAAATAAACAGAATCTTTGCAAGCAAATCGTGGTATTCTATACATCACCAAAAATATCCTGTCAGAAGGTGACCATTGCCTGAATGAATGAATTAGCCATCGATCATACACGACAAGAAGATTCACAGACATGTAACGGGTACTGGCTACCTGTATACACAAGCAAATCGTGCAACTTACTAGCTGTCTGCGCCTCCCAGTCTCTCATCGACGCTCTCCGAAGTGGCGGCCTCATCAACCACCGCGCCGGCCGCCTTCCCACGGCAGACCACCTCGGCGCGGCAGACCGGGCACTGGCGGCTCTTGCGCAGCCACGAGTCCACGCACTGCGCATGGAACCCGTGCTGGCACGCCGGCATCACCCGGTACCGGTCGCCCGCCACGAACGCCTCCAGGCACACCGCACACTCGCCGCCGGGCGCCCCTAGCGCGGCGGCCTTGAAATCCTGGCATGGCAGCTCGCCGAGCTCCTCGGCCGTCAGCCCTGCTGCTTCCGCGTGCTCCTCCTCGTCCCGCGGCGACGCCCCGCGTAGCCTCAGCGCGGCGCCCCGCCTGATAGCCCAGGCGATGACGAGGAGGTGCAGCACGAGCATAAGCATGACGCCGGTGATGAGGAGGAGCACGGCGACCGTCAGTCGCGCCATGCATGCGTGAAACGCAATCTCGTTATCTCGACTACTACATCTACATGAAGAAAGACGTAAAAGCAAAGGCTGCAGAAAGTGGTAAAATGATCAAGGGTGAAAGTTGCCAAGTGGAAGCAGCTTCCGCTTCTCCGAGCCAGAATACCAGATCAATTACTGATCAGTTGTTCGTCAGTTTGACAAATCTGCTGTTCTTAAAAAGAGATATCATGTCACGCTCAGATGTCCTAATCAAATTGTCCACATTTCTAGTACTATAGGCAGTATTGGATATTTGGATTGGGTTAACCAGTTAACTAGCAACGTTGTGAATTGTGTTCAACAGCAAGAAAGCGACCGTGCTGATAGGATGACAGAGTGCTACTACGTACTGAAAGTGCGTGTACGCTCGTTTTCCTTTATTTTTTACCCATTCCCTCGTTCTTTACCGGCCGGTGTGCGTCCCGTGTCTTCTATGCTCGATATGGAGGTTCAGCTATAGCGACACTGATGAACTATAAGTTGTCACGTTGACAGTTGACACCCAGGCTCCGGATTGTATTTTCAAATAGTGTGAACTATAAGTTGTTCCGGATGAATCACGAGTTCACTCTCGAGAGTGACACTTGATCCATCCAACATTGCAAAACCCACGCCTACGCTTCTCTCTCACTTCTACTCCCTCCATTTAAAAAAAATATAAGATGTTTTACCTTTTACCTATATTCACATGTTGTAGTGTGTATGTTCATTCATTTTTAGTGTGTATGAAACATCTTATATTGAAAAACAGAGGGAATAGCAAACACCACCGACTGTTATGCCTGTTTAGCGATCATCAGAAGAAGTCCATCAATGGAGATAAGGCCGAGCCAGGAAAATCTGGGGCATCTGCTAAACTCTAGATTGGAGCCTCCAGAATCTTTTCCGGAGCCCTCTCCACTAAGGATTGGTTCTCGAACAAACTACTTCAGTATAGGGTGTTAGAACAATTAAGGATAAAATGATCCACAACGAAAAAAACGGAATCAAATTATGGATCTCCTCTATTTTCTCCTAAGTAATCAACAAGATCTAAACAATAGTGCAGAAGATCTGGAACGTTTAACCTTTGCAATGATGGAGGGGAGAGGAACTAATTTGTCACCATCCTTGTGAGGAAGAAGGTGGGCCTATAGCAACTCCAATAATTTAACTGTTACAACAAGTTTTCTGCAAGGTCCAATGGTTCCAATGGCCTCACGCTCCGAGAAACTTTCGGTGAGTTCTGGGGCACTCAAGAGAGCGCTGTGCATCGTTGCAACCTTCTCTTGTACCCGGAGGCCCGGCCCACCTTGGAGATCCAGAGGCTTCGGACTCTCGAGGCTCCGTGGAGCCTCTGTTTTCCTCCAGGGGAAACATATTGTTGTGTAATGAGCTTTGTAACCTTCTGGTGCGTCTAGGGCTCACCCTGGGAGGGAAGATGCTCTTGACCCGGAGGCTCTGGGTTGCTCGCAACTTCCTCATGGGCAACGGAGAATTGTGCATCGATGCACTACATTGTGTTGCACTTCGGTCCGGGGCCAACCCCGGAGGGTCCGGGTAGCAAATTCTAGATTCCAATAGTTGAACCATGGGCAAGTTCTCTCTTTCCATCGAGAGGTTAGCGGGTGCCAATATGATATGTGTACCGCTACCTTCCGAAGCAAGCCTTATTTCAACGGTAGAGATTTTTGTAGTGACTCGCTAAAAATAAAATCATAGATATGTTTTTGCCTTTTACCTTTTGAATTGGGTGATATGTCATGTCATTGTCATAAAAGTTTAAAAGCATGGTTAGTTCGGTAATTATCTCCCTGTTAACACCAAAACCAATTTAAGAGAAGGTTGGTTTGTGCTTTCACTTGTGCTACACCACCTTGCAATATACTTGTGGTACCTTCAAATATCCACATTATTCAATATATGGTTCAACGTCGCAAGTATTCGGATAGACTCAAGTCAGAAGATACTAGAGGGTTCTAAAAAAGATAGAAAGAGACAATAACATGAGAGATGACTATATATTTGAGCCTTGAAATATCGTATGGGCAAATTTTCCAGCTCAAGACTCTAGAGTTGGCTCATGGTCAAAATATGGCAAATTGGACAAATACCTAGATTAAAGAAGCTAGCTAATGGCCAGGGACCATGTCTAACCACATACTCATTCCATTCTTAAATATAAGATGTTTAGTCTTATCCAAATTTACATTTATACAAATTTCACCTAAAAGTTTTACATTTAAAATCTTATGTGCCAAAAAGAGACGACAAGTTCAGCGAGTCCAAATGCATTTTATCCGTTAATTGAGTGTGTGGCTTTCCGTTTGGATGCCTAGAGGAGCCCTTAAATATTTCTTGTTTCCGACAAAATAACACATAACAAACTCCACTCGAAATTTTCAGGCTTTTTTGTTTTGTTGAGAATTCGGACTAGAAAAAAAGGCCATGCAGTGCACGCAAGGCCCAAATTGGAATGTAAGCTGTGAGACGACAACCATCAGCTAAATCATTTCCCTTATCTTGGCCCAACCAGCTGTTCCTTCCCTTGGGCTTAAAGCATTCTTGCAATGTGCAAAGGCTTTGAATCCTGAGACGTTGGTCCGTATTGTAGCATTTTCTTTCCTTTTATGTTTTGAAACTAGGCAAAAGCTTTGTCTTATTTATTTTGGAGTTTAAAAGAAGTTTGCATGAATGTAAAACGAACATAAGTAGTAAAATATTATCAGGCATCCTAATTACTTCATCCGATTCAGAAAAAAATGTTGCTGAGAAGTAACTAATCATGTGCAAGCAAATAGCACAAGCAACGATAGTTTTAATGGGCTGGAGGGAGTAAATAAATCTGAGAGATGACAAACCATGATGCCTTTAATCTAGTCAAGGAAGCTGACACCCTAGTACTGGCCAAGCCTCTATATGGCTTCATTCTCCTCCCGGTATTACTTTTGTCCCATTATCATTACTAAGTAGCAATGTTGAGAGCGTTCATTGGGAACTTATCGGTTGGCCTAATATAAAAGGTAAATCAGCCGGTTTATCGGTCTATTTCGATCAGATATTGAGAAACGATAAATCGACCAATTTATCGGAATATCAGAAGATATATTTGAACGATGTTAAATAGACTAAGATATTACGATTTAAACCTATTTAAGTATGATTTTTTTTATGTCAAACCAAATTTCACGCCATTTTGAGGTCGAATATTTCGAAGCTGTACTGCAATATGTCAGCACAACGCTCCTGCATACAAAATAAACACAAAATAACCACTGGTGCTACAGATCAGGCTAGACGGGCCAAAGTTGGTGGACTAGGTTATGGAGTGGGCCTTGTCAATGCAATCATAAAAAATCGTCCTGGGCTGGATGGGCCATGGTCCAGTTTAGCTCCCATGTGGCTCGGCCAATTGCTGCCTGCCTCCGGCTGTATTATTTTATTTTGGTGTTGATGGCCTGATGGGAGTCGTACGACGCTAAACGTCTTGGAGAAAAAGTAACAAAACCACAACACCGAATCACCGATTGATGATTGCTCAGAGAAGGCAGTCCAAGCCTCCAGGTCCAGGGTAACCAGATTGTCCAGGAACGGCGACCGAGCAGAGGACATCGCCACATGGCACGGGGCTACAAACAGTACCAAAACATGCAAGCTATACTAAGCTCGATCGTTTTCGCGGAAGCAGTACCACCAGGAGAGAACGTACACACGGCAGCAGCTCAGCCGTTGGAAAGAAAGAAGAACTGCCGGAGCTAGTCGGCCCAACGGAACAGTTCTTCTGTGGAAGAAGATAGAACAGTGAGAAGTTGGAACAGACAAAACCACGCGTGTCGGTGGTGAACGATCCTGGAACTAAGCCGTGCACTGAAGCTGAGGCGCGGGGAATCAAGCGAAGGGTCGGGGCACAGAACAGCACAGAGATGTAGCTGGCCATCCCGTCAGCCAGCGCGGTGATGCGATGTGATGGCGGTGGGGGCGGGCGTCGGATGGGAGCGGGGGACACGGAACATGGCGGGAGCAGCGGCAGGAGCTAGCTGGGTGGAGACGACGAGCTCATCGATTGGCCCCGGGTGGAAGAAAGATGCGCCCGTTGCCTACGCGCTCGCTGGTCCACTCCCTAGCCTCGCACCCCCACACTACCTCTCCTCCCATGGTGATCCAAGCCCCACCATCTGCTCCTGCTCCTCCGCCTTCACACCGCGATCCTCCACACAACTGCTCAACCACCGTCCACCGGCGTAAGTCGAAAATGCTTTCACTGCTCGTCGTTTCGTTTCTACCTACCGGCGCTCTGCCCTGTCTGTCTTTACCCGTTTACCGGTTCGCCGGTAGAAGCATGACGCCGCCGCCGCCGCGAGCGTGTCGGTAGCAACGACCGACAAGCGGAAATGCATTACCACATCTATGTTGAGCCGCCCGATCTATCTAAGACGTCCATTTCCCATCCGACATCGTTATGTTTGTTTTGCAAAAATGACCCTGTACTTGTAGAAAAATACGGACAGACCTAGGTATATAAGAACCCTAAACAGCCCGGGTTGAGCCTAATCTCTTCATTCCTCCCCACCTCCCACCTCCTCTCCACCCGACCTCCCTTCCCCAACCTCGTCTCCAAGCTTCCGGCGCCCGGCCATGGTGCCACCTCCACCAACCTAGCTCCGGCGACCGGCCATGGTGTCACCTCCATCACCCTCCTCCTCCCTCCGGCTGGGCGCCTAGATCCGGCGATTAGATCCCGACGGCGGGATCGGGATCTTGTGAGCTGCGGCGGCGGCGCGTCCAGATGGGAGCGGACATGAGTGGCGGATTCGAGCTCTCTGCTCTGGATTAGATCTAGGGTTCTTGATTGATTTTTTTCGATTTCTTGTTCCGGATCTGATCATGTGATTTTGATGCTCCAAAATCTGGATCTTGGCAAGAAATCCGGATCTGGATCATGTGATTTTTTTCGATTTCTTGTTTCGGATCTGATCTATGTGTTTGGATCTAGGCCTTTTGTACAATCCCGAAAATGTCTTGTATCCGGATTTCTTGTCACTGATTTGGATCTGGGCATTTATTTTTTGTCACGTTTTTTGGATCTTGTGATCTTGTTCATATAGGATCAAGAAGGAGAAGGCGGTGATCGTGCAGCCCGACCGCGTGACCGTCGGCAACGGCCCGGCATTCGGGTGCGTCATGATGAAGGACTTCCTGTCGGAGCTCGCCAAGCGGGTGACCAAGAACACGACGGCGTACGAGAACTACAGGAGGATCTTCGTGCAGGACGGCCAGCCGCCGGAGAGCGAGCCCGGGGAGCCGCTCCGCGTCAACGTGCTCTTCAAGCACGTCCAGAAGATGCTCACCGGCGACAGCGCCGTCATCGCCGAGACGGGCGACTCGTGGTTCAACTGCCAGAAGCTCAAGCTCCCCGACGGCTGCGGGTAAGCGTCCCCGGCTACACTCTACGCCTTGTGCGCCTCCCCGCGCGCCGCTGAAAATTATTAGTATGAGCCTGCAGCCTGGCCGGAAGCATTTATTTTTTGTCACGATTTTTGGATCTTGTGATCTTGTTCATATAGGATCACAGCCGGATCTGATAATGTCCCTTGATATGTTTTGTACAGGTTCGTTCTTGTGTATATATGGAAAAATAGGATCGGGCAGATTTCTTTTGTGAGATGATTTTCCTTTTGTGGACGACTGGTTCGTAGATCCAAGAGAACGGCAAAAAAAAACATATCAGCGGACATTATCATGTGGGCTGCAGATTTGCATATCAGGGGACATTATCATGTGGACATTATCAGGGCCAATTTGAGGAGGGCCGGCCAGATCTGGCCGGGGGCCTTTTTTCTTTACTGATCTCTTTTCCTTTATCCTTTTCTTAATACTTTTCACGTCCGATTCATCTGTTCAATCTTGGTTGGATGAGAAATCTTTCAAAACAATCTTGCTAATCTGTTTTGAATTTTCTTCGAAGAGACTGTTGAAAATGTACATGTTTCTGTTGTTTTATATGGATCGTACTGAATTCTTTTCTGTGATCTTCTTTGGGATGAATAATAAGCTTCAATGGTTTATTTTCTTTGAATTGTGTATGATTATCCCCTGAAATGTTGTATGTAATGTGAATCATGTATGAATCGTGTATGAAAATTGTATGAATCATTGTATGAATCGTGTATGAAATGTTGTATTTTGGAGATTTTTGTATGAATCTTGAATGAATCTTGTATGAATCGTAAGGATCATGTATGAATCTTATATGAATTTTCTCTTAAACTTCACAGAATTATTTTGGTATTTTTTTATGAATTTATGAACCGAGCATGATCTGATGTGGATCCTATTCTATTTCACATACATACGCACACACGAGCAAAAAAATTCTACTTAATTCATATTGTTTCATACATTTTTCGTCCTAACCCGAAAATAAAATTTTCATGATACCGTAAAAAATTATGAGTTTGTGTCGATATAAAATATCCAAAAATATGTTAATGCATGATCCAAATTGTTTATGAGTTCATGTCAATTTTTTGAATCCATGATTTAATGCATGATCAGAAGTATTTTTTTATTATATGTATTCGAATTAACAGAAACTCAAGAAAATTATGTTACTACATAATCCGAAAATGAGTTGTACTAATGCATAACCATATTGGAGTAATCAGTATTTGTTAATACTCACAATGAAAAGTTAAGAGGTATCTTCATAATAGTGAGGACTTCAGTGCTGAAAATATGTGAAAACGAGGGGCTATGATGCAAAATGTTTGCACAGATCTCCAACAAATAGACGTTTTAGATAGGTCGGGCGGCTCCCCATAGTTGTGGTATCGGCGCGTTGAACGACAAGGAGCATCAAACCGAAAACAACGGTTCCACTGCGTCCAAAGGAACGTTGCTGCCGCGGGCGCGATTCCAATCCGAACCACCGCCCGCCGCACGCTAGAATAGACCGACGGACAGCGAACGCTGTGGCAATCCGCCAAAACCGCACTGCTGGGATCAGGACGTCGAACCCTGGACAGATAGCCCAGAGGGACTGCTTCTTCTTCTCTTGCAACTCCGGCCGCCGCCTCTCAAGTCTCACCTCATCCTGCCCCCTCCCCTCCCTCCCTCTTATCTCATGCAAAACATCACGTAATAAATCGGTCACTTATCACCTTCCAGTCAGCTTCAGTCTCACCCAGCTAGCTCCGCCTCTTCCTTGAATGTTTATTGGAAAAAGAAAAAAACAACGCCTGGCAGTCTGAATTTCTGATACGCACGCCTCAGCTAGCTAGATGCACCTCCGCCTTTCGCACACTCCTGCTAAATTTGCGGTCACCCTCAGAATTCCCTTTCCGATCGCGACGGCGGCGGATGCCCTGCCGGGCTGCGACTTGTGAGGCCAATCTCAATCCCCAGCCAAGGATGTTTCTTTCTCCCAGCGCGGCAAAGATTAGCACAATTGGAGCAGCAGCTCCTGCTGGCACAGATCGGCACGCAATTACAACCTCGCCACCCATGGCTGATGTTGATTACATCGACCAATTAGGCCCCGCCATCAAGCTTTTAGTCGCACCCGTAATCTTTTTTGCGTCCAACGTCGCCGTCCAAGGAGGGAGGAAGGGAATCTTGGCGACGCGCGCTTGTCCAAATCTTTTAGTGGGGGCTGCACAAGACAAAAGGGACGTGCTCTCCTGTCGAATCAAGGCCCAGGGAGATTTGTTTTGTCATCTGCTTATTACACTTAACTACTAATTAACTACTCTCAGTAAGACTAGTTTAATTATCCACCAGATAATCCGGTTATGCGCTTCATTGTCAATTCCACATCGCAACAATTCAAGAGGTGCATCCGTGTACTTAATTCGTTATCATAAGAGAATAAAACCAAATACGTATACTTTTCCTACTTAGAGGACAAACTCATGTTTATGTTGTGTGCTCTAATTTAACTGCTGTCTTAAGGTGAATTGTTGGTCTCCGCAAAATCTTGCTGAAAAGGGGTGAAAGCCCTGAAAGTGAGGCGACACCTCTTTTTTTTACCTTAGTGAGGCGACACCTTAGGAGTAGTGACAAGATGTAGATGAGAGCGATGGCGGGAAGAGGTCGAGCGGCTACGCACAATTCTTTTTTCCTTGAGTGGACGTGATTTGGCCAAAAAAGCTTCTTTTTACTGGCACATTTATGCAATATATTGATCCACACACAGTCCTCCTCGACACTTTAAATCTTATTATTGTCCCCCACAATCAGTTTCACCAATTAATATCCGGAGAAAATAATGGTTTTCATGACACTAAGGATGGTTATCGCTGAAGCACGTTTATTTTATTAGTATGACTAGTTTCATATTTCACCATAATGAGCAGTGGTTTGGCAAGTGGTCCTTATAGTGCCAAAAAAGTTTCTCTTTGCCAACACATTTATGCAATATATCGATCATCGGCACACTGTCCTCGACACTTTAAATCTTATTGTCCCCTGTTTTCTCAATAATATAAAAAAATGGGTTTCTTTAAGGAATGGTTATCAATGAAGCATGTTAAATATGATTAATTTAAGATTTCACCACCTATCAATCAATGAAATGGACACCTTAGAAATAGTGAGAACAAACATTGTAGGTGAGAGCGTGGAGGGAAGAGGTCAAGAGGTTTAATACATTTCTTTTTTCCTTGAGTGGACGTGATTCAGCCGAAAAAAGCTTCTCTTTGCCACACATTTATGCAATATATCGATCGACAAACAGTCCTCCTCGACGCTTTAAATCTTATTGTCTTTCATATTTCACCATCTGACAACCAAAGAAATGAGCAGTGGTTTGACAAGAGGTCCTTATAGTACAACTATTAATTCACATATGATTCTATTCCGTAAAATAATAATATGGAAATCCTTTGTATGATTCTTAGGGATATTTCAAGGGCTGAAATTGATTCTAAGGGATTTTTTGTTACTCGGTTGAATCCTATAGGAGTTTCCCAAAGATTTTTTTAGGGATTTTTTGTTACTCGATTGAATCCTATAGGAGTTTCCCAAAGATTTTTTCTCACTATATTCATAGAACAATGTTTCAATCTAGACAAACCTTTATGAAATATTTTGTTTGTTTTTACGTTTTAAGCACACATTCTTTAGTGAAAAAACAGTTATGTACGAATCATTCGAATCCTTGTTTCTCACATTCATGTGTTTTAGGAATCTTGGAATAAAATAAAAATGTTATCTTACCCGCCACACAAACATCTTCTAACATTTCACCTACAATTACTATTGTCCCTAAAGGCATTAAAGAGTGAAGGGTGACATTGCAAGAGATAAGAAAGATCGTCCAAACAGACCACATGGCCGCATGTTCAGATCTTTTACACAATAAATATGGAAAGATGCACTTCCTATGTTTTTTTTGACAAATAGATTGCATTACTGTAAGATTTTTAAGCATTACACTCGGCCTCTTCATAATAATTAAGATGCATAATATAAAACGTCTATGATATTGGGAGCCAATCTTGATCACGCGGCCATCCTTGTCGGATAAAATATACATTGTCGTGTCTTCCAGTCATATAGACACCTTCATAAAAAGGTCTTTAATTTTTCACACGTTGTAATGTGGATCACGAACGGAACAAGCTTCTGTATCAGTAATTTAATGCCTGGGAGAAGAATTTATCTTTAAAAATCCTGTCATTTTTACACAGTCAAAGCAACCATATTACGCCAACGCTCACACTTTAATAAGAGTTCTAAATTTGTTGTCAATAGCATGTAACCAATTGAAATTCTACATGGTGTTTACATGTTAGAAACTACGTACTTGGATGATTGACCGAATAAAACTAGCAAACTAACACCGAAAGAATAAGTTCTTGATTTTCTCCTCACATGGGCAAAAAATACATATTTTACTTCCACATTGGTTGGATTTAGCAAGGTTATCTTTGGTTAATACCCGAATCTTTTTTGTCCAACGTCGCCGTCCAAAGGAGGGAGGAAACGAATCTTGACTACGTAAGGTTGTCTAATTGTTAGTGGGGGCTGCACAAAACAAAAGGTTCTCCCTCGCCGGTCCAATCAAGGCCCAGGGAAAATTGCTTTTGTCATGTGCTTGTGTTAGACGACACTAATTAAGTACTGACGGTAAGAGTAGTTTATCCACCAGATAATTAGGTTATGCGCTTCACGTCAAATCCACATCGCAACAATTCAACAGGGGTGATCCTACAACGCGTGTGTGCTTAATTCGTTATCATAAGAGGATAAACTAAATACATATAGTTTTACTACTTCTGTTTATGCGCAGTGCGCTCCTAATTATTTAACTACTGTTACCTTAAGGTGGCCTGTTGTTGTTCTCTGGAAAATCTTGGTGAAAAGGGATGAAACACGACACCTTAGAAATAGTGAAAAACTGCAGTGTGAGAGCGATGGCGGGAAAAGGCTCAAGAGGCTATACACAATTGGTTTTCCTTCAGTGGACGTGATTCAGCCAAACAATCTTCTTTGCACCAGCACATTTATGCAGTATATCGATCGACACAAACGCGTACTCGACACTTCAAATCTTATTGTCCTCCACAATCTGTTTCACCAATTAATATCCAGAAAAAATCATGGGTTTCTTAAATTAATGGTTATCACTGAAGCATGTTTCTTAAACAAATACTCTCTCCGTTCCGATGAATAAGACCTATATTTTTTTGAAAAAGTCAAGCCAAGTAAAGTTTGACTAAACTTTTAGAAAAATCTATCAACCAATATGATATTATATAGATATCATATGAAAATATAGTTCATATGAAAATATAGTTCATGATGTTTCTAATGACATTAGTTTTATATTCTACATGTTAATATTTTTTATAAAAACTTAGTCAAACTTTACATGGGTTGACTTTTCCAAAATAATATAAGCCTTATTCATTGGAACGGAGGTAGTAAACAGTAGTTTGACACTTTCCCAAGTGGTCCTTATTTCCCGAAATCTAAAATTCCTAGGAAATCCATTGCATTAAGAAGACCCAATTTTCCTTGGATATTTGGAGGATTGGAGTCCTTAGGAATATTTTCTATGTGGGGTTTTATTAGTTTTCCGAGAAGTATTTTTCTTCTTTTACCGGCTTTACGCCCTTTGAAGCTTCTAACAACGAGCTACAAATGAATTTTATTTTGAACGATTTTCTCTGAATATTATTTCACATTATATTTATCGTATAAAAAATTCAATGTGCAAAAAACTTTTAAAAATATTTCTTTGCTTTTTTACAGTTTAGTTACAATTTATTTGGTGGAAAACAATTATGTACGAATTAAGTAGACATGACATTGTAATCCTTTATTTTCCCAATATCCATAAGCTCTAGGAGTCTGTAATGAAATATAACAACGTTTCCTTGCCCTCCAAACATCCTGGAATATTTCACCTACAATTAATTTTGCGTAATTATCTCAAAATCTCCTAAGGGACTCTTCGGATTGCAGGATTTTAAAACATACATATCAGAAAAACAAGCAGTGTCTCTTTAGATTGTTGGAATTTTATATGGTTTTATAGGATTCTAATCCTTCGTGTTTTTCCTATGGTTTTGATCAAAGGACTCGTGATACAAAAATTCCAATGGATTGGATTCCTTTGACTCAATCCCATAGGATACTATTTCTATAGTTTTCATGTGTTTTACAATCCTCTATTTTGCATAGCTAAACCCGTGAGATTTTTATGGTCTTTCCTATTTCTACATATTTTAATCGTACTGTCCAAACAGGTCATGAAGAATTTGAAACATGCAAAAACTGTAACAAATGCCTTTGGATAGTGTACAAGAAACAAATACAAGAATTTTTCAGGAGGATAGGGAGTACGGGAGAAAGAGTGTGAGTGCAATAAACTTCTCAAAGGAAAAAAAAACCAAATGAGGTTTAACTCTCATGTTGAGATTTCTATGAAATAGGTGACATAGGAATGGATCTTTAGGAATTAGACGGGTTTAATCATATGACCAAATAACATTCTAAAGGAAAGATTATATGGATTGAAATTCTAAAAAATTCCTACGAACGTCCCTAAAAGCACTAAACGAGTGAAGGGTGACATGTTGAACGAGCAAGATCCTCCAAACAAACTGATATGGTCACATGTTTACATATGTCACACTATAGATGTGAAAAACTACACTTCCTATCCTAGCTTCATATATTGTGGGGCTAGCCAGAGTAAAGATCAAGAGGAAAGTTAATAGTGCATATTCGCAAACATAAAACTAAATTGCACATGTCTAGTCTTGTACTGATTTCTAACTTACAATTAGCTTTTTAAAAAAACTGGAGATGGATCATCCATTAACCACGGTGCACAACAACATCGCTTGGCTAGACAGTGAGCATCCTGGTTATAATTGCGGGGAGCAAATCAGAACTCAGTAGACTCGAAAGAGTTTAAACAGTTGGCACAAATTTCTTGCAACAGAACCCCAATTATCTTTGGGTTGGAGTTTTTCCATATAATTTTGATGGATTTCAATCCAAATAATTTGCTTTCCATATCTGAAGGCCCTTTGGATTAAAAAGAATATACCATCAAAATTTATATCGATTGCATCTCCGCACCATGGATATATTTAGGCCTTCTTTGGATCACAAGAAAGAAGAGGGGATAGAAATATACATGATAAAATGCCATGATGTGTGGATTTCTATAGTATTCCAACACACAAACTTTTGCAATGACGCCTTTGGATGGTTCACTGGAAATGAGCACATCAATTTTAGAGGAACGAGACAAACTATAAAGAGGTTGACAAAGACACAATGTGCACTGGATTCCCAAATGGGGGAAAATACGAGTTTGAGCTCAGTTTAAATTACCAATGGAATTGAGGTCAGCTGGGTTCCTATGGTTTAAAACAATTTTGTAGGGAAGGGGGATCTGAACAGCTGGGTTCCTTCAAAATTGCTATCAAAATCACCAGTGCGGGGTGACCATTTCTTTGTGTCTTTCATGCATCATGCATCCTTTCTCTATTTAAATTCCAATCCAGATTCATGTGTTTCATCCATAGAACTATCAATGGCGGAGCATGGGACAAAACTAAGAAGGGGACAATATATAGAGTGTCGGATGAACTAGGCTGTAATATTATGCCCACTAATTAGCCGAAGAGAGCTCAAAGCATTCGGTCACCACTAGACTCCGTTTATGAGTTATTTTAACAATCCGCGTTCTAGAGAGGACGTAGTACTACTGTACTAGTACTCCCTCCGTTCTGAATTAATTGATTCAGATTTAGTTCAAAGTTGAACTAAATCTGAGTCAATTAATTCAGAACGGAGGGAGTAGTAGTCTAGCTAACTTAACGTAAATAATGCGGACGAGGCTTGCCTGCGGCGCGCGCGTGCGACCATCCGTGCGGCATGGGTGCGTGGCAGTCATCCGGCGGTTCCCCCGTTTTTCTCTTCTTTTTTTTTCAAAATATAAGAACGGAAACATAACCGTAATACTCGCAATCACCTCGTTTGATAACCTTCCCTCGTTCATCCTCCTCGGTTCCTCGCGGCAGCCATCGTACATAATTTCTAGCTCTCCTCGCACGTCTGCGTGTACGTCCACCTTGACGCCGGCGCTAAGCTGGCGCTCAACCGGAAAGTCACGGAGCCTCCGTGACGGAGGGCGGCAGAACCGCAAGCGGAGGAGCCGGTTTGCTCGTAGATCATTGCGGCTTCACCGTCCTTGTTTCGTGTGGAGCATAGCAAAGTGAAGGAAGCGAGGCCATCCCAACGTGGCTCACTGAATAGGGCCTCTTTGTCGCCGGCCAACTGGTGCTAGACGAGGAAGTCGATGACGGCAGCGGAGCGGAGGAGCTAGCTTGCTCGCAGCTAGCAGCCATGGCGCGGCTGCTTCCTCATCATTTCTTTGTATGGAACATGGTCAACGATGGAGGCTGGCTAGCTGATTGCGGAGGCGGCGTGTTGAAGCACGGACTGGACGCCGGCCGGGGAGACAAACTATGACGTACAATAATTCGTATTGCCATGGTATTTCTTTTTTCTTAACAAAAGGAAGCCCTTAGAAGGAGAAAAAAGGGGAACCGCTGGATGGCTGCCACGCACCCATGCCGCACGGATGGTCGCACGCACGGGCCGCAGGCAAGCCTCGTCCAAATAATGCGCACTGATGATCTACGGAGTATCTTGCAACTGCTTAATTTTGCATTATAGCACCACTAGCTACCGTGCATCATTGACAGAGAACCACGAGTGTTACCCTTTATTTGACAGAGCAATCACAGCTAGTTTTATAATCAGCCATGGAAATCCAGGCGACATGCATGGTTGGACAAGCACACATACATCAAACTGAACAAGTGGATTGCCTCGTAAATTAAAAAGATTGTTCAACAAGTGGATTTGGCGATGAACTGACGGCTAAAAATCTCATTTGACATGATGTACTGTGCCATGAAAAGGATGCTTGCCTCCATATGCGTGCACTTATTCTCGCGCATCGATCACGACAAGATTTACCACCGGTATTACCCTAACTCCTAGTAGTACGTAGTACAGTACAATGCATATGCATACGACTTGTTCGTTGCGATCGCAACATTTTACTACAGCGGCGGCAGACGAAACAGGGAGAGAAAACAAAATCCAAGATTCCACATTTTTTTAAACTGATACGAGATTAATTCGATTGATCGATCGATTTCGCGCGCGGCGCGCGCGGGCCTAGTTCCACATCCACCAGCTGATCTGACCGTCGTCCTGATCGTCGACGTCGTCCGCGTGGTGGTGGTGGTTGTTGTGATGCCCGTGGCCAGCGGCGGCGAAGAAGACGGCGGCGGCGTCGTCGTCGCCGTAGTAGCTGCACCCCTCGTCGCTGCCGGCGCCTTCGTCCTCCGACGACTGGATCCCGCCCGCGACGGGGCCCATCACGCAGTCGTGGTACTCGTCGCCGCCCGGGAAGCAGTACGACTCCACGCTGCTGTCCACCACGCCGCCGCACCCGAGCAGCGCGTCCCGAGCGTCCAGCACCGCGCTGCCGCCGCTCCCAGTGCTGAGCCTGTCCTCCGCCTTCACATGCTGCTGCTGCTGCTGCGCGTCGAACACCTCCGCCGCGGCCTGCTCCTCGGCGGCGTCAGACGCGGCAACCTTCATCTCCGCCGCAGGCAGCTCCGGTTCGAAAGCCGCGCCGACGACGCAGCCTTCTGGCGCCTCCTTCTCTTGCATCTTCTCTGTCAGAGTTACCACCTGAAGCGCGACATAGATCCTCCGAATTAACTAACGAGGCCATGGAACAAACGGAGTACTGGTGATCAAGAGTGAGGATATTTAGCCGGCGCCTGTTAATTACCTGTGACCGGAGTAAGTGGTTGTCCTGCAGAAGGGCGTCGTGGTCGGCGCGGAGGGCGTCGAAGGAGGCCTTGAGGCGGTCGAAGTCGCGCTCGAGCGTCTTTGTCTTCCACCGGGCGCGGCGGTTCTGGAACCACACGGCCACCTGCCGTGGCTGCAGCCCAAGCTTGCGCGCCAGCTCCGTCTTCCTCTCCGGCTCCAGCTTGTTCTCCTCCTCGAAGCTCTTCTCAAGCAGATGCACCTACATACATACATGCACCGTACCGTCAGAATTCAGATGCACAAAGTATCATGTTTATCGAGCAAGTTAATTATTAATTAGTCTAGGCAGTTAATATGTGACCTGCTCCGGGGTGAGGCGTCGCTTCTTCTCCGGGAGCTGCTCGTCGTAGTACTCCTCTTCGAGGAGGTCGTCCGGCGAGGTGAAGAAGGGCCGCTTCACGCCACGCCCTTCGTCCATGCCGCCGAGCACCGGTATTCCCCCTTCATCACTCAAACAAGGCAACACAAATCACTCTCCGCACCACAGATCAAGAACCGTACGTATAACTACGAACTAACAGGGAGAGAGAACGATATATACCTCGGTGGAACATGGAGGCTGCGCCGGCACCGACGGCGCCCGCGCCACAGTCCAAGAAGAGCATCTGTCCGGCGCCTGCGCCCGACGTGTTGAAGATGAGCCGGCCCGGCTCCATCGTCGCAGGGAAAGCTTCAAGAACTAGGTTGACTTTGCTTTTTCTCGATCGCGGGGAAACCAAACTAAAAGACGTATATGTACAGCTTCTGCGGCGCGGAAGGGCTCTTATAAGAAGCAGGAGGAGGAGGCGATCATGGCGGCGAGCTTATGGCGGAAGAAGCTGGTGCTCCACAGAAGCCTCGTCGAGATCTTCATCGGCGTAAGCGAAAGCCCCATCATGCACGCCCCAGTCCCGAGGTCTCGAGAGATCTCCTCAGCCCTGTGGGGAGGAGACCACTCGCCGGAGGAGTAGACGACAGAGTCTCGCCGGAGAAGAAGGAAGCCGAGCGGGACAATTCGGCTATTGCTAGCTCGACCGGCCGGAGAGGTTGGTGGTGGAAGAAAGAATTCCCAAAAAGAAATGATTCCTTTACTTATTGGGTTAATCCCGACGAGGGATCCCCTAATAATTTTCTATTTCTCGTGGAGTAATATTTTTTCTTGTGGATGGCACTGATCGACTAAAGTTTGAAGAAATGGGGAGGAGCCCTCTTATAGGCGCTTGGGCGGTGTTAGTTGACGGATATGCCCCTCGGTGCTAGCGGTTGTTGGGAAGGAGTGAGGAGGGAGACGAACCAGAGCTGAGACGAGGGTATCTTATTTGATCTGATCCGATCGTTTACTCTCAAAGGTGGCAAAGGTAGTATAGTTAAGACTTACACCCTCCGTTTATAATATGAAATGTTTTAGATGTAACACATGTTATTTAGATGTCTCGATACATTATGTACGTATGAATGTGAAAAATAATTAAAACATTTTCTCTTATTGAATGGAGAGAGTACAAAAGGTGTGGAGGGCTTTAGTTTTCCTGTGTTTGGGTTTAAACCTGTTATTCAAACGTATTTGTCAACTGATTTCCCTAAGTTTTCCTCCAAGTATAAAATCTTCACTACTATGGAAATGATTTGGATTTTAATGGCAATAATTATCTCTTTTGTGTGTCATTTACCGATGTACATATTTGCTCCAACTATGGTCATATCCACAACGTTCGGCGAACTCAAACCTACGGAGGTATGTTTACGATTGAAGACGGAGACAATGCTTATTTTCACCCACATGGATGGCGGCATAGTATGCGGATCGACCCTTCATCAACTTCATATTTTACGACTTTCACATGGCCTTGTATTGTAGCGATTTTTTTTCCATATCTTTCACCTGTATGCATTCTAGTTGCGCAGGAGACGGGTCTGAACTCATAGGTCTTGTATCGTCTTGGTGCGAACTTTTGAGTTTAACAAAGAGCTCTTCATCGAAAAAAGAACCATCCTAACATATGATGTTGAATGGTGTTTATACATTGAATCACCGCATTTGGGGTTGTAACTATTCTTGTTTTTCGATTCCATACCACTATTTGGTTTAGAAATCACACGCTGCGCAAGTTATGGTTAGATCATGTTTTTCCGGCAAACCTGATAGTCTGGACCCGCTTGTATGACCTGGCATCATGTGTGGACAATACACTTAGTTGGTTGTTGTCCCAATTGTCAAATGTCCGTCTTTTTTTTTTAGGCACACACACGGTGTGCCTTGATTTTGTACACCTGAAACCGCTCCTCCTCTCCTCGTTATTCTTGGCCACCAGCAATGCGTCAACCACGAGCACATGCTTCTATGGAGTGGCTACATGTGGTGCGATGTGGTGTTTGGGTCAGTTGAGCCACGAAGATCTTGGTATGTTCGTTGCTAGAAGAGGACCATGGCTAATAGTAGAGTCGACGGAGTCCGTAACATGGGAGCAATGAGGTGAGAAGATGAAGCTGGCATGTAGGACCCATGGCTAAACTTAGTATATTGTTCGCACAGGCTACCAACCCAACGCTTACAGGTAGGCCCCACCCGTCAAGTTCGATGAAAAACACGATCAACGGAAATCTGCGCAATATGCGACTTCTCGATCGAACACTAGGGCAGATTAAAAATAGAGGTGTAAATAGCCAAAATTGTCTGTTTTCTATGTAATTTATTCATGTTGAATGGTGCCCAGGAGTACTAATTTTCTCACTTAACAAAACATTCTATCTGTAGCAAAACAATCTTTCTAAAAAATGTAATAATTCAAATTTTGTGAAAATAGATACCCTTTTGGTATGTAAAGTATAATCCAAGGTGTAAACGTTAAGTATTTATTTATCTAATCATTATTTTCTTCACCAGACTAAAATCAACAAAAAAAAGTTCCACATAACTTTGTGGCACTTTTGTCCTAGATAAGAACCTGGCTACATTATTCATTCTAGTAAATGTATCTTGATGTAGATATGCCCTTCGGGTATCACTTAACAAGCACAATGGAGGTTAAAGCACAGGAATTGCCTACCCGGTGGCCCAGTAATAGCATGTAAGGAAGGTCCACGGTGGCCCAAGAAGAAGAGTGTGCCTCAAGGAAGGCGCAGTAGGAACCAGCATAGGCTTACGATAATATGTAATCATATAGTTGGATACGAAATCCCGAGACCTAGCCACCGATATAAAGGCTGAGGGACGTCGGCCAGTGGACACACAATCATACCACCAGAAACTCTAGCGAGACCGCATATCGCAGGGACTCCATTGTAGCTCGATTATACACCTCGAGATCAATAATCAGACAAGCGGGAGTAGGGTGTTACCCTCCAGGGGCTTGAACCTGGGGGTAAATCTTTACTTGTCAGCCGTCTGAAATCACCAGTGACTTCTTCCTCCTCCATCTTACGAAACCCTAAGTACCTAACCATGAGAATTGACGTGATCACACCACGTCACATGCTATAATCTTTCTGTAAGGTTACTACTTGAAATTCGTTGGAGAAAAAAGAGAGCATCCGGATTGGATGTTAAAAAACATGTATGTCGAACAATGCACAGAAAAAAGTCTTAAATTAACTATGCTGGTTTCATTTCCAAATTACTATGTAGGTCTTGAATTTAAAACCTCTTACACTCAAATACCATATCAAATCAATGCACCGGCCAATTCAGCCAGAAGTTCGAACTGAAAGAGAAGGAAAAGTAGTACATTTAGTAGATTTTGACACCCGCTACATGTTCAAATGGCGAAGTATATACATTATGTGTACCAAATGTTGGAGCATTACCCGTGCACATTTAACAAGTTGCTCTATACATAGAGATTGAGTAATATTTTCCATTTCTATCTTACTTACCATGTCCAATTATGTATTTCAACCACTCAACGCATGTGTGGTATGAATAACAAAATTGAACTATTTGAAACATTGAACTCCTACTGGGGAAAGAAAATCTGAATAACTAATTTGCGGTCTTTCTCCAAAACTTGCTTTAAAAAGAAACAATTAATCCCAAGTCCCCACCAACAAAAAAAACATAGAATAGAAATTTTGAGGACAAGTGGGTGCTATGTGGACATGTATCATGAATAAATAAATAAGATAAAACGGTAAAGGTATTTGTGAGCAGTGTAGTAGATTCAAGAGGGCGTGGCAGGTGTCCGACAGCCAATTGGTTATTAGTCCATGCCGTGCTGTCGGGTAACCATCTAGTGATTGGGAATCTGTATCATCATCTATCGGAAATTCGGAATGGAGTCCAAATCCGAAGGGACCCCTGCAGCAAAATGACCATTTCGCCCAGCCAAAACACCTCTCATATAGTCATGTGGTAGGAGGGGTCGGTCCATGTGGACCTGGTGTCGAGCCTCCAGCGACCTCTGCGTGTCAGGGCATCTCCGGTCGTTACAACCCAGCGCTTTTGTCCGGCGGTTTTTGGGTTGTTTTGGGCGTCGTCGGACGAATTTAGCGGCCTAGGGGCGTCGATTCCCAGCTGAGGTTGCGCCCAAGTTCGGCCCAAGCAGTTAAAAAAAATGAAAACAAATATTTGAAAACTAGGCGATATTTATTCATAGTTCGGCGATTTTCATATAAAGGGAGTACATTTTAACTGAAACTTAAAATATGAGAAGATAAAAGCCGAGCTCTACATGCCGAGCTGGCTGTAGAAGGCGGTGTAGTCGCCGTCGTCCGATCCGTCGTTACCGTCGTCGTCGGAGCGGCCGGCGTAGCCCGAGGGGTCGGCCTCGGCGTCGTCGTCGTCGTCAAGAATGACGACGCCATGGCGCTCCTGGAAGCTCGCCCGGAGGCGGCGGCGTGTCGCCTCCTCCATCAGACGGCGCTGGCGCGCGACCTCTTCCTCCTCGCAGTCTCGTCGGCTCCAGTCGAGGGCGAAGTCGTCAGTAGCCGGGAGGATGTCGTTGAGGGACGCCGCCTCGGCCGCACGCTGGCCGGGGTACTCCTCCTCCAGTTCGGCCAGCGTAGCTGCCGCGCGCATGTACACGCGGTCCGGCGCCCACTCCGTCGCCTTCTTCTTCTTCGGCACCGGAAGACATGGCTCGATCTTCGGGACGCGCAGGCCGTTCGCCGGCGGCCTCGGTGCGGCGGGCTGCTCATGGATGAACAAGCCCGCGGCTCGGCGGAGGGGGTTGGAGCGCCGCGCCAGCGGCTTGGTCTTTACACGGAGGAGGGTGGCCCGAGGCGGTGACGGCGGCTCTGTCTTCACAAGCGCGCCCGCGTATGGCGAGGCTCGGGGTAGGGGGAGGAGCGGCGCGCTGGGGTGGAGGGAGATGGGGTGTACGCGTTCAGGCCGGCGTACCTGGAGTTGGCCGGCGTCGGCGGCGTCACACCGGAGGAGGAGGAGCCCGTGCGTCGTGGCAGCCAGGCGCGGCCAGAGCGCCGCGGCATGGCCGGAGTCCTCGCCGGCATCATCAGTGGAGGGTCGTTGCCCCTCTGGATGTGGTCGAGGACCTTGGCCAGCGTGTGGCCGGGCGCGCCCCACTAGACGCGCCTGCCGTTGGAGTTGTTCTGGCCGGAGATCGGTCCGGCCGGTCCGATCGCCGTGAGCTGTCGCCGCTGGTGCTCGTGGAAGTACGAGTTCCACCTGGCGCGGTTCGTCGGCGCCCTGATCGGTCGTTCCGCTGCTCCTCCGTGAAGCCCTCGAGGACCTCGGCGATGGCCAGGTCCATCTCGGACTCCTTCGGCACCTGAGGCACTGCCACGCCGCCTTCGCTCAGGCGCCAGTGTCTGGGCGCCGGGTAGTTCGCCTGGAAGAGGAGGAACACCTCCCACTCGTGGAGAGAGCGCCAAGCAAAGCCATTGGCGGCGCCGCCGTCGTCGGGAAACCTCTCGGCCATTGTGAAGCTCGTTCTCGTGCTCGTACTCGGGTTGGGTTTGGGCGAGAGAGGGAGAGGCAGAGAAATATGGAGAGCTCAGGCGCGGCGAGGCCCGCCTTAAGTTGCGGCCGGGGTGCGGTGGAGCGGTGGCACAGTCGCCGGAATTAACTCCGGTGCGTGAAACTGAGTCTCATTACTGCTCTGACTGCGCCTGCATCGGCGTCGCTCCGACGGCGGTAGCTTGACCAGCGTGGAAGGCGAGGAGGGCGGGTGAGGACGAAGACCGCCGCTTTCGTGCGCTTTTCCACGGCCAGTCGCTGACCAGCCGGCCCCGCTTTTTTTCACGCGCAAAAAGTTTCGTCCAGCGCGCCCAGGAGACACCCAATGCGCTGCGGTCGACCTGGCTTCGCCGGATTAGGAAACGGCCCAATCCGACATTTTTTGGCCTCCTGGGGGCGCGACTGCGCGGAAAACGGCGCTATTTCACCGTCCGCAGCTCAAAAAGCGGCCTTGGGGCTACGGCTGGAGATGCACTTGGCTGTATTTTAGCGCGCAATATATGTCTCATGCATTTTTTTTCTCTATATTTTGCTTATTGTTTTCCTCCAAGAGAAGGCTCTACAAAAAGAAAACAACAGTTTGGGCACGAAGAACTCCCAAAGCCATATCGTTCTATCTCTCTCATCAAGTTGCTGATGATGTTTAGCCGTTCAAAGACAGGCTCGTCCTAGTCTTAGTCCTAGAGCCCCGACCCCCTCCTCTCTCGAGAGAGCTCTGTTTTGAGAGTCGTCCTACGCTTTGCGTCTGCCTCGCCGGCGCGCTCCTTGCTCCTTTCCGGCGGCGCGGCCGCTCGGCTTGGACTCGGATGCGTTGCTTGGCTTGTGTATAGTAGGTTTAGTCTTAGTTTTAGCTTGTGTTTTAGCCTGCGTGCTAGTGTCGCCTGTATGGCGTTGTCTGAGAGTAGGTCGACGAATCTTGGCGGCCAGATTCGCCGCGCCGACGCCTTCTTCTTCTTCGCTGCAGCTCGCCGGTGGCAGGTGGCGCTGTATGTGATGCTGAAGGAGGTTCGCATCTCTCCTAATAAGGTACGCTCAGGAAGCTACGAGCTGGGGCCTTCCGGTCAGCCCTGGCCTCGGGCTATTCTTCTTCTTCGTGTGGTTGTGCTCTGGAGGTCAGAGCGCACGACGGAAAGAGGATGCGCCGGCTTCCATATGGCCGAATCCCTAGCTCTCTGTTGCATCTTCTTAGATCTGCCTCCTCTGGCCAGTGGCTTGTGTCCAGAGGCTGGCGATTTCATGCTTTACCTTCAGCAGTGGGGATCTAGGTTTCGTGGAGCTTCTGGAAGTGATTTTCGTCTCCTTCTGTGCCGCTGCGGTTGTGGGAAGAAGCTTGGGCGAGTTGCCTCTGAAGTTCTGCGGGGAGATCTTGTGACTGCAGCTTGCGGAGATCATCAACGGCGGCGAACTTGCGCCTCTGTTATCCACGGCCAAAGGGGCCTCTCCGTGCTGTGGCGATTTGTTCGCCATAGTGTCTTCAACCTCCAGGCCGGCGTGCCACTGCGGAGGCCCTCCTTCAGCTCTGCCGCGGCTCCCTTCGTCGCTTCGTCTCCAAGTGGTCTCGTCCCCGGCGACGGCGCTGATGGCCGTTGTGCTGAGTTGCTCGCTTTCGGTGGTGAAGGATCTGATTGCATTCCTAATTTTCTTGGCAAGGTCCTTTTTGTAATGTCCAGGGGCTTGGTTGTAATCTTTTTTATTTCGAGGTCCTTGTTGTAATATGTAACCCCACCGAGTAATGCAGTCTGGACCCTTCGGGGTCCTTCTCTTTGTTCAAAAAAAAAAGTCTTAGTCCTAGAGCAATATAGGGTGGGGCACACCATGACAGCTCTATGTGAGGCTGCAAAAATCTAGGGTTAGCTGAGAAGCTGAAGCCGATGCTGCGTGATTATTCGAGAAATGACGTTAGTGATGTGCTCCAAACTATTATATGCTTTTGTGTTTTATGAATAATAAGAGCTCTACCCCAGCAAAGAAAGACAAAGAGCTAAGGAGTAGCTCATGGATTAGTACGGCATAGACATATGCACAAAAATCACATGTAAAACAGAGGACAAATAAATCAAGTCTACCGGTTCCATGTATGCATGGGACAATCGTTGCTCAGGTCTCGTCCGTATGTAGATACCGGCCGAGTAAAATATGCGGCCACCTAACCTAACCGTGTGATGTTAGAACAACTCCCGATATTTTGGCATCCCCTAATTTGTTACACATCAATCGATGACAAAAATAGATAAATAATTACATAATTTAGCATATGATTTAATTCGCGAAAAAGTAAATAATTCATGACTAGAATAATATAAATTAAATTAATCATGTGATCTATTGAAACAGTAGATAAACAGATTGAATCTAGAGCATATAATACAAGCAGAAACTTTAGCAGAACATCATATAGAAAAATCAAGTTCATATACAGTGTAGTGGCACCAAACCGCTGCTTTCTGTTGTCGCCCATGTCAGCGATGAAGAGGTTGGCAATGTTGACGAAAAAGTCGTCGTTGGGGAAGAACTCGATGCCAGTAGTCGCGCGAGTGCGCTCACAAAAACCTGATCGCCCCCTCCCGTACAGGATCATAAGAGGCGGGGTTTTGGAGACATACTGTCCCTGCAACCGATACACGCTGAAAAACAGGATGTAGAAATTTTAGAAAACGACGGCGCAGGCGCAATGCTGTGGAGGTGGAATTGGAAACTACAAAGTAATTAATGCGTTCGTTAATTATTAATCAATAACTCATTAAGGTTTCCTGAACTGTAAAAATATAGGTATCGGCCCGGCGAGATTTCCGCATATTGTGGCGTAGCGAGGTGCGGTGAGGAGGAGGAGCGCACGTGTGGCACTCCTATTCCTATGCTCTCACTAGTAGTAGAACATCCCACTGTATAAAGTGGTGCAGGTCAATTTTTTCAGCTTAATAGTTTAGTTTATGCTCTGTTTTCTTGCAGTTTTGAAGTCGACGAGAAGAGCTAGTTTGGTCAGTAAAATAGTTTTTTTCGATGCATTTTATCAAACCATATTTCACGGAAGATTTGCACTCACTCGCACGCGCACAATATAAATAATTTAAATTTTATTCATAAAATAAACATTTAAGAATTAGTGTTTTGTTATCCCGTGGTAGCACCATATACATAAACCAAACTTATTTTCTAGCATTATGTATGCAAAATAGAAATTGTCAATGGCAGTGTCGTGCCGATGGCAGGTTTACAGAAAGTGTGACGTCACATAATAACCTATGAGCTAATGGCTTCTATACCACTGACAAACTCAACAATTGATCATTTGCCATCCAACAAAACTGCAGTTCTCATATACCAAACACAAACGGATTCTATTGCTTATTTGCCACTAACTGTTATTCTAGCATTACCTCATTCCGGTAAGAGGCTAAAATGACCAGCCTACCCAGTGGCAAATAAGCAACGGTTATAAAACAAGTATACAAAAGAATGGCAGCATTTCACCTATATTTTTCAGCAGCAACACAAGCGGCAATATATAATAATTCAAGCATTTTATATTTCCAGCAATAGATAACACAAACACTAATAAGTGATAATTTAGAAAAATCAGTACCAAGTTCACAAACATCCAGAACCAAAAGACTAGAACTAGAATATAGTTGTTCACACAATCAGTTGCAAGTTGACAACATTTAGCAATATGCAGCAACACTAAGTTCACAACTTCAATTTCTTTTTGCTTGGCTGTTAGGCGCAACTCTCTTCTTGCTTCGAGTGCTCACTATGGGGCTGTCAGGTGGGGTAGACATGATCTTTGATCTACATCAAACATTTAGATTACATACTATGGTACACTCACAGAATGTAAATACAGTTTGAACATGGAAGTAGAGGTAGTGCATTTCAGTGTTCGTACCTTTTAGTTTTAGAGGTAGTCTTCGATGATGTCGACTTGGTAGCATTGTGTTCAGTTGCATCAATGTGCATTCTCCTATTTAAAACAGCAAGAAAAAACGTAAGAGAATCACATATTTGCATTCAATACATATACCATTCCGGCGTATATCAAAAGAACTATTGTCATAAAATGAACACAACAGAGGCTTTTGAACGGACTAGATCAAAGGATTGTTAAAATTGTTTGTTTGACAGATTTCAAGCACAAGTTAAAAAAACATAACTACCTGTTTGTCCAGTACACCTGCTGCTACTTTATACACACCAGTCGCAAAAATGAATATTTTGCTTGTGAAACTTATCAGTTAGCAAGATGCTAAAGTAATTCTGTCACAAAAGACAGATTGATAAATGTCTTTCTACTCTTGTAGATGATACAAGCATGTCAATGTGCATTCTGGTATCTAAAACATCAAGAGAATCATTTTAACTTGCACAAATTAGAGAGAGAGAGAAGTCGAGCCGTCTTCAGCCACGCCCTCCTCCTCTTGGGAATCCTACCGCCCCTGCTTCACTCTCCGCATGCGCTGGGGGCGCGGATTCCGGCGAGGGGCGATGGGGAGCGCAAGTTCCGGCGACTACGGGGGCTGGGGGAGCGGCGGCGGGGCGCTGAGGGTGTGCCGCCGGCGGTTCCGCCATGGATCGATCTGGTATTCTGGTGTGTGCGTGCCTGCGTGGGATGTGTGCGTGCGTGTGGTCAACTGCAGTTGATTTCGTTTTCTTTCCTATTATGTATAAAGTGAGGGTAAAATTGGAAATTTCAAAAAAACTGACAGGAAAACGGAGACTTCAAGACGATGAACTAACGGCAATGGCATATAAGCACTGAAAATTGGTTGTGTTTGGTGTATCAGCACTCGTCGTTTGTGCGATGGCAAATGAGCCATTGCCGCATTCGTTTGTGGTACAGAAGCAATTTTCTCATAACCTATCCCTCCGAAAGCATCTTTTTGAAAGTGCTAGTACGTTTGTAGTACATCAAAGTAACCACAATTGGGAAGGAACTAGTTAAGAAATTGCTTTAGTGCATATCTCTATAAACGGCTGGCAATGGCGGGGCCAATGGGATTATATGAATGAGATAATTGTGTCATTATAATCCCGAAGGATATGACTCAACAAAACTTCTGGAGCCATTCCAAACCAAACTTCAGTCCTATTTTGAAACATGCCGAACCTAGCTAGCTCATGACTTGCACTATTTTACCCCCTTGAAATCTTGTTGAAAGCTAAAATGCGAGGAGAAGTAAGCAGTAAGCAGTAGCCGAAGATCCGCCACCAAATGTCCTAAGCAAGACCGATCTCTATCCACACTCGTCACCATTGTTACCAGTTCCAAGCTATCTATTTCGATAATGATGTTCTCCTGGCTAAATTCCAATGCCATTTGAATTCCTTCCATGCATGCGCTTAGTTCCGAATCAAGCGCCGAAGAGCAGAAACGAACAACCCTACACCCCTACACATGTAGTCGATTTCTTGTTAAATGGATTGCCTGCAAGATTGGACATTCTGCCGGGTGAAAACCCTTGATTTGACTGTACTGTTACCTTAATAGAGGCGTTGCTTCCGAGAACCTTTCATGAAGTTTAGGTGTCATCATCGGTGGTGGTTTATTAATTCATTGTGCTGTGAGTTTGAACATTTTGTTTTACAGAGATTATACTAGGTGTAAGTTATATCATCAAAAATCAAAAGATGATTAGTATCGTCCTAGTGAAAGCTGATACTTTCCCCGATCTAAAGAGTGCAATTCCCCAGTTTTTTTTTTTGCATGTCTACGTTGCACCATGCATGCTTTTTGAGAAGATGAACAAGAAAAGAAAGATATATAAGGAAGCCGTAGCCAATTTTGCGGCCGTTCCAAAGCAGCACATTTTGTCACGTTTCGTTGCTTGCGTACGATGGAGAACCGGTACAAACAAAGTGATGGAAGAAGAAGAGCACACCGGTACAAAGCGATCGCGAAATTATACGCACGTGCAAGCAAGTAAAACTAGGCGAGGCACACAAATGTGTACTCCGTAGCTAGGGTAGTTTGGTCTGGAGGAAGAATACGGCTGGAAGATGCGGGCGTACGTGATGAGTCAGCCGTCACGAGGGATGTCTTGTCTTACGTGCACCACGTCCACGTACGCCCTACCTGATCTTCTGCGCCTCAACTTTCCCTCGCCCGACTGCTGCCGTCTTGCTCTGTTAATTACCGGAATCCGGAGATCAACCAAAACCAAAGGCGCTTTTGCTCGCCGGCCGGCCGCTGCTCCACTATCGATGGGTGCGGACGGAAATTAAAGCTCAGCGTCTTTTCTCCTCTGTAGCGATGCTCATCGGTGTCCGTCATCTACTCCCACAGTGGCATACGCTTTGTTCCATCGATGGCGATGCCATGACGATCGTCTCTCTCTCTCTCTTGCCGGAGAAACACGACTGTCGCATATAGGGAGCTCGCTAGCTAGGCGGATGTGATGTGCCGGTCCTGGATGAATAACGAATCGCATCACAGATCAAAAGCCGTGTTCGTGTTCGCGTTCACCTTCTCTTCTCTGTAACAACCCGTTGCCGGCGACGAGGGATCGCGGCGTGAGCTCGGAACACGGACGGATACTGGGGCTTGTGGTAGCCGCCGGACCTGAGGACGAACGGGACTGGGAGGAGACGAACGGGACAGAGGAGAGAGTTCAGACCTTTCTGTTCTGTTTCTTCCATGCCTTTGCTATGCAGCTCCTCTCGCTTATATACTCCGATGCATCCATCGCTCTCTAACAAAGGCTGGCCCAAGGCCCATGTCAACAAGGCCTAGTGCATCATCATGTGCGGTCATGACATTACCGCGCCCAAGAAACATTGCTTGTCCCCAAGCAATGGCTCGGTGAGGTCGACACAATATCAAGGCAGCAAGTGGATATTCTGAGCAAAGCTTGAAACCTGGCAGTAAGTATCTGTCGATCATGGATTGAGAAGCATTCAAGACATTTTGACTGATACCAGGATGTATCATCACGCTGTTGTCTGCTTGTCCATGTTGTAGTCTCAATAAGATGTAGCCCCCAAATTCTGTAATATTGTATTCTTCGCCAAGAAAGAATCCCCTGTAGGAAATCCTGTGGAGAGCCGCCACCGTAGGAAATCAAACCAACGAGTGTACGCCAGGATCCCAAGTCCTGCACTGAAGTTTGTTTGCTGAAATCTCCAATGAAACCCAATCCTGACACTGGCGTATACTCTGAATAACCAACAGTTGTCTCCATGTGAAGACCACAAACAGCGTGCAAAGGTTTATCACTTCTTCAGGTAGAATCCACCAGACACCCCACTGCTTGTACTGAAGCTGACTCTCAAATGCATTAGCAGTAGTGGCACTTTCTACCAGACTCAGCATATATGTCAGTTCGTCCATACTGGATATTGCATCCCTTTGTACAGCACATGAAAAACGACAACAAGCTGTGCAGCCCGTGTATAGGACCTGTAGGTGCCACACTTGCAAACTGTGCTGAAAGAAGCGTCGCGTTGTACTCATTTGTAGTGGTTTGCCTGGATCCCATTGTTTTGCAAAAGATTTTGCCAGCTTGAGCTTTTTCTTTGTCACGTCATAGAAGTTGTCCGTTGAGGAATCAATGGGAATAATCTGAATAGCAATAGCACGTCCAACATGAGTGAGCACATCATATGAATACTCCTTGGCAGACACATACCCATCTGCCGGCTCCTCATTGTGCATTACATCCTTGACAGGACTGTCATTTACCACCTCCTTCACATAACCCAGCTCGAGCTCTTGAAACAGGGGCAAACCTCCAACATGGGTCAGCACCTCAGCAGACATGTCGGTGCCGACGTCCCGAGCGTGTGCACCAAGATCATCTGAATGACATGTGTGGACATGCGTCGAGCAGCTTGTGGGCGTGTTCATACCAGCACTGCCCATACCTTGCCGCGTGCAGCTCCCAGCATGGAACAAGGTCGCATCACGGAGAGGTGCAGTGTCACTGGTTGGGAACACCAGTCCGGCACGGGCGCTGTCGCTGTAGAGGCCGGGACTTTTTGTCGAACACCTGGTGGGCGTGGCGGAAGCGAAAACAACATCCGCGTGCGGAGCCCCAGCACCCACGACCTGAATCGTTGAGAAGAGCGAGGATGACGAAGGCTTGGTCATCTGCTGCTCCAGTACGGGACCCGACATGAACTTCAGCGTGGTTGTGGCGATGGGCGCAAGCGTCGCCGTCCTCTTCTGCCAATCCACTAGCATCTGGTCCTGTCTGGCGGCCATGCGACCCAGCGTCGTGCTGAGCTGCAGCAAGCTCTCGTTGATGGCGCTCAGGTTCGCCTCCATCGTTGCCGTCGCCACTCCCATCTGCTCCAGAATCAAATCGGACGGAAATTTTTTGTGTGGGGAATTTTTGGTGGAGGATTCGTTGGCTCTGATACCACTGTAACAACCCGTTGCCGGCGACGAGGGATCGCGGCGTGAGCTCGGAACACGGACGGATACTGGGGCTTGTGGTAGCCGCCGGACCTGAGGACGAACGGGACTGGGAGGAGACGAACGGGACAGAGGAGAGAGTTCAGACCTTGCTGTTCTGTTTCTTCCATGCCTTTGCTATGCAGCTCCTCTCGCTTATATACTCCGATGCATCCATCGCTCTCTAACAAAGGCTGGCCCAAGGCCCATGTCAACAAGGCCTAGTGCATCATCATGTGCGGTCATGACATTCTCACGAAGATCTACGACGTCTCCGTGTGGCCTGCGCGGGAAGCAGCATGAGGCTTCGTTCTCTCTTTCTCTCCTCTGGGACTGGACCGCTACAAAAGAGAGCCGGGAAAGCGAGACCACGAGCCGGAGGACGAAAGAAACAAAGTGTGCGGTTTGGCCTCTCCGTTTTATTCCCCCTTTTCCGTTAGAGCATCTGTCCCGGAGACGCTAAACCCTAAAATAAAATATATTAAAACATTAAACAACTTGTGAACACTGAAAACAGAACTTTGATTTCAACAAATTCATATTTATACGTCCTCTCTTTTAATCTAAATCATATATGATGCCTCCTTGCTAGCAGGCTCGGAAGCCTCAAGGACAGCTGCTTCAACTTCTATTCGATCAGACATCTTCTGGCGGGGCGCCATGATACCAAGCTCTGCGAAGACCGTGTCCTTGTGCCAGTTCAGCCACCTCCCGTTCATGTCCATGGTGGCGGTGGCGAGCGAGGGGAGGAGAATGGGGAAGAAAAGCAAGGAGGATGAAGGCTAGTAGCCAGGTGGACGTTTGTATGCGCACATGTGATAGCGCCGACGTTTCGTAAGCTGGGAAGGCTGGACAAGCATCGGCGTAAATGCGACGATCCCTTTTTGATTGAAATTGAAACTAAAATGAGATGCACATATTACGAAATTTAACTAAAGACACCGCTATGGCTACCCTTGTCGCCGTTCGCCCACGCTAAGCGCGAGCGCCTCTCCCCACGCGGCTCCTGTTCCGGCACCTCTTGATGTGGCTCATCCTGTCGTTGTTGCTTCTCCGGCTGCGGCTCCTCCTCACCCACCACATCCCGATCAAAGTGGGCGTTGGCATTCCCCTCGTCGCCAGACGACGGAGGGGTTGGGGGAGCAAGAAGCGCGGCCTAGGTGAGGGTGGCCGATGAGGTGGCGATGTGGCATGTCATTACCAAGACGGTGATAGGGGTGGGTTACCATGAGCAGGGGTTGTGATGAAATGGTGACACGGCGGGTGATGCACACGGTGGGTGTGTTGTTGGAAGACCCCAAGAGGAAGGTATGAAGTAGTGCAGCAGCAAGTTTCCCTCAGTTGTGAAACCAAGGTTATCGAACCAGTAGGAAATAATGAATTCCCCCGAGGTGTCAACGGCGCCAGGAAAATCTGCGACGTAAGGGCGCCAGAAAATGCTTCCTGGGACGTAAGTGACGTGGAACCTGCACACAACACAATCAAGATACTTTGCCCCAACTTAACGGTGATGTTGTCAATCTCACCGGCTTGCTGTAACAAAGGATTAAACGTATGTGTGGAAGAAAGATGTTTGTTTGCAGAAAGTAACAGGTTTGCAGTTTGTGGTTTATCAGATTAAAGAGAAGGACCGGGGTCCACAGTTCACTAGTGGTGTCTCTCCATAAATAATAATAACATTCATGCGGGTAAACAAATTACAGCTGGGCAATTGATAGAATAATGATGAGCAAACCAATGCATATACCAATGTTATGATGTCTAGCGTGAGATTCATTCGGGCATTACAACAATATACATAGACCGTTCCAACCGCATCTATGACTAATAATCCACCTTCCGGTTAGCGTCCGCACCCCTTTCAGTATTAAGTTGCATGCAACAGATTATCGCCTTAAGCACTGTGTGTAAAGTAAGTAAGTAACATCATCCTTAGACAAAGTACTACTGTTTTATTCCTAATAGCAACAGTACATCTACAACCTTAGAGCTAGCTGTCACCACCCCAGATTTAATAGAGACATGAACCTACTATCGAGCATAAATACCCCCTCTTGGAGTCACAAGCATCTACTTGGCCAGAGCATACACAAGTAACGGAGAGCATGCAAGATCATTAAATAGCACACACATGATATATTATGAAGCAATAACTTTAGTACTCAATATTCATCGGATCCCAGCAAACACAACATGAAGTATTACATAACGGTGATCTTGATCATGATAGGCAGCTCACAAGATCTAAATATGATAGCACAAGAGGAGAAGACAACCATCTAGCTACTGCTATGGACCCGTAGTCCAACGGTAGACTACTCACGCATCAGTCCGGAGGCGGTCATGGCGACGTAGAGGCCTCCGGTGATGATTCCCCCTCCCGGCAGGGTGCCGGGGAGAAGTTCTGATCTCTCCCGAATTGGTGTTGACGACGGCGGCGGCTCGGGACCCGTGGAGGAAAATATGAACACCGTGTTAGGGTTTTTAGTTTGGGGGTATTTGTAGGCGAAAGGGCGAAGTCGGTGGCGCCCCGAGGGGCCCACACCTGGTCCTCGCGCGACCAGGGGTGCTGCCGCGCGAGCACGTGGTGGCGCCGCCTCGGTGGCCCACTTCGTCTCGTGTTCGGCTTTCTGGAACGTTCCCGATGAAAAACTGACTTCAGAAAAGAAATCGTCCAATTCCGAGAATATTTCCTTAAGTACTTTTCTGAAACCAAAAACAGCAGAAAACAGGGAACTGGCACTGTGACATCTTGTTAATAGGTTAGTCCCAGAAAATGCATAAAACTATATAAAATGCATATAAAACATGTAATAACTTGGTATAATATAGCATGCAACATAAGAAATTATAGATACGTTGGAGACGTATCAACATCCCTAAGCTTAGTTCTACTCATCCCGAGTAGGCAAGAACGATAAAAAAAGAATAATTTCTGAAGTGACATGCTTAAACACAATCTTGATCATAATATAATGTAAGACTCATGTTATGAATGAAGTGACTCAAGGCAATGATCTATAGTTTGCTAACAAATAGACAAGGAGTAAACAACTACATCATATAAGTAAAACTTTTCATGAATAGTACTTTCAAACAAGCATAAAAAAGATTTGCATAAGAGTTAACTCATAAAGCAATATTATCTAAGCAAAAGAGCATTGAAGCAACACAAAGAAAGATATAAGTTTCAGCATTGGCTTTCAACTTTTGAACATGTATATCATATAGATAGTTGTCAACACAAAGAAATATAACAAGTGCAATAAGTAAGCATATAAGAATTGTTGCACACAGTTGACACAAGTGTTTGCTTCGGGGATAGAAAGAAGTAGGTAAACTGACTCAACATAAAGTAAAAGATAGGCCCTTCGCAGAGGGAAGCAGGGATACAAACATGTGCTAGAGCTTCTTAGTTTTATAGGTTTTTGAAATCATATAGAGAGCATAAAAGTAAGTTTTGAGCGGTGTTTGTCGTTGTCAACGAATGGTAATGGGCACTCTACCCCCCTTGTCAACCAGACTTTCTTAAGAGTGGCTCCCATGAAGGACGTTATTTCTACCCAAGGGCAGATCATCCCTCTTTTCTCTTTTGTTTACACATGTAGTTTAGAACTAGTATCATTGCTTGGCTGATTAGATCAGGGCAAAAATGTGAAGAGAATGCAGCGGTTAAAGTTGTAATTAATTGGGACTGGGCACCCCATTTGCCATCTCTTTTTGCAAAGTTAATGGATAAGCGGTGTATATGCCACTAGTCCGGTTGGTGAAAGTCTGTCTAAAAGCAAATGACAAGGTTGATATCCGTAACACCACATACTTCCTCATGAGCTAATAAACATTGACACAAATAAGGGATAATAAATTTTGAATAAAAGGTAACACATGAAGTATTTACTTGGAATGGCAGGAAATACCATGTAGTACGTAGGTATGGTGGACACAAATGGCATAAGTTTTGGCTCAAGGATTATGGATGCACGAGAAGCATTCCCTCCTCTCAGTACGAGGCTTTGGCTAGCAAGGTTGTTTGAAACAAACACAAGTATAAACTATGACAACAAGACGTATATAAAAACATATTGCAAGCATTATAAAACTCTACATTGTCTTCCTTGTTGTTCAAACACTTTAACTAGAAAATATCTAGACCTTAGAGATACCAAACATGCAAACCAAATTTCAGCAAGTTTTACGGTAGTTCCTCACTAATAGGTTTTAACTACATGATGTAAAAGCTTAAACATGATCTACTTGAGAGCTAAAAACAATTGCCAAGCACCACAACATGCAAGATAACAATCCATAAGAGCATGTATATCTTTCTTTATACCATCTACCACATTTAGCATTTTCTGTTCTCAACCAAACACCAATCAACTTATTTAAAAGATAAACTCTCCAAGTAATTAAACAATGAGATATGAGAGTATGATATAATAAAGCTAACAGCTCTAGCAAGAGATGCATGAAAAACAAGAGCTAGAAAGCATTGAAGTAACATAGAAGAATACTCAACAAATATAAGTGAAGAATACGAGTATTCATAAGAAAAAGCGGAGCGTGTCTCTCTCCCACAACGGAATGCTAGGATCCATTTTATTCAGAGAATGAAAATAACAAAAACAAAAACAAACCGACGCTTCAAGAAAAGCACATAAGAAGTGGCGGAATTAAAATATAGTTTCACTAGAAAGGACCTGATAGTTTGTTGATGAAGAAGGGGATGCCCCCAACCTTTGACGCTTGAGTCGTCTTGAAATATGTTGGGGATGAACCACCGGGGCATCCCCAAGCTTTGGCTTTACTATCCTCTTGATCACATCATATCATCCTTCTCTCTTGATTCTTGAAAACTTCCTCCACACCAAACTTAGAGTAAACTTCATTAGAGGGTTAGTGCACGAAAAATTATGATATTCTGTAGGAACACAATTGCTACCAATGCTACTGGACATTAGCTACAGCCACTGATACTTCATAGGATAAAAAGATCCAATCAAAATAGCAAAAGAGGCATTGCAAAATAAATGGCAGAATCTGTCAAAAACAGAACAGTCCGTAAAGACGAATTTTTTCGAGGCACTTAACTTGCTCAGATCAGAAAACTCAAAACTAATGAAAGTTGCATATATATCTGAGGATTAAACACAAAAAACGGCAGATTATTTGGATTTTTCTGTGAGGATTTACGAATTAAACGGTTGACAGCAGAAAACTGTTTCTGCGCAGGAATCCAAATTTAGCATGGACTTTCAACTAGAGGCTTATCTTGACACAACAATGCAATAAAATAAAGATACAAAGGAATTGCTACAGAGGTAGGACAAGTCCTTGACACAAACAAAATAAAATAACAGGAAATAAAAGTGGGTTGTCTCCCATAAGCGCTTTTGTTTAACGCCTTTCAGCTAGGCACAGAAAGCAAAACTCAAGTGTTATCCAAATCAAGAACAGAAATCCTCTCAACTATGCATTGTATTTTATCTATATAAGGTGCAGAGTTTCCCTTTTCATTGCTTTTAGGTTTACTACATTCATCAAATGGGTTTTGAGGGACAATCCAATCAAAATTTTCTTCCAAGGCTTCATGCATAGCTACAAGTTTAATAGGTATTGGCACTTTAATTTCCTCCCCCTTAGTAGGTTCAGTTTTACCCAATTTTCAAGTGCATTAATAACATCTACACATGAGCCTAGCATATCAAAACGATCAAAGACTTTCCTAGCTTCTATAGCAACATCACCAAATTCATTAAGCAAGGTTTCCATAATAAAATATTTCTTTTCAGCATTTTTAACATCATGAAGATTAAGAAACATTTGTTGTATTATAGGACGTAGGTTAACGAACCTAGCCTCTAGCATGTGAACTAAATAAGCTGCAGCAGTTTCATAATTAGGAGCAAGTTCTACTATGGATTTCTTCCTAAGATCCTTATGCTTACTAACATGATTAAAGAATTCTTCAATATTCTCCTTTCCAATTATAGAACAACTACCTACGTACAGGTCTTCCAGGGTGTATTTAGGAAGCAACATTATAGCAAAAGTAAAACTAAAACCGAAATAACAATAATACTAAACCGAAATAAAAATAGTAATGCAAGTAACTTTTATTTTTTTTATTTTTGATATTTAAGCAAACAAGACAATAAAATAAATTGCAAATAAATAAATTTTTTTTGTATTTTTGATATTAAGCAAACAAGACAGTAATAAAAATAAACTAAGCAAGACAATAACAAAATAAAAAGATTGTAAGTGAGAGACTCCCCTCGTAGAAGAATCTTCAAATCACCGGCAACGAAGTTGACGGAGGAGTGTGAAGGTCTTCAAAGGAATTCTTATTTCCCCGGCAACGGCGCCAGAAAAATGCTTGATGCACACGGTGGGTGTGTTGTTGGAAGACCCCAAGAGGAAGGTATGAAGTAGTGCAGCAGCAAGTTTCCCTCAGTTGTGAAACCAAGGTTATCGAACCAGTAGGAAATAATGAATTCCCCCGAGGTGTCAACGGCGCCAGAAAAATCTGCGACGTAAGGGCGCCAGAAAATGCTTCCTGGGACGTAGGTGACGTGGAAGCTGCACACAACACAATCAAGATACTTTGCCCAACTTAACGGTGAGTATGTCAATCTCACCGGCTTGCTGTAACAAAGGATTAAACGTATGTGTGGAAGAAAAATATTTGTTTGCAGAAAGTAACATGTTTGCAGTTTGTGGTTTATCAGATTAAAGAGAAGGACCGGGGTCCACAGTTCACTAGTGGTGTCTCTCCATAAATAATAATAACATTCATGCGGGTAAACAAATTACAGCTGGGCAATTGATAGAATAATGATGAGCAAACCAATGCATATACCAATGTTATGATGTCTAGTGTGAGATTCATTCGGGCATTACAACAATATACATAGACCGTTCCAACCGCATCTATGACTAATAATCCACCTTCCGGTTAGCATCCGCACCCCTTTCAGTATTAAGTTGCATGCAACAGATTATCGCCTTAAGCACTGTGTGTAAAGTAAGTAAGTAACATCATCCTTAGACAAAGTACTACTGTTTTATCCCTAGTAGCAACTGTACATCTATAACCTTAGAGCTAGCTGTCACCACCCCAGATTTAATAGAGACATGAACCTACTATCGAGCATAAATATCCCCTCTTGGAGTCACAAGCATCTACTTGGCCAGAGCATACACAAGTAACGGAGAGCATGCAAGATCATTAAATAGCACACACATGATATATTATGAAGCAATAACTTTAGTACTCAATATTCATCGGATTCCAACAAACACAACATGAAGTATTACATAACGGTGATATTGATCATGATAGGCAGCTCACAAGATCTAAACATGATAGCACAAGAGGAGAAGACAACCATCTAGCTACTGCTATGGACCCGTAGTCCAAGGGTAGACTACTCACGCATCAGTCCGGAGGCGGTCATGGCGACGTAGAGGCCTCCGGTGACGATTCCCCCTCCCGGCAGGGTGCCGGGGAGAAGTTCCGATCTCTCCCGAATTGGTGTTGACGAAGGCGGCGGCTCGGGACCCGTTGAGAAAAATATGAACACCGTGTTAGGGTTTTTAGTCTGGGGGGTATTTGTAGGCGAAAGGGCGAAGTCGGTGGCGCCCCGAGGGTCCCACACCTGGTCCTCTTGCGGCCAGGGGTGCTGCCGCGCGAGCACGTGGTGGCGCCGCCTCGGTGGCCCACTTCGTCTCGTGTTCGGCTTTCTGGAACGTTCCCGATGAAAAACTGACTTCAGAAAAGAAATCGTCCAATTCCGAGAATATTTCCTTAAGTACTTTTCTGAAACCAAAAACAGCAGAAAACAGGGAACTGGCACTGTGGCATCTTGTTAATAGGTTAGTCCCAGAAAATGCATAAAACTATATAAAATGCATATAAAACATGTAATAACTTGGTATAATATAGCATGGAATATAAGAAATTATAGATACGTTGGAGACGTATCAGCGGGGTGTTCTTATAGCATGGCCATTCAAGGCGGGAAACAAAAGTCGGGAAATGGTGGTGCTGGGCGGGGAGCGCCGGGTAGGTGAGCATGTGTGTTGCGTCGGAGTTTAATGACAGTGACATGTCTCCGCCGTGCTGGCGTCGCTTGGAAAGACGGGAGTGCTAGGCACTACGCAGGCGTCAGCGTAAATGGTACGCGTGCATCAGATGGATCATCGTCTCGTCCTTTTGTCAACTACGGAAGCATCTCACCGTTACGTGGGCGGAATGGCATCCTACACGGCGCCATTAACCGCCTCTACTCGCTATGTGTCTATGACCAGGGGGGCACCTATACGAGGACATATTCGGCCTGCGTGCGGCACCCCGAAGAGGCCCCAAGTTCAGCATGCCTCTCGGGAGTGACAGGTAAAAAATGGCTCGGCCCGAACACTTGGAGGATGCTGATCTGGGCAATTTTTTACATCCGCACTCCATTGGACTTTCGAGAGGTCAATGAGGCGTGCCTTTGGAGACGCTTTTAGCCCCCACCGAGAACAAGGTGACAGTCCGCATCTCGCACACTTTGGTTCACCATCATCGAGTGATGTATGGGAGCAATATTTACATATCTATCTTTTTTTTGTGATACTTCCGACTCATATGAACTTTTTTACTCACATCTAACAGCCACCGTGAAGGCTCTGTGGTAGTCTTATAAGTGGCACCGCCCGGACAATAAGGTTAGGTGTGGTAAGGTTGAGATGGAATTGACAGTACCACACCGAAGACCTAAAATGTTGAGTAGCATAAAATTAAAGGATAGATCTTCTTGAAAAGAAGGTCGTTCTAAGTAGAAGTTTTGCAAAAGAAATAGATTAGCTGTACGGAGCACATGCGTACTCTGCTAGTGAACCTTGTATTATTATTAGAATCCTACTTAGGACGACTCTAACGGCCGACGCATTTAGTCTGGATATGTCTGTTTGTAAAAAATCAACTCCCAACATAGACTCATTTTGTCCAGGTGTGTCCGTTTGCAAAAAAATCAAATCCCAACACATAGACCCATTTTGTCTGGTTGTCCATTTTGTGTCCACTTTTTATCCGGCTTGACGTATTTCTTTGGACCAGGTTTAGGTCTTGACGGTCGTGTCCGGATGTCCGTATGTGTCCGTCTGCTTTAGAATCAACAGTAGTTTTCACGCGTAAGAATAAATACATATTCGGGTAATGGACAGCTTTGAATAAATCATGCCTGGTGAGGTAATGGATTAACATACGAACTCAACAGATGCTGGCAAGACATACTCTCGGGCCTGTGGTTGATGCACTGGAGGGTTACACGGAAATAAAAGTGGAGGAAAACATTTATCTATTGGGATCTGGTTTACTTTGATTCCTTCTGCTCTATGTTAATTGACTGCAAGTCAACTCAAGGATATAGAAATAATTTGAACTTGGTGAAATATTTTCAGCTTAAGTATACAAAATACTTAAGATATGTTAATAATCGATCGATAGGGTCACACATAGGGAATATAAGGCCGGGAAATAGATTATTCAGCTATAGCTATAGCTGCACCGCAAGTTCGTGGGTCTCCTCAACTAACACCACACACGCTACAAACTGCCCATTCTCCACGTCGAAAGTCCAAGCATGTACTCTAATTTAGGTTTTTTGCAAACAGTACAACTACTGATAACAATGTATTGACATACCACACCAATTGAGACTCTAGCTAGCTACGGAGTATTTGGCAGCAGGACACAATGATTTTTTTTTTGTATGCAATGGTAGAACCCATGATTACTATATATCAGCAACTCTATTTTGGTAACAAATAAAATATCAACATATTATCAACTTATTATTAAATCCACGATAACTTGTACGGTAAGACACATTTGACTAAGTAAAAAATGATCATGTCAAATGTTCAACATATGCCAGAAGTTTCTACATATTTTTTTACATAACCATACACTACGCACATATGTTAAGATATTTGCTAGGTTGTGTGGATTGTAATCTCTACCAAAATACTTAACAACATCCACACAATATTATACATATACACTATAATGCATAGATTCTAAAAACGTCAAGGAACCGTGGGTTTTCCCGTTTTGTTTGTTTCCACATTTGAGATGATTTGTGTATCTTGTTAAGAATAATAACTCACCAAAAAAGTTTCACAAATCATTTTTTAATAATATAAATTGCAACTATATAATGAAAAGCTATAGGTATAATTACATGTTAACTAAGTATACTTATTTTTGTAAATCATAATATGGTGGGAAAAAGTAGGAAATATAAGTGTTCAGTGTAATTATATTTATTTAGCTTGCCCTTCTATTAGATTTATATTTATAAATCTAATAGAAAGGTTGCCCTTCTATGACTCCCACATGAATCTGTCACTCCAAAACGATTCAGCAAACATACCGTGTCTCTATATTGCATTTAAAACATGATCAAAGGGATAAAAAACTGCTATTTCATATATAGCCCATTGAGCCGAGGTCGAGATGTCACATACCCTGTGAATAAGTTTGTGAAAAACCCCTATGATGACCATCAATATCCCTGTTGAGAGATATCACTGTCACTAAAGTTGGAGACGGGAAGACAACGTTATTGTGAAAAGATTTTTGGCATGGGGGCAGCCTCCTATGAGATCGTTCCCCCCACCTGTTTTCCTTTGTGTTGGATGAAGACCTATCGATTTCATCAGTTGCAGCTCAGATTGAGAACCCTGCGAGGTTGCTAGCTAAGCCTTCCCATTTCTATCCATGCTCATGATAAACGCAACCAACTGAGGGAGGGCCTGGACTCGGTCGAGCTGAACGAGGTTTCTTGGATACGCACATTTTTTCTTGGGGGAATTACACCTACTCATATGCCCGGTACTACAAATTCATCTTAAGTAGGGCGCCACGTGATAAGGGCCTTGATTTGATTTGGGCCGCCAAATGCCTTTCTAAGCTGCGTATCTTTCTTTGGTTGCTCATGTTTGATCGACTAAACACTAAAGAGTTGATGTCCCGTAAGCATTGGAAGATTGATGGAGGCCCCCATTGTGTTCTATGTGTATCTGTATCCCACGTTATTGAGGACCGTGATCACCTCTTTTTTACTTGCCCTTTTGCTGCGGCTTGTTGGAGCACCGTGGATATAGTTTAGAATGTCCATCTACCGATGTCACCAAGAGTTCTCACTGCTAAAGCTTTTGCTGGACCCTGCTTCATGGAGGTTTTTGCGTTAGTGGCATGGAATATTTGGAAGTCTCGCAATGATCTTATCTTTAAGGATGTCCCTAGCTCTATGGGTAGATGGAGAGTTGGCTTCCAATATGATTTTCAGCTTTCACTAGTATAGGGTTAAGCCTGCCATGGTGGCTGTCGGGGGGCTACCCCCGGGTAGGGTAAAGGCAGGGGTAAGATACTCGTATTTACAGTGGTAACTATCCTTTGCCTGGCGCCAAAGGTCATATGACTCTTCGAGAGATAAAGTGACGCCCTTTGGAGGAAGCAGGGGCCGGGCTGTCTCCCCTGGTGATACTATAAATAGACCCCCAACCCCTCACTCTCATTCAGGCAGAGGCAGAGATTTCTCCTAAGAACCAGCTTCTCGAAGATGTCTTTGGGAGCTAGCCTAAGACATCTTCGTGTAGCTGGGCCTAGGGGCATTCTCTTGTGCAATATCAGAAACAAGTGCTAGTGAGCAGGGTCCTGGGTGGCTCGGGCCATGAATAAAGTCGGCTTGGAGGTATGTCGGAGGTAGCCGACATACACCCGGCGCGGGAGTGGCTAGGGCAGGTGACACTGGTAAACTAGCGTGGGTCGGACCGACATAACCGGACCGACATAACCTGACCGGCATAACCATGTCGGCATAATCTCTCTACTTATTGTGTGCAGGAAGGAGGTTCCGGCATAGACACGCCGGGACTCTGGAAGGCGGGCAGAAGTATGCAGGCCCGACATATCCCTGCCGGGATACGACGGAGGATCCGGCATGACTAAGCCGGATAGTGCAAGGCCGTCCGGCATACCTTATGTCGGACCAGAAGTCAAGGGCAAGTACACTGCAAGGACACTGACCCCTCTGACAAGGAAGCTAAGTCACCTCCCGCCTGACATGGGCGTGGGACAAAGGGTATAAGACAAGGGCGATGTGATCATTCCACTGTACTGGCAACTGACTGACAGGAGACAAGGCATGGAGAAGACACGTCCTGTCTCTGACAGGGGATCCATCATTACCTATGCCGGCGGCGGCTACGGCAAGAGGCATTATGGCCTACCTCGACCTATGTCGGATAGCACGGCGCTAGGTCGTGGTAGGGGTGTCGACATTTCCGTTGGACAGTAGCCCTTGTCCGGCGGGGCCCGGTGGAATTAGGGTTCCCGGCCAACTCGGCCGACCCTCTATAAATAGCGCCATAACTTCTCCTGTGAGAGGGACACCAACCGGAGAGCCAAAACTATAGTCTCATTTACTGCTAGAGCATTTACTCCTCTCTCACTTGTAGTTCATCCTAGTTCTTACCAAAACAGCTCAAGGAGCTCCTTGTAGATCTTGTGAGATACATATACAGAGAGGCAAGGCAGGAGTAGGGGTGTTACCTCCTCACGAGGGCCCCGAACCTGGGTACATCGTGTGTGTTTGTGGCTCTTTGTGGATTTGCTTGCGTTCTTGAGTGTTGTTGCCTGTTCTTGCTCGTTCTTGAGCTGGGTCAAGTCGGTCCTTGCTTGATTCATATTCTCCTTCGTGTGAGCTTCTCAGCTTGCTAGCCCTCCCCGGATCCACCAGCGTCCATCGGCCCCACACATTAGCCATCCTATGTCATCTGCCGTGATACCACCACGACAGTTGGCGCCCACCGTGGGGCAGGTAGAGGCGCTGGCTGGTGTACTCATCCGAACGGGTTCCGTCATCCACTCCGACACGAGGGTCCTCTCCGGCCTCGTCGTCAAGTTCGGCGAAATGGAGTTCGTCAGCGACAACGCCGGCTGCTTCCGCGGCAGGCCCTTCCCGGCCAACGGCTGCGTCATCGAGTTCGGCGCCTTCGCCACCTATGTCGCCACCGAGTTCGTCTGCGAGTACCCGGAACAGGTGCTCGTGGCCGAGGATCCCCCAGCTGTCTGTGCGGCTCGTGGCCGGCGTACCACTAGCCCCGAGAGCTGCGCAGTCATGATGGCTGGCGTGACGGCTCCTCCGGCAGAGGAACCTGTCATCGCGCCCGTGGAGAGGTCGACCCGGAGAGCCAAGCAAGCACTGGAGAGGACTGAACCTCTTAGAGAGACAGTAGAGACGTCTCGTGTCCCGGTAAGGACTGAACCTCTTAGAGAGACAGTAGAGAGGCTGACGGTGCCGGGGGCGGCTGAGTTAGAGGCAGAGCGGCTGAGCTTGCTGGAGGAGGCCGAGAAGTTAGCCGAGGTCCGGAGGGACTTCGACCGGGTCATGCGTGAGTATGACGCGGCTCATGGTTTATCGCCGGTAGGAGGCCGGTCGAACCGTGAGGCTGAGGTACGCAGAAGAGGCAAGGGCCTCAATGCTGAAATAGATAGGGATGGCAGAGCTGCATCCAGTGTGACCCCCAGCGTACTGTCGGCGGCTAGGCCAAGTTACAGCTCTCCGGCCAAGACTCTCAGGGCTGCCGAGGCAGCCAGGGCCGAGTTGTCCGGTCTGACCGGAGAGGCCCGCCGCAAACAGCAGGACCGAGTGAACGAGCTGGTGGAGGTGGCAACCCGGCAGAATGAGGTCTTTAAGAGGGCCCATACGGCTGTGGGTGGATCTCAAGTCGTTCACTCAACCAGAGCGGCCAGTGGCAGGTCCAGAGGACAAGCCTCCTCTCCGCATGTCGGGGGAAGTCAGAGCCGGAGTAGAAACTCCGGAGGGAATCAGCAGCTCCAGATGCAGACATACGACCCAGCGTATGCCGGAAAGCAAGTAGCAGGCCAGGGCAATGTTGGGTAGGCCCAGAGCAGAAGCCGGCAGGCTCCGAGTAATCGGAATGTCGGACTCGACTGTCGAACACCTGTATGGTAGACAAGAGCAAAAATCACTAAGTATAGTAAACGAGAAAGTAAACCCGGGGACTCGGTATAAAGAGATCCGACATGACAGCATGCTTGTTCGATTCAATAAAGCAGAGTAACAAAATAACCTACGGAAGACTGTATATATTACATCTGCACCCGGCATTCCGGGATTTAATAAGTTTGCCTCATGAAATGTTTAAGCAGTCGGGCCAGAGGGGTTTTCATCGGCGGGAGCTGTCTCGGCAGTCGGGGTGGAAGTTGATGCAGTGGCAGCAGCAGAAGATGTCTCCAAGGGAGTCGCAGGCGCGGTTTGTGCAGCGGTGCCGGTCGCTCCCGAGTTGGCCGTGTCGGTGGCAGCTGACTTGGTGAGGTCGGGTGCTCCCGGCTCGGTGGTGTCGGCGGCGACGGATGTGGAAACATCGGCGGCAGTCTGCTCGGTGGTTATAGCCGCGCTCGCGGACCCCGGGGTCTTATCGGAGGTCTCGGGGACTTCCGCCTCGGTCTCCGTGTCGGCGCTCTCCTCGGAATCAGATTCTTCTTCATCTTCATCTTCACTGGCCTCGTTGTCCTCGTCGTCCGAGTAGACGACGCCGGCGATGAATTCATGAGGGCGCGAGTACTTGGCCATATAGTCGGCGGCCTCTCGACGGCGCTGGATCTTGGCCGGCTCGGTGGTCCAGGCAGAGTTCTCGCGCTGCGTCTTGACGTGGTCCAGGTCAATCTCTTCGTACCAGGATAGTACAAAGGACAAGGCCTGATCCGCCCCGGCACGGGCAGCTGAGGATCTCCACTCCCGGAGTCGTAGCTCGGCCTTCTTCAGTTCTTCGGCCAACCCGGGAATATCTTTGGGAGGCTCGATGCCGGGCCACAATTGCCGGAAGACCGCAATGCCGGCATCAAGCAGTCCTAGGCCGATGCTTTTTAGGGGGACGAGGCGCGTGTTGAGAGCTATCAGATGATCCTCGACGTCCCACTCGGTCGAGATGGGACCGAGATGCGCTCTCTTACCCCGGGCCTTGTTGACAGCCTGGACAGCAGCGAGTTGCGAGTGCGAGAAGTACTCTGACGAGAAAAAAGCTATTGTCGAGTTAGAAGGCAGACCGGCAATAGAGAAGGCATGTTGGAAACCGAATAAACAACACGGAAAAGGAAGCAGACTTACTGTCCATTTGCTGATTGATCCGTTGCAGCTCACCCAGCCAGATGTCACACTTGGCCGTAAGGACGGATAGTTTTTCCTCGGCCAAGGCGGCGCGAGATTGGAGGTCCGTCACAACCTCCTCCTGAGACACAAGGACCTCATCCATGGCCTTCGTCATCTCGGCCTTCTCCTGCTGGGACTGCGCGAGTTCTTGGCGAAGTCGGTTTACCTCGGCCTGCACCTTTTCAAGTGCAGACTTATGCGCAGCAGCGACTTGAATTTCTTTTTCAGCTGGCAAGGTCGGCAAGCCGGGAATATTAGAAGAGGAAGTAGGAAAAGAAGAAGTATGTCGGTAAAGAATGGGGAGTACCTTGTGCCGCCTCAAGAGTCTTGTACTTCTTCCGGAGGCCACTGTGCTTGACGAGCAGCTTTTGAAACAGCTTGTTCCGCTCCTTGTTGCAGGCCTGAAATGAGGCAAGGCGTTGACACGTTTATAAGAAGATTCCCGCCGAGTAGTCTTCGCCCGGTCGAGTTTCGATTACTCGGCACGAATCTCGGGGACTAGTGGGGAGGCGTATTTAAGGGACTTACCTCGGCATCCCGGGTCATCCGGAGAACTGCGCACTGTAGAGTGTGCAAAGATTGGGCGATTTTCCCGGGGCCGGCTGGATGTCGGACGTTCGGGTCCGAGGAGGATACTTCGCTGGTGTCGGCAGCATTCCAGTCCAGGTTGAACTGCTCCAGTGAACCTGAATAGTCATCACCCAGGATGAGCAACTCGGCAGCAGGAGGACCTTGGCCGGCAGTGGCCTCTAGCGTTTGCAACGCGGCTGTCTTGATTGCCACGCGAGGAGGAGGTACCACTAGGATTTTACCCGGAGGAACCTCACCTCTCTTATGGTCCGTGGTCTTGCCGGTGGTCGCAGATTTCCCTGCACGCTGGCTCGAGGCGGCCGACCCGGATAGCGTGATAATCACCTTGGAGGTGTTAGCGTCTGAGGGCTGCGGGCGCCTCTGTTGCTGAATCCGGATCGGTGGCTGTTGCTGTTGTTGCTGTGGCTGCGGCTGCGGTTGTTGTTGTTGCTGTTGCTGCGGTTGTTGCTGTTGTTGCTGCTGCGGGGGGCGTTGTGTCGGCTGCTGTCGGGAACCTCCCGGCTGGGGGGAAGACGCCGCGGCTTGAGATCGTCCCAATGTGGGGGAGTGGACGTCCCCACCGGATCCGACGTCCCGGTCGGAGGCCCCTCCATCTCTCCCGGGCGCGGCGCTGGCGGTCCGTGGCGGTGTGGCAGCCCGGCTGCCGCGTGTCGGGGAGCCTTCTGCGCGGGTCGACCCGGCATCCTCAGTGTTTCTCCGACCTTGGGGTCCGGCCGGGTTCAGCTTCAGTGGGGCGCTGTTTCGGGACAATTGTGTGTTAACTCGGAAGGCGCTGTTAGAGAAATTAGAGTAACACAAGGCAAGTAGGGTCGGGAAACCGGCTTACCCGGAGGAAGTCGGAGGACCCTTCTTCTTCTTGGGCGGCTTGATTGCCGGCTTCTTGCCGATCTTGGCCCTCTTGGCCCCAGCTTCAGAGCCGCCAGCATCCGACGTACCGGTGCCGGCTCGCTTGCGAGTTTCGGCTCGCTTCGTGGAGGTAGTGGCTGTCGGAGGCGCTGGAGGCGCGAAGTTTAGAGGAGTAGCGTCAATAACATCAAGGATCCAACATTCGTCCTCGTCGTCGTCGGACCACTCGTTGATGGGAATGGGGGCACGAGGCTTACCCGGAGCAGGGGCACGAGCCAGTGGAATGGACAGATGATCCTCGTCATCCGGATCTTCTCTCGGTAGAACCTCCGGGACGGGAAAGTCCGGATGCCACTCTCCCGCGGCATGACTCTGATCTTCAAGGAGCTGCCGGGCAAACCGCTGCGAGAGAAGAGAAGGAATATCATATCAGTAAAAAGATGGTTGCGACATGAGGTTGTCGGAAATTTGCTTAGGTCGGTTAAGTGAGCGAGCTTACTTGTGGTGGAGGACGAGAGCGCGAGTAGGGCCTCAGCCCCCAGGTCCAATCTTCGTCCATCTCGGCCTGGGCGATGGCGTGGACCCGCCGATATACTTGCGCCTGGGTGAGCGTGAAGATGCTGACCCGAGTCGGGTCGTATCGGCCGCTCATATGGCAGATCTTGTGAACCCGGGCCTGGAGGGGGCAAACCCGGCGGCTGACAAATGTACATAGCAGGTCCTCGGCCGTGAGCTTATCCTTGATCGACAGAAGATATTCATGAATCTCGTCGACCTCCGGGTCCGACGTCTTCTGGTCGGAGCTCCAGTGAAGCTGAGCAGTGGGGGGAGCAATGTTGAACTCGGGTAGATTGAGGAACTTGGACTCCTCCTCGTTGCCGTCAGCCGAGTCGGCGTTCCTCACGTAGAAGAAACTCCGTTGCCATTTGCGGCAGGACTCCAGGCCCGAGATCCGAGGGAAGTCGGACTCCCTCCGAGTAACTACGATGGCAGCCCCGCAGGCAGTCATCTCCTTGTCCTTGACGCCTTTGTTGGGTATGCTCTGCTTCCGGAGTTGGAAATATTTGGACCAGAGCTTAACAACCGGCCAGAGGCCGAGGTATCCCTCCGAGAAGGACACGAAGCCGGAGAGAAGGGTGATGGCATTAGCCGGAAGATGGTGGGGTTGAAGGCCATAGTAGTCGAGGAAAGAGCGGAAGAAAGGGCTCGCCGGGAGGGCAAAGCCACGCTCGAAGTGCGTGACGAAGACCACCCGCTCCCCGGGTTCGGCTTGCGGTTCGTTCTCTCCCTCGGGAAGTCGGCAAATGACCTCCTCCGGGATGCGATGAGTCTGGCGCAGCCAGTCGATGTCATCTTGTCTCGCGTCGGAACCTTCCCATCCTCCCCGAACTCCCTCGGTACCCATGTCGGCGGTTTCAGAAGACATGTCGGAGCTGGCCTGCGGCATAAGCAATATGTTAAGTCGGGTGCACCGAGAAGAAGCATGTGGCATGTCGGCAAAGAGAGAGCACGGTCAATAACTCGAGTCTATAACCGGGATAAAACAACCAAGATTTGACAGGGCCATGTAAAAGAAAAGTAAATGGTTCTAATGAAGAAGAACCCTAGTAATGCTACGGGAATGCGAAGGTGAAGTCTACAACCAAATCTGGCCAGGAAAGATCAAAGGTACCGCGGCCAAGACGAGTGTATCCCGCCCTAATCTATGGGTGAGATACCATGGGCATGGGGTGTAGTTCATCCTCAAGAAGAACTTAGGAAAAGGGTCGCCGTGGCCGAGCGTGAGATGAATCTAGTGGGGATCGAGAAGAAACTCACCGGAGAAGGCGGAGGTGCGGCGCGAGAGGTTCTCGTCCCGACGGTGGCGTGGCGGTTCCCGATCGTCGGCGTCGAGCTCTCCGGCGTGCAGTGCGTGCGCGGCGTGCGTCGCGACGGCGGTTCGCTCGAGAGCGGGAGGGAAGCAGGGAAGAAGATGATGCGGAGGAAGAAAGAAAAATAATCCCGCCGCCGTATTTAAGAGGGAAGGAGGAGAGGCGGTTACCGTTTTTCCCGCCCGTTCGTTTCGAACGGATCGTGGGATCGTGGCTGCGGCGGTTGGCGCGGATGGAGCGGTTATGGCCGCACGATCGGCCACACCGTGGGTTACAGAATAGGAATCGTCGGCGGCGGATCGGATGCGGTTGCCAGCCCGGGAATCGAGGAGGTGCCTCGGGGTTAAGCCTCTCGAGTACCTGCTGGATGAGACGTATGGTGGGGCCCGTGCGGCGCGTTTGTGACAGATTGTCAGACCGCGTGGCGAGTTTCTCGGGATGGTGCAGCATGTGTATGACACGTCTCGGGAGAAGATCTGAGAAAAGATTTGTTGATGCCGGAGGTACCGGAACAAGAACCAAGGATGGCTGAGAGCTCAATATCAAACCGAGATGGCAATGTCGGATGATTGTACAATATGTCGGGATAGGCATGCCGGAGTTTTCTTATCATGCCGACATGATGGTGTCGAAGGGCGTTAAGAGTGACCGACTTGAGCAAGTCGGAGCAATCCATCGTGCTGTCGGCTATCGGTTCAAGGCAGTTATTTGGTTAAATCTGGTGCAGCCCTTCATCCAAGGCTGCAGGACTACACCAGCTTCGGGGACTAGTGTCGGGGGGCTACCCCCGGGTAGGGTAAAGGCAGGGGTAAGATACTCGTATTTACAGTGGTAACTATCCTTTGCCTGGCGCCAAAGGTCATATGACTCTTCGAGAGATAAAGGGACGCCCTTTGGAGGAAGCAGGGGCCGGGCTGTCTCCCCTGGTGATACTATAAATAGACCCCCAGCCCCTCACTCTCATTCAGGCAGAGGCAGAGATTTCTCCTAAGAACCAGCTTCTCGAAGATGTCTTTGGGAGCTAGCCTAAGACATCTTCGTGTAGCTGGGCCTAGGGGCATTCTCTTGTGCAATATCAGAAACAAGTGCTAGTGAGCAGGGTCCTGGGTGGCTCGGGCCATGAGTAAAGTCGGCTTGGAGGTATGTCGGAGGTAGCCGACATACACCCGGCGCGGTAGTGGCTAGGGCAGGTGACACTGGTAAACTAGCGTGGGTCGGACCGCCATAACCGGACCGACATAACCGGACCGACATAACCTGACCGGCATAACCATGTCGGCATAATCTCTCTACTTATTGTGTGCAGGAAGGAGGTTCCGGCATAGACACGCTGGGACTCTGGAAGGCGGGCAGAAGTATGCAGGCCCGACATATCCCTGCCGGGATACGACGGAGGATCCGGCATGACTAAGCCGGATAGTGCAAGGCCGTCCGACATACCTTATGTCGGACCAGAAGTCAAGGGCAAGTACACAGCAAGGACACTGACCCCTCTGACAAGAAAGCTAAGTCACCTCCCGCCTGACACGGGCGCGGGACAAAGGGTATAAGACAAGGGCGATGTGATCATTCCACTGTACTGGCAACTGACTGACAGGAGACAAGGCATGGAGAAGACCCGTCCTATCTCTGACAGGGGATCCATCATTACCTATGCCGGCGGCGGCTACGGCAAGAGGCATTATGGCCTACCTCGACCTATGTCGGATAGCACGGCGCTAGGTCGTGGTAGGGGTGTCGACATTTCCGTTGGACAGTAGCCCTTGTCCGGCGGGGCCCGGTGGAATTAGGGTTCCCGGCCAACTCGGCCGACCCTCTATAAATAGCGCCATAACTTCTCCTGTGAGAGGGACACCAACCGGAGAGCCAAAACTATAGTCTCATTTACTGCTAGAGCATTTACTCCTCTCTCACTTGTAGTTCATCCTAGTTCTTACCAAAACAGCTCAAGGAGCTCCTTGTAGATCTTGTGAGATACATATACAGAGAGGCAAGGCAGGAGTAGGGGTGTTACCTCCTCACGAGGGCCCCGAACCTGGGTACATCGTGTGTGTTTGTGGCTCTTTGTGGATTTGCTTGCGTTCTTGAGTGTTGTTGCCTGTTCTTGCTCGTTCTTGAGCTGGGTCAAGTCGGTCCTTGCTTGATTCATATTCTCCTTCGTGTGAGCTTCTCAGCTTGCTAGCCCTCCCCGGATCCACCAGCGTCCATCGGCCCCACACATTAGCCATCCTATGGCATCTGCCGTGATACCACCACGACAGTGGCACCACTTATTGAGTGGACTAGGCTTAGATTTCGATGGCCATGTATCTTTCCCTCTCTTTTTCTTTTGACCCCCCCCCCCCCCCCCCCCCCCCGATCTTTGTAAGTCGGACTTTGTCAGTTGGTGCATTTCTCCTGCACCTTCATTAATCTTAAATCACACCGTAGGTTTTCTTCCCTACGGTAATGGCCTTCGAAAAATAAGTTTGTGAACGGTAGAGGCAAAAATAAAATTCCCTCAATGAGTAAATAGTTTTCCATTCCACCGGCCTATTTTTAGCACATAATCCTAAAAGATATTTTGTTTTAGATTCAACTAGCCCAATAAATTGTATCTAAGTGAAGTTACATGATAGGGTTATATTTACCTATGATCTCCTGCAAGAATTATATGCTAGCTAAAATACAACCTCTCTCTTAACTAGTATGTCACATCAAAGAAATCCCTATGAAATCATGCAGAAAAAACGCATTGAAAGATGTCTTACTCTTTGTATTGAGGGGAAATAGGAAGATTCACCGTGAGCCCCCGCACACATCTAAACAATGTTAATATTTACTATATCTCTAAAATTCTACATGGGAAGATTAGATAGAAAATGGTAAAGATGGCATTAGAGAACCAAGCTTTATTTTTCCCACATTAAATAATACATTTGCCGAAGATGGATAGCTTTGAATGAATAAATCATGCCCGGTCATGTCAGGCGAGGTGATGGATTAACATACCCATTCAATGGATGCTGGTAAGAGATACTCTCAGGCCTGCTTGATGCACTAGAGCGTCGCTTTCATTTGACGAAAAAAAGTTTAAAAACATTTATCTATTGGCCTGAGTTTACTTGGATTCCTTTTGCTCTATGTTAATTGACTGCAAGTCAACTCGAGAATATAGAAATAGTCTGGACTAGGTGGGATATTTTCAGTTCAAATATACAAAATACCTACTATATATGTTAATAATGGATCGATAGGGTGTGATGCATAGGGAATATAAGGTCGAAGATAGATTATTCGGCTAGCTGCACCGTAAGTTCGTGGGTGAGACCCACGAACACAAATACACAAGACACACGCTACAAACTGCCCATTCTCCACGTCAAAAGTCCAAGCATGTACTATAATTTAAGTAATTAACAAATGTTTTGCTCTACCACACCAATCAAGACTTTGGACACAACATGATCCTTCGTTTACACGGGGCTGATAAGCTAGCCCGGTTAACCATGATTACACATCGATGGATCCAAGTCCAAGGAGGCAATGATACCACCGGGGTTCATGTCAATCGGCATCGACGGTTAATTACCTGAACCCAGCCAAAGGGTGAAAGGGAGAGGACTCTCGCTGTGGACGACACAAAATGGGTACGACGTCGGCGACCAGCCAGGTGTATACTCGAGTGCGCGTTTCATATACGCAAAGGCAAACGGCCAATATTAATGGACGGCGTCTGCGTCCATTGGCATGGAGTACGCGTGGTGCTTCCCGTTTCGCCAGGAATCCAATCTCTCTAGTTCTTGGTTAATCTAGACATTTGTTTATGTATTGACGCTAACCTGGTAGGAGTGGGCTGAGACGAAAGGTCGTGAGGTGAGGCGACAGCGCCGGCGGGTGAAAGCAACTGCTACGAGTCCAGGAGCAGTGGATGGATATAGTCTAAATTATACGCCAATTTGAAATGCCAACACCATGTTTCTCCGTGTATTTCCCGGCGGTCGACCGATAGGAACCAGTCCCAGGTCCCAGCTGCTAGCCATGCGCGTGCGCGGAAGCCGAAGCGGCTCTTGATCTGGACGGAAAGGCCATGGCGAGCAGGGTCAACCGGCAACCAGCCCAGCAGTCACGGTCGATGGACAACGCCATGGAGCACTTGGCACAGGGCAGGGCACTAGGCATACACCATGGCCTAGTGGTTGCCGGTGCGCGGGCACTGTGCCACTGTGGCGACGCGAGCACAGAGAGAGAGAGAGAGCGCTATCACCTCGATCCATTGAGTCATTGACCAGGGCCAGGTCGATCAGCTTGCCTGGGCTGTCCCCCCTCTTTCTAAATCGGTAGGCATGTGAGCTCAGCTCAAGCTCAAGGCATCTCCATGCATTCTTTGGTTGGTTCCTCCGATGGTAGATGCAGTGCACATGGATCCATGGGGCCGACAGAGAATCCAGATTTGAGCAGGTATTGTAATACTCCATCGAGCGTTGATTGGGAGTAGATATTTCGCTGACACCCAATCAAGGCTCGACGCTTGTGTGTTTGTGCTGTGTATCTGTACAAAGCTACGCTACGCGTCAACGTATACAGATTGGTGCCACCACCAGACAGAGCGCTGCTTAATGATTCTTCTTTTTTATACCGTGTGTCGATTTCGCTTGCTGTCGCCTCCGCAGTCCATGGGATGCTAGATTTCTACTGCGTGCATAAATCGATAAACAACCATTCAAATTCACTCTGATCTGATCGTTGCGTCCGCCTGTCCTCCATGTGAAGCAAAATCGGGCAGAGCAGAGTGGACTATCCGTCGTGCGTTCGTGCCGGAGCACCGGCTGTTCCGGCGACCCCGTTGTAGCTAGGGCAAAGAAATAAACTCGACAAAGTGGGAGCAAAAGGCGCCTGCGTAGTGCACAACGCACCGGCGGCGAAACAGAAAGAGAGAAAGAAAAGAGCGACGAGTCCATGTCGAGGTGAAGAGCACCGTCGTCCCAGTTGCCATGCCAGTGCATGCGACCCGATTCCTTCTGTAATTAGCGGCAAGCAGAGGCACATGCACGCACGATTATACAAGATCTGCACAGCAGCGACCACACGGACGGATGGCAACGAATTCATGAGGCAATGATCGATCTGCGAGAGACTTCTGAATTGCACCACCACCACCAGGGCACCAACCAGCTGCTACTGTTCGCAGGGCCCTTGGGTGTGCATGATGTCTATCAGGGTAAGCCACGTACATTGGAATTGGATATGCGGAAGAAGATAAGCGCGAGCGGATCAGCAAGTGATCGCCCTTTACTTGCATAAATCCGCGAGAGACTGACTTGACAACAGACTGAAAGCCCTGCAAGTGGCCATCGTCTTCCTCCTCTTCTTCTTCCTATTTACTTTGCCGACAGTGATCAGTCAAAGGCTACTTGGGAAAAACAGCAACGGAGGAACAAACTTATCCTTGATCCCCCTCCTCCTGTTCACCCCCTAAAGAAAGAATCGGATAGTTTCCTCTATTTGCTTAGCTGTGAAGCAACAGTGACGTCTTTTGCATCAAAGCGAAGGGAGTGATCGATGATCCAAGTGCCCCCAACTGTGCAGCAAGTGCTCCCAACTGTGCTGCATTTCGTTGCATTGCATCGCATGGTGGTGGAGGTCCTGGAGGAGGTGAATCTCCTGAGTGGGGACTCAAGGTGGACGCTGATCCTAGCTTCTTCAAAAGGAGGGATGCAATGGCGATGGCACTGATGGGACTCGCCCAAAGCCCAAGCATATATAACGCGGCGTATAAATATATATACTCTTGTCACGGGATAGAGGGATAAAAGTGGAGGGGCATGTGAGGCACATATAGTGCTCCTCCGACTTCCTGTGCTTTCCTTTCCCATTGGTATTTGTATTTGTTAATCTCTTGTTTAAAACTGTTTCACTAAAGTCGGGGTTGGAAAAGTGGCGGGACAGTACTTCTTATTGCAATGTATGTAAGTGATCAAGTTTCTAGCCTCCTAGGATGACTGGATCTTCTCATCTTCACCTAGCTTTGTATTGTTAGTGGATCATTAGTCTAATGTGTGACTGTAATGTATTATATGCCTTTGGGAAGAAAGGTGAGTTGTTTTTAGCAAGAGGGCGTAGTTTTGAATGCTCACACTGCTCGTCGTGTGCCTTGTTCAGGCGAAGTGGAAATCATGTTGTCTACAGATTCTTGTGGTAAAGGAGAAATGGAAGGTGCTAGCCAAGGAAAGGAATAAGGGAACAGGGCCGGTAGAAAGATCATGTGTGAGAGAGATGCTATTTGCCATGCTTTGCTTTCAGCCGGGAATATTGAGAATCATGTGCGCGAAGTAGGATTTTTTCTTGCGGAACAGCAGGCACATGAGTAGAACAAAAAAACACAAAAGGGAAGATTAACTAGCAGAAGTTGGCCCATACATTATTCGAGTGCAATCTATTTTTTTGTTTTTGGAATATATTGATGGCCATAAGGCCCACTTAGTAGTACTAGGCCTAGATTGCGGTGACGTCACCTAGTTCGGATAACCGTCGTGTTATCCATGTTTGTTTTTTTCCTTCGATCGAGATCCCTCTCTTTATTTGAGCTACCAGATCAGGCACCATCATCACAGTCCATGGCCTTGATACGTCTTAGATTTAACGACCCAACTTACTTGGAAAGAAGTTCTAATTTTTTCTTGAGCCGCTCCCCATCTCTATACCAAGTAGTACTCCGAATACTCTAATCACGGAAAAGAAAGGCGGCGGCTAGGGTTTCAACCCTAGTCGTCGCCGCCGACATCATCTGCAACTTCATCGTCGCCTTCGTCCAAGATTTGACGGGTCCTCACCTCCTCTAGTTGCCGCTCTGGCGCTAAGAGGGGTGGGGACCTCGGACCTGCGCAGGGCGCTCTACAAGGGTCCTTAATGTTAGCGTTTGGTTTGGTTGTTGTCTTCTTTGTCAATGGAGATGGCATCGTTTGCAATAAGTGATCTTCCGCGCTTCGGTCGTCGGCGAGATCTCCTTCTCGACGTCAATGGTGGCTTTGGAAGATTAAATTTGTCTAGGTATGGTTATTCAGATCTTGTTTCGCCGGATCAATCTTGGATTGTTTCTCATGGTTGCCGCGAGGAGGTTTGTCCTCGCGTTATCTATCCCGGCTACTACGTCTTCGGCAATGGTGATTCGTTCTCTCGGCTCCCAGCGTCATCGATAAAGTGGCTCGGTTATTTGTCCCTGGAATATCAGTGGTGGTGCTCTTGCCGATGTTGCTTGATTAATTTAATGGCTGCGTGCGTGCACAAAGCCTTGGCATTGCGGCTCAAAATTAAAAAGGGAGAACCTTCGGTGGTATTCACAGGTGCGTGGTTTGATGGTTTTGGAGTTGTTCTACGGCTGCCTTCAGAAAAGTACAAGATTGTGTCATGGATGAAGAAAGGGCTTGAAAATCTCATAGATTTGCTAGTCTATTTTAGCTTTGTTTTTATAATCGATGTAATTATGTACTCTTCGTTGGTTTAATATATGTGGTAAATTAAAAAAAAAGTTCTAATTTTTTCTTGGAAAATACATAGCTATCTTATTTGCTAAGACGAAAGGCAGTTTCTAACGAATAATATCAGCGCCCATTGTCTACCTTCAGTTCTATTAAGATTTAAGAACTTTCAGGTTAAAAAAGTAAAAAAATTAGTCGGAAAATATTATCAAGTATTATACCCGCACAAAATATTGCGTCATGGAATAACATTAAATGCAACAAGAGTCGATATTTTGCCAATAATACACTATATACGCTATTTGTGGCCAAATTATTTACACGAGTAGAGCACTTCCCCCTTTTCTAAAAAAAACGAGTAGAACACTTGGCAATCTTTTAGAGTAATCCGGAATTTTTCAACCATTTCTGAATTTTCTACAAAAAAAACCCAGGAAAACCGGAGTAGCCCTGATAGAAAAGAACCAAAGTAGATCGCACCTCCAAAAATACGATGTGACTCTCGATACAATAGCGCACCCGATATTAAAATAAGATTCTAAAAAAAATTGCCGGGCAAATTTTATCAATTATTACGCCCGTACAAAATATTGCGTCAGGGAATAACTAACATGAACTGCAACCTGAGTTAAAGATTTGTCAAAAAATATGCTATATGCACACTATATTTGTCAAAGATTTGTATTTTTTCAGAAGTCAATGAAAATTTTTGTGGCCAAATTATTTACACGAGTAGAGCGCGTGGTAGTCTTTGAGCTAAAGAATTTCGGAATTTTTTACATTTTTGAAATTTCTAAAAAGAAAATCCATATATTTGTTGCGCTTGTCTCCATGTGCCATTAGTCCGCGTATGCCGCACCTCCCCCGAATGTGGGAAAAATAATATACACCATAACAAGTTTATTGGGATGCTAACAAGTAGAAACCGGGTTGCTTAATCATCCAGAAATTTCCAGCGAATTGAGACTTTATTTGTGCTAGTCAATTATCCCTCCATCCCATGATACAAGATGTTATGATAGCCAATATGTTTCTGTATTTATTACAGGGCATCTTATAGCATTGGACGGAGGGAGTAGTTTCTAGAGATTTTACAAAGACTTCACACGCGACCGAAGGACACTTTTGGCTTAGCCGCTTGAATCCTTCGGTTTTGACAACGAACTTCAACCTCTCGCGGTCTTTCAACATGTACGCTAGACAACAATTTTTAAGCTGTTCGCAGTTGTGTTGATCCGCGAAACCCAGAATTGAGCATACCGTGTAGACGTCCATCGTTTTGCTCAGCATGCTCTCGCACATCAGCTTCAGCCTATCCATGCCGTACTGATCGGCGGCGACGAGCACGTGTTGCGCCATGTTTGTCGCCTCTCCCGTGCACACATCATCCTTCATGAACACCGGCAGATCGTCGTGGTACATGTAATGCAACAGGACCTCGAAAACGCCGGCTTCAGTGTCCTCGATGCAGATGTTGTTTGCCTTGCTCTCCGCCATGGATCCGCACAGCATCGCACGGAACACCGGCGACCGCGCCGTGAGCACCCATCGGTGCGCCTTGAATTTCTTGGTCTCGCCGATTTCGACCGTAACGTCTGTCGCGTCGCCGCTCTCCAAGAGATGGCCGAGCTGGTGGGTCAACTCGGAGGGTGGCACCACGACGACATCAGTACCAGTACCGCCTTGGTCGTCGTAGGTGAGCTCTGTGGTAGTGAGCTCCACGGTGCACTTGATCACCAGGCAGTCATCTTTCAGGCAACCCGACGCGGCCAGATCCGTTTTGCTCATGAACATGAGTCGACCCCATCCATTACTCTTGGGTGAGAATGTGTTAGTGACGCCGCAAAACTTGTTCTTCTCTTCTGTGGCCGGAGATGTAGGATCTTGGAGGCAGCTGAAGGAGTAAGATGGGGTGACCTCAGTCTCGTCGCCGGCGTTCATTAGAACGAGGAAAACAGATGTGTGCTCGCCCCGGGCAGTGCCGCCTCCGTCAGGGTAGTAGTGGATGGTCCACTCGTGGCCGCCGACCCAGAAGGGCTTGGACGAGATGGATGCCCCATTCGCGGCGGCAACCGAGTGCCCGTCGATCGTAAACAGGTGAACGCCGGCGGAGACCACCGAACGGTGCGTCGAGGATGACTCGTTTGCCATGTGCGCCACGTTTAGGTTCCGCTAGCTGGTAGTTGGATAGCATCACGTATGTACGTCTTGCTAGATACATATAAAGAGATAGAGATACTAGTACCGGAGATCAATTGGAATACGATTGCATCACGTTTTCTTTTGTTTTGAGAATCATACGATTGCATCACCGTTCGTTGAGTAATTTTGAGGTGCTCTCTGAAATTGGTACGGGCCGTTAATATCACAATTACCACGTGTAACAGTAATGGACTCTTAATTACTTTGTCAACTCAAGTATATAGACTTACTAGCTGAATGCCCGTGCGTTGCTACGGATTTCTTATTTTTTATTTTCAACAATGCATGTAAATAGAAAGCACATGAATATTCTGACATTTTACAAATGATGTGCATAAGTAATGACGGAGTGTTTAGGTTCCGAAACAGTAAGAAATCTCCACAACTGCTTGATGTCCGGAGTACTTATATTATCTCCGGTTTACTTTCTCATTTAAAGATAGACGGTGGGTACCATTTGTCATTAATATATTCCATTTGAGGACAAACAAATTCGACTTTCCTAGATTCGCATCATAGGTCACCACCCCTTGCTTCACTACTGTCTTTATGAACCATGTGTGAATGCCTCCTCGTGAAAACACATTTGTGACTATGCTGGTATCCATGAACGCCTGCGATCGACTTCTTCATGATCGGTAATGATCATGCACTTGTTCTTATGGACAAAGTTAGTTGTAGAAAACGCGTGCAAGAGGCATCAACGGCAATTGGTTACCCTAGTTGTACACACTGGGTGACGAAATAAGAAGTGGACGTAGATATTTTTTCGTCAGAGTTGTTTTAGACAATTTACTACGGAGTACATCACAATCTTTACTGCATAATGACACATATCAATTATGACAATGTGCATCTTTGTTGACAAAAAAGGAGTACTCTCCACAAACCTGCCTAGCACCGAGATGCACTTTATGTCAGCATCTTATTGAAACAGCGCTGCATCTGTAATTACAAATACATACATCAATTCATGACAACAAACGTGTAGGCTTTCCTACGAGGGGTGAGGTATTAAACATGAAAAATGGGGGATTTTTAACCGAAGGTAGTCTACGCAAGACGCATATATCATCATGCTCTCGGCGATTATCAACAGAAGTCTGAAAAAGCAAGTGATAACTAATTACAACATGCAACGAGGTGAGGGCTCTCGACAATATAGGGAGCTCTTCAGTCATATATTTGTATTGTATCCATGACCAACCAAATACGTCCACCAAGCCTTAATCGGTTGTCAAGATGAGCAACACACACTTTCCAATCAAACAACCCACAATTTGTTGTGTGCGTCATTTCTATTAATTGGTGTGTGCTTCGTTTCTTTGACTTAGTAAGTTAGTATCACTATTTCAATGACTCAATTAACAGAAAATTATAATTAGTTTCCAAAATAACTATGTTTGAACACTAAATTAGAGCAATTGTGCACGTCTCTAAAATATATTTTTTTTTCAATATACTTCTCTTTTAAGTGACTTGCTCCTTCCAGCATACCAAAAACTTACACAAATATGACGTTAGTCAGGCTTAAATGCAAGCAGAAAATGGCCCGATAGCTAAAACATATGTCACGTCTCTTAGTTGAATAGTTGATCTGTAATATAATAACACGGTTGAGTTTTGAGAATCTGGTTGAGTTTTGAGTACAGATCCATGTAATTTGCCTCCTGGTGATCAGCCTATAAGTATACAATAAAACCATTATGAGTTGATGAATAAACAAGTACATACACATTTGCTTTTCAGAAGCTCCGACATATATTCATGCATCTCATAAACAAGATCACACATAAATCCCTTTCTCTCTGAAACCTGCATCTCTGTATGTCTCATTTACAAACCTGCATCTCAACAACACCACATGCACCCTCCAGCACTCAAGTAGCACATGCACATCAGTCACTGTATCACCTCTCACTTCCTCTCAGCCATAACAAGGGATCGTCATTCGTCCCGCTATCAGTATCCTCCTACAATCAACAACCTAAATCAGAATTACAAAGAGTAAACCCTTGATATTGTTAGTAATCAATAAACACTCAGCAATGCACAGGTAAAAAAAACACTCAGCAATGCAAGAATCGGTTACCTCCTTATCACTTGAGGAGCTGTTCTCCCCCAAACAACATTCTACTAAAAATCAACAACCGAATGCAGATTAACAGAGCAACATATCTCACCAACTGTCAATTACAATTTAACGTAATAAGATTGTAACATCCCAAGTTTGCTAAATAGAAATAAAATATTTGCTTTGAGCATTGCATGCATCTCATTTAAATTGGACAAAGTTTTGCATTAAAATTTGCAAGTGTTTGAATTTGAAAGAGGGGTTAAATCTTTGATATCTTGGGTAAGTTCAAAATATTCAAAATTTTACAAAACCAAGGTTGCCAATGGCTTCCTTGTGAAATTTTGAATCTCCTAGTATTTTTCTAAAAAAATTCTGTTTGCGAAAAGGTCCCCAAATCTTTCAGTTACCAAACCAGGGGCCTGTTTGTGAAAAATCCGGTATTTATCAAAATTTCCAGGGGGTTTTCCGGAAGAAGACGTCGTCTTCTTCCTTCCGACCTCGACAGCACGCTGTCACGCGCGAGACCGTCCACGGCGCGGCCGTGCGCCAAGATTACCGCCGCCGACTCCGCGCGGCTATAAGAAGCCTCCGCCTGCAAAAACCCTAGCCGCCAATTCCTCTCCATTCTCCCCAATTCCTCTAACCCTAGCTCTCGGGTCCGGCGACGATTTCCGTCGATTCCGGCCACTCCGAGGTCCGGCGAGACGCTCTGGAACTGCGCCGCGTTGCCCTCTTCTTCCTCGTCTTTCAGAGATTGCTGGGAAGCCGAGAATTGGACGAGTTTGTCCGAATTCTTCCGCCTCTGCCCGCCGCCGGCGAGCTCGTCTCCGACCGCCTCCGGCGTACCCTCGCATCCCCGACCGTTTCGTCATCCTCAAGGTGATCTTCTGGTCTTCTCGGACCCCTCCGTGCGTTCCCTCCCCCTATGGTTCGTCCGGCCGCCGTGCGCCGCCATTGGCCTCCGCTCCGGCGAGCCATCCGGCGTCTCCGGCGACCATTGGAGGGTGGCGCCGCCTCCTTTTGGTCGCCCGCATCGGTGCGTGCCCCACGCGGATGCCCGCTCCTCCCCTCGCGCCCAAACCGTCGAGACCGTGCTCAGCAGGAGCCGGTGCTCCATTGCTAACGTCATCGTGACGTCAGCAAGGCCTTTTCTTTTCTGAAATCATTTATTTATTTTCTGTAATTGTTAATTTCTGACAGGTGGGGTCCCCTTGTCAGGATTTTAATAATTTCCAAAAAAATGTTTTCTGAAAGTATTAAAAGTATGACATGTGGGGCCAATTTATTTAAATAATTTTGAAATTTGAATTAAATTGTTTAAACTTTGAAAATTTATAACTAATTCATTTAAAATCAGAAAAATATGATTTTTATATCAAAATGTTCAGAAAAATAAAATCTATTCAATTATAATTTAATCATACATATTTAATACAATCAAAGTAATGGCATTAGTCTCACACTAATAAACCCTAATTTAAATTATGGGTATGTTTTATACACCCATTTAATTTGATGCTTGCATCTAGGGTATACCAAAAGAACATATCATTCATGTGATTGTGCATTGAATCAATATTGTATTGATTGTGTCATTCCTTTCCGGTATTTGATTCTTCGCGGTAGGATTCGAGCCTGAGAGTGTTTGCAACGCCTCCGAAGATCAATACCCAGCTACTGAAGAGCAAGGCAGGCATAACCTCTTATCTACACATATAAGATTCCAAAAGTATTTGATTCTTGTGTTATGCATACGATTCAAAGACGATTTTGGTTGAGGTTTAGCGTGTCACTTGTGGTGCATCGCCGCTTAGCCATGCTTAGTTGTTTCCACTCCATCCAGTTGAGAAGATTGAGGTGGAATAAGCACATATGAGTTATTTATGTTTAAAGACTTGGACGAGAGGCCACATTGGGATTGTGGTGGGTTGTCTCGTTCTCGTCGACACTAGGAACTGAGTTCCTGGGTTTGGAACCAAGACTTCATATGCCCACATAGGACTTGGACCTCCCTCGACCCCAACTTGCCTAGCCTACTACGTGAAGCCACTAGTTCGAGTGTTCCATTTGCGTGTGCGGTAAAATGATTTGAGGAAAAATTAGGGCTCGGGTCAGGAGAGTGTGACGCTCTGATCTTGACCCTGGCAACCCGCACTAGGGATCGCTGAGATGGCGGTCTGACCTACTGCTGTGGCTCATGGAAATAGGCGAAGCCTGGGAAAGGTCGTGGCCAACCCTTCTGCCGGCACTCCCCGGAAGAGTGCTAATGTCTGGCGCATCGGTTGGTTGGCGTGTGTGGGAAGTTACACCCCCTGCAAGGTAAATCTTTCGGAAAGCCGTGTCCACGGTTATAGACGACTTGGTACCTTATTTCGGTGATCATAGACAACATTAATCTATATGCAAAAACTTGACAACTAAAGGGTGGTCAGGATTGCTTCCTCGGATTGAGCGAGGGGGTGATTCTTGTGGATGGTGCAAACGATGACATTGTGGTGGCTACAGATGATGGAGGAAGAAGTCAAAGGTGTTGCTTCCTTATCTCATTTTAAAATGTCTACTGATGCGAGATTCTCTCCTCCCTCGATTTGAAAATAAAGATGGCTTTATGCAAAGAACATCATTCATACTCTATGAACTGGCAGATATATAGTAGGTTAAATAAGTCTTGTTGAGTACCTCCTGTACTCAGCCTTGCGCACTTTTTGGACAGGTGAAGGTTCCTCTTCTGCTGATGGTTTCTACATGGACATCGACGAGTAGATCGGGGTTCCCGGGCAGCAGCCTGGAATCGATGGGCGGGACGTCGCTTTATGTTATGGCCTCTTAGGCCTTTTGGTTCTTGTTATGTAGCATAACATAATTTGCTTTCGTTGTTTGATGTACTGTTGGGTCACTGACCTCTGCTTGTAATATTTTCTATCTTCACTCTGTTAAGAGTTGGTTTAATAATGCTTTGAGTCGTAGAGTCACTGTTGTGTTACCGAATGTTCAACTGTTGACTCTCGAGATCGAGGTTAGGCTTATATCAGATGAAGATCTGGGATTTGTCTAGCTTGGCTCTCGGGGGTGCTACAAGTTTTGGTATCAGAGCAGGACTGCCTGTAGGAAACCCTTTTTGTTGGTCGATGTTGAGTTTAGCGTTTGTGAAAACTATTTGAAAGCTGAAAGTATTTACAAAATCTTGATAGGATTCTTTTTCTCCTTACCCATGAGTCTATTTCTGGAGTATCTTATCTTGATTTGATTTCAAAGGTTTATTGTCTTATCTAATACCTCAAAATCTTAGGATCTCGAAGTTTGGGTAGTGTTTTCTCGTACCTTTTTCTGGTTGTGATTCTCAGAGTTTTCTATATGCTTCAATTCCGCTGAAGCATGTATATTTCTTTTTCCAAGCTTGAATTCCAATTGCTTGTTCATCTCTTATCATTGATATCCTGTTACTTCTCCACATCTGTTCATCTATCCTGTTTACCGGCGGATCTAACCTTCGTGGTCTCTGTTCGCTTCTATCAGGATGTCCAGTGGTACTCGTCGCCAGGGCCGTGGTGGTCGACACCATGGTGATGAGGAACTTCCGCCACCCCCCACAATGGCGCAGGTTCTTCAGAACATCGAGAACAATCGCGTGAGGACTGAACGCCTCCTTGAGCGTGTGGCCCAGAACACTGAACGCCGTCCCAATACGTGTGCTACACTTGGAGATTTCCTTAAAGCTCAGCCTCCTACCTTTGGTGAATACAAGGAGCCCCTTGAAGCTGATGACTGGCTCCGTACCATTGAGCTTAAGTTTGTTGTTCTCCATGTTCAAGCCAATGACCGTGTGAACTTCGCCACCTACCAGCTAGAGGGTGCGGCTGGCGCTTGGTGGGAAGGTTTCTTGGCGTTGCAGGCGCTGGGACATGAGGTCACTTGGGAAGAATTCCGTACTGCTTTCAGTGCTGCCTATATCCCTAAGGCAGTGATGGACATCAAAAGGAAGGAGTTTCTGGAACTGTCTCAGGGAAGACTGAATATCGAGGCTTACGGGCGTGAGTTCACTCGTCTCGCTCGCTATGCCCCTCGAGATGTTACTGATGATGCGGATAAACAAGAGCTGTTTCGCAAGGGCCTGAACCCAGCACTTCGCTATGAGATGTTACCCTTCAAGTTCCAAACCTTCCAGGATCTGTACAATCAGGCTATCACCCTTGAGAATGGGAGGAAGGAAATGGATTCTGCTATGAAGTCTGTCTCTGGGGATTCTCGTGCATCTGGCTCTGGTTTCAAGAAGCGTCGTGTGTTCGTTCCATACAGTGCTGTTCCAAGAGCTCCATATGCACCCAAGCCTGCTGGATATGCTCCTCGCCCAACTGCACCCCATGCTACTTCGACCTATGGTGGTGGGCAAGGTTATCGTCCCTCCGGTGCTGCTCCAGCTGGACTTATCTGCTACACCTATGGTCAGCCCGGACACTATGCTTGGGGTTGCCCTCAAAGGAATGCTAGTGGTGGAGCTGCCCCGCCAAAGAAGGATGGCAAACCATCTGGTGCTGGACGTGGTCGTCTGACCCATGTCACTGCTGAGGCTGCTGAAGAGGATCCAAGCGTCATTCTTGGTACGCTTCACATCAACTCAATCCCAGCTAAAGTTTTGTTTGATCCCGGAGCATCACATTCATTCATATCGCAAGGGTTTGCTCAGATGCATGGTATCTTTCTAGAGGAAATGTCTATCTCTATGGAGATTAACACCCCGAGATCTCGTTGGCGGGCAATTTGGACCGCCCCTGAGCCCAATATTGTTATAGGCTCTTTATCTTATCCCATTTCCCTCATTGCCCTTAAGTCAACTGACCTTGAGGTCATCTTGGGCATGGATTGGCTTGTACGGTACAAGGCCGTTATTGACTGTGCAGCCAGATCTGTTGATATGACCCATCCTTCCGGTGAAACCGTTCGGTACTAGTCTCCCTCCTCAGTACCTTCCTCGGCAACATCTTTTCCAAGCTCAGAGTTGTATGCTACGGACGCCTCACCGTCACTTGAAATTCAAGATGTCCGGGTGGTTTGTGATTTTCCAGATGTATTTCCTGAAGAGTTGCCTGGTATGCCTCCGGATCGAAGAGTGGAGTTTGTCATTGAGTTGGTTCCTGGAACTGCTCCAGTGTCCAAAAGACCTTATCGCATGCCTAAGGAAGAGTTGGTGGAGTTAAAGAGACAGCTAGAGGAGATGGAAGGAAAAGAATTTATCCAACCTAGTACCTCTTCTTGGGGATGCCCTGCACTCTTTGTTAAGAAGCGGGATACCAACATTCCGCGACTGGTGGTTGATTATCGACCGTTGAATGCTGTCACGGTCAAGAACAAGTATCCCCTTCCTCGGATCAATGATCTATTTGACCAACTAGCTGGTGCTACTATCTTTTCCAAGATGGATCTGAGGTCCGGATATCATCAAATCAAAATCCGAAAGGAGGATATCCCAAAGACGGCATTTCAGACTCGTTATGGTCTTTACGAGTATACCGTGATGTCCTTTGGTCTTACCAATGCTCCAGCCACTTTTATGCGGCTCATGAACTCAGTATTCATGGAGTACCTCGACAAGTTTGTTGTGATCTACATCGATGATATTCTAATCTACTCCAAAACCGAAGAAGAACACGCCGAACATCTGCGTTTGGTGTTGACTAAGCTTCGTGAGCATCGTCTCTACGCCAAGTTTTCCAAGTGTGAGTTCTGGTTGAAAGAGCTTATCTTTCTTGGCCATGTTGTTTCTGCCGATGGTGTTACCGTCATTCCGGAGAAAGTTCAAGCTGTTTTGGATTGGGAGACACCTAAATCAGCTAAGGATATTCGGAGTTTTCTCGGACTTGCCGGTTATTACCGTCGCTTTATCGAGAACTTCTCCAAGATTGCAAAGCCCATGACTGATCTTCTCAAGAAAGGAAAGAAGTTTGAATGGTCAGAAAAGGCTGAAGAAAGCTTTCGGGTATTGAAAAACAAGTTGACTACTGCTCCAGTTCTTGTTCTTCCTGATACGAGCAAGGACTTTGTTGTTTTCTGTGATGCTTCTCTGCAAGGGCTTGGATGTGTGTTGATGCAAGATGGTCACGTTGTGGCCTACGCCTCTCGACAGTTGAAACCACATGAGCTGAACTACCCAACCCATGATCTAGAGTTGTCTGCTGTTGTCCATGCTCTAAAACAATGGCGGCATTATCTCTTTGGTAATCGCTGCGAGATCTATTCGGATCATCAAAGTCTGAAGTATCTTTTCACCCAACCGGATCTGAATCTCAGACAGAGGAGATGGTTAGAACTCATCAAAGACTATGATTTGGGTCTCAACTACCAACTGAAAGTGCATGGTTGCCCCCATGCGTGGTTTTGGTAATTAATGACAATCCTTATGGACTAATGTTTACATTGAGATATTCTTATAGATCTTGTCCATGGGAAATTATAGGAGTTCATGTGTTGGACTCTTCAAGATGACTTAATGACCAATGCTCTATTCAAGGGTTTATATGAAGAATGGTCATGTGTAGAGTTGAGCTCATTGCAAGTATGGCTTGGAATAGAAGATTGGGTGAACAATCATGTTTACCCCCCCAAGCCATCATACATATCAAGAGAAGAAGATGAAGTGCAAGTTCAATAAGATGCATCTCGGAAGATATCTTTTGATTGAAGCCCGCAAAGGAGACATGAAAACGAAGCTTAGCGAGGCCCTCCCATAATGGAGTATGGGGGAGCATTTGGAGAAGTCTTCATCAAGCATGTGCTAGCAAGCACAATCAAGAAAGGTGTTTCAACTTGAGAGAGTCAAGATCGTCTTCATCTAACTCAAGTGGAATGCTCAAGGCAAAGGTATGATCTTGATAGGGCTATAGGATAGATGTGCGTACTATCAAGAGGGGCTCTCGAGTGAGTAACTTGATCACATCTTTGTGGAGAGCTCAAACCTTTGTATACTTGGCATATCATATTTCTTGGTTCTTATTTGGCTTTTATCCATGTGAGTATTTAGAGCTTGGTTCATCTCCATGTCAAGCTCTAATTCATCAAAAACGGATTTCATATGAATATCTTGTTGCGTTTTTTATGTTGGAGGTTTTATCGGTTATCCTTTTATTGAGAGGTCTTACCTTTCCTCATTTGGTTTAAACCTCCCTTATTGGACTATGATGTTTCTCTGCACATTCATGTAGGGCTCGTTGTCACGTTTCCAACGAGCCCAAGAACATCGAAAACGGAGTCCGGATGCAAAAGCTTTGCCCGTTTTGGTACTTGGTGTTCTGCTGTTTTTTGCTGTGGCGGTAGTACCGCCGCAGTACCGCCCGAGGTACCGCCGGACCAAACAGAGAGCCATTTTCGGCGGTTCCGGGAGCGGTAATTCCGCCGGGGCGGTAGTACCGCTGCCCGGGGCAGTAGTACCCCCGCGGTACCGCCCGAGGTACCGCCAGACCAAACAGAGAGCCATTTTCGGCGGTTCCGGGAGCTGTAGTTCCGCCGGGGCGGTAGTACCGCTACGTGCAGTCTGTTTTCAGCCCGTTTTCTTGTCCTAACTCCCTAGGGGGCGGTAGTACCGCTAGGGCCAGCGGTAGTACCGCTACGGCGCGAATCTGCACCCAACGGTTGGAATTTGGGTTGACCTATTTAAGGGGCCTTCTTCCCCAATGGTTCCCTAACCTTTGGAGCAAGTCTTTCTCACCTCTCTCCTCCATTTTTGCCCTTTGGAAAGCTTGCTCTTCCTCTCAATCCCTCCCATGGTTCTTGCTAATATTTGAGGGAAAGTGAGAGGTGATCTTGATCTACGTTTTCACCGATCGATTTCTCCTCTAAGTGAGGGAAACCTTGTAGATCTTGATCTTGGAGTTCTTGGTGCATCTCCTCTTTGTTCTTCCTCTCTTATTCCCCCATAAGCATTTGTTGCTTTGTTGGAATTTGAGAGTGAAGGATTTTGAGCACTTGTGATCTTGCCTTTTGCATTTGGTGCATCGGTGTGCTCTCCACGAGGATTCGTGGAAGTTGAAAGTTTGTGAGCTTGTTACTCTTGGGTCCTTGGACCCTAGACGCCTTTGTGGTGGTTGGACCCTTGTGTGGTCACTTGAAGCCGTTCGGGAGCCCCCAATCCCATTGTGGGTTGTGCCCCGGATTGTTGTTGAAAGGCTCCGGATTCCGCCTCGAAGGAATTCCGATAGTGGAAGGTGAACCAAGCCTTTGTGGTGCGGTTCATCGGAGAAGAAGGTGAAACCTTTGTGGTTGTTGAACCGTTGTGTCGGTTCACACCTCTCCAACGAGACGTACTCCCTTAATAAGGAGGAACTCGGAAATACATCCTCGTCTCCGCGTGCCTCGGTTATTTCTATACCCGAGCTTTTTACTTATGCATTTTACATTGTGATAGCCTTCGTGCTTGAAGTATTCTATAGCTATCACCTTGTTGTTTGTCTTGCTTAGCATAAGTTGTTGGTGCACATAGGTGAGCCTAGTTTATTTAGGTTGTCGGCTTGTTAATTTAAACACCTAGTTTTATTCCGCAATTATCAAGCCTAAACCGGAAAAGTTTTAAACCGCCTATTCACCCCCCCCCCCCCTCTAGGCGACATCATTGTCCTTTCACCAACCCGGCAAAGCGAATGTCGTTGCTGACGCGCTGAGTCGGAAGTCTTATTGCAACAATCTGGTGCTTAAGAAAGCTCAACCCTCTCTCCATGAGGAATTTGCCCGACTCAATCTTGAAGTTGTTCCTAGTGGATTCCTTGCCAATCTAGAGGTGAAACCCTCTCTTGAAGACCAGATCAGAGCTGCTCAAAAGCAAGATTCTGGCATTACCAAGATCAAGAGGAGCATTGCTAGCGGAGTTGCTAAATGCTTCTCTATGGATGATCAAGGTATTGTCTATTTTGGTGAATGTCTAGTGGTGCCGAATAGACGAGAACTGAAAGAGTTGATCCTTCGAGAAGCTCATGAGTCCCCTCTATCCATCCATTCCGGTGGTACTAAGATGTACCGGGATCTTCGTCAGAGATTCTGGTGGAATCGGATGAAGCGGGAAATTGCTAAGTTTGTTGCTGAATGTGACGTTTGTCGTCGTGTTAAAGCTGAACATCAAAGGCCAGCTGGTACTCTACAACCTCTTTCCATTCCTGTCTGGAAGTGGGATGAAGTTGGCACGGATTTCATCACTGGTCTTCCAAGGACTCAAAAGGGAAACAACGCTATCTGGGTAGTTGTGGACCGCCTGTCTAAGGTTGCTCACTTCCTTCCTATCCGAGAAGATGTTACCGCTATTCAACTAGCAGATCTATACGTCTCCCGGATAGTTGTTCTTCATGGTGTTCCTAAGAAGATCATCTCTGATCGTGGAAGTTTGTTTACCTCTAAGTTCTGGTCTGGTTTCCAACAAGCTATGGGAACACATCTCTCTTTCAGCACAGCTTATCATCCTCAAACCGGTGGTCAGACAGAGCGAGTGAATCAGATCCTCGAAGACATGTTAAGAGCCTGTGTCATATCCTTCGGAAAGAATTGGGAGAAGTGCCTTCCATTCGCTGAATTCAGTTACAACAACAGCTTCCAATCTAGTATTGGTATGGCACCCTTTGAAGCTCTGTATGGCAGGAGATGTCGTACTCCTTTGAATTGGTCCGAAACCGGTGAAAGATCACTCTTTGGGCCAGATATCATCAAAGAAGCAGAAGATCAAGTCAGAATTATCCGTGAGCGTCTCAAAACAGCTCAGTCTCGTCAGAAAAGCTACTATGACAGCCATCATCAAGATGTTCGCTATGAAGTTGGCGAGCATGCCTATCTCAGGGTCACTCCTCTGAAGGGGATCGCATGCAGAAAACAAAAATTTTCCTACCAACGATATCCTTAAACTAGCCAAGATCTACACTATGCAGATATAGAAGTACGGCGGAGATCGGAATACATACCCTTGTAGACCGAAAAGCGGGGATTACGCTCCCGCACAAGCGTTGACGACGAAGACGACGTAGCCGACCTCTAGGTCGCGAAGAACTCGGCGCGACGAAGACGATGAAGATGACCTCGAGGTCGGGTGGAGGAAGTAGGCCTCCGAGTACCGCTAGCGCAACACCTCGCAGGGTGTTACACACATACGGTGGAGACGACGGCCTCCGAAGCTCCAGTCCAGGACGAGCAGCGGAAGACTTGGACCGGAACACCAGCAGCGCGGCAGCGGGCTATGGTGGAGAGATCCCCTCTCAACTCGGCGCAACTCCGACAAAGGGAATCACGTTATCGAGGAGAGAAAGAGAATTAATTGGTTTTTATTAAAAGGCCAGGGGTGCCCCTTCTTATATAGGCTCCCGGGGGGAGCCTACCTTGCCAGCCAGGCAATGTGGGACTATCCCACATGCCTGGATCGGCCAGGCTTAGTGCGCCGGCCCTAGGTGGGCCCCATTTGGCCCACCTAGGCCGGCCAAGCCCCCCCACCGAATTCCCTTGAGGGTTTTCCCCCCCCCATGGGCCTTCTTTCCACCAGAAGGCCCATTTAGGGAAATCAGCCTAAATAAATTCGAAAATAAATATATAAAATCATATTTAAACATTAATTACACTAATTAATATCAAACATATTATATATAATTTATTCTAGCTCCGAAAACTATTTCGTCGCTGCCCGATCTCCATCGGACCATTCCCGGGACGTTCCCGGTGATCTCTTTCCTTTCCGGTTGTCTTGTCGAAACCCCTTAAGTGTGTTACCCTAGCGGTTCGATATAATAACAGACATGATCGAGACTCCTCTCCGATCAATGATTAACTCGTAGGCCTGGACCCCATGAATTAACCCCTGTGATATAACGAATGACTTTCATCTATCAAACCTGGACGTCGAGTCTTAAACCTTTTGTCATAGCGATACTTAGCGTGTCCGAGCATCGTTCATAGATATCTCCATACCTAGCATGATCTCGTTACCGACAACACTATCTTCTACTCGTCTATGATATTATGTCAGCTGGTGACCTAGTCACATGTTTGCAAACTCATTTGACATAATCTCACCGAGTGGGCCCTAGAGTATCTATCCGGCTATACGGACTGACAAATCCCGCTCTTGACCCCTCGTCTCAACTACCCCTTTCCGATACGCAAAAGTATCACCGTTATTGTCACACTATATAAGATATGACGTTTGGTGCGATCAAAGTATCTTCCAGGAATAACAATAAGAGTTGGTCTCACGGTCAAAGGCGTAATGACTACGTCCTACAAATTATGGGTAAGTCCATCACATCGTTCCACCTAACGATATGACTCCATTGCCGACAGACGCCATGTCTCATGATCGGGAAACCTCGATCATCAATCGCGCAATGAAACTAGTCTTAGCAGAGGCAACTAGGGACCTGGTTGTTTATCTACCACACGTGTATTAATGTTTCCGCTTAATACAGTTATAGCATGGTATAAAACATATAATGAACAATTGGAATATAACCAATAAACTATCTTTATTAAGTGCCTCTAGGGCATATTCCCTTCAGTCTCCCACTTGCACTAGAGTAACACTTAATCTAGTTTACAACTTGGTAAAAGCTCAACACCCATAGCATCTTGGTGCATGCTTGTCTCGTGGAAGAGGAATACAGTCAACAGATCTCACACATTGAGACCTATATGTGCTTTGCAACACTTCTATGTCACCTAGTTTGACATCATCCCGTATCTTACGATGACGGTGAAATATATCCTAGTGGATGGAGTGAGACTCGAACATTCGCGTAGCATGGGCCTTAAAAGTCTAAGAGATCTATTAAGGGGACCACATACGCTCGGAAAACTGCTCAGTCCAATCACACTTGCTACTTCTGAAGTTGCCATATATTTCTATACCTATGTAGATTATGCAACAGTGCATTCATATGCGACTTCGCAAACTAACCATGTCTTTCTTCAAAATAAAGGACATCTCCTATATGAGATTTCTAGTTGTATGGGCCAGTGTAATAACTTGCATCATCGTAACCTCTTTACGGCAAGTTGTCTTTCACTCTTTCCCTTTACCAGAAAACATATCTTCAGTTCTCACAGACACTGAAAAATATACTTAACGTTTGTTCATTGATCCACACAAGGATCACTCTAGAACCCGTTCTTCAACCAAGAACTTGGGTCACACTAAGTCGAGCTTTCAATCTGATAGCATCTATGTCTGATACATAGAGAATGTCGAACATCATTTGCTATCACTGAAAATGCCAAGATAAACTTAATATTTCACCTAGTCATAGAAGTAAGAACCATTTTCTTCGCTTGTTCTATTCTGAAACACTTCAGAATCTTAACTTAGGAAATATTCCGACCTAATGTTATTAAGCCCCTTACGATCTATACAATTATAGATTGGATGCCTAATACTCCTAACTTCTTTCATAGAAAATTTAATCACTTAAATAATCCTTTACACTCTACTAGAGGATCTGTGTCATTCAATATGTCGTCACATACAAAATCATGAATGACACCTAGCTCCCACTCAAATATGCCTTCCGCATATAAGATCAAGAAAAGCTACTTTGCTCCCACTCACTTCTTTGCAAATGCAAGTCTCTTCAACTATTTTGGACAACTCCAAAATCCTTTGATCACATTATCAAAGTGAAGATTCCAGCTCCGATATGCTTGCTTCAGCCCATGAATGGACAACTGAAGTTTGCATACATGTTTAGCATCCTCAGGATCACCAAACCATTATTGTTCTGATTACAACTCTTTCTTAATGACACTATTAAGAAACATGGTTTTCTTATCCATCTATCAATTTCTCATTCGAAATTATAGTAATTGCTAAACGACCCAGAATAGATTTAGGCTTCGCCACTTGAGACAAAATCTCATTGTGGTCAACTTTTGAATCTGTCGGAACTGTTTCACGACAAATCGATCCTTATCAATGTCTACTCTCTCATAAAATTCCATATTCTGTTAACATCCTAGATGCCATCAAGAAGATCTCCCAAGTCAATACCTGGTAATCGTACATGGATTTTATTTCGGATCATATATGACTCATAGCCATTTCTCGGACTTAGGTCTACCATCTCTTCTTCGTAGTTCGTAGGTCTGTCATATTCCATTAACATGACCTCCATAACAGGATTGTCGTAACACATAGTGTGGAACACAACCTCGTACGCCTACGTTCTTAGTATGAGCTCAGAGCATCATGATCTTGTATCATCAGCTTCTTTCAAGCTGTGGAGCATGACACCGAAAACACTTTCGGTTGCGCCACTCTGATGTCTGGAGAGAAAGTTCATCAACTTCGTCTTGCTCTACTTTCTTTCTCACTTATACCCTTGGACAAGAAACTATTTCTTTCGCAAGGTATATCCCGGCAACGATTTTGCCTATGTCGTGAGACATGTACCCAACTAACTCTTTAGGTACGGTACACTACAAAGATTAATCCATTTTAGGTTTGATCACATCGAAACACTAAATTGCTGAAACGACAATCTAGGCTAAAAGCCATGCCATCACTAATATGGTATTGTCTCCATGGATTTAAATGGTTTCCCTATTATCTAACGTGAGTGTTACGTTTCTACCATACGACTCTAATGATCACAATAATTCGGTAAGAGATTTATTTACCACACACTATCCGATAGGGTGCGATTACGACGTCCTAACATACCATAACACTATGGTGTTCCATGCGACGTAATTTGTGGAACTCTTCTCACAAGTCTTCCAATGACGTGCCAACATTATAACTCAAATCTTTATTTCCTCGATCTGTATCGCAGGAATTAGATTTTCTTGTTAAATTTATTTCCTACTTCATTCTGAACTTGTTTGATCGAATCAAAATTTCCAGACTAACATTCCCTGAGTGGATATCCATATATCTACTCGGAATATTCATGAAGTCTACGAAATAAACACTTCCACTTTACGTTGAAGTACTTCATTGATTCACATACACCCATATGCATGATTCTCAACAAGTTATACTCAAAACGTTCAGCGAAGTTCACGAAATAAAGGTCTCCACTACCCGTCAATTACTCCATTGAACCACATACATCTATATGCATGACTATCAATAAGTTATATGCCCATTTTCCGAAAACGGTGTCTTAGTTATTTTGCAAGTGTCAAAAGATCAAATCTAAGTACTTGTAGATCCATCCGGTATGGAGCTAATTCATTGACTATAACATTGACATGAATTAAACGGTAGTGCCACACATATGTGGTGTCTTTATTAAGTTTGTATCCTTTGGCATTAATATTATGAATGTGGGAGCTTCTACCATCTAAATTCAAATCGGCATATGATCATTACTTCATAAATATAGGACAACGAATTTGTCACTAATATATATGAACAATTGTCTCGCTAGAGGAGACACACTTATAACGATCATACTAACAGGCGATCATAAAGAATTTATTCAAATGGTAGATCTAGAGGGAGAGTGTCTATGGCCATCACAACAATTTGTCTGCCATTATCAACACGCAATGTCGCCTCATCCTTTCAAGCCACTCAAGCAGTAAACCTGGTTTTCATAAAACATGACTAGTATCAAAACTTAGTCACTACTGCGAGTACTTGCTTAGCTAAAACATTCATAACATGTATATCATATATACACCATCATCATTGATGACTTCCGGCGATCTGTTTCATCTTCTTGATACTTCCAACGTAATCAAGAACCATGAAGGTGAACGATTCCCCTTGCATGACATAGTCTATGACATAGCATTTGCACTTGGCAACGACGTCTGTCATCCAGTGATCGAGCTGAGCGAGGCGTCTCAATGTTCATCAAGTATGACCATATGTCATCAAGTATGACTGCCACGTGCTCCTTCAATGTGTGTATTCTCTTCCATCTTGGTTGAGAAGACAATCAGTCAACGTACTGATAAACTTCATCAACCCAATTTTAGGGGTACCCCGAGTTTATCGACCATCTCATATGTTCGCGATCTAATAACTCGTACCCACCGTTGGTTCTCTATGGCAGAGATCATAGCATACACTGGACTATGATGATATCATCCGCACAAAACTTGATAATCCAAATTATCTTTTGTTAGCGGAATCTCCGGGTTTATCTCCTAGCGGGTATTGTATCACAAAGAGCTAACGGTTTAAACAAGGAGTATCCTCAAGCTAAAGTATAAAACTATGAAGTTTGGACCCAACCTTTTAAGTTTCTCAATCGCAGGAATGCGCCTAATTTTAAAAGATGCTATTACAATGGTTAATATCTACAAAGGTTTGCAAAACAGACTTTGTTCATTATATTTTGAGTTCTAGTATTTTAGAAAATAACTATCCGAACTCCCACTCAAACGAACATCCCTCCTGGTCGTTTAAGCGATTACACGACCCCCATCCATTGCGCAACCCCTCATCGTCAGAGCCGGCAACACAACTTCAAGGGGAGACAACGAATTGTCGATCACAACAACTCTGTGACTCATGCTCGACCTTTCGGCCTCCGTGTTCCGAGGCCATATCTGCATATGCTAGGCTCGCCACAATAACCTCCACGTAACGCTTGTGCAACATGTCTTACACCCACTGTATGCGAACGACGATATGTCTGACACCCGATCGTCACGGCCTGCCTCATAACGTAGAACTTTCTTGGTGGTGCTCGTTGGAGGAATAACACTAGTGGTATTATGAAGGGATCATCTTATATATAACTACCGCCGCGTAACTAATATATATACTAATATATATAATCACACAATATAAGATGCACATAAAACATCAAATGTAATGCGATGTGATATAGTCCATTGCGCCATGGTCTTCTTGGCGCCCACAGTTCATAAACAATTTAATAAACCTACCTTGACCATATCACATTGCCTCTGCAAAATAAAGTTAGACGCTTCTACTTTATCTTTTGCATATTTTACGTGGCTTGGGGCTGTCGTAAAAAGAACCGCTTCTTACCTACGAACTTATGACCACAACAACGATCCAATAATTGCATGTTTAAGCATCCCTTTCGGGCCCTCCATTGAAAATGCAAAGCCAACTAAAGAGAGAGAAACTGACACCCGCCAGCCACAGATACGGTACAAGCCGCATGTCAGTAGTGGAACCAGTCTCGCGTAAGCGTACGCGTAAAGTCGGTCCGGGCCGCTTCATCAACTCGATGCCACTGGAATCACAAGTGCACGCTAGAGGGTAGCAAATAACAGGAACGGTGCCCCCGTGCAGAACACGGGTTCTAACAGCGTACAGTTATATCTACGATAGATCGGCTCTGATACCACTGAAGGGGATCGCATGCAGAAAACAAAAAATTTCCTACCAACGATATCCTTAAACTAGCCAAGATCTACACTATGCAGATATAGAAGTACGGCGGAGATCGGAATACATACCCTTGTAGACCGAAAAGCGGGGATTACGCTCCCGCACAAGCGTTGACGACGAAGACGACGTAGCCGACCTCTAGGTCCCGAAGAACTCGGCGCGACGAAGACGATGAAGATGACCTCGAGGTCGGGTGGAGGAAGTAGGCCTCCGAGTACCGCTAGCGCAGCACCTCGCAGGGTGTTACACACATACGGTGGAGACGACGGCCTCCGAAGCTCCAGTCCAGGACGAGCAGCGGAAGACTTGGACCGGAACACCAGCAGCGCGGCAGCGGGCTATGGTGGAGAGATCCCCTCTCAACTCGGCGCAACTCCGACAAAGGGAATCACGTTATCGAGGAGAGAAAGAGAATTAATTGGTTTTTATTAAAAGGCCAGGGGTGCCCCTTCTTATATAGGCTCCCGGGGGGAGCCAACCTTGCCAGCCAGGCAATGTGGGACTATCCCACATGCCTGGTTCGGCCAGGCTTAGTGCGCGGGCCCTAGGTGGGCCCCATTTGGCCCACCTAGGCCGGCCAAGCCCCCCCCCACGGAATTCCCTTGAGGGTTCCCCCCCCCCCCCCATGGGCCTTCTTTCCACCAGAAGGCCCATTTGGGGAAATCAGCCTAAATAAATTCGAAAATAAATATATAAAATCATATTTAAACATTAATTACACTAATTAATATCAAACATATTATATATAATTTATTCTAGCTCCGAAAACTATTTCGTCGCTGCCCGATCTCCATCGGACCATTCCCGGGACGTTCTCGGTGATCTCTTTCCTTTCCGGTTGTCTTGTCGAAACCCCTTAAGTGTGTTACCCTAGCGGTTCGATATAATAACAGACATGATCGAGACTCCTCTCCGATCAATGATTAACTCGTAGGCCTGGACCCCATGAATTAACCCCTGTGATATAACGAATGACTTTCATCTATCAAACCTGGACGTCGAGTCTTAAACCTTTTGTCATAGCGATACTTAGCGTGTCCGAGCATCGTTCATAGATATCTCCATACCTAGCATGATCTCGTTACCGACAACACTATCTTCTACTCGTCTATGATATTATGTCAGCTGGTGACCTAGTCACATGTTTGCAAACTCATTTGACATAATCTCACCGAGTGGGCCCTAGAGTATCTATCCGGCTATATGGACTGACAAATCCCGCTCTTGACCCCTCGTCTCAACTACCCCTTTCCGATACCCAAAAGTATCACCGTTATTGTCACACTATATAAGATATGACGTTTGGTGCGATCAAAGTATCTTCCAGGAATAACAATAAGAGTGGGTCTCACGGTCAAAGGCGTAACGACTACGTCCTACAAATTATGGGTAAGTCCATCACATCGTTCCACCTAACGATATGACTCCATTGCCGACAGACGCCATGTCTCATGATCGGGAAACCTCGATCATCAATCGCGCAATGAAACTAGTCTTAGCAGAGGCAACTAGGGACCTGGTTGTTTATCTACCACACGTGTATTAATGTTTCCGCTTAATACAGTTATAGCATGGTATAAAACATATAATGAACAATTGGAATATAACCAATAAACTATCTTTATTAAGTGCCTCTAGGGCATATTCCCTTCATCCTCTTCGGGGTGTCCGTCGTTTTGGTATCAAAGGCAAGCTGGCTCCTCGCTATGTTGGTCCCTTCCGCATTCTTGCCAAGCGCGGAGAACTTGCCTATCAGTTGGAACTACCCTCAAAATTTCCAGATGTTCATGACGTCTTCCATGTTTCCCAACTGAAGCGTTGCTTCAAAGATCCCATCCGTGGTGTTGATCATGAGACTCTTGACCTTCAGGAGGATCTAACTTATCGTGAATATCCTATTCGTATCCTTGATGAAGCCGAGCGTAAAACTCGACGTCGGAGCATCAAGTTCCTCAAAGTTCAGTGGTCTCATCACTCTGAGGAGGAAGCAACCTGGGAACGCGAAGATCGTCTCCGATCTGAGTATCCCGACTTCTTTTCTAAAACCTAGGAATCTCAGGGCGAGATTCTTGTAAGGGGGGTAGATCTGTAACATCCCAAGTTTGCTAAATAGAAATAAAATCTTTGCTTTGAGCATTGCATGCATCTCATTTAAATTGGACAAAGTTTTGCATTAAAATTTGCAAGTGTTTGAATTTGAAAGAGGGGTTAAATCTTTGCTATCCTGGGTAAGTTCAAAATATTCAAAATTTTACAAAACCAAGATTGCCAATGGCTTCCTTGTGAAATTTTGAATCTCCTAGTATTTTTCTGAAATTTTTCTGTTTGCGAAAAGGTCCCCAAATCTTTCAGTTACCAAACCAGGGGCCTGTTTGTGAAAAATCCGATATTTATCAAAATTTCCAGGGGGTTTTCCGGAAGAAGACGTCGACAGCGCGCTGTCACGCGCGAGACCGTCCACGGCGCGGCCGTGCGCCAAGATTACCACCGCCGACTCCGCGCGGCTATAAGAAGCCTCCGCCGCCGCCTGCAAAAACCCTAGCCGCCAATTCCTCTCCATTCTCCCCAATTCCTCTAACCCTAGCTCTCGGGTCCGGCGACGATTTCCGTCGATTCCGGCCATTCCGAGGTCCGGCGAGATGCTCTGGAACTGCGCCGCGTTGCCCTCTTCTTCCTCGTATTTCAGAGATTGCTGGGAAGCCGAGAATTGGACGAGTTTGTCCGAATTCTTCCGCCTCTGTCCGCTGCCGGCGAGCTCGTCTCCGACCGCCTCCGGCGTACCCTCGCATCCCCGACCATTTCGTCATCCTCAAGGTGATCTTCTGGTCCTCTCGGACCCCTCCGTGCGTTCCCTCCCCCTATGGTTCGTCCGGCCGCCGTGCGCTGCCATTGGCCTCCGCTCCGGCGAGCCATCCGGCGTCTCCGGCGACCATTGGAGGGTGGCGCCACCTCCTTTTGGTCGCCCGCATCGGTGCGTGCCCCACGCGGACGCCCGCTCCTTCCCTCGCGCCCAAACCGTCGAGACCGTGCTCAGCAGGAGCCGGTGCTCCATTGCTGACGTCATCGTGACGTCAGCAAGGCCTTTTCTTTTCTGAAATCATTTATTTATTTTCTGTAATTGTTAATTTCTGACAGGTGGGGTCCCCTTGTCAGGATTTTAATAATTTCCAAAAAAATGTTTTCTGAAAGTAATAAAAGTATGACATGTGGGGCCAATTTATTTAAATAATTTTGAAATTTGAATTAAATTGTTTAATCTTTGAAAATTTATAACTAATTCATTTAAAATAAGAAAAATATGATTTTTATATCAAAATGTTCAGAAAAATAAAATCTATTCAATTCTAATTTAATCATACATATTTAATACAATCAAAGTAATGGCATTAGTCTCACACTAATAAACCCTAATTTAAATTATGGGTATGTTTTATACACCCATTTAATTTGATGCTTGCATCTAGGGTATACCAAAAGAACATATCATTCATGTGATTGTGCATTGCATCAATATTGTATTGATTGTGTCATTCCTTTCCGGTATTTGATTCTTCGCGGTAGGATTCGAGCCTGAAAGTGTTTGCAACGCCTCCGAAGATCAATACCCAGCTACTGAAGAGCAAGGCAAGCATAACCTCTTATCTGCACATATAAGATTCCAAAAGTATTTGATTCTTGTGTTATGCATACGATTCAAAGACGATTTTGGTTGAGGTTTAGCGTGTCACTTGTGGTGCATCGCCGCTTAGCCATGCTTAGTTGTTTCCACTCCATCCAGTTGAGAAGATTGAGGTGGAATAAGCACATATGAGTTATTTATGTTTAAAGACTTGGACGAGAGGCCACATTGGGATTGTGGTGGGTTGTCTCGTTCTCGTCGACACTAGGAACCGAGTTCCTGGGTTTGGAACCAAGACTTCGTATGCCCACATAGGGCTTGGACCTCCCTCGACCCCAACTTGCCTAGCCTACTACGTCAAGCCACTAGTTCGAGTGTTCCATTTGCGTGTGCGGTAAAATGATTTGAGGAAAAATTAGGGCTCGGGTCAGGAGAGTGTGACGCTCTGATCTTGACCCTGGCAACCCGCACTAGGGATCGCTGAGATGGCGGCTGACCTACTGCTGTGGCTCATGGAAATAGGCGAAGCCTGGGAAAGGTCGTGGTCAACCCTTCTGCCGGCACTCCCCGGAATAGTGCTAATGTCTGGCGCATCGGTTGGTTGGCGTGTGTGGGAAGTTACACCCCCTGCAGGGTAAATCTTTCGGAAAGCCGTGTCCACGGTTATGGACGACTTGGTACCTTATTTCGGTGATCATAGACAACATTAATCTATATGCTAAAACTTGACAACTAAAGGGTGGTCAGGATTGCTTCCTCGGGTTGAGCGAGGGGGTGATTCTTGTGGGTGGTGCAAACGATGACATTCTGGTGGCTACAGATGATGGAGGAAGAAGTCAAAGGTGTTGTTTCCTTATCTCATTTTAAAATGTCTACTGATGGGATATTCTCTCCTCCCTCGATTTGAAAATAAAGATGGCTTTATGCAAAGAACCTCATTCATACTCTATGAACGGGCAGATATATAGTAGGTTAAATAAGTTTTGTTGAGTACCTCCTGTACTCAGCCTTGCGCACTTTTTGGACAGGTGAAGGTTCCTCTTCTGCTGATGGTTTCTACATGGACATCGACGAGTAGATCGGGGTTCCCGGGCAGCAGCCTGGAATCGATGGGCGGGACGTCGCTTTATGTTATGGCCTCTTAGGCCTTTTGGTTCTTGTTATGTAGCATAACATAATTTGCTTTCGTTGTTTGAGGTACTGTTGGGTCAGTGACCTCTGCTTGTAATATTTGCTATCTTCACTCTGTTAAGAGTTGGTTTAATAATGCTTTGAGTCGTAGAGTCACTGTTGTGTTACCGAATGTTCAACTGTTGACTCTCGAGATCGAGGTTAGGCTTATATCAGATGAAGATCTGGGATTTGTCTAGCTTGGCTCTCGGGGGTGCTACAAAGATGGAGCCCTTTGCTCAGCCCTTGTCGTCATTCTCTGTCATGGCGGAATCATGGCGGGAGTACAAAAATAGGAGTAATACACTATTATCTACAAAAACATGAGAGAGTAAGAAACATTTTTGATAATAAGGTGCAGTCCTTTGCTCAATCCTTGTCGTCCTTCATAAGGTCTTGTCACTACTTACCGTATCTAGCTTGTCTGGATATCGCCACCTGGAGAATTAATTCAACTTTTAACTTTTTTGAATGTGAATAATCTAGAAACTGAATATGGACTAATGCAATAGTATAGAAAAACAAGTATGTTGGGCAACTTATAAAAACAGGAGAAAGATACTGAAGGGACACTTAAAAGAATGTATTCGGAATTTTTGACACTTGCAGGGGTTGGTCTTGGGCAGCAGCATTAGCTCATTGATAGACTTAAAGCCTTACACTCATATATTATATCACAACCCAACAAAATTCATAAGTGTTGCACTGCTAGACTTAAGAAGACCGTCTACCAATTTACTCTGGGTTTAGATCATTTCCACAACTGCGCCGCAGCCACATATTGCATCAAGATGACGTGGAAACTAATAATTAACTTCTAAGATGTGTCTACTTTTGAAGGACCCATCCATCTTCATTTTCACATGGGTTCTCCTATAGAAAATAAGGCCTATATACGCTACCTGCATGGTATAGGGGCCAACATAGGATTAGCCAAAATAATTAGTCATGTAAATCACGATGTAAAATCAGAAGCCTTTCCAGTTTTGGTGACGTATCATTGTCACACTCAGATTCACAAAGCCAAGATGAATTGGTGCACAGCCAAGATGAAAGATCTCTATAATTGGCCAAAATATAACAACTGATACGGTTGATTTGTCAGTAACCTGCATTGTGAAATGGAGTACCGTAATACGAACTATAGTTTAAGCTCGAATTCCATAACTGGATGTACAGCATTCATGGGGCATTTACTATTCATTTGTGGCCACATTAGTGATCGGGGTTTGACAAAATTATAGATTGTTTTCAGAAGGCAACGGCCGCATCTAATCCAAGTACTGTATACAATATGCTAGGAAAGTAGATGGTTATAACTTACAGGGCAAAGGGATCCAAAGCCGTCGTCCTTCGTTTGGTCGTTGGTTGCAGTGTGGAGGATGATCTGCCGTACGCGCATTCTCAGCCAAGCAGAAATTCTGCAGAAGTGGAGGGTGTTCGTGACGGAGAGAGCTTCGTGTCTAGGCCGAAGATGGAGGGGTGATGGGCAGGGGATGTTGGCGCGCGGTGGCGGGGCGGGAGGATGATGGTGACGCGGGAGGGTCATGTGCTTCGGAAAGAGTCGGCGCCGGCGGCTGATGCCCCTTCGCGACGGCCTCCTTCAGCGAGTGCGATGGCGCGAGGTGAAGGGCTTCACCGGATCGCAGTAGCCCTTCCTTGCGGGCTATGGTGCGGCAAACTACGTGGAGGAGGAGCTCTTCCTGGTGACGATTTGATCGCTGCTCCCGTTCGTGCTCAGGTTGCCCGCAACATAGAAGCCTCCCGACGCTTGGAATTGCAAGGGACGGAGAGAAGGAAGGAGCTGCCATGGTGGGCTGACGCCCTTTTTCCAGCCGCGCCTTGCGCGTTGCGCCGCCACACCACGATAGGTCGATAGCAAAAAGACGCAAGGATAGGGTTTTCGGGGAAAGGGAACGCATCGTGGGCAGCTAATGGGCCATGTGCGTTTTTTTCCAGCCCACCCGGGATTGACGATCGAAGCAGCCTGCCAGACGATCGAGCGAGCGGGGCAGTTTGATCGGGATGTCCTGCCCGTTGACGTACGAAACCAAGTCCCATTTAATAGATAGAAAAGACTACATGTAATATAGACTTACAAAATTACCTAATTACCTAATATATAAAAGCTGAACTCCTTCGCGTCCATTCAGGCCATCCACGTCACCTGAATTGTTCTAACCGTTCGATCGATAAAACCAACGGCCTTGATCTGTCCACGTCTCCCCCTCCACGCGGTTACTGTTCATTCCTGATTATCTACCAATCAGACGCGGACATGCGTCCCGGTCGCCGCCCGCCCCGCCGGTCGCACTGGTTATTTTGTAAAAAAGCGTCCGGAAAAAAAACCCCGTAACCCGCGGTCCACAGATTAACACGTGGGGGACCTGTACGTAATTTCGTGAAAATGTACGGACCTTTTTGCAAAATGACCCCGCACAATCACTCCTTCTCCTTCCTCTCTCCCGCTCGCGTCCGAGGTCACCGCCGCCGCCGCCGCGCCGCGCCGCCTCCCTCGAATCGGCGGCCGCGAGGAGCTCCGCCGCCGCAGCCTCGGCGTTCTCGAAGAAGCTCGCTTGCCGAGACGAATTATGCGCGCCGAATTCGTTGCCGCCGCGGAAACGCTCGCCGCCGGCGACTCCGGCGACCATATGAATCGCCGCGCTACCCGGCCGGCTCGCCTCCTACTCATCTCGCACATCCATGCGGTCGCGGCTCCGCGCGAGCATGCCGCTGCGCCGTCCGAGTTCGGCGCCGCCGCCGGTTCCGCCGCCGCTGACGTCGAGGGCTGACGTCAGCGCGTGCGCGACTGACGTGCGGGCTGTGAGACAATTTTCTAATTGCAGGAAAAACACCAAAATTCAAACTATTCATATCTTTCCATATACAACTCAGAAAAATACGAAAAAAATACCATAATTTGCAGAAAAAATATATCTTTCCAGCCATCACATCTACATGCATGTTTATGAAAATTAAAAAAAATAGTAATTACAACAAATAATATTGCTTTCTATATTGACTAAATTAGGTGTAGCTTATACAAATACAATTCAAATTGCCACCTTATAAAAATTCTTTCTATTAAATACCTTCGCAATAATGGATGTTGATTACTTCTGCCATTTAATTGAATTTCACATCTACATATTCCAAAATTTCAACATTTTCGAATTCGTTTATTTTCCCGAAAGAACAAACAAAGTTGCAAGGCGAAAAACAATTCATCTTCAACAACTCTCGCAATCTAAACAACTTTCAAACGCACATTTCTTCGGATTTTACTAAATTTATTTATGGTTTTAACTGTTGTTTCACAGGTTTGTAAACTAATTTTTTTAAGCGTATGCTTTATTCTGTTACATTAATTTTCGAACCTACATAATCTGAACATAGTCTTAATTTTATTGATACATACTACACTAATTTTCGAGCCTATATGATTTAAACGTCGTCTTAATTTTTTGGATGCACGGGTGCGGCCCATCGAATTTCAAATCTACATATTCCAATAAAAAATAACATTTTTAGATCTACTCATTTTACGAAGGTAAAACAAATTCGAATCCACAAAATGGCCCATCCTGAACAATTTTTGCAAACTAAACAATTTTTAAATGCATGCTTCTTTGAATTACACTAGTTTTCGAATCTACATAATTTGAACATATGCACATCACCCTCTTAAATTTTTTTGATACACGGGCGCGGCATAGCCGCGCTCAAATCCCCTAGTGTAAAATAACACAGGCTCGTATGGACTTTCTGCAACGAAGCAATAGAAAAGCCAATATCAAAATTGTTCATTTCTTTTTAATATAACCAATTCCCTCACTTCCAAATTATAATAGTAATCCCTTCGTTCCACAATATAAGATGTTTAAGGTATACCACATGTTGTCTAAATTCATACTAAAATAAACTAAAACATGTCTAGATATATATGAGTGTACATATGAATATGGAAAATGGCTAAAACATCTTATATTGTGAAATGGAGGGAGTATGTATTAACTTTGTCCCGATTATGATTTACTAGATACATTTTAGTATGTAGATTCACGTACGCAACGCGCATGCATTCTTGTTTACAATGACTTTTGTTCCGGGGTTTCATATTGTTTGAAGCTTGCATGCCATTGCAAGGAATGATAGAAATACTACAACGATACATTAGAGTTTTTTTTTAAATAATACGATTTTTAAACAAAAATTCGAACAATAGTGCGCAAAAATAAAAAAAAATGCGCGCCGTCGGCAGGGCTCATGCCGAAAGCAACATATTGGCATGGCCCATGCCGTGTGGATTTCGGCATGGCCTATGCCGAACTAGCACAGCATACCATACACAACTTCATCTAGTTGCATATGGTAGGGTTTGTAACTTTTAATTAAAACAAAATTTGTTTAATCGTGTTTCAGTTCGAGGTGAAATATATATGAATTATATGCGTATCGATTAGTAGGTTTCATTCCCGTGATCGGTTTTAAGTTTAGTCGCCTCTAACTTCTTAATTTTGAATCGCTATTCGTACAATTATTTAACAAATTTTGTCAAATTCGTCGCACTCGGTTCACCGTTTGAATTTTCCTTTTACCAGTACATATATCTCACCCTTCTCCACAACTTTTACGTTGTAACTTTTTTATTTCGACAGATCGTATTTATGTTTTCTTTCAAATACATATTTTTTCTATAGATGCTACCGGAAAAATAAATACGTCCGTCGAAACAAAAAAGTTACAACGTAATAGTTGTGCAGAAGGGTGAGGTACATCTACTCGTGAAAGGAAATTTCAAACGGTCAAACGAGTGTGACGAATTTGACAAAATTCATCAAATAATTATTCAAATTGTGATTCAAAATTAAAAAGTTAGAAGCAGCCAAATTCGAAACCGATCACGAAAACGGAACCTACTCATCGATACGTATATATTTCATACATATTTCATCTCGAACCGAGACACGGTTAACCAAATTTTGTATTAATCAAAATAAATTAGAAGAAAAGGTGGAGTGCACGTGTGCATGATGGTACAGATTGTGCTGGTTTCGGTTGGAGTGGTGCCGAAAGTCACATTTCGGCATGGCCCATGCCGAAACTCACCTTTTGGCATGGGTCATGCCGAAAGTTGCACCTTTCGGCAAAGCCCATGCCGACAACGCGCTATAAGTGAATTTTTTTATTTTTGCGCACTATTGTGCGAATTTTTGTTTAAAAATCCTATTATTTAAAAAAAAGATCTCCGATACATTAAGCATTGCAGTGGGTATCTTTAAAAAATCTAATAAAACATACCTCATCCGTTCCAAATTAGTTGATGCAGATTTGTCTAGATACGGCCGTATCTAGACAACAAGACACGTCTAGATACATTCTTATTTAGCCATATCCGTATCAACTAATTTGGACGGACCGGAGTATGAAGTATGAAGTTGAAAATAGAACTATGCGAGATTTAGTTGATCATAGAACTCGAGAGACTTACTTAATAGATATGAAATTTATGCATTTTCTAATTTAGAAATCGTGATGATTTCAATGATGTACCTGATTACTATAGATAAGGATAAATCAGCAGATTGAATAAACAGATGATGTGGATGGATTCCTTGAAAATGTGATGCAAATTGCCGCATAATGTTTCTCAGACCTTTTTGAGCGGATACATAAAGAAGAACAGATAATGTCGAATAATAGTTATATGATTTTATAATTGAATATAATTGGAACACATTTAAATGATTGGAGAAATTAATTCCGAGTTTCTACTTGGACATGATTTACTTCTTTTATTACATAGTGGGATGGTATAATCTTATCGTTCGAATGATAAAAATACGATGTGGTAAATTTGATGGCTAAACAAAAAACAACAATGTGGATACTTACATGTAGAGATAAAAAATAATTAATAAATGCTAGTGGGCAATTGAATGGCTAAAGAAGTAAGTGATGTATATAGTTTGCGTGTTGAGAAAGGGAAACTATTCTAGTCTGACGTCCGATTCCTTCTCTTCGAAAGACCGAAGCTCGCCCGTGCGATGAAATCGAATCAGACGTTCGCTAATCACGCCACACCTTATAACGCGCCTCCATTCCTCCCGCCCCCTGAAGCTGCGGCGTGATTAGCGATCTGGACCTCCACGACCGCCTCAGCGACGCCATCCTCGTCGTCTCCAGCACCCACTTCCTCACCGCGCCACCGCCGCGCCCCTCTGCTTGAGCCCGTCGAAACGGGTACATGTTCTTCAAGGGCAGGCCAGAGGGTGGAGCGGAGGACAGCGACGACGGCTCGGCCCTGGTCGCAGCGGCGGAGGCCATGGCCGAGGCCAGGAGCCTGCACTCCATCCGGTCGGCGCTCGAGGACCTTGAGGACCACCTTGAGATTCCTGGGATTTCCCCCAAATCCCTCCACCTCTTCCGCGCCGCGCCGCCCGGATATAGAGGAGGGTCCCGCACCACGCCAAGGCTCAGGTCTTCCTCTTCCCGCCAGGATATGGAGGAGGGTCCTCCTCCCCGAGGTTGGCATCGTTCTCGAAGAGCTCAAGAAGACATCTGGCCAGGTGGACCGTGGAAGCATTTTTTTGATTCGATTGGAGCAATCATTATTTCTTTAGAAGCACAGTCCAAATTGTTAGAAGCACAGTTTTGTATCCAATGAATTTTACATGCCCTCGAAGCATGTTCATTAGCTATGGAAGTAAATTGTCAGGTCGATGGAAACATAACCTTGCCATGTTGAAATAAATCAATAAGATCAGTACTTATTTTTGTATTTGAAGCAAGTTTTCACTGCATGGGTAGCATTTTTTGGTTATCTCGAAAACAGAACAATTGATTTTGAACGCCCAGAAAATGATGCTTCTATGTATCAAGAACAATGTTTGTTGCCTTATACTTCGATGCTTCATGGAGAATTGTTAAACGGATTAATAAATTGTTTCAATCCAGCAGGAAATGAATCAATAAGATCAATACTTATTTTGTATGTGAAGCAAGTCTTCACTTCATGGGTAGCATTATTTGGTTATCTTGGAAGCAGAACAATTGATTTTGAGCGCCCAGAAAATGATGCTTCTATGCATCAAGAACAATGTTTGTTGTCTTGTGCTTCCATGCTTCATGGAGAATTATTAGCCGGATTAATAAATTGCTTCAATTCAGTAGGAAATGACGCTTCCATGCATTCAAACAATGAATTAATTACGGGCTAATTAATGGCCGGCGCATTATTTAGGCTGGAACAGTTTAGGCTGCATTTTTTGGCAAGGAAGCAATAGACAGCTATTATTACGGAGCAATTAATGCTATCATTTGGTCAAAATTCACGGGACTTGCTTGATACATGGAATGGCCTGGAGCTGGAGCTGGCCCGATGGGAAGCTACGATCGGACGTACGATGCCTAGTGGTCTCCGTTGAGAAAGACAAATCCAGTTAGTTGGGCTTTACTCTATAATAAGTATAAATGTAACGATTTTCTCTTTATTAACAAGCCACACTATTAGCTTACGTAATATATAAAATCCTGTACATAACAATTTCTTATGCAATTGGCCGTGGAAAATTCCTATTTAAAACTTATTGCGTTTGTCACGGAATGCGGTAGTGCATCCACGTAACGTCATTGGTGTACTAGCCTAACAAGGCAACGACCAACATTTTCTTTAGTTTTCTATGTTTTTTATGTTTTCTTTCTTTTAATTTTTGTTTAAATGTTGTGTGCATTCTCCTACATTAAATATTATATTTTATTTTTACCTCTTTAAAATACGTAAACACTTTGTAGATGCAGCGATGCACACAAATCACAATAATAATTTTGTTCCTTATTTTCCGTGTCTATGTTTTCCTTTTATTTATTATTGTAGTTATGTATTATTTATATTTTCATTTTAGTAACTATATGACTATTTTGTAAGAAGCACAAACATTATTACACAAGATATGAACATTTATTCACGTCAAAAAAAGATATGAACATTTATTTTCTGTACCATGAATATTATTTAAGTTACTAATATTTATTTTAGTTGCCCATGTATTACGAGGGATAATTTATGTGCCATCGATGAGACTCTCGTCGGGACTGTGCCTTAATTACCCTCCAGTCACACACACGCATGGCCTGTATTTTCTTTGCGTACTTTTGGGTTGGGGAGTGAGAGCATACTGTAAAAGGGAAGATAAAGTGCAGAAACGAATGTAAATTATTGTGATTTATGATTGTGTGAAAAAGCAAAAAATAATAATATGGCGACAATTATTTGCGTGATTGCATGAATCGGTGGAGTGTAATATAGACGAATAAATAGTTGAGTGAAGACTGGCAGGAGGAAACGGAACCTTACATGTTATTTAAAATTTAGATGTTCTTTAAACCGTAGGGATAGAGATGTACAGAATAATCCAACCTTTTTTACCTTTCTTTGCTTAAAAGTGTAAATAATAGAAATTATTTCTTATGGATATGTTCATTTCATATTCTTTTAGTAGAGGGAGATAATTACTTGTGTATTGTCACGGGTAATAATTTATTTATCAACGGTGAGACTCTCCGCTGTGTGCGCGCCTCACCTGACCCGTATGCTAGTCTGTAAGTTGCATTTTTTACACTATTTCTTGAGGAAGCGAGAACATGATGTAAAAGGCGGTTAATTATGGTAGTACGATTCATGGTAGAGTAAAGAAGAAATGTAAATTATGTTGATTTAACGATTGTGTGATGAAAAAAAAGAATTAAGGTGATTGATTGAATCACTACTTTCCAGCTGATTGAATATGTGGAGTTGTAGGGTTGGACAAATAAAAGGGTGGAACAGAGGCTAACACGAAGCAAGACCTTACATGTCTTAAAGTAGTTTCTAAGTTTCACATATAATAAGAAACTTCGGAAAATACGTGAACATTTTTTTTTACTATAGGAATGTTCCTATTTACAATTCATGCAAACAAGTAATAATAATTTTTTTCCTCTATGAAACCGGTCAATAAATTTCATAAGACTAAATACACTTATGTTTCCTTGTATTAAATTCATATATGTTCGTTATCGGTTCAGGCCACATCAACTTCAACCTTCTGCTGTAGCGACATATGGCTAGCGATGAGTCGTTGGCCGGTTGATGATGGTAGAAGGGTCACCACTGAATCTATATATTTCTGTGAAAACATTTGTGACAATGTAAATTCACGCTTGCTTCGTTACTTTAACAAACGAATGCGGTGGCCCAAATCTCGTATTTGTGATGAAAATCCCGAGCTTTGTCCTAGTGGCCCATATATGATGGTCTCGAGGCCACACAAAGACAGGACAAAGAGCTGAACGATGACCAGAAAAAAGATACTACCGCGTCGCCCTCCCTGGCGGCTCGGGGGATCCAAAAACCACCACCGCCAGATCTCCCTCCACCGCTCCCCCTGCCTGGCCGCCGCCGGAGGAAGGCGCCGGCAAAGCCGTGCGCGTCCGAGGAAGGCGGTGGCGGGGCGTCCTCCTGATTTCGCGGCAGGGCGGGGCGTCCGCAGCGGCGACTGCAGATGGCGTCGGGGACGCGGCCGGGCGCGGCGGTGCGGCGTGGCCGGGCGCGGAGGCGCGGCGAGGTGGTGGCTGGGCTGCGGCTAGGCGGGTTGTTGGCGGCGCGCGCCCGCGGGGCCGCAGGTCGGGCCGGATCTGGGCCCTGCGGGCCGGCTTTGGTCGCGATTCGCGATGGAGTCTGAGCGCGGTGGAGGAGCCTCCAGGCGAGGAGGTGGTTTCTCCAGGCGCGCGGTAGAGGAGACTGCGGAGGCGGGCTGCTGTCCGGCGGTGATGCATGGCTGGAGACGCTCCCGTGCGTGTGGTGGCTGCTGCGGTCTGCCGGTTGTGGTCAGGTGGTGCTCCGGCGCCCGGGTGTGAGGAAGCCGGGGCGGCGGCCCTGGACTGAAGGCTGCTGCTGCAGCGATGTGGGCGGCCGCGTACGCCGTCGAGGCAGGGGGGGTGCCACGGTGGGGTTCCGGCGCGCAGCGGCGGACGCGAAGGTGCTGGTCGGCGACAAGGAGGGTGGTTGACGACATGGCCGGGATGCCATCCTGCTGCTTCCGAAGCTTTGCGGTCGGGTTGAACTCCGGGCGAAAGCTCGCATTGACTTCGGTCGGTGCCGACGACGGCGACGCCCTCGGGCGTCGTTCCCTTTCTTGATTGCGTCGTCGTGGAGCTTTTCGACCTCGTCTAACGATTGCTGGTTCCAAGTTATCCGGGTGAAAACCTTTGCTCCTTCGTGAGCGGGCGGCGGTGACGGTCTCGTCACTACCTTGTTGGAGGCGCCGCTTTGGAGCCCTTGGCCGGCGCGGTGCAACGGTTTCGCGACGGATGTGCAGAATGGCGTGTGGTCATGGGTGGTGGATGTCGGAGCAGCGGCTCCGGAAGGTGGTGGTGCGTCGAGGCGGCGGCCTCGATCTCCCACGCTACGACGGTCTATGAGGCGGAGCCGTTGTTTAGTGCGGGCTTGGGTGGCGACCTGGATGAAGACTGCTTGGGTAGAGGGTTCGTCGACCCGGCTGGATCGTCTTCGGGCAATGCGAGGGTCGATCTGGTTGCTACACCGGGGCGGCGGTCCCGGAATAGGTGGTTTTGGTGGCAACCTGGATGAAGACTGCGTGGGCAGAGGGTTCGTCGACCATGACTGGATCACTTTCGGGTAATGCGAAGGTCGATCTGGTTGTTACGCCGGGGCGGCGGCTTCGGAGCAGGTGGTGTGTGTTGTGGCGTTTGTTGACTTGGGTCGTGTGGGCGGCGAGTCGCTTCGTTTGTGTCATTCTTTTGTACAAATTGTATGGTTTTTGGACCCGGTTTTCCTTATAAACTGGGTCAACTCTTTCTATCTATTCGGGCGGTGGATACGACCACCTTATACCTCAAAAAAAAGAGCTGAACGACAACCCAATGTGAGAAAAGAAAAAAGTTTGAGGGCCCGTTCTCATTTTTTTTTTGTGTGTTTGCTTTAGGTTTCTGTCCTAATTTGGAAGATGAAGTGTTGGCGGCTCACTGAAGATGAAATAAGGTCCCGTTCCGACAACATGTCTAGCGTTGTTATAGGGCATGTGAAGATGTGTTTCCTGTGGATCTCATGGAATTCGGCCGGTGTTTGTATTCGGTCGATCCATTTGGATTCGGTCTTCATTCGTCTCCGTTCGTGTGTCTACAGTTTTGATAAGTAGTTCTGATCTACGCTTCTATTTATCGGTGACGGTTGATGTTCAAGTGCGCTGGTCCTTTGATGGCTTAGCACGACGGGTTTCCGACTGTCTAGTGCAACAAGTTTTGTCCCGTTCCGGCGATGGAGGGGTGATGACAGCGGGCGCCTTCGACTCGCTCTAGTGTTTGCAGTCGTTATTAGGTGGTCTACGGATCTGGATGTAATTATGGTTACTTCTTGGGTTCGTTGTGCTATATTGACCGTTTATAAACCAGAAGTTTTCTTTTAAAAAAAGACAGGAGAAAGAGCCAGAAACTGAGCAAAATATTTAGCGCCCATAGACAGCATCGCATGGAAAAGGTTTTTATTTCTTTTGAGCTGATGGAAAAGGTTCTGGTACAACAAGGAGAATCTGTACTACCGGGATTCTTCTGGCGGAATGTGCCGACGAGCAAGTTGTTGAATCCCGGACGTCCATTCGGATCCGGCGGCACAGAATCCGTGTCCTAGACGGTAGTACAGATTCTCCCTCGCAGTCGCAGTACCATCTCTCCTGGCCATAGACCGTAGCTGCGGCTGCGCGCGCTTGTGTGGCCGAAAGAGCAGCGCGGGTGGGTAGACTGTCTCACTGCACGGCGAGCCGGAGCCACCATGGTCCCCACGTCCCTGTCGGCCACCCTGGCGCCGCCGACTCCTCCTCCTCCGGCGGCCACCAGGAGCGCGCCGCGACGCGCGCCATTCAACGCTGCGCCGATGGCCGCCGCCGCCTCGAGCGCGTTGCTGGCCGTGACGCCGGCCGCGCACGCCGTGTCCTTCTCCAAGGAGGACGTCGCCGGGTCGCTCACCACGGTACGCCAGCGCCTCCTGCCTTTCCTCTATCTGACGTTCGGTTCTTTTCCCGTTGCATTGTGGTTGAGTAGTGCTCGACTGATTGGTTGTTCCCTAGGTTGTGGACACGGTGGACACGGCGATTGGCGTCGGAGGCCAGGTGGCCGGGCAGTCCGTGGCCGTTCTTAGAGCACTGGGCGAGGCCGTGAAGCCAGCGCTGCCGGTGCTGCAGAGCGCCGGCGAGCAGGCCCTGAAGCTCGCATCGCCGGTGGTCTCCGACGTTTCTAAGCAGGCGACGGAGGCGCTCCAGGGCGCCGGCGTCGACCCCGCCCCGCTCCTATCCGCTCTAAAGGTACGTTCTCCCAGCCTACGTCGACCCCTTGATTGCTCAGGGGATGCATTAATTCCATGACGCTGCTCTGTTCAGTAGACAATCGCAGATGCGGCGCAACCGGCCATCGGCGCCGCGAAGCCGATCGCCTCCGGGACCGTGGAGACCATCGGGTCTCTGGGCGGTGCGGACTACGTGGTGGCCGCCGGAGCCGCGTTCCTGGCGTACCTGCTCCTGCCGTCGGCATGGTCACTCGTCTCGTTCAGCCTACGCGGCTACAAAGGCGACCTGAGCCCAGCGCAAGCTCTGGACATGGTCACGTCTCAAGATTACCTCCTCATCGACGTGCGAAGCGAGAAGGACAAGGGCAAAGACGGCGTGCCGCAGCTCCCATCCAACGCCAAGAACAGGCTCATCTCTCTGCCGTATTCTTCTCGCTTCATCAATCACTCATGACCTCACCTCACATAGAATCGGCTACACCGCCTCTGTTTTTTTCCTCAATTGACCACAGTCTGTACTACACTGTTCTCCCACAGGTTAGAGGAGCTTCCAAACAAGATTAAAGGCATGGTGCGCAACGCTAAGCGAGCCGAGGCGGAGATCGCCGCCCTCAAGATCTCCTACCTCAAGAGGGTCGGCAAGGGCTCCAACATCGTCCTCATGGACTCGTCAGTACACCGACGACACACATTGCTCTGCATTTGCTTTCTGAACGTAAACACAATGACGATCAACCTCTCTCTCTGTCCTGTAGTAATATGCATGTCTGCCTTGCAAAATGCAGGTACAGCGACAGTTCCAAGATCGTTGCCAAGACACTCAACAGTGTAGGGTTCAAGAACTGCTGGGTCATGACCGGTGGCTTCTCCGGCCGGAAAGGGTGGGCGCAGAGCCGCCTCGGAACGGAGTCCTACAACCTCTCCGTGGTCGAAGTCGTCAGGCCCTCGCGGGTGATTCCGGCGGCCGCCGATCGGTTCGTGACGGCTTCGTCGACTTCAACTCCCTCAAGGACGACGCGAAAGCTTCTTCCTGGCAGCGTGGACGGCTGAGAAGAGAATGATTTGAGCTTGATCGCTGTAACAATCTGACATCCATTTCATTAAACTTCCAACTCTTGGTCTGTAAATTGATTGTTCGGTAACCTTACATTGTTAGTACTGTATAAACTGCTTACAAGTGTCATCAGAAGAAAACAACACAACAATCGCAGGGTTCAAATCAGACCCAAAAAATATCATGGGGATTTCTGTCCGATCTGTGACATTTGAGAGTAAAACCTATACTTATAATCCAAAAATAATGGAAAGAACATTCCGTTCCATCTATCGAATAGGCCCGTGAGGAAACTGGTTAACTGGCCCAGCTGGATCCCTAGAAAAAATTGCTTCGTCGGATGAGGCGGATAAGCTGATGTACAAGTTGAGGGATCACGTCTTTGCACCATGGGCTTGTAAGAAGGGTGTAGTCCTGGTGCTAGAACCAACATTGCGGAGTGCTTGGAAATGGAGCTTCCGAAAAGCGTCTGACCTTACTCACTAGGGAATCACTAACAACGCCGACGGCAAATGCCGTCGGGCTCTGCACGGCTACCCTCGGCGTAGTGGTACGACGACGGCAACCGTCGGCGTAGCATCGTCGGCGTAGAATCCATCGGCGTAGTTTTTGCCGTCGGGTTAATAGCTATGCCGACGGCATAGCTCCGTCGGCATAGCTCTACCAAATATTTTTTCGAAAACAAATTTTTTTTTAAAAGGTTTTTTTTATTAAAAAAATCCAGTTTTTTTCAACCTTTTTCATTATTATTTCAATACCGATTTAGTCATCTAATTAATCTCATATCACACACTTAAGCTAAGGTCAAACTATCCACCATTAGTCAAACTTCCCAGACGGTCACCCATTCTCAGATTGCTATAGACCAAGCACGCTTAACTATTGAGTTCTATTCTAATGAGATTCCAATTGAGATGTCATACCTTGTTGCTATTAGTATGATATCAATCATATTAACCCTCATTCATGATATTACACTTTTTAATATTTAAAATTTCAAAAATAAGATTTAAATAAACAAAATAACTATGTTTAATAATACTTGAATAATAATAATAATAATCAATTATTTTACTTTAGTTTTATCTTTTCCATTTAATAAGAAATAATTCATATCTTCATATTTGTATATCGGAATTAACTAAATAAAATATCTATATCGATCATAAAAATAAGAGGAATCTAAATATGACATAAATGTCATCATTTTCATAATGAATAATATCTTTTAAAACAAACAAGAACCAACATAAATCAGCATAAAGTCAATTAAAGAGGGGAATTTAGATAGAAAGATAGGAAATTCCTCATATTTAGGGATTATCCATCAAATATGTACTACTCTTTGTGAAAATTAAATGGGTGTCATTTTGGACCATATTTTATGTACTTGCTTCATAAAAAAAGTCATTTTTAGCACTTTAAAAATGGAAAATGATATTTCTAAAAAGAATTTTGAAAATCGCTTCGGCGACGTTGTTTCCCATACCATGGCACACATATATGCTGAATATGGGCACTTTATCACAAACTATGACACGATAATGGCCAAACATTGGTCATTTGGCTTAAAACTTATACATGTTTGTAGATAATTGACATTTTTTTGAAATATTGTTTTGAAAAGTTTGTCAAAACACAAGTTTGTCATTTTTCCTAGAAACTGGTACACATAAAAGGAGTCCATGCCAAAGGGTTTCTTTTTTTTTAGTACTTTTTCATATTTTTTCATTTCTTTCAAAAAACGGTCAAAAAGGAGAGCATGGCTATTCATCAAAAGTGGTCGAATTTTACAAAAATATCGACGGTTCTATGTTGTAACCACTACTTGTGTACCTTAAAATTATTTTGTAAGAATTTCAGAGCAAACTATCACACAGTTGTAGTTCAAATTTGAATTACTTTCGAAAGATTGACATAAAGTCAATTAAAGAGGGGAATCTAGATAGAAAGATAGGAAATTCCTCATATTTAGGGATTATCAATCAAATATGTACTACTCTTTGCGAAAATTAAATTGGTGTCATTTTGGACCATATTTTATGTACTTGCTTCATAAAAAAAGTCATTTTTAGCACTTTAAAAATGGAAAATGATATTTCTAAAAAGAATTTTGAAAATCGCTTCGGCGACGTTGTTTCCCATACCATGGCACACATATATGCTGAATATGAGCACTTTATTACAAACTATGACACGATAATTGCCATACATTGGTCATTTGGCTTCAAACTTATACATGTTTGTAGATGATTGACATTTTTGTGAAATATTGTTTTGAAACGTTTGTCAAAACACAAGTTTATCATTTTTCCTAGAAACTAGTACACATAAAAGGAGTCCATGCCAAAGGGTTTCTTTTTTAGTACTTTTTCATATTTTTTCATTTCTTTCAAAAAACGGTCAAAAAGGAGAGCATGGCTATTCATCAAAAGTGGTCTAATTTTACAAAAATATCGACGGTTCTATGTTGTAACCACTACTTGTGTACCTTAAAATTATTTTTGTAAGAATTTCAGAGCAAACTATCACACAGTTGTAGTTCAAATTTGAATTACTTTCGGAAAATTGACATAAAGTCAATTAAAGAGGGGAATCTAGATAGAAAGATAGGAAATTCCTCATATTTAGGGATTATCCATCAAATATGTACTACTCTTTGTGAAAATTAAATGGGTGTCATTTTACACCATATTTTATGTACTTGCTTCACAAAAAAAGTCATTTTTAGCACTTTAAAAATGGAAAATGATATTTCTAAAAAGAATTTTGAAAATCGCTTCGGCAACGTTGTTTCTCATACCATGGCACACATATGTGCTGAATATGGGCACTTTATCACAAACTATGACATGATAATGGCCATACATTGGTCATTTGGCTTGAAACTTATACATGTTTGTAGATGATATGGCTTGAAACTTATACATGTTTGTAGATGCTTGACATTTTTGTGAAGTATTGTTTTGAAAAGTTTGTCAAAACACAACTTTTTTGCTTGGTTGTGTTAGGTTGATACATAAGGCCATGGGGAACCAACATTTCATCTACTCCGTTGCACGATTCCATGCCCGGCACCCGAAACGGGAGTTTTACACCTCTAAGTGCATGAACTTGCTAGGGGGTAAGAGGGGTCGATGTAGCGGGTCGCACCTCGGAGTTGTATCTTGGTTCCCACAGCCTACCAACACACTAATATACATATGTTAGGGGTCCATGCAAGTTTTGGTGGGGTTCCGACGCTCCAGACCCCCGACACGGAGAAACCCCACATCCGCTGGGAAAAAGTCAAACACGGCGATCTACCCCTTTAAACGGCGCCGAGAGGGGGTAGACACAAGAACTTTTTTGCTTGGTTGTATTAGGTTGATACATAGGGCCATGGGTAACCAACATTTCATCTACTCCGACGCTCCGGACCCCCGACACGGAGAAACCCAACATCCGCTGCAGATTCCATCGCGTTACCCCCATGTGTCCTTATATTGTGGCCAACATTTGATCATAATATTTGTACAATTAGTTCTTACCTTAGCTATTGTGATTTGATAAATTTTGAATGTAATATGATTTTTTATGGAAAAAAGTGAAAAACAATTTTTTCATGTGGTGAGCCCGACGGTAATGCCGTCGGCATTACTGTGTGATTTATTCAAGTGGGGAGCCCGACGGCGTTTTGACGGTGGCCGTCGGGCTCACTACTCGAATGCTGACGGCATTCTGGCGCCGACGGTGATTTCTGTTTCGTCAGGCTCACATAATAACGCCGACGGCCCCGACAAATTGCCGTCGGCACTATCTGAAGGAGCATTTTCCCTCATGTGTGGTTTTGGTAATTAAATGACAATCTCTATGGACTAATGTTTGCATTGAGATATCTTATAGATCGTGTCCATGAGAATAGTAGAGTTCATGTGTTGGACTCTTGAAGCTTATTTGATGACCAAGGTTCCATTCAACGGTGTATATTATGGATGGTCATGTGTTGAGTGGAGCATTTGCAAGTATGTCTTGAAGGAGTCAAGACATCATATTAGCAAAGAAAGATTGGAAGATAAAAGGTTGATCAAGTTGTTGATCAACACACAAAGCTACAAGATGTCCCAAGTGGGATCATGTATCTATTGGGATGGTAATCACTTGTCCATATAGCTTTGTGAACTAACCCATGATATGTGTGTATGGTATCTTTATGTGGGGTTAGGTATCTTCCCATGGGCTTGCATCAAATGAAGATTTCATATAGCTCGTGGAGGATGACGTCATGTGGTGAACGTCATCAAGGATAAGATGCGCAAGACCAAGAGAAGCTTTCTCGAAGAGATCCTATGCTTGGAGCTTGCTATGGATGCATGAAGACGAAGCTAAGCGAGACTCTCCCATAATGGAGTATGGGGGAGTATTTGGAGATGTCTTCATCAAGCATGTGCTAGCAAGCGCAATCAAGAAAGGTGATCCACTTGAAGAGATCAAGATAGTCATCATCTAACTCAAGTGGAATGCTCAAGGCAAAGGTATGATCTTGATAGGGCTATAGGATAGATAGGCGTACTATCAAGAGGGGCTCTCGAGTGAGTAACTTGATCGCATCTTTGTGGAGAGCTCAAACCTTTGCATACTTGGCATATCATATTTCCTGGTTCTTATTTGGCTCTTATCCATGTGAGGAATTAGAGCTTGGTTCATCTTCATGCCAAGCGCTAGCTCATCCAATTCGGGATTTCATTCGTTCATCTTGTTGTGTTTTGGATGTTGGGTTTTGGTGCTTGTCGTGTTCCTCATGACAAGCCCAAGTGCTTCGAAAACGGTTTTACTTTGGCAAACTTCTTGCGTTTTCGGTGGCGGAAATATTGCCGGTTCGACCATGAGGAAAGTCCCACACCTTGCCATGTGTGGTGACTTTGCTCTATTTATGGGATGCAATCCCTGTGCTCGTCGCTATCTTTCCAACAAAGTTGGTTTCACATCATTCGGAGTTCATTTGCAAAAGTTATAGCGGTTTTAGTTTGGCTGTTCTGAACCGGATTATTGGGGCCGGATATTTCGTTCCACCGGAATTTCCGGTTCCCCAACTCGTCCAAGAAATCGGCTAAGGAAAGAAGGAAAAGAGGTGCTGGACTCAACCGGAAATTGTGGTCGGATATTTTGATGACCCGGAATTTCCGAGTTGCCCTCAAAGAGCCTCGCGAAAACGGCTAAGGAATGTTTGGTTTTGGTTCTGACTCCAGCCGGAATTTCAGCTCGGAAATTTCATGGACTCGGAATTTCCGGTTGACCGGAATTTCCGAGTATCACTTATACCGGAATTTCCGAGTTTCGAAACAGCCAACGGCTATATTTCCTGGAGAGCTATAAATAGCCCTCCCCTTCTTCTTCCTTGAGACAACCAAGGCAGCACGTTTTCCCTCTCTCTCCTACTCCATTGTTGACCTTGGAAAGCTCACTTCCCTCTCAATCCCTCCATAGATTCTTGCATATTCTTTAGGGAAAGTTGAGAGGAGATCTAGATCTACAATCCTACCAATCCATCTCTCCTCTAAGTGAGGGGAACCTAGTGGATCTAGATCTTGGAGTTCCTTTGTGGTTCTTCTCTTTGTTCTTCCTCTCTTCTCCCCCCACAAGCATTAGTTGCTTTTGGTGGGATTTGGGAGTGAAGGATTTGACTCCTTTGTGGTTTCTTGTGTTCTTCCTCTCTTATTCCCCCATAAGCATTTGTTGCTTTGTTGGAATTTGAGAGTGAAGGACTTGAGCACTTCGTGTGCTCTTGCCATTGCATTTGCATCGGTTTGAGCCCTCCACGAGGATTCGTGGTGGTGATACTTGTGAGCTTGTTACTCTTGGGTCATTGGACCCTAGACGCCTTTTGTGGCCGGCCTTTTGTGGCCAAGACCTTTTTTGGTCAAGACCTTTTGTGGTCACTTGAGAGCCCCCAATTAAGTTGTGGGTGTGTGCCTCAAGACTTGGGAGCCCCCAATTAAGTTGTGGGTGTGTGCCTCAAGATTGTTGTAAGGGATTCGATCTCCGCCCAAAAGGGGATCAATAGTGGAAGGTGAACTCGCAAACTTTTGTGGTTGAGTTCATCAGGAGAAGAAGGTGAGCCTTGGTGGCGTTGCGGCTAACCTGTTGTGGTTGCGCACACCTCTCCAACGAGACGTACACCTTTGGGTGGAACTCGGGAATACATCCTCGTCTCCGCGTGCCTCGGTTATTTCTATACCCGAGCTCTTTACTTATGCACTTTACATTGTGATAGCCTTCGTGCCTGAAGTCATATATATATCTTGCTATCACCTTGTTACTTGTATTGCTTAGCATAATTTGTTGGTGCACATAGGTGAACCTAGTATATTTAGGTTGTATGCTTGCTAAAGTAAAACACTAGTTTTATTCCGCCTTTATCAAGCATACCGGAATTTCCGGTCCATCTTGGTTCGGAAATTCCGGCTCCCCGGAAAAAGTTTTAAATCGCCTATTCACCCCCCCCCCCCCCCCCCCCTCTAGGCGACATCTGTCCGTTCACTATCAGCGTTTCCGTAGTGACTGTTGACGACCCTTTTGAGTCATGAACCTGAGGTTGCCTATATATTTACTGTCATCCGAGGTTTTCTTGGAACTCAATTGCTATTCCTTGACTCCTCGTGCAAGGCACTGTTGACTCTTTTAGGACATCTATATGTAGATCTTAACCAAGTCATGAATTATTATACTAGCATGACTGTATGAGTATCTGAAAGTGCTAAAGCTAGCAGTGCTTTGGTTCACTGAATAGATGCTGTGATCGATCATGTTATCTAAGGCTGTGTTTGGATGTAGGAGTTCAGCCTCGGAATTGTCCATTTGGAATTGCCGTCCCGAATTTTGGTGTTTGGTAGGAATTGGGCAGTGGAATTTGAGTCGAATTCCACGCGAGGCGTCATGCGCGTCCGCACCTCTGTTGCCAATTCCGAGCCTCAGGGCTGGGAATCGCTCGGAATTCGGAAACGCTTCCCACCCGCCTGCGCGGCTCCTTCCTCCTATCTCCCTGCTCGCTCCTCCTCCCCGCGACAACTCCTCTCTGCACGGCTCGGCGGTGTGGCACCAGGTACTCTGGCGAACTTTCTGTACGCGCCTGTGCCTCTCTCCCCTACCTCAGCCTCCTCTCACCTTCCCCGGCTGTTGCCAGCCCCGCTCGTCTCCCCCGCTGGCCCTAACCCTAGATCAAGATGGAACGGCGGCGGCAGGATGAACGGCGGCGGGCCGACGAACAACGGCGGCGCGAGAGGGCATGGAGGCGCTAGAGGACATGGCCGGCGGCCCCTGTTCCCCTACCCCAACTTCCTCTCTCTCGCTCCCGCGACAGGCCCCGTGCTTCCCCTGTTTTTCTTTCGACATTGAGAGTTTGAGACAGAGGCTTCCGTTCCAGTTCCCTTCTCCAGCAATCCATGGCCACGCTCGGTTGCATCTCCTCGCCGGGCCCGTGGTGGCCACGAAGGTGGAGAGCGAGCGACGCATCCTGTGCCTCCCGTTGTGCCTCAAGAACAAGCGCAGCCACGCAAGTACTCCTGCAGCCAGTGCCTCCACCGCCTCGTCACCCTCTACAACTAGCGTAAGCGAGATCGAGCTGCCTCCTCCTGTCCTGATCGAGGCTGCCTCATCTCTACCGATCCCATCCATGGCAAGGACAATCAGGTCGAGTTCTTCTCCTCGTCGTTGCTGCAATTGACTCAAATTCTGAAGTACAAGTTAATAAAATTTTGGGGGTGCCTAGGACGCACTCGAGTGAGACTTAAGATATGTCTCACTCACCTGACGTCATGAGATTTGTGGGCGCGGTGCTCCCAGCCTTTTTTGTCTTGTGGCTTTTTTGGGCTTGTTCTTGTCTCGGACCTGGGCTTTTGTGGACCCAGGAGAATCGCAATAAAGGTTCTGTGGGCTTCATGTTCAGGAGAATCGCAAGAAAAGCCCTGGAACTTGCTGCGTACGTAACGGACTTTGGAAAAAGGCTGACCTAACCACTAGATCAAAACAAAACAAAAAAGAACGGGGAAAAGGCCTATACCTAACCACACCTGCTACCTTGATCTACGATCGCTAGTTCTGCTCCATCCTCCATCTTCTTCTCCTCCCGACATCACAAGAAGATCTAGAACAACTAGGTGGATGATGGCGCCCTGAGCAAGAAAAACACGAACTAGCTAACTGGAGGAGATGGATCTAGAACAGGACACTCACCAAGGTGCGTAGAGATCAGATCGTTTCGGTCCCTCCTCTCATGTCCTCCTTGCGGTACTCAATCCTACAAAAAACATGCTGCTCCTGTAAAAAGCTTGACCTCGATCCATCTGAACCCACCCCCTCCCTGCTCTCTTATTCAGTAATGTACTGCTGTTCCCTTTTTTTCCAAACAGCACAGGAAAAATAGCTGAAAATATGAGTTAATTTGTACAGGAGGGCCTATCTCCGAAGAAATCATCATAGGTGGGCCTATCTTTGAAGAAATCATCATAGGAACTCAGGTAACAAAACAAAGTGATATGTTGCAACAGGTGATGGTGCTTTTATTTCACCCAATGGCAGTCTATGTAACAGCAATGTAAAAACTACAGATTCCATCATACATTAGCAGTCAAAACAATGGCAGGGCGTCGACTAATAACCCATTTGTTCGACTCAATCAGGTAATGATCATAATTTTGATGGTTCATAAATCAGATTCCAGAAATAAACTGTGACAAAGAACACAATAAAAAATGATTTATAACAGACAAATGCACGAATTAATGTTTCTGCAGATTCCACCATTGGGTATCTTTCAGAATGGAAGCAACGCGATGTTTCGTGGGACAGATCATCAAGAGAAACAGGTAAAACACCTACACAAAAAAGGCTTGCTATTTTGCCCCAAATGAAAATATGAACTCTATTCAACACAAAAACTTCACATAAACAAATGTTGTGGCACATAACCCACAGGCAAATATTGGAGTGCAGCAGCATTATTTGCCATGTCTACCAGCAGCCAGCTATGAAGCAAGCAACACTAGCGCCATGCAGGTACAAAAAATTAAACAAGGAATCAACAATTTACTCACCTTTAGAATATTCGCAAAAACTGATTGAATCTTCTTTTGCAGATGAGCAAATCTTGGTTTCCAAAAGCATACACGTCTCTGGACCGAAGCACTGATCCTGTAAAGTTCATGTGTTTTTGTTTCTTTTGTTAATTACCGATTAAAACAACAAAATAAGAAGTAAAAACATAAAATTGTTTTAATGCATCACAGTTTGAACATATGAGCTGGGAAATGGAGTCTTCATATACAGAATTGCTATTAGGATGTGGATCATCAACACCGGCGCAGGTATGCAACAAAAAAAACAGAAAGAGACAAAAAATAATGGTGAGGTATATAGTTCACTAACTTTATTTTTTTTCAGGCTCAATTCCAGAAAAATCAGCCAACAAGCATTGAACATATGGGTGACGAGGTCAGTAAAAAAGAAAAATATACAGTTGGAATACTCAGAAAAAAGAATGAAAACAAAAATAAGCACACTGACCCCCTTGATTCCCATGTTGTTTTGAAAAAAATGGCAGAAGGAGATGTTCATGATAACAGAACGCTACGGGCAGCAATTGGACAACCAAAGCAGTGAAGAAAGCGAAATCCAACCATCAGAAACAGCCGACGAAGCAACCGCTAGAGCATTTGCCTATGCTGAAGAAATCCATGAAAGCTACTTTGCAGAAGAAGAACATGACAGTTATGAACCACCAGACTGGGGGACCAGCAAGGGCGATGCCGAAGAACAGACAGAAAATGCAGAACAAGAAGATGAGAACCTAGGGTTTTCTGAAGATGAACAAGTACAAGAACAAGAACACCAACACGAGCATGATCAAGACAACTCCATAGCATCCATAGTTACTGAGTTGATCCATGATACAACAGAGTCCAATACTAATAATGTAGAGACTGATGAGGTGGATGAGCTGACACAAGATGATATCCGCATATTCTTGGAAAATGAAAAAAGTGTAGAAGCAGCCCGGAGTTGTAGCCAAGAAGTTCTCAGCCACCATGTTCCACACTTGGATATGATATTTGATACAGAGGACCAAGCATACAACTTCTACAATGAATATGCATCAATATGTGGGTTCTCAATTAAGAAAGCAAACAACTACAAGGGAAAAGGGGGACCTGGGGCGACATCTACAAGGCTAACTTACAGATGTAACCGAGCAGGCAAGGTTGTAGCCCAGGAGGTTTTGGAAGAGCGGAAGAAAAAAAGACAGATAAGGAACCAAGAAAAGAAAGGGGCAACAGTAGCAGTTGAAACAAGGAAAAGAAATAGAAACTCAATTGCCATCACAGGCTGTGAGGCAAAGATGATTGTTACACTGAAAAGTGGGAAATGGTTTGTCACAAACCTAGACCTACAACACAATCATGAGCTCAGTCCGCACGACGAGTCCAAATTCCTACGATCTCACAAGCATATGACAGAGGATGAGAAGCTGTTTATCCGTACATTCAACTCAGTGAAACTACCTACAAGAAAGATATTTGCAATCTTAACCTACTTGAGAGGAGGTGATCCTAAGAAAGTTCCTTACAACAAGAAACATGTGAGCAACGTCAGAACTGCAATAAGGCAAGAAAACAGTCTGAATGATATGATGCAGGTCTTAGAGTACTTCAGGAAGAGGCAAGCTGAGAATCCGAGGTTCTACTATGCTTTCAAGCTTGCCACTGGCAACAAGGTGCTATGCATATTTTGGGCAGATGCTTTCTCAAGGAAAATGTATGAACTATATGGTGATTGTTTGAGCTTCGACACTACCTTCAAGACAAATAAGTACAACTTGCCGTTTGCCCCCTTTGTTGGTGTTACTGGACATGGACAAAACTGCCTCTTTGCTTGTGCTATTTTGCAGAATGAGACAATAGACACATTCGAATGGTTGTTTCGGCAATTTTTGGACTGCATGGGCGGCAAAGCACCTGTTACAATTATAACCGACCAGTGTGTCTCCATGAGGACTGCAATCCCTAATATTTTCCCAGCATCTAGGCACAGAAACTGTTTTTTTCACATCAAGAAGAAAGCAGAGGAGAAATGTGGCCGGTGCTTTGCGAAAACACCAAACCTACACGCAGATTTCAGTGACACCCTACGCAACTCATTGACAGTGGCTGAATTTGAGCAGTTGTGGCAAGACATGATAGTCAAGTACAACGTTGGCCACATCAAATATTTTCAAGACATGTGGAAATACCGAGAGAAGTTTGTGCCTGTCTACTTCAAGAAGGATTTCTTTCCCTTTATACATTCCACAGCAAGGAGTGAAGGCACCAACTCAGTATTTAAAGATAATGTTGGTTCAACATATAGTGTTATTAGTTTCTTGATGGAATATCAAAGAATTTCAGAAAATATTGAAGAAAGTGAAAGGGAGCAGGATTCAATAACAAGAATAACATATCCTAACTACTGGCTGCGCAGCGAACTAGAATACCAAGCGGGACGACTATACAACCGCAAAATATTCTACAGATTTCAAAAGCAGATAGGCTTTAGCACAAAACTGCATGTGGATGAAGTTGAAAGGCATGTTAGATATGAGGTGTACAAGACAAACATGATGGCACTAAAAGATTTTAGGAGCCGAAGATATGTGGTACTTGTTGACTTGCCATCTCAAGATTTTAGCTGCATTTGTGGGAAATTTCAGAAAGATGGTTTGGTTTGTGCTCACATTCTTAGGGTGCTGGTTCAACTCAACATGTCCGAACTTCCTGAAAAATACTACATTGAAAGATGGAGGCCTAAGGAAAGAAAAGACATCCGACACAAGCAGTATAATGTGCCACTGGACCTAACAGCTACTAACCGTCACCTGAGATACACAGTTCTCTCAAGGAGATTGAACGATATAGCATCAGATGGTTCTATCACTAATGAAAAGTACTTGTTTGTTTGTGAACAAAGCAGTAACATTGAGAAAGGTCTTGACCAAATGACAACAGAGGATGAGCTTAAGGAAATACAAGAGAAAAGACTAGGAAGACATGGAACTACACAGCAGATTGTTGACCACCCAGATGGTTATGGGAATTTCCTACAGAATCCTGATGTAGCACCTTCTAAAGGCAGGCCACAAACAAAAGGGAGGCAGAAAACATTTATGGAGACATTGTATTCGAAACAACAAATAACGTGCAGTCACTGTGGATCCCATGAACACAATTATGCTACATGCTTAAACAAGCACCTTGATAAAGCTTCATTTGAGCAAGGGAATCAAAAGAAGAAAAAGAACAACAAAGGTTTGCTAACATCACACAAAAAAGTGAATTGTCTAAAGTTAATATTTGTTTTAATATGCATAACTAACATCACGCAAAGTGAAGTACTAAGACTTGATAATTGCTGCAGGTAAGGCAACAACAACCAAGATACCAGATGATCAACCTCGAGGGGAGCCTAAAGCAAAACAGCAAAGGGGCAAGAAAAAACAAACTACGGCAGCCAACTGATTTTAGGATAAAAAGGAAGAAACTATTGAAGCAATTTGTAATTCAGTTATGGAACTGTTGTATGCTTCTATTTTTTAGCAGCAGTGACAGAATAGTGGTACTGGAAAAATGTACCTTGCTGCTTTGAAATTCAACATACTTTGAACCTCTGGTTTGCTGTTCATCATACTTGAGTCTCTGCTTTGAAAATGTACTCCTGTTATCGACAGCTCATTTGAAGTACCTGGCTAAATACAAAAAATAGAAAGAAAAAGCAAAGAACCACAAATAAAGCATATGATTTGCAACTCGTTAGCGAGAACAAGGCAAAAGATATTGTACAAATGAAAAACGAAAAAATAAAAATTAATTATGTAGTTGCACATGCAACTCGCCTTCCTAAAAAAGGTGAGAGACATATGCAACTCGGTCACAAGAACAGGGCAAAAGATATTATATAGATGAAAAAATGAAAAATAAAAATTAATTACGTAGTTGCACATGCAACTCGCTTCCTGATGGGTGAGACGCATTTGCAACTCAAAAAAAGAAAAAGAACATGAGCAACTTGCTTTCTACCTGCTCAAGAGTCGATCATAGATGCTATTACTTTACTGTTTGTACCAGCGTAAACTCAACACAGGGTTGAGAGTATACTTTTACTATCCCAACATCCCAGCAAAAAACTTCAAGCAATTCTTTTCCTATCTACCTCTTACTACAAGACAATCCATTTTGAGCTCTGGAAAGCTCTACACAGGGAAAAGGTCTACAACGACAAAAGCATACACACCAAAGTGGGTAGATGCATGATCGCAACAGAAACTCCACATACAGAAACACTCATCAACAGAAACTACTGCTATGTTGAATTGCTTCCCCTGTCTGCGTCCTATCAAACTCAGTGGACTTTCTTCCCCCTTCTCGCCTCCTATCAAGCTCTGTGGAACTGTCCATGGTTGGAAAATACAAAAAACAAAGCACAATATTAGATATTTGGTAACGAAACACAGTATAGTCTACACAAGGAAAAAATGAACACTTTGTACCTTTGGATTGAATTCTTCTATAAAAGTTTTATGTTCTTCTTCTGTGTTGTACTGATTGAACACAAGGTCAACTGCGAGCTGGATGCGGAAACCAGGTACATCAATTGCTGAAAATGCGTACATGCCAGGGTTCCTCGGGCACCAGAGTTCCATCAGCTTCATAGCAAAGATGCCGCAATCATATCTGCATGGGAGTTTTGAGAAAGGGGACGAGACCGTAAAAATAAAAATGTTAATACTAATCAGGAAAACTGAAAAAAATGAAACATTGTTGAGAAAAAATAAACATAAATGATTGTAAAATCATACGTTGTTGGTGCTTGCTTCGGAACATTTGGGTAAATTCTATCAAAAGTATTGAAGTCCAAATTTTTCAGTCCTGCTTCATACCATGTACTTATAAAATTTGTAATCTGCATTTAGCACAAAACAGAAATGACAAACAAGAAAACATGAACCAAATAAGAATAGAGTAATTTGAAAATTGCAAACTCACATATGCCGTTGTAACAAATGAAAGTAGAACTGCAAGAAGATAAGCATTTACAAGCTTACCAGTTTGTTATCACAGGCCTTGTGGTAAGAGCTGTCCTTGCCAAATAGTGAATCAAGGAATGTGAAATTCCTATTCTTTATGTCCACAACAAACACAAAGTAATGTCCCTCAAATAAGGAAGGAAAATACAACTGTAACACAAAAAAGAGAAAATAAAAAGTATTGTAAGAAAAAAGCATGAAGAACAGGACTAACAAATCAGGTCAAAAAAGGTATTTACACGATCAGATAAATGCAATGGGCGTGCTGATCCAGCTCCTTTAAAACCTTTCAACACGTTTTGTTTCCACTTTTCCCTCGTGTAGTCGTTTTTCCATTTCTCTAGAAAATACTCCTGAAATTTGAGTTTTACCATTAAACTGACACATTACTGCAACTTAGGAGATGAGCATGCAAAAGAATATGAAAACATAAAGAACAGATTGTACTTACAGATGATGTATGGAAGAAGTAGTGTTTTTTTGATATCTTAGGATGTTTGTCTTTAAAGAGCTTGCGGCAAAATGTGTTTATAACATAGGCCTCAACCCATCCGTTTGGCTTGAATGAGTTTCCAACTTGGAACATTGATGCTGTGCAGTTATCTATGTTTACAATCCATTTGCTGTGAAAAACAAATAAGACATGGAAAGAAATTAAAATAATAATTAGCGGCACAAATTCAGTTAAGATAATAACAGTAAGAAAAAAGCATGAAACAAACAACTTACTCCATGTGATCTGCCATCGCTGAAAGGCACACAATTGAATCATATAGTTTATGTGTGTGAGATTGTATAACAGGCCTCAAGTTATTGTCATATGGTGAAGAATAATATCTGCTTGGGTTCATGCTCCTCTTCGGTTGAAAGTTTTCCTTGTCGTATGATGAAGTGTAACTTGGTAGACTCAGTTGCTGGTTGTAGTAATAATCCGTTTCGTTGCACAAGTTATTGCAAGAGGTTTTAAAATCCCTCTCCCCTAGAATTTCTACTTCTGGTGAAATCTAGAAACAAAATAAAAAATAGTTCAACATACGCAGATTAATTTATAACATATATCCAGAGAAAACATATGTATACGAAAAGGGTACATGCACACGCAATTGCTATACAGCAACTCACAAAACTGGTACCCCGATAAACACGCATTAGTTGCATAAGCAACTCAACCAACTAAAACATAGACATGAGTTGCATCTGCAACTCGCATTTGTATTGAAACTTAAAAGCCGTCAGTGCCATGAGTTGCATATGCAACTGACACCTGTGAGTTGCATACAATACTGACATCTATCAATACAAATGAGTTGCATATGCAACTGACACCCTGATCATGCATGATTGGCATGAGTTGCATATGCAACTGACATCTATCAATACAAAAAATGAGTTGCATATGCAACTGACACCCTGATCATGCATGACTGCCATGAGTTGCATTTGCAACTGACACCTGAGTTGCATTTGCAACTAAGAACCTGTGAGTTGCATATGCAACTGACATCTATCAATACAAAAATGAGTTGCATATGCAACTGACACCCTGATCATGCATGACTGCCATGAGTTGCATATGCAACTGACACCCCTTGTAATGGCAGAAAGAAAAAAAATAGATTTTCAGTTACATATGCAACTCACTAAAAACAAAAAAGAGGAGAAAAAGGGTCACTTACATGCGCAAAATGGAAAAAGTAACACATGAACAGTTGCATATGCAACTCGTGCATATCAGAAAAAAGAATTTGCGAGTCGCATGTAAACTTACTGTTTGTCTTTGTTTGTTTCCTATTGCAGGTTGGCCATTTTCATTTTGTGGTGAATCATTTCCATCGTCTGTGAATAGCTGTCTACCTCTTATCATAGCAGCTGCATTTTCTTTCTGGTTTTATGAGGACAAAAACACAAAAGAAAAACTTGTGTTACTAATATGTACTTGCAGAGGGGGAAAACACCAAAAAACAAAGATGTATGAGCAGAAAATAATGAGAACTGCAAAATGATATCTTACTGGATAATAACTCTGTTTTGTCGACTCGGTACCGTAGAGACCTTCTGCTCTCATCAATTTGCTTTGTGAAGAAATTCCGTGACTTGGCGTCTCTGGAGAAACCTAAGTTCAAGACATAAAAGCATTGAAAAAAGAAATGTTATATACTTATATATGAGAAACTGCAAATAAAATCATAAAAAAGAGAACACAAACAAAATTCAGATTATCTGTTGTCTTACTAGGTTCACAAGTGAATCTTGGTTGTGTATCTGTTCTTCCGGCGAGTCACTAATTTGTATGAAACTTGGCTGCTTCTGACCACATTGTATTCCACTGTTATATTCAGATGCACTTGGGTTCTGCATATTTTTTTAAACAAAAAATTATAAAAAAAAACAATAACTCGTACTCCCACGCATGGGGCGCGTGCTTTCGTGCTTTGCAAATTGACATAGAAAAAAGAGATTAATGAGCACACCTTACTGCTTGAGGGGCATCTGTCAATATCTCTTTCTTCACTAAGTAATCCGACTGCATCATTTGATGTTCCATTGTGTACATCCTATTTTTTTAAGAAAGAAAAGCCCACATGGTCAGTTACTTGGCAAAAACATGAATAAAAAAAAACATGATTTATGCACCTTGTTATTAGTAGTCAGAGATGGGTTACTTGGCCCGCATGGTCGCCACAACTCTTGCTCTTCAATGTACTTCCCATTGTCATCTTCATATTCAAAAAATCTGAAAGATGGATACTCCGGACCTTTGAAAAAGTATTTCCTCTCCGCTTCTTTTAGGTAATCAGCCCTTAGTTTCCCACTACTTGTACTATCATCTGACTGACCATATTGCTTAGCTGGTAGATTTGTGTAGGAAAGAAAGTGAAAAAGGTAAAATATTACAATGCTATTGAGATAACACAAACACTAGAAGAAAAAGATACAAAAAAGTAGCTATGTTGGATATTTGGCACTAAATGCAAGGAAAAGGTTACCAATCAAAGACAAACATCTATCAGATTCCTTGATGTGCGTAGTACTACAATCGTTTGCATCAAAGCCTTCTTTTGTCTCCTGCTTAATATATGGAAGATTAGACTTGTTAGAAAAAATATAGAACAAGATACGAGAAGAAATGCATATTCTGAACTTATAAAAGTACCTTGACATTCTGTGTTGGCTTTACAAATCCAGCAAACAATGAATCTCTGTCAGTTGTAACATTGTCCTCTTGCTGAAGTTCTGCACTATCCACTACTGCAATTATATAGGATAAAAACAGACTATAATGGAGCATGATAGAAATACATAAAAAACACTAGCACAAAAAACAAAAGCTAGACAGATACAAAGCCCAAAAAGACAAAATGGACAGTAGCAACTATTACCATCCTCATTGTTGCGGTTCTTTTGTTTATACAGCGGCAACATGTAATCAAGACTAACAGTCTTGTCGAATATTTGTGCGTTAAGTTCGCCCATAGTACTCTCTTCGTTAACCTGATTCCAATCATTCGAAAAAACCATGAGACAAAAGAAAATAAGGAAAAATAAAGTGATATTAAATTATATCAACAAAAATCAGGCTATAATCAAAATTGTTGGATAACTACATTCTTACTGACCTGGTTGTTATCCTTAAAAGCTTGAGCATTATCTTGTAGAACATCATCAGATTTTAGTGCCCGCCTGCTACTGGAATACTGGCTGCTTGTATTATCATCTACCTTCATCCTCTTCCTTTGTAATGAATCTTTGCCATTTAAAAGGAAATGACACAAATGAAAATGAGTTCCGAATAATGGAGCAGTGAGCATAAAAAGGGAAAAACACCGCAAAAAGAAAAAGGATAAAAAAATGATTTTCTTACATCCATCCTCAACTTCAAATTGAACTTCTTTATCTTCTTCAATTTTCTCTGTGCTGCCTGATTCTAAAGAATTTTGATTGCCATCGGAAGAATTAAGTTTGACTGTATCTGAAGTGTCGATGAAGCTTGACTTTAGACTTCGCAAAATATCTAGAAATAGATCATGTGCTTTTGACATAAGCCTTGGCTCTTGGTCCTTCATATGATTCTGGAATGTCTTGATGACATTAAATTTGACCTGCAAAATAATAAAAGAAATAAAATTGAAATCAAAACTCATGATTCCTAGAAAGAAGAAAAATATATATGAAAACCAAAAGCATAAACAGCCGACACCATAAAACATGAACATACTATTGTACAAAAAAAAGATATGATGAATAAGTACATTACCATGTCGTCAATACAATTGCCTAAGATTTGTTCAATGGAATCTCTTAATTCTGAATCAGTAAATCTGCTCTTGTATGCATAGCAAGTATCACTGATATCTTTTATCTATTTTAGAACAAAGAAGAATTGATAAAACGGTTAACAGAGCATACTATAAGAAAAAGAACACATATGAACAAAAATAGATTGAATAATAACAAAAAAAAACTTACTGGTCGTGCACCGTATCTCCCATTTTTCCCAATATCCATATCACTAAAATGTTTTATGAGATCGCCTTTCCAAACACGAATCCTTGGTATGGTCGTTGGCAACTTGATTGCACCAAAATCAACAAAATCTAGATACCTAACCTACATAGTGCAAATCATCACAACAAAAACGAAAGGGGGAGTTAAACACAAAAAAGATTCACGCAGGCTAAAAATTACAGAAAAAATAGATAAGATGCATGCGCAACAATGTATTAAAAAGGCCAAGGTAAAATTAGCTTACTGATAGCTTGTATATGCAACCACCTAGCGTGCATGAAACACGGTTTCCTTTCCGCTTATCCTTCAGATACTTTTTGATGTAGAATATGAGCCACTCGTGTACAAACTTGCACCAATTTCTGACCCTGATTTTATCAACATCAACAAGAGCACCGAGGTACTTGGTTCCTATCTTTGTGCTTGAGTTAGGACACAAGAATGTACCAAGGGCAACAGACATGAAACAGCGGCAAAACTGAGCATCGTCTAGGTCTTTGCCATCTTTGATCATATTCCCAAAGTAGGTTATTTTTGGCACTTCAGAAAGTCCAAATAATGATAGGAATCTGGTTTTCCCTTCCTCTTCATCACCAGTGACGGCAAGATCACCTGCTGGTAAATCCAGAATGTCTTTGATGGATTGTATAGTAATTGGGATTGATTTAGAGCCAAAAACAATTTCTTCACTGTCTGGAGAAACATTGTCAGCTATAAACTGCGCCAAAAGCCTCGGGACAAAACAATCATCAAGCTCTAGAAGTTCTCCAAAACCCATGGCTTGAACCAGATGAATCCTGTGATTACTCTTACGAACATGTTTCATGATATCGTGAAAATATCGGATGCTACATCTGCTATAGGCTCTTGGATCATGGTCTTCATCAGAACCATCCGATATAAACATCTGAACATTAGGCTTCAGTTGGTACAAGGTACATGCAATATGAGGAAAAACCATCAGAAAAAAATGTCCCATAACGAAAAATAACAAGTGAAAAAACAAAAAATAGGTGAGTTGCACATGCAAACTTAGCAGTCGCCAAAAAGAGCTAAGGGGAAAATTTCAATTAGATGTCGCCAAAAGAGCAAAAGGGGAAAATTCAATTGAATGAGCAGCTCACTGTGACTAAATTGCACATGCATCTCATAACTGGAAAAAATATAAATAACAGAACAAAAATTTGAAAAAACAGTGAGTTGCGTGTGCAACTATGCTCTCATATATAGTGCCCCAAATGGAGTTGCGTATGCAACTGCCGTCAAAAAATCACTAAGGGGCCTAAAAAATTAAAATTACATGTGCAACTAGGGAGTGAGTGAGTTACACATGCAACTCATATAAATTTGAAGATGAACTTACTGTCACCTACTAGTGCAAAACAAAAAAGATAAAAATCAGAAAGTGCAATAGGGGAGTTGCGCATGCAACTGTCACCAAAACAACTTGTTTCACCTAGGTCAAAAACACATAGTGAAAATATACAAAAGTGAGTTGCACATGCAACTTAGTGTCACCAAAAACAACTTGTTTCACCTAGGTCAAAAACACATAGTTAAAATATACAAGGTGAGTTGCACATGCAACTTAGTGTCGCCAAAACAACTAAAAAGGAAAAAAGAAACAACTACAACTGAAACTCGCTCTGAGTAGGTTGCACATGTAAAGCTAGAGTACGCTAAAAAACACATCCCTAAAAAAATTTAAGAAAAATAAAGGTTGAGTTACATGTGCAACTACACTGTGGCATCAGTTGCGTATGCAACTTAGATTTACCCAAAAAATAGCATTTGCGAGTATGAGTGAGGGAGACGACTGGGCATACCTTCCTTTTCTTATTCCTTATGGTTTGACGCCTTACTTTCCTCTTAACACTTGTCATCACCTAACACACACAAAACCCAAAGTCAGCATATAAAAACCACTATCAAAAACGAAAAATAAAATAAAAGGGGTACAATCTACAATCAGTAATAACAGAGAGTTAAACATACAAATTTTTTGATTCCTTCATAGAACATATCCTGAGATAATTCGGTGTCAGTCATTTCTCCAACTATGGGGTTTTCATCGCTGTCTGGTTCTTCAACATGATACTCCTTTTCTTGGGACACAAGAAGGCTGTTCTCGTTTCGAGAAGTAGTACTAACCTTCTCCATTACTGTATTGTGCAAATAACAAAATTATGAACAAAAACACGCAAAAAATGAACAAACGAAGAATAATAAAACTATGAACAAGAGACGACCGAAAAAGGAACATACATTGCAGTATGAACTAAACAGTGCTGATCTCATTAGGTGGACTACTGAATCTAAGTAAGAGCTACTGAATCAGCAGAAGAATTACCCCCTAGAAAATCTGCTCTGACTTGATCATAAAACCTAAATGATAGAATACCTGCTACCAAAAACATATCACATACTCTCATTCACCGCAGTATTAAAAATCAACTAGCAGCGGGTGCTCGCATCCACAAAACAAAAAATAAATTAAACTAAACATAACTTCTGACCTTATATTCTAGAGGAACCATACAAAATGCTGACACATACAACAAAAGATTGCTTGACTTTGGGATCAAATTAATTAGCCACAGTGAGAGAAAATACAAAAGGCGTGTGGTATGTTCAACTTATGATCGTGAGCAACCTATCTCTATCTGAACTTTCTACCTCACAAATTCGTCTTGTAGCACAATAACCTATCTCTAACTGAACAGTCTGCCTCGGTAAAAAATAACATAGCGAGACCAGTTGCCCCTGCTCGCAGATCTATTTCTATCTGAACTGTCTACGTCACAAATTCCTCTCATAGCACTATAATGACCAAAAATAGTGCAAACTGCGCACGAACAACACCGGGGGATTTGAAAAAAAAAACAAGCACAGGTGGGAAAAGCACATGTTGAGATGTTGAGTTCGTGACAACCAAAATTGTAAAAAAATCTTCTGCACAAAGAGCTCAAGACGAATTGCGAAAATCATGCTCACACAAGTGCAGAACATAACCCATGGACTCATCCCGCAGCTGCAAGCAAACCAGCAAGCAACACAGAACAGTGGTCTGGCCCTTTGGGCGCGCAGGTAAGGTGCAGTGAGGCCAAGGAGTGTGTTACCGGCGTCTGGGCCTTTGGGCGCGGTGGTGCAGACTTGCTGGTTGGGAGAACTAGGCGCACGACTCGGCCTTGCCCGCCAACTCCGACTGCGTCCCGGGGAAAATCTGCGGCAGCGAAAACCCAGAAATCATTAGAAGAACATCAAAATCCCCCACTGTAGAAGCTGCACACGCACAGTAAACGGGAAATCCCCCAACCGATTCAAAAAATACAAGACAAATCACCACCCGCGTGAGTACGAGCTTATCAAAATCACGGCTGCAGAGACAAAAAATACACAAATCAAACTCACACAGCAGGAGTATAGAGGGGAACCCTAGGTGTAAACAGATTTTACTTGCAAAAACGCAGGGAACAGGCGATTTCGCCCGCGAAATCTCAACCTAGGAGCTCTCGTCGCCAACCTCGCCACCGCTTCGATGCCGAAGCCGAACAGATCCCCGCCACCCCCGACGCCTCGCCGCTGCCCCCTCACCCTCTCCGGCCACGCCTCCCCGCCTCCCCAGTCGCAGCCTACCGGCAGCGCGCGCTCCTTGCGCGAAGTCGGCTCCCGACCACGCTCCTCCCCCTTCACCACGAGCCTGTCGATATGTTCTCTGTCCTCTTCGAATGAGATAGGCAAAGGTAATAGCCGTCCAGCTAAAAAAGAAAAGAAAATAAAAAGGGAGGCTACGATGTGAAATTTAAAATGCCCAAAATAATTGGTCGAAAAGAAGAAAAAAAAAGGCCCACTGAAAAAGGCCTGATAGGCCTCACGCAGACACGGGCCGCACAAAAACACACAACACGCCCCCACAAAGCAAAACACGAATCTCAGCACACACAATGAACGGTAGGGGATGTGAGTGAGACATAAGATAAATCTCACTCGAGTGAGATTTAGCAATTCCGTAAAATTTTAACTTGTGTGTTCGATGGCTCTTGTGTGTTTTTTAAGACTTGATTTCAATTTTAATAAAAATTAATTATGTGTAAAATAATATATCAATATTCAAATATACTCGTACAAGTTTTTTCATATACATTACAAGTTTTATATTGTCCAAACTCAACAAAACATCAAATTCCATACTTTATACATCCAAACAGGAATTGGAATCATGTGCTACCTTCGATTCCGGACATAAATTTTATTTACAACCAAACAAATGGAATTTGATTTGGAGCCCAATTTCTTTCCATCTGGGGAATTGCTAGCCCAATTCAATTCCCAGAGAATTTTCCAAGTATAATGCATATCTCTCTGCCTTGGCTAAATTCGCCTGTTTTCTGCAAATGCAAGACAATTTGAAGTGCTTTGATAACAAGCAATACTTTCGTCTGCGATTTATACTTGCAGAGGCAGCCGCCTTAACTGGCAATGATCTGAAGCAGCAGCTGGTTCCACACGTCGATCGGTCCCGGCAAGCACCAGTGCAGGCAGTCGACGTCGAAGCCTCCGTGCTCCCCGGCGCCGTGCCCGTACCGGTCCGGGTGCCCGTCCGGCCGGCGCAGCATGATCCCGGTCACGTCCAGCAGCCTGAGACGCACGCCGTTCGCCCTCGCCACCGCCTCCGCCGCTCTGAATTCTTCCACCTGAGCCCCGTAGAACTGGGCCTCCGGCTCTGCCAACTCCGCCGTCTCGTTCCGGGCCAAGGGCCGCGTGCTCGGGCACTCCCCGCCGTCGAACCACCCGCCGTGACCGTAGTGCGTCGGCGCCACCGTCCGCAGGATAGCCGTCCCGTTGAACCCTTCGATCCCCGCCGCGAGCGCCCGGAGCACGGTGCGGAACGCCGCGCGCTGCGCGTACGCCGGCGGGAGAGCGGTGGTGACGTTGCCGTCCGTTTCGGCGGCGCAGCCGTGGCAGCCGACGGCGCGGCCACCGCGGTAGTACACCACCGGGCGGGCGAACCAGTGCGACGCGGACACGACCACGTAGTCGTGCTCCTTGGCCGCGGGCATCCACCGCTCGTCGGGCTCGTCGAGGTGCAGGTCGGTCGGCCCGGCGAACACCTCCCCTTGCCGGTCGGGGCCGACCGCTGCCGGCGGTCCGTGCGTCAGGCGCCACCGGACCTGGAACGGTGTCCAAAAGAAGGAGACGGCGAAGTCGTGCTCTGGGAAGCGCCACTTCTCGAACCCCTCCGCCGTGTGCCGCCTCGTCGGGGTCTCCGCCTCCGACAAGGTGCAGACGAGGGACGTGACGTGGCTGCTGGCCAGCGAGTCGCCGACGAACAGAATCGATCTGCCCCGCAGGAGCCGCAAGAAACTCGCCGCGTCGAAGCGCTGGAGCTCGCAGCCGGCGCCGCCGTCAGGACGCCACCTCCATTGGAGGAACTCGAGGCTGGGCTTGCCGTGCTTCATGCAGTTCTGGTAGTCCTGGATGAAAGCGCACGTCGCGTTGGTGTAGTACGGGCGCGCGCCAGCGGGGTCGTGGACCCACTCGCCCTTCGTTGCGTCGCACTCGGCGGCGCCATTGCCGGAGTTGGCACTAGCTACGGACGATGAGGTGGTTGAAGGAGATCGGAAGGGACCAAGGAATAGGAACCAGAATGCCGCGGCTGCTAAGAAGAGGAGGGCTGTGAGAGCGGGAACGCGCGTGCTCTTGGGAATGGCGCGGCTGCTGCTGCGACGAACTCCGCTGAGGAGACTGCGGAGGGAAGGCATCGCTAGAACTGGAAGACCCTTCATGGGTAGCACCCTCTCGTCGTACTAGCTAGTATCGTCTTTCGATCTCTCCATTGACAGTAAACGAGTCAACTCAAGAGCTCAACGTACGTGGTAAGAATGGTGGATGTGCATCCAGACGTGGGGACCATGTGTGTGGGACGACGTGCAAACATGCTCCTCGGTGTAGTACTCTCCCCGTCGACAGATACGTAATAATCAAATGCTTTCTAGATTTGATCAGATATATATAAAAATACAAACATTTATAATATCAGACGATTATCGACGGATCCACCGAAATATTATTTTACATGATATATATATTTAATCAACATTATAATTATTAATGTTTCCTTCGATATATTTGATCACACTTGAAATTTATTAACTTATTGACTGACTTTATATGTCGCCTCTTTGGAGACCGAGGGAGTACGAGACTACTAGTTAACATCCGAACACGGTGTTTTGACTCATGGGTCAAGATGCACTCGTTATGAAAATGATTTTTAAATATATTTCAAAATATAAGAAAAAATCAAACAAAAATTTGAAAGTCTAGCATTCTGTATTCGTAAAAGAAAAGTGTCACAAAAAAGATATTTTTATGGGCTGTGCAAAATAGACAAAAAGAAAGTCTCGTACGGAGTTAGTTTGGAGCACCGAAACCAGAAATTTTGCTTGGGATTTTTTAACATTTTAAAATACGGTTTTTAAGTAGTGGGATTATATGCTCCTACGGCCCAAAACTGATTTCCGTTAGCATCCTCCTTATTTTTAATGGTCTTTCGCAATATAGTATTTCCAAAGACCATCATTTAGAGACATGTTGCCTCATATTAAAAAGTATACGCTATAAAAAAATATTTCACGATAAACCCAGTCAATTTTATGTTTTAGACGCTATATATGGTCAAATGTTGAATACTTGATTGATAAATCTACTACATGAACATTTCATATAATCTTTTTAAGACTAAATGTTTACTTCAACTTAACACAACCAACCTAAAATCACGGTAACCATCTCTCCAATTACTTCCCGAATACAGGCATATCCAAAAAGAAAAAAAAAGGACAAATAGAAATTTATAGATTTGGGATGATATGTCTAATTGAATCCTATTGGAAGAGAAGGTTCCTTTAATTATGATTAAGGATTTTTTTCATGAGGTTAGACATGTTATTTTCCTTTGAAATTTACACTACAAATTTCTATGAGATTTTTTCATATGGGATATGATTTTATGGGTCAAAGGGCTCTCGAAGAAAAATCTCCACAAGATTTGAATCCTATACAAATCTTAAAAAAAGTTACTCACTCCGTTCATAAGGTTTTGAGAACAGTTTCAAAATATAAGGTGTATTGAGATTTATATACAATTTTACTCATCGAAAAACGAGTCACAACCTAGAACGGAGGGATTTGACCTACTGTTTTCAACTTATGACTATTAGGAATTCCTCTCTCTCCATTTTTGTCAAAACAAAATGAGTCCAACGCATGCAAAATATTGGTGTCTTGATATCCGTGCGAAAACCTTAGACATGTTATATCATGAGAACTTGCCTGTGGAAAGATGGTTAGGAGGGTGGTTGTACCCCCAGCCCACCAGAGTTCAAATCCCAGATTTGACGCTGGTGTTTCTCATTTAGGCGGAATATTCTTCAGTGGGAGGCGACGTTCCCGTCGACAACGAGGCGCATGTGGTGACTTCGTCAATCTCAAGACCTGATCTGCCGGCTCAGTCTCTCGGATGTGCTCATAGGGGTAGGGTGTGCGTGCGTTCATTGGGGTGAGTGTGTGCGCGTGTATATGAGCGTTTGCGTTGTACTGTGTTTCCAAAAAAAAAAAGTATGAATCAAAGGAGTCCGGAAAATGGATAAAGGTGGAAGAAGCTACGCAAATTGCTTAGCTTTGAGGGATTATATATCTGCTAAATAGGTTATTAGAGGCATTGACTTTCCCTCAATAATCCTCACGGTGTTCCCTTGGAAAGAAAAAAAGTTGCAGTGCATCTACAAAAATAAGTTGTTGTGCAACAACACAGCAAAGCCTTATTTTGAGTACAAGAAACCTCCATGAATCAAACCATCATTTCGTGCTGCATCCCTTTGAGTTTCCCTGCCGCGATGAAGGTGAAGCCTCACAACCAAAGCGTCCGGAAGGCAGCTTCCGCCAGCGGGCTTCTCTTCCTCATCCTCATCGCCGTCTTCACCACATCGAACTACTCGTCGCTGAACGTCGACACAGCCACGGCGAGATCCCGCGCGACCAGCAATGCCGGCAACGCGGCGTGCGACGTGGCGAGGGGCGAGTGGGTGCCGGACTCGGCCGGACCCTACTACACCAACGCCACGTGCCCGCTGATCGACGGGCGGCAGGACTGCATGAAGTACGGCAAGCCGGGGTTGGAGTCCATCCTCGGGTGGCGGTGGCAGCCCCACGGCTGCGACCTCCCTCGCTTCGACGCTGCCGCCTTCCTCCGCCTCGTCCGCGGCAAGTCCATGGCCTTCGTCGGGGACTCCGTCGCGCGCAACCACATGCAGTCCCTCATGTGCCTCCTCGCCAAGGTAAGTACCGTCCACTTCATCGATCACGATCAGTCGATCGTCATCATGATGAACTCGATTGCTCGTACGTGTGTGCAGGTAGAGCTCCCGAGGGAGATCGAGCCGAAAGACTGTGTCCACTGCACGCGCAAGTACCACTACCCTCTTCGCGACTTCACGGTGTGCGTGTTCTGGACGCCGTTCCTGGTGCGGTGGAACCTGACGCGCGCCGGCGGGCAGCAGTTCATGGACCCGCACAACGTGTACCTCGACGAGGCGGACCCGGAGTGGAGCGGCGACGTCATCGCCGGCTACGACTACGTCGTCCTCAACGGCGCCAAGTGGTTCACGCGCCCCGCCGTGCTCTACCAGGGCGGCCGCCTCCTCGGCTGCGCCAACGTCGACGGCGGCTGCGAGGCGGCGCACAACGCCCCCGACGTGGCTCCCGACTACGCGGTGCGCGCGTCGTTCCGGACCGCGCTCCGTGCGCTCGCGGGGTTCCGCGGCAGGGTGGTGGTCCGGACGGTGGCGCCGCCGCACTACGAGAACGGCAAGTGGTACGACGGAGGGGACTGCGTGAGGACGCGGCCCGTGCGGAGCAACGAGACGAGCCTGCCGCAGGCCGAGGCCTCCTTCCACGCCGCGCAGGTGGAGGAGTTCCGAGCGGCGGCCGGCGCGACGGCGGAGTCCGCGGCGAGGTTCGCGCTCATGGACGTGAGCGAGATGATGCAGATGAGGGGAGACGGCCACCCGGGGCAGTACGGGCACTGGCCGCACGAGAAGGTCGGCTTCGGCATCGACTGCGTGCACTGGTGCATGCCCGGGCCCGTCGACGCATGGAACGAGCTACTGCTTCATTTGCTCACTGGTTAAACATTTGAGCACACGAGTGTTTATCTTCCCGTTGAATTTTTTGACGGAAGACAGCCAGCGCAGCTTCATTTCCATTAAGAGGGAACCGGAGCAAATGTCGGCGAAGTTACAGAGGGAAACAAAGAGAGAGCTAGAACAACAACAACAACAACAACAAAGACTAAGAACAGGACACTAAGCAAACAACCCCGCAGGAGGGCCTTCAACCTCCATCGTCTTCCGACTAGCGTTGGACGCTAGCGCACCAGGAGCACCGCCGTAGACGAAGAGCTTCAATCCGCCGAGGTTAGCCACGATGGTGTTGGAGCAGCCGAAGGGCAACACATTGCCGAGTCCACACCGGACGAAGGGCCCTGCACCGCCGAGGCTTCACACAACAGCCAACAGCACAACCGAAGGGCATCACGAAACCGAGTCTGACACCCGGAAAGCATCCCGGGCACTAGCCCGGCCATTAGCCGTCATCAGAGGAGGTCTCCCGTCCACCGTAGAAGCCCGAGCGTCGTGGCCCAACAACACCACCACAAACCCACCCTGGTCCCTCCAGCTGAGCCCAACTCCATGGACAATGCCTCAAGAGGGAAATGACGGCAAGCCGCCAACATTGTCCGGTCCGGAACCACCGGAACGAGGGTTTCCCCCGGAGCGTGGACGTGGGGGACGAGCAAAACACCACAACAGCGCCTTCAGGAAGGAGGCGACGCCCACGGGCGCCGTCGCTGCCGGCTCCGACAGATGCAGGAGCAAACCTTCGCTTGGTGCTTGGCCGCACCCCACCACAAAGCTGACCCCCAACTTCCTCTACCCCTCTACCACCACCACCAACCACCTCCACCCAGCGAGCCGGCCACCAGAGCATCAGCGCCGGCCACCAGAGCCCCCACTGGAACGCAGAGACCGGCACACTGCCACCCCCGCCGCACCCGTCACCTTGTCCCCGTCGACGCTGTCGGGAAGGGCCGCAAGAGAGCGGTGCCTCAGTCCAGCACCCGCCGCAGCCCAGCGGCCGCAGCAGCGAGCAGGGTTCCGCGCCAGCCCGAGCAGCCAGACGCACGCGACGGCCACGGCCCTCTGGGCCCAGATCGGGCCCAGATCCGGCCCGCGCCGCCGTCACCAACCCGCTCGCATCTCGTGCCCACGGACGTCACCGCGCCGCCGCACCTCCATAGCAGCCCACAGCAACCGTCGACGCCCCACCTGCTCCTCCGCTGCGCCCAAGCGCCGCCGCGCACGCGCGACTGACGAGCGCCTCCGCCCCGCTCGCGAAACCGCCGCCAAGTGCGCCCACCGAGCCCTCCCCCTTTGGCGTGCAGGGCGCCGCCACCACCGCCGGCGCCGGCGGCGGCAGCGGCCGGGAGATCAGGGCGCGGTGGCTTTTTCTAGGGTGGGAGGGGGCCTCCGGAGTCGCTCGAGCGGGAGCGACCCGGGAGGGATGACGTTGAATTAATTACACAAGAGGAATCGATTAATTTGGATGCATGTCTCGGCTGGCCTGCACAGAAATGGAAAAGAAATTGTGTCGGCGTAAATAAATAAGAACGAACTGATTTATCCCTTTCCAAACCTAAGCTCCCTGGAATTCTTAAGCTGTGGAGGCGTCCATGTGGCGAAACACGCTTGGTTGCGCCTTCTCGCATGTGATTGGCTAGCCAACGTCGGTTTAATTGATGATTCCACCGTCGTTAAACTAGGCAGTTGACTCACGGGATCCTTCCTCGCATACCCCACTCAAATCCCCTCGTGTCTCTCTCCCCCAATCCCCTTCTCCTCCTCCTGTGAACTCCACCGCCGCCGATGCGCTTCCTCCTCCTCTGCCGCTGCCTCTTCTGCTGCTGCATCGCTAACTGTCTGCCTCCATGGTCGCCTCCGTCGGAAGTAAGGGTCATCCGGTGGTGTGTGTGAAGGAGAATAAAAAGGATGGCGGTGGAAGGAGGAGCAGCCAGGCGGAGACCCAGACGGAGCTCGCTCTCTCCGTGGGCGAGCGGACGGAGCCAGGCGGGACCGCTGCGATGCCCAGCAGGAAGAGGCGCTGGAGGATGGCGGCGGCGAAGCGGAGGGCGAGCGGACGGAGCCGACAGGGAGGACACGGTGCTCGGCGCGCCTTGTCTTATCCATTCGCAGGGCGGCAGCCGGCAGGGGATCGAGCACGAGCCGCCGCCGCCAGTTTCTGCATGCGCCGCCACCGCCCGGAGCTGCATGCGCCGTCACCGCCACTCTCTTCTTCCTCCCCGAGCACCGCATGCCGAGACGCCCTGGAAGCGCCGTACGGGGTCTTCTTCCCCAAGTCCGGCCGAACGCCGTCGCGCCCGATTCGCCGCCTTCCGGCCGCCCCAGCCCTCCCTGACCGTCGCGTTGTGCTTCTGGTGTGTTTGTCAACCTCCTGGACCTCTCCTGTCTCTCTCCTTCGCCCTAACTTGTGCCCACCGTGCAGGCCATCTCCGGCCGCCGCGGTTCTTCATCACCGAGGCAACTCCGGCAACCAAACCGGAGCGGCGCCACTCCTTCTCCAAGATCTCCAATCTCGCGGTGCTCGGCCTCGCTGGCATGAAGATTTCAGAATTAGAGCCACCTGAACTGATTTTTGTCTTCAGGCTTGAGAACCTGATGCAACAGCGACGGGCTATAGCGACCGCTGCGGCTTCCCTTGCACGCCCTGGAGGTCGACGGGCAGTTGGTGGTGTGCTGGGTCGTGGTAGGTAACTGCAAGGTGGGTGCTAATGGGTGTGCAGGCTGTGGTAGCCGCTCTGAATTGGTCTATTATGCTGAATGCTTTATAACCAGCCAATTGTTGATTGTTCCGTTATTGAAACTCATGTTTTCATTAAAATCATGGTATCTTATCTATTTGGCAACATGACACTGTTACAGTTTAGTTAGTAGTAATAAGGCATCCAGTTCATTTCAATGATGTATAACGTTCTTGATTATCTCCTATGTTTCCATGTAACTACAACCTATGATGCTTTCTTTGTTTACCCATTGAATCTGAAGAAGGCAGGCTTGCAGAATAAATTTGTTTAGGCGAATATAATGTCGAGCAATTTGTTCACATGACCACATAATTTCCTCTATACACGTTCTTTTAGTCTATGGATATTTATTTGTTCAATCTACCACTGAGTAAATGGTTGGAAGTTAGAAATTATTACAGTACATGAACATATGGACACTACCATAGATTTGGCTTAGTTATAGCCTAAATTGTTTTAGTACATGACCAGGTAGATCAATCTCTTGCTCTATATAATTAAGTGTTTTATATAATGGACTAAATGCCACCGCTTCAGTGCACAAGCTGACATCGAAGCATGCTATAATAGAAATATATAAATGAAGCACTAAATTAATCATTTTGGGTTTGCCCTGGATTTCGTCTTAACATTACCCCTGTGTATGTTCATTTATATTTCCTTTTCATTTCTACTAAATTGAGTTAGAACGTGGGCTCTGTAGTCAAGGACTAGATCACTTTCTCGCTAATAGATTTCTTCATTAGTCTCTGCATTTTTGCTGAGAGATCATAGCACTTGGTTCATCAGTCAGCATGGTCGGCTGTGCTTTCAGGGAATAAACCAAGTTCACAACCTTTAGTTGTTTCTGGCGACTATTCTTAAGATTTTCGAACAATTTAGGATGCTCAAATATTGTCCTTTGTGAAAGGCCCCCTGTGCAAGGTGAGCCCCAGCTCTGGTGCTTCTACAATAGGTGCTTCTACAATAATATCTGCAGGTTTTTCTGGCAACCATTTTGCACACATTGTCCGCTTCTGACTACTTCTTATCTTGAAAGGCATGGAGAGAGACCTTATTCTGTGTGTACCATATTTTATCCCACTGAATGGTCTAGGGGGAAGTAGTGAGTTTGTTTAGATGCGAAGTTGGTTGAGCAAACCCCCTGAATATTCAAATCAACACCTTTTTCTATTTATTAGAACACAAAACTATATCTATGAACTTTACCAGATATTGTTTTGTGAGAGACATACTTAGTCCTGAATCTTGACCATATTATAACCTTGTGATGCTTGCAGACTGGGAATGCATCAGTCATTCATGCTTTTGATGGGGAAACATTTCAGCGTTGTACCATAGAGCAGGACCCGGGGAAGAGGTTTGTCACTATCTTATTGAGTATATCTGCATTTTGCAGTTTCTGATTTCATTTTTGTGCCTGGGTATGCAATTGTAAATGAGAAGTTGTTCTATGGACAAGTATTAATCTCACTTTTTTTATGGCGTAGGCGTCTTTTAGACACACATGGCTTGATATCCCAGATTATGAAACAAAATATATTGTGTTAATTTGGAGTTATATTAATTTATGAGTTCACAGTTTTATAACTAATTTCAGATATTAAAGGACCTTGTTTGCTTTCTGGCTACCATTTGCCGAACTGCCAGAGATTTCAGATAATGTGTCTAGCATACATCAATACTGGAAGCAACACTGCAGTATCTAAGGAAGAACGTGTGGCTGGAAGTTTGGTTGAGAAAAGAAATTCAGGCTCTCACACAGGTACAACACTACTTACTAGCAACATGCGCTTTCATGTTTCAGTGTCGCGCCCTTCAGATCAAGGTCTCTGGGGATCAGGCCAGCGCGTACAGCTCCTGCTCCGGGCTTCAGCTGTCGGCGAGTCGACCTCCTGCTTATGCATGTACAGGTGGGTACAATGATCCGATCTGTGTAATTGACTTTAAATATTGCAATGATTCTAACATTAAAAGCAAACTGTTGTCATTTCCCTATTGGGTACACATTTTGAATTACAGTAACATTAGCAAGAAGCTCGATAAATGCATGAAGTAGCTATGTAAACCCAAGTATAGAAATGCTTAATTTGTCAACTTGGAAACTATGCAAGCAGCTGACACAATGCTCAAAAGGGGTATCTCAGTTATGTATCTCAGGTTGTATTTTTCATTTCAGTATCAAACTATATTCTTGTCGTGAATAGAATTATCAAAGATTATTGTCAAAAAGTACGGTTACTAAGAAATCCTTGCCTATATTTTGGGAAAATAAATAACTTTTGTTCTTCTGTCATCGAGCATACTTTTTAGTGGTCTGTCACCTTTCTCTTATCTCGTGGGTGTAGCTGCTAGCCTGGGCTGAGTGTGGTACACTGGTACTGATATCATTTCTACTTTGACCTCCCCAAGCATTCTGTGTTTAAGCCGTTAGGTACACACAGCCGGCAGCTTGCTGGTGTATTTTACTCCATAATCTAGCCAAGCCATTAGGGACACACACAGCCTACGACTTGCTGGTGTATTTTACTTCATAATGAACATACAAATCTGTCCGGAGTATTACTTTCACCATGCAACAGGTCAAGCAATACTACTCTGTTTAACTTGATGAACGAAGCAAACAAGGCTTATTTTAAAACCAAAAAACTTGTGCACTACTGCACATATATATTGACATAAACAAAGACTTCATAACAAGTGACATGCCCCCATGTTTCTTCTGAAATTAATTTGATCATAACATGAGCCTTGGTTTCTGAAACAATAACACCCAAGTTCTAAAACTGCTACCAGATTACATTCGGTCATGATCTACTCCTTCACGTATGCTTATCATCTGTCTATATGGAGTAGATGTGGTTGTTCATGGTTTCGAGAGATATGGTGTGGAGTACACCGCCGTGAAGAGCACAGTCAAAGATGACATGAAGTACCCAAGCACCTATAAAAACAAACTTGGTTTAATGCGGACACTCGAAATGGGCGCAGCAAAGCGCGCCCTCTCCTTCTAGTAGTTTAATCAAGTGGCACGTCTTAAAACAAGCTTGACTCTATAGTTTTTTCTTTAAAGTAACCGACAATTTCACTAATGTAAAAGTAGATTACAGAAAATCCTCACGGAAATTATACCAAACAAATGTGCGGAGAGAACCGTCCTAAAGAATTTGCTAAAAGATCCCGCATAAAGAAGAAAAAAACATAGCCTCATGTTCCATACCATCATCGTCATCAGAATCAGAAAAGTAACATTACCATCGAGGCTATTTGAGGCAAAGAGCAGGCTTGCGGCGAGGCACATATCGTTGTGGCACGTCAACTGAGGATCTTTCCCACGCCTTTTCGGTCTTAGACTAGCCGCATCCTGCCGACGAGTCGAGATATCACGCAAGATCCGACATCAGCGGACCACCTTCTATAGTTTAGAGTCGTCATCTTCAATCACACGGCAAAGCCGACACAACATGTCGGAAATGATGCACATAAATCCTCTATGCTCCACCCGGAGACAACGTTACATCAACGAGGACATAACATGAGGACATGGAGGTCGCTGCTGCCTCGCCGACAAAACCTTGACGTTCAGCAAGCACGCAATCTCAGCAATTTCGATAAGCCGATACGATGAAAGATTTGCTGGCAACATGGGGTACATACATGTTCGGACATTTCTCTCCACGTCGCTGAGCCGACGGTTTTGTCTCTGATTCCTGAGTTATAGACCTCCACTCCATAGTCACCAACCAATCAAGCATTAGCAAGTGGTCACGACACAGCCATACTGTTTCAACCAAGTCAACGTGTTGACAGCGTGACACGCTAATCATGTTTAGTGGAGCTACTTTGCTCTAAAATTGGGGGTCATTCTTGGTCTTGGAGCTGACTCCGGTGCAGAGATTAAAGGTTTAAAACGCTATGATCATCGTATAAGCTCTAAATAGGACTCCGTATCAGGCCAACAAAAAGTCTGCAGCATGCCCCCACGTCTTGATCAGTATCAGCCTATCAGGTATCCTTTCTGGGAAATGAATCTAAAAGATCGGAAATCTCGGGTACGTACACGATGCATTCCAAATTGCCAAGGGCCTCTTTGGACTGTAGAAATTTCAAAGGATTTTCATAGTATTCTAATATTTAGGAATTTTTCCTATGGATTGCCTTTGGTTCAAAGGAATGGTGCTACTAAAATCTTATGGATTGGATTCCTATGCCTTAATTCCATAGGAATTCAAACATCCACTTCAACCTCTTTTTTAGACACAAGTGTGTAGGATCGAGGCACTTTTCCTGTATTTTTCCCGCGTTTCATCCAAACGACTATTTCTGTAGTTTTCCTGCGTTTTACAATCCTCTGTTTTGCACTTACAAACCTGTGAGATTCCTATATTTTTTCTATTCCTATGTTTTTCAACCCTGCAATCCAAAGGGGCCCTAAGTCCACAATTTTATATTTGATGGTAATTGGTGCCGTATGGAGTTATAGACCTCCACTCCACTAAGTTGTCACCATGCAATCAACAACTACAAGATCTTGCCCGTAATTTATATATTCAAAAAATGATTTTGGGTCGACAAGAGAAAAAATATGGGTTAAGGAAAAAATTATCCCCGAGATCTTACGGACGGTGGAGTGCAATTGGGTCTTATTTTTCTCTCCCCCCCCCCCTTTTCTTCCCCACAACATCAACGACAAACCCTCCCTTTCAGCCGCTGCTGGCCCACCTCTCCCATCCCGCGGAGCTCCCATATGATAAACACGACGGGAGGCTAAAGACACCCATCCTCGATCAAATTGACACGGCAGGTGACTACGGGGCCGTGGGGTGCCCCGAGCCGAGTGGAAGGCGGCGCAAATTATTTCCCACGGCCTCAGTGAACGGATGGCGGGGGTAGCGGAGGAGCTTGTGTGGGGGGTGGGGCAGCGGCCGTCCATGACGAGCGTGGTGGCCGGAGCATCGGTAGCACGTGGCTGTGGGCCGGGCGAGCAGGAACGAGAGGAAGGGAGAATATGGGTCATGACAAAAAAAATGGGTCTAAAACCATTTACGGGTAGGCCATAGATACCTGACTCCATGGATAAAGTTACCGTCTTAGCAAGCGGAAAACCCTTTTTAAAAAAAAAAAGTGGAAGCCAGGGAGCCGATCCCTACTGCTCCATCTATTCTTTTTAAGCAAGTCCACGTGTTTTTTAGATTAGTCAACGTGTTGACATTGTGACACACTAACACAAGTCCTGATACTGTAAAAAAAACACTAGTCCTGATTAGTGGAGCTACTCTGCTTCAAAACAGGGGGAGAACCGGAGAAACACACACAAAAACCACACGCGGTGCATTTACACATCTCAATATGGGCACGCCATGACGCCACTACGCCTGAGAAATGAAAGAATCATGGCCGTGTACTATCACAGATTTATAGAACAGATCGCCACTGAGAACTCAAAGAATCATGGCCGTGTACTATCGTTGGTAGAATCATGGCCTGTATGTTATCGGTCTATAAGGTGGAAGGAGCATCTGGAAGAGCAGCTCGCTCCACAGGTCAATCGGCCCCGGCAAGCACCAGTGCAGGCAGTCCACCACGAAGTCGCCCTCCACGCTCCCGCCCGGCGGGTGCCCGTACCGGCTCGGGTGCCCGTCCGGCCGCAGGTCCATCGCCTCCGTGATGTCCAGCAGCAGCAGCTCCGCGCCCTTCTTCCTCGCCGCCGCCTTCGTCTCCCTCAGCGCCTCAACCTACAGTCCCGCGACCAGATCAAGTCCACAGAAACATTTTTAGCCTTTTCACATTGCAGGGAACTTCTGTTCTTTTGTTTTTGATGATGTTTCCACGAACGAACGTACCTGCGCGCTGCGGTACTCGGCCTCGAAGGCGCCGAGGACGCGGTCACCGCGCCAGTAGGGGCGCGTGCGGACGCAGTCGCCGCCGGTGTTCCACTCGCCGTTCTCGAAGTGCGCGGGCGTCACCGTCCGCAGGATCGCCTTCCCGCGGAACCCGTCGCGCGAGGAGACGGCGCCGAGCGCCGTCCGGAACGCCGCGCGCAGGGCGACGGGCACGGCCAGCTCGGTCGTCAGGTTGCCGCGAGCGCCGCAGCTGGTGCCGCCGTTGCACGCGACGGCGCGCCCGCCCTCGTAGTACACGGAGGGGCGGAGGAACCAGTTGACGCCGGACATGACGATGTAGTCGAAGTCGGCGACGTGCGCCGCCCACCGCTCGTCAGCCGCGTCCAGGTGCACGTCCCACATGCCGAGCGTGGCGTTGGACAGGTTGGCCTTGACGAGGAACGGCGACCAGAAGAGGGAGGCGGTGAAGTCGTGGCTGCCGTAGTAGTAGTCCCGGCGGACGGCCCTCCCAGTCACGTCGATCTCCGGATCCGTCCCGACCTCCACCGGCATCGCCGCCTGAAATCGTCAACTTGCATCAGAAACAGAGCAAGAAGAAGAGGCCAAACGAAACGATCGGGTACAAGTAACTACGTACCGTGGACAAGATGCAGAGCAGGGACTTGAAGTGGTTCCTGGCGAGGGAGTCCCCGACGAAGGCGATGGACTTGCCCCTCATGGCGTGCAAGAACCGCGCCGCGTGGAAGCGGGGCAGCTCGCAGCCGTCCGGCCTCCACCTCCATCGCACGAACTCGAGGCTGGGCTTGCCGAACTTCATGCAGTTCTGGTGGTCGTCGATGAAGGGGCACGTCAGGTTGGAGTAGTACGGCACCTCGGCGGCGTCCGGCACCCAGTCGCCCCGCGTAAGGTCGCAGGTCGGAGACGATGACGACGCCAAGGACGACGAGGCCGAGGAGGACGAAGAAGAAGAGGCGCCATATACGCGCAGGTAACGCCGGTCAGAGAGGGTCAAGTCGTAGAGCGAGACGAGACCGAGGACCAGCAGGAAGGCGACCGGCGCGGCAATGGCGGCCGTGCGCTTCGGAGAAGATGGGGCGGCCTTGTGGAGCTTCATTGGGAGAAGCTCAAGACGATCGCGGAGATGCGCTGATCATGGAGAAATGCCTGGGGAACACAAGACACGGAAGAGTAATAAAATGGGAGATGCAGAGTATGATCCTACCTTTCGCGTAGTGGCGGTGGAGGTTAACGTGTGGTTTGCATTGCACGTCTGGTGAAGGCTGCTACCAGAATACCCACGGAAGCCCCGCCGCTGTCTGCGACTGCGGTTACACGGTTGGCGCCACGGGTTCAACACCTTTCGCCAAGCATTTGTCTTGAAAATGAGACAATAGCCAAAATACCACTAGTGAAAACCAAACTTGCCAAGATACCAGGGAAAACCAACTTGCCAAAACAACACTACTCTCAGTTTTTCTAGCCAAAATAGCACTGCCGTTAATTGTCAAAGGGGCACCGTGAGTCAATCCGTTAGATCCATGTCAGTTTTTTTGTTATCATGAAATTACCCTCATTACCTTATCCCTACCACACACCACACCGAAGCACTCCCGGTCCTCCTGTACGAAACAATGGCGCCGCCCCGACTCACACGCCGGCGCCTTCCCGTTGCTCCTCCTCCCTCTGAATCCACTTCGGTCGTGCGTCGCCGTCCGCCGCTCTCCACCGCTCTGCACTCGATCGGCCGCGGCTCGACACGCCATCGTCTCCCTCCTCTGCCGCCTGTCGTCAGTGGTCCTGTATTGGACCGCCTCGCCGTCCGCCGGCTATGGCTCAGCCGCCCGCGTGGTGGCAGAAGGGCAGGAGGTGAGGAAGCGGGCGTTGGGGAGAAGCATCACAAGCTCGTCTGCTTGTACGCCTCCGCCCCTGGTTTTAGCCCTGCTAGCCGGATGCCTCTCCCCGGGTTGTCGCAGGAGAGGAGCGAGCTTGGGGCCTCTCGCTCGCCGACGACCGCTTCTTCTCCGGCCCTTGTGCCACCACATCTAGCCGGACCACAGCTAACCGTGCTCTTTTGCTTATGGTTGTGATAATCATGTGAACCATAATATTTTGTTTGAATGATAGTGGTCTGAACCCTAAACAATATGTACTGTTGGTATTGATCAAGTGCTGTCAAATTGACTTGAAATGAAGTCAAAATGTTGCCCAATTGTGCTGAAATGTTGTCTAGTTGTGCTATTGAAATGTTGTCTGGTTGCGCTGAAATGCTTTCGATTTGTTGCTGAAATATTGTCGATTTGTTGCTGAAATGTTGTCAAGTGTGATGAAGAGGTAAGGGCATATATGTCTATGTTAGATGGTGTTAGTCTCAGTTAGTCACTAGTGGTATTCTGGCTATAAAAAGCTGAATTGAGTGTAGCCCTGGGCATAATTTGGTTTCAAACCGGCCAAACCGTCACACCAACCCGCACCACACCGGATCAGCGGTTCGTACCGGTGCCGTCACACTAAACCGATCAAACCGTAATAAGAATTTGGGTAGTTGGTTTGAGACGGGTTGGACCCAGTGAAACCGATCAAACCAGTCGTCGCGGGAGAGGAGGCTGTCGCGTGGAGCATACTGAATTGATCCTCGACGCGGCTGCGGCACCAAAGCTCGGCGTTCTCGAGCAAGCCGGACAGCCGGTAGTGTGGCTGATGAAGCGGAGCCCCTTGAGGGTGCGCTTGGTGCCGGCGGGCGACCGGTTGATCCGCGCCTGGATGCGGCGCTGCTCACGCGCCGCCATGGCCGCCTCCCTGCAGCTCGGCGGGCGTGGACGCGCGCCGAGAGGGAGAGGGCGCGGGGGGCGACGTCCGGAGCCAGGCGAACTTCCTGCATATCCAGAACGACGTCTACGAGTAGCGGCTGAGCGCGCCCGGGCGTGCGCGGCATCGCGGCGGCCGCGCCGTAGAGCGCGATGTTGGCCCACTCTTGGAAATGCTACGGAGAGAATGGAGCGGAGGAAGAGGGGAGAACGATTCCGAAAGTGTGAGATATGTTTCCGGTTTTGCCTCACTGGGCTTGTGTGTATTCCTCCCTTCAAATAGGGGCTGCTAACGTCCACTAAGCTGTCACATCATACGGATGTGACCGGTCCTACCCCTTGCCCATGCCGGGTCACTGTTGACACCGTCATGACTAGAGTGCACTGTAGATGACGTATAGCACGTCCTACCTACCTACTGTACTTGGTGCTGACGCACCACTTCAGGACACTGGCTACAGGACAAAGTGTCCAGTCCAGAACCCGGCTACCGACTGCCTCTACTCAGAACAGACTCCGAGTAGGGCTCATTCGACTGGGAACAGACTCCCGAGTCGAGGAACTCGTTCGACTGGGAACAGACTCCCTGGTCGGAACTCGAGTCGACTCCTCGAGTCGACTCCCGGAATACAAGCCTATATCTAACAATCACTCCCTAGGCTTATGTTCCGGCGACACTTCTACCATGCCAATCCCTGCGCGTAGCTCCGCCAGGCGGACTCGCCCCAGCGGCTTGGTCAACATGTCCGCGAGCTGGTGTCCGGTGGGTACAAACTCCAGCTCGATCTTCTTCGCCTCCACGCAGTCTCGAATGAAGTGATACTTCAACTCGATGTGTTTCGAGCGCTCGTGGAAGACGGGATTCTTGGCGAGCGCGATAGCCGACTTGTTGTCGACCTTGAGCACCACTTGCTCAGCTTCGCCGTTGCTGAGCTCCGCCAGCAACCGAGAGAGCCAGATCCCCTGGCAAGCAGCCGTGGCAGCAGCCACGTACTCCGACTCGCAGCTCGACAGAGCCACGATCTTCTGCTTCTGGGACTGCCAGGTCACTGGGCTGCTCCCGAGGAAGTACAGCGTACCCGACGTACTCTTGCGTGAGTCGACGTCGCCCGCCAGGTCGCTGTCGCTGTAGCCGACCAGGCGTGGTGTACCTGCACTCCTCCCATACCTACATCCGAGTCGTGTGGTCCCGGCGATGTAGCGTAGTAGGCGCCTCACAGCCGCGAGGTGCTCCCTAGTTGGAGCCTCCATGAAGCGCGATACGAACCCGACTGCGAAAGTCAAGTCCGGCCTCGTGTGCACCAAGTACCTGAGGCTCCCGACGATGCTGCGGTACTTGGTTGCATCCGTCGCGGGTGCCGTGCTGGCCTTGGACAGCTTGAAGCGCGGCTCCATGGGTGTATGGACCGGGTTGCACCCGACCATGTCTGCCTTCTCCAGCAGCTTAAGGGCATAGGCACCCTGCGAGATGTCGATCCCGCTGGGTCCTTGTCGAACCTCTATGCCGAGGTAGTAGCTCAGCAGCCCGAGGTCGGACATCTGGAACAGACTCTGCATCTCCAGCTTGAACATGTCGATGTTGCTGGAGTCGGAGCCCGTGATCACCAAGTCGTCGACGTAGACGCCGACTAGAAGCCGGCTCGGAGTCGCTCCTCGCGCGTACATGCCGTGTTCCGACTCGCACCTAGCGAAGCCGAGTCGAACGAGGCATGAGTCGAGCTTGGTGCTCCATGCCCTTGGAGCCTGCTTGAGGCCGTAGAGCGCCTTGTCGAGTCGGAGCACCATATGCTCCTTCCCCTTTGCAGCGAAGCCAGATGGCTGCTGCACGTACACCTCTTCCTCCAACTCGCCGTTGAGGAAGGCTGACTTGACGTCCATGTGATGGACGCCCCATCCGGCACTTGCAGCCGCGGCTAGCAATAGTCGAACTGACTCCAGCCGGGCCACGGGAGCGAAGACTTCGTCGTAGTCGACCCCGTGCCGCTGCACATAGCCCTTCGCCACGAGGCGAGCCTTGTGCTTAAGGACTGCGCCTTGCGCATCCTTCTTCACCTTGTAGACCCACTTCAGGCCGATCGCACGGTGGCCTGGTGGTAAGGTGGTAAGCCGCCAAGTCGAGTTGGACTCGATGGCCTGCAGCTCCTCCTGTATCGCGGCACGCCAGCTGGCGTCCGCCTTTGCCTCATCGAACGAGCCTGGCTCTTCGGAGGCTAGGAAATGGAGCTCCTCGTCCGGCTCCTCAGCCGGACCTGCGTCGAGCACGTTCTGCAGTGTGCGGAACCTATGCTCGAGGTTGGAGTTGTCAGTCGCATCAAGCATATCTGCATACCTCGATGGCGGAGTGACGAACTCGATACCCGGGACAGCCGAAGTCGGAGACTGCGGTGTCGGGTTGTCCGGTGTCCTTGGCGAACCGGCTGGACTCTCACTCCCGGCTCCTGGAGTCGGGGAAGTCGGAGTTGGCGAGTGGGGGTCATCACCCGCACTCCCGTCTCCCGGAGTCGACTGAGGCTCGAACACCATGTGCTCGACCTCGATGGAGTCGTCTCCGAAGGTGCTCGCCGGAGAGTCCGGTGAACTCCAGTCCCAGCGCGCGTTCTCATCGAACACGGCGTCACGAGTGATGCTCACTCGCTTGGTCTCCGGGTCGTAGGCGCGATAGCCCTTCGTGCCGGGTTGGTACCCGACGAAGATCATGCGCCTGCTCCGGTCGTCGAGCTTCTTGAGCCCGGGTCGCGTCTCCCGCACATGCACCACGCACCCGAACGTACGCATGAAGCTCACATCCGGCTTGCGGCCATGCCAGGCCTCGAACGGCGTCTTGCCGTCCACGCTCTTGGTCGGTGACCTGTTCAAGATGAACACGGCCGTCGACACTGCCTCACCCCAGAACTCACCAGGGACTTTCTTGGCCTTCAGAAGACTGCGGGCCATACCCACAATCGTCTGGTTGCGTCGCTCCACGACGCCATTCTGCTGCGGGGAGTAGGGAGCCGTCAGGTGACGCTCCACTCCGAGCTCGGCGCAGTATGCCGTGAAGAAGCCGGAGGTGAACTCGCCTCCGCGATCCGTCCGCAGCGTGCGCAGCTTGCAGCCTGCTTCCGACTCGGCGCCTGCCTGGAGTCGGATGATAGCGGCTGCGGCCTCGTCCTTCGTCGCGAGAAGGGCGAGCCACATGTACCGCGTCAGGTCGTCTACGAGCAGGAGGAAGTACTTCTTCCCGCTCGGAGTGGCCGGGGTGATTGGCCCGCAGAGGTCGCCATGGACCAGCTCGAGTCGATCCTTTGCCCGGAACTTCGCTTGCTTGGGAAAGGAGGCTCGCCTCGCCTCTGCTTCCCTGCTAGGCAGGCGTCGCAGAGCTGGTTCACGTGCTTCACTAGAGGAAGTCCCCGCACCATGCCGTCCTTCGCCAGCCGATGCAAGCTGTCGAAGTTGAGATGTCCGAACCGCGCATGCCAAGTCCAGGCCGGGTCGTCTCCAGCCCGCACAGAGAGGCACACTGGCTGAGCGACTCGCGCTGTCAGCTTGTACATTCGGTTCGACTCTCGCCTGACCTTCATCAGGAGCACCCGCTCCCGGTCACGCACTCGGAGGAGCCCGTCCTCGATCAGCACCTGGCAGCCGTTCTCGTCGAACTGGCCCAGGCTGATGATCTGCGTGTTCAGCCGGGGTATATAGTACACCCCGGTGATGGCTCGGTGCTCGCCTGTCCTGCAGACGAACAGCACCGTCCCTTGCCCGCAGATGTCGACTCGCGAGCCGTCGCCGAACTTGACAATCCTGACAACGCTTGAGTCCAGCTCCGCGAACGCGGCGCGGTCACCAGTCATGTGATTGGTGGCGCCCGAGTCGAGGTACCAGACGCCGCTCTTGGCGTCACCTCCTTGCGCCAGGTTAACATGCGCCTTCTCCTCCAGCAGGAGGAGGACCGGCTCCTCCCGAGCCGGTTCAGTCGACGAGTCCTTGCGACTCGGCGCTGTCGGGTCCTTGCGACCCGACTCGGTCGACTCCTCCCGAGTCACCGAGTCCGACTCCTCCCGAGTCGGTCCTGTCGAGTCCTTGCGACTCGACGCTGTCGGGTCCTTGCGACCCGACTCGGTCGACTCCTCCCGAGTCACCGAGTCCGACTCCTCCCGAGTCGGTCCTGTCGAGTCCTTGCGACTCGACGCTGTCGGGTCCTTGCGACCCGACTCGGTCGACTCCTCCCGAGTCACCGAGTCCGACTCCTCCCGAGTCGGTCCTGTCGAGTCCTTGCGACTCGATGCTGTCGGGTCCTTGCGACCCGACTCGGTCGACTCCTCCCGAGTCGGCCTGTCCCACTCCGCGATCCACTGGATCGGCGCGAGTTCCTTCGGAGGAGTCGACGGTCCCTCCGACTCTGCCACCGGTAGAGTCGCTGACTCTGCCACCGGTCGAGACAAGGGTGCCGCCTCCGAGCAACCAGACTCGAGTTGAGGTCGAGTTGGCGAGGGGACCTGCGGGGCAGACGCGACTGTGCACACGTGCATCATGAGCAGCGCGTCATCGTCATCTCCTCCGCGCACGAGGTGAGCTTCCTCCTCGCGCTTCTTCTTGCGGCAGTCCCGCGCCCAGTGGCCGGCGACTCCGCAGTAGCGGCACGTGTCTTTCGACGCGCCGCGGTTCCCGGGTCCACGACCCGAGTTGCCCCTGCCGCGACCGCGCGGCTTCCCGCCACCGCGTCCGGCTTGGCTTGATGACCCTCCGTCCTGCAGTCGCATCCGGGCAAACCACTCTTCCTCCGTGAGGAGTAGTTTCCCGGTCTGCTTGACTTCCGGTCGCTCCACCTCGTGGCGATCCTCAGCCGCCTTGAGCCGGCCGATGAGCTCCTCGAGCGCGAGCGTGTTGAGGTCGAGCAGAGTCTCGATGGAACATGCCATCTGCGAGAACTTAGAGGGGACGACCGAGAGGAGCTTACGCACTGTATCCGGCTCGGAAATGGTGACGCCGAGCACTCCCAGCTGCGACACAAGCGACGACATGCGCATGGCGAAGTCGTCGATGTCCTCCTTGTCGCCGAACTTGAGCGCCTCGTACTGCTTCTTCAGCAGCGTCGCCTTTGCCTCCCGGACACGGCCGTCTCCGACCCGCATCGTCTTGATGGCCTCCCACGCCTCCTTCGCCGTGTCCTTGGCGGCGAGGGTGGAGATCATCTCCGGCGGGACGGCGAGCAGCAGGTACTCCATCGCTGCTCGGTCCGTATCCCGCTCCGTGATGCCGTCCTTGACGGCGGACCACACCCGGCGTGCCTCAAGCTTGACCTGCATGAGCAACGCCCAGTCCGCGTAGTTGGACCGCGTGAGAAGCGGCCACGAACCACCGGAGTCCCGCGTCGCCCGCTGGATAGCCAGCGTGCTTGCGGCCGCTGCCGCCGCCACCACCGCCTCCTGTGTGACTAAATCACCCATCGCCGGTGGAGATCTCTCGAAGCTAAGGCTCTGATACCAATTGTTGGCCCACTCTTGGAAATGCTACGGAGAGAATGGAGCGGAGGAAGAGGGGAGAACGATTCCGAAAGTGTGAGATATGTTTCCGGTTTTGCCTCACTGGGCTTGTGTGTATTCCTCCCTTCAAATAGGGGCTGCTAACGTCCACTAAGCTGTCACATCATACGGATGTGACCGGTCCTACCCCTTGCCCATGCCGGGTCACTGTTGACACCGTCATGACTAGAGTGCACTGTAGATGACGTCTAGCACGTCCTACCTACCTACTGTACTTGGTGCTGACGCACCACTTCAGGACACTGGCTACAGGACAAAGTGTCCAGTCCAGAACCCGGCTACCGACTACCTCTACTCAGAACAGACTCCGAGTAGGGCTCATTCGACTGGGAACAGACTCCCGAGTCGAGGAACTCGTTCGACTGGGAACAGACTACCTGGTCGGAACTCGAGTCGACTCCCGGAATACAAGCCTATATCTAACACGCGACGCTGGTGGGCATGATGCCGTGCACCACCATGGACTCCTCGTCCGGCGCCGCGGCGTTATCCTCCTCGGTGCGTCCACGACGGGGCGGAGTTCGGCGGCGCAAGATCTGCGGCTCAGCCATGGACGACGTGAACCGCGTGCAGCTGGACTTCGGGAGGGACACGCGCAGACGATTGCGGATGCGGCCACGCTCGCCATGCTGCGCGATGCCCCTGACGTCCCGCTCGCATGCGCCGGCTGCGGCACGGGGTCGCTCACCATCCCGGCGCCTCCGTCCGTGCTTGCCTTGGCATCTCCGGCCCCATGATCTCCGAGGCCTAGCGACATGAGCAGCTCGCTCAGGCGGCCGGGTCGCCGGACTTCCGCATGCCGTGGTTGCAGATGGCGGGCCAACAACTGCTGCCTTTCCTCTGTTCGCCGGCCGCTTCATGCCACCGCGGGCAGGATGGAAGCTTAGTGGAGAATGGCAGCGAATGGTGCAGGGCATGCTACGGACATATACGGTGCCAAACCGTGTACACCGTCTAACCAGACCGCACCAAACCGTGGGATTGTCCCCAATCTAAGCGTGTAAACCAAACCAAACCAACTAAAACTGACACCTGATGGTCTGGTTTGAGAAACCAGCTTAAACCGTTTTAAACCGCAAATGCTCAGGCTTAATTGAGTGTTATTTTGGCAAGTTGGTTTTCACTAGTGCTATTTTGGCAAATTTGGTTTTCACATGTGGTATTTTGGCTATTGTCTCCTTGAAAATTGTCTGACCACTACCAACTCTGTTCTGCAGGGAAACTGATTGTTGTAGCTTCAGGAGCAGCTGATGCATCCAAATTTGGAAAAAGTTTAAGACATCATTTGTTGGACGGAGGGAGTACTACATGTTGCTTCCGCAAATTCGTCATCCTGATCCTGGACATTCATATTTCGTAAATCTAAACAATTAAGCTCAAAACATGAGTTGGTTTTTGGGTCATCATAGGTGGTCATGTGGGTTGCAAGCGCGTTACACGTTACAACTGACTGAGAAAAATATTTCTATCCATTGGATTTATGTTGTGATTCGTAACTACGAGTTGAAAATGGGTTGCAAGGAATTTAAGCTTCTTTTTTCTATCTTTCTGGCCAGGATTTTAATATACTTTTAGAAAGGTACACATGTTGCAAATGCCTTTTTTTCTCTTAATTTCTTGATCATGGAAGAGTGTTTTTAAGGGGTAGAGAGTGGAAGTGACATTCATAAATTTTACCTCATCAGATTATTGTGAGAGGAGTCAAACTACTAAAAAAAATTATATTATGGGTGGCCATTCTTGTGACTATAGTTACTTGGATGTCTCTCGCACTACTTTATTTTAAGAAGAGAATGTAGTAACTGAAGTTCCATATCTAACTAGTCACTCATAAGCTCATAAACTTAGGATTTCTGTAAAATGCTTCAAAACTCGTCGATGCATCTCAGATGTATATGTCTCTGTATTTGTCTTTATTTTCACCAAATCATGGCTGCATATTTTCAGAAACTTGTCGTAAAAGTAAAAAATAAAATACTCTTATTTACTTATGCTAAAGTGGTAGGGCAGACCCCCCACAATGAGTTTTTCTTTAGAAACAAATAAGAACCCAAATTTACGCCCACAAGAACGTGAACCTGGGTGCCCGAGTTACATATCCACTTAACTAGACACGTGAGTTAAACTCACTTCTTGCTAACTTAGGATTCCGACTAGTAATTAATTTTAGCACAGATAGAAACTTAACTTCAAACATTGTTTTTAACTAATATTTATCATCGCAAAACACTTGCAATTAAAATCTTATTGTTTTAGTGGAAGCCTTGTTGTGTTGAGATATTGTGCTTCCAAAATTATTTTACAATAACAAACCTTACACTGTGTTTGGATGTTGGAAAACTAGCCTGGAATTGAATTGGAGAAGGAATTCCAAATCCAGGATGGAAAGGAATTGGCTTCCAATTTCAATTCTGCTGTTTGGGTGTGTTCGGAATTTCCTGTTGGAAACAGAGGCTAGTGACCAATTCCAATTCCTGTTTGGATGTACAAACCATGGAATTGGATGTTTTGATGGTTCTGCCAAGGTGCCATGGTTCTGCCAGTGAGGGAAAAGGAAGTAAGGCCTCCTTCCGCCGACGTTCCGCCGCCGTCCCACCCTCCATCGTCGGCAAGGTGCTGCCACCGGCGTTCATGCCCACAGCCGCCACCAGAGTTAGGGTTAGGGCGGTTGCCATGAGCCCCGACGAGAGGGGGACGGGAACGGAGCAGAGGCCGCCGGGAAGAGTCGAGCGAAGGCCGAAGGGCTGAGAAGTGGCTCACCTGCGCTTGCGGCCGGGCCTGCTGGCGGCAGGGTCGGGGGGCGGCGATGGCTTCTTCGTCCAGGCGCTCGAGCTCGCTCTATGCGAGTCTCTGTCGAACGCGATAGCGAAGCGGTACGCGGGGGGGTGCTTTTCCGTGGCTTTCCAAAGTCGCGACCTCGGAATTGGCCTACGCAGCGGGGCGCTTGCGGGAACCGGGCCGCGGAAAATTTTCTAAATTCCACGGTACAATTCTTTGACCAACCCAAACGACGGAAAGCGGGAGAGAAATTCCAAGTTGTCAATTCCAGGCTAGTTTTCCAACATCCAAACACAGTGTTAGATCTAAAGAAAAGAACACTGCTTTGTGGGTTATGTTGTGCGACTTAGGGGTTTATAGTATGTTTTATGTATTCACAACTATTTTAATAATATATACCATAGAAAGAGATCTACATATTATAAATTTAACAACTATGCTAATAATTCTAGAGGTGTGTGTGTATATATATAGACATCTATATGAATGTAAGTATGTCGATTTTACATAATGTGAGGTGTCTCCAAATGATATTTCTTGAATTGTGGATTATTCATGGTCAAAGAACCAATTAGAGTTCTCTGGGTCTCAACAGTTTGATTGTAATGTATACCTTGAAATTGGGATCCTATATAAAAAGTACATAGTAGAATGAACATCATAATTGCAAATGCACCAATTGAAAACCTCGGTGTGTAAAGTCATTTTTTTCTTATTGTGTTGATATTTTGCGTTTACAATTCTGTTTTCAATAGCAAACCTTTGATCTAAGAGAAATAGTCCAAATATTTGGACTACTTCACATCTAAAGGTTTATAGTGTGTTTGTTTGTGTTCGAATCCAATTACTGATCTAAATTTATCAAATAGAGCTCGAGATACCGTATATTTTAACAAAAATGTCAATGGCTATAGAGTTATCTAAACTGAGTGTGAATACATAGATATTTGTAGAGTCTGTGAGGTGTCTACAAGTGTACCGTAGCATTTCTGGCATTGTTCATGGAAAAAAAATATGCATTTACATTTCTCGTGGATTGAATAGCTTGTTTGTAAAATGGTAAGGCATACACTAGAAACAATATCTCATGTAAAAAATTACATAGTTGTACTCCTACCATCCCCATATAGGTGGCATATAAATTGAGCAAAAAGTGAAAACTTTCTAAGTTTGACCAAGTATATACACGTAATATAAATATTTAGTATCAATGAAATATCTAGATTCACCAGAAGATATGTTTCCATAATATATTAATGTCATATTTTTTATTTTTCCTTCTATATATTTGGTCAAAGTTAGAAATAATTGACCTTTTAACCAACTTTATACGTCACCTATTTGAGGATGAGTGAGTAGCACTATAGTCTGGGTTTTTTCGCAAAGAAAGAAATGTTACCTAGAGTGTATCTAAATACGCTTCTAAAGAAAAAGTATAGATTTCACCTGGTTATAACATATAACTAGTTTGGTATTTCACTAAAAAATGGAATTAGTTAGTTGGATTACTAACACAAACACAAAGTCTGGTAGTCTTAACTTAGTGCCCCAACACCCAATTTGTAAACAAGGCGTGTAAGACCAGGTGACTAGCAAGCAGTTTAAGTTCTACAATGTATCACCGTTGCAACAAATTACAAGACATTCTACACCCTAAATGACATGAACAATGACGACTGTCACGTAGGGCTCATGATTAGGTTCACAATTTCAATGGAGTTAGAAATTTGTGATTTTTCTAAAAAATATTTACAAATTCGGTTCCCCAAATTCAAACAAACTTAAAATGACCTAGAAATTAGCTCAGTCTTAAAATAGCTGATATTAGGATAGATCGAAATTCAAAATATCTACCAAAAAATTAAATTTCTGTGAAGTCCGAACGATCTCTGTTTCCCAAATTTAAACCTGTGACAGGATACACACAATGTGAAAAATATGTATTGGTGGTACACCCGAGTAGGTGACGAGTACCGTGGAAGCCAAGGTGTAGGACTTTTGAAAATTTACCAAAAAGTGTTTTCTGAAAAGTGTTCCTTTTCCTTTCCTATGTTAAGCACCTTCATCAACCGTACCCCGGCATCGTTCGTTCATTCCCATGTCACCAACCTTGGGTACTTTAGCTTTGTGTTTCTATACGTGACTTGATCAAGTCAAATTCAGTTTGCCGCACATTGTGAAAGACTGCTTGCACATATATAATACCATGTCCCGGCAGCCGGGTTGCATTTGTCTTGAGTAGCTACGATCCTTGGCTTGAATTGGATTTTGTCAACGAGAATGCAACAGGCGACGGTCAAACAATAGAGGTCTAGTAAGATGGAGTGATGGCTTTAAGCTCGGTAGCACTTCCCAGTAATATAAGCGACCGCGTGATCCGATGAATTGGATTTTGTCAGCCTTCTAGACTTTTAAAAATATCACGCGATTTGCAAACCACTGCCCAGTAAGCGACCACGCGATCCGATGCATTTGCACAACCCGGTATCGATCGACATGAACACTAGCTAGATTACCCTTTTATTTACAGGAATCTTTCACATCGGGAAAATGAATGCGAAAACGCATTCGCGTTCTTTCTTCTAGAGACGATTTTCATCTCACGATTCGATCGATCTGCTAATGGTGCTGCGGAAGCAGCATCTGGAACAGCAGCTCGCTCCACAGGTCAATCGGCCCGGGCAAGCACCAGTGCAGGCAGTCCACCACGAAGCTGCCCTCCACGCTCCCGCCGGGAAGGTGGCCGTACCGGCTCGGGTGCCCGTCCGGCCGCAGCTCCATCGCCTCCGTGATGTCCATCAGCAGAAGCTCCGCGTCGTTCCTCGTCGCCGCAGCCTCCGTCTCCCTCAGCGCCTCGACCTGCGCGCTGCGGTACTCGGCGGCGCTGACGGCGCGCTCACCCCGGCGGTAGGGGCGCGTGCGGACGCAGTCGCCGCCGGTGTTCCACTCGCCGTTCTCGAAGTGCGTGGGCGTCACCGTCCTGACCACGGCCTTGCCGCGGAACCCCTCCGTCGTGGCGACGGCGGCCAGCGCCGTCCGGAACGCCGCGCGAAGTGCGCGGGGCACGGCCAGCTCGGTCGTCAGGTTGCTGGCGCCGCAGCTGACTCCGCCGTTGCACGAGACGGCGCGCCCGCCCTCGTAGTACACCGAAGGGCGGAAGAACCAGTTGGTGCCCGACAGGACGACGTGGTCGAAGTCGGCGACGTGCGCCGCCCACCGGACGTCCGCCGTGTCGAGGTGCACGTCCCACATGCCGAGCGTGACGTTCGACAGGTTGGCCTTGACTAGGAAGGGCGACCAGAAGAGGGAGGCCGTGAAGTCGTGGCTGCCGTAGTAGTAGTCCCGCCGGACGGCTCTCCCCGTCACGTCGATCTCCGGCTCCGCCCCCACCTCCACTGGCTGCGCCACCTGCGATCGACACGCGCGCACGTCGCGGATGAACAAGAGCAAGGAGAAGAAGCCAACGATCCAGACTGCATCCAAGGCATCGTGCCGTGCGTACCTTGGACAAGAGGCAGAGCAGAGACTTGAAGTGGTTCCTGGCGAGGGAGTCCCCGACGAAGGCGATGGACTTGCCCCTCATGGTCTCCAAGAACCGCGCTGCGTCGAAGCGGGGCAGCTCGCAGCCGTCCGGCCTCCACCTCCATCGCTTAAACTCGAGGCTGGGCTTACCGAACTTCATGCAGTTCTGGTGGTCGTCGATGAAGGGACACGTCAGGTTCGTGTAGTACGGCGCCTCCGCGTCGTCCGGCACCCAGTCTCCCCGCGTAAGGTCGCAGGCTGAGGCCGGTGACGATGTCGATACCGGCGAAGATGCCGTGGAAGAGGCGCCAAATATAGGCAGGTAACGGCGGTCAGAGAAGTTCATCAAGTCGTAGAGCGAGACGAGGCCAAGGACCAGTAGGAAGGCGACCGGCGCGGCAATGGCGGCCGCGCGCTTCGGAGAAGACAGGGCGCTCTTGTGGGTCTTCATGGCGAAGACGTGATCGGGGAGACGCGGTGATCAGGGAGGATGCTTGGGGAGAGCACTAGACACGGCCGAAGAGCTTGCGTTGCACGCCTTCTGATAAAGGTCGCTACCAGTACCAGAATGCTCACGAAAGTTAGCCCTGCCGCCGGTTGGCGCCGCGCCACGGTTTAAGACCATTTCTTCTGGTAGCCAGAGACCTTTTCAAACTACTTTCTCTACTCCTACTCAACTTGATACGTGGATGCATGCATCTCGGTTCTCGGCTAGTTGCATCCAGCGTTCGGGCCGCCGCGCTTGGTAGATCAATGGCTTCATCGACCACTGCGTCTTGTGATCTTGTCTCCGTCGTCCAGCCGCCGCGGCCGCGTTCATCTCATCAACGCGCATGCATGAGGGCGTCGTCGATCCGCCGCCAACTGTGCCCGCGCGAGGATGTCGTGGTCGAGCCACCGCCGGCCGGCCGTGCTCTTCCGCCAGGTCGACGCAAGCGGATACCCTTTTTCTGCAAAGACACACGCCATTATTAAAAAAACATGTTTTTTGGTTGAGTACTGGAAGTATACCTGGGTTGAATGTCCCATCTCCATTGTAGAGGCGCCGATTGCCTCGTCTCATCTTCTTCCTTAAGCCGCCGGTCACGGTGAGAACATCACCAAGCCGGCCGTCGTGTATGTCACCATGACGCCGCTAGCCGCGTCTTATCTCCGGTATCCCGCGCTAGGACGCCGCTGGTTCTTTCTCATCTCCGTCGTCGAGCGGCACCGCCGGCGGCGCGTTGCGTGAGGAGGCGTCGAGCTGACTGGAGAGATGAGAACGTCGCTCTGACCACCACGTGAGATTTTGTATTTATGGATCACGCGTGTGCAACAAATCCGGGAGCAGTTCGACAGATTTTCAAATCTCACGCTCATTATCCGAATTTATATAATTAATTTAATCAAGAAAAAGCCTGTTACAAATACTTCACTCAAAATTGCGTCAAAAAAAAAACTTCACTCAAAATTTGCACCGGATTGATGCTTGATGTAGTGACTCGGGAATATTATAAAAAATCAGTTTTTTTGGCATGAATACGAGAGACAATTTCGTAATGATTTCATCATGAAAACTGGGAAAGATAAAAAAATCAAAATGAAATGAAAACAATTAATTTCGTACACATCCATGACCCACAATCCGGCGAGAAATCAGTGCTCAGATCGGTAATCCAAGCGGCACAGGACACGTCGACGCCTGCCTATGCCCGCGGATGCCTTCGTCACGTGCTTCCAGCCTAAAGTCTTTCCCGGTTGCGCGTCAACTAAAATCAATTGGATTTTTTTTGCAGAAATGGATTTTAGCACAACATGCAAATGTAGCATGGAAACAAAAATATTGGGCATCATGCAGTTGGTTAATATACATCAATAAATAAGATATAAAATACTCTACAACATCATGCGGTTGGAGTAGTAAATAGTTATCAAAAGATATATTTTTTAGGTTTGTTATCAAAAGATATGTGTGGAACACAATATGGAGAAGTCAGATTTGCATGATCACAGATCATACCGTTTGGTAGCTTGTAAATGTTTGCCAGCTGTTCTATTATTAACGAAGACTGTCGTCGTGACAAACAACATATGCCTACGGGTAGGCTAATCTTTGACGTCGATGGACGCTAGAGGATTCGGGGAGGGATAGCGCGTTAAGTAGCACACACGAACAAACACAATGACACAAGGATTTACCCTGCTTCGGGGCTCTCGTGAGTAGATAAAACCCCTACTGCAGCATCTAGCCTATTTGTTGTATTCCTTCCTCGGTATACGCGCGGTACAAATGCTCCACGAGCAGAGCTAAACTTGCCTCTAAGAGGTCTTGGGAGGAGAAAATAAGCAAGAGAGAGCCGTGCCCGTGGCTTGGCCTCCTCCTCTCCCCCCTGGTGCCCTTTATATAGGTGCCCAGGGGCACATGAGGGGACAAACAGACCAAGACAACTGTGCACTGTTGCTGAAATGACCACCGAGGTCCTGTCACACTACTCACACGTCATGCGCATTGTACTATTGTCCCATCCAGGGCACTGTAGCCACGCTGCACATGTTCTGGACAGGCACCCGTGCGGCGCGCGTCGTCGCTCTTGTCCTCTTTTGCTTGTCTCCAGGATTATTTAGTCTCCTTCTTATCTTCTGCAAGTGGCGGTATGCATCTTGGCTACTTGCCGAAGGAACCAGATACAGTCCTCGGGTGAAGGAGGAGTGGACATGCCGGATGTCTTGGACCGAAGCCGCGCTGTGGTTGAACTCGGGCACTGCCATCTCGGACGAGGTCGAGGTCGAGAAAGTCGGCCTAGGGGCGGCGGTGTCGGGGCGAGGCCTTGCGCATCCATGTCGGGGGCGAGCTCGGGATGGGGATGCCGGGGCGCAGCTGAGATGTGCCATGTCGGGCGGAGACGCCTCGGGCGTGGCCATGTCGGAGGGGAGACGTCGGGCTCGGGGAAGTCGGGCGGTGCAGGGGCGAGGGCGACCGAGGCGCTGCCGGAGGCGCGGGCCCCAGTCGGAGAACTACCGGGGCGGCCCGCCCGTGTCGGCACGGCCGAGGAGAAGGGCGCGGTGCCGAGGTAGGTGATGCCGAGGGGGCGCGGGGCTAAGGATATGCCGGGGGCGGCCGTGCCGAGACGATGGCGGCGGTGTCGGGGCGGACCTCGGGGAGGCGCGGCCGGGCTCGGCCGAGGCGATGGCGGCGGTGTCGGGGCGGACCTCGGGGCGCATCAAAGTGATGTCGGGGATGAAGGCGAGGTTGGAGGAGGCGGAGTCGCGCCGGGATGGCCGATGCCGGGGCAGTTGGTGGTGATGTCGGGGTGCGCCGGGCGCGAGCAGGGGCGGCCGAGGTCGAGGCAAGCTCAGGTGCCGCCGGATGGATGCGGGGGTGAGGTGAAGTCGGGGGCGATGTTGCGGGAATGACGATGCCGAGCTCTCCCTGTGTCGGGGCAAAAAGGAGTTGGGGATCTTGGCCCAACCGAGTTGAGCACCCCGACCCGACCGAGTAAATGGTTTTGGCCCACCGACTTGACCTGGAACTCGGCCCACCGACTTGCGTCATCTCGGTTTTACCGAGTTAAGCCTATTCCGGCCCATCTTCTGTGTAAATCGGCCGGAGAAAAGCTGATGTCGGCCCACACTGCACTTCTTTGTCTTTTCCCTTATCTCCTATCCATTTTCATCATCTTTTACCTCTTGCACTTAACACAATAATCTCGTAATCTTAGGGTACCGAGGATTGCATCGCCGACAAAGACATACCATAGATTGCGCTGCCCGTGATACTAGAATCTCACAGGCCGGGCACAGAATTTTCAGGGGCCGTGCGTCCGCAACTCCTATTGCGGGAACGTTTGCATGACCGAGCGTGAGGCTTTCACCAGAGGCAAGTGCCTTCGCGTTAAGGATCACGGTTGCTTCTGCACCAAGAACTACTAGATCGATGTCCCCACTTATCCTCATGCGTTCATCAGTTCATGCTTCCAATTTGTCGTGCCAATGTACGAGTTCACCAGCAGCTACTTGTAGGAGACGTATGAATAAAAATAATCTGGATCTTTTTTTTGTAAGATGTCCATCTTCCATCATCTTGTGAAAAATATTTGCTCCCTGTTGTATAAGGTTGTAGTAATGTTGTCACCTTTACGGATGCTGCGTTGATTTCAGCGATGTAGGCAGTAAAATCACCGCAAGAAATACAAGGCTAGATCTCAGGTTGAAACTGGTAGAAATATCATCACGCGTCCACCATTTCTGTCCATTTCTCTCAGTTGCGGCGGTCGAAGCATATAGAGGCAATGGGAGGAGCAGGGGTCAAGCGTCGGCGTTCCGTGCACCCCCAAGCGGATTACAGCTCATGATTCAAGCATTTCAAACTTCAAACTCTGAAGTATGAGTCTTGTGAACGGCGTGAAAATAAATTAGGACTTATTTTCCACGTTAATTAGTTGAAAATTATTTGTGATTTACATGATTTCCTTCCTAAAATGTTGCATGCAAGTTTTCATAAACTTGTTTCCTCGGTTAAAAATGTTACGCTGACTAGATTGGTCACTTTGGTGTAGGGTAGTTAGTTCTATCTTCGAGCCCACGCGCCTTTAACGATTTCTCCTCTCGTGTACTAAATGTAGCCCCCCCCCCCCCCCCCCCCCCCCGACTTAATTTGAAAAGATGTTTCGCAAATGACGGCCTTTGCCTCCCTAGCGCAGCAGCGCTACGACTTGCAAACATGGCCCTACTGATAATCCGGCGAGAGCACAATTCTCGAAATAAAATTTCTGAGCGGGATCACATGACGGCTGCCCTCTTTCGTGCCTTTCTGGACTGGCTGTCGACACCTACGTGTGCAAGAGTAGAATGATAGGCCTTGTACGGCCTTCCGTTTTCTTTCTTCTTGCACATGGCTTCTATTGGGATTTTATATAATTTAGTTCCTTGTAACTCTTTCCCTCTATCAAAGCCTTTTCAAACAAATTAGTGCTTTCCAACAAGTATACACGAATATGTTCATACGATTTTGGAAAAGATTGATTGTGCACTTCAATTTTGATGAGAATATATCTCAAAAAAGTAGAAAGAACAAAAATATGAATATGGAGAGATATTCCTCGAAACAGGCTTTCGCCCCGCTTTATAAATAAAGCAACCACCACAGTAACAACGGTAACGGTTACAAGTGCACAAGCAAGTGAGACAAAAAGGCTGGGGCCACAGCACAACAAGCCCAGGGACAGATAGACAGTACGGATACAAAACACACTCACTCCCTACGGAGGAGCCCTACGGCTGGATGAAGAGTGTAGACGGCGAGCCGCCCTCAAAAGATCGTCAAGCATCGCATCCAGCCGCTCCCTGTCCCTCTGCCTACATAGCGGGTGCCACTCCTGAAGAAAAGCCAAAAGTTTGAACACCGAGTCAGAAGCCCGGCGTAGAAAGATATGCTCGATAACCATTTTATTGCGTATAGTCCATAAAGTCCAGGTCATCGCAGCAAACAACAGCCAGAAGAGGCGCCTCCTCCTTCCGGCACGGTTTACTTGCACTTCAAGGAACCCTACCAGGTCGTGGGCCTGCCACTCAGGCCCATGCGCCTCGGCGACGAAGTTCCACATGAAGCGAGCAGCGGAACAGGAGAACAGGATATGTGTCTCCGTCTCGGGGACCGCACAGAGGGGACAGAGCCCGTCCCCCGGGCCCAAGCGCTTGGCCACCTCCACCCCCGAGGGGAGGCGGTTCCGAAGCAGCTGCCACGTGAAGATCCTAATCTTGAGCGGCATAGGAGCCTTCCACAAGTGGTAGGTCCAGGGTAGGACGGGCCCTCGAAATAGGGCCCGGTACATGGACCCGACGGAGAATTGCCTCGAGGGCGAGAGGGCCCAGGAGACCGAATCCGGGCGGTCCGAAAGGGAACGGGGGAGGGCCGCTAACAAACCCTCCCAGCTAAGTGCTTCTGCTAGACCAAATGTGCGGCGGAATCCTATGTTCCACCGCCCATCTTGGGCAGCGGAGGCGACCAGCAATGACTGGTCCGAGCAGATAGCGAAGAGTTCCGGGGTCTCGTCTCGCAGCGACCGCCTGCCACACCACGAGTCGAGCCAGAACAGGGTACCTCGCCCGTCGCCTACGGTTGAGGTAGCCCCAAGCCTGATCTCATGCTTAATGGACTGGATGGATCTCCAGAATTGGGAACCCTCCTTTCGCTCACAGGCCATGAGCGGGCATCCCCGAAGGTATTTGGCCTCGACCAACTGGAGCCACAGGCCCCCATCCCCACGAAGGATGCGCCAAACCCATTTCAACATCAAGGCCTTGTTCATGTGGCGGGATGACACAATACCTATGCCCCCAAGCTCCTTGGGGGCGCAAATGTCTGCCCATTTGACCATATGGTACTTCTGGCGCCCGGAGGCCGCCTGCCAGAAGAACCTGGAGAGCTCCTTGTCAAAGTCACCATGGGTCCCCTCCGGTAGGATATACATCCCCATCATGAACATGGGGAGGCTGGACAAGCAGGCGTCAGTGAGAACCGTCTTGCTTGCCTTAGAGGTAAACCTCCCTTGCCAGGGCTCCGATTTAGACTTTACCCGCTCTACTAGCGGGTCTAAGTCTATCATCAGGATACGGGAGTCCCGTACCGGCTTGCCCAGATAGGTGACCGGGAAGACCGCCAACCTACAGTTGAGGTTGTCGGCGATCCGCCGCTGGTCTTCGTCAGAGTAACCTAGGATGATGACTTCACTCTTGTCGAAGTTGATCTTGAGGCCCGACATGGCCTCAAAGCACAGGAGAAGGAACTTGAGGTTGACAATGTCAAGTTCTGACCCCTCAACCATGATCATGGTGCCATCGGCATACTGCAGGTGGGTCACCCCACCCCCCGGGACAAGGTGTCCAACCACTCCGGAGATGTGGCCGGCGGTCTTAGCCCTCTCTAAGACCTCCGCGAGGGAATCGACTGCGGCGTTGAAGAGCAGGGGGCGAAGGGATCCCCTTGTCTAACGCCGCAAGATGAACGAAAATAGGGACCCACGTCCCCATTAATGTTGATGGCGGTATTGCCACTCATGACCAGCTGCATCACCCAACCAATCATCCTCGCGTCCACCCCTCTCCGCTCCAGCACCAAGCGGAGAAAGGCCCAGTCCAGGCGGTCATAGGCTTTCTAGAAATCGAGCTTGAGGAAGACCGCCTTATGCCGGCGTGTCTTCACCTCATGAATGATTTCGTTGAGAGCCAAGATACCTGATACGTCTCAAACGTATCTATAATTTCTTATGTTCCATGCTTATATTATACCAATTGCCTACATGTTTTATACACATTTTATATAGTTTTATGCATTTTCTGGAACTAACCTATTAACAAGATGCCACAGTGCCAGTTCCCTGTTTTCTGCTGTTTTTGGTTTCAGAAATCCACTTAACGAAATATTCTCGGAATTGGACGAAACAAAAACCAAAGGTCTTAGAATCTCCGACACGTTCCAGAAGTCCGAGGGGGAGAAGGAGACGGGGCCCGAGGCGCCCACCTCAAGGGGTGGCGCGGCTCCCCCCCTGGCCGCGCCTGGACCTGAGGTGGGGCCCTCGGGGCTCCACCGCCTTCGCCCCTTCGCCTATATAATCCCCCCGAAACCCTAAGACATGATACCCGAACACTTTTCCACTTTTCATCACGCAGCCGCCGCCGTCGTCAACCCTAGTTCGGGGGGGGGGGGGGGGGGGGGGATCAGAAGCTCCTCCCGGCACCCTGCCGGAGAGGGAAATCATCACCGGAGGGCTCTACATCACCATGCCCGCCTCCGGACTGATGCGTGAGTAGTTCATACTTGGACTACGGGTCCGTAGCAGTAGCTAGATGGTTGTCTTCTCCTATTGTGCTACCATGTTTAGATCTTGTGAGCTGTCTATCATGATCAAGATCATCTTTATGTAATGCTACATGTTGTGTTTGCTGGGATCCGATGAATATTGCATACTTTGTCATTGCTTCATAATATATCATGTTGTGTGTTGTTTATGATCTTGCATGCTCTCCGTTGCTAGTAGATGCTCTGGCCAAGTAGATGCTTGTGACTCCAAGAGGGGGTATTTATGCTCGATAGTGGGTTCATGTCTCTATTTAATCTGGGGCAATGACAGAAAGCTCTAAGGTTGTAGATGTACTGTTGCTACTAGGGATAAAACAGTAGTACTTTATCTAAGGATGATGTTACTTACTTACTTTACACACATTGCTTAATGCGATAATCTGTTGCTTGCAACTTAATACTGAAAGGGGTGCGGACGCTAACCGGAAGGTGGATTATTAGTCATAGATGCGGTTGGAACGGTCTATGTATATTGTTGTAATGCCCAAATGAATATCACACTAGACATCATGTCATTAGTATATGCATCATTATGCAGCTCTTTATTCTATCAATTGCCCAGCTGTAATTTGTTTACCCGCATGTATGCTATTATTATTATTATTATGGAGAGACACCACTAGTGAACTGTCACTAGTGGAAAAAGGCTTATAGGTGGGATGACTGTTTGTGGCGCACCCTCAGCCCATGCGCCACAAAAAACATTTAGTGGCGCACCAAACCAGTGCGCCACAAACATCTGTGGCGCACAAAATAAAAATGCGCCACTGAAAATGGCATTTTTGTGGCGCACCATCGAGAATGCGCCACAGAAATGGGGTGGTCCCCGCCAGGCAGGTCGAATTTGGAAATCCGTGGCACTTTCTGTGGCGCACCAGGCACATGCGCCACAGAAGTCGAGGGGTGCGCCACAGAAAACCAGCTTTCTGTGGCGCAGGGGCCTGGTGCGCCACAGAAACAAAACCCCAGCCATGCCCTTTTCCCGCCTTTTTTTCTGTCACGCCCTTTCCCGCCTTTTCTCCCGCCATCCTTTCCCGCCATTTTTCTGCTCTCCTCTTCCTATAAAACCCCCCCTCCGGTCTGAGCTTTGGTATTATAGATTTTCAGTCTAGGGCGGGCAAGCATGGTTTGTGTTGGTCCTTGCAATAAGTGTGCGTCTGGCGGGTTCCACAGTCCCGCCGCCGAGTATCTCGCGCGTATTGCCCATAATTTGCATGTTGAGGATAGGAAAGTGTATCACGACGAACTTATTGAGAGTGAGAGCCATCTCGCTTTGCTGGGAGCCAAGCTATGCAGCGCTGGGTATCCATATCGGACCCCTAACCAAATTCGTCGTGAATTGATTAGGATTCGAGCCAGGTTTGCGAAGAAAGTTGAGAAGGGCAAGTTCTTCAAGACTCAATGGGATCTGGATTCATACGCTGAGTCTTACCGTTGGGTAGATGAGAGCGATGATTCCGATGACTTCATGCCGTCGTCCAAGGCCCTGAAGTCTGAAGGAGCGTCGAAGGGGAAGGGCAAGAAGGTTGAATCGTCGTCCAAGAAGAAGAGTGTATCATCGTCAAAGGGCAAGGGCGCTGCATAAACGGATGCAGGAGGCTGCATTGATGGGAGGTGAATTTATTAAGTTCTGCAAATTTGAGTTGTGTTGTATCTTCATTTCATCTATATGTTGTATCGTCATTTGAGTTGTGTTGTATTATCTTAATTTTGAGGTGTGTGTTGTATCTTCATAATTTGTCGTGTGTTATATCACTACTGGAATATATATATCATTTCTTGTATTCAAATAGCATGCATGATAACACACAATGCGAGCAGTACATATGAGAACACATAACACCTACATATAAGAAATCCAGGAGGAGTCTCGCCACACATATATGAGAATACATATAGCTACTCATCAACGACATTAAGATAATCGTAATTGGTGTTATAGCCTTTTAGACTATACCACCTCCGTGCAATCTCGAAACCAAGGCGAGCGTCGAGAGCGGCATACACGACTTGATTGTAGCTCAATGGAACGTTGGCCCATCTGAAAATTAGTTCCCGGACTTCTTCGTCGTTGCTGTCCCTAACCTCATTGTACTTTTTCTTCTTCTCAAGGTTTGTCTCAATGACAGCATTGGAGAGGTCATAGAGACTCGGAGTAGGATTCGGGGTTGGGTTCCAGTAGTTCCTCTGGAGGTCGACCGCGGTCCCAATAACAATTCCGTAGGGGAGTAGCATTCGCATATCATTGTGGATAGCCACGCCGAAGAACTTGATGGACTTGTCACCTAAGAAATCAAGGAGGAGCTGCGGCACCCGATCACCCCAACATATTTGGAAGACGAGCGTCTCGGTCGCCACCGAGAGTTGAAGGACGGCGGCGCGCTGACCGGGTTGTCGAGGGTCAGTGAACTTGCAGTCGAGGCCAACGCCTTTGATCGGTGCGGCGTCGAGAAAGTACCTCTTCACGTCATGGATCCAACTCTCCACGCTTGATGGACGGAGGGTGACCGTCACCTTGAAGCGCATACCCTCCTTGACGATGTAGTACAACCGATCCTCAGGTACGTAGTTGAATGGATCCATTGGAAAGAGAGGGAGATGCGGGATGGAGAGAGAGGAAGAGTGTGTGTTTTTTGCAAGGATTAGCGTGGCATTTTATAGGGATCAACGGGAGGCCAACGGGCAGAGGGAGGCCGGCCGGCGGCGCTGCTCGTCTTCCGTTCGCATTACGCCGGCGCGCTGCTCGTCTTCCGTTCGCATTACGCCGGCGCGCTGCTCGTCTTCCGTTTGCATCCATTTTTTTGGCGCACCTGAGGTTTCTGTGGCGCATGGGTTTTTTGTGGCGCATGCGGCCTCTTTCTGTAGCGCAGCCGGCCAATGCGCCACAGAAATGCTTACCCATAAAACCCTAGCCTCCGTACGCACCAGGCCTTATCCAGGCGCCTCCCCGCGCACCGCCGCCGCTCCTCCCGCCGCCGCCTCATCCCGCACGCCTCCTCCCGCCGCTCCTCCCGCCTCCGCGCACGCCTCCTCCCGCACGCCTCCGCGCGCGCCGCCACCGCTCCTCCCGCCCGCCTCCCCGCGAGCACCACCCCTCGCCGCCGCTCCTCACGCCTCCGCCGCCTCCTCCCTCACGCCTCCGCGCGCACCGCCACCTCTCCTCCCGCCACCGCTCCTCCCGCCCGCCTCCCCGCGAGCACCACCCCTCGCCGCCGCTCCTCACGCCTCTGCCGCCTCCTCCCTCACGCTTCCGCGCGCGCCGCCACCTCTCCTCCCGCCACCGCTCCTCCCGCCCGCCTCCCCGCGAGCACCACCCCTCGCCGCCGCTCCTCCCGCCACCGCTCCTCACGCCTCTGCCGCCTCCTCCCTCACGCCTCCGCGCGCGCCGCCACCTCTCCTCCCGCCACCGCTCCTCCCGCCCGCCTCCCCGCGAGCACCACCCCTCGCCGCCGCTCCTCCCGCCACCGCTCCTCCCGCACGCCTCCCCGCGAGCACCACCCCTCGCCGCCGCCGCCGCCGCAACTCGCCGCCCACCAGCGCAAGGTCTTCCGCGTCGCCGACCACGCGGGGGTCGCCCTCGCGGGACTCACCGCCGACGGCCGGGTCCTCTCCCGGTTCCTGCGCAACGAGTGCAGCAACCACGCCTTCGTCTACGACGCGCCCCTCCCCGTCTCCAGCTCGCGCTCCGCCTCGTGGACAAGGAGCAGGTCCGTCTCCCTCCGCCCGATCCCCTTCCGCTGGATTCGCTCCATATGTTGTTGTGATTTTCAGTTGTGGATGCTATGTGAACATAGTCTTATTCGGGTTTGCTAACTATGTGAACATAGTCTTATTTATAATTTGACAAGGGAAATCACAAAATAAGTTAGATATGGTTTCAAATACATGAACCTTGTACTAGTTAGTTCTTGTTATATTGGAGTATTGGACCAATCAAGAATTTTATTCCGGTGTTGCCACTTAGCCACAGTTGTCCTCTATGGTTATTTACTTGGCCGATGATTAAACAGATGGTTGCGCGTTGCATCTTCAGAGAGGTGTTAGTGAACAATGTTGTCTGAACATATATACAGTGTTCATTCCACTTTGTTCACTGACACCGTCTCTGAAGTTCATGTGTTTCCAGTCTAAGTATGAGGCAAGATTTTTATTGAGTGCTTTTTAACTTGCATTTTACCATCTTTTGATATGCCAATGATTAAACCGTTGTGACACCGTGTGATTCAGAGGTGGCGTCTCTGAAATCTGTGATGTGCACGAATACACATTTTCTGCATCCCACTGGATTTTAGAAACGCCATCTCTGAAGTTGTGTCCAATATATGAGGCATGCGTTTGTGTTGACATTATTTTTTTGAATCTTGTTGTCTATAAGTTTTCAATTAGAATTTATATTTACATGTCACCATTAAGCAAGTTTAATTTGGTGTACTAACCGCTTAACCTCCTCTTGTGCATGTAGACGATGCCGCCGCGCCGCCGCGGGTCGTCCGGCTTCCGCGGTGTTCGGGAGCGGCCCAACGGCACCTACTACGCCGAAATCCGTGTCGGCGGATTCCGGCAGACGCTCGGGACGTACGCCACGCCGGAGCAGGCAGCGCGCGCATACGACGCGGTCGCGTGGTGTTTCCGGCGCCCGCGGAGCGAGCTAAACTTCCCGGACTGCCCGGACATCGTGGAGGCGGAGTTCCTCGCGCCACGGCCAACCCTCCTCACCAACGAAGATCGTGACCGCCACCGCCAGGTGCAGCGGCGGATCGCCACCGCCGAGCACGACGAGGAGCTGATGCGTCGGTGGAGGGAGGAGTTCCCGGGCGACGTCGCCGACGAGGAGGCATTCTTCAGGAACCGAAGGGAGCAAAGAAGGGCAGACCGGCGCCGCCGTCGGGAGGCCGCCCAGAGGGAGAGCGAGGAACACTGGGACACCGATGATGACAGGTGGTCCGACTTCTTCTATAACACCAGCTCCGACGACGAGTAGTTTACTCGTGCGACTTGTTCTAGGTTCTAGTTTGTAATAATAAGACTTCTCTACTAATTGTAACACCGACTTCTCTACTCGTACGACTTCTGTGTATTTGTTCTGTTTTAATCTACTGTGTCAAATATATCATTGTTTATAATATATCTGGATAAATCCTGTATATATAGCTATATTTGTACAGCGCAGGAAAAATAAATCAAAAATTGCTGTTTATATTCTGTGGCGCACCTGCAATCCATGCGCCACTGATAAATGTCTGTGGCGCACGAGGAAGGATGCGCCACAAAAATGTGGCACTTTCTATGGCGCACCGAGGGGGTGCGCCACAGAAATATAATTTAGTGGCGAGATATCTGTGGCGCACCCCCCATTTCCCCGGGTGCGCCACAGAAAGCCTTTTTGGTGCTTCACAAGTAGCCCTTTTTCCACTAGTGTGTGGACCCCGGTCCTTTTCTTTAAACTGATAATACAACCAACTGCAAACTGTTACTTTCATTCTCTGCAAACAAACATCATTTTCCACACAATACGTTTAATCTCTTTGTTACAGCAAGCCGGTGAGATTGACAACCTCACTGTTGAGTTGGGGCAAAGTTTCTTGATTGTGTTGTGTAGGTTCCACCTCCACCAAGCAATTTCTGGCGCCATTGCAAGGGGGAGACCTTCAGACGTGTTCTTCATATCCTACTGGTTCGATAACCTTGGTTTCACAACTGAGGGAAATTTGCTGCTGCACTACTTCACACCTTCCTCTTGGGGTTTTCCAACTCCTCACACCCGTGAGCATCAATACCATCATGAATAAATCGCCCCTTGAGGAAGGCGAACTGGTAGGGATGTGTTAGTCACTCGAGAACCGGAGCGAGCCTGAGGGCGCACACTTTGGAGATGATCCTAAAGATGACGTTGAGGACAGTGATAGGCCTAAATAGGCGGATGTCCGTGGCCCCCACCACCTTGGGGACCAAGGTCACCACGCCAAAATTAAGGCGGGATAGCACCAACGTTCCAATGTAGAACTCCTGGAACATGGGCATGATCACCGCCTTAATACACTCCCAGAAGATCTGGAAGAAAGCCACCGGGAGCCCATCTGGGCCAGGGGCCGAGTTGGGCTTCATCGCCATCACCGCCCTCTGCACCTCCTCAGGCAGGAAAGGGAGCGTGAGCTCCCTATTCTCCTCCTCGGATACCTGGGTCGCCTGCCAGAAGTCCACCGAGAGGGATACCCCCGAATGGGGGCCTGCCGAAAATAACTGTCGTGGTGGTATCACGGCAGATGCCATAGGATGGCTAATTGTGTGGGGCCGATGGACGCTGGTGGATCCGGGGAGGGCTAGCGAGCTAAGGAGCTCACACGATTAGTGGCAAGGAATCACCAAAACCGACTCAAGCAGAGAAGAAAACGCAAGAACACTCGAAGAACACACACAAACCCACAAGCAACCACAAACACGCACGATGTACCCAGGTTCGGGGCCCTCGTGAGGAGGTAAGACCCCTACTCCTGCCTTGCCTCACTCTGTATGTATGTCACAAGATCTACAAAGGTGCTCCTTGAGCTGTTTTGCCTCTCTCTAGGATGAACTCAAGAACAAGGATGAACTACCAGGAGGAGAGGAGTAAATGCGCCTATAGCTTTGGCTCTCTCGTTCGTCTGTCCTCTTCTCCCAGGAGGAGTTATGGTGCTATTTATATAGGTCCCGCCGAGTTGTCCGGGAACCCTAAATCCTCCGGGCCCCCCCCCCCCCCCGGACAACAGCTCCCGTCCAAGCGTAATGTCGACACCTCTAACACGACCTAGCCGCCGGGCTATCCGACATAGGTCGAGGTAGGCCATGATGCCTCTTGCCGTAGCCGCCGCCGGCCTAGGTGATGATGCTTCCCCTGACAGAGACAGGACGTGCCTTCTCCATGCCTTGTCTCCTGTCAGTCATTCGCCAGTACAGTGGTATAGTCTCGTCGCCCTTGTCTTGTGCCCTTTGTCCCGCGCCCGTGTCAGACGGGAGGTGACCTTACCTCCGTGTCAGACGGGACAGTGTCCTTGCCTTGTACCCACCCTTGACTTCCTGCCCGACATAGGATATGTCGGACACACCCTCCTATCCCGGCACAAGTATACCGGGCTTCTCTCCGTACGCCGGCATGGCTATGCCGGGCCTGGACCTCCGACATACCTCACCCGGCCCGAACATGTATGTCGGATCCTCCTTCCTGCACATCACATATAAACAAAGATCTCGGACATGGTTATGTCGGTTAGAATAGGCTCGCTACTCCTCGCCTTTATCCTACCCGGGGGTAGCCCCCCGACACTAGTCCCCGAGGCTGCGGGGGACTCGCAGAGTCGCGCGCAGACTTAGAAGAAAATAGCAACCCCACCATCTTTACCTACTCCACCGTGTACCTGCAAAAATACAATCATATGCCGGTGTCTTAGCCGCTCTGGGCGTTTTACCGACATAGATGTCCTCGGCCACCGCCGGCTTGACATAAACATACCTCACATGCCGGCTTTTAGCCACTCTGGGCGTATACCGACACGGACGTCTCATGTGCCGGCCTTTAGCCTCTCTGGGCGTATACCGGCACAGAGTCTCATGTGCCGGCATTTAGCCACTCTGGGCGTATACCGACACAGACGTCTCCAACCTCTGTTATTTTGCCACAAGTCTCTCGGGCGTCTCGGATGTCGGGCTGCACCAGCTTTAACCTAAAAACTGCCTTGAACCAACAGCAACCACAATTATGTCGGGTAACTCGATTGCTCCGACTTGCTCAAGTCGGTCCCTTTTAAAGCCCTCCGACATCACCATGCCGGCCTGACAAGAGAATCCCGGCATGCCTACCCTGACACACTGTAACATCGTCCAACATGGCCATCTCGGTTTGACCTTGGGTCTTCAGTCATCTTTGGTTCTTGTTCCGGTTCCTCCGACCTCAACAAATCTTTTTTCTCAGACCTTCTCCCGATACGTGCCATTGATCTGCTGCACCATCCCGTGCACTATGCCACGCGGCCTGACAAACCGTCACAGACGTGCCGCACGGGCCCCACCATAAGTCCCATCCACCAGGCACTCGAGCGCTTTGACCCCGAGGCACCTCCTCGATTCCCGTGCACAACCGCACCAGATCCGCGCCCGACGGTTCCCATTCTGTGGCCCGCGGTGCGGCCGATCGTGCGGCCACAACCGCCCCACCTACGCGAACCGCCGCAAGCATGATCCCATTACCTGCTTGAAACCAACAGGCGGGAGAAAATTGACAACTGCCTCGCCACCTCCCCTCTTAAATAAGCGCGCGCACGATCCTTTCGTTCCTTCGCCTCCATACTCCCTATCTTCTTCCTTCTCCATTCTCCTTCGCCGCTGCTGCGCCCGAACGCCCGCAGTCGCACACCGGCGACCTCGTCGCCGAACAAAAGACGCAGCCCGGAGCCGCCGTCATCATCGTTTCTCCAACGCAAGCCGTGAGCTACGGTGAGTTTCCTCCCCTCTCCGCATCCGATTAGCTCCCTTAGGACCTCGCCGGCGTGCTCGTGCCCGTTGCTTTTCCTCCGCCCTTGCCTCTGCTCCGGCCACCGTAGATGCCCTCCGCGCATCCACCGGATGGGAGCGGATGTTCCCCGCACATTCCAGTCTTGCTACTGCTCCCCAGATCTTCCTTGCTTAGTTTAGCCAAACTAGGCGCCACACTCATGGTTCTTCTCTCTTAGTTCATAGGTAGGTCTTACTTTATTTCCATTATTCAGATCTCCCGTGCGCCCTGTAACCGACACCTTCTTGTTTCCTTCCCGGCACTCGGCCACGGCTATCCGACTTACTCCACAACTCGGTCTATAACCCTGGAGCCGTTTTTGCAGATAAGCCGACATGTCTTCGAGCCATTCCTCCGAGCAACCCGACACATCCGCGGAAGGAATCCGAGGAGGCTGGGAAGGCTCCGACGTAGTGCAAGACGACCTCAATTGGCTACGTCGCACGCGCCGCGTCCCGGCACCAATCATCTGCCGACTTCCTGGCGACGAAGTTGAGCCCGCGCCCCAGGAAGGAGAACGGGTGGTGTTTGTCGCGCACTTCGAGCGCGGCTTCGCCCTTCCGACAAGCAGGTTCTTCCGGGCCTTCCTCGACAAGTTCGAGCTACAGCCGCATCATTTGCCGGCAAACTCCATCACGGTCCTCTCGGCATTCGTCGCCTTCTCCGAGGGGTATCTCGGCCTATGGCCCCTGGTCAGCCTCTGGGCGAAGTATTTCGTGCTTCGGAAGCAAAGCATTCCGAACAAGGGCGTGAAGGACAAGGAGATGACGGCGTGCGGGGCCGCCACCATTGCTGCCCGGAAGCTCTCCGACTTCCCCAAGGTCACCGGGCTGGAGTCCTGCCGTAAGTGGCAGCGCAGCTTCTTCTACGTGAAGAATCCGGACTCCGCCGATAATGCCAAGGGGTATGACTTCCTCAACCTCCCAGAGTTCCGACTCGACCCGCCCTATTCCCAGGCGAACTGGGGCTGGGATCCGTCGGGCAGCGACGCAGAGACCCAGGCCATCCACAACCACCTGCTCTCCATCAAGGACGATCTGACGGCGGATGACCTCCTGAGGACCTTCGTCGCCCGCCGGATAAGCCCCCTGCAGAACCGGGTGCACAAGATCTGCCACATGAGTGGGCCCCAAGACCCTACTCGGATCAGCCCGTTTGAGTTGGACAAGCCGGCAGTGCGCAGACGTGTTCGAGCCATCGCCCAAACCTCCATGGGAGACGACTGGGAATGGGGACTTGAACCCCACAGTCGCGCCAATCCTCCACCCAAGGTAAGCTCTAATTCTTCCTCTCCGACCTCACCATGCAACCGACACAGCAGCTATATTACATTCTTACCTTTCTTGTTTCCTTAGTCATTTCCCGCTACCTTCCTTTTGCAGAGGTTTGACCGTCAAGCCCGGGAGGACAAGAGGTGGGCCAATGGTGGTTGGCGGGCAGACAATGCCGTGCCGGCAACTCCGCTCACCGAGGACCCGGATGACGAGGACCACTTGTCGATCCCGGTCTCCCGCACCTCCGGCCCGGGTAAGCCTCGAACTCGGTCTTGTCCCCAAGACGAATCTGACGACGACGATTGTGTGATGCTAGAGATCACACACGCCACTCCCTTGGCCTGTGCTGACCCTCTGCCTCCAACACCAGCCGCGCCGACCACCCAAACAGCTACGCGCAAGCGCGTGGGAGCCGTCACCTCTGCCGCGGACAACCCGGGGGCCAAGAAGGCCAAAATCACCAAGAAACCTTCCCGCAAGAAGATCCCGACCGCTGCCGGGTAAGCATCTTTCCTCTCGTTTTTCAACTTCTTTGCCTCATCCACTCTAACCTTTACTCCACGCGCAGAGCCCCGCTCGAGCTCGACCAGAATGACTCGGCGGCCCCGACACACGCCGGAGTCGGCAGCCCACCCCGGGCGACACCCGCGGAAGCCGACATAGCTATGTCCGACGCCTCCCCGCCGACATTTAAGACCGCAGCGGAAGGGAGCCGAGCAAGCCCGGACCGAGATGTCGGGTCTGGCGGCAACCAATCGCGTTCTGCCGCTGCACAAACCGAGACCACGGCGGTGCCGGACGCACCCCCGCAGCAACCAACGCCGCCGGAACCACAATCCTTCGCTGCAAGTAAGCAGCCATCTGCACAACAACAGTGCCGGGCACCAACTAAGGCCGCCAAGAAGAAAACTGCCCCGACCCCGGATCAGTTGGCGGCCAAGAAAGGTCAGCTTCCTCCGGGTAAACTCAAAGTGGTGCATCCTCCCCGCATTGCCGTTAAGACGGCGGCCCTGCGCATGCTGGAGGCCACTGTCGACCGGGTTGCCACCGCTGCCGACTTGGAGAGTTCAGGTTTCCTGATGCCCAGTGCTGACTCTTCAGGTTCGATGGAGCAGTACAACACGGATTGGAATGCCGCCGACATCAACGAGGCTACCTCTTCCGACCCAAGTATTGACCATCCGGCTGGGCCCGGGAGAGTTGCTCAGTCTCTGCACGCACTTCAATCTGCGGTCCTTCAACTGACAACCACTGCAGAGGTAAGCTCTTCCAACATCCACTATCTCTAGTCCCCGAGGTTCTGGTCGAATGGTTAAGACTTGACCGAGTTAAGACCATTCGGCGAGAAACTTCAACAAACACTTCTCATCCAGTCCCCGAGATTCCTGCCGAGTAACGATACTTGCCCAAGTAAAGGTTACCCGGCTGGCATCTTCAACAACCTGCACTAACACTTCGCTTTCTATCCCAGTCATGTAGCAAGGAGCGCACCCGGGTGTTCCAGAGGCTGTTGGTTGAGCACGGGTCCCTCCGGAGGCGGTTCAAAGAGCTCCAGGCTGCGCACCAGGGCCATGGTACACTCCCTTGTCTCCGACATACCCTTCCCTTCTCAAGGTTCTCTTTACCATTATAACCGACCTGTTGCATTTTCAGCCGACACCGCCGCCCGAGTTGCCGCCGAGCACAAGCTCGAGTTGGAGAAGGAGCAGGCCAACTCAACTCGGCTTCAACAAGAACTGGAGAAGGCCAAGACGGAGAAGGCCGAGTTGGAGAAGACCCTGGCGGATGCTGTGCGGATTCAGGGTGAAGTGCTCGAGCAAACTGAGTCTCGCGCCACCTTGGCCGAGAAAAAACTCAACACCCTCAAGTCCCAGTGCGACATCTGGCTGGCCGAACTGAAGAAGATCAACGACCAGATGGATAGTGAGTTTCTCCAAACTTTATCCCTTCTTGCTTGACTTTCTTGCCGATATACACCCTATATCGGCCCGCCTTCTGACTTATCAACAGCTTTCTTCTCCTCAGAGCACTTCTCTCACACGCACACCGTTGCGGTGAAGGCCATCAACCGAGCGCGTGCGAAGAGGGCTGAAGTTGGCCCCATTTCTGGTGAGTGGGACGTGGAGGACCACCTCGTAGCACTCAACGCGCGCTTTGCGCCGCTCAAGAGTATCGGGATGGAGCTCCTTGATGCCGGCGTTCACGTCTATCGGAAGCTCTGGCTCGGCGCCACGCCTCCGGACAATGTGTCCGACTTGGCCCAGGAGTTGATGAAGACGGAGCGTCGCCTCCGGGAATGGAGATCCTCCGCAGCCCGTGCCGGTGCGGACCAAACCCTCTCCTTCATATTATCCTGGTATGAAGGGATCGATCTTCAGAAGGTGCGGGCGCAGCGTGAGAACTCAGCGTGGACAACCGATCCCGCCAAGATCCAGCTCCGACAAGACGCTGCGCATTACTTTGCCAGCTACTCACAGCCCCACCAATATGTCGAGGGCGAGGTCTACTCAGACGACGAAGACTATGCCGACGACGATGAGGGCGAGGAGGAAGACGCCGAAGAAGAAAACCAAGGCCGCCTCACCGGCAAAGCCCAGACATCCGGGAAAGCTTCCACCTCTGGGACTGCGGACTTAGCCAGCGAGGACGCCGCCGCCGACATTACCAAGTCGGCCTCTACCGACCAGCTGAAAGCCGCCGCTGAGGTCAACGTCGAGCTGGGAGCTGCCGACACCACCGAGTCCACCGCGGCTACCGAGACTCCTGCTGCCAAGCCTCCTGTGTAAAACCTTAGAGGACAGTTCTATCAAATCCCCGGAATGCCGGGTGCATATGTAATATATACAAGTTTAAGTAGAATACTTTGCTATTTGCCTTATTGAATCGAACAAGTGCCTAGTCATGTCGGATCACTTTACACCGAGTCCCCGAGTTTACTTTCTCGTTTACTATACTTAGTGACTTTTGCTCTTGTCTACCATACAGGCGTTCGACAGTCGAGTCACAAAATCACGACTATAGCATACGGTACTAGAAAATGCCCGAGTTAAGGTTCAAAGGTTTTCGACCTAACGGAACAATAACTGAAAGACGGGGTTAACACACAACACGTGCCGAATTGCTTCTACACCGAGTCCCCGAGTTCGTTTTCGTGTTTACCACCTTCCATTATCTTTGCTCTTGACTACCACTCTGGGCATCCGTCAGTCGAGTCACAAGATCATTTCACATAGCATACATTACTTAACTTTGAAACGAGGTTGAAAGTTCATTCGGCACGTGGACAATAAACACAAAATACACAAGGCAGTCCCCGAGTTTCATCTCGAGACGCCGGTACGCAGGTAACGAAGAAATAACTGAAGTATAAATATAGATAAAGATCTGGCAGTCCCCGAGTTTACCCCGGAGTGCCGACATGCAAAAAGCATAAGAAAAGAACCATCACCCGGATAAGGCAGTCCCCGAGTTTCACTCTGGGGTGCCGACATTTTACTCCGATATAGCTGCAGGGTTTTCTGCCGGAGGAGCCGTCATCCCGGCCATCATGACCGCGCAGCTCTCGGGGCGAGTGGTACGCCGGCCGCGAGCCGCACAGACAGCTGGAGGATCCTCGGCCACGAGCACCTGCGCCGGGTACTCGCAGACGAGCTCGGTGGCGACATAGGTGGCGAAGGTGCCGAACTCGATGACGCAGCCGTTGGTCGGAAACGGCCTGCCGCGAAAGCAGCCGGCGTTGTCGCTGACGAACTCCATGTCGCCGAACTTGACGATGAGTCCGGAGAGGACTCGCACAGAACCCGTCCGGATGAGTACACCAGCCAGCGCCTCTACCTGCCCCACGGTGGGCGCCAACTGTCGTGGTGGTATCACGGCAGATGCCATAGGATGACTAATCGTGTGAGCTCCTTAGCTCGCTAGCCCTCCCCGGATCCACCAGCGTCCATCGGCCCCACACAATTAGCCATCCTATGGCATCTGCCGTGATACCACCACGACAATAACTCCTTATAGAACGCGTAGATATGGGACGAGAGCTCTCCTGGCGCCTCCAGGAGGCGGTCCCCGTCCCAAAGGCAAGGAATAGAGCACTTCCTACGCCGGCCATTGGCTATCGCATGAAAGTATGCCGTATTCGCCTCACCCTTGAGGAGCCAGTTTTGGCGGCTCCGCTGCCGCCAGAAGAGCTCCTCACCCTTGAAGATCTCTAAAAGGGAGGCCTCCAGGGCATAACGCTGCTGCCACTCCTCAGGGTCAAGGCCCACAGTGTCCGATGCTAGGTCAAGAGCTTGGATGTCGCTGAGTAGAGACGCCTTTCTCTGCTTCAGCTCAGCCCCAAGATTCGCCTCCCAGCCTCGCATGAATTGGCGGGCCATCTGAGCACAGTGATGCTACACATCAACCGCGTTAAAAACGCGGGGAGGGTGGGCCGCCGCCCCTGCCCACTTCGCCCGGACCGCCTCTCTGAAGCCAGGCTGGGATAGCCAGAAGTGCTCAAAGTGGAAGCGGTTGAGCCTGGGCGGACGGGAGCCCCCTGTCGACAGCAGGAGGGGGGAATGGTCAGAGCCAACCCTAGTGATAGCTCGGAGGGAGCACAGGGGGTAGGCCGCCTCCCAGTCCACCGAGACAAGGACCCGGTCCAGCACACTCCGTACCGGGTCCGCCCGGTTGTTGGACCAGGTATACCTAGCGCCCACGCGGCGGATCTCTCTAAGAGCGAGATCAGCGATGAAGTCGTTGAACATCCTCATCCTCCGGGGGTCAATGTTGTCCGAGCTCTTATCATCCGGGGACCTAATCAGGTTAAAGTCCCCGGCAATGACAAACGGCGTGGAGCATCTCTCCACCTTCGCTCTAAGCTCGGACAAGAAGGCCGGGGACCTACTATGGTCCGCGGGGCCATAGAGAATGATAACCTCCCACGTGAAGGTAGACCGTCTATGGGTGAGTAGCATGCTCACAAAGAACTCTCCACGATCCATATCCTCAACCTCAAAGGTCTCCTCCTTCGCCACAAGGAGGATCCCCCCGGAGTGGCCACTCGCCGGGAGCCAGTGCCACGCAAACTTATGAGGACTAAGTCCCTAGAGCTCCGCAATAGAGAAGTCCTGCCTAATCGTCTCCTGGAGGACAACAATGTCGGCATCCTCTTGCCACATATAGTCCCTCAACTGGCGCCGACGACCCTCCTGCCCAAACCCCTGCAGGTTCCAATCGAACATACGAATGGGCGTATCCATTATGAGACACTGCCGGGGGTAGTCCCATCACGCGGGACTGAGCGGGCCCTACCAGAGGTCGAGGGCCGGGACGGAACCTTCGGGGGTCGCCCCCGCTTCCTCCCCACCTGGGGGGTCGCGGAGGGAGCATCCCCGCTAGAGGGTCTCTGAGAGGAGTCACGACTATGCGCGCTCCGCCTGAGCGCGCGCGGCAGCCATGACCCCCTCGTACTCCTCCTGTGCCTTGATCGCAGCGATCTGTTCCAGGCGAGGGCCTCGCTCGCCCCTGAAGACAATGCCGCTATCTGCGGCCACCTGAGCCAAATGGTCCAACGGGACCTCTGCAAGAATAGCGAACCTAGAACCAGAAGGAGACGAGGGGTTGGAGGTACCTGAGAGGCTGTGGCGTGCGGCGGTCCGCTGGATCGCCTGCTCCACCACCGAGAGCACAGGGCCCCCCGAGATGCCCCTAGCCGACGCCAGCCTGGCGCTCTGACGGGGGGTCAGGGGGACCGGAGCGGGCTGGCTGCCCCGGCGGCGGCTAGGCGCCTGTGAGTCGTCCAGCGGGGTGACGGGGAGGACGGTGGACAGCTCACAGGTCCCGGGGGCAGGCGTCGTCGGAACAAGGGGCGGGGAGCCCGCCGGCGAGGTCGGAGTAGAGCTCGGAGAGAGGGTGTAGCAAAGCGCGCCAGCCGAGCGAGATGAAGACGGGGGGACCACCTCCATCCCCACACTGTCACAGTCCTCCTCCAGCGCCACGGAGGGCCTGAGACCAAGGGACGAAGCGTCAAGACCCGGCATCCCCAGGTTGGAGCCGTACTGGGACAGGGGAGGCTCCACGAGTGGCGGGGGGTCAGGGCGCGAGGAGCGGGGACGGTCCACCGGCGCCAGCATGGTCGGCGCACGCTGAGCGAGGCCAGACGCAGCCAGAGGTGGGGCAGAAGACACATGCGAAGATGCCTGTGTCGGAGCAGGGGGCACCGGGGGGGCGGGAGGGGAGTCCTCACGGGGGTTCGCAGCGGCGGGGGCGGGGGCGTCGTCGTCGTCCGAGGAGTCGTCGTCTGAGGGGTCAACGCCGTCCTCGGGGGGGTCCTGCGCCTGCGGCCTAGGCACCGGGGAGGGAGGAGGGGCCCTGTCAAGAGCCACAGACAGGAGCGCCCCACGGTCTCCTCCGCTGCCACCAAAGAAGAATGGCGGCAGCGGACCCTCAATGAGGGACGGGTCGGGGCAGAGAACCCAGAAGCGGACCGCACCCTCTCCAGGCAGCGAGCTGAGGTCGACCTCGGCGAGCTTGCCGATCAGCGGGGCGATCAGCTCGACGACCCGCTGAGTCTGGGCCCCAGTGGGAAGGCTGCTCAGGAGAACCCAGGAGGAGCACAGCGGGGGGGTCACCTCAGGGGCAGCAGTCGGAGCTCGGATGGACATCTGGATACCGCTGAGGGGGAGCGTGAGGGGGGGACTCCCAGCGTAGAGGCGCAGGATCTGCACCGAGGGGAAGACCACCGCAAACTCAGACGGGGCAGTCTGGCGCACCTGCCACTCGTGCCCAGGGAGGATCTGGTCCAGCTCCCGACAGAGGCCGCCACCGACAGGTCAGCCGACCCGAGTGGGAGCTGGTCCGGGATCACCGTCAGGGTGGCCAAGGTCTGAGGCACCGTCATCGGCACTCCCCCCAGGTCAACGTAGTAGAAGATGGCCTGGGCGGCAAGGCCCAGCAGCTCCAACCGAGGGCAGCCCGAAGGCGCAGAGGGGCCCGTACAGTCGCCCATCCGGTGACCGGGGAGGCCACAACGCAGGCAATCCATCGGCCGAGTGCAGTCGAAACGCATGTGACCTAGCGCCCCACAGTTGAAGCACTCAGGGCCAGACGACGAGTTCGCCCCTCCCTCCGCCTGAGGTCGGGGCACGCCCCTCCCCGCCTGGGAGGGGCCAGTCAACGTGCTCGGAGCGCTAGGAGGCGGTGGTGCAGGTGGAAACCCGCCTTGGTTCCCGCCCGCGCCTCCACCCCCCGACGCCTGCGAGGGCTTCTTCTGCTTCCTCTTGTTCTTCTTCTGCGGGTTGGCGCCGGCACGCGCACTCGCACGCGTGTCAGCAGGAGCCTGCGGGTGGGAGGCCCGGTCTCGCAGCCACGAGCCGGTCTCAAGCCTTGATGCCTTGTCCATGCGGCGGTCGGGGGAGCGTTCCCGGGGTCGCGGGGAGAGCTCAGCCTCAGCCCTAGAGACCAGCGTGTGGCGAAGCTCCTCCTCACGCCGCTGGCCCTCCAGAGAGCCTTCCCGACGGGAGGAGGAGGCGCGAGCAGGGGACAAGGTCCTGCGGGCAGTGGCTGGGTCGCGGGCAGGGGAGCGACGGCGGGGCGGCGCCTCGCGCGGAGGGGAAGCAGCGGGACGACCTCGGGGGTGCTGGTACCTACGGGGAGGGGAGCGAGCGCGAGTGGAAGCAGAGGAGCGCTCGGCCGGCGGCGGGGAGCGGGGCCGGCGACGGTGGTGAACGTCCTCCTCCTCCTCGTCGGTCCGGGTCCGCTTCATGGCCGGCACGGCGGCGGCGGATCGTGGCTGGGGCGGGGGCGGCTGGGAGAGGAAGGAGGAGAAGCGAGGGCGAGCACAGGAGCGAGAACGGGGCGACTGGCTGGCTGGGGCGGGATGCGTTAGGGTTATTTTGCCCGATCCCTGCCGGCTCCAGTTCGCTCCGCTCCACGGGCCACTGGTGGGCAGGCGGCCCACAGCTTGCAGCCCAGGCAAGCGCCACTCCAGCGTGGGCCGGGATGGGCCGGCCGGCCCACTTGGCCTGGCAAGCTGCAGCGCAGCCTCTAGCTCGGCCAGAGCCCTCGAGCTAGGGCACGCCTCCACCGCCGCCGGGAAGACGCGCGGCGCCGCCTGCGCCGCCGCAACCCCAGGGCTGGGCGAGGGACCCGAAGGCGCCGCCGACCCGGGACGCCTCCCATGGTGCGAAGCCGCCTCCGCGGACGCGCTGCGCAACAGGGCCGTCGCCAGAGCCACGCGCGGAGCCGCCGTCGCCGGAGGACGCCTCGAGGACGCCGCAGCGCCTGGCCGAGGACGCGCTCGCCTCGGAGCTACCCGGCGCGCCGTCGCCAGGTAGTCTCCAAGCGTTGGCGAGCCCGGCAGCATGCAACGCGCCGCCAGCGCCGACGCCTCGTCGAGTTCCTCCGCCACATCCGCCCACACCAGCCCGCGAATGGAGCCGGGCTCAGGGGCCTCGCCTGGGGAGGCCATCGACGCCAGCTACTCCGGCGAGGACGGCCGCTCCAAGCTCGCACGCTGGTCCTGGCCGGCCGCCTCAGAAGCGCCCCCGCGTCGCCAGAGCTCTCATGTCCTCAAGCCTCCCCTTCCAGCCCCAATATGGAGAGATATGGCTAAAAGAAATCGGAATTCTAAAAGTACGGAAACATTGGTGTAGAGAGTAGAGACCAAGAAAGAGCACATACTAGGACTGAATCGCCAAGCAAGAGGGCCCACCTCTTGCACTCGCTTGGGCTTGTTGAAAACGCCCGAGTCAAGCTTTTCCAGCAGAGTTGACCGATGAATGACTTAAACAACGTGGCGGCTAAACATGTGAAGCATTGATCACTAACTTGGGAAAAAATGTTGCACTCGGGGTCAAACAAGATCACGCTGTTGCAGATGGCTAGTTGGTTGGTGAATTGGGAAAAATGTTTGGGTTTGTTTTCAGACAAGAAATTTTTCATTAAAGTAAGTAGTACTTCCTCTGTATCTTTTTATAAGACGTTCACATAGCCTAAACTAGCTTTCTATAACGTCTTATAAATTGTTACGGAGGGAGTAGGTTCTAATATTTCCGTTAGTTTTAATGGAAAGAGGTGGAAGCCCGGTTGGAAAAAAAGAGAGGAAGTAGTAGGTTTTAAGTTTACCTCAGCGTCGTCATGTACCATCTTCCAATGGTTTAGGAGACCCCTAATTTGCACTAGCTCTAGGTCATCTCGGCATGAAATCCACCATGAGGAAGACCGGAATATGCGTGTACTTTATTGAAATGGGTAATATTTTCAGCCCATACACTGATACACATAACACGTATACCATGTACATACAAAATACGAGGAGATCTTGCACCCCGAGTGTAGACGAGATAACAATGACAGGTAGGAGTAGGTTGTAGCGGGGTATGCAAGATGACGAATACTTTGGAAACAAAAGTTTATGACTTGTGAAAAGTGCTAGTGTTCATCGGCCTTTGGCCCTCTGCATCACTCCCTCCCCTCCCATGCCACCTTCCGATGGTCTAACGTTGTACTATTAAAAAAGAGTTCCGCATCATGCAAAACATTTTTTTTTACATCATGTCACCTCTGTACTTTACTGTACCGCTAACTAAAGCAAACAAACATGACAAAGAAAACAATTGATCTACTCTGAGTTCTGAAACCCCATGGACGAACACAAACGAAGCGATCGAGATCAGTAGTAGTAGGGGCGGCGGCGGCGGTCGTTGTTGCGGAGGGCGCAGCAGCCGAGGGAGTAGGCGAAGAAGAGGAGCGCGAGGGCGGCGATGTTGGCGCCGGCCACGGCCCGCCAGTTGCTCTTGGCGGTGGCCACGACGTGGCCACCGTTCTTGCACGCGTTGCACCGGAAGCACATCAGGCTCTGCTCGTTGCTCCAGGCCGCTTGCCGGGGCCTCGTAGAACGTCGCGTTCACCGGCCGGTACCCGCAGTACGCCGGCGGCTTGCAGCAGCCGAACTGCAAAGAATAGACATTTTTTGTTGGTATATGTATTTATGAACTGGCTCCGGTGGCCCACTATAATTCGTTCAAGGAGGATGACTTGGCCGCAAAACAAAACCAAGAACTAAGACAACACAAAACTACTGAAAACATCAAAAAATGCAGAACAATCTTCACCGAGGGGTGATAATCAGAGTTTGCAAAATGTTGATGTGAATATGTGGGTGCATTTATGAAAGCCCACAAGTTATGTGTTTTTTTGTAACTACGAACCAGGAACACATGGGTACCAAAACTGTATCATGACTAACTCACGACTAATCGTGGGGTCTTTCTCGCTGATACCCTACCAATGGGTAAAATCGCTTTTTTTTTTTGCGAAGATAAAATCGCTTAATTCAGATGTGTAAACACCATTTCATAAAGCCCTCACAAGTCTTACAAGAAACACGTTGGGGGCTAATTTGTGCGTTAGCCTATTTGCATCGTGAGCGACTATGTAATTGAGAAGACCTACAATATGTCCACACACTAACATGTTTCTTAAGCAATACTGATAACTATGTCGGAAAATCACACTAGTGGGCTTAGTACATTTTCCGATATCCTATGTGCGTAGTTTAGCCCTCAAAAAAGGGATGGAGGGAAGGAGCATACCAGAGCGGAGGGAAGGGAGAGAGAAGCAATGTCATCGTTGGATTCCGCTAGCACCACCTTCGTTCCTGCTGGGCTCCGCCACCACCTCCTCGATCGACAGCACGGTTGGACCGTGGCCACCAACACCAGTGGCTGGTATCGTCCCCCGCATCAGCTTGCCACTCCGCCCTGCCCAAATCTCCTACTATGTCGGTCCGCTGCCTTTCACTCGACCATCTCTCTAACCTACCACCACTAAATTGTAAGTTCTATGGGTTCCGGCCACCACGACCAACCGCATCGGTGAAGCCTCTCTGGCTCGGTGGAGCTCTCTCTTTCTCGGTGGCGGAGGAAGAGGAAGAAAAAACAATGGATAATAGACAGAGAGAAAACATGTAGAGGAAAGAGAGTGAAGTAGAGGGAGATAGGTGGGGCCACCATACGACATACATATTGATTGCGTGTTTCCAACCTAACCTCTTTGAGTCGTAGGATCTTAAAAACGCAGAAACAAGAAAACAAACACATGATTGCAGTGTAATGCTCACTTTAGTTCTACATGATTTCATATGCACAAATGTTTGTTTGATTTCATTGATTTCATCACAAAAAATTCAGAGAATTATAATAATAAGGTTTGAGTGGATGTTAAATTTACTATGAAAAATAGTACAAAAGATTCCCTATGAAAAAAATATTATCCTACAAATCGAACAACCAGGAAAATCTATAAGGTTTGGAATCCTCTAAAACTCTTACGAAACTCTGTGGATCAAGAGGGCCGTCGTTAATTGGAAGGGACAGGAGGACTACTCATACTTTTCAATCAGTCGTATTGAGTGTTGTTTTACAGTTCTCTACTGAAGTGAACAACTGCCTTGAGGCAAATCAGGGGCGGCGCCACCAGGGGGGCGAGGTGGGGCCCTTCTCCTTTGGTTTCTGAGAACTTATGCAAGTTAAAAAATGTTACAACACAATTCAAACGCCTCACCCCCCGTGTCGCTCCCCAGGCGACACCGGGGGCGCAAGCCATCGCCTCCACACCACCACTCCTCCTGGCGCCCCCCACCGCCGCTGCCGCCGGCTTCTGTGCCGCGGTGGCGGCGGCCCCCCGCTGCCAACGAATGGTGCCAGGGGGAGGTCCTTTTCTTCATGGTGGCGTCGGAGCCCGCCGGACTCGGCTGGGGGCGAAGATGGCGGCTCGCCGGCGCAGGCTGTCGGGAGTGGATAGCGAGGGCGAGGGGAGCTTGCTGGAGGCGCTGGGGTTCGTGTGGTGCAGCGGCAGCGAACGGAGCGGAGCGGCGTGCGAGAATGGCGTCGGGCCCGATCTGGGCCCACTTTGGGCCCGATCTGGGTCGCGAGGGCCAGGCGCTGGAGCTTGGTTTTGAGGGCTCCTGCAGGGCACGGGGTGCTGGTGGCTGCGCGACGGTGGCAACCTGATGGGATGAGGTGGTGTCATGCTGAGGGACATGGGGATGGCGGCGCCGCGACAATGCGCTTGGTGCTGCTTGCGGCAGTACCGTCTGGACGGAGGTCGTGGTGTCATCTGCTGCGGCGTGAGGTGCTGGCACATGTGCTTCACGGCGAGGAGCTTGGAGGAGTCTTCAGCGAGTGGATTTTGCAGCAGGCGGCTTGTACCGGAGTCATCGGTGCTTTTGGTGTCGTTGATCTGCCCGGACGTTCACCCATTTCGTGAGGATGTGACGGATCTCTAGGCGAAAGCCTTGCCCTGACCTTCGGTCGAGGCCGACATCGGCGGCGCCCGGCGTCGCATGCCTTCTTGGAGGCGTTGTCGTAGAGCTCCGTTCTTGCCCTCGTGGGGTTGTGACTCACAGGGAGAAATCCCATGCTTTCGGCTTGCTGGAGCAGGCGATGGTGGCGGGTACGTCACTACCTCCTTGGAGGCATCGCTTTGGTGAGTCTACAAGTGGCTGTTTTGTTCGTCTCTCTCTCGTCGACGGTGCGGCGGATGTCGGGGTGGCGGCCCCGAGAGGTTTGTTCTTGTGTGCCGAGGCGGCGGCCTCGGGGACCATCGCGAGTGGTGGCACTATGAGGCAGGGCCGCAACTTGTCATGGATTGGGTGGCATATCTCGAGCTGTGAGTGCAGCGAGGTTGTCGGCTCGGTCGATGCGTCCTAGTGAGGGGCGATCTTCAGGATGTCGAGGCAGCGGCCTCGGAAGTGGTGTGGCGGCCGTGGTCTGCGGGTAGCTGCCTTGAGCAGTTTGGGCTGCGGACAGCTAGGTCGTGCGGCGTTGCAGCTCGAGTGCGAGCGGTGGCATGTCGGGGCGGCGGCCCCGGAAGGTGGTCTGGGTGGATTGCGCAGGGCGTGACGGAGAGGTGGATGTCGGGGCGGCGGTTCCGAGAATTCTTCAACATCGCGGGTGTTTCACCTTTGTGTTGTTTGGGCGACAAGGTTGTCTACGGTGTTGGGTGTCGTCGGGGCTCCTGGTCGGTTGGTCGCTTTCATCTGCGCTAGAGTGTCCCGTACCTGCTCCTCCCATAGCAGTTATGCCTTCTTCTCTCCGGCCTAGGTGGATGGCTGGTCGGCTCTTTGAGGAGTGGTGCCTAGAGCTTGGCTCTAGTTGTTCTCGAGGTTGTGTGGGCTTTGCCCCGTGGGTTCTGTTGTTGTACGGTTTTCGCCCGGTTTCTTCCATAATAAACCGGGCACCTTCTTCTTAATAAAAGAATAAGGCAAAGCTTTTGCCTTCGGTTTCAAAAAAAAAAAAAAAATGTTACGAGAAGTTTAACAACTGGGTGGGCAGTGGGCAGTGGGCAGTGGGCTGGTGCGCTACCGTTCAATTTTTTATTTGAAAAAGGGAGCAAGCCCGGGTTCTAGAAGACATAAATAACAGAACTTTTTTTAGTTAGCGGCTACAAGAAATAGCAATAACAAGAACTTTAGGTATATCCAATTCTCCATATGTGTGTGCGGTGTTGTTTCGTCGCACGCAGGTGGTCGCATAAGTCACGACTCATGACCGTGGTCGATGCCTCGCTCGATCCCCAATCCCAGCTCCGCTCTCCTCGCTCCGCTCGTTCTCGATCCGTCGCCAGCCGGGCCGCCCCTCGTTGCTCCCTGCTCGATCCGCCGCCCTGGAGCCGCCGCCGTTCCGTACAATTGGGGATTAATGTGTTTTAAAAAAAAAAAATCGTCGGTGGCACACCTTTTACTGTTCCCCCCCCCCCTCGTTTCAATTCCTAGCTCCGCCACTGAGGCAAATATACTGCAATTAATTAACACAACCTTATATCGTAGGTCATGAATTAAGAAAAAATTAATGCGACGTTGAATCTAAACGAAGAAATGAGTATTTTGATGATTTATCTTTTTTTGAGAAACACGGAACAGACGCAGACGCTCACAAACACGCACGTACAGACACCCCTATGAACGCACGCACGTAAAGCCTACCCCTATGAGCACCTCCGATAGACTGGTCCGGCAGATCTTGAGATTGACGAAGTCATCACAGGCGCCTCGCTGTTGACGGGCACGTCACCTACTACTGAAAGCATAGCGCCGATTAAATCCTACAAAATCCAGGAAAATACGAGCACTCGTGTCAAGTCTGAGCTAGGCTTACTTCGCTTTGATGATTTATCGTTTCGCTAAAAATGAAAAAGAAAGAAAGATAACGACATGAACGCTAGTGTCATCTCATCTGGCCACTGGACCTATGCTATGCGCGCGTGATGCATGCACGCCATGCAATCAACCGATGACCGGATCCACGCATGCATGCGTGCGTGCGTACCTGGAGGAGCGTCCGATGCAGGCGGTAGGAGTCGGTGGCGTCAATCCCGGCGGCGACGCCACCGAACCGTCCACTGAAGCGTCCATCGCCGCAGACGCCGGCGTCGGCCATGCAGCTCTGGATCCGTCGCCAGGTGTCGTAGTCGGTAGTCGCCGACCTTGTCCTTGAGCCAGTCGGAGTAGTCTCCGATCCGGTAGTCTCCGATGCCGCTCCCGGAGGCGGCGGTGGTGGCGCCCTTGTTGCTGACGGCGTAGGCGAACAGAGTGACGCAGAACATGGCGATGACGAGGAAGAAGACGGCGAGCACGTAGAGCCAGAGGAGCGGGCCGCACGCGCGGCAGCACGCGCCGCCGAGCGCCATGAGGGAGAGGAGCAGGATCCCGCCGCCCAGCGCGAGGACCGGGAGGCGAAGCAGGCGCTGGCATTCGGTGGCGCCGGCGGCGTGGTCGTGGAGGTTAGGAGCCGGCGCCGATGAGCGGGATGGACACGACGAGGGACGCGATGCTGAGGGCGCCCAGGACGCCGTTCGAGAGGCTCACCATCGCGGACAGACACCGTCGGTCCTCTCGAGTCTAGACGTGCTGCTCTGATATCTACTCGGTGTGTGTCAGTGTGTTCGTACCTTCGGGGTGCGGGGTGCGTTTGGCTATCGCTGGATGGTTAGGGATAGCCACTTTTTTATTGGGGTCATTTAATGGATTGCCCATAGCAGCCTTCTCAGACTCAGTTTTGCCCCTAGTTGTGAATCATCCTCAGTTTTGTCCCTAGTTCATTCGCAGATACTATGGTTTGCCCTAAACGGCAAGTTTGAAGTCTATTCCGTGTGATGGCGTTACTGACAGTGGGTCCGCAACTTAGAGGTGAGACCGACTGGGTGCAGTTCTTACAGGTGGGCCCGCCCAACCTCCTGGTCCCCAATCTGTTCGTGCGCGCCGGCGTTCTGTGCTTCGCCGCCACAGATTTAATAATTTCAGGAAAATGTTTGAATTTTCAAATTTCGAATCTAAGATTCGAACGGTGCAAATTCGAATTTCAAGTTTGAAAAATTCAGAAATGTGAAAAAAATTCCAGGTTTTGCTAATGATATAGGAAACAACTTTGCCAAAGCAATTTTCCAAATTCTTGTGTCGTTTGGCCTGTGTAAAAAAGACAAATTTCTAAATCTGACATCCAGATCGGAGATCTTGATCTAGAACGGTGCAAAATTCGAAAAAAGTCAACTTTCGAATTTAAATGTGAAAAAAATCTCCGATGTTGCCAATGATATAGGAAACAACTTTGCCAAAACGATTTTCTAAATTCTTGTGTCGTTTGGCCTGTGTAAAAAAGACAAATTTCTAGATCTGACATCTAGATCTATATCTAGAACAGTGCAGAATTCGAAAAAAGTCAACTTTCGAATTTAAATGTCAAAAAAATCTCCCATGTTGCCAATGATATAGTTAACAACTTTGCCAAAGCGATTTTCCAAATTCTTTTGTCGTTTGGCCTGTGTAAAAAAGACAAATTTCTAGATCGCAGATCTAGATCTAGAACCGTGCAAAATTCGAAAAAAGACAAATTTTGAATTTAAATATGAAAAAATTCTCCGATGTTGCCAATGATATAGTAAACAACTTTGCCAAAGCGATTTTCTAAATTCTTGTGTCGTTTGGCCTGTGTAAAATGAAACAAATCGTAAAACATTATGCTATACGTGAGTTGATGGGTCGCTGCTAACTCGTATACGTGAACGCCGCAGTGCTCGATTCACCTGCGTCCGACATCACTTTCCATTCTATCGTGCTCAGGATGAACCGAGCGTCCTAATGGGCAAGGTTCTACGCGAGAGAGAGGGTTTCTCCACGATCACAAGCGGGCGGCGCCGTTGGACTATCGTCGAACACCTTGAGTGCGCGATCTGAGCATGCCAATGTTGGCATCAGCATGTTCCCACCGATTCCCAACTAATTGGGAAGCAATCTTTATATGTTTGTGTGTAGAACTGGATTTCCTACAACTTTCCAGTTATACGTATTTGTTAGTTTTGAACTTACTCTATCGTGTTTTCGTGAAAACTGATCTAGTCCGACCTCCCAGTCATAGTTTGTGATAAAGTTCCCATATTCAGCACATATGCGTGCCATGGTATGTAAAACAACGTCGCCGAAGCAATTTTCCAAATTCTTTTTACAAATATCATTTTCCAGTTTTTAAGTGCTAAAAATGACTTTTTTTGTGAAGCAAGTACATAAAATATGGTCCAAAATGACACCCATTTAATTTTTACAAAGAGTAGTACATATTTTATGGATAATCCCTAAATATGAGAATTTTCCTTGCTTTCTATCTAAATTCCCTTCTTTAATTGACTTTATGTCAATTTTCCGAAAGTAATTCAAATTTGAACTACAACTGTGTGATAGTTTGCTCTGAAATTGTTACAAAAATAATTTTAAGGTACACAAGTAGTGGTTATAACATAGAACCATCGATAGTTTTTCAAAATTCGACCACCTTAGATGAATAGCCATGCTCTCCATTTTGACCATTTTTTGAAAGAAATGAGAAAAAGTGAAAAAACACTCAAAAAAAGAAACCCTTTGGCATGAAGTCCTTTTATGTGTACTAGTTTCTAGGAAAAATTATAAACTTGAGTTTTGACAAACTTTTCAAAATAATACTTCACAAAAATGTCAATCATCTACAAACATGCATAAGTTTCAAGCCAAATGACCAATGTATGGCCATTATCGTGTCATAGTTTGTGATAAAGTTCCCATATTCAGCACATATGTGTGCCATGGTATGGGAAACAACGTCGTCGAAGCGATTTTCAAAATTATTTTTAGAAATATCATTTTCCATTTTTTAGGTGCTAAAAATGACTTTTTTTGTGAAGCAAGTACATAAAATATGGTCCAAAATGACACCCATTTAATTTTCACAAAGAGTAGTACATATTTGATGGATAATATCTAAATATGAGAATTTTCCTTGCTTTCTATCTAAATTCCCTTCTTTAATTGACTTTATGTCAATTTTCCGAAAGTAATTCAAATTTGAACTACAACTGTGTGATAGTTTGCTCTGAAATTGTTACAAAAATAATTTTAAGGTACACAAGTAGTGGTTATAACATAGAACCGTCGATAGTTTTTCAAAATTCGACCACCTTAGATGAATAGCCATGCTCTCCATTTTGACCATTTTTTGAAAGAAATGAGAAAAAGTGAAAAAACACTCAAAAAAAGAAACCCTTTGGCATGGAGTCCTTTTATGTGTACTAGTTTCTAGGAAAAATTATAAACTTGAGTTTTGACAAACTTTTCAAAACAATACTTCACAAAAATGTCAATCATCTACAAACATGTATAAGTTTCAAACCAAATGACCAATGTATGGCCATTATCGTGTCATAGTTTGTGATAAAGTTCCCATATTCAGCACATATGTGTGCCATGGTATGGGAAACAACTAGATCAGTTTTTCACGAAAACACGATAGAGGAAGTTCAAAACTAGCAAATACGTATAACTGGAAAGTTGTAGCAAATCCAGTTCTACACACAAATATATAAAGATTGCTTCCCAATTAGTTGGGAATCGGTGGGAACATGCTGATGCCAACATTGGCATGTTCAGATCGCGCACTCAAGGTGTTCGACGATAGTCCAACGGCGCCGCCCGCTTGTGATCGTGGAGAAACCATCTCTCTCGCGTAACACCTTGCCCATTAGGACGCTCGGTTCATCCTGAGCACGATAGAGTGGAAAGTGATGTCGGACGCAGGTGAATCGAGCACTGCGGCGTTCACGTATACGAGCTAGCCAGCGACCCATCAACTCACGTATAGCACAATGTTTTACGATTTTTTTCATTTTACACAGGCCAAACGACACAAGAATTTGGAAAATCGCTTTGGCAAAGTTGTTTACTATATCATTGGCAACATCGGAGATTTTTTTCATATTTAAATTCGAAATTTGACTTTTTCCGAATTCTGCACCGTTCTAGATCTCCGATCTAGAAATTTGTGCCAAACGACACAAGAATTTGGAAAATCGCTTTGGCAAAGTTGTTTCCTATATCATTGGCAACATCGAAGATTTTTTTCACATTTAAATTCGAAAGTTGACTTTTTTCGAATTCCGCACTTTCTAGATCTAGATTTCCGATCTAGAAGTCAGATCTAGAAATTTTTCTTTTTTACACAGGCCAAACGACACAAGAATTTGGAAAATCGCTTTGGCAAAGTTGTTTCCTATATCGTTAGCAACACCTGGAAAAAATTTCACATTTTCGAATTTTTCAAACTTGAAATTCGAATTTGCACCGTTCGAATCTTAGATTCGAAATTCGAAAATCCAAAATTTTGTCCTGTGTAAAAAAGTCAACAACTAGGTCCCACAAGACGGGCCAACGGATCTCTTCTGGGTCCCACAACCAACGGTTGTCTTCTGGGTCCCACATGTCAGGAAGGCTAACGCCTAACGGAGACGGCTGGAGTCACGGAATGAATCCTTGTGCACAGAGTAGGGGCAAAACTGAGCACGATTTGAGACTGAGGGCAAAACTGAGGTCTGTGACACAACTGAGGGCAGCCTGATAAATAACCCTTTTTATTGTTGCCGGATGAGAGGAGTTAGAGCATCTCTAGCGGACCCCGCATTTTGCTAACCCGCAAACTCCGGATACAGGTTGTGCGAAACCTGTTTGCAGTTCGAGTTTGATCACGCGCAGATCAGACACGACAATTGAAACTGCAATTTTAAAATTAAAACTTCGCGGGAAATTTGCAAACGGTGTTCTTCACCGGAATCTTCACGGGATTCATTACATACGGGATTTACATATGGGATTCTTCACCGGATTCTTCCCTGGAACCTAGACTATGCGGCCCTAACCCTATACTGGGCAAAATTAGCTCACCGAAACTCGCAGGGTGTGGCCGCGCAGTCGCCGGAGTGGCTTCACTCCGAGTCGTCGTCGACGTAGATGACGAAGGCCTTTCCCTTGTCGCGCGCGGCGGAGGCGGCGGCCGCCTGCTCGCGGCGATGGCGGTCTTGCTCGCGGCGGAGGCGGTCCTGCTCCTCCTCAGACCGCGCCTGCACCGCGTCGGTCACCGTCTCGAGGAAATCATCGGGGACGAAATCCTCGCGTGTCACCGACCCCTCGAAAGTGGCGGAATCGTAGAGCTCGAATCCGTCCTCGTCGACGACGAGCTCGCGCACCTGCGAAGATGCCGAAGTTCGCGGCGACGAGCCGCCCGCGGATAGGGTCCAGCTGCCGGAGCTCGACATCGTCCAGCTGGCGGAGGGTGCGGGCGGCGGCGGGAGGCCGTGGAGGAGGTCGAACTCCTCCGTCTCCCGCCGCCACAGCGACGGCGGCACCGGGAGATTCCGGTAGATCCATTTTCGGGCCAATCGCTTTCGCGCGGCGTCGGAGGCGACGCAGCGGCGCCGCTCGGCCTGCGGGTGCGGCGGGAGGTGGTCCATGGCGGCGGGATTGACGACTGGAGACATAGAGGGAAGTGGCCGGCCGCGAGAAATGTTTGGGATTGCGGCTAGGGTTCGGCGGCAGAGGGGAGGGTTTTGGCCTGCATTTCGACGACGGGACCGCTTAAATAACGTTCCGGGGTGGACATTTGCGGTGGCTGGTAAATAATTTGCAGGCCGGGCCGCCATTGTGGTGTCTACTCTGTGTAAGAAACTGGACCCGACCCGAAAACTCGCCGGGATTTTGCAGTTCCGGGCGAAATGCGGGGTCTGTTAGAGATGCTCTTAGGGATAACCAGATTCTAAGAAATATTCCCCAAAACAGCGGTTGAGCTGGTCCGACCAAATCGGGCGGATGAGGCCAGCCACTCTACGCTGGTGCACCAGCGAAACGTTTTCCGGCGAGCAGCACCTGGGCGTGACGTGGGGAAAATATTGCCCCAGTCCACCCTGCTGCTGCTGAGAGCCGACGAGGTGCCCTGAGCCTGGAGTAGCCGGCGAGGTGCTCCTGCTGGGTTGGGGCGGGCGGCCAGGAGCTACTGGGTGGTGGACGCGGATCAATTTCGCAAGCGTGGATCGATTCCGCGGGTGGACGCGGCGCCTCGCCGGCTGGAGATCGCCCCCCGCGCGGATCGATTCTTCTAGGAGATCTGGGTGGCGATCCTAAATCTTAATCGGTTCGGACATTTTGCGAGGGTACTTTAGTCCAAATCGCTGTTTTATGCTGTCGGAACGTTTCCTAAAACATCTTATATTCCTGAATGGAGGGAGTACATGCCACCACTGTTATCACTACAATTGTCTCGTCTGCAGGCGATGTCAGGAAGGAGAAGAAGGAGAAAAGAAGAGAGATAATAGTAGCATCCTCCAAGTTTACTACAGAACAATGGTCTTTGATCTATCTGTGTTGCACAAGTACTAATCAAGCTCTAATGGATGAGGGCCATCTTCTCTTTGTCTACGGGAACGGTTCCCCAGAGCGACGCCTCTCCGAACAGTTTGTTTGTTGGAGGCGTCTATTTCCTGTATATATAATCACAATTATCATAAATAAAGACGACTAACTGAATCATTTGTGAATTGTCTCGGTTCGTTTACAATTACTTTCACAAAAAGAACAGATGAAGGATCCTAAGTACACTGAGCAACTCAAAATGTGGTCACCAAAAGTACACTGGCAGAATCACTATCGAGTTGCTGTAATAAAATACTACTCACTCCGTCCCAAAATAAGTGACATACACTTTCTATCAAAGTTGAGACACTTATTTTGGGACGGAGGGAATAATAAAACACGTTTTTTGTCCTAGGTTGGCCGGCTGGTAGCTTTGGTGGTTTTGCTCCACTGAACCTACGGCGATGTACCTAGCATCAGCTCCAAACTTCATACAAGTTACTTCCTCTGTTGAAGAATAAAAGTCACAACACCAAGTTAATCAACTTCAAGTGGAAATGGTAATCAAAGAGACTGACAGACACCCTTCAAAAATTAAAAGAGAGTGACAGACCTGTTCCTGATGGATCCGGTAGTGTCTTGATAGCATTCCAATTATTGACTGCTTTGTAAACCCTACAAAAACAAACAGAAGGTCATAATCTAAGAAATAGTACTACAACAATCAAGAGGATCGTGTAATGTAAAAACAAATAGCGAAGGAAAGTGTGTTACTGACTATCATGCCATGACGACTTCGCATATGGAGTTCATAGAACAAGGTGCATACGGTTTGTGACCCTTGACTAAAGATGAAAATGGTGTACTCGCGAAGGAGTTTCAATGTAAGAACGCCTCAAATAATATAAAAAAATGTAACAACATATCATACCTGAGTCTTCACATCCCAAATTTTGACAGCACCATCAGGAGTTCCTATTCCAAGGATAAGACCGTCAGGATGGAATGCTGCGGATGTATAGCCCTCTTGTCCAGAAGGCTCACCAAACTGATAATAAAGACAATCATGCGTATATCAGTATATCATACATTCATAGGCAGTAATAGTATACTCGCAAGAAAGGAAGGAGTTCATTCCAACATGTAAGGCAGCCTTAATTTTTGTTGGTCAACAACTTTACAACTTTGACTATGATTTGTACTTATAATATGTCTAGAAAATTAGTATACCGATCTAAGAAATGAAAGAGTTTCACAAGACAAGTGGAATGGTCAATTCATACATTAGCAATCGACAAATTTTGGTATATATAAGTGGTCAGAGTCATGCATCATAGAACGTGCAGAATAAAGTGTGCCTTTCATTTTGGGACAGAGGGGGTAATTAATAGCATACACAAATGGCCAGAGAACAGCTCAGTGCAACAGAAAACTGGATTAAGGAAAATCATGTGACTTATGATAAGACCATATGAAAATTGGCCGTCAGAAAACCTGTACTGCAGATTATAGCTTACAAACTTTTATCTTGAAACATAGGCTGTTACCTCAAACCCAGAAATTGATCAATCCAATAAATTTACAATTACAGCAACATCAATTTGAATGTGCATAGAAAGAAATGGGGAATTCAAGTATAGAAGGATATCAGCTAGAGCAAACCATAGTACTAAAGACGGAAAGAAAAAACATATGAGCATCATTGCAAGGGCGAGATCCACCCAAATACTAACCTCGGCAGTATGATCTTTCAATGTATGGATAGAGCTATTGTTTTCATCCCCGCTCCCATGCAAAATGCGAACAGTCTGCAAGGTTTGCAAATAAATCAGCCAACAATAAACTACAAACACTGATTGAATCCAATAACTGAAACGCAACAAAGTTATAGTAGTTTCTAAATCAATTGCATTAGGCCAAAAATGTCTGGGAAGTTCTCTGTCACTCTTCCCATCACACTGTGATAAATAAAGAAAATCAGAATAGTGGCATGATTGGCTCAAGAAAAACTATAACTCAGTTTCACTTTTGACTTTGATCTGAAATCTTCTGTTAATTCATGTGGACCCTGATTCAACAGAACAGATTCAATATTCAGGAGACCCTCCTCAAGGTAAATACTTTCAAAAATGGTGGCTACAATACAAGTATACTCGACAAAAATACACGAGATACGGCAGGAACAAAAATTCTTGAAGCTGAATCACCTTTCCAGTACACTACGCTGCTCACAAGTATGCGAGCTGAATCACCTTTCCAGTACACTACACTGCTCACAAGTATAAATAGTGCACATGTGACTCCCCTGGAATCATCTACCAATGTCAACCCGCCAATGTCAACGGGTCTTATTGGTTAACTACAGTGGCCGTAAGGACAGCTGTGTACACAACTGATCCATATGGTCGAAGAGTATTAGGGTGGCAAATATCAACTACCGGTTGGTTTAAATGGATTAGTTAGCTCTAGCCAGAAGTTCAGTTTACTTGGGGTTTGAAAATTAAAAAACAGAATGGTTGGTTTAAATGGATTAGTTAGCTCTAGCCAGAAGTTCAGTTGGTCTAAATTCAAGGCAGAAGAGATTAATATGACACAATACTATGTGATTGTGTAAATACATTCATAAACCAATAATAAAGGTACTTATCTTATCTGCTGATCCGGTTCTGAAGAGTCCATTTCCATTGAAAAATTTCAAACTGGTTATCTGTGCAATGAAAAGTTCCAGTGTCATAATATACTTCAAACATAAAAAAATGTACTCCCTCCGTCCCAAAAAGGATGTCTCAAATTTTTATGAAGTTGGATGTATCTAGACACTATTTAGTGTATAGATACATCTAAATTTTAATAAATTTACGACATCCTTTTTAAGACGGAGGGAGTATGTCCAAATTAAATGGAAAAATACCTTCTTTAAGTGACCAGTAAGCGAGCAAAGAATTTGTCTGAACGGAAAATCAAAGAGTACTGTGTTTGTCTCAATACCCCCAGTTGCAACAATGTCCTGTTAATCCATGATAAAAATCAAGCAAGTGAACAAATGGATCCAAGTTCTCCATCACTTTCTCGGCACTAAAGTTGAAATATACAAAGATGCCAGTAAAACTAACTTTTGAACGATTTAGCAAATTTCTGAGAAAGTTAGGCACAACGAATATAGAAATATTCAAACCTAAGTGTAGTAACAAACAAACCTTCGAAGGATGGATGTCCATAGATAAGTTGCCTGATCTGTTCGTCATGTTAAGTGGGTGGCTGGAGATCTGAGTATATCTATCGAGTGCATCAACGGGTGCCAGAGTTGGTGGAACCTGAGAGAGAAATGAAAGAAACATTTCGTCTTTAAAAACAAAATGAAACTTAAGCCTAATTGATAGTTGAACAGTAACCAGCTCCATAGACCCTATCAATTAGTGTGTTCTCTCATCTCCTTTTTCTACTATTTAGTGTGTTCATATGGAGCACGAAGCATAGCATACCTGTCTTTCCTTACATTTTGCTGAAGTAAGTTCATCAATCGTCACAGGGGCAAAACCACGACAAATCTTCTTCCTATCAGGACCAATTTCACAGTCACTTGCAGCTTTGCCTGCCTGTTCATCTTCATATGCCTTCCTGGCCCGCTTGAGCAGACAAATCTTCTTCCTATCAGGACCGATTTCACAGTCACTTGCAGCTTTGCCTGCCTGTTCATCTTCATATGCCTTCTTGGCCCGCTTGAGCAAACTGCTCAACACTTTACCCACCTGACGCCTCAATTTGCGGGCAGAGTACATTTCTTCATAGACTTCCAAGAAAGTACTCTTTGTGATTTTATTTTTATATCGAGGTGCATCCTTCGTCAACCTCTTAAACTCTTGTTCCGAGAACAGCTGAAAGGAACACACTGGCATTAGATGAATGACAACTGTCATCAAGTCCGTACACATCCCCAATATATTACAATTTACCTGTCTGGCGTCTGAAATTTCATGTTCAGGGTCACATACCATCTTGAGTGCTGTCGCAAGTTTCAGTAAATCCCAATGACTAGTGTCAATGCAAGATATTTTCATAAGGCGCTCAGCACAGAAGCGCAGGTAGGGTTCGTATTTTTTCACACACCGATCACACTCATACACAATGCCTGCCATCTCAATAGTACGTTTAGTAACCTGGAGACAAGGAGCAATGCTACGTCAATAATACAGAAGAAAAAAAACACGTGAAGGCAAAATCCCAGAAACAATATTGAAGAAAAATACTGTGGGTCGGTGTGAAAAATAATGGCTTAATGTATACTGGAGCAATAAAGCAGAAAGCACTTCAATGTCAGACATATGGGGAAGGAAGTGATGGGCTCACCATCATATGTGGATTGATGTCAAATTTATAGAAATGCAGGAGATATATCATTCCTTCACTCATTGGGAAGCGATCCTCATTAGTCATCTCACAATTTCCCACAGGCAGAAAATGCTGAATCTGAATCATCAAGCCCCACATCAACTCCTTCACAACACGACTGTACACGCAGCGTATTCCCTGAAATAATATCAAGAAAAAGTTTGGTGCTCAAAATTATTCATACAAGTAAGCAAACAAGGGAGCTTTAACACTAACCATGCATTCCTCAATGACTTTTTTGTAATCCTCATTTCCAACTGCTAGTGTTTGCCCATTGGCAACATGCTTCCGGATCATCAAACAAAGCTCCATGCTCAGAGAACTGTTATTAATGGCGCGGCCTTTGTCCTCAAAAGCTTTAAACTTGTCCAACCAAACAATCTGTTAATGGAACAGACAATGACAAGCATGTTAAGGGGAGAAGACACAATTAGTTAAAAATCATGCCAAATAGTTACATGCATCGAGTGTAACGATAAATCTTGTTCAAGTCCTCAGTTATTTAGGTGTAAATCAGAATTAGCTCATGCATTAAGCAAATGCAATGTCTTCTGAAAAAAGCCATACTGGCAATCCTTGCTAGTCATACCATCACCATGTCAGGCCTTAAATCATCCCTAGCTAGAAGTAACTAGTCAGAACTTGGCATATGCAAATACCCCCTAGTAGTATCGCCAAACATGTGCCTATCTATTACTTGGATATCTCGTGCACCCATACTCTCATGGTGACCCTTTTAAGAAAAATGGCTTTTGAGAATGCATTCATAAGAGAGAGAAAATCATGGTACATGCTTCCTGAGCAGCTTTATGGATAAAAAACTAGAGTGTGGAGACTTAGTTACACCCACGTGTGTTTTGGAGTATGTACTTGTAGTATGTAGTGTATAAGAATATTTACGTAGTACGTAGTAATATAGTACTCCCTCCGGCCCAATTTAGTTGTCGCAAACTTAATTTGGGACGGAGGAAGTAATATGTAGGTAGTATGTTAATCTGTGGACATACTATTTTAAGTGTACATAAACTACATATATGAAGGCATTTCTAAAATATACCAAAACTTGTGGACTCGCTTGGAATTTTTTCATGTAGATCACTTTGTAAATACTCTCTCCATCTCAAAAAGGATACATCTATAACAACAACCAAGCCTTTAAAAGTTAGAACAAATGGCAAATGGGGGACTTGAACTCATGACCTGTGGCTATCCAAAGGTGCAAACGGCAACAACCAGGAAAACTAACGACTGCTTACATCCATATTTTGGCAAATATAAGACATCCTTTTTGGGACAGGGGGAGTAATAAATTTAAAATATAATATGGGTATATTCCAAGTGATATGCATACTACCCCATTGTAGAGTATATATGAGACCTAGGAGTAACTATACACGGTAGGAGAAGAAGCAAGTATTTCTTAATGTAATGCAGTGGATAAATAGAAGTGGCAAAAATGAACCATGCAAGATGAGCACAAACATCATAATAAAAAAATAGAACCAGAGAAGGAATATACTGCTTTTATGTCGTTGACGAAATCTGCCCAGATATGCTGCACCAGATAGATCATACAGAAAAATTAGGTCGATGACAAAGACGACAAGAGAAAAACATGAAACATAGGAGCAATAATCAAAAGAAGTACCTTCCAGGCATTTGGTTTAGTGAGCACGACCGCGTCATAATCGAAAATTGCAAAGCCAGAGGGTGTTAAGCCAGAGGGCGTCTCAAATAGCACCGAGATAACCCCAGCAAACCCGAACACAGCAGCTGGTAAATCAGAATTTAAGCAGATTCAGGTAAGCATAATCACAAAGAAATACTTGAGTTGACCAATTGAGTAGTTGATATCAAGCGTGAAGTCAGTTGGTGCCTTAGAGGCCAAAGCCTATCTCGCCCCCGCCCAACGCAATCCATGAATACCATTCGCCTCCGCTGGCGGCAGCACCCTTGTGCCGATCAGCGGCTCCGGTGTCGACACCGGCGATGCGGCCCCCGCAGCAGCCCTCCCCCTAATCTAGGGCTCCACCCAACCATCGAACACTAACTATAAGGTATACGGACTTAGAAGAGAATAGCGCGGGGCGGTTAAACTCACATGCTTTCCCCGATTGAAACGACTCCCCCTTATCCTCACCCTCATCTTCATCGTCGTCAACGTGCGTATACAAGGGAATCTTCATCGTGGCGTTTTCCTTTCCCATATCCTCCAGATCACGCCGCCGTCGCCGCCTACAGGTGAGAGGAAAAAAGGTTGAGAGAGAGAGAGAGAGAGAAAGGGTTTTCGATCGGGAGACCGATCGAGAGAGATGGGTTTCGGTTTGGGTTTGGGTGAGATACGATGGGGCGAGGTGACGCTAGAGGCGATAGGAGGCTGGTGGGTGTCAGGCCCATGCACTCGTCTTTGTCCAGGACGACAAGGCCTATCGGCCTCCTCGAAGACGACAGGAGACGACGAGGAGGGAGATCGCGCCGCAGTGGCAGCCCGAAAGGAGCTGAACTTTGGGTTTGGGTTTGGGTTTGGGTTTGGGTTTGGGTGAGGGTGAGATAGAGTAAAATGCACGTACAATCCCTGAACTTGCTGTCCATGTCTAACTCAGTCCTTATACTCAGAGAATGCACCGATGCAGTCCTTAAACTCATTCTACATGTCCATCTACGGTCCATTCTATTTTTACCCACGTATTTCGCTGGCGTGGCCATCACACTGTCGGCCAGCACCCACTGAAATCTTTACAGAACTCTTTCACATCGGGAAAATGAATGAGAAAATGCTTTCTTGAGACGATTTTCATCTCACGAATCACGATTCATGAACGCCCAAACTCATCGATCTGCTAATGGTGCTGTGGAAGCAGCATCTGGAGCAGCAGCTCGCTCCACAGGTCAATCGGCCCGGGCAAGCACCAGTGCAGGCAGTCCACCACGAAGCTGCCCTCCACGCTCCCGCCGGGAAGGTGGCCGTACCGGCTCGGATGCCCGTCCGGCCGCAGCTCCATCGCCCACCCTCGTAGTACACCGAAGGGCGGAAGAACCAGTTGGTGCCCGACAGGACGACGTGGTTGAAGTCGGCGTGCGCCGCCCACCGGACGTCCGCCGTGTCGAGGTGCACGTCCCACATGCCAAGCGTGGCGTTCGACAGGTTGGCCTTGACCAGGAACGGCGACCAGAAGAGGGAGGCCGTGAAGTCGTGGCTGCCGTAGTAGTAGTCCCGCCGGACGGCTCTCCCCGTCACGTCGATATCCGGCTCCGCCCCCACCTCCACTGGCTGCGCCACCTGCGATCGACACACACGCACGTCGCGGGTGAACAAGAGCAAGGAGAAGAAGCCAACGATCCAGACTGCATCCAAGGCATCGTGCCGTACTGCCGTGCGTACCTTGGACAAGAGGCAGAGCAGAGACTTGAAGTGGTTCCTGGCGAGGGAGTCCCCGACGAAGGCGATGGACTTGCCCCTCATGGCGTCCAAGAACCGCGCGGCGTCGAAGCGGGGGAGCTCGCAGCCGTCCGGCCTCCACCTCCATCGCATAAACTCGAGGCTCGGCTAGCCGAACTTCATGCAGTTCTGATGGTCGTCGATGAAGGGGCACGTCAGGTTCGTGTAGTACGGCGCCTCCGCGTCGTCCGGCACCCACTCTCCCCGCGACGATGGGGCCAATAGCTCTCATGGAATTGGAAGGAGAGCGACGTCTTACCGGAGAATAGCTCTCGTGCGACGCTTTTCTGAGCGAAAATAGCCCTGAGCCAACATGGCACTTAAACGCTCGTTAGCTGTTAGGTTTGGGTGACCGTTAGGTTAGGGCGACCGTTGGGAACATGGGCCCACCACTTATCCACGTACGCAGGTGTGGGTCCCACCTCAGCGCAGTTACAAAAGAACTGCCCCGTGCCCGACCGCCCGACGCCGCCCATTGCTTCTCCTTTCCCGCATCTTCTCTCTTCTCCGGCGACAAGGTCTAGCTCCTCCGCCGCGGCGATGTCTAGCTCCTCCGCCGCGCGGTCAAAATGGCCTCGGTATGGTATGGTGTAGTGCCGCTGATACGGTGCCCAAACTGCCCACGCCCAGAGGCTCTCAAGCGTTGGGTCAGTAAGACCGACGACAATGGCAATCTTGGACGCGAGTATGTCAGCTGCTTGAGCAAGAGGCACGCCAGAAGGGATGGGCAGGTATAGATCTCAGTTATTTCAGAGCCTGTTGCTTTGATTTCACCGCAATTCGTTTTTGCTCGTCGAATTTGGGAAATTTTGAATTTAGGGTTCATGTTTCTGTTTTCAGATCCTGAAGAAATGTGGCTATTTCGAGTGGATGGATGATTACTTAGAGAGGCTTTTGTTTGGGGGCTACATTGATTTGATCGGGGCCGCAAACTTGGATCTCAATTTGGGGGGGCTGCCGCCGGTGGGCGTGGAGATGGGGGGAAGCTCGGACATGGGTGCGACCGGTGCTGACAGAGAGGTGAGGAGGAATGCGCGCAATGGTGAACTGCCCTCGGAGTCCGAACTGAACCAGGAAGTGAAGAAGATCAAGAAACATCTAAAGCAGTTGGTTGAATTGCAGAAGCAAGAAAATATGATGGCAGGTGGATTTTATTGTTGCATCGTTGCTCTGTTTTTCGTTTAGTTGTTGTTCCGTCGTTAGTGCAGAGGACGCGATCTGTGCGCCATGCCAAGTTCGTGTAACTTAATCGAATCGAAGCAGCAATTTGTAAAGTTTCTGAATTTGTTCAGTGGGTGTTCTTCAGTTAACTTCAGTCGACAGTTCTGTTTTCAGAAGAAGAAAAACGTACTGGGCTGCCAGATTAGCTGTTGGGCCGTGACTAATAGATATTGGGCCGTGACGAGTAGCTGTTGGGCCGTGACGTTTCTGAATTTTGCTTATTTCCTGTAAAATAAAATAAACGTACTGGGCTGCCAAATTGTACAAAGAGGCACACATAGAGGCAAGTGCACATATATTTGCTTGTTTTAGCATGTTTGTAACAAATTTTGCTTAGAGGAAATCTTATTTACTTGTTTTAGCTTGTTGTAACAAATTATGTGTTTTCTCTTGTACCACCCGTTGCCGAGCCCAATAATCGCATCTACTTGTTTTAGCTCTGGGTGGAACAAATTTTGCATTGTATTAGCCTTTGAATTTTGTTACTAGTTCCCTTGTATTAGCTTTTGAATTTTGTTACTTTTATGGCAAAAGGCTAAAATCACATAAAATAACCTTCCGAAACAAACATATTAGGACCAACGATACATTTTTTTGGAGAACATATAGTAGCAATAACGGCACACACTTGTAACTTGTGCCCTCTTACAACTTACCAACCTTAAACAACAAGTAGCATGGACTCAACAAACACGGAAATAAACTACATGGAAATAAAGGGGCATCATCTTAAATGGAAATAAACTAAAGATGGGCATATATGCCCAAGCAAACATGGCAAACATAAACTACATGAACTTGTTCTCCTTGACTCCTCCTTCGGGGTGGCTCACTCCTCGTCCTCCTCCGCATCCATGTTGTAGGGGAGGGTGTGAATGTTGCCCTGGTAGTGGTAGATGTCGTTGTAGTTTGTGTAGATGTTGTAGCTCGTGAATGCGATGATATCGCACCCATACTACCACACCTGCCCGAGGAGGTGGCGTGCATCGAACCAGTTCCTGAACTCGACGAAGTAGCCGACGACGAGATTGTTGTCGCGGACCTCCTCGAGCCGGAACATGCACGGCGAGCCGTGAGGGAGGTGGTGGTAGCCGCACGAGAGGAAGAAGTGCGCCCACTCCCTTGCGCCCCTCCACCTCGAGAAGGCCCAAACACGCAGACGGTTCTCGACGAGGACACCGGGCGGAAACTGTAACTCCGGCACGGTGGCAGGGCGTAGGAAGGTTGGGCCGTTGAACTGCATGCTGGTTAGGGTTGTAGAGAAGATGATGGGGCTTGAGAGAAGAGTGTGAGAGAAGAGGTAGAAGAGGGGGTCCTTATAATGCCGTGGTGTGAGAGAAGAGGAAGGAGCGGTGGCGTTTCTTCTCCGTCGACGTGGCACGCATTGTATTAACTATTAAACGCGTGACATGCATTTGAGCGGCGCGACAGCGTTTCCACTGCGTGTAGAAACGGGCTGCATTGATCGCTGCAAATAGCGCTGGTGCTACGTCGATGCATCGCTGCAAATAGCGCTGGTGCGACGGCTTTTAGCACTGCGTCGAGGCTATGCTGCATCACTACGACAGAGGCTGCATCATGCATCGCTAATAGCGCTGGTGCTACGTCGGGGCGTCGAGGCTTTTTTTTCTGAAACGAGGCGTGCAGGTCTGCGTCGAGGACTGGGCTACGGCATGCATGCAATGTCTGCATGCATCGGGCTGGTGAACGGGCCCACTAGTCAGTGGCCATTTGTTGCATGGAGTTATCCACACGAGAAAACACACGGAGTCATCCACTCGTATGCCCAGTCCATGCACCGCGTGATTTCCAGTCGTTTGATCGTAATGAACGGTACAGATCGAGCGCTAGGGTTAGCCGATCCAAACCCCACCAGTTGCACCAATCCATGCTCCACGCAACGAGCACAGAACGAGCGCCAACGCTAACCAATCAGAGCGCAGAACGAGCGCAAACGCGGATCGGCTAACCCTAACGCCAGATCTGAACCATCTAGGCAGAGCGATCAACGGCACAGAAGTGGGCGGGGTTTCAGACGGGGTTTCCGGGGTTTAGAGGGGTTTTGAGCTACGAGCTAGAGCTAGGGTTAAGCATAACTAATTCAAAAAAAAATCAAAACATGCTCAAACCAGCGCACATAGTCTTTGTAATGTTGTATAGCAACGAGAAAAAAATATAAATATGGTTTCCGTCAATTTTTTCGAAAAAGTGTCAAATCAAGCGAGAGATCTCGAACAACTAGGGTTAAGCATAACTAATTCAAAAAAAAAATCAAAAGTGGCTCAAACCAACGCACATGGTCTTCTTATGTGATGTAGTAACGAGAAAAAAATATAAATATGGTTTACATACATTTGGACGAAAATGCCTCCAACAAAATGTGAAACTTCGAACAATGTACTAAGGTTTTCAATGGAAGAGGATGTGTGTTCTAGTCACTAGGGTTGAGCATAACTAATTCATAAAAAATCAAAACATGCTCAAACCAGCGCACATAGTCTTATAATGTTGTATAGTAGCGAGAAAAAAATATAAACATGATTTTAATCTGTTTTATATATGATTTTCTATTAAAACATGTTATTTAAATTTAAAATATATATAAATAGAAGAATTATTCAAAACACAATGAAACTTCAGATTTACTCTATATAGGTAGAATAGATGTCTAGGAAATTAATTTGGCTGATTTAGACAAGATGGAAAAAAAGTTGCTTAGAAACGAGGGCGTTTACCCTACCTTCGGAGGTCGTTTGAAGCACACTTTTGATGACTTTGAGCTTAACATAGCAAAAGGGCTCGGATTGATCAGCATCAAATCTTTTTGAGTTGAGGTAGCATTGAAACATCATACCCGAGTCAAAAGTTCAACTTGAGTCTAAATTTGAATTTAAACCGAAATTTGAATTTTGCATCAAATTTGATTTTCAGTTTGAAAACAATAACCAAACAAGTTCGGATGGAAACATGTGGATACATAGTGCCTAACAAATGTTATTACATTTCGTAAGTTTCAAATGACAGCCAGTTCTATCTCTTCCGACCACGCCGTGTACCCTTCTTCGCCTTAGCAGTTCTTGTTTTTGGTTGAACTGCACACACAAGATCACTCATCATCTTGGTTTTCTTCACTGGACTCGATGCTATCACCTCCTGAAACTCGAAAGCATGTTCAGATTGATCAAAATCTTCAGTTTCGACAGTGTGCACCTCGACAGTTTCGACAGTTTCGACAGTGTGCACCTCGACTGCATTTTCTTCAGTTTCGACAGTGTGCACCTCGACAGTTTCTTCAGTTTCGACAGTGTGCACGTGCACTGCAATTTCTTCAGTTTCAGTGACACCAGCTGCAGTTTCTTCAGTCTCAGTACCAAACTGTTGCCACTGACTTCTTTTCCTTCTACAACCACTAACTCTTGCTCTTTTTGTTGGCCAACACTGTTCAACAACAAGAGGCTGAGGCTGACTTGCAGGCTTCCTCCTGAAAACAACAAAGCATGCCCCATATTTATAATTGAAACAAAAGCACAATATGAAAAAACACAAATAAACAAACACATACTTTCTTGGCTGAGGAGGAGAGTAAATGCATTGTCTAGATCCCTCTCTGTGCCCAAGTACTTGGCACCTCTTGCATCTATTTTTGCTACCCTTTTGAGCCCTTTTTGGCTTTGCATCTTTCTTGTCATTCTTGCCCTTGCCCTTCTTACTACTCCCACCTTTTTCAAACCATGCCTTGAATCTACTCTGTTTGGGTCTGCCTGCCTTTCTTTTTGTCAGAGGAGGACACATGGAAAATTCAAGCGGCACTTCTGGCCACTGAGACCGATCTGTAAGAGGTGGAATTGGAGTTGCATATGCAGCTTTGAATCTTGCTACTGAATAATATTCATGCAGATATGGATGCATGTTTATCCTCGGCTGCGCGGCTAAGAATAAAATGGCATGCTCACATGGTTTACCAGTGTGTTGCCACTCAAGGCAAGTGCACTCATGCAATTCAGTTTCAACAACATGCCTCCTTCCAGTGTTGTTATCTCTAACTTCAGCACCCCACAGTGATGATGTCTCAACAGACAAATGTGTAAGACTTATGCTTCTGTTGACCACCTGTTGCACCACTGCTGGAAGTTTATCACCTTGCAGACAATCACCAATCTTTTTTCTCAATTCCCACAGCCTCATGAGCATGATCCTGATTTGGTCAACCATGTCATGCACAGGCAAATCTTTTAGGTCCTTCACCTTGTTGTTGAAACTTTCTGCCAAATTGTTGTTGATATGATCACACTTGATGGCAGTGTTGAATCCTGACCTGTACCATAATAAAGAATGGTAGGTGTTCAACCATGTTCCAAACTCCTCGCATGATGCCATTATCTTACCACGATGAAATGCATGCGTCTGTTTAGTGTAAGATCTTACTGCTGGCCACATTCTCCCAAATACATCTCCTCTGAATTTTTTGATCAAATTCATCCACAAATGCCCAAAGCACTCCCTCTGCTCAGCATGTGGGAACACATTTTTAACTGCATTTTCCAGACCTTTGCATGCATCTGTGTGTATTGCCAAAGGTGACACTGGGCCTAAGCTTCTTTTCAACTGCATCATGAACCATGTCCATGAAGCCTCTGTCTCTGACTGAAACAAGCCAACAGCAACAGGAAACATCCAATTGTGTCCATCTAGAGCATTGCATGCTGCCAACAGACCATTCCACTTGCCTGTCAAAAATGATGACTCTATGCTCAAATATGGACGACATCCTGCTTTGAAGCCATCGATGCAAGGCTTTAAAGCCATAAAGAATTTGGAGAAATAAACCATGCCATCCTCTGATACCTCCGTATCTATCTCCACAACACTGCCAGGTGACCTTTTCTCCACCTCTGCTTTGAAATTGAAAAGCATTCTAAATGTGTTTGCCCAATCACCATCCAAACTCTTCATTGCCCTTTGTTTAGCCTTCCACACTGTGGTATACTTCAGTTTAATCTTGTACAACTTTTCCAAGTTTACTTTCAGTCTTTTGGCAGTAGTGTTCGGTGTTTTCGCCAAAATTGGAGTTATCTTTTCTGCAACCCAAATCTGTGATGTCATGCTTGATGGTCTTTGTGAACTTGTAAGACAAGTATGTTGATGAGGGATTTGGTTTACCCTAACTGTTCTTCCATCAGCCTGCAGTCTAGCAGAAATGTACCACTTGCAAGGCCTCACACCACTACCATCAAAACCTCTGCACTTAGCATAAAACTTCTTTCTATCAGTCCAAAGTGTCTTGGCATCAAACTGATGTCTGACTGCATAAGTCTTGAAAGACATCCTGAACTCATCCATGTTGGGCCACAACTTTCCCACTTGAATGACAGGGTTTTCCTTGTCATACACATGCACCAGCTCATCAGTATGTGCATCATCAACATAATCTGCAGCATCTTCCATCAACTGTTCATCTACATCTTCACACAATTCTCTGTCAGAATTGTCACTTGTAGCTTCATCACTCTCCTCCTCGTCTCTGTCATCGACTGGAATGCCAAATAGTTTGGCCATCTCAGTGTCAGCAATTGGTGCAATGACCAAATCAGTATGCTCCTGCAGTTCAACTGCATTCCAATCAACAACATCAACATTTCCCTCTTGTGCATGTGCATTAGCCCCATCGGCTATTACTGCCAGATCGGTAATAATGGGAACAATATGCCTCTGTGAAGCCCAATCATCTTCTGCCTTCTGCACAGCCAACTGTGACGGCACATAACCCACCTTCGAATCAATATTCAGATCAACGAGCTCAGCAAAAAATTCAGTCCTGAAGCTTGCCCAGCCCTCTTGCCTATCGATTTCATCAATAATCTGTTCATCATCTTCAATTCTGACATACTCTCCTTTGAAATCATCATACCGCAATAGTGAAACCTCTTGCTCTGGACCCCAAACCATAGTTTCCCCAATTTTCTCCACCAATTTCCTCACCGCCTTCTCTTCCATCTCCTGTAGTTCAGTGGGATCAATCTCTGCACAATCAACCTCCCATTTCACAATTGTGTCTCTCTCGATGTTCTCCATGCTACCATCAGCCAAATTTGCCGTCGATGGAAAGAAATTGACTGCAAATTCAAAGGTTCGAGCAGCATCCTCTCTGTTTTAGGCGGGCAGTGTGAGAAAGAACAGAGGAGTCGGTAAATCGCACTGAAAATTGGGCGGGAGGGAGGCGCATTACCTGTTCGAAGCTGAATCTGGCGGCTCCTTCTCGATCTGATGGGCTCCGGGTCCACGACCTCCTCTCATCGGGCGGCCCCCTCTCACCTTCTATCGAGTTCAACAAGCAAAACAGAGGCACGAGCTCAGATCTATGCGATCTACAAACAGGCGGATGGGAATGGGACTAGAGCTCCGAACGCACTAACCATGAAGGCCGCCGGTACGGGCTCCGCCGCCGCCGCCGAGAAAGAGGGCTCCGCCGCCGCCGCCGGAGCTGAAGAATGGAGCGCGGCAGTTACCAGTTACAGACAGTTCAGGTCGGGGGCAGGCACGGTGGGCAGTTTGACTTGATGCGGTGCTTATTAACTTGGTGGCCCGACATGTCTTAGCGCTAACTGAACATGTTGACACCCGTTTTAATGCCTGTGTGGTCGTGGGCTATTTACCCGCTCAAAAGCGTCGCACGAGAGCTATTCTCTCCAAATACGTCGCTCTCCTTCCAATTCGTTTGAAAAACGTCGCATGAGGGCTATTGGCCCGCGACGATGTCGATACCGGCGACGATACCGTGGAAGAGGCGCCATATACACGCAGGTAACGCCGGTCAGAGAGGGTCAAGTCGTAGAGCGAGACGAGCCCGAGGACCAGCAGGTAGGCGACCAGCGCGACAATGGCGGCCGTGTGCTTCGGAGAAGACAGAGCGCTCTTGTGGGTCTTCATGGCGAAAGACGTGATCGGGGAGAGACGCGCTGATCAGGGAGGATGCTTGGGGAACACTAGACACGGAGAGCTTTTGTTGCACGCTGATGTCTACGCACGCTTCTATTCTCGTAGACAGTGTTGGGCCTCCAAGAGCAGAGGTTTGTAGAACAGCAGCAAGTTTCCCTTAAGTGAATCACCCAAGGTATATCGAACTCAGGGAGGTAGAGGTCAAAGATAACCCTCTCAAGCAACCCTACAGTTAAGATACAAAAAGTCTCTTGTGTCCCCAACACACCCAATACACTTGTCAGATGTATAGGTGCACTAGTTATGCGAAGAGATAGTGAAATACAAGTAATATGGATGATTATAAGTAGTAATTGCAATCTGTAATAAAAATGGCAGCAAGAAAACATGTAGCCGAACTTGTTGGAAACGGTGTTTCAATGCTTAGAAACAAGGACTAGGGATCCTACTTTCACCAGTGGACATTCTCAACAATGACATCAAAGTTAAATAAATAAACACTACTCTCAAACACTCTCATGTTGGATAACAAACACCATTCATTGTGTAGGGCTACAAGAGCACACCCCAAAGTCAGAGTAAACTAACACCACAACGTCATAAAGGAGTCACACACGGTGCACACACTGTCACCGTTACAACCGTGAATAACCCCGGGGTTCATATTAAAGTAACCTCTAGAGTGCATAATAGATAAAGAGTAGCATCACATATTCAACTAGATTACAAAGCTCATGATCACATAAAAGATCACATCATGGGAGAGAGAGATAGACCACATAGCTACCGTAGATCCCGCAGCCTCAGGGGAGAACTACTCACTCCTCATCGTAGGAGTCAGCAACGGCGATGGAGATGGCGGTGCAGTCGATGGAGATGGCTCCGGGGGCAATTCCCCGTCCCGGCAGGGTGCCGGAACAGAGAGTTCTGTCCCCCGAATCTTGTCTTCGATGGCGGCGGCGCTCTGGACCCGTGGAGGAAATATCGAACACCATGCTAGGGTTTTTGGTCTGGGGGGTATATGTAGGCGAAAGGGCGAGGTCGGTGGCGCCCCGAGGGGCCCACACCACGTGCTCGCGCGGCCAGAAAGGCTGCCGCGCGAGGACCTGATGTGGCCGCCTCGGTCGCCCACTTCGTCTCGTGTTCGGTCTTCTGGAACGCTCCCGATTAAAAACGGACTTCAGAAAAGAAATCGTCCAATTCCGAGAATATTTCCTTAAGTACTTTTCTGAAACCAAAAACAGCAGAAAACAGGGAACTGGCACTGTGGCATCTTGTTAATAGGTTAGTCCCAGAAAATGCATAAAACTATATAAAATGCATATAAAACATGTAATAACTTGGTATAATATAGCATGGAACATAAGAAATTATAGATACGTTGGAGACGTATCAACATCCCCAAGCTTAGTTCTACTCGTCCCGAGTAGGCAAGAACGATAAAAGAAGAATAATTTCTGAAGTGACATGCTTAAACACAATCTTGATCATAATATAATGTAAGGCTCATGTTATGAATGAAGTGACTCAAGGCAATGATCTATAGTTTGCTAACAAATAGACAAGGAGTAAACAACTACATCATATAAGTAAAACTTTTCATGAATAGTACTTTCAAACAAGCATCAAAAAGATTTGCATAAGAGTTAACTCATAAAGCAATATTATCTAAGCAAAAGAGCATTGAAGCAACACAAAGGAAGATATAAGTTTCAGCATTGGCTTTCAACTTTTGAACATGTATATCATATAGATAGTTGTCAACATAAAGAAATATAACAAGTGCAATAAGTAAGCATATAAGAATTGTTGCACACAGTTGACACAAGTGTTTGCTTCGGGGATAGAAAGAAGTAGGTAAACTGACTCAACATAAAGTAAAAGATAGGCCCTTCGCAGAGGGAAGCAGGGATACAAGCATGTGCTAGAGCTTCTTAGTTTTATAGGTTTTTGAAATCATATAGAGAGCATAAAAGTAAGTTTTGAGAGGTGTATGTCGTTGTCAACGAATGGTAATGGGCACTCTACCCCCCCTTGTCAACCAGACTTTCAAGAGCGGCTCCCATGAAAGACGTTATTTCTACCAGCAAGGTAGATCATCCCTCTTATCTCTTTTGTTTACACATATTGTTAAAAACTGTTGTCATTGCTTGACTGATTGGATCAGGGCAAAAATGTGAAGAGATTGCAGCGGTTAAAGTTGTAATTAATTGGGACTGGGCATCCCATTTGCCAGCTCTTTTTGCAAAGTTAATGGATAAGCGGATGTATATGCCACTAGTCCGGTTGTGAAAGTCTGTCTAATAGCAAATGACAAGGTTGATATCCGTAATACCACATACTTCCTCATGAGCTAATAAACATTGACACAAATAAGAGATAATATGTTTTGAATAATAAAAGGTAGCACACGAAGTATTTGCTTGGAATGGCAGGAAATACCATGTAGTAGGTAGGTATGGTGGACACAAATGGCATAGGTTTTGGCTCAAGGATTATGGATGCACGAGAAGCATTCCCTCTCAGTACAAGGCTTTGGCTAGCAAGTTTGTTTGAAACAAACGCAAGTATAAACTATGACAACAAGACGTATATAAAAACATATTGCAAGCATTATAAAACTCTACATTGTCTTCCTTGTTGTTCAAACACTTTAACTAGAAAATATCTAGACCTTAGAGATACCAAACATGCAAACCAAATTTCAGCAAGTTTTACGGTAGTTCCTCACTAATAGGTTTTAACTACATGATGTAAAAGCTTAAGCATGATCTACTTGAGAGCTCAAAACAATTGCCAAGCACCACAACATGCAAGATAACAATCCATAAGAGCATGTATATCTTTTTCATTATACCATCTACCACATTTAGCATTTTCTGTTTCCAACCAAACACCAATCAACTTATTTAAAAGATAAACTCTCTAAGTATATAAACAATGAGATATGAGAGTATAACATAATAAAGCTAACAGCTCTAGCAAGAGATGCATGAAAAACAAGAGCTAGAAAGCATTGAAGTAACATAGAAGAATACTCAACAAATATAAGTGAAGAATACGAGTATTCATAAGAAAAAGCGGAGCGTGTCTCTCTCCCACAAAGGAATGCTAGGATCCATTTTATTCAGAGAATGAAAATAACAAAAACAAAAACAAAAACAAACCGACGCTTCAAGAAAAGCACATAAGAAGTGGCGGAATTAAAATATAGTTTCACTAGAAAGGACCTGATAGTTTGTTGATGAAGAAGGGAATGGCTTGGGCATCCCCAAGCTTTGACGCTTGAGTCTTCTTGAAATATGTTGGGGATGAACCACCGGGGCATCCCCAAGCTTTGGTTTTACTATCCTCTTGATCACATCATATCATCCTTCTCTCTTGATCCTTGAAAACTTCCTCCACACCAAACTTAGAGTAAACTTCATTAGAGGGTTAGTGCACGAAAAATTATGATATTCTGTAGGAACACAATTGCTACCAATGCTACTGGACATTAGCTACAGCCACTGATACTTCATAGGATAAAAAGATCCAATCAAAATAGCAAAAGAGGCATTGCAAAATAAATGGCAGAATCTGTCAAAAACAGAACAGTCCGTAAAGACGAATTTTTTCGAGGCACTTAACTTGCTCAGATCAGAAAACTAAAAACTAATGAAAGTTGCATATATATCTGAGGATTACGCACAAAAAATCCCAGGTCCATCCGATTTTTCTGTAAAGAGTTATGAATTTAACGGTGAACAGCAGAAAACTGTTTCAGCACAGCAATCCAAATTTAGCATGAACTTTCAACTAGAGGCTTATCTTGACACAACAATGCAATAAAATAAAGATACAATGGAATTGCTACAGAGGTAGGCATGTTTCTTGACTCAACAAAATAAAATAACATGAAATAAAATAGTGGGTTGTCTCCCATAAGCGCTTTTCTTTAAAGCCTTTTAGCTAGGCAAGGAGATTCGTATGATGCTCTCATAAAAATGAGAGTTGAAAAACATAGGAGAGCATCAAGAGGTAAACATCAAACACATTTAAGTCTAACCCACTTCCTATGCAAAGGAGTCTTGTGATAGAATAAATTATTGAAACATAAAGCAACTATCACAGAAAGATGAAACAAATGAAACTTCAAAACTTCCAACATAAAGAGAGGTGTTTTAGTAACTTGAAAACTTTTACAACCGTGCTTTCCTCTCTCATAATAACTTTCAGTAGCATCATTGATAAAATCCACAATATAACCATCACACGAAACATTCTTATCATGATCCATATGCATAAAAGTGTCATTATCTCCCTCATAAGAAAAGTTCTTCTCATTAATAACAAAGGGAGTAGGATCATCATAAAGAACTTGAACATGATAGACAAGTTGTATATTAAAAGGATTAGTTTGAGTGATTCCTCTATAATTATGACAAGTTTTAAAAGGATAATTGTAATTATAACCCATGTCATAGTATTCTTTATAATTATCAAAGACCGGAGGCATAGTATCATCATAAGCAATAGAATAATTATCCTCTAAAGTGTGTTCATTTGCAAACATGTCATCATTTTTACTAGAAGGAGATGTATCAAATATATAATCATTAGTAGCAAAAGGATTTTCAAACACCTCATCCCCGAGCTCAGAGCTCTCTATATCATCATGGGAAGGAACATAGATAGTATTAATAGTGCAACAATTATTAACATCATCATTTTCAGAATTATTATCCCAAAGATCTTCAATATCAAAAGAAGTGTGCTTTTCCCAATCATGATCACTAATATAAATAACAGTCATAGGTACATCATCAAGTTCAGAATCATCGAATTCAGAATTATAAGTATTAATTGTAACAGGAGCAACAAGTTTGGGAGAAGATACCGTTTCCTCTCTTCTTTTACTCCTCTTGTTCTTCTTCCTCTTTCCCTTTTTCTTCACCTTTTCCTCTTTAGGAGGGAGAGGCTTGAAAGGAAGCTTCTCCACATAACCTGGTTTAGTATTAGAGACAATGGAAGAAACTTGGGAGAATTCCTCTCTTTCATTAATAAGATGAAAACACAGATTAGTCATGTCATACTTTGGTGAAGTCTCATCCTTTATAATATTTTGTATGTAGGTGTTAGCATGGCAATTATTAACACAATAGAGATAACATCCATGCAACAAATCATTCATATCAATATCACTCATATTTAACAAAGAAGTTTATCTTGATATCTCTTCACACCCCAAAAATAATGTAAGTTCATCATGTTGATTAGGGGTGATCATGTTATCACAAAAATCTCTTGCAATATCTTTATGAGAACCTGAGCATTGAAATTTGAAATGACCCTTTTCATAGCAAAGTTCACAAAAAAAAAGGATAGGTGGCACAAATCGTTTTACCAAGATCACTTAAAACTTTATACCAACCTCTAGTATTTTCATTCCTATGATGGATACAATATTAATCTTCAATTTGATTAATTCCACAAGGTCTATGCATTCCACAAAAATTAACATGCTTATAAGAAATAGTATTATCAGAAGTTTGAGCATGTTTATTGCAATCATTAACAACAATTTCATTTTCCATGCAAGTGTCTTTGAAAGGTTCATGATACACGTTCCAATTTTCTTTAGGAACATTAATATGAGAAGCAAAGGTTCTAAAATAATCAACAATAATATGAGAATCAAGACCATATTTAGCACTAAGCTCTTGAAAACCAGCAGTTTCAACACAAGACTTAATGCAATCATATTCATAGTTCATACCTGATTCTTTACCTTTGTCATTCTCCCAATCTTCAGCATTGTTTCGAATTGTTTCAAGGAGATCCCATCTAGCTTCAACCTTCTTACTTGTGAAAGAGCCCTCTGAACAGGAATCTAGATAATCCTTGCAATGTCCTGAAAGTCTTGCATAAAAATTATTAACAATTATTTTATCAGGAAGCTCATGGTTAGGACATTTGAGTATTAATGTTTTCAGCCTTCCCCAGGCTTGAACAATGCTTTCTCCTTCAAGAGGCCAGAAATTATATATAGAATTACGATCTTGGTGAATCTCACTTGGAGGATAAAATTTAGAATAAAAGAGAGATACAACCTCCTCCCATCCGAGAGAGTGCCTATCCTTCAACAATTTATACCAACTAGATTTGGGGCGCGGCCTGCCGCGCGCCACCTGTTTTCTAAAGAGTAAATCGGCAAAGGGTGAAACACCCTGTTAGCGGACTATTAGTCGAACATGACACACCAATGTTGATTAGGAAGAGGGGGAAGGGGTTGGTTCTGGACATTTATACAACATCATGAAAACAATGAAAGAGATAATTATAAAGAAAAGGACAAAATAGATTTTAAGCTCCAGCACATAGGTAGGCATTGTAAATATCGTAGACGTGGGACCTTGAACACTCGCCACGCGCCACCTTGTTTCTAAAGAGTAAATAGGCGAGGGGATGAGCATCCTATTGATAGGCTATTACTCGTACACTGCCATAGAAACGTTCATAGGAGGGAATCGACATTGGTAAAACATCATGTCAAGAGTCAAAATGATCATCCTGATGAAAGCCGACAAAAGATCATTAGTAACAACATATACCTTGACGTTGTAAATTATGACAACATCGAATTAAAGTAGTTTCAAAACCTAAGCCAATAGATATTCATGGCAACATGGACCAACAGCTAAAAGTTTTTCATATAAACGAAAAATACAGATAAGTTATATTCATGCCTTTGTAAAGAGTTTAACATGGATAGGTAACAGCTCATGTAGCAGAAAAATTTGCGTTCCATTAAAGAACATAGTTGACGGAAGTCAGACGCACATTCTACAACAACCTAGTCTAAGGATCATTGGGCTCTTGCACCAAACAATGTTTCATCATAAGGGTCCGACTGGATGTGGTTCAATAGCTTGGGCACAATCAGATAGACACCACTTGCTTCAAGCAGCATGAAAATCGAAAAGTGATCTGATCATTGTCATCGGGGAAGTATCACCAACGGATTATATTTACAGGCACAACATAACAATCATGAGGGCAATTACATCCACTCAGGTACATTAACCTAAGACAATACAAAAAGAATCAATCATGCCTAAAGAACATGACGTTGTCAATCGCCGGATGCAAAACAGTTAACACTGTTAACATGAGGGGTACAAACGCAAGTAATATTTTGTAGTTACTTATGCATTTAATGGGCTAGACTGGGGGCATCACCATCACGAAAGCTCAGAAAGAACCAGGACAGTGGATCTATAAAAAGTTGATAATTGTAGTAGCACCTGAAACATGAACAGGACATTCATAGCTAATGTGCATGCCCTCGTATGGTCTAAAGCTTGTCTTTCTTTGGAAGCGGTGTAGGAACGCTAATGTATCCTTATCAACGTGGGAAATAGCTTGTAAAACCGACATGAACTGGTCTCCCATAGAAGAGAGCTCACCACTCGTCTGTTGAGGTCTTGCAAGATGTTGTTGGTGATTCTTCTTGATTTTCAGGGACATGCAAAGTGAACTGACACAAGAACAATCCAAGGAATTAAAGAAAGGAACATCGAGTATAAAAAGATAATTATTTGACACAAGAATGAAGGAATTAAATGAAAATAAGGATAAGTAAACAAGTGTTGGAAGTAACCATGAACTGAATCTAGAAAATAGAGGACCTCTGAAATAATAAGGGTAGGGACATATCCTATATTTCTTATATCTACTTTGCCATATTACCATATGCTTTTCATATGTTCTGAACAAAAAATTTATATGGTCAATTCTCTATATATATATCACCTTCCTCGGGAAAAAAGTAGCAACGTACCCATACATACAAGACATACATAATATATTTGAACAATTTATTGCATATGAATCGACAAAAGTAATAAGATGCAGGTTTAGATGAAAAGACAAAAATAGCATAGTCTGAGGATATATGCCACAAATTGGCGTCCTAAAGGCGATTGCTTGTTTCCTAAAAAACTGCAATTGACAAAAGAAGAAAGGTGCAGCTGAGATGGTTACCTGACTCGAACACCAACGAAGATGATAAATTAGGTTTTGTTCTTGGACACTGTCTCAGCCAGAGGAACAATGCAAGGAATTAATTAAAGAAAGATACAGGGAGCATAAATGTTGCAACTACCATGAACTAAATCTGAAAAAGAGAGGACCTCTAAAATAATAAGGCTAGGAACATATGCTACCTTTCTTATGTCCGCTTTTATGCTTTCCACATCACTTATATGATTTTCATATGTTATGCACATTTTTCATATGGTCAAATCTCCATGCATACCTCATATATTGTGGTACTATATACATGAGCAAAGCAAAACCTAGACTGTATTTATATGTATTATCACTAAACTCTACACAAATAACCTGAGCATGGCACTATAGACATGCACATCTGGACAGTAAGTGTAAGTACCTTTGGAGCCTTAGTTTGGGGTAGGGAATGCTGGAGCCTTCTGCACAAATGAATTATTAAGGTCTTTGCTGACGCTGCAGAGGGTAATGATTGTATGCATCCGGGCACAGCTAAGAAAATTTGGGAGAATCAAATTGCAATGTAGAATAGGTTCTCTAGACATCTTTAGGAAGGTACTAATGCAGCTCAATAATTTCAGAACTCACTCCATTAACTAACACAATATCTGAAGAAAAAAGTTGCCCCCATGCTTATTGTATAAGCAGAGTGGAATATTCAAATTAAAGGAATTAGCACTACAGTTCCTAATGCCTCAAAATCTCTAAAATAAGCATAAAACCTGACACCGCAAGTGACATGTTCAAGCATAATAATAAACTCCCCTGAACCTCCTCTAGACTGCAATACATATCAAAATATTAACGATCAATGTAATTGTAGCCATCCAAAGCATAACGAAAAGAAACTTCATTATCAACAACTGACATATCCTGATTTACATTGAATATTAGATCACCAGATAACACATGAACACCATGATGCGTGCAAGTTACACATGTGACACCTGGAGAGTGACAAACTTGTTAGGCACTATGGTGATGCATAAGAAAAAATGTAGTAAGAAAAACCATTGTACCAGAAACCATCAGAACACCTTGCTGACAACAACATGTTATCAAATGGGTAGGATACTCATGTTTATCATCGTTGATGCATAAACATACATACACATTCTACATCAAGTAGCATCAACATCCGAAAGTATCAATCGCGGCGACCAGACACGCTCCACTAAAACATCAAAGGGAAGAAACAACCAGATTTCAAAACAGACTATTACTAAGAGCATCGCAGGCAGGTATTTTTAGGAAAACCCAGTGCTATGTTTAAGTCTAATCACAAAAGGCATCAACAAATTTTGAAATTTATTTTAGTAGTAAGCATGTTGAACGAAGTACAAAACATTGAGTTATGATCTCTTACCTAATCTCATAACATGGAATGTGACATAATCTCATATACCAAAGTAAACTAAAAACATAGAGTACTCTTAGGTATAAGCAAGGGGTTGTATGCGTTTCATAAGCACCAACGCCCAGTTAATAACTCTCTATTCCGGAATAACTTACATGGGTTACAAAGAATCAGTTTAGTCGGTCCACCTTGCATTATTTGCATCACCTCATTGGGTGAAAAAAACAATAGTTTTAGGATATTTACTGCTACACCTCTCATGAATCCAAAAGCACATTACCACACTTCATAATTTACGTACAAATAGGCTAATCAATGCCTTTTGGTTTCTCGATGACAGGGCTAAACTTTAAGGAGGAAGACAATCAGAGTAACTTGGTATTTAATATGACAAAACTGATTGTCCATTGTATCAACTGTAGGATGAGAAGAGGTGCATGCGGAGGAAACAGAGTACTTTCAAAAGAGCATTATGGTTCAGCTTAGTCTTTTGTTTTTGTTTTTTGAGCATATTTCTGCAGTGACGCTACCACATGAGTATACCTTTACGATACATTCATGACCAGACACCCATATGATTATCCTTTGTGCTGTTGTAGATGAAATTATTGATCACAGTGAGATTATATCTAAGATGAAACCTACAATGCAACTCAAATTCTAAAGAGTGGATGAAGACGTGGAGTTCAGTCCTCGCTGTGTTGTTTCTTAAGATGGTCAATGCGTTGTAGACCTGATACAATTAGGTACACGTGAGCCGGGCGGAGGCAGGCCCAAGGAACCCATGCCACGGCCATGGGCGAATGAATTCTTTTTAACTATATATTAGTAGAAATGACTGATTTATAAAGGATTTGAACTAATTAGAACACTTAAACAGACTTGGCATGGGGTTTGGTTGGATCCAAGCTCCGCCCATGAATGTGCAGTCAAATAAAGATGAACCAAGCTACTGGACAAATAGTCAAATATGGACATGAACCTGATACATGAGCTGGTACATGAGCTTTGGGTAGTGCTAGGTTGCGTTGATTCTAGCAATATATCAGCCAAGTCGTTGTGGTAGGAGGAAACACAAGTGGAGGCAGTAGAACAGAACCTGGATATATATTGGCAATGTCAACAGTGACGTGACCAAAGACACAGTAACATGAAAGCTACAATTATTTCAAAGGATGACTGAAAGACACAGTAACATGCAAGCTACAATTAAGTTAGCAGTAGATGGGCAGTGGCGAGTGACTAATGTACTGAATTAACCAAGGGCTTGCTGCTATGTTTATGAACTGTTGCTCGGCAAAGTGCTCTGGTACAGCATGAGTTCAGTTTGAGCTATTCCCACGCTGAGCATTCTTACATATGCAAGCAATATAAATACCATTGTAGTTTTTTTCCTTTCAAATGACAAATCCATGGCCAAGTAGTGTCTGCATTAGTTTTTGGAGGGCAGTGTAACGTGATTTTGCCTCCTATGTATGTTCATGTCTTTCCTGGCATAAAATTTGTAAATATGAGCACAATGTAGTGGGATGTAGTTTCTGAAAACATTAGTTTGGAAATAAGCCAGCAAAGAATATGGGGAACAAAAGGCACATAACAACAGCTCCTAACGGAATTATATCAGTTTAACTCATTTCGCTCATACAAAGTGTCCAGAACTCCAGATTTCAGTCTCTGGCTCTATGAAATCGCAAATGCACTCATTGAGGTTGTCTAATGTTTCAGATTCACTTTTCGGGTTTAATTGTGATGACGTGATACAATTAAATCAATCGTAAGGAAGGAAGATAGCACGTAAGTAAGAAAGATAGCACTTAAATCCATCGGCCTAAATTGCTTACATTAAGTATAAAAGTATTCAAAACTGGGATCGGCTTTCTAGTACAGAAAAAATAAGAAGTATATTAACTGACATACAGATTTGGGCACTATAGCGAACAACACTCTTGCTTCCTCTAACTCGACAAATTTCATAACACAAAAATATAAGACCGAGTGGCAAGCAAGGAGGTAAACCACATATCAGACTAATGTGTAGGTACTTCCTGATATTCCATCATAGGAAAGGTCAAAGAATGGGTCATGCCCACCACATATAATCATGTGACACAGTGAGAAACATACATTATCTTTTTTCTAGGTAAATACATTAATAAATGGTGAAGATACCAAGTTTATATGGAAAAAAAATTATGTGCTTGTGAGTTAAGGCTATAAACAGCAATCAAGTGAACTAACTGCCCCTTGATTACGCTTAATCCAATTTAAGTGCAAAACTATTGCTGAAGCTACCTAAAATAACTGAATGTGTTAAGACATATGGATATTAAAAGGTGTCAAGTAGGTCAATGATACCTGTGATCAAAGGATTACACCTGCTAAGAATGCAAGGTGTGAATTATCTCATTTGCTGCCCTTAGACAAACATGGATTGGTTGAATATCTATAAAAGGAAGAAGATTGTACAATACGTAATTACGACTTATGAAGAACACGACAATTGATATGAAGAAAGAAAACAGAGGAGGTATTCACCTGGGCTTGCGATGTCGATGTAATCAAAATGTTGCGATGCTGAATAACCAATGTAAGGTCATCACTTGGTAGTGAGGTTCAAGCATAACTTATGATATCTAGACATTCCAGAGTAAATTATTAGTTTTACAAACAAGTGAAGTATCTAATAGCACTCCAGAGGATGGGAGAAAACCTGTAGCATGCCACAGACAACCACTAAAACCTCGTGTACTGATGTTGGTTGTCATCACCGGCGTAGGGATCTCCTGCCCCGAACACAAGCCCTTGAGGCCACACCTCAACATCTGCAAAGAAGTAAACAGTAGAATAATAACTGCTCGGGTTGACAATAACATCCGATGTAAGGTATGTAGTTTTGATTTCTAAAACAATTTCTTCACCAGACCAAACAAAATTACTTTGCACTATCTATGTATGACATGCAGCCAGAAAGGGCAAACTCACCAGTGAAAGAACAAATCTATGGAAAATATGTAGCTTTCAAGTTGTAGTAAAAAACATTATGTCATGAGTTCATGGTACTCACCCTGAACACAGATGACATCTCCTCGAACAAATCTAAGGATATATACATAACTGACAACACGAATCGCTTATCTAATTAGCAACACACATGGATGCCATTAACTGAAAGATGCATTACATGATAAATGGTAATCACTTAATCGGGGAGGTGATATAATGTGCAGGCAGGCTATCTCCGGTTGGAGGCCAAACTTGATGAAAACTAAACTAAGAGCAGAATAAACAACATATAGTCTAATATTTCCTCTACATCCAGCTTGGCTTTTTATCAAACAACCTGCAGGCATAAATTAAGAAGAAGCTGGACAAACAAAGAGTCCATACCTGACAAACTGGTAGAAATATCTAACCAGAGCTTCCAATGGGAGCACCAGATCCAACCAAGGAGAAGGTCACAACAACAACTGCCAAGAGAAGAAGGTCACGGTCAAATCGAAGACCAACACAAAAGTATAAAAAAGGGGGAAAAGGGGAGGGTCCTACCGTAACCTATCTCAACCAGCCTCAGCACAAATAAATCGAATGTAGGCGGAACAGGTCATAGCAGCAACTACTACAGAGAGAAGAAGGTCGAAGTCAAATCGGCAACTTCTCCATGTGGAGCAGAGCTGGTGGAACTCGAGCTCCTCACGTCCGCCGCCTCCGCGCCATCGCTGCCAGCTGAGAGAGGGAAGGTGAGATGGGAGAGAGAGACAGAAAATCAGAAGTGGAGGACGAAGATACACACCTGAGGCATCATTGTCGAAATTCCATGGTCGTACGCGAGAGAGGAGGGCATGGGTTGCTGCAGCAGGTGCTCGATGCAGCGAGGGGAGCCGGCGGTGAGCGCCCTGCCGCCGTACCTCACGTACACGTACTCCTCGTCTCCGTCCTCGCGTCGGCAGCAAATCGGAGACGACAAGGAACGCTGGCGGCTACAACCAATCGGGGACGGCACGAGTGCTAGTGAAACCCTAGATCGAGAAATGATCATCTAGGGTTCATCAGCGAGGAGGCGAGCAGCAGATAGTCTCGGGGCGGTGGGCAGGAATAGAGAGAGTACCTGAGCGTGTGAGGGAGAGATGGAGCGCAGCCGCTCATGCTCCTCCGGTAGCACATCGAGGAAGGCATGGATGCATAGAGCAGCAGCAAACAAACCTCCTCGCTCGATGTGCCCTATTCTTACCGCCTTCTTCTCCTCATTGGTCGGGGTAGAACGGAGGGGCCGGGTCAGGGCGGAGCTGGGCACGGAGGCGGCGACGGCGAGATTGGATCGAGAGGGGATTGGAGGAGAAGAAGATGGGGAAAGAGACGAATGCGACGCGGGATTGGGGAGGGTGCGGGTGGGCACGGGAGAGGTGGCGACTGGGGAAGGTGCGGGTGGGGTTCCGAGCGCTCTCGTCCACTCGCTTCGTGCGCGCGTCGAGTTACACAGAAAATCTGACCCGTGGAGAGGATGACGGGTGGGCCAAAACTCTGCGCCGAAAAGTCAACAGGAAAACGGACGGCCGAGATGGCACCGCGGTGAAGATCGGACGGCCGGGAACGCGAAATCGCTGGGAGGCGCGGTGACAACCCAAGGTTCTATTCTTTAGATGCGCAGCTCTTCCACCAAGTGATAAAGAAAATAATTTCTTCTTAACTTTGTCCATTGAAATACCTGCACACTTGAACAACTCGCATAATTCATGTAAAAATAGCAAATGATCACCAGGATGGACAGTTCCATCCCCTACATAGCGGTTATCCATAACACGATCAATAATTTTCATAGGTATTTTAAATGGCACTATTTCTTCAGGTGGTTTTAGAATATCACAAGCATCATTAAAATTATCACATATTGGAGGTAAAGCATTATCAAGGCTAAATAATTCCTCCAAAGCCGAGGAGCAAAAATGATTATTTTTGTTTAAACTAGCTCCCCCAAGCTTAGGCTTTTCCACGGCCTTAGCAATAATAGTGTCCAAAGAATTTATACTAATAACATTACTACCACTATTATGCAAACAAACTTCCATAGGTTTTTTTATTTTCTCTTCAAAAGTATCATGTCCTAATGCAATATAAATTTCATAAAGATCTCTAATTTTTTTGTTGTTTTCCATTAGCCTAACTAGTGAAAATAAAAACAAGAAACAAAAAGTAATAACTGCAGAATCTAAAGGAGATACCTTCAAGCGCTCACCTCCCCGGCAACGGCGCCAGAAAATAGCTTGATGTCTACGCACGCTTCTATTCTCGTAGACAGTGTTGGGCCTCCAAGAGCAGAGGTTTGTAGAACAGCAGCAAGTTTCCCTTAAGTGAATCACCCAAGGTATATCGAACTCAGGGAGGTAGAGGTCAAAGATAACCCTCTCAAGCAACCCTGCAGTTAAGATACAAAAAGTCTCTTGTGTCCCCAACACACCTAATACACTTGTCAGATGTATAGGTGCACTAGTTATGCGAAGAGATAGTGAAATACAAATAATATGGATGATTATAAGTAGTAATTGCAATCTGTAATAAAAATGGCAGCAAGCAAACATGTAGCAGAACTTGTTGGAAACGGTGTTTCAATGCTTAGAAACAAGGCCTAGGGATCCTACTTTCACCAGTGGACATTCTCAACAATGACATCAAAGTTAAATAAATAAACACTACTCTCAAACACTCTCATGTTGGATAACAAACACCATTCATTGTGTAGGGCTACAAGAGCACACCCCAAAGTCAGAGTAAACTAACACCACAACGTCATAAAGGAGTCACACACGGTGCACACACTGTCACCGTTACAACCGTGAATAACCCCGGGGTTCATATTAAAGTAACCTCTAGAGTGCATAATAGATAAAGAGTAGCATCACATATTCAACTAGATTACAAAGCTCATGATCACATAAAAGATCACATCATGGGAGAGAGAGATAGACCACATAGCTACCGTAGATCCCGCAGCCTCGGGGGACAACTACTCACTCCTCATCGTAGGAGTCAGCAACGGCGATGGAGATGGCGGTGGAGTCGATGGAGATGGCTCCGGGGGCAATTCCCCGTCCCGGCAGGGTGCCGGAACAGAGAGTTCTGTCCCCCGAATCTTGTCTTCGATGGCGGCGGCGCTCTGGACCCGTGGAGGAAATATCGAACACCGTGCTAGGGTTTTTGGTCTGGGGGGTATATGTAGGCGAAAGGTCGAGGTCGGTGGCGCCCCGAGGGGCCCACACCACGTGCTCGCGCGGCCAGAAAGGCTGCCGCGCGAGGACCTGATGTGGCCGCCTCGGTCGCCCACTTCGTCTCGTGTTCGGTCTTCTGGAACGCTCCCGATTAAAAACGGACTTCAGAAAAGAAATCGTCCAATTCCGAGAATATTTCCTTAAGTACTTTTCTGAAACCAAAAACAGCAGAAAACAGGGAACTGGCACTGTGGCATCTTGTTAATAGGTTGGTCCCTGAAAATGCATAAAACTATATAAAATGCATATAAAACATGTAATAACTTGGTATAATATAGCATGGAACATAAGAAATTATAGATACGTTGGAGACGTATCACACGCCTGATAAAGGTCGCTACCAGAATTAACTAAGGATATAAGTGTGTGATGAAGAACTAATCTGGCGGGGTCTGTAAAAAGGCGGCGGCCTGGGTTTCAACCCTAGCCGCCGCCGCCATCTGAATCTTTATCGTCGTCTTCATCGGAAAATTGACGGGTCCTCACCTCCTCTAGGTGTCGATCTGGCACTAGGAGTGGTGGGGACCTCGGACCTGCGCAAGGCGCTATACAGGGGTCCTTAATGTTAGAGTTTGGTTTTGCTTGTTATATTCTTCGTTCATGGAAATGGCATCGTCTGTAATAAGTGATCTTCCGCGCTTTGTTCGTCGGCGAGATCTCTTTCTCGACGTCAATGGTGGCTTTGGAAGATTAAGTTTGTCTAGGTATGGTTTTTCAGATTTTGCTTCGCTAGATCAATCTTGGATTGTTTCTCATGGTTGCCGCGAGGAGGTTTGTCCTCGCATTATCTATCCCGGCTACTACGTCTTCGGCAATGGTGATTCGTTCTCTCGGCTCCCAACGTCATCGACGAAGTTGTTCGGTTATTTGTCCCTGAAATATCAATGGTGGTGCTCTTGCCGATGTTGCTTGATTAACTTAATGGCTGTGTGCATGCACAAAGCTTTGGCATTGCGGCTCAAAATTGAAAGGGGAGAATCATCGATGGTATTCACAGGTCTGTGGTTTGGTGTTTTCGGCGTTTTTCTACGGCTTCCTTCAGAAAAGTACAAGATTGTGTCATGGAGAAAGAAAGGGTTTGAAAATCTCATAGATTTGCTCGTCTCTTTTAGTTTTGGTTTTGTCATCAATGTAATCGTGTACTCGTTGTTGGTTTAATATATGTGAAAAATTCAAAAAGAAACTAAGGATATAAGTTCGGAGCTCACCGAGCCATCCCAAGCCATCTGCCGCATTTTGTCTGGCTGACTGTGGCCCGTGCAGGATGGCCATGTGTCTCGCTGCGTGGGGAGTGTAGCTGGCCAACCGGGCCGTGCTTAACGGGCCAGCCCGGGGCACGGTTTTTTCGGCCCGGCCCGAGCACGGCCCGGCACGCCACGGGCCCGTTCCCAAAACCGAGGCCAGGCACGCGGGCCGGCCCGGCACGGCACGGCAGCATTCGTGCCGGCCCGTGGCCCGTCAGGCACGGCACGGCCCGACGGCACGGGAGCGGGCACGCGGGCTGGAGCGGACACGGCGGCGCGGGAGCGGGCACGCGGGCACGCGGCGACACGCGGGCACGGCGGGCGGGAGCGGGCACGCGCGCCGTAAACGGGCCGCTGTCAGGCTGTCGGGCGTGCCGGCGCGGAAACGGCACGCCGCGAGCGGCACGTTTGGCCCGGTAGCGTCCCACCGGCCCGTTTACGGCACGTTTGGCACGTTTTTTTTTCAAATTTTGAACTTCAAACGGCTCTATTTTTTGCTATAAAAAGGGCCTCACACCCCCTACATTCAGCACACTCAACCCACACAGCCACACTTCTCATCAAGTCATCATACATTGCCACACTTCTCATCCCATGGAGCCTCCCCCTCCCCCGCCCCTGCCGTACAACCCAAACCCCCCGGGGCATCACCCCGTGCCGATGATCGACTTCACAATAGACCAATTCGGTCTTCATGTGGAAGATTACAACATCATAAGCCCCAATCCCCCCCCCCCCCCCCCACCTATACTCAGCCTCAGCCTCAGTCTCAGCCGATGCCTTCGAGTGGTAGTACCGGCGGCAGTTCAAGCACCTCCACCGGCACAAAGAGGCGGCGACGAACCTCCTGGGTGTGGAAGGATGGCCATTTCGAGGACCGTATGACGGTTCTCGAAGATGGCACCAAGCAATGGGACGCGGTGTGCATGTGGCCGGATTGCGGCAAGATCCTCACCGGCAACTCCTCCATGGGAACCGGCCACTTGGAGCGGCACGTGAAGTCACACAGGATCAAGAGGGGCGAGGAGCTGGCGAGAAGACAAGGCGACCTTCCCTTCCAACCCGACGGGCAGGTAATGAACTGGAACTATGATGCTGACATATCTCGTCGAGGTCTATGTGGTGTGATAGCTTCGCATGATTTACCGCTTGGATTTGGGGCGTATCCCGCTGTTGTCGATTGGATTAAAACTTGTCACAATCCACGCTATGAACCTGTTTCTAGGCAAACTACATCTAGGGATATGAAAAAACTAGCTAAAGAACTAGCTAATGATCTAAAAGATGAATTTGCAAAGTGTGTATTTTCAGTTTCATTAACATCTGATATATGGAGTGGTAGAGCTAAGCAAGATTATCTAAGTGTTGTTGCTCATTATGTGGACAGTAATACTTGGGAACTTAAAAAAGCTTTGCTTGGATTTGAATTAATTGATGTTAGCCATACCGGTCCCGCCATAGCCGCCAAAATCTTGCAAGTCGTGGAAGAATTTGGCCTCGAGTCTAAGGTGTTTGCAATAACTTTAGATAATGCTTCAAACAATGCTAGGGCAATGACTGATCTCATTCCCAAATTTTCTGCTTATTCTGCACCGTACCTTTTCCATCAACGTTGTGCATGCCATATTATTAATCTTATTGCTAAAAATGCTTTAAAGCTAATGAAAGCACCCATTGAGAAAATAAGAAGTGACATAACTTATCTGAGTGTTTCTAATCCACGGCTTCAAATGTCTGTCATGTCTACAATGTTGATATGGATATTAGATGGAACTCCACATACATAATGATTAGAGATTTGATCCGTGATAAAGAACAGTTTACCTGCTTTGTTAATTCAACAAGCGGTGGAGCAATATATATCACGGATCAAGACTGGGTTATGGCACAAATGATAATGGACTTTCTAGAAGTTCTTTACGATGCAACTAACATTTTATCAGGGGTTTATTATCCCACATCTCCTCTGCTAGTGCATCAGATTGTATTGATTGCTAATCACTTGAAGGAGTATGAACATGATGAAATTTTAAGAGATGCTGTTAAAAAAATGAAAGAAAAGTTTTTAAAATATTGGAAAGAAATCCCTGATTTGTATGCATTTGCATTCATTTTGGACCCAAGGGCTAAACTTGAGGGATTAGGCTATGCTCTTTCTTTATTAACAGCTGCCTTAGAGGTAGACTATGCTACGTATCAATATAATGTTAAGGGCAAACTCACTGATCTGTACTTGAAGTACGAGAATAAGTATGCAGCGACAGTTCGTCCGCCCCGTCCTCCATCAGCTACACAACCCGGAAAGAAGAAAACAATCTTCAAGCTCTTCAGCAGCAACTCCGGCTCAAGTTCAAGCACCGCTGCTCCTCGACGCAGCGAGTTAGGTATTTACCTCAATGACCAGGTGCTCCCCCACGACGACGAAGAAGAAGAGTTCAACATCTTGCAATGGTGGTATGATCATAGAAGTACCTATCCGGTGCTTTCCATACTTGCACAGGATGTGTTAACTGTCCCCGTATCAACCACATCGTCGGAGGGAACTTTTAGTCTAAGTGGAAGAGTACTCGAGCCAAGAAGAGCAAGTCTCCACCCTTCAATGGTGAAGAGTTTAATGACGGTGAAAGATCGCGAGCGGGCGAAGCGGAGATCCCAACACATGCCGGAGGACCCCGAGTTGTTGGCTGCGATGGAGAGCTTTCATATCCAAGGCAATGAATAAGAATAGTTTTTTTTATCCTCTTTGTAATTTTCTTTTTATTTTTGTAATTTGAACTCGGTCTGTAATATGGAACAATTAAGTAGGAGAGCAGCAAGTTTCAGACGCACTCTTTCCTTACCAGGGTACCTGAGGGGACCGGAAGGTTTTAATGAGGCGGCTTGCTAGCTAAATAAAATTATTATGATCATATCAAACTTTGTCTTGTATCTTTTTACTATAAGAAAGATAAAACATCATAAACAACACAAAACATCATAAAACAACACGAAACATCATAAAACAACATAAAACATCATAAAACAGGATAAAAACAACATAAAACATCATAAAACAGGATAAAAACAACATAAAACAGGATAAAAACATCATAAAAATCGAAAAAGAAAAAACGTGCCTAACATGCCTAACGGGCCGTGCCGGGCCGCCGGGCTCCATCCGTGCCGCGCGTGCCGTGCCGGAGGCCGAGGCGAGGCACGCGGACCGGCCCGGGCACGGCCCGTTACGTAATCGGGCCTGGCGTGCCGTGCCGGTAACGTGTCGTGCCTCACAAGTAGCGGGCCGTGCCGTGCCGGGCCGGCCCGATGGCCAGGGGAGCTGTCGATTTTTGCTGCCGTCTCTTTTTTTCTCCCGAACTGTTGACTTCTTTCCTCGCGTCCCTCATCTCTGTCTCCCTAGCGATGGCGGCGGCGGTGCATCCGGCGGCGCAGGTGACGAAGAACGACGGGGAAGACCAGCATATCCTCTCCTCCCTCTCTTTTCTGTCCCTCTTTCCTCCCCTTTCTTTGAGTTAGAGGAGGACACATGGGAGAGGGGAGGGCATGGCTCAGCAGGTGCGCTGCTGCACGATCTGGACACCGTCGGGTGCTCCTTCTCCTCCACAACGCCGCTCGATCCGCGTGACGTAGAGCAGTTCGGCGACCACCAAGCTTCGGCCGACACCCCGCTCAGCAGTTCTTCCCCACACATCTTTTAGATCAGAGACATCTCCTTCCCGTTGCCGCCCTCAGCCTCATCTCGACCACCCTGCTCTGGTGCGATTTCGGAGGGTCCCCACACATCTTTTAGATCAGAGACATCTCCTTCCTGCTGCCGCCCTCAGCCTTATCTCGATCACCCTGCTCTGGTGCGATTTCGGAGGGTCATGGAGGAACAGCTCAGGCGGACGGGCCGACGACAGTGCACGCGGTGCAGAAGTTGCTGTCTATGGGGTGGGTTCGGAGGAGCCGCGACGACAGGCAACACCCGGGCAGCCCTGAGGTGGACAGCGAGGCCCTCCGACTGGCCTCCTCTGCCTAAAATCTTCAGGACTTTCCTCCTCCGGCGATGAAGAAACTCGCCTCCTCAGCTGATGAGCAGGTGAGTTCTCACCTTTGATTCGTCTTCTCCTCCCCTAATTCCCTTTTAGATGTTAGTGCATACTGTGATCTATTTAGGGTCTTCATGGTGACGCAAGATTTATAGCTTAAAGTTAAAGATGGAGCAAGGATGGAGAGGTAGGGGATTCTCTCTGTGGATCTCAGCAGATCTTTTTCTTTTTGCTTCAGTTCTGTGGCTTACCATCATACGAGCCTTTCTGGTATACACAGAAAATGTTTGTCAGTTCTTACATTATTTTACAGTAGGTTTCTATTTTTTGGGCTTGACACTTTCTTTTTTTTTGCGGAGGAAGAAGAAGCATTACATCGGAAATACAGAGAGGACCCCAGAAAACACAAAAATACAACACCGCCCCTCTGCACTATGACCGCGACGTCGACCCGCCGTTGCCGTCGGTGGCGCGCCGCCGCCGCTGCCTCCCTCGAAGCCTTGGATCGGAGGCAGTCCCCAGGCGTGCGGGAAGTCGCCGAGCGCCGGTCCCGGAAGACCTACACCGTCGAGCGCCGCCGCGGACAGCCCGATGCGCCGCACCTTCTTCTTCAAGATCTGGATGTGGGAGCTCCGCCGCCCTCGGAGCCAACCATGGGGAAGACGCCCACGGCACCTCCGCGGAGATGCGAGGACGCCGGTGGCGGTGGATCGAAGGCGACGCTCCGCAGAGCGCCGACGCCGGAGAGGAGATCCACCGCCCGCAAACACCAGCCGCCGCGCCTCCACCTCCAGAACGCCGGCGACCTGCAACCAAAGAAAACCTACACTATATACAGGACACGAGACGGAGATCCCCCGGCCTCCCGCCGCCGAAGCGGCCGGCGGAGGCCGAGGAATCCAACGAATCGCGCCGGCGAGGTGGAGTTCTTCGGTGGTTTTCAGAAAACGCCTCCTCTGCACTGTAGACGGGGAGGGGAACGTCCAAGGTATGTAGCTTTGGGCTTGACACTTTCTTACATATGTCTCCTTTATTTAAACTATGTGTTCTTCTGGAGGTGAAGGAAATATACCTTAAAGTTAAAGATGCGTGAAGTATGGTGAGACAGGGGATTGGTTTGCTCTATTATGTTTTTCTGTCCTTTTTCGGCATCCCTGCCGACTACTATCACTTTTGTTCTTTTGGTATACACAGAAACTAATTGGCAGCTGTCAGATTACCTTGCTGGTACGTACCAGTCAAGCAAATCATCGTAGTTTTTAACTATGAAGATATGACAACAGTTTTATATTTGTCCGTTGCTTCCAACATTACTTTGTCTTTAAATTGATTATCTGTATTTCTCGAGAACAACAGAATTTAAAAGTTTAAGCTGCATGAAGGCTGGTGAGGTACGGGATTTGCTTTCTGGATTGCCGGTCTCTTTTTAATCTTACTTTAGCTCTGCGGCCTACATTTACTTTTGCTTTTTGGGTGTGTATATTGTATAGTGGGATTTTGTATTTTTTCAGTCACATGCTATTGCTAAGCTTATGAAATAGTGTTACAGTATGGCACCAGCATGCTCTGTTTCGGCGATACTGAATTTGTAATTTGTGGTGTGTTATTTAAAGTAAAATTGTCATTGAGAAAAAATAGATATTTTAAGATAAGCTTTGGATTTCACGCAAACTGGATGGGTCAGGATTGGTGTCGTACGGTATAGCTACTAATCTTAGCTGGATTTTTAGTGTCATGTAAGGGAGCATTTGTTCCACCAATGTTTTTGATACAATAAGAAGGTGAGTCAGAACCCGCAAAAAAAAAAAAAAGAAGGTGAGTCAGAGCTTAGCCTGCATATAGCTGTGTCAGTAAATTTTTGGATTTACTGTTCTGTTGATGGAGGTTGTGTCTCTGTATTATTGTTTAACTCTCTGCAGTACAGCAAGGCTGTATTTCTGTGTTTCGACCTTAGCTAAGGACATATCTTATACTTATAAAGAGTGAGGTGTCTTTTTGAAAAAAACTTAGGATATATGTAACTGCGATGTTCTGAATCGTTTGTTTGATCATTTGTTTCTTAGGGTTGTGCTATGCAAGGTTCGATAGCAGAGGCTCATTTACACAAGTTTACGGGGAAGCTTTTAGAGGGGCATGCTTATTATCTACATTATTTTAAGGGACGCCTATCGTGTTGTGGATCATTCTTTTGAAGCTTGGCTCACCAAGTGGACATGAATGGTTGAGATCACGCCGATTCCTGAGACCTTGCCTCGCTATGCATACAAGCTTAGATCCTTTCAGAATATACTAGCAAACGTTAATGACAGGACTTACTTAGCAGGTGATTTAGGCATGGGCTGAGTAAATTTATCTTCAATATCGTGTTTACCTTGACTGTTAGAATCTATTAATCTTATTTTTACTGTCGGTGATAGATGTGGTTGGCAGAGTAATTGGCGTATCTGAGGTAGTCACCATTGGTGTGAAGGAGCGTCCTACTTCTAAGTGTACTCTTCGTCTTACGGACACACGTTTTGTTCTCTTTGTTTTCTTCTGTTAATCTGTTTTTTGTTATATGTTTTCTGTTTCCTCACATAGGGACACGGTGAATGTTGCTTTATGAGGCAGTAATGCTGGAGCCATTTATTCGGAGCATCTTATAGACGTTAGTTCCAGAGAGCCTGTGGTTTCCCTTATCATGGGGCGCACTCATAGGAAGCAAGATTGTAAGCCTATCAGTTTTCCTTTATATGGCATTTTTTTTAACGTTCTTAGGTTTTTCTGCCTTACCTAATGTATTGGGTCCATGGATTTTATGTCTGTTACAGCTATGCTAGAGCTGTCTGCTAGCTTTGGCTCTCAGGTCTGCATCAATATGGACATTCCTGAGATTGTCGCTTTAAGAGACAGGTGCTCCATGTTTTGTTTTTAGTGTGCCTGCCGTGACTTTGAATGCTAGATCTTAGCAGTGCATGTATTACAACCTAGGTGTTCTATCATTGATGTTATCTTCAAAATGTGTGTTATTTCTATACCCGATTGAGTTAATCATGGAGAGGCCAACGTTTTGAGTCGAACGAAGTCGAGGTTTATAGTGTGTCAGAACTGGCTGCAATGAATCCACATGCCACAACGCTATATAAGATTTTCTTCTTAACTTTATTATCCTTTTGCATTCTGGAGTCTGAGTTTGTTTTATAGGGCAAGCGTTTTAGGTGTAAGATGATGATCGACGGCATTCAGCCTAATCAAAGTTGGTGGTTTTTGGCTTGCGACAATTGCCGCTGGAAGTCAGTTGAAAAAGTCCTGCTTATAGGTGCAGCAATGAAAGGTGTGGTGGCAGGGGTGCAGGGCCGAGGTTAGCATGGCTTAGAGATTTAGTTCATGGTTTTCTATTTGTGATTACTCTGGCTATAGTGGGATTTTTCTGTTTCCGTCAGTGTGCTTTCTATGATTTATGTAATGTGAAAACGATTGTTACAGTGGGATAAAGTTTTACTATTAAGCTGCCTATATTTTGGGCCTTACAACAAGATTTAATTGTAAAAAATATTAATATTCAGACGTCCAAAACATAATATGGCACACAAATTCATAGTATTTATTTCAAACAGACAAGATGATATATTTCCATGTCTTTTAGACGGACTTGAAAAGCCACCTCCAAAAGCTTTACGCCCAATAATTCAAGATAACACTTACATTTTCTGTCCCACCATGTCACCACGGTTGTTATCATAAAGTTAGGTGATGCTTATTCATCACATAACATCATTGTTCTTCTTAAAGAAAAAATATACACAGCCTGTAGGCCCTCAGACTCCACGCGTCACCGCCCCCACTAAATCCACGGGCTGGAGATAAGCGAATTAGCCAGTCCCCCACCCCCACTTTTTAAATAAATTTACCACGCGAGACCCATGATTTTTGGTGCAGATAAATAATTTTGTAGAGAGACACTGGCTAACTAAATGAGCAATTAACGCTCTTTTCTGTTCTAGATGTAAGCAAAGAACTCATGACAAGGGGATTTACTTACTGCTGCTCTTATATCATGATCACCTTTTAGTTTGTGCTAACGCACTTCACCCAACTACTTATAATGCTGAATGAGAAAAACCTTTGCTAAAGAAGCTGCCAACAGTAATAAGAAGACCAAGGATAGAGCAATGCCAGCTGATCAAAGTTTTAAAGGTGCCAGATTGCCAGATTAAACTCATGTTAAAGCACAAGCTACCACGCTCATCACCTATGCCAAAACGTGATGCAGGGGGCGCGGCGAAGCACGCTGCACGTCTAGTGCTCACGAAAGCTAGCCCTGCCGCCGGTTGGCGCCGCGCCACGGTTTAAGACCATTTCTTCTGGTAGCGAGGGACCTTTTCAAACTACTTTCTCCCGTCTTGATCTCATATCATCTAGGCTACGGCTCGACCCTACATGACACCCCTTACATTTCCTAGAGTGAATTCCATTTTTTTTAACCGAGACAAAAGACTTGTCATTTTTATTAATTAAGAAGAAGGGAATTGACCGAAACCTCCTAAAACCGATTCAACACACTCGAACGCACGACCATCGCGAGGGCACACACAACCACCCTGACTACCCACGCGAGCTACACACCACGAAAACAAGGGTCGTCGTTGAGGTTGCCCTCTGTGTCATCATCATCAAGCTGCACACCTACAACGACTCCGAGTTCACAAGAAAACCACCAAGGGACCAATGCCGAAGCGATGTCGAGGAGACCACGCCGGTCTATGCCAAACATAGGACTCTTCGCGCAGAAGCTGGCATCTATGATTCTAAAGGAGAGCTCCGAAGAGGAGATGAGCAGGACCCGCGCCGACGAAGATCTTCACTACTGACCGCCCTAAGCGGGTTATCGTACGCCGACCGTAGATCTCTGACACCGCCGCATAAAACCTAAGATACTACAACCAAAATTGTGCAACTTTTTTTTACGCCTCCGGCGCTATCGGCTATAACAATCACGACTACGACAATATCGACCACTGCTACATCATGAGCGCTATGTCGACATCGACATAGAGAACAATGTTTACAACAACTCATCGGCAACAACTCCAGTCACAACGCCTGCGTCGTCACTTGCGCCCACGCCACTCCGCTGTGACTGTGGGAGGGAAGAGAGGAGAGACGATCAGAGACGTAGTTGATGATAGCGGAGACGAGAATATCAAACAAACGCATGACTTCAAATCTAGTCGCAAATGTTCCGTTTCACTACCGCTACAACCGAGAGAAAAGTTAGAAGTATAATATGTAGAGATACCGGAATATTTCAATCCTCTACCCATTTGTACGACTTACCTTGTATTTTAATACTCTACCCATTTGTACCTCTATATAAACTCCACGCGGGTCCAATCAATAACACAACAAATATTAGAGATTCTACAATTTCTACAAACACCATCAAAGTTCAACACAATAATATATTTGGTTCATCAAAATTTCAAATGAAGAAGCATGTGCCCTAGTTTACTGACAAAAAAATAAACAAATCAAGCCACACATCACAAGTTCAATCTAGTAGGATCTCTTGCTCCTACTGTCCATGGCTGGGGTACGAGACGCTCCCTTTTCTCCTTGTACCATGGCTTGGGCAACTTGAGTGCACTTTCCTTTAACCTTTGGTGTCTTCCCACGATAGCTTGGTAAAAATAGTTTTTATGCGTGTATACAAGTGGGTAAAAACTTCTATATCTTCACACGATAGCTTAAAATTCAAATATTTTCCCCAAAAAATTTGGGGTCCTAGGCGCGTGGGCCGCACGCCCATCCCATGGGCCCGGGCATGATAAGACGACGGCGTCATGAAAACACAGGAGGGGCACAGTGGTCCCCACAAAAAAAGAGTAGCCTAAGGGCATGTACAAATGGTTGATAAGACCTACTTGCCCCGTAATTTAGATATGACAATAAAATATGATATAAAATGGGCTATTTTCTAGTCTTATCTTTAATCATTAGATCTCCTAAAATTATGGTGAGACATATTATGCTAAGAGATCATCTCTTCGTTAAGATAAGATAAGAGCCTTTTTTTAATTCTCTCTTCTCCACCTAAGCAATTATCCTACGTGTTAACGCTAAGATATAACCATTGTACATGTCCTAATGGGTTCCATAAAATCAATTGGAGATTTTTCTCTTTTTAGATAAGTGGGTGCGGATTCCCGACTTCTGCATCAAAATGGTGCACATAGCCATCCGCAATTATTCGTCAAATCTTACAAGTTACAACATTGATCAAACGGAAGTCAGCCACTCAGCAACAAACTATGATGGGGATGGCCATGATCAGAGCCGCATGCCTTGACCTCACACCTACACGCATCATCTACAACCGGAGTACCAGTCTAGCAGACCCTCAACACGCACCGCATGCGCGCTATAGAAGTCGCTACTGCCGTCTTCCTCGAACCCATCTTCAGGCAAAGATCAACGCCATGGCCTTACAAGGCCAGCCGGCGACGTCATCATGACACCCAGGGGCGGAGCTGCATGGCTCTAGGGTGATGCACACGCATCAGGGTACTTGCCAATTTACTTGAGGAATTAGCTTGAAAAACAGTGTGTGCACCATGCTAATCCTGATAAAATGCACAATGGTGACTAAAATGCACCAGGTTCAACTTTAGTCCAGCTCCTCCCCAGATGACGCCAAACAACACCACTGCCCTGCCCTCGTCCATTCGCACGCATCCACGCTGAGACTCCACTGCACCATGCTGCCGAGTCACCATTTTCGACGCGGGAAATGGCACGCCGCTCCACCGGTAAAACCACTCTAGGCATCACGTGTTCCAAAACGATGCCCCCAAGAGGGATAATCGACACTGAAGTGCCGACATCGTCCGATCTTGAATAGATCTTGGGTTTTCCCCGGAACATCTAGACGGGAGGCTGAAGAATCACATCAGCGACACCTTCATCAAGGAAACGACGCCAACGGGCCCCGCAGTGGTCGGCCCCATCGGAGCCCGGCTCTCACCGGCCATCATCAACACCTCCAGATCTTGCGCGAACAATTGCAGGACGCTAGGCACGGCACACCACCCAAGATCCGTCGCCCTTGTCGCGGTTGGATCCACCCCGCGCGCAGCCCAAAGGGCCAAGCCGTCGGAGACGCCGATCTGCGTGTGGAGGGCCGGGACCCCTCGTCGTCCGCCACGTCGTCCAGATGCAAGATCTCAACATCGCCATGGCGCCCGACGGCCGCGCCACACTCAAGATCAAGGAGCCAACCTGCGCCGGCTCCATCTTCACTCGAGGACGAGAACCGCCCCCCCCCCCCCCCCCCCCCCCCCCCCCCCGCCGTCGGCCGCGCCCTTGGTGGCAGCAGGGGAGGGAGGAGAGAGGACTCGGCGGCGGCGGCGCTAGGGTTTCCCCCCTGCCGCCGCGCGAAATATAGGGCATCATGCAGTTGGTTAATAATATATACATCACAAAATAGGATAGAAAATACTCCAACATCATGCACGTAACTACTCCCTCCGTTCTAAATTAATTGACTTCTATTTGCCCACATATGTGTATGTCATGTGGGCAAATAGAAGTCAATTAATTTGGAACGGAGGGAGTAGTTATCAAAACAGTGGAACGCAAAATGTGGAAAAGTCAGATTTGCATCATAAACAGATCATACTGTTTGGTACATTGTAAATATTTGCCAGCTTTTCTGTTATTAACGAAGACATAAAATGGTTATATACATACCATAGATGGCGCTGCCCATGATACGAGAACCTTACAGGCCGGGCACAGAATCATTTCTACTGTTTTCACGGGTGAGTTAATTACCTACTAAAAATGGCCCACAAAAAACAAAGAAACATGTGTGTTGTTGCCTGTATATAACAAGAACCCTTCACAGCCATACATTCCAGCGTAATCCTCTTGATATTCCACATGTCGGGGGGCTACCCCCGGGTAGGGTTAAGGCAAGGGGTCCCAGCCAGACCAAGTTGTATGTTTGGCCGACTTAGTCTTGTGTCGGAGGTAGCCGACATGTTCTAACCGACATAACCATGTCCGAGATCTCTATCTATATGTGTTGTGCAGGAAGGAGGATCCGACATACATGTTCGAGCCTGGTGAGGTATGTCGGAGGTCCGGGCCCGGCATAACCATGCCGGCGCACGGAGAGAAGCCCGGTATACTTATGCCGGGATAGGAGGATGTGTCCGACATATCGCATGTCGGGCAACAAGTCAAGGGCAAGTACAAGTGCAGGGCAAGTACAGGTGCAGGACACTGACCCATCTGACACGGAGGAAAGGTCACCTCCCGTCTGACACGGGCGCGGGACAAAGGGCACAAGACAAGGGCGACGTGACTATACCTCTGTACTGGCAACGGACTGACAGGAGACAAGGCATGGAGAAGGCACGTCCTGTCTCTGGCAGGGGAAGCGTCATCATCTAGGACGGCGGCGGCTGCAGCAAGAGGCATCATGGCCTACCCCGGCCTATGTCGGATAGCCCGGCGGCTAGGTCGTGGTAGAGGTGTCGACATTACCGTTGGACGGGTGCTGTTGTCTGGGGGGCCCGGAGGAATTAGGGTTCCCGGACAACCCGGCAGGAACTCTATATATAGCGCCATAACTCCCCCTGTGGGACGGAAGAGACGAGGGAGAGGGCCAGAGATATAGTCTCATTCACTGCTAGAGCATTTACTCCTCCTTCCTGAGTAATTCACCCTTGTTCTTGAGTTCGTCCTAGAGAGAGAGGCAAAACAGCTCAAGGAGCACCTTTGTAGATCTTGAGTGACACGTATAGAGAGAAGCAAGGCAGGAGTAGGGGTGTTACCTCCTCACGAGGGCCCCGAACCTGGGTACATCGTGTGTGTTTGTGGTTGCTTGTGGTTTAGAGTGTGTTCTTCGTGTGTTCCTGCGGTTTCATTCTCCCTCTAGTCGGTTTGGGTGTTTCCGTGTCGTCCTTCGTGTGAGCTCCTTAGCTCGCTAGCCCTCCCCGGATCCACCAGCGTCCATCGGCCCCACACTTTTAGCCATCCTATGGCATCTGCCGTGATACCACCACGACAGTTGGCGCCCACCGTGGGGCAGGTAGAGGCGCTGGCTGGTGTACTCATCCGGACGGGCCCCGTGCGAGTCCTCTCCGGACTCGTCGTCAAGTTCGGCGACATGGAGTTCGTCAGCGACAACGCCGGCTGCTTTCGCGGCAGGCCATTTCCGGCCAACGGCTGCGTCATCGAGTTCGGCAACTTCGCCACCTATGTCGCCACCGAGCTCGTCTGCGAGTACCCGGCGCGGGTGCTCGTGGCCGAGGATCCCCCAGCTGTCTGTGCGGCTCGCGGCCGGCGTACCACTCGCCCCGAGAGCTGCGCGGTCATGATGGCCGGGGTGACGGCTCCTCCGACAGAGGACCCTGTCTTGGAGCCCGAGGCAAGGTCGACCCGGAGGGCCAAGCAGGCACTGGAGAGGCAGGGCCATGGTGGCGCCGAGACATCTCGTGTCCCGGTAAGAACTGAACCTCTTAGAGAGGCAGTAGAGAGGTTGACTATGCCGGGGGCAGTAGAGTTAGAGGCAGAACGGCTGAGCTTGTTGGAGGAGGCAGAGAAGTTAGCAGAAGTCCGAAGGGACTTCGACCGAGTTCAGCGTGAGTATGACGCGGCTCATGGTTTCTCGCCGGTAGGAGGTCGGCCGAACCGTGAGGCCGAGGTGCGCAGAAGAGGCAAGGGCCTCAATGCCGAGATAGATAGGGATGGCAGAGCTACATCCAATGTGACTCCGAGCGTAATGTCGGTGGCTAGGCCAAATTACAGCTCTCCGGCCAAGACCCTCAGGGCTGCCGAGGCAGCAAGGGCCGAGTTATCCGGTCTAACCGGAGAGGCTCGCCGTAAGCAACAGGACCGAGTCAATGAGCTGGTAGAAGTGGCAACCCGGCAGAATGAGGCTGTCAAGAAGGCCGGGGGTGGATCTCAGGTTGTCCACTCAACCCGGGCTCCCAGTGGCATGTCCAGAGGACAGGCTTCTTCCCCGCATGTCGGTGGAAACCAGAGTCGGAGTAGGAATCCCGGAGGAGGTCAGCAGCTCCAGATGCTGACATATGACCCGGCATATGCCGGGAAGCAGATCGCAGGCCAGGGCAACGTTGGGCAAGCCCAGAGCAGAAGCCGACAAGCTCCGAGTAATCGGCACGCCAAAAATGCCAACTCGGTCGGTCGGGGGTACCCACCCCGATATCCGGCGCCTAACCAGGCCCCGAGGCAGCAAGTTGTTGGAGCACTGCAGACCCGGCAAGTGGGCGGGCAAGACCTGAACTGGTACGATGACGGCAACTCGGCATTGGCCAAGGCCGGGTATCATGTGTATGAGAGTGCTCTGGGGTCTAGACTGGGGACTCGCCAGTTGGATCCAAATGATGCTCGGTACAAGCTGGATCGGTTGTACAGATCCGAGCAAATGGAAGAGCAAGGTCCACCAGGTCCTGCTTGCTTCGGGCCCCGAATCATGTCAGAGCAGCCTGTCCCCCACTTTCAGTTGAACAGGGGAGCCAAGACCTATGACGGCAGCTCCAAGCCAGAGGACTGGCTGACTGACTATGTGACAGCAGTGCACATTGCCGGAGGAAATCGCCGATGGGCGGTACGGTATATCCCGCAGATGCTTGAGGGACCGGCCCGAATCTGGCTGAACAATTTGAGGGAGGGAAGTGTTAACAGCTGGCTGGACTTCGAGGAAGCCTTTGTCAGCAACTTCTCCAGTACCTACAAGAGACCAAACCGACCTCAGCAGCTTGCAATGTGCAGGCAGAGGGACAATGAGACTGACCGAGAGTACTTGACTCGGTGGAGCACCATTCGCAATTCCTGCGAAGGAGTTGTGGAGGCCCAAGCCATCTCATGGTTTGCGCAGGGATGCCGACATGGATCCATGCTTTGGCAGAAGCTTCAGAGGGAAATGCCGGCCACCTTGGCCGAGACGATGAGAATTGCCGACAGCTATGCCCTCGGTGATCCAATGCAACCACAGCTGGACTCGGGAGAACCGAGTAGGAGGAACTCGGGGAACCACAGGTCCGGGCAGGGCAGAAACAGTGACCGGCATGATTTTGGCCAAAAAAGGAGGGAGCCCGACTTTCGCTATGCCTCGCAGCAGGTAGCGGCGGTAACCGGTGAACGAGGCAATACCGGTAACAACCAGCGGCAGAAGACTGATGGTCAGGGTTGGGCAGAAGTCAAGAAAACTTGGGCCGAGCAGAGGAAGCCCTTGACGTATGAGGAGATGCTGGACAAGCCCTGCTGCTATCATACCTTCGAGCCCAACCGACCGGCCAACCACACAACTCGGCAATGCAGCTGGTATCAGCGCATGCGGCAAGAAGGTGCTCCGGGGGGATCTCTGGTGACTGCCCCCGAAAAACCCGCAGCGCCAAGACCGCCGGCACCTGTGAGTGGGGCCAATGCTGTCCGGGTTAACCCGCCAGTCCAGAGGAGACCGCCGGCAAGGCCAGTAAACGTGGTGAACGTCCGGGGTAACAACCGTGTCGATCCCAGCAACCAGGGCAGGTACCCCCAGGGTGACTATCAGGAGGCTCATCAGAGTTACGTGGTCTTCGTAACCGAGCCCACTGACAAGAAAAGCCAGCGCCAGCGCGCTCTGGAGGTGAATGCCGTCATGCCAGCGGTAACCAAGTTCATGCACTGGTCCGAGATGGAAATCACCTGGGGTCGGAAGGATCACCCCCGGGTTATGCCTAAGCCGGGAGGCTACGCCTTGGTGGTGGACCCGACATTCATCGGGCCGAGTATCAACGTCCGGTTCAGCAGAGTTCTGGTTGACAATGGCAGTGCCATTAACATCATGTATAAGGACACGATGCTGAAGTTGGGAGTGTCCCTGAACACGCTGTTGCCGACCCACACGACTTTCCATGGCATTGTGCCAGGGGTTTCTTGTTCGCCTATGGGCAAGATCTGGATAGATGTGTTGTTCGGGACCCGGGAGAACTGCCGGACCGAGAGTCTTGAGTTCGAGGTGGTGGACTTGGAGAGTCCATATCACGCCCTGATTGGCCGACCTGCTCTGGCCAAGTTCATGATCTCCACTCACATGGGCTATCTGAAAATGAAAATGCCAGGTCCGAATGGCATAATCACCATCGCGGGGGACTACAAGCGCTCAATCGAGTGTGCTACTGCCGGCTCGTGCTTGGCCGAGTCGTTGGTCATAGCCGAGGAGAAGAAGAGAATCCAGCAAGTGGTAACGCTGGCCCAAGCCTCACAACTCGGTGTGCCCGGGATAACAAACCCGGAGCAGCATGCTTCCTTCCAGCCACCAAAGGAGACCAAGAAGGTCGTAGTGGACCCGGCTAACTCAGAGCACCGGGTGATTATCGGCACCAGCCTGGACAGCAAATAGGAAGGCGAGCTCACTGACTTCCTCCGTGAGAATCGGGATGTCTTTGCTTGGTCAAATGACGACCTTCAAGGAGTTCCGAGGGAGTTGGCTGAGCACTCATTATTCGTGAGGCCGGATGCAAAGCCGGTGAAGCAACCGACAAGACGTCTCTCGGACGAGAGAAGAGCTGCAATCATGGAACATCTAGCCGTACTACTTGCGGCTGGATTTGTGATGGAAGTACTGCACCCGGACTGGTTATCTAACCCGGTCCTGGTAGAGAAGAAGAAGGATGACCCTCTCCTGGTCAAGGTGTGGCGCATGTGCATCGACTTCACCAACCTCAACAAGGCATGCCCGAAAGATCCTTTCCCGCTCCCCCGGATAGATCAAGTGATCGACTCCACTGCCGGGTGTGAGCTTTTGTCTTTTGTAGATGCGTATTCTGGTTTTCACCAGATACCTTTGAACCCGGCTGATCAATTAAAAACTGCTTTTATCACCCCGTACGGGGCTTATTGCTATCGTGTTATGACCTTCGGGTTGAGAAATGCCGGGGCCACCTATCAAAGGTGCATGCAGAAGTGCTTGCATGACCAAATAGGTCGGAATGCAGAGGTGTATGTCGACGACATAGTCATAAAAACAAAAGAGAAATCCACTCTGATCGAGGATCTGAGAGAAACATTCGCTAACTTGAGGAAATTCCGGATGAAACTTAACCCGGATAAGTGCACCTTCGGTGTGCCGGCCGGAAAATTACTCGGTTTCTTGGTATCTAGCCGGGGTATAGAGATTAACCCGGGCAAGATCCGAGCTATTGAAAGCATGAAATTACCAACTCGCCTTAAGGATGTACAAAAATTCACCGGATGTCTGGCATCCCTGAGTAGGTTCGTAAGTCGGTTAGGAGAGAAAGCCTTGCCTTTATATCAACTCATGAAAAAGAGTAAAACCTTTATATGGACGCCGCAGGCAGATGCAGCTTTTAATGACTTAAAAAAGACACTCTCAAGTACACCAGTGTTGGCATCCCCGTTACCCAAGGAGCCGATGTTGCTCTATATCGCGGCTACCAACCGGGTTGTAAGTGTGGTAATGGTGGTGGAAAGAGAAGAAGGTGAAAAGGTGGTACAGAGGCCCGTGTATTACCTGAGTGAGGTACTCTCCCTCTCCAAGCAGAATTACCCGCACTACCAGAAGATGGCCTACGGTGTATACCTGGCGGTCACCAAGTTGAAGCACTACTTTCAAGAGCATCCGGTTACAGTGGTGAGCGAGGCTCCCTTGTCCGAGATTATAGGGTGCAAAGATGCCAGCGGCCGAGTTGCCAAGTGGGCCATCCAGCTGTCCCCCTACGCCCCGACTTACGAAAGAAGGGACGCCATTAAGTCGCAGGCGCTGCCGGACTTCTTGGTGGATTGGGCCGAGATGCAATATGAGCCTCCCCCGCCCGACTTCAATTTCTGGAAGATGCATTTTGACGGGTCCAAGGCAAAGATCGGGTTGGGTGCCGGAGTGGTACTCACCTCCCCGAAGCAGGATGTACTGAAATACGTACTCCAAATTCATTTCTCGGCATCCAACAATGTGGCCGAGTATGAAGCACTCGTGCACGGCCTCAATGTTGCTAAGGAAATTGGCATACGGCGGGTAGAATGTTATGGTGACTCGGATTTGGTGGTCCAGCAGGTGTCGGGAAATTGGGACGCCTTGGATGCCAACATGGCGTCATACCGGTTCCATGTGCAGAAAATCTCCGGGTTTTTTGAAGGGTGCGAGTTCAAGCATATACCCCGGGGAGAGAATGAGGCTGCGGATGTATTGTCCAAGCTGGGGTCTTCGCGGGACGTGATCCCACCCGGCATAGCATTGGAACACCTGAAGAAACCGTCTATCAAGCCATCACCCGAGTCGGAGTCCATATTTATCCCGAAGAGCTCGGAGACAGAAGCCGTGCCCATGGAGATTGATGTCGGGAGCATTTGGATAAACTCGGGGACTGTACCAGGTATGTCGGCAGAGGTGATGTCGGCCGATCCTATGGAAATAGATGCCCCAGTCTTCCCGGTGAGGCAGGTACCGGAATGGGCGCAGCCCATCATGGCATATATGGTATATGGAACCCTGCCGGAGAAGGAAGTGGAAGCTCGGCAGGTGATAAGGAGGGCCAAGGCTTACACGGTAATCAATCAAGAGCTGTATAAGAGAAGTGTCACTGAAGTGCTGCAGCGTTGTGTTGACCCGGAGGAGGGGCAAGAAATGCTGCTCGAGATACATCAAGGTGAATGCGGTCACCATGCTTCCTCAAGGGCACTGGTGGCAAAGGTCTTCCGACATGGGTTCTATTGGCCTTCGGCTCTGCAACAGGCAGAAGATATTGTCCGAAAATGTGGAGGTTGCCAGAGATTTGCACACAGAATACATATGCCGGCGGCAGCACTGAAAACTATCCCCATCACATGGCCGTTTGCGGTCTGGTGCTTGGATATGGTGGGTCCATTCAAGCCGGCGCGGGGCAACATGACTCATATACTAGTCATGGTGGACAAGTTCACCAAGTGGATCAAGGTAAAGCCAATTAGGAAATGTGATGGAGCTACAGCCGTCTCATTTTTGAAGGATATCATACTGAGATATGGTTACCCGCACAGCATTATCACGGACAATGGCACCAATTTTGCAGTAGGGGAGTTTGCTCGGTTCTGTGCGGATAAGAGAATCCGACTTGATGTGGCCTCGGTGGCGCACCCAGAGGCAAATGGGCAGGTTGAGAGGGCCAACGCATTGGTATTGGCCGGCATAAAGGCCCGGTTGATAGAACCTCTCCTGCGGACTCCGGGGTGTTGGATAGAAGAAATACCGGCGGTGCTGTGGGGTCTCCGGACCACGCCCAACAGATCCACCGGGTACACCCCATTCTTTATGGTGTATGGTGCTGAGGCAGTGTTGCCAACCGACATACAGTATGACTCGCCCAGGGTGGCGATGTTTACAGAGACCGAGGCAAGAGAAGCTCGAGAGAATGATGTCGACTTGCTTGAGGAAGCAAGAGAGTTGGCCCTATCTCGGTCAGCGATATACCAGCAGAGCCTCCGACGCTATCATAGCCGGAAGGTGCACCCCCGGGTGTTTAGAGAAGGAGAGTTGGTACTGAGACTGATACAGCGAGCGGCCGGCATGCACAAGTTATCCCCTCCGTGGGAAGGACCTTTTGTGGTGAGCAAAGCCCTGCACAATGACTCATATTATCTTGTAGATGCGCAGGAAGCTAGGAAAGGTGTAATGGATAGAGCCGGCGAGGAAACCAAACGACCATGGAATGTAGCCTTACTTCGTCCCTTTTTTGCATAAAAGGCACAGTGTATGTATCTCCGTTCCTTATGAATGAAATGCCGGCACCCCAGAATGAATCTCGGGGACTGCCTTATCCGTATGATGGTTCTTTTCTTATGTTTTTTGCATGTCGGCACTCCGGGGTAAACTCGGGGACTGCCAGACCTTTTATCTATGTTTGTATCTCGGTTAGTCCCTCGTTACCTGCATGCCGGCGTCTCGAGGTGAAACTCGGGGACTGCCGTATCTTTTTCGTACCTGTTGCCCACGTGCCGAATGAATTTTCAACCTTGTTTCAAAGTTAAGTAATGTATGCTATGTGAAATGATCTTGTGACTCGACTGACGAATGCCCAAAGTGGTAGTCAAGAGCAAAGATAGTGGAAGGTGGTAAACACGAAAATGAACTCGGGGACTCGGTGTAAAAGCAATTCGGCACGTGTTGTGTGTTAACCCCGTCGTTCAATTATTCTTCCGTTATGTCGAATACTTTTGAACCTTAACTCGGGTATTCTCTAGTACCGTATGCTATAGTCGTGATTTTGTGACTCGACTGTCGAACGCCTGTATGGTAGACAAGAGCAAAAATCACTAAGTATAGTAAACGAGAAAGTAAACTCGGGGACTCGGTGTAAAATGATCCGACATAACTATGTACATGCTCGATTCAATAAGGCAAACAGCAAAGTATTCTACTTAAAATTGTATATGTTACATACAAGGTTGGAAAAAGCGCTAGGCGTAAGCGAGGCGGTTGGCATTCGCCTAGCGCCTAGGCGATGCTTAGGCGCTTCAGGCGTGACCTAGGCGGTATATAGTTTTTGCCATCAGGTGTATGGTTGGGTTATTCTATATCTATACATACAAATTTAGTGCATATAAATGAGTAAACTAACAAGAATTACCATTGGATTATAGTACATCCGGCATGTAAGTGCAATAAGAAATGAATTTCTTCCTAGAAAAGAAAATTCCTTGCTAGAGAAGACAATTTATTAATTGTGTTGCCTAGAGTTCCGCTTATGACCTAGTCGAGGCGTTTGTCCATCGCCTAGTGCCTAAGCGTGCTTAAGCGCTGCCTAGGCGCCGCGTAATCCAACACTGGTTACATATGAACCCGGCATTCCGGGGATTTGATAGATTTGTTCTCTAGAGTTTTACACAGGAGACTGGGCAGCAGGAATATCGGTAGTCGCGGTGGTGTCGGCAGCTCCCAGCTCGACGGTGGCCTCAACGGCGATTCTCGGCTGGTCAGTCGAGGCCGACTTGGTGATGTCGGCGGCGGCGTCCTGGCTGGCTACATCGGCGGTCCCCGAAGTGGAAGCCTTCCCGGATGACTGGGCTTTGCCGGAGGTTTTGGAGGTGTCGGGGAGGTTGCCTTGAGCTTCTTCTTCATCGTCCTCCTCCTCGTCCTCAACGTCTTCGGCGTAATCTTCGTCATCCGAGTAGACTTCGCCCTCGATGTATTGATGGGGCTGTGAGTAGCCGGCGAAGTAGTGCGCCGCGTCTCGCCGAAGCTGGATCTTGGCCGAATCGGTTGTCCACGCCGAGTTCTCGCGCTGCGCCCGCACCCTCTGAAGGTCGATCCCCTCATACCAGGATAGTATGAAGGAGAGGGTTTGGTCCGCACCGGCACGGGCGGCGGAAGACCGCCATTCTCGGAGGCGCCTTTCCGTCTTCATCAGCTCCTGGGCCAGGTCGGACACATTGTCCGGAGGCGTGGCGCCAGGCCAGAGCTTCCGGTAGACGTGAATGCCGGCGTCGAGAAGCTCCGTCCCGATACTCTTAAGCGGCGCGAGGCGCGCATTAAGTGCTACGAGATGGTCTTCTACGTCCCACTCTCCAGAGATGGGGCCGGCTTCAGCCCTCTTCGCACGCGCCCGGTTGATGGCCTTCACAGCGACGGCGTGCGTGTGGGAGAAGTGCTCTGCGGAGAAGAAAGCTGTTGATGAGTTAGAAGGCGGGCCAGTATAATGTGAATGTCGGCAAGAGAGTCAGGCAAGAAGAAGTAAGAGTTTGGAGGAACTCACTGTCCATCTGGGCATTAATCTTCTTAAGTTCGGCCAGCCAGAGGTCACACTGGGATTTCAGGGCGTTGAGCTTTTTCTCGGCCAAGGTGGCGCGAGACTCAGTTTGCTCGAGCACTTCACCCTGAGTCCGTACGGCGTCCGCCAGGGTCTTCTCCAACTCGGCCTTCTCAATCTTGGCCTGCTCCAGTTCTTGTTGAAGCCGAGTTGAATTGGCCCGCTCCTTCTCCAACTCGAGCTGGTGCTCGGCGGCAACTCGGGCGGCGGTGTCGGCTGAAAAAGGCGACAAGTCGGTGGTAAATATAAAGGCAAGCTAGAGAAAGGAAAGATGTTTCAGAAACAAGGAAGTGTACCATGGTCCTGGTGCGCAGCCTGGAGCTCTTTGAACCGCCTCCGGAGGGACCCGTGCTCGACCAACAGCCTTTGGAACACCCGGGTGCGTTCTTTGCTGCATGACTGCAATAAAAAGCGAGGTGTTAGAGCAAGTTGGTTGTTGAAGTTTTTCGCCGAATGGTCTTAACTCGGTCGAGTCTTAACCATTCGACCAAAACCTCGGGGACTGGAGATAGTGGATGTGGAAGAGCTTACCTCTGCGGCTGTTGTCAGGTGAAGGACTGCAGACTGAAGTGCATGCAGAGACTGAGCGACTTTCCCGGGCCCAGCCGGGTGGTCGATACTCGGGTCGGAAGAGGTAGCCTCGCTGATGTCGGCGGCATTCCAATCCGTATTATACTGCTCCATCGAACCTGAAGAGTCAGCACTAGGTGTGAGGAACCCTGAGCTCTCCAAGTCGGCAGCGCTAGCAACCCGGTCGACAGTGGCCTCCAGCATGCGCAGGGCCGCCGTCTTAACGGCAATGCGGGCAGGATGCACCACTTTGAGTTTACCCGGAGGAAGCTGACCTTTCTTGGCCGCCAACTGATCCGGGGTCGGGGCAGTTTTCTTCTTGGCGGCCTTAGTTGGTGCCCGGCACTGTTGTTGTGCAGATGGCTGCTTACTTGCAGCGAAGGATTGTGGCTCCGGCGGCGTTGGTTGCTGCGGGGGTGCGTCCGGCACCGCCGTGGTCTCGGTTTGTGCAGCGGCAGAACGCGATGGGTTACCGCCAGCCCCGACATCTCGGTCCGGGCTGGCTCGGCTCGCTTCCGCTGCCGTCTTAAGTGTCGACGGGGAGGCGTCGGACCCAGCTAAGTCGGCAGCCGCAGGTGTCGCCCGGGAGGGGCTGCCAACTCCGACGTTTGTCGGGGCCGCCGGCTCGTTCTGGTCGAGCTCAAGCGGGGCTCTGAACGTGAAGTATAAGGTTAGAAGGGATAAAGCAAAGAGGTCGGAAGGCGAAAGAAAGGAGGCTTACCCGGCAGCGGTCGGGATCTTCTTGCGGGAAGGTTTCTTGGTAACTTTGGCCTTCTTGGCCCCCGGGTTGTCCGCGGCAGAGGTGCCGGCTCCCACGCGCTTGCGCGTAGCTGTTTGGGTGGTCGGCGCGGCTGGTGTTGGAGGCAGAGGGTCAGCACAGGCCAAGGGAGTGGCGTGTGTGATCTCTAGCATCACACAGTCGTCGTCGTCAGATTCGTCTCGGGGACAAGACCGAGTTCGAGGCTTACCCGGGCCGGAGGTGCGGGAGACCGGGATCGACAAGTGGTCCTCGTCATCCGGGTCCTCGGTGAGCGGAGTTGCCGGCACGGCATTGTCTGCCCGCCAACCACCATTGGCCCACCTCTTGTCCTCCCGGGCTTGACGGTCAAACCGCTGCAAAAGGAAGGTGGCGGGAAATGACTAAGGAAACAAGAAAGGCAAGAATGTAATATAGCTGCTGTGTCGGTTGCATGGTGAGGTCGGAGAGGAAGAACTAGAGCTTACCTTGGGTGGAGGATTGGCGCGACTGTGGGGTTCAAGTCCCCATTCCCAGTCGGCTCCCATGGAGGTTTGGGCGATGGCTCGAACACGTCTGCGCACCGCCGGCTTGTCCAACTCGAACGGGCTGATCCGAGTTGGGTCGCGGGGCCCACTCATATGGCAGATCTTGTGCACCCGGTTCTGCAGGGGGCTTATCCGGCGGGCAACAAAGGTCCTCAGGAGGTCATCCGCCGTCAGATCGTCCTTGATGGAGAGCAAGTGGTTGTGGATGGCCTGGGTCTCTGCGTCGCTGCCCGACGGATCCCAGCCCCAGTTCGCCTGGGAATAGGGCGGGTCGAGTCGGAACTCTGGGAGGTTGAGGAAATCATACCCCTTGGCATTGTCGGCGGAGTCCGGATTCTTCACGTAGAAGAAGCTGCGCTGCCACTTGCGGCAGGACTCCAACCCGGTGACCTTGGGGAAGTCGGAGAGCTTCCGGGCGGCAATGGTGGCAGCCCCGCATGCCGTCATCTCCTTGTCCTTCACGCCCTTGTTCGGAATGCTTTGCTTCCGAAGCACGAAGTACTTCGCCCAGAGGCTGACCAGAGGCCATAGGCCGAGATAGCCCTCGGAGAAGGCGACGAATGCCGAGAGGACCGTGATGGAGTTGGCCGGCAAGTGGTGCGGCTGTAGCTCGAACTTGTCAAGGAAGGCTCGGAAGAACCTGCTTGTCGGAAGGGCGAAGCCGCGCTCGAAGTGCGCGACAAACACCACGCGCTCTCCTTCCTGGGGCGCGGGTTCCACTTCCTCGCCAGGAATCCGGCATATGATGGGCGCCGGGACGCGACGCGTGCGACGTAGCCAGTCAAGGTCGTCTTGCACGACGTCCGAGCCTTCCCATCCCCCACGGATTCCTTCGGCGGATATGTCGGATTGCTCGGAGGTATGGCTTGAAGACATGTCGGCGGATCTGCAAAACAGATACCGGGCAATAGCCCGAGGTAGGGGGTAAGTCGGATAACAGTCGGCGAATCCCGGCAATAAACTGAAATCTACGCCCGAGTAACATGGAAGAAGATCTACCGAGACCATTTAAAAGGAAGTTAAATGGTTCTAGCAAGGAAGAACCGCTAGCAGTACAATGGTGAATCGCTATTGAAGAGGTATGGCGAGATCTGGTGAAGAGAAACCTATAGCGGTGTTGTGATGACGGAAGCAATGATCTGCGGAGAAATTAACACTGGTTCTAACATGTTCTACCGAAGAAGGGGGATGAACTAGGTTCGGCCGAGCCGCGGTTCAATCTGTTCAAGCCTCGGGAGGAACCTTACCGTGGAGATTGGTGCCGTAGAGCGAGAGGATCTCGTCCCGACGGCAGCGAGGCGAACTTCGGTCGCCGGCGTCGAGCTCCCCGGCGTGCGGTGCGTAGGCGGCGTGCGTCGCGGCGGCGATTCGCTCAGGAGCAGAAGGGGAGCAAAGGAGAAGAGAATGCGGAGGAAGGAGAGGAACCCCGCCGCCGTAGTTAAGAGGGAAGGAGAAGAGGCAGTTGCTAGGTTTTCCCGCCCGTTGGTTTCGAGCCGATCGTGGGATCGTGCGTGCGGCGGTTGGCGCGAGTGGAGCGGTTGTGGCCACACGATCGGCCGCACCGTGGGTTACAGAATGGCAACCGTCGGCTGCGGATCGGGTGCGGTCGCCAGCCCAGGAATCGAGGAGGCGCCTCGGGTGCTCAAACTACTCGAGTGCCTGTTAGATATGACGGCTGGTGGGACCAGCACGGTGTTTTCGGGACAGCGTGTCAGACCGCGTGGCGCGTTTCTCGGAATGGGGCAGCGCATGTGTGACACGTCTCGGCGAAGATCTGAGACAAAGATTCAGTGATATCAAGGGTACCGGAACAGTAACCCGGGATGGCTAAGAACTCGGTGACAAACCGAGATGGCCATGTCGGATGATTTTTACAGTAAGTCGGGACAGGCATGCCGGAGTTTTCTCATCAGGCCGACATCGTGGTGTCGCAGGGCCTTGACTGACCGACTTGGGCAAGTCAGAGCAATCAAGTTGCCCGGCATAGTTATGCCGACTTTTGGTTCAAGGCAGTTGTCAGGTTAAAGCTGATGCAGCCCTTCATCCAAGGCTGTAGGACTACACCAGCTTCGGGGACTAGTGTCGGGGGGCTACCCCCGGGTAGGGTTAAGGCAAGGGGTCCCAGCCAGACCAAGTTGTATGTTTGGCCGACTTAGTCTTGTGTCGGAGGTAGCCGACATGTTCTAACCGACATAACCATGTCCGAGATCTCTATCTATATGTGTTGTGCAGGAAGGAGGATCCGACATACATGTTCGAGCCTGGTGAGGTATGTCGGAGGTCCGGGCCCGGCATAACCATGCCGGCGCACGGAGAGAAGCCCGGTATACTTATGCCGGGATAGGAGGATGTGTCCGACATATCGCATGTCGGGCAACAAGTCAAGGGCAAGTACAAGTGCAGGGCAAGTACAGGTGCAGGACACTGACCCATCTGACACGGAGGAAAGGTCACCTCCCGTCTGACACGGGCGCGGGACAAAGGGCACAAGACAAGGGCGACGTGACTATACCTCTGTACTGGCAACGGACTGACAGGAGACAAGGCATGGAGAAGGCACGTCCTGTCTCTGGCAGGGGAAGCGTCATCATCTAGGACGGCGGCGGCTGCAGCAAGAGGCATCATGGCCTACCCCGGCCTATGTCGGATAGCCCGGCGGCTAGGTCGTGGTAGAGGTGTCGACATTACCGTTGGACGGGTGCTGTTGTCTGGGGGGCCCGGAGGAATTAGGGTTCCCGGACAACCCGGCAGGAACTCTATATATAGCGCCATAACTCCCCCTGTGGGACGGAAGAGACGAGGGAGAGGGCCAGAGATATAGTCTCATTCACTGCTAGAGCATTTACTCCTCCTTCCTGAGTAATTCACCCTTGTTCTTGAGTTCGTCCTAGAGAGAGAGGCAAAACAGCTCAAGGAGCACCTTTGTAGATCTTGAGTGACACGTATAGAGAGAAGCAAGGCAGGAGTAGGGGTGTTACCTCCTCACGAGGGCCCCGAACCTGGGTACATCGTGTGTGTTTGTGGTTGCTTGTGGTTTAGAGTGTGTTCTTCGTGTGTTCCTGCGGTTTCATTCTCCCTCTAGTCGGTTTGGGTGTTTCCGTGTCGTCCTTCGTGTGAGCTCCTTAGCTCGCTAGCCCTCCCCGGATCCACCAGCGTCCATCGGCCCCACACTTTTAGCCATCCTATGGCATCTGCCGTGATACCACCACGACACCACAGCTAAACCAAAATGGATCTGTCTCTAAAGGTTTGTATGGTCGTCGTCCTGCTTCTTGTGACCTCAGGTATATTATTACTCATTCAATTATCTGAGATAAGATAACCAGCTGATAATACTTCTGAGATCATGTGAGAAATCAAGCGTAACCCTCTTGATATGTTTTGTTTTGTTCTTGCAGATGGCCAGGGACTGGTGCAGGTCGCTTCGGCGAGGCAGTGCCAGACGCTGACGCTGAGCCACAAGTTTCAGGGGCCGTGCGTGCGCAACTCCTATTGCGGGAACGTATGTATGACCGAGCGAGGGGCTTTCACCGGAGGCAAGTGCCTTCGTGTTAAAGATCACGGTTGCTTCTGCACCAAGAACTGCTAGATCGATGTCCCCAGTTTTCCTCATGCGTTCACGCTTTCAATGTATCGTACCAATGTACGAATTCACTAGCAGAGCTAGTTTTAGGAGACATGAATAAAACGAATCTGGATTCTTTTGTTTGTAAGATGTCCATCTTCCATCATCTTGTGAAAAATATTTGATCCCTGTTGTGTAAAGTTGTAGTAATGTTGTCATCTTTACGGATGCCGCGTTGATGTAAGCAGTAAAATGATCGCAGGAAATAGAAATACAAGGCTACATCTCAGGCTGAAACTTGTAGCAATCTCATGACGTGTCCACCCTTTCTCTCCATCTCTCTCAGTAGCGGTGGTCGGAGCATATGGAGGCAATGGGAGGAGCAGGGGTCAAGCGTCGGCGTTCCGTGCACCCCCAAGTGGATTACAGCTCCTGATTCAAGCAGTTCAAACTTCAAAGTCTGAAGTATGAGTATTGTGAACGGCATGAAAATAAATTAGGACTTAATTTCCACATTAATTAGTTGAAAATTATTAAATGATTTACATGAATTCCTTCCTAAAATGTTGTATTTTTTCATAAACTTGTTTCCTCGGTTGAAAATGTTACGCTGACTAGATCGGTCACTTTGGTGTATACTGTATAGTAGTTAGTTCTATCTTCGAGCCCGCACCCTGTGTCATGCCAAAAAACTATCTGTAACTTCGGCTTGAGCTCGAGGCGGGCATCCACGCTGAGAATCCCGGAAAGAGTAGGGCGGGCGGCGGGGGCTTGAGCTCGAGGCGGGCGGGCGGGCGGCAGCGACGCGTGCCAGTAGGTGCGGCTCCGGAGCGGTGGTCACATGCGGCGACGGGGCGGCGGCGGCAGAGGAGGAACCCTAGCTGAGGACACAGGAAAGGGAGAGAGGAAGAAAAGAAGGAAAGAGAAAATGGTTCGCTATTGGCTGCGCGGTGGCAATTCGTTGTAATATTCGTGTCAAACAAGGGCAACTCAGAAAACGGTTCGATATTACTTGCGGGAAGCTGAGGGCGGCCGCGGGAAGTTGGGTTACCCCGGCTTCTTCCCACTGTGAAGGATCCGTGGAAGCTGGCTGTGGGAAGAAGCAGCTTAAAATCGAGTTCTTTTGGACTTAGGCTTTTTTTCACCTCTAAACCCCTAAGAAGCCTCAAAAGAACTGGGCCTAATCCAGTACCTATTGGTCCTGAATATCAAAATAGGGAGAACGAATAGGACCCGCGGATATCTTTGCTTTGGAACAAAACCCTGCAATCAAATAGATTGTCCTAAGGGCGCCATATTCTAGGAGCCCAAGTTATGCTATTGAAAATTCGTTCCTCTAGCAATTCTGGTTTGAGCATTCCATTCCCTTTTTCAAACTCCACTTCTTTTCATATAGCAATCCCTGATCAAAGAGAGAATAATATCCATTTCAAAACATTTCTAACGGATTCCTTAGTTCTGACCGACGAAGTAATGACACTCAATTATTATCAACTTGACTGCAATCTTTTTCTATCGGTAAGGATTGCACCAGAGCACCTTCTACTTCTAATAGGCCATGAACTATAGATAGAGAAGAATCATTTTGAGCCAGTACATAAGAAGCGATCCACTTTTTTCATCGGTTTCAGGGGAAGACCAAAGATCTTGCGCGGCGGGTCCGCTAGAAAAACTCAAAAGAGAAAGAAGTGTCCTTACTCTCTTCATGCTCGTTCCAAGTGCGAAGTAACGCCCGAGCCGTCAAGCATTTCCAACATAGTTGACCGAGGAATGACTTAAACAACCTGGCAGCCAAACAAAACCAAGATCACGTTGTTGCAGATGGCTAGTTGTGTTGGTGAATTGGGAAAATGCTTGGGTTTGTTTTCAAACAAGTTGTTTTCATTAAAGTAAGTAGTAGGTTTTATGCTTATCTCAGCGTCTTCATGTACCATCTTCTGGTGGTTTAGCACTTAGCAGACCCCTAATTTGCATTAGCTATAGGTCATCTGGGCTCGGCATGAAATCCACCATCGACTTCACGTCAGGAAGACCGGAAGATGCGTGTACTTTGTTGAAATGGGTAATATATTCAGTCCATACACTGATACACATAACACGTATACCATGTACACACAAATACGAGGAGATCTTGCACCTAGAGTGTAGACGAGATAACAATGACAAGTAGGAGTAGGTTGTAGTGAGGTATGCAAGATGACGAATACCGTCAAAACAAAGGTTTATGACTTGTGAAAAGTGCTAGTGTGTTCATCGGCCTCTGCATCACTCCCTCTCATACCAGTATACCACCTTCCGATGTTCTAACGTTGTACAATGAAAAAAACTTCTGCATCATGCAAACCATTTTTTACGTCATGTCTTACCTCTGTACTTTACTGTACCGCTAACTAAAGCAAAAAGATAATAATGAAAAAAAATCGATCTACTCTAAATTCTGAAACCCCCATGGATGAACACAAACGAAGCGATCGAGATCAATAGTAGTAGGCCGGGCGGCGGCGGCGGTCGTTGTTGCGGAGGGCGCAGCAGCCGAGGGAGTAGGCGAAGAAGAGGAGCGCGAGGGCGGCGATGTTGGCGCCGGCCACGGCCCGCCAGTTGCTCTTGGCGGTGGCCAGGACGCCGTTCTTGCACGCGTTGCACCGGAAGCACATCAGGCTCTGCTCGTTGCTCCACGCCAGGCAGTCCGCGTCCGTCGTCTCTAGACCGCTCACCGGGGCCTCGTAGAATGTCGCGTTCACCGGCCGGTACCCGCAGTATGCCGGCGGCTTGCAGCAGCCGGACTGCAAAGAGAAGACATTTTTTTTGTTAGTATATGTATTTCTGAACTGGCTCCGGTGGCCCGCTTTAATTCATTCAAGGGCTTCTTTGGATCACAGGATTAGAAAATAGAGGAACTTGAAAAACACAGGAATTTAATAGGATGTGCAAAACAGATGATTTCAAAACAGAGCAAAACTACAGAAATGATCATTTGGATGATACACGGGAAAAATACAGGAAAAATGTCTCGATTCTACGCGAATGAGTGTAAAAAGAGGTTAGAGTGAATGTTGAAATTCCTATGGAATTGGGGTGTAGGAATGCAATCCATAGAAATTTTGGAGGTGTCATTCCTTTAAACCAAAGACAATCCATAGGAAAAATCCATAAGGATTGAATTCCTATGAATTTCCTTTAAAAATCCTACAATCCAAAGAGTCCCTCAAGTAAGATCGACTACCGAAGTAGTAGTACAAAAATAACAAATACGGCTAAGCCATATGACTTGGCCTCAAAACAAAACCAATAACCAAGACAACACAAAACTGTTGAAAACAACAACAAAAAGGTAGAACAATTTTCACCGAGGGGTGATAATCAGAGTTTGCAAATTGTATTATCTGATTATCTCTTTGCAAACTCTGAGTTTGCAAATTGTACATGTGAATACAGAGCGGTAAGCCTGTTAGCAACTCAAAATTTTGTTATAAATTGTACATGCGAATATGTGGGTGCATCTTCGGACGGCCCACTAGCCATGTTTGTTTGGTTAATACGAACCAGGAACACATGGGTAGCAAAACTGTATCATGACCAACTCACGACTAATTGGGTCGGTTTACTCATGAGTCTTTCTCACTGATACCCTACCAGTGGGTGAAATCGTTTAATTCAGAGGTCTAAACACCATGTCATAAAGCCCTCCCAAGTCTTACAAGAAACACGTTGGGGGTTAATTTGTGCGTTAGCCCTTTTTTTTTTAAAGGGGAGTGTGGATCTCCGGCCTCTGCATCAAAGTGATGCACACTGCCTTATTTGTGCGTTAGCCTATTTGCATCATATCCTGAGCATTTACGTAATTGAGAAGACCTACATGTTGTCCACTCGGTGACAAGCTTTTTAAGCAATACGGGTAACTATGTCAGAAAAGCACACCCGTGGGCTCGGTAATTTTTCTGATATCCTATGTGTGTAGTTTAGCTCTCAGAAAAGGGATGGAGGGAAGGGGGAGAGAAGCAATGCCATCGGTATATTCCGCTACCACCACCTTCGTTCCCGCTGGGCTCCGCCACCACTTCCCCGACTGCTAGCACAGTCGGGCCATGGGCCACCAACACTAGTGGCTAGCTTCGTCCCGCATCATCTTGCCACCCGTCCTGCCCAAATCTCCTATTATGTAGGTCAGCTGCCTTTCACTCGACCTTCCGTCCAAGCTTCCCCAGTCCCTTCCTTCTCCGACGCCCCCCTTCTCAACCTACCACCACTAAATTGTAAGTTCTTGGGGTTCACTCTGCCAACCAGCCGCATAGGAGCTGTCCCTTTCTCGGTGGTGGAGGAAGATGAAGGGAAAAAATGGATAAGGGACAGAGAAAAACATGTAAAGGAAAGATAGTGAAGTAGAGGGAGAGGGGTGGGGCCACCACACGACATACGGTGTTTCCAAAACCTAAGGGCCTTTTCTGATTCGTAGTATCTTAAAAACGCAGAAACATGAAAAAACACATGATTGCAATGTCATGCTCACTTTAGTTCTACATGATTTCATATGCACGAATGTTTGTCTGATTTCATCACAAGAAAAACAAGAATGGTAACAATAAGGTTTGAATGGATGTTAAATTTACTATGAAATATAGTACTACAAAAGATTCCCTATGAAAAAAATATTATCCTACAAATCGAACAACCAGGAAAAGTCTTTAAGGTTTGGAATCCCCTAAAGCTCTTCTGAAACTCTGTTGATCAAAGAGGCCCGTCGTTAATTGGTAGGGATAGGAGGACTGCATACTACTCCCTCCATTCCATAATATAAGATATTTTAGCCATTTTCACATTTATATGTACACACATGTATTCAGACATGTTTTAATGTACATGTGCACTCATTTTAATATTTGTGTTATATCTATAACATCTTATATATTGTGATGTGAAACGGAGGGAGTACTCATACTTTTCAATCGGTCGTACTTAGTGTTGTTGTACAGTCTGCCTTATTATCGATCTTGATATGGAGTCAAGTATACTGTAATTGATTACGTTACGGTTTTGCTAATTCTCATGTGGCTGAGATTTTCTTAAGTCTCAGTCACCCATAAAAATATGCACCGGTTGCACTTTCTGTCAGAAAAAATGCAATTACACTTTTCCGCCATAAAAGTGCAACTCGTTTCAGTTGCACTTTTTTTTAACATCAGTTGCACTTTTCTGAGTTGATTGAGACTTAAGAAAAAATCAGTCGCCTGAGACATAAGCACTCCCAATTGATTAACACAACCTTATATCGTAAGTAAGGAACAAATTAATGCGACGTTGAATCTCCACGAAGAAATGAGCATTTGATGATTTATCGTTTCGCTAAAAATGAAAAAAAAAAGATAACGACATGAACGCTAGTGTCATCTCATCTGGCCACTGGACCTATGCGGCTATGCGTGATGCATGCACGCCATGCAATCAACCGATGACCGGATCCACATGCGTGCGTACCTGGAGGAGCGGCAGATGCAGGCGGTAGAAGTCGGTGGCGTCAATCCCGGCGGCGACGCCACCGAACCGTCCACTGAAGCGTCCATCGCCGCAGACGCCGGCGTCGGCCATGCAGCTCTGGATCCGTCGCCAGGTGTCGTAGTCCCCGACCTTGTCCTTGAGCCAGTCGGAGTAGTCCCCGATCCGGTAGTCCCCGATGCCGCTCCCGGAGGCGGCGGTGGCGGCGCCCTTGTTGGTGACGGCGTAGGCGAATAGAGTGACGCAGAACATGGCGATGACGAGGAAGAAGACGGCGAGCACGTAGAGCCAGAGGAGCGGGCTGCACGCGCGGCAGCACGCGCCGGCGAGCGCCAGGAGGGAGAGGAGCAGGATCGCGCCGCCCAGCGCCAGGACCGGGAGGCGAAGCAGGCGCTGGCACTCGGTGGCGCCGGCGGCGTGGTCGTGGAGGTAGGTGCCGGCGCCGATGAGCGGGATGGAGACGACGAGGGACGCGATGCTCAGGGCGCCCAGGACGCCGTTCGAGAGGCTCACCATCGCGGACAGACACCTTCGGTCGTCTCGTCTCGACGTGCTGCTCTGATATCTACTCGGTCTGTCAGTGAGTCCGCATCTTTAGTACTCAGTTCGCAAATGGCTGCGTCAGTGTCAGTGTGCCACGTGTTACAATATGAGAAGGTTTATGGTCGATGTGTGTTTGCTCCTGCCAGTAGGACCGAACTTGACGCAGTCAGTAATTCCATCTCGATCCCAAACTCCATCTCGTCGGCGGCAAAGCAGCCGCCTCATGGACTGACAACACATTCTACCGATCGAGGAGCAAAGAACAGACATGAGAATGATCCACAAAAAGGAATTTTACGCCATTGAAAACAATGCTGGCAATGTTTACGTTTTGGGTCAAGAAGCACACACCATCTTGCCCAACAATGCAACATTTTTCTGTCAAAAAAGGAATACTGTAACACAACAACCAGTCTCCCGTCTACGCTTGACTAATGAATGTGGAACAAACACCACATCTCCTCTGGCGTGCAGGAACCCCTTCAAAATCTGGGTGTCATTAGTAAGGGTTGAATTTCCTTTGCGCCCGTAGCTGCTGTATCCTCTTCTTGTCCTGCTCAAACTTGCTTTTCAGCATCGCCAGTTCTGCGCGAGAAACACATGTTAGTTCCAAGCAGTTTCTGCAGACAATGCACTGTCGCAACTTGCAGTTAAAGAAAGTGAGTTTCATCAATCAATAATGTCACATATCACCTCTTTTTTTTCCAAACAAAATTTCATGTATTGTAAATTACTTGCACTAAATCTGAGTCAATTAATTCAGAACGGAGGGAGTACGACGGAAGGATCAACTTGGCATGCAAAACGGGGCATTCATTTGCCTAAAACTACAGCATTGAAGATAGACTAGGTTCTAATGCATCATGCGAGTAGTGAGCACTAGGAGTAACTAAAACTGCATCAAGGATAATAGGGAATCTGTAAAAGTATCTTTTGGCATACCAGTCATATGAGCTTCTCGTTTCTGATGTCTGTAGAAGTTCGGACCAGCCTCCGTAGGTTTCTTCTGAGACATTTTCTCTTGCATTGCAACCAGTGATACAGAGCCAACCGCTGTTCCAGTTTCAGCATCTGTGGTCTTTTTCCTACCCTTGTGATGAACCACAACCGTCCACCCATCTTCTGCAGCTGCTGCCTCTCGTTCCTTCTTCTCCTGAATAATTCAAACAGGAAATAGATGAAAAACAAATTAAACTTACAATGATAAAGTTGCTATACGAACACAAACATCTGGAAAATTCTTCCCCTAATAACAACAGAAAGCAGGTGAATCTTGCTCTGGCGGCAATACACTCTCCAATGCTTTAAAAACTTGTCTTTAGTTGCAGAAGATATTCAATGATTGTTTGCGGAACAAGCTAGCTATAAATCAGGACAATTGGCTCATCCTTCAATGTTTAATGAATGGAAAATGCACACCTGCTCTTGTTTTTCCTCATGCGCAGTTATAAACTCATCTATGCTTTGCTGCAAAACTTTCAAGCCTGGCCGCTTCTGTCTGTACTCCAAGATCCACTCTGACAAGAAATTGGTCACACCACATATTAGTATTTGTTGGCATTTCGGACTTGCTGTCTCCATTTGCAGGTTCTAAGATAACAAAGCAAAATACATAAATGCAGCAGAACTCAGTGGAGCAGAATACCAACTACTAAGCACCCATAAAGTCTGGATCACATATGATTTAGGCTCATTGCATCGCAAGAACCAACAAGCTAGACTTATAGATCTGTCAGTTTCGCGATCAAATCGACTACTACGAATGTTTTGATTTGAATAAGTCTAAGTAATGGCATTACTTGGGAGTGTATTTGGATACAGTACATTATGTCTTTCATTGTGGAAACTGGACAATTCATCTTTTTATACATTAGCGAAAAATATAACTTCTTGGTGATAAAAAACCAGAAGGGTTAGACATTACTTTTCATTCCCCTGGAAGAGTCTTCATCGACGGATGCAATCTCATCAACATTTGTAGTATCAACTTCAATATGCGTCTCCACATTATCCTCTCTAACTGATACCAGCATATCTGTCCTGTTGACTTCCTGAGATTCCTTTACTTTCTCTGCATTAAGTGAAAAGAATGTTTATCAGGAAACACGATTATGTATGCAACACTTGGCTGAAAATTCAGAACAACTTTGTTTAGGACAAAGTACAACGACCTACTTGTCTTATTTTTCTTTCGCTTCTTTGCCTTTACTGGTTCCCCAATATCCATAACTTCACTCTCAGCAGCAAGTTGGTTATCATCAGCTGCATAAAACATATGCACATAAACTAGTATTAGTTAAAAGAAAGATCTAAGAATTACTAGAGAATGAGAAAAATTGGGGGAAAATGGAGGATACCAACTAGTTTCTTGCACGGATTTAAAACCATTTGCCAAGAAAAAAATGTGAAAAAATCAACGTCACTCATCATGAGTGAAAGGTAGTTCAGCAGTCAGAGTGGTAACTTAAGAGCAACATTTTACCATTTAGAGTTTCTTCATCCAGATTCTCATGCAGGATATCATCTGCATTGTTGGGCTCAACAGAGCTCTTCCCTTCCTTCACCTTCCTTTTCTTCTTCTTCAGCTTGAGTGTTCCAGCATCATTACTGTCCAACAGACTTTGTGCCTCAACAGGACTGTTGCTTTCCTTTTGCTGTCGTTTACTCTTCTTCTTCTTCAGCTCAAGTGTTCCAGCATCATTACTGTCCAACGGACTTTGTATCTCAACAGGACTGTTGCTTTCCTTTAGCTGTCTGCTCTTCTTCTTCTTTAGCTTAGGTGTCGCGTCATCCTCACTGACATCGGCCTTGGTACGACGGTTTGTTACTTTGACATGCTTAGTTTTCTTCTTTTGTTTCATCAATACAGTTTTCTTGCTTCCTACCAACTCTTTATCTAAGAAGCAAAGACAGAAGATAAACCATTATACTAGAAGATATAGCTCCATTTAACGCTTTTAATAAAAACTTGACAATATAGGGTATGACAAACAACTCAAAAGAGCTAGAACCAAAAAACTAACAAGCACCAAGGAAATGAGATGGTACTTGTGCAGCTTGTTGTGTGCACGTGAGACACTGATGAATACAAAGGTATTCAGAATCTCTATTATGTCATAGTCATACCATTCTACGTTTCTACGACTGTAAATTGACTGGCCGTCCAAGTGATTCTGCATCAACCATACAATTTACGATCCTACTGCGGAGTCTCTGATTTAATTGCATCTGAGGATTCTAACAACCTTGCTGACGATGACAATAAATGCGGCAAAGGGAGGTAATCAGGCAATGCATCAGATTGAGAGAATGAGCATGCTGTGATGGAACCTATCCTAAATCCTAAATTCTAGAGCTGCACTCATGCTAAAATCTTACTGAGCATACTTTTATTTCAAAGTTGAACTTAAGCGACACTTGGCGAGGAACAAACTATCTGGCCAAGAAATCAATATACAATCTGTTATTTATCTTGTCGTAACAATTCAAGCTGCACCATCGCACCAATGCTTTTACCCTTTGCGGGGGACGGCGATGACTGTTACATTTCTTGGCGAATAAAGTACCCTCCACTCTAAGCTTAACCACTAATTCTCCAGAAAAAAAAAAGACAAGCAATAACACGAAACAATCACTGCCAATACCTTCCACGATACCATGCCCGGCAGCGGCCTCGCTCTCAAGAGCACCATCCGAAACTCTATCCTTCTTCTTCTTCAGCTGCTTCCTCTTCACTCCGAGCCCAAGCGCCAGTTTCTTATCAACCTTCGCTTCCCGCGAAGCCTTCTTGTCTATAAAGCAGAAAATTAAAACCTTCACACCCCCCAATTCGAACTAATCCAATCAGGAAGCTACATAGTGCAGAAAAGAGGAAATTTCCGCACCTTTGGATTTACCCATGCGAAAAAATCAGTAGCCAAGCGTTCAGGGAGGAGACGCGGCGGCGGATAAGTCCTCGTCGTCGTCGTCGGCGAGCAGCGACGGGTGGAGGCGCCGCCGGTCGAGCTGTTGGGCACTGCGCTGCGAGGTGTAGGGTTTGGGCGCCTCTATGGGTTTGGTTTGGGCTTAGCTGCCCACAAGCTTCCTGACAGGTGGGCCTGAAAACGAATACAGGCCCACGTTCCAGGTACTAGCACCCGAAGGCCCAAACCCCTTTTAATAGCGAGCGGCTTGGCGTCTCCAGTCCTAAAACCCTAGCGCCTCCACCACCAACCTAAACCCAAGAAGCTCAAGGCGGCGGCGGCGGCGGCGATGGGGAGCGACACGGAGACGGAGAAGAAGAAGGCCCCGGTGGCGCTCTCGGTCATCGCGAAGCCTCTCGCCGGCAAGAAGCTCTCCAAAAAGACCCTCAAGCTCGTTCGCCGAGGTTTGTTGGATTTTCCCCTTTTTCCTCTTTGGCCAAAATTTCTTGGCTAGCTTTCGCTTTCTCCGGATTATAATCATGGTTTGGTTTGTTTCTGCAGCCTCGGAGGCCAAGTGCCTGAAGCGCGGGGTCAAGGAGGTGGTCAAGAGCATCCGTCGTGGGAACAAAGGGTAGGTATCTTTTGTTCTTCACGTTTATTGTTTAGTGTTTGCTTGGTAGTATAAGTACAGTAGTAGCTTATATTGTCCTGGAGAGCTCGTGGATTAATTCGACTGTTGGTGATTTTTCACTGAGTGTGTTCCGGTGGTACTTGGGCATAGCAATCAGCAGATGGCAGATATATTTAGCTCAAATATGTTATGGAGTTATCTGACATACCTACGAGCTGTGTCTACCAGTGTTGTGCGTAGTACTATTCTTGTTGATGATGGAACTGTCCATTTGCCATCCATAAGGGGTGAAGTTAAATAGTTAATAACTATTGATAATGTTTTTAAGGGGTGTTCTTATTTGTATATTCTGTTTGATGTTTGGTCATTTTATAGGTCAACTGTTTAGTTGTTTGACTTGTGTAATGTCGTTAACACATGCGGTTTGTTGCATGCAGGTTGTGCGTAATTGCTGGAAACATCTCTCCTATCGATGTAATCACACATCTTCCCATACTTTGTGAGGAAGCTAATGTCCCATACATATATGTGAACTCAAAAGAGGTATGCTGCATTTTCACTCTAATATCTATGTCTATTTCTTGCAATCAAAGAGATGTGGTCGTTATGCTAAATCTTATATCATCACAATGTTTTACGTCTCTATAAGCTAAAGATTTGACCAGCTGGTGCTTCATACTATGTTGACTGAGTCAGCCAAGTGATGCAACCTAGACACATTTCTCTTTATCTTCTGGGATATTTCACATATTAGTTATTGAAGAAAGTACTTTTCTATCTTTATGATACGTAGCAGTTATGCCACTCTGCTTGAGTTGGAAACTGTTTGGTTTCTCTTTCGATGCCCTGTACATTGTTTCCCTCTGGGCATATCCCATCTATGGAGCACCATGTAGTTGTTTTGTCATTTCTTTTCAAGTGTTTTGATTCAATACGCTACCCTGCATATATTTGAGCAAACACTCACCCCTCGACATTATGTTTGCACACTTTACTATAGCTGCATTAGAATTCCTTGTAGTCATATCTTCTTAGTCTTATGTATGCGACTCACATTATGTTAAAGTCAATATAGGCCTAAGTTGTTTGCTTTACAATCTTATCAGTCCGGAGCAAAAGATTATGCATAGGTTTTTGAGTCACCCATTTCACCATTTGCCTCAGCATGATCATTTGGGATATCACACACAATTTCCTTCAGAAGTATGTATTTGTAACTGGTTATCTGTACGCAATCCATGTCACAGGCCAAGATGTTCCGTTTAAAAGCCTGATGTTAAACTTGCATATTGGGTTTTACATATATACCCTCTTTTACAACAAAGTATGTCAGCTACTAATATTATTTGCTTTTCTGTTGTTTGTTCCAATTAGTTGCCACACCTTTTGCTTTTACACATTTGGTTTTACATACATGCCCCTTTTCAATGTAAAATGTATGTCAGCTACCAGTTATTTGCCCTCATATGAGCACAAAAGTAGAAGGAATAACAACAAACAAGATGGCGAAATAGAGAAATTTTCCACCTGTGCTGTGATTATACTTACCCTGATGGTAGTCTCTGAGATTAGCTAATGCATTTTGTTTTCCTCCTTGTACAGGAGCTTGCAACTGCGGGGACTACCAAGCGGCCTACTTGCTGCGTGTTGGTCATGACCATGCCAGCCAAGGGGGAGATCACTGAAGAGGTGAAGGAGAAACTCCAGACTGAATACAACCAGGTCATAACTGAAGTCGCTGAGGCTACATCTTCTTTGTACTGAGACTATTCCCATGGGCAACCTGGAGTGTCAGGCACCACACTGTGAACATCGTTCTGTCTGTATTATCTAGCATGGTTCTGTGACTCTTATATTGCTAGTGATCAACGTGATCTTGAAAGAGCTTTAAACTTCGCGAGTGTCCTACTGTACTGTTACAATGGTGATTAGGTAAAATTAGTGTGTGGTCATTAACGATTTTGGGTAAGGAAATCGTGTTCTATGATTATGCATAGGTGTGAGTTGGTAATTGGTAATGCCTAAGTCTGCAGCGTAGTTACAGTTAGTACTAAAAATATTCAACTGTCTACTGTCATGTTCTCTTGCAAATGAATTATGTTGTTGACACCGGCAAAAAAAGAAGATTTAAGGAAAAGGAGGACTGATGTATATTTTTTTATATGGAAAGACATCCAATGGGCATATTATTTCTGATATTTAAGAAAAACATAAGACATTACAAATTACATAAAAAATCACACTGTCTGTTTTCTTCCTTGGCTTGTTTGTCGTCTGCCTATGGTCGGAAACTACACTGAACAGGACAGGAGGCATTTACATGCATACTGAAATTTCCATTGTTTTATTTTTTTTGTTTTTTCCAATTTCATTCATACAAAAATGAGTGAACATATAAATTAAAACATGCCTAGATAATACTAGTACCATTTTCTTTTGGATTTTCCATTGTTTTATTCTTTGATTTTTTTCACACAAAGGACCGATACACATTGGTCCACTTGAGCGTGCTCAAGTACAACATCAACCTCGCCCGGGGAGAGGTTCGGGTGGTCGGCCGACCGGCTCGACATGGACCTCACCCCCCTCGAGTCCAAATTGTTGGCGGCAACTTCAACAACATTTTTTAACAGCACGTCTCGTGTCGGCCAACCCGGTCCGCCTGCTATTGTTGGTGTTTGGGACAGTCCTCTTGAAACAGGCTCGCCCCTTTTTGTGGGCCAAAACTTGCCACTGGTGACATTAGAACGAAACCGAGGGATAGCCCAAGCTCCATAACGACGCACCGAGGAGGGTAACCATGCTCTGCGCCGCCGTTGTCAAGACTACGAAGCTCAAGAGCTTTCACCCGAAACTCTAGTGCCCACAACGACGATGCTGAGCCTCCCCGACCTTGCTCGATAGTCGAGACCCTCGTCTTGTTGGTCTTCAACAGTGAAAACACAAATCTCAATGATTCTGCATACGTATTTTCAGTGTAATTGTGGTGCTTTAAAAAAATAGAAACTCACGTAGCAATTTAAAGAGAATGTGGCCCCTACCAAGCACGAGGGCCGGTCAGCCCATGTCCCAAACTCATCCTATGCCCCCGTGAGGTCTACCACTTTACCATCGCACGAGTATCAGACATATTTTATCGTACGTGAAGCAGTTTGTTTCGGACACACTCATGATCCAGATTGGGAATGGAAATTGGCAACCGAGAGTAAACGCTGGAGTGAAACCAATTGGTCACTGTCACCACCTCGACTATAACTGGAGAGCTGAACATACAAGACAGAAGTGTCAAAACACGCTAACTTGTGTTTCGCAATGAGGGCATGGTGCCTCTCTTTCGATACGTGGTTTTGTTACACATGCATAGAATGGAGAAAAAGTGGTACAAACGGGTCATGTTTTCACATCCTTAGTTAGGGCTCGTCAACTATCGTTATTGTGAGGACGGCGATGTGGTTTGCGGAAAAGATGGTTGTGGTGCGAGGTTCGCCGGTGCGGTCGTGCGGATGCTCCCGCCAGATCTAGGTGTCGTCTACCTCGACCGTTTTTTACATCCCATCTTAGTGGATACATTGGTCTAGAGGCTAGCTCAGTGTTTGCTATGTTGGTACTTTGTAAGTTTTGGGCTCAACTGCCTTGGCTAAAGCGACGGTTGAGCGGGCAGCGATGGCGAATACAGTTGTGTGTCAAATGTGGTGGCTAATGGGGCTTGTGGTAGGTGGTCGTTCTCAATAGAAAATCGTTCACAAAAATGACGGTGCTAGTGCGGTGACGCTCTCAAGCATCGTGGCTTTGTTCCCCTCCACTTTGGCCCCGGGTGAAAATCATGGTCAGGACCGGACATCGACGACATCTTAGCCGTTCTCTCCTAGGAGGCGCCGTCCTAGGGCCTTGGTTCTCTTCGGATGGTCGTCGTGTGTCTGTTTTCATGGACGATTTTGGTGTCGCACACGATGTGTTGTGGCTAGCGGCGGTGGTCGAGCTTCAATCTTCTTCTTTGGTCAGGATGGGAATGGGTCGGGTCGGCCCGCCGGGTCGCTGACCCGACCCAAAATATTGAGGCCAATGGGTCACATGGGTCGGCCCTGATTGAGATTTGGGTCAATAGAGCCGGCACCGAGTGACCCGTTGGGTCATCGGGGTCGACCCACCTGCGATTCTTGTTGATCATGTCTGTGCCGTTCATTGTTTAAGTCTATGTCATCAGAGGTAGTATTGCTTCGAAGCCCGGCAGTGGCATCGCCCGAAGCTCATGGAGTGCGTGGTTGTGGCATCGACGACAAGTGCAGCGGTCACCGTAGCTGCCTGGCGGCGTCCACGGAAAGGACGCAAGTGAGGTAAGAGGAAGCGGGGAAAGTTGCGCGAGCACGCCGGAATCACAGACAGGGTCTGTCCGCAACCGGCGGCCGGGAATGCAGTGGTGGCATCGTCCATGGAGTTAAGGGATTTATCTGGATTTGCTTAGAAAAAAGGAAGCCACGCCATGAATAAAAAGGAGGAGGAGCTAGGAATCACCGTCCTCTGATCCTCTCCATGACTATATCCAATTTCTTTAATTTGGATACGCTGTTCTAGCTCCCGTATAAGTATTCTTAGCTGCTGTAGTTTCCGTACAAGCAAGTGTGGGTGGCTCGCATGGCCAGGCGAGCTGGTAGCGCACGGCGGCCTCGCGTGTCCTCTTGCCGGCCGCTGGTTCACGGCGAGGTGGGTCAGCTTGGTCAGGCGCCGGTCGTTTCTACCTGCACGCATCGGGAGCTGGCCATGAACGGAAGGGGACGGGGAAAAGAATGGCGGCGCGCTGTGGGACGTGGTCAAGGCGAAGGAGAGGTGAGATGTGGGTCGACCCGCGATCCCCAATGGTCCAGCAGGGCCAGAGAGTTTAGTTAGGATGGGTCACCCACGGCCCTTAAAATTGGCTTCAAGGCCGAGGAGGCCAGGTCCGGGGCCAGGTCCGGGCCGGCCCATTCCCATCCTGATTCTTTGGTGGTGGTGTGCTTTACTATTTGTGCTCAGTGTGATTTATTTCCGCCCGACTGTGTGGCGCCCTTCGAGCCTGGGTGATGGGACAAAGGGCCCTCTTCAGCGACGGATGGATGGTAGAGTGACGATGACTTCCCTTTTCGAGATAGAAGAAGGGCCACCACTAGGCATCGGACGTCTGATCGGTGCTTCCCATCGGACTAGTACTTGGCGGTTGGATCAACAATATTTTGACCGTGCGATGAAGCAGCTAGCCTCTCTCCGCATGCAGAATAAACGCAGCCCCAAATTGCTCCAGTAAAACTGACGTTTAATCCGGCCATTAATTAGCCCCAAACTACTACGTTTAATCTGGCCAGTAATTAGCTCTCAATTAATTTATCATTTGAATGCATCGAAGCGTCATTTCCTGCTAAATTGAAACAATTTACTAATCCAACTAGCAATTCTCCACGAAGCATGGAAGCTCAATGCAACAAACATGATTCTTGATGCATGGAAGCATCATTTTCCGGGCCTTCAAAAGCAATTGTTCTATTTCCGAGGTAGCATATGCTACCCATACAGTGAAAACTTGCTTCAAATAAAAAAGTAGTTTATTAATATATTTCGACATGGCAAGGTTATATTTCTTTCGACCAGATAATTTGCTTCCATAGCTAATAAACATGCTTCGAGGACATGTAAAACTTGGGTCTTACACAACATGAATCATTGGATACAAAACCGTGCTTCTAACAACTTGGAACTGTGCTTCCAAAGAAATAAAGATTCCTCTAGTCAAATCGAAAATATGCTTGCACGGTTCCACCTGGGACGGGCGACAACAACCTCGTCGAGGTACCTAGATGTCTTCTTGAGCATCTGGAGAACGACGCCAACCTCTGCGAGGAAGTGCATGTCAGCGAGGTCGCGTGGTCGCCGAGGTACGCGACGATATCGGCGAGGAAGCACAGTTGGTGAGGTCATGGTAACTGAGGTACTCGACGATGTCAGAGAGCCACTGGACGAGGCGAGGGCGCTGTTGTTGGATAGGCTCCTCGAGGCGGCAGAGCTCGGAGAGGTACCCAAGAAAGTCGCCGGCGCCGCGGCGGAGCCGGCCCTCGTGGATCTCCCCGGGCGTGAGCAGCACAGACGCCGCGATGCCGGCGAGCCGACCCCAGCGGCGCACCTGGTCGACGCCGTCGCGGGCGGCGTTGCAGACGTCGAGCGCCTTCACCGCGCGCTCGTGGTACTCCACCAGCAGCTTCTCCGCCTGCGCGACGCCTGCACTAGCAAAATCAGAGTGAGTAGAGGTATGTAAGAGCACAAGCCACATCATCTGCATCCTCCATGTCGACGTCCTCGCTAGGCTTTGGGGTAGGGCCGCCGTCGGCGTAGATCTCGGGGTCGTGGATGAGGAGGGCGTAGAGGCCGTTGGGAAGGCGGAGGAGGCGGTAGGAGCGCTTGGCGCTGGGAGACTTGACCACCAGCTCGTCGTCGCGCGACACAGCCGCCGCCATCTCGGCCGTCCGCTGCCGCCTGTAGATACGAGGGAGGAGGTGGTGGGAGATAGTCCTGCAGGCTGCGGCGTCAGTGGCAGCGCGTCTCCCCCTCTGTTTCTTTCTGTTTATATTCTGGTTTCTTTTCTGGCCAACGAAGACAAGGTCCGATGGGAAGCACGGATCAGACTACCGATTAGAATATTTTCCCTAGAAGAAGCTCTCTTCTCCTGGCCATTTCTACTAGCTGGCTTGACATTCGCTTGATTCTTCCGGGTACCCATCATTTGTCTTGTAAATGGTACCCATCATTTGTCTTGTACTGTTGTACGTTAATTGCACTGTTAATTTAATGTTGTGTGAAGGCCTTTTATTTAAAAGAAAACCCAGTCGAAGTGCATATGTAATTGAACGGCTCCCAGACCAACTTACCGCTTTGTGCTTGTGCATGATGTGAGAATAAAATATTATTCACCGATCCCAAACAAGCTTACTAACATCGGTGTGCAGGGCTGTTCGTGAGTTTCTGGAGGGAAAGGAGTGCCCGGAAGATTTTAATAACACAATCCTTGTCCTAATTCCTAAGGTCAATCATCCAGAGCTCCTGTCTCAGTTTCGGCCAATTAGTCTGTGTAATGTGTTATACAAGATTGCTTCCAAATCCCTGGCAAATAGATTGAAGAGAATTCTCCCAATTCTAATCTCGGAGGAACAAAGTGCGTTTGTCCCAGGAAGGTTGATCACAGACAATGTGCTGGTTGCATATGAGTGTGTGCATGCGATACGCAAGAGGAAAAGGAAGAAGCCGCTATGCGCGGTTAAGCTGGACATGATGAAGGCATACGATAGGGTGGAATGGTGTTTTCTTGAGCAGATGATGTCTAAGATGGGGTTCTCCGGAAGATGGATCCAAATGATCATGAGGTGCATCAGATCCGCTCGCTTTGCGGTGAAATTGAATGGAGGCATCTCGAAGGGTTTTAGCCCAACTAGGGGACTAAGACAGGGTGACCCACTCTCTCCCTATCTTTTTCTCTTTTGTGTGGAGGGTTTCTCGGCGTTGCTGCGGCAAGCTCAAGTTGAGAAACAGATCGAAGGTGTTGGTTTTGGGAAGGATGGACCTACGGTTACTCACCTCTTGTTTGCTGACGACGGCGTGGTGTTTCTTGAGGCGAGTGAAACCTGTCTGACGGCGCTACGTAATATCCTTCATGCTTATGAGCGGTGCTCGGGTCAGAAAGTAAACCTTCATAAGTCGTCCATCTTTTTTGGGAACGGCTGTAATGAGGAGAGAAGGAATGCCCTGAAGGGGATTGTCGGTATTTCCTGTGAAGCCCTGTCGGAGAAGTATTTGGGTTTACCAACAGTTGTGGGCCGGTTGAAGGATGGTGTGTTCAAAAACCTGCCCGACCGTTCATGTGGCAAGGTACAGGGCTGGAAAGGACAGGGGATGTCGATGGAAGGGAAGGGTACGTTAATTAAATCAGTGTTACAAGCGGTTCCAACTTTTGCTATGGGCTATTTCTTGCTATCTAAGAAAATGTGTGGGAAGCTGACATCTGTATCGTCACGTTTCTGGTGGGGAGCGGCTGACGGCAAGAGGAAAGTCCATTGGATCAGTTGAGAGAAAATGTGTGCACCTAAACAAAGTGGTGGGATGGGGTTCCGAAACTATCAGGTTTTTAACCAGGCGTTGCTGGCTAAGCAAGCTTGGAGAATTCTCACCTGCCCAAACTCCCTATGTGCAAGAGTACTGAAGGCGAGATACTTCAAAAATGGGACTTTCTTGACAGCAAGTTGTCCCAAGGCTGCATCATATACTTGGCGTAGCATTGTTCATGGAAGGGAGCTACTCGGAAAAGGCATGGTCTGGAGGATCGGAGACGGACGCCAAGTGCGGGTGTGGGAAGACAACTGGATTCCTAGAGCTAGTTTACAACGTCCACTGGGACATAAGCAGGGCATGTCTGTCGAGAGGGTTCATGAGCTTTTATTGGATAATGGAGGAGGCTGGAACGTGGGCAAGTTGAATGAGGTGTTCTTCGAGGATGATGTTGCTGACATTCTGAAAATTCCCGTAGGTTGCGCTGGATCAGATGATTATATCGCATGGAACTACACCAGAAATGGGATTTTCTCAGTCAAGTCGGCATACCATCTTCGGATGCAACTCCGCCAGAGATCTCTGCATTCTGCGAGCTCGTCTAGCTCTTGTGATGATCACCGTGGCTGGTTAGCCTTGTGGGCGGCGGATGTCCCGGGGAAAGCCAAGGTTCATGTGTGGAGGCTCATTAAAAATGGGTTGGCCGTTGGAGATGAACTCCAAAGGAGGAAGATCAAGGAGGGGGTCAAGTGTGTTGTGTGCTACCGGGATGAATCTCTGATCCATAGATTCTGGCAGTGCCCACACTCGGTTGCTGCGTGGGATTCTCTGAGGGAACAATCACAGTTGAGGCTGCTTGCTCCTGATCGCAGCGTCCAAAGGCAAGGTCATCTTCAGCACTGGCTGTTGGACTGGTTGGGTTCTCTAGAGGAGAAAGAGTTGGCAATTGCAGTGATGATGTTATACCAGCTCTGGTTGGCAAGGAACGAAGCAAGGGACGAACCGAGCATTGCGGATCCCCGGGTAATCGCTAGAAAATCAGTGTTGCTGGTGGAGGAATGGCTGAGTCTGAAATCACCTACCGCGGTAACTCCTTCCCGTGGTGCGGAACACTGGTTCCCGCCGGAGGTAGTCTGGCATAAGAGCAACGCCGATGGTTCTTTTCTGAAGGAAACTGGACAAGGAGGGTGCGGTGTGGTTCTAAGGAATCACCATGGCGAATTCCGTGCGGGAAGCAGCCATTTTTTGACCTCTACGTCTGATCCTGAACGGACTGAGCTGCTGGCATGCAAGTACGCGGTGATGATGGCTAAGCGTGTTCAAGTTGCAAGACTTTGCCTGGAAACGGATTGTCTAGCGGTGGTTTCCAAGCTGAAGAATGGTGAGAAGGATCGGTCGTCTCATGGGCCGCTGGTAGAGGAGATCAAGACGTTACTCAAGAGTTTCGAGGACCATGCTATATTGCATGTGAAGCGGACGGCTAATGGAGTAGCGCATAAGTTAGCTAAGTTAGGTTGCGGGAATAATTGTAATGCGACCTGGTTGGGCAACCCTCCAGTAGACATTGTTGATTTGTTGGCATCGGAGATGGTTGAGCAATAAAGCAGTCAAAAATTCTCAAAAAAAAAACTAAAGTCCATGATTATGTCATGATCAACAAGTCAAAAATGAAGGGAATAAACAAAAGACAAAGTAAAAATTTAAACCATGAAGAAACAGACTCATTAGGTGGAGGGATGGATGAGTTAGTCCACCATGAACCATGGACACCTCTCTCTTGTTCACATGAACCGTGGAGGGATGGATGAGTTAGTCCACCATGAACCGTGGATGAGTTGGCTCATTCACTCCCAACTCAGTATATGAAGCAGAAAACTTTTAGGTCTTTTTTGAATCACATGATTAGAAAACAAAGGAATTGGAAAAACACAAGAATCTGATAGAATTGCAGGTGTAACAGAGTAAAACTATAAAAATGATCATTTAAATGATACAAAGAAAAACACAGCAAAAGTGTCCCGATCCTAGGCGAACGAGTGTAAAAAAGAGTTTAGAGTGGATATTAAAATAGTTATGAAATTGGGGTGTAGGAATGAAATCCATAAGAATTTTGGATCTATCATTCGTTTAATTTAAAGGGATTTCTTAGAAAAAACCCTATAATTTGGAATCCTCCAATATGATTGTGAAAATAATCGTGAGGGATCTTAACTTCGCCCTACGGAAGCTCGCTCGATCTGGTCAAACTCTTTGACATTTTCATAACATACCGAATCTATTCAAATTATGTCAACCTACTCATAGTGTATGGTCACTTGTAAAACCGACGTACATGATCCAGTAAACACTAGGTACTCGACAACCACATTGTTCAAAGAAGCTCTAATCTTCCGTACTAGTTCGATTACAACATGTTTAAACCCAGACGAAAGCGGCGAGTAGCTTGCCGTTCAACTGAAATCGGGATCATCTCCTAACACTGTGTTTGGACGTTGGAAAAATGGCTTGGAATTGGCAATCTGGAATTGTCTACTCAAATTCCGCTGTTTGGGGTGGTGTTGGTATTCAGCCGCGGAAACTTCCTCCAATTCCACACGCGTGGCTCGCTTGTATACCTGGCCATTCAGGTCGTGCTAAAAGGGCCGGCCCGAGGCACACCTTTTCGGCACGGCACGGCCCGTGGCTAATCGTGTCGTGCCACGGCCCGGCCCGCCACGGGCCCGTGCCCAACTCCGCTTCGAAGCACGCGGACCGGCACGACACGGCCCGGCAACATTCGTGCCAGCCCGTGGTACGACGGGCACGGCACGGCACGTCGGCCCGTTTGCAGCACGCGGCGCGGGAGCGGACACGGCGGCGCGGGAGCGGGCACGCGGCGGCACGTGGGCACGACAGGCGGGAGTGGGCACAGCGGGCTGGAGCGGGCACGCGGAGGCTGTCGGGCCGTGCCGGCGCGGAAACGGCACGCCGCGCGCGGCATGATGGCACGGTTACGGCCCGTTTGGCACGTTTTTCTATTTTTTATTCGTTTTTTCAAAATTTGAACTTCAAACAGCTCTATCTTTTGCTATAAAAAGGGCCTCACACCCCCTACATTCAGCACACTCAACCCACACTTCTCATCATACATTCCCACACTTCTCATCCCATGGAGCCTTCCCCTTCCCCGCCGTTCAACACAAACCCCGCGGGGCATCACCCCGAGCCGACTATCAACTTCTCACAATTCGGTCTTCATGTGGAAGATTACGACCCCATAAGCCCCCCCCCCCCCCATCTTTACTCAGCCTCACTCTCATCCTCAGCCTTCGAGTGGTAGTACCGGTGTCACGTCTTCCTCCTCCACCGGCACGAAGAGGCGGTAGCGAACCTCGTGGGTGTGGACGCAGGGCCATTTCGAGGACCATATTACGGTACTCGAAGATGGCACCAAGCAATACGATGCGGTGTGCAATTGACCGGATTGCAACAAGATCCTCACCGGCAACTCCTCCGCCGGAACCGGCCACTTGGAGCGGCACGTGAAGTCACACAAGATCAAGAGGGGCGAGGAGCTGGCGAGAAGACAAGGCGGCCTTCCCTTCCAACCGGACGGGCAGGTAATGAACTGGAACTATGATGCTAATATATCTCGTCGAGGTCTATGTAGTGTGATAGCTTCGCATGATTTACCGCTTGGATTTGGGGCGTATCCCGCTGTTGTTGATTGGATTAAAACTTGTCACAATCCACGGTATGAACCAGTTTCTAGGCAAACTACATCTAGGGATATGAAAAAACTAGCTAACGAACTGCAAACTGAACTAAAAGATGAATTTGCAAAGTGTGTATTTTCAGTTTCATTAACATCTGATATCTGGAGTGGTAGAGCTAAGCAAGATTATCTAAGTGTTGTTGCTTATTATGTGGACAGTAATACTTGGGAATTTAAAAAAGCTTTGCTTGGATTTGAATTAATTGATGTTAGCCATACTGGACCCGCCATAGCTGCCACAATCTTGCAAGTCTCGGAAGAATTTGGTCTCGAGAATAAGGTGTTTGCAATAATTTTAGATAATGCTTCAAACAGTGCTTGGGCAATGACTGATCTCATTCCCAAACTTTTTTCTTATTCTGCACCATACCTTTTCCATCAACGTTGTGCATGCCATATTATTAATCTTATTACTAAAAGTGCTTTAAAGCTAATGAAAGCACCCATTGAAAAAATAATAAGTGGCATAACTTATCTAAGTGTTTCTAATCCACGGCTAGCTGAGTACCAGCGGTGGTGTAGTGCAGATTCACATGCCTGTCATGTCTACAATGTAGATATGGATATTAGATGGAATGTAGATATGGATATTAGATGGAACTCCACATACGTAATGATTAGAGATTTGATCCGTGATAAAAAAAAAACAGTTTACCTGCTTTGTTAATTCAACTAGCGATGGAGCAGTCTATATCACGGGTCAAGACTGGGTTATGGCACAAATGATAATGGAGTTTCTAGATCCCTGATTTGTCTGCATTTGCATTCATTTTGGACCAAAGGGCTAAACTTGAGGGATTAGGATATTCTCTTTCTTTGTTAACAGCCGCCTCTAGACTATTCTGCATATAGCTACAATGTTAAGTGCAAGCTCACTGATTTGTACTTGAAGTACGAGAATAAGTATGCAGCGACAGTTCGTCCGCCCCGTCCTCCAGCAGCTACACAACCCCGGAAAGAAGAAAACGATCTTCAAACTCTTCAGCAGCAGCTCCGGCTCCAGTTCAAGCACCTCCGTTGCTCCTCGACGCAGCGAGTTAGGTGTTTACCTCAATGACCAGGTGCTCCCCCACGACGAAGAAGAAGAAGAGTTTGACATCTTGCAATGGTGGCATGATCATAAAAGTACCTATCCGATACTTTCCATACTTGCACGGGATGTGTTAACCGTCCCCGTATCAACAACATTGTCGGAGGGAACTTTTATTTACAACCAAACAATAAAATCTGAATTGGAACCCAATTCCTTTCCATCTGGAAAATAGAATTGCTAGACCAATTCAATTCTCATAAAACTTTTCTGCATCCAAACACGAAACTCCTGTTTTCTGAATTTCCATTTCCAACTAATGAACAGCTACATACTGTAGATTAGCCTGAACCTTTCAGCCTCACCAGCGACCCAGCAGCAGCTCGTACATCGCCACGCGAAGCCACACGCGACCAGCTTCCACGCGCTAGGGTTTAGTGGCCGCCGGCGGCGGCGGCCGGAGCTCCTCCTCTCCCTTCCACTCCCTCCATCCCCCGACGTTGCCGGATTCGACTCGCCCCAGGCCCGAGTCGCTGGCCGCGGTCCCCCATCGCCACCAGGGAGCTTCCTCTCTCTCAGACATCCCTCGCCGCCGCCGCCCAAACGCCGCCAGGGAGCTCTCTCTGTTGTCCTCGCGACCCTCTCAAGGTCTTGATTTCTCCATCTCTCTCCTGGATCTTGTAGTATAGAATCGCGAAAAGGCCACAATCAGTGTGATTAGATGTCCCAATTATTTGTGCCATGGCCGTCACCGGCCCTGCTATTGTGGATGAATAGATTGTAATGCAAGACTCAAAACAGATTTATACCCCATACATATGTATTAGCCAATGCATCATCCGTTTTGAGTAAAACGAAAAAACAATTTTTCACTTATGATCGTAATATATTAGCCATTTAATTTCGCAAGGAACTTGGCTGAAGAATTCTGTGCTCTGAATTAAACTTTCCTTCGTGCGCAGCGACCTAGAGGCTAGGCTACCACAAATCCATGCTTTGTATCTGTTGAGCACTGAGATAAAGATGCTGAAGACCGTCTTGAGCCAGTCGTGGAGGAGGGGGGCACATGCGCTAGGGAAAGGGCATCCAGCTGAAGCGCTATATGCTTGTTCAAGACGGTTTCACAACGGGCAGGTAATAAGCCACATTTTGAATATCTATCTTTTCTCTTTTGATAATCTAGTTCTGAAACAACTATTGTTACTGTGTTTTAAATTTTAGCAACTTGATGTGTTTGTAATAAGCTCTAGTTTGGGTTGAACTAAAAAAATGCTTTTCAGCGAAAAAAAACTAAAAAAATGCTTGTGATGCCAAGATAAGCCTCCCCATTTGTAATGCATAGAAGGAATTCATGCTTACGCATAAACTAGTGCAATCCTGTGGGCTTGCAGTGCTGAAATCTACACTACAATGTTTGCACTGACTGCATTTCTACATATGTGATATTCTTTGAAGGGTATGAGTAGCCTGTGGCTACATTGGCCAAAGTTTTATTGGCCATGTACAGTCATGCATGTAGATGTCCAGCACATTTGGAAGTTCATTTACTTTATACACATATCACCAAAGATCCATTCAAACTCCAATCCTGAGTTTCCCAGGGCTTCAAGCTATCTCTTTCTAGCCTAGTAAAACATCTCCAGTCATGTTTACAAGTATATACAAGTCGTCGCATACATATACAGGATAACTAATGGGTTCTTAACTATTCATTGCAACTGCACCTGATTCAGTTCTCAGGTTACCTTTTTCTAAGGACAGTTCTCACTTCCCACATTGTGGCATCAACAAACCATTTCAGCAATTATTAGGCTGAATGCAATGGTCAATTCAGCCAGGTTGTGATACCTTTCATTTGAGTGCCACTCGGTAGTGCAGAGTAATTCATTCATAATTCTTTGTAATCATGTGGGCATGCAATATTGAATGCCAAAAACAAATATAATTTTTTTATGCTGCCTCAGAGGCTCAAGGCTTGAAATTATCTCTTTCTTCTTTGGCCAAACTGATCTATTCAATTTACAAACACGTGTTCATTCATTAGCACTGCAATTACAATGACATCAGCATTTGGTTTACCTGTGTTCTCTAGACCAAGCATTTATCTCTTCAACAATTCCTTTACCTGAGATGCAACCCCGCCCGCAATCCATTCTAGTAAAACATTTTCACTCATATTACTATCATATGCAATTCATGGATACAAATAAATTATTCGCTCCAGATTCCAGACATCCAATTGCACACAGTTTAGTTATCACATTACAATGGCATTGACATTTCATTTCTGCAATTAGTTTCACTGATTGGCATGTACAATTCAGTCAGTTGATCTATCTTTCATTCTTGTTCATGTCGCTGAAATAAAAGTAGTTAATTTGCAAGTTTCTCTCTTCATTCATTCAGGTCTTAAGCTCCTCAAGGAGCTTCTTCGGCGTGGAGGACTTCATGGACGAGGATAACAGCAGGCCCTACACCTACAAGAAGGAGAAGCGATCCAAGAACCCGCACAAGCACATATCCTTCAAGCAACGGACGATCGCGCACATGGAGCCGTTCACCCTCGATGTATTCATCTCCAAGCGTTTCGTGTCGGCATCGCTGACACACCGGTCTACTTGCCGTCAGGTTGCGGTGGCAGGGACCAACTCCAAGGACGTTAAGGCGGCGCTAACGTCGCGGTCCGACGTGCCGGCATGCTTGTCGGTGGGGCGGTTCCTGGCGGAGCGTGCCAAGGAGGCGGACGTGTACGCGTGTACCTACACGCCCAGAGAGCGGGACCGGTTTGAGGGGAAGATTAGAGCTGTTGTGCAGTCGCTCATCGATAATGGCATCCACGTCAAGCTCTACCTCGACTGAGCTTTTGATCCTTGGACTTTGAGGGTGCCCCAATCTCTTACAAAAACTTGTGATTTTTCGTGCAACTTAACAAGGGTGCCTTCTCTACAAGTGGAAATGTTAGTTTACTGCTTGATGTTCAATTCCACCTCACAGGTACTTTTAGGCTTAAAGTAAAAGGGCATAGTGAAGTGCCAGTGATTGGTTGTCATAATATGAGGTTGAGTCTCGTCTTTGATAGTTGTTGATTAGAAATTAGAATCAAACAAAAAAATGTCATGTATGATTCATCACTATCTTGTCAGACAAAGGTAGCTCCAAATATATTTATTTTTTGCCGGGAAAGTAGCTCCAAATATGAGGTCTTCATTGTAGAGGTTGTAGATTACGGACCCACAACTTGAAAATGAATTAGTCCAGAATTCATAGCTGTTTGCACGGGCACAGGGAAACAGTTTTGGGTTTGGCATTGGCTCTGTTCATCTGGCCTGAATCTGAGGTCCTGGAAATAAGGCGATTGTGTTTGGAAGTTTGTGGCATATGAGGGACAAAATCTGGATAGAGGTTCTGGAACAGTTTGAATTCTAGTGAATCTTGTCCCGTGAATATTATCTTAGCTGGATAATGTTTGCCTAGATGAAGCAATTAATCTGCTGGACAATAAAAGTAGAGATGCTATTGGGGAATAAGTTAGGCAGGTGTTAACATGAGAAGATGAAAAAGCAAGGCGCGAGCGCGAGTGCCAAGCATGTGGAAGCAGTAGGGCAGAGAGAGAGAGAGAGAGAGATGCGGGCACAGCTCTCGAGCTTCCAACTGCTACCCATCCCTGTTCTGGCCAAACAAGGAGTGGATTTAGGATTCTAATGCATGGACAAGCTTGTGGGATGTACAGATTCTCTTGGGATAACCATGCTTCCATCTTGTTAACCACTAGTACTACGCAAGACACTAACGTAAGGACACTTAGGAGTTGTACTTTTAGGCTGAAAATAAAATGGGGTGGCATAATGTGACGTTGAGTCACAGTAGGATAGTCGTCCGATTAGAACTTAGAACAAGGAGAATATATTCAGATTTATATCATATCAAGGGACCTTCTTTGAATCTTTGTCACGCACTGAGTCATGACTACCTTGCCAGGATCAAAGCAGCTGCAAATATGGCTCGTCGAAGTCGACAGTTAGCCGTGACGTGATCACTGCACAACTTGGCCTTAGCTGGTCAAAGGCAAGCGAGAATGGAGGATCAGACGCACAAGATTCAGCATCTCTCGCTGATGGCTTGGCCACTCACACCCGCCCAGTCAACACAACACACAACACCATGACATTAGCGTACTGTCAGTGGGGCGCAAAGATCTTGTACTGTTTTGTACTACAAAGCATGGTACTGTGGGAGTAGTGCTGCTACTGCAGATGCAAGTTCACATGGTATATGTACACTACAGTCAGTGTAGAGTATCTATCCATATTCTCACTTTGTTTGGGTTGTTTATGCATGTACGTACCTTGAACTTAAAGACCGGGCTTAGGGTTAATCATCATCTTCATTGCCACTTAGTGCCATCATTGATTCATTCAGATCATGGGTACGGAGACGGCGCGTGGTAAGAAAAACGTAATCTATATATCAAAAGCTCCTCCCTAAAAAGCGCAGAGCTAATCATGCAGACCTGAGGAGGAGGAGGAGGAGGAAGAAGGAAATTCAGATTTGGACAGGTGAACGAAGCAAACATTATGATTTACGCCTCATGCTTCGAGCTTTACCAGACATGCTTAATGAGTTGTGCCAGTGCATCGAGTTTAACTCAGGTTACCCAATAATTATGCTGCCATTTCCATCTAAAGCGTACACAAGGATAAACCCGGAAATCGTCTTTTGATGGTCCCGTATACAGTACGTTTTTTTTTGCAATCTTCGTTCGTACCCGATCTGCACGGCCTGTTCACGAGGAAAAGCAGGAGGAAAAGAGAAAAGGCGTATGTAGGGGGGCAAAGAAAGCAAAGCACCCCTCATTTCACTGGAAAGAGAGGTCACGTCTTCCATATGCTAGGTACACTGCAATCATTTCTGGCCCTAAACAGGAGGAGCAATGGAGCATGCCCATCTCTCCCTCGAACAACTCGGCTGATGGCCTCTTGAGCATCACACAATCTCCTAAACCATCACCCAAATCTCCTAAAAATAAAAAACCACTCTTCCACATATACATATCCTGCTAGTACTTCTGAACCACAAGCACCATGACATGACATGGCGCAGTATGGGCTGGTGTCCTGTGATAGATTTTCATATTCGGCTAAAATGATAGTACCTGACATTGTGCCTCCACTTGAGTGTACGTATGTAGTTAGCCAGTATGATGCCAAGTGAACTGGTACAAACCGATGTGGCAACACGACCAACCTCCACGAGGGCGTCTTGCGTTTATCTTTCTCGTCACCACGAACTAATCCGATTCCTGATTCTTCTTCCACGACGCATGATGGCCAAAACTCCCTTGTCCATTTGCCTCCACTTCAGGCCTCTCCTCCACAGAGGCACGCACTTCCTCCCTGTCATTATCTCCGGCTAAAGATACTTTCGATCGTTTTGTTTAGCGGCCCCTCCAGTAGAATTAGCACACACTTCCCAGTTCCCGAGCTAATTGTCCAGCTGCCGCCGCCTCGGGGAATTCCTTTGGTTGCAAGAATCCCTCAAAGGTGCCGTGGTGGCCTGTGACAGCCGTGCATGCACCACACCACGCTCGCTCCGATAAAGCCCGTGTCTTTCTCGGATGGGATCAATACTAATCTGGTTCCTCTAGACAGAGATTAGCTAGACCCTCCCTCTCGAGCTAACAGCACACTGTTTTTCCACAGCTTGAAATTTTTCACAGGCCCCGAGAAGGAGGCAGGCAGAAAAGGGCGGAAAAGAAGAATTTTCGGCCCCTCCTCCTTTGGCCCAATATTCTACTCACTCCAAGGCAGGTACTCAGGCGGCAGGCGTGTCTGCTCCCTCCTTTTGCAACTTTGCTTCAAACCAGAGCACAGGCATCTTCTTTTGTGTCATTTCATTTGCTACTGACAAAACCTCAGAGGGGCCGCCCTCCTCCCCTGCTCTGCCCACTGCAGTGCCACTCGACTGACTGCTTGTGTGTGTGAGAGGAGAAGAGAAGGCTGCGTGCTTGCTTCTTTTCCTTGGCCTCACCCTTGCTTGCTTCCATGTTTGAGCACACAACAAGCTAGAGGCTAGAGCCCATCTTCCCTCCCAGGTGAATGGCAATGGGGGTGGTTCTTGCCGCTGCTTCCTCGCTGCCCCTGCTGCTGCTTCTCCTCTTCTCCTTCCCTCTCGCGCCCGCCGACGGCCTCCTCTCCCCCAAGGGTGTAAACTATGAAGGTTAGTTCCCTCAAATCAAGAGCCCTCTTGGTTTCTGTTTGTTTTTCTTGCATTGGTGCTCGCCACCTTGTCTGTATCATTCTCCCAGACCAAGAACACCCTGCTATTGCTATTGGGTCTCCTCTGTTCGATCCTCTTGCATTGATGTGTGAAATGAAAATCTCTGTTCTGTTCTTTATGCAGTGCAAGCCCTCATGATGATCAAGAACTGCCTCAAGGATCCCCATGGCGTGCTCAAGAACTGGGACCAAGACTCCGTGGATCCTTGCAGCTGGACCATGGTCACCTGCTCGCAAGAAAATCTTGTCACTGGCCTGTAAGTGAACGACTACAAAAACGTCTCTGTCACAGCTTACCTCCTCTAATACTGTGTACCTGGCCGTCTATCAATCTTGCAGAGAAGCTCCGAGCCAGAATCTTTCTGGCCCGCTCTCCCCGAGCATAGGGAATTTGACCAATCTTGAGATAGTGTGAGTTCTTCTTGCCATAATTAGCCTCACTGTATATGCTGCTTTCAGGAGTAGAGTAGTACGATTTCTCTTGGGTAGGATGAGATCTTACCTTTCGTTCCTCCTCTTTTTGTTTATACAGCCTGCTACAGAACAACAACATCAATGGGCGAATCCCAGCAGAGATTGGCAGGCTAACAAACCTGAAGACGCTTGATCTCTCCAGCAACCAGTTATCTGGTGAAATCCCCAGCTCCGCGAGCCGCCTAACAGACCTCCAATACCTGTGAGTGCAATTCTGTTCTACTGTTACCGGCCTTGAATGATACTCTGGAGGTTTCCTTTTCCATTCATGGCCTGTGCCTCATGAGCCATCATGCCAGCACCTGTTCTCATTGTTTGTCACTGTACTGCTTGCTACCAGGAGGCTCAACAACAACACCCTGTCTGGTGCATTCCCGGCTTCACCAGCCAATTTATCGCACCTTGTCTTCTTGTGAGTATTATTTGCCTCTTCTGCTGTTATGTGCTTCTGTACTGTGTTGGCTCCGTGGTGCTCACTGTGGGACTTCCATCTCAGGGACCTGTCCTATAATAATCTCAGCGGTCCGATTCCAGGCTCTTTGGCAAGGACATTCAAGTAAGGCTACAGTCCCGTCTCATTCTGTCTTTTGACCAAAGTACCATCTCCGGTGCAAACATATTCACCACAAGTTTTTGGAATTATGGGAAAATAATCATCATTTCCTTGCAGCATTGTAGGCAATCCACTGATCTGTGGAGCAGCTAAAGAACAAGATTGTTATGGAACTCTACCGATGCCCATGTCCTACAGCCTGAATACCACGCAAGGTATGCTCAATTGCTCAAACCTGTGCACTGATGAACTGGTTTTGTCCTGAACTGATCAGTAATTACAACTGTTGTAATAACCATTTTTTTGTTCAAAAGGTACTCCGATGCCAGCAAAATCTAAGAGCCACAAAGCTGCAATTGCATTTGGCTCTACAATAGGCTGCATCAGCATCCTTTTCCTTGTCACGGGATTGCTGTTCTGGTGGAGGCATAGGAAAAATCGGCAGATTCTTTTCGATGTCGACGGTAAGTAAGAAAGGAGAAAACTACTCACCGAGCTCGTAGTGATAGAAAGCTTGTGATACTTGATGGTATCGGTTTACTGAATGTGCTGGTTTCTTTGCAGACCAACGGATAGAGAACGTAAACCTTGAAAACTTGAAAAGGTTTCAGTTCAGAGAGCTCCAGGCTGCAACAGAGAACTTCAGCAGCAAGAACATGGTAGGAAAAGGAGGTTTTGGAAACGTTTATCGAGGGAAGCTCCCAGATGGAACTGTAGTTGCTGTCAAGAGGCTGAAAGATGGGAATGCGGCAGGTGGGGAGTTGCAGTTTCAGACTGAAGTTGAGATGATAAGCTTGGCGGTGCACCGGAATCTCCTTAGGCTCTGTGGGTTCTGCATGACTGCCACTGAGAGGCTACTGGTCTATCCATACATGTCAAATGGAAGTGTGGCATCTCGCCTGAAAGGTAAAACACATCAAATTTTCTGGATGGTTTATTTCACAAAAAATAGATAACAGTAGTAGTAACATAGCCAACACTCCTCAGATATAAATTAGTCATAAAGATGCTCATTTTTTGGAGAATGCTCTTTAGAAACCATTACTCGAAAAAAGAAATATAAAAGATTGCATTTGATTCTCACATCTATATTTCTGATCTTCAACTCAAAAAAATGGGTACAGAAAGATTTGTTCCATCCTCACATTCATATTTCTGAACTTCAATTAAAATATGAATACGGAAAGACTTGCATTTGATTCTCACATCATTTGGGTAAACATTTATAATAAATAATTGCTCTTTTTTTATCCAGTCAAAGAAACTCACTTGAGTAAATGTTAACTTTGTTCTAACATAACCAATTACAGGGAAGCCACCACTGGACTGGATCACCAGAAAGGGAATCGCACTCGGTGCAGCAAGAGGCCTACTATACCTGCACGAGCAGTGTGACCCCAAGATCATTCACAGGGATGTAAAGGCAGCGAACATATTGCTAGATGACTTCTGCGAAGCAATTGTCGGAGATTTTGGGCTCGCCAAGCTCCTGGACCACCGTGACTCTCATGTCACCACAGCCGTGAGGGGCACCGTTGGCCACATTGCCCCAGAGTACCTCTCCACGGGCCAGTCATCTGAGAAAACCGACGTCTTCGGCTTTGGGATCCTGCTGCTCGAGCTGATCACTGGACAGACTGCACTTGAGTTTGGGAAGGCATCAAATCAGAAAGGAGCCATGCTGGACTGGGTAAGTTCATTTTCGTTCTCAAATGACAGGGCATGGTTTGAGGCATATGATCTTATCATATTCATACCTGAGGTCTTAATATAACGTTGGCTTCTGTTCAGGTGAAGAAGATGCACCAGGAGAAGAAGCTTGACGTGCTTGTCGACAAGGGACTCGGGAGCAGTTACGACCACATTGAGCTAGAGGAGATGGTGCAGGTGGCGCTGCTGTGCACCCAGTATCTCCCAGGTCACAGACCTAAGATGTCAGAGGTGGTCAGGATGCTCGAAGGCGATGGGCTGGCGGAGCGGTGGGAGGCTTCACAGCGTACTGACTCGCACAATTTCAAGGTGCCCGATTTCACCTTCGGGCGCTGCTACTCTGACCTGACAGACGACTCGTCATTGCTGGTACAGGCAGTTGAGCTTTCTGGACCGAGATGACACCATGACAGGCAATGGAAGGCAAGAAACATCATCAGTTGTTTCCAGCAGGACCTGTACAGAAGAAACAAACCTGCGTAAAATGGCAAATAACACAATGATAATAGCATCTGGTGATACATTCTGTCAGGAAGTGGAGCAGATCCCAGATTCACTGTGTAAAGATCAAAGAAGTATATAACCTAGTTAACTAGGCTGGTATATTACATTAACAGATTCTGTAAACCGTTGGTACACTAAAGGTGACGGAGTAATATATTTGTAGCTGCAAGTTTTGGTTCTCTTTCCCCTTTTTTGTTTATTCTAGCTTCATTGGTTATACTTTTGTAGAGACTGTTGCCGTCGGATTGTAACGACCTGTCAGCATTATGTTGTCTTCACATTGTTATAGAGTTCCAAAACTCTAGTCAACTTGTTTCAATTTGTAGCGTAAAATATAGCAAAATCTTTGTCAAGAGATAAATGAACATGTTATGTGAACTGCCAACTCCATGCAACCTAACATCAAATTCGATGACAAATATCTCAAAAGGAAAAAACATATGCTTTCAACCACAGGAGGCTAAACAAAAGAATAAGCAGAAAACAACCACATAATATGTTCCGGCAGCAGGGTCGGTGATCTTACCCACATCTAGACCACAGAATATGGAGACTAGAATCTGTGAAGTGCTTGAAGAACACCGCAGAGTCAGCCTCGCACCAGACCACATCTCCTGGTAGAAGTTTAAGAGGCTCTCGCGTCTTACAAGAGAATCAGAGTAGGCATCGTCAAAGTTGACAGATCCATGACTCTGATGTTGTCGGCACCACCATCAATATTGCCAAGCTATGCCTCAGAAGGGTTGTAATTCGATGCCATCTTGAAATTATGGTGGTTGGTCTCTTCCTACAAATGCACAAGATCAAGCAACTCATATTATTTGCGACCGTGAATGTTAATCAATGTTAGAATGTAGCCAACATGCCATGAAAATAGCTGACGATGTGCAGGGAGAATGTCTTAGGATGTATATGCAGCCTGAATATGTTGTCAGCTCTGTAGAGTTTTGTGTCCCATTTAATATATCTCAAGTTTTGGGACTAGAAGAGAAAGCCTCAAAAGATAGTTCAAAGGTATGCCATTCAGAAGAAAAAAATAGTTACTGGTTTCTATTAGTTTTATACTTGTATGCATATGAACAACATATAGGCAAAGATACAAAACAAAGTCATTTTAAGACTAGGAGTGCAGCAACACAAGTTAACAGCTAATTAGCAGGACTTCCAGTCACATATAGGATATAGCCTAGTCATGGAAGAGATTGGATGGTGATTTAACAAACCATTTCATATGAATAATAGCAGCGAATCAAGTGAAAAAGATGCGAGTAAATTCATTTCCTACACTGAACATCAACTAAGATATTTGCAGATCTATACGATTCTAAAGAAAACTATCTAGTGACATGGCAGGCTGCTTTAGAACTTTTCGCATGTATCTCAGCTTCATATCTCTTGCTGGGGTTCCGAAAAAGTAGAACAGCTAAGTAAGTGCCAACGAATGGCCAAAACCTCAAACTTTGGAATCCGAGAGACCCTTCCCTTCTTTCTCTTTTGCAAGAGATATGCACAAAGCGAGCAAGGAGCATCTCCCACCCTTTGCCTGCTTTTCTTATACCACAGTGCCTTCTAATTCTTCTATCTTTGGGTTTATTCCAATTCAAGTGACAGGTAGTTATTTTTATCTGAAATTTGTATGGTTTACTTCAGAAAGTAGTTGACATGTAATTGCAAATCCATTAGGAAGAGATGGGTAGATATATTCATCCTTAAAAAGGATACAATAACTAAAATCCAACATAATGTGTAGCACCTTATAAATTAATAACTCTTCAAACTAGGTATCTAAACCCAAACTCAGGTGTGCCAAATTACAGCAAATACTTATCAGAAATGATGTAGCAGTTGATGATTGACATCGAGGCAAGCAGCGGAGCAGCAACATCCACAGAAAACCACAAGATACACATGCTGCATTCCTCGCCCCCGTGAATGGCACCGCTTGTCACTCACTGGATTCCAGTGCCACCTATTAGTACTCCAGACTGAAATTCCAACACTGACTTCTCCCACTCACTCCCAAGTAAGTTCAGAAAAAAGACCGAAAGCCATGAGAGAGAGAAGAACATGAGAAGATACATACCCACATGAATAGGCCACACTGGATACTATCCACAATCCTCACCAAGACCTCTCCACCTACAAGTTGCAAGATTACATGTTCATGAATTATAATTTCAATTGCGAGCTTTTGGAGCAGGAAGCTGAAGGGAGAAACTTTCCATGGGCCAGGCCATGCGATGGATGCCATGCAGCACCAAGCGCAGTATACTGCCATGCTGATGCTGTATATCTCTGCACATCATGTGACACACAGGTTCATTCTGCTAATCGTGTAGCGTCGCGCCATGAGCGTGTGCTAGTCTGTGTAACCTGTAAGAGTGCACCCGCAGTGCTTAAATGCCACGCAGATTCAGCAGCACTGTGTACCATCTGTGATGCACAGGTGCACTCTGTCAACCCAATTGCTCAAAAGCACCAACGAGTACCTGTGCTGCCACTCCCAGCTGTTGCCATTCCAGCTGCCTCTGTCGCAGAGGCCGAAGCTGCTACCACTGTCCATGGCAACATGGAAGAGGGAGATGAAGTGGACTCTTGGCTCCTGCTCATAAGAGATTATGATGACAACAATTGTACCAACAACATAGACAAAAACTTCAAGCTTTTTGGATATGATATGTATTATGACGAGTTCACTTGCAACCCAGGACCAGAAGAGGAATACAGACTACAAGAACAGCAGCATGAGCATATCAAGTACAGAGAGAAGGAAGGATATGAGTGTGCAGTACCTTCACAAGTTGTCATGGCGAAGGAGAAGCAAGAGACCAGTTATGGAATATTAGGGGCTGAGCAGGCTGCCTCCATGACCGTTGGGGCTAGTATCTACACAGCTTCCATCAGCAACAGCGTGAGTTAATCTATTACTTTGCTTTAACTATCATGCAGCGATCTATTTATCTTTTGAATTAGTACCATTTCAATTTCAGGTTAGTCATTCCTACATTAAAACAATGCAGTATATCAAAAGATTGACTAAACCAATTATTGATACAGCTCACCTTGGACACAACATCCAGCTTATTGCCTTTTTTCCATTTTTCTCTTATCTCTGTTTTTTCAATCTTTCTGGGCCAGGCTTTCATACTGATAATTTCTCTAAGTTCTCTTCCCACATACTGCAAAAAGGAGCTGGCTAACAGCATTTTTTTACTTCACTGCTATATTCTCTCTGGCCTTAAACAGTGTAATAAGCCACCATAAATATAAATGCAGAAAGATAACTCCTAGAGAACTTAGCTTGCATGTTCCTCTGCATCTAAACTTTGAACTGCCCTTAGTTACAGACGAATCTCAGACTAATTTACCAGCATATCTGCATATATGTGCTTGTTTAGTTTGGGAGTTACTGTTTATCTTTCATGTTATTGCAGTGTGTTTGAAACCGGAACTTCTCCTCCTAATAACATATTCCGGTGACTATTTCTTAATTCTGTCTCAGATATCTTTCTCGTCAATGGAGGTTGGTATAGTACCAGAAGACATCAGATCAGATGTCTCAAACACCAACACCCTAAGAACAAGAGGAGCCATGGAACTCTCAGGCCATTCACTTCAAATGCCAGTGCATTTCAGCTCCATGGACAGAGAGGCCCGGGTCCTCAGATACAAGGAGAAGAAGCAGGTGAGGAAGTTTCAGAAGACCATAAGGTATGCAAAAAGGAAGGAATATGCAGAAGCACGACGACGGATAAAGGGTCGCTTCGCTAAAATATCAGATATCGAACATGAAGTAGACCACATGTTGACAACACCAGCCCTACAAGTACCAGATAGTAGTCATGGTAATGTTCTGTGGTTCTGAATTCTAATGTAATGAGATAAGGAAATTGTGTTGACAGACACTGGATGATAGGCTCAGTAATCATATGGCTCGGTGCATTGTGTATCATTAGCAATAGTGTACTGCGGTTTGGTTATCATAGTAGTGCAGTTTGCCTGTAACTTTACTTGCAAGATATCTAAATAATTATTACTTGCTCACCATATGATGACGCCATGTGTAGTCCAACGTAAATTTGAAGTGTGGAATAAAGAAAAACTTCGAACCAGTCTTTAAAAAAAACTTCTAACAGATACTTCCAGTAATTGACAACAATAGAAACAAAGATTGGGGCTTCTACTATTAGTAACATGTGTACACATGAAGGTAACAACTCTACTTTGTGTTGGACAAAATGGAGAATAGTACATGGCGGACTTGGAACCACACAGTCCCACTAACCAGTGATCTATCATCTATTAAACAAAAAACATCAAGGCTTACCATTAGCAAATACATACAAAACAATAAATCGAGGCTACAAACTTCTAGGAAAACAATTACCACCATTGGCAATTTCGTGACCAGTGCACTAATTTTTTTTTCGAGAAAATTTGAAAAGCCTTTGCGTTTCATTTCACTTTAAAAGGGAGAGAATTCAGTCTTACAAGCGTCCTAGCAGGTAAAAGAAAGAAAAATACAGGACATAATCCATCTTTGAGAAAGGGTTGTAATTGCACTATGCTCCATCTTTATGTTTAGTAAAAGTGCATGAATTCTTGCTTTGAGAAGGCACATAAATTTAATAACCTGCTGTGCTATCTCAAGTAAGCTGATTAGAAACATTGCATATAATAAAATTTTGAATGGGGATACAGGCAGATACGTATACAGGCCGTGATTTCTATCACATATTGTGTCAGTGATATTATAGTTTTTTTAATAAGGATAGCATACAGTGAGACCTTAGTTGACACAAATGGACAATGCTCTCATGATATATATCTGTGAATTTTACACAGAGAAAGACAAGCATAACAGAGCAATGATTCAGACACATTGCACAGCATGGTAACATATCAGCTCTATGACATAATGAAGCAGATAAAACAGATCAACTAATCATCATGTTCCTCTTGATCTTCAGAATCTATACTGTTTGATCAATCCTCAAATTATGTTCTTGAAAAATATTAATCCTCGTGTTCCTCTTCAGATTCCGAATCTAAACAAAAGGGGGAAATAGTGAACATCATGATACATAAGCTAATCTGCGCCATATAGCTAAATGACCATAAATACAAGTATCTATGAGGCTAAGACTGAAGTGATGACGTAGTAAAATAACCAAGAACTTAACTCAAAGAAAAACAACAACACGACTTCATATTATAACAATCAAGAAAGAGGAACATACCAGATCTGATGTCATCCCCAACATGCCCTCTCGACTTAATTTGTCTCACGAGCATCCGATACATTAAGACAAACCAATATATATGTAGAACAAGGAGGGAGAAGAGAAGACAGTTGAACACATAATAATATATGGGCCCATCAAATTTATGGTTCTCCTTGTCCAAAATCTGAACAGCTTCAAAGCTGATATTTTTTAGAAGAAATGCAGAGATTTCAGTGACATTCTAGAGTTATCTAAAGTATTGAATCACATATATGAACAAAAATACTCGCATGTACCTTGTGCTCCGGAGAACCCAGAATGGAAAATATATCAGGCGAAGGATAACCCAAGAAATGACAAAAAGAAGAAATGATACATCAGCAACCAACTGGCGGCCACTGTACTTCGAAATTTTCCCCACCTCCAGGAACACATCACTTGCATCATGAATGGCAAGGACAACTGAACCCACGCGTGCAAATCTGTTCAAAGAAACTAAATTAATTTGGAGTGTCGAAGAAAAACATGTTCAGGTGTTCTCACAACTGCTGGTAAAAGGCAGATAAATGTCTAATTCTTATGCACTTCCTATCAGTTATCAGCTGGGTATAAGATGACAACTCAATCTGGCAGAAACAGAGGTAAAAATCACCTACTCTGTTCTCTACCAAGAAAAAATACCAGCCATACAATCAAGTCACGTCGTAGTTATTCCTATCCAGCATACTTCCCTTCCCTTCTACAAGCAGAAAAGTTGTTCCTCACTGTTTTAACTATTGGTTCAGTCAAGGCTGTCAGGTAAACTCCCTAAGATTATGGAGGAGTGTAACAGAGAAACAGTACAGGCAAAGCTGATCAATACATGAACCGATAGAAAGAATACCCACATGTAGACATAGTATGTATTGTGTCTGAATTTGATATCTCTATTTTACATAACGTCAAGATCTACCCTTCCATATCCCTTTCAAGTATATGCTTATGCAGGTATACAAGCATGCACAGGAGCCCAAATAGCCAAACGCTAATATCCACATGTATTTCCTATTGCACCCTAGCAAGTCACGCTCTCATCACTTGAATGATGACAAGAAGCATATAAGCTAAATAGCGAGTAATGATTGCAACACAGAAAAAGACACTAGAATTCAGTTGATTTAAACCAGCTTGAGGAATATCCAGATAGCTAAAGCCTAGAAATACCTGAATATGTAAGACATTGCGATGAGAAAAACAGATGCTACGTGATGAGTCATTGAAAGACCAAAGTCCGAACGCCTTGTTTCCCAAAATAGAAGGGCAATTATCGAGTACATATAAAAACCAGCACCATACATGTAAACCGCCTTTAGTTTAAACCTGGAGAAAAAAAGAAGTATTTATTGATAACTAGGAACCTGAATAAAACAATCTAATGAACATGGGAATCAGAATTGTGTATTACTTCATTCTTTGATCTGGCCAAATCTGATCTCCCGGACCAACCCAGAAATTCATTGTGTTGGTGAACCATGGCTCGTTGTACGTCACGGTCAATGCCAGTATTTCCGCGGAAAGGAAATAAACGCCTTTCCAAGCGGATTCCTTGAATTTTCTGACCTTTATCCTCCCTGCATATGTCTCGGAATCAAGCTGGGCATCCCCCTTCCCAAAAATCATACGCTTGGCTAGCCACTGTAGACAGAATGCAGAGGTGATAGTTAGCCAATGGGTGTCTTGGAATATGATTAGCTCGTGGTGTTTCCTGAAGAGGGAGTAACCCGTAACGAAAGGCGCCAAACAATGCACCGAGTAACATCCTTCAGATTTATTTGTTTTGTTGAGTGACTAAAACTGGTCAGGTATTCAGGTGCAGCAATGTGTACATGCAGGAATTAATTGATAAATCCCATTATGAACCCTCTCCATCCTCGACTCCGGCGGCTTTTCCTCCCGGATAGCAACCGACACAGCTAGGGGTAACCACACCAATTAGCATTTCACTGTCATGGCTAAACTAACTCATTCTACCAGACCTGTGTTAATCATGACGACAGTAGCAGATTATTGTACTAGCAAACAGTTACCAGAAAACTGTTTTCTTTTTTTTTTCTTGTAAAAAAAAAGAAAACAGTCGTGGTGATCTGCGCCGCTATTGCCTTCACAAACTAGTACTACGTGCTCTAGAATCTAGTCCCTAGTAGTAACAAAATGAAGGCGTAGGGTAGGACAACAGGGGGGTAGGAAATGGAAACTGAGCGGCGCGCGGGGGACAGTGTGAGGACCTGGAAGGCGAAGCGGTCGAGGAGGAAGCGGACGGCGAGGAAGAAGGCGACGAAGAAGGGGAGGACGACGAAGTCGGCGTGGGCGGGGTAGCTCTCCGCCTCCCAGTCGATCGGTGGGACGCCCATCGCGGCTCGCCGGCGGGGATGTCGGGTCGGACGGACGGTGATAGGGGAGGCGGAGCGTGTGGGCTTTTTATGGTGCGTGGTCGACGGTTACCCAAACCGAGGGGAACCACGGCGTGGCTGGCGGCTGAAGGCGACGGCGGATCTCCCACCGGGAGCCTGGATGAACGGCCGAGATCGGTTTGCTCTGGGGGTTGGCGGCTCGTTGACCCCACCACGACTGCACTACGATTTTGAACGCCTTTTCGAAAAATCGACAATTCTAGAATCTTTGAATTGTTCCTGTGCGGGGAGGAATCTTCCCGGCTTCCCCTCCGTGATGAAGTTTCCTTGGAAAACATCGTCTTCTTTAACGCGCGCCTTGTTGAGGTGTAATTTCTTTCATGCCAGGTGGATTGGGATATGAGGGGATTGTTTCATTAAATCTCTTCAAAAAGTTTTCATCTCAATACACTATATTGTTAGAATATTAGAAAAAATCCACATGGGATTAATTATCGAAATAAACATCACATATGACTAGCACATCTAACCACGTAGAACAAATCAGACATATCTAGCATAACTTTATATGGACCAAATACTAGTGTAGACATATAGAGAAGTATTTTATTTACATACCTGTTTGTTTGACTGGGAAGGTGCCCACCACAAATCGTTGTCGTTGTCGGTCATGGCGATGAAGATGACGTAGATGTATTGCCAACTTCGAAGCGAAGTTAGTACGGCTGCAGCCGGGGAGTCGACACAGCTGTAGTCGGACAGAAGCGAGCAGTTGCACGCAAACACTCTAAATAAACCTTATCGCCCGTCTTCCGGTGTAGGATCAACCTGCATGGTTTTGGAGACGTGCTCTCCAAACGGTCGTGCACGCGGTCGCCGGGATGGAGAAGCCTGAAAGCAGCACCGCAAAACGAACTACGTAGTAGACACGGGAAGGAGTGGTAAACCGGTTGCCAAGTTTGTTCTAGACACGTCCACCCTCTTCTCTACCTATATAGAGAACGTTGACTTCACGCGGTGGGAGCATATGACATGTGTAAAGCATGTATATGTCTGTTGACACATAAACAAATAGATGGTGAACTCTTTCTATTCTCACTTACTTAGTGACTAGAACAAATCACCTTATAATAAGCTTCAACTCTCTCCCAACTAATAGTATGAGAATAAACTTTAATCGCACGTTCACCTCCTGTACACAACATGCACTATCCTGCATGAGCCTTTGAGATTTTCAATTTTTTCAGGGCAACTAATGGGGCAAGCCCAATAAAATCCAACGTTTTACTTTTTTTAATCTACACAAAAATAAAAGCAGTTTCTTATGGATATGTAGGAATTTTATCCCATTCAAAACAGACTTAGTAAACCAAATATTAGGGATTTGTTGAGATATGAGACAAGACATTAAAATTGTATTGGTGATACATGTGGAAAGTAGGAGACGTTGCATCAATTATAAAATCTGAAATGACCCTTGGATTCCTACTTTCCTATTAGTGTTAACTAGGGATGAAAACGGAACGGAAAAATAAAAATGGAATGGAAATACGGAAACAAAGACGTTTGGGGAACTCAAACTCAAACGGAACAACTTATTCCGGTGAAACGACCACGACCACGAAAACGGAAATTCCGTTTCCAAGATTACGAAACTTTCCATTTTTTCATGCGTGATGGTTTTCAAATGTAGGGAACATTTAGCCATAACCAAAGATCTAAATAAAAAAAAGAAAAATAACCGAGCATAGTTTGTATGTGATCCGCATTAAAATTTCTAAAACATCTTATAATCCAGAAAATAACAAAATATAGGAGTAAAATATTGTGTATGCCAAAAAGAGAGCCGGCAGTCATTTTTAGGCAGTAATTTAAACACCTACTTTCTCAATTTCTAAATATAAAATGTTTTAGTATTTATCCACATTCGCATCTTTCTATACAAATATACGTAGACACATTTGTGGGTGTAGATTCACTCATTCATTTTAATATGCATTTAGACAAATATATAATACTTGATACATGTTATATTAAAAACGGAGGATACACACCAAGCAAATGAATTTTCAAAGATGCATTATCAAATTTGGGACTGTGAACGTGACAGAAGCTTTTTCTCCTAACCTAACCGCCGCCGGGAAGGAGCTCTTTCTCCGGCCGCGGACGAGCTGGGCCCTCTCCCTCCACTTACTGCTTCGGCGGCAGGAGGGAGGGGACCACGTCTTCTCCGTTTTTGCATGGGAGTTAGGCTTTGGATGGTTTTGGCATGGTGCGTCCTTGGGGTGGTGGGAGCGGCGCCCGGGCAAATAAATTTGCCTCAACTCTACTTCCACACCGACGTTTTTCTTCATGGAGACGTCTCGGAGTTGGTGGCATCGTGTGTTTGCCGATCTTTCATATCGGTGGTTTTAGGGTTCATGGATGGTGTCGGCGAGGCGGTGGCGGCGACCCCATCAGGTGTGTCTCTCCTTCTGCTTTGTCCCCGTTGTTGTGGCGTTGTCTCCGGCGTCATGGTGGAGCAGGGAGGATGTGTCGTCCAGGAGTACGCGCAGACTGTTGTTTGCGTAGTTGACAGCTGGAAGATGGTGTATTCTAAGCTGGGTTTGTGGTTGGAGGTTGACAGTTTTGACTTTCTCGTTCGACGTCATAGTCGTGCGGAGATGTCAGTTCTGAAATTCGATGGCGTGTCCGGGGACATGTTGCTCCGGTCTGATTCTTTCAACGACGATGGTTTTGATTCTGGCAAACTACTTTTGAGATCTGTAAAGTTGTTGATCAGCGATGGAGCCGCATCGAGCTCATGTGAAGAGGTGATATGTCTTCCGTCTCTTTGGTGGTCACTTTGGTGCTGTCGAAGAAGGGGTAGATGTTGGTTTTTTCGTTTGGTGCCGTCGAAGAAGGGGTAGATGTTGGTTTTTTCATAGATTTATCCTATCTTTTCAGGTATGTAAGTTTAGTGTGTACGTATGTTGTAACTTGATCTTTTTATATAAATGAAACGAGAACGGAATATCTACGTTAGAAATCCTTACGCGGCGGACTACTCTGTGATCCCTAGACGCGTTTCGGTGGCCTGGCGCGTCGTACCTTTTGCTGAGAGTGGTCCCACGTGAGTGTCTGCGCCTCCACCATGGTCCATGTATCGATTCCCACATGCTGCATGTTCTTTTTTGTTTGGATTATCAGTAGCAGGACCTGACCAATTCTCCGCGCCATCGATCAATCATCAATAGTGTAGGCGCTATTCATGCATCGAACTGCTAGCTTAACTTGCTACATTTACGAGTATGAATTATGATGTACGTGGAACAAAGTTGGGTGATGGCCGGCCGTACATCGGCATCTCGCTCACCAGCGCCGCCGACAGTTCCGTTGGCGCGACGAAGCTGTGTCGAGGTGACTTCTCCTTTCGTTCGAGCGGCTTTACGAAGCAAGGGATTAGCCGGCTACCTAGAGTGTGTTTAGTTACATTTCTTAGCTAGCTCAGCTAGGTCGACCTTGCATCTCAGTTCAAATACGATTAAATTCATGACTATACGATAGGAGTAGTTACCTAGCTAGCCTACCAAGAAATTGTGATCAAGCATACAGAGAGCGCAAAGATGAGAGATGGAATCAGTAATTCAGTATACGCATATGGAGGTCGTTTCTTACCCTACTCTTCTGATAATAGTTAGTACCCACTATATACTAATCGATTTTATCCATGTATTCATGATATAATTATCCACCATACAATTGATATAGGTACCCTACTCACTCGATAATAGTTACTCATAAAAAATTACGCAGTTACCCACAGATACTTACTACGGAACAATAAGAATTGAGATCTAGTTTCAAAACAAAAACTATTCATTGATGTGGTGGGTAATTTACATACTACGGTTTGGATTACTCACGTATCACATGTGGGTAACTTTTGGGTCCAAAAAAAATTTGTCGAAACCTATCAACATGTGATCTAGTTTCGAAAATCTCATCTCGACTAGCCCAACGGTGAAAACGGAATTGAAATCGGATAAACGATTTAACCTACAAAACTTTTTGAACGTAGAATTTCTACATTTAACGCGGACGGTAATCAATTTATTGCCTGCATGCACATTCGTTGGCCTTTTCTGAATATAAGACTACATACACACGCTCAAGACCCTCTTTTCGGCCTGATTAAGATTTAAGAGTAAATTTGCACATGTGCCAAGTTCCGGGTTGTTGGAATTTTTCTTGTCCGGATGTTCTATGGTTAACGTTAATCTCAGACCGTTCTGAACGTAGCACGGTCCAATGAGAATCGTATTACCATGAAAAAAAAATGAATTTTCAAATTCAGCCCCCGCGGAGATATTCCAACGGCGAATCTGGAAAAGTGCGATTACATTTCGTTCTCGCCTGGCGCTCAACGTGGCGCCAAGTGAACCGCCCCAGACCTATCGCTCCGATCCGGCCACCTCCTCCACTCCACTCCCGACCCCACGATCCCTAGACCCGGTCCACCACACCTCCAACGCCAACGCAATCTCCCCCGTCTTCCTTTCCCTCCTCCCACCCGGCCACCACCACCAGTCCACCAATCCCGACACGCCGACGAGCGGCTCCGCCTCCCTCCATCCCAGACCCTCCCCCCGGAAGCTTCCAGAACAATGGCGAGGCTCCTCGTGCTCCGCTCGGCGCCGTACCACCGCTCCACCCTCTCCGCCGCCGCCACAACCCTCCTCTCCCCCTCCAAGGCCTCCTTCCCCCACCCCGCCCGCCGCCTCCTCCCGTCGCCCCTCCGCCTCCCGGCCCGCGCCATCGAGTCGTCTTCTTCGTCGGGGGCCACCAAGCAGGAGGAAGCGCCTCCGGCCGCCGGCGAGGCCCAGGAGCCGCTGCCCTCCGCGCCGGCGTTCGTGGTGGAGGACCTCGGCTGGGGCACCCAGCTCGCGGTCAAGCTCAAAATGCTCGTGGCTCCGCCGTGGCAGCGCGTCCGCAAGGGCAGCGTCCTCACCATGAAGCTTCGGGGCGAGGTATGCTGCGTGCTCTACGGAACCGCGACACTTGCAGATTCTGCTGTGTGTTCAGCTGTTCATTTCACTCTCACGCGCCTGCCACTGATATTTGATCATTTAACTGATATGACAATTTGATACTGTATTTGTGGAACTGGAACTTTATCGTGTGTGTTTGTGGTTGCAGGTGACTGATCAGTTGAAGACCCGCTTCTCGTCAGGGCTCTCACTGCCTCAAATCTGTGAGAATTTCGAGAAGGCAGCATATGACCCGCGGATATCAGGGATCTATCTGCACATAGAGCCGCTGAGCTGTGGATGGGGAAAGGTGGAGGAAATCAGAAGGCACATTGTGGATTTCAGCAAATCTGGTAATCAGAAGGCTATGCTGAATTTGGTACCTTATTTCAAGTCTATCATATTGTGAACAAGAATTGAATGTGTCTGTAGGTAAATTTGTTGTCGGTTATATGCCTGTCGGTGGGGAGAAAGAGTACTACCTTGCTAGTGCGTGCGGTGAGCTGTATGCACCGCCAAGTGCTTATGTTGCTCTGTATGGTCTAACCATTCAGCAAACATTTCTCAGAGGTAACTGCATGTTCGGCGATTGCATGATACCTCTCTGTTTTTTTTTATAACTTGACTTGATATGGTTATTGGTTAAGTGTGCCCTGAAGCCTGAACGAGAAGTATTATTTTTCTGCTGGTCCTCAATCCTGTTTAAAATTTCACCTGTTAGCGGTGGAAGTTTGTTGCTTATTCCCAGTGATGTTATGTTGCAACAGAAGAGAACTACAGAAGTGCTTTCGTACATGAATTCCTTCTGTTATTTTATAATAATAACCCTTCATTCTGTTATAACTTTCAGTGCATTCTGATAGTTTAGCTTCTCATCATGAACCAACTTTAGTAAGCTGGATGAAGCTAAGTTTTCTTTTGTGTCCGCTAAGACTTTTTAATTCGATTTTTAAGGTGTGCTTGAGAAAGTTGGAGTACAACCTGAAATTCAACGAATTGGTCGATATAAAAGTGCTGGTGACCAACTTGCACGCAAGAGCATGTCAAGTGAAGTTAGGGAGATGCTGGCCGCGCTGCTCGATAATATTTATGGAAACTGGCTGGATACAGTATCTTCTATACGTGGTAATTTAAATAAAATCTCTTTCACTTTGACATATTTAATGGAAACGTCTCATTAGATACTTCTTTTTGTAGGGAAGAAAAAAGAAGAAATCGAGGAATTTATTAATTCAGGAGTCTATCAGGTCGAGAGACTTAAGGAAGAAGGTTGGATAACTGATCTATTGTATGACGACGAGGTACACATTTCTTCCTAGATCACTAAGGTGGCAAGTAAATTATAGAAGACTAAATCAAGATAAGCTAGTTGCTACCACATCTTCTGCCCAACCCAGTGATTAATAATTTGTATTAGGAATGTAAAGTGATGTTTCACTCTCTTTGTTTCACGGCTCTGAAAATAGTATGGCGTGTTGTAGGTACTAGGTAGAGATTGAACAGATCAAACGAGCACACATGAATAAGAAATAGGAGACATGAGATGCAAATTTAGTCCCATAGCTTGATGTCCCTATTTATATTTCAGGTGTACAGAAATGAGGCCCTTGGCCATTGTTAGTGCACAAATAGGAAGTTGTGTCTACACGGGACTCTTTGATTAGATAGAAAAGGGACTTCAGAGTTCTAGTTTAGGTAAGTGTCCACACGTAAGGAAACATCAAATCTTCCTACAAGAACATGTACTGATGTACTTGATATGTAAATTGCTAGCTCAAGCTTAGTTGGAGTTTCTTTATGGAAATGTGGGCATGTTCAGGATACACAACTTGTCAAACTGGAAAATTAAGTATGGAATTTAGCATTATGCACTATTTGTTTGAATTAGCATACTGAATTATGTATTGGGCTGCCCTTGTTTTTGTTGGCATTGTCTTATTCAATAGATAATGACAATGTTGAAAGAGCGAGTAGGGCAGAACGACAAGAAAAGCCTGCGTATGGTGGACTACAGGTAATTTGGATATTTATAGTTCTGGAAAACTGGGGAGAAAGCGGACATCAGCCAGTTGCATGATCTTTTATTCTTTTTAGTTTTTTTCTTGCGCCCTTTTCAAATATAGATGCTTCAAACATACACATAAAGTCATAAACACTTTTATACACATTCTTATAAGATAGCCACAAATAGAGGCCCTCTGTTTCTAGGCTGAACAGGCCAAAGTGGACCTAGCTTGTTATTGGAAGGATAGCGGTAGAGGTCAATAGACTTGGACTTGGGTTCATGTGATCCTGCAAATGAGCATTGGTACAGATGGCAATTTTTTTACAAGTGCGGCTGTTACTTCCAAGGGCAGGGGGAAGTAAAGGGTTCCTTCTTACCTTAATTGTCAAGAGGCACAAGCTAAATGATGACTGTATAATTTAAAGAAACGAGAAACTTTCTAAGTGAATAGATGGTAGGGCTCATATCCCTTAGCTGGTGTCAGCTAGGCCCAACTAAGCTCGGGGTGTGGGCTGCAGTGGGTGTGTCCCTGGCCCCACATGACACTCGTCCTGTTCCATATCAAATGCTGTGATTTTCCTTTCCTATACTATGCAGTATTTATTCATTATCATTATGTGTGCACACTTCCTTTGTTTGGTATTGTTCAATGTTGCTTGATTTATCTGGAAAGTCAACACCACGAGCTTGTTGTTTCCTTTACTGAACTGACATTTGTCTGCCTTACCAGTAAATATTCACGTGTACGAAAATCAACTCTTGGAATAGAAGGAGGAGGAGAATCAATTGCGGTGATCAGAGCATCTGGAAGCATATCACGAACTCGTGGCCGACTGAGTGTTGGTAGTTCTGGCATTGTTGCTGAGCAATTAATTGAGAAGATACGTACTGTTAGAGGTATTTATGACATGTTCCGTGAGCAATCAATTGGAGTATCTCATATGCAAATTTCATTTCTAAGTTTCTGTATTGACTGGGTAGATTTGTTGACTTTGATTTGAAACCCCTGAATTCTTATCGTAGTATCGAAAAAGTTCTTTTAAACAAACCAGCGCTCAAGTATTGTACAATTTTAAAGATGCTAGATGCAGATTCCTTTCGTTTAATCTCCTCCCCTTAGTATCTTTTTAACCAATTGAACTATATCTTCATAAATAACGTAAAATAATCATATTACTTGTAAACATATCTTTATGATGCTCCACATGTTCTTTTTATTTTGTAAATATTCTTGTGTTTTTTTTAAGATAAAGAAATAATACCTGGAATGCTACTGTCCTCATCATGCAATCTTATCCGTCAAAATTCAGCCATGCTGATTCTCTGATACCCGAGTGACCGAGATTTGGTCCAACAAATATATTATATTTGAACAATTTTTAAACTGGATTCAGTCCCTAGTTTTTGGTTGAGATGAAATTTCACAGTTCCATTGCAATGATCATGGATTGTAGAAACATTTGGCATTAGCTTATATAAGCACACCACATATAATGCAAGCTTCTGTTATACTCCCTACATTCCTAATTATAAGATGTTTTAGATATTTCAATATGGACTACTTTCAAATTAAAATGAGTGAACATATACAACAAAATGTGTCTTGATACATGTGAATCAGAAAAAAGTTAAAACATCTTATTTGTAGGAACAGAGGGAGTAGTTTATATTTTCTGTACAGAATAATTCCATCATCTTAATATACAAGTTTCTTACCCTTTCCAGAGTCAGAAAAGTATAAAGCTGTTATCCTCCGTATAGACAGCCCTGGTGGTGATGCTCTTGCTTCTGATCTGTAAGTTCTACCCCAGGATTCACTTATCCAGCAGAAGCAGCAGCAGTGTTTCAGTTATGTACTGGTTATTCTTATTTAACTAGGATGTGGAGGGAAATTCGACTTCTAGCTGACTCCAAGCCTGTGGTAGCTTCCATGTCTGATGTTGCTGCAAGTGGTGGATACTACATGGCAATGGCTGCACCAGTCATTGTTGCTGAGAAACTTACTCTAACAGGTTCAATTGGAGTTGTTACAGGTGATCCTCATCACCTTGTATTTGTGGTTGCTAGACTAGCAATCAGTCTTCCACATCAAATTCTAAGTTCTCTTACAACAGTCTAAACTTTAACTTAAATTTGGCTCCGTTTCAGAGTTTTGCTAGTGAATCTAGCTGTTGTTGAGTGTTTGTTCCTCATTTTAATATTATTGTATTGGAAGAACAGGGAAGTTCATCCTTCAAAAGCTCTATGAGAGGATTGACTTCAATAAAGAAATTCTATCTAAGGGTAGATATGCAGAACTTAACGCTGCTGATCAACGCCCTTTAAGGTAAGATTAACACATGTTGATACAGTATCATTACATGTCTTCTTTGGTTTTTACTTTTTAGATAGTTGATCCATGTATCGACTCTGAGTGACCCATGATGTATCTCTCTTTGTAATCGACTTTAAATAAATTAATAAAGGCCGTATGCATCAATCGATGCAGAGGCCGGGACTCCCTTTTTCTAAAAAAAAACACTTTCAGTCGTCACAGTATATTGAGAGAATAAAATATGAAAGTAATATTCGTGGAGAGCCCACTGGATCCAACTACATTTTGTTAAGGAGAAGGATCTAACAACCTTTACCAGGTTGTTACAATTTACAAAAGGAGTCTGATACCGCCAGAATTAGAATCAAGTTAATAATTATACGAAAGCACACTGGGAATTTGGAGTGGTGCTATTGTTTAATGATCCCATGTATCTGCACTTTTAGGAGTGGAATATTGGTTTTATCATCTGATTTAAGCTAGCATATTGTACCTTCGTCATCATATTTTTCTCTTCAATTGTTTTGAAATTTCTGGTTGTCCTATTTTTCTTCTAAATTTTATGTTTCCCTTTTTTCTTCTACATTCTTATTTTTATTTGTTAAGTATGTTGGCTGAGTTGCGATGTGTGCCAAAACCACCGCCATGTCATCCAAACTCCAAAGCGTCTTTCTGAGGGTGGAAAGTGGCAGTGGATAATACAAAATATCGGATTTTCATATTTGAGAAAGTGAAATGTGAACATTTTCAAGGGTTGAGGGGCAGGGTTGTCTGGTATTGGAGTTTGCTAACATAACCTAAATTCGTTTAATGGTTGAGGGACTAAAATGGACATCTCCAAAGAAAACTTTGCATCTGTTTAGTATGGTTGTTTAGGTGTAAAAGGAGAAGAACATAAATGTAGGTTGCACCTTCGCTTAGCTAACAAGTTTAAGCGTTTTCACCTCGGTTCCTTGGATAATAATAATGCTAGTAGTTACGTACATCATTGGCATATCTTTCCCACCCAAATGGAGCAATTAGTGCAGCGGGATAACTGTTTTACTACTCCAGGCTGTGTGCGCCAACAGCCCGTTACATTTGCCACAGGGTTTGTCTTTGTCTTGAGTCATTGAACTGATATTTGCCTCTTTTGGCTGTACAATAGTACCTTTTTCATAAAAACTGTCATACAAACCACTTTGTATTTGAAGAATGTGATATATTTCCACAGACCAGACGAGGCAGAACTTTTTGAGAAGTCGGCGCAAAATGCTTATGCATCGTTTCGAGATAAAGCAGCGATGTCACGCTCAATGAGTGTAAGGACTGATTCCCGATACTCAATAGCTCATAGTTCATCAAGTATGCATGTGCTGAGTTCTTGTTCCACCAGGTTGCTGACATGGAGACTGTTGCGCAAGGTCGGGTGTGGAGCGGCCAAGATGCAGCTTCAAGAGGGTTGGTTGATTCACTAGGTGGATTCTCACAAGCTCTAGCCATTGCAAAACAGAGAGCTAATATACCACAAGATAAGAAGGTTGGTTCTTTTATTAATAATGAGTATTTGAATAAACTTCTGTCAGGCATATATATCCATGTATTTAAGATTTATGAATGTGTTGAACAACAACAGAACTAAATTCAATTATTTTTTCTCGAGCACAGAATTACATTCAATTCTGGAATTATCCAATTGTAGCAATTGACTTCTCAATGCTTGACATTCTGATGACGTAATCAAGGGCAGCGTCCTTCACATAACAGTTCCTTTTGTGATTCATCCAGCTGTTTCAGTCGGGATTCCAGTTTTGAAAATTTACTTCCCCATAGATGGATGTTGCAAGCTGCAGTATTCATGTAGTGGCTCAAGTGGAAATATGCGATGGGTCCACCTCCCAGATTCTGATTGTGTGCTGAATGATGCAGGTCCGGCTAGTTGAGATCTCAAAGGCCTCGCCAACACTACCGGAGATCTTGTCAGGCATCGGGGGTTCATTGCTTGGAGTTGACAGGCTCGTGAACGGGGTGCTCCAGGACGTCACCTCTTTAAATGGAGTCCAAGCTAGAATGGATGGCATATTGTTTGAAAGATTTGAAAATGGGTCAGGAGAGAATCAACTCTTGGTGCTCATAAAGGAAATCGTAAATTATTTCGATTGATCATACCAGCCAATACGCATGGGAAGTTATAGATAGGAGAAGATGACAAAATAGCATGTCAATAGTCGACATCCACCTTAACTAGATTTCAGGCAGGCCGGATTAATACAATACACTTGGTATTGAATCATGCTACTTTGTTCTTTTGTACCGATGCATATGCAAGTGTTGTGTAACGGCCATACTGAAAAGTGAAAATGCAACGAGTCTTGTTTGCTTGATCTTGCTCCTGGTAGCGGTTTACTTACTGTCTGTTGCTGACACGTATTCTTGTTGGTTCTTATTGGTGAATCTAGGCTTGGTACTTTCTCCGTTCCATATTAGATGGCTTTCATTGATACAAAATTAGATGTATGTAAATATGCTACAAGTCTAGATACATCTATTTTTATACAAACTGAAGTCATCTAATTTGAAACGGATGTAGTAGATGTATGTTTCCAGGAGGATCTGTGTCGTGAACGGATACAGAGGAGACATAGAGAAGCATTTGCATTCTAAAAGGAGCATTTGCATTCTAAAAGGAGCTTCAGTGATCTGCTTTACCAAATTTCGCAGTTTGGGATTTTTTTTTTGAATTTTCCACATATATTAAACCAACAAATAGTACACGGTTACATCGATTACAAAAACAAATCTAAAATAGAAATCTATGAGATCTTCAAACTCTTTCTTCATCCATGACACAATCTTGTACTTTTCTGAAGACAGCCGTAGAACAATGCCAAAACCACCAAACCACACACCTGTGAATACCACCGAAGGTTCTCCCTTTTTAATTTTGAGTCACAATGCCAAGGCTTTGTGCACGCACGCAACCATTAAATTAATCAAGCAACATCGGCAAGAGTACCACCACTGATATTTTAGGGACAAATAACCGAACCACGTTGTCGACGTCGTTGGGACCCGAGAGAACGAATCACCATTATCGAAGACATAGTAGCCGGGACAGATAATGCGAGAACAAACCTCCTCACGGCAACCATGAGAAACAATCCAAGATTGATCTGACGAAGCAATATCTGAAGAACCATACCTAGACAAACTTAATCTTCCAAAGCCACCACTGACGTTGAGAAGGAGATCTCGCAAGCGCGGAAGATCACTTATTGCAGACGTTGTCATCTCCATTGACGAAGAAGACAACAACTAAAACCAATCTCTGGCATTAAGGATCCTGGTATAGCGCCCTGCGCAGGTCCAAAGTCCCCACCCCTCCTAGTGCCAGAGCGACAACTAGAGGAGGTGATGACCCGTCAATTCTTAGAAAAAGACAACAATGAAGATGTAGATGGCGGTGGCGGCTAGGATTGAAACCCTAGGCCGCCGCCTTTCTTTTTCGTAAGAGGACGAGAGCGTTCCTCGCAGTTTGGGATTTGTTCTAGGGCAGTTTGGCACTGCTAGGCTAGGGCCCCTAGACGAGCTGCTAAATTAGGCCTAATGTTTCACGAATCCAAGTTTTAAGACAGAAAATGTTGCATATGTTGCAAACCAAACCTATTACTTAAGCTGCTCGGTAATACAGCCTGTTAGTAATCGGAGCTTCTGCACTCAAACTATCGATTGAGCTACAATACCGAAGAGAGGACATACAACTAGTATTCCCTCCAATCCATAATACTCCCTATGTTTAAAATGTTTTACCTATTATACATGTTGCGTAGTTTTTAGATACAGAATAAAATGAATAAATATGGACATTAAAATATATAAATGTAGAAAAGAGCTAAAATATCTTATATGTAAAAACAGGTGGAGTATAAGCATTTAGATATACTCCCTCCGTATTAAAATGTTTTAGCTTTTTTTTATTCATATGTCTCTCAAACAGAGTCAAATCCGTCAAATTGTAATGAAGAGGAAAGCAACGACTTTGACTCTCTCACCTAACAGATCGGTATTCATGTCCACTAGAATTGTCTACTGACTGGCTGTAGTTCACTTCCCGATCAGATCCTGTTTAATAAAGACCCATTGCCACCGCGACGTCAAGTTGACGGTGGAGGAAGACTCGGTATGAAGGCCAGCCGCCCGGTGGTGTGGTACGTAGTGGTAATAGCACGCACCCCACAAAAGATCTTCACATGTAGGCGGAGTCGTCCCTTCCTCAAGCAAACAACACGAGACTTAGAAAAGGCTTAAAGAAGGTGACAAGAAGTTTTGTCTGCCGCACAAACAAACGAGAAGGTGCATAACCTATCCTTTATGTGATTTAATTAGTGGTTAACGTATGAGAGCTCTACCAACTGAGTTAAGTTACTACTTGAGAAAAAAAATGAGTCATTGCCACGAGCAATTGATGTTTCCTATTTGCTATCATTTTCTCAATATTGAATGTTTTTTCCAACTCTACTTCTATATTAGAAATTATTTTTGAGCTGACGACGACAACGGACACTAAACACCAAATTTCACGATCTAGCAATATCGTATGAAACCAATTCACTTCAGTTGGAGAGAACAATCCGAATAGGAGGACTATAATAAGTAGGAGGAGGATGACTATTCCAAACAGAAGGTGCTTCTCCTCCAGGGGGGGGGGGGGGGGGGGGGGTCGTCTGACAATTACAAAGAAATATTTAAAAGGTATCTTTTAGAATCAGAATTTAGGGATTTTCCCGGCTTAATTGGAAATATAGACGACCTACTGACATTCCTTGAACCCGTGGAGATCCTATCTATGAATCAAAAAAGTTAAAACATTTTGATACGGAGGGATCTAAATACTTCTAGATATACATGAATAAAAAAAATCTAAAAACTTATAACTGGATGTACTCCAAAGCATGCTCGAAGATCACACAAAAAATACTCATCCAAAAAGACCAGTCATATAAATATCCGACTTCCCCTTCAATTTTCCAACCCAACTCTCGAAACCCGACTCTCTCCCACCCCAACCGAGCGGCGCGACCTCCTCCCGCCGGATCCCTCGCCGCCCGACGCTTCCCCTACCCTCGCGCTGCCCCCCCTCTGTATAGACCCGCCCCGCTCCCCCTCCCAGATCGCGCCGCCCCCTCCCGGATCCGAGTCACCATCCGCGAGGTGATTTTTTCTTGGATGCAGTGTGGGGGGTGATGCTGTATGGAGATGTATGCGATGTAGATGATATCTCTGTGTATATGCACTATGCGGCGACGATATCTATTTTTACTTTAATTAATGTCGTGACTGGCCTCCTCTCCGGCCTTGTTTTGTCGGTGAGCTAGGGTTCGAAGCAAACAGATAAGTAGATAGTGTTATCTTCGTTTCTCTGTTTTATGTGCAGTATTGCTATATGTGTGCTGAAGGATGGAAAGCATGTGCGTACTTGTTTTGTAACCGTTATACTGGATTAGTAATTATATTTGGATGTTCCATAGTTGAAAGTAGTTCATAATTTTGTTTATCGGTGTCGCTGTTGGAAGATGTGTTATCCTATCTAGGCGACCATTCAAAGTTTACACTTATTTAGATACATGTTTTTGTGTGTGTTTTGGCCTTGTTAGTTAGCATGGTTAACTAGGCGTCGCCTAGCGATTAATTATGCTGTGCGTGCGCTTAGGCAAGAATATGCTCTAGACAGTGGCAAAACTAGGAATTTACGCCTAGTGCGTGTTTGAACCTTTGCAGTTGGTTCTGGGCACAACTTGGTACTGTCAGTTTTTAGTATTTGTGTGTGAGGCGAGTTTAGATGACTATTTGTCTGTGATTTTTTTGTTGTCAGTTAATATTCCAGTTTTGGCTGGACTTATAGAGATTTTCCTAGTCTTATATAATAATTTTGTCGGTGAGCACCTAAAGCCCACTAGTTAAGTAGATATTGTTATCTTTGTTCCTCAGACAATTGATTTCTCAACGTGAGTAAATGCTATCTTCATTATAAATGTTCTTTCATATTGCTAGTACTATTGTTGCATGCGTAGGGCTATAGGCTGATGTTCAAATATGGGATATTCAGTATAGTAGTTGGTATAAAATAGATATGACTATCATTATGCCATGACTTTGTACTGTAATCTAGAGTAAATGCCTGTGTGCTCTAAACTGTATTAGCATACTAGGTAGACTACCATCTTTTATGTCTGAACAAGCATCGGGTTATTCGGGATCAGTTGGATTGCTGGGAGAGTATTCTCGTTCGACGAGAGAAAGGCACAAGTCTGTGTTCACCTGCATGCATCAAGAGCCCATTAGATTCTCTGGTTGTGAGAATTCATTTGACACTACCAGTCCTGAAAGTTGGCTCACTTTTATTCAAGGAGACGCAGCTACTCTTGCTTCTGAATTTTTCCACATCTGATAGCATCTGTTGCATAAAGCTTGAGTCAAGATGGCGCTGCAAAACATTGGCGCTTCAAACAAGGATGATGCCTTCTACAGGTACAAGATGCCCAGAATGTTAACCAAAATAGAAGGCCGTGGTAATGGCATCAAGACAAATATCGTGAACATGGTTGATATAGCAAAAGCACTTGCCAGGCCTGCTTCCTACACAACTAAGTACTTTGGATGTGAACTTGGGGCACAATCAAAATTTGACGAGAAGACAGGAATCTCCTTGGTTAATGGTGCCCATGATACTTCCAAGCTGGCTGGTCTTCTTGAGAACTTCATCAAAAAGTATGTCCAGTGTTCTGGTTGTGGCAATCCTGAGACCGAGGTCCTCATCTCTAAGAACCAGATGATAACTCTGAAATGTGCTGCCTGTGGCTTCCTCTCTGACGTTGACATGAGGGACAAGCTCACTACATTCATCCTGAAGAACCCGCCGGAACAGAAGAAGGGAGGCAAAGACAAGAAAGCTATGCGAAGAGCTGAGAAGGAGCGGCTGAAAGAAGGTGAGGCTGCTGATGAGGAGATGAAGAAACTCAAAAAGGATGCAAAGAAGAAAGGTGCTTCTTCCAAGGAGAGTACTGCAAAAGGTGTTGCTACAAAGAAAAAGGCTGCTGGTGGAGGTTCTGATGAAGAGCATACAACCTCGCCAACTTACAGTCGAGATGCTGACTTTGAAGCTGCTGTGGATGATGATGACGATGATGACGTGCAGTGGCAGACTGACACGTCAGCAGAGGCTGCGAGAAAACGCATGCAGGAGCAGCTGAGTGCAGCAACTGCTGAAATGGTTATGCTTGCCACCGAGGAGACAGTAAAGAAGAAGAACCAGGCCCTGCACAAAGAGGTCAGTGCCAATGGGACAGCGAAGGCTGAAGATATTTCCAATGGCAACCACACTGGGCCTAAAACCACTCCTTATGATGAACTGGTTGAGGAGATCAAGACTAACTTGGGCAATGCTGCCACCGCAGCTCAGCTCAAGGGTGTGCTGTCCTCCTCGACCCTACCCCTCAAGGACGTGATGCATGCTCTCTTTGAGGCTCTCTTCCATGGTGCAGGCAAAGGGTTCGCGAGGGACATTGTGAAGAACATGAAGTACCTTGCTGCTGCTGTACCCGATGAAGGGTCCCAGATGCTCCTGCTCCAGGCTATTGAGGCGTTCTGCTGCAAGTGCAGTGCTGAAGCCCTGAAGGAAGTCCCAGTCGTCCTGAAGGCCCTCTATGATGGAGACGTCCTTGAGGAAGAATCCATTGTCCAGTGGTACAATGAAGCTGTTGCGGCTGGCAAGAGCTCCCAGGTCGTGAAGAACGCCAAGCCAATTGTGGAGTGGCTCCAGAGTGCTGAATCTGACGAGTGAAAGGCTCTACTGCTTGCTCGGTTGCTCTCATGCTACCTTTCCTCACTACCGCCTACTGCTGAGTGTCTTTGGGTGAGCGTTTTAATAAGTGTCACTGTGTCAGTCGTTGTCTTTGTATTGTTAAGTCGGTCTTCCTGTTTGAACCCTTTTGAGTTACTTCGTTGGTTATGTATGAGTCAGTTAAAATACATTATGTACGGTGTGGTGTTTCTTTTGCTACCTATTCGATGAATCTACTTGCTATAAAGACATTAAATATGAGATCCTGTGCTATGAGTTTGTTTGAGAAAATTCCTTATTTGACACTGATTTAATTGTGGTTCCTTATTTGGCCTTGAAACTAAATTTCTTCCCTATTTTTATACATTGGATCTAAATTTTATTGCCAATCTGACATTACGTATTCCATCTAAACCCCGACTTACACAAACCTTAGGGTTGCAAGCTTCAAACTTTATTCGAGTAGACGTTTAACGGACCAGCTAATGTTGATTAGGCGATTACATGCTGACCGATTAGGTTCTATTCAACTAGTCCAACTCTTCAGGAGGAGCTAACGGCACCGGTGTCTCATCTGTTTTGATCTGAAGGTGACTAAATGTCGATCCAAACATTAAATGTTGATCCAAACACTATTTCGAGTGACCTACTCTTACTACATTAGTTTTGCTTGTAATCTGTTATATTTTCATGATCATATAGATCATTATTAATAAAAAGGATTTTTTAAGAACTTACACATTTTTCTTATACCCATCAATGTCCAGTAGAGAAAATTTTAATTTGTGATTCTGTATTTGTATTTTTTGTTACAGGGTGTTTATTGGTTTGGTTTCATTTGTGTATTTGGTGGAATTTGGCATATATTAAAAAAACATTGGCATATGCTCGACCAAGTTAGGGTAAAAGTTTCTTATTGTTGGTACAAAGAACAGAGCAACATATATAGTGAACTTATTTGTCCACCGGAAATGTCTTTTTTGGTCATAGGAGCATCTGCTCCCACTGCGCAGAATCCACAATTCAAAATGTAAGAAAAAAATCCAAACACAAATTTCGGATATGTATCATGACATTCTATGTTCTCACATGATGTTCTGCAGGAAAAAGACATGGTTTCCCTGCTGTAAAAAAGACAAATCCCGGTGTTTCAAAATGATTTTGCACGAGACATTATATTTTTTGCGAGGAAGAGAGATTTTCATATATGATCAGAACAGTTTACAGCTTCAGACTCCACAATATGAACTATAGCTGGGTGGACATGCCCAACCCAGAAATAGTTTTTTCCAATAGTTCTAACAACATCTGCTAGAGCGTGCCTGCTAGGGCTTCAGTCTGTGCTCGATAGGAATTACTCGTCGATCATTCTGGTACAAAGAACAAAGCAACATATATAGCGAACTTATTTGCACACCGGAAATGTCTTTTGGGTCGTAGGAGCATCTGCTCCCACTACGCAGAATCTGCAATTCAAAATGTAAGAAAAAATCCAAACACAAATTTCGCATATATATCATGACATTCTATGTTCTCACATGAAGTTCCATGGGAAAAAGATTTTTTTCCCGGTGTAGAAAAGAAAAATCCCGGTGTTTCAAAATGATTTTGCACGAGACATTATCTTTTTTACACAAGTCATTAAAAATACCATCTTTTTTGCAAATTTTTATGTAAGGACATAAAATGTATGGATGGTCATCCGATTTTTGTTTAGATTTTTTATATTTTAAAATGTATTACATAACAGATGCATCTAGACCTACAAGTCAAAACAATCGTATCCTCTGTCCACTTATGAATTTGTTTAGGTTGTTGAGAACTTTATTGTAGGATGGTGATACTATAATAGAAGACCTTTCCTTCGTGGTAATACTATAATAGAACTCAGCAGTCAGCACCAACATTTAGTACGGTTTTGTCTATGCTAACATTGATGTCCGACATCATAAGCCCAAAAGAAGTGGCCGTGAATGTACAGAAATGGATGGTACGGGTTCCCATAGACTAAAATGAAGACGCCTCTTAATTTAGTTTCTCATATTACAACATCTAATCTTATGATCCTGGGCAACAGCAGCTCATGCACCCATGACGTTACCCTCTTCCGAGTTCTGATCTACAGCTACGACAGGGAGCTCCTCAAGCTGCTTCTGCAGTTTGGCCTGTTCGTCTCTCAGGTCGGAGTTGTCACGGAGCACACGGTCGCAGTCCCTGATGACACGGTTCAGCTGGTCGAGGAGCTGGCGGTTGGCGCCGCGGAGGTGCACGACCTGCGACCACAGCTCGCTCAGCTGCTTCTGCTTCCTCATGCGCGACCGCCGCGCCGACTCCCTGTTGGAGATCATCCTCCTCTTCCGGCGCTCCTCCGCGAGGCTGTGCTGCTGGTAGTCGTCGGAATCGTCGGAGTTGGATTTGTTTCCGAATGGGAGAAGACCAGCTTCATGGGCAAGGAGGGCGACATGCTGCTGGTAGGAGAAGGATGTGGCCTGAGGAACCAGGAGGTTGTTACTGTCGTTGTACTGGAAGAGGAAGTCATCTGGGGCTACCTGGTAATGAGGCTTGAAAGAGTTAGCTGCACTAGTGGCAGATGATAAGTATGGAACACTAGCAAGCTCAGCAGGGTACATGCTTGCTCGATCGAGCTATGAAATGGAGGGAAGAGTCAAGAGTGGCTTCTGAGCGAAAACCAAGAGGGCAGTGGGGTGGATTTATAGTATGCCTGAAAATGTGCAGGACCCACATTCGAATTGCCTTTTCTGCTTCTTGGATATGCAGAAGCAGCCAGGGCCCAGGGGCAACAGCAGAGCTTAGCTTGCATAACATGAGATTGAGATTGAGATTACCGAAGGTCTTGATGGACATCATGTAATGTTTTATAATTGAGACATCTTTTCAAAAGAATTTGCGGGTGCCAGCGTTGCCTCCAAAAGGGCGTCCATCGAGATTGCCCATTTGTTTTGAGATCAAATAAAAGGGCCATGAGGAGTACGTGCAGGGCCGCTTTGTAGCGTCACTAGCACCAGGTGCTGAAGCCATTTGAAAGACATAGTGGTTGGATAACAGTGACAGCCATTTGCGGCCAGTGAATTGGTGAAAGGAAGGGAAATGGGGTGCAAAATATAGTGTGTGGCTTGAAAGAGCGACACTCCAACATGGACCAGTTACTCTACTGAGCAATGATATATGGAACCTTTTTTTTTTAAACAAGTGATCATACCATTTTCAAACGGAGCTGTGGTTAAACATGAATGATCTAGTTCTGGCCTTCGGACTCTGATGGAGAGCTTAAGCAATGAGAGTATCTTTCGAAAAAGAAAATGAGGTTGGTTTGTTATAGCCACTATACTACTGTGATCGACAGAGGAATTTCACTTGGATAAACAGAACGTGGAACCTGTGCATCTGGCAACTTGCCACTAATTTTCTCATCAGCTCAAAAAACCATATCCACTAGCTGGGGTGCTATAACTCTTATATATTTGCGTTGTCCTTTTTATCTAACTGTCGGTTGGGTTCTACGGAGCAGTATTTCTGTTTGCCTGCAGTCTGTTTTGTCCCCACGAACAATCAGGATCATGGTCTTCCAGCCAATCCTCACTGACGTGATCCATGATGATGATTTCATCCGAAGTCGTGACACATAGAACCAAAATATGACGATTGATCTCGGGACATAGGATCTGAATCCATTTTTCAGTTTCTGGCTTCTGAAGTTAATTGGTGTTAATTTATCTTGTAAAACATGCCCCCGCCACAGAGATCAGTGACTCGCAGCAACAGAAGAAACCACCAACACTGGCAACAGCTAGATAACGAAGTTCAACTCTAAACAATCTCATACAATGTCTTCAGTAAGGAGACATCTATGAGCCCACCATTGGTAGGCTAGGTTTTCACCACAAAAATCTAGAATTGGTACTTAAAGAGCAACATCTTATAAAATGTTTTGACATGATTAAACATTTAGATATTTTTTTATCACTGGCACTAACTTCCTTTAGTTCGTAATATGGAGATAAATTAGACAAGCGATAGTGGGAGCATAATAGGTAGTATCATGTCTGTCATGTTGGCAAAAAACCGGTGACACAACAGTTAATGAAGAAAGAGTTGATAGTGATATCTACCTATGTTATGATATCATAGAATGTAAAACTAGATATTAATAGCAAGTAAATCTTGTACACATTTGCATTGTGATCCTAAAACAAATAGATATGATGTGGTTATGATACTACTATATAATACTCTATATTATATAGGTAGTACACTAGTATTATATGCATGATACTAATATATATGATACTTCTCACTATGACTAGTCTAATGAGACCATAATCAAGCAATTCATTGAAGTGACTTATGTTCCACAACCGTTTCGCTCTCTCGGTGACACCTAAGGGATAATTAGGTTATCCCACCAAGAATCGAGGCCGCTCCTCTTGCATTGCATCATAGGGGACGACCTCACTTCCCACTCTTTGTCTGCAACATGGACTCACCTTTCTCATCATTTGGTCTCCTCTCTCGTGTTGGCCTCTTGGCCATGTGAGATGGGAGGGGGTGGAGTGGATGCGGGGTCACTGACGTGAGGCGACGTAGCACTTTCAGATCGTGAGTCAAGACAACTTATAAGGATCCAAGGGTGGTTGTTCACTTGGTTGAGACCGTGCGGTCTAGGGGAGTCGAGAAGACGGTGGCAATCACACGCTATTTCTACATGTTTCATATTGGACATGTCGTCTGGTGGTCAGCTCCTTCCAAATCAATTTTATTTCCATGTGTCTACTCGTGAGGCCCTTGTGCAAACAATTTTTGGTGTTGCCCATGCATCTCCTTTCGCCGGCATTAGTCGCCGTTTTGGCGAGCCAGATTGATAGTTAACATGACCCCCGAAGCGAGTATGAGGAGTGGTGGGAATAGTAATCTTTGGATTCAAAGATGTTACCGACACTCACGTCATCCACTCTAATTTCATCACAAGAAATTTATAAGCAATGCTGATGAGCATAGCCAATATAAACAAAATCCACGGTTTTTGTTCAAACTTACGCTTTTAGTTGATTGACACATTCAATTTCACCAAGAAATGCCAAGTTCGTAGGTAGGAAAAAGTTTATCTTTTCTTTTTCGCTTTTTTCAAATGATGTAATGTCTTTATTTTTTGTCAGAATTTGGTTTATAATGTGGCAGCCTCCCCCCGCCCTTCTTTGGATAACCCACGATGTGTAACACGGTATTTACCAAATCTGTTAGAGTGCGAATAAAGGGGGGGGGGGGGGGGGGGGGTAGATCCCTTTTTTCACGGTATGTTGTTAGGTGGAAGATGAAATCTCTCCACTAATTTCATTCGGATAGAGTCCTTTCGAAGACGCACCCTGAACCGGCGAACCCTGCGATTCAAACCCGGGTGGCCAGGCTACGTGGCTAGAGCTTGTTTATCAAAATGACGTGCGGATATTGAATTGGGGATTTTATTGTGTAATAGTATGTCTGTATATGCATCATATATAGTTGGTGCAGAGGCCGGAGACAGGGAGATTTCATTAACGCGAGATAGTCAAGCGCAATTCATCATCACAAATTTACCATGCCGGTGACAAAACTCATGCACCGATCGAGCTACTGGCCAAAATTCTGTTGTCTTCACTTCCCCGCAGGATCAAATCAAGAGCCTGACGTCCACCCGCCCGCCCAGGATTCTAACGTACTGGAGTCAGGTAGCAGAAGAACCACGCAGGAATCAAGGGTCCGGGAGTTACGGGGAGAGGTCGGGTTCAACTGGATTCGATCCGAGATTCATGTCGCCATTTCGATCGTAGGTAGCTACGATCGACCACGAGGCCGTCGTGTTTGAAAGACAGCGCGATCTTAATCTTATCCCCGTGCGTGCCCTCTCTTTGGATCCTGAACACACGGTGAGTGAGGCCAAAAGCGGGTCATGGTCACTTTGATCGATCGATCAGATGATCGGAAAGAAGAAGGACGTCTGGTTTTGCTTGGTTGTATCCTCTCTGCTTACTTTCTTCACGAATAATTCACCTCCATATCTAGCTAGATATATGGAAGATCGAGGTGATCCGACACATACCATCACGCCGTCACCGCGTACAAGGTAGCAAGCCCGGCCGGCCGTAGCCATCTTCCTTTTTGTTACTTCGTACTACCTTAGAGCCGAGCTAATTAACACTCCTAGCTCGGTTCCACGTACGTACTGGTGCAGTTAACTTATCCGTAATAGTATCACAATCTGTGAACTCAAACCAGTGAGTAGATCAGTAACGTACGTTGGTGCAGTGCAAGGAGTTGATTAGTTGGCCAGATCAGTTGAGAGGCCACTGGAGAAGAGAACTTAACTATTAGGAGAGTATCTAAGTGTGCAATTTGACTGGACTAACCACCATGCATGGTTTCTTCTGTCCTTAGACGACAAGTATCCGAACCGAGCTAGGATCAATCACACCCTGATCAATTAATCATGGCGATGACGAAAAACATGCAAAAGGTGAAGACCGAAACGGCCGGCCTGCAAAGAGATCGGTCTCTTTCTTTCCGCATACCCGGATAGCCAGCAGGGGGAGAGATTCGCGTCCGGCAGCTCCCATCAGCCGCGCTCTATCCTGCTCGCAAAGCCTCCGACTCACCGGGACACGGGATCCTCCGGCCATTGGACCGCCCGATCACCGTCGAAGCTCTCGTTGTCCCGGAGAAGACGACAACGAGCGTAGCTGGAGCTGGACGGAGCCATGGTTACCTGTTCAGGGGTGACACCAGGAACTAGCGTAGACGGTACGGGGCCTAGGAGGCCAAATCTTTCGGGAAAGAGAAGCTCGGTCATGGTGGGTGGGAGCATGATGTCTGCGCGCACGGTGGGCAGGGCCGCACGGTCACGTACAAGTCGACATGTCCATCATGATCATTGAAGAATAAGAAAGCGGCGGGTCTAGGTCTATCCGTAGCTGGCTAGCTTTCGGGAATGCTCTCCCCCGTTCGTGTGAAGACTTGGACCGACAACCCAACCCAAGGATATTGCACTAGAGACCAAGGAGGGTTGGGTATTCATGACATTGAGGTTAAGAATACAGCTCTTCTAGATAAATTGTTGTTTAAGTTGCTGACCGAAAATGGACAGTGGCAAACCCTCCTGAATCAGAAATATGTTGGTTTCAAACCGCTGTCACAAGTTTCTTAGAAACAAGGTGATTCGCATTTTTTGGCTGGTCTGATGGATGCAAAATCACAGTTCTTCAGATTTGGACATTTTTCGATTAAAGATGGGTCCCAGATAAGGTTCTGGGAGGACACTTGACTAGGCAATGCCCCACTCCGAGAACAATATCCGGCATTATATAATATTGTTCGTTACAAAAGTGATACCATTAAAAAGATAATGGCAACCTCACCTCCAGATGTAACGTTCAGGAGAGATTTGATTGGCCAACGGTTGGTTACATGGCAAGCCCTTTTACAAAGGTTAGCCAATATACAACTTTCAGCCGGGCCAGACGAATTTCGTTGGAATCTACAAAAGAATGGCAAATTCTCGGTAGACTCCATGTATAATGCTTTATCCCTTTCTCATATACCGGTTGATAACAACAAGTTGCTTTGGAAGATGAAGATTCCACTTAAAACAAAGGTGTTTGGATGGTACTTTCGACGTGGAGTAATTCTAACCAAAGACAATCTTGCTAAACGAAACTGGCAGGGAAGTAAGAGCTGTGTTTTCTGTCATCAGAATTAAACAATAAAACATCTCTTTTTTCAATGTCGGTTCGCAAGGTCTATATGGTCAATCACCCAAGTTGCATTTGCTCATTTGATATGATATGTAATACGCCTTTGTTCAGTTTCGGATTGTGTACTGTGAGACAGCTGTGTGCATCTTTGTTATGCAGAGGCTAGGTGTAAACGATTAAACCTTTTAAGTAATAAAGCGCCCTTTATCGAAAAAGTATATTGCACTAGTATCTGCAATTAATGATATACGACATAGACTCGACTTTGTGAGAGTGTCTAATTACGGCATGAATTTCGGCCGATATGCGGTTTTATTTCATTTTCGCAGTGGCAGTCCGACCAGAAAAAAAAATATAGTGTACCCACTAAATTACTAGAATTCTTGGGGATTGGGAGCAAATTAGGGTTACCCATCCCCCCGCATGTCACTCGATCCCTTCTACCGCAGTCTCGTCTCGTGTCCGTCCCATTTTTTCCAAACTACGATGAGCCATCTACACCTTCCCGCTTCATTTCTCCGCTAGATTCATAGCTGGCATTTTCAAGGCCGGCCTTGACACACTCTCCGAGAGCAACCGTGGTCGTGTGCCTCCAGGCAGCAACGACGAGGAGCAGCGGCGCCTCTGCCGCATGAGGTGGCCCGTAAGCATGGTCACCACCGTATCACGACTTGGGACAACATACACGAGTGGTGTCTCCCTTTCATCGAGTAGGACCATCGTGAGTGCCAGCTCAGCTCCCCGTTGTCTACTATTAGGGTTAGGTTTAGTTTAGATTAGTATTTAAACTGTGTTTGTGATGGAAACTATGTTTGGTGCGTTTGTGATGAACTAGGATAATTGTAGTTGAAATCTAGCGCCCGCTCTCTTTTTTAAAATTCACCATTGTTGTATTTCCAACCAATAAAATTGTTGTCGGTATACTGCTTTCGGGGTATGGGTTTATAAGGGCATGTAGAATACAAGGTGCTTAGCAAAATAAACCGATTTTTAGTTGAGCATCGATGTTTATTTGAAAAGGCTTAAACACCTTGTATTGTACATAGCCTAAGGATCTGCATGCAGCATGCTAGAGAGATCGTCTTGCTAGGCAACTGCGACGGTGTCTCGATCGTGTGGATCTCAACCTACACAGCACACAGCTTTATGGTGTGCTCTTTGCATGTCTAGCTATAATAAATCGCTTTTTTGCACCGATCGACAACCTAACTATAAAGTCCATTGCATAGAGAATAGAATGGCTTTGCGTAGCATTTGTAATTTTGCGTACGATCGACCATGATCTCTCTTTTCTTTAGGAAACGTGGCCAGCAGATCGGCGACACGTTTACGCTGCCATAGATTATGTCTAGCTAACTGCTAATCCGTGCATATCCATAGTTCCAGACCCACAACGTGACAAGGCTTTAGGTCGTAGCTTCAGAGAGACAGATCGACAGACAGCAGATCGCCAAATCATCCAGGTGAAACGAAATGAAAGTAAAGCGACGTCGACAGACGGCCTGGCCAGGCCGACTCTCGCCATCGAGCAACGTACGTCAGCTTGAGTCTCCATTGTCCACAACCACCACCATGCACAGCTCCAATAGACCAAGAGAGAGACGAAAGCTAATCCATGGCGGGATGATTGCTAGCACACACTACCTCTGCAAGCAAGCAAGCAAGCGAGGGGTCAATCACTCAATCGCGAAGCACAACCACAACCACCACCGGTGGCGCGGCGCCGACCGGGGAGCTAGAGGCCAGGTCGCGCGGGTCAGCACCCCCACCCGTAGAGCCCTCGACGACGCCGGAGAACACGAATTCCGGGGCCTGGCATGGTAGGCACACGAATGCACGACCGGATGGAGGCCGGGGCCGGCTCTGCCTGCCGCGGAGGGGCACGGCCGCCGGGGCGCGTGTCGAGCTCGCGCTGGTGCTCCCCTATCCTCTCCGGTCGTGCCGCCCCACGTACGGCGGCAGCGCTCGCGTAAGCACCACTACCGCCACACGCGCTTCGGATGTTTTTCACCTACGTTCGACCGTTTATCCGGCACCACACTCTCCCTTGCCTACGTCTAGTAGGATATCTATTCTCAAAAAACAGAGCATGTCATCAAAATCAGAGTGGCGCAGCGGAAGCGTGGTGGGCCCATAACCCACAGGTCCCAGGATCGAAACCTGGCTCTGATATATTTTTGGTTTTGGGAAAAAATAATTTTTCTTTTCTTCTTATTTCTTATTTGGTTTCATGCATACATCTTTGTATCTTGTGCTTCCGCCTCTCATTTTTCTTTCTCCTTTGCTTTCACTGTTAACTTACATACCACGAACCGGTTATAACTTGAGTCCTTAATTTACTCATCCGCTCTGGGTGGAGTTTGGACCGACGGAACATAAACAAGAAGCTAGCGCCGCGCGTGCCCCCCTTCACTCACCATGCATCTGATAAACATCGATCGTACTAGTACGTAGCATACCAGGGCACCAGGCAGTGCAGTGCGATTATCATTGCCTAATCATGCGTTACGTACTGCTAAACCCTAGTGCTAGCTAGTTGCTGTCGATCCTCTAAGCAAAGCCAACACAAAGGCGACGTTGACAGCAGCGCACATCGTCGATCGAGCTTCTCGTGCTTCTATGTATACGTACGCCGGATCTAATGGCTGCAGCGAGCACCAGCCAGCCCCGCCCTGCGCAAAATCATTTGGTTATTCTCGTGTGGAGGATCCATGATCATTGTCGTGAGCTTCTGCTTAATCCGCCTGCTACAAGATCCCAAAGCGCAGCAGTAGTTTTGTCCGTCCTGCGCAAAGTGTGGGCACAAAGTTGGAAAAAAGTTATTTCGTCCATTTTTTTAATGCTTTTGTTACAAGAACAGAAAAAGGGACACGGCACTTGGAAAGGTTATCGAGTCCTCTACAACAACTCTAGCATCGATCACGACTTCAAATAGAATGAAGATAAAAGGGCCTAGCATTGTATCGATCTGTGTGGGTAAGAACTAGAAAGTGCCTTGTGGTGTCAATAAGCGAGAACGCTAGTCTGGTCCTACGTGTGAACGTTGTGTTGAACTTGCCCATGTTAGTTTTTGTAAAATAATACAACAACATTCTAAAATCTTAAAGATGAGGAAAATATAATGTAGAGTTTGAGTTTCGAAACTTAGCCAGCAATATTTCCTAGGTTTTCACTAAGTTCGGTAAAGTGGGTCCCGATGTCAGTTATGTTTGGGGGCATACATTACAAAAATTTCCCCTCGCCTCAATCGTGAATTCGTGATATGTTTCACGACTGAGATATCAAAAAACTATGTGGCCGGCTCTTCACAATGAGATTTTGCCCGCTACTATCAAGCTCTTTATGGACAACACCCAAAATTCAATAGGACAATTTGTAAGATTTGGGAAACATTGTGTTCCTTTATTTCCTTTGAGTGTGGCCATTAATGAGTATCTGAATATATTGTTTAAAAAACATCAGAGAACAAATTGTTGAAACATGCTGATTAACAAAATGCTGCTGCTGAGAGTTATGGCTATGTTCGTATTTCAAAAGAATCGCAAATTCAACATATGTCGACTGCAAAACACAACTTATCGCCACACAAGAAAGAGGAAATGAAATCTGGACGGTGGTTTATTGTAACATGGCTTTGAGTTGGTAATGGCCAGCCCGCACCTAGTACATTACACAAGATACGTTACAAGACTATCCAATATTTATAGGTAAAGACAGATCAAGCACAAGTTCTGAGTGATTGATCTTTAACAAGTGAGGCAAGCAAACGTATAAATTGCTTTCCTTTCTGCATGAAACAAAGCTTGGATACACTGGGTAATACTAACAGCATGCTTTGAAATAGCAATACATTATGTATAGAGTACTGTGACTCAAAAGATCAAACATGACTGAGGCCTAACACAAGAACTTGCTTCGAAAATTTTGGTGCGCAAACAAATTCAAGTAACCATGCTTGCAGATATCAGAAAGTGCACTAAGCTCCCAAAATTGAAGGACGGCAAAAAAACCAATCAGCTGGCGGAGAACGTTTGGGTGCAGGCACCCTCAGCTCCGCCTCCAAGGGGTGGACGAGGGAGTGGATGAAGAATTTGCAGAGGGCCTAGATCCACCAGGACGCCATCGGTCAGTTGAAGGAGCAGCAGGAGCACCATCCTGCTGGCGGGCAGGGGCCGCTTCTTGGCGTGCAGATGGAACATCCTGGCGGAGGGGCCGAGCATCTGGGCGAGGACGGTCATCACGGGGGCCCCACCGGTCTTGTTCAGGTGCAGCTGCTGGCCTCTGGCTGCTGCTGTCACCACTACGTTTGAACTTCGGGACATACCTGCTAGGAGCAGGAGCAGGCACAGCCACTGCTGGAGTTGCCACTGCCACTGCTGGTTCACGAGCTGGCGGTGCAGCAGCAAGATCAGGTGCGCGCACAGGCGGCTCCGCTCCCCTCAAGAGAGCCTCCCTTTCCCTCTGTGCCTTCTCTTCCATCTCCCTTTCCCTCTGTGCCTGCTTAGCTGCGATTGCGTCAAGCTTTGTTTTCCTCTCTGCTTCCTCCTTCTTCCTTCTCTCTTCATCTGCAAATTAAACCAATAATATTTCATCAGCTAGAATGTCTTGTACAGCAACAGCTAGTAAGAGTTTATGGTCAGTTACCCACTGTCCAAATATGAGAAATCAAATACAACTGCAGTAGATCATTTAAGCTAATAATTATAATTCAAAGTAGCACAAACATTTTTATTGTATACTCAGAAGAGCATCCTATCTTGTCCCAAAAAAACAAGAATGAGTCTGAAGTAATATCAGTTGGAAAATCAAGGTAGTCGCAAGAACAACCATTGAGTTGCCAGTTTCGAGTACTCAAGTTACCAGCAACAACAGTTGAGTTCTACTCACTCCGTTTTTTAATATAAGATGTTTTAGCTAATGCACATGTTGTCTAGATACACTCCAAAATGAGTGAATATGAACACTAAAACATGTCTAGATACAAGTTTGGACATGTGCATGTGGCAAAAGGCTAAAACATCTTATATTAAAAAACGGAGGGAGTAATACTGTGTTCCACAAGTAGAGGAAAATGTATGATTAGTCCAAGAATACACTTGCCTTCACGTTTTCTAGCCTCATCTTCCTCACGCTGCCTTTGGATCCGCTGTTCCTCCAGGTTCACATAATACATCAATTTTCGTATAGTCTCCCTTTCACGCTTCCTTGAAGATATCAACTGATTGACCCTTTCATCCCTCTCTTTATTTAGGCTACTAAACTCAGATTCACGACATTGCACAATTCTTTCCTGGAAAGCATTCTGAAACAGAAAAAAGGCAAAGGGATGATAAGACAATAGTCAAAGTTTTGGCAAGATAAACAAAGTAGTCAACCAAAAAGAAAAATGCTCCAAAATTAAGAATACCAAAAAACCCAAAACTTTAAACATTGGATGCTGAAAGACATGCTAGAATAAAATCATCATGTGGTAATTCACCTTAATCAAAACTCATTTCCATGTTTAACCGGTATACCAACACATCAATCACCCAAGCAGAACAAGACAACACAAACACAGACCTTGGTATTGCTAAATGGCATGTCGCAGCCACTTAATCTTTCCCAAACAGTAAGTACGGTAGATAGTTGAAATCACTGCAAAGAATACCCTCTAGATTCCCTCAGTGCAGAAATTAACTATTTTAAGCTTGGAAAGGCCGATCATGCAAAAAATGACAAAATACTTTAAAGGTTCTCTGATACAGGAGGGACCCAGTCAGTACTGGATGAATAAGTTCCAAGTGGCATACATACCTTATGCTCCAACAATCGAGAAAGTCTATTTTTCTCCTGCAAGTCACCCACATGATGTTGCTTGCTAAGCTCAATCTCTCTCTACCAAATTGAAATTCAATAAATGTGAGCGTGCTAAAACCCATCAGCATCAGCATCTTGTAAGCAACAAAGAAAAAATAACAGCAAAGACAAACCAGCTGCTCTTGCTCGTGAAGGATCTTCTCTTCCTCGAGACGTTTTTGGAAGGCTTCCTCGATCAGTGGTGCTTCCTCCTGCCGTTTTGCCCTCTCCAAGTGATCCATTGTTTTTGCAACCTTCTGCAGTCTCTTCTCCATTTCCAGACGCTCCTTAATCTGCAATTTCACTGCCAGGTCCACCATGCCTTGTTTTGTTAGCTCCTGTCATGTGAACATTCAATACATTAAAACACCATAACGAGAAACTAGAACTTTACAGATAAGAGAAGTATCAATGCAGAACTTAGGCCAATTAGTACAAGCATGCATTATAATAATTTAGTAAGTTCCCAGACCGTTTAAACAGCAGGTGCCAAAACAAACGATCCTGCACTTCATCTACACCACCTGACATTCATCTACAGCACACTATCATCTCATTTTTAGGCCACAAACAAATAGTCTGATATTGATACCGAGCTGAAGAGACAGAAATACAGACTTTATGAAAATTCTAATAAATAGAAGTGCATTCAGGTTTTATCATGAACACATAGTAAGTTGCATATAGTGGTATTTGATGGAAACCCACAATCCTTACCCCCTCAAAGATTGCTTTTTTCCTGATCTTCGCACCCCCAGGAATTTGAAGTTTATCTAACTGTGCTTGTGCTTCTTTTTTATCCTTTTCCTCTATTTCTCGGCGTATCCTCAGCTTCTCCCTAAGTCTCTGTTCCTTCAAAAGCCTATCCCTTTCTTCGTCTGCAGATTTCTTCTGAATAGTCATTCTCTTTGTCTCCTCTTCTTTCTCCTGGAGATAAAATATATAAACCATAAACAAAGGTTAGAAGATACAACCAAGAGTTGGCGCAGGATGGATGAAAACCTTCTCCAATATTTGGCGTTCATGATCTTCTTTGCGTTTTTCAATAATAGATTTCCTCGCAAGAAGCCTTTTATGTTCTTTCTCCACCACTCCAGAGAGACTAATCAAGTTTTCACCAAGTTTTGATGGCTTATGCACAGGTGGGTGAATAAGAGACCTTGCTTTGCTTAGGGAATCAGCAAGGACACTAAGGTGACAACTAAGACCATCAGATTCTATGTCCTGCAAAGAGAAATAAATCCAAATGACAATAAATAGATTGGACGAAAGATTATGGTTAGAAACTAATTTAACTGTTCATGTGGAAATAGAAAATAAACTCTAGCCTAGCATGTAAATTCTGAAGCATCTGCGATGGAAGTCCACAGAAAAATCAACTAAATAAAGAACTATGAATTTGCCACAAATGGAGTTGCTAAAGTAGGTAAAAGAAACAATTAAGCAAATTCAGTTGCCTCATTATATTATCATGTTGTGAACAGACTGTAGCTTGAAACAGCATTACTTCCATGGAGACAAACCATGCCATGGTGCACATATTTTTTATTTATAGTATAATCGATAAAATGAAACAATGCACTGTTAAGAAGCCTAAAGAATAAAGAAGGTAGCAGTCAAGCCACGTACCATGTTGCCAAAATGAACAGCTCCAGTCAAATGGTTAACTTTCATAGCAACAAAATTGTGCTTCACAGCATCAACAGCGATCTTCTCCACAACATTGAAGTCAAAGAATGGGATCATTCTAGACAGCATATCAATTTTCATGGACTGGAAAATCCGAGACGCCTGAAAAGTTCAAACCAAGAGCTGATCAACATGTTTCACAAATAGCAATGCAAAGTATGATAAAAGAAGACATCAACGCAGATATTATTGTTAGTGGGAGATAGAATAGGACCTGCTGCAGCACCCTCAGAGCCGTAAGCTTCTCCAATGCAGATTGGTACTTCGATAACTGAATTTCTGGAACTGAAGAGGCTGCTGAAAGCTTTCCACCAACCATAGAAATCTTGGAAAGTAGGGGCTGTACTTTTGATGCGAGATCCAGAGGAAGGAACTCATGCTCCATAAGGTTGTATAGATCTTTCACCTCTTGGGAAGCACAGGAAATCACCCCTTTGGCAGCCTGTTTTCATATCATTGTCGGAATATGAGAGAAGCAAGGTCTAAATCTAGAAAACCAGAAGGTAAGTATGCGATGACACGATAAGAACATATAAGCACCTCTGTATTTGATTATAAAATTGCAACATAATGCAAGCTAATACAATTAACACACAAGCACGGCAGCACATAATGGATGCCTTGAGATATTTCCTGTTATGTGTATACTTCCAGATAATATTGCATATTTCAGAGCTATCAACTATCTTAATTAATAGAACACATATTATGGCATTGCCGGTACAGGAGGTGTCATTACTAACAGAAAATAGTTTTCTTGCCTAGTAGGATAGGTAGGTGCTTATCTCTTAGCATGAGGCAATGATGCTTACTATGTTCTTATGAATACATAAAATGCAATCACATAAGCGCATACAAAAATGGACTGCACCAGAGGAGATTACTCTAACATGAATGCTTGATGACATGTACAAGGCAACACCATGATAGCAGCTTATGTTCTAGTCTTCTAGATGCCTCTATAGGGCAAAGATAAGACATGTCAAAGAAAAGGCAAAGAAAAGACAGGACAGATGTGACAACACACAGACATTCAACTGTTTGGCAACATATGATAAAAAAATACAGCAGGCAGAAACGGATTCTCAACATACCAACTCAGAAAGAAGAGATGCTCTTGACGCCTGAAAAGGAAACGGGGCATTTATTTATCAGAAAACGAATAATTATAATGGAAAAAAATATATACAGTTATACACATAGAAAACAGTTTGTAGCTAACCATTTCTCTGTTTTCACGCTTGGAGTCCAGGGAGAAATTGACAAGGTTGGCCATACGCAAGCCACGGTCTTTCTCATTTTCAAGCTCAAGATGAGATGCACCATATTTATTGTCATATGGTGTCACAGAAAGTGCAGCTAGCAAAACAGAAGATGCTAGTAATTGCAGATCCTTCTGAGTTAAGTTCTTATTATAGCTCTTCTGCAAGTTGAAAAGCTTCAACCATGCATAGGCGTGATACAAATGACTCTCGGATATCCAGAATATTTCAGTTAGTTTGGCATAATATATGACCAGAACAGATGGTTTTGGAGTTCTCTTCACCAAGCTCATCAAGCCATGGATATCCTCCACAGATCGAAAGGCTTCCTGAAAGAAGAAGAGTTGGTTAGTGAATTTAATTTCTTTAGCACTGAGAAGATAGATAGGTTACGAAACAGACCTGCCATAGAGAAAGTTCTGTAGCAACTTTTAGTTGTTCAACCCTAGTATCAAGGTACAGGTTACAGCTTTCAGGAGCAGTCAGATCAGGACGATCTCGTTGGTCACGATATTTGTTCAAATTTGCAAGATGGTTTCTAATGATCTCGCACAACCTACGGAACTCGGTGGATCTTTTATACTGCTTACAGAATTGAAATGCCTTGTGTGCAGTCATCTGCATATTGAAAGGTTCAAAAAGAACATTGAGATTAGCTGGTGAAAAGCATTTAGTACATAATGGCATGTTCAGGGAACCCAGTTGTGCAGATTTCCTTTTGAAGAAAAAGAAGGTACATAACAGGTAGCTACATGATGCATTGGCGACATATTTGCAAAATGAACCAAATAGTAGCTTCTGGAAAATAGGGAAAGTGCAAAAGGACCAGATACATTAGGTAGCACAGCAAATTAAGTAAAGAATACCAAGTTCATGCAATCAAGTCAATATTACCTTCACAAAGAAAGAAAAGGATACAAAATGCATTGTTTCATTATATGCAGTAGGGACTAAATGGTTCATTTCAAACAAAACGGGAAAGTTAAGATACTGGTTTAACCAACAACCAACAACAATAAAGCCTTTTGTCCCAAGCAAGTTGGTTAAACCAATAACAACATATTTTGGAAAAGATACTTGAAGCAGCAGCAAAGATACGAGAGAGAAGTTTTTTTGAAATGTAACGACAGGCAGCAAAAATAACAGAGAGAAGTTTCTGAAATTGACAGTGAGAATGACTACAGCGAAACACTACAATAAAATCATATGAAATTTGCTGTTTGGTAGTGGTACCCTAACTAAATGACCACTAGGATAATGGCAAAGCAGTAAAATAGCTTACAGCATATAGTCCTTCAAGCTTTGAATTATTCCTCAGTATCTCGAGCACTGTCCTGTATGTCTCCCAAAGGAACTTGAACCATGGAGTGACAAACTCTCTGTCAGATCGGTCCTTCCCTTTCTCCCCACTAACGTAGCTAAGCATCAAGTCCTCTGGACGCTTGTCCGCTTCCAGATCTTCGACATCCAGAGCATCTTCCAGGGCTTGCGCCTGAGTCTTTGCTTCCTCGGCTTTCTCAGTGGAGAGTTGCATAAAGTATTTTATGACCTCCTCCAAAGAAGACACATTGACTTGCTGGCAGACAATTCTGTACTGGATAAGGCCATCTTTTGCAAATCTGCCTTTCCTTAGATCTACGCACAGCTCTACATACTTCATCATGATCTTCTCGAGAGGCTTTTGCCATGACCTGTATCTTTTTGATGTAATGAGATCATGCAGCGCCTGCAGCGCTGCCTGCTTTTGTCCAACATTTATCAACTCTGGAATAAACAGAGGGACATAAACACTGTTAACATCTTCAAGTGAAATATGAAAAAGTAAGAAGATATTGCCTACCAAGAGAAAGAGATGCACAGAACCACTGGTGACTATATTTAGTGCAGGGGTTTAGTGTAATTCCGCAAAAACATCTCAATCACTTCACATAAAATGAAGCAAGTCAACATATCCTGGGTCGTTGCATAGTTGTTTGGTCCTAGAGGAAAGGGGGGAAATAAGCTAGACAAGAATAACATAAGTAACTTTAGCACCCGATGAAATTATCAGAAACAGCATAGCTTTGGCTTACAACTAATTTGCGGGTCAGAGCTCAGAACTACTGGTGACTATATTTAGTGCACAGAACTACTGGTGACTATATTTAGTGCAGGGGTTTAGTGTAATTCCGCAGAAAAATCTTAATCATTTAACATAAAATGAAGCAAGTCAGCATATCCTGGGCCGTTACATAGTTGTTTGGTCCTAGAGGAAAGGAGGAAACAAGCTAGACAAAAATAACATAAGTAACTTTAGCACCCAATGAAATTCTCAGAACCAGCATAATTTTGGCTTAGGACTAATTTGCAGGTCAGGTAGATGTGGGCCAGGAAAAAAAAAACCAGTCTATAAATTAAGCTACAAAACCCAACTGGTGCGTGGCAATTCAGCAGTTATCACCTAGTCTGTCCTATGTAATATGAAATAAGTGGTTCAAATGTACTGCTCATAAATACTCCATTGTAAATTCTGTGACCAGAGGTGACACCGAACTGATGATTAACACAGGGCAACCTAACAAATGAACCAACAGTATGCTACTTAGCATCGTCCTGAGTTCCTAAGAAACCCTAATCGCAGCAGGAACCCACTGCCAAACTTAACCACCGCGGAAACAGTTGGTAGCTACTGCAGATGAAATCTAGCGGGCAATGCAAGGGATTCCGGAGACTCACCCTCCGCCCTCTTCAGAGCGTTCTCAGGCTTCGCGAATGTCGACATGGTCGAGGCTGGGGCTGTCCGGCGGCGATCTACTGCTGCATCCCAGCCACAAACAACAGGAAAACCAGGATTAGTTCGCGGATTCACGGAAAAAAGAGGAGTGAGCCGCCGAGGAGAGCGGCGGCGGACGGACAGAACGCGAGCAAAGAGACGGGAGGGAGGAGAGAGAAAGGAAATGTCCGATGTTTAGGAGGAGATGGTATACCTGTAGATCGCCGGAGACGGTGGCGCTGAGGGCGGCGGGCGAGGATTGGAGGCGAAGGACGGAGTGGAAGGTGGCGGCGGCGGGGAGGCCGGGTTTATTAGGGTTGGAGAGAGAACGTATCCGCAAATCCCAGTTTTGTTTATCCCGAGCGGTAGTCCCTCGCAGCTACGACCGGCTTTCATTTTGGCTCTGGTTTTCTATCGGTTTTATCTTCTTTTTTATTTTCGCTTTTTTTTAAACCTTTTTCGAATTCTTTCTTTTCCTTTTTTTTTTTTGAATTTTAACCACACTTATATTAGGTCAAACGAACCGCCTCATTAAAACCCTGCCAGTCCCTTTCGGTACCCTGGTTAGGGAAAGAGTGCGTCTGAAACTCGCCGCCTCCAACATCATCAGAATTACAATCAGCCCGTAGGCTGTGAACTAAAAACGCTGGCGGTTCGGTTACCCAAGTAGAAAACTCATCCTGTATAGTGGCATACTTTGCGCAACAATGAGCTACTTGGTTGGCCTCTCGCCTAGCAAACACAATAGTGAAATTCTGCAAAACTAAACTCAGATCGCTAATCTCATCTAAGATAGGTTTGATAATCGAACGATCCAGATGACGATCGTTCCAATGGTTCAGAAGAACCTCACAGTCAGTTTCGAAGCAAACCTGACTATATCCATGCACAGTCGCAAACGTGAATGCATCCCTCAAGGCCAAAGCTTCAATAATCAAAGGATCTTGGATATTATGGTAAACCTTGCAGAATGCACCACAAAAAGAAGTAGAACTCCTTGCCACAAGGCCCGAAGCTGCCAAATCTTTATCAAGAGAAACCGCACCATCAGTATTTCTTTTCCTTTTTCTGTCTTCCTTTCTTTGTTTTATTTTTTATATAACTTATTTTCTAAAAAAATATCTTCTGTTCATTCATTTTTCTATTTCTTCTTTCATTTTCCTTTATTTATTTTTAAGTGTTCGTGATTTAAAAATGTTTAAATTTCGGAAATATGGATTTTTAATGAACTCTTGCATGGTTAAAGAATGTTCAATATGTTTTCAATGTTTTACGAAGAATGTTCATGTAGTTTGAAATAAAATTACGGTATAAAAAATGTTCACGGTATTTTAAAAACGTCACGGGTTCAAAAAACGCTCATGGGGTTTAAAAAGTGTTCATATGAGTAAAAAAATACTTTCATGTGATTCAATAAAAATCACGGATTTGAAAAATATATAGATACCGTTTATAGAAGATTCACTGGGTTCTTCTTCAAAACCATTAAAGTGATTGTATAAATAGCTAAATAGAAACATGATAACTTTCTACATTTATAAAAAAAAGTAGGTAACCAAAAGTATAAAAAAAGAAAAATATAAAGGAAAAAATCACATGTTTGAATGGGATTGGGATCCTCTAACTTTGAAATTCCCTAACTTTTCTAACTTTGGGTCATTAACATGTGGAGCCCGGCACATGTGAGACCCACCTGTCACTGACTCAAAGTCAGGAAAGTTAGGATTTCGTAAAGTCAGAGCAACCGGGTCCGTTTGAATGGGCGCATCATTGTAGCCCATTTAGGACAGCTGCAGGAGGCGGTGGGACCTTCCCGCACCAAGTTGTGTATATATTCTAAAATAAAAATTAAAGTTGTGTATAGAGCTGCAGTGCGTATTTACCGATTCCATACCAAAATGGCCATCGTTTTAAGGGACAATATTAAACATGTCACTCTCTCTCTCATCCAATATTACTCAAGAAATGATTCGACCCGAATCGCCCAACGGCTATGAAAGTACGGCTCAGCCAGAGCTCAACCCACTGCCGCTTAGGGCATCTCGGGTCGTAAGCACCCCTGCGCTACGTCCGGCGATTTTTAGGCCCAATTCGGCGTCCCCTGGGGCGCCGATTACCAGCCGACGATGCGCACAGGTTTCGATCCAAAATATTTGAAAAATAAAAGGGGAAAAAACTAAAAACATTCATGAAAATAGGCGATTTCATTCAAAGTTTAGGGAATTTTGTACAAATGGCCGATTACAACTAAAAAACTTCTAAACTAGCCTAGTAGCGGTACTGGTCGGCGTAGTAGAAGGCGGAGTAGTCGTCGTCATCATCGTCGCTGGGCGGCACTAGGTTGGAGGAGGGGCCTGCGTCGGCGTCGTCATCGTCGTCGATGATGACGACGTCGTGGCGCTCCTGGAATCTCGCCCGGAGGCGGTTCCTAGTCGCCTCCTCCATTAGGCGACGCTGGCGGGCGACCTCCTCCTCCTCGAAGTCATGCCGGCTCTAGTCGAGGGCGAAGTCGTTGAACGTCGGCAGGACGTCGTTGAGCGACGCCGCCGGCCGTGGATTTCCACCTCCGGCTTGGCCAGCACGGCCGCTGCGCGCATGTACGCACGGTCAGGCACCCATTCTGGCGCCTTCCTTCTTCGACGCACGAAGACCGGGCTCGGTCTTCGGCATATGCAGGCCGGTCGCCGGCGGCCTCTGTGTGGCGGGCTGTTCGCGGATGAACAACCCCGCCGCGCGCCGGAGAGGGTTGGAGCGGCGAGGAGGTGACAACGCCGGATCCATCTTCACGCGGACACCCGGTGTAGACCGAGGCAGGGAGGGGTGCTCCGTCTTGACACGGACGCCGGCGTACGGAGCAGCCCGGGCGTAGGGGGAGGTGCGACGCAAAGCAGGAGGGGTTGTGTACCTGGAGGCCGACGTCGGAGGAGTCACGCTGGAGGAGGAGGACGAGGAAGCGCCGCCGCGCCTTGGCAGTCACGCCTGGCCTGCGCGCGGCATGCCCGCCGACCTCACCGGCATCGTCAGAGGGGGGTTGCTCCCCTCCTGGACATGGGCGAGCACCATGGCCAGCGTGCGGCCAGGAGCTCCCCACCAGACGCGCCGGCCGCCCGCGTTGTTCCGGCCGACAGGCGGTCCGGCCAGTCCCGGAGCGGCGATCTGCTGACGGCGTCGCTCCTGGAAGTATTCGTTCCACCTCGCCCTGTTCGTCGGCGCCCACTCCGGCGAGTTCCGCTGCTCCTAGGGAAATCCTTCGAGGACTTCCGCGATGGTGAACGACATCTCCTTCTCCTTCGGCAACGGCGACACCGGTACGCCGACGTCGATGAGGACCCACTTCCCCGGCACCCGCATGTCCAGGGGCGCTGGGTAGTCGGCTTGGAAGAGGAGCCACGCTTCCCAGTCGTGGAGGAAGCGCCGCCCGAAGTCGTTTGCGGCGGCGCCGTCATCGGGGAAACGCTCTGCCATTTGGGCTCAGAGGTGCTCGGAGGCGAGAGAGAAGGTGAGGTGTGGCGGCCAGGCGCGGCGAGGCTCGCTTTAAGTAGCGGCCGAGGGGCGGTGGCACAGACGCCGGAATTAACTCCGACACATGAAACCAAGGCGGCAGCGGCGGCAGTTTGACCGGCCCGCATCACTGCTCGCCATAACTGCGCCTGTATCGGCGTCGCTTCGGCGGGGGCGGCAGCTTGACCAGCGCGGAAGGCGAGGAGGGAGGGTGAGGACGACGACCGCCGCATTTGCGCGCAAAAAGTTTTGTCCGGTGCGCCCAGGTGACCCCCAACGCGCTGCGTTCGGGCTGGGTTCGCCGGATTAGTAAACGGCCCAATCCGGCATTTTTTGGTCTCCTGGAGGCGCGACTGGGCGAAAAACGGCGATTTCTCGTCGTCCGGAGTCCAAAAAGCGGCCTGGAGAGTCGGCGAGTCGCCTGGAGATGCCCTTTAGCACTGGGCTCGAGCCGCTGCCACCCGTGGAAATGTAGGGCTCCATGTTTTCTTCGTCATTATGCAAGCCGTGTTCTTATTGGAAGACCTTGGCATTGGCAATATGATGTGGGTACCACACACTGACACACAAAGGAAGGGAGAATCGTTGCTCTTTCACTTGGAACAAGCCGCCTCGCATGCCCAGTCAAACTCTCGTGTGGCATTCGAAGGCTGAAGTCGTCATGGTTGAGCTTGAGCCGAACGTTGGACATCAACATTCTTCGCAGACTGCAGCAAGAAGCACATTGTCCATTTTCGTCTTGTAGTTTTTCTCTTGTGAGTATATTGACTTCCTCAATCGGTGTACCTTCCATTTTGCATGTGATATATCAGTTAGCAAAATGTATAGGTCGGAAATCGTGTGGCACGGTACTGAAATTATCACTGCAAGTATTCTAATCTATAAACAATAAGCCCCATGGTAGACTGGTTCAGGCTACAAAAAAAGTCAACATATTTGAAGAGTTCACAAACAAAATATATGACATTGGATGCTCTTGAAATTTCAACACAACTGCATTCAGGGTACTTACAAAGGCTGATGGATCGTGTACAAGTATATTTGCAAATATATGTCATTGAAACACTTTGAATTTTCCAGTAAAAAAGAACCATATATGCCAAAGGAATTTATTTGGGACATGTTCCGTTGCATATATCTGCTGTTAAACCTGAGCAGTTGAATGAATTGGTGTTGGTCAAGTGGTGAAATTTATGTTCTGTTCTAGGAATGACAGAGGAATCATTCAAGTTAAGAAATCTCTCGGTAATCCGTAGCTTTAGTTATGAAATGTATGTTCTGTGCCGACTGCCGATGCAGGGTCCATGTTGCAGACCCTGCAGGTCAACAACTGCTTTGTGTTTTACTGACTGACAGATTTCATAAGTGACGTGAAATTGTTCAGAGGGTTTGCATATTTGCCTTTTTTTAACCTTAGCTAATTGATGCGTTTTGCTTATTTTGAACTGATGGAGCTGCGATCTATAGTTAACTCACACAACAATGTTCTTCTAATACGTGAATAAACTTAATTGTTCCAAACTATCTTCTTTGTATGACAGAGTGTTAAGTATTACGTATAAGTAGTCGCATCAGGTGCGCTGAGCCCCATCTTGGAGGAATTTGAGACAAACAATTAACTCAAGTTTCAGGCGACAAGTTTCGTGACCATTGGAGAATTTGGACTGTCTATACAAGTTTGTTGGAGAACGGTTTTGTTTTAAATGTTCCACATTCTAGATGATTGTTTTGTCTCCATATATATGAGGTATGCACTACATAAACATAAGAACGACAACATATGCGTAAATAGGATGTGTATTAAAAGAAACACATGAAAAGTTAACAAGATCACAGTTAACTTTATACATAAACAGATTTACATGCTGTGTACATATATATGAGGTGATCTATTCATAAGGAAATTTTTGTTTTATACAGCTCTCTTAAAGAGAAGGCCCAATTAGACATTGTCCAAATCTATCTGAATTATTTCTCCACACATGCATCACCTAGTAACAGAGCGTCATTGTGGACCAGAAGCATTCACATGGCAATATTTCTTGGCTTGGGGCAATAACTTGAGCACCATGCAGCTCTCCTGGACCTGCTAAAGGAGAAAGGTATGCAAACACTAGTTTGAGTAGCAAACAAACTTTTCCTAGACAAGAACCTATAGCTATTTTTTTTAGGGCACCTATAGCTAAATATGTTCGTAGTAGAGATTACCTGAAAAACATGAGCATTTACTTTTCAGATGTACATCCAAAAGAAAAGAGGCATCATGATTATCACTTGTTGTCATTCAATGAAGCTTCTCTTGGTCCTTATTATTTGACATTCACTTATCTCGCTTCCAGGTGTAGCTCTCGATAAGAACCACACATCAAAGGCCAATTGCTCTGCCCAAGGCGCTGACAATGTTCCGCAACATCCTGAGAAGCTGGAAAACAAAATTGTCATTAGTATGCACATATTGACATAATTACTTCCCACTAAAACTAAAACTTGTGGCAATTTTGTATCATTAGTCCATGACTAACATGGTCTGCTGCTACCTCAGCCCCTGATCGAGTGTCCCTTTGAGAAGCAAGACCATTTACACTGACTGACCGCTATATCGTAAGACTTCACAAAATTTGCGATATCATGAGGGAAAAACATACCTTTTTCCAATAAAATCACCGTCCAACAAACAAAGAAAACCTCAAGTCATTTTGGGCTTTCCTTACAAAGACTTACTTGAGTGTTTTTGGGCAATGAATAAATAATTCCCACGACCAGGTTTAACATTTTCACAAACAAGAATGTCATAAGTTCAAAGTGTCAGACCCCAAAAGATAAGCTGTAACCAATTGCATAAGAAGGTAGTCGATGAACACAAAAATATAAAAATTATCTCAAAACATATATATCCTGGAGTAACTTTGATGAAAGGCTGCCAGGCTAACTTCACATTATTAAGAGAGGGGGGGCTATGTATATAAAAAAGGCACCATGAAGGTCACATGGGCAGTAATTTCTCAAACTTGGAAAATAGACACAGAAAGTTTCACTATGGTACAACTCCGAAACATCCTTGATGAGAATACACCTCGGAATTAACATGAGTTGACAAACTGAGGTTGGATTTTCCTTTTCTTAACTAATCATATATTTGGAAAGATGCATAGGTTAACAAAGTTCTCAACAATCTTAATAAACACAATCTCTTGATGAGGTTCTTCATGCCCGCAATCTTCTTCTCCGTATGTTTCCAGAACCTATAAACAATTGGTGTTCACAAAAAATATACTCCCTCCGTCCAATAAAAGATGTCTCAACTTGATCAAAAATTGGATGTATGTAGACATGATTTAGTGTATAGATACATCCAAATTTGATAGAAAGTGTGACATCTTTTGTTGGACGGAGGGAGTAATAAGATTAGGTCACTCATATAGTCGCATTGCTGTAATAACTACTGCTATAACCAAATTGATGTTAACAAAGTGGATGATGAGACTGTGTGAACAAATATGGATAATGAGATTGTTCCACTCTTAAATCATAGCCCTATTACTCATATGTAGCTGCAACAGGTTAAAATGAGATCACACATTGCTGGTAATATGGTTACTGCTCTTACGCATCGTAGAAAACTACTAATTGCAAATTCCAACAGGCAAGTCAAATATGCAAGAAATGATAAAATCAAATCAACACAGAGATCGAGTGCCAGGTTAAAAGTTGTGTGACTGAAAAAATGCTACTAATTGAGACAGTTGTAAGAACAAAGTTGTGCCTTTTATTGCCTACTACTACTGGCATTATTATTTGTACCTTCATGCCTTATTCAGTGCCCCCTGAGACCCAATGCAGACGAGCAACGGATGGAATCCGCACTTGCTTATCCTGTGCCCGGATGTTTTGAATCAGTTCCTTGAAAGATTCCGGTATGTATTGGTACTCGTGAAACATGAGTCCTTTAGTCCTGCATATATATGTTGAGGAAGAGAAGGACACTAGAAATTAGAATTACACATACATTCATTTGTATGACAGTAGGTGATAAGATGAAGGAAAACATACATACCACTCATTTGTATGACAGTAGGTGATAAGATGATCAGCAATGGTGAAGGGGCGCACAGATGGGCGTATCCTATCCTTCCGGTCGTGTATTTGGCAGGAGTCTCCTAACGGCTCGGACAAGCCAGTCCCCAGCGAATGCAACACGATGGGGTCACCTGGTAGAGAGAAGTAGATGGAGTTGCTGCTCAAGGTCGGGAGGTCCCTGGCCGAAACAGACAGGCACCGGTCACGGCTGACAAACAGCGCGCGGTCGCCTAAGCTGTTCACTGGGATAAGTTCACACCACCCCTGGCTGTTGAGATGCACTTCATAGAGCCTGAAGACTACTAATCCCAACCAGTCCATCTCCTTTATACCAGGAGCTCGGTTCCGGAGGACAAGCAGCATCCTTCCACCAGACTCCACGAGCTGAAAATCGCTACGCAGGCGATCAGCAAAATCTGGAACATGACCAATCACCACAGAATTCTCAAGGGGGTCTTGTCTGGGAGGAGGGTATAGCTGCATGATCTCGTATGAACAACGGCCGGTGGCGTAGAGCTTTCCTTCGAAGGGCAAGGGGCTCCCAACATAAAGACCTCGGTGGAGAACCTCCCAATCTGAACCTGGGACGGCGCAGAGCACCCACCTTGTGCAGAGGAACCAGACCACGACGGCAATGGAGGTCGCCGAGGACGCGCTGCTGCATACGGCGGCGCTCATGTCGAGCAGCTTCTTCTCCTTGACCACTGCGCGGTACACGGGGGCCAGGGGCGGGAGATCGACCACGACGCGCGTGAACGGATGCAGCACGCGGACCTCGGTGGTGCGCTTGTGCACGAGGATGAAGAGGCCGTCGGTGAAGCCAACGATCCTGTGCCCCCGGAGCTCCGGGAGGAGGACGCGGAGGCGCCTGGCCGTGCGGGTATGGAAGAAGACGATCTCGCAGGCATCGTCTGGGCGGACGGCGTCGCCGTCACAGAGAGCGACCCAGCCGCGCGGGCGGAGGCGGGGATCCCGAAGAGTGGGGTCGCGGTGCGTGGGCGTGCAGGCGCGCCAACCGGAGCAGACGGCGCGGAAGACGATGTAATCAACCACGTCGTCGTCGCCGGCCAGGAGCCGGCAGGTGATGAGGCCAACTATGTCGGTGGGCAGGGACGCCCAGCCGCCGATTACTTGCGCCGGCGCAGGGCGCTTGCACGCGGACAGCGTTGCCAAGGTGGCACCTTTTCGCTTCCTTCCCGCCGCCAACGCCACCGCCGCCCCGGCCGGAGCAAAAGCGGGCAGTTTCCTCCCCATCCGGTCGCGGATTCCTTCTTCAAATCAAAGCCTGGGCTTAAATAGATCTTCACCGTCCCGCCCCCTAGCTATTTTATACAGGTCAATGCTCGGACCTCGAGTTCGACTCGGATTGAGGGGAAATCAGTCTGCTGCTCCCACTCCCAGGATCGGCACTGATTCCTTCTTCAAATACCGCCGTGTCTCCGGAAAGGAAACGGTGAGAGGGGAGGATTATGATTTACGAGAAAGTAGGGACAACCTGACGAGGCCGCCGGCGTTGAGTGAGGAGATGGAAGCACGCCTCCGCGGATCTGCCGCGGATGTAACACAGGCTACGGGTTCCTAGGGTAGAACAGGGAAGAAGACGGAGTTCTTTTCTCCATCTCCACTACTACTAAACAAGCAAATCTCCACTATCTTCTCCACTACTAATAAACAAGCAAACTTAGCAGGAAAATCAAATCTCCACCGTCCATGCAAACACATCGAACGACCAGTATACGTTTGTTCTCCCCACCCCTCTTTAATTCTCACATCACTCATTCCATATTATGCACATAAGCGGCCTCCACACGCTGGCCATATATGCATTAATTATTAATTACTCAAATCACGCATGCCATATTCTCCATGGTATTCTCCACGGTATTCTCCACGGTAATTGCCCTCGAAAAAGGATCCCTTGATTGACGACCAACAATCGCACAACAATCACACTTTGCCAGTTCAGTTTCATGCCGCCTGTCCCGCCCACGACCAACAAGACGGCGAGCAAGAGGACCAAGAACACGCACACGACGGCGACGAGCAGGACGTCCACTCCCAGGTTCGCCCCATGCCCATCTCCACCAGCGAGCAGGAGGACCACGCCAGAACACCGACGTCGACCAGGACGACCTCTCCCAGACTGTGTCCACTACCTCGGCCACGCCCTTGCCATGTTGAATCCACCATGTCGGCGTCCTGCTACATCTGGAACATCTGTGTCGCGGAGCAAAAATTCAGGTTCGAACAGAATATAGATGTAATGAAACTTTGAATGTCTGATTTACACATTCCATTTTTTCTTATTCAGTTAAACATGTACGAGGAGATCTTGGGGAAACTAATCTTGTACGTGCTGCTCTTGGAGATATTACGAACAGAAATAAAGAGGGGTCCAAACTAACGCAAGGTACTATACAAATCACAGTGTATCCTGTAAATTCTAATTCTACCAAAAGTATATGTATCCAAGCAAACAGATCTTATCAGACATTCTTGTAGGCCAACTCCTACAACACTGAATATGCACGTTATATGCATGACAAAAAATAATTGATGAGGTCATAAATAGAGTTAAAACGCATATATGGCTCAGCTACGATTGGGCTTGCATTGAGATACCATCATTATAAACATTATGTGGGAACTTTCCAATCCATATAAATTCAATAATATGTTTTTATTATTCCTTACACACATTCATCATTGCAGATGATTCAAATAAGCGTTCCAGAGAACGATACGCAAATATGGACCCTGAAAAGAAAGAGGCATATCTGAAAAAGAGGCGTGAAAGCTATCATAAAAGAAAGGCTCTTGCCACTCGATCTAATCTACAAGCTGTTGAGGATATTGTGCCCATACTATTGCCTATGGTTTCTGCCCCAGCCACACCTCATATTACAGATCTCAGCTTCCAATTGGCTCCGTCTCCTTTAAACACTTTTCATAAAACAGGCATGGACTTGTTTCAGTCTCCTCAACCCGATTGTATCAGTCTCCGATGTGTGGTCCTACAATGGATATTATTTCTCAAAAAAAGGCTACCCAGTTTGTTACGTCTCCAGTGGATGCTTCTCAAATTTCTTATTCTGGACGGAATTTGCTTCTAGATTTCCAGCACGCATCGGGCAGCCCAGGTAAACATATTTTCAGGGTTTCCATTAAGTATTACATACCCATATTGATTACTATTTTATAATTTTTTATCTTCCGATTGTCATTAGTCCAACATTCACATGCAAACATTGGAGAAACAGGGAGTACACAACAAAGCATTTCGGAAGCAAAATTGATGCGTGAACGAGCTCGATACTTTTCTATGAGTCCTGACCAAATGGAGAGACTGCGACAAAATAAAAGAAATTACTACCTCAAAAAGAAGAATACTGATGCAGCCTCTGGGACAAGCAATATTCAAACAGAATCAACACCATCCCAATCGGGGTGTGCTAGCGACAAAATGATCGACGCAATCAGTGGTACGCGTGACATACTATGTATTGTGGTGTTGAATGATCATCTCTATTTATTTTATTATATTTTCAGTGCTTTTGTTGTGCATTTAGGGAGAGAGCCTTTTTATGGCTCCACTGAACCTGTCATGACACAACTTAATGAAAAGACTCCCGGAATCGAACGATCCCCATACGATGGTCAAACCACTCAAAAACTAATAAGTGATACTATCAACCTTGTGTCTACATCACGCGGCGAGGCACCTGGACAGAAATGTTTTGGTATTTACTCTCCTGTTATTATTTATATTACCCACCTGGTACATACCTACAATTCAGAGCTGGTACCTTCTCATTTTTGCCAAATAATGTTTTCAGGCAACGACCACGACGAAGATGCCTATGGAATACTCGAGCCCGATGTCAACACGACAAACATTGATGGTATGCATAATAAATCTAAAGTTTCATGCCCCTCATTCACGCTTGTGCATTATTTAATATCTTGGCTACCAGATTACTTGGGAGACGGGAATCTAGGAGAAGAAAATGGATACGTTGAGCCTGATGAAGAAGCCAAGATATTCGCCCAACAAGGTAGATTATTGCTATCATGGATTATCAATACTAAATAAAATTTAACTATTTTGTTTTTCCAAAAGGTTTAAGTAATGCATCTATCTTTGCAGATGTTGATTTTAAATCCTACCGAGTTGAGCGACATCCTGTAAACACAACTCCCACAAATGATCCTCATGACAGGGTCTACATGAACCTGCCGAAAAAGCACCATGTCCTAAAAAAAATGGCCGACTGCCGCCACTGTGGAGCATTGCGGTTTCAATATGAGGGGCCTGCATTTTATTGCAGAAAGGGGAAAGTGGATTTATTTACTCCTGAGGTTCCAGAAGAGTTGAAACGGCTGTTTACAAGTCAAGATGATGAGGATGCTAAATATTTTAGAGACAACATACGTTATTTCAACTCCCACTTCTCATTCACAAGTCTTGGAGTCACCCTTGATCGTCGAGTGAGCACTGCAGCAGGAACCGGTGTATATACATTCCGTGCATGTGGGGGTTGTACCATGCTCTTGATGAATTGGTGGCTGCTCTTAATGGGCCTCGACATTTACAACTCTATATTTATGATACAGATGAAAACTTGACACATAGGGTTAACAGGTCTCCAAATCTTCGCATAGATCTCATACGGAAAATTCTAGAAATACTAAAGCATAACCCTTATGCTCAAGTATTCAGGAGCCTTGGTGCTGTTCCCAATCTAGATGAATATAGGATCTCACTAAACACAGATATCAAACTTGATAAGAGAAGGTACAATGCTCCAACAACTTCTCAGGTGGCAGCAATATGGGTTGAAGGGAGCGACCCACAAAATTGTTTCGATAGGAGTGTTATCGTGTATGGAAAAGGAGACCGACCCTTGTATATTAGAGCATACTATGGATGCTACGACCCTCTGTCATATCCACTATTCTTTCCACATGGTGAGATCGGTTGGAATCGCTGGATGCCATATGTTGGGCCCCCCGATGACACCACCCAAGATTCAGTGGATACATCTGCACGACAACAGAACCAATCCTCTGATTTTCCAACAGGTATGATGTTCATTGTTGACTTTGTCGTCGTGGTGAACAGACAGATGCCTACGGGTAGGCTAATTTGTGGGGTCGGATGGACGCTAGAGGATTCGGGGAGGGATAGCGCGCTAAGAAGCACACACAGATGAACACGCGGACACGGGGATTTACCCTGCTTCGGGGCTCTCGTGAGGAGATAAAACCCCTACTGCAGCATCTAGCCTATTTTCTGTATACTACTCACCGGTACCGGTGCGATACAAATGATGCTCCATGAGCTGAGCAAGATTTGCCTCTAAGAGGTCTTGGAGAGCAAATGCAAAGGGGGAAAATGAGGCTGCGGGGGTGGTGTCGCTCTGCCGTTGGTGTCTCCCCCTGGTGCTCCTTATATAGAGGGAGCCCAGGGGACAAGGGGGGGCCCACATGACACTATACATGCACTGTTCATGATTTGACTACTGGGGTCTAATCGACACTATTCCCTGCGTCATGCAGTGTACTCTAGTCACATCCGAGGGTGGGCATGGCATGTCTTGTCCGTCCTTCGTCTTGTCCTGCAGTGCTTGGCTCGGCATCTTCTCCGCTTAACCCGGCATGGATATGCCGGACAACTTGGCGAGTCCTCTCCTGAGCAACCCGGCATGGATATGCCGGATTCCACCTCTCAACCCGGCGTGGGTATGCCGGATAATCTGCTTCTCCCGAGACCCGGCATGGTTATGCCGGATTACCCTTCATAAACCGTTCTTCCTGCACATCAGAATAACACAATGCATACCGACATAGATATGTCGGGTAAAATATGGTTAAGTCGGTTAGAGTATGTCGGGCTGCATCAATATCATATCCCGGTCCCCTCCGACCCGGGCATATGTCGGTCAACTTAGTATGTCGGTTCCGTCTTGGACGTAGCTTTTACCATAACTTTACCCTACCCGGGGGTAGCCCCCCGACACTAGTCCCCGAGGCTGCGGGGGACTCGTAGAGTCGCGCGCAGACTTAGAAGAAATAACAACACCACCATCTTTACCTACTCCACCGTGTACCTGCAAAAATACAATCATATGCCGGTGCCTTAGCCGCTCTGGGCGGTTTACCGACATAGATGTCTTCGGCCACGGCCGGCTTGACATAAACATACCTTACATGCCGGCTTTTAGCCACTCTGGGCGTATACCGACACGGACGTCTCATGTGCCGGCCTTTAGCCACTCTGGGTGTATACCGACACAGAGTCTCATGTGCCGGCTTTTAGCCACTCTGGGCGTATACCGACACAGACGCCTCCAACCTTTGTTGATTTGACATAAGTGTATCTCGGGTTTCTCGGCCACTCTAGGCATATCACACATGTCTCGGTATCTCGGCCACTCTGGGCATATCACACATGTCTCGGTACCTCGCCACTCTGGGCAACTCACACACGTTGCCCTTGGCAAACCAATACAAACGATGATCCGGGATATGGAAAGATGCCGTGATACAGTGGCGAACCGAAATAAACGGCGATTCTGGGATATATATTCAGGCCACAATAAATATAAGATGGATCCGAGATAACCGACATAACAACCGACATAACCAAGACCTTTTGACATGAATATCCTCTTGGTAAGACCGTCTTCACCTTTCAATGTTAGTGCAGGCATATATATAACGAACATTTAATAGGAGTGATAACTCTATTTAACAAGTCAAACTAATTTTAGTGCAAGGCGGAAATTACGATGAGCTGCCGAGCTAGGCACAGGGATGTGGACCCGGCTTCACCGAGTCCCCGAGTTACTTTATTGATCTAGAGGTAAAAACAGAATGCACTAGTGAGTCAGTCCCCGGGTCAAGACATCTTGCTCCCGGGGGAAACACACAGACAACGTATGCCGAATTACTTTTTAGACCGAGTCCCCGAGTCTACTTTCACGTTTACCACGGTCCACAACCTCTGCTCTTGACTACCATTTAGGCGTTCGTCAGTCGAGTTACAAGATTATATAAGATGGCATACACTACTTTAACTTTGAAACACGGTCATAAGTTTATTCGGCATACAGACTACACAGATAACTAGGCAGGTAAATAAACACGGCAGTCCCCGAGTCCAGTTTCGGGGTGCCGGCACACAACCGACATAGTCGGGACTGAGGTACAGCGCATGCACAAAAATAAATTTACTCCGAGTTACTCTACCGACTTAGCATGCAAGGCACAACTGACCGGTAAGCCAGTCCCCGGGTCAAGACATCTTACTCCCGGGGAAAAATACACGGACAAGGTAAAAGGGGCAGTCCCCGGGTAAACTATGAGAATAACTATTCAGCATTTAACTCGAATAACCGATAAGTACTCACATTGCAATCTTGGTACGGGATATATGTCGTTGAAGCGTTTGAGATGTCGGTGCAGTAGGCGGCACATGGACCTTGGCTCCCTTGTCGGCGCGGACCCAGCCCATCAAACCTGATGTCGGTCTGCCGACATGGAGAGGACGGCATATCAGCATGTCGGTCGTCTGACCTGGAGATGTCGGCTCACCAGATGTCGGGCTCCCGACGCGCACAGCATGGGGCGCACCAATGGTGCCGAGAATACTGGGTGCGACTGTGCCGATGGCTGCTAGTGTCGGTCCGATTAATTCGCGCGGGCACCTGGCTGGGCAGCCCAGCAGTGCTGCCGACCAGCGTCTGGCCTTGGTCGCGGCCAGAGTAACCACACGGACACGCATGTGACCGGGGCTGTCGGCCAGGCATGCCCGCACGTAGCTAGCAACATGCCATGCGCGCAAGCACGAACGATCCAGCAGCCTGCTTGCATGTTTTAGCTCTTCCGATCCAGCAGCTTGGATGCTCGCCTTTGCCTTTGCCAGTGCCGAGGCGATGCAGCACAGACGGGCCGCAGCCGGCGAGCAAGACTCTAGCAGGCACAGCGCGGATTGCGGCCGGCGGACGGCGAGCGGAGCATGAGGACGCGCAGCACGCGCCGCTGTCCGCGGATGGCAAGCATGGCGCAGAGCTGCGGCCGGTGGACGGCGAGCAGGACGCAGAGGACGCGCAGCACGTGCTGCGGCCGCTGGACGGCGAGCAGGGGGCAGAAGATGCGCGGCACATGCTGCGGCCGGAGGACGGCGAGCAGGGCGCAGAGCTGCGCAGCACGCGATGCAGCCGGAGGGCGGCGAGCAGGGCGCAGAGGACGCGCCGCACGCGCTGCGGCCGGCGGACGGCGAGCAGGCCGCATAGGACGCACTGCGGCCGGTGGACAGCGAGCAGGGCGCTGAGCTGCGGCCGGTGGACGGCGAGCAGGACGCAGAGGACGCGGCGCCGCGCGGACGGGCGGCCGCCGGGCATGCAGCGACAAAGATGTTGTCGACGGTGAGGAAGCGCAGGCACGTGACGCAGCCGGAGGGCGCGCGGGTGGGCGCAGATGCGGCATGGACGCACGCACGAGCGCCTCGGCCACCGCCGAGCCTTCGAGCTCCTTCTTGAAAAGTTGTTGACGACGAGCCGACAGAGACGACGACGAGCCTCCGGGGGGCGCGGAGGCAATGGCGATGTCGAGTCCCCGCGTTGATGAAGAGGGTCCCGTCCGAAATTAGTCCAGCAAGCGCCACTGAGGCCCCACGGTGGGCGCCAACTGTCGTCGTGGGGAACAGACAGATGCCTACGGGTAGGCTAATTTGTGGGGTCGGATGGACGCTAGAGGATTCGGGGAGGGATAGCGCGCTAAGAAGCACACACAGATGAACACGCGGACACGGGGATTTACCCTGCTTCGGGGCTCTCGTGAGGAGATAAAACCCCTACTGCAGCATCTAGCCTATTTTCTGTATACTACTCACCGGTACCGGTGCGATACAAATGATGCTCCATGAGCTGAGCAAGATTTGCCTCTAAGAGGTCTTGGAGAGCAAATGCAAAGGGGGAAAATGAGGCTGCGGGGGTGGTGTCGCTCTGCCGTTGGTGTCTCCCCCTGGTGCTCCTTATATAGAGGGAGCCCAGGGGACAAGGGGGGGCCCACATGACACTATACATGCACTGTTCATGATTTGACTACTGGGGTCTAATCGACACTATTCCCTGCGTCATGCAGTGTACTCTAGTCACATCCGAGGGTGGGCATGGCATGTCTTGTCCGTCCTTCGTCTTGTCCTGCAGTGCTTGGCTCGGCATCTTCTCCGCTTAACCCGGCATGGATATGCCGGACAACTTGGCGAGTCCTCTCCTGGGCAACCCGGCATGGATATGCCGGATTCCACCTCTCAACCCGGCGTGGGTATGCCGGATAATCTGCTTCTCCCGAGACCCGGCATGGTTATGCCGGATTACCCTTCATAAACCGTTCTTCCTGCACATCAGAATAACACAATGCATACCGACATAGATATGTCGGGTAAAATATGGTTAAGTCGGTTAGAGTATGTCGGGCTGCATCAATATCATATCCCGGTCCCCTCCGACCCGGGCATATGTCGGTCAACTTAGTATGTCGGTTCCGTCTTGGACGTAGCTTTTACCATAACTTTACCCTACCCGGGGTAGCCCCCCGACAGACTTATATAGTTATAACAATTTAATGGCATACTTAGATAGTCATCCGTTTTTCAGGTGTTGACATTCCGACAGAACAAGCTGGGCATATCACACAACCTGAAGATCAGACAACAGATTTACCTAAAGGTATTGGTCGTCATCGGTATTTTTGAACTGCGGATATGATACTATCCTACTAACATTTATTAATCAATTTTTAGACAACCCAGATGAGGATTTTTGTTGACTTATATAGTTATTTAATAGTTTAATGGCATACTTAGATAGTGAAAGTGCATGGTTGCCCCCATGCGTGGTTTTGGTAATTAATGACAATCCTTATGGACTAATGTTTACATTGAGATATTCTTATAGATCTTGTCCATGGGAAAATATAGGAGTTCATGTGTTGGACTCTTCAAGATGACATAATGACCAATGCTCTATTCAAGGGTTAATATGAAGAATGGTCATGTATAGAGTTGAGCTCGTCGCAAGTATGGCTTGGAATAGAAGATTGAGTGAACAATCATGTTTACCCCCAAGCCATCATACATATCAAGAGAAGAAGATGAAGTGCAAGTTCAATATGTTGTATCTCGGAAGATATCTTTTGATTGAAGCTTGCAAAGGAGACATGAAGACGAAGCTTAGCGAGGCCCTCCCATAATGGTGTATGGGGGAGCATTTGGAGAAGTCCTCATCAAGCATGTGCTAGCAAGCACAATCAAGAAAGGTGTTTCAACTTGAGAGAGTCAAGATCGTCATCATCGAGCTCAAGTGGAATGCGCAAGGCAAAGGTATGATCTTGATAGGTTTTCTATTTTACCGGTCTCATGGTGTTAGTGGGAGACCGGGTTTTTAGGATAGATGGCGTACTATCAAGAGGGGCTCTCGAGTGAGTAACTTGATCGCATCTTTGTGGAGAGCTCAAACCTTTGCATGCTTGGCATATCATCTTTCTTGGTTCTTATTTGGTTTTTCTCCGTGTTGGGTTTCGGTCCTTGTCGTGATCTTCATGACAAGACCAAGTCCTTCGAAAATGGTTTTACTTGGGAAAACTTATTGCCTTTTATCCATGTGAGGATTTAGAGCTTAGTTTATCTCCATACTAAGCTCTAGTTCATCAAAAACAGATTTCGTATGAATATCTTGTTGCGTTTTTGATGAAGGAGGTTTTACCGGTTTGCATTGTTTAGGAAAGTTCAATCTTTCCCAATTTGGTTTTATCCTCACATGATGGACTGTGATGTTTCTATGCACATTCAAGTAGAGCTCGTTGTAACGATTCCAACGAGCCAAAAATCATCGAAAACGGAGTCCGGATGGAAAAGATATTGACGTTTTCGTTATCGGTTTTGCTGCAGTTTTTGCTAGGCCGGAGTCTCCGGTCTCAGGGACCAGAGTCTCCGGCCAGGCCGGAGTCTCCGGTCCTAGACCGGAGTCTCCGGTCCTCGCGATCCGTTTTTTGTTCCTCCGGTCGGCACTCTCTGTATGGGGGTCCGGAGTAGGTCCGGAGTGACCCCGGAGTCTCTGGGGGGGCCGGAGTCTCCGGCCTACGCGGTCCGGAGTCTCCGGTGTTTGTTTCCTGCGTCGACTTTTTTCCTGATCTTTCGAGGCCGGAGTCTCCGGTCTCAGGGACCGGAGTCTCCGGCCAGGCCGGAGTCTCCGGCCTTCCAGACCGGAGTCTCCGGTCTAAGTGGCTGCAACGGCTCTTTTTCTGGGAGGGGTATAAATACCCCTCCACCTACCTCCAGCCACTCAGTTCTTCCAAGCACGAAATTTCCCCCTCTCTCACCTCCATTGTTGACCTTGGAAAGCTTGTCCCTCTCCCATTTCCTCCCATGATTCTTGCATATCTTTGAGGGATTTGAGAGAGGAGATCTAGATCTACATTTCCACCAATCCATCTCTCCTCTAAGTGAGGGGAACCTAGTAGATCTTGATCTTGGAGTTCTTGGTGCTTCTCCTCTTTGTTCTTCCTCTCTTCTCCCCCCATAAGCATTAGTTGCTTTTGGTGGGATTTGAGAGTGAAGGATTTTGAGCACTTGTGCTCTTGCCTTTTGCATTTGGTGCATCGGTGTGCTCTCCACGAGGATTCGTGGAAGTTGAAAGCTTGTGAACTTGTTCTCTTGGGTTCTCGGACCCTAGACGCCTTTGTGGTGGTTGGACCCTTGTGTGGTCACTTGAAGCCGTTCGGGAGCCCCCAATCCCATTGTGGGTTGTGCCCCGGATTGTTGTTGAAAGCCGTTCGGGAGCCCCCAATCCCATTGTGGGTTGTGCCCCGGATTGTTGTTGAAAGGCTCCGGATTCCGCCTCGAAGGAATTCCGATAGTGGAAGGTGAACCAAGCCTTTGTGGTGCGGTTCATCGGAGAATAAGGTGAAACCTTTGTGGTTGTTGAACCGTTGTGTCGGTTCACACCTCTCCAACGAGACGTACTCCCTTAACAAGGAGGAACTCGGGAATACTTCCTCGTCTCCGCGTGCCTCGGTTATTTCTATACCCGAGCTTTTACTTATGCACTTTACATTGTGATAGCCTTCGTGCTTGAAGTATTCTATATTGCTATCACCTTGTTGTTTGTCTTGCTTAGCATAAGTTGTTGGTGCACATAGGTGAGCCTAGTTTATTTAGGTTGTCGGCTTGTTAATTTAAACATCTAGTTTTATTCCGCAATTATCAAGCCTAAACCGAAAAAGTTTTAAACCGCCTATTCACCCCCCCCTCTAGGCGACATCATTGTCCTTTCAATTGGTATCAGAGCCTGGGCTCTCTTTTTGGGCTTTACCGCCTAGAGAGTAAAAGATGTCGTTTAGAGAATTAGTGCACGATCCCACTTTCATATTCGATGGCACAAATTATGATGTTTGGAAAATTCGCATGCTTAATCTTTTTAGGGCCATGGGTCCAAATTATATGAAGAGGATTGTAGATGTGAGTTTATCTCCTCCAAAGGATTCCCAAGAGTTATCTTTAGAGGATGAGATAAACTCTCATCTCGAGACTCAAGTTACTAATGGTCTTATATGTGCTTTGACCGATGTAGTTCTTGCTTCAATCATGCCTTTTCGAAATGCACATGAGCTTTGGACCAAGCTTCAAGATATATATGAAGTGTCCAAAATTATTGAGGATGATTGTTCTCCCTCCACCTCCGGCCGTGATGAGTTCACAACTTCTTCCACTTCACCAACATGTGATTCGTCACAAGGTAATGATATGGTGAGTGGTGATAGAAATTGCATTGGTGATGGTGAACTTACTATTGACTATACTTCTTCTCTATCACATTGTAATGTTCTATCTTTGGACTTAAACTCTTCTAGCACTCCAAATGTCATACATGCTAGAGTTGATGGTCCTTGCATATCAAGTAATAGTTGCTTAACTAAATATAATGATGATATGCTCTCTATGTCTTGTTGTCATGAAAATAATGCTTCCATATCCTCTAGTATTTGCATGACTAACAATGTAGAGGAATCCCAACATTTGTTGGAACAAGACATGGACCTCAATGGTGCTTCAAGTATTTCTTCATCTCCCCCAACCATTAATCATGTTTGCCTTATGGCTAAGGATTCCGAGGTGTCTCCCACCTCGAATCCAAATTGTGATGATGTGGATGAGGATTCTCATGAAGAAGGTTTTGACTTTGAATCCTTAACCAAGATGGGTGAGATGGTACTTGATGCTCTCCCCAAAGGTAGTAAAGCTATCCCTCCTCTATGTGAAATCATTGCTTATATTATTAAGAGTAGGGACTTTATTGAGGATTTGGAAAGTCAATTTGATGAGAAATGTCAAATTGAGAGAGATGACTCTATCACCATAGCTTCTTTGAACGCTTCTCTTGAAGAAGAAGAAGAGCTTAGGTCTTCTCTTGAAGAGAAACTTGAATCCCTTGATGAGTCTAATGATCTTATTATTGCTAAAATCATTAAGGAAAGAGATCATGCTATTGCTAAATATAAAGTGTTTAAAAAGGAAAAAGTTGAATTTGGTGTTGGCAATGCTAGACTAAGTGAGGACATAGAGAAACTTGACAAAGCTCACAAGGCTTTAGAAAGTGAACACTCTCTCCTCATCAAGTCTCATGATCAACTCCAAACTCAACTATCTAATAATGATAAGCTTGCAAAATTGTGTTCTTCCATTTCTAATGATAATGGTGCTTGTGCTACTAACTCCACCTCTTGTGAAGCATCTATTTTGAAGGAGAATGTTGAGCTAAGGGCTCAACTTGAGTTGCTATCTAGTAAGTATGGGAAATTGAAAGAAAGTCATGAAAAGCTTTCTACCTCTAATGATGATCTTCTAGCATCCCATGCTAGGCTAAAGTTAGCTCATGAGACTATCTCTACAAAGGTAACATCTTGTGAGCCTCATGTGGATATTGGCACAACTTCTTCTAGAAATGCCTTATTGCCATGTGCTAGTCCGAGTGATTCATCCACTCACAATGCTTCTACATCTTGTGATGAATTACTTTCCATACCTTGTTGCTCTAACAATGAAGCGTCTACTTCCTCTAGTGTTTTTGTTGATACTAACCATGTAGAGGAATTAAATGAGCTCAAGGCCCAAGTCACTTCTTTGAAGAAAGACTTGGAAAAGCGTCATGTTGGGAAGTCCACACTTGACAATATGTTGAGTGTTCAAAGACGCCCCAATGATAAGAGTGGACTTGGATTCAACTCAAACAACAAGAACAAGTCCAAGATCATTAAGAAGAAAAAGGGCCAAGAACAAGTCAAAGACTCGGCCAAGATTGTTTGCTTCAAGTGCAAAGTTGAAGGGCACCATGTTAGATCTTGCCCTTTGAAGAAGAAGGCTCTTAGTGAGAAGCAACAAGGGAAGAAGCCTCAAGTTCAAACTCAAGCTCCTCAAGTTGAAGAACGGTCTCTTCCCAAGAAGAATCAAGCTACCCCTCCTCAAGTCAAGACTCCAACTAAAAAGAGAGGAGGAAGTCGATGTTGCTACCTATGCCGTGAGAAGGGTCACCTTGCTTCTTCATGCACAAATGGTACCTTATCCAACCCCATTATAGTTGATGATGTTTATTCTCTTCGGAAGGATAAGGTTGGCAATGTGTTTGCCAAATATGTTGGTACTCAAAGTGGTGTCAAGAAAAGAACCATTTGGGTTGCCAAACCTATTGTGACTAACCTCTTAGGACCCAACGTGGTTGGGGACCAACAAGCTAAAACTTGATCAATAGGTGTTGTTGGAGGACTTTGGAGACTTGGCTACACTATGAAGAATTAAGGGATCTTCATCAATTATATTCTCTCAAGTCAAGTCATATGGATTATATTGTTCTATCTCATATCCAATGTTCCTCCTTGCGGTAACTTTTATTTAAATCATATATATATAGAAAGTTGCTTGCACCCTTGCATGTGTTAGGTTTTGTACCTTGCTAGTGTTTGTATGTGTTGTGCTCTCTACTTACTTATCTTGAGAAATCAAGTATGTGTATTTTGGTTTGCACACCATCTACTTGTTTTGAGCCCTATTGCTTTTATTTGCTATCTTATCTTGTTGGCTCTCTTTGAGAGATAAATGGACTATCCATTTTTGGAGAGTGATATGCTTCGTGCACTTCACAATCCTAAAAATGTGTGTACATGAGGAATACCACTTAGTGTTGATATATCAATATTATCTATTCTCATTGTGGTATGTCATGCTCATGAGAAATTCAAATTATATGATGTCCATTAATTTCTCTAGTTGTTTTTGTTTGCCTCTTGTGTTAAAATAAATGGATTATCACATTATGGGGGAGTAATAAGCTATGTGCATATTACAAGCCTAGAAAATGTGAAAATGTGAGGTTTTGCCACCTAGAATTGATATTGCTAATTATCTTGTTCCTATGTGGCATGTTGCTCAAACAAGTTCCCATTTACTTAAATGCTCTTTGTCTCTCACTCTTTTGGATCTTGTTTGTGGAGGATGTTCTTGATATGGCTTTCCCTAAATATGTTCTCATATATCTTTTTGGGAAGCCAATTGATTCAAGCTACTCCTTGGAGTTGCTTTGCATTATCACATGATTTGTGAATCTATCAAGAATATCTATCTAAGCATGGCTTTTAATTCCTATTCTTTGCCTCATGCTTATGTTTTGTGAATATGATCTTGAATATATTCATGCAATCCACCACCGAGAAATATCTCCATACATTACTTGTCTTGACAAGTGATAATCATATTTGGGGGTAAATATGTTGATCATATTCACTTTGGTTCTTGCTTTGTATTGACTTATTTGATTGCCAAGGATTTGTTTTTGATCTAACTCTTATTTGTCTTCTTTGTATCTTTTGGATCCTTTATTGCTCTACTTGAAATTTGTTTTGTGCTTCCTTGAGTTGGGAAAAGCAATGATCCAATTCTTGTGCGTTGACATTCAAAAGTCATACTTTTTGATAATGCACTATTCTTTGGGAAGCTATCCTACTTTGAGTGGAACATCATTATTTAGATTGGTATTGCAATTTCTTGCCTTTCTTGAATATGACTAGTGTTTATATATATGGAGAGTGATGATCTCATTTGTGTGCATTTTGTATTCAAATGCAAGATCATAAATAATGCACACATCTTGGGGGAGCAATCCTATATGCTTTCGAACATTAGTTGTCTTCATTTGGTATTTGATCCCGATGACATGTCTCCTTGGAAGACAAACATTTTTCGTCTTGGTACTTTGTGCCATCATGAAAAGTGTAGAGGTTTTGGTTTATTCCTTGATGATATGTTCATCAATTGGTTTCTTGATTTCATTAGCATCTTTTCAAAGTGGTATCTTCACTCATGTGCTGATTTGGGTATTTGATATAATTTGGACAATTTGTTTTATTGTCACACTTGTGTGTGCCTTGTTGGTTTACTTGGTGTTTTGTCTAAATTATATCTCGTTTGGTTCTTGAAAGTCATGTGCATGCATTTTTATATTATGTATATCTTATGGCATACTTACTTTCGTTGATCCAATATATAGGATAAACTCCATCAAATCCTATATGGCTAAGATGTGCATGAAATTCAATTTCACATTAATATGCACATATTTATGTGGAGTTTGTCCTATGTATTGTAGTTGCTCTAACTACTTTGGACCCAATGAGTTTGGGTACCTTTTTGTACTTGAATTTGTTTTAGGTATATTGGAGATGCATTGGAAGCTTGTCTCATCTAAAAGGAATGTGTTGTCACCATGTGCTTATTGGAGCCAAGCTTGGATGATCATGAGCTCTTATCTTCTACATCACCAATGCTATCTCGGTAACAAGTATCTACCTCATGCATACTTTTCTAGCTTTCAACCTTGTGTAGGTTGATTTCATGGCATGAATCTCTTTGGTTGCAATTCTTTTGATTCTTGCAAAACGTCTTTATTGCAAATGTGAGTAAGCCGGGATGATTACATATCAAGGGAGGAATATATATAATCATTTTCATGATTCACCAATCCCAAATATGTTAATCTAGCACTTTCTACTCTATGTCTCGCATATGTAATATTGATGTGTTTCAAAATCATTTGCGTTTTGTGATACTTGTTATCTTACTCGGAGCATCCATTTGTTAACCTTTATCCCTTGTGGATAATTTTTGATGCTATGATGAGTATGTGTTGGAAGTTCATTTATATTCCTTTAAGATAAAATTGGGCTTTGTGCTATGCTTTTAAGCAAAGATCTTATTGGTGTATCTATGACTTCCTCCTGGATATCATAATCTTTACCGTGTATCTATCTTGTGTGTACATGTTTATTTGTAGACCCATATCTTAGTGATTAGTGTCTACTTAGAAACTTATACACGTGAGAATAGTACATCTTTAATTGATATTCCAAATCTTTAGTTACCACCTCTTATTGCTTTTGACTCCTTGGTGGTTTCTAAAAGGCTCAAGCTTTATTTTCCATGTGTTATGCTTGGTGCATTTTACTAAGCTTGTGGAGCTATTTGCTATACCTCTTTTGGTGTGTGGGAATGGGGAAGACATGATATGCACCATGTGCAACTCTTTTTGAAAGACTATGTTGATGTGTTTGCTCATCCTTGTATTAGTCTCCTAAAATGTCTTTATATCTCACACCCATCCTTTTATTTGCCGCTCCTTGCTCATGTTGCAAAACATTTTATTTGTTGCAAGTTGTTTTACTTCTTTTCTCATTTATATTCTCTTGCATGTGCTTGTGTTCGATTTTATCTAGGAGGGAGTGAGGATTCCATGTTGTGCACACTATATTGAAATACAAATCCTATTTGTGCACGTACCTTGGGGAGTTCCCTCTTGATATTTAGAACATTTTTTTGGATCTTTTTGATTGCTTGCTTCTTTTGTTGAAGTTTCTTTCTCTTTGATATTCTTTTGCAATCTTTGGATCCTCAATATAGTTTGATCTCCTTCCCAACTATTCGTTATTGGATATGTGCATTTGATTTCACTCATATTATGAGAAATGCACACATTATGGGGGAGCTCTTACTATATTGGCCTTCTAAATTTTCCTCCCATTTCGGCAATCGATGCCAATGGGGGAGAAGTTTAGAGGGTTTAAGGGAATATGGGTTTGTTCTCTTGCGGTTATCTTGCATCCTTGCTCTTTGTGTTGCATGGCTGCTTAAATTCATTATATAAACCCTCGTAAAAGGGATTGTCATCAATTACCAAAATGGGGGAGATTGAAAGTGCATGGTTGCCCCCATGCGTGGTTTTGGTAATTAATGACAATCCTTATGGACTAATGTTTACATTGAGATATTCTTATAGATCTTGTCCATGGGAAAATATAGGAGTTCATGTGTTGGACTCTTCAAGATGACATAATGACCAATGCTCTATTCAAGGGTTAATATGAAGAATGGTCATGTATAGAGTTGAGCTCGTCGCAAGTATGGCTTGGAATAGAAGATTGAGTGAACAATCATGTTTACCCCCAAGCCATCATACATATCAAGAGAAGAAGATGAAGTGCAAGTTCAATATGATGTATCTCGGAAGATATCTTTTGATTGAAGCTTGCAAAGGAGACATGAAGACGAAGCTTAGCGAGGCCCTCCCATAATGGTGTATGGGGGAGCATTTGGAGAAGTCCTCATCAAGCATGTGCTAGCAAGCACAATCAAGAAAGGTGTTTCAACTTGAGAGAGTCAAGATCGTCATCATCGAGCTCAAGTGGAATGCGCAAGGCAAAGGTATGATCTTGATAGGTTTTCTATTTTACCGGTCTCATGGTGTTAGTGGGAGACCGGGTTTTTAGGATAGATGGCGTACTATCAAGAGGGGCTCTCGAGTGAGTAACTTGATCGCATCTTTGTGGAGAGCTCAAACCTTTGCATGCTTGGCATATCATCTTTCTTGGTTCTTATTTGGTTTTTCTCCGTGTTGGGTTTCGGTCCTTGTCGTGATCTTCATGACAAGACCAAGTCCTTCGAAAATGGTTTTACTTGGGAAAACTTATTGCCTTTTATCCATGTGAGGATTTAGAGCTTAGTTTATCTCCATACTAAGCTCTAGTTCATCAAAAACAGATTTCGTATGAATATCTTGTTGCGTTTTTGATGAAGGAGGTTTTACCGGTTTGCATTGTTTAGGAAAGTTCAATCTTTCCCAATTTGGTTTTATCCTCACATGATGGACTGTGATGTTTCTATGCACATTCAAGTAGAGCTCGTTGTAACGATTCCAACGAGCCAAAAATCATCGAAAACGGAGTCCGGATGGAAAAGATATTGACGTTTTCGTTATCGGTTTTGCTGCAGTTTTTGCTAGGCCGGAGTCTCCGGTCTCAGGGACCAGAGTCTCCGGCCAGGCCGGAGTCTCCGGTCCTAGACCGGAGTCTCCGGTCCTCGCGATCCGTTTTTTGTTCCTCCGGTCGGCACTCTCTGTATGGGGGTCCGGAGTAGGTCCGGAGTGACCCCGGAGTCTCTGGGGGGGCCGGAGTCTCCGGCCTACGCGGTCCGGAGTCTCCGGTGTTTGTTTCCTGCGTCGACTTTTTTCCTGATCTTTCGAGGCCGGAGTCTCCGGTCTCAGGGACCGGAGTCTCCGGCCAGGCCGGAGTCTCCGGCCTTCCAGACCGGAGTCTCCGGTCTAAGTGGCTGCAACGGCTCTTTTTCTGGGAGGGGTATAAATACCCCTCCACCTACCTCCAGCCACTCAGTTCTTCCAAGCACGAAATTTCCCCCTCTCTCACCTCCATTGTTGACCTTGGAAAGCTTGTCCCTCTCCCATTTCCTCCCATGATTCTTGCATATCTTTGAGGGATTTGAGAGAGGAGATCTAGATCTACATTTCCACCAATCCATCTCTCCTCTAAGTGAGGGGAACCTAGTAGATCTTGATCTTGGAGTTCTTGGTGCTTCTCCTCTTTGTTCTTCCTCTCTTCTCCCCCCATAAGCATTAGTTGCTTTTGGTGGGATTTGAGAGTGAAGGATTTTGAGCACTTGTGCTCTTGCCTTTTGCATTTGGTGCATCGGTGTGCTCTCCACGAGGATTCGTGGAAGTTGAAAGCTTGTGAACTTGTTCTCTTGGGTTCTCGGACCCTAGACGCCTTTGTGGTGGTTGGACCCTTGTGTGGTCACTTGAAGCCGTTCGGGAGCCCCCAATCCCATTGTGGGTTGTGCCCCGGATTGTTGTTGAAAGCCGTTCGGGAGCCCCCAATCCCATTGTGGGTTGTGCCCCGGATTGTTCTTGAAAGGCTCCGGATTCCGCCTCGAAGGAATTCCGATAGTGGAAGGTGAACCAAGCCTTTGTGGTGCGGTTCATCGGAGAATAAGGTGAAACCTTTGTGGTTGTTGAACCGTTGTGTCGGTTCACACCTCTCCAACGAGACGTACTCCCTTAACAAGGAGGAACTCGGGAATACTTCCTCGTCTCCGCGTGCCTCGGTTATTTCTATACCCGAGCTTTTACTTATGCACTTTACATTGTGATAGCCTTCGTGCTTGAAGTATTCTATATTGCTATCACCTTGTTGTTTGTCTTGCTTAGCATAAGTTGTTGGTGCACATAGGTGAGCCTAGTTTATTTAGGTTGTCGGCTTGTTAATTTAAACATCTAGTTTTATTCCGCAATTATCAAGCCTAAACCGAAAAAGTTTTAAACCGCCTATTCACCCCCCCCTCTAGGCGACATCATTGTCCTTTCAGATAGTAGTCATCCGTTTTTCAGGTGTTAACATTCCTACAGAACAAGCTGGGCATATCACACAACCTGAAGATCAGACAACAGATTTACCTACAGGTATTGGTCGTCATGGGTATTTTTGAACTGCGGATATGATACTATCGTACTAACATTGAGTACTCAATTTTTAGACAACCATGAGGATGACCCAGATGAGGATTTTGGTGACAATGAGATGAATGCAACACAATCCAGGAAATTTGTTAGCGCAAGTTAATACTATTGCTTCAAACTACAGGGCCGGAAGAAGCTTTTTAATATCATCTTGTTTGGGGGACGTCTTTTCCAACAGTGGGCTGTTGACATGTACATTAAAATTGAGACAATGAGACTTGACTGGTACTCAAAACAAGAAAATCAGAAGGTTATACGCGCGGACCTCTACCAGGTACCGTGCTCGTGTATTTTCTAACACAATTGCATTACACATATCATATTCTTTGCTTAAAACCTTGTATACTAATTGGTGTGAATTATTGGTACCACTTATAGGGTCTTGTTGACACAGTCATTGCTGGCGAGTCTCGTGGTGATCGGATTGGCAAAAGAATTGTGCTTCCACGTACATTTCCTGGTGGTGACCGGGACATGCAGCGGAGGTTCCTAGATGCCATGGCAATAGTTCAGCGGTGGCGTAAACCGGATTTTTTTATCACGATGACATGCAACCCATATTGGGAAGAGATAACTGCAGAATTGTTGCCTGGCCAGCTGCCACAAGACCGTCCAGACCTTGTGGCAAGAGTATACAGAGCTAAACAGCGACATATGATGGACTTACTTACTAAGGGTAAGCATTTTGGAGAAGTCGCAGCTTATGTACATGTCACAGAGTTTCAGAAACGAGGTCTCCCGCATGAGCATATACTTCTAATCATGAAAGCAAATAGCAAGTTAAGGACCCCAGATGACTATGATCGGGTGATATCCGCAGAGTTACCCGACAAAAAGAAATATCCTATTCTCCATGATCTGGTAGTCAAACACATGTTGCACGGACCATGTGGTGTGCTGAATAAAAACTGCCCTTGCATGATAGATGGGCAATGTCGGTTTCATTACCCGCGAGAATATTGTGATGCTACATTACAAGGGAAAGACTCATATCCCATCTATAGAAGGAGGGAAGATGGGGTTCGAACAAGGAGGTTGATAAATCCGGCAAAAGCACCAAGAATATTGTCTATAGAGATGTGTTAGAGGGATGAGATAGGTGTGTTCTTCTTTCTTTTTTTATTCCAGCTACATTGAGGTCAACAATATTTGGTGCTTCTATATTCTATTTCTGAATTGGTTTCTTGTGCAGATCTGACCAAAGTGCTTGCTATAGAGATGTGTTAGAGGGATGAGATAGGTGTGTTCTTCTTTCCTTTTTTTATTCCAGCTACATTGAGGTCAACAATATTTTTTGCTTCTGTATTATATTTCTGAATTGGTTCTTCTACACCAAAGGGCTTGCTACCGGTACTATCAGTTTCTAATCAGCCGCCAGGGATGCCAAATTCTACATGGGCGCTAAGATGACCGAGCCTCAACCACTGAAAGCTTGAAGCATGACTTCAGGATGGAGTCTCCAACTATTTCTTGATCGCTATATGGGATGGAATAATGCAAGTCTTGTTATCATTAGCTTAGTTACAAAACTAGAACTTTTGTAACTTCAATGTGCAGAACAAATTTCAGTTATTATTGCAATGTGCATGCAAAGTCTACCATTGTTCGTTATTGCAATGGCAAAGCAAGATGACAACTATAATGGGCAAAGGCTAAAAAGAACTTAACAAGTAACATATGGCCAGCTTGACTTACCATAGATTATGTCCTGATCTGTAGCTGCTTTGATTGCAGCTTGTAACGCACCCACAACGTCTGAAATCAATGGATGAAGGTTCTGCCTGTAGTGTTGCTGCTGTAGCCAAGAGTGCGATGTATGCTCATTAAGTATGTAGTGCTTTGTCGTTCCATACTGGAAATGTGAATTTAGGTCACTTCTCCACCGCTGAACCAAATACTTAACCTGGAAATGTGTAGAGTATAAGAAAATAAGTAGCGGTTGCTTTACCGATGAACAAGAGTATGCAAAAAACTAAACTTTTTGTGTTTGTTCTTCAGTTCAATCAATCCTAAGATCTATGTAGCAGGCTCGGATTACAGGAAATTAAAGAAAATTTATGACAGGCCCGACCCAAATACCCAATTGCTATCTACTTGTTTATCTCTTGCTTGTGTGAGTCGAGATATCAACAAAAATAAAAGAGCCACTAGAATTCTCGACATTAAGCAAGAACTAGATAATTGGTGTACAATAATTTCCATATATAATCCTCAGACCACGATGCTCGGCACAAAGCTTCTTTAGGGCACGCTTGAGCATTGCATTGTGTCCCTTCAGCAATCCTTTGCTGCATCATACATGAGGATTTAGAACAAAGGTGCACGCACGCTGCTACAAACCAGCAAAGATAGAAATGTTACCTCAACACCATCTGAGATACCCTGAACTACATGATACATCAACTTGTATGCCTCCTTGAGTTCCTTCCCGGCGAAGTGTGGTGCACTGTAGACTGTAGTCATTTCCACTAAATTTCGACAGTTAAATATACCTACAGAATTACAGGAGCTACTGGTTAAATAAAAACATGTGTGATTATTAGATAATAAAGCTTATGCATAATAGCTAAAGCGGCTGACGCCTTGGTCTGTGGCGGCATAGGCGCGAGGCATACTTCTTAGGATGATCATTTCTGATCTTTGTCCACACTTTTTTTTTCTCAAACACACAAGCGCGCGCCATTTTGCAATAGAAGAAAATTAAGTTTGAAGAGTACTTATGAAGCATCTCTGTCTTGTTATTTGCGGAGTTTCAGTTTAGACTGAACATTGCCATCTGAACAATATATGCACTGAATTCTGGTCAGTAATCAGTAGGTTTCAACTGCATTCACAAATTACTGCATCCTGAAAAACTTAGGAATACAACAAATGAATCCATACCACAGTGGAAGTATCGATCAAAATTGTATCTATTTACATTTTTTATGCACAGAAATTTTAAACGATTTATCCTGAGTTAGTAGATTTAAGAATATTCGACTCTTTTTCTCCTCATGAGCATGAGAATAGCTACGGGGTTGTGGCTACGCCGGCGGCGTCGCAGAGAACCGAATCGAGCAGAAAGGGGAACGATGAAATACCAGTCGCGGGCGAGGTGTGGAGGGGCGTCAACCATCCACTTTAGATCAGGTCGTACTTGAGACACACAATGAGTCTCACGGCCCGCCCAACCCGCCAGAGCAGTTCGCCCTTGCCGGAGCTCATCGGCGCTCGCCTCGATTGCGCGTCTTGTCACGCGGGGTGGGGAGGTAGGTGATGCAGAGCCGTCCAGCGCGCACGTGGTGTCCGCGGCCAGCCATCGATCTGGTGGAGACGTCTACGGCTCCGCCTCCGTCGACGGAGAGGAATGGGAAGGGTGGCCGTCACAGCTGCGGTGGGGAGCAGGGGAGGGGGATTTCGTCGCGGCAGCGGCGGGGGAGGGGTGCTCCTCGGCAGAGTAGCGGTCAGAAGGGGAGGGGGGGCTCCACGCGCCGGCAGCGGAGACGAGGGCGGCGCCGCTTCTTGTACTGCATGTGCGAGAGTGAGAAATTGGGGAAGATGAGAGTGAGTGAGTCAGCCAGCGATGTGTGTCCACTACTACTCCAGTGTCCACGCCTCCATAGTATGTGCGTTTTTCTATCAGGTCAGGTACCATGAGCTGCCTTATTTCGTGCCATAGAATGTAATATAAATATTACATTTGTTTAAATTATTAATTTAGAAATAGTAAGACTTTCGGAAAATTGTTTTATTGAATAACATGTCTCACGAGTCATCAGGATGAAGTGAAATAAATTGACCATCGCATGAAACCACCAACGTGATTTTTGTACACATGTTAAAGTTTACTAAGAATAATGAAGGAATAGAAAATATCTTCGAATTAGACTTCATTGATCCCATAAAAAGGGGAGGGCCGACCTAACGAGGTTGACACCAAGCGAATGGGGAGCGACGATGAGATAGGGGAGAAGACGCAAGGTTGTAGCAGGGTCAATGGGAGGTAGGCAGGAGGGTCAGATGAGAATTCGATTATTTTTTATTTTTTCTCTAATATATTTGATTTGGGTACAAGAGTGGGATCGTTTTGAAAAAAATATCATTCATGATGATTTTGAATGTTCTTATAAGAACTATGATTTTCTGCATTATTTATATATTAAATTTATTTAGAAATTGTAGTTATGGAGATTATCATGTGCCCTTTAAATGTTAAATTGTTCGCACATCCTTACTCATGACATTAAAATAAAATTTATAATTTTAAAGACGTGTGTTGCACGTGCACAGCTACTAGTTCAACTCAAGCAGACGGAGTTGGGCGTAACGCCTTCGCCAGCAAGACGTTGGCGTAAGGGCATCTCCAGTCGCCCCCCACACCCCCAACCCAAGCGCCGTTTTAGCGTCGGCGCAAGTCAAAAGCGTCGTTTTCCTACCACTCGCCCCCAGAAGCCCAGTAAGCGCCGTTTCGGCGTTATTTCGCGCCGGCGCGCCCAGGCGAAACCCAGCCCACTGGGTTCGGCCTGGGGGGCGAAATGGCGCGAAACGCAACGCGGGCCAGCGCTGTCAGCGACGTGGGAGAAAATGGCGGGAACAGAAACCGCCCGTGAGGCCGCGTGCTCATCCCCTCGGCTCCCGCGTCGGTCAAAGGCTGCCGGAGTTAAGGCGTGGCGGGCGGCCAGCGATAGCGCGCCAGTCAAAGGCTGCCGGAGTAATGGCGTGGCGCGGCGGGACTGCGACGTCCAATCCGAAGGGTCACACAGCGCGCTGCCGGAGTAATGGCACCGCCCCTTCCCGCCCCTTCACCTGGCCACCGCGCTATAAAATCGCCCCGAGACCTCGCCGTCTCTCCCCACACTTCCTCTCCCTCGCCGCCTCTGCCTCCCACTCCCTTCTCTCCCACCCGCCACGGACGATATGGCTTACGACGTTGATGCATCGGTGAGGTGTTGTTGGGAAACCCCAAGAGGAAGGTATGAAGCAGTGCAACAGCAAGTTTCCCTCAGTTGTGAAACCAAGGTTATCAATCCAGTAGGAGTGAAGTTCTCTTCTGAAGGTTGTTGAAGATGACTTTGGCAGGGCGCACTACCGGTGTCAGCAACGAACGTGGAACCTGCACACAACACAATCAAAATATTTTGCCCCAACTTGAGAGTGAGGTTGTCAATCTCACTGGCTTGCTGTAACAAAGGATTAAACGTATGTGTGGAAAATGATGTTTGTTTGCAGAGAATGAAATTAACAGGATTGCAGTAGGTTGTTTTATCAGTTTAAAGAAAAGGACCGGTGTCCACAGTTCACTAGTGGTGTCTCTCCATAAATAATAATAACATACATACGGGTAAACAAATTACAGCTGGGCAATTGACAGAATAAAGAAGTGCATAATGATGCATATACTATAGTTATGATGTCTAGTGTGAGATTCATTTGGGCATTACAACAATATACATAGACCGTTCCAACCGCATCTATGACTAATAATCCACCTTCCGGTTAGCGTCCGCACCCCTTTCAGTATTAAGTTGCAAGCAACAGATTATTGCATTAGGCAATGTGTGTAATGTAAGTAATACAAATACCCTTAGATAAAGTACTACTGTTTTATCCCTAATAGCAACAGTACATCTACAATCTTAGAGCTAGCTGTCACCGCCCCAGATTAAATAGAGACATGAACCCAATATTGAGCATAAATACCCCCTCTTGGAGTCACAAGCATCTACTTGGCCAGGGCATCTACTAGCAACGGAGAGCATACAAGATCATAAATAACGCATTCACAAGATATATTATGAAGCAATAACATAGTACTCAATATTCATCGGATCCCAGCAAACACAACATGTAGCATTACATAAAGATGATCTTGATCATGATAGGCAGCTCACAAGATCTAAACATGGTAGCACAAGAGGAGAAGACAACCATCTAGCTAGTGCTATGGACCCGTAGTCCAAGGATGAACTACTCACGCATCAGTCCGGAGGCGGGCATGGTGATGTAGAGCCCTCCGGTGATGATTCCCCTCTCCGCCAGGGTGCCGGGAAGAGATTCTGAACCCTCCCAATCTAGGGTTGACGACGGCGGCGGCTCTGGACTTCGTGGAGGAAAAAGGTGCGCGTCCTAGGTCTTAGATTTCTGGGGGTATATGTAGGCGAAAGGGCGAAGCCGGTGGAGGCTCGAGGGCCCCACACCCTGTCCCCGCGCGGCAAGGGGGGACCCGCGCCGGGAGGGGGTGTGGGCCCCTCGGGGCTCCCCTCCGTGTACTCTTCGGTGTTCTGAAACCTCCCGGGAAAAATAGGAACTTTGACGTTTCGTTTGTCCAATTCCAAGAATATTTCCTTAACAACTTTTCTGAAACCAAAAACAGCAGAAAACATGGAACTGGCACCGTGGCATCTTGTTAATAGGCTAGTCCCAGAAAATGCATAAAATGATATAAAAGTGTATATAAAACATGTAGCAAGTGTCATAATATAAGCATGGAACATAAGAAATTATAGATACGTTGGAGACGTATCAACATCCCCAAGCTTAGTTCTACTCATCTCGAGTAGGTAAAACGATAAAAAGAATAATTTCTGAAGTGACATGCTTTCTCACAATCTTGATCATATAATAATGTAAGGCTCATGTTATGAATGAAGTGATTCAAAGCAATGGTCTATAGTTTGCAAACAAATAGACAAGGAGTAAACAACTACATCATATAAGCAAAAACTTTTCATGGATAGTACTTTCAAACAAGCATCAAAATGATTCACATAAGAGTTAACTCATAAAGCAATAGTCTCTAAATAAAAGAGCATTGAAGTAACACAAAGGAAGATATAAGTTTCAGCATTGGCTTTCAACTTGTAACATGTATATCATATAAATAGTTGTCAACACAAAGAAATATAACAAGTGTAATAAGTAAGCATATAAGAATTGTTGCACAGTTGACACAAGTGTTTGCTTATAAGACAGAAAGAAGTAGGTAAACTGACTCAACATAAATTAAAAGAAAGGCCCATCGCAGAGGGAAGCAGGGATACAAACATGTGCTAGATCTTTTTAGTTTTTATAGGTTTTTGAAATCATATAGAGAGCATAAAAGTAAGTTTTGAGAGGTGTTTGTTGTTGTCAACGAATGGTAATGGGCACTCTACCCCCCTTGTCAACCAGACTTTTAAGAGCGGCTCCCATGAAGGACGTTATTTCTACCAGCAAGGCAGATCATCCCTCTTATCTCTTTTGTTTACACATATAGTTAAAAACTGTTGTCATTGCTGAACTGATTAGATCAGGGCAAAAATGTGAAAAGATTGCAGCGGTTAAAGTTGTAATTAATTGGGACTGGGCACCCCATTTGCCAGCTCATTTTGCAAAGTTAATGGATAAGCGGATGTATATGCCACTAGTCCGGTTGTGAAAGTCTGTCTAAAAGCAAATGACAAGATTGATATCCGTAACACCACATACTTCCTCATGAGCTAATAAACATTGACACAAATAAAGGATAATAAATTTTGAATAAAAGGTAGCACACGAAGTATTTGGTTGGAATGGCAGGAAATACCATGTAGTAGTTAGGTATGGTGGACACAAATGGCATGGGTTTTGGCTCAAGGTTTTGGATGCACGAGAAGCATTCCCTCTCTGTACAAGGCTTTGGCTAGCAAGGTTATTTGAAGTAAACACAAGTATAAACTATGACAACAAGACGTATATAAAAACGTATTGCAAGTATTATAAAACTCTACATTGTCTTCCTTGTTGTTCAAACACCTTTACTAGAAAATATTTAGACCTTAGGGATACCAAACATGCAAACCAAATTTCAACAAGCTTTACGGTAGTTCTTCACTAATAGGTTTTAACTACATGATGTAAAAGCTTAAACATGATCTACTTGAGAGCTCAAAACAATTGCCAAGCACCACAACATACAAGATAACAATCCATAAGAGCATGTATATCTTTTTCATTATACCATCTACCACATTTAGCATTTTCTGTTTCCAACCAAACACCAATCAACTTATTTAAACATAAACTCTCCAAGTATTTATCAATGAGACATGAGAGTGTAATAAAAGAAAACTAACAGCTCTAACAAGAGATGCATGAAAAACAAGAGCTAGAAAGTATTGAAGTAACATAGAAGAATACTCAACAAATATAAGTGAAGAACACGAGTATTCATAAGAAAAAGCGGAACGTGTCTCTCTCCCACAAAGGAATGCTAGGATCCATTTTATTCAGAGAATGAAAATAACAAAAACAAACAGACGCTTCAAGAAAAGCACATAAGATGTGTCGGAATTAAAATATAGTTTCACTAGAGATGACCTGATAGTTTGTTGATGAAGAAGGGGATGCCTTGGGAATCCCCAAGCTTTGACGCTTGAGTCTTCTTGAAATATGCTTGGGTGACCCACGGGGGCATCCCCAAGCTTTGGCTCTTTCATCTTCTTGATCACATCACATCATTCTTCTCTCTTGATTCTTGAAAACTTCCTCCACACCAAACTCGAAATAGACTTCATTAGAGGGTTAGTGCATAATCAAAAATTCTTATATTCTGCATGAACACAATTGCTACCAATGCTACTGGCTACAGCCACTGATACTTTATGGAACAAAAAGATCCATTCAAAATAGTAAAAGAGGCATTGCAAAATAAATGACAGAATCTGTCAAAAACAGAACAGTCCGTAAAGACGAATTTTTTCGAGGCAATTAACTTGCTCAAATCAGAAAACTCAAAACTAATGAAAGTTGCATACATATCTGAGGATCACGCACAAAAAATCTCAGGTCATTTTGATTTCTCTGTAATTATTTATGAATTTAACGGTGGACAGCAGAAAACTGTTTCTGCGCAGCAATCCAAATCTAGCATCAACTTTCTACTAGAGGCTTAACTTGACACAACAATGCAATAAAGTAAAGATACAAAGGAATTGCTACAGAGGTAGACATGTTCCTTGACTCAATAAAATAAAATAACAGAAATAAAAAGTGGGTTGTCTCCCATAAGCGCTTTTATTTAACGCCTTTCAGCTAGGCACAGAAAGTGATATTCAAGTATTATCAAAATCAAGAACATAAATCCTCTCAACTATGCATTATATTTTATCTATATAAGGTTCAGAGGTTCCTTTTTCATTACTTTTAGGTTTACTACATTCATCAAATGGGTTTTGTGGGACAATCGAATCAAAAATTTCTTTCAAGGCTTCATGCATAGCTACAAGTTTAATAGGTATTGGTACTTTAATTTCCTCCCCCTTAGTAGGTTCAGTTTTACCCAATTTTTCAAGTGCATTAATAACATCTACACATGAGCCTAGCATATCAAAACGATCAAAGACTTTCCTAACTTCTATAGCAACATCAGCAAATTCATTAAGCAAGGTTTCCATAATAAAATCTTTCTTTTCAGCATTTTTAACATCATGAAGATTATGAAACATTTGTTGTATTATAGGATGTAGGTTACAAAAACCTAGCCTCTAGCATGTGAACTAAAGAAGCTGCAGCAGTTTCATAATTTGGGGCAAGTTCTGCTATGGATTTTTCCTCAAGATCCTTATGCTTACTAACATGATTAAAGAATTCTTCAATGTTCTCTTTTCCAATTATAGATCCACTACCTACTGACAGGTCTTCCAGGGTGTACTTAGGAAGCAACATTATAGCAAAAGTAAAATTAAAACCGAAATAACAATAATAAAAACCGAAATAATAAATAACTAAACCGAAATAACAATGCAAGTAACTATTTTTTTTTGTATTTTTGATATTAAGAAAACAAGACAATAATAAAAATAAACTAAGCAAGACAATAACAAAATAAAAAGATTGGAAGTGAGAGACTCCCCCGCAGAAGAGCTTCAACTCCCCAGTAACGGCGCCAGAAAAGAGCTTGATGCACCGGTGAGGTGTTGTTGGGAAACCCCAAGAGGAAGGTTTGAAGCAGTGCAGCAGCAAGTTTCCCTCAATTGTGAAACCAAGGTTATCAATCCAATAGGAGTGAAGTTCTCTTCTGAAGGTTGTTGAAGATGACTTTGGCAGGGCGCACTACCGGTGTCAGCAACGAACGTGGAACCTGCACACAACACAATCAAAATATTTTGCCCCAACTTGACAGTGAGGTTGTCAATCTCACTGGCTTGCTGTAACAAAGGATTAACCGTATGTGTGGAAAATGATGTTTGTTTGCAGAGAATGAAATTAACAGGATTGCAGTAGGTTGTTTTATCAGTTTAAAGAAAAGGACCGGTGTCCACAGTTCACTAGTGGTGTCTCTCCATAAATAATAATAACATACATACGGGTAAACAAATTACAGCTGGGCAATTGACAGAATAAAGAAGTGCATAATGATGCATATACTATAGTTATGATGTCTAGTGTGAGATTCATTTGGGCATTACAACAATATACATAGACCGTTCCAACCGCATCTATGACTAATAATCCACCTTCCGGTTAGCGTCCGCACCCCTTTCAGTATTAAGTTGCAAGCAACAGATTATTGCATTAGGCAATGTGTGTAATGTAAGTAATACAAATACCCTTAGATAAAGTACTACTGTTTTATCCCTAATAGCAACAGTACATCTACAATCTTAGAGCTAGCTGTCACCACACCAGATTAAATAGAGACATGAACCCAATATCGAGCATAAATACCCCCTCTTGGAGTCACAAGCATCTACTTGGCCAGAGCATCTACTAGCAACGGAGAGCATACAAGATCATAAATAACGCACTCACAAGATATATTATGAAGCAATAACATAGTACTCAATATTCATCGGATCCCAGCAAACACAACATGTAGCATTACATAAAGATGATCTTGATCATGATAGGCAGCTCACAAGATCTAAACATGGTAGCACAAGAGGAGAAGACAACCATCTAGCTAGTGCTATGGACCCGTAGTCCAAGGATGAACTACTCACGCATCAGTCCGGAGGCGGGCATGGTGATGTAGAGCCCTCCGGTGATGATTCCCCTCTCCGACAGGGTGCCGGGAAGAGATTCTGAACCCTCCCGATCTAGGGTTGACGACGGCGGCGGCTCTGGACTTCGTGGAGGAAAAAGGTGCGCGTCCTAGGTCTTAGATTTCTGGGGGTATATGTAGGCGAAAGGGCGAAGGCGGTGGAGGCTCGATGGCCCCACACCCTGTCCCCGCGCGGCAAGGGGGGACCCGCGCCGGGAGGGGGTGTGGGCCCCTCGGGGCTCCCCTCCGTGTACTCTTCGGTGTTCTGGAACCTCCCGGAAAAAATAGGAACTTTGACGTTTCGTTTGTCCAATTCCGAGAATATTTCCTTAACAACTTTTCTGAAACCAAAAACAGCAGAAAACAGGGAACTGGCACTGTGGCATCTTGTTAATAGGTTAGTCCCAGAAAATACGTCTCAAACGTATCTATAATTTCTTATGTTCCATGCTTATATTATGCCACATGCTAGATGTTTTATATACACTTTTATATCATTTTATGCATTTTCTGGGACTAACCTATTAACAAGATGCCACAGTGCCAGTTGCCTGCTTTCTGCTGTTTTTGGTTTCTGAAAAGTTGTTAAGGAAATATTCTCTGAATTGGACAAACGAAACGTCAAAGTTCCTATTTTTCCCGGGAGGTTCCAGAACACCGAAGAGTACACGGAGGGGAGCCCCGAGGGGCCCACACCACCTCCCGGCGCGGGTCCCCCCTTGCCGCGCGGGCACGGGGTGTGGGGCCCTCGAGCCTCCGCCGCCTTCGCCCTTTCGCCTACATATACCCCCCAGATTTCTAAGACCTAAGACGCGCACCTTTTTCCTCCCCGAAGTCCAGAGCCGCCGTCGTCGTCAACCCTAGTTCGGGAGGGTTCAGAAGCTCTTCCCGGCACCCTGCCGGAGAGGGGAATCATCACCGGAGGACTCTACATCACCATGCCCGCCTCCGGAATGATGCGTGAGTAGTTCATCCTTGGACTACGGGTCCATAGCAGTAGCTAGATGGTTGTCTTCTCCTCTTGTGCTACCATGTTTAGATCTTGTGAGCTGCCTATCATGATCAAGATCATCTTTATGTAATACTACATGTTGTGTTTGCTGGGATTGATGCATCGGTGAGGTGTTGTTGGGAACCCCAAGAGGAAGGTATGAAGTAGTGCAGCAGCAAGTTTCTCTCAGTTGTGAAACCAAGGTTATCGAACCGGTAGGAAACTAAGAATCTTCTCAAGGTGGCAACGGCGCCAGAAAAGTGCTGGAGTAGTTGACGTGGAACCTACACACAACACAACCAAGATACTTTGCCCCAACTTAACAGTGAGGTTGTCAATCTCACTGGCTTGCTGTAACAAAGGATTAAACGTATGTGTGGAAGGTGTTTGTTTGCAGAGAATGAAAGTAACAGGATTGTAGTAGGATTGTTTATCAGTTTAGAGAAAAAGGACCGGGGTCCACGGTTCACTAGTGGTGTCTCTCCATAAATAATAATAGCATACATGCGGGTAAACAAATTACAGCTGGGCAATTGACAGAATAAAGAAGTGCATAATGATGCATATACTATAGTTATGATGGCTAGTGTGATATTCATTTGGGCATTACAACAATATACATAGACCGTTCCAACCGCATCTATGGCTAATAATCCACCTTCCGGTTAGCGTCCGCATCCCTTTCAGTATTAAGTTGCAAGCAACAGATTATTGCATTAGGCAATGTGTGTAATGTAAGTAATACAAATACCCTTAGATAAAGTACTACTGTTTTATCCCTATTAGCAACAGTACATCTACAATCTTAGAGCTTGCTGTCACTACCCCAGATTAAATAGAGACATGAACCTACTATCGAGCATAAATACCCCCTCTTGTAGTCACAAGTATCTACTTGGCCAGAGCATCTACTAGCAACGGAGAGCATGCAAGATCATAAACAACGCACTCACAAGATTTATTATGAAGCAATAACATAGTACTCAATATTCATCGGATCCCAGCAAACACAACATGTAGCATTACATAAAGATGATCTTGATCATGATAGGCAGCTCACAAGATCTAAACATGGTAGCACAAGAGGAGAAGAACACCATCTAGCTACTGCTATTGACCCGTAGTCCAAGGATGAACTACTCACGCATCAGTCCGGAGGCGGGCATGGTGATGTAGAGCCCTCCGGTGATGCTTCCCGTCTCCGGCAGGGTGCCGGGAAGAGCTTCTGAACCCTCCCGATCTAGGGTTGACGACGGCGGCGGCTCTGGACTTCGTGGAGGAAAAAGGTGCGCGTCTTAGGTCTTGCAATTCTGGGGGGTATAAGAAGGTGAAAGGGCGAAGGCGGCGGGGACTCAAGGGCCCCACACCCCCTGCCGCGCCACGGGGGGGGGGGGGGGGTGTAGGCCCCTCGGGGTCCTCCTCCATGTCGTCTTCGGTGTTCTGGAACCTCCCGAGAAAAATAGGCATTTTGACGTTTCGTTTGTCCAATTCCGAGAATATTTCCTTAACAACTTTTCTGAAACCAAAAACAGCAGAAAACGGGCAACTGGCACTGTGGCATCTTGTTAATAGGTTAGTCCCAGAAAATGCATAAAATGATATAAAGTGTATATAAAACATGTAGCAAGTGGCATAATATAAGCATGGAACATAAGAAATTATATATACGTTTGAGACGTATCAAGCATCCCCAAGCTTAGTTCGACTCGTCCCGAGTAGGTAAAACGATAACAAGAATAATTTCTGAAGTGACATGCTTCACACAATCTTGATCATATAATAATGTAAGGCTCATGTTATGAATGAAGTGATTCAAAGCAATGGTTTATAGTTTGCTAACAAATAGACAAGGAGTAAACAACTACATCATATAAGCAAAAACTTTTCATGGATAGTACTTTCAAACAAGCATCAAAATGATTCACATGAAAGTTAACTCATAAAGCAATAGTCTCTAAGTAAAAGAGCATTGAAGGAACTCAAAGGAAGATATAAGTTTAAGCATTGGCTTTCAACTTGTAACATGTATATCATACAGATAGTTGTCAACACAAAGGGATATAACAAGTGCAATAAGTGAACATATAAGAATTGTTGCACACAGTTGAAACAAGTGTTTGCTTCTAAGACAGAAAGAAGTAGGTAAACTGACTCAACATAAAGTAAAAGAAAGGCCCTTCGTAGAGGGAAGCAGGGATACAAACATGTGCTAGAGCTTTTTAGTTTTTATAGGTTTTTGAAATCATATAGAGAGCATAAAAGTAAGTTTTGAGAGGTGTTTGTTGTTGTCAACGAATGGTAATGGGCACTCTACCCCCCTTGTCAACCAGACTTTCAAGAGTGGCTCCCATGAAGGACGTTATTTCTACCAGCAAGGTAGATCATCCCTCTTATCTCTTTTGTTTACACATATAGTTAAAAACTGTTGTCATTGCTGGACTGATTAGATCAGGGCAAAAAATGTGAAGAGATTGCAGCGGTTAAAGTTGTAATTAATTGGGACTGGGCACCCCATTTGCCAGCTCTTTTTGCAAAGTTAATGGATAAGCGGATGTATATGCCACTAGTCCGGTTGTGAAAGTCTGTTTAAAAGCAAATGACAAGTTTGATATCCGTAACACCACATACTTCCTCATGAGCTAATAAACATTGACACAAATAAGAGATAATAGGTTTTGAATAATAAAAGGTAGCACACGAAGTATTTGCTTGGAATGGCAGGAAATACCATGTAGTAGGTAGATATGGTGGACACAAATGGCATGGGCTTTGGATCAAGGTTTTGGATGCACGAGAAGCATTCCCTCTCAGTACAAGGCTTTGGCTAGCAAGGTTATTTGAAGCAAACACAAGTATAAACTATGACAACAAGATTTATATAAAAACATATTGCAAGTATTATAAAACTCTACATTGTCTTCCTTGTTGTTCAAACACCTTTACTAGAAAATATCTAGACTTTAGAGAAACCAAACATGCAAACCAAATTTCAACAAGCTTTACGGTAGTTCTTCATTAATAGGTTTTAACTACATGATGTAAAATCTTAAACATGATTTACTTGAGAGCTCAAAACAATTGCCAAGCACCACAACATACAAGATAACAATCCATAAGAGCATGTGTATCTTTTTCATTATACCATCTACCACATTTAGCATTTTCTGTTTCCAACCAAACACCAATCAACTTATTTAAAGATAAACTCTCCAAGTATATAACAATGAGATATGAGAGTATAACATATGAAAATTAACAGCTCCAACAAGAGATGCATGAAAAACAAGAGCTAATAGTATTGAAAAATAACATAGAGGAATACTCATCAAATATAAGTGAAGAATACGAGTATTCATAAGAAAAAGCGGAGCGTGTCTCTCTCCCACAAAGGAATGCTAGGATCCATTTTATTCAGAGAATGAAAATAACAAAAACAAAAACAAAAACAAACAGACGCTTCAAGTAAAGCACATAAGATGTGTCGGAAATAAAATATAGTTTCACTAGAGATGACCTGATAGTTTGTTGATGAAGAAGGGGATGCCTTGCGCATCCCGCTTTGACTCTTGAGTCTTCTTGAAATATGCTTGGGTGACCCACGGGGGCATCCCCAAGCTTTGGCTCTTTCATCTTCTTGATCACATCTCATCATCCTTATCTCTTGATCCTTGAAAACTTCCTCCACACCAAACTCAAAGTAAACTTTATTAGAGGGTTAGTGCATAATCAAAAATTCTTATATTCTGCATGAACACAATTGCTACCAATGCTACTGGATATTAGCTACAGCCACTGATACTTTATGGAACAAAAAGATCCATTCAAAATAGTAAAAGAGGCATTGCAAAATAAATGGCAGAATCTGTCAAAAAACAGAACAGTCCATAAACACGAATTTTTTCGAGGCACTTAACTTGCTCAAATCAGAAAACTCAAAACTAATGAAAGTTGCATACATATCTTAGGATCACGCACAAAAAATCCCAGGTCCATCCGATTTTTCTGTAAAGAGTTATGAATTTAACGGTGGACAGCAGAACACAGTTTAAGCACAGCAATCCAAATCTAGCATCTACTTTCTACTAGAGGCTTAACTTGACACAACAATGCAATAAAGTAAGATACAAAGGAATTGCTACATAGGTAGACATGTTTCTTGACTCAATAAAATAAAATAACAGAAATAAAAATTGGGTTGTCTCCCATAAGCGCTTTTCTTTAACGCCCTTCAGCTAGGCACAGAAAGTGATATTCAAGTATTTCCAAGAGATGAAGTATCAACATCATAATTTGTACGAATGATAGAATCAAAAGGTAGCTTCATTCTTTTTCTAGTGAAGTGTTCCATACCTTTCTTGAGTGGGAATTGGTATCTAATATTTCCTTCTTTCATATCAATAATAGCACCCACAGTTCTAAGAAAAGGTCATCCCAACACAATTGGACAAGTTGGGTTGCATTCAATATCCAAGACAATAAAATCAATGGGGACAAGATTATTGTTAACCATAATAAGAACATCATTGACTCTCCGCACAGGTTTCTTCATAGCATTATCAACAAGAAAAACATCCAAATAGCAATGTTTCAAAGGTGGCAAATCAAACATATCATAAAGCTTTTTAGGCATAACAGAGATACTTGCACCAAGGTCACATAAAGCATTGCAATCAAATTTATCCACTTTTATTTTAATGATGGGCTCCCAACCATCTTCTAACTTCTTAGGGATAGAAGTTTCAAGTTTTAATTTGTCTTCCCTAGCTTTAATGAGAGCATTTGTAATATGAGTTGTAAATGCCATGTTCATGGCACTAGCATTAGGACATGTGGCTAACTTTTGCAAGAACTTAATAACTTCAGTGATATTACAATTATCAAAATCAAAATTATTATCATTAAAGCAAAACGAACCACCTTCTCCTATGTTCTTAAAAATTTCAGCACTTTTATCAATAATAGTTTCAGCAGTTTTAGGCAATTTTAACTTTTTGGAAGAAGTAGAAGAAATATTTCCAACACCAACTATGTTACCATTAATAGTAGGAGACTTACTAGCATGTGAAGTAACATTATTTTCAGTAGTGGTAATAGTAAAAACTTTAACAATATTATCTTCCTTAGCTAGTTCTTTCTCTCTTTCCCATCTAGCATGCAATTGGGCCATCATCCTAACATTTTCATCAATTCTAACTTGGATGGCATTAATTTTAGCAAAGGCCTTACTCTCTTTAGCATCATTAGGCATGACTTTAGATTTTAAAATATCAACATCAAGGGCAAGACTATCAACTTTAGAGGGAAGAATATCAATTTTACCAAGCTTTTCCTCAACAGTTTTATTAAAAGCAGTTTGTGTAGTGATAAAATCTTTTAGCATGGTTTCAAGTTCAGTGGAGGTATTCCTATTATTGCTATAAGAATTACCTTAAGAATTAACATAACCATTACCATTATTAGAAGGATAGGGCTTATAGTTTTTATTACCATAATTGTTACTATAGGCATTGTTGTTGAAATTGTTATTTTTAATGAAGTTCACATCAACATGCTCTTCTTGTGCAACAAAAGAAGCTAAGGGAACATTATTTGGATCAACATGAGATTTACCATTCACAAGCATAGACATAATAATATCAATCTTTTCACTCAAAGAGGAGGTTTCTTCAACAGAATTTACCTTCTTACCTTGAGGTGTACTTTCAGTATGCCACTCAGAATAATTCACCATCATATCATCCAAGAGTTTTGTTGCAGCCCCCAAAGTGATGGACATAAAGGTACCTCCCGCAGCCGAATCAAGAAGATTTCTTGAAGAAAAATTCAGTCCTGCATAAAAGGTTTGGATGATCATCCAAGTAGTCAGTCCATGGGTGGGGCAATTTTTAACCAAAGATTTCATTCTTTCCCAAGCTTGAGCAACATGTTCATTATCAAGTTGTTTAAAATTCATAATGCTACTTCTTAGAGAAATAACCTTAGCAGGAGGATAGTATTTTCCAATAAAAGCATCTTTGCATTTAGTCCATGAATCAATACTATTCCTAGGCAATGAAAGCAACCATTCATTAGCTCTTCCTCTTAAAGAGAAAGGAAATAATTTCAGTTTTATAATATCACCATCTACATCTTTTTGCTTTTGCATTTCACAAAGTTCAACAAAATTATTTAGATGGTCAGCAGCATCATCAGCACTAACACCAGAAAATTGCTCTCTCATAACAAGGTTTAACAAAGCAGGTTTTATTTCAAAGAATTCTGCTTTAGAAGCAGGTGGAACAATAGGAGTGCATATAAAATCATTATTGTTGGTGCTAGTGAAGTCACACAACTTAGTGATTACCCACAAGTATAGGGGGTGTATCGTAGTACTTTCGATAAATAAGAGTGTCGAACCCAACGAGGAGCAGAAGGTGCTGACAAGCAGTTTTGATGAGGATTTCACTGTAAATACTAGTAGACAGGTTTTTAGGAATTTTTGATATAACAGATAAATAAAGTGCGAGTAAATAAAGCGCGACAATAATAATTGCAGCGAGGGGCCCAATCCTTTCTAGAGCAAAGGACAAGCCGGTTTGTTTACTTATGATGACCAAGCGTTCTTGAGGACACACGGGATTTATGTCTAGTGCTTTCGCTTCATATAGATGATTAATCTTTAGTGTTTTGATAAGTGTCGTGTGGGTGAACCTATGCTAATGCACCGCCCTTCCTAGGACTAATACATACTTGTGATTATACCCCTTGCAAGCATCCGCAAATACAAGAAAGTAATTAAGATAAATCTAACCACAACCTTAAACTCTAAAATCCTGCTATCCCTCATGCATCGAGATATTAACGGGGGTTTAGGTTTCTGTCACTCCGGCAACCCCACAATTAATATTCGAATACACAATGCACTCCCCTAGGCCCATAAAGGTGAAGTGTCACGTAGTCGACGTTCACATGACACCACTAGAAGAATAGCACCACAACTTAAATATCAAACCATTAAATATTACTCAACATAGTTCACTACTAACATCTAGACTTCACCTATGTCCTCAAGAACTAAACGAACTACTCACAACACATCATTTGGAACATGATCAGAGATGATATAATGATGGGTAACAATCTGAACATAAACCTTAATTCAACGGTTCCACCCAATAGCATCAATAACAATAGCAATTAACACCGGGAGAGTTTCCCCTATCAAACACACAAGATTCAGCCCTAGATGTTACAGCGGGAACGGAGTGGAGCGGTGGATATGACGGTGACGGCGGTGGAGATGATGGTGATGATGATCCCGATGAAGTGCAGCTCGATGACGGTGACGATGGCGACGATTTCCCCCCTCCGGGAAGGGATTTCCCCGGCAGATTTCTCTCTGCCGGAGAGCTTTCTTCTCTCTGTGGTTTTCCGCCTCGTGGCGGCAGCGAAATAATTCTAACTCTCCGTAGTAGGTCTTAGGTTTTCGGGGGCATGAAGTACGCGAAGTAGCACGGCAGGAGGTGGGCCAGGGCGGCCAGACCCTGTGCTCGCGCGGCTCCAGGGCCTGCCGCGCCAGGAGGGGGTGTGGGCCCCCTGGGCCCCACCTTGGCCTCTCCTCGTGGCTCCCTCCATGATCTGGCAAAACAATATTTTCCACGGTCTTCGTTTTGTATTCTGATCTTCGCAAATAGTGTATCTTGACGGTGCTTTTTCCAGCTGTTTCCAGACTCCGGTGATCAATTCTCCAATAATCATCAAACATGCAAAATAGATGAAATAACATAAGTATCATCTCTAAATATGAAATATATCAATGAATAACAGTAAATTATGATATAAAATAGTGATGCAAAATGGACGTATCAACTCCCCCCAAGCTTAGACCTCGCTTGTCCCCAAGCGAAAGTTGAGCTCAGTAAACATGACCACAGGTTTATGGAGTGAAGTGTCGATAAAGAATATACGGACAAGAAGCATCACATTTAATAATGCACCAGTCATCTTAGATATCAACTCCATTCATATAACTCAACTTGTAACAAGTAAAGGCAAATCACAACAAAGTGCATAGAGAAAACCATAGTTGGTGTTGGCAAACTTCGTTCTTGGTCAGAGAACAATGAACATATTGAGCTTACTCTACAAAACAGCCCTATTAAATAGTTGCTAACTCTCAAAGTCATATTTATCAAATAACAGCAATGTGCCAAACAAGAAAGAATAAGAGACATGATTAACAATACGAATGTATAGATGGTTGAATCACAATCAACTCAAATGCTTGCTTAAGACAGAAGGAGTTAGGTTTACTGACTCAACATAAAGTAAAAGATAGGCCCTTCACAGAGGGAAGCAGAGATACAAGCATGTGCTAGAGCTTCTAGTTTTTAAATCGTTTAGAGAGCATAAAAGTAAGTTTTTGAGCGGTGTTTGTTGTTGTCAACGAATGATAATAGAGTTCTTGTCATCTTCCATACTAAGCAAGTTGAGAGCGGTTCCGATTATTTTAAAACAAGCCTTTATAATAAACAACTATTTTGATAACTTTGACACTCCTCCCAACCTTTGCTTACACAAGCCATGGCTAACCGAATCCTCGGGTGCCTACCAATCAATCTCAAGCCATGGAGGAGTGTCTATTTTTAACTTTCTCAACCTTTTGATATTATAGTGGTCTAACCAGCCCTTTGCAATATTAGTGACGAGCAGATGAAGCATGCAAGTCAAGGGTTACTTAATTAGTATGGAAGATAACAAACTCAACTATTATTTCCTCATGAGCTAATAAATAGTGACACAAATAAGGGATAGTAGTTTTGAATAAAGATAGCACATGAAGTATTTACTTGGAGTGGCGCAAAATACCACATAGTAGGTAGGTATGGTGGACACAAGTGACAAGGGTTTTGGCTCAAGGTTTGGAAGTATGAGAAGCATTCCCTCTCGATACAGGTCTTTGGCTAGCAAGGTTGGGTAGCAAGCATAAGAGTTGATGGATACAAACAAATATACATGTAGTAAAGGCAATCATGCAATTCTTACTTGGAGGCACAAACAATTTTAAATGTTGAATACTAAGCTTATCATCTACAAGTGAGAGAGATCATTGAAAACTATATCTACATGTAATTCTTTCCTCCACTTAAGTCTCAAAGTATTGTAGCTACTGACCAATGCTAAGTTCGCCAAAACCAAAAGATTTACTATATGCTCCCAAAGTGATAACAATACTAATGACAAGATCAATCATATATGATAGAAGTTGCAAACTAAAATAAGATGTGCAGAAAATAAATGATAAAACTTTTCATTAATATTCCATAACGACAACTCACACCAAGGGATACATAGATAACCAACTAAAAGAGAGATACTTCCACATTGCAAACCATCATATAAGATAACTTCCCTACTCATGATATGACACTACTAAAAGATAAAAGATAAAAGATGGTGGTGTGATACCGCGGCACTCCCCCCAAGCTTGGAACAAGCTAAGGGAGATGCCAATACTGATGATGAATTACTCCTTTGGTGGTGATGGTTGATCTTTAATAAGCCTCATAACAAGCTCCTTCAACTCATCAATCCTATAGGTGAGGTCGCGAATCATCTCCGTGTTGCCTTCAATGCGACTCATAATCATATCTGCTTGTTAATCCCAGCTCTTGGAGTTGTTCCCCCACTCCTCATCAGGCTTAGAACTTCTTTGACCTGCGTTGTTAGAACGATACATATTCCAAGGATTTGGCCGCATTGCCTCAGGAAGCTTTTCAATTTGATCCAAATAAATTAAGTTGTGGAAGGGGCTGTTGTTGTTGTTGCTCGAAGGAGATGTTCTTGGAGCTAGAAAGCGACGTGGAACCTTCCCTCCTGTGCTCATCCTTGCGCCCATCTTGCGGTTGGAGGGGTTTGCCACCACTCCAATGCTCGCAACGGTGGCACGAGGTTGATGACGCGGGCCTTCTTCCACCTCTTCTTCGTCCCCACTCTTGTCCTCCTCCTCCAGCTTGGGATCCTGGGGTTCATCCTTCAAAGCCTTCCTTCCCTTGTCGTTGGCGGAGACCATGATGCCTCTAAAAACTGGAACAAAATCCTGGACAGGAACAACTCGAAACAAAAACACTTCGAAAACACGATATACGGACCTCGGGGGTTCTGGGAGATTATATAGGAAAAATTTACATGACAAAAGGAAAGCAACAACACGAGATCGAATAGGAAACGGAGTCTGGGGCGCCCAGACCCCCTGCTCGCGCGGCCAGGATGGGGCCCGCGCGAGCACGTGGTGTCGGTGCCTCGGGCTCCGTGTCCTGCTCGTTTTCGTCTTGTATTTTTCCATATTTTCTAAAAATAACTTCTATGTCTTCCAAAATTAAAAACATGAACTTTTCCTTACCGAAACTATACCTTTTCGAATTCAGCTTCTGCAGACTCAGAAAAATTCTCTTTGATAAAAGTCTCTGGAGCAATAACTTGAATAATATCAACATCTTCATTATAAGAATCTCCAGAAATATAATGTTTGAGTCTTTGCCCATTCACCACTTGTGTAGAGTCATCTTTAAGTGAGGCAATTTTAATTGCACCCGAACGGAACACCTCAACAATAACATATGGTCCTTCCCACTTGGAGAGTAATTTCCCTGCAAAGAATCTAAGACGAGAGCTATACAATAAAACTTTTTCACCAACATGAAACTCTCTCTTAAGGATTGTCCTATCATGTCATTTCTTAACTTTCTCTTTAAAGAGTTTAGCATTTTCATAAGCTTCACTTCTCCATTCATCTAAAGAACTCAAATCAAGTAATATTTTCTCACCAGCAAGATTAAAATCTCTATTTAGTTCTCTCACTGCCCAATAAGCTTTGTGTTCTAATTCTAAAGGCAAGTGACAAGTTTTTCCATATACCATTTTATAAGGAGACATACCCATGGGATTTTTATAAGCAGTTCTATAAGCCCACAATGCATCATTTAATTTATCAGCCCAGTTTTTCCTCGTTCTATTAACAGTCTTTTGCAAGATAGATTTAATTTCTCTATTTGATAATTCTACTTGCCCACTAGTTTGAGGATGATAAGCTGAAGCAATTCTATGATTAACACCATATTTAGCAAGAACTTTTCTAAAACCACCATGAATAAAATGAGAACATCCATCAGTCATGAGATATCTAGAAACACCAAACATAGGAAAAATTATATCTTGAAGCATTTTTAATGATGTCTCAGCATCAGCACTTTTTGTAGGTATAGCTTCTACCCATCTAGTAACATAATCAACAGTAACAAGTATATGAGTATAACCCTTTGAAGGAGGAAAAGGACCCATAAAGTCAAATCCCCAACAATCAAATGGCTCAATCACAAGAGAATAATTCATAGGCATTTCATTACGTCTAGAGATATTACCAATTCTTTGACATTGATCACAAGATAAAATAAACTTTCTTGCATCTTTAAAAAGAGTAGGCCAATAAAAACCTGATTGTAAAACCTTTTGTGCAGTTCTATCTCCAGCGTGATGTCCTCCATAAGCACTACTAAGGCATTTTCTCAATATCTCATGTTGTTCATACTCTGGAACACATCTTCGCATAATACCATCAACTCCTTCTTTATATAAGTGTGGGTCATCACAGAAATAATGCCTCAAATCATAAAAGAATTTTCTTCTTTGTTGAGCTGAAAAGGTTGGAGGCAAATACTTCGAAACAATAAAGTTAGCATAATCAGCATACCAAGGACTATCTCGCGAACTCACCCTTATTGCAGCTAATTGTTCATTTGGAAAACTATCATTAACAGGAATAGGATCATAATCAATGTTTTCCAATCTAGACAAATTATCAGCAACAGGATTTTCAGCACCTTTCCTATCTACAATATGCAAATCAAATTCTTGCAACGGTAATACCCATCTAATAAGCCTAGGCTTTGCATCTTTCTTTTCCATAAGGTATCTAATTGCAGCATGATCAGTATGAATAATAACTTTAGAATCAACAATATATTGTCTAAATTTATCACAAGCAAAAACAACAGCTAGAAATTCTTTTTCAGTTGTAGTATAATTCTTTTGAGCAGGATCAAGAGTCTTACTAGCATAATGAATGACATTTAATTTTTTATTTACTCTTTGTCCAAGAACAGCACCAACAGCAAAATCACTAGCATCACACATAATTTCAAATGGTAAATTCCAATCAGGTGGTAGAACAATAGGAGCACCTATTAAAGCCTTCTTAAGAGTTTCAAAAGCTTCCTTACAATCATCATAAAAAACAAACGGTACATCTTTTTGCAAGAGATTAGTAAGAGGCTTTGATACCTTAGCAAAATCTTTGATAAACCTTCTATAGAAACCAGCATGACCAAGAATACTACGAACACCTTTAACATCTCGGGGGCAAGGCATTTTCTCAATTGCCTCCACTTTAGCTCTATCAACTTCAATACCTCTTTCAGAAATCTTATGTCCAAGGACAATTCCTTCATTAACCATAAAGTGGCACTTCTCCCAATTAAGAACAAGATTAGTTTCTTCACATCTCTGCAAAACCTTATCAAGATTGTGCAAGCAATTATCAAAAGAAGTTCCATAGACAGAAAAATCGTCCATGAATACCTCCACAATTTCCTCACAAAAACCATGAAAGATAGCAGACATACATCTTTGAAAAGTAGCAGGAGCATTACATAAACCAAAAGGCATACGTCTATAAGCATAAGTACCTTAAGGACAAGTAAACGTGGTTTTCTCTTGATCTTGAGCTTTAACAGCAATTTGAGAGAAACCAGAATAACCATCAAGAAAGCAAAAATGAGTTTTATTAGCTAACCTCTCCAACATTTGATCAATAAAGGGTAATGGATAATGATCTTTCTTAGTAACTTTATTAACCTTTCTAAAATCAATGCACATTCTATAACCAACTACTACTCTCTGAGGAATAAGCTCATCATTATCATTAGGCACAACAGTAATCCCACCTTTCTTAGGGACACAGTGCACAGGACTAACCCATCTACTATCAGCAATAGGATAAATTATACCAGCATCAAGGAGTTTTAATACCTCATTTCTTACCACTTCCTTCATTTTGGGTATTAAACGGCGTTGATGTTCAACAACTGGCTTTGCATCAGGCTCCATATTAATAAAATGTTGACATATAGTAGGAGAAATCCCTTTCAAATCATCCAAAGTATAACCCATAGCTCCACGGTGTTTCTTCAATACTTCCAATAATCTTTCCTCTTCTTTACCTGAAAGGTTAGCACTAATAATAACAGGATATATTTTCTTATCATCAATATGAGCATACTTAAGATTATCAGGCAAAGGTTTTAGATCAAAGACAGGATCCTCTTTAGGTGGAAGTGTTTTACCCAAGTCTTCCACCTTCAAATTGTGTTTCAAGATAGGTTGACGAAGAAATATTTCATCGAGTTCATTCCTTTCTTCCATAAAGACTTCACTTTCATGATCTTCCATAAATTGCTGCAAAACATTGTTAGGAGCAAGAGCAATAGAGGCAAGCTGTTCTACTTTAAAATCCTCATTAGGCAATTCGGCTTCATAAGGGACTTTGGCAAATTTCGAAAAATTGAATTCATACGAATCACCAGCAAATTTAGTAAAGATTTTCTCTTTCTTACAATCTATGACAGCACAACAAGTATTTAGAAAAGGTCTACCAAAAATGATAGGACAAGTCTTACTAGCAGCAGCACCAAGTACGAGAAAATCAGCAGGATATTTAGTCTTACCACATAGAACTTCAACGTCTCTAATAATACCAATTGGAGAGATAGTTTCTCTATTAGCAAGTTGAATAACCACATCAATTTCTTCAAGTTCACAAGGACCAATCTCATGCATAATTTCCCTGTAAAGCTCATAAGGAATAGCACTAGAACTTGCACCAATATCACATAATCCATAATAGCAATGATCACCAATTTTAACAGATAACACAGGAACACTAGTTTTCCTTGAACTTTTAGGATGAGAAACAACATTAGAAGCATCCTCACAAAATATAATATACTCATCTCCAACATTTTTAGTAACAAGATCTTTAACTATAGCAACAGGAGGTTCAATTTTAATTTGTTCATCAGGTTGTATAGCTTTCTTTTCACTTTTGTTAACAACACTAGCCATAACAGAATGTTCTTTCACCTTAACAGGAAAAGGAACCTTTTCAATATAGGGCTCAGGAATAATATGATCAACAACATTAACTTCAATGCTTTTAGTTATAGGAGTAATAGATTTATCTTTATATGGTTCATGATATTTTTCAAACCCCTCCTTGGGCAAACCGAAATAAGTAGCAAAGGATTTATAATAATTTGCAACAACTTGAGAGTCAAGACCATAAGCATTATTAATATTTCGAAATGCATCAGTATTCATGAAAGTTTTAATGCATTCGAAGTCATATTTTATACCTGACTCCCTACCTTTGTCGTTCTCCCATGCTTCAGTATTTTCGTCAATACGATCAAGAAGATCCCATTTAAACTCCTCCTTATTACGCGTGAATGATCCAGCACAAGCGGTATCCAATAATGTTTTATCTTCAAATGAGAGTCTTGCATAGAAGTTATCAACAATAATATTACCAGGAAGCTCATGAATGGGGCATTTGAGCATTAGTGACTTCAATCTCCCCCAAGCTTGGGCAATACTTTCAACATTATGAGGCCAGAAATTATATATAGAATTCCGATCTTGGTGAATCTCACTTGGAGGATAAAATTTAGAATAAAAGAGAGGTACGATTTCCTCCCATCCAAGAGAATTCATGTTCTTCAACAATTTATACCAATGCGCAGCTCTCCCAGTAAGTGATATGGAGAATAATTTCTTCCTGACTTTGTCCATTGTAATACCTGCACACTTGAACAACTCGCATAATTCATGTAAAAACAGTAAATGATCAACAGGGTGGACAGCTCCATCCCCTTCATAGCGGTTATCCAAAACACGATCAAAAAAATTCATAGGTATTTTAAATGGCACTATTTCTTCAGGTGGTAGAAGCCTTTCCAAACAGGAAAGCAATAGTTCCTCTCTCCATAATTAAGCAAAGTAGGAGACAGGAATAAAAACAACACTTACAGCTAATGTTTTCCTTACCAATTCCACTTACCAATAGCGCTTCACTCCCCGGCAACGGCGCCAGAAAATATTCTTGATGACCCACAAGTATAGGGGGTGTATCGTAGTACTTTCGATAAATAAGAGTGTCGAACCCAACGAGGAGCAGAAGGTGCTGACAAGCAGTTTTGATGAGGATTTCACTGTAAATACTAGCAGACAGGTTTTTAGGAATTTTTGATATAACAGATAAATAAAGTGCGAGTAAATAAAGCGCGACAATAATAATTGCAGCGAGGGGCCCAATCCTTTCTAGAGCAAAGGACAAGCCGGTTTGTTTACTTATGATGACCAAGCGTTCTTGAGGACACACGGGATTTATGTCTAGTGCTTTCGCTTCATATAGATGATTAATCTTTAGTGTTTTGATAAGTGTCGTGTGGGTGAACCTATGCTAATGCACCGCCCTTCCTAGGACTAATACATACTTGTGATTATACCCCTTGCAAGCATCCGCAAATGCAAGAAAGTAATTAAGATAAATCTAACCACATCCTTAAACTCTAAGATCCTGCTATCCCTCATGCATCGAGATATTAACGGGGGTTTAGGTTTCTGTCATTCCGGCAACCCCACAATTAATATTCGAATACACAATGCACTCCCCTAGGCCCATAAAGGTGAAGTGTCATGTAGTCGACGTTCACATGACACCACTAGAAGAATAGCACCACAACTTAAATATCAAACCATTAAATATTACTCAACATAGTTCACTACTAACATCTAGACTTCACCCATGTCCTCAACAACTAAACGAACTACTCACAACACATCATTTGGAACATGATCAGAGATGATATAATGATGGGTAACAATCTGAACATAAACCTTAATTCAACGGTTCCACCCAATGGCATCAATAACAATAGCAATTAACACCGGGAGAGTTTCCCCTATCAAACACACAAGATTCAGCCCTAGATGTTACAGCGGGAACGGAGTGGAGCGGTGGAGATGACGGTGACGGCGGTGGAGATGATGGTGATGATGATCCCGATGAAGTGCAGCTCGATGACGGTGACGATGGCGACGATTTCCCCCCTCCGGGAAGGGATTTCCCCGGCAGATTTCTCCCTGCCGGAGAGCTTTCTTCTCTCTGTGGTTTTCCGCCTCGTGGCGGCTGCGGAATAATTCTAACTATCCGTAGTAGGTCTTAGGTTTTCGGGGGCATGAAGTACGCGAAGGGGCACGGCAGGAGGTGGGCCAGGGCGGCCAGACCCTGTGCTCGCGCGGCTCCAGGGCCTGCCGTGCCAGGAGGGGGTGTGGGCCCCCTGGGCCCCACCTTGGCCTCTCCTCGTGGCTCCCTCCATGATCTGGCAAAACAATATTTTCCACGGTCTTCGTCTTGTATTCTGATCTTCGCAAATAGTGTATTTTGACAGTGCTTTTTCCAGCTGTTTCCAGACTCCGGTGATCAATTCTCCAATAATCATCAACCATGCAAAATAGATGAAATAACATAAGTATCATCTCTAAATATGAAATATATCAATGAATAACAGTAAATTATGATATAAAATAGTGATTCAAAATGGACGTATCACTTAGTATTCTCAGGAGTACTCATTTTAGCAAATTAAAAAGCAAACCGAAATAAACAAAATAGCAAATCGAAATAACAAATACTAAACCGAAATAAAAATAACAATGCAAGTAACTATTTTTTTTATATTAAGAAAACAAGACAATAATAAAAATAAACTAAGCAAGACAATAACAAAATAAAGAGATTGGATGTGAGAGACTCCCCTCGCAGAAGAGTCTAGCATCCCCGGCAACGGCGCCAGAAAAATGATTGATGCACCGGTGAGGTGTTATTGGGAACCCCAAGAGGAAGGTATGAAATAGTGCAGCAGCAAGTTTCCCTCAGTTGTGAAACCAAGGTTATCGAACCAGTAGGAAACTAGGAATCTTCTCAAGGTGGCAACGGCGCCAGAAAAGTGCTGGAGTAGTTGACGTGGAACCTGCACACAACACAACCAAGATACTTTGTCCCAACTTAACAGTGAGGTTGTCAATCTCACTGGCTTGCTGTAACAAAGGATTAAACGTATGTGTGGAAAATGATGTTTGTTTGCAGAGAATGAAAGTAACAGGATTGCAGTAGATTGTATTATCAGTTTAAAGAAAAGGACCGGGGTCCATAGTTCACTAGTGGTGTCTCTCCATAAATAATAACATACATGCGGGTAAACAAATTACAGCTGGGCAATTGACAGAATAAAGAAGTGCATAATGATGCATATACTATAGTTATGATGTCTAGTGTGAGATTCATTTGGGCATTACAACAATATACATAAACCGTTCCAACCGCATCTATGACTTAATCCACCTTCCGGTTAGCGTCCGCACCCCTTTCAGTATTAAGTTGCAAGCAACAGATTATTGCATTAGGCAATGTGTGTAATGTAAGTAATACAAATATCTTTAGACAAAGTACTACTGTTTTATCCCTAGTAGAAACAGTACATCTACAATCTTAGAGGTTGTTGTCACTCCCCCAGATTAAATAGAGACATGAACCCACTATCGAGCATAAATACCCCCTCTAGGAGTCACAAGCATCTACTTGGCCAGAGCATCTACTAGCAACGGATAGCATGCAAGATCATAAATAACGCACTCACAAGATATATTATGAAGCAATAACATAGTACTCAATATCCATCGGATCCCTGATACGTCTCAAACGTATCTATAATTTCTTATGTTCCATGCTTATATTATGCCACTTGCTACATGTTTTATATACACTTTTATATCATTTTATGCATTTTCTGGGACTAACCTATTAACAAGATGCCACAGTGCCAGTTGACTGTTTTCTGCTGTTTTTGGTTTCAGAAAAGTTGTTAAGGAAATATTCTCGGAATTGGACAAACGAAACGTCAAAGTGCCTATTTTTCTCGGGAGGTTCCAGAACACCGAAGACGACACAGAGGAGGACCCCGAGGGGCCCACACCCAATTGTGGCGCGGTAGGCCCCCTGGCCGCGCGAGCACAGGGTGTGGGGCCCTCGAGGCCTGGTACGTCTCCAACGTATCTATAATTTCTTATGTTCCATGCTATATTATGCCAAGTTATTACATGTTTTATATGCATTTTATATAGTTTTATGCATTTTCTGGGACTAACCTATTAACAAGATGCCACAGTGCTAATTCCCTGTTTTCTGTTGTTTTTGGTTTCAGAAAAGTACTTAAGGAAATATTCTCGGAATCGGATGATTTCTTTTCCAAAGTGCATATTTATTTGGGGACGTTCCAGAAAACCGAAGACGAAACGAAGTGGGAGGCCGAGGCGCCGCCACCCCGTGCTCGCGCGGCAGGGGGTGGACCCGCGCGAGCACCAGGTGTGGGGCCCTCGGGCCTCCACCGACCTCACCCTTTCGCCTACATATACCCCCCGGAACAAAAACCCTAGCACGGTGTTCATATTTTCCTCCACGGGTCCCGAGCCGCCGCCGCCGTCAACACCAATTCGGGAGAGATCAGAACTTCCCCCCGGCACCATGCCGGGAGGGGGAATCTTCACCGGAGGCCTCTACGTCGCCATGACCGCCTCCGGACTGATGCGTGAGTAGTCTACACTTGGACTACGGGTCCATAGCAGTAGCTAGATGGATGTCTTCTCCTTTTGTATTATCATGTTTAGATCTTGTGAGCTGCCTATCATGATCAAGATCACCGTTATGTAATACTTCATGTTGTGTTTGCTGGGATCCGATGAATATTGAGTACTAAAGTTATTGCTTCATAATATATCATGTGTGTGCTATTTAATGATCTTGCATGCTCTCCGTTACTTGTGTATGCTCTGGCCAAGTAGATGCTTGTGACTCCAAGAGGGGGTATTTATGCTCGATAGTAGGTTCATGTCTCTATTAAATCTGGGGTGGTGACAGCTAGTTCTAAGGTTGTAGATGTACTGTTGCTACTAGGGATAAAACAGTAGTACTTTGTCTAAGGATGATGTTACTTACTTACTTTACACACAGTGCTTAAGGCGATAATCTGTTGCATGCAACTTAATACTGAAAGGGGTGCGGACGCTAACCGGAAGGTGGATTATTAGTCATAGATGCGGTTGGAACGGTCTATGTATATTGTTGTAATGCCCGAATGAATCTCACACTAGACATCATAACGTTGGTATATGCATTGGTTTGCTCATCATTATTCTATCAATTGCCCAGCTGTAATTTGTTTACCCGCATGAATGTTATTATTATTATTATTTATGGAGAGACACCACTAGTGAACTGTGGACCCCGGTCCTTCTCTTTAATCTGATAAACCACAAACTGCAAACCTGTTACTTTCTGCAAACAAACATCTTTCTTCCACACATACGTTTAATCCTTTGTTACAGCAAGCCGGTGAGATTGACAACCTCACCGTTAAGTTGGGGCAAAGTATCTTGGTTGTGTTGTGTGCAGGTTCCACGTCACCTACGTCCCAGGAAGCATTTTCTGGCACCGTTGACACCTCGAGGGAATTCATTATTTCCTACTGGTTCGATAACCTTGGTTTCACAACTGAGGGAAACTTGCTGCTGCACTACTTCATACCTTCCTCTTGGGGTCTCCCAACAACACACCCACCGTGTGCATCAAGCAATTTTTCTGGCGCCGTTGCCGGGGAAATAAGAATTCCTTTGAAGACCTTCACACTCCTCCGTCAACTTCGTTGCCGGTGATTTGAAGATTCTTCTACGAGGGGAGTTTTCGCACATCCAATCTTTTTATTTTGTTATTGTCTTGCTTAGTTTATTTTTATTACTGTCTTGTTTGCTTAATACCAAAAATACAAAAATAATTAGTTACTTGCAATTTATTTTACTGTCTTGTTTGCTTAATATCAAAAATACAAAAAAATTAGTTACTTGCATTACTTTGTTTATTTCGGTTTGCCATTTTATTTTCAGTTTTTGTTATTTTGGTTATTTCGGTTTGTTAATTAATTTGCTAAAATGAGTACTGCTGAGAATACTAAGTTGTGTGACTTTACTAGCACCAACAACAATGATTTTATATGCACACCTATTGCTCCACCTGCATCTAAAGCTGAATTCTTTGAAATTAAACCTGCTTTGTTGTACCTTGTTATGAGAGAGCAATTTTCTGGTGTTAGTTCTGATGATGCTGCTGCCCATCTAAATAATTTTGTTGAACTATGTGAAATGCAAAAATATAAGGATATAGATGGTGATATTATAAAACTGAAATTATTTCCTTTCTCTTTGAGAGGAAGAGCTAAAGAATGGTTGCTTTCATTGCCTAAGAATAGTATTGATTCATGGATTAAATGTAAAGATGCTTTTATTGGAAAATACTATCCTCCTGCTAAGATTATTTCTCTAAGAAGTAGCATCATGAATTTTAAACAACTTGATAATGAACATGTTGCTCAAGCTTGGGAAAGAATGAAATCTTTGATAAAGAATTGCCCAACCCATGGACTGACTGCTTGGACGATCATCCAAACCTTTTATGCAGGACTGAATTTTTCTTCAAGAAACTTATTGGATTCGGCTGCTGGAGGTACTTTTATGTCCATCACCTTGGGGGCTGCAACAAAACTCTTGGATAATATGATGGTGAATTATTCTGAATGGCATACTGAAAGGACACCTCAAGGTAAGAAGGTAAATTCTGTTGAAGAAACCTCCTCCTTGAGTGAAAAGATTGATATTATTATGTCTATGCTTGCAAATGGTAGATCCCATGTTGATCCAAACAATGTTCCCTTAGCTTCTTTAGTTGCACAAGAAGAGCATGTTGATGTGAACTTTATTAAAAACAACAATTTCAACAACAATGCCTATAGGAACAATTATGGTAATAACAACTATAAGCCCTATCCTCCTAATAATGATAATTCTTATGGTAACTCTTATGGTAATTCTTATAACAATAATAGGACTACCACCTCTGAACTTGAAACCATGTTAAAAGATTTTATCACTACACAAACTCTGTTTAATAAAACTGTTGAGGAAAAGCTTGGGAAAATTGATATACTTGCCTCTAAAGTTGATAGTCTTGTCCTTGATGTTGATCTTTTAAAATCTAAAATCATGCCTACTGAAACTAAAGAGACTAATCCCTTTGCTAAAATTAATGCCATCCAAGTTCAAATAGATGAAAATGTTAGGATGATGGCCCAATTACGTGCTAGATGGGAAAGAGAGAAAGAACTAGATAAAGAGGCTAATATTGTTAAAGTTTTGACTATTACTACCTCTGAAAATAATGGTGTTTCACATGCTAGTAAGTCTCCTATTATCAAGGGTAACATAGTTGGTGTTGGAAAAGTCTCCTCTACTTCTTCCAAAAATTTAAAATTGCCCAAAACTGCTGAAACTAGTGTTGATAAAAGTGCTGAAATTTTTAAGAACATGAGAGAATGTGGTTCGGTTTGCTTTGATGATAATAATTTTGATTTTGATAATTGTAATATCTCTGAAGTTATTAAGTTCTTGCAAAAGTTGGCCACAAGTCCTAATGCTAGCTCTCTTAATTTGGCTTTTACTACTCATATTACAAATGCTCTCATTAAAGCTAGGGAAGATAAATTAAGACTTGAAGCTTCTATCCCTAAGAAGATAGAAGATGGTTGGGAGCCCATCATTAAAATGAAAGTAGATAAATTTGATTGCAATGCTTTGTGTGACCTTGGTGCAAGTATTTCTGTTATGCCTAAAAAGCTTTATGATATGTTTGATTTGCCACCATTGGAACATTGCTATTTGGATGTTTTTCTTGCTGATAATGCTTTGAAGAAACCTTTGGGGAGAGTTAATGATGTTCCCATTATGGTTAATAATAACCTGGTCCCCGTTGATTTCATTGTCTTGGATATTGAATGCAATCCATCTTGTCCAATTGTGTTGGGAAGACCTTTCCTTAGAACTGTGGGTGCTATTATTGATATGAAAGAAGGTACCATCAAGTACCAATTCCCACTCAAGAAAGGTATGGAACACTTCCCTAGGAAGAGAATGAAGCTACCTTTTGATTCTATTGTTCGTTCAAACTATGGTGTTGATGCTTCATCTCTTGATAATACTTGAGTTTTGCTTTCTGTGCCTAGCTGAAAGGCGTTAAACAAAAGCGCTTATGGGAGACAACCCACTTTTATTTCCTGTTATTTTATTTTGTTTGTGTCAAGGACTTGTCCTACCTCTGTAGCAATTCCTTTGTATATTTATTTTATTGCATTGTTGTGTCAAGTTAAGCCTCTAGTAGAAAGTTCACGCTAAATTTGGATTGCTGTGCTGAAACTGTTTTCTGCTGTCCACCGTTAAATTCATAACTCTTTACAGAAACATCGGATGGACCTGGGATTTTTTGTGCGTAATCCTCAGATATATATGCAACTTTCATTAGTTTTGAGTTTTCTGATTTGAGCAATTTAAGTGCCTCGAAAAAATTCGTCTTTACGGACTGTTCTGTTTTTGACAGATTCTGCCATTTATTTTGCAATGCCTCTTTTGCTATTTTGATTGGATCTTTTTATCCTATGAAGTATCAGTGGCTGTAGCTAATGTCCAGTAGCATTGGTAGCAATTGTGTTCCTACAGAATATCATAATTTTTCGTGCACTAACCCTCTAATGAAGTTTACTCTAAGTTTGGTGTGGAGGAAGTTTTCAAGGATCAAGAGAGAAGGATGATATGATGTGATCAAGGAGATAGTAAAGCCAAAGCTTGGGGATGCCCCGGTGGTTCATCCCCAACATATTTCAAGAAGACTCAAGCGTCAAAGCTTGGGGATGCCCAAGGCATCCCCTTCTTCATCAACAAACTATCAGGTCCTTTCTAGTGAAACTATATTTTAATTCCGCCACTTCTTATGTGCTTTTCTTGAAGCGTCGGTTTGTTTTTGTTTTTGTTTTTGTTATTTCCATTCTCTGAATAAAATGGATCCTAGCATTCCTTTGTGAGAGAGAGACACGCTCCGCTTTTTCTTATGAATACTCGTATTCTTCACTTATATTTGTTGAGTATTCTTCTATGTTACTTCAATGCTTTCTAGCTCTTGTTTTTCATGCATCTCTTGCTAGAGGTGTTAGCTTTATTATATCATACTCTCATATCTCATTGTTTAATTACTTGGAGAGTTTATCTTTAAAATAAGTTGATTGGTGTTTGGTTTAGAACAGAAAATGCTAAATGTGGTAGATGGTATAAAGAAAGATATACATGCTCTTATGGATTGTTATCTTGCATGTTGTGGTGCTTGGCAATTGTTTTGAGCTCTCAAGTAGATCATGTTTAAGCTTTTACATCATGTAGTTAAAACCTATTAGTGAGGAACTACCGTAAAACTTGCCGAAATTCGGTTTGCATGTTTGGTATCTCTAAGGTCCAGATATTTTCTAGTTAAAGTGTTTGAACAACAAGGAAGACAATGTAGAGTTTTATAATGCTTGCAATATGTTTTTATATACGTCTTGTTGTCATAGTTTATACTTGTGTTTGCTTCAAACAACCTTGCTAGCCAAAGCCTTGTACTGAGAGGGAATGCTTCTCGTGCATCCATAATCCTTGAGTCAAAACCTATGCCATTTGTGTCCACCATACCTACCTACTACATGGTATTTCCTGCCATTCCAAGTAAATACTTCATGTGCTACCTTTTATTCAAAACTTATTATCCCTTATTTGTGTCAATGTTTATTAGCTCATGAGGAAGTATGTGGTGTTACGGATATCAACCTTGTCATTTGCTTTTAGACAGACTTTCACCAACCGGACTAGTGGCATATACATCCGCTTATCCATTAACTTTGCAAAAAGAGCTGGCAAATGGGGTGCCCAGTCCCAATTAATTACAACTTTAACCGCTGCAATCTCTTCACATTTTTGCCCTGATCCAATCAGTCAAGCAATGACAAAAGTTTTTAACTATATGTGTAAACAAAAGAGATAAGAGGGATGATCTACCTTGCTGGTAGAAATAACGTCCTTCATGGGAGCCGCTCTTGAAAGTCTGGTTGACAAGGGGGGTAGAGTGCCCATTACCATTCGTTGACAACGACAAACACCGCTCAAAACTTACTTTTATGCTCTCTATATGATTTCAAAAACCTATAAAACTAAGAAGCTCTAGCACATGCTTGTATCCCTGCTTCCCTCTGCGAAGGGCCTATCTTTTACTTTATGTTGAGTCAGTTTACCTACTTCTTTCTATCCCCGAAGCAAACACTTGTGTCAACTGTGTGCAACAATTCTTATATGCTTACTTATTGCACTTGTTATATTTCTTTGTGTTGACAACTATCTATATGATATACATGTTCAAAAGTTGAAAGCCAATGCTGAAACTTATATCTTCCTTTGTGTTGCTTCAATGCTCTTTTGCTTAGATAATATTGCTTTATGAGTTAACTCTTATGTAAATCTTTTTGATGTTTGTTTGAAAGTACTATTCATGAAAAGTTTTACTTATATGATGTAGTTGTTTACTCCTTGTCTATTTGTTAGCAAACTATATATCATTGCCTTGAGTCACTTCATTCATAACATGAGCATTACATTATATTATGATCAAGATCGTGTTTAAGCATGTCACTTCAGAAATTATTCTTCTTTTATCGTTCTTGCCTACTCGGGACGAGTAGAACTAAGCTTGGGGATGTTGATACGTCTCCAACGTATCTATAATTTCTTATGTTCCATGCTATATTATACCAAGTTATTACATGTTTTATATGCATTTTATATAGTTTTATGCATTTTCTGGGACTAACCTATTAACAAGATGCCACAGTGCCAGTTCCCTGTTTTCTGCTGTTTTTGGTTTCAGAAAAGTACTTAAGGAAATATTCTCGGAATCGGATGATTTCTTTTCCAAAGTGCATATTTATTTGGGGACGTTCCAGAACACCGAAGACGAAACGAAGTGGGAGGCCGAGGCGCCGCCACCCCGTGCTCGCGCGGCAGGGGGTGGACCCGCGCGAGCACCAGGTGTGGGGCCCTCGGGCCTCCACCGACCTCACCCTTTCGCCTACATATACCCCCCGGAACAAAAACCCTAGCACGGTGTTCATATTTTCCTCCACGGGTCCCGAGCCGCCGCCGTCGTCAACACCAATTCGGGAGAGATCAGAACTTCCCCCCGGCACCCTGCCGGGAGGGGGAATCTTCACCGGAGGCCTCTACGTCGCCATGACCGCCTCCGGACTGATGCGTGAGTAGTCTACACTTGGACTACGGGTCCATAGCAGTAGCTAGATGGATGTCTTCTCCTTTTGTGCTATCATGTTTAGATCTTGTGAGCTGCCTATCATGATCAAGATCACCGTTATGTAATACTTCATGTTGTGTTTGCTGGGATCCGATGAATATTGAGTACTAAAGTTATTGCTTCATAATATATCATGTGTGTGCTATTTAATGATCTTGCATGCTCTCCGTTACTTGTGTATGCTCTGGCCAAGTAGATGCTTGTGACTCCAAGAGGGGGTATTTATGCTCGATAGTAGGTTCATGTCTCTATTAAATCTGGGGTGGTGACAGCTAGCTCTAAGGTTGTAGATGTACTGTTGCTACTAGGGATAAAACAGTAGTACTTTGTCTAAGGATGATGTTACTTACTTACTTTACACACAGTGCTTAAGGCGATAATCTGTTGCATGCAACTTAATACTGAAAGGGGTGCGGACGCTAACCGGAAGGTGGATTATTAGTCATAGATGCGGTTGGAACGGTCTATGCATATTGTTATAATGCCCGAATGAATCTCACACTAGACATCATAACGTTGGTATATGCATTGGTTTGCTCATCATTATTCTATCAATTGCCCAGCTGTAATTTGTTTACCCGCATGAATGTTATTATTATTATTATTTATGGAGAGACACCACTAGTGAACTGTGGACCCCGGTCCTTCTCTTTAATCTGATAAACCACAAACTGCAAACCTGTTACTTTCTGCAAACAAACATCTTTCTTCCACACATACGTTTAATCCTTTGTTACAGCAAGCCGGTGAGATTGACAACCTCACCGTTAAGTTGGGGCAAAGTATCTTGGTTGTGTTGTGTGCAGGTTCCACGTCACCTACGTCCCAGGAAGCATTTTCTGGCACCGTTGACACCTCGAGGGAATTCATTATTTCCTACTGGTTCGATAACCTTGGTTTCACAACTGAGGGAAACTTGCTGCTGCACTACTTCATACCTTCCTCTTGGGGTCTCCCAACAACACACCCACCGTGTGCATCAAGGCCCCGCCGCCTTCGCCCTTTTGCCTACTTATACCCCCCAGAATTGCAAGACCTAGGACGCGACCCTTTTTCCTCCACGAAGTCCAGAGCCGCCGCCGTCGTCAACCCTAGATCGGGAGGGTTCAGAAGCTCTTCCCGGCACCCTGCCGGAGAGGGGAATCATCACCGAAGGGCTCTACATCACCATGCCCGCCTCCGGACTGATGCATGAGTAGTTCATCCTTGGACTAAGGGTCCATAGCAGTAGCTAGATGGTTGTTTTCTCCTCTTGTGCTACCATGTTTAGATCTTGTGAGCTGCCTATCATGATCAAGATCATCTTTATGTAATGCTACATGTTGTGTTTGCTGGGATCTGATGAATATTGAGTACTATGTTATTGCTTCATAATATATCTTGTGAGTGCGTTGTTTATGATCTTGCATGCTCTCCGTTGCTAGTAGATGCTCTGGCCAAGTAGATGCTTGTGACTCCAAGAGGGGGTATTTATGCTCGATAGTAGGTTCATGTCTCTATTTAATCTGGGGTAGTGACAGCAAGCTCTAAGATTGTAGATATACTGTTGCTACTAGGGATAAAACAGTAGTACTTTATCTAAGGGTACTTGTATTACTTACATTACACACATTGCCTAATGCAATTATCTGTTGCTTGCAACTTAATACTGAAAGGGGTGCGGACGCTAACCGGAAGGTGGATTTTTAGTCATAGATGCGGTTGGAACGGTCTATGTATATTGTTGTAATGCCCAAATGAATATCACACTAGACATCATAACTATAGTATATGCATCATTATGCACTTCTTTATTCTGTCAATTGCCCAGCTGTAATTTGTTTACCCGCATGTATGCTATTATTATTATTATTATTATTATTATTTATGAAGAGACACCACTAGTGAACTGTGGACCCCGGTCCTTTTTCTCTAAACTGATAAACAATCCTACTGCAATCCTGTTACTTTCATTCTCTGCAAACAAACATCATTTTCCACACATACGTTTAATCCTTTGTTACAGCAAGCCAGTGAGATTGACAACCTCACTGTTAAGTTGGGGCAAAGTATTTTGGTTGTGTTGTGTGCAGGTTCCACGTCAACTACTCCAGCACTTTTCTGGCGCCGTTGCCACCTTGAGAAGATTCCTAGTTTCCTACTGGTTCGATAACCTTGGTTTCACAACTGAGGGAAACTTGCTGCTGCACTACTTCATACCTTCCTCTTGGGGTTCCCAACAACACCTCACCGATGCATCAAGCATTTTTCTGGCGCCGTTGCCGGGGAAATTAGATTCTTCTACGAGGGGAGTCTCTCACTTCCAGTCTTTTTATTTTGTTATTGTCTTGGTTAGTTTATTTTTGTTATTGTCTTGTTTGCTTAATATCAAAAATACAAAAAAATTAGTTACTTGCATTGTTATTTTTATTTCGGTTTGGTATTTATTATTTCGGTTTCTGTCTTTGTTTATTACGGTTTGCTTTTTAATTTGATAAAATGAGTACTGCTGAGAATACTAAGTGGTGTGATTTCACTAGCACCAATAATAATGATTTTATATGCACTCCTATTGCTCCGCCTGCTTAATTCTAAAGCAGAATTCTTTGAAATAAAACCTGCTTTGTTAAACCTTGCTATGAGAGAGCATTTTTCTGGTGTTAGTACTGATGATGATGCTGCCCATCTAAATAATTTTGTTGAACTTTGTGAAATGCAAAAGCAAAAAGATGTAGATGGTGATATTATAAAACTGAAATTATTTCCTTTCTCTTTGAGAGGAAGAGCTAAAGAATGGTTGCTTTCATTGCCTAGGAATGGTATTGATTCATGGACTAAATGCAAAGATGCTTTTATTGGAAAATACTATCCTCCTGCTAAGATTATTTCTCTAAGAAGTAGCATCATGAATTTTAAACAACTTGATAATGAACATGTTGCTCAAGCTTGGGAAATAATGAAATCTTTGGTTAAAAATTGCCCTACCCATGGACTGACTACTTGGAGGATCATCCAAACCTTTTATGCAGGACTGAATTTTTCTTCAAGAAACCTTCTTGATTCGGCTGCGGGAGGTACCTTTATGTCCATCACTTTGGGGGCTGCAAAAAAACTCTTGGATTATATGATGGTGAATTATTCTGAGTGGCATACTGAAAGGACACCTCAAGGTAAGAAGGTAAATTCTGTTGAAGAAACCTCCTCTTTGAGTGAAAAGATTGATATTATTATGTCTATGGTTGTGAGTGGTAAATCTCATGTTGATCCAAATAATGTTCCCTTAGCTTCTTTAGTTGCACAAGAAGAGCATGTTGATGTGAACTTCATTAAAAATAACAATTTCAACAACAATGCCTATAGGAACAATTATGGTAATAATAACTATAAGCCCTATCCTTCTAATAATGGTGGTGGTTATGTTAATTCTTATGGTAATTCTTATAGGAATAATAGGAATACCTCTACTGAACTTGAAACCATGTTAAAAGATTTTATCACTACACAAACTGCTTTTAATAAAACTGTTGAGGAAAAGCTTGGTAAAATCGATAATCTTGCCTCTAAAGTTGATAGTCTTGCCCTTGATGTTGATCTTTTAAAATCTAAAGTCATGCCTAATGATACTACAGAGAGTAAGACCTTTGCTAAAATTAATGCCATCCAAGTTAGAATTGATGAAAATGTTAGGATGATGACACAATTGCATGCTAGATGGGAAAGAGAGAAAGAACTAGCTAAGGAAGATAATATTGTTAAAGTTTTTACTATTACCACTACTGAAAATAATGTTACTTCACATGCTAGTAAGCCTCCTACTATTAATGGTAACATAGTTGGTGTTGGAAATATTTCTTCTACTTCTTCCAAAAAGTTAAAATTGCCTAAAACTGTTGAAACGGTTATTGATAAAAGTGCTGAAATTTTTGAGAACATAGGAGAAGGTGGTTCGGTTTGCTTTCATGATAATAATTTTGATTTTGATAATTGTAATATTACTGAAGTTATTAAGTTCTTGCAAAAGTTAGCCACATGTCCTAATGCTAGTGCCATGAACTTGGCATTTACAACTTATATTACAAATGCTCTCATTAAAGCTAGGGAGGAGAAATTAAAACTTGAAGCTTCTATCCCTAAGAAGTTAGAAGATGGTTGGGAGCCCATCATTAAAATAAAAGTGGATAAATTTGATTGCAATGCTTTATGTGATCTTGGTGCAAGTATCTCTGTTATGCCTAAAAAGCTCTATGATATGTTTGATTTGCCACCTTTGGAACTTTGTTATTTGGATGTTTTTCTTGTTGATAATGCTATGAAGAAACCTGTGGGGAGAGTCAATGATGTTCTTATTATGGTTAACAATAACCTTGTCCCCGTTGCTTTTATTATCTAGGATATTGAATGCAACCCATCTTGTCCAATTGTGTTGGGAAGACCTTTTTCTTAGAACTGTGGGTGCTATTATTGATATGAAAGAAGGAAATATTACATACCAATTCCCACTCAAGAAAGGTATGGAACACTTCCCTAGAAAAAGAATGAAGCTACATTTTGATTCTATCATTCGTATAAATTATGATGTTGATGCTTCATCTCTTGGAAATACTTGAATATCACTTTCTGTGCCTAGCTGAAAGGCGTTAAAGAAAAGCGCTTATGGGAGACAACCCACTTTTTATTTCTGTTATTTTATTTTGTTGAGTCAAGGAAGATGTCTACCTCTGTAGCAATTCCTTTGTATCTTTACTTTATTGCATTGTTGTGTCAAGTTAAGCCTCTAGTAGAAAGTTGATGCTAGATTTGGATTGCTGTGCTGAAACAGTTTTTTGCTGTCCACCGTTAAATTCATAACTCTTTACAGAAAAATCAGATGGACCTGGTATTTTTTGTGCGTGATCCACATATATGTATGCAACTTTAATTAGTTTTGAGTTTTCTGATTTGAGCAAGTTAAGTGCCTCGAAAAAATTCGTCTTTACGGACTGTTCTGTTTTTGACAGATTCTGCCATTTATTTTGCAATGCCTCTTTCACTATTTTAAATGGATCTTTTTGTTCCATAAAGTATCAGTGGCTGTAGCTAATGTCCAGTAGCATTGGTAGCAATTGTGTTCATGCAGAATATGAGAATTTTTGATTATGCACTAAGCCTCTAATGAAGTTTACTTTGAGTTTGGCGTGGAGAAAGTTTTCAAGGATCAAGAGAGAAGGATGATGTTATGTGATCAAGAAGATGAAAGAGCCAAAGCTTGGGTATGCCCCCGTGGGTCACCCAAGCATATTTCAAGAAGACTCAAGCGTCAAAGCTTGGGGATGCCCAAGGCATCCCCTTCTTCATCAACAAACTATCAGGTCATCTCTAGTGAAACTATATTTTAATTCCGACACATCTTATGTGCTTTACTTGAAGCGTCTGCTTGTTTTTGTTTTTGTTTTTGTTATTTTCATTCTCTGAATAAAATGGATCCTAGCATTCCTTTGTGGGAGAGAGACACGCTCCGCTTTTTCTTATGAATACTCGTATTCTTCACTTATATTTGATGAGTATTCTTCTATGTTATTTCAATACTATTAGCTCTTGTTTTTCATGCATCTCTTGTTGGAGCTGTTAATTTTCATATGTTATACTCTCATATCTCATTGTTATATACTTGGAGAGTTTATCTTTAAATAAGTTGATTGGTGTTTGGTTGGAAACAGAAAATGCTAAATGTGGTAGATGGTATAATGAAAAGATACACATGCTCTTATGGATTGTTATCTTGTATGTTGTGGTGCTTGGCAATTGTTTTGAGCTCTCAAGTAGATCATGTTTAAGCTTTTACATCATGTAGTTAAAACCTATTAGTGAAGAACTACCGTAAAGCTTGTTGAAATTTGGTTTGCATATTTGGTATCTCTAAGGTCTAGATATTTTCTAGTAAATGTGTTTGAACAACAAGGAAGACAATGTAGAGTTTTATAATACTTGCAATGTGTTTTTATATACGTCTTGTTGTCATAGTTTATACTGGTGTTTGCTTCAAATAACCTTGCTAGCCAAAGCCTTGTACTGAGACGGAATGCTTCTCGTGCATCCAAAACCTTGAGCCAAAACCCATGCCATTTGTGTCCACCATACCTACCTACTACATGGTATTTCCTGCCATTCCAAGCAAATACTTCGTGTGCTACCTTTTATTATTCAAAACCTATCATCTCTTATTTGTGTCAATGTTTATTAGCTCATGAGGAAGTATGTGGTGTTACGTATATCAACCTTGTCATTTGCTTTTAGACAGACTTTCACAACTGGACTAGTGGCATATACATCCGCTTATCCATTAACTTTGCAAAAAGAGCTGGCAAATGGGGTGCCCAGTCCCAATTAATTACAACTTTAACCGCTTCAATCTCTTCACATTTTTGCTCTGATCTAATCAGGCAAGCAATGACAACAGTTTTTAACTATATGTGTAAACAAAAGAGATAAGAGGGATGATCTACCTTGCTGGTAGAAATAACGTCCTTCATGGGAGCCGCTCTTGAAAGTCTGGTTGACAAGGGGGGTAGAGTGCCCATCACCATTCGTTGACAACAACAAACACCTCTCAAAACTTACTTTTATGCTCTCTATATGATTTCAAAAACCTATAAAAACTAAAAAGCTCTAGCACATGTTTGTATCCCTGCTTCCCTCTGCGAAGGGCCTTTCTTTTACTTTATGTTGAGTCAGTTTACCTACTTCTTTCTGTCTTAGAAGCAAACACTTGTGTCAACTGTGTGCAACAATTCTTATATGCTTACTTATTGCACTTGTTATATTCCTTTGTGTTGACAACTATCTATATGATATACATGTTACAAGTTGAAAGCCAATGCTTAAACTTATATCTTCCTTTGTGTTGCTTCCATGCTCTTTTACTTAGAGACTATTGCTTTATGAGTTAACTTTCATGTGAATCATTTTGATGCTTGTTTGAAAGTACTATCCATGATTTTTTTTTTGCTTATATGATGTAGTTGTTTACTCCTTGTCTATTTGTTAGCAAACTATAAACTATTGCTTTGAATCACTTCATTCATAACATGAGCCTTACATTATTATATGATCAAGATTGTGTGAAGCATGTCACTTCAGAAATTATTCTTGTTATCGTTTTACCTACTCGGGAAGAGTAGAACTAAGCTTGGGGATGCTTGATACGTCTCAAACGTATCTATAATTTCTTATGTTCCATGCTTATATTATGCCACTTGCTACATGTTTTATATACACTTTTATATCATTTTATGCATTTTCAGGGACTAACCTATTAACAAGATGACACAGTGCCAGTTGCCTGTTTTCTGCTGTTTTTGGTTTCAGAAAAGTTGTTAAGGAAATATTCTCGGAATTGGACAAACGAAACGTCAAAGTGCCTATTTTTCTCGGAGTTCCAGAACACCGAAGACGACACGGAGGAGGACCCCGAGGGGCCCACACCCCCTCGTGGCGCGGCAGGCCCCCTGGCCGCGCGAGCACAGGGTGTGGGGCCCTCGAGGCCCCGCCTCCTTCGCCCTTTCGCCTACTTATACCCCCCAGAATTGCAAGACCTAGGACGCGACCCTTTTTCCTCCACGAAGTCCAGAGCCGCCGCCGTCGTCAACCCTAGATTGGGAGGGTTCAGAAGCTCTTCCCGGCAGCCTGCCGGAGAGGGGAATCATCACCGGAGGGCTCTACATCACCATGCCCGCCTCCGGCCTGATGCGTGAGTAGTTCATCCTTGGACTACGGGTCCATAGCAGTAGCTAGATGGTTGTCTTCTCCTCTTGTGCTACCATGTTTAGATCTTGTGAGCTGCCTATCATGATCAAGATCATCTTTATGTAATGCTACATGTTGTGTTTGCTGGGATCCGATGAATATTGAGTACTATGTTATTGCTTCATAATATATCTTGTGAGTGCGTTGTTTATGATCTTGCATGCTCTCCGTTACTAGTAGATGCTCTGGCCAAGTAGATGCTTGTGACTCCAAGAGGGGGTATTTATGCTCGATAGTAGGTTCATGTCTCTATTTAATCTGGGGTAGTGACAGCAAGCTCTAAGATTGTAGATGTACTGTTGCTACTAGGGATAAAACAGTAGTATTTTTTCTAAGGGTACTTGTATTACTTACATTACACACATTGCCTAATGCAATTATCTGTTGCTTGCAACTTAATACTGAAAGGGGTGCGGACGCTAACCGGAAGGTGGATTATTAGTCATAGATGCGGTTGGAACGGTCTATGTATATTGTTGTAATGCCCAAATGAATATCACACTAGACATCATAACTATAGTATATGCATCATTATGCATTTCTTTATTCTGTCAATTGCCCAGCTGTCATTTGTTTACCCGCATGTATGCTATTATTATTTATGGAGAGACACCACTAGTGAACTGTGGACCCCGGTCCTTTTTCTCTAAACTGATAAACAATCCTACTGCAATCCTGTTACTTTCATTCTCTGCAAACAAACATTATTTTCCACACATACGTTTAATACTTTGTTACAGCAAGCCAGTGAGATTGACAACCTCACAGTTAAGTTGGGGCAAAGTATCTTGGTTGTGTTGTGTGCAGGTTCCACGTCAACTACTCCAGCACTTTTCTGGCGCCGTTGCCACCTTGAGAAGATTCCTAGTTTCCTACTGGTTCGATAACCTTGGTTTCACAACGGAGTGAAACTTGCTGCTGCACTACTTCATACCTTCCTCTTGGGGTTCCCAACAACACCTCACCGGGGCATCATGGACCTCACATTAGTAATTGTATTCACTCCAGTCATTTTATCCACTTTCTTTGGGAAATATACAGTATGCTCTTTGTCATGAACATTAAAAGTTACTTTTCCTTTATTGCAATCAATAACAGCACCTGCAGTGTTTAGAAAAGGTCTCCCAAGAATAATAGACATATTATCATCTTCAGGCATTTCAAGCACAACAAAGTCAGTCATGATTAAACAATTATTAGCCACTTGAACAGGAACATCCTCACAAATACCAACAGGAACATCAGTAGATTTATCAGCCATTTGCAAGGATATATCAGTAGGTATCAATTTATCAAGGTAAAGTCTCTTGTAAAGAGAGAAATGCATAGCACTAACTCCTGCTCCCAAGTCACATAGAGCAGTTCTAACATAATTATTTTTGATAGAGCAAGGAATGGTTGGTATACCTGGATCTCCCAACTTCTTTGGAATCTTACCATTGAAAGAATAATTAGCAAGCATAGTAGATATTTCCTCATTACGAATTTTCCTTTTGTTAGACACAATATCTTTCATATATTTTGAATAAGGAGGCAATTTAATAGCATCAGTCAAAGGAATTTGCAAGAACAAAGGTTTCATCCATTCACAAAATTTATTATAATGTTCTTGTTCTTTTGTTTTAAGTTTCTTACCAAGAAAAGGCATTTGTTTTTTAACCCAAGGTTCTCTTTCACTACCATGTTTCTTAGCAATAAAATCTTCCTTAGTGTACTTTTCATTTTTATTATGCTTTTCAGGTTCTTCCTCTATTTCTTCCTTATCCGAATTGCTATTCTTATCATGATCATTAGTATTATTAATATCATTGTTATGTTCATTACCACTTTCAGTTTCAGCGTCAGAAATAGATATACCATTAGGATCATTAACAAGTTCCGAGGATTCTACATCAGTTTTATGTTTCTTCTTCTTTTTCTTATAAGGAGCACTAGGTTCATTGATTCGTTGAGAATCTTGTTCACTTCTTTTAGGATGTCCCTCAGGATATAAAGAATCTTGAGTTGATCTACCCCCTCTAGTTGTTACTTCACAAACATGTTTTTCTTTATCTATAGAAGCATTTTCTAACAAATCCTTTTGCACTTTAGTAAGTTGATCAATTTGAGTTTGAACCATATGAAAATGTTTAATAAGTATTTTAACATCATTGGAGGTTCTATCAACAATATCATGCAAGTTACTAATAGCACGAGAATTTTCCATTAAATGATTCTCTATTCTCATATTAAAATTACTTTGCTTAGCAATAAAAGTATCAAATTCATCTAAGCATTGAGCAGGAGGTTTTGAGTAAGGAATATCTCTATCATCAAACCTTTGGAGAGAGTGTACCTCAATTAATGGCGTAGGAGGAATTGGCTTACATAATTCTTCAATAGGAGGTAAATTCTTCACATCTTCAGATTTAATACCTCTCTCTTTAAGAGATTTCTTGGCCTCCTTCATCACTTCTTCATCTAATTCAATCATACCTCTCTTCCTTGGTGTTGGTGTAGGTGTTGGAGTAGGTTTAGGAATATTCCAATCATCATAATTCTGGCTTATCTTAGCCATTAATTTCTCAGCTTCTTCTGGAGTTCGTTTCCTGAAAACACAACTAGCACAACTATCCAAATATGTCCTAGATTCAACGGTTAGTCCACTGTAAAATATATCAAGAAGATCATTTTTCTCTAAATCATGATTCGACTGGCCTCTAATTAGAGAGCAAAACCGTGTCCAAGCATCAGGCAATTTCTCTTCTTCTTCTTGATTAAAGTTATAAATTCTAAGCAAAGCATCACGTTGAGCACTAGCAGGAAAATATTTCCGAAAGAAAGTATCAAGCAAACCAATAGGACTAGTAATGGAACCAGGAGGCAAATTATTATACCAAGTTTTAGCTTCTCCTTTTAATGAGAAAGGAAATATTTTAGTAAAAAGTAAGTGCGCATCTTTATGTCCTCAGAAAATATACCACTCAAAGTAGAGAGTTCATTCATGTGTTCTACAACACTTTCATTTTCGGTTCCACAGAAACGTTCTCTCTCAAGAATAGCTATGTGTGCTAAATTAAGAGAGAAATCATAATCTTTATCTTTAATGTTTATAGGAGATGTAGCAAATTTAGCATCAGGAGATAACTTATATCTAACAGCATGTTTTTCAAGAAAACTTTTCGTATTAGATGCACCAGTAGTAGCTTGACATTCTTCAATAAAATCATCATTAAGTTCAACATATAATTCATCATCAGCATTATTTGTAAATTCAGGTGAATTAACAGGTGTTTCAGCATATTCATTAGGAATTTCAGCATTTTCAAATTGTTTAAATCTAGCAATTGTAGCATCTAAAAAGGGACCTAATGAACCAGTATCATCAGGAACATTAGAAGCATCATCATAAGTAATTTCAGATTCAGCAGGAGTAACAGTGCAAGAAGCTTGAGGTGGTGTAACAAGCTTACTCAAAATAGACGGTGAATCAAGAGCAGCAGCGGAACTCAGAATTGTACCTTTTCTTGTAGTGGATGGTACGATGGGAAATTTCTTATCACCAGGTCTTCCCATGATGAATGAATTCCAGAGAGCAATATCACACTCAGGTGAACTTATAAACAAAGCTATGCTCCCCGACAACGGCGCCAGAAAATAGTCTTGATGACCCACAAGTATAGGGGATCGCAACAGTCTTCGAGAGATGTAAAACCCAAATTTATTGATTCGACACAAGGGGAGCCAAAGAATATTTATAAGTCTTAACAGCAGAGTTGTCAATTCAGCTGCACCTGTGAATAGACTTGCTCGAGACAGATTATCAATAGCAACAGTTTTATAGCAGTGACAGTAGTGAAATAACAGCAGCAGTAGAGTAAAAACAGCAGTGATGATTATAGTAGACAGCAGGATTAAAATACTGTGGGCGTAGGGACGGATGAACGGGCGTTGCATGGATGAGATATTTCATATAATAACCAAGTCATGGGCATTTGCAGATAAATAATAATAAGCATCCAAGTATTAATTAACCATAGGCATGTGTTCCAATTTAGCTGTGCGTGCTCGCAATGAGAAACTTGCACATCATCTTTTGTCCTACCAGCCCGTTGCAGCGGGGCCTCAAGGGAAACTACTGGTAATTAAGGTACTCCTTTTAATAAAGTACCGGCGCAAAGTATTAACATTCCGTGAACACATGTGATCCTCACATCACAGCCATCCCCTCCGGTTGTCCCAATTGCTGTCACTTTGGGGCCTCGGGTTCCGGACAATAATATGTGTATACAACTCATAGATATGATCCAAAACAATAATTATCTTCATGATACAATAACATGTTCAGATCTGAAATCATGGCACTCGGACCCTAGTGTCAAGCATTAAGCATAACAAGTTGCAACAATGACATAAAACACCGATAACAGATACTAGGCACCAAGCCCTAATGATATTACAACTATTACATGAACGATCTCATCCAATCCCTACCATCCCCTCAAGCCTACAGCGGGGAATTACTCACACATGGATGGGGAAACAATGATGGTTGATGGAGAGGCGTTGGTGATGACGATGGCGATGATCCCCTTCGATTCCCCGTCCCGGCGGAGTGCCGGAACAGGAACTTCTGGTCCCCGAATTGAGTTTCGAGGTGGCGGCTTGCGCTCGGATGTGTTTCTGGAAAAAGTGCTCGGGGCGTTCTCGTTTTTAGGTCAGAGGGGCCTTATATCCGAGAGGGGGACGCGAGGGGGTGGCCGAGTCGGTCACACCACATGGTGGCGCGGCCAGGGGCCTGCCGCGCCACCACATGGTGTGGTTGGCTCGCAGCCCCCCTCCGTCTCATCTTCTGGCTCCTGGGGTCTTCGGGGGAAAATAGGGACTTTGGCCATTTTTCTGATATTTTTCCTAAAAGTTGAATTTCTGCACAAAAACAAGACACCAGGGCAATTCTACTGAAAACAGCGTTAGTCCATGTTAGTTGCATTCAAAACACACAAATTAGAGGTAAAACAATAGAAAAAGTGTTCGGGAAAGTAGATACGGTTTGGACGTATCATGGTCCGGCCGTCGATCCTGGCACCGGGGGTGCCGTCTATTCTTTGGTGCTTGACGGCGGAGCCTGCGCCTCCTGCCTTGGTCGGCAAGGGAGCGGCGAGTTAGCACCGAATGAAGGTTTGTTCCGCCTCTGGCTAGAACCGGCATCGACGGCGCCTGCGGGCGTCGATTCCTCTTGAGGAGTTGTCGTGGTGCTGCGTTATGGTCGATTCCCTCCTGCCCATTGCTCTGGGGGGAAACCTTTGTTCCGGTTTTCCGGAGCGAGCACCGATGGCGCCTAAACGTCATTTCCCCTCTTGGGGGCGTTGTTTTTGGAGCTGGGCTCAGCTGGACGGACTAGTGGTGTGTTCGGTGCTGTTGGTACGGCCATTTTGGGGCCGACGGTGGTGTGTTCTCTCTTCAGCGTGCCTTCGTGTGGTCTGGGTCTCGTTGATGTGCTTGCCCAAGACCCTCCATTGGTTGTTGTTGCGGTGTGGGAGCTTCGTGCTATTGGTGGAATCTCGACTCACCTTTGCTCCTTGACGATACAATGTATGTCTCCTCCACCTGCTTTCGTCTCGATGTCCGTGGTGGAGCTCCCTATCTAGGATAGTGCTAGGTGCTAGGCTTGACACTCCGAGCCGATGATGATGGTGGTGCCCCTGAGTTGTGCCGTGGGGTTCGAGTCGCATGCCGGTGCGGTGCGTGAGGCTGATTGTCGAGTCTTGCCATTGTGATCCCTCGACTACACCCCTCACCTGTCTCTTGGTGGCTCTTGCCTTCCCTCTTCTAGTTGTCATTTTTCTTGTATTTTTGTTGTTCTTTTTTCCTTATATCCCTGTAAATTTCTCCATCCGTCGTAGTCGTAAGAACATTGACCGCCCGGCTACTTTTTGATTAACGCAACAAATAGTGGGTCAGACGTGCGTCAGTGGTCTAGCAATCTCGAAAAAAGAACTCTGACGTGGGTCAGTGGCACAGCTCACATGCACCCTATCGGATAAGAATACCGAAATGCCCATGGAAATACTATAATGATAAATATGGGGATGCGACCATTCAGCTGTTGTTCAGTGTGAAGCGGCAGCCAACTGGAACTTCTACAGTATATTTCTACTCAGCAGAAGTGACTAATGGCTCAACCGTTCAATCATTATACTTGCCCACATCTACTCATAAGCACTGAGAAATATCTGCCCACCTAAACTCGTTAACCATGCACTTTTTCTGAAGCATGAGTTCCCAGGTTGTACGTGCAGTATTTTCTAAGACAAACTACTCAGTTGAGTTAAGCCATGGTTCAAGCGCTCGGACACTCACATCTATGCATTATCATTGAAAACAATTTGGTCATCCATAAAGCACTAATTTTATCTAATCACCATCAGAACACGACATTATAAGACTGACGAAGCTTTAAAGTTCCAATCATACTACATCATACAGACAGAAACATGTTCGTAGTGAGGTGCCTGAATCACCAAAGTTGTCAATGGAAAGGTTCTCAGGACATATAAGATACAAGAGACCTCAGTAACTTCGTTTACAACCACAGTTTTTCCTGCACCACTGTACCACGTAGGCCTCTGTTGCTCCTGTAAAGGGAGGCAAACCACAATCAGTTAGCTCACCTCAAGGCCACATAGACTACCATCAGTGTATAATCACAACATAGGCTGCCAATTTATCTACTTGACCATCTCGTTTGTTGTTATTCCATCTGTTTTGTTGAACTGTTGCGGTCATATGAAGGCAAATACTCCCTCCGTTCTAAATTAATTGACTTCTATTTGCCCACATATGTGTATGTCATGTGGGCAAATAGAAGTCAATTAATTTGGAACGGAGGGAGTAACTGCTAACTGATACACATTTTACTATGTATGCAAAGCCAAACTTCTAAAGAACACGAACACGTCAAAAGCATGCTGGGACAAATGGCTGACTCAAATGTTCAAACAAAGTTTAAACCCAATGCATAACTTCTATAGCAGAGGTGATACTCAGAATTGTGATTGCTTATTTCATGATACCACATCTAGAAGCAACAGATCGGATTGAACATATCACAACGAGACAATATTTATTGAGGAATAGAAATATTGAAGCACCTTTTAGACTTAATCGGGCATGGCCATCTGTCTTCTTAACCAGACGACGCGTGTTTCTTCGTCAGCACAAATGAAGATCTCCCTGTTCACTTCACTTCGGAATATGTCATAAGCTCTGGCCTTCTCATCTACTGTCAGCTCATCAATTGACCTTGCAATTAAGATGCAATTCTTGATGGAAAAATCGTCCGTTGATTCTGGTTCAGTTCTTGCTGGCATAACGACTTGTTCCTCGGTCGGCTTTGCTTTCACCCGTGGCTTCTGTTTTGTCTGCAATTCCTACATCAATTGACCTTGCAAATAAGATGCACTTCAAAGAAATTCTACACCTTTTATCTGAGGGACATTACTCCTCCAGCTCCTCTGTTATGGATTTGGAAATCTAAGTTATGGCCAAAACTAAAAAAAAATATGTCGCTATTAATGATGGACAGCAGCGGTGGAGCCAGGGGGTCAGAGCCAAGATAATCACAAGTTTTATGTAGTTTTCAGATTTTTTTTAGAACAAAAATAATCATGTGTATGAAGGATTGGCTAAAAAGTTGTGGGGTCGCCGCTGGTGGACAGACTGAACACTAGGAATATATTGAAAAGAAGAAATTTCAACATTGGTCAAAATCACTAAAGAATCCATTATCAACTATACACAAAACACAGAATTTGAATTATGCAACAAACCATAGGTTTACGTGTTACCTCGCTGTCTGATTTTATTGGAAGCCATTGGAGCACAAGATATGCATCATCGCCTACAATTGAATACTTTCGCCGCAGCCATCTATTACCACCAAATTCTGATTTTGAGATCTTGATATCACTGACCTACAACACATGTTTCACATCGGAAAAGTTCAGTTTATGCCAGTACATTACACTAATTGCAACATTGATTAAGTTGAGAACTGATATTACCTGTGATGTTTCAGGCAAGTGTTCTCTTAGCGAAGCAGTAGTGCTTGAGCTGTAGAGACTATTCGTGATAACCACCTCGGAGAGCTGACCCTTTTCGATCACACAAATAGCACCACTGTTCGTGAACTCTACATCAGAAACATCCTTCCCTTGAACCGCAAAAAGTTTTCCGTTCTGTAGGAGTGCCAAGGACAACTTTCCTGATAACCATCTTTTAGTCTTCTTGATGAAATCTTGTAGTTCCTTTGCATTAGAGAAATTATGCAGTTTGTAACCAGTTAGAGTAGCATCACCTGAAAATAAAGGTAACCCATGAGAGCCTACAAAACAGTAATTTGATTTTTCTGCAAGAAAGAAAACATCAAAATTCGTACCATCAAAATTATCTGGGATCATAAACATCATACTGTTGCCCTGAGACAGTCGAACTCTAGGATCAGATGAATTTCCAGCAGCTCTATTTACGGTATGAACCTGCGAACAAGTTGGGATATTCGTCATTATCTTAACTAAATGAACTCAGAAACTACAAATTTGCCTTGATATCAAAAAATCAAGAAGAAAATTTAAGAGATTTCAGGCTACTGTCCCTGCGCAAGGTGATCTTATATGGTGGCAAAAATAGGCATCATATTACCTTTTGTGGTCAATCAGATGAAGATAGCTTTGTCCTAAGTCAATTTTTTTAAAGGTTGACCAAGTCTCTAGCAAGGGGAGTCAAATCTAAGCCATAATGACTTAGATGACAGTAGTGAAGAGGTAAAAAAAATCATTACTGAATACATTTGATAGGTATTAGCACATTTTTTATAAACTTCGTACAACATCAAAGAAGATTTGTCCTTAATCATAAAAGAGATTACCACTAAGTGATTATGTTCGTTTCTAACTTACCCCTGTTTGTGCTATTGGCTCCGGTGAAGAATTCACATCAAGTAGCTGCAGTTTCTTTTGCTTAAGCTCCAAAGCTTTTTTCTGGTCCTCTTCCGATAAACCTAGCTGACCTCTGCGTGATAAGATAGCAGTTGTGAGCACACATTTAAGAGAGGGGTATCCAGCAATGAAGCAAACATACGGCAAAAGATCAAGCAAACATATCAGGTACTTATACAACATTTGTGAAGCAATATTGGCATTCTTTGCTAATGGTTTAGTTGCAATGGGACTAACCACAGAAAGTTCAATCCTTAATTTCTAAGTCAATGCATATAAACAATCAAGAAAAGAAGCATCTAAGGATACATTTTCATCCTAGTATCTTTCCTAACTACAGATTATGGTACCTGAAGTATTCATATCATTTTGAAACAGAGAACCTAAAGTGCTGTGAAAATACAAGAGCGCACACCATGCGGATTTTATAATATGCCATACGACTGATTATACACAGTCCCGATACTACACAAGACGAAAAGGATGCAGCATTGGAAATATTGATTGTCCTCAGCGACACTATGAAACATGGATGCACATGATAGGAAAGAATACATAGAATAGTTAAAAGAGGAAGAATACCTCCATAAATTGTGCATTATCTCTCCTTGTTCGATTTGACTACGCAGCAACACCGGCACATCAGCAGGTGTGACGTATCCATACCTAGAATTACAAATAAAGTGAGCAATAGCTGGTTTTGTGACAAAGTAAAATTGAAAGAGAGCTTCTGCAAGAAGGTATTGAGATTATTGGTTCATGAGAATACAAGTTTCATTATGTTTCCTGGTTCTTACCAATTACCAAACACTTCTCCATTGTCATCTGAACTAAATATAATGATATGCCCCGCAAACATATGACCTTCCATTTGTGAGCATGCCCTAACAGACACCTGACCATACTGTCCTGCGATCTCCTTGAAACTTGTAATCAAAGAAGGACCGCAGGCACTACATCTTTTGTCTGTTCCTCCATGGACGCAGACAAAAACATGAGAACCCCTTAGTGCCTCAGGAGATCCAGGGATCCACTCAGCATTTTTCACAAGTACTTCGTCAACAAAGTTGTCGACATCAGCCTGGGCAAGTCCTCTGCAACATCATATATTGAAGAAAATAATCGGTTGATTAGGTATTCCATCACCTAACAGAAGAATCGGTTGATTAAGTATTTGTCAACAGCCTTGCAAGTACCTGTATACGATCATATCAGGAAAGATTAACACGTCCCCAGGAGATGACTCTTCTCCTTCACATATGGTCAGTTTGGTCTGAGAAAGGTAGAAGAGATCACTCATTAGCAATGACAAAAATAAAATATGGCCATATTGGGAGGTCTTCTCTATTAATTTAATCACAAGGTGGCTTGTGCTTTCATAATCAGAAATCACAACGCCCCTAGAATGAGGAACATATGTACAGCTCAAGCTAATTAAAAGAACAGGAAAACCAATTTAGAATCAGCCAAAATATTCTGACAACTTCCAAACATAGAAAAATAAAATAAAAACACCAATCAAAGAATACATACTAACTTGAAATATGTAAAAGGAAAGACTCAAGAAGCTGTACAAATTGCTAAAACATTCCAGTGTCATATCCGCAGGGAAAATACAATCACTAGCTATTTTGATATACATTTCAATAACTTTGCAGCTGCGTATATGTACCCACAAGTAAATAAATATATGTATATGCCGCAACTGTAATATAAACAATTGCCCAGAAAACTGGAACACATAAGCAAACCATAAGAGCTGCTGCACTGAAATCAGTTGAATGCACCATATAGATGAAGCATATAACACACTATACAGAGGCAAAAGGACCATCACAGCAGGGTACTACTCTATATCACGTATTGAACTATGTGGATAAACATGAAACGAGTAAGCTCCCACCAAAAAACCATGTGTTAATTCCCGAGACAAATTCCAACCCCTAACTCACAATTTACATGGCCAGGCGAAACGACATGACCCCAAAGGAGAGCACCGATCACACTGATTCAAGCCAATCGAAAACTACGCATCACGGCCCCAAATAAGCACCGAACACATTGATTCAAGCCAATCGAAAACTACGCATCACAGCTACACGCAAGCAGTCTCATCGACCAACAACTACGCATCACAGCCACAACTAAGCAAATCATGAAGCAAAGGGGGAGGGAGATAGCGATTCTCACTGTCCTCCTGATGTCGGCCTTTGCGGGCCTCGATCGCCGCGGCAAGTAGACTGGGGAGGCTGTCGTCGGCGTCGTCTACGTGGGACGGCCAGTCGTCCGGGCGCTTGTAAGTGACGAAGACGTGTCGCGAGTAGTTAGCATAAAACTACCACTCTGCAGACTAAATTACAAAAAACTACCATTTTTGCCCGCAATCGCAAAAAACTACCACTTTAGGTCCGCAATCGCAAAAAACTACCACTTTTGCCCGCAATCGCAAAAAACTACCACTTTTGACCGCAATCACAAAAAACTACCACTTTTACCCATTATTGCAATGCGATGTTTCTATTAATCTCGAACTGTTTATTTGTTTGACAGCATTACACAATAATAAAGATAGAATTGACATAATCTTACACTGTAATAATAAATATAGAATAATCATAGTTTAACACAGCAACACTGGCTGAATCCACATAGTTTACACAGCAACACAGAGTAAATTCACAAAGTTTTACAAAGCAATAATGGTTGAATCCACATAGTTTAACACAACCATTGTTGTGTAAGATTATGTCGATTCTATCTTTATTATTGTGTATTGTTGTCAAACAAATAAACAGTTCGAGATTAATAGAAACATCACATTGCAATAATGGTTAAAAGTGGTAGTTTTTTGCGATTGCGGTCAAAAGTGGTAGTTTTTTGCTATTGCGGGCAAAAGTGGTAGTTTTTTGCGATTGCGGACCAAAAGTGGTAGTTTTTTGCGATTACGGGCAAAAATGGTAGTTTTTTGTAATTAAGTCTGTAGAGTGGTAGTTTTATGCTAACTACTCACGTGTCGCTGATGGAACCCTACGGTCCCGGCGAGATTCTCCTTGCCAAAGTCTGGCCGCTGGAAGCCAAACTCGTGGTCGATAGCAGGGTCCGCCGCGGGGATAAGCGCCTTCGACGCGTCGGAAGCCACCGCAGGCGCGAGGAGAGCATCCCCGGCGGCTGCCGCCGTGGGGGGAGGACGGGAGGCGTCGGCCATGAGTAGGGCGGCCCCGGCGTCTGCCACCGTGGCTGAAGAGGGAGTGGAGGCTGCCATGTGCAGGGGAGGAGGATTTGCTGCAATTGTCGCCGACGAGCGGGTGGGTGCTGGAAGGCGCGGCGGCGAGGAAGAGAGTGAGAGGGGAACGCGGCCGGGGTGGAACGGGACGGGTTTATGGAGGGGACGGACCTTCTTGTTGGAGGGGAAACCTTTGCGGGGGGCTGACATGTGGACCCGCCGCAGCGACTGCAGACATTTCCTCCCGTTACGGCCGCGTGTCGCTGTGATGCATGGTTCCACTTCTTGTACTGTAGTTGTTTTAGCTGTATAATAAGAATTAAGAAGGCGATGAATACAACCAGATGCTTTTATGACACAAACAGGATGATTTTCAAACCATGCCCATACGGCATGCATGAAAGGAGCGTACCAAAATGAAAGGGGAAAAAAATCTAAGACAAACCTTCTTCAATTTGATTGTAGTTAAATCGAACTAAAAAGCCTATGGAAGAAGAAGATACCACTAAAAAATAAGGTCTTTGCATGATATCTACGTCGAGGGGTGATATTATCAAAGAATAACCTTGCAAAACACAATTGGCATGGAAGTAAAAAGTGCGTATATTGTCACAAAGACCAGACAATTAAACATTTATTCTTCGAGTGCAAATTTGCTAATTCTATATGGTCAATCATCCAGATAGGTTCTATCTTATACCCACCGACAAGCGTCGCCAATATTTTTGGTGCATGGCTCAATGGTGTGGACGATAGGTTCAAACAACTTGTTAGGGTGGCAGCGTTGGCCGTAATTTGGTCGCTTTGGCTCTGTAGAAATGACAAGGTTTTTTATGATAAAAATTCTTCTCTCATGCAGGTTATCTACTGGACTACTACTACACTCCGTTCGTGAGCTCCGTTGCAACGTGTGGAGCATCGAGACCTATTTATGGAGATGTGTACAAAACTGGAGGATACGGCGAGAGACTTTTTATCCCAACATGGCTGGCAGCATAATTTGCGGATTGGCCCTCCAACACTTTAGGCATTTTTACACTTTCTCATCATGATATGTAATACGTCTAGCGTACTTTTTATTTACTTTGAACTTCGAATATTGCAGCTGTGTGCATCTTCGTTATGCAAAGGCCGGGTGTAATGCTTAAGACTTTTTAAGTAATAAAACTCCCTTTATCGAAAAAAGTTAAATCTAACACCAAACTTTGAATCCATGTCAATCCTAATCTATCTCAGACCTTACACCTATTTTCAATACCAAATAAAATAAATGAAATTTGATACCCTCAGTGACCGGGCTCACCGATCTTTTTTATCTTCTACCCCCAAATTCATCTACGACATGTCTATCCTGACTTTGGCACGGTGCTCCGACTTTTATGAACTTTTCTTGTTTTTTGATAGCCAAGCCTCCATTTTATAGAAATCAAACCTTACACGACCCTAGGTCTAAATTTAGAGTCCAAAACAAGCACCTACTACAACAAAACTATACTGATTAGAACTTTCCGAGAAAGATGCCAAATTTGGGAGAAAAAATTCTCCACTTCTTTCTCCCCACCAACTATTCTGTTGTCAGCCACATATGTCCACGCCCAGAATCAGAGATACCTGGGAATGCATCGCAGCGGGATTTCGAAATTTCCATCCATCATCAAAGCTTGATGGTTCAAATGTACTAGCATTGCTGCAACTATGATGTCGTTGATCGAGAACCGTTGACAATCCCCGCTGCAGCTCGTCTCAACTGCTCGGGATGTCACCTGAGATTGGGTCCCCGTCAGCTCCAAACGTCACCCCTCGTATCGCCAAATCACAAAATAAATGATGGATGGACCTTCCGGAAGCACGTCTTCCAAAGATCTTCAACATAGACCACGCCCCCGGCGCCTCACACCTGACCCCTCGTATCGCCAAATCACAATTGATGATGCATAAATGCAGGCCAGCACCGAGAGGACACAAGGTACCATCTCCCATCGCCAGTGCAACATATCATGCATGAAAATAAAGGCCATAAGAATTTTTGTAACTAGATGATGCCATGTGTGCGGGAATTTCATTTGTAAAAGAATATGGAGACTGGAAGGGACACCTTGAAGAAAACAGAGAAGACCGAAGAAACCTTCGAGAAAACTGAGGAATGGAGACAAGCTAAGTGTTGGTCTCTGTCCTCCTTGTTAGAAACGACGAACAAAAGCAAGATCAACACAATGGGGGAACGAGATTTAATGTGGAACTTTCAACAATGGAAAAGAAAAAACCATGGGTGCCGGCCATCAAATCTTCACTATGATCGGGTGAGAGTACAAACGTCGGAGATTTACAACTTGCGACTTATCCCAACCGGCGGCTTACAAGATATATATAGAGGCAAAACCCTAGGCCGGCTGCAGTCCGATCGGGAAACGACTCGTACCGTACCGCGGGCCCCCCCTGTACTCGGCCCTAAGCCTACCGGCGACGAGCACTCGCTTCGCTCGTCTGAAACTCTTATGAGAGCTTCTCTATAGCCAGCCAGCTGTGCCAGTTTTCTTCCATTCTAAAACATTGTGGTTTCTGTCCCCCAAACGCAATTACTAACAATATCACCCTTCCTACCCACTCAAACGGACCAATTAATGAAGAACCTGGAAGTAGAGAGAATCACAAAGCCTTTTGCGGTAGAGACCCATTAAACATCACGCTGAGGACTCTGCATATCTAAAGATGAGTACTGATGTAGTAAAGATGAGGACTTTGTTCCCATTTCTAATTAAAAAAAGTAAAATTTTATGTGAGAAAGGTCCCTTTTGCAAGCACTAGTGACATGAGAAAGTGTTAAGACTGGTTAGTCCCATATACACGCTACTAAAAATAATTGACCAACTGTATGTATACGTATTAGCACAAACTGAAAATGATTGAGATGTCAGGCATCACAATGTGAGGGAGAGATTAAACCACCAAGTATTCAGGCGGACCATTGTTTTTCATGCTCCCATGCAGTGGCGGAGCTTAGGCAAAGTCAGGGGGGGCCGCCGCCCCCCCAGCCCATGGGCTTTCAGTGAAGGATGGCCTCATATATGGGCCATTTGCCCCCCCCCCCCCCCCCCCCAAGTTTTGGAAAAAATTGCCTTGTGTTGGGCTGTTCTGCCCATTTGCCCCCCCATTACATGGGCCCAAGCTCCGCCACTGCTCCCATGTATCTGTTGTTAGCGTGAGTAGCGCTAGCAGGCAGCAGGCATGACATACACGTTAGGCCATTTTTTTATTTAGAAAAGGGCCCCCAGCCTCTGCATCGAGTGATGCATGTGGCTTTTATTTTATTGATCAAAAGGTCTTATAGAAATTACATCATGGGTCACACAAAGTCTCGATATGAATAAGCCAAAGAAATAACAAGGACAACAAAATGTATGCGTCAATTAATCCCCCACGGCCCAGCTGCTAAACTTGTACATATGTTGTAGCTAATTAACCAGGGCCAATGTAAAGTAAATGTATCTATAGGCAGGCTAGTCAGTTACATAACTAGTAGTAATAACTAATTAACCGGCTCTGTTACACTAATTAACCGGCTAGTTGTTACACTAATTAACTGGCTAGTTGTTTACATTGAGGATTGCCATCTATCTAGGGCAAATATTGTTTTCTTTAGTTACATGAGAGAGCCTGCAATTTTGGTGAGTAGTTAGCCCCAGAATTGTCACATGAGAGAGCACGAAGGTCGGGGTTCATTCTCTCTCAGGTGCTAGATGTAAGGTGAAAGCAACACCTAACATTTGGTAGTGTACAAATCTAGAATGAATGTGTATATATAACTAGCACTCACTCGTGTAAGTTCTTCACGCGGACCATTGTTTTTCCATGCTCCCATGTATTTGTTAAGGTCTTCAGCACTGAATAGGTTCACCTTACCTAGCTACTCCCCCGCGTCGCTCGATGATACGTCTCCAACGTATCAATAATTTCTTATGTTCCATGCTTATATTATACCAATTGCTACATGTTTTATATACATTTTATATGGTTTTATGCATTTTCTGGGACTAACCTATTAACAAGATGCCACAATGCCAGTTCCCTGTTTTCTGTTGTTTTTCGTTTCAGAAAACCACTTAAGGAAATATTCTCGGAATTAGACGATTTCTTTACCGAAGCTCCTATTTTTCTCGACACGTTCCAGAAGTCCAAAGGAGAAACGAAGACGGAGACCGAGGCGCCCTCACCATGCCCAGGCGCGGCCCCACCTCTGGCCGCGCGAGCACGTGGTGAGGAGCCCTCGGGCCTCCACCGCCTTCGCCCTTTCGCCTACTTATACCCCCCGAGGAGAAAACCCTAAAAAAATAAGCCATCTTCCACGAAAAGTCCCGCAGCGCCGCCGCCATCGCCGACAAGTTTCGGGGGTCAGAAGTTCCTGTTCCGGCACCCTGCCGGGACGGGGATTGACCCCCGGAGCCATCTCCATCGACTCCACCGCCTCCACTTCGACTCCGTGATGGTTTGTGAGTAGTTCCCCCATGGACTACGGGTTCTTGGCTGTAGCTAGTTGGTACTCTCTCTCCCATGTACTTCAATACAATGATCTTATGAGCTGCCTTACATGATTGGGATCCATATGATGTAATTCGTGTTGTGTTTGTTGGGATCCGATGAATTGTTACATTATGATCAGTCTATCTATCAAAGTTTGTGAAGTTATTGTTGCTGCAATCTTGTTGTGTTTAATGCTTCTCACTAGTGCACGAGTGGCATGATCTTAGATTTAAGCTCTATAATTATTGCTTAGATTGTATCTACAAGTTGTTTGCACATGTCTCTGTCCGGAACCCGAGGCCCCAGAGTGACAGCAACTGGGATAACTCGAGGGGATGGCTTAGATATGAGGATCACATGTTTTCACTAAGTGCTAATGCTTTGCTCCGGTGCTCTATTAAAAGGAGTACCTTAATTACCAGTAGTTTCCCTTGAGGCCCCGCTGCAAACGGGCTGGTAGGACAAAAGATGTTATGCAAGTTTCTCATTGTGAGCACGTATGACTATATATGGAAAACATGCCTACATGATTAATAAACTGGATGTTCTGTCTTAATGTTGTTTCAATCTTGTCAATTGCCCAACTGTAATTTGTTCACCCAACACTTGTTCTTTGAGAGTTACCACTAGTGTAGATAGCTGGGAACCCCGGTCCTTCTGTCATCATCATTGCTTTCCCGTCAACTCCACACAAGCAACTATTTTCTGGTGCCATCGTCTCTGTGTTACTATTGCTCTCGTATTACTGCTGCTTTCACATCACCCCTGTTACTAGTGCTTTTCCAGGTGCAGCTGAATTGACAACTCCGCTGTTAAGACTTATAAGTATTCTTCGTCTCCCCTTGTGTCGAATCAATAAATTTGGGTTTTACTTTCCTCGAAGACTGTTGCGATCCCCTATACTTGTGGGTTATCACTCGACAGGGGCAACACGGGGGGCGACCTAGCCGGCCTCGGCGGGCGCCGGCGACGAGTTCAGCCCCTCCTCGTCCCTGTCCGGTGGTGGCTCGGGCTGCGCCGGTAGATCGACGGCGGGGACCTCCGGATCTGGCGCGGAAGCCGGGGCGGCGGCCCTGGGTCGGTGGTTTTCGGCGGCGCGATGGGCCCGACCTAGGCAGTTCGTCGGCGACGGGATGCAGGGGCTGGGCTGCGTCCTCTGGCTTGGCGGGAGACGCGGGGCCTCCACTCTCGGAGGTTCTCGTCGTACTGCATCTTGGAGGAGGCGACCACGGCGCATGGATGGCGACGAAGCGGCATCACGCTTGGCGGGCGGGATGGAGTTTCCCCGAAGTGCTCCGGTGGCGGCGCGATGACGTGTGGTGTCGTCGTGCTGCTGGCCGTGATGGTGGTTGCCCTGGTGGACGGCTGCGGCCAGTAGACAACTCCTGATCAACGCCATGGTTTTGGATTTGGTGGTGATGGTTTGATGGTTTGGCTTGTTCCGGGTGAAAACCTAGCTCGTGCCTCGGTCGGGCCGGCGATGACGGCGTCCTCGGACGTGGTTATACCTTCTTGGAGGCATCGTTGGGAACGCTAGTAACCTATACCTCCCCCGGTCCCTGGGCTCTCAGGGTGAAAACCCAGCTTCAGTCTTTGTTGTAGCAGGCGACGGCGTCGTCCTCGTCGCTTCCTCCTTGGAGGCGTCGCCTTGGAGACCTTGAACTTCTTTGGTTGCAGGTTCGTTGTTCTGTTTGTCGCGTCGGTGGGTGTGGTGGACTGTCGAGGCGGCGGCCTCGAGCTTGGTTTGTTGCATGTCGGGGCGGCGGCCCCGAACTACGTTGGCGACAGTGGCTCCAAGAGGTGGAGTTGCGGCTCGATACGGTGTGAGCGGCATCCTTGTGCTTCTAGGGTGGCAGGGGTGTCGGCTCGGCAGGGGTAGCCTTTGCGGCTTGTCTGCTTGTGCGACGGGGTGGCGACCCCGGGTTTGGCGTGGCGGCCTTGGTCTGCGAGTGGACTGTTACGGCGTGGCTGGGGCTACGGTTTGTCCAGAGTCGTGAGGCGCTACGGCTCGTATGCGAGCGGAGGATGTCGGGGCGGCGGCCCTGGAGGGTGGTGTTTGGTGGGCTGTGCGGCGCATGGCAGCTGGGTGGATGTCGGGGGTGGCGGCCCCGGGCTTTGAGGCGGTCTTCGACGTGTCGGCAACTGCAGACGTCACGAGCTTCTTGTGGCACAATGCTCTACTTCTGATGTCTGGGCGGCCCATCCGCTCCTCCAAAAGCATGGCTTCTCTCCCCTTCGTTGGCGGTGGTGCTTGTGTGATGTGTGTGGCGTTGGTGTTTTGTTTGTGGTTTGCGTTGCCTCGTCTACCCGGTGGGGTTCTTGGCCCTGTTGTATGGTTTTCGCCCGATTTCTTCCGCTAATAAACCGGGCACCTTCTTCTTAATTAATGAATAAGGCAAAGCTTTTGCCTTCGTTTCAAAAAAAAAGGTTCACCTTTGTCTGTGATACAACAAACTATCAGTGAGAATTTACATGACTAAAGGGTGAGATAATAATACATAAGCTGATTGACCAAAAATCATGATCGCTATCAAGGTCGACCCGTGTTGTCAAAATAATAAGAGTTACTGACACGAATGCTATTTTACGGTGGTTGTTGAAACTACCCAGGTAGTTTCCATCCTAAATTATTTCAACCCTTAGATTTCAGTCCATCCTTGCTAAATTATTCTAGCCGTCCAATCTTTCACGAACAGCCTGTGCATGTTCACTTTGTGTATGTGCGCCGCTGCTTTACTCCCAGCACATTGCCGATGAGCTTCCACATCTCCAGCTTAACGGGCACGTCCTGCGGGCCGTGGGGGCGGCGATGATGTGCAGCGGCAGCTCTGTAGGAGGGTCGTGGTGCTGCAGCCCCATGAGGTGCCTCAGCACGCTCCGGCGCGCCCAGAACATGATCCACGACTCGGCCTCGAACACAACTACTGTACTAGTGTGCAATAGTAGAAGGCAATGCGGACAGTGGCAACAGCCAACCGCGCACATACCAGCGTACGTAATCTAGCCGAGCAAGCAAGCAGCTAGCTGGATGTATTGACAAAGCCCGGTTAGCTAAGATAGCATCCTGGGCTCCTAGCTGCTCGTTGGTTTGGTTAGAAGCTGACAATCGCCTGGCCATGTGCGCACGCAGCAAAACGAAAGGAAGGTAGCGGCGTTGGGAATTGGGATGGTGGCGTGGTTGCTTCGACCTTCGAGGCTACGCTTGTGCTGTTGTTCGATGTTCGCCATAGAAAAATAACAAAGAGCGGCGGCGAGGCGGACGGTTGCGGGCAGTAACGAACGACGCATGGCAATGCGACGCTCCCAGGCAACTGACAATGGGGTCCACTGGCACGCATTAATCTAAATACCCTTTTAATTTTGATTAAAAAACATATATGTCGGTAGTTTTAGGTAGTTTCAGATAGTTTTTTTCTTTCGAATTTACCACATATATTAAACCAACAAAGAGTACATGATTATATCGATTATAAAAACAAAGCTAAAATAGACTAGCAAATCTATGAGATCTTCAAGCTCTTTGTTCATCCATGACACAATCTTGTACTTTCCTGAAACCAGCCGTAGAACAACTCCAAAACCATCAAATCACACACATGTGAATACCACCGAATGTTCTTCCTTTTTAATTTTGAGCCGCAATGCCAAGGCTTTGTGCACGCACGCAGCCATTAAATTAATCAAGCAACATCGGCAAGAGCACCACCACTGATATTCCAGGGACAAATAACCGAGCCACTTTGTCGATGACGCTGGGAGTCTAGAAAACGAATGACCATTGCCGAAGACGTAGTAGCCGGGATAGATAACGCGAGGACAAACCTTCTCGCGGCAACCATGAGAAACAATCCAAGATTGATCTGACGAAGCAAGATCTGAAGAACCATACCTAGACAAATTTAATCTTCCAAAGCCACCATTGACGTCGAGAAGGAGATCTCGCCGACGACCGAAGCGCGGAAGATCACTTATTGCAAACAATGCCATCTCCATTGACAAAGAAGACAATAACCAAATCAAACGCTAACATTAAGGACCCTTGTAGAGCACCCTGCGTAGGTCCGAGGTCCCCACCCCTCTTAGCGCCAGAGCGGCAACTAGAGGAGGTTTTAATTTGATAGTTTCTGGTTTGTCCTCCTATTTTATAACCGTATCACAGCGGATGGATGGTTGTTAAAATTCCAAACTACCGTAAAACTTGTGCCTATAGCATGACAGATAAAAGAGATTATGGGGTTGATGGTATAATATTTACATTTGTTGTTTTAATAATGTAGCCAAGTCACCTAATGTTTTTTTCTCAAACACAACCATCTTTTTTTTAGACAATAGGGTGCGGATCCCCGGCCTCTGCATCAAATGATGCAAACAGCCACCGCAATTATTTAAAATTTGAGTATCTCAAGTTAACCAATCATGGATCACACAAAGTGAATACAAATATCAGCCAGACAAAAACATCTCTATCCATCTAGTCTCCTATGATGTTGCCACCCACCCCGGTAAAAGATAGCTCGTACGACCATCATCATTCAAGTGCATTCTAAATCCATGAGGCCACGTCGCTCCGCGGGTAGAAGAAATGACCACATATGGATCCAGTAAGTCGCCTGCAAATAATGAGTAGATGTTGCATTGTTAAAAATAATGTCATTTATGCAGCTCCAAATAGCCCATAAAACAGCCGCAACGCCTATCCGAATAAGCTCCTTGGACTTCTTATCTACCCCATTAAGCCAACTTCCAAACATATTCGGAATGCTAGAAGGAGGTCTAATGTTAAAGGTAAAATGTATCATGCGCCAAATATCCCGTGCAAAAGGACAAGAAATAAAAAGGTGTTCTACCGACTCATCTGCATTACAAAAAACGCATTTTTTACACCCAATCCATTTCCTTTTAATTAAATTGTCCTTAGTCAAAAGTTCTTTCCTGTGTAAGAACCACAAAAAAATACGAATCTTTAATGGGACTTTCAATTTCCATAAGTATTTTTGCAAGTATGATGTATGTCCATTCATTAATGCAGTGTAGTATGATTTAACTGAAAAAACTCCCGATGGTGTTAGGCTCCAGTTAAAGCGATCTGTCTCATCTGTCAAATGAATCTGCATTAGTCTTTCAACTAAATGAAACCAAAGTTCCCTATTATTTCCAACTAAGATTTTTCTAAAGTTGAGATAAATCGGCCTGCTTTCGAACACAGACGCAACTGAAATATGCTTGTTTGACGCAATAGCATATAGAGATGGATATTCACTCGCAAGTGTAGTATTACCCATCCAGACATCCTGCCAAAACCGAGTCTGTTGTCCATCCCCGATGTCAAAAGACCCAAATTTGAAGAATTCTTCTTTAACTCTCATAAGCCCCTTCCAAAATGGTGAATCAGTGGCTCTCATTTGTACTTGCGATAGACATTTGTCTCCCAAATATTTATTTGTTAAAATCTCCTGCCACACACCTTCTTCAGTAAGCATTTTAAATAGCCATTTACTCAATAAGCATCTGTTTTTTTTATCTCAAGCACCTCAATACCGAGTCCCCCTTGGTCCTTAGGTCTACACACAATATTCCATCTAGTGAGCCTATATTTTCTCTTATGTTGATTACTTTGCCAGAAAAATCTTGACCGATAAAATCTAGTCTTTTACGTACCCCCTTAGGTATTTCGAAGAAAGACAATAAGAACATCGGCAAACTAGTTAACACCGAATTAACAAGCACAAGACGACCGTATGATAGTTTAAAGATGAGAACTGATGTTGAAATTAGGTGTGCATGCGGAAGCGAGAGGAAGGTCCCTTTTGTGCTAGACTGGTTAGTCCCATGATCCACAATACTAAAAAGAAATGCCCAACTCCATGTACGTATTAGCAAAACTGAAAATGAATGAGGTGCCAGGCATCACAGTGTGAGGAAGAGATTAAACCACCAAGTATTCAGGCGGGACATCGAGTCAAGGACGCTTAACATCGGATATCTATCGAGATGAGCTTTTAGAAAAGAAGATGCGAGTAATTGATTTGTTTTTGGAAAACTTGTACTCCCTCCGATCCCATTAAAGTGTAGGGATGGCACCCGCAGGGTATGGGTAAGGGTAGAGCCACCACATACCCTTACCCGTTGCATTCAACCTTACCCGTCACCCGTACCCATACCCTTGTGCGGGTACAACCTTTTCCCATACCCTTCACCCGACAGGGTAAAGGATTACCCGCGGGTAAAAATACCCTCATTTGCAACACAACAATAATTTTAACCAGCATCACAATTTTAATCACAATACATAATTGTGATTACCAGCACATTGTCAAAAGCATCACACTGTATATATACTTATAAATAACAACATTTGCACATAAACAACACATGCATACAACAACACTTGCACATAAACAACAACACATTTTAATGGTAAATAACGACACATAGTCATAAAACAACAATACTTAGTTATACGCTTTAAATTCACAAACTCACGACAAAGTACATAATAATTTTGACCGTACGTAGGGCTACAAAATAATCATTATATAATAATTATTATCATTAGAAGGGTACATGGGTATGAGGGTATGGGTTATATGAATCCATACCCGTACCCTCTCCACCCGATGGGTACAAGATTTCCCCATTTATATACCCATGGGTATTTTGTTTCCCCAAACCCTTAACCTAACAGGGTTTTTACCCGCAGGGTACGCGGGTAATGGGTACCCATTGACATCCCTATTAAAGTGTCGGAAGTTAAACGTACATTTAACAGTTTGTACTTGATCAGCTCAAATCTTACGCTAAATTTTCTGGATCGGAGGGAGTAGGTCTTACTTCCTTATGCCTGCTCATTCAAATCACGCATAGGAGCAAATGATGGAGTGTGTAACAAACAAAGGTTCAGACACAACAAAGCAAGTTAAGCACATGAGAAGCTTGCGATGGTATCACACGATGGTGCAAGCGTTTGGATTCTCGTCGCTGAACTCATCTGTCAAAGGGGCCACCGCTGGAGGGTAGGGGTGCAAGTAATCGACGTAGTACCGGACGGGAGGCCAGAACTCATACTTCTGGTGTCCGTCGGCACCGCCATCGTCGGCTTTCGTCTCCTCAACCTTCTTCTCATCCTGCTCTGGCTTCTTCTCTTCTTCTTGTTTCTCCTCCTCCCCCTCGACGATAAATACTGGCGCCCTCCTCATCTTCCTCTGGACCTTCTCGAGGAGCACTGCCGGGTCCATGACGCCTTTCACCATAACCTGGTCGTTGGGGAGATCCGTGACGACTGACTCAACGCCTTCGATCTTGCTTATACGTTTCTCTAGAAGCTGCGCGCACGCGTTGCAGTGTATTTGCACCTTCAGGACGACCGTGATTGCTTTCGGTGGCTGCAAAATTTGATTTGATCATCTCCACATAGTGTTTTACTGGATCTTCCGACATGAAATTTTACCTCATCACGACAAGATTACCTCTTCTTTCTTCTCCTCATCCGGAGGTGGTGGCGGACTCTCCTCTTTCTCCTCCTCCTCTTGAGGCGGCGGGGGAAGTGGGGATATCAGTTCAACCCTTCTCTTCGTCTTCCTCTGAACTCTCTCACATATCTTGGCAGGATCCGCGGTCCTACTCTTCACCACGACCGTCTTGGATAGGCTGTCGGCCGTCACGTTTTCGACTCCTGTTTGCGACATGGTATCTCTCAGGATGTTTTATGCATCTCTGAACATTGGAATACACGTACTGGTACGAAAGGTCGCAAACCTTCAAATTTTAGGAGGGATTTCTCGACCTTCTTCGCACAACCTTGGCAGTGCATCTCTACTTTGAGCACGACCTCTTGAGGTTCCTCTGGCGGCTTCTCCTCTGCTGCCTCCTCTTTCTTCTCTGACTCCTTTTGTTCCTTCAGAACCAACCAACCAACACATATCAGTGGGTTTTCTTTAGCAAATATGAAGAGTTGCAATTTTTTTGAACTTCCCCAGAGACAAAGCCAAGACACTAAAATGCTACTGATCTCTATTGTAAGTAATGTTCAGTTCAAGTGTATGTTTTAACCTTTTACGATGAAAACAGTCTTAAGTTCTCCCTAAGAAAAATAGTGTACGTTTAAAGTTTAATGACAGAGTTTCTCATCGCTCAAATCTGACTGGTTTACATTAACGAGCTGTACTTACTTCTCCCATTCCTTGGTTGATGGCTCTGTTTTGAACCTTGCAGAAAAGGAGGAAAGGATGCGCCTGTTTTGTGCTTTGACGCCTTGACGTCTCTTCTACCTCAACTCCTTCAGTTTGTTACTCCTGGCTTTACAACGAAACAGCGCAATGGGGTTTATATAGCCAGTGAAAGCAGATTCTTCCACCGCCGCATCCTCAAGTCGTATGTAGCTGTGGATGAGAATTGCTTCAGCTTTCGGAATTTACGTCGGAGTCTTTCTTTTCCGAAAGCAAGGTGATCGTAACAGATTCTGTCATTTTTTGTGGCGCACAGTAAGAAATGTTTCTGAAATTTCGGCACCTGTCCATTACACACTTTGCTTGCGTTCATTTTGTGTAGATATGTTTCCAGATTCTCTATAAAAAGTAAGGATTCTAGGTCGCAGGGGTCACTGTAACACAACCGGCCATATTCAAAAAACTACTGCGCATTACCAAAGAAAGAAGTTCTATCGTGGTTATTTAACGGTAGAGAATAATAGAGGCATCAATATTATGAGAATATTGATACCTCTCACGAGCTAACAGGAATCAATAGAAGCATCAGCTCTCTCATAAGCTTTTTGCCTCCAATATGGCAGTTTTTGTTACTAATTTTGTCAAAATGACCAGCTAGAAAGATGAACCACTATTTGGTTCAACTCGAAAACTCGGCACGTCGACATGTCGGGCGGCGGGCGGTGGGATAATCCGTCGTTGTTGTTTAGTTTCTCCTTTTATTCTATTATATATTCAGTATTTATAATAATAATTAATATGCATAACAACATGCAACTTCTTTCTTTGGTAATCTCCCAAGGCTTAGGTGAGGAATAGACCTCATTGTAGTCGGCGACGTAGGTGGAGGTGTGAAAAAAATCCTTATCTAGGAAGTGTGCGGGCGCGGAGCTCACCCGCAACCAAGGCTTAGGTTTCAGTGTGCAGCCATCGACGAAGACATGGGGAGGGAGGGGGTAGAGGCATGTCTGGGGCGGCGACAGATTGAGAAGGGAGGGGTTATCGTGGTATTAGTACCGCAGGCATGATGTCATACACCGAGGGTAGATCGTGGGTTAGGCCGGACGTAGTACGGGACAAGATTACAAACAAAACAAAAACTTGGCATGTCGACATACCGGCCGGTGGGCGGTGACATAATTCGTGTCATTGTTATTAGTTTGTCCTTTTATTGTATTATATATTTGGTATTTATAATAAAAATTAATATGCAAAACAACATAGAACTTCTTTCTTTGGTAATCTCCCAGCGGCAGGATTATCTTGGGCACTATCTAGGGTCATATTTTGTTATGTTTCGACTATGGGCCGGCCATCGTACCTCAGGTTTTTTAGAAATTCAGAGGCAAATCCTATCTGATGCCCGTTGTGTCGATTCGTCGACGCAATGAGTACCTCACACACTCTTCCTCTCTTTGTTTTGGATTGACCGTTTCATCGATGGGGAGAGGAGGAAGACGATCAGAGAAGACAATGAAGCCCTCGCTGCTGATGGGAATGGTGCGGCTGACCGCGACGTCGCGGGCCAGGCGAGGAATGCACCTCACTGTAGCCGGCGACGCATGTGGAGATGTGAAAAATCCTTATCTTGGAAGGGTGCGGAGCTTGCCCGGAACCAAGGCTTAGGTATCAGGGTGCTGCCATCACCGAAGACATGGGGAGGGAAGGGGTTAGAGGCATGTCTGGGGCGGCGAACCAGAGTGCCATACACTGAGGCTGGATCGTGGGTTGGGTCGCAGCACGTCGTATGGGACAAGATTACACATAAGTTTACCCAACATAATGTTCCACGGCGGCGGCGGTACCCTTCGTGCCGTTGTAACTCACAATAGAAGAATATGCATAGACGGAAAGTTTTAACCGACAAGGAAACATAGATTTGGACTAACACGACTTCTTGCTCCACCTTGCGCTCCAAGTTGGCCGGTTACTCGGCCTTCATCTTGTACTTTCCTTAGTCGATAACATCATATGTCTTGTGCTTCAGCCTATTGGGCTTCCCGACAAACTACGGGCTTTGTCGTCTGTGGGCCACCTGACAGGTTGGGTTAACCACTTCATGGGGTACCTATATCCCCAACCCAACAGGGGCGGCGAGGCAGAGGAGGCAATGAAATCGGGGAGCGGCTAGTTGCCGCGGTACGCGGAGCGAAGGAAGCTCCGCGCACCCGCTCCATCCTTCCCTGCGCTAATGGGCCGGCCCGTTAATAACGTTTTTGAAACTTAAAATATTTTTTAGTTATGAACATTTTTAAACTTAAAAAAATCGAATTTGAATTTTTCGAAAGCTGGACAATTTTTAGTTTTAAACAAATTTCTGTTTAAACATCTTTAAAATTTGAACAGTTTTCAAAATATAAAAGAATTTACTAAAATTTCAATATTTTTGAAAACTGAACATTTTTTGTTTTAAACAAATTTCATGTTTGAACATTTTTAATTTTGAACATTTTAAAAAAATATCCATTAAAACAGAAAGAAAAATGGAAAAAGGAAAAAAAGAAACAGCCAAAAAAACGAAAAAGAAAAAGAAAAGCAAACAGAAAAAAAGCAAAAAAAAATAAAAGGGGACGAATTCTAACTTTAATGGGCCGGCCCGTTGCACGCGCGGGGGTGCGCAGAGCTCTGCTAGCTCCCGGTAGGCGGCAACTAGGATGCCATGGAATCGGGATGATTGAGCCCACGAAGAAGCCCGGTTAGCCACGCCGGCGCCGGCGACCTCCGTCCCGTCCCCACGACGGCAGCACCAACCAATCTCCTCGTCTCCCAGTCGGCCACATCCCCCAAAACTCCACAAAAATCTCCACACTCCCGGCTCCACTCGCCCACGCCGCGCTACCGCTGCCGCTGAGCCACGCCGCCAATACCAAACGCCCCCTCGCCGCACCGCCGCACCGCCGCATCCCTCGAAATCACCCCGAAAAAATCTCCAACCCGCCATGGCCTCCGCCGTATCGCTCCTCCTCGTCTCGCCCCCGCGCCCGCTGCACCGCGCGGCCCCATCCCTCCTCCTCAGGTCCCCCGCCCCCCGCGCGCGCCTCCCCCTCCTCGGCCCCGCCGCCGCGACCGCGACCGCGCTGTGCCCGCGCCACCACCGCCTCCTCACCCCTCCGCCGCGCGCCAACAACGACAACAGCGACGCGGTGGCGGCGCCCGACCGCCTGGTGGCGGCGGTCGCCTACCTCTACCCGTTCCTCGACGGCGCGCACCACGGCCGCTTCATCGTCGCGCAGTACCCCATCTTCAACGCCGTGCTCGCCCCGCTCGCGCCCGCCGCGCGCCTCTTCCACTCCTCGCCGCTCACGCCCTTCCTCCTCTTCATCACCCTCTACTTCGCCGTCGTGCGCAACCAGCAGGCCTTCTCCCGCTTCGTCCGCTTCAACGCCATGCAGGCCGTCGCGCTCGACGTCCTGCTCATCGTCCCCGACCTCCTCGCGCAGTCATTCGCGCCATCGGGCGCCGGGATCGGGCTCGACATCTTCCAGAGCGCGGAGAACACCGTCTTCCTATTCCTGCTCGTCTCCCTCGTCTACGGCGGAGGCTCCTGCCTGCTCGGGATGGTACCACGCCTACCAATCGTTGCAGATGCAGCCGAGCGCCAGGTGATGTGACAATGCTCCGGTATTCTTACCCACGAAACAAAGGGGAATCTGATATACGCCAACATCTCCATGCTTTGTTATGTCTCTGAATCGTAATTCACAAGTTTAGTATAGCATACACTGTCTTGTCTGTTTACGGTTTTGGTTATCATTTTAATGGATGGAATCGTGGAAGGTTGATACAATGGCATTACAGTCCACTGGATCCAGTGAATGATCAAATGGGTTTAATTGACTGAATTCTCATTCTATCTTTCGATACAAGTTGGATCCAGTGACTTCTTCTATATAAACAATGGGTTGAATGAGGAAGAGATACAAACACACTGTAGAATTTGAATTGCATTTACAAAATCAGCAATGAATAAATCGGGGGGAACTCCGATGCCTCCCAAAAACAGCTTCCTTGGTACACAAATGAAGCCTAGGTTAGTAATCAAAATGTAACTGCAATATAAATAAAAGAATTGCATCAGTTTTGGTTTGCCGCTGCGAAGTCCTTTTCTGAACTTTGCGATGAATGGGTTGCCTAGTTTGGGACAGCGATCTAGCTTCAGTCGCACCGGAGCCTCTTGGCTATGTGGATAGGTTCTTTGTCTTCAGTAGCCTATGTAATCAGGTGAAAAGAGTCAAAGACTGGTCAAATGATTGTTTCCTTATGTTTGAGCATTATGAACAAGTCATAACATGATTTAGAAACTTTCTGAAGATAAACTTCTCCATGCTAATCAATAAACTTAGATATCGGCACATAGCATTACCTTTGAACTATCATGTATATGAGCATTGGTTCGTGCCTGTCTATCCATATTGATCTCTACAGATATATTAGCTTGAGATGGATCTACTCCTGACTTCTGTAGAGCTTCTTTCAGTTTATGTAACAACCTGTCACAAATCAAAACAGTGTTTGGTTAGTAACACTATATACATCTCTAATTATAGCCGTAAAGTAGTTTAGGAGCATACCCTTGGGAGTAAGCACTAGAAAGACTATGACTGTTATCGTGATCACTTTGTGTCTCGTGTTTGCTTAGTGTTACGTTGCTTGCATCACAGTTCTGGTTCATGGTCGACATACTTAGCCATGGTGGCTGATTGCTAGGCATACTGTTCTCTGCATTTAAAGACACCAGACATGGTAAATCTACCGCTCACCATTTGCAAAGAACCTGTCTACTGAAAGTTAATTGAACAGTATAGAGTGGGAACATATAAGCACATAACTAGTTTGCAAAATCAATAAATCATACCTGTTAATTTATGGGAGGAATTAGCAGTTGTGCTAGTTTCTCTTACACTCTGTGTGCTGAAGAGAGAGGCGGCTGCAACTGTAATGCCCTTGGAACTGTACTCTTCTTTGTTCATGTTTTCTCCAGTAGTTGATAAACCTCCTCCTTGGACTTGACTAATGTTCTATGGAATCATGATAAAAGAACAAATTAAGGTACGTGTCTTTGATATATGATTGTGTTTGCTTATGATTAAAGAACAAATACGATGAGTTCGCTTCAAGAAAGAACTCATCACAAGTAAAATATAATTGTGTGTTCTGTGTCATTTACGACTCCCTTACTTCTTTAAGGAATTACCTGTGCATTCATCCATCGTGACCTGTAGTACACTTTGTCCTGCCATGGAAGAAAAGGTTGATGGAAATAGTAAGGTTAGAATTAATCTTTTCTATGTTTTTGGTAAAAAAGAAAGTGCCACATGGTTATTGTACTGTTGTGTTGTAAACAAGGTAGAATGGCCATACCCATGGCATTGATTTGGCATCTAAGTGATTATTTTCTGGAATGGCCGACTCATATTTTTCGCATTTCTCTTGCAAGTGCCGTATGTATTCGATAACCTGCAATTAAAATGTTTTTGTGAGGTGAAAATTCGCATGTATAGCCTGACGACTGTTGTGCCGAATTTACAAGATGTGATCTGAACCTCCAGAAGGAAAGAAGCTTTATCCCTCTTCTGATTGCAGTTCGGCAGGAGTTCCCGAAGTACGTCAAGCCTGAAAAGGAGCAACGATAGATGCATCTTAGAACGTTATGATCACATCCTAAGAACGAATTGCTCTGGAACAGTACGCAGCATGTGTACTTAAGACTTATATGATAGGTGCTTATAAAATGTTGAGCTCGTCCTGGTCTGCATCCTGCACTAGGCGATTCACAATGAAATTTTGATCTCACTTAGCTTGCCTGTCATTTATCTTGGTCCTCCGCCGCTGCTCGGTAGCGGAATGTTTTGATCTCGGACTGTTGGGCTCCTGATCGGCACTGCTGCCACTGCTTCTCCCGTCTGCTCTCGACCCTGAACGTTCACAATAACAATCAGTGTCTGAACCTGTGAAAAAAAACCGTGCCTGGTTTGCTACAAGGTGCAAATACAGGTGTACAAAACTACAAGTTGTCTTGTTTCAAAAAAAAAAACTACGAATTGTCTTACCTCTAGATCTCTTATCAGTGCCAGAATCTTGCCACATTGTAGACGGAGCACTATGAACCATGGCTCCGGATCCTGCGGCGTGTGCAACCTCCGTTCTGGAGACAGCAACGGATTCCTCCCTCAGCCTAGCGTCAGGCACTTGCCTGATGCTGAATGTTCCAACGCCGCCGGGCAGCACATGCTCCTCCAAATCTGCCGACGTACCGACAGCTACTTCTCCGGCGACCTCCATTCCGTCGCCACCGCTGCGTTGCTTGGCCGGCTCAAGAGATTTCAGGGCTGCAACCAAATGTAGTGAACCACACGGGTTAGCAATCTGACGCACATACAGGGTAGAAGGAAACATGACACGGAATATGAAGAACAGTGGAGGAGCCCGAACGTGGAGAGTCAAATTATGGAGGCGAGGATACCTTGTTGGTTGGAGCGCAGGCTGAGGGGGAACGGCGACGAGCCTCCGGCGCGGAGCGAGAGGAAGTCATGAGCCGGCTCCTCTCCTGCCGAATTACGCATGCACGCCATGATATGACACACAGTGGTCAGCACGAACGGAAGAGAGGAACTAAAGAGGCGAGAGGTTAGGCATGAAGCGAAGACGGTGGAGTTTTTTCTCGGTATGTTTACCTTGGGATAGCTCCATTGCTGGGGACAGGGGGCTCAGGAGATCTGTCGGAGCTTCGTGGCAGGCTGGCGCTGCAGCAGCAGAAGAAGAAGAAGAATGGCGGTGCCTGGATCTTGCTGCTGCTCCTGCCAGTAGTACTCTGGTACGGGTGGAATGTTCAGTGAGTTCGGGTGTGCCAGAGCTTATTATACTCGGGGCCGGGGGAGCAGCGAGAGGGGTCGGGGAGGCGAGGAGATTGACAATGGTTTAACTAAGTTGGGGGTAGGAGCATGCCCGCCCGCCTGCCTGTTCGGTCGTGCTCTGTATCTTGAGAAGTTTAGAACGGGGCTAAGCGGACATGATTTTTATCGGTGTTTTATGTGTTTGGATCGTAAAATAGACAGCTCATATCCGTACGTGTCCGCCGTGTCAAGAAGTGCACCCAACATGACGATGTATTTTTTTTATAGATATTGTGGCCACAAATGGCCGATTTTTACATTAATAAAAAAATTAAAACCTAGATAGCTAGGTGACCACTGGTCGTCGGAGCCTACTCCTCCTCCTCGTGTGATGGGTCGAGGATAATGTAGTCGGGGTACTGGTGCGGCAGTGGCGTGGAGGGGTTTATGGCCCTTGGTTATGCTCCAAGAGCAGTGTGTCGGGGTCGCCGGTCCACGACCACGTGCGTCCCATCCACGACGTGAGCTAGGCTGGCGGATGGTCGCTCTACCTGTTGTAGCCGCTACGCCTCCGCCTCCATTCCGAACTCGTGGAACACTGGGCCGAGCGACATTGCCAGCGGGCTAGCTCGTCGGTGTGGATGGTGAGGAGGGAGTCCTCCATCTCCTCCTTCACCATGGGCACCGGTGGAGCACGACCGTGAGCAGGAGTGGGGGTGGCCGTCCCTATGCCTAGCATTAAAAAAGGCGACAGACGGCGTGTCGCGCGCGGACGCATCCATTGCTGTCCGTGAAGACGTAAACCTAGCCCAAATTTGGACCAGAAATGAGTCGCATGTCAGATAGAAAAGGAAACGCGTGACACATTTACGTCGCCAGCGTTGGGCTGTGTTTATTGTTCATCACGACACAAACGGATCGTGCGCGATGATGCCATCACGACACTTGTAGCTAACTAGTTACCCTTATTATATGCAACATAAACATGAATCCGGACAGGGACAAGGCAGAATTGCACTGCATGTCGGTAAATTGAACAGCATGGTGATAGTCGATCACCGCTAATCGCGGCATAACGGGCGTGAGGAAGGATCGATTGATGCCGTGCTCGCTCGTCGTGTAGGTGGAGGAAGGAAGGAAAAGGAAAAGAAAAGGGAGGCTGTAGCTGGCTCACGTGCTCCGCCGGCGAGCCCACGAGACGAGTGGAGGTGCGGTGGGCCTCCCACCCACCGATCCCTTGATCCGTCGCGCGCGCGCACATGCTATCGACACCCGGCCGGGCTGGCTTCGCCGGCGCGCGCGTGCCGCTCTAGCTTGATCTCTCCGATGTCATGTGCCGGCCCGACCCGATCTCGCCAATCATACGAGCCAGCCAGCCAGCCAGCGATGGTGCATGCGCGCCGGCCGGCAGCACGCACGATCCACGCCGCGCCATGATGCTGCGGTGCCTTCCTCTCAGCTGGCGCGCGATCTCGCCGACTACATTGCAAACACCAAACGAGCGTCACCCCTGCACCGCGAGCTCTATCCATGGCGCTTCACGTTCAACCTGCTGCCTGGATGCAGATGCAGCTGCAGCGGTGCCGGCCCGGGAAATCGAGATTGATCGTCATATGTTGCACTCGATCTTGCCCCTGTCCTGTCCTTGTCGCCCGTGCCTCGCGCGTACGTGCACGTGCCAACAGTGGGCCGAGGAGCAGTGGCCCTCTCCCATGCATGGAGTCATCAGGGAGATCGAGTAACGTCTCTATCATTCATGCCGCGGTGCATGAACCAAGCACGGCTCCGTCTCGTGCTCGATCGCCTCAACTCAAGCACGGCACCATTAGCTGTGCCGACGCGCGCGTGAAAGAGTAGTTCAACTCACGGACGTCTCGCGAGTAGGCATCAGATCGATCGGCTGTTTGGGCCAAGCGGCGACGACGACGACGACCTCCATAGATAAAACCAAGCTGGACTGCTGGAGTACGTACAATACATACGTTCATGAACCCTGGCACAAGTAAGATAAAATTAGGAGCTACCTACCGTAGGCTGTAGCTCAAAAGCAGAAGCCCAAACAGAAAGTCGTTTCCCCAGTAAACGCCAAGCTACGTCGACACTCAAAAGAAAATTAGGGGCTTGCATGTGCGGCGCATAACCCACGAAGCTTCCCGCCCGTTTCCTCTCAACACACAAGTAATCCGATCCCATCCCATCTCATCATTGACAGGTGCTCGCATGGCCTCTGAGTGTGAGAAGAACATTCCCTCTGCTGCAAACTCTCACTGCCAATCTGAGGAATCCGTTTAGGGATCAGTAAACAACTCGAGCACCCCCGCCGGCCGATTGCTCTTTTTTTGTTTGCTGATTAACTAGTAGCTCCGGATTAGTTTAGGATATCCCCTCTGCAGCCTATTTTAGCTTTGGGGCGGGCATCACGTGGCCAACGCACCGAGATCCATCCCTTGCCACCGCCAGGCTAGTTTTTAGTTTCTTGATGATGATCGATCCAGTGGTGGTGGTGTGGTGGTAGACTGGTAGTACTAGTGTTTTGATTTGCTCTGTTCTGTTTGTTGTTCAATTACATGCAGTAGCAAAGTAGTAAGGTCTCGTTTTGGATGGTGGAATTAACACTGTGATCGAACGGGAATTTTCTGTTTATATATGAAACGTTGATCGATCTGTTTTTTTAGGGGAAAGAAGCTTCAAGCATGCATGTGAGTTGGGGACTTTGGGAGTGAGCTGTCGCCTTCATGGGAGTGTGCCGGCCGGCACGTGAGACCATCCACGAGGCACGAGGGGAGGCTGGACCTTGCTATCATTCGCTGATTTGGATTATTATTCTGATCGATCGCCACCGAAAAAAGTTTCACCACATATGGCCACGTTACATTTCCCCTCGATCTCATCATATCACATACGGTACCTCGAGAGAGAATTAATTCAGGAATTACGGTACGCTAGCTAGCGAAGGTCCGAGTAGACTGGAAACTGGAGTAGCTAGCTAGGAGTACTTCATCTTATGAGCGCTGCAGAAGTGTTTGGCGGCCGAGGCCATCTGCGCCGTCGGGCCGTCGCTAGCGTCGTCGCCGACCACGACCGGCTCGTCGTGGCTGGAGCCCGAGCAGAAGCGCGCCAGCCACGACGCCAGCGCCGCCGGCCAGGAGAAGCTCTGCGATTCGTACTCCATGATCACCTCCACACCTCCCAGAAGCTTTAGAGTTGGAGAGAGACACTTAGTTTGCTCTGTTCGTGCGTAAGGCCTGGGGACGGACGAAGCTTGATTTGGTTGACTGCTGTGCTTCTGTTGCACTTGGTTAATTTACCTAGTACCCATCTTATAGGGAGATGTGTGCTGGATTGCTTGGGGATGAAGCAGCAAGCAACGTGCGAGAATTTTGCGCTTGGTTTCGGAGACTGCTCTCTCCGGTCAATCAAAGTAGAGCAAAGGTGATGTATGACAGGGAATATTATTCAGAGTGCGCTGTGGAGAAGAGAGTGCAGCTTCCTTGGTGATGCCTGTGCTTCAGTGGGCTACCGAAAAAGAAGGATTCAAGGGCCGGCCGGTCGTACGACTTGGAGACTTGAGAGTGATAGCGGGGAAAATTGGCGGTTTTTTGCTGCTAAGTCCAACCCTACGTCAGAGGATAATACATGTGCACATTGACTCTTCCGAGTTGTGACATCTCCATGAATGATTAAGAGTCGCATGCGCGTGAGTGTGACGCACTGGAAATGGACTGGACATGTGTGCAGAAGATGGTTCTTCTTCAAGCAGCCTGGGCTTCAGTGGGCTACGCATTCTTCGAACCTGTTCTCCCTCCATTGGTGGCCTCGCAAGGAGGGCATCGATAATTTCAAGTTGTGCTTTCATTTCATTTCTCTGTTGCTTGAGTTTCAATGTTGAGATTGTAAGCTGGTTCAGCATCTTGTCACAAGACTTGGACGTTTTTGGGACTTTATTAATTTAAAGCTGGGCACTGTGTGCATTTTATCTAACAAATAACCTAGTACTACAAGTCCGGATCCGGACTACAGTTAGAGGCAGTTTGGACTTTGGATGCGTCAGAACAGCCATCTAGTATGGAAGAAGTGAACATGCTGTATATTTCTCAGTTTTAGCGCCATAATGGATTGGGTTGGAATCCAATCCTTGGTTAATTTACTCAACTTCTGCACATCACGCAGAGCCGCAAAGATATATACACGTGAATCTGTATGTGGAACTCAACTCTCTAATCACCAACTGTACGTAATATACAGAGTGCCATGGTGGAGGCGAACATTCGGCGTCGGGGCAAATCACAAGGAGCAAGCGTCGCTGTACACGGCCACTCCGTTCGACACCGCCGCGATAGCAATCATGAACACCGCCAGGAACTTGTCCCTCTTCTTCGCTATGCCGTGACGATCCCTGACAACGAGATCAGACAGACAGACAGACATTCATTAACGTCCAAGCAAGAAACAGTCGAGATCGATCCGATAACAAAATTAAGCCCACCTGAGCGCCATGGCGGCGGGGAAGATGTAGGCGATGGAGACGGCGGCGGTGGCCCCCGTGAACTGGAAGGCAGTCCAGATGTTCGGAACGAAGTTGGCGACGAGGAAGATGACCGCGAGGAGCGCCGCAGTGAGCGCGGCGAACCTCCGGTCGTCGCACGCGAGCGGCCGGGCCGAAGGGAAGAGGAGGCCGTCCATGTTGAGGCGCAGCGCGTGGAAGACGATGGGGAAGACGAGCATGAGGTGGAGCGCGTAGCTGACCCTGACGGCGTCGTTAAAGACGGAGCCGTGAGGGATGCCGAGGTCGGAGTCGAAGTTGGCGAGCACGTCGTCCAGCGTGTCCTCGCCGAAGAGGAGGAAGCCGAAGAAGCTGGTGGTGACGTACACGACGGAGCACAGCACCAGCGACGCCCGCACGATCGGCCTGATCTGGGCTTGGTCCTTGAGCTCGTTGTGAATTGGATGTACTGCAAAACAACTTTTTTCTGTCGATCACCTTGTCCTTACACAATGACAATGGCGATACAAGCCGAAGCCGAACTAGCTAGCTCAAGCTCGTATTTAATTAATGTACCGTTGTAGTGGCAAATGTAGGCGGTGACAAGAACTGGAGCAGCCGTGAAGAGTCTGAAGATGGACTCCCAGTCGAGGACGTCGGGGAACAGCTTGGGCATCGGGATCTGCCCTCTCGTCAGCTTGATGACGGCGATTCCGCCGGTGATCACGACGAACACGACGGCCAGCGCGACGGACACGGCGGAAGTGTACTTGAGTGAATCTAAATCAAAACAGCAAAATAATGTTGAAATCATCTTTTTAGTTACTAGCTACCTGGCTGAAAGTCTGAAACCGGGCACACGCACGTACCGACGCGCTTGAAACATGTAAGCGGCGTGATGACGGCGAGGGTGGTGACGAGGAGGATGATGAAGCGGCCGTTCCAGCGGTTGTGCCCGAACCATCCTTCGAACACGCCGTGATGGTGAACTTTGCCCGAAGAAGAAGAAGTTCCCGAGAGCACGTCGCCTTGCCCGTGCATAACATTCAGGAGTCAGATCAAACATTTCGATCGAATTGCTTAATTAGATGAGGACCAAGAAGGGAGAGGACGTCCGTGGTGGTACCAATGATGATCAAGTACACGACCATGACGCCGACGTTGTTGACGACGACGCAGAGCTGGAGGAGCCCCTTGCCAAGCGCCCCGAAGGCGTCGCCCATGGCCTCGCCGTACGACGCGGCGCCCACGGCGTTGCTGAACCGCATGAGGAGCTCGATGGAGGAGTCCGTGAGCACGGCGGCCAGCACGACCAGCGTCAGGCCCGGGACGAGGCCCAGCACATTCATGGTGGCTGGCAGCGCCATGATGCCTGCGCCCACGATGGTTGTGGAAAGGTTGAACACGGCGCCGGCGATTGAGGCGTCGTCACCCTGCTCGTCCTCCCCGTCATCGCGCTTCCTGTTGAGCAGAGGCCTCCTCGCTTCTGCGTCTTCACCGGCGCTCGCCATCGGCATCACCTTGGCGACAGAATCCGGAGTCTCTCCCCGAGGATGATGGTGCGACTTGCGCGTGCGGAATTCCAGCTTCAAATCAAGTAACTACGTGCTCGATCCTCACGCAGGCATTGATCAATCTAATTACAACATTAACTGAGGAATTCCTAATTGGTCGTCGGAGTCTCGGAGAGTCCGGATTCCGGGTCGAACTTTGGCGCGGCGCGCGCACCGGCCGCGTAGGTGTAGGAGATACGTAGTGAAGTGTGGGGGCGGAACCTCCCTAACTTTGGCCGGAGGAGGAGACGATCGCCGTCTTATTATTAGGGCGCCTCGTCCAGGTTCTAAGAAAAAATTTAGAGCGACTCCCGTTTTAGAAACCGCCTGCTAATCACCCGGGGATGTAACCAACATAATATTCCCTTGCGGTTACAGTGTCAACGCGTGCAGCCATGCAGGATGATGCGGCGATGCCCGTCTCCTTCCTCTCGCCGTCCGCCGTCCGCCCACCATCTTCTGCTCCGGCCGCGCGCTGCCTGCGCGGGTGATTCTACTGTTCGAGCATGGTACAAGCACGGTACAAGACTTGGGCTAAGGGCATGTACAGTGGTATCTAGTCACCCGTCGATAACACAGCCCACGTAAGAATTTATATTAGGTGGAGGAGAGAGAAAACAGAAAAAGGACCAGTCCGTCGATAGAATTGCCGATGGTCTATTAGCAGAAAAATCGCTGCTTATCGACAGGCTATTTGCCGTTGTACAGAGAGGATCGCTAGTGGTCGGTCAGATCGGATCCGTTTTTTACGGAAACAACCTGGGATGGCCGTGGGATTTTGTGGTTTATAGACAGTTAACAGATTCCTCGTTGTACAGCCTGTCTCTTCAGATGTCTATAGGTGAGGTGGAGAAATTTTATCGACACCCATCGTCGAAACAATTGTACATGAGCACCCACAGCGCGGCGCTACAAAGCCGGCGCCAGAATTGTAATCCTCCTCCGTCGGCAGTTAGGACCTTATATCCCGAGCGCCGGGCGCAAAACCTGTCGCCCGATGCTAGCTAGTTTTTGGGCTGATGGTAGTAAATCGGAAAGGGGCGGCAGTACTAATTAGCGTCTCATGCTAGCGTCGCGCATTGCGAGGGAAAGCGCTTAGCTTCCTATTTTAGTCAGTTCGATTTATTTTAATGGTTGCGTTGTGGATGCTCTAAAGAGGAACTTCTAATGGGCTGCAATGACTGTACCTTTGTTGCTCGTATTGGGCTACGCTATCTAAAGCAAATGGGCTGAATGAATCATTTGATGTGGATCCATCCATGGGCTGGTCAGGCCAGGTTTTGGACTGCGGGCGCAGAACCGGTCCCCCCAGGACACCGGCTCACTGCGCCGAGGTGGTCGCACGACGGCGGCGGCGGCGTCAATGGAGAAGGAGGGGAGTGTCTCGGACGTCTGGCCGCGGAACGCCACGCGCGAGCCAGGAGCCAATTTCAACACTTAGATTCAGCGACGAGATAAACCTACAGTTCAAGCGGGATGAACTCCTCCGCGCCGACAGCCCCTCGCCGCGCACCTCCGTCCGAAGCCTTCGGTACCTACCTCCGGCCTCCCCTCTTCCCGCGCCCGTGCTTGCATCCTCTCTCAGCACTTCATAGCACATCCCATTGTTGCCGCCGCAGAGACACGGCGCACACGACATCACCCTGCGATGCGTTTGGTACATGGTAGTTGACTAGTTGTACTGCAGTGACGCACGCCATTGACTTGCCACATTTTTAAACACCATGACCCCATCAATTTGGTAGTAGATGCGTACAAAAAGAATATGTCCTTTTGTCATACCGCCCCTTAGTTATTCTACGGTTGTTCAGCAATCACCATACATTGTGCCCTTGTGATGCTTTGTCATAGCTATAACCAGACTTTCTTGCATCCAGTCCTAGTCTTTCAATGAATAGCAGTAGTCAGTAGAGGTTTGGTACGAGTCACTCCATCACTTCCATTTTAGGTACTGTGGAATGATCTTTGTCCCACAGCTTCGTGAGCCAAAATTTGTGACAAGTAGCTTATGCTTTTGAACTCGTGTTGACTTCAGTCCAAGAAAATAGTTCAAATCTCCCTACATAAGACAGTATTAAGATGAGTTAGTTGTGATTTTTTTTTCAACGTGCTTACATCTTAACCCACTCCCAAATATTCAAACTTGCTTGTTGTTGCTATCGCTTTGCGACTATGATCTGCGTATTTTTCTTTAATGATGCACCATCCATGGCTTCATGTTGAGTTGTTGCAGTCGAATATTATGAATTTTTGGTTAATGACGATATCATCTGTGCTATCCTCTATTCATCTAGGGAAATTGGAACCATGTTACTGCAAGTTCACACTTTATGTTTGCATCTTGGTTCGTAGCCATTGTGTTTGTATCTCGGTTTGTCTTTTTAATGAAAATGGTTCAGTCTGCAGCTGTAGTTTCCTTTGAAAAAAGTGCACTTTTGAAAGACTGGCCTGGGTATGATATCCCAATGCGACATCCAATGGCATACTTCAAAACTATAATTTCTCTTTGCAGGGGGATGCCTCCCAATTTCCCATCAATCAATGGTATATAGCTTTAGGTGATAAGGATAACGCTGTCATTAGGGTCTCTCGGTAGCTTGCCAACCTACCGCCTAACTTTGTTTCTATGAAGAACTTCATACTTGTTTGCTTATGTCACCAAGATTGACACCCATTTGCCGTGTACTCCTTTTACGTGGATAACATCATCACACCTTTCCTGTGATAAATAAGTGCATTATTAGAAGGGGCGTATCAAGACCCAACCAGAAGAGCTGTATAAAGTGCACCCATTTGACTGTGTCTTCTCTATTTGCGTTCTTCTATCGTAGATTGTGCTTCAGATAAGGCATGGCAGGCTCAGTGCTGGATACAGAGGAGGCAGAAATGCTCATTCCTTAACTCCTCTACAGTGCAGACGGAATAACAGCCTTCCGATCTTGGATGTTATGGATACAGGTACTGTATTATGGCTGTAATCTTCATTCATTGTTTGGGAACTTTGTGGAAGAACATTGCAGTAAGTGATTATGAGAAAAATATGTTATCCTTTTTCATGAAGATTTTTGTTTGCACAGTAATCGCATTATGCTTTTCCAGCCTATGGATTACAGATTTATGGCTCTTAGTTGTCTTTTCTGATCTCTATACTTCAGCCTGAACATGTATAATTTAGCTAGTTAGAAATTTCGTTAGTGTAAGAAGAGCACATGAAAATGTCAAAACAATGCACGTCTTTTCTGAGTAACCATGTTAGTAGCTTAGGGCTTCTTTTGTGCTCTTATAATGTTTTTTTTTCTTCTGCGAGAAACTTCAATATTTTTTGGCATCTGCTCCGATGTGTCACTCTGATTTATTATCTATATATAGGCTAGTTAGTTTCCTTATGCGAACAATGGTTTTTGAAGAAGGCTCCCTATTCTGAACAATAACTTGATGTGTTGTTGTCTTTGCTGCTTTCTATGGATATGCAGTCACGGTGATGGTACCCACTGCCAATGTTAGCCAAGAGAACTCCATGGAGTCTGGCAAGACCATAATGGAGCGTCAAACAGCTCGGAGGGCCCCAGCCAATATGAAACAGATGCTAGAATCTCTGTTTCCCAGTATCAACCTTGCTAAAGACCTCACTGCAAAGTGCAGAGGAAGAGCGCTGCAACTCACAGATGATGAGATACAAAACATAATACAAGATCTGGAGAATGTCATTGGGAACATCTGTGATCATCTTGGTAGTATACCAGCATCAGCACTTAGTGGCAATGCTTACACAGATGTGGCAATAAGATCACACTCAAGGAGGGGTTATTTATATGTTGATATGTCCACGAATGCAGTGACCGACATGCCCAATAGGAGGTCTATGTATGACAGTGACATGCCGAGGCTGGTGGACTTTCTGCGGGGCATGTACCACGAATCACATGAATTTGGTTGGCAAACGTTCAACTCTCTCCCAGAGGTCACGGAATATGTTGAACCTCTGTATGATGGATTCTTCTGTCCACTGACAAATGAGGTGATGACTGATCCTGTGACAACAGATAGTGGTGTGACATATGACAGGAGGGCCATAGAGGAGCATTTTGAGAAGTCTGCAGACAGTTCTGAACCTGTCTGTTGCCCTGTAACAAAAGTGCCATTGCAAAGTAAGGCAGTGATGAGCAATGCGTCCCTGAAGAGTGTGATTGCAGAATGGAGAAGGAGGAACGAGGCAATGCGAATCAGGGTTGCACGCACTGCGCTCTCATTGTCGACTACTGAGGCAATGGTACTTGAGGCCATACATGAGCTGAAGTTGCTGGCCAAGCTGAGGGGAAAGAACAAGGAGCTGATGCATAGGATTGGAGTCACCAAGTTCCTATCACGGCTGTTGGACAACCACAATGCACAGATTCGGCATGACGCTCTTGAGCTTCTGTGCTTGTTAGTTGAGGACGAAGAGGGGAAGGTAAGAAGGAATTTTCCTGCCTAAATTAGCTCATTTATAATTTAGAATAGTATACATGGTCAACACTCATGACTTGTGCTGTACTTTATAATGGAAGTTTAAAACTTGCTTTGCGGCATACAGGGAATAATTGGAAAAACCAAGGCCATTGCAAGGACAGTAAAGCTACTTTCAAGTGATGCTACTGATGAAAGGCATGCCGCCATCTCTTTCTTGCTAGAGCTTTCAGAGTCACAGTTATTGTTGGAGAATATTGGGTCAACTGCTGGAAGTATTCTGATTCTCAGTACAATGAAGATTAATGATTCTGATGATCCAATTGCCGCCGAAAAATCCAGTGCGGTCCTCAAGAACCTGGAGAAGTGTTCGAAGAACATTAAATACATGGCTGAAAGTGGCTACCTAGAACCCCTTCTGAGTCATCTTGTTGAAGGTATTGCATCTGAAGAAATTTGTTTGTTTGTTTGATTGATTCATTCAAATTTGTCCTGCTAGTTAAGCACAGTAAGAGAGCATGTCGTTATTATTTTCTACTAAATATGATTGTAATCATTGCTGTATTTGAACCACACCACCACCAACTGGTTTGTTTATAAGGGTAAGAAACTAAAGCTGTTTAACTACAGATAGCTGTCTGAATGCTGATGTGCTTGCGCCCTCTTGCATCTTGTATTGCAAGATTGTATATGTACGGTGTTGCTAAATCAATAAGATCTCCCATGTTAAAAAAAAAAAACTACAGCTTGACATGTTAGGATTATCTCAACTTTAGTTAAACATTAATATCCCAAATATGGGTTTTGAAACTCAAGGTCTTTGGCTCGAGTAATCTATTAAACTTTAGCTGACTTTTAGATTCCAAAACAGGTCCGAAAGATGTACAGATGGAGATGGTCAGCTACCTAAGCGAGCTGGTTCTAGAGCAGGAGCTCTTCATTGATGTCACCAAGAGCACTGCGGGAGTCCTCATCAAGATGGTGTGCAGCTGCAACACAGTGGTCCATAAGTCAGCGCTCAATGTCCTGATGCAGCTTTCCTCGCACCACCCGAACAGCAAGGTGCTTGTCGAGGCAGGTGCTGTCCTGGTCATGGTTGAGGAGCTTTTTATACGAAAGGTAGATGACGAACCGGTGAGCTACAGGGTCAAGGCTGCCACCGTCCTAGCCAACATCGTTGAGTCTGGCATTGATCCAGACACCACCGTCGTAAACAAGGAGGGCCATGTTTTCTCATCCAAATACTGCATCTACAACTTTGTACACATGCTCAAGTGTTTCATGCCTAACGACCTCAACCTCAGCATCATCCGCCTCCTACTCGCGCTCACCGCATTCGCCAAGCCCCTGGATGTCGTCGTCTCAGTCGTCAGGGAGCACCACCGCGGCCATGCCATTGTCGAGCTCATGAACTCCCCACTGGAAGCACTTAGCATTGCTGCAACGAGGCTACTCATCACTCTGTCCGCGCACATTGGCCACACCATCGCCGAGAGGCTCTGCAAGACGCACGGGCAGCCAGGCAGGCTAGTCAAAAGCATCAGCCACACCAGGCACGTCACTGAGCGGCATGCTGTGTCGGTGATGCTTCTCTCAAGGCTACCGCACCGAAACATCTCGCTCAACCTTGGGCTGGTGCAGGAGGGTGCGGTGCCGGTGATACTGGGCGGGATAGAAGAGATGCAGAATGGCGCAACGAGAACGAGCAGGTATGCAGTACCATACATGGAGGGTCTTGTGGGATCGCTGGTGCGGCTCACAACGACGCTGTACAACCCGACCGTGTTGAAGGCAGCCATGGACCACAGCTTGGCCTCGGTGCTCACCGAACTCCTCATCGGATCTGCTGGGAGCGGTGAGGTGCAACGGCTCGCCGCTGTGGGGCTTGAAAACCTCAGCTATCAGTCCATCAAACTGTCTCAGCTGCTGCCTGAGGAGGACCCAAGGCCAAAAAGGAATACCATACTTAAACGCCTGATGGACTCAAGGGTGCACAGCAACAAGACCCCCCAACGCCACATCTGCCCGGTGCACCGGGGAGTCTGCTCCACGGTGGCAACCTTCTGCCTCCTCGAGGCCGGTGCCGTCGAAGGTCTCCTTGGCTGCCTCCAGAACGACAACTTCAGAGTCGTGGAGGCCGCGCTGGGAGCACTGTGCACGCTCCTTGACGACCGGGTGAACGTGGAGAGGAGCGTGGCCGCTCTCACCAAGCTGGATGCCGTGAGGCGCGTGCTCGGGGCGCTGAGACGGCATAGGGAGAACGTGCTGTGGCACAGGTGTTTCTGCCTGGTGGAGAAGTTCCTGATGCACGGTGACGACAGGTGCGTGAGGGAGGTGGCCGGAGATAGGACGCTGCCCACGGCGTTGGTGAGCGCCTTCCACAAGGGCGACGCCGGCGCCAAGCAGGCGGCGCAGGGCATCCTCACGCGGCTGCACAAGATGCCCGACTACTCGGCGACCTATCTGTCCGTGGAGATTTAGAACATGCCATACTGCCGGTGACTGGTATCCGAAGTTTGCTGATGCCTGATGTGCTTAAAAGGCCATACTGTTACAATGTCTAAAGCAGGACACGATGGTACTTAAAATGTGTTTTTTTAGCACTGTGATTTGTGAACCTGGCCGTTTGCACATATGAATAAAAAAGAGTTATTTCTCGTGGGAAAATGAACAGGCTGAATTTCTCGTGTGAGCTTATTCAAAGATCACAATATTTAGACGAAAGAGTGCTTTAAAATTACTAAGCAAAACTTTGTGCCGCCAAACTGCTTTATATCCATTCTATGCAAAATGAGCTCTTATCAGAGGTATCAAGAGCGGATCAAGAATTGGCTTAATTAAGCCTAAAGTGGTAAACGCGGCCCATCTATCTTTCTTTTAGATCGGCCCATTTATATCCGAGCACTCGTTTCCTCCTCCCCGTCTTGCCGATATGTACCGCACCCGACAAACCCTAGCTTCTACAAACCTTAGAACTTAGAACCCTAGCCGCCAGCCACCTCCCAGCCCTCTGTCGTTGCTTAATTTCGCTCATTCTTTCTGCTTGCCGCTTTGAGACTTGCTATGAGTTTATACTTTTCTTTGTAATTTGTTTCGATTTGATGGTGTTATTATGGTCTGCTCGCACCATTAGCCCCCTGCTCTGTTGAGATTTGGAGTAGGGAAAACTTCGGGAAAAGGGTACCTACGGTGCAAGATCAATCTATGGATTGGACAGGAGCTCTATACGTCTGTGGAAGCCAGCGAATTTCCTCAGAATCATTTCTTCTGTTCACATCGCATTACCTTAGTGTGTTGTTATAGGAGTAGTTTATTTAGTGTGTAGCCTTTACATCATTTATTTGAGCGGATTAGGCTCTCACATTTGTTCAAAAGCCAAGTGAGGAGGTGAAATCTACCAATTGGTGCTTATCTAGCTCTATACGTTTTTAATTGCTTCTTGATGATTGCTCGAGTACAAAATGCGTGTTTAATCTGTTGTGATGCAAAATGAGGAGGTCATATGATCTGAAGTATTTGATGTTGATACATCCATATATGGTCTTCAAAGTTCTCTAATTGCTATCTGTACTTTGTACCTACACCTCTTACCGATGAGCATCTTGGTATTCTTTTTTGCTCAGATTCAACGTTAATAGTGTTTTATATATAGCTGAAAAGCAAAATGAGGAGATTATATGATCTGAAGTATCAGATGTTGATACATCATACATAGCCTTCAAAGTTCTCTGATTGTTTTACTCTAGCTTGTAATTGCACCTTGTTGCTATTTGATTCTTGTGACAATATTTGCGTTGTTTTCTGACGATTCTGAAGTACAAAAATATAGTGTTTTATGACAAGCAAAATGAGGAGTTTAGATAATCTGAACTATCTAATGTTGATACAACCATACATGGTCTTCAAAGTTCTCTGATTGCTAACTGTGCTTTGTATTGTACCTGAATCCTCTTACCGATGCCCATCTCGGTATTATATTCTTCTTGGTCGAGTAAAAGTTAAAAGTTTGTGTTTATATAGTTGATCGAAAGCAAAATGAGGAGATTATATGATCTGAAGTATCAGATGTTGATACATCATACATAGCCTTCAAAGTTATCTGATTGTTTAACTGTAGCTTGCACTTGCACCTGTGTTGACATTTGTTTCTTACTTTCTTTTTTGTGGGGGCTGTACATTTATGCTTTTTTGTGGGGGCTGTACATTTATGCTGTTTTCTGACGATTCCCTAGTACAAACTATATTGTTTTATGCCCTTCAGAAGGTTATATGATCTGAAGTATCCAATGCTGATACAACCATACATGGTCTTCAAAGTTCTCTCATTGTTTCTTATGAACCCTTGTCGTAACTCTTGACCTGCTTTTTACTAGTCAAACGGTTGTTATGATATCCTTATCTAGAAAATTTATATATTATGAATTTCTAGCAATATTTATGTTGAGCTTTTTTTTGAAGAAGTTTGTCTAACCGGTCTTGCGGAAGGTTGGCAACGGGATACTTCATAAGCTGATCATGTAGGCAAGCCAACATCGCTATTGTACTTGGTTTCAAATGTCTCAACCACTAAGGAGAAGCTGTTGCCATTGCAGATGGATGTATTAGGAGATATAAGTGTCATTTAGGATGCTCTTGTGATCTGGCTTGACGGGGGAAGAACGCTCAGAGATGATTTGTTAAGTTCTTGTTGTAATATGATTTGTGTATTACTTCGACCTAGCGTATGAGTTATGTAAGACTTCAACCTGGTGTATGAATTGTCCTCTTAGTAGCAACAGAGCTGTATCTATATAAATAGTTTTTATTTTCAAATTAATGGAGACAAGCAGCAAATAAATTACTTGTCTCAATAATGAAACTTTACAGTGATTGGCAGGAAAGTTACTGATATGTAACTTAGTTTGCAAACCATTCAAAAGTGAAGGATTAATGTGCAGATATAAAACTACTCCCTCCGTCACTAAATGTAAAGTGTACAGTTTTCTTACAGGAATCTGAATATGAAGACTTGAAAATTTTGCACAGTTTTCTTAAGACGTGAGAATTTTGCGTACGGTGAACTTATTTTCCTTTGAAAAAAATGGGAGAGAGCAGCTCCTAATAGTCACAAATTGAAAACAATTGTTTAAATTCTTTTAGTATAGATTGAAACTCATTTATGGATGCGTAAAATTGTCCATAAATTGCAATACACTCTAGATTTTGCAATTTTCCCAAAAAAAACTATACACGTAAGGGAGGGTACACAACCAAGTACTCACAACACTTGAACTATTAAAAATGGTCTTGAAATACAGAAAAAGTGCAATCAGTTCACAGTTCAACCCATTGTTACAGGATGTGCACAAGCAAATAGATGTGGCTGGATAAGTCCAGCAACACAGAACCTCGATTATCTTGCTTTCTTAACCAGGGCCAACCTTTGGGATATCATAGTGCTCACTAAGATTCGCCAGGTACTGGTTGAAGTCCTGGATGCGGTCCCTGTGCGACTTGTCGGCCACCTTGGCCAGCTTGTGTACGTCAATCTTCTGCTTCTGTTCAATGTAGCGTCGCTCAGCTGGAGTGAGGTGATCATAATTGGCCTGTGCATCCTCTTCCTCTCCCATCTTGCCAGCTTCACTCAGTTCAGGGTCACCTGGTAATTCAGAGCTTCCACCTGAACAATAAAGCTCGAATTAGATATTAAGTAAATTCAGAAAAATGCAGTTTACATTTTTTGGGGCATGAAAGACGCAAATAGATACAATCTTTTTTTTTTTTTTGAAACGAAGGCAAAAGCTTTGCCTTATATTTATTAAGAAGAAGAAATAGATACAATCAAGTTGTTGGGCAAATGAACAACCATGGATGAGCAAAACAAGAATCCACCTGAACAATGTGAATACATACAATGATGTATAAAAAGGAACTTCCCCCACCACTTAGGAGGGCATGGTCAACGCATCACCCCAGCAAGCTGCCCACAGGCCACGTAGGCTTGGATGCCAGGAACGCCTAGCAGAATGTCAGTGTCGCCTGTAGAAGACTGAAGAGGCTGCCGCTTCACGGGAAAAACACAAGAAAAGCAGAGAGAGAGAGCTGAAAGATGGCCGACAGCTCGCACCAAGACGGCCAGATCGAACAGCGTAGAGGCTGATTGGATCGAGCTCCCAGCGGCCATTGCTTCCAGGCAGGTCTAGCTCTCCGGCGATGCAATTTGGTGGAAGGAGAAATGGCTAAGCGCTTGGCTTTGGAGAGAAAAACAGTCAGGGTCTTAGTTTGAGAAGAGATTTGGGGCAAGCTTTTACAATTGCATGTAGAGAATAAATCGATAGATGGGAGCCCGTCAGGAGCAGGGTGTGGATCTGAGCCTCCTGCTTGTCTCTGATGCGTTTATGAATGAGGAAGGAAGCCTTGGCTGTTTGGGAAAGTGAAATAGAACAATGAGGTGGAAACATGAGGCTGCTGCTCTGTTAAGGTGACAATAACAGAACGGTGGTTACGGCACAACCAATCTACGTGGAGGGGATGAGACCACCATTTGGTGCTGTCACCATAGCTCATGCCCTCAGCAAGTCAGCATAAGAACTGTGCCATTGCTAAGTGGCAGGTTCCTGTTTGGTACATTCCTCTCTATCCAATGTAGCCTAATTTTACCAATAATTGCGGGACCAATTTCACAAAGGCTGGTCCAAAAAAAAAACAGTTTGAATAAGATATCAGCTCCTGTCATAGCATTGCCATGCAAATCAACCACATACGTCGAGGGATCCACACGTCATTGCAGAATACTGGAACTAACAAGTAATAGCAACAAAAGTAAAAAAACATGTTTCTTATTTGCTCCAAGTTAGCAGTTCACACAGATACAACCCCCTAATCCCACTTATCAGCTCTAAATAATGTTTTTAATGCAAATATCAGCTCTAAGTATTCAGTCCTGCCAGAAACAGCACCAAGATATTTTTACCTATTACTACTGTCCTATTCCAAGGTTCAAAAAGCGCTAGGTAATGTTCCTAGTTTTGCTTCTGCCTAGCGCCTATCTTGCCTAAGCACACGCCTAGGCGCGGTTATGTTTTGAAAAACAGAAGGGTCAAGCTGCATTAAATTTGATAGGTCGGGTTAGAACTTACATAGAGGAGCTTGAAAGGAAAATAAATGCAAAGAACTCCTCTAGTTTGACAAAACAAACCCTTGATTGATGAAAATCACAATTCGGTCCTTCTCCCCCAGCCTTGCGCTGGATCTTTAGAACATGGGCACCCGCGTCGTTATCGGGACTTCACCACTTGGGACGAGGCAGGCTAAGCGCACCATGTAGAAGCAGGAGGGCCTCCGACTTGGCCAACTGGCTTGGAGGTTGAACATGCCGCAGCACAGAGGAAGAGGCTTCTGAATTGGAGATGACGCCTGGGCTTGGAGTGGCCTCCCTATCGGCAAGAAGGGCCAACGGCTTGACAGTGATAGCTGTCGCAGCGGCATTGGGGATGAACTCCAACAAGAAGGATCAGCTTCAGCAACCCCCAAGAAGCTCTAGATCCGTACAGATCAGGAAATGATTCCCCATCTTCCTTCCCTTCGTCGCTGAGACGACCTAGAAAAACAGAGAGCTCCAGATCTACAAAGCTAGGAGCTTCCCCGAGCTTTGCGCTTAAGCGCACACATAACACGATTAAGTGCTAGGAATTTTTCTGTCGCCTAGCAACTAGGCGCGCGTTTTTGAACCATGGTCATATGAGCAAACAAGGGAAGAAAGCTTGCCAGCAAAATAGTGTCAACGAGCAGCACTCACTGAAACTACTCAAACCAAAAACACGTACAAGAGTGACAACACAAGGTTGCCAAAACAGTGTCAACAGCGGCACCAACCACCTTATAGGGAAACGAAGTTTAGTATTAAGCGAGTCAACGTTTATGTACTAGATAGCATGGTAAGGATGCAAATGGCATGCCTGCAAGTGCCGCATTACGGTACATCATACTGTTCAATTTTCAGCCATGGTGAACTAGGTACCGAGTTTTGCGGGGTAAGCGGGCTACAGTTTGCATCCCTCCTGGCACGGCCATATGGACCATGTTTAGACAAAAAGTAGATCATCAATTAACCAACCAGCAGATGGGTGGGTCAACTCAATTGCTCAGACTTCAGAGTGCAACAAATCGACAATGGTATCAGCCCTAATGGAAGCTATAATGCTCAAGGTCACAATCAATCTGTTTAAGCAAATGAGAACAGATGGCTATTGGTTGGAATAGAGCGGTGTAGAAAGGAGCAGAACCTTCGTATTGCTGGCCATGCTCGGCTTGAGAGGACTCCTCACGGCGGTGCTTCTTCTTCTTCTTTTTGACGCCGCCTTCCTTGACATCCAGCGGCTTCCCCTTCAGCTTGAGCCTCCCGCCGACGACGTTCTGGTATTCCGACATCTCGCTGCTGCTTACATCAAGACGAAGAAGAGGTTCAGCGAAGCAAAATCACATCCGATATTCCGATGGGTCTGCGGGGCGGGGTGGAAAGCGAAATCCGGAACAAGGATGCCACGGAGATTTGAATCGCAGGGAACGGTAGAACAAGCTATAGACGAAATCGATACCGGCACAGGGAAGTTAGGGCTTACGTTGCCTAGCAAGAGGAATCGGTCCGCATGTATCTTCGATCCGCGCGGATCAAGTAGAGCGCGGCAGGAGGAGGCGGCGCGCGCTTCGGTGGGAGGGGCCGCTTGGCGGCGCCGGCGAAGATCGTGGAACGGCGGCGGTCGATTTGGGGGAGGGGATTTAACGGTACGAGACTACCGGCGTTGGGTCCGTTCGGTGGTACTCGGAAGTCAGACGTGGAGTTAGGCCGAAAACAAATTATATGGGCCATGTACTGTTTAGGCCCTAGGCTGGAAATTAGATGCTAGTACATGCATACAGCTCACGAGAACAAGTTTTTTGTTTTATTCTCAAAAAAAAAAAAAAACGAGAACAAGTTTTTTGTTTTTGTTTTTTGAGATTCCCACGACAACAAGTCGATAGCATGCCCGTTGCGTCACATGTCCTTGTACCTCGTTTTGAGAACATTTTGTCAAAAGCGAGCATGCTTGACGAGTTATTAATCAGTAATAAAAATGTGGGTTGATGGACAAAAGTGGGCAAGTTTGTGTTAAGTGCATTTTACTCAACAAATATCCAAGTGAAACATGTCAAGATACATTAACTTTTTGGCAAACTTAATACAATTATTTTAGGACGAAGGGGAGTAGTAAGTTTCGGACCAAGAAACAATTTAGTTCCACAAATATCTGACAAAAGAATTGATGTGTTCGTTGTTTCTAAACATTTCCATCCTCCCAAGCGGGTTATCTATAGAAAGCTCATCATAGTGGTCATCGGATCCGCACTCCAACTATGCACTCGGACGCCACCCTATATGGCCTCGTATTCTATCATATTTTGCTCCTAACGTTCCATGCCTATTCCACCACATCAGAAGGATGTTGATTCGTGGTTTCCCTCGTCTCTAGATGCCTAGATCGAAATGTGGACTATCCTCTGGTGGCCAGGGTTCAAAGAGTGTTTTACCCCTTCTTCGTCGCACTCCGGTAACATGTTGTGCTAAATACACCGATCCCACATGATAGAGTAACTTTTTAGAACCTGACCATACGCGTTCTCGAGATGTAAGTGGTGGACCTATTCGTGCTTCGTGGAGGAGTCTTGCGGCATAAACAAACGTCTAAGGGAAATTGACAACAGAACAAGTTATAAGATAAATTCATATTATATTTTGCTCGTTCATGCAAAATGTGACTAATGACCCTATTATTGGATAAATAAGTTTTAACTCAATATTAGTGTTACTTTTTAAATTTACAGAACTTACAAGTATGTTTCTACAAAAATGTGTCCACCAATATGGGAGTATCATTTTAGAGAACTCAAAAGAGATTAATTGGCGGGTAATTAAGATCTTGAGCCTAGACGTTCGTAGAAGTAGAGTGGTACCCCACGCGTTGCGACGGATATGTCTTACAAAATCTAATAAACACATGAAATCTGAATTCGACTATAGAAATATGTAAGCAAAAAAGAACTTCACTTGATTGATAAAACCAATTTGGCATTCCCGTGACACATTATTTTAATTTTATAGTTGCATAGCGGGGTGGTGTGATCTTATCATTCGAATACAAAAAGATATCATGAAAATTTGAATGTAAAAGAAGATGGCGTGGATACTTATATATAGTGATAGACAATAGGAGTGGCATTAACAATTGGTTAGGCTAAAAGAATCAGAATAAGTGATGTAGAATTGTAGATATCTTACATGTTGAGATAAAAGTATTAATTACAGTGAACTTTTGATGTATAAGACTATAAGATTTGCATCTGCGTGTTGCTCTATCCGGCTCGACAGTCGATACCGAGCGCAACCGATCCATTGCTCAACTGCATGAGCTGGAGCTGGACGTGCACGCCCATACCGTTTCCCGTCGCCGGCGCCGGGCGTCCGGTACACCAACCCAACCCCCACAAAAAGCGGGGGCAGAAAAACAAATAAAACCAAAACAAAAGCGAAGCGCAGCCCAGCGAGTGGACGAAAGCAAACGAGGGAAAAGAGAGGGAGAGGCAGCGCCAACGTCCTCTGCCACCAATGGCGAATCATTCGCTCCCCCACCACCTCGCCGGCGACTGCTCCGACGACGATTACTCCGCCTCCTCGTCTGCCACCGTATCCTTCCCCTCCTTCTGGCCCCCCTTCCCCTCCTTCCTCTCCGACTCCGACGCCCCCTTCGTAGTCCCTCCCCGCCACACCGACCGCTGCGTCGTCGCCGCCCAGCAGGAGACCGCCGCGGCGTTCCTCGGCCTCGATTTCCCCGAGGAGGAGGAGTACGACGATGAAGAAGGCGGCGTCGAGTGGGCGCCGCCGGACGAGCTGGGCCTGCCGCTCTGCTGGGACTGCCTGCAGCTGGAGGAGGAGCACGAGGGCCACCACCAGCGGTGGGACGGCCTCGGGCTCAGCGACGCCGAGGACTGGGAGCAGGTCGCCGCCAGGGCCGAGGACGAGGCGGCGTCGGCTGCGCGGGGCCTCCAGTGGGAGGAGGTGCTCCTCGCCGCCAACAGCCTGGGCGGCCTCGTCATCGACGACGTCGACACGTACCTCCTCGACGACGACGAGGACGTGCTGTTCGGGCACCTCGCCGCCGCGGAGGCGGAGCAGGAGCCTCCGGCCAAGGGCGGGCGGGCGGCGGCGAAGGCCGCCGTGGACGGCCTCCCGACGGTGGTGGTCGCGCAGGCGGACGGCGCCGCGCAGTGCGCGGTGTGCAAGGACGGCATCGAGGCCGGGGAAGGGGCCAGGAGGCTGCCGTGCGCGCACCTCTACCACGGCGGCTGCATCCTGCCCTGGCTCGCCATCCGCAACACGTGCCCGCTGTGCCGCCACGAGCTGCCCACCGACGACGCCGACTGCGAGAGGTGGAAGGCGAGGCCAGCCGCCGGTGGGCGATAGGAATTACGCCGCTGATCGAGTAGATGGAACAGGATTACAGGAGGGAGAGGGTAATTTGCTGCACGGGCTAATGCATTTTGCAGTAGTCAATTGTGTTGCGAAAATTCTTTTTGATCAGGATGGAGAGAAAAGGGGATGAAAGCGAATTTCTTAAAACAGTTCATCAAAATCTTCGTATCTCATCAATATTGGACTAAGTTAATTTTCCAACGTGAAATCTGCCCCGTACCCCCGAGTCGCTCCCAGGCGACCACGGGGGCGACAACACCGCGCCGCCGCCAGCACCTCCCTCCCGCGCCCCTCCCCGCCGCTGCCGCCGCCGGCCTCCGCGCCGCGGTGGTGGCGGCCTCCCCGCCGCCACACAACTGGCTGGTGGGGGTGGGCCTCGCGACGACTTCGCGCGGTGGACGCCGGACCCGACTGGGACGGCGACGACGTCTCGCCGGCGATGGGAAGCCGGAGCGGCGGCTCCGGGACCGCAGTGGCTGCGGGGGTGGCGGATCCGGGGGCCTCGTGCCCGGATCTGGGGCGGGGCTGGCCGCTCCGTGCGGGCGGAGGGTTGGCCTCGTCGGGGGCCCCGGTGGCTCCGGCGGGCTGTGTCCTGCGGCGGCTGCGCGCGGAGCTCGGACACGGCGCCTGGGGGGCTCCGTCGCTGCGCGGGTTGGCCGGGGGGGCGCGGGCCGGCTCTTCTTCGCCGGCGTGGGGCGCGTGCGGGCTACTGGCTGCAGCAGGGGCGTGGCCATGGTGGAGGAGGGGCGTGGCCGGGCGGCGGCTGCGCTAGGGCTTCGGAGGAAGCCGGGGCGGCGGCCCCGGATCTTTTCGGCGCGGGCTGCAGCGGTGCGGTGGGCGTGCGGGCGTATGGCGGTCGGCACGGCTGCTCTGGAGCGGCGTGGCGGCCGGGGTTTGGAGGTGTCGGCACTCCTCCCGGCGAGGTGCTCGGAGGTGCCATCCGTTTTTGTCTCGGGGCCTCCGCGCGGTGCAGAGCTCCGGGTGCAAGATCGTTGGTTTCGCCGCCTCCGACTCTGGAGGTCGGGTGGGAGTGATGCGGCAGGGCTGTCTGCATCTCCGGCTGTTCGAAGCCGGACGAGAGGATGTCGGGGCGGCGGCCCCGGAACTTGGTTTGCGCGGCGACTACCGTGGCGTGAGGTGACACGGTGGTTGCGGCCTGCGGCTTTGGTGGACTGGCCGGTGCTCGTGGGGCGGTTGCGGGGTCTGCGATACATCATCGGGTGAAAGCCCTGCCCTGGCTGTCGGCCAGGGCCGACGATGGCGACGCCCTCGGGTGCCGCTTCCTTCTTGAAGGCGTTGTCGAGCTGGTGCTGTTGCTTCTTCGCGTCGGGTTCTCCGGGGGAAACCCTAGATCCTTCGCGGGATCTGGCGAGGGCGGCGCTGCTGCGTCGCTTGCCTCTTGGGGCCTCGTTCTGGATGTTCCATCGGCCAGGGGACTAGTGGAGGCTGTTGGTGGTCGGCGGCGGCGAGCTTTCGTCTTCGGCTAGGTGGTGCGCGGCTCTGGGGCCGGCGTGGAAGTCGGAGCGGCGGCTCCGGACATCGTCTTGCGTTGAGGTCGCCTCCGCCGTGTTTGTGTCGGTTATGGTTGCTTGGGCAACATGGTCGTCGACTCGTTTTTGGGGGCGTGGCCTTGGGGCCGGCGTGGATGTCGGAGCGGCGGCTCCGGGTTTTCTTCTTGCGTTGAGGCCTTCTCCGCCGTGTTGGTGTCGGTCATGGTTGCTAGGGTAGCATGATCGTCGACTAGATTTTGGAGCGTGGCCTTGGGGCCGGCGTGGTGTGTTGTGTTGTATGGTTTTCGGACGGTTTCCCTTATAAACCGTCCAACTTCTATCGGTTTTCGGCCGGTTTTCCTTATAAACTGGCCAATTCTTTTCTTCTATATCAATGAAAAGGCAAATGCCTCGTTTCGAAAGCGAATTTCTTTTTCCTGTACAGAATGATTCGAATAAGGTGCATTTTGGTTTGAATAACGGTGTATGTAGAGGAGAGCAGATGAGATTGCTCCCTTTCCAATGCATTTGGAATGCAAAGAGGAGGGAAGAGAATCACTGACGAGTCCTCTCTGTTTCTAATGATTTACATGCTAAATTCAGTACACTATACTACTCCTTTGCTCAACAAGTCTTTACTATATTAAATGGGAGTTCGTACGTAGGTTCAACCGAGAATTCGAGAAGTGAAAAGTGGAAAATTTCACCCAACCTTCGCAGCGCGAAGTCTATCGATCCAGGCTTCCTTTCCAGACGAGCGATCTTTAATGCTACCTTCCTTTCCCGACCCAGCCAATCGTTTAGTGGCCAAATATTCAGCCGTACGAGCCAGGGAGACTAATGCTCTTTAATGCTCATGCCTTTTATTTTCCTCCAATCACGTCAAAATTATTTCCTTCCACAAATACTGCACTGGTGTCGCTAAACTTCCATATTGCAATGTTTTTGAAAACACAAACATTGCCGCCCTGGGACGCTCAAGAACAAATATCATATACTTTCGCCTAGCTCCGGTGCGCTCAAGAACAAATATCATATACTTTCGCCTAGCTCCGGTGTCCACCCAGGGCACGACTCAGTTTCCGCGACGCGCCGCACCAACGACGCCGGTTATCGCGACGACCATCGGGTACTATCTTCTACGTGCTTCGATGGAACCACGGACAGAACCAGAATCAAATAGCTTATTGAAACATGTAATGGACAATACATCAACAGGGGATGGTAGCAAAACTTTCGAAGTTTCTTCAGTTCAAGGGAAATTCTAAATTTTCACCGATTCAAAAACAGAGAAGTAATTGTCACCGATTCAGATGTTAGTCTTGAAATGCTTAGCCCTCTATCTTATTTCCTATCCATCAAATGCTTAGCCCTCAAATAACCTTTCAAAAATCAAAATGTTAGAAGTTTCACGTAGCACCTCAGCACCAAAAACAAATCTGGAGCAACCTAGGATTTAAATGAAGAAATCTGGAGCCATTGTCATATGAATTAAAACATGTCTAGAGCAATTTTTTTACCTTCAGCTGCAGATTTTCAAGAAGACACATCTGAGGACGTTTTATATGAAAGGCACATTTTGGAAAATTATGCATGGGTTCGTGTTTGTCAGGCTATCAAATGTCACATCTCAAACAGCCCCAGAATAGAGTTGTACTACGTCAACCGTTATAAATTCACATCATATAAATTGTGGCATATGAACAAACTTAGCTAGCACTAAATTGATTTACCAACTGATGCATTACTAAATTCACAGCAGTGTACCATATGGCATCATCAAAGCGTAATGGTACACGGGTTCCATTCCAAGACCTAACGAATGCCAGCAATTCAGGTACATAGCTCACCACCTCTTTTTAATTCCAGTTATTTATTAGCATGTAATAAAAATGTAATGACGATGCAGGAGTAATACCAAATCCAAAAGAATTGAAAAGACAGAGGGATAGGGAAAGATATGCAGCAAAGAAGAAAATTACCGCATCTAATCTCAATGAAGTACAGAGTACTTCTAATACACTGGCTGCCATATCACCTGGTATGTTCATTATTGACACCAGCCCAGATAATGCCCGTAATCATAAACATATTCATGGGTTCGTGTTTGTCAGGCTTTCACACTCCAGTAAATGGCACTTGCCAATCAGCTATCACACAAAAGCCATACACCCCAACTACAGAAGGTGATGTTTAACACCAGAAAGAGCATCGTTATCGGTGATGTAGTCTAAAATCTTGTTACCCACAGGACAAATAGTAGATCCAAAAGAACTGAAGAGACAATATGATCGGAAGAGATATGCAAGGAAAAAAGCTGCAACATCTAATCTCAATGAAATACAGAGTACATCTAATACACCGGCTGCCATATCACCTGGTATGTTCATTATTGACACCAGCCCAGATAATGCAGTTATCAATAAGCATATGCATGGGTTCGTGTTTGTCAGGCTTTCACACTCCAGGAAATGGCACTTGCCAATCATCTATCACACAAAAGCCATACACCCCAACTACAGAAGGTGATGTGTATTTGGTAATGTAGTCTAAAATATTGTTACCCACAGGACAAATAGAAGATCCAAAAGAACTGAAGAGACAATATGATCGGGAGAGATATGCAAGGAAAAAAGCTGCAGCATCTAATCTCAATGGAAAACAAACTACATGTACCACACAAAATGGGTCACGAGGCGCCAGAGGCCATGGCGGGCGGCCTGTCGAGGGCCCTGCGCCGGAGGTGGAGAGGAGCATGGGATTGATCGTTGGGCTTGGTGAGGAAGAGGAGAGACTGAGGAGTGAGGATGGGGATCGGTGGTTTGCAATGGCCGGCTCTCAGCTGGAAGGAGGAGTGAGGAATTGTGGACGGGGTCAACGGATACTAGGAGAGGCAGAGAGTGAGAGTGGTTATTTTCTTACTTTTCACGTTCTTGGGCAGTAGAGTACTCCAAGCTCTTTCGTTTCACCTGCTACAACACTGAGATTAGCTAATTTAGACACCCCTCACAATTCTTCTTTACATGCTTCTGACTGTTAACTTTTACCAGTAAGCTAATTTAGACATATGTGCAATATTTGCCTAATTTCATTTGCGTTGCTGAAAATTCGGTTATTGGATATATATAATATGATTTTAAATTATATGCAGTTATGGAGACAATAGACACTGACATGATGTTGTTGGATGAGAACAAAAGCTTGCCGAGTTCTACTCAATCAAATGAGGTGAAATGAGAGATTCTTTCTATATAAATTATATATTGTCGTATTTAATTTTATGTTTCCGCATTTGTAGATCGTGCCGGAGCCAGAAATAGATACTATTGACAATCCGAGAGAATCTAACGGCATAGACCCCGATGCAATGATGGTGGTGGACGCTGAAAAATCAACATGTTCTACACAATCGAAAGTGGTGAGAATTGCATTTTTGTGTTAATATATAGACGATCTATAGATCCATATATTTTTTTTCATTTTAAATGGAGTAAGACACAATAAAAAAGAAATAGCAGTGCAACTACACAAAAGAAATTTATCCATATTTTTGCTATTTGTTGTAGATGGGAACAACCGAGGTTCACTTCAAAGATATGCCAGATATGGAGATTGCTTATAATCAAATGAAAAAGTACATCATGTCCTTCACTGAAAAAACATGGCTGGTGCGGATCTTTGATGCAAGTTTGAATCGTAATGATTTGCAATGTTTCTTCAAAGAGGGCGGTTGGTTAAACGGTGATGTAAGTTGACAATGTCCACATGCAGTGAAACAACGTGTGTTAAAATATCTAATGTGCTTCTTTATTTCCTATTAAAAAATATAATGTGCTTCTTTATTTCCTACAGGTGATAAGTGCCTACATTTATTACCTACGGACCCAAGAGCATCTAAAAAACAGATCGGGTGGGAAGGTATGGTTGGATAGCACACATATCTCGGCGATACTAAAGAGAGATGGTGAAATACCTATTAGTCCAGAAGAACATCCTCACTAACGTGTGCTTATTTACCTGGAACATGACATGGTAATTGCCCGTACATAAATTCTTAGTTTATAAAGTATAGACATTTCTTTTTCGTTAAAAAATTGTTATAACTTACTCTTTTTGGTTAGCTCTTCATACCGGTTAACGTGAGTAATGCACACTTGATACTGTGTAATGTTGACGCAAATAATCAATATGTACAAGTACTCGATTCGTTTGGTTCATGGATGAACCGTCATGATGTGAACCTTACGGTGAGTATATACTAATTTCGTACTCAGTTTTTATGATTGCAAATGTATATTATCTTACTCTTTATCTTTAAACAGCTTCAAGGGCTCGAAAACCATCTTAAAATTGCTTCTCTGCATCCTGATTTCAATAACATAAGTAGTAAGTGGAAGGACATTCAAGTAACCAACTGGCCTATCAGGGAGTGTATCCATGAGAAAATACAAACAGATGGGTACGTTAAAATGTAGCTTTAATTTATAATTGGAGAAAGTGTTAAGTATTTCCATATGTAGACTGATTAGTACATACCCATGTTTTCAAAATTTGCAGCTCATCATGCGGCTTGTTCCTGCTCAAGCTCATGGAAGAGTGGACTGGTCACGAGCTAGCACATGGTGTAACACAGGTATATATATTCACAGGGAAACATATAGGATCTATATCAAATCGGTGCTACAACTAAACATTTTTTAATAAATAATTTGCAGGAGGGTATGAATCTCTTTAGGAAGCATTTGCCTATTATTCTCCATGAAACTGTGTTCAACGAAATTAAAGGAAGACCAGAAATTGTTGAGGAGGAGACCAATAGCGGAGATGATAACGATGTAGAAATATTGGACAAGAATCCCCTGCCTACTAAAGTACCACAACCACCTGAGGTAGCCAATAAAACAACAGTGTCTTTGGCTCCGCATAGGATGCCAATTATGGCTAAGTCCAAGTTGCCAAGAAACAAGAATGAAATAGTTTTCAAACTTTGAAACTATATCATGTCCATTGACAACGAAGATTCACTTAAGTAAGTCAAAATTTTCCACCATATTTTGATATATGATATGCCAGTTTACATTATTATTATTTTCTTCTGGTTAACTCCATTGTTTGTTTCTCATAGAGAAGTATGGGTTCAGAGCTCCAAGCCATATCCAATAACATTAACTCTCAAGCAACTTCAAGACTTGTTAAAGGATGATCAGGGTATAGACACCTCTTGTTTCAACATGGCGGTAGGCGCAAATGCTACAGACGAGTATCAGCAAATTTTCAGTGACACTCAGCATCACTATATGGATCTCCAATTCTGCGTGAGTTGTTTAGGTTAATAATTTCATTTTACAAAAAAACACATATTGGTGTTTTCATAATTCTAATAATCCATACTCTCATTTTAGATCATTGTGACCGACTCCATCAGAGATCCAAGACTTCGTCCACGATTCAATACCAAACGCTGCACCATAGCAAAAATGTTTGATTGCTGGCCAGGGATGTGCTTACATGTCTCATCCTGCAACACGGTAAGATTGCTATTTTGATGTAATTGTTTGGGTCATTATGTAAGTAAAATTCTAAACATATGTTAATGCAGGTTATGTTACCGTATCGTACAGCCGGCCGCTACATTCTTTTTGATTTCAATCTGGGTGAAAAAACAGTTACCATACTTGATCCCATTCCTTTACCGGATATTTGGAAAAACAGTCTTCTCAAGAAGGATACATTGAAGCTAAAAGATATTTCATTCCACCTTAACATTGCTCTTGAAGACGCAATTCCTGGCTGGAATGATGATGTTTTCCTATGGCGTCGTGTTAAACCAGTGGCATTGCCAACTAATCATGACAGGTTAGAAACTTGACAATATGTATATTTTCTAATATTTCTTCTACACTTGTGCTAACGAAGATCTTCACATCTCTATAGCAACATGTCTGGATTTTTGGTTTTAAAGTTTATGCGATCATGGAATGGTAAAGAAGTTATACGACTAGATGCCAAAGTGAGTTCAGCCTTGTTAAACTTTAAATGTGATCTTTTCTTCATGGTTATATATACTTATATTATATAATGCCTAATTGCAGGATGGTAACCTACGAAACAAAGTGTTGGTACACATTCTGACGTGCCCCGACAACGAATGTGAAGGCAACATCCCTCAAGTTGTTAGAGATATGGTCAAGTTCTTGGGGATAGATTTTTTCATTTGAACAATTAACAATGATGTAATCTTATATCGTTCTGGACATGCACTTCAAGAAAAGTGCAATCTTATTTGGTTTTAAAACATTTTGTGATATCTTATTCTTACATATGAATATTTACATGTATTATTCTAGCAAAGATTACGATAAAAATAGGACCCGTAGCAACGCACGGGCATTCAACTAGTATTGATAAATGTGGACTGTTTGATCTCTTGGCTTGGACGGCTGGTATTTTTCCGTACCTACCGTAAAAAACCTCCCATGATGTAGCAACCCGACGACAACATACCTGCAAGCATATAGTACTACTCTAATCTCATTTTTCGGTTTTTGTTTCTACTGATAAAAAATGTAAGAGAATATACCACAATGGCGCCAAGTGAGCGGATAAATCGAGGAAGGGGTACGGCCACCTGAAAAAAAATTACATCGCCATTAATGATTTTTCTTCCTTTTGATGTAATTTAAAAAAAAATCATACTACCTCTGTTTTTTAATATAAGATGTTCTAGCCTTTTTCCACATTCATATGTCCAAAGTTGTATCTAGACATGTTTTAGTGTTCGTATTCACTTTTTTTTGTATCTAGACAACATGTGCAATAGCTAAAACATCTTATATTAAAAAACGGATTGAGTACTATTTAACTAACTTAGGAAGGAAACAAGCTATACATATTACTTACCAATTTATTCCCGAGAATTTGTGCATGGTCCATTGGACCAGGACGTAGGCAGAAGTCCAGAGGAATAAGTAGGCTATACGGAACCAGGGGAAGCTATGTTATTCGAATAATTTAAACTGTTGTGAGCAAATTGTACAGGCATAAAATACTTACTTGGGTCATGTGCGGAAACTCTTCTTACCATTTTGAGTACTGTCGCCAATAAGAAAGATCGTGTTGAACGTGTGCGGCATTACGGCCCACTGCCAGAGAAAAAAGGGAATAGTCAGTTAAGTATTGATATACTTATGAATGAATAAGAAACATACACTCAACCCAGATGTCATGTTCCTCCAGCAAGAGATAGAGTGCAACTTTTTAAACAGTAGCCAAGATCATCACTCTAGCTCCTATGCTGTATGAGCGCTTCACTATCAGTGGCGGAGCTACAGCCAACCCGGGGGGGGGGGGGGGGGGGGGGGGGTGCGCCCCCCTCCAGCCCATGGGCTTGCAAGGAAAAATGGCCTTATAAATGGTTTGCTTGCACTCGGAGATTTAGAAAAAAAAAGCTTATGTTGTCTATTTTGACCCATTTGTCCCCCATATGGACAGCCCAAGCTCCGTCAGTGTTCACTATCATAGCCAGCGTGAAAGCAAAACAGCAAGGCACCTGTAGCAACCCAACGACAACATACCTGCAAGCATATAGTACTACTCTAAGCTAATTTTTCGGTTTTTGTTTCTACTGATAAAAAATGTAAGAGAATATACCACAATGGCGCCAAGTGAGCGGACAAGTCGAGGAAGGGGTACGGCCACCTGAATTTTTTTACATCGCCGTTAATGATTTTTCTTCCTTTTGATAAGCATAAATACTATTTAACTAATTTAGGAGAGCTATATACATTTTTAGTCCCACAACTTGTTCGAGATGTATAAATTAGTCCCACAACTTGCGAAATGGATAACGACAGTCCCACAACTTGTATTGATTGAACAAACAGGTCCCAAATCATTTTGAAGCTGACACGTGGCGTTCTCAGTTTTACGGAAAGACCCTCTATATTTTTTCTCCGACATCTAAGGACCAGGGGCCGTCTTACACACAGGTCCCACATGTCAGTACGTGAGAAAAAAAAGAGCACTTGCACGAGTATTCGAACACAGAAACTCATGTCAAGGGCGCCTGCATTTAACACTAGACAACCAAATGTTTTGTGAAAACTAACGACTGATTGTGCTATTATCCACTAGCTTTGTCTGTAGCCCAATATGTTGAATTGTAGCTATGGCTAGCCTACGTGCTTTATGGTCTAGTTGAATCACAGCTATGATGATCGCGATGAAGAACATAACATCAACAGTTATGATAAATCCGAAACCTACCATGTCCGCTGATATAATACCTAGCCCTCCGGATACGAGCTATAGTGGATTTGATTCCCATCAACGTACATGGAGATCAATCGTTTTACTTAGAATCCGTGCAGTGTTTACGTCAAAATCTTCCTCAAACAATGAGTGGTTTCCACCGTGCCATCATGCATTCAAGTTTGCGGTTGTAAGGGTTAGTATGGAACTTGGACTAATAGGAGAACGAGCCAGATGTTTTCATCAAGCAACGAGTGATCTGCTGGTAGAGACACCACACTTGGCCTTCAGGTCCCCAGTTCCAATACTCTCCCTTGGGCCTTTTTATTTTATTTATTTCTCACATACTGGCATGTGGGACCCTGCGTAAGATAGCCTCAATCCACATATGTCTGAAAAAATATAGAGGGTCTTTATGCAAAACTGTTGACGCCACATGTCCAATACTCTCCCTTTGGCCTTTTTATTTTACTAGTAAATTTGCACGTGCCACGCACGTCTAATATTAGAAGATATATTTCCGTGAGACAAATAATATGACGTCAAATAATATTGCGAGACAATATACCATGTTTTCGTTTTGTTCTCGGTGGAGCTAATAATGTGCACAAATAATATGAAGTCAACATAATGTTGTGAGACAATATACCATCAATCAACTAAATAGATTCAGATAAAGCGGCTAGAAGCAAATAGGGCATCTTGCCCGTCAATGTTGTTGTCGATTTCAATGTCCGTGTCATCACCGTCCGCGGCAGCTTCGGCTTCGCAGCAAACATGAAAGCAGCGACAACTGCTACCTAGACTGCCATTTTTGGTCCAATGCAAACTTAGGCTTGTGCGGGAGCTAATGTCGCGTCCAATATCGTCCGGCAATCATCATCTTTGAGGAATTTATTGACGAATTGTAACCTGCAATAGATTCAAGAAAATACATGAATTGTCACACATGGTTAACACATATTTCACTGCAAATGTTAAACATCTTTGCTTGTCCTAATTCGCAGGCAAATATTAAACAGATATTTTTATGAAAAAAATCTACTACTATAAAAAGTTGTGAACTTTCATAGTAGCATCCGTGTTCTTTGTTGCACAGATTACCAATACAAGTCTACATGCTAGAAGATTTTTTTTTCAAATTATCAAGCATTGTGTCTTTTTTAATAATTCAGTACAAAGATGGGATTAAATCTAATACTTCAGTTGTTGTCCTTGAATTACATAAGTAGAATAAATCACATGAAAAGGGCATTGGAACATTTACAGTAAGAAAGGATAAGAAGTATGGCTCCTCTTCATAAGCCTGGTCACCAATAAGCATTGCATAACTATCGTCACTCTTTACTTTACATTTTCCTCGCATAACTATTCAGCTTCTTAACCAATCTTGATTGGAACAAGACGAAAACATATGAAATCAGCAGATGGCCATGCTGCCCATACATAAAATTTTCCTATTGTATCTCACGGTGTCCTGATCGCAGTGCATCACGAAGAACATAAAAATTCAGAGGGGAGAAAATTACTGAGCATTTACCTTGACAGTAAGATAGTTGCCAAGCATGCTGTTGGTAGAATATCAAACTCGTTAGACTGCCTCGTCATCTTAACTTTGATACATATATGGCTTCAAATTGTACAGATACCTAGACCTGTCTCCAACGGATCCACGATGTCATTGGCAATCCTAGCAGTAGTGGAACACGGAATCAGATGAATTGCTTATGGAAAACTTAACAGAGATTAAAGCCCAAGATATTATAAGTTGTATCCACATCTGAATTACAACATAGCTCCGTTTTAAAAAATATAACATAGCATTGAAAAGAAAACACTGCTAACATATTAAATATGAGTATAATGAGCGAACATTCGGTCCATAATGATGTAACATCATGGTCAGATGTCTAAAAGGCACAACATATTAAGATGCAAATTAGTTTCAGCCTTGCAGAGGTGCGGACTGCAATGGAGGCCACAATAAAAGCCTCTCATTAGATCACTAATTAACAGAACATTATCTCTAAACACATCAAATATGCTTTTGCAGCTCCATCAAGCTTTTGGGTGAAGTTTACAATAATTCGAAGATGACAAACAACAGAATGCTAACCCGATTATTTTCAGCCGTAGGAAAAATCCAAGTCTGACTTTCTAATTCAGACACAAACCAGCGTTTCATGACTGAATCTTGCAAAATTTCAGCGTGTGCGCGCATTTCCCTGATTCAAGCGCCGTGGTGTGAGTGCTCCCCTGAAAAAACTCATAAATCTTGATTAGATGGTCCATCAATAATATTGATCAAAAGAAAGGGTAAGTTGCACAAAAAGTAATGCCAATCTCGTAAAAATAACGGAATTGTACATTATTAGGCTGCAATCAGGCAAGAAATTCAGTCTGATCGAACATGGGAATGTTCTAAAAAGTAAAAAACACAACCAAGATAATCAATATATAGAAGATAAGGAGCTCATCTGTTCTTCTAAACAATGAATGGCATTGGCACACGTACTGAAATACAGTACAATGCACGTCTTAGCTTAATTCCCTTCACCGTCACAAACAGTATATAGTTGAATTGAATAATATTACCTATCCTGTAATGCACTTCTAGCATGATAGAGCTAATCTACTGAAAACATGGGCTGATAATATTTCATCCGTAGTGCACCCTGACGAACTGTCAAAGACAAAACGATTACCCTGATACACATACAGGCGTACATTTCTTGAGACAATAATTTTTAACTTCGGTTCTCTATTTGAACAATTTGATGATGTCGAAACAATGGGAGAAACTGAAACCAATTATCTTTCCATATCTGATTTGTGGTATCATTAACTTTAGAAGGTCTTGGCACGTTCTAACTGGTACCAAGTGGACGCTGGGTTACGGGCTTACGATCGAGGTACTCAGAAAAGTGGATAGTACCTTGCTGGAGAACCTTAGGTTTGGCTGCTACAGGACCCGCTTCTTTCCCGAGCCGGTCCCGTGCGCGGGCGGGGGAGAAACCGTTGCCGCTCGTCCCCTTCATCCCACCTCCCTCACGCTGTCGCAGGAGGTGACGTGAGAAAGTTGGACTGGCTGGCGGCACCGAATCTGGGTGAGTGCCCCGTTGGCGGCGGCGGGGAACCTCGTCGATGCCAGATCGACAGGAAGGGCAGCGGCAGTGACCATGGAATCGCGTGGGGGCAGCAGAGCCTCCGCCTCCCGTGGCGTCGGTGACGGCGAGCGAGGACGATCCGGGCGATGGAGGATCGCGCCTTGGTGGAGCACGGCTAGGCAGGAGGCGAGGGTGTCCGCGTACCAGGCACCGGGGAGTTGTTCAGCGGAGGCTTCATTGGCGTGAGTTATGGAGCGGATCTCGTAGCGATTAGTTTCCTTCTTTTGCGAACAGAGGAGAGGCGGAGCGGAACGGACTATGTTTTACCGCTAAACACGGGACTATTCTCGACTGTTAGATCGAAGGTTGTACGGTCGCGATGTTTTGGATCTGCCCTCTCTCGCTCTTTTTATATTGGTATATAGATTTATTTCTCACATACTGGCATGTGGGACCCTGCGTAAGATAGCCTCAATCCACATATGTCTGAAAAAATATAGAGGGTCTTTATGCAAAACTGTTGACGCCACATGTCAGTTTTAAAATGATTTGGGACCTGTTTGTTCACTCAATATAAGTTGTGGGACTGTTGTTGTCCGTTTTGCAAGTTGTGGGACTAATTTGTACATCTCGAACAACTTGTGGGACCAAAAGTGTATATAGCTCAATTTAGGAAGGAAAGGAAGCTGTAAATATTACTTACCAATTTATTCCTGAAAATGTGTGCATGGTCCATTGGACCGGGACGTAGGCAGAAGTCCAGAGGAATAAGTAGGCTATACGGAATCGGGGGAAGCTCTATAATTTGAATAATTTAAACAGATGTGAGCAAACTGTAAAAGCATAAAATACTTACTCTGGTCATGTGCGTAAACTCTTCTTACCATTCTGTTGAGAGTACAGTCGCCAATAAGAAAGATCGTGTTGAATCGTGTGTGGCATTACGAACGACTTTCAAAGAACAAAGGGAATAGTCAGTTAAGTATCGCTATACTTATGAATGAATAAGTAAATCCACATACACTCAACCCACATGTCATGTTCCTCCAACAAGAGATATAGAGTGCAACTTTATAAACAGTGGCCAAGATCGTCACTCTAGCTGCTACGACAGGAAATCGTTGTGGAGTACCAACCGTCACTTTGTCCCACCAATACCTAGAGTTTTTCCGGGTGAAAATCTTGCATTGCCTTCGGTAATACGGGCGACGGGCGTTTTTGTCATTTTCCTCCTTGGGGGCGCCGTCTTGGATCCTCGCTACCCATGCCACGTGTTGTGAGGCTAGCTTGTCTCATCGGCGGGTGCGGGTGCGTGGACGTCGAGGCGGCGGCTTCGAGTTTGTTCTTGCATGTCGGGGCAGCAGCCTCAGATTGTTGTGCGGCGATGACCCAATGAGGCGGGGTTGCGGCTTGACAGTGGGAGTGGCGACTTCGTGCCACAACGGTGGCGAGGTTTTCTGCTCGGTCGATGCGTCCCAGAGTGGGCCGATCTTTACTATGTCGAGGCGACGACTTCGGATGTGGTGTGGCGGCTGGAGTCTGCGGGTAGTTGGCCCTGTGCCGTTTGGGCTGCGGGCAGTTAGGTTGTGCGGCGTTGCAACTCGGATGCGAGCGGTGGCATGTTGGGGCAGCGGCCCCCGATGGCGGTTACGGTGTATTGCGCAGGACGTGATGGAGTGTTGGATGTCGGGGCGGCGGCTCCGAGGTTTCTGCATCAACATCGAGCGTGTTTAGCCTTGTGTCGTGTGGGCGACAAGGTCACTCACGGTGCTGGTCGTCGTCGAGGCTCCCGGTGGGTTGATCTCTTTCGTCTACGTTGGAGCGTCCCGTATCTGCTCCTCCCATAGTATTTACGGTTTCTTCTCTTCGGCAAGAGTGGAGTGCCGGCCGTCCGGTTGCGGAGTTGTGGGTTCGGTTTGGCCCTAGGTGTTTTCGAGGTTGTGTGGCTCCGTCCCGGAGTGTTTGTTGTATGGTTCGCCCAGTTTCTTTCAATAATAAATCAGATACTTTCTTCTTAATTAATGGAGTATATAAGGCAAAGTTTTTATCTTCGTTTAAAAAAATATATCTGTGACAGTTTCGTCCACATTAGTTGTAACCAACAGATTATCACACGTTGCAATTGAGTGTCAACCTTCTAGCACCTTTTGAAATAAATACCTACAATGATGGCATCAAGAAATATCAGAACAAATCAATCGATCATCGACAAGTACGTTCGAAAAATGCCATATTGCCAACAATATCACCTTCCCCGTCCACTGTTTGATCTCTTAGTTTGGACGGCTGGTATTTCTCTGTCCCTACCGTAAGAAGCCTCTGATTTACCTAGTTGATTCTGGTTACTGGGGCTCTTTGACTTACCTTCTAAATCCGTGTTTTGCCTCCTGCATGATCGGTATAGGACTGAGCCCAAGCATGACTGAACAAAACATAAACTGCATCTCCAGCTCTCATGTTCGCAGCACATGGCAGCTCGACTGTACACTGATATCAATGCCTCCCCAGTTACGATAGATGTGGCAACAGTGTATCCCAGTCCAAAATAGAGGAGGATCCCCAAACTGGATCAGCCTTGGCATCCGAGAAAATTCAGTGATCCCATGCTGGCGCGTCTCCCGTGCCAAATGCGATGTAATAAACAGAGCAGCTGTACCTACGTTAATAATAAAACACGGCCGAGGTTGCTTGCTCATGCGTAAGGTTAATTCTCCATCGATCCCCGATCGCCACTGAAAGCAAGGAGGAGGCACGAACTCCTTGCACGATGCACCTAGGATCAGACGAACGTCGATGTAGTATACTGTGCGTTACGTTACGCCCGGAGAGCGGAGAAGATAGGGCATTCAACTGCTCGTGCGAGTTGATTAGGAAAACCTACTCGTGAAACACTCAGATTTTCCGCAAACGCTTCAGCCATACTCCACGGCAGTATCCATGGTGCTTGCGTAGTGCCGTAGTCAGCGTTGAATTCCCCTTGCTGACGCTTTGACGGTGCAAGTAATGGCGTAGTGGTAGGACTGTAGGATTATATACTGAATTCACAGGAGTGCACTTGCATCAGTGTTAAGTCTATCTTAATCATCAGACCATCACTCAAGACAAGACGTATCCTACTCCTATCTCGATCATCACAGAAAACGAGATGCCCGTATTCTCACGTTAACAAGTGGGCGAGCACAATAGTATTTCCATGCACCTGAGTCGTCAAGACTTGAGAATAGACAACTTCTCTTTCAGGGTATGCATTGCAGCAGGAGGAGCGGTATCTGTTTGTTTTTTTAAACAAAGGCAAAAACTTTGCCTTATATTAATAAAGAAGAAGGTGCCCAATTTATTAGTGGAAAAAACCGGGCGAAAACCGCCGCTGAACCAGTGTACAAGCACAACTTCTAGAGGAGATGCCCGTATTCTCACGTTTAACAAGTGGATGGGCGCAATGCTACCATGCAACAGACTACCAGAGTCGTCAAGACTTAAGAATAGCTAGACAACTTCTCATCATTTTGCTAAGTTTCAGGGTATGCATTGCAGTAGGAGCAGCATCTGTTCCAGCCGCTGAAACAGTGTATAAAGTACAACTTCTGGATGAGGCACAGAAAGAAGAGGAATAATGCTACGCCGTGCTTCTGGCGGAAACATCATGTAAACGATATCTTTTTTCATAAGTTCCTTTGGATCTTGTTTCGATACAATGGATCAGGCACAATTCCACCGGATGGACAGAGAAACTGAACTAAAAATTCCCTGTCCATCCGAAGGAATCGGGTCTAGGCAAAGCAGAAACGCTATGGGTGATGTATGTCTCTCACCATCTATACAAGAATATCACCCCTTTTAAGAACCAACCCCTCCATTAACATCTACACGCCGGCTACATCCAAGTCAACAGCTCCGTCCTTTCTGCTTCGAGCCATAGACCTTCTCTGTAGCACACGCTGAACCCCTCAGGATGTCTTGCCATTTGACTCAGCTGGGAAGAAACAATGTGTAATGATCCCAGTTGAGCCATGCCCTGTTACGGAAGAATGGCACGAGCAGGTCACTCGGCACTGGCATAGGAAAATATCACCATGCCCGTAAAAGATCAGGATCTCGCAAACACTCTTGAGGGTTAGCATAGAAGTAGTCCTCTTCCTTGGGCTTGTCAGGCATCATCGACCTTCTTGAAGATGATCCCATCCGGTTTGCATGTACAGACTTGGTTAAATTAGAGAACTCATCCCACGGCAAAGAACCGCTCTTATAACGGTCGACTAGATCAACAATAAGTTTTCGGTCCAATAAGATTGTTTTCTTGAAGCCCATGAACCTGTTGCGGCAAGTACAAAATGATGCGTAAATTCCTCCATGGATAACAGGCCACAAGAAATCAATTTAAAATGATGGACGATTTATTCATGTAATACAACTATGACCAAGTGGACTAGTGGAGTATATACCTGCGGTGTCCTTCGACGACTTTAGCCATGTTACCATCATATGTTGGAACAAATATGTCACTTTCAAGTGACACCATATAATCGAGCGCTGCCATCTGTGATGAATGGTTCTGAAAGAACCTGAGATCAGATGGTTCCAAGAGCGTCTCCTTTCTCACCTATGCATCAATATCAATTTATTTTCAGAGAAGCAGGTGACAGAAATATGCGGAGAAATTATAGTAATGAACTGCTAATAGAGCAATAATGTAATCATGGATGCACATGCAGCACTTGGTCCATACCACGTTAGGATATGCTGATGTAAGAGAAGCCATTCTGCGTTTTCCACCGTATATTTCTCCAGCTGCAATATATATCTGCATACTTCTGTCGATACCCAGTGCTCTGAGGACAAGCGCAATCTCCTCCGGGGTTAAAGGACAAAGACCATCTTTTCTTTTAACATCAGAGTTGATGACCTTCTCTTTCCACCATGGGTACGCATATCTAATATTAGCAAATAACTCGGCTGTCAATATGTGATTATGTTTATATAGACTCACCCATCAATAATACAAAATGGTGTGCGAATCTGAGGTACGAGAGCAAACATATTTTACCTCATTCTCGTGAGCTCATCTGCCTCTTCATGTGTGCAACCTTCAGTACAGCCAGAAAAGGCCAGCATATCCATTTCATATCGTAAATGAAGAACCAAGAAAGGACCATTTTTGCGGAGCATCCTAATCACTCGCCTGCCCAACTCCTCAATTTGGGATGTAAATTTCAGTGAACCATAATTAACTCGGCAACGTAACTTCTGGATATCCAGGGGCAGACCATTATTTGCAAGCCTAGCATCAGTTCTATTAAGATGGAGAACCTTGTGCTTCCTAACCAAAGGAAGTATCTGTACAAAGTAAATTTAACATTCAGTATTTTCATTAAACTCTTTCCCAAAATATAAGGGATATAAGTTTTTTACTAAGTCATTTTTTTTGAACTTTAACCAAGTTTATTAAAAAAACATCCGTAATAACAAATGAATGCACTATGAAAACATATTTCATAATGTATTTATTAATGTTGAATTCGCATTGGAGATGTTCATATTTTTGTTCTAAATACTTGGTTAAACTTTAAAAAGAATTGACTTAAGACAAAACTATATGCCTTATATTTTGGGAAGGATGGAGTAACATTGTAGGGAGCAAAACATGCATCTAATCTAATTACACACAAAAAAACTGACCTGATTATGGTAATAGGAGATATCTGACCAACTAATAGGTGGCATTGAGTGAAACATCCGCTGTTCCACTCTTCGCTTCATTCTTGGTGGCAATTCTCTAAGTACGCGGACCTCACCCCTCAGAGAAGTTATAAAATGTTCAACGTCGAATATATCCTGAAACTCACTAAAGGCAAAACAGAACAATATTTGTGTAAGTAAACCTTGTCATATGGGAAACAGGGAAAGCATAAAACTGACTAACTATGCTAGAAAGTAAGTGGGAAAAGTAAAGTAACATCAAAATTGCAAGTGCACCTTGGGTCATTCCAAAATGATGTCTTATCCAGCTCGGGAACTATTAGAGTCACATTCAAATATCTTGCAATGACTACCATGTCACATATCTGATTATAGACAGGTAAAGAATGTGGGGTGTTAATGCTATAAAAATTGTCTGACGAGAAACTAGTAACTGAAAAAAATGCAGAGTTTCCAAGCTGCTTACAGCTGCTCGCATTTGGTTAAGCCCACCATTGCACGAAACCATCAAATAACCATTGTTCCTGTAAATTCCTAACAGAAAATGGAGACGGTAAATGATTAGGAAAAGCAAGAACAACTAAAAATCATACAAGCACGATGTAGATAAACAAATGTTTTATTACACTTGTTTTATACATATCACATTTTCTCTCTCAAAGCATGCACCCAAATGTATCAATATGCATTCAATTCCTACTAAGTGACCTTTACGGCAATTGGTGCTCTATGTAAAAGTAAAATTATGCATATCGTTTGAGGCCGCGTTGAAATAAAACCATAACATGTAAGCCAAACAGAAAATCACCAAATTATACCTTCATTGGTGCTACACAGTACTATCTTTATTGGAAGGAGAAAAACCAAGCTCTTAAATTGACAAGACCAAGCTTGCGGCCACCCATGTGAGTTGCTAAATGCAGCACAAACAATTGGTACCAAAAAGGTAAAGGCAACCCATAAATAACGGGTTTGGGCAACCAAATACTGGTACATGTTCCTTTCCCTCCATAGGCGATGATTACTCAATTGCGGTTATAGGAATCAAAATTAAAGCTGATTTCTTTGTCCAGAATGTGGAATTCAGAAGGCATGAACACATGGAACAGAAATGGAAACAGCCCACCCAAAACATTCATAAACCATAAACTCGTGGCAAAAATTGCAATCCCATGAACGACAATGGCGAAGCAGAGAAATGGCAGGAGCACTCACTCTTGGGCGGCAGCGCGGCCTCCTTCTCCAGGACGGGCACCTGCATCGCGAACCGCCGCGCCCCCGGCGCCATCCGGCAGGACGGCCACCCCCTGAGAACCCGCGGGCCCCAGGTCTCCCCGACGGCCGTGAGCTGCACGAGGCAGGTCCAGAGCAGCACCGTGGTGGTGGCGCGCAGCACCCACAGCTTCATCCTGCGCGACTGCGCCACCGCGGCCACCGACGGGAACCTGAGCCTGTCCGCCTTGAGGCCCACCGCCGCCGCCGCCTTGCACCCCATCTCTTGAAACAACGCTGACCGGCGAATGCAGGCGCGGGCCTATGCAAGAAGCATCCGAACGCAGCCCCGCAGCACGCCAAGATATCTTCAGCGCAGCACGGCGACGGGGAGAGACGCGCTCTATATATGAACGCTGCTCGCCGCGCCCAATGGCCGCACAGAATCGGCAGGAAACGGGGGGAGATGACGCGTACCGTCAGCGCCGATCCGGCGCCGGTTGCCAATTCTGCCCGAGCGCGTCGGTCACGCACGCGCCCTCTTATCACTTTCCTTGGACGGCCGAGCCCCGAACGGGAAAGAAACCCGGCCGGCGAGGCGCCAGCCAACCTAATCACCAAATGGGAAATGACACGGCCTCCGTCCGTTGGCGCCGCAGATAGGCGAGCGGGTGGCGGTTGCGGAATGCCGGCCGGTGGTGGATCTCCTCAACCGGGAGCAGGGGAGGGAGGAGTGGGAGAATGCGGGCGTGAGGAGGAGCGATTGGTGTGGGGACGTGAAGTTATTCTCGGGCCCTCGCGTCGGTGGTCTGGTGCAGTGGTGCGCGTCTGGCAATGGCGGACGTGTCCGGGACTCCGGGTAACCGGCGAGGGGTAGGTGGCACCGCGGACGGTGGCGATTTGCGTGGAGCGGAAATTGAGGCGGGCGGGCGGCGGCGATGGGCGCCGGGAGTTAACGCGCCCGGGTCAGGTGGGGCGCCGAGCGGTGGCTGCCGTTGGACTCAGGCCCCACGAAGCAGAGACTTCGTGGTCACGTGTTGCTGGAAGATAGCGGGTGATCGCTCAGCCATGGATATGGATAGAAGGAGTTAAAAAAAATCTCCGAAAGGAAATAGAAAATGGAGCTAAACTCAAACAGGAGAATAATTCAGTTCATGTGTGATGCATGTTCGTCGTGTATGTATACAGTCAAGCAGTAGACTGGGAAGAATGATAATAATTTCTGTGAGAGGGGCTACGCTACGCTGGTTTCACATGCACGATGATGGCCCGGCGCGTTGAAGAAGAAGGCAAGGCATGCGGGTGACAGATCATGCTGACGGTGTGCCCATCGATCGGGGTTGGGGGAGAATCCGATCCATCGCCCTACTGTAACGCGTGACAAGCTATTCTTCTTCTTCGTGCTCGTGCATGATCACGCTCGAGGGATACCATGCATGTTATTATTCCACATACATGCTCCAACGAATTCGACCAGAATAGTACTGAATGTGTACGCCTGATCCTTGGAACATGCATATCCTGATTGCATAACGTACCTGAATGAAGGCCGAAAAGGTCAACTGCCGTCTGCCGGCATGTGATTGCCTTGTTGGCCGTCCACTGCAGATGGCGAGCCTCATCTGCAGCTGCATCCAACTATCCAAGGACCGGAACTCGGCACAAGGCGCTAGCTGCGCGTGGGGACCCTGCTGCTTTCTTCTAGTTTTTCATTGTTAAATTTTAGCCGAAGAGCTGTTAAAATTATAATTATTGAACAGAAAAAGATTAATCCGGTTTATAAGAAAAATTGGACACAAAAATTATATAGACGACGATTTTCGGCTTACAGCAAAGTGTAAAGAGTGGGCTCAAATTTATCAACACAAAGTTTGATGATGTATCTTGGGATCAAGTGATCTCATGGTGCCGTAAGTAATTATCCGTATACCTTTGTGCACTAACACATGATATATGTGTGTGGTGTGTATATGTGAGGTTAGCAATATTTTCATGAGTTTGAAATAAAAGGGTCATGTACGATGACGTTAAGTGGTGATCGTCATCCAGATCGAGAAGTGCAAATTCCTAACATCTCGAAAAGATCATATGCTTGAAACCTGTCATCCATTTGCAATAAAAGAGACTCTCCCATGTTGTATGCGGGAGCATTCTACGAGACTTCACCGAACCGAGCGCAATAAAAGGTGGTCCATTGAAAATATCAAGATTGTCATCATCTATGTTAAGTGGAATACGCAAAGTAAAGATATAATCTTGAAAACTTTTTGTTTTACCGATCTCAAGATTTGTTAGTTGGGAAGCCTGTTATAAAATAGATAATTGTACTATCAGGGGACTCTCAAGTGAGTAACTTGATCGTATCGTTCGTAAAGATTCAAGATTTGCATCATTGGTATCATGCTTATTGGTTCTTATTTGGACTTTATCTGTTTTTGTGGCTTTCCTGTTTGTCGTGATCTTCGTGACAAGCCCAAATTCATTAAAAAAATAGATTTCATATGCATCTTCTATAGTGTTTTTTATATTCGGTGTTTTGTTGGGTTTAGGGAGGTTCCACTTCTCTCTTTCGTGGTATTTCCCCTCTTGCTGGTCCTTAGATTTTGTTTTGGATAGTGCTCGTTGTTATCTTTCCAACAAAGATGGTTATACATTAATCGTAATTTCTTATTAAAGGTTATCGAGGTTTAAATCTATGGTGTTTTTGTTGTTTTCTCTAGAAGCGGTACTACCGGACACGGCAACGGTAGTATCACCTCTCTTTAGAAGCGGTAGCATCGGTTGTTATAACGGTGTGAATACCGTCGAAAATACCTCCCATGGCCTCTCAGTCCATCTTTAGTGGAAACAACGCGAGACGATTTGATTAGATATTTATTGAGAGAATTGTTTTCTGGAATATGCTAACATGTGACCAAAGTTGATTCTTATCACGTGTCAATTATGTAATGAGTTTTTTTCTATTTTCTATACCAATTGTTATATGAAATTTTAAAAACTTTATTCTCGAATGATTTTCTCCTCCCACACTCTGCCCTCCAGCCTTTCTTCTTAACCGTAGAACACCTGGACGTCTCCACATGCCTACCAACCCCTTTCACTACGCAAGCATAGGTGTGGTGGCCATGGAAAAAGTCACTCGGGTTGGGGATGGCGGGGGAGAAGGACGCGAGCATCAGGACAGGAGGAGGCGGAGAGAGCACCATCTCCTCTTCCTCGCTATGTAAATCAGTATCGAATATATAAAGGAGTACAATTCATAAAAATGACTTCAATACCACGACATAGCCCTTGTTTACATGAGAAATGTCATCATTTTATTACTTGACTAACCATGATTGTTCCGTTCACAAAAAGAAGCAATGAAACAAGGTTCCATGTCCATGCATCTGTCGTTCTTGGCCTAACTCGATGGTGAGTACGCTGATGAACTCGGCGGCGTTGACCAGCATGCTACGCACTGGCATCCCTTGGAAACACATGAGCTATTGTCGGTACCCACTATCTTGCACCAGTCACGACAAGTGGTTGCATCACACGGGCCCTCGTAGACCTTAGGACCGCAATGCGTAGCTAGTGCCACATCTAACATAAAATCGAAAGAAGAAATTAGGGAAGATCATTGCAAAAAATAATAGTAAAGCATATAGAAGAACATGTATGTGTCTGGATATATACCTGATGATAGCATCACGAGGGCAAGGGAGAGGAACAAAATTTGGGTGGTCCTCATCTTGTTACGGCTACTGAGAGATATGTGTTGCACTATGAACTGTTGTGTGCTAAACGAAAAAGGGTCCATTTATAGAGATGTGTATCTACTGACCTTGAAGATAAGAACGAACATTAATTCAAATAATAGGAGTAGCTAATATTGGATGTGCTATAAAGGGAACAAATTAATATTATCAATGCAGATAATCCAAAAAAGATTGGAGTACTCCTCCATACCAAATCCCCCAATTATTTCTGGCCGCGTAGGCAATTATTAAGTTGAATGCAGATATGGACGTCAATTTTTTTTTTGAATGCAGATAAGTATTGGATGTCCTATAAAAGGAACATATTAATAACATCAATGCAAATAAATAAAGGGACAAACTCTATACAAACACCATAATCGTCAAATTTATTTTTAAACGCGGAAGTCACTTACAATTCCATTCCAAAAACACCATTTTACTAGGAAACCATGCGAATCCGAGTGAACAAAGAAGACAAAATCGAAAAGTTTTTATACAAATGTCTAGCCAATCCAATATGATTTTCTTTCATATAGACAAATGATGCTAGAGCATCCCAACAAGACCCTCTATTTCACCCTTATTTGTCTAGCCAGACGGCTCATACAACGACCAGACAGAGAAAGCGCAGCCAACCGGAGCCCCCTCAAACCCATCATAAATGTATTGACTGTCCGGCACCTCTCAAACCAAGAACATACTTGAGGCGGATATGGTGTGGTCCGGATTCCCTATCGTGTCCGTCACATCGAACCGGTTCAGGATGGTCCAATCCGACCCCACATATGCCCCACCCAGGACAAACCCTAACCATTTCAATCGCTCTGTTCGGATCCACCTCATGTTCTCTTCCTCCCTCCACTCCACCATATTCGGCCTCGGCAACGGATCAGTGTCTGACCATGGTATTGACTGGGATTGGCTAATGACGGAGGATTTGATCTCCCCTCCACTCCTTGTACGACGGGAGCTCGCACTACGCCTCGCCTATCACCGCTCTTGAACATGGGCGGGTCTTCGAGTTCTGTGTAAGTGGCTAGCAGGGCAATGCAACCGCTGTTCTGCGTCGTTCTGTGTCCTTTTGTCGCCCCACTCCCTCATAGAGCCACTCAATGTCGGCCCCACGACACGATCATTGCTCGGCTGGATGCTCGTGCCTTGTCCTTCGAGCCCGTGGCGGCGGGTGCCAGGGTTCGAGGCGCAGGAGGCTCGATGTGCCAGATAGAAGCTCTGCGATGCCTTTGCGCCTCCGCGGTGAGTAGGTCTGAGGACCGTTGGTTTTTTGACGACATCATGTGCCGGTCCTTGGACTTCACGAAGATGGAAGCCCGTCGTCGATGCAGCATGAACGCGAAGGCGTTGAAGGAGGGCATCGAGTTGTCCGAGCAGGCCACGACTAAGAAAATGGTTGCCACCCCCAATGCTCAATGCCTAGCCGGGGAGCAAAGACCGCACCACCAAACGCCTTGCCGGGTTACCCTGATACTTGTCCTCCTCCCATGGCCACGTCTTCGATGGGTACCACTGTCCCGGAGATGACAAGGAGAGGAAGGGCAAGGCGCCGTTGTAGACTCTTCTACACTCCGTATGTGTATAGTGGTCGTCCCTTTTGTTTAAACTAGATAACACTTCGCGCGTTGTTGCGGAATTTAATAGTGATATATGTTAGAAATTTTTCTATTGTAAGGAATATGAATTGAGTTGTTCCATTTCTTTGTTTAAAGATTAACTCAAGGCTAAAGATAAATATGGATGACTTAATGAGGTGGACCAATCAGACACTTGATGATGTGGCATGCTTCCATGTTGAGAAAAATCAAATAGTGGGGTGCTCCTATTTAGATAGAGAAGATACTAATAATAGATGTCTGAAACATTGCCGGCCGTCGTGGAACAATTAAAAAATAAGTATTAAACAAAAAATAACCTACCAGAGATGTTAGTGGAACATAATAGCAACATGAAATACAATTATAAAAAAAATGAAAATATGTTCTCAACAAGATCACATGGACATTTCACTCACTCGCCGTCTTCAAACTGCGGTGGGCAGAGAGATGTGCTCTGCCTCCTGGTCTGCACCAGGTGTCGGTCCAGTTTGAGGCATGTTTTGCTGCCTCGTGCTCGCACAGACAATCTCCACCCAAAAACAGCACGTGGAGAGGCGTCTCCAGCGCCGCCGTCTCGAGCAACATGTACGAAGCGATCCCAAGCACGACGGCGCCGCTTGGTCCAGCAGGGGCAGCAGCAGTGGCACCAGCCGCTCGTGTAGACGGCAACGATGACCTGGTTGATGAGCACTAGGAACAACCCCAGGACACCGCACCCTATCGCCGGCGGTCGACTGCTGTACAGTGTACACGCAGTTGGTCCCGTCGTACGCCACGGACGGGAGATCACAAATAATTTGGTTAGCGCGGATCCAAATAATTGATGAAAAATGGTTTGAGTTTGGAATCCATGCCTTGGAACTATAGGAGTAGGGTAACGGCGATCGAGCCGAGGCAGCCCAGAATTATACACACCAGCACTGCGTCTTTCTCCATATCGGCCAGGAACCAGCACGACAAGACCGTCCGAAAAAATGCAGGTGCACTGTCAAAAGGTGACCTGATCCGCCGGCTCAGTCTCTTGGAGGTGCTCATAGGGGTAGGGTATGCGTGCGTGTGTTCATAGGGGTGAGTGTGTGCGCGTGTATATGAGCGCTTGCGTTGTACTGTGTTTCTCAAAAAAAAAATTCTGACCTTCTGATCTCTTTGAAGGTTATATTTTTCTCGGTTGATATCACTAGACCGCCAAAGGTTCTGCATCGAAAGCTCAAGATCGAGTTATTACGTAGCATGTGGGCGTAGTTTACTGCCGGGCTCCCGTCACTCTGATATAACAAGTGCAATATGCATATGTGAAATGCAGCACTAGTACTAGTTGAAAAAGAGCCAGAAGTGCAGTCAGTTGAAAGAAATGTTAAATTAGTTGAGATTTGAGAATGGAGCCCGGGGGCGATCCTAGTTGTTTTTCTACTACAAAAAAAACTAAATTAGTTGAGAGTAAAAAAAAGTACTAGCTGCAAGAACAAATAAACAAAAACATCTGTTAAGAAGAAAACAAGGTTCCCCCCTGCTATGGGCCGTACTGTGCAGCAAAAGGAACAGCTCATGGGCTGGCTAACCTTGTGAGGGAGAGCTCGGCCTATGACAAGCACCCACGCTGGATAGTGGATACCCGCGCGGCGCCGAGAGTGTGCTGAATAATCCCACCTCGGGGAGGCAAGGAGAGGCGCGGGCGGTGGAAGGGTACAAATAGGAGCGGCATGGGACGGTTGCAACTCAAAAAGGGTCGGTTGGCTATGTATGCCACGTCCATCCTTAGCTGATGGGTGCTGTATGGCTATCAAGACATATGGCCGACATAATTTCTGGGAATTGATAGGGTTGGCTCGATCTAGCCGACCCTCCATGCATAATGTTTAACTGTTGATGATCTTTTGTTTGGTGATATGAACTGTATAAATTTGTTGGTTTTGGTTCTTTGTGAACTGTTATTAGAGCATGGCGCGGTAAATGCGCGCTATAGTTGCGCTCGGTAAATCATTAAGTGTTGCGCGCTCGGTAAATCATTAAGTGCGCGCTGTATCGTATTTTACCGCGCCGCTTCGACCGGTGCTAGACGCGCTACTTTTAGAGCGCCGAATATAAAAACAGAGTTCATATATGAAAACAAAGTTCATACAAGCTCATATTTCATACTGGTTCATACTAAAACGGGAAGCTAGTTCATACTAAACGGAGTCGGCGTCGGAGTCGCCGGTGTTGTGGGAAAGCTAGTCGTCACCGGTGTCGTCGGAGGTGGTCGCCCAATAATTGTTGTTCAGAGGATGATCGCCGTCCAACACATCCTCCTCCCGGGCATCCAGCAGCGCCTCGGCGGCGAGCTTACTCGCGCGCTTTAGCCTCCTCGCGTTCTGCCGCTCCGCCGCTCGCTCCTCGAAGAACGCGAGCTCGTCGACGACGTCCCGGGGGCAGCGCTCGCGCCAGGACTCCATGGCGCGCTCGTCGTGCGCGGCGATGTCGAGGCGGCGCTGCCGCTGCGCATGACGGCGGCGGTCCTCCGCGGACACGAGCTGCGAAGGTGGCACCAGGTCGGCGGCCTGCTACGCGGTGCGCGCGTCCTGGAAGTTCATCGTCCGCGGGTGGCGGCCGACACGCCGCGGCGTCCTATGCGTGGGCGGCCTCGTGCGCCGTGTCGAAGGTGCCGAGGCCGAGCCGTTGTCCGCCGGCGCGTAGGAGTACGTGCCGTTCGGGAGCTCGTGGATGCCCACGTAGCCGGAGCTCCCACGGCGGCATCACGGCGGCGCGCTGGTGCGGTGGTGGCTGCGGAGGCTAAGCGGCAGGGAAGCAATTTCACAGCGAGCGCGCGCGGAAGCGGTGACGGTTTGTAGCGCGCGGGAGCGAAAGCGGCAGAGTTCGCGCGCGATCCCGCAATTTCCCACGCGCTGCGAATTTTTTCCCACGCCACGCTTTTTAGGGTCACTGTTGGAGTTGCGAATTTACGCCCCTGCGCGTTAAACCGGCGGTTTTTCCTACGCGCGCTGCTGGAGATGCAACTCTGCTCCAGTACGTCCAAACTGTTTACCTTGTTTGTGATATGAACTGTCATTTCACAAGCCTTTTTATTTTAAGCATTTGATTTTGTCAACAAAAGAATCTAAGCATTCTTTAATTCCAACTAAAAGACTGCAATTCTCAAAACAAAAAAAACAAAAAGACTGCATGATCGATTGGATGATATAACTGAACCGCCTTGTGGGTAATAGAAGGGGGAATTTATTTCACATGAGGAGTCCAATCCAGGCTCAAATTCAGTTCATCACACTCTGAAGAATAACAGCGTACGTAGGATAGACAACACCCTAGAAACAAATGAAATACCAGAGCAGGAGGAACACATTTCTACACTTCAATAAGAACAAGAATAGCGTTGCTTCAACGGGAGACGGCAAGATGTAAACATTGCAATGTACAGTGGCAGCTGGAATTCGGGCTGTGCACTGGCGCCTTTGTCGTCGTCAACCCCCTGTGTGTATACTAGCGAAAGCATCATCCCAAATGATCAGAGCTACTCCTTTCCACTTTCAGCCTTGCCTGCTGCTGGCTTCTTCTCGTCTTCGTCGTCACTTTCTAAGCCCTGCAAAAGCAAGAGTTGTGGTGTTAGCATGATCCATACATCATACAGCTTGAAAGACAATATCTAATATGCCTTGAGCACGTCAAACTCTGGAAGTGCTCCACAATATAAAGAAGAGACACCTATGTTGCGTAGTGGCATAGCAATAAGGTTTCTAGCTGCTAAATGGATTCAAGGACCCACTATTAGATGTCAAAGGTATGTGGTTCCACCTGGACATATATTTTTTGCACACGACATGGCTACATCACAACAAGAAACATGTAGAGATTGCAGAATTATTACGACATCTGTCGCACTAGAACAAGGAATTCCGAATGTACCACATCAAAACTACTCTCCAATGGTATGAAACACTAGAATGAATACCAGTGCCCAGTGACAGTATATGATCTAAGGTAGCAGGTGTACTTACTGTTGTACCATCTATCTTATCAAAGTCATCGTCTAGCCCATCATCATCGTCATCATCACCATCATCTGCAAGTAATAAGTTAATAAGAAATAACCAGAAAAAAGAGTTATGCACAAGAAATGCAGGAGCATGTAGCAATTAATGAGATGGATCGCAGGAAAGTAAGTAGCATACCAGGACCCTCATCATCACTGCCCAAATCCCCGAGAAGAAAGACATCCAGATCCTGCTCTCGATTGGACGAGGTAGATGTCTTGCTTTGCACTTTCATGTCTTTCTGTTCTGAGGTTGTAGCTTGTGAGGTCTCTGATACTTCCTTCTGGGAAATCACCTTTTCCTCCTCGGCTTTCACTTTCATCTCCTCAAAATACTTGGTCTCATAACTATTTGGGTTATATTTAAGTCAACAAGGAGGATCAACATTAGTGTGCAATAAAATTATAACATATGTAGCATCATAGTACTTGAAAAGCAAAACATTTAGCTCAGCAGAAAAAGATTGATCCTTACAATAAGAAAAGTAGAAAACAAACAAAAATATCTAGCCTCATTGCTCACAATTTCAAATTGCGAATTACACTAGGCTATAAGATTCATCCTTGTTCCTGTGACATACCATGAAGAAATATATGCAGGCATGATGCAGGTGAATTATGTGGAAGTCCAAAACAGAGTGACACCAACCAATTAATCACTGCTTGCGAACATAATTCTTCATTCATTAAAACAGAAGTGTTCTATTGGGTTATTGAACAGGTGGGATTTCATTAGCTAAAGAACCATGACTAGATAAAGTGTGACACTAGGATAAGTGACAAATCATCCAGGCTTCAGAAAGAAAAAGATTCTTCCAATCCCAATATGCAAGATCCTACAAGTTAGATTGGACACGACAGACTTTGAATAAACAATTCTGATGGATATTTATTTATGTAGTTTGAAGAAACAATCAGTCTAAAGTATCTAATATATCCTGGTCGTATTTTAATAAAACATGTTCTTCTGTAAAAATAGTTATCACTCGGGTAATAGGTCGCAATGGGCAACCATTCTGTTAGACAAACTGATGATGCAAAAGTTTGCCATGTGTTGACCAATGACCACAACATGTATTAGGATAACATAGCATGAGCCAACTTTAAGCAGGGAGGGTAGAAGACTTACCGTGTTACATAGTTGTTTACTAGCAAGAAGTAAATTCGCCAGAATTTACGCTCTTTCATGTATCGTGGGCATAGCTCATATCTGAACTTTGACATTTCCTGGATATAAGATAGCACTACTCAGAATTTTGATAAGAAACAAAATTAGGCACTTGTAGAATAACCTGATAGACTGGTAGATTTTTTAGTGGATATCAACGAGCTAATAACCAGGTTAACCCAAAAAAAAACTATTATGCGCGTTAACAGGGCGATAAATTAATAGACCGATGGAGGCTGAGCGAACTAAACCAGCAGTCAACTTGTAGAAACCAAGTACAGATCAAAGATATAGATCTCATCGTATTATAATCCTAAAGGAGAGAAGGTAATTGACAAACTATTTTAGTCTTCTGATAGGGTAGTCTGACTCGACTAAAGAAATCAGCTCACTCATTCCATATGCAGATCAGTGTTCATTTCACCATTCATCGCAAGGGCATCAGAGTTAATAAATGTGGTTCCTAAATAAAAGCACTCCACTTGATAACACGCTGGCAACAATCAGCGCACGGAAATATGGGCACTAGCACAGTTTGAACCAACATACTTTTATCACACATTACTATAGAATTAAGCCTCTCTTGATACTCATATTTGCCTCTACTTCTGGTTACCACAAAACTGGCACATCAGTTTCGGGACTCAAATTTAAGTCTAACACTGGTGTAGAAAAGCAATCATTGGTGCAATGTACTTTCTTATGTTTGTGTCAATAACTCAAACCATGCATTAGACTTTTTAGCGTTGAAGTGTCGCAAATCTCCCAATATTTGATCCATTCGTCAATACCCACTCATCTTAAAGATGTTAAAGTCAATCAAGATGTGCCGATTTTCTCAACCTATTACTTGCAACTTTGTGTTGTTGAGGCGTCCAGCAATTTGTCCTAATAACAAAGTAAAATAACAATCTAACTTATCTAGAGTACATTCTGATCTGTGCAAACTATGAAATAAAAATATCATACTAATATTTAACATTCCCCAGGTCTTCATTAGTCATCAATGTCTAAGTATTCAGTTAGCTATAACTATCACACCAATCGTAAATTAATCTATTGTCCAGAATAATGACCACTCTACTACTCTAGATTGTTTAAAACTAAAAACATTAACCACCACTCTATTAATCGAGTCATAATCCCCTATGGAATCACACGCACCAAAACACCCACTGACTGAAATGGTTCATGGAAACAAAACCTTGACTGCCGAGAGGACGAGAGTGGCGTGCCTAGCCTGCCATTCGTTCAGATCCTGACGCACATTCGACACCGTGGGCACATCCGACATCTCCGGCTCATCTGCGCAACAAAATTATCCAATAAGACAATCCAGCGCCTCAAATCCCCTAAACCCAACCAAGCCAACCATGAGTAAGCCGCACCTTGCAAGGGGAAGTCGCGGAAGGTGCTTATGGTCATGCCGTTGACGAAGTCGCGGAGGTCTTCGGTGATGCCGTACCGCTCGAGCTCGGCGGGGTCGGGACCCGACTCGGCCGAGGAGGGGATAGGCGGGATCGCGGGGATGGGCGGCATGGAGGGGACGGGGATGTCCGAGGCGAGGTGCATGATCTGGCCGGCGAGGAGGTCGGCCTGCTTCGTGGCCTCGGCGGCGATCTCGCGGGACTTGGTGGCGGTCTCCGAGAAGATCTCCTTGGACTTCTTCGCCGTCTCGGACACCAGCACCGACGACCGCTTGGCGGCCTCCAGCGAGAGCTCCTGCGACCGCTTCGCGGCCTCGCCGGCGAAGGACCGGGCCCTCTCCCAGAGATCCATGGCGCTTGGAAGATTCCGGAAGGTTCCCAAGTCGTCTTCGCTGACGTCGGTGCGGGACTACGGGGGGAACTGGAACGGAGGATATGGAGTTTGACAGTTTGTTTGCCAATCTGCCCTTGTTTGCTGCGATAATTTGCTTGTAATACTTTTCTCCGTAGTGCTAGACTGCTACTACTCACGTTCCCTGTTAAGAACTCGGAAATGGTAAGCACTCGTCTCGCCGTCTCTTTGCTTAGTACTCCGTTCGTTTCACGATATAAGATGTGTTAGTCATTTTCCATATGCATATCTATACACATGTATCTAAATATGTTTTAGTTTACGCATACATAAGTGTGAATCTAAATAACATGTGTTACACCTAAAACATCTTATATTGTGAAACGAAGTGAGTAGATACAAAAATTTCTAAAATGTGTTTAGATGCAGATTTTTTTTAATAAAAATAATATATTAATATAAGAAGATATCAGTTACTCTATAACAATATAATTTCAATAGCTAGTCGAGATACAACTACTAGAAGCCATTAATAAGTACAACCAGTGAGGGTCAAGCAGCAAAGAGAAAAACCGCTGAACTAATTAGACAACCAGCAAGAACTACCACCACTACGAGCCACACCCCGGATTAGAAGTCACACCCACGGTGACTCGGGATCTACGCTATATCAACTAAGGGCGTGTTTGGTAGGTTGGGTGGGCTGAGAGATTCCCACCTCACCCCAATTTCGGGTGTTTGGTAGCCTGTGTTAGACATTTGGGCCATGCCCACTTCATACGAAAAACGCTGCTCAGCCAGGCCCGGGAGAGAAGCTCAAATCGAGCTTCTCTGCTCAGCCTGGTCGAGGTCATACGGAAACAATTCCCACGTGTGGGCCCCACCTACGCGTCGCGCGACGCGAGCGGCCAGCCCTCGCGAAATCCTCTCGCATTTCCCCGTTTCCTTCCGAGCTACGGTGCTGGCGCAGGAAGAAAGAGGCTTTCCTCTCACGCATGGAGGACGGGATGCTCGGCCTCCCCACCGCCGCCTCGCGCCTTGGATTTGGATGTTCATATGTGTTTGAAGGTTAAAACTAAGACGAGTCACCAATGTCAATCTATGTTTTGATTGTTGAATTACACTTTTATGAGAGTACGAAGATTAGCGGAATAATTATATGTCACATGGCAATAAAAAATACAAGCAAATATTGTGTGAAATAGCCACAACAACATTGATGTTTTACAAACATGAAAACATGGCTTCAAACAGATGTCCTAAATTGTTCTGAGGCAAATATCCTCCTTGGTGTCCCTCGGTGTGTGTGTGTGCGCGCGAGAGAGAGAGAGCGCCAATGTAATCTGAAGCTTAGCTTAAAATGTGCTTAGACTTGAGTTTCTGTTGTGTTCTTTATTTAGGCTCTAGGCTTATTGCTGCACGGATATTGTTGTTTCGTTTCTATGAAATGGAATACAGTGGAAACCCTTTGAATCTGAAAACTAACAACAATAACATAATATGAAAACATGTATAACTAGGTATACCGTTTTCGACCTCCGCAACTTTTTTACACATCATAGTAAAACATCTTTTGCGATATATCAAGGTTTTACACTCAGCGTTCCAGGTTTAAAAAAGACAAATGTCTACGACTAGGAGTGAAATGGATTATGTGAAGAACGAACTTGGTAGAACTGAACTATTTTGCTGTAAGATAAACGAAGTGAGTTTGGCGATTTGAGGCCAACTGTGTTCTTGCGGGTGCCAAATGTTTAGACAATTTGATGCCGCGAGAGTAGTCATTTGTAATATTACGGTCCGTTAAAGCATGCTCTCTTGCATCTCCTTCTTAATTAATATATGGGGCAAAACTTTTGCCCCACTTTCTAAAAAAAGTGAGTTTGGCGTGGAGTGGGTCTCGTTTATTTTCAAATCTTTTACTTTTTAATGGTAATTCAAATCTTTTACTAGTAGCAGGATATGGGGCCATCTTGTTGCCGTGCAGATTCAGTTTCTACCTCGAGCCCACGCAAGAGAAGCAGGGCCGGGCCGTGCACGCGCCTGAGCATGGAATCAACACGGGCTATATACAATCAGGGCTATATAGGCCGCGTATATGTGATGGAGCTCTCCTGTGAGTCTACAGCCCGGGAGGAGCCTAGACATCATTTAAGACGAGGCTGGGCCAGAGGCGCTACTTTCGCCAAGTTCCAATCATGGGCCGCTAGGGTACTGTCGTTCTGCAACAAAAATGCCACCTCCGGTACATATTCTTAAAAAAAAAAAAACTACCTCCGGTACAAAAAGATTGTCGCTGCTAGCACTGTTCGTTTGTACGTGAACATGTGTTTTCCAGCGACATTTAATTCGGATCGGAGGGAGTACAAGGGTACTGTCGTTGTGCCAGCACTAGGCCGCGAATAGTTTCTCCAGGAGTTTCTGAAAAGGAAAATTTCCGGGAGTTGGAATCACGTTTCTGAAGAATTCCTCAAGTGTTCATCATTGTACCTCCCCTAGTGTGTTCATCAGCGCACTACAAAAAGAAATGAAAATCGCATCTAAAATGCAGAAACCTCACAGGGGTATTTCCGGGCTAGATCGCAGATCAGGGAGTCGCGGAATCAATCTACAGTGTGCAAGAAGACAACAAGAAACAAAGTGCCATCCACGCTTGCTGATGCTAGGTCCTAACGATTCTCAGAGACGACACGCCGTTGACGGGACAGTGTCCTAACGATTCTCAGTCTCCTCGATAGCTATAGCTAGGCATAGGGTCGTTATTTGAGAAGCAAATCCCTTGACACCAGGGATCGATATGCCGATTAATTCGGTGGTTTGCAGCTGCAAGGTTCTGCTCGCAATGAAATCTTCTCCGCCGGCCGGGTCACTACCTAGCTAGTGATCAGCGCCCTGTGGCTAAGGCCGTAATAAGTGAGGTCTGACGAGGACGATCGATGTACGCGAATCATCACTCGTCTGAAATCTAATCCATATATTATCCACTCTCATGCCAAGATATGTTTGCGAGGTCACGATCTCTGCACTCTAGACCGACGCGATCCTACACGGGGACAAAAACTCGCATGATTTAGCCCGTAATCCCGCTGTTTTCGGCTCATCTATAGTATAGGATTACGATCTAATTAATCACCAAAGACATCTGTTTTACGCTCGATCAAGAATATAATTAAATAGCTTGGATATAGCTTCCACCAGTTGGAATCAAGCAAGACGATAAATTAACGAACGTACGGCATGCATGAACTCTACTTACTTAGGCGCTTAGCTTTGATCAGCTGCAGGTGTGGCTATATAATCACAAGGGCATGCACCTCTCGCTGTCAGGCTGGCCAAGTGAGGCAAATAATTAAGCCACGGTCGAGGAAATCAATTCCTCCATTGAACTCCAAAAAGGCCTTGGACACCCTTATCTAGCCAGTCCCCACGACCGTAGAGGTACATCTCAATCTTTGGGACCTCACACCACAGCCGAGTTTTTTTTTAAATAATATGATTTTTTAATAGAAATTCGGATTCTAGCGCGCGGAATCAGAAATTTTGGAAAATATGGCGCCGTCGGCATGGGCCATGCCGAAAGCCCAACTTCGGCATGCGCCATGCCGATCGGCAGCAGCCATATGCAGCAGCCATGCCGATGGGTACCATCAATGCACTGTGTACTCGGTTTCTTTTTAATTAATATAAAATTAGGTTAACCGTGTCTCGGTTCGAGATGAAATATGTATAAAATATGTGCGTATCGATGAGTAGGTTACATTCCCGCGATCGGTTTCAAGTTTGATCGCCTCTAACTTCTTAATTTTGAATCGCAACTCGTACAATTATTCGACGAATTTTGTCAAATTCCTCGCACTCATTTGACCGTTTTAAATACATCTGTCAAAATAAAAAAGTTACAACATAACAGTTGTGGAGAAGGGTGAGGTAGATGTACTCGTGCAAGGAAATTTAAAACGGTCAAACAAGTGCGAGTAATTTGACAAAATTCGTTGAATAATTGTACGAGTTGCGATTCAAAATTAAGAAGTTAGAGGCTATCAAACTTGAAACCGATCGCGGGAATGGAACCTACTCATCGATACGCACATATTTTATACATATTTCATCTCGAACTGAGACACGGTTAATCTAATTGTATATTAATCGAAGGAAATTAGAACCATGCCGACGGGCGCCCTATCCGAATTTCTATTAAAAAATCGTATTATTTAAAAAAAAACTCCACCACAGCCAGCGTCCCCCCTCGTCCGAATGTCTGGGCGGCTCCAAGTGTCAAACTGGCGATGCATATATACGTATGTATCACCTGCACGATCGATCTGTATACGGGCCGGGGCCGGGGACTTCAGACCTTGTTGCCGAATTAAAGAACCGATCGAGCATGGCAGGAGAGATCGAATCCGGGAAGAGCTCACCGTGCCGGGGCATGCGGTTCGTGGTGCCTTATGGAGACACGCATTAAGACGAGCCGGCAATAGAAGTTCGTTTGGCACGACGGCAATGGGCGGCACATGCATGCATGGGCATGGCCACGAGTCGCCCTTGCTGCTTAATTCGAGCGTTGCATGCAGCTTGTATATACGTACATCGGCAACCGACCTGCTTTTCAATTTTTGTTATGAAGGGAATATAATACCAATTACAACTAGCCTCGAGACATTAAGATGCACACAATCAAATGGAAAAAAAGAAAAAGAAAGGAGAAAATAATCTCGTCACCGTGATCAGATCAATCACTCGCCGCGTCCGGATACAAACTACCGATACAATACTCGGAACTATAAAAGAGGTTCTTCAAAAGCGAGACATCCAAGAGAAAATAGTGCACAAGCTTGTCGTCGCCAAATATAGATTGTATGTTTTCATTCAGAGAAAATCTGACCTTTCTAGACAATGACTTCAACATTTTTTTTAAATGTCTTGAACAAGGATAATGTAATTGACAAGTACTAAGATTTTGGTTACTGACTTGCACAAATTTACCGAGGGGGCTCGGAATTCCCGGTAACCGCGGTTACCGAGGAATACCAGAGAAATACCGAGCAAAATTTTCAAATGAAATTTGAATTCAAATTTGTATATAATCTATTAATAACACTTAAAACACCTTGTAAGAAAAGTATGTCTTTCAACGTAGTGGTATGACCTTATTAAGTATATCTGTCATCAATCAGGTCGCGGGTTCAACCCATGTTTCGCCACATTTTTTAATTATTTACCTTTAGTTGCACTAATATTACCGAAAAGTTCAAAATATTAAAAAGAAAACAGTAGGCATCGCTACGACGGATCGAACTTGCGACCTTGATACGTCTCCAACGTATCTATAATTTCTTACGTTCCATGCTATATTATACCAAGTTATCACATGTTTTATATGCATTTTATATAGTTTTATGCATTTTCTGGGACTAACCTATTAACAAGATGCCACAGTGTCAATTCCCTGTTTTCTGTTGTTTTTGGTTTCAGAAAAGTACTTAAGGAAATATTCTCGGAATTGGACGATTTCTTTTCAGAAGTCAGTTTTTATTTGGGAACGTTCCAGAAAACCGAAGACGAGACGAAGTGGGCGACCGAGGCGGCCACATCAGGTCCTCGCGCGGCAGCCTTTCTGGCCGCGCGAGCACGTGGTGTGGGCCCCTCGGGGCGCCACCGACTTCGCCCTTTCGCCTACATATACCCCCCAGACCAAAAACCCTAGCACGGTGTTCATATTTTCCTCCACGGGTCCCGAGCGCTGCCGCCATCGCCGACAAGTTTCGGGGGTCAGAAGTTCCTGTTCCGGCACCCTGCCGGGACGGGGATTGACCCCCGGAGCCATCTCCATCGACTCCACCGCCTCCACTTCGACTCCATGATGGTTTGTGAGTAGTTCCCCCATGGACTACGGGTTCTTGGCTGTAGCTAGTTGGTACTCTCTCTCCCATGTACTTCAATACAATGATCTCATGAGCTGCCTTACATGATTGTGATCCATATGATGTAATTCGTGTTGTGTTTGTTGGGATCCGATGAATTGTTACATTATGATCAGTCTATCTATCAAAGTTTGTGAAGTCATTGTTGCCGCAATCTTGTTATGTTTAATGTTTGTCACTAGTGCACGAGTGGCATGATCTTAGATTTAAGCTCTATAATTATTGCTTAGATTGTATCTACAAGTTGTTTGCACATGTCTCTGTCCGGAACCCGAGGCCCCGAAGTGACAGAAATTGGGATAACCGGAGGGGATGGCTTTGATATGAGGATCACATGTTTTCACCAAGTGCTAATGCTTTGCTCCGGTGCTCTATTAAAAGGAGTACCTTAATTACCAGTAGATTCCCTTGAGGCCCCGCTGCAAACGGGCTGGTAGGACAAAAGATGTTATGCAAGTTTCTCATTGCGAGCACGTATGACTATATATGGAAAACATGCCTACATGATTAATAAACTGGATGTTCTGTCTTAATGTTATTTCAATACTGTCAATTGCCCAACTGTAATTTGTTCACCCAACACTTGTTCTTGGAGAGTTACCACTAGTGTAGATAGCTGGGAACCCCGGTCCTTCTGTCATCATCATTGCTTTCCCGTCAACTCCACACAAGCAACTATTCTCTGGTGCTATTGTCTCTGTGTTACTGTTACTACTGCTCTCATACAACTGCTGCTTTCACATCATCCCTGTTACTAGTGCTTTTCCAGGTGCAGCTGAATTGACAACTCGGCTGTTAAGGCTTATAAGTATTCTTCGTCTCCCCTTGTGTCGAATCAATAAATTTGGGTTTTACTTCCCTCGAAGACTGTTGCGATCCCCTATACTTGTGGGTTATCAAGACTATTTTCTGGCGCCGTTGCCGGGGAGGCGTAGCTCTACTCATAAGTTCACCTGGGGAGTACAATCTACCTCTCTCTCTGTTTTTATTTATTGTATTTTATTTTCTTATCTAGTTTATTTGTGCTTAGTTTATTTCTGTTTAGTTTTATTTTGTTTAGTTTACCTTTGTCTAGTTTATTTTTATCTTGTTTTATTTTTCTTATATAACCGAAAAACCATAAAAATTTGAAAAACCGAAAAAAAAAACTGTTGTTATGGAAGAACATGCTAGATATCCTATGGAACCTGAAGGATTATATATGAAGTATAGAGAATCGTATAAGGGAAAAGTCATGAGAGGCGTGTTAGGGAAGTTGAATACACTTGCTAAAATTTTGCTTAAACGTCATGATATAAATTGCTGCTCTGAACAGGATACTAAACATCTTAAATTCCAATGTGGCTTTAGTAAAGAAGTTTTAATTGTGAACTATCATTGGAATAACTATATTAATCTTGGATTTGAAGAAGTAGAACAATTTGTTATATTTATGGGAGCTTCTGAAATAGAATCATTCATGTCTAAAAATTATGAAACCTGTGTTGCTTGTAATACACTTAAAGATTATGTCTCTTCTATCCTTAATTATTGCATAGAATATTTCAGCAATAATTGTTATATCATTGATTATAAAGAGAGACTCATTAATGCACAAGAATGTATCCACAATTTGCAGGGGCATGTGGAAGAAGAAATTGCTGAATCTGAAAACTCATTAGATGAAAAAGAGGAGGAGAGTGAAGAACAAAAGGAGGAAGAATGGAGTAGCTACCCATGCCTACCTTCTAATGAGAGTAACTCTTCATCCCTTACACTATTTGATTGTCCCCCATGCTTGTCAAAGGGGGATGAATGTTATGTTCCTGTGGATTCTCTTGAAATATCCCCTATGAGTAAAACTGGTGAAAATAATTATGCTACTGTTATATATGATAATCCATGCTATTTTGATAAAACTTATGATAATCCTTTATATGTGCCTAATTTCGAAATGCATGGTAATGAGAAAGTTTGCTTAGAAAATGTTTATGATAAAGCTCTAGATGATGGTCCTATGTTACTTGATAATATTAATTGTACTACTATTGAAAATGGGATTGGAGAGGTCTTGACTTTATCTAAGAGTCCCATGTACCTTGAGAATGATCAATCATCTTGTTATAAAATTGTTAAAAGTGGGTTTGAAAGTTTTTATCCCACTATTATGGAGCTTGATATAAATTATGTGTTTGTAGATCATGAAAGGCATGCTTCATGTGATAGTTATATTGTTGAGTTTATTCATGATGCTACTGAAAATTATTATGAGAGAGGAAAATATGGTGGTAGAAGTTTTCATGGTACTAAAACACCTCTCTATATGCTAAAAGTTTTGAAGTTGTTCTTGTTTTATCTTCCTATGCTTGTCACTTTGTTCTTTGTGAATTTATTTGTGTACAAGATTCCTATGCATAGGAAGTGGGTTAGACTTAAATGTGTTTTGTATTTGCTTCTTGATGCTCCTTTTGCTTCATTTTCTATTTTCATGAGAGCATTATTACAACTATCAAGCCTAGCTAAAAGGCATTAAAGAAAAGCGCTTGTGGGAGACAACCTGTCGTGGGATTGTCACGGCAGATGTTTCCGGGTGGAAACTTGAGTATGGGGACATGGCGACTTCTGACATCGGGAGCTTGTCTAGCACGGCGTGGGGAAACAAGGGTTTACTCAGGTTCGGCCCCTCGTCTTGAGGTAAAGACCTACTTCCTGCTACTGCTTTATTGATACAGGTTTCGAAGACTCGGCGCCTTAACTTCCGGGTCTCGAGGTTACAATGGTGGTACTTACGACCTGGTCAAGCTTAACCTTCTAGGAACCAGGAGACCCCCTTATATAGGCGGCGGGTCTCGCTGGGCGTACAAGTGGGATCCAGGTTACAATCGTACCCGGACTCTACTCTAAGTCTTTTAAGTCTTTGCCTTCCTAATCGGGACTCCGTCTTGTACTAGGTCTGGTCTTCTAGATTCTCCTTGACTTGTGAGCCAAGACATACGCGGCGCACCGGCTCACGTGAGACCCGGTCCATATCTTCATACTTGACCCGACCCACTTCCTTACCAGGCCGGCTTATCTTCTAGGTCGGTAGGCCTACCGGGTTATGATCCCCCCAACACAACCCATGTTTTATTTCTGTTATTTTTCTTATTTGAGTCAAGGAGCATGCTTACCTCTGTAACAACTCCTTTGTATCTTTATTTTATTGCATAGTTGCGCCAAGTAAAGTCTCTAGTAGGAAGTTGATACTAGATTTGGATTTCTGCGCAGGAACAGTTTTTCTGCTGATCACCGTTAAATTCGTAACTCTTTACAGAAAAATTGAAATGACCTGGGATTTTATGAGCGTGATCCTCAGATATGTACGCAACTTTCATTAGTTTTGAGTTTTCTGATCTGAGCAAGTTAAGTGCCTTGAAAAAATTCATCTTTACTGGCTGTTCTGTTTTGACAGATTCTGTCTCTGTTTTTTGCATTGTCTCTTGTGAACTTTAAGCAAGGTTCTCTATCATGGAGGGCTGTAGCTAATGTTTTATTGAGTTCTTGAATTGTGTCACAACAGTATCAAAGTGGATTAATATTTTTGAATACTAACCTCTCTAATGAAGTTTATGAGAAGTTTGCTGTGAAGAAAGTTTTCAAGGATCAAGAGAGAAGGATGATATGATGTGATCAAGAAAATGAAAGAGCCTAAGCTTGGGGATGCCCCCGTGGGTCACCCAAGCATATTTCAAGAAGACTCAAGCGTCAAAGCTTGGGGATGCCCAAGGCATCCCCTTCTTCATCAACAACTTATCAGGTCATCTCTAGTGAAACTATATTTTAATTCCGTCACATCTTATGTGCTTTACTTGGAGCGTCTGTTTGTTTTTATTTCTGTTTTTGTTATTTTCATTCTCTAAATAAAATGGATCCTAGCATTCTTGTTTGGGAGAGAGACACGCTCCGCTTTTTCTTACGAATACTCCTATTCTTCACTTATATTTGTTGAGTATTCTTCTCTAGCTACTGCAATATTTTCAGCTCTTGTTTTTCATGCACCTCTTGTTCAGAGCTGTTAGTTCTCATATGTTATACTCTCATATCTCATGGTTTAAATACTTGGAGAGTTCATCCTTTAAATAAGTGGATTGGTGTTTGGTTGGAAACAGAAAATGCTAAATGTGGTAGATGGTATAAAGAAAAGATATGCATGTTCTTGTAGATCATTGTCTTGAATTTTTTGTGATGCTTGGCAATTGTTTTGAGCTCTCAAGTAGATCATGTTTAAGCTTTTACATCATGTAGTTAAAACCTATTAGTGAGGAACTACCGTAAAACTTGCTGAAATTTGGTTTGCATGTTTGGTATCTCTAAGGTCCAGATATTTTCTAGTTAAAGTGTTTGAACAACAAGGAAGACAATGTAGAGTTTTATAATGCTTGCAATATGTTTTGTATATACGTCTTGTTGTCATAGTTTATACTTGTGTTTGCTTCAAATAACCTTGCTAGCCAAAGCCTTGTACTGAGAGGGAATACTTCTCGTGCATCTAAAATCCTTGAGCCAAAACCCATACCATTTGTGTCCACCATACCTACCTACTACATGGTATTTCCTGCCATTCCAAGCAAATACTTCGTGTGCTATCTTTTATTCAAAACTTATTACCCCTTATTTGTGTCAATGTTTATTAGCTCATGAGGAAGTATGTGGTGTTACGGATATCAACCTTGTCATTTGCTTTTAGACAGACTTTCACAACCGGACTAGTGGCATATACATCCGCTTATCCATTAATTTTGCAAAAAGAGCTGGTAAATGGGGTGCCCAGTCCCAATTAATTACAACTTTAACCGCTGCAATCTCTTCACATTTTTGCCCTGATCCAATCAGTCAAGCAATGACAACAGTTTTTAACTGTATGTGTAAACAAAAGAGATAAGAGGGATGATCTACCTTGCTGGTAGAAATAACGTCCTTCATGGGAGCCGCTCTTGAAAGTCTGGTTGACAAGGGGGGTAGAGTGCCCATTACCATTCGTTGACAACGACAAACACCGCTCAAAACTTACTTTTATGCTCTAAATTTCGAAAACCTATAAAACTAAGAAGCTCTAGCACATGCTTGTATCCCTGCTTCCCTCTGCTGTAGTTGCTTACTCCTTGTCTATTTATTAGCAAACTATAGATCATTGCCTTGAGTCATTTCATTCATAACATGAGCCTTACATTATTATATGATCAAGATTATGTGAAAGCATGTCACTTCAGAAATTATTCTTTTTATCGTTCTTGCCTACTCGGGACGAGTAGAACTAAGCTTGGGGATGTTTATACGTCTCCAACGTATCTATAATTTCTTACGTTCCATGCTATATTATACCAAGTTATCACATGTTTTATATGCATTTTATATAGTTTTATGCATTTTCTGGGACTAACCTATTAACAAGATGCCACAGTGCCAGTTCCCTGTTTTCTGCTGTTTTTGGTTTCAGAAAAGTAATTAAGGAAATATTCTCGGAATTGGACGATTTCTTTTCAGAAGTCAGTTTTTATTTGGGAACGTTCCAGAAAACCGAAGACGAGACGAAGTGGGCGACCGAGGCGGCCACATCAGGTCCTCGCGCGGCAGCCTTTCTGGCCGCGCGAGCACGTGGTGTGGGCCCCTCGGGGCGCCACCGACTTCGCCCTTTCACCTACATATACCCCCCAGACCAAAAACCCTAGCACGGTGTTCATATTTTCCTCCACGGGTCCCGAGCGCCGCCGCCATCGCCGACAAGTTTCGGGGGTCAGAAGTTCCTGTTCCGGCACCCTGCCGGGACGGGGATTGACCCCCGGAGCCATCTCCATCGACTCCACCGCCTCCACTTCGACTCCATGATGGTTTGTGAGTAGTTCCCCCATGGACTACGGGTTCTTGGCTGTAGCTAGTTGGTACTCTCTCTCCCATGTACTTCAATACAATGATCTCATGAGCTGCCTTACATGATTGTGATCCATATGATGTAATTCGTGTTGTGTTTGTTGGGATCCGATGAATTGTTACATTATGATCAGTCTATCTATCAAAGTTTGTGAAGTCATTGTTGCCGCAATCTTGTTATGTTTAATGTTTGTCACTAGTGCACGAGTGGCATGATCTTAGATTTAAGCTCTATAATTATTGCTTAGATTGTATCTACAAGTTGTTTGCACATGTCTCTGTCCGGAACCCGAGGCCCCGAAGTGACAGAAATTGGGATAACCGGAGGGGATGGCTTTGATATGAGGATCACATGTTTTCACCAAGTGCTAATGCTTTGCTCCGGTGCTCTATTAAAAGGAGTACCTTAATTACCAGTAGATTCCCTTGAGGCCCCACTGCAAACGGGCTGGTAGGACAAAAGATGTTATGCAAGTTTCTCATTGCGAGCACGTATGACTATATATGGAAAACATGCCTACATGATTAATAAACTGGATGTTCTGTCTTAATGTTATTTCAATACTGTCAATTGCCCAACTGTAATTTGTTCACCCAACACTTGTTCTTGGAGAGTTACCACTAGTGTAGATAGCTGGGAACCCCGGTCCTTCTGTCATCATCATTGCTTTCCCGTCAACTCCACACAAGCAACTATTCTCTGTTGCTATTGTCTCTGTGTTACTGTTACTACTGCTCTCATACAACTGCTGCTTTCACATCACCCCTGTTACTAGTGCTTTTCCAGGTGCAGCTGAATTGACAACTCGGCTGTTAAGGCTTATAAGTATTCTTCGTTTCCCCTTGTGTCGAATCAATAAATTTGGGTTTTACTTCTCTCGAAGACTGTTGCGATCCCCTATAGTTGTGGGTTATCAGACCTCTTGCAGCATGTTTTTTTAGAAATAAGGCACATGCCCGGCTTTGCATTAACAAAGCAGGAAGGTTTAGTACAATGCTGCAGCATATAACTTCGCCAAATACAAATGTTGCAACACGTTCACGGGCCAAACCATTAAGTACTTGACATGTTACACATACACACACTATTTATACAATCTTTACCGTTTAAATTCAAAATTTTCAAAAATGCTCGAAACTTTTCACCCGGTAAGGTAATTTCTCGTGGGTGATCGGGATTTGCGGTAACCAAATTTACCGCCCGGTTACCCAAACCATGTCAAGTATACAACTAATAAATAGCAGAACTTAGGTTTTCACTATGAATATTTAGTCCTACCACTCAAACAACACCACATGAACTGAAGCACTCGAATGTTGCCGACACTATCAAATCCGGTGCTAATCACTAGTCTCCCATGCACATATACTGTACGACCCTGCAGCCACTCGCACAACGGTCTGTGAAGCAAAGTCTTTCTCGCATCCAAGACTCCGCACCCACCAACATAGCATTGGTCAACCGACCTGCTTTTCATATACTGTAGTAGGTTAAACGTTGATAGTGCGTCAACTGTTTATCTGTTATACGTAGAAATCTGGCAGATATGAGACTCGATCTGACTTAGCAGAGGATCGATATCTGTGGAAGGAGATCTCCACGATCGGAGCTGACGACGGCGCGTGCGGCCGGTACCCGTTGCTGGCCGGCCGGCCGGGCCGGCATGGCGTCGCTGGCACGCCGGTTCACGCATGTCTCCGAGATCTACGTACGAAAGCAACGGGACTGCGTTGTCTGTTCGGTTTTCTGTCATGCTGTCTTGTAGAGTTGTAGTCCACCATTCTTGTTTTCCCTCAAGTCCACTCTTATTTGCCCGCGCCCTAGCTTAGTTCTTGTCTGAATCTTGCTCGAATTATCAGTGTCTGAAATCTAATCCATACTTCGACAAGACTTTTCTGCATTCTAGAACAAAAACTCGCGTGATTTGGCCCGTAATCCCGCTGTTTTCGGCTCGCTATATATGCGATTTTTATGTCCGATAAGATGAGGAGTTTGAATGATTGGATCTAACATGAATCAATCATCGGAGCACCAGCAGTGATAAGATATATAATAATTAAGAAGATAATAAACTTATTAATCAGTTCAGAACCTGCAGCACGTACGCACGGCATGCATGAACCGTACCTAGGCTAGCTTTGATGACCATAACCACAAGGGCACCTCTCGCTGTCAGGCGGACAAGTGAGGCAGATAATTAAAACCACGATCGACTCGGTTCAGGAGAGATCGACCGTGATGAATGGAATCAATTCCCCATTGAATTTAAACTCCAAAGAGGCCCTGGGCACCCTTATCTAGCTCGTCCCCACGACCGTATGTACATCTCAATCCTTGGGACCTCACTGGTCTGATGCGTCCGGATACGTACGGCGCGTTTGCTAGACTCGTTGACTTTTAAGCCTCGTGGGGCAGGCCGGGCAGAGCCTGGTTTACGAACGAAAACAACCTCAAAATCATGTTCTGCATTTAGTTTGTTAGCTTCCAGTCGGACCCAGCTGTATGCAGTTAACTAAACAACATGTTTATTTTTTCGTGATAGTTAGTCTCACCTTCTTATACATGGGTGGAGTTATCTCCTACCACCGCATTTGGACAACTTTACATGACAGACCTATGACGAGCCGCTAGCGGCCACGACAGTTAAGGTCGCCAACGAAGGATGTGACGAAAACGATGACAGCGGCGACAAAGGCTTGTGGCGAGCATGTCGGCGTAGAGGTTGGTCAGCCTACCAGCCGCTGCTACAACGACGGAGTTCATGCGACAAAACGGTGGTTGAACTTTAGCGGAGTTACAAGATCTATTCGTCTCCGACCACTGAAATACAAAACTTACGACATGAGTGGTGAAACGTGTGATGGGAAGCTATTCATTAAAGGAAATTTCAATATTCCATTGTGTGCGATTAATTGGATAAAATTCGTTCAAAAAAATTCGAACATGAACACAAAATTCAAAGTTATCAGTTAACGAAAGTCGAAACCGATTGCTGGAATTGTACCACATCTTCAGTGTGCATCATTTTCGTGTAGACCTTATTTTGAATTGAGCAGTGTTGTATTGATTAAAGGACTGTGCTAATAAGGACCCGTGCCCCACATTAGTTTTCTGTGGGCATGTAAAGAATATGATAACCGAGCCATGTATGCATGTAGCCATGTAGATTTTTTTTTGTTCTAGACTTTAAAATGGTTTAATTTTTAACCGTAAATCCAAATTCAAATCCGTTTTTACAATTGGCTTTGTCGCGATAAGATCTTCAAAACTAAATCCTATCTTGATATGTTTTGACAAAAAATTCTGACCCAAGTTTTTTTAGAACACCTTACCGTAGGGACTCCCTACGGTTATTTTATAAATGATGGGGGACAATAACAGTCAGAGTTACATTATGGGGGATGAAAAGTGAGGGAGGAATACATTATTGAGTAGGTGCTCTAAGCCAAAGGAGCAGAGGTTGAATCAAGCTCTCTTTGATACGGTATCTATGAAGATAAAGGTCGGCGTGGAACTTCACTTTACACCTCCCTAATGAGGGTTCAATTTGCTGAAAGATGAAGTCATTTCGAATTTTCCATATGTTCCAGGTGGCGCAGGCGAACATCTCTAAAAAGCATGGGCCAGAAAAATCTTTCTGAGCAGCTTGGACACGGTTTAGAAGGGGGATCGCCATGTCCCAGTAGATGCCGATGGAGTTCTAGCAGCGAGCAGCGAATGGACAGTCAAACAAAAGATGATCTCTAGTCTCCAATACTCCACGAGTGCAAAGGATACAATTAGAGCCATCCTCCAGAGTCCACTGTTTACGGCTCATGATATCCTTTGTGTTTATCCTGTCATAATACATCAGCCAAAGAAAGACCTTCAATTTGGGTAAGCATTTTGAGGTCCAGACACTTTTAATCATCGTGTGACAGTCGACTTGAGCAAAGATGAATGCATAGAACTTTGCAGGAGTATATTCACTGTCAATTCTGACCCAAGTTACCATATTACAGTCAATTAGTCACCATGTATTGTCAGGTTAGTTACCAGATTAAAATCAAATGGTTGCCAGATTATTTAAACTTGACTACTCTTATCTACTCACCAATGTAATCCTTTTCATATTCCATATTCTTATGTGTTTAGAAAGGATAAAATACTCACTATCTGAACTCGTAGATTATGGATATGACAAAAAACATGTAAAATTTATTTGGTAACGAGGCATTATTTGAGTGGTAGTTTTTAACTAGTAATATGGTAAATACTGTATTATAACATGGCAACTAACGACGAAAAAAAGAGTTCGTCAAAACATATTAAGTTGGGATCTTATTTTGAAATTCTCGTCGATTCGAACCCATCGGTGTAAACGGATCGTCAATTTGATTAACGGTTTAAGAGATAATTTATTTTAAATTTTTGGTTATGGAAGAGTTTTTGGTTAACCTTACCGTTGCAGTTGAAGCTGAAGGGCCTGTCCCCACTAGGTCATGCAGACATCCAATTTGCAGCGGACGGGTACCAAACGCGCCCCGTATCTCTCCACGCGTGGAACTAGCGATGCATATGCAGGGGCGGAGGCAGGAATCACAATTTTTCAGTGTTAGGGGGGCCGGTTAGAGTAATCAAGTCAAAATTTGCACTGCTCAAAAAAATTAAAGAACAAATCAGTGGTATTAGGGGGGGCCAGGGCCCCGGTCCCCCCCCCTGTCTCCGCCACTGTGCATATGTATCATCCGCACGATCGATATGTATACCTGTGGCGAAGAGTCGATGGCAATACTGGCATACTGCACTGCACGACGTCATGTCGTCATGCATGCATGCATGCATGGCACTAGAGCTCACCGCCGTGACGGTGGGCATGCGGTCCGTGCTGCCTTCCGGAGCCACGCATTAAGACGAGCCGGGGCGATAGAAGTTTGTTAGGCACGACAACAAAGGGCGCTTAACATGCATGGGCACGCGTCGCCGCCGTTGCGGCCGGTTAATTCGACCATTGCGGCATAGGAGTAGCTACAAGGTTAAAGGTTGACCTGCGTCAACTGTTTTATTTTGTTGCTGCGCATGCATGGATGGAGCTCAGGTAGGTAAGTACGAGAATCTGACTAGTGAGATCTGTAGTCGATCGAGGATCGACATCTGTGGATGGAGGTTTCTGCGATCGGAGGTGACGGGGCGGCGAGCGAGGCCGCGCCGGTACGTACGTACCCGTTGATGGCCGGCAGGCCGGGCGTGGCGTCGCTGGCACGGCGGCGGTTCTACGGATGTCTCCGGCCGGAGATCTACGGACGAACCCCCGCACCCGCCCTACCGCGCTATCCGTTCAGTTTCCTGTCAGGCTGTCTAGTCTCGTGTTTTTAGCTAGTAGCTACTGCTTGTCTTGTTAATCATACTCCTAGATTCACTGCCGCTAGCTAGGAACCTGGTGCCGTTACTATCCATCAGGATGCATCAGATCGGCACACGATTCGGTGTTGGCCCGTTAATCGGTGTTGTGTTTGTTGGGATCCTGGAATTTTGTTGTGTTTAATGCTTGTCACTAGTGTGAACGAGTGGCATGATCTTAGATTCAAGCTCTATAATTATTGCTTAGATTGTATCTACAAGTTGTTTGCACATGTCTCTGTCCGGAACCCGAGGCCCCAGAGTGACAGCAACTGGGATAACTGGAGGGTATGGCTTAGATCTGAGGATCACATGTTTTCACTAAGTGCTAATGCTTTGCTCCGGTGCTCTATTAAAAGGAGTATCTTAATTAACAATAGTTTCCCTTGAGGCCCCGCTGCAAACGGGCTGGTAGGACAAAAGATGTTATGCAAGTTTCTCATTATGACCACGTATGACTATATATGGAAAACATGCCTACATGATTAATAAACTAGATGTTCTGTCTTAATGTTATTTCAATATTGTCAATTGCCCAACTGTAATTTCTTCACCCAACACTTGTTCTTTGAGAGTTACCACTAGTGTAGATAGCTGGGAACCCCGGTCCTTCTGTCATCATCATTGTTCTAAAGTCAACTACGCACTTGAATATTTTCTGGTGTCATTGCCTCTGTGTTACTGCTACTGCTGCTGTGTTACTGTTACTATTGCTCTCATATTACTGCTGCTTTCACATCACCCCTGTTACTAGTGCTTTTTCAGGTGCAGCTGAATTGACAACTCCGCTGTTAAGGCTTATAAGTATTCTTTGTCTCCCCTTGTGTCGAATCAATAAATTTGGGTTTTACTTCCCTCGAAGACTGTTGCGATCCCCTATACTTGTGGGTTATCAGTCCGATGTACCTATCACATCACAAAAAGTACGCAGAGGCAGGGTAACAGGCATATCATAAATCTTAAAGGAAAGAGAAGAGCCAAATATTTTGATGTTGAGAGCAAAACTTTCAGCAAAAATCTTGGTAAGCCTGACATATTGGGGACTCTCATCCAACATGTAAGAAGTCGGTCCTACCCTTTCCACAAGGGTTTGGAAATCCTCAAGTAAACCTGCAGCACTAAGAAAGTCATTATATGGGCAGGATGCTGAGTTTGGGCAACCATCATCCCGCTCATCTCCAATGCTTGGTGCTAGGATTTCCTCGTTGTAGGATTGCCTAACACGAGTAGCAGCTCTCGAGGGCCTTGCCCTCCTTGGTGTATCCCTCTCAAACATGTCTCCATACGTATGGTTATGCATCTTCCTTTTCTGAAATTTTTAGCAAATATCATAAAAATTGATTTTTAGCCAACTAAATGAGGGGAAAACACTATAGTGACTTGCTAGAGGCTTAAGCATGCATCAAAACTAGTTATCCTCACTTAGAATAAGCATTTAAACTCACTAAACATGATATCTACAGCAGTAAAATACTCAATATATACTCCACTAAACAAAATTCTACTTGGATAATCGGAGGAGTCACATACCGGAGAGTGAATACCCCAAATTTCAGCAACAAAGATGGGCTGCAGACGGAGATCGAAATTGCAGAGGAAGAACAGCAAGAACACGATTTTTTCGAATGTGGGAGTGTTTGGTCGGGAGAGAGGAAGGCAGGGGAGGAAGGAGAGTAAGTGGGGGGCCATGTGGGCCCCACACCATGTGCTGGCGCGGCCAAAGGGCTGCCGCGCCACCATGTGGTGTGGTGGCCCTGTAGGTCCCCCTGGCCACTCTCTGGTCCTCCTAGAATCCTAACAGAAAAATAGAAATTTTGGTATAATTTTTTTGAAATTCTGAGAAAATTTATTTTTTTATTATTTCCTGGTATTTTGCATTAATAATTTTAATATTGAAAATTGTTTTCTAACAACACCAAATGCAACTAAACTTTGCAAACTAAATGATATTACAGTAGGTAAAACAAAAATGAGAGAAATAAAGTTGTTTAGCACTTCTATGCACTTAAAACATACTTGTTAGCAAGGTTGATCAAATTTTGCCATCAAATAAATTTTAGATGACATAAAACGATTTAAACATTGTGAGACACTCATGTTACTTTATATGGTATTGATATGGATCCAATAACAAGAGTTTTGAATTCTTCTTTATAAGGGCAATCAATACTTCCCACTTTGATGGACCTCACATTAATAATGGTATTAACTCCAGGCATTTTATCCATTTTCTTGGGGAAATAGACAGTATGTTCCTTGTCATTCACATTGAAAGTTACTTTTCCTTTATTGCAATCAATAACAGCTCCTGCAGTGTTTAGAAAAGGTCTCCCAAGAATAATAGACATATTATCATCTTCAGCCATTTCAAGCACAACAAAGTCAGTCATGATTAAAAAAATATTAGCCACTTGAACAGGAACATCCTCACAAATACCAACAGGAACAGCAGTAGATTTATCAGCCATTTGCAAAGATATATCAGTGGGTATCAATTTATCAAGGTAAAGTCTCTTGTAAAGGGAGAAAGGCATAACACTAACTCCTGCTCCCAAGTCACATAGAGCAGTTCTAACATAATTATTTTTGATAGAGCAAGAAATGGTTGGTATACCTGGATCACCCAACTTCTTTGGAATCTTGCCATTGAAAAAGTAATTAGCAAGCATAGTAGATATTTCCTCATTAGGAATTTTCCTTTTATTAGAAACAATATCTTTCATATATTAAGAATAAGGGGGCAACTTAATAGCATCAGTCAAAGGAATTTGAAAGAACAAAGGTTTCATCCAATCACAAAATTTATTATAATGTTCTTCTTCTTTGGTTTTAAGTTTCTTAGCAGGAAAAGGCATTTGTTTTTGACCCAAGGTTCTCTTTCACTCCCATGTTTCTTAGCAATAAAATCTTCCTTAGTGTACTTTTTATTTTTAGTGTGTTTTTCAGGCTCCTCTTCTATTTATTCCTTATCCGAATTACCATTCTTATCATTATCATTGGCATTATTATTACCATTGTTAAGTTCATTACCACTTTCAGTTTCAGCATCAGAAACAGATATACTATTAGGATTGTTAACAGGTTCAGAGGGTTCTACAACAGTTTTATGTTTCTTCTTCTTCTTCTTAGAAGGAGCACTAGGTTCATTAATTTGTTGAGAATCTTGTTCAATTCTTTTAGCATGTCCCTCAGGATATAAAGGATCTTGAGTAAATTTACCACCTCTAGTTATTACTTCACAAACATGTTTTTCTTTATCCCTAGAGGTATTCATTAACATTTCTTTTTGCACTTTAGAAAGTTGATCAATTTGAGTTTGAACCATATGAAAATGTTTAATAAGTATTTTAACATCATTGGAGGTTCTATCAACAATATCATGCAAGTTACTCATAGCGCGAGAGTTTTCTATTAAATGATTCTCAATTCTCATATTAAAATTACCTTGCTTAGCAATAAAAGTATCAAATTCATCTAAGCATTGATCAGGAGGTTTAGAGTAAGGAATATCTCTATCATCAAACCTTTGGAGAGAGTGTACCTCAATTATGGGTGAAGGAGGAATTGGCTTACATAATTCTTCTATAGGAGGTAAATTCTTCACATCTTCAGATTTAATATCCCTCTCTTTAAGAGATTTCTTAGCTTCCTTCATCACTTCATCATTTAATTCAATCATACCTCTCTTCCTTGGTGTTGGTGTAGGTGTTGGAATAGGTTCAGGAATATTCCAATCATCATAATTCTGGCTTATCTTAGCCATTAATTCCTCAGCTTCTTCTGGAGTTCGTTTCCTGAAAACACAACTAGCACAACTATCCAAATATGTCCTAGATGCATCGGTTAGACCACTGTAAAATATATCAAGAAGATCATTTTTCTCTAAATCATGGTTCGGCTGGCCTCTTATTAGAGAGCAAAACCGTGTCCAAGCATCAGGCAATTTCTCATCCTCTTCTTGATTAAAGTTATAAATTCTTAGCAAAGCATCACGTTGAGCACTAGCAGGAAAATATTTCCGAAAGAAAGTATCAAGCAAACCAATAGGACTAGTAATGGAACCAGGAGACAAATTATTATACCAAGTTTTAGCTTCCCCTTTTAATGAGAAAGGAAATATTTTAGTGACAAAGTAAGTGCGCATCTTTATGCCCTCAGAAAATATACCACTCAAATTAGAGAGTTCATTCATGTGTTCTACAGCACTTTCATTTTCAGTTCCACAAAAAGGTTCTCTTTCAACAATAGCTATGTGAGCCAAATCAATAGAGAAATCATAATCTTTATCTTTAATATTTATGGGAGATGTAGCAAATTTAGCATCAGGAGATAATTTATATCTAACAACATGTTTTTCAAGAAGGCTTTTCATAGCAGTAGCATCTTTAGTAGCATTAATCTCATCAACAAAATCATCATCAAGTTCCACATAAGTTTCATCGGGATCATCAGGAAAATACTCTCTAGACTCAGGTGAACTAGCAGAAGTATTAGAATTTTCAGCATTTTCAGTTTGTTTAGATTTATCAATTATAGCATCTAGAAACGGTCCTAAGGAACAATTTTCATCAAGCACAGTAGAAGCATCATCACAATTTTCAGAAGCATTTTCAGATTCAGCAGAAGTAACAGTACGTGAAGCATGCAGCGGTGAAATAAGCTTACTCATCACAGACGGAGAATCAAGTGCAGCAGTGGATTTCAGAGTTGTACCTTTTCTTGTTGTGGATGGCAGTATGGGAAACTTCTTATCACCAGGTTTCCCCATGATGGATGAATTTCAGAAAGCAATATCAATCTCAGGTCAACTTATAAATAGAGCTATGCTCCCCGGCAACAGCGCCAGAAAATAGTCTTGATGACCCACAAGTATAGGGGATCGCAACAGTCTTCGAGGGAAGTAAAACCCAAATTTATTGATTCGACACAAGGGGAGCCAAAAAATATTTATAAGCCTTAACAGATGAATTGTCAGTTCAGCTGCACCTGTGAATAGACTTGCTCGAGACAGATTATCAGTAGCAACAGTTTTATAGCAGTGACAGTAGTGAAATAACAGCAGCAGTAAAATAAAGACAGCAGTAGTGATTATAGTAGACAGCAGGATTAAAATACTGTAGGCATAGGGACGGATGTACGGGCGTTGCATGGATAAGATAATTCATGTAATATCAAGACATAGGCATTTGCAGATAAATAAGATAAAGCATCCAAGTATTTATTAACCATATGCATGTGTTCCAATTTAGTTGTGCGTGCTTGTAATGAGAAACTTGCACATCATTTTTTGTCCTACCAGCCCGTTTGCAGCGGGGTCTCAAGGGAATCTACTGATAATTAAGGTACTCCTTTTAATAAAGTACCGGAGCAAAGCATTAACATTCCTTGAACACACGTGATCCTCACATCACAGCCATCCCCTCCGGCTGTCCCAATTATTGTCACCTTGGGGCCTTCGGTTCCGGACAATAATACGTGTATACAACTCATAGATATGATCTAAAACATTGATTATTCTCATGATACAATAACATGTTCAGATCTGAAATCATGGCACTCGGGCCCTAGTGTCAAGCATTAAGCATAACAAGTTGCAACAATGACGTAAAACACCGATAACAGATACTAGGCACCATGCCCTAATGATATTACAACTATTACATGAACGATCTCATCCAATCCCTAGCATCCCCTCAAGCCTACAGTGGGGAATTACTCACACATGGATGGGGGAAACAATGATGGTTGATGGAGAGGCGTTGGTGATGACGATGGCGATTGGCGGAGGGAAGAAACCGGAGCCGCCGCTCCGACATCCACGCCGGCTCCAGAGCCACGCACCACCAAGCCGATGACGGGAAGAGCTCGCCGCCGCCTACCACCAACTCACCTCGGGTCCCTCCGGCCGGCGAAGTATCCAAGACGAGGTCTCAAGAGACAAAACGACGCAGAAGCGCCGCCCCCGCCCGATCCCACGAAGGATCAAGGTTTCCCCCGGAAGCTTCCGGGCAGAAAAAGAGATAAAAACATCACCTCAACGGCGTCTTCAAGAAGAAAGCGGCGCCCCGGGGCGTCGCCGCCGCCTGCCCTGGTCGACAACCAGGTCAAGGCTTTCGCCCGGTACCCGCCTCAAGGACCGGCCAGACCACCGCCACAAACCCGCACACAGACCGCCCGCCCGACGTCTGAGGGCACCAACGGAACTAGACGCCGGGGCCGAGAACCGCCTCGCGCCAAGCCACGTCCTAACTCGCTCGATGAAGACAACCAGCTCGCGCTTTTTCATCCCTAGCTCGCTCAAATACATTGTTAAATCATGTAATATTTTCTTTAGAGCTACTTGCAATGGATTACGTCTAGAGTTGTTGCTGGTTTGTGCAACAAGAAGTTTGAGTCACTGGTTTGCGCAACGAGTGCCCCAAGAGTTACTGGTTCTTGCAATTTCCTCCCCGTACCTTGATTTGGGCTTCCACTGTACGTACTAGCTTGTTTCGCCTGTTAGGTTTTGGCTGCAACTGCAAGCATCACAAGTCACTGATTCACCAGACGGTCATTAAGCCTAGTGATAGACGGGCCTAGTTGGATTAAGCGGTACTACTCCAGTCCAGTGCATCGAGCAATCGATCGATACGTATCGACAAGCACTAGGTGTCGTAGCTGTTTGACCTAACGAATTAACAGGTAGTACAACGAAATTTCAAAAAAAAAAAAAAAGGTAGTACAACGACGGGCCCCGGTTTGCGCTGGGTTCAGTCATCTTTCTCGGAGAAGAATCATTGTACCGGTCGTCGGTGTAAGATTAATTAACTCTAGACTAGAATCGCTCAAAAAAATAATTAACTCTAGACTAGATACACACTACCTAGCTACCTCCATCTGTTGACGTTTTGGCCGGATCGGAGCTATTCAGGGAGGCCTAGGTCGATCGTCAGAGAGAAAAGGATCGTCGAGGTAAACAAACGCCGCCGGGGACGTGACGGCAGCTCAAGTCACAATACACCCTGATTCATGCTTCTACGGTGCTGCCTTGCTTGTTAATCAATTTGAAGTCTGTGTGCGTCATTCGTGGCCATGTAAAACACCCTTAAAGCTGGATCCGCCGGACAAAACCTGGACGTAGTTTGGTGTTCTAAAATTATCTTTCTGAAACACGTACTGGGAAAATACGTCGGAGTCAGATCAGTGTGAGAATTGGGTAATGCTAGTTTAAGGGCGCGTGCACCCACACCGATTCCGACATCTAAACGACAAGATCGGTGGGATGAAGAAGATCGATTCTATCCTGCATCCACCTCCGACCGAACCACCTGTCACCCCACCCACAGCCGTGACACTACTCCGCCCTCTCAAATCACCCCCTTCGTCGGTCAGTTGCCACTCTCCCTCCCTCCCTCCCTCCCTCAACCTCATCTTCTCCGATTCACCCTTACCCCCACTGATAGGTACATTGCTCCGCACAATCACGCTCCATCCTCGCCGACACCTTCTCCGCCGCAGCTCCGTGTCGGTTGGAGCGGCGTCACCGGCGTCATCTCGACAATGGGAAATGGTGGAGGGAACAAAAGGGTCGAACGAAAAAGAGAAGGAGAACCCGCCACAACCGCTCGCCCCGCATTGACAAGCAATTTCGGTGAGAGTTGACACTGCACGATCAGTTTGGTTACCGCTCCGGTCCAACACGTACATGCATCCGTCAAAATTAAAATGTGTACACTGACACAGATGGGTGGCAACAAGAGGACAAGGCGTTGAGGGGGCGGGTAGGCAGTACATCCGATGAGTTGGATCTCTCGTACATGGGGCTCGTGCGGGAACAACATATATATCCGTGCATACGTCTACGCCCAGTGTTTGGACAAGTCATCGGCATCACGTACGGCGACGCTGCTTCAGGACAAGCTAGGCTAGTAGGGTGGAGAACAAACAGTGGACCGTGGCGTGGCTGAAGCACCTCCGTGGGCAGTGCGGCATGCACACCGAGGAGGGTCGTGTGCCTGATCCAAGCACAGTATGGCCGGCAAAATCACTTGTTGTTGATATTTTTTCGGTAAAAGGACAAGCCCGGTCTTAGCATCTCGCAACTTCGTGGTTGAGGAGTGTCCCGGCTACAAGATCTAATTGTGGTTTGTGCAAGTGACACTACATCTAGTGGAAACGTCAATCTCTCGGCACCAGATGGAAGGCGTGGCACATGGATCTCAACCCGTAGTGGTCTTCGGCGCGAGGAAGCCACAACAACGGCTCCATGTTTTGTTGGTCTTCGTACGGTGCTATTGGTCAGTGCAGATGTGCACGACCAGTGTTGCCCCGTGTGAGGCATTTGGCTCCCAGGTGCGTTGATGCCTTACGAGTCTCGATGTGGCAGGTTGTTCTCGCGACACTTCGATTTATGGTGATGGTTATGGAGCTCCGAAGAAAATACTTTCCCAGATTCATCGATGCCGACCAGGAAGTTTCGATTTATGGGGGTGTTTATGGTGGCTTACGGGGTCTTGGAAACCTGACCCGTCTCCAACCCTCTGGCTCTCGGTGAAAACCCACAAGACGTCCATTAACGCGGACCATGACAACCAGGGACGAAGCTAAGAATCTTATACAAGGGGGGCCAAGTGACCATTCTCTAAGTGGGAGGGGGCCATATAGGTTAATTTGGAGGAGAAATTCACATAATATCCCTAAACATATAGGGGTTTTCACAAATTTTTACAACATGGGGGAGAGCCAGGGTTCCAGCTCGCCCCATGCTGGCTATGTCCTACAGATTTACGCCTTTCTTTATTATCGGCTATTCTTGTTCTTTTTTATTCTTGTTCTTTTTTTATAGATAATGCTATTCTCGTTCTGGTGCGAGGAATTCCCGAATTTCTACTATAACATGGTTTGCGGGACTCATGTGAGAGGGGTTCAGGTGTTCATAGTCTTCGCTAGGGCCCCACGTCGTCCCAACACCCCCTGGCTACCCCCAGCCAAATCGTCCTTAATTACCAGTGACGTCGTTAACACACCAATCTGAAGAAACACGCGAGGCACGTTCTCACCAGGCACGAGCACGATATGAGTTGGGCCTGAGTCGACGTAATACTAATCCAGGCAAGATTAACACCCGCCGGCCGGGGGCACGCGTGCCAGCTGCGGTCGATGCGCGGAGCGATCGAGCAACAACCTAACTAACTCGTCGCCCATCGCCATTACTGGATTCCCGAGATAGCTTGCCGCCCGCGTCGTCGACTCGTCGTGGCTAGCGATCGGGCGGTGGCGCGCGACGCCGCGGTTGGATCGACGGCGCTAGCTAGCTGCACTTCCGCCGACGTGTCCGACCAGGGCAGGCAGGTCGATGGAGCCATCGGTGTGACGACGACGACGACGACGGCCGCCGCTCGGGTCGGTCGTGAGACGTACGTCCACTGCTCTGCTCGCCCAATTAATGCGTGGCGTGCTACCGGCCTCTGCCTACACCCTGTACAGGAGTCCTCTCCACAGGCCATGTCCACTTCTCCGATAGCTTCATTTGTCCGGACAGTGGACCATGTACACGCGTTCATATACACCATGTAAATTATACACCTCCCAGTTTTCCAGTGTAACGTGTAAATTAGGACGTGTATATTGAGCCCAGGAATCAACAAATGCACACTGGAATCAACAAATTGAGCCCCATCCCCATCCCAACACCAAATTGAGTACAAAATCGATCAATTCAACGCCGAATTACCCCATCCCCATCCTCCCATCTCTGTCTCCTACCTCCCCGATCCATCCCCGACCTCTCCCAGCTCCACGCCCATCGCCCATCGCCCATCGCCAGCGACGCCTCTCCCAGCTCGGCGCCCATCACCCATCGCCAGCGCCGCCTCTTGACGATGCACCCGACGCGGCCGCGCGGCGAGGTATCGGGCTCGGAGGCGGCGTCGCCGGGTGCGCGGGGCGTGGCGGGGCCGACGGACTCGATCTCGCGCCAGCGCTGGATGAGCGAGGACGCGCGCGGGCCGGAGGGCGGCAGCTCTGGGCCGGCGGAGGAGGAGGCGTCGGATGGGGCCGACGAGGGCTCCCGGAAGACGGCGGCGCGGGCGGCGACGGGCCGCGTGGCGGAGGCGAGCTCGGCCTCCCTGGCGCGGCGGCGCAGCGGAGGCAGTGACGGCGGCGGCGGCGGCCCAGCGCTCGAGGATGATGCGGCGGCGCCTGGGCGTGGGCTCGGCGGGCGCCTGGGCGTCGGAGAAGGAGCGGCGCTGGTGCTGGTGCGGGGGATGAGGACGTTGAAGAAGCCTCGCGGCCTCCTTTTCGTCGCTCCACGAGCGTGGATAGGGCGTGTTTAATTCCACGACCGGTACGAGCGTGGATGGGCGTGGTAACGATACACGATGGTTTACATGATCCACTGGAGACCGATTTTGGGCAAAAAACGTGTAAACGGGCTTTACACGTCCATATACACCATCCAATGGAGATGCTCTTACAGTGGTAGCAAATAACACTAGTAGATATTTTTTGGGGGAAAGAATTTGTGCATATGTTTATTACTGTACAAAGTTTGATTAGACACCCGCTAACTTGTATGTATACAATGATCTTCTATCGGGGATCGATCAGATTCGTTAGTTAGGAATGTTTGCCGCGATATTATGACAGCTAGCGTTCCGAAATGGAAGCACGAGTGGTTGGTTGTAGAATGCATGCCACCTTGAATGAAAGCTAAAAATGTCTAGAATCATGAGGTGCAAGTTCATCCACGCTCCACCCACTTGCCCCGCCTCGGCCTCGATCGAGCACCTCAACGTGCCCAAAATGGCAGCTCCACGCTTCCATCACCTTACCACCATCAACTCAACTATATCTTCCCAACCCATTCACAAAACACCGTTAGTACGTGGACAACCAATGCCACTCGGACCGGTCATTCCCAAAACACCGTTAATACATGGAGTGCATATTGGAATTCGAGGTACCAAAGCTGACGATTGCATTTCCATCTAACCACGATCTCCATCTACTCCCACCAATGTTTTCAGCTAGGATAAATATTTTTAAGGACCTTCCTTTCCCACATGAAACTAACCTTGCCATCGTCAGCTCGCTACTGCCGTCGTCAATATGCATGAAACAATACTACCACCAGCACACCACGAGCGTTATAGGTCGCTTTTAAACGGCGAGCCCAGGTGTTTGAAGGGAACATTTGAGAATAGGGAGCGCTTAAAAAAGGACATGGTTAACCGTGTCGTGGAAACTTCGTGTGTGTGTCGGCTTTGTGGTTCGATGGATAGTTTTCAACTTTGTTTCACGCCGTCGAAAGTGTATTTTATTAAATGATTACTGGTTTTTTTTCATTCATGTGTGTTATTTATTACTTGACTCCCAAAGTTTGCACTTTGTTTTGATCAATCTCGTATGCTTTTGTCTCTTCATTGCATGCTTTTAAGGTAAACATAAATGTTTAATCAGTCTTTTGTTTTTCTAAACATACTAGGAAGAATTTAACTCTCTTATGACCATTCTTTAGATAACACCTTGTCTATCACCTAGGTCGTCATCAGGGGCGGAGCTGAAGTAACGAAGACCATGATGTCTGATGCACATATACTATCCTAACCTGATGCAAAAGTCCCCTTTATACAGTATGTTAGGCTAGAATTTTTTTTGGACCCTGATGCATGTGCATCAGGGTCAACACATGCAGCTCCGCCCCTGTCGTCATACCTTGTGCTTCTTCATGCTCTATAAAAATCTCTATAGACTCATTTTTTTACTTGATTACATACTCCAACTTTGGTCAACCATGGGTCACATATGAGTCAATCATGATCTCGACTTATAGTTGTATGTGGAACTTTTCTCTTGTACTAAATATTTTGATCCTACATTACTCAAATCATAAGCTATAGCATGACTTTCTTTTAGTTCCACAAAGGGATTTCATTTTCTTTCACTTTCATCTTTTATTAACCTTGAAGTCAGCACACGCTTTCCAAGCACTTCCTACCAATGTTGGGACGAACTTCATTTGCGATGATGGTCGCTAATGTGCGTTGTAGATGGAAACGCTTACCTACAGGAGAAACCAACACTAACCAAACTAGTACTAGGATAGAAAGGGTGAGTTCATTTTATTAATTATGCAATGCGGGATATCATCGTTCACAAACACGTCCATGATAGTGCACATATGGCCCTCTAACAGGAGCGCCCCATGACCATAAAAATCTAACCATTATCGCTATTTCAGTCCATCCTATATCTTTGCATTTTGTTGAATCGACCTTGTCCAAACTCTAGATTGGTCAATGGGTTTAGGCCATGAAGAATAATTGGAGTGAAAAGGAACATGAGACAACACAATTTGATAAGCATGTTCAATGGTAAATTTTCGGCAAAATTGTTTGTATGCATTCGAGGATTGAAAATAGGGATGAGGTGTCCCTACTTTTGGAACAGTTAAAGTCGAAATGATATAATTGTTTTTTCTAGACATTCAAGCAATTTGTGACCAAAGCAAATCAGAAACACAATTGACACGACAAATTGATGAGGCGTCGTCGGGCATATTGATCTTTTCTAGAAGCTTTGCAAGAGTTGGAACATTGTCATTCGACTACGAAACACGGATACTATATCAGGGAGAAATGAATCTGAAAACTCAGAGAGCGAGATTATCTTAGCCGTCCCTTCAAGAATCGCCCCTGACTCTTGCCGTCATCACGCTCGACATAAGTTTTGAATGAATAATTTTCTTATTACGATTTAGTGTAAATTTATTGGAGCATTGACGGACCCATCTTTCGTTCATGTGGTGAATTTTGCAACACAAGGAGAAGAATGTGGCGGAAACTGCAATTTTCTCAGTACCACTATATGTACATTTATACGTACAATCGTGCATGTCAAGGAACAGTTTGGAAGCAAGGGCATTTTGGTCAAACTGTCAGGGTTAAGGGCAGTTTGGTAACCTTGTGGTTGAAGCTAGGACGAGGACAGGGAACGCGATATGGAGGTGCAGATATTTACCTGCTATCCTTGTGTGATGCACATCCGAAGCTCATTGGGTGGAGCTCTTGCCGCTCCCAGCTCGTCGACAAGCACGCCCACACAGCCATGGCCCATAGATGAAGAAGCACATGGAAGCACACTCTTCTAGAACGTTCTGAACACCACTTACACCAGCCCTTGCGCTTCGCCTCATGCAGGACTTCCAATCAATACCTGGCCTCGCCGGGCGGCTGTTCGGCGGCGCGGCGGCGGCAGACATCCGGCGCGCACAAGCTCAGCAGGGTCTTCCGGCGTCTCGGTGCGGCGTCTTCTCTCAGGCGCCGCCTGAGGCAGTGAAGTGCCCGCGCTGCGAGTCCACCAACACCAAGTTCTGCTACTACAACAACTACAACCTCTCGCAGCCGCGCCACTTCTGCAAGAGCTGCCGCCGGTACTGGACCAAGGGCGGCGTCCTCCGCAACGTGCCCGTCGGCGGCGGCTGCCGCAAGGCCAAGCGAAGCTCGTCGTCGTCGTCGGCCCCGTCGACGCCTGCGGCGACGGAAGCCAAGAACCAGCGGCGCGCGTCTGCGTCGTCCTCAGGCCGCTCCAATAGCGGCAGCGGCAGCACGAGCCCCACGGCCGCCGCCGCCGCCGCCGCCGCGGAGACGACGACGACGACCCCTCCCCCTCCGGCTACGCCATCCTCCAACTCCAACAATACCATCGCCTTCGCGAACCGCGGCCCGAATTACCCCTTCGCCGCAGACGTGCCACCACCGGCGCCGATATTCGCCGACCAGGCCGCTGCGCTCGCGTCCCTCTTCGCGCCGCCCCCTCCACCGCCTCTCCCGATGTTCAGCTTCTCGTCGCAGCCAAAGACAGAGGAGGCGATTGGCCCCGTGCTGCTCGCAGGGCAGGCGCCGCTGCAAGAGCCACAGGTGCACACCTCCACCGTCGCCGACATGGCGCCGTTCATGTCCCTGGACTCTGGGATATTCGAACTCGGCGATGCGTCACCGGCCGCGTACTGGAACGCCGGGAGCTGCTGGACGGACGTCCAGGACCCGTCCGTCTACCTGCCCTAGCTTGGTTTGGTTTAGTTACTCATCACGATTACTTCAATTAAGCTGCTAGCTGTGGTTACATGCTTCTTAACGACGACCAAGAGCTACTGTAGCTGGTAAGTACATGTAATCCTACGTACGTACTGCCTGCATCTGTACCTTTTTTTTCTTCCCTTTCTGTGCCCGCACAGGACTGATTTATGTAAGATCAAAGCTAACCATTGTGTCGCTACAACCGATCGAATCAGAGCACTTATTCTTATTCCTCTCTAGATTATCAAGTTCAACCATGCATGCATATTGTTATTGTAACTCCCTAAACTATTGACTTGTCTACTATCTGAAAAAGGAAATAAAAATATTGACCTGTCTTCTTTCCCTGAATTGTTTTCGGACCTGCATCACTTAATCTTCTAAGTCAGCAAAATATCTTCTCTACCACAAAAATCGCTTACACTAAAAAAAAGAATCTAAGTAGATTTAGGTATATATGTTGTAGCATGAACTTATGCAAAAAATGTATTTTCCGGGTAAATTATGCAAGAAACTTTTATGTTAACCTGTTTTTTCACGTACCGTAAATATTCATGTTTTGTAGACAAGCAGATAGTTCGTCCCTACTAATCCCTCCGTCCATAAAAAGATATCTCTAACATCCTCGTCCGTAAAACTATGTCTCTGACATCATTCTATGTACGGAGGGATTATATCATTTTGTGAGATGTTTCTGAACCATGTTGGAGTCTTGACACTCTTTTTTGCCGGTCTAAAATAATCAAGTAGGGGTAAGGGTCCTATATATTTTTTAAAGAGAAAAACATAGCGAAGAAACCTGGTTCATTAGTTTCTTTAGGGCCGAAGTCCTTTTTTTCAACATACTCCGCCGAGCCGAAAAAGAACAAAGCTACACACGATTACGTTATTGTTTTTCCCCAAGGAGATAAACTTGGTATTAGGGCTAGAATTATCATATTTTGGTTTAGCGGTTGATTTTGAGTAATAATTGAGTTTAGGAGGCGGCACGAAGCAACGCGGCTTTCACTCTCCGGGGAGTTTGTTGTGATGTACTCCCTCCGTTCTAAAACTGAGTCAATTAATTTGGAACGGATGGAGTAGACGGCAGTGGCTAGCTGGCGCTTACGTACAGTACTTGTTCTGTACACTGGTACATATGCGCGTACGTCCGCCGGCCCCAGCATAGGCATGGCGCCACATACCTCCTTGCCTGCTCCACTATAGCATCCAGAGTCAAAGGATTAGAGGACTCCACCGGAGCGCTAATAATACAAGAGCATCTCCCTCCTCGGCCACCTCCTCCCGCGACTCCCTCCTCGGCTGCTGCACCAGCGCGCCGAAGGAGCTGTCTGTGCTGATTGAGCTCCCCGCGTCGGCGCCTGGCTGCTTCATTGCGGAGGCGGTCGAACTGGTCGACGACGGCGCCGAAGTGGTACGCCTCCGGCACCGACAGCCCGCTGTGGACGTATTTCCACGCCGCCCGTTTCCTCGCTCTATTGGAACGGACCTAGCGCTCTCTCGCTGCATCAGATAGATCTGAGGGGTCCACGTCGGGTCGGGAGGAGCTGTCGTGCTTCGGCATCGTCTTTTTCGACGGCACGGCGGCGCAGATGGTGGCGGGGAGATTGCTCGGCGGCGGCGGAGAAACGCATGCGGTGGCGCGGAGCTTTATTTGGTTCGGCCGCAAGGATTTTTGGACGCTGAAAACCGTTTTTTTCAGTTTATGTTCTCGACAAAAGAAATGACCCGAAACCGTAAACTCATCGGAATTTTTCAGTTTTATCCATTTTATGGGCTCTGCTAGCTGTTCTAACGAGCCATGCACCCTATTTGCCATCGTGTGTTTCGTTGACAGTGAGGTTATAATCTGTCTGTTGTACTAGCTGTATTCCTGCTCCCTTGGCGTCAGGTGGACGGGCCGAAAGGTTGGATTCCGGTTGGACCACGGATCAAAGACTTGTCCTCTCTCATCACGCGGCCGCGCCCATCCGTCAGTGGTTAGGGCACCTCCAATCGTATATGGACAGTCAAAGCGGACCGATTGTGTCCGCTTTTAACTGTCCGCGGACCAACTCTGAGCCGCTTTTCTCTTTGGAGAGGAAGTGCCTCCACCGACCGTCCGCAAAAACATCAGTTTTGAAAAAAAAACAATCTCAAATATGAAACAAAAACAATAGCACAACAACATTTAAATAATATTATGACAATATATGTCATACAAGCATAACATAGACATGTTCGAAACAACTAAATGATCCATAGTTCAAAATACGAATTATAAAAAATGAAATGCGATGTAAATCAAACATCGCCACGGTCACGAATGAGATTTTGCTTCTTGAGGAACCAAACTCTTGTCTCCGGGTCCATGATGGTCAAGTCAGCCATCATGATCCGGTTCTCCTCGGCCATCACCGCAAGCTTGGTGCGCTCCGCCTCGTTCTTGATTCGGTCGGCCTCTATCTCAAGGTTCTTCTTTTACATAGCAAGATAGCATGCCATGGCCTCCTGCTTATCTTTGCGTTTCTCGACATACCTTGCGGCGATGGTATATTGGCTGCTTTCGAGCAACCCCTTCAACGTCGCCTCCAATTTGGCCGCGGCCCCATCGCGCTTGGCATCTTGGGCCATGGACTTGTGTCCTCTCGACCGCACCGCCCGGCCATTGGAGCCTTGGCCGAGCTCAACCTCTTCATCATCTTTATTCGCCCTTTTCTTCGAGCCACTTTTCAAAGAGTTGTATAGCTCGGTCCACTTGGGGCATCCTTTGATCATCTCCCAACAATGCACCAAGTTGAACTTGGTCTTGTACACCTTCTTGAAGAAGTCCATTGCTTGAAAGTCAAGGACATCAATGCCAACCGCACTCACCTTCCGGGCCTTCATACGATCATATGAGGTTTGGAACTTACTACATTCGGTTTGAATGTGTTCCCACCTCTTGCTAAGCGACCCCTCGTTCCGGTCACTCTCAATTTGGTAAGGGCGCAACTTCCTTATCTCATGGTAGTGCTTGTGAACCCGACTCCAAAACATTGTGCCCTTTTGTTGAGCACCAATGGTGGCGTTTTGGCTCACCGACATCCACGACTCACAAAGGACTTTGTCCTCAATGTCCGTGTATGACGCCGTGCGGGCATTCCTCTTCTTGAGGTTGGCGACGAGGGCGGCATGCTCCTCATCGAAGTCGAGAGGCTCTTCATCAATTGAGATACCCTCGGCCGGTTGGGTCTCACTAAGGCCGGTAGGGTCTTGTGTCTCAGCGTCTTCGACGTTGACGAAGCTTGGGCCGGTGAAGATCATGTCGGCCATGTCGCCGGACATGTCGCCCATGAAACAATCACCGTCGTCCTCATTGAAGAAGGCCGGGTCGGATGGCGTCAAGGATGGCTCCTCAAAGTCGAGCACCCGAGGCTCGGGTGCGGTGCCGGCCGCCGACATCGACCGGCTCTTCGGCTCCACGCGCTCGCGGCTCGCGGCCGGCGTGACGTTGAGGTCAAGGGGCGCCACAGGGGCTGCGGGGACAGGGACGTGTGTGCCCATCTCCGGTGACGCCTCGCGGGACCCGAGCCGCGAAATGCCTGCCGTGGCAGGGTGCCCAGCCGGCGAGGCCGTAGAGAGCACGGGGGACGCTGACCTTGGCGGCTTCCCTTTGGCGGACGAGGCCGAACTCGCCGCCGAGGCCACGAGCTCGGGGACGGCGGAGGGGATGAGGCCACCGAGAAGAAGCACCGCCCGCGCCGCGGCCTGGGTGGCTATGAGGTCGCGCGCAGCCGCGGCCTCGATGGCGACCCGGTGCTCCCTCTCCTCCGCCGCCGCCGTGGCCTCCTTGGCCGCGAGGTCCTTCAACCTCTTCTTCTCCCTCCGCTCGGCCCTCTTGTCCGACGCGGGCAGCCTCTCCTTCTTCACCTTCAACAGGACGGCGCCGGCTGCGGCCGTGCCAGCGGACAAGCCGTCCTCCATCGTCGGCGGCGGCGGTAGCTAGGGCGGCGGCGGCGGAGGGGTGGGAGGAGGGTTTCTGTGGGAGAGAAGGTGGGAGGAGAATGACTTTGTGTCGCTGGCCGCTGGACCAGGCGCGGACAAGGGAGGAGAAGAGGCTGTTCGTTTTCTCCCCCAAATCTGGACCAAACTTGGGCCAGGTTTGCGGCCGAAAACCTGTCCGCGCGGACAGTTGTTCCTATGCGCTGGGCCGTTGGCATGGGCGTAGACGGGGGGGGGGGGGGAGCAGGGGTCAGACCCCCCCAATGGTCCCCGGGGGGGGGGACAATGGTCCGCCCCCCCTCCCCCAACCATTTTCAGTAGGTACTAATACTAGTATATGTGCTAATGGCCGGAAGTAAGCTTCATTAGTTGATCCATCTTAATTAAGCCCAATACTTCAGCCCATACAGGCCATGCACGCAGCCGCTAGGCCCTTGACTCTTCGTATGCAGTGTGCCTGTATGTACGTGATCAGATCGATCAGATCAAATCGATCAGCCCTTTGCGTGCCGCCGCCTTCCTGTCTTCCTGACGGCGTTCCTTTGCCCTTCCATTGATCTGTCTTTGCCCCACCGATCGGAGCAGGCGAGCAGCTCGTTCAAAGCTCGTTCAATCGCTGATTGCTTCTGCCGGCCGGTCGTCAATCTCCACTCGCCCCCAAATCAGCAGCAAACAGGCGACGGTATTATTTCTTGTTGCCAATATTTTTCTGGTGAATTTAGTTCATTAGTATGCTATCATATAAACTAGTGGATTAGTTCGTTAAATTGTGTCTTTTTAAATATAGACGAAGAGAAAGGCAGCAAGGATAGATTCTTTTTTCAAGTCAATTTTTCGCCCCCCTCATGTTTGAATCCTGACTCCGCCCCTTGCCGTTGGAGAGCTTACTCTGTCCGGAAGGACAGATATGGATAAGTCATGTCCATATGCGAAGGCCCGTTCAAAGGATTCGTCAGTTCGTCACACACGACTAAGTTGCTTGAATTTCAAGATACTACCAAGTGCGAAATCTTGACTCGGTCTCGTGATTGGAGCTCCCACCGATTTTTTTTTTAAAACGGTGTCCATATTACGTACGTCTAGTTGGATCGCCGATCGAGTTCATGGCGCTGAAGATCTTTTTCATCAAGTCTACGAAGTTGACGGGAAACTGAAACCGAGCCGTCCAGGAAGGAAGAAAACACGATCCTACCGAAGGATCTACACATGTCATTCTTGGCACGAGATGCATGCATCGGCGTACTACCGAACGCCCATGCGCTCAGCTGCCTATCACAGGTTGCATCGGAGGCGGTGCACCGATCTATCGGATACCTGCCGGAGTAGCTACCTGCTCTACGTACGTAGAGTCACAGCGTTTCCAACAAATGACCAAAACAAACACAACGTGCATACATTCAAGCCTAGTTTTTTTTTCATTTCGGCTCTGAACAGCCTGCTGCTGCTACTAGTGATCAACAATGGTTGCTTTGGGCTGAAGATATCATAACACGATGCTGCCCGAGTTATCCATGGTGTACGGCCTACGACGCTCGCTCGAGGACGACTGAGAACTCTCTCTCGCAGTGTTATTTACTCCTGCGATGCGAGTGGATGGCTCAACTATTCCACCGTGAGAGCGAGAGAGAGAGAGAGGTACAGCGGTCGATCGCGTCTGTACAAGGGACTGAGCTGTAGCTGTGCAGTAAGACCGTGCCATGCCGCCGTGTCCCGCCGGATCCACGTCGTGGTCGCCGGTCCCGTCGGAGGTGAAAACTTTCCGGTGACTGCTCCCTCCCCCGTACGTCGACGGACGGCTATCCCTATCTACCCGCACCTGCTCCACGACCGTCCGTCGATAATTCGAGAAACAGTGTTGGTGTTTTCTGTTCTGTATGAACGGAACTGTCACGATTTATAATCCTGAAGAAATGAGAGAGTTTATTTTGTCGACCGTCGTCTGATCAAACGTCGCAGCCCTCAAGTCGTCACATATACGAACCGTACCAGAACAGTACAGTGATGATAGGACCGGTACCCTGGCGTGCCGAGGAATTTTAAGGCCATGCTCCCGCAGTCTGTGACAACAGTGAACTCTGATGAAGCGGCGGCACTGCGGTACAGGCACTATCGTTCGTGCGTTTACTGCAGGCAGTTCGTGGCGATAGCAGCCCATGATAGTACACTGCTCGTCTGCTCGACGCTGTTCAGAAGTTACCACTACCACTAGTATATGAACCAATCCCAGGAAGTAGAGTAGTAACCGAGGAGGATATGCATCACTCGCGTTGAATCTTGAATGACTTGGGTCCGACCGACGCTGGGCTACCCATGCGTCGATGCAGTGCAGTCCTAGGTGAAGTACGCCACGGACAGTGCAAGGGGAGATGAGAAAGGTGAAGAGGAAGATGCCATGGTTTCTGTAATTACTCTCTCGGTTTCATGATATAATATGTTTTAAATGTAACACAAATTTATATTAAAATAAATGTACATGTACATAAAAACATGTCTAGATACATTTGTGTACATATGAATTAGAAAAATTACTAAAACATCACATATTGTGAAATGGATAGAGTACTTATGTACGTGCTTCCGTAAATATGCGTCTCTTGGAAATATCACTTCCTTTGAAACTGGCACTAAGCTGGCGGGCACTTTCATACAGATCATTTTTCAAGGAAAACTTTCATAGATAACAGTTTTTCTTTTCTTTTTAGAACAGAACTCATAGATAACGGAAACTATACTAGTTGAATGCCCGTGCGTTGCTACGGCATATGTGTTGTATTGCATTTGTTGCACATTTCAATATAAAATTAAATTAAATATATGTACAAATAAAACATAACCAGAGAAAACTATATATCAATATAGAAGATAAATATGGTTATACGAATACATAGAATAAGACAATTATCTTCGTTGCACCTCTTTAGGGTTATATATTTTGAATCGAATAAAGTGACTTTATATAGCCACTTAGCTATGATTTCAAATACTTCATTCATATCATAAAGTTTATAATACAGTATAACATCGGCTCTGACACGTCAGCCCATTCTTGTGATTACTTGACGATGTTGTCGCTAATTCATCCTACTCCACCTTACTTGCTTACTTGCTGCATCAATGATCTAATGTTGGCATATTTGGTGCTCTTCGCTAACTTGCGCAGTCGTTCTCTACAACACCAGTTAATCTACTTTATACTAATGCGCGCTCGTGCACCACCATCTACTATTAGAAACATAGAGTGTCATTAAAATAGACATATTCAGATAAATGAATGTCCAAAATCTGAATATTATTGATGGAGTGAAAATTGTTTCTGTAATTATTTACGTACGTGCTTCTGTAAGTAGGTATTTCCGTCAAGGAAAAAAATAGCGCGCTATATCGCCGCTAATAGCACGCTATAGCGTTTTCATGATGGTCACGTTATATCAATTCGTGTATTATAGCGCGCTATAGCACGCTATAACACGCTATAGCGCGATATAGCATACTAATAGCGTATTTTTTAGGTCCGCGCTATATTGCTGTAGCGCGCTATTTTTTTCCTTAGAGATGTCAACTCCTTTGAGACTGGCACTAAGCTTGCTGTCACTTTCATACAGATATTTTTTCAAGGAAAACTTTCATAGAGAACTGATTTTTTTTCTTTTTAGAACGGAAATCATAGATAACTGAAACTATAGGCGGCCGTCGGAGCCTGTCAGAGGTCAGCAGGATGCTAAATCGTCGTACAATATTGGCCCGGACAAGTATATGCAGGCCAGTTTCACGAGAAGGCCGTTCCCCACAAATCATTCATTCAAGGCCTTGTGCAGCTATTTCCTATTCTCCGCGCAATGCCGAGCACATTAGGAGCACCTAGCGATCGACCTGTGCGGCGCAATACCCTTCGCCCGTGTACGTACTTCATGGGCCGATCCCTATCGCGGCCCAATAACATGTATTATTTTTCCCATTTACTTTTTTAAAAGATGAATATTTTGTGATTTTGAAAAATATTCGAGTTTATAAAATGTTGTGCGATGTTTGAATGTGAATATTTTTAATTTCAGTTTTTTATTTGAACATTTTTTTTATGTGAAGAGTGTTTAATTTGAACAATTTTTAAATTTGATTTTTTGAATGTGAACTTTTTTTAATGTGAACAACCTTCGAATTTGAGCAATTTTTAATGTGAATAATTTTTTGAACTAGAATGTTTTTAAATCTGAAAAAAATTCGAAAATTTGAATTGAACATTTTTTAATATTTTCCAAAATTTGAACTTTTTTTATCTAAAATCAAAAAAGTGAAAGAAAATAAATAAACTGAAAAGAAAACATACAGAAATAAAGAAACAAGAAAAAGCCGAAAAACCGGAGATAGTACCTTATTGGGCCTGGTTGGACTAAGGAAAGATTTTCCAATGCGCGCGCGACAGTAGAACGGTGGACGTGTGGCCAAAGCGCGCCCGTCAGCAGAACGGTGGAAGCGTGGCAGTTTGGCGAAAATCGTGGTATGTACGAGCGAGAGTGCGGAGCGAGGCAGGCACGCTGAGCGAGCGACGTACACGCTCACGAACGGGCGCGAGGGAACTACTTCCTCCGTTTTTAAATATAAGATGTTTTTTACTTTGTATCTAGACATGTTTTAGTTTATGCACTCACTTATTTTGGTATGCATCTAGACAACATGTGGAACAACTAAAACATCTGATATTAAATAACAGAGGAAATGGTAGGGATGTACTCCGTATGTGTGAGCGGTTCATTTTCGTTTGTTTTTCATTTATTTTCTCTTGTATGTGCAAACACACAAAATGAATTACAAAACTGTGATTCACATTTCTTTTTACAAAATTGTGTACAAAGTACATATGTACATAGAACACACAACATAAGTTACACGGAGCACGGTGTACAAAATACACAGAATAAGCAGTATAAAGTACAGATAAAGATATGTAGAGATTACACAAAATTTGGAGTACCGAACACACAGAAGACGGTGTATGAAGTACACATAACATAGAGTACAAAGTATATCAAAAGTTGGTTTACAAATTGCAGAGAACTAGGACGACATAGCACACATAAGGCAATGTATAAAGTATAGAGAAAAGAGAGTAAAACAGAAGACTTAACAAATTGCAGAATAGTGGGAGTATAAAGTAGACAAAAAAGGTATATAAACTAACATACAAAACCGTGTACAAAGTACACAAAACAAAGAGTATACTCAAAGACTATCAACATGAGATCTAGGTTTAAATATCTGGATCACATGAGATAATCTCGGTGACGGCTCCCCTCTCCCCTCTCCCATACGTCAACAGACATCCGCTCCACCATCGTCAAGCACACAAAAAATTTGGCCGTCGATAACAATTCGAGATACGGTTGACGGTTCTCTCTATGAAAGTAAGTGAACTATATGATCGATGTTTTTACAAAAGAAGGACGAGCGGGGGGCAAATGAGTTAGTTCACGCCACTCTGTGTGTATGATGGACGGACCACCCGTCGGAGGACATGTTCGTCTCATGTTCGGCACCCCAAGAGGGATTCTAAACTTGTAGGACCTTTTGGGGTGCCGGACACAAATTGGCTTGGCTCGGGGCAGAACTTTAGAGTGTTGTTGTGGGTGCTTTTAAACGTCCAGACCCATTAAACCATTAAACCTTTACAAGCTAAGCTAGCTAGATAAAAAGGTTACATTTTACGGAGGGAGTAGAAAACTAAGTAAACACGAAATTAGCCGCGGTAATCAGTTCCAGCACAGCACCAAACGACTGGTGTGTGCTCCTCTGGCAAGCCACCATTCGCCATAAAACCAGGGCACCCGCGGTTCAGTTCGCGCTGTGGCAATAACGCTCGTCGCCCAAGTTCCATCGAGACGCTGCACGTCACAACAATGTCGCTCCCCGGCGCCAGCGCCTTGGCCGTGCTCCTCCTTCTCGTCCTCTCCACATGGCCGACATGCCCCGCCGCGCACAACATCACCGCCATCCTCGCGGGGCGCCGGGACATGGGCGAGTTCAGCCGCCTGCTGACGGCCACGGGGCTCGCGGACGAGATCAACGAGCGCAACACCATCACGGTCCTCGCCGTCGACGACGCCGGCATGGCGTCGCTCAGGGCGCGGCATCTCCCGCGCGAGGCGCTCCGTCACGTCCTCTCCCTCCACGTCCTCGTCGACTACTACGACCGCGCCAAGCTGCACCGCCTCCCGGGCGGCTCCGCGGACGTGTCCACCCTGTTCCAGGCCTCCGGCGACGCGCCCGGGAGCGCCGGCATGGTGGAGATCTCCGAGCGCCGGGGCGGGAGCGTGGCGTTCGTGCCCCAGGAGGATGACGCGCGGGCGGCCGCCGTGCTCTTCGTCAAGTCCGTGCACGAAGCGCCGTACAACATATCTGTGCTGCAAGTGGGCGCCGTCATGTCGTCCCCTGCCGCGGAGGCACCCACGTCGCCCGAGACATCACCGCACAAGGCTACCAACGTCGCGCACAAGAACGGGACGCGGCCAGGCGATGATGCAGCTGCTGATGCGCCTTCGCGGAATGGGGACGGAGAAGGAGATCGTGCTGACGGAGGAGGAGATCATGCGAAGAAGAATGGTGCGATCGGCGCTGCTCCGGGGTGGCTATCATTCGCTTCGGCGATTCTGCTGGCGATCCAGATTATGGTGCTCGTTTGAAGAAGGTTATAGTATATTGCGACTGTGTGTTGTGAATTGCTGCTGTTTGAGTTCCGCGGTCTTGTTCTTGTGTCAGTACGTATCATTGGGGATTTGGTGAGTGCTTTAGCTAGTTATAGGTTTTTTGTGTATCGGAAGGTTCTTATAATTTCATAATGTTGTCAAGGCTCAAGAGAGGTTTGCAGGTCAGATTCCTGATTACTGTTTCTAGTCCAGACTCCAGACTCGGAATCTGGTGATGTTATATCAACAGGCCTACTGACTGAAATACATCTGCTTAGCTAGCTACTGTCTGATAAATCTTTCAGAACAAGGTATACTCTGACTGAAATACATATGCAATCGCTGCATACATAAATGCTTAGATGGAGTTTGCAAGCAACAATTCCACCCGTTGTTCCTGCAAGTTGCGTCGTTTTAGCTAATGATATGCATAGTTTCAGAAAAACACAACTCCTAGTGCAAACCACTAGTTTTAGTTTTCTGAAACTATGCGGTGCCCTAATAGTTGTGGTTTTGTGATATCTACTCTAGTTTCTAGGCATATCGGAAAACAAAACCGAGAAACAAAGCAGATTTTCATGGCCAATAAGGTATTCCTACCAAGTGGCTAGTAGTTTCTGGAACAAGACAACCAATCCACACGAACCTACACTGTCAGTGCAACTCAGCCCGAATCCATGAGTTAGCTAGCTTTGCCCGGATCAGGCCGACAGCCTTTGCCGCTGGCCTCTGCGCCCTCTTTGCCTCCCTAGCATATTTAGCATCTTTGGATCAAGGCGCGCGAGCACATGCACCGCCACGAGAGTGGAGTACGATCCATGCCAAGCCGAACGTGATCGTCTCCAGGCAGCCATGTGTGATGTTTACTCTCACAGTCTCACGCCCGTATCGATTCGGCAATGTTGAGCTCTGGATGAGCAAGGGCTTCGGCCTGCCTTGCTGCAAGTGCAAGGGCCGGTCATTTTGAGCTGTCAAGTAAGAACTCGCATTTGTTCACGCTGGTTTTGGCCCTGCCTTTTCCCATATCTTTTTTTGAAGTTTAAATAGGCAAAAGCTTTGCCTTTTTTATATTGATATATAGCAGGAGTAAACAGGGAGCGGCCGAAGCCGCAAAATAAAAAGAGATTCACTGAACTAACTAAGCAACCATCTCAGTCAAGTTCTTTGCACCAACAAGGATCCAGTTCCTGCTTTCATCTTTTATTCGGCTATAGCCAGCTAAGTTGCAGCAGTTTGTGCATATAACCGACGCTAGCTAGCTTTGTCGTGCTTTGGCAGCCAGATCATCGGGCAAATCTAATCGGCAAGGCTGCTGCAATCGCATCGATCAGGGACTTAATTTGCTTGCCTAGTACGCCTTGGATCTCGCCATGCAAACAAAGGCTTGCATTGCCTGCACGAGCTGTACACAGGAGGCGCTTTGTCGAAAGGAACGAACGCTGGTAGCCGTGTAGGAACAGTAAAGAGAAAGGAGGAGGAGACGTTCGGTGGTGAAAGTGAAAAAAAAGAGGCTTCTCCGAAGAGCGGCCGGTTGAGCTGGACTGGGCGCGCGTGTCTGCTGTGTCCGGTGTCCGCGCGTACACGGCATTCGTTCTAGACAGATAATTTGCTATATGATGCACGGAGAAGCTACATTCGAGCTTGACAAGAGTATTCCGAAAAAAAAACATTGACAAATAGAGTTTGTTCTACCTCGGTTAGCTGAGAGGTTTGCACTAGTCTAGCCCAGTTCTTTTGGCGGTTTCTCCGATAAGCTGCACTACCCAGCTCCCGACTGCAATACTAAACCTCGCATCGTATCAGCATAACACCGTGACACTACGGTGCGAAGCTTGACACCTACTCCCTAATTTTTTTAATATAAGATGGTTTATATGTTTCACATATTGTCTCGGTCCATACTGAAATAAATGAACGCACACATTAAAACGTCTCCAGATACATTTATATATATATGAACGTAAATAAATGCTAAAACATCTTACATTTAAAGACGGAGCGAGTAGTAGATAAAGTTGGGTATAAAATACCGACGTCATGAGCAATCTTACGGATCAATGACATGTCGCGGTGGGACATACGAGGAAGGTGAGATCGGCGACGACATTATACGTGTGTGATGCTGATTGGGTTTTGTTTATTTCAATATATAATGATGTGGCGTTGATTCAATTAACACGGGCATGTAAACATGGGACATTGAAGCTGACGGTATGCGAGGGCAGACAAATGATTTAACATGGACTCGTGTTGAAGGTAGAACTAGATTCTGATAGAAGTTCCTACTCTGCTGATTTTGTTTTGAAAGAGGAATAAAGATTTGGCATCAGCATCAAAATGGTGCACACAACCGTAATTTTTTCGCAAAGTTCATTACAACTCAGGTATAGCTTAAAGGGGCTACATAATCAACAAACGAAAAACTGAAATCACAAAGCGCCTAAAACATCTTGTATCTCTACTATATAATACTACCTCCGTTCCAATGAATAAGGCTTATATTATTTTGGAAAAGTCAACACAGGTAAAGTTTGACCAAGTTTGTATGAAAAAATATTAACATGCAAAATATAAAACTAATGTCATTAGAAACATCATGAACTATATTTTCATATGATATCTACATAATATCATATTTGTTGATTGATTTTTCTAAAAGTTTGGTCAAACTTTACTTGGCTTGACTTTTGCAAAAAAATATAGGCCTTATTCATCGGAACGGAGGGAGTACGGCTTAAGGTGAGGCGTCGTACGTCGTGGTCATTTTGCGTTTGAGCCCCTCACAAATCATGAAATCAACCTGCAGTCCGTCTTAATTCCACTTTTACATCCCCCCCCCCCCCCCCCCCCCCCCGATCCCCTTCTCCCCTCAGCGACGGCGAACGACGCGAGACATTGCTCACCTGACACCTCCACCCGATCCCCTCCCTTTCTCCTCTGAGAGGCGGCGACCGGCGGCGGAAATCCCCGAGGCAAACACCCTGCTCCAGATCGGCGCTTCCGACTTACCCCCGAACCCCTCCTACTCGCTCTCTGTGCTGCCTCTCCCCAGCGCCCAGCAGCTCGCCCCGTCTAACCTCCTCTCTGCCCGAGCTCGCCCAAGATCCCTCGAACCTCCTCGCTGCCTCTGTAGGAGCACGACTTCGACCAGGAGCATCGCTACCTTCTTAGTCCATCTCAAGGTCAACGCCCACCTGAATGCCGTTCCCTATTTGGTGATGTCCAGCTCGCAGGTTCTACTGAGTTGCCACTGAAGCTTTCACATGGAAAAACAGCTACGAACATCTACATCATTGTGGTAATAGATCAAAGATGATACTGGTGTAGATCTGTTATTGGTAGGAACATAATCCTACTGGTCTACCTTGATGTGTCTTCTGTTTTCCAGTTTTAGATTTTGCAAATTAACTCACTGGTTTACAATTTTTACAGTTCGGTCGGGCAACATGGGGAGCGAGGTGAAAGAGCAAGCCTGACCAAAGAGATGGATAACTTCAAGGACAGGTTGGCTGAAATTTCTACCTGGTTACGATGGTACTTGACCACAACAATGTAGGAATAGCTATTTTCAGTGGATACTAGATACTGTACTACCTTTGCTTATATAGATAATTTTAAGTTTAGACTACCAGTCAGTTACATAAGATAATGGTATATATGCTACCTGGTATATTGATTAGGTATAAGTGTTTTGTGCATGTCCCATTTGTCTATCGACACATGTACTACACATGCTTTCTGGATGAAATGTGCATATCTTCAATGCAAATGCTATATGGAGAAGCTGCCACCGTGAATATACTAAGTTGGATAATGGGTAGATGGACACAAATAACCATAATGACTAGAAGCTGAAAAAACAATCCATGTTGTGTACGATGCCTATTTTGAAATTGCCATGCAAAAAGTCCATGTTGTGCATGATGCATATTTTGAAATTGACATGCAAAAAGTCCCTTCTCTTCTATGAATGATTTTATTTCGAGATGAACTTAATAAACTAAGAAAACCTCATAGATCAAGATAAAGATAGTGCATCGTCAATTTTTTAAACGATTGATGTAGAGTTGATCGAAATTTCAAATGTATTAGTTGACTTATGAGATGTGCATTGCACGTTGTACAATCGAATAACAATTTGACATCTTCATTTTTATCTGAACTTGATCATCATGTAAGACGAAATATTTATTCATGATAGAGTGAGATGAGTCATTTTATATGTGCACGATTGGTCATTTTGTTCGCCCGTAGTAACGCACGGGCATTTTGCTAGTTATCTCAGCATAGTGCCAACCACCCTGTTTTTATATAGCGCATGATGAAAATGTGTCGTACGTATATCATCACTCAAATTCATAAGTGCCCGCTCCTCTGATGGGAGGAGATAATACCACATGTGAGTCGAATATGTACCTTTATACGGATGGCAATGGGTACCCGTTACCCGCAAACCCGACGGGTACCCGCACTAAATGGGGAGGGTATGGTGCGAAAAAATACCCGCGGGTGTGCTTAACGGGGAAATTCCAGACCCGCCGGGTCTAGCGGAGCCGGGTATGGGGGTGCCAAACCCGTACCCTCTAACCCGCATACCCGACAACCCCACATGTCAGTGTGTATTTCCCATCCACATCCAGCTCCCCACGCGGCCACGCCCCACCTGTCAATCTGTCATCGTACAGTAGAGAGTAGGAAACCCTAAGCCACGCGCCCACGCATCATTATTCCCCGTTTCTTTTCCTTCCTCACTCACGCGTGTCCCCGACGCCGCCGCCGCTCCCCAGCCTACATCCCCGCCGCCGCCGCCGCCATCTGCGCCCTGAGCTGCCACTCCCTAGCCCCGAGCCCCCGACGCCGCCGCGGCCGGCGCCCTGCACTGCCTCCTCGGACTCGCCGCTGCGGCCTGCGCCCTGTACCGCGCCGCCGCGGCCTGCCTCCTACCTCCTCGAGCTCGCCGTCGCGGCAAGCAGCAAGATGGAGGCGGAGGGGCTCGCAGACGCCACAGGGAAGACGCATCGAGGAGAGGAGGTCGCGGGGAGGACGGCATCGAGGTGGACGGGCTCCGCCGCGGCCCGCCTCCTACCTCCTCGAGCTCGCCGTTGCGGCAAGCAGCAAGATGGAGGCGGAGGGGCTCGCGGACGCCGCGGGGAGGACGACATCGAGGCGGACGGGCTCCACCGCCGCTCTCGTTTCTTTGCCTCTGCAGCCTCGCCTCCGGCGGCAGCGGCATCGAGCAGAGCACGCCGCACCACCACTCCTCCCCATGCCCCAAATGATGAGGACTTGGCGGGTACCCGTCGGGTCCCCAAAACCCGGCGGGTGACGGGTATGGTGGCGCTCTGGACCCGACGACGGGTATGGGGGCGGGTGGCGGGGGCGGGTACGATGGCCGGGTGCGGGTATGTGGGGGGGGGGGGGGGGGCAAACCCGGCCCCGAACCCGGCGGGTGCCATCCGGATACCTTTATGATAACCTGCAAAAAATGAGTGCCTCCTACTTAAAACTAGATAACACCCCGCGCGTTGCTACGGAATTTTATAGTTATATATATAATTATATATATTAGAAAACCTTCTATTGTAAGGAATAGAAATTGAGTTGTTCCATTTCTTTGGTAAAAAGTTAACTAATAGGCTAAAGGTAAATGCGATGGCTTCATGAGGTTGACCAATCAAAAACTTGATGATGTGACATACTTGCATGTTGAGAGATATAAAATAGTGGAGTGCTCCTATTTAGATAGAGCACTACACGTCTTTCTTAGAATACACACACCTATATGTATGTGCGGTTTAGTTTTCTTCCTGCTTTGGGCCGTAATGACACGTATCTTAGCAGGCTGTTCGAGCCCATAATAAAATATGACCACATTGCAAAACTTGCTATAGGTCTTTTTTTGCGTGTGCTGTCTAGTACTCTCTCTAGCCACGCCCCATTCAGTTTGAACCTAAATGTATAGCCATGAAATTACTTATTTCGTGTAGCAAGGTGTTGATGGGTACTAACAAATAGTTCCTATTTTATTTATAATACATGTGCGTACTATCCATGAAGTCACTTTGACTATGTTGCTTTCGTATTTGTTTTAGATTTTAGTACATCATAATAAAAGTTTATAGGACATATAGAGGACTGGTCGACGTCGGAACATTCCTTATAACCATTGTGAAAGTAAAGAGAATTACCCAATTTTGATATAACGACTTACATTTTAGAAAGATAATGTAAATGGATACAAAATCTCATTAACCAGATTAGCCCAATACTATACTCCAGTTATCCCTCTACATGAATATAGTCAAATGTGTTTTACATTTTATTGTCTAATTCTCGAATTCCAATGTTAGCTATCGACTCTTCCCTTCTCTATTACTTGCGATATTGATTCAGGATACAAGTTTAGAGGTCTGGATACAAGCACATAGTGCCGAATTGGAAGCAGGAAGGGGTTGAGAAGGTAGAATCAGGTGGGAGAGAGAGTTCTTCGCCGCCGCCAGGTTCGTGATCGATCCTCGATACCTTCTTGGATCACACGCCTCTGCTTATATCAGGTTGCCCATTCTTCGCCAGTGACTTGTTTGTTGGGCCTTCTGCTTCTCTTGCTCAGCTCGCGTCTTGTGGCCGACCCATCTTCGCCAGAGAGATGCGGCCCATGGTTAGCGCTGCTAACACCCCCCCTCCTTCAGAAACGGCTTGACCCCAAGCCGTTGCATAGGGAAAACGTGACTGGAGTTCATCCCTGTCATCCTAGGATGGTGGCATCGCGTCGTTGGACCAGCGGACCCGCACTTGCTCCACCACCCTGTTGGCCTTCGCCTTCTCCCGATGTTCCAATACTTGCACAGGTACGACGAACTTGTTAGTATCAGAAGGAAGAACAGGTGATACCTCGTCTGTAGACTTCAGAGCCTTGCGCAGCAGTGATACATGAAACACCGGATGGATGGATGATGTTTCTGGCAGTGCCACCTTGTAAGCCACCTGACCGATGCGGCGAATCACTGGAAATGGCCCAAAGTAGCGAAAAGATAGCTTGTGACAAGCCCGTTTGGCTACTGAGCTTTGCACATACGGCTGTAGCTCAAAGAACACCAGATCGCCGACTTCAAATGATCTCTCAGACCTGCTCTTGTCAGCTTGGCTCTTCATCCGCTCGCGAGCACGAAGCAGATGTAGATGAATGAGCGCTGTCATCTCTTTGCGTTCTTCCAACCACTTGTTCACATCAGATACTGGTGATGTAGATGCTGCTTCAATGCCCCAGAACCTCGGTTCATGCCCGTACAAAACCTTAAATGGAGAGCTCCCAAACGCATTGTGCCAGGTAGTGTTGTACCAGAATTCAGCGAGTGCCAACCAAGAGCTCCATTTGCGAGGGCAAGAATGGACAAAGCATCTCAAGAATGTTTCCATGCACTGGTTGACCCTCTCCGTTTGTCCATCTGTCTCCGGGTGGTATGGAGTGCTCATGCGCAAATGCGTGCCCGTCTGACGGAACAGCTCACGCCAGAATTTGCTGGTGAATATTGGATCGCGGTCAGAAATGATGGATTCCAGCATACCATGCAGTTTGTAAACCTGATCCAGATACGCTGCTGCCACTTGCTGAGCTGAAAACGGATGAGACAGAGGAATAAAGTGGCTGTACTTGCTGAATTTGTCCACCACAACCAAAATACAGTCGAACCGTCCCGACCGAGGTAGCCCTTCGACAAAATCAAGTGAAACCATTTGCCAAGCCTGTGTCGAAACTGGTAATGGCTCAAGAAGCCCTGGATATCGATTGCGATCTGGTTTTGCTTGCTGGAAAATAGCACAGGTTTGCACATATGCCTTGACTGTTGCCAACATGCGAGGTCATGCGAACACCGGATGCAAGCGCTGGTATGTTGCTGGTACTCCTGAGTGGCCCCCAACTGATGTATCATGGCCCTCATGCATGATCAGGCGTTGCAGCTCACTATTGTGTCCCACCCAGATTTTACCCTTGTAACGCAAAAGTCCATCGCGAAACGAGAAGTGTTTGTGTGACTCGGGTGTGTTCTGAATTTCCTGAATCAGCTTAGCAGTGTGAACATCACTTTTGTAACTGAGCTTGATCTGGTCCAACCATGCTGGCTTGCAGTACGAAATCGCATTGAGCGTGTCGTAGTCAGTGCAAGGTCGCCTCGACAATGCATCTGCTGCGCCATTTGCAGCGCCTTTGCGGTAGCGAATTTGGTAACGCATCCCGAGTAGTTTGGTGAACGCACGATGTTGCCATGGCGTATGCAATCGTTGCTCTTCTAAATGCACCAAACTGCGCTGATCTGTGGTGATGAAGAACTCTGCTGACTGAAGATATTGTCGCCAATGCTCAACTGCGTGCAATACTGCCATTAGTTCCTTCTCATAAGTAGACAACCCTCTGTTGCGCGGTCCCAGCGACTTGCTTAGGAAGGCAATGGGATGCCCCTCTTGCTGCAACACAGCTCCAATACCCAGATCACTCGCGTCTGTCTCGATCGTGAATGGTTTAGAGAAGTTTGGTAGGGCAAGGACAGGTGCGTTGTCAGTTTATCCTTCAGTGCTGCAAATGCCGTGTCACATGTACTTGTCCACATAAAGGGAACATTCTTTTTCAACAGCTGTGTCAGAGGACGAGCCAACACTCCAAACCACTGTACGAATTTGCGATAATAGCCCGCAAACCCTAAGAACTGTCGCAGTTCCTTGACTGTCTGTGGTACTGGCCAGTTCTGAATCTTCGACACCTTCTCAGGTTCAGTAGACACTCCAGAACCGCTGATGATGAATCCGAGATAGGACAGTTTTCTTTGAGCGAATGAACATTTGGAATGCTTCACTTTCCATTCATCACGTGCCAATAAAGAGAAAACTTCTCGCAAGTGTTGTACATGGTCGCTCAAAGACTTGGAATATATGAGAATGTCATCAAAGAACACCAACGCACACTTGCGCAAGACAGTTGCTAGTGTTGTGTTCATCGCGCTCTGAAAAGTGGCTGGGGCCCCTGCCAATCCAAACGGCATCACGTTGTACTCGTAGTGACCTGAATGAGTTTGGAATGCTGTCTTGAATTCCTCGCCTTTTTGCAGCCTAATCTGATGGTACCCCGCGAGTTTACTGAACCAACTTGCCCCTGTGAGTTCATCTAACAATTCATCGATGACTGGAATAGGGAACTTTGTTGGAACAGTTAATGCATTCAGGCGGCGATAATCAATACACATGCGCCATTCGCCGCCTCTCTTCTTGACCAAGATAACCGGTGATGAAAAGGAACTGGTGCTGCGCTGGATTATACCACTGTTCAACATCTCGGCCACTTGCTTTTCTATCTCGTCCTTGGACTCAGGTGAATGCCTGTACGGTCGGATGTTGATTGGTTGTGCTCCATCGATCAGTGGAATGATATGATCACATGATCTTCGAGGTGGCAATCCCTCTGGAACTGAAAACAGGGCATTGAATTCATCAACTAGCAACTGAACTTCCACTGGAATGTGGTCAGAGTGCTGTGTTGCTTTAGGATCTGTAGTATCAGTTGTGGGTTCTCGACACAAAAACACCATATGTTCTATCTCTTTATCTTGAATCATTTGGTTCAGTTGCATAGCAGTAACCGTTGCACATCTACTTACTGCTAGCTGGTGCCCTTGCAGACAAACCTGATTACCTTCGTGGAAAAAGGTAATTTGCTTAGTAATCCAGTCAATGTGTGGATTATGTGCCTCCAACCAATCGATTCCCAATATTACATCAAAGCCTCCCAGTGGCAAGATCTTGAAAGAAGTCTGAAACTCCTACTGTTGTGTTTGCCAGCGACAACACTGTAGCTCTTCAGAACACTGTAGCTCAGCACCATTTGCTATTTTCACTCGGGCAGGTTCTGCCAGCGGCTGAATTCCAGGTAGATTACCCACCAACTTAGCGTTGATGAATGATGTCGAGCTACCAGAATCAACAAGTATGAGCACCTCTTTGTCATCAATAGTCGCAGCCAATTGCAGTAATACTGATGCTTCGTTACCATTAAAAGCTTGAAGTGAGATTGCCATGCCTGTTTCTTCAGTTTCCTCTGCAACACTACTGTCACCATTTTCAGATTCAGAAACCCCATGAAATCCATCAATTCTTCCAATACATGCATTTGTATGGTTGCAGGGCATGCATGATCCTGGCCCCACTTTTCTCCACACTTAAAGCACAGGCCTCGGGCACACCTGTAAGCACGCAAGGTGTCCATAGAATTGCTAGGCTTCGCTGGTTGCCGAACTGCTTTAGGTCGAGGTACTCTTGCTTCTGGTACTCGCCTTTCCACTGGAACCACTGGAAGATTGGGTCTATACTGTTGCTGGGCCTGCATTTGAGGAGCATATCTTGGTGCAGGTTGATAAGCCAGATGAGCATAACCCCCAATTTCCTGTTGCATCCCTTCATGCACCTCCTCTTGAACCAGTGCGAGAGCACATGCTGAATCCAAATCAGGTGGTCTCTGTATCATGACCGCCGCTCGCAGATCAGAACGCAAGCCTCCAACGAACCTCATCAAGAAATATTCGGATGTATCTCATCAGAATATGATAACAACAGATTCATCAAATGTTCAAAAGCATCTATATACTCCTGTACTGTTCCCCCTTGTTTAATGGAATAAAATTGTCTAATTAGTTGCTGGTGTCTATCCTTCCCAAAACGCACACAAAGTGTTCCACAAAAACTCTCCCAACTACAGCCTAACAGTTTCTTCCTCACTGACTGTAACCACACCGCTGTTGTCGGTGAAAAATTTAGGATCGCCATATGAACCCAATATGACTCCTGTATGTTGTAAACAGAAAAGTATTGCTCGCACAGATCCTTCCAGAGCTGTGGATTCTCACCATCGAAAACCGGAAACGGCATCGACGGCGAAGCATGTACATTTAGCGGTGCAAAATCATCTACCCTGTGCTGCTGGTTCAGAGATTGGTGGATCGCGACCGTACCATTGGCCGGAGGTGTCGCTGGAGCCGTAGAGCCACCACCGACAGCCGTCCGTGTGGTGAAGACAACGCCTCGGGCCATGGGCCCGAGGAGTGACGCCCGGAGGTGATGTCTCACGGGACGACGACGGATCGGCTGGATCGCGCGTCGATGGCTCCTCCGCGTCGTGGAACTTGTCATTGAAGACATGTTGTTGAAGCAGATCAACCGCTACCTGGAGGCCATGGATATGCTTGTCCACCTTCGGAGCCCAGGTACTCAGCTCCTCCTGGACCGTGCTCTTGATCTCCGCCTTCCAGTCGTTGAACATCTCCTTCAGATCCGCCTTGGTGAGTGGTTCCTCCCCCATCTCCTTGGCCTCAGCGATGCGCGTAGCCTTCTGCTGCCGGGTTTCGATGATAGACACCGCCAGATCGCGGATCGGAGTGGAAGTTTTTGGCTGTGGATCGGAACGGCTCTGATACCACTTGTTAGCTATCGACTCTTCCCTTCTCTATTACTTGCGATATTGATTCAGGATACAAGTTTAGAGGTCTGGATACAAGCACATAGTGCCGAATTGGAAGCAGGAAGGGATTGAGAAGGTAGAATTAGGTGGGAGAGAGAGTTCTTCGCCGCCGCCAGGTTCGTGATCGATCCTCGATACCTTCTTGGATCACACGCCTCTGCTTATATTAGGTTGCCCATTCTTCGCCAGTGACTCATTTGTTGGGCCTTCTGCTTCTCTTGCTCAGCTCGCGTCTTGTGGCCGGCCCATCTTCGCCAGAGAGATGCGGCCCATGGTTAGCGCTGCTAACATCCAATGGTGAGACACACTTCCACATGCAGATCTTGTGAACTATTATAGGTTATTACTAGTGACAACCACACATTATTGATGAAATATATACTTCTAAAGCTATATAATTGTAATATACTAACATATGCGTAACGAAATAAAACTATTCCTGATACATTTGATCAACACTGTGCAAGGTCAACAATCATTCCTGACAAAAAGGTTGTGGAGGACGCGGTTTTTCCACAACTAGGAGGACCCGCTCCCACGACTAGGACCGTCGATCTATCCCAAGATGCGTGCAAAACATTTTGCAGTCAACACTCAGTTGTATTAACATTTTTCCAATTACGCATAAACATAATTTTCCGAAAACACCAACTTATGAATAAACATATTTTTAGATATTTTATATTAACAAATTAACATTTGTGTATATGTGTGTTTTTGGAAATGATTCATTTTTTATTTTTGTGTTAACATTTGGGGATATGTGTGTTTTTGAAACGTATTTTTGTATTAATAAAATTAACCAAGATTTACTGAAAATGTAAACAGATTGTGTTTTTCTTGCATTTTTTATTGGTTAAAATCCTTTTCGTTTTTTGGCATTAAATTATATACTAACCGAAAGGATAAAATGTCCTCACAAAAAACTGAGATGATAAAATTTATGCATAAACCGATTTGTTTTTTCATCGTCTAACAAAATCATGCACGGGTTAGTTAACTGGTGGTATGGAGATGGGAGCCGTTGGATCGAAAATGAAGGGCTATGGAGATGGGAGGAGGTCCTCCTAGTTGTGGTTTTGCATTTTTCGGTTGTGGAAGGAAACTAACCGCCAAGGTGAAAGTTTTCAGTCGCTGCCCCCACGCCGATTCCGGCTGTTTTACGACGCACCCACACGTCGTCGCGATTCAATCGGCCGACCTAGCTCGCCAACACGTCACAGCTCATTCCGACGTTCGAGACATCCGCTAGAACTCCCGCGACCGCCGCTGCCTGAATCCGTGATTCCGTCCGTTCGTTGCTCCACCGTCGCCTCACATGGTCACCGCCGCCCACTGATGTCAATGAATGGCTGCAACAACTCCCAAACAACCATCGGCGAGCCGCTACTCCTTGTCGAGCTCTCGGCGCTAAAGCGTTGCGTGTGCCGGAATTTGGCGGCTCACCTCCAGCCCCTCCCGGCCTGTCACGCCCTCGACGCCTATCCTTAGTCTCCGGTAACCTCTGTGGCTGAAATCGAGTTGGCGCCCGGCAAACCGTTAGATGAGCCTCCTCCTTCATAATCTATTTTAGGCACTTTGTGGTGCGCTGTTTTTTACATCATCTGCAAACAATTTTGATACTATTGGAGATACTCTAAAGGAAAAAAGTCAAACATGTTTTAGACTTTTGGACGAATGCTCCATTTCCACGGGACAAAGCTGAGGGACAGTTGATGACACTAGACAACGGATACTGCCCTCTTAATTTCCAAGGCTGCACCGAACGGGAGCACGCAAGCAATCGATGACGCCAACGCCGAACGCCTACGTACCGACGTCGTCGGTGCGTACTACCCACCCACCTCTTCCTCGTTGACATCGTCTCCTTGCTCCTGTCTTCAGTTTCCACCGGATAATCCGCCGATGAAGATAACAAAAGATCTTTGCGAATTACCGCGCGTTTCGCGGAGCGCACGCAGTGCATTGATGTGCTTCCTCGCCGGCGACCCCTGCCGCTGCCGGCCGGTAGGTGAGAAGCGACAAAGGAGCCTTTGCTCCTGCCCCGTAACGCATGCATGCATGGCTCGCCGGCGCTGCAATGTGGCAGCCGCACCTCCCTCGCCGCGCGACACGGCGGCAGCATGCATGCACCACAGTTTTTTTTTTTTGAAAACAATGCATGCACCACAGTTGACGCGCGCGCGCGCGTGCGTCCAGGCTGGTGCAGCCCAGCGCCTTGACGTCCTATAAAAAGCACGGTGCGCAGAGCCATGGCTGCAAAGTCAGCTCCCACTCTCAGACAGAGCCGCCATCGATCGAAGCACACCAACAGAGTACGATCACCGGGACGGACAATGGGAGGGCGCAGCAAGAAGCGTGGTACGGAATTACGCGGTGCTGTATCAATCGTGCAGAAGACAGGGGATTGCTTACCTGTTGTTGTTCATGGTTTTTCTGTTTCGTTCTTGGTTTGTGTTTCAGGTGGTACGAAGGGCCGCGACGGCGAGAACCCGGCCTCGGAGGAGGGCAACGCGCTGCCGATGGCCAACGTGGTGCGCCTGATGAGGCGGGTGCTGCCGCCGAACGTGAAGATCGCCGAGTCCGCCAAGCTGCTCACCCACGACTGCGCGGTGGAGTTCGTCGGCTTCGTCGGCGGCGACGCGTCCGAGCGGGCCCGGACGGAGCACCGCCGCACCGTCGCGCCGGAGGACTTCACCTGGTCCTTCCGGAGCCTCGGGTTCGACAGCTACGTCCAGCCCATGCAGACCTACCTCCGCGGCTACCGCGAGTACGACAGCGCCAGGGGCAGGAGCAGCCGCGCGGCGGCACGGTCCGCGCCGGTGAGTGCGCAGGTGGCGCCTGGCGCGCCGGTGACGGTCACAGACGAGGAGCTGGAGTTCCTCCGGTCGATAATCCCGGCGCCACCGGGAGGATATTACTAGTAGTTTCTAGCGGACACATCAAAATCAGAGCAAACATGTACTAGTGTTCTTCTGCTTGAGGAAAAGAAAACGAATCCAGTAATAAACGTGGCATCTTCAGAACCGTGTTGTCTTCCCTGTCTTGTAGGCTAGCTTGTTTCCAGAATTTCTTCACTGTTTTTCTTCAAAGGAACGAAATTTTCTTAGGGCTTTTGATCATATGCGTTCCCATATATTCTTCCAAACAAAAATAAAAAAAGCCCTATGAATGCAGTCGATCACATACACGCTCACTACTATGAACGCACACACTCATGTCCTACCCTCTACCCTTATGATAACCTCCGAAAGATTGAATCTTAATTCTGGATTTTTTGTTGAATTTTCACGTTCTACCAATCAAGTGTTTGCCCAACTGTTTTCATTCCTAAAGATTTTTGGTCTTTCCTAGTTTTTCATACTTTAGGTATAATATTTCGCTATTTAAAAGAAATATGTTTTGAGAAAATCGGTCAACGTAATATGTGGTGTAACATCTGCAACCGGTGGTTGCATGTAATGCACATAAATGTAGGGGAGATCAAATAATTTCTCTTTGAAAGAATGAGAACACATACTCATGTAAGGAAGGATTTTAATCTGGATGTTTGGGTTGAATTTTTCACTGTCTACCAATCGAGTGTTTTTCCCAAAAGTTTCCATTCCTAAAGATTTTTTATTTGTCCTTTTTCCTCTTGCTTTGTGTATAATATTTTGCTATCAAACAAAAATACATTTTTGAGTAAATAATTGGTCAGTGCTATATCCGCTGAAACATCCACAACAGCTACGACCAACACAAAGAGAATGGGTAGTGGGGTCTTGCGGCCCAAATAATATGCACATAAATAAATCTAGGGGGTGTAAAATTTCTTCTGAAAAATAATGGACATAAATAAATCTAGGGACACATATATTCATGTACGGGAGGGGCGGGGGTGGGGGATACTTCAATTTGGATGTCTCGGTTTAATTTTGCACAACCTACCAACCAAGTGTTCCCAATAGTTTGCAATATTTCTCATAACATCTGCAACCGTCTACAACAAACACAAAGGGTGGAGAGTGTGCGTGGGGTTCCGCTATATGGAACAGGGTAAAGTATCCCTGCTTTTTGATCATACCATTGCACAAACTTCTCCAGAATTTCTTCACAACATTTCTCGAAAGGAACACGTTAGGGGAGAATGAGTTTTTCTTTTGAAAGAATGCGAAGGCATATTCGTGTTTGGATGGGCTTGAGTCTGGAATTTTGGGTTCATTTTTTTTACGGTTTACCATCAAGTGTTTTCCCAAATCTTTTTATTCCAAAAGATTTTCTATTTGTCCATGTTTTGCTTACTTTGCGCATAATATTTGGCTATAAATAAGATAAATTTTGAGGAAGTCGGTCAACATAATTTTTTTTTGTAACATCTGCAACCGGCGTGTTGCATGTAATGCACATAAATGTAGGAACACAATTTCTTTCTGAAAGAATGAGAAGACATATTCATGCCTGAGTGTTTTCTCGATAGCGTCCTTTCGTAAAAAAAATTACAACCTACCAACCGAGTGTTTTTAAAATCCTTTTATTCCTAAACATAAAAAATATTTTCCCTTTTTCGCTTAGTTTTGGTATTATTTGGCTAGATTTGTGTTTGGAGTAAACAATCAGTCAACACAATATATGTTGTTACATCCGCAACCGGCTATATACAACAGGGGGTTGGGGAGATAGTGCTCATAGCCGTAGTTTCTTATTTGGGCTAGCTCGAGGGATTTATACGGATTAGTAGTTTTTGATACTTAATTTGATTCTACTCTGAATAAATTAAAATTGGGAACAAAGGTATGGTTACCATCCCATTTATAACTTCTTTAGCAATAACAGATTCAAGAGGGGATTGGGCAGAAGGGGTGTTACGCAATGCTTCTGTTCATACCTTATTATGGCTTGTAATTCTATGTGGAACATGGTAAAGTATCCCACTTGTTAACGGTACCATTGATTGTATATAGCGCCTTGTAAAAGACACTATCAAAGTTTTCCATCCCGTTTCGGTCACCCATGCCCAACTGGTCAATTGGCTCAGAACGATTGGCTTCATCATACATGCATGTTCTGTGCCACTAAATTTTTACATTATCTTGAACTTTGAAATCAATATGATATTGGATATACTAGTTTATTTTCAAAGAGTAAATTACAAATTTTACCATCTAGCTTTACATGTGCCACTCTTTATCCCATACAACACCTCCACAAGGCTCGTAACCCATATTTTACCCGTTCTAAGTATTTAACCCATCTATATGGTTGCATCCACTCGTCATGTCTATGTGGCATCATAGGAGCTTGTCGATAGGAACACCCCCACAAGGCTCGATGCATAGTTTCTCAATATTGTGCGGAAGTGAGCGATGCACCACTTGAAAATGTTGCAAACAATGTTACACGTGATGAACAAGAGTGTAAGCCTACAATTGTCGATACATGTACATAGCTACTTATATCATCATCTATAAATTTATTTTTAAGTTTTAGATGTCAATTCTCAACTGGATGATGCATTATTATGGACTCAGGCCGGGCATTCAGGATCTCCCGAAATTTCGGGACAGAAAATTCAGAAAGTTCAGGATCCACAAAATGACTTCTGAGTTTTCATGAGAAAAATTGATACCCAACAATTCGGGGTCAGGTTCAGGACATCCGGGATTTCTCGAAGTTCAGAACATAGCAAAAATGACACCAAAAGTTTCAGATTTTAGTAGCATGTCGACAACATTTCGGCGGCATTTCAATAGAAAACAAGACAAACATATTATCAAGTGAATAATTATCATAAGAACATGACAAACATTAATATTTTGATAACACATAGATCCAAAGTTTCAATCTTCGGGATATTCGGTATGTTCGGGTTCCAACACAATAATCCTGAATTACCCAGACTCGTTTGACACCCATCATTTCATATCATTTTGAAAAAATGAAAGGACATGAATTCCAGAGAAATGACAGTATTAGGGCCGGACATGAATTGACTTAACATAGCTTAGGCATCCTTTGGAATTCCAATTGAAATGACATTCCAATTCTATGACAGCCAAACACTTTTGGGTATGGAATCTGAAATGAATTCCATGAGAATGATGGGTGCCAGACGATCCCTAGCTAAATACTTTTGGAATTTTAGAACAGCAACCCAAGAAAGCGATAGGGATTTTCTAGTTCGGAAAATTTTGGTACGGCTTCGGTGTTTTCGGGTTTCGGGATTGGGAAATATGCCCACCGTATGGAAATAGCAGTGAACTGTAGCTAGTTTTGTAGTTTGATCTCTATTTTTTGGACGTTTCAACTCTAGCCAGAAAATAAGCTTATTTTTTTATCTCATTTGTGCCTTTGTCCTTCATCTGTTGGAACTCTTCACTGCATAAATTAGTCATGACTATGTCAAATATTCATCAACCGCACCAGCGTGAAAATTTATTATGCGCATTTCTTACATTATCCGTGCTGTTATGTTTGAATTCTAGAGTTGAATCCTTTTAACCCACACATGCGTGAAACAAAACTCTAAAATATCCAGTTAGTTGGATGCAAATTATATCCACAATATATATGTGAAACATAAGTCGACCATTACTTGAATGAAAATTAATATGTACAATATAGATCTGAAATCTTTGGATACCTGATAAGATACACCAGCTACTATATTATTTGCATTTTAATCGCCCATTATTGTATCATAAACTAGATGATTCCCCGTGTGTTGCGGTGGAAATTATTAGCACAATATTTTGTGGTTACATCAAAGAATAGGATGATTAATATAATAAGACAATGGATACACCGTAAACAATACATACAAGATTCATAATCGTGTAGAGTAGTTTTTTTAGAAAAGGAGGGTGCGAGTCCCCGGCCTCTGCATCGAGTGATGCACACAGCCATATCGTGTAGAGTAGTGTTGAGGTGACGAGAACGTCTCACGGGTTAAACATGTATAAATCCCAAGGAAGGCTCAGAGGTTAGAGGTGGAATATGAAAACCTCGCTCTTTGTTATAGATTAGAGAACCTTCCCAACATGGATTTCCAAAGTGATTTTTGATGTGTTGGGGTATTTTCTATATCTAATAGGTAACACCCACTACATGAAATTCTCTGCATTTTCATGCAGCCGCGTCACCCAATTAATTTTGCAGCCACGAGCGACCCTCTGGATGTTTACCAATGTGCTTTTTATCCTCATTATTGCTTACAAAATGGTCACGTTACATTACTCTAGCACATAAATCCAGTCATGCTAATCTGCACATGTCCTATGTTTTTTTTAAGGTGGTAAATATGAAGGAGAACTGCTTGGATGTGCTTCTGTTAGAGGAAGGTGGCGGAAAACTACTGTGTCATCCGCCGAAAACTTAGTTGTTCCAGATCGGTTAGGAGCCCACCTGGACATGATTTTATTCTTAGTTCTCAAGTTGTTGATTATCATTTAGTTATAAGGTGGTATAAGCGCCTCCTTTTGTACATGTGGTGTTCTAAAATTCTGTGTGCAATTTTTCTTCCTCCCAGTTGTGTGACATAAATGTTAAAATTACCATCATAGTGTGCCGATACAGAATTACTTCTGAACTATGACAATTGAGGTTGAAAATCCTCGATTGGAAGTTATGGTCGAGTAAGCGGATAAATTCATGCTCAAATTACAGTGGAGAAATATGTTTGGTAAAATGTGGAGGGAAATGAAGGGAAAAAGGCAAAAAAAAAAGTTGAGTAGACGTAGTCTCACAACTATCGAAAGAAATGGGAAGCAGGATCATAAAATTACTGTTCAGTAGTTAAATGAACGGATGTTAAAAATAACGAGGTAGGCGTACGTCAGGTTCTGGACTTCTGTTATGTGTTGTCTTATGTGCTCTGTCGATAAGAACCAAATACCGTAAAAAAATCAAAATGCAACGTCGATGCACCACATATATCATGTGATATGATATATAAAAGATATTGAAATGCATCTCTAAGATCAATTTAAATGAAATTGCAAAGAATAATAAATTTCATTTACCAAAACTCCATATTTGGTATAAAAGGTCATTTGGTTATTTTGCTTAACCATGGTTAAAAGTTACTTAATCATGCATGAAAATGCATTAACTGTATAGATTTCATTTTTGTGCAAATATTGGTAAATTATTTACATTTTTCTGAATTACAGATTAAACGATATAAATTTTACAAATCTCCACTTATATAATGGATGATATGACAAATTAAAGATCTTAAAATGCAACTCTAAGATCAATTTAAATGAAGTTAGAATGAATAAAAAATATCATTTCCCAAAACTCCATAGTTGGCATAAAAGGTCATTTAGTTCTTCTACTTCAACATGGTTAAAAGTTGCTTAATCATGCATGTAAATGCATCAACTATAGAGGTTTCATTTTTCTGCAAATTTTGATAGATTATTTACATTTTTCTGAATTACAGACTAAAAGATATATATTTTTACAGATTTACAAATGTTCTGTACTTTCTGACGGGTCGGACCCACCTTTCAGGACTTTTTGGTTATCAAAACTATGTACAGAAAAGGGAAAAAATGCTGATGTCAGCATGACATCGTCGATGGAGTTGGCCTCTATCGACCACGAAATCAACGAATTAGCGTGCTAGGAGCACGCGAGGGAGCGCGTTGGGTGCGCGCGAGCGTGAGCTACGTTTGGGTGACGCCGAAACGACCAAATGGTCATCGACGTAACCCCGACGACCAGAAACGCGACGACGGACAGTGGAGTTCGCTCGCTGGACGAACCAGAGCGAGGGGGAGGAAGAGGAAAGGTCCTACATGACCAGAATCTCACCATGGTGAAGGATTCATGCTCGGCCGTAGAGGAGGAGCTCGTGGACAACCGGTGGCCAGAGGCGGAGAAGATGGCATCGATCCCGACGACTCGCTGCGTCCCGGATCGATTTGCTCGAAAAGGAGGTAGAGGAGATGGAGTCAGTTCCGACGCTGGCCTTTGTTTCGTCTGACACGATCGGAGTCTACGGCATGGTGGTGAGGTCACGACAGGCAGGAGGACGACCAAGGTGATCGGGTGACCGGTTATGTGCGTGAGGGTTACCTGGTGACGTGGCTTTTTCCGATTCGCTAAAAATAGTCATCAACAGTAACCGGCCACGTTGGGAGACGTGGCTTAATCTGGTGCGTCCGTCGCTCGAATCGGACGTCCGACGTGCGTGACACCGAGAATCGTTCGAGCGTTTGTATATAGGGTAATATGATACAGAAATATGCTTAAAATGAGCTGGAGTCTTCATGTTTTTATAGTACTTTGTGACTATATTTCGTATACGCCGGAATATTCATTTATGAGAAATAAATACGCCGTAGCAACGCACGGGCATTCAGCTAGTTTCTTTATGAGCATGTTGAGTTTGTTGCGACATCGAGGAGGACGTCGACACGGGGCTGCTGCGGCGACGACGACGACATTGGGGCTGCGGCGCAACGACGACAACATCAACACAGCCTGTTGCGGCGAGATCGACACGAGGCAGCAGCAGAGACAACGGCAGGCTGCAGCCGCGACGACATGGACACGTTGCTGTGGCCACGACATCGCGGCGGCGATCATTTTGTAAAATTGCATAGACTTATTTGATTGATGTAACTGAATAATGACATAATAAATAGATTGGTTAATGTGGTTTTTATTTTTTAATTTCTAATTACTTACTAGTGACGTGCAAATCACTAGTATTAGTATTTTTTAATTTTCTGAAACTCTACCAGTCGCGCGCAACATTGTAAGCCAGCGGTAGCCATATTTTGCACGTCGGCGGTAGGTTTTTTCCTACTAGTGTGAACCTTCCGTTACTCAAGTGCTAATCCATTAATTTTCTTCACGATACTAATGATAACACGAGGTGAGACAACGCTATGCTGGTGATTCAATACTTTGACCACTATACATGTTATCCTCGTTGTGGTTCTCATTCTATTTTCTCGTTATGTATTCCTGTGTCCTCATAATATGGCAGACGAAAGGTAACAACGTAATACCGAGACGGCCTAGTGTGTATCTGTCCATCGCCAGGAGGAGCAAGATTTAGTCTTGAACTATCCAAGTTCCCAGACATGCCTCATGATGTGCATCAAGATCACCGTTACAATTATCCTCTTACAGTTAACAAGTTTAACAATAATCAAAGCACTCCTATTTACGGAGGCCTGCGCACGGTTGGAGTCCACGGCGAGGGATATTTTTTCCTATCATGGGTGGTAGCATAATCTACGGACTGAGCCATCACCATTTCAGGCGTAGTTGCATTTGCTCATTTTGATATGATATGTAATACGCCTTTATTCAGTTTCGGATTGTGTACTGTGGGATAGCTATGTGCATCTTCGTTATGCAGAGGCTGGGTGTAAACGCTTAAACTTTTTAAGTAATAAAGCGCCCTTTATCGAAAAAATCAAAGCACTCCTTTCAAGCACGAGGTTACTTGACATTCTGATGGTCAAAAGACTTAGGCATATGCCAACTACGTACATGATGATTAAGCTAACACCGCATGCCAAAACTATGTAGCAACATATCATAGAATTGGATCAGTTTAGTACTCTTGTCTTTGTAACAATGTACTCTCATTATTTTGGCATACTTTTTTAGTAAAATGCCCATGATTAGTAAAATAGGATAATCACACGACACATGAGCTAGTCCCAGATGCTGGACTAAGAACAAGGTTGGTGTTTATCTCTCTACACGTGCCTGTTAGTTTTCTTTAGATTTCACATTCAAAATATATAGTTGTACCATAAATAACATTTATTATTACCTCTCGTGCATATCTCTTTCAATTACTTCGATTCAAATTAATATGTACAATATAAATTTGAAATCTTAAGCATATCTGATTAGATATAACGGTCACTACACTATTTACACCTTCACACCATCCATTACTGCTTGTTGGGAGGATTCAAACCTGTTAAACAAAGAGCTACGCTTTCATATTACCTGTTTACTTCTTGGTACTGAGCCAATAGCTATCATTTTTGCATGAGGCGGTCTAAGTAGGAACCAAGAATTGACTAGGGACTTATAAGTGGCCAAAACTCTAAGCGAAGAAAGTGTTTATGGTATAGTCCTCTTCATAAGATTCTTCCTACTAATGTCTTTAAGTATAACTTTGGCCGTCATTTATCATATTAATATGTACTATTTATTCTCAAAAACTAATAAATAAAGACAATTACAATCTCGTGGACCTACACCTCCGCCCTTTCCCTATAAATAGAGGCAACTCCTCCTCTCTAATGGGAGGGATCCTGTTCTCTGAAGCGAGAGCTTTTGCTTATTCTATCTCAACTTCTTTGCCCTCGTCATACCCGTCTTGCATAGGGCAGCCTACGTTCGCACCGCGAGCATGACAAGAATACGCAAAAGAGTGGCCACTAATCCAGTAGGAGAAGGTATCTACGGTATGTCTTATTCATAAGATTGTTTCAAATGATTTCTCCAAGTTAGATTATATGCAAAACGAGAGAGGCGTTTTGGAGGCCGAGCTCTCATGGAGCTCTGTATTTAAAACAATAAAATTGGCATTTTGAAGTATCGGAAACACGATGTAGATAATAATATAATCTATAAGTGTGAAGAAATTCAAGCATAGCTTAGTTATATTTTGGGCAGGTTAAAAACGAAAAACAAGTGGATCTAGATCTGTGAACAGTGCACAGATTGAAAACGTTGATTTTTTTGGGCAGATTTCTCTTTTTTGTGTAGTCTAAAATAATGTGAATTTCTTGCTGATATTTTGCATGTTAAAAGAGTTTGACATTATATTTTTTTGAGTGGATCTGGATCTAGAATTTTGTTTTCAAATTTTTTGAAACTTAATATTCCGATTTTGTACTTTAACAGAAAAAAGAACTTTCATCACCTAAACCACAAGTACCATGTAACTCTCATTGCCAGGGACGAGCAACGGCATGGAGATTGAGGAGGAGAGCACCGGCATAGGCTCGTCGGAGTTGGGCTGGCCAGTGGCCACTCCAGCACCTCTCTATCCATGTCCCTGAGCACACGGATCCTGACATCCCGGAGTGCGTCCGGGGCACGGTCAATGAGTGCATCCTGGACCTGACGTACGAGCTTGCCTTCCTGGCGGCGAACGAGTGTGTCGGCGGCGACCGCTGGGTCGTCTCGCCGGATGACATGACGCGGGCCATCGACAAGCTCACGGACAGGAACACGGCCCCGAGCTGGGTGAAGGTGGAGCGTCCGGACCGTGTGAGGGCAGACAAGAGGTCGCTCGCGCGATTCCGATGGCGTCCTGTCCCCCATCGCCGTGGACGACGTGGTGCAAGGAGTGGCCATGGCGCCACCTGCAACCCCGGCGGTGAGCAGTAACGTACGCCAATGGTGGCGTTGTGGCCGTTAGCAAAGAGCATGCGCAACGTGCTTGGATGGTACGTATGATGCAGTGATGTGTGCGACGTGTTTGTGGAGCTAAAACATGTCTTTGATCCTAATATATTTTATAAAGCAATTAGGCAGGTGTTCTCAAACAAAATTTGAATTCTAGAATGGCGAATAAATGTGAGATTTGCAACGTTGTGTACTCAAATGTGACATCTGGTCCAGGTGACGGATCGTTGACGGCTATTTGGTGTCTCTGGTTACAAATTTCACGCTTGAACATTTCTTTTGTTTCTACTCGTCTTTTGTTTCTACTCTTTTTTTTTAGAAACATCTTTTGTTTCTACTCCTACACCATGTAGTCGTACGTAGACTGCAGACTATAACCTTAGGGCTTATTTGGATTACATGATTTCAGAACACATGTATTCTCTAATGTATATCCTTGAATGGTGCATAGGAAATAAACAAACAAGTTTTGTAAGATTGATGCGAGAGAGTAAAGAGAGATCAAGTGAAAATGCATTGGACTTAAAAATAAAAAATGAGGTATGAGCTCATGTTGAGATCCGTATGACATTGAGGGAATAAGGATTCCAAAGGGATACCATGGAAAAAAGTTCCTAAGGATTGAAATCCTTCAAACTTCTAATGAAAATCCTATAGTCTAAAGAGGTCATTAGCTAGTTCTGGTACTTTTTGACGATATGTAATTGCATCCCTTCCGGTCATACAGATACCCTATAAAGAGTTTATCGTTGAGCTCCATGCGGCGATACGATTATGATATTTGGTTATTTCCGTTGTACCAAAAATTCAGAAAATGAAACGAAACACTATGGTGCTAAAGTTGTGTTGACCTACAAAGTTTCATGCCGATACTTTTTGCCGTCTGGAGACAAAAAAAGAGAAGAGTCTATGAACTTAATCTTTATATATCTTGTTATTACTTGTTTTGGTTTTGATGCTCCACATCTTTCTATTTTTTCATCTGAGATTGTATTATAAGGCACTTCACTCATCAATCTTTATAATGGCACGGAATAATGTCCACATTTTTGGGCATGCAAATACATGGGGGCTCAGTCACATGTTTCCCATACCGTTTCATGAGATGTCAAAACTAGGTCCATGAAAAAAAAGAATACACTATACTATGAGTGTATGACAATCATTTGGTTGAACAACCATATTGCGCACACACTTTGCACCTACGATAGTCCAGCCAGTTGGTCAATTTATTTTCTTTCACTGACTGATTTTTTTAACCTTGTTTTTTATGCAGTCCGACAAAGATGCAAATTATCACGCAGTCGATACATATTATAGTCAAGTACAGTAAAAGAATTAGATACAGATATGTTACCTACTTTTCATGCCATATACAACTTTATGTTCATGTGACGGATGGCTAATTATGACATGATGATTCGTTGACATCAGTGTACCTACTTGATACTAGAAGTCACTAGTCCGAAAATGCATAATGGGTATAGTTTCAACGTCATATAGGTGCCTATTACAGTTTATGGCGATTCAGAAGACCCTGTCCCATGTGATATGGCATTTATAAGATTGTGTGGCGTTCAGACATTAATCGGCCCCATGTATAAGAATGGTGATCCAGGATGAGTATGTGTCAACTTATGTCAAGATGGATGCTAGAATTTTAGTCAATGCCAAGATGGATACTAGAATTTTAGTCAATGCAAGAGAGTTTGTACTTTCTGTGTCCTTATGTCCACACTGTTCAGTTCTGTTCCAACGGGAGAAATCTTAGCTTCACTTGTAGAGTATTGGAACAATCACAAATTATGTTCCTTTTTCTATGTCGGAATATGGACTATCAAGCTACAAAAATTATGCGAGAAACTTATGTCAAGATCGGGAAACATATGAAAGTGGATAAGTTGGCACAAACAACTTCGTTGTCATTGTCAAGGTTTACTCTATCAGATAGTGGTTCTGGCCAAAAGCACTTCAAGGGAGGAAAAATTGTGAGCTTCATGGTTTGATTGAACATATAGGTGAATTCTCTCATGAGGCCCACACAAAAGAAACGTATTGGCCCACTCCCTTAACTGCCCTCTAGGAACGATAAACTTACAATATCCGCTTCTCTGTAGGGCAAGGATCGATGCATATTGGATGCAGAAACAATGAACAAGGAATGCTTGAGATATCTTTACGGGCATCATGCATGGGGAGTAATAAGAATGTTTTTCCTTTGTATGACATCATATATCATACTTTGCATATGACGTGATAATATTTCTTTTAAGATTGGAAAAGCTATCTCGTCAATCTTATGTATCACACTCGTCACTTACAACACTAAGGACATATAATTAATGTCATGATTTTATTTGGAATGGGATATATGCACTAGTAGAAAACGGACCTTTCACCGACCAGTTACGCTGGATCAGGCCTAATTAACTCCTCTCCCGAGCCGTGCGCGCGCGCGGCTCCGGGGATACCCCAACCCTAGCAGCGCCGCCGCCTCGATCTCCTCCTCCTGGCCGCTGCCGCCGGCGGTGGCGGCCGCGCCTGGCCGTCAAAGGCGGCGGGCGAGGGTGGGGCGCGCCCCGACAGGCTCCCCTCGCGCGGGGGGAGACGTTCTCCGGGCGGCGCTGGGGTGTTTTGGCGGCGGGGCTGGCCGGCGTTCGGCAGGAGATGCTGTGGAGAGGTGGTCAGGATGCAGCCGCAGAGGTGGGAGCGGGGCGAGGTTGGAGGTCGTCGGGGCTGGCAGGGGGCGGTGAGGCGAACCCTAGATCTGGAGGAGGCGGCGCTGGCTGCCGGGCGGGCCCCTGGCGCGCGTCTGGCCACCTCCAAGATGCGGGCGAGCGGAGGCGCGTTCCTCACGGCGCCGGCGAGGAGCGGCGTCGACAGCAACGGCGGGGAGCGACGAGGCAAAGCCTCGGCCTTGGAGGCTGCGGCGCTTGCGGCCAGGGGGCCCTGGCGCGCGTTCGGCTACCTCCGGGACGAGGTCGAGCAGAAGCGCTCTCCCGACGGCGCTGGCGGTGTGGAGGATGACAGCAGTGGCGAGGGGTCGGTGAGGTGAGCCCAAATCCTTGGGGCGGCGGCGCTTGCGGCCAGGAGGTTGCTTGCGGCGCGCGCTCGGCTACTTCCAGGATGCGGGCAAGCAGCGCCCCCCCTTGACGGCGCTGGCAAGGAGATTGGTGGCGGAGTGAAGTCCCAGGTCTGTTCTGAGGGCCTGACCTGGGCCTCTGGAGTCGGTGTCGACGCTGTCGGCGAGCGACAGCGTGGTCACGACTCCGGTGGTGGTCTGCATCCCTGGAGGTGGTAGGGCAGCGTTTTCCTCGGCTGAGCGGGGCAGTGGTGGACCAAGGCGTGGTGACTTCTTTGGCGAGGTGCTGCGGCGGCGGCGGTGTGAACGACAAGGATGGCGGCCACTTTCCGGCGGTTTGGGTGGGAGGTGCTTGACAAGCCGGACGAAAGTCTTGCCCGTTTCGGTACAGCGGCGACGACGCTCGTGGGCGCCGTTCCCCTCCTTGGAGGCGTCGCTGAGGTACGTCGGCACCCGCTCTCAATCTGGCTAGGATGATGCCTCCGGGTGAAAGCCTAGGTTCGGTGGAACCGGCGCGATGGCGGCGTTCTTGACGTCGTTACTCTGTTGGGAGCTTCGTGTTGGAGACTCGGGGTGGTGCTCCTAGGTGTGCTCGTCCGGTGCTCGCCGTGGTCCAAGATTGGCCTTCTTAGGCGCCATGTACGCCGTTGACGGGAGCCCTTTGTGGTGACCGGCTTCGGTCGAGACGCGACTCTGTTTGCTTAGTCTAGGACAAGTTCTTCGTTTGGAGTTGTAATACCTGTGGTGTGTGTGGTGTGGAGTTGTGTGACACTGTTGTTCGCAACAGACTGTCAACTTTCTTGTACTCAAACTCAAACCTCTGCCTTCTATAAAATTAAGGTACGAAATTGCGTACTCTCGAAAAAGGAAAACGGATCTTTCGTCCAGAGCATTAGTCCCGGACGGGTTGGAGCCACATTAGTACCGGTCCCAACGGCTAGTTCGGCCGGGGGCATTAGTACCGGTCTGTGACGAACGAACCGGTAAGAAAGGTTTTGCGCCAGGCTGGGCCAGAGCCAAAACCTTTAGTACCGGTTCGTGACACGGGCCGGTACTAAAGGGGGACCTTTAGTACCGGTTCTAGACACGAACCGGTACTAAAGGTTTCGGTTATAAATTCCATGTTTTGAATCGTTTTTAAAAAATCGACATAAACTCATTTAAGTAGGCCAAAGTAGGTAGAAATCAAGAACACTTATAATCTTTTGGGATTGTCCATCAAATTTATACTACTCTTTGTGGAAATTAGATGGGTGCCATTTTTCATCATATTTATTATACTTGGTTCATAAAAAAAGTCAATTTTTGCACTTAAAAAATGGAAAATGATATTTATAAAAATAATTTTAAGAATCCCTTCGGCATGATTGTTTCCTATACCAAGATTCACCTATTTGTGGAATATGAGATCTTTATCACAAACTATGCCGTGGAAATGATCATAACTTGATCATTTGGATTGAAACTTATAGATTATAGACCTTTTTGTGAAGATTTATTTGAAAATTTTGTTAAAAATCAAGTTTATCAGTTTTCATAGCAACTAGTACACATATAAGGACCCCAAGTCAAAGGATTTCCTTTTTGAGGTGTTTATCACTTTATTCCATTTTTTCGTAAAAACGATCAAAACGGTCGCGATGACTATTCATCGAAAGGGGTAAGATTTTCAAGAATTATCAATGTTTCTGTGATATAACCAATAGTTGTGTACCTTAAAATGATTTTTACAAAAGATTCAGACCAAACTATCAAATAGTTGTAGTTCAAATTTGAATTACTTTCCAAAAATCGACATAAACTCATTTAACTAGACGAAATTAGATAGAAATCAAGAAAAAAAAACCTAATACTTGGGGATTATCCATCATATGTGTACTAGTTTTCATGAGAATGAAATGGGTGCCATTTTGCATCACATTTTTTGTACTTTGTTCACAAAAAAAGTCATTTTTCGCACTTAAAAAATGGAAAATGATATTTATGAAAATAATTTCAACAACCCATTTGGCATGATTGTTCCTTATACCAGTATAGACCTATTTGTGGAATATGAGATCTTTATCACAAACTATGCCGTGGAAATGACCATAACTTGATCATTTGGCTTGAAACTTCTAGATATTTATAGATGATAGACTTTTTTGTGAAGATTTGTTTTGCAAATTTTATCAAAAATCAAGTTTATCATTTTTCATGGCAACTAGTACACATATAAGGAACCCAAGTCAAAGGATGTCCTTTTTGAGGTATTTATCACTTTATTCCATTTTTTTGTAAAAACGATCAAAACGGTCGCGATGACTATTCATCGAAAGAGGTAAGATTTTCAAGAATTATCAATGTTTCTGTGATATAACCAATAGTTGTGTACCTTAAAATGATTTTTCCAAAAGATTCAGACCAAACTATCAACTAGTTGTAGTTCAAATTTGAATTACTTTCTAAAAATCCACATAAACTCATTTAACTAGGCGAAATTAGGTAGAAATCAAGAAAAAACCTAATACTTGGGGATTATCCATCATATGTGTACTAGTTTCCATGAGAATGAAATGGGTGCCATTTTGCATAACATTTTTTGTACTTTGTTAAAAAAAGTCATTTTTCGCACTTAAAAAAGGGAAAATGATATTTATGAAAATAATTTCAAGAATCCATTTGGCATGATTGTTCCTTATACCAGTATAGACCTATTTGTGGAATATGAGATCTTTATCACAAACTATGCCGTGGAAATGAGCATAACTTGATCATTTGGCTTGAAACTTCTAGATATTTATAGATGATAGACTTTTTTGTGAAGATTTGTTTTGCAAATTTTATCAAAAATCAAGTTTATCATTTTTCATGGCAACTAGTACACATATAAGGACCCCAGGCCAAAGGATTTCCTTTTTCAGGTGTTTATCACTTTATTCCATTTTTTCGTAAAAACGATCAAAACGGTCGCGATGACTATTCATCGAAAGAGGTAAGATTTTCAAGAATTATCAATGTTTCTGTGATATAACCAATAGTTGTGTACCTTAAAATGATTTTTTCAAACGATTCAGACCAAACTATCAAATAGTTGTAGTTCAAATTTGAATAACTTTCGAAAAATCGACATAAACTCATTTAACTAGGTGAAATTAGGTAGAAATCAAGGAAAAACCTAATACATGGGGATTATCCATCATATGTGTACTAGTTTTCATGAAAATTAAATGGGTGTTATTTTGCATCATATTTTTTGTACTTTGTTCACAAAAAAAGTCATTTTTCGCACTTAAAGAATGGAAAATGATATTTATGGAAATAATTTCAAGAATCCCTTCGGCATGATTGTTTCTTATACCAATATGCACCTATTTGTGGAATATGAGATCTTTATCACATACTATGCCGTGGAAATGACCATAACTTGATCATTTGGGTTGAAACTTCTAGATGTTTATAGATGATAGACCTTTTTGTGAAGACTTTTTTGGCAAATTTTGCCAAAAATCAAGTTTATCATTTTTCATGGCAACTAGTACACATATAAGGACCCATGCCAAAGGATTTCCTTTTTTGAGGTGTTTATCACTTTATTCCATTTTTTCGTAAAAACGATCAAAACGGTCGCGATGACTATTCATCGAAAGAGGTAATATTTTCAATAATTATCAATGTTTCTGTGATATAACCACTAGTTGTGTACCTTAAAATGATTTTTCCAAAAATTTCAGACTAAACTATCAAACAGTTGTAGTTCAAATTTGAATTACTTTTAAAAAAATCGACATAAACTCATTTAACTAGGGGAAATTAGGTAGAAATCAAAAAAATCTAATACTTGGGGATTATCCATCATATGTGTACTACTCTTTGTGAAAATTAGATGGGTGCCATTTTGCATTATATTTTTTGTACTTTGTTCACAAAAAAAATCATTTTTAGCACTTAAAAATAGAAAATGATATTTATGAAAATAATTTCAAGAATTCCTTTGGAATGAGTATTTCTTATACCAATATGCACCTATTTGTGGAATATGAGATCTTTATCACAAACTATGCAGTGAAAATGACCATAATTTGATCATTTGGCTTGAAACTTTTAGATGTTTATAGATGATAGACCTTTTTGTGAAGATGTTTTTGAAAATTTCGTCAAAAATCAAGCTTATCATTTTTCATAGCAACTAGTACACATATAAGGACCCCATGCCAAAGGATGTCTTTTTTTAAGGTGTTTATCATTTTATTTCATTTTTTCGTAAAAACGATCAAAATGGTCACCATGGCTATCGATGTTTGTGTAATGCAAAAGATGATTTGGATGTTATATTTGGATTCCTCTAATTTTTTTGATCAATTTAGACATTTTATTTGTTAAATTCCTATATAAGGATTTAAACATACGAATTATTCCATACTAAATGAAAAAGGCAAAAATAAAGTAAAATTTATTTTATCCTTATTTATTTTAATATTATTATTATATAATCATTGTTGTTTATTCATCTAATTTTTTGTAATTCAAGCAATGAAAAAGTGTAACATCATGACCGAGTGGTTAATATGATTGATAAGATAGTAATATCAGTAAGTTCTCAGTTCTCTCTTAGTATCTAATTTGAATGGAACCTAAATGTTAAGCGTGCTGGGTTGGAGCAGTTTGAGGATGGGTGACCGAATGGAAAGTTTGACTAGATAAAATAGTTTGACTTGAGATTAAGTGTGTAGTTAGTGATGAAGTGTGTGTTAGTGGGTAGTTAAGTGTGTGGCTAAGTGAGAAATTTCGAAATTCCAAAAAAAAAATCTGAAAGATTCATTAAAAATCAAAAATATTTGCACTAGTCGCTGCCCTCGTCCCACGTGGGTTTTCCACACGAAACACCGAAACACCGACCGGTACTAAAGGTTTTCCACACGAATCGCTGCCCTCGCCCCACCCACGTGGAGGCCTTTAGTACCGGTCTATATGCAACCGGTACTAATGCTAGGGGGGCATTAGTCCCGGTTGCGCAGTACCGGTTACTAATGCCCCTCACGGACCGGTACTAAATGTCTCTTTTCCACTAGTGATGCTTCCGGGGATTCTAGGTGAGTTCCACTTATGCTCCCTATGTGATGTCCCTCATTCCTTACAAGGGTGAAGGAATTGGCCACGTTTGATGTCACTGTCCATGATCTCATGAAACTACAAGTGAATAAGCATTTTTTACCTCGTTACATTACCAAAGTGACGATGATCACATGGAAAATTATCAAGAATATGAATATGGACGTAATGAGAACATCAACTTGAGGTCAAGGAGAGTTAGGTCGCCAACGGAAAAAATCAAGGTCGAGGAATATATTTATAACCATGCTTTGTATACACTATTAAGATAGTACGTATCAATCCTATAACCCGGTCTCCCGAAAGCATGAGACCGGTAGAAGAGAAAACCTATTAAGATCATGTTTTGCCTTGAGCACTCCACTTGAGCTAGATGATGACGAAGTTGGCTCTCTCAAGTTGGAACACCGTTCTTGATCGTGCTTTCTAGCACATCCTTGATGAAGACTTCTCCAAAGAATCCCCCATACTCCGTTATGGGAGAGCCTTGGTTAGCTCCGTCTTCATGTCTCCATTGCAAACTTCAATCAAATGATATCTTCCGAGATGGAACATATTGATTTTGCACTCCATAATCTACTAAATGTGTTGATCAATCTTCTTTTTCTTGATCAACTAAGCACTTCGCCTTGATTAACGTGTATCTTTCATTCTCTTTTCATAAAGATGATGTGTTGAATCTTCAAGACATACTTGCAATATGCTCAACTCTACACTTGACTATTCTTCATATAAACCCTTAAATATAACCTTGGTCATCATATAAGCTTCTAGAGTCCAACACATGAACTCCAATCTTTTCCATGGACAAGATCTATAAGAATATCTCAATGCAAACATTAGTCCATAAGGATTGTCATAATTACCAAAACCACACATGATGGCACATGCACTTTCAGCAATAGCACATCCCGACCTTACATGTTTCTGTCACTCGAGCGTAGATACACAGGAGGCTTGAACCCACTATCTAGTATCAATACTATCTCTCGAAGATATAAATCATCACTTGGCCAAAGTATCATAAGTATCAGAGAGAATGCAAGATCATAAACATAACAATAACATGAATAAGCAATGGTAAACAATCTGAACATAACTTCACAAATCATCGGATCCTAGCAAACACATCATGTAGCATTACAATAAAATGATCTTGATCATGTTAGGCAGCTCACAAGATCTAAACATGGTGGCACACATGGAGAAGACAATCATCTAGCTACTGCTATAGACTTGTAGTCCAAGGATGAACTACTCATGCATCACTTCCGAGGAGGTCGTGGCGATGGAGAAGCCTCTGATGATCTCCCCTCCGTTAGGGTACCGAGAAGAGCTTCAGAATCCTCCTGAACTAGGTTTCGTGGTGATCCCAGCCTCGCGGAAGTTCAGTGGAATATTTTCTCCCTGTCTAGGGTTTTTTCTCGGGGGAATAAATAGTTGAAGGATGGACCCGAGGGGGTGGGCCACCCCCTAACGCATGCCCTAGGAGCAGGTTGCACCAGGTGGGTGCGTCACCACGTTGGTGGGACCCTCCTCGTGCCCTTTCGCGTGGTGCTTCGTTCCGAAGGAAAACTTCTCCATGATTTTTTGCGGATTTTTCGAGAATATTTTATAAAGGAGATTTTCTGAAATAAAACACAGCAGAAAACATGAACTGACACTGGGCATCTTGTTAATAGGTTATTCCATGAAAATGTCTTGGAATGATATAATTATACAATATAAACATGTAGCAATGGTATAAAACAAGCATGGAACATCAAAAATTATAGATACGTCTACGACGTATCACCCCCGCCTCAACCTCCACAACCTCGTCCCACATCCGCTCTGGCGCAGCACTGCGAGCAGGCTAGCGGCAACTGAGGCCGGTGGGCGCGATCAGGCCAGCGGTAGCCTCTCCTAGGTTCGGTGGCGGGCGAGCGAGCGCCGGTGTTGGAACACGACCAACGACGAGGCCTAACTACTGGAGAGGGACTTAATTTCTGTTTTCATTGTGCATTCTAGGGTCCTTCTTGTAAAAGTTCTGAACATGTCTGTTAGGCATATGTAGGGAAAAGTTGTTTCGGCACGTTATGTTACAACGTCTGAATTGCGGTTGCCAGTTGGGAGCGCTATTTTAGCACATCTGGAATTGCTGTATCCGCCTCCGCGGCTTCTTTTTCTGAGCGCCAGAACCTTGTAAGCTGAGAGGCTTGCTGTGGCTTTGCAAGGACCGAGTTATTATCGACCAATGTTTCATTATAGAAAGTGATCAACAAGCTAAATTACCTAGTATTTATGATAAACAGGTACTTTGACTCTAGAGATCACATGCTCCAGGTTGAATAAAAAATGAAAAATAGTAAAAACATTATAAAAAAACAGAAATAGGTTGGAGGTGAACATATACCAAAAAATTACATACTTGCCAAGTTTAGTGACAAAAAGATATTTGTGGTGCTCTGTGAAATAAAACGTAATGAGTGCTTATAAAGATATTTTTTGAAATCTCGTTTTGTCCACTGGTTTATTTTCCTTTTCACATAGTACCATAAATGTTATTTTAACACGAAATTTGACACGTATATAGAACATTTCTACTCTAGGGTATCTACTCCGGGATATATGTTCGCCGCCACTATTTTCTAGAATTGGTTTACAGCTTTTCAAAAAAACAACATGAGCACATGAGTTCAGGAGTCACAGTGAATTTCCGGGGTATCTACTCCTATTATCCAATACATCATCTCCCTGTTACTCTACGTACCGCGTAATGTTCAAATATTCACCATACATAGATAAATTACAATCTATGGATGTGTAGACAAGTGACATCTTCTAGTGTACTGGCTAGCTAGATGTTCCCTTGTACTCCATATGTATGTTATTGTGTGGTAGGTAAGCTAAGTTTGCCTCCTCGCGTACTTGAAAGAAGTCAATAGTGCAGCTAGCATCTCCATGTAAGTACTTACGATCGCGTCATCTCCTGTGTCCTGTGTACATAAGCCCAATTTAGTCCTGTGGCTCTGCCATGGTGACCATGCGCATGCAGTGACTGATGAGCACAGTACAGACGCATGCATGCATGCATGCTTGGAAGCATGTTTGCCAGACCAGCTGCATGCATTGATACCTTGATTCCAAGTTGGATGTGTTTAGCTGAGTGTTTCTTTATCTTACCGATCACTAGGCTCTGAGCCGGTACTGGCAATTTCATGGAAGCTTCAAATAAACATGCTATGCGCCAATGGCGATAAATCAGATTTACCGGAGTAAATGATTCACTGAAACATTAACTATTGGGCGTGTGTTGGGAAATAGCAAAACTGCCTGGTTGGTCACAGGATTTCTTTGAATAATAACGATTCCAGGGCTCAATGCAGAGCATGCATGCCATGATCACGCCGATGGAGGAGCAGTAATTCACAGGCCGCTGCCACTTGTCACGAACAGACGCTGCGACGCCTCGCGGTGCATGCATGTCCGGCCCCTCTCTAGCCATGGATGGAGCTCCTCTGGTCAAACGTACGACACACCTCGTAGCTTCCTATTTAGCGTATCCTCGCGCGTCACAAAGAGCACACGACACAAAGAGAGCAAGCGACAGTTCGTCTAGGTACGCAGTCGACTGTTCATCGTCACACGGTCTCGAACAACCCTAGCTACCTAGCTCGATCATAATGGAGATGGGTTTCCCCGGCACGGCGAACGGCGGTGCGGTGGCGGCCGGTAACGGTGCCGGCAACGCGGCGGCGCCGGCGGCGATGATACGCGAGCAGGACCGGCTGATGCCGATCGCGAACGTGATCCGTATCATGCGCCGCGTGCTGCCGCCGCACGCCAAGATCTCCGACGACGCCAAGGAGACGATCCAGGAGTGCGTGTCCGAGTACATCAGCTTCATCACGGGGGAGGCCAACGAGCGGTGCCAGCGGGAGCAGCGCAAGACCATCACCGCCGAGGACGTGCTGTGGGCCATGAGCCGCCTCGGCTTCGACGACTACGTCGAGCCCCTCAGCGTGTACCTGCACCGCTTCCGCGAGTTCGAGGGCGAGGCGCGCGGCGTTGGTGGCCTCAGCATCGGCGTCGGCGGCGCTCGAGGCGAGATGATGCTCAAGTCCCGTGGGGCGCCGGCGTCCATGGTGCCGCACCACCACGACATGATGCAGATGCACGGCGCCGGAGGCATGTACGGCGGTTCCATGCCGCAACCAACGCCGCACCATCACCCGTTCCTCATGCCGCCGCCCCACCACAGCCAGTACGAGATGTACGGAGGCGAGCATGGAATGGCCGCCTACTACGGAGGTGCGTACGCGCCAGGAAACGACGGGAACGGCGACGGGAGCGGCAGCAGCGGCAATGGCAACGGCGATGCAAGCACGCCGCCGGCCGCCAAGTACTACGAGCACCAGCAGCCGTTCGGGTACAAGTAGATTAACCCGGGATCTACAATTTGTCAAACTGATCGCGTCTTGCCAGTTGCCGACTGCTAGAACTTAGAACTACTCTAGGCTCATGCGTCTAGCTTGTCACTACTATTTCCTGCACCCAGTTTTACATTTCGTGTAGCATCACTATGTTCTGATCTTATTTATGCAACCATCGATTAGCGATCATCACTATCTTGTAATCTTAGCTGTAGGAGTACAAGGGTCGACTGTAGTGGATTACCGATACCTTCATGCCAATGCAGATTAACAGCTGAATCATGATCGTAGCCTCTGCCAAACTGACAAGCGAGCTATAGAGTGGAGGCATGCGCCGCCGTACACGGTAGACGCACAGAGTGTCGCCAAGCAGTGCACTTCCGTGATTATTCCTCAAGCGTGACTAATGCTTGAAATGTTGCTTATTTATAAAGCGCGACTGCTCGAAATTGCTTCATGACGATTGCGCGTCTGCTTGACGCATGGGTAGAGTCTAGCCTATGTGGTATCATTTCTTTCTTCTTCTCCCCCATCTGGCCTATGTGGTATCATTCCTTTCTTCTTCTCTCCCGTCTTTCTCCCTCCCACGTCCTATCCTTCCAGGCAGGCTGGGGCGACATCGATGCAGAGTCGTGATGGAGAATGTGTCCGTCGAGACTACACCTTATCGATGGGCCGGGTTGGGTGGGGGGTGGGGGTCGCAGGTGACGCGATCCAGTGGGGGGCGCTTTAAAGGGACGGTTCGGGTGGCCAGTGGCGGAGCTATAGCAGAAGCGCCCGAGGTGCATGCTATGGTTATTTTCGCATTTCAAGGGTGGACATATGATGAAAATTTAGAGATATTCAAAGAAATATATATTTTGTGGTGTCTAGTGTGCCCCAAGTTCAACGTGGATCTGCCAGTGGGGGTGGCGACGGACCGGAGACGAAGACGATTTGAGTAGGATAGGGGCGGTGATGGAAGACGGTTCGACCGACGGCGGTTGTTAGGGGTTGGGGGGGGGGGGGGTGTTTTTCTTCCTCGGACGCCGTCTGTCGTTTAGCTGTCAGACTGTCATTTTGAGGACTCACAGAAATACCTCCGATAATACCACAATCTCGTAGAAAGTAGAGACAGGGGAAGAGAGTAGATGGTGTTAATGTATGCGCCCCGTCACCGATGTACAGTACGTGTATGCCTACGGCAGTGGCGTATAGTACATGGATCACGTTATCCGCAGCAGCGAGCTGAGGCTCACGACAAGTGCCGAGCACGCTCAGGTTCGGCTTCCCCCGGGTTAAAATATGCTGCTGGCGCTGCATCTATCTCAGGCAGGGTCTGGTTTCGTTTCATTTCCCCTGCTTCCAGTTGCAGTGCATGGCCGCTTCGGGAAGCGCAGCCCGGCCTAGTTTCGTGAGCTCTCTGGCTATGGAGCTCCTTCCCTATGTACGCCTGCCTACGAGCTAGCTAGCCTCGCTGACCGGCCTCTGCTTCTACTGTACGCACGACCGTGTGAGCTCAGGCCAGATCTTTTTTGGTTTCTTGCTGCTGCTGCTGCCCTTGTACTGCGTCCTCTGGGTGACGTAAGAAATACCCGGACCTGCTGAATCTCCTGTAGCCATGCATGCATGCAGCGTCCTGTGCGTACCAGCCCGTCCATGCCCATGCGCGCCGTACCGTGTACTCACCTGCTAGCTTTCCCTGTCCCTGTGTACACGAAATGTGTCTGTCCATTTGCGTCGTCCGTCACTTTGTGGTCATTGCTCATAACATGCCGACGCATTCTGTCCATCCGATCAGGATTTTATCCATTTTAATCATTTTAATTTTAGCCACCTCGGCTATGTTCTTTCGGTCACGCGCTGGTATACAACATTGCTAAAAGGACAGATATGTGATCCGCTATAAAGTCCTACCTCTTTGAGATTGATATCGTTGTCCAGTCACTCACCATTCTACTTTATTTGTAGTGCTTGTAGAGCTGTCCCCAATAGGCACTCCCACTTTGCTCGGCCTCGACAATTTGATCCGTCCCAACCTCGATCCATTACCCGCAAATGAGCTCGTCTTCTTTTTAGGTGAATGTGGCGCCCCTTTGGCTAATCTTCCTCTTCATAGTCTGTGAATGGGTGTCGAGCTTGTCATAAAAAGGAGGCGTGGCATCAATGTAAAAATTCGGGACCAATCGGTGGAACATCATCTTCACTGACCTTGTAATCGTCATGGCCATACATGACCCTGATCATGGCATGCATGACATCATCCCCTTCCATCACCTGGTAGTACCTTTCATCCCCCGGCGACGGTCTTGGCAATCCGCAGAACAGGCTACGACTGCGGGTGACAACTGGCGGGGCACGTACACGCGAGGGGGGTGGCGGGCGCGTTGAGGTCAAGGCTAGGTACCTCGAGGGTTGCGGGCCGCCTTCTTATTCTACCTCCGGAGGCACCGGTTCCTGGTCTCTTCGGCCTCTGCACCTCTTACATTGACTTCTTTAGCTTCTTTGGCGCTACTGTCACATAATCAAAGACGAAAACATCTTCGTAGATGACGGGTCGAGCTAGGTCGGTGGCGGCTACGTCGACCATGGCTAGGGTAGGTGCTGGAGTAAATTTTTGGAGAGAAAAAATTGGAGTGGCGATTTTGGCTCTGATGGGCGGGCAAGGGCGGATACAAAGTTGTCCGTTTTATATCCGCGACCGACATACACTCAGTGTAAATTTGAATCGAGAATGGGTCGCGGCAGACAGAAAAACCAACGTCGGTCAGTTTGCATCGTCGTGTTGGGACTTGGTTTTGCCTCGCGTGAACAGGATCAGAAGACCAAATAAGCCTGCCCCCGCTGGAGACATCTTAATGTCGATAATATTTTGAAACATATGGGTTGGTTCTCAACAACCTAGAGGTGGAGCCTAGCCTGGGACGATTATATCGTAGAGGATAGCGCCCCAGCGCTACCATTTTAGATTGGTTTCAATAATATTTTCCAAAGTAACTCATTTTGTGTTTAAGTTTCATCACAATGTCAGCTTGTGGTTTTCCACCAATTCCAACGAGCATATCTTGTCCATCGGAAGAAGGAAATAAAGGAGGGGAAAACCCACATATGCTGGTCAAGTTCACACTGATAAGCATCAGGCCAATTTACTTTTGCCTTCTTCTTAATTAATGAATAACGCAAAGTTTTTGCCTTCGTTTAAAAAGAAAAGCATCAGGCCAATTTGTACCATTTGCATAGGAATTGCCTGTTTCAAAGCTCAACGAGGGAAAATGATTACTTCTACTCACTCCGTTCCATGTCTAGATACATCCATATGTGGTGCATAGCAAGTCAATTAAATTGAGTCTAGATACATCCATATGTGGTGCATAGCAAGTCAATTAAATTGGAACGGAGGGAGTAGTACTTACGGTGGGGGAGAGACTACTGCTCACCTCTAAATTTAGCTAGCAACTTGGCTGTATCCTAGGCAGCTTTTGAAACTCAGCGGCCGGGATACTACACGTTTTTCTGAATCCTAGGATGCAACAGACAAGGATGAGAACAGAGCACTATATTTATCTCTAGTATACTACTACTATGCAGTCATGTTTGTTTAGCATAGCATTCGCCCCAAATTACAGGGACTAGTTCTGATAAAGCAACAGAAATACTCCGACAGCAGAGACCAAAGAGCACTCCTAAAAATGCAAACCAAATTAAACAAAGCAGTCCTGTGAAACTAATACTAATGATACACCTGGAGACAAGTCATCTTTTCGGTAGCCGGCGCAGCGGATTGCTCTTTTGCTCTGCTCTTCCCGCGAGAAGACTTACGTACCCAGCTGAAGCAGCCTCCACCACAGCAGCCAAAACGTGGTACTAAGATTTACCATTTTCACTTCTAACACAATGCCTTTTCTTAGCAACATCGTTTTCTTCATCACCACTACCACCACCATCATCATCATCATCATCACCACCATCTACTTCCTCATCATTACACTTGTCAAGGTCTCCCTCAGGATCATCTCTGTTTGTAGACCCTTCAAGTGTAGCAACATCGTCCATGCTTGCTTCAACCTCGTCGTCTACAGCTCCAGCTTCTCCTCGTTTCCTCTGCGGGATGACATGAAAGAATGCAGCCTTCCAGTCCCTTGTTTCCACAAACTTTTGCATGATCTCAAACACTTGGTTAACCGTAAGAACCTGCATGCTCAATGAGGGGAGTCGATAATCTTCGATTCTTAATACAGCTCTTCAAAGTACTCTAAAGCCAAGACTTCAGACCAGATATTCTTCAGCAACGATTTTCACAAACTAACATTCTAAATAAACTGGCAGCTAGACACACCAATGAAACGATTGACATTTTGCTATACTTTTAAATAAGCAGCACCATAAAATACACAGGGATGTTCTGATTGCTGCATTTATATGTGAAAATAGTACTCAACAGAAAATCAGCAAAACTATGTGTGGTGTATTCCCCTTTCTAAAAGGATCTTCAGAATCATTTAACATGTTGAGTAGTAGTCCTATGATAAAACAGATGTCCATAGTATTTGAAAGAAGACATCATCACAACATCTAGGTCCCTCACTAGGTATCTTGAATTCTTGATACATTAAGGGTATATCCGTGGTACAGTATATAACATTAAACTTGAAGCACAATAAATCAATAAACTACAAAGGCTACGAAGTCTATTATTTTAACTGGGCAAGGCGAAGAAATAAATAGAGCATGAATATGCTCACCTGAGAACTCGACATCTTTAGATAATTTCCAATTGGGAGCTTCGCAGACTGAATGCCCTGATCAACTGCCTTTTTCTGTGTTACACCCTTCCATCTGTTCCGGTCAACCAGACCGCCAATAATATATATTTTCGACATGTCTAGATCATCAAGCACAGTCTCAGCATCCGCTGTAAGATACACAAGTTTTTCTTTACAATCTGCAAATGCTTCAAGATAAGGCTTGGACTCTTTTTCTATGATCCACTTATCAAAGCCAGGGATCCTTTGAACTTGGGTCCCCATTTCTCCACTACAACCTGTTAACCATAGATGAGCCGGGGTTGCTGATCTTCCATTCACTGCATAGCAATACATAATCTGTAACTTGCATTAGTTGATGGCTGGGATGTATACTCAGACTAAACGTTCATGAAGGTTGAAGTATCATGGTAGACAGACAATTAGATATAATTCAGTCCACAATAATGGATATGCTACTCTCATTCTTCTTTATTGGCTGATGCTGATATAAATCCTTATGAGTCAACGTCACAACATTGCTATACATGTTTCAGATAGGCAAGAAATAATTGGGTATAGCACATCCATAATTAACATTTGATAGCAGTACAGCACAAATTGATAAGTTTTAAGGCAAAATCATCATCGGTGCAAGATGCAAAACAAGAAATAGGCCATGTCAACCACACAAAAGACTATCCATGCTTTTGCTAGATCATACGAAGGAGCTTTGTTCGACGCAAATTTATACTATGTTATGAACCTTAAGATCAATTTGACACGTTGATGTGTTCAATTGTTGGAGTTAGTTACTAGCTAGTACTCAAACGTATACGTGCAGGCAGCTAGCAATTGCTCTCAGCAACAAGCTAGCCCTTGCATTGATCGATTTACGTGTGCATGGAGCTGGCCAAGTGAGTCAATCGCATGGACGCCGGCGAGTACGTGGATCAGCGGCGGAAGTGGAGACCCAGGCAGCTAGACGAGCGCCAGACGCATCGTGTATACGATCAAATACTGGTCATACTCAGGCCGGCCCGGCCGAACGCGTATGAGGTATTTTTGCTAACAGGTTGTTTTGATTGAATCCATCAGATAAGCATCACGCGGGGGAAGACGCAAACGATCAGCGTTACGCTGGAGGATCGCGTGGCCAGCCGGCCGGCCGGGGAGATTTTCTCGTCACGCTCAACGGAGACGCCGAAGATAAGGCAGCCCAAGCGGCCAGGCGTCGTGATCTGATCACCCTCGCTAGCTATAAAAACACACACCCGGACGCACAGCTGAGAAAAAGGAGGTCGACCATCGGCAGCCGGTGCATGGCGCCAAGGAGGGGTCGACACAGAAGAAAGGGCTAGCACGAGGAAGAAGAAAAGAGGAGACGGATAGCTTTCTCACCACATCCATCGATCAATCTCCAATTAGCCTCATACACACACAACCTACACATCCAGCACCCAACCATCCAAAGCTCATACATCCATCAATACTAACGCATCACACCCATCCCTCAGATTCATCTAGACATTCCCATTCATACACAAGCCAAAACCCGAGGCATCAGGAGCTCAGAGGAGAATTCATGGAGGCGAAGCTGTTGTTTTCCAAGGGTGAGAATTATGGTTGAACATCTCACTTTTTCCTCTCTTCCTCTTTCCAGCGTACACGTGCACATGCATCTGGTTCGGCGATGCATCGAGCCGGCGGCAAGGCGGCATGAAAGGCTGGACGACGATTCCTTCGGACGGTGACGTCAGGCGGGTGCCGGAGCTATACATGCAACCAGGCGCCATCTACCGTGACGACGTCGAGTTGTTGCCGACGAGAAGCACGACGCCATCTACATCACCACGACGGACGTCTGTGGGGCTGCCGGCGTTTAGCACGGCGTCTTCTACATCACCGCGACGACGGCAAGTCTGCTGGCAGAATGAACACGATGACATCTACATCACCACAACGATGACAAGGCTGCCGGCGTGACGAGCGCGGCGCAATCAACACCATCAAGACGACAGTGAGGCTGCTAGCGTGACGATGCCATCAACATGGCGGCGGAGTTGCCGGCGTGACGAGCACGACGCCATCTACATCACCGCAACTACGACAAGGCTGCCGGCGCGACGAGCATGGCGTCTTCTACATCACCGCAACGACGGCGAAGCTGTCGGCAGGATAAACACGATGCCATCTACATCACTGCAACAACGACAAGGCTGCCGGCGTGATGAGCGCGACGCCATCAACACCACCAAGACGACAGTGAGGCTGCCGGCGTGACGAGCGCGACACCATCAAGACGACAGAGAGGCTGCCGGCGTGACGAGCGCGGTGCCATCAAGACGGCGGCGGGGTTGCCGGCGTGACGAGCACGGCGCCATCTACGTCACCACAACGGTGACACCGAGGCTGCTGACGCGACGCGCCATCTACATCACCACCACGACAGCGTGATGTCATGTCTTCACGTCCACCCGAGGCGCGACACCACACATGCTCACCGACAATCTCGGAGCCACTCCAGGCGTCCAACACCACTTGTACACAAGCCTGTGAGACGGCGTTCTTGTCTACGCCAACGGCCATGAACTTGGTGTTGCGCCAAGACGAGACGTTGACCACCCCGACTTGTGCGCATGCTATTTCTATGAGCCCGTGAGACGGTGTTTTTGTCTACGCCGACGGCCATGAACTTGGCGTTGCGCCAAGATGAGACGCTGACCACGTCGGATACCCTGACTTATGCGTGTGCGTCGGTGTCATATCGACGCCAATCTCCATCAACAATTTACTCCCGCGAGGCATACCCCTTGCGTACCCCGACGGCGCCACTAGTCGTCAAGACGTCCCAGCTGAGCGGACCCATGCTACCCCAACTTCAACTACATCATCGCCGCCAAGACCGACGAGGCATGACGGCGAGGGCGGGCGTGGCCGAAACGAAGGCCAAGCCACTTGCGGCGCGTGTACCGACGAGGACACGGGCTTTGCCGCTGCCCATACACATCACCACACCATGCATGGAGGACGCGAAGCGAAGACGACGAAGACGACCACACGGCTTAATCGGAGGTGTCTCGCGGCGTAACCCGCGGGAGTAATTAACCGGGTGCCTTCCGAGGCCCCGGGAACCAGGAGATCACAATCGCTATAGTCATTTCAGCCATTCTAGCAGGCCACGAGCGCTTTGTATCAGGGATCTTGTACTTTGTTTCTCCAAGAGAGACTAATAAATACATGTTTCCCTACCTTGTTCTTCTTGTGTACTACGGTACACTGGCACGCCCGCATTTCTTTTTTCTTTACCCGGCGCATGAGAGAAACACGCTTCGTTACTCTTACTCGAAGTAGTAGCCACACGCTAGTTGTTTTTCTCGTGTCACACAAGCTTGTCTGAACATTCAACAAATGCAACCTTCGCATCTAATGTTAATCTGACTATTAACTTCAGTTCACCAATTACAGCGACAAGGCAAAACACTATGCCTACGAATTAGCTACATACGAGCTAACTTAAATCACAAAGAATCACGCGATCCCCTTTTAGTTCTCTCAACTCAAACTCAAACTATCGAGGTTACTTGGTGTGAGTTCAAAATAAAGATAGAAAGAAATAGCGAGAAGAAGGGCGAGGGGAATTCACCTGCTGCGTGAGGCTGTGAAGCTCGTTGGGCCGCATGAGGTCGGCGAACTCGAGATCGAGCACCACCTTCTGCCCGGCGCCCTCAGCGGCACGCCGGAGCCTCTCCGCGCGCGCGCCGCGCTCCTCCACGCGCTTCCCCACCCGCTCGAGCCGTGTCTCCCTGCGCGCCGCCAGCATCCCTTCGCGCGCCTCCTCCGACGGAGCCGCGGCCAGCGACTCCTCCCACTCGCGCCTCCGCCTCTCTATGTCGGCGCGCCGGCGCTCCTTCTCGGCCACCTTCCGCTCGGCCTTCCGCGCCGCCTGCCGCTCCTGCTTCAGTAGCTTCTTCCTCGCGCTCTTCGTAAGCGGCGGAGGATTCCCGTCCACCAAAACCGCCGCCTGCTCGCTCTCCGCGTCGTCAGCCATCTCAACGCGCCGCCGCCGGAACCCTGAGTAGCTTCTGTGTCCGGAGGGGTTCGGGTTTTCTCCCTGGAATCTGATGAAGACTATGACCGTAATCTGACTGGCCTTTGACGTACTTTCTTAATACGGCCTGCCTATCGGCCCACCGCGCCATCGTTCGTTTGATGCAACGGAGGCCCATAAAGCCCACGACTGACCTCGTCAACGTAACTCGAACAGTCGAACCAGGTCCAACGTCCCAAGAAACCCAACGTCTCTTCTGCAACTGCCCTCCGATCTCGCGCACGAACCCAACCTAACTCTCCCTCTTCGCCGGCGTTTCTTCGTCCCAAAATCCCTATTTAAGCAACTGCCACACACGCCACACTAGTCTAAACCTCCTGTGTCGATCCACCATCGATCTTGTTTCAAATTTGCTCTTAGAGTTCCAAGTTTCCTAGACACTCCTCCAATGGCCAGCATCCTCGCCGCCGCTACGATCTGCATTGTGCTCGCGGCGGCCTCGGTGTCGCCGTCGTCGGCGATGCCGTTGACGTACAGCGTCGGCGACGTGAGGGGGTGGACGCTCCCGTCGGGCAACGGCACAGAGACGTACAACCACTGGGCCAAGAAGAACCGCTTCCAAGTAGGCGACGTCTTGGGTAAGCAGTCTGTCTCGATTATCACGTTCCTCCTCTTGCAAAGCATCCGATCAGCTGCATGCATGCATCGTCTTCATTGATGTAATATATAACTGGTGCATTAATTCCCGTTCTTGGTGGCGTACGTGTTGCAGATTTCAAGTACGCGAAGAACGACTCGGTGTTCCTGGTGAACCACGACGACTACAAGATGTGCAGCACGGCGAGCCCGGTGAGCCGGTTCACCGGCGGCGACACCAAGTTCAAGCTGGACCGCGCCGGGTACTTCTACTTCGTCAGCGGCGTGCCGGGGCGCTGCGAGGCCGGCCAGCGGATGATCCTGGCCGTCGTGGCACACTCCGCGGTCGCCGCCGCTCCGGCGTTTCCGCCCTCCGTCGGCGTCGGCAGCGCGTCCAGCCCGGTGTCGGCGTCGGCATCGTCTCCGTCGTACGGGTCCAGTTCTGGTGGATCCACGCCCACCAGCTTCGGCGGCCCGAGCCCGATGGCCGAGCCCAGTGGTGCATCTACGCGCGCCCTCGCGACTGGTTTCTCCGTCGTAACTTGTCTGCTCGCCGTCGTCATCGCCATGATCGCGTTCGCGTGATGTTTGTTGGAAGAGGTTACTTTAGGTTCTCGATCGATCTGTAGGAGTGTGTGTGTCTCCGATGTAGGATTAATGATAGTATTGAGGTCTAGGTAATGTTAGATTGTTAGTGAGGAACTCCACACCGATCTGTTGAGTGACTGTTGGCAAATTATATAGGCGAAACCTTGATGTAATCCATTCGATCGGCCGAAATAAAATGGAAATAAATTTCGCCTTATACCATTTATGTGCCATTGCCCGTTTCCTGAGAGGAATCGGTAGAAGATCTTTTCCTCTTAAAAATCAGTAGAAGGTCTCCTCATGCAATTTGCCATCCGAAATGGTCGCTCTGGTTAGGCGCCGACAAACTTGGGTAGCCGTGGCTGACTGCTTTCAAGGGCACATGAGTATTGTACGGTACCACTCGTAGTGCCGATTGAGCCACCTTGTAGTTTGAGAAGCGTCTCCAGGCCAACAGATCAGAATCTATCAAGTGATCAAGCATGGAAAAGAAACAAAATGAAAAAGGCTGGCCCATTCCTTCAGAACTCCTTTGATTCATAGGATTTTACAAGATTTGTCTAGAATTGAAATCGTACTAAAAAATCCTTCAGAGGTCGTTTTTTTATAGGTTCATATCTCATAGAAAATAATCCCATATGAGTCCTGTAGTGTAAATATAATAGGAATAAACAACACGAGGACTTACTTCATGGAAAATTCCTTCAAGACAATCAAAGATTTTTTTTTTTGAGAAACACAGTACAACGCAAGCGCTCATATACACGCGCACACACTCACCCCTATGAACGCACGCACGCACACCCTACCCCTATGAGCACCTCCGAGAGACTGAGCCGGCGGATCAGGTCTTGAGATTGACGAAGTCACCACATGCGCCTCGCTGTCGACGGGAACGTCGCCTCCCACTGAAGAATATTCCGCCTAAATGAGAAACACCAGCGTCAAATCTGGGATTTGAACTCTGATGGGCTGGGGGCACAACCACCCTCCTAACAATCTTGCCACAGGCAAGTTCTCACAATCAAAGAAATATGCTCTTCAAATATGATTTATTAGTCAGGTTATCTCAATGCTATTGATTCCCTATTACTACACCTTTTCTATCCTATGAATCAAAGGAGCTCTCAGTAAAATAGTCTCTCTTCAAATGTTTGTCACACTTGTCGTTTGTTCCATTAATATTGTAAGACTAAGACTTCACGGCCTGAACTCTATAGCCGCCCCCTCACTCTCATTCTACCACACTTGTTCTGCTGACTTGTGCACAGCTCCTTAATAGTCATATGCTGGGAGAGTGACAAAATAAGAAGAATTTTTCTTATATCCCCTTCTCAACCATTGTGATTGTCACGCAACACTGTGTATTACAATGAGATAAGACCTATGTAAAAAATATAAACAAATGTAATGGTGTTACAAAAAGCTATTGGCGAAGGAATTAGTTTAAAACTATAAATCTAAATGAAGTTATGGTTTTGTATTTTTGGAATATCTAAAAAATGCATTTGAGCAATGTAAAATGTGTTTTTATGATAAAAAGTGGACTCCCCTCTCATAAATATGGTGGCATGAATATAGCAATATTGGCTGACGGCGGTGGTGTTGTGACTGACATCGAGTGTGGCGAGGTGTGACACCGAGGGAACCGATGGCGGTTGGTGGACCTGAGGCGAGTCCAGCGGTTCGTAGCGCCATCAATTTTCCATAGCAAGAGCGGTATGATTCTGCCCTTCTTTCCAGGATCGGATTTTCTCTTTCCCCTTTTGAGGCTTTGGAGGGTCTGGTGCCCTGTGTGTTTATGTAGATGGTATCTAAGCCGAGCATAGATTGGTGGTGTCGGTGTACCGTGTGTCACTATCTTGCTCTTGTTCCTATCTTGAGGGTTCGGGTGTTGACAAGGTGTGATTACGTCAAATCCCATGGTAAGTTACCTAGGGTTTAGTCGGGTGGAAGATGATATGATCGTTAGTGAATCCGTACGGCTGACAAGTAAGGATTACCCATGATTAGGCCCCCGGAAGGTAATACCCTACTTCCTGCTTGTCTGATTATTACTCTTTTTGTTACAAGATGGCTACAATGGCGTCCGGGCGAGTCAAAAACTCGCTAGGGTTTCTGGCTATCAGATTGCCTATCCTCTATCGTCCCCCTCCTGGCCTTTATAAAGGAGGACATGTCTCAGGAGTTTGAGTACGACTAGGTTTACAGATATGGTAAGTTCTAAGACGGTACGACCGCTAATTTCTTGAGTCACACTCCTTGTTCTTGGGCCGCCATACGCCTTCCCTTTTAGTCTTGTTATTGGGCCAACAGGTGGGCCTTCCGTTGGGTTATACTTCATTGTACTCGAGTGGTATACCCGTTTGGTATAACCACGTCAGTAGCCCCCGAGTGCCTATTCGACTCGAAGAGTCGGGTAGGGACTCCTTACTCCTTACTGCTTCGAGTACTTCTTTGTATTTCTTGACCTAATAAGGACATAACGCGAGTACATGACTCAAAATTCTTAGTTTATAATTGTTCCACCTTACTGTGGGATGGATGGCATAGTAGGCCGGATACAACCGACGGAACGGGTCAAGTGAATTCGCAACTCGGGCGAAATACCTTTCTAGCCTACTCAGATTCGAGTCCCTTATCTCGAACACGGCAATGACCGCGTAAGCTCGACTCAGGCCTGTCTGGACTTACTGAGTGAAACTCCGGCCTTTTACTTTACCTCGACGCGTGAGTCTCATGGTAAGGCTTATTGTTTCTATTGCTTTCTTTTTAAGCCACTTGGAAGTTCACACCGTTTTCTAGGGCCGGTGTCTACCGCATCAGTTGAGAGGGCTTTTTCAACAATGAAGATCATCAAGTCCAAATTGCGTAACAGGCTCAAGAATGAATGGTTCAATGACTTGATGATATGTTACACGGAGCGGGAGATATTTAAACAACTTGATAATGGTGCTATCACTCAACGGTTTCAAGCTATGAGGAAGAGGAGGAAACATTTACCTCGTATGCCTAGGAATAATTAGCACATCATTATTGCTATCCCGGTATATTTCTTTATCCCATGAATAAAGATTGAAATATTTTGAAGGCATGTTCATATGATTTACTAATCCGTCTTTCTTTTTATCTTGTAGAGTCTCTTTATCGGTGTTGGGCATTTCTACTTTTGGGTCGATCGTCGGTGTTTTATTAGTATTTGGGTAGTTCTTATGTTGTTATGTTGTGACTTGTGAACATTGGAATGTGTTGCGACCGTGTAATGTACTATATTTGTGTGTCTGTGTCAAATATATTTTAAATATAATATTTGCTCTATATTTCTTACATTTGTCTGGGATTTTTTTAAGCTAAACTGCGGCACGCCCAGGCTTCGACAAATTCCTGGGTCCGCCACTGGGAAAGAGACACAGATACCATGCGCAGTACATCATCGTGGATTGTTCTACACAGATACCAATTTTAAGTGGGCGTAGAGAGAAGATACTACTTACAACATGCCTCAGGCAAAATGATTTTATCAGTTCTACTTACAGAGAAGACGTTACTCGAAATTAGTGTGACATGGTATTTGTCAAGGCAGCTTCACTTTTTCTCTCCCTACTGAAATATGTACACATGGGTCTAAATTTCGATTTCGCACGCTGCCCGAGTTTCCAAGGTACGGCCCCTGGCTGGATCCAGACCGCACACAGGCTGAGGCTTGTGTTAAAAAAAGTAAAACAAACTCGTTTTTGAAAATCTGCTTAATTTTAGGCAGCGTCCCATGCAAAGCATGCACGCGGTTAGCGTGGTATAAGAGCAGGCCGAGGCGAGTGGCCGTTGCGCCCCCAATCTTCTCCTCTCCGGTTATCTTTGCTTGCCTTTCCTCTCATCCCGGGGGAAATTTTGCCCCGAAAAACTTCTTGCGCTTCACATCAATTCAAGGGGGGCAAAATTTTCTCTCGTGTCTCCAGCTGAAGGAAACCGGTCCCCCGTCAACAACCATGTCGGTGAGTTAATTCTTCCTTCTTCGATGCATTCCAAGATCGACCGGTGCTCTCTGTTTCATCTCCAGTTGTTAGATCACCAGTCGATCGAATCGAGATGCATGCATGTTTCATCTCATCGATCTCGATTGCAAATTTGCAGTGATATGAATGTCTAACAAATTATGGTGTGGTTGCCATTCTTTCTCCAGATGGAGGCTGGCCGCACAATCCCCAAGTTCGGGCAATGGGACGTGAACAACCCGGCCTCCGCCGACGGGTTCACGGTTATCTTCAGCAAGGCCAGGGATGAGAAGAAGGCCCCCGCCAACGTGCACAAGACCAACAGGTCTACCGACAGCAAGGACGCCAGGGCCGAGAAGATGAACTCCTACAACAACAACAACTCCAGGGCTAACACATCGGTACGCACGCCTGCCTCTACATCTCGATCTTCCGGAGTTTTTTCTTGCAGATTCCTTGTCATCTGATCCATGTCGCGCCGCTGCATTTCGTTCCAGAAGAAATGGTTCTGCTGCGTGTCGCCGAGCCCCACGCAGCCTTGAGCCAGGAGGTGCGCATGCGATGGGATGGAGGAGAGGAGTGTCGACAGTATATGCCGCTGCTTCGTTTATAAACATACTACTATCGTACACAAACACACACTTGGCCACTTCGGAGATGAGACGGCATGTTTATGTAATTCTGTGATGGTTGTGCGTGGCTCTGTCGCCGGTGTCGCTGGCATGGCACCGGCGTTATGTTATGTATGGCCGTTGCATAAGAAACTTTGCTCATACATTACGGTATATCTGCTTTGATATGTTCATGCGTCCGTAGACTGGCTCACCTCATGTTCAAATTGCTTCTTCTGAAACTGCACGACCGCATACTGACAGCTTCAACGTGGGTAAGTGAAGATTCCCCATCCGATATGCTACCTGATTGTAGAAGTAGCAGGTGATGTGGCAAAGTATATGAAAATATGATGCATCAGTAGTTGGTAATCTTTATACGTGTGGTACCCTTTCATAAGACAGAATGGCATCTATTCAGCAGCCTCAGCATGCCGAATTCAGTTCGAAGGTTCAGTTTGAAGAATCCAGCACCTGGACAATGGCAGGACGATCTAATGTTGCGGACCTACTAAACTGACCAAGAGAACCCGATTAGAGCTTTCATAGTTCCTGTACGCTGTACGTTGTAAGCTGGCGCTAGTTTGTTGCTCTCTGTACCAATTTGTAAGTGCCATGGATTCCAGCGAATGATTCAGAGCAATATCACAGGAATTCTAGGGTTCTCAACCACCCCCGAGCTAGTTCTTACATACGGCACTGCCGTTCGTTCGTTTTCATCCAAGTCGAGTCTCACGAGCACACACGCTCGACGTCGTCACTTCCTCGACCAGGCCGGGCCTGCTAGCCAGCTGGGCAACTGCTTGTTCCTCTTGTGCATTGCGTCCTTTGTCTAGGCCTTGACGAGCTTGTCTTCCTTCCCTTGTGCGAGCGTAGGCGAGGACGACCAAGGAAGGTGGTCGCTGACAATCCCCCCGTCTTAGAATCCTGCTTGCCCCCAAGCAGGAGCATGCGGAAACTGCTGGCGCACGGCGTCTTCATCCTCCCAGGTGGCCATGTCCGCAGAGGCGCCACTCCATTGCAGAAGAACTTGCGCGACGGTGCGGATACCATCTTGGCGAGCTATACGTTGCAGCACGCGGAGAGGAACCTGGAGCTCGGCGTGTGGTAGAGGCAGCTGAGGAAGAACTTGGCCTGTTGGCAGGTGTGGCAAGATTGGACAAAGTCACGAACCAATGATTTCATACCTGGCCATTTGAACAGCGATACCAAGCGGCGATATGTGATAGGAAAGCCTAAATGTCCTCCTTGTGGGCTGTCGTGGAACGCCGAGATCACCTGATGTTGCACGTCCTTGTTGCTGCCAATCCAGATGCGTCCGTCAAATCGGAGAATACCATTGCTTAATGAAAAGTTCTCATGAGAGGTTGGTGCAATTGCTAACTTCTGTAGCATAGATTGTGGAAACTTGTCGCCCACATAACTTGCTTCCACTGCCTCTAACCATGCTGGCTTGGTTGTTGTCATCGCGAAGAGCTGCGACGACTCCACTGGTTTGCGCGAGAGTGCGTCAGCTGCTCCATTCAGTATGCCTTTCTTGTAAACCACAGTGTATTGGAGCCCCATCATTTTAGTCAGAGCTTTGCGTTGCCAATCTGTATGCAGTCGCTGATCCGTCAGATTTGTCAGGCTTTTATGATCCGTTCGAATCACGAACTCGCCCAGCGGCAAATAAGAGTGCCATTGTTCAACTGCCAGGAGAATAGCGAGGTATTCTTTCTCATACACTGATAACCCACGGTTGCGTGGTCCAAGGGCTCGACTGACAAACGCCACGGGGTGACCATCTTGCGATAAAACTGCCCCAATGCCAACGTCACAAGCGCCAGTCTCGACCACAAATTGTTTCTTGAAGCCTGGCAGAGCTAAAACTGGTGCAGAAACTAAGGCCTGTTTCAGTGTTCGGAATGCAGTATCAGTGTCACTTGTCCAAACGAAGAGAGCACCCTTCCTAAGTAAAGCAGTCAAGGGCTGGCTAATCAGTGCGAAAAATTTGATGAACTTCCTGTAGTAGCCACACAGCCCGAGGAATGCACGCAACTCTTTCAAGTTTGTTGGCTGCGGCCAATTTTTGACTGTTTAAATCTTCTCTTCGTCTGTAGAGACACCTTGATCAGAGATGACGTGGCCGAGATAAGCGATCTTGTTCTTCGCGAATTCACACTTTGAGCGCTTAACTCTCCACGGCTCCTTCTGTAATATTTCCATGACTGTTCGGACATGCACCAGATGTTCCTCAAACGTGGCGCTGTAGATGAGTATGTCGCCGAAGAAGACGAGAGCGCATTTGCGAAGGACTGGAGCCAATGCAGCATTCACTGCGAACTGGAACGTGGCCGGCGCACCACTTAATCCAAACGCCATGACCTTGAACTCGTAGTGTCCGTTATGAGCTTGGAACGCTGTCTTGTATTCTTCTCCAGGTGCAAGACGAATTTGATGATACCCCGCTCTTAAATCCAACTTTGAGAACCATTTAGAGCCTGCTAGTTCGTCCAACAACTCGTCGATCACATGAAGTGGATACTTGCCCTTCACTGTCAGTGCGTTGAGGTGCCTGTAATCAACAACCAGGCGCCAGGTGCGATCTGATTTACGCACCAGTAACACAGGAGAAGCAAATGGACTGTTGCCGTGGGTGATCACTCCTTGACGCAAGAGTTCCTCAATTTGTTGTTCAGTTTCAGTCTTTAGCTCAGGCGCCACTCGGTAGGGCCGAATGGACACTGGACGTGCTCCAGGAATGAGCGGAATCTGGTGATCGTACTGGCGCCGAGGAGGCAACCCAACAGGGCTTTCAAACAATTCAGCGAACTGATCTAGGATTACTTGCACGCCAGGAGGTGTATCTTGTGTCTCCTTCTGCTTGTCGTCTCTGATCATATGTAGCTCAAGGACTGCATGAGTGGCTTCCTGGTTGCCAGCACCATGCAAGACAGTGAGTTTGCCTTGTAAGCTGATTGCAATCCAATTTTGTGCCCAATGTGTTATCATTGGACTATGCTTTGCCAACCAATCCAATCCCAGTATGCCATCATAGCTGTTAAGAGCTAAAACCCTGAAATTGTCCGTGAATTGACAACCATTGGTTTCCCATTGCAACTCTGGTAATTGATCAGAACAAGCCAGTGTAGCCCCTCCTGCTATCTGAACCTTATCTGCAGATTTGCGCCTAGTAACTCCAACAAACAGACCAGCTCTGCGTTCATCGATGAAACAAGTTGAGCTGCCGGAATCAATAAAAAACATCATGTCTTGCCCTTGCACAGTGATGCATGTAAAATGCATACATGAACTTTGCATTGTATTACTCATATTTCATCCATATTTGCATCATATAAGGGTTATATCAATGTTTTATAATGTTTTGAGGAATATTTCACACTTTCCCTATTTATTTGGAATTAACCATGCGCTGTCAGAAAACTCCTTTTTCTATATTTTGATGTTTCAGGGACCCAAATGACGTCCAAATGACCTAATATTCCACGAAGATCATTTTTTGGAAGGAACAAGGCTTAGGAGCGAAGGAAGTGCAAAAGTGGAAGGCTGAGGGCCAAGATAGGTGGGCCCATGCGGCCAGATTCCCTGGCCGCGTGGAGCACCCCCATCTGGGGCCTCGAGCCTCCGATGCCGTCGATCTTCGTCTCCGTGGCTTCGTTTTGACCTAAAAACGACTATAAAAATACTCCCCCGAACCCTTTCGGAGAAGAGCGCCGCAGAAACACAGAAACCACGAAACAGAGACCTGGAGCTGCAGATTGGAGGGGGAAAACTCCGGCGGGGCGCTGCCGGTGTGGTCTCCACCTTCTCTAACGACTTCTCTACCGTCATATATGAAGAGGGAGTAGTCCACCCCTGAACTATGGGTTTGTGGAAGTAACTTATGTATCTCTCCTCTCTCTTGAGTTTCACTAATTAGTGCCATATGAGCTGCTGAATATGATTATGGTCATATATGTAATACCTTTGTGGTGGATCTCTTGAGTTGATATATGTTATGATGATTGCCAATATTATGTCTTTGTTACGAAAGTAGATGCATATTATGTACCCCGTTCTTGTCTATGTGTTTTGATCCAACATGTGTATGAGAGCGTGTGAGGGGGAATGTGTGCATTAGTTGGAGTAACGGAGGGTAGTTTTGTGGTAAGTTGACAGCAATACCGTGATCCACTTGGGTTTTTACCTTACTTTGTTACCTCACTAGGGACAAAGGAAATACCATGCTACCGGGATATGTGGGTGACATTGCCACTATCACCATGACTAGATCTAGCATGTTCTTATTTAAACTTCATGTCATTGAACTTAAAGCTATACTCTGTTTATCTTAATTACTGAGGTGTTATGATTTAGTTCGCATCTTGGTGGACTATAAGAGAGATTAATAACCAAAAGATCTGTATGTTAGGACGTGATGCCCATATTATTAATAACTTGTCTTGTTGCAATCTCATATGTCAATTCCTATGTTCCATTGTCCACCACTATATAAAAGAGAGAGTGCATTTGTGAAACCATGAACCACAGTCCATTTTTAATCATAAGAAACACCTTTCCAACACTTCTATTGCACTTTACATTTTCTGCCATTATTAAATCCGAAAATACAAAAATACACTTACATCTTGCAAACACCATACAAGCCACAAACACATCATCCAATATAATTCATACCATCCTTGCACTTTTATTTATTACCATTGCATATTTATTTCTGTTTTGCATTTACTTTGTTTTCATATCTTTGCTCACACCTTGTGCTTGACAACCACTTGGTGAGGTTGGGGGCACAAAACATCTTGTTTTGTTTTGTAGGTAATCAAGAGAAGGACAAGAGGGTAAATCTTCTACACACAGTTCCCCGAGAGTTCGATATAAACCCTCGAGTCACCCTTGTGGGGAAAACAAGTCTTCCACATCTACAAACTCTGCACTTGGAGCTCAACCTAAGTGTATTATCTTTACGCCCATCACACAGTCACTGCTAGCTGCATTGTTTTTGCTGCTGGCTTTCCAGAACTGAGTGCTGCTGCAGACAGTATCATATTCACCTGTTCAGTCTCAATATTTTCAGCTGTGTCCTGTTCAGTTTCAGAGTCTGAACACTGCAAGCATTCCAACATTTCCTGAACCACGTGTAGCTGAATTGCATTCTTGCACTGATGCTCCTTTCCCCTTTTTTCACCACAGATGAAGCACAAACCTTTTGCACGCCGATAAGCCTTCAGGTTTGTCCACCGATCATCAGATCCTTGTCTACTGGCCTCTATTTGTTTCTTCTCTTCGACTGTTTTTGAAATCCAACGATTTGGTGGAGGTGGTGGAGGAATGGGCAGTGCTGAAGATCTTCTTGAACTGCCACTACTGGATGGAGATGAGTTGAAACAGTTACCACCATCTCCCAACTCCTCACACAGAAGAGCCATTGTAAAAGCAGCATCCAAATCGGCTGGCTGCTGAATTGCAACTAGCACTTGCGCTGTCGGCTTCAGCCCATCCAAGAATCTTGTGAGATGGTTCAACGGGTCCTGGTTCGGATCATAAGCTGCGAGCTGATCGACCAAGTCCGAGAACTGCTTGACATAATCCTCCACACTACCAGTTTGCGAGATACGGTACATGCGACGCAGGAGTCCCTGATGTTGGTTGCGCATGAACCTTCCCATAACAGCAGCAACAAATTCAGTCCAATTTGCTTGCGGTGATTTCGTCAGGAAGGCCTCCAACCAGGTTGCCTCTGAGCCTGTGAATTGAGAAGATGCATACTGAACCCAATGCATTCCTGGCGTGTTCCAGCGCTGGAAATACTCCTCGCATCGACGCTGCCACAGACGCGGGTTGGCCCCCTCGAACGATGGAAGTTCAACACGGGGTGCCGAAGCAAATGTGTCAGAAACTGAAAATCGAGCTGCAGAATTAAGGGCTGAGAGAAAATTTTGGCCGGATTGTGTACCTCCTACCGGAGGCGGCGTGCCCAACGGGCTCGCCGTCCCCCGGAAAAATGGTGCGTCGCGGTGCCCAACTGGGCCGATCGTGCTTGCTCCTGGCGGCCGGGATGACGTCGCCAGGGATCCTTCCGCCGGCATGGACGGAACGGAGCGGAGCGCACGATCAACGGTAGTGGAGAGCTTTTGGATCTCGGAGGAGAGCGCGGCCTTGATCGACTCCAGATCCGCTCCTATCGTCGTCTGCACCTCGGCGATGTCGGCGGCGACCTCAGATCGAACGGCGCCGATGTTGGTGTTGACCTCGCGAAATATCTTGTTGGTGTCGTCGACATAGTCGTGAACCGCATCAAGAATTTCCTTCTTGTGATTGGCGTATCGCTCCTCATATTCCTCCCGCGTCTCGGCCTTGAGCAGATCGTAGATCGCGCGACTGTCTGGTGCCAGATTCTCCATGGCGACGGCGCGGCGGCGCACGGCGTGGCGAGTCCGGTGTGGATGAGTGGGGAAATCCAGATCTGGGTGGGTGGAAGTTAGGCTCTGATACCAGATGTAAGTGCCATGGATTCGAGCGAATGATTCAGAGCAATATCACAGGAATTCTAGGGTTCTAGCCCGATCCTCCCAACCACCCCCGAGCTAGTTCTTACATACGGCACTGCCGTTCGTTAGTTTCATCCAAGCCGAGTCTCACGAGCACACACGCTCGACGTCGTCACTTCCTCGACCAGGCCGGGCCTGCTAGCCAGCTGGGCAACTGCTTGTTCCTCTTGAGCCTTGCGTCCTTTGTCTGGGTCTTGACGAGCTTGTCTTCCTTCCCTTGTGCGAGCGTAGGCGAGGACGACGAAGGAAGGTGGTCGCTGACACAATTTCAGTAGTTTTTTAGGCAACACCTGTAACTTCAAACTCCTTATATGATTATTCAGGCAGCTGCGGCTGCCTTTTCTTCAAAATAAGACAGAAAGCCACATCATTGTCAGATCTATTGAAGAACATGAAGTTATGGAACCTTATATTCGTGTATGCTTCCCTCGCAAAATAAACATTCGTTTATGCTTTTGTTGTTTTTGCACAGAGTTAATTCAGATAGCTTGTACTCCCTCCGTTCCAAATTAATTGACTTCTATTTACCCACATGACATACACATATGTGGGCAAATAGAAGTCAATTAATTTAGAACGGAGGGAGTAGTTAGGAAGAGCGATGACGAAACTTTTAGAAAACAAATTAGGAGTGGTAATTGACAAGATTATCTCACACACAGAGACAACTTCTATTAAGGCTAGTTTTATTATGGAAGGAGTGGTTCTCTTGCATGAAAAAATACACGAAATTCATAATAAGAAAATGCCAGGAGTTCTTTTCAAAATCGATTTTGAAAAGGCATATGACAAAGTCAATTGGGTTTTCCATCCTGCAATACACGAATGGTACCATACTTTAGTTAGAAGATGATTTGGATAAGGCAAGAAATATCAAATTCATATTATGTGTCTTTGACGAACAGCCATCAGATTTGAAGATAAACTTTCACAAAAGTGAAGTATATTGTCTGGTGCAGCTGCTGCCAGAGCACATATGTATAGTGAAATTTTCACTTGGCATGTGGCAGATCTTCCAACGAATATTTGGGCATGACAGTAGATGAAGAAGGGCTTGCCAGATCATAGTGGGCCCGAACTGATGAAAAAATCATCAGGAAATTGGCTAGCTGGAAGGGAAAACTGCTTTAAGCAGAACATAAGCTGACCTTGGCCCTGAATGCTTGTCTCACAAGATGGCCACTTTACATGCTTGGTTTCTTGGAAGCACCAAAAGCTGTATTGAAAAAATGGGTTCTATGTATATAGGAAAAGGATGGTATGGAATGAAAGTGATGATAAAAAGAAATATCATCTAGTGAACTAGAACACAATTTGCCTTCCAAAGGAGTGTGATGGACTGGGCGTCCTTCACTTGGGAACAATGAACATGATTTTGTTGTGTAAATGATTGTGAAGACTGGAAAACACTGAAGGGACATGGCATGAGTTGTTGACTAAAGAATACTTAAAAATCAGGTGTTGTCACAGGCGCAGGCAGGGCTCTGGACATTACACTTGTGGCAATGCTTAATGGGATTTAACCATACTTTCCAGCACTATGCCAGTAGGATTCTGGATAATGATGAAAATAACTTTGTTCCAGCAAGACAGCTAGGTAAAACATTGTACCTTTAGTAGTACAATTCCTCAGATTATACAATATCACCTTCTCCGAGAAAGTGACAATGCCAAAGGTCAAACAAGAACGTTGGGTGTGCTTAGACTCATAAGAACTTTGTGGGGAGAAACTGCTGCACAATTTGCAACTTTGCAAATTTGGTAGACTCAATTTAGCTAACTGATGAACCTGACAGAGTGAGATGGAAGATAGGAGCTGCTAGGAAGTTTCAAGTAAAAGGATTATACTTGAGTTTGACAACAGCTAGGGTTTTTCCAAACAATTTAATGTGGAAGGTCAAGATCCCTCTGAAAGTGAACATCCTCATTTGGCTGATGCTGAAGAATAGTGTGCTTACAAAGGACAATCTATCCAGAAGGAGTTGGATTGGAAACGAAGGATGTCACTTCCGCTGTCATAAGGAGACAATTGATTATCTTCTCTTTCAATGATGGTTGGGTTTGGCGTGATGCCGTCTGTCCGATCAGCGCCGATGGCTATGGGTTTGGCGTCGTGCGAGCTTGCTGAGGCCTGCTCCGCGGCGGCCGTCGGCAGCCACTGGGTTGGGTCCCCGGGTCCTCCGGGACTGGCTGGGGACTCGCCTCCTATGGTGGAGGCGTTAACCCAGGCCTAGTGGCTGATGCCGGGCTAAGAATGGAAGGAGGCGATTTCCGTTCTTACCTCCATGGCTGGTGCGTTGTGGGTAGAAGGTTGGCGGTGGCTTGGGACATGGATGCCGGGGGGGCGGCCCTGGATGGCGGTCCGCATGATGGGCTCTATGGCGGGCATCATTGCGGCGGTGGTGGCTATGCTTCTTGGTCGTGCGGACGGCGAGGGGTGTAGCGCTGGGTAGCTCGGGCTCGCTCTCTAGCGACGCTCGGATCCGGATCTGAAGGCTTGAAGGTTCGTCATGGTTATCCAGGGTGCCTCGTGGTGACGCGATTGAGTTGCCGAGCGAAAGCTCAGCGCTTTGGCGCCGACGGCGGCCTCGCCTGCGGGTGTTGCTATCTTCTTGAAGACGTCGTTGTGGTTCTTCTCTCCGTGCCAGGGTTCGGGGTGAAGACCCCTATCCGTCTCGGATACGACAGCGGCGACGCCTAGCGCCGTTTCCCCTCTTGAGGGTGTTGTCGTGGATCTTAGGTGTTCTCGCCATGCAAGGGTCCGGGGTGAAGACCCCTATCCGTCTCGGATTCGACAGCGGCGACGCCTAGCGCCGTTTCCCCTCCTGAGGGCGTTGTCGTGGATCTTAGGTGTTCTTGGTTGTCATGGTGTTGTTTTCTTGCCTTCTGTGTTATCTTTTGGCAGCATAGTCGCGTGCGTTTGTGTTGCCGGTTATCCCGGGATCTGCTTTGTAAGAGGGCTACCTCTCCACTTTGTATCGTTCGGCCATGTTGTGGCTTTATTTATAAAGCGGGGCTACGGCCTGTTTCGAGGAATGATGGTTGGCCAAGATGAGCTTGCAACTAATTGTGTGTCACTTTTGGCCTTGTCAGACCTTTAGATAGAGCGTGCGGGGTTCACGTTTCAGGTCCTCTATGAGCAACACGAAGCATTTTGAGTTCAGTTTCCACGGGACGTTTCCACAGTTCTTTGGATGGTTTTGTTGGAATTACTAGTAAAACTGTAAAAGTGCACGTGCAATGCACGGCCCATTAATATAAACTAGATGACGCCCCGCGCGTTGCAGCGGGAAATCATTTTGTTGTTGGCTCCACAAGATGACTGTCAGCAATGGTGTTTTGTATGAGAAAAAACATTGAGTGAGTATGTTGAGTTGTGAAATGGTTTAAAAAGTACTCCTAAATAACAATCTTTAATATATGACAATAACAAAATTGTTGACTGAACTTGAATTATCCGTATCGATAGTATCTTTTCATGGTTCATTATACCCAAGAGCAGAAAACATTACAAAGAACATGATTAAGAAAAGTTGAACAAAATAGCCAATAAATTAGCACTACTTACTTGTCTTGCCAATGCTAAGTGAAGATAAAGCTCATTCATATTCAACATGAAAGGGAAGAGAGGATCCATATGAGTGGCTAAATATGTATCTAACTAACGACAACACGTTAAAATTCTTTTAATATCTAAGAAGAATGAGAGGAAAAGTATTTACCCAATTTTAGATACTCAATTAGAATACTTATATAACTATCGACATCCATGTGTAGCTAATATATAATTTGGTTTTGAATATCCAAATTGACTTAATTCTGTCCGATACAACGCAGTTCCATTGAGCTTAACAAAAAGCTCAAGGACCAAAAAGCTCAAGGCATAATTGGCCAAGGTACTGAAAAGAAATAAAGCTGTAATTATCATTCCAAGGCGAGCATGATAAGCAGTTTCAATCCAAGAAACAATATAAGGTTGTATTTTTTGTACAAAGGAGAAAAGAGATCTTCAGAGGAGGCTGTGGTATATGGACGCCACTCTGTGGCATTTGTATTAGCCTTCTTATCACTAACCTTCACGATTTGAATGAAGTTAATTCTATCTAAATCATCTATATTTTGCACATTCTGCACCTGTAAACTAGTTCATGATAAAAGCATCTGAAGAGGGCCACCAACAATTTATTCTCTACCCTAGCTACCACTTACGAAGCTACTAATCAAATTTAAGCACACACAACTCCACAGATCTGTGAATTGCAACATTGCAGTTGATGATTCCCCCATTCTTCGGTTGCACCAAACGGTGGATCTGCATGACGATTGAGCATTTGGTATCTTCAGATTCATAAAACACTGAGTAGTTAAATTTGACCATCATATATATAAAGATCAAATCAAAAGGATGAACATGTATCTAATCTTGATTCCCCTAGTAGTAGAGGCGTGCTTCCGTACACCCCCCTCCCCCTAAACTCAAGAGATTTTTTCCATCTAATTAATTAATTAAATTAATTAAGTGTGTGGCCCATCAAACCCATATCCAGCCCTGTATAGGCAGGGTATAGGCCACCTTGATCCCTATCGTTCGCGGCTTCGCGCCTCGTCTTCGCCCCGTTCTGACGTAATTCCCGGATCCCGGTTGCCGGCGGCTATCTCCGTCCTCGCCAGCGCCGGCGCCCATTGCGTTCGCCTCGATGATCGTCATATGAGCTGGTGGTGCGTCCGCCCTGTTGTTTCCTTGCCGTTAGCGCGCACGGCCACCGGCTTCATGGGCAGTAACGCCGCTTGCTGCTGCTGGTGCGTGGCCGCAGCCCGGCCACGAGCTCCCTCCGTGCATTCTAGTGGTTCTGCCATGGCCGTGGAAGGCAGGAGGCAGCTCCTTCCTCCATGCTTCTACGATTTAATTTCTCGTGAATACTATGGACATGCCTACGAATTAATTTCTCATGAATACTATGAACACATGCATCTAACGTACGTAGCACAAAAACCTGCCGTTGGTTAGACACCTACCTTACGCCGGCTAGCAGCAAAGTGTGTGCGTGATCGATGAAAGAATGCGTAAACATCTAATTGGGCCACTGCTGGGCTTAATACGATATAATTTATCATTAATTAATTATATAAAGATCATCCTACCATTCGTTACGAAGGGGTACGGAGCAATCAGAACCGCCGTTGTATCGAAGCAGAAGTCCTAGTAGTATCGGATAGTTGAAGGACGACCCAAGAGAAAACCTTTGTCAGGAGCTGAACAACCGAACCGATGGAACTCCCATCCGGAACAAAAAGGTCCCTAAGAAAGGAAGTATATTAAATCAGAAACATCCTAACAAGTTGGTTCCATTAATCAAATTACAAAACCATATACCACACCAGTGAAAACATCCGAGAGAGACCACGAAAAATAAATATGCAAGAAAACGGTAGATAAGTAACATTAGATAAGTAACATCACACACTACCGGAAATCTAAGATTTGCCGTGAGGCCAAACCGCACGGCAAACTTGTCACGGCATAATACGCGTAGGCAAAGCCTCTTTGCCGTGAGCTTTCCAAAAAATGGACGGCAAAGCCTTTGCCGTGAGCCCTACAAGCACTACACGGCATAAAACTGTCAGATTGGGATCAACCTCAGTCCTCCTCTTTGCCGTGCGCTGTCGTAATGGCAGCATGGCACATTGGTTTTCTTTGCCGTGAGCTTTGCAAGGAAATACACGGCACATTGGTTTGTTTTTCCGTGCGTCCAGCGCTGTGCACCACGGCATATCTTGGTGCTTTGCCGTGAACTTTGCAAAGAAATACACGGCACATTGGTTACCTCGAACGTTGCTAGGTGCACAGGATCGCGCCACGTGCAGGCTGTGCCGTGTGGATCCGCACGGCAAAGGCCTTTGCTGTGTGCCTGGCAAAGTGACCATAATGTCCACTTTGGCTCTGTTTTTAAAAAAAATCCCTGCATTTTACACATAATTCACAAAATAATTCACAGGTGACAATTCTCACACAAATATGACTAAATAGTGCTCCATAACATATATATACAAGATCAAACTCCTCCATATGACTAATTAAACATAGTTCATACTCCACAAATCATAAACATAATCTCAAACACCACATAGTCATAATTCAACATAGCATTCTCCTTTCAAGCATAGACATAATCTTGACGACCACATGAACTCCACGACGATAGACGGATGCCGAAGATGGACGTCATTGTCGACCCTGCTGCAAGTTTATATAAAAATCATGAGTTTTACAACAAAAATACCTAAATGTCAATGAGATAAGCATATTTTACATCTAGGAAAGTTTCCTGTGTCGACAAGCCAGCTCTGGCTGTTACCAAATTTAATAAAAAAATGCTAAGAAGGTGCATTCATACAACATGGCTCGAGATCGGTTAAACTATTCTGTAGTAGATGACATGCTTTTGGTATGGATGAAATTAAGGATAACAAGGAGAAGCTACTGATTGTATTTATTTCAGCTTCATATACGTTGATCTGCAAAGCAGGCTTTCCCTCATACATTGATAAGATAAGACCGGACTGAACCGGCGTTGCAAGCTACTGTCACAAAAATTAACCTAGAAAAGGCGACCGAGCAACCCATTTTCAATGCCTCGGGAAGGGGTAGACGACGCCTCGCACGTTCGGTCCACTCATTCGGGGTTTCGACGCATGCAGCCCGCACTCAAGGGTTTATATATATTATTGAGAGAAACATAATTAACTGAAGCAAATGAACATACTAAAACCCTTAACAAAGAAAATAAACAAATCAAGCATATGAAGACAAAGAAAATAAGGGAGGAGTACTTTGCCGTGCGCTGGCCTCAAAGGCGCACGGCAAAGCTTTGCCGTGCTCGGGCCTCAAAGGCGCACGGCAAAGAATTGATTTTGCCGTGTGCTCCAACCGTTCGCACGGCATAGGCTTTCCCGCGGAACTATTTAGAGCGCGGGAAACGAGCCGCCGCGGGGAAATAAAATTTGTCGATTCTTTGCCGTGAGTTTTTATGTCCATGCAAGGCAAAGATATTTCCCGCGATTTATTGGATAGCGCGGGAAAGTTTCGGATGCTGGTCGTCGCGGGTCAAACTGGTATACCGTGCTGCTGCATAAGGGCGCACGGCAAAGATTTCTTTCTTTGCCGAGCACATATTCTTTGCCGAGTGTTTTGTGTGCGTTTTGCCGTGTCTTATTCTTTGCCGTGCGCCCTAGGTACTCTATGCCGTGCGCGGTTCATTTGCCGTGCACCTCTTTCTTCACGTGACGGCAAAGCGAGATATGCCGTGTTCCCGCAAATTTGTGGCTCACGGCAAAGCTTGCTCTGCACGGCAAATCCAGATTTTCCGGTAGTGACAACTTCGTCATTTAAATCGCCCAGGAAATGCCAAGCAAACACATAGAGGAGAAGAATCAAATATCAATGACGAAATCATCCACCACCTACCAAAGTTGAGAACTGAGCAAGAGCTCACGGTGAGAAAACTGTGGCATAGAAGGTAAGGTGGAGAAGCCCGAGAGATGAATATGCAACATCTTGAAGATGAGCAAGGTATTTATTGGCACGTTTTGTCCCTCCACCTGCCTCCACACGTTTATCCGCAGAATCCTCGGATGCATCCATTAATTTCCTGGTAAAGATCGTGGAGCGGTTGTTGATCGAGACATTCCATTGGGTGTCCTCATGTGAAGATGAAGCAATGGGCTGGAGTACTATGTGTCTTGATTAGATTTGATGGGGTCCAACTAATATGTTTAATTAAGAGTTAGTAACACCACACATACATAAACTTGTTTAGGCTGTGCAAATTCATACAACTTGTAAATGGGGGCGAGCTAGTACAAAAACTTGTGAGACCTTACAAAATTCGACCAAAACCGTTCTTAGGTTGACACGTGGTATTGAAATTTTGTGAAGACAACCCTACATATTTTTATGTTCAGACATGACCTTCCCTTCGTCTCCCCGATTGATCTCGCCACAGGGACGTTGGACGATAGCTGCACAGAATGCCTTCGAGCCCCATGCGTGGCTGTGCACTGATCATGTTGCCGTTGTCTTCTCTACGCCGGGGAAGACCCATGATGCGCAGCCGACGGTCCGCCGCCTTCCGGCCGTGTGCACGCACAACACGGCCACATCCAGGGGCAGTGCAGTATTGAGAAGAAGCAGGCGCGACCTCGGGACATGCAGCACGAACTCGTCATGCTGCTCGAAGGACGACCTCTTTGTGCTTGCGTTTTGCCAATGACGCCATGACGGTGCCGGCGTGCCGTGCTGCAGCCAAACAAAAGCTCAAGGCCTGCGTGTTGGTGCTCATCCACCAAGTACAGCGTGTGATCAATCATGGTGGAGAGGGAGGCCATCCTATAGGTCATGTACGAGCTCCTCGTTCTCGTACTCCATTTCGTCAAACACCCTCCGTGCGATCCGAACACTCCATGGTCAGCTACGTCGTCCCGTTTCCTCGCCACGTGTTCCGCAAAATCCGTGCCGTCGAGGAGCACGAGCAGTAACATCACGTGGTCACCGTGTTCCGTGCGACGGCACTCTGGATGTTCGGCCGAGAAGCTCCGTTGTGGTCGCCGCCCTAGCGCATGGCCAGGAAGGAGCTCACGCGACTTGCCGCTCGAGCTAGGAGTGCGCCAGGGAGGGAAGGTTTAAGACATGCTTCATGCATGCCCATGTGCCGCACGCACGCCCGCCACGCCACCGAGGGCGACGCTTGCATGCTCTCCGTTGTCACAATACCTCTCGAAGCTCCTCGTCGTCAACTCCGCTGACACATGCGACTCGAGGACAACATGCAGCGGCCGTCCTGCGTCCCCTACGGCGTCCATGGTCCATGACACCTTCATCGACAGTTTGATTGCACGCCACGATTAAACGTCTCTAATTCCCATGCGTCTTCGTCGTTCTTCTGCCTGCAGACGCTGTCTTAGTTAGCGAGATCAATCGTACAAAGGATAGGAAGGTCATGACTGCAAGAGAAGAATATATATGCATGGGTTTTTTCACAAAAATATCATTGCCAAGTGTCAGCACCAGAACGATTTTGTATGATTTTGCACAGTATCACAAGTTTATGGACCAGCTGACCCCAATTTACAAGTTTGTGTATGACTTTGCACATAGTAAACAAGTTCATGTATGTGTAGTGTTATTAACTCTTTAATTAACCTAGCTAATGACGTGGTATACAGATGACACAGCTGAAAGAAAAATTATGTGGACCAATTAGAGACTTGATGAGGTGTATACCTTGCATGTTGAGAGAATTATTTGTAGTGGGGTTCTCCCATTTAGATAGAGAAGATTAGTGGCGTATACAAGCATAAAATTTTAATAAACTATTCATCATTTACTCAGACAGAGTATTTACTGCAAATAGTGGTACACCTTTTTGTCAGATATCTGGTATGCACGTTTGATAAGTACTCTAGGCAATGGCCCATCCTCAATGCTCTAGTTGGAACTCCAATTCTTCATTGGTTTGTCAAAGACTCGAAGTTTTCTGAACCTAATTAACCTGGGTTCATTCTCCATGAACTTATACAGAAGCTGAAGATAGTGGCCTAGTTAATAAAACTTGCATGTACAATTAAAACTGCACAATGTTGATGGTTCACGCCTCATGGTTCTCTATTCATCCGCTTCTTATTCACTCGGACCATAAATGAAGCCTGTGAATGCTAGCATTTGTTTTCATATCCCACATGAAGAGCAAGAACTTTCCATGTGATTTTAGATACTCCACAAGGTTCTGTTGTGTAATTGTTACCTTGGCTCACAACCTAGTTCAGAGAGTGCCATAAATATCCAAGGGCAAACTGAAGACTGTATCATAAATCATAGTTAAAGATTAAGTTTACTGAGAGAATGTTCATACCATTCCAAGGTCCTCAAATGGATATGAGAAACGCAAAGGTCGGTATAGAACTAAAGACAGTGGCATCTTAATTTCTGGATATCAACTCGAAGACCATTGCTTGCAAACAGCGAATCAGATTTCAGTATGTGAACTACCTGTAGAAGATAATTGTAACGTGATGAGGCGAACTGAAGTTAATGAAGCTTCCAACTTCAGGTTCAGAGAGAAGTAATAATTTTAAATTTCAAAAATTATTTTTGCAAATCTAAATCTCTATGTTTGTATTGGTAAAAACGAATATGTAAGAAATTGAGATTCTCTGACGAAATCCCATGTCAGGAACAATAAAGTTCCTAAGTAAAACAACCTTTCTAACATAGATTGCTTGGAAACACAACAAGATCCTTTCTACAGATAATAATTTGAATGACTGATAAACAGTGTAATAGGGTGGCAATGTGGCATTATCAACTTCATAGCCTGAAAGTTTTTTTTTTTTTGAAATATTACAGTTTTACTTACACCACCAGACGCGTGACGCATACGGCATGATTTGGAAACAAGGCCGATCGACCCCAGAGCCCAGACTCGGATTCCAGCTTGAATCAATGGGCGTGCCAACGCTACCCTGAACTTGCATCCCGGACTTGGAGTTGGAGCCGAACTCGGACTCGCGGCGACGCGCAGCCGTCCGTCGCCAATAAAGGCCCTTCGCCATGCTCTGCTCCCTCCACATCTCACACTCTTCTCCACCTCCAACGCGAAACCAGCGATCGATCGAGCGAGATGGCATCGTCCGAAGGCAGCGCGCACTCGCAGTGGAGGAGTTTCTTCGCCGGCGCCGGGGGTGCTGACATCTTCGAGATCATCGACGCCGCCGTCGCCGTCGCCGCGCTGGACCAGCCGGCCGAGCTCAAGCAGAGGCGCGAACGGATCGCGCGGAGGCTCTACACCGAGGGTATCCTCTCCTGTGGCGACGACGCCGACAGCGACAAGGATTCGGCTGCCAGGCCGTTGAACGGATGCCGGCCCATGGCCGCGAGCAAGAAGAAGGGGGGCCGGCCACCAGCGAGTTTCGCAGAGAAGGCCACGGCGCCGGTCAAGAACGAAATCGCGTCCAAGAACTCCACGAAGCCTCCGGCCGCCGCTGCAGACAGGAAGAAGGCACCGGCGCAGTCTTCGGAGCAGAGCATGGAGGCGATGCTGGCCACCGCGAAGCGCAGGCTGAAAGAAGGGTACAAGGAATGCGAGGACGCGAGGCGGCAGCGGAAAGTCCAGGTGGTCGAGGCGCCGGAGATGGCGAGGCAGCGGCAGAGGAAGATCATCCGGCGGCGGGTCCAGGTCCGATGCACGGCCACCATCGCCGAGGGCCGCGCACTGATGGCTATTCCCCGGGCTAGCTGGGTTTAGTTAGGTCGCTCCGTAATCCTGATTCTCATGTAGTCTTAGCATCTGCATCAGTTCATGGTACTCTGATGGATGTCAGTTCTTTTCTATCTGGTTCAGTACGAGCTGATGTATTCATGACAAGATGATGCAAGTTGTATAAAGAGAAAATGATTGTTCTGCTTTCTGTTTGTATGAACTAGCAAGGTGGCCCTAGCAAAATGCGAGGGCATCATCTTTGACGTAATGAATATGTTTAATTTGAGCTTTTATAGATAGTGGAAAATACCGAAATCAAGATAAGAGTATTTTCTAATATATTTTAAAACAAATCCATGCCACAGCGTTCTATAACCTTGGTTACATTTAAACGGAGGTAGTGCTACTTTAATACATATTTTCTCTCTTCGTGCCAAGTTTTTTTCTTGCGTAAAAATGACTACATGGTCTAACATGGCTCATAGTTTCATGTTACGTATTATATTATGTAAAAAGATAACTGGATGGTACATACGCACTCACCAAATTACTGTAAGTCATCTCACAAATAATATTTTAATTGTACCACAAACTCTAACCATCACGTTATTATAACTCTTTGTCGTATCCTCATAATAACCAATACTTTTGGTCACTTATTTGATTTACATGATTTAACTCTCCCCCTGTCAAACTCACTCTTTAACCTAGTGGTTGTACTATGATGCTCACTTGCATAGATCGTGTCCCAAAACATCACCACGTTGTTATGAAAACAGTGTTCTGACTTCTTCCTATTTATATTTTTTTTCTACAACTTAATTAGCAAATTGCAATGGTATCTCCTATTAATGTTTCTCGGAAAACATTGAGACTGACATAAAAGTATTTAATCACACCATAGGAAAACCATATGAGGTTGAAGTAAGCACATGGAAACTTTTGGTTATGAAGATATTAAGTTATATTTTTTAGCTTATACACTTTAGGAAGATCTCTGCTAGACGGTATAATTACCATGCCATATTAATCGTGATATTCTCAAAATAACTATGAAAATCCATAAACTTGTTACTTTTGCCGACACAATTATGATGATATGTTTGTTTTCATCTTATTTAATTATGAACATATGTGGTGTATGATATAAAAATAAATAGAGGGTGGTAGAACGATGATCAGATGTTTAGTTTTTTGGAAACTTCTGACTACAAATAGGATTGTTTCAATTTCTATCAAGCTCCATTCTCCTAAGTATATTTTAGGTATGTTATGTTGTTGTGTTCTTCATGAACATGTCATTGAATTGAGATGATGTCATACCGAATAAAATTCTATTGGATCCGTCTAATCCTTGATGTTTCCAAATAGATCAACGCTCATCGCATAATGGACCGGCACCAATTATTCTTGTGGCTTGTCCTTTTATCTATTTTTATAATCAAACATCACCCTTTTAGCCTTATCTGCATAACTGTATACAATTACATTCTCGATTATGCATCGTTGTTTCTGTCGATAGCGAACCAATAGTGGTAGCTTTTTTAACGGACGGTGTATTGTAGGTATGTCCATGTCACGGTGTGCTCACAAATATACCTACATCGTACTCAGTATTTCTAAAAAATGTATGCATCTTATGCTTATTAAGTTTTCTCAATCATGCACGTATACTTTGTCTGGAAATAGTTAACACAAATTTTGTGTAAATATGGACGTAGTACCCCTTATCAATCATGCACGTATATTTTAGGTATGTCATGGTATTGTGTTCTTCATGACATATCATCGGGTTGAGAAGGTGTCATACAAAATAAAATCCTATTGAATCCGTCTAATCCTTGGTGTTTCCAAATAGACCAACGCTAATCTGATGGTGGTCATGTGGTTTGTCTTTTTATTTTATTTTTATAATCAAACATCTCCCTATTAGCCATATTTGTATAACTGTAGCCAATTGCATTCTCGATTAAGAATTGTTATTTCGGTCGATAGTGAGTCAATAGAGGTAACTTCTTCAACGGACGGTGTATTATAGGTATGTCCACACATATGGTGCGAATATATCTATATCGTACTCAATGTTTCTAAAATTGTATGTATCTAAGTATTATTAAGTCTTCTCAATCATGCACATATATTTATATATACTCTCTCCGTCCGAAAATAGTTAACACAAATTTGCTCAGATATGGATGTAGTACTCATACTGATCGAAAACGATAGACACTTTGGATCTTTTGATTCTAGTGTTTTCAAGTGGTTAACGCTCATCGGACAGTGGTCGGGTACCATTTGTTTTTGTTCTCGTGCCTTGTCTTTTTATTTTAGTAATCAAACATCGGTATTTGAGGCATATTTGTATAATTATCAATCATTATATTATCGATTATGAGTCGTTATTTTTGTTGACACTGAGTCAATAATAGTGTTTTTTTCAAAGGACAATGTATTATACCATATTTGTATAACTACTGTAGACAATTGCATTCTCGATTAAGCATTGTTATTTCTCTCGATAGTGAGTCAATAGTGATAAGTTCTTCAACAGACGGTGTATTATAGGTATGTCCACACATATGGTACGAATATATCTATATCGTACTCAATGTTTTTAAAAAATTGTATGTATCTAATTATTATTAAGTCTTCTCAATCATGCACATATATTTATATATACTCTCTCCGTCCGAAAATAGTTAACACAAATTTGCTCATATATGGATGTAGTACTCATACTGATCGAAAACGATAGACACTTTGGATCTTTTAATTCTAGTGTTTTCAAGTTGTTAACGCTCATCGGACAGTGGTCGGGTACCACTTGTTTTTGTTCTCATGACTTGTCTTTTTATTTTAGTAATCAAACATCAGAATTTGAGGAATATTTGTATAATTATCAATCATTACATTATCGATTATGAGTCGTTATTTTTGTTGACACTGAGTCAATAATGGTGTTTTTTTCAAAGGACAGTGTATTCATATGATGTAGTCTACCCAATCATGGATAAATAGTTATATATAATCTCTTTGTCCGAAAATAGTTTTCTCGATCTAAATTGAATATAGTAATCTCTCTGATCAAAAAATGATTGACACAGATTTATCTAAATATCGATACATCTAGACATCTGTCTAAATATGCATGTAATAATCCCTCTGATGGAAAATGATTGACACAAATTTGTCTAAATACTGATATATTTAGACAATTTTAGTGTGTAAATACATCCATATTTAGATGAATTTGTGAAACTAAACTTTTATCACACATTAAAAAATGGGGTGTACAATTTTCTATGAGCGCAGAGAGAGCATTGACACGATTGAGCTGAGTACATCCATCGATCGTGGCCTTGCTTTTTTTTCATTTGCTAGCATCTGGGTATTTGGTTTTTATACGTCATGGGTCCATTTTTTTTTTTTTGAAGCTGACTGGTCAGATTTTTTCCATGGACGTGACAATACACGTGTTGATAATTAAAAGGTTGCATTGGTATTAACCTTTCATTAAATCTTAACCGTATATTTTAGATCTAATTATCCAAATTAATTAGAATGATGTGGCTTAACGTGGTGTCTCGAAAAACTACCTCATTTTGCTTTTAGTATATAATAGATAGATTACCTCATTTTGCTTTTAGTATATAATAGATAGATTACCTCATTTTGCTTTTAGTATATAATAGATAGATTGGTAACGTAAGTGTTGTGAGATTTGGCGACCAGGAAATGTGGTACCTTAAGTAGGATGAGTACTTCAATTATTAATCAGCGCAGAAAAATGCTTTTGCAATTTCAGGAACAGTTAATTCTAACATCCCTTTTCCAGAACAAACTCAATAGTAGAATATCAATATTTATAAGCTGAAGAGATTTACCCCCCCTTAGTATATAATAGATAGATTACCTCATTTTGCTTTTAGTATAAAATAGATAGATTGGTAACGTAAGTGTTGTGAGATTTGGCGACCAGGAAATGTGGTACCTTAAGTAGGATGAGTACTTCAATTATTAATCAGCGCAGAAAAATGTTTTTGCAATTTCAGGAACAGTTAATTCTAACATCCCTTTTCCAGAACAAACTCAATAGTAGAATATCAATATTTATAAGCTGAAGAGATTTACTCCCCCCCCTCCACGGTGGCCACGTCGCCCCGATTCTTTTGCCCATCCGATCCGGCGTGACGGACGGCCAGGATCGAGGCACGTCGCCCACCGCCACGAAACACTGTCTCGATCAATCCAAGCAATGGTGATCCAACTGAACATCAATTCAGTCAAAGTAAAAAGAAACAGATTAGTTTCAACTGATACATCGTACAACATGGGAGATCAGTCTCTCTCCATTGAAATTTTAAAAGGTGTCATATTATCTTTGACCTCATTGACAACATTGATAGGATTGCCGTAGATGTCATCGTGCACCACACTGTCAAAGTTCTAAGTATACTGTACAAAACCAATATCCTGACCTTGCTCTTCATCTAGGAGGAAGCACACTCATCTCAGATGGATTCCAAATTACTACAGTACATATCGCAGTAAACATTCAGAATGACTGGACTATTGCTTATCACTGAAGATATCCTTATCTGCACAATTGAATTTATTCAGGAGTACCGACATAAATCAAGAGTTATAGAGACACAATGCAGTTTTATTCTAGAAAATCCTAAATATACCAAACTGGGAACAAATGACCTACCAAAGCATTTAGTGACCAGGCTTTGAAGTGATGCTTTTCCTGAGGCCTTCTCTCGCGCGATATACGGAAGTGCATTTGTATTAATATCAACAGCCTTCCATTTATTTCTATTAATCATAATCTAACAAGGATGAATAATTTGATCAGATCGAATCACCAAAATCATGCAGGCTTTTTAATCACAGCTTCCTGCTAAGATAGATTTTTATGTGGATAGATATCAAGCATGTCAGGGTCATTTTGCATCAGGCTGAATGAGAATTAAGCCAGATCTTGCTGATTCCCCAATCCATTGCGCAGTTGGACAACTAAAAACTTAATTACAGTTGTATTTTTTAACAAATAATTGTAAATGTTCTCGTGTACACTAATTAATTTGCACTTATATAATCTGGAGACACTAAAACGAGTGATGTATATCCTTTTCTTTTCCTTCCGATTATATCAAATTTGAGACACTTATTTTGGGACGGAGTGAGTAGATATATACAGAGTTACATAAATATTTATTTTCCCACAACAGTTCAATTCAGCTGTTATAACCAGTTTGCCAGCTCTATATAAGCTACATAAGTGGTTTTTCAAACTTATCATAGTTAGTATATTATTTCAAATGATGTACTGCATCTAGTAGTCACGGTCCGACCAAACTACCAATTTTTACCTGGACTACTGAAGGGCGACCTTCAGAAGTTATCGCCTCATTCCATTCAGAGAAGCGTGATTGCACTCTTGAATCTCGGGAATCTTTCATGAATGTAGAACTGAACTTTTACTCAATCTGCCGATCTGTCATATCTTTATACATCTTCTTCAATTCAGAAAAGAGAAGAAAAACAAATAAGAAAAGAGGTAATTACACCGTGGGTCCAACAACTTGTCCAGCATGTGCATCCCAGTCCCAGAAGTAGTAGAGCGTGTTACCGCCGTCCTGTAAGTTGAGAGCCGTGGGTTAAAGACATAGATTAGTCCGATTAGCCACGGTGGATCCTGACTAGACATGTAAGTTTACAGATAAGTCCAACGTAAATCAGATTTCGCATACTTACGTCCTCCCGCACCACACACACGTAAATTGGAGGAAGGCACCCGTTTTTTTACATGTTCTAGACAGGTACGCCTCGAGGAAATCGCGGGAAAAAAAGGCGGAGCCGTGATCACCGTAGCCCTCCTCGAAGGCGTCCGTGATCGGTCTCGGCGCAATCTGCCGCGATGCCGCCTGAACCGCGCCTCCGCGACTGGGATGGAGACACGCCGGAGTACGGTATGTCCTCACCGACCTCCTGCTCGTGGGCGCAGGTTTCTGCTGTGTTTCCGCCGGGTTTAACGGGGTTTGATCAGGGGGCGATTTTGGAGTTCGTTTGTTCGTTGGCTCGGGGGGAATGGATTAGTAATCCTCAGGGCAAGCTATTGGTGTTGACAGCTTAGTGGTTGCCGTGCTGTTGGTGTTGGCACCGTAGTGGTGGCCGTAGCGGAAGCCGGGTTAAGTAGATTGGTGTCATGCGGGTTTTAATTTTTTTATAAATACTTTGAGCATGGTTTCTGTGTTATATTTAGTGTATTATTCGACATAAAGTTCAGGTTTTGCGTGTAATATATTGTTCTGTATAGGGTTAGTTTGATCTGAACTTGTTTCTTATTCAGGTTTTGTTGTTCTTACAGTAAAAGTTCAGAATTTTGATTTGTGCAGTTATGATCTAAACGTGTTTATTGTTGTGTGCAGTTTTTTCAGGACAGCATACCGAATTGTTCTCTGTAGCAATTGCGCACAATGGCTTTTTCTGTGGAATTGGTGCTGATTTAGAGTATGCAAGTCCATCTGTTGCAATTTTCGACTACTGCAGTACTGAAACATGGAGCATTCTGTGGATAGATGATTTCCTCAAGCAGCTCGGATATGAGAGGGATGGAAAGCTAGTTGTGTACTGGAGTTTACCAGAAAATACATTTGCTGAAGGTTTAGTACGTGTTGAAAATGATTCACACATTGTCCATATGATTGAAGCCTCGGAGAAGCACAAAACCCTTTGCCTGACGGTGGATCATTCCAATTTCCTGGGTGTTTTAAGAGCGGATGTTATCCTCACTGGACCTCCTTTTCCTCCTGTTGTCACTCCGAGAAAATTGCCCAGGTCAGTGGTCTCTTGTGGAGCTGAAGCTTCGTCTTCATCGGCTGTAGTTGTATCGGAACAGTTTGCTGAATCTGATGATAGTGATACTGATTTTAAAGATAGTGACTATGATGCTGAATCTGGAGATGATGACTTATTCCTGGACAATGTGGACAGTGAACTGAATGATAATAATGAGCAGCAGTTTATTGAAGATTTTGAAAATGATGCAGCACTAGATGATGATGATCTGCAGCTTGGAGATGAAGAATCACTTAAATTGTTGCAAAAGTTCAAAGCTTTTAACCCTGCAATTGACATGGAAAATCCAACTTTTAGGGTTGGTATGGTTTTTAGTGATGTCGAAGAGCTGAGGCGTGCTCTCACTGCATATAGTATCAAGAACAGGGTGTTGGTGAGGAAAAAAAAGAATGATCTCAGGAGGCTTGAAGCTGTTTGTAGGCCTGGTTGCACATGGAGGATGAAGGCTTACAAGGACAGTAGGAGTGGAGGATTCATAATAAAGCTTTATTGTGGCAAGCACACATGTCAGAGGGTGTGAGAAATGAGAGCATTGACATCATCTTTCTTGACAGACAGGTTTATGGAAGAATTTAGAGATAACCAGAAAATGGACTTGAAAACATTTGCTGCAAAGGTTCAGAGGCAATTTAACATGTGTCCTAATAGGTGGAAGCTAGGAAGGGCAAGGAAAGCTGCCTTACTTAAGATACATGGTGATGAGGCTGCTCAATTCTCCCTTCTTTGGGATTATGGGCAAGAGTTGAGGAGGTGTAACCCGGGTTCCAAGTTTTTCCTTTCAACAAATGAAGCGAAACCAGTAGGCAGTGGTGTAGCACAGGAGCACTTGGCAACACTATATTGTCTTATGATGCTTGCAAGAGAGGCTTCTTGAAAGGTTGCAGGCCACTGATATGTTTAGATGGGTGCCATATCAAGACAAAATACAAGGGCCAACTGTTGACAGCTGTGGGAATAGACCCAAATGATTGTATATACCCCATTGCAATGGGTTTAGTTGAAGTTGAGTGTACAGGCTCCTGGGAATGGTTTCTCACAACGCTTCGAGATGATTTGAACATCATCTAAATGCACCGATGCCTGATGTACCTTGAGTTCCAAGGGGAAAACATGTAAAATGATTTTTTTTTTGCTGTTTCAATGTTCCACCGCAAAACAATGCAAACTGGATGATATTTTGGTGTTGACATGTTTTTTGAATGCGAACAATGCAAACTCTCCATTCTTTTGTATATGTTTCTCTGAATTAAATATTGTCACATTGCACTGCACTGATAAATTCAAATAGCCACTAGAAATTCGAATTCAATTAATTCGTACAAACATGACATCTCAATCTTCAGTACATTGCACCTAAACAACTGTACAACTCACACAAACCCTCGAGTCAGCAAAGCTAAGTAAGCATACAGCATTACAAGACCACAAACTCCAAGTTGGTTCATAGCAACATTCAATTCCTTTTGACAGCTTCAAGTTGGTTCAATGGCGCCATTTCGCTCAGCTTGGCCTTCAGTTCTGTAAGGATGTAGTCCTGAAACTATTGATGCAGCAGAGTAAACAACTCCTGTCATGCTTCTACAAAATCAACCAAGCAGGAGCGGAGAGGCAGAGCAACACACACTCCCTGTACCCTCCTGCCGCAGCTTGCCGTCGATCCTACTCTCCTGCCGCAGCGGACCGGATAGGCAGAGACGTAGTAGAATATGTCGTCGGTGCGTGCCCGCGCTCCGGTGGCCGCCCTCCGGCGTTCGGCGTCGTCGCCGAGCCCTCGGTTCCTCCGCGACTCCGGCAGTGTCGCCCTTGCCAAGTCGACCGCACGCCGCGACGTCGCCGTCCAGGCCAAGGGCGCGTGGCTCCCCACGGCAATCGCCGCCAAGCTCGTTGTCGCCGACATGCTCGCTTTCTCCGCCACACTCTCCGTCGCCTCAACATGGCCGTCCAAATTGGGAGTTGGCGTTAGGGATTTCCGTTTCTGATTGGGGAATTGGGTGAGGATTCGACTTAAAAAGATATAATACATCCAAGGGGCTTACTGTGAAATAACCACGCCTCACTTGCTACGTAATCCCCGACGTGTCGCGCTCTGATACGTCGTGTACCTCTGCCCAGTCCGCATCCAAGCTGATGGACGGCGGTTTCACGATCGGCTGACGTGTCGCGCTCTGATACGTCGTGTA